>OY365749.1:0-10000000 GCA_959347395.1 Mechanitis mazaeus | reverse complement strand
TTAACTATAGCACTTCAACACTACATTTGATTAAAATCTGATACAATTCCGAAAAATGACGGTTTCAAGTAATGCCAGTACTTCATATTTTTTAAATAACTATATTTAATCATTCTTTTTTCGGCTTTTGTTTTAAATCGGAAACAGTGCTTAATCACTCACATACGTACATTCAATTTGTTTTTATGTTTTTAAACTAGTTTTCACATTATTAATACACTCATGTATTCTTAGTATATATTTTTTGTTTTATATCAAAGTAGCCTATAATTATGTTAATAAAAACCAAAAAAAGTTTATTAATATATTTTTTTATTGATATTTTTTTTATCTATATTCACTGATTCTATCAATTAATAATCACTAGCTTACTTCAAACGACTTTGTCTTTTTGTATATTTAATAAATAAATAAATACTATTTTAAGTGACCTTTTTGGCCGCATTTCAAAAAAAATATTTTTATCTCTTCATCATCATCATTTTCATTTCAGCCGAGAATCATCCACTGCTGGATATAGGCCTCCACTATTGAGCGCCACAGGGAACGGATCTGGGCCAACCTCATCCATCGAAGTCCGGCGACCCTCGCCAGGTCGTCATTTTCTGTATTTAATAAATAGTATTATTTAATACATACCATTTTAAGAGATGTTTTTGAAATCCACATATTAAAATATTTTGAATCTGTTTATTTATTTATAGTTCTTGAAATAAAGATACAATGTATTGATTATTTACTCTGTGACATGGCTTAGAATTACTAACCTTCAAGCTTCATATATATTAATAAAACAAACAACATTGAAATATATTTAACATTTATTGAGTATTGTATTTTACATTCAAACAGAAGAAACTATTGTATATTTATATATTTTATATATAAATAAGAAAAAATATCTTATATTTTTCTAAGGTTAAGTTTGCGTTAATTAATTTTTTTATTAGTAGTTTGATGACAGTTTTAAAATTCAAGGTGACTTAATGAATAGCTGATTAAAATAATAAATACTCAAAACGAGAAAGGTGTGTTTTTAAAAATAATATTGATACGATTTCCCTATTATTTACAATTAACAAAAAATGAAACATACGTCACCCAAAGTAAGAATTTACCATCTGAGCGTGCAATGGAACGTTTCAATTAGAAAAGTTAGTTACAAATGACTCTTAACCGTCAATTAGAATTTTTTTAAAAATCTATCTATAGAAAGATGAGCATGTGATAATCAACTTGTTTAAATTTGGTCAGTATAGCTTGATCGGTGTAGGAGGAGATATGCGGACAAAATTTGATCGAACAATAATATTAATAAACTTTATTATACATCTTCAGACAGTATTATAAACAGCATAAAAAAGGAAAAAGTAACACCAAAAAAAAAGAGATAAAAGGAGATCTTACCGTTAAGCGATCTCTTGCAGGTAAGCCAGTTATAGGAGATTACAAAAATTGGCAAAAGAGGCTGAGTTTCTACATCATATATTATATAAATATAATATAACTATATTATTTGATATAATCAACACAAATCAATAATTTATTAAAATAATGTTAATAATAACTGAATAATTCGTATTTACATACTCAGACAGATAACCTGTTATTAAGATAGATCATCTATTTATAACCTAAGCCTTCAGTCAGTGTGCCAAGTTCAAAAGTATATAAACAATATATTAAAATAATATAAAATTAATCTAATACTATGACAATCAACTCAGGATATATCTATTTAATAATAACTAAGAGCGCGAACCAGACCTCAATTTTGCCTCGTTGCGCTCTCAAAATCTCGAAGCGAGGTGCAAACAGCAATCTGTCCTCAACTAATTTTCAAGATGAGAGACAATCTTACATATCTTGCTGTTTTTTTTATTATTTTTTTAAAACCACGACCAGACCGATGTCTATTATTGTTTTTGATTGATGCTTGCACAAAGGATGCAGAAAAGTCTCTCATAGAGAGCTTCGCTCAATAAATGGAAAATATAATGTTTTAAAAGAATTGTTTATGTATATATTTTATTGTCTCTCTCCCATTCTGATTTCATTACTGTTGTCACTGAAAAAGTTTTCGTTATTTTCACTGAAAAAGATTTTATTATTATTGTCACTGCATTTTCAAATTTCAAATATTCCAGAAACTTCTAGTAGACTTGTTACTGTAATAGTTTTTCGTGGCCTGTAATATTACAAGTAAATAGTTGAAGCAGTGGATTGTTATTATTGTATATGTATATGTAAAAAAATATTATACTAACTGTAACTGTACCTGACCCGGTGAAAGCAAGACAGAAAATAAAATATAAAAATTATAATAATATTTACTTCAACATCTTGATTGTAAATCAAAAATGAATATAAACCAACGCCAATTTTATAAACATTAAACATTAGAAAATAAAAAAAAATAAAAAAGTTACAACACATACTTTGGTTACAATTGTTAAAGGTATTTTTTTTATTGTTTAAAATACAATATGACCGATTTCCAAAATATTTATTCTTTTTTAAAAAAATGTAAAACATAATTTTTCCATTAGTACTAGTTAAACCTTATTTTTATAAACCTTCTTTCTACCACAACTTTTTTTTTATTTGCCAAGGCCTACCTAAAAACCGTATATCCCCTCATGCTCATTGTAAAACTGGTTTTACATAAACTTGTTGGATTTTTAAGAACAAACTTCTTTTTCTTGTTGACAAACATTAAATAAAAATAGTGAACTTTTACACAAGAACAAAAAAAAAAGATATACCATTTGTCTAAGTCGTAAAAACAATCAGAAGTTTCATATAGAGGCATATTATTCGATATAAATGACAACTACCCATAATCATATATGTATATATATATTATATATTATACATATATGTGATTGGAACTTTGTTTTGCAAGTATTATTGTCATTTATGTTGATAACCATTCCTCTTTATATAAAACTTCTGATCGTGCTTTCGACTGTCTTTTTTACATATGTCATTTTTTTTTCTCACCTGTAAAATGATATGATAGATTTATAGAAACTTTCATGTGTAAGCTCTCTAGAGATGATTCTAGAAATTAATTCTTAGTAAGTGCCTACATAGTGATAAGAACTTACCTACTTTCAAAATTAAATTTTTATTCTGTGTACTGAGAACAAGTTTCTTAACATAGAAAATTAATTATTTCAATTTAACAATTTGAATAAAAATTCATCATCAGCAGACCTCGAATCTGCGACCTCCAGGATACCTTTTTGATAATTTTAATTTAGAAATACTACTCGTGTATTATAGTAGTAGACTTGCATTATATGTTCTAAACAGATAATAAAAAATTTGTTAATTAATCCTTCCGGTAGCTTCTAACCGACTTCAAATAAGGATTATTTTCTATTTCACCTTTATATAAATTTTGATGATTCTTTCACCAATTTAATAAATGTACCTGTAATTTATTACCTAAAAATTATAAAAATACAGCAAAAACAATTAAATAAATTTGTACTTAGACATTATAATTCTAAACATACGAATTTATTCTACAAAAAACAATTTAGTCGTAATACAACGTTAAACCGCTTTAGGGATTTTTTGTTAATTTATTACAAAGTTACATACCTTACACTTTCTAGAACGACTATATATATATATATATATATATATATATATATATATATATATATATATGTATATATATATATATATATATATATATATATTCGTTGTTATTGCAATGATTATCGCTAACAAGTTTGCAATAACTTTGACATTGTGTCGATTTTTTTTTAATTTCAAATGGCCATTAAAATGATACGTAAATATACGTTTGAAAAATTAGATATTAAAGACAAGGATACTCGTTTGACTTATTCATTTGTATAGATTATTGAGTTGAGCGTAACTCTTTACCGGTTAACTCGATCAAATTTTGTCCGCTATCTCCTTTTACACCGATCAAGCTATACAAACCAAATTTATAAAGACAGATTTTGAAAAATATTCTCATTGTAGATTAAGAATAATTTGCAATTAACTTTACAAGTGCAGATGGTAAATTCTTACTATGGCTGACATATATATAATTGTTTGTTAAATGTTAATTAAAATATTTTAGACTATAAGGAAAATCGTATCAAGCTAAAGTTTTCGTGATATATTTTTCGTTTCATTCAGCTTCGCTTGCTTGTTGCCTTAGTATTTCAACTATTATAATTTTTTATTTTTGATTAAAGTTTGAAATTCAGTTACGCGTGCAGAAAGAAGAAAGGAACTAGCTGATAAACGACATTTGTGTTATGCTATAACATTTACAATGGCTTGAAGTATTCAACCTTTAAAGTCAAAGTAATAATCATATCATACCCTTTTTTAACTGAGAATGCTAATAGGCAATAGCTTGGAACTAGTTGTAAAAGGCAATAGCTTGGAACTAGTTGTAAAAGGCAATAGCTTGGAACTAGTTGTAAAAGGCAATAGCTTGAAACAACTAAGCAACAGGTGAAGCATTGTTAGCAAATTAATTATCCAATTAACATAATCGATAAATATATATTTAATAATATTAATAATGTTTTATAAGATTTAAATGAGTACTATACATTTTAATAACACTATTTTACGGATATAACACGCGTACTTATTACATTTATAATTAAAATCGGATGTTAAACGTAACGTTAAAAAAATAAACGCGAGTTATAAAAACAAAATAGTTTAGAAAAATAATGTATGTTCGGGTTCTTTTATATTACTAATTATAACAATAATTTATGTTTATGTATGATCTTTTCTTCTTCTTCTTTCTTTTATATAATGTTTATGATCTTTTCAGTCTATACAACACGGTACACGTTCAATCTCAAGGTTACTACTTATACCTAAAAACCATTTTTTCTCGTTGGAAGTTTTGCGTAATACAAACATAGAAAACTTATATATATATATATATATATATATATATATATATATATATATATATATATATATATATATAAGTTTTGTAACTCAATATGTAATCAAGTTTGAGTTGCTCTACTTAAATATTATAATATGACATCTCTTATTAACATCCCCGATCATCAACAAACTTTATACATTTGATTCAACAGATGGCTGTACTCAAAACAGATATAATTCATATTTTTTTATTAATATGAAAAAATATTATAAACATGGGCAGAATTTGATTCTGCGTTCTCTTGTTTAACGTCTCCAGCATTTGTCAACTGAAGTACCGGGTTGTTTAAAATTAAAATAATATTAATATGTCTAACATATAGACAATTTTGAACTTTTACTTACTAATAAAAATGTTTATATCCAATAAAACTTACCCTATTTTATCACTTTCTCACTAACGATTTACATGAAAGGTGTGAAAGTAACAAAACAGTAAATATTTTTTACTAAAAATATTTTAGTTATTAAGGCAATATGATATATCTTTTTTATCTTAAGAAGACTAATTAAAGATAAAATGTTTCAGAAAGTTTTGCTATTGTAAACCAAAACGACGGTTTATTCATTTAGAAGCTTTAACATATTTTTTTGGTTGTAACTTATATTCGGGGTATTTTTATATTGATAGTTTATTAGATCATCCAATTTCCGGTTGACACAGTGACCTATGACCCTTAAAATTTAACGCTCTTATCACTCTAGCTCGACATACTATGTGTGACGTGCTGCAGTGCAATGTATATCATTTATTTAATATTATTATTGTTTATAAACAACGTTGTGTATAGTCAAGGTGTGTATTAAGGTATTTGATCATTGAACATATGTTTCAGTACAGCTTTATATATATATATATATATATATATGTGTGTATGTATGGAATTAACATTTATATACCACGTGTTATTTGTATTGAAATGCACTTGAGGTTAATTTAATGAAAGTATTCATAATATTTATTATATATTTAATTTATAATATTTATTATATACATATATATAATTTTAAATTAAATTATTATTTTATTTTATTTGCCTACATTTTCTGGAAATCTTATAAATATAAATATGAAGGTAATCAATTTGTCATTTGTTTTTTAAATGTTTATAATTATTAACTTTAAATTATACAAAATTGTATGATAGTCTTGTAATGTTGCATTTAATATATTTATTTAATATTATATATAATAATTTCATAGCGCCTTAAATGTAGTTAAAGCAATTGTTTACATCTACACCATTGCTATTTTATTATTTCAGACACTGACTACTTTGAAAGCTTTGAGACAACTACATCCTTTCAACAAAGTTATGGAGAACAGAGAATCAGTGAATATATTCTTAAAATTATGGAACATTACAAGCATCCAAATCCTGAAGGGTTGCCTGGAGTAGGACCTGAACCAATCCGAGTTCCAGACTCCAGAGAATCAGTAGGACTATTCACGAGTATGGATTTTTTGGACATGGATGTCTACGGTGTTAATAAATTTCGATTCCAATATATTAACATTGATGTTACTAATATGGAGGTAAATATAACATAGATAAGGTTATATATAATTTACCATATATATACTAATAAAATAAAGCGAAAGAGTTTGTTTGTTTAAATGCGTCAATCTTCGAAAATACTGGATAGATCTGAAAAATTCTTTCTGATTATGATACGTAGATTCATGTAGGATTTAGAATATAGGCTATTCATCATTATGCCCCTAATTATCCTAATAGTAATTTAAAATAGTAATATAAAATTATTAGTGGAACCTCAAGTCACAGATAGTTATAAAATAAGTCTTTTTGTCCGTTTGTTTGTACACTTATAAATCGAGGAACTCAGCTCCGATATTAATTATTTCTTTTCTTAAAAATCTTTAATAATCCATTTATGAATATTAATTTAACGTTAATTTCGTTATAATATGGATAAAATATTTATTATTTTCAGTGTCAGGCAGCTCTAGCTATAGATAACTTAAATATAAGTGGCAAATATTCTCTCAATACTTTCCTTAATTCGAACAGAGGTGGATTTTCAGCTAATGTTACTGGAATAAAAATGACAGCTCTTTCCACCCTTGGGGTAGAGCGAGATGGAAAGCTCAGAGCCCATGACATACTAATAGATGTTAATTTTACTAAAATAGCAGTAAAGTTTGAAAACTCCGGTCTAGTAGTTGGTTTGTTACAAGGTCTTTTTAACTCAATAGGTACTGTTCTATTTGAATCTGTTAAACCGAAATTACTAAACGAAGCATATACAAATATAAGACAAGAAATTAATAGCAAATTAGATCAAGTTGTTGGAGATATAGAGTTTCCGAACACAATAACACCGTTAGACATGATAATAATTGATGTACGAAATAAATTAAGAGATATGAAAATGGATCCCTACAAAATTGATGATTATAATACAAGTGCAAGTTTAATAAACTTTTATTTGAAAAATACATACCTATATGGGCTGTCCACTATACACCGTGAAGGTAATATTACTTTAAAGATAGAAAACAAAACCGTTGTCGCTGATTTTAATATTGGAACGCAGGAACTCCAGGGAGCTACAAACTGGGAAATTTCTGCTATTAATGGAATGATTTCAAGTTCAGGAACAACTTCTTTTTCCGTGAAATATATAAGAGGCAGGTTTATTCTAGCTCAACCGCTGGATACAAGGGAAAAAATGGAGTTAAAGGATATTGATCTTGATGTTGGAAATATACAATTAAGGCTTGATGGAGCAGGAACGTTAGATTATATAATTGAAGCTGTAACAAATATACTTCCAAATATATTGAGATATCAAATTATTGGTGCTGTAAAGAATCCTTTGAAGTGGAAAATTCAGAGTGAATTAGACGCAATCGATGTTGAAGAAATGATTAAATATGAGCTTCCAAATATAGACCAAATTCAAGAAGAAGGTTTTCAGCTGGCTATGCTTCGACTAACAGAGAAGACAGATGATAGAAATGATGATGATGAGTTCTTTAACTTCTAATTATAATTATTATAATAGCATGTTTTCTTAGCTTCAGAATATTTTTTACATATTTGATAGAAAATGTGACTAAAGCCTAAAAGTTTGAATGTTTTTCAAAGTGACTTAATGTATCATAAACATACTTACCTATAGAAATTTCAATTTCTTTTTAACCCTTTTAAATAGTTCTAAAGTAATTTTATTGTACTGAGTATTTATATAATATATATACATGGGGTAAGCAATTAATAAATTATAGCAAACAACCTCGCCTAGTATATAAGATTATATTAATCTTAATATATTATTTTTCGAGATGCATTCACACAAGTTACACGAAACTAAAGTAAACTGTCACTTATAACTGCCGGTAACTTAAAAGGTGCTGCCATTTTTAAGGTAACCCACTAAACCAGACGGCTGCTCCCACCATGCTAATGAACTGCAGCATATATAGAAACTTATAATAACACTAATATTTTCTTAAATTTTTACGAGTACACATTTCAAATAAAACTATTTTTTAGGGATTAAAACTCGCGTATAATTTGCTTAGTAAGTCAGTTAATTAGTCATCTGACTGACTGACTTATTGACAGACACATCTCATCTACCCGTGAACACGATTGCTGCAAAGCATTCGAAACGTCGAGTTAAAATAAAAATTTAACCAAATTATACGCGAGTTTAAATCCATAAAAAATAGTTTTATTTATAATAACACTACCTAAATAACAAAATAAATTATTACTACAGATTACTATTGGTCATTACGGTTCTCTAAAAAAATAAAAATCACTCGCAATATGCATTTCAATATTTAGTCAAAAATAGTCTTAACTTATGAGAAACAGTGTATATTTTTGTAAGACTAGAAATTAATAGAGAATTTTTTACAAAAATTATTATTATTATTTTTTTTTTAAAACACTTATTCATCTCGAAAATTAATGACTCAATAAAAATTAAATTTTGAATGGGAGGTAAACCAGAAAATGTCCGCTAAGAAAAGGTTTTTTTAGAAATTCCAGTTATAAATGTGTTGTAAGTCTGTATGAAAAATATGATGAACTTCGCCATTTCTAATCATTGACACATGAAATTTTGGATTTTAATTTGATTTTAGTAAGAAATATTAATGCATTAATGGGATTTTGAAAATTACATTTCTTTAAAGGCGAAATACGACTAAATATATGAAATTGTTGTTTTTCTTTTGTGTCGGACAATCCGTCAATAGATGGTGATAACATACAATTTCAGTTGTAGTATATAAGACTTATATAGTATATGAGCCTTATATTGTATATAAGCATTATGTAGTATATAAGACTTATATAGTATATAAGCGTTATATAATAAGTCTTATGTAGTATTGGCAAGCCGTCAATAGATGGCCCTAGCAATCATTTTAACTGTCGGCAGTGGTTTGCCGTTGGCATTTAATCACACTGTGTTATTGATTTAAAAATTGAAAAGAAAATTGATTTAAAAATTTAAAAGAAAAAACATATAATAAAGATATTAGTATAATTTAAGACTAATTAATATTTTTCAATAAAATTAACTAATTAACACAATGCGAAAACATTAGAAAAACAAATAATATAAATCATTATTGTTATAACAAACCCCCACTCCTAGTTCCTCGTGTCTCAGAAAAGTATAACATTCAAATATGATAAGCACTGACCCATGACTCGAACGGGATATGTCATTCAGACAACTAATTTACGAATCAAAATGCGTGTGTTAATACTATTACTGTTTAGTGCATCAGTTTTTGGTGATTTTCAAGGTTTGTTTTTCTTTCTTTTCTTTTCTTTCTTTTTTTAGAGTTAGAACCTACTCTTATAAGTCAATTGTCGAACTGATATGGTGTATAATATCTGCAACGCATTTTAAGATTATTATTACATGTTGAGATGTTATCTTTCTATTAAGTCACTTTATTATTAGACACATCGTTTTATCTTTTCATTTCTTAATTAAAAAAATATTATAAAAGATATTTAGTTTATAAGAATTTTATGTATTTTTAATTTTGTGTGGATTCAAAGTTATGATCTCGATAACCTCGTATTTTTTTGCGTCAGTGAAGATAAAATTAATAAAATTTACAATAAATAGATAATAAAAGAAAGGCAAAAAATTTGATGGTCCATTTTCTATTTACTTACTTAGTTATATCTTATTTAGTTACTTGGTAATTTATTCTATTTATTTGTTTATAAATGTTGTTTTTATATCTGAAAATTAATTATATGTAATATACGATTGTTTTTTGTTATATTCAATTTATAGTTATGTATATAACAACGTAATTCTCGGAACCATTATCATTATTAGTCGTCTGATAAATAAATTCAATGAACAAACTGTTTTAGTTCGAATATTTTGGGAGCTCAATGCTAAGCAATTGCAAACATACTTCATCTTTAATGTGTATTCATATTTAAATTGAAAAACACCAGTAAATTAATATATCCTGCTTATTAATGTAGATGTGTCTCTAAGTACATATAACCTTGAACAACATATTAAGGAACTCTAAAACAATATTATATTAATACTGTTTAAGGAAGCAAAATCTAATACCAGATTTTTTTAATAAATACTTAAATTAAGAAGAATATAATAGTCTTTTAATTTAAGTGTAGTTTTAACCGTTTAAACTTTTTTAACAGATGTTTCCACAACAACACAATCACATTTGGCGAAAGGGGAAGAAAAAATGAGCGATTATATTCTTCAAGTGTTAGAACATTTCAAACAACCGAATCCTGTTGGAATTCCGGGAGCAAAAATTCCAGATCCACAACATGTTCCAGATATAAAACATTCTCTTTCCATTGGAACTTTGTTTTTTAAGAACACTTCTGTGTATGGTATAAGCAAATTTCGCATACTTAATATTAATGCTGAAATTGGAGCTATGGAAGTAAGTTTCCTTTTATTTTTTTTAAATAACAATAATTACTATTTTAATTGCCAGAACCATATTTTTAAATATTACCCACCTATACCAAAGAAGGTCTTTAATTTTAGGTCTGCTATATGCCATAAAGAATCGATTTCAACGTTAAAAAACATTATGATATGCATTTTTAAATACTAATTTTAATTTCAACAATTTTTAGTGCATTCTTTCATAATTGTAAAGAAATCCTGTGCCCAACAGTGGGTTATATTTAAGATTAGCCTTTTATATAACCATAAACAATTAATTTCAGGTGCACGCAGCTCTAGCCATTGATAAACTTCAAGCAAGAGGAAACTACACAATGTCCACTTGGCTTAATAGAGTCCAAGGACCCTATACTGTAGATATAACTGGAATTAAAGTTATTGCAAAAGCAAATTTAGGAGTTGAACGCGATGGAAAACTAAGAGCTCAAGACATCATCATCGATATATCATTTAGCACAATAGCAATGAATTTCGAAAACGCCGGTTTCTTTGGTGGCATGTTGCAAGGTATAGTCAATTCTATAGGAACATTCCTATTCGATTCAATAAAGCCTTACGTATTAAAAGAAGCCTACACAAAAGCTAGAGAAGAAATCAATAAGAAGCTGGATGAAGTCGCTGGTGATATGCAATTCCCGAATTCAATATCACCTTTAGATAAAGTGATAGCAGATTTAAGAAACAAAGTCCGACAAATGGATATGGATCCATATAAAATTAACGATTATAATACAACAGTGAGTATTTTTACTGTTTCATTAACACACACGTGGGTGACTGGTATATCTTCATTCCAGCGAGTTGGCAATATTACTTTGAGACTCGAAAATAATACAGTTATTGCAGATTTTGAGATCGGAACCCAAAGACTTGAAGGTACAACTCAATGGGATATATCTGCAATAGGTGGTCTACTGTCTAGAGCTGGTACAGCCTCATTTTCTGTAGAGTATATAAGTGGAAGATTAATACTCGCACAGCCTCTTGATACTAGAAAGAAACCGGAATTCAAAGATTTGGATCTTGATGTTGGCAACATCCAAGTTCGCTTCAACGGAGCTGGTACATTCGATTATGTGGTTGAGTTTGCGGTTAATATATTGCCAAATTTATTAAGATATCAGATAGTAGATGCCTTAGAGGGCCCAATTATAGAAAAGATTCAACAAGAATTGAATAAAGTAAATGTGGAAGAAATGATTAAGCAAGAGTTACCAAAAGTAGATGAAATGCAAAAAACTGGTTTCAAGCTGTCAGCTCTTCAAATACAGAATGATGGAGAAGAATCTTATGGCGATGATGATTTTTTTAATTTTTAAATATTAATTAATTTTATTAATTTTATATAAATAAATTTCAAGCTAGTAACCCAAAGACAATACCAAATGTTTTAAATTTTTTTTATGCCTGACATAAAATTTAAGTTTATTAAAAGAATTAGTAATGAGACTCCTTTAAGTAATTGTTGGATAAGATCAAAATTAATAAAAAAAAATATACTCATTGTTTAATTTAGTGTTTTATAAATAAATAGATAATTTAATTATCAAATATTAGTTTGCAGGTCTAAAGTGTACTTAAGAATTTAAGCTGTAAGATTTAGTTCACATAATATAACAAAAAACGTTTGAGACAGAGACGCTTCTTATAAAAATATTCACAGCACGTAACACAGTGATAGAACACAGAAAGTCGGTTACGACAAACCGGTAAGTAACAGTAATTCTCTTGAGATAGTAATATTTTCTATATGGATAATTGTTACACCTTTATTAATATATTTTTAGAAGATTTATATATGTAACTTGATTAAATTAATATTTTCAAAACAAATTAATATATTTTTCATATTGCACTTTATAAAAAGATACTTATTTTAATTTTTCTTTAATAAGAGAAATTCTGATTGTATGATTAAAAAATTTTACCTAATAAACCTATTAAATAAAAAAATTAAACGTAATTTCATACATCCGGAAAAATAAAAACAAAATATGTAAAATTATTTGTCCTTATACAAAAAATAAGGTAAAAATCTAAACAAAAACAGGCCCTACCAGACCATTACCTGCAATGGAAAGTGGAAGACAGATGCTGTTCAGAACAGATAGCGTCCAACCGCTGTACGAAGCGCACGCGCACACAAAACTGACAGGATTTACATTATTAATATAAAATTCTATTAAAATGAAAATATACCAAGTTTTCTTACTCGTCTTCGTCGCTGCTGCTTCAAGTTCTTCAGACACAAGTAAGTAAGATTAAGATCTTATCTTTAAAGAAAGTAGAAAGAAAAGAAAGAAACTGCCAGCATAATAATTTCCTTGTAATCAAAAATGTATGTAAGAAAAATTACATAAACACATACATACTATATTTATTTAGATATTATATTTAAAACTTTTAAAAAAATTAAAAAATGCTTTTGATACGAAGTATAAATAATAAATACAGAAGTGTAGTTAAATATATTTTATAAAACTAATTACAAAGTATTTTTTGAGTAATTTAACATTTTAAATGTAATCAATGAATAAAATAAATAAATTAATAATAAATAAATCAACTATATTTAAAAAAAAAATTTTTCTTTTTTCCAATTATATGTACTCAATTAAAGATAATTATGTCTAAAATAATGAGAACTATTATAAAAAAAATATTATTTATTTAATATCAAATAAAATAATTCTTCAAAAAAAAAAAAAAATTCAATTATTAATTAATACAAACAAATGATAGCAAAAATCACTTTATATAAACTTAAAAAAAGTATACAATTAAAATTCTTCGACATCAAATTCAAACCTAAGACCTCTCTGAAACCGTTTCGTCACTCTGCTTACTGAACTGTGGCGCTACGTCTCTATGACTCTAGAATTCTATATGTAATACGTCTTTACTATTTAATTATATTACTTCTTTATAATATAAATAAGCTTAATATCATGCACTATAAGCTAGAAGTGATATTCAAAAAAAATATACGCATACATATATGTTATTAATTTGCAGCAAAAAATCAAACTAAAATATTATGTACTTCAAATGTTATAACTAAATGACACACAATGGACTTAACCAATTACAAATTATAATTAAATATTTAATATATTTTTATTAAGTACAATTCATATTTTTTCAGTACTAAATTATTTTCAGCTTTTAGAAATATATACAAATAACAAATTTTTATTTTGAAAATTCAAATAATTTATAAAAATAATAAAAAAAAATCAATACTAATTAATTAATATCATATTCTAATTTATAACAGCATTCGTAGAGCTCTTACTTACGTACTCCAATAACCCTTTTTGGACTTACTAACGGTATTTGAACATTTCAAATCAAATAAAACTATTTTTACGGATTAAAACTCGCGTATAATTTGGTTACATTTTTTATTTTAACCCGACGTTTCGAATAATCATCTGTAACTGATCATTAACTGACTTTCTGACAGACACTTACATCTCGTCTACCCGTGAACACGATTACTGCAAAGCATTCGAAACGTCGGGTTAAAATAAAAAATGTAACCAAATTATACGCGAGTTTTAATCCGTAAAAATAGTTTTATTTGAAATGTGTACTCGTTTATTTCAAATACTTAAGAAAAATATGAACACATTCTACCTGATCGATATGAGCTGTCATGTTCATTAGAGCTTAGCTTCTCATAGCTGTTTTAAGCTGTAGGCTATTTTTTAACTTCTTCTATCAAACAATAAGAGAGGAATAAGAAATAGAAACAGTTTGAGCTTGCTCAGCTCAAACTTTATTATTATTTATCTTTCCAAACATATTATATATAAAAAAAATATGTCTTTACTTTTAATGACGTTATTCGATTAAATAGATTTACACGCCAAATTAATTAGTTAAAAACTAATTGTATATATTTAACTTAATACTTATATCGTAAAAAATATATAAATATAAAATTATTTAATCAATATAAATACAGTAACTTCATCTTTTAACAAAACAAGAACAAACAAAAGATTAAATTTTAAAAATATCTTTTAAATTAAAAATAACGAATGTTGATATTTTCAAGTAAAAATTTAACGGAATTAAATATTACTTCTATATTTTTAAATTTAGACAAGAGTATAAGGAAAATAAATATATTTTGTTTGATTTCCAAGAAATAAAAGAGAAAGTTCATAAAACTCTCTCTCTCTTACCACTATCTTTACTAAAATCGTCCGATAGTTTGAATACTTTTTGTTTCATCTAACCTTTAATAATTGCGTCAATTTTAATCATATATTATTTTGAACTGAATTTTTATTTTTTAAAGCATTATTTCGTAGTATACTTGCTGTTTACAATTAGGATAACTGAGAGATATAATAAAATCCTATATCCTACAGCTTTCCTCATGAACCTGCTTATCATAATCAGATGCGTTTACGAACAAACGAACTATTCCACTTTGTAATATTGTATTATGTAAATTAAAAATAATATATTACTTAATGACAGAAAACTTCAACTTCAACTTCAATATTATGAACAACAAGACTGCAAGTTAAAATAAGTCATTATTATAAGTTTTGTTTATTATATTATAATAAAACAATGAAAATAGACTATCATGCATTTTGTTTTTAAACTTTAATATGCGGCTGTACTCACGAATATACTTCCAGTATTAGCACGATTACTTTCTAAGACATTTGTGTTTCTTATTTATGAGCTGGGAGCAAGTTTGAATCCTAGAGATCAGGCCAGGATTCTCTCACGATAGTAAGTAGTGAAACTAGACAGGGAATTTCCGAATTTATTGACTGCAGCCTTATTATTGTATATAATAAGGTAAAAAAAACATTTTAGTACAATCAGTACTTATTTATCTCTTTTTTGTGACTTCAAGTGAAGTCAAGTCAATTTAAGATGTATATCTTGAGTGAGAGCGACGTTAATGTTTATTACATAAATCTATTATCTTACTATTACATTTTCGTATTTATGTCTATGCAATTAAAGATCAATTTATAATACAAATGATTGCATAAAAAATTATTATTTACTCCAAATATGAAGCTCAGTGCTGATTAGATTATTGATAGAACCAAGATCCAGAGTAGCTCTACTTTGAGATAACTCCCTTTTAACTTAAATTTTAATAAACTTACAAATATTTGTTAAAATATAAATATATTTAACTTAGTTCATTAGCTTTAACTTACTATAATATACACTTACATCTCGTCTACCCGTGAACACGATTGCTGCAAAGCATTCGAAACGTCGGGTTAAAATTAAAATGTAACCAAATTATACGCGAGTTTTAATCAGTAAAAATAGTTTTATTTTACTATTATATACTTTAGCTACTACTTTTTCGTTGCTAATTTTTTCACCAACTAATTTTACTTGCAATTAAAAATATAATTTTAATTATGTGATGTAAAAGCGAAACAGGTCTTAAATATAATTATGTACATATTTATTATTCTTATATTTCAATAAAACTATTATAATTTTTATCTTACATTTATATTAAAATTTTTAATTATAACCCAAAATTTTCAAATGCTTTGAACTGACAGACACCTATACCTCATCTACACGCGAACACGCTGGTTGCAAAGAAATGTAATAATAAAAGCAAATTAAATCAGTAAAAATGTTTAATTTAAATTTGTAATAATGGTGAAAATCTCAGAAAACATTATATTGTCTTATTTTGATTAGTATTTTATTAACAGGTTATGAACATGTATGAACAGACATACTCTAAAGTAATACTCAGACTCAGTCTGTAATACATAGCATTATACACGGTTGACTTCTCAGGCTTTTACGTGTTCGACGTGAAATAACACACATTACTATTAACACACTTACCTAGGTTACTTAGGACTAGTGATGTAACACAAACACTAAAATAATATCGATAAATATTCATATATTTTACATTTTAATATATTTTTGAATTGTGTTTTTTATTATAATCTTAAAAAAAACAATTCTAATTTCTAAATTAAAATATTTTTTTTGCTTTTGAAACTAGAGTCGCTACCTTTTAAATGGTTTTTACAAATTCACAATTTTGTATTTTAGTAATAAAAAAATTGTAATTATATTTTTTTACTTTTTTATATTCTTCATCATTAAAAAGGTTTTTATTCTTATTTAGTGGGTAAATGTTATGATTTCTATTACCCACCTCTAAGTATATATCTATACATATTATATGAAGTCTCCCGATAAACTCAAAAGCTACAGAATTGATTTTTGTACGATTGTCACCAATATATAAAGTTATTCTTGCAAAACGTTTAGGTAAATAATTAATGATAGTTGTAGAAAAGATTACTTAAACATAACAATAATTTTAAAGTTGTCATAAAAAAATCTTACCTATATAATTAAATAATACAATAACTTGAGAATATACCTAGTAGCATACCGAAATTGACACTTGTTTATATATAAGGATCTTTCAAAATATATTATTTATTTGTAAATTCGGCTATAAATAAAAAAGTTCAATCATCAAAAAGAATATAATTGAATTGTCCACTACGTATACTTAACATTTAGTAATAAACACTCGTAATTAAAAGTAAAGGTGGTAAAAATGACAATATGTTAGATATAAACATATAGACCTAAATTGAATATAAAATTTTTATTCCCAGAGACAATTAATTAGTAACTAGTGAGGTTTTGCTAATTAGTAATTAACTAACTAAATAAATAGTGATAATAAAATATGAAGATGCAAGAAGACATAGTTAATTAATTGAAATTCAAATATCTTCTTCATTCAATCTAATATGTTTTAAGAATTATGTTTTTAACACATTCGTTCATTCACACACTACCAAAATGTGTTGTGGTTTACGCTAGAGCTAAAAAATATAAACAACTGTGACTATCAAGGAAAAAATCGGTGCTTGCTTTCTAATAATATCAAAAGATGACTTTAATATCAAAAGTAATAAATAGTTATATAATATCAATAAATAGTAATCTCAAAAATGTACATTCCACATAAACTCATTACATGCAATTACTTAAATACTAATTAGGATAAGTAACGAAAGCAGTTATTTGTTATGCTCCTCCCAACAGTAAATATAGGAAACAAAGCTGGACCAAGTATTGTTCCTTGAAAAGTTTATAAAAAGAAACAAATGAATTCTGAAATCATTCTGCAACCGAATCCAACCCACAAAAATAAAACCAATAACATAATGTAGGTTAAGACAACTTTATATGTTTAATTACCGGCCAGAAAACGGTAATATTGCGATCATGTTTCGCGGACAAGGTCAATAAACTCTGGCAGCTGACCGCACCGTTTTTATAACCTGTTGATTAGTATTGGTGCAGATGTATCGATAATATAATTCCTCTGCAAACCATGCTAACTGTACTTTAACTGTAAAACAGGGATTACCACAAGAAATTTCTGATAATACGTTTTTATTATATTAAAATAACTTATGTTTATAACTTAAATTTAATTTTTTTAATGCCTAGGGGCTGCTCTCGCTTGTGAAAAATGCAAGCGTCTCGATAGCGCCCCTTTTCACAGTTCACTTTGTTTCTGTAATTTTTTAGTCATTAAATGTGGAGTATTCAATTACTTTGTTTTATCATATAATAAATCATCTGAAGAGAATGTTAAAAATATTATGCATATTGGTATATTGTTCCGGAAATGGTGAATATTTGTCTTATTCACATAAATTATCTATGCAAATGCACTTTTTTACTGGCATTTTTAGCATAATTTGGTAAAGTATGTATGGCACTTAAAGGGTTAAAGGCTTTTCATGCATTTTCATACAAATATAACTTTAAGAGCTATTTTCTCAAGGTATGAGAAGGTTTGTAACTCCATTGTTGCGAACATCGTCCTCTATTGTCTGCAATATTCATATAATATACAAGCTCCGCTGACACCGTTATGTGAAATCGACTTGAATACTAATTTAGTAAAGAAAGCTATGAACTATCATATATTTATATTTTTCCGCTTATATTTTCAAGGACATTCACTTTACCAAAATCAAAATTATTAACCAAAAATTCTAGAGTATATTATCGAAATAAAATATTTAATACTAATTTTAAATAACTTTATATTGCAGATGTGTTCGGTGGTCACTGTTCGAAACAGGATCCTGAGGTGGATGCGTGCTTGCTGAAGAGCTTCAACAACCTCATACAACACCTCCAAGAAGGCGCTCCTGAATTGGGTATAGAGCAGGTGAGAATGGCTTGTTATAAAATGTTTTATATTCAATTTCAAATTTTTTAAACACAGCTATGTGAGTATTTTAATTAGTTTAAAAACAGGACATGATTGCTTAAAAATTAAAAAAAAATTTCTCCAATAGAACATAACTTTACAAAACTTTAGGTAAATAATATAACATAGAGGTTGTTTAAACTAAACTAAAGCGGCAATAGTAAAAAAAAACAAACCTTGTCGACGGATTTTTTTTTCATGACGACCATGCCTAAGTTTTATAATCATACTGGCTGATCCAGGAAATAGACACCGCTGCATCGCCAAATGAGAAGAATGGAAGAAGATAACCATCACTTAAACAATTTAAATTATTTTATTTTGGATCAAATTTTTAGTCTGTGAAGGTTTTTGTCTATTTCTCTTAATAGTTTTTATATTCTATGATATTTTGAATATTTCAGTCAGACGAAATAGTGATAGACGAGTTATCAATAGCCTTGGGTGGAGGTCCTGATGGATACAAAGCCAGCTTCAAAGACATTCACGCGACCGGAGTGGATGACGTCACAATCACCAACGTGAGGTACATACAAAATGTTAAATTTGACAAATTTGACAGCGTCAAAGGAATCATAAATGAGGTTTTAGTTTCTAGGATTAATAATTCAAACACGAAACCATTAAATAACTCGCAAAAAATTTACGAAACGACTAATAAAATAAATGGTATTGTGAATTTTATATAGGAATGTAATAAATTAATAATATATTCAAGACACGTACGTGATAGGACTCACGGGTCGAGTGAGCGATGGAGTGGCCGTCTTTTCCCGATTCTGATTAATCACAAATGCTTGCTGCGGTCAATCATCTCTTAACCTTCAAATCCCTTCACTTTGATAAATCTTATATCAATTTTATTCAGTCAAATCAAAATCAGGCTAAAGTCGATCTTTATTTGTCTTTTAACTTTAAAGTTTAAATCATGATGTTAAAATAAACTAGAGAATAGTTTTTCTTTTTAAAAGCACATTTAATGATGTATTATAAAAATGTTTCTTATTCAACCTCATGCTCTAGTTACGCGGTTCAAAAGGCAATACCATAAAGAGGTTGAAATCTTCGTGAATACTCCATACTATCTGGATATTGTTTCAATTATACTATTTCAAAGTAATTGCAAAAAAGTAGGAATAAATAATCTAATAGATAATAAACAATAACTATATACACTTTTCTAATTAAGTCTACTTAAGATTGCCATTAAAAATATTATGATTTTTTGTTATAATAAAGAAATCATATTATTTTCATTTGATATTTTTCAATCGGGTATCGACAGTTCTTTACCAAGTTAAGACTAACGAGAGAAAAATCTACAATCACAATTTATTCCTCGATTTCTAAAAAAATATTTAGTTTGTTTACAAGCCAATGTTACGACTAAAAAATTTAAAAGAAATAACATATTAATGTAATTATAAAAGACGCCAAATTTATTCGACTCACGACTATAGATGCCGGATCACATGTATCATTTTCCGGTTTTTTGATCCAAGGCGTGAAGGAATTTTCAATTGTTTAAGAGACTTTTACTTATAAATATTGATAATTAAGCATTCGTTTTGCCAAGAAAAATATTACCTTCGAATATTTAATTCATTGCTATCGCTATAAATAAAATATAATTAATATCTCGGAATCATATAATGACTTCCAGGAATTATTTCAATGTCAATGTCATATGTCAATGTCAATATTGTCTTCGTCCATCTTGAATTCTGTCTACGATACGAGTTTTTGGCAAAGTTGCCGAATAATTGCCGATTTTACTTTGGGCAGATTTTAATTAAAACATTGGTATGAATATACAAAATTATATATGTTATGAAATTAATTTATTATAATATTAAATTAAAACATTAGCTCTAAGTAACAACTAAATATCAAGCCTATAAATGAACTCTGGCCAAAAGAAAAGTTCACAAACCCAAAGAAGTTTCACAGTAAATTCTGAAATAAAATTAAATAAAAAATATACATTACATATAATTTTAAAACTTATTTATAAATAATTAAAAAACAACTTAAATATCTATAGAGTTTTTCTTCATGGAGACGTACGACTGGTGTATACGTTTCATAAGTGCAATGCATACCTATTTGGAATAAACACTTTGACTTTGAATTAAAAGAGAGATTACTGGTGCAGCCCTGGACATAAGGTTTCTAATAAGACCAACGATAAAGGTTATTTTACTTACGTCATATATGTCAATTATCAGAAGAAATATACCTTATTTTTGATTCACGCAGATGCAGCGTTACTAACATAAAACATTACATTTTCATACAGTTACTTAAATTACTTCTTAAACCAAGATTATTTCTTAAACCACGAGTATTTCGATCATCAGGTCGGACCTTGACACCTACCAGTTCCAGCTGACGATGTCGATACCACATTTAAGTGCTACAGCTCGCTACCGCTCGTCTGGTTTGCTGCTGCTCGTGCGTGCCTCTGGTGGTGGTGACTACTGGGGCGAATACGGTATGTACTTTAGCTTACAAACGTAAACAACCCCAATCCCACACACTAAAAGCACATAAAAAATAACACAAATTCTTAAAATATATATATCCAATCCATATAAATCCAATCCTATTTTAAATCCAGAGGTTGATAATTCAGCTTGGCGTATTAACAGTTTATAATTTTTATATATATCATTTCACGACAGTGAGAAAACTGAAACTAGAAAATGAATTTTAATTTTTTATTTGATATTTATATCCAGTTGTAAATACAAAAACATATTTAACACGTATATGCCGATGACGCAAATAGTGAATTATCTGAGTAATATATTATTTTTTAGGTTGGATTTTAAAAAGAATGAGTCATGGATGCCGAAAATTAGCCAACTGAAATAAATACAAAAAAATTGGACAATTTTTATTTTTATCCAGAGGCAATAATTCCGTTTATTTTCTCTTGAAGAAATATGTATTCCATTTGATCTTTAATATTCATTTTATTATTTATAATGTATCTACCACTTCCAGAGAACGTTAAAGCAAAAGTATATTTCCGTGGAGAGCCCTACACTCGCGACGGACAGACCTTCCTTAAACTTAAGCAGATCAAGCTGGACTTCTCCGTGAAGGAAATCAAGATGGGAGTCGAGAACCTACACAACAGCAACTCCGTCTTGCGTATGTTTTTTTTACATTTATTGTTTTTTCCTCATTTACGTTTCGAATTCCTATTGAGTTTTGATTATATATTTGCTTATTAAATTTACTTTTCTTAACTTAACTTAATAATATTAAAGAGACATATTCAACTAAAATATTGAATTTACAGAAGCAGCATTGAACCTCTTCATCAATACCAATGCACAAGAACTTCTCAAGGAGATGAAACCACAACTGAAGAGAGACCTCGCCGAGAAGATGTCCAGGTTCCTCGACAGGATCCTCGACAAAATACCCTACGATGACTGGATTGTAGATTAAAAATAAATTAAATATAACACAATTTATAACTGTATGAGATAAGTTTTGTAATAAGATTGTGAAGATAGACTTAAATTATTATAACCATATTAAATAATTATACGTCTGTACTCATGTAATTAGTAATAAGATGAGTACAGCCGGATAAATATATATATTAGAAATCATGCATCATAAAAGTATATATACAAAAACCATCACAAAAGATAGAGAATTCTCTATCATCGTTTGTGTCATTGTTGAAGAACGTCAAGGTAAATATTGGACATAGATTTAATATGATTCATGTAATTAATAATTATATGAGTATAGAAAAGAAATTACAAAAACTTATATTAATTATTTATTTAAGAAGGATTCAAGTAATCTTTATTAGATTATTGTACCTATAGTGATTTGTTTGAGGTATTTTTAGATAATAAATATAAAACACGAAAAAATATGGTTTCATTTCATTATAAAAGTCGTAAAGAGAATTGATATATAGAAATATTAATTTTAAGATCAAACCTACTTTAAATAATATACTACTGTACTGTACTGGATTAAAGATTGACAATTTGAAAAAGTTCCTGGAATACTCTGGTTAACAAATGTAGTCGGTTTTAAAAAAAAGGTATGATTCACACAAGGCAGAAATAAAGCTTCACAAAAGAACCACAGTTCATAAAAGAAACCAATAGAGCAGTAGAACACTTAAAAATTACCAAAGGACATCTCCTCGGATAACCTCATGATGATTTAGTATCTTTCCCAAAACATAAACATGCAGCAGAAATCTATTAACAATTTATAATAAGTTTTTAAACACGTAATGTATGGTAAGGATCGAGTAGGAAGAAATCCTACATTCGACAACATGAAAACGACATTTATAGAACATAGGTCACTTTTGAATTCATTTTGAGGGTGACGCACTCTCCATGATTTACTCACAGCGTTATTAAAATTCGATTCTAATCTATTTCAAATTAGTCTTCTTAGTCGTAAGTTATTTAGTAATTTGTCGCATAAAAAATCTTGCAATATCTATGGTGAGGCAGTAGGAAGGACTAAATTATTCTGATAGGGTACAGGAAACTTCTGAATCAATACTTGCGTTTTCTCGACAAAGTATTAGAAATCATACGTTAAGAGGTTAGTCTTTCAATAGTAAGAGTACAGAAGGGTTTAACAACCACCAAACGAACTGAAGCTTGTGAGAGAAATCTCTTAAAAAAAAAAATTAAAGCTTCAATTTATCTTAGAAGCGTCTTCTGATTGGAATGTCATGATTGTCACGTATGAAAGACAATATAAAATCCCTGAATATATTGATGTTTTATCCCTAAATATCAGACATTTAAGATAAACAAGTATTACAAATTGACCGGGAATAGGTTTATGGTTAAAATTGAAAGCACAAGAAGCGGAAGTCAGATCTATCTAGACGTAGAACTATAACCTGCTTCAGAATCTTGGCCTCTATAAAACTATCATCAGAACATTTTTAGAATGTACTTTAAAGGTGGCAGTAGGTTGGTATCAAATTTGTTTGAGGTGGGGAGAGGAGCGGATATACTGAAGGTGATCGTGTATGCCCATATTAAAGAGGTCCCATTTACCTTCACCTGTATCACAAATCCCAAAAACGATTTGCACTTCTTTACAATATGGTAGGCCCGGCCCAGTGAATCCATGGAATTTTAAGCTTCGTCTCGTAATAATATTATAAATGCGAAAATTTGTGATGTATACCTATTTTTTTCACGGAAAAACTACAAGATGGAATTTGACGAAATTTTACATAAATAACTATATCACTGCAAAGTATATTTCTATATACTAGAATAAAACACTAGGCTACAATTTGAACTGTGTAATTTAGTCATAATATAGCGATAATTGGATAGTTATAGTGCATATATAGGGCAGGATTTTTTACTAGATAGCAAGTCGAAAAAGATCCTGCCTTTCATAGCGTGCATGAGATCTATCTTAGCGTGCGCTTCTTAAATCTAAACCTAAACTAAAGAAACACGAAGGTTATGTATTATAGGATTGCTTGTTTGCAAATAAAACTCTGCGACAGTCTGGAAGCTATTATATCGAAATTAGATATAAATTTAATTAAATTGATACTTTTTTTTAAATATACTTTAGACATTTATTTATTATTAATATTATTATTATTATTATTTTATTTATTTATGTTTTATTTTTATTTATATTTTACTGAAAATAAATTACATTTATCGTCTTTAGTAGTTAAGGTAAAAAAATATTGCCTTCAACACAGAATTGCTACCATTGAGTTTGCGCGACATAAAGCAGTGGTGAATTGAAGGTGTAACTTGTTATTTTGGCTGCGGTACTTTTTCTGAGCGAGTGTGAGTTGATTGCGATGGTATTTCTTGCGTTGCTTCTCCTAGACGAACAATAAACCTAGTATTCCTCCAGCGACTTTCTCGACACGTGGGGAAAAAACAGTAATAGTTTTGCTACCTCTTCCAGCTCTGTATGCCGGGGTGGTCTCCTTCGGGACATCGCCTCAGGTGTGCCTGGATCGCGGACGAGGGTGGGACATGTACGAATGTCCGGAGTTCAAGGAAAGTCAAAAGTGCCTCATCAGATTTCCAACATCGCCATACAGATCCCGACCAATCTGTTGAACGTCCGTTCTAAACCCCTTTTAGAGGTTACAATAAAACTATTTTTCGGATATAACTCGCGTTTATTATTATTACATTTTTAACCCGACGTTTCAGATGCTTTGCAAACGTTTTCGCGGTAAGATGAGATGATGGTGTCTGTCAGTCAGTCAGTTTATTTGTCACCTACCTCCAACGGTTCCTGAATTTACTTTTAGAGGTCTTTACCTGAGTGGTGGATTTGAACCGGGACACACTGATTCTGAGTAAGGGTGCAGGGCAGGCCATAAGATTGAGCTGCATCCGATTCACAGCGGGTGTAAGGTTCACATCCGGTGTAGGTGATTGCTCACGCGGTCTGCCGTCGTAGCATCGCTAATGCTATGCACAAACTATTACCGTGGCGCTCCGGTATGATAACGAGGTCTGTTGACCGAGTGGTTTAGTGGGTAACCCTAAAAATGGGCACATCTATGTTACCGGGAGTCCCACATAACCTGGTTCTCCTTCTCTTACGAGGAGACTTTTAGCAATAAAAGCATCCAGACGTAAAAAATAATAATATTTAAACCACGTTTCAAGAATTTTAATGAAACTATGAACTCATTTGTGAATTTGGTTGCTAAACGTTGATTCGGTTATTCAGCACTAGATGGTGTTGACCAAAGTGGGCTTATATTAAGAAAGTGATTAAATATATATTTCAGAAAAGTGTTAAGATTTTATTAGTATTGTTTCAATAAAATAAATTCAATTATTCGTCACTAGATGGGGTTTAACAAAGTTATCCTATAATCAGTATAATGATTTTTATGAAATTATATCCCTTGTGTGTCTATTTATGAAATAATAAGTACTCTAAAAAAAGGTGTTTGTTTCTTTGCTGTTCGCATTAGCGATTCATCGATTTCAAATGACAACCATCTTCTAAAATATTTCTAATGAGTGGCCACAAAATGGCGGTGCATCAAGTATTATGTTAAAAACCGTATGTATACAAAACGGTTCTTGTTAGAAACACAATGTTTCATTTCAACAACAAATCAATAATAACAATATAGAAGTTGCTAACAAAGTTTCGCTAAGATTCCTTTATAATTATAATTTCCACGAAAAATTAGTAACTTATTGGAGTGATTAGCAAACAAAGTAATTATTAGTAAATGAATAGTAATTATCAATTCCAGTTTTTGTAAATTAAGATGAATTATAAGTAGAGAAGTTATAATAAATATACAATAAAAACACAGACAGGACGTAACCAACCGAGCATTGGGATAACGCTTTGTCGAGTTATTTTGTCACCACTCAGTTATTTTGTCTTTTACGACTTTACCGTCTCTATCGAGATGAAGGCTATATCTAACAGGTATAATAATGTAAGTTTATTTCAAAAATCTAAATTTTATGTTTAGACTAACATTTAAAACAAGTCAATCGAAATTAATAATTGAAATTGTCTATAAAATTAGCCATGCTATTATTCCTTTAAAATAATAAAACGAAAAATCTATAACACAAACAATTTGGACTCACTCACCATTGTATAAAAAGCCACCTATTAAACTTAAAACGTGATGAATTTCACACATTCTAAATAATATATTCGCTGTATACGAGACGTATATTTCATAAGTATACGCTAAAAGATAAACCTAATATATATGCAAGGACACAAACGTGAAATAATCTACAGAATTGCAACAATCCTTGTTAGACAGCTATTAGAATCTTTACTACCAACCTAGCCATATAGAGGTACCACGTATCGCTTTATAGGCAGTGAAACTAAACAGTGACAATAATAAAAGTTCAAAACCTAGTGCAGTAGCTCTTGCTACCACAAATTTATCCTCCTACTTCCACAATTTATCCTCTTTTTGCATGTATATATAATTTCAAATAAACATCGAACATTATTTATTTAATCAATGGACAAACATTAACAATGTTAGTAACATTGTACAAATATTATTCGAGAATCAGGGTGCGAACGATTTTATTTACTATTAGGATAAACTAGTACAGGAATAATGCTAGATAGCCAATAGCCTGTCTATCATAATCAGAAGATTTTTTTAAAACCATTCGCGTTCAAAGATTAGCAGGTTTATACAAACTTTTACACTTATATTAGTATCATAGTATTTATTAAAGAAGGACAAAATGACGTAAATACATATGTCTGTATGTATACATCTCAGAACTAGTCGAAGACCCAGTGGTGTAATTCAAGCTCTTGGTAGGGGGACTTTCGCATCTGTGATAATATTCAATACAAACGCGTACTGTTTAAACGTCTGTATACAATTTAAAATAATATATATGTTTTATATTAAATAATTGATTATTTGATTATTTCTTATTTTGTAGATTTTCAAAGATGCATTTAATTAAATATAATGTCAGTGTGTGTGTATTTGTGTTATGTTATATACATATATCGAGTTCAGAAGGAGAAGGTGTAGAAATTCGTAAGTATATCTGTAATTTTTAGCTCTAGAATTAATATATCTAAAATAAAGCATATAATTAATATTTGTTTTATTGTCTTGAATACATTTCTCTGTTTTTATGTAACTTTAGGGGTTTCTGTTTAGTGCTACATTAATATTCCTTATTATATATAATATTCTTTATAAAAATATTTTTATGTAATATAATTTTAGCATTTCAAAACAAACAAATCCTGTTTTCTTCAAAGTTATTGTTGCGACTAAAAATCAACAAATTACTACATTGAGATTTAATTTAAATAAAGAAAATTATGAAATAAACAATTTGTTCTAAATTAAATGAAGAAATGTAAATAACTTTTTCTTGTTCGGTAAACGATTAGGACAAAAAAAAATTATCTTAGAATATTATATTTATTAGTTATGTAGTAATTTTTTTCGCAGACTTCCTTTGTTCCAAATTCCAAATGTTTTTAATTAATTGAATGTTTTTGTTGATACCACATAATATAAGTTTTATAAATTTCCACATACTTTTATGGTAGTCAAAGCAATTGTTAACACATTAATATCAAGGGTCTTTCTTTCGTATAACTAAATATTTTTTGCATTGCTTTACTGAATAACGTGTATATTCGTTTCAGTCTTTTATATCATCAGTATGTCATAAATCTCGTCTAAACAATACAAATTATAATTACCTTGATATTTCCCGTATTATTTATTATATTCTCTTAACATTTCTATATCAAATTACAATTAATATAAACGAACTTTGTATCAAACAACTAATATATGTCAAAGTTCATAAATAATTTAGCATTTAATTTGCTGTTTTGACAATTCTTCTATAATATATTTTACTAAATATAGCATATATATGTTAAGTAAGCCGACATCAAGCTGGAAACGAATGTTGGAAGTTCATAACAAAAAAAATATATACTGTCGTCATATTTTTTATCAAACTCTTTTTTTTTATTCTAAATGTTAATTTATTCTATTTAGCTATGCAGGATTACATAACAAAAAATGATAACATTAACAAAAATTTTTCAATATGTTACAATTAGTTAAGTATCACATAAGGCACTTAGCCTTATCAAATGTTACTAACAAGATCTTGAAGTAGGTCAATAATCTTATAACTTACATAAGCTGTAGTAAGAATTAACTTTTTTGTTAATAAGGGCATTTTGCAACAATTCAATATTGCAATTACTTGTATTTTTTATATTAAAACACGTAACCATACCAAAAATCGGCCAAGTTATTAACGCTTTCTTTCGTAACGAGTTGTAGTACCCAGTTTACCAACAGAATATCTGTGTGTCTGTCACAATCCTTAGTATTAAATATATACTTCTACTAAGAGAATAGTAATCATTTAATTGATTATATTAATAATACCATTATATAGTAAATGCTCGCTCAGTGTTTTTATATAATTTTCAAATAAACAAATTATTTATTATATATACGACAAGGAAAAAGCAACTCTGCACTAGAGAAATGATGATACACAAAAAGAAATAAAAGATACAAATAACAACCAGACTCGAAACAACAATCTGGAGATCACACAAACAACTGTTCTGTGTGGGAATCGAATCCACGATCTTCGATCGGATCAGTCCAATATCCACTAGACCAAAAAATAAAAAAAATAAAAAAACTTGAAAAATACCAAATACATACTTACATATTTTTTATATAAAAATGGATTCGTCTCTGACGCAAGTTTTATTTTATATTAAAAAAAACTCACTCACTATTAAATAACACACATTTAATTTGTGATGTTTGATTTAAGTTGAAGTCCATTTTTTGTGATCAATTCCTGGCCATGAACTCTTGAAACTAGTTTCAAGAGGTATTTTTTCAATATTACAAAAAAAAATAATTTATATTTTAGTTCTTAGAATAAAAATTTACGTACTAGTAATAATCGTAATTCTCAATTAAGTAAATATATTTTTTTAATATATTATATAAATGGAAAAGTAAGATTGTTGTAATAGTTCTTTCAGATATAGTAAGACTTAACTATTTGTTGAACTTAATATTAATCAAAAGTTATAGAATATTAACTTAATATTATAGCATTTAAACTCTACACAATATTTGAAAACCATATATAGTATCGTCAGCACTAAAATAAGCAAATATTTAACTAAAAATGTAGTCTTAGTTGATTCTTCAGTGTTAATAGTAGAAACATATGACTTAAAATTATTTTATGAATACACTATCAATGGTAACATTGACTTTTTAGAACTATTTAAACCCTATATTTTAGTAGTACATGATTTTTACGTATACTTGAGCATCTCGCCCGCATACTTAGTTATTGTTATTTAGCAGTATATTTTCTTCCGATTTAAGAGTAGAAGCGTAATGGTGGATAACCTTCTTCATAAATTTAACTATAATTTTTTCAAATCCATCTGGCAGGTTAGCTTCTGGAAGATTAGCTCGTTGTTTAAACAAACAAATCTTTTGCTCTTTAATATTAGTATAGATAGCAAAGATTTCATTACAATATCTGTATATTGTATATATATCTATATTGCTTTCATACATAACAAGTAGCACGATGTAAACCGCAGAAAATTCCCAATAGCTTGCAAAGTACCTAGAAAATTACCACACGATTTATGAATTAATCAAATGAAATAAATATTTAAATTTCTAACATGATAAATAATAATTGTTTTTAAACGAATTTTGTTTAGAAAATACTATACTATACCTATACATAGGCTTACCATAGTTACTAAGAGCCAAACCGGGACGCAGAAGAGAAAGAGGCTCATTTTCATTTTGCTTTTCGCTTAATTTGTTTTTCATATTTGAAATGCAATCAAAATTAATATGAATTGTAAACATATTAATAAATGTGAATATATTTTTTCTTAAAATTTATTATTATTGACCGGGACGCCGGGACAGGGATCTCAAACCGGGACTATCCCGGTCAAACCGGGATGTATGCTAAGTCTACCTAAACAGTAATCATTAACAGAATTAAAACTTTATCATTACCTATTAATATACACGTAAATACAAAATATAAATATAATCTTTTGGTCAAAAGAAATTAAGTTCAACGTATATGATTAGGTAATGTTTTGACGAACTGTTATTTCGGTCAAGATCGGTCAGAAACCTGCGAACTATTATACTTTAAACCACAGCTTCACGCTTATTGTGACTGTCGCTTCTTCTCAAATAACCTCCGAACTTTACTGCCTCTTAAAATCATGTCGTTCAATAACTTCAGGCTTTAGTTATATAATGATTTGTGATATCAAACTTTAATTTATAGACTGTTACATTGAAGTTTCCTATTCGTTAATAGAATTTATTTAATAATATATTTGTTAAGATATATATATATAGAATTTATATATTAGTATGTATATGTATAAATTCTCAGGATTTAAAAAAAAAACTTTTTATGATATGCTAGGTGTTACTTTAAATATTTCAAGCTGTTAACTACCTCTATTGACTGTTTGTTTATTAGACAAAAAGCAATTAAATAAAGCTGCAAGAGGCTGATTTTTAACTGTGTGTGATTTCCAGTCGGATTACAGTTCAAATAAGGGCATGAGTAGAACACGAGAAAAGACTTTTGAGTTTTTTTGCGTTTACTATAGAATACCAAATTTAAAATGTTATGTCATGATTTATAACTGTTTTATGGCAGAGCAGGCTAATCTAGAAAAAAATAATCTTTCGTCATATAACTCCATGCAATATTTAATCATAAACATTAATTTTCCATGGTAATACGGTGTGAGGATACGTTACAAAATCACACGTTCACCATGAAGCGTTAGAGGTCAGGAAACAGTTATGAAATACATTTTGGTAGACGAATTAATTTACGAAATTCTTAATTATGAGCCAACAACACAAAACTAATATATACAGTTCTTATTAGTATCTTCACAATTCTCTTTTTTATCTCTAACTAGCTGTGTCTCGTGGTTTCACTCGCGTATAATCCTATAGCCTTCCTCATGAACCTGTTTATCACAATCATAAGATTTTTATTAAATCCAAGCCATAGTTCAAGATAAGCGGGTTTAAACAAACTATTCTGATATATAATATTAGTATAGTTTACAAACATATATGTATTTAAAACATTTTGTTTCAGAAAAAATATTGTCCGTGTGCAAAAGAAAATCAAAAGATTTTGATACTTGTATGAAGCGGGCGTTGAACAAGCTGCGACCATATTTCAAAAGAGGTAAACAAATAAAATGACTATTGTTAAGTAATAAGTAATTAATGTTGCAATCAAAATAATGTAGCACCAAATATTTCATTTTAACAACGAATCCACTTACTTGTATTTAATATATTTTTTGTGTTTTAGCAATGAACTAGTCCCTGAGTAAAAGTATCCTTATTTATTAAAATGTTAATCATATTAATATTGTTAATACCAACTGCAGGTATACCAGAAATGGGTGTAGCACCTTTTGACCCACACTTCGCTAAAGAAGTGAAGCAAGTGAGAAATCTACTCGGAATGGGTTACACTCTTACTTTACATGATGTGTTTGAACGAGGATGGTCAGAGTCTACGGTCACCAAATACAAGTTAGTATCGTAAAATCAATTTATAAACATGTTTTTAACTACTGTTGTATTTGTATTATTAAGCGAAGCTATGAGAGACTTTTCTGCATCCTTTGTGCAAGCATCAATCAAAAACGATATATACGAAAATTCCCAAATTGTCCTAGTTTTTATATCTATGTATCTGATTTTTTGCTTTAACATGCAGAATCAAAAAAGCAACTAGGAAATCAATTATCGATGGTTTTTATTAATAATTATTTAAGCACACACGATAATTTTATATTTAATATCACTTAACAAAAAACACGCTTTTATCACACATAAAAATAAACAAATATTTTTGTAGTATATGATTCGCTTCAAATCTTTTGCTTGTATTCATTTTTAAGAATATCAAATCTTTTAGAGACACTTTAAAAATTTCTCAAGTTACAATATATTATATTCCAAGAATTGGTGTTCACTGGTACCGAAAAATCTGCCTATCTCCAATTACCGACATTTTATGTGATAAGATGATATATTTTTTTACAAAAGTAATTTAATATAATAGTTTTTCTTTATCACTACACAAGGGCTTTCGGTAAATCTAGTTTAGAGTTATTTCTCAAGCTCATTATTAATATAAAGGCTAATACACAAAAACGGCCAATTATTTTCGATAATAGATAAGAAGTCAGTTATTGAAGATGTTTTTACAATTGTCAGTTTTCGTATTTTAGGTTAACAAACTTTTAACACCTATCTGTTAAATAACATTTTATATAATTTACTCATATTATAGTGTTCTCACTAATTAGTAGTAATTTAAAGATTTTAGACCAACATGGTAACTAAAAATTAAATTCTTACCTCCTTTCACTCAAAAGAAGTAAATTTATTAGATACCCTGAAAGGCATATTTCTAACTTTAAAATTCATGCTATTTATTTAAACAAATAGAAAAAAACGAATCCTATACACGGTTTTATTCTTGGATATTTATGGGTAATCCGTCCAAGGTATGATTAATAAAGATTGATTAGATAACCAGCATGCCACGGTGTATGCGAAAGCGATCCTGTGACGTCCTACTTAGATGATGAGGGCAACTGTTGGTTTTTAGAAAGTAGCCTTAAAAATGGCAGCGTCGTCTATGCTTCCGGGAAGTGCCACATAATGCCCACATGCCCCCTTGCCGCCGCCTTTTGGTAGATCAGGCGTCCATATGGATGGATGTTATGGATGGATGTCATGGATTTCTCCAAAATGGGGTGGTTATGTCGGACTTTACGGCGATAAAGAGAACGATGCTATTTTTAAAACATTAAGACTAGCACATAAGCCATTTTTTTATTTATTTATTCTTAGTTCAGAAATCCTTTATGGATACTGCCCGCCTAGAAGGGGATGGACGGTTATGTGGGATTCGCCAAAAGTATTTATAACCTATTGCACCCCCTAGTGATGAATCTTCAAAACTATGTCCGTAGTTCTTGTTTAGATTACAAATTGTAATTACCTTTACTGAACTTAACGTTTGTACATATAAATTATTAAGATCGAGCTAGTAATGTGCAAGTTAATGACACAATCTGTAGACTGCGTACTAAAAACTCAATGGCGCCTACATAACAGCAAACGTAGAATAACAATTGTTATATAATTTATTGTATCATACAAGAGACATACTATAAACCTAAATGGCGTCATCAAATACTCATTAAATGAGGTTGCTAGGAATACGTCTTGAATATTACGCAATTCAATAAAAAAATTGTTTCAGAACTGACTGGGAGAATCAACGTATTATCTATTCACAATATTTTCCTGAGAAATGGCTAGAAGGAAGCTACGAATTTAAGGTGAATACTAAATATTTATTGGTTTTTTATTCATTATCAAGAAACCAAAAAAGTTTCTCTGTGTAGTTTAATTTCATCATAGATTTATGTTTGTACATTATTATTTCGTAAGCAAATATAACTTTGAAAGACGTTAAAAGACGATTTGTGTATCGGTCTGTCGTATTTTAACTTCGAAAACGATAATAATATTTTAATTAGAACTTTATTCGTAATTTCTAGTTAATTTCTTTTAAAGAAAATCTTTTTTCTAGTGAATGAAGGTTTTTTAAATGATTTTTTCTTTTTTAACAGGGTGACCTCTTCGGATTAGATATGCTTAGGTCAGGTCGATGGAACCTCACCCTTCGTGACTACTCACAAACCACTCGTATCAAGCGTAACGGTGACGGCGTGGACGTCCACGTGGAGGTCGACCACATCGGAGACATGGACATACACGTCAGTAATTTATTGAGAGGCAGAAGTGTTATGGGTAAGCATATACATACCGTATGAAAACCAAATTTAAAAAATGCAGTCCTTGACAGTTCACAGATCTAATAAAAAAAAATCTGATTATCCAGTCTAAACGTTAGACATCTTTCTGATATACAAAAAAAAAATACTAATTTTAATATATTTTGTTAACGCCAAACACAAAAGAAAAACCATACATTTCATTTAAAAGTTGCAACCCCTATTTCATTCTCATAGAAATGCATTTATAAAATCCAACTAATGCATTACTAACCATAAATTTAAATTTAAGATTTCAAGTGTCGAACATTAAGTTACGAAGTTACGTAGAAATACATACAAATTTGAAAACCTCATTTAACCTCTTTATAAATAAAGTTTCTAAAACACCATTTCTTAGCGCACGTCTCTTAATCCCTGTCAAGTTTTATTTTTATTGGCTCAGTAGTTTTCGAGATTTTGTGATAAGTTTTTTGCACTTTTATATATAGATATTAATAACTCAAATTGTTTAATTTATCTCAATTTACAGAAATGCTGTTAGATCGCATCATCAACGCTACATGGAAGCCAGGCTTCGCAGTAATCCGTCCTCTCATCAACGATCTCGTCAGCACCGCCTTCACCGACATCTGGAGCACATCCTTTAAAAACTTTCCCATACAATCATTTATACCGGAATAACTATATTAATTATTATTATTAAATATAAAACTTGTGCCAGCTAGTATACCTCTTAATCTTATAGATAATCTGTTAATAAAAACTAGTACTAAAATATCTGTAAATATGAAAAAATAAAAGACATTTTTATATTACATATCTCAATATTATATTTATTAAAAAATATAACCTAACTATATATATGACTATATTTAAATTCAATCAACAAATAACTCGCACGTTCATCGAAACTGGAATAATAAACCTCAGTCTTCACCACGAGACATCACCAACAATAAATGGCGCCAACAAGCGTTCGTACCACGCACTCATAAATACAGCATTATATAACATTGCACCTTCAATTTATTTAAAACCAATTATAGTATTATAATAACCGTCCAAATTGTCCAATCACTTATTAACTAAATCTCAACTCAGGGTATTTTTTCACTAGACGACTACGACACGATACCGATAAAACTGGTCACGATATAAAATGGCGATATTTCAACATAAAACTGATCGGTGTTGTCGTATAGTGTAAAAGCACTTTTATATATAATTATTCGCTGTACTTACGTAAATCCTATATTCCCATTGGAATGGGTTCGAAACTTCAGAAACCTCGATATTTACGGTACAGCTGAATAATTATATATAATAGTAATCATGGATCACGAAACTTTACATACAAAAAAGTCTAAAAGTATTCACATCTTGATAGTTAAGTGCAAAATTGATTGTCTAATAAAATGAAATCAAGTAAGTACATGCGTCAAATCCAAAATATTACAAAGGTATAAAACTTTCATATTTTGATTCTAATTTCCTTGCACTAGTCACTTTGTCACTCATATATGTTTTTATAAGCAAGGTATAGAAAATTAATATTAATCATATAAACTGACAAAGAACTAAATCGTGTAAATCAAAACTGTTAATAATAGATATTTCTTTTAATAACCAAATTAATAGTTGTTAAATTGCTAACACCAATTCAAGTCTTTTACATATCTCCGTACAAAGGGTCCCGCCCTGTGGTTATATAAAAACGTTATAAACAGACGTACAATAGTCGAGACTTGATCATTGAAAACAAATGCCAACACTAACATATATTGTCAAATTGAACATACTACATTAGGACCCTGTGATCTATATGGACTAAGTCGTTGTAATACATTTTATACAATGGTTGCTCTGGCAGCTCACTGATATACTTCAAAGTGAACTATGAATCTATGATATAAGCGTAAGGTATGAGGTTATCTTAACTTACAATTACAATTCAAACACATTTTTACTAAATTGAAGCTCCATTACAAAAATCACTAGACATTACTATTGGGTTATTAAAAGCATTTTAAATTTAACAAATTATAATAATAATTTCTGCTTCAAACTGACATTCTACAAGGAACCATACCTTTGCATAACCTATTATATGAGATGATGAAAATGTTTAACTTCACTATCCACAAATATATTGACAACAAAACCTGAAATTATCGATGAAAATTATTATATTATATATAAATCAAATCTTTTGAAATAAAGAGCCTCAAATAAATATTTTCCTCATTAGTAATAAAATTAAAGATTTCAAAAAGTAGAGAAATATGGACGATTTGTAATACAATGACAATGGATTTTGGTTTGAAATCTTAAACTAAATTACAAGAAAAATTTTGATTAGTTTGTACTTCCTTCCTCGTTCTTTTTGGCCCCAGAATTTGTCACAAATAATTTGATAAAGTCAAAACAAAATCCTAATAAATTTAATATAACAGTACTTGCTGGCATAGATTTTTTTAGGTAACTTTGAATGAGCTGTAGATTTTAATTTTATAACATTTATAACTTAAAAGTAAGCAGCGACATATACAGACGCAAAACTATTCTTGATTTGCCTCTGTGGATTTGCCTTGAAAATCAGAAAATAAACTTATAAAACCGAAAAAAAACTTAATCATAAACATTAATATTGAATAAGCGCTCAGAATTCATTTCAAAATATCATTTCATTAAAGATTCCACTAAACTTTAATACTATAGAATTTAAATCAAATCAAATAATCAAATCAATATAGTAACATATAAACACGAAGGCTTCATTCACACCGAGATAGTAAAATTATGATATTTTAATGATAAATTCAATACAGTCTTCTCTATTAGGGAACCTATAGAACATAAATTAACTAAAGTTACGCACCAACCGGGTTACACCTCGAGTCATACAACAATGTGCTTTTTAAATTAATTCTAACATTAAATTTACTTTGATATGCACTAAGTATATTTTTTACAATGAAATTTGTGCTGTACACATTTATTAGTCGGGACAGGGACAAATTAGGACCTTTTGAAGCTGTTACATTGCTAATTTGATATCAAATTGCACTTTGTACTTGAAACAATAATGAATACAAATTAAAACCCCGCCCGACCTAGATATTTACAATGACAACCAAACAATTATAACAAAGCTTAAATAACTTGACAAAATATTATAGTTATCAACTAAATATTTGGCAAACAATGGTTTTAAGGATTATGACATATTAGCAGCGGTGGGAGCTGAACAAAATGCTCTTATTTTATATGTTGTTTTGTATAAAATAAATTAGGTTCATCATATACTCCACCAATTATACGGTTCATAAATGAAATTAAAATCACTTAACTCGTGATAAAACCGGACATTACGAGCTATCTTTACAAGTAAATCGAAGGCCGCTAAGATATCACCATTCATTACATATTATGTACAGGCCGAGAGGACCTCGCGACTTGAGCGAAAATATGTACAGCCATGAAGTATACACCCACCCAACGCCGTCGTGAAGCTATTTACAAAATATCTATTCTCAGATCACCTACCGGTTCGTAATAGCGAGTTAAACAGACATCTCCCGCTTATACCCGAGAAACTTTACAGAGTTTAAAAATAAGACAATCAATAATGTTGCTATTACAGTTTCGATGTTATATATTGCATGTATACGCCACAACGCGGCCGATAAATAAACCTCTCACGTACAACGTACAATTAAAGCGTACCAAGTCTTTTGTGCACAGTACTATAGTCCAACAGCACTCGTAGAAACACACAGCCATAAACCAGCCCGCGGCAGCACGTGGTGTCGTGACACTACGACACTCGCGCGACACTAGAAGTCGAAGTCGAACAGTTCCGAAAGTCCCTCGTCGTGGTCGAGACAGAAGCCGTAGTCGGTGGCCGACATCGGCGGCTCCAGCGCCAGGAAAGGCTCCAGCTCCATTGGCTCTGGAACGTTATACAATAATATTAGTACGCAAAATTCGATTTTGTTGGGTCTAATGTGACTATTTAATGTTATATCGTGTTTTCAAATTCCTAGAAAAGATACCAGAACGTAACTAAGTAATTTTAAAATCTTGACATACTTTCGATTTAAATCTAGATTGCAGCCTAGACCCGGTTATTACCGTAATTTTTAAAATGAGAAACGATTATATAATTCAAACTTAAATGCCATTACAAAACATACATAAATATTATATTCTTAGCTGTTTAAAAAGTATACTCATGTTCAATTGAAACTTTATGTATATTTAAAATGAAAAAAGTCATTAACACGAGCAAGACTCGAACCTGCGACCTATGATATTATCACGCCGCTTTGCAGATTGAGCTAACGTGTCACTACACGCCTTAATTAATCTATATCAAAATGTCTCATTGGGATGGAGGCGACATCTATTAGGCTTTAAAACTATGTATATATAAACATCAAAACTTATTTCTATAATAAAATTCCTTTTGAACATATTTATTCTCAATTTCAGAGAATTATAAAACCTGATAAATCTGGTGTTATTACAGATACAGAGACATACAATAAATTTTTATGACTCCTCTTTTCATACATAAATATTGATAAATACTTTATTCTCTTACAAACATTTCTTATTTGAAATCTTTTCTATAGATTGAAAACAAGAATGTGGATCACTTGGTAGTAAGGCACCAAAACAGTATCCTGAAATACTTAAGGAAATTGGTTCTCTATGTGATGATTTGAAAAAAAAAAGTAGTTTTATAACCATTATGCAAGATGTTCACCCATTCATTGTACTGAAGGTGGCAGTGCAGTGCGATAATATACACGGGCAAATTATAGAAGATTTTGTGATCCGGAGATCAGGAGTATACTTTTTATGAGGTATTATTATGCTATCCTGCTTCTTAAACATGGCTAACCTAACTTAAGTGGATTAAAATGAACAAGATTCAGTAACGAAACGTTCATTAGGGAAATCACTGGTGGAGTTTGAACTGAACTCCTAAGTTTGTTTCGGCACCTATATTGAAGAAGTCTGTATGACGGAGTATATAGCATCTTCATTGCTATTGTCACATGAAGTAGAAACAGGGTACCAGTTAGAAAGCAACCTTGTGAAACAAAACTATCTATCGAGTATCCTAGCAAAAAACTTACTACTTTAATGGACACTGGAGGTAAACTTAATTAAAATCTTAAAAGTTTTGAACCATAACTTAACAGTCTTACCTAAAGTAGAAAATACGACAGAATAACCCATTCTATGCTATTATATCTGATAAAAATATTTATAAATTTAAAAATAGCTTTGTACAACATCACGAATTTTTTTTTTAAATACATTTTTTATTAGCGATAATTATACACAAGTTTCAAAAATAAAAAATATACTAATAACTAATAAATATCACAGCTGTCAATCACAATCTTAGTAACTCAAACCTCAAGAAATAAAATTGGTTTTGACCATTTTACCATACATTATGAATTTCTTAATAAGTTTATAACATATACAGTATATGTAGTTAGTTACATTTTACAAAAGTGATTACCTTTATGTGTTATTTGGAATGTTATTATATACATACATATATATATATGAAATTATTATTTTAATATATATATATATATATATATATATATATATATATTAAAATAATAATTTCAAACATAGAGACAAATATGGTATAATGATATATCTTCTTTATTATTATATATAATAATCCTCCTGTACTTAAGCAATTACTATCGGAATTTGTCCGACTAGTTTCAAATCCACTTCGGAGCATGGCGTAATCGCGACGTGAACCGTTCACGCCGCGATTACTCCAAGTTAGTAATTACATGAGTATAGCAAGATAATTATGTCGAAAGTTAAAATAAAAAAATCATTTTTTAATCATAATATTATACAGTTATTTAGATTTAAAAACAATACAATATATTACATGTAATAAGAGCAGGTGATACCCGGATATCCCAACAGCCGGTGGCACCGTAGAGCCCGCACATAAAGCGAAGTCAAAGCGAGTGGTGGCAGTGGTGGTAGTGGTCGGTTAGACAATGGCAGTGTTACGATGAGTTAGTAGCTGTTAGTGGCGACAGGCCTGAGCTGAATCCCATGGTGCTACAGACAACTGCGGCCTCACGGGATGTAGCTCCTGACCCGCCCCCAGCACCACCACACGGGGTACCACGTGGCATTCAAATGATTGTGATAGTCAAATATACGGGCCGGTAACAACAATGTTAGGATAGTATTTTGATAAACATTCACTCATATAATGATAAATTTCAAACTAAATAATACTTTTATAAGCGTAAATTCCATACGCTGTTGTTCAATCGGATTCGCTTTATTTCTTGCGCTTTCTAGTAAACATAGTTGAAGCTACAGTATTTGCTTATATTTCAATAAGAAGAATATTACTTTGATACCCTTTGATAGTTTAAATGTTTAATGTTTACTAGAAACAACACTGTTGTTACCAGGTAGTATTGAACAAAATATATATTTTGAAGACATGTGAACACAACTTTAGTACAGGTTAAGATTAAAAGTGTAGTAACCCATGATTAGTAAGCTGGTAGTAGTGCATGCAGGCGCCCGGCGAGCATCGCGCCGTGGAGCTAGAACTCTGACTGTGATGTGAGGGACACACAGCTCACAGAGAGAGTGCTAGCTACACGACACGAGACGTCACGATGATCTCCGCCACGGCTTACCACAGACAGCACTACAGACACATCACTAATGCTCATATTTATATGCTAAAATTTATGTTTACAAACATTTGTGTACATAAAGAGGTGAAATTATATAAAATTTTAGTGTTATGAAATTTTAAAGCTAACCCAAATCCTATGAACAGTACAGACACCAATGAAAGACTGACAAATCAAACAATATATATATATATCTTGTTATGTCTCATAATACACATTTTAATCTAGCCGTAGATGCTTCAAATCAAACCAAAATTGAGGAACACATAGTTTAATCTTTCACGAACACATATACAAACAGTTGAGCGCCAGGAGGGTTATGCACTAGTTATTTTATGGCTGATGCCCTTCCACATCCAGAATTGCTAGTCATCGGATTATTACATCGAGCATTGGTTTGAGTTACGTATGCGTTCTCAAGACTTCTCCCAAAAGAAGGCGTTTCGATAGGCTACGTGAACAAATAAATAACATTTTAACGTTGCTTTATAACTAAAAATTACTTAATCTATTATATTATATAAAACTCACCCCTAGTCGTATAAAGAAGCTGACACAAAAATAGAACTTAAAACAATCCACACCTTATATTCATCAGTACATTATATTTTCTTATATGTCGGTAAGTGAATATTTCTAAATCGACACAAGAACACGTCCGCTCACTTCCGAATCAATGTTCTACTCACAATATTAAATAATTAATATTAACCTATTAATTATTATAAAATAAACGTATTTAAAATTAAAAATAATGTCCAACCCGTTGGGAATCGATCTTGCTACTCTTAGCGTCGAATGCCGAGTCTTTAACCATTACACCAACCCAGTACTATAAAACATTTCAAATTACTTATACTAACTAAAATAAGATTATAATTTACTTTGACCGTCACATATACCCCACATAACAAAAAAAAAAATTTTTTTTTTTTTCTTTTTACTTATCTAAATTAAATGGTTTTAAAAACGATACATGCCAAATTCCTAAATTCTTTCCGTAAATATTATTTAATTTATAAACATTGTCGGATAACTTACTAGTTATAATAGCTTTCTCAAACTTAGGTGCCAGCTTAGACATGAACTTTTGCGTTGCTTTAGATAAAAATTTAGTCCTCTTCCATACTAATTCACCTTCTTTAAAAGAAGCAAATCTTCGGCGAGAATCATATCTCTTTTGACTACAATTATGTGATTCTTTCAATTGTTTCTTTACCTCTTGATATACAAGGTCTCGATCTTTCAATTGATCAATGTATATCTGTTCAACTCTGTTTAAGTGGGCTATTGAATACTCTATATTACTTATAGGATGCGTGTTTGTTTCTCTTCCGAAAAATAAATATGACGGTGTAAAACCTGTACTTTCATGAACTGCGGTACGAATAGCATGCCCTATTTGATTTAAATACAAATCCCATTCATTATGCTTGCCCGCTCTGATGTACGATGATATCATTGTGCCCACCACTCTATTTACACGTTCTGTAGGGTTGCTTTGTGGATGGTAGTTTGGTGTGTACCACAGTTTTGAATTAAACTTTTGAGCCATGTCCTTAAACATTTGTGAAACAAATTGCTTTCCATTATCACAAATGATGGCTTTGGGAGAACCATATATAAGAAGCTGACTCTCCAATATATCACATATCTTATCAGCTTTGCCCGTACGTAATGGAAACAACAGGGTAAATTTGCTAAACCAACAGCTAATGACGAGCAACATAGTATTACCCCGTTTACTTTTAGGAAAGGGGCCCATTAAATCAAGTGAAATTACTTCCCATGGACCTGTAACATCCCTGTGCTGTCCCATTTTCCCGTATTTTAACTTTTGAGAGACCTTGTTCTGAGCACATATTTCACATTTATTAACATATTGCTTAACATCATCTAATAAATGAGGCCAGTAATAACTTTGTTTCACTCGGTACATGGTTTTACGAATGCCAAAATGTCCTGAAATAGCCTCCCTATGACAATCTTCCAAAACCTTATCTCTCAACGATTCGGGAACAAATAATTTCCATTTATCGTAATTTGGAAACTGTTTTAAAGGTACATATTTGAATAATAATCCATTAGCAACTGCCCAACTTGTATCCTTACAGTCACCGGACTCTAGATTTTTAATTTTGTTCTTATACCAATTATTTTTATGCTTTTCCAAAATAGTGATAGGAGCTACTTCAACCGCCCGAGACAACGCATCAGGAACGATGTTACCAGATCCTGGCCGGTGAATTATGTCAAAATTAAATTGTTGAAGTTTCATTGCCCAACGAGCTAATCTACCATGTGGGTCTTTCATTTTGTGTAGCCATTGTAATGCACTGTGATCTGTAATAACTGTGAACTTAACTCCATCGATATAAGGTCTGAACTTTTCGATTGCATACACAACACTTAACAATTCACGTTCTGAAGTAGAGTAGTTTCTCTCACGGTCATTCAATTTACGACTTAAATATGCCACTGCTTGATCAGAATTATTAGATTTTTGAGCCAGAACTGCTCCTATACCATTTTTTGAAGCATCACATTGTAAATAGAATGGCTTGGTATAATCCGGACATGACATCACAGGTGTAGCTGTTAATAAAGACTTTAACTTCAAGAATGATTTATCTGCCTGAGATATCCATTCAAAATTACTTTTAGCCTTTTTTTTTTGTTAAATCATGTAACGGGCCTGCAACTTCCGAAAAATTTTTTATGAATCTGCGATACCAACTAGCTAGACCAATGAACCTCTGAAGCTCTCTTATAGTTTTGGGTTTTGGATAATTAAGTATAGCAGATACCTTATCAGGGTCTGTACGCAGACCATTCTTATCAATAATATATCCTAAATATCGCAAGGAGGCCCTCGCAAATTGGCATTTTTCTATGTTGATTGTCAAGTTCGCGTCTTTGAGTACGGACGAAACCCACTTTAGTAAGTGTAAATGCTCCTCCCAGGTAGATGAACACACCACAATGTCATCCAAGTACGCCCATACCTTTTCCTCTTTTGATTGAAACAACATATCCATTAATCTCTGTAAAGATTGTGAAGCATTAACCAAACCAAACGGCATTACTTTAAATTGGAAGAGACCTCTTCCCGGAACTGCAAATGCCGTTTTTTCTTTACTCGATTCTTCTAAGGGCAATTGCCAAAAAGCAGATTTCAAATCAATTGTACTCAAATACCTGGCGTTACGTAAATTGTCTAGTATGGCCGACACTCTAGGCAGAGGGTAAGAATCTTTTTTTGTAACTTTATTTAGTTGCCTACTATCTAAGCATAGTCTATTTGTTCCATTGGCTTTCTTCACTATTACTACCGGCGAACACCAGGAGCCGTATGAAGTTTCTACTACACCTTTGTCCAGCATTTCATCTAGTTCCTTTTCAATTTCTTTTCTAATAACTGGAGAAAAATGATATGGTTTTTGATAAATTGGTTTATTCCCTATAGTATTGATTACATGAGTGAGTATACTTGTTTTACCTAGACCCACGCCAATATTATTAGCCATTTCATTAGTTACTTTAAATAATTCATTTTGTTGATTGACGCTCAAATCATTTCTTGAAAATAACATTTGTTTATTTGGCATCTCTACTTCCAATTCATTGAGAGAGATTTCACCCTTAAACTGAAAAGTTATCCCATATAGATCAATGAAATCTTTACCCAACACCAATCGTTGTACTAGATCTGGCATTACCAATATTGAAATAACATGACATTGTCCATCAAATGATAGTGGTATATCAAATACCTCTGTAATGATATGACTCGTACCATCCGCCATGGATACTCCCGGCATGTTGCTCGAGTACGATTTTAACCCTAAACGTTTGATAACCATTGCTAGATCCTTATTAATTACTGTGCGGTTTGCCCCAGAATCTAGAAGTTCACCACATTTATAGCCCAATATGTCTACAAGTACATATGATCTATTGTCATCAGTTTTATTTATCATGATGGGATTGAGCTCTTGTGAACAAAAAAAACTCCTAATTTTCTCCAACCATGCCTGCCATTCCCTACTGTTTCTTTTTAGGGGAAAGCTTACTTGGCAGGATTGTTGCTTTCCCCTGATTCGTTTCCCTTACAAGCACAATCTTTAGATATAAGACCAAATTTACCACATCTGTAACAAAACAAGCGCTGTTTTGGCAAGCGGCATGTCCTAAATAAATGTCCCGTTTCTCGACAATTCCAGCACCGTCTTTTATTTACCTCGACATTTTTTATTTCGCTAACCTCGTTATCTATTTCAGAAACTTCATAAAATTTATACGCCAGGTCAGGTTCTAATTTGTTCGAATTCCTTTTTGGCTCTTCGAAATTATCGCAGTTGATTTTAGTTCTTTCAATTACACGCAATACATTTACTAAATCCGTAATTGATAAAAAATCATCACGACATACTGCTCTTTGAAAATACGGTTGCAGGTTTCTTAAGATAATCCTCATTTTCCTTTCTTCTGGAACTTCCTCCGGCAATCTGTTAAACATGTTCTGCATAATAGATACGTAGATTATAACACACTCATTTTTACCCTGTGTCCTACCCATTATTTCTTCTAAGAGCTTTTCCTGATAATCATGCGGTTGAAATGTTCTCTTAAGTAAAATTGTAAGTTCCTTCCAACTCGCAACATATTCTCTGTTGGCTCTATACCAAATTAAAGCATCTCCTTCAAAAAAATCTATTGCATATTGCCACAAGTCTCTATCCGTAGCATTTCTTGCATCTTTAAGTTCATTAACTCTTTCGATAAAAGCATTGATACTTATGCTGCTATTTCCCGAAAACTTTAAACCCCATTGAGTTATCGGCACGAGCTTCTTTTTAGAAATATCTTCATCTATGGTAGACGTACGCACTAATGGCCATAGCTTACTCTCCCTACTTACTTTAATTTTTTCAAGGTCATTATCTCCACTTTTATCTGTTACTACTGAAGTATTTCCTTCGTCCTCCTTATATTCAAGTTTTCTTAAAATCTGGTCTCCGAGAACCCCTAAGGTTTCATGTAGAATACGTTTATCACTGGGCGTTAGGTTTTTATCTTCAGGCGTTTTATCATCTTCTTCTTCCAGCTTTAGTAATAAATCATCCACTGACTTCTTTAAATTATTAAGACAAGCAATGTCTGTTTCTTCATTCGGAATGATAAAATCTAACCTACTCTTTACATGATACAATCTAGATACTAAACGCCTAAATAGAGATTTATCTGGTTTACTATCAATTTCTGATATGTAATTGGATAAGATATTAATTTTTGCATTACAAAGTTCTAATTAATTGACAGGATTTTCATAACTCTGCTTTGGTGCTTTTAGTTGATAAGAACATTCACCCGCCTGCTCGGACCTCATTAATTCTTTTAATAATTTTTTCATGACCGGTACAAAGCTTTTAATATATACACCACGACTAGCAAGTTCGAATTCCAACTCATCTTTAAGTAAAAAATTTACGTCCATTGTGCCTAGAGGTAAAAATATATGACTACCAAATAAAATGTATTCTTAATATAAAACTAAATTTTACAATATATACCCGCCGAAACTATAACCGTAATCTCACGTTAAAGGTATTCCTTTCAATACTTAAACTAACATAATACAAAGAAAAATATCTACCCTAATGTACAAATGTTGCTAACAAAACTTTTAAATCCTTTTCATAATTACTAACAAACTTTTAAATCCTTTTCATAATTACTAACAAACTTAAATAACTAAAAAAAAAAATATAACTAATAATATAAAGACATAAAAAAACTAAGAATACATGTTTAAAACTTTAAATTATTTCACAATATATTTTATCTTCTTTGCTTGATATAGCCGGCGATTAATTTTGATATAGATCATACACAATTTCTGTACTCGTCACACTGAGTTTTACTTCTTTATTCTCCTCAAAAGACTAATTCATAGCAGATTTTCCGTTGGGCGCCATGTTATGTCTCATAATACACATTTTAATCTAGCCGTAGATGCTTCAAATCAAACCAAAATTGAGGAACACATAGTTTAATCTTTCACGAACACATATACAAACAGTTGAGCGCCAGGAGGGTTATGCACTAGTTATTTTATGGCTGATGCCCTTCCACATCCAGAATTGCTAGTCATCGGATTATTACATCGAGCATTGGTTTGAGTTACGTATGCGTTCTCAAGACTTCTCCCAAAAGAAGGCGTTTCGATAGGCTACGTGAACAAATAAATAACATTTTAACGTTGCTTTATAACTAAAAATTACTTAATCTATTATATTATATAAAACTCACCCCTAGTCGTATAAAGAAGCTGACACAAAAATAGAACTTAAAACAATCCACACCTTATATTCATCAGTACATTATATTTTCTTATATGTCGGTAAGTGAATATTTCTAAATCGACACAAGAACACGTCCGCTCACTTCCGAATCAATGTTCTACTCACAATATTAAATAATTAATATTAACCTATTAATTATTATAAAATAAACGTATTTAAAATTAAAAATAATGTCCGACCCGTTGGGAATCGATCTTGCTACTCTTAGCGTCGAATGCCGAGTCTTTAACCATTACACCAACCCAGTACTATAAAACATTTCAAATTACTTATACTAACTAAAATAAGATTATAATTTACTTTGACCGTCACAATCTAACAATCCCATAGATAGTGCAGAACATAGATGTCAAGTATATCTAACGCCAAAATTATTAAGCAATCTTAATAAAATTTATGTAAGATGAAAAAATAATTTGTTTCTGTTGTTTTTAATCTATGATTTTATTCTCGAATAGTTAATTACATACTAATTTCGATGATAATTGTAACATCAGGTTATGACGGAAATGAATGTAATGAGCTAGTTAATTAACTGAAAAATTATTTTCCTGAATAACACATATGACTTTACTTAACCCTTCAACCCAAAACCAGCAAGACAGTGCAATATAAGAAATGTGAATAAAATTATTTAGAAAAAATATTTACACTTAAATCTAATATCGATACACTAACGAATGAATAATGACATAGCCATCTCTTAAAGACAACATCCCCCAGTTCCATATCATACCTGACTCCTGGTCCTCCGTCTGCAGCTGGAACCTCCCCCCGCCCATAATGGGCGCGAAGTCGTCGCTGTCCGCGATCAACGCGTTGCGGAGACGACCGCGCGCGCCACCTGCTGGGGACACAAGGAGACGAGTGTACGACGTACACGATAGGGGAACTGAACCTCCTAGTACACAAATCTTTGAGAAATATACCGACGCAAATAAGTTTCATCATATATCATGAGTACACGTTTATAATTATATATATTAGGTCTCGTCTGACCAAAGCCAACGAATATAGACGTATAAAAACACATCTTGATGTGTTTGAAACACTCAAAAGTATCCATGGATAGTTTTGAATATTTTATCAATATAAGATTCATATATAATATTAAAAAATTGTATACTAGAACATCTTGTAACTCACTATCGGGCGTGGACATCGCCGCATGGACGGGGGTAGCCGGCGTCGTTGGCGTCGGTGTCGCGGGGGTGTGGGGACTGTGGGGATTGTGGGGATTGTGGGGACTGTGCGGACTTTGGGGGGTGTGGGGTGTGTCAGGCGCGACGGGGGTCACGAGCGCCGGGGTCAGCGGCAGCGTGGGGTCGGTGACACACGGCGTACGCACCACCAGACTACGAGACCACGCAGCCTCGTCCGGTTCGCGCTTTATCGGCGTGCTGGAAGAATATCACAGATTTGAAAAAAAAATTATTAAACCTTAAAATTGTAAAAGGTCTTCAAAAATTATACTAGCTATCTGAGTGTAATTCATAAATCTTTAGATATGTGTTTTAATACTTTATAATATAATGTTATGTAAGGAGTCCCTACGTGAAGGCAGCAGAGATATTGTTGTGAGGCGCCGCCTGCAGCTGCGCGATGAGTGGCGCCAGCAGCGCCTTGTTGTCGTCCAGCAGCGGGTCCGACGGCAACACACCGGACGCTGCCACAGGAGAAACATTACATGAATGAAACTTTAATATATTTACTTACTCTGGAAACAAGAAAATCTGAACCTACCAATCCAAGATTGAAATTTGTTCTATTCTTTTAAAAAAAAATTGTTTTCAATCTAATTTAGTGTGAACTATTGGTATGTTTGACAAATTTATGAAATGGGCTGCTAAAAAAAGAAAGAAAGAAAGTAAAATAACATAGTGATCTTGATTTTACTCACAAGGCGGCGGAGTTAAGGGTCGCTCCTTAGGACAGAGGTACACTTCTATTTCCCCAGACATCGATTTAAGATGGATCATGTATCCTTTCTCATCTGGATGGGGTACCTGAAATTAAAACATATTCATCCTACAACTGATTTCATTATAAAACAGTTATTAGTCAGTTTTCCTTATGTTTTTTTTTTATAATATTAAGGGAGGGCAAATGAGCGTGTGGGTCAGGGGTAAAATGTGATCACCGCCGTCCACGAATTCTTGCAATATCCGAAGATTCACAAAAGCTGGAATGGATTTGGAAACACCGCCGAAGGAAGATCATTCCACATCTTAGTGGTACGTGGAAGAAAGATCCTTGAGAACCGAACAGCAGAAGATGGCCATATAAACAGGTGTGAGGGATGATAATGCAGGCGGTGACCTATTGTGCGGTTATGAAATTCGGTGTAAGGCATCAGATCTAATATCTCTTCGAAACACTCTTCGATAGAAGGCGTACAAAGAAGCCACGTCTCTACGCAATGCCAAGAGTCCAGTCATTTACAGAACACTGGATCGCGACAATCCGAAAACGACATTGATGTACGGTAATGGTATGTATGACACCGGCACTCGGAGCTGAGCTTTTTAGATGGGTGTAAATCTACGTCGTACACTCTAGCGACTGGTCGGTGTTCACAACGATCCAATAACTCCCAGAGGTGGTTCTCGATTACGGGTCGAAATAGCAATACGGCAAACTCACACTGAGCCTGGTGTCGGGCGGCGCCTTAATGGGTATGACGGTCTGGTTCCTGAACTCCTTGATGGACCTGAGGTCCGCATAGGTGATGTAGGCGCGCGCGCCGTGGCCGGCCGACAGGCGGGACAGCGCCTGCTCGGCCGCCACCAGCGCGCGGGACACGCGCGCCTCGCGGAGCGACAGCGCGCGCACTGAGCGCCGCAGGACACGCACGCGGCCCTCCTCGCCCGCACCGCCGCCGCCCACACCTGACACACGGGACAGAGCAATTTTGAAATTAGAATAGGTCCTAGTGCCTTTGAAATTAGAATGGTTCATTTTGAAACTTCTCATATCTTTGGATAGTGTCTTTTGGAATTAAGAACCGTAAATTTTGAAACCTAAAATCGGTATCGCCCTAATCGATATCGACCTCTCATTTGCAGTACTTCCGGAAGCCGTCATTATAAATAAATATTATTAAACCTTACTCTTGCAAAATGCTTTTATATTATTTGTTGAATCGAGTATCATAAAATGTAAAGAAAACCCTTCATTAATACTCTCCAAATCAAACCCGAATAGACAAAATTTGTCTTAACACTAATCATTCAACTTTTCCACGAACTAAGATCGGTTTCAGATTTAATACGGAAGACGGAAATATATTTTTGCAACTTCTGTACAAACTTTTTAAAACCAACCAACAACTTAATTATTGACTTACAAAATAAAGGCTACTTTCATAGCAATTATTAACAGATTAATGCTTTTTAATATCCCTCTATCTACTATCTACATTTATATACGATTATATAGATTTGTGACCGTTATTTCTTTGTTTGTGGAAAACCCCACCACTAAGAGATTATTTTTTCAATGCAGGATTTTTTTATAAGAAAAAAATAAATAAAGAAATTAGGTAATCAAGACTTCCTTAAAAACTTACCGCATTTCCATTGTATATTATTTTTGGATCTCTTTTCTAAAATTCCTATACCCTCTAGTACGTTTGTGATGTCATAAATACGGCGCTTCTGGACCGAGAGGTGTTCGGCCGCGATATTAAGATCTAAAACACCGTTAGGTGATGACTTGAGTAGTGCGACAAACTTTTTTGTTAGTAGGCCTAATGATGTGTCAAACCTGAAACAAAGCAGGTCATGCAATAAGAAATCTCTCTTTCTACAACTTATATATAAAAAGATTTTATTTACTGAGATATAGCGAGCAACCAGAGACTTTGTCATACTCTAAGACATGTTTACCACAGATGATAAAGTTATAGTCAAAAACGTTCAGAAATTTTAATAAGTTTCTTTATCAGATTCTTTTCACATTGTATATTTCGTTTGGGAATTCATATTAACTTTTTCGTTATCATCATATTTAATCAGCATTAATAACAATATAATAAAATATATCATTATTGGGATTTAAAAAAAACAAATCCCTAACCAATGAACATTATATAGATATATTACCTGTATCACAGGTATGTACCTGGAGCGTTCTGTGTACTTTTTCATGGAACTGGACGGTCTGCTGTACGGAGTGAGGACTTTAACGCGCTTCTGCTTTGGTGTCTTGAAGTCAGCCTTCATAGGCACCACGTGACCCTGACTGCCTGAACTACTCTCGCTCAGGTTCAGTCTACGTTTCACCGCCTGGAATTATTTGTTTATTTAGTACATTTTTACAAATGCTAAAATATTAGACAGAATAGATAAAACTAATCGATTTATAAGATTTATTAAAAACAAAATAAACCGTTTACTTAAAAAAACTCATTTTCATATAAATCGCGAATAATAGCCGACAAACTCCAGACATTTGTAAAAATATTTCTAACGTTAAGTTTTAAAACGTGCAGAAGTTCACGAGTCCTCACCGGCGATGGTCCTTCAAACCCACTGCGTTTATAAAATTGCAGTGTTTATGTAAAGATTACAAACACGTTCGTGCAAACTGAAGACAAACATGTGTACGATATAATATTAAATACAATTGTCTGATATATTTTAAATAAGCTTAACTCCAGTATGGAACAGACAAAATCACTACTCACTCTTAACACCAAGTACGTCATCGTTAATCCAACTACAAATTAAGTCCTTCACAAACATTATACATTTCCTAAATATAAAACCTTTTCTATACTATCTCCAATAGCTTTAAGCCACGTAAAAAAAAAACATCTCTAAAGAAAAGGAGATGCGTACATTACGAAAAATATAGATAAATAGCACAGATAGTTGTGTTGCATTTTCAACTGATGCAACCAATTCAACGTGAAGTACTGCGGCCAAAGCCCCCTTTAGGAAGTGTGGGGAGGGAACCCGTACCTACACAATACACGACATAAATTAGAAAAGGCACAAAAGCCACCGGGCTCTCGCAAGGGACTCTAGCAAAAGAATACCAATATCTTATCTCAAAATTTTTATTATTATTAAAAGAGACACAGCCATTGTTAATACTGAGCTTGCGGATCTTGCGTATTTTTTTATTGTGCACGTCGAGTAAATCAGAGCAGATGTGCCTCTAAGCTTGACATCTTAGATACAATATCACTCACCAACCACCCTTGTATTAAAAATTTCGCTCCCATTATTAAAATAATCAATTTATCCCATTCTAATACATATTTTATGAATATCACGGATCGAATAAAATATAACGAAAGGGGAGACACTGGTGTCTTAAGCCTCGTAAGTAAATAAGGCAACACATAAGGGTTCATATCATCGATTTGTGAACGAAACGCATGTATAAACGAAACCACTCGAGCATTCGAAGGGCGTTGTATCGTTGGTGAACGATAAGGACAGGAAGTACCTGGCCACGTGACCCACGGTGGCGAGTACCGAGCACATGGCGCTTGCGGGTGATCGCCACTCCATCTAACTTATTGTTAACATATGATCTATAAACGCTACGCTATTTGGAGACGAGTCACCAAAAACCATTTATTGCCTCACTAATAGCAATATATCAATAGAAAATATTCTATATTTCGTCACTATCTCACTCACGATTTATGTTAAAGGTGTGAAAGTGACAACACAATATTTCTATACTTGATATAAATATTTTTAGTAATAAGGTTGAAGAGGTTAGGTCTCCAGCTGATTTTGAAATTCTGATGAAATTCTTTTTTTTATTCTTTACGTCTTTCGGCAAGTTGCCATTTATTGTTCGACGTAATCCTTTGGACAAACGTACAGTTAATTATTCTAAGCATTGCCAAAAAAATAAAAAAAAAAACAGAACCCATTTCAATTGGTTGGTCTAGTTGAATAACTAGTCAAAGTGGGAAGAGTTAATTTCACTTTGGCTTCAATGAGAAATTGTAATAAAAATTAAGATTATTTGTCAAATGACAAAGCAGGAAATAATTCATTAAACACTCCAGAAAGCATATATAGACATACCTACAACCAAAGGATGATAAACTCTAATAATTATAAGTTCAAACTTATTGATAACTCTCTCTTTTAATATTAAAAAAAACTGGGTTAAATTAATTGAAATAGAATTAAGTGAGCTACAATAAATATACAACCAGTATTCATTACTACTATCAAATATACTTCATTCCATTTAATATATTAACAAAAAAAATCAAAGTTTAAGAATTAATAAAAATAATATAGATTATATTTAAAATGTTAAATTAATAAAACACGAGTTCTAAATATTACCAATCAATAAAAACAGTACTGAAACCTTACAACAACAAGATCAAAAACAAGATTTCTCACTACTTAGAAACATTACAGTTTATAATATCAATAATTAGTTAAAATAAAGTTAGCTTTTAAATATATTTATAGAAAAATAACTACAATGCTTTGTAAAATTGTTTCAACTTCCTTTTAAACCTATTTCTAAGTTGATAATTTCAATTCATTTATATCATTTCATTATCCTTGTCTATAATTCTCTACAACGTTTGATGTAAAATAAAATATAAGATCCAAAAATAATTCACTAATATAAAGTATTTTTAATAATGTTTATTAAAATTAGTAATTAAATTATCTTTAAATACAAATAAATATTTTATTTTATTTGTATTAACAAAGCATAGAAAAGTGTAGAAAATAAAACTATATTATTATTATTAATAAAATTGTTGTTTAATCTAGAAATTGAAAAAAACAGAAGCCCAAATATATAACAAAAATGTAAGTTTCAAAGAATTTTTCATAATAAAGGATAATTGTTTTTACTTTTAATTATTGCATTGCCTATCTTTATATACTATCAGCAAATGTTCTTACATTTTACATCCAAAATCCAAAGTGATAATATTTCATAAGTAAGTAAATATCAGATATAACATTAATTGATCGGTTGCTGGTAGATGGATACAAGTTACTTATATAATTGAATGTATGAAGAAATATTACCTATTATATATTTTTTAATGAATAAAGAATGTTATAATTAATGAAAAGAACAAGTGGCTCTTTATATCTATGACTTGCATGAACAAATATAGGTATTACTGGAATTTAAGTTCCTTAGCCAGGCCAATGACCCATGTGGTAAAGGTGTATGACCTCATTGACCAAGCAGATATACCAAATTTTAATAAACTGGATTATTGATAAATGTTAATTTTAAGATACATAACAGTTTTGGTAAAACAAATTATATCTGTTAAGCCACTATTATGTCATTTGAATACATTGTGTAGTGACTTTCAAAAATAAAAAATATTTTAAAAAAATTACCCGAATATGAAACTTTGGATAGACATTTGTGTATAACATCTAACTAAAGATATTTGGAATGGTAACCTTACCCTTTGCCATACCCCATCATGACATCACACCCCAATTTTATATCAATACATAAATTATGTGACTGATGTATGTATGTGGAAGGTTTAATAAAGTTGAAGTTTGTTAACACTCTTATATCAACAAATACTTTAAAATATTTTAAGTTCTGTACATAATTTTTTAACTAAGTGAAGGGGTGGTATGCTTAAGAAGCCAGTAGTAACCACTATGAATCATCAACTAACCAAAATTTGCTCGTGGAAATGATAAAATTAGTGATTCTATATGTACTAAGTATGATCAGCTGATAAGTAGAGCATATACAAAACAGGTATTGTTATGTGCCACATATGTACTATGTTATAATTTAAATATATATTACCTTATCATAAGCTGTAAGTTATGATATAGACTACTGACCTCAGAAGTCTTCGGCGGTGCGGTGGGCGCCTCCCGCCGAATCTGGTGTTGAGGCGTGGCGCCATAGCCGTGATCGAGCAGGTGATAACTTATGGGCTGGCTCGGGCTATCATCCAGGAGCGTGGTGTGCGACGGAGAGGCCCCGACGCGTACCACCACCTCAGCTTCGCCCTCCGCCGGCCCTCGCTTCACCCCCCTCGGCATCGCTGGTATTCAATATTTATAATATCATAATGAAAGGTGAAAATGTAATGAATTCTTAATGCGAAGGATCTTAATCATCTGAATTTAATTAGTAAAGAGGTTAGGGGAGCCGCGCGCGCGGAAATCAGAAGTGAGAAGCCTCCGAAGCGGAGTGGGTCGATAGACATTTTAACGTACTTTATGTAATGCTAAAGGTCTCCTACAACACCTGCAGATGTCCAATTTTGCTTACGTCACTATTTCAACGACATTTCCCAAAAAATATCGACAACCTAGCGGTAATTCATAATCATAACCGCTGAACAAACTGTAGGACAAACACTTAAGATATCACCTTAATTACTTATTAAATTGTTATAATACTTACGAAAGGTGTAAGCGAACGATATCCGAATACAGAACCATAAAACGACATTTAATGTTTTCGACGCAAACGCTACATTATCGAGTACTCAAAATAAAATGTCCGCCGCTTTGTTGGTCTCGAATGAACTCGTGGACATCGAGCCGCTCAATAACTTTCAGTTAAACTCCACTATCTACTACACATATTATAAAATATACACTTTATACTTCACTAATAATATAAAATATTTTAATAATCCTAGTCCACATTTTACATCAAGATAAAAATGCAGGGCAACGTAACGACGACAGGAAGCTTTTCAGAACATCTGGCTTGCAAGCGACGTAGCAGTGGCGCGAACTACGCGCGCAGGCGCGAAGCGGCCGGACAAACCAAGCAACCCCTAGCGACGCCGTTCTCCAAATTCCTCCCCTCGTTTGAGAAGCCATAAAAAAATAACGGATTTTTAAATTTTGGTTCGTCGACCGGTTTTATGCAGAGAAACGCTGCGCACTGCGCTTAGTCTATTGAAGCTAAAACGTAAAACACAGTATTATGATACGATATTTGAAATTTCTGTCGGTACAATAGTACAAACTTGGACAATTTATTTCTGAATAAACTTATGAAGTTAAGCAATAATAGAACATAATTTATAATTAATATACTATATCGCTAATAATAGTGTAATAAAAATTGTTCTATAGTTTTTGAAATTTTAACGTAAATGACATCCTTGTTACTCAAACGACTTTTATTCAGAAATTTGTTTCTAAGTGTTTGTAAGATACTTATCTAAACATATTATTCTAATAATATATAAATCCTCACTCTATTAAAGTATTTTTAAGTAGTAAGTATAAACCGATAATTTATTTAAATACAAAAATTAATAATAAAAACTTAGAATGTACTAGAAATTTATACCTTTCGCAGTGAACATAATTGTTCCTATTGTTCATTATTATTATTATATAACCATAAAATCGTAAACTTTCTGTAAAAACTAAGCCCGCTATTGTTATATATAGTTAACAACATTTGTTAACTTCTAATTTTATTATAAAAATTATTACTCAAAAACTTCAGAAAAATTACTTAAGCTACAAAAAATGTTATCAAAATCTTTGAAATAATTTCCGCTTGTAGCGCCAACGAAGAATTATCTAGAATTTGTTAAGTATATTTAGTGCCAGGTACTATTTTTAATATATATTTTTTGTTATTTTTAACCCGACACAGATGTTATATAATTCAAGTGAAGTTTATGTATATTTATTACTATTTTAAAAATATTTTTGCATATCGAGAAAGTAATCACATACGTAAAAATAAAGACAAACATTGAGAAGAAAAGAAAAAAATAAGGATTAATTTGCCATATTATTAATAATTATACCATTAATTAGGTAATTAAATACATTTTTAAGTGAAGACTCATTTTCAAACGAAACTATTAACAAGAAGAAATAGTACGTTTGTGAGTAGCCACTAATTTAAATAAAATATCAAGATTTTAATAATAATTTTATTTATGAATTTAAGCCATAAAAACAATACAATATCCATATTGTTTTTAGAGAGTACATACTCTGTATATTGTCAATACGTGGGATTTTCAGATATACAAGTAGAATTTTATATTAATAGTTCTATTATACTCATGTCTATTACATAATTACATTTATGTACTTTTATATAGACACAGTTTTACTATATATTAATAAACCTAAAACTGCGATTTTAGATCTATTAAATTCATAATAGTTTATAATAACATGAGCAAATTTTGAGCACTAAATTCAGGAATCGTAAGTACTTCCGACGTATTCAAAGTTATGATTATTTACCTGTGTTTTAAATGTATGTAAATGCACACACCGATGATAATTTGGAATAAATAAATTGCAGCATTTGTCAACAATTAAATAGCTGTAAAAATACACAGACCACAAAACATTTAAAATAAATAAAATATATACATTAACAAAATACATAACGACAAATTATAACCAATCTTCAAAATAAAATTATTTTTGTTTTAAAGAATTCACATGACAAAAGTAAAAGTTTAAAAAATTCTATAATTATTATTCTAAATAAAGAAGTAAATTGGGAGCGTAGTTTTATGTACAAAATCTTAAATAATTGTTGTATACTTAAAATTAATTAGTACTTATTAAATTAGTTTGCGTAAAAAATGTAATTAACTTTTATGTTGTATTGTGCCTAATATGCAAAAAAAAGGTATATCCTAGCAATTTCGAGAATAACTGTCCACTTTAAATTTTAAAAGATTATATTTTTGATAAAAGTAATTTTCAACATTATTTGTCAGTTATTTGTCCATGTAAAAAGGTATATAGGATATTATATTAAACATAAATATTTATTGTAAAAATCAAATATTAATATGATAAAATATGGATATTAAAATCTATGAAACCGCGAAACGGAAGTGACTATAGAAATACAGCGGAAACCTCGTACATTTATCATAGACAATATATCAATCATTTTACATTGCCACTGTCAAAAACCTCGGAAAATAAATTGATATTGTTTTTTTTTTTAGAAAAATAAAACAATTTAATCAATTTCACATTTTATCTAATTATTATAAATAAATTTTATGTTTTGTTGTTAGCAATAGGTACATATATACTCAAATGGGAAAATACAATTATCAGTTTATATTAGGTTTATATTTTCTGTGAATTATTAAATTGTTTATTTTAACTATTTTAAAACCAATGTAACCGAACCTCGTTTTTTAAAAATATCTTTTTAGCATTCAAACTTTTAACGGTTAAGTTTTTAAACAAGACTTATAGGTACGTTCAATTTAAAATATTATACAAGTGCTTAATAATAAATGGCGCTTAGAAAAAAAGTTTATTCTAAATGTTTATAAACTTTTATAACTTGGTTATTATATATGAATATTTATTATTAATTTAGATAGGAAATATAATTTTATCAATTGGTTGGAGGCCTTAATAAAAGGATACACCAACCGTAATATACTTAGAAGTAGTAATAAAATAAAACGCAATGATACATCTTTACATTCAATATTTTATAATTTGTTTTTGTGTTACGGTAATACTAGACATGGTTTGACCAAATTTGCTTTTGTTATAGGTCATTGACCCGTTCAACATATACATACAATATTTTATATATTGGAAAACCCTCATTTCCAATTGTAAATTCTTTGAGTATAATTACTATAACAAAAAGTGTACCGAATTACGAATGAATAATTAATTAAGAATGTCAGAAGAATAAAAGATTATGTTGGAAGCATGCGGATAGATGATAAATTTATTTATTCATTTATTAAACAAATAAAACGAGTGATATTTTGAGTGGTTGATAAAAACCAAACCAACCTTCGAGATGGCTGGAAAATATAGAAGCAAATAGACAGGGGCGAAGAAAAAAGAGAAAATAGTAGAAAAGTGGGAAAAGACCAAGTGGTAAATCAGTAGAAGTCTTGAAATTACTCGTGACTGACTTTTTTCTCTAATAAGCTTTTGAAAAAGGAATAGTGGTATCTTTAAAAGTACAATTGATTATACAACTGCAACAACTATAGAACAATAAAATTCATGTTACACAATATGGAACATGCAGTCTCAAAATGTGTTTTTCGCTTACTGTGTATTGAAAAAAGACAAAAAATTCAATAAGGTGTCTATGGATTTCGAAAACGACTATAGATATATGTACACTAAAGTGGAGAGATAAAAAGGATGTAATGAGGAGAATCTTTAGCATAAAAGTGGAGAGTTATGACTATGGTCTTCTCCCATGGTTCTGATCTCTTAGAAATCGAGACTAAAGTCCCTGAACAAAGAAATGACAAAAATGTCTGTATGTCTGCACTGAGACCGTGTATGACAGAAAAGCGTTGAAGGATTTGAAATGTCTATCGACTGTTAAAGAAACATAGGCAGGTGAAGGTGATGTTCACATCTATCATTTCTCTAGAATTTTATTCAAAGGAAAATCATCAAAGCCAAAACAGTTCCGGTTAGCTTCGTTATAGGTTCATATAAATATTAGTAGCTCTTTTTTTGTCCTCAATCTGCAAAACAAAAACGTTTGAAAAAGTATTCAACATAACATTTTCAATAGGTATATTATCTTTCATATAATAGTTTTTAAATGAGTGAATAAAAAAAAACTATAATAGTTTATTATGAATAGGTTCTCAGGACTTAAGATTTCGTATTCGTAACGCTAAAGCTGGACCAAGGAAGTGTAAATCTTGAGGACATGCTCCAGGATTAACGGGGCTCCTAAATGTTGTTAAAAAACATTTAGGAGACCCATTAATAATAATGTCTACCGAAAATATAATCGCAAAAGATTTCATAAGGAATTAATTAAATCAAACACATAAATGTCTAATAACAATAAGTAAATGTAGCTTAAAAAGATTGCAAAAGTCACCAGCAAACTCATGTTTTATTTGAAGTTATAATAAAATTGAGTTCTTGATTTAAAAAAAAATGATAATTAGCATAACTTTAAAACCTTCTATGGTATATTGTAATACGATACACATTAGAAGTATTATTTTGATTAATCTCATAAATGTACAGACGAACATCTTAATGGAGCTATGATTATGTATTACTTTATTATAATTTTATAACATCAAATACAATATTAACAAACATAAATTTATTGGAGAAAACAAGAGTAAAACGATTTTTATATGTTGATTCAGACAGTTAGCTTACACGATATCAAATTTCATGAACAGTAATCTAATAGTTTTTGTATCTTATTTTAATTGAATAAAACAAAAAACTATACCAAACTACTTTTTTTTTTATCCAGTTAAACTAAGATTATTTTCAGGTTAAAATATTTATATATTGCACCAGGTCAATACCGGTACACACCAATTTTTCCCAACTAACAATGACTACATCACCCGGTTAAAACCTATGAAATATGTTCGTCTTTGATCCACGTGTAAGCTTACGTTAGAATATTAAAAAAACTTCACCATAGGTTAATAAATCCAGTATTTTGTTTTTAAAATGATTTGCATGTGTAGGGATGTTTGTTACCCCATCCCCCTTTAACAGCTGAACAGAATTAAAAATTCACGATGAAAGGATTAACAATATATTCTTTCAACTCATCTATCGCCAAAGGGGATGAAATAGGGACTGAGAAGTTATACGTAATGGCAAAAACAAGTTTGTAATACCAATTGTATTGGAAATAGCATTGTAAACAGCATTTGAAACCAATAAAAAATATTTCAATAAAACTATTTTAACTAAGCATTCGAAACGTCGGGTTAAATTTAAAAATATAATAATAAATGCGAGTTATATCCGTAAAATAGTTTTATTGAAATGTGTAAAACTTGTGTAAATCTTAGAAAACAAAAAAAAATTATTTGGATTTAGAATTCGGTGTGAAAAAAAATTTGTATATTCTATGAAGAATCTATTCTTTTTTTTGGCCCTTAAAGGACTAGTCATACAAAACATACGGTGAGATTTTATATAAAACTTGATTAGTTCAATATAATTTACAACATTTTGGTCATTAAAAATTAAAAAGTAGAAGACAAACAAAATATAAATATATTTTTGTTTTTATTCTTCTGTGATCCTATATGAATGTACTAGCTATTAACTGCGATTCCACTCATTCAGGACAAATGATATTATTTACTATTAGGATAATTAGGAGCAGTAGCATAATGCTCCATTTTTACAAAACCTTGCGGTAGTTTCGAAGCTTAACACGTTTTAATTTACAAAATTATAAAAAAATTTTTTTTTTTATCTCTTACTCCCGAAATAGGGTACCTATTTATCTGGAGGCATTTCAACAAACAAACTAGTTACAAGAAAATATTCTTTTTACAAATGTCAAAAAAATAAAAAAGAATCAAAATAATAAAAAAACAATCAGAATATAAAGTACAATCCATTCTACCAAAGTAATAATCTTGATTCTAAAGTCTTGGTGCTTGAAACCAAGTGAGTCTGTGTTTACTTACTTCAGGTAATTTGGATAGAATCTTGGAAGTCCAGAGGTCATGAAATAGTGTTTACGTAAGATTCTATGATACAGCCACATTAGTAAGATAACTAACACATGCTCATTAACTAAGTAAAGTTCCTAGAACGACTTTTAATTAATATAATATCATTACTTTTAATACAGATTCTGAGGTTTTTTAAGTTAAACTCATTTAGCCTTACCGATAAATAATAATTGTTCTTTTTTTTGACCCATTTTTACTTATGATTTACGTCAAAGGTGTGAAAGTAAAAAATCAGATAATATGTTATATTTTTATTAGTAACGAGATATGCCTTCTGCCCCAACCCATGGAAACCGACTGTAAATTTATTAAAATAATTAAATTGTTACAATACTACTGGTAATAAGTAAGTCTTGTTGAAAATAAGAAGATATACTTTTGATGAAACATAAAAATTATATTTTTGAGTTATTTATTTACACTCAAAAATATAATTTACTACTTTACGATTACAAACTTTTAAAAACTATATTTAAAAAGTCCTCTTCTGAATTATAATAGTATCTTCTGCAAAAAGTAATTTGCATAATTTAATAGTGTATATTAAAAAAAGCGTTGGACCAAGCGTGATTCTTAGGGGTACGCCACAAAAATATTCTAGGGCATTAAATTACTGTAAATAGCTTCAATCTTACAGTTTTTGATTCCTACTACAATTTTTATACTAGTCAAAAGCAATGCGTCTCATACTGACATTTAAGAGACAGTTTAAAGGAATTGGTATGAAGACCGTGTCAAAGCCTTATCGCAAATCTAAAAACACACCTAGACCACCTCCTGCCATATAAATGTAATTCATTGTCTTACACATTAATCTCAGAATGACTTATTCAGTTGATCGTTTAACCCTAAATCCGTTGGTTATTTTTAAGAAAGTCTTGAGTTTTAAATATTTAGTGAGGTATATTATAAAATCTTTTCAAAATGTTACTTGGTTCTTATAGTAATTATATGGGCTTAACTTGATAGTGAGTATTTACGTCCAAATTTAAAAATTTAGCAGATAATTGCCCATTGCTGTATTAATTCGGGAAATCTCCGGATTTTAAATTTAGGGAAAGTGCGTCGAGAAAATAATCACAAGCCAAAATAAAAACATATATATTTTTTTAAACTATTAAATCCATGTTTATTATTTACAACTCAAGATAAAACTCTGTTTATCTGTTTGTTTTCGAACTTCGAAAATATCCTAGATTTTCATATTATTTGCATTTTCATCCTTCGCTCTTCTTCACTGCGGTTTTTTTATTTTCGATTTAATAAATAAAAGAACACCACAAAAAGGTTTAGGCTATAGTAACTATAAAATATAAAAATAGATTTAAATTTAAAAAATATGTTTTTTATTTCACTTATATAATAAATATGGTAATTTACATACATTTAGAAGAAAGCAAATGAAAAGAAAATAGAAAATGAGTTTTATAGATTAAAATATTAATATTATAAAGAGATAGCATTTTTTGTAAGTTTGTATGTAATTCCCAGAGCCACTGCATGTTTTTGAAATATTATACTGAAAAATAACAAAACTAAGCGTACTTAGTTTTGTTATTTTTCAGTATAATATAGAGATGTTCGTAAACAGCGATGAGGTCCGTTACGGATACCCCGTCGGCCAAGGAGGTGATGGCGAGGGGACTATGTTGGACTATCAACATATACGACGTCAACTGTTGAAAATTATAGTTTTCATTGACGTCCAAAGTGACCGGTCACAGTAGCACTCATCCAACAGCCTCTTGCCATCCTGTTCAGTTTATCCGTGGTGGTGCCATTCCTTCACTACCTTTGCTGGTACGTGAACTTCTCCCAAGATTCATTGCATATGAAGAGAACTATATGTACATAAATATGGGTGTAGGTATATAAATGATCTACAACATTAACGTCATGTTATAAATAAATTATAAATTCAAATATGTATTTGTTTGTTTGTTACGCTTTCACGGCACGCCATAATACTCAACCGATCATACAATTTTGAAGACACCTCAAGAGTATAAACAAGGAAGACAATAGTTATTCATTTACTTACTTTTAAAACTTCAAGTTACTAACTTTTATAGTTAAACTTAGCAATTGGCATGAATCATTCAGATTGGACAATTTTTATAAATGATCAAGATTATAGTTTTAGTACATCACAGTCGCCCTTGCTCTTTGTGATCTAAGATATGTTTGTTAGATTTAAGTTTCTTATTTGAAACATAAAAACATGAGAAGAGGAGTTTGTTAGAAGGAATCTTAAAAACCATGTTAGTAGAGTCCTTGCTCAGTTAAGTCGCATTTATAATATTTTTTTTTATATACAGCTATAGAGCTATGCCCAATATGCTTATAGTTTTAATAAGTACATCTTTTGTATAGATGTCAATATACAGTCTACCTTCGTATTTGAAAGGGTGATGATAGTACAAGTGGAAATCTACGCCTGCTCGAGGTACCCTCATAAACAAGTTATCGACAAGGCTTCATGGTTAGTTCTTAAGCGATCCTGATGCTCATCGGCGTTTGTTTTTTTAGAGGGTAGTTTTAAAAATGGCATTTCATTTATGCTGGCGGTTAGTCCCACTTAACGTCCCCACCATCACCTCAACTTAAGGGGTATCCATAACGGATTTTTGAGGTGAAAAAAAATTGGAATCTGTGTTACACGCGAATGTTATAGTGGACTAGTTTTATTACATTTCTTGTCTCACACCACAATTTCACGGCTGTGGTTAGTACCATAAAGTGTGTCAATATTGATTGTTTTAATTACTCTCGAACCCCCGAGCCGTGTCGTTCTTATCTAATTTATAATTATAAAGTAATAAACATCAAAGACTATTAATTATGATTAAACGGTTCATGATAACTTTATAAATAATGACACATTAAATAGTTTAAATGAATATTTAATCTAAGTGTTTAACTATGTTATTAGTATTATTATTTTTATACCATATCCTAGCAATCGTAATATGTTAAGTATAGATTTTCTCATCGCTATAGCTACATAGTAGCATCAAGGATTACTATCTGTTGTCATAAACCTCATCTGCCCCCTGCAGAATAAAGTCATAAATCTTCAACAAACACTTAAAATTTATACAAAATTCATACATTACTTGTTTTATTATTATAGCTCATTATTAAAGATAATATTATTTTCTTATACATAAATCACAAAAAATATGTGTTTATTTATTATTTAGCACAGTATGATTTTGTAAAAACAGTACAAAAGTTAATACAACTAATATATTCCTATATTATTTTGCATACAATAAGAAGTTTTTCGATTTATATAATTTTCCATGAACTTAATTTTAAACTTTATTTTCAATGTTACTATTAATATCATTGAGTTCAGCAATACTTAGATTGTTAGTATTTCAATATAATGAGCCATGAGGATGATAGCTACTGATACTGTGATATTACTGGAGCATGTCGGAGACGCGAAGTCACGAAAATCTATCCATACAAGAAGCGGCACACACACACACACAATCAGGAAAGCTAGTATCAGCGTTTTGCTGACGCGAACCCATTGGATTATCCTCTGGCATAACACGGTTATAAAAGTTTTCACTTCTAAAATGTTGTCATTCTGACATCTTCGTCGTCTTAACAAACTCACAATGGGCACAAGTGGGCAAATTATAAATATTGGGTAAAAATAAAAGAGCATGTAAAAAAAATATATATTAAATATCAATTATAACAAAAACTTCATATTTATTATCCTTAGGTTCATCTATGACTTGCATAGCAGAATATGTGATTGCCTTCACCTCTGTGCCTTGGGGGTGCTTGCCTATCTGAAACTCTTCGCCGAAACACTTACAAACTATCCTAAACTCTTCAGTATTAAACTCTGTGATAACAAGTTTCTTGCATATCAAGAACGGTTCCACTGAAAAAAGGAAAAGTAACTCATCAAGAAAGTGATATAACAGGCCCATTAGGTCGTCAGCGTTTGCTTCTACTGTGTGAACTTCTTTTATTTGCACGTAGTCCATCTCTGTCATATATGAGAACATAGCCATGCCACATTGTTCGAACGCTTCTTTCAAAGTGTCGCCCCATGCGTGTAACCTGGAAATTAAATAATGTTCTAAATTAAACAATTTATATAATTTTTAGTGGGAATTATATTATCTATTAGAGTGGATACATCAAATATCCTATATGAAAGAGGAATGGGAGTTAGAGAAGTTATTTAATGGACAAAATTATTGTACTATTCTGTCTTTAATGTGAGTAATTTGAATTTGCAATTTTAATACACAATAAAAAGTCGTATTTGAGGAAAAAATATTATAAAAATATTTCAGTTAGAAATGCTATGAAATTTTTCAACATGTATCTAGCGAAATTTAAAGAATAGATAAGGCCCAACCAGTATGATTCTAGTACCTACATATGTTATTAAATTTTATTCTAATAAATAAAATGCAATTAACAAAAAGGCTTGAGAAAACAGAAAAAGGTTCAAATCAGACGCTCTTTCGAATTACCGGTGACCATGAAGTACTTTTTAGTGTTGTGTGATCGAAAACTCATAAAATTTTCATCGGGAGGTTTGTATTCCACTATATTATAAAATAATTTTATAATTATACTATCGTTTTAAAATATTTTTAAAATTATTGATCTGCTTACTAGACTATATACCACTATGCATACTTTCTAGTTCTTCTCCAACGCAATCAAATCGAACTTCTGCTGACCCTCCTTGCCTTGTATGCTAAAATCTGCTGGAAGCCTGATTTACGCAGCAAGAGAAAGAAGATCTGTTTCTCTTTTTTGCTAAAATTTCAAATCTAGGTACTGGCTACGCAACTCCCTCAATGTGGTATTTCGATGCCAGAAATCTGCATATGAAATTAAGGTCTGGACAGCTTTGTGTCGCCTGGATGAGAATAAAGCCATACGTATATCCTGATACTATACCAGCTATTGTACTTAAGACCTATATATCCGTCTGACCTGTACAGTTATATTGTTTGTGTCGACTCTCTTTCAAGATTGATATTGCCGAAATCCAGGAAATTTGCTAACGTGCAACCCCTGTCCTACATAACGCAGACGTGCCAATAACCAATTTCATTTACATACTCTGCAGAATTATAGAGCGGATATTAAATTCATGCTGTTCATACCTAGAACAGAACAATTTCCTCAATGACCGATAATACTGGTCCGCTGAGATAAGTCAACTGGAGTCCAACTAGTGCTACTCACATCTTACGCGACTCCATTTAGAGAAATAGAATAGCGGCCACCATCGCTCGAGACGTCACAAAGGTATTTGAGAGGGTATGTCATTCAAGTCTTATAAGGAAACATTCAGCTTACGATATATCCTCTGGTCTGAATGGTTTTGAAAGAATTTTCTGAGCCAAAAATTTGTTGTGAGTAGGTTCGTCGGAGAACTTAAAAATATATTCCGGAGTTCCTCAGGAATCTGTTGTTTCTGCAAATTTATTACTGCTGGACTTTAATCAATCTCAAACCAGGTACCTACGGGCACGCAGAATAGAACACAATTGTACAAAGATACGTGTCGTGTGCTCGGTCTCGAATCGATCAGTACAAATTAAATATGCTTCTGTAGAGGAACCTTTTAGTGGATAACCAGACAATCTCTGCATGAACGATGCCAATATTGTTCAATTCAAAGCCATCAAAACGCAGATGTGTATCTTCACTACCAAAAGTAATCCTTTTAACTTGGCTCCTACTTTCCAGAATGTCCTTGGAATATAATACGGTAACCGTTTTTCATTGTTAGGAATGTTGATTTGCTCAACCAAAATCTTGGTGGTACATTGAGTCCAGAGCGATAGCAGCTGCAAGAAAGCTTAGCATTCTTGAAAAGTTCTGACAGTATTTCACACCGCGACAAATTCTAACATTATAAAATCCGTATCTATTGTAGAGGTCCGGTCGTGTGTAGAGTACGGGTGTCAGAAACTGACTCAATTAAGACGCGATCAAAGACGCTTATCGTTCATTATTTGGTTGATGTCAATCTCCACAGCCTCAAACATATACGTAAAATTGATTCTCAGTGGTTTATAGGATAAGTTTTAGCGAGTGTGTGCAAAAATTGCACGACTTCCTCATCCCCCTTCCATCATCGGACTTTCCTACACACGGCGAGTATACACCCTTCCGTCGTTTGCCACTACTTTACAATCTTTTTAACAAAAAACTAAGAATACAGAAAAAAAATAAGATACAGGTATTACATTATGCATATAGCTTGATGAAAACAATTATCATAATAAAAATAAAGTGAAATAAAAACACTCAAGTTCCAAAATATATGATTGATCATAGCACAGTTTTAAGTACTTTATTATCAAGAGTTATCGAAGGACTCTTTAAAATAATTAACTCTTAATTAATAATGCCAAAGAGCACCGTCGTGCTGCTCTCGATGGTGGTGAAAAATGGCAGCGTCGTGATAGCGCCTCCTTTTTGCAGTTCACTCTGTTTCTATAATTTTTTTGTCAATAAATATGTAGTATTCAATTTTTTTGTGTTTATTGTCATAGTATAAAATCTTCTGACGAAAATGTTGAAAAAATTATGAATATTGGAGAATATTGTAACAGAAATTTTGAATTTGTCTTGTCAGAAAATTTGTTTTGTTCATATAAATTATCTATAAAAATGCTCTTTTTTACTGGAATTTTTAGCATATATTGGTAAAATATGTATGTAAAAGGATTAATAGCCAATGAACTGTGCAAATGACCTTAAAAAGTGTATTGAACTACAAAACTAGATTATTCTGCAAGTTAATAAGCAGTAATTATAACACAATGGTCTTTCTTAAGAAAACAAATAGCTTAGTTAAATTTTCAACTCTTTAAAGTAACTAATGTTTGGTTGACAGTAATATTATAAATATTGGCTTATTTATACAACAAATCTACATAAAAAAAGAATAATTCATTGAATTATATAAAGCAAAACCTTATTTTTAAGTTCATTATTTTTTATCAACAAATATGATTTTCATAATATAACTAAACATAACTTATTACAAAATAGGAATTTATAAAGTTTAAAAAAATATAGATAAAATATTTGTTACCATTAATTTAACTCAGAATTTTTTGTTTTAAGATGAGAACTATTTCCTGAAATTTATGATTTCTCCATATACTATATATTGCATAACATATGATAATAATTACAATTCATATAAACAATATCTATAGGAACAGTTAATAAAGTATCTAAGTTAACAATAAAAGGATTATGAGCATATTCACTTAAAATTATTAAACACTTAGAATTATTATAAATTGAAAGAGAATTGAAATATACTAAAATTATTAGTGCTTACTGAACATCAGCTGTGTGGTCCAAATCTAAAAAGGAAAAAATATAATTTTATTGATAAGTAACATCAAAAAAATCAAAATAATTTGACATAATTATTTTATAAATATAAAAAACATTAGAGGTTATGAACTACAATAGAGGTAACTGAAGTTATAAATAATTAAAAACTTACATTCAAACTTTACGGGCGGTAAAACGAAGTCGTCATCGTTGAGCCCTCCCAATTCTTCATCCATCGCTACAAATTGTTTATATTTTGCCAAGTTAATGTCAATAAAGTCTTGTTAAAAGTTTTTGATTTCAAAACTGCAAATGATAAAACGTTTTAGAGATAATCTCAATCCCATTGGTTATATTACTGATTATTTTAAAATAAGATATAAGTTTTACCTACATATTAAATAACGGTATATATTTTTATCACAGATATAATGCTTCTTTAATTCTTTTGTAGTTAGTACTTCAAGATAGAAAATGAAACGTCAAATACTGAAAGAAAAATGACAAAGATTTCAATGTCAATTCATCTTAATAAAGTATGTGATATTTAAGGTATGGTCTCATGCTCATTTCAAGACAATAAAGACCGGGTTAAAAATTTGTTGTTTAAAATATACAGCTTTTAATATGTGCACGATTAGTAAATATATTTAAAAGTGTACATTTTACAGAAAAAGTAAAATAACTTTTTCTATTAATTATTGTTGTAAGATAATACACAAAACTAAAGAAGGACTTCTATCTGTAGCTGGAAAAAATCTGTAGATTAACGTTACAAATTCAAAAGTGTCATAAACTACCAATATAAACATAAAAACCTCTAAATCATTATAAACATAATATTTATAGAGGTCATTTTTACAATATTTGTAATTTTTTTTTATTTACTATGAAAGGACAAGGAATGCAAAATATGAATATTAGTTGCAATGATACGAAAAAACGAATGTAAAATATAATGTCGTTTTATAGGATGCGTTACGTCTTTTTTGGGTTTCACAAGAATGTTTACCAAAAAAGCAATAAAACCATTTGCCGTTGCATGTCAGTATTCCTAAATCTTATTACAATAGATATGTTTTACTTACTACGTTTTAACGTTTTTCATATATAATGTGAACATTTAAAAAGAAAATTCTATGTATTATTTTTTCGATTTGATCGTAATTATTGTTTTTTCCAAACCTATATAAAACATAACTTATTAATATCAAAGATTCCATACCTCTTACTCGATTTGAATTTTTATTACAAAAATTCAATCTTTCTTTTGAAAACCAGTTTATATAAGAGTTTTCAAAAGCTGATAATATTTTGATTGAAAAGTCCTTTATCCCTATTTCTGCAATGTAACTTAATGACCTAAATGACGAAGATCCAAATGATAATCTAATGTTTACCTGGAAAAATTTAAATATCTATCTAAAAATGTAAATCGTAATCCTAAAAAATAGAGAAAAGAGACAATTTTTTTTAAAATAAATCTGTAATTAAAGCTTATTTTAGAGGTTTTTTCTATTTTAAGTATATTCGGATCTTAGCTTAGATCTTATCTTATTGTTGTCACTGTCAGTTTTTATATAGTGATGTCATAAAACGAAGAAAAAGGAAACAATATTTATTATTCTAAATACAAATTTTATTATTTTCATTTTCACTTTAGTTAGCCAAACTAGACGTATCTACATTTATAACTTTCATTTTGTTTATTACAATTTACAATATGGATCCCATTGCCGTTTTACAAAGTAGAATTGAACAATTAGAAGCTAAATTAGGTATAAATGCCGCTAATATTATAGACGGACAACAAGGTGATTCCGCCACAATAAACTTGTTAAACACAGCTCAAGCTATGAACAATGCAACAGCTGAACATGAAAAACTTACTGAAGCAAGGAATATGGCCAATGAACTTAATAATTATACTGACCCAAATTTAGCTGAAAATGTGAGAGTAATTTTGAAATTTCTTCTTAGTAATTTTACACATTAAAAGATATTAAATAAAAGATAAACTAATAATTATTATTATTATGTTCTAGATGCAACAAAATAATATGCATATGCATGAAGTCATTGCAGCAGAGCCTGTTATTCAACATCACTGTCACTGCATGCACCGCTGCAAGCAGGTAAGTTATCCTTATTTTGCACAAGTTAATAAGTCTTTATGGTTACATAATACTGTTTAAAATAATTTTTAGGCAACACCAGTATTAGAGTCTGAGCCAATACAGCAAGTTCCTGGGATGCAAGATACAGTGAACAAAATGCATTTAGCAGCATCAGAAGTAAAAGCTGAAGCAGAAGCCGTAAGTTAAACAGCATTCATTAATAAATTGATGATTCAAATTAATGTTATAAAATATGAGCAAAAAAAAAAGACAGACATATAGTGGCGACACATGTATATTAATAGTAATTATTAATATAAATAAATATAAACAGGTTGTTCTAAAATGTTTACCTAAATTATTGTAATAAGAGATAGTATTAACTGTTGCTTTTTTATATCAGTATTATATTATTGTCAGTTATACTTTTTAATGGTAAATTGTAACGCACATATATGGGGGGTCTTATCACCTAAAGTCTTTCAAGATCAAGATAAATTAACTAGTTAGGATATCTGAGAACAAATGGGTAAATTAATGCTGATGTGATATATATGTCGGAGATGGCGATAGGGGAGTGATAGGGCTGCTATTGTTTACACTCAGTGGTATTAGGGTCTGTATTTTGAGTGTTTCAATACATAGGCACTCTTAAAAAATCACTTCCATACCTACATACATTACCACAATGTCATCTCTATAAGACACACCAAACACGCCAAACAAACTAAGAACTTGTCTTTTATTTGATCTGAGCCTCCAGAAGTGTTTGCCCGCTTATTCATACTTACAAAGAGGATTTGTTCCACTTGCTGCCATTACATGTCAGGCAACGATAAAACTTTTAACCTATTTCTACGCAATCAATTGGCGAACTTTAATTAAATTAGTATTCCTAATTGCTAAACATAATAAGATATACATATATTTTATTTCAGGTCTCCCAAGGCATTCAAGAGCTGGCAGAAACTTGTGGTACAGCAGCTTCCAAAACATCAGAGGATCTGGCAGCAGTAGCTCAAAAAGTAGATGATATTGAACAAAAAATGTTTCCAAGACGCAGAAATGGCTTGGATTAGATAATTTAACAGAAAATACATTTTGCAAAGTCTTTGATAAATTATTGCACATTATTTACATAATATCAAAAATACTCCATGTATTTATTTAATGCTTTTGTAAATTCCTTTAATAGAACTATTAATAGACAATTTATAATTATTTTTACCTTCATCCTTCTTAGTGATAAGCAAACATGTCTCTGAGCTCATGCGTATGGACAATAAATGGGTTTGAAACTGTTTGGGCAAATTCCAATAGTAATAACATGAGAGAAGTTGGATAACTATATATAATAGTAATCATGTATCACGGAAGTTTTAAATATAAAAATTAAAATATTACTTGTACAAAATATTAAAAATTTTAAGGATTAAATATATTTTTTATGATAGTAGAGTTTGTGAATTTTGATAATATACATTTATTAATTCAGTTTTGTTAATTATTTCACTGGTAGAAAGGTATAAAGTGCTTGAGTGCTGAGGGGTTCATCTTTATTTTGATAAATATATATTTTTAAATTTTTCAATAATCAAACCTATAATATTGACTATTAGGATAACTAAGATGCATGCCTATCACAATCAAAGAATTTAACATCTAAAATGTGTGCAAAGCAGAAAAGTCTAATTTATAATATTTGTATAGATTAGACTGCACAAATACGAACGGTCTATTGAGTGGGCAGCACTAAGTACTACCTATATAAAACTATAAATATAAAGACAGTAAAAAAAACTTAAATCGTCTTATAGATTGCGTTATGAACATGCAGAACTATTATCGTAAGGGATTCATGTTACTAACACGAGACATTAAATATCCATTCTCTACTACTACTACTACACATTTATTATTAATATTTTTTAAATAGAGGTTTGGCAAGTGGAAGTTAAGATGATGAACTCTATGTATCCAAGTGTCACTAATTTGATGGCATGGCATGGATGAATATTTTTTTAGTATTTTTTCATAGAGGTCTACAATTAAAATAAAGACCTTATCTTTATAAGAACAAGACCATCCAGAACAGGAGACTGGGAAGGGAACCGCTGCAACAACTTATATTTCCTGATAGTAATATAAACCACTAACTATATCTAAGCGGTTAACGGATAAACTACAATAAGTTCCTAAGATAATTAAAAGTTTTAAGAAATATTTTTTTTTTTTATTAAATCGTTCCGAACAAATATTTAGCAACGTCTGTGCATGAAAACCAATTTTCAAGGCTGCTGCAATCGAACGCAATGGGCGCATCCTCTGGTTATAAAATCTGCATTCCCTTAAGCTGGTTTCTAATAGGAGCAAGAAGGAGCTCATAGTTGATTATGACCTATGGTTGAAAGTCCATACAAAGTTGACCTAAAAGTTTTATTATTGTAGTGACTTCATAGCAGAGTGAATGGGGCTGTTGATATGGTGGTGGTGAAAAGATCCGAAACTTTTGAGCGTGGATAAGATATGAGATCCAATGCATACAATTAATGAACATTCCAAGCCCAATCTGATGATTAATTATGATTAATCTGTTCATATAGGTATGATTTGCTGACTAAGTTGAATAAAATATTTACTGGTAGAATCTTTTATTCTGGGACAGCAACCACAACCACTTCATTCTTTATACTTCAAATGTAAGCCAGACTACGGCTAGATTTAGTCTATAATAGTAAATCGAAGTCGATTAAATAATTCATCAGGTTTCAAGTTGGATGTGTAGTCTTAAAAACTCCAGACACAGATTCTTGGATGCTATAAGTTCAATGTGTGTATATGTGCATTTGAAGTCTGTCTCTGGCAAACTCATTTAGCGCCAAGATGCGTCTTAGCTTTTTAAATTTGTGGTTTAAGGTAGACTGGAAAATTAGCAACCGAAGTTGAAGAATATTTGCTTGAAAATCAGCAGCCATTAATTTAACAAAAGTTCTCCGATTTCAGCGGTATCTCCAGTCTTAGGCAAATTATGGAATTTTTTCCCTTAGCCGTGGATGTGAACTAAGACATGTGGATGGTTATAAGATAAATGATTTACTGAATAAAACAAAAAAGTAAGAAAGAAAAGAATTATGATAATGAGAATAAAGATATCGATTGCGGTGAATAATTGGGATAAAACCAGAAAAAAGTAATATATTTATTGAGTAAGTAAGTTTTTTACAAAACATCTCTTCATTTTCAAACATATAGATTAGAAAGACATTTGCCACTTTAAAGACATTTGAGCTGGCCACAGAAACTCAGCGATCGTAGCCTTGAACTTGGTTTTTATAAATCAAATTTTAAGTCATATTTTAATCGGAGATGTTTGTTCTTATATTCGGAAAAACCATAATATACGCAAAAGTAACTTAATTACTTTTTAAATATCATAAAATGTAGTATTTAAATGATTACCAGAAGGTTCTTGTACCACCATAAAAGAGTTATTACTTTTTTAAGTTAGTTAACAGTTAAGGCAAGGTACAGAAAAAACCAAGTGTTTACCTTTTAACATTTGTTATACGAATAGTCATACGAGTACGATATTTCACGATGCTGCTGTGCTTACACGATTTTAGAAGAATATGTATCTACTTCTTTAAGACTTCTTAAAGAAATAGGCACATTTTTTTATTCAAATCATTTAAAATTTAAATATATCTAAATAAAGCAGTTTACAACAGACTTTTCAGATCCACATTGTCTTCTATTCTATAAAAAAATCTCGTCTTTGATCACACAAATAATATGATACACTAATATGCCACTAGAGCCGATTGCAAAGCCTTACTTAACTGTTATTTTTAGAAAATAATGTAGTCTCTAAACTTTTTTCAATTGTTTTTTGTTTTTGATTAACAACTTTAGCATTACTATAGACAATTAAGTTTTTTAAGGTTATTTTTCTATAATGTACCAATACAAGACAAAATACAAAATTACAAGGCAAGTAAATGATACAGACCTTACATGTGTGGCTGCATAGCCTCGAACAGTATTCCGTGTTTTTATTTTGTAAGTGCTCTGTAAAGCATTTTGTTGTCATATATGAAATAATGACTTTGACAGTACTTTATATGAAGTTTATTGTTGGTGTTGCATTTTGATATAGGCTGTAGGCATTTGAAATTGTCAAAATAAAAATGGCAGACGCTGCTGTGGAAAACGCTCCGGCAGATGAAAATGATGATAATTGGCTTTATGGAGAATCAACCAATGAACAGACTGACGAAGCCGTGACTGCTAGTGACGAAAAAGAACCGGAGCAAGAAAATGCTGATAAGGAGAGAGAAGTAGGTTTTATAACATTATAACCTATTTTAAGTATCTACTTGTTTCTACGTTTATTTGATTTGTGTTTGTTTACATATAAACGAGATAAATTATAATTGAAAAACTAATTCTTTAGGAAGTTGACGGTAAAGATCAGGAGGAAAAAGAGGGAAATGAAGCTAACAATGAAGATTCTCACTTCAACGATGAACATTTTGGTGAGGTAGACCGAGACGAGCAGGACAAAGCCAATGGTGACGCGGACAGCCAAGACAACGGGGACTCAGACTCTGATGATAGTGATGATGTCAAAGTTACAATTGGAGAAATTAAGTCTGGACCACAGGCTTATGCTAGTTTAAATATTAAAGTAAGTTTAGATATCAATATTTTTTCTAATTGTATGTCTATGTGGCGAATCAATCTTGTATAGAATAAATTTTTATATTTTATGTAAAAACAAACTTCCTTACATTAATGTAATAATGGTTAGATATTGTTATAAGTTAAAAGAATTATTAAACTCATCAGCAATGGTATTTCTGCATTTAGTAGGTAAATAAAATGTTCCAAATAACAATATTCCAAAAAAACAAAAAATTCTTAGAAACTATTGTCAAAATTATTATAGCACTTAAACTTTTTGGCTACTTTAACATAAATGATAAAACTTAGAACACTGCAGCTCTGTTATGCTTATTTAATTGATCCCTTTTATGTTAAAGATTGTTGAGTTAATATATTCATGATCATTTTTTGTAAAATCATTCAATTAAATTTAATCATCTTTTAAATTTTTGCAGCGTGGTGTTGGGCTAGTTGCAACGGGAGGAGAAAAGGCCCGTCAAGGTCCAGCTCCAGGCAACAAAGTGACTCTTGAAGATCTTGATGGACCTGGGAGCATTAATGGAGTGCCGGCTCTCGAGTTTAATATTGACACTATTGAAGATAAACCATGGAATAAGCCCGGCGCTGATATATCTGGTAAATAAATTTTATGCCAATTTAAAAAAAATACAAAAATTAAAATTGTTTTTTAATTAACCCAACACATATTTTTACACACATTTTTAAAACAGAAGCTTCAACTAACTTTATTATAAACTTTTATAATCTTTAAATATTCTAAAGAGAAGAGAAGGAATATTTAAAGAGAAGACTTCATATTTTATTATCCCAATAAAACAATAAAATGTGTTACAGATTACTTTAACTATGGCTTTAACGAGGTGACATGGAGTGCGTACTGTGAGCGACAGCGGCGCATGCGTGTGAGTGAGGCGGGCGTGGCGCTTCACGCCGCGCCGCCTCCGCGAGCACCGCCGCCGGAGCGCAGGCAGCCCGGTTAGTTCACACCAGGAGACATAGTATTTGTGAAGTGGCACTCTCTAACTTTCTAAGAAGGGCATTGCCAGATTATTATTGTATCTAAGTTATATATATATTTTTTTTCTTAACGTGATTTTGACTTTAGGACCACCGAGACATGATGATATGCCACCAGGGATGCAAGGCAATTACCAGACAAGAGAGAATACTATCCAGGTAAATATTTTTTTATTATTTTTGTTTAATTTGTAACGTTTTTGATGTTGACATTTTGTTATATAGCTTGATCATTATGTTACATCAATAAAGATTCTAAAATCTAGAAATATATTTCAACTTTGTCTCTATGGGTCATATCAGGTGATGACAGCTGAGCGTCGGGAGTACGGTCGCAGTCACGGGCGCGACGCTGCGCCGCCTGCGGACTACTTCTCAGCGCCGCCGCCCGACCACTACTACCCGCCGCCGCACGCGCACCCTCCGCACCCTGCACACCCACCACACCCCGCGCACACTGCGCACGGGGCGCACCCTCCGCACAACACATACGATGAACCGTGGGGTGCGTACTGTTCAGAAGAATAACTTAGTTTACACATAAAGCACTAGTAAGAAAATCATATAAAATACTATATATTATCTACCCTCTAGCGCACCCGGAGCAGACAGGTTGGGCACCCACCGACATCAAAGAACTAACCCCGGGACCTGGACCCATGGGTCCGCCCATGCCGATGGGCATGCCGCCGGTGCACATGCCCGCTCCCTACCCGCCGTACCGCTCGCACGTGCCGCACCCGCATGAGCGCGAGCGAGACAGGGATCGAGAGCGAGACCGCGATCGAGACAGAGACCGCCTACGAGAACGAGACGAGAGAGACCGACGTGACCGCAGGGAGGAGGTGTGTAAGGTAGGTGCTTTTTATTTTTTAATATTAACTCATTTTTCTTTGCGGTGTAAAGTGTGTTAAAACATAGAATATTGTTGCAGGAAGAAAGAGACAGAGAACGTGAACGTTCGCGGTCTATTAAACCGGAGAGAATACGAGAAAAGTGAGTATTTTCATAATTAATTTTAAAATTTTGTTGTCATTGAGTTACAACTTTTATCGACGTTTATTTAGTTTTAGTTGTAATATATAATCAATATTTTTTATTTCAGATCGTACAGAAGAGAGCGTTCCCGCTCTCGGTCGCGCCGTCACAAGTCTCGGTCGCGATCGCCGCGGCAACGCTCGCGCGAGCGAGAGAGAGAGCGATCGCGCGACAGAGACCGAAGTATGAAGCCCAAATCAAAGGAACTCAAAGATAAAGATGACGATAAATGACAGTTTGTCCGTCATTACACAATGAATTATTAATAAGAATATTGCAAATACTTCTTAAAATAAATAGATTTTCTATTGATTGTAGTTTTAATGTGGTAATGTATCACAGTTTTCTGATAATATAAGATTCCTATAAACAATCAGAGACCTAATTCTGACTGAGGAAACATGATATCTGTGTAATGTTTTGTGCAACACAAGTGTGACCCACGACAGATGTTAATGTTCTAGTTATGTATATGAACTTTTTTTACTGCATCAGATATTTTATTGTTTATTGATCAGTTGCCTATTGTTTGCATTTCTTGAGATTATAACTCAACTCAACTCAAACTGTAGAAGTCAAAGTTTTCATATACTGAAAAAAATAAATTTTGTAAAATAGCAAAAAAGTCTTAATAAATGACAAGTTATAAAAAAGTATAACTATAATTTAGTGTTAAAATATTTTGTTTAGGAATGACTTGAAGAAAAAAAAGAACCTTATTGTATTGAAATTCATTTGTATAAGTGATTTAACGAGAATATTGAATCCTTTATGTCGCTTTATTTGTAAGTATATTTTGATTTTACTGTCAAGAGGGACATTCAAGATACATAGCGAAGAAACTAGGATCGTGACGCTACCGTGCTTCGTAAAAAATAAATTAAACTTTAACTTTTTTGACTGTGAAATCTGTAAATATATAATAAATATTAAATAAGAGATAGCCATCTTATTTTAAATCGATTTTTTTTAATGTAATGTACTCTTTAGTTATTATATACTTTCGAAAAAAATTCAATAAAAATTAATCGTGAAAAAAAGGCAGGAACGTTTGACCGAAAAGGCGCGCTTTTAAATAACTTCATTTTAAATTAGTTTAAGTAAAGATACTAATTCTTGAGTCTTTAAAGTTGATTTATTTTTGGGTTCCCCAGTATGGGGAACTCTAAAGAGAAAAGAAAGCGGAAAAAAGACACATCTCCAAGCAGCATTTCTAGATCCTCAGACAAAATAATAAATGAGGGTAACAAATTTATTCCTTTTAAAGTTCCAGACTACATTCGAAGATACCCTGAAAATAGCACAGCCAATGAGTGTATAGTGTTCATAAACAAAGTTGAATACCAGGACCCATTCTCAGATAAAAAGAAATTATCCATTTCTACAGCCATTAGGCAACAATGCGTTACAGGAGTAAAACATTTTCAATCTATAAACAGATATAAAGTAGGGATTATCTTCGATATCATCAATAATGCGAATGTCTTCTTACAAAATTTTAAATTGCATAAGCAATTAAACATTAAAACAAGCATACCTGCTGCAGCCACAGAAATTACTGGTGTTTTAAGAGAAGTTTCCATAGGTAATAAAGAAATTTTTAGTTTATTAGGCAGTTCTAAAAATATAATTCAAGTTCGAAGAGTGATGACACGGCTCAACACTGAAGATGGTTTTTCATTTAGACCTACACCTACAGTGGCTGTAACGTTTGCATCTACACAATTACCTCAATACGTGTACTTAGATTCATGCCGACATAAGGCAAGTATATACATCCCTTCTGTAAAACAATGTCTTAACTAAGACGTAAGAATAGCACAAATTGCTCATTTTGTGGCGATAACCACAATTATAAAAACTGTAATATACCCAAAGATAATGCCAAATGCATTAATTGTTAAGGTAATCATATTGCAGTATCTTCAGATTGCCCATTAAAAAGGCAAAAAATAGAAGAAAATAAAAGCCAAATCAGTTATGTATTCGGAATTATGTGGATATAAAACGTTTCCTGCATTACCACTTAAAGATCCCCACAATCAAATTCAATTTTTCCTTAAATCTGAAATTTTTATGAATGAATGAATTTATTAATTGAAGCTTTAGTCTAAATTGTTTCAAAAAATCTGATGATTCTCCAGTTCGCTCGATGAAAATCAAAAACATTATCTTAGAGACGTTTAGTAAAAAAAGATCCAAAACTCTAAAAATAATTGACCACATTATATAGCACAATGGAATTCTCAAAGTATACTATCTAATCGACATATTTTAACATATTTCTTATGTCAGCATAACATACATATTGCCTTAATTAGTGAAACATGGTTATTCCCTGAAAAGAATTTAAATATTAAAGTATATAAAATAGACCGTAAAGATTTAGGTAACAAGCATAATGGAGTTGCAATTATTATTCATAACAGCATATCCTATACAGTTATAAATACCTATATTGATATTACATTTCAAAATATTTGTATAAAAATTAACATAAATAATCAGGAAACAAGTATTGTTAGTTTTTACAGTCCTCCAAATGTATATTTCTATAAAAACTATCTTGATATTTTAGTTAGTAACATACCAAAGCCAATTATTCTAGCAGGCGATTTTAATGCTAACCACACTCTGCCCCACAGAGTGTGGTTAGCATTAAAAATAAAATAATATTAAAAATTTAAAATATAAATAATAATATAAATAAGCGGGGAAAAGAAATTCTTGAATTCATTGATAATAACAATCTGGTTTTGTTAAATAATGGTCTACCTACTACAGTAGGGTCCTCGACATGGCGTCCAAATGCTCTAGATCTAACAATAGTGTCTCCATCAATTGCTCTTTGTTGTGATTGATGGGTTCATGATAACCCTCTTGGCAGTTACCATTTACCAGTTATAATTAAATTTGTAATTAATAAGAATACTATGAATAATTCTAATTGTTCTTTAATGGGACAAAATATTCCTAAATATCCCAATATTAAGTGTTTGAACTGGGACATATGTGACAAAGTAATAACTGAATTATTTTAAAATTTTGTTTTTGACTCAATAAACCCACTAAATTTATATTCAAAATTCATTAATACACTACATGTAGATATTAAAAAATGTATGCCTAATCTTGAACCATCCAAAGGTACTACAGAGAATAATAGGAGGAAAAAAAAACCTTGCCATCCCTGGTGGAATAGTAAATGCACACTTGCAGTCCAAAATAGTAAACAGGCATACTTAGAATTTAAAAACAACCCTAACGAAACCAATTAAATAAATTTTAAAAAACTTCAAGCATTTAAGAAAATAACATTAAAAGAGAAAGGCAGAAAAGCTGGGTAGATTTCTGTACATCGTTTAATCGTTGTACTCCTATGACATTGATATGGAAATATATGAAAAAGTTTAATAATACACATAAAAAAGATTTTAGTCAATATGACAATAACAAGTGGATTCATAATTTTTTAAAGAAATACACCCCAGACTATGCTAATGATAACAAAATATTATAGTTTAAACATAATGTAAACGATAAAAATAAATATTTTGTTATGCCATTTTCATGTTCAGAACTAAATTCAGCAATAGCAGAAAAGATACAACAGTTGGTTTGGATGGTATTTCCTATTTGCTTTTTAAGAAAATGAATATTGGAATTTTGAATATATTTCTTAACACTATCAATAGTCTTTGGAAACAAGGAATAATTCCTGAAGACTGGAAAACAGATTGTATTGTACCAATAATAAAACCTGAAAAGATAAAATATAATGAAAACTCATATCGTCCCATAACCTTAACAAGTTGTGTTGATAAAATTTTTGAACACCTTTTGAAACAACGCATTGAATTTTTCATTGAGCAAAATAATATGTTACCACATAATCAATTTGGTTTCCCTAAAGGCGAATCTGTCTAAGACAGTATAATTATCTTACAACTGCAAATTCAAAAATCGATTCCGCAAAAAGAAAATCTTGACATTGAAGGTGCGTATAACAACGTAAATTTGGAAATATTGAACGAAGAATTACAACAAATTGGATTACCTGGCCAAATTTCAAACTGGATTTTTAATTTCTTATATGAAAGAAAAGTATATGTTAAATGTGGTAATATTTTCGGACCTAGATATTCATATAGAGGTGTTTGCCAAGGGGGAATTCTGAGTCCTTTAATGTACTTACTGTATATATATAGTTATCTATTTCTCCGGGAAATGTGTTTCTAAAACTGTAAATATAATTAATACGTCTTTAGTGAGTTTAAGTATTATTTTAATTACCTTAATTTGAATATTAACATCAGTAAATCTAAAGTTGTTGTCTTTGGGAAAAAATACATTTCTCCTGTACAAATATTTTATAAAAACACTTGTTTGACGGTTAGAACTGAGCTTAAAGTCTTAGGTGTAAGTTTTAGTAGTAATCTTTCTTGGACAAAATACGTCGACGATATAGTAATTAGAGCTTCTCGATCTCTAAATGTTATTAAATCTTTAACTAAAATTTATTGGGGAGCACACCCAAAAGATACTATTATTGCTATATAAATCACTGGTTCGCAGCCATTTTGAATATTGTTTATTTTGATTATTGTTCTTTTGTTTTGCTTCTAAGAATCAACTAATTCATAAGCTTGAAGTAATCCAAAATTCTAGCATGCTTTATTACAGGTGCATTTAAAACTACTCCGATTATCTCAATGCAAGTTGAATGTAGTCTTCTTCCTCTAAAAACCAGATTTGAATACTTAAAAAAGAAGTTTCTCTTAAAATTATATTCTGTTAGAAATAACTATCTGTTTAATTGTCTTTTAAAAGAGTCTTCTTCTAATCATAAATCCCTATATCTCCTAAATGGTTTTACCGAATTCTCTGATTTCTTAACATGAATGAATATCCATAGAACTGAGAATAGCTGGCCGTGCTTCAAAGATACTTATGCAAGTAAATATGCATGTATTGAAATTATCATAAATTCAAAGCTTAAAATAAAAGAGGAAGTATATGAAATGTGTTCTAATTTTAAAAATTACGAATTTATTTATACTGATGGATCGAAGAACTCGGATAGTACCTTGATCGCTATTTATGATAGCAAAAATAGTATTGGTGTAGATGAAAAAATTAACCCGGACGCAAGCATTTTTACTGCCGAAGCTTTAGCTATTTTGTCAGCTTTACATTATATTAAAAAAAGGAATACAGAATTTAAATGGATTGTAGCAAGTGACAGTATGAGCGTACTTACAGCATTAAGTAATTACAAGATTCATTCTAAAAATATTTATTTAATATATGAAATCCGACAGAAATGGCTTCAGCTTACTAAGGATGGATATTTCATATTTTTTATTTGGATTCCTGCACATATTGGCGTGACGTGAAATGAAAACGCTGATTTCTTGGCAAGAACAATATCAAATTTCAAACCTTTAATACCAAACAAAGATTCATAAGATAATTATATATATATAAGACTGCCATTCCTTATCACGACGACGACATCAGTCGTAATAAAAATCAGAAATTACAGTTGCAATGTTTGGCTTAAGTCATGGAACTCTTGCACCAACATTAAGAAGAAAGGCTTGTGGTTTTCAGATATACAGGATAATATTTTTACTACACCCTGGTTTTCAAAAGCTAAAACATTTAAAAATAGAAAATTTTACACGACTATATTCCGTCTACGTCTTGGTCACTGTCGGATTAATTCTCATCTATTTAGAAGGAGAATGGCAGAATCTTGTATGTTTTGTCAATCTGAATCGCAAACATAAGAACACATATCCTTCAATTGCTCGTCTTTCGGTATTCAGCGCCTAGTGCTGATTGACGAATTGCTTGACAATTACAAAACAACAGAAAATGTACCGCGCTCAAATACATACAAGATACGATACAAGAATTAAAGAAATTGATAAAATATAAAATAAAACAAAAATAAAAATGAAAATTATCGAACAAGACGTAAACAATAAAAAGAACGAATGAGCATTACATCAAGACAATACCATTTTAAATTGAGAGTGTATATCTTCATGGATACTTTAAAAATACGATTGAATAGGGTTGCCCTTAATATACTAAACAAATAACAAGAATTTAAATTTGAAGACAATCTTTTAATATTCATAAAACAACGAATGAATAGGCATTACCTGAAAGTAGAAAAAAATTGAGAAAAGAAGAAAAAAGTTAGAATAGGCTGTATGGTCTCCGATCTTAGCCCGGTCCGAATTCCTATTGGACAAATTGAAAAACAACAACATTAAATTAATCGTATAATTTATAGTTTAATGTCTGGTTTTAAGTTAATTCTAAAAATACACAACTGATACGGAAGGCCCACTGACGATGCAATAGGTTTGACGAAAATATTGTCGTATTGTTGTCACGTCGCGCGTAGCCTCACGAGCTAACACGACTTTTGTATCTGAGACGCAGTAGATATTAGCACCACAGCCAACGTAAACCTCAATGAAAATTATAATTGATTTTATTTTTTATTTGTTTATATTTGTAAGCTGATAGAATTTATAACGTTGTAAGTTTTCCGCAATGCATATACAGGAGATTCATCAAATTTAAAAGATGAAGTCGTAAAACTCAAATGAAAAATGTAAATCAGAACAGTACAAATATTTTTAATGTATTTTCTTGAAATGTAGGTTTAGTCTAATAGCTAAATTGCTGTTACAAGAAAATAAGACGACTGCAGAACAATCGTGATTTGCTTGTGATGGTAAACTAAAATCTGACAAACAAATTGTTAAGACTCCACCATTCTCAAACATTGGAGTGATGTTTTAATCAAATTTAGTTTTTTTTTGTTTTTTACAATTTTTTATTTTATCGTCTTTGGATTGTGTAATGCAGCCCTGCGGGTGTTCCAGCTTTTTGTATGGTTGTGCATGTATACACTATGTTTTAATTATAACATGTTAATCCTAGGTACGATTATGATTACTAAGGTTACAGAGAGACAAGAGAAATTTGTACGATTAACTATTAGATATGTAAAGGGGGCGTCGTTTTTTTTATCCCGTTGAGGACGGCAATTTTTGAAAAATTGAGAATCTAAAAACTTAGCCAATATTACCCTAACGCATTTTGCATGATGATTTTGACATCTTACTTTCACATTAAAATTCTCAAAGTATTTTTCGTACCTTTCTCTGTATAAGATTATATAGTATTTAAATAATTGTTCAATATCATACTTTTTATCAGTTTTCTGTTCTTGAAGTATACATCTCATTTTATAATTAAATATAAAAACCGTTTAAAAAAGGTTGAAACCGTCTCTATGCAGGTGTCACTTACTGACTTCAATAGCACAGCGACATCAACAAAGGTTTTTTTTTTGTTTTTAAATAATAAATCGATTCTTATTCATCATTCATCTACGTCATACTTCGTAAGCTTCACCAAAAGCTTTTGCGCTGCTGTTAATTGTGGTGTTTTAAGAGATTCGTTAAGTTCCTCGTCTTGGTATGCATTTTTTTGCAATTTTAAAAAATATTGTACAATTAATAACATATCTTTTAATATTAAAACATTATTATTAAGTTTAAAACCTACTGGCACATTTTATATAGAAGTTCCATAATTATTTTTTAAAAACAACACTTCATGTCAATTCTTATTAAGTTGAATAAATTCAAACTTGGTATAAATCTTCTTACAGTCGTTACAGTCATGGATATCAGGGATTGTAATAAAACGACGGGTGCTTTGTAATATTATTACAGAAATGCTTTATTAATTAATGTCTAAATAGATGGATCACCATATAAATGTTATCTAGTACAACCTACAAGACGGGACGGCTGGAGCCGCGAAAAGTCACACCTCGTCGCTCTCGACGCCCCGCCTTACTCCATAACATACAGGTTTTACAAATCATTTTGTTAACATTTTTGTACAGCCATATACAATAATTTTATTTTCAATTACATCTAGACGTAAAAAATCTGAGGTGTAGTAGGAAACTACGCTTCCTATAAAAATAATTACAGACGGGGAATGAGAACATCTACGCTTGTGACGTGCGACCGGCAAGGCAGACCTCGGGCTACAACTATCAGTACAGGACTTTACAATCATCACTATAACCTACGAGCGCACACAACAAGCAGCGCCCCCCGCTCGGGGGCGACTAAATAACTTAAGTTACACGTTACATAAAAATATACAAAAATATCATTTTCACAAAATAATAATTGAAAACTATACATTCCGGCGCTAAAAATATTCGATAAGCTATGTACGATTTTAAAGCCGGTTTTAAACTTAAACGAGAGCTTGACTTGAACACTACAAAATAATAATATAATCACGACTATAGTGCCGATTGTCTAGAACTGCCTGCGGCATCTCTCATCACTTTCGAAGATTCAAGGTCCCCTAGCCCAGCTAATAGTAAATCTACAACGAGCTAAATTACGGAAACGCATCGGTTCGACGAGACCGCAGCCTTCCTTCGATTCATAAATTACACGAGAATGAGAGACTTTCAAATATTTATACATAGATTCATACGAACAACGAATAATACTAGAACACTTAAGAGCTAGAAACGCAGTAAACGCTAGCCGCGGTGACGCGACGGCCGAGCAGCGGTCGGCGTCGACGCTGTACAACTATTGTTACATAATCGTATCTTCTGTACATCAGTCTGCCGCTATATGTACAGGCGCCTCGCCCGCCTCGAGCCCGCCCTACACTAAGCTACAACTACACCACTCACGACCTTACCGTACACGAAATGACAGACAGGATGCACAAATTAATATCTAGTCAGATTTTACAAGCGGTCACGCGACCGCCACTTACACTAGAGGCGGGGACTCGCGGCGGGACGGACGACGAGCTCTATAGTTACAAATGTACAATCGCAAATATTCACAAAATTTATAATAGGCAGGGATCACCCGCGCCGTCGCATCAGCCTATCTCCGCGGACGTTAATACTTCTTTACACATACTACAGGACCGGGTTGGGAGGCGGTGGCCCGATGGGGCCCAGCTCTGGCGCCTTCATGAAGAACTTCTCCAGCTTGGCGATGATGTGCTTTCCGTACGTGTACTTGCGCAGCGAGCCGATGTGCGGCCGGATTTTGTGCATCAGCACCTTACGCTGCGTCGGCTCCGCCACGTCGATCATCTTCTGAACGACGTAGTTGGCGTACTGGTCCTTCATCATGACGTGAAGGGCGCTAAAAAAAGGATAATATTAATTTTATTACTATTTATACTATACTGCAAGGCGGGCGATGAGGTCGCGAGTTCTATCACGTACTTGTCGTTAAAGCCGCACAGTTCGTCGATGAGTAGCGCTCGCTCGTTGCGCGTGGCGTGCGTCACGCACTTCTCCACCACGTTGGAGGCGAACTTATGCTGCGACAGCTGCAGCACCTTCCCGCGCACGCCGGCCACCAGCCGCGAGCGGTCCTCCGCCGCGCCGTGCTCCAGCACGTGCTGCACCACGTAGTTGCCGTACTGGTCCTGACGAGAACAAATCTTTAGTAGCACTGTAGCAGGAATACTTCGACTGCACGTCGTGTTGCTGGTGTGTGTGTACCTGTATGAGCTGGTCGGTGTGTGCGTGCAGCTCGGCCAGCACGGGCGCAGTCTGTTCGGGCGTGCAGTGCTCCAGTATGCGCTGTATGACGCGGCAGCCGTACGGGTGCGTCGACAGCGCGTACACTTGACCCGCGAACGCGTTTATTATGAACTGCAGCGCTGTAGGTTCCACACACTCTATGCATTTTTGTACCTAAAAATGTGCACCTCGTTTTAATAAAAGTAATTTAACATTCCCCTTTTATATAGAAAGAGAACAGCTCGGCGACAGGCATGCATGAGTTACTTCAGGTACAACGATTTACAGTGCAAAACGCGAAGGCATCTAAGGCAGCCTCTAACTACACATACGCTATCCATCGAGTACGACAGTACTAACAACATGGTTTCCGTTCTGGTCCTTGACGCACTTGAGCACGTGTCCGTCCAGCTCGCGTACCACCTCTTGCTGCTGCTCTGCCGGGATAGACTCCAGCGCCTTCTGTATGACGCGGCAGCCGTACATCTGCAGCGCCAGCGCCAGCACGTGGCCGCGCACCTGCAACACCAGTGTACGTTGGATCATAAGTTACACGTCGAAAACAACGACGCCTTAACTAGCACACTACTAACAAATGCCAGACTACTGTTAAATTTATGTATGGTATTATGACATTACGTAATAAATTATATTTTGTAATATTAAGGAAAAAACATGCTGAATGTCGATATGTATATTTTTATATACCTTTTGAGCTAATGTTGTTTTTTGTTCCGTGGTGCCGAACTCAAAGAACTTCTGAATAACATAATTTCCAAAAACATCTGTCATGAGACTATACGCGGCTCCGATTATTTCATTGAACACCATCTGTTTTTCTTGAACCGTAGCTCTCTCTAGTTTTTGCTGTATAAACCTGCAATATACGAGATGATTAAATAATGTTATACTCAGATATATCTTCACTATTCATCTCACAGTATTTACACATCACATAATGCAAAGTGTTAACATATTTATGCACTAACTGTTTTTGCAAATATTTAAGATGTACATTATTATTAATTTTAATATGATCGATTACGTCTTTCGTAACATAACGTCACAGTAATTATCAACATAAAAGAAGCAGTACGGGAAAAGCGTATCACAATCTATTGCAATCCAATTAGTGTAAGGCGTATTATTATATTATATAACTATCTACTTCTCGCGGTGCCGTCAACGGACAAAACGAAGCGTTATGCTAGATAGCCTATACAGTCTTTCTGTTTACTCCTTCCTATTATAATCAGAAATATTTTTTTTTAATTATATCCAGTAGTTTCAAAGATTAGCACGTTTAAACAAACAATTTTTTTTGCTTAGATATTAGTATAGATGTGGTGGGTTGTAGTGACCTGGAGCCGTGTTGGTCCTGTGAGAACTCCACGATGTGGTTGGCGAGGTCCCTGAGCTGCAGGTTGGGGTAACGGTTGTTGCGGAAGTCCTCGAGCAGGCGCGAGCGCCCGGCGGCCGGCTTGTCGCCCGCCACCAGCGCGCCCACTGACCCCACGCCCACGCCCACGCCGCCGCCCACTAGTTCTGTCGTGTTATACACATCTTAAGAAAATGACAAAGAAAAACACTTGTTATATCACAGCTTGTAGAGAATTATCTCTGTAAGATATGTTTTATATTTCTTAGTAAAATATAATTTTATTAATATACATTGAGTGATAATTAACAAGTAAAGAAAAGGGTAAAGTTACATTAATGATAATAATTTTCATAGTCTTACTACAAGTTACTTAACATAATATAGTTTGTAAGAAGATAAATAACATTTAATTTTGGTCATGTAGCTGGTTATTATAATATAAAAATTGAATTTCACTATAATATATGTAAGTCAATAAAATACTATGTTAATAAGTTATATAAGATACATGTGTCGGTACACTGATTGTCCTAAGTGTTTTATTTATGTTTCCTTACTTGCTAGTTAACAAGGCGGTAGCTGTTTATGTAATTAGGACTGTTTATTTCGTGACCATCTATACAAAATATAATATACATTAAAATGATTATTCGAATGTTTATCATTGTATATATAAAAAATATATGTATATGAAAACTGATTACATTGAACATTATACTCAATAAATTTATTAAATATACTTTAAAATATGATATATATATATACTAGGTGTTTCTTGCGGTTCCACCTGCGACAGATAGTTTTATATATATAATGCATCAGAAAAAATATAAAAATAGTTTCGAAAATTAATGCGTTTAAAGAAACTTATATAAACTTTTCCGCTTTATAAAATATTAAATGAATGTCTGTCATCGACTGTTTAAACTTGTATCTAGCGGCAAAATTATATAAGAACATGTAAATTATATATTTTTGCATACGACATTTTAGAATATGTATTATCATAATAGTTGTTCAACATATATTAGACAACTAGTTTCCGCCGCAGCTTCGCCCGCTCTGATTTTTTTAATACTATTTTGTGTTAAATAATTTTCGATAAAACTATTTTACGGATATAACTCGCGTTTATTTTTACATTTTTTAATTTAACCCGAAGTATCGAATGCTTTGCAGCAAACGTGTTCGCGGTAAGACGTTTGCAGCACAGCATTCGAAACGCCGGATTAAATTAAAAAATGTAAAAATAAACGCGAGTTAAATCCGTAAAAAAGATCTATTTAATTTGTAGTACTCGTGTAAATTTAAGAAAACATTTAATAATTTTATAAGCGATGTATTTCTATTTAGGATATTCTCATTTGAATGCATTATATATTTATGAGGCGTCCTCTTTAATAGTAAGGGTTATATTTTTAGTCTATTTACACAAAACCATAATAAACTACCTCCTAAACTTTTCGAAGTAAACACATATATATTTAGTATTTAGTAGTTATAAAGTTCATCGTGTTCACACAGACGGAGTTTATTACATGAAACATTCATATATTATATACAATTTTATCTATTTCTTAAATAATCAATATAAAATAAGATTATTGTATTAGTTATGTATCACAACATTTAACACTAAAGTAATTGCTTGCTTGTCAATTGACAAAAAAAAAAAAACAATATTTTTAGGCGAACAATAAACAACATACTCGCTTTTTAAACGAGCAATGTTTGAAAAAATATATTCGTACTCTTGTTTATGAAAAGCTTCTGTTCAGTTTATTTTTACACTAGCTGTTACTCGCGGTTCCACCCGTGGATAAAAGGTTTAATATACTTGTAAGATAACAAAGAGTAGCGTAATGATAGACAGCCTTCTTTATGCACGTGTTTATTATAATCAAAATTTTTTTTTCTATATAAGATTAGCGCGTTGTCGTGTGTACGTTATGGCGTGAGCAAAAGTTATTTAACTATAACATATGGTAAAATAGAATGCTACATTCAATAGGTTTTAGTAAAATGTTAATTTTATCGATGAGTGTCCAAAATGTAGTGGAAGACTGTAAACACGTCCATGTAACGCCGTACCAACCTGAGATAGTTCCGACTCCACTGAGTTTGCTCAATAACGATGATGATGATCCGAACATTCCGCTGTTCGACGTCAGACCCTGCGCTAAACTGCTGACTCTGAAATACAAAACGGACAATACGTTTAATTCGTTTTATTCACGTACGCAACTAACGGACATGTAGTTAAATTATAAATATTATATATAATGTCGAATCAAACGTGCATGCTTAAACAAAATAAACATAACATACGTACAACTATACACGGACACACATCATGTACAACGATCAATATACAAAGCTATATACAATTCAATATAATTTACGCGAGGCGAGACCACAATGCCACAATGAAAACTCCTATATATGAAATTATTAATAGTGTTTTCTTAATATTAAATACAGCATTATTATAAAGACAACATAATGAAAGCATCGAGGATATATATTTGAGCCCATGGTAACGTGATGCTCCTGTGTGTGTGTGTATGTGTGCGTGGTACCTGTACTTGGCAGTCTCAGCGCCCGGCGCGGCGGACACGGGCCTCAGCCCCACGGGCCCCAGCGCGCCCAGCGGCGGCGACAGCGGCGAGGGCCCCCACTTGCGCGCGTACTCCTGCAGGCCGCCGCCGAACTCCAGCGAGTCGCGACGCGCGCCCGCCGCCCCCGCGCAGGCCCCTGCAACAACATACCTCCGCGATCCAACCTCCGCTCTGCTGCGCTCTCCTCCGCTCTCTCTACCTCTCTCCTCTATTCTACCGCTCAATTCTGTACAATTCTATGTACAAATTTGAACTATGCTTCTATGTCTATATGTACAGGTAGCCCTCGGTTCATTTTGAGAGCAGAAAATGAACACTCGGTATTTGCGTAGTGTCTGGTACGACGGTATATAGACACGCATTGGCTCAATGTAATATCTACATCTACATGTTTCTACTAGTCAAGCCTATAATAAAATATTATATTCGAGTGAAACTATGATACTTAGTCGGGATCTGTAAAATTTATTTGTTTAAATAGAATCGGATAGTTTATTATATTAAAGGAAAAGATGAAACACATAATTACAAACAAGCTGTTTATATATAAGCATCTTTATAATGTAATATATGTACATAATATATCACCACTCTAGTCTATTATGAAAACATGCTCGCCAATTAATTTTATAATTTATTAAACGAAATTAATTTAACTACAAATTTATAGGTAATTTTTTTTATTATATTATTTCGTTTTAGTTTTGTTTGTGACATCCTCAGGCTACAGTTTGTTGGTTTTTTTGGATTTTTTAAAAATTTGAAAAACATGCAAAGAGTTGATCATAGTAATAAATATCTTAAAATAAAAACGAATTTTATTATGATCGAATGACGTTTGTTACAAAACTATTTTTATTCATTATTTTTTAATAACTCGTATTTATTATTATTATTACATATTCTTTTAAACTATAACAAATTCCAACTGGTACTTTATCTTAATAAGACTTAAGTTACAAAAATAACGCAAGCATATTTTTTTTACAACACATTTATTGGTTTAACTCGTTTATTATTAATTATAACCCGATATATAAAAAACTTTGCTGGAGTCGTATTCGCGGAAATACTATATGTAGGAGTGTCAGTGAGTCATTTGATTTGTCATCTACCTCCAAACGATTGATAAGTTTATGGACCTAGCTGTAAACTCTATCCAATTTTATTTAAATCTTTAAAAACGAGGAGACTTACCGAAAAGAAAGAAAAGTTACCAAAATAACGAGGAGACGTAAAAATTACCAAAGATATATAAAACTTTTTTTTTTAATCAGTTCAATGCTAAAGTTAATATATAATGACAAAATCATCATACCTTTTACATTAAATCATCATACCTTTTAAATTAATTAATTACTATATATTGTATGACCTCCTCCATTAAATGATTTGCAAATTCTCGATGTTTAAAACGTCAAGGAAGTCACGTATTAGAAAAACTCGTTTTTTTTAAACTAATTAAAATAAAATATTATAAACCTCATTATTAATAATCGAATAACATTATTAAAATTATGCATATCGATAACATTAAAATGCAAGGTCTTAAAAATAACATTAAAAAGTCTTCCTCTTTATTGGATTTGAGTTTTTTTCATTTCAAAATTTTAACCTCAACGCCATTTCATTGTATACAATGATTTTATTAAGAAAATAATAGAAATTTTTATGCATTTTTTATGTATTTTGTATGAATCGTAAAAAGTATTTTTGATGTCTATATCATTTTAGAGTCGAAAAAAATATTTTTTTTTTATGCATTCGCGTCTTAATGGAAAACAAGGTTAATAAAGATTTGTGACATTAGTTCTGAATACCTTTAATTTATAAAGAAATTCGCATCAGATTATTATTGAATATAAATAAATATATTTCTTGTACTAAAATTTTGTTATTGAAAATAAATTTATATTTTGTTGTACTAAAACTAATTTATAAAGAAATATGAATATTAAAAAATAACGCATTAATCTTTTTCCTTACATTTTCTAACAGATCTTTAAACGCAAATACTTTTTCTTCAACGTAAGTAAATTAATTATTGTTTAAACTGCTCACAATGATTGCAGGTGAAACTTATGACCGACGGAAACTTTCTTTCCTCAGCGGACGTCATGTTTCGAGTCATTTGTGTCTGATATTTATATAGTACGAGAACGAATACGCAGAAGGTCTAGAAAATTTTATATTAGACATATTTGCTTAAATAACCTAGGAGTTATCTTAATTATCAATACTAGCTCATTTGGTAAGAAATAATTCCTTAAGAAAATTTAATTTAAATATATCCTTAACATGTTTAATAAAAACAAAGTATATTTCCGTTTAACAAATTCTTTTGATGTAACATGTAAGAATTGAAGATAAAATCAAATAACTCGTCCCACTTTAAACGAAAAATACTTAAAATAGTTTAGAATAGAAGTTATAGCACATGTTTTATAAACAAAACTATCAAAAATAACATTTTTTTAGCTTTAATAAAAATTACAAACTACATATATGAATTTAATTTGTACTATTCTTGAAATAAATTAATTGTAGAGATGGATCATTCGTACATATGCATCAATTATGAGATTATTATACTACTATATAGAATACAAACAAAACTAGTCAACGTTGACTTCATGTTTAGTTTTAGTGACGAATGTTAAACTGTAATCAGTGAAATGATTTGGTTAATGATGATAGTTAATTGGAATGATAAATAACCAGTCCTTAATGTTAGTATTGCAATATAGTGATGGTGTGATGATGGTGGTGGTGACTTACCGGGTGGTTGTTGCTGCTGCTGCGCGGCGGGCTGTGGCGCCGGGGTGGCGGCGGGGTGCGCGGGCGCGGGGTACTGCCGCGGCGCCAGCACGCCGCCCGGCGACACCAGCCGCAGCGGCGTGCCGTTCCGCCCGCCCATGACGAGCGAGCCGGGGTCATAGTAGGGGATGACGTACTGTCCCTGCCCGTTCACCTGCTGCTCCCCCTGCTGGGGAGTCAGCGGCCGGCGCGGCTGCTGCGCCTGCTGCTGTGCCGGCTGCGCCACCAGCCCCGGGTAAACACCCCACGGCGCCGCCACCCCATAGTATGGCGGCACGCCCGCAATCAGTGCGCTGACGTATGGCGCTCCCTCCTGTCCCGCGTTAATCACGTACGGGGCCTGCGTGAACGCCTGCTGAGCGGCTAGTTGTTGTTGTAGTTGAAACTGTTGTTGCTGCTGTTGTTGAAGCAGCTGCAGCTGAGCCGCAGCGGCCTGACCGCCGGCGGCCGCGGCTTGTTGTGATCGGAATAACTGCTGCAACAATCGAAATAGGACAAATCAATACATATTTATTAAATAAAAACTCCTAAGGATAGCAGCTTCAATCATAATATTGATACAGTTTCACCAATTAGTAAATGCGCGTTGCAAATACTGTATAAATATAAAAGTTTGAATTGATAATTAAGCGCAGTCCGGCCCTGTAGTTGTTGGTAAACTCCTATATGTTTAATTAGTAGAGAACGGTATCGTTTATTGTTTTTTATCCGAGGTTGTAGCGCTCGAGGGCTGGACGGCGTGAGGAGCGCTAATTAACACAATCGTTTAAAAAGTTAATAACAAGCCGCATCCCTGTCCGACGCACGTGCTGTCCGAGGCTAGCAATATTTTCCTTTAGGTTTTGAAAATAAAAACTATCTATCCTCTTTATGAGGTTAAGGGGATTTTATACAATACTTATAAATGTCGTTCGCACGACGTACACTACATTATATTTTGTTATGAGATTACTTTAATTAATTATACTGTTTATGTTACTGTATCATCTAAATTCTAAAATAAGCAAGACATTTTCATTATGTTTAAAGTATAACACGATTTTTGTAAAATGCAATCAAATAATTTGTTACGTATAGCATTAATTTTTTTTTAGTAATATTATTATTTATAATACATTATAGATCATTTAAATACGTAATGAATTTTTTTTTCATTTTCAAAATACAGAGAGTATTTAAACATTAATTATGGTGTTGAAAACTTGTTCTATTTTTATTTGATGGTAGATATAGATACCGTCTGCGGCATTACGTGGCATTTGCGGAACGTGTACATTAAAATAAATGAATATTGGTTCCAGACAAAACATTCTAGAAAACGTAAATAAACACTAACAATATAATATATTAAACGACATTCAGGTGTTTGTAATAAGGTGATTCAGATGTTAGATAACATGATGTCATCGCAGAGCAGAGCGGTCTACTCCATTTACCTGTTGAGAGCAGATTAGTTGGCGTGGCTCCAGAGCAGCGCACGCTATTCTGTAAACACGACTATATTCCGCGAACAAAACACACTCCACGCCGGCTGATTCTATTGCTATACCTGCCCACTCGCAAGCTTCTGTTTCATATACATCTCAAACGACCAACCTTGCCACAAAATAGTTTCCAAAGCTCTTAAGAGCACTCAGGTGTTTATACATTGTATACTTATTCTATTGAGAAAACAATCTTGAGCAATATAATCGTACGGTTAGCAAAATATACAATTATTATTTAATTAATTACTTTACATCTCTCCGAGGGACGATTCTTATAAACAGACGCCAGGCAGCCATCATACTAATTTTAATTACGATGTTCGGATATATTACGGTGCCTATTTTATTTTTCATTAGCTAATTGACACGAAATGATTATTATCTAAGGTCGTAACTTCGCGGGCGGGTAAATCTTAAAGTGTCATCCGGTGGGGGATCTCGTTTGATCTCGTGGCGCGGCGTCCTCTGCTCCTACGTCAATTTAATTCATCAAGGTGGTGTAATTTAGCGCCGCTGGTACCACCCCCGCCGCACGTGCGCTAAGCTGGGCAACTTGACCGCAACAAAATTAAGTCGCTCGTGTCGTACCAAGGTGGCTCCGAGGCACCGTCTCGCATTCAATTAGACGTTCAGTAATCCGGCTGCGGCGAGCTTCGATACCAATTACGGGGTTATTAGTGAGGGAACGCTCGTGCACGTCTCTGCTGTGCTCTGCTCTGTGCGACTATGTTTTATTGTGCGCTTTGCTAAATCATACTACCAGACTGTGATTGCTGATTCTTTACAGATTAATATAGATATGAAAGTATAAGAGCACGAAACGTCGAAAAACTTATGAGTTACAAATAAACTTTTTTGTGATTATGTACGTGAATACACTTTAAGAATCAAAATTTTTTTGATTTTGTTTAATTGTCATATAATTATGCAATATTAGAAATTGTGTATTAGTTATATGATTACATATCCGTCCGTCTCCGTCTCGAAGATAATAATATTATTAATTTATCCTAATATAAAAAAAGCTACATTCATACTTAATTAATGAGAAACACAATTGCTGAGTCACGACTTGTAACGTCCAGGTATAACTCTAACACAGTGGAGACAGCGTCGGAGAGCATTTATTATTTACATGGACGATGACGAGAGGACGTCGCGGTACTCCCGTGAGAATTGCTCGCTCCAGGCGTCGGCAAACAAATTACGCGACAAAGCAATCAATTACAACGACAAGAACGTACCTGCGCCTCTTGAATCGAACGCTGCGTCAACAACAAGCTTTTAGCGACGGCGGTGGCGAGGTGCTTCTTCAGCTCGGAAGCTCGATACTCTAACATTTAACGTCTTTTTAGCGGAATTGTTTGTTCGCAATAAACGAACATCGTTAGAAAAGAGAAACGGTTTATCCAAGACGACAAATTAGGTTGTTGATCGAATACAAAGTTAATTTATATAGAATCGGAGTTGACAGGGTAGGAGGTCCAACGAGATTACCGGGATACTCGCGGCCTGTGCGAGGCGGTCGTGGTTGACGTATCTTGCCCTAACGAGTTTATCTGCCCCGCGGGCTGCCGCTACCTCTGACGAAGCTCATCTCTCACGCTATCAACGGCTAAATGTAATCAATTTTAACGTAATCTTTTTTGTTCAAAATTCTCATTTACAATTTTTTTTTTTTTCGTTGTACGAAAATAAATGATCGCGTATAACATTTTGCTACTTTATCCTATTTCTGTAGATATTTCGTTTTATTCGACATCTTTCTTTTACACTATTTCGTTGTCGATATTTAGAACATCTGTAAAGATTCTAATTTGTTCTATAAATTTATTAATAAAATGCCGATAAAAATTAATTTTTGTATACAGGGTGTTGCTAATTAAACGAGTTTTAGCAATAATAACAACAATTATAAACAATAAGGTTTCGCAAGTTTCGTTGTTTGTACCAAAGTGAAAAAGGAAATTGCTTGTTTTAATTACAATTTTTCATTGGATGCCTATTTTTGCCTTCGCGAAAGAGCGCCTGTAGATTTTCATGAAAAGGTGGCTAAAGGGCGAGGGCGGGTTCCAGTTGGGCGGAGCTTAGTCACGCCTACGTCGCCCACGCCCTGTCAGAATTACAACTTAATATTTGTATTGACGATTACTAAGCCAGATGTATACTAGATAACTAAAAAACACCCCCTGTAGAGTATGGAAAATAAATTAATAAATTTATTTTATTAATAAAATATGATTTTCACCAGAGCTCGATATATTTAAATGTCACATAAGTAATCTTTCTGTATTGACTACGGATAATATAAAACAAACATATTACAAATTGCAAGTTACGTAACTGAAATCTAACAACTATAGCTTATAATGAACAGTTCATCTTATCGCCCAATCCAAAGACAAGATATCTACTAGCGAATTGTTAATTTTTTTTATAAAAGGTTATATTATATAAGATATATACAATAAATGCACCACTTAAAAATAACATATAAATTTTATAATTCAATTTGTTTCAAACTCAAGCAATGAATAATTTCAAACTTATATTTTTAAATAAGAGGTTTTTAAAATGTATTTAGAGAACATAACTTACATATACGCGTGTTATCAAAAATAAGAAAATTTACACAAGACGACGCTCTGACAACAATATCTTCATCGGAAACACTTGGATAAATAAAATAAAAATTATTAATTGATATAGGTATGTATAGAAACCCGGCTGTGCTCGCGTTACATTTATCGGAATTTACCCGACTATTCATGAGGTCGGAGCGTTGAGGAATCGGAACTCGATATACATAGGTAAGAAATTGAGCAGGGCAAATTCCAACAAATTTATCGTAAGTGCTAAGTATGAATCACGAGTCTTAATACAAAAAACACGCACGAGTAACCAACAGTTAAATTAGTATTATAGAGGTGGCGAGGTATAGTTTCCGCAACCACAAAGATAGACGATGATGTCAATTAGAAAATAATATAAATGTAGCCTTTTAAAACTATTATTGCTATCGGTATAAGGTTGTTAATTTAAATTTACTTCTACTACGACTACTACCTTAAACTTTTATATCAAAGTGCAAAATACATTTTTTGGGGATTCAGAAATGCGTTGAATAAGAAATGTATAAAAAAATAAAGAAATTAATAAATTACAGATTTAAGTCACGAGGGCAGTGACGCCGCTGTTATTTTTAATATATAAACAAGCAACCATATCATAATATTAATTGATACCTTTATGTAAATTTTGGAGACTGATCCAAAATGTTGATTCCATATAATAGTCGGAGGTTTTACGAGTGTAATATGTACCTATTTTATATAAATAAACCTTGATTTTATAAGGTTTATTATAAAATTTTACATAAAGTTTTATTTTTGAAACGATATCCATAAAATTTAGTGTTATCCCTGCGAGTTTTGTGTTTTTAAGATGTAAATAAATGGAATGTACATATATATTTTTATAAAGACAGATAGACAGAAAAAACTTAACCAAATAATTATGTTATAGAGTTTTAAATTAAACATTTAGATTCTAATTAAATCTCGATAGAGATTGGATTTAAATCATTATTTCAATAAAACTATTTTACGGATATAACTCGCGTTTATTATTACATTTTTAAATTTAACCCGATGTTTCGAATGCTTTTCAGCAAACGTGTTCGCGGTAAGACGAGATGATGGTGTCAACACCATCACCAAAAATGTAATAATAAACGCGAGTTATATCCGTAAAATAGTTTTATTGAAATGTGTAGAACTCGTGTAAATCTTAGAAAACATTTAATCATTATTTCTTTTTAATAATTTAGAGCAACTTCAAAACACAATATCTAAGTTTTGTAACCAATAGCTAAGCAGTAGTACATGTAAAAAATATTGCAGTATCTCATTTTTTTCCTGAGTGAGTTAAATCTTGGTACAAACTAAAAGTTGTAAATGTTTCGTGTGTTAGTGTTGTTTTTTGTTGAAGTTTTATTTTTATTTGAAAACTTCAATAGATTGTGAAAGGACTTTTTAAGTAACGAAGAAAAATCAGTTACCGTTTAAAAAAAAATATTAAGAACGCGGCAGATACCATTTCAAAAGCTTGATTTGATCCGCAAGAAGCATACAACATTTTGCAGTAAAACATTTTTAAAGAAATAAAGTTTTTCTTGAAAACTTCTACTAACTACTTTATAAGAATTATAGATTTATGTATGTTATATAACAAGTTTTATCACTTATTTGATAAAAAAGATCATACAGCACCCTGATGAATTTCTTTAACGATATTTTTTTGTAATAATAACAATTAAAAATGTTTTATATTGATATATAGTTAAACGTAAAGTAGGTATTTCTTTTAAATATTTTTTTAGGTATACAGTTTGAATCTTCCACAGGTTGCGTGTCTATCTCAAAGTCAAACCCAGCGGTGGTGGTGGTGTCCACGTCTGGTAGCTGGGCGCGGCCCAACGATGCTTTTAACAAAATTGGTCGGCGCGCCCGCACAGGGCACACCCCGCTCATAAAACACAAGTCATCACCGCATCGTCGACTCGGGAGCCACACCTAGCTGTCGCACCCCTATAACTCACCCTTCTGACCGTATTCTTCAACAAACAAGCGCACATATATCTAAATTGGCAACAACATACAACAAAGAACCCGGGACCGACAACATTTTTCACCCACTTTAAGTCCTAAATGGCTATCATAGGGATAAACACGGTCGGTAGAGATTTAAGCGGCTCTAACGAAACCGACGATGCGGAATATAGTAAGGAGGGAACATTTTTGAAGAACGCTGGATGTACGAGGATCAGTCGGTCACGTCTCGCATTCCCTTCTATTACGGCATATATTTTATGAGTTATGGCAATAACAACAGACATTATATTCAGATATAAGTATCCACTTTTACAGCTACATTAATGTTACTTATTTATTTACAAGCATGAGAATTAACGTTTATCTTATGTAAGATAGAAAATTTGTTCTAATTTCTACCGAGATGATCTGAATGGTAATGTTTCTAAGTAGATGTCCAAACTGCGGTGTCGTGACACAATAAGTTGGTCAAGCGGCCAATGTAAGGCCAGTTTGTAAGCTGTTTTAATCGCCATTTGTATGCGTGTTCGCACAAAGCGATACTATATACATGTGTTACAATGACCAAAACTTTAAAAGGGAATTCCGAATCCGAAAGAATTATAAGAATATCACATCTTGTTAACAGTTTAAACTTTTTTTTTTATTACCAAGAAAATTGTAAAGTCCGTATTACAGGAGACATTTTTGTGAGTTAAGGTTTTATAGTTTTTTTACATTAATTTATACTACTAGAAATTAAAAAAGAACTTTAAGGTTTAAGAACTTTTCCTAGCGTCTCCTCCCACGCTATATATGTAAAAAAAATACTGTCTTGTTGTGTCGGAAGGCTTTTTAAGTTATTTTTTAATCCCTCGAGAACAGTACTTTTATATCAGAATAAAAGATACCCTATGTCATTTTTGATAGCCCCATACATGTTGTGTACAAAATTTCATGTTAAACGAGTAATTACTGCGTGAAAGCGAGTCAATAAAAAAAAATACATTCGCGTGTTATTTTACAGCAGAATAATTAATTTATTAATATGTAGTTAAAATAATAAAAATATATATTGTATATACTGTATAACGAAATAAAACTAAATAATAAAATAAATAAACCGTTGTTATTTCGGCATTATTTTAAATTCGAATCAAGTCTAGTTGTCAAAAGCAGGTTTTATTGAAAAATAAGGAAATATAACGTAATGGATTCCAAGGTGGTGAAAATATGAATATATTACACAAAGCAATACCAGCGAGTAATCACACGCACGCACGAGAACGTCGGTACGTACACCGGTGCAGGAACATTATTTTTAAAACCAATAATTCACCTACGTACACCTTAATTTCGCTCCATTTGCAGAACGATAAATTTTAGGCAAGTTATATATACATAATTGGTTTTTTTTTTATCGTTTGAATAATAACTGTCGTATCTACCTCTGTATATACAATGAAAATATCTTACATCTCAGATTAACCCTTTTAGTCATTTGCCATCCATATTTTACCGATAAAAAAGGGCATTTTTATAGATATTCACACTATTTCCGTTGACACTAAACGGGTTTAAAAAGGATTGATAAAGCTGCGGCGTAAGGTTATTCTTTAACAAAGTTGCGAATTACGACCGACTTCACAGATTGTTATACTTTTCTACTGATTGTATATATTTTTTCCACCGTTATACATTTTTTATATGGAGGTAATTAAATACCTATTAATTAGAAAGTACCTATCATTTAAATTATCATTTGCATTCGTTTACGACGCTGATGTTTTTCTTCACACCGCCTCTTACATTGAAGTACGTCGACCCATAACGGTATTTTGATCTCAATATTTACAATCCGCAAAACTCTTGAAAGAGAAACTCTATTTCATTATACCTTTATAATAATGTTAATAGTTTCAAACGAATTAAAAAACAAATGTAATCATTACATAGATTTAATAAGTTATTAGCTATCGAAGAATGGAGATGGAGAGATAGCAAAGGTGAATGTACCCACAAAGTGTGCCACGCGCCGGAGAAATACTTCGGAATGGATACCGTTAGTGGAACGCGGTCAGGCCAGCAGCGGTACCGGTGCTCGTGTCTGCTACAACTTTTGATCGCCTTTGCTTATGTCCATACTCGGAGCTTTTAACTACAACATCCTCCTATAAAATATTTATTACAAATGAAAACTACCAAGTCAACATACAAGTCAATTGACTACTATAAGACGCCAACTTGTTGTACAGCAAAGTAATCGGAGCGTTTCTAATATCTACACTTTGAATCGGTTTCACCGCACGCTTCTTACCTTCGTTCTTATTTATTCGTTTTGCGAAATCGTTTGAAATCTGATATCGTTTGTGCGAGTTTCCGAGACTAGATTCTCACGAAATTTCACACAAAGTTCTTGCACCAAGTTACCTATTGAATTCCCATTATTATAGATAAGAGAATAGTCATAGCTATCAACTTCCAAGAGAAAAGAATAAAGAACGAAGTGAAATCCGACCGCGAAAAACTAAATATGGTATTTGTTTCAAGCGTATGCTTTAGTGGAGGCTGTGTTATGAAAATGAGGGTGTTAAGGAGAACAAATGAATATTTTTCGTAATAATTGTGTCGGGCGCAGGCTGCAGCAGGTAAGGCGTGAGGCGCAACAATTTGCATCACAAATGCGGGTGGAGGGAGCTGCCCGCTGTGGGCTCTGCGCCCGTGGCGCGGCCGCTGCTTCCACCCGCACCAGACAATGTCACAATCAACGTCGCGCGGACGCTTTTTGGATGTTGTGTGATTGCCGATTGTGGCTCACCATAATCGCCACCAAGATTTATTTCCAGTTTCCATCTATGGTTACAATTGTTCACGAATTGTTCGTATGCAATTTCACAAAGTAATATCAATATATATTCGCTGTTTCTATTTAAATTAATTTAAAAGTCATAACAAATCATAGGTAAATATAATACCATAAAATCTAACGTCTAAAACGGTCGTGAACTGAAAAGGTAATGCAAGTAAAAGCAGCCGAGTTGAGAAGCGATGAATTAATAACGAACTTCTCCCGCGACGCGTGATGACGGCCAACAAGAGTAGCGCATTAGACGCCAACATTGAAATTCACCAAAATCTCCTTCTAATTATCGCTTATTTTTCACGGAATTTTTTATTTAAAAATAGAACAAACTTTTTACTTAACGTAAATAAAATAGCCTGCCAAAATTATATTTATGATTATGATATTGTTATACGTTTCGAATATAATTAGTGAATTTTTGAATCTTAAAAGGAGAATAATGTTTATAAAAGCGTTGTACAAATGAAGATGCTTTGTTAAATTCCAAGTCGGAGGTTACGCTGTGAAATATGACGACTATCTCAGGTAAATGGTGCAATCACTGGCGGATTTATACGATTTACCTTCCTGTCATTTCACCTTTCTTGATAGGAAAAACACATCAATGCTATCTAGTTTTGCATGAATTTTACAAAAAATAAAAGTGTATAATCTGTATTAGAAAATGAAGTTCCCGAACCGCGCCTATCTGTCTGTATGAACGATACTGTAAACTGTCATACGAATTTCTGTACTTTTTTCACCGATAGTGTGTTCCTTATATAATGGTTTTATTGAAAATGGCTCTTAATCAATTTAAAAATCTTGTTTTAATAAATAATACAGTAAATTGGGAAACATCAAACTTTTTATTATTAACAAAAATGATAAAAAATACTCAAATCCACGCGAGCGAAACAGTGTGCGATAGCTAGTTATTAAACAAACAATTTGCTTGTGTAAACAGTAATCTGTCGAATTTGTGTAATAGAAATACGATCGCGTGTGTAGATACTATACTACTTATATACTTATAAATAAACAAATTAGCGGACGTGATAACTCATGCGTTTTAAAAACAGAAAATGCTAGCGTGAATATTATATACATATAAAAAAAAATACAAAAAATAATTAATGTTACACAGCTATTACATGTTAATTAATAAGTAAGAACGGGGTTTTAGTGACGTCACTAAAGCACGTGCTTTACATTGAAGAAATAAATCTCCTTTGGAATAGCTCGTCTCGATATTAACCGGTGGCGTAAGGTAGGACGAAATGGGTGGAAAGGCGTCTCTTAATTAAATCAAGTGACGCGTCTCGTACGTAGCTTCAATCACACGACCTCAATAAACCCGAGCGCCCAACGGATCCACTCCTTTTCATGCCACCTATATCAGACAAGAGAACTCAGCGTCTTACAGGTAACTCGTAATATATTAGACAAAATATTTTGTTACAAGTTACAGGTAACCTTGTAACACGGTCATTTTCATCAAAATATATAATCTGATTACGATGTTAAGATTTCTTGAAATAGATTTTATCATTTTTGATTATATAAATATAGAAAAGGAGATCTAAACATTCTGTCCGAGTTATTCAGATTTTTTTTCTATTATATGTTTATATTATATATATTGTCAATTTAAATTTATTTGTTATATATCTTTAACAAAATTGGTGCACAAAGCACATCTTCATATATATGTCGTACATACATCAACGAAAATTTAGCTTAATAAGCTTCCGTCTATGCGACCCCACGTCTTAGCTCATACACAGCAGGCGTTATTACACAAACAAACATTTCAACAAATAGATTTAAATTAAAAGTAATAACAATATTTTTATGAAAACTAAAAATAAAATATCAAACTACTTGTTTATCGTCTAGTTCCGGTCGTGAAAGCCTAGTTTTAATAATAGGCAGGAAAATGTTTTGGTATTAACATCCGAAGTAGATTACGAGTCGTAAATCCGGCTGGTAACAATAAAAAGCAAGTTGCTGCAGGGCAGGTCGGGCATAACTTTTGCAGTGGCTGCGCCGCGCACCGATCGCACTCATTACTTCCATAACGAGCTCACGATGCCCGACTCTCCCCGTTAACCCCCAATTAATTAACAGACTAAACGTTATACTGTTTTACATTGTCATGTTTACGCAACTCTCCAGCTGTAATGTCGCATCTGACATCCGACACGGCTACCTTCGTTTCACATTAATTAATAAAATATTATTAACCCCAGCCCACCGCACTAAAAAATTAAAATTCTCATTATTGAGCTCGTTATAAGTTCAGTGCATACAAATTGCTTATTTGCATAAGGAATAGAAACAAGTGCCGGTAATATGGGGTAAGTGGGTATCACAGTTTATGAATCGAAACCATTACTTATAATTAAAAGTAAATACATCCGAGATGCAGAAAAATGTATGGTAAAGTGAATATTTAGATAGCGGTATTGGTATTAAGACATCAACATAATGAACATTAGAGTAATTAATAATGCTAAATAACCTGTTATATTATGTGACGAGTTATTAATTGATTTATCAGAATCCCGTTGTGCGAGTGGTTTTAACAGGTCGTGTTGTAACAGCTGGCAGTGGCTAATACTTAAATTAGTTAACAATGACACACATTGCTGGCAAACAAACACAGAGGATTCCTAAATAGACCGCACGCTATTCTCGACGACCGCCGTCACACCGGTGATCGTACGTCCACTGATTCATACACACCTCAAGGTGCTCGTCAGATGGAAATAAGCACACGTCTCCAAACGGGCTGCTCTTGCGGAACAGTATATATGACATATGCCAGTATCGCACGTCGCTATAGTGGACATTGCATTTACTAAAATACAATTGTTTAAATTGACACAAAATAATATTATTAATTTAATAATCATTCATTTAATTAATTTAAAAGCTTAACTGGGCTTAGAAAGTGGTTAATTTTTAGCAATACCACTAATTTCAAGTTCTTTTAAGTATTATGGTTAATATGGTAAAATAATAATTAAAAATAAACTTAGACAAACAGTTAATACGTAAATTTTAATTAAATATATTTTTTCACCTCGACAATTATACGGAACTCGTTTAAAAACAAAAACAACCACAAATTACAAAGCAGTCAGGATTTTTTATAAATTATTTTAGTTATAAAATTTGATTTATATGTGTTATTTTTAAATAGGTAATGGGCTATACAAAATATTTAAATTAACTTAAGACAACTTTAACATATATGGTATTTATAAGTATATAATATAATAGTAAAACAGAGAGGAACATATTATTATACATTACCATTACAGTTGCTGTATTAAATATTTGTAATTTAGTACCGTTTAACAATATTTATTATAATAATAATATATTTGTCAGCAGTGACAATTTATAAAGATATATTGTCTCTAGTACTTACATATATCAACGGTGATATAACACGAAAGTTTTTAGACGTTATTTATATTTATTACAAGATTCAAGATGGGCCAAATTTATAAACATATATACATATTTATTATTCTTTTAATGTTAAATATATCGTGAAAGAATGTATCTCAATATATTAATGATAAATCGTATAAATATTTTTTGTTATAACGCGCCCCTCTCATAGCGTAGTTTTGCGTGTTACGCAACGACGGACAACTCGCAGGACGTTGATCTTGCGCTTGAACTTGATGCTCCAATGATATTATTTATGTAAGACGTATAAAAACAGCAAACGCAACTCATATATACGTACTAATTTGAAATTAAAATGTCGACCGGTGAATATATCTACCGTTAATATTTTAATTCTCGTTTGGAGAGCAGCCGCGACACGAGTATTATCTACAGGAAAATAATTTTCCAGCACGTCAGTGTACCAAACGCCATCCGGAAATTGTAGGAAATTGCAAGAGAAAATGAATCCGACGGTTCGAGAGGTCCGGCTGAACGAACGAAAGCTTACTTAGGTTACGGGCTCCATTTGAACTTTGGACTTCTCTCGCTGACTTTTATTTGTTTACATTAATATTTATACAAATACACAGCAATGCAAAATATAATTTATCCAAGTAATACGTTAAGTCATGCATGCAGATATAGTTACGGAATGCTCGAAGTGGCATATAAGGTAAAAGTACAGAAAAATAAAAAGAGCTCTCCATCAATCACACGAACAGAGCCCGCGCTTCCGGGCGGCACCTGGTCGAGCGAAACATTTCTTTGAATAATGAATATACAGGTGGGTAGGTATCGCACCCTGGTAACTGGACGTGATATATGCCGTCGTCGACCGCATGCATAATTTCACTTATTTTATGTGGTTAATTGTCGAAAATGACCGCAAGTGAAATATACAACGTTTACGCCACCACAGCTAGGTGGCGTGTAATGTATTCAGCGGCCCGAGCGCTCCGCCTTCACCTTCGCTCTACTTGCTTCTTTGTGGTGCTAGCTTATACTGTGTACTAACAATATGCGGTACCACAATATGCATACGTCGACACACGTTTCATGCAAATCATGCTGTGATAACTTTTTACTTTGTACCTTTGGATAGATTTATAAAAATATTACCGACATACGTCTTGATAATAAAATATGATATCGTGTTCTATGTTATTCACTGGTATGATATTTATTTCATGTGGTTTAAATATTTTATGTGTATACTAAAATACATAATAAAATTATTTAACTTTATCTAAGTATACTATTATAGTAATCCACATTCTAAATACAAACAGTTGGCCCTGATAGCTATGATAAAGTAGGGAGGGACCACAATAAAGAGTACCGTCGGTATGTTTTGTTCAAATTAATAAAACTATAATAATAACATGAGTGTATTTTCGACAAATATTTGTGAATTTGTAAATCCTACGTGCACTGCTCACAATCGCTGCAAGCCGCTGCATTACAATTTTTCAAAGCAGACACAGACGACAGGGTATAACAAAAGAGCTAGGAAGGCGCAAATAAACGAGCGCTGCGGCAACCAAGCGGGTGAGCGTACACCCCGCGCCTAATATCTAATGTTTAAGCTAGGTCTTTCTATGAAAACCTTCATTGTTTTCTCTCACATTAAAATTAATATTTAATCTAAATAATCTTATAAATATATATAAACGATATATTGAATACCGAGATAAATCCGTATGAATAACTCGAGATATATAAAGAGCGGACTCAATTTGTGTAATGCAACTTTTGAACCGTAAAAGCGAATTCTCAAAAAGCACCGTGAGTTAGTTGGGTGTAATATCTCTCTACATTTAGCGTGTTTTCGGGTGGTAGCAATGAATACGGTAGATCGGCGAATGCGATACGAGAGTGGCGACCGCGACTGAGGCGGCCGGACAAGCCGCAAAGGCACTACCAACCTGCAATTATTTATACTAACATACTACAATTAGTCGCGTCTTCGTTTACGTAAAATGTAAATTTACCATTTTTTCAGACAAGATATAAAATCTCAGAAATTAGATAAATTCTGTACGTATAAAAAAAAGTCAGTTCTTTTAACCTAAGCAATAATACAGACTATTAAATAATTTTAATTAAAATATAATTAATATACGTCGTACAGAAAAATATTAAGAGTTTAGGAACAAATATCATCCACGAAAATACTCGTGTACTTTCAATAATAGACAAAGTTTTAATTTTTAGTACTGATATCGTGATTTTATATATTTAGTTCTATATATTTACAGTTAAGAAATATGCAACAGTTATCGACCTAGTAGAACTGTTGTACTCTCGTGAACAAAAATAACTTAAATTTTATAATATTATCGTACATAAACAAATATATTTGAAAGTATATTTGCAAACTAGGTTAGCCTCAGTCTATCATCAATTTAGCAATTGTATATTTTGTTTGTTTACAGACTATTTAGATTTATTTAGATCAAAAAATTAAAAACAAAAATAATAATACAATTTTAAAATTGTAACAGAAAGATAGAACTAGGAGAATAGGATAAAAAAAAACTCGACGATGCGAAACTCATTTAAAAGTTTGAAAAACTATAGCTTTCTCGACAAGACGTCTACAACTTACAATTTGTAATTTGAGATCCTTTCCGGCTGCGGCTGCGGCCGTCACCGACGTAGTCACGGGGGATAGCCACTGGTGCAAATTAATATAACGTTTAGGTAAAAGTTTTAGGGACACATCTGCCTGTGCGTAGGCACGTTCGAGACACGCAGCAGCGGCACCGTCCAGGGCCAGCGCCGGCTCGAGCAGCGCACCGCCACCCTCGAGCACCACCATCGTTTATAGTATGCAGTCGTATAAACACAACACTAAGTCACTTCACAACGTGTACGCAAGTTGTCGCTACAGCTACATGTCGTACGTGGCGCCCGTGCGGCTCGAGTCGCGGGACTGGCGGCGCGGCGGGCGCGCGGCTCTCACCTGCCGCGGCGTGCGGCGGCGCGTCCCGTCACCTCCTCAACAAACACCGCCGCTGTAGCGGTCGCAGCCCTCTAACAACCACCGGCAACACTATCACACTACATTCTCCTGTACACTATCAATGATCTTAATTTAACTTATTAAGTTTACAAACAACTGGAGAATAAAACCAAAATCTGTCTTAAAATGGACAAAAGAATAAAAAACATCATAAAAGACGAATAGTTTACTAATCCATATAAAACTAACTAACAAGACACTACAATTAAGATGAATATATAATAAGAGCACATTTCTTAGAAAACATCGGGGTTACTTTATTTTTAATCCTGTCTTTCGGTCTGTACACGTAACATCCGAAACCAACGAGTGGAGCAATTAGTGAAAAACTATTTCCATTGCGGTAAATTCGCGTAATTGAAAGCATACTGATACTCTCTGTAAAAGAGACATCCGTGCAATTAAAAGTACAAGCAAACAAAATGCATACATCAATAGAGTATTGTAGTTAAAAAAACCAACTTCACAGTACATTTAACCTTGTTACTTATATATTTTAATAAGTTAGATTTATACAAACGAATCAAAACGGGAAATTTAAGATACGCAATGGACCAATCAATATCAAGGCAAAATGTGATCCAAAACAATCCCTTCGTTAAATAAGTCAAATGTCTCAACACAGTAAACTAACTTGGAAACAATTAGCAACTTGGAATAATAATTCACGATACTGTCGAAACATTCATTAATTTTTCATTGTATACTCATTTTACATGCAGGTACAATAAGGAACCTTTAAGTTTATGTGAAGAACCCTAAATATTCCTTGGGAATATAAGTGTTCCAATTTTAAAACAGTTTTCTTTTTTAGGGATCCGTACGTAATGAGGTTATGAGTAATATGACAGTCATGTCTCGTTGATTGTGGAGATTTCAAACTTTACAAAGTTATTAGTTAAAACTTTAATTGGAACACTTAAGTTCTTATTTATTTGGGCCTATAAAATGAACTTTTTGTATCTTTGCAGACTTGGATTTCCTTATTTACACTGTTTTATATCATACAAATTTTATTATGGGGAACCTGGAGCACTAAAATCCGTATCACGCTTAACCAAGTTTTAATTTATAAAATACAGCTCACAATAGATGAGCAAAAAACTTTCACAACGATAGTAATTCTAGCACAAATCCAATTTACAAGAATGTTCTCTGGAGACATATGTCGAAACAATGTAAAGTTGTGAAAATGTTTTTTATCAAACAACTGATTGTTATTTTTACTTTAAGATAAAACTTTCAATATCTAGGACATAATACCAACACATATGTTGTGTTATCTATACTAATATATTATAAAGTTGAAGAGTTTGTTTGTCTCAATCATAGAAACTGAAGGATATATTTGAAAAAGTCTTTCTGACTATGATGATGTTTAAATGCCATCTAAGATTGCTATACGACTCTCATGTAAACTTTATATTAAATAAAACCGTCCGTCCGTGGATGGTGGTACCGCCAACAACAGCTAGAAAATACTAATAAACAAATATACATCAAGTTAATGTTTATACAAAACAGTGGTTCCTTCCATAAAACAGATAGTCTTAGCAGCAAAATTAATTAGCTATAAACAGTAGTATTAATAGACGCAAGACAATAAGCCACCCCCCACTGAACTACTAGTCACTAGGCCGCCTAATGTCCCGCAGCACGCGAGCAAGTCCGCATCGCGCCCGCCCTCCAGCCAACACCGAATATTTACATAATACCCACACAGCTACAAAATATAGTGTAAAAATATTGAGAACATTATAATTATATAAATTTAATAAAAATAAACAAAAAAATAATAATAAATAAAAATAAAAAACGAAGTAGTAGAACCCTACAATTATTTCAATTTAGTTATATATATCAGATAAATAAATATTCTTGTCGTCTTTAACGTATAAGTACATAAAAATATTCTCTTTCAAACAGACCAGATTAAAAAAGCGTTATGCATTTTGCTGGTTTTACTTTTTCCTCCTTTTAAATAGATTCTAAAGTTTTGTTATGGATGCAATATTTATCAGAAATCGGGTTATTCTTTTATAATATTTCTGGTTTCTTTAGTTAAGAAACAAAAAATAAATAAAGTTTTATCCGCCGGTGTAAAAAAATATATATACTTGAAAAATTTTGCTCATTGTTTCAAATATTAAACTCGACGTGAATTAGTCTTCATTTAAATGGTATAAAAGATTTAACTTGATATCATATCTGCTTAATTAAAAAAACAAATTATTTAAATTTTAATCAAATTTAACAAACACAAGCTTTTTAAATATTAATTCTAAAAAGTCAAACCAAACGGTAAAACTATTTTAACTATATAATAAACCGAGATATCAGTCAACCAAGAGACAGGTACCTACGGTCATAACGTATGAACTCCAATAAAGGTGACAGTGGACGGACAGACAGAGCAATGCATCGCGTCTAAATAATTCACACCGCGCGGCCACAATCCGCCACATCATCCGCCGACCACCAAATTAAAAGTAAATAACGAAATGAAAACAAGCGCGCGGCCGCGAGGGACTCCCAAACCTTTTACCGTTGGTAAGTAAACAACTGCACCGGAGCACACTATCATTTCATCGATTTGTGTATTCAGATAAAAATATGCTGAAATAGTAATCTCAATTTCATCAAAATTATTTAATGGCGATGAATGAAGTAGTCGGTGAGGTCGGTGAGGTCGGTGAGTTGACGTCGCCGAGACCATTTTTGTCTCGGGGATTAATTGACCGAAATAATGAAAAGACTTTTAGATTTCTATAGAAAATATTCTCTTTTAAAGAAAATAAAAACGCACAACAGGCAAGACCTACAAGCGCTACTCCCAACGCGGAGCAATTTCGAAGAACAATGAACTAGGATGAATGGTGGTGCAAAGTAAAAAGTCTATTTACATCATATGCACATTTTCTGCTAAGTAAAAAAAAATAATTATGACTTTATATATAAAACAAACGAGTATTTTTTAAACGTGCCATTAGAGATAGTTATGGGTTGCTATAGTTCTGGCATCATTAGTGACAACATCAGGCCATCCTTGCGTTGGTAAGACAGTAACGAGCGGCAGTCATCATGGGGTACGAGAGTAGCCCCTCACGAAAATTGACACAAAGCAAACTGTGTCAGGTGTTGTATCATTATTTCGACATACCACTGAGGACATGTCAATTCTTAGAATAGAATTTTATCATCAAATATTATGAAATATATGATTGTAGTAAAAAATATTAATAAACTATATATCTATATAAGAATATTTGGCAAGTTCGTGAGGAATGCTATCTAATATTACGGTAATACTCTTACTTATCTTCATATTAATAAATTACGTCGTTCGCGGATGAAACCGCGAGACACAGCTAGTGTTTATATAATTCGAAAACACCCAAAATCTACCTTGACCTTTGTCGAATATTTATTAACATTATAACAGCCAAATAAAATATTTTAATCAGTTTCAATATATTACAATCAAAATATTTGATGTCACCTTTTATTAATATTGTGTTGATTTAACATTATATACTAAAATTTACTTTATTACAATAGCATGGACTTACTAGCAATCAATATTTAATATATACAAATATTATAGAGCGGAAAAGTTTGTTTGTTTATTTTTATAAATGATTTACCGTAAACAAATGGATGGATTTGAAAAATTCTTTCTGATTTTAACACGATTCATGAGAAAGGCTATATGATATCTAAGCATGCGCGTAGAAGAGACAGTGTTGATCTTTAAATACCAATAGAAGTGAACATTGCAAATATTTCTACAACTATTATATTTTCATTGCTCATTACAACAATACATTTATAATATAGAAATCAAAACAGACATACTGGTTACTCATTTGTAAGAGATATGCAACTCTCAACTAATCAATATTATGATAAATCACAGGGTTGCAATTTTCAGACATAGTATCGATAAACAAAAATGGTTGCTTATAAATATTTCATTGTTTTTTTTTTAATCAGTTTGCAACTTTCAAGAATTAAAACCAGCACAATTATACGATGTACGTCGAAACGAATTGCAGGAAACGTTACAATGAAATCAGAAAACTGCAATATGAGCTCTAATGCAAGTTGAACGGCCGAAGAAGCAGCAGAGCGTGGCGCGTACGCCTGTCTTTACACTTACAGTTCGTAATTCACACGCAGTTATGAAACTTACTAATGTAAATAAATCAAGACGCGAAACGAGTTACTTCTGTTACGTCGATATATAAATTAAACTCATCATCTAAATAACTTAAAACTCAAACAATACTTAAATTCATTCCTATTTATATCAACCATAATGGATTCCCCTCTTGATAACAATAGATCTGTATCTATATACAAAGGAACCTCATGAAGGGCATCTTAAGGAGATTTATGTGATAAATCATTTTATACACAATATAATATAAACACCGAATTAAAGAACAATTACCAGAGTCAAAGCAGGTATCGTTGTAAAGCGACGGGATAAAACAAATCGCTGGAGCAACAAAAGAAGCTTTCTCGCGGCCATTACGGAGTAAAGCACAAGAGAAACAGGCGTTATAGCGTCGAGGGTGGCGCGATTAGCGTATGCGGTGTTCCAGTAGGCGGCGGCCTCGCACCCGTATCACCCTTGGGAACTGCCCAATTTACGATTGCCGCAAAGAATATCTTCGATGTAGCGTTTTTGTGGCACACTAGTGACCGACCAAACAATGTTAAGAAATCTATAGACACATATATAGATATATACTTTTATAAAATCGAAAAAATATATAATTGTAGACATAAATTTCTTCAGCCGTACAAGGATGTGAAGTGGTAGACGGGGTGGCAAGAGAACCGTAATAAGGGCTACCATAAAACGTTACATTAGGTAACGGCGGCTTCTGGGGCGGCTATAAATATCTTCGTTCGGAAGTACGGCCAGTGTCCCGCGGGAGGAGGACACATCGCTGCCAGTCGGCGTCCGAGAACGTGTTGCGAGAATAAAAACATCTCTCACCTCGCGTACGTATGTACCTCCACCAATCAATATTACTTAGCGATAACATCCTGCTCTCATATTGGGGACATTTTCTCAACTTTATGTACTGCGTCACTTCTACATTTACAACCTGGCTCGACGAAATAAACTTTGTTTTATGTTTGGATAAAAAAAAACATATATACCACATATATTATTGACATTTAATAGCCGTATTCTGAACCACAGAAAATTATTTAAAATATCGTATACTTTGAAAAATTAAAACTAAAAGTCCAGCAGACTGGTAGATAACTAGATGTAGCTTTCGCAAGAGAAACTGTCGTAGTTTCACTCGACGATTGATAGAGAAACCTATAAACGATATTATTTTTTCTCTCTATATTGTTTTTCCATAACGATACGGTAAAAAGTTACATTTCGAGTTAATTATTGATCTTTTGATCGCCTTTGTTAAAAAAGTCAATTAAAATATTTCTTTAATTAAAATGTTTAATATTTAATAAGAGCAGTTTTAACGCCAGAATCAACATCATACCTTACAACTTGAATAAGTCAAAATCATCAAATCACCTCAGTAAACGAAGAGAAAACAAACAAAGGGGGACCCCTCAAATTGCTTGCGTTATTAGACAGACCTTAAAAGTTTAGAGCGGGCATAGTTTACAGAGGTAAGCTCCAGGTCGGGCAGGTGAGTTTGTTTTTACAGAAATGTCAACAGCATGGGACGAATGCTCGCAGCACTAAACAATTTAAGAGAGTTAAAATTATTACAATATGTAAATTACATTAATGTATTAATTAGTTTTCATTATACGTGTGCATCCTATGATTTAACAGCTATACGTGTCCAGTTCTATCGTATACGGTCCCCAGCGGTGCAATACTCATTGCTGCACGTCCATCAAATGTCACTATCAATTACCAACAGTTCCACCCCCCACGCGCCGCTGTGCGAGATGAGGTTAATAAACTGTCGATCTCTACTCATGTTCTTAAATTACGTTCCTAAAGCGTTAAAATTGTCGTTTATTTCAGATGCAAAACAAAATACGACGTCCGTAATGGTTATATAATAAGTTTGTAATTGTCGTAAGGCTTCAGTTAAAATAGGAAAATAATTAAGTTTATTCTTGTTTTCATAACGTCAGACGGACTAACTCGAGTCGGCTGAATAACAATCTGCGACTCGGGTAAACGAATTTTAAATAAAATGCTGGAGAGGTCGAGGGCCGTGAGCGACCGAGGCGTCTCCAAGTTTTGTCATTGTTTCCATATTCCGCGGGGCAATTAGCAAGACTTGGACGCCGCACAAAACTTTATAGCTTAGACCTATTATATCCAATAAAATAATATTTTCACAAATCAATTATAGCTAATATAACGAATATTTAAAATTGTGACGTATTCAAGAGGGATTTAGAGATTAAATTGCTCTAACTAGTATATATACCTGGCAAGTGACGGAAAATAGTAACGCAATGACTGGTTTAAACCTTTAAAACAGAACTATTTTTCATGGATTAAACTCGTGTATAATTTCGTTATATTTTAATTTTACTCCGACGTTTCGAATGCTTTGCAGCAATCGTGTTCACGGGTAGACGAGATGTAAGTGTCTGTCACATTATTTTATTTATATCATATATTTTTTTAATATTTAAAAATGATCATGATATATCACTTGATATACACACTTTCAATTCTTGACATTGGACGAATATATAATATTATAAATCCATCTTTTCTTCCATTAACATTTAATAAATAAAAGTATCTACTTATAAACGTGTTGGACCTCTATAAGAGTCAATGTTTGCAGAGTAATTACATCAAGCAGTGTTTGTTCCCTGCTCGTACAGCGGAGACGTCGCTGAAGCACACGGCGCATAGCTTCGTGGTAATTACCCAGCCAGCTCCAGGGGGCGCGCCGGGCGGACCATCTCTTGTCAAGGTTCGCGTGCTGGCCGTCTCACGCCCATATTAAACGCAAGCGAAGAACCCCGTGCCCCATCAGATAACATGCAATCAATTTCGCGATCTACATGCTTTTACGTCGGCACCGCCCATACAGTGACGTCACGTTTAATAAATTCATAGTGCCAGCGAAACTCTGGTACCACACACTCCTATCCATCATAGAATATATAACAGTTTAAAAGCTTTGAATAAAGTGCAATAATTTACTTGGTCATGCTGGTTATTACCTACGCTTGTATGCTTTATAAAAAAAAAAAAAAAATAATAATAATTATACGTGCGCTTTAAGATATTTCTTTCCACGCACCATCACCTTATGGAATCAGCTTTCTCATGCTGTTTTTTCGAAACAATACGACTTAGGGACCTTCAAGAAATGAGCTTACAAATTTAAAAAAAAACGGCAACACATTTCGAATTCATCATGACCTGCACATATGCACACGGGATGCGATTGCCACTCTCAACCAGGTGGCTCGCCTGCTCGTTTACCCCCTATGGCATATTTAAAATATATATTAAAAAAAATAATAATAATAAAAACCATTTTCGTATAATGTGTTAAAAAAATAATCTTACCAAATAAAGGCATTGCCGATGCTCCGGTGTAAAACAAAGTCACGCGATCGTTTTATCGCACACCTTTCAGTTTTATAGGAGAGATAACGTAGATTTAAAAAGTTTGCATGTCTTTTATACATCGACGTCCTTGTCGTGCCAAGTGGTATAATAACCCACATCGTCCTTCGAGTGAAGAAGGCTTCAATATATTAATAATCTATTTATGAACGTCTACAATTTAAATAACGCGAATAACGACGTATAATATTGTAATAAAAATGATAAAAAAATATTAAAGACATATAAAAGACACATTCTTAAACAATATTAGCCTCGCAGAGTAAAACTAAATCTCGGTGGAAAATATGACAAAGGTGTTGGAATATAAATTATTATAAACAGAAAATAGCATCACAAAAGACGAGAAAATCTCTCTGCGAGTGTTAAAATCCTCGTGAGTCAATTTGGTATTACGCGGTAATGGAGAGTAACGGGCATGATTTACGCGGCTCAGCGGACGAAGGCGAGAGCGCGGGCGCGTGCCTCCGCGGCCAGCCACAATTATCGGCCCGCGGGCGCTCTCAATTACAAGGAGGCGCACCCTTGAGACTTCACTTTGCTTGCCATCGGGCCGTCCGACTCCTAATCTTTTAGGCTTGCTGAGAAGGAGAGCTCTCCTGACTATTATTTGGTAAAACCTTAAATATATACACATTACAAAACTAATATATTTAGTTTCAACATGGAGGTAAAATTGAGGTACATTGAAACTATATTTTATTATAATTTTAGTTAATCGATTTTTTTTCTTCCTATTTCTTAATATAAAAGAGAAAAAAAAAGAACTTAAAGCAATTACATAAAACCGCAATTAATAAAGGTGTACTGTTTTGAATCATAATAACCGTTTTGTAAAGTAAAAATCTGTTAAATGATTCATTGGATGTACGAATCGGTGTTTGAGAGCGCGATCAGGTTGAGTGGCGCGTTTTAATTTGCGCGGCGACACACAAGTGGATTCTGAGTCGTGGTTTGCGGGCGGCGACGAGTCAAGTGCCTTGCTAATTGCAGCGCCACGCTATCCTCAACAAGCCCCGCGCGATGTTATGCCCGATCATCAAATAAGCACCTACTACTCATATTTGCCGCACTAACATTTCAATTCATAAAAGCTTCAAAGTAAAAACATCTGTTTCATTACGTTTCATGCGACTTAACATATTTATCTATGGCAGAACAAATTTTACCCAAAGGACCCGAAACTGATAAGCCTGGCCAGGCGTAATCATATCGGTGTAAACATTAATTATACCTCAGAACACTGCAAAATGAACAGAGCAAAATGATCGCTAATTATATTTTATTGTATAGTTTATGAATGAGTTGTTTCACTGCTGTTTAAGGTAGCTACAAGATCGTCGAAAGTAATTTGTGAAGAAACAAATGAAACTGCTCCCCTCGCGCTACAGAACGCTTTACAAACCGCGGCCCATGTAATCGGATAATAAAAAGGGCAAACGCGGTAAATATAAGATGAGGAAGACAGTTTTACGAGCAGTACCTAATTAAGTGGTGAACCAAACAAAAAGAAGAAAACGTTTACGGGAGAATAAGACGACCCTTTACCGTTACCGCAGTGTTATAGACATGCAGTTTTATTAGTTCGAGTTGGATAACATGACGTAGGTACGTTAGACGCACTTCGGAAAGCAAAAGAAGACCCAAATAACATAAGTCACGTGAATTAACAAAAAAAATAAATAAAACATTCATAACGTGTGTAAGAAATGTGAAGGCGGGCGGGCCGTGCGCGTAAGGCGGATATTTTGGGCGAGCAGGTAGATCAGTGCGAGGAATGCGACCTCACCTGAGCGGTTCTGAGTCACTTGCGCTAAATCAGTTCGCTCCACATTTATTTGTGCAACTTCTTCTCACTAGTATATAAAACATTACTTGTTCTGTAATGTTAAAGAGTAAAACATGACCGTGCCGCGCTCGTATAAACAGTTAATACTTTCAGATAATTTGAAAGCCTTGAATAAACACAATAGTGATTAACGATTTATTTACAGGTTGTAACAATTCAAAGCACAAAGTTTATTCTGCTCGGGGTTGTGGACACGGGTCCAGATCGGGGCGATTCATTAGCTGGGTCGCGTCAAAATAAACAAATTAACAGGACGGGCGGGCGTGTTTTAGTCGGTGATAAAAGGGCACGAAGCCGACGGGCAGAGCGCCAGCTTCGCGCGGGCACGCCATAAATCTCGTTGAATCAACGATACAAGGAAAAAAGCTTCCAATCCTTGTCTGGCTGCTTTCATCGACATCCACATATTTCCTGTCTTCATGTTCATGAATTCGCTATATATCTTTGCATTGTATTACAATGTTTTATACATTTTACAATCTATAATCTAATTGTTAAGTGGGATGTCAGCGACCGCGGCGATGTAAGGCTGCGGGTAGGCTGGGTAGATCCGGGTAGGACTGGGTAGGACCGGGTAGGGTAGACAGGAAGAGTGCAGTGACAGTGCGACACGCACAAGGCCGGGCGCCACGCAGTAAATGGCTTCAGTTAATTAACTTTAATCAGAGCCACTACCATCTGCCACGCTATTCACGCCCATGTGATATTTTGTTACACAGCTAAACCATGTGCCCGTTTCTGTTATTTTATCTTGGAAACCCTATATTAATTGTTATTTATATGTACTTTATTTCTCTATTATTTGTTTATGTTTTAGAACATAGTATATCGATTTAACGAATCAATTATGTTGTAAAATATATAATTTCTGTAATTTATTATAGATAATTAAGACATTACAGCTGTTTAATTACTGCAATGCAATTTTCAAAATTAAAAAGTTGAACAGCACGTAACAATTCTGTTTGTAAGTTTTAACTTATATTTCATTGCAGATAGGGAAGTTAAAGTGGTAGCGTGTTCCGTGGCTATTAACGCAGCGTGACGAACCATCCACGGGTTCTACGGTGTCGGTGGCGGGCGGCCGCTGGTGGGAGGCGCGGCGCACCGGAGCGTGCCCGCCTGATCTTATCGCATTTACCGCGAACATCGCACTGGCCGATCGCCTCACTATCTTTAATATAACCTCTACTATAAATTAAATTCAAAAATGTACAAAGCCTTAATCCGTTTTTACCGGTTCCGCTGCACTTATGTTTATTCAAAGGTTTTAGCGGTAACTCCGAGCCGACAGACAGCTCGGGAGGTTGACGCGGCGCGTAATGAGCGGCGAATCCTTTGACCGGTTCACTCTATTCTACATAAAGTCAAACGCTGAACTAATTAGGCGACGCTGATCTGAAGCCACAGCAGAATTAGTGCGATTGTGCCGGAGATTTAATTCAGGAATATCATTAATTTACACCAGACGCGGCCATTACAAAATAATATTATCCCGAGGGGTACATTAATACAAGCAAGGAAAGCAAGGGGAGTGTTATTGTGTGCAAATATCAAACTGAACTTTAAAGGTCAAAATTAATGATTCGAAACTCTTCGATCTAGGGAAAACATATAACACAATAACTTGTTAATTATATAAAAATGTCACGTGTACGCCCAAATAAGCCTCGCTAGCTAAAACTCAATAAATCCATGTTTTTCCTATTGTTAGTAAGTTAATTTGGAGTGAAACGGTTTTACGTGTCCACGTGCCCTATTCAATACTATGTAGTGAATTCCATTCTAATAATACTTAAGATTTTCTCTCAGGATAACGTCGAGAAATGAGAAAGCGTTTGCCGGCTACATAAATTTTTGTACCAATTGACATTTTGCTCGCCAAGAAATATAAATATTTGATATCCCAAGAGGACATCGCTAAGTAAATTTTGATAGCATAAGTAGTCACTGGAAACTGTACGTAACGTTACAATTTAAAAATTAAACAAAATGACAACTCTCTATATATAATGATAGATGTCATAACGTACATATATATTTTACTTTTAACTAAATACTTATATAGACAAAACTCGATACAACAGAAATAAAAATGATATATACTAGTTATTTTTAACATTTTGAATAGATTAATCTTATTTGATTAATCCAGGATTCTAAACCGTACCGTGCGTTTGGTGACACGGACAATCCTCGCGGTCGGTCAGGGTAATCTTACAAATCCCGCGTGTCATTTACAACGAACAAGCCTTTTAATACCTTACCATCTACAACTATACAAGGTGGTACAGTCAGCTGCAAAATTCGATGACCATATTAAAAGTTCAAAAATAGCTATACACTTTACCAGAAGCGAAACCAGACCTCAACTTTGACTCGCTACGTTCACAAAATCTCGGTATGTGTGTTCGATATTGAGCGAAGCGAGGTGCAAACGGCATCGAAGTTGCATTCACAAAACGTCGACGTATTTTGTATTCAACTATTTTTCAAGTGGAGACAAATAATTACATTTTTTGTATTTTTGTTTTTTGAAAATTTTTTATTTTAAAATCACCAACAGTCTGATGTCCATCAGTGTGTAAAATTTGGAAATTTCCGGATAGACCGTTTTTGATTTATGCTTGCATAAATAATGCAGAAAACTCTCATAGAGCTTCGCTAAATTATACCAAACCTGTTACAAATGACAAACGCCAATATTCAATAAACATCATTAGAATTCAAATTACCTAAATATCAAGTTGTCAAATTCATCAAAGACACATGTTTCTGACCGATTTTATTTAATTTAACGTATTATGTAGTTTGTTCTCGGTCTAAGTGACAATAGATAGAAAGGTATTATTTTCGAAACTTTAAATATGGTAATCGAATTTTGAACTGTACATTAATACTATAAAAAAAATAGCTAATAAATAAAAAAACACACTAATAAACAAGGAAATAAACAAGCATCTAAAATACAAATGCGGTTTGAAATTTAATCAAGCCGCTGACCACGACAGCGCATAGCAATTTCTCATAAATGCAAGAGGTAACAATATAACACAACAGGAAAGTGCAAACATTGCCCTCTATTGTGCGTTCCGAAACCTTCAAGTACCCCAGCGCCAGTTTGACTTGCACGGGTCAACACAGCTGTTGTGAAATCATATTAATAGTTAGTTACACCTTATTATAAGGCTATATCAGGGATGGCGAACCTTTTTTGACTTCCATGCCATAAAGAAAACAAAAAAAAATATCTATAAAAATATAACTGCGCCACAATAGAAGGTGGTGAAACTATGCTTAATAATAATTAAATAGACTAATAAAAGCAATTCTTCTTAAAGCATTTTTTATTAATCAATGTTTTAATAAAAGCATTGTAGAAAATAAGCATTCAGGACTACAAATTTATAGCATAAATTATATTTTTTAATTCATTTTATATAAAAAAAAACTTATAAAAACAAAATTGTTTTTGTGCGTGCCATCAAACTTTCAAACGTGCGAGTTGTGGCACGAGTGCCATTGGTTCGCCATCCCTGGGCTATATATATATTAATAATTTTAATTACTAAACACTTATAGTTATTGTACAGTTTATTTGTTTCTCTCAATATAATTGCAGACTAGACTCGTAACAATAATAAGTAAACAATATAGATATTGCGTATTATTTTATTATTTCATTTGTATTAATTTATGTAAGCGTCTGATTGTGTAATCATTATAATACAACTAGTCGATACAAAAACAATATTTTGTTTTAAATACTTTACAAACAAGTTGTGTTAAGCTCATTTGAATTTTAAATAGATATATAAAACTTGCAATATATATATGTATCGATACTCGTGTTAAGAATCTAGAATTCTGTACATTTGTTCTTATCGGGAATGAGTCAACTTCTTTTAGGATTTTTTTGAGAAAATCGAGCACAATTAGCGTTTTTGTACGGTATAGGAACAAGAGATTGCAGTTTTAAGGGTTTCCCGTGTTGGTACATTATTTTTATTATTTTAATCAAATTTAAAAATCTATAAATAAAAACTAGATAGAAAAAAAAGGAAAGAAAAGGAAAAAAATAAAAAAAGTTAAATCACGTTACTTCTACCATATATTACGTTCAATTTTATTCTCTTACCGAAAACTAAAATTTAAAGTTCAAATTAAAAAACGTTTGTAAATCATAAATCTTACAAAACCTTATATAACACGAACAGGTCGCGTGACTTGCTCGAGTCGTGTGGATGACTTCCTTTGTTTCCTCACATAGTTCGTGTCCCGTTGTCTTGTATCACGCCTATTCAACTTGCTGGCTATTAACAGTAAACTATGTCTGTTTTTTTGTTTGTTTAGACAAGATTCCGCAGTTACCGTTCAACGAAACGAATAGAAAAACGTTCAAACGTAGTAGCAATTCTCGATTATATAATGATTACTTTATTTTATATTAAAAAAATATATCAACATGGCGTCTATTTTGTATTGCGATCGAGTCTTTGCAGTGACAACGTCTTGTATAAAAAACTGATATTTGTTCATTTTATTAGGAAAGAATAGTAAATTGTACATGGAAACGGAAAATTTACTATTCTTTCTAATTTTTAAACAAATTATTATGAACAATAAGTTCAGTATTTATACTTTTAGAAGATATAATTAAGTATTAACCTATCTACTATTATTAAGTTTATTCTTAACAAGATATTAGCCGCAGACGAAAGATTTGATTTACATACTATTAGTATAAGAGCAACAGCGTAATACTAGATTGCCCTATGTCTATCATAATCAAAAAGTATAAATAATTTTTCAATTCCATAACATAGTTTCGAAGATTAGCACGTCTAAACAAACAAACTTTTCCGGTTTATAACATAGATCATTTAAACCTGTGTAAAATAATATAATGTTTGTTACTGTACTCGCATAGAAATCATGACGGTTTGTCCAACAGATATTGTTAAATTTATATCGAACTAAGTGAATAACGGATATAGCAGTAACTATAGATTTTACGATATCGGAGAGACATTCAAAGTTATGTCTACTTAGACTGGCTTATAGTCTCACTTAATTTTTTACTTCCATCAAATTTTATGAATTCTTTATACAAAACCGTTTTACATTAGTAAAACAAAAATATTGAAGTGAAAACATCTTAAAAGTATAACAATGGAAAACTACTAATATAAAATTAAAGCTCAATACATAAGTACTATGTGTATTGTAACAATTAACTAATTCAAAAACATTGTATTTAAGAATTTGATATGAGTATGTTATTAGCGTTTCGGTAATTTATAATTATCCAATCTCTTAGAAAGCCGTATTGTCTGTGAAACAAATAAGCGTAACAAAGAAGCAAAAAGAGGACGATTAATCTAAGTTTAGAGAGTTAACAAGACGGCGAGGTGAAGTGATCAGCGGGTGGCTTGTTGAAGTTTAATAAGCGTTAGTTAGCGAAGGCAATAAGGCGTTATCTCCGGTGTGGCGCCGGAGCGGTTGCGACCGCGTGCCTCCAGTCAACAAATTACAGCTCTCACATCTCATCCTCCCATCTCCGATCTCCCGACACGTTATAATTCAACCAACACTGACGCGATTGTATCAATTAGGCTGTGAACGATAGACTTCGATGTGTATTGCAAAACCGATACAATGTCATAACAGCGGTAGCGGATGACGTATTTTGTGTATGATCTAACATTAAATGAATGTTTCGTTTCCTGCATGTATCCTTACATAATAATTGTAACATTAATTTCAATGAAGCAACGGAAATCGGAAATAGTGTCACTACTTAAGTTAATAACAACTCCATCCATAAAGGTCCATTGAAACAGCGACAGAGAAAATTTAATCTCATAACGAGTCTTGACAAACTGGTGCAGTTAAAAGAACATTGTTAGGATTAGTGTGGCATTGTCTTTAAAACTTATATATGCCACGAGTAAGACTTAACACCGAGCACGTTCTAATGAGCTTAGCCGCAAAATGAAACATCGCGTTTACAACGATAAACAAATTACATTTTTCTTGACGTCTACAGTAATAAAAGTTATGATTTTGGCAATTTTTGTATAAACCGATTACATAAAAATTGCCCGAGAATCGTAAACGTTAGAGTAATTAAGAACTAAGTTTTGAAAGTCGTCGGTAACGGGCCGTACACTTCAATTTCTCCGCGGTCGGCGGTGCGTGGCGGCGCAATCGGGCGCGGCTGACTTAATTCGATCCGATTCACAGTAACCGTTCGGTTCATTGCAACATTCGCCTTTATGCTTCCTCCATCAAGGCAAAAAATATAATCTAACATAATCCAGTCTTATTTTACTATTCAAACTGTTAATATAACACGCGGCAGACAGCAATCACATTTTATATAGCGTTTCAAATGAATTAAGATAAAAATTTTTGCAATTACAACTTTCAGAATTTTCTTCAATTTGATATGCTTATGATCCACGGAATCAGAGATGCCTCGCTAATAATGTCTTGGGCTTATTCGACACTAGAGCGCAAAGGACACGCCGAGTCCTACACTGATTACAGTTTCATATTTAATGAGGCACTCACGTGGACACCCGCTGAGCCGCGGGCTAATTTCAATACCCTCTAGATTATTTAATAAACACAGCCACGCGCTACGAAACCAGAAACACAAAAGGAAAACTCACGACAGGTAATTAATTCACAAAACAATGTAGTTTTTTTGTGACTAAACTATTGTATTTGAGCGCGGTTCACAAATTACACATTCTTTCGAGAAACGTTTCAAAGTGCACGTAGAAAAATGAGAAAATTGGCGAGAGAAAGTGTTCATGTGTGAGGGGCGAGGCGGAGGACGAGGCGGAGGCGGAGGCCGAGGCGGCACAAGACGGGCGCACACTTTAATTTCCCACGAGGTCGATCTCTGCGCCGCGGAGCGCAACCCGCGGGAATTAATTGCCAGTAATGAATAGTCAAGTGAACGTCCGTTAATTATGTATAGATATGCTCAAATTAAGAAATAGCTAACAAACTAATAACTTTCAGAGGAAATCTTAGCCTTATACGATAATGAGTTCACATATTTCTAGAGAGCTAGATTAGATATTATCAGATTGTTAGAAAATGTCTCAAGACATCAGAGCGGCAACAATAGCAAAAAAATATATATAACGATAATCAAGTTTTTCCATATAATTTTACACATTCTGAGAATAATGAGAAATTTTCACACAGCTTGTAATTTAGAGCAAGTTGCAGGTAGCGAAGCGACATATTGTTTTAAGTTCGTTGACCTCTTATTATATGCTCTGTTTGTTCACTGTTGCGTTGATTTAAGAATAAGATTTTAAATTTTATTCATGGTTGGTAGATTATAATAAACAACTAAGTTAATTGCGCCTATTTTATAAACTTATTTATTTGTTTTTCAAATTGAACTATACCCACTTAATTATTTAGACTACGCTATAGGGTATTCTTACCTTACCCATTTAAATATATTATAAAAAAATCACAGATTTGAAAAATACTTTTAAATGAAGTAGAAAATTTAATAATTCAGAAAGACAACTGTTTGAGGTTTATAGTTTAATATACTTGCAAATATATATTTACCCACGCTTATCATTAATATTTCGCAAAAGCATATTTTCCTATAACATGTGATAAAAACTGTTAAATAAAACTAATTTAAATTGTGTATCTGTTTGAAATAAGAAAGTAAAACATAAAGCTGGGACTCAACCGGCGTAAGAGAAAGTGCTTGATCTAATAAAACTTAATTAGAAATTAAAATAGTTTCATTTGATATTTTAAGAACATTTTTAAATCGCCACAAAAACATCTTAATTTCCTCATAACTTCTAGGGAAAATTTTGGCTCGCTCGTTTTCAGTTTTTTAGATTCAGTATAAAATTCCGCAACGATTGATATACAACATGTGATCTAAAAAACAGAAACACATATTTTCATATTTTATATTGTAGTTTTTTCCTCACAACTTTTGGAAAATTTTGATTCGTCATGAGTTTTGTTTTTTAGATTCAGTATAAAATTTAATAGAAATTTTTTTGGAAGATAATTTTTTTTTATTCCCCAAATACTATAACTATATAGAATTACTAATATCTTGGTGGAGTGCAACAATGAAGAAAAATATTATGCCCGTGATGGCGGTAGTACGACGGCAATTCGATAAGGCGCTATTGAGGAGTCATTGTATATAGTGGTTCTATCACATAGGACCGCTACAATCGGTAATGATGCCAGCAGTTAGGGTGTAGCTTTATTACTTCCTAGTGTTGTGAGAACGCGAGATACTCGTAAGAGGCACGCGGCAGCTCCCACATACATACGGCTAACGGTATCGCCTATTGTATATTCAGTGCCGAAACACTACTATATATGTTATGATCGTTACATCTTCAAGTAGTTGTGAGTAACATTTAAAAAACCGGTATCATTATAAAAATCATTAATTTTATTAATAAAGTAGATGAAAAAAATATTGATTATATATATTATATCACTTTTATTTTAGTATACAGAAACAAAAACTGGAGTGAGACTTCAAGACAATCAAAGGTTTCTAGTAACGGCGTAGCAACGCTCGGTAAAAGCGAGCACTTTTCTCGCTATTTATTGATGAGCAGTCGTTGCAATTCTCATTTCTTAAGCTATTGATAAACAAATAGAAAAGTTCTGAGCAAGAAATTATTAAATGGTATTCGGTAATTCCTTTTAAACAAAACAAACAATTATAAAAATAAGATTAGTCGTATTGGTTAGTCTCATTTCAATTTCTATGCAATTTAAAAAAAAATATTAATTTACTGGCGATGTGAATAAAAACGTTTACGTAGTATTATTCTATATACAGTATTAATATTATGTATCTGTAGAATTTTATAGAAATATATATGTACCGATCTCTGCCTTATGAAACATTCTGTCCAACACTCGAGGGTAGCTGGAAATTATGTCTTTGTACAGATAAGCTCATCCTATGTTTTTATTATTACTTTTTCGTTTTTACTTTTTTTTTATGTAACTTACTGTGGTACGTGAAACAAATATTTTTTTTTCTTACGATAACGGTTGAGAACCAGTTACGTTAAGTCAAATAAATATACAATTAAATTTGACCTTGAAAATACATAGTAAACATAATATAACAACAAGACAAAGAAAAAAAATAATTTCAATTAAGCATTCAGTCCTATGGTTTCTAAAGTGAAGAAAGTAGGTTTACGATTACTACGGACTAAAACCTTTCACTAAAGTGCTTTTCGTGTACCTGTGTGTGAAATACAAAGGACGTATTGCAATAAGGGCCGCAGTTTAGTTTTAGAGAGTTTTACAACGATCCAACACTACTAAAACGTGTCATATATGTATGACACATCTATACTAATTGAGCGAAGCTCTATATGAGACTTATCTGCATCCTTTGTGCAAGTATCAATCGAAAACGGTATATACGAAAATTTACAAAGTGCGGATACTGATGGACATCAGTCTGGTGGTGGTTTCAAGAAAAATTCAAATATTCAATGTCGTTGAGAAATAATCACGAAACAACTATTATCCCATAGAGTTCAAATTGTAAAAATTTTTCCGCAAAAATTTTACTCTACAATACAAGTTATTTAGCTTTACATTACACGCGCGTGCCGAATTTTTTTTCGGCTTTTTTAATTTATAATATAGTTGAAGACAGAATGCGTCACCGTTTTATGAATTCAACTTCGGTGCTGTTTGTACCTAGTTTCGCTCAATATGCTAACACATGCCGAGATTTGGCGAGCGCAGCGAGTCAAAATTGAGGTCTGGTTCGCGCTCCTAGTATTATAAAGTGGAGGTTTTTTTGTTTAAACACTACAAGATGTATTTGAATAACTCTTTCTGATTATGTTAGTCAAGTTATTGAGAAAGGATCTATAATGCTCGTAGTTAATTTTATAGTAAATAAAATTGTGCATCCGCGAGTGGAATCGCGAGTAACAGCTAGTGTTTTGTAAACAGGAATCTACTGTTACATCCAAATTGTTAATACTTGATTCCACTTAAAAAGACCCCACGCTTATTGAGCTTCTAAATAAGGCTAAGTTCATTGACATTAAGTATCACGTCACTAGTCATCAAAAAGTAATTAAAAAGTTTTGGACCTAATCAAAACGAGCGCATTTGAAAATATCTCCCTATAAACAATTAATTTATATTTATGTCGCAAGTATATTTTTTTTATGGAGGCCTTATTAAATCTAAATTTCCATTTATTTTAAACCAACTGTTTTCCCCTCCATGTTGAATAATATATGAGCCGCTTATTTTGATAGTGGCCTAACGCCTTTTATCTTTAAATCGAGATATTTAAACTTTTGCGTTTCAATGAATTTAAAAATATACGTATAGGATACTAATGATTTATACTGTTTAAAAGTATCTAAGGATGTTAAATTTAAAGTTCCTGTTAAAATAGTGCCAATTATTAAGTAAATAACGTACGTTTTCTTATCAAGAATGGAGTTGGGCCACTTTCAAAATTAAAAGCCACATTCATTATAAAATTTGAAGGTGCCCAAGTCCATTCAACATAATTTAAGATGTTTCAAATTGAAAAAAACAATACTGAATTTGTTTTACATATGTTGAAAACACTTCGGAAACATAATTTATGCGATTCAAAACATTTTTTAAGTTATTACAGAACACAGAAAATTACAAACATAAATTTAAAACAAAATAATTTACTATTTGTTTATATTTTGTACGTGTGAAAGGGGATTTGAATCGTAATAGGTCAATTATGTCCTTAAATCTTGCTCTTGTAATTTGTCTAATATATTTTAATATAATGGTGTTAATACAATATTTCCGAAATTTCTTGGTCTACCCCGACACATTCATCTTATAAAAAATTTTATATGGTTAATTTCTGACAAAACGCATCCAACATATTTTTAGCCAGTTTACTGATTCTCCATCAGAATTCTTACCCTTTTGAAAATTGCGTCTTCTAATAATTTTGTTGATACAAAATCTTCCTGTCTCATTTCATTTACAATAAAATTATTACCCTTCCGACACTTTTTAATAATCTTGGGGAACGAACAGTAAATTATTTTTTTTTCAATGCCATTTCTACCACGGCAAAATCTTTATCATTTGGAGTTGGGCCACTTTCAAACTACACGGCTCAGTTATCTAACTCCGAAAACTTGTGTTAAAATATTTTGTATTTGCTTTGAATATAGCAATCTGAAATGATATATAACATGAAGTTGTACATGTAACCATGATAACCATCAAAAAGTTGAAAAATGGAGTTAGGTCACTTTCAAAATAAACGGCTCATATATAAAATAATATAATCACGTGTCATCAGCACTTCATATAAAAATACAATTCTAGTTTTATTCATATACTATAAAATAAATTTTAGTGTTTTTCTGAGAATATAAAATAATTATGAATGTAAAAAGCATCACATATAGGGACTCGGATAAAAAACAGACACTACCAACCCACTTTGTCATAGCTCCACCCTGTTAGTGGACATAATTGTAATAATTAGAGATTTTCCGTGTAAAAAGTATTATATACAACGTGTAGTATGACGTAATTTAATCTTTTAACAAAGCAAATTTCGTAATAAATAAATTCTCTCAGTTTTTACAAACGGACATAATAGATAAAATTTTAACAATATTGACGTGTCATGTATGTACTAAATTATAATACGTAACAAAAAAAAATACATTAGCAGTCTCTAGTTAATATTTTGTTATAATTATATATAACAACAAAGAAAATAAGAGTATAAGACTGGTGCAACTTATCATATTATCTAAAGTTTTATGCAAATTAATTTTATCAATCATATTTATATATATATATATATATATATATATATATATATATATATATATATATATCACTTTCAAAGTGATCTAAACCATTCGGGGACTCTTATACACGAGCTCGGAGCTTACAGAAACGTTGCGTGAACATGTTATGATTCGATATTTTTGTACGTGGGTACATTCGGACAATTATATAACATTTTTTCACAGTTACACAGTTATTCTATCGGTATTGCAGTTATTAGAGAAAATACAATTTGCGGTACAGAAAGACTACAGAAACGAGTTATGGGTAATCTACACCAGCGAAGTATGGTGTACACAATACGTCAACAACTACAATCCATTTCTCAATTTTACTAGTTTTAAAATCTAGGGCACTTACACTTATCTAAATTCAATAACTAGACGTTTACTCATCACCAATTTATCGCATCAGAAAAACAGACATTGTAAGTTCAATAACTTTTAGCATGAGCAAGAATACTTTGTTACTAAATTCACGTAAATATTTGGTAATTTGTACCCAATTAGAATTTGATGAGACATCGGAAAATATTCAATTAATTTGTTTTTTTTTGTGAAGAGTGGCCAAAAAAATAAATTGATAAATGTGCGCACGTAGCAAAAAACAAAGTTTCGAGATTTCAAACTACCTCTTCATACATAATTTAAATATATGTATTATACAGTATTATTAAAACAAATAGTTTGTTCCATTAGTACAAAACAAACCTGTAGATGGAGCCACGTTCAAGTAGCTAGTAAAATATAATAATGTCATTAAGGAACAAAACAATACAAGAGTTCTATTAAACAGTTTTTCGAGTGAATTATGACGGACAGTAATATAAAGGGGTTGTTCTTAATGATTGCTAGAACATTAATATTGATAAACGCTTTTGTTTCCAAAATGCTTCAACAATGGCTCTTTTTGTAAAGCAATTTTATAGTGAGTTTTAGATCATTAGACGTAATTAAATCAAACATGAAATTAAATATTTATAAAAAAAACTTCACAAGTATGTTTATTGACACTTTCCTTGTGATACTGTTAATAAATATATTAATCTATTTTATATTGAACATTGTTAAGTTAAAATAAGAGAAAAAAGGTTTATGATTAAAATCATTTACAGGTACTGTACTTATTACAAGAAATATTTGTTATTATTAGCAATATTGAGTATAAAAATAATGTTAAAAACATTAATATGTCAAAATTATTATGGTTTGATTATATTGGGACTAGTATTTTCTATATTTATGTGACGACTAATATATAGCTATGATCATAAAATATGATCATAATAAAATAATTTTTCTAAATTAGTTAGAATATATTACTATTGTTTAATGTACTTTACCAAATAAATTTAAAAAACTCTCACAAAATACTGAAGCTGTCAAATGTGATTCAATATGGATTTACATTATAGATTGATTAGAATTAAAAATAAGGTGGAACGTTCATTTATCATAGAAGCAATGACATTAATATCAAAATTAAGCAAATACGTCAGTCACAATAGATTAATCCATAAGATCACTAAGATTAGTGATGAATTATCATTAATTATATATATAAGGAGCATATCACTTTTACTTGATATAGTATGTTGTAATCTGAGTTGCCTTTTATAAACGAAAAGAATAGGTCTGTCTAAATGCGGTTAAAACAAACTTTGAATCGAAGTTCTTGATAAAAAATTGTTAACCACAAAACGTCACCTCAATAATAACAGCAAATCGTCTTAAAACGAACAACTACGTGCCGGGCCGGGCCGGGGTCACTGACCTGCAGCTCGAAGGGCTGGTGGTGCTGCGCGGAGTCGGGCGCGGGCGGCACCACGCTGGCGCCGTTCACCAGCCCCGCGCCGCCCACGCCGCTGCTGGAGCCGCCCACGCCGCCCACACCGCCCACCCCGCCCACACCGCCGACGCCGCCCACGCCTCCCGCGTACTAGAACAAGCAATTAAGTGTGACAATTTGAAACAAACTTAATAGGCTATATAACAGAACACAATTGTTTTTATTCAATTAATTAATTATATATTCGTTTAATTATATATGGTTTTTCTGTTATTAGAAAATTAATATCTAGATAAAATACTGATTGAAATTCAAATTTGATATTTGTACCCGACATCTGACTTCATTGGTCTATGAAAATATTCCTTATAAATTATATGAATAACATACAATTATAAATAAATATAGTTGTAGTTTATTTTTAATTAATACTTATATATGTACATTTGTCCTTGTATATTAAAAATATTCATGTGACTGATGCAGTAATAATATAAGTATTACCTGTTGTGTATTGGCAAAACTATTGTTGTCAAATTGTGGATGCTGTTCCATTTGTAATACCAGTTCGATGTGTTGGTTCATAGAGTCATTTAGAGTCATGCCTGAAACATAAAAAAATGTTTATTGTTGTCGTCATTTTTGAATAGTTTAAAATATAAAATAAACCACATTGTTTGTGCTTTTGTTTAAGACTAATAAATACAGGCTGTAATTAATTATAAACGTGATAATTTACTCACCAGGGTGAAGTTGAGGATGTTGTGGATGTGGCAATCCTTGAAGAGGCGCTACTCCGAGCATGCCATGGTGATGCTAAAATAACAAATACTCATAATAATAATAACTCAAATTCTCGAAGGGAGGACTTATGTCTCACGATACTATAAGAATTAGGAATAAAACAAAGGATGTAATTTTATTAGTTTGTAGTCTCAGCGGCCTACCTGTGGGTGCTGCAGGTGCGGCAGGTGGTGCAGCTGCGGCTGCGGCGCGGGCAGCGCGTGCGGCAGCAGCGGGAAGGAGCCCGCCTCGCCGTTGCGCACGCCCACACCCACGCCGCCCGTGTTCACCCCGCCCGAACCCACGTTGTTCATCCCGCCCACGCCGCCCTCCTCCTCGGCGGGAGAGGGCTGCCGCGACCCGGGCGTGCGGCTGGAAGAAAATTACCGTTTAGTTAAAAATTCAAAGCAACTATTTTATAATGTAATTTATGTAAATTATACAGCAATCAATTTACTAGCAAGATACATCATTCGCTAGTAAATATTTATTTAAATGTCTAATATTTATTTAAAATCAATATGTAAAAAATACTATCTACAAATATATAGATATTTCAAAAAATAGCTGGAGTTTTAAATTTATAACATTATGTAACAAGTGAACCATGATCCTTCCAAAATATTAAGATGTCCTTATCAATATAAGTGTAGTCAGTGTTAGTCGGGCCGCTGCTGGTATGATTCAGTCGGTGGCAGTGAGCGAGGCCGCGGCGGTTATTGCCCGTCGTCCTTGCGGCGCGCCGACAGCGACCACACATCACTCAAACCGGTTGTTTTTCGCATGCGATATAAAGTCATATTATTCGCGGATGCTCTCAATGTGCCATCTTTTGTATTATTCCTTAATGCTCGTGATTTATTTAAATATGTAGATTAACGTGTGTGGAAATAGTAGTTTAAAAGTTCATATAATTAATTTGATATTTCGACGTCATGTTTTTATTATTCTTCTGAATTATTGGTCGAAAATTATAAAATCATTGGTACGTTTTCAAGTTCATATATAAATATTATTTTTAAAAAAATGGCTTATTGTATTTTAATAAATATTTATTTATCATAGCCCGAGTCTTAAATAGGACATGTCTCATGTCTTTTCGTTTTAGTATATATATATATATATATATATATATTTTCAATTTGCGTAATAAAATTTGCCTAGCTACTACTTTAAAGCCCATCGATCTTAGAAAATATTTAAAAATAATAACTATGTTAGGTTACATTACATAATGTTTCGAAGCTATACGACAATCCCCACCTACTAAGCGACCGAACCGGTAAGGGCAATGGGGGTCCACTCACTTGAAGGCCTTGTCGTCCTCCTGTCCGTTGTGCAGTCCGTTGGGCAGCGGCGCGTGGTCGTGCAGCTCGTGCAGGTCCTTGTCGAAGGGCGAGCCGGCGGCCGCCTTGTCCTCTGCGCGCTCGTCCAGCACCATGCCGCGCAGCCCCGCCACCACGCCCGCCACCTTCTCGCCGCCCGCGCCGCCGCCCGCGCCCGCCGCGCCGCCCTCTGCACACACCACGAGCTCAGTCGCCACCACCAGACGGGTTTAACATTTTTATGGACGACGTCGGAGTTAATCCCTCTTGTTAGAATCGAGTCGGTTAAAATGGAAGCGTTTCCGTTAGTCTGATGCTCAATGGTTATATACTTTATGAGAAGAGACATATATCTCGGTCATTACCTGTCGGGGAGCCTCGCAGCACGTACTCGACCATCTTGACGCCGAGGCCGGCGGCGTCTCTCGGGGACAGGATGCTGCTCGCGTCTCCGCCGGGGAAGGCGACCCCTCGTCGAGTACCCATCATCGGTACGCCCACATTGTGTTCCACTGCTGTTAATTGATTTATTTTGTTACATATAACTTTGTTTTTATGTAATTTTTCCATTAAATAATACTAGTAAACTTAAACCGTAAAAAATATTTTCACACTAACCTTGAGCGGACCAAGTGGGGTCGCGCCACATTTGTTCAGGGTTCAACTGCAGTGGCGGCAAATGCGGCGGACCCTTAATGTCACCTCCGGCACCGGGTCCTTTATCCCACAGCTTTTTTGCAGATGGTGCAATCTAAAACATAAAAGTTTACATTATTTGTAACATAACAAAACAGTTTCTAAAATTATTTAGAGTAATAAATAATAAATTATATAAATAAATTATATACTTGCAGTATACTATTATAAGTTATACACCTTTAAAATTAGAAAAAGGTGTAAAGAATTATATATAATAACATTAATATAAAAAAAAAATATGCACTAAAGACTAAGTAATATAATAGAAAACAAAATAAAAAGTAAAAACTGAATTTATTTATATTCTATAGAATTGAATCCATCAAAAGACCGGAACATATTTCAAACCATCCCCGTTGGCTTGTTACAAAATATGTTGTAATACATTGTAATATGTATGTACCCATATTGTTATATAATAAATTATATATATTTAAAACCACACAATAATGACCATTACAACAACCTGTAATAATTACACATAAGTGATAATCAGGATATTAAGCTTTTGAATTTGTGAACTACTTTGAAACTAGTTCACAAATTAAATAATTAAGTATTAATCTTATCTACAACAAATTTTTAAAACTAATATACAATTAAAAACAACTAAAATAAAAAAAGTAATTTCTATCTCAATGATCTTGAAATAATTTAAGTTTAAAACTTTTATACTTTGCATAATACTACACTCTCATATTATTATTTAGTATATTGACAAAAAAATTCTACAAATCAATATTTAATTATGCTTACTATAGTTTTAAAAGTATACATTAAGGAAACTAGCCATTTACTTTACATAGGATAAATAACAACAAATATATATCTCAAATACACCAAAACATTCAATTATAGTCAACAGTAATATATACTACTTAACTAACATTTAAACTTAGCAACGGCTAAATTAAAAAAGCATGATATAATATTAGATAACATTGGTTATTATTAGAATAAAAAATCAAATAATTAAAAATCGAAAAAAATTGTTGATATAAATGGGAAAAAAAGAGAGAATCTAATCCTTCATATGCAAATATATTGAACTTAAATATTTCCAAAATTCTTAAAGTTTAACTTTTAAATAATCTGACTCATCATATTAATTACTATTTTGACAAACAATGAGGACAGCTCATATTTCTTATATTTGTAATAGTAATAAATATTTAAGCAATCTAGCAGAATAGTTCCTATCTTACAAGATTCTTTGTAACATACTGAAAGAACATTGCAAAATTGTTGTACAAATACATTATATTTTTTCATTTGACCAATTCCTTTAAATTACTTCTAACAATTATTATCCTGTTATATTCGTATAATTGCATACTTTTAATTCAACTAGATCATATTCTAATAAAACTACACGACTAGTTTTTACTAGTATTACTTCTGTATGAATCCCTGTATGGTGACCATGAAAGCTTTATAACAAACACGAGCTACTACCATGACAGTTATATTTATAGATTAAATAACAGCATCTTAATAATATAGACATTATTAATTTAATGATCCTTATTTTCATTTATATTTGTTATGCCGTACGAACACCGGTGAAACAAATAATATGAACTAGAAATGGCGGACGCCGGTGACAAGTAAACAAAACAAAAACGGACCTGTTGCATAAAAAAATAATAATTTCATAATTTCATGACTTAAAACAACATCTAATTACAACACCCTACAATACAATATCAATAAACATACCATGTCGGGGCCCATATCCTTAACATTAGGTTCGAAAAAAAAGTCACTCAGAGGTTTCATGCGTACAATCCACCTAAAGCTCAATCATGTACCACAATGAAAGCTTGTATCGCGACGGTGAACACAAAACATTGATCACTTGTTTTTAGACAGTTAAAGCACTAATTACAACAAAAACACAACACATTTCTTACAGTAAAATGTTAAATGCAGCGAAATCAAACTGGATAATCTAAACTCAAAAGTACAATGTTGACTTGTTTCGAACAAAGGACATACGCCGACCACAGCGCTTGCGCTAACTTCCCCGAGTACGGGAGCGTCGGACGAAGTGAAGGTTCATATTTTTTTTAACAGATGGCGCAAAACACTAATAGGACGTTGAACGAACTTTTTGCGCCCTTTTCAAAACTTCTGTGCTGTTTTTAATACTTTCTTTGCAATTTCTAATGCGTATTATGTAGGTACAATATTTATTTATATTTGTTATTATTTAATTAAGAATTACACTTGCAAGGGAACATTTTATTTAATTAATGTTTATATTAAACTACTACTACTACTGATTTAGTAAACAAAAATATAATGTAAATCAAACTTTGTGATTTAATGAAAAGTAGAATTGTGCAATTTATGGAGACTGAGACCGGAGTGGTTTTTTAATTCTATACTGCTAGTCTAGACACTAGTGTTTAGGGAACAGAAACTATAGTTAGAGCGATTTCTTTTGTTTCAAGATGGAAAAAATAAATGAAACTTTGTAAAATCTAGGTGAAATAAATAAATATTATTGTAATTCTCCTAGTTATAAAATTTTATAGAAGATAATCTACTTCACAAGAATAATGACTGTTATCAATATTTTTAATGAATAACAAGTAAATGTATTCAACACAATATTATTTTAATAAAAAACTAATTACATGCTTAAAATTAAGCATGTTTAGAAAAATTGGAAACTGTTAGGTTAAATTTTGTCTGAGACCTTGATAATACAGCTAATCGAAGCATTTGTGGAAAAAATCAGTTGTTTCCCAGATGAAATAACTGCTTTTTTCACAAACTATACTAAGAACCCAATTCTCCATAGACAAGGCTTTTGATTTAAAAATAATATTGAAATTAGTTTCTTTCTGGAAGCTATGATAGCAAAGATGTACCATATCCCAATAGATTTAGTGTGTGTATTCAGGTTTAGTCCAAACCAGAGAGGCACAAAAAAATTTTTTAAAAAGTTTTTTTTTAAATTATATTATAAATAATGTCTTGTTTTAATTTATCACATGATAATTCCTAATGAAATATAATTAATTAATGAATTAAATATGGAATACCAAGTAATATTTTATTCTAAAACAGCATGTAGTGGGTTGTGAGATAATTTTGTCAATGATTTTATAATATCAAGAAATACATGAAGCATAATTTTGTTAATTTTTCAACAAAATGAATCACAAATGAAACATGAATCATGAATGCTTAGAGAGAATAAATTGAATCCTGACATTATTAAATTCAAGGGAACATTTTATATTTTCTTTGTCAAAATATTAATAACAAATATATGTTGACAAAATCTTATCTTACGGTTAGAGAAGGCAGTACTCTCTTATCCGTATTATAACGCCATAATGATTTTTTTATTTTATCATGTAAATAAAAAATTGTTGTTTTGTATTTCAAGTTAGGATTTATTTATTTATTTATTTATTTATTTGATTAATTTCAAATTTTTTTATTTTCAGTATTCCACAATCAAAATAATGTTATATGTTATTACTTTAGGTTAGCTTAAAATTGCTACTCCATGTTCAGAACTAACCGCAAGTAGCAGGTAGTTTTAAATATTTCTGAGAGCATTGATGTTATTAAAGATTACTTCCAGCATAGTTTTAATTTTTATAATATTTATATAGATCAACATATGGCATGAAATGCAGGTAAACATGCCGAACAAAGTTGGGTCAACCGACGAATTGAGATATGAAGACTAATCATTGCTGATGGAAATAAAAAATGCATGAGTAATGGATGAATTAAAATATCGGGCGCATTTGATATGCTGATTTATTTTAAATAACTTTAACTACACATTGAACACAGTTATATAAATATATCATGAAAAATATATAACATAATAATATACTGTGAAACAAGTAAAGTAAGTAATATGTTGAGTTACATTTATTCAACCTACATCAAGGGCAGTTTTGCATTCAATACAGAGTGAAGTGAAAACAACTTTATATTGTTTTTATACCACCAAAAACCTCGAAATACAGCATACATAGCATACATATTAAATAAAAAGAATATTTTTATATATTTTTTTTAAAAGTATAAAAACTTTAGAGGCTATAGAAGAATTTCTGAATTTTTTTTTTATATAATAAACAAAGAAATAATTTTTTTCCCTCATGCCAATGTTATTTCCAAAGATTCTTATAGTGTATGTGCAATGAAATAAATAATTATTTAAACAGATAGTTCATTTAACACTTTTTTTTAAATTTTTACTTAAGGAATTTGGTATTAGTAAATCTGTCAGTGGAATAAATTAAATTAAGAAATAAGTAACTAATTTAAGAATTCATGAAATTAACAAATTGAAATAGACTTTCAAAATTATAGTACATGAATCAGAAACTTTACAGTATCATACAACAACTTTTTACAAACAAAAACATTATAGATTCAGAAAAATTAAATATGTAGATATTTAAGGTTGAATATTGATGTGTTTACTCATAATCTTGTCTTTATGTTCACGCATCTTTTAAATACTATTGATTCTACAGTTTCAGTTTAAAAAAATAACCGTTTATGGTATACATACTAATATTATAAAGCGGAAGTTTGGTTTGTTTAAACGCGCTAAACCTCGAAACTATGAACTTCTATGAATATTTCAAATCAATCCGAAATGTCAAATATTTTTATTATGACAGACGGGTTAATGAGTAAGGCTGTATGATACTTAGAATTACGGTTATTAGCCATTTTTATAGTAAATACAAATACGTCTGCGGGTGGAACCAGGGGTAACAGCTAGTTTGATTTAAAATCACAGTAAAGATAGAACAATTAATGAAAACCCCTTTTCTTTCTAATTTGAAAAGTACAAGGAACTTTGTAATGACATATCTTACTTCTTTTGTAGTAGTAAACAGATGTTAATGTTAGTATGCAAAATAGATTGCGCTATAACTGTCGCGCGCTATTGTCTTAAGTTTTCGAGAAACTTCTACCTAATTTGGTAAGTTCTGTCTTTATACTAAAATCTCAAAGTGTGTTGGAAATTGTAGTTAATGCTGTAGTTGTAGAATACGATATGACGTTGTTTTATTTGAAACCTTAACTGACTTTGGTCGTTTGATGGCTCTTTTAGAACAAATATATTAAATTTCTTAATTTAAAAAATTACAAAGCAGTTAAGATAGATACAATAAGACTTATTAAATTCTGAATAAAGCTTTGTATCATATTTGTTAAAGAAAAATTAAATACTGAAGATTATTAGCAAAATCAACTGAAAAAAAAGTATCTAGTATATAAATAATAAACATTTTTGCAAAAATCTTATAATAACCTAAGAATATAAAAGATTTTGATTACTTAAACTGAACCCCAATTATGTGTTAAAAGTTAAAAATATTGAAAACTGTACTTTATTTCTATATACATGAAAAACATGTTTATACTGTATGTATATATATATATATATATATATGTTTTAAGATATTGTTTAATATGAATCCTTCATTCGCTCATCAGGAACTAATAAATTATTGTGTCTGTAGAATAATCATAATATTTTTTAATTCTAAAAATATTGTTATTAATAAAAACATGTTTCTGATAATGTTGCTTTACATTTCAGTGTCTCTAGCTAAAAAAAATATTTTTAGAAACTTTTTTTAGACTTCTGACTGCCAACTTAATAATCAGTACAGTATCAGTCACATTACTAAATATGTATAATATATATTTTAGTTAATGTCTATTTATAATATCCATTATAAAACCTATAACATTATTAATTATTAGTATCGTGAACAATGCTTCACTGATACACTCAATTCAAAAATCCATTGAACACTTCACAGAAATTTCATGAGTATGCCTTCTTTATCAACTTCATATAATATATTTTATGATATAATATTATATTTTAAACTTATATATAACAGTTCAGATAGTTTTATGATGAAGTAAATAACTATATGAATTATTCATAGATTATGGAAAATAATCAAAATATTATTAAACTGAAAATTTGAATCATTAATATTATTAGACACCATTAGTTCTCATTAAATAATTTCTCTCATTAAAATTAAATAAGGACCTTTCAAAAAGTATGAAAAAAAAAAAAAAAAAATTAATTTTTGGTTAGGTAAATTTTCTTCTTCATCTTGCACAGATAATACATAAACACATAGTATAAAAATACTTCAAAATAATAGAACTTACATTTTACCACATCAAGAAGTTTTAAATCATAATTTTGAGTTTATTTAAAAGATATATGTATTTGTAAATGTAATTATAATATGTGTAATACAGCTACAGAATACTATTAATATATTATTATTTAAGAGTATTACTCACCTGATTTCTGATAGCAGCAACAGGAGTAAGTCCAAGTTGATTTTGACCTTGTTGGAGAAACTGATTAGTTCCTGGACCAAGCATACCAGCCTGGCTTAGATACATGAGATGTTCGGCACTTTTACCCATGCCATTCATGGGAGCCTGCATAGGATTGCCGGGATGTTGGTGAATGTCATACAAGCCTTGTTGTCCCATCTGGGGAGCATTCTGCATTCCTTGTAAAGGTTGCAACATCATGCTATTTTGTATAGCCAAATTATTACCCAAAGTATGATTTTGCAATGGGGTTAACTGTGTATGGACCATATTTGTAGTCAAATGAGCAGGGTGACTACCAATCACAGAGGGGTTAATAGCCAATGTACCCACAGAGGAAGCTATTGCTTGGTTTATATATTGAGGGTTTGTCTGATTGTTTTTTAATTGTATGTGACCTTGGTGCTGAATGTTATTCATTGTTATTGGATTCTTCCATTTATCTTGATTCTGAAAAATAAATATTATAGGATAAGTAAAAACTTTTGATAACCACTTTATCTTTGAAACACACAAAAAGCCTTATAGATATAGAGAACTTCAATTATATTTATGGGTAATTTCACAAAAATGTCTTGTTCACTTGTTAAAAGTAAATATTAATCATTAAAAACATCAAAGAATTTCAAGGTTAATACCCTATAAGGATTAATAGTATGAGAAAGAACCAAAAAAATCTATTTCACTAAATAAACATCCATTGTTATTGCTCTTATTATTCTAACATTGTAATATACACAAAATGACAACATTTATAGGTTACTCTGTGATTTCATACATAAAGATAGTGATAATAAAAAACAGCTGAGTGCAATAATAAACAAACCTCGGCTATAGAATCTTCGCAAACCACCCAGCGCTGTTTGGGAGCTAATGTAGACAGTTCCGCGTCCTGGGACTCACGCTGGAACACATAATGCACGGCGGCGTCGTCCTGAGCACGACTTTGCGACACTCGCGCTGTCTGCAGACCTGCTTCGCCCGCCTCTTCCTCTCCGCCAGTACCCGGCCACTTCATTGGGCTACCGTGAGGTTCGAGCATTCAGTTTCACTATTCTTCGATCCTAGGCAACCGTAAACACTACGTATTTTTCAATCTTCTGTTTATACACAATATAACTTTACGCCTTTTTATATTCAAGTCAAATGTGAATTCGACCATTAACCATCCTCAAAATTACTATATGAAGCTAGTTGAATCAGTTTACTGAAGCCATTTAAAGACTATAATAGTCTTTTTGTCTTTGTAATGACAGCTACTAGTTTTATCGAAGCACGATGACAGCCGCTAAGGGAATCAAAATATTGCATGAAACTGCAACGGTCTGTTTCTCAACTTAAACACAAAGACAATAGATGAAACCGACGATAAAAAAGTAGTGTTATATGCAATGATTTTGAATTTTATTATTATTTGAAATGTACCAATGTACTAACTTTTAGTTTTAAGATATTAGTCGGCGTCGAAAACTGAATCGAATAAACACTCAAAATAATACACTATTCACACAATTTCTAAACAAAACGACCACAAATATAATTACTATATGTACACAGAACTATTTACAATGTACAATTTTTACAAAAAACTCGGTTTATGCCATTTGCTACCGTCGATACTTTCCGATTTAGAAAAGACTACAAACATCCTTCACTGCCTGTCCGCCATAGTCGGTCGGGCAGATGCGATGCGCGCGCAACGCGCAAAGCTATAATATAAACATAAATAAATACAGCCAAAAACGTTTCATTACACAATATAATATTTTTTTATATATATATTTTTTATCTCCATCATAACTATAAAAACCTGCACCATTTACAAATATATATAAAATTTAAATATGTTTCATATTTACGAAAGATATAGTCCTTAGTAATCTAAAAATATTTAAAATCTTAACTAAATTTAATCTCATTTTTTAAAAAATGTATACATTGGGGGAAAAATTTAGTTTAATAAGATTTTACAGAATGATATTAATATTTCTATTAATGACAATTATTATAACGTACAACGAAATAATTTATAATTATTATAAATCGTAATTAATATATAAAAAGAATAACAAATACTATTTATGCTAATTAAAGTATGAACCTTTTAAGGTTTAACACACTTGTTAAACTGTATTGTGGCATTATGACTTTATATCACCCATTGCCATACATTTTTAGTTTTTAAAATAGTTATTTTAAACACATTTTGATACTTATTTTGATTCTGTTTTATTTCATACTTTTATTTAAAGTATATTCTATGTCACACATACTGATTCTTATTTCATAATCACAGAATAAGTACGCCATCACAGAATCAGAATAAGACAGTTGCATTTTATAGTGTATTCACTACTTATAAGTAAGAATTATAACTGCCCTTCCAATTTTAGCCCTTATAAGTTACTTTATATGTATTATAAACAACATTAATAAATATATATAGGTAACACATAATATGCATAAAAATGTCTATATTTGGAAGAGGTCCCCTGTAAAACTTTAATTCTAGAAGGTACTAAGGTACTGTAATTATTACAGCCTCCTTAATTTTTTTGTTGTTCCTGAAGAATGACAATTTATAAAATCACCTTTTTTATTCCTACCCGAATAAGTGTTTTTGTAATTCATAGCTGTATGTTTAATAAAGTATTACGTATGTATGGGCATTTACATTTCTACATTGTACTAAGATTTTTTTTAAGTATATATGATAATGATGGGACGATGTACAACAAAAATTGTGGGATCTAATTGGTATCAAAAAGTACAGAATAGAGAAGTTTGGGTGTCTGGCGGAGGCTTTTACCCACTCTGGGGTTCTCTGATTTAGTTTGAAATAGTTATTTTTATTATAATTGTGTAGATAAAAACAAATAAGAGCTTTGTTTTTATTCATTTATTTATGATAAAAATATTTCCTTGAACCAAAATTATTTCCAGACCGATTTTGATTTCGAGAGTCAATCTTCTGGCTTAAAAAAATCGAAAGGTTGCGTCAAATTGTTATACACAAACGTACGAACAAACAAAGAAACAGACCAATATTGATAAAAGGTATAAACCTATTCATTTTTGTTCTCTTTCAACCTCCTTCACTTGCAGAACGACATGTTTATATAATGAATTTTTAGTTAGTTTTATCTAGACGGGGAACACTTTCCCGCTGGAATCCCGTGGCATTTTGCTATCATGCCTTTTGTCACTCTATTATTATGGCACTGAAAACATAATATAAAAGCTCGTGTCTCATGACGAAGCAATCTGTGGTCCAACTAATTAGTATGACGGAGCTAGCAAGAGTTTTCGCAACTCTTTCGGTATAAAATGAATTTCTGTAAAAAATTATGTATTTTTTACGAATTAGTTTCTATTTTTAAGTATTTTCTTTTCTATAATATATCTCCAGTTAGATAATTTTGGAACAAAGATTTTGGTATATGATATGATTAACTATTAGTTTAAGATACATAAATACAAGCGAATTAGCTAAAGTGAAACTTTAGCTGTTGCTGTTGTGCTAATGTTGTTAAAACGAAACGGGTGTTTAATGAGAAGTTAATATAGATATCAAATCACCAATTTTTTTTAATTTTGTCTGTATGTCTATCTGTATGTATAGTTTGTGGACTCATAACAAAACCAACTCGACGGATTTTGATGAAATTTGGTAGGGTGATAGCTGAAGGGTGATGTCCCGGTTAAAATTTAAGATAACTTTTACTGCAGGAAAATGCCTATTTGCTACTCAAAAATACAAAATACCAGCTATACCACTTAATTCTTTTAAAATATATATAGGGACGCATTGATATGGTTCGAACATTAGATAAGTACAAACACAACAACGTATGTGCTGTAAACGTTTTGTTTTCTAAAACTAGATGGTAGGTGGGACAATTTTGATTATAGAGTATGTTATAGAGAAAAGAAAGGATGTGCATATCACGGCGAAGGTAGATAGGGAGCCACTTAAGTTGAGTACGAAATTGAGATATGTGATCATATTTACGTAAACCAAAAACGAATCGTATCGCAAGATTTTGTAAACGTTCCAACTTATTAAATAGCTCTTTCGTCACTTCTAAATAGCACACATCTGCATAGTCGAGGATAGGTAGGAGAAGAGATTACGCAAGCAGAATTTTGGTCTTTAATGGAAGGAAGTATTGAAAACGCTTAAGATACCAACGAATTATTTAGGTAATTAGAAGCAGTTGCGTAATGCTAGATGTCCTATAGCCTTCCTCATGAACGTGTCTATTATGATCAGAAAAAAAATTAAAAATCCTTCCAATAGTTTCGAAAATTGGCGTATTCAAACAAACAAATTATTCAGATGTATAAAATTAGTATCGATAAAAGAAAATAAAAATATTTTAGGGCCCCCTAAGCTAGCAAACTCCTCTTTTATGCATTATTCTCGAAAAACTCTATATGAAATGTGCTGCCTGAATGGATTGCTGTAAAGAAATAAAATGTAAAGCATAAATTTTTATTACATTATTTAGTTTGACAGTTAAGTGTGCATGTATGTGTATCTAAGTTTAATATCTCAGTAAAAAATATTAAAAGTTAAAATACAGTAAAATTAAGACTAAATTTAGGTTGCATGGATACTCTACAAATTCCTATAAATATTATATATCTTGAATCAAATTGAAAATTTCTTGAAGTTAAAGTTAAATTTTTGCAGCTAAATTGGAGGTTTCATTTGAAATATTTTAAGTTAATTCTTATCCCATTGCTATATTAGAAGTTATATCCAAAATTTGAAATAAAAAAATAATAAAAAGTGTGGAAATTATTTATTTAGAGATAGTCTTAGATTATATGGGTTTAATCTTAAAATGAAGACCTATGAGTGAGAAGACAAGACATTTTAAGTCTTGCACAAGATAGTAGAAACAGCGTAAGCCTTCTGGGTCACGGGACTGATTGACATCCACCAATGAACCTGTCTTTGAGGTAGTGAATGAAATGTGCTCTTCACCAATAACTATTTCAAGCTCCTGAAATCACAAACAACACAATAATGAAAAAAATTCTTACTCTAATTATCTTAACTTTAATAATTGTTTAAATATTTGAAGTTGCTAATTAATATAAATTATTAAATTATTGTTGTTGTGTAAACAATTATTACCTGTCTACCAACTCGATCTGGCTGAGGCCACAAACGATCATCTTCGTGCATTATTTCAGAATCCACAATAATTCTCTTCAGTTCGTCCATCACGCATGGATGTACATAAGCTTCTTTTCGAATCATAGTGTCATTCTTATAATTAGAGTTATTAGCGTAACGCAGTTTTCCATCAGGTCTAAACTCAAATTCAAGAAACTCATGACCAAATTTACCTTTATGGCCAACATAATAACGAATGTAAAAATCAGAAGACATAGCTGAATCTAGAGACGCAATTTTGAATGGAATAGCTACAATCGTTTGAAACTTATCTGTTGATGTCGCTTTCTCTTGCAATCACACTTTATTTTGGTTAATCCACATGTAATTATAAATTCAGAAAGCGGCAAAGCTAATAGATATCCAACCAAGCTAAAAGATGACAGAAATAGTCAAAGTGACAGACGAGTGACTATAAGAACGTTACGGATTTAACAGATAAAATTAAAGTTATCATATCATAATCATATCATATCATTATACTCTTTATTTGATAAAGAAATTTGCCTGACCTTACGAAACACTTTAAACATTCTAATTTTTTTTGCATTTTTATAAGTTTTACCTACACTAATAAAAATTACAAATGGTTTATGTGGATAAACTGCAACACTTGCAAAATTACAAAGTATAACTCGTTATTACTTGTAATTTGTATAATATAAAAATAGAAATATAATAAAATATAATTATTTTTTAAAGATGTTTTTACACAATCCTAATAATTTATGACACGTGACGGTGATAGCTATAAAACTAATCATATTACAAACATATGTCACAGATGAGAACTCCCAATTCTTTATTCATCCAAGAATTGCGTATGTATGATACACGCACGTATTGCTTGTATATGATTTAAAGGCACATAAGCCGCAAGATGAATTTTCATATTTTTTTATAATAATTAAGTGAAGTAAAAACTAAGTTGACAAAATAAATTATTGCCGACTGATCCATAGTAATTAATGTTATTAAAACTATAATTTGCGTTACACAGCAATTCAAACAGGTTTTATTGTATTATAATAAAAGTATTATTTTAAGAAAAAAGGTTTTTTGAAATTTTAAAGCAAATTGTCATAGAATTCTATTACGTATTTCGTTTGTTTTGGCTGGCTTGAAAAAGTCTCTGATTTCAGAGATTTAGGTCGTAAGAAAATATTAATATCCTTACAGTTATTATTAAGTATACTGTTATAATGATTTGTTTTAAGTGAAATTATCAGTGTATTTTAATTCCGAAAAGGGCGCCGAACACGCAGTTCGTTTGACTTTATAAGAAGTATTATTAATGTCTGCAAATGATTATTTACTTTATTCCATATATTATAAAAACTTTAGAAAAAAGTATCATTTCCTTCGTTTGTGTAATATAATATCAGATTGCACAAAAAAACCCGTTTGATAAATATTGGCCATAGACAATATATTGTAGATTGCAAAGAAGAGAATTTAGAGGTTTAAGAAGTGTCATCCGTCAAATAAACCTTTTCTTTCTGACCCAGCGCAAGATGGGTAAGTACTTCGTTGTTATAGTGTTATTTATCCATTTTAATCTTTGTTGAGAACTTTATGTTAGCTTTTTTGTATTTACCAATTAAAAGTGTATTAAACGTGAGTGTTAAAAATTTGTTTATTTTTGTAATATACATTATGTGATGTGAAGTGACTTGTGTTCCTTGTGGACTATTCAGCATTGCATTTCTTAAAGATGACATGTTAATAATAAACATTAACATTCAGGTATCAGTCGTGATCACTGGCATAAGAGAAGGGCGACCGGTGGAAAACGGGCGCCCATTCGTAAGAAGAGGAAATATGAGTTAGGTCGCCCGGCTGCCAACACCAAGGTAAACCATCATAATATAACCTAAAACACAACAGTTACATTATTTGAGTTTTTAATTCAATGTTATGAAATTAATGACTGTTTCTAGCTTGGAGCCCAGCGGATTCACGCAGTGCGTTCTCGCGGTGGTAATATCAAGTACCGTGCTCTGCGTCTTGATACTGGAAACTTCGCCTGGGGTTCTGAATGTAAGTAATATTTATGTCAATATTTTTGGTAGTTATTTGATACCTTAACTGCAACATGGAAATTTTAGTTGCAGTTTTTTTTTCAAATTGTTTAGAAATTAATCTTTCTATCTTTTCATATATATAGAACTTCCTCTTGTGTTAATTTAGGTGCCACCCGTAAAACCCGTATCATTGATGTTGTTTACAATGCATCCAATAATGAGTTAGTGCGTACAAAGACCCTGGTCAAGAATGCCATTGTTGTTGTGGATGCTACACCATTCAGGCAGTGGTATGAGTCTCACTACCTGCTGCCTCTTGGTAGAAAGAAGGGAGCCAAGTTGGTAAGTTAAATGCATTTTATTTTTATTTCAATGTACACAGGGTATGTTTGCAATTAAATTTACATTTGAAAATAAATTTTGTTTATTGTGTATTTTGAAAATAATAATTTTTATTTACTTTTATGAGTGAAAATAAGTTATCAGGAGTGGAATAACAAAAAACTATGTATATGTCTAAATTAACTTTTCAATGTTAGTTACAGATATTTAGGTTATATATCAATAAGCTATAAGTAGTTATAAAATTCCCATATGTTTATGTCTAACTTATGATGATAATCTTTGCGTGTCATATGATTGATACATGAATTACATGCTCTGGCTGATATGAATGACACAGTTTTCCATAACTATATTTGAAAATAAATATTAGCTGAGTATTTTCTTATTTCAATTCACTGTTACAGACTGAAGCTGAGGAAGCTATCATCAACAAGAAGCGCAGTAAGAAGACTGCCAAAAAATACCTGACAAGACAACGTCTGGCTAAAGTTGAAGCAGGTTTGGAAGAGCAATTCCACACTGGACGTTTATTAGGTATGTTTTGTATAGCATAACTTGTGTAGTAATATATTCATTTTTTATTTTGAATGTTTCAAATATATGATGATATCGAGAAGTTTGGAGACTGCATCATGAATAGGTACCGTTTTGGGAACTGTTCAGCAGTTAAATGATCATACTGTCATAGTTACTCTGACTCTTAAGTGTTAAATACCAAAAAAAAATAAAATTGAGTTTTTGTTAAATCTTATTTAATTATTTGCAGCATGTGTATCAAGTCGGCCTGGCCAGTGTGGTCGGTCTGATGGTTACGTGCTGGAAGGCAAGGAGTTGGAGTTCTACTTAAGAAAGATCAAATCCAAGAGGGCTAAGTAAGGAATGTAATGTAAAAATAAATGTAAAAACAACACTCCTTTCTTTTATTTTTAAATTTAACCAACCTTATTTTATCTAATTTAAAAGAATTTATGAATTTAGGACATTAACTTCGAACCACTTTGACATGGGCTTCTGACTAATTAATTATTCCTAAACTTTTTAAGAAAAGAAAAACTTGACATAAGTTTCACTTAGAAATGAAAGCTTCATGTCTATAGACAACTATATATAGTTTACTTTGAAAAATATTTGCTAAGGCGTCTTTAAATGTTCCAATGATATTGCCTTCTTCAATTGAATAATATAAAAAGGTGGATATGTCAAAACAAACAGGATTGTTTGATTTAGGAAATTGAGTAAAATGACAGTTTCCAAGGAGAAGAAAAGGAATTTACAGCCGGCTATATCTATAATCAATTATCATTAGTTACGAAATAATATTTACCATATCTTCCTTAATATCTGTATTTTCCAGCAGATAGGTGAGAGCTAGAATGTTCAATTAATTTTTTTTGTCTACAGTACTTAAAATATATATAATATAATATTTAAAAAGAACTTCAAATCATGTGTTCATGGCGAAAACGGAGGAATGCCAGATTCTTACAAAATTTCAAATTTATATTAGGGCTAAATTTATAGTTATATTACAAATACATTGAACGCACAAAAAGGCAAAGTCAAATTTATCGCCTGCCAAAATAAAAAATATATATATATATATATATATATTAGAGGTATTTTAGACAACAGAAGTTTAAGCTTAAAGTTTTAATAGATTTCTGTCCAATTGCGACAACCTTTAAACGGCGACAACGACCTCTATTAATGTTAATAATAAGTCATCGATTGTATGTAGAGATCAATTAAGCCTTGACGACAAATTACTTGACGAAATAAAACAAATATTTTTATAAAATCCGTGTATTCAAAGGGTCCACCATTTTTCCAGCCATGAGGGCCACGTTGATATTTGTATCCATCACAAAGTAGAGGAAAGGATATGTTGCAGAAAACACCACTGGGTTGCGGTTTGATACATATCCTGAATAATAAAAAAAAATTAAACATTTAGTATAATTTTTACTGCAGGAAAATGCTTAATTCCTACGAAAAATACAAAATGCCAGTTTTCCCACTTAATTCTAATAAGATTTTCACTTCTTTTTACTTTATTTTGGTAGCTTTTGTAATGTATATATAATATAATAAATTGTCGTTGAAGACTTAGTATATCCCAAATTGCGGCGAAATAAAAAAAAAAAATACCACAAACGAAGTATGATACTCTTATTCATTACTGACAAATTTAGTCAGTTCTGACAACCTTTTACAGTTTATAAATGGATGAGGTAAACCCTAAATATGTTTTTGTTTTAAAAAATTCGTGATATACTAGGTCCATGCAAGCGGGGTTAGCCTCGCGACGCCGTCGAGTGCATCAATGTCTATTTATTGATATTTATTTATGCATAAAAATTATGATTTGATGTCAATACTTGTTTTGAGCAAATTTATAATTGCAAATAATATTAATCGAAAAGGATAGAGAGAAATGGCTGAATAAGCAAAAAATACTTTAAAAAAATCGATCAATAAAAAATCGAGCTAAGTTGTTGGTTGACGTCTTACACACGACTGAGGTGAAAGCACGTGAGACGCCTCTGAAGTAGTGTAGAAGGAAACGCGCGAAACAAAAACGTTCTATATGTTTACTATATGGGACACAGTTTATCAATTATCTCGAAAACTACAATTACGATTCGGCTGATTTTCAATCCAGAACGACTTTTGCTCATGTAGCTCGTAAATTGAAGGAGGAGTAGGGTAACAAAGAGTTGAAAATTTGGGTAGTAAAGAGCTTCGCTTCGCTCAGCTCAATAACTTTTCTTAATGCTTTAATCTTTAATATACCTAGACCAAATTTAATTAAGGGTATATCTACATATTTATTATTAAACATTTACATTTTATTATAAGAATCTTTCTACGTTCATTCTACGTTCATTCTACGTTCATTCTACGTAGAGTTAACTATATTTGAAACATTCTACGTTTCAAATATAGTTAACTCTACAATATTCTAAATCAGGGACGGCCAATCCATCGATTGCGGGTAAGGAAAAACTTATCGGTACCTATCTATTCCTTTTCTAAAAATTACGAAAATAATTGGAGTATAGTTAAAAAATTCCTAGTTGGTAGATCGCAAAGAATTAGAAAGGCAAACAGTGGATCTCGAGTCCGATTGAGTTGGCCACCCCTGTTCTAAGCAATGTAACATAATATACGAACTCGTCACACAGTCTATAAATCCGTATAAAACTCAATAGTTCGACAAGTCATCACTATATTATAAAGCGTCCTTGCCATAAATGCGACGAACCGTTCAAAAATTACTAAACAATTTATGAACACAGGAAACAAATCATCTCGTAATTTTTGCGCTTTTCTCATTGATGTAATTGAAATATGGATATCTGCAAAAAATCATTTCCATCTCGATTAGGCATTTAGGTCATTACAATAGCGATGCAATGGGCGATTTCTATAATTGATAATGACGTTGATCGTCGGTGGCTGGTGCCAGGGAGAGTCGCGGGGCGCATCAATGGACGCAAATGCGCGTGTCGCCTCGTTGCGCCACCGCAACGCTAGACAATAGAAGCCTCTACCCACTCAGCACTTAGCAATACGGAATTTACACTCTTTTGGTAACTATTAACTCAACCCTCCGCCGTATAACGAGGGCAGTTGTATATGTGTAATTCCGTCAATTTGCCAAGATTTATAATTAACTTTGTTTGAAGCGGCATTAGCTTGAATTGTTTCTATAACTATTAAGCATTGTCAGTGACTTAATTCTTTTAGACTAGAAACGTTTTTAGTTCCAAGTCTATTAAGTCTTTAAAACCGTATACAAAAGTTAATAATTGAAAATATTATCAATTGTTTAATGTAGTCTAACGTATAATGACTATTTGTACCAAAACATTGACAATCGTACTTTAAAATATAATATCGTGGCCGTTATTACTAAAATATCTATCTATTGTTATTGGTAATATATGTTTATGTATATTTAACTATTTTTGTAAATCCAACTATGATACAAAATCTGATTGCTCTACAATTGTTATAAAGATACAATTATTCAAAAAAATTTATACATTATTAATTAGTAATTACTACAAAAAATTCAGAACATATTACTCATTAGATAATGGTGTCGTTCAAGGATAGGCATCGAAGCGTGGCAGTATTCTGACTTTATCCCACGCACCCACTTTAACTCGCAATTAGATGGATAACACCAATTCTTTGTATTAAGTCACTACCAAGTGAATTACAAGCATCCTAATTCTTGAAACTCATGTATAATATATGTGATAAACCTAGCGAATTCCTTTGGATGTATGTTAATGTACAGGAGTCTTACTATTCTTCAAGTCATCTGGTTGGTATTTGCGTATGACTACGGAGACAGCCTGCTCTATGCTTCGGACATACACCCCGGGCAGGTGCGTCATTGGCATGAAGTCGTTTTGTCGGGGCTCGAACACGTCTCGTACACCTAACTGTGAAATGTTTAATAACACATTGTGTTTCAAGATTAAATCCAACTATAATAACAATTTACAATAACAAATTAATACTAGATATATTTCCGCTATTTACGACTCTTAACAGTTTCTTAAAAGTCTGATTCGTTTTTATCATAGTTGTAATTTGATAAATCTTTATTTTAAATATGCATTAAAAACCGTGTTAACATTATTTATATAACTGACCCACAATACTGTGGGTCGGTTTTTGTCATGCTAATTTATGTTGCTATTTTATTTGTTGGGTAAAATGAAAGTAATTTTGTGTAATTGTGTTTTTAAATTAATATGGAGTCAAGTAAATGATGTAATTAGAATAAATATGAAATGCAAACTTTAACTTGCGTGAATTCTAGTTCAGTTCGTTCGGTATCTGTTAATATTTTTAAATTAATAGAGAAGATAAGAATACAATTATTCTTACTTTTTGCAAGTCTGTAGTTAAAGTTATATGTCCTTTAACTGTAAAACTCGGAACCACTGCCTTTACGCGTCGAGGTCGTAAGGCAGCATACACATCTGAGAGATCTGACTCCCGCGCCATCCTCGCTAATAACCGCGCTATTTCTCCTTCACCTCTCCGCATAGGTAGCACCACTAAGAGGTAGTAATGATCACTGTCTAGAGGCAGCCGGAGAGCAGTCGCCTCCAAATGAGGCAGATATGCATGTTCCAATATCGAATCATAGTGCATGTACGACACCTAAAAATAAACACTTATATTATGCTTATTTCATAACAGATTTAATTAATAAGTCAAACTTTTTACCTACTTCAATATTTCTCAGTCCATTGACTAAGAACATGTTGTCTTTGTCGCTGTGTTCTTGTGTTAAGTCTATTCCAACATCAAAGGATCTATAAAGCGCATAATCATCAAGGTACGGAGGATTTGTGAATATAAAGTCATAAACTGATTTCTTACGACGTTCAAGCGTTTCTAATGTCGAAGTGGATGGTGTCGTTGAAGTTATTGTTTCTATATCAACAGTTGAATTTTGATCAGTTGCTGGACTGTCTAAAATTGTGCTGGTTCCTTCTGTTGTCTGTGTAGGCAGCATATCAACAGTCGAGGATATTATTTCTGTAGTTACATCAGAACTAGAAGCCACTACTTGTGTGGATACTGTGTCTTCTAAAGTACTTGCAGGCATTTCTGTAGTGAATGTAGATTGGTCAGTTGTTTGAGTTGGTGAATCTGTTACTATTGTAGTGACAGTAGGATTGGAAGTTTCTAACGCGGTCTCAGTGTTAATTTTAGTTGTCGCAGTAGTTGTTTTTATTGTTACTTCAATTTCATCAACAGTATTTGATTTTGAGGCAGTTAATTGAGGTTCATTCACTGTAGCAGCGGGTGTCATAGATGTTGTTTCAGGGATACCACTAATATCTATTGTTTCTGCACTTGGATTCAACGTAGTCTCTTCTTTCGTTGGTTCAGTAGTAGTAGTTACAACATCGTTTATCACTTCTATAGTCGTAGAAGTGTTTGTTTTAGTACTTATGTCATTAGTTAATGGAGTGGTTGCATTTACAGTTGTGTTATTGTTATTTGGTTGGTCTAAATCAAATCCGTAGAACCGCAATATCTTCTTATAACTCTCATTAAATGTAACGTCATCGTTGTTAAGCGCCAATCCGGCGAGAAAGCCTTCCTCCGGCACGAAGTACGTCTGAAAATATATAGGATTTTTAAATTTTATATTACATTTACAATAGTCTGAAACATTTTTTCTTGAATTTTTATTGGTTTTACATAAGTTATATTGCAGAGATGTGTTACATTAATAACTAGCATAATAAAATTTTAAATTATTTTTTACAGATTAAAACTCGCGTATAATTCCGTTACAATTTATATTCAACCCGACGTTTCGAATGCTTTGTAGCAATCGTATTCACGGGTAGACGAGATGTGTCGGTCAGTAAGTCAGTCAGTCATCTGATGATTAATTAAATGTTACCGAATTATACGCGCGGTTTAATCCGTAAAAAATAGTTTTATTTCAAACGTGTACTCTGAAAAACTAAGAAAATACTAAATTGCAAATTAATTTTTACGTTAAATCGATTTTGAAACAAAATTTTTAACATATTTACTTAATCGGTTTATCATCAAACCCAATAATACTTCGATTACGTTATCTAATTTGAGAGGAGTTTTTTATTTATGAAAAAAAAAAACAAATATCGTTTGCAACTTGCCTTTCTATAAAATAATAATTATCCTAGCTCATTTTATCTAGGTTTAAATAGTCTCAGCGTTATTTATTATTACTACTAAATTGATTGTTATATATCCATTTAAAATTTACCACACGTAAATTAAATAAATGTTATGAGTGTTTTTTCGAAAAACTCAGTTTTTCCTTCCGATCTGTCTGTCTGTATGTGTGTCTGTCGAATTTTATTTTTCTAATTTTGAAAAACTAAAGATATATTTGGAATCAGCATCTAAATGTAAGATTCACTTTTCAAAATTATGTTGATTGTCCAACGGGAAGGTGGTCAGATCGGCCGCCGAAGTTACCGAAAAATGGAAAAAAAAATTCGAAATTTAAAATTTTTTAAATTTTTTAAAATTTAAAAATTAATTAATTAATTAATTAATTTAATTATTTTAATATTTTTTTTCTTTTGTTTGTTAATTAATTTGCGAGTTATAATTTGCCGATTAGGAGTTTTTCATAGCGGCAAGCTCGATTGCTGCGTGTCAGATGTTTTTAAAACTGAATATAATTTTATTATCTTTTTATGGTTCCGGACCTCAAAAGGAAAAAAACGTAACCCTTTTAGGATCACTTTGTTGTCCGTCGGTCTGTCCATTCGACTCTTAATTTCGGGAACGAGTGGTGATATCGAGTTAAAATTTAAAACAGTTACACACATCTATAGTCCATTGAAGGTGTGATTTTTTTAAATCAAGGTAAAATAAAAAGATACTAAAGTAAATAAAAAGATACACATGATATTTGACAAGGTACCAAAATTTAGAACTTCCTATAATAATTAGGTAGTAACTTCATTTTATAGTATTAGTTCAAAGAAAAATCTGAAAAATATACATTAAATAAAAAAATATATAGTTTTAGAGGGGATTGAGATTTTAAAATTTAAGCTACTAATTCAAGTTAGATACTCCGTAATGTTTATTTGTTTGTTAATTGTTGTTAAACATTTTATAAATTTCTTTATGAACACTACAGTATCAACCGTTTGAGTATGAAAAAATGACAGACATTCATACATACATTCGTCTATACAAACTTTCATGTTTATTATTAAGTACTTGGTAAGACATAGGTTTTGTAAGCTGAATTTAAGAAAAAGTCCAAAACTCGATTACAGAATAATCTTTAACCTATAAAAGTGTACGGAGCCCTCGGTGGGCGAGTCGGCATTGAATTCCTCAGATTTTATTAAAACATTATAATATTTGTAAACTAGTACTATATTGGCAAGACATGCCACCTCTAGTTGTACGATCTTTGTCTAATTACCTCATTATTAATTGTATATATAGATATACATATACACTCTGAATTTCCAGCAAACGTAAGGTTTAACTTATCTAATCTGAATGTTTAAATGTAGATTATTTTGTAAAGGAAGTTCATTTAAAATGAAATTTGAGTAACTATTGAAGTTCTATGATAACAGATAATTCGTTGTAGGACTTCACTGTATTTAGGACGAGTGTTATCCGACCTGTATCAAGCAATTTTACTATACTGGTAGTCAGTATATATACGTTGTTTGATGCTGGCATCATGCGAGATTAATGTTTAAAATTTCAAATCCTAATTTTGTAGAGAATCAGGAATCTTCGTACAACAACAGTTATGAGCTTCCACATAATTTTTTAAAATGCGTTTTATATATTGTTTAGAGTTTGTCTATTTTGTAGGGTACATATTTGTTTAAAGAAAATATTGAAAAAATTGGATATTAAGTTAAAAGATTGAGAATTTTACCGCCACGGTGCGTAACGTAACGTCAGTAAATTTTTATTATAAATTCATTTCATTTAAGAACAACAATAAAAAACATACTACTTCTGTAACAGTTTTTTATGAAAAATTTGTGATTCAGAATATATTATTTAAAATATATTGTATCGTCCTTTATTTTTGTATAGGTACATATTTATAACGCTTATATAAAATGCAAAATATTAATTTATAATTTATCTTATAGCAAATAACTACAATATAACTAAGAGAACATGTTCATGAATCGGATACGCGCTTGATTCTTTGCCATTTATTTTAACATTACTCACTTTGAGGGTGCGATGTATATCTCGAAAACCTATTCTCATCACATTTCTGTTCCAAGGCAGCTGTATACTTCGTTGGATCTGGTACGAGGATTCTCCATCAACACCTTCATAAAGAGCCACCAAAATACCCATTAAGCCGTAGGGCGAAAACGCAATATTATTTTCATTTAAAAAGTTGTGTTCTGCTAAAATTTTTAAACCAAATTCGTTTGTCACATCCACCATATGAGAAAGCGGATTACGTTTTGAATCCCATAATTTAATTTCTATAGGTATACCATATTCTGTACTGGCTTGTTGAAAAATTGAGAATATACAAACGAAAAACGATAGGCCAAGCGTGTGGCGGGAACGTCCGTCTCGACTCATGGTGGTCACTACTCTGTCCGCGCTTGGATGGCTGCAGGCTACAAAGGCACAGGCTTCTTAGTGCCTAATTAACATGAGTCTTCGGACTTTTCGGTGAATGCCCTCAGATAAACTTACTCGAAAAATAACATTCAAAAGATTGTTATTCACAATGTGTGATTGTTTTATTACTATTCATTGATTTATAGTTATTTATCTGTCAAGAACAATGCATTTAACAAAACTCATGTCTTATTTTAAAAGGTAAATGTACTAAACCTATATGTACCTAAAGTTTGAAGATCGTTCGACAAAATATAAGACCTTATACAAAGTTTAAATAAGTTTTTAGATAAGTTATTGCTAAGTTGGTGTTGATTCTGTAAAACGCTCAAGCCTAAAATGTATATATAGGTATGTATAGTGCTCAAAATCAAATGTTTCTTGAGCTAGTGAGTTAGGTCATTTGCACACGTTCCCCTCCCCCTCCTTTTATTTGTAACTGCCTTCAGATGAGCAGTTTACTTGTTTCCCCCTACTACTAAAAAATAAAAGTGAAGAAAAAAATAATATTTTGACTTTGTACATTTGTTTTATTGATATTGAGTGACGTCGGAGTTTATTTCATTCCTTTTTTTAGTTTGACTCGAATGTTTATTTTAAGAAACCTAAAACTAATATTTTTATAAATTACACTAACAGAACTAATAAATTATATATTTTATTTAAACTTTATAGTTATTTAGTAACGGGGCAAATTCTGTAAATTGAATACATTTTGAAATAAACTTGCTACTTGTTAAGTACCTGAGACATAACTCATAAACAACAAGTTAATTTTTGTGTCTGTATTTTTTCGTGCGTCAAGCATAAAAACTGAACGGATTTTTAATGAATATTGATATGCTAGGTTATAGCTCTGTTTTATTAATGTACTTTTCATTTCTGCAAATTTTTTTTTTCAGGCGAAAATATAAAAACTACTTTTGGCTATACTTATAATAATATAGAACTATGAATGTATTTTTTGTAAAATTCGCTGTAGTTGTATTTATTCTCCGATACTTTATTTGATATGATGCCTTTCAATCCTGAAAGTTATGAGATTTTTACGGGAAAATACTGTTATTTTAACTTTTGTAACTTGTAACGTTTATATAATTATAGACAATTATAGACCTTTTTTTTATATATAGTAATCTATGAAAAAAATATTATACTTATACCAGAAAATTCAAGATGGGAGTGAAGGGAGACGAAACCGCAAGCAGCACCTCTTTATATACACAAAATTGCTTAATTTTTTACTTTAATCATTAGTTCGCCTTTATTAACTATAAGTGATCATGAGTATAATTATTACCAAAATATGTATTTAACTTTCCGTTTTGGCAGTTTGTAAAAGTAAAAAGAATTACATAACATCGGTGTCAAGCAAGCGATTTAAAAAAAAATTGCAACTTAATGTTTTAATTTGTTTTGAAATACAAAGTAACAACATAACGAAACAATACCTAACGCAAATATTTAATTTCTTATTTTTTATGAAACTACTATTCTTTCTAATTATTATACTGATGTAATATTTTTCTACTTATAACCATAATATTATATAACAAATACATTTTAAATGCCGATGAAACAATTGACGAGACGAAATTTAAAGAAATTTTAGATCAGAAATGTAAACACTAAACAGTATAATGTACTGTGTTCTATCAAATGGCAACAATTTTATCAAAATGGCAGCGGTTACATATTATTTGTGGAAGATTTAAGTTTCTTCTTATTAGTATAATTCACAATAATGCGCTGAATCTATTTAATATTTTGGTAATATTTTGTGTCGTTTGTGGTGTTATTGTGAAATTTTGAACTGACAAAAGATAAAGTTAATTATACCTTGTGCGCTGAGTATAAGAGTAAAATGAGTATACTGAATTCACTCTATAGAAGCTGAAGCTTCTTTCGGATTTAAAAAAGGTCAGTATTCTCAGCCTTTTCCATGTAATTATTAGTATAAAGTAGGTAACATATGTACATTAAAGATTGAAATATGTTCATATGGTGTCTGATATTTAAATAATTATTTTTGATTATTTGTCTGTTAATATTATAATATAATCAAAATTTTCTAGTGAGTGTTTATCATTACAAAAAAGAAGGTAAGTCATAATACTTATTTTTAAATAGACTTAACTCTCTTTTAAAATATGCAACATTTAAATAAGTTTATGTTAACAAAATGTATATTGAAATTCATATGTTCAAAAAAGTACAATATTCAGAATGGTGTACTATCCCTTAGAAATGTAATACGAAACCTTTCTGGTAGGTTTAAAATATGTCATTAAATTAATTTAAATAGTGATAGCATAAAGAAACATGACTGTAAGTATTCAACTTGTGAGGACAGTGAGTATTATTTTATTTATATTATCATAATATATATTCCACCAGTACCAATATTGATTATAATGATGTAATTTCCAGTTCTTGAACACATGGAAGATTTTGGTTTTAAGAAATTAAATAATAAGTGAAATCTGTTTATGACCAGTCAATGGTCATAAACTGTCAAGTGTGTGCATCAAGATGGAACTGCCGGACTGCCCCCCTGGGGCTGAGGGTTATCAAGATTCAGTCACTGAAGTGCCTAAAAAGATAGAATCAGATGAAACATCCGCTTGTACTAAGGTAAGAGTCAAAATATTTATAAATTGATTTTATTGTAAGACTAAGAATAAGTTATATTGATGTACTCAACAGAAATTCTTCACATCATATTTTAGTACAATAAAAGAAAATAATAATGTTTTTGTATTTTACATTAACCAGAAATCTTATTACAAGCTGATTGAGGTATATTACTTAAACCTGATACATTTGATAGTTTTAAAAAATATATATATACAATAAGATATACAATACTACAGTAACCAATGTCTGAATATGTGGAAGTTTTTTGGTACTAGTTTCTTAACCACAGTTAAAAATTCGGTAAATGCTAAATTTTTTAGTGTTAGTAAACAAGATGCAATGTTATTTTCAGGAGCAAAATTCTTTGCTAAAAAAAATAGTGGGCCTAGCCTAACCTATACAAAAATTTGTTTAAAAAAACAAAAACATTGCATGCATTGCTATAATCACTTGTTTTAATAACAATAGCCATATTCTATATTCTTGTGTATCAATCATTCTGTCAGGAAAGTTGTCAAAAAAGAAAAAGGGTTAAGGTTATATTAGGTCTTCTTCATTTTTTTAGATAAAATTTTTACTTTCTAAAAAAAAACTCTAAAAGAATTGTCATTCTGATTTTGGCTAATCATAATTCTCTAGGTGGTGGTAACACACGTTTTCATGACACTTACCTGCAGTGGTGGTAAGAGACAAGTAAAGTTTTTTTTGTACATGGTAAACCCTTTTCTGTACTCCTTCCCTAAAAAGTATAATGTGGTTTATCATTCTTGTAATCGGAACAATAAACATTACAATATGTTAAAATGATTATTTCATGCCTAAATTTATACAAAACTGATTCAATTATTCACTGTTTTAGTTTACATAAAAATAGTGATGTGATTCTATACTTTAGTATATTATTAATATAAGGAACACCATTAAAAGCATTTGGAAGTGAGAAACTGGTAACTGATTTTTTTATATTTAAACTCCTAGTTACTTTTAAATTAAAAAATAATTATTAGGCTACATAACTTATATAAAACATTTATTAATAACATATATATTTATTAATAGCGGACAACACATAAAATAATACATTTTTAGCAAGGAAAATATTGAGCTAACTTGTAGTTCTTCTATAAGGCTCATATTCAATTATTTACAGTAATTTTTTTAAAAAGCTATTGCTTTTTCAAAAGATTTAACATCTTCAAATAAAATGATTAAATAATGAAGAGAGCCAACAAAAGTATGCAAAACAATTATTTTGTAATATTTTATAATTCTTTTTGACACAATTTAGTAAATAAAAAAATAAAGAAACCGACTAATGATAAGAATTTTCTAATAACCTTGGGATGTACAGGAGAGGTATGTTTGTATGAAAAAAACATATGATATTTCAATAAATGTCTGAACAAATGGTATATTATATCATACATTAAAAAGTATTTTATTTAACATACTTATAAGATTTTAAGTGCTATGAATTAATGCTATTATCAATATAATTGATTAGGTATTTCTGAATTCAAAATGGTCATAAATAAATTGGAATTGGATTGTGACAGACATTGAAAAACAGTGATAGTGTGACAGTTTGTCAGTAAATATGTTATATGAAGGTTTATATACATTCAAAAATGTTTGAGTCTAACAAATAAATAATTAAGTGGAGTTGTTTATTGAACTTAATATTTCTGCAAAATTTTATGCTCAATTGTATATTTCATAAAAAAAAAAATCTATGTTAGGGTATTACAATTAGATTAAATTCCGTTGCATAATCATACATTTTTTATACTATTATAGGCCATGTTATGAAACAAACAAACAGTATATTTGTATGGATAAGGGGTGTGTAAACCTATTAACTTTTGCCAGTGGTGTGACACTTGTGAAATTTGGAATTAGGTATTCCTATTTTCTTTTTCTTTTAAGTAAGTTAAACTGGTATATTCACAAGTCTAAAAAAATTATTTCACATAGGCATAGTTTCCACCTTTGAAACGTCACACTGTTCACCTTTTCAAAGTGTAGGTCCAAGGAAGAGGAACACCAGGAACTCTAGCTTATTAATTAAATTAAAAATACTCGTATGACTATCTTAGTCACAGCCATACTTGATATGTGAGATCATGTAAAGACCGATAAACAAACAAACCGCATTTAATACCGTTTAGTCGTTTTTATGGTGATTCGCGTACAGTCAAACAGACGTATAAACAAATGCCCTAAATAAATTGTTTTGGCTTCTCTTATAAAGACTCCCCTATTTCTTTTTGTGAATAGGCATAGACCAAACAAGGTACATTTTTATAATTTATATAAATTTCGGTATCGGAAGTGAATTTCGAGGACGTTTTAATGTAGTCGTAGTGATAGCTAATAGCTGAAAATGTATATGTGGTCGGACCTTTTCATCCATCTTTATATTATGCAGTAAAATTGGTAAGTATGTTGTCGAATAAGAATAACGCATAAAATTATATTAAATAAAACGGGCCAACCTAACCTGTATGTTTTATTTGTCTCGATATTTATCATGTATTTATCTTTTATGTGTAACAAAATAATTATACAAAGAGAATCAATTCTAGGGAGCTTAAAGATATATATTTACAGGCGGAACAAGAGTTTCAGCAGCATCTGAACAGTCTAAAGATAAAGACAGAAGATGGGAACTACCGGTGTATGGTGGAGAGGCGAGGACGTGACGTGTCCGGGAAGTGGATATATCTGTGCTACCCCTGCGCAGCCATGTGCAGTGGGGAGAGGATCCTGCAAGTGCGTGACCTTGACTATTGATATATTTGCTAGAAAGATTTTTCTTTGTCTCAGAATTCATAATAAAATGCATTATATATTTATAAAAGCGGCTCAATTATGTTTTTGTCAGATAAGTTACAGCTGTATTCTGTGTTCCTTGATGATATGTACATGCTGCTATCAAACCATCCTCCCAAGTATTTCAATACGGATCCTAAATAGGTTTGAAACTTGTCCGGCAATCTGACTTAATTGATATGAGCACAGTACGACAGAGCTAAAAAATCGTATACACTAATATTATAAGATTTATGCTAACATTCAAACTATTGCTTTGTATAATGTATTATTATTATACCTACGGAATTTAACGCCCTAGGAAATAGGTATTACAAGAAAACTTTATTCCGTCATTAAAAATCTTATTGTTTATTTCAGACTCATATATCCGGAAAGAAACATAAAACTAAGCTTTCAATTAGAAGTATTTGGCCCTTGAAGATATTTGATGAACATCCATATGTGTCGAATTCTAATTCCAAGTCTGCAGGTAATAAAATTAGACTTACAACATAGTTTTTATTAAGTGAAGTTTTTAGAATGTTTATTATTAATTCACAGCGACAGAAAAAGTACTCCAAAAAATGGCTGAGGAAGTTGAGATGTTCAAAAAGACTCCTACAGAGTTAGATATGAAGTATGATAAATATCGTGAAATACGTTGTCACATTCAGGACACCCTTGATGCTGTTAAGTGAGTGTTCACTATTTGTTATGATAGAATAATTGATTGCTTTTGATATTATTAAAATAATAGTTGTTAATAAAAGTAGTTATTCTAAAATTGTTTATTAAATATTTTAACATTGATGGAACAGTGATAAGTATAAAAAAATACAAAATATTAATACTATCTCCAATATAGTGTCCTTACACAAAGGCTTATTTCGATAAGTATGGGATAAAAATAAGGCCTTCTGATTCTTCAAAATGGCTTACAAGTGATCACTGATATTGATTCAAAGTTGAAAAGTCAATAAATAATAAATACTACAAGATACAAAATGCATAAGATAAAAGAGATAGTTTCTTATATTTTGTAACATTTGAGACTGCAATGGAATTACTCATTTCAGAGCTCCTCTACTGGGTATCGAGTATTTGATCGAGCACCCACCGGAGAAAGCTCACCACGAGCCGTCGTACATGTGCACACTGTGCTCCAAGCAGGGCCATCCGCGCACTATCGTCAACCACCTCACATGCTTCTGGCATCGCTACAACTATATGGTGATTCTTTATTTTTGATCCTCTAAGAAGTTTTGAATAGTAAAATTTTCGGTTGGGCCGAGTCTTGTAAATTAATAAATTGAAATAAATTGAAATAAATGGAACCGGATAGATACTTCACGGATCTTCTAATTAACTACCTCCCTCCCTCTCTCCGGCTGCGCCACTTCGACCGACTAACTACCTATTCCACCCCCTGAGTCATCTCAAGTAGCTCGTGCCCCCCAGCTGCGTCACTTCACGGCCGCGTGTGCCGCGCTGACTCCATTCCGCGCGCAGGCCAAGTACCGCGAGGGCGTCGCCATCATCATGAACCGCCTCGCGCAGCGCGTGCAGGACCGCTACGGACGACTGCGGCCCGCGCACCTCGACAAGGACGACTACGAGAAGGACAAGTATGCCTCACTGCAGACACACTAACTCATCTTTCGTCCCCTACGTCGACTCGGTCGATGAGCGTAGCCGACGGTTTTAGTAGATATCGTTTACCTCTGCATAGAAACACGTAACCGTCCTGCCTCGGTTACTAGTCGATTCTATATCTATCATACAATCAATACTTCAACATTATAGAATTTACTAAAATTATAATAAATATGTTATAATTATTGACAGAGATCAAATACATCAATGGATCTTCAGAGGTCACCACTTCACCGAGAAAGAAAACTGCACTTTTGAAGAAGTAGTAGATGTTGATTTAATTACTTCATTAGGTAAGTGAATTCAGTTAAAATTAAAGTACATGTACATATTATTTAATTTTAATTACATATTAATTAATTTTTATTATTAAGGTAAATAGAAGTTTGTTTTTAACATTACAGATTCTACCAAAGGTCCTGGAGCAAGGTAATTTACTAATTTGAGAAGCAAAACTGAAATCCATACTTGATTTTTATATATATTATTTATTTATCTGTTATACCAGCAGACACGATCGTGAACCATCGCCCCCTATTGTGGCAGCGCCGTCGAAGCCAACTTTCGTAAGATAATTTTATTATAATATGACTCAAATACCAAAAGAAAATGTTTAATTTAAAACTAAAAACTGTTCATAATGATAATGCTATTGCTAATAGGGTTCAAAAAGGAATACTAGACGTCGAGGCTCCATGGAATCTTTATCGGACGTGAGCGACGAGCCTGAAGTACGCATTATTAAGGAAGAGAGAGTGTACAAGTACGTGGTATAATATGTATTACGTATATATTTTGAAAGTACTTAAAATGTAATTTAAATCTATTTTGTGAATAGAGGTAGAGGTGAACCCCCCAGATACGATCCTTACGCGGCACACCGGCGATCCAGTCCGCGTATGGATAGGGTGTGTACTTTATTATTATAGTTATATAGAATATTATATGTATTTATTTTTACTAATCCGGGGTGTGTGGCGCAGCCCATGTCGCACAGCGCAGTGTGCCGGCCGCCCAACTACTCGTACAAAGTGAAGCTGGCGGACGAGAAGCGCGCGGCGGCCGAGGAGGCAGCGCGACGGGCACGGGACTACCACGAGAAGAACCCGGAGAAACACCCGCTGTACCCCGACGAGTGGAGGAAGTTCTGGAACAGACGCTACAAGGAGATACAGGCGGGTAAGGTTGACAGATTACAAGAGGTAGAATATTTATAAATGTCGCCTTTTTTATATAAGAATAATAAGTTTGTAGTGTCATCTTTAATCAAATGTCTATTGGAATAATGTACCAAGTTACAACTCATTATTCTCATTTTGTTTTATTATCACTACTTATAGAAGGCAAAGATCCATCCAAATACGACTTTAAGCCCGAGTGGATAGTATACTGGACGGGTCGTATGAAAGAGCTCCATGACGACGAACTGAAGACTACAGTGCTCGAGATCTACCGGAGACTAAGGCTCACTCCCCCAGAGACCAGTGAAAGGAAACGGTACTCGACTGACATTAATTTAGTAAAATATTGCGGCGAATTATTATGCAATAATAAAACAAATGTGACTTCAAATTCTTTTTATTATTACTTAATAGTAGGGGTTGTTTACTTTATAACTTATTTAGACGGTCATCTGAGCGGCGAAAATCTCTTGAGCGCCGAAAGTCCATCGAGCGTCGAAGATCCCCCGAGCACAGAAGATCTACCGATCGGCGTCCCTCATACGCACTGAAGAGACACTCCCCTCCTAAAAGGAGTCAAGACGCATATCGCAGAAAATCTTCGGAACGTAGAGATCGCAGGTAATTTATAATTTTTTCTTGCGATACTTTCAAATATATACAACATATGTATAACTACTTATATCCTGCACAACTATATTATCGTTATACGGTATTATTTTCCCGTTATTATTTTTAATTTTCATGTAATTTGCATTATTTGCGTATATTTGCTAAATTTTTGTGTTTCGACAATATTAGCCGTAAGACAAATCACCTTTTTTACATAATTTTTTATTTCTAATTTTGTAAAAAGGTTTAAAAAGAGCTACATATAACCGCCAGAGGGTCTATTTATTACTGGAGAAATAATTCTGAATATAAGAGTAAAACATCAGTCAAGTATTTAAACTGCATTGTACCTTTAGATCCCCAGTACGCGGTCGCTCGCCTCGTCGTCGCACTCCGCTCAGATATCTACGGACACGCTCTAGAAGTCCAGTGCATAAGTGGGTTAACATTTTTTAAAAGATATTTATGCATATTAGCAATTTCGAAAAATGTGTATTTTTTTACTTACAAAAACTCATGAGCGTGTACTAGAAAATATTACCATAATTACTGAACTCGTGTACCCTCGTATTCAGAGAGAGTCCCCGTCGTCGCTCCCCGCTGTCCCGCCGTGGCTCCGCCCCCCGCAACCACAGCCCCACGCGCGCGCCGCCAGCACGGGCGCACACATCACTGCATACCGTGCTCATATCAGACGACGAACTAAAAAAGTACGTTTCATACGTTTGTAATCTAACTACTAACATTGTCTTATAGATTAGTCCATACTTAAGAGTGGACGCATCTCTATGGGTGGCGACATTTATTATTTATATATTTTTTTACTTTGTCAATATATGAAATATTGTCTTATTTATTAGTAGCGACGACGGATTATCTCCATGGAATTCGGACGATTCTCTCGGCTCTCTTCCCGAGGCTAAATCTCCCGTCCGACGTTCGGTCTCGACGAGCGTGACGCACGCGTCTCGCAGAAACGACTACCAGAAACGGGACTTTGACGCGGAAAACGTGGTGGCCACGCTTAGACTGCTCGTCGCCCTGGAGGATTATCTCGGCAGCCTGGGACCCAAAATTGTGGATTTGCTAGCAGAAGCACTTAAAATGGAAAAGGTTTTACATTACAATTATTTATTAGAGATAAGCTACATGTGGTCATTCACTTCATTAAATTTGATGGCATCTAGGATAAGGCGAACTCGTCGGAGGAGATGCTGGAGAAGGAGTCCGCCCTGGTGCTGATAGAGACCGCCAAGGAGAAGCTGAAGGGCGCGGTGCAGGCGGGGCTGGTGGCGAGCGGGGCCGCCGCCGCCGTTCGCGCCGCCGTCGTGCGCGCCGCCGCCACGCTGCACGCCGCCGACACGCGCCTCAGGAAGAAGGTACTCACCTATCGAGTTCTAACAAACTCAATTAACTGCACATTAGTAGGATCTATTTCGAAAACATGTGTTTTTAAAAAACATATTTAAGAAGAAAAAATGTCAAAATTATTTAAGGTTAATTTAAATGTGAACATACATATCTTTCAAGCTCTGATTGTCTCGTTCCTAAACAAGAATAGATAAATTATCTCTCAATTGATAGAAAACATCGAACTCTTTTCTTAACAAGGCAATGTATGTACTAAGAAATATTTTTTAGATAATTTTCAAATGAATATAAATATTCCAGAAGCAGTCCCAGGCCGACAAGTCGTGCGCGGTGCCCGTAGCGGGCGTGGGCGAGGTGGACCGCGCGCAGATCGCGCAGCAGATGGCCGCCGCGCTCGTGGCTCAGGGCAAGACTGACGTGTCGTCGGAGGAGCTCGCGCAGCTCGTCGACGCTGTGGTGCGGACTCGTAGTTCCAAATTTAAAATTTGCAAATATCATCGGCTTTAAAAAGTCTTGACTGATGCCGCCTAAGGATGACCATGGACCATGTCTGGTTTTAGGATGATGTGAAATCAAAATAAAGCGTCTATTATTTGTCCTATTCGTGTCATTAATCACCAGTAATATCTATTTTTTACTTATGTTTAATGATTCGAACAACAAACAAGAGAACGAAGAAACAAAAGACGCTTTACTTCTTACACAAAAGATGAAAAAAGCAAAATGAATATTTTTGCTTTTATATACATGGCGTTCCTTTTGACTTGGTATTTATTAGGTCACATCGTTCTCCCCATGATAGTCGCTTTATGGAATTTGTCTTTTCAAAGTGTAGGACTTTCTATTAGGTATTGTCACTTAAAGAAAGCTTCCTTAATCTAAAATTTCTAAATTATTTTTAGTTTGTATATAAATAGTTTTCGGTTTAACTTATACCAGTATCAGCAATACAAAATAATAAGTTTGATCTAAATATCCTTCTTACAAAATTACTTACAATTTTAAAATAATCAATTTCAAATCGTATAAATCATTATTTACCAGGTTGGCATGGCTGAGGCCAAAAAACGTGAAGCAGCAGAGTCTAAAAAGTCCGAAGCGCGTGCCGCTAACGACCGCACCACGCGCCCGCTTCCTGCCTCCGGAACTACCTCCGCGCTTAAGATGCTGCAGTTCGCATACGACGATAAAAAGTATTTTTATTTATATAAATTGTTTTTCTGATCTGTTTGTTGATATTTTTTATTAAGATCTTTTGATTTATTTAATCTGTTTTTTAAGTTATATGTTGACTTTACAGGGTAGAGAGAGAAGATAATATCCCTGATGTAATGGACGGCTTATCAGATTCCGACTTGGAGACACTACTCAAGAATTTTAACGAATTATCAGCTGAGGAACAGCACAGTCTCATAGCTTATCTCAAGAAACTTGAAGCGCGTGAGCCTCAACGTGTAGAACGATTGAGACAGTACGTAAGTGCGGCGGCGACCACTACGCTAGTAGAGTCTGGAGTGAAGAAAGTAGGGAATATTGAAACTGTTGCTGTTGAAAGCGACGATGATGATTATACTGTGGAAGATGTAAGTAATTTTAGTACACTGACTTGATTATCTTATAAATACCCTTTTTTTATTTTTTATTTTTCTTAGGTATTTAAATCGGCTACCCAAAAAGTAAAAGAGGATCAAATTCGTCAAGAAATGGAAATTGTGAAGAAATCATTAGAAGAGACAAAAGATACTAATTCAACTCTTAATTCTCCATCTTCCACGGCAGGTTCCAATCTTCTCAATATATCATCCGCCACTAATCTCTTAGCTTTAGTTCAAGCAACATTACAGTCCACTCCAGCATCTACCCCAGCAATCAGTCAAATCACATCCGACGTAGTAATGAGCAGTACACATCCCCGGTCATTTGGAGATCTACCTGAATCTGTGAAACCTCTTCTACAATTACCTCTAATGCCGTTTAATAAACAAACTCCGTTTAATGAACAGAACAAGTCTCAAAATTCCCCTAGTGAAACTAATTCCAATGTCAACCAAATCAACATAAACAAGCCGCTAATCCCCACTTGGGAGCAAAGACAGGACAACCAACCAATTTTAGATAGATCTAATATGCAAAATATCGAGAAAATAGATACTGAACGTTTGAGAGGATCTCAGAATAACTATCAAGGAAATAGAAATCAAGACAACGTTTATTATCAAAGAGTACAGCAGGATCAAAATATTATGCCTTCAAGGGGGAACTATAACCAGGGGCAGCAAAATACTTATAATCAGGGCTCCCAAGGACATCAAACCGGTTTAATTCAAGGCCCACTAAGTCTACTAAATGATTACAATCAGATGGTACAAGGTGATAAGTATAGCCAAAGTTCTCAGAGAAATTTTAATCAGGAGACCGTAAGCGTCAATTTTAACCGTGGTCCACAAGAAAATTACAAACAGGGGATGCACGGAGACAATTTTAACCAAGATTTGCAAGGAAATTGCAATCAGATATCGCAAGGAGAAAACAGCCAAGGATCACAAGGAAGTTACAATCAGGGGTTACAAGGAGACAATTACAGCCAAGGTTCACAGGGAAGTTGCAATCAGGGGTCACAGGGAGACAACTATAGCCAAGGTTCACAGGGAAGTTACAATCCGGGTTCACTAGGAGACAACTATAGCCAAGGTTCACAGGGAAGTTACAATCAGGGGTCTCAAGGAGACAACTATAGCCAAGGCCCACAAGGAAATTACAATCGAGGTCGAGGACAAGGGAATAATAATCAAGGAATTGGAGAAAACCAAATTAACTTTAATCAAGGAGGGAGACCATTTGATAATAATAGTTCTGGACTCCGAGTTCCCATGGATAACTATAATTCTATTCGCGGCGGTACAAATAATTCTAGAGGGTCTAACAACTTTAATAATCAGGGTTCAAGAGGCAATTATATGGGCAACAACAGATCACAGGATAGTTTTAATATTCGAAATACAGATCAACAAAACCAGCACTTTGGTAACAACCAGAAGCAAAATAATTTTAGAGGGAGAGGACGAGGGTACGGCAGCCAGCGAGGGCGGGGCCGCGGGTTTTATTAGTAACAGTTGAAAGCATAATGACGTATTTTTACTTGTAAGGTATCAGTTTGCTGACTTTATAAATTAAAAGAGATTTAAAAAAGATTGTTGTTTTAATAAACTATTTATTATATTAAATATATATTTACATTAAGTGAAACATGATTTATATACGAAATGCACTTTTTCAGTAGGTCCCCAACTCCATAAGGGCATCTATATGCTCGGTTTCTGGCAGTATGTCTATCTCCAGAGTCTCAGACTTGATATTGTTATCACTTTTGTTACTAAAGGCAAAGAATCTAAATAGCTTAGATAAGTTTATAATGGCGTATGCCGAATGTGCCAGAACGTCCTCTACCATCTCCTTTAAAACTTGGAATGCTGACAGAATCTGTGGACTTATTTTTACTTCTGAAACAATCAATATCAAATTAGCATATAATTCAAAAACTAAGATACTAGAAATAAAAAAAAACAGTTACACCTGAACAAAAAATATATAGAAAGATATAAATAAGTTTTAACTCACTCGAAGTGTTATTCTTGCTGACATCGAACAAGAACATGAAGAAGTTAAGTTGCAGGTACAAGTCTCTCTCGGTGTAATCCCTGTCCAGCGCCCCCCTCTCGCAGCGCGTGCAGAGCGCGTGTCCCGCGGTGAAGGCGAGCGGGGCGCGGGACGAGCGCGCGCCGCACGCGGGGTCGTCGCACGTGAGCCAGCCAGCGTAGTACGAGCCGTGGTACTGACGCAGCTGGAGCGACAGCTGGTTCTGGACGCATGCCAAATAGTCTACCGGTCTCACGGTACATTTCTCGTTCTGGCACCGATCCAGGAATGATACGGTCTCTTTCTCTATCTGTAGGAATGTTTCGCGCACTCTGTTCTCCGTTTTACATTTTTCGTTGACGCATATGAACGAGAATTCTCTGCAGTGTCTGTATTTTTCTTTATCGTTTTCGACCTCGTAAGTGTCGGTGTTGGAATTTTCTTTTTTTATTACCTGACGGTAGCCGCTCGGGTCCAGGCCGAGGCAGTCGGCGACCCTCGCGGGGTCCAGCCCTTCGATGGGTTCGCATATGCGAGATATTACCGGATGGAGCTGGTGGGCTAGGTAATATTTAAAGTCGACGTTGAGATGCTCGAGGCTCTTTAATTCTTCTATGTGATAGGCTCTCTGTGTGGCGGAATTTGCCGTGCCGTCCTCGCATATTATATAGGGAACTATATCCCCCTTTTTAAAACGTCTACTATTTTTACTATTTAATCTGAGAGCAACTTGCACGTGCGGTTGAGCTTTCTTATCTGCGTATTCGTTTGGATTTTTGGTAAGCTGCTTTGTTATTATTAATAGAGATAGGGGCATTTTACTATGGACTAAATCATCCTTCAATTTGTTTAAATGATTTTGTATACTTTCCAGTCTTTCGTCAGCCGACTGTTCAGAAAGAATTTGGGTAAGTATAAATTTTCCGGACTCCGCGGCTAGTTGTGACCAGTCCCTCCTTACAATGTCTAAGCCTTTATGCTCTTGATTGTAAACGAATTCCCCAGTTTTATTTTTGCTGACAACTACTGCAGCATATTTCTTTTTCTTTAATAGCAGTAAATATTTAAATACGCCATCAATATCTAATTCAATTTGCTTGTATTTCTTATTGATTTCCCTTTTAAGATCGTTGCCTATTTTGAACACATAGTCATAGTCTAGGCAATTTGTATTTATCATTAAACTGTCGGTGTCACCATAAACTACGTCATAATTAAGTTTTTGAACAATTTCTTTTGTATCCAAAAGAATTTCTCTGCCTTTCATAGTGACCAGTGCGGCCAGTGGCTTCGCATAAAACCTAGAATGTGTAAAGCCAAGACAACCATACATAGAATTTGCAGTGAGTTTTAAAGCAGTCTGTCTAATATTGTATTGCATATATTGCTCAGTCGGCAAATCCGGTGACTTCATTAGCTTTTTTACTTCCCGTCGACTTTCTACCAGTTTTCTGATCTGAGTTGGGAGAACTCCGAAATCGGAATTAGGAGCGGGAAGAACCAGATTATTTATATCATCTTCAGATGCCGCACTGTTTTTTCTTTTGATTGTCGTAAAACAAATATTATATTCTTGTATTATACTGGGATATAGAGAGTTGAAATCCATAAGAAGAATAAGTTTATCATAAAATCCTTTCTTGGGATCGAGCACAAGACCACCAGCATAAGCTGCTTTTTTCTTGGCTTGTTTTTTCGAAACATTACCTGCTTCATCTTGTTCATCGTCTTCAACATCTGCAGCTTTCTTACCATAAATTTTATCGGGAACAATATAATTCTTCTCATTGAAGGCATGAAGCAACAAAAATTCATTTCTCTCTGATCTTCCGCCCATTAAAGTTCGAGACATAACATTTCCCGCTATTTGTGTTATTTGTAGAGCCAATGGTATTACATTTAGTTCACACATTATTTTCAGAATGTAAGATGCGTCTTGCATTGACAAGGATACTAGTTGTAGCAGATCGTTTGTAGTTTCATTATAGCGCGGCAAGTCTTCAGTGGCTACATCGGTTCTTTCACCTTCTCTCATCTTTAAAACGCTTACACACAAAGTGTCAAGATCAAAACTTCGTGCTCTTATCAGTTCCATAGCTGACAGTTTTATATCACAGACCAGTCTTCCAAGAAATGCATTTCTTGCAGCATACTTCTTCTGAGGAGCCACTGATCTTTTTAAGCGACCAAGCCGGGACCAGTTAGATATACGTAAATCTAAGATATTACCAATAAGTAAGTCTTGTTGAAACCCTTGCAAGTCGTGACCCACAACTAAATCTGGGTCGAGCTTCCAGAACTGCACCATGAAGTAGTTGAGAAGTTCTCTCTCACTATCACATTTTGTTAGTTTTGTTGCTTTGTATTGAGACAAATTTTGTTTTAGATCAATAGGCCACATTTCATTACATTTAGTCATCACTGTAAGAAAATAAAATGTTATTAAAAGTTAAACTCATGAATAAATACTGCAATGATAAAAACTACTTCTTACCACAAAAATGTTGATGAAAAGGCGGGTTAGGGGGTGGCTTGTGGATTGGAAATGAGTTGTGAGCAAGACAACTCAACATTAATATTTTAGTTTTATTGGTTTTTTGGTCGACTACTGTTCTCATATTCAACTGAAACAAACAAATTATGAATATTAATTTACAGCCAAGAAACCAACAAAAAGCAAATAAAATTGGACACTTTGTCTGTGATTTGTAAAAGTTCATAGTTTTCTTTAAGTTTTTAGAATTGATAAAAAATTGTAGGCAATATTGTAATATGATACTATGTATTATTAGATCTTTTTTTAAAGTGTTTTTAACTGCCAATAGTTAACCTTCCTTGTCCAAGTGCCTATATGGGATTTACTATGATTTAATTACAAAGAATTTTAAATCTTTCAACAATGGAAACAAAAACTATTTCAATATTCTTTAAAATGATGTGTTACATGATGAAAACAAGGAAAGATAGATAATTTTAGTTACATTATATAAATTTAGCTTAATTATGAAAATTTATTGTAATAAACTTTTAGGGGTTTGCACTCAAAAAGTGCCAATATAAAATAAATCTTCTCATCTACCACCAGACATATGAATATTATATAATTTATATTAATCTATACTAATATTATAAAGTAGAAGTTTGTTTTTTAAATAATGCTAATCTTCGAAACTAACAGATTAATACGGAACAATTCTATCTGTTTATGATTTCCTAATCAGAAAGGTTCATGAGCAAGGCTAAAGGCTATAGATGATACGTGAGAGAAACAGCAGGGCACAGCTAACCCTTAATATTTTAGTATATTTATTACTCACAGTAGCAACCACAATAGGGGGTGGCTCTAAATCATTATCATTTCTTATAACAGTTACATTTTCAATTTTTTCACAAACTGCTTCCAATTTACACCAAGACACTTTTGCTTGGATGTTTTCAATATTTTTCACTTCTAACCAACAAGGGCCCTTAATTTTTCTGTCAAGTAAGAAAGTCTCAAGGGAAGATGTGTTGGTTCCGAATATATGGGAAAAAGTTAGATATTTCTTTCCTGCTGGGGGAGGTGGAAACATAGCCTGAAAAAAATATAATTTAGCATAATTTTGATGTTTGTGTTAATAAAATTAAGATATGGTATTAAAAGTAACTACTCTGCTTTGCAAAGAATAGTCAATATTAAAGGGAAAGAAAATATATGTGAATGATTTCATACATGTAAAAAACCTATTAATACTTACAGAATATTTAACCTCCAAATAATCACACTGAGCTGGTATGTCAGGGAGATTGAAGCAGTAGTTTTTAGTCACTTTTCTAGACTTGAATTCTTTCAAACCAATTTCACTGGCAACAGAACTGTTGAACTCTTCATACACATCCATCATGGTAACTTCTTCATCTGTTGCCTCTAAGGTTATGGGATCCAATTTCTAAACATTAAAATCTTTTTCTTTAACATTGTTATTAAAAATATTACAAAAGAAACCATAATCATTTCAATAAACCATTAGTTAACAAATAAATGAACCTACATATTCTCGAGGTAGTAAAAATAGTTGTCGATTAACATTCTTCACAACCAAACAGCATGAGGCACAGCCTGCTTTTTTCTTCAAAGGATTTATATATACCTTGCCAAATAAATATACAACTCCTGGCTTAACAAATCTATCTTCCCAAGCATCAAGCCAATAGAACTTCAAATACTTATTCCCTTCCTTATTATTCTGAAGTGGCAACTGAACATCATTTTGAACATTTAAAACCACCTGATTATCATTTTCAGACCAATTGCTTGTTAATGTCTTTAACTCTTTAGGCTCCTTTTTTACTGGAAATATTTCAAAATCCTCATTAGGAATCTCTTCCACTGCAGCACTAGGTTTTGGAGTATCTTTTTTAATAGGAACCTGCAGTAAATCAGCATCATTGCTAAAATCATCACCAAAATCTATATCTTGAGTCTGAAATTCTTCTATGTTTTGAGTGGAGGAGTCATCCAGTTCCTGCTTTATTTCTTTATCTATTTTCCAAGTAGATTTCTTTGGTGTGGTCTTAATACATATTGGTTTTGCAGGTTTATTATGTTCCTAAAAATATAATATACAAATTGTATCATAAATTGTGAATAAAATATTCAACATTAACCTTAATGAGTTAAATACACACATCTGTATCAATCACAATTGCCTCTTCTTCTTTCTTAACAGGTGGAATGGGTTTTTTAACAGACGATGACAAACTTTTGAAATAATTCTGGGCATCTTTTTTGTTTGACTCAACTATATTAGTTCTATTTGGAACTACAGGCTTTGGTTTTATTGAAGAACTACTTCCATCTAAATCTGACATAATATCAGACAGAATGTTATCATCACATATTTTAACATCCTGAAAAAAAAACCGAATTTATTTTAGGTATGAAATTATCAAATACTAAATTAACCATTTGAAATAACAAACATTTTACTCAAACTTCCCAATTTTATTAACAAACCTCTTTTTTTTTAGAAGGCATCGAACCTAGAAGATTCCTGATATTTCCTTTCCCAGCCGGCTGGGGAGCAACTTTAGCTTTCCTCTTCTGACCTCTTCCTGTTTCTTTGGAATTGGTTGCCACATAAGTATCATCAATCTCATCATCATCAAATATTTCTCTACCATCTTCCACATATCCTGTCCCATCTGTAAACAAAATGTACTTATATTAAAACTTACGCTTATTAATCATTTGGTAGAATGTAATACATAAAAAAAAGATATTTAGTTTACAGATAATGCTGTTATATTACCATCTTCAATCCAGTCGTCTTCTTGCCTCTGTAGCACTCGATTACTGTATTCGGACTCGTCAACTGTGTCGTAAACGTTCTCTAGCTGATCTACGTCGTATTTATGCTTGGACCCCTTCCCCTTTAGCTGTTTAAGTTTTTCAAAAGCTGACATGCGACCATTTTTATCAACTTTTTGTCGTTTAGCTCTTTGATTTGCTGTAATATTTTTTCTTATAAAATATATCAACATAATAATTTTAAAAATCTTATAAATATAGAATACCTATTGAATCTGCCATATTATAATTATATATACTGAAAGTAAACCAAGGAAGTTAATATAAAAACAACGGGAATCTAGTTTAATAAGTTTGTTTTCTTCATAGCGGTTAGCGAACTGCCATACCCGACAATTAATTTTGGCGCGAATGCCGATGTCACTTTTTTTTTTATCAAAAGTATTATACATATTTATTTGGTATCATTTATATAAATTAAATTTTATAAAAATTAACATACTAAAGGTATTTTTTTTAATTTATGCCGTAACTCCGCCATGCTCAGAGCTCAGGAATAGGAACCTGAATTGTTTCAAAAGTAGTCAGGCAAATTCCAAAAGTATTTAAGTGTATACAGCCGGATATATATATAATAATTATAATAAAGTATAAATTATCTTAAAATATCATAAAAACGACATTTGAATGTTATCTGTTTTTTTTGTGTTGTGTTTTACGCGCCAAAATAGTTGTCACTTTCTTCATTGAAAGACGTTTATCTTTGTTTGAAATTAAGTCATTCACATTTAAGTTTATACACCAAATTATTTGAGAAGAAAGTCAACCTCAGAAGTTATACATGAGCGTATTACTATATAATATTTATAAGAAATAAATAACTAAAAAGTGAAAATGGCAATGCGTGATTATACCGCTGATAAAGGTAAATTTAACCTTATTTTCATAAAGGTATCTTTAGTTTGTCCTTAATAACACTTAATGTTGTTTTAGAAAGCTTCAAAAACTTCTTTATCGATTTCTGTCAGACTGATGATGAAGGCAACAAAAACTTCAAATATGCGGATCAGCTAACGAGAGTGGCTCACAGGGAACAAGTATGACTAACTACTAATATTTATTATTTTATTATTAGTTATTATTTATCTACAAAATTCTTCCTCAATTCACAAATTTAAGTCTTGTTATTTGATTATCCATGTTAAAAATATTAAATATATAATTAAACAGTACAGCAGTTGGTGATCTTATAAATATAGGTATATAAATTAAGATATTATGTTCTCTAACTTTTAGGTAGACTTTGTAGTTGATTTGGATGATTTACATGAGTCTAACGAAGAACTTGCCGAAGCAGTTGTTAAAAACACAAGAAGGTACACAACTATGGTGTCTGATATTGTTTATGAAATACTACCTGAATATAAGCAAAGAGAGGTAATTAACTATTGTTTGTTATTTTTTATGTTTAATTCCAAACCCTTCAATGGCTGTCAATTATTTGCTAGGTGGTTGCCAAAGATGCATTGGATGTATATATAGAGCATAGAATAATGTTAGAAGCTAGGAATCACAGAATCCCAGGAGAGATGAGGGATCCTCGGAACAGATACCCTCCAGAGCTGATCAGACGATTGTAAGAGAGCTATTATTATTATTATTATTATTATTCATTATTGGTTTGTTCCTACTATATGAGTTATAATACAAAACCATTAATCAAAACCTTGTATTATTTAGCCAATCTAATAAACTGAACTGCTAAAAGATGAACAGAAGATAATTAAAAAGATTTTTTTATTTTAGTGAGGTGTACTTTAAGGATATGTCAACATCTAAAAGTGTTCCAATCAGAGATGTTAAAGCTGAGCATATTGGAAAACTAGTGACTGTTAGAGGTATGCTATACTTGATTGATTTTATATAGAATAATATTTGATTTTCAAACAATTTATCTTCCTATTCAGTATTTAATTGTAAAAATGAAAAGATACAATAAATATGAAAAATATGGATGTTATCTTACATAAATCAATTTAGGCAATAATTCTATCAGGAAAGTTGGACTTAAATAAAAGATTTAATAAATTACAATAATCTTTTTTCATAACTTATATTCACATACTTATTTAATTACAATAGAGTTGTAGATATTTTTTTTAAAATCTTAGTTACACTCTAAATTATCTCAATTATTAAAACAACGATAATAAAACATGTTATGACATTCATAAGACTTATCTTGCATAAGAAGAGTTGAGAGAATGGACAACAAGGAAAGATTATTGAGAATAATTAATTATTATAATAAAGATGTTTTTTTTTTTTATAGGTATAGTAACACGGTGCACAGATGTGAAACCATTGCTAGTAGTAGCTACATATTCATGTAGTGCTTGTGGGGCGGAGACCTACCAGCCAGTCAGATCTCTACAGTTTACACCACCACCGGCCTGCACTGCTGATGAGTGTAGAATTAACAAGACAGCCGGACAGCTGCACCTGCAGACTAGAGGTTCACGGTTTCAGAAATTCCAGGAGATAAAGATACAAGAACATGTAAGAGATTATTAGTTATATATCTTTTCATATTAATTATTATCCATAATCCATAATTGAAGAAAGATAAGCATGTGACTCTCAATGTGTTTTACTGTAAGGTCTTTTGCTATATGCTTGGAACATTGGTGAAGAATTGTTGATTGAATCTCAATAATAAATTCAGCATGTTCAATGTTATGCATGTTATAATCCACAGTCAGACCAAGTCCCAGTGGGTCACATCCCCCGCCAGTTGTCTGTGTACTGCCGTGGCGAGGTGACTCGTCGCGCACAGCCCGGGGACCACGTGGCCGTGACCGGGGTGTTCCTACCTCTATTGAACACGGGATTCAGGCAGATGGTGCAGGGACTGCTATCTGATACATACCTGGAGGCACATGTGAGTACAGGGTGTGATCACCCACACTTAAATGTTTCATGTAACTGTCTGTCTGATGTTATATCTCCTCAACAGATGAACCAACTTTTATTTTTTTTTTGTGTTGTGATGACTTGGTCGAGCATTTATAGATATTTTTGGAGGAAATTTAACTAGAGGTTTTAAGGCCATCTTTAACTCAATGTTTTCATATAAAATTTTTGCTACGATTCTTCAATATGGGACTTCCAAATATATAAAAAAAAAAGAAACATTTTATATATGTCCGTGATGTATAAGCGAAGAAGGGCGCCTTTTTATTCTACCATATTGTTATTATTGTTTTTTTTTCATTGTATTTGTATTTTTTTTTTTGGTGTGTTATAAACAATATTTATTATTATATCTAGGCTGTTACGTGTCTCAACCAAGCTGACGAGGGTGAGTTATCGGAGGCGCTGACGGAGGAGGAGCTCGCAGAGCTAGCGGATGATGACCTGTACTCGCGCATGGCCAGAAGCTTAGCGCCGGAGATATATGGACACGAGGACGTTAAGAAGGCGTTGCTGCTGCTGCTGGTGGGAGGAGTTGATAAGTATGTTTTTGTTTTTATTTAGCCTTAGTTAATTTCTTATAACGAAGTAAGCACCTATTACAAGTATTTTTTTTATCGTAAATAATTAATTTACCATATTAATTATACCATATCATTTTTATACATGTTTTATAGTAACAACTATAGTATACAAAATTAGAAAGATTCGTTGATATCTGCTCATTAATTAAAGAAACCTAATCGTGTCAGGCGTCCCAATGGCATGAAGATCCGTGGCAACATCAACATCTGTCTGATGGGTGACCCTGGGGTGGCGAAATCCCAGTTGCTGAACTACATCGACCGCCTGGCCCCACGTTCGCAGTACACCACCGGACGGGGCTCCTCTGGCGTGGGACTTACCGCCGCCGTGCTGAAGGTACAAACTTACATTGGATACATTGCATGTATTTTATTCCTTTTTAAACTGAAACAAATTAATGTTAATGTATTGACTGTAATGGCTGATCGAACTGAGCGAAGCGAAGCTCTTTACTCCCCAAATTTTCAACTCTTTGTTACCCTACTCGTTCAATTTACGAGCTACAAGCACGAAATTTTGCACACACGCGCATAATGACCAAAACCCAGTCTGGATTTAAAATCATCCTAATCATAATTGTACTTTTCGAGATAATTGTTAAAATGTGTCCCATATAGTAAACATATAGAACGTTTTTGTTTCGCGCCGCTGCGTCGCGAGGCCAACCCCGCTTGCGTGGACCTAGTATAAAGGTCGTGGATTTGGATTCGATTACCACACGGGCTTATAATTTTGATATTCCATTCACATTTTGTGTCTGTTATCATGTGGGCATTTGTTTAATTATCAATAATAAAAAATATATTTATGGATAGACTGATATATAAAAATATAAAACCTTTAATTATTCTAAATTATCGTTCCTTAGGACCCTTTCACGGGTGAGATGATGTTGGAGGGCGGTGCGCTGGTATTGGCCGACCAGGGCGTCTGCTGCATCGACGAGTTCGACAAGATGGCCGACAACGACCGCACAGCCATACACGAGGTCATGGAGCAACAGACCATCAGCATTGCTAAGGTTACTGTTACAGTCATATACATACTAGCTTATGCCTGTGACTTCTAGACTTAAAACTTAAGTTTTTTTTTATTATTTTTTTTTAATTCAAATTTAATAAAAAAAATGTATTTTAAAATGAAATTTAGCTATTTATTTAAAAGTATTTATTATTCGATTATTATGAATTGTAAATATAATATCAATTATTTCCAGGCCGGTATAATGACATGTCTGAACGCACGCGTGTCGATCCTAGCGGCCGCTAACCCCGCCTACGGACGATACAACCCCAAGCGCACCATCGAGCAGAACATACAACTGCCTGCCGCATTGTTGTCAAGATTTGATCTCCTGTGGCTTATACAGGACAAACCCAACAGGTATATTGGATAGGAGTATAAAACTATTATGATAAGAAATCATATTTTATTTATATATTTATATACTTTAATCAATACCAGTTATCGCTTGTGTAAAATGGAAGTCACAAAAGAGCCTATTTTGACACCATACTTATCGAAAGAAGCCGTCCTGTTGAGACATTTTAATTTTCGTTATTAGATTTTATGAATTCTTTATTGCACAATACAAAACAATGCACAAAAGGCGGGTTTAATGCTACAAAACCAACCAGCCGACCTTACGAAGTTTAAAAGAGGTTGGTAAGCGTGCAAAAAAAAAACAATTAAAATTACATACAAAAAATAAAAATACCCACTTACAGAAATTCTCAACACAAATAATTATTACATAAAATATTAGATTATACAATATGTTGAATATGAACAGGGAGAAGGACCTGGAGCTAGCGAAGCACATAGCCTACGTGCACCAGCACTGCTCGCAGCCGGCCTCCTCCAGCAAGGCGCTCAGCATGAGGCTCGTGAGGCGCTACGTGGCGCTCACCCGCCGCTACCAGCCCGCCGTGCCCACGGCACTCGCTGACTACCTCGTCTGTAAGCAACCTTATTCATTATTTCAATTAGCAGGCTAAAATCTCTGCCATACTGCGTTAGGCATACATGTTTTATGTTGTATACTAAATTAAATGTTTATATATTATATGTGTAACCATATATTGTTTTAATGTCGTCGATTTTGCACTATTTTGTTCTTATTACTAAAATCTTTTCACCAGAAGTCTGTCAGATTGCTTTTAGCAATTATAACCACATTTATATTTTTTATTTGTTTTAAGTCCCTTTTTTTATTATTATTTTTTGTCTATTTTTAAAACAAACATATTTAAAAAAAAATAATAGTTTTGTTTATAATATTTATTTTATTGTGGCATTTACATTTTTAATTGAGGCAGGCATCAAAATAAAGATCTTAGTTTACTGCAATTAAAAACGTTTTCTCAAATTTTGCAGCTTCATACGTCGATTTGCGTCGTGAAGCTCGTAACGCACGTGACGTTACCTTCACTTCCGCCAGAAACTTACTCGCCATACTTCGATTGTCCACTGCCCTTGCTCGCCTCAGGTATATTTAACTTTAAACTATTCATAACTATATTTAATATTTTTTTCAAGATAAATATCTATAATATGCCAAATATTTTGTTATTAGGTTATCGGATGTCGTAGAAAAAGAAGATGTGTCTGAAGCTATAAGATTAGTTGAGATGTCGAAACAGTCTCTGCAACACGTTGATGAAAACGTTCAAAGGTAGGTCTATTTGTCAAAACATACACATAATACAGCAATCGCCTCTATAACGCGTTTTCATATATCATATTTCAATCAACCCTATAACACGGGCGTTCCCTCATATAACATGAGGATTGCACACATACATTTTTCTTATAATGATTTATACAGTTCATAATTAGCTTCGTGTGCGTGTGTCAATTGTGTTATTACAAAATTAAATAAATGTATTAAATTTGTGTTTTAAAAGTTGTAGCTTATATTTTATTACTATAAATATTATTTAAAATGAAATAGTTTGACGCCATGAAAAGTGAAAAGAAAACAAAACCCAAGTCAAAAAGTCATTTATACGAAACACGTTATACGAGGTCGTTAAGACGCGTTATACAAGAATACCCCTATAACAAGTTTTCCTATAACGCGGAACCAAACTATCGCCTTATAGGGGAGATTAATGTACTATATTCTCTACCTTTTAAATATATAATATTGTAATATCAGGGGAATAAGTGCGACGGATCGTATCTTCGCGGTGGTTCGTGAGCTGGCGGGTTCCAACAAGACCGTGAAGGTCGCTGATGTTATTGAGCGCTGTGTGGACAAGGGCTTCAAACCAGATCAGGTAACACACCTTATTTATGACTAGTTTGAAACATTGGTTAAGATTTTACAAAGTTGACCAATAGATGTCGCCTCTACCCGATAAAGACTATAATGAAGGTATGATAACAAAAAAATATATGTCCAATTTACATATGGCAGAAGTGAAAGCTCAGAAAAAGTTACTACAGAGGAAGATGAATATAAGATAATTGTGAGGTTAATATTATTATAATTATATATTGAGGAAGCTCTTCAATTTTTTTTATACTTTGAAGTCAAATTTTACAGTTAATATATATTATATTGCATATTATACAGTTTCTATGATTTTACTATGAAATTGTGTCATTAGAGGTTTATGGTTAACAAAAATAGGAAACATAAAAATAACTTTACGCAAACCATTGCGACAAGACGCTAGATGGCGTAAAAACCAAACCATTTTACGTTACACACAGTACCGTTAAAATATTTAATTTGATTATTTGTACTAAATAAAGTTAAAGTATATTTTTCTAATTATACTTTGTTTAGATGTTAGATTTTTCTAATTCGTCGTTTTTTTATTAAAATTAACTAAGTTAATTTATTCCGCACTCGATAGGATTAATCGGGGTAGGTTTAGTATAAATCGCGGTTTATATTTATATGTTATATTATATGTTATATATATACACGGTTTATGTTTTATAACCTGAAATTATATAAGCATGCCAAAGCGTGACTGAAAAAGGCTGTTCTACCGACCCTATTAACTACAGTTACCTCCTACTCCCTCCGTGATTTACAATCCGAAATTGATCAACTCTGGATCTTCTAATGTCACACAGATCTGGAGTGAGATGATAGAGCAGTTCAGATAAGCACTGACGGTTTTTCTCGAAATTTCCAAGGTCCCCTCGGGTATGACTCGATATTATATTAACAAGTTATCCTCTTATCGCTTGACCTCTGGTTTCTGGTTTCTGGTATAGCACACCTTTTCAGGTATCAAACAATAAATTGGTCTTTGGTGGAAGCTCGTCTAATCGATTGACTTTTAATGCTGATGTCCCTCAAGTTTCAGTATTTTCTACGTCTTTGCAACTCTTCTGGCTGTAGTAATGATCTGCTCAAACCTTGTATCTTTGGGTATTCAGATGAAAGCACTGTTAAGAGCTATATATCAAACGCAATTTGAATACTTACATTAAGTCTAAAATTCAATCGGCTGCTTACAATCTGGGTATTAATTTTGAGGGTGAGTTGGTATCTCCAAGGCCTTTATAACGCACAAGTTCTGTCGTGCATGGAGTACTGCTCGCATTATTGGATGGATCAGCACAATATCAAATAGAAGCGTTGGTATCCACTGAGAGATGAGAATACGACCTCTGCTAAGCCGAAACTCCAAAGTCTGGAATAACGCTGCAAAGTGACTAGTTTATCGAATTTTTACTGGATACATTTTAGAGAGTATGCAATAGAGCTTATATTGGTTCCCTGAACAACCAGAACCTTAGCAGGAAACCATCGATTTCCAAATTAGAAATGCCGTGCAAAGCGATTTCCATTTTTATTGTGCGGACGGAAAAACGTTGAAATTCTTTGTCAGGGTTAGTGTATCTCTCAGAATATCAATCTAGGGGTGTTCCAATTCAGAGTGAATAGTTGTAAAACACAAATATATTAAAAAAAAGGTTGTTTGTGATTTTAAGTATTGAATTTCTGACTAGGCAAAAAGTATTTTTATATAGTTCGCACTTTGCGTTTCCTTTTTTGTTTTAGGAAAATTTAATAGGACAGGCCTGTCTATATAATATGTTTGTTGGGGTGGGGCGCTATATCGAAAAATACTGGCGCCACCCTCGGGGGACGGACCTTATGGTGCCGCTGAGATAGCAAGTTGAAACAAGAAAGTCGTGAAACAGTATGGCTATCTCAGTCGGGCGCTGGTAGGTCCGTCTCTTAGGATCCTGGGTTCGGTGGAGGGGGTCGTGATTGAAAACACTGGAATACGATGTGTAGACGCGATAGCGAACCAGCCACAATAATATTTTCAATTCTTCTAGTTCCCTTTTCTTCAGAGTTCCTTTTTCTTCAGAGTTTTTCTTGTTCTTCTTAGCCGTCGGAAGTAATAATCGGTAGTGGCGCCATACTGCCGGGTGTAGCACGCCACGTATACCGTAAAGAGAGCCGCGGTTTATAGACTCATTTTACTAACATTTTTCACTATGGCTGGTCCGCTTTTTCGCTAATATTTATTTCTCTAGATCTTATACTTAAACATGTTGTACATCAAAATAAGCGTCTTAATAAAATCTATCTAAAGGTATATAATACAAAACAGTAATAATTATAAATCTAAAATAATACGTAAAAAACATGCAATATCATACAAAAAACGGTACTTTTAACAACCTAAAATTCGTTATTATGTCAAAACTATCCATCTCTCAACTATAATCTAAACATATTTATAATCAGTTTTAAGTGCTTTACTAAATTACAAAAGAAAAATAAAAGAAAATCTAATTATAATTTTCATACTAAACTCAAGTGCGAGACAGAGATGCCAACATCTTGCTATCTCTGTCATACCCATCTGTTTGACAATAGATTGCTGCCTAACGAGAGACTAATTCTATGACTATAAATTACGAAGTGTGGGACAGAGATGCTAACATATTATCATCTCTGTCACACTCATTAGTTTTACAAAAGAATTATACATAACGAGACACTAGTTTTCTGACTGCATGTACATGATATAATTGAAATATGACTACATACTAATACAAGATTGGTTGATTAAAATAATTAATAAAGAGAGCAAACATTAAACTGATTTGTCGCCGACAATGTTATATTTAGTATATTGAATTATGATATTTACAAATATCTTCAGTTATCTCTTCACCGTTCAAAAATTTATAATCTAAATTAGGATGTGTATTTAATTCTTTAATTACATATTAGTAAAATTATTTATTATCAATAGAAACTTATTTCATTCTATATATTTTCAGGTGGACGCTTGTATTGAAGAATACGAGAATCTCAATGTATGGCAAGTGAACCAAGTGCGGACGAAGATTACTTTCATGTGATTATTAAATATTAGTATTAGTGATGTGCCTGATATTAGTGATGTTTGTTTGTATTGATTTTGATAATAAAATATTTTTCATATATATGTGATGTTTTATTATTAATAAACTAGCTGTTACGTGTGGTTCCACCCGAGACGAACGATTTTATTTTCTATTAGAATAACTAAGAGTAGTACAATGTTAGATAGCTTCTTCATGATTCTGTCTGAAACCTCCGTTTTATAAACGAAAAATACTCATCACGTAATAATGAAAACTACTGAGCCAATAAAAATGTAATTTGTCAGGAAGGTGAACTAGGAGACGTTTGCTCAGAAAGGATTGTTTTGAAATTTCATTACAAAGGGAGTGAAATACTGATTTTAAGTTTGTAAGAAATTACGTCACTTACTGATTACATACATTACATACTTTACATGAGATTTTAATTTGTGGTTAGTAAAAATAATAATGCGTTATTTGGATTTTGAAAATTGCATTCCTATGAGGGCGAAATAGGGGTTGCAAATTTAAATTAAATGTGTGGTTTTTCTTTTAAGCAAGCCGTCAATAGATGGCGCTAGCATTCGTTTTAAATGTTGGTAGTGGTTTTTCATACGCAGTTATTCTGATGTTAACATTTAATAAATTAAAAAAAAATTTATTTAAGTCCCTCTGTTTTTTTTGCACACACCACGCAAGCAAAGTCACGGACAATACCCAGTGTTATATAAACAAAACAAAATATATTTATCATTATCGGAAAACTATCATTGGTAGCGCAATTTAGTATTAAACCAATATTTCAAAACTTTGTTCTGAACTAAATATTAGGTTCAAAACTTTGTTAACAATGTTTTTGCTTCATTAAAACTATAAATCCGGGACAATGGAAAAAACATTGTCCCGGATGTTTCTCACTCAACTATCCTTTCAATAAAACTTAAAGAATTTCTTATTTATTTGTTTATAAACAATTTAACTTCAATATGAAATAGAGAACTTTTTGAACAGTTTTACTAAAACTCTGAACTGAACTAATTTTATTTTAAACCAGTAACAGCTTGGTGTTAATATCTTCGGTTTGTAATCAGCATTTTTGGGGAAAGAATTAAAAGTTAAAATAAGAAAAATTACAAAAGAGTTATTACAACTTTATCCTCTACGGCTATCTGTCCGTATTGATTAATTGTTTCTTTTATATATTACATATATATATATATATATATTTTTATCTTATGATAAATATTTAAGGAATGGTGCTTAAGGTTTTAAGATATTATTTCGATTATTGATTATTTGCTTAAGGTACTTTTTCATTGAGTTTGATGTAATTAATATAATTATAGATTTCAGAAATAAAATAAGAAACTGATGAGCTGAAATATAGACAAAATTTGAATTAGTTAATGAAAGGGACCAAAAGGTTATAAGTCTTATCTCGGTAAAACATCTGTTCTGTTTAGTTTAGTTTAGTAATCTTACTATTCGTATTTTCCACATTTGACATATTGTGGCTGCGTACTAAAGATTTCTGATGAAGTTTGTAATAAGTTAAAATAAGTTTCTTTAACAAGGGAAAAAAAAATACAGAGGTTAGCGCGTTCAAATATTAATACAAACTCAGACTGCTTGATTTAAAAACCTATGCCTTGTCTCTGATGGATTGTCAAATTGGAACGTTTAAAAAAAATAAACCAAATTATTTTTATGACATGAGTCGTCAAATAAAACGATTTGTAAAAAGATAGTATGAATTTACAGCTTTTATATTGTAGCTTATTAAAGTCCAATAATAATTAAATATATCTATATATAGATTTAATTTTAACAACCTTGAGACGAAATAGTTAACTTATTTATTCCTCAAATATCGATTAGTTAGTAAAGTTATTTGAGTTAAATTACATGTTAAAATTTTATTCAAATTAAGTTCTTTTTATATCTTAGTCCGTAATTTAAAACGAATTTTGAATTTTTGAAAGTTTGGGTATTGCGTTTGCGTAAGTTAATGTTTTACGTGGAATATATTACCAACTTTTTACTTTCAAAGTTCATGCTATGTTTGTTCTTATAACAGAGGAAATTTAGATAATATAATGATAATATATCTGGTAAATTTATTTATTCTAAAGTTTATAAACATTACCTTTTTCCAAAATAAAAAATTACTAGGTACAGTTGTTCTGCTTAATTTTTTTTTGTTAAAAATGCGCAGGTTAAAAATATTTTACATTTTTTCTTGTTTCAAAATATTAATTAGTAGCGCAGTGTAACTCACGTCAACTTACCACAGCACTGACGCGTATGTATTTTTCATAGTTCGGTCTCGACAGTGTTTTTCAGAGTATTTTTTATGTGGGTCACACATAATACAGGTCAGGAGTCTGAACGAATTACAGTTTGGATTGTGCAGTTTAGTTAAAACTGAGGTCACACCAGAGGTAGTTAACATAAAAAATATATATATTTATTTTATTCTACTATTGTCTTTTCGTTTCTTTCTGAAAAAGCGCAAGTAGGAGAGTTATAGAAAATTTATAAGGTTAATATTTTTTTTAGCTTTTTTTTTTCGAGAGGAATATGTTTTTGTATTTAAACTTTTGGGCCCCATGATTACTAATATAAATAATTATCCTGCTGACCTCACGTAAAACTAGTTTCGGACCCTTTCGAGGTCTTTATTCATGATAAAGGAATCCTGGCGTGAACTGGTCATGGTGCGATACCACAATACGAATTCTGATAATTTTTACGTGTATACAGGCTGATAATTATATAATATATTTAAGATATATTACATTTATGTTCTTGTGTTTTTAATTTTCAAATTAATTGATCATGAAATAACTTTAGTCCTTACTTTTCAGCCTGAAGGGTGCGTTCCGTTTTTCGGAAGTTCAAAGGTCAATAAAATAATGTATAATAACTATGTTATTTAAAAGAAGACGTTGTTTCTCTAAAAAAAATAAATATATACACGAAAATCTGTACTTTCCGTAATTTTTGAAAATAAAAAATGTGTCATTATTGTTGTTTAAAATAATAATATTTTCTAAACGTAAATTATGGTATATTTATTCTAACTATAATAACAATTTTAAAAGTTCATTTTTTTTAAGTATTATTTGATGCATGATATAGAAAATCTAAAACAATTTAATATTTATCAGATTTTGGCTCTAGTTAGAAGCAAAACTTTTGTCCAATACAAGTTTTTCAAGAGTCCCGAATGTAACCTGTTGAAGTGGACAATTAAAATCTCTAAAAGTTTGAAATTCAACTGCATTGTTGACCTCATTGCGAGGAAACATTAAAATACATTCAAAACATTTATAACTAAAATATTTTTTAGCAGTTTAAAAGATACATTTTTCTTTTCAGATTTATTACAGGTTTTTATTACCGGAACTCGCATTGCCATTTGTTAAGGCCAGAAAATTTCTCGCCGAGTCCAAGTTTTGGCAATGATTAATGATAGTAAGTCGGAGCACGTGTTAGATTTTTCACGCTTGCTACTTTTATTTGAAAACTATTATATTATATAAGTAAGTTTAAAGTTAAGTACTTGTTATTAAACTGTGGAAGTTACACACAACGTTTTTTCTCTAGTAGTAATAGTTAGTAGTTCCTTTTATCTTAGATTTCATTTTAATTACAATATTTTCTTCAACCCCAAAACAATACACACATTATATTTGTTTTAAGTATATACAGAATATAGCTGTGCTCGTCGTCGGTAAATATTAAAGAGTGAGTTATTTGTAGGATTTTCTTAGTTTCTTATTTAATGAAGCAAGTTTTTTTGTTACTTCTTAAACAATATTCATTATATTTCAATCAATGCAGAGGGTACCGTAATCAATAGTAAAACTTACTTACACTTCAACACTATCTATTGAAGAAAAATTTAAAGACCTTTCTGGAATTTATGGCGTTCATACAGACAGACAGAGAGACTAGACAGAAATTTCAAGATGAACTTTATATATATAATGAAAAAGAATTGTAACCCCTAGATTGTAACTTAAAAACTACAAAAACCTGATCATTTCAGAGTCAGAATTATATAATATCATAAATAATGCCGAGATAATGTAATATAAAAGATATAACTTCTAGAATCCTCTATAGTCCTATAAGGAGAGCTAAGCGTGTCACGCTGTCGGTTACTGCGAGGTGTTACATTGCCTTTGTTATTTTAACTCGCTTGTTTTACCTCTGGTTTAAGGATATCCAGGATTTTAACCTCTAACCCATACAACACAAGGCCTATGTTCGTGTAATATATTTTATGTTTGATGTTTAGTGTTGTGTCTAGAGTTTGTCGTTGTCGACGGATGCTCATTGTATCGAAATATAAAACACGGCTTCGTTCTGTCGAGAGCTGGGAATGCTCTTCTTATATATCTTGAAAGTGGTAATTTTGTGATTTTCAAAGCATTTTAAGACTCCTTATCTCTGGTTTTGTACACTGCGGTCTTTAAACTTTGCTAAAATTACAATTTTATCTAACATTATAATTTTGCCACGAAATTGATTTTAAATCGGATAAGACAAATATTTTTTAATATTAACAGATTATTTCTTTATAACCATAATATATGATAAAATGCCTTTGTCATAAAAGAACTATAATTGAGCGAAGCTCTTTACCGGTCCATTCGATGAAATTTTGTCCGCTACCTCCTCCTAGATCGTTCAAGCTATACTAACATAATTTAAATCCGGTGACTATCACATTATCATAGATATACTTTGAAACGTTCTTTTACCGCAGTTGATAAATTCCTACTGAGACTGACATTTGTTTTTTTTTTTATTAATTGTTGGCATTGGGGAAGCCGTATTGAGTTAAAGTTTTTGAAATTTATTTTTCACAGCTAAATATAGCTTTCTCCGTTTGTATGCTGGCTTTAGTATATAAAGCCTTTCTTACATAAAAAAAGATAATTGAGCTGAGCGAAGCGAAGCTCTCTACTACCCAAATTTTCAACTCTTTGTTACCGTACTCCTCCTTCAATTTACGAGCTACACGTACGAAATTTTGCACACATGCGCATAATGAGCAAAACCCGGTCTGGATTGAAAATCAGCCGAATCGTTATTGTAGTTTTCGAGATAATTGATTAAATGTGTACACTACTTCAAAGGCGTCTCACGTGCTTTCACCTCAATTATAAATTTGCTCAAAATAAGTATTGACATCAAATCATAATTTATATCCATAAAAAAATATCAATATTTAACTCTAGATATTGATGCGATCGACTGCGTCGCGAGGCTAACCCCGCTTGCGTGGACCTAGTATTACTAGGGGTTGGCCTCGCGACGCAACTTGCGCGAAACAAAAACGTTCTATGTGTTTTAAAGAGCTTCGTTTCGCTCAGCTCAATAAACACATTTTTGGTCTGAAACTATATAGAAGTTAGAGATTTGAGTTCTTGTGTTGGTAAATTTTAAAAATTATTTCTTATAATGAAAAAAAAAAAAAAACTAGTGCTTATATTCAAAATTTTAAACGAGGTGTTATTGATAAATAAATATATTAATTGTATAGTTATTTCGCTTCTGCTTATTTAGTCGTGAAAAAAAATGCATTTTTAGTTAGTTAAGTTAAAATATTTTAAACAGTTAATAGATTAGGTGAACTAGTATCTAAAAAGGACATTATATGTAATTAAGATAAAATAATTTTCATTCCAATTGAATTACGAGTTTTTTTTGTATAATACCATCAAAGGACATGTTGTATCCGCTACGAAATCTTTACCACGATTGCGCGTTGAGTCGCCGGCGCTAACAGCATTTTATTAAAAGAACCTTACTTTAACTATACACTGCAATAGAAATTAAACCTAATTTAATATATATAAGGTTTAAAATCGTTGGTTGTAAACCTGAGATGTGGTTTTCGGGGTTTTTTCACTGAGAGCAGGTTTACGCGCCACCCTGACTCAGGCGCACCGCACATTCCTAGCGTGTTAGTCACACAACCGTTGGATTACTGATCCAGATTATAGAGTAATAGGGATTTTTAATTGCTTTTAACTTAATTTCATGTTACATGTGTGTGTTATGCGTGTATTATAGATATATGTGTGCGTGTATTTTATTTTGTTTGTAGTGTGCAGAATCAGACGCGGCTTATCAAAGTGTAGCCTGAGGGTTTTTTTCGCGCTTCGATCTCGCGTCAGACATCTATAAAACATAACCAATACATGAACTCGTTACGCGTTCCCAGCAAACACGTATTATACACCTCAGTACGACATAAAAATATATATTATTTGATAGCAAATACTTGAAATTACTTGATACGTTATATAATTGTAACACAATAACTTTATTGTGATTTTAGTATTGAACATTAGAATATTCTTAATAATATTTAGTCGATATTTATGTGTATAAATATGATTAAGTAAATTTATCGTTATAAAGCAACAGCCGGTAGATAGTATCCTGTAACACTATAAATAAAATGTCTTCATACTGGTGTCATGTCATGTGATGTGACGATTTTTTATCAAATGTATTATAAATTAGGATCATATCTCTAGCGGTGACAGGCTTTGAAGGTATGGGAACGGGATTGTATGCTTTATGACATTATTTTGATTAATATTCTGTGAGGTGCGGTGGCCATTTTGTTTCAATTGTCACAGGGCTAAAGTAAAATGGAATATTAATGTTGAATTATAACTTACAAGAATAATAACTATTCTAGTGTAAAATGTAAAACATTTTTGAAATAAAAAGATATGTAATATTACTTGAATATTGAAAGAGAACAAAAGAATCGTCACAGAAGTTCAACGGCCATAGATAAATAAAATGACAAGATTTTTCATAAACTCGAACAAGGACAGCGAAAAAATTCTATTCTTACCTCCTTTGTTTGATTTCTTTGCACGGTTTTAATGATTTGGAATTCTAACAATGGGGGGTTTATTTCTGTTAACTGCTGTATGGAGTCCAGTCACTTTGGAGAGTCGTTTAGAGCTGCTTATTGAGAGCTTTTTAAATTCTTCTCTAGTAATAGCTTAAATTTAGTTTTTGATTTTAAAATGCCACACTTAACTCGCCTTTAAAATTTTACTATTAGATTTTGTCAGTATTTATTTAAATTATTCATTAAATATATTGATTAAGAAAGTGGTGTTATGATAACAAAATTAAATTGCCCGCTTATAAAAAAAGTCTTAAAATTGTCTGTTTAGAGTTCATCCATCAGATATCTGATTTGAATTATTATTGATGAAATAGAAGTCTACATTTGGAGATATAGAGTAGAATACGTTGTCACTTTAAGTAACAAATATATCTTTATTTTTAATGTCGCTACTGAGATATATATATACACAGACCGTAATTAAAAATATATGTTTGTACGCTTATTTCTCCCGCAATAAAAGTAACTCTAGTCTGAATAATTTAAATTACAAATGAATCAATATGTTAAAGTAAATAAATCACCTGTCAATTTGGCAATTAATAGTGCTTCACTAATATTAGTAATCTTGATCCTTTTAATATAACACAGGTATTATGATAAAACTCACGAAATTTGTGACTCAACTTAAAAAACATCCCAAAAGGTGCTGGTTACGTCATGAAATACCTAAAACAAGATTCATCGATTTAAAATTCATATCATACAACAAAGGAACCCGCAAAATCACAGCTAATATTTCATTTTATTAATAAAACGAACAAGTGAATGATGAGATATTGAAACGTATTATAGTTCAAATATAGACCGTTTTTGTTTTATTCTGTGATTTGTCTGATACTGTGATTGGTTAGATATTGTGATGTGTTTGATACTGTGTTTTGTTTTTTTTTATGCAAACGTGCAGGCGAGCCACCTGATGAAAGTGGTAATTGCCGGCCATGAGCACTTGCAGGTCCTGACGGGCCTGAAGATGTTGCCAGCCTTTTAAAAATTTGATACCTGCGATTAGTTTTGTAATGTTCTTTTTGATACTTAGATTTGTTTGATACTATAATTGGTTTGATACTGTGATATGTTTGATACTATAATTTGTTTGGTAGTGTTCTGTTTCGTACTGTGATTTGTTTGATACAATGAATTGCTTTGGTAATTTTCGTTTTGATATTAATATTTGATTGATAATGTGATTGGTTTGCTAGTGTTCTGTTTGATTAAGATTTTATTGATATTATATTTAGTTTGGTATGTTCTTATTTATACTTAGTTTTGATACTGTAATTGGTTTGATACTGTTAGCTTTGTTATTGGTTTGACTTGTTTGATGCTGTGATTGGTTTGGTACTGTTCTGTTGGATACTGTTTTAAACTTGCCATTGGTTTGGTAATGTTCTTCTGTTTGATATTGAGATTTTTTTTGATACTTGCAATTAGTTTGGTATGTTCTTTTTGATACTTAGATTTGTATGATGCTGCAATTGATTTGATACTATGATTTGTTTGATATTGTGATTGGCTTGGTAATTTTGGTAAACTCTGTTTTTTTTTAATACAGTTATTTATTTAGTAGTGTTCTGTTTAATAATGTATTTTGTAATTTCTTAGATACTGTTTTGTTTGGACTGTGTGTTGGTAGTATGGAATTTTGTATAAAAGGTTTTGTGTTGTTTTTTTTTGTGACTAATCGTTAGCTTGTGTCGACAAGTTGCGACACGCCTCTCGTATATTCGGACTTGACACTTTCCAATCGATTCTATTTTAAATTAGATTAGACTATATTATATATAAATATTATCTTGTTATATAATAATTGATAAACAATTCAATCTGTATAAAACACATATTTTCTGTTTATATTAATACAATAAGATTTTTATATATAATTAGTTTACATTTAACTTAAAATTAAACAATGTCATTACATATGTTAATAACAGTAGACATAGACATGAGTCATTAAAAATAACATTCATAGTTCAATAAAAACCATGTTATTGTAAGCCGCTGCGATGCGCAGGCGCACTCCCTAACAATAGACATGAACGCGCAATGACAGACATGCCTTCGCTCTATCTTAACAATTTTCTACTTTATTCATGCTATTTCCTGTCGTTTCATGCAAAAAATATTTCACCGCCAAAGAAGTTTCATATTGTATTCGATAAATGGAATAATATTAATGTGGCGCCTTCCGTTAGACTCCTTTGAAAGGTGCTCAACGAGAAATATTTGTCAATAATAAATGAGACGTCCCTTTTATTACTAGCAACATTCATATCTAATGTATACTGTAGTTATAAAGATGGCGGTGTAACTTATAAGCGATGGCGGGAAAGAAAAAAAATTTTTGGAATTCGTTCTGAAATTAAATATATTTTTTAACTTTGTTATAGGTCATGGCGATAGCGGATTGTTTTTTGTTTATTACTTTATAAATAGAAAAAATATTGTATATCAAAACAGTAGTTTTTTAAACTGTTATATATTTTTTAGCTTGGACGGTACTCGCAATACAATAGCGATGCGGGCGGCGACCCAGGGACTGAATGAACCTACCTGGACCAACTATTGGATGATAAATTAAAAATATGGCATTTCACAGGATTCATCATACGAATGGGTCATTTCTTACAAAAACCTGTTAAGTGTATTGTTTTCGTTTAGAAATTAGCTTTAATTTTTTTTAAGGTTGAGGCTCTATATTTATTTATCGATGACGGTTAGAAGGCTATGGTACGTAAATGAAGATTAGAGAACTTAAGGCTGCATGGTGTAAACGCCTTTGCCTGTCCTTTGAAGGGTTAAAAACTTAAAAAAAAAACTATGTATGTAGTATAATGGTAAGAGTATTTAAAAAGATTTTCCAAATACTACCAACACAAAAAATATGCATGTTTCGAAGTTATAATAAGGTTTACATAAAAATAAATGGTCGTATGTCTGTACTATATTCAAAGTTGTCAGTAGTTCGTGGTGTAACTAGTGCAATTTTGCGTGTTGACTGTGGTTAGTTGGTTTTAGCAAAGTTTTGTTAGCGAGTGTCTCGCTGTGAAGTCGGTTCAATAGTAGTGCGCGCGCACCACTGCATACCAACTCAACTAACGTACCTAGAACCAGCCTTATTTATAGAACGAGACATTTATTTGTAATTGCTCTTTATTAAACATTTATGACTTTTAAAATAGATAAAAAATATATTATATTTTAAAAAAATAGCCAATTTAATGTAAATAAATCATTTAGAAGCTGCTGAGTGTCAAATTACATAGCGAAACAGATAATTAATGACAGAAAAAAAAATGGAAGACGGGAAGAACGATATATTTATTTTATTTCTGTTCCTAATTTAACGCAGCTATCTGTGGCAGCGGTGTTACTCTGTGGCACGGTCAGTTCGGGAAGGCGCTCCGATGCGGGAGCACGCGTCCTGTGTTATACATTGTTCGCGCGTCGCGTGTGCACTTCGAAAACAAACGCGTTTGATATAAAAAAAACAATACCTGTGCTATCTGTGACCATGAAGGTTTTAGTGTTGGTTAGTATTTTCGCGGCGTGTGTGACAGCTGCCGCCGCCGCTGCGACTTCTTGTGCCTCTGCTGAGGATTTCTTCTCTCGCCACAACATATCAGCTGATGATAGCCAAGAGCCAGGTGCGAATTTTCGTAAACAAACTCTATGTTTGGAGTTAGGGAAATTATTGTTTTCTAAACTCTCTCTTATACTTGTAGAGTTGTGGAAAGTGTTGCATTTGTCGGAATTTAAGATGTGAGAAGTAATATTTTGTGAATAATAATATAGACTAGCTCGCGGGCTTATAAGTTATATTTATTATACGTTGATTAATACCTATAATTATATCAAAGAAAATAATATATAAGAGTGTCTATTTAAATATTATTATATAGCATAGTTATTGTAATAATAATAAAAAGATGTAAAACATTAAATTACTAAAGATACGATCTTTTTTTACGTAAAACAACGAAATGACGAAAATAAATATTGGAATCTTTCCATATTTCCATACCATTAACCTATTATATGTTTTTTATTTTAAAGGTTAATTGATATATTTAGGAGGGTGTAATTTACAATATCAAATGTCGGATACACCATACAAGAGTAGGGTGACCGACGCACGCGCTGTCTGCCGTCTGGCCTTGGTATTGAAATACTTTAACTTAATACGTTTTTTTATAGATTTACTTCATTTTTATTGAATTTTATTGCATTTTGTAGATTTCATTTAGTTTTAGACAGAGTTCTCAACGAAGTTATTATTAAAATTGATAAATTTTGTCTTGTGTTGTAAAATTTTATTGTAATGTTTCTATTTTATTGTAATTTTATATACATTTTTTAATCTGCTTTATGTTGAAATAATATATATAAAACTTTTTTATTCATAATAATAATTAACAGATATGAAATGAATAGATATAAAAAGAGTATGTACAGGTTAGTATGTACAGTCTATAAATACGTACATGTATTTGACAAACGAGAATTATTCATCTATACATATATACATATATGCTATCAATCGCTTACTGTCCAGTTTGCGTTTGCTCAAAGCCGCCATGCGGGTTGTCCGTTTGACAGTTGAAATTGATAGATGATCATAAAAAACCTGCATTACTGGGATATGTTATTACTACTCATTTATAGATTATAGATTACAATGTCGCTTAGACGATCGCAGTTCAATGATATATCAATATTTTTTATGATATAACCAAATTGCGATTATTGTATTGGTATATCAGCATAATTTTTTGTTTTATAATATTTTTAATTCATCGTATTATATTTTGGTAAAATCGCTATAATTTTAAAGATTGTTTGACTTCAAGGTGACAAAACTATGATATATATATATTACAAATTTCCACAGTTGTCTCCAAATGTGTGTGTGTGTGTGTATCTGTTTGTGTGTGTGCGTAATAACATAAAAAGCTTTTCTCAATAATGTGAGTTTGATGAAACATCAGCCGGCTTGGCGCTGACTGATTATAGATGGAACAAAAACATACAATTACCGTCTTATTATCATTATCTATTCAATTATACTTTATATATGTTATTTAATGTAAACTAGGGAATATTTTTTTTATATAACTAGCTGTTACTCGCGGTTCGACTCGCGGACTTTAATATTATAAAAATAAATATATACAACGATCAAAGAATTTTTGAGAGTTCATTCTAGACAAACAAATAAATTATTCTTTTGTAATGTTAATATATACTAGCTGTTACTCGCGGTTTCACCTGTGAATGAACGATTTTAATTACTATTATTATTAAAATAACTAAGTGTAATAGCGTTATACTATATAGCATATAGCCTTCCTCATGAACTTACTTATTATGACCTATGAAGGAAAGAAAGAAACGAACAAACAAACAAACTTTTTCTCTTTATAATATTAGTTTTAATCACACAACGATTGAAAAAATATATAATAGGTTATCAATATATATAGTGAAATGTTTAGTTAATCTAGATTATTTAATTATATGTTACTATAACAACATATGGATGTATGTAACACCAGTAGGTGATAAGAACATATAGTAATATCATTGTGTTATCATTAGTCTTATTAAACGGTGCAATGTGGATAAAATATAAGTCAGCTGTTATGACATGACTGACCTTAAACTGACAGCTCTTGAATGAAACATATTATAATATATATTGTTATGACAATAATATTTAAGATATATATATTTAATGTTGATTTAAATATTCGATCGGTAAGGGGAAAGTCACGTAAAGTAAGTGTGAGGCAGCTGGAGGGGAGGTGGGGGGTGAATGGCGGCGGGTAGGCTTTGTTACTCGTCCTGGCATTCCTGGCCTGGGAACCGGGCCCGCTCCCTCGCCCCGGACACCTCCGTCCCTTGCATTCCAGCCCTCTCTCACTTTCATTGTTCTCGTCCGCGCGGGAGGTCGCGCTCCTAACAAATAATGGAACCTGTTAAAGTGGGGACTTGTTGGCCCCCAATAAACACGTTTGTAAATGACATTTAGGGAAAATGGGGCAATTGGGTACATCGATAAATGGATTCATATTTAGATCAGATTTAATATATTATGATATTTTTATTGCGTATAAAGAATTCTACATTATTTAAGATAATTTCTTTAAATATTTTATTATATATTTACCTTTATTTTCGTCATAACATAACATTCATATTAAATTGATACACTTGTGTTATTATTAAAATAACAATTGCCTCGCACCTGCTTTTATAAAATCATCCCCCAAATAATAAAGTGGTATTTATTAAGGAAAGTACATCCTGCTGTGTTACAGCTGGCTTCCACTTGAGATAAATTATATTACAGAAAATATATATTATAAGAAAAATAAATAATATATCCATAAACATATATATTATTTATGTTACAAGTTTTAGTATGAGAATGAAAATCATCAGTCCTATGACTAAATAATAACTGTTTCTAATCACTCGCTAAAATAAGAAGAAACTTAAATTTTTATTTATTTCGGATGTTCGGAATGCCATTGTACCCACCGTCTTACCTGCGCAGGCGCAGGTATCGCGCCGTTCTAAATTGTTTATGCGTTTTGACAAATAGTTATGACTTGCAAGCCTTATCTTCAAGGGTGGTAATATCTTTATCTTAACATCCTAACACGTTTTGCATATATATTAAATATTTAAAACCCACGAAAAAACTAAAAAAAATTGTAGCGAACCGGTCACTATAAAATTATAATAATATATACATAGCGTGCTATTTTATCACAATACACACATATATATATATATATAGTTATGTAGTTTGTAGTACAGACTGTGACCCCCCTTAAAAGACAAACACGATCCCCCCCAAGTGTCGTGACCCCTTTTGAGAAACAAAGCTTCTGAATAAAGCACTATTGACAGGATTAAACTAAAAAATATATCCGTGTCTGAGTTGAGAACAAAAAATACTGTGAAACACTCGAAGCTATACGTTTTGTACGACTTAAAATAAATTGTACAGCATTGGTTTTTAATGTTTTTTAATTTGAACGTTTTTGAGCTTCGATCTTCAAGCTTTGTAAATAAAATGGATTAGTTATTTATTTAATAGGAAGCCAACGTGATATACAATGAAAAATTCATATAAAATTTGGTTCACTTATATGTGAAAATATGTTTAATAAAGAGAAAAAAAAAAGAAAAAATAATAATAATAAATTATATGACAAGTTATTATTTGAATGTTGGTTTGTTTTATTGTGAATGTTGAATGATGTGGATTCGATTCCCATAGGTTCCCATAGACCAGGGGAGGCCAATTCGATCCCTAGGACTGTTGATCACGGGCAAGTTAAAATTATCGGTACCTACCTATTCCCGTCCTAAATATTACGAACATTATTGGAGTACAGTTAAAAATTTACCGACTAGGAAAGATTTAGAAAAGCAGACAGTAGATCTGGAGTCCGATTGAGTTGGCCACCCCTGATATAGACTATTCTATTCTATAGACAATTCCATTCCTATATATTCCCATAGAGAATAGTATGTGATTAAATATTGTACTGATTATAAATATGTTGTCTGTTGCGAAATTTTTGCTACAAAATATTATTCTGTAACGCGATAGATATCTAAAAATAAAAAGACAAATATATTGATATTCTGAAGAGTTATAGAAATATATTTTTAATAATGTTTCTGTTGTTTTTATAATAATGAGATGACGACATGTTCTTTTCACTTCCGCAATTTTTAGTAATTTTTTGGCCTTTTTACTTTTGAATGATAGACAAGTCATTTTTATGTTCTTTTTACTTCTTGGCTACAGATTTTTTATCTTAATCATGTTAATATCAAAATATTTCATACTTATTCGTAAAAAAAATCTCTCGCAATATTTTTGTCTCTTTCTGGCACGTGCTGAAGTTATTGCAGAAAAAAAATGTTTAATGCTATTTTTATTATAAGAACCGAAACTGTATGAGAGAACAACAAACCCAACACACAAAATTCTGAAAATGTTTAGTGCCAAGCTCGCTGAGCCAATGCTTCAGCATTTTATTGGTGTGGCGGTGAGACAAGTGAGGCTGAGTAAATAATTTTAGAATTTTTGTTGTGTTTATGTAATTACTAACATAGTTGTAAGTGTTCAATTATTGGCGAAGAGGGAAACCGTTGGTTTTTTAGTGGGTAGCCTTAAAAATGGCAGCATCCTCTATGCTGCCGGGTAGTCCCACATAACCCCCCGGCCATCACCCCCCTGGGCCGACGGGGTACCCGTAACGGGTTTTTACAATGGAAAAAAAAAAAAGTGTTCAATTATTACTAATAAGTGGACTGTAATTATCTTAAAAATAAATATTATTATTATTATTACTATAAAGTACTAATTGTTTTAAAAAGAGAATGAGTAATTACTGACTCTAATTTCAATCTAACTCCTCAAATCTTCTTGTCATTTCGTGAGATTTTATTCTAAGTAAGCACATTTAATAGCTGATTGAGTCGTTAATTCGAACACTTGAACAGTTTATCTCCCTTTTATAACTGCTAGAGATTCAGCTGATTTCTCTCATTATTATAAAATGCCTTTAAACGACTGTCATTTGAAAACTTTTGTCTCTTTCAGTTGTAACTTTTATCTCAAGTTTCAGTTGATATAAAACTATTTTTACGGATTAAAACTCGCGTATAATTTGTAAATAAGATGTAAGTAGACACTTACATCTCGTCTACTTGTGAACACGATTGCTGTAAAGTATTCGAACCGTCGGGTTAAAATTAAAATGTAACCAAATTATAAGCGAGTTTTAATCCGTAAAAATATTTTTATTTCAAATGTGTACTCGTGCAAATCTAAGAAACTTTCAGTTTTTGTAATTATGTACTGTATTAAATGACTTGTTTTTTTGACTATATTCAGTTATAGTTATAGTCAATGTATAACTATATCAAAAATTGTGCTATTTTAAATGTACTAACAAATTATTATTATTATTATTTATTTATTTTATTTGTTCGAAGCTCTCTACGAGAGACTTTTCCGTATCCTTTTGTACAAATTTCAATTAAAAACGGTATATGCGAAAATTTCGAAATTTTGTACTTAGTTAGACATCAGTCTGGTGGTGGTTTTAAACAAAAAGTTAAAAAATAATAACAAAAACTGTAATAATGTGTCTCATCTTGAAAAATAGTTGAGGACAATGCCTGACGTTTTTTAAATGCAACTTTAAGTTACAATTGAGGTCTGGTTCGCGCTCCTAGTTTTTATTATTTTGTTATATATTCCTCTCTTTTAAAATTTCCAATTTGTACACTAATATCTTAGATATATATAACAAAAATTTAATACGTACGTAAATAAATATGAAATTAAAATACCATAAAGATTTTATAGTTCTAGGAATGTTTAGAATCTCATTACATGAGGACATCGGCCGTTGTAGCACTGAATTAATTAACGAAGATAAGACTGCTAATTATTCGAGTGTCCATTAGACGTGACCCCCCACCCTCCTTCCCCCCTCCCCTCCTGAAGATGGCTTATCTTAGAACTAAATGATAGGAGTAAAAAAAGCAAAGTTTAATATTATCTATATATTAGAAAGCTAAAGTTTGTTTAAACGCGCTAATATTCGATATTGGATACATTAGAAAAAATATTTTTGATGATAGACAGGTTTATAAAGAAGGTTATATATAGCACTACGGGTAGAACCGCGAGTAACAGCTAGCTTTGAATTATGGTCAGAATAGCTTTAACAAATGTTAGCTGAATCTAACAGCTTAAAGCGCTTTAGGTTCACGCTATTTATGATTTATTATAGCAATTAATAGGTTTAATTATGAGGTTTGGTTTATTTGGTTGAATATACTAATATTATAAAAAGAAAGTAATGTATGTTTGTAACGAATAAATACAAAAACTATGTAATGTAATATATATATAGTTATAGATGTACATACAGATATATATACATTCTACATTAATTAATTCGTCTATCCCCGGTTAAAACCGGAAATAAAAGCTATATATAAAAATCCAAAACTAACAAAATGGATATTCAAAAACTCACAAACATACTTGACAGATTTTTAAAATTGTTTCACTATTAGAATGAAACAATATCAATATATAGGCTATATTTATTTATATAAATAAAATCAGTCGCCGTCTATATAAATAAAAGCAGGCAAATCCGGGAGTCAGAGCTATATATAAATACAAAACTAACAAAATGAATATTTAATTCAAATCCATTATCTATGTATTTATGCTATAGGTAAGACATCTTCAAAATGAGGTCATGATGAAAGGAATCGAAGTTTACAGTCCCGAGGGTTGGTGATAAAAAATATTACCTCTTATCGAATTTATATTATAAATAGGATTGCTGAGTACAGATTATAAAATAAAAAAAACATGTAAAACAGAATTATTATGCAATAATTTTATTTTGTTCACTAATGAAGTATGTGTTACAGTTTTTTTTTTTTAAAAAGTTTTTCATCCAAGGAGTTTGTCTTTATTTATGTGTGATTATTTTAGTCAATAATAATGTTTTCTAAGATTTACACGAGTACTACACATTTCAATGAAACTATTTTACGGATATAACTCGCGTTCATTATTACATTTTTAAATTTAACCCGACGTTTCGAATGCTTTGCAGCAAACGTGTTCGCGGTAAGACCGATTGCTGCAAAGCTTTCGACGTTTTATTGAAATATTTTAGTCAATGTGTATAGTAATTATGTGTATAAAAAAAGTTTATCATTCAAGGCGTTTATTTTTAAATTAACAAATATATATAATTTAATATTAATATGCTATAGTTTTTTTTTTTTAAGTTTATCGTCTGTTAGTTTGTTCTTTAGTTTTTATTATATTTATGTATGAATATTTTTTTCAATGCCTATAGTAATTATGAGTATTAGTTTTTTTTTAAATTGTTGCTGTCGTTATTATTTTTTTATTTTATAAAACAAAATATTATTGCTGTAATAATTATTTGCAATATTGTTTTTTAGCTATTGTCATACAAGACTATTTTTTTTTATTTTATAAAAAAAAAAAAAATTGTGTACACTATTAAAACATAAATGGTTTTTAATTATATTTGTGAGATTATTTTATTATTATTTTTTAAATTTAGATTGCTGTAGTAATTATTTGCAATAGTAATTTGTGTCTAATTTTTTTTATTCTAATATTAAAATTAAAAAAAAATCAAATTGTATTTCGTCTTTTTTTAATCTTTTTTATATTTAATAAAACCAGGTGTCATTATAGAGTATAATATCCACATTAACCTCATAAATGACAGGTGGTGGGTTGGCTTCCCGCTCAGGTTACCATGAGTCACGAATCAATGGTATCAGACTTCATTGATACCACATGTGGGGATTCAGACAATTACGTGGGATTAATGAATCTTTTAAGTCGACCACCAGAATTAACATTTTATATATTTATATATATTTTTTTATTATAGTAATCTATACTATTACAGTTTTTAAGTTTTGTATTTAATATTACTACAAAATATTGTTATTTATTTTGCTACTTAGTAACTTGAACGAATTCTTCCAAGTATATATATAAATTTTGGGTATTAACTAGCTGTCTCCCGCGACTTTGTTTATGTGTATTACAAAACTATTAATGAAATAATTCAAAGAAATAACATTATTATATGTTTATATGAAATGTTCTATCAAATACTAAAGATTTCTCCAAATACTAAAACAAATACAAACTTATAATAACAAAAAAAAAAAATTGGAAAACTTAACCATCTTACTAGTTGTGCCCTGCGGATATACTCGTGTATAATCCTTATTGTAAATCCTTCCTTATGAATCCGTCTATCATATATTTTTCAAATCTAGCCGGTAATTTCGAAGATTAGCGAAACAAACAAACTTTTAATTTGAATATTATTTTATTATTATATAATAAAGATTACTTCATAATATTCTAGATATATTTTGTTAGTATTATATATATTTTTTGTAATGTCATAGTTATTTCTCACCGCAACTGATTTCGTCATTATTGCGCTTGACCTACATTTGTTCAAACGAAGATCCTTTGAGAGAAACCAATTTAGGAGTTAAGTTAACAAAATAAAGATAGAGCACGGACAGGTTGACTTACAATTGTTTTTAAATATATATATATCATTGACAATATAACAAAGTTTCGTGAGTTATTTTTAATATATATATGATTATTCAGCTGTACTCAAAATTCTATTGTAATTTGAAGAACTACCAGAATTTGCCCGATTAGTTTCTGTTGGTTTCTATTCATGAGCTTTGAGAATGGCGAAATTAAGAACTGGTCCGGCAAATTCTGATAGTATTTATGAATCAGATTTTAAAATTAATAATTTTTAATTTAAAGCAACCGTTTTAGTTTTATTTGAATTCGTACGAAATTCGCAATCCGAAGCTAACATGTGTTTCAGTATGTGCTAAATATAATGTCCGCGAACTCAACAAAATGTCGGCTACCGATACAAAGTTATGTAAATATGATTCTTCAAGAACAATGACAATATTATTATAACATTACCATTTTAGTTATACTAATATTTAACCGACTTAAAAATTAAAGATATTGTTTTATCTGTTTGTGGCTTTATAGTTCCCAAGTGAGTACACCGATTTTAATGCGTTTTTTTTTTAAAAAGCATAATATAATTTTGATTGACTATATTTAGTTTAAATAAAAAAAGACTCCAATATATATTTTATTACAAATAGTGACAAAAATCCTTCAATATTGAAGCTAATACCTTATTTTTGTAAAATTAAAAGATGTTTCTATTCGTTATTTTACTTACTATATGACTAGCTTCTGCCAGTGACTTTGTCTGTACTGACAAAAAATATTTGACAAAAATCATCTGTATCCAGATAAATTATAATACTAAGACACCCTGAACTCGACTGACAGACAGCTACATCATATCTTTCATGAACAAGCTTATCAAAGCAAAATACAGGCCTATAGTTAAAAATATAAAGTTGAATAGCATATAGAATACATATAATAATAACGTACTGTAGCTCGTAACGTGATTCCTCAGCGAGATGTATGATGTTCTAGTCAGAGTCAATTTATCGCCTGATTAGATTGACTCAATTTATCTGTGACAGTGAAATGGCCCTCTTCCTGTCACTTCGGAACCTGCCATTATTGCTCGTTACCAAGAATTCTTCCAAAATTACATATTATATACATATATGAACAGATGTTATATCCTGGAAGACATATCATTATTATTAGATAATATTATATATTATATATAATATGCTTGGTTATTGAAAACATTATATTATATTATATATCATGATCCATGATGATTGAGCTAAGCTCTTTGACTTTTCTGCATCTTTTGTGCAAGCATCAATCAAAAACGGCATATCCGAAAATTTACAAATTTTGCACACAGATAGACATCAGTCTGGTGGTGGTTTTCAAACAATTTTTTTTCAAAAACAAAAATTAAAAAAATGTAATAACGTGTCTCATCTTGAAAAATAGTTTAAAACAGAATGCGTCGACGTTGTGGGTCTGCAGCAAACCTGGATTTGACAACTACCCTTCAGTTTCGATATAATGAACAAATATAAAAAAAAAATAACAATAATAAAAAGTATACAAAATATAATTATACATTTGTTTAAAACTACCACAAAAAACAAAAAAGATATTTCATATTGTTTTAAACAAAAAAGTATATTGTATATTTTAGTTGTATCTTTTCTGAGTATTTCAGTGTTAAATCCTCATAATACTTTAACAAAGACAGGTAGAGATAATAGTTAAAAGTGAAACTAGTTAGCGGTGAGGTGTCAAGTGTGTTGTTAACTACCTGCCTAATGAACCACTCTCACAGAGCTGCACTTAAATAAGCTTTACTTAAATAAGCTTCATTTAATAAGCTTTATAATGAAAACTATTTCAAAATACAGAACACTTACAGTTCTTAATAAAAAAGACATTGAACTATCTATGAAGACGATTTGAGTTATATATATATTATTACATGCGTTTATAATATAAGTAAACGCGTGTAAGTATGTAACAATGTTAGTTTTAAAGCATTTAAACATAAATTTAAAATATGGCGTGTCGAGAAGTGTTATAAGTCATAAAATGAGTGATGCAATAAAAAAAATGTTATTATACATCTTTAATTGTGACATGATTAATAATTATAAATACTTGTACCCTGTTTGAGGTGTAATGTGTATTTATGAGTAAATGACTATTGACTAGTGACTATCGACTATTGACAATTGACTATGAACCATTGATTATTGACTATATATGTTCTACGTAGCCTTAACTTCATTAGCTTAAATAATGTTTTATATCTGGTTATATACGGTATAACTCTCATAAATAGCTAAGCCACTCGATACTCGCGTCCACTCTTCAATATCGATTAGAAATCGAGAAGGCGCTAAACAATTCGCATCAACCGTTCAAGTGATTAATTAACTCTCAGCTTTCCGAATCGGTTTTCTCTCTGGTAATTAATTCGATTACATTAAGAGTATTATAAAAAATGAGTTGAGATTGGTTTTATATCTGAGATTAATAAGTTGAAATAATAGATTATTTGATTCTTTTAAATTGTTAATAAATGGACATTTTAATATTTAAATGAAATTTATCTGTTTGCGAACTTTTTAAATTTTATAATTTGAAGTTTAGTGTATTTGTGTCTTTACAAACAAAATATATTATTAAAATTACTTTTAATCTAATGTTACTATTATATTGTTTATTTTGTTTCAGGTAACATTACATAACAGAGAAATCCAAATATGCACTGGTAGTGAGTAAAAAAGGTATGCGAAGACGGAACGTGCATACAAAATAGCTGGGATATATTGCGTTGTAAAATATGCTTATACCTTGCACAATCGATTTTATAACTGAATCGATTTCATCTGAGAATCGATTCTCAAACCGTCAAAGTTTTAATTACAGTTATCCAGAAGTTAAAGCGTTTTAAGTTTTCAGTTTCCGACGTGTAATTTTTTAGTACAATACTTTTTTCATTTGTTTTTTTTTCTTTAGTATTAAAACCTGTTTTAACTTGTTCAAACTGGTTTTTAAGTGACTTTATGTCTGAATGATATTAATTGAAGTTATGTTATTAGGTCTGATCTGTTGGTTTAGTGGTTAGTGGTTTTGTTTGCTGAGCCAAAGTTCATGGGTTCAATTCCCATACGGGAAATTTGCTGTTTTCAGTCTGTCTTATTTGCGTTTTGTAAACCTTGTTTGTGAAACCTCCTACTACATATTTTATTTTTTTTATGAAGTTTCCTTACATAGTATGTTAGTATGTTTTTGAAATGGTATACATTTCTTATATTTCTGACATTTGAATAGGATTGACTCAAAGGCTGGTAGAGTCGCTAACGAGCCAGCACGCTGACAGCTGTCGGCGAACAAACAAACTTTAATATTCGGACACATATATATATATATATATTTCCGTAGTTTGCAATAATGATGTTTATTAATCGTTAAATGTCTTAATATAGTTATAACCAACCTATATCTGAAAAAACTGTACATACTCTTCTGATTTAGTATATGTTAAAAAATAAGCCTAATTTCCTTACAAAGGCTAATCAGGAATAATTTTTTTTAATCTTGTCTGTTTGATTCTCTGTCTGTCTGTCTGTGTGTTCGTGCATTTGCTAAGCCGGTTAAAATTTAGTTTTCATAATTATGTAGAAAATGTATAGTAAGATTTGTTAACTTATTATTATTATATTTAAAAGGATAAGAAAAACTATTTTTATGACTTTTTTCATTTATAAGCAATATATTTTTCAGCCACATTGCTACTAAAATATCTAGTTCTACAGTCTGTGAAATAGTAGGTTTCATAAGAGATTTTATATATAGGTTTAGAACAGCCGCTGACAAAAGTGGGAAAACAACTTTAAACCATTTTAACTTCGTACATTTAGACTTTCGTGAATCATGATTACTTATATGTATAATAGTATTGTTGTGCTCACTTGATATATGGAGGATTCACGGCGTGAATTGTTCACTATATCATACAAGTCAGTCAAAAACTAAATATATTGGCAAAGAAAGAAAGACATATTTTTGTATGTAAACTTTCGTGATCCATGATTTCTATTATATATAATTATCCGGCTGTACTCATACTATTTGAATTTGCCCGACTAGTTTCAAACCCATTCGACTTCTTATTCATCAGCTCTGAGCATGGTGGAATCACGGCGTGAATCCCGAATGTGGTCTAAACTGGTCGGGCAAAATTCGATAGTAATTACGTGATTACAGCCGTTTAATTATATATAAAAAAATAGTGTATGTCCATAATTATTGTACTCTTGTACCATTTGTACCTCCACCATATTAATGTACCAAAAGGTACAGTATATCTCCGTCATCTGTTTATTTTCTTGTGTTTATAAATTTTTACTTGTTTTAATGATATTTATATGCAATAAAGAATATAAATAAATTACTAGAATATTCTAGAAGACCACTACAAGTAACGGTGTTACTAATATTTCACGCTCAGGTCAGTAAATTCAGTCAGTTTTAGTACAAGAAACAGCTTTATGACTATCTTATAAATTTTATTTTATTGTTAGCGAAGGTTTGTATTGTTTAAGACGTCGAGCCCAGGTTCCTATTGTCTGTCTGTCTCATGTTTAATAACTAGCTGTTACTCGCGGTTCTACCTGTAAACGAACGAATTTTTAAATAAAAAGAAGCAGTTGCAAAATACTATCAACCTATCAAATCCATCCACAAATTTCGAAGATTATTTTGTTCAAACAAACAAATTCTTCAGCTTTATAATATATTACAATACTTTTATGGTCAGACATACCTCGCTCCAGTTCTCCTCTAACGCGTCAATTTTATAAATGACTTTGGACCCTCCGTTTGACGTGTCCGACCGTGGGAGCCTGATATTTTGATATTTTAATTAACATCATTTAATATATTAATCTCATATCTATTTAGTGGATAAGCTTTTTATAATATTAATTATGGGACCTTTACTTAAAAATCTACTAGAATTACTTAACTGTATGTTATTAATTAATTGAAGAATAAAATGATATTCTCCGCTAATATTCATATCGTGTGTTATCAAAATTACCTGAAATCGTATTTAATTTTGAATCACAAATTTGTGTTATATATAAATATATCACACATTTGTGATCTGAACTAAGTAAAATATTTGTGTATTTAAACTTTCGTGATCCATGATTACTATTACATATATATAAATATCTGTCTGTGCGCAAATACAATTCACGCCGTGATTTCCTCATACTTCGAGTTCATCCTCGTAAATAAGAATTCCGAATGTGATCGAAAATAATCGAATTTCGATACATTTACGTAAAACCGGATAACAATATATAAGTAAAATATATTAATATTTTCGTAAATATATAATAAATAAGTCCTATATAAATTTGATTTATTAAATTATCTTTAAAATAATTGCACATATTATTGTATTTTAAAAATAAATGGGATATTTTAATCTTAACAATAAATTATATTTATTATGGTTATGGATTAAGCACACATGTTTTTTACACTAGCTTCAGCTCGCGGCTCCGTCTACGGCAATTATTAACGAAAACAACACGTCTATAAGCGTCTATTCTAGTCTAGTCAGCGATAGGTCTGTCCGTTCGTATCACTAAGTTGTTTTATATTTTGTGATGTTCTTTATCATGTTCTGAAGCATTAAATCTGCATGTGTTTTGTAGACAGTTAACAAATAATATTATATGTATATAAAATGATATTATAGAAAATGTTATGCCGTCTGTATGTATCACGAACTTGTGTTATATTTTGTGTTGATTTAATATTTATTTTTTTGGGATAATAATATTATCTAACTACATAATCTCCCTATTCTGTTACTTTGTTTGTTTGTGGTGTCGCGTCACCGAAACTCAACGAAACATCGGAGCGACACGTAATATAACAATCGAAAGCTCTTAATGAGAGAAGATGAGTGGTTACAATTTGGACCTCCTCCGGTAACCGGAAGTTTGTCTTTTGGACTTCAAAATATCGCCGAGAGTAAAAGTTTTTATGAATGTATCTGATAAAATTGAAGGAGAGGAATTGAAATACATTTATCTTATCGTCCCCCGGTAACCAGAATTGGGTTTTTTAGACCTCCTAGATCCCCGAATGAAATTTTAATAAAACTGTTGCATACAAACATACTACGGTGCATTAACATGTTGATGGATTAACTATAAATACACCACTTTCTAGAATCCCAATATGTTTGAATCGCGCCATAAAACTTGTTAAATAACGAACTAATAGAATATCACCTCAAGGCTATCAATTGGCTGTTAATAATATAAATTAAGATATACGATAACAAATATTTAATAGTAATATGTACTGACAAAAAACCCACCTCATATCAAACAGATGAAAACATTATTACCATAGGATATGATGTCATGTTATGTTTTTAAATTGTGTTTCAATTCTTGTTGTTTCATTTTATTGTGCCTTGGATTACATTTGAATTAGTTGAATGGCTGATTGGTCCAGTGGTTAGTTGATCTGAATGCTGAGCCAAAGGTCGTGGATTCGGTTTTCACAAGAGAAAGTTTTTTGTGAAATCCACAATTTGTGGTTTCGAATCAGAGGGTATGTATCCATTTTTTCTATTTTTAAAACCCGATACATATATTTTTTCTGTCATATTTGAACTGTTTTTAAATGAAAAATTGAACGTGAAATTAGTGCAGTGGTTAGTGGACCTGCCTGTTAAGCCAAAGATCGTGGGTTCGATTCCAACATTAGACAATTTTTTGTGCAATCTACAATTTGCTGTTTCGAGTCTAAGTTTTATTTGTGTCCCTTATTTCTGTGTGTAAAACATACAGAGATAATTTTTGTCATATTTGAGCTTTTTTAAATAAAAGCGTATATATGCCATTAAAACTAAAATTTTCCTTAAATTTTTTTTTATTTAAAAGGATTATCAATTGGTTATTTCTGAGATATCCGGAAACTGACAACTGCTTTCTCAAGTATTTTCTCTCTATTTGAACTTCAACTTTTAACAACTGAACTTCTGAAGAACTTTGTCATTGGAACTTATGGGTTTGTCTTTTCTGCACTAATTATAGTGATGTGTCATTTTAATTGTACGATGGTTTCAAATATTTTTTTGTAACCCATCTAACGCCACTTATTGCGATATTATCACCAGATGGTTGTGGGATTGCTACAATTTGAGCCCCACATGGTTTATGCGCCTACGCACCTTTCCCATACATGGATAGATTACTTTGATCGACCTCGATTTCGTTGTCGGTCAAACAAGTCTGTGAGAACTTTTTTCCAATTGGACTGTCAATGAAGTGATAATAGTAAACATTAGATAGAATGGACTAGTGGAAAGAAGAGTTAGTCAGTAGATAGACAGAAGAGTTAGTCAGAAGAGTAGCCATTACTTTTTGCTAAGTCAATCAATAACTAGGGGCACGTCCACTTGATAGAACTTAGAAGGATATAGAGAAAAAGAAGTTTGATTCCGGCTTTCACAATAAGAAATACAGTTATAGTATCTAAATTAATTAGTCTTCTTGAGAGGATAATTACGTGATCGAGCCCTTCATTTATGTAAATCGAATCAACTGGATCCTTACCATAATCTTTTAAAGTAATATTACAATAATGTTACTTTCATTTTTTGTTACTGTTTGCTTCTAAAAACTCATATTTAAAAGTAAAACTGCAATAAAACTTTTAAACTATGATAGTTAACTAGTCCATGGCAGGTTGTGGACATAGCGGGGCATATATTTGTATATAGTTCCATGAATAATAGGATTATTTGTCTTTCTTCCAAATCATAAAGATGTTAAACGTTTCAGCATGCGTTATTACAAATTTCATAATGCTTCAGTTTTCAGAACTCCTCTAATAATTTCACACATGCAGACATTCCAACTTGACCTGAATTTGTTATATATTTAAGTAATATGTTCCATCTCGTTTGTTAGCGCTAACACTTCAAACTATTGACACTCAGCGCTGACCTTTCCAGAGAATGGAGTATTCTGGTGGAGACCAGCCAACTAACAAAACTCCAATATATATGTGCTTTTTAATAGATATATTTTATATAAAGCCAATGTTATAATAATATACATACATACATACATCCAAACATACGCGCTCACACATTTTATAATAATTTATTTATTTATATAAAGTTACAAGATACAATAAATAAAAATTACATAAAAATGACAAAAAAACAACAATATTAAATATATGAAAAAAAAAAACAGTTTTTCTTAGTTATTAGGAATTAATGATTAAAAATTAATATTTGAGGGGTATAATGTCTAAAATTTTAGGACTAAAGCTACTCAAAGGTGTGAGTGAAAATGAGAATGTGTGTATGAAGTATCTGCAATTATATAACATATATTTTATACATCATACACACAAATGGAACAAAGAATCTCCCTTTAAAATATATTGTATATACTATATTTTATTTTGTAGTATATGTTTTAATAGCATCATTATATTTATGTGACTCATTGTATTAAAATGTATACATTACATCTGTACATTATATTATTGTATATGGTACAGTTGGTACAACACGTGTCACAGCACAAATTATTTATTATTACTCGCTACGTACCATATACCTGTATGTTCTTTGCACATACATTGATAGATTTTATATAAACTTATTATTCTACTAATTTATTTTAACAGTATTAATGTTTATATTAAAGTTATTAATAACATATTTCAGTATATATAAAATTTATCAAATTTTTTCATGTAACTTTGTTTGGAAGAAATCGCCATTAGGCGATAAGACCGCCTTTTGTATCTCCAACATTTTCTGTTTTTTGTTATTTTCATTTGTTGTTATGTAATTTTACTTGTTTTTATGTTTTTATTTCTTTATTTGTTTTTTTTTTATATATATTTTTTATATGTATGGTGTGCAATAAAGAATATAAATAAATAAATAATATTATTATTATATACAACTCCGTACTCATGTAAATATATAGTATTTAAGTATTTAGTTACTTCAATTTCGATCCAATTCCAGTCCATTTATTTTTAGCTCAAAGCATAACGGGATCGCGGCGTGAACTGAAACATGTAATAACCTAATGTGAATTCCGCAATTTTTTTTAACTCTGTGCAAGTACAGTCGGAATATTACATGTAATTGAATTATCTTTGCATGATTATCTTGTATGTTATAGTATCTAATATAATTATATATGTTATATATCAAAAAATAACAATCGCCCTTTTAGTTTAGTATGTACGTTAGCAAGATATTTATAATTCTAGATACGAGTTGTCTTGTATAATATAGACTGTATAGGTTTCCTATCTCATAAGTCATAATGTATAACAACGTCTTATTGTCTATCCGTCTGTTAGAGCGCTTATAACTCGATAATCATTAATTTTATAATAGCTATATTAATATAGAAATATTTAAATGGCTAGGTGTATGTATAGAATATCTGTTATATTGCGGTAATAATCTATAAGTAATGCGAGAGAAACTAAAAACAAAGCTAATATATGAACTTGTTTAAACAAGATCATATGAGTATGTTTCGTCCAAATTAGTATATAGTTTAGACCAGGGATTTACTATCCCTGGTCTAAACCTTTTTTGATGTCACAAAAATAAAAATAAAAAAATTTAAATAGGTAACGTGCCACAATAAAATTTCATTCTAAATGTTAGCGTGGTGAGAATGTACATTAAATTTCATCTTTGTATAGATAGAATTTGTGCGATATTTTCATAATAAAATGTACAATTTGACGGTTCTAGTTAACATACTAAAACAGGTATTCAGTATTCCAAATATACACAAATTATAAATTAAGTGTAGATTAATAATTTTTAATTTATTTCTATCTAAAAAGATAATTTATAAAATAAATATTTTTGTGCGTGCCATCAAAACTTTCAAACGTGCCACTTGTGGCACGCGTGCAATTGATTCGCCGTCACTGATCTAGACTGTATAGGTTTCGTATCTTATAAGTCATAATGTATAACAATGTCTCATTGTGTGTCCGTCTGTTAAAGAACTTATAACTATATTGATATAAAAATATTTAAATGAATTGAATTTAGGTCAGACAAATGCGAGAGAATCCGAAAAAAACGCTAGTATATATGAACTTAGTTCATATGAGTATGTTTAGTTCATATTAGTGTAGTCTAGACAGTATAAGTTCGTCTTTTTCCCGCAGTTTCTTGTCGTAAGTTCAAGACGTAGCTCTCGTCGGTGTTCAGCTGAGGTTCTCGCTTAACTCATAAGTGTTAAGGCTTTCATGAAGACGTTTAAATGAAGTACGACCTGAGACTTTTTATGTAGCGCTTTACAGCGCTTTTAAATGAAGTATTTATGAACGATAACATTTTCATTTAAATTACTTTTATTTTAATGTGACACACACATACAAGTATGAGTGTATGTGTGTGTTTATTTAATACTAAATTCAATGTTTATACTTACTTAATATAAACATACGGAACCAGTTATCGTTTATAATGGTGCTGTTAAGGAGATTTATGAATATATAATACTGTTAAATATAATCTGACTATTAACATAAACAAATTAAATTAAATTTAATGGAAGTCGAGCTTTTTTGTATATTTTGATGTTAACGACAATCAATTAAGTAAAATCTAATAACAACTATGAATCATATCATTCTCGATTCCCATAATATCACACACACACTCAAACACACATACACAAATACATCAACACTTACATTCACACACACACATACACAAACACATAAATACACATTCACACGCACAAACACAAATACACATTCACACACACACACGGAGTACAAACACATGTCTAAATGATTGAAGATATCAATAAAAATATACATAACAATTAAATAACAAAAAGAGAAGATTGAATTAAATAATTTATTGAACAATATTTCGATCAATTTTATTGATTGTGTATCACTAAGCGGATATTGTATGATTTTTATGGACGAAATATATATATATATATATATATATATATATATATATATATATATATATATAATTTAGATTTGTGTCCCGATTCTAACATATCTAGAAAGAAATACAAGTACTTATTTCAAGTCCTCCAGTTTTATCACACCCACTTTTTTTACACTCAGCGACCTTTGGAGGTCCAAAGAACCCACTTCCGGTTACCGGAGGAGGTCCAAATTGTTACTATTCATCTTCTCTCATAAAGAGCTTTCGATTGACATATTACTCATCGCAACGATGTTTCGTTGAGTTTCGGTGACGCGACACCAAAAACAAACAAACTGACAAACTGACAGAATAGAGATATTATATAATTATATTTAAACTATTTATAACAATTTAAAGTAAGTACATAATATATATGTAATAAACACAAGTATAATCGCTGGTTTAGTTTCAGGGCATCACTGAACAATATTTCCTTTCAGATACTACGTTGTTCCATTTACAGTATCTAGTTCTGAATAATATAGAGATGATATTATACATACTAGCTGTTACACGCGGTTCCACCCGCGGTCGAATGATTTTATTTATTATTAAGATAACTAAGATAATAATATAGCAATATAGTGCTAGATACCTTCCTTTTCTCCTACCTCCAAGGCTGGCAACGCCCTTGTGGTCTTCGGTTATTGCAAGAGTTCATGGGTGGCGGTGATCACATTTGATCAGTGACCCGCATGCTCGTTTGCCCCCCTTTTACATAAAAAAAGATAGCCTCATGAACCTGTCCAACTTAATCAAAAAGTATTTTTCAATTCTATACAATAGTTTTGAAGATTAGCGCGTTTAAACAAACAATCGTCTCTGTTTATTTGTATATATATGCACTACCTCTAGTACTTATATATTTTACTATAAAAGTACATATTATATACTATATACTATACTATAGTAAAAATAAACGTTCATCCGCGGGTACAGTAACACTATATTATTCATACAGACAAAATATATCTTTACAGTTTGTCCTGTTTTATATTAGATATAGTTGTATTTAGCTTATTATTAATTTATTTATAATATTTATTATAATATATATAATTATGGAATTTTTTTTTGTTTATGAAACTAATAAAAATCCAATATCATAATAAGGTCATTTGAAATAGGTCATCTTTACATCACTATGACATCATTGTACACCGCCTACGAGGGCAATGACCTATTATCGACTTGATCTCAGTCTTGCTTCATCAGACAAAATCTTGATTAATATTTTAATCTGTTATTTAGCTTGACTTGGCGTTATTATATTTATTTTTAAGTATATTTTGAGATTAATTTAATTTTTAATATACTGCTCAAAACAATTAGGGGAACAAGATTTTGTAATAGTACTAAACTTTTTGCATGAGGTTTTTATTACAACTGGCCATTATACAATTTAGATAAACAATAAAAAAAAAAGAACATCGTTATTTTGTTTTGCGGTTCGTAGTATGATTGTTAAAAGTCTACATAGACGCACATACAAAGTGACGCTATAGCATTTTCCTAAGTTTTCAATCACAAAAAACTCATTTATCGAGTTTTGTTAGAGTATTTTGTTTATAGGCAGTGAGGGAAATTGTTGTAAATTTCGGACATCATGCGAAATTTGACTGAAATTCAAGTTTTATGTAGGAAATGACCTCGGAGTCGCACCTTCTGTTATCTGTAGACTCTGGAAATGATTTCAAGAGACAGGACAATACTTCAGCAGGGCTGGACAGGGTCGCAAAAGAAAAACAAGTGCTGCTCAATATCGTTACATCATCAACTGTACTTTACGTAACCGCACTGTTACTGCAAGAGATCTGCAAAATACACTGATGACGGCCACTGGTGTCGCAATTTCGGATTAGACGGTAAGGAATAGGTTAAGGGAAGTCAATTTAAGGTCACGCCGACCAGTTAGAGCTGTGAGGCTAACAGGTCAGCATAGACAAGTTCGTTTATAGTTCTCCCAAAACCACGTTACTTGGCAATTACGTCACTGGAAACCAGTCCCATTTACGGATGAATCAAGATTCCGTCTGACGCGTTGCGATGGTCGTCTACGTGTCTACAGTGAACGATATAGTGCAGCAGCAGTTCAGGAGTATGACAAATTTGGATGTGGTTCGGTGATGATTTAGGGCGGTGTTAGTATGGAAGAGCGCACGGATCTCATCGTTATCCCTGGACGACTTACCGCTCAAGCTTACATTGATAACGTTCTTGAGGATCACATCTTGCCCGCAGCGTATGGTTTTGGTCCACAGTTCATGTTAATGTATGACAATGCCAAACCACATACAGCTGCCATCACGTCGAATTACCTACGTCATAAAATAAGAGTGATGGAGTGGCCTTCTATAAGCCCCGACCTAAATCTCATAGAACACGTATAGGATATGCTTGGTGGAGCCATTCGGAAACGTCCTATTTCACCTCAAATGCTGCAGCAGCTCGCTGAAGCATGGAAGAATGGGAAAGAATTCCGCAAGAAAATATTCGAAGGATCATTAGAAGCATGCCGCGTCGTTGCCGAGTTGTGATTAGGGCCCGTGGAGGTCACACGCGTTATTAGAATTTTCTGGAGGCCAAAATTTTAACAATAAGATCACTTGGTATTTTCTTAGATTTTCACGAGTACACATTTGAAATAAAACTATTTTTACGGATTGAAACTCGCGTATAATTTGGTTACATTTTTTATTTTAACCCGATAATTAACTGACTTTCTGACAGACACTTACATCTCGTCTACCCGTGAACACGATGACGGCAAAGTATTCGAAACGTCGGGTTAAAATCAAAAATGTAACCAAATTATACGCGAGTTTCAATCCGTAAAAATAGTTTTATTTCAAATAAGATCGCTTTTTCAACTGCGCTTAATTTACACACCACTTGTCTTTTGTCCAAAGTACACTAAATTTTAAATTTTATTTAAAAAAAATATCAATATTGCTTTTTCATTAATTATCTTTTTTTAGAGATTAATAACAATTAAAATAGCTTTAAAATTACTTTTACCTTACAAATATTTCGAGAGTTACAAAAATTCAAAGTTTTATTCCTTTAATTGTTTTGAGCAGTATATATTGTTTATAACACCCTTTGAAAATTTTTTGTTTCTTAAAAAAAATATAAATTATAGATAATCTATAATTTAAGAAAGTATATGTTGTAAATTACACAAATAAACATACACATACGTACAGATGAATAAAGAAATAAATGATATTGTTTAATATATTTAAATGTTTTAGTATAATTTATATTGTTATAATGGAGCACAAGAGGAGAGAATATAAAAAAACACTCTTTTTATTTTAAAAATATAATTGGATGTTTGCACTTTTAAAATACTGAATATACTAAACTAAATGGACGCAAACATTTAGGAAGTAGTGTATCTAATAATATGTACTTTAATTCATATATTTTGTTTATATATTATTTGTATAGTTTGGAAGTTATATATATAGAAACTAAATTGAGTAATATTAAAATCATAATATGAAATTTTTACATTAATAATATGGTGTATGATATACATGTGACTTAAATATGATGTAATTATAATATAAAATCATGTTTAATATCTAGATGCCTCCGGGGTATTAATGATTACTTTATAAGGTCTCGCTCATCCGAGACCTGGGCGCGAATTATCACTGCTCATTATCAAACCATTTATTTTCTTATATTCGCAGCGGCTGCGCTTTGTATATCAAAACCAACATAATTTGACACCTCATTCCCTATACTCACATATACAATTCGGTTCTTTGATGTTGTCAAGAATTTTATGTAAATTTTTATATAACTTTTTTGTTTTGAATTCTTTAGACCCGTCCCTAATGAGCTCTTAGCGAATGTGGCGCCTCTACAATGATGCCATTTAAATATATAATAAATTTTAATTTGAACGAAATTGAATTAGCATGTTCGTTGCTTTTAAAAACGACACCATTTTAGTTTTTTTTTTTGTTTTAATGTTTATTTATATCCTTAACAATGTACCCTAAAAAGGTATTCTCATTTTCATATAGTTAATATATTTTTTTTATACATAACATTAATTTAAATACGAAAAAATATTATATATATATATATATATATATATATAACATATACACTAATATTATAAAACAGAAAAAATTGTTTTAAACGCGCTAATCTTCTAAGCTAGAGGATGGATTTAATCAATCCTTTTTTGTCAACAAAATTCTTTCTGATTATGTAGCATTGCGCTACTGCATTTAGTTATATTCTAGTTATATACTAATAGTAAAAAAATTGTGGGACTACGTATAAAACCGCGATTAACAGCGCTTAACAATGAACCGATGATTAACGATTAACCGCGGTTAACATTACGAAAATTGTTTGTAGAGGAAAAATACATAATAAACTATGGTTTAATTCATATTCGCAAGTGAATACATTGAATGATTTAATTGTACTTGATTTGCACAACGCGACAGGAAAAGAGTATGGTATAGAGATGGTGATCACTTCTAGGAAAACTTTATTACTGTGACGTCATGGATGGAAACGTTTTAACATCTGATAGCTGTTTTTTGTAAATGAATAAATAAATAATAAAAAAAAAACTTATCTATAACTCCATTCTGGAACGGACACGATAGCTCAATTGGCGGAGCGGCATATTTTTCTAGTCACAGGTTCGTTCCTGTCTGTGTTAATCTAGTAGCTATTTTATTTAGTAAATGAAATAAACAAAATAAGCTTACACAATAGCTCAATTGGCAATTCATTTTTTGTAAGGCCACAGGTTCAATCCGTTGATTTAAATTTTAAGTAAGCATATATAGATATTTTTTTTCATTATAACAATACATAATTAATTTTTAAGTAGTCCTAAACAAACTAAGAATAATGAATAACAAAATAACACTGAAGCTTGTTTAGAAAATAAACACCGAATTTCGCTTTCAATCTACTTTTGAATAACAATTATAATTTTATCATGGAACTTAGATTAAATGAGAAAATGGGTTAAAAAATTTATAAAAATACTATTTTCGTAAATATAACATATGTATATATAATATACATTTAAATTGATCGGAAAAGTTTGTTTGTTTTAACGCGCTAATCTTTGAAATTATAAGATGGATTTGAAAAATTCTTTTTGATAAAAAGCGTCATAAGGAAGGCTTTATAGTATTGTACTACAACTCTTAGTTATCCTAATTGTACAAATTCGATTCCGCGAGTGGAACCGCGAGTAATACTAGTATTATATGTGTATAAATATAAAAAATTATATATATTAAAGTTTCAACGTTTAATTTAAAACACATATATATGTGTGTAGTTTTATATACTAAGCAATTCCAACCCATATATTATAACTTTAACTATATATATTATAACAGGCGACCTTATAATTGAAGTACGCACGCATGCGCCGGCGCACCGGCAGCTGCAACGGCCTTAGCATAAATTCCCTCCACATACGCTTGTTACACATTGGAATATTAAATAGTATTCTCGCAATCCTGACCAGACCAGGGGGCGGCGGAGACAAGCGAGTTACGACTGACTTCCCTCACCAAACATATTAAGATTACTAAGTAGATGACATTTTTATTATAATTTTATTCAAAAACTAGCTGTTACTCGCGGATCCACCCGTGGAAAAATATTTTAATTTTCTAAGACTCTATGCCCGTAAACTCAGGAACCGTTGGAGGTAGGTGATAAATAAACTGTCTGACTGACAGACATCATCATCTCGTCTTACCGCGAACCCGTTTGCTGCAAAGCATTCGAAACGTCGGGTTAAATTAAAAAATGTAATAATAAACGCGAGTTATATCCGTAAAATAGTTTTATTGAAATTTTATTTATTATTAAGATAATTAGAAGTAATTTTAAATAGCCTACAGTTTTCCTCATGAGCTTTTTTAAAATCAGAAAAAAAAATCAATTTCATCCAGTAGTTTCGAAGAATTGTTCAAACAATTTTTTTCGCTTTATTATATTATATTAGTATGTTTTTATCGTTATTTGAAATTTTATTTCGTTTAATTTTAGCCATAAAAATTTAATCAAATATAAAATTATTTTTATTTAATAGGACTCAAACGTGCGACAGGTCTGTCGACTGTCTTGTCGCTCTACTAACTGAGCTATTGTGTCTCACAGTCTATAATAGCGCTATATTCTTTATATTCATATTATTGGCTTCTTTCGTAATTTATTTTATCTTTTATCTTTTTATATTTATATAAAAAGAGTACTTCTAGAGTTGAATACGTCTGTCTGTCCTGTATTGCTTTTCATTGCTTTTAACTAGACGTGGCTGGTTCTTTCTAAAAGTTGTTTAGCCTTTTACGTGTGTGTGTATATATATATATATATAATTGTCAGTCTGTGTGCAGTTGTGTGTTGTGTGAATGACTTCACTGATTGAGGTCACATACATTTGATTTGTCCAGACATTAATAATGTTTGAGTTATGTAGCTCATCAGGCGGAGTTGAGAGAAAAAGTAAGTTAGATTTGTTTTAGAGCTTAAATTAATGCCTTTTTGCTTTTACATAAAGGTTATTTTCCTTTGACTACTCTATGGTTTATATTTTTACAAATATATAACAAATTGCTATACAGTAAGGGCTGTTGAATATCCTGCGATTAGCTAGTTTAGCAAGAACTGTCTATTGTAGGTTCTATCTATTGCTAAAGGGGTCAATTCAAATCAAATTTGAAAAGATCTCCAGCGATGAATAAGCACTATTTTATTTTTATGAAACGGAAAATATATTTAATGAATATTTTTTTACTCTGTGTACTAATTTTTAGTTAAGGAACTTAAAAATCCTCAAGTATGTATTCTATTCTATTATATATCGCTTTTATAATGTTTCCATATAATAATCTCTTTTGCATGTATTATTAATAAAATTATATTTGCGTTATGTAACCATCACATCTTGATATGTATCCAATTAAAAGTATTGTATATTTTTATATTTTTTTCCGGTTTTATAACCGGACGCCATCAGTCAACCGCCATCACTATGAATTACGAACTTCAATCAATTAATATTCGATTATTATTTCGATTCGATTATTCGCTTTACTTAGTTTTATATAGATTAAATTTTTTGTTTTTAATCTTCGAGAAAATTTCAGTCGCCATTGAAATAACAAAATTAAACGTCAATATCAGAACTTAATTAAGAATGTGGAATAAAATAGATTTGGACGGAAAATAGAATTCCAAATTCAAAAATACTGGCAGTCTATAAAAAAGTATAATACTTGATTACAAACTCATTGCTTTCGACCTTTGCAGAGCGTGTCTTCACTTCTGAATGTGAACTCTTTGAGTTTGGCCCTTGACATATTTCGCTTGTCACTCTGTAACGAGGGTCCTGGAACTGAGTGTTTTGGTTTTGAATACTCGGATGAACTTATATCCAGTAACTAACTGTTGATTAGTTTTTGAGCGAATAGGACAGAAAATATTAAAACATTACATAATATCGTTCAGAAATTGATTGTGATTTTGTTCAAGAGAAACCAAAAATACAATAAAAAATAATTATATATTCCAAAGTAAATGAAATTATAAAAATGTTAGTATTTATAAAATGGATAAAGTGCTTTCTAGAAAACTTTCTTTAATAATATTTTGCTATTTTTCTAGAAAATCTTTTTTAGAAAAACGATTTCTAGAAATTACTTTTTTCATTGAGTTAAAAAATATAATAAATAATTATTGCCAGATATAATTTATTTTTTTGTATTAATACGAAATTTTAAGATTTTAGTTTAGTAATAGTGGGAAATTAAATTAAACGCGATATTTTATGACGCTAATCAGATCGTTCTAAAGACAGCTGTAAAAACATACTAGGAGCGCGAACCAGACCTCAATTTTGACTCGGTGAGCTCGCAAAATCTCGGAATGTATTAGCATATTGAGGGAAACTAGGTGCAAACAGCACCGAAGTTGCATTTACAAAACGTAGACGCATTCTGTCCTCAACAATTTTTTTTTTTTAACCTCCAGTAGACTGATGCGGATTACAGTTTTTGATTGATGCTTGCACAAAGAATGTAGAAAAGTCTTTCATAAAGAGCTTCGTTGAATAAAAATAATAAGAATTATCAATCTAAAAACATGTACGTTTTGACACAAACACAATTAATGGCGGGTTTTTGTTTGTCGGTGAATATTTATAGTTGATAGCATCTTTTGAAATGCCCCGTCATGCACAATTTCCTTGGCACAAAGCTGCACTGCTCGGTCGCAGTTATGTGAGCTGCATAATGTAACTTCATAACCTAGACAACTTACATTTACGATAGTAGAATAGAATGATAAATGTATGGATTTCACACGAGCTAACGCTACGCTTGCGTTCTTATATTTAAGTAGAATAGATAACTAACCATCGGAATTTGTCTAAAGGATTAAAAATACCAAATTTTGGTTTAAATTTGTTATACAAATGAAAAATGTATCCATTATTATTACTATTTATTTATAAACGACCATCTTAATTAAAACAGTTACACTCAGCATAACTTTTTCTCTTTTTTGTCTCTTTCACACCTTTGACGTTAATCATTAGTGAGAGAGTGACAAAATAGAGAATAAGTTCTACTTCGTAAAGGTTTCGGTAAACATCGTATCATCTATAATATCATATAATTGAAATTAAAATAATTAACTTATTAACTTCTCCACCATTTTAACGGCTGATTGGTCTAGTGGTTAGTGAACCTGACTGAGCCAAAGGTCGTGGGTTCAATTCCCACACGGGACATTTTGTGTAATCCACAGACTGTTATCAATCGGTATATTCGTTGTTCGTATGACCGTCATTTCTATTTGTAAAACCTTATACAAAGATCATTTCGCTACTATTCGAGTTCACTATTTTTTGTGTATTCCTAAATTTCTACAAAGTCATGAAATTAAAAAATAAATTATTATATTAAAAAATATAAGAAACTAACAAATATATTTAGATTTATATAAACAGGTCTACTAAACATTTATTGTAAGATTCCAGTATATAATAGAATAGACAAGAGCCAAAGCACAAGAATTTATTTTTGTCTCAGCAACTATCAAGTTGTGTCTCGTAACAATATATATTGTATTGTCAGTATATAAAATATTGTGAAATGTACTGTAATAAATTGTTTATAGAAACTGTAGAATTATTAGATTCTCTGTCTTATATAGCAAATACAAGTATTTGATTCTAATTTTTAATATAAGAAATCTTGTTACAAAGATTTCTCATTAAAAAGGTTAATTATTTCTGATAATTACTTTCTTTTATATTAAAAATGATTTTCAATATTCATATTTAAGTTTCCAGTGTACGTTTAAATTTCAATCAATTATAAAAGAGATATATTTATTTGATTAATTCCTCTAAATTCAACAAATAAGTTTTAAATATTAAAATCTTAAAAATAATAATTTTGATAACAATATAATTAAAAATAGGGTTATTTATATCAACAGGATATATAAGACCTATTGAAGAAAAAAATGTTTTTTAACGGAAATGGTTGGAAGAAAACTAATGTCATATGTAGGTCATGAATATGATTCTTCCTGGAAATATTAAATCCCGGGATCATAACCCACGTCAATAGATACCGCGAGAACGAATTGGAGCTTGAAACCAGTATAGTAAAGTATAGATAAGTTCCCTTTTAATTAACTGAAATATTTATAAGCGATACAAATTGCAAATTGTAGTAAATATATACGACTCAGTAGCGCAGTGGTTATAGCCGATTATTATGTTGGTAGTCCTAGATTCGATCCCCAATCTAAAATGGTTTTTCCTTTATATATTTTTTTGTGTCAATCTAATGAGCATGTAGGATTTGCTCGATTGCATAAAAATATTCCAATATTATTCAATATCTATAATAAAATGTCATCTCATTTTAATGTGAAAATCCATTGCTGAAAGGTAATGTTAAGTTCATAGAGATAAAGAGACTCTTGAATACATTCATTATTAATATCTAAGAAGATTAACTCGTCTGTACGTACGTATATTAAAGTAAAGTATATATATATTATAATATATATTAATAGTAACTATATCTGATATTTTTTTGCTAAATAAACAGCTTAATCTACGAATATTTAAAAACCATACATTTACAAATATTTTGGAAGTATTTTTATGATATTCTTCAAGACTTTCCATCCCTTAGGGTGTGATACAGGGAATGAAATTTTTTATAAAACCTTGACTTTGGAATAAATAAAAATAACATTTGATAGGACTTAGGAGACAAAAATGCCTGGAATCTCTATATAATATATTTATAGAGTATCTGTAGAAAATATCTTTTATGGCTGTACTGTAACTGTAGAATACATGAAATTATAATAATCGTAAAGATAAGTATATTACAAAATACAGAGTCTGTAATATTATTTTATATTACCATATTTACATGTATTATTAATAATTTTATTTTAATGTATGTTGTTATTTTAATAATATGTACATACTACCTATGTCCTATGGTTTCATCGTATAATTTAAATGAAGTTGCTAGTTACAACAAACAAACGTTTATATTTCTTATATATATGGATTTATTTTTATTGTTACTATAATTTGTGCTTTTATTTACAAATAAAAGTTTATAATTAATATAATAGAGTCATATTAGTTTTAATATGAACATTATTTCTAGTAATTATAACTAAAATATAGTCTAAAATAAGGGAAATAAGGGAAGTTATTCAAGCTGTTACGTAAGCAAAGGGTAGTGCTCAAAAGATATTGTAGTTAAATGAAACGAGAAGGGTGAGCCCTATTTACTAATCGATCCTTACCATCTGCTGTTTTTCTCATTAAAATAAAACTTACAATTATAACAATATTGTGAGTATTTTTTTTGTGTATTAAATAGTTAATACTATAATAATAATATACTAGTTAGCAGCGTGCGGTTGGGAACAAAGCCAAAAGATCGCTACTAAAAAAGCGCGCGCAAAATTTCCCCATGCAAAGTCTATGGGAAAAATTAATTTTTTGACTAATTACTGCAATTAGGCTAATGAGATTTGAGAGTTGTCACTATTTTTCAGCAGTGTAGCATAATGAGACCTTTGATTTGAGCCATCAACGATATTTTTCCCTTTAGTGGTTCTCGAGCTACACTGTGCCAACGAAATCGCTTCCTGCATTAATATATAAGATTTTTTATTTTATAAATAAATTAAAAGGTAACTTCTTGCGGATTCTTCTTCAGGAACCTATTCTTTGGATTCCTGAAACTGGAGTGACATTTTATAAGTGCACTCTGTCTATGAAAAAAAAATTACTTTGGATGTTGGGTTTTTGTTTTGGTTTGATATTTGCGATATGACAGTAGTTCTTGAGTTATAAACACAATCTAACAAAAAATGTGTTATAAAATTTAATTAAAAATATTTAAGCGGTTAAAATAATGTGTTATTCAAGAATTTTAGGTTATTAATTCAGTATTATGGGTGCGACCGAATTTCATTACTTCAGGTTCCAATAAGAATATCTATCTCAGGCTATTTCCTATCTTATTAGAGTGTATTAAGCATTATTATTGCATGGTTACTTGATCAGAATTTTATGTTCCGAGAAAGGTATGTCTATTATTGGAAATATATAATAGTGTTGTAAATTGAACTTAAAATATCTTATAATTATAAGGAATTTACGATTTTATTTCAAGTGATTTCGTTTTACTTACTAAAAAATATGTTAGTAATGAGTGGTACAGTTCTTAGGAGCTGAGCTTTCTTCTCTGAGCTTTCTTCCAATCGGTCTTTTACGATATATTTTTTTAATTGCCAATATTGATTGATTTTATTTATTTTTTGATTTTATATAGGATTATTTTTTATTATAAAATTTATTATTGGGTTAAATAATAAATTCGTAGTCAATTAACTGTATATTTTTAGTATTTTTTAATTACCGTCTAATAAAAATATGTTTTTGTAATGTTTGTGGAATTTGAGTCATGTTCATTTATATGTGGTATGGTCATTTTATGAAACAAGGTGCTGCAACTGCTTTTCTTGGTATTGCTATGAAACTAAAATGTGCAAAACAAATGTTTTTATCAAGTTTATTGTAAACGTGCAAATTTCTAGAATACCAAAGAGAATGGCGCATTGATAACGCGATCTATTTAACATACTAACGCCATCTAGTTAAATTTTATTGAACTACAATTCTTGTAGATAAATGTAACTCTTATGTATAAATAGTTTTTAGCTGATTGTTGATTTTCTAACTATCACAGTTTAGTATATATACGTAATTAATTAACTCTAAACTTACCAATTAAAATTAAATTAATTCTAAACTTATCAATAATAAAAACTAGACTTTACTGCGTTAAGTTTCTTCTTAAGTTATTTTAATTTATGTATACAGAAAAAAATGTAAAATGTACAAAATAGACAGAAATATAACAAGAAAAACTTTTATATTTAACAAAATACCAGTACTTTTAATTCATTTAGAACAAGAATATAATCTAGTAATGGAAGAAAATATCTATTATACGAACAGCATTAAGAGCTTTGTTTTGTCTCCATTTTGTCTTGAAGTTAGAACACTAACAGGGCTGCCATAAGAAAAAAAATACGTCGTATCAAAATAAAGTACTATTTATTTTTCATTATAATTATATTTATAAACATATTTTTAAGGCTTTTAGCTGCTTGTTTAATATTAGAATCTTGTCTTAACAAACCAGACACAAAAAAAAAATTGTAATTTTTGACATTTGAAAATAGATTTCGTTCAGAAATTGTTAAATAAAATGTTTACGAAAACGTATGACTAAACTTTTCAAATTTGTAAAAAAATTAAATTACTCAAAAAAACATATACATATACCCGAAATAACGTACAGTACTTTATTATAAAGAACAGTTGGCAACATTTCTTGTAACAGGAGACGACATTACTTCTAGAGTCTTTTTACAACTACTAGTATTACTTCTATTTTATTACATATTTGGTTAAAATAATTGATATATTAATTATAATCTTTTGATGACTTTGATAAACTGTCATAGCTGTTACGAGTTATATAATAGATATTATTAGTAATATATATATATATATATATATTGTTTGCAGAATTATTCAATATGTATAACATTTACTACATTACATTAAGTGGGTATACAAATATATAATTTTGTATTAGTTGTTCACCGCGACTTTGCTGCTATCAATAGACTTTTACATATAGATATGTCTAATAAAAATATGCTACATATATATATTTTTATTGTCATTAGTAGGGGTTTACCGGTTTATTAAAATAGTTTAGCATTATTTATAATATTATAAACACATAATTATTTATAAATGTAGGTATTCCAAGACTCCATACCTGTCACTTATAAAGAATTATTGTTTTTTTTAATTATTTTAATACTTTGTAGAAGTTATTATTTGTACATATATGATTTATATATCGTATGTAAAGCAATATTTTCCATTGATTTTTGTAATTTAATGAATGTAGTTTCTATTATGAATGGTAATGGTTTGTCTGTTTTGTTTTAAATGTCAAATGATGACGTTAAATATGGCGGCGGTTAGAAATTATTTTGACATTTGTAATGCATGCTTTAAGTTTTTTTGCAGTCTAGTGTTTAGTTGCTGACCCTGCCTACTGAAACAAAGGACATGGGTTCGTTCCCAAAATAATATACGTATATGTATATATATATATATTTTGGTCAGTTATTTTTGTTTGTGAAACTCCGCAATAGAAAGATATCTTTAATGCAGGAGATTTTTTAAAAAGGTATGTAAATATACCTTTTTGTTTTTTTTTTTAATCCTCTCCCACTTTTTTCGTCGTTCCGTCCCCCTATAGTCATCAAAGTATAGCGTATCTGTAATTACAATATAACTCTACATTCCAGATAGAGGGGTGAGGTTCAGCGAGCTTATGTCTGTTCATATAACTTCTAAAGAAGTGCATTTAAATTTATTAAAAATATTCGCAAGTGCACTCTCGAAATAGGGCAATCCACCCGCAGAGACAATTAAAATAAAACATTAGTGCAGCTGAGAACAACGGTCAAGAGAATAAGATACGAAACAATATTTAGTATACGCAAAATGAGTTGTTCTGTATATTACTATAACGCTCATTTTGCCGTAGTTGCATATTGTTGTACTCTTTCAATTTGCAGGTCAAGCGTCCTTTACAACGAAGGGTTTTCTTTTTGTTTTCACTGCGAAGTTTTATTTTAATCTGTGTCTAACGAACGAGGTCTTCTTACTTGTTATTATAAGAATACTAGCCGTTACACGCAGTTATACCCGCGACAAATCTTTTTATTTACTATTAAGATCATTACAAGCAGTAGCGATTGTATAACTTTCATGGTCTATCATAATCAGAATTAAAATCCATCTACTTTTGTATTAGCGCGTATGAACAAACAAACTCTTGAATATATATTAATATAGATAAGCCAGTGGAGTGTCGGAGTATTGTCTCCACATACATTCACGTACATTCTCACGCCAAGAACTCGTTTCTGTTCTCTTGTTGCTCGTTTGCTAATACCTCTGTCGCATCATGGACTTTTTGTAGGTTCGATCCAAAAAGACCAAAAAGACTGCGGACTTGTTACTGCCGTCGGTAATATTGAAAAGACAATCTAAATATCTGTTGACGCCTTTACAAGAATTACTGATTTGTGGCCGTAGTAATTAAAAAAAAAAATTATATGTATTATTATATATTAATTGTCTGCTTGTACTCACGTAAATACTACAGAAATTTGCCCGACTAATTTCGAATCCATTTGGGGATTTTATTCAGTTCAAGCCGCGATTTTGCCATGCTCAAAGCTCATGAATAAGAACACCGAATGGGTTCGGAACAAGTCTGGCCAGAATTCCAATATAATTAACATAAGTACAAATGGATAATTAAATATAAAAGTAATCATGGATCACTAAAGTTTATATATATATCATGTAATGTTTATCACATGATATATAAATGTATATATGTATGGAATGTTATTATGTCTGTAAATAAATCTCGTGCTAACGACACGCAGTGCAATGCGCGGGAGTGGTTACTGGTGACAGAATTAGAACTAGTTCTCTCGCCAAACAGTCTGACGACCTAGCTATGAATAACATATTTAAATGACATTTATACTTCTATTACTGAGCTTATTTAGCTTTATAACATTTACTCATACTACAAGTTCGTTGACCTCGAATATTTTAGAATTTATCTTTAAGTATGCATGGACATGTTAAAGATATTTACAAGATTCGTACCGATTATAGCTCAAATGATAGAACGATGTTATAATTTCCCAGAGGTCACGGGTTCTTATCCTGCTCGTATCAATAAAAAATATCATTCGATACATAATAAAACTCAAATGTTGTAGTTAAAATGTAATTTTTAATGTCTTGAATCTTTCTATGAGAGCCACTTAATTGTCGGATTAGACGTTATCGAAACTAAAAAAAAACAGACACATTTATAAAAAGTGATAATACACCTAAAATTATAATATTGTCTCAGAATAATAATAAAATTATAAGGTTATAAAGTTTATATTAAATTATATCTGTTGCAATCAATATTTAATAACTTATTATTATTTGACTCCAAAGAATTCAGTAATTTTATGAAAAGTAGCGGTTTAAAAGCCTTTTTAGAATGGTATATTAGTAATATAAACCTTATTACTAGATTTTGAAAGCGACTTTTCAGCGCTGCAGCTCTTTAAAGATACGTTAATTTGGCAATGCAGAAACTTTAAGTGAAATCTCTCAGAACTCATTACATACATGTATTCTTATTCAGTTCACGCCGCGATTCCGCCATACTTGGAGCTCATAAATAAGATCCACGATGGAGTTCTAAAGTACTTCAAATTCCGATATTAACATGAGGATAGCTGGATAATTATATACTAGACCACTGCACGGCTGGTGGAACTGAGCGAAGCATTGTTGCTGAATGAGTTTAACAAACTTGTAAAATTAGCAGAGAAATAGTGGCTATAATCTTAAGCCTAACAACTCGCGCGTGAGATTTCAAAACGTTCCACATGTTAACTTTATGAGACATTATGACATTTAATAAAAAACTACAATCACAAATATCACCAAAAATCTTCAGGACCTATAAGTCAATGTCCTCGACAACTCTGACAATTTTCGTCATCCTCTCATTATTCGTCTAGGAGGAGTAGCATTAGTAACGAAACACACTTTTGAACAGTAAGAGCTTCGCTCAGTTCAATCATGGATAATTAAAGATTAAATATATTATTAAATATAGAAATTAATGGATATTAATAGTAATAAATTATAAATTATTAAGTCAGGGTGACGAAAACTAAATTGATATAGTTTGTAAGACATTGTGTCTCAAGAACTATTAAATATTAATTAATATTAAAGGACTTTAAGTTGTTAATCATTTTATTCATTAAGTACCGACAAATTAAATCCATTAATTATTATTTTATTGCTTTATTGACACACATATTAGTGTGTGTGTGAGTGTGTTGTGTGGGTGTGTGTGTGTGTGAGTACTAAAGCTTCTATTAAACTAAAATGACAATATTTTATGTATTTGTGATATTAATAATATTATTTATAGTATAAATTACTTACAAGAAAAGTATATATATATGTCTTGTTGCCAAACTATACTTAAATTCTAATTTATTATCAAAATATCAAATTCTTATGTAGATTCTTGTCTGTTCGTCTCTTCATTTCCATTCTCTTTAGGACCGTGTAAGTAGAAACTAAAGATTAATAAGTGCAATAAAAAAAAATTGACTTTAAATTATATACTAGCTGTTACTCGCGGTCCACCCGCGGACGAATATATTTATGTACTATTACGATTATTAAATAGTAGTATTATGCTATATAGGCTTCCTCATGAACCTGTCTATCATAATCAAAAAGAATATTTCAAATTATTTTATACAAATTAACGCATTTAAGCAAATAAATTCTCCGCTTTATAATATTAGTATAGCTATAATATAAAAACAGACAAAAATTCACTATAAAATCTTTTGTAATTAACACCTATCTGGTCTTTATATCTAGATAATATATAAACTAATTATACAGAGACGTACTTGATAAATATAATAATTTATTAATTCCAGTGGCTAAAGTAAACACGATTAATATCAACTAAGAAACCATTAATAATATTATAAATATAAGGGAATATTAACAATATTATATAGAGAATATTAAGTATTATTTTACATATCATAATACTATTTATTAAATATTTAACATATGATATACAGAACGTCGAGAATTATTTGCATAATGCACGATCTGTTGTTTATGATTTTATATATAATTGAATTAAATTATTATATATAATTATCCGGCTGTACTCACGTAATACTATCGGAATTTGTCCAACTAGTTTCAAAACAATTTGGGTCCTTATTCATAAGCTCCCATGGCGGAATCGCGCCGTGAACTCCGCCGAACGCGGCGTACCCGATAATTATATGTAATAGTAATCATGAATTAAAAGTATTGTTTTTAATAAACAAGCAGCCGGTTACAAATAAGTTGTAATAAAATGGTAATCTCTCAGTTGGAGATTGACAACCAGCAATTATTGTAAGTACTAAGAATGGTATGGTTCCTTATAAGAAGCTCGCCTGCTGAGCTTTTGCACTTGGGACATAATTGGCTTTGAGTGTCGAAATAATAAACACTGTCAGCATTAAATTTAAGCAATCCAGCAGTTTTTTACAACCTTTTATTTAAAAGTGTGAGATTTTAAATGTACTCGAGTCTGTTGGCGTTTTCAATTTGTATGAAACTAACAGTACCACTTTACTTCCGCTAGATGGCGTTGTTCTAATTTCATAGATTTGACGTATTATTTTTTACGTGATTGAATACGTCAAAAACTCGTACTAGGCGTACTGTTCGTTAGTTCGTAGTAGTGATAAATCTTGGGCCAAATATAAGGAATAAGAAGAGTAAATACATGAAAAACCAATCTTTATTTGTTTTAATCCTAGTTTTATTTTAATAATTTATTACCATTAAATTTTTGTTAAAATGTTTTCGATGAATTTGAAAAAATCTTTTTGATTATAAACGGTTTCATAAAGAAGGCAGTAATAGCATCACAAACCATACTTTCCTCGTTTATCCCCTCTCTTTTTACCACTACATAATGATTGCATTTTTCACTATATCCTAGGATATAGTGACGTTTCTTTAGGGATATCATTTTAATAGTAGTTTAGCGACAACAAATAGTATTTCAGCTTTTTAAAGTAAATTAGTTAGATAAAAATTATGATATGATTATTAATATTAGCCCAATTTTATTATTACTATTTTACTTGAAAAAAGCAACTAATATATACATATAACTTTTTGGATAACTATAATACACAGCATGTTACATTATTTATTGCAAATTTAAAATGTTTTATTTATATTAACCAGGACTCAAAGTATAAAATATTACGTGACAATCAGAAAAGTTTAATCCAAAATAATAAGTTAGTGAAAAGGGTGTGAAAAGCTGGTGATTTATTACAGTTTCCTGTACCCGCTTGTACCCGCTTGTACCCGCCTGTACCCGTCTGTGTAGGTTTGAACATCGATCGTTTCAATGTAACGTTACAGATTATTTAAATTATTATTTGATTTTAATTTTTTTAATATATAATATAAGGGCTAAGGATTATAAGTCAAATAATAAGGTTTCATGTTAAGACTTACTTTTTATACGAAACTTCTTTGACTGTTGTTTTTTTTAATATATAATAAGAGCAAAGAATAATAAATCAAATAATAAGGTTTCATATAAAGACTTTTTATTCGAAACTTTATTATTTGACTTTTGTTTTTTTTTAATATATAATAAGGGCAAAGGATAATAAATCAAATAATAAAGACTTTTTATACGAAACTTCTTTGACTTTTTTTTAACATATATAAAAAGGACAAAGGTTTGATTTTTTTTTCAAAAATTAGTGCATAAAAAAGAGGGCAAAAGAACATACACTTAAAAGACTATTTTATATCAAACTTTATCGACTCAATTTTTTATATATATATATATAAAGGGCTAAGAATGATATATATGAGTTTTTTCATATCAAACATTATTTGACTTATTGTGTTTTTAATATATATCAAAGGCAAGGCATACATGACTTTTTTATATCAAACTTTATTACTTGAAGTACTGTTCTTTTTTAATATAAAAATGAGGGCAAAGGAACATAAATTTAAATGAATATTTTATATCAAACCTTATTATTTGATTTTTTTTTTTAATATATAAAAAGGCAAAGGATACTATAACTGATTATTTCATACAGTTTAAAATAAAAAATGTCTTACTTATTAAGTATTGTACATATAATATAAATAGTTTTAAATGTAGTGTGAGTGTAAGAGGTTATATATGTTGTAATGACAGACGGATCGATGTTCGCGAGTTGCTTTGACTACTAAAGTCTGTTTGCTGAAAAGCAATTTTGTATTCCTGAATTTCAGTAACAAAAATATATTTGCATTTTCTTTTATAACTCTTTAGAATTATTACTTTTTTAATATATATAATATAAAATATTGTTTGTATTGTCTTTTTGTGTTAAATACATTTTACGAGTATATTTAAATTTTATTTCTATACATATATATTAAATTTTTGTATCTGTAGGCGTAATGATAATATGGTCTCGTTTAAAAATACCGCTATTTTTATATCTTAGTTAATTTTTATGTAAATACAGTTTATTAAGATGTCACTTGTGTGATGTCGTGCTGTGTAGTCTTAATAGTTTTTAAATAATAATCTACTTAATATTTATATTACATATATTAAAAGGTACTCATTTAGAAAATATTGAAACTAATCATTTTATTGGTTGAATCATTTACATTTAAATTAAATATAAAGAAAAATATTTCTTGTTCTAATTGTAACTGTTCATGTTAATTCTTATGTATGGAGTTATTTTATGGAACAACTGCATTGTATACACTTATAATAAAAAACCTATGAAATGTACTTTTATTGGATTAACTAATGAATGAAAAAACGAGCTAACGAACGAAGGAACGAAAAAACGAACGAATGAACAAATGAACGAACGAAAAAATTTACAAACGAATGAACGAACGAATGAAAATATTAACGAACGAACGAAAAAATGAACGGATTAACGAATTAGGGAATGAACGAACGAACGAACATAAGAACGCATTAACGAAGGAACGAATGAATGAATGAACGAATGATAGCATTACCAAATTTAACCAAAATACTGCTCAAATAATCCGAAATATAAATTCCGATTCATCATTTATTATGAAATACATTGCTTGATGAGACAGCACGTTACAGTCGATAATGGACGAGATGGACAGAATTAATGGACGATACAAAACTGAGACCTGAAAGGGAGGAGTTTGTGGTGTATTACGTAATGGGGAATTCATATATATATATATTTGTCTTTATTCATATGCTCAATAGAGAAACTATTAACCGATCTACAATCCCAGATTGGAATCAACGCTATATCGCTTTTTATAAACTCAATCCAGAGGTAAATAATGAAACTACAATCTAATTTCAATTCGTAGCAAAAAAAAGGGATCAAGATCGATTATTAATTTCAGACGAACATAATGAAACTCAACTCGAATCATAGATGGGACAATCTATTTGTATATACATATTATAAAAGTATGAAATAATACTGTTTTATTAAAATAATTGAATTAAATTAACTAAAACTCCGTTCTTCTGAATATTTTCAGTCTGTTAACTCATGATGGTCTCACTAAATATCAAAACATATATAATAATTGAGCGAAGCGAGCGGAGCGATCGAAGCTCTCTATCAGAGACTTTTCTGCATCCTTTGTACAAGCATCAATCAATAACGGTATATCAGAAAATTTCCAAATTTTGAACACTGATCGACATCAGTCTGGTTGTGGTTTAAAAAAAAATGTGTCTCATCTTGAATTTTTCAAGTTGAGGACAGAATTCTTCGACGTTTTGTAAATGCAACTTCGGTGTTTGCAACTCGCTTCGCTCAATATGCTAACACATACTTTGATTTTGTGAGCGTAAAGAGTCAAAATTGAGGTCTGATTCGCGCTCCTATTATAATAATTAGTATCATATAACTCTTGTGTATTTAATTTTTGCAACCGGAGCTATGCGTGTCAATGAACGGAGATTTAATACGAATTTGCGGTTTTTTTAAGTTTTAAGTTGTGCACGTGCCGTATTGTCACTATATGGTTTGGTAATTTATTGTTTTATAAAACCTGTACAGATTATTATTATTTTTATACAAACTTTAGTTTTTAGTTGAATTTCTAAAAACAAATAGGCTACGTTACTAAAATAAATGTTTTTTTGTACGGTTTTAATAACGTGGTGACTTCATTCAATCAATCAATCTGTAATCACTACCAAAAACAATCAAAAGTTGACATAGTTTTTTGTATATATATTTTTTAATTTACAATAAGTTATTAAAATATATATATTTATAAAATCTGAAATTTAAATTTTTTACATTTTTGAATTTGAAATAAAATTTTCACAGTGAAAATCATTTAATACTGACACGAATAATTCTCATTTCACAAAATTTTATTAAACTTTTTGTAGTCATTTTTAACTTTATTAAAGTGCCAAAAGAGAAAATAAAAATGAAAATGGGCGATAATCTACAACCATATAAAATTTGTAATATTTATTTTATAATTTCGTGAATAATTTTTAAATATATTCAACATTATAAATACGCCGATGCATGTGTGGCTTTAAATAAAAGTTTGCAGAAATACGAGACTGTTATTCAAATAGAAAATGCAAACATTAATATTTTACTTATGTCACAAGAAATCGATATCATGTTGAAAAAAAAATTATTATTTAAATTTAATACAAACCTGGCTGGAAAGACAAAATAACCGATATCATGTTTAAAATAAATAAAGAAACTGTCTGGAAAGAAAAAATAATGATATCATATTTTAAAAAATAAATAAACTGGCTGGAAAGAAAAAATAATCGATATCATGTTTAAAATAAATAAATAAACTGACTGGAGAGAAAAATAAGTTTATTTTTTAATTACAAAATTAAACAGTTTGAATTTAGAACGTCAGACTGTTAGTATTAGTTTTTACAAAGTAGACGCAGCACGAACGTGCTACAATTTGTGACTATTTTAGGCTTTGTATTTCAAACTTGAAATATTCTTAAACAAGTTACGTAGCTTATTATTTTTAATTTGCTATTGAATACGTCTTGGTAAATTTAAGAGAAAATAATAATTAGTTTTTAAAACAGATTTCAATTATTATTAAAAACTCCTTTGTTTATGTTATTTGTTTAAATATAAAGAGTTTACTATTATTGTTTATGAAGTATAAAAGAGCGGGAAAAGAACGACAGCTAACAATTGATTATGCTGTTTTTGAATAAATAAGCAATAAGAATATATAACCTTTTTATTACATTAAAACATGATATTGAAACATTATTAATTAATAGATAAAAATACAAAATCAATTGTAAACTTCTAGATTATTCTACAGAGAGCTATAGAACAATCCAGAACCTTCGATTCGATCGTTTTCTTCAAGGACGGAAGGTGAGTCTTGGCCTTGGCTTATTTAGCTGTTATTTTAGTTTTGTTTTTCAAAACTATTATGTATAAGTAGAGGAAATAATATGATAAATCAGTTCTAAAATATACATAAAAAAGAAAGTATGTATGTTCGTGCATTTATAACATATATATTAAATATATACAATCTCTAAAGCTGTGATATTAATAAAAGGTTTTAATAACATAGTTTATAAATATATAATGATTGAGTTAAATATAGCTAGTGTAAATAGAGAGTGCAATTACGCTGCGGTGTAAACAATCATGAAAGTAACATTTCTGTGTGAGCGCTGACCGGGAGCGTGTTTACACCGACCTGTATCATTGGGTTTATTGACACTGTATTAGATATAATGTAATATAGAAAAAATATCATATATTGTTAATTTGTGCGAAGCGGAGCTCTTACTGGTTAAAAGTATGTTTCGTTACTAATGCTACTCCTCTTAGACGAATAATGGTAGGATGTCGAAAATTGGCAGTTGTTGAGGACAATGACTTATGATTCTGAAGTTTTTTAGAGACATTTGTGATTGTAGTTTTTTATTATATTATCAAAATGTTTCCCATAGAATTGATATGTGGAACGTTTGAAATCGCACGAACGAGTTCTTATTAGGCTCAAGATTATAGCCACTATTTACTCTGATAATTTTACAAGTATGTTAAACTTATTCAGCAACAATTCTTAGCTCAGCTCCACCCGCCGTGCACAGTGGTGGACCTAGTATATATGTGTGTGTGTGTGTGTATGTGTGTGTGTGTGTTACATTTTCACCCCATCCCTAGAGTGTAAAAACTATGCGAATATTTTCAAATTTATCCATTTTTACTAGTTTAGCTTGCGAGGGTGCTGTCATAAATAGTAAGATACCTACTTTTTATCCCCAACCCTCGTGTTATAATTTCTGAGAGCTGTGACAAAAGATAAAAGGATTTACCTATTACTATAAAGCAAAAAGTTTGTTTGTTTAAAATGTTCTAATTTTCGTATAGATAGACAGGTTTATGAGCATGAGCTATCTAGACGATACTTGGTTATCTTAACCCTTTCCTGTCTAATGATGTCATATGGAATCATGTTTTTTTGTGGACAGCCAGAGCTATCTCTGCAGTGGGATAAAAATTACATATCTTTACGCTGATAAAGAAGATCACTACTGTCATTTTGAAGTGATTTTTGTAACCGGTGTCCTGTAAGTTTGTGATTTATCTCGAATCAAGTTTGTTGTGTTGGATTTTTTACCGCCAATTTTTTACGACAAATATATCGTAGTGAAATAAGTAAGTTTGAATTATGATTTTATGCGAATATTTAGATATAAATAGTTTATCTACTTTTGAAATTTGCATTTGATTGGTATCAATTATATTATTATTCATATTTAACCTCAAAGAATATATTAGTTACTGTTTTTTTTTATGTTCATATGAGAATGATGACTCCATATAGCATCACCTCTATAATTATATATATATATATATACATACATACATAAAAAAAAGTGACAAATCTCTTTGTTACCCTATATTTTGCTAAAAATACATTTTTTTATTTTTTTTATACTTATTCCTTAATTCAGCCAGGAAAGGGTTAATAATAAATTACGTTCATACGCGGGTATAACCGCGAGTAAACGCTAGTATAATAGAGTTAAATATAACTATATATAATGTGAAAGTCAAAAGTTATAATTAAAAAACAAAGAGCTATTTATTGTATCATTGATTCAGATACTAAGTGTTTAAATCACCGCGCAGAATGCAGAATGTAGAATGCAGAATGCGGATACGTGTGAAATATCAATGCGCATTTACAACGACCCCAATTTCCCTTCGTATCTGCATCGAAATATTCAACTCTTATATATTATCTGCAGTAAAAGGAACGAAACTGTCTTTATATTGTGCATTTTGTTAAAAATCGGACAGGTAAATTTATATATTGGTAAGTATGTTGAATATAATAAATTATTTATATTTATTAAACATATTTAGATAATACACAACACATACTATACGGGATTGTTATATTAATAATATATTATATTTAATTTTTATTATACACATACATTTGTTCAAAAATATACATTTGATATTTTGAACGAATTTATAGATTATATAAAAAAATACATTGAAAGATATTTTACTAGTAGCTTCATACAAAAATATGCTCAAATAAGGAATTATTTGTGAAACATTAAAATAACTATTATACTTTAATAAAAGAAATTGTCAGTATTTAAAAAATTAATAAATATAACACTTCATAAAATTAAGATAAGTTAGATATATTAAATAATACGAACGCAAATAGACTTTAAGTTTTCGTTACGAATATTTGAGAAACTCGTAATTATAAAACGAAGAGGTCATTGAACTTGCAATTAAAAAGCAGTAGTCGATGGTTTTTCCTTAAGCCGAAATTAATAAACGATCGTAATCTCTTTTTTGATACTAAAGGTTGAAATTACAATTTCGTTGAATAGTTAGAGAAAATAACCGAAATCTCGATTAAGTATATAGGTTAGTTAAGATTGATTTCAATCTGAGATAAAATATAAAAAAGAATTTTAATTAATACTTAAAAATATGTAACATAACAGGTATAAACACAAAAGACTTACAAAAAGTAATAAAAACGTAACAATAGTTTAACAGATATCAAAGAATGTACGAACAGACACGCTATTATAATCGTAAAAGAGGTTTATTTCTATTTTATGGTACTTTAAATATAATCAGTATAATATTTGAAGTATTTAAAACCCACGTTCACTTTAATGTCTTGGTTCCGTGAAATAATAAATGTATTTTAGTATTATTTATTCTTCCTGTAACCTGAATAACGTTTAGAGCCTAACCCTAATTTTATTGTCTATATGTTTCCGTTAAACTGAAAATATTAACACACAAACACACAACACACAGAAACATCCATAAACACAAACATACTAAACTTTCAAGATGGTGTAATCTATCTATAATATTATTATAAAACTGGAGAGTTTGTTCGCACAGGCTATTCACCAAACTACTGGATAGATTGAAAAAATCTTATAGTTTTAAAGCCTTACCGAGACTATTAAGTTTTATTGTCTACATGTTTCCGTTAAACTGAAAATATTAACACACTAACACACAACACACAAAAACACACATAACACAAAGAAACACTACACATAAACACACAAACACAAAACTTTCAAGATGGTGTAATTTATCTATACTTATATTATAAGTTGAAAAATTTGTTTGATTTAAAACACGCTAATATTCGAACCTATTTTATAGATTTGAAAATTTCTTTTTGATAATGAGAGGCAGGTTCATGAGAAAAGATAGGTATTACGCTACTTGTAATTGTCTTAATAAAAATAAATTAGGTAAAGCCGCGAGTAACAGTTAGTATAACGGAAAAGTTTGTTTGTTTAAACCTGCCAATCGTTTAAAGTACGGGTTGGGTTTGATAAATGATATCTGATTATGACAGGCAGGTTGTTGAGGAAGTTATTATATCGATTATAAGCGAGTAAAACCGCGGTTCAGAACTAGTTGGTGAATATTTCATCACGAAAGGACAATTATAGATAAAAGTGCGGAACCAGCACCGACACCCACTTCTGGTTGGTTCAGTAAATTATTTTAATCATTGCGTTGGCGTAAACAAGATACATTTGTCTCGTCTGAAATACATTTATGATCTTAGTTGTAGTGATAACCACTAGACGAGTTAATAAACTAATAGGGGTTTAACCACCGTTTTTAAAGTAATATTACAACAATCTTACTTTTCAAAACAAGTGTAAAAAACAATATTGTTTTACTCAAGTTCGTTTGCTCTTCGAAAGACTAAAGCTGTGAGTTGTAATTTTTAGTTTAGCTAGTATTATTTGCGTTAGGACCAAAAGTATTAATTAGTGTATATATATATATATATATATATATATATATATATATATATATATATATATATATATATATATATATATATATATATATATGTTTGTGTTACAAAAACTATTATTTTGTTATAATTTTTTTTTAATATTTATTTGTAATATATGTAATATATTGAAACTTTTTACACTCCTCACAACATTTATTTTATGTGTAGAAAGTATAACTTTCTATCGATTCTAATATAAATTATATATACTAAAAAAAGAAATAAACAAGATAATGTTTCAAACTTTTCAACTTCATGTATCAAGAACAACTTTATCGCCAATTTATTTGTAGTAAGCTCAAGTAACGAACTATTGGTTTAAATGAACACATTCACTTATCATTTAGGTTTCATTTTACATTAAGAAGAAATTATTATTTTTAACTAGGTGTTACTCGCGGTTTTACTTGCCAACGAACGATTTCATGTAATAGTAGTGTAATACTTGATAATATCCTCATTATTATTATTTTTTATCATTACTCTATTTACTATTACGCAAATATGTTATATATAATAAGGTATATAATAATAATAATAATAAATTATTTTCATTTTACCATAAACTACAATAGTCATACAAATTACAATATATTAAGTTATTCTTTCGTAAGAAAGTGTGTCTGAACCGGTTCCTAATATCTGTATTTTTGAGGCAGAATTAACAGAACAGAAATTGTCTATTATAATAACAAAATTCAAATCGGAATTATCGTTGAAATTTAAAGAAAGTAAAGAAAGCATTTAAACAAACAAACTGTTCCTTATAATATTAGTGTAGATATATATTTTACTGTTTATTATTATAAAACAGTTGTGTAATTTAAACATTAAACACGCGGCAATCGAGCTTGCCGCTATGAAAAACTCCTAATCGGCAAATTATAACTCGCAAATTAATTAACAAACAAAACAACTTCTATTGCTTTTTTTATTTTTTTATGTAGTTTATGATAGGATTTTAAAAAATTTAAAAATTCGAAATTTATTTTCCATTTTTCGGTAACTTCGGCCGCCGATCTGACCACCTTCCCGTTGGACAATCAACATAATTTTGAAAAGTGAATCTTACATTTAGATGCTGATTCCAAATATATAAATATAAAATTAGTTTTTCAAAATTCGAAAAATAAAATTCGACACACACACAGACACACAGACACACATACAGACAGACAGATCGGAAGGAAAAACTGAGTTTTTCGAAAATGGTTGTCGTTTCGTTTTATTCCGTTCAGTTGTTCTGAACATATAATATTTATTTAATGTCATTATTTACAGCAGTTACCATAATGCACCTACATTCAATTTATTAAACACTTTGTGACCTCAGAAATCAATCACTTAAAAGTATACACGACAACACTGACAAACTTTTTAACAGATTCTTGTATGTGAACTTATTATTATTATTATTTATTATATATATAATTATCCGGCTTTACTCACTTTGTTACTATTGCAATGTGCTCGACTAGAAAACCCAATCGGTGTTTTTATTCACTTAATAAAAACAATATTTTTAATTCATGATTACTTTTAAATATAATCGAGTATGCCGTGTTCAGTTGAGTTCACGCCGCGATTCCGCCATGAGAGCTCATGAATAAGGGCCCCGAATTGGTTTATAACTAGGCAAATTCCGATCATAACTTTTAAGTGATATTAATACACTAGTTGTCTGCTTATTAAATTTTATAATTTTATAATGTAATAAATGCAATATAACTTTATTTAACTTACTGACAGACACATCTCGTCTTCCCGTGAACACGATTGCTGCAAAGCATTCGAAACGTCGGGTTAAAATTTAAATGCAACCAAATTATACGCGAGTTTAATCCGTAAAAAATATTTTTATTTCAAATGTGTACTGAAAATCTAAAATACTAAATGCTTTACATGTTTATCACAAGTATTGTAAGTTTTGGAATTCTTATTAAAAATAATGTCTATTGAAAAGAGGGAGTCTGTGTTAGTTCTTGAACACTGTAAGCCGCGAAGCGAGGATTAGCTATGATGAAACTCCAGCGACTTTGTACTAAGTCTCGTCTAGAAGATTATTTCAGCGAATACGTCTTTGTATAACATAATAATATCATGTGTTCTAATGTTCTTTTTATAAGTAGTTTATTACATTTAATACATACATAATATCATACATAATATATAAAATAGTAATAGTAAATAGTAGTATAAGTAATTAGTAGTAGTAGTAAAATAGTATAAATAAGAATCATTTTTTTAAATATTTATTTAAAAAATCTCAAAATAAGGAATACTTACAATTTTTAATAAAACATTCTGATCTATAAATAAAGACTAAATTTCTGATACTTTAAATAATGACACTTTCAAATTTACTGAACACTATTTGACCCTAACAATTAGTGCACTAACTTATAGTACACTAAACGAGCAAATGTTTATTAAATTATATAATGTAAAGGTTGCTTAATGTTTTAATTAGAGTCTGTAATCAAAGATAAGTTATCTATCTATTAAGGTAAGGCTTTGTTTATTAAAGGGCTCCTCGCTGTCTGTGTGTGTCCTTGCTTCAATAGTAAAGGGTACATAGCAGTTCAAATACGCCAGGGATGGCAATCGCTAAAATACTTAATATATAAAATATTTATTTCTTTAAAAAAAGATTCCGAGTTTAAAATTCAGCGCAAAGTGGCTAGTTTGTTAGTCTTTTATAGGATATATTCCTCAACTATATATCTCCGAATAGGATATATTCGGAGATATATGGTTGAGGTTCCAAAGTCTAGTATAAAGCGTTTCGCTTCTGATTTCGTTGTGCGGACGGCGAATGTTTGGAGCTCTCTGCTGAAGTCGGTGTTTCCTGATAATTACCATATAAGGGCCTTCAAAATTAGAGTAAATAGGTACCTTCTGGGTGAACGTGCTTTTTTTTTTATAAGTTAATGCTTGACTGCCTTCCACCTGATGGAAAGTGGAAATGCAGTCATAGGTGGTAAGGAGCAGTAACTTTGTAACCTATTCACTCTTCTCGTGAAGATAAAAAAAAAGTGATACATCTTGACATCAGGCAAGCTGTAAGCTGTGAAATGAGCACCTGTTCAGGTATAAAAATATAACTAATTAAGTCTTAATACAAACTTAATATACATCGTTTATTAATTAAAAATTCCAACCCTATACAGCTAGTAAAAATGTACTTGAAGGTAATTGGCGTTTAATTTGGTTCGACTAGCAGTTTTACTTAATAAATTTTATTATACAAATTTGCTTGAAAAAAATTGTTTCTTTTTATAAATTATTACATACCTATAAACATTTTTTTTTTTTAATATTTAATTGTAAAGCGTAAAACTTTAAAAATTTTTACTTTGACAAGAGCAGGAATTGAATCTGTGACCTCCAGAGTTTGTCATTCTTTATATTTAACTTTTGTTAAGACTTTGTATTTATCTATACATTTCAATTATATACATGTCTATTATTTTTAAGAAAATTAAAAGTGTTCTGTATGGTAATTATGTGCATGTAATATCATAAACAAAAATGTTAATTAATTTTAATTGAATACATTTTGGTTTTTTATCTCTGCCTTTTTAAAGTCAATTGAAAATATATCTTAACTAATAAGAAATACGGTGCTAAATACAATGTATAAAACATTACTGAAATGTAACCTTGTGCATGTCATTCACTCCTAACAATGCCAAATCTTTAATAACACAGAAGTTAGTATAACTACGTCCGCCATTGTACACGGCGGGTGGAGCTGAGCGAAACATTGTTGCTGAATGAGTTTCACAAACTTGTAAAATTAAAAGAGTAAATAGTGGCTATAATCTTAAGCCTAATAAGAACTCACACGTGTGATTTCAAAACCTTCCACATGTTAAGTGTATGACACACTTTGACCATTTAATAACAAACTACAATCACAAATGTCACCAAAAAACTTCAGGACCTATAAGTCACTGTCCTCGACAACTCTGACAATTTTCGTCATCCTCTCATTATTCGTCTAGGAGGAGTAGCATTAGTAACGAAGCACACTTTTGAACAGTAAGAGCTTCACTTCGCTCAGCTCAATAAGTTTTACAATATTTGATTTAGTCTCTACTTTCCTGTAAGTCATGTCATGAATGAACTTGGACTCAATTTCCTTCGAGAAATGTATGGTTTTATTTAAGATATTATTTTATACAGTTTATTGTAAAGACCACAATTGATGCATTTACATTTATTTTTATAATACAAAGTCTCTCGGTAACATCTGTCTGTTAAAAAAATAAAATCAAACAGTACTGAACAGATTTTGATAAGGTTTTCACCAAAAGAGAGTGTGATTCCTGAGGAATGTTTGTATATTATTATTTTTACATAAGTTTATTGAAATATAACAATTAATTAACGTGTTAAAAGCGCTTGTTTAAATAAATTAATGAAGTACACTAAATTAAAAATATCCTATGTAGATATATCTTACTTTTTAATATTACCAAAATCCAGACATGTGAAGCTGTAGGCGAAAGCTAGTTAAAATATAAATATATAGAAAAGAAAAGGTAATTTTATGTCTCAAAAAAAAATTATTGTTTACTACAAGAATTCCTTCTAAGGCTTAAAAGTGATATCACTTATAGTTATCTGATTATTTTTAGGCAAGTTCCAAAGGATTCATAATAAATATGATTTCATAATTTAATATCTTTAAATCTATATATTACAAGAAAATTCCATATACAATAAAATAAAAAAAATCTACATATATTTTATTTAGAATCTTGTTTACTAATTTTATATTTCTTTCATAACTTATTATAATATTGGACATGTACATATACCAAGCATTTCTCTTATATTATATTTATATATTCGCATTTATATCTCTATATTTACAATGTATGTATATTTATTTATTTATATGTGTTTTAAGAAACATCTTAGATTTAGTTTTAATTTAAATTGAGTTTCATATGTTTGAATTTTTTTTTTCTTTTTAATTTTTAATACCACCTTCTTACTTTGTACTTTACTATGATTTGGCTGGTAGATAATCTTCTATAACATTAACTCCGCCCGTTGTACTTTTTTGTACAAAAAGATTTAAATAAATAAAAATAATATTATTAATAAACAATTCATATATAGAGTTATATAAATTATTTAATAATTATAAAGTATAATTAAATAATAACAATTTCGTACTAATTTTCCCTAATTTGGGGTCAAACAAATAGGGTTCTATCTAAATACCCCATCTCATATCTTAACCTATATGTTGGTGATTAAGGGGATTTCTCTTGAAGGTTCTTGGACCGTCGTCACCAGCACCTGACCTATTCTGAGGAAATTTATGATAACTTTTACAGTTATTACACTTATTAACTAACTCTGCTCTTTATCCTTAATGGGTTTTCTCAAGGACCAAGTAGCCAGGTGTAGTGTAGGTTTTAAATACGTTAATTAGTTTAATTATTCAACTAATTAATGAATCTAGTGGAAGCTAAATAAAGATTAAGCTAAGATTAAGCTAGGGTTAAAAAAAGGTTATTCAGCATTTCAATATATGATAAATTGTCCCATATATGATAAACCACAATCACAATCAAGGGTTTAAACTAAAAAAAAAGTTATAATAAACGTGAGTTATATCCTTAAAATATTTTTATAAAATAGTTGTACTCGTGTAAATCTTAGAAAGCATTAGTAATTCAGAATTTTTTTACAGGTTCTGTATGTGGGGGACAGTGCTGCAGGCGAGGAGGAGAATCGGAACTAAGGAGTATGTTGCGGCAAAAAGCTGAGCAACGTGTATCGAGCGCTACTAAACCTATCAGAGAGCTACTTCTGGCGACGAGAAGAACCTTACAAGGTAACTTACCATCGATCCATTATCTGTTATTGTTCTTTTTTTTTGTTTGTTGGAAAAATACGTCATGGATAAACCGTTGGTTGGTTGGATGGTGATGATTGAGGGGCTAAGTGGGATTAAGCGGCAGCATTGATGGCAACCACTTTAGCTAGCCATTAATAACCCAAATTTCTCCCATACAATTTATTGGACATCATGAGATTGCTTTCGAACTTACCATGATACCCTGGAGGTCTCAATACGGCGGTCACAACTTAAAAATGACCATACAATGTTATCGCAATTGTGAAGTAAGAAGATTTTGACAAAGTATTAATATGACTGAAAGATTCTTCAGGCCTTCTTAGTCTACAATGTTATACTATTTTTTTACTACAATTAACAAACTCGGAAATAGCTAATCGAGGCACGTATTCTTTTCTAGAAGTGTTAAATTTTATTGGAGGTGGAATTTTTTTTTATGATTAAATATATTAAAATAATAAATTAAACCTTAATAAGGTTAACCTTAATAACAAAAGAAACTTATTGCACGTTCTCCTTCTTTAGCATAATCTCTGTGAGACTCTTAATATCTTTGATCAAATACTGATCTAACAATGTTGTTCCAAGCGGAATATACCAATCTATATGCTGTGAATCCCCTGATCATACAAGAGACGTGGAGGTGATCACTTTCCATGAGGCGACCTTTATCCTCGATATACATCTTTGACATATATATATATATATATATATATATATATATATTGTTTGTTTGTTTAATCTTCAAAACTATTGAAATACGTCTGAAAAAATCTTTCTCATTATAGGCAAGTTATCTAGAGCTGCATTACTCTTAGTAATCCTAATAGTGGATAAAATGGTTGGTCCGCGAGCAAAACCGCGAGTCACAGCTAGTATAAAGCTTACATGTCTCATTTCTGTTTATACACTGCAAATATGATCTCAAAGTGTGAGGGGCTTATATTTTAATCATAACTTTTCTTATATAAACTCGGTATTGCTGGCACATGTTGCTTGAATCTGTAAGACGCTGCCTTTGTTAGAAAAATTCGTTTTGAAACTCCGTTAGGAGAGATTATAATTATTTTTATTTAGCGTTCGCCTGCTGCTTTGCCTGCGTGGATTTTTGTAATTATGATCCTTTGATAATATCAAAAAGTGAGTAATTTATTTATTTAGACAAGTTTTTTTTGCGACTTTTCAACAATAGTTGTTATATTTCAGTAAATTTGTATAAAATCATTGTAAATTATACATTTAAACCTTTCTGAGTAATTCCTCTATCTATTGGTGAAAACTGTACAAAAATCCGTTCAGCAGTTTTTGAGTTAATCACGTTCATATAGACAGACGTGGTCTAGGACTTTATTTTATAGTATGAGTAGATGATGAATTATACACCTGAACTTTTCTCAGTAATCATTTATCTTTTGGTGAAAACTTTGCAAAAATCGGTTTAGCAGATTTTGATTTTATATTTTCATGACAGACTTAAAACTTCAGTTTATAACAAAAAGATATATTACTACGTAAAATTTGTAGCTGAAACTTGCACACTTTTCAGAAATTAGTTTGTATTTTTTCCCTCATAATTTCTAGGGAAAATTTTGGCTTGTTATAATTATTGGTTTTTTAGATTCAGTACAAAATTGCGCATCGATGGATAAATAGACACATTTTTTTTGAAGATATTTTTTTTATTCCCCAAATACTATCACTATATAGAATTTCATTATGTTTTGAATGATATATATATACCATATTGCATATATGTATATCATTAAATTCTATTTATGAGTCAATAAACAAACTGATACTTTTAAAACTATACAATACTTTGTTTTCAATGATAGTTTCATTAAACAATGCCCAGATGTTTTGGCTCAAATTAACCCTACCGCAACATTGTAAGCATATTAATGAATTACCCAAATGCAACCCTTAGTGCTATAGGATAGTGCTCATATTTCCTTGTGCTATGTGTTATTTATACTGTGGGTGTACATACGGGGCCTACATGTTTAACAAACACTCCCAGGACAGACAAATTGGGCACCTATCTACCAATGTCAATATTATACCAATATGTACCAATTATTATAACTATACATGTGTGTGTGCGTTTGTTTGTGTGTAAATTATTAATAGTAATTGTAATTGCTGTACTAATTATTATGTTCAGACATGTGTGAGTTTTTTTTGTGTGTGTGTATGGTTAACTTTCTATTAAATTATTATTATTATATTGTATTGCCGTACTAATTATTTTGTGTGAATTTTTTGTGTGTGTGTGTGTGTGTGTTGTAAATTATTATGTTCAGACATGTGTGAGATTTTTGTGTGTGTGTATTGTTAACTTTCTATTAAATTATTATTATTATATTGTATTGCCGTACTAATTATTATGTGTGAATTTTTTGTGTGTGTGTGTGTGTGTTGTAAATTATTATGTTCAGACATGTGTGAGTTTTTTTTGTGTGTGTGTATTGTTAACTTTCTATTAAATTATTATTATTATATTGTATTGCCGTACTAATTATTATGTGTGAATTTTGTGTGTGTGTGTGTGTGTGTGTTGTAAATTATTATGTTCAGACATGTGTGTTTGTTTATGTTTGTGTTTGTTTATCAAGCTTTTTATATAATTATTAATTCATTATATATAATATGCATTTACGATTTAAAATTTACGCTGGTATTAATATTATGAAATAATTTTAAAAATAACTTCCCTCTACCTGTGTCTTACCACGCGTCATTAAATACTAAAAATAATAAATGTATCAATTTATAATAGAATTAAATAAATACTCTAAAATATGTATTTTCAAAAAGTATACAATTAATATGTATGTTTATCTCAATATTTTGTAAATAATTTTATTTTATTTTATTTTATTTTATTGAGTATAGGGAAACATATCACAATACAATACATAATATCTTCTATATAAAATGTTTATATGTTGTCGCGGACTTTTATTTACAATAATTTAAAAACGGTACATTATTTTCTTATAACTTCAATTATTTAAATATCGCACGTTAAGATAGTCTAAAGATGCTTATAACTAAATTATTGAAAATTATACAAAATATTTATATTTTGAAGACTGTTGTTATAACTTTAATACGGTAAAGTTTCATCAAAGTCAGTTCTATAATTTTTTCGTTAAAGAGTAACATGCATACATACTCACAAACTTACGTATTTATAATTTAGTGGGATTTTGTGATTTATAGAAATTATAAAATCAATTCAATGAATTTAGTTTTGATACCATTTTTAATGCCTCATCTTACAGATGAAGACGAGTCGTAAAAGTTTCACTTCGATTTGTTCAGTACTTATACTGTTTATTAATGTTGTAAATAGAAAATGTTGTAAAAAGCACACATTCAAAAGCACTTCAGCATTTCTAATATATATGAAAACATAATAATACTGGATTTATATTACTTTATGCAATTTATTTAGATAATTTTATTATTATTATATAAGAATAAGAACAGATACTCTTTGATCTTAGCCAAAAGGCCGAGAAACGATAATATAAGAATAACGTCAACTCTATGGTTTCCTAAAGTCATATTATTGTATTTATTGGCCATGATTAGTTTCTATCTATAAATAAATTAAGAGGAAAGGTTTGTATGTTTGTAAGTCCAACTAGACCAATTTTAAAACTCTTTTACTTTTAGAATGCTACATTATCCCTGGGTAATAAAAAATATATTTATTTCTATATAGCGAATAAAATCGTTTGTCCGCGACAACAGCCGAGGGTTATAAGTAGTTAATAATAAATATAAGCGAATACGAAGTCTATCTCGCGATATTAAAATCAAAAATGTCTAAAATTGAATGCAATAAAATAAATTGTATGCTTCCATATATTTGAAATGTAATCATACTAAAAATACGATTCGAACGAAATTGACACTTAGTAAAAAACGAGGAGAGAAAGAGACAGAGAGAAACAGAGAGAGAGAGAGAAAGAATCACTCACAAAAGTTCGCAAAAGCGTTTAGCTTCAATATGACATTAGCGAGTTCAGCGACCTCTATAATGAGCAGGTTTAAACAATGCGAGCTCACCCTCGGAACAGGAAATAAGGACGGCTTCATAACCCGCCACTTGCACTGATAAATACCTGAACGGAACTATCGAGGGGATATCACATATTTTAATGGCAGCCGTTATGAAACAGTGTACAAATTGTGCTCAAATGTTGAAGGTAATTATGTTCTTTCATTTGAAAAAAGAACGCCAATAATTAAATAACAGCCATTTTGAAACAAAATGTGTTCAAATTGTGCTCTAATCATGTTTAGTTATTTTTTAATTAATTAATTAATTTTTTATTTATTATTCAAGGTCATTTTGTTTTTTCATTTCAAAAAAGAACACCAATAATTAAATAATAGCCATTTTGAAACAAAATGTGTTCAAATTGTGCTCAAATCATATTCAAGGTCATTTTTTTTCATTTTAAAAAAGATTACCAATAATTAAATAATAGCCATTTTGAAACAAAGTGTGTTGAAATTGTGCTCAAATCATATTCAAGGTCTTTTTTTTTTTCATTTTAAAAAAGAATACCAATAATTAAATAACAGCCATTTTGAAACAAAATGTGTTCAAATTGTGCTCAAATCATATTCAAGGTCATTTTGTTCTTTCATTTTAAAAAAAGAACACCAATAATTTAATAATAGCCATTTTGAAACAAAATGTGTTCAAATTGTGCTCAAATCATATTCAAGGTCATTTTTTTTTTTCATTTTAAAAATGAATACCAATAATTAAATAATAGCCATTTTGAAACAAAATGTGTTCAAATTGTGCTCAAATCATGTTCAAGGTCATTTTGTTTTTTCATTTAAAAAAAGAAAATCAATAATTAAAAAATAGCCATTTTGAAACAAAATGTGTTCAAATTATGCTCTAATCATGTTCAAGGTCATTTTGTTCTTTCATTTCAAAAAAGAACACCAATAATTAAATAATAGCCATTTTGAAACAAATTGTGTTCAAATTATGCTCTAATCATGTTCAAGGTCATTTTTTTTCATTTTAAAAAAGATTACCAATAATTAAATAAAAGCCATTTTGAAACAAAATGTGTTCAAATTGTGCTCAAATCATGTTCCAGGTCATTTTGTTTTTTCATTTAAAAAAGAAAACCAATAATTCAATAACAGCCATTTTGATACAAAATGTGTTCAAATTGTGCTCAAATCATGTTCAAGGTCATTTCGTTATTTCATTTGAAAGACCGACTATAATTAAACAAAAAAAACTAAAATGTCTCTATATTTTAAAAGCATGACTAAATAAAACATTTAATTTTTAAGTACTTTTTGGTTGAATTTATATAAAATGCAAGTAAAATTTACACAAATAACGAAGTTGACCTAAAATATTTTTTATTTTAAAACTTCAAACATTTTTTTCTATTCTATGTTTTATTAAAGAGCTCGTGTGACAAAGGGTATGAATAGACCTGAAGGGTTATTGTGTTTCATTATGAATACCCTCGCCTGCCCTCATTAGGACACTAATAATTCACCTTCGTCAGTTCTATATAGTTTTAGTATTTGAGAAATAAAAAAAATATATCTTTATAAAAAATATTTCTTTATATTAAAACTGACATTCATGACGATCCACAATTTTCCCTAGAATTTAAAAGGGAAAAACTACAAATTAAAATATGAAAAATATGTTTCTGTTTTTTAGATCACATGTTGTATATCAATCGATGTGGAATTTAGTACTGAATCTAAAAAACAATATCATGACTTGAATGAATTCAAACTGTAATAAAAAAAAATCTAAATGATAAAAAGTTTTCGAAACCAACATGAAAGAAAAAAAAAAACAGAAAATTGTTTTATTATAAAGCAAAAACTTTCCTTGTCAAAGCATGTCTTCCACAAATATTAAAGAATACATTTCTTTCAAAACTTTACAAATACAAGCCATCAAAAGTCGATCCTCGTACATTTGTTATTACCGCCATTTGCATTCTTTTGGTTAAAGTTTTTTTTTTTTGTCAGCTTTATATAAACATTTAATATAAGATAACAAGTCTTAAAATTATCTATACTAATATTAGAAAGTGGAAAAGTTTGTTTGTTTAAACTCTCTAATCGAAACTACGGGAAGTATATGAAAAATTCTCTTATTATGATATTCAGGTTCATAGGGAAGTCTATATGCTATATAGCATTACGCTATATTCTTATTTATCTTAATAGTAAATCAAATTCTTCGTTCACGAGTAATAGGTAGTATTTTAAAAACGGCCATTTTACTATGTTATAGCTTTTTAATTTCGCGTAAAAATAAATGTTTAGTTTCATTTCAGCTAATGTTATTTATGATCGTGGGATCTTTATATTAAATTAGATGTTGTACCGCTGTATCAACGAAGGCTACTCCACTGTTTAATTAATTTTTTCCAAAAAATCTTTAACAAAACAACACTATCTTCGAAATTAGATTTTTCTTGATTCAATATTAATATATTATAATAGACATATGTGTATATATTTCATCAATTGTATCTGATAGATTCGTAACTAAACAACAAAATGGCGTCCAAGACAATAGTAAAACTAATGTTATTTTTTATTTCTTGTGTATTAACTCATTTCTTGTGTATTAACTCATTTCATGCTCCAGTCCTGAGCGTGTAAAATTCGTTTCAAGGTCGTCTAGAGGTCGGGGAGAGGGATGGCATTTGTTATTTATTGAACAGACACCCTTAAAATACGAAGATTAATTTATATTCACATGCTTTGATAAATTACACATTTATGTTTGAAATTCTCTATAAGTTTGTATATATAAGATATTAAATTTTATTTTAATATAGAATGAAAAAATTATTGTTACGAGCTGGATTTGAACCAGTGAACACTGCGAAACTGTCTTATCGCTTTGCCAATTGAGCTATTGCACCTATGAATTTACTATTCTTTATATGACCGAGATGAAAGTTACGTATATTTGATGTCTTTTGCAAAGCCTATCCATCGAAGGGAGAAGCGATATGATAGGTCAGTTGGTAGAGCTTCGTGATGACTTTCCAGAGATCGAGGCTTCAAATCCTGCTAGTATCGATACATTTATCATATATATAATAAAAAAACGACTTATTTACTATAAAATTGAATGCAATTAATAAAAAACACAATCAAAATATACTTAAGTACTCTGCTCCTATCGATATATTTATCATTCTACTATTTATTATAAAAGTGAATAAAAACAATATATATAAAAACAAAGTATACTTATGTACAGCTTTTTTAATCATAATAAGATTATGTTATTTACATAACATCCATAACTCAGAGAAGTTGACACCCGAGGTCAATGTTCCTAATTATCTTAATTTACTTAACTGCAGATAAGTAATTTAATTAAATAAAGATCTCTCCGGTGGTCTGGACACCTTCAACTGTGAGTTTCATATCTCAAGATAGGTTGATCCCTCACTCCTGCATACCAGAAAGATAAAATAGTAAACCAAATAGTGTTGGAACATTGTTTAACGAGTATGTACATAGAACTTATGAGACACCACAGCTCTGTTTAAATTTGTATATTTTAGTAATATATCCAAATGCATGTTTAAACAAACTTAATAGTTTCGTGATACATAATAATTATTGTTATTCAACTAAATTCACGTAAATTTATCAAAATTTGTTCGACGAATTTCGAACCCATTTGGAGCTTTTATTGGACAATATCTTTCCACTGCCACACCATCGTCGCGGCGTGCCCAGTGAGCTATTCCATTCAGTTCACGCCGCGATTCCGCCATTCTGTTAATGAATTGCCCCGGATGGGTTCGAAACTATTTCATCAAATATTAATTAACGTGAATACAGTTATATAAATATTATATATAATAAAAAAATGATTTATTAATTTCGTTGGCTATTATTTCTCTGGAACAAGTTTAAAGTGAGTCTCATTACTCGGTCTCAGACGGTCATTACGCTGTTAAAGAACGATACAAAATGGCTACATTAGCATTCACCGGCCAGATATTTCTTTGACCAAAATAATTTTATTCTCTTTGATAAAAACTACTTTTCATATATAAAAATATAGAAAATATATTTATATTATAGATAAAAACTAATACCTTTTTAAGGAATATATTTTATTGATTTTATTGTTATTTATATATAATATTTATTTGTTCACAGAGCACCTCATTGCCCTATCATACCAGTCGCAGAACAAAACATCTGTCCTCTTCTCACAATTGTACAGAAATCATGCGACAAGAACCCACGTGCCTCTGTCTGCTCTTTACGATGACATCAGAACCCTCATTAAGCCAGACAAAGATGATAATGAGCTCGGGTCTCCTCCTCCAAAGGATACAAGGATTAGTACAAAGAAGTTTTTCAGAGATATTTTCCCAGTTGCCTATCAGAATGTTTTGCGATTAGACAGCAAACAATTCACACCAGAATACGAGGCGTGCTTGAGAGACGCGTATGATGCTGTCCAGCCATTCGGGGATGTTCCTCAACAGGTACTTATTATTATTATTGATTGACTATGTCTATATTTATAATAATACATACACGCACACATAAAAAAACACACACACACACACATAACAAATAAAAAATAAAAACTTATTAAAGAAAATACGATTGCATGAAGTAAAAGTATCGTCTCTTATCAGCTGGGGGCCTCGATGTCGAGATCTCTAGAGGCGGCTCGAGCATTGTTGCAAGTGATAGCGGTTGGCGCAAGTACGCTCTCCGCCAGTGAGGAGATACTGTCTAGCGTGGACGAGGAGTGCGGGAACAAGCTGCTGCAAATGGGAGCTTGTTCCAGATGCAAAGGACATGACTCCAGCCCATGTCGGAACTATTGCTTGAATGTAGCTAGAGGGTAAGTTAAATTTCATATTCTGGAAATGTCTCAGTGAATTTAATATTAAGTACGAGACTTTGTAATGTGAATGGCTAGAATATAATATACAAATTTTATATAAATATATTCTTTCTAATGAAGATATAATTCTTATCTCAGAGCTACCTAATATAATGAAGAGAACTTTGAGATTGTATGTACGGAAGTTCTAGTTTTTTAATAGAAAAATATATATTGTTAAGTTAGTTTAAACTAATATTATAAAACTGATGAGTTTTTGTGTTTTTGTAATCCTTGAAACTAGCTAATGAAATTGAAAAATTATCTCTGATTGTGATAGGTTATGAGGAATGTTATAAGCTATCTAGCATAAAACTTCTGCTTCTAATTATTTAAAAATGAATAAAATCATTAATCCACTCGTAGAAGCGCGAGTATTTGCTAGTATATATAATATATATAATATATATAATTTGCCAGAGGGCAAACTCAAATACTGTTGTAAGTCAAACCGATTGATATATCAAACCACAGACTCACCTTCTGCAAAGTACTATACTGTGTACAAACGGACAGAAACCGGTGAGGACGAAATCTAAACAACATACTGACATAATATACTAGGAGCGCGAACCCGACCTCAATTTTGATTCGCTCCGCTCACAAAATCTCGGTATGAACCACACCTCAATTTTGAATCGCTTCGCTCACAAAATTTCGGAATGTGTTAGCATTGAGCGACGCGATATGCAAACAGCAACGAAGTTACATTTTTTTATTTTCTTTAAAACCACCACCAGACTGCTGTCTATCAGCGTGCAAAACTTGGAAATTTTCAGATATACCATTTTTGATTGATACTTGCACAAAGTATGTAGAAAAGTCTCATAGAGAGCTTCGCTCAATAATATTATTTTAGCTAAAATATTATAATTACACATTAATCTTTTTAAATTAAACAATGAATAAATAATTCTTAATTTACGTATAAAGTAATTAAATATATAAACGATTAACGCAAAAACGAAAAGGCATTGAACTCTACAAAAAACCAATTGTTAATTAATAAATAAAAAATGTTGTTTAGAGGACGACAAGTATACGAATAATTGTTAAGAATATATTTAACTGATATTACTTATATGAATATAGATTTAAATTTTAAGTTATATTAATAAATGAACATTAGGTCATTAGTAAGTCATTATTAAGTCAATTAATTTTTTAAAATGTGACTTGATTTTCATATATGCTTAAGATGAAAAATATGATGATTTTAGTCGGTTTATTAAATAATTACGTTCCTTCGAAAGAAGTCAAATAATAGAATTATTTGTTATTAGAGTCTTAAAGATTAAAGATATTAAAATAAATATAATTTTAAAGACCTAGGAGCGTGAATCAGACCTCAATTTTGACTCGATGCGCTCACAAAATCTCGGTATCAAGTAATTTTGTTATTCCGTGTTTATTCCTCAACGACATCGACTATTTGTTTTTTTTTTAAACCACCACCAAACTGATCAGTGTGCAAAATTTGAAATTTTTCGGATATACCGTTTTTGATTGATGCCAGCACAAAAGATGCAGAAAAGTCTCTCATAACTTCGCTCAATTAAAACTAACTTAAAATATAAACATATTTATAATTGTTATAAAACGAATACATGTCTTCAAGTTCGTGTTATTTCGTCATAGTTAATTTATATTTTTTACAGATGTATTGGTTCACTAGTCGTGGATCTGGATGCTCCCTGGGCTGGATACGTAGAGGGGGTCGAGAGGCTGGCGCGAGCTGATGCTGATGCTGAGCTTCGAGGTCTGGACGCCAGGGTATCTGAAGCTATCATGCATGCACTCGAAAACCATGTGATTCTAGAGAAAAAGGTTAGTATGATTGCAATTTTGTAGAAGTTGAAGCTTTATTATATAATTAATTCAAGAAATCTTCAATTTCAATTTGTTTATTTTACATTTCTAAGCAACAAAGCTGAGTGAAGTGAGTTTACAAACTTATATAAGCTTCACAAATTTGTCAACAAGAATCTTCGTAAAGATCTCGAATTTCAACGAGAATTTATCTTTAAAATATGCTATGTTGGGTCTTGAGGCAATCACTTAAATAATTGTTCTAGAAACTGTAGCTAATTGTCGTTCAAACTTTTCCCGGAATGCCTTCTTGAGACGCGAAACACGTTTCAACTTGAAGTGTAGTCAGAATCGGCTCAAAACTTCCAACTTTTAATTTATGCTGCCTACATACATTAAGAAATGCTAACATGTTTCCAAGTTTACATTTTGATAACAATGGGCTTTGTTTTGATATCATTTTATATATACAGTATTATATATAATTCTGCTTACGGTTGCCAGGTAGTCAAACATAATATCAAGACAGACCAGGTAGTTTGGCTGGACATTTGGGCAAAAAGACCGGACACTATATTATTGATGACTTTGTCTCAGTATTAATAGGTAGGACAAAAAATTGTATGTAAATACAAACTTTTTTGATTATTATCTTAAATGTCTACCGACAGTAGACTCTAGCGCTCGGCCACACTCGTTTGCAGAATGTAAAAAGCCTAACAAAAGCCGGACAAGCCGGACACCGTTTATTTTGTTCGGACACGCAATCAAAAAATCTACCTATGTCCGACTTTATCCGGACGCCTGGCAACCCTAATTCTGCTATACTCATGTAATTGTATACTCATGTGCTTGCAAGCCAAATTGCAATATTTATTGATTAAAATCTTTGGGCATTTATATTGGGTTGATTGCGTGGCCCTATTTCGTAAAAAAATGTTCAATATTCACTTTTTTGAAACAGGGACCACAATAAAAAATACCCGACTGAGTTTGTTGTGTGGTTCTTCTAAGACCAGGGCGCGTTTGGAACCCTCGTAGCCTTAACTCTTAAGTTGGAGAGTGTCCAAAACGGCTTATTTCGATAAATCCGGAGAACCCATAGCGATACCATATCGCTATTGGTCCTCCGGACTCTTTATTTCCTCTTCTTTCAAGTGATCACTGATATGGATTCAAAGAGGAAGAGTTATACATAAATAAATTACTATCAATATTTGTTGGACTAGTTTCGAACCAATTCGAGATCCTTATTTTGGAACTCAGTCCATGTAATCGTAGATCACAAAAATTTTAATACAAAAAAAATGCATACCGATATTACAGAATAATCCTGTAACGAAAAGTTATGTTCTAATATTAACTGTACCAAAATTTTGAATCAATATTAAAGAATTTATTTATCGAATTTTTGTTTATTAAACGAAAATTTTCTGACATTTTTCACATGCTGAGACATACGTTCGTGAAGTTATTCAACGAATTCGTGTTCGGTACGTTAATTAAATTGCAACAACGAAATAAAGTTAAACACATTTGAGAATTCGGTTGGTGTTGAAAAATAATGTTCATGTTAATATATCTTCTATATATAATGTTCTATAAAGTTTTGTTGATCGAATCTCTCTATAAGAGACTTTTCTGCATTCTTTGTGTAAGCATCAATTAAAACCGTATGTCCTAAAATTTACAAATTTTGCACTCACAGTGATCAAAAACAAAAAATGTAATAATGTCTCTCATCTTTGAAAATAGTTGAGGACAGACTGCGTCGACGTTTTGTAAATGCAACTTCGGTGCTATTTGCACGTCGGTTCGCTCAATATGCTAACACATATCGAGATATTTCGAGTCAAAATTGAGATCTGGTTCGCGCTCCTGGTATGAAAACTTTATGATCCATCATTACTATTATATATCCTATATTATGATTACTATAATATTATCCGGTTCTATTAAATACTATCGGATTTTTTTATTAGTTTTGAACCCACTCGCATTTCTTGTTCATGAGCTCTGAGCATCATCACGGCGTGAACTGTTGAACATATCCGAAGTGTTCTATATAATTTGGCCTGATTCCCGTAAACTAATGAGTTTTGGTATTTTCCCGAGTAGATTCAACTCCATTGTGGGAACCTTATTCATGAGCTCTGAGAATCACGGCGTGAACTGTTGAACATATCCGCAGTCTTCTATATAATTTGGCCCGGAAACTAATAAGTTGTGGTGTTCAAAATTTTGCACTGAACTGAATTTCAGTTTCAACACAGATATGATTTGTGGCCTCGCTTGTTACGAGATCGTACAATCATACCGAAAATGTATTTCCATTGAACAATGTTATGTCCGCAGTAAAGTTATCAAGAGTTTAGCACCGCAGTCCTTGGCACTGCGCCATTCTGAAAAACTCTTCAATTGAATGTTTCAATTATTATCTTTTTAAAAAACTTTATAGTTAACCAATAGCTGTACCAGAATTACGAATGTTTTGAAGAAACAAAAAGGAAAAAAGAAATTAATTAGAATCAAAGTATTATACGATAATAAGGTCCATTTAATTTTAAATGACATATATAAAGGAATATTTACTTAATATATATTTTATTATAAATAAAAATTGAAAATTTTATCTATACAATCAGGATTCAAACCCGTGATCTCTGTCAAACTGGTCGCTCTACCATTTGAGCTAAATAGTCAACAACTTCCATTAATTTAAAAAATATGAAAAATATATTTAGAAAATCGAGTTGCAAAATAAAAGAGTCCAAATCCATCTCGTGTATTATTCTAATATACTTACAATTTTCATGATTAGCACGTACATTTAATACGCAATGAATAATAATATTATATAAATTAAAAAAATTGTGTTTTAATAATAAACTTAAAACAAGTGAATCGACATCAACGGTTCTTTCACGAATAGAAAGCTATATAATTCTTAAGTCACATAAATTTTATTTGCAATTGACTTTTTAACAAATTTAGCTTTGTTGAGCTAGGGGACGGTTTCCCAATAGGCTGTAGGTTCGAATCCTGGTCATATCGAAAACATTTTTCATTCTATATTTCTTTAAAAATATACTGTGTATATATATATATTTATATATGTATAACCCGTAGGTTCGAATCCTGTTCATATCGGCAAAATTTTTATATTTTTCAATTTTTAATTACTTTAAAATTAGACTTCATTTAAATATATTAATATGTATATTAATATGAACATTCACAATTTTTAGCGTTTGCGCAGATCTTCACCTGTAAATAATTCCGCGGGTGAAACCGCGAGTGAACAGCTTGTCTTAAAAAGTAATTTTCCTATAGAACTGAATAATATCGAACCGCATAATAAAACAGTTCATCGTATGATCGTAAAGAAACTTTGGATTAAGTTCACGTGTTATAAGAGTAAAGATGTGGGCGCGGCGGGTCACGCGTGGGCGAGGGTCGGCCAAGCCCCTCATGATGTACTGAGCTAAATGGCCATCTCTATTGTCTTGGTATGCATTTTGGCTAATTGAATAAGAATCAGTTGTACTAACTTTTAAATTATCGCAAAATAATGTAAGATACAGTTATTTGGCGCATATGCTAGTGGATGTAAATAAATATTTTATCTATATTAATTATAATAGCAGAGACGTTTGTTTGTTTAATCGTTTTAAACTCAGATACTTCTGTATAGTTTTAAAAAATTATATCTAAATATCATAGGCCGGTCCATGAGCAAGGTTGTGAGTTATCTAGCATTACGTAACTGCTCGCAATTAATTTAATATAAAATAGTATTAAAAAGTATTAAAAATTGCTATCTACGTCTCCCGGTTTTACCCACATTTTGATATTGAAAATTGTCTTAAATAACTTTATACACAATATATAAAGTTAACAAAACCGCAAAACTTCATAACTTATTCGATAAGTCACTGACAACGACTTCAAGAAACTTAGTTGTAAAACAGGGATGGCCAACCTTTTTTGATGTCCGTGCCACAAAGTTAAAAAAAAAATCTGATACAGGTCTGCCACAATAAAATTTCATTTAAAATGTTAGCACTGAAACTTTATGTAAGTATAATTGAATAAACAAATAAAAATAATTCTTCTTTAAAGAATTTTTATTCATCAGTGTTTTACAAAAAGCAATCAAAACAAGTAAAATAAGTAATCGATACTACAAATTAAAATTATAAATTAAGATTAATAATTTTTAATATATTTTTATAAAAAAGTTAACATAAAACAAAAATATTTTGTATGTATAAATAAATCGTGTCACTGAGACAATGAGGTTCAATTACATCAATGGCAGACTTCCTGTGACGTCACTCAGCTCCAAGGACAGCACCAAGTGTTGGAGTCATTTAAAAACAGGAAGCTCTTTGTATTGCTATGTAGCACCTACATCCGTGAAGGTCATTAAAGAATTATCAGCATTTGGAACACGTATACTAAATAACTAGGATTTGACAGCGGCTTTGCCTGTGTATATATTAAAACCAGTAAACCATTATATCGAAAATTTAAATATGTTACAAGGATTCGGCAGTAGCTTTGCTATATTAAAAACAGAATTGTTGCTTACATCCTTTCTAAAATTATTATATTTTTAACATATATAATAATTATTATATACCTCAGTAATATTTTTATATAAAATCTTATACTTCTTCTTAATCTGACAACATATATAGTAGATGATAGCTTGCAAAATATGACGTGAAGTCGTAACAAACACACACATTGTCATATATATATTTTTAAAAACCATAAAGATTTCAATTGGTAAGAAATAAAAACTTAAATTAATTATATGTTAATTTAATAATTAATTTAATAATTAATTAATTTATACCTATAAATTTTGAAATATAATATTTATTCACGTGATAATATGTATAGTAAATGATATTATGCAGTATATGACGTCAAGTCGTAACAAACAAACACAAATTCTCATATATATTATTAGAAAATATAAAATAATAAATTGGTAAAAAAAAAGCACTTAAATTACTTATATATTTCGTATTATATATAACATTATATATGTATTCAGACTATATAATATATATATATATATATATAATATATATAACTATCAACTAGTGTTCTAATAAAATTGTATAAAGTCTGTTAGTGTATTGCTATATACACTAACTCACTTTTTTTGTGGTCAAATAGTGCTATATATATGAAAGCTTAGTCCCTGCACATCCTTACTTAATTAGTTAAAACTAATTAATTGTGTTATAAAATCAACTTTTTACTTATAAAATCACCCTTTTGACTTATAAAAACACCTTCTTAACTTATAAAATCACCTTTAATTATATATATGACATTATTATTTAACAGTTCATTCACATATAATATATAACCTATTGATCTTTAGATAATAGAATATATATTATTTTTCTTTAATGACTTGATAATAAATAAACATATACATATAATAAAAATGTAAATAACTGAACATATTTTTAAACTTTATTTTGGTGTTTTTATTATCGATATATTATTTATACAATACCGTCCATAACACAAAAAAAAACTATTTTGTGTCAACTTTTAACTATTTTAAATAAATACTCCGCGCGAACGACATCGCGTGCACAGCTACTATATAATAAAATCAATTTGTCTGTTTGATTGAAATAATATTTCAGCAAAAATAAATTATATAATATTTTAAGATCTTAATACTACGTTCAATAAAACTGATCCTTAAATATAAAAAGCAATTAATTTCGTATATTTTTCTTAATATATTTCTAGTTTTTTTTATAACCAATGCTTTTGAAAGACCTATTCCACAAAGCAGTTTTACGAGCTCGGGAAAGCTTTTATTATAAAAGGCTTCAGCTCTCCGTGCATGTTGACTTTCAATTTTCATGGTAATAGTGTACGGAAACCTTTCCTGGTATCGACTTTATATTTATATGTTTGAAATTATATACTTTAAATCATTCTCTATGTACGTTGAGTTATTATTATATATGTTTAAACAATATTTTTTTTATTTTCAACAAATCTATGAACTTTTTAGTAATAATTTTAATCGGATTATTTTATAATTTTTGTAAATGTATGAACATTAAATGAATTATTATAGTTTTTATTTCATAATTAATTAAATTTTATTAAATTATATAAGACTGAAGTACTATTTTGATTTACTTATCAAATAAGAAGAGGTCAATGAGGACACTTCACATTATGTGAATTTGTTGTTACAAATAAAGTTATTTTACACTTAATGTGATGAGACCACATTCCAGAGTTTTTTTTAAATATATTATATCTTTATTCATTCATTCACCTTTTTATTCATATTATATCTTTATTGTATTCTTATTTCAAAATATTTATAAACTCATAAATTTAAATCTATTTAAATAATTTATATCAAAGACTAACAAACGTTAACAATAGGCAATTAAAGCTGTAAAAGATGTATTCAAATTCATATAAAAAAATAGCCAATGAAATCGATAAATAATTAGCCAATGACAATAAAATTCCAAATTTAAAAATATAATACGAGTCATTGACACTTGGACAGGCGCGGCTGTTGCGAGTCTTAGCGCCGGCGCCCACGCGCTTTCTCCGACAAGAACTAACACACCCACTGCAAAATGTATAATAAAGCTATAAATAACAATAATCATTGTTTTTAATTAAAAGGCTTATAATATGTACCTTTTAGAGAGTCTAATACATACCTTTTAGGTATGCCAAATTTTGGACTACAGTCATATATAATATCAGGCAGACTGTAGTCAAACCTGTTCAGGTTAAAAAAAAAAAATTGAAAAAAATATTAAAAAAATTAAAATAAAATCTTAAAACTAATTATTTGATAAAAGATAAATAACATTTTAATATATTGCCCGTATATTAAAAAAAAAAAACAAATGAAAATATTAAAACTCTTTATTAGAATTCAAACGCGTAACTGTTCAGATTAAAAAAAATGAATTAAAAAAATATAAAAGTTCTTTATTAGACAAATAAGACTTTGCATAAAACGCATTTTTGTATACAAATTCCATTTTTTTAATACTTTTCAATTATCTTTAAACGCCATAGATTATAAAACAGCTAAAATATTTAAAATTAAAATAAAATAATTGTAAAATATTTTATATATCATAAATATGTATTAAATGAGGTTTGTTTGTCTGTTCCATGGATAAGCCTCATAATTATAACTAGAATAGTTTGGTTATTAAGAATTGTGAAATAATAATATTTACTTGTATTAAGTACTAGCTGTTACTCGCGGTTTCACCCGCGGATTTTAATATTAAAATAATAGCGTAATGCTATATAACGTTCCTCATGAAAATGTCTATCATAATCAAAGATTTTTTCGAATTCATCCAGTATTTTCATAGATTATTCCGTTTAAACCAACTAACTTTATGCTTTATAATATTAGTATAAATTTAAAAGAAAAAAATATATCAAAGTGTGACAAAAAAATACAATAATTATATATCTATCATGATTCATCCATTTAGCTAAAGTATAGACAAGTAGTAATGGAATAGAATAACTGTATGTGGAATATAAGAAAACTATACTTTCGCTTACGTTACATAAAATAGAATCAAGAATTGCCTTAGCTATATTATTTTTTAATTCTAATTACTTTGTACTCTATAATGTTAATATAAATTTAAAAGTACCAAATAAAATTAATGTGGTGGGAAAAAATATAATAATACATCACAATTAATAAATTTAGCTAAAGCGTAGACAAGTGGTATTTAATCGAATAGAATGAATGTATGTAAATAAGGCAGTATAGTATAAATAAAATCAACAATTGCCTTAGCTATATTACTAATTTCAATTCTTTACCTTTTAAAGGTAAAAAGGTAAGAGCTAAAGCCAATAGAAAAGCTCAAAAGCCAGCAGTGCATTAGCCCGGGGTCATGACATGCGTAGGCGCCATCACGAATAGCTATTTATTGGACTCCAATAGCTTTATGGCCGTGATAAATTCAACCCACTACCGATTTTTATATAAATTTACATTTAGTTTTACTAAATGAATTAATTTCATAAGAATTTATATTAATGTTACAGATGCAATAACTTATTATATGTTGTATGCTTTCAACAGGTTTTATTATATTTTACTAGCTGTTACTCGTGGTTTCACTCTATATATATATATATATATATATATAGGCTATAGGATATATTATATCCTATAGCCTTCCTTTTCAACCTATTTTCATTATAGAATTTTATTAAATCTATTCGATCGCTTTAAAGATTAAATCATTTTTACAAACAAACTATTCAACCTTTTAATATTATTATATATAACTATGAAGAAATTCTGAGAATACTCTCTATTTCTTTATTCTAAAAACACTTTTGGTAGCTTTGACAATGAAAAAATGTTTTGTAAAAAACTGAGTTTCAATATAGATTTTCAAGCACAAAACCTGAACAACTGGTACTAAATGTATATATATATATATATATATATATATATATAAATATATATATATATATATGTATATATTTATATATATATATATATATATGTATATATATATGTATATATATATATATGTTATAATATAATTAATTTCATACAATATATTTCATTGTTAATTAATTGCCGCTACTGCATCAAACCGTTACATATATGTCTGGTATTATAGAAATCACTGGTAATGTTAACATATTAAATAGCTACTGACCGCTGATCAGTGATAAATAATTACTATTACCTATTATCAGTCGAATGAATCAGTGCTTCTCAAAGTATTTTACGCTTCCTCAGATGTTGAACTAAAATACTTTTACCTCTACTGGTTCTCAAAGTTTGGTACTCGAACACCTGGAAGTTTTCAAAACTTGGCACTGAACCTGTAACCTGTAATCTGTAGGGATTTTGACATTTGATTGTAGTGGTCTCATGAAGGGTGTCTAATAAATAAGCTGTCGTTAAATATAATATAATAATTGACGATTCAAAAGTGCGTGTAAATGCCTATTTGAATAAAGATATTTTGAATTTGAATTTGAATTAAATTGTTACAATATAAACTGGTATACATTATATCAAATTAACACTTGCCATAACACGCTTAATTGCTGCAAAGCATTCGAAACGTCAGGTTAAAATAAAAATGTAATGAAATTATACGCGAGTTTAATGCGTAAAAAATAGTTTTATTTCAAGTTATTATAACTTATAGGTCTTATAGTATATATAGCTTAATTAAATTAATTAATTATTTAATGAATATCCAAAATGGCGAAAATAAAAATGACGATCCAAATAAAGAGATTAAATCTTTTAAAAAAGTGTTATTTTATGTAAATTTTATATACATTTGTTTTAAAATAACGTTCTTTTGTTTAAGATTTAATTAAACCAAGAGCGTCTTTTATAAATACCGAAACTGTACATTTCTAGTCTAGACTAGACGTCTGGCTGAAAAGCTACTCTTTTATCTTACTTAACGTTAAATATATATAAAAACAATAAATATATAGTATGTTTGTGTAGGTTTATAAGATTTGTGGCCAATATTTAAAACATAAAAATCCCCACGTGGGTAGTAATTAAGGTTATACTTAATTTTATTCATAATTATGTGAAGATGACATCGTTAAACCAACAGACATTCATTAAGAAATAATGGACTTAGACCTTTTAGTGCCATACATATTTTACTAATATATGCTAAAAATGCCAGTAAAATAGTGCATTTTTATATATAATTTATATGTACAAGACAAATATTCACCTATTCCGTTACAATATACCAATATACATAATTTTTTCAACATTATCGTCAGAAGATTTTATACTATTATAATAAAAACAAATTGAACTACATATTTATTGACAAGAAAATTATAGAAACTGAGTGACTGTGAAAAGAAGCGCTATCGCGACGCTGACATGTCTCACGGCTAGCGAGAACAGCGCGACGGCGCTCCTTGGCACTAAAAGAGTTAATATAAGTAAAGTTAATTCAAAACTATTCTAATAATGTATATCGTAATATCTATCTAATGGTTACTGGCAATGTCTGTTGAGCCAAGGTAGTGGGTTCAATTCCCAGGTATTCCAGTTCAGAGTTTCAGTCTTGGAGCTGTTTTTAAAAAATATAGTTTTCATCGATGAAGATAATATATGTCTCTCATATCTTTTTAAAGAAATTCATACCATGTATTTTTTTTAACTGTTATATTTTTTAAACAGAAAAGTAACTCTACTTTTTACATATTCATAGTTCTATTTCAATACAAATTTACATTTTTTTTTGTTTTCATAACGAATTTTCTTGATTAAAATTAGATACAAAATTCTCTTTACAAACATCAAACAAAATCAACATATATACAATATTTTATGTAAGTAAATTTAATTAAGTATGATTATATATATTTTTTTATAATATAATCTTTATCTTTTCAACCGCGCTTAAGTGGATGTCTTATCTTTATAAAATAAAGATGTTAATAAACGACTAATTGTCTTTATAATGCCGCCTCAATCAATGTGTAATGGCTCATAAAAATGTTAATAGGTGCTCTAGTTACGAGACCCTAAGGTTGATTACACCTGCATCTCATTATATATATTATTCCAAACGATCTTATGTCTCTTTCTATTTTTAAGAACTAAATGAGATAGCAGACATCTATTTCATCCTTAAAAATAGAAAGAGGCTAATATTATATATATAAATATATAAAACATATGTTATATCAAACGATCTTTTGTCTCTTTCCATTTTGAATGATAAAACAAGATAGCAGATATCTATACTAATATTATATATATAAATATATATAAAAAAATATATTACTAACCGATGTCTTGTCTCTTTCCATTTTTAATGACAAAACGAGAGAGCAGATATACTAATATTATAAAGCGGAAAAGTTTCTTTAGTTAGCACGCAAATATTCAAAACTATTATATAAATAACAATTAGCTTATAAAAGTTCATGAGGAAGCTGTCTAGCAATACACTTCTGCTTTTATTTATTCTAATAGGAAAAAAATATCGTAAATAGGCAGAACCGCGAGTAATGGCTAGTGTTAAACTACATATTTTTCTTAAATATCTGTTACAATAATATATTTTATTCAAATACACATAGTACTTTCTATTCCAGTTTTCTTCTATCTTTTGTATTATATTATACCTACTAACATTTTCATTGTAAATTATATAAAACATGTTCAACATGTTCAACACTAGATATTAATTTATCCGTATATTCCGAGTACCGCCAAATCAAATATTTACATGAACATATGAAGTGGAACATGATTCATGGTGTTACAATTAATATATTTAAACAACGAAACAATGAGGATATTCACAGGACGGACGGACGGACAAATTGAATCAAAATACATACATATTCATATATAGATAAACAGGTATTTGACGAATAGATATATAAATATAAGATTAAGATGTAGTAGATGACTGGCTTTTCTATATATACTTATTTTATAACGCCAAAAAATAAATAAAAAAAAATTTATTCCGCGAGTGAAACCGCGAGTAATAGTAATATATATTTCTATATATAAATATATTTTGATGTAGTTTTCCATACTAAAAAAACTCAACTTATATATTATAGTTGTAACTATAGATATTTTACAATATATATACTAATACTCGTAGTAAATACAGTAATCCGTACGCGGACGTTACTCGCAACGCAATCCGTTACAGGAAATGAATAAAAATAATATTTTTATTATTAACCAATTCGCGAAAAAATGTGCAAAATTTGCAAATAATGTGTGTGTATGTAATCTGCATTACTAAGGTATAAAAAGTGCAATAAGTAAGATACATCAGATCGTGTTATATGCATAATTTGCAGTTAGCGCCCGGCATGCGACACGTTATTTGCGTCGCGTTATTTGCGTGTCTGTAAGGGCATTCACACACTGGCTATTCCTGCACGAGCTTCTGTGACAAATTACATAAATATATCAATTTATCTTCATTTAGGTGGTGTATTGATTGATGGCTGGCTTCCTTGTTGCTCTGTCATAATAATAATATTATTCTGTAGTAAAAGCACATTAATTTTACGGATATTATATATAGTTTATTATAATAATTCTATTAAAACAGGGAGTTTAGACTTCAGCAATAATAAATGCACCATATTTTCTTGAAAATAATTTTTAACCAGATACTCAGGTATTTAAAAGCAAGTGGAATAAATATCCTGTAATTATAATAAACTCGTATTTAATTATAGGCTTTATTATATTTACTAAAGTTCTAACAATCGTAACACGCAATACGACTTAATAACTGCTTTGCAATGAATAATACGTGTAGGAGAGCTGGAACATTCATGAGGTTTGTTTTAGACATTTAACCCCTAAGTCTTTGAAACTTGTATATTGATTGAAATATCTTCACTTAATGTTTTCTAAGATTTACACGAGTACTACACATTTCAATAAAATTATTTTACGGATATAACTCGCGTTTATTATTACATTATTAAATTTAACCCGACGTTTCGAATGATTTGCAGCAAACGTGTTCGCTCGCGGTAAGACCGTAAATTAAAAAATTTAACAACAAACGCGAGTTATATCCGTAAAATAGTGTTATTGAAATATCTTCACTTATTATATAGACTCTATTATTACTAAACAATTTGAACTGTTATATTACATTACGTGATGCTCAGAGCTCATGAATAAGGTACACAATGGGTGTGAAACTTATCAGTTTACGAGAATCAGGCCAAATTATTTAGAAGACTGCGGAATCTGTTCAACAGTTCACTCCGTGATTGCATGCTCAGGGCTTATGAATAAGGACAGCGCTAGGGTACGAAACCAGTCGGGCAGAATCCATTAGTATTACGTGAATACAGCCGGATAGTTGATCTGAACGAAGTAAAGCTCTTACTGGTCAAGTGTTTCGTTACTAATGCTACTCCTTCTAGACGAGTAATGATAGGCTGGCGAAAACTGGCAGAGTTGTCGAGGAACGTGACTTTTAGGTCCTGAAATTTTTTGGTTACATTTGTTACTATAGTTTTTTATTAAATAGTTCAAGTGTGTCCCATAGAGTTAACATGTGGAACGATTTTAAATTGCACGCGTGAGTTCTTATTAGCCATAAAGTTATAGCCACTATTTACTCTGCTAGTTTTACAAGTATGTGAAACTCATTCAGTAACAATGCCTCGCTCAGTTCCAACCGCCGTGCACAGTGGAGGACCTAGTCTAGATTGAGTTCATATTGCATTGAATTTATAAATGTCTTTGTTCTCAGGTGCGACAGGAATGTGGACCACCATCAACTTTGGACCATAAAAATATGACCTCTCCCAGAACAAGCCCTGGTGCTATACGACGAGATGCTCTTCGTGCTCCACCACCAGATACTGAATTACTCCAATTTGCTGCAACCCTCGCCTCAAGCAAGAAACTATTTGCAAGTATTTCAGATAGACTGTGTGATGAACCTGACTTCGCCAACGAGGGCAATGACCGATGCTGGAATGGAGAGACGATTGGAGAGTGAGTAATCTATATTTTTTCTTAGAGTAATACTTTTATAGGCCGTGAATAAAACTTATTAAACAAATAAATATTTTTGCATTACTTTTATAAATATTATTATTATTAATTTAACTTAATTTAACTAAAGTAATTTTTAAAAAAACGGACCTTATATAGTTGAAAATCAAGACGGGCCCGCCTAGATTGGGGGTCAACTATTTTTGAAAAACAAAATATACAGCATTTTCCTAATAAAATTATTTTAATTTTATTTTGTTCAGGTACGCAAAGGCATTAGTAGCTTCAGCTGCGATCAGCGACCAGAAGTATAATCCAGAAATCACCAAACCTTTCATCCAAGATTCAAAAGTATCCGCCCTGGGTGACAAATTGCGGCAGGCCAGACAGGTAGACTTAAATATAGACTAGACAGGCTTGTGTTAAGTTCACTCTCAAAATAACTTTTACTTCAAGAATTCTATCTCAGAAGCTTGATATATTTATATTATTATTATAGATAGACAAACAAATATATTTTTACTATTAAATATCTTACATAATAATATCAAATAGCTTTAAAACTTTCAGAGATATTATTCGAGACGAGGAATTCTCTCCGGGAATTAAAATAATTAATTAACAAAAGTTTCGCATAAATTAAAACTACTGCATATCTTAATGTTTCGTTTTGTTATAATTAGTTGCTTTTAAAGACTACAATTAAATTTTGTTTGTTTAAGATATTCTTCTAGTCTGTATCCAAGATATCCTCCACAGTTACTGGTGTCTCATTGGGGATCAGTTCCAGCGGTGGAGTCATTTATGCAAGGAGATGAAGCAGGAGATGAGGGTTCAGGGTCGGGGAGGAGTTATACTGATGATGATGCATCTTATGATTCTGAGGGATCTGGTGAAGGATCGGGATCTGAATTTGTTGGTAAGTACAAGATTGAAAATGATTTTAAAATCGATACATATTTATAGGACCTAATAGTATAAAACGTTAAAAGTTTGTTTAAACGCGGTAGTCGATTAAATTGTTCGTACGCGGGTGAAACCGTGAATAATAGCTAGTATAGTAGTAAAAGAATTATTGAGTTAAGTATTCGCTAAGTTTTTTTCACCAGCTCTGTTTAGTTCTGAGGCAATATCTTTCCGAGCTGGTAGGTTTGACAATGAAAAAGTGTTTTATAAAAAATTTACTTTAAATAAAAAAAATATTTTGATTATTAATGCTATTTTATCACCAACAGGAAGCAGAAGAGAAGATACAGAGACTCCATATTCTTCACCACCAATACCGACTTCAGCAGCGTCCAGTGCACTGTTATCAGCCATCATTCTAATAAGCAGTATCTTCGTTTCTCTGACCTAATTCAGACTCAGTGAAAATCAATGAACTTATGAATCTCCATATCAGTGTGAGTGATATGAGTGGAATACTACAAAGTAGTATATTGCATTGAATTTCAGCTTTTTTCATATTGAATGTATGCGAAAATTTCAGAAAATGATGAAAAAATTTGATGTACATTCAATATGCTAGATTTAGTATTTAAATCTAGTGTAGTATCTTGTATAGAACAGCTTCTGTGAGATGAATCTCTGTGCTACTTATCTATTTCTACTATTTTAGTAGCAAATTAGATATATATCTGATAAGCTATGTATAAAAGACAATTGAATTTGATGTTATTAGTAAATATTGTTTAGTAAATAACTAGTCTCAAACTAGTTTAAAAGCTTCCAAATTAAATATTATATTTGGAGTAGACATTTTATAAACGCATTTAACTGTCATATTTTGTAAATACTCTATGGTTCTTTTATTTTAAAACTGTCAAAATGGCCGCAAATGTCATTTGAATGTGACGTTTCTTATGGTTGCCGCGAAAATGTCTATGGAATTTGACGTTTCTTTGTACGCCGCGAAAATGCCATTTGAATGTGACGTTTCTTATGGTTGCCGCGAAATTGTCATTTTAACGTTCTAGAAGTTTTTTTTATATTTTAAATGAATCTCTTAGTCACTTAAATCTGATTGGCAATAATTAATAATGTATTAGACGAGTGTACATCTGTATATAACTGAACTACTGATCTAGGCGTAGCTATAATCATATTGTGTTGCCATATTGATGTTACGAATATTTATAATTATTATTAAGTCAAAAATAATCTTATTATGTGATACAGATTTTTAGGTTTAAGTTTATAATACAATATTTATGTAATATAAAATAATTGACTTTTTTTGTGCCTAGTGTCCAGATTGAAATCAAAATGGCGGTGCGCTTTACATTTGCAACTTTAATATATTTTACATTATTTAAACAGCGTTTTTATTGTATCTTTTAATAGTAATTTAATATCAAATATTTTGTATCTGTGCTTATTAGTCTATAAAAAAAATCCAATTCGCAATAATAAATACTTAAATTAGTAAATCAAAATTATATTGTGCTTTATAAATCATCATGTAATGATGGTTTTATGTAAGATAGAATTTGTTGAATTTTCGAGATGAAAGGTCAGGTGTTGTCATTATATACCCTAAATGAATTATCGGTCAAATTGCTTTGATATATTGTTTTGGGGTAATAGCAATGAATCTTTTGTAAATATTATTGGACAGATAGTGTGTTTATATCAAAATAAACTCTGTACCATATTGAAATTCTTTTATTTCATTGTTCCTAAATTTTAGGAAATTTCTAGAAGTTTCCAAAGAAGAAATTTAAAATACCCATATTTTAGTGCACTATTTGGTCTTACAGTTTATTAGTTTTTTTATATAAGATATATAACATATTCTTATAATAATAGCTACTTTCGTACTAAAAGTATAATATTTACAACATAAAGTAAGTAAATAAGTAAGAAAGATCTATCCGAATGAAAACAGGATAGAAAGAAATTAACAATATACTTATATTACGTTTAGAATGTGAACTCGCTCTCATTATTTAAACGAAAAAAAATGGCTGAAGTTTTGAAAAATGTAATCAGCGAAAATGTCTCCATGTGCAGAGGTTTTGTTCTGATTTTATTTTACAAAAGGCGAGCTGGTTTTCAGTATCATAGAACTCATTTACAATTTTCACAACGAAACTTTTTACATTCATAATAATAGAAGCAGTTAAAAAAATAATATATTTCAAATGTAGAATTCCTTAATTAGAAACTGCCAATATTGGTTGCCAGTTTTTTTTTTATTTATCAAAAATAGTTGAAACAAAAGTATAATTTCGAACGACCAAAGACGTTGCCAGTTTTTATTTATTTTAGTAGATATAACATAAAATATATTTAACATTTTTATTTATTTCCGAACTAAAAATATTTAAAACACATAAGATAGATAAATGCCAATTTCTATTATGAAATAAGACAATAGTGTTGGTAGAGAATATCTTACAGACGGCAGACTATTTCACGCGCCATTGCTCTCGAACCAGAATCCATTTAAACAGCGCAATTGTTTACATTTTGCTCATTGTTGTATGATACTAAAAAAATCTGTTTATATGAATTTTACTTATTATAATTGAGACTTTCCTGCATCCTTTGTGCTTTCATCAATCAAAAACGGTATTTCCGATAATTTCCTAATTTTGCACACTAATAAACATCAGCCTGGAAGTAGTTTTAAAATTATTTTTTTCAAATATTTAATATTGATGAGGAATGTTTATTCCAGAAAAACTAAATTTCCATAGATTTCAAAACTTCCCATAAAAAATTTAGCTTGAAATAAAAAATAAATCAAAAAAAATAAAAAAAAATTAGTTGAGGACAGAATACATCGACATGTTGCAAATACAACTTCGGTGCTGTGTGCACCTCGCTTCGCTCAATGTGCTAACACATACCGAGATTTTGCGGGAGCAGCGAGTCAAAATTAAGGTCTGGTTCGGGCTCCTAGTTATATATAATAATGTAATAAATTTCACAAGGAAAGTTGTATCGATTAGAGTTAATAGTTCAGGGTGATGACTTTTGTTACTAACTGCGGATAACTTTATTGAAATAAACGACCTTTGCTAGAACGAGTTTAAGTTCTAAGCCAACTGGAAGTTAGAAGTTTGAATGAAGAATGTATACATTTTTTAATTGAATGAGAGATGGAATGAAGGATGAATGTTTTAATTTTTAGTATATCTCAGTACTTAAAACCAGGCTGCAGGGTGTAAAAACCTTTGCCTATCCTCTGAAGAACTAAAAACAAAAAATAAAATTGTAGTATGCAACAATCTTTAAGATCTGTTCGTTTTTATGTCAATGTAACGAATTGTCATAAAAATAATAATATTTTAAATGAATGAGTGAACGAATGGATTGAATTTATATTTTGAACGTAATTGTGAATCTTAAAATACTACATATGTCAGGTATCTGATGATTGCGATTCAATAACTAAGTAAGTATCAACGAATAACAATTCAGCTGTAGGGTCGCCGTGTCGAGTCGTGTCACCTTCGTGACTGCAGAGGTTCTTAAGCTGTGTTCACAATAATAAAGAAAATATATAAATTATGTAAATGATTTTTATGATTGGGAATATCAATGTTGTTGGTGTGTTTGTTTGTTACGCTTTCGTCATAACTACTCAGCCAATGAAGTTCAAACTTTGCATACAGCTTTTTGCTTTATCGGGTGAATAGAAAACTGTACTTACCTTTCATCGGCTAATGAAACAACTGTTCGAAGTAGACAGGAGAGTAACTTTTAGTCCGTAATAGAAACTTTTGAATATATATGTGAACTTTCGTGATCCATGATTACTATTATATATAATTATCCATCTGCAATCACGTCATCTCTATCGGAATTTGTCTATCTGTTCGGGGTTTTTATTCATGAGCTTGAAGCATGTCGGAATCTCTCTAAGATATAAACCGCAAGCAAAGTCACCTGAAAAAGCTAGTAAATTACAAAGTTAATTGTTATTAAATTATTTAATTTTATATTTATGCGTACAGATATCTATACACCAAAATATAAAATTAATAATTAATAATTTATTCAGTTAATGTGAACATGGCCTTACCGCATTATCTTGTACAGATATGGATCGACATATGCCATGGTCCAAGCTTCAAATCCGCTACACGAACGACATGTGCCAATTTAAATGATATTTCCTTCGTACTCAATTGGTAATTATATATTTATTTGATATGTATCGTAATTTATATTAGAAATTATTAAGAAATACTCAATATTTTTTTGCTGTATATTAAATCAATCGTTCAGAAATACATTATTCGATATGTGGTTCTATGTCCTGTTCTTGTTCAAGGATTTCTTAAATAATAAATTATGCATTTGTAAGTATCCAGGTAACAGTGGCGTAACAATGGGGTGGCAAAATAGAAAAATATCATGGGCCCCCAGCGGAAAGAGGCCCCGGTGTGAAAAATCTGCAAGCATAGATCAGATAAAGGCCCCAGTGAATATGCTACGACCCTCAGAGTATAGTAACACCACTGCTACGTAATATTAGTATTTAATGGTCGTAAAAACAATTTTGCAAGATATACAAAATGGCGCCAGCGTCAATTAATTCTCGTGACATCTTACAACGCTCTGGGCAATCGCTATCTTGTTTCAAAGGTTCCAGAGGTCGAAATTAAGGTTTGATCTCAGGTTACCAATTGTTCTCATTGTTCAAGAGAAAGTTTCATTACTGTATCAAATATCATAATATTGACTGTAATCAATTTAATTTCGATTTTAATAGCAATGAAAACGTATAAGGTAATATATAAGGTAACAATTATTGAAAAGAATACTTTTATTTCCAATTTATTTGAAATAATTAAATTACATTAAATATGTATTTTACGAGAAAATTTTATTAAGTAATTGAGCAACATTAATTTGTAGTTTTTTCCTCATAAAATTCTAGGGAAAAATTTGTCTCGTCATGAGTGTTGATTTTTTATATTCAGTATAAAATACGTATTGGATATATGGAAATATTTTTTAAGCTAAAATTTTTTTATTCCCCAAATACTATAACTACTTATATACAATTATCAAATGTATTAAATTATCTTTAAAATATTTCAAAAATTGCAAAAAATAACGTATATTTAATCAGATTTCTAGACTTACATATAATATAAAGCGGCCCTTCATAAGATACTCTTAAAAAGTTATGTAAATCACTGAATTGTTAATAAAATTGTGCTGAATACTTGTTGGAACTCTTTACGTAAGTTGACAGTTTCTTGCAATGGTTAAACAAATAAAGATAGTTAATGAATATCTACTTACAAGACAAGATGAAGTAAGATTTTCTCTGTTTATGCAAACGAGCATAATGTGAACGATACATGTGCTGATATGAGGTAGAATTACTTGTAAGGATTTTTAATATGACTTTACAACCTACAACAGGTGGTTCTTAAAGGTTTATATTTAGAAATAGATAGTAAGTAAGTAAGTAAATAAGTAAGTGAGTAATTAAGTAAAAATTCTTTATATAATTCAAAAGAATAATAAAACAAATAAAGCCAGAAATCTGTTTACAATTTCATGATGTAAAGTAGACTTTATCAATATTGATCTTCTTCGAATTGAAGTAGCTAAATGTGTCTTTGAAATTATCTCTAAATATGTTTTAAAAATATTAAATATTTTTATTATAAAACTTGCTCAAACCTACTTGACCCACCGGCTTGACTCAAACCTACCGTCAATACCTACCAACTCTGGCAATTGAGCTACCGGCACGTTCTTATTTAAGCATTCTCATTCATTTCCCAACACTCTAAATTGCATATAATCTATAATATTGTATAAAAGGCTAAACCTGGCGAGTTATTTTGTATGAGGTATTGTTAGGTACTGTTTCTTCTGAAAAATCTTTTACTATTAGAAAGGTATATAATCCCTGAGTAATATTTGCTACTTTCGTAAATGTATATTTTCATTACTTAAGTACAGTAAATGTAATTTTAAATTGATATAAAGTGTTTAATATAGCGTACGCTGTTTGAAAAGCTGAATGAAATGTATTGAAAAGTAATCATTAATTTCAGCTTTACAAAAAGTTATATATATTTTTATAAGTTAAATATCCGAGCCATAACACAGTTTTTATGATAAAAGGAAAATAAATGTTATAAGACTAAGTTTAAACTCAGATTTCATGTAAACTACAAATTCATATACAACAGATGGTTGAAACAAAATGAATATTCAAATCTCTTACAACCTAGTAATTGATGGAGTTGGTCAAAAAAAATGATAGACAAAAACTTGTAAAATCATTGCGTTATTGCGTCTAGGTGTTGCGCGGATATGAGAGGCGCGGGACTATATATATTTATAGAGCCAAGCGAGCGGAACGAGCGAAGCTCTCTATGAGAGACTTTTCTGCATCATTTGTGCCAGCATCAATCAAAAACAGTACATCCGAAAATTTACACATTTTGCACAATGATAGACATCAATCTGATGGTGGTTTTTGGTGAATAAAAATTTTCATATATTCGATAACCTTGAGGAATAATCACGAAAAAACTAAAATATGATAGACTTTAATTGGAATAATTTTTCGCGCTCAAATTTAGCTTTACAATAAAAAAAAAAATAAACAAAAAAAAAGTTAAGGACAGAATACGTCGACGTTTTGTAAATGCAACTTCAGTACTGTATGCACCTCGCTTCGCTCAATATGCTAACACATACAGAGATTTTGCGAGCGCAGCGAGTCAAAATTGAGGTCTTGTCGCGCTCCTAGTATTTTATTAAATATTAGACAATCGTGATCAGTAGCTAGTATATAATAAATAAACCATATGAGCAACCTCGAGAAACTTCGTCCACTTTAACTTAACTAGAGACATTACTTCGTTTTTAAAAATTTAAACTTTACTCTGACAACGACTTAAAGTTTCGTTTTAGTTATGAATACAGTATCTTTTATCTAATACACTTTACTAGACAAGTGCCTTGTGCTAGTCTGTAACTGTTGGTGAGGAACAAAATATGTAAAAAATTATAAATTTTGTTCTAATTTTATAAAAAAAATTATATAAAAAAATATATAAAAGTGTTTCATTAAAAGTTTTTAATTTACAAAGAGAATACTATATTATTTAACTATCAACCCCCCCCCCCCCCCCTTCGGGCATGAAGAACCTGTCAAAGCCAGCAACAGAACTATTAACAGCCACAAGAAGTAGTCAAGAAATAAAAGTTTTATTTTCTAGACTTGAAATGGAATAACGTAAATGTAATTAAAAGACGCCTATTAATTCGAGGGAATGTTGTTTATTTTAAAAGCAAGTAATTTCATTAAGTATTTAAAATCATATATTTAAGAAAGAATGAGATTAGTAAAAAAATTAATTTCCGAAAACAAGATGTAAAATAATCGTCTGCGTGTATATTCCATTAGTACACAGAGGCGGTAGCGGTAGCAAAACTTGATTAGTAGTTCTTGCAGCAGCGGTAGTTATAGCGGTAGCGGTATAAGTAGCAGAAGGAGTTAAAACGGTAGCGTATTTAGGGATACCGGATACCGGATGTGGTGATATAAATTAAAAATAATCATTATAATTTATAAACATTTACAAAAAATGCATTTATAACATTTTTCCAATATTGTTGCAATCTTTACTTTAAAAAATCATTCTTACAATATCTTCACATTTGGAACATTAACAAAAACGCCAATGGTAAATTAAGAATTATATTTATTACAAAAATAATTTACATCAAAATACACGAATAATCATAAAACAATAAATCTTTAAACAACATTTTTTATTACAATCAACATTCATTTATCAAAGTAATATAAAACTGTGTACAGACGACAAAAACGATTCCCACTGGTAATATTCGCGTACTGATTGAAAAGCATTCGCAAATCGAGCGTTTATTAAACCACAGACAATCAAGCGTCCGGCGGGAAATTGTAACAGCATATAAACCAATAACATCAATAATACTCACAATTTGAAATATAATAATAAATAGGATCAAATTAGTATCACAGGTTATAAAAGTATGGCATTCCATTGTTTTATAATCTGTCAATTAAGTCAAAGCCATTTGTCATTTGACTTGAATCTGAATTTTTTTTAGTCTTTGGTTTAAATAGGTTCTGACTATTGTCACTTATTAATTTAAGTTATTAGCTAACTTATAATTTAATCCAACTATAACAGTTTTGCGTAGTCAATGACTAGACCAGAGTCTGATTAAAAAACAATTAATCAAATATTTATTTTATTTTAATCCAAGAAGTATATATAAATGAAATAAACGTTATTTTATTATAAATTATATAATAAACATTATAGAACTTATAAAAGTACCGCAAAGTTTTATTTCTTAAAAGATTGTAAAGTTTAAAACTATATTCGTTAATAAAAATAAAAATCATAACTTGAAGCATGACTTTTACCAAGAAAATTAATTTATCGCTGGCTTTTCAGACCAGAATTAAATTATTCAACTATGGTAAAAATAAAAAAAACTGAAGCTATATTACATTTTTTTACACTATATTTTATATTACTTTAGACGACAAATAATTTGTAACAAATAATTGTAACAGCCATACCCATTAACTATTTTTATATTTAATACATAATCAATCTTTTTATAATACTTCAATGTAAATTAACCTACGCATATTTATATTATATAAATCGTGATATATAATCACAAAAGCTAGTGTCTCGTTTTACATGTATTGTCAAATGGTAATGAAAGAGACATTAACATGTTGGCCTCCCTTTCCCACGCTCGAGTCAACGTCGTGGGATCAAAATCGTAATAAGATTTCCTTATAATATGATAATCTAATTAATTAAAGGACATAATACCGTTTACAAATATATATCAATTATACTTGTGAGATAGATTTTCGATGATAGTAGATATAGGTGCCGTTTCCTGTTGAATATTTTACGATTTATTTTGTATTTCTGAGTATTTACTTTTTGTATAAACTGTTTGACTATGAAATCAAGACAACCCCGAAGGCATCGTCAGTGTAGACAAAAAGCCCCCACCCCGAAAATCATTTTGTAGTAAAATTATCGAACCTTTTTAGGGACGAATTAAATTTAATAGTAATGTCAATATATTCAGCAAAATGATGAGAACAATCGCGTAGCAACGACACATCTAATTCATGAATTATTGAACGTTTAATAACAATAGAGAAGGAACAATTAATTTAGTGCCGCCATTTGTAAAGGCTTTTGCACATTGACATATTTATATACTATGATTATTTTATAATTTAATATACATGCTTTATATTATTATTGTCTATTAAAAACGTAATTTCGTAAGCGTTGGTTAGATACGTCATATTTGAATTTTATTGGTTAAGCTCCGGTTTGAAATTCGGTTGTTTGATGGGATGACTGGCAATTTTTTAATAATTTCCCTGATAAATGATATAGGAACAGATAAAACAATATATTTAGAAGATTTTTATAATATATATAAATTAAACATTTCTTTTTAATTTTTCGGAAGCCAGCGAATAGATAACCCTCCTATTGCTAAGTTGTTGGTCATAGCAGGTAGTTGCAGATCCATTGTTACGTTAAGGAATAATGGATTAAATTCTGACTCTCTGACTCATCGTCCAAAAGGTGAAGATAACCGGTACTATGAGTGGATACACCGGTAGAGTCAGCACGAGCGAACAGCTGGTCTTAAACACTATAGATGATATTAAATCCGCTTTAATACCAAATCATATTCTCATCAACACCAAATTTAATCAAATCCAATAATATTATTCAAAAGAAAAAATAATTATATCGCTTTTTACTTTTTTTTCGAATGTTACGTTGGAAAATTCCGTTACATATACTCTACCGGCCAAAAGTTGATGGCCACGGAGTTATGTGAGATTATCTGGCAACGCTGCCATTTTTAAAGCTACCCATTAACTAGTGTTAAGCTTCACAAAGCACAAACCTAGACTTAGTTTTGGAAGTAAATAAGGCTGTACTATCGCCATTATAAAATAAACCTAAGAGTACTGAGGACGTATTCATTAAACATACGCTGACTTCCAATTACTGATGTGTTAGAAATTATATTTATTGAATATTCCAAATGCCAAATGAATAACATTTAACTGTCACCTGTCACTATATTAATTTATAGTCACGTCCCGTATATATATAATTTATTTATGATCTTGTCTATAGATATAGTAAATAAAAGTATGGATATGAGTACATCGATTATTTTTTAAACAAATTGGCTAATGATTGATTGATTGATTGATCATTACATGATTGAGATTCCAAAGGTTTTTATACTTGTCAATTTGTTGGTTCTCGATTACTTTAAAATTTATAAGACTCATTTTGTTGTATATTACTTCACTTTTAGTGAACCTCCCCCCCCTCCCTTATATACTTCAATTTGAGGTTTTAATTTAGGATTTCAGTAAGTATGGTATCAAAATCCTTCCCTACTTTTGCATTTACGAACGGAAGCTATCACGATTGTCAATTAAAGGTGAAAAAGAGTTAACTGAATAAATATACATACTCTGGAAAATTAAAAAAAGAAACAGTAAAAAATGTTTTGAGTTGTTATTATAATTACAAAACTACTTAAATAATTTAAAAGAAATTTACATGGAAAAATTCGGTAGTTTCAAGGGTGAGTTAAATAAATTAGTAACCTGTGATTTCAATAATAGTAAAATATATGGATTGTATTTTTGTGATGATATGACTTATATTTGCGTCAAGGTAAATTGGGCAAACAAAATCGCTGGTAATGACTAATCGTAAGTTATTTGTATTTGTATGTACTTTTATAAATTTATATATACAAAACAAGGATAGTCTATTAATGTTTATATGAAGTATATATACTTGAAGTCGTTAATTAATGCACTTAAAAATATTTAAATACTTTATTTAAGCATTATTAATTAAACTCATTAAAGTCAAAAATGAGTATATTTATAATATTTAAAGCAAGTGATTAACAGTCGCCTTTAAAATATTTTGATCATTTTGTAAGCTATAACGTTTATATGCTCGTTATACCGTTTTAAGAGCACTTAAATCAATCTCTAAAACACCCACGAGCCACTTAAAAAACAAATACTTTAAAACTTAAAACAACATCAAAGTATACTCTCAGCAAAATGAATTGTGTATAAACTTTCCTCGTAATATATAAAACTTTTATAAAGATCTATTACAAAGAACAACGGTTGACTTAAGCTTGTCTACACCTACATGCTTTTTAATGTCTTTTAAAAGCATGCTTTTTTGTCTATGGCTGCTATTAATTATTATGGATATGTATAAAGCTTATAAGCATGACAATAATTAATATAATATCTGCTTTCGCCATATACAAAAAACTGTAAGTGATGTATAGAATATATAACTCCTAAGTGTATAAGTACTTCAAATCTATTACAAGCAAATGGTTATAAATTAACTTGAATAATGGTTATATTTTCCTTAACTCTTAAAATCTTAAATATTTTATCTACTGAGCCTGTTATTATTAAAATTTTCTAGTTATAAAATACAAATAGTAATATCTCTGTACCATCTCTCGATACACCCACTATAATAAACCTTTCTCTTATCTGTTTCCCCACAGACAATAATCTAACATCACTCAAACACCTACAACTGAATGAAATAAGCAATTACAACATTACCAACCATAAAAAAGCGTAGGACGGCAACATCTTAAAGTAATATTACAACAATCTTAACTTCTCTTTTCGTAATTTTCGTAACTTCTTTAAAACAATATTGTTTGACAAAAATATCAACGATTTCTTGAGGTGTACTAATTGGTTGCTCTTTATTAAAACTCTTTGTAAAAACTCAAAATTCTTAAAAGCAGAAATATTTGCCTATTAAAACAAAACTTTTTTAAACTATGTTAATTTCTTTTAAAGAGTTTAATAATAATTTACCTTTTAAAATTATTTCATTTTTAACGATAATAAGCAGTAATGATTTTAAACTTGTGGTTGGAACACATATTTAAATTATTATAACGGGCTTAGCAGTGCGGATATTTACTTCGAAGAATATCAGTATTTCGACCGAGTTTCATGGATCGTGGTCACGACTGCACTGCTGAGGTACGGGGTGTGAATTTGCTGCTGTAAAGAGTAGAAGAATTAATATATTGAGTATTTTACTGCTTAATCTATTAAAGATGAAAATGTAATATATTGAGTAGCCAACATATTGGTTTTGCCAAATTAAGCCCATAGCTAGTTTCAGAGTATAGAAGAGGTAAGACAACCATTAACAAAAAACATCCATAGTCTGAACGGATTCATAGTCTGAACGGATCAGCTGGTAATGGATTGATATAATCCTGACGTTCTTTCCTTATCTGCTGCCGATCAGTACATACCCTGATTGGTACTCAAAGCTTCTGTTAAATCCAATGGGTACGTAAAAATAGACAGTATCGTAAGACAATTAAACAATAAGGTTCAGAAATCTTCATATGTATTAATGTTTTTCGAAAGAATTATTTACCCTGGAAATCCTATTAAAATAACGTAAATAAGACATAACTTAAAAATAAAACTCGTTTTGTATTATGTCCTAGTTCTTTAAAAAAAAATCAAACACACCGAAAGAATTATTTTTCGAAGGAATTATTTAATGTGGAAATTTCTTTTAAAATAACTTAAATGAAATAAAAATCTTGTTCATCTTTATATTTTATGTCCAAGCAGTTAAAAAAACTGTTTATTTGAACATTTCACACAAAGCTTAGCAAGAACTTTGAATATGGTTTTCACTTTTGAAAATCTTGAAACTGAACGAAAACTTTAACTTTACTTCCAGCGGATAATACCATTTAAAATAAAACAAAACAAAGAAATAAAACAAAAGTTTCTGATGCTTTTTCCTATTGTAATAAGTATAGAAATAATGTATCGTATCGTGCCAAGTTAGCTGAGTAGTTCTGAACTAATGTTTTAAATAATGTCTGTGTATACTCGTATCACGAACGTTAAACTAGCTGTTATAAATAATAAAGAAAACTAGGTTTCTAGCTTGATATTACAAGTTTGAAGAAAGTATATAATTTATGAGTTTTATTATTTACACAGTTAAAAAGAAATTATTGTTATATTGTCTGTATGTACGAATTTGTTTCTTCAATAAGATAAATAATTATAATAAAATACTGACTCGTCACTAAAAGTTTTTAAACTAAATTAATAGGAAGACTGAACATATTTCTTTAAGAATGTTGTAAAGTTTTTTTTTTTATCTTTGAGAGAAAATGGTCTAACAAGAAGTTTTTTCGATCTTATCAGTTTTATTTATTTTATATCTAAGAATAATAATATGGAATTTTAATAAAAGGCACATTGAATTTAAGTGAATTGTTAGATGATACAATGCTTTACATCATATATTCAAAGAGAGTAATAAAGAGTCTTAAGTATGAATAAAGATTACAAGCAGACTCAGCCCGATTGGGAGTAAAAAGTGTCTTGACCCCCCAAAATCCTAAGCCTCAATTTTGTAAACCTTGTACAACAACTGAAACTTAAAATCTAGGTAAAATTACTGATTACCTCGTACTCTAATACGTCAGACTTTGCACTAATTCAAATTAATAAATGACGAGAATGACGGAAAAAAAACAAAACATTTGTCTGCGACCACGTCGGGTTAAAAGAGAAGAGAGCGACCGAAGAAGCCAAAGACGGAGAACGAGAAAATAATATGTAAAAAAATCAGTCTGAAGATGAATTTGACATTTTATGTGACCAAAAATAATCGGAATAAGACAGGAACAGAGTATATGTGTCTCTGTCACACACACATAAACTGTATATACATACTCACACATACATACTATAACTGTAAAGTAACCCATACATTAAGATATGTCAATTGTTAATAAAACAATAATTAAAATTCTTTACATTTCAAGACAATCTAAAGTGTCAGCATGTTATCAAATTAATTACAGAACGCTAAAAGGAAACGATAAGTCTATTTAAATTTATGTAATTAATTTGATACTAAATTATTTAACGGCGGTGACATTTTTGTTACCAAAATTTATCTTACACCCACGACTACCAGAGACTTCGACTTATGAAGTAACAGACAGACGAAGTTTTCTATTATATAACTACTTTTAACCCGCAGCTTCACCCGTGTGAATTTCGATTACTTTGATCATTTCTTAATATTATAAAGTAAGTTATTTCTCTTCATTTTAACCATAATGAATCGTACACATATTTGGCAACTTCAGGTCTCTGTCTATTGTTGAAATATGTACAAAAATTAGTTACTTAGCTTTGAGTTTATAGTTATAGTTTCGCGTTCAATGAGTTTATCGTTTTTGAAACTGCAAATAAATTTAAAATAAAAGTTTTCTATTTCAGTTAAACACTACAGCGAATTACAGTAGATGTTCACATATGATGCACAATATTTAAATTGTCGTAAATAATGAAAAGAAGGTCAATTAAAAACATTAGTGCTTTATGTAACTGACATTATTTCTCTACAATTTTAATTTTCCGATTAAAATTCCCTTTATCTTCCTTTATCGATACAATATGTCGGATTCCTTCACTTGCTTCTTTGTCATATTATTTTTCACGCACTTCATCCATATCTTCTTCAATAATCCTATCCTATCTTATAATCTCCACACAATATTATTTATTTAAATTGTACAGAAGGCTGCGAAAGTTAAAAACCGTGTTACAGTGAGAACACCCCCATTAATATATTACTATACTATTTATTTTAAGTTGGTGTACGTTTAATTTTTCATTGAGTGGAGCGCTCTACTGAAGACAATTTGCATTGGTTTTACAAAAGTTGGCATTAAAACGGCTTAACGGTTCGGTTTCAATTTTGCACACATACCATGCTGATATGTGTGGTGGTTCGTAAAAAAAAAATTCAAAAAAATTTATTGTCGTTGAGGAATAACGTCCAAAAACATCACTCCCATAGACTTCAATGTAAAAAAATTAGCGCGAAAAATTCAAGTCTCGTTGTGGATGCGCGTGCTGAATTTTTTTAATCGAATTGTACTGTCCCACTGTTTAGTTTTTTTTTCTCACACCAAGACGAAACCTTCGGCTTAGCTCGCTTCGCTCAACATGCAAACGGCACCCGAGATTTCGCGCTCGCAGCGAGTCGAAATTGAGGGTCTGGTGGCATTCCTAGTAAAATTAACTAAGATTTATTACAGACATTCCTACTTATAACGCATCTCGAAAACAAACAAATATTGTCTCCTTTCAAATTTGGTGACAATACTGCGTGCTGAGTGCAATTTTTTTAACCTAGATGCTAGATGGCGTTGATCTTATTTCATAGAAATCGACATTTTCTTTTCGTGATAGAGTAGGTTAAAACTCAAGTACAAGAAATCTGAATAAACAAACTGAAATTAACGACAATAAATATTATTAAATTACTTTAAGACAGTATACACTAATAAGATATTATAGTAGAGAAAACCAATTTAATTGTTTTTAGTTTCACAGTATCGCAGCAGGCTGTCAAAAACCCGCGTCATAAATAATATCTTGTGCATTAGAAGCACAGCGCCATACTGAACTACCTATATAAATAATATAGCACGTACAAAGAAAAATATTTTGCGTTCGATGATTTGTTAGATCATGAAAAAATCTTTCAAAGGAAGTATCTTATTTTCCAAGAATTTTTTTTTTTCAGATTAGTGCTTATTTACTCTAGAATAAAAAAAAATAAAAAGCAAAGGCGACATATGCTTTTGTTTTTTTTTATTCTTTTTGTCATGTCATGCATATGTCAATCATAGCCTAAGACAAAATAATTATGAAAAATAAACTTAAGTAATGATAAACAAATAGCTTATTAATTATAATCTTCACTCAAATGAACGGCACGTGGGCATGATAAATACAGACTGTTAATTCACGTTTAAAGCTTTAAGCGTTTGTAGAATCATAAACAAGTCTCGTAGGGCGCCCACACACTGATCTTCAATTTGTTTTACGTTAATCTAGCGTGAAAGCATCTGATTAATGCTGTTGTTAAGGTAATGAGACTCGTGCCGGGTTATTTTATCAATAATTTGTATGTTTGTGGTTATTAACCCTCGCGATGACATCTATAAGGCTGGATATGTACATAAAAAAATAATACAAATTGTGTTTTTTTTCTTTTTTGTTATAAGTTGAAAGCAAATATTTTGTGTACATTTTAATTAATAAAATTTCTAACTGTACTGTAACTAATATTTCCTAATAATGTAAATATTTCATAATTTTCTTAAAATCTTTTACGGATTTGGACAATATATAAATTAATTTTATGCAAATTAATTTTAGAAAAAACTGATATGTGGATAGATTATAGAAAAAGAGATATATAAAAAAAAGATTAAATCTGTTAAAAACCTAATAAAAATAACCTTCATAGTAAAAGTAAACCTACCGTTACAAAGTATATGCCTTGAGTACAAACCAAATAAAAAAAAAAACAAACTTTTTAAATGTCACACCACACTTATTATCTCAATTTGTTTTACAGAACTTTTATTAAACTTATCTTGATATAGAGATTTCTCTCGTCACACTGACAATTATGTTAAAGATTGTACAGCGACAAGCTGTTAATTAATATAAACATTCTTCTAAGACTCAATAAACATGTATTTTAATATTTTAATTAATGAAAATTGTGTTTACACTTTATACATTGTTGATTCAGTGACATTTCAATATGGCGTCGTTACTCGTGATTCTTATTATATTACAGTTTGAATACATTAGTGAAATAAGTATTAATTATATAACTTACAAAACATTAATATTTATATCTTACTGTTCAAAAGTGTGTTTCGTTATTAATGCTACTCCTTCTGGACGAATAATGGTAGGATGGCCATAATTTGCAGTTGTCGAGGACAGTGACTTATAGGTCCTAAAGTTTTTTGGTAATATTTGTGATTGTTAGTTTCTTATTAAATGGTCAAAATGTGTCCCATAGAATTAACATGTGAAACCTTTTGAAATCGCTCATGAATTCTTATTAGCCTTAAGATTGTACCAAATATTTACTCTGCTAATCTGACAAGTATGTGGAACTCATTCAGCAATAATGCTTCGCTCAACTCCACTCGCCGTGCACAGTGGCAGACCTGGTATTAGTAATTTAAATAAATTATATTTATTAATACGTCCGTTATATCATTGTATTTCTTTTTTGTTTTTCAAGAATGTTATACCAGAATAAAAAACCAACAGCAATGAATAATAGAATACATTGATACAATAACAATAACTCATGAGTGGATGTCTTTATCAAGACGTGTATTAAGGTTCAACTTGTGATTTACATCATACGTTACGACTCAGAATCGATAAATTGTTCTAAGCCAGGGATGGCGAACCAATGGCACTCGTGGCACAAGTGCCACAAGAGGCACGATTGAAAGTTTTGATGGCATGCACAAAAATAAAATAATTGTAAAACAATGATTGATGAAAAATATTTAAGAAAGATTTATTTTTATTTGTTTATTTAATTATACCACCACTAACATTTCGAATGAAATTTGATATGCACGCACCTATTCAATTTTTTTTTGTGGCACGGACATAAAAAAAGGTTCGCTATCTCTGTTCATAACAAATTTTACATAATAATTTAACTTCATGAAATATGATTCTTATTGGCTTAGAGTTAAGATATTTTAACTAAAAATGATGTCTCTGTACGCGTGTTAACAACTTTATTCAAATATTCAAAATATATCTCAGCAACGTCGTAAATCAATGTACCAACTTCTGTTATTTGTTTTTTTTAAACAACAGATAAAATATAAAAATAGTTATACATTAAAAAAATATTTAAAGATTACTAAAAAAATAATAAATATATGTTTTTTATTTTTAGGGTGAACTTGAATAAACCCTGGCAACAATTGTTATTTTTTTTTCGATTTTCTAATATCAGATTTGACAAATTTTAAATGTATTGTACATTTTTTTAACATAGACCACTTAGAAAGGATAATCAACATAAATTAACTAAAATAGTTAAAACATATACATAATGCATTTGAATCTCAAAGTAACCAAACCATATGTTAAGTCATGTTAAAAGCATAATCTCATGCTTCAAATAACCTGGAGCAAACTAGAATTTGACAAATTGCATTGTTCTATGTCTCACCACTTTCAAATGCAAATTAAAGCCTACGAAGGCGTTGAACTAGTGAGGCGACTCGAATAAGATTTTGTGACTCGAGCCTCTCCAGCAATTTTACTGTCTCACTCGAATTTCATTCGAGTTTTCCAGGGTCTCGAGTAAAAAAAGCCACTCGAGTTGCAACTTTGCAATTACTCATATACTCATTTTACTACCTCACTCGAACACAACTCGAGTTTTCGAATAACTCAAGTCAAAAATGTCACTCGAGTTGCAACTTTGCAATTACTTATTTTAATATTTTAATCTGTAGTGTTTCCCTCATAACGTTAAGTGAACATTTTTGCTCTTCATAAGTGTTGTGTTTTTGATATATAGAAATATTTTTTTTGAAGTTAATTTTTTTTTATTCCCCCCGTACTAACTATACAGAATAGTTACTTATGTACTTCTAATTTGGTAAGTAAAAACTTTGGCAGTAAAAACTGCCACGGCATAAATAAATGAAATAAAGTATTGAAGTGACATCTAGCGACAATATCAACTAAAACTGTCGAGTTGAATCTCGAGTGATAACTCGAGTGCATAGTGACTCGAGTTATTTTCTCTTCAATCGAATACGAGTTTGACAAACTGAGTCGAGTCACTCGAGTAAAAACATTACTCGAGTAGCATCACTACGGTATGGCATTACTAAGGATTTCATTTGCTTAATTCTAACATTTGTCACTTCATTATGAATATTTAATATTGTATAATTATTATTAATTATATACAGATAAAAAATACTCGAATTTATAAATTAATTTATTTTTAACTAACAGATAAAAAAATAATGATACAGTTTAAATAGACATTAATATAAAAATAAGCCTGTCAGATCAATGTTTTTTTTTTATTATCTTTTTTTTTTAACAGGACATTTAAACAAGTTTTATATGGCAGTAATATTCTAATTAAACTAAAGCTTTTATTTTATTTATTATGTTATAGTAATTTCTTTAAAATCCACTGTGATTGAAACATAGATAAAAGATATAGTTAATATAGACATAGTGTAAAAAAACAAACCTGTCAAATAAGCTATCATTGTATATGTCCAAATCTAAATACTATATAAATTCATGCGCATATTTAGTAAGACTTAAATTGGTACTAATTATTCAGCATCTGAATGAGGAAGAGAAAGTTCATGAAACATGATATGTATGACAAGTGTATGTAATAGCTTCGACTATGAGCACAGCTCATAAAACTTTAAATGTTAGATGGATATATATATATATATATATATATATATATATATATATATAAATAGTTTTTTTTGTGGTACGAACATATATATATATATATATATATATGTATATATGTTCGTACCACAAAAAAAAACTAAACTATATATATATATATATATATATATATATAACAGGTATATAAAATTATATATAAAATTCAAAATGTTATGGTGAAACTATACATTAAATGTTATCTAATGCGCATTTTTATAAAAATTATAAATTAAGTGTCGAATAATTATTTTTAATTTATTTCTATCAAAAAACATTTTAAAAAAAAAATTGTGTGTGCCATCAAAACATTCGAACACGCCACTTGTGGCACGCGTGAAATTGGCCATACCTGTTATATAACATTAAAAGTTTTAAATGTGTGTATACACGCGTAATATTCTATATATATCAACGCAAGAAAGCAATCTTGTCGTAACTCAAAAATGCAAATATGAGATATATTCATCATTCAAACACTCTTTCACGCAAAAACTATTGTATAGATTTTGATAAAACTTTATAGTAGTATTTTATATACATCAATATAACAAACAAGTTGTTATTCATAAATATATTGTATAATTTAGCAATAATTTAAGTATATGTATCGTGAGAATATCTTAGCGTGCGATATTTATATAGTTGAAGTTACATGAAAATAATTTACCGTAGGATTGTTTTAAATAATTATAACTAAATGGCCGTGACAGTATACATATTATATATGAAAGATATTATATACAAAATACTGAGACAAACATACAATTAAATCATATACATTTTGTAAATAATTAATTTGTAAAAATTTTGTAATAATATTCAAAAATTTATTAAGTTCCTATAAAAATGTTTACATTTATTGTTTTTTGTATTAAATATAGATAAACTTTGTCTTTTAAACTTAATAATTTCAAAGTTAGCGCAATAAAATTGAACATCATGAAGCACAATAAAGCGCCTACTATGTGTGGGCGCGGCGTGAAGCGGAGATGAAAGGGCAATGCAACTTGCTATTTGGTATATTAAACACACCACGCGGGGAAAGACACAAGCAAAGCTAGTGTAGGTACATGTATATATACATACATAGTATAACAGCTGACTGAAGGTTACCAAAGAGGTTATAATAAGCCTTCTCCCGGTCATTTTGACAGGCAAGTATCCATAACGGATTTTTTCGAAACAAAAAAAAAATTAACTAGGAGCCCGAACCAGATCTAAATTTTGAGTTATTGCGCTTTCAAAATCTGGGTGTGTGTTTTAAGCTAAATTGAAAAAAATTTGTTTAAGCTAAATTAACGGTAACCTTATTTTCTAACGAATAATTTTTCAAAATGAATTATATAGGATTTTAGTTTTTCCGTGATTATTACTCAGCGACATCGAATGTTTGAATTTTTTTTAAAACCACCACCAGACTGATGTCCATTAGTGTGCAAAATTTGGAAATTTTCGAATATGTATACCGTTTTTGATTGATGCTTGCACAAAGGATGCAGAAAAGTCTCTCACAGAGAGCTTAGCTCAAGTAAGATAGACAATAAGCCTTACATTACCAAAGTTAAAGTTAAATTTATTTATTTATAAATGAAATTGCATTTTAAATCGCAAAGTAAAACAATAATTTCATTTCTAGTATTGTCAGTACATTCAACTTTGCATTGAAAACAATTAGTGACATTGTTGACACACATTTCAATATTATCTGTGCAATATGACACTTTAAACCAAGCTTAAGAAACCTCACGTAGGCGTATGGATTCACTTGTGACTATTATAATGTTAATTAGCTTATTAATATATATATAAGTATAACTTCAAGTATTTTTTTTTCACTTGTTTTGTAAGCTCTTGCTGTATTTTTTTATGTAAATTTATGTTGTATGACTTATGCTTCACTATTATTTAAAAAAAAAACTAAATGAGTAAGTGTTCGGAAGTTTGATAACTTAATTTTGTAACATCTCTGTTTATAATATACAAAATATTACAAAATAAAACAACTTTCTTAAAAATATAACCTCTTATAATCTCAGCAGCGCAAAGTTATAGAACAAATATTTAAAAAGTATTTATATATATTTGTCTTCAAAGCAAGCGAAAGCGTCTTATTCAAACAAAGAGACCGCGCTGTCTATTTACCATCATCAACATCAATTAACAGCAATCGCAGGCTAAATATTTTACTACATTCCTAAAATCTTGGTAAAATAAGAAAAAGTCATAAAAGCAAGACTAATTAGCGGCGCGATTGTTGTTATAAACTGACAATTACCTCCAGCGCTTTGGCGCTCGCTGAAAGGCAACACTTTTAATTTTAAAATATGCTCCTTAGGGAATACGAGCTTTACCAAGTTCTATAAAAGACTATAAAAGAGTATTTAACCCATTCTGTGCTTGATATAAAAGATCTTGTTCAAATTTACAATGTTCTAGATACAGGTGTCGGCCATGTTGAATTATATGACAACAGAGAAATGATGTCACAGCTAAATTTTCTGGTGTGGTCTTTAAGCTTTGTTTAGATCAAAATATGATAATAAATGTATCACTAACCAATAAATGATAATACCTATATAATAATAACAGTTTAACTCCCAAAATATCAAAAAATACGCAAAGAATATAAAAGAATTAGAATAATTATAAACGTTTAATTTAATAAATAATTTTAAAAAAAATTATGCCGGTTTAAACCTAATCAAATCTTATCCAAAGATTGTGTCCAAATCAATGATTTTAATTGAAAAATGGCATACGTTACTTATAAAACGTCACATTCGATTTTTAACAATTCCAAATGATTCATAGAGAAGAAGAAAGCAAGTTAGAAGACAAGAAACTCCTTGGATACTCTCCTATATAAAAACATCTTTTTTTGGGGTGATGTGCGATTGCCCGGCAGCATAGAGGATGCTGCCATTTTTTAAGGCTACCCACTATAAAACCAACAGTTGCCCTCTCCGCCGTAATAGGACGACGGCAAGATAGAAGTCAAGAAACTCCATGGATTTACCTAAAACCCCTTGTCAAAGACTCATCGATTTCTTTGTATCTTTACACTAACTTCTACAAAGTACCAACTTATATATATATTTCATATATTCATATATATGTATGTTTTTGTAACTACTTGTGATACATGGACCAAATAAAATATATATTACTATTACTATTGTGTTATAATAAAAATAGCATCAGAGGACCATTAGTACTCTCTGTAAGTTAAACTCAAGGTGTCAGACACGTGGCAGACATGGCGTGTTGGTTTTAAAGATATTATCAAGATCACAGACCGGACAATGCGGAATTGAAAGGGTCAATGATCGGACACCGAGACTGCGTTTATTCCTATTGTATCTTGTATTATTTTTGCAGTTTTAATATATTTATTTTATTAAAAGATGAGCATTTTTAGGGATAATATTCAGTAATAAGTTTCCTACTTTGGACAGGGATTCCTACATTTTTTTTAATATAAAAAAGTAAGTTCCAACATTAATAAAAATCTTTTATTTATTTATTTAATTTTTTATTGCACAAAATACAAAAATTATGCACAAAAGACAGGCTCCATGCTACAAAAACATTCTCTACCAGCCAATCTTACGAAATAACATTATACCATTTTAAAACATTTTTAAATGTTGATATTGTATATAAATCTTAAATAGATTTATTTATAACCATATATTAAAACTGTAATAAACTATCACTCACATAAAAATAAATAGCATATTTATTTGATGAAACTAAAAATTGCAAAACCGTACGAAATACAATGAAGGTACCCATAATCCCAGAAACTGGGCTTTGTAAGAACATTTAAATGGACTTTTCAATATAACTGCAATAAAATTATAAATCGCATAATAAAATTTGCGAAACGAAATTTTAATAACACCTTTTAATAAAATTTCATGAACCATTATCATAATAGTAGTTTCTGTTCACGCTGCATGGTAATTTTTGCTTCCTTCAAACTACACGCGATGTACAATTAAATTTGTTCAAAGTTTGAAACTTTGACTTTAAAACAAAAGCAGTAAAGGATGTATTAAAAACAGCAATGTACACTAAGTATTTAGTGGTTTATTAAATTTACGTAATAATAAACAAAATGGCTGCCTCCAACATCATAGTTATAATTAAAATCAGCTACAAATTTCGTAACTAACATTCATATTATATTATAGGCAGCCATTTTGTTTCTAACAACGCCATGTTCATTCAAAATTAAATACAAGTTTTGTTAATAACATTCTTTTTATTTTATTTTCATTTGCATTTATTTTGTCCTCGAAAGATTTAATGAAACGTTAAATAAATGGAAATCTTTTAAATATTATATATCAATATAAATCTCTATAATTTAACAGATTCACCGCGGCCATCAAATCCTAGCTACAGTTTTAAAATTTAAATATAAAATATAACTGAATGCTTCTTTTATTTGCCACTTCTTGGAGAAACGAGATATTATTTTTCATGCAGATAGAATTTAATCTTGAAAACCGTATTCCACCACACTTGAATGAAGTCGTCGGCAGAACCTGGTTAGATACAAATAGAACACAGCGACTCCCAGTCAATTCAAAGAGCAAAAAACTACAGCCAGACACAATACATGCAAAATATACTATTTATATTTAAATATATTAATATTATCACAGAAAACTAGGCTCTATTACAATATATTAAGTCATAAAATGTCTTGTCAATGAAGAGAGGTTGTAATAATTCAAGCGCGACAAACGCGATTTTATTGGACATTGTTTTGGTTATTTTGGTATTTTCTATAGTTTTCACACGGAAAGAATCCTCCAGAATCTGCAAGGCTACCAACTTAAAGATACTTCTATGTTTCCGTTTATATAAAACAACTATGGCGGCGCGGAAGCAAACATATGTTTATGTGAACTTAATCTATCTAACTTTATTTCTTTTTCAATCATTCAAACAATTTACATATATAATATTTAAATCTAGTAATATGAATAAATATAATTCAAATATCTTAATACTTTATAAAGATATTAAGATTTCTGAATTACATTATTTTCTAAAGAGAAATGTACGGATTTTTATACTATACTATGATTAAATTACCTATATATTTTTATAGTTTTGTATTTATAAGTGAGGAACAAACCTAAGAACTAAATTTTCAACCAGTTAACCTCAACTAAGACAATGTATGATCAACTTTAAAATCAATCCAAAATGGCCGCAACAACAAATCGGCGGATTACTATTTTTGTACAACCCGCCCAATATGGGTATAAAATGAAAGGGCTTGCGGAATACAAAACAATACGAAAAAAATAAAAACAAGATAACTGATAAAAAGTTTAAAATCCTTTAAGGATTAAAGCTAGCTAAGCTAAGGATTAAAGCTTGTTTTAAATTTTTTTTTAATATATTTCAGTATGTAAACTTTCGTGATCCATGATTACTATTATATATCCGCTATAATCATGTAAATAGTATCGGAATTTGCTCGACTAGTTTCTGAGATGAGATGAGATGAGCTCTGAGCATGGCGAAATCGCGGCGTGAACTTTTTTAATCCTATTTCATTCTTAATATACCTTAAGTTTGAGTTATAGTAATTGTATTGGGTACATTAAACGTTATATAACATTGAAATAGCCAATAGACTTTTAGAATCAAATTGCATAGGTAAGTGTTAATGTGTGCGATTAAAGATATTATAAAATAAAAAGAATAAGTAATTTTTTTTTTTTATTATCTTTTTTTATTTCTTACATAAATGAAACAATAATGTTTAAATTATTGTGATTTTTATGGGTATATTAATCAGTACTACATACTACTTTATATTTGTATATTTTTATGTATTGTATATTGGTATATGTATATTACATTTACAAATATAATATTTACTGCTCATACAACAACATATGTATGTTTGTTTGCACTATAGATAGTAAATGATTATACATTTTGACGTTTAGCTAACATTTGTTCCGGTTTTTTACAAAGTTGCGTGTCCATTTAGAAATATCTATGAATTAACAGATTGCTGTGAGGTTTCATACTAGTTTGAAGACCAAAGTTGAGTAAACATCACTATTATGGCGGGCCATCAATAATAAGCCGCCATTTTGTTTGTTTGTATATTAAATTATTGTCTGCCGTTATTTGATGTTCATTTTAATATTAATTTAGATATATTAGATTACAAAATTAACATAAACAATCCACTTGATTTAAATCAGAGATTCTTTTCGGCAATTAACATACTATTGAAATAACGGTGACCTTGAGGTGAGTCGTAAAATCTATATATTCTTTGTCATGCACTAATCATTGTCGCTAGCTTCATGGGCGATAAAAATTCCAACATATTACCAGATTACCATATTACCACAAATTATATTATTCGATGTAACGGTCAGTTTTAGTCGCGTGTCAAATCGAAGTAAGCTTACATATTTATTAACGGAACTAAATGTTATGACATATTGTTATTGACTTAACCTTGAGATCAAGCTGTCCGCCATATGCATTAACGGTTTTAGTGCCAAGGAGCGCCGTCACGCTGCTCTTGGTAGTCGTGAAAAATGACAGCATTACGATAGCGCTCTTTTTCACAGTTTACTTTGTTTCTGTAATTTTCTTGTCAATAATACATAATATTCAATTTCTTTGTTTATAGTATCATAGCGTAAAATCTTCTGAAAAGAATGTTGAAAAAATTATGAGTATTCGTATATTCTAACGAAAATGGTGAATATTTGTCTTGATCATATAAATTATCTATAAAAATGCACTTTTTTACTGGCATTTTCGGCATTAGTATGGCACTAAAAGCGTTAATATTAGAAATTGAAATTTTTTTAATGTTTGTACAATAATAAACAAAATATTATATAACATTACAATTGTAATGAATTAGAAATAAAGTACATTTAGATTTTAGTAAGTTATTCTTGAACATAATTCTAACTAAATGTCAAAACTTTAACGTATATATTCAACGTAAATATACTACGAGTACTGTTCCAAAACTAATAATAAATAGAGTTATAATTTATCACTAACTACAGAATTATTTTATAGAAAATTTAATCTGTACACGAATTATAATTCGTATTTTGATCTAAATCTTATTAACTAAATTCTTATTTTTACGGTTCTTACCGTTTGTTTCGTTTAGAAATAAATAATCTCCGTCAAAATAAATCAAATAATAATTTTTCAAGAAAGAAAATAAATAAAACAGACATCTTGTTTTATAAGTAACCTCACAATCCCAAGAGACAAAATAATTAGATAAATGAATGAAAGATTCTTATCATTCTTTCATGGACGAACGAATTGGAAAAATATAATACTTAATAATGAGAAAAACCACAGGAAAAATTAAATTATAAGTAATGGCATTAAAATATACTGAAATTACAAATGTCTTATTTTTGTGAGGTTAATGACATTAGAGAAGTCTATGATTTATGCAGTCCGTTGTCTTATTACTAAAATAATAGACAAAATAATTCTAAATTTGCAATTTTTGTCTTTGTTTTCACAATGCAAACTCACTTTTATACTTAAAAGTGATAAATTATCGATTCAGGAACATAGTAGAGGTAACGGGAACAAATTTTGTTTTTAAATTACATATTCTGATAAAATCTCTATTTTATATATTGTATATTATTTTTATAACTGAAATATAAATATTGGATATATAAGCCAAAGCAAAATATATTATTACTTAAATTTATGACTATTTTTTATAACGAAACCCAAATGCTATTAAAATCGGCTTCACAAATCGAAGGCAGTCGTTAAGTTGAATTCGCTCGTTTCTTATTTTTTGTCATTATCTTAAACTCCATTTAAGGGGCTTACTTTTGTAACATCATATATATAACTATATAGTGGTTATTATATAATACAGTTTTCTTGCTCGTAACATAAATAATACATAGTCTAGCTCCATATTAGGCTTTCTGTCAAATTGTAAATGTCATGTGATATATAACATTAGCTTTGACAGATTTCTATTCTTACATGATGACAGCATAGATAATAAAATATCTTTCTCTGTGGGAAATAAAGTTCTCTTATATATTAATAGCGCAATGAGATTTTTATCCCGGTTATGAGAGCTTCACATAAATAAATCAGTTATTACATATATTTTAAGGAACCGTAAATTTGTAGAAAAATAAAATGGATTCCATAATTTTCCAAATGTAGATGAGTGTAGTTTACAATGAAATGAAATCAAACAAAACATATAGTTTTCGTATTTCCTAAAATAACTGTTAAGTCTGTTAAGTAAATGCGAAGTTGTGAACGATCCACTAATCGGTATTTTTTTGTTCTATTAAAATAATTCTCTTGTATCTGTATATCGATTCAAATTCGATCTTGTGTACTTTACAATTATTACAATCAAAAATACTAATTCTGTATAATTATATAATCAAAATCTTTATTTTTCTAATATTATTTTTTCCTAAAACCAGGAGGAGAGTGCTATATTAGGTCCACGCAAGCGAGGTTAGCCTCGCGACGCCACGCGCGCAAAACAAAAACGTTCTGTATGTTTACTATATGGGACACATTTTATCAATTATCTCGGAAACTACAATTACGATTCGGATGATTTTCAATCCAGACCGGGTTTTGCTCATTATGTGCATGTGTGCAAAATTTCGTGTGTGTAGCTCGTAAATTGAAGGAGTAGGGTAACAAAGAGTTGAAAATTTGGCTAGTAACGAGCTTCGCTTCGATCAGCTCAATAACTAAAATTACAATTGTGAACGAAGTATATTTTTTTAAATAAAATTTTAAGTTTTTATTAAAGAAATACATTTTACATATCCCTTTAAGAAGAGAGTGCCATAAATATCTATAGTTGCATTTCTGAACGAAGTTCTATATATTTAACGACTGGTGTATCCGCACACGAGAGTTATGTGCGCGGGAGTCGTTCATGCGGGCATTGTAAAATTTTACGGCGCAACTCGTGGTTGCGATGCAATGAACATTATACTTATTAAAAAACATGAGATATTAATGTTTCCTTTGTCCGCTATTATATTATTTCTTGAGTATTATTTTATTTTATTTAAAAGATTTTAAAATAATGATTTCTGTGTATATATAAATTGTGATTTTTGTTCTTTCTGACAGAAAACACCTAGTTATGATTACAAATATTACCAAAATTTCTCTTATATAAATGTAATTAAATCTTAAATAAAATTCCTTGCCTATTGTATTTTTTATAAAATATATAATACTTATATTTCGTTAAATTAGTCGTAGTACAATGATACATCGGATAGCTAACAAGTATGATAGAGTGACAGAAAGTTAATTAGATATTCAAAATGTTTATTCTATTGAAATAATTTTTAAATGATCTCTGAGAAAAGCTTTTGGGTAAAAAGTTACCTTTGTATTTTTACGTAGGATTTGAAAGTACAAACCTTTTTTTTTGTACGTTGGAAAAATCCGCTACGGATACCCCGTCATGTGTGGGACTACCCGGCAGCATAGAGGATGCTGCCATTTTTAAGGCTACTCACTAAAAAACCAACGGTTGCCCTCATCGCCATTTTATTTATTTATTTTTTTTTCGTTGGAAAAATCCGTTACGGATACCCCGTCGGCCAAGAAGGTGATAGCCGGGGGGTTATGTGGGATTACCCGGCAGTATAGAAGACGCTGCCATTTTTAAGGCTACCCACTAAAAAAACCAACGGTTGCCCTCATCGCCGTAGTGGGACGCCACGGGATCGCGTTAGCACACACCGTGACGCCGTTTGTTATCCAACCTAGTCGAAGATAATTTTTTTATCATAACTTTGTTAATAGATATGATTGTTTTGTTAGATTAGAAAAATAATAAAGAAAAGAAAAATGTTTTATTTGTTTACTCTTAAAAGGTAAAACTAAATAAATTTGTTATTAACATAAATATGAGTGTCAAAGTCATTAGATGCCAAAAACTTTTTCATACAATTTCATGTAATTACTTAAAAAAGCTACTTAAAGAAAAATCTAATTTGAGATTTAAGCCTGGAATCAACACAGATTAATAAAAAATAAAACAGTAACATATAAATAGACAAAGAAAATTAGTATTAATAAAACACACATACGCACCTGCGTATACAACACACACACACACACACGCAAGCACCTACACGCGCACACACGCATGCACACGTACATACACGCCAACGCACACATACAAACACATGCACATGTACATACAGGCACACACAAACACACATACATACACGCCTACGCGCACACAGACGCACGCACACACGATGTATACTAAAGCAACCATTTTTATACTATTTACTGAACACTGGAATCGCATTATGAATTTAATAATAAAATATTAAATGAGTTTCCTTTCTTATCATGAATTTAAATTTAATTTATATTTAACAATAACTGCAAATCAATATACCTGTCTATAAATCTAGACGATCTACACGGTAGCTCAATTGACAGAACGACGAGACGGTTTCTAAAGGGTCGTAGGTTCGAGTCCTGCCCACGTGAATGAATTGTACATTCTTTACTTATTTATAATTAAAACAACAACTTAACATGTTTAATAAAGAATTTAATTTAATTTCATTACTTTTTAAAATATGAACAAAAATAATATAATATAAATCCAGTTCAAGAATATTCGAACTTGCAAATGGAAATTCAAAATGGCTTCCCATAGACATGACCAGGCATATTAAAACTCCCACGTTCAAACAGACAGACGCCTACAATACCTCTTAAATGGTTATTATTATTTAAACTCATTATTTTCGTGTATTGAAAATGAGCCCACACAACTCTGATCAAGCAATTTTTAATTTATTATGTTAACGCTTTCTCAGTTACAAAATCTATTTGCTGTGGCTTTACTCACTAAGCCTTTGTTAAAATAACATATTTAAAAAAAAAAGAAAAACCGGTAAAAATAATAATGGAATATTATTTAAAGATTTTATGTTAAAAACAAAAATATTTAGTTCTAAGTTTTATTTATTTTACGAGTAGTAATTATATGTGACATGTATATAAAATTATATAAATTTCATATAATTTACAAACATACAATGAAGTCAACGGATGCCTCTGTCTGTCTGCATCAACGCGATAAACGTAAATGACAAGTTTTTACTATAGCTTTCATTAGTAAATAGTGCGATTCCTGAGAAAGGTTGAAGTGTTGAATTCAATATGGTTTTATGTACATCAAATAAATATAACTACTATTATTAAAGAACTCGCAAAAAAATCATAAATAAATAATAAAATTGAGAATATCTTAATGTTGATTTCTTCCTAAAATATCTAGGTGAAGAGTTCTTTTCCATTTTATATTATTATAATATACCCATTCCAAGCATCCACAACGTTTTATTACTCTGACAATAAACCCCTATAAAATTATTTTTAAATTTTTAAATAAAGGAAACTACCAAAATCCACGCGGGTAAAGCTATACACGGAAGCTAGTATTAATTAAGCGAAGAGAGCGGAGCGAGCTAAGCTTTCTATAAGAGACTTTCTTGCATCGTTTGTGCGAGCATCAATCAAAAACAGTATATTCGAAAATTTACAAATTTTACACACTGATAGACATCAATCTGGTAGTGGTTTAAAAAAAAACAACAAAAAATTTAATAACGTGTTTCATTTGAAAAATAGTTAAAGACAATGCGTCGACGTTTTGTAAATGCAACTTCGGTGCTGTTTTGCACCTCGCTTCGCTCAATATGCACACATACCGAGATTTGCGATCGCAGCGAGTCAACATTGAGGTCTGGTCACGCTTCTAGTTTTATAGTAAATTTAAAAATTATTATTTTGGCAATTCTTGCCGCTCCAGCGATCTGTCAAAGCGATATTCAACGTACTTTTATCCCGCTCGGATTATCCCGCCTCTATAGACCGCTGTTCCCGCTGGATTAATAAAATCCCTGAAGCTACGGAACAGCCACTAAACCGTATAACTCATACTGTAACCGTAGATTTTATCACATAAAGAGATAATATACTGTCGTAAAATCTCGCCGCGTAATTTTTTTATAGTTTCGTATTCCATTTCGTAACTTTAATGTTTGTTTAAAAACGAAAATTCAATTTCATTTAAATGATATAGAATTGTTATTCGTTTGCTTTTTTTTTGTATTTTATAATTTTAAAATAATTTATCATATATATATAATTTGCATTGATTGATACAGTGGTTTCGATTACCGCAATACAAAATAGTTGTAATAAACCTGAATTTTTCTAGAATGTGTAGTTATTGTCTGTGTATATTATAGATTGTATAACTAGGTCCATGGTGGTCCATTAGCAGAGTAAATTGTGGCCATAATCTTAAGCCTAATAAGAACTCCTGGGTGTGATTTCCTAACGTTCCACATGTTAACTCTATGGGAAACTCTTTGACCATTTAATAAAAAACTACAATCACAAATGACACCATAAAGCTTCAGGACCTATAAGTTACTGTCCTCGAGAACTCTGCCAATTTTCGACATCATATCATTATTCGTCTAGGAGTAGTAGCATTGATTAGTAGCGAAACACTTTTGCCCAGTAAGACCTTCGTTTCACTCAGCTCAGTAAATATATCAAAAGTACCAACTTGACAATTCAAAAAAGTTCAAAATGTCAAAAAAGTTCAGTATAAAATGTCGTATAAACACTATTATATTGATTATAATACGTATAAAATCTTTTGAAACACCGAAACTCGTTTAATTGTAAAAAACGTTCAGCGGCGTCATTACATGTTATTGAACTTGAGCTCATTTTATTGGCTGGTGTTTTTGCGAAACGAATCGATTTTAACCATCTTGAAATGTTTGAAATATATTTTTTAAATGTCTTATGTTTATGTATTGTTTAAAATTAAATTTAATGAATGACTAAGATTACATTTTTTGAATGTATTCCATCCTATCAAGATCGGTTTCCTGTTGAATTACGAATTAGTATTTGTATGTCTGTATGATATATAAAAACTATTTACAATTAAATTTCTTGGATTTCTTGCAAGAAATACTGCAACAAAAATATTTTCTAGTTCTAAAAAAAATCATTAATGTTATGAATATGTTTTATTATAATATCGATCTGAAATACAGAACTTCATATTTAATGAAAAATATCCAAAAAAATTATCCGAAAAAAAAATTTAGGTTGTTAAAAATACAAATAAGATAAAAAATAATAAGAAAAACTCTTTTTTTTTACAAAATACATAATACTCTTATTATTTTTTAAAGCGAATAGATTTTTCTACAATTTTAAAGCACATTTCAGTAGAGAATCAAGTACAAGTGCCATGATAACCAATTTCCCATATTAATGCAGTGCGTTCCCTCTGAAAGAGCCATTTCCGTCGCTTTTTAGTGAAGTCTGAATCAGGCTTTTATGTATGATTAATTTATTTTTCCTTTAATATAAAACTTAGTATTTATTATATAACCTTTTTACTGTTCATTGTTAACATATTTTTTTGGTACACATTAAAAAACAAAGTTATTTCATATAAAATATATACGTTATAGCTCTTATTTAAGCCATTACAATAATATTACCTAAACCTATTAAGGTTTTTTAATGAGGCATAGCTCTAAATCACTTATTTTATGAAAAGATATTTTTTCTATAATAAAGAATATTTTTGTATGTAAACTTTCGTGTTCCATAATTACTATTATATATAATTACATTCTATCATCCTCAGAGCTCATGAATAAAGTCCTGAATGGATTCGAAACTGGTTGTTCAAATTCTGGTAGTAATGACATGATTACAGCCGAATAATTATATGTAATAATTCTATATAGTTATAGTATTTGGGAAATTAAAAAAAATGTCTCCAAAAATAACATTTCTATATATCAATCTATGTAGAATTTTATATTGAATCTACAAATTAAAATATTAAAGTATAAGTTATATCTAAATATTAAATAATTGTCATTTCAATTATATACAAAACAGAAAAAATTTATCGAAGTTTGAATGTATTTCTCCATTATGCTATCTGTTGAATAAAAGCCGCAACGAGTTTTTTTATGGTTCCTAAAGACTGGTTTACATTGACACATTTTTATCTCAATATATTTTTAAAAGTAAAATGAAACTCGTATTATGTATTCAAAAAAAAATTATAAAATCTAATAATGATTTATTTGCTAGACTTATAATTTGTATAAATTCTTCGATTTTAAATACATAATATATATCAGATTAACACCCACGCATTAATATTTTTAAAACACCGGAATCGTTGATCCCTTCAGGACCATCGCTTCCGTTCATACTTTATCCATAATTTAAGTTTTGCGATGATAAAACTCACTAAATTTATGATAAAATAAACACACAGAAAATATAATCAGTTCATTTAAGAGAATTACAAATTGAATTAAAGTAACAATTAAATTTCCAAGTAATAATAGTTACCGAGATTTCAAGACAACCTTACCAGTTGAACGTTCGAACCAGAGTGCCTCCATCTTCCACCGAGCGCTTCGTTTAGACGTGTCCGCACCCCTCTTAGCAGTAATTGGTTGAGTTTAATAGTTCTCCGATATGACACCAGAGGCGCTGAACACATCTGAACAGCACAACTTTACAAACAGATTACTAGGGTTAGCCATGACCAGATACAAACATTAACCCAATGATCATGTTTAAATAATCTTTAAAAGGATAACCCTTAAAACATAAAGTGGTAATCAATTTGAAACAATTTGAAAATAAATAGTGGTATGTAAAACAATACTTAGATGGCGCCACGTAAACTTAATCAAAAACAATTTTCAAACAATATTTAAACTGAATGGTTTTAAATACAAACATTTATTCGATAATTAAATTTATAAATAAAACTTCGGAATGCAAATTGGAGGCTGGTCTGAAATTACCGATCTTAATTTCATACCAGCAACCATTTCGCTATGTAGTCAAAATGTCATCCACTTACAAAAATATTTGACGGAGCTTAATTATGACAACAAATAATAATCATTTTAATAATTAAACAAATCTTAAATAGATTTATTAAGTTAACTTGTTACTCGAAACCATATTAACATATGTAATGAGAATGCGGCGACATATATATTTTAAGATGTTAATGTGAACACACCTTTACACTTGAGGTAGTTAACAGGGATCACGTAGAATGACATAAAAACGTCCGAAGAAAAAGTAACAATTGGAATTGTATATTTGAAATTGTATTATTTGCAAAATAAAACAGCTATTACTCTTACAAGAACTGCAAAACATTGGATTTATGAAACCGGACAAAAATAAAATAATATAAATGAAAATGTGCGATGAAATGATGAATGTTTAAAATTTAAAAATTTAACTGCCTTATTAATATATATTGATACCCAATAGAACTTGATTGTTTCATCACTTTCTCACTAAGATTTTTCGTCAAAGGGGTGAAAGTGACAAAACAGAAAATATGTTATAATTGGGTATATGTATTTTATTCATAAGGGGTAAAAAGATAAGATACTAGTGAGTCGTCCACGAAATTTCTAGTTCATTTTAGGATTTTTTATGACAGGTTTTGTTTTGTTCTCACTTCATTGTAATCTGCAAGTCACTTATCTACATTTGGCTTCAAAACTGACACCTTTTAATTTTTTTTATTTTTAATTTTCTGAATTTGACTGAATCGCTTTAAAGTAAAAGCATAACCGATTTTTTATGTGTAGCTATCGTCCAAAAATCAATCGGCCAAAAATTTATATACTTTAATAATATATAAGATTTTAAAACAGTTTAGTAATATAAAAATGTAAAACTATTTAAAAATCTGAACAAGCTGACATTATATTTATAAAATTATTAATTTCGAACGGTTTTAAATTTTATAAATCAATTATGTATATGAAATGTCATTTCTATATTCAAATATCGAATGGTATTCACAATTCAAATCATTTAACAACTAATTTGTTTGAATAATGTGTTTCTGACCCGTGCCATGTCCACGCCCTGATATGTCTAACATTCTTAGAGATGAAGTTTTTTATAAAATTAGTAGACATTTTTCAAAGCTTCCGCCCACTGGCTTAAACCCGTTCAGGTATTGAGATAAATCTTACATATTAATACCGATTAGCTTTCGACGTATCTAATTAAGCTGATATTTCATTGATGCCCTGTTTTAATACTTCGTGTCACAAAAATTATAATATAATAAAATTATTTATATGTATTTTGATTTTATTGTAGTAATACATACGCTCTTCTAAATATCTGTTAGTAAATATTATTCTTAGTTCCAACCACGGAAAAAAATTATTTACTACTAGCTCTTTCTCGCGGTTTCACCTGGAGACATACAGTTATATTTACTATTAGGATAACTAAGAGCAGAAGTATAATGCTAGATAGTCCTTCCTTTCAGACCTGTCTATTATAAACAGTCTTTTTTCAACTCCATTCGGTAGTTCCACGATTACTCCACGACTCCTAAACGACTACTTATTATTCCACCACTACTCAACGACACCTTCACGACTGCTACACGTCTACTCAACCACTACTCCACGACTGTTACACGACTACTCCACGACTCCTAAACGACTACTTCATTATTCCACGACTACTCAACGACACCTTCACGACTGCTGCACGACTACTCCACGACTATTTTACGACTGCTCCACGACTACTAAACGACTACTTCACGATTATTCCAGGATTACTTCACGACTACTAAACGACTGCTTCACGACTACTCCACTACTATTTTACGACTGCTCCACGACTACTAAACGACTACTTCACGATTATTCCACGACTACTAAACGACTACTTCACGACTGCCACACGACTACTCAACGACACCTTCACGACTGCTTCACGACTACTCCACGACTATTCCACGATTATTCCACGATTACTTCACGACTACTCCACGACTATTTTACGACTGCTCCACGACTACTCCACGACTATTCCACGATTACTCCACGACTGCTTCACGACTGCTTCACGACTACTAAACGTCTACTCGACGATTACTCCACGACTGCTACACGACTACTAAACGACTACTTTACGATTATTCCACGATTACTCCACGACTGCTACACGACTACTAAACGACTACTTTACGATTATTCCACGATTACTCCACGACTGCTCCACGACTACTAAACGACTACTTTACGATTATTCCACGATTACTCCACGACTACTCCACGACTGCTTCACGACTGCTACACGACAATTCAACGACTACTTCAAGATTATTCCACGATTACTTCACGACTACTCAACGACACCTTCACGACTGCTTCACGACTACTCCACGACTATTCCACGATTACTCCACGACTGCTTCACGACTGCTTCACGACTGCCACACGACTATTCAACGACACCTTCACGACCGCTTCACGACTACTCCACGACTATTCCACGATTATTCCACGATTACTTCACGACTACTCAACGACACCTTCACGACTGCTTCACGACTACTCCACGACTATTCCACGATTACTCCACGACTGCTTCACGACTGCTTCACGACTACGCCACGACTATTCCACGATTATTCCACGATTATTCCACGATTACTTCACGACTACTCAACGACACCTTCACGACTGCTTCACGACTACTCCACGACTATTTTACGACTGCTCCACGACTACTAAACGACTACTTCACGATTATTCCACGACTACTAAACGACTACTTCACGACTGCCACACGACTACTCAACGACACCTTCACGACTGCTTCACGACTACTCCACGACTATTCCACGATTATTCCACGATTACTTCACGACTACTCAACGACACCTTCACGACTGCTTCACGACTACTCGACGATTACTCCACGACTGCTACACGACTACTAAACGACTACTTTACGATTATTCCACGATTACTCCACGACTGCTCCACGACTACTAAACGACTACTTTACGATTATTCCACGATTACTCCACGACTACTCCACGACTGCTTCACGACTGCTACACGACAATTCAACGACTACTTCACGATTATTCCACGATTACTTCACGACTACTCAACGACACCTTCACGACTGCTTCACGACTACTCCACGACTATTCCACGATTACTCCACGACTGCTTCACGACTGCTTCACGACTGCCACACGACTACTCAACGACACCTTCACGACTGCTTCACGACTACTCCACGACTATTCCACGATTATTCCACGATTACTTCACGACTACTCAACGACACCTTCACGACTGCTTCAGGACTACTCCACGACTGCTTCACGACTATTTTACGACTGCCACACGACTACTAAACGACTACTTCACGACTGCCACACGATTACTTCACGACTGCCACACGACTACTCAACGACTACTTCACGATTATTCCACGACTACTAAACGACTACTTCACGACTGCCACACGACTACTCAACGACACCTTCACGACTGCTTCACGACTACTCCACGACTATTCCACGATTACTCCACGACTGCTTCACGACTGCTTCACGACTACTCCACGACTATTCCACGATTATTCCACGATTATTCCACAATTACTCCACGACTACTCCACGACTGCTTCACGACTGCTACACGACAATTCAACGACTACTTCACGATTATTCCACGATTACTTCACGACTACTAAACGACTACTTCACGATTATTCCACGATTACTTCACGACTACTAAACGACTACTCCACGACAATTTTACGACTGCTCCACGACTACTAAACGACTACTTCACGATTATTCCAAGATTACTTCACGACTACTCAACGACACCTTCACGACTACTCCACGACTATTCCACGATTACTCCACGACTACTAAACGACTACTCCACGACTGCTTCACGACTGCTGCACGACTACTCCACGACTATTCCACGATTACTCCACGACTACTAAACGAGTACTCAACGACACCTTCACGACTGCTTCACGACTACTCCACGACCATTCCACGATTACTCCACGACTGCTTCACGACTACTAAACGTCTACTTTACGATTTTTACACGACTATTTTACGACTGCTCCACGACTACTCCACGATTATTCCACGATTACTTCACGACTACTCAACGACACCTTCACGACTGCTTCACGATTGCTTTTTATTCTGTGGTACTTTTAAACTAATGGTCAATATATATCACAATGCATCCCTATAGGTCAATATTTTAATAGAATTAAATGGTATAACTGATATTTTATATAATTCCTTAGAAATAAGATATTTTCCTGCATTAAAAGTTATTTTAAATATTAAGAAGTACGTTCAGGTATCACCATAAGTTTCATCAAAAAAAGGTTTTGTGTTATTCGTGCACACATACATACAGACGGACAAAATGTAAAAAAATTGGTGATTGTGCAGATTATTTATTATACAGCCATAAAATATATTCAATGTACAGACACAAATTATTTACAATTATATTATATATTTAAAGATAAGTAATAGTAGTATAATAAAGCTAGATATAGCCTTTTTCAAGAATCTGCCTATTACAATTAGAAAAAAAAATAAAATCCATCCATCAGTTTTGAAGATTAGCTAATTTAAACAAATACATTTTTACGCTTTATAATATTGGTATAGAAGTATCATATTAAAAAGCCAAAATTACTTTAAATGTTCTTCTCCAATCATTTTTATTATTGCATATAAACACGAAACTCAATTTAAAAATCGATTGAATTTCAAATAAAACACAAACCCCAGTGCCCGAAGAATACAGAGTGCACTGATTAGGTATTCAGACTTTGGGCGCAAATATACTGCAGCCTTCATTTATTGAACGAAGCTCTCTATGAGAGACTTTTCTACATCTTTGTGAAAGCAAAAATGGTATATTCGAGAATTTCCATATTTTGAACAGTAATAGACATCAGTCTGGTGGATATTTTAAAAAAATTAGAATTTTTTCTTTAGTTTTTTTTATTGAGAAATAGCCGGATAATAACGGTTAATATTAAAGTATATTTATCATTTATTAGTAACTTCAAGTATTTCACAGTTATAATAATTCCAACTTTATAAACACAAAGGAATGTATTTTATCTGTTGGTTGGTCTCTCTGAAATCTAGGAACAGCTGAAAAACTTTGGAAAAGAAAAGAAAATTGGTGACAAAATGTTATGAAATTGTTGGGAAAATATTTAAATAATCATAATTGATGAATTAACTTTATTGAATTGATTTTTTTCCATATTCCATTTAATAATAGAAATTAATTGATGAAGCTTTTTATTTTTTTTTTTAGTCGTGAAGTAATCGTGGAATAATCGTGAAGTAGTCGTTTAGTAGTCGTGGAGCAATCGTCGAGTAGTAGTCGTGAAGCAGTCGTGAAGTAGCCGTTTAGCAGTCGTGAAGCAGTTGTGAAGTAGTCGTTGAGTAGTCGTGGAATAATGAAGTAGTCGTTTAGGAGTCGTGGAGTAGTCATAAAGCAGTCGTGGAGTAATCGTCGAGTAGACGTTAAGTAGTCGTGAAGCAGTCGTGTAACAGTCGTGGCGTAAACGTGGAATAATCGTGAAGTAGTCGTTTAGTAGTCGTGGAGCAGTCGTAAAATAGTCGTGGAGTAGTCATAAAGCAGTCGTGGAGTAATCGTTTAGTAGTCGTGAAGCAGTCGTGTAACAGTCGTGGAGTAATCGTGGTATAATCGTGAAGTAGTCATTTAGTAGTCGTGGAGCAGTCGTAAAATAGTCGTGGAGTAGTCGTGAAGCAGTCGTGAAGGTGTCGTTGAGTAGTCGTGTGGCAGTCGTGAAGTAGTCGTTTAGTAGTCGTGGAGTAATCGTCGAGTAGACGTTTAGTAGTCGTGTAGCAGTCGTGGAGTAATCGTGGAACTACCGAATGGAGTTGAAAAAGACTGTTTATAATAGACAGGTCTATAAGGAAGGCTATAGACTATCTAGCATTATACTTCTGCTCTTAGTTATCCTAATAGTAAATATAACTGTATGTCTCCAGGTGAAACCGCGAGAAACAGCTAGTCGTAAATAATTTTTTTCCGTGCTTGGAACTACGAATAACATTTACTAACAGATATTTAGAAGAGCGTATGTATTACTACAATAAAATCAAAATATATATAAATAATTTTATTATATTATAATTTTTGTGACACGAAGTATTAAAACAGGGCATCAATGAAATATCAGCTCAATTAGATACGTCGAAAGCTAATCGGTATTAATATGTAAGATTTATCTCAATACCTGAACAGCTTTAAGCCAGTGGGAGGAAGCTTTGAAAAATGTCTACTAATCTTTGTCTACAATTTTTATTTAATGTATTTTATCTGTTGGTTGGTCTCTCTGAAATCTAGGAACAGCTGAAAAACTTTGGAAAAGAAAAGAAAATTGGTGACAAAATGTTATGAAATTGTTGGGAAAATATTTAAATAATCATAATTGATGAATTAACTTTATTAAATTGATTTTTTTCCTTATTCCATTTAATAATAGAAATTAATTAAAGTCATTTATGATAAAGCCAGTATTATATAAACTCGTTGTTACTCGCGGCTCCACACGCGGAACAAAAAGAATTATTTACTATTAAGATAACTTAGAAAATTGAGTCAATAATCATGCGATAGGCAGGTTGATTAGGAATCATAAACCTGCTTATAATATATAATAATATATGATACATATAAGAAAACAGATATGTAATAATTTTTCACGTACTTTCGAATCCTCGAACGCATTTAAATTCACCGAATCATATAAATATAAATATAAATTGTCATGAGAAAGATATAAGCAATGAAGATAATATGCGTAATGGATTGATAGCCTTGTTATCGAGTTTCGTAATGTATTGGCTGAGACCTCAGATGTTCACAGACAAAGCTTAACTCGCTGATAGCCCGAATTACTGTTCAAATTACATTAACTGTTCTTCGGGATAACGAGGCAAACAAATAATCTGTATTTTATTTATTTACTAGTTTCCGCCCGCAGCTTCGCCCGTTTCTTTCACCAAGATTTTTGGCCATTATAAAAATGTATTATTATTATTATTAATATGATTCGCCCGCCTAACAATTCGACAAAATTAAGTCAAGAGTCATTGATATCCAGTCCAATGTTATATATTTGAACCAATATTGGAATCAACTTTAGTATCAACTGCACACAGACAGACAATAGGGTAGCTGTCCCAATCCTATTAATATATGTAGTAAAGATTGTTTAAGTTTTTCAACAGAAAAAACGTATAAATGTATAGAATACTAAACTCAGTCAAAAGAGTAGCGATTCAGTAACTTAAATGGTAAAGAGACGAGACAGTTTTCCAGAGGTCGTGGAATCAAATCCTACTCGTATCGGTAATATTTCTTATACAATTCGGTAATATTTATATTCTATATTTATTTAAAATTGAATAAGCCTTTATAAATATACAAGCTTAAAGAAAATGGTAAACAAATTATTTAGGTTTAAAAAAAAGATACAACCTTATTCTCTTAAAGTAATATTAGAACAATCTTACTTTCACTAACCAATTATAAATCAATAATGCTTTACTCATATTTGTGCGATTCCCATTTTTTTTGGTTTAATCGATTGGTCATTAAAAACTGAAAAAGGTCTCATAATATAAAATTATTATGATAAAAAACTTATTAAAACTGTAAAAGTTTTAAGAGTTCATAGCAGGTAGTAATAAAAATAAAAACATAAAAAAATTATATATGTACTCCCTACATTTTTATATTAATTAATATTATGAATGTTATCTTTTTTACGGTATATAAAGTACAAAGTAAAACGTCCTGAAAGCCTTCATTACTGGGTATTAAGAGGAAAAAATCCTGAAATATATAATACAGATACAAAGGCAGATGAAGGTAAATGACGTATCAAGTGGAGTCTCAGACGGGACACAAACATACGTTAGAAGATGCTCGTTATGGATTTAAGTATTATCAAGTATTAGTATGGAGATACCATTATAATAAACTAATATACACAAGTTTGTAGTTCTGATATGTTCAATATATATATTATATTCTAACACATCTAGAAAGAAATTCAAATATTTCAAGTCCTCTCCTGTTTAATTTTTTTAACACTTGTTGACCTTTGGGGGTCCAAAGGACCCTCTTCCGGTTACCGAAGGAGGTCCAAATTGTTACCATTCATCTTCTCTCATCAAGAGCTTTCGATTGACGTATTACCCGTGTATAAAGATGTTTGTATGAGTTTCGGAGCCGCGACACCATAGACAAATAAACTGACAGAATATAATATATATTATATTATATATGTTTTAAATTTATAAATTCAAGACACCATGGCTCAATTGCCAGAGCACAGGAACGAGCTCAAAGGTCTCAGATTACTGCCCGTGTTGATGAATTTTTTATCATAATTTTATTTAAATCTTATAAAAATTTAACATATTTATGGATTTCATTCCTTAACCATAATATTTAGTTACTATATATATACTTAAAAGAAAGTTGGGTATGATTTTTATTTTCATTTGTTTTTGATTATCGTTTCGAATATTTTTTAACTGAATATGGAATAATATATTATTTTTAAAGAAACATATTATAAATATACACGCGTTTATCAATAACTAGCTTTTGCCCTCGACGTCGTTTACGTGACGTATTGATTTAACGCCGATAAAAAGTTGACAAAATAGTTTTTTGTTTGTATAATTCACGGCTTCTCTTATATATATCAATTACTTATTACACAATCTAAAATAGATATCATGTACGTTATGTAAAAATTATGAACACATTTTTAATCGTGGATATTAAAAAGTTCCTAAGTGCTTGCTAAAGAACCTATATTAAAAATCATAATCTGTTATATATAATTATCCAGTTGTACTCACGTAAATATTGACATTTGCCTTGTTTAAAACCCAGACACCTTATTCCTGTGCATTATGGCGGAATCGGGACGTGAAATCGGGGCGTGAAATGAAATGATACGCGACTACAACCAATTTTTAATAGTAATCATGAGTCACGAAAGACGTACTAAAAATAGTTCATATACCGTTATAATCTTGAACAAGTGCTGCTTGCGATGGCTGGTTGTCTTGGAGGCCAAAATACATTATTAATTTCATAAAACTTTTATTTAATAACAATGAATTGATTGCAATGGCTCTAGTTGTTCGTAAAAAATGTTCAATGTTTTGACGTCTGTGAAACTGTGATCACAATAAAAAAAATCCGGCTGAGTTTGCTGTGTGGTTCTTCTCGGATGAGGGCTTGTTTGAAACCCTCGTAATCTTAGATTTAAGTTGTACTGTCCAAAAGAGATTATTTTGATAAGTATGGCATCAATATTGGCCCTCCTGACTCTTCAAATTGACGTACAGAAGTGATCACTGATATGGATTTTAAGTGGAAAAGATATAAATAAATACATAAATAAATAACAGTTACATAATACAATATATTCTAAATTATATATCAGTGTTCAAGACACTCTCCAAGGACAGAAAATACAGATTCTATCTCCATTACATGACATTTGATATATGGCGGCGGCCATATTACTTTCTTCAGTCTTTTGGAAAGAGTAATATTGCGACTTTAATATAAAAACTCCGCATGAAACTTATATTTATAAAATTGAATTGCTTATGTTTAATAATAATAAAGTGTAAATGTCTTTAGTTACTGTAGATATGTTCCTTTAAAAGTTGTTTTTATCGACCCAAGCAGAACTCGAATATGAGACGACAATTGAGTTATCCTGTTACTACGCTCCTCGGTAAATCTAACATTTTACATATATAATAATATAAATTGTCGTAATATATCTACCATGTATATACCAATAAAAAATTTTGATGAGGTTTTATTTTAAATTTATTTATAAGTTTAATTATACAAAACTGTTTCATGTACAAAAAAAACTGAATACAGATAGTAAAGAATCTAGCGAAGTAATGAAAAGCTTCGTTTAACAAGTTTTTTATTAAATTTGTTTTAATATAAATAGAATATGAAGATAAAGGAAGAAATTAATCAAATAAATATTATAATTAAAAAATGTATTATTACTGTTCATAATTAAAGCATACTATTTCAAGACTAATCGATAATAAAACGAGCGTATTAATCAATAACTAAAGCTTTTCGTAGGTTTTTTGATACATAATTTAGGTTATACAGTTTTCTTAAACTTGTGAGACACCGTAAAATGGCACTTTAACTAGACTTGCCCATTAACTTCGCATGAAGTTACCAACTTGTTCCAACTTGAATCACTTATCGACTGCCACATAAGTACACCTCAGCAATTTGAGGACAATTTTAAAGCCATATAACACACATATAAATTGTATTCATACTTGAATATTAAATTTATACTAAATTTTTTTATTTTTAAGGCATTATAATTTAATCTTATGCTGGTATATAAAATAAAAAGTAGAAAAAAAAACTTTATAAGTAATTAGTAAATTAGATTAAAATTTATTTTAAAAATAAAAATTAACTTATAATAAAACGTCATTGCAAACATATATATGAATTAATCTATAAATTATATTATGTAACATAAATCCAAAACTATGTATGCGTTTGATATCTGTGAAAATATACTAAAATTGGCGCCAATCAATGTCTAAAAAGACGCCTTATTATTTTAATCTCCGGGGTGTTTTAATCAGATTATGTTATGACGTGGTCCCAGGTAAGTACGTCCACTAAATAATTTATGCTAATTCCATTGAGGTAATTAGTCACGTAGTTACTAAATTGACCACTCCTAGTGGGATTAAATAAATAGCGGCATTTCACAACTGACCCAAAGACGCCATTGTATTTAAGTTTTTTTTTTTTAAATTAGACATTACTTGGCAGAAGTTGATGAACAAATAAACTTATTCAACATTAACAAAAAATTAACAAATAGAGCTTTCTCAATTTACGTTTTTTTTTAATTTTTAGTCTTTTAGAGGACAAGCTTAGGCTTTTATGCAGCCTGTTCATAAGTTTTGTTAATTTGAATAATGTCAATCTGAAATAAAAAAGTGTAATTATTTTTTGATATGTTTAATGTATTAAATTAAATTAATAATAGTAATACTCGTACGTAAAAACATATGACAGAATGAAATTGTGATATTTTATACTTAACGTAATTTTTTATTTGATCTTAAATGTTAGAACTTCATGCATTGTTATTAAAAAACATCTTTTTTTAATCTTATTTTCTGTATTCATCGGAATATAATGCATATCGATGCATGCGGGTAGAATAATACCATTATCCCAATAAAGATGAATTGATTATAATATTTTCATATTTAAGAAACAGAATTATGTAAAAGACATTAGACATATATGTAGATATTCAACTTAATATATATTAGGGTACAGATCTAATGCAAATTGCCATTGATGAAATACCAAAGAGTGAACTGGCAGGTATGACTATATAACCGAAGAGACAAGAATATTTATATATAAAAAAAAGTATATAATTTATTACTTTCCAATTATTTTGTATTGTATAATAAAATAATATACGAGAATTTGATTCTTGCTATTTAAAGACCCGCATTGTAATTTAATATCATATCATAAAGCCTGGGTATTATGCAATTACTCGTAATTAAAGTTTGTGCGCCCTACATTGAAGCTGCAAGGCAAAATTGCTTTATTATTAAGAACTTAATAATTTAACATGAAATATATATATATATATATATATATATATATATAGCATTTACAAACGTATTCCAATTTCCTATGACAATAAATTAGTAATAATATTAGAAAATACAATAATAATTACGAAAATAATAACAAAACATAAAGACTTAATCTTTTCAGAATATATAAAATAAAAATTTATCTAAAAAGTTTTTAATAAATCAATTTATGTTTGTTTTTGAACTCAATAATATAATATAGTCTGTGCCTGGTAGCGGCTGACATCCGTCTGTCGCACTGCATCACGTGCACACTCCGCTTAATTGTACTGTACAGCCTTTGAGTAAATGCAATTACCGTCGGTACACAAAGCACCGCTGAAATGCATCAAATAATTACGCAATCGAACCATTGCCTCACAATTTATACACATTTTTTTAAATCAGCACTCAAGACCATAATATCGAACTTTATTTTGCGTTTGAAAACTTAAAATCACAAAATAAATATCATTTTAATATATAATATGTTTATAACTGACTAGTATTGCAAAATGTTAGAGTTTAAGAAACTTAAGATTATTTGTAGGTTTTCCTCATAACTTCTAGGAAAAATTTTTGGCCCGTCATGAGTGTTGGTTTTTTAGATTCAGTATAAAATTTCGCATCGATTGATATATAAAAAAAACTTCTTTGTAGATAAAAAAAAAATTATTCCCCAAATACTATAACTATATAGAATTATTGAGTGTATTTTGTATTTAAAATGGTCATGTCCAACTTTTAACAAGCTAACGTGTACATTAAAAGAGATAGGTAGTTATAATTATTGATTTTTTATAAATAATGCAGTTTCATACCTAGATGCAGGTTACTTAATACCACATTCCTTACGAAAGAATATTAATTATGTCAATGTTCTAATTTAACCTCGTTTCGTGACAGCGCGCCAAATGAAATAAAAAGCTTTCACAATGAGGTTTCTTGACAAGAAAATGTTCGTAGCTTTGACTTGATAAGTAATCTGAAAAATTGCTTTATGAGAACAGTGTCGGAAAGTTAATCTTTTGCAACAATTAAACAGTTCTTAACACAAAAATTAGTTCTATATTGGCACTTTACTTATCATAAAACATTTCATAGTACAATAATAATTATTGAGCGAAGCTCTCTATGAAAGACTTTTCTGCATCCTTTGTGCAAGCATCAATCAAAAACGGTATATTCGAAAATTTACTAATTTTACACACTGATAGACATCAGTCTAGTGGTATTTTTAAAAAAATATTTTTCATTATTTTTTTTTATCTTGAAAAATAGTTGATCACAGAATGCGTCGACGTTTTGTAAATGCAACTTCGGTACTGTTTGCACCTCGCTTAGCTCAATATGCTAAGACATACCGAGATTTTGTGAGCGCAGCTAGTCAAAATTGAGATCTAGTTCGCGCTCCTAGTTATAATTATAATATTTTCTAGTATTAATTTCGACATCCCTTGTCCAGACGAATTTGGAATTAGTTATTCATATCACACACAAAACTTAACTTGAGTATTAACTCAAACAGTATCTATTTGAATATTTGATAAAATTTAATTTGGTCCTTATAATGACCAATAACGTTACAACGTAGAAAGAAAATTATTTGAAGACTATATTTAAAATTAAAGAGGATAAAAGCTATTTCGCATTCTCTATATATACAAGTCGTAAGTTAAATACAAATTTCCCAGTGCTTTAAATTTAATAAACTTTATGTCGGTAAGAACAAACAATTAAACATATTGTTCATAGCGAGGACTGAATAGAACGGTTTAATTTACTACGTTACACGAAGGATGTAATTAACATTTCTATTAATAAATTTATTTACAGACAACGTAACATTGAAATTAATTTACGAGATTCTATATATTGTAAAGGTTCTATGAGTATTTTGTATATTTGGTTCTGTGTAATTAAATACTCCTGTTCATCGACAATATATCAGATTTATAAATACTGCATTGCTAAATCTTTATGTCAGGCGTCGTGAATATAGTATGCAAAAATATTTTTTTAATACAAATGAATTTATATGAATAAATCCACATATATTACGGAATTATAAAGATATAAAAATATTGAAAGTAACTTTACATATTAACGTTTCTGTTATATAATAAATTTGTTTAAAGCAATTGTAGGTACTTACTGTTTTTAGGGATTTCGTAGAAGCAAAGTGTTAAAACATTAATATTAAGTATTGAAATATTTAATGAAAATTTATAAATTAACGATGAACTCTTAAGTCATAAATATAAATTTTCATATGGTTAGTCCTTAATGATTTTTCGCGTTATTAATGACATTTTTCTTTATATAAGGACAGAGTTGAGAATGCTAGGTTATATTAATTAATAGAATATATTAATGTAATATTTTATTAGCGAACACCGACGCTCTTAAATCTTTTCTATACATTTTATAACTAGGTCCGCCACTGTGCACGGCGAGAGGAGCTGAGCAAAGTATTGTTGCTGAATGAGTTTCACATACTTGTAAAATTAGCAGACTAAATAGTGTCTATTATCTTAAGCCTAAAAAGAACTCGCGCGTGTCATTACAAAATTTCCACTTGTTTATTCTATGGGACACACTTCAACCATTTAATAAAAAACTACAATCACAAATGTAACTACAAAATTTCAGGACCACTATCCTCGACAACTCTGCCAATTTTCGACATCCTACCATTATTTGTATAAGAGGAGTAGCATTAGTAACAAAACATAACTTAATTAATTATACTTCATAAATTATACACAGAAAAGACATTCAATGAATTGTTAAATTAATATCATAAAACTACAATTAATGAATATATTTGGAAGATGATATTAGAATACAGTAATTTAACGAGCGAACCCTGAACTATATCTGCCGGGAAATGAGTAGGAAATTAAATTTCGTAACATTCGCGACACTTGTCCCAAATCCCGATTCAGTCAGGGCTGTAACGATCGGAAACAAAGAACGTACAGGAAAAACATTTTTGTAGTAAAATTCTGGAATATTACGGAATGTGTTCCGGAAAAAAAACAAACGGAAATCGACTCCATTTATCAAATCGTTCTTATATAACTTTTCTTAGATTTCCCTATAACAGACGCTTACAATCAGACTTCTCTTATGATAAATGTTATGCTTTTAGAAACATAGACCGATGTTTTATGGTCTTGTAAATTGTAAAAGCAATTTCATTGTTTAGCATAAAATACATTTTATGTTATAACATAAAATTGGTTTAGAATAAATTTACTTAAACCATACTGAATATTTATGATAGTAATTTAATTAACTTACTGAATATTTCTATTGTAGGTGTATTTTAATTTCTCTTCAATATCTGATATTGTATCTAATTTGCGAGCGATTGTAAATAACATTAACGACGTAATGGATTGACCACAGATAAATTATTTTTTTATTCAAAAACATGTTGACAGAGATAATTTTTCTTTGCCTTAAAAAATCATAGATAGACAATAATGGTCATCGTTTATGTGAAATTGATTTAAATAATTTGTTTTAATATAAATACCTTAGATGACTATCTATTTTTTCTGTAGGTAATAATTTAACTTCTTTATCCTTGGCTTATTATTTCGTATTTAAATTGTGGAATATGACCATCAAATTACTACAAAATTTATGTTTAAATATATTAAATGGATATTCTCGACAAGGACGTTGCTGATACCAATTAAAATACAATACAAATATTTCTCAACATTTTATTTTCAATTAATAAATATTTATCTAGCAATAATTATAAACATTATATGTATAGCACGATACAATATTGTATAATTAATGTCACAAGATCTTCCAAGTATCTTAAGTGAAGCTGTGACAATTTAAGTAAGCATCAGATCAATCAAGTGTTATAGATATCTGTCACGAGTCCAGCAGCAATAGTAACACCAGCTACACGAAGCATCACACGCCCTAGTTCTTTAACATCTTTGTACCGCTCAATACAAATCGGTCTGCATACTTCTATATCCACTACAGCTACTGAATTGTTTCCCAAACATCTGGGCCTCTTTTTTAAGACTTCTCCGGTGCTTTTATTTAATAAGGCTTTCAGTTTAACAATATTTGCAGACTCTACCAAAGACTGGTGATGTATTAGAACAGGGAACCCTTTTGTAATTGGAACTTTGACATTGAATACTACCAATCTTGCTTCAAATCTGGATGTCACCGGCACTTGTTGTATAGGATCACTTAGCACATACCCAACGGATACATTTTGCATTTCCACTCCAGAGAGTGTCACACTGACTTGGTCACCGGCAAATGCCACATTATTCACCATATCATTGATACTTAAGCTCCTAATCTCTGCCAATTCCTTTGTTGGACAAACAAGGACCTTATCACCTTTATTAATAACACCATTTTCAATGCGGCCAGCAACACAAAAACCTGAACCAGTTCCCTTAAATATGTCATTGATAGACATACGCATCGGTTTTGCAACAGGTCTTTGGGGTACTTTAAAATTGTCAATGACATCCAGAAGACAAGGTCCATTGTACCATTTGAGCAATTCAATCTCTGTAGAAGATTTAACTAAATTTTCACCAGTTAAACCAGAACAAGGCACATATGTGACATCAGAATCTTTAAAGCCTGCTTGTTTTAAAAAGGATTTTAACTTTTTTGTTATCTCTTCAAACCTTTCTTTGGACCAGTTACTAGTATCTAATTTGTTAACAGCTACTGCTAGTTGATTAACTCCTAATGATCTAACAAGTAAGGCATGTTCTCGTGTTTGTCCACCAAGATCAAAACCAGATTCAAACTCTCCTCTTGTTGCATCTACGACTAACAAAGCTACATCAGCCTGACCTGCACCAGTTATCATATTAGGAATAAAATCTGCATGTCCAGGAGCATCTAATATAATAACTTTCTTTGTCTTTGTTTCAAATTGAGCTCTTCCTACATCCATGGTGATACCTCTTAACCTTTCTTCACCAGTCTCATCTAGCACCCAAGCATACATAAAGCTTTGTTTGCCGACTTTTTTACTCTCCTGTTCATATTTGTGCAAAGTCCTCTGACTAACTTCCCCTAAATCACAAAGTAACCGTCCCATTAAAGTAGATTTCCCTGCATCTACATGCCCTATAACAATAATATATAAGTGGTCTTTTTCAGATTTCCTTTCATTTAAATACTGAATATTTGGATCGGTTTTATTTTCTTTTACTTTTGATGTAGTTTTGTTGTCATCTACTTGATCTGTTCGAGAAGGAGTTCTGTCTCTGGTGACTGGGGATTGATCCCTCGGTGTTTGTGGACGACTCCCTGGACTATCTCCTATTTTAAAGCCTTTTATCACAGCAACTTTGTTTGGTTCAATTTTTGTGGCTACTACCTTAGGAACCTTGACATCTGTGGTAATAACAGGAGTTTTAGCAGGTTCCAATATAACAGGTAGAGTTACTACAGGCTGTGTGATTGTCTTTTCCTCTTTAGGCTTATTATTGTTTAAAATCTCATCCAAAGCCTTGTTGAAATTAAATTTATGATTTAACACCGATTGCACAAGAATGTTTTCCGGAACCGTATCTCCTAAGACATTACGCAACTCATCCAAACATGACATAAGCTTAGCTTCGTCTTCTTCGTTTAAATTAAGGCCTCGAAGATCCATCGATTCTCGACGTCCAAGACAAGGATGTGATTCCTCTTCCGGTTCCTCAGACTCCTCTTGAATGTCATTATGACTACTCAGAAAGCTAGCTATAGCTTGCTGGTTGCTAGACCGATCATACATCCATTGATCAGCGTCGCTTGGTGATAAACAGCTGTCTTCTTCAACGGAATGTCCATACACATCATCATAATCGTAATCATCTGAATAGCTCCGGTTTCTTATATTACGATGGCGAGCCATACCGTATTGTTTCCAAAACACTAAATAGTCTATCACTTAATATTGTGAATTCATTATTGTTTTTTACTAAAACCCTACACCCTTCACCAAAATTTTGACGCTCATTTGACTTTGAAGTTTAATTTTTGATAAGGAAAGCAAGTGAACCTATTAAATGTTTTTCCATTCTAGGTAAATAAACAACTTTTATATTATATGATCATAAATATGAAACCAAGTATTTTAAGTATTCAAAGTATATTTTATTTAAATAAATTTTTGGTTGTCTAAGTCATAATGATTTGATTTTTAATGTAAATGATAAATAGTCTTTTTAGCTCTTAGTATAAAATACTAAAATTAAAATTTTTAAATATTTAATGTGAAAAGAAACGTACTAACAACATTATTTTTATAAATCCATTGACGAATTTAAAGGAAAATATTCTGAAACTAGGCACTTGTTATAGCAATGTATATCTACATTATGTCACTGCAATTCGTCTACTCGCATTGTCATAGGATAGGTACATACAAAACTTCATTCTTGCTTTGTTTAAACCTAATGTCATTTTACATTTATTACTATAAGTCGAATAACGTGAATCGTCAAAGCGTTTCACTGGCGTATCTCGAGCAATTATTAAAACGAAACGCCTGTTTTTTTTACCAACAACTCCGAGATAGAACAGAATATATTACTTTAAAATACGTCAAACTTTTTTGTAACAATTGTTTAATGTTACAAAAATAAGAGATATCACGAAGGAGAACAAGTTTTTGTTATTAATATAGCCCCTGACCTATTACAATTGAAACAATATGAAGAAGAAGGTAATTCCATTACATTTGCTAATTTCTTTATTTAATAAGAAACAAATATTAATAGATACTAGTTACCTCAAATGATAATATTGATCTTGAATATTGTAAATGTTAAAGGTGCTGTTGATGGGTAAGAGTGGATCTGGGAAGACAAGTATGAGATCCATTATATTTGCCAATTACATAGCTAGAGACACTAGGCGTCTAGGAGCAACAAGTGAGTTCTAATATATCTGTTATCAGAAGTATTGCGTCATAATAAAGGGTCAATACTATAATTAATTATAAAACAATTGATATATATCTATCTTGTTCACCCAGATAACTGTTTTTTTAATTTAATTATTATTGTATTTTAAATAAACCACTTATATGATATTACACTTATATGATATTAGTACAGGAATATACATTTTTTATTACAGTTGATGTAGAACACTCCCATGTAAGATTCCTTGGCAACCTAGTATTGAATCTGTGGGACTGCGGTGGCCAGGAAGCCTTCATGGAGAATTACTTTGCCTCACAGAGAGACAATATCTTTAGAAATGTTGAAGTCCTCATATATGTGTTTGATGTTGAGAGTAGGGAAATGGAAAAAGATATGCATTATTACCAATCTTGTTTAGAAGCTATATTACAGGTGGAAATTTTATTTATTTAGTTTAATAATAATACGTACACACGATACAATAATACGTATATACAACACAATAATACATACATACACATAGTATAAGGAAATTACACAAGGTTTTATTTTTCAACAATTATTGAATAATAGTTGTTTAGTTTAGAAATAAATTTTTAAATGATAATTTTAAGTATTGACAATGAGAAAATAAATTTTATATTATTATATTATAATAAAAAATACTGGTTATTTTCAGAACTCTCCAGAAGCCAGAATATTCTGTTTAGTACATAAAATGGATTTGGTTGCTGAGGAGCGCAGAGAGGAGATCTTCAAGGAAAGGGAAGAGGATTTGAAAGGACTCTCTAAACCTCTTGAGTGCACTTGCTTTAGAACTAGTATATGGGATGAAACACTTTATAAGTAAGTAAAAATTGTAATAGAGTAATGTTTGAATATATTGATTATTAGATTAATTTGGTACAGATAATAATTTTTTAAATAATTTAAATTGTCTATTGTTCTCTAGGGCGTGGTCAAGCATAGTATACAAACTGATACCTAATGTTAAGGCTCTAGAATCATCACTCAAACAATTTGCTGCTATAGTGGATGCTGATGAGGTAAAAAATTTTTTAAAATAAATTTTCAATTGGACATTTTTATGCAAGATTTTATTTATTTTATTTGTTGTATCAAATAAAGGCAAGCAAAAGTAAATAACATAATGAATGTACATAACATTATGATATATCTCTTTTTTAATTAAATCTACATTTAAATAAGGTTAGAGCTACCACTCTATTGGCAAAATTCCAGATGGACACCTGGTATTTCAATTACCCTATAACTTATACCATTCTGTTGTCATGTCTACATGAGAAATCACCCTCAGGTGTTATTGTTCGAGCGCGCTACATTCCTGGTGGTGTCGCACTGCCAGCGACGCCCTCACCGCGACGCGCACCGCTTCGAGAAGGTCTCCAACATCGTGAAGCAGTTCAAACTGTCATGCTCCAAGCTGGCCGCACAGTTCCAGAGCATGGAGGTTGTACACCTTATAATATTTGAGGTTACATATAATTATTCAGTGGCAACTGGCCATGATTCTATTTTTTTTAATAGTTTATTGAAGTTAGGAATGTTGATACGTTATGTAAACTTTCGTGATCCATGATTATATTGCCGTATTCTTGTCAATAGTGTTGGATTTTGTCGAATAGTTTCACGGAAAGTGGAAATGGCAAAGCTAAAGGCAGAATCTTGTAATATATAATAATAATAATTTACATTGCTAAAGAGAACCATCTCACACTAATTGGTTGATATAACTAACATTATAATAATAAATATTTTTCAGGTTAGAAACAGTGTATTTGCGGCCTTTATAGATGGGTTTACGAGCAACACCTACGTGATGGTGGAGATGTCTGATCCCAAAATACCGTCTGAAGCAACTCTTATAAACATCAGAAATGCAAGAAAACATTTTGAGAAGCTCGAAAAAGTATCCTCTAGTGCGCCAAGCCAGTATCAATGAAGAGAAAATACCTTAGAAAAACTGCCTATATCAAGAAAGAGAGCAATATGTGTGCGAGCGAGACAGCAAGTGTGTGCAGATAATCAATGTGGTAGACTAAAGTCATACTTATTGTTTATGGAAATTGTCTTTGCTTTCTTAAAGAGTTTAAATTGTTATTTTTAATGCTTTATGATAGTGTTATATGAGGTCGAAATTTATATTTAAGTGTTTATATTACTTTAGAATGTTTAGTTAATTAAATAATACATATTATTATCTTCATAGGTAATTAGTATGTTGGTCTCTACTCACTAGCGTGATTTTGTTAGTTACCATGCAATAGTTTGTAGTAGAAGTATTCTATAACTATTATAGCGCCATCTTAGACCAATCTAAAGCCAAGTTTAAACTACGATTAAAGTACTTCAAAATAACTGTTTTCACTTTACAGATTTTTTTTTCATATTAATTTTTTTTGTAATACAATGATTGTATATAAAAAAAAAGTACTGACAAGCATTCAATTTGTATTAAAAATGACAGTTTTCAAGCTTATTGACACATCTAGAAGTTTAAAGGCTGGCAAGGCTCTTGTGCATCCCCTGATAATGCAAGAGACAATGGGTGACGGTGATCACTTTCCATCAGGCGACTTGTATTCACATTGGGTCTTTTAATATAAAAAATACCAAATGACACGCCGATAACAGTATCAATAAATGACACAATTTTAGACACTCGCGTTTATACTCACACGTTGTGTACACTGAGTGTACCAAGTCTCATGGTCTAAATTTAGCTTTAGATTTTTTTTATCCAAACAAAATCTTATTTGTCATTATAATTATAAAAAATACATATCACGAGGTTTTTCAGTAATATTTTCATTTAATTATCCTAAAAAGTTAAATATATTTCTATAATTTATTTACGTATAGTGCTTTATATATTCTTAATATAAATTGTAATGGTACCTGCTTAATAAAATTATACTGTTATTAATTGTCTTTTTAATAATATTAACCTCGTCGTCGTTCAAAAATAAATCTTAAATATTGGTGTGTAAAAAATAATAAAAAAAGGAATGGGCGATTCCCGTTAGTTAATTTTCTATTAATGTTATACAAATTGTCAATCAAAAACTGAGCCGTCTTGCACAGTCTTCATCTCAAGTACATACCCCTATGTATTGTAGTTTTTAAACGGTTTTAATTAGCTCGCCCCGTTTGTTTGTTTGGGTCAAATTTAGTAATTGAAATTTAACCCTCTTCCGGTTAACCGATTGATCTGAAATTCGGTATACGCCTTTGATTCTGGTGACAATACAATTATCCATATTAAATATTATTTTGAATCCAAGATGACGGACAACTTAATTTTTTTCAATCCCATCAATATGGGTATCAAATGAAAGGGCTTGTTAAGTAGAATTCAGTGCACTATACAAAATCAAAATCAAAGTAGCCACTGCTACAAAATGGCGGATAATGTAGTTTTCCATCCCATCAATATGGGTATCAAAATAAAGGGCTTGGTAAGTATAATACAGTATACTATACAAAATTACAATATGAATCTCCCACCCGAGTCAAGATCTGGTATCCTGTCGAGGACTGTGTGGCGTTAGGGTGGCTAAAAATGATACGTCGCTAGGGGTACACCACCCAAGTTAAGGTAAAATAGCACCCAGAACTGTATGGCATTAGGGTGGATAAAAATGATATGTCATTAGCGTTTTCCCCTCAAGATTCAGGCCTATCTTGTTGTACATAACCTTGCCCCTCTTTTGGACCTCTGGGGGGGTCGACCGTAAAAATGTCCAGTACTCGTGGGAACAACATGGTAACAACAAATTCTACAAAAAATAAAAACACAAAAAAAAGCAGAAAAAAAACAGAAACAAAAATAAAAAAGTAAAAAAAAAATAAGTTAAAAGGTTTTATATTGGATATAAATTTACTAAAAGCTAAAAAATAATTTCATGGATACAATCATGGGTACCAATATGTATACATTGTTATATTTTCAAAATAAAGTAACTAGTAACCTACTCACTTTCTGGAAATATCTATGGTCACATAAATTCCTAAAAATGCAATATACATTTATTTAAACACCTATGACAAAAGATGTCATTTTTGAAATATACAAATTTTAAACATATGCATTGATTAAACTAAAATAAAAATAAATATTGGTACCCATGACTGTATCCATGAAATTATTTTTTACCTTTTAGTACATTTATCTGCAATATAAGACCGTTTAACTTACATTTTTTTTTACTTTTTTTATCTAATTAGTGGTTACTATTCAATCTTTGAAAATTCCCATCAATAAGTTCTATTTTATAAAATTTGTGTATTTTTTACAATACGTTCATCATGATATAGTCTACTATGATCAAGTCTAATTTGGACCTTCCAAATTTTCGGTTTATAAGTGGTTGGTTCATAAAAAAAACTAATCTCTTGCTATTTTGACTTAAAATTATTTTGATAGGCCTAACCATTATCGAAATGTTTAATTCAAAATATTTTTTACCTGACACTTTATAATAGATTGATTTTTACAAAGCAGAAGTAATCTCTAATTTAAATTTGCGAAATATTTTTCATACTTCACTTATCCAAAACTCCTAAACTATCCAATTTAATTTACAGAAGATAGTAAGTAAGTAAGCTCAAGATTAGATTTACAGCTGAGTTTTGAGTCAACATTGTTATATTTATCCAATGGAAGTTTCCTTTTCAATAAATAGTAGGCGATCGTCAGTCACGCGGTGTGGCTGTTAGGACTGATATCAATACTGGGAAGATAAGAATTTTATTGATACTTCCAGTATTTCAGCGACCTTGATTCTTAATCTTGACCTCGATCAAAATATATAAGGTTAGTCATAAATTTTGAATCTATAACTATTAATAGTTTGACGTAGTTTAATAGTTGCATTGTTTACCTATTATTCAATTATACATGAAATTGAAAATCGCATTTCAAAACGCTCTTCAATAAATAATAATCGTACATATATATTCACCGTTTATCTAATCTTCAGTTTTACCTTATAATTACATTACTTAGTGTCGTGTAAAGCATTTCTTGGACTTTTACTATACCTTTGGATATTTCAAGTCGTTTTATTTTATTTGACTTTTTGTTTCAAATTTCAGTCCGTACCATGGCTCAAGAAAAACCTAATTTTGATTATCACGAGGAAAGCCACAGCGAAAAGTTGTCGCGAAAGTCTAAAGAATCGCCGTTTATGATTATAGGTAAATATTAATATTAAGAAATTATTAGAAATATTAAGTTAAATTATATATACTCACTAAATTATAATGAAATAAGTTTTAGCGATCATTTTAATTTGTTTAAAATTCGATTTTAGGGACTGCTATGTGTCCCTAAAATCGTTATTATCGTTTATGTAGTATTTTTAAAGTTCACGCTGCTCAAGAGATCTACTAGTTTAGATTCCAAAAAAGAGTGTAATATTAATAAATAATCTTTACTAGTCCATGCCAAAAGTCAGTAATATAGTTCTGCAGTTAACGTCGCCTTTATGATATAAAGAATAAATTATATTAGACAAGAAAAGATTTTTTCCGCGTTTATAGTCACTTAGAAAAAAGTTTTAAAAAAATAAGGTGGTCATTATTTTACTTTTTCATGAAATTTAATAAATTAACTCGTATTGATAGTGGCCAGAGGATTTTAAATATCTGTTTTTGTGATTATACGCTCTATAATGTATTATTTATTTTTATTAATACTGACTAATATATAATATAAATTTAATATTTACGTGAAATAAACAAATATTATTAATCCTATTCAAGGTCTATCAGGTCTCGTCGCAGCTGTAGGCTATGGTGCCTACTCTTACAAAAACCGTGGAGCCATGAGCACTAGCGTCTTCCTAATGCAGTTCCGAGTGATCGCGCAGGGAGCAGCCGTGGGTGCCCTCACCGCAGGCATAGCTTACACTTTATACAACAACCATTTCAATAAACCAAAAGCAATAATTAATAATGTTGATCATTAAGCTTTACAATGTTAATAATCTAGTCCTGAAATAAATTGGCGAGTCCTTGGTCTGAAAATTTTTGCAAATTTAGCAACCTGTCGAGGAAATATTAATGTCAGTTTCAATATGACATTAAATATTTAAGCGCTATATTTTTTTAAATTTTATCAGTATTTTTACGGTTTTTTATAAATCCTTGTAAATATTGATGTTTCTAATTTATTGTAATAATTTAAGTTTAACATGCTCTTGCTAATGTAATATTTGTCAGAAAATAAACGTGGTTGTAGTATGCTATTTATTTACATAATATTCAGAAATTCTAACAATTTAAAATCTCTAAAAACTGTAATTTATAAAATAAAAATTGATCTACTTTATTTATTATGTTTTATTTCAATAATAGTGTAGTACCTATTTTACATTAAGAAACAATATTTTTGAGAAGATTAACATTTTTTTTATTAGCACGTAGCGAGTTTAAAAAACATTAATAATTTGACTTGAAATGTTGTGTTAGCTACATTGTATAAGTTTGAAATACTCAGATCTATTTATTAATAGAATACTCGTTCTGTATATAAAGTTTTTTTAAATTATAAAAACTTAAAACTAAATGTAACTTTTTTAATATCTAAGTAGGTAGGTGCTTTAAATTATAGCCAGTCACCCTGAGAAACAAAATAGATACATAATTTTTTTTTTTAAAATTAAAAATTATATCTACTTATTTATTTTAATACGGAGGTATTGTTAAGTTCATAGGCACTAAGATCCGAGGGCATCCCTATAAAATATATAATGTAAATTTTTAAATTACTAATTAAAAAAAGAGAAAAATCATTACGTTAAAAATTAATAATTGTTATTGCCAATTGCCAGTGTTAAATAAAATATTTGATTTATTTATTGTGATAGAATTATAGCCCCTATGTTAAGTAACATTGCATCATTATGTACAAAATATTTTGTTATTTACTATTTACGTATATGAATCTTACTCACAAATAAGGAAGATTCAAAAATTAAACCAAATTCTTTAATATTTTATGATGGAAATAAAAGACATGACTTATGATTTTACATAGTTGTAAAATTTTAATAAAATACATTTAAAAAGCCCACAAAGATGTTACATACTAATAAGTAATATTACCTACTAGTAATAGCGACGTTTACAATTTTGCCATAATCAGAGAATTTGAATAGTCTTCGTATGAGTTTAAAACTTTATAGGAAAACTACGATACAAATGTATTCGGATAAAAATATATCATGAAACCATGGGACAAAATGAACATGAATTTACCTACATTTTTAAAACCTGATCAAATATTTTCATATCACAAAGGATATTTGCTACTGTTATCTTGGAAGTTGAGGTAGAAACTACTTAATATTGCGCATAAAACTGCTGAAGAAAAAGGTATGTTATCTGTATTTGTGATGGTGCAAATTCATATTATTTGCGGACGTCTCCTAGCTACAATTTACCATTCTGCCAAATTTCGTGACGAGTGCTTTTCGCTTTTATGTATATGGATAGATTATTAAGTCATAGTACAAGCAGTTATGTTAGTTCTTATTAAAATTTATAAGCTTTTCTTAGTTTTAGACAATTATAAAAATGACTTCTTTTTCATTCTGATAATTACCTCCTTTTCCTTATGAAAGCACCGTTAATATTAAAATAGGAAATTGTAAATATAAAATTCATACGGCTCACATAAAAACTTGACATAAATCGGTATCGCAGAGTACATTATTAATATTATTGACATTATATTATAATTTGAACAGTTAATCTATTAAGAAAAAAAAATAATAAACAAATGCTACAGAACTTTTTATTTAAAATTTTGATGGCAAATATATATTTTTTTTCGATTTTCTCAGAACCAAAGTGGCCCCTATTAAAACCTTATTTATTTTATCACATGTTTATGAAAATCATTTTTCAATATTATTATTATTGTATTTACATAAATATAGTAATAGAATAAAACAATAAAAATAACTCTCGTTCAGGGCCTTTTTAATATATTTTAAGTTAAAGATATTTTAAGTTAAAGATATTAAAGTTTCAATATATGAGTACATTTTTCATGTTTTGAGAAATCGAATAATAATATGTAAATATCACTTAGTACATATCACAAAATAAACAAATATATCCATTAATGTGGTATTGGAAATCTACGAATTGGCAGAAGAGACCCAAAAAGAACATGTTGCACCACAGGAAACTTACCAAGAACTTCCTTTTTATACATTTTTATTAAACCCTGGTTTATTTTAGACCAAGAACCAACAGCACTTATACTCCACAACTGATTAGAGTGTTCGGCAAATGGACCCTTTTTCACTTCCTTAATATATTTGATACATGATATGAACATATACTCATCCGCATATTTATCAATAATATCATCATCAAGGAATTTCACTGGTGGGTATATTCTTGGTTGATCTACTAGTTGTGAGCTGCCCCAAATAAAAGGCACAAACTGGTAGTCATCCAAGCTCCAAACACCATGACTACCAGCTGGTTCCATTCTATATGTTTGCTGTAAATTTCTTACAATTTGGACATATTTGTTGAATATCAAGAATACCGTTGCTACATTATCTTCCATCACCAAGCAGCCAATTTTGTAAAGGCAACAGAGGAACATTATAAAAGCCATTTCATGCCCAGTACCATAATCTATTCTTGTGGAGTTACCGAGGCTCTCTTCTAGATACACCTTGATTTCTGGTATAGCTAAGTGCAATTGAGGATGGAGTACCTCCTGTAGAAACTGTGTGGTGTTACTTTTAACCTTTGACAGCCAGTCTCTAAATGCTGTATTGCCAAACCTCTGGGGCTGTTCAACAGGTGGAAATTCTTTGATCATTTGTTCAATTTTGTTTAGTAAATCAACAACTTTTTTAACATTCTCTGAAACTTTACAATCAACTGATAAGGGCTTTCCTATTATGGCTTCATTGAGAGTTGCAATAAATCCTGTATATTCCATGTAAGCCTCGGACTTTTCCCAGATGGCCATATCAGATATACTTTTGACAGCCCTTTCTGGTTGCAGAAATCTATGATTAATTGGAAGTATTGGATCATTTTTTTCAACTTTTGCTCCATCACCAATAATACTTTCTGCATTCATGGAGAAATCTAAAATATTTACTATTTGAAAAATATAAACTTTTTATTATAATTTATTAAATATTATAAACTATAATAAGATGTTAATACTTCCAATATAAAAATAAAAATCACAACTTAATCAAATACTTAAAACAATACTCAATAGACACATAACACCTAAATAAAGCTTATCTCTAATTAATATTTTCGACTGTCTTTATAAAACCACGAAACTGATTAAATAATGTATAACTGTTTTATCTCTCCCCGCTCTTTCCTACGCGCACTACAGTTACAATTACAGCTGTACCTCCGATCCTACGACCATCGCGATAAAATGCGTAAATGAAGGTCAGAAATGTCAAACGAAGAAATTAATTACTGAACACATGGTCGTACTTCCCTTTACACAACGTTATATTAGCCGAGTTAGGCCCATTTATATAAAAAATGGACAGAATATTACGAGGCATTATGAGGTACCGAGTGTTAGATCGAGCAGCTATGGTGAAACAGTTTCAACAAGTCAAAGATAACCCCGTGGTAAGTTGTAAATACTAACCTTTTTAGTATTTATAGTTAAGTATAATTCTTAAAAATATATTTATGTATGCAGTTTTAATTATCTTTTATGTAGGAATATCAATTGTTATTTTCGTTTTTGTGCTAGTATTATGACATTGACAACTGACAATAAAAGATTGACGTTTGCCTATTGTCATATTTAAATACTACGTACTTACGCAAACAGGAACCAAGCCACTATATTAGTAGAGGGATAAGGTTTTATATTAATGTAATGTAATTTGAGATGGTTGGGTCCAAACACGTTAAAAATATTTTTTATTATTGTGAACTTTGAAGGAATGATGATGATTTTTAAATCTCTTTGCATATTTAGCTCAATTTTGGTTGGTAGGGGTATCTATAAAAAAAACCAAGTCAATTTGATAGCGAATAACAAAATTTTTAAATGGAAGTTACCGCAAAGTAATTTCAGAACAACATATTTTATATTTATCCTTAGTGTTTCAATGGTGATTTATTACTTTTACTTTGTTGTTTTATTGTTATAGCCAAAAGCAATATTTTACACCTGTATGGACAGTAGAATGATTCCAACTAGATTTACGGAGACTAGCGTTGGTGATATGTTTGTTAGTAAGTGAATTGTTATAAATTACATCGTATGTTATCTAATAAGTGTAATAATTACCTATTTAATTACTTATTTTTGCAGTACGAAATGCCGGAAATCTCATTCCACACTCACAACATTTTATAGACGAAATGACTAGTTGTGAACCAGCTGGTCTAGAACTTGGTTGTATTGTAAATGATATTAAACATGTCATTGTTTGTGGACATAGTGACTGCAAAGCAATGAATCTGCTCTATAAATTAAAAAGTGACGAAGAATCAAATTTAGTAAGTATTTTTAATTTAATATAAATTGCTTGTTCAAATAATTCTGAAAAATAATCAATATAAAACAGGAACAAAGAAGAATCTCTCCTCTTAAATCTTGGCTTTGTTCGCACGGAAAGTCAAGTTTAAACAAATTTTTAGATATAAAAGGGAATTTTGATAAACCTATACTTTTTACTGCTGAAACGCCACAACGAAAATTTGTTGCATATATTGACCCTGAAAACAAATTTTGTATAGAAGATAAACTATCACAGGTATCTTAAATCTATTGAATAATGAGTTGCTTAATTTTTGTAAAAGAATTAAATTGATTAAAATGCAACCCATTTCAGGTTAACACATTACAGCAATTACAAAATATAGCATCTTATGGAATGTTAAAAAAACGACTCGAAAAACATGACTTACATATTCATGCTTTGTGGTTTGACATTTACACTGGAGACATTTATTACTTTAGTAGGAGGGCTAAAAGGTTTCTTATTATAGATGAAGCCAGCTATGAAGTTATTTTAGCAGAAATTCGCAGATACTATTCATAAAACTATTCAATTTTTAATCGAAACTAATGTAGAGTGAAAAACAGAGGGACCAACTTTTGATTTTTAATAACTATTTTCTAAGTCTCTGGTATGTTTTATAAATCACAACCCAAAATGAAATAGTTATTTGTGTATATTTGCTATGATTTGGTTTTAAGTGTAGTGTTTAATTTATTTAAATATAACAATTTCTATAATTTTATACTTTTACAATTGTAAATAAAATCTATTTTTTTAATAAAATACTTAAATTTTATTAACAATTTTATTTATTATTTGGTTTGCGATATTTTACAAAGTTTAACTTCTATTAGATGAAAAGGAACGAAGATTGATCAAATCCATCTTTTAGTGTCAATGTTAATTGTCATTGGTCAATGTCGTAGCCGTTTCAAAATTCATTTTTCATTCATAAAAATGGTTTGAACAAGGTTATACTATTGTGACGCAATGTTGAGAAATGTTTAAATAATTATTACATAATAAAGTAATTTTCCAGTAATTATATGGTGAGATATATAATATACGAGTTCAAGGGAGTGTAAATTATAATAATGACAGATTTTCATTTTTTCGATCAAATATCATATCAGTGGAAAAACTCGAGAGTTTTCGAATAAGTGCCCTAAAATGTTTTAAATACTCATGTAATTTCTAAATTTTTAAATAACATAATAATTATAAAATTTCTTTATATTTAAATGTTATAAAATAGTTACATATAAATTTAATATCGTTTTCAGTGAGAATTTTGAATCTCACAATGAGTTCTCAAAAGATATTTGAATACAGTGATGAATCTCAAGCTCAGCGCTTGCAAAGGAAATCCAAGGATTCACCCTTTATGGTTATAGGTAATAACCAAGAAATTTTTATGAAAATTATTTAATCTATAATTTATGGAAAAAAAACATCAAAAAATAAATTACGTTTTTATCCTTTTCACCTTAACGTATCTTTATAAAAGAATGTAGACTTTGAATTTAAATGAAACAAAGTACCTCATTTATACCTAATGTATACATTTTTCAGGTCTTATTGGGTTAGTAGGAATGTGTGGCTATGGAGCTTATCAATACAAGCGCAGAGGTGGAATGAGCACAAGTGTATTTCTTATGCAGCTCCGAGTTTTAGCACAAGGCACTGTTGTTGGATCACTCACTTTAGGACTTGGGTATTCCTTGGCATCTAAATATATCTTTAAAGAAGATAAAAAAGAATGATTATATATTTTTTTTATTAGCTAATTTTTCACTATTGTTTAGTTAGCAACTTAATTTCAATGTTGTTGTGATGTAATTATTTTATAATGTAGTGAAATCTCAAAGCTATCTCAAATAATTTACATGCAAGATCATTATTTTCATAAACTCATCTCTTAAGATTAATTTAAATTCTATTGATTCAAAGAAAATAAAAAATAGAAAAAATCAATGAAATAAATTCAAAATTTGATGAAAATTTATAAAATAAAAAATAGAAAAGAGTGATGATAAGTCTTCATTTCATGTATTTATTTATTATTAGACTAAGAGCAATTTTGTTTTAGTAGTGAAAGATTTTATAATTGCTGGCAGTTAAATAATGATCATATTTAAGGATCCAAACATACTTTGAAATACTCATATAAATTTCATGAATTCATAGATAGAAAAAAAACGATTTAAAGCATAAACCGGAAAGAACTGTATTATAAAAATAACTTAAAACTGAGGAAATGTCGATAGAAAAAACATATAAGCTATTACTTGATTCAAGAAACATCTCTGTTCCTAGATATTTTGTGATCTTAGTTAATGCAAGTAATTTGTTTTATGTACATTAAATGTATTATAAATTATTTTTGACAACGTTTACTAATATTTAAGTTATTGTGATATATGGTGTAATTATTTTTGTAACCAAGTTGTCTTAGAGAAAGCCACCGTAAATAAAAATATTTGAAACTGAAAAATTACTATTTACTCAATCTTGTTTTATTAACTTCTTGATTGACTTCGTTTAGGTATCAATCGATGCGTATTCACGTAATAGAGAGCTAATTAGTTTTCCAATGAATTTGACCAAACGATTTTTTTAACATAAAAAAAACTGAAAAGCGATTTCTAGGACTTATTGTGCGATCAGGGGGAGTTGTGGTACCAATAGACGCGTATCGACCTCCGCAAAAATATCACAATTAAGAAAATGTAAAAAAATTAATAGTATAAAAATTATTGTTAGATTTATAAAGTTATAAAATATGTTACATATGCAATAAGTTATTTTTAAAGTAGTGAACTGAACTTTAGTGTCGAATGGATTTTATAAAAAATAATTAAATAACTAAGAAGTTGATGTTATAGGGCTCGCACTCAATACTTCTTGCTTTATTTTAAACCTGTAATTTTTTTATTGTAAAATAAATAATAAACTGTAAAAAAGGTCGATAAGGGCAATATTTTTTTATTAAACAAAATTGATATATCGTAAAATACACAATGCATATATAAAATCACAACAATTCCTTTTTAAGTAACATTAAATTATAAGTTATACATATAAAAAATATAATAGCACATAAATAGAAAAAATATAATTTAGAACATCAATCACTTTTGCTGCGGTCAGACAATTCCTTCTTTGTCTTAAGGCTGCAGTTAGGAATGGTCAGGTCATCCTTATCGGAAGTGGAATGATTACGTACAGAGTTCGAGGTTCCTTTTACAGAGGACAGATCATCAGCGTTACTGAACAAGCCATTTGATGTGTTGGAACTAGAAGTCGAGCGGTAGGTAGTTGATTTAAATATCTGAACCGGCGTGGAAGTCCGCGCTCGGTTATTGTTAGCGCTGGCAATACTGGATTCATCTGCTTCCCTAATTTGAGTATTTTTCATCTCTTCAGGCATTTTAGTTTCATATAATGATACAAATTGATCCTCTGCTTCCTTTCTAGTAGACTTGTTGTTAAATGTAATTTTGTTAGCTAATTCATTTGTCAAAAATTCTTTTACTGTCATAGAATTAGTTAATGTTGTCTGCTGTATTGCATTCCTAGCATTTTCGATGGGATGTTTGGTCGGTGAAGACTTCTTACGGTCATGTTTAATAGACGTGTCAATTAAGGATGAAGTTGAGTCAGTTCCTAAATTCGGAACATTTTGACTGAAGCTCTTTATTTTGAATTGGGACATACTAGAACTGGATGCGCTCGACGAAGACGACAGCGCTAGACGTTCTTTAGTTTTTTTCAATGTTGATGACGCCCAACCCATACCAAGTTTTTGAAATGCTTTCTCTAAATCAGGATTAGAAGATATGCTTAAGGTTTCTGAGGTTTCGACAATATTTTCCTTATTTTTGACAAACATAGTTTTCTTTTTTTCTTTTCTCACTTTTGATAAAGCGAGCATAGAAATAGTCGATTCAGAGGACATAGTGGTAGAATTCAAATTTGAGGCAGAGTCAAACTTAAAAGGTTCAGCAATGATGTTTCTTTTCAATAATTCTGCAATAACATCCGGTAAACTTCCATCCGAATGTAAGGAACTTAATTCATCATTTCTTGGATCGTCTTTTAAAAAGTCTTCTGCATTGGAACCATCGTCTATGCCAACATTACATTGCTGGGCGTATTCCTGTAGGCTTATAAAAGGCTTTAACATTATATCGTTAAATTGTTTCATATCCATCATCCGCATCTTGGAATCATCAGATGAGTCAGTTGACGCTATTTTTGAATGACGTCTAGATAAATTAAGATTACTTTGAAGTATATCGGGGTTTATTTGACTTTCTCTCATTGAATTTAAATTAGGTGTTTTATTTAGATTCTCCCGAGGTAAATTTGCGATTTCGTTTAATTTGTTAGGAACTTCCAACTGCACGTCAATCGATGATTGGTTTTTAATTTTAAGACTCATAGGCGAATCAACTTCCACAACTGTAGATAATTCATGAGGAGTAAGTAGCGCGTCCTGTCCATTCTTCAAGTTTACTCGAGTTAACGCTGGAGGTGGTCTACCTCTATGTTTAATTGTAAAATGTTCTACTGGTGTGTGCAGCACTTGTGCACCTTGGTCCGATTTTTCGCTTGTGACAGACAATGAAGTATTTGATGCTGATTTAAAAAAATCTGGTCTTGGAATATCCTTCAAAAAGGGTGGAAATTGAATTGAATCAGTTTCACCTATTTCCTTGTCATCTAATGACATTGGTGTTATAGAAGATTGAGAGAGTGGTCGCGGTGTTTTATTTTCCACTAAAATATTGGGATCAGACAAACAAGTAGTTATCTGTGCCGTTATATGTTTGCCGCTTTTATTGTCTGATTCTGATGCGGAGTCGGATGTTGATATCTGGCTATAGACAGATGATTTATTCCTTCGCACTTCTTCAAGAACTTTAGCTAAGTTAGACAATCGCTTAGTACATTTTTCAGTCAAGTCGGCAATTTTTTCCATATTTTGTATTTTATTTTCTGCTAATTTCATAAAATTTGTTTCAGCGTCAATCATTTCATTGGTTTGAGTGCAAGTATTTGTTGGTAACTTTGATTTGTTCATATTTTTTAAGAGAAAGCTGGTAAGGCCTGAGTCTGATGACATCGATGTCGTGGTTGTTCTATGTAATGGCATGTGGAGCTCACTTCTTTTTTGAAATCTAGAATTCTTAGTCATACTTTCTGAAGATTGACAATTCAATGGTCTATTTAGAACATTTACGCTTATATTTTGTTTAGAACATTTACGCTTGTTTGGTTCAGTATCGCATATATCTGAACTAGTATTATTAATATCTTCAGAATTTTCTACAGGTCTTGGAGTAGGCGAACTTTTGCTTCGAGTTTTAGCAACTCCTTTATCTAGCGGCAATTCTCTTGTAGATGATGAGGAAGATACAGGTGTTTTAGTTTGAAGCTTTTCACTAGAAATAGGTTTGTTTTTATTTTGCAGACGTTTGGATATATTTAACGATTTCACTTTATGAATCGATTTCTTTTTGGGAAATTTTAAAATCTTTTCCGTTTTACTTTCCGCGTTCTTAACTTGATTTGTCTTAGTTACTGAATTATGATTTGAAATATCGTTAAGAATGCGCTGTTTGAGTATATTTTTAATATCTTCAAGTGATATTTTATTTTCCAATGTTGAATCTTTACCTGCATTACAAGTAACGTTTATGATTGAACTACCTGGAGTAGTAACATTACTACAATCTTGATTTATAATTTCAATGGCTTTGTGTCCTTCTCTATTGAGTGAAAGAAGTTGATTGACATATTTTTTTACAGTAGGGTTAAGCTTGGTGTTACTTATTTTGTTTTTAGTGTTTAAATTAAATAGTTTCTGTTGGGGTGTTTGTGTGGTGGATGACATCTGATCCGCACGGGATAAATTTTTCAATGATTTTCTTTTTAAGGAATGAACACTTTTATTTCTCTGTGATTTGTGACAAACTGAATGTTTGCTGCTGCTGTTCCTGCGACTAATGCACTTGTGACATTTAGATTTTTTGCATCCTTTATAATTGACTTCGCTATTAGATTCACATTTATGCGCATGCCCACTTCTAGCAGTATTCGGAGGAGTTTCAATTTTATATTTATTTCTTAAATCCAATTTAAAAATCTCGCCATTATTACACGTACACCGTTTACATTTACATTGGTCCTTTTTACAGCGATTTTGTTTTGTACCAAATTGCTGGCTCACTGTGTTTTCAGAGTCATATGTATCTTCATAGGACAAAACGTGATCTTGTCTCAAGAATTTCGGGAGAACTAAATCTGGAGGACTCATATATGCTGTGGATGTAGACGAACTCAAGTGCATGAAAAGTGGTCTTGGCATTGATGAATTAAATGAGGTTTGTGTATAGGTTGATGTAGCTGGACGAGAAACAGGATCACACTTAGACACATTATCGGGAAGTGCATAAGTATCCTGAAAACTTGTATGTACTGCTTTTTCACAGGTACTTGGGACAACATTTGTCTTATGTGTTTCTTCAGTTTCCTCTTTTTCTTTCTGAAGTTCTTTTTGTTTAATGCTTTCTTCTTTTCTTTTTATCTCTGAATCAGAATTATTATCAGCAAGATTGATTAACACATCATTTGTTTTCTTGTGTTCCGCAACTTTGTTAGGTTCTGTACTTTCTGATAATGCTGTCTTCGATACACTATTCAACGTTTCGTTAATTTCTTTGTTAATTGAACCAGATATAGGTTTCACTCGTTCCCCTTCCTTCTTTCTTAACTGTATAACGACTTCATAGTCATCATCTTTGATAAAACCAGAAGCACCAATATAAAATTTACCAGTTTCTTGACCAGCTTCATCGATAAATTTAAGGAAACCTGGTTCACTAACATGTCTATTTGCTTTATCATTGGTAGCAGTTTTAAAGGAAGAAGTCGACGTAGCTGCAGAAGGTTGGACCAGACCACTGTCTTTGCTTATGTTGTGGTCGCATTTACATATACGCCTAGTATCCCTGGAGTTAATTTTATAGATTGAAAATAACAATTAAGCTATACCAATATAATAAATTATATATTATTATATAGAAATATCCGGCTGTACTCACATATTCGAATTCTGTCATGTTCCGAGCTCATGAATAAGGACCCCGAATTGGTTCAAAATTAGTCGGACTAATTTTGATAGTATTAACGTGAGAAAAGTCGGATAATAATTATATAATAATATTAATCATGAATTATAATCATACCCATTTTTATTGTCTCCACTTTCTTTATGGAAATCTGTAAGATACAATTATATTATCTTAGCATATAACATATATAACACTTAAGTATATGATAGAATATATCAAACATACCTCTGTCTGGTTGTGTTATATGGGATTTTTCAGTACAACATGATTGATCGGTTTTGTTTTTAAGGTTGCTTCTATTAGTGACGTCACCGTCTCTTTGATCCTCTGAATAATACATAGATGTTACATTGTCCCTGAAACACGAACATTTTCAATTATAAAAATTAGTTATTATAAAATTATTCAAATTATACTATTTTCTGATCAATCTGTAATATATACTAATATAATAAATTGGAAAAGCTTGTTTGTTTAAAATCGCTAATCAGTAGAAACTACCGGATGGATTTGAAATTTCTTTCTGATTGTGACAGGTTCATAAGGAAGGCTATAGGATATCTAGCATTATACTACTACTCTTAGATATCCAAATAGAAAATAAAACAATTCGTACACGGGTGGAACCGCGACTTAAGGTTAGTAAGTGATATTTTCGACATAAGTTGTTAAAAAAAGGTAATACATAATAATACATTATACAACTTAGTTAAATATGACGATTTAAGATCAAATCAACATTTTGAATGATTCAAAAATAGAAATACAGAAAAGAACGAGACAATAAGTTAATACAAATGTATTCTACCACTATTTTCGAATTTTCATTACTACATATACTCATGAAATAATTATATGAACTATGTTACCACCAAGGCTTGCGGTCGGTGGATGTTTGCCACATTTCTACATTAGCAGTGAAACAGCTCGTTACATTGTAGGACTGTCTGAACAAATACCAGTGCATTATAGAAAATAAGTATTAATTGAGTAAAATGTAGTCCCTAATAACTTTGTTTAATATTTAAAAAAATAATATATAAAATTCACATACCCATTTTGACTCACAGCTTTGTAGACTCCTGAAAAAAATAACAAGATTATACATTTTGTTTTATTATAATTATACTCTTTCTTTCTCTCTCTCTCTCTATATATATGTCTCTCTCTCTCTATGTGTCTCTCTCTCTCTCTATCTATGTGTCTCTATTCTACTTCTACTACTACTCTATACACTACTATTCTACAAATTACTATCGGAATTTGCCACTGAATGAGAGCTCCGTTTGAGCTCAAAGCCAGTTCAGTAAATTGCGATAGCATTGACATGAGTACAGCCGGATAATTATATATAATAGTAATCATGTATCACGGAAGTTTAAACATAAAAATGGGTATTGTTTTAAACAAATAATATACCTTCACGAAGTTCCTCAAAAGAAACTCCACTCTGAACATTTACAGCTGTTTTTTCAAAATTTTGAGCTTTTTTATTATCTTTTGTACTCAGTTGGATATCTTCCTCAAGAGTTTTACTTTTTACTTCTGATTTTTTATGCTTTTTCTTATCTTTTTTTGACTCTAAGATCTTGTAAATGATTATTCTTTCTGCATCTTTTAATTTTGAATGTTCTTTACTTCTCTCAAGACTTAAATCTTCAACAGAACTTGTCTCAGATGCAGAGGATTCATTTGATGAATTGTTACGAACAATAACAGTTTCTAATATTTTTTTCTTTTCATTTTCTTTTGTAGGTGGTGTATGTTTGTGCCTAGATCTGTACTCGTGGTAGCTATCCTGACCGAATTTCACAGTGTTGCCAGATTTATTCTTTGTAGGTATTGTGTGAATAGCAAGGTTGCCATCGCTCTCTGGAACAGGCATCCAGGAGTACTCAAAACCTTTTCTCACAGAGTCATTAACTGGTGATTTCGATTTACTTCTCTGGTTATTAACCGTGGCTTTTCTTTTTGAATGCTGCAATACACAAAAGATATATAATTAAAAATACATTAAGACATTTGAAATATCATCAATTGAAAATAATAATTTGCTTTATAGGAATTTTTCTTATGAATAGTAAAATATTGGATGTATTTTCATTACTGGATGAATTTGGAAAAATTTCAGGAATTAAAGAAATTATTGTTTAACTTTTGCGATTTTTCCAAATATTAGAAACATTTCGAGACTTAATTACGTGAATAATTATTTAGATTAAGTTAAAATAAATTAAAAATAATAAAAAATAAACAACCTTTAATTTGTATCACGAAATGAATCCAATATTTTAGTTTAAAACTAGTATTAGTTGCTAGTTTTACAATATTATTATTTTTTAATAATTTCACAAATAAATTATTTTTACCTTGCAGCTGTGTTTGTAGCATTCTTTCTCAATTCTCTTAAACTCGTCTTGCATTTTCCTTTGATGTCTATCTTTATGTAACTGTTGTTGTTCATCGTCCATATAAGCTGTTTTCTGAAAAAATAATACTCATACTTTAAAATAATATGCTTCACTATTTTTTTTATTATGTTTTTGGATAGAAAGACTACACGACTGCACGCACGCAGGAACGCACGCAAGCACATGCACGCACGTACGCACAGACACACGCACGCTCAAAATATTGATGTTAAGAGACCATCTAAGAGGCTCTTAAAGCTGCATTTTAAAATAGTATCCCGAAAATTTAAATTTTTACCTCCTAAATTAGTACTATGCTAGCAATGGCAACCAATGACCTTTAAATGAACCATCTGTTATATAACATATAAACACTATCTGTTACTCGCGGTTCCACCCGTGGAGGAAGGATTTAATTAACTATTCGGCTAAGAGCAATAGCGTAATATTAGAGAGCTTAGATTTTCTCATGAACGTGCCTATCACGATCAGTAGGAACTGATCAAACAAACAAACTTTTCAGATTTATAATATTACTACAGATATAAAAAAATATAAACATACAATTACTCTACCACCCGTATCTTTAGGAAGTGAGTTCAGAAATGCCAAAGTATCTTGATACTCTTTATCCACATTTTGTCGTGTTATTGCCACTTTGTTTCTTATGTCTCTTTGTCTTTTATTTAGCTGCTCCTTCTCCATATTGTTTATTATAGTAGTTTCTTTATAAGCCTGTGCATAAGCATCATCATCAACCCTATTATCTCTTATCACCATCCCTTCATCATTGCATGGTATATCATGAAGATCTCTTGTGTTATGATTGTAAACGGATATAGACTTCTTTCTTAGTAAGGATATTTGTGGATCCGTTGACTGAGATAATTTATCCTTAGCTCCAGGAACTGTAATACATTAATAAAATTAATATCACCCATAAGATGAGCTTATTACAATACAGAGTAAATTGAACTACTTAATTTGAAACCTATTGCTAAATACAAATTAATGAGTCTATCGCAACTGATATGATATATGGTATGATGATAGCTGATGTTAAAACTTAAAAAAAAAAAAAAAATCATCAAATATATACTTTACTCTAGTTATATAACTATATATATAGAAACAAACCATATTTATAAAATACACTATGAATTTAAGTGATGTTTTGTTCTCTATTACACCAATATATACTATGAATGTCTATTAAGTGACATGTTAGTCACCTGACGGCTTAAAAGTTCTTTGACCCTTGCACTTTTTAGGTAATCTCATACAATGTGTACTTGATTGTAACTGCCTAAAAAGAGACCTTGGAGAAGTAGGTACATGAATATTAGGTGTTTTTGATTTTAAAAGACTTGGATCATATTTGGATGACTTAAAATTATCTCCAGCATGCCATGATGGAACAGGAATAATTTGTTCATCAAGAACGTGACACACAGAATCTAATACTCTACCATCGGTTTTTGTGGCTCTCGTACGTAAAATAGTCTGTCTAATGCTCTGTAAATCCTCAGTTGACTTCTTGCTTGAACTTGGTTCAGGTTCTCGTAAGCGTAAGTTTCTATTTTGCAAATAATCTGATACCAGAGTCAGTGATGGTTTCATAGGACCGGCTGTGTCTTTCACACCAGTAAAACCACCTCTTAAACTGGACGGCATTTCATCACTTAATGCAAATAAGTTGAGTCTTTTACTTTTGTCCGATTTATCATTAACCAAATCTTTAACACTATCGTCCTTTGGTAATGATAGAGCTGGTACGTATTCCCACTCGTTTGGAAGATCTGCACACTCCCATTGGGTACCCATATCATTTCTTGTAGCGTCTGAGTCTTTTATATGATTCTGGAGGGATGAAGTTTGAACTTGATGACTTTCATTATCTTTTACAGGTTTTTCTTGGTCAGATGTTTTAGTAGATTTTGTGAATAAATTTTTTGTAGTATTTGTCTTTTCACGACTAAGTTCATTAGCTACTTCCCTGAAATTAAATCGAAAATGAAAAACATTGCAGCTAAATGTAATTTTATTATTTTAAAAATATCCTTTGCATTGTGTCATTTGATACAATGTCTACCAATAGTTTAGAGATGGATTAATATTAGCTACAAAAGTTCTATATCTAATGCAATCTTTTTTATCAATGTTGTCTTTATATATATGTTTATTCCAATAAAGATTATTTTTATTTTTATTATTATTACTGTAATTGTTTGATTACTAAAAAAATTACACAAACCGTGCTTGTAATTTTCTGTCCAATATTTTCTTTTGTTCATCTAACTGGTCCTGTTTCTTTTTTCTTAATTCAGCAACTGCTTCCCTTCCTCTAGACTTAGATAAATCTATTTTTTCTTCTGTATCTATAAATATTATTTTATATATAAAGTTAAATCTGTTGCAGAAATAATAAAAAATATTAAGATTTAGGTCAATACATTAGTGCTTCTAGAAAAATAATTTAAATAAATTGTTTTTTTATTATGAAAAATTTGTAATTAGTATAATTTTAATATGTGACATTATTTTAAATACCTTGATGAGTCGCTTCTAAAGCCTTTTTGTGACCAGATCCGACATTCTGCACACCTTGTGCGTATAGATTTTCTAATCGCTTTACCAATTTCTCTTGACATTCAAAATATTCTTTTTCTTTCTTGGAGTCAACTTCTACCACATGCCTCAACTTTTCTATTTTAGCGCGTTGTCTAATTTTCTTAGCTATATCTTTCGATTGTTCCCTAACCTAAAATGTCACAGTGAAGTTAGGTTTTAAATGTTAAATGCGTGTTTCCTTTCTAAAAGAATAAATATAAAACCTCAAACCTGTTGGAGTCTTAACTTTCGACGTCGCTGAAATTCGTTTGTTTTTATAACATCTATATCAGAAGTCATAATGACAGCTACCTTAGAACCAATGTTATAATTACATCGTCTTTTTAAATCTTGTATTTGCTCAAAATTTAACTTTACTTTAAATATTTAAAATGGTCTATCAGTAAAATTCAAACAAGAAAACAATTCATAAACGAACGGTCGACGGTCTTCAAACGTCAACCTTTTATAATTGGATAAAAATGACAACTGAAAGTTGAAACATTTTGGTATAGACTCTTGCATGTCAAGCATTAAATGAATAATTCCAAACCCATAATAAATAATTTGATTAGTATGAGTGTTAAAATTGTAATCTATATAATATTTCTGGTTTTTTTAAAATCAATTACCTATAAATTGCATATATACTATATATTTATATTTAACTCAAACAACAATAACATTTTTTTATATATATATTTACTTTAATTTCTCGGATTACACTTCATACGAAACTCCATACATTCAGTTAGAAATACTGTTGATTTATCAATTTTTTAACCACCAATCTTTACGCCCACTACATTTTCCCCGGCTACTGCCAATTCTGCGACATTATTATCTCTATTTGGGTTTAAAACATGAAGACTGACTAAACCTTCGTCTGTCTTGTCTTGTCTTCTATTCCCACTGGCTTCACCTAACAAACTAACCCCAACAATATTTTGTTTTCCCAGATTAACTGCAGCAACATTATTTGGATTTTTCGAGTCAAGTAAAGCAATATCAATCAAACCATTTGAACTTTTACTGTTAGAAGTACGACCAGACGAAATATCAGGATCGTTGTTGTTTGTTCTGCTGTATGCACTGCTCGATGTATAAGAACTTTGATCTTGATTTCTACCACCTAATCCGATGCCGATTAAGTGTTGATTTGAGAGGTCAAGATCCAAGACATTATCTCTCTTATTTGAGTCAAGCAGGTCCAGATTAAGTAAACCATCGTCGTGATGACCGTTAGGTGAGTTGCTTGGATGAATAACTTTGCCATTAGAATGTGAATCTTGAGAAACAGATGGTTTGTCTGTATGGGCACAATGACAATGATAATGGTTCGGAACTCTTTGAGTAGTTGCGTATACCAAAGCATTAACCAATTTCATAATCAACTCATCAGCGTTAAACAAAGCAGGAGCAGTAACAATTTCCTTATCTGGTTCTTCCTTTTGGTCTAGAGTTCGTGATAAAGCTAAAAGGGACGCGAGATCATCGCATGCATAGCTACAGGAATCTCTAAAAAGAGGCTTATGTAAACTGCGAGAACGGGTATGAAATGGATGTCCGTGAACCTGATAAAATGTATTAGTTTATAAAAACTTTTTAAATTATTTATACAAAAATAAATATTTTTAACGATTTTATATCAATTATTGATATAGTAGGTCGGGTAAAAAGTTTCTCATTTCTTTCCTTGAATAATCAAGTAAAGTACGTATTTTTGCCCGATCTAATTTAAACTCACCTCACAGTAGACCACAACTATAAATGAGAGTATAAGTTTATATCCTCCCATTTTGGTTTAATTTATATTTCGTATATCTGTTGGAGCCTTTATATAGGATAAATATCATATTATTGCGACACATTACAAATTGTCATACCAAATAAAGTTAAACACCTGCAGTATGTGTTTTATCTTCACTCTTTTTAAATATTGGGAAGTACTTATAAACAAAGAACTCATTTATTGAGAAAACGAAATTATTGAGTTGTTTACATTATGTGAATGAAATTGCCAAAATTAAACAAGTTGATATTTATCTAGTTTATCAAATTTACAGTAAAAAAAAAAATATCAAATTTACAGTAAAATAAATATTTAAAAATGGGAGGTATTTATACATTTTTGGTTTGTTATAATTGCCATAGATATAATTATGTGATAATTACATTTTATTACATATTTTACATTATAAGGTCTGAAAATGTGTCTACCTAATGCAGGTGTAATATTTTAGAATAATATAAATTGAATTTCATGACCAATATGTTTTACTTACGAGACATAAGCAAAAGCTAATAAATAATAACAAAAATGGACACGAGTCCAAAACAAAAAAGAATTCTCAACCCAAGATATAAAGCAAACCTTTTGTCGATACTTACCTTTGGGTTTGTTAAGAAGAATTATTTTTATTTCCGCATTGTTTGTTTTACATTTTTGATGTTTTTATTTATTTAGATATACAAATAATTTCCACTTTGAATCCATATCAGGGATCACTTGTGTACGTCAATTTGAAGAGTCAGGAGGACCCATATTGATACCACAACATTTGTTACAATTCTTTGATTGAAGTTATATAATTTATTTACTATTGATTATTATACAAGGAATTTAAAATACATTTTCAGATGGACCTTAGAGACATTTATGTTAGGATACAGTCGTGATATTAAAGAGAGTGACTTATATGCGCCATTGCCAGAACATTGCTCGGATATATTAGGTTAGCCCTCTAAAAATAGTAGATTGTATCACAAGTAGCCAATAGTATTTTCACGACGAGAGCCCTACTTTGAACCACGAACGAAGCAAAGGATTCTAACGTAGAATCCTGAGCGCAGCGAGAGATTTAAAGTACATCGCCCGAGGAAAAAATAATTTGCTCTCAAGTCATACATTCTACTTTTCATCCCCTTATAAAAAATGTTTCTACTGATTACAAGAACAGAGACATCATTCGCGCGCTTTTTTTTTTTTAGTTAACACTGAGTAACCAACACATACAGCCAGTATTTCATACAATTTGCATTCAATTTCTATGAACACTCCTTCACTATTTGTATGTTACAATTTCAAATAACTTTTCCGTCCACTAAAAACTGGACTTATCCGAAATGTGTTATTTTGCTCCCGCTTAAAGAGGAACAAAGCAAAACTTTTCGAATAGAAGGAATGAAAAATATATTTTATGAATAGCACTGCCAATAATAGGAATGGTTTTGTCATCAGGTGACGCAATACAGAATGCTTGGGATCAAGAAGTAGAAAACACTAGAAATCAAAATAATGATAGGAGACCGAGTTTAATGAAAGTTTTATTAAAGGTCTTCGGCTCTGAACTGATGTTGTATGGCTTGATATTGGCAGCTATGGAGTTTTTGATAAGGTTACATTAAAAATAGTTTTTAAACGAATGAAGATGAAATGTATGATGTGCTTTATTTTTTTTAGGATGCAGCAACCACTATTTTTGGGGTTACTTCTGCGTTATTACAGCCCAATTCAAGATCTGTCAAATAGCACGTAAGTGGCGTTAGTATCTTCTAAAAATATAGGTACTTAAGTGCATTAACAGTAAATATAATATTGATGGTTTTTAGATCAAATGCAACGTACTTCTCTCGACTCTTTAAATATTATGATATGTCAACTGGCATTTCTTGGGGAGAGGCGGTATTTTTTTCTTTTGGTGTAATTTTCTCGAGTATGGTCAACGTTATCGTTCAGCATCCCTTTATGATGGGTGCCATGCATATAGGCATGAAAATGCGTGTGGGAGTATGCAGTCTTATTTATAGAAAGGTAAATCTTTTTACTTATGATGTAATTTCAAATCGATTTGACAACCTGAAGGTTGACGCTTTCTAGGCTTTAAAAGTAAACTTGCAAGCCATGGCCGAAAACCGAGGCGGTCTGGTTGTAAATCTCTTAGCAAATGATGTGAACAGATTTGACACGGGACCTCTTTTCATTCATTATCTCTGGATAGGACCGATTGAAACAGTGGTGAGAACAAAGAATATGAAATGTATAAAAAAGTTTAATAATAGATAAACTAAAATATAATTAATTGAACTTTATTTCTTTTTAAGTTGTTGACTGTTTACTTATACCGAGAATTGGGAAAATCAGCGGTTTTCGGGGCGTTATTGATCGTTGCCGTCGTGCCATTTCAAAGTAATAAAACCTTATTTTTTCTAAGTTTGGAAAAATAAATGATTGTAATAAGTTCCCCTTTTAGTATTCCTAGGTACCCGCACTTCTTATTATAGAAGACAAACTGCTATGAAATCGGATGAAAGAGTGAGACTTATGGAAGAAATAATTATGGGTATAGAAGTTATAAAAATGTACACCTGGGAGCAGCCATTTCGAAAGATTATAGATATTGTGAGGAGGTAAGAACATACATGTTTTCTTCGGATATGTCAAAGTTTACGTTACAATAGAGTGTGTGCTTATTCTTGTGCAGACAAGAAGTTTATTACATAAAGATGACCTCTTATATCCGAGGGATTGTGATGTCATTTATTATGTTTACGGCGCGGTTCAGTATCTTCATCACTGTGCTTCTTTATGTGGTGTCCGTCAATCGTATAACTGTTGAGAATGTGTTCTTTCTTACCTGTTACTACAACATTTTAAAACAAACTATGACTCTCTTCTTTCCACAAGCGGTTGGACAGGTACGTTTTAACCATGGTGATATCTAAAATTTAAAACTCTACCTTTTCGAATTATCTTTAAACTTAGATTGCAGAAATGAATGTTGCTATCCAGAGAATAAATGACTTCTTACTATCAGAAGAATGCAAACTGCCTCCTCGGAAACAAACTCTTGATATAATAAATCAGTCCGAAAGGAAACAAAAAAAACGTGTTAGGATATCACGTAAGGTCTTTTATCTTTTTTTCAATTTTGATAGTCATCGTAAACAAAATGTATTTTATAAAATTTTTTAGTTAACCCAGTATATTCAGGAGTGAAGCATTCGCCAAAAATGGAACCAAGTACTTCAGAGACTAAGGACCCAGAAAGTTCAAAAGGTCAATCGAATTGCTTTTTACAGTACAAATAAAAAAAAGTTTTTTTATATACCCTGATAATATAATAAACTTATGTCGTAGGTGAAGTTAATAAAGATAAAATTGTGGTAAGATTTGAAGAAGCTTGCAGTTGTTGGATTAAATCATCAGAAAAAAACGATGTTACCAATATAACATTTAATGTAAGTTATTTCCCAATCTTCTATTCTCTTTACTACCCAAATTTTCAGCTCTTTGTTACCCTACTCCTCCTTCAATTTACGAGCTACACGCACGAAATTTTGCACTCGTATAATGAGCAAAACCCGGTCTGGATTGAAAATCAGCTGAATTGTCATTGTAGTTTTCGAGATAATTGATAAAATGTGTCCCATAGAGTTAACATATACTCGTGATAAAAAAGAAGAGTTCAGCAATTATAAATTTGCTCAAAACAAGTAATGACATCAAATTATAAATTTTATCCATAAATAAATATGAATATTTAACTCTAGACATTGATGCCCTCTACTGCGTCGCGAGGCTAACCCCGCTTGCGTGGACCCAGTAATACTAGCTTTTAATCGTGATTTCATTATTATAATTTATTCCCATTATTATAATTTAAAAATAAACCAATACATAATGTGTTCGTTTTTGACTTGACTTTTCTACAATCGTTCATCCTATCGGGAATGAAATATAAAAGTTTTAATTTTAGTCAATCGTCTTAAATGAAAAAAATAATAATTTCAGAGTTTTGAATTATGTTATTTGGTTACATTTACCTATATATTAAACTTCTTTATTCCTATTTAATGAAATTGTTTCCCTAAATATAACACTTAAAATTTTTTCAGATATTCAGCGGTTCTTTAACTACGATAATAGGAGCAGTTGGTTCGGGAAAATCTACAATTTTACATATGATTCTTTGTGAACTGCCTTGCTCCAATGGAAGTATGGATATAACTGGAAGCGTCAGCTACGCTAGCCAAGATCCTTGGCTTTTTGTTGGTGATTGTCAGGAAAAAATCTACTACTTCTTTTATAAATATTAGACAAGTGTTAAAAACCACTTTTACAATAGGATCGGTTCGTCAAAACATTTTATTTGGGCAACCATTTGTCAAATCCCGGTATATGGAAGTATGCAAAGTTTGCGCTCTTGAAAGAGATATATCCTTATTTCCACACGGTGATAAAACAATAGTTGGAGAGCGCGGCGTGTCTCTGAGCGGAGGACAGCGTGCAAGGATCAACTTAGCTAGAGCTATATATAAGGAAGTAAGAAACATTTCCCAAGATTCAAAGGTTATATAGAATAGAGACTTGATTAACTGGACTAATTGTTGTCGTTAGGCATTCGAATAATTCAATATCCAGATAAATCTAACAATAAATAATATTAGGTAAAAGTTATTAAAAATTTTTTCTTAAATTACTAATATACAGCACACTTTTTTTTGAAATTTATTTTTGTAAATTTGGGTTAAAAGTCTGAATTATCCGATCCGTATGCATAATTGTTGGGTAATCAACGTATCATAGTATATAGATCTTTTTCAGGCGGACATATACTTGCTAGATGATCCATTATCAGCTGTAGATACACAAGTGGCGAGGCATATTTTTGAAAGCTGTATAAAGAAGTAAGTAAATACATAGTCAGCCCTTTTCAATTATCTGCTCTCGTTCGTATATTATTTCTTGTTCCTATGACAGGTATTTGGGAAACAAAACCGTTGTATTAGTGACCCACCAGCTACAGTTTATAAAATCAGTTGACCAAATTGTTATTCTAGATAAGGGAAAAATCATTGCAGAAGGAACCTATGAAGACTTAAGTGTAAGATATAACTTACATATAAAAAATATGTTTAATTTATTTGAAATGAAAAGTACCAAAACGTATTTTTTCATCTTAAAGATGCAGGATTTGCCAATAATTCAACTAATGAGGGATAAATCTCATGAAATTCGTCAAGAAGAGTCTGCGACCTCCACAAAGCTAAAACAACAAAGTGCGATTAGTTTAAGGCGGTCTCATTGGTCACATTGGTCCATCGTCTCAAATATAATTGTGAGCACTGATTATAATTCTTACCACTTACGAGATCTATATTCTCCATATATCTTGTCTTCTTCCCCACTCACATAAAAATGGAGAATATCAGAATGTATTTGGAAGATTACTGCTAAAACCAAGAATAATCACTTATGACTTTGTTTATTTCTAGGATCAAAAGCAAGAAGCTGAGACACAGACAGTCGGTCGAGTGCGAGGATCAGTGTATAAGGAATATTTTTTAGCAGACGCCGCCTGTCCCTTTACATCCTTAGTAGTCTTCATGTTTGTAATGTCACAGTTCTTTGCTAGTGCCAGTGACTACTGGATTTCCAGGTGGTAAGAATCCCATTGAAAGAAGATCGAATCATATATATGGCTTATTTGCTTAAGTTCAAAATTTCTAATACAATTAAAAAAAAACTATAAATTTTTAAGTCGAATAAATGAGACCCATAAAAGTCCATGACAGATGTATGAAAAGTTGATAAAGAAAGTCAGATATACTCTTAAAAATATTATGTTAACTTCATAATTTGTCTTTTCATGAAAATGTTAAGTAAAAACACATCACTGTTAAGCTATACATATTATAAAATGAATGCCTTGGCCGCGTCCGTCTTTCTGTATGAACGCAATTAATTTAAAAACTACTGAACTGATTTTTGTATAGTTTTCACTAATAGATAGTGTGAGTCTCGAGAAAGGTTTAAGTGTAAAAATCATTATGGTTTTATGTAAAAAGGCCGATTTATAGCGATTATTATTGCAGAGTTCTTAAAAATGAAGCCGACATCTAGTTTAATATTATAATTCAAATTGACAGGAGTCAAGCTGAAGACCATTTAACTGGAGACAAAACTATGGACAACCTTCTGTGGTCTCAACACGGATTACGACGAAAGGACTTCGCTTTTATATTCGGTGCCCTAACAATTGCAACCGTTGCTATTGCTTTGTTAAGGGCATTCTTGTTCTTTTCTTTATGCATGAAGTCGTCAATTAAGTTCGTTTATTTTACCAGTATTTTTTTTTATTTAAATCCAGAATTTTAATTGCATTTTCTAAAAGATTTCCCTTTACAGATTGCATGATCTGATGTTTGAATGCATATCTTTGTCACCTATGAGCTTCTTTCATCTTAATCCGTCTGGAAGAATCTTAAATCGTTTTAGCAAAGATATGGGTTCAGTGGACGAGTTACTACCTCAAGCTATGCTTGATTGTTTTCAGGTATTTCGATTATATATTAGAAATATTAATACTAATATTTATTATATACTAATTTTAAATTATTTTTAGATAATGTTAAATTTATTGGGAGTTCTAATAGTGATTTTGATGACGGAAATTGGTCTCCTTATACCAATTGCAACTTGTCTCATTATATTCTATATATTTCGACTGATATACATCCGCACTACAGGCGCAATTAAACGATTAGAAGGCATAAGTTAGTAATTTGAATTAGTCCAGTGTACACAACTACTATTACTTATATGTTTTAAACTAGTATTCAAATATTAAAGTTCTTTTTCTTTCTAATTATGGAATGAAGAAGGAAACTGCAAATTTTTTATAACATCTCCAAGATAAGGAATTGGTTTTATTTACGATTTATAATATTTATCACATGTACATTCGTTTGTGTCGTCGAGATTCGTCAAAACAAATCTAACCGTATACCAGCACCCTGACATATAACTATTTTTTTTTATTTTTATAGTAAATAGGAAAAGAAACAGCAGTTATATTATATTTATAAACATACACGTAATAATTATACATATTTGCCAACAAAATTTGCACTGCTATATATACGTGGAGTGAAATTATTACAATCGAAGTAAGTTGAAAAGTGATAAATGATAGTAATACATAAAAAAATCAAACTAATTTTAAAAATCTATATAAAAAATATTTATGTATTCTTAAAATTTCTTTGAATTAAAAATAAATTTAACTAAAAATATTTAATTTAAAACTTTTACAATCAAACATACTGAAAATGGTAGAGAAGTATTTGCTTTCAAGATATTGGGACTTCTTATTAACAAATGAGATTAGCCCGCAGCCCCGTGTTCAGTCACGTGAACGCCACAGTGCAGGGGCTGGCCACGGTGCGCTCCTGCGGCGCGGAAGCGCTTCTGGCGCGAGAGTTCGACCGTCACCAGGACCTACACAGCGCCGCCTGGTATCTCTTCATCACCTGCAGCCGCGCCTTCGGATACTTCCTCGACGTTATCTGTCTTCTGTTCATTGTCTGTGTCACTTTTACTTGTATGATGAAAACTGGTAAGTTTTTTGATCAATTATCTAGTTTCATGTTAGATGCATGTTTATAACACACATTAGGTCCGCCACTGTGCACGGCGGATGGAGCTGAGCGAAGCATTGTAAACTTATAAAATAGCAATGATGGCTCTAATCTTAAGCCTAATAAGAACTCGCACGTGCGATTTCAAAACGTTATACATGTTAACTCTATGGGACAAACTTTGACCATTTAATAAAAAACTACAATCACAAATGCCACCAGTCACTGTCACAGTCACTGTCCTCGAAACCTCTGACAATATTCGACATGCTACCATTATTCGTCTGGTACCTCTGTGCGATGAGACATGAACTAAAGTTGTTATGTGTTTAGATATTGAAGGCAGTACCGTAGGACTGATTATAACTCAGTCCATATCCCTTACTGGTGTCTTCCAATGGGGCATGCGTCAGTCTGCCGAGATGGAAAATCAAATGACAAGTGTCGAAAGAGTTTTGGAGTATACTAAGCTACCTCAAGAAACATCAGTAAGTTAATTAATATAACAAAATAATAATTACATTTATTAATTTACCCTATTAAAATTTTTCAGGAATCGGATCAAAAACCACCAACCAATTGGCCAAGTGAGGGGGAAATAAATTTCGACAATCTTAGTTTAAAATATACTCCTGACGGCAATCTTGTGCTAAATAAACTGAACTTCAACATCCTTCCCCAGGAAAAAGTATGAATAATAGATTAGGCATTAAATTTAAAATATGTAAAATAGGACATATCAAGACTTTTTTTATCAATTTTTAGATTGGAATTGTTGGAAGAACAGGAGCAGGGAAGTCTTCAATAATACAGGCGTTATTCAGATTAGCATATTTGGAGGGAGTCATAACTATCGATGGTCTGGATATAACATCTATAGGTCTAAATTATTTGAGACAAAAGATTTCTATTATACCTCAAGTAAGTCACCTTCTGAGTGGTATTAAAATTTATACAAATCATACGAAAAATGTTATTTGAACCAAGTCAATTTAATAATACTAAATTTTGTTATAAAGGAACCCGTCCTATTCAGTGGGACACTAAGAAAAAATTTAGATCCATTTGACGAACACAAAGACTATGTCTTACTTCAGGCTCTGCATAAAGTTGAACTTATAACAGATGAAAACCAAAAAGGTATAATTCATTTTACCAATAAGAAAAAAGTTTATAAATATCGTTTATATTCACTTTTTGTCTATCATTTTGTAATTTGATACTCATCCATTCCATTTCGTTCCGTTCCATTCCCTTCGATTCCATTCCAGATACCCTCTACAAAAATGTTTCGGACAGCGGATCTAACTTTAGTGTTGGAGAAAGACAGCTGGTGTGTCTCGCGAGAGCCATCATCAACAATGATAAGATACTTCTCTTGGATGAGGCGACGGCTAACGTGGACGCACAGACTGACGCATTGATTCAGAACACCATTAGAGAATATTTCAGACATTGTACTGTTCTCACTGTAGCCCATAGACTGAACACTGTTATAGATTCAGACAAGGTACAATCTTAAAAGAATTAATATATAAATTAGAGATGGGCCGGTTACTTACCGATTAGTCGATTAAGATTAGTCAATATTTTGTAATCGGCGACTAGTCATTTCTGTTCACCGACTTGGTTAGTCAGTTAGTCGGCCAAAGTTGGGCCAACTCTAATACAAATGTAGTTTTGTTAGTTTAATTTAAGTCTTGTGTTATTTTAGTATTTTTTCTGTTATTTTTTTCAACAAAATAACACAACTTACACAGCTTTGGACTTTCTCAATAGATTTAAATATAAGTTGTTTGTTTTTATATATTTGAACAGATCCTGGTGCTAGACGCAGGTCACTTAGTGGAGTTCGAACATCCCCACGTATTATTACAGAATAAGAAGGGTTTTTTCCGCAAGATGGTCTCTGAAACAGGACCCGCCATGACGCAATTACTGCACAAACTTGCCACCGAAGTATGTTTATTACTATTATATACAATTAACCGATTATATTCAAACAAATACTATCGTAATTGGTCTGAATAGTTTCGAACCCATTTGGGGTTCTTATTCATAAACTAGAGCATGGCGGAATCGTGGAATGTGTGTTAGGCTGCCCTCACACCGAGACGAAAAAGTTGCGAAACGAATAAAATTCGCGGCGAAAAAGATCGCCCCCCCTTTATCTACATTGTGTCTATGGGCGTGCTTAGACTGCCGCGAAGTTTCGCCATTTCATGCAACGTTTTTTTCGCCACGATCTCAGTTCGCTGCAGACCGTTTTTTTTTTCGTAGTGAATCCGCTCCAATTTTCCAGAATGTCTACCAAAGAGTTACTATACTTTCAAGATATTTACATATTTGCATATCTAAGTACTATAATAAGAGAATCTATTTTAAGCATAATTTAAGTGCTTACCTTTTATATTCTTTTTTCTCTGATAAAACTAATAGCACAAGAGCTTCTTCCTCATCGGACGACATCATAAAAAGTATTGGATGTACAGCTTCCGCAATTTTGTTTGTTCGCGTCGCGATTATTTTCGCCTCGGTATGAGGGCAACTTTAATTGTAATTGACAATCATTAACAGAATATTTGTTTCAGAATTACAAGAAAAATAAAGAAAACAAATAATATGAAGTTTTTTATTTTTCTTTATATACAATATTTTTAACATAATAATAAATCATTTATATCCATAATAAATAATTATTTAGCAACTAAGCATCCAATACTGTAACAGATTAAATAAAAAAGCGCCAAACAGAATATTGTACACAGATTAAAAATATTAAACAGATTCTATATTACAATTAAGGCTAGCGAGTTGAAGCGCCATTCTCTTCTTAAAATCTTCGATTATTGTATCCATACGTCTGAAAAAAAATACATTTTCCCGCCAATTCAGTTCTCAAATTATTTAAATGATTTCTTCATGATATTGTCTAAGAAAATGTTTTATTTGTAAATAATTATTTAAAACATAATTTGAAATTATTAGCTTTAATGCCATTTTAAACAGCAATTTCCTTTTCAAAAAGGTTCAACTATTCTTAATTGTAATTATTTATACTAATATTAGAAAGCGGAAATATTTGTTTATTCAAGCCATAATCTTCGGAACTACTGGATCGATTTGAAAAATTCTTTTTGATCATAAGACATGTCGAATTCGATAATTCGATTAGCATTACGCGACCACTCTTAGTTACCCTTAGTTATATAAAAATGGGTGGAACCACGAGTAACTGCTAGTTTTATTATAGCTTTAGTCTTATTGAATATATAAATTCATTAACTCTATTAGCGTTCAATATTTGGATAGGTAGTGATGACATGCATCTATGGTGTGTTGTATATGGGTTATAATTACTTACTTTCTCTCCTCTTCCGTTTCTAGTGGTGGTATACTTGCTAACGTTTCAGCAAGATAGTTCCTGAAAGAAAACATTGTTTATTTTGATAGCATTAATAATAATTATTTACAAAATGCACTTTTTTTATAGAATTCGAAATGTTTTAAGCCAGATATGTTATTAAATACAAAACGAATTGTGCATTTTTTAAACCAGAAATTTTTATTAGCTCGATTATGTGAATTAATAGAGCCTGTACCTGCATTTATACCAAAAAAAAAAATACTTAAACGTTCCATCCGCATCTAACCATGATGCTATACTCAGACACCAATCTACTAGTGAGCTGGAGGTACACACGCACATACACACACACACTCACTCTGCCTTCCGTGTGAGATGATCCGCGCAGGCGAGACGCAGCAGCGTGGTCTCCAGTCGTGCTCTGAAGGCGGGCGCGCGGGAGGAGGGGCGTGCGCCCGCCCACAGGCGAGACACCTCCTCACATACTGTCTCACTGATGTCACGCACGTACCGAGAACACGACGACCCGCAGATACTGTCCACCTGGAACAAACTTATTACTAGTTGACAAATAAAAAAAAAATATTTTTTAAAATAGAACTATTAATTTGAATAAGAACTTTAGCTATCCACTTGGAACAAACACATAATAAGTGCGCTGTAGCATGGTGCGGGTGACGTCTGTCAGTACCAAATGACTAGGGATTGACGTTAATTATTTTTTTTCGCTTACGATACTCAGAGCATATATCTAGTTCTCTTTAATATTGTTATACAAATTGATGTATTGTTCCGATGTGCAGAGTAATTCCGTTTATGAACTTATCTTTATTGATATAAAATAATCAAAATAAGGCTAATGATTTTTTCGTGACAACATTTTTGCTCTAGCTCATCAGTGCGGTGGACATTTTGTTTACCCGTGTGATGCTGTCAGTGCGAGCGCTAATACCGACTCTTAGATGAGTTCAGATGAAAAAAATATTTTCTTAGCAACCTTTTAAGCAATCTTACCCCTTATATATATGTTCTGTTGTTTCATTAATAAATTTATAAGCGCTTTAACAATAAAAATTTAACTATTTACAACATATACTTTTTTATTATAATAAACATCAAGTCTCATATCGTGGCTATACATCCTCTCACTAAATTCGTCTAGGCGTTATGTTATACGCATAACATTTTGCTGAATTTTACTTTCTATTATAATTTATTTGTAGACTAAAACATTTTGATTGGGCTTAATTTAATTTACTACACTTATTATATACTACGAATGTGGTATAACTAAGAAATTAAAATACAATTTATAAATCGCGTCAAGTCTCGAGAGAGAATCGAAACGTGAATAACAGTGTCACCCGCACCATCCTACAGGGCACAAGGTATAGTTGACAGATTAAAAATAAACTAATTTTTAAAATATAACTACAAATTTGAATAAGAACTTTAGCTATCCATTTGGAACAAACATATAATTAGTTGACAGATTACAAAAAAAGAACTAATTTCAAAAATAGAACTATAAATTTGAATTGAAACTTTAGCTATCCAACTAGAAACAATATAACTATTTGACAAATTAAAAAAAAAGTAATTTCAAAAATGGAACTAAAAATTAGAATTGTAACTTCAAGAATGCTTTTACTCGGTACTTAAATATTATTTTTACGTTTTGGTGCTAACTTACTGTTATGAGTTTAGGAAATAAAACAAGATGCAAAAGTTTCTTTACATGAAGCCGTTTAGCCACAGTGCGGGACAGTTTTAATTAAAGATGGTAAAAACTAAATAAGTCCCTTAAGAAATATATTTCATTCAGCGGTTACTATATTGTACCATAGTTTGAAGAGCATACATTTTTCTTTGCTTGCTTTTCAAAAGCTATATTATTAACAAGAAACGATATTAACTTAGAACATAGGCGTAAAATACACATTTTTCAGTGTACTTATAAGTTACTGCAACTTCAAACCACACCGAGCTCTATTGGTATAGACATGCAAAATAGCCTACTAGTAATTCATATTCGGCAGAGGTTCCAAGCTGTGGTTCTGTCTCCAATGAGCTAAAACAATACGACTAAGCATTAATAGAAAAAAGTAAGATCCCGTGATTTTTATATAAATTGCCAAAAGTTTATACCCGTTGTTTCGTATATGACTTTATTGATATTCATATTTGATTTGAGTTATAATTGATAATTTGTTATAATTTTTTTTATTAAATTATTATTATGCAAAAAAAGTTTTGAAATCACGAAACACGTGCTCAATAAGAATGCCTATATATCGATTTCTTTATACATTCATTTATAATAAACACATTAAAACTAGCTTTCTATACTTATCGATATATTTTTATTTCACTTCCCCATTTCTAAAGTGTCTTAACTCTTCACACTTAAGTATCAAGTCTATTAATATTATCAATTATTCATGTATTTCAAGTCTATATCTTGAGTTTCAAAACTTAAAATAAACGAAGTAAACTCTCGAAACATGACAAGTTATTATTAATTTGTTAAATGAACGGACTGTCCTACTGGTCACGTATAATATTATTATTATTATTAAGAAAACGGTTTCATTGCATTGACATTTTAATCGTCTTCGACTATAGGACCTCGAGCTATGAGCGTTTATCAAGCCATTACAGCCTTTCAAAAAGTGCCGTAGTGGACGATATTTCACGTCCACATGGCGGGGTATTGGTAAAGTTTTCAACTAGCAATAATCGCACCTCGGATTAACCTCATTGGTTACGATATTGCCTCTGCGCAAAGTTAATCAATACTCGTAGAAGGAAAGTATATCATGATTTTGAGTGACACAAACGATACCGCGATTTAGAATACCACTAGCGCCATCTAGCAACGGTGGAAAAAATTAACAATTACAAACTTTAAACGTGTGAGAAATGTTCATGTTGAAATATATATATTATTATTTAAATTTCTTTTATAATATGTGATTGTTTAAATTTGTCAATATATATTAAAATTATGTTTTTTCTCACTTATGTTACGTATGTATTTCATAATAAGTTTAAAATTAACATAAATATTTGAAGAAATTTACAAAGAAAATTAGTTACACAAATTTGTTACAAGTATTCGAACAGTAACATTGTATATTTCATAGTTATGGTATCAATAACATTAATTATATTCTTTTTAAGCTAATAATAACGTAATTATAATTTCTAAATATTACACTCAATATAACACACTACTACATACTACTACAATATCTTATTTTATTGACCATATTAAAAAGTTATACATAGAACTGTTTCGCTTACTCTTGACAAATATCTTCACTATCCATCTCGCTCATCATTTTGCCCTTATATTAATAACTTACAAAGAGCTTGTGGTAATCAAAAACATTTTTACTAATTAAACTGGTTTAAAATAAAATCGGGTTACTTGAGGTTTTTATTTTTTACTCGGTTTTTGTTAAATATAAACTAACAAGTGTTGTACTATTTTAGAATCCTGATTAAAAGCCCCAACTTTTAATGGCACTTGTCAAGGAGCTCTAGTATATTTTTTTTTAAGCAGGCCCAGTCAAATTCGACAAATCTTGAAAAATTTAAATTCATATTTCAACAGACATTCATATTTCTAGAAAAGTTGGATCATATGTGTTATAATCTTCGATTGTGATTGTATATATGTCTTTTAGAGTTATGATTGCAAACTTTGAATGAATAAAAATACTTAATATCAACCACAGTATGGTTAAAGTATTACCAAAATGGTTAAAGTATTTTGGTTTTAAAGCACGGGATCAATTTTTTTTTTTCATAATTGTTACCACGTATCCTATCACCCGTTTTCGGCTTAACGTTGCGTTCTAGGACATCCTATATGTACTTACAGATTTAGTTAATTGTACTGAAGTTCAGAATATTTAATAAACAATAAAAATAAAATAGCTTTTAATTTAATAGGAGGAGCTGATTTTTTTGAGCTGAGTATGTAGTAGTGTGTTATATTGAGTGTAATATTTAGAAATTATAATTACGTTATTATTAGCTTAAAAATAATATAATTAATGTTATTGATACCATAACTATGAAATATACAATGTTACTGTTCGAATACTTGTAACAAATTTGTGTAACTAATTTTCTTTGCAAATTTCTTCAAATATTTATGTTAATTTTAAACTTATTATGAAATACATACGTAACATAAGTGAGAAAAAACATAATTTTAATATATATTGACAAGTTTAAACAATCACGTATTATAAAAGAAATTTAAATAATAATATATATATTTCAACATGAACATTTCTCACACGTTTAAAGTTTGTAATTGTTAATTTTCACCACCGTTGCTAGATGGCGCTAGTGGTATTCTAAATCGCGGTATCGTTTGTGTCACTCAAAATCATGATATACTTTCCTTCTACAAGTATTGTTTAACTTTGCGCAGAGGCAATATCGTAACCAATGAGGTTAATCCGAGGTGCGATTATTGCTAGTTGAAAACTTTACCAATACCCCGCCATGTGGACGTGAAATATCGTCCACTACGGCACTTTTTGAAAGGCTGTAATGTAAATATTAAAAAAAAAATTTATCAAAATATTCAGATCACACCGACTCCTTTTTCTTATAGTCTAACGTATACGATATATTAATAAATGTTGTGAATAGTACTGCAATCTGACAATTCGTATTTTTAAGACTTGTCAATTATCCCACACTCAAATTTTAGTGTAGTCCCACCAGATGGATTTTCAATATATCCACCATTGATAGTAAGTAAATATAAAATATTCAGTTTTATTTATATTTGCTATCAGATAGTGCTACTGCATTTTATTTTATATACCGCTCAAAAGTTTAAAAAACTAGTATTCATGTATATTTGATTAGAATTTTAAGAAACGCATATTCTTGATTTCTGTTGGATGAAATTTGATAAATTGTTCTGTCTTAAGTATAACACTTACCTCAGCATGTACCGCAATAAGGTTATTAATAATTTCGTAAACATAAGGTCGGGCGTCGTCTACAATGGCGTCGGGATGTATTGCGTGTCTGCCCATATACATGCTGGGCTCTATCGTGCCCACTAGTGGGTCTCCCTTGTGCTCTAGGTATGTCTCTGCTATGCTTGCTTCGAGGTTGCTCAGCGCGTCCTTCGTCGTTTGTAAAGCGAGGGTCGGGATCGGAAATTCGAAACTGGAAAGCAAGGTTTTTTTCAATATGATATGATTAGGTAAAAATATAATAAACATTATTAATATATGATCTACTGTTTTTATAACGCACACAAATGTCCAGATACAAGGCATATTTCTATATTCAGTCAAATGTTAGTTTACATATGCAAAATAAAGGCGAACTTTCCCCAGGCACAGGTCAACCTTAACTATTCTGAGTGTAGTGCATTAGTACCTGTTGAAGGTGTCTTGTATCCGCGGCAGCGTGACTCGTCGCGTGTAGAGCGCGTCAGCGGCGGCCAGCAGCAGGCGCTGCTGCGCGCCGCTGGACACCTGCAGCGGCTGGTCCAGCGCTACTGACAGGGACGAACTGTTGAAGTCCTGGAATAGGTTACCGTTGAGATACTGGTATTTATTGTTTGTTAAGTAATGAGAAATTGTTTCCATAATATTGAAAGAAATTTAGAATATCTGCTTCCAAAATTACTCTTATAAAATAAATAACTCAGATATCGCGGCGAATACTCACCCCTACATGTAATTTAGTACCTACTATGCACAATATATAACTGTGTACATGTTTATTTGTATGTGTACGTCTTCATGTAAGTGTGCATGCATGAGTGAGTGCGTATGCATGTACGCACAATGTATTGTGTATGTATGTGTATTTACAAACGCACATGCGTTTGTGTGTATGTATGTGTGTGCGTGTGCTGCTTCACCTGATCGTCATGCTGCAGCGCAATCTCCTGCAATACAGCAACATACGCTAATAGTATCTGTTGTGTGTTTTTCTGTAGTATGGCGAGTGGTTCACTGCCCTCACTAAGTAGAGTTGTCTCCCGCCTGCCACTCGTAAATACACACTTGTGTATAGAAGAAAGTGCGTCTGTGACATACGATTCGAGAAGATGTGGCTGAAATTTTAATATAATTGAAATTAATTATGAGACATTAAAAAGTACACTTTTGACATTTTTTTTCATAAATTGCTATTTTCTTAATATAAATTTCTTACAAGATCAGTAATAGCACCATAGTCTGAAAACTCTTTGATCTTCCAAGTTTCAGTTTCAGCGAGACTCTTAACACGTTTGTGAGCTCGTTGTAGGAACACCGTCATGCCGTAGACGCGGTAGTCGAATATTATCTTCTCCACTATACTGAGAGGCTGGAAGTTAGTAATTCAATAATTATTTTAGGAAACATGCTTTCAAAGTGGTTACAGAAAAGACCAGTCAACAACCAGTAAAGCCGAAAAATCGTTCTTCAGTTGATTTAATTAATATTATATTAGACCATCCCTAAATTCCAAATTCAATTGAACAAAGTCATCTGCAGGTTTTCATCAAACTACCTGCACTCAATAAGAACTTTAATTTGAATAGAATCGGTCAAGTAATTAACGTAACCTTCAAATTTGACCCTTCATAACTTTTGATCAACAAATCGGCCAAACCTAAGACTATTTTTTTCTTACTCAGGAGGTCAAGATCTCTCAATAGGATTCATGAAATTCGTGATGATTTAGGGGTAAAGTATAGTTTTTTTATTATTTTTTAAAAAATTAACGGATAAACGAAAAATGTGTATATTTGAACTATAGGTGTATTCAAATGTAAATATTATTTGTAAAAACATAAAAACATATACTTAGAGTTTATTAAATTAATTAATTTAATTTAAACAGTTTTAAAGCCACAAACGTTTCGGTTTTTTTAGAAATACTGACTAGATTTATACAACTGAAATTTTATTTACAAAAACATTACTTGTGAGGGCAGATCCAACTTGAGCAGCGAGTCATAGGCCTCCCTCAAACTCCTCAGGTTGGCTTGCAGGCGAGACCGAAGCACATCCGCGGTCACATTGGCACCCCCGCCGCCACCCCCGGTCAACAGACACGCCCGCATCTGTTCCGAGAATACCTCCACTGCTGCTATTATCATCTCCTGGAATTTGTATCGTAAACGGCTATAATATTTATAATATAGTAGACATTTACGAATAACTGAATCGCTCCATCGCTCCATATATTAACGTAATTAACGACACTGAAGCTCAGTGTCTAAGCGACACGAGATGTTAAAAGTTTGAGTCCTGTGTGTGTGTCCCCACCTTGAGCGCGGCGTGTCTCCGCGGGTCGGCGGGCTCCCCGGCCAGCTCCCCCGCGAAGTACCTCCGGGCGAGCGGCCACAGCGCGTGCAGCTCCGCCGCCAGCGCGCAGCTCGCCGCGCCGCACCACCAGCTGCGACGGACGCACCACGCGCCCGCCTCGCCCTCGCGCGACCGACGACGACCTGCGAATCATATGTTCGTTCGTTCAATCATCAATTTATACAGTCCATCAGTCAATCAATCGGTCAGCCATTCAGTCATTCAGGCAATCAGTCAGGCAATCAATCAATCAATCAGTCCGTCAGTTATTCGGTCAGTCAGGCAGTCAATCCATCAGTCAGTCAGTCAATCAGTCCGTCAATCCATCAGTCGGTCAATCGGTCAGTCCGATAGTCAGTTAGTAAGTCAGTCAGTCCGGGAGTTCGTGCGTCAGTCAGTCAGTCAGTCATTCAGTCAGTCCGTCAGTCAGTCAGTTACTCAGACAGGCAGTCAGTCAATCATTCAGTCATTCATTCAGTCGTTCGTCACCCAACATGTACTAAAACATAAGTAATATTCAACAATATTACCGAATATTTTTTTTATATCTGTGTTATGAGGACGGATACAAAACTCCTCACAGAAAACACGTTTTCCAGATGGCAGCGCCATCGCGATTATATTGTCACGTGGATATATCTTGCTATTCCGGAGATTAGATGCTGAAGGGGCTAAAACACAGCCACTTGGAGACTACTCCACAACTTTTATAAGGTTCTGTTTAGATATTAAATGTGTATAGCTTATGTGTTCGATTAACCTACAATTCGCTCACATGATGTCTGACGGATGTCTCTCCAACATATACATACCCTTCTCATTGTTCTCCTGATCATCCTTGTGTTTGAAGTGGTTTTTGACTTTATCCATAAGAGTCATGAGAAAATCCTTGCGAGCCGTTATAGCGACCCACGCCGCGTCGCCTTCCCAGTTCAAACTTATAAGTAGCCTAGAAATAACATGTTTTTTTTTTAAATAATTGTAATTATAATAGGCATTAAAATTATCCGGCTGTATCCATGTAATTTCTATCGGAATTTGCCCGAATAACATGCTAACCCAACAATATATTTTTTCTAAGAGACAAATATATTTTCTTCTAATAATTACTAGTAATAAATATATTTCCGTCATAACTCCAAGGGCAAATTTTGGCTTGTCATGCGTGTTGATTTTTTTAGGCTCAGTATAAAATACCTCATCGATTAATATAATATTAATCGATTATTATTATTAATATATTATTATTATTTATATTTATTTTAAAATTGTATTACCTTATATACTTAGTTTGTTCTTGAACATTAATGGGCATGGTCTTCATACGAGTGTGTAAAGTTTGTTTTAAGTCTTCAATTTTCTTGTCTATTTCATCAAGAATTTTTTGAAACAGCTTAAAACAATCAAAATTGTATTACATACTTTAGTAACAACAGATTAAACTCGCGTAATTTGGTTACATTTATTTTTAACACGACGTTTCGAACGCTTTGCAGCAATCGTGTTCGCGGGTAGACGAGATGTGACTTATATCTCATCTTGCACGTCTCTTGTACCCGTGAACACGATTGCTACAAAGCATTTGAAACGTCGGGTTAAAAATAAAATATAACCAAATTATACGCGAGTTTAATCCGTAAAAAATAGTTTTATTTCAAATGTAATACTTTAATAACAACATTTTATTTATTATCTATTACCTTTACATCAGTATTGCCAAAAAGATTCTTTACTCTAGTATAGTCATTGACAACTAGATCATAATCTTTCTTGCGTATATTCTTGTCAATGGTCGCTGGTAGTTGAAAGAGAAACTTGTGACGTGTTAACAGTGAGAGAGCTTCACGAGTTTTGTCTGCATTTTCTTTACGTGACAGAATTTCAGAGAATAATGAATCAGCTAGAGTTATTGATTCTGTAATAAAAGCATACTTAGAATTAATTAATTGAACAGAGCGAGCGAAGCTCTCTAAGAGAGACTGTTCTGCTCCCTCTGTGCAAGCATCAATCAAAAACGGTATATCCGAAAATTTACAAATTTTGCACACTCAGTCTGTTGGTTTTAAAAGTAATAAAAAAAAAAATAATGTAATAATGTGTCTCGACACGTCGCCTTGCTCAATATGCTAACACATGCATTTTGCAAGCGCAGCGAGTCATAATTGAGGTCTGGTTTGCGCTCCTAGTTATGGTATTCAAATTGTCTTCTAATTGACTTAATTAAAAAAAATATTTTACAGCTATCAAGAGTTGTGATCAGTTGTAAATCGAGTCAACCAATCTGAAGGCTTAATTTGAAATATTGACAAACATTTCATAGAGTAAAAATTTTATACTGAATTCTTTTTGATAATATGTTAATAATATTTATAATTATTATACCTTCAATGGCATTCTGTAAGCTAGGTAGAGGTTCTTTTCCATTTTTCCTCTGATCTTCTTCATACATGTTTTTGAGCAAAACTAGCCTGTCTAGCTGATCCATCACTGCACCTGTGTTGGCTTTGAGAAAGCTTAACTGCCCTTCTTTTTGACCTTCCACCTGGAAATTATATAATATATTATTTATTAGAGTCACAGTTGTGGTTTGTGAGTTAAATAATTATTGAATCAACAATAATTTGTGTTTGTTTTAAAGAATCAACTTTCTTTATACATAACTAATATTTTTACCTACATACTTTTAAAGATTACATCCAAATAAGTTATATGTCTAATAAAAATAATTTAAATCACAAAAAATATTTATTTATCTGTTCTTATATTTTAATATTAATAACAAGATGAAGCTTGTTAGAAGTAAATTGTTATTTTCATATATATATATATATATATATATATATATATATATATATATATATATATATATACATGTATATATTAAAACAGCAAACCTTTCTCTGTAAAAACACCATTCCAGCTTTCAAATCCTCAAAAGATGTGTTGCTGTGGTGTTCTAACAAGTACCAGCCAGGTTGGAAGTTCTCATCTGATAGCTTTCCAGACCTGAAATATGAAAAAAAAAGATGATTACAGTTGTAAAGATTTTAAATTAAAGAAAAATATGTTGTAAAAATTCGTATTTCAGGAAGGTTTTTTAGATTATTACTTTTTAGTTTAAATTATAATTATATACATATGTAATATAAATAGTTATTTAGGTATAGCATAAACAAACTTAAATACCCATCAGGAAACAGCTCATTAAGCTCTTCCTCAGGAAATTTAAATTCCTCCCCTTCAGTTGACAGGCCTAAGGGGTCAGGTGGAGTGTAGGCTGTTGGGGACATAGGCCGTCTACCCCATGGGAGAGATGGAGGAGCAGCTTCCTCCACCCAAACTGCACTCTCTTTTACTGGACCAATTGATTCATGGTAACCTAGTCAAGAACAATAAAATTATTTATGAAACTCTTCAACTCAATCATTTATAATAAAGATATAATAGCAAATAATCCTAAATTTATAATATAAAAATTGTATTATATTATAATTGTATTATTATTATTATTGTATTTATATTTATAGTCTAATAAGATGGAGGAAGTTTGTAAACTTGTACCTCTAAATTGCACTGTAGATGTGCCTTCTCCTCCAGACTTAGTAGTAACTATAATATCACCTCTACCCTTACAGGGACCAGACCTTGCAACAATCTTGTTCCTACTCTTCCATTCTGCTGATAGCAGGCATTCGCAACCACAAATTTTTAGACCTACGAAAGAGATTTTATTTATATTTGTGTAACATATTATTTGTTATATATTTTTTTCCTAATTTAAAACTCGCCTATTAAATCGGTAACCGTAGCACCCAGAAACTCCCCTCTAATAGTTACTCTGGTTCCAGGAGGCCCTTCCTTCGGAGATATACCAGTAACAACAGGTGGAGGTCCCATTATTATAATAAAAGCCTGTTCTTTTATAAAAGTGATTTGTTATTATATAGTAATCGTTTCATTTAACAAACAAAATATCAATAAATCAAATTCAATGTTTTCACGAATATCCTTCTAATGACAATGACATTTGACGCTTGACCGAAGTCAACTGTCACTAAAGTATTCCGAACATAGTTGAATAATTAAAACATTTTTCTATATGCTTTCGATGCATCCTTTGTTTCCAAAATAATATTGATTATACTAATTATATTTACTAGCTCTTACCTACATAACAGTTGTATTTAAACTAAATTATTTTTATACAGAATACAATTTTTATTCCAATTTCGGAAGGCAGTTTTATTATACACCTTTGCCAATTTTTATTTTTAACAAAAAGTATATACTGTCATGTAAAGGGTAACAATTTATTAAGTGGGGTATTTTGGGGGCGTATCTAATTATAAACACTGGTTATTTAATAAGACTGTTTAATTATGCATTATCTTAACAATATTCTATAAAATTTACTAAATATATAAAGCCATGGCCCACTCCAGTTTTAGGTAATAAGTGATTCATCATTGAAATTTGTGCTTACTATTGTAATTTTTTAGTAATAACAAACTAATGAATACATTTTAGTACGGTTGATGAATACGGCTTCGAACGACATGATGATTTCGACTACGAAAGCTATGAAGACTTCATGTCTGATTATTTAAAAGTCTTAGCATCGAGAGCTCAAAAATGGTCAAACTTACTAGGAGAAGGAAAGTCGGTCAAACGCACCAATACAGTTAAAAGATATGTACGAAAAGGAATCCCAAGTTAGTAATTATTTTATTTTACCTAAATTAACTTAATTAAATGTTACAATATATATGTACTAAATATTAATATATTTGCATACAATATACTTGTATTTACCAATAATATACACTGCATCCTAAATATTATATACATGTTTTTTTAATGTATTTATTTTTTTAGGTGACCACCGGCCGTCAGTTTGGATGGCAATATCTCAAGCTGACAAAATGAAAGATTTATCTCCAGATTTATACCAAAAAATCTTAGATGGTCCATTCGAAAAAGAGTTTGTTGATCTTGTTAAAACTGACCTGCCACGGACATTCCCTGACAACATTTATTTCTCCAAAGAGGCTAATCACCAAACACACCTGTACCATGTCTTGATTGCTTATGCTCATAATAATAGGGCTGTTGGTTATTGTCAAGGCTTAAACTATATTGCTGGTATGTTTAATGATATTTGTTTTTTTTCTTTTTCATAATCTCAAAAAAAAAATCTTTTATTTTATGTTCCAAATATTTAAGTTATAATATTATTTACTATTTATTCATTTATGCAGGTTTACTCTTACTAGCTACTAAAAGTGAAGAAACATCATTTTGGCTTCTAAAAGTTTTGGTAGAAAAAATTCTTCCCGACTACTATACAAAGACAATGGATGGTCTTATTGTAGACATTGAAGTGTTGTCTGAACTTGTCAAAACCAAAGTACCAGATGTTCATCAGCATGTAATAAACCTTGGTATGTTTAAAAACTGTAGTTTTATCAGTCTAATTAATTTGTATTATGATAAAGACGGATCAATTATATTAATACCAACATATTTTTATCAGTTTTGTTGATTACTTTTAAACTGTTACTTAATATGTTATTTGAAATAATTAGAAATATATCTTATATATTTACAGGATTACCTTGGGCTGTCATTACAACTAAGTGGTTTGTTTGTCTATTTGCTGAAGTTCTGCCTATAGAGACAGTTTTGCGGATATGGGACTGCCTTTTTTACGAGGGCTCTAAAATATTGTTCAGAGTGTGTCTCACATTGATAAGGAATAACAGAGCGTCTATATTAGCTTGTAATGATTTTACTTCCTTGGCAGAATGTTTCAAGGCTATCGTGAAAAATGCTAGTGCATTGCACTGCCATGAATTTATGCAGGTGTGTATTTAAATTATATGGTACTACTAGCTGATATCTTAGAGTATTAGCATAAAGCTAGAAAGATAGAAAGCCTCTCTCATAAACCCGTCTATCATAAACAGATTTTTTCAAATTAATAGTTAGTTTCGGAACTAGAAGCTATTCAATAAATTGTCAAATGAGGTCAACCTGCTTAATTGCTGCATTTGATTAGTTTTTATTAATTAGTATTAATGTTTAATTAATTAAATATTGTTTCAATCCCCACTTTGATACTTATTTAAAACAATAATTATGCCTTATACAGATATCCAATTATTACAATAATTACAATTATGTTACCATAATTGTTAAAAAAACAGGTTAAAATACTAATAATAACTAATATTGTATTATTTGTTGTTTCCAGGCAATTTTCAAAGTCCCTGGAACACTTTCTAACACAACAATTCTCAAGCTACGGGCACGCTTTGCTAAGCAACGTCGGGAGCAGCAGCAAAAGGAGCACCGGTAAACTGCAAATTAAACTGATTTCTGATCTCATTTTATCAAAAGATTTACCAAATTTCATTAACAAGTTAATTATCATGATTGTTCAAATTATTTGGTAATGTTTTCAATTAAATTAATATTTAAGTGTTAAAATATATTTTTATGGGCCCTACTGTACAAACTTCAACTAGTCCTCAGTTTCAAGAACATTTATAATCATGACATTTTTTGTGAACAAATTTTTAATAATTATTCTAAATTTACTTTTTTTAAATTATATTTTGAATATACAAAAGTTGATTTGCTGATTCTTAAATAAAATATAACATTGTAATATTTCTTTCTGTATTTAAAATATTGGTACATTTTTACCGTTTTTATTTTGCAGCTTTTTTAATTATGAACTAGATGTAGTAGTTTTAAGTATTTATTGTAATTAAGTAACCATGTGAGTGAGAAATATTGAAATCACTTGTAAATGACATACAACTTGTTATTTGTTGACTTAGATTATATTTACTTTAAAGACATACATCATCTTAGTTCTACCATAGATTTTGTAATATGTAAATTGGATTTCTGTAGTGCTGATACAAATAAATTCCAAAAAAATTTTCTGATACACTAATTTGTTAATGGTTGAAAGCTCACACGTTGTATTTAGTTTTTCACAAATTAGTTTGTATATCTAAAAAAAACCTTAAACTTGTATTTCTGTTTATTAATTTAAGAGTAAACTTAAAAGGTTGTTGTAAGCTCAAAACAATTATATGAGGCACTAAAATTGGCAGTGATTACTATTTTAAAAAGATTTACAAATATGTTTATGTACGGTATGGTATGTTTATTTTATAGTTATTAAGAAATATCAGCAAATTAGTTTGAAGATGTTGTCTAGCATAATATCTATTATATTTTTTATGATTGTATCAAATCTACAGGAAATATATAAGGTTATATATAGAATGTAACATTTGCAAGTTTTATCTTTAGTTACACATAACATATGTCAAGTATTAGCTTCTATTAGGTATGAGATATTTTGATTTCAACTACGATGTGAATGTTTTATATATAACTAAATTAGTTCCTATCTTTTTCATTTTATTAAATATACATTTTACTTCTACTTATATTTTTTCATATATAATGTACCTAAATTATATATATATTTTTCTAATATCTTGATGTGGTGTTAAGCTTGACTATTTGAGAAATGAATTCCATAATTGTGTGTTGTCTTAATAATACATGTTTTGAGATATATTTGTAATAGAATAAACAGAAGACGTTAGAACTATTTTTATTTTTTTAAACACTTTATAACATTGACTTATAATACAAATATTCAGTTTTGGTGATAAACTGATTCTAAGAATTAATGTATCAATAAAACTTTTTTATGGAAATCTGTAACCATAATGTGAATTTATGTTCGGGAACTATTAACTATATTACTATATCTATATTTAAATATAACTCATGATTTTCCAGTTTCAAGAACATCTTTTGCTTCATTTATTTTTGCAGCAATGAGGGGGGAGCCACCTTTGTCTGGATGATTTAATAACATTATTCGTCTATGAGCTTCACGAATCTAAAATATTAGAGAAGCTTTATTAAAAAATAACTCAATTTCATTTGAATGAATGGTATCTAAAACGCTACCTTTGATTTATTGGCTGTAGGGCTAACACCCAAGATTAAAGCTGCTTCTCTCTTCGTCATCTTAGACTCAAAACCTCCCTTATAGTATTTTGAATTAGCTAAACTCTCTGAATCAAATTTTGGTAAATTTTTCATAGCTTCCGCAAATTTCGTTGAAGCGTTTGGCATTTGCCTTAGAATATAACGACCTGCAAAGCCCACTGCAGCCATTCCAAGACCTGCCAAAATTATGGAACCGGCCTAAAACAATTAATACGTGTATATTAAATAATTTGATTTAAAAATAATAATTTACTCAATATTTTTGTAGGTTAAATTACAAACCATGATTTAATGGAATAAAAGTAAGTAATGTGTATTTTAAATATCTAGATTATTAGTAACTCTTTTAACTTGTTTTCTTCATTACACGGTACATATTTCATAGAACTAACTAGTAAGTAGTTACTTTAAATTTATTTTAAATTATTATGAAATATCGCTGACATTAGACAATCATAGATCGAAATTTGACATATTTCGTGTCGCAAAATAATACAGATTCTAAATTTTCTTAATGATATATTTTTTTATGTTTTGTGTCGCAGAAAAATGGGAATGTTATCTTTGCTTACGTTTTGTATATCATAGATATAAAATTAAAACCAAAATTAGCAATTTCAATAACACATACGTATTATTAACATTGTTACCATAATTATAATACCAGCACTACTTAATTATACATTATTAGTACTGTTTTTAAATTCTCGTGGGACATTAGATCTTCATATTTAATTACTAAACATCTTTGTTCTTAGTTTAAAATATTTTTTCTAGAGAAACCTTCGTTTGATAGTTCGAATGATTTACGTTGGTTAAGGAACCAGCGAAGTAACGTTGGATCCATAACTTTTAGTCTTTGTACATTGTCTATCTCAGTGTCATCAGAGAATTAGTAGATTTAAATCTGAAAATTTTTAACAAGTTTTTTTTTTGCTATTGCAAGAGAAGCAGTAATAAAAAATTTGAAATCCAAATAAAAAACCTTAATAGTAGATAATAAAATAAATAAAACAGTACGTACAAAAAAGAAAAATAGTATTTTATAATTTTTAATTAGGGTGGAAACGCGATGTAATTTCCTATACATGTTTATTTCAAATAACTGGAACGTCTCTCTATTGAAAATCACATACAAAATAGTACTGGCAACACAATAGAACAGCAGCAGCCGCGTAAAAATTTATATAAAAAAATCGGGCCTTTTTGAAGAGGTTCAACATGGCAGGAGATCAGGCTCAATTTTATCAATTATTAAATACAATATTGTCTATAGATAATGAAATCAGATCGCAGGCAGAGGTGAGTCTTTTTAATATCTTCGTAGGGGATTAATATTTTAGCGACTTTTATTAGCTGAGTAATTTAGTTACTGTATAATCGGCTTCAACACAGGGCCGTGGTCTCGTGTCAAAACGTGGTCATGGAGAAGAGAGATTTAATTGGCTCTATTACAATAAATAAGACGTAATAAATGAGTTGTTTAAGCTCGATGTAAATTTAAAAGATGATAATTACGTTGTAGCACATTTTCTGTATTAACTTTTTTACTTCCAAAGTCTAACCATGTTAGCGGCTTTATTTGATAGACATGTGGTGGTGTTGTTTTTATCGTCTCCTTTATTTTCTTTACTAAGTATATATTTTTATTTTATTGACATTCATACCTTTTTTCAGTTTATGCTAAAAAATGTTTTTTATGAATATAATTTTTTTATATAATTCTAAATTTGTTTAGAAAGTATATAACGACATACCTACCGAAACGAAGGTAGTCCACCTAGTTGGTGCTGTTCAAAATGCTGACCTTGGTGAGGACTGCAGAGAAACTGCAGCAGTGCTCTTACGGAGGCTGCTCAGTGCCGAATTTTTTGAATTTTTTCCCAAACTTCCCTTTGACCAACAAGCAATGCTCAGAGAACAACTTCTACTCACACTACAAATGGATTCTAGCCAACAGCTCAGAAGAAAAGTAAGTAAAATAAATGTTTTTTTTTCTGTATAAAAATTTAATTAAATCCAGTGTTCAATTAGGCTTTGTTCCTAATTTTATTATGACTCATGATGAATCAGTATTGAGTCTAATTTTGGACTGTTATAGATATGTAAGGTATCATGTGTATAAAGAGGTACATTACTAAATGTTATGTATAAAGAGGACTTCAACAGTGTATATATGTAATTGTTTTAGATATGTGATGTGGTATCAGAGCTAGCAAGAAATCACATAGATGATGATGGCGTCAACCAATGGCCAGAATTCATACAATTTATGTTTAACTGTGCAAATGCTCAAGATCCGAACATTAAAGAAGCTGGTATCAGAATGTTTACGTAAGTTTTATAAAATATGTTATTAAATTATTTATAGTATATTTGAGATTAATCTATAATACTATAATTTATACCCTCAGATCTGTGCCAGGAGTATTTGGGAATCGTCAAAATGAAAATTTGGATGTAATTAAAAGAATGTTATTAACAGCACTACAACCCACCGAGTCTGAAGTCCTTCGTATGCAAGCTGTAAAAGCTGTAGGTGCATTCATCTTGCTCCATGACAAGGAACCAGCTATTCAAAAACATTTTAGTGATCTACTTCTGCCTTTTATGCAGGTATTAATTTTGCTTTTATTTTAATTGTATATATTAGCACATAAACTCCTACGTGTATATTTCTAAATGATTTATATACTGCCATAGTGTGCAAAAGTAACTAGAGGATTTCGCTAACACTGAACTTATAATAGATCAGAGTTTGATAGTAGCCCTCAAGACAATATTATTATTACCTGAAAATTTAATTTTGTTCATAGAATAAAAATCTATAACATGGTGTCTTGTATTTTAGGTTGTAGTACAATCAATAGAAAAAGCTGATGATGATGCAGCATTAAAAGTTCTTATTGAGCTTGCTGAATCTGCCCCTAAATTCCTACGACCTCAAGTAGAAACAATCTTTCAAGTTTGTATTAAGGTAAGATAAGACTTTTCATGTGTAAATGTCATATGTTCATTTCCTGAATCTAAGATTTAAATGTAAACAGGTTATTGGAGACAAAGATGGAGAAGACAACTGGCGCCAGTTAGCACTAGAGACACTAGTGACACTATGTGAGACAGCACCAGCCATGGTCCGTAAAGTTGTTCCCAATGCAATCCGCATGCTGACACCACTTGTACTTGACATGCTGTGTGAGTTAGAAGAAGAGCCTGACTGGGCTGTGCAGGATAATGCTGCGAATGAAGATAGTGAACTGTAAGTTGTTATATATTTTTTTCAAAATGGTGAATTAATCACTCACAAGATAATATCCCATGTAAGTTTTTCTTAATTAGGTATATAGTATGCAAACTATTATCTATAAAAAATCTTACCAAAACAAACATCAAGATAATTAGCATCTTATGTTCCTTATACATAAGCATGTCAGTCCCTTGATTACAAATAGTTTTATTCTAAGTAAAATGTTTTTCGTTCATTTGTCGCTTATATATTTGTAATAGCATTCATATACAATAAATCTGTAATTTGTATAAAATTAAATTAAACTTATCATTGTACAGAAACTATGTCGCAGCAGAATCTGCTTTGGACCGAATGTGTTGTGGTCTTGGCGGCAAGATAATGCTGAGTCTAATTGTGGGGCAAGTTCCGGAAATGTTGAACTCTCAAGATTGGAAAAGGAGACATGCTGCTTTAATGGCTGTGTCGTCAGCAGGTGAAGGCTGTCACAAGCAAATGGAACAGATGTTAGATCATGTTGTATCTGCTGTCTTGAACTATCTTACTGATCCTGTAAGTTGTTTTCAATTAATATTAAAGTTAACAAATAAATTAATTCCACACTAGTAGCAAAAAATGCAAATAAAAATTTGATTAAATAATTCTCACAGCATCCACGAGTGCGTTATGCGGCGTGCAATGCTATTGGACAAATGTCAACCGATTTTGCACCAGTGTTTGAAAAGAAATTTCATGACAAAGTAGTTCCTGGTCTCCTAATGGTACTTGAAGACAATGCCCACCCCAGAGTACAGGTATGTCCCTTATGTTCTTTAATTTGACTTCTATAAGTTATTATTATTATTAAAATAGTATTTATCAAATTAAAATATATATTTTTTTGTAAATGTTTTAGGCTCATGCAGCAGCTGCCTTGGTGAACTTTAGTGAAGATTGTCCTAAGTCAATCTTAACTCAATATTTGGGACCACTTATGGGAAAAATAGAAGCTATTTTAAATCTTAAATTTAAGGAGGTATTAAATATATGATATTTGATTTTACTAAACCCCAATGTTCGTTAGTGGCAAAATCCTCTAATGTTTTTATCACTTCCATAGCATTGGGAGAAAAACGATGACATTTGCTCCCTTTCTTTCTTTCATAGAGAGTTAGGGATCTCAGTTCACCTACAAATAATCTATTAATGTTTGGTTATGTAATATAAAAACAAATTTATATTTTATACTAAATAAATAAAAGAAAATAAAATAAATATTTTCTTACTTTTTTAGTTGGTTGAAAGTGGCAATAAGCTTGTTTTAGAGCAGATCGTGACCACTATTGCTTCAGTTGCCGACACAGTGGAAAAAGATTTTGTAGCATACTATGATCGGCTAATGCCATGTCTTAAATATATCATTGCCAATGCAACAACTGATGAATTTAAGATGCTTCGTGGCAAGACAATTGAATGTGTTAGTCTTATTGGTAAGATATCTATATGTTAGCATTTCGAAGTTAAATTTACCAATTACTTTATTTATATTATTTCTGCAAACAGGTCTAGCAGTTGGTGAAGAGAAATTCATGGCAGATGCATCAGAAGTGATGGACATGTTGCTTAAAACCCATACCGAAGGTGATCAGTTACCAGCTGATGACCCACAGACTTCATACCTTATTTCCGCCTGGTCAAGAATTTGCAAAATTATGGGTAAGACAATATATATATTACCAAGCACAATTTATTAGTGATGATGTAATTAAAGTATGTATATTGAGTATTTTAGCAAAGTTACATCAATACAGGTTCCCTTAAACAGAGGTATATGTTACTAACCTAACCTAACATTCAAATAAAGTACATTTAAAAAAGGCTAACCTAACCAGATCAGAACCATGAAATGAAATGAATGTCTTTTTGTTTTACGTTCACAGCTAAGTAACATTTTGCGCCCTCTTAGAAAAATCATAATTATAAGGTTATTTTAACTACTTTTATTTTGTATTTAGGCAAAAAATTCGCTCAATATTTGCCGATGGTCATGGAGCCGGTGATGCGTACCGCTGCTATGAAGCCGGAAGTAGCTCTATTAGATAATGACGACCTCGAGGTCATCGAGGGAGACCTTGACTGGCACTTTGTGACTTTAGGAGAGCAACAAAATTTTGGTATTAAAACTGCAGGTATGTTTCCATTGTAATAAATATACTCTTTTACTTTGAACTAAATCTAGCATTAATTAAATCATAATTTTCTAGGGTTGGAAGACAAAGCGTCAGCTTGCGACATGTTAGTCTGCTACGCCCGTGAACTCAAAGAAGCTTTCGTAGAGTATGCTGAAGATGTTGTGAAGCTAATGGTGCAAATGTTACAATTTTATTTCCACGACAATGTGCGCACAGCTGCCGCCGAGTCACTGCCTTATTTGCTTGAATGTGCACAAATTCGTGGCCCACAATACATACAGGGCATGTGGGCCTTCATCCTTCCCGACTTATTAAAGGCCATTGACTCAGAACCTGATCAAGATGTGCAAGTTGAACTGCTTAACAGTCTTGCAAAGGTATAACAATCATATCTATAATATAGGTGTTGTCCACAATATGTTGCAATGATAAGAAAATATTTTTAACTTTTATAAATTTGTAGTGTATTGAACTACTGGGGGCAGGATGTCTAGCAGATGATTCTATGGCCGAAGTGCTACGCATTCTTAACAAGCTGCTCACCGAGCATTTCGAACGAGCCACTGAACGCCGACAAAAACGCACTGACGAAGATTATGATGAGGTATTCACAGGTTTTTTACTAAATATTATATTTTCATTACTATTTTGACAATATATATATATATTTTAAAAAATACAACATTTAAAAAATAATTATTTATCACTTAGGTTGTAGAGGAACAATTAGTTGACGAAGATAACGAAGATGTATATGGTCTGTCTCGTGTGGCCGATGTTTTGCACGCACTCATGTCTGCTTATCACGAAAACTTCTTCCCTCATCTTGACTCTTTATTGCCACACCTTGTACAGCTACTAGGACCTGGGCGTCCGTATGCTGACCGGCAATGGGCAATTTGTATATTCGATGATGTTATTGAGTTTGGGGGTTAGTAATTTATTATAATTTTATAATTTTGTTGATTATGAATAATTTTAATTATTGGGGAATTTGGTTCTTAGGTCCAGCTTGTGTAAAATATCAAGATATATTCCTGGAACCAATGCTGAATGGTTTACGTGAACCGGAGCCTGAAGTCCGACAAGCTGCCGCTTATGGGTGTGGGGTGCTGGCTCAGTTTGGAGGACAACACTTCGCGGCTGCGTGTGCTCGAGCCGTTCCACTATTAGCCGCACTCATCGCCGAGCCAAACTCGCGATCTGTGGAAAATTTAAACGCTACTGAAAATGCCATCTCTGCTGTTACTAAAATAATCAAATACAATCATTCACAAATCAATAGGGACGAAATCATCAGGCACTGGTAAGTCATTAGACTTTTTTTTTTATAGAAATCTCCTATATGTTCTAAAAATGATTTGACTTATATTATTTTGACATTATTACATAAATCTTCGTTTATGAATTAATTACATAGTTACTGTATGGTTGTATGTCATGTATGTTGCTGCAGGTTAACCTGGCTGCCTGTGGTGGAAGACACGGAGGAGGCGCCGCATGTGTACTCTCTGCTGTGTGAGTTGGCAGCCAGCGGGCATGCGGCTCTGGCTACGCCGGACGCACCGCAGCGAGTCATCGCGACTCTGGCGGAAGCCTTTCTACGCGATGCTGTACCCGACGACAACCCCGTGTTTGCGCAGATGGTGTCGCTCGTTCGACAGATACAGGTAATACAAAAGGGGAAAACACATAAATAATCATATAAATCTATTTGCCTTTCATACCTTCTAACACCAATGAATTGACAAAAATAATGTGTATAATATAAATTTGCCCCTATTATTACCTGGAATTTTAAATATTTTTTTGATGTTATCTGAGGTGTAATTTTAAATATACCTCCTATGTTATGTACTAACTTGTAAAACTATATTTTTTCAATATACATAAATGATGTAGAAGTAGTATTCATTTTTATCTTTCTTTACTTTTCAGAGTAATGCTGAGCTATTTAATTCATGTTTGCTGCAATTAAGCAACGATCACAAGGAAGCTCTGAAACTAGCTCTGCTGGCGACTCCTATACCGTAATGGCGCATCGTTTTCGCTGCTTGTATTTATTCATTCGCCCGCGCCTCACCACCTCTTCCGTTGCCAGTCACGCTCCCCACACGAGCCCATCTCTTGTGAATTATATTCCTTGACTGCGTCTTCTATGCTGCAAATAAACTCTTGACCAAAAATAAATTTTCTAGTTACAGATCATGTAAGGGCTAATACGAATTCAATGACTGGTAAAATCAAACATTTTCGTAATTAATATTACTCTCCTGTTCTTGGATTACTTTCTTAGATCTCATGAGATATCAGTTGGGCTAAAAATTACTGTGATATATTTTATACTAATTTTGATGATCAGCCATACGAAGTAGCACCTCTTTGACTATCATTGTCAATTTCTAAACATTTTATGTTTTTTCTAATATCAATATTTTATAGCGAAAATGTAATGTGAATGGTCCAATTTTATGCTATTGTCACTACATTATTATAGTTCATGTTCATTGTTAGATGTATTTATATCTTATGACTTTTATATTTTTGACTCATTTTTAATTGCTGCAATTGCATATTGAAATGTTTACTAAGATATATTTACATACAAACTTACCATGAGTAAGTCATGTTTTAATCATCTTACATTGTGTTATATTTAGGTTATTTTGAAACTAACACTAATATTTAATGCGAAATTGGACTGTCACATTCCACATTCTTAGTTCATGTTTCGGCTCCGTTGGGATATTTGGTAGCTGTTTCTTGCAATGGACCTGTCTGTTTATAAGAAATAATTTTATTCATTAAATATATATGATATTATTACATATACATTTCTTTGTTTAACTAAAATAAAAGTTATTGGCATTGAACGATTGTTTTATTTTATAGTTAAATTTAAATGATGAAAGAGGATGAAGTTCTAAAGGTTCTTTATAAATCGATAGACACAGCACTGAGAGTCTTTTTAAAAACTCTTATTATGGTATTTTCAAGAAGTATTTAGTTATACTATGAATGTATTAAATCATATTACATGTAGTATTTTAGCGCTCTTAATTTATACCTTGATGGAAGAGCGAAGCTAGCACTTCGCAAATAAAATTACTGTAAATATAGTATGAGTATGAGTTTTATTCTTCTAGTTAAATAATCTTATTCCCGATGTAAGTCCTCAAAAATAAAAAATAATAACTTTTTTATTATGAAAATCCAACACGTAGTACACCAATTTTACAATTCGAAGTCTAGTTATTTTCCTTTACTTAACATTAAATTTGTTTAATCCATCAGCTTGATTACATAAAAAAAAAAAGTTACCCCCAAAATATTAAAATTACAACAATTTTATTTTAATTTGCTTGATATTTTATTAATACCTTACGTCCCATCATTCATTTTCATTGAAATTTCATATCTATTTTATAACTCCTATAAAAAATAAATTGCCCTACTTTTTTATTTCCTATTCCTTTACCGTTGCAATATACTATTGTACATACATCTAAGGCTTAAATAATTCTTGAACTTATCACAGAATACGCTATTTATAATGAAATTGTACCTAGGTATTTACATTCTACCTTCATATGCATTTTGACAACTGGCATCGCTCATCGAATCTTTTTGAAATTCAGATTTCAGTCACCCAAGAAAGATTAATGTGTGTGTGTCACTAGCCTTGCCGTCAGCAGTGTTTTGTTGACAGAAATTTTCGGTGCATTTATATTTTATACTTACAAGTTCAAAGATCTAACAATTCTTAATTTCACATTACTTACTACATACGAAACAGATAGTACATTAATTTAAAATCTTTTCTGTAATTTAAATTATAGTAATAAACAGTTTTGGTTATATTTCGTGAATTTAAATTCAATTTAAACGTATAAGGCTATTATTATTGAAATACACACTATTAAAAGTTGAGGTATATGTATCATTTTACGTTATGAGAGCGTGTTATATATTACACCGGTGTGCCATGAGATAATGTCGCGTAAGAGGTCTCGAATCACGAAAGAAAAAGAAATGAGTTCAATATTAGAGTCCGGTGCTGGCGAGGGACCTTTAGGTAGCGACACTGGATTTGGAAGCAACAGTTTTGCAAGCCAAGAAGCATCACAGGTGAGTGCCTTTTTTCTGAGATAATATTAGGTGCTCTCTAACCTATTTCAAATCCTTTTCTTTGATAAAATCAATTTTCATGAAGGTTTAGTTATCAAATTGGCACGTTTAAGTTCATAAAAGTATAAAATTTGAAATTATATTGCTGATTCATCTCATAATAGATTTTATTCCTTGAATCACTGCAAATGTAACATGCAAGTCAAGGCTAAATTTAAAGGTTGTTGCTATCTGTTTTTGATTCTCAGACAGTTAATACTTATATTGATACACATATATTCTATTATTATGATAAACTCAATATCCCAATATTTCTTTTCGGTATTCAATAAAGCAACAAATAAATAATGAAATTAATAAATTATTAGTAATTTCAAAGCATACATACAGCACTATTACTAAGATTTATGTAACAGTAGTCTTTATCTATTTATCTGTATCTAAAGTACTTGTTAATGATATATAAATAATGTTCACACAGAAAAAAAAGTATACAATACTGAATATTTTAATAACACCACATACCCATTTCCATTTACATTGATTTATTTTAGAGCTGGTCTTTAAATTATATTAGTCTGTGTAAAAATTTTCCTTATTTTTATAACTATGCTGGTAATAAAAATAATGGTACTATTTTCATAAATAAATGTGACTATGTTGAGAATATCCTTGTATGAAAAATATAGTTCAAAATATACCAATATATCGCCAAGGATTTGGCAAAAGTTTTTAACATCAGCCACCTTACATCAACCTTTGGAAATTCTGATGGTGAGATTTATCCCACCTTTGGGTTAACTTGTGTCGGGTATTGAATTGTATGTTGACCGAAAGACATGTGTTGATTGTTATGCAAACTGTATGACAAAGTCTATTTTTATATAATATTAATTTTATTCAGTATCAGTGGTATTTATTTTGTATAATACTTATGTGGTTACATAATGAGAATTTAATGGAACTTATAATTTGTATTTTTTTTGCAAGCTATAATATTTTTTATATGAAAAATATTTCTTAATATGAAACATATTAGTTTGGGTAAAAAGTCTTTGTATTTTACTTTGTCATTTCAAAGTAAGAAAAGAAAAAAATAATAATGAATTACTTCGATACAAATTAAAAGAAAGAAAAATAATTATATTATTAAAAAATTTGAAAAGCTTAATATATATTTTTTTTATTTTACACTTATTTTACACCACATAACAATTTACAATTTTTAATAGAAACAGAAAAATAATTGTCAAATTTTACTTTATCATATACTACATAAGTGTTGATTTGTCGTAAATTTAACATCGGTTCCATCATCAGAACTTATCCATTGTATTGACCTCATGAAATATCTATAAATAATAGAAAAAGTTGCAAAATTATTGCTAATATAAAAATCCAAATAATCTTCTACAGTTGTTGAATTGGGGAAGTCGTCTAAAAATATAATTTATTTTATTGTTATTGGAAAACGAAAGCCAATTGCAATATAATGGGCGTGGTGCCAACAATGTGGCGTGATCGGTCATCTAGTAGTAGTCTACAGTGACGTCACAGAGGTGTTAGCATATTGACTAATTGACTATGGCGCCTAATATTAAAATATATGATAATATTAGATATTTTAAACATTTATTACAAAAGCATGACATAATTAATTTATAAGTTTAGTGTAAATTACAATTCCAAACTGTAAACTCTACAAATTGTAGCCTATCTCTTATTGCGATCAGCTACTCTACTGTAAAGTTTCATCAATATCCGATTAGTAGTTTTTGCGGGAGAGTAACAGACGTACATACATCCTGTTAAACTTTGAATTTATAATATTATTGGGGTAGGATAGGATGAAGTGATGTCACATATTAAAACCCAATACTGACAAATTGAAACAATGTTGTGAATGTTTGTATTGAGTTAACATTTATGTATATGATATTTCTTATCGCTGCCAGCAACCAATTGTAAATCTCCATAGTCTTGTTTTTGTCAGTTCAACCTGCAATGAGCACCATTCAGATCACCTTAAGCAATTAGTTATTTCAATAATGTACTTTATTTTATTCCATTTTTACAAATATATAATAAAATAAAACTATTTTAACCCTAGATCACTAAACTTACATCTGTGTTACTGTCAGTAATCATTCGTCTCACAGACTACAAATTAAAAGCAAGTATATTTTTATATTTCCTTTTATTACAAACAAATGAGTGTAAATCAAGAGAAGATTTATAATATTTCATGAAAAAAATAAAAAAATGATTAAAAATAACTTTTGCACTCATGGCAGACGTTAAATCTATGCTCTCCACAAATAGGCCCTCTACTTCTTTTTCACAATTATCTTGTTCAGAGTTACATTTTATGTTATCCCTCTCTTCAATTGTTTCCTCATACGATTCACTCAAAAACTGTAAAATTATCTCTTGATCTTTTCTCAAATCCATCTTTCATAAAAAAAAAGAATACTTAGGATAGTAAAAAAATGTTGGAAAACGCAAAAATGCTCACATTGGCTGATTACGGTATTAACACAAACTTCTGTCCGTTATCACTAAACACTCGACTATCAGACGACGATTTTAGCAAATATCGAGAAATAACATCTGTACAGCGATGCTTATAAACTTTGAATGACATGTTTAACTATTTATGAAAGTTCTGTTAGTCAAATGGTGTGAGTATAACGGGAATATATCGAATTCGCAAAACTACAAGCGTGCGTAGTCTATTAGACGAATTTATTAATTTTTCTAAAACAAAAGCAATTATAATTTGTTTCGAATATTTTGCAGCAATTGTTTTAACGGAAATTACTTTAAAATAAAAATTGTACATCCGTTAATAAAATTTTTTTCAACTAAATCATGAAATTATATCTATTGTTTTATATCCATTGATATGAATTTATAAAAAATATTCTATGTTTGTTATTATTTTCATCTGTAGTTCTGTACGTATTGTTAATTGTTGTTTTAAAATATTGTTTCCATTGAATAATCGAAACATTGTTATAAACCCGACCAACGTCGCTATATAATACAAATTTTATGAGCAAACCGATATATGTGGAACATACTCAATTTATTTTTATAAATATTATTCCAAGATTTAAAAGTTTAATCAATTCTGAATACTGTGATAAATTTATTAAGTTCAATTGCAATAAAGAAAATTATCAAATACCCATAACTAGAGGACGAAGACGTAAATTTAAAAATGATTTGGCTTGTCATTTACCTTTTTTTTTAAAATTCAAACCCTAATATTATGTAAACGATTTTTTAAATTCATTTTTTTAATTTACCAAAGGCATTCGATTGTGTATAGCATGAATCTAATTAGTAAATTACAACATTATGGAATTATAAAAAAGGCCCTTAATTTGCTTACTTCATATCTTAATGACCGTAATCAAAAAGGAGACGTAAATAGTATTCTGGTTCAACTGTTAAAATGAACGTTCCACAAGGCTTTAGATTAGTTTCTGTTTTGTTCCTCATTTACATAAATGACTTACCTTACCTTCTGAGGGATACATGGGATAGTATTATTTTCTGATAATAATTTAGAGAGCAATCAGTAATTGGCGATGTAAGCAATGTTCTTTTTTTATTGTACTACGACAATAATTGGTCGTTAAACGAAAAAAAGAAAAAATGTATACGTACGTATACGTTTTCTTATTCCAACGTCAAAAATATCGGAACCAATGTACAATTAAATAATGAGGAGTTTGTTTTGGTCGATTCTACTGTTTTCTTGGGCATCACCTTAGATGAAAAATTGCTATGAGGTTCTCATATTTGTGATTAATCGAATGGACATATTTCTGCCGCATACGTAGTTTACAGAATACGCCGATTAACAAATAAATTATTGAAACAGCTAAATTATTTTAGGTATTTTCATAGTATCAAGACATTGGCCTGCTGTTAAAGAGTTACAAAGTCAAAATACTTTTTTGATGCTATTGTTACTCTTATTTAAGAATATGGCCGCAATGCACCGCTCACATATAAGTCTTTACTTGCGATAGCATTGGGGGTCAGGTTTCCTTCGTCCTTCAATCGTGGCGAAGGGGTGAGTGCTGCTTGTGATGACTGGTTTTTTTGCATGCCGCGATTTGCAATATTTATTGACTAAAATCATTAGGCCTTGATATATCTAGTTGATGGCTATGGTTTTATTCAATCGGAAATTGATTACAGTATATTTTACAAACAAAAAAAAATCAAGGCTGAGTTTTGGATTCATCGAGGATTTAATTTTCAATTTGGAGATTTACGGTATTCAATAGTTACTGGCAGAAGTGTCAGTAGCTATTGAATACAAGGGATGACTTTTATTGATTCAAAGCGGATAAGATATCAATAGAAATAAATAATGTAATAATATTTAATAAACATTAAATACTAAGAGCGTGATGAATATAGGTCAATTCGGTTGTGAAATCGCTGAAAATGTTACTATATAATTACTTAATGATTATTTATTTTTATTATAAATTTTAGTTGCTCGTAAATTTCATGTCTTGAATTAGTTCAGCTTATTTATTAAATTACCACAAGAGGCCGAGTAACTAAGGCTTCTGTAGCCAAATTAGTATATAAATAATGCAGTCGCAGAAAATGATTCTTTTAACAATAGGGATTAAAACAAAATGTTGGTATCCTTGAAGTGCTTATTTAGGAGCTTGTGGTTAACATGAAGTCTAGTAACAACAATAAACCAAACTAATCATATCAATCTGTTAGTCTTCCATTGTTGACACTGCTAGAGCCAATAACGCGGACTACATTTACAAAAGTCAATAAACGATCTAATTTTTTATAATAAAAAAGGAAATTACATTCCGTTTTTTGTATTTATTAGTGCAAATAATCGACATTTGGCAAGATAAAAATCGAAGATTATTTAAATCTCGGATTTTAAAATCACATCGTCAATACAACAAAAAATGTTAATTCTTGAACAAAACTTGAAAAAACATTATTACCTAAATATTTTGTCACAATAATAGATACTTAACGAATTACCATGTATTTTGTATTTTGCCAAGTAAACGAGGTCACTATGCCGGTTGTAGTCTACAATTTCCACGTAAACTATTTGTGTACATTGAAATTAACAAGAGTTAAATTTAGATTTGGTCTTGTCATGGACTGGATATTTACAGACTATACTAAAATTGATTTAGGTGATGAAACAGAATTAAATATCGTTTTGAAAGATTTGATAAAATAATTGATAATTATTGATGAATCGTATATAAATAATAATATTATCTTCAATCAGTTTCCTTATAAAAACGAACGGCCATGAATAAATGTAACAAACAAATCACGTCATGTTCAAGCGATGATCTCATGATGTAGGATAAACCTGGATGACGTTTGAACAAATTGCATTCTCATCCTAAAACCCTAATACACTATCTGGAGTTTTATGGGGTATTATAATATTACAACAATCTTACTTTTCCTGCCCGTACCAAAACAATTATAAAACTATTGTGTTAGTAAAATTTCTTTTATTATTTTTGCTCTTTTTCTAGAAACTCAAAGGTATAAAGAACTTAAAATGATTATGATATTAAAAAACAAATATGATACTTTTAAGATTTCATGCTAGATCTGGAGTTCATCAAAAATAAGAGAACTCTGAAATTGTATATTAGAACTTGATATTTAGGAATATTCCCTTAAAAAAACGAATCGCTTATTCAGTAGTTCTGGACATATGTCCAAAAGTTGGCACAATGCAATACCGGATAAAGGTTTGGCGGGATATCCGGCAGCAATACTGCGATAACAATTGGTGTCCAGATATTAGCAAGATTTTGCAATGAATCTTTCAACATTACTAATAAATCCCTATAAAAATGAGGAAAGTCCCAGCAATAGAAGATAACAACCAAAGAACATCTAAATGAAATGAATCACCAATGTTTTTAGGTCATATAATTGGAAAACGTTTTTTTTTTTGGCTATTTTCTGCAACAAAATATATAAACCTAGTTATTAGAATAACAGTATTGGTTTTTTTGTCATATATTTTGGTATTAATTAAATTCTATGCACTTTTGGTACAAATAATATTATAATCTGTTAATTATACTATCGTAATTTACTAGACATGTCCTATAACTATTACATAATAAAAATTTATACAAATGACATGTTTTTCTGTCTAGCAAATGACTTTCCTGTGGTATTGTTGACATTCAATTTTTTCACCACATTCTGCAAAAACATATACTTACACAATAAATAATTTATATTTTATAATGTCAGCGTAAACCTATACGTAGGCTTACCATAATTACGAAGAGCCAAACCGGGACGCAGAAGAGGCTCATTTTCATTTTGCTTTTCGCTTAATTTTTGTTTTTCATGTTTGAAATTCAATCAAAATTACTATGAATTGAAAACATATTAATAAATTTGAATATATTTTTTATTAAAATTTATTATTATTGACCGGGACGCTGGGACAGGGATCTCAAACCGGGACTTTTGGTAAGCCTAACTATACGTATAATCAATTCTATTTACAATATATCGAGACCTTACACATGATAATATAACGATAACAAAACATGCAACTATTCACATATTGCCAGAACAATAATAATTAACTAAAAAAATAGGTTTGGTAACAGTATTCAATATTAAGCAATATGTGGACAATGACAATATTTTAATAATAATACGTGTAAAGTTTACTTTAACATAGTTGTTAATCTTAAATCAAGCATGAGGTTTTACAGTGTATCGAAAACTTTGTTTTAAAAATAATGTTGGAAATACCAACGATAAAATCGAGATAAGAACTTAGTAATATTTGAAACGCATGAAACAATAGAATGTAGAACGTGTTAACAAGCGCAGTGGAGATTTGAGAATACGGAGATAAAGTTATAAATTAAAACGAGCGACATCTAGTCAAGGTCATGTTGAGTTCCCTTCGAGTTCGACAAGCGTGAAGCGACTAACAGCGCTCTCGTGGCGCATCGCGTGTCTGACGAACCTCCACGTCGGCGTCGCGCCACCGACACTCCTCCCGCTCCCCTCCCTCCCTCCCGCTGACACCCTCCTCAATACAAATTCCTAGCTCATTCCGAATCTGCTAACCTATAGCGTGCTCTTATTAGTCACCTCCTGACGTTCAGATAACACGCGCGTGTTTTACTTTATTACTAATCGTTAAATGATCGGAATTTTTTCAATTATCAAATATAATTAAAAAGTAATAAATATATTTTTAATTTGAAGCAATAAATTGGTTTTTCGAAAGATAAGAACTTGCAAACCATGCGAGAAACATTCAGTGAACAGTGTTAGAATAATCAACGTTGTGTTTTAATTCTTTAAACTGACTTTCTAGTCTTACAATTAATAAATGATGTCATCCTTAACCATTACATCCACACTTACAAACGGTCACCATAATGGAAAATTGGAGACCGGCCTGAACGGGTACCGGAAAAATGGATATGTAAAACTTGAAAGCATTGACCACAGTGTAAGTATTGACATTTTCATTTTAGGGGCATTTTGTTCTTCTTATTGTTAACAATCGAAACATCGAAATCAATTTGGAATTTAATATCCAAATATTTTAGATTATTTTTTAGATACAAAAGTATAGATGGAAAACCCAGTTGACATCACAAACTCAGTTTTCATTAATAAAATGAGTGAAAGCGCTTCATGTAGTGTGAACTATTGTAGAAAGTATTGGTTTAAAATTAAACCCTAACTTTCTTTTTTATAAATAAGTTTGATTTACTATGTACTAAATACATCCAGTTGTGATAACAAGAGCTCTGGTTAATTTAAGTTCAATGTTTAAAAAAGCAAGTTTGTGTTTTTTGTATATTTAATCCAACATTTTTAATAATATTTGAAAATATAATCTTCATATTTCGTCGTCCACTGAACACCACTGCTATAATGTACTTGAAAGGATCAACAATAGGTGTTTTTTTTTAAACTATATTTTTGTGAGGTTTTTTGAAATTTGATTATTTTGTACATTTGCAGTAATTAGTATTTAAGTACCCAATTATGTTATGAAATTTTAATTATTACATCATTATAATCCCCGTAATACGCTAAACTCGTATGACGTCATCATTTGAAACTTATTTGCATTTAGTTAAACGTCAAGTTACTTAAAAAGTATGGTACAGGAGCAAAGTACAACAATTGAATATTCATTTGTGTATTGTGGGTTGTTATGGACTTGAATTATGAACACAGAATGTTGATAAATTATTATACCCACACATTCTAAGTCAGTAACATTCATCATGGAATCTGTTAACAAGTCTTTAATTATTACTCTACATTTGTGTTTTATACATTTAACTTAATTTACCCTTAAAATATATAATCGATCACACGTTTTTTACCGATTTTTATTAGATTTTTGAGTAAATAACACACCGAAATTCGTGAAGAATGCACGTAATGCAAATATTGTTACGAATCTAGCAGACACTGTTTCCTACACATTAGTAATAGCGAACAACAGTTACGTACGAAAGGCTCGGACTTTAATCGAACCGGATTCTAAAGCCGGCTCTTGACCCGCTCAGCTGATAGGCTTCAAGAAAAAACGCGGTCAGATAACCTTATGTCAGATCTATAAACGTTTAGAAATTACACAATCTTATAATTGTGTTTAAAAATAACACAATTTTGAACGAGAATTATGATTATAATTTAAAGTTGTGATTTTTTTTATTTATAACCTTTTTGTTCATTTAAATAATTTCAAGAACAAAAGCATGTGACCTTTGACTATAGTTGGGTTTTGGTTACGTAAAAAACTAATGACATTGACGTTTAATGGCATTCAATTTTATAATCTTAAAATAAACTTTGATTTTTAAATGAATTCTAACAAAAATATATCTTGCTTATTTTTTTTTAGGAAGTATTTATATATTTATTTAACGAGGAAAGTAAATTACAAAGAATTGACTCTAAAGTATTCTTTTAATGCCGAGGAGCGCTGTCGCGCTGCTCTCGTTATATTGAAAAATGCCAGCGTCGCGATAGCGTTCCTTTCTCACCGTTAACTCTGGTTAAGTAATTTTCTTGTCATTGAATATGTAGCACTTAATTTCTTTGTTATTATTGTAATAGTATAAAATCTTCTGAAGAAAATGTTGAAAAAATTATGAATATTGGTATCTTGTAAAGGAAATGGTTAATATTTGTCTGGTACATATAAATTATATATAAAAATACTTTTTTTTTTTGCCATTTTTAGCATATATTGGTAAAATATGTATGTCACTAAAAGGATTAAGTCTGTTATTAGATGCATTATAATATTAAAGATTTAATTAGTTAATTCCTTGTTACGACGTAGATAGTAATTGTTACTAAGATAAGAAAAATATTACAAGTATTAAAACGCCACCATCTGCGTTTTATATTTCGTTGATATTATATATACTGATCAAAAATACATTTGTAAAGATAAAACATTAGTCAATAGTTATAAAGATAAGATTTTTCTTTTATAGATAATTCAATACTTTTTAAGACACATAATATGGGAACTGACGAGAGAAATATAATATTTTGTTCTCGGAAATTAATATCGCATTTGTCCAACCATAACTTTTCAATTCTTTGGTACGTTTTGGGTTACAATTATTTTTATAATTTTTAATATTGTCTAATTTAACACTGTTTTATTTCTTGGTGTAAATTAAAATAATTGTAAACTAAAATATTGGTTAATAATAAATAGAAATAATGTCTGTTATTTAAAAAAAAATCATTTTTATATTGTTAACATATTATCGAAATAAAATGTCCGCCATATTTTTTCTTTGCGTTTGCATTGTTTTGGCTTCCAGGTAGATCTTGCTAGCTGTTTATAGGGAAACATCTAGGGTTTTTTGTTTAATAAAAACTGTTGTATGTAATGATAATTTTTTAAAAAATGTAACTTAAAACATTATAAATATAAGTTACGAGCAACAGCGTAGGTGACATTCTCATTTGGAATTGACGACGTTAATAATGTCACAACAAAAAATTATAACAATTACTTTTGAACACGGAATATACACATAAATGCTACATACCATAGAGCTTTTAAATTCTTTATTTTTTATTTTTAAGAAAATATGTAAAATTATGATTATTTAATAATTATATTTTATGTTTTAGTAAAGCAAAATATATTTTATTTAGGTGATATTTTTAAAGAACTTAATGTATCACAACATTAAGTTCTTTAAATTTAAAAATGAGTAAATATGTACTATATGAAATTTGATCGGCGGGAATTCTAAATTGGATAAACTGACAAATAAAATCCCGACTTTTATTTTTTTTTAGCTATCTATAGATTATATAAAAGATAAAAATTTTATTATTGATGTACAGTATCTTAAAGATTACAAATTTAAAGAATTAATTGGACTTTTAGTAGGTATATATTTTAATTATATAATTACTATAATGTTAGCTTTCTTTGAATAAATTAAAATCGCAATGCGTCATGTTATTCCAAGGGAACGTAACAACTGCATTTTGTAAGTACCAGATCAATAAAGCTAGTTTTATATTATGTCCTTTTTAGGTTTCCAATACTTAACAATTTCTAAGGCTCAAACCATACAAAATTTAATTTAAGAAGTATACAAATTTTAATAAATTAAATAGATTATTTTTATAATACTGAATTATAGACCTTAGATATTTTATTTTGTGCAAATTAATAATATTTTTGATTTAACAGGTTTCTTTTTGGGTCGGGTAACGAGAACAAATGAAAAAAAAAACGTTTAAAATCATTCGGTATATTTAAAACTAAGTTTCTCGCTTTATAATATTAGTTTAGATAAACCTTTTTATTATTGAAAAGAATATTAATTGGATATCGAGAGCATGAGAAGTTGCAGGCAGCTTACAGATTAAATTTATAATACAATTGAAAAAAAAGTCGATTGAAATGATTATCTATAAATTCTTTATGAGTACAGGAAGTTGTTGATGAAATTCTATGGAAAGTGAATTTTCTAGTGAGTTTCCAACTTTGTCTACAAATAACAAAGACACCACTCTAATATAATTATCCTTATCTTGAGTTTTAAGTGTTTAAAGTGTGACATATCTCCCCGGAGGTGCTGTGAGAGGTGACTGAGCAAAAGAACTAAAAGTGAATACTATATACCACAAAAGGTGACAAATTCCAGGAATATTCCTAAGATGGGTCGATTTTCAGACAGATTTAAAAAAACTAGCTGAACTACATTTAAACTAAATTTATTTCAATTTATCAAACATTTTTATATATATTAATTTTCCTGATCCATTATTGTCTACTATTTTATATACTGTTAGATATAATTATGTTCTCAAAAAATATCGGCATTCTTATTTTCATGAATAAGAACCCCGAATTGTTTAGTAACCTCATGCTTGGAACTTGGCGGAATCCCGACGTGATTATTTACGCCAATACAGCCAGTTAATTATATACCAGGGCAGTCAGTATGCAAGCGGGGGAAGCTGAACGCAACTCTTTTCATTGAGAGAAACAAAGAAAAATATGTCACCGACACTTTAGGTTATCGATCTCTACATTGAAATTAACAAAGATGTCTACATTGAAATTAACAAAAAATGTTACATATGTTTCAATTTAAAAAAAAGTTAAATTACTCTTAATCTACAGTTTACTTTTTTTCAAAATCTAGCTATAGATGAGTAGGCATATGATAATCAACTGGTTCTAATTTAATAAGTATAGCTTGATCGGTTAGGATGAGATACCGGACAAAATTTGATTGAGTTGACCGGTAATAATACCAGACGTTGCCCCCAATCTCAAATAAATATGATGATATATTAATCTATTATCTGTGGTTTTAGTCTATGGTTAAGTTGCATCCATAACGTATGTTGACAGAAAGCGCCTGATTACACAATGCACTAAGATTGACAAACATGGAGGCGGCAGTTTGCTTTGTAATGTTTAAATAGCGGCCAGTCATCCCTGATAACAGGTTGTGACGTCACCTCACGCCACCCTACTATCACAGTGGCAGCTGAACCTTGACATCGAAATATGTGTCATTTTACAAACAATTATTATATTATCAATTTTTATATATAAATGTAGTTAGTTATAAATGTCCATTGAAACGTATGCTTCATTCCAACCCTGGGTCATATATTTGGGTAAAGCGAAGATCAAGAAATCGATAATTTTTAACAAATTCTGATTTCATTTGAAAATTATATGACTAATTAAAATATGCAACTTTTACTGTCTGGTTTTTAATAACATTTCAGATCTATTGTGTTATTTTTGATTAAATTAAAGCTAATATGTGTCAAAAGAACTGTATTTTAAAATTGATATTTAAAAAAACTCTTATAAATGCTATATCAATGCGGGTCTATTGATGTAGAGATAAATGATAAGATATAAAAAGATGCTATTAATTAAATATTACATAACAAGACTGAAGGAGACGTTCTTGGAGATCAGCCAAGTTAACATGAGAAGCTAAGAGTGCAGAATAAAATGAGAAAATATTTTTCTTACGTCTGACGCATACATTGCATTATATATAGTTTTATTCTCTTAAAAAATTATCATTTTCTGCCAAGTAATAACAATAAAAATTTAGTTTGGATTATAACGGGTTGGACTGTCGTATTTTTCAATTTTATAATTATTTTATTTATTGTTTATTACGCTTTTGCTGAGATTGGACTTCTGCAAATCAAGGACTTTTATTGCTCCTACAATTTAATTTATATTTAAATTACTTTTAACTACTTTCTCAATGGGAAAGTTATTATGAAATATTCTTTTACAACTGATCACACCAAAAAATAAATACATTCATATTAAGCGAAGCTCTGTATGAGAGACTATTCTGCATCCTTTGTGCAATCAAAAAAGGTATATCCGATAATCTCTAAATTTTGCATACTATATCAGTCTGGAGGTGGTTTTAAAAAAAATATAAAAAAAAACAATGAAAGTAATAATGTCTCATCCTAAAAAATAGTTGAGGACAGAATGCGTCGACGTTTTGTAATTGCAACTTCGGTACTGCTTGCACCTCGCTTCGTTCAATATTCTAACACATTCCGAGATTTTGTGAGCTCAGCGAGTCAAAATTGAGGTCTAGTCGCGCTCCTAGTTATCATTTTTATTAATAAAATAATTTTTATTTCCAGTCACTCAGACACGCAGCTCCATTCAGCACAGACCCATCAGCGGTGTTAGAGCGTGAACGATGCTCATACGGTCGTATTCCCCGGGCTGTGGCTGCGGCAGGCACAGCACCCCGCAAGGTGCGGGTGTACTCCGACGGCATCTACGACATGTTCCACCAAGGACACGCCAGACAACTGCAGCAAGCTAAGACAGTCTTCCCCAATGTTTATCTTATTGTTGGAGGTGAGTTAATTAGAGGAATCAACAAGCTTAGCTCTAAATCTGTGTGCGGTGTGTGCGCGTGCGTGTGAACGTCGATGATACGACGACGACGTCCAACAAGCTTGGATGTAAATGTGTGTGGGTTTGCGTCTGTGTGAATGTGCGTGAATGTGCATTAGTTGTTTCCCGACTACTATAATTCAAAATGAAAGAATATGATAAAAAAAATAACAATTTATAAAGCAACGCAATCAATCATTCATCAAAATAGATAAGGGAATTAATAAAGCTGTTGCAACACGTGATAACAAACAGATAACATTAATATAACGTGATAGAAATATGCTAAGGTATTTAAAATGTGCATTTTGAATCGTTCAGAAATTGAATGGTCGCAAAAAATATTGTAATATATCATGTAAAGAGAATAAATATTTAAAATGACATAAAATGAAATACATTAAACTAGTTTACGATATTGAAACAGTGGTGGTATTTAGGTTAGTTTAGCATTTTACCTCTGATGAAAAGGATGCAGAAAAGTCTCTCATAGACAGCTTCGCTCGCTTCGCTTAAAAAAGAAGGGCGAATAAATACGACCTTTTTGTTTAAAAAGATACCATCACAAAAATGGTGTATCATCAGTTCTTGTTATCTAATCACATTTATTCCATGTATGAATTATCTATCTCAGGCGTGTATCGTATGATTTTAATTACTATCTTGATGGAGTAATGATTTTGACCTTGACGGTTAGAGCTGACATGAGATGAAAATAATTATATGAATCATGTTTTAATTAAAAATATTTAAAATAAAAAAAAAAAATTGTATGCTTTTTTAAATCTTGTCTTACAGAATGTTCGCGAAAACAACTTATATTAAAATAATTTTAAAAGCATGGAAGTCCTTAAATCTATAATATAAATTATATCAAAAACCAATAAATATGAGATACACCAATAACTAAAATGTATATCAGGGGTGGCCAACTAAATCGTACTCGAAATCTACTGTCGGCCTTTATAACTTTCTGCGATCTACCGACAAGTAATTTTTTTACAATACTCCAATAATTTTCTTAATATTTAGGACGGGAATTGGTAGATACCGTTAATTTTTTTTCTTGCCCGCGATCGACTTACCTAGGGGCCGCGATAGACGGGTTGGCCTCATTTGATATATATCCTATATCTACTTGACACTGGACAAAAAATCGAAAACAAGATGGTAATATAGTTCTATTTTTATTGACTAGATGGCGTATGTTATAAAAAAAGATAGCGTGATCTATCTATATTTATATATACGCAATATTATAAAGCTGCAGTTTGTTTTTGGTTAAACACGCTAATCTTCGGATTTGAAAACTTTCTGATTATGAAAGGCAGGTATTAGAATTATCTTAATAATAAATAAAATCGTTCTGCCTCAGTCGGAACCGCGAGCAAAGGCTAGTTTTTTTATATATTTAATTTATCCAAAATATTTTCTTAAATGTGTCAATAATGGATACTTGTGATACCTTACTTACAATATTATTTCTTGTTTTATATATTTTAACTTGTATAATATATTGACTTAACAATTTGTATATTTATTATTAAATTATTATGATATTTTTATAAACTATTTTCGTCTATTGGTTTTTTTTTTCTAATGTTAACTTACTTAAGGGTATTGATATTTATTTAAGGGTAAAATTTCCTACTTATCCATTATTGTTTTTCTAATTTTCTTTGGCAATTATTTATTATATTAATAATAATAATATCAAAGCTTGAGAGAATCCTTGAAGATACAAGTTCTGTGCGAGTAATTTGAACTTTGGATCTTTTTTTAAACAAATTATTATTAATATAACAGGTTTATTATAATGAGAAGATTAGTGAATGCGTTCAGTAGTTAAATTTACATTAAATTTCAATTTTAATATAAATTTAATTTTTTTTCCCTTGGTATTATTATGTTGGGATAGTTTTATTTGTATAATAATTTTATTAATAATATAATAAATATTTTTCTTAATTTTAATTTAATTTAAATGAGAGGCTATAACACTTGTAAGATAAAAAAAAAAAATGGGGTTCACACCACCCATGTAACTATCTATTCTGTATAAAAATAAAACCTGATTATTATACACAGGTTAAAATGGAAATAATCATTGAAAATATGTACTGAGAAGTATTAATCACAAATAACTGCTTTTAGAAATTAAAAATTAACCTGCTGTTATTGCTTGTTATAAAGATATTCTTTTTGTTTATTTTTCAGTTCTATGCTTACGTATTTCTTTAAGGTTCATCTCAGAGAAATTAATTAATCATCCAATTTGAGAAAACATAACAATATAAGAAAACTTCATTTAATTATTATTTGCACGTTAATTGTTAATTTGTGTGTGTTTTGTCAACAGTATGTAACGACAAACTGACACACAGTCGCAAGGGACGCACAGTCATGACCGAAGAGGAGAGGTACGAGGCTGTCAGACATTGCAGATACGTTGATGAGGTACTTTTTTATCTTATTGAGGCTAAGCCTAGTATTTTTCAGATATTTTTTTAATAATAAGATATTTAAATTTTTGTAAAACATGTGTTTCAATCAACTGAAATTATTAAATAAAAGATATGTCAAACTTGCTACTTTACATTAAAAACAAAAAATATTTTTATTAAATTTTTATATCAAAAATGATGATTGATTTTCTGGATGAAAATAAATTTAAATAAATATTAAAATGAAATTAGAAATTAAGTCAATGTTGCCATTTCCAGGTGGTCTGTAACGCACCCTGGGAATACGACGAGGCGTTCCTAGAGAAGCACAAGATAGACTTCCTGGCACACGACGACATCCCATACACCACGGAGGACTGCGAGGACACTTACGCCATGATTAAGGCCAAAGATATGTTTGTGGCTACAGAGAGAACAGAAGGTGAGACCATCTTTTTCTTTTTGGATTCCAGGTTTTTAAAACGCTAGTGATTTCTTTTTTGATTTAATTAACGTTTTAGATTTTTAAATCTTAGATGGTGTTGAATAATGTTCTATTTTTTTATTATTTTGAGTTTTTTAACCTAACATTTCTGAACATTTTTAACATATCATCAATCTCTGGTTTATTTTTTAAAAATTATTATTTATTTTAAATATTCTTACAATTTTATGTAATAAAAAAACCGATATTCCTTCTTTAAAAAAAAACGTAAGTTCAACAGTAACCATGATAGTTCCATTACAATACTTCTTTAACTTTGACAAATTTTTTATGAAAATGAACAAAAAAAATGATATTATTATTATTGTTATTAATGAATCCAAACTAAAGATTACTTATACTTGTTATTATTTATATTATCTCAAGTCTACTGTAGGTAACTTTTTCCATTGACCTAACGTAATCTGTGACTTAGACCTTTCTAATCTGTGTTGCTATCCAAAAACTAATATAGTTGAACTTATTAATAAACCTATACTCTTACAATGTTTTTTAAACTGTTTTTTTTAGCTTCTCCGTTTTGTTTGAGTCAAATTTAGTAATTGAAATTTTACCCTCTCGCTATTGATATTGATTTGAAATTAGGTACCTTTAGTTCTGATGATAATACTCATAGTATTTTCTGAAATTAATAGTTAAATGAAAGGCCCCGACTTGTAGAACACAGTCTACTATGAAAAAAATAAGCGCCAAAAATACGGCTGATCACAAATGTTTTTTATGGCCTAATTAAAATGGGTATCAAATGAAAAGGTTTGACTAGCAAATACATCAATTTTATTAACTCAATATATGTTTTTGTCAGGGGTGTCAACATCTGACATCGTGGCGCGGATAGTGCGCGACTATGACATCTACGTGCGACGCAACCTCGCTCGAGGATACTCCGCTAAAGAACTGAACGTCTCCTTCCTCAACGAGAAGAAGTTCCGATTACAGAACAAGATGGACGAGCTCAAGGATAAGGGGAAAAAGGTCGGTTGTGTATTCTATTTTATGTGTATATTACCTACAATAATTATAAACAGTAATGTTTTTGGTTGGTATATGTTTTTTTTAAAGTAACTATGTTGAATTTCACATTTCCAGGTTATTACAAACATAGGTGAGAAGCGAGTGGACATTCTAACCAAATGGGAGGAGAAGTCAAGGGAGCTGATCGACGCATTTCTCCTGCTGTTCGGTCCGGACGGGAGGCTCTCCAGCATCTGGAACGAGTCCAAGGGTCGCCTGATGCAGGCGCTGTCGCAGCCACCCTCACCACAATCTTCCGCGCCGCCCAGCGAGAACGGAGACGACCACGAACACGAGCCCTCGCCTGAACCGGAGTACCGGTTAGTGCTTGTTAATATTACACCACAGCTTCCCCCATCTGCCACTGTCTAGGACTAGGTTGAAATCAATATCTGAACCAGATCCACTTTATGACACTGAAGATTCAAATGATAATCTATTTTTTGATTGTGCTAATATGCCAATCTGTATATATATTTTTTACTATCACTAAAATCAAAACAGAGGACCACAGAATCACAGATAATTCTAATGTCATACCATTGTTGACAGAGGGTCAGCCTCCCCCCCGCCACCCAAGTCCCGTCGTTGCGACCTCATGTGGGAGGAGCAAGCAGGTAACTGGGTAATTATTAGTAGCTTTCTTTAGCTTACACTACACAGAATACACGCCACGCGATTTGTATGCACTGTAGCTGTAATTCAATAATTAGATTGTTGCATGATATAGATTTGTACAGCTTAAATAGTTAATAAACAGCTTATTTGTATAGATTTTTTTTATTGTAGAACTTATAACACTAACAATTTTTTTCAAGCAGAGAATAACTCGGCAAATGTAATGCTATTATATATATCCTCAGATGCATCGAGCTCTAAGCGTTCTGGGCTCTCGGAAGCGGCGGCTCAGCGACAGCTGACTGATGACGGATCAGACAGTGATGATGACTACCAAGACACAAGCCCCTACCATTAGCGTACACTCAAACCATTAGTTAGGCACCGATAGGTGATTTCTTTTATGTAATTAGGTATTTCATTTGTTATCATATTGATATAACGGATGTATATTTTTATACAACATCCTCATCGAACAGTTGTTGTGATGTTACGATATCCGTCATTCTGATGTTAAATTATATTAAGTATGTAATGGCTTGTGTGTCTGTCTACAAGTGTGAGAACGTATTTAATCCTATTAGTTTTTAAAATAGATTTATTTATATTTGCTTAGTCTAATTTTTTTTTCATTAATTAATTTATTGCAGGATACCTGCATATTTGCACCACAAATACTGGTATTGAAAGTATAGCAGATATTATTTGTATAATACTTTTTGACAGTTGATTAAAGAGGTGCTTATATTATTATGTTTGGTTTTATTTATTGTTATTACCCTTTATAAGTAATGCTAATAACATATTAAAATAAATGAAAAGGTTAAATCTAAATGATATACAATATATTTAAAGTACAAAAAATTTAATTGGATGTGCAATGTTAGTTTTTAAAACTCTCAGTTATTAAATACAATTGCATGCAGAAGAACATTTGTTTTATTAAATATGTTACTAATAATTTAAAAAAACATAAATTATAGAAAAAACCTTATATTACAAAGCTTATTCATTTATTCTTTCAATTATGCTATACATATAGGTAATTTATAATTTAAAAGTAATTCAGCAATGGCTTGTGATAAATTCAGTCAGTATTGTAACTATAGGAAAATATGTTAAGTTAAATGTTTGTAAATTATTTGAAAATTTATTTAACTAACTACACTGAGATTTATTAATGTGTCATTTGAAAGTTAACACATTTGAAAGTTATTTTTTAAACTGCTAATAAACATATTATATATCAAGGTATTTTAATTTCTATGTTATAGGGTCATTAAGTAATGATCTACTAAATAATGCAATACATCTTCTGATAATTGATTTTAATATTTTATAAATTAGGATTTTATATTATATAGATCATAGATAAAGCTACTTATAGTTAAATGTTATAAAAAAAACCCTATAAATAAGATAAAATGACAGGAAGTTTGTTCAAGTATTAAAATGCAGATTACAACTATGTATGACAAATTTAAATTACTTGTACTTAAAATTATTTTATGTAAAATTATTTTATGTAATAACTTAAAATAGTTCATAATCACAAGGATATTAGTCTTTATCTATACTATAAGATCACAAATCTTCTCTCTCACTTTTTTCCCCCTTGGGTTTGAGATCATCAAAGAGACAGGCATTATCGGTGTTTTTTAATGCATGCTTGGTACATAGATGGTGTTTTAAATCTACTTCGCCCTGGTGATTCCAATACCAGTCTTCAATTGCACCCTCATTCTCTTCAAGTAAGCTTTCACACTGTGATTTCATATGTGTGATTTCAGCAGAAGGTTTGTCCCATAGTTCAAGAGGGATACCGAGATCCACCTTCACACCTTTATCAACAAGCCCATGAAGAGTTTTGAAAGTTTGACTCATACCTTTGGCAAATCTTGTACTATCTTCGCGCTCTTTATGGATATTGTATTCCAATATTTTATCACATACACTTTCTATTGATTCTATTAAACGTAACTCGGACTTTTCATACTTAGTTTTCTTTTTAGGTTTTACATCATCCAAGGAATATCCGATTTCAATCACGTCATGAACTTTACCGGTTTCTTCGAGCCTACCTTGCAGTTCTGTGGCAAGAACTTTACATACTTCACACCGATTTGCAAATTTTACACCTAAATCTGCTTCGGTTTTTACTTCCTCATCACGGCTGCATAAAACGACACTTACAAAAATGATTAGCAAGTAGTTCACAACACGGAAAGCCATTCTCTTAGCCAAAATTGATTCTAGTAACTAGTAATCGCCAAATACATTATACACCACAGTCCACAGATGAATAACAGTTGAAACTTGACGTTGACACATTTTACATAGTGTAAATTGTTAGCGTTAACTTGGACTTTAGCCATTGGTTCAAATTATAGACGATCTACTACCAAAAGTAGAGAAGCACTAAAAGAATGCAAAAGTTGCTGTTATCAAAAAAAATACTATAAATTATGTAGGATGTTAAATATTTATGATTTCTTTTTTGTTAAAAACAAATACAATTATAACTCAGTAAGTAAAGTATAATTCTTTGATTTATATTTTAAAAGTGTATTGAATTTTTACTCCATGTTTCACTTACTCTGAAAAAATTATATACGCGTTAGATTATCGACTTACTAATTGGCTATTTTTATTTTATTAATAAAAATAAACAATTTTTTATGTATAATTACGTTGTTCACAGCCGAAGGACTCAAAAAAAACCGAATTTAATATGAGAAGTGAATTTATTTTAACTCACAAATTAACTTATTATAATTAAACTAAATACGACTTCATGTGTTGAAGTGGTAACACAGAGTGAATGAATTATTACAATTTATAAAATAATGTTAAATCTAAACTTAAGCAATAAGACACACAGAGTTTCTGGAAAGGATGAATGGATGTGGTTGGATGTTGCACAAGGGTTGCCGGAATGTGCCGTAGTAGGTGGTCTCGGCGAACGCGGTGTCGCAATATGTAATGTAGGGTTGTCCCGTACGTAACAAGCTGTATAGCAAACATAAATAGTTTCATATATCCCTGTCAGTAATTATTTTGGCATATATACTAGAAACGTGAACAAGACCTCAATTTTGAGTCGCTGCGCTCGCCTAATTTCAATATGTGTTAACATATTCAGCAATGCGAGGTGCAAACGGCGCTGAAGTTGCATTTGCAAAACGTCGACGCATTCTGTGCTCAGTTATTATTTTTTTGTAAGCTAAATTTTCTCGCAAAAAAAATTCCCATTGAAGTCTTTGGTTTTTTTAGTTTTTCCGTAAATATTCCTCAACGACATCGAATATTCGGAATTTTTTTTGAAACCACCACCAGACTGATGTCTATCAGATGTAAAATTTTTCGAAATTTTCGGATATATTGTTTTATTGATGTTTGCACAAAGGATGCGGAAAAGCCTCTCATAGAGAGCTTCGCTCAATTAAATAGATGTATTTGTGTATCAACAAAGCAATTTTTAATTTGAATTAGTTTTTATTTAGCGATATTAATCAAATGTTATTGATATAAAGAAGCTAACAACAACAAAACTAACCTTGTGATATCTCGTATTTATCTAAAAAAATTTCATAATTAACAATTTTTAATTAATTTAATTATTGTGATTAGATAAATAATAGTTTCTTGTGTTTCTTTGCGTTCTTAATTGAGGAATCGCTAATAGCATATTGTACTATATAAGAAAGCATATTGTAATTAAATTTATCAGTTTGGTAAATATAAAAACTGTGATTAACAGGATATTGATAACTATCTGATATGAATATTGAGTTATCATTATCTTTCTTATTGATAATCGCAAGCAAATAATCGGTCTTCATATTATATCTTCGCTTACCTATATTTTTGTTGGCCTATCCGTCAGACTAAATTATAAACCAATCAAATTAAAATTTAAACATTATATTATAGTTATATTCTTAAGACTGAAACATTTCCGAGTATTTTTATAAAAATATGTTAATTTATTAATCAAATAGTATTACACGACAACAAGCATATGTCATACGAAACTCCCTTTGAAGTGTGATTGTATTTAATTATTGCCTAAAAAAGGTTTTGTTTTCTTGTAAGATGGAGAGCATTTCCCTGGATTAAAATATATTTATTTATAATAATATTTTTTAAAAGCTATTTAGTATTTAAACAGAATATGTATTAATTGTTTCTTGTTATTTTATTATATATATATATATAAATGAAATCATTTAAAACTGCAGCAGTGCTTCAATTCAGAGCTGGATATTAATTTTTTAATGTCTTAAAACTGGTTGCTAGTATTCACTGTTTGATTTGAATAAAATATTAAACATTACATACATTATAAAAAGGTATGTTTACAACCATTAAAATTGTAGCTTTATTGATTGTCCGAAAAGATGTTTAAGATTTAGTGTTTAATATTCTTTTAATTAAAAAAATAATTACTTTTTATTTACTTTTATTGAACCATCACAGATCATAAATGAGCATCAACAATTACATTATCCCATAGTGTTGTTAATCATTTAAATATATTTTGTTAACAATGAAATCTTATTCAGCAATATATATTTGAGTTATGAAAGAGATTTAGCAACCAACAAAGTAGTGCAAAACAATCATTTTCATATATATTTTTTTATGTTATTATGGACTTCACAGTAATGTATTGTGGCTTTATAACGATGCAAAACCAGAAGAAACACATTCAATGCCTGATAGTTATATTTGTTTTTCTATCAAAAAATGTAAGCACAATAAGTACAATATGTAATATGAAATGACATGATTATTTATAATTTTCTATTTGACTTTCAACTTGAGTATTTAACCATTCAATCCACTCATCAGATACAACTTTCTTAAAAGTTATTTCTCGAAAAATTTCACTTATAGAATGTTCTTCAAACTTTAATCTTTTAAACATTTGTATGCTTGCCTCATTTGCAATAGATATTTTTGCTTCATAAACTTTTAAATGGATATGGTATATCCCATACAGCAACATTAATATGACGGCTTCCCATCCAAATTTCTTACCCCTCGCTGACTGTTCAGCTATCATTATTTCAATTTCACCAATTTTATCATTTTGATCAGTTATAAAAATATTTGTATCACCAATCATAGATTCTGAAATGAAATAAATTAAATATTAATATTAAACTAGCAACAAAAATATACAAAAATAACATCTTAGTTTAATATTTTACCAATTTCACCATCATTTGGCATATATATTGCTTTATCTAGAACTATAAAAGTACATTCTGAAAAGGTATTAAAAATGTAGAATTCCATTTATTTTAATGTTTCAAATTCATCGTAATTTATATTTACTATCTTCATCTTCTCGCCAAGACTTTTGCATTTCATATTCTTCTTTTAAAGTTAAAGGTTCAGAAGCTGTTAATTTCTGCAATTCCTCAGACTTCATCCAAAGATGGTACCTTAGTCAACAAATAGGTTATTTAAAGTAAACTTTATTTAATATTGAATTTATAATTGTCTATCTTACTTTTCTACGTGATGTTCACAATAAGGTACCAAGACAACCTTGTGTCCTATTATTTTAATATTAGAATTTATCTTCATTTTATTATATTTTTTCTATTATTTTTATATGTATAAAAAATATAACTGTAAAAAATATGAAATTGAAAGATTTTAGATTACTAAAAAAACTCTTAAAAGTCAAAACTTAATAACAAAACAAAAAATTCTTCAATAGATACCATAAAAAAGTATTGTTAGAAAATATATGTAGAGGTGTGATAAACGGCTTTACTTTAACAACGCGTTTAAGCTTAATGCTTAAAAATATAAGTGTTTAAGTTATTAAGCTTATTATAATTACTGAAACGCTTTTTGTTGAAACTTCCACCAACCCCAATAATCATATAAACAGGAGAGTAATTCTATCTGTATGATACGCTTCTATGCCTCAACTTCTTTGACAAAATGTTTTAGCTTGATAATCATTTTCACTGTTGTTTCACATTTCAATGTTTTTTGTATTGTTACGTTCAATTATATCTTTAAGTTATACGATACCCTAGCGTCCGAAATTCAGTCAAAACTGGTATATAGTATATTATATATATTACATATATTATTTATATTATATAAAAAAACAAGAACGAAAAAATTTATTCGATCTTTTCAGTCAAGTCAGAAAAGAAATGTAATTAGAAATTGAACCATAACCGCCAACTTCTCATACTTTACCAATTATCTTATGTGAGAAAAACTTTTAATTGAAAATATAGGAAAAACATATTTTTCTCGACTAGGGATATACATAGATTGAATTTTTTGTCAATATATGCATATATTGACAAAAATTCGATATATATATTTCAAATTTCAACGAAATCGTTAGAGCTGTTTTCGAAAACGCCAAAATAAATATATATAATTGTAACTATATATTGTATATGTTAACATTTTTCGTTAAATAGTATAAGAAAATTTTAACGGAATAGGCTTATTATTTTCAGCACACTTGTGTCCTTACTTCAAAAAGCAGACTTTATTAAATGCTTTTAGTTGAAAGTACTTCTCTATATGCTTATAGCTATGTCATGACTTTGGCCCTTCGGCTATCACGATATTATCTGTTGTTAAAAGTTTTCTAATACTTAAAATCAATAATAATCCTTTTAAAGAATTAAGTATCTGTTTGCGTAAAACTTAGTATGTTTTTCATTATAAGACGAGTTGTTACATACGAACATACACTTAATATTAGAATATAATTGTGACTAATTCTTATTCACTTAATCCAAGTTTATCAAACTTTATATCTTACACTGACACATGTTTGTATCTTATCTTCTTTAATATACTTAAAGTGCCTTGAATTATAGTTAAAAACATTCTTTATGAACAGTTCCAATCTTATAAACTTAGTTTATAGTTTACCGGTATTTGTTTATGCTTAGAAATTTCGTCTTATTACAAAAAAAAATAAGAAGATACGATGAATCAATATGAAACAGAAAGGCGCCTATGCTGGTGTTACGGATTGTTAACAGTTTTACTCAGCGTGTCTGTAATTTGTGTTGCTATACCATATAATCATTGGCGAGCAACACTTGATGTTTGTCCTAGTAGTTGGCTTGAAAACGCTAATTGTGGCTGTATATTTTATGGCGTCAGTACATTCCAATACTTCAATGGAGGGCATAATTCATATTGCTTGTACACTATATTTGCCCCTTTACCAATAGTAGTGTATGCATTGGTTATGGCTTCTTTTCATATGTACAGAGTTTGTATAAACAGTAAAGGCAAATATGAGAGTGATAAGTCAACAACAATGGAAGAAATGTAAGAATACAAAAATTTAAAAAATCTCAAATATTAAGTTCATACTAAAAATGTATATATACTTATTATTTTAGTGAAGGAGAAACAATAATAGTGAGCACACGTACCAGAGTGTCACAACAGAATGATTCTGTAATCTACTGCTGGATCCCGTCTTCTAGCATAGCTGCAGTGTTTGCACTCTATAATCTTGTTCATGCAGCTATCATGACTGATGGATTTTTGAAGACTTGTCACCAATACAGAGGATATTTAGTCAGGGTAAAGTTAATATTAATGATATATGTTTTATTAACATTGAGAAAGTCTATATTTGACTTTAGTAAAATCATCCTACAAAACTGGTTTATATTTCAGGAGCTTCATGCAACTGGCGACCATGCTACTGCCATACATTTTCGGCTCAGTTGCCAGGCTATCTTTGATTTCATGGACTATATCCAGAAAGACGCTCCCAATAGTCGTAGGGGTGATTTTATAAATACTGGTATTGCTTTACAAATAGCCCTTATAACAACATGGTTATCTGTAATTATATGGTTTGTGGTATCTGCCTATACAGCTTTAAGAGCCTACAAAGAACGTCATGTTATGACTTGTTGTGGAAACTAATTTGGTTTACTTTTCAAAATAATAATTGCATTGTAGTCAATCGAAACATCTATATTGCCTAATTGACAAATATATGGCATTTAAAATAATATACCCACCGTAAAATATAGTTTCTAATACTGTAAATTATTTTTGTGGTAAACAGTGTTTTCAGATATAACAAATTATGCATACTTTTTTTTCAAATAAGCACAAGTGCAGTTTTACTATAAGTGAAAGTTTTGGAAACTTATTTTTGATTACTATTTACATTTAAAAATTTTAATTAAGACTGAATTTTACAATGTTTATCTTATTGAGTACAGTGTAGCTTTAAGAGAGATGTGTTCTTTACCATAGAAAATTACGATAATATTACTTACAAAGTAATTTTATTTAAATATTTATTACAATTTAACATTACTTAAGTACATGATGCCACATTTTGTGCATATAGTTTTAAGTTTTAAAATAAATGAAATAAGATGTTTTTGTAACTGTGCCGTCCGTTTTATATTACCTGAATAAATATATTTTTAAAAGTTTGTCTTTTCTGTGAAAACTAAGTTTATTTTTATTTCTAGGCTTCATATTTTATTAAAACATAGAAATAAGCAAGTTATTGAAGTTTAAATTATAAATATCTACACCTATTTTTGCCATCCCTAATATCCTTTACAATATGGGTTTCCTTTGTTTCATGATCAGAATTTCAATATCTTATATTAAGTAGAAAAAATAAAATTATAGGCAGCTTAAAGAAATCTCGTCAATAATGACGTCCCAATATGGTTGTTCAAAAAATCAGACGTGTAAAGAGAATAATACATATCCACATAAATATTATTTATTGAATTACAAACAACATTAAATACATTTTTATTTAGTCATTTTAGACCAGTCTGTTACACATAAATATAAATATTTATATTATAAATAAATATATTATATATATTTATATTATATATAAATATTTATATATTGACTGATAAACAGTCCATTTAAATGTTGAAACTTTCATCTGTTACAGTTTTGAAGTACACAATTTTAAAGTAACAGATAAAGTTACTTAAGTCTTTTAAAGCACAACAATTCACGTAACATTCATAAAACACATTATTTATAGACAAAAATTCTTATTAATTAAGTAAATTTGACATCAATAACTACACATACACAGACTATACACAATATTTGTATTAAGCTAAAATATTTAACATCTTAAAAAATAAATCTGGATCAATTTGTAATATATTGTAAAACCGAGTTTCATAAAAATATTCTAATATAATTTCTTTGCAAAAAAGTGCAAATTTAAAAAACTAATAACATTTAAAAACTACGTTTCTCATAGGCAAGTAGAAAAGTATGTGTAGGAGAAGAGAACTTTTAAATGGAGCAAAAATATTACTGCATATTTATAATAATGCAGTTAACGCTATATATATGATTAGGAACTTATTAGTTTTAAATAAAAACTAAGGAATAAAATGTTGCATATATTCGACAATTTTTTATTTAATTGTATTAGATGCAAGCCTAATAACAGAAGTTTTGCTTTTAACTGACATTTGCAGTTTTTAATAACAATTAATTTATTTTCATGTAAATATAGTTATATAAAAATTCTGTTATATTGGAGAACGTTTTTTATAAGTTTATGAGAAAGTCTTAGTAGGTGCAAATAAAGTGACAACTTAAAAAATTTATATAAAACCTTAACAATATTGTTATATTTACATATACCACCTTACAGTATATTAAAAAAAAATCTAGTCTTGTTCTTATTAAAAATAAGGATAGACCATAGCAAAAAACAAATTGACCTGTGTTTTTAAAGTTACTCATTTTTGTAACAGATACTCAACAGATTTTTGTAAATGAAAAAGTAACTTAAAACAAGTACTAAACAAGTTTTTATACTTTTTTATGTAAATAGTAAATATGAAATAAAAAAAAAGATATTGCTACTGGAAGTGTATATATCAGTTATACGTATAAAATTCAACAATGTTCTTTAGTAAATGGATACTTTGTAATATGGCACATTCAACAGTATATTTTTGGCTTTCCATAATTAATAAAAAAAAAAAAAAGTTATTAAAGCTTTTAAATGGTAACAAATTTGAAGAGCAAGTAAATATTTTAATACACAAAGTTTTGTAATACATGTTTAAAGAAATCACTTTAAAGTCGATTAATATCAGTTCAACTATTTATATAACATAATTTAGAAATCAGATCCAAATAAAATCTGACGTAATATCTGTAATAATGATACATTGTCATGAAACAATGTTCAATAATGTTAACAATATATTAATTAACATAACATTGGGATCTCACCTGGAACATTAATATATGTAGCATTCAAGTATTCTGGCATTCCTGTTCCCAATTTTTAAGGACCATTGTGTTTAGGTACTCCACAAAGCGGTTGTATGGGCAAGGATCATTGCAGAATGGAAGCTTCAACTCCATGGGCACCTCAATTTTAGTGTTGTTGCGATAAAATAACTGAAATATGTATACTTATATTAATAATTGCTATAAAAAATGACAATAGATTGAATCATTTTTGTAAAATAAAAAAAATAATAATAATTAAGCGAAACGATCTGACGTGAGACTTTTCTGATTCAATGTCCGGTTGGCGTCTAAACGTCTCATCCGATCAAGACGAAATTCAGCACACATGTTAAGAATGGTCCACACGGTATTTAAAAAAAAAATTAAAAAATTCTATGGCGTTGAGGAATAATGATTGTTTAAAAAAAACCCATAGGCCGCAACCAGACCAACGCAATAACACGACTGGAAACCATTTTAAAATAAATGTTTCTCAATGAGAGCACCTATATTAGTGTTAAAGAGGGCTTCAATAACTTATTTCTTCTTCCACTGCTCGCTTCGCTCAATATGTAAACGGCACCCGAGATTTCGCGAGCGCAGTGAGTCGAAATTGAGGGTCTGGTTGCGCCTCTAGTAATAAATAATTTACATTAATTCCATTATAATTACTCACTCTTATAAAATAACTGTCCTGTTCAATTTCCTGATGCAGCTCTATGACTATACTCGCTCCATACTCTGGTTCCAAAAGCTCATTGAAGCCCAAGGCCCTCCAGAGTGAGACAACATTGATATCATGCCCTGAGTATAAATATAGTGAGCGGTCCAGATTTATATTCTGAACATTGTCTTCCAGGTGCTGTTTGATTTCTGATAGAAGGGGACCTAGAATGATGTTGATAATGTTGTCAGTATTAAATGTAAAGTACTTTTAAAAGAGCAAGAATTAATTCATACCAGTATGAAATTTCTGCATTGTCTGATTATATGACAGTAGAGCCAAGCTGAGCATAAAAGGATTATGCATTTTATTTGGGAAAACATTTCTTGTCCATTCTGGTATTTTTAAGCCAGCTTCTTGCTGTGTTGACAAGGTACTGTATAGAAAGTCAACTTCCAGGACACTACGCATACTCTGATTTGTGTATTTACTTAAATAATCAAAGAGTTCTGTGAATTTTGGATCAGCATTTTTTTCAGCTAACAATTCGTTATACATGGCCTTCCAAACTTTGCATGGTTTTGTTGCTGCCACTATCTGCGTCAAACATACAGTATTTAAAAAGATTTAGTATGTTAATTATTATCGCTAATAATTATTATTAATTTAGATACTAAATCTAAAAGTTTTATTGTTATCCTTTTATGCAATTATTTTTATGCAAAATGATAATGTTTTTTATAAAAATAAAAACAAAAAAATTGTTCAAATATGACTTATACTTACATTATCCAGATTATTGGGTAAGGAGTGTACTGGAATTGGTTGCCAAGGAATCTCTGGATGCCATTTCTGTCTCTCTGAGGGAGGATAAAGTCCAGCTAGAAATGTATAGGCACTCATCATACACCTTGCCTTATCACTGCTACGTACATAGACATCTTTTTCACAATACTCCTCGGGAATAAAATTAGCGTAGTAGCTACGGTATTTTCTTCCCAATTCATATAACTGTAACTTTCCAACCTAAACAAAAATAATTATGAATTATTAACAAAAAAAATATGTAAAACAATAAATAAATGTGATGATAAATAACATTAAAATATTAGATGATAAAATTAATTAAATAATTTCCAAACAATTAAAAAAAACAGTTTCAAATAGGATTTGGGATTACATATTTACATTTGTTAAGCTTCCTAGTCCATCTGGCCATTGATAGCTTTTAAATGGATCACTTTTGTATGAACTTATAGGTGTCCTGGCTCCATGACGGAATAACTGTAAACATTACAACAAATAAGTTTTGAAACCACCCTTGGGTCATTCCACACCAAATCATCCACGGTCCAACACCCACTGTCATAGATTTTTATGAAAATTTGTGTATTTGTGTAATTTGCATTATCTGTTATAGTAAAATAAGAAAATTAGTAAAATTTTATTCTATTCTATCAAGTGGTTTTTGAATTTTGGCAATACAAAGTTTTAAAGAGTTGAAATTCCCGAGGTTAATTTTGAAGGGGAAAATCGGGTGTATGTTTACGCTTTTCTCAACCAAATTAATATTTATAGAGCTAGAGACTTGAAAGTTTACCCATTTGTTCTAAATTAAATGTATAATCATGTAATGCTACCAACATTTAAATTTTATTTTTTAATACGGTTAAAATTACATCTGAATGCAAACAACCAAATTTTCCGGATTTGTGAGACTTGTGTAGAAAATCGTATGTAGCAAAAATCTCTCGCGAGATATCCTAATAAAACCATATATTAGTAAAAAGACGATAAAATCACTTTTCTAAAAGTAAAAAAAGATTGTGTGTGTGTGGGGGGGGGGGGTTGGACTTTTAAAAGTTTTATTACAATCTTCAATCAAATCAAATAGTATAATCAAAAGTTAAATCATTATTTTGAACGCTGCAAAAATAATACGCTCAATCGCTATCTTTGCCTTTCCAAATGGCTCTGGGTAATTCAAATTATCTAAAACTTAAAACTGTCACAACTTTAAAACCACTTCTTGGAACTGAGTGAAATTTTACACTTTTTCTAATTTTTGTATATAATTAATTCATACAAATTTTCATTAAAATCTAAGAACTTAGGTTTCAAATTTAATTTTGGCTGGATGATTTTGTATAGAATGGCCCCCTTCCAAAATTGGACACAAGTAAAAATTTATGTATCAAATTCAGAAAACAATTTTGAGTATCTCAAAAAATGTAATTTCATACCAGAGTCAAAAACTTCTCAATTATGATATATTAAAAAAAAATAAACAGCATATTAAAACAAAAAAAAATACTAGCTTATCTAAGCAAACAAATATCATATTCTTATTTTAAATTAAGACAGAATTGCCTTCTGGCATCAATATACAAATAATTAATAAACACAGAAAGTATGTTTATTTAGAATAATAATTTGTAAATACAATAAATCTTTATGTAGTTTTATAACTTAAAATAATCTTTAACAAGTCAACTAATTAATACCAACTGATTTCAGTCAAAAACATCTTCAGTTGTTTTAAATATTTTATGTACAACAATGGAATGACATATCATAGCAAATAAAAATATATTTATCATTATATCATTGTGTTCATTGGTGTACCATACAAATTATGTACTTACATAATTTGATGAACTATGCAGGATACTTATCCTGCATAGTTCATGAACCTTGAACTTAAAGAACTAGTCTTCACAAGAAAGAGAGAGGAAAATTTAAACAACATTATTGCGATAATTTCAATATTAATTGTTTGTTAACAAAATACTTCCGATAATCACAAACGAGAGAGAGGGAGACAGAAGACATTTGCATTTATTTTATTACGATGTTATTGTTGGTTAAACAGATACTTACGATTATCACAAGGCGTAGAGTTCTAGATTCGTATGGAAGGGTTTCGCTCAACACACAGTAACCAAGTAAACAGCTCAAAACTGCAAGCCCAAGCACTATAACCGCAGCTGTTGTAGATCTGCGAGGTATTGGTTGACATCCTTTCTTTTGCTTTGGAGAGATTGACCTTCTCCATGTATCATCATTGTCGTACTCCATTCTTCATTTATAAAAAATTGTGGAACGATTGTGAATTTTAGCGAACCAATATTTTTACTGTTATCAAAAACAGGATATTACAATACATAGTCTACAACGGTGTCTATTACAGAGTTAGGTTTGACATTTACCTATGCCTTTTTCACACAACTGAATACTGCCTATCTTAGACAGTCACAGCGACGAGTGACAACTGACAACTTTGTAGTACTCTGCGGTGACAACTGACAATTATCGGTTTTAGTTTTTTTTTTTAAGTAACTTAAGATTTCCATTGCACGCATATTTTTTAAGCAGAAATTATTTTTAAAAAAATTGTATAGAAAAAAAAAATAGTTTAAGTATTAAGATAAGACTTAAAAACTTTAAAAATAGAGAGGTTGGTTGAAATTATGGATGAAATGATTTGAAACTTCTTACAAAGACTTGTCCCGTGTCCCGGGCAATTGGATTGAAAACATATTGTTTTTATCGAACACTTTGTTTGTAAATATTTCCTTAATAATTAAGAATTAATTACAATACTTAAAAAATAGACACAATGTCATTGTGATAAAATCATAATAAATATTAATACTAAACAATATATCATTGATTTATTACATATCAATGGCCTTTATTTAATTTTCCTATTTATAAGTTAGTTAATTTATTGATAAGGCAGTTATTTTCGGTTAGAAACGTTTTATTCTAACAGCTTCCTTTTTTACGGTTCTTTAATAATGTAAATGAAGTCTATTCTAGTTCAGATGAACTTTTCAATGTTGTGTATGATAATGCTTTTTTAAGGGTTTTTGAAAAAAAATTATGGAATCAAGACTACTATATTTTTATAACATTATTTATGACACTCTCAAGAGCGATGCTAATTTTAAAAATATCATAGTTTTTTAAAATAACTTATTCTACAACTTAATCAGTAGGTTCATGTCGAACAAATATTTATATACAATAGCAAAGGGTCATACGCTTTACTGTAGGACACGAGTGTAAAGTAAAGATCTTCTGCGATTTGTGTTTAAATTTTTATTTTTGAAAAAGCGAGCTTACATATGAATCGCTATTTTTGAGTTTGCTAAGATAAGATTTAACTAATATATAATAATACATCATAAAAATAATAATTACTTTATGGAGTTGTACGACCGTCGTAATCAAAGGCTTTGTTTTATACATATATGAAACCAAACTGAAATTTCTGAATTTTTATGCTATTCGTAATTCAAACTGAATTTTTATAGTATTCGAAAGATTATCCAGATGAAATATTACGCCTGCTTTCTATATCTATATCTCAATTTTATTTTTGGTAATATATATTTTCAAAAATCTTAATAAATTAAAATTTATTACTTATATCTTTTCAATGAAAAAAGCGACACCATATGTCTAAGTTTAATGCCCATATTAGTAATAGAAGTGTAAAATAGTATTTATACACAGAGAGCACTACTTTGAACCAAGAAAGAATTCTAACGTAGAGTTCTGAGCGCGACGAGGGGTTCAAAATACATCCCCCGAGGGAAAAATAATTTTGCTCTCGAGTTATACACTCTACTTTTCATCCAGTACAACATACAATTTGCGTATAATAACTATGAATGTTCCTGTCCTATCTGGATATTCCAAATTCAAATCGTTTCCGCCCGCTTAGCTCCCGCTTAAAGAGGAACTAAGCGACAGTTTCCGAATAGAAGGTATTAAAAATAAATTAAATTTGAATACCGGTTTCATGTGTACTTTATTAGTTCTTAAATAACAAATAGTACAATCAAAATTGAAATATTATTATAATAAAGTGTACTTTGGACAGCATTTAAATAATTTAATTAAATAAACAGAGTTTTATAAAAAATTATGAGTATTTGCAAATAAGCAATACAAAAATGCTATAAAATATATTTATACAAATAAAAAATTGTTATGAACCAGTTAAATGGTTTAAAGTTAAGAAGTATTTTATTTCCTTTCCCATACATGGTACTATTTATTGCCCAAATAATATAAATGTAGATTTTTGTAACAAGATTTAAACTATCTAAATGTTATTGTTCATAATGTGAAACATACATATACATTTTTATTTATATATTTATTAAGGCACATAACTTAAAGCATATTTTATATATAAAATTGTGTGATACTTCGTCAATAAGTTGAGTATATTGTATAATACAAATAATTTTTTATTTTATTTTTCTTATAAATCTTCATGTTTAAGATTATTTGTTTGTCCCTTTAGTTTCCTTTTTCAGTAAATGGATCAAAATCTCCTAATTTGACCAATTCCACAGACTTTTCCCATAACTTTTTACCATATTCATCTTTTAAGGCCTTTGAGTCGGGGTTTACAACAACACAATCACTGAAATTAATTTTAATATAGCAAGAGTTTCAATATTATACTTATAAAAAACATTATAGAAAGTATTTATTTCATGATAAAATTTTAAATTGTTTTAAATATTTTAAGATACAAAAACACAACAAATCTTACGAGTAATATAGTCCCGTTTCAGCAGCACACTTCTCATCCACTGCACAATAGATACTAGTTTGAGCACCGGACTCTGGGGTTTTCATGAAAGGATGGAGTACAATTCCAAAAAGTCTTCTTGCTCCTTTAAATAGACTTTTATCCAAATGACGGCCAAGCTCTGTCTTTATTACTCCAGGATGTAAGCTGTATGTGTTAATACCTTCAATGTTGTGAGCCTGATGAGTAAAAAAAATGTGATATATATATTGATGGTCTTAAAAAATCTAAAACAAAATATTATACTTACTTTTAGCCTTGCTGCTAGTTCTCTAGAAAATACAACATTAGCTAATTTACTCTGTGAGTAAGCTTCCATTGAGTTATATGCTCTCTTCTCAAAGTTCAAATCATCAAAATTGATGTCAAATCCTAAAAATAAAATTTTCTGTTTAAAATATAAACATAGACATTACAATATGTTACATATGTACTATAGTTTACTATAGTTTGCACTACAGTCAAAATTTTATTACTATTGTGAGCTTTTGAAGAAACAGTGACTATTCTTGCTGGAGTACTCTCTCTTATTCTTGGCAACAGCAACATTGTAAGAAGAAAGTGTGCTAGATGATTTGTCCCAAACTGCATTTCAAAACCGTCCTCTGTCAGTTCTTTAGGACACATCATAACACCTGCATTGTTAACCAAGATGTTAATTTGAGGTTCAGTTTGAAGAACCTTTTGAGAAAAATCTCTCACTGATTTTAAAGATGATAAATCGCATTGTTCAACAATAATATTTCCTTTTTCAGGTAAATCTTTACATGTCTGAATAATGTCTTTTTTAGCTTCTTCTGCCTTATTTATATTACGGCAAGCCATTATAACTTTAGCACCTAAAAAAAACACATATTACACAGTTTATTAAATTGGCACAATTAAATTGAAATGGAGACAATTAAAGTAAAAAAAATAATTTTAAGTCTAGAATGTAAAATATTAAATAATAATTATTATTTACCTCTTTTATAAAAGTCTAAGACTGTCTCTTTCCCTATTCCGGTATTACATCCTGTTACTATTGCTGTTTTTCCTAATAATTTTACATTGCTATAACAACGTCCACTGAAGAAAGGCATTTTAAACACTTTGTAGTTTTATATATTATAGTATAATAAGATCTATATAGTTGTGATTTTCTTGCTTGACCGTATATAATTAAAAGTTGTAAATATAAAATTCTTTTTAACTGAAATTATTACTTCTTTGTTGTTCACAATACACCCGACACCGACACGGTACACCGGTCACAAATTACAATGACAGTTAAAACAGGAATTGGACGACTACGTATATGCGATTACGCATTATTAAACTTAGTTAAAACTTGAAATATTTAAACTTGAATGTTAGTTGTTGACCTTGAAAATAATCATATCAGCAAACTTCTAGCTACTATTGAGTATGAATTCATAAATTTTGTGGATATGGACACCATATTTTGTGGATATGGTTAGTGGTCTGCGAGATGCGTAGAGCATCGTAATAATATGAATGTCTGTCTATTAATGAGATGTTAAAGTCTATAAATGACTTGTTATGAATAAATAAAGTCCCAATTCCCAAAACGGACACAGGTTTCTGTTTGAAAAGGCGCAGTTATGAGTTAGCATACTTCCTTCAATCTAACGTTCGTTATCTTCTTTTTTAACAAAGACAGTAAAAAGTTTTACAAGGTTGTGAAGTTTATCAGTCTAGATTGAGATGTTCTCGAATGCAGATAGGATTTTCTAGCTTAATCTTAGGGAAACTATTCTTTACGTTGGCAATTGTTTCCGACCGGTATGCTATCCATACATTTCGATACAGTTTTTGTAAGATTTTAGATAAAATTTTCAAAAAATAACAGATTTTTTTTGTATTACATTTCATTATTAAAAACTTTTTTATTTCTTTCATTATATAAATTTATATATAATTGTTTTAGTTGGCCAATTTTTTTAATAAAAAAAATAAACACAAAATCAAAGAAAATTTTAACTTTAATAAAATGGTTTTTGTTTTGTTTGTAACGGGTCTACAGATAATCGTTTCTAGATTATCTTTGTGTGTTGTTTCTCTTGGTGAGTAAGGTGCTCAGAGCTCCATGGGGAAGTGTGGCATCAAAAGTTGGGGAAACTTGACGTAATGTTCGTTGCCACAAATCAATGACGGCTTTGCAAGTTTGCGTGGCCGTCAAGGAGATCCGGTGAGACGGTTAACGCATGACTGTCAATAGGATACTTGTTTCAAAATCCAGGAATTACTCAGTCTCTACCCTCGACGACCGAACAGGCAGCCTGAAAAAAACGTTTGCAGTGGTTTTGTGGAGACCGAACTGTACCTAACCACTGAAGTAGCGGAGACCAGAAACTTTTCCGTACGCCACACCATCAAACCGCTTGCTTGCAAAGGTTCTTTGGTAATATTTCACCATTCATATCTTTCGTTAGTTATCGATCGTTCCATTATCGATGTTATATCGATACCGAAACAGAAAAGAGATTGGTTTCTATAGTGGCTTCATTATTCACTCTAAATATGTATCGGAGGTATTCACATCAATCTTAAAGCAGTCCACCACCACCACATCACCACAACCTGGCTTGCGCAGCCGACTCTACTTTCCCTTACGAAGATGCAAATATCCAATTCCTCTGACAGTTTACTTGTCTTATCACGGGCATAAGTTCCCCATTAATTTGTGAACTTCAGGGAAGTTTAAATAATTTTTGTGTTATAGGCCGTGGCCTAGAAGATAAGGTCTTGTGCATTTTGTGGGCATTGTGGATTACAGTGACCGCATTCGTATTTTTGCGTGCCTGTAGAGGTTTGCAGATATACGTATATAACGAGGCTTTTCGTGTACCTTCTTTTGAGAACTGACAAAGTTCGCAGTTTGAGGTATTAGATTTTAAACTCCCGGAAATCCGATAGTTTCTTGATTCGTGAATGCAATTTTCTTTTAAATTTCTACTAGTTATTATTTTAGAACCAAAACCAATAATTCTTTCTAAAAATAAGTTAAAAAAAATAAGACTTTCAAGTAAATTCTTCATAAGAGTAAAGAAACACAAGATTTTTTTATTTAACTACAGTAACTTTTAAAATACTTATAAATTATATAACATAATATGATTTTATACAAAAAAATAACTGAACCTTGATTGTGAAATTTCAATAGACATAAAAACATTACGTCATATTGTTTCTATATATATAAAAGTGATAATTCTTTTGAGTGTTTGTTGTCGGACTAAAAATTTCACTTGAAATGTTGTACACGCATTAACTAAATACAGGCGGGTGCGACTAGGAATCACTCATTAATCTTTGTATATGTATTTGTATTAATGTGCGTATATATAAGCTATAACGTTATATAATAAAATTTGATATAAATAATAAATAAAACGGTCAAGTCGTTTTAATTTTTACAGATTTTATTTGTGTGTTAATTCGTTTTTATTATTTTATTCCATTTATTAAGATACTATCCCACTACGCCAGTGAGTGTAGATTATTAAAGTCTGTAAATTTTATTCATTTAATATATTTTTATTTAAATTTTATAATTATATATATATACACTTTAGAACATTTTAATGTCTGATTCTACTTCAGACGTTTGTTTCTACTCTTCTTTTAATTCTTCTGACGATTTTATAAGTACTTCTAGCAATTCTTTTTCACTTAATTATTTTATGCCATTAGATACTAGGCTTAAATCTATTTTCCCTTACAAATCCAATAGCTTAAATATTGTCCATATAAACGCACAAAGTATTCCGGCCCATTTCTCAGATATATTGGCAACATTTAGTAACGTCCATGTCGATTGCATCCTTGTTTCTGAATCATGGCTAAAACCATCTCTCTCTTCCCAGCTTTACTGTCTGCCTAATTTTACTTTGGTACGCAACGACCGCCTTGGAAAAAGAGGTGTTGGAGTGTGTATATATTTGAGAAACTACATAACTTTTAAGATTATCTGTCGTTAGCCTCCAACAAATTGCGGAAATTTGGAATATCTTCTAATTGAAATTATAATCCATCATAACAGATTACTTCTTGGCGTCTTATACAGCCCTTCTCCTACCGTTGACTATTTTAATAATTTCGATATCCTCCTCGACTCTTTTTCACCTTCTTACGACCATATCATTATTATGGGAGATTTAAATACGTGTCTATTGAAGAATTCTTCTAGGTCTAAGCAACTAAAATTTTTACTCGATTCCTATAATGTTTCTATTTCCCCCCTTTCTGAAACTCATTTTGCACCTAATGCTGAACCATCTCTTCTTGATCTTATCTTGGTATTAAACTCCCCTAATGTGCTAGCACATGGACAGCTCACTGCTCCTTTCTCCTACCATGATCTTCTTTTTCTACGTTATAATCTATCTCCTCCTAAACGCAAGAATAAGGTGATTCTGCGACGCAATTTTAAAGCAATTAATGGGGACCGCTTAAGTTGTGATGCCCAATCAATTGATTGGTCTAATTTGTATTCATCTCAAGTAACAGACACCAAGGTTGACTTTTTAAATGCTGTCATTACTAAGTTGTATGACACTCACGCACCATACAGGAAAATTAAAGTCAAACATTATCCTGCACCCTGGCTTACTATTGACATTAAAAAAATGATGAACAACCGCAATAAACCTAAGGCAAGATTTAAGAAGAACCCTTCAGATGATCATTTTACTACATATAAAAAGTTACGTAATCGCTGTAATAGAATGTGTAGAGACGCCAAACGCCGATACATTTACTCCTCTGTCAATAATTCAACAACTCCTCAATTGTAGAGGCTCTTTAAGTCACTAGGTGTGGGTAAGTCTCCTCCTCTCTCTAATAATTCAATTGATTTAAATTTACTCAATCAGTACTTTTCATCTACTCCATCTAACCTTTCCGATTCATTGGAAACGTCAGTTTTAAACAAATTAAATATGACCACTACACCTATCTGTGGCAGTTTCTCTTTTACAAAAATCATTGAGTGTGATGTTAAGGCTGTAATCTTTAATAGAAGCTATGGGTAATGATCTTATCAGTCGTGACATGTTGATTCCTATCCTCGACATCTTATTGCCCGTTATAACACATATTCTTAACTTTTCTTTAACGGATAATACCTTCCCATCTTCCTGGAAATTTGCACATGTCATCCCACTACCTAAGACCAGTAATCCTAGTTCTGCCTCACAGTTTCGTCCAATATCTATCTTACCTTTCCTGTCTAAAGTCCTCGAAAAAGTCGTATATACACAATTAACTAGTTTCTTAAACCATCACAACCTCCTCAGTCCCTATCAGTCAGGTTTCCGTTCTGCTCATAGCACATCAACAGCTTTGTTGAAAGTTACAAAAGACATCAGGTTTGCCATGGAAAACCATAAGCTTACCATCCTTGTCCTCTTAGACTTCATTAATGCTTTTAATTCAGTAGACTTCGACATACTTCTTGGTGTTCTCCGCAGTCTTAACATATCTCCGCCCGTGATTAACTGGTTTCATACTTACCTGTATGGTCGTCAACAGATGACATGCTCTGATGGGTCATGATCTGATTGGGCAGTTCTCTCTGCAGACGTACCTCAAGGCGGCCCCTTTGTTTTTTTCCATTTTTATAAATGAAATCACTAAAATAATTTCCTCTCACTACCATCTCTATGCAGACGATTTACAACTATATAGGCATTCATCACTCACGGATATTGATGAAACTATAAAAGACATAAATAATGACCTTAACTTAATTAAAGAATGGTCTGAAACTTTTGGCCTTACTGTGAACCCCAAAAAATCTCAAGCAATTATAATCGGTAGCAAATACGTTCGCACTAAGATTCAAATAAAAAAATTATGTAATGTGGTATATGATGCTTCTATAATACCTTTTTCTGACGAAGTTAAGAACCTGGGACTGACGTTAGATAAATACTTATCTTGGACTGCACAAGACAATGATAGGAGTCAACAAGTACATCTGTCGGTTCATTCCCTAAAGCGTCTGCAGAATTTCCTTCCCTTCCAAACCAAAATCTTGCTGGCACAGTCCCTTTTAGTAGCCATTCTCGACTATGCTGACGTTTGCTATCTGGTTGCCAGTGAGGAGCTGCTTAATAAATTAGATCGCCTTCAAAACTTGTGCATTCGTTTTATTTTCGGACTGCGCAAGTTTCACCATACTTCTGATTTTCGACGTCAACTGAAGTGGCTCCCTATTCACCTTCGCCGGGATATGCACGTTTTAACCACGCTGTTTAATGTCCTCCACAATTTCGCTCCCATTTACTTGCACGAACGTTTCCATTTCTCCTTACCAAGTACCTGTCCCAAACGTTCGTGTGTTACTGCAATAACCTTTAATGTGCCTAATTACAATTCTTTTTCTTTCTCCAAATCCTTCACTATATATGCAGCGCGGCTGTGGAACTCACTATCTAGCCATATTATGAACAGCCCATCTCTCTTCTCTTTCAAACGAAGATTAAAGCTATACTATCTCTCCCAATTGTAAAAGTATATGTTATCATATTTACTTTATATGTAATTTATATCTATATGTATGTATATATTTATTTATTTATATTTGTATATATACGTATTTATATGTCTGTAGTACCTATTTCTGCCCTTTGAAATCATCTTTGTCACACTCATGGGTAGCTGGTAGAGATCTCTTATTAGAGATAAGCTTATCCAATGTTTTTCTTTTTGTCTTTTTCCTATTGTAATTTATGTTTCACCTGGTACATAAATAAATAAATAAAAATAGTCTGGAGCCTGGGATAGGACATAAGGAACTGTTTAACAACACACCACGTGGGCGAAGCCACAGGCCAAATAAAACTTAGTGGTGTTTATAAAAATATATTAATATATTAATATAAACTTACTTTCTCATTATGCTCTGTGTTTAATAAGAAAGTAAGAGTACTTGAATATAAACTAGACAACATTTTTTTTCAATTTTATTGAAAAGTATTTAAAATACAATTTATTTAAACTTCACTATAATAATATATATTAACAAGCTTAATTATTATTTTATCAGTCCCTTTGAATAAATAATTAAGATAAAACTTCTGATTTTTGATTAAAAAATTAATATGTGACTAATATTTAAAACATTTACTAATTATTATTAATATAAAATTTTGTAATATCTTGTCAATATAGTTTTACAAGTTTTTTTTTTTATAATTCCTAATATTTAAACTAGATATGTATCGACTGCGACTTTGACCGACTAGCCGACTAGTTGGCCGATATAATGCCGACTAATCGGTCAACTAGTCGGCCAAGAATATTTTATAAAGCTACATTAAATGGAACTCAAATGTAAAAAAAGTCATATGTTCTAAACTAAAACAACTAATTTCTATTAAGACATCAATAATCATGGCGAAATCATTTACTTTTCTACCTTTCAGCCTTAAATTACGCGACCAGTTCGCCCAATTTAAAACTATTGTATTGTCTCTTAAGATTTCTTTATGGTAAATGGATCAAAATCTCCTAATTTGACTAATTCCACAGACTTTTCCCATAATTTCTTGCCATATTCATCTTTTAAGGCCTTGGAGTTAGGGGTTGTGACAGCACAATTACTAAAATATGATTTCAATATTATTTTTTTTATAAATTTATATATTCACAAAAGATTAGGTCTCTTTTCTATTTAATGATAATCAGAATCTATATTGAGAAGTTACTTTAGACATAGAGTGGTCTAATTCAGATCCACTAGTTTATACAAGAAGCACTAATTTTCATGGTTTGCTTTTGTATCATTAAAATAATATAACAATTACATAATAAATCTTACTGGTAGTATAATCCAGTTTCATCTGCACACTTCTCATCAACTGCACAGTAGATAGTAGTCTGAGCACCGGACTCTGGGGTCTTCATGAAAGGGTAAATCAGTATTCCAAAAACGGTTCTTGCTCCTCTGAATATACTTGTATCTACATGACGAAGAAGTTCCGTATTGATTATTCCAGGATGCAAGCTGTATGTATTAATACCTTCAATGTTGTGAGCCTGATGAGAATGAATAATCAACTGTAATATATGTAATAAATTAAAATAAATTGTACATATATATATATATATACATCTCGTTACTTTTAGCCTTGCTGCTAACTCTCTGGAAAATACAACATTAGCTAATTTACTCTGTGAGTAAGCCTCAATTGGGCCATATGGTCTATTTTCAAAGTTTAAGTCATCAAAGTTAATATCATATCCTGCAAAAAAGTTTTTCTTATTTAGACACATACTAGAAAGCAATTATTCTTTAAATATGTAAATAAAGAATTGTCCTTTAAATATTAAAAAAAAGTTACTATTTGTTTAATTAGATCTTGCATAAAACAGGCAGTACTATAGTCAAAATATTTATACCGTAATGAGCATTTGAAGAAACAGTGACTATTCTTGCTGGAGTACTCTCTCTTATCCTTGGCAACAGCAACATTGTAAGAAGAAAATGAGCTAGATGATTTGTCCCAAATTGCATTTCAAATCCATCCTCTGTCAGTTCTTTAGGACACATCATAACACCCGCATTGTTGACCAAAATATTAATTTGCGGTTCAGTTTGAAGAATCTTTTGAGAAAAATCTCTCACTGATTTTAAAGACGATAAATCGCATTGTTCAACAATAATATTTCCTTTTTCAGGTAAATCTTTACATATCTGAATAATGTCATCTTTGGCTTCCTCTGCCTTATTTATATTTCTGCAGGCCATTATAACTCTAGCGCCTTAAAGATAAATGGTTAATTTGATTAACAATCTTAAGTAGCAAGTAATGGTATTACAGTGAAAAAATAAATTCAAGGCCCGGAAAGCTAAACAAATATAAAATAATATTTACTTACCTCTTTTATAAAAGTCTAATACTGTTTCCTTTCCTATTCCAGTATTACATCCTGTTACTACTGCTGTTTTTCCTGATAATTTTACATTGCTATAACAACGGCCACTAAATAAACTGAAATAAGGCATTTTGAAAAAATTTAAACTTTAAAATAAAGTATATTTAAATTTATGCACTTCTTTTTGGGTTTTGAAAAAATAAATATATGATATCAGTTCGTGCAGTTACAACTTCAATGAATATAGTACTCTTTAACATAAGCCTCTGTCATCTGTGGCTTCTGTGACGAGACTACTACTTACTAGCACTTGTCAAGTACTCTATTATACTTTATAGTACTTTGTGTTGCGCACTGAAAACAAGCACAATGACAATTAAAATTGTTGCAGAAAACAGACGGGGAACAATATATAATTAATAATTGATTAAAGACTTGAAATGTTGAAGTTTTTCATTGAACTTGGACAAAAAAACAAATTAAAATAAATTTACAAATTATTGGTTATGAATATTAAATGCACCTGCATATTTATACGAATATTTGTACCATATTCATAAGAACAGAGTAATCTTGCTTAAACGATACAGCAGCAGACAAATATTAAAACAGATAGGCAATAATTAAAAAAAATATTGTTTTAGACTTTTTATATATAAAGTCAGACATCATAAGTAACAATAATTACAAGCTATATATTTGATTTATGAACTTTGTTTTCTTACGGTTTTCTTGAGAGTAGGGTGTAATAATATGTAGAGCGTAATGTGTATCGTGTTTGTTTGTATTTAGGGGGCCCAAACCAAAAACCTTCAAGGAGAACTGTTAATAAGAAACTGGTTTATAAATATTATGTAGTTTTTTTTTTCTCAAAAGTACATTATTAAAAGCTCTTAAAATAGATTTGTGGTAAAATTTGTAAACTTTAAAACCTCAGAAAATATTAGTAAATATGAAATTAAGAAACCTCTAAGATTGCCCGTTTTGGCCGGGGTAAAGCGATTCCCGTTTTGTAAATGGCTGAAATTATACAACAGATTACAAAATTAATAAAAAAGAGAGAGACGTCTTGTATGTTTCTACTATGGAATGTAAGAATCCCCCGATTTTGCAGTACATTGTATTTTCATTTTTTATTATTTTTATACGACGAATGTAAACTTGTGAGCAAAGGCATCGTTTTCATTGTATTTTTCAAAGTCCTCGACAGGCGAATCTTTATATGATTCAGAACATCAACGGGTCTAGTATTGGACGTTGCCTTTTTGTTTCATATTATTGGAAATTTTACTTGACAGTTCTATGTTTATATTCTTTGTAATAGTGTAACAGTGCGAGAAGCCGGCTTTATAAATAGTCGGTCCATGTCTTACGTTATGTAATCTTATTATAAATATGAATATTATGAATAGGTACTTAAAGAAGTCTATGAAAATATTTATATTATTTTAAATACTTTTGGTTTTGATACATTTGTCTGACAACGAATCTTTGCATGTAGATATTTCGAAGGAGACATTGGTGAGAGCAGAATTTGCTCTGAAAATGCTCTAATTTGTTATCCAAGAAATAAGTTCTGTACATTTAGATTAAATTCTAACGTAAAATAAATTGTTTTCTAACTACTAAATAAAATTTTACAAAAAAGGTCTTTTATTTTTTTGTAGTTTTGTTACTTAATCTCGGTACATTTATTAACAAAAGAAAATAAAAGTTACTTAATTATTTATTTAAGATTTAAACAAGGTTCCGCTTCGCTATTGCTCAATCTGTTATTAATAATAACCAGAGAAGTAAATAATAATATTGAGGAAATACATAATTCAATTTGAATATATTTTAACCTTTAATTAAATAATATTATTTATGTTTTTTTTATCTACATCAACAAAATCAAACTTAAATCCATAGATTTCTTTTAATACACATTTTTTTAAAATATTTTTATGTCATGTTACATTTTAATTTTAATCAGTATCAGGAGAAACCTATCTATGTGCATCTAAAGTCATACAAGTCAAGACGGTAAATTTTTTAAAATATAATTAACATTATTGGCACATGTGAATGCTATAATAAAAAAATATATTTTACAGTTATATTCAAAAAATTTATCAGATAATTTTTTCAATGTAATTTAAAATTTTGAGGGATAGAATTCTCACAAGTACTATGTATAAATAAATCTGTTTGAGGAAATTTAATTCCACCATATTGAACAGACACGTACCACCATCTTAATACTATTGATATAATACATTTACACAAGATCCGAGAAACAGGTTTTTATTAAACTTTTATTATTGATATATTTAGGGACTAAGGAAGCGGGCCAAGGCTTCTAAAATTTGGGCGCCACCAAAAAAAAAACTCTTAATTCCCATAAAAACACACTTCTCTTAATACTACTCAGTACTAATTTAACGACTAACGTTAGATGATTTTTAGCCTTCCTCATGAACGTACCTATTAAAATCAGATATATTATCAATTTTATCGCACACCCCTTTTACTTCTATCGTAGTTATCCTCCACACACTGGTTGCCTGGCAGAGTTGGCTTGCTGACGATAAGGCCGCCTGTTTGTACTACTATATTGTTATTAGTATTTTTTTATCCACTGTTTTTTCTTTTTTTGTGTGCAAATGAGAGTATCTAATATTATTATTAAAAAAAAAAAACCATTCGGTAATTTCGACGCAAACAAACAAACTGTTCAACTTTATCATATTAGTATAGATTATAGATTTGAGCTATAATGTGATGAATAATTATATATTTTATAGTCATATGTGTTTAGTTTTCTTTGACCTATTGGAATTTATCTATTTTGCTACTGGTTTTTAGACATACTTCTGTATTGAAGTCATTTTCGAATCCGATTCCAAAAAAAAGTGATGCAGAAATCTAGACAATGGGTGTCCAAAATTATATCCTCATTAGCTTCCATATCCTGTCTTAAATTGGTAATCCACATCTATCCAATTACCAATCCATTGGTAATCGCTTCAGATAAGTGGTCAAGGTCAAGTCAAGTGGTTTAGCGTTATCCTAAAAGTGGGTCGGTTAGTAAATTGCAATAATTGTTATAGTCTATGTATTTTATTTAATAAACTTATTTAAATTTGTTATTTTTTCTGGTATTGAACGTACCACGCATATTTAATGTAATACCATCTCTCACTAATACTGTAATACTGGCCACTGCCACCCGTTACCCGAGATCACTATCTCTTAAAGACATAAGTTGATCCTTTGTACATTTAGTTTTATTTTCTCTGTATATTATTTTCTCTATAGTGTGTTTGGTGTATAAAATATATATTACACCTACATAATATTGTATATTATAATTAATTAGTTTTAATACTGCAAAAAATTACTCTTTTCGATCTTTTACTTCAATAAGTGAATTCACTATCCATAAAGAGGTTTTATTGTTATAAATTCAAGTATTTCATTTCCCTGGATTCAATGTTTATTATACGTGTTCTAACAATTATAGAAGTGTACTTAGATTAGGATTTGGCGACATTTTAGTGTAATGAACACAGTCTCTTATCTATTAGAGTATCAGAGCTAGATAAAAGCTGATTAGACTTTGAGAAATATTGAAACATATTGAATAAAGTAAGTTGACGTGTGGAGTGACATTTGTTTTTTTTTTTATATTTTAAAAATAAAATACATATCTTAGTTTGAAACATGGGTTGGTTCAGTGGACGTTGTTATAGTGATGTGAAATTAAATGGAAAAACTATTATCATTACCGGATGTAATACAGGGATTGGAAAAGTTACTGTCCAAGACTTTTATAAACGAGGTATTTTTTTTTTTGTGGAATGAGTACGTGTTTTGATGCTGATAATTATATTTAAAATCCATTGTCTCAGCCTGCTTGGGTTAAAGTAAATTTTTTTGAGTAATCCTTAGGTTATGTACTTTTTTTCAGTTATGACAATTTATATTATAAAATCATAATGGGCACTGGTGATTTGTATTTTATCTTCTCTTACGTTTCACCCCTCCCTTATATCTGATCCCCCTCTTGTCACATGTCGTATGCTGTAATATAAATCCGCTTGAGAATCAAGTCCTAATCCTGCCCATTTTTTTTTCTATAAAATAAATAATAAATTTAAATAAATATATTTTGTTTTTGTAGACTAAATCAAGTTGCAAGATAGTTTTTAAAACCTATGGATTACTTACCAAATACACTTTTCAAAGCATCCATTACATATAATACCACAATTGACTGAGCCCTCGGTGAATTTGATAATAAAATCAATGAAATACTACCTATATATTTTAATAAATATAATTTTTTTTTTAAATATAATGTGGTAAGAAATTCTAGACTTAACTCGAAGGCCAACCACAAGTCGAAGTCAAACCACAAAAATAACAAAACAATGCGGGATTTAAATTAAACACACCAAAAAACTTGTAATTATTTAACACATGATTTATTACTGTTAGGTATCAGTAATAAAGCAACATTAATTAGGTAATTGTAATCTATGTTAGTAAATAGAAAAATATATATATACAAGAACGAAAATATCATTATTGATATGTTTATATAAATATATTTGATTGTTAGTTGGTTAATATAAAAAGCAAAGTATTTTTTTATGTTCATTCAATATTGGCGTTTGTTATGCTTAGCAGTTTTGTTGTTATATAGTGTATAGCTATTTTGAACGTTTAGTATGGTCAGCGAATTTTGAAGCTGACTGTACATAGGCATAGGTTTCACTTATGAAACGTTATCAGGTTTCATCTACGTGATATTTCTCTAGTTGCAAGGTTCCAAAGAATAGGTGATAGAATTGTGAAAAACCGGAAAAAAAAACTATTTGGCACCCGGAAAAAAAATAGTAATTTTAACTTATTTAATAAGGTTTTTGTCTTTTAATATCAAGAGCACAGAAGGATATAACACCGAATAAAAATACTGCACAGTTTGATAAAGTACTCTCGCAACAAAAGCCAAAACAAAACTGTAAATTATATAGACTATATAACTTTAACTTAAAAGTGGCTCCTCAGTGGACTCTCATGATGTATGTATATGAAAATCAATACAAAGTTCCTAAGACTATTCGTGTTTTTTTATTCAGATAAAACGCGTGTTTATTTATTCAGTTAAAACGGGTTATAACTATGGAGCTTACCTTTCTCTAGATTACAAAAATTCCCAAACATCACACATTTAAGTAAAACAAGTATAACGAACTGACCGACAGATGGATCAGAATTTGGTTTATAAATAATTTGTTCTCTATAAAAGTAGGAAAAATCTCTTTACTTAAAGATCTTGGCCTCTTTAAAACTATTATCAGTTTATTTCTAGAAGGCACTTCAAAGGTAGCATGTGAAGGTTAGGTAATAAGAGGAGCGTACACAGTACACCGGGGTTGCAAGTCCCAGGCGCTGTTTGCACTCCTCTCTCTAGAATCCATTAACCCGGCACCTGCACGGTGAAGCCATGGAATGCTGAAATCATAAAATTACAATTAATATTAGTGTTAAATCTATATGTATATAAATAATAAGTAAAAATTACTAAAAATTACGCGTCGAATGCGAGTTGTTAATATTTCTAAATCAGTCGCTAAATACAATTGCATGTAGAGGAACGTTTGTTTTAATAATTTCATACTCCAATAATACGAAGAAAAACTCAATTTATCAAAAGAACCTTTTTACATTACCAATTAGTATTGACTATTTAAAGTAATTTTACTAAAGCGCTAATTATTTAGGAAAAAAACTGAATGTCATAGATTTTTAAACCTGTTTCAGGAGCAAAAGTGATTATGGCTTGTAGAGATGTTAAGAAAGCTGAAGATGCCAAAACAGACATAGAAGAAGCTTGTAGAGACGTACCAGAAAAGGGTAGTTTAGTGGCCGAAGAATGTAATCTATCTTCATTAAAATCGGTCAGAGATTTTTCTCAGAAGATTCTAGATACTGAACCGAAAGTAAATATCTTGGTGAACAATGCGGGTGTCATGATGTGCCCAAAAGGAGTTACTGAGGACGGCTTCGAGACACATTTTGGTACAAATCACCTGGGACACTTTCTTCTTACCTTACTTCTATTGCCAAGAATTAGAAATAGCACTCCAGCTAGAATAGTAACTGTTTCGTCTAAAGCACAGTCTTGTAAGTTGGTGAATATAATATATTTTATTTTCATATTCTGAAATATTATTTCGATTTACAATTGTACTTTACGTACATTATACTTTAAAGGAATGTATAATATTAATTAATCTTAAGTTGTAGATGGATTTTTTTTATAGAAACCATGACAACAGTATGATGAGTGCGAGTTTTCTGAACTAGTGCAATTCAATTTGTATGAAACAAGAGCAGTGTCATCTTATTTCCGCTAGATGGCGTTGCTCTTAATTCATAGACGTACGTTTATATTTACGAAATCGAGTACAATAAAAACTCGCATTTCTACAATTGATTATTGTCTGTGAGATAAGTCAAAACTTGAGCTAAGCAAAACTAGTTCGTAGTGAGTGGACCAGTGGACCTTCATATTTATAAACTTTTCACCGTTTGTTTTTTTTTTTAGTATTTAGTATAAATTTTGATGATTTAAACTACGAGGAAAGAATATATAATTCTGCTGAAGCATATGCACAAAGCAAAATAGCAAATGTTTTATTTTCAAGGGAGCTGGCAGCTAAACTTAAGGTGTGTTAGATATTTATAATACTTAATAGGTAAATAATTAAATAAGGTTAATATTAAAGGCCGAAGCAAAAACATCATACCTTAATTTTGGTTTGAGAGAACATCGGTAAATACTAGTAAAAAAACTGGTACATCGTATAAATAATATAAAAAAACCACATGGTTAGAATTTATGAACCGTTTCTTATTCTCGTGTCTCGGAAATACGACTTTTCGAAAAAGAAATATAATTAATTAGTATGATTAGAATTCAACGAATAAATAACTAAATAGATAATAGTAGTAAAAGTTTGTAAAGATAGGTAAAGAATAAAGACTATATTCTTCTTATTCTTTACTTATCTTGACTATTCGTAATTATGTGCCAATATATCATACTCGAAAGGTAAGTTAATTGATAAACAAAAATTGTTTTTCAGAGTCACAACATCAAAGGTATAAACACATACAGCCTTCACCCTGGGTTAATTAAAACTGAGATATATCGACATATAGATACATCTACGAGTATAACGAGCTTACTAAAAACAATAGTTGTAGATTACATATTTTACCCTTTCTCAAAAACAGTTGAAATGGGAGCTCAAACTACGATATACTGCGCTGTGGATGAAAAATGCGCAAATGAAACTGGACTATATTATACGTAAGTTACGTCCAAAAACCAAAAAAAAAATGAATGTTAAAAAGCAATTTCTTATAAATACTAGATTAAATTTACTTTTTAAAACATTTAGAAGCAAGGTTTATTGCTTAAATTGTCCTCTCTTTCCTGGTTAAAGCAATATTAACCCTTTTAGTTCAAAGGAGCGTCGTCGCGCTGCTTTCGCTGGTTGTAAAAAATGCTAGCGTCGCGATGGCGCTCCTTTTCACAGTTCACTGTTTCTGTAATTTTCTTGTCAATAAATATATAGTATTCAAATTTTTCAAAGATTTTTAATATGATAATAAAAATAAATTTTATAATCATAGTATAAAATCTTCTGAGGAGAATGTTGAAATAATTATGAATATTGGTATATTGTAACGGAAATGGTGAACATTTGTCTTGTTCATATAAATTATCTATAAAAACACACTTTTTTAAAGGCATTTTTGGCAAATATTGGTAAAATATTTAAGGGGTTAAGCCTGTTATGAGAATGCTTAATAAGATACGTTTTTGCTTCTAATAGTTTTAGGATTTGTACGTTATTCAGTAAATTGGAAATACTGAATTTACGCAAATGTAATGAGCCTTTTGGAGTTATGTGTTTCAAATTTCAGAAATATGTTTTATAATATTTTTTCAGTGATTGTGCAGTCACATCACCAAGTGCACAAGCTCTAAACGATGAATACGCAAAGAAATTATGGGAAATGTCAATGAAAATGGTAGACTTGCAAGACTTTGATCCTTTTAACTGTATTGATCCCGGTTTAGATCCAGAACACAACAAGAGGTAATAGGTGCGAGCCCCACCACATTATCGTCCTTGTTAAAATTATAAATAATATAAATGTTATAATTTTAACTATATATTAAAATATTACATTTTACTTTTCTTTCTTTTTTTAATAAAATCTACTTCATCATTACTTTCACTAATGTCATTAAAATAAAAAATTCAGATATAACATATTTTAAAACACATAAATATATTAATCTTCTTATGAGGCGGTCATTTGCTAGACTTTTAAACATGCCAACTTTTAAATGTAAATTCTCTAGTACCAACTTAAGTTTAACAGCCCCGTTAAATAGAATTGTCAAATTATATAATTGTATATGTAGGAATGCGGATATTGATATTTTTAATAACTCTTTTAATAACTTTGAGTTTAAAATTAAAACATATCTTAATTATCAACTTATATAAATAAAATTGCTTAAATATACAAAGTTTTATGTATATTTAGACATATGATACCTTTTACAATTGATATTAGTTTCAGTTTCGTTGAGTTTTATTTTTGCTTTCTTTTTTATTAACAATAGTATTTTATTTCCTTTTTTTAAACGTTTTTTTAGTTTTGTTAAACGTTTACTTAATGTTTTAAATTTATGTTTTTCTGTATTTTTTTATTTATTATTATTATTTATTTTTTTTAGTTAAGCATATTTTTACATATAAATGGGCAACCACCCTCTTATTGCATGTTAAGTTAGGTTAGGTTTAAATGGGATATACTTTGTAAATTTTTATACAACAAAATGTTATAATATGATTTTTTCATTGTATATCACGTTGACTTCCTATTAAATAAATAAATATAATATACTTTACACATAAGTGGGTCACAGGTACTAATTTAAATTGAAAAAAATAATAAAAATAAATTAACACGCACCAATAGTGATAACTTTTTTAGAAATCCCGAATACGAGGTTTTCAGATTTAAAAAAACTAAAATTCGTTCGGTAGATTTCACAAAAAAACTAATAAGAACAGCTCTAAGGTAAATGAATATGCATGGATTGGTATCACACAATCACCCAGATATCGTTATTAGTATTTAAAATATCGCAAATATGCAGTTTTCAGTTAAAAATAAACAAAAAACGTATAAAAGCTTACATGTAATATACATGTATACATACATACTTCATTTTAAAAATATCTAGAATTACTCAGGACACTTGAAAACGTAAAGATATAAAATAATATGTTTTGAAAATCGGTGTATTTACAATAGCTTTCCTACTCAGAAAGCTAATAAATAAGGTATATTTAGGCTTAAAGGTATAACAGTAGCTATATAAATATAATAACTGTATATATTTTCAAGATTATGATAAGAATAGCATTAGCTCTAAATATTGGAATATACTAGGGCCGCCAGCAAGCAATCGGGATAAGGTGAGCGAAACGAAAAATATATTACAAGAACTTTAACTTGACATTATGTCTGCAATGATAACGGAGAATGATACATGTGTCATAGAATTTACCATTTGCGCGTGTAAAAGAACGTTTCAATTAAAAATAAAGTTGAAATAAAATTATTTTTACGGAATAAAACTTGCGTATAATTTAGGTACTATTACTCGATACTCAAATCATCTAAATAAAATTATATTGAATATATGGAATTCTAGTCAATGTTTGATGCAATAATAACAATACAATCCAAAACGTAAAGTAGATTGTAATAATGTAATATTTCTGTCGCACTAAATCATAAAATAAAGTTAATAAAATGAATAACTTATTACTATATACTGAAATTATTTCATGCTCTTTAAAAGATTAAGGGTTTTGACAAGTGATATGATTTATTTAAATGTTGTAAGTTTTATTTTACTGTGGACGTCATGTAAATCAAGTCTACGAATAATCGGGGGACGAGATGCACTCCAAGATGAATTCCCATATGTCGTCCGACTAGAGATTAATAATAATAAAGCACCAGAAGACCTGATTTCTAACTATTTTCAGTTCTGTACAGGTGCGGTTCTGACTTCTAAGTGGGTTCTATCAGCCGCTCATTGCATGAAAGACGAGAACGTCAATTTACTACATAAGAAGTTTATAAGATATAACAGCTACTTTCCAAACGTTACCGGGGTTTTAGCACCATTCCTTGATACTATAGCTCATCCTGGATATAATGAGGTTACGTGGAAATTAGATATTCTTCTTATACGCAGTACTGACATTAAGGTTTATCAGTACGGTAAAATCAATGCGGTTGATTTCAAATCTTTCGTAGGTCATGAAGCTCTGAATTTCGGTTTCGGGCTAACTAATGCAAGTGAATTCATAAAACCTCTGCAAGTTCTTAAAGGTATGCTGAGCAACTGTCTTGATGAAGATATTCAAACATCTCAAATGATATGTCTTGTTCGACAATGTACAGTAAAAGCAACCATCTGTGGAGGAGACTCTGGAGGACCCGTTGTGCACCCGGCCGGCATAGTGGGTGTAAATTCTTTATCAGAGGATACATGTAACGAACATACCAAGGTTCTTAAACTGACTCCAGGTGCTGCAGCAGCGATAATATCACCAATTAGTCCAGTTCTAGATTGGTTAAGAAATTATATAAAATAAATGAACCAACTTACTTTTTATCATTTTTTTTTAAATAAGATGAAAAATATCTGATAAGCTTTAAATTCAATGTTCGTTTCCAATAAATTGTCCCTTCCTATTGAATAAAAATGAATTACATTTTGTTAAAAATAAATATTAATATTATATAAATATTTATATCCCTTAGCAGAATTTTTTAAATACTAAACCAGTTTTTTTAAATAATATTGAAAAATAAACCACGGGCAGTCATGCTGTACACAGAAGGGAAAACTGTATTCTGAAATTTTAAGGTAATTGTGAAAATACTAGATCCGCACGTGCCACCCACCGTGGGTGGAGCTGTGCGAAGCATTGTTGCTGAATGAGAATTCTAAAAGTGATCAATAGAAAATAAAATCATAGTTATGAAAATAAGAGGATTATTAAATGTAATACAGTTAGTTCTGTTTCTTATGACGCATATTAACTCTATGGGTCAAACTTTGACTATTTAATAAAAAATTACAATCACTAATATCACCAAAAAATTTCTGAACCACTAAATCAATGTCGTCGACAACTCTGTCAATTTTCGACATCCTACCATTTTTCGTATAAGAGAAGTGGCATTAGTAACGAAACATACTTTTGACCAACAAGAGCTTCGTTTCACTCAGCTATCACATCTATTGGCACTCTCTGCAAGAAGTACTAGGTCCACGCAAGCGGGGTTGGGCTCGCGACGCAGCGCGCGCGAAACAAAAACGTTCTATTTGTTTACTATATGGGACACATTTTATCAATTATCTCAAAAATTACAACTACGATTCGGCTGACTTTCAATCCAGACCGGGTTTTGCTCATAATGCGCATGTGTGCAAAATTTCGTGCGTGTAGCTCGTAAATTGAAGAAAAAGTAGGGTAACAAAGAGTTGAAAATTTGGGTACTAAAGAGCTTCGCTTCGCTCAGCTCAATCACACTACTATTATAGGAGGATTATATCTACTATGGTTAGTTAGTAGATTAGCTAAATCACATTATGGTTTCATAAACACGATGTAAATATAAGACAACGATAATAACAACTATTGTATAATATATTAATCTAGGGTCTTCGACTAGATAATCTCTTCTAGAGCTGACCAGCACTCTGAGCTCTGAGCTCTGAGAAGTTACTCTTATTTTGACGAGAAAACATTAACACTTATTTGGTCTAAAATTAAAATACAAATATTGACTGAACTTTGAATATTACTTGTGTGTTCTTAGTTTGATATAGGGGTTCATATAGGTATGTAATATTTTTTCTGAAGATATCTTTATTCTTCTAAAAGGAGCCACTCCAACATATTTTTTTTTTTTTTTTTGACAAGATGTACTTATAAGCCAGACAAAGTGTAGTTATAAGACGGGTTATAGGTAAGTACGTCTTCAACATCGTATTTTTAAAAACTTTAACTCTCTAGTAAATGTTTTTTTTTTATTTTTCCTTATACTTGTATTTAATTTTTAAATTAAAATCAATGATTTGATTGATTTTTCAAAATAATTATTTTCAAGTCGGTGAGGCACTTTTAAATGACAAAGTTATTTCTGAGGCATTAATAATATTCATTTTTCACACGTACGCAATACATTTCTGCAAATATTTGTTGGAAACCGACATTTAAAGCTTCTCAGTTTTTTTCATTTCATTTGAACTAAAATCAATAAAAAATAAATTTGGTTTATTTATTTGATATAATTTCTGAACTGATTCAGAACTTGGCCGATTGGTGACAATATTGATGCTGGGATACCTGGAGTCAGTTCAAAAGCCTTGGTATGTTCGTTATAGTTACAAGCACCTATATAGAGAGTTAACACCCACTATACCGGCTGAGTGCACAACGGGTCCTCATGAGTCTCCGTGACAGGTCGTTTGAGTCTTTTGAAAATAATCTTCGAGACAGTGGCTCAGCATACCTTTAAGAACTTGCAGAGGTTTTTTTAATTAACTTGCATTAGTTCGCCCGAAGCCGAGAGTGTGAGCTTCATGTCTTACAAGAGATTTGAAATCAACCGCATTGATTTTACCGTACTGATAAAACTTAATGTCAGTACTGCGTATAAGAAGAATATCTAATTTCCACGTAACCTCATTATATCCAGGATGAGCTATAGTATCAAGGAATGGTGCTAAAACCCCGGTAACGTTTGGAAAGTAGCTGTTATATCTTATAAACTTCTTATGTAGTAAATTGACGTTCTCGTCTTTCATGCAATGAGCGGCTGATAGAACCCACTTAGAAGTCAGAACCGCACCTGTACAGAACTGAAAATAGTTAGAAATCAGGTCTTCTGGTGCTTTATTATTATTAATCTCTAGTCGGACGACATATGGGAATTCATCTTGGAGTGCATCTCGTCCCCCGATTATTCGTAGACTTGATTTACATGACGTCCACAGTAAAATAAAACTTACAACATTTAAATAAATCACATTACTTTTCGAAACCCTTAATGTTTTAATAATCAAAGAAATAATTTCAGTATATAGTAATATTATTCATTTTATAACCTTTATTTTTATTATTTATTTATTGCGACAGAAATATTGCCGTTTGGATTGTGAAATCAATATAATTGTGTAGTGTTACTAATAAAACATATATTTGCGATGACATGGTTTCAACTGGATAAAATTTAACTAAAAAAAATTACATTTGTTTCTTTTAACCAAATCTTTAAATATCCCCAATTTCTCTAACATAGTTTCTTATATCTTCTTAATAAAGTAATATAAGAAGGAAGTTGGGATGCCTACGGTTGTGCGCCGCTATAAAGTCTTATAAACGGTGATGACGATTTAACCTAATCTTCTTTTTTATATTAGAGGAGGAAGACAGGCCATCTGGTGGTAAGTGGCATATCGTTACAGGTGACCACCTCTTTAAGAAAGGAGTTTCAGGTCTTTAAAGAAAGGAGTACAACCTTTTTTTGAAGACTTGAATTTGGTAACCAGAAATACAGTGGTCAAAAATTTATTCCACAGAGTAATTGTGCAATTTCTACAGAAGATGTATCATTAAAAATAGAAAATAATTGACATACCGTTCCCAAGCCGAGCTTAGAGCGGTTTTGAGAGATTAGATCAAATTTACAAAATGAAATGGAAAATTCCAAAATTATTTACAGAAGTTATAAACTTTTCAATGTTATTATTCATAACTAGTGACACATTACAACTCTAACGGCCGCATGCTGAAACGTTCTTTAAATATTTAACAGCTTCTAATATCACGTTGTAAAAAACAAATCATAATTTATTATTAGAACATAAATAAAAATATTTTATTAAATTAGATTCCTATATCACTTCTAATCTTCCTAAACTAAAAATGATTCTGTCAATATTTATATTATATTCTTATACAATTAGCATTCAACATCAACTAGTTCACCAACTAGTCAACCAATTAGTTTAGCAACTAGTCGACCAACTAGTTGACCAACTGTTCTACCAACTATATGAATATTTTTATATAAGAAATTTAAAGGCTTTTTTAAAAATCTAGTGTAAAATTTTTTGAGTGTTAAAACAGATGGTACTTTTAAAAATCATTAGACTTGAAGATACTTATTAATCTGACTCGTAATAATACTTCTTTATATTTTATGACCTAAAAAACCTTTGACATAAATAAGTAATTATCGACCATATTGTTAATAGTAGATGCCCATTTTTTGTTCATTGGCAAAATCAGGGGAGGTTATGTGGGACTGCCTACTAACTAACCAACGGTTGTCCTTAATCGCCTTAGTGGGACGAAACGGGAACTAGTAGATAAAATTAATACTATCAAAGCCTCACGTAGGGAAATTTATAGTTATTATATAACTTTAAAGTTTATGTCCTAAAGCTTGATGATCAAAAGTCAATGCAAATTCTAGCCCAATGTCTGATTGGGATAGAATTTTTCTATTGGGCTAGACTTTCTCTTTTTGACTACGCTATCTTTGCTATTTTTTATGCGAACCATGAGCTGCTTGATAAATTAAACCAACTTCACAATTCGTGCATCCGATTTATTTTTGATTTGCACAAATTTGGTCGTGTTTCAATATACCAAAATAAGTTAGATTGATTCTCCAGTTATTTTGACCAGAATATGCATCTGGTAACACTTGACACTTGCTGTTCAAAGAAATTCGTTTTACCTTCAGAAACGCTTCATTCTCAAAAAAAAAAAAAATAAAAAAAAATCTAAAAGCTGTTAAAAATTTTGTCATTATAAAGCTAAATATTCGAGCGACAAATTTTTTCTATTGAAGTCTATGGGTTTTTAGTTTGTCCGTGATTATTGCTCAACGGCATCGAACATTTGAAATTTTTTTTTAAAACAACCACCAGAATAGTGTCTATTAGTGTGCAAAATTTTGAATTTTTCGTATATACCGTTTTTGATTGCACAGAGGATGCAGAAAAGTCTCTCATTGTGAGCTACGCTCATTCTGCTCGCTTCCCTTAATAATATCAATATTTCTATAGCATTCGACGTAAGCGCTCTTGTTACACGTTTTCATCGTAGGTCCTTTTCTGTTGGTACTACGCAACTATGGGCCTCACTTTTTGATTGTATTTACAAGGGCCGCCGGCATGCAACCGGGGGAATCTGAGCGAAACCAAAAATATATCACGAAAACTTTAAATTAATATTATTTCCCCAATGTCCAATTAAGAAGAAATGTTACATATGTATAAGAATTTACCATCTGCGCGAGCTATAGAACGTTTCAATTAAAAATACAGTTAATTGCAAATTACTCTTAAGACTTTCAAAGAAATTCTAATTGTAGATCAATTAGAATTTCTTTCAAAGTCTATCTATAGAAGGGTGGTCATATGATAATCAATTGGTCAAAATTTGGTTAGTATAGCTTGAACGGTGTAGAAGGAGATAGCGGACAAAATTTGATCGGATTGACCGGTAAAGACCTTCGCTTGGCCCAGCTGAATAAATTATGAACCTTTTACATTAACGTTATCAATCAAATAAATTTTGTTAATCAACGCACGAGTGCATCCAATCATGTGATAACTAGTGATTGAATTTAGTAGATATGTTTCCGAAATCGAAAACTTTTTCGCGATAAGGAGGATTTGAAATAAAAATGTCTAAGCGTATTTATATTCATTTTTTTTTCGACGACTTTCCTTTTTAATGCCATAACGCATAAGAGATTTGATGCTAAACGCTCCAGTAGCCGGTTTTTCACAAAAGAACATTGCTGGCATATTACAATTATTAGTTGCAATTAGCCCACTTCTACGAAATCCGCCACAACGTTCATCAGACATCGTATTATTTTCTGGACACTTGAAATCCCAGTCTACATGTCGATCATCCAGCCGGTCGCCTAAAGTGGAAAAAAATATTTTTACTTGGAAATATTATGAAGATTATAATATTCTTAAAGTATTCTATAACCTACTTAAACATCTTGACCTCTCTAGAAATAACATCAGTTAAATTTTTAGACCGTACTTCAAGGGTGGCATGGGTAGATTAGTTTCAAATTTGGTTAGATAGGGAGAAGAGCATAAACAGGCATGCCCGCGCATTTTAAGGGGACCCCTTAAACCTACATTTGGGTTGCAAGTCCCAGAAACTGTTTGCACTTATCTCTTTGCAACGCCATCGGCCCGGCACCTACACTATAAATCCATGGAATGATAAGAATCTTCATCTCACCTTTTTTCTTTTTATTTTTACTTCTAAGCAACTCTAATTAGTTGTTCATAGTTAACTTACCTAACACAGTACGGTAGTGATACTTCTGAAGCAAATCACTAAAGCCAATAAAGGCAAAGTCACTCGGTGTTCTGGTTTGTTCCACTTGTTTAAACATGTCACGGATGTATTCAGCCTCTTCCTTGGAGTCGATGATTGTGAGGTGACCGCCCGCTGAGAAGCAGGTGGAATACGCCTCGAACCATGTTTGAGGCTCTATATGAACTATATAGCATGTAGCATTGGGTCCTAACTTCCAATCTGAATATGAAACGATATCTATTTTGAATTAAATGATATTAACACTGAATGACAGACCAATACAATTATACTTATTCTTACTTGAATTAAATGTGTCACATTCAGGATAATAGACAACATTGGAAGCCTTTATTTTACAAACAAAGGGCATAGGATTTGAGCAATGGTTGACAAAGAGACGTCCATTGCGACGCGCCGCCACACACCGCCCTCCACTATGCTCAGGCTGTGTTAGTTCCCATAACAGATCTAAGATCGTATCTTGTAACTTATTTCCTATAATATTTAAACCCAATTATTATTTAATCCTTTAATAATTAAATTATATAAACTAAAATAAAATTACCCGCCTTTAATCGTGATAAACGTTCGTTCAGAATACAAGTCATGCATACCAACGTATACACCTTCATGTTTGTTAAGTATAGGTGCTACTAGAAGAGGCATACTATCAGCTTCATCCAAATTCTCCGGAACCATCAGTTCAGTACCTTCAGCTTCACAACGTATCCGCGAGTGGTACCAACTCACGCCCTCAGGATGTAATTTATAAAACGTGTTGAAAGCCTTCTCGTATCTGTAGTCATTTCGAAACTTGGGGCGCTCCGAGTCTGTTACGGAGTCATGGAGTAGCTCTATTATGTTAATTAATAAAAATACCAGTGCAAAAATTATTTTAATTTAATATCTTATAAAATGCTATTTACAAATAAAAAAAACATTTCACAAAATAAATACATAGATAGAAACGGTGGTAATCTTTAAAATAAAACTATTTTTTACGGATTAAAACTCGCGTATAATTTGGTTACATTTTGATGTGAACACATCTCGTCTACCCGTGAACACGATTGCTGCAAAGCATTTGAAACGTCGCGTTAAAATTAAAATGTAACCTAATTATACGCGAGTTTTAATCCGTAAAAAATAATTTTATTTCAAATGTGTACTCGTGAAAATCTAAGAAAATACTATCTTTAAAATATTTTATGCTAATATTGTTTCTTTATAATCGTACATTAAAAAGTCATACCAATTAACCCAAATAATAACAACAAAACACAGACACGAAGTCTTATAAATTTATAATTTTCCATTGTACTGCAAAGTCACATGTTTGGTTCTCGGGAAATTGTTACGTACTTAATTTTACGTACAAATTGTTTCAAATACCGGAAAATTATTTTCACTTTATGAAAGAAATAGGAGATATAAACACATTTTCAATTTAAGAAATTTTATTTCTTTTTATATTCTACTAATAAATAACTATGCAGTAGACTGTACACAAGTTTAAATTTATTATTTTACTTTCGTAACTATTGAAAGAGATTGAGTTGACAAATCAATTAATTTCTGCAGTTAAAGTGATTTACAACAGAAATTAATATTCGATCCTGTTCCAAAATCTGTTAAGAGATTGAAATTACAAAAAGATTTTAAAAAGTTTAATATTGTATACTATTGCACTGTACATTTTAAGATTTATAATTATTCATAGTTAGGCAATTCTATTTAATCACACTTATCTAAAAATGCTGTAATAAAACTTAATATATAATAAATAATACATATATTTAATATCATATATTATAAAATTAAAAACAAGCTGTATATCATATATTTGACTAAGGATATAAAATTTTTCTAAAAACTTCATAGGAAGCGTTAATTATACCCCAACTTAAAAAAGCACGTGATATATTTAACAACGCACCATGATAAAAACTACCGAATTTTGAACCACGCTTTCTAAGAATATAGTTGAATTCATATATTAATTTACGATGGGGCCCACCGAGCTCACATTGCATTGCAATCTTAATCACATTAAGAGGATAGAACAATGTGCTTATAAAAGCACCGATAGCTGCACCAGCAATAAAATTCTGTAAGGTATCGTAAATCAACCTATCCTGTTTAGGAAGTCTTAAGCGAACTTCATCTCGAATCACAAAAAACATTGCATTAGACGGGCCATTCCTGAGTAAAATTGGAACTAGCCCTCTATAAAACTCTTTAATTCCGTAATGCTTATATATATGACTGGTTGCGTGGGCAGTGTTCCTGAACTTTTGGTGGTATTTCGGATGAATAAGCAATGTCTGTAACCGTTCAAATGGCATGAGGGTTGCCTCAAAACAGCCGGCCACAACCCCAGCGATGGACTTTGTGACATAGGGGTTTACTTCATAATATAAAAGCGGTTTTAAACATTCATCATAGATTCCAAACATGAGTGACATAGACAATGACCTCTGTAACAATGGTGGCAACATTCCACGATATAAATAACCTAGACCTTCTTTCTGCAACTGGTGAAGAGCAAACGTAGCTTCGACTCCGTGCATCATCTGTAACGAATGCAAATAAATAAACATAGACTAAAAATTAATTAACCAGAATAGACCTTTTGGAATCTTTTGCTGGAGATCTAACTGACCTATTGTATCAGTACTTGTACAGTACTTCACATTATCTTTATAATTGTTTTTTTAATGATTTAAGAATGATTTATATTTAAATGAATGGCATATTCAAGATATAATTACGACCAGTGTTATCTACTTTTAAGTGTTTTTATCTTATCTTATTAACTATGACTTTGATCAAGATGGGAAATAGTTTCAAGAAAACATGAACAAATTCAAAACTACTGTCCATTTTTCATAGTAGTACAGTAAAAGTAAGCTCCAAAGGAATAGACAAGGACAATATATAAATGAAAGCACAATGGTGACATAAAACAAAAAAAAATACATTACAATTACATGGCAATATTAAAATAGGAATTAAATTATCTAATAATAAAAAAAATTATTACATTAACCAGACAAAAATATAAATTTCAAGGTATGTGGAATCAATTTCCATCACTAGATGAAAAGACTAATCATTGCTATTTAGTAAGACATTCATAATTGAAAACATACTTTAATATTATATAAAATTGTATTTCTTTGTATAAATAATTCTACATAAACCTAGAAGAAAATTAGTAAATTATATCCACAGAAACAAAATTATATTAATATTTAAATAATTATAGTTTAAGATTAATCAGTTTTATTTATTTATTTATGTACCTTACGTTTACATAGACAATTTAATTATAAAATATGTACATAGGATAGCTTATCCCTACAGAGAGATTTCTTCCCTTAAGTTGAGAAAGCAATTAGGTGGTATTTTATTTAGTAAGCCATAGAATGGTATCACAATTAAAATCTGTATCAAACCACACACAAGTAAACCAACAATAAAAAACACTTATAATCTTTCAGGGTACCTGCTAATGATAATTATAATCCTTTTTTTAGTGATTGTAATACAAAAATGCATAAGGACTTTTTAGTTTTTCTTAGGAGCCTAATATTTTGCTTAAATACGAAAGTGGACCTTACCATGTAATGCAACCAAAAAATGTAGTTACAGATCAGCTAACAAAGTAATGCTCTGTTAAATCATTTTAATAACAATCTCATAACTGTGTTGTGTTCAACATTTTTATGTTTACTGTCAATTTGTCAGGATAATTGTCAAAACAGGTTAGATTAGGTTGTTAGGTGCACATAGAACATAAAATTGCACCTTATTTTATTTTTGGTAAATCCTAAATACACAGAAGTGTTACTGTGGTCCCATATTGATATACATTGTACTATATGCTGTTTTGCCTTTAACAGAGAGGGACCCCTTCGGGATTTTAGTACCACTTGTTATATAATAAATCAGGCAAGGTCTCTATTATGGCTACTTTATGGCATTAAATGGTATTTTTAAGGATATATATTTAATAGGAATTGATAAAGTATTAATATATTTATCTAATATGTTATTTCTTCCAAAGAACACAATTTTAATTTAAAAGTACTAATAAAATTTATTTCTTGTATATGTCTTTACCTGTCTAAATATGATTTTATTTAGAGGGTAGCTAATGAGAATGTTGCAGAAGGCAGAACCTCCTCCACAAACAAATTCTTTCCAATGCTGTTGTATAGCAATTGATGATGGAAGAGGAGTAGTTCCCTCATTGCTGTCTTTAAGAGTTGACATTTTTACTTCTTCCACATACTATTTGTTTGAAGTAATATTCTGAAAAATAATTGCAAATATTACTTAAAGGTCAATAGAAAATAAACAACTTATTAGAAATAAAATTAGTTTCTCAAGGAAGCAGTTTTAAAAAACTGAAAATAGAATAGATATTATTTACTCAAAAATGTTTAATTAACTTAAATTTATTAAGTTAATAAAATATAATTTGTCCATTCAATAATTACACGAATGTTTAAAAAGTACAAGGTATTTAAAAATTAAACCGCAAAATGATTTATGAATACTTAGTTTTGAAAATTTGCTATTATTTTAAATGATAAATAATATATCATTAATAAATTTAAAGAAATGTAATACTACATACCTTTTCATAAAATCATCACTATTATCCTGTAAAAATATTCTAGATATCGTCCAAAAACATTCCGTGAAACTTCATTCTACCTATATGTTCAACCTTAAAATTAAATATTATATAAGTTTGCGTTCATATATTATAATTATAGTTGAGAATCGCTAGTTTTATTTGAGGTAAAATGTGTCGAAATATATTTTCAGAAGGTTCAAAAAATCAAAATTGGACATTAGCCTTAACGTCATAAATGAAGTGACGTTTTAAATTAAGTTATTTTTTTTTAAAGTAGAAAGTTAAGGCTACCATGCTGCCTAGTCTTCATAAAAATTTTGCTCGATTTTAACTTTTTTTTAAATAATTAGTTTAATTTGCTCCTGCTTTGTTTTTTTTTAAATTTCTTTTTATAAAAGTCTTTTTTAGTCTACGCTTTATTTATTATGATACTTGTTAAATATAAATAATATTTAAACAATGATAATTTGCACAAATGGGATTATTTTTAAATTTTACAGGTTTTTATGATATCTTTACTTATAAGTTATTATTACCAATCCTTATATTTTGTACACTTTTCGTCAAGTCTTAAACAGTCCCACTTGATATTCTATAATATATATTTCCGAATTTGAATGACCCATAACTTCGTGTTTGTGTTTTATCTGTCTACAAGACATAAATAATTGTAAACATTAACTAAGAAAGGTATAAAGTATTGATTATAAAACATATTTTATTTTATTACCATTAGTGACTGAGAAAAGGAAATGGCAGCTGTTCTTAAAAAAAGAGCATTAGCGGAATACAATAAATCATTTCAGGTATTCTATATATATATACATATACATATTTCCAAAATACTATTTGATTTCTACACAAAATTACTTATTTAGCCATTATCGTTGCAGGATGGTCCTTCATCAAAGAAGCTACATCTAGCTAAAAAGCCACTGATTGGTAGTTCCGCTGCGGCTTTCGTAGGTCTATTAGAAAAATGTAAATCAAGTGATGAGGCACTGCAATTACTTTTACGCATCTCGGACTGTCTTCAGTTTCAAGAATCAGATGTTGAGGAAGCGATCAAGAAGCTTTCGGAACACTTCCAATCTGAGGAGGAGTCAGTTGTCAGAGTTAAGATATTGTGGCTGTTCTGTGATATAGGACTTGAATGTCCTGGCGCAAATTTGAATAACTTGATTGACGAAACCATACATTTGATCAAGAATGAAACATCACATAAGGTTATTATAAATATATTTACTTAATTATTAAAATTTTGTTGTTCAGTGTTGAATAAAACTCTTTTTAGGTAATAGCACAGGGAATAGCAACGCTCCTTAAACTTGGCAACAAGCTTAGTGACGATAAGATTTTGATGAATAGACTAGTTACTGTTGCAAGAGACAATCTCAAGGATACCAGCCATCAGGTGAAGTGCCGATGCCTGCAGTTGATTAGTGAATTGTACCCAATTTATCCAGAGTCTGATAGGACAACCGAAATGACAGCGGAGGCTGATACTATTGTGAAGTTACTTGGTGATTATAGCAATGCTGAAGTAAGTTAAGGGTCTTATTCTTATGTAAAAGTATGGTATTCTATTTTAACCTGTCTCCAAAAATAGAAACAGGTTGTTTATAAATTAGATGTAAATAAGTATATACACTGATATCAGGTGCAATAAATACACTATATGGAGGAGGCTTTTATCCAAATGGGACCACACCAGCAACAATTAATTCTATTTTTTTTTATTAACATGGTATTTATTTTACTTATAAAATTAGCATAGATAAGTGTATAAAATAAAGCTATATTACTATTATTGTTAATTATATTTATTTATAAAACAATAATAATAAATTATAGGTATTTCAGTAAAAAAATATTAATAACAATTTTAGGATGCAAGAGTTCGCTGTGAAGCTTTTCAGTCACTCTTAACTTTACATGAGCGAGGTCAAACATTAAGTGCAAACCTGTATGAGCCTGTATGTGCAGCACTCTCGGATGACTATGAGATTGTTAGAGAAGTGGCTCTAAAACTTGTATGGTTGCTGGGCAACAAGTATCCAGAAAAGTATGTTCATTTATACATTATTTACAGAACACAAAATCTACAATCTATACCACCCCTAAACTGAATAGATTTTGACAAAATTTTATTAGGTTATTGATATATGCTCGCAAAATCCATATACATAGTAATAAGAAATATTGGGTAAAAATATTTCTTAATGCTTTTCTACAAAAGATACAAAACTACTTAGCGTTTCATGGGTTCAGCATACAAATGCCGCAGACATTTTTGTTACGAAACTACTATTGCCGCTTTTATAATACTTTTTAGAAATAAACTTATGATAGTATCAGATAGGTCAAGATTTTTAAGTATCTTATAAATCTTTATTCATCCTGTTCATCATATGACTATCCTATTAGTTTCTTTCTCATGTTTATATTCTACAAATGAACTAGAAACCTATTCCTAATCAGTTTGTAAAACATATATTAATATCTTTCGGGAATTTAGTTTCCTAGAAAACAGTAACCTCTTGAATAAAACTATTTTATGGATAAAGTTCCTTCGCTTATCTGGTGACACCAAAGTCTCGTCTAACCGCAAACACGCTTGCTTGCAGCATTCGAAACGTTGGGTTTTAATTAAAAATGTAAAAATAAACGCGAGTTATACCAGTAAAATAGTTTTATTCAAATGTGTAGTACTTGAGTAAATCTTAGAAAACAACAGTAACCTTTACTACAATTTCACACTTCAGATGTCTGGACTATAGATATATATGACTAGATGAGACACCAAAAATTTTTTCATTGCATGTCCATAATGAATTTCTAACCAAAAAACCCTTTGAAGATAGAATAAGGCTTTTCTTTTATTGTTTGAAAGAGACTTCTCTAACAATTTTTACAGATTCTTTGTGTTATAACCTAGCTATTGACAGTCTGATTGATTTCTATATAATTGTTATAAATTTATATTATGTGAAAACTATTTACATACTTTTTAAACTTATATAGTATATTCTTACAATTTTTTTTAAAATTATTATTATTATTTGTCAATGTTCTCAAGAAAGGTTAGAAGCCACAATCATCAGTCAATTATAACTTATACTTAAATATTTTTATAGTAAATCCATCTTATATATTGTTATGTATTAAAAGTGGGTACTTGTTAAATCTTGTTGTAACAATAACATTAATTAAGTAGTAGGTAGGTTGTGTTCTCTCAATGACTTGTACTATATACGCTATATAGTACACAATAAACATTTACGGAATATATATATATATATATATATATATATATATATTATGTCCATTTCAACCACCATATACACTATTTTTTTTTATTCCAGTTCAGTAACATTGCAAGACGGTGAGACAACAATTCGTCTCGTAGACGATGCATTTATCCGTATTTGTTCAGCTGTAAATGACCTATGTATGCAAGTACGGGCACTATCTTGTTCACTACTGGGGACTACCAGGGCCGTGTCTGATCGCTTTTTATTGCAAACCCTCGATAAACAACTCATGAGCAATATGAAGGTTTGTAAAATTATAGGATTGTTTTATATAATATAATTATCGGGCAGTACTCGTGTAAATAATACTATTAGATTTTGCATCGATTTCATCACATATGACCCAGAAGGGGATGAGTACAGCTGAATAATTATATATAATAGTAATCGTGAATCACGAAAGTTTAAACAAAAAATCTCGACATTGGCAAAATATTTCATATTAAACTCTGAGCGAACCCACAATTCCAAAAAAAATCCAATAAATGTTTTGTATTATTTATTAAAATTAGAAATGAAAAAATAAGAAATTATCATGATGAATCGTAACATGTCTGTCTTATTCATATCGTATTATAAGTACGAGACGTTGTGCCGTCACTAATCATAAGTTCCTATGATCAGAAGAAGCGCACGCTCCACGAGCGCGGTGCCGAGCTGGTGCGGTCGGGCGCGTGGGCGAGCGGGCGGCGCTGGGCGGACGACGCGCCGGGCCAGCTGCTGGAGCAGAGCGCCGTGCAGCTGCTGCCGGGCGGCGCCGCCGGGGCCTTCGTGCACGGCCTCGAGGACGAGCTCATGGGTCGGCACTTTACATAAATCTTCGTGGACCGCCGGATATGGAGCGTTCTAAATCTCGTATTTGTAGAGGTCCGCGCGGCCGCCGTGGAAGCCGTGTGCCGGTTGTCGCTGGTGAACCCGGTCTTCGCGACCACGTCCCTCGATTTTCTGGTCGACATGTTCAACGATGAAATAGAGGATGTGCGCTTGCGAGCCATCGACAGCCTCACGCGTATCTCTCATCATATCGTACTCCGAGAGGACCAGCTGGAAATTATACTCGGTGCCCTCGAGGTTAGTGTTTATTATTTTAAAATTAATTTTTATAAAACTTGAAGGTTTTTTAAAAATTTATTTTATTATAGGATTATTCCATGGATGTCCGAGAAGGCTTGCACAGAATGTTGGGGTCGTGCACCGTGGCTTCGAAGACTTGCCTCGAGATGTGTATTGATAAAATACTGGAAAATCTCAAGCGGTATCCACAGGTAACTTAAACTTAAAATATTCATTGGTGCTTATGTCTTCTTACTGTAATTTTAGTTAGTAATGATGCCCGCGTGTGTCAGGACAAGCGCTCCACGTTCCGCTGTGTGCGGTCGCTGGGTGCCTCACACGCCAGCCTGGTGCTGCCGCTGGTGGCGCGACTGTTGGCCGTGCATCCCTTCTTCGACATGCCGGAGCCCGATGTCGATGATCCCTCATGTATCCTTTTAAAAATTCTCACAAAATTCAAAAGAAGCATTATATTTCTCACATCCTAATGTATAAAGTCTTGAGAAATAAAAATCTCTTCTACCGAAATGATTCAATACGTTATTGAGCGAAACGAATTGAGTTTTCTATGCGTGACTTTTCTGCATCTTTGTGCAAGCATCAATCAAAATCTGTATATCCGAAAATTTACAAATTTTGCACACTGACAGACATCAGTTTGATGATGATTTTAACAAAAATTTTTTTCAAATATTCGATGTCGTTGAGGAATAATCACGGAAAAGCTAAAATTCCATAGACTTCAATGGGAAAAAATATTTGCCCGAAAATTTAGTTTAAAAAAAAAATATATTGAGGATAGAATGCGTCGACGTTTTGTAAATGCAACTTCGGTGTTGTTATCACCTCGCTTCGCTCAATATGCTAACACATACAGAGATTTTGCGACCGCAGCGAGTCAAAATTGAGGTCTGCTTCGCGCTCCTACTATTATTCGTTATTTATTTTACTCACACAGTCAATTCTGAAGGTCATATTCGTTAGTATAATAATAATTATAAATACTTGTAGTTTCTACATATAGTCTCTATTAAGTCCTTGACTACTACCAGATATGTGTGTGTTAATCCTGGTGCTAAATGCTGCTCAACACTGCACTACAATGCTGCCGCTGTTTGAAGACCACACAGTCAAACATTACACCTACCTACGGGATACCATGCCACATTTAGTACCGCATTTGCCGATTGGTGAGAAATGATTTTAAACCTTAGATCTGGAAATCGAATATTAAACTACACATCACAGACAAACTCAATTATAACATATACTTATATAAACATAATAAAGTATTTTTATTATTATATACTATTTTGATTGCTGTAGAACTTCAATTTCTGAAATTCAGAATATAGTTCCTAATTAAACAAAATATGATAGGGTTTAATATTTTAATAATTTGTATATATAATTTCGCTGTGATACTAATATTTAATACGTATAAATTATACTTGCAGGTGATAACCAACAATCTAGAAGTGAAAAGAGCGAGCTGGAGGTAGACGACAGCGCGGTGCGTCGGTTCTTCGACTGCGTGCTGCAGCACAGCGACAACAACACGCTCTCCACCAACGTACGACTGAAGATGCTGCAGTCAGCTGAGGAACAGCTTAACAAGTTGGTACTTTTTATATCATAATAGCACTAGGTAGTGACTTTTGAGCTCATGATTTCTCTATTTTTAATAACGGACTAAATTTAAAAATAACAATTTATATAAACTTTTCAATGTTACTTAATATTATTCTTATTAATATTTAAAAAAAAAAATTTTTTGACTGAAACGTTTTGTTTGAATTTTTTTGTAATAACTAAAGCAAATGGGTAAAAACAAAATTGAGTGTTATTTTTAGGATGTTTTTTTTTTGCACATATTTATAAATATATATACTCTTATATATTTATAATTTACAAATACCACTATACATGAACTAATAAACTTAATTATATTGAATATCAAAGCCTCACAGTTTTGGTCAACTTCAACAGAGTAGACAGAATAAAAATTATAATAGTCCATATAAATAAAAAAAAAAAAACCTCATATCCATTAAATTATAACTAAATGCTAAATTATTTGTGTATCTAGTATACCCAGCCATTCCTATAATTATAAAATATATATGTCTAAATTAAAAAAACTTCATCCAGACTTTCCGAGATGGAGCCACTGGTGTCGGGCGCCGCCAACTTCACGTCTCTGTTCCTGCGCTGCGCCGTGTCTCTCCACGCCGCGCTGCAGAACAACAGCGGCGCGCCTGCGCATGCGCTCGCGCAGCTCACCACAGACTGCCTGCGGTACTATTATAATATATTATCTGTTACTCACCGTTCCACTCGTAGATAAAGGATTCTACTTATTATGAGAACGATACTATTTACTAAAGCCTTTCTTTCTAATGTACCTGTCTCTCTTAATCATAAAGAATTTTTAAAATCTATCTGGTAGTTTCGAAGACACGCGATTAAACAAACAAACAAACACACAAGCGAATTAAGTAACAAACGAACTTTTCCGCATTATAATATTATAATAGATACTACAACCTCCGTCCTTATTACTTACCATAAATTCGTATTGATAGAAAAATAAATATAATATTAATAAATTCCAGGCTCCAACACCAGTTCAGCGGAGTGTCGGAGCAGGAGAACGCGTGTGTGTATCAGCTAGCTCTGCGCGTGTGCGCGGCGCGACTGCTGGCGGGAGCGGACAGCGGGGCCACGAGCGGAGCGGGCGCCGCCGCGCTCACTGCCGCCGCCGCACTCACGCACCACGCTGAGGTGCTCGATAGGCTACTAGCCTCCGCCGGTAAGAAGCATTTATTTATATGTTATATAATTAATTACTACTTCACATTTTTCAATATAAGCAAAGGCTTATATACTCCTTAATGTTTATATACTACATAAGGCTTACATACTACATGAAACTTCTTTACTATATGAGTCTTATATGCTCCCATGAGTTTTATATACTATATAATGCTTATATACTACATAACGCTTATGTGCTACATAAGACTTACATACTAGTTGAATCTAGTTTTTGTGATTTCCTGGTGAGTTAGTGTTTTTCGCATTTATATATACATATAAAATTCTTTTTTTTTTTTAAATCAATAGCAGCTTGTGTTCTGTAAGCTAAGTAATATTTATAAAAACTTGCATTATTACTTCAAGTAATGTTTGCCTTTACAATTATCCAGGTGTCGAACCCGACCCGTTCACGATAGCGGTATTCCAGCAACTGTCGGCGAGCGAGCACAAGCCGGGGTCGCTGGCGCGAGCGCTGCAGCCGCTGCTTATGGCCGCGCCTCTTCCGGTCATACCCAAACCTAACCTTAAGGTACATTTACTGTATCTGTACTGGTACATATATGACATCACTATTTGGAAAAGGATTTATATGTAACAATTATATCTAATTTATGAAATAATTAGTTAATAGATTAAAAAAATAAACTTCAAAGTTATATTACAATTATAATAATGCATGTTTGTAATGGCAACATTCAGAATAAAATCGAAATTATATTATTCAGTAAATTTAAAAAAATTAAGTGTATGAATGCACCGCAATTTTGTATTAAGTTATTCCTGACACAAACATTATATGACATTATTTTTTTAATAATGTTATAATTTTACTTAATAAATTTAAAAAAATTGATTTTTTTTTTAAAAACTTGCTATAATTTTCAATAACTATAACTAGGCAGCATCATCGATAAAATTTAGCCTGAAGTATAAAAAATCTTGGTATCCTCAGATCCGCATGTGCTCAGCCAGTATAATAGAGCCGGCCACGGACAACGACACCGTGCTGCGGTTCTGTGCGGGACTCATCACAGGCGTGGCGCTCGAGGCGGAGGTGGTGCGGGTCAGTGACCCCGCCGCGCTGCGAGTGCGCGTGGCGTACCCCGACACCAGGGTACACGCGCTAGTGCCCCCCAGGGACCATTTGCGACCCTTGGATCACACTAACACTAGTACGTATTCCCTTATTAATTTATATATTACAATAATTTAGAGATAGTAAAAACTGTGTTATAAAAAAAGTATGTCATTGTTTGTCATCATTGTTTTTTTTTAAACTATTAATTACACAAGACATACCAAACTTGGGGTAGTTAAAAAAATATATTAGTTTTTACATTATTCACATTTGAATATATTAAGAATATATTTTGTGGAAAAAATATTATTTTACATAAGTATATGTAAATATGTTTTTTTTAAATATATACATATATTTCAATAAAACTATTTTACAGATATAACTCGCGTTTATTATAAAAATTTAAAAATAAACGCAAATTATATCCGTAAAATAGTTATATTAAAATGTATATTTCTCGTATAAATCTTAGAAAACATTATATACACACAGTTATATAGGTGATCAGTTTTTGATGATAAGTTGCCAAAGCCCTTCTAATATACTTCCTATAGTAACACAATAATAAATGTCAGAAAAAGAAACAAATCTTAACACAATGGGGTAAAAAATTAAAACAAGCAAAAAATATTAAGTAATTTTTTTTTCTCAGATGATGACGGTACCCAAAATGTGCGTCTGCTGACCAAAGTACTTATATCTCATGGTGTATGGACGGAACCATGTGGAGTGGACATATCAGTATGTCTGGCGGTGGAAGATGGCAGTAGTCGTGATGCTGCACCCTTAGTAGAGCTGTGTCGACCAGTACGAGTTACTGTTGCCCCGAAACCAATCAAACGAGGCATATAGGACTTAATATTACAACGCTTACAGCGTAAAGCACTTGCTAAGTCACAAGAGAAGGACTCTCTGTGAATCTAAATTGTTTTTGATTTAAATTCAAATTTAATTCAAAAATTTTTGGACTTTTTCAAAGTGTATCAAAAACTTTGGTGGTGAAGTTATACTTGTAAGATGTTGGATTGGATATTTAAATTTAAATTAAACTAAATGTATAATTTTATGTACATTTTTAATGCATTGTAGAATTACATGTTTAAATTGATACTGTCACATGAATTAGATTATACATAGTAAAAATAGCAAGTACTGTAGACATGAAATATATCTTTTTATTGTATTCAAACTTTGATCAATGATATTATTATACATAATCATCCGGCTGCTCTCATATAAATATTTAAATTGGCCCAACTAGTTTCAATACCATTTGGATTCCTTATTCTTGAGATTGTTGCATGGCGGAATTGCGGAATGAAAAAAACTAGTTGGGCAAATCCTGAATAAATTTATGTGAGTACAATTATTTATAATGAAATATAGAAAACAACATAATAAAGGAATGTTTACTCCTAATATAGATTTTCTTATTATTCAAATCACTTATGACTAGACATTTAATTTAAAAGCAAATTAATATTTCTTGAAATGATTATTAGAATCTCAGATAAGCAATTACTAGGATTCCAGTGAATAAGGAATTAACAGAAGTATAGGCATTGTCTTCATCTAGCAATGGTAAACCTGATACACATGTATCATATACATTAATATACACAAATTATTGAATACAATATGAAATCAATTTTCTCATAATATTCTTAATATTTATTCTTTGTCAATAGCTAGTAGTTCTGAGCGAGCAATGCAATGATAGATAAGTTGCTTGACTCCCGGCATCCAACTACACACTGCACTGACATTGTCCACCATGAGTGTTTTGTGAATATCATCAGCTTTAATAGGGTTGTCATTCTTTAGGGCTAGTACAAAAAAATATATATAGCAGGCTATCCAATTATTGTATCAAATATTTCATTTTGGCTAGAGAAAGACAAATCGTGTTATCATTATAATAAATCTTTGAAAATTTTAGAAACTAAGAGTAGTGCAGTTGTAATCTTTCATAAAGAAAAATAAATAAATATATTAAACTCACCATAAGCTAAGTCTTTCATTTGTAACTGAACCTGTTTATTAAGTTTACCATTCTGCCACATGTCTTCCATTAAGGCTATTCTTTTTTTAATGCTCTCGGCTTTAGATCCTAGTTCATTGCTTGATTCTAAGAAATTTATTAAAATTTCTTTAACTTCTCTAAGGGTACTTTCACTATCCAAGTCAATATTATCTTCATGATTAGCTGAAGGTATTAAATTATGGACTGAGGATTGTGGTAGTAAGTTTGTAGATGGCATTGGTGGTAAATTAACTAGTGGTGGCGGTATTGAGTTGGTGGCACCACCAGATAACGGAAAAGCGACCCTCTTGTTTAATACATTCCTAGGTCTATTTGACGTCGACTGTTTCGCGTTATATGCAAAACTTGGAGGATCATTCCATCCAGGGTCATAAGACACTACAAAAATAAAAGTATTATAAGAAAAAAAGTCAGATAATGATAACTGCATATTATTGCCTTATGTTACCTTTGTTGCAGGTGGATGAACTGTCACAATTTTCCATTATTTGATGTCTATTTTATCTAAGCTTCATAAACAATGAGATCTTAATAACTAATAACTCATTTCCTTATGAAGAGAATTTGTCACTTATGTTGTACTTTTTATTGTGATTCTGAATCTGAATTGCTCAAAGAACATAAAAAGGGTAATCAAAGTAGTTGAAAAAATATTTCGAAAGTAGATAATTACTATTATGAAACTTAACTTACACTTTTCAGTATCAAATTTCAAATGTCAAATGGGTAGAGTGAAATGTCAATCAATCCTATTTTAGCCGTAGACAGACCACACTATAGACTAAAGTAAAGTTATGAAAGCATGATTATAAACTATGTAAAATCTTATGTATAAAGTACAAAAATCATTTTTTGTTATGAAAAAGTAGGGCAAACGAGCGTGTAGGTCACAGATGGAATGTGATCACTACCGCCCACGAACTCTTGCAACATCCGAAAACTCAAAAGCGTTGTCCGCCTTGAAGATAGGAGTATACGCCTTTTTTGTAAGTACCTATGTTGTGTGTAACTGTGAAACATTGCCGAAGGAAATTCATTTCACATCTTTCTGGTACGTGGAAGAAAGGTCTTTGAAAACTGTGGAAGTAGAGAAGAAAAGGATTTCTTTAACAAAAAGAGATGTAGATCTAAAATTTTAATCTTTACGAACCAATACATACAATATCTACTATACATATAGTTTTATTCTGAGAATTGAGATCATTGTTGTGTTTTTGTGCCATAATTATCCAATTTAAGGAACACTGTTTAGGGTAAACACAATCAAATGTCAAATAGATCATAGAATAAGCAACAATTTCAGAACTGATAACAAAAGTCATCTAAATTCTGAACCGTCACTTGCACGTCGGATCAGTTGTTCTTTCATCTTTGAATTTCCTCGTCATGAAAATGGCTTTTTCTAAGTTTTTCAACAGTTTTTCACATTTTATTACTGTATTATTCATATTAAATGTATGGTTTACTCGTTTATGTGAAGGTATAATAATTTTTTATTTCATTACTGGAGAAACGATCACACTTACTTTATCTAAATCCATCATAACAATTACGTGGCCTTATAACAATAGGGGTGGCATTCTCAAATAATAAATGAGACATAATATTTGTAGATAATACTGAGCTTAATTCCATTATTTTACCAGGTTCTAGAGCAGAATTCGTTACGTGCGGTACAATTTTAAAGTTAATGAACACAGACTTAAAGTTGCGGCTTCACTCACACGATGTAAAGTACGGTTCTGGTTCAGGACAACAATCGGTTACTGCAGTGGATGTGTCCGACGATCATAACAGCCATTGGCTAGTTAGAGCAGCTATGGGAGAAACATGCAAACGAGGGTAAGCGCCATAGTTATGCTGAAGTTATTATCTATTTCATCGGGTTTAGCTATATATTATATGTAACTTCTATGTTAGAATAAATTATTTCGAAAAATCAAATCATACAAAATTTATATTAAGATAACTTAATTTTAATGGCATTTTAATTTATTAGATTGCTTTAGATCCTGAAATGTTATAATCTGGTAATCTGTTGAAATTACACACTGATACCTGTTGTTTGTTTATGTTCTTTAATCCAAAAGTATTTAAAACAATATATTGATTTCAGAACTCCAATAAAGTGCAATAGCAAAATAAGATTACAGCATGTTGGTACCAAGAGGAACCTTCACTCTCATTATTTCTCATCTCCTCTGTCTGGAAACCAGGAGGTTTCTTGTTATGGAGATGATGATGGTGAAGGAGACAGCGGAGACAATTGGACTGTAGTCTGCAATAATGATTACTGGAGAAGAGACACTCCAATTAAATTTAGACACATTGACACATCAGCGTAAGTAATCATTAGTTTATTAAATAAAATTGATCTTTTTTTTTAATACTGGTCAATTAATTTACTTATAAACTTAAATATTGTTAATACTATTAGTGCTGTAGTGTACATTTCATTTTAGGTACTTAGCTGGTTCTGGAAGGACTTTTGGTCGTCCAATTAGTGGACAGGGTGAAATTGTAGGAGTAACTTCCCAATATGGTGCATACACTGACTGGCAGGCTCAGGAAGGCCTCTTTGTTCATCCAAGTGATGCATTACCACATGAACAAAAGGCAGTGCATACAGAATTGTAACATTGTGGAAACTAGCTTTTAAAATAAGTTGTGTAAATGAAAAATATTTAGTATAAATTTTTTTCTCATAATTTATTCTTACATTTTGCACAAACTAAATAAAGATATTGAAAGCTTTTAATTTTTAATGTGCAGGGCTAATTTATATTTCATAATTGTATAAAACATGTTACAGAAATGGTTTAATTAAACAGCAATATATTGAGTTTATAAGATAGCTATATCCAAAATATATGTTCTGAAAAGGTAGCCAAGTAATTAGTTCAATTTTTTTAAGTTTACATGAATCCATTTTGATACTAGCATTTGTTTGGTTCATAATAAAAGTGTGATAAGTTAAAATGCAGTTTGTGTACTTATAACTTTATTGTCAAATGTTGTTACATGGGGTATATGCACCCCTAATTAATGTTAAGTTACAAATTTGCAGTGCTTCAAGAGCATCAAATTTATAATAATACTGCTAAGTTATTATCAGAAAGATGTTTCACAAGAACGTTTTAAAGCTTGTTTGTTTTTAATCCTTTAACAACTGAACAATAAATATATATTCTAAAATGTTTATAATCACAGTAGAAAATATATGAATACATATTATTTTTTCTATTGATATTGAAGTTTTGTTATGATGCTACTGAAGCACAGATATAAAATAGTTCTAAAACTAAATAAAAAAATCCAAATAATTGTAACTGCTAGCACCCGGCTTGCTCGGTCATGGTGCAATATGAACTCCTACAAAGGTCAAAACACAGATGAAAACTAAAATTTTTTACTTATCTACCCAAAACATAACATCCCAAGGCACAATGAATGTTATATATATTAAACAGACAATAATTGGTTACTATAAACAATATCGGAGACAGTCTAACAATTCCTAATGTCAGTATCATAATTTTAACTGAAGATGTGAGCATTAAATTCAATTGATTGCTACATAACAATGCCACATAAAAATGAGTGTTGAAAATGAACTACTGAAATAAATAATAAATAGATTAACAAGACATCCAATTGGATAGATATGAAAATGCTATTTCTATACATCTTTGCCATGTTTTTACATGGTAAAGAAAAGGAATATATGCAATAGAAAACAATTTAATACATAAAAGTGCACAGGAAAGCACAGTGGCTTTTGTTTATCAGTTGTGTGCTGAGAATCAATTCATTCAAAATTATAAACATATACTAGATCCATAGTCAAAGAGGGATATATAGGAGACTAGCATAGTTTATTTTCTAATACACTTTTTATTTTCTCTAGTGCATATGTCAAGTTTGTGTACAACTTCTTATCACAGCCGTGTTTCTCAATTGTACTAAAACGGAATGTCCTGAAGTTCTTCTCAACATCTATATAAGTAACAGCCTGCATCAATGGACACAGAATAATTTTGGTATGGTCTTGGAAGTTTATCTGTAGAAGGAGAAATAAAGTTAATGGCATTAAAAATTTATGAAATACATCTATTAATGAAGAAATTGTAATGTCTTTCTTGCATTCAATATATTGTAGTTGTAGTTTGTACCTGTAAAGTTCCATTAGTGAGGTACATAATAACTGCTAGTGTAGTTCTGAACCATCGGTCTAGATGTGGCAATCGAGACAGTCCATCACTTTCTCGTACTGGCACTGACGCTCCTATGAAAATAAAGTTATAAATTCCAAGTTAATTGATTTATAATAATAATATAAGGCAAAATGATTAAGAAAAAAATTGGGTTCATTTACCATTATGTAATATATAGTTGTTAAAATTAATTTTATCTCTACTTACCAGCTTTCATAAGATGTTCAGTCATATATCTTCGGAAGTACGTGAGAAGTTTCATCTTCTTGTCTAACTCCTGCGGGTACTCGCGCATCGTCATGTACTGTTCCTGGCCCTGGCGGTTGATGTAGTGGACATTCCTGGTAAAGGTATTTGGGTTTATATAGACAATTTACTAAATATAATGTTTAAAAAATCACTAAAATCATTTGTAAGTACACAATTGGTACAGATATTTAGTTTCATTAAAAATGTTTCTATTAAGACCGGGTTCAGGCTATGACTTGTCTTCTAGTTAGGGACGTTTGGGACATTACTAATCATAAATTTGAACATATATTTATAACACTTACACTCCATTTGCAAGCATAATAAGCTTGGTGGTATCATTGAACATGACCCCGACGCTCTCATCGCATAACTGGTAGCCGAAGCCGTACTTGTCGCTGTAGTCCACCCATTTCCCGACCCACACTAACGGCTGCGACGATGGATCGCACATGTCATCGTTCAGACTTTCACGACGACATTTCAACTGAGGAAGTGGATAGATCAATATGATTTATAATTCATATAAAAAACCAACATTAAATAAATTCTAGTCTGCAACAAATCAAAACTGATTTAGTCCTAAACAATGTTCTCAATAGTGCTATAATAATTTATTTACTAATCTCTTACTTTGCCACCAAGAAGCGTAGCCAGCTGGTCGCTCAATAATATAAGGTTCAGCCTGTGCGACGTCGGATCGACCGCACGTGGCTCAGCGCCCGGACCACGCTTCACTGGCGAATCCACCGCCATTATCTGATCTGCTGATATAGAAAGTTTATATATTTACATATATATATCTTTGGCTGTCTACATATATATATATATAGATAGCCAAAGGTTCTCAGTAATTAGAGTTATGTTTTGTATGACAACTGGCAGTTTTATTGTAATTTTCAGAATATTTAATTGAAGCTTGAAGAAGAATTGAATAGCACTTACCATTAGTGTTAACTTCGTTGAGTGGTCGTCTGTGCAAGGTGACGCCTTCGAGCTGATCCGTCCTAGGCGCCGTGGTGAGACAGGACAACGGCAGCGCCGCCGGCATTATACCCGATGAGAAGAACTCATGCTGCAGTAGCTTGTCCACTGACGGACGTTGGGACGGCTTGGCTTGCAGCTGCAGCCCAATCATGGATATTGCTGGCTTACGGAGGGATGAGGGGATACTGTAAATAGATTATTTGTTAGTAGCTTCTTAGCTGGAATATTTTAATATGTGGGTTTAGTCTTTTCTTATAGTGTTATATGGTGAAGTTTGTCTCTTTTTTAATTTGAATAAAATTATATATTTTTTAATAATGTTTATAAAATTTCAAATATTATGGTCATAAAAATTTCAAATATTTAAACAGAATGCACACATAAAGTAGTTAAACTGTTGTAAACATTCAAATTAACAAAGTGGACCTCAAACTAAAGTTCTTACATGTTGTGTATTTATAAAGATAAAACTTCTAACATTAAAATTAGACAAAATAATATGGATTTTAGTTGACGAGCTGTTAATTAGAATTTGAGATTCTGAATATGACTCAAACAATATCAATGAGGCATACGCATACATGAAGCCACATATTATTAACAAAATGCAAAGGCACATTAACATCACAATGCATTGTAGATTCCTTCACCATAACTTAATATAACCTGTAGCGTTGATTGATTATGTTATTGTTGACTACTGCCTTGGCATAACGTGTGCCAATCATGTGCCAGGGCCCAGATAATGCTTGCAGAGCTAGGTATACCCCCTCTCTAGGTAGAAATATATACATTAAATATAATAAGAAAATATAATAGTCACGAAATAAAAATACATAAATATTTCCTAAACATGAATACAGAGGATTTCATTTATAATTAATTTTTATAAGCATCGTAAGTCAAATAATCCAATAATAGTGGATTAACAGCGAAACATCGCGTATATTTCAACATCGTGTTTTTGTTTAACAGATATTTTAGGAATTTCGAAACCGGACAGGGTTTGTTTTAATTTTATTTTATTGCAAACTGCAATTCATTCGTTTAGCTTTGGCACCAAAATGATCAATATGAAACCTTTTTGGTGTTATCTTGTTTTGTTCTTCAAAATGAGATCCTAACCGATTTTTTATGTACAGCTATGTCCCATAATCACTTGCATAAAAATTCGCTTACACTATTATTATATAAAACGCAATAATTTTTGTTAATAATTTAAGTATTTATCTATCTGTTCATTACACATTGTATATAGTATTGTTAAACTTCTCTTTAATATTTTTATTATTTTATTATAAATTGTTTAAGTATTTATTATGTTCTGAAATTGCTGCTCCAATATAAATAATTTAGTTAAAAACCAAACCTTCATCTAATAAACTTTTTTAGAATATTAACAGATTTTTCGAGTTTTAGCACCGGCTGCTAAATCTCAGATATTTCAGAAGTGGTGTAAAATAGTGTTTTTATTGTTGTTCTTTAACAAAATTTACAGTAACTTAGAAGATATCACATGTATCTATTCTAGCCCCAACCACACGGCATATATTTAAATAAATAAAACTCTGAATATATATTTAATCTTCAATGTATCAAAGCCAGGTTGTACATATTTGTAGCAGTCCTATGTCTAGCTATAGAAACAATTTAAATAAAAAAAAAATTGTTAGGACGATGTCGTGAAGGTAAGCTAGTATTTGTAGTTACAGTTAAATTATAATTACTTTATAATCATAAACAATACTAACAGAAACTGGAGGAATCAGTTTCAATCGGTTTTAATCTGTAGAAAATAGTCTTATTTCAAATGAGTACTCATCAAAATCTAAGAAAATACTATGGAGGAATCATATTCATTATAACTGTATAATATACAGGTTTTTACAATTTAACATGTTATTACCATATTTATATTATGCAGTAATTTCCAGCATCTTAAGGTCTTACCTCGTAATTATAAAGGAAACCCACTGTATATGTAAGACATAAAAATAAGTAACAACATTATAGAGTTAAAATAGAAAAATCCCATACCGGTATTCACATTGTTTGATCCTCTTATATGTATCTCTCAGAGTGGAGGTCTCGAAGGGTGGTCGGCCAACCATCAGAGTGTACATGATGCAACCCAAGCTCCAGATGTCTACTTCAAATGAATGTCCATCCCGAGTCAATATTTCTGGTGCTATGTAGTTTGGAGTGCCACATAATGTACGCTTTCTTTCCCCTTGAATTACAAATATGTAAATTACATTCAGAGAAATTAATAAATTTAGCATTTTTATACATTATACTGCTTCAAGTACATACCTTCATATTCAATCTTAGCAGCAAGGCCAAAGTCTCCAATTTTGACATGGAGATCATCATCAAGGAACAAATTTCCAAGCTTCAAGTCTCTGTGTATTATACGCCGGCTGTGTAGATATTGCACACCTAACAATATCTGGTGCATGTAGAACCTGGTTTCTGGCTCTGTGATAGCTTTTCTACGTTTGTGTAGCTCCATCATTGACTGAAGGAATAGATATCTTAGAATTATACACTTTCAATGAAAATTTGAATATTAGGATATTCAAATAAGTATTTTGTCAATTTAAGCCTTCTTGCAACAATTGTACTATTTATTTTTAATTTTTAGCTTTAACATCACAGTACCTTTATTTAAAAAAACTTAATGTATTAAATGATTCAACAAATAACTATATTTGTTACAATTGTAGAAATAATTCTTGTACTGGAGATTTCATTTTATTTAATACCAAGAACAAATGTTTATTTAAATTATAGATTACATGTTAGTAAAATTATATAAATGTACAAATTTCTTAAAAATCAAGTAAAATAAGTATTAATATTGTAGTTGGTTTTAATTAGATATCAAATATGTATATAATTAAATGATAATGGTTAAAATACTAACCCGTCTCTTACACAGCTCTAGTACTATATAAATATTAAGTGAGTCCTCAAAGAAGCTGTGGAAGCCGACAACATGTTTATGTTGCAGTGAACGATGGATGGAGATCTCTTGGGACATTTTCTCTTTCTGACTGGATTTTACCATCAGTTTCTTTGAAACTATCTTTCCAGCATATATTTGGTTTGAAGCTATATCTTGTATTTCGTAGCATTTTGCAAACCCACCCTATAATATATAGGAAATTTATAAATAGACCCTAATATATGTTCATTTACATTTCGACAAAATCAGAGTAATTAAAAAAAACATTACGAGATATTATCATTCCACTACTTTGGTTGAAATTAATTGAAAAGTTTTTATTGTAGCGTAACGGTTATAAATGCAATTACCTGATGCTAACCTTAATTTATGCTCAACATAAGATTTAAATGTTATATAAGTAACGTATAAAAACTTATTAAGTATGATAAAAAGTACATGTATCTCATGTACTAAGTTAAACTAACTTAGAATAAAACCACAAACTTACCTTTCCAAAGAATCTTAATCTCTGATAAGTGCTGTTTGTTTGGGGATCGTGTATTATTTCGGGAATTTCTTTCTTTTCGTCTTCTTTGATCGACGTCATTATAAATTAACTTAAAAATAGAGTAAATTCAAATAAAATGTTAACAATTATAAGCAAGATATTGATGATTGTTGACAAATTCACAAAGGAGATTTCAAACGACAAAACGTTTGAACTTTGAAGGCAGTTGTAATGAATTTTGAACGGTTTGTTGATTAAGCCAATAGCGTGAGACCAAACTCCATAGTAGTAAATGTTGCTAGTTAATAAGTTCTCTTTAATTTTATTATAGACAATAACAATATGACTTCACAGGTGATTATAAATATATACGCAATATATACGCATATAAAGTTATAAACACTTATGCAATATTCGTATATTCGTCATATCACCTTTTTATATTTTTTAGTTGACGTTTGAAGTGAAAAGAAATTATATTTTGTGAAGAAGTATTATTATTTCAATATTAAATAAATTAACTGTTACGCAGATATAATTTTAATTAATAACATTATTAAAACTATTAAATTGTTATTATGAAAAACATTGAAAAAAATTGCAAAACATACTTTAACTTTAGGACCTTTAGGTCATTCATCACGGGTGTATATAAAAATATTATATTTTCAGGAATAATCACTTTCAAGAAATATACATTAAATTAAAGACTTTACTGAATGTTACATTATTGCATATTATTTCTGATTAAATTGTCCTTAATGCAAATCATTTATTTTTAATATTCATCAAATTATATAAAAATCAAGGTACAATAACTAATATTCTATTTTTAATATATTACAGGCAGAGACCATACATACCTAAAAGCAAAAACAATAGAAAAAATGTTTTTTAAAAGGCATTTGATGAAGAATATTAAATAATAATAATAATAATGTTTAACGTAATTTTGTTGTCTCTCATTCATTACGTTACTATTCTGGAAGTCCTGCTTTTGTTGGTAACTATTATATATATTTAAGTGTAATATAGCATAATCGTATTTAAAAGTAAGTAAATATTAATCGTAAGTAAAATATAACTTAATCGTGGTATATATGATTTTAAGTCTAAACTTATACTATATAATATAAAGAGGAAAACTTTGTAATAAATATCAGCGTGTGGTGGATATTTACTCGAACAGTTAGCCTCTTCACAAGTGAAAATTAATGAAATAATAATTATATTTTGTAGGTAGATTTATTTTCTTCACAAATACAATGTCGAATATGTTTATCGTAACACTATATTTTAACAATGTTTTCTCTTTGATGGTTGATCAAGGAATGATGAGAATAAATAATTATGATTAAAATGTGAATATGACATTCGTTCGAAACAACTAATATTTATTCTCATACTCATTCACTCATATTCATTCCTTAATCAATATAACATAAATACATATACGTGACACTATATTTATATTATCTAATTATCTAACATTCGGCCATCCTGACTACAACAAGTTTGTCCTCAAACTTATAGAACATACAATAATTAATTTTATTTTTTACTAATGAGAACGAACATTTAATTATTCTATTATAATATCCATTATCGGTATACATAAACATATACATACATATAAACACATTTGGCATTTTACCCCTCATTTCATTATGCATAAGTGTATAATGAAATCGTGTAAACCTTCCCAAAAAAAAACAAAATAGATTGCATCAAGGACTTCACCCAATTTGGGCCACCCTTGCCTTCCAATCCAACTCAATCAATCACATCTGCACCGGACCCCTCACCGTCAAGTCAAGACTTTTTCTACAGAACTTGACGGCCGTGACCGACTTCCAGAATTCAGTATAAAATCTGCACCGAACCCCTCACCATGAAATCTAAAGCCTCTATCGCTACAAGACTTCACATGGCCGTGTCCGACTTCCAGATCAATTACATCAAAATAGATTCATCAGATCAATCACATCAGATCGATCACATCAGATCGATCACATCAGATCAGTCATATCGATCAAATTAAATCGATTACATCAGATCTTTTACAACAAGTCAACAACAACATTTATCAAATAACCAAATATTAATTCACAACAGATCATATTTAAACAATATACATCGTAATATTGCTTTACACATTATTTCTTTAAATTAAATATTATTATAAACAGACACAAATAAACAGTATAATATTACCCTATTATCACAATAACAATCAGTGGATTTCAACACAAAAATACAAATGTTATCATGAAAACATTTTCATTTTTTTTTTTTTTTTTTTTTTTTTTTTTTTTTAAATTACACTAATCTTTTACCGAGCCTGTCTCATCATCTGAAGAATTGCTTTGATCACTTGAGATTGTGATCCACGGTTGTATGCGATCGGCAGACCAGACATTTGAATATTTTCCCCTAGTAATGTTTGAGCCAGGAATACTAGAAACCTCGTACCTATCATTTCCCAATACATTACTTATTCTAAAAGGACCCGTGTATTTTGGTAAAAGTTTACGACTTTTACCGTCATTGGACGGTGAATTCTTTAAAATTTTCACAAGGTCTCCTATTGTATACGTTCTAGCTTCTTTTCGTTTTTGGTCAAACCGTTGCTTTTGATAACTCTGATCTTTATTTACGTATAAGTTTATTTCTCGCCTTACTTCTTTAACATCTTTATCATTTTGTCTAGTTTCTGCCAATGTGTCATCTAACATACGATCGCCCTTGCTTAAAGGCCGTTTGCAGAAAAGTGCTTCGGCCGGGGTTTTACCAATTCCCTTATTAAGTGTGTTATTAAGACCCCACTGTATTTTGCCCACATTTTGATCCCATTTGTTTTCACCTAAATTATCAGTATAAACTCTGAGGCTATCTAAAACGGTTCTATTATATCTTTCTACTTGGCCGTTGGCACGAGGGGCGGATACGGCATTAAGAATATGTTGAATTTCAAATTCTATACAAAAACGTTTGAACTCGTGTGACGTAAAGCAAGTTCCGCGATCAGAAATTAGTCTACTGGGATATCCAAAAGTAAAACAAACTTCTTTAAGAATTCTGACTGCTGCGCCTGACTTGGTATTACGTAAAGGTTTAATCAGGCAAAATTTAGTATAAGCATCTATTATTAATAAAATATATTGATTACCGTGAGAGCTTTTGACAAAAGGACCTAAATGATCAATATGGATAGTATGGAATGGAATATCAGTCTTGGGTATACTATGTAAATATCCTTCCTTGGGACCAGCGGGCTCTTTACCAAATGCGCAATGTAAACATGACTTCACGTATTTAGTTACAAACTTTTTCATCTTAGAAAACCAGAAGTCCTTTTTAATCTTCTCAAAAGTTTTGTCTACGGAAAAATGACCGATCTCATCATGATTGCGTTGGCAAATCTGCCACCTAGCGTTTTTAGGGACTACGCATTTTAAATCGTTTCCTATTTTACGATACAAGCGGTTGTTTTTTACTACAAAATTCTGTTTAATATCCACCATTTCTTTATAATTTGGATCTTCGAGTACAGAACGAATGTGACAAATTTTCGGATCAATTAATTGTAAGCTGAGTAACCAATCATGTTGGGTAATTTGGAGTATACGAGCAAAATGTTCATTTTTATCGTCATCATTAGCACATGGAATCGGATTTCTACTGAGTGCATCAACATGTTGCATAATACGCCCTGGTTTATATTCGATTGAACAGTCGTATTCCTGTAATGCTATCCACCAGCGCGCTACCCGAGGTATTATATCTCGTTTTATAAAAGTAGATCGTAAAGCGTTGCAATCGGTTATTATGGTAAAAGAAGTTCCTAATAAGTAAACTCTAAAACGACTTAATGAGACAATTACGGCGAGAGTTTCTAATTCATAAGCATGCATTTTTTCTTCGTCTATAGTTGTTTTCCTACTAAAATAAGCAACCGGTTTTAAACACGAACTATGGGATTCTTTTTGGAAAAGGATACCTCCTAGTCCAACTTTGGAGGCATCACAATGCAATTCACTAATATATTTAGGATTATATATAGCAAGAATAGGACGTTGAGTTAGTCTCTCTTTTAATGTTATAAATGCCTCAAGTTGCTCTTGTTCCCATTTCCAGGGATTGTTTTGTTTTGTAAGTTCAGTTAATGGTCTAGCTATTGTGGCAAAATGTTCAATGAATTTTCTAAAATAACTGGCTAAGCCCATAAACTGGCGAACCTCGTGGACATTCCTTGGCTGAGGAAATGCGCTTACTGCATTAATTTTTGCTTTACCAGGTCTAACTCCTTCAGAGGAAATTTCAAACCCTAAATAGCTAATTATGGTATCAAAAAAACGACATTTCTTAATATTTAATGTAAGGCCCGCTTCTTTTAATAATATGAAAGTTTGTTCAAGTTTTTGTAAACACTCTTCAAATTCTTTGCCAGAAATAAGAAGATCATCCATGTAAGCAATGGCACACTTTTCGCGTGACTTCCCAAGCATTTTATTAATTGTTCTTTGAAAAACTGCTGGACAATTAGCTAGGCCAAACGGAGCACGTTTAAACTGATAGAGACCATCAGGAGTAATAAAGGCAGTTAAATGTTTACAATTTTCTTTTATGGGTATTTGATAGTATCCGCTAGACATATCCAGACTAATAAAGTATGAATTCCCACTGAGGAGGTCTATCTGATCATCTATACGGGGTAATGGGTAAAGATCTCTAATTGTTTTTCTATTTAACGCCCGATAGTCTACGCATAAACGAAAACCACCTGTCTTTTTTGAAACTAAAAGGATTGGACTAGCATACGCAGAATCTGATTCTTCAATTATATTATTCTCTTCTAAATCTTTAATCATGTTGCGCACTATTTCTTTTTCAGAAAAACTTAATCTGTAAGGTCGAAAAGCAACAGGGGTATCATCTGTCAATTTGATATCTAATTCTGAAATATTAGTACACCCTAACTCAGACAAGCTTTGGGCAAAACATTCTCGATATTTATTTATGAGATTGCAAACTATTACTTTTTGTTCAGTAGATATATCTGGGTTAATCATTATATCATCTTGATTAAGCGGTTCTAAAGTACGTGTAGCTAAGCATCGTAACTGCCCATCAGAAGAATCTAATTTGAAATTATCAATTGCAATTGGAACAGCGCGAGCAATCATTGAATCTTTAATAAAATAGAGTGGTTGAGGATCTTTGGTACTGGTCATATTTAATATTAACAAATCGCATTTACCATTTCTGATTGTATAAACTCCTTCCTGTATACAATATTGTTGATTATTTATATTTCTATACGTATTTTGAATATATATTTCACCATTTGTTAAATCTGTACAGTAACATTTTAATATATCTACATTCTTTATTTTTGTATCTGATACAACCATTAATTTAATTTTACTGCTACTAAAACAATTCTTTTCAAAGTCTGGAAATTCATGTAATGTATTTGAAATTATATTCAATGATTTGTCAGTTTTTGTTATTATGATATCGGGTAGTTCTGTAAAGTTTTGACCAATAAGTAAGGGTACGTGTAAATATTGGCTGTCAATTACATAAGCAATAATATTTGCCTCAACTAAATCAATGCGTAAAGAAAAGCAGGTTTTTCCGATTATTGGAATAACTATATTAGCCACGCCTCGTATAGAGGGTAAATTTTCTTTCGTCAACTTTAAATCAAATTTATTTACAGTGTCTACCGTAATAAGAGTACAATCGCTTCCTAAATCAATAAAACACTGTATTGAATAACAGTTATTGATTACAGCTTTTTTATAATATTTATTATTATTTGAATTATCACTATCGACAAATTGAACGCGTTTTTCAAGATTTTTAATATTGTTTTTAGAATAGCAATCCTTACTATTATGACCAAACCGATTACATTCCTCGCATTTAATGATAGGCTTAGGGCACTGTTGAACCCTGTGACCTTTATCCTTACAATTAAAACAAGTCACAAATGTGGCGTTATTATTTTGGGGGTTAGCAGCGCGACATTGTCCCGCACGATGCCCAGGTTCATTGCACCGGTTACAGGTAATAATGGGACGGTTTTTATTAACGTTAGAATTTCTAAAAATATCTTTTTGCTCTTTACAAACGTCTTTTAAAAACTTAAATAAATCCTCTGGTTCTGTGAAACGACCTGATGACGCACCAGCTCGAACAGTGCGATCATCTATACCGTGTACTAAACAATCCACAGCTCTTTTGCCAGAAATTTCGCAAGCATTAAGCAACATAATTTTTTCGTAATAATATTCGTCTAAATTCTCACCAAATTTAAGTCGCCGTTCGAGCATTTCTGATAAAAGTACGCCGTAGTTGGTCTCAGATGGAAAAGCCTTACGCAAAAGAATCTGCCATTCATCCCAATTACGTAATACCGAAGTCTGACCGTAATACCATTTTCTAGCATTACCCACAAGTTTTGGCAATGCATAATGCATAATATGAGCTTCGTCCCACCGATATATTTGTGCGCACTCGTTCACTTTTGATAACCATAAATCGATTCTATGATTTTTAATAGATGGATCAAATTCAGGAATCATATTATTTACGTTCGTATTAATTGATGATGATAAACCAGGCTTTACAAAGGACTGAAACAGTTGGGCAAGGTCACTACAATTTAATAAAATATTTGGTGTATTGGTGTTAGACTGACCTGATGTTACACCTTGTGGTACCTGCACTCGATGTTCTGCGGCGGCGACTGTATCCTCGATGGTAGCGACAGCGGGCATCTTTTCTGTTGTCACCCCCGAAAAGTCTGGTATCTTCGCGGCGTCGGTGTCAGGGAAGCTGTTCAACACGCCGTCACTAGCCGTGTTCAAAGGTTGATGGAATAAATCTCGTCCGGTCGCAGAATTTTTTGATCGTTTTCTTTTATTGTTGTTGTCACAAATAGTACGACAAGACGCAGAAACAGTGTTATATAATTCTGGTGTTTCAGCGGTCTGTCTGCTTGTACTCCGTTGAGAACGTAGCCGATGAATATTTAAACGTTCACGGGGTTCTCTTATTGGACTTCTAGAACTCATATCAGAGCTGTTCGATGACTCACTATTCGTATTATCACATCGTCGTCTTCTTTTTGCATTGCGATGGGAACGTTTCGAGCGTTTTCGGTTACCCATTTTGTCAATTTAGATGGGTTTATCCCACTTCTGATAATAAATATCAGCGTGTGGTGGATATTTACTCGAACAGTTAGCCTCTTCACAAGTGAAAATTAATGAAATAATAATTATATTTTGTAGGTAGATTTATTTTCTTCACAAATACAATGTCGAATATGTTTATCGTAACACTATATTTTAACAATGTTTTCTCTTTGATGGTTGATCAAGGAATGATGAGAATAAATAATTATGATTAAAATGTGAATATGACATTCGTTCGAAACAACTAATATTTATTCTCATACTCATTCACTCATATTCATTCCTTAATCAATATAACATAAATACATATACGTGACACTATATTTATATTATCTAATTATCTAACATTTGTTTCTTTAAACGCGCTAATTTTCGAAATTTGTTGATTAGTTTGAAAATTTTTTTCTGATAATTATAGGTAGGTTGATAAAGAAGGCTATATATATATGCTATCTAGCATTACGCTATTTCAATGAGATGATAGTAAATATAATCCGTAGAGAGTAAAATCGAGATAAATTCACCCATAGATAGTTATTAAACAATTTACTAAACAACTTTACTAGTATATTTCAAACCAAAAATGTACGATAGATTATTATTTTTTTAATATTACCTATGAATTACCTATGTATACAAACCTTCTCAAGTTGTTTAGTTACATCATAGTAAAATAAAAAGTAACTCAGTTTTTCTCTGACATAAATTGAAAAAAAAACATTTTTATACTTAAGTATATGTTTGTGACAACAAAAATATTTCCTTACTTATAACACATATACGTGATTGAAAATATTTATGAAAATTAATTCTAAACAACATGACTGTGTCACTGGATAAATTGACAAAGTCACGTCACGATAAGAACAATGATGTACGTCACGACTTACGACAGTTAAAAGCGTTTTTACAAATTTTAAAGTTCTGAAACTTTTGATGCAATGAAACTGGTCGATTATAGGGGAAAAAAATACTTTGTTAAATATGTTATTATTAATAGTTATATCTATTGTTTCTTTTTTGAGTTTGTACAACTAAATAAAGAAACGTCTCAATCAAAAAGTTTTGATATTAATATTGATGTAACTATGTGGTTAAATATGCCGGCATGTTTCATTAGGTTTTAATAGTTTTTTTATCTCTGTCCTTTTTCCCAAATGTGTTGAATTCCATTCCGATTTCTTGCGATGTAAAAGAAAAAAATATCGAAGAATAATAAAGCAGTAACAAAGAAAATTGTAAATTAAAAAGTTTTATGAAATAATAAAAAAGCTAATACTTGTTAAGTAAATGATACAAAACTTTTTTTTTTGTTTTCCCGATTTTTTTGTGTCAACTTTAAACAATTGAAGTTATTTGAAACTTTTACTTTTTTTAAACAATTGGAATTATTTGAAAACATTTGGACTTATTTTAGAGAAATGTCGTGTTTTTAAATTACCAATTATTTAATTTATATAATATTTGTTGGGACAATTGTTTTCACAGAAACAAAAAAACAATTTAATATAATTAATTTTATGTAATGATAAAAAGTCTGAAAATAGTCTGAAAGTAAATCTGAGAATTGGGCAGCTGAGGTCGTAAGCACTAGTAGTAATATAAATATGTGAATTATAAATCTTTTGTTTTTATTCCATTTTAGCAAATTAAGATTTACGTTATATTGAAGTAAAATATACAATATATAATATATTGATTCATAAGACAGTATCAATTAAAAATTTGTTGAATGGATTAACCATTGAAATATTGATTGATTAAATTATACGTACCGGGAAAGTTATTCTGTAAAATAAATACTGATATGAGTCAAGGAATAAGCCGGTAAATTGTGATTCATATTAAACATGGATTAATTGTATAAAAACATCATATAATATATAGGTGACCGTTCGACAAATACTTATTTATCTTGTACAGCCAGAGGTCGAACTTCCTGGCAATCATTTTCCGATCGCAGATTGTCAATTTAAATATGTATTTGTGTCGCAATTATTTGTTATTAAATAAGTAAGCGTTGCAATACAATCTCTGCCATAATTTATTGTTGGGTGATCAGAATAAGTGAATCCTTTGCCAGTTTTTTTTATTTGTGTAATAATGAAATCATATTTGATATTTTTTATAATTTTGACGGATTTTTTAAATATCGGTGTTTTAAGTCATTGGATGACAACTGATGAACGTAAGTACTTTTTATTACTAAAAAAAAATGGAATCATATATTTCGATCTTAATTTAAACCATAGAAAAAGTTTCCGTACTTTTTTTGGATTCTACAATAATTTAATATTGTATCGCTTTTTTTATTTGATTTATTTAGATGATGGTATATGATAATTAATTTAAAGATATATATTTTATTTTTGTTTAGTTATTGAATAATGAGTAAATTTTAAAAATTTAAAATATTAAAGCAGCAACTTCTTACAGAATTTAGCATATTAAACCATTTTGCCGCTAAAAGCTACGATTTATAAAGAGAAGATGTAATTTTGTTTATTTAATATATTTTCTTAGATATTGATATCAAATTCATGACAATGCTTGTAAGATATTATACAGTAAACAAATGCTGGGAGAACATTATATTGGCATTCATAAATGAGTACGAGTAAATAATACATTCCTTAATTTTAATAACATCTGACAAACCATATATTCTTAATAGAAGAAATATATTTTTCGAATTTCGAATCCTAGATTCGTTTGTACACTCCGTGACAATTTTGTACTTAATTTTTTTTTAAATATTTGAGAAAGACAATGAAACCTTTTATACATTCTTAACTGACATTTTATTATATAAAAAGTATCTAGTTGAGTATAATTTTATGACATATAAGCCTTTTAAGCCTTATATAGTATTTGTTTGTACAATAAAGTAATACGTTTTATTCAGGTAGGTAGGTTATCGTATGTATATATGAATTATGCGGGTATTTGTAATTGACAAACATGTTAACTACTTAGGTGTTGATGCTTTTTAAATGGAACAAAGGATCAAATAAAAACTAAGGAAATGGTTAAGTGCGAGTCGAAGGCATATTAGGAGTTATCTATAAAAATATCGTAAGTCATAATAATGATGTACACACCCGTGACCTTGAAAACATTTAATAATTGCTATTTATTACTAAAATATCGTTAATTTAATTCTAGTTATGTAGTTAAAAATATGTTTTATGGTATTACAAGTTCATGTTTTTTTTTTTAATGCTTTGTTGTTTTTTGCGATCAAAATAATAAATTTATATTTTTTAAGAATCCTCAATAATAATAACATTATTTAAGGTATAGTTCACTCTTTAAAAAAACCGATTTTGTTTTGTTGACTTTATTCAGTGTTTCAAAATTCAACAGTTTAGGAACGCAATAAATTAAAAAAATCTCACAATGTTATGTAACAAAAATGTATGTATTAAATCTACGTACCTCGTTAAAACATTGAACTATAATTCATATTGAATATGAAAATCACTTCGAGCTAGATCAGCGATTATTCTATTTTGAACACAAACAATCGCGTGTTAATAAGAAACTGCTAGTAATCAGCTGGCTCATTGATGGGTTGCCTTGGATACCTGCCCCACTGACACGCTAGAAGTGGGTCAGCTAGGTGCAATGGAGTTCTAAATGTCTAGAACTATATGGAACGAGATGTGTTTTTATTCATTTGAAATCTTAGTATACATCTAACGTTACTAGATTTATATTAGTACCAAAATAGACAGTATAGTCTGAATTATGCGTATATTGTTTACCCGCCATTTTGTTTTTCTAATATGAATGAAGTTTTCCCGGGTATTTTAAATGAGTCATTGAGCATTTAGTGTCAATAGATTCGAAATGGACTTTTTATTCGATTGTGTATTGTTATTATAAGTACAAGAAATAATTGTTACAAAAAAAACGACAGCAATAATAAATTAATTTCTTTGCAATAATTTAACGTCAGTTCAATTTAATAATGTTTTTAAATTAGTTTATATAGTATCATGCAATAAACATTATATCCTGTGGAGATAGCGTACGTATTAGTCCTCGGTACGGTTAACCTTGATAGTAGATAGAGGTCAAGGTTACGACTAAATATTTGTACTTTATTTGACATTCAGATTTTTTGTTTGAGAAGTTTTGGTAAACATTTTTCCCAAAATGATTTAAGTACCTTTCCCAAAATGGTTTTAGAAAAATGTGGAACAACGATGAATTTATTTGATAATGATTGATGAATATTTTTCTATTAGTTTATACAAATATAGAGAAAAAAATATATTTATATTTGAATAGAATATAATTGAAGAGAAAATATAATAAAAATTCATATTTTTAGTTGAAAATCACATTAGTCCAGAAGATTGGTCGGAGTTTTTAAAATGGAGTCGTAATGATTCTGAAACCACGCTTGGACCCCGTTATGGGGATGTTGACTACGCTTCTGTCGAGGTATTGTCTTCTTTTACTTTTCAATTTATATACTTTTTCATTTTACGAGGCAAAGATTGAAAGGTATACTTAATCTACTTGCAAAGTTCTAAAGGGTAGGTCCATAGAAAAGAACGGATAGGAAAGTCCTTGGATAAATTTTCAATCAAATTATAGTATTCGCTCTTTGAGTCACAGTCATGTTGAATAGTATTGAGATTTAGATTTTATCTTAGCTAAATGTATATTGTATTGTATTATTGAAAAAAACCCCTAAAAATCATGAATAATCATTACATTATTTTTGACAAACTTCCTCATGTAAATTTCTGACGTACGATTTTTGTCCTTACTTCCTTATACGTCACTGCTATTATAGGTACTTTAATAATAATGAATATATTTTATTCGTACATTCTAATATAGGACACTACCACAATTCTGCCAGTACCTGATGTGGTGGACTGTTTTGGTTTGGGTTCCCTCGTCAGTTTATTCAACATGAGACCAGACTCGTCTGATGACGTTGATACTCATTATTACTTTTCCTCTCGTCGAAATCCAGTTCGAGTTCAGGTATTTCCTGGTGGAATTCTAGTTGCTTTTTTCGCTTAACTTGCTGTTTTGTTAAAAAAATTCTGGCTTTATTTCCCAATTTCTCCATTCTAGGTATATCCAGGATCGCAATTTGGTCTGGAGTGGGTTGATTTCAATCCAAACAGACGAACAATTTTAATTGTTCACGGCTTTATGAGTCACAGTAATGCATCTTGGGTTCTCGACATGACGAGAGCGTTTTTAGAATGGGTAATTTTTTTTTAAATGTTAATAACTGAATAGTTATACTAATTTATCTTGAATGTTTAAAATATGTTCTCAACCACTTTATTACATGTATAGAAGGATGTAAACGTCATCGCAGTGGACTGGAGTAAGGGAGGGAACACGTGGAAGTATTGGCGTGCAGTGGCCAATACACGGCGAGTTGGGTCAGATGTTACTGAGTGAGTTATATATATATTATTTATGATATTTAGAAAAATAGTAGCAAATGAAATAACATCTGCTGTTCTAATAGAACAATTCTTTAGATTCATCCATATACCTATTATAGGAAAAAAAATGTCGTCGCCGAATTTCGCTTTCCGGTGACCCAAAGCTAGCAAGGCAAAGCAGTAACGACATATTTTTTTTGTTATATTTAACAACTATAACAAAATTCTGTTTTTTTTTTATTTGTTGTTGTTAATTTAGGTTTTTTTTAATTATGGATTTTAATGTTGCCTTTTGACTAAGAATGATTTAGTTTATTACTCATTTAACTGATTTTTTTTTTAACTTTTCTAAATTTTATAGATTTATGAAACAACTAATAGCAGCTACTGGGGCAAGAGTAAAGGATTTCCACTTCGTAGGTCATAGTTTAGGAGCTCATATAGTGTCTTACGTGTCCTATCATATTGGCAAAGTAGCCAGGATTACAGGTTAGTTTTTTGGTATACTTGATACATATCTGTGGGTGAGTTAAGATTAGTTTTTTGGTATACTTATGTGTGACCGAGTTAACTATCGGATAAAAACTATCAGCAGCGTTTCGGATTTTCATATTTTTTGGTTCTACTTTCTCTAGATTTCGATTATAAATTAAAAATATATACACTAATATTTTCTTAGATTTTCACGAGTACACATTTGACAGACAGTTATATCTCGTCTACCTGTGAACACGGTTGCTGCAAAGCATTCGAAATGTTGAGTTAAAATTAAAATGTAACCAAATTATACGCGAGCTTAAATCCGTAAAAAATAATTTTATTTCAATTATATTAAATAGTGTGATTCCAGCACTATCAAAACTAAAAGGAAACAAACACATCTATATTTACATATTCCAGGACTTGATCCAGCACAACCATGTTTTCGAACATCCAACCGCGTGGAACGCCTGGACGAAACTGATGCAGACTTCGTAGACGTTATTCATACGAATGGCAGACTTTTGCAGAGAATTGGTTTTGGACTTCCCGACCCTATCGGTGAGGATGGCTTTATATTTAGCCTATGGAACTCCTTAATTATTTTACATTTTTTTTCCTTTTCTGACCATGTTAGAGTAAGGATCTGTTCTGGTTTGAATTAAAAATATGTGATATTTTTTTTTAGATTTACTAATAGAATTCTATTACAGCTTAATAGACCAGCTATTAGTGATCTACAAATTGGATTTCTTTAATATAGAAAATTTTTATTTCTTAGCTATATATCAGCTATATTTTATACTCCAGATTTTAACAAACGACTTCCATAGATGCCTTTATAATATATTTGTGTATAAAATGAAGACTTATTGATACTCTGTTAAATCCAGGTCACGCAGATTTCTATCCCAACGGTGGTATGAGGCAGCCTGGTTGTGGGAATCAAACTAGTTCGTTTTGGGCGAAATTGTTTCCAAGGTCGTATGATAGTAAGTACTGTACATAAATTTTTCATTTATAAATGATTTTTAATATGCAAATATCAAATGTTGTATTTTTGAATATATACTTGTTTAGATTCGAAAACTATCATGGTATGTAGAGTTAAACGGGATCTGATAATATTAAGTGTTATATAAAAATTACTTTTCTCAAAATATAGATTAAAATACTGGGTGTTACCAGCACCTGGTTTACACCTTAATAATAACCAACTTAATAATAAAATATGTATATCTCTTAAAATATATACAAGTCTTATTCTAACTAAATTTATCAATTAATACATAAAAATATTATGAGTCCTTGACTGACTGAACCATTGAGAATGACTGAACCATTTTATTAACTAGGAAGGTTTTTAGATTTAAGAAGTTCTTGTTTCAATTTAAACTGGTGATGTTAAATAACGGCAGAGCGTAAGATTGTTATCTGACGCCATAAAACGCCATAAAAAACAAACAAATATACATTAAATGATTATAGAGGTGTACTGTCGTTATTCTAATTTGCATTTGTTGTTTAAAATTATTGAAAAATGTATTATATTCTATTGTATAAATTATGCTGATAAAAAAAAAAAAGAGAAAAACAATCTGTATTAGAATTTGACAGTAAGTTGTTCTAAATAGGGCTACAACAAGCGATATGCAGTCATGGCCGCTCCTACCTTCTCTTCACGGAGTCCCTTATCAACAATAATTGTACCTTCACCGCTCATAATTGGAACTTGACCTACGAAGGGTAAATAAGTTTTGAAATCACTAAGATTATAATTTATTTTTATTGTGATTTCTTCGTCTTTTTTGTTTGTTTTTAATTTTTATAACTGCAACAAAAAGCATTTGTTGAATAAACTATGAAGAATGAACAATATTATTGAATGATTATCATTTTTGTTTTGCTATTTATTATTTGTGGTCTTAACATTTGAACCAGTGGTTTTCCCTGATTGATTGATGACGCAACTACTAAATTTTAAGGGAAGGAAACCAGAAAATTTAAACAGATTACTTTTATGACGTAAATAGAAGGAAAATATTTCTTCGTTAAATAAATAAATTTTAAAATGACAGTATAAAATTATATAACAACAAGTCATCCATAATGCCACAGAGTCAACGCGAGTATACAAGCAGGATGCAGTAGAGCATCCCCATGTTCTGAGATGGGGATACGAGCTGATCAAAGAGTGGTACAGCTCAAGGAGGCATATTTTGTACTGACTACTGAGAAAGATCCATATTGTCGTGAGTATTGTAGATGTAGACTTTGATAAAATCCCTTACCTATTTCTATGTAGATGAAATTGTGAAATTTGTCGTGCATAATGTTTTCTAAGATTTACACATGTCAATAAAATTATTGTACGGATATAAGTCGTGTTTTTTTTTTTTTTTTCGAAACGTCGGGTTTAAATGAAATAAAAAAAATGTAAAATAAACGCGAGTTATATCCGTAAAATAGTTTTATTGATTTGTCGTGTACTTCCATTTTTTTCAGTATAAATATAGTATATATAGTTAGTAAACTATTCAAATAATTAATTTAGCGCTCTAGATAAGTTAGAAGCGCTGACCATGTCACTATGTTTCAGTGAAATTTAAGAAGTTTTCAGCTAGCTTCATTATTCTTGAGCAGTAGATTGATTGATTATCAAACTGTTGGTTCTTTTTATTATTGTTAAACAGATTTTTTTTTGTGGTTAAACAGTAGATTTACAACTCAAATCAGTTAAATTATTTTTCAAATTATATGAACTTATACACACACTTAGACACCGCAAATTTAATATTTTTTATAAAATAATAACTTTTAAGATTGTATCATGATTTTTTTATTACAGCATCAGAATACGAACGAACTCATCCACAGTCAGATTTACTACATGATTTGAAACATGGGTTCCGTATAGATCGGTCGTCTAAAATATTCTCACCGACAACGCCAGCCTATGCTGATCCTCAAGATATCCCCACAACCACCTGCAAGAACTGGTTCTGGAGATTTATTGGAAACTTAGGATGAATAAACCTATGATATATATTTATATAAATATATTTCTTGTTTTATTTTTTGTGTGACGTCATTGCAGGTTATATTATATTTACGCTAAATTGAACAATAATAATATTATTTAAATCGGAATGAATAGAGTAGTAGTAATAGTAGTGGATAATAGTAAATTATTAGAACTGAGGCTTGATTGTCTTTAATGTACAATGAAGATAAATCTATATATTTACAATTTTTCTTGACCTGTTATTTTGTTCTTAAAAAAAGGTTTATTGTTTTAAAAATCTGATAAGTAACTAGGTCAAGCATAAAATATCTATGTATATATATATTACAGTGCATTAATATGCTTCGTAGAAAAAACGCACACTTAGTTACCAACATATAATTGTAATTGACGGAGCATGTATATTTTATTATGGAGATATTTTATACATATATACACATGGTATGGCATGCCATGGCAACATGCATTCATGAGTTCTGAACATGGCGGATTCACTCCACGATTTCCTCATGTTCCTGGCCCTGATGGGTTTGAGAGTAATTATAAAAATTCCAATAAAACTTTTTATTTTTAAACAATTCCTAAACGCGACGGAAGATATTACAGCATTTCGCCTCTTTCTCATTCTCTGAAACCAGCCGTTCAGCGCTGTTATTGTAACGCCTATCTCTTGTAATAGTCTTGTTTATGCGATGTGAGGGGAGGAGAGCATATCCTCCATATTTTATTTGATTTTTGTTTGAAGTAATGTAGTTCTTTTTTGAGTTTTTATATATTTATGATTTGTTTGAATGAATGAATGTTTTCTTTCTTTCTAACGACTGAATGTTTTCTTTCTTTCTATCTTTCTAATAAGAAACTCCAAAAGTCTTAATACAGAAAGATAACGACCTATTTGCATCATAGAATTTTAATTACTTAGCCCTAGTGATTAAAACTATAATGTATTTTATATAACAACACAAAATTAAAATGAGTAAGAGCTTTTAAACTAATTACTTGCATTCAATAACGTCATCAGACGAGAGTGTTTTTGAACTGTTTGTGTTTTTTAAACTGTTTTTGTTTTAATATAAAAATGATTTGGATTAAAATACTTACCATTATGAAACATATTGCTAGAAATATTTCTGTTAGACTCTTGAACGTTGGACGAAATAGTGGAATACACGGCTTAAAATATGTTTTTGACAACAAAAGCACGAGAATAACAAGGTTTGATTTTTATCTAATATTTCTTCAATATTTGTCCATAATAATAATTAAATAATAAATATCATAAATTACGAAAGTATTCGTAAACTGAATTACAAATTAATAATAATTTTAGGTTTATTTGGTTAGTAATCCTGGTATTATTTTCTGGTTGCTTGTATTCATTACTGGTTCCTGTGATAAATCGTGGTAAAGAAGTAAGTTTTGTTGCTGATACTGACTACTTAGACTGGGAGATCAACTTCCCAGCAGTCACCGTTTGTGAGACCTTCTCTCATAAGAGAGTTGAAAAAAAACTAGCTGAAGAGTTCCGTAAGATTTAATTGATAATATCAATTATTTAATTTAGAACTTCCTCAAATATCAGAAAAGGTTATCAATTTAGGCCAAAATATTTTACTCATTGTTTGTTATATAACTGATTGTTCGGAATTATTAAAATGTTTTATAAAATTTGCAGTTTGTTACTTTCAATTAAAATTTTTTAACTGCCAAATTACGTCCTTTTAAAATATATATCAAGATCCTAAAGCTTCTAGAGAAGAATCTAATTTAAAATGTTTTATCTTTAAGATGTGTCATGGATACAAAATCAAGATTAAAATACAATATACAAAATATATTAAGAATATCTACTGTATATCTTTGTATTCGTGATCCATGATTACTATTATGTTCAATTATCCGGCTGTAGTCCTGTTTATTGTATTGGAATTATTCCGACCAGGAAACTTATTCCCAGTGAACAGTTCACGCCGTGATTCTGCAATACGAGTAATAAGTGCCTTGGACGGGTTCGAAACCAGTCTGTCAAATTTCGACAACAATAACTTGAATATAGCCGCATAATTATGTATAACCTCCTGAATATATTGCGGAGAATTTTATATTATGATGATTTACTGAATTAGAATTTATTTTCTATATACCACAGCGGAATTGGTGGCAAATCTTAACTACGGTTACAGAAGACATATCGCAGATTTGATATTCGGACGGGGTTCTTGTAGCAAGTCTGTCTGCTTGGAATGTGGGGGTGAGGTTGCCTGTGATGTCTTGGAGAGAAATTATAGAGCGAGTGAGGTTTAGTTTTAAAATGCTTTTATCTTCGAAAATACTTGACGGATTTGAAAAATTCTTTCTTATTTTGATAGGCAGGTTCATGGGAAAGCCTATAGGCGATTACGATACTGTTTTTGGTATCTTAATAGTAAATAATTCTGTTCGTCCAATGTTGAAACCGCGAGAAACAGGTAGTTAATAAAAAAGTTAAAAAAAAAATTGTACATTTGGTTTTTACAATTAAAAAAAAACTATATTATTGTAGTATTGTATTAACTATGGTATTGTATTTATGTTGTAGTTTATTTTAACATTTAAATACAATTAAATAAATTAATTGAAGTTAGAAATTGTTTGTTATGTGTCAGACATTATAAATTTTGCGTTGGTTTTTATTTCTAGTAAGTATTTGTCACACTTTTTTAGATTAAGGTTACCCTAATATAAATAATTGATGGACTTTCACAATGAAAGGAATAAGAAATGTGTGAATTCGTGCGTACAAAACTAGGTTTATTTGCACAGTAAATTCGTCCATTACAAAGTAAACATATTAATCAAGAGTATCAAATATAAACTGCTGTTTGATCGTTTTCGTTAACTTATTAAAAATCACAGCTAGATTTTGCTATACAAATAAAAATGGTTTATAAATAGATTAACTTCTATTAAAAGTATACATTTGATTTAAAATAACAAGACTATATGAATAACAAAAATAATCGAAACTGGCTAAGAATTTAGACTAATTATAAAATAATCTAGAACACATGATAAAATAAAAATAATAGAATAAAAAAAAAATATATATATATATATATATTCCTTATTTTAACAGAAAATATAGAAGTATTTTTTTAAATTATATTTTTAAATAAATTATACTCACCAGTTTTAAAATTTTAAGGTTCACAAAAGTTGTAATGAAATTATAGCTGACTGCCGTTTCAACAATCAGATTATCTCCTGCTGCAAAGAGTTCCGCATCGTTGATTCTGTGTCTGGACCCTGCTATACATTTAATACTTTACAAAGCAAGTATGTTATTTGTAATTTTCACACGTTTTTACCACTAACACATTATTAAGAAAAGATTTATTTCAATTATGGTTTATAGGTAATATTGATGTTTTTAAACATGGCGTGTATGTTTATATCTTTTAATTAATTGGTACAACTGTTTTGACGTGCACATGTGGTTAAATTTAAGATAATCTGAGTTATCAAAACTGATAAGAAGTTTTTGACATACTTGTGTGCGTCTGTGTGTGCTGTGTGTGTGTGTGTTATATGGCATGGCATTTGTTATAGGATAAGAAGAATCAGCTCATTTCTTGTCAATAGGACGACTGGTCCTGGATTGCTTTCCTTTCGACTTTTGTCCGACGCTCAGGTAACTCTTTAAAAACATTGAGTGATATTATGTCCCTTAAAAGTCGCTTCATAAAAAACTGCGTATTTTTTATTAGAATAAAAATTTTATACCGATTAAATTTTGTTTGTATATAAAATATCATGATGCATGAATTATTATTATTTAAAATTATCCGACTATCCTTAGTTATATTCAGTTAATTTTCTTTCTTTTTCATTTCATGAATGGGAGCCCTGAATGGGTTCAAAACTAGTTTTTCAAATTCCGATATATTAAAAAAATAGAAAGACATCAAACAATAGCCATTTTAAATTACTGTTAATTTAAATAGATTACGATACACAGTTCAGAAGAGTTGTCAACGAAATTCATGGATAAAAAATACAAATTTGAAATTAAAACTGTTGACGAAAAACATGTTACCATTCTATTTAATACAGTTCAAGTAGAAATAGAACCTCAATTACGAGATGAAGAAATTATGGTTAGAAAATGTAGACACCATTACGAAATACCCAATGAACCACTGCACGTATATCCAGTAAGTATGAAAATGTTTAAAGTCTATATGTTTAAAATTGTACATTTAAACCATTTTTAGGATTCAAACAGCTGAAATATTATCGGGATTGGCTCAATTAGTTTATATTTATGTATTAATTTATAATTATATAATTAAGTGGTCATCAACGTTCGTTTACATAACGGCACGACAGCCACTGAAAATCAGCGTTGGAGTCACGTATTCCAGCAACAGCTGAGTGGTTTATCGTTTTAGATGTTACAGTTCTATTTATTTTTATTCTTTTTTAATTTTTTAGTTTTTTTTTCTTGTTGGATTAAATGTGTATCGTATTTTTATATACATTTGTGTGATGTATAAATAAAGTTTTTTTTTTTAATTTCAATTAATTTTAAACACATTCCAGGTCTTTATTCTTGAGTGTAGTATTTACTTGAGTGTAGCTGGATAATTATATATAATGTATAGTCATGTTAAGCTTATTAAATTTTTAAACATAAAATGCAATATCTAACTCTTTATAATTGTCTTTATCTCGACGGATGTGACATCTATTACGCTGTTGAAAATACTAAGCAATGTTTCTCTGTTTCAGAGATATATATGTAGTTATATTTATAGTTCAGAAGTTAATAATTTCTTATTCATGTTAAAATATACATTTTATATTTTAAAGCCATTATAAGTACGGTATTTTACCTCTTAGATAGATTAAGACATTTTAATACTTATTATGGTATATTTTTTATTGAAGATATATTCTTATGGAGCCTGTCGTTTATCTCGAAGCACGTACAAATCGTTTTATCGTTGTGGCTGTGTACATCCAGTTCGAGATGTTTCTTGTGAGTTTTACAGAAAAAAATATAGACTATACAACAGAGTATAGTCCGTTTTATAAACCAGACCACGTCTCTATAGTCCAATCTGTTTTCAGATAAAGATATGTTTTGCAACTATACTGGACTTAATTGCTTGGTCGTATACGATGGTAATATTGATTGAATTATTCGAAGCTAATAAGATTAATTATTGTAATGTAAATGTATAATATTTAGTACAGAAGACAAAGCTTGGAGTAGATGAGGAGTCTAGCTCGTCAGATTGTCTGCCCGTCTGTGAAGAAAGCCAGCTTAACATAATTCATTACTCTACGTAAGAAAAATTCAGATTATTTTTTATTATAATAAACAATCGTTTTTTTAATAAATTAGATTTTGGAACTTTATAACCTATTTATATTATTTTTGAAGTGCGTTGATTCAAATGTTATTAATTGATATTTAGTATCCTTGTCTAGCTTATAAAGATTTTATTGATGTACTTCAAGGTTTAAAGTAGGTTCAAAAAACAGTTACCTTTCTATTAAATATCTTTATATTTTTTTAGTAATAGTTAGATAATATATTACTGTCTAAAGTGTAAGTACAATAAATAATATTTTTCATAAACAATTTTTTAGATATTTTTTTTATTTCATTAATAATTTTTATGATGCAGAAGATCGGAAATTGAAACAAGCGTAGAAGGTTCATTGGTGGAAATAAAAATGGCGGCCTTACCAACTTTGAAATATAACAAAATGTTGATGCGCAACGATTTGGATTTGGTGGGTAAGTTTAGAAACATAATGTTAAAAGTTTTGGTATTTTTCTTGTACATTTTATAAATGTAACAAATGGAACACGGTGTTAGCAACTGGTCCTTTTGTTTTTAAGAAATATATATAAAGACGCTTAAGAAATGGAAAGAGAGGGAAACTAGAAGCGGGAGGGGAGAGTTGTCTGATTGGTTTTTTAATTATCGAGCTTATAGCAGCTATTACAGCTATTTGATGCTAATATCCTTTGAGAAGATGGTACTATTCTGTTTGAAGTATTATACAACTTTCTCTCAATTGACCACAGCCTGTCTCAAATACGTTTCAGAAAGAAAATAGTATAAGGATTTGAAGAAAAAAAGCTTGATTAAATTCACACTTTATTAAAAAAAAGCTTGAATAAATTCACACTTTATTAAAAATAAGCTTGATTATATTAGATACTTTATAACCTTCGGATAGTTGTTTTGAGATTGCAATATTTTTAGGAAGGGTTCTCATTTATATTATAATTATTATTTGAAATAAGTTACTTGTCAGATTTATTTTTAAAAAAGAAAAAATAGTCTTTGTTATATATACTTTATTATGGATAATATATCTTATAGTGTATAGTGAATATACAAGGTGTATAATTTAACATATATTTTTCGTAATCTCTTCAACTGAGTGTTTATGTATGTTACAAAAATCCTATGTATTTGGTTGATTTGTTTAAAATAATGATATTTTGTTACAGTTACTGTTGGAGGAATGGTGGCTCTATTCTTCAGCGCTTCAGTTCTAAGTCTCGTAGAAATATTGTATCTAACGTTTAGAACAAAATAAAAATGTTTTTAAAAGTCTTAAACTCTTTGTGTATATAATAGTTCACAAAATGTTTATGTGATAAAAAATATGTCTAAAATTTTTTTATTTTATTATTATGTACCTATATGACAGAAGTGACCATTACAGTATACAATTTACCAAGCCTTATGTGGTCTAGAGCAGGGATGAGCAAACCGCGGCCCTCGAGGCACATAAAAATTTAATTTATTTTAGTATTTTTTTTCAAAAAATGCCGAAAATCAAAGTTTTAAGGAGAACGAAAGTGTAAAATAATTTTTTAAATTTCTCAAATACGAACATTTATCACGTTTAAAACATGATTTGAACCTTGTATATGCACTTTATTTTCTATATGGCCCTCTGTTTTTGACTGCGGCCGTCCGAGCAAAAAAGGTTGCTCACCCCTCGACTAGAGTATTAATACAGCATTGTGAAAGACGTAATAAATAAATATTAATGATATTTTTTATTTGACTAATATGTACCTATATGACACAAGTCATTACATTATATAATATACATATCAATTGTGGAAGGTTAGTGCCCTACTTCTTATATACATTTTATATTTAATTTTTTATAGTGCATAGTTAAGAAAAAATGGCTAGATAAGAATACTAGGTGTATTAAAGGAGTTATTATTATATAATGTTATACAGGAAAGTACAAATGTTATTCCTCTCCAACTCTCCATAACTCCAACATGGCTGTGTTTGATCAATAATTATTGCGTTAAGAAACCGCCATGGAAACCATCCAGCTTTGTCAATTCTTACAAGGTCTCTAGAAAATGGAAAAACCATACATGTTTTGGTAGTAAATAATAAAAAGCGAGGTAAATATGGGAAATACTGAGAGCAACGTTACTAGTGGTGTCAAGAAACAAGCTGGAACTTCAGAGCAGAAACTTTACAAGCTGATTGACATCAAGGGTAAGAGTAACGATATATAGCTTCTACCCGCAGCTTTGCCTGTGCGAATTTTCAACTTCGATTCCTTTTTGTTAATATTAAAAAGTGAGTTATTTCTTATGATATTCTCAATTAACTGTATTATTTATGATATATCATTTTATGTCAGAAACTAAAGTTTAGATTTTTTAAATTAATAAAGAAAAAAATATTTTTTATAAATTATTATCACAAATTATTTTTGCAAACGCAAATCAATTCTGCACTGCACATTATATTTATTTTTTATTAATTATTACTAAACAGTTAAGAGAAACAACATTAAAAAGCAGTTGCTTGAAACATCATTACTTACAAATCAAAACGGAAATGGTTTCCTTTTAAAAGCCACGTCAACGTTTTATTGAACAAAGAGACATAGACATCAAAAAAGTTTCGCCATCTCTGACATGTAATCATAATGAATTATAACAACAAAACATTCCTCATCAATAATACTATCTTTTGGTGATAACCGGACAAAAATCTGTTCAGTAGTTTTCGAATTAATTGCAATAACTTTTTAGTTTAGTTCTTTTTTTTCATACAGACACGCAGACGCACCGGCTGACTTCATTTAATAATATATATACATAAAATATTTTGAAGAATATTGATGCTTATAGAATATATAAATAAAGTCTAGATTTCTAATTGAGAGGATTGATTTTTTATACTAATTACAGTAATAATGATAGTAGTTATAAATCTAAGTGAAATAATTATGGCTCTTGAAAGAGCATGAAAAATGGGAAATAAAAAAAAAATAATTAAAAACAAAGTTGTGAAAATATACGTGACTGTTTTTTAATTAAAATCCTAAAATTGCTAGTTCCCTTGTTTCAAAAATAAATCCTAAGATTGAGAATCCATGGAGCAATGTCTTTGTGTCATTGTTGATCACATGCGGGATTGTTATACCAACATCTCATCATGGTTTCATTATTCCATAATGGCTCACATGATAATATGACAGGATCGCATCGTAAAAGAAAAGTAAATACCTCATTTACCTCTTTTTTATATAGATTAACGCCTGTGATGATTATAATTTTAACACTCAAGTATCATGATGTTATATTTTTTATGTATTTGCATTTCTACTTTTCCACGTCAGTAATTAATTGTCCATTCAATGGAGCTTTTCTACATCAGGAGGATTTATTTTGATAGCAACCTTATATCGATAAGCACTTCTGATCACCAACTTAAAGTTAAGGTTATGAGCGTTCCTGACGCGCCCTAGTTTGAGAAGAACTACACAAGGAACTCAACTGGGTTCTTTATCGTGATCAATATTTCACAAACGTTAATAACAAAAAATAAACGTAAACTAAACTTTATTAATAATATACTGGTGTTGGTCTACTTGTTCAGGTGGTGGTCTACTTGTGGATATGATGAAACGTGCGGTACAGAACAAGCAGTATGCGGAGATAGACCACGCCATTAAAACAAAGGTGGAGCCCTTCCTGTACAACAGAGGCAAGGGGAGGTACATACCGATATCCCATCTCGTTCTTTTAAGGAATAAGGAACGACCGAGACACAAATTAGTAAGTTTTCTGAAAATTATAGTGAATTCTAGCAGTGAAATGCTCAATTTTCTATCTAGATTCAGGCGAAATAATAAATTTAAGTTCAAATTTAATTAATATAAATTTATAAGTAATATTTTTGGTTTACGACTTTTTTGATCCATGATTATTTATTTATTTCTTTATTTTATTGCTTGATGAAAAAGTACAATGGCAGACTTAATGCCTTAAGCATTCTCTACCAGGCGACCAAGGGTGATGCAGAGTTAAAAGAAGTAGGTGCATGTTGAAGAAAACAAGAGAACAAAGATAAAATAAAGAACTTATATAATAAAGCTTTAAAAGTAAATAATAATAATAATAATTATGATTGCTCTTATATATAATTATCAGGCTGTACTCACATTAATTTTATCGAATTTTGGCTAACTACTTTTCAACCCGTCTGGAGTATGGACTCCAAGATCATGAAGAAGGATTCCAGACGACAGAATGTTGGTGTGTATTACAATGAAGACCGTGGACGGGTTCGAAATTAGTCTAACAAATTCCTTAAAAATTAACATCAGTACAGCTGGATAATTATAATATAATTTATATATATATATATATTATACGTAATATGTTTAAATTAAGAACTTGTCAAATTAATGCATAACGAACTGGTAACGTATATTTATTAAATCACTAGCTGCCTCCATTACGAGGTATGGAGAATCCGGATGACGAGTTTGATGTAGAAAAAGACTGGCCAGCAGTCAGCCAAGAAGAATACGACGCTAATCCATCCGGGTACAGAGAGCTTTGTTGGGACCTCAAGGTAATAATTCTAAAACATTGAAAAAACACCTTACTAATATCTGAAATCTGGCCAAGAGAAATAATTTGAATGAACTGCCTTAAAACTGGATTAATTTATTTTATTAATACTTTATTAGTAAAAATTTAAATTTAGTACAAATTTAAATTGTCTTTTTTTTAGGAACGCGGTGCTGTTGGGGAAACGATTCTTCATCTCTGTCTGTTGAATGCCACATCATTGATAGCAGATTTGGCAAAGAGATTGCTGCGATTCTATCCAAAACTGATAAATGATATATATATGAGCGACGAGTATTATGGTAAATAATTAAATACCCCACACTTTTTATACGTTCCAGTTAACATTATAAAAAAATAACTGTCGATTACATACGTCTTTGAAATCCAGACATTAAACAATACGCTTGTGCAAATTAAAACTAAATTTCAATTCAATTGATATACTCATTAATCTTACATAATTTTCAAAGGCTGACATTTGGTGCTGTATTGTGCAATGTAACCTTTGACTGAGGCCTACTTTATAATAGAATAGAGAGAGATAAGTTTGTTACTTAATTACTATTAAATGTTTCGCAAGGCTATCCCATTTTTTAAATTAATCACATTTATTGACCTTCAAAGCTGTCTTTCTTTAGTGAAGATAATTAATATTGGTTAGTGAAATATTTTTAAAAGGATTAAATGACGAACAAAGAGGTTTTAATAGTCTATACGTTTTAGAGTTTAAAAAAAGTTCTTTCGTTGTAAAGCATAATGCGGTTGATCTATTTTGCGATACCATTATTACAAGAGAATATGCTAAAAGATAACGTTCGAATATATCAGTTACTCTATCAAATTAAGTTCTAATATTCATTTACTAAAGTACCGGATAACTTTAGTATAACACTGGCAGTGATTTATTATTTAGGGCTTTTGTTCTTTAAGTTAATTGTACAGATTATATATATGTTCGCAAAACAACTTTGACGTTTGACATTAAGTAGATTTTCCCACTGTTTTTTTTTAGTTTAATAAATTATAGTTCATATATATTAAAAACGTCTGCTTAACATATTAACGATATTAATTTACTGCAGGCCTACTAATTTGATTGAATTATTATTATATATGAATACGAATTACTTTTTAATGATGTTATTTAATAAAAACGTGTCACGCTCACTCAATATTATACAACGTACTTTCGCCTGCGAAATTCGATGTTCCGTTTATAAAATTACTTGTGAATATTAATTTTAATAATTTTAATGTAATTATTAATTTGTCTTTGTTGATTGACGTTGATAGTCCTTTGACACAAAAAGGGAAAAAACTTTTTCCGGAATTTAATACTTTAAGTAAAATTTTATGATTTGATAATATTGTATAGGTATGTTTTGATGGGATATTGTAGCAAATGAGCAGACGTCTAAGGGTGCATTGCTCCACGGTGGTAGGTGGTGTCGTCATTCATAGACTTGTGAAAATAATGACGTAAATTCATTGGGGGTTAGGTGTCTATAATTCCGGTGTACCGAGTACGAGTTAAAACACGCACATACGATTCCTCACGCAGCGCAGAAATTGGTTAAATATGTTTCGTTTGTGACTACTAATAAAGTTAGAATGTTGAAAATTGGCAGTTATCAAGGGTAGTGGCTCATGGACTTTGAAGTTTTTGGCGACGTTTGTGATAGCAGTATTTGATTTTTTGAACTTTTGGTCAACATGTACTTAACATAAAGGGACGTTTTGAAATCGCACGCGCTTCTACTGAGCTCCGACTTCCTTCCCGTACAGAGTAACTACTAAAGTTCTAATATAAAGTTTAAACCGTCAAGTTTACTCACTCACTGCTAATTATTAATAATAATATGATTATTTTTAAGTTTCTGTGCGCGACATAGCTCCGTTCAGCTCCGCCCGCTGGCATTGTGTGCTGGTAGTCTTAGTAATAATTACGTACGATAATTTGTAAAAATTTAGAACATTACTCAAGGTTAAGTTCCTCATTTTCTGTCAAATGAGCAGAGCACCAGGTCCTTTAATGTTTAGCATAACTATTTTACAAAATTTCTTATTTTGGTAATAAGATGAGTTTTTACTTCCTAGAATTTTACGAAATTAAAAATGTATCAATAGATTTTCTTTATCTGATACCAAATAAATGAATAATAAATACGATTCCATATATCTATTATATTAAAAGAGCTTGTAATAAATAACTTTGGTGGTACCGCTCTTACTTCGAACATCAACATAACTTTACTAAGTTTGGCCAGATTGTATCTTAGAGGTCATTACAGCAGCGTTTGCTGATTTTATATACGGTATTAAGAAAAACATTTTATTGCTAACAAGTTTTTATTTATCAAAACACCTTACACATAAAATTTTTGAGTAATTACGATGTTTAATAAAAAACAGTATTCTATTAAGATATTTATATAGTTTAACCTTGATAAAAACAATTTCAAAATTTTCTTTGGTAACTAAAGACTGATGGTTTTGGTATCACATAGGGGAAAGCGTGCTCCACATGACCATTGTCAATGAAGATCCCACGATGGTGAAGTTCCTCCTGGACGCAGGGGCTGACTACCACGAGCGGTGCTTCGGTAACTTCATGTGTCCGGAAGATCAGAAAGCCTCACGTACTGATTCCTTTGACCACGAGTGGGTTAATGTTCAACCAGACACTAATTATGACGGGTGAGTGAGTTGAGTTGAAGATGTTGAGGTTTCTTTATAATTTCACTGAAATATTTTATAATTATTTATAATCCAAATTGCTGAAAACGATGATCTCCCTGCTTCTATTGAAAATTATATTATAAAATAAGGTTGGATAAATTATCAAATTCATATAAAAAACAAACCCACGATATTCAAATGTGCTTAAATTCCGAAGTTCGAAATTTTATTAAGAAAATTAGGATCTTACAAAGTGAATTAAATTTAAGGATGTTCAATGTTATTATTATTTTAGTAAAATTTCCTTCACAATTATTACTTAATATACTTTCTTATTATAGAAAATATTTATAAATTTATGGTTTACATTTTAGATATGTTTATTGGGGGGAGTATCCGCTAAGTTTCGCAGCATGCCTTGGTCAGGAGGAATGCTACAGACTAATATTAGCACGAGGAGCAAATCCTGACAAGCAAGACACTAATGGCAATACTGTGCTGCATATGCTGATCATCTATGATAAAATTGTTCGTTTTTTATTTTAATTTACAATAATTAATTGAGCTGACTGAAGCGAAGATCTTGCTGATCAAAAGTGTTTTTCGTTACTAATGCTACTCCTCCTAAATTAGTAATGGTAGAATGTCAGAAATTGGCAGAGTGATTGAAGTTTTTTGGTGACATTTGTGATTCTAGTTTTTTCCTGAAGTTTTTTGGTGACATTTATAATTGTAATTTTTTATTAAATGGTCAAGTGTCCATAGAGTTAACATGTGGAATGTTTTGAAATTGCACGCGCGAGTTCTTATTAGGCCTAAGATTATAACCACTATTTACTCTGTTAATTTTAAAAGTATGCGAAACTAATTCATCAAAAATTCTTCGCTCAGATCCATCCGCCATGCACAGTGGCGGACCTAGTTTATTGTTGAATACCAAATGTTTAAAAGTCAAAAAAATTCCCATCAGAGTACATTTGACATGGCGTATGAAGTGGGGGCGTCTCTTAACATCAGAAACGTTCAAAATTTGACACCTTTGACCCTGGCTGCAAAGCTCGCTCGAGTGGAATTATTCTTTCATATCCTGAACATCGAGAGAGAGATTTACTGGCAGATAGGAGCTACAACATGTGCTGCGTATCCCCTGGGACAAGTGGACACTATTGACACGGAGACGGGAAGGATAAGCAAGGATTCTGCGTTAAATTTAGTTGTTTTTGGGGTAAAATATCTTTGAATTAAAATAACAGTTAAATTAGATTATTTATTTATAATTTGTAAAGCATGTGTCTTATTAAGAAAACAACTCTCCAGGAACAATTTTTTTAAAAGATAAGGGTTGTCTGGAATTGATCAATATTGATAAGGACGCCTGTTGCAAACCATGAGATTGTAAAGAAATCTTCCACTTTTATTTGTTTTATTGTTATTTTTTTTATAAATTTATTGAGTGCATTAACAAATTTTTACTTACTTAAATTATAGCTCTATTCGATTGCAGAATTTTATAATCGATTAAGAACTCCTATGCTTTACTTCTTAAGTCCAAAGTTTTTGGAGTCTGGATATTTTATTTATATACATGGTTTTGCTTTTTTTTTGTTAGATGAATATTTTCAGTCATCATTTATGATTACTTATGAATAGAAATAACTGCTGAATAATTAAAAGCATGGTTAGTTATATATTTTTTATTTCAGGAAAAAGACGAACATTTGGAATTACTAGAGGGCATGCTCATTGATCTTCTTAAAACGAAATGGAACACGTTTGTGAAGTTTCGGTTTTATCGTCAGTTCATATTATTTTCGTGTTATTTTCTGATTTCTCTCATCTGTTTCACTCTTCGTCCCGGGCCCCCTGACCGAACTTTAAATACAACTGCTGTTAATACGACTGTAAGGACATTGAGCAATGATACTGAGACCATCTCTGAAGTGGGTGAGTTTTGTAAAAGTAATTTTTACTAAAAGCTATGTGGAACTTAAATGTTTTTTTTCAATTCTGATCAAAATATTTCTCCAAACATTTTGCTAATTTAATTAGTAGAAAAAACTAGTTTAGTTATTTAAAAAAAACTATCAACAATTTACTTTTGATGCAGTTACTTTAAAAAAACTATCAACAATCTACTTTTGATGCAGTTACTCTAAAAAAAACTATCAATAATCTACTTTTGAGGCAGTTACTTTAAAAAAAAACTATCAACAATCTACTTTTGACGCAGTTATTTAAAAAAAAAACTATCAACAATCTAATTTTGACGCAGTTACTTTAAAAAAAACTATCAACAATCTAATTTTGACGCAGTTACTTTAAAAAAAACTATCAACAATCTAATTTTGACGCAGTTACTTAAAAAAAAACTATCAACAATCTACTTTTGACGCAGTTATTTAAAAAAAACTATCAACAATCTAATTTTGACGCAGTTACTTTAAAAAAAACTATCAACAATCTACTTTTGACGCAGTTATTTAAAAAAAAACTATCAACAATCTAATTTTGACGCAGTTACTTTAAAAAAAACTATCAACAATCTAATTTTGACGCAGTTACTTTAAAAAAAACTATCAACAATCTAATTTTGACGCAGTTACTTTAAAAAAAAACTATCAACAATCTAATTTTGACGCAGTTACTTTAAAAAAAAACTATCAACAATCTAATTTTGACGCAGTTACTTTAAAAAAAACTATCAACAATCTACTTTTGACGCAGTTATTTAAAAAAAAACTATCAACAATCTAATTTTGACGCAGTTACTTTAAAAAAAACTATCAACAATCTAATTTTGACGCAGTTACTTTAAAAAAAACTATCAACAATCTAATTTTGACGCAGTTACTTAAAAAAAAACTATCAACAATCTACTTATGACGCAGTTACTTTAAAAAAATTGTCGATCAGTGAAAGTAATATTGAGAAAATTAAAACGAATTACATTGCACGTAACCTTTAAATTATAAAAATCTCTCACAATTTATTAAGCACTAACATATGAGAAGTCACGAAGCTACCAGATAGCTATGAAAATAATAATAGAAAAATATTTTTTTGATACACATAAGTTTCACCAATATTATACTCGTATACAGTTTAGTTATCATTAGTGCAATCCCATACTTACTATTTTTTATTAAGGATACACAAACATACAGATGAAAATAAAAACAAATAATAATTTGGAGCCGTGTAATCAATGCTCAAATTTTTTTGTTACTGTAGAAATTAATTAATTTGAATTTCTCTAACAAATTGTATATGTTCAGTGTTATATAATAGTAAAGATATTGCCAAAAATATCCGTCTACAAGATTAAATATGAATTATAATTTAGATTGCTACTTTTAGGTTCTGCTTCTACTTGCACAAGTGTAATATACTTCTTATTATATATAAGTTTTGTTATAATCTTAAGGCAGTTGCTATTTTTGCTAGATTTATTATAATACTACCTCTTGCCACCAACTTCGTCTGCCCTCCTTATTCTTATGAGCTCAATACTATATACTATAAGAATAAAAAAGTTATCTTTTAATATTTAATGTACAGATTTTGAATCGTTTTATTATATGCATAGTTTTTTGTAACGTTCAAGGTTACGTATTCGTACTCGTACCTAGAACGATTTTATGCCTGATGTAAAAAGTATATATATGATTAAGAAATTTTGCACAATTGTAGATTCGTTTTATGTTTGAGGAACAAACATACAATCACTTATTAATAATAAAATAATGTTATTAGAGGCCATGACTTGTCAATTAACGCAATAATGTTGTTTTTACAAAACCCAAAGTCAGAATTGTGCAACATTTTAAGTGACTTCAAAATATTTGATGTTACACACATTTTTTGTGGTTATTTGTCTTTAAAAAAATGTATGTCTTTACAATAAAACTGTTTCACGAATATAACTCGCGTTTATTAATACATTTTTTAATTTAAGCCCGAAGTTTCAAAGACGTCTCGTCTTACCGCGAATTGCTGCAAAGCACTCGAATCTTTGGGTTTAAATTAAAAAATAAACGCGAGTTATATCCGTAAAATAGTTTTATTGAAATGTATAGTACTCGTGTAAATCTTAGAAAATATTAAGTGTCTGTCATTTAGAAGTAAAATTATAAATAATGCGGCTTGTATTGAGGTTTGGGGTTATCTCTGTGACCTCATAATTAAAGAAATGTAACTTTTGTTTGTTTTACACAAACTTTAAGTTCCCGCATATAACGTGTTATCTTCCTCAAATTGAAGCCGCACAAATACAAATTAACGATGAAATATACTATAAATAATCTTCTTTTAGACATTTTTATAACATAAATCGTGTTTTTTTTTAGAAAATTGTACAATGCACGGTGGAACAGAATTTGATCCAAAAGATGTTGAAGTTTTTAATGTAAGCAAATCTTCTCCTCAGTGTGGAAAATTTAAAAGTCACTCAAAGGACAAAGATAAACGTGAGAAAATTAATTAATTAATTTATTTCATGCACCACAGTTATTTACATAAAAAAGTAAATCCAAAAACTTATACAAAGAATGAAAGTTTGCAAGACAATAAAACAACCATTAGTTTTAATTTATTGCTAAAATAGGTTTAAAAAGCTAATAGATTATTTGCTGTTTATTCAGGGTTCTGTAATATATAAATGAATATTTATCTTCTTCATGCTTACTTGCTAAATAACTCTTCTCATATATTAGCTATTTGACCCTAGCTTAAATATCCAATGACAAAGACGAAATTTCTAAACAAGGATTAATGCGATGTTATTTAGGTCGTGACGTGTCAAAAGAAAATGACATGGAAGGATGGTGGGAGGATCTGACTGAAGATTGTCGTTTGATGAATCTGGATACTTGGCATGCTAAGGTCGGTTATGACAGAAAAACCTATTTATTTATTTATTAGGAAGATATAGAACACATATATAGGAATAATAAAAATATACATAATCCAATAGTCTTCACATATTAATAAAAACACAGAACTATCATAAGATAACAAAAGATATTCAAAGGTAGTTAAAATTTATAACAAAACAAAATTTATACATGTTTAAAACGTTTAAAAATAACAATAATTAAGATGAAAATTACTGAAAAGAATACATTTCTTATAATTGGTAGACATTTTTTTTATAAAGAAGGTAAAAACTAATTAAACAAAAAGTAATAATAATACAAAACTACGAAGAAAGGACATTAAAAAATTGGTTCTTCAATTTACTAAGTTTAATATTAAAAAGGTTTTTCAAATATATCGTGAACATCTATGAGTTATATAATGTTGATAAGACTATTGTAAATTAATAATTAAAATTAATAAAGATTACACAGACATATATAGCTATATATATATATAGTTGTTTGTTAATCTCGATTATAAATTGTATATAAATGTTTATTTTAAACTAAAATACCTCATAGATGAGGATAACAGCTGAATTGATGTTATGGGTGGGAGCCCTCGCGTACATCGGTGCCGCGATGAGAGAAGCAAGGTTTTTGGGAATTAATATGTTTATTGAGAATCTGAGCACTGTCCCTTCTAGGTGAGTATGAAGAAATTATTCTTACTGTTGGGAAAATATCTGTGTTTATTTGTTTCAGATCTGTATTTTTTTTTTATTAGTAGAATTATGAAATACTTTTGAATTACTCTACTTGCATAGTTTTGAAGGAATTAAAATCCAAGTAGAATTCAAACAGAAACCTTATTTAAATACTATTTTAACTATACATTTATTAAAATGTCTACAATTGTAAAGAGTTCAAGTTAATTATTTGATTTAAAGGTGACGTTAAGCGTCGCTTAAAACAATGCTCGTCATGACTCCCACGACAGTGTATTTTTATCACAACTAAAATTAGAAACAATTAAAGATATTTTCAAAATGAAAGTGACAAATTATATTATTTCAAATTTAACAGCTCTGACTGTCTTAAATTTATGACAATTTACAAAAATACAAAATCTTTCAAAACCTGTAATGTGCAATTTAATTTTATGTAGAGATGATTATTTAAGTTTTATCTGGGAGTACATCTATAGCATAAGGACAGTTGATTTGGTTTTAAAACTAATAATGATTCTCCAAATCATTTCACTTTAGAGTAATGTTCCTATTCTCGTGTCTGCTGATGATCGCGCTGCCCACTCTTCGTCTCTCCTGTGCTGATGAAGAAGAAGATCACCTCGCCGTCATTATCATGCTTACTACAGCTCCCTATTTTCTATTCTTCTGTCGGTATGACATTTCGTTATATTTGATCAATTCCACCACAGACTTATTATACAAAGTTCTTCTACTAATGTGTTTATACATATTATATAAGAGGAATTTTATTAAATTATCTTTCTTCTAGTGGATTTAAAACCGTTGGTCCCTTCGTGGTGATGATCTACCGAATGGTGATGGGAGACCTGCTTCGATTTGTTGCTATATATCTTGTATTTGTTATGGGATTTTCTCAAGGTACATATTAATTAACATATTTTTTAAAAATTCAAAAATATGTATATATATATACAAGTAATCAATATAATCCAGCTTACTACGTGATCTTCCTATCATTCGACAACCCTAACACCCCGGAGGGGGTGGACGACTCAGTATCGAACCCCATGCCATCCCCCATGGAGAGTATAATGGCCATGTTTCTTATGTCCCTCACATCCTTCTCTGATTACTATGGAGCCTTTGAACGAACTGATCACGAAATTGCGGCTAAGGTAAGCGATTATAAAGAAAATTTGCTTGTATATAAAATATTTTAACTAATCAAAATTAGTTAAAATAATTTATATTGTATATTTGCATTTTTCTCCCTAAATTTAAATTTGATGAATCTGATACTCGAAAAACTCTAAGGAGTTTAAGTTTGTTATTTAAAATATTTTTTAATTAAAATTTTATGTTTAATAAAAACGTATAATATAAAAATATATGTATGTATATACTTATGAAATTAATGGTTCAAACTGACTCATAGGTACAGATTATATATTACAACATAGTTTTATTTTATTTGGCTACGGAAGGATTTTTGCAAAATTCTCTGCTTCAGACAGTTTAATAGGGGTGAAAGTTGGAAAGAGCCTGTTATACATATTTAAAGATGTTGAAATTTTAATAAAACAGATTATTCAGAAATTTTACACGAAGTTGAGTTAACAAAGATGGAGATATATAAAATAAAATAAAATAAAATAAAATACTAAATATTTCAGGTCCTGTTTGTAATATACATGATCTTAGTCGCAATACTTCTGGTAAACATGTTGATCGCTATGATGGGTAATACGTACCAGAAGATAGCTGAAACTAGGAACGAGTGGCAGAGACAGTGGGCGAGGATAGTGCTGGTGGTGGAGCGAGGAGTACCGCCGGCACAGAGGCTGAAGCAGCTGCTTGCTTACAGTCAACCCATGGCAAATGGGAAGAGAGCCCTGGTCTTAAGAATCAACCAGAAGGTCACATTTTATTAAATTACTAATAATTATAATTTGAGATATTCGATTCGAGTGTTTTGATATAATATTGTAACTTTAATTTTAAAAAAAGTAGTTATGTACAAAATAACACACAAATATATGTTAAATATATACATATATTTTGACAAAACTATATGAATAATTGTCATGATTATTTTTAAGAACTTTGAGCATTTATTTATTTTTATTTTATTTATAACTCTTTGACTTTGAATCCATATCAGTGATCAATTGTGTACGTCAATTTGAAGAGTTAGGAGAGTCCATATCGATACTATACTTATTTAAATAAGACCTTCTGGACACTCTCCATCTTAAGAGTTAAGGCTACGAGGGTTTCAGAAGCCAGAAATATTAACAAAATCGGTTCAGTTATAAAAATATATTTCCAAATATATGAAGTTGGTTTATATTATTATAATGTAATGGCTTGTGCAATTAATAATTTCAAAATATTTTTTATTCAAACGTTTTATAAAACATCTCTGAATTATCGATTTGGAGATTTACGCTCACTTTTTATCTAATAACAGTATTTATATTTAACACATGTATGTAACAATATATTGCAATTTACGACTTGTCAATTCTTTGTTCAATTGATCACAAAATTGACAAGTTAATGTGAATACGATATAACAATGTGATCATTTGTCAATATTTTATTGAGTTTAATTATTAATTTGAATTCATGTATTATTAATACAAAGTAATCGAAACGTCGGGTTGAAATCATAATGTAACCAAATTATACGCGAGTTTTAATCCGTAAAAATAGTTTTATTTCAAATGTATTATTTGTTTGTTTTTATTCTATTGAATGTTATATCCGTAAAATAGTTTTACTGAAATGTATTAGATTATCATTGTATTTGTCACAGGATGAGGATAAAGAAGAAATGAAAGAAATCTTAGAGATGAAGAGGACACACGAACGCATTGTTGCTAAGAGGGTGCAGCGGGAGGAAGAATTAAGGGGGGGGAAGGGGAAACCCGTTCCAACTATTAAGGATTACCCTATTTCTAAAAATAAAAATGTTAATATTGCAAAATAATATTTTTTCCTAATATATAAAAAAGTAGATTGTCACAACAAAATAATCTTAAGTTGATATTGAATTATTTGTAATAAGAAGTCATATTAATGAATATAATAAATGAAGCTCTGTTCTTATAATTTTATTAATAATATTGAATCTGTTACAATAACATATAATAAACACCTCTTAACCTGATTCTATCTTTTAATTTTCAGAACTTAAAAAGATAAACATTCAACTAAACATATTCTCACATTCACGTCTCACGTCATTACTTTGAGAATATAGATGTGAATGGTTCAAGCCGCGACTCCATCGCGCTCTGAACTCATTATTTGAGTCTAGAATGGATTCGAAACTAGTCTGACAAATGGCGATAGTATTAACTTGAGTAAAGCCGCATAAATATATATTCTATATAGTAATAGTATGTGAAAAATGAAAAAAATATCTTCAAAACAAAAATTCTAAATATCAATCGATTCGGAATTTTATACTAAATCTATAACATCATCGCTCATGACGAGCCAAAATTTTTCCTGGAATCTATAAAGAAAAAACTACAAATTAAAATATTGTGTTTCTGATTTTTTTGATTACATGTTGTATATCAATCGATGCGGAATTTTATACTGAATCTATAATACTATGAAGGGATCATGAAAGTCTAAAAAAAAAACTTAGACATAACTCTATATTTAAGATAAGCTCAAAGTTAATAAACGTTAGACAGTTTTTTACCAAAAAACAACATAAACGAAAAAAAAAAAGAAACGAAAATTCTCAACCTACACAGAATAAAGAAACAACTAACGGTCAGGGGAAAATATTATATAATACCATAGTGTAAATTGTAGTTGAATTTCACTTTTGCTTCATATGTGATAAGACAACACCACTGACACGGATATCTATACACTGTGTCAATGATAATTTTGAAACAAAAATAATATCAAACATTGCCATGATGGTCCATTGCAGGCTAGTGGTCTCCCCGCAGGCTGGTCATGAGTTCGATTCCCACACAGGAAAGATTGATCGATTGCTGTTTCGAGTCTGGGTTTTTTTTTGCGTCAGCTATTTCTGTGTGTGGAACCCAGCGACATAGCAATTATTTCTTTAGTGTGGAAGAGTTGTTTATTTTATAAACAGAAATAAAAATAATTTCTAGTTTTCAAGATATTTTTCTTAGCCTGGTAAATAGTTTGATATTACACTTTATTATTTGTTAGCCTGGTTCTATATTTGCTTGATTACACTTTAAGAGTTAACTTTTAAATTCTTTTCTGCTATTGGTTGCAATTTTCATTCTTTTCTGCAATTGGCTACAATTTTTTATATAGCTATAGTTTTAATATATTGACGTTTAAGAATTAGCTAATAACTCTATCAATTAACATATTTATGGGCACATATATTAATAAATGGTTTATATATATGTTAATATATATATTATTTAGTTTAAATTGTTGCATTTAATAATGTATCTTTAACTTAACGAGGTTACCAAAAAAGAAAATAAGTTAACTGGGCAAAGGTTTTTAAATTATAAAAAAATGGGTTTTATAATATATAGTGATTATAATTTAGGTAAATTTATTAGTTTTTTATGTAACGAGACTCTATATTCGTTTTTTGTATTGCTTTGACCACTCAGTACCATATTCGCCAAATTGCTACATTATTTTTTAACTACATACATATTTCAAATAAAATACGTGAGGATTTTGTTAATAAGTAATAAAAACTTTAGATCAAACTGATTCAGATCAGACACTTCAATATTGCTACTAAATGCAAAAAAACTCTTACATTAAGAAGTTTTTATAACTTTTGACATGCTTACATAAATATATGCTTAATTGAATTAATGTGTGTGGGGGGGTGTGTGTGTGTGCGGGGGGGGGGGATGTATGTAAAGGTTAAATTAAAGTTTGTTTTTAACACTTGAAGCAAAGTAATAATAGCTTTAGTAGTACTTTAGTAACTTGATTTTTACATGCGTATATTATTATGAAATATAGCTTAATTGAATCAATGGATATGTGGGAGTGTGTGTATGCGTGTGTTTGTAAGTGTATGTGTGTTGTGTGTTTGTATGTAAAGGTCATATTAAAGTTTGTTTTAACATTAAAAGGAAGTTAAAATAGCTTTAGCAGTATTTTACTTGAATCTGACATGCAATAACTTTTCTCAAAGAAAAACGTGACTTTTTATAAAATGGGCCAATCTTCGACAAACTGGTGACATAAATGCTATTAAGTTGATATTTATTTATATATTTATGGTCCTAACAAGGTTTCATAATGGAGATGATATAATATTGTCATATTCTTAAGGAGGTCACCCATGAGGTGACCCAAGAATATCACATCTGATCAAGTTCAACGACTTATTAAAATATGTTAATTATTAAAAAAAAGAACGTATTTCTATTTTGTTCAATTAAAAATGTTACTATTAAGGAAATATTAATTTTTGTAAACTTTAGATATTTAATTTACTATGTACTTCTGTAATTGTCACTTATATACAAGTAATATCTACTCTATAACTATATTATAAAACTAAAACTGATAAACTAAATGAAAAGTATAAATATACATATGTTAAAAATATAAATAATGAAAATTATCTCTATTAAATTCTTATACAGAATTTTTATCCGACTATTTTTTTAAAAATAATCATGATTACCGAGGAAACGTTATACTCTAGTTCTCTAAAGGGTAGGTCCATGGAGACAAACTAAAAGAAACTCCATTGACAGTTTTTTAATTTATTTGCAAAACTACAATTAATAAGAGTATCGATTAGAAACGTTACTAAGAAGAAAACCTCGTAACATTGTTATAGTGCAGTAGTATCTAAGCGAGAGTAATATAGACATAAAATTATTTATTACCTTTCAAGAGTGATAATAATAGCCCATCTTTCAAAGTTGCTTAAAACTTGTATACTACATTATTAACTAAATTAAACATATCGTTAGTACAAACATTCTGTATATCGAAATCTACATAAATATTAACAAATATTAAACAATCAAGAGTAACCTTTTTGTAATCTGTAAAGAGCATAGTTTTAACTATATATTACCAAATACCTGTTTTTATTCAACAAGCGATGGTAATTTTATTTTAAGACACGTTATAGAAAATTTATTCGTTGTGGAAACTCTATAAATGAGTGTTGTGGAAACAGAAAAAGGCTCTAATTGAAAAAAAAATAACAATTACGGCTACTAACACTACAGACACATCATAGGTTTGTGCAATAAAGATATGACGATACCCATTGATGGCGTGAAGTGGTGGTGCGTATATAACCCTGATGTGTCTATTGACAACGCACACGGATCTCAGTCAATCACAGAGATGAACGCGGTAAGTGGACACCCAAAAGTGAAAATGTGTACACTAACCAATGTCAAATAACCGGCTAGTTCAACTTTCTTGTATTATATTGTGTACCCAGCTGTTTTTTTTTTAAATATTTATATGATGTTTATTTTTTTTTAGGTGGTGTTACTATCGTTCGTTGCGGCAGTGGTGGCTGAGGCCCCATATAATTTACCTCGACCGGGTCCTCAAGCACCGATATTTAATTACCAACGGGCTCCACCACCACCGGTTATTCATCACCCACATGTACCACAACCCCAGTATAATGGCTACAACTATCAAAGACCAAGTCAGCCCGCTTTCGCGCAACCTGGCCCTGCTCCTCAACCTCAATACTACCAACCTATTGCGAGACCAGCGCCACAGCCACTGCCAGTATATCCAATCCAACATCAACCACAACCAATTCAATATCAACCTCAACCAATACAGCATCCACAGCCCTTACCTATACAACACTATCCTCAACCACAACCTCAACCAATCTACATACCGCAACCAGTAGCCCCACAACCACAACCAGGATATCAGCCCCAACCTATCTTACCGCCAAGTACTTCCTACGGAATACCCCAGCTACCAGCACCAGTACAGCCCATCCAACCTTTGCCTAATATCATTGCACAGCCTCAACCAGCACCCATTCAATATCATCAACAGCAACAGCAGGTACAAGAGCAACAACAAGTACAGCAACAACAAGTACAACAACAACAGGTTCAGCTACCACAGCAACAACAAGTATCTCAAGGATACTCGTACCCTCAAGCACAACCTGCCCAATACTCTCAATTGTCAGTCCAGTCTCAACAGGCCAGTTCCGCAGCATCGAGCTACCAGGCTGATTCTATCCAATATAACAACGCTCAATCATCGCAGGTTCATGGAGGTGTTCTGGATGAGGCCGTTGTTAGTCGCGTACAGAGCATCATAAAGGATAGCGAGCATTCATCAGCTAAAGCATCAGGATATGCATCATTGGTTTCGGGAGTGTCTCTGGGAGAAGCTACACCTAGTGTAGAAGTGCTATCTTTTGTGCACAACTCACCAATATCTGGAGTTTCCAGTCAAAGTTCGCAGGCATCACAATCATCATCATCAGTACAAGCACAAAGTTCATCTTCTGATTACAGTTTGCCGTCCGACGCAATAAGAAGTGGATTCGTGCCACAGGATAAACCCGCTTCATCTTATGGTGTACCACACTGAACGTGATAATTATATCTCATACTCTTTGCTTGTGAAAGTATTAAAAATTGTAAATAAAGATTTTTTATATTTGTCGTAATTTTTTAATGTATTTAATTAAATTAAAAATTTTATTTATCTACACATATTATTTTCAAAAATATTGGATATTCTGCATTTACGACGTTGAACTGAAAAAAAAACAAATTTAATATTAAAAATGTCGGTAACATATGTGACATAACTTAAATATTACATAAGTTATAACAATAACGAAAACTTACGATGTTTATAGCATGATCTGAGGTTTGCGCAATTCCATTAACTGAAAATGAAGGCTCATTTTTCCCAATATATTTGTTAGTAAAGAAACTCGTTTCCCGAGGTACGATTACGGAATGTGTATTGGATACACTTTTCTGTGACACCGCACCCGGACGAATCGTTGGTAGGTTATTTTGTTCTTCTTTTAAAACCTTTAAATGTAACAAAAATAAAGTAAAAATAAATGCATATTATTCAATCAATTTCAAAATAACAATTGAAAAGAAACATTCGTTTTTTAACTCGATCTGATTTCAAATAGATTAAAAGCGGGGCTATTTTTGGTTCATTTTAAAATAGAGCGTCAAATCGATACTATATTTTGTTTCGAGACAATTTTAGAACTCGATACTTTGCACATATTTAAACTATAATCACGAATATATATTAACTTACTCTTTGACACATTCCAGAATGAGACTCAGTACAAGGGCAGCATTTATTAAAATTGGTCGTTTTTTCATTGCTAATGTTTGTATAAGGTTTAACACAACCGCATAAAGTTGATGTTTTATTTTGTGAGAATTGACTAGAAGCATCAGCTTTTCCTAATTTGATAATTGAACATTGACACGACAAATTATTTGCTGGACGTTTTTTATTTTTAAACTGTCCATTATTTATATTCATTTTGTCATTGCTCTGTAACATCTAATATATGAGAGATATTGAAACAAACTTGATCAACAAAACCAAGTAGACAATTAGAAGCTCTACCTTTTTATCTGTTACAATGGTCTCATTCTCAAATGGAACAACGTACATCTCTTCTTCCTTAAGAATATAAATTATACTTTCAGAATTAGATTTAAGTGTCTTTGGTTTATTTCCGTCAACATTAATTGCATTATTAGAACGATGACACCTACAAGTACAGATATGCATTTAATATATATATTATATATAATTTCTGACTGTACTATCGTAAATACTATTGGTATTTGCCGACTAGTTTTGAGCCTAGCCAGGACCTTTATTCATGATCATGGAACAGGGAGGATTCACAGCGTGAACTATATTTATATGAGTATAGCAAGATATATAATAATAATTATGAATCACAAATTACATATTTAATGACATAATAAATAAAAAAATAACACAATGCAATAACAATTCTGAAAACGTACTTCTGACAGCATTCTGACGCTGAGCGAGACAAGCTCTTGGCGTTTAAAATAATTTCGATGCTTTGATCTGACCTGGATATATTAGGGACAATGTTTTATAATATTTTAATGTTATTTACATATAAATAGTATCAAATTACAAATTTAAGTGGTGTTATATAATAGTGGAAATTAATTCAAAATGGCGGACTTACTTCTTAATAGTGTCCCCGTTATGTCTATTTGAATACTTTTGACGTCTTCTCCAAGGACTATAATTATTTAATTTAGAAATTAATTTATTAAATATATATTATATTAATAAAAATATATATAAATATTATATATACCTTTTCATTTTATTTCTCCTTTGTCCCAAAGTTTCATAGCCAATACTGAAAATATTATAAATTATTATGTTTTAGAAAATCTATTCAGGACTACTTATATTATTAATTTGTATTAACACAATATATATATACAATTAATTATAATTGTGTTAATACAAATTTTATTTATAATGTTATATATAATATATTATTCAAAGCTTAACAATGAAAAAAACGGTATACTTTTGTGCCGTCTTATTTATTCGGACAGTAGAAGCTTGTTTGAGGAGGTATTGTGATGAAGCTATTTGGGACGTCGGATTTTTTCGGATAAATTCATCATATTTCTGGTCCAACCACGCCGCAAAACCTTGGATATCTTCATTGTTTGTGCCAGATTCTATTTTCTTTAGAGGGACGTGCTCCTATTACACAAATTATTTTAATAAGTAAAATTAAAACGTCTAATCACATATAAAAAATCCAGTTTCCAATTTTTTACTATTATTTATAATTGAACTTTAATAAAATGAAAGCTGCTTAAAAAAAGTTTTTCTTTCGAGATTTCCGTCAAAGAAAAATTGGTAGAGCAAAATCGAGAGCAATTAAGAGCAATTAATAATTAATTAATTAGATATGAGGATTAAATATATTTATTATATACTGAAAAAAAAAAAATACCGCATTACCTCGGTGTACCATCGAAATGCTTTTACGAAACAATTATTTTTGACCTTTTCACTTTGTTTTTGTTTCTTTGGCTAAAGATATTGAAGCAATGTTTTAGATTATACAAGAAGAGAAACGAAGGTTCTTAAATAAAAGACTTCTTTACACTAAAGTTATTATAATTATACAACTGTACTTATGTAAAAACTATTGGAGTTTGGAGGATTATTAGCTGTTATATAAATAATAAATAATAAGAATGAATATTTATAAACAGCTGGACATTTTTTTACACTAAAGCTATCATAAATAATTATCCGACTGTACTCATCAACAACTATTCGAGTGTATCCGACTAGTTTCGAATCCATTTAGGGCCCTTATTCATTCTTGGAGTATGTCAGAGTCGCGGAGTAAAAGCACTGCGATTCACACTAGTCTGTCAAAATGTATACTTTGTACAAGAGTACAACCGGATAAAAATATTTAAAAAAGTAGTCATGTATCAGGAAAGCTTAAATACAAAGACTAGAGTTAATTCTTTTATTCACATTATTACAACATATTATTTTCACGTTATTTTAATGCTAAATTAGTTGAACATATTCTACATAAAATATATTGAAGAGTTTTACATACAACTTGAGCGTAATAAACCAAGGGATGAGCCAGTTCTGGATACAAAGGCTGTATTGTGGTGTATGTTCTGTAGTTATTGTAATGCATGTCACACTCACACTCACTTGAAGATGATGCAGACATTGTAAGATAATTTTAAATAAATAAAATATTTGTTACATTTCTAAAAAATGACGTTTATTATAAATATTTTTTTATTGATATTTACCAAAGAGGTAAATATAACGTCTCTTAATGAAAAAAATTATAAATTAAAAATACATAGCTCTATAGATTTATTAGATTTGTTTAATAGATAAAATGTTACAATTTACTATATTATTTTGGCTGTTTTATTTGCAATATGTTGACGCATACAGAAATCGACTATACACTATTGCTAACTTTGATGAAAGAACCAGAGGTAATGAAAAGCCATTGACTCTTCATCAGATAGGGGTTAATATAAAGTCATAAAGGTCATTTATGTCATATTTATGACCCGGAAGAGAAGATTAAATACCATACCTAATATCTCTGTTTATTTTGTTATTATCCTTCAAAAAAGGAGTTTACTCGAACCTCCATGGCCGGCAACGCTCTTGTGTCTCTTCGGATGTTGCAAGAGTTCGTGGGCGGTGGTGATCACATTTGACCTGTGACACGCTCGTTTGTCGTCCTTTATAATAAAAAAAAATAAAAATATATCTATATATTTCAGAGTACAAATGCGCAGTATATGAAGGGATTCACACGAGGTCTGAGAGTACTCCACGGAGCAACCAAGACAGTTTAAGGAGTAGCGATGGTGTGACGCAAACTACCTCTTCAGACACCACGAATGACACAAACGAAAGTTTATATCTTTTTTAGCTTTACTATTTAACATAAACCTCACAGAGTACAGTATTCTAACTGTATTCTTTAGTTTAGTAGACAGAATGTTTATAAGGTAGTTCCAAAGTGCTTCAGAGCTTAATATATGTATTAATTGGTCCAAATCTTGTTCTTATCGAAACATTTTTCATTCTATATTTATTTTTTAATTTAATAAGCTTAACCTGACTTCTTTACAGAAAATTTCAAATATTTCATTAAATTGTGGCATTTTTTCAATGCTATATATTAAACTTAGAAACATTAGTTAGGATTTTAGAAATAAACCTACATTTTTAATCTGACCCAATGCTACCAGTTATATATAAAATATGAAAATCATAGAAGAAAACAGCGATACAGCAGCCCAATTGATAGGGCGATGGTATGGTTTCCCAGAGGTCGCAGGTTCGAATCCTGGAGTAACGATAAATTTTTCATTATAAGTATATTTATTACATATTTTAGAAGCTAAACATCTTTTTTTGATCGTTAGAGATTCAACAGTCAATTTTCTTTAATATATTTTTTAAATCTGGTGTAAAATTTCAGATCCCTATGAAGCATTCCAGATATCTCTTCATAAATTCTTATATGGTAACAATGTTGAAACAGAAGATGGTATGTGAATATTATAATATTAATTATATATAATTACTGTTGCTTAAAATTAATTCGTCAACTTTAACAGAATTTATTCAGGATAGCAAACTGAAATACGAGGAATATAAAAATACATCTTTCCTGAATCATTACGTCATTGGGAATTACTTTCAGTTAGTATTAATCTTTAATAAAATTAATTAATTAATTTTGCAATAAAGTATTCATTTTTTAAATATTTAATTTTTGTGAAACAAATAGATTAATTATATTATATTTTTAAATGTTAGTGCTGAGTTGTTTAACAATAAAAGTGGGGTGCATTTGCCGCCGGTAGAGTTCATACATCGCGGCCATTGCTCGCTAAATTTAACTAGGGACTACATGCAGACGGCTGTAAACGCTTTCGCCATCTTTCTCTACGGAACCATTGAGGATATAAAACAATTGCCCCCTGATTACGTTTTGAGATCTGTGAGTTATAAATCATAACAATAGGTTTCACTTTCTTTCGAATTTAATTTTTTTGTTTGTTTGATTTTTAAATATCAAGCGTATTTAATTTAAAATAAATAATAATAAATTGGTATGGTAGTTCAATTGGACTGACTTGACGTTTTTCCAGAGGTCACGGGTTCAAACCCTGATCGTTTCGAAAAATTTTATATTCTTTATTTTTTTTTGTTTGATTTTGTAAGTGGTGCAAAATATTTCATTTAAATAGCTATCTTTATTACATTAAAATTATATTTATTTAGTATAGTAATTGTATTTTATTAGTTATAAAAACTTTCTTTTTTTATTTAATAAGTTTTCTTAAATTTCGTTTCAAAATAATTATCTGGCTGAAATCACTTATTAGGATTCTGTCATTTTTTTGAGTTCATGAATAAGAACTCCGAATGGGTTCGAAATTAGTAAAATCCTGATAGTATGAACATGAGTTCAGTATGATAATTATATATAATAGTAATCATGAATTACGAAAGTTCAAATACAAAAAAAAAAACACTAATTCATATATCGATAATTTTAGACCAGAACAATATCGATGATGAAAATAGCTCGAGAAAAACTTGTAGCCACTTGGTATGTGGTTAAAAATAACCGCACCACAGAGGAAATATCCTACGAGACACTGGAGATGTACCGTCCATTGTTCAAGTATATAAATGGAAGAGAAATAGCAAGACTAAATTTAAGTGATGAAAGGATCTTAACATATATTGGTACCCATGCTGATCTTGATAGACATCAGGTTTGTGAAGTTTGTAAAGAAATTAATTAGATACTACTTTATATGTTTACTCCTGGGGCTTTACTAGAACCTTAAGGTAATCTTATAGTAATATTATAGTAATATTATTTTCAGTTTTCATATCAATATAATATATATATTGTATCAATCAAATGGTGTTTTCACGACAGGGACTCAAGATTCTAAAATATATTTTTGATTTTTTACTATTTAATACTCTTTTTTTAAAATGCAAAGTAATGTTATTGTAAAATTTATTTTAAATTATGATAGTTTTAAGAGGTCATATTGTTATAGGTAGGGGTGGTAGCAAGTAAATATATTGAAATAAATCCCAACTGGTTCCAACCGAAATATCTAAATCTTATGAACAATCTCCTCTGCGGTATTCCCATGACATATATGAGGAAACTTCCAGAAAATACATATCTGCAACTCTCACATCAGGTACTGATTTTTGGTATTATATCTTCTAATTATTGCTAAGTATTTGATTTTTTATGTAGTTATAACTAATAAAGATGAATCTCTTCCCGCAAATTAAGAAACCGTTGAAGGTAGATGACAAATTAACTGACTTACTAACAGACACTTACACATCGTCTATCCGTGAACACGATATCTGTAAAGCATTGGAAACGTCAGGTTAAAATAAAAATATAACCAAAATGTTACGCGAGTTAAATCCGTAAAAAATAGTTTTATTTCAACAAATAAGGAGTTTAAGTATTTTATAAATATGTCTCGTAAGTCGATTTCAAGCCGGGACGGGTCCTAGGCTAGTTTATAACGGTCATAAAATAAATTAAAATTGTATGTCATATATTTTAAAAATTAGAGCCGTCGAAAATCGATCAAAATGTAATCCTGTGATCGTTTTTTAATTGCCATTACTATAAATTTTCATTGTTTTTCAATTTAGAAATTTAGAAATAAGATTTTTTTTTTATATAAACTGGACGAGCACCCGTTTTTGATTTGAAGTCATACGGGACACTGTATTTTAGGTATTTTATCACATCAGAGCGTGCGATCCATTACAAAGACGATTTTATCTCTCAATGATGACAAGAACGCAGGTCAGACTAAAAATATTTAAGAACATTTAATTACCATATTGAATTTTATAGTTTTAACACCTTTATTATTTTTTGAATTAATGATTCAAAGTTCAGATAAATACTGTGCAATACTTTAATATATGTCTTAACTATTATATTCTAATAGGCACTTGGAAAATCTTACGGTTGGAATGCAAGAGACGTATCAAGATTAGGTACTCTACTAGCTGAAGTTGATGGACAAGATTTAAGTTCTATCAAACCTGAAGCCATGTCTGGTATTGCTTCTCAGGTATTTATTACTAGGGCTGCCAGAACACAAGCTGAGCGAAACGAAAAATATATCACGAAAACTTTAGCTTGATACGATTTCCCCAATGTCAATCTCAATGGAAATTAACAAAAAAAATACCTATTTCAGACATAATAAGAATTCACCAAAGTTAATTGCAAATTACTTTTAATCTAAAATTAGAATTTTCTTAAAAATCTATCTGTAGAAAAGTAGGCATGTGATAATCAACTGGCCCAAATTTGGTAAGTATAGCTTGATCAGTGTAGAAGAGAAGAGGAGGAGATAGCGGACAAAATTTGATCATGTGGACCGGTAAAGAGATTCGCTTCGCTCAGCTCAATTATTGTAACCAAAATGCAATGATAGCAATTAAAATAAATCTAAATTCCATCAATATTTTAAGGTGATGGAGCATATACAACCAAAAAATTTGAAATATTTAACTGAAAAACAACTACAATACTTAGCACCGAAGACTCTTAACATATTTATCCGAAAAATTAAAATATATGAGGACGAAATGTTATTGTATGAGAATGCTGCTGATAGAAAAACAAGCTTACTAGTACTTCTCCATATGATGATATTAATAATGGTAATGAAATAAAACCAACGAATTATAATAAATTATATTGAGCTAAAACACGTAAAGGTGGAAGATGAAACGAGGAATGTCCGTTAGCTTCAGGCCGTGCTTGCAGCTGAAAAATAGTTTCATTTATTCATCACAAAATTCATTAATTTCGTTCCATTCATTCACTCACTTATAATTCATATTTACTTGCTAACTTACTAAAATATTGCACCAGTCCGTCTGCGTGAATTGATTAACTTTTTGTTCTGAATGGCAGGAATGGAAGTTTTTAATATGCTTTTCAATCTCAGAATGTGCACTTATCTTTATTGGACTATCTGGACATATAGATACTTTGTGTTTTATTATTGTTTGTGAATTATCTCTTGAAAATTGACTACTTTTTAGATTCGGCGGTTCCATCAGAATTGAGTGGTGTGATTTAATTGAATCTCTATCAGTAGTTTGATAATTATCAGCATTACATTTATAACTACAAACATAAAAATATATTATTATTTAAAATTATCCAGCTGTACTCACGTAAAAACTATTGACATTTGCTTGACTAATTTTACAATCAACCATATTCCGAGCAATAAGGACCCTGAATGAGTTCGAAACTGGTCAGGAAAATGCCATAAGTGAGTACAGCTATATTATAGAAATCATGAATCACGAAAGGTTAATTTCAAAAAAGTAAAACGTATATCATTTCATCGACATTGTTTAAGGTTAATAAAATCAATTATTTTGTTTTTACCTTTCAATGGTTTTATCTGTAAATGTAGAAGGTACCATAAGTATGTAATTATCTTTACTTTTATTAGTAATATTGTGGGCTTCTGATAATCCGCAGGTACATTTCACTACTACTATTTTAGCATCAGTGACGTCACTATTTATAAATGTTTTATCACTAACAGTAGATTTTCTTTTCGGGATATTATGTTTAAAATCGTCATCATTCAAACTGATGTTAATATTTGCTTGTGATCCTTGTTCAGCTGTTAAGAGTGCTGTATAAGACCTACATTTAACTAACTGACCGCTTCTATCAGTAGCAGTAGATTCTCTATCATCTCGAACCTCAATATTTAGTTTAATATTGAATACTTTAGCTTTACTCGAAAATGAGGTACTGATTTCTGGTCCTTGATGGTTCATAGAACAAATTATACTTTGCCTAGATATTGCTTTGTGAGATTTCAGAGAGTTCACTAACTCGTCGTTTAACTCAACTATCTTGTGAAGATCACTGGATTTGTATTTGTGATTGTGAATGCAATCTCTTCCTTTTCGATCTGCATCTATAAAAATAGATTGAGCTTCGCTTTCAGGATTTTTGTAAACATCAGATGAAATTAGTAAACCTTTGTCAGAACTGTCGTGTGATTGATTTTCATTAATTGAACTTGGTTTTGATAAAACAATTATTTCTTTGACTTCTACGGCTTCTGGGACTTTTGGTATGTTTGGTTGTACTTTTTCTTTGGGGTTGTTGATACTGTTTATTTTAGTGAGATTTTTATCATTTTTTGTTACAATTGATTGCCGTCTACTGGAACTACATTTAAAATTCTTTGGAACTGAACAATTTCTCTTTTTACTTAAGATCAGCTCATCTTTGCTATTGTTTTTACTATTTTGCTGTAAATTTTTTTTAACAACTTTATTTTTCACACTATCAATAGATTTTCTGCTTAAGAATGGTTTGTATTCTTTCGGTTTTTCATCAAACGATGAGTCGTTTTCTTTTCTTAATCGCGAAATAATCGTGTTATTTGTACCTATACTATCTAAGTCCTATAAATATATCTATTAATAAATATTAGTATAAGTAGCAGTTAATAATAAGTTTTGATTTGTTAATAAAATAGAATACGTCAATTTATTATGTACCTTTTCCATTATAATTTTTGTATCTTGAATGTTAGTGGTTTCATTAGCTTTAAAGTCATCAACGGCTGGTTTCGAAAGGTCTTTTATTACTTTTAATTCACCTGGAATAAAGCGGTATATAGCAAAGTAAAAACTGTAACAATTTTCATAAACATACATTATCTATCTATAGAATACATCAATCTATGATGAAAATTTGTTTCATTTAAAATAAAATTAAATAAAACCTGTCGTATCAGTCTTAGCTAACTTCTCTTGTCTCTTTTCCCAGGACCTAAAATCATTAGAAATAAAATAAGATGAAGTAAGATGAAACCAATTATCAAAAATAGATAATTGTCTATTAACACTAATGCAGCAAAAAATGCTATGCAAGCAAAAATTTTATTAATTGTGTATTTGGGATTTGAGAAAATAGAACAAGATGCTTTGTTAATAAAACTTGGTTACATAAATCAAAACGAATTACTATAGCAATGTCCGCTATATGTTTTCTGATAATTAACCGCTTTTTTTGGGTTTTTGGGTAAAATACCCAGGTTAGGCCCACTTCCTTTTTTAAGTAAAATATTTCGGTCCTGAAAAAATTAAATTACATCTTGATCTGTTTTTTAACAAATGCCAAATACTCATTTTCGTAGAACTTGCATAAAAAATGGAGAACTAGCAGAATTTTTGCGGCGTTGGCTTTAACAGACAAGTACTTTAAATATATTTTTTACCTAGATGCTTTAATGAGGTACCGTTCATACCCTGCGTGGATGAAGGATTCAGGCGGTTCTACAGCGACATATGAAGCTGCGTCAATTAATTCTAGAGGAGTCTCTATTTTCTTTCCATCTAGAGTATATAAATCTATATAAGAATGCCTAAAAAAACATAATAAAATGAATTAATTAAAAATTATTTGAATTTCATCTAATCTATGGTTTCTCTTACATAGACCCATATTGTGATCGCGCCAAATAATGTACAGTTGCTTCCCAAAATTCAATTTCGTCTGATTTTAGGTGATATTTTCTAGGCGGCGAATGTTGCTGTCCGTTTGAAAATAAATATATATCTATATCGGTCCAGTCTTTATTATTATCCGGGACTCTTGGTTCATTCATTGTCAAAATATAATTCGTAGAATTCGTATAGACATTGAATTAAAGAAAAATAATTTAGATTATAAAATAACGTGATGAAAATAGTAATATATTTTACATTTCAGATAATACGTTTCTAGAATTTATTTTAGATGTGTATAAACAAAACCAAAATTATGTCTTATAGTTGTAAACAGAAAAAATAACTTGACATTATATTTTTTTAAGAGTATGTTTGAACGAAAACATTAACCACACAGCCAACGGTGATTTCACAAAATAATTAATTAATTTTGTATTTTAAAAAAAAATACTGAGTACTTTTAACTTTAAAGTAATGAATTTGGATTTAAAGCAAATGAGCTTTTTATTTAATAAAATTAGTTATTTTAAGCAGATTTTTTAGTATGAATTAAAATTAGTTAGTTATTTCAAAGAATGTTTGGAACCTATTATAATATAATATATTGATACGGTTAAATACATTAAGGTCAACACCCGGCGCGCCCTCAGGGCGTATTTCCGTGTCATTATATATAACACCACCCCACCAAAATGTTTTCTGTCCACTATCACAAAGTTAATTTTATAAGCGTTTATTTATTATCTTCTATAAATGGGGGACGAAAGTGATGAATCAAAAGATTTCTTTAGAAACTTTTTGTTACTTTTTTGTAATAATAATAATGTAGTTTCATATTTTTATGATATGACATGCGAATGTTATAAAATACAATATTCTTACTTTTCTTAATCGTACGACTAGATTTTTAAAACAATATTGTTTTTCAAAGTATTCCTACCTCATTGCTCATTGCCTTCCTCATTGCTCTTTTAATAAAAACTTAAGTCTTAATAGTAAAATTAAATATATTTTTTTAAATTATGATATTTTAAGAATTTTATGTAGACCACCAGAAGATAAAAGTCAATAAATATAACAAAAAAATATATATATTTGATTAGAATTATTGTAACGTGCAGTCCAAGAGTCATCGAGGGGTGTGTACCACTACCCTTTATTTACCGATAGGGGTGTTTAACATTTACGTAAATTTATACTTATAATTCTGAAACAGAACAAAAAACAAATATAATGTATAAGAAAAATAAAAATAAATGTATAGTGTTTACAAATATTTTTATTGTCATTTGTATGTATAATATATGTTCAAAATAAAATCCGTATATAGAACACCAATTTAAAAAGATGTACAGATAAATATGACGCGTGTTTGTGGCGCGTAAAAAACAAGGGAAGCGTAAATAAATACGCGATTTATTTCTGGAGCGTGCGTTCAGAGATGCGCGTACGAACTAGCACAGATGGGAGTGAATTTTCGGTAATAGTTAATCTAATGTAAAATATTACGCAGCTCTCACTTATCAATGAGACAAGAATGAATCATTTTATATTTGTAGCTATATTTAATGTTTTAATATACTAATAAACAGTTTATAAATATCAAAAGCTTATCTAAATAAAGTTTCAAATATTTAAGAGTAATTATGTAATATGCAACATTTTATTCGATATAGTAACTTTATTTACAATTGCGGTTATAGTAATAGATAACTAATTAAAGTATCGATACGTCTAGACTAGTAAGTTGTAATTTTATCAGGTGCTAAGCGAGTGAGCAAGGAGGACATGTGCGTCGGGAGGGAGAGCGCGGGGCCGGCGTCCTCCGTCCCAGCCGGCGCCGCAGTCCGCGCGAGTTGCCGCCGTCGGCTCGTTGTCTGCTATTTGCGTCTCTATACGATCGTTTCGAAACGCGCCGCATCCACTTTCAGACGCCTTTGTTTACTCCCCACGCGCCGCAAGTAACAGCTGTTCGTAGCTCTGTGCGATTACTTTTAGTGTGCGGTGTCTGTGTCTTATTGGAATCAGTGTTACCGTTCTGTGATTGTGCTGTGTTCATGGCGCTCGTAGACCGGGGCTATAGTGTTTAACTGCTCGGAACGCAGAGGACGCGAGCGGTACGGCCATGGCGGCCACTGCACGCCGCGAAATTGACACTGGTGAAGAGGATATAGCTGCCATCGCCAAGCAGATATCTGATCATGCGGAAGCCATTTATCAAACTTGGAAAGCTCGTGGCCTCGCACCCACGGAAATATTGTCATGCAGGCCCACGCCCGGTCTGAAGCTGGCCGAGAGCCTACGGACTAAACCAAAGCCCGAGCCTAAACCCGAAATAAAGCAACGTCCGGAGTTACGTAGAGACAGACCGGAATTGCGCTCTAATATTCGTTCGGAACAGAGATCAGAGCCAAGGCGAGATATTCGACTTAACCCCGATAATGAAATGATAGAAATATCTCATCCTCCAGATTTAGTACCAGAGCGCAACGGCACTGGTTCTAGCGCTAATGCCAGACGTGCTGATTCAGCAGCAATGAGATTAGAGGTAGCACGAGAAGAAGAAAGACTACTACGTGCATTACGCACAGGTGGTATTGTTGCTGAGCGTCCGTCAGAAAGACCAGATGTCGTTCCTCCAGTTTCGCTGGTGGATTACGCTAAAAGTAGATATCAAGATAGATTGGATACTGGTGCAAAAAAGCCAGCTACTGGACCAAGTGGAGAGAGAAGAGCTTCATTTGGCTCTCACGTAACTGAAGCCAGGTCCAAGTTTGAAGCAAGGGCACGTCGTGCTTCTAGCGCAGGAGCTGGAGAGGCTGGCACTTCCGCAGGGGCTGGACCAGTACGGCCTTTCTTGACAAGAGGTTCTGTGGCCGAGCGTGTTCTTATGTTTGAACGTTGCCCAAGCGAAGCAACATTAGAATTAGCTAAAAGAAAGTCTCCAGCAGCCGCAACGTGGCGAGGGCCACACGATGTCATTGGTAGAGCTCAGGTATGTTATTTATTTTTATTATTACATTATAATATGATTACTTTGTTACAAAATAAATATTTACTGATGTTTAACATTAAAACACTCGGACATTCATAAATACTATATATGTGTGAGTGAGATTGATTGCAGCATCACCCATCATAGGTGTATGACATCAGCTAAAAACACAAACGGCTGATTATTGACTTTATAATACTAAGAGTCACTTGTTCTCAACAACCATGAAATTATGTATAAATAAAATTATATGTAATATATTAAAATAAGGGGGAATAAAGAATTTCGGTTTGCTAGTTTAATACAATAAAGTCAAAGTCTATATATTAATTGAATGCTATTTGGTTAATAGCTATAATTTATTTACTATTTCGAATATATTGGTTCTGGCGTTCACACAATGGGTATTATTCAAAGGTTCTCATACTATACCATATATAAAGATTGCTCTTGATAGCAGCTATGCGGGAAATAATAACAAAATATTTATGTTTTTGTATGTTGCTTAAACTATAAGATTTTTGTAAATTAAATCAAACTAAACTACAAAGATTAAAAGACTAATAAGTTTAGGAACTCTGGTATTTACAAAGAAAAAAATATATAATTTAAATACAAAAAAACACGAAACAAATGCATATGAATATCATTTAAATGATATAAATTTGTAACTTTACATTTAAATAAGCATAATTACATTTTAATATGTATAATGATTTATTATTAAATGGAAATAATATAGTCCATATCTCTTAAGATTATTTCCTTACATCAAAAAGAGGATAAATATTTTTCTTTCGTAAATAAATGTGAAAAATTAATAAAACAGCATATAGAATAAAGGGCTTCCACTAGTTTTATTACCAGCTGCATATGATGTATGTTGGGTGCGTTCTTATATTTTTGACAAAATGCCAATATTTGTTAAACCAGTTCTGACATCCTTTATTCATATTTCTTGTTATTGCATATATTCTATATTTTCAAGGATTACTTTATTAATAAATTGACAGTTCTGTTTTAAACTATACCAATATAAGAATGTAATTGTTAAGAAATAGTACCAACATAACAAAAACAGATTACACAATATTTCTATTGTTAATTAACAGTGATATAAAACAAACTAACCTTGACTATTGCAAAATTTTAAACTATTCAGTAAACTGGCCTTGGTTAATTTTAATAACAATTATTGAGAAAACGAAAAATAATAATTTCTTACTTTTATTATTATTTTTTTTAATATCAAATCCGTTTGCTATTTTAAACTTTATGAAATGTCAATGTCAAATACTTTCAAATCTATATTATTATTACAAAGTTCAAAGATATTTTTCTTCAAACGTACCAATCTTCGAAACTTGGATGGATTTGAAATTTTACTTTTTATTATTAAATAAGATTATTAAGAATACTTACTAATAATAACTTTTGTATCTGAAATCTAAACCTTAAGCGACAGTAGCAACAAATCTAATATATATTTACCAACTTGACAATAATAATAGTCATAGACTAACATTGTTTATTACGTGTCCAGTTCTTAAGCTAAGTATTAGTAACATTTGCAATCTATATTGACCTCAAACGTGTTAGCTATTGGGAATTACGAATCAGACGAAGTCATGTTGAGGTTCAGTTTTCCTGCAAACTTTATTTCTACCACAAATTTATAGAACAATTTAAATTTAAATTCGAAAACCTGACATTTTAAAAGTTTGATCAAACAAAGTTTTCGAGTAATTGTTTTATTAAAATGAGTGTCGATTTCGGCATTTGTGTCAAAATTAACCAACAATTTAACTATTAAATAATTATTTAATTGTAATCGAGTGTGATTGGACCGATTCAATTTCCTCTTGCGTGTCTTCGTCAATTGAAAACGTTGTTAATTGCTGTAGCAGTCGCAAATTACTTAACGCTTTGTCGTTTATGTAAGATTTGTCAGAAACACGCTAATTGTTTCGAGAATATGATCTAAAATTTATTTAATACTGTGGTAACCAAGATTTTACATAACTAATTTTATGAATTCTATAAATGTATAAATGTACTAATATATGATTGTATGAATGTAAGACTGTATGAATGTATGAATGTTTGAATGTATGTATGTATATAGTCATTATCAACTTCAATCATCCTATATATTTGTGGATTACTCAGTTTTATAACGCTGAACATTTGTATTTAAGAATGTTTTTATTACATGTCCATCTCTCCACAATACGTGAATATACAACGTGATAGGATAAGTTGTTTCAAATTGAAATAAAAAAAAACCTTTCCAAATTAAAATTAAAAAAAAATATTTGAACATCACAAATAAAAACAAAAAACAATTAAACAAGAATAAACAAATAGAACTGTGACATCTAAAATGGTAAACCTCGAGTATATCAGTTTTATATCACCAGTGCTCCTTTAAAATAACTCTTCTATACATAATTCTTGTTTTATCTATTTTCATCACACGTATTAATATTCGCAGCACCGTCAAGCACGATTGGCTTAAAACTGGAATCTCATAAACTACAATTCAGTTACTGAAATACTATTTATAGCTTATATATTATATTTTAAATTTTATATTATGTAAAACCCTCAATCCAATACTTATGTTTCGCTGGAAGAGATCTCTTTGTATAGATAAGCTTATCCTATGAATATGTTGTTTAATAATTTTTTTAAGACTAACTGTGGTAAATGAAATAAATAAATAAATTACATATAATATTTATATTTTCAAATATCATGTAATAAAGTATTCCGATCATGAAGCTTTGTTTTTTAAAGTTTTGTTAAATATTGTAATATATTCGTCCATAAATATACTCTGAAAACACGATGCACTAATAATAACATATTGCGTCGCTGTACTCTGTTTTGTGATACGTCAACAATGACAAATGTATGCGTAAACTAAAGCTAACATGTTAAAAACACATTTTTTAATTAAGCGCTTGTCAAATCATGAAAATAATTCAATAAACTTGATCGATGACCTTATATTCTCTATATTGTATAAATTAAAATTATCAAAAAACATACATATACAATAGATCAAAGTTAATAATCATTTTTTATGTTTTTTCGCGCACGAATAGTTATTTGATTATACATTAAAAAATTGAAAATTAGTTTAAAACAATTCAATGCATTCTAGTTTCTAAGTAAGTGCAAGGAATTTATATTTTGCTATGTAAACCATCTATGGGGCCAATGACACACATTTTCGTGTATAACAGTATGTTTACGCGTTCAGAATCACAAGACTAAGAACAGGATGTGGTTTGATGTAATCGGGTCACGAACTGCTACAAATGTTCAATGATATTTTTTATATACTTTAAATATATACTCTTACCATAAAGAAAGGTTTGTATGTTTGTAAGTCAAAAACGACTGGATAGATTTAAAAAATGTTCACTATAAGCAAGCTGTATTATCCTTAAGTCAAATAGATAGTAAATAAAATCAACCACGGGAGACATCTTAAATAAAAGCTAGTAAAACCCGTAATATTATGTTCTAATGACGGGAAGGGATTGTTCACTTTGCCGGACGTATCTTCCATCACTACCACAGTAAAAAATCTAAATTTATATTCGAAACGGCAGGAAGAACTTGGCTCACTCCCAGCGCCGGTTATTTAGAAACAAATGACAATCAACTGCACGTAGAAACGGCTATGAACCTCATAAATTAGTTAATCACAAATTTTATATAATTTTAATATTACTCACACGTGAACAGTTCACGCCGCGATTCGGCCATGCTTTCAGCTTATGAATTTTGAACCCAGAAAGGCTAAGGCTACGTATTTAGGTGAGTGCATCCGGTTAATTATATATGACAGTAATCATGGATCACGAAAGTTGAAATACAGAAAAAATCCGTAATCCATATATATAATTATCCGCTTGTATTCACGTCATTTATAACAATATTAGTTCAACTATTTACGAACCCATTCAGAGCTTCGGAACTTCTATCGTGGTGCAGTCGCGGCGAGAAATGTTCGCGTTTAACTACAACGGGACATTAACAGTAATTTTAATCTATAAATATAATAGATGAAAAACTAAAATCAATAATCTTAGTTTAAAAAAGTGTTGTAGAACACCAGAGAGCTGCAATGCGGATTGGGAAGTAAATATGAACTTCTGCCTCGGAATTTCATTATTTGCAATATGCAATATTGAGTTAAAACTTGGGTTTTACGGATTTTCGCTTTAGTTTTGACGTTTTCATGACAGTTAGGGATTATTCATTTTAGATTCAACATATAAGTCAATAATAACTTTGTGTTTTTTTAATAAATTTAAATTTAACCAAAAAAATTGTTTACTATCTTTTAAAAAAATATATATTATTTAAACTATTTATTAAACAAAATATTAATGTAAATTATAGCTATATATATTTATTATTAATAATACATAAGTATATATTTATTTTTGACATTATATAACATTAAAAGCTGATGTGTAAAACTGTATAATAATTTTGTTTTAATACAGATGTTAGTAAAAAGGCGGAAACGATACGGTCAATGAAAGCGGTACAGACAGACAATGGTCCATGCAATCGTAATCATTGTAATACAAATCTAAACTGAGACTTTGTATTACTGAAAGTTAACCTACATACTAAAGATATTTTAGTTAACTAGTACGTTCGTTAACGTAAATCATCAAATGGATGGGAATTTTATTTCAAGGATTCTAATTCTATGTTTTCAAACGACATGTCAATGAAAAAGAAATGTCAAGCAACTGAATGGTTTTATTTTTAAATTATTATCTTCAAATTGTCGTTTTGATGGGTTAGGTCAAGTTATATTTAATCTATGAGAAAAATTTATTGATTCCTTGTAAACTTAAGAGAAGGCACTATGGATTTAGGTTCTTAAAACTTTCCATGACATAGAAGAATTAAAAAAAAGTTGTGACATTGACAGTTACATTTGGAGATAAAAAAATAAAAAATATTTATCCTTTTTCATGCCTCGTGTCAATTTAATTTAAATTTATATCTATTTATATTTCATATAGTTACCAAAATGTATTATGGAGTTGTTTAAAAGTTTTTAATAACTATAAATTTTCCATTACAATGATACAATAATAATTCAAATTACTGCCTTTAACAGCGTCTAAAACGAGTACAAATTGAATCATACACTATTTATACAAGAAGACTAAACTTACACTGTTCTCAGAATATAATTAGGCCAATGTCCTAATTATATTCTGTACCAGTGGGTGTATGGGTCAGAATTCAAGACACGTAAACAGAACGTTCTAAAACAATGAATCTATTGTATGCAACTGGTCTGAAAATATTTGTATATATTATATTATAAAGCGAAAAGTTTCTTTATTTAAACGAGATAATGTCGAATCTACTGGATGGATTTGTAAAATTCTTTCTGCACAAACACAAACCGATTCATGACGAATGCTTATGGGCTATCTACTATTACGATACAATTCTTAGTTGTCCTAAAATAATAAATAGAAACTTTTCGCCGCAGGTGGAAACGGAAGTAACAGCTAAGAACAAAAAATTTAATATAGTAATAAAGATTTTTCAATTGTTTTATGTTAAATAAGTCTTATAATTTTTATAATACTCATATATTTAGATAATTACAAGTTACGATGTACATCCATGACATGTTAAGTGACGTTTGTTTGCCACAGTGCAGCCTTAGAAAATGGCCGACTTGAACTGTCACCTACAAGCTGATATTTAACCTTACAGAAACAAGACGTCCATCTAGATTTTTTATTTTATTAATTTCTATATATAGAGAATATATATAAAGAATGTTGCATAACCTACTATGGACGCTTTAATTTATTCATGTTTATTTCATTGGCAACAGAAAGTAAAACTTATCTAATCGTTAACCGCCATTTTGTTAATATCGGTTATAATTTCGCGCGATTTTATTTATCTATAAAAAGTTGTCTTTGAAAGTGTTAATAGATAATATGTTTTATAACAAGAGGATTAGAATTTATAGTAGCTTGCTTATTATTTTCTTGTAATTTTTATTTGATTATAGTATATAAACAGTAGTTTAACCTTTTTTTAGTGTTAAACTAAGGGTACAAAATCAAAGAGTCAAGGTCAATGTTCAACTCGCATGTTTCACGCCACAGGAAACAGTGATAGCCTGGCGATAAGCTATAGCTATAGCGATATAGCTAATAATAATTAAGTCTTAGAAATAATTTTGTTTGTAAATGAAGGCTAATATTATTATGTTACCATGATTTCGTAATAGTCTGTATGTATATATATAATGAGGAAAAATTGTCTGTTTAAACGAACTTATCTTAAAACTAGCAGATGGATTTTAAAAATTCTTTTTGAAGATTATAATTATACTGCTACTTTTTGAAGATTATAATTATACTCCTACTTTTAGTTATTTTAATAGTAAATTAATAGTAAACCACGGGTGGAACTGCGTGTAACAACTAGTTTTAAATACAGTTGTTAGTTCAACAATACATATTCATCTTGTCTTACGTGTTATAATGTATGTTATGTACTATGGTAGATTAAATCAGAGATCAAATCTTAGGAGAAAGTTTTTTAAAATGACTATCGTAATCACATTGATTACATCAAAACCGGCTTAATATATAACTGATTAAGTTAAGGTTATTTTCAATTTGATTAATATCTATATATATCTATATATTTATCTTAAATTTAATAGGTAATTCTATATAGTTATAGTATTTGGGGAATAAAACACTTTATTTTCTTGAACTTTATACTGAATCTAAAAAAAACAACACTCATGACGTACCAAAATTTTCACTAGAAGTTACGAGGGAAAAAATATAAATAATTAGTGTTCTAATAATAGTAGAAAATTCACAATTAGTAATAATAAAGCTTATATATTATTGTAAATATTTATTCTTAAATTTAACTAAAACCTTACTTTATTATCAAATGTCCAATACTTTCGTTTCTTGACTATTTAAATTTTTAAATAATTTTGTTCGGAAGCTCAAGAACTTTCACTTTCATTTAGTTAAATTAGTGCCAAGTCATGCTACATGAGAACATTGTATTACTTAACACCGTGTCTTATCACCGACATAGAGAGGCTTAATACTTTCCGATTTCTATTTATTATTAGTAAGTAAAACTTTTATGTGTAACTAGGTCCACGCAAGCGGGGTTAGTCTCGCGACGCAGCGAGCGCGAAAAAAATACGTTCTATATGTTGGGATTCTATGGGACACATTTTATCAATTATCTCGAAAACTACAATTACGACTCGGCTGATTTTCAATCCAGAACGAGTTTTGCTCATTATGTGCATGTGTGCATTTCGTGCATGTAGCTCGTGAATGGAAGGAGGGGTAGGGTAACAAAGAGTTGAAAATTTGAGTAAAGCGAAGCTCTTAATGTTCAAAAGTGTGTTTCGTTACTAATGCTAATCCTCCTACACGCACACACACATACAATCACACACACATACACATTCCTGACACACAGGCATTCCTGTTTGTAAAGATTGTCTATAATTACTCAGGACACCTCAAAACGTAAAATTATTACAAAAAAAATTGATATCGAAAATTTTGATGATTGCAATAACTTCCTAATGAGAAGGTTAAAAATATATAATATAAAATAAATATTATTAATGTACTATACATTATATATACCATTAATTGGTCTAATCTTACTGATCAAAAGTTTGTTTCATTACTAATGCTACTCCTTCTAGACGAATAATGGTAGGATGACGAAAATTGTCAGAGTTGTGGAGGACAGTGACTTATAGGTCCTGAAGTTTTTGGGTTACATTTGTGATTGTAGTATTTTATTAAATGGTCAAAGTGTGTCCCATAGAGTTAACATGTGGAAGGTTTTGGAATCGCACGCCTGAGTTCTTATTAGGCTTAAGATTATAGCCAGTATTTCTCTGCTAATTTTACAAGTATGTGAAACTCATTCATCAAAAATGCTTCGCTCAATTCTATCTGCCGTGTACAGTGACAGATCTAGTTTATTGTTGAATACCAAATTTTTAAGAGACAAAAATATTTCTATCAGAGTACATTTGACATGGCGTATGAAGTGGGGGCGTCTCTTAACATGAGAAACGTTCAAAATTTTACAGCTTTGAACCTGATGCTAAGCTCGCTCGAGTGGAATTATTCTATTCACTCTACTATCACCTTTAGAATTCTCATTCAACAACAATGCTTCGTTCAGCTCCACCCCCGTGCACAGTGGCGGACCTCCTATACTATACTTAAAACTGAATAATAAGATAACATCATCTCCAATAACTCAATCCTGCTCTATCCTCTATCGTCATTGTATCCTCCATCAATATAAGAGTTTAAACTAATTTTACTAACAAATAGGTATTTGAAGCTCATTATTATGCCTCAGAATAAGGCTCTATATATTTGATTATATAATGCTCGGGTAATCAATTACATACATATATATGTCTTATACCTTTAGTTTGATATATACACACCATTTAGAACTTAAAGCATTTACAGACATTTTTTATATCTATAGCTGGAAGTATATTTTAAAATATATGATATGAAAACGAAATATTCGAGTTCTAATTTGTTTCAGCAAAATTTAAATGAGTTTAAGAAATTATGCATATTTTTTATACTATTTAATAAAGTCATCAAGCAAATTGTTAAAAATATCGCGAATAAATGTTTAATTATCTTTATAAATTAATTTGTTTGAGCTCGTATTAAACTCGTGGTTTCAGGATTATTTTAAATCGTGGGTTTAAATTGGAAATTGAGACTTTTATCGACTTTCATCATACTGATGTATTAAGTTTTTATTTACGTGTCATTAGTTATCAATTCGTCTTTTTGAGTCCGTAGCTTAATATAATTAATATAATGGTATAAGAAAACTTAATAATTAAGGAATGTTTTATAAAATACTACTGTCTACTTGCGGTTTCGTCCGCAGACTAACCATTTTACTTTCTATTAGGATAACTAAGAGCATAGCCTGCCTCATGAATCTGCCTACCATAATCAGAAAGAATACGGTCCGGTATTTTCCAAGTTTAAAACGTTTAAACAAAGAAACAAAAAACTTTTTCGTTTTATAATAATAATATAGCTTTTTTTTTGAGAAAATTGTTTCTTTGTAACAATACCCATAAAGTGAATGGATACTTTATTTATAATGGATGTAAAAACGTCTCGATGTCATTGACCTTCAATATTTAACAATGTAACCAAATATGGCGATGATAAAACTTTGTTTCACAAAATAAAATAAAGAATGACGTAGAAATTCACTTGAATAAATACTTGTCAAGCTTCTAAGAACAAGATATAGATTAGCAATGTGTCATTTAATATCAGAACTATCTATAATTTACTTATTATTTTACAGCTATAATAAGAAATAATATTATAAACCAATTTTATAAAATTATGCTGTACTCACGTAAAAATTATAGGAATTTGTCCATGATCACGGATTTTGGAGGCGTTCGATACGGGCAATTTCCGATAGTATTGACGTATTATATGTAGTAACCATGTATCACGAAAGTTTAAATACAAACAAAAGTTATAATTCATATATATAATTATGCGGCTGTACTCATGTAAATACTATCGGAATTTGCCCATGAATAACTTCGAATGAGTTTGAAACGGGAAAATTACGATAATATTGACATGAGTACAACCGGATAATTATATATAATAATAATTATAGATCACGAAAGTTTAAATACAAACAAAAGTTTTAATCCATATATATGCGACTGTACTCATGAAATTCTAACGCAATTTTCCCATGAATAACTTCGAATGAAAACGGGCAAATTCCGATATTTACGTGAGTACATCCGTTATAGTAATCACGGAACATAAAAATATTAGTACAATAATATGAATGTATCTAATTTATCAAATGTACAACCGAGATTACATCTCAATTATAACAATTCTTAACAGAAAGAACAATGATACTTACAATAGGTAGTAATTCCTCGTTCTCATGTTTAACACTTTCCATGACACGTGTGTTTGGTCGCGCCTCGACTTTTTCATTTTAATATACAAAAAAAACATCGCAAACTTTATTGAAATTAAGTACTTTTATAATATGGGAAAATGAATGTATATTTTTATTTAAAAAAAGTTAAACAGACGTTTTAACATGATTAAGCTTATTTTTCTACGAATATCGCCTCAAGAGGAAATAAAAACTTCAAAATTCGTAATACTATATCTAAAAAATGCAACTTTTAAAATAATTCAAACGCCTAGATATATAAATATTTTTTTAGAATTATGGATGTAATTTATATCAAGAGAAGATATATTCAATCAATTGCTCAATAATAATGTATTTTTTTTTATATTCTTTATTGTATTCCAAAATAAATGTATATTTACTTTAACATAAATATAAATAAAACTATACTGTACAAATAGCCATGTCACCTAAGGCGGTCTCTTCTAGGCAGCAATTTTTTTTTAATTTTTTGTCCATCAGAGAAAAGGCAAAGGTTTTAATACATGCAGCCTAGTCTTAAGTACTCTTCAGTAAAATTACTCACAAACTATGTACGTGTTTGTACTCAAAACAAATACTACATCTTAATTTTATCATATCTTATAGTCTGTGGAGGATAAGTCAATGACCGGCATTTAAAATAACTAACGGTGTATATATTATATTCCGTTGAGATAACAAAGAAAATGTTGTTAGTTCTAACTAATTAAAGACAATATATTTAGTATAATATTATTTATTGTAAAAAAGGAGTAAAATACAAACCGAAATTTTATTTTTATCTATGATTTTTTCATGTCTACAATTATTACATTATTATATTATGTAGTCAATTATTATATTATTTCTAATAAAAGTTACAATGTATTACTTTTGTTTATAATAAATAAAAATTACAGTTTTTTTATTATTATATTATTTTGTATACAATGTACAGTTTTATTCAAGTTTGAAGTTTTCTACTGTATGTTAATTTCTCTACCAAAGACAATAAGTTGTTTAATTTTTTATACTTTTTATTTTGTTAACGAACTCCCTAGTAACAGCTCGCTAAATATAAATAAAAATCTCATCAAATTTATTGTCTCAAGGTCAACATTATTTCAAAGTACTTTAGTAATATAAAGAAAAGTGTTTAAACTTGAAATTCGAAATGCTAAAGTTTTGAGTTTCATAATAAGAGTTGTATGAAGACTAGCTTGTTTTCTTTTACAAGACAAAATAAATATATTATTTAGTATTAGTATTTTGTTTTAGAAACATTTTAAGTGACACAAAATTATCTTGTATCAAATTAATTAAATTACAGGTTAATTGGAAATACTCCGTGAAAAAATACAAATGAAAAAACTAAATAACTAAACTATTTCAAATCTATTATCAATTTGATATTATAAAGCTGTATCATGCACTTCCTTTCTTTAGTAATTTAGCGAATAAAAAAAATAAAAGTGACATTAGAGAAAGAAGGAAAACAATAGTTAATATAATTATCTGTATGTATAACAGGAAAACGTCACGCATGAATGAGTATAGCGTGGCTTTATGGACAATTGAACGAATATATGATACGAATGATACGTATTGTATTTCAGGATCTAGGTGCAACTTGAAATGTAACTGCAGTTTATGATTTTATCTTCAATAAATAATAATAAATAATTTGAAATTATCAAAGGAGTTTGTTTGATATTCTTTTTTTTAAGCCGCAATTGTGCAACTTGAGTTTGAAATTAAAAATAACTTTGATTTTTTGAGTTTGACATATCTATACTAGTATTCAGTCTTGTTTAGGAGTAAGTTTTAAATTGTATGCCGGATTGATGTGTTGTGTCTAAAATTAGAAATTTTCGATATAAAAATGCTTGTATTATAAAAGACATATAATAAAAGATTTCATACTATCTCTTATTGACTTATAATTTATTATACATAATTTTTTATTCTTTATTTCAATAACACAAAACATTATCAAAAATCTTAAATTCTTTATTAATTAATTGAAACTTCTGAATTATATATAGGGTAAGTTTTAAAATCATTCATTATTATAAACTAAATTAAATATTAACTTCTAGTAAAAAGTAAAATGTAAATTCGTCTTCGTATAAGAGTCTCGGTATTATTTTTTTGACGAGCTACAGAATCTCAATTATTCAATTATTTAATTATTTTGTTTCAATTTATTGTTTTATTAGTTTAGTTAATTATAAAATGTAAAAAAAATGATTTAATTATAATTATAAATATATAAATTGTTTAGCGATAGGATAGTACGTCTAATATATATAAAACGGTTTACGAAAAAGATATAATTAATAAAAAATAACAATAATTAAAGAGATTTATAGGCTTGACTTTGGATTTGAGTCTATAGTATATAATTTTCAGTTGACTAAGAGATAAGCGTCAGATTGACGAAGTAAATATTATATAAGATTTTTTATAGACGGTGGTGTATTTTTTTACATTGTTAGTAAAATAACTTCAAAATAAAATGTAACGCAGCAAAGTGTCCACATAACTGGAGGGTTACAGGTTTGATTTCTATTGTTATAATGTTCATTATACACTTGAAAGGATCAAGTTTACTATAGGGGAGGATTATTTTTATTATCCTTTAGTTATATTTAGTAAATTGTTTTCCTGCAACTATGCTTGCGATTTATAAATAATAATTAACACCGAATATTTTTAGAGAAATATAAGATATATTATAATTTACATAATATTTTACTACAAATAAATAAAATTAAATTAAAAGTTTTCGTCATTTATCCAAATAACTAGCTGTGTCCCGTGGTTTCACACGCGTATAATACTACAAGAAAGATTTTTTCAAATACATGCTATTGTTTCAAAAGTTAGTGCATTTAAATAAACAAACATTTCAACTTTATAATATTAGTATAGAAAAATAATATTAGCAGACAATGATAAACGATCTATCTTAGATACTAACGCCATCTAGTTAATTAAAACACACGTTAAATTACAAGAATATATTCTCATAGAAATACTTTTTGGTTGTTGCATGTCACTTTAATTTTAAGCGTTCTGTTTAGATACTAACGCCCTTTAGTTAATTTATTTATTAATTATTTTTTTTATGTAAACACTTTTTCACAACACAGATTTATGTTAAGCACTGAACCATATTTTTTCTACCCGTCCGGGGCCCTTACAAGTTCAGAGCATAGCAAAATGGCGGATGGGTTCGAAAAAAGTTGGGCAAATTGCAAGAACATTAACATGATAATTGTATCGATAGTAACATATCACGAAATTTTAAATACATAAATTATTTGTTTAAAGTTTACTTTAATACTAAATATATAGGTAATATTTAAATAAATATTTGATATTATTTATACGTTATTCTGTAAGGTGCAAGTATTTCCGTTAACAACAAAGGAAAATATTCTATAGATACACTAAGAATGTGACATGCTCATACTGTTCCACAATGCCTTAGAATTCAAAATCATAAAATGGATTGAGGTGATGTAACTTTATATAAAATCTTTGTTACTACGTATATATTATATATAATTTTATATTTAAGCTCTCTATATACAAATGTATTTTTAAATTTTTTAAAAGATTGAACATATAATGAAATGAAATGAATATAAAATAGTAACTTAACGACTAATGTCATGTACATGTATTTTTATAATAAAATCCTCTTTACATGTCTTTAATTAAGATTTCTATGTAAAAATATAACATTAAATTTAAAAAATTAAAATTAAATAAAATAGAAACTTAGTCTTTAAAGTTGTTTCTAAATGCGGTAAGGCATATATTTTGTTGTGTGTGTGTCTGTGTGTGTGTGTGTTTGTGTGTATGTTGTAAATGCTACTGAGCTCTAAACAAATTTATGTCTTTGTTATGTCTCTGTGTTACTTTGTTACTTTGTTTCTTTCATAACATTTAGTTTGATGTTAGATTATCGCCTAAGTAAAGATATGTTATACACATTTTTGTGCAAATACAATATTTCAAACTATTTTAAAGATTTTATCTATTCCATCCTTCATAATTAAATTATTATTATTATATATTTCTTTTATTTTATTCTAAATTTGCGTAAATTTTTGTTAGTGTTATTACTATTGCCTTTCTCGTGTACTTTATTAAAAACCCCAACATAAGTAAATTGTACATTTTGATTAGAATAACTTTGTTTTTATATATTTTATTTCAAATGCTTTTAATTGTATTTATAACTCACATTTTATAGTAAATATATTATATTTGTTACTTGCGGTTTCGTCCAAAGAAGTTTGTTTATTTAGTATTAGAATAATTAAGAATCCAGATCCAGAAATTACGAATCTATATCCTACAGGTCAGGGATGGCGAACCTTTTTTAATGTCCGTGCCACAAAGTAAAAAAAATTAAATTCTTAACGTGCCACAATAAAATTTCATCAGAAATTAGCGTTCTGAAATTATACTTAAGTATAATTAAATAAACAAATAAAAACATTCTTCTTATATATTTTTTATCAATCAATGTTATACAATTATTTTGCTTTTGTGTGCCATCAAAACTTTCAAACAAGCCTCTTGTGGCACTTGTGCCATTGGTTCGCCATCCCTGTATATATCCTTCCTCATTAATCTGCCTATTAAAATCAGAAACAATTTGTCAAATCCATTCAATAGTTTCAAAAATAAGCGCATTTAAACAAACATTTATAGTAAATTCTAATTCAAGTATTTAGCAATTCAATGAGGTGTTACTGTGGTCCGTTACTGCAATATAACAGCGACCTTGCGCCCACGCATTCTTGTAGCATTCTCAGATGTGACTCCAAATTTGTAAACAGCGTAGGATTAATTAATGAAATTATAACTAAGGAAAAGTATTTTAGTATATTGCCCTCATATTTGAAAACAACATGTCTTGGATAATGATTAACAGCAATGACTAAGCCTTGCAAATACGTACATCACGTGAGTCTACATCATCTATCATTGTAAACAATTTTACATACTGATATTGTTTTTGCTGTGGTAATACCTTACCAAATAATTTTTTTATACAGCCTAAGTTAATGCTTGGCTAAATTTCACCTGATGGAAAGTGGAAATGCAGTCATAGGTGATAAGACGCATTAACTTAGCAACCCATTCACTCTTCTTTTGAAGACACCCACATTGTAGGCAAATGGAAATACCGACACAGGCAAGCTGTGTATCCTTCGCCGTGCGAAACAGGAAAGGCGAAGTAAAGCGCTTCGTTCGGACAGGTGGAATATCCGCAATGTAAGGATGGATACTCGCCGTGCTTCGAGATGTCCATTGGTGGTGGAATTAACTCATGTAATTCCTATGCACACTCTCCAAAATGTATCCCATAGAATATTGTGAGACTTTTAATTCTACGCCTGTGTTCAAGGCTTCGAAGGTTGATTTCACCAATTCATTGTCGCCAATAAGCCTTTTTGCTCGCCTCTCAATTGAGTTGAAAGAAAAAAATAAATAAAATGAAAAAATAAAAATAACAGTCAATTGTTACTACCAATTTCTAAATCAATTCAACTGATCCTAGAAAGCTCAAATTTGGACCAAAAGCATTAAAAATTTTTGTTGCCTTACACTTATTTTGATGAAAAGAACAGCTTTAGGTAAAATGTTAGCATTGGATCAATTATTGTAATTTTGTTAGGTAGACTCCCATAATCCATGATTACGATTAAATATATTGTATATCCAATTATATAGGAATTTTAACAATTAGTTTCGAAACCATACAGGGCAAGGTCCATACAGGATCAGGACATACGGGGTTGAGGTTATGATTATCTTCCCTTGAGGGTTTTTGGAGGAGGAATTCTTTAGATACTTTGAGGTATGTTTGTTAGGGCTACGATTTTTTAATAGGAAACTGAAATTTTAACTGCAAAAATTAAAAATTTTGTCACCTTTTTTGACCGGTTTAGTAACACTACCTAAAATTAATTTCTTTTTATAATAGAAACTATGTGCTAACAAATAAATCGTGTAGAATTGTATGAATAGTAATTATCTTACTTTAGAAAGTGAATAGTGCTGTCTAAAAATACAATATTGAATTACAATACAATAACTTCATATTATCAAAATCTTTAAACAATCTTGCTAATTAAGCAAAATTTTCAATTTTATTTACAATATTTTCAAATTAAATGTTCAATATCAAGAGTAGTATGACATTGAGTTTATTTTTAAAATAGAAAATAATTTATTTTGTCTTTTAAAAACACTCATTTTTTAACTGTTTGTGAATAATTTTATCTCTCTGTAAGTGTTCTACTCTCGTAAAAAAGTACGTGTACAAGTCAAACACGACAGAAGTGAAATTATGAAAATCATGAATATAAAATAATGAAGGTTAACATAGTGTTTAGGTTTATTATTAAATTTTAACGAACCAAAAAATATATATAATAATATAATAATAATTTATTATAGCTTCAAACAGTCAGACATATCAACTTTTAAGAATAATATAATTATCCCTGTGCAAGAAGACTGCGATCTTCCATAACGATATAATTATATCAAATTAAATTAATTCTTAAATTAAATATTCAAATTTGTATATATGGGTGTGTATTTGTGTGTGTGTGCCTTTGCTTGATTAAACAAACAAACAAAAAAACATCCAGACATACACAAATATTTCAAAACATTGTTTGTACTTTAATTATTGGTATGTTAAGTTCAGACTGTCTCTTACTTAGTGGATGTCTTTAGTTATTTGCTTAAAAAAGCAAATAAAAATCATGAAATTACAAGTGTTTAGTATATGTTTAGGTGAGCGTGCAGTAGGCGTATATGTCATATAATTGGCCGGTTCAAGGGATCGCTATATGTGGATATTGACCTTAGAACCAAAAAATAAGATTTTATTTGGAAATATATGTTTATATATCTCCGTGTAATTTCAGTTGTCAAAATTTTCATTAATATACCGGAAATATAAACTTAAACAAAACATACGAATTGAGACTTAATTGATTCAATTATAATATGCAGAGATTTATATATACTAGTATAATTAATAAATACTATAAAAGCCAATTTTACGACAAGGCTTTTGCATAACAGTATTAAAAGTAAATCATCATATAAATCTAAAGGCTGTGCTGAGTGCGAGTTTTCCAATCTACTCGATCTTGTTAGCGAATACTTAAATTTTACTTTATTTCTGCTAGATGGCGTTGCTCTCATTTCATATCATATATAATCTCCGTATTCTGTCAGTTTGTCAGTTTGTTGAAACGTTGCGACATGTACAATACGTCAATCGAAAGCTCGTGATGAGAGAAGATGAATGGCAACAATTTAGATCTTCTCCGGTAACCGGAAGTGGGTCTTTGTACCTCCAAAGGTCGCCGAGTGTAAGAAAAATTATGAACGTATCTAATAAAACTGAAGGAGAAAGAGAGAACTCGATATACATTCATCTTATCGGCCCCTTGTAACCAGAAGTGGGTGTTTCAGACCTTCTAAATCCCCAAATGAATTTTTTGTTAATGAGCTTATCAAACGTATACTAAGTACATTAAACATTAGACCGATTCAACAACAAATAAATCACTTTCTAGAATCCCGCGGCGTTAGAATCGGGCCACAAAGCTAGTTTCATATAAATCTCTTTTACTTTTACGCGATCGAGTAAGTAGACATTTTTATATAATACATTTAATTGACATTGATACGTTTTCTATAACATGTTAGTGGCATAATCATTAACTTAATATTAATTCCAATCGAAGGCTTCGAAGTATAATTTTATTATTAATTAATTTATTTTATGGATAAAAATGATATTTATAAGAATCTAAAATACAAATAATTTAAGCAAAATTTTACTAAATGCACTGTTAAGTCCTTTGAAGTTTTAAAATTAAGCGAAGATTAATATTTAATAAGAAAGCCCCGCCAGCGCTGGCGAGATGAGTAGCCAATTGACCTAAACTTGAATGTTTTAAGAGTTATTGCTCTTTTTTCGCTGCTATGGTGTTCGTGTTGCTGTTAGTAAATTTTTATTACATTATGTGACTGACAGAAGTCAGTGATTATGTATTAACTTAACCAAATTTCTTTTAAATAAATATAACTTGTCACAGATTCAACAATAATAGAAAAAGTTTAAAAGATTCAATGCCAAATGGCCGAGTGCCAAAATTCATAATGGTATTTATGACATTGGTATAGGCTTTTCAGATTTTTTTTGGCGCTTAAAATATTGAAATATCTTATCATGATTGTATGTTATTATTTCAGTTATATTACAAAGGAAAACTGCTTCATATAATTTTGCAATTGTAATTAAATTAAGTATAATAAAATTATAAAGTATGGAGGAAGAGAGGAAAGTCTTATTTTTCCAAAAAAACAAATCCGCATAAAGGTAACCACTATGTCTACTGACAACATCAATTTATGGAGCACACAATTAACTTTATGGGATTCGAACCTACCATTTTTTACTTCTATAAGACACTAACACATTCAAAATTATCAAAACTATTATTTAAGATGAAATCTCAAACACAAAAACAATAAAACAATATAATAATAAGCGGAAGGACACCAGTGGCGCGAGACGGCGGATAGTTTGAAACAAAATATCCATCGTTTTGAACCTTGTCTCTGGAACGTTTCAACATTATACTTACATAAACAAGATATAAATATATAAATATATATATATCTATATATATATATTTATATCTTTTTACAAATTGAATCCATATCAGTGACCAATTTCCTGAGTTTCTGTGGCTCTTCTCAATACTGACAAATTTATCTTTCCAAGCCGGTGGTATCTTTGACTATGAAAATTTTTCAATAAATACTTTCATTTCATTTCACTTGTGTACAATTAGAAGAGTAAGGAGTCTTATCTTATACCATACTTGTCTTATTGAAAACCGTTCTGTAAGAACACTCTCCAACTTAAGAGTTAAGGCTACGAGGGTTCCAAACGCGTACACTTATATATATATATATATATATATATATATATATATATACTACATATATAATATTTTTTTGTTCATATAATAACTATTGATGTTATTGTCTGCTAGTACAAGAGATGCATTAAAACTCTTGATAAAGAAACTAAATATTGTGATTTGGATTCGGTTTTGGTTATCATGATCAAATATCATGAAGTTTTTCAATTTAAAGGTCACTAGAATGTTTGCAACTTCAGTGACCTTAAAACTATAACTAATATTACCTAAACTAATAATCAAACTAATATTACCTAATGGTTATTATTATATTAATATTGCATTTACTTTAATAATATTTATGTATAAGTAAAACAAATTTATTAGACGCCTAGGATTTCCTTTTACATTTAAAATCGAATATTTTAAATATTAGAATATATTTAGTCTGTTATTAGATTCAATAAAGTGGTAAAATAAATCGAATAGTTTAAAATACACAATTATAACCTCCTTCTTTCAAAACATCATCGAGTGCTTTATAAAAGTATAATAAATATAAAATAATGTTATATATTAATAACGTAAGCCCTTTTTTGATCCAATGATTATGGAAAAAACAAAAAAAAATTTTTTAGTTTTATTTTAAAGAGCTCCAACCGTAGATGTACAGAAAAATAAAATAATGTTGTATCGTTTTGACGTCTAATGTTAACTTGCAGATTACAATGAATTGAAATCAAAACAAAACCTTTCATAAATTTCTAAATTCCTAAAATATATGATGATGAAACGTGATGATTGATTATGAATAATATTGTAAATGAATATAAGTTTATTTTCTGGATCGTGATTAAACAATATACTTCATAATGTCAAGTAATGTATTTCAATGTCATTGAGTGGGTGAGGCGACAACATTGGTACAAGCGCATACTGCGTGACGGAGCCTGCGCAGGCGCACCTACCTGAACCGTCTAGAATTTCTGGTTTGCTTTATTCTTAAATGAAGCTATTGTATTATATAATAATATATATAATACGTCACAATTTATTCATACATTTTTGATTTGACATACATTCAAATATTCTTAAAAATTAAGTATTCAAATAGCGATTACATAATAAATTTCTAATAGGAAATAATATATTTAAATAATAATACAATTTGCATTTAAATAACTGAAGCACATTTTGTGACCTGATTTTTGGGTTTCTTTTAATTATAAAATAGTCCTACGAAAACACTTTTATTAGTGACGACTTCAGTACAGCCATCCTTCATTGGAGTGTCCCTTTACATAGTTAAGAGCAATTTCATTCAGCTACAAAAAAATAATATAATGAAAAGAGAAAGTAATCATTCATTGATAATCGTATTATCTCGACTTGCTACTTTTACAAAAATAAAAAACACTAAAAACTTGACATTGGCAAAATATTCCATATTAAATGTGAATTAAGATCTAAATCCAAAAAAAAAAAATTTTATAACTCCCGCACTATAGAAATAATCTCTGTGTCTAGGTTTTATGAAATAATGAATACAAGTAACATCTTTGGATCATATATACTGTGTGGGAATCGAACCCACGCCCTTTGGCTCGGTACACCACTAACCACTGGACCCGTTGAAACAGCAATATAAAATAAGTAGTTATATTAATTTAATTTGATATATTAGGTGCTGTAATTAATAATAATCTCTATGCTATATGTAATATGAGCTATAAAATGTTGACATGCGCAGACGCAACGGTACGTCCGCTGCGACTGCGCATGTCAACGTGATGTAATCCGTGTTCTCGCAAGGTCGTCTTTCTGTCCCACTGTAACCGGTTTCATATTAAATACTCGACGCTAAAAGTGTTAATAGTTATGAATAAATTAATAATATCCTTTTAAATTCAAAACAAAGTATAATATTATGTAAATTTTCATTATATAATAAAATAAGGCTTTCATTGTTAGAAACGTCTTGAGAATAGATTTCTATTTCATTCAAAAGATCTTTACATATATTTTGTATATGTATGAGATATGTAGCAATGTTAGTCACTTGTGTTATCGACTGTACTTCCACAATATTTAACATAGTTCCTTTCATTCGGTTGCATTTATGACATATAATTTTAATACTGGTTTTTGATTCATAATAACATACTATAATTTTAATTCAAGTTAAAAGCGCAGCGAAACAAATTAGAAAGTAATTCATTTCAAAGGTTTAATAATTATAAAATTGTTATTAAATATTTACTTATAGATTTCAATAAGATACAATAATAAATGTATCCTACACTACGTAAACGTATCGTACAATACGTAAATGTATCGTACACTACGTAAATGTAGCGTAAAAAATAATAAATGTATCAAAATAAACAAACAAGTTTAATATAAAATAATCTTTTCACTATTAATATCAGGGACGGTTCTTTGTCAGCGAAAGGAATATAGAACGAGACACGCTTAGAGAGGTGAAACCATACACATGTTCCGAATACTTAATGAGGATTGAGAACGCTTGAACTAGCTGTGTCAGTACTTAGGTAAATCTCTATAAATATATAATATATAGTAAATAATTGGAAAAAGAAACGGTGTTAGGATTTTCAATGATTATTTCGACTCCTTCTCTTTTTTATGTCAAAAATTTGGCGGAATTGCAATATGTCAATGTCTTAGTTGCTCTTGTATCATATGTCAACTCTATGAAGATTTTATTTATTTTTGAAGAAAAGACAAGATCCCTCAATATTCATCATCAAAAAAGGAACAAAATAATTTTTTAATCATGATTAACATATCAGCTAGAATAATTTTGTCTATTTAAATTTTTATACAAATATTGTTATAATCATGAAATTAGTGTATATATTTATACAGATCTATCCATTTAATAATATTATGAATGTGTTTTGTCCTCTTTTTTTCTCTATTTTTTTTATATATACGACAAATTTTACTATATGCAAAGGTGAGAAACAATGCCATTAGCATTCCGGTAACCTTTTTTAAATTAGAAACATTAATAGTAAATAAACATAAAAACAATATATTAATGTTTTCTTCGTTTGACCTCTTCTTTCATGTCCATTCACATTCATATATAGAACTGGACTCTATTCATCAATTCTCTTCCTTCCGCATTATGTGAACATACCACAAAGACTTACTTCTCATCTGGGAATTATAATTACATGAATATTTAATTAAATACACAATGTACAAAAGGATGCTTTATTTTTGTGATGATATTTGTTAGCAAAATCATTAACTGAACCATTTAAATAGCCTAATAATAATAATAAATCTTAAACAGCGATATAGTAATCTTCAAGTTCATCAACATGGAATTCACAGGGTGTAAGAATTTTGCAATTTTTCCAAGTTACGTCGTCAGCACTGAATGGTTTTGGTGTACTTATGGGTTGAGAAAACCATCCAATATTTTTGTCTTCTGAATAAATATCTGTTGTGTAATCATCGTCTAAATCACATAATATATTTTCTGGTTTTCTTATATCTATAATATCGTATGGATCATATTTCATTTCTTGAATATTTCTGTTTTCTTTTTGATCATTAATATTTTGTTGTATTGTATTTTTTTCGTCTACATTAAAAACAATATCATTTATAAATTGATTATCAGTTTTTAATATATTTGGTATTAAATCATTTTGGATTATTATAGATGAATAAGCTTTATCTTGATTGCTTTTATTGAATATATTAAAAGTATTAGAAAAGTCTATACTAAACTCTTCATGATCTGTTGATATATCACTAGGAGTAAAATAGTATGGAATAGGCGTTGTTTGTGATTCTTGTACCTTTTCTATTGGTAAAGTATTTATATCTGTGGCAAACTTTTTTTTACAATTTGCATTGATATCATTTCGACAAGTAGAGTTGTTTTGTTTGTTTCTTGCCTTGTATTCTTTAATCTGTTTCAGTAGCTCTTTATTTTTTGTTGTATCGCTATATGATTTAATTGGAAACGAACGATATTTTCCTGATTTGCTACATGTTTCAAGATTTTTTTTTGGATAAATATTCGTAAGATTCTGGGTAAAATGGGAGTTCTCACCTAATAAACCATTTAAATCCGTAAATTCAGAAGGAATACTCCAGTAATTAGGTTTCCAAGTCTCTTTAGCGCTTAATGGATACTCCACTTCTGGAAAATTACCTACATTTCTAAAACTGGAATCAGATATGAATTCTTTTGGAACTGGTACACCCTTTGATTTATTTACATTACCTTTGACAGTTTTAACACTCTTTTGAAGATTATGAAAAGTCCCATTTCTTGTAGGTTTTAAGTCAGAATTTGATTTTATATTACTTGCATCTGGCATAAAATGACTTTGAGGAGATTGATCATTGAAATCTTGATAATAAAACTGTTGTCGAGGTGCTGAAACCACAGGGTATTCAGTATCGCGAAAGTTAAATGCTTTGTGAACGGAGTCGCTATTTGTGTTGGAGTTTTTGATATCTGTTGCGTGAACAGAAGTCAAGTAACTTTTCATATGTCTATTGTTTTCTTTGGCTTGATTGTTATTCAGAAATGTATGTGGCTTTGAGTATATGCGCTGTATCTAGAACATTGTAATAATATGTACATATAATGTATATAATATTAAGAAATATACAATATTTATTAGTTAAAGTATGGATAAGTTAAGAAAATATTATAAAATCATCACTTACCATTAGGAACTGCGCAAGATATATAATTGCTGTTTTTTCTAAGAGCCACATAACGTCGTCTGACAAACAACATACTCGTTTATATCGTAAAATAGAAAACGTGGTAATTTAAGGTTGTAATATAATGTTATCATTTACATCTTACAGATGTATACATATACGTTTTGCGTAAGAAAATTCATAATAATATTATCGTAACCTTATCTTTTAATATGTTTTGTTTCTGTTACAAAATTTCTCTTAACTGTCTATATAATTAACGATCCGAAATTTAGGACTGTTCTATTTTTAGAAGCGATAAACTAGGGAGGAGACCGTCACAAGTGACGGGTGCATCGTTGGTTTTAAGCTGCCATTGTTTTGAAAAAATGAGTAAAATGCAAAATAAAATGCTAACATTAAATATATAGATTATGGAAACTTAATAAAGTATAACTCCTTAACTATTTTCAATCCAAAATAATGTCATGTATGTGACAAATGGCTAACAGCCTTTTCAGGATGAGATATAAGTACCATAGTGCTTAGTAAAATATGTAAAGTAATAACTGCTTTAGGATTTTAGACTTTATCGACTAATTAGTACAACTTATATGAATTTTTATAACTTAGTATTTTATTTTACATAATCACTTAATATAACATAATCCACCGAACAATTTAATTTAGCGTATTCAATTTTATTTAAGTATTCAATAGATAAAGAAGTTTATATTTTTCTAAACATGGATTGAAAAAATTATCCATACGAGTAGGATGCAAAATAGCGGCCTCTGGGAGACCGTCCCTCCGCTCTAATAATTGAGCTACCGAAAACTCATCATTTGTCATTTTCTTATAAAGAATCAAGTGATACCAACAAATGCAAAAAATAATCTTCTGTGCTATTTTTAATAGACTCTAAATCACTCTGTTTAAATGATTCATTCAAATTTAACATATTTTCGAAATCACTATGAGTTCTATTCATAGTTACATCTGTTGATTTTGATTCTATAGAACAGAATGATTCTAAATTATTTAATCTCTCAACTGATTCTAATGCAATACTTTCTAATGATTCATTTTCAGCCAATGTTGTGTTCGACATCTCAGTAGTATCTGTGTTATTTAATAAATCCAATAACAAAATAGATAGAATTTTAATAAAATCAGAATGTGTAATGTCTTGCAACTCTGTAAAATATTCTTCAGAACTACTGTTTAATTCTTCACTGGATTCGCTATTAAGGTAAGAATCTGTAGCGTTTTTTAAAGTTGTAGTACTTTCTCCATTTCCTTGGCAACTTGAGTTATTAAAATTAACTTTTTCTTCTTTACTTTTATCACAATGATCCTTAAACACTTGTATGTTAATTTTTACATGTAAGCGAGTTTTAGAACAGGTTTCGTTGTGTTCTTCTTGCGGTAAAGAAACATTACAATAATCAAAATTAAGGATCGCATTACCAAAAATTATATTCTTTTCAGATTCTCTAGCTTCATTTAAATATAATGAACAAACACAATCTTGTTTACTATCATCGTTATAATTTGTTATTTCTTCGTTTACTTCTAAATTTATCTCAGAACTTACTGGGCTTATTATATCTTTGTTGTTTTCTACTGAATTTTTGTTAGCAGGTTCTGTAATCGAAGAAAGCAATTGATATGAAGATTTTACATCTTCAGAAAATGGACCTAAAACCTCGAAATCCGTATTAAAATAGTATGGCTTAGCTACATCTAATATGCTAGTTGGATAAATGACATCTGGAAATGAGTTTAGATCCGATGGTAGGCACAAAGTACCAAGGTCAAGGTTTGAAGACTTATTGATGTATTTTGGAAGTATTTTTTGTCTCGATTTCATACACGAAACAACCTAAAACATTATATATATATTAATTAATATATCCAAATAATAAATATGATGAAATATAATAATGATAATTATTTATGAAATAGATTATACTCACGTTTATTACAAGAAATATCACGAACAAGTTAAAATTCATTGTATGTAATATAAAAAAATATGCAGTCTTCTAGTTTTAAATGAAAATATGTTAAATTGAAAATTGATTATTATATAAACGTGTAAAATTACTCAATCTATTTTTTATTACGAAGTTTTTATGAAATATAATTTCTATAATTGGTAATGGTAAATCAAAACTGATTAAGGTTATGGAAAAATTATATTTTTAGCATTATTTGTTGTAATTCATAATCTGTTGGTAACACTTATGTTCAACGAACTAATAGTAATTATTTAAACAGTTTAGCGGACTAATAAATAAGTTAAAATTTAAATTCCTCTTTATTGTATATATATTGTATTTATATTTTTTTAACTGAACTGTAAAAAAAAATTAAATGTGACTTAACTGGGCAAAAACTGACTAACATAGTTATAAGATTCTTACTAACACACTCCTCTTTTGTAATATTTTATGTTACAAATAAAAACTTAAATCTAACAAACACATCTAATACAAAGTGCGCAGAGGACACGTCTGTGATGAGTCACCATCAATCATTAAAAAAATAACTGTGTAAGAAAATAAAACAAGAGGTTTTTATTAGAGTTTATATTTCAGCCGCAATTATTAAGCCTTTAACATCTCCCACATCCGCATCCGCAACCACCACAACCACAGGGCTGAGAGGGTCCGTAACCTCCAAAACCGAAGTCCCCTCTTCCACTCATAGCCAGAAGCAGGATAGGAAGTAGAATGTCCATGTCATTGTCATTGTTGATTGGTGCAGGGAATCCATAACCACCATAGCCGAAGGGGCCAAAATAACAATGAGCCACGTGAAGCTTTAGATATAAAATATATATATTAATATAAAAAAAGTTTTGCAACATTTACAAGTTTTCAAGTATTAAAACATCTGATCACGCGGCAATCGAGCTTGCCGCTATGAAAAACTCCTAATCGGCAAATTATAACTAGCAAATTAATTAACAAACAAAAGAAAAAAAAAATAATTAAATTAATTAATTAATAATTAATTTTTAAATTTTAGAAAATTTAAAAATTCGAAAATTTTTTTCCATTTTTCGGTAACTTCGGCGGCCGATCTGACCACCTTCCCGTTGGACAATCAACATAATTTTGAAAAGTGAATCTTACATTTAGATGCTGATTCCAAATATATCTTTAGTTTTTCAAAATTCGAAAAATAAAATTCGACAGACACACAGACACACAGACACACAGACACACATACAGACAGACAGATCGGAAGGAAAAACTGAGTTTTTCGAAAAAAGGTAAAATGTTTCTTAAACTAATAATAAACAAGAAAAACTTTCATACCTCAAGTACCAGAAGTAGAGCGACTAAGCAAACAACCTTTCCAGACGCCATTTTGATTGTTTGAAAATAATTCTAATAATTTCCGTTTATATAAGAATAAATATATGTTGTATCACTTTTTGTAAATGCACCAAGATCTTATTGTTTTGTAATTAGGTAAATATGTCAAAAATATCACGTTTATATTTATATAACCTTGAAGTAGTAAAGTAGAAAATAATTGTCCGTTCATAGGTAATGTTTGAATAAATTACTCTTTAAGCATTGTCTAAGGAAAACTTTATATAAACATTAAATAAAATGGACAGATTTTTTTCCCAAAAAAAAAATATAATTAAAAAAAAATTTTTTTAATCATTCAATACAAATAGTTTTTATTTTTAGTAAAAAAGTTTATATAAATAGGCTTTATTCACTTTACCTCCTAAGTACGTTTTTTTTGTATAATACGCCTATATAAGTGAACCCGACTTTTGGTAAGGCGTAGCTAGCACAGCTCTCTCCACTATTTTAAAGCTAAAAAATAAAAGTATTCATAACTTTTATCATGTTGTGTATTTCATTAAATATAGAATAATGCAAATAGTGCAAAAAGTATTAGATTTTGTATCAAAGAAACTTATTTAAGTAAATGTGAAACTTCCTGAAGCTCTTCATGAAACTTGAAAAAAGCTAATAGCTTTAAAAGACTGACGAAATTTTCTTACATGGTAGCTAAATGCCATTTTACCTATCAAACTTGAAAAATGTTAAAGCGGTTTACGACTTGGAAGCTGCGACGATACATACATACACATACACAAGTATAACACACCTTTTATTGCAACGTACAGATAGTTAAGTCTGTTTATTTTGTAACTTTTTGCCACCAAATTTTATCCCTGATATTTTTCATAGACGATCAGTTATAACAGGACTCGTACCTTTAATTATGTTCACACCTAACTTTAATAATAAAAAATATATTATTTCATTTTAAACCAAGAGACCAACCAAAAAGTGGGATGGACTCAAATCCTAAATATGATAAAATTTATATGTTATATCGAGAATATGTAAATTAATGTTTTAACTTGTTAGTTTTTTTTTCTAATACATCTAGTCTTTTTTCTTATTAAACTTTAAAAAATCTCTTTAAATGTGCTCTAAGAGATAACCTAAAAAAAAAGATCTACAACAAAATTTCTCTTTAAAAGTCATTAAATTTCCAGTATACTTCAACTAGCAAGGGTTTCAGTCAAGGGTATGAAGTAGTGCATCCGTAAGTAATAGCAATTTAGCCTCTTCAACAATTTTATGCCTCCCCGGATAATCATAATGACGTTATTGAGATTGGAATATGACCTACATTGTCAACAACAATGAATTTCAAGAAACGAACGAATAGAAGAATGATATTATATAACGAAAAAACTGTTTTGAGACTTTTAAAACAGAGAAAATAGTTTTTGTGTTTGTTTTTCTCCACAATTATATACAATATATAAACCAAAATAAAAAATGCAAGTTTAATATTATATTTTTTATTATATTGCTATACATACTATTTATTTTTGTTTAAAGGCACTCATTCGCTACAATTTTTAATCATTTATAGAAATGTAAACATTTTATTCTAAATATTATAAAAATAAGACAGAAACTGTAATACAGATATTAATCTACACAATAAAAATATTACAAACAGAATTAAGACCTACAACAGCTTTTATGTTTCAAAGCATTCTTCTTGCAACCGCAATTTGTATCCGAACAACCGTTTCCTGAATTGCAGCTGCATTTATTCTCCTGATTTCGACAACCACAATTGCAATTACAACCATTGTCGCAAGTATCATAGCTTCCGCACTTGTTACAGCAACCGCAACCTGTGTTTTTGCAACCACACTCTGAACAACCATCTGAACAATCACAGCCTATTGGTACTGGATAAGGTACATAAACGGGTTCATTAGGTTGATTTTGCAAAGATGAAATTACATTTAAGAATTCTATCAATTCGCAATCTTCATCTAGCTCTTCTAGTACTATTACTGTGGGTTCAGATCTGTAAAGGTTATACCAATCTTGGTAATAATCATAACCAAGAGAATAGGGGTAAGTACAACCTGTTTGAACGTAGTAAGGTTGCTGGCAGCATGCATAGTTAGTCCAATATTGGCAGAACACTAATTGACTCTATAAATAAAATATAGTTATTAATATGTTCAGTTATAGCAGGAGTGGCCAAAATCAATATAGAAATATCAAATAAGATCAGTCAATCGCGAGCAAGGAAAAAATACCTACCTACTCCCGTCCTAAATATTACAAATATTATTATAGTTAAAAATTCCTAGTCGATAGATCGCAAAGAATTAGAAAGTAGATCTCGAGTCCGATTGAGTTGGCCATCCCTGAGTTATAGCATATTTATTTATTAATAAATTAATTACCTTTAAGTAAGTTACAAATAGAAAGAGAGCTATCGAATGTATAACCATGTTTCTAAAATTATTTTAACACATTACCTATAAAATTAAAGTAGGCCGTCTTTTATTTAAGTAAATTATGCAACTGACCCACTTATATTGAAATAAAAATATTATTCTAAATATCTTATTATAAACTCGGTTATAACATTTTACTATAAATTTTAATAATTGAAGCGAAGCAGAACAAAGGAATAAAATAAAAAATATTTTTCGATATGTTTATTCATATTTTATATCATATTTACATTATTTGTATTATTCAGTCCTTATCAGTAGACTTATTTCATTTGATTCTCTTCCTCCAAAGGCTTGTAATGTTGGACCAGAATTTGCTATATCATCAGGAGTTGCAAATGGTGATAAATCCGAAGTACCGCAAGTCAAACTAGGAAAGGATTGTACAGAATTCATAGGAACTGGTACTGGGTACGGTATATATGTCACACTGTTTCCATTACTGCAGCAGCTGTCCCCTCCATAGTTGCATCCACCGTCACAACTGCACCCATTGTTACCGTAGCCTCCACACCCGCATCCACCATAATTTCCACACCCGTTATACCCATATCCATTACCCAATTTGTTTCTCATGTTCGCAAAAAGAAGAAAATACAAAAGATGGTGCCAATCATTGTCACTTTTGGATCCACCCACATATATAGGCATAGGAGGTGGCATGAATGGAGAATTGAAGTAGTTATATTCAGGGTAACTCGGTACTGATGGTGGTTGGGAAATTAGCTCAGAACCAATAAGTGGTTTTATAACAGCTGGGACAACAAATTGGCTAGTGGGCTGGACATATGATGTAGCTGAAATAGTTGCTGGAGGTGGAGACAGGAACTCTACACGACCATTAAACTGTGCTGACACATGGTATACCTAAAATAGGACATTAATAGAAATTCCTATAAATATAATACAAATAACTAATAAGTTTCCAATACAGCTGTACATACCGTGGTAACAAGCAGGAACGCAACTAAAAACCGTTGAATCCCCATATTGATGCAATGGGTGGACAATATCAGTACAGTTCTTTTATATATAAAATATTTCAAAAGAAATATAGGTTACCGAATTAGGCAATTAAAAATGTCGCAATGCTGTGTTTCTTTTTAAAGGACATTAAACACGTTTTATACGAATATAACAGTTCAGAGTTCAGTAAATATATTTATTTTAATAATAAATATATAAACTGTGGTAGAATAAATGAAACAAGTACGTTTTTATAAAGATATATATATATATTTGTCGAAACAAATGTTGACAATAAAATAAAAAGGAATATTTATACCTTATCCATAAAAAACAATTGGTCGTTAGTATGCATAAAATAGATACATAAAATTTGAGTTAATATTAAAAACAAAAAATTTAATCACATTATATTATGTTATAATTGGGTTATTAACTGGAATGGGAATGGGATATGGTATAGGAATGGTATTGGATCCGGAATTGCTGTTACAGCATCCGCCGCAGCCGGAACACCCACATCCATTTCCGTATCCCCCGCATCCACCATTGCTTCCAAAACCATCAGACATCAACAAAAGCAGTATGGGCAAAATGGTTTTTAAATCATCGCCATCATCATATCCACCCATCATCACTGGATATGGCATTCCATAACCAGGTCCATACATGCTTGGATAATTGCATTGTACTTGGCTTAACTGTAATACCAACGTCATAATAAAATCATTTTAATGTCAGAGAAAGATTAATATTTTTTTTAATATAGAAAGTAGTATGTATTGATATAAGTACATACAATAAAACAATAAACAATACAAAAATTAAAAAAAAAAATTTGGTTTTTATTAATAATATATTAAAATAATAATATTCTTACATTAACAGAAGCGAAGAACAGAAGACAAATAAACCATCCTAGATCCAACATATTTGTGATTTGAATTCTTTTGATATATTTGTATCTTTATATTATTTTTACGACTGATTTTGAAACCGATCCATTGTTTCATAAACAAACTATATCTTAATATGCAATATTTTATATGTAATAATATGATAGTAAAATCGTAGAAGTGTAAAATTGTATGTCGTAAAACTAACATAATATTGTTATATAACCTTTTATCGTAATCGGAAATCGGATGGGTAATCGGAAGTAGAGCTTCGATAAAAATTAATTTACTCTTTACAAACACTACTATCGTGAAATTAATCTAAATTTAACTACATTTCGAACATCAACAAACAAAAGATGAGATTCAAATACAAAACATTTATAACATCAAATTAAAATAAACAATTACAGAACATACTAAAACAATCAAACCTAAAACAAAACCATATACGTAAAAGAGAACACATAAGATAAAATAGAAAAGAATCAATTTAAAATCCTCTCCCGGACATGATGAGGAGTATCCAGGGCAAAATCTTCTCGAGTTTGTTGTCCCGATCCCCATATAGGGCGAATGGTATTGGTGGATTTAATGGTACCGGGGGTGTCAGAGGTACATTCATCACTGGGGCCAACCCATCTGAGAAGCCACCACCATAGCTGCACACACGACCATCTGTAAGCTTAGATGAAAGATATTTTTGATCTAAAGTTTTCTCTTCTATCAACACCTAACTCTGTGACAGTGTTATACTTGACAAATTCAAGGAACCTTTGACTAATTGATGGACATTTTAAATGATCAAACACATGAAATTAGGAACTTTATTATTAACAAGTCTTGTATTATATTTTAAACAGTTTAAAATGAACTGATGAAAACAAACATGAAATTAGTGATGGGATACGCTTTAACTTATAAATCATATTAAAAAAAATACAATTAAAGACGTAATAAACGTTTCAAGTCCTAACACTAAACTTAACCTTTAATTGAATTAACATTTATATGGATGCATTGAAACGCTTTACTGCTATTTTGCATTTAATCCTGTATGTTAATATATAGTTTTGTATTTATATTACAAACATTAAACGAACTTCTTCTAATTTGAACTTTAATTACTTCATTTTATCCTATTTTGGTATTTCCTCAATAAGAATGTTTCTAATCGACATTATTCTATTTTATTTTTTATCGATATTTTAAAATAATGTAAGTATTATAAATAAATATTTAAAAGGTGGAGTATCAGCGGAAAGCCGAGTCTAAAGCTATCGGTTGGAATAACTAAATTTTCTGCGAGATGGATACAAATTTATGCCCCGTAAACTGAAATAGGTTTAGAAATATACATTTTCAATAATTTAATCGAGTAAGAAAATATTATAAACATTTATAGCATTTAAAATATATTTTATAATAAACTTATTAGATATTTGCTTTGTTTAATTATTTTAATATAATTTATGTAGTATATATACATATCTATATGATATATCTGCGATTGTCGTAATACGTTATTTGTATACTATATTTTGTGAAATTAAAAAGTTAAGAAGCCAATTTTCAATTATTAGATAGTCTATGGATGTATTATATTTGGACAGATATTCTATAGATTTGTCACATTTAATATTTCGTTCAATTTTAATTAAACTAATAAATCAGAACTCAAAAGAATAATAAAAAACACTTACGTTCAAAACCACAAGGAAGATGAACGAAGCAATCCACGTTGAGGGACTCATTGCAGTTGTTCTATGACAATTACATGGGATTCAGTTTTATACTACTTTATTATCTTTATATTCCTTTGTTCTTCTATAACTTAATGACAGGTGTCAGATAAAGCGGGAATTATGACTAATAAAAAAATGTTTGATTTTTAAATATTGGCTATCCAAGTAAAAAAGTTTTAAATTAAATACATTTTTATTTAAAAATTTCCTTAATAACTAAATTAAATAAATAATAAATATTATTTACGTTATAATTTTCTATTTATCATCTTCATAATAATCTTCTTCTTCCAAACTTTCGTTACTTTCGTCTGGTATAGTATTTTTTATTTTATTATATTTCTTGTGTTCTCTTACAATTCTGGGGCTTTCTTCATCCGATTTATTATTGAACATTTCTTCTTTAAGGATACCGTATTCTTTCTTTTTAGAATATCCAGTACTTATCTGAGGTTCACTGCCCTTCTTAGCCTTCTTATTTTTGCGCTTACATTTGCAAGAAGAATCACAATGACATCTTTCCTTTTTCTCTTTTAATAAATTAAATATAATTGGCATTAGTGATTTCAAATGAGCAGATTTCGATAACTTTGTCCCTTGTAGTGGTCCGTATGGATATGGTAAAACCTTCGTAGATGTTTTAGGCGTTGCTAGCAGCGATAGAAGTAAAGAGGTAATACGATCAGAATCGAGAGTTTCTTCTTCATCGATTAATAATTTATCTTCAATTTGATGATTATTAAGAAAACTTAAAGCGTCGTTTTGATATTGAAGAATAGCATTATTTGTAAAAGTTGAAGGGTTCGATGCCATTACCGAGGTATAGGGTAATGATGAATAAGATGTTATTACTTGAGGTCTTTCTGAAACAAGGGGAAAAGTAGAAAATGATCCTAAGTATGAATTACCGGAATTGTGCCCAAAACTTGTTTGTGGACATCCACAGTTAGATACCGATGGATAAGAAGAAAACATTGTTGAAGTAGGATTTGAAATACTTGAAGAAGGCATATTAACTAGATGGCCAGATAAAGGCAATTGTTGGGGATAATTATATGAACTAAAACTTGGAACAAAAGCATTTGGAGCTGGTTGAATATTGGATTGTGGAATTACAGGTGTTGGTGGCATTAAGGTTTGCGGTAAAAATGATTGTCCAGAATTAACTTGGAAGGGTGGTTGATGAAAACTGGTTACTTGTGGCTGATTGAGAAGTTGTTGCATATTTTGTTGTGGTTGCAACGAAAAGAAAGATGGCATGGATAAAGACGAAGATAGAGTTTGTGGTAAATTAGGTTGTATTTGAGCATTCATGTTTGGCGCCAAATTTCCGGAATTCAGTGAAAAATCAGAAGAAGCTTTAACTCCAGAATTAGTCGGGAATCCTTGATTATTTTGGGGCACTGGCCCATTGTTGGTTAAATTAGGTTGCCCACGAACACCCTAAAATAAAACAATGTTTATAAACACGTAATAAATGAAACAAAGAAATCAAGATTTTAAATTAACATACTTGAAAGCTTAGTGTAAACGCGGTAACCGACAATAATATGGCTTTAGCCATCTCGAATATATAAAACAAACTGATTGTCTTCTCATTTCAATTATATCTTTTTGTTTAACGATATGTGAGGCAATTAAGATGTATCCTTATCTGTATTCTGATTATCTTATCTTTATATTTATCGTTATCTTTTTATAATATTTTACAACCATTGCCTAATTTCATAAATATTATATTTTTAAAATGTACAGTTTTATTTTTGTTATTGTATTTATAACAAACAAAAAACACATTTGCTATTTATCATGTTTGTGTATTATAATATAGTGTCCCTCGACTGCTTCTGTCTGCCTATATGAACGCGATAAATTTAAAATTCACGTATGGTATTCAACATTAAATATTGCGATCATTAAGTAAGGCCTCAGTAAATAATTCCTATTTGTTTATATAATGACTGAAATACAACTATTATTGTTGAAGAGTTCACAAAAATATTTCTTAAATAAAATATTCAGTAAATTGAGAATATCCTTAGTAGAATACTCAAATCCTCGCATGCAATATATACCTAACTTGAATAAGTTAAATCATTGTTAGATATTAAGATGTTAAACTTAAATGGAATATCCTTGAAGGATAAAGAAAGAAGATGAGAGAAACAAGAAATAAAACACTTTTAAAAAGATGGACGATGTCACTTAAGACACCATATCGGTAGACACCTTGTATTGGAAAAAAAAAACGGCTTAATTTGCAGTACAATCAAAGCTGTCAGTATTTTTTTCGAAGACATTGTGTACATATTATTATTGAATGTAAATTTGTCATTGTTATCTGTGAAATAAATTGAGTAATAATGAGATAATTTGTCATCAGCCATTTTTTTTGAGTCTAATAAATAATTTATAACAGTTTCAATATGTTATTTATGAACACAATAATGAGAAATACCATTATTTACTATATTATTATAATAGACATAAATAAAGAAATGGGATGATATAAAAATTCGCAGGAATACATTCCTAAAGTACAGAAAAGAAAATATAACAAACAGATTAAAATTATTATTTTTACTTATGTAAGTTTTAATATGATCATATGTCATAAATGAAAAAGTAGCTATCAGTGTGTTTTTTTTTCTCTTTTTATTTTATACTGAGATTGTTGTCTTGCCCAAGAAAGTCGTCAAAACATATTTTAGCTAAGAATATATTCGAATATAAACAATCAAGTTTAATCAAAACAGCAATACCACATTTTCTATATATAGCACAAATATCAATATTAGAAACACAAAATATATAAATATATTAATTAACATTAAAAAAAAAACTTAAAAAGTAATTAAAATTAGTCGATGTTCGTTTTAGTGAACACATTCTTTAAATCAAAAAGATTCCTTTCCGAATAAATAAGCAAGCAGTTAATTTGGTAACATATAGTTATATATTAACCCAATATTAATTTAGATGTGACCCCCATTTTGTTAATTATGATTTATTTTTTACCATGCTTATTGCGGTCAATTAACCCTATTGCCCTAGTATTAACGTGTTAGATACATTTCCAGATTCTGGTTATATCAAAATATTTAAGAGTTTTTTTACTTTGTATTTAATATCATAAATTACGGAAATGACACTATAAAATACATATTATATTTCGGGTTTTCTTTTAATCTCATTGTTTTGAATATTATGCTTAATGTTTCATATTGTATGTAAATTAAAATATTGTATATCACTTTTATAATAACACCAAAATTCCTATCACCTACAAAAATCTAAATCTCCATTTTAATAAAACAAAAATCAGATATCAGTTGTTTTAATATGCTATCTGCATGAATTCTATTTTCAATTTGTGGTTATTTCAAAATATTTTTTAAATTCAATTTGATTTGATTGTTTTCGTAACTGTTAAAACGGAGGATTGATTTTAATAAAATTGAAAGGATTGCAGAATAATTCCTTATTTTAAAGGAAAAAATAATAGTTTAATGCATAGATATTTTTCAAATCAAATATTTATTAAAATTCCACTTAGTTGCTATTGTCATCAGGTACATCCACAGGCTTATAAGATAGAGATACGTCTGTAATTGTTGTGTTCTGATCTCTAGAATCGGTCTGAACTTCATCATCACCGTCATCATAATCATGAAATTGGGAGGGATTATTGATAATAGGGTTGTTTGTTGGAAATGGTATGGGGTATGGCACTGGTATGCTCTTGGAACTGCTGCCACAGCTGCAGCAATTACAACAATTGCAGTTACCACCGTTTTTGTTCCTGGTAGCCAGAAGAAGGACTGTTAAAAGAAGACCGAGGTCGTCGTCTTCATGGTCATACGTCATTGGCACGTTGCCATACCCCGGATACACCATTTGGCTTGATAATTCCTGCAATCATATATGAGTTAACTTTAAAGCTCACAATATATTCATATTTTTTGAAGCAATAATAGCATTACTAATAGTTAAAATCATTTGAGATACCTTGCAGATACAAATGAAAAATAAAAACAAGAAAAATCTATAAAATAATTTCATCACTGTTGTCAAATATAACGAAAGTTGTTAAGAAACCCTTTCACAGACTTCTGTTTCACAAAAAATATTCGTACGAGTTATATTACTTTGGTTACGTTACATTTTATCCGGTTATCGGATAACATCGACAGTTGATAAGCACGTGCCATTCTGTTAAAGTTTTAATCGATATGAGCTATCGTGATAAGAAACGTCTAAATTTATATTAATAATAAATCCTATATATATCTATAAGTTTATTAAGTTATCTGTCTTGTTAAAACAGTAATTTTAAAACTAGAGGAGAGGTATATTTCGGTAAAACAATAAAATTAACGTATCAACAAAAAGTTGTGGGGTTGATTTAGCAATGCAATAAAAAATGCAACATATTCTTAAATTGTTTATTAATAAAATAAATTATTTACAGTATATTGAAGAACTATGTAAAATATTCTATAGTGCTTTTATACTAGATAAAAATATCGTAGAATTTTAGTTGTCTTTATCGTTGTCATTGGGTATGTTCTCTTGTCTCCGAGAACTATACTTAGAGGAACCTGCGTTGTTAATTATTGGATTATTTACAGGAATTGGTATTGGGTATGGTATAGGGGTAGGACTATCAGAGTTACAATTGCAAGAGCAGCAATTGCAAGGACAGCAACACCCTCCATAAGATTCTTGATCACTAAACATCGCTATTAATATTATCGGCAATATATTCTTCCAACTGGAACGTGAGTTTCTTATTATGAGTGGAGGTGGATAACTAAATGGTGGGTAGGAGGGATATGGATCTGGTTTTGGTGCGCTGGGAGCTGGGGCTGTAGATACCAATGTTATTCTTGGTGCTGGCGTATTAGTAGGAGGCACATTAATTTGTACGTTAAAAGGCAAACCTTGGTCATAATCATTCATTATTACTGCAGGTTCTGGCACTGATATATCCGAAATACAAGAAGTTCTAATGTCGTAATTTCCAGGGTCAGTATTTATAACTGAAGAAGGTGAGCTTATTTTCCAATTCTGTGAATTTTGTGTTGGCTCTGTATACACAACAGCTGGTTGAGAATTATAACTATAGAAATCATTAGTCTGTGGCATTTGCCATACTGCTGGATATTGAACCATATTTGCATAATTATCCAAGGGTATGACTTGTGGAGGTTTTGGGGATCTTGATATACTACATGATGCTGCTGGTACGATTGTTGGTTGATAAGCAGCAGAATAAGCAGCAGAATATGCAGATGGAATAGTGGTTCCCATCACTATATTACTCATAGAGTTAGTAGGAATAGCTGGTTGGGGTAAAGAAGTAGTTGTTATCACCGGTTGACCGATAGATATCGATTCTTTTGGAATAAAAGTACTAGTTTGGGGAGACATTGATACTAAATTACATAAACTTGGTCTTTGGTTTTGATTTAAAGTAGCATACTGATTATCTTGAATCACAGAAGGTGCTGTTGATGTCAATTCCGGTAACCCATTTTTACCAGATGCTATCGAAAAGAGAGTGTTCATTAACTGTGCTTTCGGACATACTTGATTTGTCGTTATAATTTCTCTATTCGTATCAATAATATGAGGTTGAGAAGATAACCTTGTTTCTTCCAGCAGCACATTTTGGCACACAACTGTTGATACCTGTAAAAATATTTGCTGTAATAATGTTGTTAAGATATTAAAGTTTATAAAACAAGACTTACATATGTTGTAGATAAAACTAATAAGTAGAGGTTTGCCCTCCTACTTGGACGATTCATTTTGATCAATTATTAAAAAAGTGATTAATAATATCTTTTATACAACAAATTCAGTGACGATCATAAATTTATTATATAATGTATTTTAAAATTTATCGAAATTGAGAAATTCTTACGTATTGTTACAAGGTATGTTTAATAATTTATGAAATATTGAAAATTTATCATTTATCATATTAATCAAATGTTTTGTAATATTTTGGTCATTTCTAGTCATAATATATTTTAATATGTGTTAAGGGTATGTACTATATTTGTTAACTAATTTGAAATATGTTCAACATATTTCAATATTGTCAATAAATTATTTAGTCCTTAAAGATATTTCGTAGTTTAAAACACCTGTAATGTAGTTGATACATTAGGATTTATTGAACGAGTTTTTTAACGAAATCTATTATTTCGTAATTTATTACATGTTAATCCGTTGTTTTACCAAAAAGAGTTGCTAATGAATCGTTTCATTCAACAGATTCGTAGATGTTATTGCCAAATATTTGATTGCTAGTTGTGGGTGGTTTACCAAAAATGAGGTTATTGAACTCAGTTGTTTTGTTTACATGTGTGGGTATACCATTAAGCTAAACTAAATATCTCTCAAGGTTTCAGTGTTTCTTATTAAATTGTGATATAAATCAAAATAGTTATGAAGTAAAAAAACTATTTCTAATAGAACATATAGGATGTTATTATTAGTTTCTTTATTACTTCCCTCCAAAGAGGAAGTTTAAAATCTTTGTTGTCACCGACAGACGGATATGCTCAAGATAACGACATCCTCGATTTCGGTATGATTGATGTCTGATCTCATAAGCAAATACCTTAAAAGGATTCCCTTGTTCTCAAAACTATAGGATATTTTTGATAATCTTGCATTGTTTCAAGAACTATACAATATCTATACACATCATCATATAAAATTATAACAACATAAACTATTCTCAATATTATTTGATTATTAATAATCCTAAAAGAGAAAGAGAGAAAAAAAGAGATCGAGAGAGAGAGAAAAGGACACCTTATAAAATTAAACTATTTTATTTACAGATTAAAACTCGTGTATAAATTTCTTTGTATGAGACACTTACATCTCGCCTACCCGTGAATACGATTGCTGCAAAGCATTCGAAACGTCGGGTTAAAATTAAAAAGTAACCAAATTAAACGCGAGTTTTAATCCGTAAAAAATAGTTTTATTTGAAATGTTTACTCGTGAAAATCTAAGAAAATACTAGGTGACTTTATTCTCCAATAATAGCCAAAATATCATCATAAATATCATAGTAATATAAAGAAACTGTACTATGGCCACTAAATTCTAAGGTTTAATTACCATTATTCCATTGATGTGTCTTAATCTGCAGCGAAGTCAAGGTAATGACGTCACTTTGATCTTTAAAGTGACTTTTATACATGCGCCTGCGCAGTTTTAATTAACAATGTTTTAACTACATTGTTGAGAATATGTCAATTTACACAAATTAAACTCGTTATTAAGCTAAGCTTGCGTAAAAACCCGAAATACATTTTACGACCACTAAATCTGAAAAGGGTTTGTCGTGTACATAAAATAAAATGGCTGCGAGGGAGAAGTTAACCTGAGTGATAAAATATAAAATGAAAATGGGTATCATCTGCTTTAAATTGTCTTACTTTTTTTTTTTTTTTTGTAATTAAATGACCTGAAAGATGTACTTTTTGTAAAAGTTTTGTTTTTTCAATAAAACAATTTTACGGATATAACTCGCGTTTATTATATATTTTTTTTAATTCAAACCCGACGTTTCTAATGCTCTGCAGCAAACGTGTTCACGGTAAGGCGAGATGATGGTGTCTGTCAGTCAGTCAGTTTATTTGTCACCTACCTCCAACGGTTCCTGAGTTTACGGGCATAGAGTTCAGGATGCACACAAAAATGTAATACGAAACGAGTTATATCCGTAAAATAGTTTAGAGAAATGTGTAGTACTCGTATAAATCTTAGAAAACATTTTGTTTTTTTGTATTAAATCTATGATCCTTGATTAGTATTAAATATAACTAGCTGTTGCTCGCGGTTCCACCCGTAGACGATCGATTTGATTTTCTTTTAAGATAATTAAGAGTAGCGTAATGATAGATAGCCTTCAGGAACCTGCCTTTCATAATCAGAAGGTATTTTTGATAGTCATTTCTCGAAAAGAAGGAATTTAAAATAATCACAATATATTAAAATAGATCTGAACTACTTTTGAACTCTAAAACTATTTTAACCATCGATCACATTCCAATACTATTTTCTAGATTACAACCACCATATTATACACAATAGCTATAAATTTTTGTTTATCAGTATCTAGTATTGGATGAATGTTTCTGTTTCAAGACCAATTTAGAAAATGTACAAAATGCTTAGATGCCAAATAATTATATTATAATGGACGTTGTTAGAAATACATTAAAATACTATGATTATTAAAAATAGATATAAATGGCATAATGTATATTTGTTTAATAAATCTTTAATTGGAATCTAATTAATTCATATATTTTAGATTATTTAATAATAATAGAATTTGATGGAATTAATTATATATATCATATAAACGGCTTTCATTTTTGTATTTAAGGTTTATAAATATATATAAAAATTATATATATTTATATGTATATTAGAACTACTATGCTCAGTGAGTATCAAAAGCCGCACCGTAGTATTAAAAGCTTGCGGTTCAAAACTTTTAAAATCTAATTTGATTATATTTACAATATACCTGATTTCGTTAACCTCAAAACCAAAAAGTTTTCATTGCTGCGTTCTACAATACTAATAGTATTATTTTAATAAGTATTGTTCAAAATTTTCCGCATTTTAGAAATAAACTCTATTTCGAGGAGAGTTTTTAAAACAGAAATAACAAGTTACCAATAATACTCACTCTGAAAACAGCAATATGTGGGTCATAAAAAAACTGCTGTTTGGGAACCGAACCCACGACCTCTGACTCATCATCAGGCGGTCCACCAACTAAACCAAGAGGCTGAATAATATTTCTTTACCAGATTCCTTAAAAGCCTACAGAAAATAAGTAAGCAAAATATTTTTTTTTTCCACGTTGTTATAAAATAATATAACCATATTTTTTTTATTTATATGCTTTTGATTTTCTTTTAAATATACTTATACAATTTTTAAGTTGTTTCAATGGATTCTATGCTTATAATGCTATAGTTTTGAATAGGTAACCATATTTTACAATTCATTATATATAATTATTCGGCTGTACTCACGTAATTGCTATCGGAATTTTCCTGACTAGTTGCGAACCCAGGCGGGGTGAACTAGTGAACTCACATAACGATTCCGCCAGGTTCCGCCATAAATTAAAATCCCGAATGGGTTCGAAAGTAGTCCGGCAAATTCCGATAGTATTAACATGAGTACAGCCTAATATTCATATATAATAGTAATCATGGATCACGAAAGTTTACAAACAAAAATCATTAATACTATTACTAAAAATAACATACTATCCGTCAAATCACTGTCAATAATAAATGTTCGTTCTTTTAAATTTAGCCAGGTTACATCATTACAAAAATGTTTACTTACTGACTTAAATGTTCGTTCTTTTAAATTTGGTCGAATTACATCATTACATATATTTTTACTTACTAACTCAAATGGTTCTTCTTTTAAATTTAGTTGGGTTACATTATTACAAATATTTTTACTTACTCCCTCAATTACTCGTTCTTTCAAATTGTGTCGAGTGGCATCTTTACAAATATTTTTACTTACTGACTTAATTATTCGTTCTTTAAATATTGCGTAACAAGACTGAAACGTACTTAAATTTCAAACAAACAAATTAAATTTTCGCTCTTTTAAATTTAGTCAGGTTACATCATTACAAAGGCTTTACTGACATTACAAGTGATAACAGCTGCCCCACCACCTGTTATCAGTCGCACGGACGTTATCACTCATTGTAGAGTAATTGTGAAACCTGTACATGTGTCAATGTCATAACATTTGTAAGGAACTTTAATTATTGTGAAATCTAATATTTAAAAATGTTTGAGTGATTGCGTAATATCTTCTATGGTTATTATAAATGATGAGACGCCTTTTGAGGTGAGTTTATATGAAACTAAATTTAGTTTTAACTTTGTCACGTGGAAGTATTCGCTTTATATTTGTAGATATTATAACCAGTGTGACTAATAAATGTAAAATTGCTTTTCATTTTCCAGCTGCAGAACAAATTCTACATTATTTTGTAACTTTGTATGTTTCTGAATGTTTATTTTAAAATAATGTTATTAAATTTAAATAATAGAGGCTATGGGAAGTAAAAAAATATATGTTGGTACAACTGTCTGGAGGATTTCTTCTATATCTCAGTACTATAGCAGTACTTTTATCACAATGAAAATTAACATACTTTTTTATATTGAGAATTTATGATACATGACTACTATTATATATAATTCTGTGTAATTTATTAAATTTTCCTGACTAGTTTCGGAATACCACTACTCCGTGTTACGAGTACGGAATACTTTTAAATCTATTCGGAGCCCTCATGAGATTCAAAACTAATCGGACAAATTTTCCCTTTGCATTTTCCTAAACGTTTTGAGGTTTGAGTGTAAAATATCATAAAGCACCCAATTTAAGTTATTAAAACAACGAAAAAACAAACTCACATTCATATATAATATTAATTTTGACTACATGTTTCCATTGATAATAAATTGAATTTTGGCAACAGACAATGAAATAGAAATTTAAAAAAAATCTTACCAAAAAAAATAAACCAATAAATTCTTAACAATTCTTAAATCAATGAATCTTGAAGCTGTTTAATCTGAATCCACGCTAAGAATGTCTGGAATATAAAATAATTTATCTGTGAGAAGCTTCCAGGCATCGCGTGAATAACAATGGAGGTGAAGATATATCTTATTTAGGAGTACACCAATTACAAGATCACAAGAAACATGCTTAGTATTTTCTAGTCCATATTACGTAAATTTTTGAACGTTTCAAATAATATCTAATTTCATATACTTATAGTATTTGAGGAATAAAAAAATTATGTAAAAAAATATTTATATATTTATTAATCGATGCGGAATTTTATACTGAATCTAAAAAAACCAACACTCATGACGAGCCAAAATTTTCCCTGATAATCTATGTTATAATAACAATTAAAATTAAAATTAGTATAAATTTAAGGTTATCTTTGTTAATGAATTTCTAGAATACCATTTTTCTAGCTTGAATGTTTCTTTCTCGCTTGTGTCTCGTCGTACCTCTCACTCTTACAAAAATCTGATTTAGGGACGAGTTTTCTTCATGTTTATAGTTAAATCATTATTAAATTAAACATATATAAATATATATGTTAAATTGTATATGTACATAGTTAAATGATAGCATTCACAGATAGAAAAAAGGACTTATATAATCTGTAATTATCTCCTTTTTTAATATATATTATATTTCAAACAAAATATATCAGAATATAATCTGTGAAATACTTTCAAAAATTAGGAATTCATTTTAATATGCGAGTAGTGTTTATAGTTTAACTAACTTCAGAATGAGACGTTGTGGGAACAATGGCGTCACCTGGACTCCATTCAAGAAACTTTAGAAAGGTCATTTAGTATCAAACAGACCACATATTTACTCTTTGTTATATATTGGAGAAAATAATTATATAATATTCTTATTGTATTTTGTTACAGAGTATTTAAATAATTATCTGATTCCTCATTACGTAAATCGTAATTTTTTGTGTATATTGATTTTTTTTTAAACAAAATAGTAAACAGTAGTTTTATATCTACTAATGTAAATCCTATCGGAATTTGCTCGACTAGATTCAAACAATTCCGGCCCATTTCCGGGTTATTCACCAGCACGAAATTAGCCAGGCAAATTTCAATATTGTTTACGTAAGAACAGTTGACTAAATAAATAAATACTATATAAACAATATAATAGTAATAACGGATTTTGAAAGTATAAATCACAAAATTATATAATATAAAATATATAAAGAAAATATAAACACTATATTCTGCAAAATCACAAGAAAATAACTATTGCTTTAGTACTTACGTACTTTAGTAACCCGAATTTCTAACGATTTAAAAATTGCTAATGTCAAGGTCATAATGACGCGTAATCTTTTGCACACAAATAAATTAAGCATAAAATTACTTTGCAAGAAGTATTTTTTATAAAATTTAAAATATATACCTCCATACAAGGTCATGTCGTCAATATTGTAAGAGCTGTCAGAAAGCTATATAATAGACAATTTGGTTGACAATTTACATTTTTACGACGAATATTATTTTTAATGATTATGAACCAAGGTGAAAATATTTTTAAAAATAAAACTTAACTAACCAGAGAATAATAATTTTTCTTCTAAACCCTAGAGACTGAATAATCAACATTATTGTACGAAAAAAAGTTGCCACGAAAAGAAATATTCTATATATACTGAAATAAATTATATTCTGTATAAAAATAACAAATTAAAATATAACTTAGGAGTAAAAAAATTTTTTCAATAGGTAATGCCTTAGTATCCTCGTTAGAGCTAAGTTACAACAGGCTCAGAGGTCGTCAAGGGAGAAGTAAAGGAATGCCCTCTTGTATTTCTCTAGGCACGTTTTAAACGTAAAAATGGCCGCTGAATTGTGTTATGACAGCCTAATTGACAACCATTACGTTTTTCCTAAGTTTTATAACAAAATATTAATGTGCGATTGATGCTGAATAGTATATTTTAAAAAAATAGACTTTTTAGTATTTTCTTAGATTTTCACGAATACACATTGAAATAAAAATATTTTTAATGGAAGTGTCGGATACTTACATATCTTGTCTTTCCGTGAACACGACTGCAGCAAAGTATTCGAAAATAAAATTAATTTAAAATGAAAATAATAATCATACATCAAAAAATTATATTTATTATATAAATAAAACAATTTATCTTAGCCTTATATTTTGTCTATTTTTTTAGTACTGGCAGGAAAAGAATATGTAGCATTATGCCGTCCTTTGAAAGATGTAAAAAAAGATTTTAATGCAAAAAAAAATAACTCGTGCATTATAATTCCTCAGTTTTATTAAACAAGTAGAATCTATTATAATATTAAACTCAATTTCACTAACAGTATATAGCACTTAAGCATTCACACTGAGTGATCGTTGCACTCTGTTATATGAAATTAAACCTTATCTGACGCAGTTTACAGTTTATTCTTATCGGTTATCAATTTGCCGCAGTGTAACATATTTGGATATATATCCATTATCCAACTATGTTATTATCATTAAATATATGGTAATATAATCTATGATATATTCATAAGTTATTAGTTAGTAATTATAGAGAAATGAAATTGATGGTATCTATATATTTTAATGAAACAACAAGAGGAAAAGTTTCAAGCAAGTTTCTGTTTTTAATGTTAATTTCTATGTTACCTATAATTATATATAAATATATATATATATAAAATTTTTAATATCATTGTATTCTCGAGAACCATATTGATTTTTATCACAATACTATACATATAAGTTTGTCCTTTGTTCTGTTCTTGTTAAAAATATATTCTTAAAACTTAACAAACCTTTAATAAGCATTGGTGATATTAAACGAATACAATTTAATATTAAATAATAAACTAATAAAAAATAAGACAATATTATCTACCTTTACCATATCTTGTCACATATATTTGTATATTACAAAACGCTTTGCTCGTTTCCTACACATTTGATTGTCAATAGACGCAGACGGCTGAAATTAAGATGGCGGCCGATCAATGGTTGCCATAGCAACGCGTCGGTACCGCTCAGCTGGTCTGGAAGCGCTGAAACCATAACACCAAAGCCTTGGGTTGATTTTTTCTTAACAGAAGGAGATAGTTGGTTAGTTCAATACAAAAATTGTGAGGGGAAGCGAGATGAAAGATGTTGTTTGAGTTCAGTTCTTAGTTTTTATTAAATTTCAATGATTTTAGTTTTCATTACTTTTTTTGCGATCGGTTTTGTGGGTTTATAAATTCCATTGGAATAATTAAATTATTGTATATAAAGTTTGTTATAACTTCGTGTTTTGTGAATTCTAAATTTGCAAAAAATATTATTATTTTTTAACAATTTAATCAAACACAAATTTCAAGAAAGAAATTTATTGAGATTAATTTATTACAAAAAGATGTTTGAGTTAAACATTTAATTTTAAAAATAATAAAATTAATTAATTAAAAAAATTAAAAATATATATACATATTCACACAAACAGAAAGAAATTACTTAAGTAACGTTATTACCTTGTTACAAGACCACTAAGTAGAAAACCTAACATATTTAAAAAGTGTGACGTCCAGATTAAATAGTATATAAAAAATATAAACAAACTTATTTGTTTAAAATTAGCACCAAAACAATACACATATGCACAGTAACAGAAAATTTCTGAACTATAAAATAACGATAAATAACTTTATAAAATAATATTCTATCATTAAAAAATAACCAGCTTTTTAATTTTTATTTATATATATTATATTATTGTTATTTGACGCTTATTAATAAAAATATTGTCTCTTTTTGTATTATTGATTGTAATTTTTGAGGAGTTTTACAGCAAACCTTAAATCAAACAAATATACAGTTTAAAATATAAAGAAATGGATAGATTGTCTTAAGTTAACTATAAACAAATCTTATTATAGAAACAGATAAATAGATTATCCCATAAGTTATAAAACTAGAACGAGAAGCTCTATAATTAGTTTGAATAATTCAATTAATTTCATACTTTTTTCCACATATCTAAATTTTAAAATTTTACAAAAATAGTATAAGATAAAAGTCTCGAAAACAAGTTTTTGTTCAAAAATATGGTGCCACATATTAAATTATTAAATTATATATATATGATTTAATAATTACATTCTAAAAACAAAAAGAATGACACAAATATTGAATGCGTACATATATTGTATACACTAACACACATACATATATATGTGCACATATAACTAAGAATTTATTTCTTTACGTGTTTGTACAGACTTTTGATAATATGAACAATCTATTTTTTACCTAATAGTATTAAAAGTGAGTATATTACTTATATATATATATATATATATATATATATATATATATATATATCAATACATAAAATTATTGATTCTGTCGGCCATTGCCGTTTCCCAATTAGGCGTGCGCGAAAGACATGCGGGGTACTATTTATACATGCGCCCGCGCCTATCCCGTGCCTTATAATTATAGAACATTGCGATTTAAATGTACAGAGTCGCATGACTCACATGGATACGTATTTTACGTAAAATTGTGATATTAAAAATCACCTAAAGTAATATTACAACAATCTTACTTTTCCATTCATCACAAAAAAAATATTTTATTCAAATTTCGTGTTACTCAATTTGTCTTTATAAAAAAATCAAAGGTTTTAATAACTAAGATTATAATAATATTGAAACATTTTTTTAAGCTATTATAGTTTTTAAAATTGCAGGGTAGGTCACGGTTTTCGTTAAAATAATACATTTATTATAACATAAAATCTAATGTACAGATATTTTATTAGTATATTAAAGAAACATAAGTCAAAACGAATTTGTATTTTAAAAGATTTTTCATACATAAATCCTCGGCCAATTGCTCCAGATCGTGTAAACCCAATATTTACTAACAGTACTGAACCACAAACATTTCGAGAAAAGCCTAGAACATTCGATACATAACTTTACCAACGTTTAGAATTTTGCGAGACAATTACTACAAGCTTAAAATAAAGAGAAGTTTATTATTAAAGAATAATTTATTTACATTTAATTCTATTATTTTATTATTTATAATCGATTTACTAAATACATCTATTTTGTAAATCTGATTATACTGACACGATTTTGATAGGCCTTGACAGTTTTAAATAACATTGTACAAGATAAAAAGTATGTTGTTACATTTATTACAATAATTTTATAATACTTTTCATTGATGTATCTCAATATTTATTTTTATTCGTAATTAAATATTAAAAACTTATTTATAAGATTAATAATTTTGTAAAATTGTTTTGAAATAGATTCTTTGTTATATTTATAAAAATGTTATATTCATCAAGGTTAGTAGGAACACCGTAGCTCAATTGTCATAGTGATAGATTGACATCCCAGAGGTCGCTAGCTCGAGTCCTGTCTTTATTGAATATATATATATATTATTTAATTTAAATTAATTTGTATAGGTGTACGACATGTTTGTCAACTTTCGACCTCTTGAATGACAGCTCAAACATTTTCACCACGCTTTTCAACTTTCCCTTCACTTAGAACAGTTGATAACACGTGATGACGTCATAGGTTGATGACGTCATAAGTAAGCATTTTAATAATAATTAGGTTGTAATCTTTATATTTATTGAGGGAAGCTCTCTATAAGAGACTTTTCTGCATCCTTTGTGCAAGCATCAATCAAAAACGGTATATCTGAAAATTTACAAATTTTGCACACTGATAGACATCAGTCTGGTTATATATTTCAAATATTTAATGTCGTTGAGGAATAATCACAGAAAAAAAACCCTATAGACTTCAATGGGAAAAATTTTTGGCTCCAAGAATTTGCGAGCGCAGCAAGTCAAAATTGAGGTCTGGTTCGCGATCCTAGTACTTTTGTGATATATGATTACTATCACAAATCATTATCTTGTACTCATGCTAATACAATCAGAATTTGCCCGGCTGGTAACTTACTTTCGAGGTTCTTATTCTTGAGCTTGAGGATGGTATGAAGGCGTCTACTCTCAATTCCGCGATTCCGAAGCTAGATATGTAAAATCTGATAGTATTTACGTGTCTACAAAATAACTATATATAATAATTTGATTATATATCGTTATTATTACTTTAACAATTTCCAAATATATTTTTATTGCAAACTAAACGGAAATATATAGGTTTAAAATTAAATGTATTCTCTACAAGTAAAGCCATAAAATTGAAACAATATTGTGGTTAAAATGTTGCAAAATATTGCCTAAAGAATATGATAGTTGTAAATTTTTTTCAAAGGCGTCTAACTGCAGAATCCACAGCTCTAAGCGGCCATATTGTAAAGAACACTCGTGTCTGGCGGAATGTATATAATGGTGGGAATGTTATGTTACATTTTGCTTTGCTTTTATTATTTATATATAGTGTTTCATATTCATAATTATTTGAATATATATATATATATATATATATATATATATATATATATATATATATATAAGAACGATATTATTTATATATCAATAATATGTTATATCACAGATAACAAAAAAAATGTGTTTAAATTATTTTCTGATTATAATAATCTTTATTGCTTATCTTACAATATTATTTATTTCCAAGAAAATTGTATACAAATTGGAGAAGAAATTTGTAAAATTATGAAGGTGTTATTATAAATACTCACATTTTAAACTATAATAAAAGTAAATATTTTAAATGTTTTTAAAATATTTACTTTTATTACTATAATTCTTCAAATTTTAATATCCTGTGATTTGAGTAAATTCTTTTCGGTTTCGAAAAAGTAACTTTTTAACCTAATTAGTTTGGTTATTTATATACTTTAAGGTTATGAAATATAAATACTTCAAACATTAGGTAAATTTTCTTAGAAATATACAAATTTCGTTATCATTTAGGTCGTCAATTTGGTTGCAAACGGCGGGCTGATACTCATTATATTTTTGGCACAAGTTCATCTTGTCTATGCCAAGCTTTCTTTAAAGATAAAATCTATCCTCTTTTAACAGGCTCGTTATAATCACCATTTAAATAAACTTTTTAATTATTACTGCTAATTTTAAATATAGAACGTGCGTTGACTTGTGACGTCTTTAACATTATAGGCCAAGGAGAGTTCCGAATCGAATTTAACGGCGTGCCAATGTCCAAGCATCTACACGCATCATTGAACAATTAAAAAACTATCGACAATTAAAAAACTATCGACTAAGAAATTCCTAACTGTCATTCGTTCTGCCAGGTTTACCGGTTTTTAAAAAGAGTTTCTATATAAAACCTAAAAAACCGTATTAAATATTTTTAATAAATCTGTTTTAAAATAAACGCCAGTTGGGGTCATAGACCGACAAGGCTAGTGGGTTTGGTGTGGGGACTACTTAAACTGAATTCACTGCTTCCAGAAATAGCAAGAAGACGATGTAATCAATAAAACGAGATGCTGGTGCATTATACACTTATTCTAATCATAATAAACACTTCCATGTTAAAAAAAAAAACAAATTTTTCTATTATTGTAAAAATAACTTGTAAGTAAAATAATTACGCTGCACAATTTTTGTTTAATTTGTTTTTTTTATTAAGCTGGCAACACCAATTCATTAATACTTCATTGAGAAACATATTTTAACTGTTTTTTTATTAACAATATATTTTATGAAGCCGTCAACACCTATTATTTCAATACGTCATTTAAATAAAAAAATATGTTGAACAATACTCAATATTTAGGTACCAATTAACAAAAAAATTATATCAGAAAAATATAAACCTCTTTTAATAAAGTATTCCCGTGCTTCGTATTTGTAAGCAATATATCCAATCCATTAAGTAGCGATTATTTAAGAGAGAGTTACGTGGATTTTTTATTGCTTTTTTTTGTAATAAAATATGTATTATTACATTATGAAATGCAAATTAACTTTTTTATTATATACAAACTTTTATTTACGTTTTCACCCGCGGATGAACGATTATATTTACTATTAGGATACCTAGTAACGTATCTAACTAACGTATCTAGCTAACTGATCTTTCTCGCGAATCTGTCTATCATAAAGAATTTTTCAACTTCATCCTGTAGTGTAGCAAAATAACGCTTTAAAACAAACAGACTTTTTCACCTTCAATTAGTATAGGTAAATGGAAATTGAATTTATAGAATTATATTCATTTAACAGCTAAAGACAAATAAAAACAATATTGAATAACTTATTAGCTACAAGAATTCAATAACATGTTAATACTATACTACTAAGGAAAAGAGTATATTTACTTAATAAATACATTTTTAAGCTAAGATACACTGTTCTATATACTCTTTCATTATTTATTTATTCTCTTATTCAAATAAAAGATGTCTTTATAGCGAAATTACGTAAATGAAGAAACTTTGAACGTTTCAACTAACGAAGGTAAACCTACTGCATCTTACAGTTGACTCTAAAAATTAGCGAGCATTGATTGAAATACAGATGTGTACGTAGCTTAATAACGTTGATAATTTGAGATCAAATTAAATATTAAAATGTTATGAAAATGATTGTCTTATTATATGTAACACAGTCAATTGTGTTTCTTATGCCACAAATTACCTCTATAGGATACACTTTGACCATTTAATAAAAAATTGCAATCACAAATGTCACCAAAAAACTTCAGGACCTATAGTCACTGTCATCGACAACTCTGCCAATTTTCGACATCCTACCATTATTACTCTAGGAGGAGTAGCGTTAGTAACGAAACACACTTTTAACCAGTAAGAGCTTCGCTCCGCTTAGCTTAATAATATTTTTCATTATAAGTTTTCTCAAATCAAATGATGAAGGAATGAATGTTATGAAAAAACTTTTACAATATTATGACATCTTGTGACTTTTTTAAGTATGTTTACGAAATACGTTATCAAAGAAGTCGTTATAAGCTTCTACGACACATTTAATGTATCTGAAGGTGCTTTTTACTTTAATTAAATAATAATTATTTTTATGTAATAACTCCAGCCAGTACTGGTTCTAAATTCAGTGTAATAATTCTTATAAATGATTTAATTTAAGTTCAATAAACTTAAGAATTGAATAACATTTAGTACTTCATATTTTCACTAAAATATTCGTATGGCATATGTAGTGATTATTAATTTAAAATCCTTATTGCAGAACTACACCGCGTCAGCCCCACCGAAGCCGTCATCAGCGCCGGCGCATACAACGCTGCAGCGGTCTGTGCGCGCGGCGGGACCGGCGAGAGTCATACCAAGATTCCACTTTCCCAAAGGCCGACCTCCGCCCGCCCATCAGCAGGACCACGCATTACACAAAGTTCAGTCAGCATTCGCTACTTTTCCTAACAGCCAGGTGAGTTTTTTCCGATATATAGGTAATAGTATTATTTCAAATATACCTATGGCAAAATACTAATATATAACTTTATAAATATAAATAATATAAAAAAATAATAAAACTGCAATTAAATTATTAAGATTAAGAATTCTTTTTAAAGTTATTTTTTTTTTACTTACCTGAAGTATTTCTCTTTTTATGAGACATTTTAAATTTGTTCAACTATTGTCTTATCTGTCAGATGACATATGTCAGATGACAAAAATAATCCACTATTCTTATACTATCATATCATATATGTATTATATGATAGATTTCTTTACCTTTATTAATAAGCTTTATATAATAGTCGATTATATTCCGAAAGACATAGCTTAAAATTTTGCCGAAGTATTACAATAGAATACCGAAGAAGTCCTTGATAAATTATAAATTTGTAGCTAAGAACTAGAGACTGTCAAACGAAACTTTGAAATATAAAGTACCTCAAACACAATAGCTTCTTAAATTATATGAAAGATTAAAAGGCAGAAACACACTAGCAGACACAACAGCAAACACACTAGCACTATATAACAGAAACTAGCGATTTAGTATACAATTTAAAAAGAATTATAAAAAATTATAATTATATTTTATTAGTATTTTGGAATAAAATCTTTTTAGAACATTTTAGAAGTTGGAAACTTTATGAAACACAAATTTGAATTAAAAAGATACAAATACAGTGACTAGAGTACCATTAATAAAGTCAAACGCGAGGTTTCTTCAGAACAATTCAGACATTCAATGCTTAAACACACAAAAGAAATGTATAAAATAAATAAGTTAACTTTCTTCAACTCCATCTAGTGCCAAATAATCGTATTAAGTTAAAAATACAGAAGTAATTTTAAAGTTACACTCATACATTTTATTTATCTTCTTAAGTCTTGTTATAATAATTAATAATACAAAACCTTACAAATTGCTTAATACTCCTATTACTCTCTGTGCTTCGTTACTAATGCTACTCCTCCTAGACGAATAATGGTAGGATTTCGAAAATTGGCAGAGTTGTCGAGGACAATCACTTATAAGTCCTGAAGTTTTTTGGTGAAATTTGTGATTGTAGTATTTTATTAAATGGTCAAAGTGTGTCACATACAGTTGACATGTGGAACATTTTCAAATCGCACGCGCGAGTTCTTATTAGGCATAGCCGCTCTTTACTGTGCTAATTTTACAAGTATGTGAAACTAATTCATCAACAATGATTCGCTCCGCAAAATATTTAAAATTTGGAACCTATACAGAATTTATTAAGCCCTATGTATAAACAATGTAATTCAGTTGTTATACGACAGCCCATCTTGTTATCTTTCTACAATTTTATGATTCCAATATGGCTGTGCCAAAAATTCTTTAAACCACTTGAGTGTTATATGATTCTTCCTGACATTTGATGTCTGTATTGAGTGATGTATCGTAGTTATTGTTGCCAGTTTATAAAGACAGTTATTTTTTAAGTAATGCAACAAACATAATATATTATACAATTCACATGTACAAAAATCATATATCAATATTTAGTTTATACATATCTGTTTAATTTTATTATAACATACAATTTCCTTTTTAATTTTTAATCTAGATTCTTCTTCTATAACCCTTGAGCACAATACCTTCCACGTATGTTACCTACATTTAAATATTTAATTTGCACTTTCGTTTCTGAACTTATTCATTCTTTTTCCTCATATTATTTACGGTTTTAATATAAAACCTCTTTCATTTCATTTATTAATTTATTCTACATTTTTAATATATCCTTATATAGTTTTAATTGCGGTTTTGTTGTGGACAACTCGGTAATAATATACATATACTTATATATATTTGCCTGATATTTAATTCCTTTTACTATTTTCGTTTGACGAGTTACATAATTTCTGTTTTAATTTTATTGTTTTACTTCTCTAGTTTATTATATACTGTAAACATGTTGATTTAATTAAAAATATGTATTTATTACTTGTTGAAACCATACGACTGCCGTGTACAACTAGTATGAGTTTTGTAAAAAAAAATAGGTAACAAAAAAAAAATAATAGAGGTATTTTCTTCCTAATGAAAAAATTTTAATCGAAAGTCTTCAATAAAACAGTATCATCCGAGTGGAAGAAAAATACTAAAGAGTTGAGAGCACTGAAATGATAATGTAAACTTCAATTAAATCGAAATAAATTTGCTTTCAATAAAGTGGATTTCATATTGCATTTAAAATATTAACCATCTTTATTAATAAACTGTTTTAAAACGAATACATATAAATAAGAAAACATAGATAACAAAATTTAAAGATATTACAATTAAATAAGCTTAAAATCACATCAAAGAAAATGAAATGAAGTTTTAAAAAAATCTTTAAAATTGATGTCACCGAGAACGAGTAGCTTTTATCTCATCTTGTATAATCATGCCATTTAGACAACATGATTGTAAAATTAGTTCAAGTAATTTAATCTGAAGCCATTGGAGTCGTTTAACAATGTAAAAATACCTACCTATTTTATACATTTTTTGACAACAAAAATGACAAGGTTAATAAACGTCGGAACAATACACATTGGTCAAGAATAAGTGAACTACAGACTTTTGACAGGAGTGAAAGAAAAAAAGGGGGGAAAACCTACCAGTCATTTGACAGAAGTGACTGAAAAATTGGCGGGAATTAACTAAAAATATTTGAGAGGAGTGAGAGAAAAAAAGGCGGGACTAAACTACCGACTTTTAACAGGATGAAAAACTGGGGGAAAACCTACAGATATTGGATAGGAGTTACTGAAAAGAAGGAGGAAATTAACTTAAGATATTTGAGAGGTGTGAGAAAAAAAGAAGGCGGGACTAAACTACAGATTTTTGACAGGAGTGAAAGAAAAAAAGGGGGGAAAACTACAGACATTTGATAGGAGTGAAAAAACGTGGAAATTCATTAAAGATGTTTGACAGACATGAGTTTAAAAAGGCGGGAATGAACTAAAGACATTTGACACGAGTAAAAAAAAGACTTGAATGAACTACAGAAATTACTTTGACCTTCCAGACATTTGACAGGAGTGAGTGAGTTAATAATTCAAACCGTAAGGCCTGTCCATATCTGTTTCATTATAAATAAGATAGTAAGAAGCCGTCACAGAGTAGTTATAAATATCGCAAAGAAACTGCATCGTGTATACTGGACGCTGGCGTGCGTCCAAAATGCCTTTGCCCTGTTATTCTCTGTACCTTATTCTGCTTCAATGCGTCAAAATTTATTTAATATTTTAGTATCTGTTATAAGAATATTGTGGTTTTAAAATATTTATCCTTGTAAAATAACAGCTTTATAGTACATAATGCGAAACATTATAACTAGCCTATAATAATATATTAATATATATTGTAATTTGATACTGGTGTCTACCAACTTTTGAAACTTTCACAGTTTAAAAAAGTTTTCTTCCAATATTAAAATAATTTTACAATTAATTAGTAACGAATCAAATAAAATTTAATAACGAAAATTTAAATAAAACAATATTTTTACAGATATGAAAAATAGGGAAAGTAAGGTTATTGTAATATTACTTTAATAGACCTTAGTGACTCAGATTATATTACTCTATCTCCCACCAGATGCCTTTGTCTTAGTTGTTTGTTGAATCAATAATTATGACAATTATACAGCAGAAGTGTTGCTAGAAGTAAATAAACATTATATAATGTTTCTCTGCGAAAATTACTAGGAGACAATAGTCCTGCAGTATTTCTAATTAACTCTATACCCACGAGAGTGTTTGTGCAAACTATCAGCTCTTGTTGAGATATTTGAAATCCTCTCGTATGGATACGAAAATAGCATTTTTAATATGTTAATATTATTAACAATGCTATTTTTGTATTATTTTGTTTATTTTAATTGTATTAGCTTGTTTATATAATTTAAAATTAATTATATAATTTGTCTCAAAAGATTTTAGACCTTGTCTATACAAAAAGTATTAATGGCAAATTATAAAACTACACCATATCTCATGTAATGGATATACTATGTTACAAATAAAAATAATTGCGAGAATTTAACAAAATAAGTAATTACTTCACTCGCAATTTAACAAGAGCTCTCTGCAAATGTGATTTAAAGTAACGTAAAATGACTGCAATGTAACTTTATAGTCTGTCATAAAAAATAATAAAACCTATTCGTTTTACAAAACGAAAATAGACAAAAAAAAGTTAATAACATATATGTAAAATAGAAAGGTTAAATATGTTTATTAAAAACACTATAATAACGATATGAAACCTGTTTATTAAAATCTTTTTAATATTACGTATCATTATATATATATATAGGGTTTTTTTGTCATTATATATATAATGACAAAAAAAGGAATAGTTTTTATAATTCAAATGATTGGTCGTTTGTTTGCGCATGGGGTAATAAATTCTGGTCGGTTTTAGGTTTAATTTAGTGTTTGTAACGCCTGATTCATGTATAAATTAAATTACTATTGGGTAATATACAAACATATAGATTTAGCTGACTTACATCTAATGCTACATCTTCGTAGTAAATAAATTAATAATCTTCACAGTATGTCCGTCTGGATCTAAAATCTTTTACAGATTGTCTTGAAAAGTCCAGAAAATTTCCTGTCTCTTTCTGTTTCATTCTATTATATCCATCCTTTTTCCTCAAAGCCGCGCAGTGACGCATGCACAGGTGCACTTATGGTGAATGATAAGCAATGGAGAAACTGAAATAATTATAAAAGACATTTCCAATATATATGTATATATTTTCATTTTTATACAAGACTGGTAAATATTTATTATATCATTCATACAAAATTTATTTTGGTATCCAAATTCTCACATAAGACCCTCTGTCAAATGAAGTAGATTAACATACAATGATAAAGTGAGTATTATCTATATATTTATTAAAAATAAAGTCCCCGGGCAGACTATCTGTCAGGGATCGGATTTTTATACAGTCTTGTTTTCTGAGAAAAGTTTAGGTGTTTGTTCATTATGGTTTAATGTATATGAACTGAAATATGATGATAATTATTGAAAAGGTAAAATATAAAACAAAAACCCTAAACATAATTTTTAATATCAACAAAAACGAACACGGTTATATCCGCATCCACGAACATCCACGGAAATCCACCCTTAATCAGTGGAGGGAAATATTTGTCTATACATAACAATACCCATAAAGTAGTCTCAATAATTTTTAATTTAATTATTTAAAACTATTTTTTCATTTCATTTCAAACCAAGTAGCATAATTTATTAGGACTCGAATATAATAAATTAATTGTTAAAAGTTTTCAAAGTTTATAGACTAAAGGCTATTTAAAATGAGAAATTGTTTTAGGTGTGAATGGAAGGAAACCTCTTTATAAAGATAGAAATGAAGTGCAAGAGATTAATAATTTTATTATTATATAATAGAATAATATAATAAGAATATTCAATTATTACAATAAACAACGGCAATCGAGCTTGCCGCTATGAAAAACTCCTAATCGGCAAATTATAACTCGCAAATTAATTAGCAAACAAAAGAAAAAAAAATAATTAGAATAATTAAATTAATTAATGAATTAATTATTTTTTAAATTTTAAAAAATTTAAAAATTCGAAAATTTTTTTCCATTTTTCGGTAACTTCGGCGGCCGATCTGACCACCTTCCCGTTGGACAATTAACATAATTTTGAAAAGTGAATCTTACATTTAGATGCTGATTCCAAATATATCTTTAGTTTTTCAAAATTCGAAAAATAAAATTCGACACACACACGGACACGGAGACACACAGACACACATACAGACAGACAGATCGGAAGGAAAAACTGAGTTTTTCGAAAATACAAGATGTCATTTCGGAAAAACAACATTAAGGATAATGTTTCTAAATTATTTTTATTTCTATGTAACCTTTATCATACAAATATTTTATAGCCTTTCTAAACTTACTCTTTAGAAAAAATATAATTTCTCTCATAACCAGACTAAAGAAAAACAAACCAAACCATAGCTATATGCTTTTTTATAATTCAAAGTTTCCAACGAATGGCGGCGGTATAACAAACTTCAACTGTCAAATATATCAAAAACTTTTAAATTTTTAACGCAGTGTGCGAATGTTTAAACTCAATCGCGTTTAAGTAAGCGTAGATTTATATTAAATAAGAGCAACGCCATCTAGTGGATCTTATTTTTACTAATCTTTAAATCTTCATTTAAATTGTGGTTTTTATCGAGTAGGTTAGAAAACACGCACTTAGCACATAAAATTTGGCAAATATAAATTAAAATATATAAAACAAATTAGTAGAGAACAATACGTGTATTTATGTAGCCACAAACAACAATATACAATATTATTCAAAGCACCTTGAATTTATAATTACTTTATACATTTTAAAAACAAAACATTTAAGCTAGCTTCATACAGTCAAACGTGAGAGACTTCTCACGGATGTTAAAGCAAAGGTATAAACGAGACGGCCATTGTAAGATGACACATTATTAGGTTTTTTTATCTTAATAATCATCAAATTTTAATGTACAATTCTAATGAGGGTTAAATAAATATTTTATAAATTTATTTATAGCCACAGATTAACGAATTTCTGCTAAATTTATTATTAATAATTTTAACTATTTACAGTATTTGTAATATACGATGTATTATATATCCTATATATTTGGCATCATTCATACATTTCTAACACAATTTAAAATAAAAATTTCTTACATAAATTATTTGTGTTGTAGAAATGAATCTTCCAGGAATCATCTTTTTTATATAAAGTCAACAAAAGAAATATAAGGTCAACAAAACTGTCAATTTATTTTTCTTTTCGGCTTCTATCGAAAGTTTTAATAGACTGACCTTTACACAATAGACCGTATATAACCACTACATTTTAATGTTTTCCTCGCTCAAATAATATGTCAAAGAAAATGGTTTATTTTTAATAGACCCTAGAAGAATATTATTATACTTTGTTTACTTTTTTTAAATATTGTAGGAAAAAGGGAACCTATTATTTAGGTTTCAACATTATATTTAAACTCATTATTCATTCTGCCTTTACCTTAATATTCCATACCTTCAATCCTAATTTAGTCACCACTAAATAAAAAAAAAAAACGAAGAAAAAATACATACAAAATATTTACTTACATCAATACTTATCTTGCAATGCTTTAATATAAATTACAGTTGTAACGAAACAAGGAAATATACTTAATATGAGTGCGATATGCCTTATCGTTTACTATTCTTGCTTCAAAAGACGGCATTACAAAGCCATCCGCCGAACCCAATCGGGCGCGTCCTCAATACTGATATAGGACGCTCATTATTTAACCATACAGAATAAAAACAAAATCCTTGTCAATCATATTGAAAACAATACAATATTTACATGAACTGTCAATAATTGACTTTTGACATTGACTTTTCAAAACGTCAGTTCCATACCATATATAAATGACATTTATATTTTTTCGCTAATATTGCCAAATTCGTTTGGTAAAATATAAAATAAGTATTTCTTTTAAGCAAGATGCATTTTCCAAGTTTCGTCCTATTCCCCGCAGCATGTTGACGTTTAGATAACAAGTTTTCTATTTGACCTAAAAACATCGCAATCTTCAAGATTGAGGCTTTAGCCGATTGGAGTCTCCGGATTTGAACTTAGTGGCTTTTCGTAACTTTTACTAAAATTTTAAACGATTTCTTCCTCTTTTTTTAAACTTTTTTACTTTTTATTTTTGTATGAAAGAAAAGCTAATATACCCATAGGTATATTAAGTATAATTTTGTACATAATTAAATAATTTTAGCTGTGAGAGAGAATTACTAGTACGTTCACGATATGTTGCATGGCTGTTTATATTCAGCACACTTATAGATTTCTCCCATATATACAAAATCTGTAGTTTCTTCTCCATTTAAATGATAATTTAAAATCTCATCACGTTCTATAAAACATTGCTTTTGCAATATGCATTCGAGCGCGTAGTTTTGAATTGAATGCTTCATACAAGATATATAATTGTAGACTACTTGCAATAAACGCCTTGATATTTAAGTCTTCAAATATCTAGCTTTTGTAGAACTAACATTTATTTAGTACAGACTAAAATTAGGAACGAAACGAGGAAAAGTTCAAAAGAAAACTACTTAAGAAAATTGTTTAATACTAGTTTTTTTTTATTGATAAAATAACCTAAAATGCAACCTATTTTTGAAGTTAGAAAATTGTCATGGCGTCGTATTTACACAAGCGCCCTTGATTTCCCAGTGAACATTAGTTTCTGTCTATCGTTTCCCTAACTCATGGGGTCAATGAACGAGGAAGTGGGTCACGACGCCTTGCCTATTTATAGCGAATGGACTACTTAGTATGACAGAATATTACGCAACTTTAGGAAATCTTGGATTCCCTTTGAAAATTAGAACTTCTCAGACAAGTTTTTGTATATCATATATATTAATAATCTCCTATTAATTGTTTTTAACTACATAAGGTTATAAAGACTTAACATATAATCTTGGCCTTTATAGAAGTTGTAAGTGTTGCCTACTTTGTTACTTTGTTGACTATAATCCCTAACTGGATGTTGTATATCTATAAATATAAGTATGTATGTAATAAGCAGACTATAAACTATAGTTAAATAGTATAAGCTAAAGTTAAAATAGCAATATCATTACTCTATTTACTAAGCACTAAGTCAAATAGTACCCTAATTTTGAATCACTATTTTTTGAAGTGAAATAGTAGTTTCATTCTGTCGTTACTGATGTAAAAACTTTTTTCTAAATCCAGTTAACCAAAATCTAAAATAATATGAAATCTCTTCTTTTAATATAAAGTAAGCAGTGTTTTTGTAGGAATTACTTTTTGTATTATATTGTCATATATACTCTGTGTACATAAATAAATCTAAAACGATATGTTTGCTTATTGAGCTGAGCGAAGCGAAGGTCTTACTGTTCAAAAATGTGTTTCGTTACTAATGCTTCTCCTCCTAGACGAATAATGGTAGGATGTCGAAAATTGGCAGAGTTGTCGAAGACAATGACTTATGATTCTGAAGTTTTTTGGAGACATTTGTGATTGTAGTTTTTTATTATATTGTCAAAGTGTTTCCCATAGAATTGATATATGGAACGTTTGAAATCGCACGAACGAGTTCTTATTGGGCTTAAGATTATAGCCACTATTTACTCTGATAATTTTACAAGTATGATAAACTCATTCAGCAACAATGCTTCGCTCAGCTCCACCCGCCGTGCAAAAGGGGCGAACGTACTAAAAATTACTATAATTCTTGTTTGGGATTAGTATGTAGTGTAATAATCTCACAGCGTTCCTTATCTGTTTATTCGACACGTGTCAGCGACCTATATACTGTGACGGAAATCGGACAGGCCACCCACGAGACCACAGCTTGACCAATACCTGCTTTACTATTTATACCACTATTGTCTATGCGATAGGATTTATTTTTAAGTAACACTTTTTGCTAATAAACCTTATTGTGACACACTTGTACCGTTAATATCTTTATTGCACTTGAAATAAAGTTCATAATACTATTTAGTTTTATACGTTTATGGTCATGTCACATGTGCAGGTGTGTCATTTGTATGTGTGAGATTTATGTATAAACAATAAGGATGCATTGAAGGCTTATAGAATTGTAATTACTTTCTTATATTTTAATATTTAGGGTCAAACTAATAATTAGGAACTTTTTGACTCCAAAACTGACTTAATATAAATAAAACTATAAAATGCGATTCGTAGCCTAGTAGACATAGTACCTAGTAAATTTGTAAATGGCTTCTTTAGTATTCAGAACTGAAATAATCTTAAATAATATTTATTTGATTTGATGTTATTATTGGTAAAGATATTTTTATTTTAAAAAATACAAAATTATAATATATAATGTTCAACGTATAAACCTACTAATAAATTATCTATTTTCATTTTATCATTCATTTTACTTTTTTTTTTAATAATCATTATTTCCTTCTAAAACATCCTTTGAGTTGTCATTCTCAGTGTAAATGCTGTCGATGCTACATTATGTCGTTTCGGGGGCTGTCGCACCTCGCACCCCCTGCCAGGGGTTTTGAAATGTAGTCAGTAAAAACTATTTCACATAGGTAACTTGTACATAAAGTTTGTTCAAAATCGATCGGTTAATTTTTGAAGAAACCGTTTCAGCTATAGACGGACAGACGGACGGACGGACATCCCAACAGTTTTACGTTATATATACTATACTATAAATGATGTAGATATATCTACGTCTATTTATCTATATATCTTTATCTATTTATCTAAGTCAATTATGTTTCTCTAGGTCAAGATAAAACAATGCGAGGAAGAGCAGCATCTAATGATCTCAATTTGAACAACTTTATTTCTCTAAAAAAAACATTACAATATTGTTCACTTACTAGAAAACTTAAATTTAGATTTAGATTTAAATAATTTTCACCAGAACTTAAATTTTTCAAATTCTTTCTATAATTTATTATTTATTTATTTATTCATTTAATTCTTTAATGCTACAAAAGCATTCTCTACCAGCCAACCTTACGACGTACAAGAGAGATTATTTGTAGGTGTGCAAAAAAACATCATATTAAAATAAATAATAATAATTATAAAAATAAAATAAAATATATTATTAATTTATTTCAATATTATAAGAAAATGTGTGTATACTAAACTTAATATGGTACTGTAATCTTTGGAATGTACATTCTTTTAATTTTTTTTTAACATAAATTAATGATTTTGAACTTTTTATGTCCATAGGGAAATTGTTGTATAACTAATCTAAATATATTAATTGCATATTATATCAATAAATTTGAAGCAAATTAAATAATTATTTTTGTCTTCAGGTACCTCGAGAGAGTTTTAAGCACATCGTGAAAGCGTGTGAATGTCCTCTTTACTGGAAAATGCCTCTGTTCTTGGCCACGCAGCAGAACCTCCATTCGTCGGTTGATGGACACAAATTCATTGATTTTTGGAGAGAGTAAGCAATTCTTTTAATTTTCAATATCAAACTTTATTATTGTTGGGATTTTATCCGCCATGTTCTAACTGTTCTCAATGGGATAAATATTTGTTTTCTCATATTGACAATATTGGTATTTTTATATTATACATATATAATTAATATACATAGTGAAATAAATAAAACACTGATTTAGTCAATTTATAGACAAATGATTAGTCTTTCAACCTCAGACATATTTTAACATATTTTATAGAATAGTATATAATTCTAAATTTGTAAAATACTTTTAAAAAAAATATATGTAAAACCCTCTCTTCACGCTTTAAATTATATTTAAATTAATAATATATTTATATTTAAATTAATAATATATATGTTTATATTTATGTATGTAAAACTATTTTTCAAGGTTGTCAACTCAATGCCATGACCAGGCTTCCCGATTCGTATATATCTTAACACGGGGGAAGAGCAACAGCCTCACACCTGAGGACTTCGTGCCCTTGGTCCAGGATGTAGTCGATACTCACCCTGGTCTCTCATTCCTGAAGGAGGCAACGGAGTTTCATTCTCGATATGTACATACTGTAAGTTGATTCACTGTTTTCTATGTGAATATTTTAAATTTATACTAATGTTATAAAGGAGTAAAGTTTTTGTTTAAACGTACTAATCTTGGAAACTACGGGATAAATTAAAAAAAATATTTGTGAATCGTATAGGCAAGTTCTTGAGGAAGATCTACTGTCTGCCTTTCTTCTTTTCATCTGCAGAAAAGGATTTTTTAACTATACTCCAATAATTTTTTAAATATTTTTTCCTTGCCCGCAATTGATTGACCTAAGGGCCGCCATCGACTGGTCGATCGCGATCGAAGGGTTGGCCTCCCCTGATATATAATATAGATTATCTAGTATTACGCTACTGTTTTTAGTTATTCTAATAGTACATAATATCGCTCGTCCCCGGGTGGAACAGCTGGTTATCTAAAAACAACTTGCCATTAAGACGCTTATATATAGAAAGTTAATTTCATCAAGGCTAGTAACAATAAGATAGATTAGTAGACACTGCGACTTGTATGAACTCGAAGAGGACGCAGGTTTGAATCCTGCACATGGTGTTGAATTTTTAAATCTATATTTATTTTAAAATATATAAATCTATATAAGTCATCTAAGTTATATAAGATCCTTTCAATAATATATAAATTATAAATAAAATTATACATAAATATATTGTTTCACACGAAAACCCTAGAAGTTTACTGAAATAAAATACGTACCTACTTTGAAAACATTTGTAATATCAATATTAGCTTTCGTCGTTTAAGGAATACTTTATTCCCGTTGCAAAGAAATATAAAATTTATAAGAATTTGTAATATTAAGTTTATTACTCTTGATTCTATTTAAATTATGAGTTTTTTAAGTAAAATATACAAATATTAAATCATTTAAAAACAAAACATACCTATATGTTCACAAAGATATATCAAAATTTAACTATTAGTTTTACGTTATTATTATATACTATAGTATTTACGTAAATACTATTTTAATGTGCACAAGTATCTAACCGGGGTTCATGGGGCGATTCCGCCATGCTGTGATCTCATGAATAGAAGTCTTTAATAGGTTTGATACTAGTCGGGCACATCCAGAAAATTATATATGTCGAAACAATCGGATTATCGGATCCTAATGAGCGGCGATTTATATACAGGCTGTGTTATGTTAATCGTCTTTTAACTCCGTCATATGCTAGGGCTACCAGCATGCAAGCGGGAGAAGCTGAGCAAAACTCTTTTCAATAAGAGAAACAACTATAAGTTAAAAATGAAAATTTTAGCTTGATACGATTTTCCCAGTATCTACCATTGACAAAAAATGATAAATATGTCAGTCATAGTAAGATTTTACCAACTACGCATGCAATAAAACGTTTCAATTAAAAATAAAGTTAATTGCAAGTTACTCTTAATCTACAATTAGGTTTTTCAAAATTTATCTATAGAAGGGGGACATGTGGTCAATCAATCAACTGGTCAAAATTTGGTTAGTATAGCTTGATCGGTGTAGTAGGAGATAGCAGACAAAATTTAATCGAGTTAACCGGTAAAGATAATCATGGATAACTATAGTTAATTGTCGCCAAACCTCAATCAGTTACTGTAGAAGTCTCGGGCTACTACTTCTAGCAATGGATTTCTTTTCAATGACTTTCCAATTTCCAGGTGATCGCTAGGATATTTTACTGCGTCAACCGATCGTGGTCCGGGCGGATATCGGTCTCTGAGCTGAGAAGATCCAACTTACTTCAAGTAATACAACTGCTGGAAGACGAGGAAGACATCAACCAAGTGACGCAATACTTTAGGTAAGATTGAATTAACTATTCTCCAAATAAGTGTCTTTCTTATAGCAAGAAACCAATATTTTTACATGAATATCCTAATAAGTCGAATTTTAATTATAATTTTCGAAAATTGTTGACCGAAGCTCTCTATGAGAGACTTTTATGCACCCTTTGTGCAAGCATCAATTAAAATAGGTATATTCGAAAATTTCCAAATTTTGCTCACTTAAAGACATCAGTTTGATGGTGGTTTAAGAAAAAACAAATTTTCACTTTAAATTTTAGGTTGAAAAAAAAATTGTTCAGGACAGAATGCGTTGACGTTTTGTAAATGCAAATTCGGTGCTATTTGTAGCTCGCTTCGCTCAATATACTAACATATTCTGAGATTTTGCGAGCGCAGCGAGTCGAAATTGAGGTCTGGTTCGCGCTCCTAGTAGAAATTATAAAATTGTGCTTTGATTTTCCAGTTACGAACACTTCTACGTCATCTACTGTAAGTTCTGGGAGCTGGATAAAGACCACGACCTGTTCATCGACAAACACGACCTCGCGCGGCACAACGACCACGGTTTGTCATATATTTAACCTAAACCATATTTTCTTGACTCCTAGTACGTTAATCCAAGATTAACTTTAAGGTCATTTGAATTATAATCTTTAGCTATCCTGTCACCATTGTTTGTAGAATTATGGCCTATGTTCTACGGTTTGTAGGTTAAAACTTTCTCAGCGTGAACTCTTGCAAAAACAATAGATTATTACAAAGCAAACCAATAATCAGTCAGACATAAGTATACTACTAATGATATGACTAACTAATGACATATATCAGCAACGTTTATTCAGACGATACGTAACCGTGACACGACACGGCACCGTGTCGGTTGAACGTTTTCGAGTGTTTATTGTATGTCTCCAGCTCTGTCTAGTCGTATGATCGCTCGTGTGCTGTGTGGTTGCGTGACGCGAGGCTCTGGTGGTCGCGTGTCGTCGGAGGGCGAGCCGCGGATGTCGTACACTGAGTTCGTGTGGTTTCTGCTGGCGGAGGAGGATAAGACGCATCCCACCGCCATTGAGTACTGGTTCAGGTTGGTAGCTTTTATATAGAACCTCTAAACAATATATCCACGTTAGGAATTAAAGGGTCATGGAATTCTGCGAGTTTAGAAACATAAATATTGTGTGTGAAGTAATATCGAAGAGTAGAAGACGAATAACTAAGGTATCAAAAGTTAGCATTCAGGCTTCTGGCTACTTTACTTTTTTTTACTTAAGAGTTCAAATTCTTTACTATTCTTTAAATCTTTGTATATATAAAGGTACTGAATACCGATAAAATACGCAATTTACAGTTGATTCGATTGAAATGTAATAATATTTTGATATATTATAATAAATTAAGTTAGGTTGAAAGTAATGCGTCAATCTTAATAAGACTATAATAAAATACTATATAACATACTAAAGTGTCAATTTAAGTGACACATAAATGTAAAGAAATTTTTAAATACAAACAATTCGAAAAAGTTCTGTACCGTAAATATAACCCAACTTTATGATGTAGGTTACTCAGATTACTTGGCAGCAAAACAATATAACAAATATCATATTAGTATACGCAACTTTGTTATATACATCTTTTGACATTACATTTAGAAAAAACAATAAACTTAAAAATCGTCAGTCAAAATATTCGAACAGAAAGCATGGGGCAAGCATTTTCATTAACCATATCATTCTAGATGTATGGATGTGGACGGAGATGGATACATCTCCATGTACGAGCTGGAGTACTTCTACGAGGAACAGATGCAGAGGATGGAAGCTATTGGCATAGAAACATTGCCCTTCGTGGATTGTTTATGTCAGGTATTGCTTTTTTGACTTAACTTTGATCTATTTTTGTAGACAGTTTTAGTAAAATATTTTGAAAATGTCTCTTATCCGCTTTTATTCAAACACAAAAACTATCAGATTTAAATAAATATATGTATTTGTAAATAAAATCTAAAGCGATTTTCTAACAATTCCAGATGCTAGACATGGTACACCCAGCAGAGGAAGGCAAGATTACTCTCACTGACCTGAAGAGATGCAAGCTGACGCCTATCTTCTTTGACACATTCTTCAACCTGGAGAAGTACCTCGACCACGAGCAGCGAGATCCCTTCGCGACACAGAGGGATTCTGACTGCGAGGTTAGTGGACCTATATATATCTCACATCTTTGATACACATTACTAAAGACAATACACTAACTATTTAAACTTACTGTAATAGTTTAAAACAGTTTTGTCTAAATATGACATGTTTACACTTTTACACTTTTGAAATGAAGACCAAAAACCAATGTGATTTGCCGAAATTTGAGATTTTTTTATACAAGTTCTGGCAAGAAATGGAAAGTAAGATTGTTATATTATTTTAAAACATAATGGTCTTAGATCTGTAGATGATAGTTAAAACATGTGTCCCTTATTTCTCTACATCTTTAATTTTTGTTTTCAATATTATTTACCTACTAGGGGTTAATATTTTTAAATATTTCCTACATTATAAGTAAAATATTGTAAATGTTTGCAGATGTCGGAGTGGGACAGATTTGCTGCTGAAGAATATGAGCTCCTCGTGGCTGAAGAAGGAGGCAGCGACGCACAAGACCAAATGTAAGCATCGCAATAATCAGACCTGGTACCTTTAATGCCTTTGCATAATCAATATTTTTCTTTAAAAACAGGCAATTGTATAAAATATGTAAGGATTCGGAGAGGAGGAAATGTGTTAGTCGTTTCTATGACTTGTGCAGACGTAATGCAAGGAGTTAGTTCACAAGTTTAATAGCAGCGGTAAAGTAAAACTGTCAGTAAAGCACTAGACCATAGCCCATTGAACTGTGGAGCACTCGTGGTCATTGAACATGCTCTTAGCGCACGATAGACCTTGCTATGTCTCACGAATAACAGAAACACCAATATGTTCTGAATGCAAGAACTAGGAGAAAATCATTATAGGAAAATTCATATTTATTTGTTTTGCTCTTTAAGTAATAATATATTTCATATATGTATTTTATGTAGAATCATTTAGATATCATTTATTTCTTCATTTTCTTTTTTATTTATCTATATATTCTAATTTCTTTCATCAGGGAGGAAGACAGAACTGGTTATGCTAGGGTAAGACAGTGTTGTATTGCAGTGTATGTATTGTCAATTGCATAGTCAGCACATTTGTGTATCAGAGAGCATTAAATAGAAACAGCTTCCTTTTGCCTTCGCAAATGTCAATAACAAACATCTAACAGAAATAAAATCAGCAGATTTAAACATTATACGAAAGTAATTGTATCATTTAATTGTGAATATGTTTACAATTTTATTAAACATGCATAGACTTGAATTGGTCGTCATAATCGCTTACGAAACACGTGATTGATTGATTGATTGAAATTTGTTTAACCGGTAAGAACCGGTATGAACTTGAAATACTGCAAAAAATTGTAGTTTCTTGAGAACTGCGTGACGTCATTTTCGCTTGGACAGTCTGCCTTACTGATGAAACATATATTATCCTTGTAAATATTTTCCTTTCATCAACAACCGCAGCTTTTGTTTGTAAATAATAATCAAAATCATTGGCATTTAAATCGAAAGCATTAGCATGAACGACTAACCTCGGATTCAACCTTGGAGTACTTTGCATTCAGTACATATCAAATTCAATCGATCCGTATCGATCAAACTAATGTCATTTTCCAATTCCAGCTCATACGATGAGACGGACGAGGACTGTCTCTCGCCTAATGTAGATGATGTAACGAACACTGAGGCCATAGAAGACTCCAGCGTAGAGGAGAGTACAGTGAGCGAGGCGGCGGGAGGGTTCGTTAATCTCAGCGCCATATACTCCATCGGCAACGACAAATGGGCCAACCAAAAAAATCTACCAGACAGAAAAGATAAACCCGTCCCACCGGAAAAGCCGGTCAGCCTGATGATGATGAATGGGAAAATGGACAATAGATATGGCGGTTTTGGTAATAACAGCTTCCTGTACTCGCAAATGTTAAACGCGGGCGGCGCTAGGGCGAAGGACCCGCCCTCGTACACCGCGGCCACCAGCGGACACGCCGTAGCGGACAAAAGTGCTGAACTTAAAAAGACTGTGACATCTCCTAGCAAAACTGTAAAATCTCCTCTCTCGAGTCCTGTGAACGGTGTTAGCAAAATTTCAGATAACTATGAAAGAGCAGTTGCAGAAAGACTGAGCCCTCAACGAGAGGTAGCGAGGTTGAACCGTAGCAGTCTTTTTAGTAAAGTGAATACAGGTGTAGTGTCTAGTAAAGTTAAAAAATCTAGCGTCCGTAATCAAGATGAAGAAGACGAGGACTACGCGCGTGATAGCGACGAATGTTCCATATAGACCTTGTTTAATAAGCATTGCACGTTGCAATGAGGACATTGAAGTTTTAATGACCACCAAAGATTGTAAAGTGTAATTTAAATTAACTTTTTTTACCACAAATGTTGGCTTTCGGGGGAGATAATTTTCAACGTATCGTAGATTTGATACGTGCCTTGTAGATCTGTAGCCATTTTGGAGCACGGACCCTTATACTAGAGATGTAGTGGTTTCAACGGTGTGTTTTAACATCGCTTATACATTCAGCATTTTCCTAGAACTATGGACGTTTAACAATAATAATTTAATTTTGACTGCGGTAAGCATATCAAAAGCATGGTTTATTTATATTAGTTATGAATGAAAAGATCAAATATCACAATAATACTGAGTATTGGATAAATAGTTAGGCGTTTAAAATAACACCACTTGTTCCTTGTTAGCGAGGTATGTTCTGACTCATAGAGATATAAAATATTTTATCTATTAGAGAATCGCCTCGAAAAATATGACTGGGTTCTTGTCAATATATCTATAATTTTCCACTGCCAAAATAGAAATGTTTTTTTATATCACAAAATAGAGAATTAACGTTTCATTTTTAGTGTCAAAATAAAAATCACATTTTCTTATTTAAACAATCCATCATCTCAAAATCATATCATAACTCCATCCATGACAGATAAATATTTTGGAATAAAGATAGTTTTAATAATCACCGCCATGCTTTTTATTAATATAATAGAACGCACAGGTATTTAATTTAGATAAAATATTTTTCTAAGCGGCCTCGTAAACGTATGTTAGAATAATAGTGTCAAATTAATACAATAACATTTTAATATAAATTTAATATTGAGTGAAAAGTAGATTTTTTTTATAACACTAATTGCGAGTATTAAATAAATATATTGTGTAGTTTTATATGGATAGTAGATATTTTTTTATTGGTTAACAAATCACGGTGAAACGATGGTGAATCTCGTTTTTATTTCATAAAAATCCTTTGTATTCCATAAAAGTAGATATAATCTATTTGTTATAATTAATATTACCGTATTACTTCGTCTAGTATTCTCTTGCAGGCGACAGTTTCTTGTTCAATCTTCGAACTTCTTTTTATTAGACGGCTTGTCACGTTTCAAATTAAAAAACTTATAATTTGCCATCTATTGCTGATCTGAGATCACTTTATGTTATATATTAAATCGTTTTGAATTTTTCTGCTTTTAAGATGTATATAGATTGATTTGTTGATAGAATTATCATATTATTTATAGGGTTATTCATAGCAAGGCTGTTGTATATAAGCTTATACGTAGATCTAACAATTCTCTCTAGTCTACAGGGTGCTGAATACGAGCTAATCGACGGTCTACCAATCTTAAAATGTAATTGAATTTACAATATTACCAACCACAGCCAAAGAATGGGTTGTTCAAATTGCCTATCAATGTTGACTTTGTTTTTTTAAGGTTATGAAATAAATTTCTTTACTTAGATTTAAATTTGTGATGATTTAAATTAATTTTAAATAAGACAAGATGTTTATAATTTTAATGAGTTTATGCCTAAGTACCTGTTTCATTATCCAAGTTATGGAACACTATTTGTCCTCATAAATAAAGTTAAAAACAAGATGGATTTACTAACTCACAGACTTTTACAACATGATATAGAACTCTAGTTGACCTAGTGCTCAGTAAATTGGATAATAAAAGTGGCTGCTTAATTTTGTATTTTAGATGTCTTTTTTCTTCTAACTGCCGCATCTATTATTAATAACTAGTCATTATTTTTTCCTTTATCCAAATAATCAATGAACTAACCAACAAATAACCAAAATAATTGTTCACATTTTTAAAAATTTATTACTATGTTGTCTCATAAATTGTTTTAGTAGTAAGTATGTTTAACTTTTAATCTTAATACCGTATGATTAAAATTATAAAAGTATGGAGTTAAATTAATTTTAAAAGTTACCATCATAAATAAACAAGCTTGAAAAGTAAAAGCAAAGTTGTTAATTTAAACTTAAATATATGTTACGTAACTTATAACGTGTTTGAACATTTCTTTTAAGAAATATGACTAAATTAATTATTGTTATTTGTAATAAGACACATCTGTGGCAGATAAGAAAATTATTTGAACAATATCTTGTACCCCATTACACGTTTTCAAGTGTTTTTCAGTAGTATTAATGATTATAGGTAGCAGTGGAGTGTGTTGCACTTTGTTTCTTATAAACAATTTCTATGATAAGCTTATTGTTCTAAGACAATATACGTTAATACGATATCTTCCACAAGCCCCAAGCCATTACTTATATTTTAGTGCCATTAACTTTAAACTTGAAATAAGATTATGTTATGACTGAAGATCTAATATTAGTATGTATGTTTACATTTACTTTTAATTATTTTATGTCTATAGGATTATATTACCAATACTTGCATTTTAGTAACATCCTCACAATTGTATTAAATAAGTTTGTAACATTTTTTTAATTAATAATGTGTTAACTAAGATATTTTTCCAATAATTTTATTTTATGATTACCAAAATAAAATTACATTTGTTTTAGTAACTATTTTGACATATGACGTAACATTATTTTTAAATCTTATGACATTGAGCTCGATTGTTTTTGATTTGATGTTTGTTCATTTTATTATTTCATATAATAAGATTACCTATACCTGACGTCTTTTTAATAAAACAGAGCGACAAAACTTGCACTAATAATATGGTTAAACTCATCACATTGTACTATGTATATTTTACATTTTCCTTCAAACTTTCGCTCTAAATTATATAATGTATGATCTAATATTCACTGTTTTAAGCGTGTAATACACGTGAAAATAATATAAGTATATACGTCAGATTTTTACAAACGTTAGTGAAATCAAAGACGTAGATTTGTTGTGTTTCAAACTACAAAGGTGACAGGCTTAGTTATCCTAATAAAGTACATTATGATATTTAATTTACTAAGTTTTATTTCATGCATTAACATTTTAATAAACTAACTAACTTAAAGGGCTTAGATACTTGTCCAAACGGTTCTTTAAAACGAAAAACGCCACACGGAATATGTTAAAATTTTATTAGCGATTTTATTTGCTCCTATTTCCGCCTGCAGGTAATAAATGTAACACATTTTAATATTAAAAATTATTTTAATGTTTTCTAAGATTTACACGAGAACTATACATTTCAATAAAATTATTTTACGGATATTAACTCGCGTTTATTATTACATTTATAAAGTTAACCTGACGTTTCGAATGCTTGTGAAATGCAGTGTGTTTTGTGTGCATCCTGAACTCTATGCCCGTAAACTCAGGAACCGTTGGAGGTAGGTTACAGATAAACTGACTGACTGACAGACACCATCATCTCGTCTTACCACGAACACGTATGGTGCAAAGCATTCGAAACGTCGAGTTAAATTTAAAAATCTAATAATAAATGCGAGAAAAATTCTTTTTAAATTATTTATATATTTTAACTAATTCGAAGCCTTTTTTAAGATGGCAAACAATGTTTCTTGTTGTTTTAATCCCGGTATCCTTCAAGTATTTCTAAACTAATGTTTGTTTTCTCGTTCTTATGACTCTTACCCACGGTTCAAAATTGGAGTTGTTTTTGATAAGCAATTTAATAATTACATAGGTCAGTACACAGTATCAGGATCAATAAAAACCAGACAGACTGGCGCCGTCACACATTACGAAACTTTACTCTCCCACAACAAGTTATAACTTCAATAATTGTACGAAGTCAATAAGGGTGTAGACATTTTAAGAAAATAAATCCAGTTTTTTCTGGTAGTGTTTAATATTCTATGACTGATAATCACACTTGCATGTTTATAATAATTATATTATTATTAAAATTAAAACAAGTAATTATCATATAAGAAATTTGTGTCTTTCGGCGAGGTATAAGTTTTAATCTTTTCAGATGAAATCGCAAAGTATTCAAATTTTACCATTCGTTCTTCAAAGGTGCTGTCTTAATATTAAGCTAAGTATCGAAAAAAAAAGTCTTAAATGGGTTTTTTGTTAAAATTTTAGTCATAGTTTAGTAAATTATCTTAATAAATTGGATCGCCTTCTGAATAGTTGCATTCGCTTCATTTTTAATCTTCGTTCGCGATCATATATCTTACTACCGTTCTCGTCTGAATTGGCTAACCGCAAGCGAAGATCCTTAAGACATTTCTCTCATTTATTCACCATTCTTAACGATCCTGTTTCTCCTTAGTATTTAAAATGTAAATTTCAACTACTTGGAAATACTCTTGACTTGTATCTTCGCTCCTCTTCCAATCTCAAACTTTTCATTCCTTCACACCATTCTGGGTTCTGAGTTTGTTATGTTTTTCATTTTTTTTTTCTCTATGGGTTGACTGGTAGAGAATGCTCTATAGCATTAAGTCCGCTTGTTGTACTTTTGTATGGTATGGTATAAAAAAAATGGTTAATAAAGATTCAAATAAATAAATAAATAAATAAATTATCTGTATTATCTTTTTCCGTTGTTTATAATAATAACGTAATAATTTTATTAAACTACTTAATTTTATAGAATACTTAATTTTATTTGTAAAAAAATATATGTCACTGTAATAAATTATTTTTTTAATTATTTCCGATAAATAAGAGATCAATTGAAATTTTATTCACCTATAATTTCTTCAATGCTGCAATTTTATATGAATTTACCTAATAAATGGTTGGGACGCTACCACCATTGTGCCGACTTTTTGCATAATTTTGATTAATCCACTTTGACAGTTTGTTCTTAATATAAGTTAATACACCTTACCTCTACAATTGTTACCTAATTCGTGAGCAAAGAACGTGAGCTACTCGCTAACGAGAGCAATAGTTCATAGTGGTATTGTGTCAAATTGACAAGATTAGTTCAAGTTTAAACTAAAGTTAACCGGTAATGTTTATTGTTTACTTACTTCTGTTACGTGTTACGTAACTTATAACGTGTTTGAACATTTCTTTTAAGAAATATGACTAAATTAATTATTGTTATTTGTAATAAGACACATCTGTGGCAGATAAGAAAATTATTTGAACAATATCTTGTACCCCATTACACGTTTTCAAGTGTTTTTCAGTAGTATTAATGATTATAGGTAGCAGTGGAGTGTGTTGCACTTTGTTTCTTATAAACAATTTCTATGATAAGCTTATTGTTCTAAGACAATATACGTTAATACGATATCTTCCACAAGCCCCAAGCCATTACTTATATTTTAGTGCCATTAACTTTAAACTTGAAATAAGATTATGTTATGACTGAAGATCTAATATTAGTATGTATGTTTACATTTACTTTTAATTATTTTATGTCTATAGGATTATATTACCAATACTTGCATTTTAGTAACATCCTCACAATTGTATTAAATAAGTTTGTAACATTTTTTTAATTAATAATGTGTTAACTAAGATATTTTTCCAATAATTTTATTTTATGATTACCAAAATAAAATTACATTTGTTTTAGTAACTATTTTGACATATGACGTAACATTATTTTTAAATCTTATGACATTGAGCTCGATTGTTTTTGATTTGATGTTTGTTCATTTTATTATTTCATATAATAAGATTACCTATACCTGACGTCTTTTTAATAAAACAGAGCGACAAAACTTGCACTAATAATATGGTTAAACTCATCACATTGTACTATGTATATTTTACATTTTCCTTCAAACTTTCGCTCTAAATTATATAATGTATGATCTAATATTCACTGTTTTAAGCGTGTAATACACGTGAAAATAATATAAGTATATACGTCAGATTTTTACAAACGTTAGTGAAATCAAAGACGTAGATTTGTTGTGTTTCAAACTACAAAGGTGACAGGCTTAGTTATCCTAATAAAGTACATTATGATATTTAATTTACTAAGTTTTATTTCATGCATTAACATTTTAATAAACTAACTAACTTAAAGGGCTTAGATACTTGTCCAAACGGTTCTTTAAAACGAAAAACGCCACACGGAATATGTTAAAATTTTATTAGCGATTTTATTTGCTCCTATTTCCGCCTGCAGGTAATAAATGTAACACATTTTAATATTAAAAATTATTTTAATGTTTTCTAAGATTTACACGAGAACTATACATTTCAATAAAATTATTTTACGGATATTAACTCGCGTTTATTATTACATTTATAAAGTTAACCTGACGTTTCGAATGCTTGTGAAATGCAGTGTGTTTTGTGTGCATCCTGAACTCTATGCCCGTAAACTCAGGAACCGTTGGAGGTAGGTTACAGATAAACTGACTGACTGACAGACACCATCATCTCGTCTTACCACGAACACGTATGGTGCAAAGCATTCGAAACGTCGAGTTAAATTTAAAAATCTAATAATAAATGCGAGAAAAATTCTTTTTAAATTATTTATATATTTTAACTAATTCGAAGCCTTTTTTAAGATGGCAAACAATGTTTCTTGTTGTTTTAATCCCGGTATCCTTCAAGTATTTCTAAACTAATGTTTGTTTTCTCGTTCTTATGACTCTTACCCACGGTTCAAAATTGGAGTTGTTTTTGATAAGCAATTTAATAATTACATAGGTCAGTACACAGTATCAGGATCAATAAAAACCAGACAGACTGGCGCCGTCACACATTACGAAACTTTACTCTCCCACAACAAGTTATAACTTCAATAATTGTACGAAGTCAATAAGGGTGTAGACATTTTAAGAAAATAAATCCAGTTTTTTCTGGTAGTGTTTAATATTCTATGACTGATAATCACACTTGCATGTTTATAATAATTATATTATTATTAAAATTAAAACAAGTAATTATCATATAAGAAATTTGTGTCTTTCGGCGAGGTATAAGTTTTAATCTTTTCAGATGAAATCGCAAAGTATTCAAATTTTACCATTCGTTCTTCAAAGGTGCTGTCTTAATATTAAGCTAAGTATCGAAAAAAAAAGTCTTAAATGGGTTTTTTGTTAAAATTTTAGTCATAGTTTAGTAAATTATCTTAATAAATTGGATCGCCTTCTGAATAGTTGCATTCGCTTCATTTTTAATCTTCGTTCGCGATCATATATCTTACTACCGTTCTCGTCTGAATTGGCTAACCGCAAGCGAAGATCCTTAAGACATTTCTCTCATTTATTCACCATTCTTAACGATCCTGTTTCTCCTTAGTATTTAAAATGTAAATTTCAACTACTTGGAAATACTCTTGACTTGTATCTTCGCTCCTCTTCCAATCTCAAACTTTTCATTCCTTCACACCATTCTGGGTTCTGAGTTTGTTATGTTTTTCATTTTTTTTTTCTCTATGGGTTGACTGGTAGAGAATGCTCTATAGCATTAAGTCCGCTTGTTGTACTTTTGTATGGTATGGTATAAAAAAAATGGTTAATAAAGATTCAAATAAATAAATAAATAAATAAATTATCTGTATTATCTTTTTCCGTTGTTTATAATAATAACGTAATAATTTTATTAAACTACTTAATTTTATAGAATACTTAATTTTATTTGTAAAAAAATATATGTCACTGTAATAAATTATTTTTTTAATTATTTCCGATAAATAAGAGATCAATTGAAATTTTATTCACCTATAATTTCTTCAATGCTGCAATTTTATATGAATTTACCTAATAAATGGTTGGGACGCTACCACCATTGTGCCGACTTTTTGCATAATTTTGATTAATCCACTTTGACAGTTTGTTCTTAATATAAGTTAATACACCTTACCTCTACAATTGTTACCTAATTCGTGAGCAAAGAACGTGAGCTACTCGCTAACGAGAGCAATAGTTCATAGTGGTATTGTGTCAAATTGACAAGATTAGTTCAAGTTTAAACTAAAGTTAACCGGTAATGTTTATTGTTTACTTACTTCTGTCACCTTTAAAGAATTAGATGTTATGGAATACATTTATCACACCTAGAATATATACTCTCAGTAAGTTGTTATTTCAAGGTATCAATAACCCTAAAATGCCCTTTTACGCTGTAGCGAAAGGTCGAACTGCTGGTATTTATATGACATGGCCAGATTGCGAAGCTCAAGTAAAAGGTTTCCCAGGTGCGAAATACAAAAAATTTGATACCGTCCTTGCTGCACAAGATTTTATCACTACCTCGGTGGATAATAAAACATCTCTAACGACTAAATCAAACTTTCGTACTAGTTTACCGAGCACTGCTAACAACCTGAAAAGAAATTTTTCAACATCACATAATCAAAGTACCGACAATATTCCAAAGAAAAAGAGTAAATCCAAGCGTAAATCAAAAAGCGATAGTGATTCAGATAGTTCTGATGACTTGAATTCTATTTTAATAAAACAAATGGATGATATAGAAAAGAGAATAAAAGGTTTTGAAAAAGGAGTTGACAAAATTATAAAAAAGAGTGTGAAAGGTCAACGTAAGAGTATATTAATAGAACCGCAAGTTATAAGAGCAAATAACAATGACAGTGGGGACTTTGAAGTTGATAAATATGGCTATGTTCAAGTTTACACTGATGGAGCTTGTTCATCAAATGGCAGAAATGGTGCCCGAGCAGGCCTTGGAGTATATTGGGGACAGGATCATCCTCTAAATATTAGCAAGCCAGTTTCTGGACGTGCAACAAATAATTGTGGAGAAATTCAGGCAGCCACAGAAGCTATAAAGACTGCATTAGATAATGGAGTTACTAAGCTAACAATTAATACTGACTCCAAATTTTTGATAAATTCTGTGACTAAATGGCTTACAGGTATAATTCTTTCCATACTGTATAAAAACTTTATTAGTCCAGGATTGAGTGTCTAATAAGAATTTTTTTATTACTCATAAAATTTTATGGTTGATTAGGTAGCAACTTCAAAAAGATATTGGTCACAAGAATATTGATAATAGCCATTGGGATATATCAGACTTCTATAATTTTGTTGGGTTTGGGTGTAATATAGAAAAAGAAAACCTACATAAAAATAGATAAGTTTTAAAATCTTATTTTGCAGGTTGGAAAAGAAAAGGTTGGAAACTTGCTTCAGGGGAGCCTGTGAAAAATGTAAAAGACTTTAAAGAGTTAGATAGTATACAAAACAACATTGACATAAAATGGAACTATGTAGAAGCACATCGGGGAATTCATGGTAATGAAATGGCAGACCAGTTGGCTAAGGCTGGGGCAGCTATGTATAATAAATAATTAAGAAACTAAGAATTTTTTAAATCCCTAAAGTTGATCTAGATTTAATTTGCTAAGAATTAAATAAGATTCAATTTGTTATAATATTAGCTTTATTTGAAGGTTTTTAAATGTTAATTTAATGTATCTATTCTGTATTTTAATGTATTCTTTTTTGGTAGTATTTCTTTCACTTCCTTTCTGTTTATCACTTTTTTTTATTATCTTAATAATTATAAAAATAAGCCACACAGAAGTGATTATGTAATACCATATATGAGTTAAAAACATCTTTCTTGTTTTTGGAACCTATTAATTTAATTTCGTTGTATTATTTAAATGATGAACTGTGATAATTATCTCTTGTTAAAAGACATTATAAAATAAAAAAATAATATTTATCTTTTTTTTACCAAATACGTATATCATCAATAATACAATTTGAGAATATGATACAGAATGAAGTATATAATGAAAATCGTAAGTTTTAATGTACTTAGTTTATAAGAAAGGATACAGAAGAAGACATTAATGGAATGTTATAGAAATAAATCCAACAATCAAGACAAGATGATGTATGGTTTAAGAGTGGAAGGGATTGATAACTGCTTTCGCGTGGAATGATTAGGATAAGATCAGGCTGATGATAATGACCTACACCACCTATAACTACAATTTATAGACTTTCTCATAGCCACTTGGATTAACCTTTGCATATTGAGTCGAACAAAAGTTAACATCTAAACCAATTTTTCTCATAAATAAGTCCTCCATTTTGAAGAGATTATTTGCCCAATTGAAAGCCAAAATTTTAAGCTAATCCTAGCTATCAAAGGAATTTAACTAAACTATTATCAGAATTTTCCTCACATTAAGTTTATAGACATTTATGGAGGTCTTCAAGCATAGTTATTGAATCTTCTGTTGTTGTATACAATTGCATATATGTGTAGTGATTAGGTGTTGACAGAAATATTGGTTGATAAAAAATAGGTGATACAGGGGCCCTTAGCACATTGTGTAAAAACACAATGTGTACATGGATATAGTTATTCCGACGTATGATAAAACTGGATTAGTTTAAAATAATTTTGATGATAGAGTGAATACTAATTTCAAACAACTTGGCATCAAATCAGGTAAAATCAAAACAAAATATTCATAATTTCTTTATTGAAACTAAAACATTTCATATCTTATCCATAGCAAGCATTGCCGTTGCAACACTTCATAATTCACATGAGAATGACTATAGATATTAAAAAACTTTAAAATTATTTATTTTGTACAAGACTTATATTTTCACCCACTTCGAACATTTATAATATACCTTACAAGTACTACTTATTAAGATTTTTTAATAAGCAAATCAGATACTTATTATGTTTCACAAGCAAATATTGCAGTATATCTTGACAAAAAAATAATATGACATCAAAATACTGTTTGATGTTAGATGAAACAATTTCACATTGTTGATGTAGCTATAATAAAATAAATGATATTTCTATGAATGTTCATGTTTAAACCACCAACGGTGGCATTGAAAATTATATACACTTCCAAGCTAACTTAAGTCCACTTTATTCAAATAAAACTATATACAAAGACAAGAAAAGAAATAAGTAAATGACATCAGTATATTAATAAATGGTAATTTACTTTAAGGAAATTATATTTCTCATGCAAACATTAAACACCAAAAAAGTGGAACAAGAGATTATTCTGACAATGCTTATTATTTGAATTTTTTTTTTAAGTGAATGTCATGTAAGCTTTGTAATATACGAAATTAATATTTTTACTAGCTTAACTTAAAACTACCAGTCTTAACATAAAAAATGACTTTTGAGGACATTAAATAAAATTATTGTATGTTCTCTATTCCAACTAAATGTAGGAAAAAAATATTGTTACATAGAAAATGCATTAGTGGATAATGGGAATTAGTCATTTTGACAACTCATCTCATCTCATAGACAGTCTAAAAATAATAATTATTTATTCAGCAATTATTCATTGGAATATTACCTTCAATGAAAAGAATTTTTAGCCAAGCGCTGTATATACAAATAACAAAATCTTTGTATGGTGCTTTCTGTCCATTTCCCGGCATATAGAGGCTCTCAATTATACAAAACTTGTAAATTTACACTATATACATTATATTTATCTTAATTTAGGTTGGCGTTCAAAATCACAAATCACTTTAAATTTATAACAATTTTTTCAATCCTCTTTTAAGTGTAAATTTGATATTTTGACAGTTTATTTTTGGAATAATTATCAATATAAGTTATTCTTTAGTCAATATTGTAATAAAGTAAATAATATATATAAATATTATTTCCTCAATTAAAATTTAAGTAAAGAAATCATAAAATATAAAATTATATAACATAATAAAAATAAATCTACTTTTGAATCTATAAAACATAGAAACAATACTTTTCCTGTTCATATTGTAAAGTAGTAACATTTTAAAATGTTATATATTGTTAATGAAAAAAATTATATACTAATAAAATTTTACAACTGTAACCTTTTTACCTAGTTTTATGACATATAAACATATATTATGATTTTAGGGCATGAAATAATTTATTTTTCATCGTATTTCAACGTATTTTAATTGAGATTGCAAAATAACTCCACCACACTGCCATGGCAGTATATGTATATACGTCATGACGTATATGAACATAAATTGGATATTCTGCTATTGGGAAATTGAAAGAAAACAATTAATAACATTTTACATTCCTGAACAATTATTTTAGAGAACACTTACCTTTCGAATTCACAATGCGTTATAGCCTTGGCTTTTATCTTATCATAATCCCTTAAATTGGACTAACTCAATTCTCTTAAAAGCGCACATTAACACAACATTAACACACTTTATCACAGAATGCTGTTTTAACTGTAATTTTTACGTATAGTACTGTATAGTGTGAGTGCGTCGTGGCGGCGTCACCAGCGGCGTGGAGCCCGCCCCCACTATTAGGTAGCCACCAGAAGTTACCACCTTCTTTGAGCTTTCATCGTTGTTTATTATCTATGATAAATATAATTTATATCTATTACTTTTTTTTTGCATTTATTTACATTATTAACATTTAAAAATTGTTAAATTGGAAATTGAAGCATTTATTTGAATTAAATTAAATTATAAATATAGTATGAAATTTAAACAGAAAATTCCAAACATTTCATTAGGTAAAAGTCGCAAGCAACTGTATTAAGTGATAATAGTATTTTTTTTAATATAATTTATTTTAATCATTATGACACAAAGTATCTTACTTATACATACTTGTTTATTTATTATAAGTGGTGAAACTTGTGAGCTTCCGGGTGGCTTGTACGTGCCCACACACTTCATGGTCTGGTTTCCGCTATGGTCTTCCACCATGCTTACTGAAACATTCAAGACAAAATAAAAACTTTTTTATATCCACATGTGATTACATATATCTCATATCCATCAGGCACAATGAAATAGTCATCTTGTGTACAATTTTAGTTAAATCAAGCATGTTGAATGAGAAATAGAAATATAATTAAGTTATATATTCTACAAAAACCTATCAAGAGACTGGTGATGTATAAATTATAATAGTATGCATCACATTAACTTTAGGGAAAAATATAAAGATGTAAGAATAACTCTCTTCATAATTATTTTGCTACCTATAATAGAAGTCTTCTGAGGTGGGTTCTCTTGAGAAAACACCCTTGTAGGAGTCAATCTAGCTCCTACTGTGAGTGGCGGCGCAGGCGTACTCTTCTGTAACGCCAACAAACACATGACACAAAATTAGTTTTAATATTTACAATATAAAAATCATTGTTAAACCAAATAAAATGGTACTTACTGGGAGATTATCAGGAGCAGGTTGCAATCTTTTTTCTATCGAAGTTCCATGTTCACCATTATTTTGCTGAAACGATTATATAAAAAAATGTTACTAATTGCAACATACTAATTAATAATACATTTATTTAAATATGTAAATTATTTATGTGAATAAATTGCAATAATATAAGTCTCACTAGACTAAGTCTTAGTGTAAAAAAAAATATTAAATTTCAAAAAGAACGATACCGTAGTTCTCTGCTGCGTGCACTGCGCGTAGTGCGTGTTCCAGTGCGTCTTCTGACAGGGATAATCGCAGTACGACGTGTTCCAGCAGCAGTAGAACTGAGCCTCCTGGCTGCAGTTTGCACACCTGGAACATTCCAAGTGACACATAGTAACATGTTAGTGGGCTTCCTACAAGGGACAAATTTGTGAGTGCATGTCGTTTTTGTTAGTTTCTTATGTTTGCAAGTTTGTCTGCATTGCTTATTTATGCCTGTTTATATTAAAAGTATGACAACTAGCCACTGCTTAGATTTTGTTGCTTTAACAGCAGCTTCAAGCTCCATTTGCGCGGTGCGACGCGCCTCGCTTACTGCACGCGCCTTTTCTTTCTCACAGGACGCACGCATTTCCATCATTGATAGTTCTAGAAAAAATAATATTGAATAAGTTATTACCTCCCCTATCAATAGAATATTTGAATTATACAGGCAGCAATCATTTCTTGTATTACATTAAACAGTGTTACATTAAGTCCGGTAGACCACAACCCGGATAACCAAAATTTATAAAATAGTTTTATCCAGAAAGTCATGAAATAATACATAGTCAAGGTGGTGGTAAATATGATGGTTGAAATAATACATAGGAATACATAGTCATAGGCCAAAGGTGGTCAGAGATTTCAGTGCCATTGTATCTTTTGCTACTGAACTCTTGCATATTAAGAATATTATAGAATTTAACCTCTATTCAGAAACAGGACGGTTGCTGTGGACTAGTGCCCTACCGTGGTTGTGTTTGAGTTCCCTGATCTCCTGGACGTGCCTCCACTGCGTATGCTCGACCTGCATCTTAAGCAGCGTAGCCTGGGCGGCGGGCTCGTCCACTTTATCCAGGGTATCTTCTAATAGGGTGCGGAAGAAGTCCGTTAACTAGAAAAGTTAATATTATGGTATATGCTCACATAATTAAGTCAAAGTCCATGTTTAAGAAATTCAAATAATAGTACAACCAAGGAGAAATTTTGTTACACATCCCTAAATGCTATCCTCGTTGGAATCACCTTAATACAAATAACGGATTATGGTCAAAAAACTATATTACTGAAACTAAAATTCGATTGAGAACCCATTACATAATATACATAATATAGAATAAAAAACAATCTACTAGAAATTTTAAAACCAGAACCATAAAATGTGAATATTAATATTGATTGATCAAGATAAAATAGTATCTCTTCCAAACCTTCTAGACTTTTATTTTACAATAAGTTACCATACCTTAACAGCGTTCTGGTTAAGTTTGGCGGTGAGGGGCCCCGCGGTGGAGGGGGGAGGCGCAGAGCCGATGGGCACGCTGGGGTCCAAGGGGTTGAGGAGGGGCTTCTGTTGCAGTCGAGGGGGCTGGAATTAATAAAATTAGTTATTTTTGTATATATCCTTTCTTCTTTGTGTATAATAGATAGTACTGTTTATTATTTTCGATTAGCGGAAAATGCTACAGCTAACACGTTATTTTAATAAATAAAATAGTTGAAGAGTTACTTTAAATGATTGAAGATGTTCGTTGAATTATCGTTGTGTGATTGATTGAGATATTTTGGGTATTTAATAGAAATAAAATACTCTTCTCCGACAACAACGACAATGACAAACTTAATTACGACAGCAAATAATTTAAACAAATAACATATTTAATGATATTGAGTATTGTTATTAATTACTTTAATAATTACCAAGAAATATTATATATGAAGGTATCTTACCTCACCCGGATTATCGGGATTGATATTACAGATTGTACTAAGAGCCGGAACTTGAAGTGGTTGTACTCCTGGTAGAGACGCTATGGGAGCTATAGCTGTACCTCTGTCTGATATACCATTTATTAACGGAGAGGTTTCCTGGAATCCAGAACAAAACATTTATTATTTGTGGATAAAAATGTTATAATTAATATGAAAATAAGTTTAAATGTTAAATTTTATTATTATAATTTATTAAAAAATATATAGTTTTTTATTTTTTTATACTTACATCCAGACCTCCAACTGACATAATGGGCTGCAAACTAAATGTCCACTGCCCATTTACTGATGTGATCAAGGGAACCGTGTGAACGTTCGTAGGAACTTGGCCGATCGCATTCACTTGGCCAATTGTGGGCAATTGACCCACTGTGGATACTGAAGCAACAGTAGTCACTTGTCCTAGATTGGATGTTTGTCCAACATTTGAGATTGGCCCAAGAGTAGACGTTTGGCCAAGTTGGGACACTTGTCCAATTGTTGCCGACTGACTAACCGTGGGCACACATACCGCGCTGTTAGTCGTACTCGTCACAACAGCAAATGATGATTGAACGCTTGAATTTATTGACGCTGGTACCAAAGGAGTTGTCACTGTATTTACTATGTTGTTTGCTGCAAAAAAAATTAGTTTTAGATTTCATCAAAATAAAAACTTATATTTACTCAATTACATATTCACTAATAATTAATAACTGCATATGTCATTAAACAATATAAAAATTTCTACCAATTTTCACCTACAATTTCAAACTTAAATTAATTGTTTTACTCTTATTTACCTGCACTAGTAGTAGTAGGTACTTGAGGTCTTACTGCCTGCGTGTTTGCTGTGCCATTAATAGTAATGGGTCTCGTGGATCGTACAGGAGCCTGTGTGCTCGGTGGCTGTATGGGAATGTATACCATAGAATTTTTGCTGTTCAACTCAGATCTTCCATCATCAACCTTTCTTGGCTGAGGAAACGTTTTCTTTGCTTTAATTCTACAATCTGGTGGTTTTGTAACAGTTTTGCGAGTAATTGGCGCAACTACGACTTTGTTTATACGCACTTCTCGCAAGCTTGCATTCGGGGGATTTACTGGTCTCAAACTGAATTGCTTCATGAGATCCATTTTTTCTACTTGTCTATCAGCATCATCGAAATCCATGGGTTCTGATTTGATATCAACTTCCTCAACATTTTCGTTGGTTTTGGTTTTTTGTGGTTCGGGTGACGTCATTCTCGCGAACGCACGCACACCGACTCGCCCTACCAGAGGTGGGTCCTTATCGTTTCGTAGAATCTGTAACTTATTGGACACTTCTATCATATTGCGAACATTATCTGTACTAGTCGGTATAAAAATACTGGAGTTAGAATTTGCTGTGACTGTGACTTCCACGATTTTAGATGATTTTGTTGTTTTAGTAGTAGTATCTGAACTTATGGCGCTAGTGGATAAACTACGAACACAACTTATTGTAGGGAGTCCGGTGACATTGTTCTTAGAACCTTCTCGTGCTATAATCGCCAAAGTTGTATTGTCATCCAAAAGACCTTTGGATGACTTTGGGCTATCTGTATTAGTTTTACATTTTTCAGGTTTATCTCCTTCCATTGCCTTATTTTTACATACATCTTTGTTCTTTTCTTTTATTATAACATTTACAATATTATCCTTTTCAACTTTCTTTTCTGGTTTATCAACCTTCCCATTTTGGCTATTAATGGATTTATTTCTAGAATTTCTTCGTTTTTCTGTTCTATATTTGTCTCCTATTTTATCTTTTTCGTTATCTGTTTTATCTGGTTTCACTATTATTGGTATTGCCTTAGAATTGTCCCTGGATATACTTATTCTAATTGGTTTTACTTTAGGCGTTTTACCTGGCGTTGCTGTCGTGGGTTCATTATCTATCTTACTACTGCTAGGTATTACTTTCTCAGTACTGGATACAACTTTTTCCTTTTCACTGACAATATTTTTATTAACTTCCTCTGTAACTGAAACATTTTCTTTCTCATCAGTAACTTTTTTCTTTTCTTTCTTTATATCAACATTATCAGTTTCTATTTTTCTTCGTTTCTCTTTTGAACTGTTATCCATTATTGTTATGACAGCCTCTTCCAGCTCTGAGTGACGACGCTTGCGTGATGTTTCCTTTACAACATTTTCTACTTCCATTGATTTATTTCTGTAATATTCACATTTAAAAAATTATTAAAATATATAAGGACTCATTAATATAAATTACATATATTTCATTTAATTTATAAATTAAAAAATTAATATATTTGGTGTTATTCTATAACAAATATACAACTGGAATAGAATTCTGACAGTAAATATTAAATTAATATTTGACTAACTTATCCAATGAAAAGTCTTCGTCTCTCGCAATTTCAGCACCATCAACCATCTTCCGTGAGACTTGAACATCTTCACTTTCACTGACATCACTAAAACAATAATAAAAAATTTATCAGGTAAAAAATATAGTGCATCTCATTTAATTGTTGAGTGCGTAATTTTCTTGTTTTTGAAAAAAAATTATAAAATAATAAAAATTTATTTTATTATAATTTATATATAAACAATATAACAAGAGCAAACTCTACCCAAAACATTGTTGATGATATTATAGATTAAATCATTTTTTTAGGGTTCAGGTATGGTTAGGAATAAAGAGTGTAGAAATTAAAGAATAAAATTATTAGACCTGATGTCTGGTTACTTGAAATACTTACCCGTCATTGACAGAACTCTTGGAACTTTTAGAATTAGATCTGCTTTTTTTAGGTACAGAGGGCGACAGAATCGTTTGTTTATTTACTGCTGCTTCAACCTCGCCATCGAATTTTGGTATCTAAAAATATATTACAAATATATAAAAAAAATTAGTTAAATAGTTTTATGCCAATATAATTCTAATTTCAAGGACTGGTTTAATATGAATTTAAATTAATGAGAATTAAATTGTTTTTATATACAATATGTTAATAACTAACTTACCATCATTTTTAACTGCTCAATTACTTTCGTAGGATCAAATTGTGTTTTGAAAGGTGGATATACAAACTGGCCATATTTTCGTGATATATTGCGTATGTGCTGTTCCGCTTCCTGAAGATAAAAACATTTTAAAGCATTAAAAATTTTTTTGACTCTTAATTGTATCAATTTTCTTGATGATTTTTATATTATTATCCAACTATACTCATATACTATCAGAATTTACCAAAACTAGTTTCAAACTCTTTGTAAGTTCACGCCGCGAGTCCGTCATGCTCCAAGCTCATTAATCGTTCGAAACTAATCGTGCAATATCGGAGAGCATTTACATGATTACAGCGGCATAATTATATATGATTCTCAGTACCTTATACTTAATTCCGTATGTTACCTATTGTTCTATATAATCCAACATATGTTAAAAAACATGTTATTCGTTTTATTTAAATATTGTGTTATTCTGCAAGTACCTGCATGCTCTCCAATATATCTTGTCGCTTAGATCTAAAGTTGTTTGGATCCTTCTCACAGAACAGGAAGCAGTCTCTAGCGGGCACCCAGGCGCGGTCGTGGGCTCCAAAAAAACGAACATCCACCATGCCAGTGCTACTCACTGACATACCTTTCGCTGGCCAGTACGGAAATCCTAAATTACCAGTTTAAAAATTATTTTATATCAATGCGACAAGTTCCTTAATTATATACATATATATATATATATATATATATATATATATATATATATATATATATATATATATATATATATATATATATATATATATATATATATATATATTTAAGCTTTGTAAATGTTTGTTTGTTTTTTGTGAATTATTTAACTAGAAAACGAAAGAGTTAACAAAATATATATCGATACATTAACATTCAACTAGGCTAAATTTCATAAGGTCCCCTTCCTTCACACTTCTTTTAAGATTGTGTAAAGCACGCTTTAATTACATTTTTCAACCTACGTGATTCTACATATTATGTGAGACATTTTAATCTAACAATCGACGCCTCGTATCCTCGTTCCGTCAAGGCTACCTTTAAGCTTGGCCCACAGCAGCATATGCGGCGTGGAGCAGACGTCAGTGAACCAGGTGTGTCTCCCGGCGTGGGCGGCCGCGTAGCACTCGGGGCACGCCTCGATCTCGCCCATCTCCGCCTTGCACGAGCGCAGCAGAGCGCGCGCGCCGCCCGTCAGCTTGGACTGCACTGCAACACCCACTGGCGGATCAAGTTGGACATCTGCTGTTACCTTCACTGACTTAGATTATTACTAGCTTTATTAAGTGTCATTTTTGCTATCTTCGAGCTATTCCATATGAGTATTCAGCTGTACTTACGTAGTTATTATCGGTAATATGAATAAGAACCCGAATAATTCCGAAACTAGTCGAGCAATCATCGATAATGTTTACGTGAGTACGGCCAAATAATTATATATAATAGTAAACATGATACATAAAATTTTAAAATCAAAAATTTTATTAAAAAAAAAAAAATTTTTTAATGAATTATATTTCTACACATTTCCTAACTACAAAATAAAACTAAACTTACGTGAATTAAATATGATACTATTGTGTAGTATCCATTGCGCGTCTGCTAGAAAGGCCTCGGTGCTGCCGTATAGTCCATCAGTAATATTGTCTTTCATTAGCGATAAATCCATGGGATGAACTACGTACTTGTCGTAGTCTGGAAAGGAAGTACGGTCTACCGGTTGTAAGAATGGTTCCACCTGAAATTGATATTATTTTCTTTATAATAATATAGAAATTTAATTATTAATCACTTTTTGATCTTTTTATACATAAATTATTTTTTATTGTATACTTATTCGATATGTTTTATTTATTAAAACCAGAACATTATAATAAAGATAACAATCTAAACAATTAAAAAAATAATCATTCATTTCATTAACGCTATAATTATTAACATGTACATTTAGTTATATAGTGACGTCTAACTTTTTAATATTAAACTTTTTGCTTTTTTGGTCTAACGATTTTCTAAAATTTTATAAGGAACCTTATTTTAATTAAGAATTAGCAAAAATAAGATATTTCCCGAAAAATGTTAATAAAAACTAAAAATTATAAATAAATAACAGAAATCAATGATACATATATACAGAAAAAATTTAACAAAGGCATGACAAATGTAAAGAACAGAAATACAAAATAAGAACTCAAATGTACGTGGAAAGTTTATTATTAGCGTAGAATGAGACCGCGATAAATATATATAGCGATTCATAAGTTAGAAAGAGAGGGACGATGTCGTCCCGCCTGCAGATAAGTGGCAAGGTCAATTCACGGTATTCCGTAGTCTAAAGTCTTACGCGTTTATATTTCGTGTTCATTCTCTGCTAAATATGTAAATTAAGATCGAGTGAAAGTTACTCGACATTTAACACATATACACGATTATCATTTATATAAACCGTTAGTTTTTAGATAGGAATATGATTCACTAATCAATAAAAATATGATTGAAACAAAAGAATTAGAATGAGCGAAGTTAATGCGTGGCATAACTCGCGTGGCGTCCATTTTGTAGGCGTAAGTGCATTCAGAATGGCGTCAGGCGTCTCTTTCATAGTTAAACATCAATGACATTGATGTTCTTATTATTCACATATACTACTCTTTTCAAATATAACACATTAAGAATATTTTAAAAAAGTTAATATATATTTAAAGAAATTATTAAATAGCTGATACAAATTCTAACAATTTTCTCTCAAGAATAACAATATAAACAATATTTATATAGAATTAAGCATATTAAAAACAATATGCTCGGTTGGCACATTCTTGTTGAGCATATATTTTACGATATTCAGCGTTATAACAAACGAGTGTAGTATATATTAAGAACATATTTGGCACACATTTTGTAAAACGTTGCATTTATCTTTCTTTGATAACAAAATAAAAATTTAGATGATATTAGTAATAATTAGTTTTAATATAGTTACCCCATTTATATTCTTCATTCTTTCCAAAGCGTGGTGGAGTAGCTCACAAAGGAGTCCCAGAGACACTTTCTTCATTGCTGGTGATCTGTAAATATAAAAGATATTTAAAATATAATTATTCATATATTGTGACAAATAACAAAAGAAAGGTGTACATTATTGATATTAGTTTGAATTATGTATTTTGATCAATATATTAAAGTTATAAAGCTTTTATTTTACTATTTAGTTCTCCCATCCTCAGACTTAAAGTAATATTATTGAAAGTAAAAATATTTATTTCGAAAATATTAATAATTTTAACATTATATATTTAAAATAAGTAAACAAGAAATATTACCTTGTTTCAGAGCTCTCAGCATGAAGAACTCCCAGACACTCAGGACAAACCCAGCTTTTCTCAGCAGCTATCTTATTCCTTTCATTACTGCTAAGGCACTTGAAATGAATGGAACGAGGACAGACTGTGCACTGCATTGGAGGATGGCCTTTCTCATTAGCAACTTGTTCTACAGCCCAATGGCACCGCCAGCAATATGGGTCTGTGCGTAGCTTGTTTGTGTTCTCGGATGTCTATAAATAATATAATCATTATATTAGATTATATATAGATAAGTGTGTTACATTCAATATACATGATTAATTTGTCAGATATTTTGTTTCACATAAAGAGTCAGTTTGAGTTTAAATTAGATTAACAATACTGTAATAAATAAAAATATTTACAATTACATGTAATTTTTGTTTACTTTTTAAGACATTCTATTAGTAGTACTTACATCTACATCCATAGGTGTTATCTGTTTTTTCTTTTTAGAAGGGGAATATACTGTTTCGATTTGTGTCTCCTTTTTCACCTCCATCTCATCATCAGACTCACCCTTTTGAAATTTTCCAGTCACTGAATTAAGAAATTGCTTTACCTTATTTACAAACTCGGGATTTTGAGACCTCATAGACCTCTTTGGTGCCTTTTCTGACTTTTCACTGCAATTACTTTTTTGTGAATTAATACTGCTGCGTCGTACTTCGTGAATTTTATCTAACTCTACTGTGGAGTTTAAACTAGTATCTAAAGCAGATCTAGATTTTCTAGTCTTACTTGTCACTTGATTACATTCGCTAATTATCTTGGATTCTCTGGCTGACTTAATTAGTGATTTTAGTTCTCTACTAATATTCTTAATATGTTCCTTCTCTATATCTGAGTTTATTTCTGACTGGGAATCATCTTTTTCACTATTTTCTATTAATGAGTTTGATTCTGAAAATTCATCTTCTCTACTATCTGTCTTATTATTAGTAGTTTTATCTACATATTCATTTAAAGGACTTTTTGTTTGGTCTGTAAATAATTTGGTATCCTGTGAAGTTTGAGATAATTCTTCGATTGGTATATCTAAGTGTTCTTCAACTATACTTTCACTATTGGAATTCAGTACATTTGTAGAGTCATTGGTTTCCTTTGTACTTTCAAGGCATTTTTTTAAATCATGTTTGTGATTTAATTTAGGTAAGGAATTTTGCATAACTATATCAGTTGTCTGAGATAAATCAGTTTTTGATGGAGATTTTTCCTTATCAAAACATATCTCCTCTTGCTTCTTAATTTTTAATGGGGACTGATCATTCAATATTTTCAGAGCCTGATTGTTCTTAGATGGGGAGCTTTGTTTTTCTTTTGATTTCTGTGCTTGATCAGTTTTTATAGGTGATTTGTTTTTCTCATTGGATATTTTCTGTAAATGAACAGGCTTAGATGGGGTTTTAAGTGTTTCTCTTAATATTTTCTGGGATTGGACAATCGTTACTGGAGTTTTGTCCTTACCATTATTTATTTTCTGATACCTGTCAATCATCAATGGTGTACTGTTTTTGACAATACCAGTTTCTTGCTGATTATCCACCTTTAATGGAGACTTATCTATGTTATTTGATGCATCCTCTAATTGTGCTGGCTTAGATGGTGACTTCTCTTTACTGTTTGATGTAATTTGTAGATGTTCAAGTTTAGCTGAGGATTGTTGCTTATTATTAGATGTTTTCACCTGATCATGCATACATGGGGATTTTGCTTCATTATTTACTGAAAGATCCTTAGAAGGAGATACTGCAGATTTTTGAGATAACATATTAGTTTCGATATCTTTTAAACAATTACCTTGGTCATACTTAATTTGGGATAATGGAGACAATGGGACTTCCTTACCACTTTCAATAGGCTCAGGTTCTGCAATTAGCTTAATACTTGTAGAATTAGGGCTTTCCTCCAAGACACTCTCCTCATTTACTGTGATGTCTTCATAGCTAAGAGTTTCATTCACATTTTCAGCTTCAAGAGCTTCTCCAGTGGTCGAGGACACATCGATCTCCATTGGAACTTCAGAGTTCTCCTCCATCCCCTAAACAAAGAACAAATACAGAATGTGACTAAAATTTAAAAAAATATTATAGCACTTCAATCTATTTAATAAGTAGCAGTTGGCACATCTAGAAAACACTTCTAAATATTGGAACCGGTCATTACCCAAGCTCAGCGATCTAGCCAGCTACTTACCTACCTACTTTCAATACAATCAAACAAATTTATAGTAACTCACCAATTGTTTTATCCTTTTATTGAACTTTTAAACTTTGTGCCTCCGGGAAATTAGTTGTTTTTATTTTATATTGTACCGTGTTTTACCCATCAATGACACTAATGTATTAAGTATAGCCAAAAATATTACAACGAACGCAAGAATTCACACATTGCCATAGCACAAACTATAGTACTCTGTGGCACAAACTGTCGTTTATTTCATCGTATTCTCTACCTATTTCACTCGTACGTATGTCGTCCTAGGTGTAGTGTTTTAGTACGGATGGAGCTATAAAACGCTCTGCGATTCACTCTCTCTTACTCTAAAACATATATATGCAGTTCACTCGTTTTTTAAGAGAGTTATGTATATATAGTGCCATCTCATTTTACATTTCAACTTCAAGAGGTGTGGCAAGAACGAAAAAATAAATCATATTTTTTTAAGGGCAACCCTAGTTTTTTTTTCATTAGCCGTAAACAACTTTAAATATTATATTTTATTTTTAAAACATAATTTCAACAATAAATATTAGTTTTTTCATATAAATAAGGTTTTTAAAAATATAAATTTGATTTAGAACGTTCATATTATCGCTGAAACAAGGACTTCAACTTGCCAGCGAGAAGACAAATTACTTTAATTCATATCGTGTCAAATGCCATCTGTCATCTGTCAATATAAATGGCACCAACACTTGTGCGAGAGAGCAATTATTGATAAATTACAGGATAATAAATAATAATGATCTTTTTTTTCTCAAATATCATTTAAATTGATCTAATGGAATTTATAGAGCTTATTCTTATTAATAAGTTAGACGGGGTTATTTTACGATATCCCCATCATGATAATGTTGACGGTACAGTGTGTATTACTGGGCATCACCTTATTTTGAGCTCCCGAAAAGAAGGCGTTCGTGAGCTATGGGTAATAAATTTTTATTTAACACTAATAGTTCCTATATACTATACTTTTGTACTGTATTTTGGATAAAATTAGTATTAACCTTTTTTAAATATTCTAATTTATTGATTATTTCCAGCTTTTACACAAAAACATAGACAGTATCGAAAAAAAAGAAAATAAATTGAGCGGTGGGGTGGTTCAAGGAGGTTCTCTTTTTCTAAAATGCAAGGATCTGAGGATATTTCAGTTGGATATAAGCAATACTACAGAGCTGTCTCTAATGGCACAGACACTGGAGAACCTCTCCAGTATACAGGACCCCTGCCTTTTCTATCCATTCTTTTACCGACATATGCATCCAATTATGGAAAATGGTTATACTTTGTACAGGTAACTTTCTACATTCAATAAATATTATAAATCAAAAATGCTCCATCAAAAGTATATTTTATTTTTAAAAATAGTAAATTATGTTATTTAAATATTGATTATATTTTTTTCATTCCTAAACCTGTAGTATTGAGGGGGAGTTCACAAAAGTATTAGCCACAGATGAATGGCGTATTTCTCGCTTCAATCAAAACTACACAGTATCCCCAAGTTATCCAAAGGCAGTGGTAGTGCCAAAGTGCATTGATGATGAAACACTGGCTGCAGCTGCCACATTTAGACAGGGTGGAAGGTTTCCAGTGCTCTCTTATAGACATAATAATGGTGTAAGTTTATACTTACAGTTATATATAGTAATAGTATATAATTATTTATATACTATTATGTAACTGTTTTTAAAAAGTTAATTTATGCATACTCACTTCCTGTGTTTGTTGGTAGAAATCTCATACAGATATTAGTTCGCCCTTTGTACATGTGTCGATAAGCTTGTTTTTTAATGTCTGGTGTGCAATAAAGTGTTAAATAAATAAATAAAATAAATATTTTTGGTATAAGTATAACATATTTTTTAAAGCTTCATAATGTGTTCTTATTATTATGTCCATTAAAACCATCATGATTCAGTAAATACATTTATTGTGCTACGTAGCATGTACTGTACAAAAGTCGTCGAAAGAACACTGAAATACCTACTACTTAGTTAAAGAAGAACAAGAAGATTTAACAAGTACCCACTTAAATACATAACACTTATTTACTGTTATGTAGCATAAATGAGATGTGAAAGAATTCAATAAAACAAAAATATTGACAATAATAATATTATATTCTATATGATATGATTTGACTAGTATAATAAATAGTCTTAATTTTTTGCAGGCTGTACTACTTAGAGCTGGTCAGCCACTTTATGGTCCAAAACACCGCAGATGTCGGCCAGATGAACAAATACTGAATTCAATAGTCAATGTTGGTATGAAAGGTGTCATTTATGATCTAAGAAGCTCTAACATGATCTCGCAGCAGCAAAGTAAAGGTAAATAGTTATGGAATATATCTTTTTTTTTTAATGAAAGAAAATAAAACTTTAGGAAAGAATGAAACATATTTTTTTTGTTCTATTTCAATATATTTGACACCTAAAAATATATTTGATTGTGGTAATTCAGGTAATAAGTAACGTTTTTATATGTAAATCTATTTCTATATTATAACTGCATAGCCTGCCTTTAAAAAAGTATTGTTCAAACAGGAGTTTTGTATGGTGGCCTAAGGGTTAAGCAAGCAATTAATTATATACATTTATATTGGTATTTTGTTTTAATGTCTTTGATGTCCAATAAAGATATAAAAAATAATAATTTATAGTTCTAATTCTAGTTTTACTTACTATTGTAATATATTTGTAGATAAATAGGCAAATGATAATCTCTGTTTACTATATAGGTGGAGGCAGTGAAAGTCCAGCCAATTATTCCCAGTGGAAGATATACAACCGCTCCATGGATGAAGTGGACAACCAGCAACAGTTACTGGAAAGCTTTTCAAAGCTTATTGAAAGTATTACATATTTTAAATAATAATAAAATAATTATTTTTTCCATTTTGAATCAATACCAGTGATCACTTGTTATATCAAGTTTAAGTGATAGAAAATCCTATTTTGACACCTTACTTATCAAAATAAGCTTTACATTGAGACAATCTTCAACTTAAAGCTAAGGCTACCAGGACTCCAAACACGTTCTGGTCTGAGAAAATCCACACAACAAACACAGCTGGATATTACCCAAAAATATTATAGATGGACATAATGCTACCAAAGTTCCCTACCAGTTTGTGTTTTTTTTTATCAATATGTTAAAACGTAATATTTAATTGCATTGTTTCAGGCTGTGTAGATCGTGAAATATCCTGTGATAAGTGGCTGTCTCGTCTGGAGTCGTCCGGGTGGCCGGAGTCTGTTAGGAATGCTTTACACACAGCTTGCATCATCGCACAACATATACACCAGGTAAAATACACACTTATTTATATCTAAATACTAACTGAATTATTTTAACATATATGACATTTAGTTATCTACTTATTATTTACAAACAAACAGAAAATCTTAATTTTTAACACTTGTATATTTTTATATATTTATGTATAGTTTTACGTGATTCATGACTACTATTATATATAATTGTGGGGCTGTTCTCATGTTAGTGTTATCGGAACCGCGTCAAGTGGTCATGTCACGATTCCAAATGGATAATTTTATATATAATATAAATAACATAATGAATTAATATTTTTTACTAATATATAAAAGATTTTATAATCAAAATTATGTCTATAAATTATTATTTCAATTTCAGAAAGCAGAACCAGTATTAATTCACGGAACCCGTGGTGAGGACGCCACGTTGCTAGTATGTTCTTTGGTGCAAATCATTCTTAATCCAGATTGCCGGACCATCCGAGGGTAAGCATTTTTTTTTCTGTAAGTAATTAAGACTCTTTAAAGAACCAATTCTATTATTAAAAATCTGTCTGTATTAGGACACCTGTTGCAGTCTCATAGTACCAGGTGCCATCTAATAATTAAAAACCTGTGGTGTGTCCAGTGTTCAGGCGCTGGTGGAGCGTGAGTGGGTGCAGGCTGGTCACCCGTTCCAGTCGCGGATGCGAGGAGGTGCCTTCTCCTCCGCAGCGCGCGCCGCACCCACCTTTCCGCTGTTCCTGGACTGCGTGAGGCAGTTCCTGGAACAGTTCCCCTGCAGCTTTGAGTACAGGCAGTGCTTCCTGATTACTCTGTTTGAGCACTCTTATGCCAGTCAATTTGGTGAGTCATTTTTATAGTTATTGATTAGCTACTCTAAACATTTCAGGTCCCACTAAGCTTTATTTATTAGTACATAGTAACAGTTTATCTATATACTTATATGTATTGTATTATTGTATTATGCTTATATGTATGGAGATATTGTATGTCTTGTATATAATATTTGTTATTATTATTATCATTTTTATTATATAACAGTAAACAAAGGTAAACAGATATTTTACAGCGTAACAAAAACATATTGAAAATACTAAAAAAACGGTCTTATCGCCTTAATGCGATTTCTAACAAACAACCTTACCAACAGGAAATTAAAAATAAAATAAAAATCAGTAGGTAGAATAAAGTTATACATATAAATATTTACACATTAATGCATAAATGTATTACACACATATTTATATAAAATCAATATTAAATAATAAACTGAACAATACCAAATATAAAAATATATATAAAATTCACAAGAAATTGTTTTAACATTATTTTATAACAAATCGACCATTAATAATTGTACAGAATGTTGTATAGTTTTTGTCAATTTATCTTACTTTCAATACTGCACAATTTAGAAAACTAATTAATAACTCTTTCCCAGGGACATTTCTCTGTGATAACGACCAAGAGCGGGAGACCCTCGGTGTGTACGAACAGACGACCAGCATATGGTCCTGGATTAACCAACCAGACGAATTATGTACATACATCAACCCACTATACGACCCCACGCCTAATGTTATCTGGCCCTCTGTGGCCCCCATGAGCTATGTTGTATGGGAAGGTGAGTTCGATTGCATAATTTCATACATATTCTATATAGTTATAACATTCGAGGAATAAAAACAAATTATCTTCAAAAAAAATATTTCTATAATATATCAATCGTTGTGGAATTTTATACAGAATTTGATAAATCAACACTCATGACTAGCCAAAATTTTCCATAACTTATGAGGGAAAAACTTCAAATTAAAATATGAAAATTTTAATTACTAAATATATGTCATGCGAATTTATCTAAAATATTACCAATTAAAAAAATATATATTTGATTTTATAAATATTTAATACCTATGTTATGAGAAAGAGAGAATGTTACATTTATGATAAACATATGTCAACTATCATTTAAAAAAATCAAATTATGTTATATATAAAAAATCAACTTTCAGAGCTCTACCTTCGCTGGCTTGTAAAGCAGCACACAGAAGAAAAGGAAGAACAGTACAGAGTAATACGCACCAGAGAGCAAGCATTACGAGCACAGGCGTTGCAGTTACGACGAGAATTAAATGACCTCGCTCAACAGTATTATGCTGCGGATAAATGAGGTCACGTAACATCTGTATCAAGACACTGAAAGCTCTTGAAAAAAAAAGATTTGTTTTTTTAAAGTGTATACATAATGTTTACATAGACAGAGAAAAATTCCAAGTTCCAAAATCTATCTTTTTTCTTTTATATATATTGTATATGTTTAGAATTGGACTGAAAACTGATTGGGACTTTAATATTAAAGTTTGAAGAGAGTATAATGTATTCTTGGTATATACTTCCATTATTCAAAAAAATATCCAAAAAGGAACTATTACTGCCAGTAAAAAACATTTCAAACCTCAATTTTTTATTAGAAACTACCATCAATACATTTGATAGTAAGTAAAATGTATTATAATGAATGTCAAAAACAATCACACACTACCAATATAATATATTAGAATATAATATCATAAATATACCTGCATTAATAAAATATTATTTGCTTTAGGCTTAAATTAATGTATAATGAAAATAAAACAATAATATATAATATATACATAATAGCTTGTGGATAAGACTGATAAATTTCTACTGAATTTCTTGGTAAAAAAACTAAAATTGAATCTGACCCTGAACTTGTATATTTCTAGACTTGTATAAAAAAATGAATAATAATTAGTGATTTTATAAGTACATATGTATAATATTAAAATCAATAATCGAACTAAGGAGTGCCCTTTGAATAAAAAACAGAAGAATTGGATCAAATTCAAACAAACAAACTGAAATTTATATAAAAATTATTGCTTATTAAAATTAACTTAAAAAATATGAACTATTGTTTAAAATTTTTAGTAGATCTGTTTTGATATATTCAAAGTGATGTTAATATGCTTAAAGGCAGTTGCCTGATGGGTTACCATAATAATTAATTTACTTATTCTTAGTTGTAAACCAAAAACTATTATTTTAGAAAACTGGAAGAAAGTGGTTTTGTATTGCTAATAAGATCGATAATATGCACGGTATTCAATATTGAAAGATAAAAAATTACAAGATACAAGTTATATATATATATTTATATTTCCTGATTTACTATATATTAATTAAAGGCTTGAAATGAATGTACTTACGGATGACATTCCATTTTCTTTATTAGACATAAGAAAATTATTTTATTTGTAATATAAATGTAAATCTGTGTATATATTATAATTATTGTGATTTTAAACGGGCTATCTTTTTAACTTAATGACATTGCTTGTAAAATATTTTAACAGTAAGGCCTATTTTAATTACTTTTTTATATAATTTTTTTAAAAGATATTTAATGTTTTTAATCTCTGTGGTATATATTATTGGTGTATATTACATGATTTGCCATTTAATTTATTAAAGACATGGAATACATGGTCTATATATGAAAATATATTTATATTTCTTGGTAATATTCTGACCATTTTGCTCTCTTAGTTCTTTATTTGTGATGAAATGTGTATTATTATGTATGTTTATTCTTTATAGTGTAAGTCAAGCTTTTTATAAATAACTGTATAAAAAGTCAATTTAATATATATAGAATTTATTTGTCAATTAAATATTTGCATGGCAACTGTGTTTTATTTATCAACAAAAAGTCATAAAACACTACAAAGGGACTAAACAAAATTATTACATATTTATCAAGTTTTTGTAAATAAAAAGTATATATATTTAATATAATTTATTTTTTTAAATATGAATCAATAACTAGAGTATATTAGGTCTGCAGTTTCTATTGCTTAGTTAATTGACCGTAGGACAGATGGCACTACTGTACAGATTAATTTCACAAAATCCTTTCATTATTACATTCTACATCTAACATTTTCTTAAATATGTTGCTTTTTTATAAATATTAATCAATATTAACACAAAGTAACGTCACTGCAATATTTCCATTATCAATCCTATTGTAAAATTAATCTCCGACAAGCGATTACTTCACTACTAACAGATATTAATAATCTGCTATTATAATAATGTCTTTAAAATATATGTCATTTTGTTATTTGACTAGTCTTTAAGATTCATTGTATGACTCGAATAAGATTTTGTTACTCGAGTCAATCGAGCAATTTTCTATTTTTTGAGGCACTCGAGTAAAAAATGTCGCTCGAGTTGCATATTGCAATTGCCTATATACTTATCAAATACCTAAGGGACAAAATCAATTCGAATTGATTCGGCAACTCGAGTAATTTCTTTTTTCACTCGAGTACGAGTTTGATAAACTGACTCGAGTCACTCGAGTAAAAACAGGGCGCAAGTCGCATCACTAATTTATTGTAATATTTTAGTTTTCGGATGTCTTTAAATGTGTACGTAAAATATAGTTCATTGTAATACTTGGAGAGGCATTTACCTAACCGTTATGCATTATGATTGCTAAAACAACAGTGTATTCAAATGATACATTTTTATCTCGTACACGCAACGGCTAACAATGGCAAGATCTAACGATAAACACAGACGATGAAAAACAATTTGGTTTTATTGTAGTATATGCCTTTGTACTATTTCTATCATAAATAATATTTAATGTTCTATATTTTCTGTGAATTACTGTAAACCAAAACCAAATGATATCAAAATATATTTGACTCTAATTTCACATGGACAAAAAAGGCATTTCTCATTTTAATATTGAATAAAAATAGAAGTGTATATAAAAAGTGATAGCAAAGACTGCGCAGGCGCAAGATGTACTCTAGCCCAGTAATGATGCGGTTGTAGTAATTGCGTTCAGTCATTCACCCCGGCTGTTGTGCTTTTACCAGACCTTTATAAAGTATGATTTCTCACGTAAATACAGCACTTATTTTGTTTTTCTTTTTTAAATGGACATTAGAGATGGAATAAACTTTATTTCCGTCTATAATTTTCTCTTCGTTCTTTACATTTACGAGAGACCATCATTTAAATGTTTGAATGTCTTTAAATCCCTAAATACTATGAATGTGTTTTTAAGTAATAGAAGATCCTAGAATCTAGGATGTAATCTGTTATAATGGTAGGGATACAAATCTTATTCTGTTACTATTAAATGCGGCTTTTCTCGATATCGTATTTATAAATACCAACTTAATAATACGAACTTAATAATTAATACCAACTTAATAATACCAATTCAATAATACCAACTTAACAGAGAACTATTATGAAAATACTACTAGAATGACAGCACCATGACTAGTCATTTGCGGACGTCCGCAAGAATAGCCATACATATGCAATTAACCAACGGACAAAACAATATTATTACAATTTTATTCTAGATTTACGCATGGCTTCGGAGTTCACACAGTTAATGAATAATGGATGAAGTAGGCATGAGGCGTAAAAATCGTGGGTGATTATTAAAACGTACGCTTTGCCCTTAATAATTGTTTAGCAGTTATTGGTTACGTAATACTTATAACATTCCCATAGGAAAAGAATTACTAGTTTTTTTTTTAATAATTCAATTCAATTCAATTCTTTAAAATATGGGTTTCATCCGTAATATACAGGATGCTTGATTATTATAAAATCAGGTGACTTGAGGCTTTTATTTGTTCCTCGTTATTTTAAATGTAAAACAACAAGTGTTGTATCATTTTAGAATCTTGATTACACATGCCAACTTTTTATGTCACTTGCCATGGAGCTATAGTAATTTTTTTTTAAGCAGGTCCTGTCAAAGTCTGCAAATCGTGAAAATTTTTAAATTCACAGTTCGAATGAAAGTCATATTTCTAGGAAAATTGGAGCAATTGCGTTAATATCCTCTATTATGATTGTAGATATGTCTTTTAGGGTTATGATAACAAAGTTTAAATGAACAAAAATACTAAGCATTAAACACTATAACCGAAAAACAGCTACGTTATAAATAATTTTTAAATAATTTTCAAAATACACGGGATGGAATTTTAATCAGTTTTTTCTCATGAACGTTACTATATGTCCTATCACCCGGTTTCGGCTTAGCGTTGAGTTCAGGGACATCCTGTATATATACACACACGAAGGAGATTGTTTAGTTTAAAACACACTAATAATTTAAAACACACGAAGGAGATTATTTGGTTTATAAAATAATTACGTTCTCTTCGAGAGCAGCCAGATAGTATAATTATTTGTTAGTAGAATCTTAAACAACAAATACATTAAGATAAATACATAAAGATAAATTAAATAATTAAAACTAACATAAAATAAACACAAACATTAACACATCCAACATTTAAGGGACGAGGGGATCCAATGCGACCATATCATCAAATACTAGACAGGGTTTGAAGGTAGGATAACAGTCTTTATATAGCACAAATTGGGGAGCAAGCTTATTCCAGCAAACTTAGCAAACTGACAGTACTTTTAATTATAACTCATAAAGAGTTATAATTAAAAGTACTGTCGTCGATAATCGACGGAAACTTTAAATAATTCTCCATATCAGAGAACAGGGAGAGCGAAGGGATAAGGGTTCACAAAAATGTACCCAGCCAATTAGGTGTTTAAATGTTAATCCCTGAACAATAACATTGAAAATGTATAAATGTTAAGAAGTTAATAGAGGATATCGATAAATTGTAATTTTCTTAAGATATATTTCTGTATTTGTATATTCAATGTTCGGACATTGAATATATAAATTGTATAGTGGGCCATGGTGGCGGCAGCAACAAAAATCATTCAATTGTTATATGAGAGGATGCAGAAGTCATAACATAATTTGGAAAAAGGGCAAGTGTTAGATAAATAGTGATTAGTGTAGATTAAGAGCAAGTGTTCCCATCATCTACAAAATCCGGGAGATCATCAACCATGACATCAACGGTATCGATTTGGTATCGGTCTGTCTGCCAATTTGTTGCTTTAATTTTGAATTTAAGTGGGTGGATTTTAGCAAAAAGGTACAGGTTGTACAGGGAGAGAGAATGCTTACAAGAATAGGAAAATGGTCACTGTTATACGAGTTTGCAATGACTTTCCAGGAGATTTGGGAAGCTAAAGAAGGAGAAGAAATAAAAAGGTCAACATCTGATTTTGGATTTTGGTGAACTCACCATCATCAATAATGTCCACCAAGTACGAAACCGTCTCAAAAAATAGTGTGATGGGCATTAAAATCTCCCAAAATCAGTATAGGACTAGGAAGGGATATCAATAAGGATCGTATTTCAGGAAAGAGAGTGGCAGAGATGTGCAATATATATGGATAAAACAGAGATATCAACGGAAAAGAAGGGAGAAATAGAGGATTATGAATCTGAGCATCGTATAAAAATGGTGCCTCTGGCAAACCCGTCATCCCTCAAACCGGAATAATCCGTGAACCAAAACCGAGACCCAGGAACCAACCATGTTTCCGAGATGGCAACAATGGCATAGGTTATAGATTATATATATGAGATATAAATTCATGTTTCTTTGGACGAATACTTTTACAATTCCACTGAAGAAATTGTATTGATGATACGTTGGACGGTAAGGTAAAGTTGGAACGATTTAATAAGAGTTTTTAGAAAAAGAGATACTTTGAAAAACCTGTTTCTATGCTTGTTTCTAAAATAAAGATCGACCTAAACAATCTTAGCAAAAACTTTAAACACTGACAATACACAAAGTAGAAAAATGCCGTATTAAATAATTTTTGGTATTATCAACTGAGTCTAAGTATGGATTGTGAAAATATATCCTGATTAATCTCTGGATAAGCCCCACAACCTGTTAAACAAAGTGTATACTCTAAATATTTTTTTTGTTAGTAGCATCTTTTCAATGTTATTCTGTGCTGTATAAAGTGTTATAAGCACGAATTGGGGTTTAAGAACTAAAGCTTTATTATAGTAATTTCCGCCTCGATAAAGACGATTATATATAGAATATATTCTAGATTCAGCAAGGCGGGTAGCGACAGCGTTAGCTCGATTGGCAGAACGACAGGTTGGAATCCAATTCGTTTGCAAGTTTTTCCGGAGTTTGGAGTCAGGTTCGAGTCCAGTCGGATATGAATTTTAAATTATATTAACTTATTATCCTACTATTATAATAATTGCGTGTTCGAATAGATGTATATTTCTTATTAGTACACGCAAAAACGAACCAGACTGCTTGAATGTAACACAAAAGACTCTGTCAAGTCTACATATGTGTATGTCTGTCTGTACATATATAAATTGAAATAAAAACAGTTTTAAATTTACTTTATTCAAATATAGGTACATTGTTCTAAAGTTACGAAATAATCACCGGCAAATATCATGGCATTTTGGCTAACAATACACCACAGCTGCAATTACCTTATACAAATGAGATAGTAACAATTTTGTTAAGCAGACTGTAAAAGTCATTGTATTAACACAATCAAACTAACGGTAATAAATGTAGTAGATATGTTTTAATAAATTTAAGAAATCGAAAGATTTTTTGTTTCGTAAGAAATGATTTTTTATACAACCATATAGTTGTCGACCGCTACTTTGTTCGCGTTACATTATTATAAAACTACGATATTATCCGCATTATATTTTTTTTTGTTAAAAATATCGTTTTAGTACATACACACATTCATGCCTAAAACATATGTCAAATATAAATGTCTTAGTCGTTACAAAGAATAAATACACGACATACAAAAATCAATCTATGACTTTCTTGTAATATATTACTATATCCGCTATGGAGTTACTACAAAATCAATATAATTATTCCATAAGTACTGATACCCCTTTTGCCATACGCGTACTTAAAATACGTTTATGTTTTAATGTAATAAAATCTCATAATTACTCGATACTTACCATCTCTCTCTTTCTCTCTGTCTCTGTCTCATTAAAAAATAACCATACTGATGACTGTACTTTCTATAATAATTAAGAAGCAAACAGTAAATAAAAAGATACTATCTTCTGTTATGTATTATGTGGTAAAGAATTATCTTTGCTAATGTAAACAAGCTAGTAAGTTTTTTTATCTTTGGAAAAGATTGGAAATAACAAACTTTTTAATTTTTATAATTCGTTTATATGAACCTTTTACAACTTAAAAAAACTCCGAAAGTATATTTAAAATGTTTTATTTGATACTCGTTTTTTATAACTTAAATTGCATATAATAATTATGACGGATAATACTTTTAAATCATCTATAGTCTGTGGGTGATATCGCTGAAAACAGCTAAACAAAATATGCTATAAATTTACAAATGTTTGAATTTTTTAAAAGTAGTTTAAAAAGTGCAAAACATAATGATATATCTATCGTATTTACTAGTCCTAATTGAACCTCTAATACGAATAGGGCATTGAGTGATAAATAACCTTGAAATAAAACTTTTACGTAAATATTTTTCTTGTTGTCTTTACTCCAAACTACTTAATTATTGCCAAGATCCTTATACCTACCAAAACTCTAAAAGAATATATTACATTTATTATTCACTATATGTTGCATCTAAATATAAACATATAAGTATATATATCTATACCTATAATGATTTATGAGGATAAAAGGTCGTTCTTACTTGTTGATATTCAGGCAAAATTGACCTTTATATATGTTTTATGTGCACTAAGTCTTGTCTAATAAACTCGTTGTTTTGAAGTCAAATGAAATGGCAATAATTGGCGGGAAAGCATAAAAAATTTAATGTCAAAGTTTCGAAAAAGTCGAGTTATTATTTTGCCTAAATATATTTTAAAATAGATAACATATGATACTTTCGTTTAACACATTTCAATTAAAATACAATAGGCTTGTTAGGACATTAATACTAACCCCAGAAATATTTACTTTAAAGGCTATGCCGATCTTTAACATCGACATTTAGAAAATTTCTTGTTTATCACGACGTTAATGGATAATATCAAATACGTTTAGAAACAATTCTTCATAATATATAATGTTTAAATGCCTAGCTCATTTATAATTAGTTCAAACGTGTTTAAGGATGTAATCCTTATTGCCTAATTAAAAATAATTTTATTACTTTATCATTTTTTAAATGGGATATAATAATACTTACAAATTCAACAAGTTTTGAAGTTCTTGTATTGAAAATATTACTACGAATATAATAAAAAATACCAAAACACACTAAGCACTATTTTAATAAAATCTGTGTTTAAAAATTAATGAAGTAAAATCGTGATTTGTTTTATTATAAAATAAATAATTATTATATATTTATATGAATATATTTGGATGAATATTACAATGGTTTACTAAAACCGGTATCCTACAAACAGCCTGTATATTACTGAGTAATAGTTACAAAGAAACGACCTTTAACTCATTTGTAATATGTATTTTACATCATATATACAATATGATAACTTCGATCTCGCATAGCAACAAACCTGATTTGTGATAGTAATAACCGTCAAGCGATTATGACTCGAATGACTAGTAGTTAAAGTAGATAATCCCTTAGCTTATTTTTGAACACTTCATTGATCTTGAAGCCAGAGTGAATATTGACTGATACCTATTACATGTTGCATTGATCTAAGAATATCGATATAATTATATGAAAATCAATATAATTTTTTTCATGTAACATATTTTTCTCGTATTCATTATTCAAATATTGAAAAAATAATAAAACAAAAATAAAACATTAGATTTTAATAGTATTCCTTTATGTTCTAGTAGATTCTAGAAGGTCTTGACAAAATGGTCACCTAGGGCCGTTGACCACCGACGCCGCATCTCATGTTGCGCAAATTTCTCTGAAAAATTAACGTGATATTTATTAAATTGTCTCAGGTGTCGAAAAGTTTGTTAGCTTCATTTAACATAATTGTTTTGACATCGAAATTAAACGGTTTTATAAACTTAGATGTTATAGTTTGGGCCACACACTTTATACATATTGGTCGAAATTAAATAAGTTTCTAACAAAACACGATGCATAAAACTTTCTTCTTCTCTTTCTTACTTTTATAATATTGCAGTTAAGTAACTTAAAGAACCTTGAGGTGTAATTTGTACTTAAAAATTACGAATGTAGGTTATGAACTATTATTGTTTAATTTAAATGAGTATATAATGAGTATATATATATATATAAATGAGTATAATATAACCAAGAAGTTATAATTATTACATCAAACATAATTTAAAATATTTTGAGATAATATACCCAAAAAGGAAGGCGAATTGAAGATCACTGCCATTTTAGGAAGTCATTTAATAATAAAAAACTAAAAATTTAACTTAATGGTAAGTTCATTTTAATGTGTTTATTAAAAAAAAATGTCGAGGATTGCAGTATCTTTTATTATTTTGTTTTACAAAATCATATTCAACAATTATTATAATTCAGTCCGACAAGGGTTTTGCAATATATATATTAATATTATAAAGCGAAAAAGTTTGTTTGTTTAAACGTTTTGAAAAAACGGAATTTTAAAAAAATATGAATATGATAACCTAGGTTCATCATGAAGACTATATAGGCTATAGTAGTATACGGGTGTGAAACCACGGCTCACATCTACTAAAATAAAGCAAACCGGTTTGTAATATTTTTTTATGTATAAATTGTCTACAAAATAGACAAAACATCAAAAACCGATAAGACAGTAATGTTTTAATTTCACGCTCTGCGGCCCTCGGGTACTATCCAGCGAGTTATGAAAATATGTAATAAATAATAACTTCTAATCTTTATAACATTTTATATTTGTTAAAAATCCTGTAGCTTTTTCAAATTATATATTAAAAAAATACACCTATATATATTTATTACACACAATACTAGTTTAAGATAAAAAAAAATAATTAATCTTATTTATAGTATGTATATTTGCGGTCTTCGTATGATAATAAATAAAGGTTACGTTTTAATAGTATTAATAATGTGACCGCAGCTTTATATAAGAACGATCAATAATTTTATTGACATTTAAGATCATCCACAAATCGTTTAAATTCATAGTGTCTATAAATAATTTAATGTTCATCAAAAAGCTCGCGTGACACAGAAAGCTGAGGCAAGGAAATTTGAGCCCATCACAGCGTCCATTCGATTCGTATTAACGCTCAAGTAATGTAACAAATAAAGGGGAGGTCGTTGCCCCTGGAGGCACGAAAAGCAAAACCAAGCTTGCCTCACAAAAGAAATAGTTAATATTAGAGCTCGGTTCTTCACGAGTGCCATTAGGAGCGGCACAAAGCTTCAGAGTCATTCCACGCTCCTATTTGTCAGCGGCAAAAAGTACGTCCACAATAATTACGGGACCGCGTCCAGCTCGTAATTCGTTATGTTCTGGTAGACCGCGTGTTCCGACTCCGTTCATAATTTGACGTTTCCCGCGTTACGACAGATGACAGGAAACAATGCTTGACTTTTTCCGAAATGTTACGATTTTGAATGAGACAATTACCTTTACTTTAAAATATTCAAAAATGACATCTATGGCGGGTTGTTAATGTAATTTTTTTTATTTTTTGGAAAGCAAAGAAAGATTGTTCAAGCGCTAAAATTGACATATTTTATTACGGTTTAAATACAAGTGTGTGCTATGTGATCTTTGGATATTCTTCAGGTTTAGTCAATAAATCAAAAATAATCTCAGTTGTTGTAAATGTTCTCCAACCAGCAGTGCCTATCTCTGGCGAGTACTTTGTCTTGAGGGTTAAGGCTGAGATTGAATTACGAAATAAGCGAGTTTCAATACAAAGTGTAATTGTAAGTGCGCGTTTCCATTTTCTATTGACTATTGATTGACTCTTTTTTTATCTTATCTATTCATATTTTTTCCTTTTTTTATAAATATTAATATGTAGTGAGTTAATAGCTTGGGAAGATATTAAAGAAAATAATGAATAAAGAGTAAAGAAAATAAGAATATTGACTATCTATCTGTTGCTATGAGTAGAACAAATCGGTCAGTTTCGATAAACCAAGTAGAAAATGAGTTCACTGACTCTGACTACCGACTATTTGATACTTAACAATAGTTTCACTTTTTTAGTAATCAATAATTTGACAATACCGTCAATTGCTAAATTGTTTTGTAATTAAAAACTTTACATAGAAATAACTGAAGTAACAAGAAAAAAATGTTATTGCGAGTTCAATTCTAATTTTTTTTGTGTTTTGATCTCGCTGACGTGAACACACAACCTATACTGATATATATGTTTTGATCTCGACCATGTGAACACACATACCGAAATTATTAACCATATTACAATGTAGCAAAACCAGTAGAACATAGAATGAAGAAAAAAAAAGAGACACTAACATAAATCGCGTGTACTTGTCAATTGTACTCAATTAACATGACACACAAGCATCATGTAGCTGTCAAGTGTCAGTCATTAAAAAGTATTTCATCATATATATCTTTTTAAATTTAGTAAGAGAATGGTAGAAAAATTGTTACGATAAGGTTTATTTTTATTTATGTTCGAAATTATACTTGTTAGGGTCTTATAATAACAGAGCTAGCAGAATTAAATATTAAAGATTGAACAAGTACTTAAGACCAGGCTGCATGGTGTAAAAGCCTTTGCCTGTCCTCTGAAGGACTAAAAACTTTAAAAAAAATTAAGTTTGAACAATTAACAATAAATATGTAATATGTAAAACAAAAATTGTAATTTTTTTAACTAAACTATTTGAACTCTAAAACATCAAGGCGACTTTTAATCGTCATTCTGAAATATAAGTTTTAGAAATACTTAAATAAATATATTTTAAAATTTTAGGATATAGTTGTCAAAATATTAGTAAATTAAATTATTCCATAAAATTATATACTATTTTTATATAAGTGTTATTTTTTCTATTATACATATAATTGCTATTTATTTACCACATATAATGTAGTATTTCAACGATAAAACGATCAGAGCAAAAAAAACTGGTCTTGGATCTGAGTGTCATTGTCATATTAAAAGCAACTAGTTACAAGTTGAACGATCTATTTCCAATTAAAGATAAATATCTTTACAAATTTTTCCAGCTTCTTAATTAAAGTATAATTTGTGACAGACATATACGCACAGGGTTGTTTATATGTTTATAATACTATTTGTAGTGGTAGTATATTATATATGTATCTGTAGAATATTATAGTAATATCTATCTATGTACCTATCTATGCCCTCTGAAACACCCTGTCCAAAACTAGTGGGTCGCTGGAAGAGATCTCTTTATAGATATAAGCTCATCCTTTGTATACGTCGTTGTTTTTACATTTTTATGTAATTAAGTGGGGTGGATGAGATAAATAAATAAATCATTTTGTTGATTTGTTTTAGTTAATTGAGCTGAGTAAAGCGAAGCTCTTTACTGGTCAAGTAGATCAAATTTGTCCTCTATCTCCTCCTACAGCGTTCAAGCTATACTAACCAAATTTGGACCAATTGATTATCATATCTATCTGTAGATGGATTTTGAAATAAATTCTAATTGTAGATTAAGAGTAATTTTTAATTAACTTTATTTTTAATTGAAACGTTCTATTGCACGCGCAGATGGTACATTGTTTGTAGACATTGGGGAAGTCGTATCAAGCTAAATTTTTCGTCATATAGTTTTCGTTTCGCTCAGCTTTCCCCATTTGTGTGCTTGTTGGCTTAATTATTTAATGCACCAACTACTGTTTGTTTAAAAATGTTAACTAGGTTGCCTGTAAAAGATAACTATACGTGACAAGGCCTATTTGTACCAAAAGTTTAACGTATTTTTTGTACTATCCTTTTTATTGTATATGTATTTTGTGTGCAATAAAGTGTATAAATTTTTTATTCAAACTTTATTTTTGCGCGAAAAATATTTCCTATTGTCTATGAGAATTTTGTTTTTCCGTGATTATTCCTCAACAACATCGAATATTTGATTTTTTTTTTAAAACCCACCAGACTGATTGATCTATCATTGTGCAAAATTTGTAAATTTTTGGATATACCGTTTTGGATTAATGCTTGCATAAAGGATGCAGAAAAGTCTCATAGAGAGCTGCCCCCAATAAAATAATTTTTCTTAGATTTTCACGAATACACATTTAAATAAAACTATTTTTTTACGGATTAAAACTCGCGTATAATTTGGTTACATTTTAATTTTAACCCTACGTTTCGAATGCTTTGCAGCAATCGTGTTCATGGGTAGACGAGATGTAAGTGTCTGTCAGTAAGTCCAAGACTTAAATTAGTAGGGTTAAAGTTAAAATGTAACCAAATTATATTGCGAGTTTTAATCCGTAAAAAATAGTTTTATTGCAATAATTTTTCGTTCAGGAATCAGGTAATGATAATCATTACTGTATGGTATAATTATCACACATGAATTAAAACAGGGCGTGTGAAAGTATAAAAGTATGAGGGTCGCGTAATGGCGGGGTGATAGTAAAATGAATCTACCCGCAGTTGTATCTCATGCGGGCGCACGCGCAGCTTTATTAATTTAAGTAATTTTGGTTCATTGCACTTTATTTAGTTAATATTAAACTCAGATTTATTATTGGCTTTTAATATAAATTAATTGGGTATTTTAAAATATATTTGTTTACATGTTGAAAGACCTACCCATGTTGATTCTACGCTTAACGACAAAATACAAAAAAAAACACTTATTTTATTAAAATGGTTGCTTATTTTTTATGATTTAAAGGAAGCACATAGGACTTCTGCTTCAGCATAAAACAAGTCTCTTATATACATTTCCAGAAGGAACGACTATTGAGTATTAAACTCATAGCATCATTAAATCAGTTGCTGATAATTTGATTTTGAACTGGGACTAGATAAATATCTTATTTATATAATTTGTGTATGTAAACTTTCATGATTCATGATTACTATTAAATATAATTATACGGCTGAACTCATACTATTACTATTGGAATTTGCCCGACAACTTTAAAACCTATTCGGGATCCTTATTCATGAGCATGGCGGAATCGCGCCGTGAACTCAGTCGGACTGAACTAGTCGGGCAAATTCCGATAATAATAATGTGAGTACAGCGGGATAATGCTATTTACATTATAGTGTTTACTTTAATTTCGCTTCCGAAAGCAATTCTTCATCTAGTAAGATAAAAACTGCTATGAAAAATATGGATTGATTATGAATTATTCACAAGGTTTAGTTTAATTAAATAATTACTTGTTCAAATTAAATTTATTAATTATTTCCCTTACACTTTACTTTTAAACCTACCTTACAATTTCTAAAAGCGTAATGATTGTTTGTTTAACATGCTTCGAAACTTCTGGATGGGTTGGTGAAGCGACTTGAACTTCGTTTTTACTCGAGTGACTCGAGTCAGTTTCTCAAACTCGTACTCGATTTAAAAAAATTACTCAAGCCACAATGTACTCGAGTTACCGAATCAACTTGGCATTTAAAGTTGATTTTGTCCCTTAGATATTTGATAAGTATATAAGTAATTGCAATATGCAACTCGAGTGACTCGAAAATTCGAATATGATTCGAGTGAAATAGAAAACTGCTCGAGTGACTCGAGTCACAAAATCTTATTCGAGTCGCATCACTCGGATGGATTTCAAAATTGTTTATGATTATGATAAGAAGGTTTTTAAGGAAATGTGGAGTTTATCTTATGCTATATTGTTCGTTTTTTTTTTATTTACTATAAAAGTGCGTGTGTGAGCTACCGCTAATGTAATATAATATAAAATACGCTAAAATAATTAAAGAAAGGATATGTGAAGTGTACGTAGAATAAGTTACCGTCTTTTAAGGAACTATAAACTCGTCAGCTATTTTAATATATTTGTAGCAAAACGGAAATCATAGCAAGCGTGAGAACGAAGTCTCACTAAAGTTTTATAAAATCTAATGAACTTAGTAATACCTACGAAACAGACAATAACTTATTTATTTATATATTTATATTAATACCTACGTAAATAGAAAACTGTAACAATATTTTTTTAATAAACACGCACGAAATAATATTTAATAATAAAAATGTATGCTAAGAATCTTAAAAGCTTGAATTTATATAATATATATAAAAAATAAACTAAATATAATAACTAAGACATTTATTGTGTATGCTGTCAATGTCAAATATATAATAGATATGTCAAATAGTAGAGTAGAGTAGAGTAGATTATGGCCTGACATTAAATACTAAACAAAAAAATAATAATTAGTAATTATTTTATTCTCACCCTCATAAAGATTTAAATTTTGAATTACGTTCTAATATCGGACACGTGGCGAGCACTCGTTTAAATAAATGTTTGAAGTACTACAAGTATAAGGGTAGGGTTAGGTATAATTCCATGTCATCCACTTCTCTTCTATCTCTGAGGGCTTGTGATGTAAAAAAGATATTCAGAAAGGAGTTGGATCTGAACTTGGATTACAACCTTCTAGGTGTGTAGTAAAATAAAAAGCAGTTCAAGCTAAAAAAATGTCTTACATTTAAATTACAAAAAATAAGTCGAAAAAAAAAACAGAATATCCCTATTTTTGTAAAATATTACACTTCAAAATCGAAGAGCAGGTTTAGAATAATGTTTAATCTAAAATATATATATTTTTAAAGATTGTAAAATTAATATAACATTTTATCTATAAACTATATTAAAAAAGGTATACTATACTATTATATATTACTTGAATTAACATTAAAATAAAACACAAAAGATATAGATCAACATCTAAAATGGCTGATATAGAAATAAAACTTGTGTAAAACTATAACAAGTTGTTTAAATAGATATGTATATACATTTTCTTTCGAGCGTTGGTACAAAGCACAAAGAAGCATCTAAGAACAAAAATAACATGACCCTCGAAGTCACGATTTGTGTTAAACTTACCCATAGCATTTTATGTATTTGTAGAGTCCACAAAGTATCAACGTAAAATGGTCGATCTACGAGCCAAAATAGACGAAGACGAACGATGGTATCTGCACGTGGAACGTTGTACAGGCTTTACAACTTGTTTAATTGTACTATATGCACATACAAGTTTCGAATTTAATATAAATAATATACAGTACAAAATTGGTTGAGCTATTTGTAACACAGGCTTTACAACTTGACTAAATGTACTATAAGTACATACAATTATCGAACCTATTCTTAATGACATACAGTAGAAAGTTCGTTGAGCAATTAAGCTTTACAACTTGCTTAGTGGTATAATATACACAAGCAAATATAGAACTTATTGACATCAGAATACAGTGCAATATAGCTTGGGTGATTTGTAACAATGTTTCACTATTTCACGGCACTCAAGGGCTGGGAGAACCGGTTTTATAGTAACCGGCGTAGGGCGTTACGTGTCTTAACGTAGTCCCGCGCGTTTTTATCGATTGTAGTTTTATTTTCATTGAGGAACAGATTTGAATGAAAAGTTTTATAATATGCATATATTTAATATATAATTTGTTACTACCCAAGCTATTGGTATGTTGAAAAACCTGTTAATAAATATCATTGATTTTTTTTCTTCATTGAGATAGAAATATTAAAAAGAAATATTTTTTTAAATATAAAAAGCTTAAATAATAAATATATCGATGTAGTAGTACGTCACTAGTGTCTACAAACAAAAGAACTGAAGAGAATCCGTCAAGTCACGTCGAATCGATCGAACTTCCTAAATAAAAGCAGAAAACTAATCAAAAACACTCAAAACTAATCATCGAAAAGCGGATACCATACAATTCCTCATCTCTTAAATTCTGGTGTAAAACTAATTACAAATACAAGTAAAATAAAATAACTATTTTATACATCTTTCTTTTAATACTAGTGCAAGCGACTAAGACTTTTTCTAATGGGATCAATCTATATTATTTCATATACATATGTATATTTATATGTAGCACTTACAAAAGGTAGAACTCTAATTGATAGGTTTAATAGAGTTGGTCTATGGAGATGAAAGGACAAAAAAAAATCCATGGATATCCGTGTGATTTATTTAATAGAAGACCAATTATTTCTCCACCATATAATAAAGAAAAAATATATATTAAAAATAGTAATATTATTTATTATTTTTATATAGAACTGTGAAATGAAAAAAATATCTAAAAAGAAAGCCAGCCATATTGCGTTACTTTGTAAACATACATCATTCAAAAGTTTTAATAAAATTTATGTTATAACAAATAATAATATAATACCTAAAAAATGAAACTAAGAAATTTACGCATTATATCGAAACGTATCCGGTATTTGGATGACTTTTGTGGCCTTGAACCCAGAAAATAAGAATGACGTTTAAAATTAAGGTTATTTTTTAATATTTTTACACATATTACCTATCTCTTTCTGTAATTAAGGAATATTATATTAGATTACTAGTCAATAATCTAACTTTGTTTTAACTGATGTATATTTTTTGTATTGTATTGTTTTTTAGTATAAATATAATCTATATAGATTCAGAAATTATATATTAATAAAAATGAAGTTAAGGAACATATAGTTTCGAACTCATTCGGTGTCATGAGCTCTGAGTATGGCCGAAGCGCGGCGTGAACTGTTCTTTTTTTTTTTTTATTTATGGAAAAGGAGGGCAAAGGGTTCACTAGTTTAAGTTAGTACAAGGAAATAAATATATAAAATAATATTAATGACTCACGAAAATATAAATATATTATTATTATAGTAGATTCCACAATTAATAAATATAGATAGAATGATAAAATCATATCAGGTCGTAGTTTTTTCTTTTTCTATGACTTTTCTTTATACATTTATATATAAGCTAAACTAAATATTTGTATAGACTATTACAAAAAACACCATAACATACCACCCAAAAAAATATTTAGAATTTTGTTTTATTTTTATTTTGTTTTCGTTTTATTAAAACAATATTGTTTTCTAGACGTCATCAGGAAAGTAAGATTATTGTAATATTATTTTAAATTAATCAATTCATAATGATGCTATCTTGTATGTATAAGATGAAATCTTTTATATATCTTGTATTATACGTCTTAGGTAATACAACAATTGTTTGTAATGTTATTATAATATTATAATATTTTTTTAACTAGGAATTGTAATAATAAATGCCTTGGATGACACAAAGAATAAAAACATCAAAGATGACCATTTCAAATTGTTTTTCAACGAATCTAAAGATCAAAGCGTTGTCGAAAATTAATCTAACGATATCAAGAATTTATACATTTACACATACATACATTTCAAGGGAATAAAAATAGAATACCTGTTAACTAAATAACTCAAATATAGTATTCTTAATGTACTCATAGTTATCGGTATAGGACATGAATATGAAAATGTGAAGAGAAAAGGTAGAAATTATTATTATTTATTTTTATTAGAGTATACATTTTTACAATATTCTTTCCTAGTCTTTCCAGGGGAATCAAAATGGAATAACCATTAATTAAATAACACATATACAATAAAAAGTATATAAAATAAATAATTTTATAGTTACCATTCATATACTCGTAGTTTTCACTTCCTATAGGTATAGGACATGAATATGATAATGTGAAGACAAAATGTAGAAATTATTATTTATTTTGACTATAATTATTATTATTATAATATATATTTTATCTGTATGGTTATTACTTACAAATGTTTATTTGAATTTATTGCGCCCATTTCCTGCGGTTTGTTTCATTTGCTTAAATTATTGCCCTAGCATATTTTATAATAATTTTTTGTCGTTTTTTCTCAATTGAACGAAAAAAATGTTTTTTTCATATCGAATCTACGGATCTGAAGACGTTTTATTGTTTTGAATATTAAAACAGAACATGTTTTTTTTAGTGAAGTATTTTCTTCATTAAGGAATTTATCTAATTATTGAGTTAAAATAACGGAAGTACACTTTATACTCCATGTTTTGCTGTTGCTGTTTCGGCACAATTCATATTTATCCATAAACATATGTATAAGCTAGTGTCCGAACGAAACAGGTTCTCCGACCGAAACCGAAACTTACTTAAACATTTCTATTGCATACTTCAATGTACTATATACAATAAATACATTTATTTGCATAACCAGTTATGTAGTATAAATAAAATAAAATGACAATTAATAAATTAACATTAGTTTTTTCTTTTTAAAGTAACTCTTTAAAGTAAAGTTTACGATAAAGACGTAATCACCTGTTAGTTGCGAAGTTTGCCGAACAACAAACGATAATGCACGAACACTACGTTTTGGCCATTTTTGGCCGAAACCGAAAATAAGGACGAAAATGCATATTTGGACCAAAACTAGCAAACCGAATTTTCGGTCGGCCATTAGTATAATCCTAGATTTTTAACTTAAGTTAATACTATTATTATTTTTTATTTCTGTTGTCTACTTTACTTCTGTACAGAGATATATTATTAAAACTAACCTCGTAATATTAAAATGCACGTCATAAGCATCATAAATTCTAGCGGCAACCGGCCAATGCGTTCTGGGAATTTGAGCAACAGATAATAATTTTAAAATGCCGTCACGTGGCAGCCGCGCGATTGTTTTTTCGTGCTGTCAAACTTTCCAGATCACTGAGGAAATAAAATATGGCTACTTCATAATATAAATACTTTAAAGGACTCAATTAACAAAAGGTATATTGTCCTTCATTCGGCTCTTTTAATTTCGGACCCGTCAAGGAATGCGGTCAATTTGTCAGGCTTAAAACTAGAAAAACAAGGAGAGATCCTTCAAACTCGCAAGTAAACTAGAATGATGGGAAGGGGTTGGGGGGCGGAGGTATGCATCATTACTCGCCGGTGGACGTAACTTGTATGTAGTAAATTTTCCATGAGATGAGAGATGTGCTTCTAAGCTACGAATGTTGCTTTCATTTATATATTTTTTAAATGTTATAACTCTATATAAATTAGATATTATAACTCAAAATCCATGTTATTTTATTTTATATTTACAAATAATATCATCTTTACAACTTTATATATAATAATTTTAAGATTGAATTTATATAGAACTTAGTATTATTTGATGAACGTATTATTAGAGAGGCTTGAACAATCGCAACCTTCAGAAAAATTTGACAGAACGAACTTCAACAATGAGTCACGAAGTGCGTTGAACCTTGTCGGCCATCTTGAGGCGTGCGTCGACACAGCCCTCGGCTTACTACAAGGGTTGATTTGTTTAATCTAACTACGCCATGTTGTACTATCAAATAATTTAAGATACAAAAATAAAATTTATATATGTTACAAATTTGGTTAATAAGAATAAACTTTAACTTTATTCAAATTCCGTTGTTTGGATCCAAATTTCTGTAATGCAACGTCAAAGCAATTTTATAGTGCAGTCAATCCCATATTTCACGCTGTTCTATTGACCATTCTGTGGTTGTAGTATTTTATAGCATTGTGAAATACTGTAATCATTGTAAAACGAAATAATGTAGCCAGAGGACTGAAGGTGACGTCATTACGTCACGTTGAGGCCTCTGCATAAACGTAAATTTTAATATTATATAAGGTTACGATTACATTTATTTTAAGCAAAATGTCAGAGCTTTAAAAAGGTTTACTGCTAAATTTAATACTCCATAATATAAGCATTAACAAGAGCGTCTGCAGGAAATGATATAATATTTTAATGTTTTAATAACATTAATTATAAAGCTAAAATACCTGATTACTTTTAGTAAACTATAAAAATATTGTTGGTAAATGTATATATGTTTTATTTTTATATTTGTTTTAACTTTACCTTAAGATGTTTTATTAATAATAATAAACTATTTCACTCATCTACATGACTTGTAATTATAGTTTTTAAAATATATTGAATGATTTCAAACACTAGTTTTTTTTAAAAAGTTGATCTTATTATAATTTTAAAAAATAACATCTTTTTATTTCCATCAGATAAAAACTTTTTACCATAAAATACTGACGCCAGTCAACTGAAACAAGGGTTTAAAAAGTTATTTTAAAAATACACAATGACACCTGCCTCGCTAGAAACTGCTATAAACTACATTATTGAGAAAATATGTATTCGTAATTAAAAATACCATAAATACACACCATAGACAAAATAGCATTTAAATTTGCAAATTTCAGCAATAATTTATATATTATATGGAATGATTATTTTAGGAATTACAATTGCGTTTATTTCATACTTAATTGGAATTCTACTCGGTGTATTGCAATTGTAAAATTTACGACAGAGATGTAAATGTGTGGTCTGAATATCTTATGTCAGATAATTATTAAATTTGAAATTAATTATGTTATTTTATATTACTGAAATTAAAGTTATAATAACTCTTTTGAAACAAAAAAATAATTGAAGAGTATACTAGATAGTATTTGCTTATTATAATCTGTTTGAATAACCGCAGTGTCAAGTAAAACATGAGTTGGTTTTTATGTAACCCACAACTGCCTGTAACTTGCTCAAAGGGATTTTATCTCATCTTACCGGTTATATGCTTTTGTGGTTGTGATCTTCCGCATTTTTTTGCGTAATTGATCAATAGATAAAATTCTTTAAAACCGCATATTTTAATTAAATAATGTTTAGTAATACTGAAGTATTTACTATAGGTAATTTATATTTTTTTTTAAGACAAGGTTATTCTTGATAAAAAAGTGGATATGGCTGTATCGTAAACACTACGTATATTGTACGTGAATAAGTTTAATAAATTATTATTATTTTTTAAATCTATACTATATCTATATAATAAGTATAAAACAATGCTAATTAGGAATACTACCAGAAATATTCTTCCTGCCTTCTACACTTTAAAACAGACTGTTAGCTGTTCGCTGCAAAATGACTTCTAAATATTGGTGTTTCTCCCTCACCCGGCCGCAATGCATTACAGTCTTTACTTATCTTAAAAAGTTTTTTGATCCTATAGCTATACAGTTATATAATTTATTCTTGAGATTTGAATGTAGATTAGATAGATTCGTTACTATAATGCCAAACTGTATCCCCCGATTTTATTATCATTAGGTGTTTTTGGATTTCTTGTTTAATTTTGGATTGATTCACTTCAAAAAAGCATGAAAGGCCCTGTGCATGCGTTTAAAAAATTACCGAAAACTTCCAACATTTTTTTAAAAGTAAAAGAGGCTTAGTTACTCATCTCTCATACAAAAAATTCATTAAGGCCGCTATGTTACATGAGATAGCCAATAGTCAAAGTGACATTACATTGCGTGTTACCGTAACATTAATATGAATTCTACTTAATTTTTACTATCTGATGAAAATGTTTTATGTAAAATTATTATTTTAGCAAGTATAATAAACAATATTTTATATAGATAATAGCGCAATTAGGGGGAATTTTAACTCAACGATGTTCCAAATTGCTTGACGGCAACTTTTTCAACCGTCATCAAATGCGTTGTCACTTTGTAGGTGTACCATGATGTAATAATGTACAGGAATATATCAATTCTTGTATTTAAACTTTTGTGATCCATTATTACTATTACATATATATAATTATCCGGCTGTACTCAGCTAAATACTATCAGAATTTGTACGGTTTCAAACTCAAACTGGGTCTTTATTCATGAACTCTGAATATGTTGGAATCGAACTGACGGCGCAAAACATGAACTGCGTGCCGCAGATCTATGGTCTCGCCACGACGAGGATGCGGGAGTCCAAAATACCATTATCGGTATTCTTTACGTAATCACAGCTTGAAAATTATATATAATATATCAGCTAAATATATATGTAGACTATTTTATAAACATTATATTTCCAAAAATTATCTTCAATAGCTCGTAAGATATTTACTTGATTGCTGAGTAAAGTACAAAAAAGACAACATTTTAAATGAACTTATTTAGATATAAAATCTATAAAACCGAAAAAAATCTTTTAAAATGTCTGCCGTTTGACAATATAACTGGTCACACCATTCAGGAAAAATATTTTAAATGATAATCATAGGTTATGGTTTCAACTTTCAAGCACGACAGCAGTGAACATTTTTAGGAAGGAATCGTTCCGTGAAATTGTTGTTAGATTTCTTGATAACTGTTCATGTACCGACTCTTTTGATGTGTGCGTTGATAGCTACCTCTTTGTCGAACCAAGCTGTTTTATTGAGCTGAGTGAAGCGAAGCTCTTTACCGGTCAACTCGATCAAATTTTGTCCGCTATTTTCTTCTACACCGTTCAAGCTATACTAACCAGATTCGGACCAGTTGATTATCACATATCAATAGATAGATTTTGAAAGAAATCCTAATTGCAGATTAAGAGTAATTTGCAATTGTATATTTTTTTTGTCAATTGCAGACAATAGGGAAATCGTATAAAGCTAAAGTTTTCGTGATATTTATTTCGTAGTTTCTCTCATTGAGGAGGTTTTCGCTCAGCTTCTGCCGTTTGCATTCGGCGGCCCTAGTTTAAATAACCAACCTGTATTGTTCAAATAGTAGAACATTTATCTTTTTAAAAATATAACCTGCTTTGTAGCAAGTTTCATGACTTATCAGTAGAAATATTATATAATAAAAGAGGGAAAGGGATAGCAATACGTAATATGTATAATTTGAGCATTATAAAACAAACAACTACAGATGATTGCACGTGTTACACAGAAAAGAATCTTATAGTGAGTGTCTTTAATAGCTTCATTCTCAAGAGTTCAGAGTTTCCTTGGAACAGCTAATGATCAGGTGTGGGAACGGCGGCTTCCGTGATTTCGCTCGCCTTATTTAGAACATTTGATATTCTATTTAGACCCTTATGTGTACCGTAATGTGGTGTAAAAATCATAGAAGTTGAACTATTTCTAGTATTTGTGTTTTATATTTACGTGCTTTGTTGCATAAGTTCATAATTTTAGTCAATTAAAATTCTTTACTTTAATGTTACTATCAAAAAATTATTCTCTTTAAGTAACATAATTATTTTCCTTCTCTGTCTCTCAGCAACATGTTTGAATTGAATGTGAAAAATATATTATTACTAATTAATTCTAAAAACTTCTTTCTAAAGGCTATACTAATTTAGACTAACAAAATATAGATTATACTTATTTAATAAATATGGACAAGATCAAATTTCATTTATGCTCTAATAAGCGTATATTACAAATAAATTATAGATTCTGTATAAATTGATTATTAGTATTCAATATGGCGATTAACCCACACAAGCGAGGTGTGTAATGTAAGTATCGTAAATCTTCATAAATAATAAAAAAAACACTCACCAACACCCAACACTGGTAGTTAAAAGTCATTAAGTTGTTACATTTATTTTATTTATGACATAGCTTGTCGGCGGTTGCCATTTTAATGTTGCTTACATTAAAAATATTTTAATGTTATGTAATTGTTTGTGAGTATTACAATTTTACATACTTAATTAGTATATTTTATCCAGTGAGTAATTTTATGAAACACAAAACAGGTAATATTTTGAGACATGAAGAAAAATACGACATTTTTTTGATAGCAAAATGTTTTTTAAGCCAAAACAAATTAGGATTATTATTATAAATCAGAAACAAATATATAAAATTCATATAAAAATATTGTATTCATTTCTATTTAGCTGAAATAAAGATTAAAAAGTTAAACTCTATATTGTTATTTAATTGTTAACATTTATAACTTTACAATGTTATCTCGCACACGATATTTTAAAAAAGCTACATTTTATTTTCTATAGTACGCGGTACGCCATTGAGCGAGTGATGCGTCCTTAAATAGCTGGTCAATGACCCCATGGCCTTGCCCTTCAGAACTCACTCATACTTCAATCGCGGTGCTACATCGCCGAGATTTATTACTTTATAACTGACTGGATTTCAGTGTTGAATATGTTTTTGAACGTGTTGTTATATAACGAAAACGTTTTGATTTTTGTTGTTTTAAGGTTTTTAATATTTAATAACTCAATTATATTAGGTTATCTAGTGTACCTTTTGTGATATATACGTTAATAAGTAACATCAAAAATTGTTATAATTTGTATTTTTATTTTATTATATAAATAAGATTTAAATTTGTATTGAAATAAAGTAGTGTAATAGAATATTAATTGCGAAATAATGGTTCAGTAAGGCGGCCATGTTGTGTTGGGGTTTACGTTGGGTTTTCCGAATTGTAATTCGTTGATTATAGGCTGATAGGTGTAAATTTAGTTGTCACAACATAATTTTAAATATTATAGGTAATATAGTTTTTAATTTGCATATTAGAATTATAACATATATACTTTAATTGTTATAGGAAAATTTCAACATAAATATTGTATTATTGAATACCACAAATGAAAATCTGCTGTTGTAAAATTTATGTTTATCTTCAAATATTACTGACTTGCTGAAAAGTAAATCTTAATTCATATAATGTACCTTAATTCAAACACACAAGATACGTATCTCGATTAAGTTTTCTTTGAGGCTCCGGTTTTTGCTGTGTTATTGAGGTGCCTTAATGTTCCCTGATATTGCATCCAATGACAGTTGACTAGGAGAGAAATGATTGAAAATTTCTGACAAACGTGAAATGAGAGGAGGGTGCTCGGCGCCCGGCTGACGGGACTGCATTCCTCCTAACCGCAACCCTGTGTTTAGAGTAAGTGCACCATCAGGAATATTTATTTTATATATTTTACCAGCCAGCGAGGTGCTGCTGCGTCGACTTTGGAGTTACGGGCTGGCTCGACCAGGTAGTGTTGGTAATAAAAGAGCCAACTCATACTATCAGTAGTATGTTTGTTATATCTCTTCTACTGATTATGAATTTTATTTATATACTCAGAGTATATAAGTAAGTTTAGTTTACCGGAATTACTATTTTAAACAGTAGTAATAAGTATAGGTACTCTTTAGCTTCGGGACACTTTTTCTGGATCTAATCTTAAGATTACTCGAGTAAATCTTTGGGGGGGGGGGGGTAAAGGCCTTTCTTCATAATCTTTACGTCATGCAGAAGTGGTTAGTAGTTCAAAGTAGGGCATAAAAAATATCGGTAAATTCACATAAGGACCTTTAAAAATACGTGACAGTCGGTTCTCTCGGTTAAATTTTAAAATCTAGGGACAAAAATGATATTAAATTTCATGGTGATAAAATATTTTAAAATGGTTTATTTTATTCACAAAAAACTAAATATTTTAACTTAAAAGTTAAGAGAATAGAAGTAATAAGTCTGTGTTTTGGGTAACACTTCCAAAAAAGATTTTTTTTAACAACTGCCAAAAGATTTACTTGTTCTAAGAACAAGTAACTAATTACATGGTAGTAGATAGTATATATTACGTAAACGGACAGAACCTAAATACTAACTAAAATAAAACTAACAAAAATAATAAAATATTATGATAATTATAAAATCATATTCATGTTTGAAATGGGGAGAATTAGTATTATTTAATAGAAAAAATATTTCTATTTTGTCCTAGAACAATCCAACTCATGGGTGTCTTAGTATCAACTTAAAGCTTTCTCGTCACTCCGCTGCCTCGGGGTTAACTTTTATCCATTTGCCCAACCACTACATACCAATTTTATATGGGTTTCAATAAGAAGAAATCACAAATCTTAGAAATATCAAAAAGCATTTATTATTAAACGTTTATATAATAAACGATAATTATATTCAACACATATTTTATGTACAATCTATTAAAGAAAATACCAACAAATAATTCGAAGTGTCAAAAAAAAAACGAAAATTAATAATAAAATGACGAAGATGTTAAAATAAATGAATAGTAGAGGACAGGAAACTACAAGTAACACGCTAGAGCAATTAGCAGCAATGACCCTCGAGTGTTATTATCCACACGCAAAAAACTCAAATAGATGTTACATATCTTGTAAATCTTATACATTTTAGGTAAAATAAACATTCACCATTTTAAAATAAAACTTTTTAACTGGATAATATAACTCTTCGTTTTCAGGGTTTGAAGTCCAGTCACGAGAGGTATCTGAGTCAGTTAAATTGTCATCTTCAAACCTGTGCGTTCCTTACATATAGTTGAGGATGTACATAATAAGCAATAACAACGTTTTGGGTAGTTTGAAGTCCAGTGTACCTACTAGCAAGAATCTTTTGTAATGATTGGGCTTGTCTATAATACACATTTTTTACTTCGATTCCTATTCTTGATATCCGACCGTGTTCTCTTATTCATACCAATTTTTCTGTTTGTTTGACCAATGTAAAACAAGTCATAAACACGATTAAATGTCTATCCTCGGCAGATTTTAAAGGAATATTACTTCTTACTGATCTCAAGTCTCAAGTTTGTTGTGTTGTTATCATTAAGAGTCCTGACAACTTGGGTTAAATTAACCGAACCTAAAACCAAAAAAATGTAGACGGAAATTTCCACTTTTCGTAAATCATAGTTTCAGACATCACACCAAATCTGCGAGGCTCAATTTCTTCATTCGTTCCAATTCATTAAAAATAATAATTTACATGTGTACTTCTGATGACATTCTAAGCAAATAGGCATTTTTGCTTTTAATACATTCACGTTTTAATATAATTGTAATGATTATTCACTGGTTTTTGGAACACTATCTCAATTTCACTTCATTTCAAAATTTATTTTATGTATAAATTAGGTTACGTTAAAAAAAAACTTCATATTTTAGATTCAATAACTGTAAAGTGTATTTTACTCTCTCTCTCTCTCTCTTTAAATCAACTTTTTCAAATCATACAAATATTTTTTTTTAAAGGCAAAAGCGATTTTAAATTAAAAAAATAAAAAAATCTGTGCTTGTAATATTACTGGTTTAACATATAGTTCACAAAAGACCTTAAACCTGAAAGCGTCTCTTAATCTTACCTGACTAGTTGGTAGACTAGTTGATCGACTGGTTGCTAAAAAGGTGGTAGACTAGTTGGTGGATTAATTGGTAAACCAGTTGCTGGACTAATTGGTCAAACAGTTTCTCGACTAGTTGGTCAACCAGTTGGTAGACTAGTTGGTAAACCAGTCAGTCAACTAATTGCCCGACTAGTTGGTCAACTAGTTGGTAGACTAGTTGGTCAACTAGTAGCTCGACAAGTTGCTCGACTAGTTGCTCAACTAATTGCCCGACTAGTTGCTTGAGTAGTTGCTCGACAAGTTAGTGGACTAGTTTACCAGCGGGGAGAATGTTTGCTCAACTCGTTGATCAACTAGTTGGCAAACTAATTGGTCGACACAGTGGTTAATTTGTTAATGAAGTAGTTGCCTGAATAGTTGGTGGCATTATTTTTTTTATTGAATTTAATACAACATTGATCTACATTGCCCGTAAAATATAAATGTAAAGAAAAAACCGTCTTGATACAAAAGTTAATAATAAAATATTTGTGTTTTGCAAGACTGTTAAACTTTAAAAGTTATTTAATCCGGAATTATTTAAACAAGAAAAAATGCATCCTCGGAAAAGAGAAAAAGAAAAGATGACAGAAGTTAAATAGGAAAACAGAAAAAGAGGATTTTAAATTTTCTGGCTCGAAAACGTTAATATTTACGATATTGAAATTTACTGTACGACGATCCTTTTCCAAATTACGACTCTTAACCGGTACAGCCAGTACATGAGCTAAAGTTAACTACTTAAGCTTAAATTAAATTTAAAATATGATTAACATTTTATTTCTAGACTCTTTAAAACACCTATTTTAAGAATACTAATTTATAATTACTCAATTTTTTCTGTTAAGGGTCTGAAATAGGTAATGGTAATAAAACAAAAATAGTATTTAATTGATATTAAAGAATAGCTGATGCCAGTGTCTTCGTAAATTTTGTCTAGTCACTATTTTATTACTTGTAAGTAATTATAATTACACCATGTGCATGTACCTATTACTGTATATTAATTCCTCCATAAAATTTTTAGTACATTTTTGCCTGCGGCTTCGCTCGTCTGGAAAGATGTTAATAATAACTATTTAATGAATTGAATATATTGGACCAGATAATTACAGTTGCCTGTTTGTACGTTTGCTTTTCCTAAGAAAACAGAGATGAGTTGATATTTTATCTTATTTACATTAAAATATGAAATATAAATTTTATCACCATGGACAGATCTTGCTCAGCTCTCTCAGTCGATTAAGCGACCGTATCTTAATGAGGCTTTTTTCGGAAATACCTTCTATAACTTCCAACTTTGCTGTATAGAAATTAAATTTTAAATAAGTTTAAGATATTGTAAAGTCTTTCTCGATCATTTTGATTATGGCATCTTAACGTTCTTGATCTGCCATTCAGAACGTTTGAGTACCGAGCTGACAGCTTGCCAACCTGTTAGTTTCTGTGATACATAATTAGTAAAAGCAAGCTTCCGAATATCTACATCCGTAAATCGTGTTAAACTATTGGGATAGACTTTTGCCTGTTGCAGAAATATATGCTTAGTCAGTTAAACTTGACAAAAGACATTTAATGTGATGATATTAAGAGCTGCGATTTTGGCCAAAGGATCTTCGTTCGTCGTTTAAACGTGACTATAAAAAGCTTCATCTTTGAATTTACACCCTATGACCTCTAGACAGACGTAAACTCACATGATCACATTTAGGAAATTCACTCAAGACTGCTAAGATGACGGCACCAGATGGTTATCTGTCATCGATAAGTAACGATTCCGTTACGAACAGAGATAGACCGATAGGTTTTAAGTGATGTAAAAGTTATAATCTAAGATGAATGCTTTGTTTTGCTTGTAATATCTGTTCCTTTATTAATAACAGCAAGGTTTGTTGCGTTTCAAGATTCTAGTGGATGGAAATTTAAGTTCGGATCTTCAGAAAAGTATCCTATTAGAGAAAGGTAAATATAAAGTAACAAGAAAATGAAGTTAATTGTAATATTATTTATATATTTTGACCAAGCTTGTGACACTTTGTGTTTTACTTTTTAATAGTATTTTAGACAATGTGCTTTTTTATCTTTCGCATTTGCGTTTCACTTCAATAATAATTTTAATACGACCTAATGTAAAAAAAAATATTTATGAAATGTCCATTCTAATCGAGTGATTGTAATAAAATAAAATGTCCACTTTACGAATGTCGCAAATAACTAAATGACAATTAATTAAAAATAATATATACATACTTCATTATATTGGTTTAGAATTTATTGTAATAAATAATTATCTGGAGCAGTGGTATAGCCAATGGGCTTTAAACCTGTCGGTTGAAAGCCGGGCCGACTGCAAGTTCTCGGAATAAATAATAACAGATGAATTTTGTTGAAATCATAAAAATGAAAAGAATATTTTATTTTGTTACATATAATTTATTTTTTTTAGTTCAATTTTTTTTTCAAACCTTATTACTATAATTAGTTTTTAATGATTTATAATAAGAAATGTTTTTTCTAACATATAACTATAAGGATATGATTTGTTTTCCTTATTGGTAACGTTAATCGTAACCGTGCAGAAATAAGACTTATTTGTACAATCAATTTTTATATTTAAAATATATTATATTCTTTTATTCTCCAGATAGATGTTTTGTTCATAGTATTACTGTGTATATTATGAGAGAGTAATTTAATACTGTTATCAATTACTAAAAGTCGCTGGCTGTCATTAGTGGTGCTGCTGAGCACGACGGTCACCGGACGCTATGTTTGTTACAACTTTAGTTTTTATTATGAATCTAAATTCTTGTTCTGTTTGTAATAATCTTATGGTTAACGAATAGATTACTAATTTTAAGACTTAGAGGTACTCTTCATTTCTATATGACATTTTGAAAATAACAGATAATTGTTATAGGTTAAAAAAAATAATGATAACATTGTTTCATAGATAATAATAAAATAAATGTATAAATATTAGGCTTTGCCAGCCCTGGCATGTAGTCATACTTCATAGTTCGGGGCGGTAAGTCAATGATACAATACTTTGACACGCCGACAGCGGCGACACGCACTATGCCTCGCAATTTGCCTTCCAGCGTTACGCAACAATAAAATTACATTGCATACGCAAAAGACAAGTACTTACATAATTTATATTATTATTTTTCTATGAAAAATTTTACTTCCGCATAAAAAGTAGCTCTGTGTAAAAAGAATTGTCGACAAATATAAATATAAAAAACAATATATACTTAGACTCAAAACAACAATCAGTGGATCACAGTGAAAAACGTCCCGAGAGGAAATCAAACTCAGAACCTTGGACTACTTGTCACTTACTAACCACTAGAACAAGAGACCATCTAATAAGACCATTTAAAACGTCCCGAGAAGAAATCAAACTTAGAACCTTCGACTACTTGTCACTTACTAGCCACTAGACCAAGAGACCATCTGAAAAGAACATTTTAGTTTTTATTGGATCCGTTTTCCAGAACCTAAACGCAATCTTACTATATCAAAAATATTTTATACGAAACTGCAATAGTTTCTACACTAACAATTATGAAGGTACAAGGAGATAGCAACTTTTTTTTTATTTCGTCTGGAAGCTTTTATTGCTACTCGGTTCCCCTAGGGGAAGGAGGAGGCCAGTTATGTAGGACTCCCGGCTGCATAGAGGATGCTGCCACTTTTAAAGGCTACCCACTAAAACAGACGGTCACCATCTCACCGTCATAGTGGAGCCGCCACGGGAATCGCTTTCGCATACATCCGCGTTAAGGAGATTGCAACCTAACCTACAGGATTTCCGCTCAAGCCGTCCACTACATCCTTAGTATTTGAATTATTTTATCAGCATCTTACAACATTTCCATGTCTAAATTTAACTTCTTGTCAATCCAGAAAAATATTTGCAAATAAAAGTGGCTTTCATGATTAAATAAAATTGTCTGTACTCCCGTTATTATCAGTTCACGCCGCGATTCCACCACTATCAGAGCTCATGTACAAGGACCCCGAATGGGTTCGAAACTAGTCGGGCAAATTCCGATAGTAATAAAGTAAGTACAGTCGGATAATTATATTTGATAGTAATGATGGATTACATACGAAAAAGATCCAATGTCTGTCTATACATTTGACTTGAAGTTGGTAAATTCATCTCAAATTAAATTAGCCATTCTCGATTCTATAAATATATGAAAATAAAAGCTCTGAGTATCAGAGTTAGCCAAATGGCAATCAATTTCTGTGGTGTTTCTTTTAAGGTTAAGCTTTAGTTTAGTATTATCTTATATCAAATCCATACTTTTACCTCTATATATATTCTATTCAACTAGCCTTAATGCCTTTCGGAGGACCTATCCTCTGTATCGCTGCTTTGACGACCTCATTTTGTTGGTGTATCAAACAACTGACAATCCTTCAGATACGCCAGCAACTGCTGTACAAAGATGTCTGTTTTCGACAAGACTTCCATGATACCAAGTTGAATTCAGACAATGATGTGTATAAATTATTGACTTATTTCTTTATGCCCTTGTGTTATAAAACAATTAACGATATTGTTAAATCTTAGAGACTACGGGTCTCTGTGATAAACATTGTGTTTATTTAGTATTTTCTTAGATTTTCACGAGTACACAATTGAAATAAAACTATTTTTACGCATTAAACTCGCGTATAGTCTGGTAATTGCCGTCAAAATAGTTTTATTTCAATTGTGTTTATTATTATAAATAATTAGTAGGCTGTATTCATGTAAATACAATCGGAATTTGACCCACAAGTTTTTATCCCATTCAGGGTCCCTTATCCATGACCTCAATAGAATTGACGTAAGTACAGCCTAATAATTAAATATAATAGCAATCATGAATCAAGAGGGTTAAATACAAAAAATAGACTTACTACTATATACGCACATACAACCCTCTATTAAATCTTAGGTCACTGCACCATCTTACCACCATCCACCATCTTGTTCTTGTGTGATCCAACAACCACTTAATATTGTCCATTACCATATTTCATTATATCCACAGTCATTTCTAATAAAGACAGCACTCTTGTGGCATCAACTTCTTCCTGAACCTCATTGCTGTTTCTGTATCAATTCCTTTAAATTCAGAATAAAACAACACTTTAACTCACTTTCTCTGTGATTATGTTAGGTAAGTATATATTATAACGTATTTATATATATGGTTTTATTTATTTATTTGATATATATGGTTATATATATATATTATTAGTTGAATTATATATTGATATTAGTATATTTATATACTTTGTTGGTATTTATTTGTTTAACATAATTTTAGTTTAAAATCTTTTAATCTTATTAATGTATTCATGAATTGTATATTTGTTTCAAATTCGATTTCTCTGAAATCAAGAGTAGCTGGAACAAATCTCTCACAAATTATTTATTTTAAGAATGATTTTCAATTCTTGTCTACATAAATAAAAAAAACTTTTTTACAAAATTTAATGCTTTTTCAAAAGAAAAATGTTATTTGTATATTAAAGATCTTATAGAAACCAATGTTAACAAACATTTAAGTATCAACAAAGCAAATATGCTCTCAACCGCCAACCACCAATTAATACGTCCAATTGAATATCAGCCAGATCTAACAAGCGCAGACCACATTTATAAAATACCTACACACTAACCTTAATCGATCAGGCCTCATTATTGAGACTCTACCAATTCGTTAAAATTTATGTTTTATAACAGGGATGGTCAACTCAATCGGACTCGAGATCTGCTGTCTGCGTTTCTAATTCTTTGCGATCTACCGACTAGATTTTTTTTAACTATACGCCAATAATTTTCGTAATATTTAGGACGCTAATAGGTAGGTACGGATAATTTTTTCCTTGCCCGCGATCGAATAACCTAGGGGCCGAAATCGACGGGTTGACCACCCCTGTTTTATATAAATGTAAAATGAAAATAGTATTTAACATAAAATCTTAAATTTTTTGTTTCTAGCAACACTGACAAAGAATTTTATTGATTTCTAAAATCTAATGTATTATTGAATATCTATACAACGCAGAAAATAGGTATCAAATAAGAAACAATATATTTGAAATTCTCTATATACATATTAAACCACAATAACTTATTTTCAAATTTTGAGTTAAGAAATTGTATTATGTAATACTATTAATATATATGTTGAATTCATCATCATTAGTATAGACACGGTAGCTCAAATGACAGAGCAAAGGAAAGGTATACCAGAGCGCGCAGGTTCGAGTGACAATTTTATTCTATATCATATTAAAATTTAATAGACTATGTATATATGTAAGACATTTAAAATATAACTATAATGTATACTATGGTCTATTTATCGATTTGCATGAATGAACAGCTGTTTGTACTGGACCGGATTAGATATAAAGATAGCGACCCACTTGCCGGCTTCTAATTAATTCCATTGCGTCCTTCAGGCTTACTCCCACGGCATCGATTATTTAGTTGGCTTGATGAATAATGTTTTACGTAACTTTTGTTTCATTTTATTAACCTACTATTACTTTATACAATAAGAGATAAGGTACATTCTACATAGCTGTTCCACGGTTTTACTCGTATATAATCTTACTATTGTAGCCTACAAGCCTTCATAAACATGACCAAGATATTGAGATGGATTTTTTCAAATGCATTCTGTAGTTTCGAATATTAAAGCGTTTTAACACACAAATTTTGCCGCTTTATATTAGTATAGATAGTGAAGTCTGTTATTGTGCTAATTGTTAAACATATTATTATTATTATTAATTTAAACCGACGTTTCGAGTGCTTTGCAGCAAACGTGTTCGCGGCAAGACAGACAGACAGACACCATCATCTCGTCTTATTGAAATATCCAATAGTTTACCATAGTAGTTGTAAATATTCTAAAATAGTAACTGAGGTAATGGCTACATTAGTTAACTACATTACATGTAAAAGTAAACGAATTATTGTTAGACAGAGGCATTATTTTACTACGAAAATTTATAGATAAATAGATAATATATGAAATGTAGAAAAGAGTAAAAGGTAAAAAACGAAGGTTTATCGAAAATGAAGTCAATGACAGTAACTTTATTTGTATGGTCATTGGTTATGTAGAGTGTACACTTACCATCTGCTTGATTCTCATCTGCGCTCGCAAAATCTCGGTACGTGTTAGCATATTAAGCAAAGGGAGATGCAAACAGCACGGAAGTTGTATTTACAAAACGATGACGCAATCTATCCTCAACTATTTTCCAAGATGAGACACATTATTAATTTTTTTGTTTTATTTTAGTTTTTTTTTAAACAACCACCAGACTGATGTCTATCGGTGTGCAAAATTTGGAAATTTTCGAATATACTATTTTTGATTGATGCTTGCACAAAGGATACAGAAAAGTCTGTCATAGAGAGCTTCGTTCAATAATACACAATTATTGAAACTATTGATTGCGCAAAGTAATTAAGCTCTTTCTTACATCCGCAAATTAAACTGTTACTAATAAATCTACAAAGTATTTTTAGTGATATTTTACGGCTTAATAAAGTGATAGTTGTGCAATACTTTCATGGCATACTAAAATAACAGTAATCCTTCAAACCTATATCAGGGATGGCGAACCAATGGCACGCGTGCCTAAGTGGCACGTTTGAAAATTTTTATGGCACGGACCCAAAATTTTTTTTTTGTAAGTTATCTTTTTTGATAAAAATTATTCAAAAAGTATTAATCTACACTTAATTTATAATTTATGGTGTGAATTTGTAATACTGAATACCTTTTTTCGTATGTTAATTAGAACCGTCAAATTATACATTTTATTATTAAAATATCGCATTAATTCTCTTGGGGTATATAAAGATGAAATTTAAAGTAAAGCTTCACATTTCGAATGAAATTTTATTGCGGCACGTTACCTATTTACAAAAGGTTTATTTTACTTTGTAGTACAGATACTAAAAAAGGTTTGCGATCCCTGACATATATGAAGGAAACTTTGAACCTTGCCGATCATTATGTCCAAGGGAACGTGCTAAGTGCGTCATTCACAAGAGTTGATGTTTACGTAAATAATAATTTATAAACTTCAATATATATTGCAAATATCAAAATTAGCGACATTTAAAACTTATTGATATTATTATAAAGATATATCAAAAATAAATCTAATTATCTTTATATATAAATTCTTTCATCCGCTTTGTATATGTATAAAAGTACACAAAGCGAGTTAATTTTTTTTTGTTAATTTTGCAATTCAATTACCATACAGGGTGATTAAATGCAAACGACAAACCACTACCGACATTTAACATTATTACTAGCGCCATCTATTGAGGGCTTGTCCGGATATTTAAAAAACCACACCTTTCTTATAAATTTACAATCCAAAATCAAATGAATGCATTATTATTTCATACTAACCATCAAATTCAAATCTAAAATTGTATGTCTCCTTCATTAAAAATGACGAATTTTTATACAAACTTGCTGCCTCTATTTTCACACCCTTTAGGAATAGAATTTCTAAAAATCTTTTCTCCTAGTTACATTGTACCTTTCTGCCAAATTTTACTTTTATTGGCTCAGTATTTTATATATATATATATATTTCGCTTTGAACATACAAAAAAAATAAGATTCCATAGAAAATAACAGTTACTTTTCTCAATCTTTACAATCGAATTTACTAAAACCGCGGCAGTTACAAAAAGTTGTATAATATAAAAGTTAATTTTACAAACCAATAAATACATTATAATCAAATTATTAAGTTGATAGCTACTATATAAAGCGTAATTTGTACAAACAATTTTACAATTGACAAATGTGTGAACACGTACAGATACTATAAATTAATTATTATATCACAAATCACTGGTTTTCATGTGCATTATTTAAGAAAACAACAAATATTATAAAACAAGATAAGCGCGAGTCCGTCTCGCCCACCGGAGGATTGTACAAATTTTTTGGTGAAATTAGCTAATCTTAATCAATGATGCAATAGCTGAGGCTGCTTTTTTTTATTTTCGTATTTTAATGATATTTTTACTATAAATAAGACCTTATAAATTCACAATCCAAAATCAAATGAATGCATTATTATTTCATACTAACCATCAAATTCAAATCTAAAATTGTATGTGTCCTAAAATAAAAATAACCCATATTTTGAAATATGACCATCAAGCCTTCTTATGGTACCTCAATTGAACTAGTAGTTTCAATTAGTTATTGCGGTTCTCTATAAGACTATTATAATTTAATAACATATATATAAATAGCTTTTACATTTTTTTCTTAAACTAAAAATCGATGTCACTTGAACCAAAAATCAATGTCACTTCTAATATTTGATAGGAAAGTTAATGTCAATTTGAATTTTTTGAGAGTGTTGAGATATGCCTTTTTTTTCGGTGGGAAAATTTCTAAATCTTTATTTTATGTTACTTTCGATTTTTTTTTTGTTACATCAAAAGAGTAGCTTTAATTTTAACTGGATATCTATACGCAAACCAAGTTTAAGTCTCGACGAACAAAAGCAGTAATATAAAGGTACCATCCAGAAGCCTCAAATTGTTTACGTTATTTTGTCTTGTAGATATAATAATTTACATAGTACTAAACTATTTTCAGATATTGAATGTAATAGCAAGATATCTTTCTTTACCGTTAAATAATTCACGTTTTATAAAGTGTAAACGAGCACAAAGTGACGCGAACATGCTTGATTAATGGATTTGAGTTGACAACAATACTACTATGAATTTTAAGATAATAGATTCTGTATACTAGCTTCTGCCCCCAATTTCGCCTGCTGTAATTTCGGTAACATATAAGGTTACCGATTTTTTTTTTGGTAAACTTTTGTTATATATTTCAGTTACTTAACATAAAAATATAATAAAATATACTCCGAAACCTCAAGAATCGCATTCACAAAAAAAAAACTGATTAGATAGCTGAATGCCTTTTTTCTTAGTTACACTATAACTGGTAAAATTTTAGGCATTTTTGACATGCTTCGAAAAGTAAGATTTTAGAATAATAAAATTAAGATGTAAATAAAATATATGAGATAATAACAATAGACTTACTTGAATAACCAAAATTTATAAAAATTGTATTGTAAATTAGTAATTGAATAAGAATGTTTATATTTTATAAGTCCATTACTTTATATAATTTTATAATAACCTTACATAAACTATTCTTACCACAGCATATAAAAATAAATTCAAATTAATACAAAATTGTTTTACTCAAATTTCTTTGATTTTCTAAATTATGGTAATATTGATTTAATACTTTTCAATATTAATTGACTAAAATAATGTCTTGATATCAAATTAATTGAGATGGGTTTATCCCAAAAGCATTTGTTTTTCAGTTTTACTCAGACCAGGTCTTCCGAACTCTTGTTACCTTAATATATTATTATTATTATTATTTTCTATAATATTTATAATTTACGAACAATATTTTAATTAGGTTTTTATTTAACCAATGTGTATTTGTTACTCGTACTCTTAATTTTTAAGTCAGGACTGTTTTTACAGGTTGTATTTCTATAAGTATGATATCAAAATAGAGTCTCCTGAAACTCCCTTTAAATGTATACAAGTGATTATTGATATTGATTGAAGACGAAAAGTTATAAATAAATTAATAAACTATTATGAGTTTAAATCTTCATGTATACCTATACATGATATTTATGTTACATGTATGATATAAGTAGAAAAAATAAACATTGTAGAGACTGACTATTGTGTTAAAGAACCACAGACTATAATATATTAATTTATTGACTTTGACACTTTAAATCTAGTTCGTAGGATCTGTATCTATGAAGTAACTTTTCTTCTTTCTTTGAAAATACAAAAATAATAAAAGAATAGGTATTAATTTAAATATAATAAAAATATTCAAACCTCAAAATCCGGATCAAACAATCTATCTGAGATAGAAGGCGGCACAGGTTCAGTCGAGTGGTTCTCGTAATGACTGCTTCAGTGCTATTACCTCTCATTATCTCCAGTCACGTAGCCGCTGAAATGGATTTGTCTTTGCAAAAATAATGATTCCAGATTGCAGACCGCCTTCAAAGGAAATTAGATTCGAGGCGCAAAGTGCCTTCATAGATGTTTTTATCTAAGCGACGAGTTCTTGCTTGGTGAATTAAGTTACATAAAATTTGTTCGTTATTAAAAGAAAAAAAGAAAACACATTCATTCAAGAACAACACAATATTAATATAGAAAGGAAAACAATATATATCTATATGTATATTAAATAAAAAAATAATATGTGCCAATATTAAGTGATGTTAAAACAAGAAACTGGTTGTTGCTAACAAATTTTAAATAAAAAATATATGTAATTGACAGAAAATCAAATTAATGTTTTTTATATTATTTTTATTAATTACAAATAATACAATAAAATAATATTAATAATAAAGTGTACATAGGAAATAAGCGAACCTCAATGCATTGCTGAAACATCATAATCAGTAGAATGAGTCAGTGTGCTGACGCTTAATTTCAACATCGTAACTGCAGGCTACCTTGTAATTTGAGTAATGTCGCCATTAAAATTTAATTTTCCATATAACCAGTTGTCAAACAATTCTCAAAACACTATGAGAACTAACGGTCGGTATTTTTGTACTTATATGTGACATCTGCCAAACAAGGATTCATATTTTTTTTAACACAAACAAAAAGTGCAAAGGTTCGAAATCTTTATTTTTGTTTAAATTCAAAACTTACTTTATGTTACCATTCTAGAAAAAAGTTAAAAAAAACAAATATAAACCCCAGATATTTTTTTTATCATTTGACGATAGCAGCGGCCCACAATGATTTTTAACACTTTGAAAAACTTTTGTTTTTTATCTGATATTTTAAGTTGTTCGAAAATTCAAAAAGCTAACTACGTATTGTTAATTTGACTAATTTTTAAAACACGCAATAAATCATCTATTGCATATAAGCATGTACACTTTGTATTTTTTCTATCTGAACTCATAGCAGATGTACCAAACTAAAAATTCGAAGGATTTGATTAACAAAAATCATACTATCTAATTTCCATCCAAGCCAGACAGTAGCTCTTTTTAAAAAGGTGTTAAACAAGTTGTATGTACATACGATATGTTCCGTCCCATCAGCAACCACTTAATAAAACAAGCTGTAAGTACTCGATTAGTTTCTGAACGGGCGCTTGCGTGGCAAAGTGCAGTTACAATTACTCGATGATTACGCGAATATACGTTATTGGAGCACGCTACGCATTCATACGGCTAATATACCTACATATGCCTCCACCATGGCCACCATTTTAATCAAACAATAATGTACCTAAGGTTGACTGAAGTTGTACGATTGCTGTTATATGAATGAAAAAAAAGGCTGCCATACTAGTTTACATGCTCCAAATACATATTTTTAGTTTTTTTTACATCTGTTTTCATTGGAAATAAGTTAAGCATAATTTAAAAAAGAATCCTTATTTATTTATGATTTTTGTGAAATAGATTGGTATTATTAGTCTAAATATTTTAAATTTTAATCGTACTGTTGTCTTAATCTTGTATTTTAATTAAGAAATCAATCGTTTGAATAATTTATGAAGTTATATAGTACTAATTAAAATAATACTATATTCTAGATTTAAATTTTAAATAAAAGTGGTAAGGAATCTGTATAATTTTAATTAATAAAAACATTATAAGTTATATAAAATATATCTATTATAATCACACTAATAATATAGCAACTGGCTATAACTATATATATTATAGTAGACTCGCGTAATTAAAATGTAGGTATGTATACTTGTAACCAGCGTATTTTAGTTGAGGTAGAGTTTAGTTATAGCTTAACAGCAGTTCTTATGGACTAGAGCGGGATAGTATCACCCGCTTAAAGAAATCCAGGTAAAGTAGCTATTATAGCTACATGTCGAGTGAGACAGAGAAAGCAATAAAACCTCCTTTTGCTTCTCTTTTTTCCATTTTTTTAACCCTCTCCATTTCGTTAGTTTGGATCTGTATTTTTACTGGTGATCATTTACCATTAGGTAGAATACTGGCCTCTTTGTCACTTAATTGTTATTAGACTACGTTACTGTCTTTATAGTATTTGATAACATTGTTGACGGGTTTTTCACAAAACACAAAAAATATTAAAATAACTATATGAAATACTTTAAAAAAATATGTAAATTTAAAACAGTTTTTCGTACACGTAAAAGCCGGATAGATGAGGTAGTAATATTTATATTAAAGTTATCGTAGGTGTACTGACAATTGTGTAGCCAAGTCAATCTTATAATATAATTTAGCTAATGCTATGTTATTATGTACATTTAATTTACATTCCATTATGATTTTTAAGATTAATTTAGCCGAGATACAAAATAGATACAACCACCGGTCGACAGAATCAATTGGGAGGCATCGACCTCGAAGCCGAAGCAATAAAATACACAAAAGAAATTCATAGATACTCTTTGGTTTGGATGTGTACAGCTAACGACTATTATATTTAAATATGTTACAAATAAGGATTTGTATTTAATGATTATGAGGAAATTTTATTATTTTTCATTCTCGTGCTTAAAAAACTGTTTATTTATTACAAGCACGCTAGAGCAATGTTGCACAAGCCACGTGGTATGGCGATGCTTGGTATTTATTATAAAAAAAATAATTGCAGCTGCCAACATTTGCTCGTTATTTCCTGTAGCATAATTTCTTGTAAATGTTCTGCTGACTATACCTTTTTAGCCTTTGTTCTTTAAATAATATAAAATACTTTGTCCTTTTATTTATAATGTATATAATATTTCGTAACCTACAATGATAATGATTTTGTTTGTCAAATGTAATTTACATAATTAAAAATAAGTTATAAAGTATGGAAACAAAATTCGGCCTTCATTTTGATCATGACATCTCATTACTAAACGTACACTTTTGTGTCGCGACTGTCATAAGTCATTTCAAACAAGTATTTTTCGCTCGCTTACAAATCGCACTGCGATACAACGAACGTTATTCATCTAATTGACGACAATCAAGCCTCAGCTTTGTGTCGGAGAATTCTCTGGTTATAATGTACGTATAGCATAATAATCAATGTGTGTGTATGATACCGTGATACCTGTTAGCGCTGTTCACGTACTTTATTTTCAAATAATTACACTTGTTAGTAGGTACTAGTGCAAAATCAACGTAATTTTTAACAAAGATATATTGATTTAAAAGTAAAATTTTAAAGTATATGAATACTAGCTATTACTCGCGATTATATCCGCGGACGAATGATTTCAAGGTAATGTTAGAATGAGAAATAATTTTGCAAATCCATCTTGAAGTTTCGCAGATTAGCGCGTTTTAGTGAATAAACTTTTGTATATTAGTATAGATTATAGTTTAAATATGTAAAAGATAGAAAAAATCTTAACTGAGATTATGAACTAAGACTGACACTGCAAGTTCCCAGCATAGTTGAAGTAGTAAACAGTATTTTACGATTTGTGTTATTTGTAGCGGTGTCTGAACGTACTCGTACATTGAACTGTTATGTTCAAACAAAAGAAAGTTACGCTAGGTCGGTTGTTCCCTCAACCCTATCGTTCGCACGGCCCGCGGAAGTAATGTTTGTAAAGCAAAAAATGAACGCACAATACCATAACGTCCCCATAACCATGGGAGTTCTGTTGTGGAATGTAACCTTTACTTTATAATAAGTCTTAATCTCATTAGTTTCTCACTGAATATAATTATATTATAAAAATTACGCATAATTAAGTATGTCTTGTAACTTTTTGTTCATTATTAGTTTTTTTTTTCAATTTTATCTAAAACCTGAATTATTATTATTAAATATTTTTATATTGAAATACTATGTATTTAAATATAAAAATATTTAATAATAGGGACTAAACGAATATATATATTGTTATATAACTTTGATATACTCGTATATTGTAATATATCTTCAGAAAGTAATCTTATAGGTACTCACCCGTGAACGTCCAAATAACAACTTGTTCTTCAAACTGTCCGCCATCTTCTTCTTAGTAGATGTTATATTCTTTCGAGATTCTCCGGTTTTCCTTTTAATGTAAAGGTAGATCAATTTAATATAAAATAGTTCTTAAGATTTTGTTAAATACACAAAATAGATGCAAAGAACAAGAATACAGGTGTCCGTACGATTTTAAACTGGACATACATATAGTTACTACGAAATAAGTTGAGTAAAAACAGACTACTGTAAAAAACGTAAAACCTTATTTCATACAAAACTATTATATAATTTTAAATATTAAATGTATTGTGAATAATTTATTTAAACATATTTTCCAAGTATCTAGATACCTAGTTAGCTATTCTTGGTAAACTGTGAGGAAATCCCCTTGTTAATTTCTGTTAAACATCTAAGCGAATTTAAAATGTTTCTTATCTTCTAGAAACTTTGCATAATAATTATATTCGGACTTTAACTGCAATAAAACATTTTAATCTTCCACATAAGTAAGACAACTTAACTACCTCCATTTAATAAATTAAGTAATAATTTGGGTATTTTTTTAATCTTTAAAACATCTTGTTTAAAAAAATGCTGTTGGCTTTGGGTTGAGTTTCGAACTCGCCTATATTATTTAATATCATACAGAAGCATTGAATTACGATCTGTACACGTGTTTCTATTATAGAATAGTGTCGTTACGATGAAAAAAACCAATCCAATAATTCTATAAGCATTCGATTTCACGAGTAGGATTAATTAATATTATTTAGAAGGTACTTTTATAGTTTGATATACCAAAATCTTTTAATAACCTTATTTCATACCGACAAATTTCTTTGATATATAGATTACAGTCAAAATGTTATAACATAATCCTATTGTCTAATTTATTAGTCCCTTCCCCAAAAATGTAACAAATCGAGACTATTCAATTAATTATACCGCATTCCTGAATTATTTGGAGTCATCGCTAGGGTCTATTTTTTCTTGGAACTTTCTACCTGGTGCAAAGATACCTGCTTTGCTTATACTACGAGCGCTGTTAAACGATATGAAAAAAAAAACTTTGATTTGAAAAGAAATTCGACGCGTTTAAAGGTAATTTAGTCAGAAATACCCCTTAGATAAATTGCCGTAATCACTCTGACGGTAGATTGACTCGTTTAAACTATTCGATATCCCCACAGGGAACACTGTACATAATAGTCCCTTAAGGCCTTCAAACTACTTTATCCATCAATCTGGCATTTAAGAAAGTGAGTGAACTACAAACGGTATTATAATTCGAGTCGTAAACTGGTAACCGCTTTACATTCAACCCCCAATTTTGTTAGTTCTAAATTGTTTTTTTTTTTTTGTTAATTACGTAAAGTTCAAAATAATAATAGGTATTGATTAAAATTAAACAGGCTACAGTAGCGATATATCATATAAATAGAATGCTAAGACAAATGCAAAATAATTTTTTTCTTTGCGGATATGCATTGTAGTAGGTCATAACTTGTAGAAGGAAGGTTGTTAGCATCAGGTTGTCGGCCTCAGCCTGTGACGTCACCTCACTGACCACTCCGGGACCCGCCACAATGGCCTTTCTTAGAAGGAGCAGATGCGCTCACGCCGCTATCCGCACCCTTCCCTTTATTCATCATGCAAGCGCATTGCACAATGTATATACAAGAATAATAACGGCCACACTAAACATATTTTTCAAATAATACCTGTCGGCCCCTGCCAAATGGCTTTGTTAGTAAAAATGATATAAAAAACCATAAAAAACATATATAAGAAGTAGATAAACTGAGCGGAATTTTACGACATTGCCGAGGTACAGGTACCGGGCAGGTAGACGCTGATTACCTTTGCCAGAGCGCGTACCTGCGCCAACGTATCATTAGTACGGTATACAGGTAATGATACCCTCGATGTAATCACCGGCCGCCATCACGCTGTGTCCTTGTAGCCGCACGACGAGCATCGCAACTTCCATGGATGAGTGTGGATCTAGTCATGATGCAAAAAAAAACATGCACTAAACCTCCACTCATCGAAAGAAATTGACCTTTGTGCGGTTGTATCCGGAGTACGTCGCACTGCACGCACTAATCTTTTGCGATGTCACGTTGCACCGAACCGAACGTTAATAAGCACGTTGCCGTGTTTAAAAAACGAGTATTAAAAGTAGTCGCGCGACGACACAACCGATCGCGCGCTCCGTTCAAACCGAAATAAACGGTCGAGATTTGAAATCTGGGATTCTAGACGCTGCGCGTGCGACGGGGAAGGGGAAGCGGCAGTTGGCATCGACCAATGGCCTGCTTGCGCGCGCAAACCGTGACGTGGAGGGGCAAACCACCGCACAACGCCGATATTATCTTTTCTTGAAGAACGTTATTTTCTTTCTTTCCTACTCCCTCGTCCGTTCAACCGACAGCGGAAGTGAAATGAAGGTGCGCGTAAACTACGACCGTGATGGTAGTACAAAGACGCACATCGCACACCTGCCTCGCGACATTACAATAGATATTTAAGCTGAATTATAATCCACATCATTCACACGCTATTTATCAATTGTCCTTTTGTTTTGAACTATTGTTATTTGCTGTCTGAACTTTAATATGTTATAACTTAAAAATAATGTACGAGAAAAAACAAAGTCATCATTATGTATTACAAAACATTTATTACCGAAAACCGCGACAATGACACGTTTCTCAGAATACAAAAATTAAAGCAACACTCAACGTTAATGTTTCACAGTATTGATTTCTAATAAACATTTACAATTCACTTGCGCGAGTCACTCGAAAATAGACTTTATGGCTCAGATATAAGGAACAAGGGAAGCAACAATGATATTTCAAATCTCGGGAATGTGTTACATAATTGGGTATGTAATAGGATTACAACACATCACCGTGAGAATAATTATTGTAAGCATACAAACCAGTTGAATTTTATTTTAATATGGAAAGTTACTTTGAAAATAACAATATCTACAATAAAGCAAAAAATTTTGTATTTAAACTAGGGGAAATCGCCTATTTTCGTGAATTTCACGCCGCAATTAATCTATTCTTCAAGCTCATAAATAAGGACTCTGAATGGGTTTGGAGCTAGTCGGGCCAATTCCGATAATATATACGTGAGTATAGGGTAAATATCTGTCAGCAGCAACGATCAATGTATGAGTAATTTTTTTAAAATGGAATCAAAGCGAACTCGAACCTACGACCTCTAAGAAATGAAGGGGTAAATCCTTCTAGTCACAGATACAAGTCCTATCTGTTATGAACTTTCGTTTCTATATTTATTTTATTAAGAACATGACCATACATAGATGAACATACTTATAAACAATCTTAAATGTATTTAAGTTTTAAAAACAAATGAACTTTTTAAATTAAAATATTTATTTTTGATTATACAGTAATATAAACAATCAAGGGTTATTATTAGCCATTATGATAGTACATCCGAGATCAGTGAGCTGCATCACTTCAGCTCCACCGTCCAACAGTCTGTGGGAACACACCGCCACCTTCTCACTGATAACACTTTTCTGTTTGTTAGTTAAATGTCCGGTATTCACGACTTTATCAGATAGCTGTTCTAGTAATTGAGATGCTGAGAACGCTTCCATGAGAAAACTAAAACAAATTGAATTAAATGTTAAGAAATTATTTTCTGATAAGTTATTTGAGGTCTTTGAACACATTTTTATTAAATAAATAATAAGACTTACTTTTCAACATATTTTTCCAATTCATCGTAATTCTTCACACTAAGGAATTCATCTATTAGTTTCTCAGGAACAAGACCAGTAACCTATAATGTCATATATTTATTAAAGAAAAATCATATTTGTACAAATTGGTATATAATAAAATATACAATTAATTAATTAATTATATTAATTTTATATAACATATATAAAACCATAATTTGAAATAATTATGTAGTATGTAAAATATTATGAAACAAAGAATGTTAAGGAATTGTTATAAATTCACTTACAAACATTCAGACACTACAAGTAACTGTTTTTGTGATAATTATTAATATATATTTGATATATATCTGTGATATATTTTTATATATATCGAAATATTATTTAGTGTTATGATAGCTGACATAATTTTTTAATATTTTCTATAGACATGTTAGGCATTTTAAGCTTATTTATAATACTAAAAAACATACAAATTAAATAAAATTATTATGTAATAGTATAGTAAAGCAAGCATGTAAAATGATAAAGTCAACAGTGTGGGTAGATGATAATTTCAACAACACTGTGGATCAGATGGTACAGATAGGTATGTTATACCAGAGATTGGAGTTGAAATTTTCATGTTTGAGAAAAAGGGAGGGCATACACACTAGCTCCAAACTATGTGTAAAACTATATGTTAAATTTATTACGATTTTATCTTAATATATAAATTCAAAGACAAAATATATTTATATATAATATTTTAACCACATATTATAACAAAAGCACATATATGTATACCTCAACTAATCCTTCAGCTGTAATTTTGCCAAGCAATCGTTGGCAGCACTGTAGAGCAGTGAGCGCTCGTCTGAGATCACCACCACAAGTGTCCACTGCCTGTTGAAGAACTTCGCCATCACCAACATCTACTCCTTCTGAAGTGCATACTTCTTGTAACCTAAAAATAACATAAAATAAATCTCCCTTAAGCAATAACATACTTTTAGTATTTCTTTTAAATCATTGTGACTATAACATTCAATTATGTCAAGGGCATCACAAAAATATTTAAGACTAATTAATACGGTTGACCAAACTAAATTTAATATAAATTGTAAGAAGTTCATAAGCCAGTATCAACTACAATTTATTATTCTCCACCGCATAACCACAATATAAAAATTTTAGATATTTTCTTTAGAAAAAAGTATATATATTTTATGGCATATTGCCTGTACAAAGTCATGACTTTTGTAATATTAACTTAAGTTAATGTTTCTTAGTCAGAAGATAATATCACTTAGTAATAAATAATCATATGATATAATTGTGTGGTTTTAATTTTACTAAAGCAAAAAATATACCTTTTAATCACATTTTCTCTTGCTAGTGGTTTAAATCTAAATTTTGAACATCTGCTTGTGATTGGCGGAATAATCCTTGACACATAATTACAAATAAGACAAAAGCGAGTAGTTCTTGTCTCTCTCTCCATTGTGCGACGTAATGCGGCCTGTGCAGCTGTTGTCATTGAGTCTGCTTCATCTAGAATCACTAGCTTATATGGAGGGCATGGTCTGCCACTGAAAATGTTAATAAATCATTTAGTATATTAAACAGACATGACAATGTTGGCATACAAATTATTCAACAAATAAAGTGTTTTAAAATGTATAATTCAAAGTCTTACTCAGGTCTTGTGTTGCTAACTGTTAACTGAGCAAAAGTTTTTACTTTGTCTCTTATAACTTGAATACCTCTTTCGTCTGAGGCATTAAGTTCGAGAACACGATCTCTGGTAATATCGCCGAAGAGCTGTCTAGCAGCAGCTAATATCGCACTTGTTTTACCGGTACCTGGCGGCCCATAGAATAATAAATGTGGTAAATCTCCACCTGCCAAACATTCTCTTAAAACTTGTACCACTTCCCCTTGATCGACAATATCGTCAATAGTTTTTGGGCGGCTAAAATAATGTTTAATAAGTTGTAACCTATATAAACTTTACCAAACAATCGTCTAATATGCTTACTATTTTTCAACCCATGGAGCAGGAGGTTTTTTCTTAGTGGATTTAGCTCCTGAAGTAGATGGTTTATCAGTACTTGATATTTTACCAGTTTTCAAAAACGCTTGCATTTTAACATAAACATATAAACGTTAATAAAAATAAAATTTAAACAGTTTTAGGCGGTTCAACTTTGACAGTTGGCAATTTTAAACGTCAAACCTTTGATGTCAACAAGTAGACATATAGAGCACAAATTTATGTTATGCTATTATTAAACTCTAGACAAGGGTAACATTAATTACTTTAAATTTCTAGTTTAGCAGTTGTGTTTGTTTATAATTTTATAAGGTAATGAAATATTAATGCCAACTGATAAGTGTTTTGGTAAGTACTCATTTTTTATACAGAGAGTTTCCTTTACCTATAATCACTAGTCACTAATTTTTGAAATTATCGCCAAATATGTTGAGGTGGGCGGTTTTTGTTAATAATTCCTGTCTTTTTCCTAAAACAACACAAAATTTTAAACCATCACCATTGTATAGTCAAACTGTAAATGAATATTCTTTATATTTTAATAATATTATTTTTAAAATAAAATAAACTATTTTGAATTAAGATACACAAAACTATGATAGGAGGAGTAAAAAGGACAAGAAGAAATTTAAAATCAGAGACACGAGGGAAATAAGCAATGAGTATTTATGACTTCTTGAAATATGTCAAATAAACTGTAGAGCGACTATTGTTTCAAACTTTAATGTCAAATTTGAGAAAAACATGCCCTTCAGTGGTTATAGGCGGGAAAATATATATAGAGATTTTTTTTTATTTACCTTATTTATCTAAAATATGTCGACCAGATCGAAGCGTAAATCTCAGCCATCGGATAATAAAGAAGCAGTTATAAACAAACGTATTGAAAACTCTTGGGTATTTCTTATCAAAGGTATTTAAAGAAACAAAGTTATTTCCAGCTAACTAAAACTTGTTTGATTTTGATGCCGAAATATTTATTTCAGAGTCTCTATTAGAAATCGATAATTTTAGTATAATTACATTGCCACATCCTGCTCACGGAAGTCCATCCAAGTATTGCTTAGATAAAGCACATCTCAAGATTTACGAAATTGTAACTTTTAAAGAACCTTATCGATCATGGTTTATAAACGAGTCGGTGAAATCTGATGGAAGTATTATGATGATGACGCCAATCAACCCATTGTTTTTAGGTATTAAAGCTAATATGTAACAGATGCTAACAGACATTACAGTTGTTAATTTAATTTATTTAATATTTACCCTGTATTTCTTATGCTATTAGAACTTTTAGACACACATTAACATACTGTTTTCAAATATGTTCCATTGTTGATTTATAATATATGATAATAAACTAATAAAATTTATGAAGAAAATCACTATTAAATTATCTTAAATAATTATAGTTTACATTTTTATGTCTTTAGTATTATTTTATTTTAATTGATAAATGTCTACTTACTGCTCTAAAAGGATTTCCTTTCAGTTCTACCAAGGTTAAGACTGCAATGTAGCGACAGAGCCATGCCATTGGAGGATTTACTCTCTGAGAGAGGTTTTGATAAGATTTTGGGCATTATAAGTGATTTGAATTCTATTGGTGACTTAAAAGTGAGTTTTTTATTATAAATATGTTTAGTATCAGTTAACTAAAGTACTTACTTGCTTCCTTGGAGGACACTGATATTAAACACAATCTGTCTAATTAAGTGGACTTAAAAAACTAAAACCTATATATATTTTTAAATTAATTTTATCATTTAGTAATGGCTCACATTTTAGGGCTCGGTGGATCTTAAAGCATATAAGTATAATGAAGAAAAAACATTAACATGGCTGGAACAGAGAATTAGAAAGCTGGCAGAAGTACTACGGATTAAAAATATTCATGTGACATCTGGGGCAATTTCATCAACATATGTAACTAGTAGTATAGATAATCAGAGTATAGATGAAGGTGTGTGTTAACTATCATTCTACCTCTAAGTCTGAAATATTTATTTATTTATACACTTTCTTCATTTATTTATACACTTTTACAAAAAAACACAAATGATAAAACAAAAATGAAAAATAAGAAAATGAAGATATCGTTCATTTGGAATTGGTCGGTTACTATTATAAACAGATCAATGCCCTTACCAACACTTTATAGTAACATTACAACAATCTTAGTTTCCCTTTACAAAATTTCTGTAATTTTTGAGTATTACTAAAAAATTTATTGCTAAAAATGCTAATTATAAAAAGTTTAATTATTATAAAATTAAAACAAAACTTTTTTAACTATAGTTCTTGATTTCACTGCAAAATTTGTTTTTTGTAAATTTTTTATATTTACCTTTATTTATGTTAAGATTGTGACATTATTTGCTTATACAGGTGATTCATTTCTTTCTTATAAAACTGATTTTTAAAAGTTGAGAATTAAAATGTTTTATTTTTCACAGAATTTTATCTGAAATATGCTCATGGTATAATATCGGATTATCTAGAAGATCAATTAGTGGAATTATTGGAAAAGAGATTTAATTTTAAATCTGATTTAATTGAATATGTTGGAAATAAAAGAAAATCAGAGATGGGAGAAACAAATAACACAAATAAAAAGTTGAAGTATGAACATGAAAATGAAATTGAAACTGAGAATAATTTTAGTCTAAATAATAGTATACAGGAGATAAAAAAGCCAAAACAGTTATCATCCAAAGAAAAGGCAAGACAGAAAGCTGCTAGTGGGACCAAAACAATTTCATCATTTTTCAGTAAAAAATCATAAGATGTTAACCAAATATAAACACATTTAGTTACAATATACATTTGTTTTATTATTAGAACATACTTATGTTTATGTTTTATGTTCAAGGGACACTTAAAATTAAAGTTTTGAAAATTATTGACTTGTTAACTTTTATTAGAGATTTTAGCCTGCGATTTTTGTAAAACCGTCCTTATTTTTATGCCAACTGTACTATAATATGATTAAATTAGCACTCGTACATGGAATCTTTGTAGGGATAAGGCTCTCTATCTGGGAGTCTTCCGATTTGTCCTACTTTTGAAATTGGAAAAATTTTACTGGATAATTCACATTAGTTTAAAAATAATATAAATTTTTTTTGGAAAAAATCTTATCTAAATTTCACCTAATTAATTTAATTAGTTTTTGTCCAACCTCAGTAATTTAAGTATTGGCAGCCCTAACCGCTGAGGTTCTGCTCACCTGCGTACGATGTTCAATACTCCATTCTATATGTCGCTTAAAGTCAATAAAAAATTATTTAAATTTTTGTTTATTTATGTCATAAAGCTAAATCTACCTAGATTTAATTATGATTATATAACAAGAAGATTATTTAAAGATGTTGATTAAGAAAATATTTCTCGCCTTGTTTCTTAAATAGAAGTTTTATAAATAGCAATTTATGTGTTGGCAACATTGTTGTCGCCATTGCTATTCATCCATATTCGTTGATCCTTCTAATTTCTGTCGGACATTGAGCAATTCTCTAAATATTACTGACTTTTTATTATTTTTAAGTGATTTATGGACCCACTGGACATTGTGTAGTGAAACTCATGTGATTTGTGTTGTTATTGTCGTTAGTAAAAACTTTTATAAGTGTACAATATATTAAAATCGCGGCCAATGTCAGCAGGCGTGTCAGATCAGGTATTTCGCATTTACGCTTATTTGTGATGTATTTACGTGCAATTGAAGTATTTTTCATGGCACTTAAATAATTATGTTTCTTGTTTCATGTAATTTGGGCGTGTAGCGGATGAAAGGGCAAGGGAATCAAGGTAAAGACTTGCCTTTATGACGTTGCAGGTGTTTTCTCGGTAGCAAGACCTCGTACCGGTCGGCTAGTGAGTCGCGTCCGGTAATACGCGAACATGATGCCGTTGTTAGCGTCATTTCAATTTCTTTATTTGTACAATAAACCTAGAGTAGGTTAATAAAGAAATTGAATTCAACATATAAATTTTCTATCCTGGTTCATTTGATAATACTTTATTTTAAATAAAATATTAAACAATAAATTATTGTAATCTAAATAATGATATCAAACGTTTATATCCTTTAAAAGATAACTACAAACTTGTTAAACATACTATTAGCAATAAGTCTAAATTATTAAGTTAAATATTCACAGTATGTTTGATTACATAATGTATATACTTTAGCTGAGATAAAATTATTCAGAAATATTTAAATTAATTATTTCTCATTGTTTTACATAAAATGACATTTACTATACATTCAACTAAACAATAATTCAGTATGTTTGTTGTTTTATAGATATAATTATTTTAATACTGATCTAATGATCTAAATCATTGTACTTTAATAGGTGGTCCCAACTTACAATTAATGTTAAGTTCAGATATGATAGTTATTTATTTATTTGTAGCTCAGACAATAGGCAGTAGTAATGTATTGCACATTGTTTAAAGTAAGAAAAATGATGGGGAAAGAAAATTATAATCTGTTAACTAAACAAAATCTAATAATATTTACATCACTTGGTTTTTATTTAGTGATACAATATTACAAACTATGAATATTAAGGAAAATCATAAAATTTAATTGGCTGCTTCTTGTAACCATTAATCAAATAAAATTAATTTTTTTTCTATAAAAACTTGTGAAAATGCATTTTGCATAAAATTTGCATACAATAATCAAAATTGGTACTTAATTGTATATTTTGAACTTATATATATGTATAGGTATATATAGTTTTGTAATTTGTAAGAGATCTTTGCATTACATGTCCTGTTCATCTCATGGCAATATATTTTGTATTATAATATTTATACTGTAAATCGCAGATAGTGCATTACTATAAAATAGTGTTGTAATTACAATTTCAATTTGTTTTCCTTTATTTTGTCTAAATAGTAAACTCTCATTGTGTATATCATTAATAAACAAGTTCCTTTTTACATTTGTTTGTACAAATAATATTCATTTGGTTAAAGACTTACTTGTGTATTTTTACTCAAGTGGTTCTTGATTACTATTATAAATACATATCTGTAATTATTGTAAGTCTATTGGAATTGTCCCATTAGTTAAACATCCAAAATAAACTACAGTTCACAGCTTGATTCTGCCATGCACGAGGTCATGAGTAAGGGTCCGATATGGTTTCAAAACTAGTTAATCATTTTTGTTTTATTATAATTATTTAAATTAGTACTTATTAAGTTAGTACTATAAAGTCCTGTATTTCTGTTTAATTTAAATGTTTGAGTTAGTATCTAAGCTTCAACTTATGTACTACTTTTACCATTTTATATATATTAAATATATATTTTCCAGTTACAAATGTACCTAAAGAGCAGTTAGAAAGTGGTGGGGACGAATTGGCGGAGTCATGGCGTCACCAGCAGCAACCATCGTACGCGCCACCCATCTCTTCAGCGACCGACCCCTACAGCGCGGCAGGTAGGTACATATATTTGACAATTAATTTTAGTTACAATTTTATAAGCACAACATATAAAAATAATTGGATTTTTACAATGAAATTGTTTATTTTCAGGTTATTATGGTACAGCAGCACTTCCTTATCAGGCCTTTGGAGTTGGGGATGGAACATGGTCCACCAATGGAACAGACCCAATGACTTTCCTTGGAGGATACAATCCTCACGATTCCTATGGCATGGATGGTAGCTAGTATTTATTCCAAAACAAAAAAAAGTCTCCATTTTATTTTATAGTCTACAATCAGGTTTTAAACAGACTAAGTTTTGTTACATCTAATTTTGTCAATAGTTAAATCTATTCTATTATGTTATACTTTTCAGTACCAAAAAATGCTAGTCTGTCTAGACCCTAAGTAATTAGAAAATGCTTGTTTTATTTGCATGTCCCCATTTATAAATATATTTTTTTAAAGTATTGAATGAATTTCAGGTGTGTTTGGACCATCTACAACTCCTTTTTCAACAGCTGCATTTGGGCAGCCGGCATCAACATTTAACTATTTCCCTGGAAACGGGGATTACTCTACGTGGGGTCAATTAGGTCGTGCAAAGCAGTACGATGATTATTATAGAACTGATGGACTTTACGTACCGGATGGAATTAAGGCCGTCGAGACCGGTGTACAGGCACTGGCTCTCGGCGAGCACAACAAAATCGACAAAGATCGTACTCCCGAGCTCAAGGACGTATCGAGTGGATCGCAACCCAAAAAGATGACTTGGGCTTCGATAGCCAGTCAACCCGCCAAACCGACTCCGTTGGCACAGAGCGGCGGTCTCAAGAAAAAAGGACCCGGAATGCCACCGCCACCAATAATACCAGGAAAACATAACATGGATATAAGTACCTGGGATGCCGGTAAAAGTGCACCCGTAGCGACTGCGCCACCGCCCCCCCCGCTGCAGCCGCCCCCGGTGCCCGCGCCGCTGCCGATGCCGCAGGCCGCGCCCGCGTCCGTGGCGGCGCCCATGCAGCGCGGCCCGCCGCCGCAGCACCAGCCGCCGACAGCCTGGACACACGCGCCCAGGCCGCCTCCACCGATGCAAACGCGGCCGCCGCATCCCGGCCCCCCGATGGTGCCGCCGAACGTAGTTCCCGTTCCCCTACAAACCGCTCATCCCGTGCTGGAGGAATTGCGTGTTAAGAATGAATATAACCCGAAAGAGTTTGATCTTAGTGCACCCCTTACGAGGTTCTTTGTGATTAAATCGTACTCGGAAGATGACATCCACCGCAGTATAAAGTATGAAATCTGGTGCAGCACGGAACATGGTAATAAGCGCCTCGATGCTGCATTTAGGGACCGGGAGAGGGAAGGTGGTGCAGTGTATCTATTTTTCTCTGTTAACGGTAGTGGCCATTTCTGCGGGATGGCCCGTATGATAAGTGCCGTCGACTATAATTCCAACTCGAGTGTGTGGTCGCAAGACAAATGGAAGGGACAATTCCGCGTTAGGTGGATATATGTTAAAGACGTTCCTAATGTACAACTGCGTCATATCAAACTAGAAAACAATGAGAATAAGCCAGTGACGAACTCACGCGATACTCAGGAAGTTCCGCACGCTAAGGGTCTCCAGGTGTTGCGCATAATGCATAGTTATTGTCATTCCACTTCGATTTTCGACGATTTTATTCACTACGAACGGCGTCAGGAGGAGGAGGACTCGCGAAAAGTGCCCCATCACAATCCTCAAGATAATCATCGTGAGGATCATGAAGGTGGTCGAGGATATCGCAACTATCGTGATTTTCGTGAACAGCGTGATGGACGAGACGGCCGTGATCACAGAGATGCCAGGGAACCGAGGGATCATCGCGATTCTCGTGAGCCACGCGATCCTCGCGACCCGCGTGATCTTCGGGATCAGCGTGACCCTCGTGATCAACGTGACCCTCGTGAGCAACGTGATCCTCGTGAGATACGTGATCCACGGGATCCTCGAGACCCTCGTGAGCCACGTGATCACAGGGATGAACGAGATGGTCGAGACAACCGCGAACATGGTGGCTACCGTGACAGGGAATCTGGCTACAGACCTCACCATAAGGTTTGACCCATTAAAGCGAGTTTTAAAATTAATTAGATCTAGTTGGAAAAAAACTACTTTTAGGTAGAATGTATTTTATAATGAAACTTAAAGTATAATGTACTTACTTAATGAAAGCTGATAATATTATTATAATAATAATATGTTCATTACAGGACCGCGACGGTTCACGCGGGCGTGGGCGTCCTCGCAACTGATCCTACGTTATGAGTAATAAAAATTTGAGGACTGGCTTCTCTCCATAGACAACTAGTACTCAGACAATTGGTACCGCATTAAGAGATGTATATAACAATGAGGAACCTATACAATTGATGCAACCTTTCATAGTTGTATCCAAAGTTGAACTATTGTTACATAAAATAGTTTATTAATTGTTTTGAACAGTGCTTTGCTAAGATAAAAACATTCAACAAATTAAAATGTGCTAAATAATATTTTATACTGGAAGAACATTTAATTAAATAATGACTAGTGAACAGAACATTAATTCGTAAATTGTCATGTGTTGGTTTCATATCACATGTTATTGTGTGAAATTGTGGACTTTATTTCAAATTTGTGGACGAAATCAATGAGGCATAGTAATTTAATAACTAGAAAATTCTGTGGCGAGAGGAGTTGATCCTTTAAAGGACTGGTGTTAAATGATGTAAATTCACGTCATATTTTGCACAATTTGTGCAAGTTTGAGTGTGGTGTTTATACAAGACCTTTATGAACAGTGTAGCAAAGACCATCACATAGTTGGTGGATACTTGTATAAATTTTATAATACATGAGAATATGTAATCACTTGCGATGTACATGAATGTTTTATATGCTGTTTTATAATCATACAGGTATTCTCTCGTAACATTTATTTACTTTATATCGAATACACTAGTGTGTTACATGATCTTTATTTAATATAGTTTTTATCTGTGACCCTGTTATAAATAAATTGGAATACAATTTGCTTGCATGGGATATTACAACATTTCTTATTGATTTGAACTAGATATGAGTGGATTGTTCATACTTTGTACATATTATGTATTTTAAATAAAAGAAAACTAAAATATTTTCTACTATTTAAGAGCAACAACAGTGTAACGAGAGAAAATTAATTGACAATGAAACTATCAATTTATACTTATATTATATTTTCTTTATCCTGTCTCAGTTTTTTCAAATGCCTTTTTATGGATAAATCAACTCTATGCTTTATGTTAGACTTTCTTATTTTAAAATTGTTCATTATTTCTTATTCTCTTATATGATTCTTGATGTTGTTAACTTTTGTTACAACTACTTGGAATCTAAATCATTAAAGTTTTCAGTATGCAGCAGGTGTTAATTGTATGAAATGTGAACTATAAAGGGTTGAAATATATCAGATAACTGGATTAAACTGTCGTAGACGTTGTTAGAGCATTATTTTTAACCTCTATTTATAAAGGTGTAAAAGCTAATAATTATATACCATACAGACAGTACACAATTGTACAGTTTGAATATTTGTACAGCTTACCATTTCAACTTTTATGGAATGTATTTGTCAAAAAAAATCTTATTTACGGAAAAAATACTGATGGGTAATTAAATGAATTTGGATTTCTGGTTTGTCAATTCTTAAAAAAAAAAGTTTTTTTTTAAAGTTGGATTAATACATTAAAAACAATGAAAGTAAAAATCCATTATACAATAATTAGATTATGTTTTTTATAAGATTTATCGGAAACAAAGGAAAATTCTAAATATTATATAAAATGAATTTCAAGTATAGCATACTTATATGGAGAGTCAACAATAGCGAAACAAACAATCTCTTATTAATTATCCACGTTTAGAGATTAGATAATGCAAAGTATTGACACTTAATATATTATAAATAAGTCGTAAATTGTAATTATCCGTAGCATCGTGAAGTGTAGGTATTATCTATAAATACTATAAAAAACTCGCAATTTGAGACGGCTTCACAAACAACGACGTTAATTCGAATAAATATTTTACTTACCCTAGACATTTAGTATACATATATTTATAAAAATATTGGTTAGAGGACTTGTCTAAGAACAATAAAATTTTTATTCTTTCATTTTCGGTGTAAAGTAGCTAATGTCAATGTGAAAAGAAGAGCCGGAAGCTCGAACAACTTGACTTTTTGAGAATGTAAAGATTTTCGTATATCAGGGGTATCCGTGCTCGTAATTGATACCGTTCAGGTAGGACATATGGCTTTATCGATCAAAAACCCTACTAATATTTTTAAAAAGGGACAGTTTGGGAATTTGTATACAGGAGATAGATAATTGAACTACCTATTGGATCTTCGAATACTCTTGCCACCCTTACTAAAACTTTACATTTAACTCATACTTTCGGGTGTTAGGTGTTTACTCTTATTTAAATAAAAATGCTTTTTGTGAAGCCTGCTGTGCAAGATACAACAACAGATGAAATTCATACAAACGCTGCCTTCGTATTCATACGGGAGAGAGGTAATGGACAGTGTCTAGTTGTTAATGATGATTTTTCGGTCTATTCCCATTATTATTTGGGTGCTCATAATTTAACACTCTTTAATGTTATCGTATATCGTCTCGTAAAACTCACCTGAGTATCATATTTAGTTATTTATGTAGGTCATATATTCTTGATATGTAGTATATGATACTTAAAATACATTCTGTATAGCAAAATATTAAATATCATGACTCAATAGCAATATGTTGTTGATAAAGAAAATATACAAATATGTATTATTTCAAGTAACAATTATAATATATTTGATTTTAAAAAACATTTTTATAGATAGGCTGAAAAATATTTATATAGCCAGCTGCAAAATGACAAACTGATTCGTCATACTGACGGAGCTGGAGTTTATTCTACTAGTCTTATAAAAGCAGAAGATTAGATCCTCTCTTAATAATATAAACTATTCCTGTTTTGTTTTTTATTAATTCAGACCTCACTAAATATATTGTTCTTAAGTAACATTTTTATGTTACTTTTGAATATAATTAAACAAAAGTAATAATATAGCATTAAAACGTAGAGGCTTGAAATTCAAACATAATACTTATTTATTTGATTTGGACAACAATAGATATGGTGAATACGATAAACACCTTCTTTCAAAGCTCCGCATTATATATCAATAAGTTATAGATTTTATTCTGAATGGTTGATTTTTCATTTTACGATTTAATTTGACAGCTGTCGTTGGTTTTTTATTTTACTTCAATAATTATGTAAAACCAACTAAATAACTAAGCTTTGCTTTATATAGCCTTTTTAGACTATTCATACTCTGTTAGACACTTTGATTCTAATTTGTCAGAAAGACATTTGACAATGACTTTTTTTATGAATCGCTAAAACTTCACTCTGTCCGCGAATATATAACTAGTTTCTGTTTTATTTACGTTAATTAGATCTTTATATTGTGAAACGGTATCGTGTAAAAGAAAGTTTAATATGAACATTGTTTTTATAACTGAAACACCTATAAGACCAAAAATATTAAGTGAATATCAATTTAAAGAACCAGATGCGTTTTGTTTATTCTTCGGTGCCCTGTCACTTGCACACTCGTAGTTTGTACTCAGTATGTTCATAGAACAGTGATGTTTCGGGTGCGCATTTTAGTATTGGTATTGCTGCCGACACAACGCTGCTGGTGTGATATCAGCAAAACAATGTTATCGAACTCTTATCACTATCAAATCATCAAAGGACGATAATAATAAAATGAGTTCAAAGCGAAATTTAGATTATTTAATACATTGTTTCGCCAAAAAGACTATTGAGAATCAAAAGTGCGGGTATCTCGAGATATATTTTTAAAAATGAGACATGCATTCGACCGAAATGCAAAAAAGTGTTTCAGTGCAGGTAGATAGTGATTTTGCCCTATTACTGCCCAGTGGTGCTTATGAGATTAAAAAAATGGAGCCAAGATCCAGGTTACGAAAAGTGATACTGTTCTGTTTACTGCTTTCATTGTTTGGAATGGTGGCTTTTGGATATTTTTGTCCCGACCAGGTAAATACATTTATTATAATGAATCAAGATGTATATAAATATAAATAAATAATCTTTAACAAGCTATATACAATAAACCAAAAATATAATTCATGAACAGTCATTAAATACAAAAGAGAATATTACATTGAAACAAAATTATATTATCAAAGTGATATAAAAGAAATCTACCTTCAAATATGAATATTTTATTCACATAAAAAGAAAAAAAATATTTTCTGTTATGGAATTTACTATTTCAACAAAAAATATAGAAATATTGTTAATATTGATAACTAGTTAGGAAAAATAAAAATGTTATCGAACACTGTAGCATTTTTAATAGTTGAAGACTTGTTTAATAATCATGGAATAAAATTTATATACATAGATAAAACATTCATATATCATTTCTGTAATTTAAATGATATCAGTTCAAATTCTTACAAAACATAATCAATCATTTTTTTGTGACATTTTTTCATATTGTTTTATATATAATGTTTTTGTGTGTTATGTAGTAATTGTAGTTAATAATATATTTTATTTACATCTTAAAGTTATTTGTTAGGGAGTCCTTGTAGTCTATCATTTTGCTCGATTATTGAATTAGTGTAATGGTACTCAAATAGTCTCCTGTCATTCAAGCCATACACAAGTGATACATTTGAGAATTGGACTCAATTGAATCATGCAGATTGAAAAATTGCTCCAACTATATTATTTTTCGCTGAAATATTGAGCGGGTGATATTTTTATGATATATGTAGTATATAAGTATTTCTCATATGAAGTGGGTATGGTTAAACTATAACATCAGTTCACAATAAATATAGATGAACGGATTTAAAGATTTATAAACCTATGCCTATAACTTTGCTTTGTATACACATACACCTAATGGCTCTTTGTATTTTTTTCTTTTATGTGCCATAAACATACAATATTATATACAATTATCTGGCTGTTCGCACATAATAATTATTGGTCTGATCAGCTCAGAGCTCAGGAATAAAAATCCCGAAACAATTCGAAACTTATGCAAATCCCAATAGTATTTATGTGAGAACAGCTGAAAAATTATATATAAACATTGAATATTATATGTGATTACTATATACAACTACTTATAAAAAGGTGTTAAATTCAAATTAAAAGTAACATGCTTATTTAAACTCTTTTTATATGTTACGGTAATGCTGGCGACTGAATAAATCGCTGAGTTATTCAGACTCGCATTTGTAGCACTGCACTAATTAAAGAGGGTGGCAGCCATGCAAGTTGTGTTCATTTGTTTTTGCGTACACCAGCCAGTAAAAAGGGCGGTCGCAACCCTTTAAGCAGCTTACTTTACCGTTAAGACTGTATATTTGTGGTTGGGGCATGACCGATTATTTTTAAATGAGCTTTTCTATACTAGGAAGTTATTTAATACGGATTTTCCATACTACTTTATGATTAAAATACAAATTACGATATATGTTAGGTTTTTAAAAGTATAATTCGTAATTTTAACCTTGTAATGACGTAAAAAATGTAACAAGCAAATATTTATAAATAATAAATCTAAGTACATTCAGAATTGCGATGTATACTATAATATATAATAATACGAGTCGTGATATCATTTGCAATCGCATCTCTACTTTTACTGGTAATGAATTCTAATAGCTATGTTTAGTGAGTAATATTACATATTTTCTATCGTATATTTTAATAAATAAATATGTAATTAAATAATTTAAATACTATTTGAAATTCATTACATGTCTTTAAATTTACAAGTGATCATTGGAGAGGTTTTCTAATATAAGTAATTCTTTTGATTGGAAGGTATTGTTTAGTTACTTCCATCGAATAAGAATAGGATAATCCGTATATGGATACACGTCGTGCGACTTCCATTTTAGATTGTTTCGAAAATGGCGTTGGCCAGTGAGGGCGATCGCGCCTGTTGACGTGTTGAAATTAAAAGTTACAAGCACGCCGTGTATTATGGAAATTGGTGATACTGAAATTAAATCCTTGGAGCTTTTGTTCATTTTTAATTAACTATTTTAAATAATATTAATGATATATTTCGTATTATTATTTTTATTTATTTAATATTGACCTTCATTTTTTTTAAATTGATGGCTTGTTCTTTAAAACATTTCCTCCCCTTTTTATTATCAATGATATCAAATATATATCTATACTCATATTATAAAGCAAAAAAGTTTGTTTGAATGCGCTAATTTTCGAAAGTACGGCATGATTTTCGAAAAACTCAGTTTTTCCTTCCGATCTGTCTGTCTGTATGTGTGTCTGTGTGTCTGTGCGTCTGTGCGTCTGTGTGTCTGTGTGACTGTGTGTCTGTGTGTCTGTGTGTCTGTGTGTCTGTGTGTCTGTGTGTGTGTGTGTGTGTGTCGAAATTTATTTTTTGAATTTTGAAAAACTAAAGATATATTTGGAATCAGCATCTAAATGTAAGAATCTCTTTTCAAAATTATGTTGATTGTCCAACGGGAAGGTGGTCAGATTGGCCGCCGAAGTTACCGAAAAATGGAAAAAAAAATTCGAATTTTTTAATTTTTTAAAATTTAAAAATTAATTAATTAATTAATTAATTTAATTATTTTAATTAATTTTTTTTTTCTTTTGTTTGTTAATTAATTTGCGAGTTATAATTTGCCGATTAGGAGTTTTTCATAGCGGCAAGCTCGATTGCCGCGTGTCAGATGTTTAAAATTCTTTTTGATTATGATAAGCAGGTTCCTGTAGTAGTAGGATTGTAAGCGAGTGAAACCGCGGGCATATTTAGTTTTAAATAAAGTTGGCATATTAAACCCAAAGCAATTGAACGTATCCTGCAACTCGTATTACCACTTCATTTCCCGTTCTCGTCACATATAGTATGTGAGACAAAGAATTCAATTGTAATTTTGTAGTTTGTGCGAGTGCAAAGAACCATCCTTATTTGGTGGATTGCGACCATGGCTTCGTTATCCGGATTGCGTCTTGCATGATAATGCAAAGGATACCAGACGGGTTCACCCACGGTATCGTACCAGCGCCTGTCTAATCGAAAGTTACAAATAATTAGGCCTATAACTACAATAAAGATAAATCCTCAATTAAACTTAATCTCTAGTTAGTTAGTTAGTATTTTATACTCCAGTTGGTATTCCTAGGTGCTAAGTGTCGTTTATTAGATAAAAATAAACTATGAAAGCTGACCTTTCCGCTCGAGCAACTCTGTTCTTCCTTTTATCTCTTTGGGTGATAAATGTAGATTGAGGACGCTTCGCTGGGGCTTTTCAGGCTTGGCACTCATATTTTCTATGAAAAGATTTTTATAAATTATGAACGACTACGACGTGGCGAACAAACGATTATATTTACTATATAAGTAGAGATAAATATAAGGCTTATAGCTTATTTAGCAGTCTAATGTGGAAAGATTTAAATTCGTCCAGTAGTTTTTAGTTTATACCTAACAAATATACAATATTTCCCTCTTTATAGTTTTATCGTATATATAGTTCATTATATGAAAAAATATACTTAAATTTTGAGAATGTACGAGAAGAGAATAAAGATTTTATATTTATAAGTTAACCTTGAGAGTAGGAGGTGGTGAGACATTGGTCAAGTCAGCACGAATGTTTCAATAAGTCGACTTCCAATGAGCTCTCCTCACGCGAGCATTACATTTGCTTGGTACATTGTAGTTATACAAGAAATAAACAAATTCACTGTTGATTTACTAGTATTGGAAAATGTTAGTTTAAGAAACCTAAGATTATTTGTACTTTTTCCCTCATAACTTCTAGGAAAAGTTTTGGCTCGTCATGAGTGTTTTTTAGATTCAGTATAAGATTTTGCATCGATTAATATAAAGAAATATATTTTTTGAAAGATATTTTTTTATTCCCCCAATACTATATATATAATATAGAATTATATAGACGAAATAAATGTTATTTCATTAAAACCTAATTACAAATAATTATTAACCGTGTTTATAAGTTTGATTTATTTTCAGTGCTCAAAAATATATTTTTAAGAGAATTTTACAGAATACATCACTAAGTATTTTATAATATATGTATATTCATTAGTCATATTGTGAAAACAAAATGTACGTATTTTATGCTCGAAATACCATGTTTAACAGCTCTGTGGCGCTATTTGAGTCTGTCATAACGTTCTCACAACTTTGACCACATTTGCTTTTATGTAGTCGCCACAAACGTGAACATTCATGCCGTTTTGTGGTTTCGTAAAAGGGTATATTTCATAACTTTTATAATACAAAATAAATGCTTTCATATAACTCTGTTTTTATTTTGAAATCATTTCTTAGTAACGTCTGGCGCCGTATCGTATTCTTTACAATATTGGCATTGATGTCTACGCATTGATGATTTGTAATTTGATACAAACGCCCGCATGATATATGAGAAGATTGATCTTAATCAGTAAAGCCTTAAGTAGAGTACATAGAGTATAGTATAGTAGAGTAAATATAGAGTACGACATTTTGTATATAAAACTAGTGTTTATCTACATTCCACCTAATAGTAAGAGTAATTCAGTCGTAGGTGGTAAGCTCCTAGCTTGGAGTCCATTCACTCTCGCCTTGAAGGCACCCACATTTAGCTCTCGTATAATTATTGGTTAAATGTTAAATAAACAGTATTATATTATATACAATGGGATATATAATGGATCATTATAAATTAAATTTTGTTTATAATTTTATCTTTTAAATTCATGTAAAAGTATTTATAGAATTCATTATTATTATTTTATTGTGAATTTAACTATTGTGTACGAACATGTCTTTTATTATTCTAATAAATAGGCATTTGTTGTTAAGAATAAAGAAATTATTATTATTATTGTATTCGGAATTATATAATTCGATTAATATAATTTGTGTATAAATTAAAATATTAATAATTAAAAAACAATGTGATTGATTAAAAGATTATAGTAAAAAATGTACGAGGAAGCTCGTATGCTTCCCATTCGTAGAATGCCTTAGATAAAACACACCTACCCAACGATGTTTTATTAATAGCCTATTGTAGTGATAGGACCAAAATAAAGTATATTGTTCTCGTCGCATGTCTGTTTGGTTTCGTTTGGTGTCGTTTGGTGAAGTAAAACGGACCTTTTATAGCTGGAGTTAAGTCTAAATAAACTAACTCCTGACAAGAACAGTATGTTGTTTAACTAAATATTTTAAAATGAGAGGAATTTATATAATTTATTTCATGAAATGCTTTATTCAAATATGTAAAGTGGCGGGTGCTTTTGTGCATCCCTGATAAGAGTTAAAATAACACCCTGTTACTTAATCACCTGGAAGAACGTGGGCGGTAGTGATCACTTTCCACCAGGTGACCCGTATGTTTGTTTGTCCACCTTTTAATATAAAAAAAAAGTATTTTTTATTTTTTATATTTACAATTTTTTTTATGATATTACGATAATTTTTTGATGATATAGAGAATAAAACTCTAGAGGCATAAAGTCTAAAATTCGAGATTTTAAAGATGTGAATATACTATTTGTCCCTTGGGCTACATTGTTCAATTAGCAATTGCCAGAGAAAACGAATCAATGTACGAAGATCTCGGATGGAATTATACCCTGAGGTACGCTTACCGAAAATGTTGAGTCGACCGCTCTGTCTTTCTATGTCTACAAGGCTTTGTTTTATTTATCTGGACACTTTATTATATACAAATAGATATAAAATTCAAATTATTATAGTTAATTTTTTAATAGTTATTTAGTTTATTTTTGTTACTTTAAATAATTTCTGTATATTAATATTTAATTTGTTAATGCATCTGTCAGTATATATCATGATGCATATATTGATTCTAGCTTGGTGTTGTTTAAATATTGCATACATATGTAAATTGTAAAACAATACCACGGTATGTTAGTTTCAAGTCGAGGTTATCTGATAATAATGTTTTTATATACTTAGTATATTTTATTGTGTGAAGCAAAGCTCTTTACCGGTCAACTAGATCAAATTTGGTCCGCTATTCCTACAATGTTCAAGCTATACTTACCAAATTCGGACCAGCTGATTATCACACGCTCCTCTATCTATTTTGAAAAAAATAATAATTGTAGATTAATAGTAATTTGCAATTAAATCTATTTTTTATTGAAACGTTCTTTTACACGCGCGGATGGTACATTCTTATTATGACTGTAATATATGTATATTTTTTAATTGTAGACATTCGTATCAAGCTAAAGTTTTCGTGATATATTTTTCGTTTCGCGAATTTTTGCCCGCTTGTGTGCTGGCAGATCTAGTATATTAGCGACTTTACTAACGTTAGATACGTTAGTATCATTTTATATTTGATTTATTAATATAAGTAATAGTTTGAAACACAATACCTTTTAGTTTATTTATATACTTGAGGCTGTCGAAATCTTATCAAAGCTGGACCATATTCCTAGAATTTACAAGCGAAAAACACTGTTTTATTTATAATAAACAATATTTTCTCAAATTACGTATCAATTCTTTAGATAAGTGAACTTTCATAGCCTTAGTTGGCTTCTTTAGACTTCTTTATAACGGGGATCGGATTTCCGTTTGGATATTTAGATTATATATTTACTAGCACTGTTTACCATTGACTATTTGTGAGGTTATTAAAGGTTAATAATGAAAGTATGTATATATGTATAAGTATGTATATTTTGTAGATATCCTATTAGTATTTTTTTGTATGTAAACTTTCGTGTTCATCGTCCATGTTTACTATTAAAAATAAATATTCGGTTGTACTCATGTTATTACTATCGGAATTTGCTTCATTTTCCTAGTAGTAGGTCATATCCTACGGATGACAAATCCTGAGAGTAAAAATGTCTATAATATTAATAATAAAAACACTTATATTCAATATAACATATTCTCTGTTTTGTCACTTTCACACTTTTGACGTTAATCAAAGTGAGAAAGTGACAAAACAGAGAATAAATTCTACTAGTTATAAATATTGTTTTTAGTAAGGCAGTAGACGTTTAATAATATTGAACATTTATTTGTCTAGAACTAAACACGGTTATATGAAATGTTCATAATAATATAATGTTTATATTCAGAATCTAATTAATTAGTCTGGTAAATGTAATATAAAATAATATACTCGTTATAATAATCGTAAAATACCTCAATAGCATCCTGTATGTCAAGAAATATCTTAATTTTATTATCGTACTGCAAATAGATACTAAAACCAGTTAAGGTATAATTAAAACCTGTTAATAAAAAATTGTTTTGTCAAGAAATCAAATGAAGCTTGGTTGGAATATTCAGTAGAGCTGATGACTGTATATTAATGGATGAAGTCTCGGCCCACTTCATTAGACCGAACAAACGAGCCCCCTCTTTATCTCGTCACCCTCTTAACCTTTTGCGTTGCTACCCTAAACTTTAGGGTACTTACAGCTAGTCATTTTTGGAATTGATATTCTAAATACAATGTTTTTTTTTATTTACTTCAATGGAGTGTGTGAAGCTTTGGTTCAACGAAAGCATCTATAATTCTTCGAAACAGTCTTTTTTGTGATTTTGTAACATATATACTAAAATTGTTATTAATGTTTGTTTGTTTCGCAAATATTGCATGGATTTGAATCATTCTGATTGTGATAGATATAAGGAAGGCTATCTAGTATTAAGTAGTCTATGGGTAAAACCGCGAGCTATTGTTGTATTGATGCACTATTGTTATGAACTATCACCAAAATATCACCAAAATATATCAAATTATCACCAAATTTTTAGTTATCTTGATAAGTAAATACAATCGTTCGTTCGGTTTGAGCCGCGAATAACAGCTTGTTTATTGAACAGAATTAAAATAAGTAAAAATAACTAAACATATTTATTTGTTGCAGGTGTGTGCATTGTCACCCAGAGAAAGAGTGTCGGAGTCCTTGGCACTATCATATGCGGAGGCCCCTGGGCGACCTCTGCCAGACGTGATCTCTCAGCCTGGTCTTTCCTACGACGAGGTTCTTCATGATGACTTTCGGTTTGACCTCGACGCGCATGATGTCATGGTTTTCCTGCACATACAGAAGACAGGGGGAACATCATTTGGAAGGCATCTGGTGATGGATCTTGATTTGAAGGTAAATATTGCTTAATTTAGAATTAAGATGTTGTTTAATTGTCGTGTTTTATAAAAATCGTAATTTTAAATTGAGTTCCTTTTTAACATGACATACTAATAAAATTCCAAACACAATACTTAGCCTTTGGAATAACAGAATTATTTATGTTTTCTTTTTTATATATTATGTATTTTTTTTTGTTTTATATTTGTTTAATTTTTTAATTTTTTATTTATTTATTTATTATTATTTTCTTAATTAATATTTTATTTGAAAAAAATATCATGTTTCAAATATTATGATTCAAAAATCTCAATCAAAATACTATATTTAAGACGAAAAAGTCTTTTGCATGATCTTCAAAATTTCAGTCAATTTAAATGTTAATAAACCTCTGATCATCTATTGTCAATGCAGCCGACCTGTCGTAAATTCAATAATGAGGTTGTCATTCTCATTCGAGATGGAGTGTCGCCGCGGAGGCGCCTGCCGCATATTTGATATCAGACTTCTCAATACTATTAGATTTACAACAAATCTTAATTGAAAAACATTTGAGACATCTATGAGCAACTTTAGTTAGCGAGCGAAGCTTTCTATGAAAGATTTTTCTGCAAGATTTTTCCTTTGTGCAAGCATCCGTCAAAAACTTTATATCCGAAAATTTCATCAGTCTGGTGGTGGTTTTAAAAAATTTAGCAAAATTTAGCAAGAAAAAATTAAATCAAAATAGTTGAGGGTAGAATGCGTAGACGTTTTGAAAATGCAACTTCGGTGCTGTTCGCACCTTGATTCGCTCAGTATACTAACATATACTGAAATTTTGTGAGAGCAGCGAGTCAAAATTGAGATCTGAAATAAAACTATTTTTACGGATTAAAACTCGTGTATAATTTGGTTACACTTTTGATTTTAACGCGACGTTTGGAATACTTTGCAGTAATCGTGTTCACGGTAGACGAGATGTAAGTGTCTGTCAGAACTGACTTTCTTTTTGGACTATGTGGCTTTCTGACAAACACTTACATCTCGTCTACCGTGAACACATATAATCTATTTGATTTTTTCGACCATTAAAAATATATAAAACCCGTGTAACATAAATATTTTGTCTCAATATTTTCTTATAAATCGTTTCCTTAAAATCAGTATAAGCACTCTGTTACCCTCTGACGCTGCTCGATCATGCGGGTTCTGGGGAGTCAAGCGGCAAAATCCTACTCCATCAATATTATATGCAAAAGCCTCCATGATAGATGTTAGAGGGACGTGTCCTAACACTTGAAGTGGCAGAGCTCAGCCAACAAGCTATTAGAGCGTGCGTGCGATGACGTCGCAAAAATGAAAATGTGGATCTAAAAAGAAAATGGAAAGTCACTCCCTCATGAAAGCGGCTTTGTGAATCAGTTTTAATTTAACAAAGAACTATATTAAAGCCATTTTAATAGCAAAATTCTAAACAGTAATTACCCGCTAATGGCGGTTCTTGGTCAACTTTTATAAGAAATTTAAATTTAATAAGTTTCTTTCTTTTTTTTAAATAATTTATCATGCTAAATTCATTAATAAAATTAGGGCTTGAACTTGAGACTTCTGAAATAATATTTTCGCTCTGTTAACTGAGCTATCGTGTCGGTATGTGTATGTGTTTGTTTTTGTGGAGATATAGAAGACAACTGTTAGATTGTAAAATAAATTTAAACTATCTTTTTAGTATAAATATAGTTGAATCAATTATTTTATTTTACAGAATTTATAAGAATATCAGTAATATAATTCAGACAATATTATAGAGGTCGCAAGTTTGATAAAATGATCTTCGTTATAATATATTAATAGAACTTCACGTTCGCTTAAGTACCTATATCTATATTATTTATAAGTTTATTTAAGAAGTACTAATGGAATTATCATGCAGTTATAAAATAGGTTTCAATTTCTCATCACGAGTTTTTATATAAAAAAATATAATTTATTATAAGGACGTAATATGCATTAAATTAACAAGAGGATACAAAAAAGAATTATTGATTTAGTTATTTTAGTTCTTCCAATAAAGGAAATACATTAAACATGTATGAAATGAAATGAAAATCTTTTATTGATAATAAGCTTATAAAAACATGTTTCCATAGCCTCTTAAAGAAATATAATATGTCTCAGCCCTAAGAGCTGATGACAGAAACTCAGAAACGCGCTTGTCCTTTTTTATGTAAATCTTAAAGAATATCACAAGTTGTCAAAATATAAGTCTGAACTTGACTTTACATGTATTTTTAAAAGAAATATAGAATATTTTTTTTTATCGATTCGAACGCGCGACCTCTGAAAAACCGGTGTATCGCTGTACTAATTGAGCCACCATGTCGCTATTCGCTTTGATGAATTTGGAATTTCATATATATATTTCATGTATCGGGTATCCTGCACGTATTCATAAAAAATTCTCATTCTATATTTTTCTTTCAAATTTAATAAGCTCACCCTATAATTATATGCTAAAAAGTGGACTTCAAATATTTATATACATTGATGGAATATAAAATGTAAGTTCTTTGGAATATTAGTTACGAATTCTGCTGAACTCAGCTTTATGAAGTGGTGTTCACGCTTTGTGAGTGCCATTCAAATATTGAAGTCAGCAGTTCTAAACCCATTGACACTAATGGCCGGTTATCTAGTAATTATAAATATTTTTGGGGTACGATACCTTTTATTTACTCGACGTTTCGATTGATTTGCACTGATTGTGGTCCGTGACCACGATCGGTACAATTCGGAAGACGTCGGTAAACGTCGGATAAATAAAAGGTATGGTACCTTAAAAATATTCACGTGACCATGTTCGGTGCAATTCGATCGAAACGTTGGGTAAATAAAGGGTATCGTACCTTAAAAATATTCTCGTGACTACGATCGGTACAATTCGGGAATTGTCGGTAAACGTCGGATAAATAAAAGGTATCGTACCTTAAAAATATTCACATAACCACGATCGGTAAAATTCGGGAAATGTCGGGAAATGTAGTTTAAATAAAAGGTATCGTACCTCAAAAATATTCGCGTGCCCACGTTCGGTACAATTCGGGAATCTTCGGAAAACGTCGGATAAATAAAAGGTATAACTTAAAAATGTTCACGCGATTGTTCACGCGGTGATTGACGGGTGTGATTACAGTTCATATAGTTTTTGTGAACATTATTCACCGACATGTTACTTTTAATAATAGGTTTTTTTAATCATTTATAATTATTAGTTTTTGCTGCCTATCGAGTATAATAACAAAAAGTGTAATGTACTATAAACTTTTGGATTGCTAGAGATATAGGGATATTGTAGAACTTGCTAAATAAAAAAAACACGAAATACGAGATAAAAATGATAGCGTTATATCTTTTATCTTTTACATATAATTATATGTTTTTTACATATAATTATAATTTGTATATTAATTATTAATATTATCTAGTATCTACTACTGCAGTTATCTAACTGCAATATAATTATATTGAAATAGGTTTTTTTTTAGTGTAAATTTCTTATCTTTGACACTTTAAAGTATAATATATTTTCTGTGTTGAACGTACACACTGATACAAAATGAAAATAGTTATTAACGATAATCTTATATATAAAAAGTTTGTTGCTTATAAGGATTGAGATAAGGACATGTTTTAATTATATTTAGTTTTTATACCGTTATAAAGTTATTATAGGTAACAGGAAACATACAATGTTAATTATTCACTAGTTATGACTAGGGGTTTCAGTCGCGAAATATTTAATTTGATATTAAGAAAACAAAGAACAGCAGCGCATGGATATCTAATGACCTTCTTTGAGTTCATAATTTTTCAAATCCATCCGAGGCTTACGATTATAAGTGCGTTTAACCCTTTTAGTGCCAAGGAGCGCCGTCGCGAGGCTCTCCCTAGTTGCGAAAAATGTCAGCAGCGCGATAGCGCTCCTTTTTACAGTTCACTCTATTTCTGTAATTTTCTTGTAAATGTGTAGTATTCAGTTTCTTTATTGAATGTTATGAATATTGGTTTATTGTAACGAAAATTGTAAATATTACCCTTGTCCATATAAATTATATATAAAAATGTACTTTACTTGTTTTAGCACACATTGGTTATACACTTTTATTGGCAATTTTAGCACACTTTGGTAAAATATGTATGGCACTAAAAGGGTTAAAAACAAACAAACTTTTCTGTTCTATAATATAAGTATGTAAGTATATATAACAGAAAACATACAATGCATTGCTAATTGTTAATTAAAACATATATGAGTACTGTTAAATAAACCTGAGCTGTTTTGTTTAGAAGTTTGTCTGTACGAGCGTGTTTTCGACCGCATTGTAAATATTTAATTCAAATAGTTTCGGGAGTTGCAACTCCACAATATTGGGATGAGAATACTGATGTACAATGCAAATTATTTCGTCGGATGCGGTATTTGTCGGCGTATTTGCGTGTTTCAAGGAAAATAAAAAATTCAATGTTAATATATTCTTATTGGGATTCTATACACGTTGATTTTTCTATCTAAAAACACAAGTCTGACTATGATAGCATCTTGAATATTTTTAAAGCTAATTCTATATGTTATTATGACAATTTTATAGTTTTTTTTCTAGTATAAAATCATTATTTTTTTGTGGATCTTTTTTTGATGATTTTCTTAATGAATTGGTGTGTTTTAATCAGTGAAAATTTCTGTCTCTAGTTGAACAATATTTTTAGGAATAAATCAATTTACTTTTATAATGTCAGTGATTGTGGCTTCTGTTTTAATACATTCATGGGTCGTACAACCCCTTAAAGTAATGTTACAACAATCTTACTTTCCCTTTTTGTATTACGAAATCAATATTTTTTTTTTCATTTTGGTATTTCTTGTTACGTTTTCTAAGAAAATCAGTAAAATAAAAATAGTAATAAATTAAATTAAATAGTAAAATAAAATTTAAAAAGAAAAACCCAGCTTTGTTTTAAATACTCTTTGTATATTATTTATTATTTTTATTGTCTTAAAGAATTAAAAATCTCCATAAATTAGATTTGAGACCCCAGGAATCCTTTGTTTTAATTCAAATATAGTTGACCTTTTCGTGTTTATTAATTTATTTTATTGTCTGTATCCTTAATTTCATCCCCATGTGAATTCGTAAATTATCATTCTTAAATTTTATGAAAAAACATTTTGTTATAAAATTATAATTAAAATATCCTATATTTTGCTAACGTTTATGGATAACTCGCCAGTAGTTTTAGTCATGCACGAACAAACAAACAGACAAACGTTTAAAAAACGATTGTTTCAGGCTGTATAAAATACACAAGTAATATATTCGTATATAGATATATTATAAAAAATATATATATAAAAAACATCTGACACGCGGCAATCGAGCTTGCCGCTATGAAAAACTCCTAATCGGCAAATTATAACTCGCAAATTAATTAACAAACAAAACAACTTCTATTGCTTTTTTATTTTTTTTTATGTAGTTTATAGGCTTTAAAAAAATTTAAAAATTCGATTTTTTTTTTCCATTTTTCGGTATCTTCGGCGGCCGATCTGACCACCTTCCCGTTGGACAATCAACATAATTTTGAAAAGTGAATCTTACATTTAGATGCTGATTCCAAATATATCTTTAGTTTTTCAAAATTCGAAAAATAAAAATTCGACACACACACAGACACACAGACACACAGACACACAGACACACAGACACACAGACACACAGACACACAGACATACAGACACACAGACACACAGACACACAGACACACATACAGACAGACAGATCGGAAGGAAAAACTGAGTTTTTCGAAAATTTACAAATTTCATTAAATGAAACTTTTAATATATAATTTATTTTTAATATATAAATATTTGAAGTACGTATATTGATTAAAATTAATTTATAATAATAATAGATTATTGTATTATTTTTGCATCAAAAGGTTATTATTTAGTTATTTAGGTCGAGGTTTATTACTAACACTAGTTATTTACTATTAGAAAAACATTGTTTAAAGTTAAAAACAATATTACATTTATATAAAACATTTTTCCATTCTCTTTATCTAAGTTAGCTTAATCCTCTTATATTAAATTAAAAGCGTCTTGTTGGAGCTTAACATCGTCTGTGTCGATTGTCCGCGCCGGACTTCCGCCCCTCCCCACCCCCCTCCTGATTTCACTGGTAATTTCCGCGCTAAGGAACTCCGCCCACGAGGGGGAAATGAAAACGCTTTGCATTTTAAATCGCGTGTGTGCTATTGACTTTTCTCATCTAAACCTCTTTGAGAAATATTTTATACACAATTTCCAACGCTAGCCGACACGCCGTCGTTTACCGCGTGAGTATTTTTTTTTAAAATCATCGTATTTTTCTTTGCAGAGGCCGTGCAACTGTCAACGGGCACGAAAACGCTGCCATTGTTTTCGTCCGCACAGCAACGAAATATGGCTTTTTTCGAGATACTCCACGGGCTGGAAGTGAGTACCTTTTGTCTGACATTCCACATTCCCACATGGCGACAGATAGAATTATGACACACCTTCATACAAACGTTTCTCACAGTTTTTGTAACATTTTCGAACCATTTAGTAGTAGCAAGTGTGTCCACACGTGTCTTATTTTAATTTGGTGGATAAAAAGTGACAAGTCTGTAACACATTTAAAATAATAAATTGATGTCATGGAAACAATTTAAATGTTACAAATTTGAATTATGATTAATTCACACGTCGTCGATTCGATTACATCAGCAAGGCGCCGAGACTTGACCTCGGAGTTGACGCCGACGACCCGTTTAGGGCATGCAAATGTACCGAATATGTTGTTAGAACCATGCAAATTACCTCTCCAGACTATTGTCCACCGCCTTTGGGGTTTATACGACAATTCCACAATACGTGGTACGAATTGTTGATTGTAAATGATTTTCGGTTTCTCTAGGCGACTAGAATTTACAATATGGCTGTCCGAGGTCAACAAATCAAACCTTTTCGTAGTTATTGCTCTTCCGGGGGCCCACAGGGTATGGATATCAGATATCATATAACAATGTTGGCGGATTTTGGTATACGGCAGCCATTCAATTAAACACGTGTTGTGTGTGCAATAGGTTTTAAGTGTGGACAATTGTGAGTGTTGAATTAATAATTGATTGTTTGATGAATTAAACAGCCTATTGGCACCTTTTTACTATGCTTTGTGCGTATATCGTAAATTATTACGGCATAACACGGAAGAAGACTCTTGACACTTAAATTCTTGAATACTAGGAGCGCGAACCAGACGTCCATATTGAGTTAAGCGAGGTGCGAACAGCACCGAAATTGCATTTATAAAATGTCGACGCATTTGGTCTTCAAGTTTTTATTTTTTTTTTTCAAGCTACATTTTCGGGCAAAGAATTTTCCCATTGGAGTCTATCATTATTCAGTTTTTCCGTGATTATTCCCCAACGACAACAACTTTTTTTTTAAACCAGAACCAAACTGATGTCTATCAGTGTGCGAAATTTTGGAAGTTTTCGAAAATACCGTTTTTGATTGATGCTTGCACAAAGGATACAGAAAAGACTCTCATAGACAGCTTCCCTTAATAAAATTGAATCAAAATGTTATATATCCATGTTATAATTTTTATCTCCCAGCGCATTAAGCAGGAGAGCTAATCAATATTCATTGTACGTCATCTTCATCCTCCTTTCTATAGAAATTTACTTGTGTTTTTTTTGTCAGCGATAAAATATTTCTTATCTCATAAGATTGCTTGTTTGTTTTCTAATGTTTACTAGTGAGTCGTAAAACTTGTCGTTTATTCAACAGATATTTTAATTTGTAGTTTTCCTCTCATAACTTCTAGGAAAAAAATTGGCTCGTCATGAGTGTTGGTTTTTTAGATTCAGTATAAAATTCCGCATCGAGTGATATATAACAATAATTTTTTTTTTTTTTTGTATTCCCCAAATAATATAACTAAGTACATAGAATTTTATTTCCGAAAATGATTATTTATTACATGCTTACTATTGTAGTGTTGTTTAAAACTGTTATTAACATGCAGGTTCATAACTTGGAGTGAGGATCTGTCCAGAGGTATCATAACGATCTATTGAAATTCTCTCGACAATGATTATTTTATTTAAAGTTGAATATTTACTAACATCTAGTGTTTGATTTAAATGTCTCATATATCATTCGAAATGATTGCTTTGTTAAATTTTTTCTTTGTTGTTCTCGTTATGATATTCATGTCACGCGTATTTTAAGTTTTTGTATCTAAAAGAATGTATATTAAAATTTATTATTATAGAAACGGTTTTATAAAAAATATTGTTGTATTTTAAGATGTTTTGTATTAATAATTTAAACTATTAACTTGAAGTTTTTTTTTGCCAAAATGATTATGGTTTACGTAATTTCAGAGAACTCACGATTTAGGAACAGAAAGAAAGATATTAGGCTCTCTTAGTTCTTACGAAAGCAGTCTAAATAATTAATTCCTATGTAAAAGCCAGTCAAAATGTTTATTTGCTGACATTGCCTACTGCTATCCTTGAAGTATACACTGAAGAATGTTTGGAACTTTAAGATTGTAAGATCCTAAAATAGTTTAAATTCCTACAGCTTGGAAGAGGTGGCGTAACTATTGTCTTGGAGCTATTAATTCGTTTACTTCTAACGGACCTCCCAAGTCGTCCCCAGAAAGGCGGTCCTAATCCCAATGATGAACTACAATTTGTAAAACTATACAAGCGATTATCGATCTAACTCATCTGTAATTAGTTCCAAGTTTCCGTAACTAGATTTCCAAGTTTCTAAGTCGCTCGCCTTCTTTAAGATTAGCGTGGCATTGTTTGTTTAATACGGTCCGTGTAAACATTGTCCTGTAAGATCCTTAAAGGGTAAATCAAGCAATGGTCCTATTGTCTTAGTTTCACAACAATATCAAATATTTATATTTAATATTACAATTTTGCGATACCAGAATTGTTTTGTTCTCATTTGTTTTGTCTTGCAATGTTTTGGCATTTTTTTTACTATGTTTACTAGTACTATTAAAACAAATTTAGCAACTTAAAATTTCTAATTTTTCCCTCATAACTTGCAGGGAAAATTTTGGCACGTCATGAGTGTTAGTTTTTTTAGATTCAGTATAAAATACCACATTGATTGTTATATCGAAATATTTTTTTGAAGATAAATTTTTTTTTTATTCCCTAAATACTTATTACACATTTGAGGGTAGGATTGATTACGTATATTTTTTTGGGTCGCTCTAATATTTAATTAATATTTTAAGTATTATATTACATATGTAATAGTATTTACATGTGAAGTAATGTGTATATAACTTAAGCTACCTACCAGCCAATAAATTCCTTTAAAAGATCCGAATTTACGACACTATCACATCACTGTAAGTGTTACATATAATACACAGCAATATGGAATCCATCAAAGAGTCTCTTTTCACGATGTCTGAGATGTTCAACACGAAGATGACTGAGTTCCAGCAAGAGTTGCATAAAACATCTGCTCCAAACTCCACATCAGCTTTATCAACTGAGTTCACAACATTCAAGTCATTTATTATATTAGCGCTTAACACGCTGCAACGTCAAGTAGATCTTCTTGGAAAAGAATTAGACCGTCAAGAAATGAAAAGAAGACGTAAGATGCTCCTCCTGCATGGGGTACCGGAAGATAAAAATGAGAACACCACATCCCGAGTTACTAGTCTCGTTGGAGACCATTTGGATTTACCAACATTCTCCACTGCCAGTATCAAGTCATCTCATAGACTGGGACGGTTTCTGGGTAACAATCCAAGGCCTATTGTTGTAAAATTTGCCGATACCACTGTACGAGATAAAGTATGGTATTCTAAAACCAAACTCAAAGGCACTGGGATCACACAATCCGAGTTTCTCACGAGGACGCGTCACGAAGTGTTTTTAGAAGCAAGGAAACGTTTCGGTATTCACAAGTGTTGGACTCGAGATGGTTTTATATACTTCATGGGCCCGGATGATTCCCGCCACCGAGCTGAGTGTATGTCTGACATAAGCAATATTACCGGTACTAGTATGGTAAATAAATCTCCCGTTACCAGTCTTACTCATAAAAGCCCTACAGTAAAAACTATTTCTCGGTCTAAGAGATTGATTAAAAAATAATATTCTGTTTTGTTGATTCATTAACGTACTTGTTTGTGTCTTGAGTGTCTTTTTATTATTTTACTACCCACATGTTCGTGTTTATTAATCGATTGAGATTGAGTTTATTTTAGAAAATGTAAAGAGTCACTCAAAATTTACTAAAAGTTTACTTTTAATGATTATTTTATTATTTTTTATTATAATGTTGTATTTATTGCTTTTTTTTTTTTTTTTTAAATTACTGGGTTGTCTTTTTAATATTGTTATTGTTTTACTTATTTCTTAATCTATGAATCACTTGGCATTAATTATGCTACATATTTTTTATTTACCTCTGATGTGCGGAATTTTGGTATATCTAGTAATATTACACATTTTTAATGTCTCCTTTAATATAATTCACTTTTTGGCAACTGGCAGGTGTTATTTGATACACAGATTTAAATTTATTTTATATAGATACAATTGTTCTTATTACATATATATTTATTAATAATATAGGTTGTCCTTCATTATTTATTTTTAATTATTTAAGTTTATTATTATTATTATTATTATTATTTATAATTAGTATTATTTACTATTAATACTTATTTTTTATTTTGTTTCTTTATTTTATTTATTTATTATTATTATTATTATTATTATTATTATTATTTTTTTTTTAATCTATTTATTTATTTATTTATTTATTCATTTATTTACATTTATATTATGAGTGTTATTTCTAAGAATAGTAGTACCCCTAATGACTATGGATTTCTTTCTTTCTCTTCCACTACAGATTCTGATGGATTGAGCAATACCAACAGCTTTGATAGTATTCCAACCTTATGTGATACACTTGATTCTTGTTTCTCAGATGCTCTGAAAACTTTTAATATTATTCATATAAATGCTCAAAGCATTCCTGCACATTTCCCTGATATGATAAATTCTTTTGGCAATAAGAACTTACATGCTATTTTAATATCTGAGTCCTGGTTAAAGCCTTGCTTGCCTTCGACTTCCTACACACTACCTGGATTTCAACTTATCCGTAATGACCGTTGTGGTCGTACTGGTGGAGGAGTGGCAATTTACCTCAAATCTCACATTCCTTACTCTGTTGTTCATTATTCTTCAGCGCAGCAAAATGAAGGACCTGAACATCTTTTTCTTGAAGTAAAGTTTTCTCACACAAAACTGCTTCTTGGTGTTTATTATTCGCCAAGCCTTAATATTGATTATTTTTCTTCTTTCGAAAATATATTAGAACTTTTAACTCCTTGTTATAGTCATACGATTATAATGGGCGACTTTAATACATGTCTGCTAAAAAATGACCATCGAACAACTCGTCTCAATACTTTAATTAATTCTATGAATTTATGCTTACTTCCTCTTACAGCTACTCATAATTTTCCTAATAGCGCTCCTTCTTTACTTGACTTAATACTAGTTTCTTCGGCAGACCATGTTCAACAACATGGCCAATACCCTGCCCTTGCCTTTTCTTATCACGATCTCCTTTACTTGTCATACAAATTAAAACCTCCAAAGCTAAAGTCAAGAATTTTTCTACAGCGTAATTTTGCAGGAATAGATTTAAATCGCTTGCGTGAGGATGCCACCAATATTGATTGGGCGTCTATAAATAATGCAACGACTATAGATGAAAAAGTAAATATTTTTAATTCCCTTTTAAATAATTTGTATGATATTCACGCACCTATTCGCCCAGTGCGTATAAAACATTTGCCGGCACTATGGCTTACAGATGATATAAAAAAACTACAACAGAAAAAGAATATTGCAAAAGCGAAATATAGGAAAAACCCAAATGATCACTACAAAAATAAATATATTAAAGCTAGAAATCACTGCAACAGGATGTGTAGAGATAGTCAACGTCGCCACATCTACAAATCTGTTCTTGAAAAAGATGATACAACTAAAGTTTGGCATTTCCTTCAATCTCTTGGAGTTGGTCGAGCCAAAACTAACGTAAATCCTTCTAATATAAACTTTAATGAGCTCAATAAGCATTTTTCTTGCAGTCCTACTATTAAAAGTGAAATTAAAATAAAACCTAAAAGTCAAATTGAGGCTCTCTCCACTCCCAATAATCCTGTTTTAGATTTTTGTCAATTTACCTGTTGTGATGTTAAGCAGAATATACTCGCGGTAAACTCTGATGCTGTTGGCTCAGATTGTATTAGCCGTAAGATGATTTTACCCATCCTTGATGTCATAGTTCCCGTCATTACATCTCTTCTAAATTTTTCCCTTAATGCTAGCCAATTTCCTACTTGTTGGAAAGATGCTTACGTTATTCCTTTGCCAAAAAAAGTCAATCCTTCAAATTTATCAGATTACCGACCTATTTCTATCCTTCCTTTCTTATCCAAAATCCTTGAACGTCTTGTTCACAAGCAATTAAGTTCTTTCCTTTATAAGAATAATCTTTTAAATCCTTGTCAATCCGGTTTCCGCCCTAGTCATAGTACGGCTACTGCTCTAGTCAAAATAACTGAGGATATTAGAAAGGGTATGGACAAACGTCAAGTCACGGTACTGACACTACTAGATTTCAGTAATGCCTTCAATACAGTGGATTTTGACATTTTACTGGCAGTTTTAATTTCTCTTAACATATCTCCAAAGGCAATTGACTGGTTTCATTCTTACTTGTATGGTCGCCGGCAGCGAGTTCAAATACGTGAATTCTATTCAGATTGGGCAAGTGTTGCTGCTGGTGTGCCGCAAGGTGGCGTGTTGTCTCCTCTATTATTTTCCGTTTTTATAAACTCTGTCTGTAGTCAAATATCTTCTCTCTACCACCTGTATGCTGATGATTTGCAAATTTATCGTCAATGCTCTTTATCGGATATTTCAGATTGTGTACTAAAATTAAATAAGGATTTGGATCGAGTATGCCTTTGGAGCAAAAGTTACGGTCTAAAAATGAATCCAACTAAGACTCAGGCTATAATAATTGGAAGTCCAAGACAGGTAGCTCACATTAAATCGCTCAGTTTACCGCCTGTGATCCTCGACGGATCACAGATTTCATTTAGTAGCAGCGTAAGAAATTTAGGTATAATTATAGACTCTTGCTTATCTTGGGGGCCGCAAATATCTGAGATAAGTAAAAAGATGTTCGCCTCAGTAGGGTCTCTCAGACGTTTGCGTTATTTTCTTCCCATTCCCACCAAAATTCTGCTGGCACAATCTTTATTATTACCCATTCTTGACTATGCCGACACTTGTTATCTCGATTTACGAGAAGACCAATTAAACAAACTTGAGCGCCTTCAAAATCTCTGTATACGTTTCATATTCGGTCTTCGTAAATATGACCATGTTTCTAAGTTTCGTAGTAAGCTCAAGTGGCTCCCTATCCGTCTTCGCAGGAATGCTCATATTCTTAACCTTCTTTACTGTATACTGTTCAATCCTTCGACTCCTAGTTATTTGAAATCTAGATTTGAATACTTATCTCATACCCATAACCGAAGTTTACGCTCCCAAGAAAAACTTATCCTTAAGATGCCTTCCCATTCTTCTTCATATTATACACATTCCTTCACCATAACATCAATTCGTTTATGGAATTCACTGCCATTACATATACGACAAGCCAAATCTTTAGATAGTTTTAAAAACTTCGTGAGGGAATACTTTCTTGCTAATAGATAAAGTCCTTCTTATATTTATATTGATATTGTATTTATTTGTATGTTTATTTAATATTTCAATGTAGTTAATTAGAGTTTTGTATTAATTTTTGTTTGCTTATTAGTATGTACACCTCCTTCCCTATTCTTATTATTATTATTATTATTTTTCTTTATTTCCGTACCCTAAGGTTTGCCTGGAAGAGATCGCTTTATAGCGATAAGGCCACCTATGTTTGTACGTCATTTTAAAATGTAAATTTGTCTTTTGTTTTTTTGTCTTTCTTTAATTGGTGTACAATAAAAAGCATATTATTATTATTACTATAACCATAGAATATCATGAATTTTAAATTAAACGTTTAGATAAAACTCAAACGTGTGGGTAAATACGAACTGGATATTGCGCTTTTAAGTGCAGTGCTATGCTCTGTAAGTACTCGCGTTTTGCGTACTCGAGTGGGCAATCTGGCAAAAACATGGAATTTCGAATTTCTATTTCTGTACTAACATATCTCTTTAAAAGCTTTTATCGTTTTATTTTTGTTATTATAATTTCAAATCATGATGTATTTTACGTATATATTTGTGACAAACGGACGAACGGACGAATGTTCGGTTTCGGTTTTAGCTGGTTTCGAACAAAAACAATATTTTCGGTGTTAGCTAAAAAAAGGTCAAAAAAGCAACCTAGCCTCGTTAAAACTCGAGTGATCGTGAATTATATTGTATCGTTCGGCGAACTACACCACTAACTAGAATTCACCCGCATTTTTTGAATTTAGTTCGAAGTTTTAAAATATTTATTTATTTTGTTATATATTAATAACATCAAAAAATAAAATACGTTATACTTTAATAATTCTTTTTTTAAATTTTATTGAACATTATATAATTGTACCTAGTTTATTTTTACGCATTTCAGTATATGGATACTGAAATTTAAAATATATTTATTTAATTTGTTTAATTAATTTTCGGTTTCGACAAAAACTGATACCTAAAATTCGGTTCAGTTCGGTGGAGTTTCGGTTTCGACTGAAAAACCGGTTTCGAACACTATTAATGTATCTTCAACCCATCAAAAAGGATGATAAATATCTTCCAAGTGTACTTTTAGTACAATCTCATTTCACGTCTCAATAAAACTGATCGTTTCTAACACGGATAGTAATTTAACTTAGTCGTAGTATTCGATTGCGTTCAGTTTTAACGAGTTTGTCTCCGAGCTCTATCTATCACATCTAAGTTATCTTTCATCATAAATTAACTGGAGATTATCTATCTCTGTCTTATCTGTCGTCTCTTTCCTTTTTTTTTCTTTCTCTTTTCCCCCTTGTACAGCGATCACTTATATTCTAAACATGTCCAATGTTATTCGAAGGATGTAGAAAAAATTTGTCGGTTTTTAAGTTTTTTGTCTTTTAGAAGCGGAGCGAATAGCTTTTTGTTGAGTCATCTATCTATGAAATAGCAATGTTGTAATTTAGACTAGCGTTTTACTCCCGGTTTTGCATATTTGAAAAAAAAAATCTTTTAGTTCAACTTTATTAACTATTTTTATCCTATTATCCTATTAATTACATCTAAATTAAATTTGCTCATACGTATATGAAAAGTTTAATTTTATATTTGATTATTTAAAATGTTTGTATATTTCTTTGTTGAATGTTCATTTCTAATAAGTATTGCATTTTATAATAATAAATTTTCTATACAATATTCAATTTACCTTTGCTAATAAGCTTCAGTTATTGTTTTGTATTCCAATCATAATGCTATTGAAGGGGAAAGAAATAAGTAACCATTGGCCTCAATACTGATATTAGTTTTTGCCAATTAACGTTCATTATTTATGTATGTTTTTATTTCATAAACGATACTAAATGATTTGTCTTACAAGTTTTTTAGTACTAATAATAATAATGTCATACATTTATGAGTTCAATAATTCTGTGGTGGATTTCTTTCTCCAATATATATTGTTTTTTCTCTGTGGCTTCTTCTGGAAATCATCTTTGATATATTTTTTTTAAATTTATATTTTTTTGCATTTTATTTATAAATATAACGCTCAAATTTTTTTTATTTTGCTTGTGTTTTGCCGTTATTTTTGGAAACCATTTTTTGTTGAATATTTGTAGAAATTCCTAAATATATATACTTATGTTTTTTGTGGCTACTTTATGAAATCATTGTTAATAAATTTTTTTAATATTATATATATATATTATATGCATTTTAACGCTCATACATAATTTTTATTATTTTGGTTTGTTTTTTGTCGTTATTTCTGAAAACCATTTTTTAAAATTTGTAGCAATATATTAATGTATATATACATTACTATAGTTTTACTGTTCTAACATGATTTAAATAATAAAATTATGTTATAAATGTAATACTCCTAATAAAGTTTGTCTACACTTACTAGGGTCAGCGCAATGTCACTAACATACGCATGTAGTTTATTGAAAACTTAAAATTAATGTTGACCCACGCATGATGAGGGTTGGTGTTATAAAACTTTCATTACTACAAGATATTATATATAATAAACATCTAAAAAATCTGTACTAATTAGTAGTCTTTTTAGTAAAATTTTATACTAATAGGAATATATAGACCGAGTTTCTTTCGCCAGCTCTTTTCAAGTCTGAGGCAATATCTTTCCGAGATTGTAGTAGCTTTAACAATGAAAAAATGTTTTCCAAAAAAACTTACTTTCAATAATGATTTTGATTTTGATTTTGAGTCACGTGAGACGCAGCTTCATTGCATTCTATGGCTTCACCGTCTAGGTCTATCGCGTTGCTGGGAGAGGAGTGCAAACAATGGGAATTGCGATCCAGGCGTAGGTTTAAGGGGCCCCTTTATAACGGGATACACGCACCTTTACTGTTTAACTAATGCTATTAAGTACGTTCTAGAAATGAACTGATGATATTTCTAGAGAGGCCAAGATTTTAAAGCAGTTATAAAATATTATGATGATATATATTCCATCAGTTCATTGTGTTTGTTTATCTTAAATGTGTGATCTTTGGGGATGTCTGTCTCCCAAGGAACAGTAATCTCGACAAGTATACACGTTTTAACTGTCTAGAGTACAAGAATGTATGATCTAGATGACGAAACACTAATATTCTCATGAACTTTTATTATATAATCTGATATTATAAAATAGAATTATTTGTAAGCTTAAAAACTACGGAGTTCAAAGTGTTTCACCATTTGAATGATTTATTATCCCTGAGTAACATGGAATGTATATATCTATATATATAAAATAATACCGTTCGGTATTACCGTAGGAGACACCGCGATTAACATCTATATAAGTCGTATATAAAAAAAAAAATAATGGGTCTTAAGATAATATTGCTTCTAAAAGATATAATATCTTTATATTACAAAGGGACAAAAAAAGTGTATACAATTTTTATTATGGTATAATAAAACAATTTGTAGATAATGCTTCTAACGCAATTGAAACGAATTTATATTTATGATATCGCCGAAAATTGTGAACCAAAGAAGAGGATCAAAATTGAAATTACTTTTAAGGACAACGAGGGGCTGTCACTGTATAAAATAGTTATTTCCTTGCGATCTGATTGAATCTTACGATCACGGAGGGGCCTCAGAATGACAAAGGGGCCTGGCGTCGTGTTTCAATAAGTGTTAATACTTTAAGCGCTTTAAGCGCTTGTGTGATTGTGTGACACGTTTTTTTACCGTGTATTTTTTATTTTATCATAATCAAGATGTGTATTAATAATCTATATAATATTATAAATCGTTTTGTTTTTGCTTACACGCGCTAATCTTCGAAATTACTTATAGATTTGAAAAATTATTTCTCATTATGATAGCCAGGTTCGTGTTATCTCAATAAATTAAACTGTTCGTCCGTGTGTGGAACCGGGAGTAACTGCTTTCAGTAATAAAATTATTAATATTACACTTTATTGCACACAAAAATACATATAACAAAAAAAGCAGATGATAAAACAAAATAAAACACATTAAGCTTTTGGTTTATTATCTTAATTTTAAAGCAATATTCTCAAAAAAACTAATGTACTGTAATATATGTACTCTAGCGGATTTATAAAACGAAAATATGATTAAACAAGATATTGTTGCCTTACTCTTTTAAGACAAACTTCGCTTAACAGAATAATAAAGGCTTAAAACATGTTTGTTTTTAATTCCGAGCCAAGTATTAATCAACGTCTGACACTCGCACTTAACTGCTCATTTGGTATTTACTATAATTTACCACTGTCCACTCTTAAAAGGGTACTCTTAACGGACATATAGTATATTAATATATATTTCAACATATTTTAAAATTTCACACAAAAAATCTGTTATCCCGATTTACATTCAAATTGCGTTCGAATCTGTTGTGAAATTTTAAAACGTTGGCATAATTAAAATTGATAGCTCAAAAAAGTGTTGCATTCGCATCTATAATGCATTGAAATATTTCGTTTTTTGAATGGAATTCTAAATTTAAAAAAGGTTTAAATTCATTTCTATTCTATTTCCATTCTAAATTTAAAAATGTTCATATTTTATTTCAAGTTAAAATAAAATGTTAATTTGTGAGATTTTAAAACGTTGGCATAATTAAAATTGATATCTCAAAAAAGTTTGCATCTATAATGCTTTGAAATATTTCGTTTTTTGATTTGAGTTCTAAATTTTAAAAAGCATTCAATTCATTTGTATTCTATTTCAATTATAATTTTTTTTTTTAATTTAAATAAAATGTTCATTTTTAATTTAAAATATAATTTTTTAAAATTTTGAACTTAATTAATTATTTGTATGTCAAACTGATTTGAATATTATTATACTGTTTGTAAACCATTAGTTTTCATTAAACTGGTGTTTGTAATCTAAATAGATAACTTTAAATAATTTAATATTCACAATATACCCATTGTTTGGTTTTGATGTTGAAATTCGTTTGAAATGTCCCGACTGCGCCTTAATGTATTGACCTTTAACTGATTTTAATATCAAATTATTGTTTATTGTTTCCATGGAAAGAAAATTGATTAATGTTCATTCAATAATGAATGTATTTTTTTAAACTTTATACTATATAGTATAATATATATATATAATACTAGCTTTAACTCGCGGTTTCATCTGCGACGAACGTTGGTTTTACTATTAGGATAACTAAGAGTAATAGTGTAATGTTAGATAGCCTTTCTGAGGAAAAAAGTTTCATAACCAGAAAGAATTTTACTCCTGGTTTCGAAGATTAGAGCATTGAGTCAAAAAATATAAAAAAAAGTGTTTTTTTAGAAGTTGACGAGTACACATTCGAAATAAAACTATTTTTTTACGGATTTAAGGCAGATGGGAAATCTCGTCTACCCGTGAACACGATTACTACAAACCATTCGAAACATCGGGTTAAAATTAAAATGTGACCAAAATTATTTGCGAGTTAAATCCATAAAAAATGTTTTATTTTAAATAAAGAAACTCTAACTTTATATGTATATAATATATCCTTTATAATATATATTATAAATTATATATTATTATATATTATTATTATATTATAAATTATTATTAATATTATGCTTTATTTTCATCACCACAACGTCACATGAATATCATTGTTAGTGTAATAAAATACGAACTTAGAACAGACACTGTTCGGTCATTGACCGCGTATACATACAGATTGTTTGCAATTATATAATATATAAACAGCTGTGCCGGAACAATTCATAGGTTTTTCCTTTTCGCGGAACTTTGTATTTATCCTTCTATCCGTAACAATGATGGATATATCATTTACGGATAAAGTTATTTTTGTCTTGTTTATACAACATATGCGGTAACATCCGGATGATCCAAAAAAGTACAAATTCTGTAATTATTGTTTACTAATCATTATATTTACAAAGCTATATGTAACTTGTTAAGAAATAGTATACACAAAATAATAATTAAAAGTATTACAGAATAATACGTTCATATAAATATGAACAAACAAAGGTTTCGAATTCTCTTACGATATGTTATTCCAACATCGCAAAATAAGTAATTCTGCGATCATCAATATAGCAATTTTCCAATCAGCTATTCTGCAAATGTAACACAATATTATAGTAAAATATGTATTACATGCATACATACAAACATACATACATTCACACATACATACATACCTACATATATACACGTGTCAATGGATAGTTAATAATAAAGTGAGAAGTTGAAAGCACTCTTAATATAGTTATGCAACGAGACATTCACATATTGATAAAATAATAACTTATTTGTCCTGATAACCGAAGCCACGACAATAAAATATAAATAGCTCACAAACTTCGAGTTACAGTACAAATAACTATATAAATAACTTTCCAGTACAAATAACTTTACATAAAAATAACTTTACATACAAAGGCAATTAAGATGTCTGTAAGGAATGGAGTCTCTTAATTAATGTGAGACCAAATATAATGAAGCTGAGCTAATGTTTGAATGAAATTATAGTTATATGGCAAATACGTGTTTTTTTATTTCAATAGCTTCCTTAAAATGTTTGTTTTAAAACTATTTTTTTCACAATTAATAAAGTTTTATCACAATTCTCATTCAAAAACCGAGTTACTCACTAGTTAATATTTTTTTTTATTCTCAGTAGTTTTTTTTTAAAGTACGAGTATGTATTTAATTTTTTTTTGGTTTTTTAATGTAAATTTACCAAAATTTTTAAGTTATTCACTAATCGATATATATTTTTTCGATCACTTTCTTTAAATGTATGTATTTAAACATTTTTTCTTAAAATTTTAAAATGGTAAAAAAAAACCGTGAAAAATTAAAGTAATTTCATTATTATAATTGTAAATCTTATTACTGTTTCTACACATGCTGTATTAGAAAGTCTCTATGTTTGATTGTTTCCTGCAACTTGTTCATTTACATTCAGTAAACGAACAGCAGTGGAGTTAATTATTCGAGCGCTCATATTACGTGTAGCTACAGGTTTATGCCTCTGATATGGGTTTTATCTGTATATATCTACTGATAGCAATTTAATTGGATTGTAGTGATTAGGATATTTGATCTGGATAAGGTAAATCCTTGAAATGAAATCCGGATTTGGGTTAATGGAATTGTGAAGAGAATATTTTTGGATTGGTAATTTTTCAAGTCAGGTCAGGTTGATAAAAAGAGACAAGATATATAGAACGATAAGAAAGAGAAACAAGATATAGAGAATGATAAGAAAGAAAAAGAAGATATAACATATATTTCTTATAGACAATGATTAATGACCAAAATATTAGAAGTTATCTAAAACATTGTGAACTAAGTGGTCTCTTATCAAAATAAAATGTACCTTTTAAAAACTTGATAAAGAAGTGATTTATAGAAAGACATTTGAGTTGAAACCGAATAGAAATGTACTAAAAGTAATATTCGGAAAATAGTTACGAAAGTAACTAATTGGGTTACATGTATGGAGATTATCGATAAGATAAGATAAAGATAATGTTTATAATAGTTTGATTGTTAGTAAATTTATTTAAACTCCAGTAAATAACTCAACGGTTATTTTAACTGGATATTTCCACGTTCATATATTCAGTGGAGACAGATTTCAAAACAATCGAGTAATTGATTAAAATATCGGCCCTTCGAGTTTTGTTTAATGAAAATTTATGGGTTGGTCCGGTGATAATTGTGTTATATTGGCGCCTTGACAAATTTCTACTGGACTTGTCCTCTGAGATTTGCATTTGTGATTGAATTACTACCAAATTTATGATTTATTTTTTTTGTTACCATATAGTGTATGTATTTTAAGTATATATTATGTAGTCTTCATTCTAAATATTTGGTAATATTTGGGAGCTTATTCTTTTTTCGTTAACTATTTTCTCCGGTTAACTGGTAGAGAATGCTTTTTAGCCTTAAGTTCGCCCATATTGCCTTATGCTTAGACAATAAAGATTAAATAAATAAACTAGAAGCGCGGACCAGACCTCAAATTTGACTCGCTGCGATCGCAATACCTCGGTATGTGACAGCATATTGAGTGAAACAAGGTGTAAACAGCACCGAAGTTGCATTTACGTCGACTATTTTTCAACTATTTTTAAAGATAAAAAAAATGAAAAAAAAAGAAGAAAAAAATGGAAAAAATTTGGCATGCGCATGTCATTATCAAGCTAAATTTTCGCGCGAAAATTTTTTCCCTTTGAAGTCTATGGATTTTTAGTTTTTCTCCTTTCCTTCCTTCCTCAACGACATCGAATATTTGAAATATTTTTAAAACCCCCACCAGACGGATGTCTATTGGTGTGTAATATGTATTTCGAAATTTTCGGATATACCGTTTTTGATTGATGTTACAAAGAACGCAGTGAAGTCTCTCATGCTCAATAAATATATTTAATAACATAATATAAAATAATATTACAGAAATAACCGTTATAAGCATAGGTAATAAAAAAATAATTAATAATTATCCCCATAATTTCTCTGCTCGTTGACGCGATGCAACAATAAACGACAATTGAACAATTACGGCTAATGACTGTTCACTCTGTCACTTTCTAGTATTGGTATTCGTACTTAATTACTGTCTGTTTGAAAGTATGCACTCTGTTCTGTATAACATGATATATTCCTCTAAAATTACTTATTAAGTAACAAATTTCAGTTTGGCAACATACGATAAAACCAATGTGATATTTCAGGTTCAATTTGCCCATTTAAAAATATATTTATAAAAGAAAGAAACAAATAATACAGTAAAAAACAACCAAACAATTATAAGGAATACTGTCATACATCAACAATCAAAAATAAAAATAACTCCCTCAGGAAGAATTGGAAGAATACCTAATTTTACATTTCGTCTATCCGTGAACACGATTGCTGCAAAGCGCGAGATTTAATCCGTAAAAAATAGTTTTATTTCAAATGTGTACTCGTGAAAATCTAAGAAAAGTGTAACTAATGTTTAATCCTTGGGATAGGAAGTACCAAGCCTTAGTAGAATCCGATACCGAAATTGCTTTTAGTAGCTCGCGTGAGGCGAGCCGCCAATCCACCTCCGATATAAATCTACAAGCTTGCCTAGTTTCAAATAGATTGCCAACTACAAGGAACTGTGCAATTCGCCCTACAATGCTCCCTCGCTCGCCGACGGCGGTGGATTTCGACAATTTGTCACATGAGCTTTTGTGCTACCGTAAACAACATATGGGTGAAAGACGAGAGTTTCAGGATTTTTATTAATATATCTTGATATATTTCAATAACACGTTTGATGTATTATGAAATATAATGACAGTTTTAAATACATATGAAACATCATTATTTTTGTGCATTTAAATGGACTTGTTAATTGATACTAGATTAGTAACATCAAGATTCGTACTAAATATTATAAAGCAGAATAGTTTGTTTAAAAGCGCTAATTTTCAAAACTGCTGAAAGGAATTTAATTTTTTTGTGAATATGATAGACAGGTTCGTAAGGTTATAGTTAAATAGCATTACGCTACTACCAATTATGAATTAGTTATTAATAGTAAATAAAACAGTTTGTCTGTTATTTCGTATTATTCAGTTGTACAAAGTACACAATTATCCGTGCGTGATGTCTCAGAAGTCAGAAACGCATGTTTTTAACATTTTATCATCGTTCCTTTGATATTCCGTTTTATTACTTCCCATTTAGTGATAGAGAAGAAGGGATTCTTTGTAAGTTACTTATCTTTATTATCCAGTTAGTAAATGATTCAGCTGATGAATAGCAACTGCGGTCATGAACTTGCATGTGCATTGTATCGTTCATTTATGCCGCCATCCTTAATTTATCAATGAGTATTATCTTTATTAAATTCTTACTGATCTATGCAATTGATGTCTATTCAAAAAATATTCGTTTTCTATATATTTCATAACTATATACCAGGGATGGCGAACCAATGGCACGCGGGGCACATGTGCCACAAGTGTCACGTTTGAAAGTTTTGATGGCACTCACAAAAAAAAATTGTAAAATATTGATTGATAAAAAATATTATTAAAAGAAGAATTGTTTTTATTTATTTATTTAATTATAATAACGTATAGTTTCACCACGCTAACATTTCGAATAAAATGGTTTTGTGGTACGTTACGTATTCAAAAAAAAAAATTTGACTTTGTGCCACGGACATGAAAAAGGTTCCCCATCCCTGCTATATACTATAAGTATATGAAGTATTTTTTTACTAGACTTTTAATGTATAACTGTTAGATTTTTAATATTATTATTCAATTTTTGTTATTATTACATCGTTTTAGGATTTACATAATTCAAAACATTAGTTATGAAAATATATATATATATATATATATATATTGTTACTATTGTTTTTATCATGTTTTTTTTTCACAACACTTTTTTCTTCTTAAAGCACATACTAGTGGTGAACTACCAGAACAATGAATTATTATCAAATTAATAACAAAATTTGGTGCAAATTTGTAAGTGTGGCATATACAATATAAAAGTATATAACAGTAATGCTAGTCGAATAATATCAGAGAAATCTCTAATTAGTCTAAAATCCGTCAATTAAATCTAGGAAATACTTGTAAGAGGTTAATTAATTTAGTTTAGTTCTCTCAAACCATCTGTCTGGCTCAAGGAAACAGACGGTTGAATCAATTGGCTGATATCCATCCTGAACCGTTTGCTTTTGTGATTTAAGTACAATGGATGATCATCCGAGCTCAAACAGGCTGAGTAAATGCCAGTCTCATGGCTGAAGGATTATTTGATTTTTAATATTTGTAGAGTCAAGTGAATGAACTATGGAATTGGTTTAAAATAGTATTTAAATGTTAAATATAATATCTGACTGTTCAGCTATAAGTGGAGAGGCTCTTCAGTATTAATGATTTAAATCCATGCAATATATGAATAAAAGTATTATTTGATAATAAATAATTTATACATTAATTAATATCCAGTATTTAAATGTTAAACATAAGATCTATAAAATATTTTATTTCGTAATAAGTGAAGTGTTCTTTAGTTTTAATGATTTAAATCTATACAATATACGAATAAATATAGTAGTAATATTTGGTATTAAACAATTTTGTACGCATTTTGTATGTACATACGCTTTTTATCGAATTATCAAGTGTCACACGTACAAATCGCTACTTGGTATATCGATAACACAAGATTAATGCTTTACTTCTAAATAAAAAGCTAAAGTTGCTTCGGTGCCGGCTGTTCGTGATGTAATTGTTTTGCTTCTGGATTTGGCTTCAGCACATGGCGTTGACAGCACGACTAAATAGGGTTGTCTGGTTTTCGTCTACCAATTTGGTAAGAGCGTGGTTATAAAGATTTAAATATTTATATAGAAATTATTCGGGCAAATTCTGATAGTAATTACGTGAGTAAATTGGATAATTATGTAGTTGTAGTCATGGATCAAGATATTTTATAATATATATATATATATATATGTTATTTAGTGCAATGCTTGCGATTAATAAAATATATCTGTACTATATACGATCTGGTTCAATGTGAAATAATTAATCAGCTGTCATCCATTTAAGTTCAATTTATATTAATACAGTGAACTCTTTGGTGACTGAAGTTCTGTATTTTGAAATAACCTTTGCTTCGAATTAATCTAATAAATTACCATTTAGAAAGGTTCTCAAAGCAATTTCTATAGAAATAAGAACATCGTAAATAAGAAATTGTGAATTTCATTACCAATAGCAAAATGAAAATGCATGATGTTTGGTCTCAGTTAATGAAAGTCCAAAAATAACACAGCCCTAACAATTTTTCTATGTTTAATGTTTGTTTTCGTAGCAAGTTTTGTTAGATTGTTTGATTTGAGTAAACTCGTAGGGGGGCTGATGCTGAGCCCCTTGTTCTATCCTAAACTTAAGATTAACTGTACTAATAAAATTTTTTAATCTTTCAAACTAATTTTTCTGTTAATGATTTATTTATAAAATCGGAAAGCGACGTTTGTTTAATTCTTGAATTTAATATTTTAAATTATTTTTAACAGAAATATCGAGTATAATTAATGAAACAATATAGTTAAAAGTGTTTAACCTACCAAATCGAGTCAAGAATGCCTATTTGGGAACAGTGTCGTAAAATCTAAAAACAGGAATACCGATGAAAATAATGATAGTAATAAAATAACAATAAAACAGAATAATTAAAATACAATTACGATTTTTTTGCTTTATCGAGATATCTTTGTATCCGATCTCGGATTTTTGTAATTGTATTTCTCTAATTCTATTTTCTATAAATTAGTATTTATTATTCGATTAATTGAATCCTTTTTTTTTGGATTTAAACTTTCGTGATCCTTAATTACTGTCATACATATTTTTCTTTTTTTTTATATATATTATAAATAGGCCAGCGCTTGACCAGAGATCGCCTGATGGTAAGCAAATTTAAGATGGAACGCGCTTTCCTAGAAGGAACCGATTCACTCTTAATTTGCTTACTCTTACTATCTGAATTGGCTTGACTAGTTTTGAACCCGTTTGGGTCCTTCTTTATGAGCTCTGAGCATGGCAGAATCGCGGCATGAACTATCACGCCTCGATTACGTGAGTACAAACGGATAATTATATACGATAGTAATTGAATATATGTTATGTTTAGATTACTTTTTCAATAATGAGATAAAAATAAATAATATCCTAAATAAACATATACATTTCGACGATTTCGACGAGACCAAACCTTTCTATTTTAAGGGCGTAACGATGTAAATAATGTTCTATTTGGACATGTCATTGGTGTCAACACCATCTTGACCGAGATCAGTACCGAGAAAACTAACGCCCGTCATGGACGTGACTTTTCACATTTTTCCTCACATTTAACGAGATGAGTGATGATCACATGGAGCATGCGTAATATAAAAATAAATGTCATATCCAAAATATCAAAGCCTGTGATTTAATTAATGACGGTAAACTTAAATCTGAAAAAGTTTTATTTCTCAACGTAATAAATACAAAACATCTGTAGCTGCGCATTCAACGTCTGTCGTCTGTTCTCTCGTGTCAGCAGAATGTAATGAGATTTGAGATAAAAAGTCCCTCGTAATCTGAAACTGACGTAGATTAGTTCTCCGTTTCCCTTATTACACTTCATGCAATTTGCTAAATGTAAACGTTTATTGCGATAAATGTTTTTGTAGTTGCGAATTTTCGAATTTAAATTGTTGGAAATGCTTTTTGTTTGACCTGAGCGTTTCTCTCCATTGAAATGCGTAATTCGAATGTAATATTTCCAAATGCTCAGAACGGAAAATGTCTTTGTTTGACCGCGGATGCTTATTACTGTAAGTCCGGAAAATTCGTTTAAGCTTGAAAGAAGTGGACCGTACTTAGTGGGTTGCTATTGTGAGAGTTTTCCGCACTGCCTCGACAATGTAAACCACTTTTTGTTTTATTACACTCATGTATTACCTTCTACGACACGCATTCATTTAATGGCACGTCATTTTTGATGGTTTGCCGTGATATTCTGGGAGCATATTTCGGCACTTACACAATATGTAGGTCTTTTATATCAGATGACGAGAAATATATTCTTTTTATTTGTTATTATATTTTAAATAAATTTAAAAAAATGAATTATTTCCTTTGTTTGTAAGTTTAGTTAACATAGTATATTTATTAAAGCGACGCACGTATGAACAGGGCAGTCCGATTAAAAGCTATGGAAACTCTCGGAATCGAATACAAATTGATACCTTCTTCTTGATTGATTAAAGCGCCCTTCAGATAAGAGTACCTTCTATGTGAGTTTGTTTAACAATCAGTTGTTATATGAGCAAAAAAACTTAATTTAAACGTTCTACCATATTTTTTTACACAGAAATATGCGGTTATTTTAACGACACGCGATGAATTCTTTGTCGGCCATCTCTCTGTATAATGTACTGGTGCAATATTTTATACAATACTTATATAACATGAATTGTCTTTGTTCCAAAAATATCTTTATTATATATGTTTTAATAGCTTTATTTTTTATTCTTTCTAGAATATTAAATATATGTAATTTTGATATATATTACTAGACCTTTAGAGTAAAATTCGTTGGATTTATTTTATTTGTTTTTTAACACTTTTGTAATGAATAGGAAATTGTAACAATTATTACTATAGATAAGTAATTTTTTAATTATATGTGAAATAGATTGTTTCTCTTCGTGTTTTGGGGTCAAAGTATTTTTCAAGCTTGTTCTTCGAAAAAGACTTCGAAACTAGAATTTAATTTTTCATATGATACATATGTATCCGAAACGATATTGGAACAGCAATTGTTCTAGCTTTCATTTTATCGTTTGTTTCTTAAGCCGTCCCTCGGGCATCACTGTCATTTGTAACCTATATAGCTTTGACTATACATACGTTCTGTTTATTATGTGTATTGCATTCTCCTTACAGCGCACAATACAATTCGATTTATTTTTATCAATATGTAACTTTAACGGAAGATATAACATTAATAATTTAACTAAAAATTTAACATACACTTGGAGGTCGGTTTTCAAGTTTATCTTTAATTGAAATATTTTGTTTTATTTACATTAACCTTTAAATATAAACAGTTTAATTAATACTATCAATTTATATAGTTATTTTTTGCTTATCTTATCACACTTTTCTCTGGTCTGAAATCATACATTTTTATTCAATTAATATTTAATTTTAAATTTACTTTATACAAACACCAAATACGGTGAATACAATTTCGAATAAAAATACTGAAATTTAAATCATATTGATAGTATTTATGAATATTCATTATTTTAATGTAACCATCGTAAAAGTTATTAACGCGATTTTATAACCGCATCGCGTGTTGCATTACGTTATTAAGATTTTTAACGCTGAAAAAAAAAATTGTGTCAAGGTTCCGTATATCTCAGATTCGAGGGTTTTTTACAGGTCAGCTAAAGATATGGGTCTAGTGCATAAGAAGTTTGTTAAGAAAATACTAACTAAAAGTTAGTTCAGATTTTGGTATTGAAAATTCACAAATTAAATGTGGAATAAATTTATTACATGCATTGTTATTCAGAGATGCAATAGATAACATAACACTGTAGTGTCAACTCATTAATGAAGTAACAGCTTGTACACTAATACCGCTATCAATAAACGGAAGTAATAATTATAACTATATCGTCAATTCAATTTCTTAAGCTGACCTATTTGATCGTGATAATTAGAATATATCAACACCCCTCGTTTTGTTTTATGGGATGTTACAAATTTAACGGAGGAAGTAATACTTAACCGTCCGGAATCAATTTTTGGACAAATAGGGAGTTAACTATTTATAGAGCCCCATCGTGGATACCGGCTTTTTATGGCATCAAATTTACAACATTGAGGGTAGATATCTAATTTATTACTCTTATATTAGATGAAAAAAATATGTGGTATTATGTAAACGGATGTACTGTACATAATGTTTTTGTTTAATATTATATTCGTTGAATTTAATTTTATGTTGAGTATATTCTGCTTATTATGATTATGTTATAACGTAAGCAAATTGAACTTTTCAGAATAAAGTAATCGATCAAGCGTTTCCACGCAAACATTTCCGAAATGTGGTTTTTACATCATAATAAAGAGATGGTTTTTATTCGCATTCATTTATTCAAAAATGAATATAAATATAGTGGTATAATATGTGTAAAAATACCTTCTTTTTATTTTGTGATGAAATAGCTGTAGTTAAAGTTAATTAATGTTAAGTAATATTGTATAAGTTTTATATATTTTTATTAGAATAATTTTATAATATTTTACAACAAGTAAGTTTTAACATTAGTAAAATGGTTTACAACTACGAAGCCGAAACTTCGTCCTTTTTCATATTCATATCTATGAGTTAGTTAGTCTTCATAAAAATATATTATTTATGTATGTAAAATTACTTATGCAGTACAATTATATGAAAACTGTTACAATGTGTTAAGCCTTGTAATTGCTTTACCTTGTTCTAAATGTAATGAGGTAATAGTACAGAGAGATTATTTTAATTGGATAATATTACTCTATATAGGATCTGTTGTAACAAACATTGTTTAATATAGACAATCGACAAAAAAATTTTCAGTTTTTGTTTGTAATATCAAAAAACGTATAACCAGAAAGCTTTAATTCAATATACAATGATATTACAGACTGGTGATGCGACTCGAGGCCTGTTTTTATTCGACTTGAGTCAGTTTGTCAAACTCGTATTCGCTATGTAATCGAATCAACTCGGAACTTCGAATTGATTTTATCGTTTTAATCAAATAGATTGTAGGTATAAGTATATATGTAATTGCAATTTGCAACTCGAATGGCATTTTTTACTCGATTGAATCGAAAACTCGAATATATTTCAAGTGACGTAGTAAAATTACTCGAGTGACGAGTCACAAAATCTTTTTCGAGTCGCTTCACTATGACAGACCCTATCTATAAAAAGAATAAAAATAAAATGTTTTAATTACAGTATTTTATATCTTTATCTATACAAACAATCGCTCGTGTATGTTGTTAATAAGATGGCGCAGGCATTTGTGTTTCACGGTATATCGCCTATTATGATAATGAGATTCCGTGGGAATATAACGCAACTATGTCCAGATGTCCCCAAAATTGTGTTTATAAACTACTGTCCGGTTTCCTTTTTAGTAATGTTTTGATTATCTGTGACTGAGATTGAAGATACAAGAAAAAAATATTGTTTGGTAGAACGTATAATTAATTCATGTATATATTTAAATTAAAGACTAATTGTTTTTTGTTGATTTATTTTTATGAAGCGTATTTTTTATTATATATAGATAAATATAGGAGGTTTGTTAGTTACTTATGATGTAACTATATACTGTGGAATTAATAGAGATTTTTTTTTTAAATGGGTTCCAGTACTATCGAGTTTCGTTACAACAATAGAAAATTATCCAATTTATTATAATAGTAAAGATATTGAATACAAGGATTGAAAATTAAGAATTAATAATTTATATTATTTACTTATATTTATTATTTATAATACTTATATTTTTATTATTATAGCTAAATGTATAGATATCTTGTTATTAAATCTCAACTGTAAACAACGTCTGTTCAAGTTCATTCAATTGAATGCATTAAGCGAATGAAGTCAATGTCAGAGGTTAGACAGATAAAAGAGATGATTATTTTATAAGACACCTTAGTAATGAATTTAAAAATTATTTTATATAGCAGGCAGCTGTCGTCAAGTTAATAATATCGAAATTTGGGCGTGAAGAGTTTAAAGCGATTCATCCATGCTTTCTAATAAGCTTTCTAGCTCACTAATGCCCCGAATGGGTTCGAATTTTTCGGTTTTTTTCCGTAAAACTATAGTATTTACGTGAGTATAGCCAGCTTTTCATAATAGTAATTATAAATCATTAAAGTTTAAACATACAAATTAAAAGAATTTAAAAACAATAATTATATATATGCTTTTAAAAACAAGAGCTATTTCTGTATAATTCTATTGATTTTCAAATACTAAAGGTTTCATTTGTAAAGTGCAACTATTAATGATGTAGATTATTTAATCCCTCGTTAAGATTGTATTTAATTGGTCTGTGACACGCCATTGCATGTGCATAATACAAGAACACGATTATAACTTTTAATTTATTATTATGACTAATATAAAGATTATTAAGTTGTATTTATATAAGAAAAATATGAATTGTAAAAGTTAATTTATTCTCAGGTATTCAGATATTCAATTTCGCGCATGCAACATCAGCTTTATTGGATCCCTCTAAGTAATCAAAACAAAGACTCTTTCAAAAGCAATTGCCCCTACTTTGATTGTAGGGTGAATTTGTACATCCCTAATACAAACGAGCTTCAATAAAAGGTGAGAAAGATAAAGAAAGATATATCTGTGAGTAAATTAAATTTTAAATCTATATTGAAATTTCTTATTAATTTTTATTGCTTAAATAACATAATAAAGATTTAATATAATTACGTAATATGATACTATTAATTAAATATTATAATTTATTTATTTCATTAATGTGGCAGTTAGAAAATTTGATCCACGCTTCTATATCAATTAAAATAATCACATTTAAAATATACACCTGGTTTTGAATTTCTGTCGTTAAAAGATATAGATCAGGGATTGCGGACCAATGGCATGCGTGCCACAAGTGGCACGTTTGAAAATTGTGATGACACACACACAAAAACAAAATAATTGTGAAATTGTCATTGATCAAAAATATTTAAAGAAAAATTGTTTTCATTTGTTTATTTAATGAAACTTATGTATAATTTGACCACGGTCATATTTCGAATGATATTTTCTTTTCGCACGTTACCTATTTGACATAATTTTTTTTTAATTTCTATCACGGACATCAAAAAAAGGTTCACCCTCTCTGATATATATGATATAAACGAATATGATGATAATTATAATATTGTGTACATTAAAATAAAGGGATGTTTTGATAATTAAGTAGTTTTTATGGTTCGATCACCTTGGCTTGTGAGGTTTTACGACGGTAGTTGTGAATTTTAAAGTACATTTATATGGCTAAGACGTGAGTTCCGGCTAGTTTCCCGTTTTAAGGAATTGTATGTAAGTTGAATTTTTCTTGTTCTTAAAACTGAATTTAATTTAAAGTTATGGTGGAGAGTATCTCTGTATATATGTATTTATTTTTAAAATCTTTATTGTACAAAGGAATCGTACAAATTGCGGATTTAATGCTAAAAAGCTTTCTCTACTCGTCAACACAATATTACAACAAAACATTGTGAAAAAAAAGGTAATTTAATTCGATAACATTCTTTTATTACACATGCTATAAATACATATAAATATATATATATCCTAATTTAAATATATTGGGGGGGAGATCATAAGGACCACCGGCGTCATTTCCTATCGCATTGTGAGTATTGTGTGAAACGTTCTTGTTAATACATGTACGTCAGGTCACGTCCCTTGGTGCTTCAGTGTCACGCGTCTCCCTTCCGCTCAGGACCCTCGTAATGACATATGTCGGTGGGACTGGAAGCCAAGGAATTTTTAAGTAGCTGACATATATGCAAATTTTGAACGTGTTATTCCTACGAGATATCTAGTTATTTAGATATAATTTAGATTTTAAGATTCTTTTTATATTTTTAGCGTTATTTTGGACCTTTTGAAGATTTTTTCTTTGATGGTTTACGATTGTCATTATATATTGTTTGTTATTTTTACTATAAAGAATTAAAGTGAGGTTCAGTTATATATATTTAAAGCGTTAGACTATTAAGTTTGTCCCCTAACGCCTTTTAGTATTAAATTAGAATGTAGGAACGTGTGTCTTTTGCCTAATGACTTTATAATACGAAACGACGTTAATGGTCACCTCACTAAGGTATTGAAAACAAAAATACCATATCATATAATGTATGAGGTATTATTTATTAAATATCTTTAAGGAAATAAAACATAAATAACTTATTTTCACTATTCACTAAATATAGTATTGTGAATACACAATAACTGATTTTCATATATTACAGAAGTAATTACATGACTTTCCGTTTTTATTTAAAATTTGAAATTACAAACCATTTCTCATGTTAATAAATAAAATAAGTATTCTACTGAGTCCGATCGCAGAATGAAATGTAAGTTTAATTTCAATCTAAGATTGTAGATCGATTATTAGTGAACTTGGTTTGTTGATTAAATTGATATTATATATATATTTAAAAATTCCGCGTAATTTTAAGGATATTATTTTAAGCACATTTTAATGCCCGACGCAAATATACAACGATAAAATAAAAGACACCTTTTAATATTTTATCAGTTTCTCGTAAAAATGTTCTTTCCATTATTACTTTCTACTTTTTTTTAACGCCGTAGACATTAAGAGATGAGATATTTAAATGTTTTGTTCTTGTAATAGAATTAAATATTCAGTAGTAGGTTCTTGGGAACTTAAATATTAAAAATCCATTAATTATTTCCTTTAAACTTAACTGGATTTTTATTCCTTCGTAGAATTGGTAATAAGAATCTATGATATTGTATGATGACCATAAAACAAATATTTTAGATATATAAAAATATAATGTTAGTAAATACAAATGTTCGATAATGATAATTGCGTCATTGCATTGAATCGTAATTTCAAAATATGGTAATTACTAAAATAAATTGTAAATTAAACCCTAATTTATGGTCTGTGTTTATACGAGCCTTGTAGTTACATCAAATGATATTATAATGTTAGCAGGCTTTGTTAGAATAACCTCGACCTCTTAAAAGTCAAGGTTTCATGTTTTATTTTTATTATAATTGAATAGATTTTCAAACACTTCAATAGAAACTAAAATATGATTTTGAAATTTATATATATTTACAGCATCTCGATCCACGTTTCTTCTTTTGGTTCTTCAGAACATTTTAAAGACTTTTTTGGCAAGTATGCCAAAGTTTTCACCCTTACTTTGGAATTTGAAACACCTTATTGTTATTTCAACGAGATCGATTTCACAGGATACCCTTTTTAATAAAGATGACACGTTTGAGTCTATGAATATATTTATCGTAAAGAAGAATGTAACTGGCTAAAACTGTAAATAAGTTTATGTTATAAATAAATGTATATGAGAGATTGTGTTTTCAGGGTGAGAGCTAGAAGAATACGTGATTGCATCTCTTGGATAAAACGTATGGGTGTACAGCAAAGGAACTTTTCCATAATGTTAATGAAAAACAGTTTCGAAAGACGTCCATAAATTTAAGATAATTTGTTCCTGCGGCACACAAAGACAAATTATGTGAATCCATTTTATAGTATTATGTTATTGTTATGGCTACTGCTTGCGTTGACATTTTCTCCCCGGAAAGTTTTCGGGAGTTTGATTTGTTGTCATTTGATAGGATTACAACACAAAGATTCTGAAGTATACTAATTGTGATTTCAAACATGTTTTAGTTTATAAATACAATTTACTTAATTAAGAATCCCTTATATTTATGCGAAGTTGATTAATATGTAAAGAGACTCGATATGTAAAGACTTGATAGGATTTGAACGGCAAACGATTTACGAGGCGCGTGACTAACAGACAAAAGGATTCCTGAGACGAGTTGACGAGTTGCAATAATGAACCGTGCCCCAGGGAAAGTACCTACGTCCTATTATATGTGTTCTTAGAGTTACATCTCCTGTCTCTGTCATAAACGTTTCAATGAAGGAAGGCTTCAAGAGAAAATTTAGAGAAAATTAGTATCACTATAAAAACTTGAAAAGGCTTTACTTTGATAGAGATTTGTTTGATCACAACAGAAACATTTTGCGTAAATGAGAATTTTTCTGCCATAACATTGAGTCTCAAGTAAAGTTAATGCGCGGAAAATTAAAAATATTTAAATTCCCAAGAGATTAAATGGTTTTGTTTCAACCGTTTTTGATATAAAGTCGGGGTTAAACAAATTTCTTTATCGTTGTGTACTTGATGAACAGAAAATTAATTAAAGTGAAAATTTTAAGATGGGAGGTGTATTTTCGCCATCGTGTTCTTAAAGAATCAAGTGTTGAATTATACTACGTGTAAGGATCATTCTTTTATCTTAAAAATTGTTTCCTTAACTTTCACATAAGCGGTGATACTGCGGTCGGCGATGTCGTTACTTGCTTGTGCATCTTTTGAACCGACGAAACTTATTTCAAAGAACTTTCATTATAAATTTCCAAGTTTTATTCCGGATTGGTTGAGACGAATTGAAGTTTTAGCAAAATTTAAATGTTAGGAAGTGATAAATTGAAGTTTTAGTTTCATGAACAAACTATTCTATCGATTTTGTGAATAGTGAAAATATTTTAAAAGTAAATTGAAATATCCACAATTATATTTTATGATGATATTAAATATAAAAGGAACTTCTCATGGCAATTGGCAATACCTACTAAGTCATTGACTAAGGAACATACTAGGGCCGGTTTTGTAACATTGAGATTAAATACTTGATATATAATTATAAGTGTTTTCATTAATGGGGTGTTATTTAATCATATTAAGCGTTAAGAAAGGCTTGTTGAACTTATAACAAAATGTTTTAATTTCTTGTTCTAATGTGCATATAATATCTGTGTTAATATTCTAATTTTCTATGACTTACAGTTTATTCAACATTCGGAATAAATTTATTATTAATACAGCTTGATACATTGTGTAGATATATACTAAAATTTAAAGTCAAATACTAAAATTTAAAGTAAATTTAAAGTGACTTTAAATTTTAGTTTCGGTACTCGAAGCTAAAGCGTGTAAGGTAGTAGTTTCTCTCAATATTTCTATCATTAGGTGGTCAATCTGTCTATCTTTTATTGGAAACATTTCGATGAGTGTGCAGTGAAGCTACACTACTGGATTCACTACATGCTTTCCATCACCGAATAACAAGGAACTCGACAGGAATACATCATAATGATTTCTAAGATTTACACGAGTACTACACAATTCAATAAAACTATTTCTCGGATATAAATCGCGTTTATTATTACATTTTTATATTTAACCCGACGTTTCGGATGCTTTGCTGCAAACGTGTTCACGGTAAGAGACACCATCATCTCGTCTTACGGGTTTAATATCCCAAAGTACAGTCTTGCTTAAAGCCAGGCAGGCTGTAAGTCCAGGTGAACTGATCTTGTATAAAAAAAAGAAATAAAATTTATTTTAAAAAATTGATATGGAAAATTAAAACGGATTTAAACTGGAATTTCAATTCATATTATTGTACATGTGTCAATAACACATTAACATAAAAATAAACAAAATGGCGTGTCTATTTTAGTTTTCCAAGATGACAAATCAACAGTCATTGTCTTTTTGAATCTTTTAAAATTCGACAGTCTAGTCGACTTTGACCTGCTGTCTAAAAATATTTTTTAATACGTTAAAAATAAGTCCTTCATTGTAGCTTTCAGTTATTACATTATTTATGCACGTGTGCAAATGTAATGGTACATAAACATGATTGTAAAAACGTAACCAGATAGCACATTTGGTGATTTCAGTCTATTGTGCTGGGACAGTTAGTGTCACGCGATACTAAATTGCAGGACATTAATGCAGTATCGTGGCGTTAGCGACATTTTATATGTTTAATACTATTCATTGTGTTAATTGAATTGACTGTTTAGTTCAAGTATGCTATTTTATTTTCTTGGTTAGGAATAAAATCTTTCAAAAGCCAGAAAATAATTTTATAAAATAGGTATTGTAATATTTGCATCCATTTTTATTATGCAAAGTAAAAGAATGTCCTAGTTTTTGATCCAATCGCTCTATTTGTTTTTTAGAAGACGTTAATAAGCGGTTTTTAGTTGTATTAAAAAACTAAAAGTCTTTTGACCGATTTCACTGACACCCACTCACACGCACACACGCATATTTTAAAAAGAGTCTGAAATGAGGACATTTCAAAACAAAGATATTACAAAAATAAAAAGGTTTCTAAAATCTTGATGGTTATAATAACTTTCTTAATCGGGAGATTAACAAGGAAACAAACTAATTATTCAAACTTATAACATAAACTACAGATCAGTGAAAGAAATAATACATATGCAGTCAATAATTAAATTTGAAATCAAAAGAAATTATAACAATATGTATGTATTGTATTTCAAAATCGAAATACAATACGACTGATTGAATGTATTAATTGCTCTGCGGCTGTTACTACATACATTAATGTAATATTATTATGATAATATTTGGTCATGATTGTTGGTTTATCAGTTTATTAAAAACGAATTAAACTTGACATATACTAAAAATATATTTTTAATATAATTATAATTTATTATAGAATTCTTGGTACTGTCAGATGGCACGTGGTCGAGACTTGCTGGTACTTAGAAGTTTATAAATAAATATACGAACCACAAATACAGCGTTAGGTATTTTCGTTCGAACACAACTTTTTTTTTTTTTTTTTTTTTTTTTTTTTTTTTTATTTTTTTTTTTTTTCGTTGGAAAAACCCGTTACGGGTACCCCGTTCGAACACACCTGATGTTAGTACATTACGAAGATAAAGGCGCTAAAATAAAACATTTTGTCTTTCTTTGACAGCTCCCTAGGGAAGGTTTTAAAAATACAGTATTTTGTGCGTTTATCATTAAAAAAACATTTTTCGTACCACCTTATTTACCACTCTACGAGAGCATCCCCTAGATTCCTCACCTGGTATCTGAGTGTTGGGCCTCGATATTTTGCCTAATTATCAGTTTGCGATCATGTGGTGAGCAGGGCAAAGTAAGCCTCGATAAAAATAGGAATGGTTAATAGATCAAGGCAGGACTTCACAACTGGTCAGCGTCTGGCCCTGTATAAAGCAATCCCAGATTACGCGACATAAAAAGTCCTGCTTTCAACTCTGGATCGGATTACCCCACTATTAGCTTCTACTATATGACCGCAAACAACGAAGAGTTATTCGGTTTGTCAGTGACCTTATAGAGCATAGCCTGTGAAAGGCTAGGTCTTTTGGAGTTGCCTAGAAATATCGCATCTTCATCATTCAAGACCCGGGAGACGATTTTCTATCGTTATATTAAATTTAGACATGATATAACTTTCATGCCATGACAGTTTATCGAAAGAATTGCTGTCAAGATATGAAAGTTATTCCGTGGATAAGAGTTATATTAAAAATCGGACCTTTGTATGGTGTAGGTATAAAATAAAATAAACACAGATTGATATAAAAATGTTATATTCATGACAACACGTGAACTATTAGTGTATTTGACACAAAACATTGTTATTATGGGGTACAATTACTAGTTCTCTTGGTCTAGAGTAGTCAATATTCGTGTTGTAATACAAATATATTGTTATTGGCACGGGTTTGTATTCACTAACATCTTATTTATTCACACAACCTGTTACGGAGCGTATCCATTATTCTGTCATAACGATCTGTTGTATATTTATATATTATTTATTATTATAATGAATTATAGTTTAATGTCTGACCAAGGCAATATATTCGAAATATTGTTTTATTTATATAATGTTTTTTTTACATATAAATAAAAAGTAATATTTATAATTTTTAATTAATATTGTAGAATTGTACAGTGTGTAGTTACGGAAGGGTTAAGGTACGGTAGAGAGAGATGTAATTCTTCATGACATTAGACCGTGGTAACAGAGACGACTTAGGAAAATTTTTGAGAAAGAAATTAGTGGCTACTGTCTGGCCATCAGCCATTCTCATTAGCGCTAATGATGGCTTATTATGTGTCGTTACTTTTGTAATGCTGAAATGACCTCTTAGACTCGGTATTAACCTTGTTCAGTTTATTCAATTCACTTTTATTTTATGTAAAGTCTAACAAGCTTTAAACTTTCTTAAAACTTTGTGTTGTGTAGTTAATCACGATTACGGTTTAACTAGTTTAAAAGAACTGAAAGATTATATATTGATTATAATTAGATTAAATAATGAATATTTTAAGTAAAACGATCACATAACAGCGATAGAATTAATGTATTAGTATAGTTAGGAGACAAACAAAAATTATGGACAATAACTCTTAATGAACTTTGTCGATATCTTGGGAGGTTTTCAAAGTTTTACAACATGTCTCTAGAGGATTTGTAGAAAATCGTTGGAACAAAAAATAGCCAAGCAAATGCAATCCAAACAGAACTTTACGTATTAATTTAAATCTATGCTGTTCTGTTTGTGTGAGACAAGATTTTTAGTTATGCCACTATTTATTTTACTATTCAATCCTTTTTATTTTACTACGAAATTCTGAATCGCAATTGTAACTAGTAAATAGTGTTATTTTACTTTTATTTAAAGAAGAATAAAGAAATAAAAAAATATATCTAAGGCTGGCTACACAGCAGCGTCCTTGCTCATTACTATAAAATGCTTAAAGCACCCAAGTTTGGACTGACAAAAACTCAGTGCGATAACGCGCTTGCCTCTCAAGTCTCTATATCGCGTTCCATTTTTGCATTTTACATTATGCAAGGGTTGAAAGTAGAACACGTTTATAGATCTATGGAACGAAATAAAGTTTGTGGTACACTATACACTGGAACAAAACATCTTTGTTGTGTAGGATGACTTATTTTGACGGCTGTTTTTTAAACGTCGTTTGTCATTGTCAGCTGTCAATCTGACACTAAGGGCTGGTAGGTTTGATGAGATAATTATATCTTCCAAAATAAGTTCTTCAGATTGAGTTATAAATCTTTTCGCTAATGGCTATCAATCCTAATTGACTGATCAAGATGCAAGATAAATCGTAGTTTACAAAAAAAAATTTAAATTGATGTGAAACTATTTTTAAAACGCTATACATATTCAGAAAGTTGAAAGAAAATATTTGTCTAGGGAATTTACTTTTAGATTTTCTGTAATAGTTACACGTTAACAACTTTGATGAAAAAACAACTTCGACGAGCCAAAGTCTGTACAAAGTTTTATTTTATTGTCACATTAACACTTCAACTAAATATATATTTTTTTCTCTGTTGAATCTCTTAATTTCACATATTATGTTTTCTAAAATTTTGTTCTGTTTTTTACTTCATATTTTAATGATTTTAATACATATAGATTAGAATGTGCAAAATAAATATTAACCTGGTCTGCCTCGAATATACTCGAATGATTCATTGTCATAGGGTATGAAAATATTACAAATAGACGATTGTAATTTGCGTTCAGCCGAACTAAAACCAGTCTTTGTTAATTAATACAACCATGGCTTATTGAATCTTATCATAAATCAAAGACTTTATCTTGATTCTATTAAACTACGCCGTACTTAATTGTTCATTTAAATATTGTTTCTTTTGAGTCTATATTTTATATAATAATTTTTCATAAAAGACCTTGTTATGTTCACTAGTGTCTTAATTCATAAAATGTTCTGTCTTCTTTCAATGCTATTTCTTTGAAATCATCTTTGTCAAAGAAAAGAGTAGTAGAAGTTCAAAGTTCTCTAAATATCCAACTACATCCAATTTACACGTTTTTCCTCACCAAATCTGTGAAAAATATTGAAAATATAATTATTTAGGAGAACCTTATTTCCCTTTTCTTAAGCAAGACGGATTAGTATAAGATTACGGCTGACATTTAGCTGATGCTTTTCGTATGTGTGAAGAACTAAAACATCGTGATGTTCGTTTATTTAAAAAAAAAATGTTTTTTTTTTGTATTTGTAAAAATAATTTAAATTTAACTAAAATCATATCAGAAGACAAGTATTCCTTCATGTAAAATTACATTACTCTAAAAAAAATACATAAAAATTTCTTCTATCACTGACATGCGTTCAAGAAATGTTGACTTCAAAATAATATTTCATCATAAGTTTTTATCTTAAACAATATACGGATATTAGTTTTTAATTTTGCCACAACGGCTATTGATATCATAATAGTTGATAAAATTATAATTGATGTATAATGAATACAATGCGGGTTGCATAATTGTTTGTACACGGAAAACATACGGCAGCATAATTGGAATAACATTTATTTATTGGTTGCTCAGTTCCTTTTATTATTTATCAAGCTGTTAAATAATTAATTACCCTATCAATATACATATTTATGAGATATAACGTTAGATTATAGACATTGCTAATGAGAACTTGTTAAATAGGAATTCTTGTTAAATTTCCATATTTATCTGAAAACTAGTTAGGATGTCTATTTTGTTTTTGTGTGCAAAATTCTTATCTGTCAATTTGCCAAATTAGGTATAAATCAAGATTTTTTGACGAGTGACCAGTAGAAGAAGACCTGTAGTCTTATAATAATATGCTTCGTGGTATCGAAAGTTAAGACAGCTCTCGTATCGGTAAATAGTCTTGTATGAACTTCTGAGAGATGGAGATAGTACTAGCAATGTGTGAGCCAACGATATTTCTATAACATTTTAAGGTACGGAACCCTAAACAGTAAGAAAGAACTATTTGACATAAGAGGACCTGCTTCTGGAGTAAGAAGACTCGTGTAGGATCGAATGAACATTGTTCTAACTATAATAGTGTTTTTCAATCAAACGATTAATTAGTATAGTCTAAATTTTGTTAGTAATCCACTAAATTGTACTTCGTTAGTAATACCACAAATTGTTTAACGTTTAATCCTTTTTTGTATGAAAGTTTTTTTTTTACTGAAACTGTATTGTAAAAATAAAGGTATTTCTCGACTATGGCTGTTGATTCTCAATCTCAAAAGTTGTTTTGTGAGCTGGATTTTATTTATTGTATAAATTCTGCGAAGTAAATCATATTGGCCTTATTTATCAACCTAATTGTATGACATTTGTACTAGGATCGCCAACCAGACCTGACTTTTGACTAACTGCGTTCGCAAAATTTTTGTATTTGTTAGCATATTGAGCGAAGCGAAAGGCAAGCCGTATTGCATTTACATGTTTTCTATAAAATATTTAATTTTTTTTATAGTAGTGGTCTGACAGACATCAGTGTGCAAAATTTGCAAATTTTCAAATATACCGTTTTTGATTGATTGCACAAGGGATGCAGAACAGTCTCTCATAGAGAGGTTCAATCAAGTGGCAGAGGAGAAAGCTCTGCTTAGTTGTGGTCAAAGCTTCCAAACAGTTTTAGCATAGCTTAATAACATCGATAGCGATAAGCGATCATTTCTCAGCCACACTAATTTCATGATTATAATTAAATAAAGGATAAAATTAAGTTAAACAATTTATAAAATTAAGTGAAAATTCGATCATATTCTGATCGAATTTTAACTTAATTTTATAAATCGTCCAGTCAATGTGTGTTATGTGTTACTAAACATAAGATCAGTTTTTTGCCGTTGACTTCTTCGGCTTTAGACTTATTTAAATAGAATTCCTAAAAAATGTAACATATTAATTCGAATAGAGTTGTTAGGTTACCCTGTACAGTGTGACCCCAAGCGACGGATTTGATTATCCCGAATAGCGGTGATGTGAGCAAAACTATTGTTGACTGCAAATACTTAGCTTTGTGTTAATATCATTATGAGACACGCTGCGGTTAGGACAGCCTTCAAGCTATTTACTTCAGGCTGTCGTTTAACTAGACGGTTTAAATGTTGCTGAAACTTCATTGAATAAAGCTTTTATAGTCGGTAATGGCGATTTTATCATTAATTTGAATTGGTCTCCAAATTCAAACTGTTCAAAATCTCATTTCAATGAATAATTTGTCAGATGCATGGAAGGCTGTAAGTTGGTTTTGGTGTTTACTATATTTGATTATATAAGTATTTAAATAATAATGTCATTTTAATAATTATTAAATAATAAAATAAAGTAAAGTGGACAATAAAATTAAAAAATCTTCTCAATTTCCTTCAATTCGAGTATGTTTTTTTATTGTTATTACTTTGTTTGCATTCAGATCTTAATGGTAACATTATTTATGTAAGCTTATTGATTAAATTCAGCTTATTGTCACAAATAAAAGTTCAATCCAAGTTTAATATTTCATCATGATCCAAATTTGATATTAAACATTAAAAATTCAAGCCTTTTTCAGCTAAGAGCTATAACTAACCTGTGAGTAGCATTCATAACAAGGTATTCAAGTCTAATTTCAATCTCAGATGGTAGATCGGTTAATAGTTTGTGTCGTATATCATAATCAACGAGTGACCGCCCACGCGCCGCGTTGTCTGAAGGCGAACTTCTCGAACGGTATTAAGCAAATCTATATTCATTTTATATATTCATTCAGTATCTTACTTATTTTCTGTATCTGCTAAACGATACTATAAATAAATGGTAATATCTTATTTAGCATAATTATCATATAAATATATGACATAAATTAAGTTGTTTTTATAAACGATATATATTTTAGTTTGTCTTGCTTCTGTTCAATTTATTAGATATTCTAAAATATATAACAACTTACATAAAATCTTAAATAGGTCTCAAGGCTAACCATTTGTAAGTTATACTTCAAATTTGATAAGCCGTTAAGTTTTAAGATAAGTTTCTAATCCTGTCGGAAGCAATTTAGAGCAATTACAATCTCCGTTGCGATAAACTAAATAAATTTACAATTTCGAACAGTTACGTAATGCAAAAGCATTAATAAAAATTAAACTTTGGTGGACATAAAGCAACTATTTTTATATAAACCAGTAAAAGATTTTTTTTTTTTTTGGATAATATACTCTCTCAGGAATCGTATCTTGCTCCACTTGTTTTCGCTTAAAATATTTTACTTTACCATCCTCTTCAGGTTTAAATGATCAGTTACATAATGTCGAATATGCACTCTTATATTCTGCAAGTCCAAAGTCATCTTTCACAATATGCGACATGATTTTTAGGTGCTATATCCGTTTCCTGGGTTGAAATCTTTTGCTTCCGGACAGCATTTCTTTATTATATTTACTACAATGCATTGATCACCTTTTTCGTAGGAACACTGCGTTTATGGCGAGACATTTTTCTACAACAAATAGAGGACGTAACATTGTACATAGTAATAGAGCAGTACACAAATATTTTACTTATACCAAGTGGACGAAAATTTAGAAAAATTGCATTTGTCGCCATCCCTACTCTGTGTAAGACCATCACAATATTTCTTTTCTCTTTGTCATCCATTACAACATCACATTTTTTTAAACACGTATTGGCGCGTAAATATAAAAACACATTGTTTTTTTCATGTAACATTGAAAGATTGTAAATTCAAATATATATTTTTTTTGTTGTATAGTATTTATGGCCAGACTAAATATATTAGGTCACTATCATGTTCGCTACGAGTAATATAGCATTACCTTATCTGTGCCAAATCGCTATGGTACTAGTTAATTGAAGCCATTTATATGATTCAGTTCGGTGATGCGTGAAAATAATACTATCGCTATATTAGATATCTGGACTTGGTATTGAGTTGAACTAACGTACAATATCATTAACGCTCCAATAGATTGCAATCGTGTATCGAGTTGTGTCATATTACGCTAAGCCGATTGATATTAAGAATTATATTTATCGAAATATACCTGCATCGGCAGGTATCATTTTGAATGTACTCAGTTTTATCTAATTTTCTGTATATTTGACTGTATTTCCTATCTATCCTCTTTTAGAACTGTATCTAGTTACTGTCAATTAAAAATACTGAGTTGAGGAATTTGTAATTTTAATACTTTTTATATATTAATATATTCAGATCCGTGTGTTCAGAAGTGCTCAGTGAACAATAAAGTACACATTCTAGTGCCAAACTATCTGCTTCATGCTTCACTACCTCTTCACAGTGAAGGCGTAATCCGCACACGATTTTATTTTACAATCACATCAAAGTATGAATATTAAAGTAAGTTCCAAGTAGTGATGTTATGAGGATAGGGCCAACAAATTTGACTTCACCATTGTCAGCAAATATAATGGTTATATTAATAAGCCATCTTGATGATCTTGTTATAGTGTTATGAAATTAAGCTCAAAAATTATCTGGCGTAGTGGGATAAACGTTCTGTCCTTCAATTTTCTGAGTACCCACATTTTGGTTTTGGTTGAAGTAAGACGTAATTGTGATTATATTACTTATCAAATCTATCTCTTCAATTTATAGAAAAAAGGTTTAGTTCACACAGGAATCGTAGTTAGCATTAGAAAAAAATTATTACATTCTTTATATTTTGATACAAACATTAATATATATTTTTGTCGCAGATGTGGTCTGCATGCAGACTTTACGGAGCTAACGGCGTGCGTGGGCGGCGAGCTGGATCGGCACGAAGGATCGGCAGTGCATCGGAGATACTTCTACATTACACTTCTTAGAGAACCTGTTGCTAGGTCAGTTTATTTTTATATTTTATATTTTTACCAACTCTTTCGCCCAAATATGTGATCAGGGAGACAAGCCTTGATTGTTCTGACTACTATCTGATGGTCATTTTGAGTTTCTTTTTCTATTCCTCGGGAGCACTTTATTGGGATGAACCTATAGACTTTACTTTTTTCCGACTTTGTTCAACATTATAATCGGTTGAGTTGTTAAGACATAAAAACGTCACATACCAGCGAACTCACATCGCTTTTATAATATTAGAGAGTTACAACAAAATCAATATAATTATTCCATAAGTATTGATACCCCTTTTGTCATACGCGTACGGTACAATTGTTTTATCACTCCAATATTGTCAAATTTAGCTCATTTCACCTAACCTAGATTGCATAATGAGTTACAAAGCTAGATCCGTACTAATTTATCAAGGCAACTAGATTATTGTTAAAAGTATATGTACCTTCCTATAATATATTATAAAAAAAATAATAATAATTTAAATCAACTGTCACAACATTTTTAGTACATAACTAGTAATAGTAATATTTTTGAATGGCTAGTGTTTTCAAACAACAAATATACTTAATCAGTATGTCATAACAGATTGCAACGCATCATATAATATTTAGTGAATGAAATTTATGAAATCACACTGACGGAACCCTTTTCTTCCTCTTTTTATTGTTTTTATTATATTGGTAATTTAAAATAATTTCGTTAAGCCAAAGCAAGATATGAAAATTGCAAGGTCAAACCGAAGTAATGTGACCCCAATACCCAGTATCCGCGTCAATACAAAGATTTGTAAGTGCTATTCTTTTACAGTAGTATAATAAAAAAAAGAATGTTTTATGTTAATACGTATATATATTATATACATTCTTTGTATTAAATCACTATGATATATAGGTATATATAGTAATTCAAAAAGTTATTACAATGGCGCACCATTCCTTATATCTAAGAATAATGTTATAAATTACCATTTGGCATTTCAAAATTATCAGTTATACCGAAACTTCTTTGAGAAGATTATATTTGATGCCATTTTGTTATTATTGAGATCTAAATTAATTGCTTATCAGCATGATTTCATAAATAATCGTTAAAACAGAAAGTTATCTGTGTGAATTTCAAGAAATAGTACTAAATGCGATAGTTGCTGGTTATAGGGTGAGTATTATTTACACGGAGTACTAAAAGGCTTTTGATAAACTTTCTCAGGTTTTTTTAATACAAAAACTAAAATGTCAGTAAACGTGGTAGGTTGCGTAAGTGACTAACATCTTATCTACGTAACACATTTCAAGCTGTAGCAATTGAAGGTGTCATTTCGTCTTTCTTTCCTTTTGGTGTACCGCAAGGCTCTCATCTCGGGCCTTTATTATTTCATATATTTATGAATGATAGAAGCCATTTTTTCAATATTCAAACGTTTTTTTAATTCGAAGACTTTAATTACAAGGTAATTTAAAAAATTAAATAAGTATCGCATATCAAATTAAATATATTGAATTTTAATGTAAATAAATGTTGTGCGATAGGAGATACGAAAAAAAATTGAAATATTGATTATCTAATTTAATAATAAAGTCTTGGGGTACTCCTAGAGAGTAAACTTATTTTCAATATGCATATTGATAAAATTATAAAGAATTCTTCAATAGCATAAGACCAATTTTGGAATACGCTTGAATAGTTTGTTATCAATGTAACTCCAAATATAAAAATGAGACTTTACTGGCATACCTGTTCTGTTATGTTTTAATTTGTAAAAAAATACTATATAGAATATGATACTGTTTTTTGTTAATAAAAGAAAAATATAATACATAATATAGGATTAGTTATTTTTGGAGAGTTGGTAGGTTATATAATAATAAATATATATGAACTATTCTTTTTTCCTTTTTCTATATGTATTAGATCAAATTACGTCATCATTTACTTAAAGTATTTAACAGTTTATTCTTTTCTAAATTAAAGCGGAAACCTATCTTTATCCTTAAATATTTATTTTTCCATGAAAAAAAAAATCTTTTTGTCTCGGTAAACGTGAAATAGATCTTGATATTTCGCGATATGATATAACCCCTTCTTAATTAACAACAGATTGTTAATTAGTAATATAATATATTATCCTTTACAATGTGTTTAAATTATGATATAATTTATTTAATCTGTACTTACTTTATAATTATATAAATCAAAATAGCTATGTAAGTAAAAAGTTTATATGTCCTCAGAACTAGGAGCATCCTTATTATTATAAGATAAGGACTCTAAATGATATTTTTTTCAGATATTTGTCCGAGTACCGCCATGTGAAGCGAGGTGCCACGTGGAAAGGATCACGCCACTGGTGCCAGGGGCGTACCGCTACTGGTAAGAAAGCACACACTGCATCAAATAAAGCTTGCAAATAAAATGTTCCCTTACATACATGTTGAATGGATAATATTCATCCGTCTACAGAGTAATTATAAATCAGACAGCCCTATTATATTTAATGTTTCTATGATATCGGAAATTGTATCACACAGTCATGCAACATGTTAAACTAACTAAAACAAATTTTGATAATAAGGATTTCTTCAAGATTTAATAATGATTTGTGAAAAAAATCTTTGCTGTTGGTGCAGTAATTATTGAGCTGAGCGAAGCGAAGCTCTTTACCGGTGAAACAGCAATTTTGTGTGTCACTACTGCTCCTAAACGGTTCTAGAAAGAATTTTGAAATTTTGCATGTATAAAGAGCTATAGGTCCCATAAGCCTGGACTTACTTTGAAAAAAAAAGTTATAGTAGTTTTTAAAATATAATTAATAAACCGTCCCATAAGATTAACATGAAAATCAAAACGTTACTAATTACGAGCGAGTTACTAATCGCTGTATAGACACGTGTGTCAACTTATTCACGCTATTATTATTATATATGCATGTATTGTGCAGCGGCGGAAGTACCACCATGTTACACCGGCGAATCCTGGCGCGGTGTAACTCTTGAGGAGTTTGCGTCTTGTTCTTGGAACCTGGCTAATAATAGGCAGACTCGGATGCTGGCGGACCTCGCGCTGGTCGGGTGCTACAATGGCACGCTCAGACACAGAACACCTGATATAGATAGAGTTTTATTAGCATCCGCAAAGAGAAATCTCGCAGCCATGGCGTATTTTGGACTTACGGAGTTTCAGAGGGTGAGAATTATTATTCTATTTTACTTTTTGATTAATGTAGCTAACGTGTTTAAATTACAAATTACATGGCATGGCATGGCATTCATTTTAAATGTCGTGAACTTACAGCTTTAATCTTAAGAGACTAAAATTATAATTTTGGTATTGTGATTTCAGTGATGCCATGAATTAATTCTTAACACTATTGCTTTTACTTATTTGTAATTTAAGTATAATAAACATTTTATCCGACATTTTTTCTCTTGGAACACAGGACGAGTAAAATCTTATCAGAGCTATTAATTTTACTGAAATATAAGAATATCAATAAAATTAACATACAATTTTGTCATAATTAACACCGAGCTCCTTACAGTTTTAAAGAACAAAAAAGGAAGTTCTAATGAACAGAGGAAAAAAAACGGAAGTAATATACTGCAATTATTTCTATATGTTCTTCATAATATTAAAATTAATTGTATACTTCAAAAACGGTTTTCTGTTATAAAAGATTGAGGGCATAAATTAAGTGAAAATATATAAGATTTTCTTAATTAATTTTCTAAACGAAACTAGACGAGCGAATTTCGATATAATTGATCTGATAATATATATATATATATATATATATTATCAGAATTTATTATATATATATATATATATATATATATATATATGTATCCCGGAATATTTAAAAAAACTACATTGAAATCTTTTAAAAAATTTATATGCAGTAGAATCCATTTTGAATTTCAATTTTCATTTTCACTTTACGTAAATTTATTACCATAGCCGTGTATGACATATTCATATTTCTTTTTTAAAAACGGTGACAAAAGTCGATTATCGTTCTACTGAATATATTGAGACTTTCGATGTCGTTCAAAAATATGTCAACTATTGTTACAGTGTTACTGGATCAAAAAATAATTTCGTTAACGTGTCAATTCCTAATAATACTATTGAACTGCTGTTACTATGAAATATGGCTCTGAAATTAATCCAAATTATGTGTAAATAGGGTTTTTAGTTTAAGACTTTTGAAGATGAATATTTATAGTGATGCGAGTAGAGATAATATGTTAGTAATTGAACCATTTTTGACTTGTTTTAAGGAAGTTTATTTAGCTAGGTGTTGTTGTAAGACTGTCTCGCAAAAACCTCGAAATGCGTGGGTTCAAAAGTTTTTGTCGAGTTACTTATAACTTCTATGATGTATACGAATAAAGTAGTTAATTACTTAATACTGTTAAGTTCTTACGACGAATTGCGTAGTTCTAATTTAAAACCGGAAAATACTGCAACATAAATTACAATGTATTTAGTAATATAATTCTAATAGGAACTCTTAAAATTATTGTATTTACTATATATGTTATGAAATTATTTGTGGGCTGTAAAAACTTTCTTTTGTCACTAAACTTCATAACGTAGGCGTTTTATAAATAAAAAATAAAAAATATTATTTTAATTAGACCCTACCAATAACCCTAGAGTTCACACAAACTGTAGGGTTTGTCTTAGTACCGTGTGGGTTCAACACATCAAATTAATAGTCAAATTCCTTTTTTCTTTATTTTTTATATATATAAATATCTGGTATATACTTTATTCATTTCTAGTCTTATAGCTTCAAACTGACAGTACAGAATTCACTTGAGTTTTATTTAATATATAATATGTAAAGTACTATTAGACAAACATTTAACTACTTTTAGTTTTTAATGAGAGCGGTTGAGCCGAGAAATCGGAACAATAGTTTTTGTCAGTCATAATATTCTTGTGTTGTGTTGTCGATGGAATAATCTTTTTCTTTCATCTTTATCTTATGATACAATCCATACTACAACATGTTAACATTCTATAACCATAAGATGTGATGGATGTCTGTCGTATTTCTACAGTTTTCGTAGACCCAACCGCAAACCTCTCTATAACATTCAGACAAATGAATGTCCCATTCAACTGCAGTTCAATGACCCTAGCAGATAAGACCAGCCATTATTTGCACTTAAGTCATTGTTCGTATCTGAGCCATTTGTCAGCTATTTGCCATCGTCTGCCACCAACTATATTGTTGGTATGAATATTTATTACCTTCCCTCTTACAGTATACGGTTATAGTATACGGTTAGGTGTAGTTAAAGATCTTTGCGTTGTCTAGAATTTTTGTTTCATAGTTAAATAGTTGGCACCATTGGAGTGGAGAAAGAATTTTCTTTTCCACATTGAGAGAAGTTTCTTTATTTTTTCTGTCTGTGTCACTTTTATAAATATAAGTACTATTCTTTTCCAGTAAAGCAATGTGTTTTCAACTTTTTCATGGATAAACGATTTGATAAAATATTAAATTTTTTATTTAACGTATACTGCTTTCTCTGGCATAACATTAAAAATATTATTAAAAAATGTGCACGTCTGGATGAGCTTAGAATAGAGTATAGCGTAGGATTTTAATTGAGTTGAATACAATATGTTTTAAAAATAAAGCGCAAATAAAACAAAGGTTTCACATGAGAACTATATCTCTGTCACTTTTGAAAAAATAGTTATATATAAGCTAAGAATAACGTAATAATAATTTGTAACTATTCGTAGATATATGGTTTTCGTAATTATTCCACTATTATATCAAAGGTATAAAATGGTGATGTGATGGTGATGTGAAAACATGAGAAAAACGAAAAAACAAGTTTTTTTTCTATATGGGATTTGTTGAAGTATGATGGTCTTACAATATTTTAATTTATTTATTTGGAGTAGTATGTTTTAACCGAAAATTCATTGTTTGGAAATTAATGTCACAATTAATAATAAGTTATGATACTACGAGTGTAAATACAGCACATCTTTTTTAATATCTGCACTTAAATACTTATAGGATCCCCTCACACTTCACTAATGTCCAGATAACTTTTTCAAATACTTCACCTGAACATGCTATCCTCATCTGTGAGAGCTGATTAAAGCTATCTTTAACTTCGTGTCTTACTCCTTGCCAGTATATACCATGATTAGGAATGACTGCGTTGGAAAAGGTGTTTGTGGTGTTGCTATATATTGGGGTAGTATGCTGCAACATGCGAGTACATTATTCTTGAAGTTGTTCAGTAAGTCTAATTATGTGATGACTAATTAACTGACTTACTGACAGACAATTACATCTCGTCTATCCGTGAACACGATTGCTGCAAAGCATTCGAAAAGTGAGGTTAAAATTAAAATGTAACCAAATTATACGCGAGTTTAATCCGTCAAAATTAGTTTTATTTTAGACCCATTTCTTTTCTGCCATTTATTTCAAAGGTTCTAGAAGCTACAGTCACAAAAAATTTGCCTACTTGTTCTATTCTAATAAACTTTTATTCCCTGTTAAATCAGGTTTAAATCCGGGTCATAGTACAACTACTACCCTTCTCAAAGTCACAGAACATATCTGATATGGCAAGGAGAAGAGACTGATCACCATCCTATTTCTTGTCGATTTTTTTAACGCCTTCAATATGATAGACCATAATATTCTCCTTGCCCCCCTCAATCACAATAAAGTCTCATTCACAGCACTAGATGAGTATTCTAGTTACTTTCGTGGTTACCAGCAAGCTATCAGAATAAACTACGTGGTTTCCATTTGAAGTGTATTAATTCTGGTGTTCCAAAAGGTGACATTTTGTCTTCGTTACTTTTTTCAATCTTTATCAGTCTTATTATCACTTCTCTTGCCTACTATTACCACTTGTATAAAGATGACTTGCAAATCTACACACAGGTCAATATTTATGATATTAATAATGTTGTGGAAAAGATGAAAACAACCTACCAGTATATAACCATGGTCCGAGATATTTGTAATTTGGCTCAATGTGTCCAAATGTCTATCAATTGTCTTCGGTAGTTCTCGCCAGTTAAATAATGTTGATTTAGGCTTCGTTCACTCTGTCATGCTTTTACTTGGTCAACATAACTAAACGATTGGTTTAATCGGTTGGTTGCGATTTTTCACCGTCTCAATAATATCCAACACACACATCTCCACATCTCCAACGTTGACTGTTAGAGAATGCTATTTAGCATTAAGTCTACTTATGTAATTTTTTTTTGTCGGAACAACAAAGGTTAAAATTAATATAAATTCCAATAAAAGAATAACGCTGTGCTAATTTTGAAAATTTGAAAAAATAATTATTACAATTAAAAATCAACGCGTGCTTCCAATTTCTAAGAAAAGTAATAGAGCCATATAGAGAAAGTAACGAAAAAAGAGTTAGAAATCTAGACTTTTAACTGCTCTTTCAGATGCCATATAAGAATCGGTTTTGTAACCCTCAGGCATCTTCTTTTATAGTTTTAAGAATAATACGAAAAATTTGAAATAAATAAAAATTTTGACGTTAGAACTTGTATGTGTATATATAAATAAGTGTCGATGAGTTATGTTATTTTGTAATTGAACTCCTTCCAAAGAATAGTCCTTTCTTCCATATTCAATACACAGAAAGTTCTCAATCTGTCTAAGGTTCTTTCTGTTCGCTCTGTTCCTTTTTTCATATTACTAATAATTCACTGTTGAAATCTCTCAGATATCCCAATACGTGTTCGAGGAGACCTTCAACCTCCGTTTCGCGGTGCCGTTCACTCAACACAACGCCACGGTGTCGGGCGCCACGCTGGCGGCGCTCTCCCCCACGCAGGTCGCCCATATCAAGCGTCTCAATTCCTTGGACCTGGAGCTGTATGACTTCGCCAAGAACCTCATGTTCAAACGGTTTGTGATAGTAAGATATTGATTTAATTCAATACGATTGACTATTATCATATTTCAGATTTGCTTTCATTTATTTTAGATTGACGTAAAAAATTTGGCTAATTGTAAGTTATTGTTGTAACAGATTCGAAGCTCTAAAGACTCGTGACAGTGACTTCGAGTTCCGCTGGCGGCACCTCGGCGAGGTGGCCCGCAGTGGAGTCACTGAGTTTGACTGGGATAGCAACTTGGAAGACGCCACCACGGAAAAAACTAAAGGTATTTACATTTAATTCCACCCTAAGCAATAATATTGTTAACAAACTAATGAAGGAAGTGTTTTGAAAAGACTAAAATATAGTACCCGTAAAATTGTTGTTTAAAATTTTATAGAGTTATTAACGATTTTTTTTTTTTTTGCAGGAAAAACTTTGAAATCAAAAAAAGTTTGAGTCCGTTGCACATCAGACAAATGCTATCGGTGAATATTTGTATAAGGACGAACAAGCCATGATTAATCTTTATTTTTATACATAAATTATATATAACTTTATTTAAGACTCAATTAATGCGTAATTTTATTTTAAAGAACTCATTTGTAAATGTATTTTTTAAAACTAGTCCGTTCCGTTTTGCATTATTTATTTTAGAGAAACTTTAGATTGTCGTATTTATTTACGTAACTTACAAGATAAAAAGAAACAATAACACATTCTATTAAAGTGTTTTGTCCATAAAATTATTTTTATTAATTAATAGTAACAGTTCACAGCATTTGAAGAATTAAAGTTATATGTAAAAATTAGATTAAGTAGTGATTGTATGGACATTGTATATATATAGTATTAAATTTATGTAAGGTAAGTCCTAGATAATTTGAAGTCGTATGAAGCTGTTGTATTTAAAAACAAATTTTATATTAAGACTACAACACGCTACACAATGATGTACTGTATATAGTAGGCTTAAATAACTAAGCACTACACGAGATTATTAAATGTTATGAGACATTATAACGTATTATCTTTTTCATTCACGGCCACATGTCAGTACCATTTGTGCGAGCGAGACATGCTATTGTTCTATCTCACTCTGTGTTAATTGTATGAGACACGTTTGATATCTGATAGTAACAGGGTAGGTGATGCATCTAGATCGAGCCCAACGAAACATTAACCTAGTTTTTATGTAAATAAAACACAATTTTGTTAAACGAGCAGTATTTAATTAAACTTCAATGGCAAAGTGACAGCGGAGATATTCCATCGATTTTCTTTTACATGTTATTATGTCATGTTCATAACTAAAGATTACAAAAGTCTTTAAAGTGCCAATACTCGAAATAGTCGACGAGATATGATCAAGAGATTAAATCTAATATTAGTTATAATTATTACGATATGTTATGTACCACATAAAGATAATTAATATACTCTGACAGCCAACTTATTTTTTTTTAAACACGTAAAAATAACATTAACTTTATACATTCATAGTCGTGAAAAATAGATTCTTTTTTGAAAATTTCGTTTCTATGCGCACTAAATTTTTGAAAGAAGAATATTTTCAAAGCCAACTTAGCCGACATTTTCAAGAGGTATTTTCAGTCTAAAAGCTCAAAGCACCAGGTGCTAAGAAAAGCCTAAATATTTTACCGAATATCAAGTGAATAGTTTAAGCGCGCATATTGCAGTGTAAAACTAAGTATACTTTTATAAAATTGTGTAGAAAATTATTTAGGCTCGTATAATGAAAAATAGTAAAAGTTGTTTATAATGCGAAAATTTGATAAAAATAAACATTAAAATAAACAGAATATTTAGCAACAGAATAGCATTTCAAAGCTAAATATATATTTTTACAACACGATTAAAAGTAATAAAATATTCGCCGCAAAGAATTATTCTACACGTCACTCCGTTGACAAGTTAAGAACACGCGTCGTAAAAATAATACTAATATATTATCATATTTTACGAGTTGAGGAGAATGTTATAATTTAAATCTGAGTCATTTAGTTTCTAGACAGTATTATAAAAGTGATTAATACTGTTCACTCTTGTCGAGTTGCAATTTGTTAATACAATTACATTGAGGACTGAAACTTGCGACTTTAGACTTTGCTATAATTTTATATTTAATTATTGAAAAAAACATCTTATTAAAATGAGTCATATATATTTATAATAAACATTAAAAGTCACGACTCTATTGTCTGTCCGTGAAATTAGAAAGTAAAGGTGCAAATAGACATCTCAATTCAGACAATAGTATTATGCATCTAGTAATAGGAAAATATGAAATGTTTCCATCATTAATTAAAAAATATATATATATATATAAAAAATCTGTTTGTTACACTTTAAAAACATATCCAATTATAAAATGACGACTGCGTAATCAACATTTATTAAGTGCAATGAGGTGACGCCGCAGTATTCAATTATACTTGTAGTATTGGCACTTTAATAACTCAACGTTTTTAAATACGAATAACTTATTGATTTACTGCTCGTTAGTTGAAATATATTAAGTAATATTCCTGATATAGTAGTAAGTAGTAATTCCATATAGTAGTTTTATTTTCATTATATTTTTGTGGATAGTAGTATTAGTTTTAATTTTAAGTTATAAATTGGTTATGAATTAATTCTCAGTGAATGAAACCAAAGAACAATATTCGTGTGCTAAAAATTTTCGATATATTTTTGTGAGACGCCGTTGAATGATGGATTGAAACTGTTTACTCAATAAGATGGATTTAATTTTAAGCTATTTTATTTTATTTTGCATAAACTTATAATTATATATAGGTATCATGTCACAATGCTATATGATCTCTAAAATATGATCATTAATTGATATCAAATAGATTCATAAATTTAATATACACTACTCATGTGACGTCATTGTTCTTTGATAAAAAAAAATAACTTTATTCCGCCATCTTGTAATCCTATACCTTAAGGAAAAGTAAATATTGCAATATATGACATTTATTATATATCAATTGTTTGAAGTTAAAACTTATATTTATTATTTAGTAATACGCAGTCCCAAAAGTAATTTCATCGTTTAACTTTTAACAAACAATAAATGTTATTCTCTATTGACTGAGATACATTCAGACTAACTTTCAACCGGGCCATGGATTTTATTTGAATTCGATATTATTCGTTTGGTGAAATAAAACCTTTTTTCTCTCAACTCTGGATTATATTTAACAATAATTAGCTGTTTTAAATATAAATTTTATAAGGATTATTATTATTTTTTATTTCTAAAAACACATGAGTTACGAAAATCTGGATTTCCAGATTAACCTTAAGGTATTTTTAATGTTTTTAATTAAGTTAATTATTATACCCATTTGTATGTGTTCGAATCATTATTTTAATTATAATTAATTGTAAATAGAAATAATTATACATACATAAATATATTTTTATTAATTGGAGAGTGGATCTAGTGAACTCTATTAGATAAGAAAGTTTTCAAAATACATATATATGGTAAAGAGACACATATATTGGACTAAAAAACTCGACTTATTCTAAAAATGACAATAGTAAGTCAGTATTATGTAAAATGATATGCGTAATATTTATCGCAAGTCTAAAAAATATAGTATAAGAATAATAAATTAACTATATAAATTATCTCTGAATATATGACGCTGAATTTTGTCCAATAAAATCAGACACATTGTTTTTTTCTTATATTAATTAGAATCTTTCAATTATTTTACTAATTTTTGAAATTTTGTTGTATTAAATATTTATCAGTACGTATGCACTTGGTATTGCGATCTTATAACGTAAATAAATAATTATAATTGTATATAAAATGTTTTAAAGTAGGTGCATGCCATAAGACAAATAAGTATATTTATAGTTCATTGCATCGTGCATCTAGTACCAAAATTTAGTTTATAGTTTTTTTAAGTTTCCGACTGAACCAAAATGTAGATATGTGTTGAGAGACACTGAATAAAATATTTGAAATTATACCGCATTTCATTTCTACACCCTTATAATACATAATACATGTGATTAATTAAAAAGACCAGTTAATAAATAATGTCGCTTAACAGTGTTCTAGGGTTGTCTATTCTAAGATTGATAGGCAAAAATTTTTGTTACATACATACATTACATAATATTCTGTTTTCTATGGAAACCGAGCAGTTTTTAACGTCCTCTATTTATATATATATATATATATATATATATATATATATACATGCATACTATACTTTTATACTTTTTAAAACAGAAAGTTGAAAACCCTACCATGGATTATATGAAAGTAGCAAACTTCGTCCAATTAAAATATAAAAACAGAAAAGTGTTGGAAATATCAAGCTAATTAGAGGTCCAAGGAACATGAGTGAGACGCTTTTATTAATACAGATATTGTATTTGAGCTGTGTTTTAAAAAACAGTATGTGTCGTAAGTGCAGGAAGTCGGAATGGTCGAATTTGCATTTATGTTATTAGGCCGCATCCGTCCTGGGATTGGGAACGTACTCGTTTCGTAAAGCTCCCTCCACAGGAAATGATGTATCGTCCGATTTAGTGTTCCGATTTTGTAAATACATTGATAGGTAAGTGTTCACTACACAATTGTAAGGCATTATTAATGTATATAGTCATTTAAATTTTGACTAATTTAAAATATTTTTAATATCTATATTTTTGACAAATTAAGACTATGCGTTAGAAATAGCAAATAATTTGAAGGTTTCGTTAGTTTTTATTTAAAATATCTATTAAATTTTAAAATGGTAATATACAGTTAAAAGAAATATGTTTATAAAAAAATTCCATTTACTTGATTATTTACTGGTATTATGTCGTTACTACATGAATTACTCAGAGGTGGGCTTTAAAATTAAGTAATTAACAGAGTAAGTGCACCGACAATTCTAAATTATTCATATATCATTTAAAGATATGTAAATAATTAGTGAAATATTAACTACTGTACTAAATATAGTAAACGATCCCAATCAAAAGCCAAAAATGTTAATTTATTCTTCTTTTTCTTAGCTTTTCTCTTGTAGTCTTTATGGAATTGAAACGTTAATGACATCTGTATGTGATCCAAATGTTATCCTTTCTTGAAATGGTAAAAAGAGTCGACTTTAAACATATTTTAGAACGTTTACTATCCATTTTTATCATGATATCTAAGGTTCTTTTTTAATTTCTGATTTTTAATTAAATGTGTAAAAAGTGTTGGATTTTTTTTGTCCATTAAACTTTCGTATATCCTCAATCACATGATGTATTGCTTTCTATGACCAGAAATAAGACTGGTTACAATGAGGATCAATCTCGTTACTGGCCTAAACCACCGCTATCATTGATAAGATCTTCAACAGACAGTTAACAAAAATCTTGCAGAATTTTTGTTTAAGACTTTTAACAGAGACCGCGGCATTAATCATAAAAGACGTGTACAAGAGAGAAATTTATATATACGCCTGACGAGAAAGTTGAAGGTTGCTCATTTACGAGTATATGGAAATTTTGGAAGCATTATTCCATTGAGATATTTAGTTATTTGGAAATTATTTACTGTTTAATTTATAGAATGGTATACGAGTTAATTTTATCTTTTTGTTTTCTTATCCTTATTTTGTGTATTTGAAGATTTTTTATTTTTAGACTTCCGGATTTGTATTGAAATGTTTTATAATAAAAATAATTATTATTTTGTTTGTATGTTTTTTATACAGCTTATATTGTATGTATGTGTTTTATAGAGGTAGAAAGTATTAAAGTGAGATTGAGTTATAAATATTTGAAGTGTTACTCTATCAAGTTCGTTCTCTAACGCCTGTTAGAACCAAAGTTTTACTAAAGTATAGAAATACAATATACCATATCGTTTAGGGGTTGTTTTTTTTCAAATAAATTTAAGGAAAGTAGAAAATAAATAACAGATTATTATCTTTTAGTGAAGTACAAGAATATTTTATATTTTTGTTTTTGACGACAGTTTTTAGTTTTCCCGTTTCTAATTAAATTATGAAATAACAAACCATTTCTTGAGGTAATAAAAAAAATAACTGCTCTACTCAGTACGATTGTAGAATGAAATAAATGTTTGATTTCAATCTAAGATTGTAGATCGATCATCAGTAAACCGTTTATTGATTCAATTAATATCATATATATTTATAAAATCCGTGGAACCGCTGAATTCATTGTTATTATCTAAAGAAACATTTTGTAAAAATAATCATTGTAAGGACGTTGTTTTATTTATATTTTAATGCCAAAAGAAAATACTAAACGATAAAATAAAAGACTTTTTAATATTTTATCAGTTTCTCGTAAAAATGTTCTTTCCATTATTACTTTCCACCTTTTTTAACGTCGTAGACATTAAGAGATGAGATATTTAAATGTTTTGTTCTCGTAATAGAATTAAATATTCACTGGTAGGTTCTTGGAAACATCTAAATATTAAAAATCGATTAATCCTTTTCTCTAAACATAACTGTTTTTATTCATTCATAGAATTGGTAGTAAGAAACTATGATAAGTATAGTATTACAAGACTATAAAACATATATTATAATATATGTAAATATAATACTAGACAGTACAAATATAGAGTTTTATTTCCACAATGATAATTTCATCATCGTTATTTCAAAATATGTGAATTACTAAACCAAATTGTAAATTAAACCGTAATTTATTGTCATCAATTTGTGTTACATCAAATGATATTATAATGTTAGCAGGCTTTGTTAGAATAACCTCGACCTCTTAAAACTCAAGGTTTCATGTTTTATTTTTGTTATAATTAAATTTATTATCAAACATTACAATAGAAAATAAAATATGATTTTGAAATGTATATATATTTACAGCATCTCGATCCACGTTTCTTCTTTTGGTTCTTCAGAACATTTTAAGGACTTCTTTGCCAAGTATGAAAAAGTTTTCACCCTTACTTTGGAATTTGAAACACCTTTATATTATTTTATTGATGAAGATTTAAAGACTACAAGGTAATTCAAGGAATATATTTATCGTAAAGATCAATGTAACTATAAGTAACATTAAGAAATATAGGTGAGAAGTAAATATAAGTGAGAGATCTGGTTTTCGGGGTAAGACCTAGAAGAATTCATGACTGCACCTCTTGAATAAACCTTATGAATGTTTAGTGAAGTGACTTCTCCATATTGTTAATGAAAAACACAGTTTCGTAGCACGTCCATAAATTTAAGATAGTTGGTTCCTGCGGCACACAAAGACAAATTATGTGAATCCGTTTTATAGTATTATTTGTTATGGCTTCCGCTTGCGTTGACATTTTCTCCCCCGGGAGTAGTTTGATTTATTGTCATTTGATGCGATTATAACACAAAGGTTCTGTACTGAAGTATTATAATTGTTTTTTCAAACATGTTTTAGTTAATAAATACAATCTTTTATATTTATGCCAACTTGATTAATATGTAAAAAGACCCGATAGGATTGAACGACCAAAGATTTAAGAGGCGCGTGACTAACGGGCATAAAGATTCCCGAGACGAGTGGACGAGTTGCAATAATAAACCGTGCCCGGGGAAAGTACCTACGTCCTATTGTCTGTGTCCTTAGAGTTACATCTCCTATCTCTGTCATAATGTCACGTATCAATGAAGGAAAGCTTCAAGAGAAAATTAGTATCAGTATAAAAACTTGAAAGGGCTTTGATACAGATTTGTTTGATCACAACAGCAACATTTTGCCTAAATGAGAATTTTCTGCTATAACATTGAGTAGGAAATCTGGTAAAAATACGGAAAATTAAAAATTTATAAATTCCTACGAGATTAAACTGTTTTGTTTCATCTTTTTTTGAAATAAAGTCGGGGTTAAACAAATTTCTTAATAGCCCTTTACTAAGTAAAAAGAAAATTAATTAAACTGAACATTTTAATGTGGGTGGCGTATCTTTGCCATCGTGTTCTTAAAGTATAAAGTGTTGAATAATACTACCGTGTTATGATCATGAATTTTTCTTAAAAATTGTTTCCTAAACTCTCACATAAGCGCTGATACCGCGATCGGCGATGTCGTAGCTTGCTTCTACATCTTTTGAACCGACGAAACTGATGTCAAAGAACTTTCATTATAAATTTCCAAGTTTTATTCGGGATTGGTTGAGACGTATTGAAGTTGAGGCAAAATTTTAATGTTAGGAAGTGATTAATTAAAGTTTTAGTTTTATGAACAAACTATTCTATCGATTTCATATTTTAAAAAAACATTGAAATATACACAAATGTATTCTATGATAACATTAAATATAAAAGGAGCTTCCCATGGCAGATGTCAATGCCTACTTAAGTGGTTAACTAAAAAACGTGCTGGGACCGGTTTTTTAACTTTGATAATAAACACTTGATATATTATTATGAGTGTTTTAATTAATGCGGTGTAATAACACAATTAATCAATAGAATTAGTCATATTAAGCGTTACTTGTTGAGCTTATAATAAAATATTTCTAAATGGTTTTAATTTCTTGGTCTAATATGCATACAATATATATGTTCTAATTTTCTATGACTCACAGTTCATTCAACATCCGAAATGCATTTATTATTGAAACAGCTCAGCGGTTTCAAATTCATTACATCTTTAATTAAAATTTTATTTTCTGTACTCGAAACTAAAGGTTTCTCTCGATATTTCAAAAGCTTTCGACAGGTTAAGCTCTTCTCTTATCGTTTTGATCGTCTGATATCTGTGCGTTTTAAGAGATCGATCAATACATAAAGGTGGTCATTGACGGCTGCTGATTGAGTGCATATTAAATCTGGTGTTAACTAAGGATTAGTGCTCTAGGAATTTCTCCTCATCTGTAAAAAATCTGGTATTTTCAATTATGTATACGAAAGCACCTTTGTGGAAAGATATCAGTTACACGGGTTAGTGTAGCTTAAATTCAGTTATTCAGATTTAATTTTAATGCAGCGAAGAACAAGATCTGTCTGTTCTGTACCATAAGGAGAACGCTGGACTTGGCCTAGATCTGGCTATTGGCATTAGAGTCGATTGAGAGACGAGCTAACTGGCTTGTCGGTGAAATCAATTTTACTAATGGTAAACTCCAGGGTTTATAACATAACTAGGAGGCCAATCTATTGATCTCTTTTAGGAATATTTCGAAGAGTGTGCAGAGAAGCTACACAACCAGATTCCATGATTGTTTGCTATCATCGGATTACAAAGAACTTGACGGGAATGTATTGGTTCTCGGTGGAAGTAGCAGTCTCGTACAAAGCGCTTCTCTTAAATTTTTATTGTGAGTAACATCCCAGAGTCAAGTAAACGTTGTAACATCCCAGAGTGAAGCTTAAAGTCAGGCAGTCTGCAGTCCAACGCGAACTGAACTTGTTTTTTTTTTTTTTTTTGTGTCTCGTGTCTCGTGCTGTTAGCCCTAATGGCTGTTACAGCGTCACCGGGGTGGTGGGCGATGGCTTAAAAGCCTCCGCCCTTGAAAATCCGAGCCTGAAGGGCCCGGGAGAAAACGTCCGTCTCAAGGGTGCCTGTAAGAGGCCGGACCTCGGCTTGAGGCAGCGTTCGTTCTAAGGATGCTTGGGATGGGTGTATGGACACTATCGTTCCTCGGCGGCAGAACGCCGAGGCAACTCACGCAGTTAAGGTCCTCGCCTTCGCCGGCGAAGGCGGTGTGTGTGTGTTTGTAGAGTGTGCCCTGAGCGTCTGTTACGTCCGATGAACGTACAGGTATAATCATCCGTGTCGATGAGGACTGAACTTGTATGATGCAAAATGTATATGAAAAAAAAGTAAAAAGAAAAATGGATATGGAACACTAAAACGGATTCAGATTGGAATTTTAATTCACATAACATGTGCCAATAACACATTAACACCATAATAAATAAAATGGCGTGTCTATTTTAGTTCTCCAAGATCATAAATCAACAGTCATTGTCTTTTTATATCTTGTAAAATTTGACAGTGTAGTCGACTATAACTTGCTGTCTAAAAATATGTTTGTAATACGTAAGAAATATTAATTTCTTTTCAGCATTTGGTTATTACATTATGTATGCACGTGTGCAAATGTAATCAATTGTACATAAACATGATTGTAAAAACGTAACCAGATAGCACATCGGGTGATTTCAGTCTTTTGTGCTGGGACATTGTCACGCGATGCTAAATTGCAGAACTTTAATGCATTACCATGAAGTTAGCGACATTTTATATGTTTATTACTGTTCATAGGTTTAAATAAATGTACTATTTAGTTCAACTATGGAATTTTATTTTCTTGGTTAGGAATAAAATCTTTCAAAAGCCAGTAAATACAAAAATAGGTTTTATAAAATTTGTCACCTTTTTTTACTGTGCAAAGTAATAAGAATGTCCTTTTTTTTTAATCCAATCGCGCTATTTAAATTTTAGAAGTTGAATACAAGTTCTTATCAAGTTTTTGTTTGTTGAAAAAACGAAAAATCGTTTGACCTATTTCGGTAACATACACACACACACACAAACATGCAAGTTTTAAAAAAGTATCTGCAATTAGGACACTTCACAGCATAAAGATATTACAATTAAATAGATTCCTAAATCTTGATGATTATAATAACTTCCTTAATCGGAAGGTTTACAAGCTAACAAATTGATTTATCAAATCTTCATAATATACAGAGCAATGAAAAGAAAAAATATACATGCAGTTCTAATAATTAAATTTGATATGAAAAGAAATGTTAATAACATGCATGTAATTGTATTTCAAAGTCGAAACACAATACGTCTGATTGATTGTATTGATTGCTCTGCGGCTGTTTCTATATACATTAATGAATTATTATTATGATAATATTTGGTCACGATTGTTGGTTTATCAGATTATTAAAAACGACATAAACTTGATATATACAAAAGAAATATCTTTAATATAATTATAATTTATTATAGAATTATCCTTCGAAGATGTCATAGAACCTTGTTACGAAGGATTAGCCAAGCGGGAGTCAAATTAACATCAGTACAATAATGGTAAAAGATAATAATGTATTAAACGTATGTTATTTGTAATGTCGAGAAAAAGTGTATAGTTTTGATTCTTGTCACAAATGCCCTTTGAGCCACAGTAACTCCAGGTACCTTTAGATGACACGTGGTCGAGACTTGCTGGTACTTCGACGTTTATAAATATACGAGCCACAATTAGAGCATTAGGTATTTTCGTTCGAAAACACCTGATGCTAGCGCGTAACAAAGACAAAGGCACTAAAATTAAAGTGTTTGACTTTTTATTGTAACTGTGTTGTGTGCGATATCGGATTCGGATAAGTAATTACACCAACAAGCGTTTGCTATTAGATACAAAATTTATTTTTTTTCATTTGAGCCTAGTTTTTATCAAGTTTTGGTATTTTTATTTTAGTAGACTATACTAGACGATTAACTATCGTTATATTAAATTTAAACAAGATGTAATTTTCATCTAAAGAATGGCTGTGAAGATATAAAAGTTATTTCGTGGATAAGCGTGAAAACTGGACCTTTGTATGGTGTAGGTATAAAATAAAATAACCACAGATTGATATAAAAATGTATTATTCATGACAACACGTGAACTATTAGTGTATTGCACACAAAACATTCTTATAGGGTACAATTACTGGCGCTGGTAAGTCTCGTGGCCTCCCTCCGGGTGCTCCCCTCCCCATAAGCGGGACCCCTGAGGTCTCAGGCACCGCGGGGGGGATGCCTGGTGTGCCTTTCTCACCATCCTCACGAGTTCGGGAAAGACGGCTGACGGCCCGCGGTACCGTTTTTGCCGTAGCTAGCACTGGCGAGGGTGCTTGGGGGAGCGCATGCCAAGCTCACTCGGTACGGGGCTAGCAATAGCCGGCGGGTGGGTCCCTGTGACGTTCCGCAAGGAGTTCCGCGGGCCCCCATTCTTCCCGCTGAAGGCGGACCACTGTCAGGTTTTAGTGATTATTACCTCAGTCGAGTCCTATTTGCCTCAGGTTGCGCACCCCGACGCGGCGGTAATGCGTAAAGCATTTCCTAAAAAAAAAAAAAAAAAGAGTGCAATTACTAGTTCTCTTGGTCTAGAGTAGTCAATATTGGTATTGTAATACAAATATATTGTTATTGGCACGAGTTTGTATTCACTAACATCTTATTTATTCACACAACCTGTTACGGAGCGTATTCATTGTTCTGTCATAACGATCTGTTGAATATTTATATATTATTTATTATTATAATGAATTATAGTTTAATGTCTGACCAAGGCAATATATTCGAAACATTGTTTTATTTATATAATATTGTTTTTTTTTACATATAAATAAAAATAAGTCATTTTTATAATTTTTAACTAATATTGTAGAATTATAGAGTGTGTAATTTCGGAAGGGTTAAGGTACGATAGAGAGAGATGTAATTCTTCATGATATTAGACCGTGGTAACAGAGACGACTTAGGAAAATTTTTGAGAAAGAAATTAGTGGCTACTGCCTGGCCATCAGCCATTCTCATTAGCGCTAATGATGGTTTATTATGAGTCGTTACTTTTGTATTATTTAAATGACCTCTTAGACTCGGTATTAACCTTGTTCAGTTTATTCAATTCACTTTTATTTTATGTAAAGTCTAACAAGCTTTTAACTTTCTTAAAACTTTGTTTTGTGTAGTTTAATCACGATTACGGTTTAACTAATTTAAAAGAACTGAAAGATTATATATTTATTATAATTAGATTAAATAATGAATATTTTAAGTAAAACGATCATACAACAGCGATAGAATTAATGTATTATTTTAATTAGGAGACAAACGAAAATTATGAATACTAACTCTTAATGAACTCTGTCGATAGCTTGGATAGGCTTTCGAAGTTCTACAACGGACAAGTCTCTAGAGGATTTCCAGAAATTCGTTCGAGCAAAAAACAGGCAAGCAAAATGCAATCCAAACAGAACTCCACGGATTGATTTAAATCTTTCTGTTTCAGAGTTAAAAGATTTTTAGTTATGCAACTATTTATTTTACTATTTTATTTCTTTTTGTTACTCTACTGCGACATTCTGAATCGCAATTATTACTCGTAAATAGTGTTATTTTACTTTTATTTAAAGAAGAATAAAGAAATAAAAAAAAAATCTAAGGCTGGCTACACAGCAGCGTCCTTGCTCATTACTATAAAATGCTTGAAGCACCCAAGTTTGGACTGATAAAAACTCAGTGCGATAACGCGCTTGCCTTTCAAGTCTCTATATCGCGTTCCATTTTTGCATTTTACATTATGCAAGGGTTGAAAGTAGAACACGTTTATAGATCTATGGAACGAAATAAAGTTTGTGGTACACTATACACTGGAACAAAACATCTTTGTTGTGTAGGATGACTTATTTTGACGGCTGTTTTTAAACGTCGTTTGTCATTGTCAATCTGACACTAAGGGCTGGTAGATTTGATGAGATAATTATATCTTCCAAAATAAGGTTTTCAGATTGAGTTATAAATCTTTTCGCTAATGGCTATCAATCCTAATTGACTGATCAAGATGCAAGATAAATCGTAGTTTACAAAAAAAAAAATAACATATTCAGAAAGTTGAAAGAAAATATTTGTCTAGGGAATTTACTTTTAGATTTTCTGTAGTAGTTAAACGTTGACAACTCTGATAATAAAATAACTTCGATTAGCCAAAGTCTGTACAAAGTGTTATTTTTTGTCACATTAACACTTCAAATGAATATATACTTTTTTCTCTGTTGAATCTCTTAATTTCACATATTATGTTTTTTAAAAATTTGGTCTGTTTTTTACTTCATATTTTCATGATTTTAAGGTATATAAATATGGATGGATTAGAATGTGCAAATTAATATTAACCTAGTTTGACTTGAATATTCTCGCAACTATTGATTGTTTCATAGGTATGAAAATATTACAAACAAACGATTGTAATTTACTTTCAGCCGAACTAAAACTTTTATCTTACTTCTCTTTGTTAATTAATACAACCACGGCTTATTGAATCTAATCATAAATCAGTCTGTATCTTGATTGTATTAACCTACGTCGCTCTTAATTGTTTATTTAAATATGGTTTTTTGGGTCTATATTGTAATATAATTTTTTTTTTTCAAAAAAGTCCTTGTCATTCCCATCAGTGTCTTAAATCAAAAAATGTTCTGTGTCTTCTTTGAATGTCTTTGAAATCATCTTTGTCAAAGAAATGGGTAGTAGAAGTTCAAAGTTCTCTAAATATCCATCTATAATGATAACTTCATCCAATTTACGTTTTTTTTCCTTCACCAAATCTGAAAATTAAATTAAAAATATAATTATTTAAACGAATTATATTTCCACTGTCTTAAGTAAGACGGATTAATATAAGATGATGGAGGACATTTAGCTGATGGCTTTCCAATGCGTGAAGAACTAAAACATCGTGATGTTCGTTTATTAAAATAATGATTTTGATTTTTCTGTATTTGTAACAATAAACTGAAATAAATAAACTAATATAAAAAAACAAATACTTTTCTATTTAAAATTACATTACCCTATCAATGTAAATATTTATGAGATATAAAGTTAGATTATAGACATTGCTAATGAGATCTCGTTAAAAAGGAATTCTTCTTAAATTTACATATTTATCTGTAAACTAGTTGGGATGTTTGTTTATGTTTTTGTGTGCAAAAAGTTTAATTTACCAAATTTGGTGTAAATCGAGTGATAAGTACAACGATACCTATAGTCTTATAATAATGTGCTTCACGGTATCGAAAGTCATGCCATCAATCACATCGGTAAATAGTGTTCATGAATGGAACTGCTCGGAGATAGAGATATTAGTAGTAATGTGCAAGCCAACCAACCAACCAACCAACCAACATTGCTGCCAGACATAGCTGTGTTTCTCGATGTGTTGAGTTGTGAGGAACACTTTAAATTTAAGGAAGAACTATTTGGCATTAGAAAACCTATTCTGAAATAAGACGATTCATGTGGGATCGAATGGATGTTGTTCTAACTACAATAGTGCTTCGCAATCAAACGATTCAATAGATTAAACTTTAGACTAAAGTCTTAATTAGTAAGCAATTCCATATATTTTATTACTAGTACCATAAATTGTATTACAATTAAATACGTTTTTCTATATGGAAGTAACTTTTTTACTGAAACTGTATCGTAAATGTATTTCTTGCCTACTCTGGAAGTGTTGTTTTTGTGAGCTGAATTTTATTCTTTGGATAACTTCTGTAAAGGAAGTCATGTCAAATTTATCAGCTTAATTCTATGACATATTTATATCAATTCTCAGAGGAGTAAGCTCCGCCTAGTTGTGGTCAAACATTCCAAATAGTTTTAGGATAGCTTAATAATATCGATAGCGATTAGCGATCATTTATCAGCCACTTAGTGTGGCTTAGTTTCATGATTATAATTAAATAAATCTGTTGTCAAATTCTGATCGCATTTTACCTTGATTTTATAATTTGTATAGTTAATGATCCATTAAATTAGAAGGAGGAAATTAACGAGCATATGTAATTTGTAAAGTAGCCTCTATGGCAGTGGGCCAGGCGCAGACTGTTATATTTGTATTATGATACATTAATATGTATGTACTGCTAATGCAGTACCGGATTGTAGTGTATATTATTTCTGTGAAAAATATAAACACATTTTTTTCTTTACAGTCTCATTTTTAATTTATTATATTTCAGTTGTCCAGTTTCGCTACGTGTGACAAAACATGTGATCACTTTTTAACTGTATAATTTTTGCCGTTCACTTCTTTAGATTTAGTAAAGACGTAGTTTAAAAGAACCCCTAACTTATCTAACATATTCATTCGAACATAGTTGTTAGGTTTCCCTGTATCAGTGTGATCCTAAGCAACGGATTTCATTTTCTCGAATAGCGGAAATGTGAGCAAAACTATTGTTGACTGCAAATACTTAGCTTTGTGTTAATATCATTGTGAGACACGCTGTGGTTAGGACAGCCTTCAGGCTATTTACTTCAGGCTGTCGTTTAACTAGACAGTGTAAATGCGACTGAAACTTTATTGAACAAAGCTTTCATAGCCTGTGATGGAGATTCTATCATTAAAATGAATTGCCCTACAAATTCAAATTCTGTTCAAAATTTCATTTGAATGAATAATTTTTTCTATTGTTCTAAGTTATTATTCCGATAACAAAACATATAACAATAAATATGTATTAGAGATATATATGTTATTATTATATATAATATTAACCTTATGTCATAGACTAAAATACACACACAGATACATTTTTTATTCATATACAATTACAACTGGGTCACTTTTCACTGTTTTATGAGACGCATGGAAGGCTATTAGTTGGTCTTGATGTTAAATATAGTCGTTTATATAAGTACTGTAGTATTATTAAAGTACAAGAATTTACTAAAAATACTTAATTTAATAAATATTAAATGATAAAATAAATAAATTTTCTTTTAATTCGAATATGTTATTTATTGTTATTACTTGTTTATGTAAGGTTATTGATTAAATTCAGCATATTGTCACAAATAAAAACTCAATCAAACTGTTGCGGTTATATTAATGTTCAAAAAATAATAGATCCAATATTGATAATAAACATGGAAAATACAAGCCTTCTTCAGCTATGCCGTGAGTGACCGACAGCCCACACGCCGCGCTGTCTGAAGGTGAACTTCTCGGACGCTATTAAGGAAATCTTTATTCATATTATATATTCATACAGTATTTTATTTGTTTTCTGTATCTGTTAAACGATCCTATAAATCATTGTTAATATCTGAATTTGTATTATTATCATATAAATACATTAATTATGTTGTTTTATATATGGTATATATTTTTATCTTCTGTTTGTCTTGCTTCTGTTTATTTTATCCTAATCTTATATAGGACTCAAGGTTACTTATTTGTAAGTTATACTTCAACTTTGATAAGCCTTTAAGTTGTAGGATAACTTTTGTAATCCTGTCGGAAGCAATTTAGAACAATTACAATCTCCGTTGCGATAAACTAAATAAATTTACAATTTCAAACAGTTACGTAATGCTTTTATTAAACTTTGGTGAATACAAAATAAATGTTTTTAGATAAAGGCCTAAAAATATATTAATTTTTAGTATTCTTTTCTATAACAAAACCTTTACTGTATGTGTGTTTATGTTGTGTTTGTATGCTTATAAAAGTGCGTGTATCCATTGATATAATTAAATTTAAAATATGTGAATATGTGCTTATTTTAAATTACTTTCATTGGTTTTAGTAGAATTGTTTAAACGTTGAGGTCAGTTCAATAGCAACATGCTCTTTATGGGAATTTTCTGATGAATTGTTTTAGGGACTTCCAATTTAGAGCATGCTATACTCTCTTAATAAAAATAAAACTTATGTGAATCATCCAGTGGATTGTGATCGGGAGTAGACGACGGTCAGTCTTCAGCACCGCATTTGGGTGGATCGAACTTTATGACCCTTTATTGAGCCTATATGAAAGGACCATCATTTGTTATAGAACATAGAATTATTAAGAGGTATTATTATTATTACATTTTTAAATTAAACCTGACGTTTCGAATGCTTTGCAGCAAACGTGTTCGCGGTAAGACGAGATGATGGTATCTGACACCAAATCCGTATATCCCTAAAATAGTTTTATTGAACTATGTAGTACTCGTGTAAATCTTAGAAAACTAACTACACTTTCAAGAATCGTATCATGATACACTAAATAAATTATCATATAAGTAATGTCCAGTAATCGCCTTTTTCTTAAGAACACTATTTGTACCAATAGATACTTTTCTAATGCAAACACACGACGCTTCATTGTTCCTATCAATATAGCGGTACACTAACACTCGACTAATACCAAGCCGTGTTAATTAGTATTGAATTGTATTATCCTTATCAATGTGTTAAATTGTTGATATAATGTATTTAATACGTTTTTACGTTATACTTTAATCAATAAAACCATATCATCAAAAAAGTTTGTGTTCACGGATCTAGATCCGGCTCTAGATCGGACAAATTGTCCGAGTACAGCCATGTGAAGCGTGGTGCCACGAGGAAAGGATCGCGCCACTGGTGCCACAGGCGTACCGCTACTAGTAGGAATACACAGACTATATTAAATAGAGCTTGCAAACAAAATGATGCTTTCCATACATGTTGAATGAATATCATTCACCCGTCAACAGAGTAATTATAAATCAGACAGCCCTATATTTTGTTTTCAAAATTTAAAAATGATTTGTGCAAAGAGGCATTTGTTTTTCTTTAGAAATTATAGAATTTGTGCCTATGAAATGTTTTCTCTTTTTACAGTAGTAACTTTAAAAATAGGCTTATTAAATTGAATTAAACTAGTTTATAATAAACAACAAGAAATACTTGATATTTTGTTGATTTAAATCAACTTGATAACAATCTTGACTCTGAAATAATGTTATATTAAAAACATATGTTACATAAATTCAAATATTTTACGAATATTATTATGGTCTATGAACAGCGAGCGGAATAAAGGCTCGAAAGTGTTCGTCAAACATCTGTGGACTGAAGAATTTGAAGGCGGAGAACAACAGAAACATTATATTCCAACCTGAGCCTATGACGAAACTCAATAAATTCTTTAGTCAGCTTTACGCGTCCTTACCGGTTGTTTAGATGATGCCGGTGAAACGTGGGCGGTGCTTCAGTAATATCAGACGTGCCAAATATCGATATATATTAAATATCTATACATCCAAGTGTTGCGGTTATTGTACGAAAATACCACTATTTCGGTTTAACTCCAGAGTTGGAACTCGAAACCATTCCAAGTACTTGCGTGGTGTGAGTTAGTGCGATATTATATTCGTATTTTTTTATGTTCATTTGTATAATGTCTAAATAAAGTTTTTTGAATTGTAATTTGAATTTGAATATTATGTCACCGAAACTGTACTGTATGATATTTTAATGCTTCGGAATAGAGAGGGTTTGGCATTCACTTAAACGGCGAGCGAACATGACTGCGCTGTATAAGATAGGGCGAAATTATATCGAAGAAAATATTTCTAGATGTACTGGAAACTTTGTGAATTTTTAACATCCGGAGTAGACGGTATTTGGCATTCAATACTCGATGATTTCAGTCTTGAAAAGTGAATCTAAGAAATTGGACAAGATGAAAATTATGTCCAATTTACGAGTTATACAAACTCGAACAATACAAGTTTGAACCTCTACGCTGAAAGTTGTTAACGAGTGACAAACAGAAACTTGAGAAAAAAAGTTCAACTTGTTGAGACAAACTTTCGGCATGAGGTTAATCGACAGATTCAACTTATCTGAGTATGGTTCGGGAAGGTTCGCAGCATGTTTTTAGCCCATCTATATCCGTTTCCTAAGACTAAAGTCTTCATTTCGAACGTGTTCCAGTAATGACCTATGGAAAGGAGATGGGCTGCTTAAAATAGTCTTCATAAAAAGATCAAGGTCCAATAAATAGCAATGGTAAGGAGATCCGCAGAAGAACACATCTAACCGACGTAGCTCAAAGAATTGCGGACCTTCAGTTGCAGTTGATAGGGAATTTTGCAAGAAGGACCGATAGTCGTTGAAATGGATGGGTTTTTGACTGCCGGCTGCGAGCCGAAAAACGAAATGTCAGTAATCATCCAACAAGGTGGACCAATGACTTGGTGCAGGTCGCTCCTCAAAGCTCGCTCTTCTCTGTTAGATCATAAATTGTTGATCAGAGAATCCTTTAAGTGTCATCAGAAATATAATGTTTATATGTATATATTGTTGAGCAGCGGAAGTACCACCTTGTTACACCGGCGAATCCTGGCGCGGTGTAATCCTTGAGGTGATTGTGTCTTGTTCTTGGAACCTGGCCAACAACCTGGTCGGGTGCTACAACGGCACACTCAGACACAGAACACCTGATATAGGTAGAGTGTTATTAGCATCCGCAAAGAGAAATCTCGCGGCCATGGCGTATTTCGGACTTACGAAGTTTCAGAGGTTGAGAATTATTATCTTATTTTTCTTTTTGAAACATGTAGCCGGTCTACTTAAATTAGAGGTTACCAGTTGTAATATAAAAAAATAGTTTATCATGTCGTAAACTCACTGCTGTAGGCTAAAGATATTAAAAATATAATTTTGGTTGTCTCTTATTTATCATAATTGACACCGAGGTTCTTATCGAGGTTTTAAGAAACAAAAAACGAAGTTCTATTTAACCCAGGAAAAAACACGTCAGTAAAATAATAAATATAAACTGTAAATAATAATAAACTGTAATTATTTCTATGTGTTGTTATGTATCGAAATAATAAAAATAGCTTTATAGACTTCAAACTTTTCGGTGTTATAAAACTGCAAAGCATAATTTATATAACATTATATAAAAGTCATAAAAAATATATAACTATAAATTGACTTGATTATTAGCAAGTATATGAATTATGTAAAAAAACTAAATTAAAGTCTTTTAAATAATTGGCAAGGCGTAGAATCCATTTTGAGTTTCGATTTTCATTTTCACTACAAGTAAATTTATTACCATAGCCGTGTATGACATATTCATATTTCTTTTTTAAAACCGGTGACAAAAGTCGATTATCGTTCTACTAAAATATTGGGCCTTTCCATCCCGTTGAAAAATATGAGAATTTTTGTCACAGTGTTACCGGATCTAAAGAGATTGTCTTTAACGTGACATTTATTAATAATAATATTGAAGTGCTATTAGTGTGAAATATTGCTCCGAAATTAACCCAAATTATCTGTAAATAGAGCTTTTAGTGAAGACTTTTGAGCATGAATAGGGTAACAGTATACGGTTATAGTATACGGCTAGGTATAGTTGGAGATGTTTGCTTTGTATAGAATAAAATATCATTTGGAAATTTGGATAGATTTACAGCATCTCAATCGACGACGAAACACACAGTTTCTTAGCATGTCCACTTTAAGATAGTTGATTCTTGCGGCACACAAAGACAAATTATATACCATTTTATAGTAGTAATTGTTATGCCTTCCACTTGAGTGTACATTTACTTCTCCGGGGGAAGTTTGATTTATTGATACGATTACAACATAAAGGTTCGGAAGTATTATAATTGTGATTTCAAATATGTTTTATTTTATAAATACAATTTACTTATTTTGAAATCCCTTATCTTAATGGGAAGTTGTTTAATATCTAAAGAGACTAGATAGGATTTGAACGGTAAAAGATTTACGCGGCGCATGACTTACAGACAAAAAGGATTCCTGAGACGAGTTGAGGAGTTGCAATAATGAACCGTGCCCCGGGGGCAAGTACCTACGTCCTATTGTCTTATTGTCTGTGTCCTGAAGGTTACATCTCCTGTCTCTGTCATAAACATTTTAAGGAAGGAAATCGTGAAGAGAAAATTTAAAGAAAATTATTGTCATTACAAAAACTTGAAAAGGCTTTACTTTGATACAGATTTGTAACATCAAAACAGCAAAATATTGCTTATTTTAATTTTTTTCTACTATAACATTGAGTTTAAAATTTTGTTAATGCGCAGAAAATTAAGAATGTTAAAAATTCTCAGGAGATTAAACTGTTTTGTTTTATCCGTTTATGACATAAAGTCGGGTTAAACAAATTTCTTAATCCTCGTTTACTTTGTAAACAGAAAATTAATTAAACTGAACATTTTAAGGTGGGAGACGTATCTTCGACATCGTGTTCTAAAGCATAAAGTGTTGAATAATACTACCGTATAAGGATCATGAATTTTTCTTAAAAATTGTTTCCTAAACTCTCACATAAGCGGTGATACTGCGGTCGGCGATGTCGTAAATTGTTTCTGCATCTTTTGAACCGACGAAACTGATGTCAAAGAACTTTCATTATAAATTTCCAAGTTTTATTCAGGCTAATTGGTTGAGACACATTGAAGTTTTAGCAAAATTTATAAAATAAAGTTTTAGTTTTATAAAAGAAACAATTTTTTCGATTCCATACTTTAAAATTAATTTGAAAACTTTTAGATAATATATTCTAAGATAATATTATAGATGTCGGATGAACCGGTCTTCTTGGGATTGAGTCTTGTGCGTAAACACTTTTTATAGTCCTTTTCCCAACTAAAAAAAGCTGTATTCTATGAAAAGTGGGGCAGTTGCTAAGCTCTTGTTGTCAGCTGGATGTCCGATCGGTCAAAGAGGGTCTTACACCCTTTTTAACAGAGTCGAACCTACTGACATTTTCTTTCTTTTGACTTTTCCGAAGTACGGTAACTTTAACCTTGGTTTCCAAAGTCATTTAATTTCTGCTACTCATGACATATCCGACATAGCCATCTTACAGGACATATGCCCTGTATGTTAATCCGTAATAAAATGTTTCTGTTCAAAAAATCCGTAAAAAAATGATGGAACACAGTAAGTTTATTTTTTTATCAAAGAATAATGATGTCACATGAGTAAATTAAATTTATAAATCTATTTGATTGACATTAACTGATGTTAATGTTTATATTTTAGAGATCATATAGCATTGTGACATGAAAAATATATATTATTATAAATTTATGAAAAATAAACTAAAAGAACTTAAAATGAAATCCATGATCTCATTTAGTAAATAATTTCAACGGATCATCAATGGTGTCTCAAAAAAAACATCGAAAATTTTTAGCACAAGAAAATTGTTCTGTGGTTTCATTCATTAATTCATAATCAATTCATAACTTAAAATTAAAACTTATACTACTACAACACTTATACTACATATACTACTACACACTTATAATATTACACAAAAATATAATGAAAAATAAAACTACTATATGGAATTACTACTTACTACTATATCAGGAATATTACTTAATATATTTCAACTAACGAGCAGTAAATAAATAAGTTATTCGTATTTAAAAACATTGAGTTATTAAAGTGCCAATACTACAAGTATAATTGAATACTGCGGCGTCACCTCATTGCACTTAATAAATGTTGATTACGCACGCGTCATTTTATAATTGGATATGTTTTTAAAAAGTGTAACAAACATTTATATATTTTTTAATTAATTTTCAATATATTTAAAATCTTATTATTAATAGATAGATTGTATAAATTGAAATGTCTATTCGAAGCTTTACTTTTTAGTTTCATGGCTAGAAAATTTTTCCTAACTTTTAATGTGTTTATTATTTAAATGGAATATTAACAAATAAATATATGTCTTGTTTTAACAAGATCTTGTTTTCAATGAAACACAACATTATAGCAAGATCTAAGGTCGCCAGTTTTGGTCCAAAATATAATTGTATTAACAAATTTCAACTCCACAAGAGTTAACAGTATTAAGCACTTTTATAATATTCTCTAGAAACTTAATGACTCCCTTATAAAGTTTATTGAAATTATAAAATTCTCCTCAACTCGTAAAATATTATAATATATTAGTATTATTTTTACGCGTGCTCTTAACTTGTCAACAAAGTGACGTGTAGAATTAACATTAGTTAATGCGAAAATTTGATAAAAATAAATATTAAAATAAACAGAATATTTAGCAACAGAATAGGGTTTCAAAGCTTTTATATATATTTTTACAACACGGGGTTAAAAGTAATAAAATATTCGCCGCAAAGAATTATTCCACACGTGACTTCGTTGACAAGTTAGGAGCACCAGTAAAAATAATACTGATAATAATGATAATTAATTATTAAATTAAAACACATTTATCATTATTATCATTTATTTATTGTCGATTAAAACTGCCTTTTGTATCACGCCCTTGAGCCAACTGCCCAACGCGTTGACAATCTCGTGTGACAGGTCCGAATATTTTTTTTTTACATTTTTGGCTTTCAGGAGATTCTCGTCATGGGGCATTGTGACGTCGGCAATCATTGCACGACGCTCTATCAGCATATCGGGTTTGTTGGCTACAATCGTCCGATCCGTGATGGTAGACCAATCCCAGTACAATGTGATATGACTATTTTCAAAAACTGACTCGGCAACGTACCTGTAGTATGGTACTTCAACGTCAACAAGGTCGTATTTCTGAGCAAGTTGCTTGTGGATTATCCTGGCTTCTTGGCAGCAAGATGTGAATAGCTGCAAACGATATTCCTGAAGGACTCGCCGGGGTGATGGTGGAGATTTATTTTATGTCCCTTACTTTTACATAGACATTTTAATTATAAAATATGTACATAAGATAGCTTATCCCTACAGAGAGATTTCTTCACACTACCCTTAAGTTTGAGAAAGTTGTTCATAACCATTTAGCATTTTTCATTTTACGAACCTTAATATTTTCTACACAATTTCTTAAAGTTTTTTATTGCAGTTTGCGTTAGGCTTTTAGGCTTTTTTAGATAGGCTTTTCTTAGGACCTGGTGCTTTAAGCTTTTAAACTGAAAATACCTCTGGAAAATGTCGACTAAGTTGGCTTAGAATAGTATTCCTTTAAAAGTTTAGTGCGCATTGAAACGAAATTATCAAAAAAGAATCTATATTCACTACTATGAATATATAGTTATTTTTACGTCTTTTAAAAATAATAAAATGGCTGACATATATAAAATACCTGTTTGTGATAAACAACATCATGTTTTATTAATTACAACTAATATACATTTTGATCTATTGATGATGTCTCGACAACTATTTCGTGTATTGGCACATCAAAGACCTTTGTAATCTTTAGTTATGAACATAATTACACAATATCATGTAAAAGCACATCGGTTGAATATCTCCGCTGTCACATTGCCATTGACGTTTAATTAAATACTGCTCGCTTAACAAATATTACATGTGTTCTATGTACATAATAACTAGGTTAATATTTCGTTGGGCTCGTTCTAGATGCATGACCTATCCTGTTACTATCAGACGTCAAACATATCTCATACAACAATTAATACAGAATAATAGCACTTCTCGCTCACACAATTGTACTAACATGTGACCGTGGATTTAAAAGTTTATAAAGTCTCATAAAATTTAATAATCTTGTGTAGTGCTTATTTATTTAAGGCTGATATGTACAGTAAAATATTGTGTAATGTGTTGTAGTCTTAATATAAAATTTGTTTTTAAATACAACAGCTCATACGACTTCAAATTATCTCGGACGTACCTTAGATACATATATAATACTGGATTGAATTTTAGTGCTTCTTATGCGTGAATTGTCACTATTAATTAATTTTAATCATTTTATAGACACAATACTTTAAAAGAATGTGTTACCGTTTATATGAGTTAAGTAAGTACATACGAAAATCAAAAGTTTCTCTACAATAAATAATCAACGGAACGGTTTAGTGTTATAAAATACATTTACAAATGATTTCTTTAAAATAATATTTGAGTTAAGAATGAAGTTATATTTAATTAATGTATGAAAATCGAAAGTAAATCATGGCTCGTTCATTCTTACACAAGTATTCATTAATATCATTTCTCTAATGTGATATGTAACGACACTATTGTGGAGATTACTTACACTAGAAGATCACCAGCTGATCGACCACGGCGAAGGCCATATTGACTGTTATTAATTAACAGTCAATACTTAAGATAAGCTAAGAGCTGGCTGTTTCTAATTATACATTATTTTCAAGATTTGCAAGATTTTTTCCTTTCCTGTATCTCCTGAATCCTTTAATTTGCAAAACTTTATAATATATATAATACCATTATGAAAATCGTGAGAAATGAAGAAAAAGCAAAGCAAAAAGAAAGAGACAGAGATTTCATAAAAAAAAAACAAAAACGCCTACAATAATATGTAGATCAAATAAGAATAGAAGCTTCAATAGCTTCTTCCAAACCGTAAGTTTATTATGCTTAGAAACATTTTAGATATTTTTTCTTCTTATAAAGAAATAATAGAAAATTTTGCCATAATGTGTATTTGGTCGAATATTAACCTTCGTGTCTATATAAAAAGAAAGTAACTGTCAACTTCAACTAACAGTTTAACAAATCTGTTAAACTTATATTTGATACATTTTATGGAGTTTTAACAAGTTTCGGTATTAATCATAATAAAAAAGTAAAACTGTTTCTTCATATGATGAGAAAACCCTAATTATTTTCGTTGAAGTCACTTGTAGCATATAGTTTATTATAAGAAATTTAATCAAAATTTTTAAATCATAAACATAGTAACAAAAAAAAAAAGACAAAAAAAAGTTTAATTTTAGTGCCTTTGACTTTGTTATGCGCTAAAATCAGATTTGAACGAAAACATCAGGTTCGGTTGTGGTACGGATATTTATAAACGTCTAAGTACTTGCAAGTGTCGACCACGTGCCATCTGACAGTAGCTTTGGCTGCTGTCGTTAAGTGCCATTTGTGACAAGAATCAAAATTCTATATACTTTTTCTCGACATTACACAACAACATACATTTAATAAATTATTATCTTTTACCATAATTATACTGATGTTAATTTGACTCCCGCTGGACTAATAATCATAACAAGAATCCATGACAGTTTAACAAGGGTTAATTCTATAATAAATTATAATTATATTAAAAATATATCTTTGGTATATATCAAGTTTATTTCGTTTTTAATAAACTGATTAAACGAAAATTGCGACCAAGTATTATCATAATAATATTTCGTTAATGTATGTAGTAAGTCCTGCAATTTAGCAGCGCGTTGCATTAACTGTCCAAGCACAATAGACTGAAATCACCTGATGTGCTATCTGGTTACGTTTTTAAAATTATGTTTATGTATAATTGATTACATTTGCACACGTGCATAAATAATGTGATAACCGAATGCTAAAACGAAGAAAATATTTTTAAGGTATTTATATAACCGGTTAAAGGCCTTTTGGAAAGGAATTTTGTAAGATACAAAAAAGACAATGACCGTTGATTTGTGATATTGGAGAAGTAAAATAGACACGCTATTTTCTTTATTCTTGTAATAATGTGTTATTTACACATTTAATATGAATTGAAATACTAATTTGAATTCATTTTAATGTTCCATATCTTTTTTCTTTTTACTTTTTTTAAACACATTTTTTTTTACAAGATCAGTTCGCGTCAACTTGCCTGACTTTGAGCATGACTGTACTTTGGGATGTTACACGAGTACTTATGAAGAACTTACTTTGGTTTTGACGCCCTTACTTTTTATAGTTGTCAGGAAACAACCAACCCCGGTACAGAGAGTTCCAAAAGTGTTGCTGTTCCTACAATAAAATTTAAGAGAAGCGCTTTATACGAGACTTTGCTACTTCCACCGAGAACCGATATATTCCTGTCAAGTTCTTTGTTATATGGTAATGGATAGCATGTAGGGAATCCGGTTGTGTACCATTTCTGCACACTATTCGAAATATTCCTTAAAACAGATAGACCGATTTGCCCCCTAGTGATGTTCTATATCCTGGAGTTTCCCATTAGTAAAAGGGATTTTACCGACAAGCCAGTTAGGTCGTCTCTCAATCGACTCTAATGCCAATAGCCAGATCCAGACCAGATCAAATGTTCTCCTTTCGTGTACAGAACAGACTGACCTTAGTCTTCGCCGCATTAAAATTAAATCTGAGTAACTGAATTTCTGCTGCAATAGCTTTTGTTTATTTAATCGAAAATACCAAATTTTTTGCAGATGAGGAAAAATGAGGTGAGCACGGACGAGGCCTTTGACATATCGAGAGAAACCTTTAGTTTCGAGTACAGAAAATAAAATTTTTATTCTAGATATAATGAATTTTAAACCGCTGAGCTGTTTTAATAATAAATGCATTCCGGATGTTGAATGAACTGTGAATCATAGAAAATCAGAACATATTTATTATATGTACATTAGACCAAGAAATTAAAACCATTTAGAAATATTTTGTTATAAGCTCAACAAGTAACGCTTAATATGACTAATTAAATAATACCCCATTAATTAAAACACTTATAATAACATATCAAGTGTTTATTATGAAAGTAAAAAAACGGGTCCCATCACGTTTAGTTAACCACTTAAGTAGGCATTGACATCTGCCATGGGAACCTCTTTTCATATATAATGTTATCATAGAATACATTTGTGTATATTTCAATTTAGTTTTAAAATATGAAATCGATAGAATAGTTTTTTCATAAAATTAAAACTTCAATTTATCACATTCGAACATTTAATTTTTGCTAAAACTTCAATTCGTCTCAACCAATCGCGAATAAAACTTGGAAATTTATAAACAAAGTTCTTTGAAATAAGTTTCGTCGGTTCAAAAGATGGACAAACAAGTTACATCGCCGGCCGTGGTATCACCGCTTATGTGCAAGTTTAGTAAACATTTTTTAATAAAAAGGAATGATCCTTACACGGTAGTATTATTCAAAACTTTATATTTTAAGAATACAATGTTGAAGATACAATTAATTAATTTACAATTTAATTAATTTTCTATTTACCAAGTAAACAACGATTAATAAATTCGTTTACCCCTGCCTTTATATCAAAAACGGCTGAAATACAACACTGTAATCTCCTGGCAATTTAAACATTTTTAATTTTCCGCACATTAACCAGATTTCAGACTCAATGTTATAGCAGAAAAAAATCTCATTTAAGCAAAATGTTGCTGTCGTGATCAAACAAATCTGTATCAAAGTAAAGCCTTTTTAAGTTTTAAATTTTAAATTTTTAAATTTTCTCTTGAAGTCTTCCCTCATTGAAACGTTTATGACAGAGACAAGAGATGTAACTCTAAGGACACAGATAATAGGCCATAGATACTTGCCCCGGGGCACGGTTCATTATTGCAACTCGTCAACTCGTCTCAGACATCTTTTATCTGTAAGTCACGCGTCTCTTAAATCCTTTTATTTTTTAAATTCCACCTAATTTCTTTACATATTAATCAACTTCGCATAAATAAAAGGGATTGTTAAATAAGTAAATTGTATTCATTAATTAAAACATGTTTGAAATTACAATTATAATACTTCGATACAGAACCTTTGTGTGGTAATCGTATTAAATGATAATAAATCAAACTACTCCCGGGGGAGAAAATGTCAACGCAAGCGGAAGCCATAACAAATAATACTATAAAATGGATTCACATAATTTGTCTTTGTGCGCCGCAGGAACCAACTATCTTAAATTAATGGACGTGCTACCTAATAGTGTGTTTCATTAACAATATGGAGAAGTTACTATTTTACTAATCGTGTTTGTAAGGTTTATACGTTCTAATTTAAGAGGTGCAGTCACGTATTCCTCTATCTCCCACCCTGAAACCAAATCTCTTACCTTCATTTATTTATAAAATAATCTTATTTACAATTTCAGCCAGTTACATTCTACTTTACCATAAGTATATTTTTATAGACTTGATCTTTATTAAGGTATTATGCGGAATCGATCTCTTTGAAATAACATTAAGGTGTTTCAAATTCCAAAATAAGGGTGAAAACTTTGGCATACTTGCCAAAGAAGTCTTTAAAATGTTCTAAACCTTAGAAAAGCAACGTCGATCGAGATGCTGTAAATCTATGTAAATTTCAAAAGCATATTATATTTTCTATTGAAGTGTTTGAACATCAATTCAATTAAAAAACATGAAACCTTGACTTTTAAGAGGTCGAGGTTATTCTAACAAAGCCTGCTAACATTATAATATCATTTGATGTAACTACAAGGCTCGTATAAACACAGACCATAAATTAGGGTTTAATTTACGATTTGTCTTGATTTGTTTTGATGATGAAATTATCATTGTTTAAATAAAGCTCTACATTTGTATTGACTAACATTTTATTGACATATATCTTTAATATATGTTTTATAGTCTTGTAATACTATACTTATCATAGTTTCTTACTACCAATTCTATGAATGAATAAAAACAGTTATGTTTAGAGAAAAGGATTAATCGATTTTTAATATTTAGATGCTTCCAAGAACCTAACAGTGAATATTTAATTTTATTACGAGAACAAAACATTTAAATATCTCATCTCTTAATGTCTACGGCGTTAAAAATAAATAGAAAGTAATAATGGAAAGAACATTTTTACGAGAAACTGATTAAATATTAACAAGTGTCTTTAAGTTTAAGTTTAGTATTTTCTTTTGGCATTAAAATATACATAAAACAACGTCCTTACAATGATTATTTTTACAAAATGTTTCTTTACATAAGAACAATGAATTCAGCGGTTCCACGGATTTTATAAATATATATGATATTAATTTAATCAATAAACGGTTTACTGATGATCGATCTACAATCTTAGATTGAAATCAAACATTTATTTCATTCTACAATCGTACTGAGTAGAGCAGTTATTTTTTTTTATTACCTCAAGAAATGGTTTGCTATTTCATAATTTAATTAGAAACGGGAAAACTAAAAACTGTCGTCAAAAACAAAAATATAAAATATTCTTGTACTTCACTAAAAGATAAAAATCTGTTATATTCTACTTTCCTTAAATTTATTTGAAAAAAGTAACCCCTAAACGATATGGTATATTGTTTTTCTATACTTTAGTAAAACTTTGGTTCTAACAGGCGTTAGAGAACGAACTTGATAGAGTAACACTTCAAATATTTATAACTCAATCTCACTTTAATACTTTCTACCTGTATAAAATCAATACAATCAATACAATATAATAATTATTTTTATTATAAAACATTTCAAACCAAATCCTCGACTCCTATTTTGTGTATTTGAAGATTTTTTAATCTTCAAATACACAAAATAACAAAAAGAAAACAAAAAAATAAAATTAACTCGTATCCTATTTTATAAATTTAAAAGTAAATAATTTACAAATAAGTAATATTTATCAAAGGTATAATGCATCCAAAATTTGCATTTACTCATATATGAACAACCTTTAACTTTCTTGTCAGACATATGCAAAATTTTATTTGCTCATAAACAAGTGGTCAGTCTGTTTTACGATTGATATCGCGGTCTCTGTAAAAAGCTTTAATAAAAAAAATCTATCAATGATGATGGTAATTGATACAGATCAATCATCAGATTGATCCCCGAAGTAACCAGTCTTTTTATTTTATCATAGGAATCAATATAGTATTCATAATGTGATGAAAAATTATGTTGGATTTTTAGACCATTAATAAAAATCAGAAATTACCAAATAAAAATCTTAATATATCATGATAAAAATGGACAGTAAATATTATATAAGAGATGTTCACAGTCGACTTTTTTTGCGCTTCCTACTACAGCTTTATATTAGTTTTTAGAAGTTTAATACATATTTTAAACAAAAAATTACGAACCCTACAAATTATTTGCTTTTAATAACTACTCATCATAATTTTTCTAAAATAAATATAAAAAAATATTTTAAATTAGGCAAAATTTAAATGATTACGAATACTTTACAGGTGTTTAGTGTACACTTACCTATCAATGTATTTACAAAATCGGAAAACTAAATCGGACGATACATCATTTCCTGTGGAGGGAGCTTTACGGGACGAGTACGTTCCCAAACCCAGGACGGATGCGGCCTAATAACATAAATGCAAATTCGACCATTCCGACTTCCTGCACTTACGACACATACTGTTTAAAACACAGCTTTAACGCCATATTTGTACAAATGAAAGTGTCTCACTAATGTTCCTTGGACCTCTAATTAGTTTGATATTTCCAACACTTTTCTGTTTTTATATTTTAATTGGACGAAGTTTGCTACTTTCATATAACCCATGGCAGGGTTTTCAACTTTCTGTTTTAAAAAGTATAAAAGTATAGTATGCATGTATATATATATATATAAAAATAGAGGACGTTAAAAACTGCTCGGTTTCCATAGAAAACAGAATATTATGTAATGTATGTATGTAACAAAAATTTTTGCCTGTCAATCTTAGAATAGACAACCCTAGAACACTGTCTTAAGTGGCATTATTGATTAACTGGTCTTTTTAATTGATTATATGTATTATGTATTATAAGGGTGTACAAATGAAATGCGGTATAATTTTAAATATTTTTTCAGTGTCTCTCAACACGTATCTACATTTTGGTTCAATCGGAAACTTAAAAAAACTATGAACTAAATTTTGGTACTAGATGCACGATGCAATGAACTATAAATATCCTTTTTTTTGTCTTATGGCATATGCACCTACTTTAAAACATTTTATATACAATTATAATTATTTATTTACGTTATAAGATCACAATACCAAGTCCTGATAAATACTTATTGCAATCTAACTTACTAAAATAAATGAAAGTTTCTGTTCATCATAAAAAAAACAATATGTTTGATTTTATTTGTCAAAATGAAGCTGCTTATATGCGATGATATATAATTGATATAGTTTAATCGTTATATTTTTAAAAATATAGTTTAAGAAATGATATATAGTTTATAAAATGTCTTATTATTGTCATTTTTAGAATAAGTCGAGTTGTTTAGTCTAATATATATATTTCTATATATGTATTTCTTTATAGTAGTAATAGTCTAATATATGTATTTCTTTACTATTTCTTTATATATATGTATTTTGAAAACTTTCTTATCTAATAGAGTTCAATCCAATTAATAAAAATAGATTTATGTATGTATATTTATTTCTATTTACATTGAATGATAATTAAAATAATGAATCGAACACAAACAAATGGTTATAAAAATTATGTTAAATTTAAAAAAAAAAAAACATCAAACAAAAACACCTATAGATGTCCAAAATTTTCGTAATTCATGTGGTTTTAGAGATCCAAATTGCGTTTGACGTATGTTTTTTTTAAATTGGTATGTTATATAAAGAAAAAACAAAAATAATGACCTTTAAGAGAGAAAAGGTTTAATTTCATCCAACAAATAATATGTTAGCGAATTCAAATAAAATCCATGGCCCGGTTGAAAGTTAGTCTGATTGTATCTCAGTCAATAGAGAATACATTTATTGTTTGTTAAAAGTGTTGAATACATTTATTGTTTGTTAAAAGTGTTGAAAACATTTATTGTTTGTTAAAAGTTAAACGATGAAATTACTTTTGGGACTACGTATTACTAAATAAAAAATATAAGTTTTAACTTCAAACAATTGATATATAATAAATGTCATATATTGCAATATTTACTTTTCCTTAAGGTATAGGATTACAAGATGGCGGAATAAAGTTATTTTTTTTTTATCAAAGAACAATGACGTCACATAGGTAGTGTATATTAAATTTATGAATCTATTTAATGTCAATTAATGCTCATATTTTACAGATCATATTTATTGTATTTTATTATAAATATATCAAAAATAAACTAAAAGAGCTTAAAATTAAATTCATTATATCGTTTAGTAAACAGTTTCAATCAATCATTCAATGGCGTCTCCTAAAATTAAAACTAATACTACTATCCACAATAATATAATGAAAAATAAAACTACTATATGGAATAACTACTTACTACTACATCAGGAATATTACTTAATATATTTCAAATTTCAAACGAGCAGTAAATATATAAATTAATCGTATTTAAAAACGTTGAGTTATTAAAGTGCCAATACTACAAGTATAATTGAATACTGCGGCGTCACCTCATTGCACTTAATAAATGTTGCTAACGCACGCGTCATTTTATAATTGGATATGTTTTTAAAGTGTAACAAACATCAATTTTTTTATATATATTTTTTAATTAATGATAAACACATTATATTTTCCTATTACATAATACTAATATCTAAATTGAGATGTCTATCCGACCCTTTACTTCTCAGTTTCACAAACAGACAATAGTGTCGTGACTTTTAATATGGTTATTATTTGCGAAATGACTCGTTTTAACAAGATCTTGTTTTGAATAATTAAACACAAGATTATAGCAAGGTTGCAAGTTTCGGTCCGAATTGTATTAACAAATTTCAACTCAACAAGGGTCAACAGTATTTATTTATAAATTTGAAACGCTATTCTTTGTGTCTTTTTATATTATTTTTATCGAATTTTTGCATTACAATTTTCATTTTACGAACCTAAATATTTTCTGCACAATTTCATAAGGGTATATTTTTACACTCTAGTATGCGCGCTTAAACTATTGACGTGATATTCACTAAAATATTTAGGCTTTTCTTAGCACCTGGTGCTTTAAGCTTTTAGACTGAAAATACCTGTGAAAAATGTCGACTAAGTTGGCTTAGAAAATAGTTTTCTTTCAAAAATGTTGTGCGCAAATTTCAAAACAGAATATTTTTTTCACTTCTTTGAGTATATTAATTACCTGTTTGTGATAAATAACACCATGTCTCAATAATTATAACTAATATTAATTTTGATCTCTTGATCTCATCATAATCCACTATTTCATATATTGGCATATCAAAGCCCTTCTGAAGTTTTAGTTATAATACGATTACAAAATAACACGTAAAAGAATATCGATGGAATATCTCCGCTGTGACTTTGCCATTGACGTTTAATTAAATACTGCTCGTTTAACAAAATTGTGTGTTATGTAAATTATAACTAGGTTAATATTTCGTCTGGCTTGTACTCGATGTAACAAGTACCACAGGGTAGGTTCAGATGTCAAATATGTATCATACAATAACTAAAACAGAGTGTGATAGAATAATAGCTTGTCGCGCTCGCATAAATAGTTTTGACATGTAACCAAGAATGAAAAAGATAATACGTTATAATGTCTCATAAAATTTAATAATCTTATTATTAGTAAATACTTTTATATAGAGGACAATATTGTGTAGTGTGTTGTAGTCTTAATATAAAATTTGTTTTTGAAATACAACAGTTGATACTATATGTATATAGGACTTATCTTACAAAGGATGTGTTAGTGTCTTTGTCTTATGAGTTACGTAGATAAATACCACAATCTTAATATCAAAACGGAACGGACTAGTATATATAATATATTTAGAAATAATTTAAAATAAACTTACGCAATAGTTGAGTCTTAAATGAAGTTATATTTAATGTATGTATAAAAATAAAGGTAAATAATGGGTTGTCATCCTTACACATAAGAATTTACTAATAATATTTCTCTGATGTTCCTCGATTTTAAATATTTTCCTGCAAAATATATAATAATAATATTAATACTTCTCTAAAATTTTAAAGAACAATTTTACTAGTCATAGTATTAGATATTAGTCCTTTTAAAACACTTCCTTCATTAGTTTGTTAATAATATTATTGCTTAGGGTGGAATTAAATGTAGACAGACCTTTAGTTTTTTCCGTCGTGTCGTCTTCCAAGTTGCTGTCCCAGTCAAACTCAGTGACTCTAAGTAACTCTCTGAAACACCTACGAATTAAAGACTTAAGTCTTGGGAAACGGCGACGAAGGACCAAAAATATGCTGCAAGCCGTCCCGAATCTTACTCAGCTAAGTTATATCTTTCGATTGACTAAAATTTCACTCAAGAATTTGACTTATTTGTCCCAATTAGAAATACTTGTTAACGAATTTCAGCGGAGACCTTCAAACTTATACAGGAATTCGTAGAACATGTGAATTGGACATAAATGTCATGTCCATTTTTGTAGATTCACTTTTAAAAACTGAAGAACTGAAGTCATCGAATATTGTGCTAAGGTCAGCCTGATACTCAGTCATTACTACGATATCATTGGCAAAATTAAGGTCATTCGCCATTTATGTCAATGTCAAATTCTCTATACTCCAGAGGTTAAAAAGTCACGAAATTTCCAGTGCAGCTATAAATATTTTCGCTATATAAATGTTTTCGCAAAATATTATCGCTCTATCTTATACGCGCAGCTGCTTGGATTGATTTCGAGTTTTAACTGTGGAGTCGAATCGAAATACTGGTAGTTTCGTACAATAACTGCAACACTAATGATATGTATAGAGATTTGATATATATCGCTGTTTGATTTTTGTCACGTCTTAAATAACTGAAGCAGCACACACATCCCAACGGAATTATCTGAACGACAGGTATGGACGCGTAAAGCTGACCTTAGAAGTTGTTATGTTCGGTTATAGGCTCAGGTATGAATAGAATGTTTCTGCTGATCTCCACCTACAAGTCCTTCAATCGACAGATCTCTGACGAACACTTGGGAACCTTTATTCCGCTTGTTGTTCATAAACCATATAACAATATAATATAATATTCGCAAACAAATTGAGTTTATATAACAACATATTATTAACTATAACATTATTTCAAGGTCAAAAATATCAAGTTAATTTAAAGTAACAAAATAACGAGTGTTTCTTATTATTCATTAAAAACTAATTTAGCTGAATTAAGAAAATCTGTCTTTTGGGTTACTGCAAAAAAGAAATATATATTAAAAGCCTTAATTCTATCATCATTAACAACAACAAAAGCTTTTTACAGAAATCCTTAATATCAATCCTTATTTCAGTTGGTTCCATTTATTGTATGACTGTGTGCTACAACTTCCGATGTTATGTCATAGAAACATTAAATATAATAGGGCTGTCTGATTTATAATATCTCTGTTGACGGATGAATGATATCCATTCAACATGTATGTAAGGGAACATTTTATTTGCAAGCTTTATTTGAAGTAGTGTATAATTTCTTACCAGTAGCGGTACGCCCCTGGCACCAGTGGCGTGATCCTTTCCACGTGGCATTGCGCTACCGCCAAATGGCTCGGCCAAATATCTGAAAAAAATATCATTTAGAGTACTAATCTTTTAATAATAATGATGCTTCTAGTTCTGTGGATACATAAACTTTTTTACATACATTGCTTCTTTTAGTTATATAATTTTTTCACTTTATTTATTTATTTATTTTTATTTATTTATTATTATTATTATTATACACAATCACTTACAATACAATTTATCAAAATTTTGTAGAAGTTAAAGAGGATGGTTTGAACACTTAATTACCCTGGATATCTCACTAGGATACCCTGTGCTGAGATATCCAGTGAACTCTGTTCGTGCTACTACTGCACCTGCGTTATTCTTTTATTACTACACCTGTGTTTTTATTGCATGAAGTATAAAATAATAATAACAAAAATATATAGCGAATAAATAATAATAATAATAGACAAACAATTACATATCAATTACATAACATAATAATAATAAATCTACATATAAATAAAGTTTATATAAAATAATCATAATATTAGCAGTGCTAAAAAAGTTTTAAAATATTTACTGTGCCATCATAATCCAAAGATTTGAGCCATTTCTCCACATTTTTTTTGACATTATGTTTATTACAATCTTGGAAATTCAAAATCTTATTAACGTTATTTACCAAGTACGGACCTAGAAATGGAAGGTGCCTTTGAGCGAATCGTTTTTTTGTTTTAGGAACGGTATAGATAATTCGGTTACGTTTGGAAAGAGATCAGTTGTTTTTGTTTTAAATTGGTATAGAAGTAGCCTCAATACAAAATTTTTTCTAACAGACAGAACATTACTAGTATTATAAAGATCACGAGTCGGGTATCTAAACGGTTTAAAATATATTATTCTTAGTAACATACGCTGAGCTTTTTCAACCTTAAGTAAAACTTTTTTGGTAGCACCACCCCATGCAGTTATACAATATCTTATCAGGGATTCACATAAAGCACAGAATATATTACTCAGAAAACTTGGACTCCCCAAATGTCTCAAGGTTTTAAACACCCGTGCCATTGACCTTATACGCGACGTCAAGTTTTCGACATGAGATTCCCATTTCAAGCATCTATCTACTATTACTCCTAGATATTTAATTGCAATGACTCTTTCCAGTGTGATACAAGTGTGACTACAAGTTTTACATAGAACATTGTTATTATCAACATCAGAATGTACTTTAATTGAGAAAGAGGATTGAGGTTGCACTGCTATATTAGGACTAAAAGTATTATATTTTGTTTTGTCAAGGTTTATAGAAAGAAATTTCCTATCAAGCCATTGTCGAATCAAAGCAGTCCCACTTTCAGTAATATTTTTGGACCAGAAAAGAGCAGAACCGTGTCATCAGCATTAGTTATAATATTACAGCCCGGTAGATTTAGTGAACAGATGTCATTTATGTATATAATAAACAGGGTTGGCCCTAAAATACTTCCTTAAATAACATCAACTTCCGAACTTAAAGTATTTCCTATCTTTGTACACTGTCGTCTTTCGGATAAGTAACTTTCGAAAAAATTATAAGAAACTCCTCTTAGCTAAAAGAATCTGGATAGAAACTGTATCAAAAGCCTTTGCTAGGTCAAGAAATACACCTAAACATTTATTATTAACTTCAATAGAATTTAAAACAACTTTAATTAATTCATTTAAAGCATCTTTAGTGGACATATTAGCCCTAAAACCAAATTGTTGATCAGATAATATTTTTGTATTGAACAAAAATTTTTTAAGACGAATATTTATAATTTGCTCAAGAATCTTTGAAATTATTGGTAAAATTGAAATTGGTTTGTAATTAGATATACAGCATTTAGTTCCACCTTTAAAAATAGGATGTATGATAGCCCTTTTAAAAGTTTTTGGAAATATCCCTTTTTCTAAACACAAGCTACAAAAAAATGTTATAGGAGCAACAAGGATATCCACGTTTTTTTAAAGTATATCCGCAGATATGTTATCAATACCTCGCGCACACAATCTAAGATTATTAATTATATCTTTAATCTCCTTTTCATCTGTCGGTAACATAACAAACGATTTTAATTTGCTAGAAGTTAGAGTAGTAAGTATAAAGTAAGTACAGATTAAATAAATTACATCATAATTTAAACACATTGTAGATGATAATACATTACTAATTAACAATGTGTTGTTAATTAACAGTGGGTTACATCATATCGCGAAATATCAAGAGCTACATATTTCACCCTTACCGAGATAAAAAGAAAATAAATCTTTTTATTTATGGAAAAATAAGTCTTTAAAGATAAAGATATGTTTAAGCTTTAATTTAGAAAAGAATTAATTGTTAGATTCTGTAAATAACGTTTTTTTATTTCCTCTTATTTATATAATTTAAGTTTTCTTAAGTTTATTGTTATAAATACAGAAAAACTAAAAAAATCCATAACCAATGGTGGTCCTTTCATCTAGCCTCAACAAGAAGTCATTCAGCTCGATTCACCAAAGTGTGGTACTGAAGACTGATAATCGTCTAGGCCTGATCTCTATAATATTCTAAACGTCATCATACACTCTAAAGTCCCTAAAACAACCAGAAAGTTGCCATAAAAAGAGAACATAATAAGCTATTGAACTGGCCGCAACGTTTAAAGTACTAAAGCCAACAGAAGTAATTTTAAATAAGCTCCAGAAATTTAAAACTATATTATGTTATTGTATTATACACACACATGTATAAATATATAAACACTTTACATTCCAGAAAAAATGTCGTATGTTATAAAAAAAAACTATTTTTACTGGTATATATAAAACACTTATTTTGTATCCACCAAAGTTTAATAAAAGCATTACGTAACTGTTTGAAATTTTAAATTTATTTAGCTTATCGCAACGGAGATTGTAATTGTTCTAAATTGCTTCCGACAGGATTACAAAAGTTATCTTAAAACTTAAAGGCTTATAAAAGTTGAAGTATAACTTACAAATAAATAGCCTTGAGTCCTTTTTTTTTTTTCCTTTGGAAAAACCCGTTACGGGTACGCCGTCGGCCCTGCGGGGTGACGGCCGGGGGGTTATGTGGGACTACCCGGCAGCATAGAGGATGCTGCCATTTTTAAGGCTACCCACTAAAAAACCAACGGTTGCCCTCTTCGCCGTAATGGGACGTCACGGGATCGCGTTAGCACACACCGTGACGCCCCGGCAAGACCCCCCGAATGAGGGTGCCCCGAGCAACATAGAGCACCCTAAATAGCCTTGAGTCCTATGTAAGATTATAAAATCTTTAATAACTTACATAAGTAAGTTCTTATACATTTTAGGATAAAATAAACACAAGCAAGACAAACATAGATAAAAATATATCCCAGTAAATAAAACAACATACTTAATTATTATCATATAAATACATTACGTATTTATATGATAATAATGCAAATTTAGATATTAACAATGATTTATAGTATCGTTTAGCAGATACAGAAAACAAGTAAGATACTGTATGAATATATAATATGAATATAGATTTCCTTAATAGCGTCCGAGAAGTTCGCCTTCAGACAGTGCGGCGCGTTGGCGGTCACTCGTTGATTGTGATATACGAAGCAAATTATTAACAGATTGAAATTAGACTTGAATACCTTGTTATGAATGCTACGCGCAGGTCAGTTATAGCACTTAGCTGCTCGCATTTTGCATGTTTAGTATCTTGGATTGATTATTAATTTTGAACATTAGTACAACCATAATATTCTAGTTTGATTGAATTTATATTTATGACATAAATATGAGACAATCAAATTCCATCGCTTGAGGTCTCACTGTATATATAGTAAACTAACAACTCTATTCGAATTAATATTTAAGATTAGTAAGAGCTTTTTTTAAACTTCATTACTGAATCCGAATAAGTCATCGGCAAAATTTATACAATTAAAAAATAATATATATTTATATAAGTTTATAACGAGACTGCACAACTGAAATATAATAGACTAGCTGTGCCCGCGACGTTTAACGCCGGTTAAAAGTTGAAAACGCATTTTATCAATAAATTTTCTATATTGTGTTGAATTTCCAAAAAATAAAAAGCCGAGCTCAAAATTCAAAACTTACAATAACTCAAAATCATTTATTTGAAAAGAGAAGGTGGAATGAATTGTTTTTGAAAATTGAAAAGCCATGTTAGTATTTGTGTTGGAAGAAAGCTCAAGAAACTTTCAGAAAAACGTCGTAACTCGAACTTTTATTTATTATAAAAGTGCACATTTTTTAATCATAAGTTATAATAACATAGTATTATTTTGTACTGACTTCTTAATATTTCATTCCTATTTAGCGAATATTTGGCGAATAATTTAACGTTTTTAGCGAATATTAAGCTATTTAGTTAGCCTGAGCAAGAAAGCTTGTAGGTATTAACAAAGCGTTTTAGTTACGAGTAGCGTAGTAATTTCTTATCGATAACAAATATAATAAGTTTCGAATTTCAAATTAAATAGGGAAAGCGGGTGTTAAGCCATTAAGAACATATTGTTTCGAAAAAATAAAACTTTAGCGAGTTTTGAAAACCCTCTGGCGCCATCTGGTTCTGGAAATCAAAACTAATTTGGCAAGTACGCATTTTCCAGAAATATTAAAAACGTTTCTTAGGCAATAAAAATTATCTTAAATGTTGACCAGCACATTCAGCGATCCCCACACCAAAATTTTTCCAAAATTCGTCACGTAGATTTGATGTGAGAGGTGCACAAACATACGTACAGATAGACAGACAAAAAGTTCAAAAATTGTTAATTTGATAACTATATCGATTGTTTAATATACCCTAATTAAAAGAATGTTTTATTTTTCACCGAACTTATATACATTACAATTTTATTATGAATTAATATCCGGTACTGCTAATATGTATCATATTACAAGTATAATAGGCCCACTGCAATAGCGATTGCCGTGCACATTACATATAATCGTTAATGGATCATTGACTATACAAATTATAAAATTGAGTTAATTCATAATTATTGGAAGTTGAAAGTGGATAATGACAACAGCTTTATTAAATTATAATTATGAAATTATTGCGAAATTAAGAAAATGTTCGCTAATCCCTATCGATTTTATTATAATATGCTATAACTCTTTGGAAGCTTTGACCACAGCTAGGTAGTGCTTACTCCTCTGTAACTTAAAAATATTTCACAGAATTAAGCTGATAAATTTCACCACTATGATTTTCTTCACAGAACTTATATAATAAATAAAATCCAGCATATAAAAACAATTTTTCAAGAATCAAGAGCCAGAGTTCACAATTTCAGTTAAAAAGATAATTTCTTAAAAAAAAATAATTAAACATATTACAATTATGCTATAAGGTTCTCCAAAATAATTATATTTTCATTTTTTTCTCAGATTGGGTGAAGCAAAATATGTCAATTATTCTAAAGTTATCACTATAGATGGATATTTAGAGAACTTTGAACTTCTACCCATTTCTTTGACAGAGATGATTTCAAAGAGCATTTAAAGAAGATAGGACATTTTTTGATGTAAGACACTAGTGAGTATGACAAGGTTATTTATGAAAAAAAAACTCTTATATTAGATATACAATTAAAAAAACATTTAAATGAACAATTAAGAGCGGCGTAGTTTAATACAATCAAGATAAAGTCTCTGATTTATGATAAGATTCAATAAGCCGTGGTTGTATTAATTAACAAAGACTGGTTTTAGTTCTGCTGAACGCAAATTACAATCGTCTATTTGTAATATTTTCATACCCTATGAGGCAATCAGTAAAACGAGTATATTCAAGGCAGACCGGGTCATATTTATTTTGCACATCTATATGCAATACAATCATTAAAATATTAACTAAAAATGTTTACTAGTTAGTTAAAAACAAAAGATCTAAAATCATAATATAAGAAACATATGTAGATAACAATTATATTTATATGAAGTGTTAATGTAATAATAAAATTAATACTTTGTATAGATTTTGGCTCAAACAAGCCGTCAACATACAAAAAATATAAAGCTAAATTCCCTTGTCAAATATTTATTTCTGTCAACTATCTCAATACGTCTAGAGTAAAAAATACAGTGTCACAGGAATTCAGTCATTTTTAGCTGTATATGTAAGCTACGATTAATATTACATTTTTATCGTTCAATAAGGTTTAACAGCCATTAGCGAAAAGATTTATCACTCGAACCAAAGACCTTGATACAATTATCTCATCAAATCTACAAGGCTTCAGTGTCAGATTGACAGCAGACAATGGCAAATGATGTTTGAAAACGAGCCGTTAGAATAAGCCGTCATACACAACAAAAAACTTTTTTCCAGTTTATAGTGTAACACAACCTTTATTTTGTTCTATAGATCCTTAAAAGTGTGCTACTTTCAGCCCTTGCATAATGTAAAATGCACAAATGGAACGCGGTACCATGGCTTGAACGGCAAGCGTTTTATCGCAATGTGTTTTTGTCAGTCCAAACTTGGGTGTTTTGAGCTTTTCTTAGTAAGGATGCTGTTGTGTGGCCAGCATTAGATTATTTTTGTATTTATTTATTCTTCGTTTAATAAAACTAAAACAACACAATTTGCAACACACAATTGCGACTCAAAATATGACAGTAAAATAACAAAAAGAAATGAAGTATTAAAATAAATAGTTGTATAACTAACAATCTTTTCTCTTACAAACAGAATAGCGCAGATTCAAATCAATCCGTAGAGTTCTGTTTGGATTGCATTTTGCTTTGCTTTTTTTTGCTCGAACGAATTTCTACAAATCCTCTAGAGACTTGTCCGTTGTAGAACTTTGAAAATCTATCCAAGCAATCGACAAAGTCCATTAAGAGTTTTTGTTCATAATTTTTGTTTGTATCCTAACAAAAGTAATGATAAATGAAATACATTTAAAATTATGACATTTACATTAATTGTATCGCTGTTATATGATCTCATTATTTAAATGTCATTATAATCAATATATTATATATTTGAGTTCTTTGAAACTAGATACAACGTAATCGTGATTGAACTACACAAAATAAGGTCTTATAAAAGTTTACAGCTTGTTAAACTTTACAAAACAAAAAAGTGTATTGAATAAGTTGAACAAGGTAAATGCCAAGTCTAAGTGGTCATTTCAATAACACAAAACGACACATAATAAGCCAGCATTAGCGCTATTGAGAAAGGCTGATAGCCAGACAGCAGCCACGAATTTCTTTGTCAGAAATGTTCCTAAACCATCTCTTACCACAGTCTAATGTCGTAAGGAATTACATCTTTCTGTGCCGTACCTTAACCCTTCTGAAATTATACACAACATACAATTAAATAATATGAATTAAAAATTATAACTATTACTTATTTCATTTAAACGTAAAAAATACAATAATATATAAATTAAACAATGTTTCGAATATATTGCCTTGGTCAGACGTTAAACTATAATTCATTATAATAATAAATAATATATAAACGTTCAACACATCGTTATGACAAAATAATGGATACGCTCCGTAACAGGTTGTGTGAATAAATAAGATGTTAGTGTATACAAACCCGTGCCAATAACAATATATTTAATACGAATATTGACTACTCTAGACCAAGAGAACTAAGTAATTGTACCCTATAATATGTTTTTTTTGGGTCAAATACACTTATAGTTCACGTGTTGTCATGAATAATACATTTTTAAACCAATCTCTGTTTAATTTACTCTTTATTTACACCATACAAAGGTCCGGTTTTTAATATAACTTTTATCCATTGAATAACTTTTAAATTGTGACAGTAATTCTTTAGATAAACGGTAATGACATGAAAGTCAGCCTTAGTTAAATTTAATATAGGAAGAGAAAAATGTCTCCCTTGAACATCAAAATACTGTACATTGTTATTGTATATCTATAACGTACGCTGAAAGTTTACGTATAAGGCTTGAATGCCACAACTTATCAAATGCCTTCGAGACGTGTAAAACACTTCTCGACCGCTTCCTCGTTCATTTAAATAGGCTTGCCTAAAATGTGTGTAGAATATCGTATTCTTTTAAATACATAAACTAAAAGGTATGAGTTCAATACACGCCCTATAATCTTGCAGAGTATAAAGGTGTTTAAAATTAGCCTGTAGTTGGCAGGATAGCTACAGCTGCTTCTTTAGAATACGATTTGCACTCTGCTAATCTTAAAAGAGGGGCCATACAAACGTGACAGTACAAAAGACAACTCGACTACACAAGTCTTAATTACAATGGCTAATATAGCGTCAGGACCTCTGGCTTAATTCAGATCCAGGCTAAAATAAGCTTTCCAAACCTCTTAGTTTTTTGGGATGCATACTTCGGTCATCGCAATACCGTAAAGACGTATATGTGGTATATAAGCATGTCAAGTGCATATGCAAAATACTTGTAAAAAAAAGCAAATAGATCCGCTTTCTCTATTGGTTCGCAAGCCTAGCTTGCTTCAGATTCTAGCATAGGAAACTTTCAGGGTCGACAGAAGTTTGACAGGAGATCTGTTGACAAATCTGTACAATTCAAGAAAAGCACACAATACAACACAACATTGTTACAAAAAAAAGGTAAGAAAATTGAATTACATTGCCGTTGTCTTTGTTAAGCGTTAACACCAGGTGTATTCTAACAGGAATACTGGATGTTGTATTCGTGGGTCGTGTATCTGTATATACGTCTAAGAACGAAGTCTGGACCACGTTGCATCTTACAGTACCTGGATCTGCTAAGACTCGAAGGCCATTTGTAACAAGAATCAAAATTATCTACACTTTATCTTGACTTTACAAACAACATACCTTTAATAAATCATTATCTTTTACTTTTATTATACTGATGTCATTTTTATCTATCTTGGCTAATCCTTTGTAACAAGGATCCTTGACAGTTTACTATTATTATATAATTCTATAATAAAAAACTGTAGTTGTGATATGATATATATATATATCATAAATGATAATATATATATATATATATATATATATATATATATATATTATCATTTATAAATATCAAGATTATTTCGTTTTTTATAATCTGATAAACCAAAAATCGTGACCAAATATTATCATAATAATATTCCATTAATGTATGTAGTAACAGCCGCAGAGCAATTAATATAATCAATCAGCCGTATTGTATTTCGACTTTGAACTACAATCTACATACATGTTTTTATAATTTCTTTTGATATCAAATTTAATTATTTTTTTTCTTTCATTACTCTTTTTATTATAAAGGTTTGAATAATCAGTTTATTTGATTTTCTTCCGATTAAGGAAGTTATTATAAATACCCGGTTTTAGAAAACTTTTATTAGTATAATGTTTTCAATTTTCGTAATTTTTTCAGATACCTTTTAAAAAATGCATAAAAGTGTGTGTGTCAGCGAATTCGGTCAAACGTTTTTTTTTGTTTTTTTTTTTTACTACGAGAAACATGTTTTAATTTAGAGTACGAAACCCGCTAAGCTTGAATGAACTGTGAGGCATAGAAAATTAGAACATATATATTGTATGCACATTAAACCATGAAATTAAAACCATTTAGAAATATTTTGTTATAAGATCAACAAGTCTTCCTTAACGCTTAATACGTCTAATGACATAACAGCCCATTAATTAAAACACTTATAATAAATATATCAAGTGTTTAATCTCAATATTAAAAAGCAGTATATTGTTTAGTTAACGACTTAGAAGTCGGAATTGACAACTGCCATGACAAGCTCCTTTTATATAATATTGTCATAATATAGAATTATATTCTATATATTTAAATTTACTTGAAAAATATGGAATAATATAATATAAAAAGTAAAACTTCAATCTATCATTAACATTAAAATTTTGCTAAAACTTCAATTCGTCTCAACCAATTCTGAATAAAACTTGGAAATTTATAATGAAAGTTCTTTGAAGTAAGTTTCGTCGGTTCAAAAGATGCACAAGCAAGTAACGACATCGCCGACCGCAGTATCACCGCTTATGTGAAAGTTTAGGAAACAATTTTTAAGAAAGAAGGAAGATCCTTACACGGTATTCAACACTATACTTTAAGAACACGATGTCGAAGACACAGTGAATTAATTTACAGTTTCATTATTTTCTGTTTACCAAGTAAACTATGATTATGAAATTCGTTTAACCCGTTTAATATAAAAAACTAATGAAATAAAATAGTTTAATGTCGTGGGAATTTAAACATTTTTATTTTTCACGCATTAACCAGATTTCAGACTCAATGTTATAGCAGAAAAATTCTCATTTACGCAAAATGTTTCTGTTGTGATCAAACAAATGTGTATCAAAGTAAAGTCCTTTCAAGTTTTTATACTAATACTAATTTTCTCTAAATTTTCTCTTGAAGCTTTCCTTCATTGAAACGTTTATGACGGAGATAGGAGATGTAACTCTAAGGACCCAGACAATAGGCCGTAGGTACTAGCCCCGGGGCACGGTTCATTATTGCAACTCGTCAACTCGTCTAAGGAATCTTTTTGTCTGTTAGTCATGCGCCTCTAAAATTTTTTGCCGTTTAAATCCTATCTAGTTTCTTTACATATTAATCAATTTTGCATAAAAATAAGTAAATTGTATTTATAAACTAAAACATGTTTGAAATCACAATTATAATATTTCAGAACCTTTGTGTTGTAATCGGATCAAATGACAATAAATCAAACTACTCCCGGGGGAGAAAATGTCAACGCAAGCGGAAGCCATAACAAATACTACTATAAAATGGCTGCACATAATTTGTCTTTGTGTGCCGCAGGAACCAACTATTTTAAATTTATGGACGTGCTACGAAACTGTGTTTCATTAACAAAGTGGAGAAGTTCCTTTGTTAAACATCCCTACCCGACTTTTCAAGAAGTGTAGTCACGCATGTCTCTAGCTCCTACCTTGAAATATTGAGGTATTACTTCATTTATTTATAAAATAATCTGATTACACATTATGATACAGTTTTAGCCAGTTATTTTCTTCTTTACAACAAATATATGCAAAGACTTAAAAAGGGTATCATGCGAAATCAATCTCTTTGAAATAACAATAAGGTGTTTCAAATTCCAAAGTAAGGGTGAAAACTTTTTCATACTTGGCAAAGAAGTCCTTCAAATGTTCTAAAGAAGCAAAGAAAAGAAACATCTATCGAGATGTTGTAAATCAGTGCAAATTTCAAAAGCATATTTTATTTTCTATTGAAGTGTTTGAAAATCTATTCAATTATAATAAAAATAAAATATGAAATCTTGCGTTTTAAGAGGTCGAGGTTATTTAAAAAAGGGCTACTAAAACTATAATATCATTTGATGTAACTACAAGGCTCGTATAAACACAGACCATAAATTAGGGTTTATTTTACAATTTGTTTTAGTAATTCCCATATTTTGAAATTACGACTCAGTGCGCTATGCGATGATGCAATTATCATTGTGGAAATAAATTTCTACAGTTACATTATCTAACATTATATTTATATATATACATCTATAATATATGTATAATAGTCTTATAATGCAATATCATAAATTAATATTACACATCCGAAGGACGACTATAACCAATTAAGTATAAGGAAAAGAATTTTTATTCTTGTAATATTTAAATGTTTTTATCAATTTATGCATTTAATATTTAGTTATATTAAAAAACAAAACATTCAAAACTCTCCTCTCTTAATCTAAAAGTTCTTAAAAAGAGTAGAAAGTGATAATAGAAAAAACATTTTTACGAGAACTGATCAAATATTAAAAGACTGCTTTTACTTGATTATTTTCATCAAATAACGTCCTTAAAATGGTCCTTATTACAAAAGTTTTAGTAGGAGCAGTTTTTTAATTGTCTTTTAGTACGATTATAACAACAAAGGTTCTGTATAAAATTAAAATAATTGTGATTTTGAATATATTTTAATTTATTAATATAATGTAATTGACTTATTTTACAATCCCTTATATTTATGTGAAACCAGAACTTTTACAGTTACTCGGTTTTAGTGAACCACAAGTTTGATCGTGCTATTGTCATTAGAATTGATTGAGAAACTGTCGATCTTTTATCGGAAACATTTATGCAATTGAAGCTACGGATTTTAAAAGTAGCAGAGTTCCTTACGAAGGGCATCTCTTCAATTTTCATTGTTAGGGCAGCAAAATACTTGGAATTCTCTCCCATGTGTCTGATTCCTGACAACTACAGTCTAGGGGCTTCAAAATGCAAGTAAATAGTTATTCCTATATATTTGTGTAATATTATAGACTACATTCACGATTAAAGTCAGACAGGTTGCAGTCCACCATAAACCTGTATTGTATAAAAAACTAATATAAAATGTATATATTTAAAAAATAAATGAAAAAAAGGGGCATGGAAAATTGGAAGGAATTCAAATTAGAATTGCATCATAGAATTAAATGTGTCATTCATAAATTAACATATAAACTAAACAAAATGACGTGTCTATTTTATTGGCCAAGAATAAAATCATCAGCTTTGAAGTCTTTTTTGTATCTCGTCATATCTACCTAGAATCTAGTCGACTTTATCCTGCTCACTAGAAATATTTTTTTTAAAACGTTGAAAATATTTCTTTCTTTTTAGCGTTCGTTTATTACATTATTTATGCACGTATGCAAATGTAATCAATTGTACATAAACATGCTTGTAAAAATTTAACCAGATAGCACATCGGGTGATTTCAGTCTATTGTGCTGGAACAGTTAGTGTCACGCGATGCTAAATTGCAGGACTTTAATGTATTACCGTGGCGTTATCGACATTTTTGATATGTTTATTATTGTCTAGATTTTAGCCGACTCTTATTATTCTCTTAATAACATTTGGCTAAAATCTATTCGAAAAAAGTTTATTGTGAGTTTGCCTGGATAGTTATCGCCGACACAAAACCGATTTGTTTTTGTAATTTTGCAAAAGAAAAGAGGCTACCTTCAAGTTTTTTATATATTTAATAACTTAATACTATTTCATAATATTTGACAATTTAATAACTTACCATCCTTAAATAGAAGAAAATCCTATTCAATGGTTAAAAATACAAAAAGATATCGGGCGATTGCTTTTACTTAAACGATAGCAAGTTCAGTTTAGGTCAGCGCATATTAATCAGTACGTAACACAGATTGCGGTTTCAGGCCACTGAATTAATTTTCTTATGTTAATACACAAGGAGGCAAGTCTGCATATTATAAAGGAACTATCGGTCCTTCATAGTGGATCTCTAAATTTTTTGGTTTTATTTAAATGTATATAGAATAAATTTTACGACCTGTCTTGATTATTAAAAAGCGATAGAGTATTAACATATTTAAACTTCACGAAAACAAAATCAATCAAATGATTTACAAATGTTAGCTTCTCACCGTTTTCATAATTTCGAAATTTTATTTCTCACGATTTTTAGTTTAGTAAACATGTTGCTCATTAGTAAATGTAAGGACTGCTTTCAAATATATATATCAATTATCATATCAATAAAATTAATAATTAATGTTGTTTATAAAAATAAAAATTGCATAACATACTGAAGAAGTTCTTTTAAATGTTTTGACTCTTTATAATAGTTCTGCCTTCATCCGAATTATCTATGATCGACGCAAGATGTAAATTCTTTTCACGCACTTCTATCACTTAAGCGGAGAGTGAAGCTTTACTATACCATCATTAACGCATCTTTAACATATTTTCTTTGGGCGTTTCTTTCTCCTATAAGTATACAACTTTGAATGTTATTTGATATTTACTCTAACAAATTTATGCAATAAAATATTTTATTTATAATATTTGGAAGTATATTTGAAACATTTTTATATTTTACAATCAACACTTTTTTTTCTTACTGCAACACAGTTTTTAACTTTCGCAGGCATCATCAGGCAACATCTTAATATTTTGTTATATAGTTATTAAGTTTCTGTACTATTTAAATAAATAAATAAAAAGTAAATAAATTATCAATTAACAGATTTAATTATTTAATATTATCCAATAACATAGTCAAAATTTTTAAACAATATTTTTGCAGGCCAATAAATAGAAAGGGACAACAAACATTGCCTGTTCTATAAAAAAAAAATCATAACAAATGAAAGTTCGTAAGTATCATTGTAAAACCGATGTCAGATGCTGCAGAGAACAAGGATGCGTGTCAAGATAAGACGCAAAACTATTTTTCTTTCTATCTACACGATTCAATATGGCTTAGGGTGAAGACTGATTTATGTTGTCTTATTTGCTTCAACTTTTTCTCTTTATATGTATTTTTGTAATATTAGTAACTGACTCTAATATATAAAGCACACTCCCAAATATTTAAATTGGAAATGTAAACTAGAAGATTAAGTTATTTTTGTTTTTGTAAAAAAAAAATTATTAATATACTTTAAAGCTAAAAAAATAATTTTTTGTCACCTTAAATCATCAGATTTTCTCTTTTTAGTTCTGTTCATATTATTATATTCCAATTTCAAATAAAAACTTTTTAAAGATACTACTAACTCAACATAAAACCACGGCGAATATTTGCAACCCAAATTTATTTATCAGTCAAAGTAAACATCAAAAACACATGACGATTTTTGATGATACTTTGCTTGAACCAACCCGAAAATTCCTCCTGGTTCGACAACGTTACTACCACTCTGAAACAGAAAATCGTCTCGAATTATCTATTGTACCTGCGTTTTGTACATATAGAAATTGCTTGTTAGAAAATCTCGAATAGTACATTCGGATGACTGACAAGTTGTTCGTTGTCTTGCCAAATAAAATTGTAGTACTATTTCATAGTACGTCATGAAAAATAAATTGCGAAACACCTTTGGCTCTACGCTATGCTCTCTTTCTATCTACTACGATTGTAGTAGTAAGTAGAATAGAGAGACGCCACGTTAACAATATAATTAACGGTTTTATAACTATTAACTTGATAATTTTATTTAATTTTCTATTGTTTTAGTATTTCGTTATTATGTTCTTTTCTTACTTATAATACAATTGAAATAACACTTTTTACTAATCACAAATACAATTCAGAATGTTTCAGTAAAATAACAAAAAGAAAATATGAAAATAAAAAAGTTATGCAACAAACATAACTTCTCTCACAAACAAAGATTTCAAATCCGTGATCAATCAACCAATCGTCGAGTTCTGTTTAGATTGCATTTCTCTTGGATGTTTTTTGCCCGAACAAATTTCTACAGAACCTCTAGAGACTTGTTCATTGTAGAACTTTGAAAAGCTACGCAGCCATCGAGAAAGTTCATTAAGAGTAAGTGTTCATAATTTTTATATCTGTCGCCTAACTAAAATCATGATGAGTAAAATACTTTCACAATTATGAAATGTGCCTTAAAAGTATCGCTTTTATTTAATCCGATATGCAATCATCGTTTCACTTGAAATATTTATTAGTTAAATCCGATTATCTATAAATTAAATCCAAATACAATAATAATACGTATTGAAATAATCAAAACAAAGCTTTCAAATTGCCAAGCTTGTTAAACTTTTCATAACATAAAAGAAAAATAAAAATCCTAACAAGGTTAATACCGAGTCTAATCGGTTATTTTATAAAACACAAGTCAAGAAACTTTGAGCCAGCATTACCGCTAAGATTGTTAACAGAGAGTCAGTAATTAATTAAACAACCACTAATTTCCTTGTCAAAGACTGTTCTTGACCCTCGTGTTAGCGAGGTCTAAAATAAAGAGAAATTAAACCTCTCTGTACCGTACCTTAACCCTTCTGAAATAACAGACTTTACGATTACACAATTTTGATTAAAAAATTAATATGTATTTTTATTTATTCCACCCCGTAGAACACAAAATTATAAAATTATAGAACTAATTCGTGGTAAGGATGATAATGAACTATTCAGGTGGTAAGGATGATAAAGGACAGGCATCAGATCAAATAGCTCTTCGCAGAGCACTGGGTCCCCGACAATCCGTACGGCTCTCCGCCGTACGCGGTAAAAAGGTAGAAGCTGATATTGGGGTGATCCGGACCAGAGATGAGAACAGTACTCCATATGTGGCCGGATGTGTGCCTTATAGAACGCAAGTCTTTGGCCAGAATTGAAATACTGCCTTGCTCTATTGATCACACCCAATTTCATTGAAGCCAACTTGGCCTTGCTCATCAAATGAATACGAAACCGATAGTCGCTCGAAATGTCAAGTCCCAGTATTCTGATACTTGGCAAGGTGGCGAGGTTTGTGCTCTCGAAGAGTGATACGACAAATAAGGTTTTTTTTAGTGGTAAACGCGCAAACCTGTGTCTTTTGGGGATTAAACTGAACGAGGTTCAGTTCACTCCATTCTGCGACCATCCCCTGGCAGGTCTCTATAGAAGGCCCAAGTTTCTTTTGGCACTCGTCGAGGTTTTCCCGAGAGAGACTTATTGGGCCGGAATATACCGCCTCCTCAGTGCTGTCATCCGCATAACAATGTAGGTTGGAAATATCCAACATATTATTGATGTGCAGGAGGAACAGGGTTGGGGATAGCACGCAGCCTTGGGATACACCAGCGTTCGTTGGGGTCCGAGCAAAATCCGTCGTGAACGACCAGTATGCTCCGCCCAGTGAGGAAGCTGGTGATCCACTTGCAAAAACTCTCCGGAAGCCCATAGGAACGAAGAAGAAAAGAAGCCCCTTTGTGCCATACACGATCGAAGGCTTTCGCTCTATCCAAACTAACTGCCAGACCCTCTTCCTTGCTTTCAATAACCGCAGCCCAACGGTCTGTGAGATATAACAGAAGATCACCAGCCGATCGACCATTGCGACAGCCATATTGCCGGTCATTGAACAACTGGCGATCCTCGAGGTACGCAAGGAGCTGTCGGTTCTCCATTATTTTGGAGAGAAGAGAGGTGATGGCGATAGGTCTGATATTTAGCCGGATCTGAGCTCACACCTTTTTTAGGGATCGGATGGACAAAGGCACACTTCCACGAGACCGGGACTACGCCTTTGAGATAGGAGTGCCGAAATAAACGCGTTAGCACTGCAGTCAACTCAGGGGCATACGTTCGTAGCACTAATGCGGAAATACCATCCGGCCCACTCGACTTATAAACACCCAAGGAAAGTAGAGAACGACGAATTATTTTTTTTTCCGAAAATTATTTCCGGCATTGAACTCTGACACCGCTGGATGGTAGGCGATGTTTTCCCTTGGTCGTTCAAGGTCGAGTTTGAGGCAAAAAGAGTGCCCAAGAGATCGGCTTTCTCTTTTGCCGTATGGGCCAGAGAATCATTCCCGAAAGTACCGAATGCTGTATATTTATTATTCGTATATTTATAAACGCCAAAGTATGCCTAAGTCTGGACCATAGGTGATTTGGCAGTACCGGAAGCTGGTGTGACTTCTAGGGCATTTGTGACAACAATTAAAAATCTATACACTTTTCTCGACGTTACAAACAGTATAATTTCAATTAATTATTACTTTTTAGTTTGTTACACTGATGCTAATTGACTCACGTTGCGCTAATTATTTGTAAGAGGAGCCCTTATAGTTTAAAGAAGGATAATTCCAAAAGTTAACAAGTGGTATTGAGTGAAAGCCCCGTCCTATAACTTGCTAGTTAAGAAAAGTGTTATATTATCATTATTATTTTTACTCGCACTGAAGTCATAAAAACCACTTATTGTTGTAGCATATTTCATAACTTTGAAACACTTTTCTGAAAACACCACGCATCGACTTGCATCATAACCACCCCGATCACGAATACGTAATTTCAGTTTTTTTAAAAGTAATTAAAATATCGCCTTTTCTATTTCGCAAAAAAAAACAAATCAGCTCTAAGTTAGGTAAGTATGTATCGATTGGTATCAAAACTAATTTAATTGAATATTCCCATTGAAAAATGTGCTATAATTATACATACATATTCAAACATATTCACGCACACCTACATAAAAACACACGTTCTGAGAAGGTGTCTACAATTACAAATCACACCCTAAACTTAAATATATTGCATAAAATAAGATTTTGAAAAAGGGTGTAATTATAATAACTTCCTTAATCAGCAAGTTAATAAATCTAAATTATAATTTGTTAAACAAGTTTTATTTTGTAATTGTATTAAATGTTAATGCCAGCGCAAGCCATAACAAGTACTACGATAAAATGGCTGCACATACCTTGTCTTTGTGTACTGCAGGAACCAACTATCTTAAATTTACGGACTTGCTTCGATTGTGTTTCATTTACTATATGAATAGGTGCTATTAAAGAGGTGAATTCACTCAGCTTCCACCCTGAAAACCAGTTTTGTTTTTCCTACGTTTATTTATAAAGTTATATTATATACATTCTTAATCAGACGTAATAAAAATTCTTCTTTGCTACAAATAAACTCAAAGACTTCTCGTTTGTATTTAAAGGGTATCCGACAAAATCGATCACTTTGATTGTGAAAGAACAATGAGGTTTCTCAAATTCCAAAGTGAGGGTAAAGTTTTTTGGAAGTAATATAAGTCTTTTAAAATGTTCCAAAGAATCAAAGAAAAGAAACAGGAATTGCGAAAGCATTTTCCAATATATAATTACACAATTTTATAATACTTTAATAAATAATTTTATTTCGTAGAACTTTAACATTCAATAAATTGTAAAAAGTTCTTAATTAAAATAGATTAACTTGAATTTTAAGAGCTCGAGATTAATGTACAAAGCCTTCTAAAATTATTATGTCATGAAAAATTTAAGAGGCTCTTATAAATACAAAGCATTAGTTAGGGTTTAATTTACAATTTCTTTTGGTCACTCACATATTATGAAATTACCTTTGAATTATTTATTGATTTTATTTATTATAAACGCTTTCAAGAACTTGAACCAAAACCTAAACGGCGTTAAAAAGACAGAATAGCATTAACGAAAAAACATTTAATGGAAGTATATTTTCTTTTGCTATTAGAATATCCATAAGAAAAGTCTCTCTCTCTTTAAAAACAGTCATTTTAATTATTTTCACAAAAATATTTCCTTACATAACCATGAATTTTTTTAGTAATTGCTGGATATTTATAAACAAAAACTTTTATCAAAGAATAAAAGAAGGTATTCCTGTAAATAAATGTATTCACGTAAAAGTCGCAACTAAGTTATCAATAGCCTTATATTTTTAAAAATATATTAGAAAAAAAATTACACATCCTTATTGGATATTACGTCTTTCTTTTTATACTTTGGTACAAAGTGACCTTTAACACAGTATACTATTATAAGGTCATAAGACAAAAGAGACATGTTCCTATATTCTTATTTAGTTGTAACAAGTGTTAAGTAACAAAATCACTCCATACAACTACATCAGAACCAGAATTTTTTTGCCAACATTTATTTATAAAGTTATATTATTTAGAGTCTTAAACAGTCGCAATAACAATTCTTCATTACTACAAATACACTCAAAGACCTTATATTAAAAGGGTATCCGAAAAAGTCGATCGCTTTGATTGTGAAATAACAATGAGGTCTTTCAAATTCCAAAGTGATGGTAAAAACTTTTGTAAGTAATATAAGTCTTTTAAAATGTTCCAAAGAACCAAAGAAAGGAAACATCGGCCGAGCCGCTGCAATTATTTTAGAATATCGAAAGCATTTTCCAATTAATAATTACGCAATTTTAATATACTTAAATATATATATTTATGACACAGAGTTTTAACATTCTATCAATTGTAAAGAGTTTTAAATTAAACAGGAAATACTTTGACTTTTAAGAGATCGAGGTTATTTAAACGAAACTTACTAAAATACAAATAAAATTACAAGGTTGTTATAAATGCAGAGCATAAGTTAGGGTTTTATTTACTATTTATTTTGGTACGTCGTATATTTGAAATTAGCATTTAACCATTTACTGATTGTATTGTCTATTATTTTATATTAAAAAATATGTTTTATTGTCTATTATCATAATATCGAAAACTCGTACATTTAATTCTATGAAACAACCAGACAGTTTTAAAGGAAGTGGATACATTTGTGATATTTAAATGTTTTGAAAAACCTGAACCTAAGCCAGTTTATAATGTGTTAAAATACTGATAAGCAATAATGGGAAAATTTTTTTATCGAAGTAAATATTTTTTTATTAAAATATTCATAAAAAAGAGCCGTCTCATCAATATTCTTGTAAAAATAGTCATTTAATTATTTTTATAAAAATATTTCCTTGCTTAATAATAATGAATTTACTCAATAATTGATCGAAATTTTTAAATCTTCATGATATAATTTTAATATCTAGCAGTGAAAATCTTTATGAACTCTAGTCTGACTTTCATCTTTAAAACAAAAGCTGTCATGAAAGATGAAGAGAAGCTGTTCCATAAATTCTTCTATAAAAGTCGCAACTAACACATCAATAGGCTTATTTCTTTTAAAATATATTAGAAAAATTACACATCGCAATGTATATGTGTCATTATTTTTATACTTTGGTAAAAAGCGACTCTTAACATATACTGTTAAAACTTTATAAGGCAAAACAGGAGTTTCTATATTGTAATTTAATTAATTTAATTTACTCAATATTATTTGGTATATACCAAGTATGTTTTGTATTTTAAATTATATTAAATACTGTTTTTAGCGATATCATTTTTCTTATAAATTAATGTAGGTCGTAATAAAATAAATGTTTGAGCGATGACATCATTTTACACTCTTGAATAAAATATTAATCTTATATTAAACATATATCGTATAAAGTACTTTTGATTAGATTGAATTAGAAAATGAAGCCTTACTTTTATCAAATATAAATATAAAGTGTCAGTCTGAGGCGACAAACGTTTTGTGAAGGTCAAACTTTTAAACCATTCCTTAACTAGTTACTAGTTTTTTTTCTTTTTTCTTTTAATTAAAACTTCAAAGTGTAATCACAAAAAGTCATTGTTGAAATTTTATCATAAATTATTATACAGAACGACTTGATATGGACTATAACAGGCTAAAGAAAGTTTTGCTAAAATTTCCATACTAAGAAGTTGTCTAGATAACAAGTTTCTTAACAATCGCTGTTCAAATTTTTTAAATTAATAGACGAAACATCCATAAAGAGTCGACTCATATGGTTATGTCGATAATTTTACGCTAGTATTATTTAATTGATGGTATTTAGGAAACATACCACGTCATCTGATACAATACAAGCTTGATAAAAAAAAAAAAATATAAGTGTAAAGTAAGAAAGATTCACTTAAATCTGAAGTATTTCTACCTTTCTTAATATTTATTTTGTTTAGATACGTTACTGATTAATACTTTTATTACTAAGTCAAACTAGGTTATTTCATTTTATAAAATAACGGTGTCAAAAGTTCATCTGTAATACGCGTAATTACGTCTCTATTAGGTTAGGACACATTTCAACCATAATATTGAGTAACTTAGGTCGATGTAGTGAGTTATACTCATGTGCTCCAAAAATAAAGATACATGCAAATAACCGTTTATCTATTGAAATAAAACTATTTTACGGATAAAACTCGCGTTTGTTTTTACATTTTTTAATTTATACCCGACGTTTCGAATGCTTTTCACGACGACGTTTCAAACACCTGGAAGTCTATCCTGAAAAATAAAAAAAATATTAAATCCCACGTCTGTGAACACAATGCCAGACATAGATACAGTTAATGCGTTTTGTATATATTCTTTATTGTTTACCAATAACAGTAAAAATTTACAAAAAAACAGAACAAAAAAAAAAACACAGTACAATGGGCGTTTTGTGTGCATTCTTAACTCTATGCTCGTAAACTTAGGAGCCGTTGGAGGTAGGTGACAAATAAACTAACTGACTGACAGACACCATCATCTTGTCTTACTGCGAACCCATTTGCTGCACAGCACTCGAGACGTCGGATTTCAATTAAAAAAATATAAAAATAAACGCGACTTATATCCGTAAAATCGTTTTATTGAAATGTGTAGTACTCGTGTAAATTTTAGAAAACGTAATCCTTTATCAACTCAACAGCAACTTAACTAGATATGATTTTTAAAAAGAAATAATCAAAATTTCGAAAACAATAATCATTAGTGTTTTAGTACATTTACATAGATAATCAGGACAAAATTTATTTTTGCAACCTTACATAACATTTTATCTTGCTTAAGCGAATGGTTAAACGAACCAAATATTTCATAGAACCAATTATTTCTTGGTACTGAATGCCTACATTTGGAAGAAATTTGACCATACTTATTACATTATATATTATATTACATGCTCCTTATCTAACCTAGGAGTAAAAATTTTTATTTTCACGCATTCTTAACAAATTATGCACAATGCTTCTGTGTTTAACTTGGAATAATGAGTGTTCATAAGCCTTATAAACAAACTTATAATGATTTCGTAATTAAGTCTTACTTCAACTATAAACAAATTGAAGCTGTACAAATATTTTGATTAGTTTATATAAATCATAACAACATAACGTCACTAGTTTTGTTTCAATAGTAAAACATTTTCAAGACATTGCGCTATACAAGAAATGGCTTCCTATCAAGATCAATTTATCTTTTAGCAACAACTGTAAAGAGCTCTCTACACTTAGACCTTGAACTTGGCGTGATTTCACAACACTAACTTGCCGAGACTTAACTATGGACTCCATACTCGCATTATTTCTTAGTGTTTTCACAGTACAGTTCGTAACATTGAGCGATTTTTTAAAATATTTTCACAGAGAAGTTCGCAAAATTAAGCGATATGGACGTTAATTTAGGATGGATGGAAGGATGGATGGATGGACGGACGGACGGACGGACGGACGGATGGATGGATGGATGGATGGATGGAGCATAATGCAATAGGCAAACTAAAACTATGCGTGTGCTTAACATACGACGTAAATTAAGAGACAATGGAGAAAACGTAGGTAATGAAATCGAACAATGTAAGTATATATATTAACATTTATCAGTTTCATTAAATAACAAATTATTATTTTATTATTGCTATTATTTTTCGAGAAATTGCAACTTTATCTCAAATGCTTGCGACTGTCTCATACAACAACTCGATCAACACTGAGAGCCGCAGATTGCGAGTCTGGAGTCATGCATATTTGCGTCTCTTTCGCGAATAGCATACCTACATGATGTTGTTTAAAAAACGGACAAAAATCTGGGAACAAAGCATGATCCCACGAAGATTATGTGAAACGGCTTCACACTTAGCATTTTCACCATGTGAATGACTTCACGTGCGATCCGCGAAGTAATTGTATAGCGGGCATAAAAGACTTGACAGATTAATGAAAATATATTGTCTAGATTGTGATTTCTTTTATAAAAATAAAACTAACAAGTTTTATATAATAATAAAATTAACAAGTTTTATACTAGTTGCCTAAATAGTTATTTTTTTTTAGAAAATCTTTTTTATGTTCGTCATATGTTTGGCAAAATTATACGAATATCCTAACGCACATTCGTTAGCCTTAAGTATTAAAGTGACTATCTATATCTATATAAAAAGTGCTTACTCTTAATAAGTGCTATTCGAGACAATAGTTCATGTCTAGGCTGCGGTACATGCTCAAGACATACCCAGCCAACTTATTAGTAAATGATTTTCGATTGTAGTCGAAGCGAAATACAAATTGGTGTACTAATTTATTAGAGTAACTAGGTTATTATCATAAATATAAATTCAATTATTTAAATTAAATGTCACATTGTATACTTCAATTTATTGGATCTGGTTACAAACTAGCGAGGTCGAATACTATTGATTGGTTTATTTTGTTTAAACAACATATAAAGTTATTCGGTATGTTATAACATGCTAGAACGAATCATATAATATTTTATTTATTTATTTTTATTTTTATGAAATCACACTAAAAAACCCTTTTCTCGTCTCTTTTATTACATTCGTATTTCTGATATATTCGTTGAGCCCAAGTAAGATATGAAAATGGCAAGGTCAGATTGAAAATGCGGTTTCAATGTGAAAATTATACACGACTTGTTTTATGTGCCCGTCTCGATACAAGGATTGGACTTTGTTACATTATTATATTAAAATAATTTAAAATATTGTCTATATTAAGTAAAATTATTTTTGGGTAATTGCTACTATATATAAATATATATACAATTTACTATACGTCGTATTATTATCATGTTAATGAGCATTTTACATTAAATTAAAAGCTTAAACATATTTATTTTATTTTGGGGGTTTATTTTTAAATGCTCTTGGCAATTGTCAAATTTTGTAGTTAATGAGTTCTCGCGATAGTAATGTAATATTTTATCTTTAACAATGTGTTAAATTTATGATAAAATTAGTGATTAAACGAACTTACCTAAAGTGAAGTTCTATCATAATTATACGAATGCTTTGTACGATTAGATTAGTATAAATTTAATAGTTCACATTTAGTACACACAACAGTGTCGCCATCTTCACTGACTTGAGATCTTCTTTTTTTTATAAGCTTGCCACCCTGTTATCGATGTCAGCGTTGTCTCGGCTGGAGGCTACCATTCACATTTCAGTGCTCCGCCACTTCGGACCACTTTAATAACAGTAATAATTACTTGAGTTATTTATATTAAAAATGGGTAAACGTATATATATTGAGAAATATGTTTTATTGTCTATTATCATAATAGCGTATAATCGTACATCAATTCTATGGACGGTTAACAACATGTGACATTTAAATGTTTTGAAGAACCTGAAAGTAAGCCAGTTTATAATGTGTTAAAATACTGATAAGAATAATGGAAAAATTATTTTAAAGAAGGAAATTTTTTTAATAAAAATATCCATAAAAAAGAGCCGTCTCATCAATATTCTTGTAAAAATAGTAATTTAATTCTTTTTATAAAAATAGTTCCTTGCTTAATAATAATGAATTTATTCAGTAATTGATCGGATTTATAAATATACATGATAATAATTTAAATTAATAAATTAGGTTTTCTTTATATCTCGATCTACAATCTCAGATTGAATTCAACCTAAGATTGTAATTTACTATGCCAATTCATAGACAAGTTATTGATAACTTAAAAACACGGTTTGTTATTTTAATATTAAGTAGCGAAAATCTTTATGAACTCCAGTCTAACTTTTATATGGAAAACCAAAACTGTAATCAAAGATAAATGTTCAATAATTACTTCTATGAAAGTCACAACTAAGACATCAATAGGCTTATTTCTTTTAAAATATTTTAGAAAAATTACACGTCTTATTTTTATTTTAAGTTTTGACACAAAGCGACCCTTAACATATACTGTAATAAAGTGATAAAGTTAAGTTAAATATGTATATTTTATTATGTATATTTAAATATATTTAATAATCTAGTGGCTCTGATAAATTATTACTAATCTAGGTTTGTAACTCTGCTTCGCCTACAATCCACCATACTTTACTAATAACTACTTATCACCGCCTTAGACGCCGCCAAGTTTTGAATCGTCGTTTTGAAAAGTTCTAATTATAAAATGTAGGCGTGTTAACTGAAGTTAGTTTAATTTTACATTAGAACACTGAACCAATGGTAATACCGTTTATAATATAACCACTATATATATGCAAATGTGAATTTGTTGGTTTCGCTTTTATCGATTATTAAATCAACGGATCATCATACAATTTTATACACAACCGCAAAAAAAGAAGTCAATAAAAAAATGCCCTACTAACCTAGAAAAAATTACGGTTTGCGAGGAATAGAAAAAAATAACTTTCATATAATTGTCAAAATTGTCAAAATTTCTATAAAAGTATCGTCAAAGATTATTTAAAAATTTAACAATAAACTGCACAATCTGGTAATGTATTTAAGAAATCTCTCAATGATTTTATTTAACACTGCAATAATATTTATTCTTGATCATATAATATATATATATTTGTATGTGTATACTATATATCAGAATACTCACCACCGACTTATTTATTATAATTTATCATCTTGTGCACCCTTACTCATAAGCTATCTTTTTTTTGTACAATTTTCTGTACCTCAAAGTTGCCTGGCAGAGATCGCTGCTTAGCGATAAGGCCGCCTCTTGTACGTTATATAATAAGTTATGTATTGTTTTGTTTTAATCATTTAGTTTTTGTTGGTGTACAATAAAGAGAATTATTATTATTATTATTATTATTATTATTATTAAACTCTAAGAAGTGTGATATAGAAGTATTTTCGGTGCACTGCTGATCCTTCATGCTGGTTCAGCTCGCGGCCCACAAACGTGAAGTCATGCAGACCACATCTGCTAAAAATACACATATTCATGATTGAACCAAATCATAGAGAATATAATGTATTTTTTCTAATGCTGACCAGAATTCCGGTGTTGTTAAGGCTATCTACCATCCGTGATTGAAATTAGCCTTGAATATGAATTACGAATGCTACTTGTAAGTCAGTTATAGCTCTTAGCTGAAGAAGACTTGTATGTTCGATATTTTATTTTTATTAATTTTGAACCTCAATAAAACTGCGATATTAAGGTATGATTAAGTTTTAAATTTTTTATCTAAATGTTTAATTTAATTGACCTGCTTACATTATTAAACGTTATTGAGAAGATGATTTTATTTTATTGTTCACCATTTTTTATTATATGTGAATAACAATGTATATGTGAATATTTTTATTTATGACATAATATTCATATTAATAATAATAATAATTATTATAAATAAATTTATCTTATCGGAACAATAAATTTGAATGTGGAGAGCAATTCAATATAATGATAAAATCTTCATTAGAGACTATAAAAGCTTTATTCAATGAAGTTTCAGTCGCATTTATACTGTCTTGTGAAACGACAGCCTGAAGTAAATAGCCTGAAGGCTGTCCTAACCGCAGCGTGTCTCACAAAGATATTAACATAAAGTCAAGGATTTTGCAGTCAACAATAGTTTTGCTCACTTCGTCGCTTTTAGAGACAATCAAACCCATCGCTGGAGGTCACGATGATACAGCGTTACCTAACGACGCTTTAGGAATGATTACGTCAGATTAGTTAGGAATTCGTTCAAAATACGTTATTAATAGAGCCGAAGGAAGCAACACCAAGAATAAAATTCTTAGAAATTGATCATGTTTGGTAACATGTAACAAAAATGAATCAATCGTACAATTGAATAATATATAATACAACTCTAAAGAAAAAAATATGAGTTATATTTATTAATACCATACAGAGCTTATATACATTACAATGTTATTGTGAACTAATGTCTAGTACTGCTAATATGTATTAACACAGTACAAGTATAACAGCCTTTTTTTTTTTTTTTTTTTTGTCAGGAAATGCATTTACGCATACCCGGCGCGTCGGGGGGCGCAGCCTGGGGTATGTGGGACTCGACCGAGGTAATACCCACTAAAACCTGACAGTGGTCCGCCTTCGGCGGGAAGTAGGAGGGCCCGCGGAACTCCTTGCGGAACGTCACAGGGCCCCCACCCAAGTATAACAGCCTGTACAAGGTCCACTGCCATAGGGATACAAATTACATATGCCCATTAATTTCTTCCATCCAATTTAATGGATCATTAACTTTACAAATTTCAAAATTGATTTAAATTATAACTAATAGAAAAACTATTTTACAAACATAACTCGCGTTTATTTTTATATTTTTTAACCCGACGTTGCAAAGAATTCGAAACGTCGAGATAAAAAATGTAAAAATAAACGCGTTATGTTTGTAAAATAGTTTTATTGAAATGTGTACTACTCGTGTAAATCTAAAAAAACATTAGCTAACAAAAATTTTGCGGGTCGATCTTTTTTTAACAAAAATAATACTTATAGACTATTATAATTAGTTACATTCTGGCTGCGAAGACCTCATTCCACGTATACATTACGATTTAAATTTTCGTATACTCTTTAATATTCGTTAACACATAAAGGTTCTTTTACTTTTTCTTTTATTTTTAATATTTTATTAATTTTAAGTTTTCTGATAGCGTGTAGCTAAAATGTAGCTTGTGCAGCATGTAGCATGTGACCTATAAGAGTTACTCACTTTAAAAGCAAAGTAAGAATGTTTGCTCCTCTAAGGGTCTATAGTTAAAGGTAAAAAATAAGTAAATAATAAAAATAGATGTTTAGAAAGAAAATAAAGAGTAGCGTAAAACAAAGAATTAGAACTTTTTACGTCGAAAAAAAAAAAGTATATTTCGACACTCTCTTTCAATAGAATCTATATCAGACCTTACGTCCAAAAATTTTGTAAGTGACATCGACTTTAAGTCAGTCAGTAATCAGTGTAAAAAAACTAAAAACCATACAATTTTTATTATATCTTAAAAAATATACTCTATGAAACTAGTACTGATTTATTTGTAACGACGCAAAATTTAACAAATTTGTATTAAACTCTGGAGGACGAGTCTGAGTCGCACTTGTCCAGTTTTTTAAACTTTTTAAATATATTTTCACATAGGTTTAGAGGTCATCAGGATATGAATGATAGCAACAGTTGAAATTAGGAACCAGTGTATTTATAAACGATCTTGAGGCACGAGATATTTTAGTATAAGCCCATTTGGATCTCTAAGAAATTTGCTGTAGGTCACAAACATGAAAACCATTTAATAACCGATGAACTGAACTTAAATATAAATAAAAAAAGACAAGGATTTAATGGTCAACTGTGTTCAACTGTGGTCAACAAAAGTCTACAAGCATCAACACTGTTTATGTTATCGTCCATACCAATCCGAATATCGTAAATTACTTTAATGAGAACATATAATATAGTATTAATATAACAGCCAGTCTGAGTTTTGTGCTGGTTAAAAAACATTAGTGTTATAAGTAGGTGACTTTTAGGAAGGTTAGAGTTGATAGCTTCCATCCTTAAATGAACTAATTCAATTCTCGAATAACTGCGTATTTTTAAAACTATGTGCTTATGTTTAGGCAGTTTACGTTTTTAAGACAAGTTAATAAGGTAATATTGAAAGAGTTCAGGCCCTTCTAACTATCCGCAGATCCTGTAATTATAAGGTCCATTCATACATCCTCACAGATAATCTGTATTAGGACATATTGTTTGCAAGTATACAGTTGAACATAATGTTTTATCATAGTTGCTATATTAATATGTCGAAAATAATATTTGTAAAAAACTGTTTTTAAAGCTCTGGCATGCAGCCAAAGAAGGATTATTATTATATCCATCATTTCGCATCATCACAAAACATCAATGAAAGTATATGAAAGTAAGTTGCGAGTATAATGTATTGAGAATGAATCGATAAAAACTTATTAAAAAATATATACAATGGATTCAAGATTTAAAAATATATTTTTTTTATCAGATTTAGGATGAATGGCAAGTACACAAAAACAAGACATTGAAAAAAATCGTTTATATACCATATAACTAATCGTAGCAAAATATTTATTAATGTACCTATTTGTGATTGTAAGTATAGAATAGTATTTCAATATAAGAAATATAAATATATAGCTATGTTTGATATTATTCCTATCGAAGTGGCTGTGTCAATCCCATCCAAGCCCCAAGGCCGTTGACATTGCCAATATTGTAAAAATAATATAAAAATATTATTTTTACAATATTGGTATAACAGTTAATTTTTATGCTAGTTTGAAATTTTGACTTATTGAAGTAGACAAAATTGTTACAGATAATCAAAAAGTACTTTATTGGAATATTTGTCCAAATATTTGCAAACGTATTGAGGATGGTATTAGAGAATTCCCAAGTTTAAGAAAAGATAGACAGGAAACATTTTTAAGTTATATTCATTGATTCCTTTGAATCATTGGCTAGGTCTGGATGAGTGATACTAAGTCTTTTAGCAGACATTACACTCTAGTCGGTAGTATAAGTGAAGTATCACCGAATAAGGTTATCCGTTGAGGATATTTGAGCGCATTCTGGCGAAGCGCTATTGCGGAAATCTACCTTATAATATTTATACCCGGTTGCTCGATCTAACACGTCTTTAACAAGTGCATAATCAATGGTGCTTTAGTTTCGACTTATCCAAAATATTATTTACTTATTCAAACGAATAAAAGAAATATTATTAGATATAATAGCTGATGTATGTTCGACACTAATTTTAGAATTCAACTAAACGCTGTTTAGAGTTTCAAAACCATCCTAAGTTTCAGTATTATTTAAAATTTAAGTAACTTTTTCCAACTAAGCTAGTCTCAAAAAACTTTTCCCAAATCTATTAAGATCCAAATCTCTAATGTTACATTCAAGCATAATACTATTAAACTTCACTTCAACAAACAACGGTCTATCAGGCAGCGATATATGATAACTGTCCTTACTTCGATACCGTGAAGCACATTATCATAAGGATACAGGTCTACTTCTACTGGTCACAGGTAAAAAGAAAAATTTGATTTATAACTAATTTGGCAATTCGACTGACAAACTTTTATCTCACAAATACATAAAATGACATCCCAAATAACTTCTAGATAAATATGCGAAATGAATAAGAATTTAATAAGTTCTCACTAGAAATGTTTTGATCTAGCTTTTTATCTTATAAAAATGTACTTAGATAGGGTAATTAATTATTTAAGAGATGGAGAAGTATTAAAATTAACTTGCAACCAATAAATAAATGTTATCTAAGATTTACACGAGTAATACACACTTCAATAAAAGTATTTTACGGATATAACTCGCGTTTATAGACGGCACCATCATCTCGTCTTACCGCGAACACGTTTGCTGCAAAGCTTTCGAAATGTCGGGTTAAATTTAAAAATGTAATAATAAACGCGAGTTAAATCCGTAAAATAGTTTTATTGAAATAAATGTTATTTTAATTATGCAACGTGTTTTCCGTATACAAATTATTATGCCCACATTGTATTAAAAAGTAATACCCGTTTAAAAAAAGATTATATTGTATTGTTTGTTACAAGTCCTGAAAATCCAAATGCATTTTTAAAATATACGAATATTAAGATTTTTTTACATGAAAGAAAGGTACAAAATAATCATCTAAATATCAGTCATAATCCTTAAGTAATCCGTCTTGCTTAAGAATGTGGAACAAAACTAAATAATTATTTGTTAATTTATTTCCCGAATGGTAAGATCCTTTACTTATTTCTATACCAAAGATGATTTCTAAGAAATAGCATAAAAAGAAGACACAGTTAGAGAACATTTTATGATTGAACATATTGGTAGGTATAAGGTAATTGTTATTAAAAAAAACTATCACATTAAAATATAGAACTAAAGAAACGGTATGAAATTAACAATTAAGAGTGGTTTAGTTTAATACCATCATGTTAAAGATTTCGATTTATAATGAGATTCAATAGTCGTAGTTGTATTAACCAACAAAGACTTCTTTTGGTTCTCCTGAACACAAATTATATACATCTGTTTGTAATATTTTTATACTCTATGACACAATCAATAATTATATTCAAGGTCTGTTATACCAACTTTACCAACCTATATGCCTTAAATCAATATGGACCAAAAATTATAATTAGTTAATAAGAACACAAAATCAAAATAAGTAAATTCAATTAATTCGCTTTTCGTACTTAAACATAAAAAAAATTAGTAAAAGTGTAAATGTAATAATAAAATTAACATTTAGTTAAGACTTTTTCTCAAACATATTTCATCAAAGTTGTCAACGTCTCGCCGATACAAAAAATCTAAAAATAAATTACCATGTCAAATAATAATTTAATAAAACATATATGAATATTTTTAACTTTAAAAAAACAAATTAATAGGAATCGAGACATTTATAGGTAAACTACGATTAATCTTACATTTTTATCAGTCAATAAGGATTGATAGCCATTAGCGAAAAGATTTATCACTCGAGCCGAATACGAACTTTTTTCAGGAGATATAATTATCTCATCAAATCTACCAGCCCTTGGTGTCAGATTGACAGCTGACAATGACAAACGACGTTTAAAAAGAAGCCGTTAAAATAAGACGTACAAGAAAGACTTTTTGTTCCAGTGTATAGTATACCACAAGCTTTGTTTTGTTCTACATATCCATAAAAAAGTGCTACTTTTAGTCCTTGCATAATGTAAAATGCAGAAATGGAACGCGGTACAGAAATTTAAGAGGCAAGCACTTTATCGCACTGGGTCTTTTTCAGTCCAAACTTGGGTGCTTTAAGCTTTTCATAGTAATGAGGGCGCTTCTGTGTAGCCAGCCTTTGATCATTTTTATCCTTCAGTATTTCTTCTTTAAATAAAACTAAAATAACACTATACACTAGTCACAATTGCGATTCAGAATGTGGCAGTAAAATAACAAAAAGAATTGAAATATTATAATAACTAGTTACCTTACTGACAATATTTTTTTCTTACAAACAGAAAGATTTAAATCAATCCGTGGTGTTCTATTTGGATTGCATTTTGCTATGCCGTTTTTGCTTGAACGAATTTATACAAATTGTACTTGACTTCTGTTGTAGAACTTTGAAAAGCTATCCAAGATATCCAGAAAAACTATAATGTAATTCATAATTTCTTGAAGTATCGTATACCATGATTAATATATTATAGATTATTATTATATATTATTATTAACTATGACCATATAATTATTCGGTTGTACTCACATAATTAATATCAGCATGTGCCCGACTAGTTGCGAATCCATTTGGGGTCTTTATTTATTTATCCTTTTAATGAAACTTACATTTTACTTTTTAATGAGTCGACAATATTGACCAAATATTATCATAATGATGTAGTAACAGTCGCAGGGCAATTAATACATTTAATAAGTCGTATTGTAATTCGACTTTGGAACATAATCTACATAAATGTTATCATAATTTCATTTGATGTAATTTAATTTAATTTTTATTTAATTTAAGGTTTGAATTTTAATACACTAGATTATTTCTTATCTTAATAAAAGATTTTTATAACTTTGCATAGTAAAAAATTTTTGCGAATCAGAATTGATTTTATATAAACATCTAAAACTATTTACTGACTTTTGAATGATTTTATTCCAAACCAAGATAATAAAATGGCATACACAAATTACACAGTTAATTCAAACAAAATAATGAATATAAAGTGTCGCTAACGCCATGGTAATGCATGCAGTCCTGCAATTTGGCATCTCATGGCCTTAACTGTTCCAGCACAATAGACTAAAATTATCGATGCTCTATCTAGTTACGTTTTAACAATGATTTTATGTATATTTACAATTTACATATGCATAAATAATGTAATAACTGCTAAAAAGAACATATTTTTAACATGTTGAAAAAATATTTCTAAACAGCAGGTCAAAGTCGACTAAGCTGTCGAATTTTACAAGATACAAAAAGAGATTGACCTTTGATTTGTAATCTTGACGAAATATAATAAACATACTATTTTTTTTATTTTTCTGTGTTAATATATTATTATGGAGAAATTTATATGAATTAAAATTATTTTTAGATTTCCTCTTAATGTTCCATGTCTCTTCTTCTTTTCCCTTCCTTTTTTAAAACATTTTATTTTTTTTAACATAAAAATAATATTATACTAGTTTTATCATTTAAACGTTGCTATTAAAAGAAGAAGCATTTAAGTCAAATATATTTCCACACAAATAACTCAATCAACTGTAATTCGCAATTACCTTATTTTTTTTCTAGCATATTAATATAATATTACAGTGCTATATAAATATATAATTATATATTTATATATTTATATAGCACTGCTTTTTGAAGTTCATTCTATAGATTTTCAGGAATTCAATTCCGTACGCAAATTTTCACACGTTTAACTCTCTGTAGGGTCCCACGACTCAAACTATAATAATGCAGATCCTTTAAGGGTCTTATAAGCTTTGGCGGCTGTTGCAATGCTGCTCCAGTCGAATTCTTTTGACAAGGTCCATGTTATGTTATGTTGTTATGTTACTGGACCATGATTCATCATGATTCAACCATTTTTTTTTCCTTTGAAAAAACCTGTTACGGCTACCCCGTCGGCCCAGGGGAGTGACGGCCGGAGGGTGATGTAAGACTGCCCGGCAGCATTCAGGATGCTGCAATTTTTAAGGCTACCCACTAAAAAAGCTACGGTTGCCCTCAGCGCCGTAGTGGCACGTCACGGGATCGCGTTAGCACACAGCGTGACGCCCCGAATCATGATTCAGCCTAGGTAACTGGACTTTGGATTGAAAATTGGCAGTGCTACGTTATCGTCTCTTTATTTGCTTCCGGATACAGCATCTTAGATGACCCGACGAAACTCATATAGGGCGATCATATCCACACAAAACCATAATATAAAAGAAAAAGGTGGATCCCATTTCTGATGTTAAATTAATATGGCTCTACTTATAAAAAAAATAATAAAAGTATTAAATAAAATTGTGATTAGTACAGCTGTTTTGTCATACCAAGTAAATATCGCTAATTTCTTATATAGGAAATATACTTAACAAAGAATATTATCCATTATTTATATTTCATAAGTGGAGAATATTGTTTAATAAAAAAAACACAATGTAAACATAAATATCAATTTAATTGATAATTACTGATAAATTAAAATACCACCAAAAGATATGATAGCAAAATATTATTTCAAAAATTTAAGCAAAAAATAACTTAACTTTCCAGCTCCAACTTCACTACGAACAGTCTCCTACTATGATTATAAGCCATATTTATAAAAAAAATTAAAAGCGACTGCGGCGCTGCGATCACTACTGGAGTTTTGTCACACTTATAACTTTTTTTTACACAGGTTTTAACTGCAAACTATTTTTCTCTACGATTATTCATTCTTAAATACATGGGTAACAATCAAATTAATTCAAATTAATGATATTTGCGTCTTATAGAATTAAGTATGTAAATACAATAAAAATATAATGCGAATAACTTATGACAACTTATATATTATATCAGTAATAACAATAATATATTGTTCTAAATAATGCTAAATTCCCAAAAACAATTATTACAATATATAACACATTTATGATGTCAATGGAATTATTGATGATGAATGATTTTGTATAAATTTCATATTAAATTACTATATAATAATTCAATATGTAGACCATACTACAATACTGTAATACGATATCAACTATGATATTTCTGAATAATTGAATTTCCTGCTAGTGCAGTGTCTCGTGCAATTGATATCTCTCCACAACCATGGTGTCGTTAAAATACTCAAATTTACCGAATTTAGGCATTTCGTTAATAGGCGGGAAACAAGAGTTACAACTGACCCTTGATTGACACTGGTTTCAATATGCATTCAATCAAACGAGTACCAATTAATGAAAAGTATTGATCGATCCCATATATCTACTCACAGAAATCAGACGGTATAACCCTTGTGGTTTTACCGTCTGGTTGTCTGAAGAGTTTAACCCTATCGAAGGCCTTGGAAATTTCATGAGAAACCACTCTTACATGCTTTAGTTTTGAGTACGCAAAATAAAACAAAGTCTTAGACTTTGTTTTATATCTAGATATATATGAAAATCTGAAGGTTAACCCTCTAAGCTGTATAAATAAATAGATTTTGGATGTTTACTGTAAATATACACATGTTAATATCATAAATGAGGGCTTCGTGTATAAGTTTGCGGATGACACATGCTTAGTAGTAGCTCAAAAAAACGTCAAAACAGCCCAGGACTTGTTGCAATAAAATTTTAATCAGTAATGGAAATGGGCCCACGCTGTGAGTCTGATGATTAAAGAGCAAAAGACAAATTTTATGCACATTCACTCATCACACAACAAGATGGATATCAGATCTACTATCGTGGCTTATAACTCTTGTTTGCACTCCCCATCTAGCCGAAATTAAGATCAATATTAAGCAAATTAAGTATACTAGAAGCCAAATTACCCTACGATATATTACGACTTATGTACTTGGCCTTAGCTGACTCTGTCATCAGTTAGAGTATTAATAGTTATGGAAGATCATACATATCAAACTTAAAAAATATTTACAACCTTCAATTAAAATTTTTGAAAACTATCGTACCCAAACGTATACAGTTATTTCAGTTATTTCAGTATTGTCATGTTATAACAGTAAAATTTCGATTCTTACTGAAATTAATAATTCAAATCTGTTGCATGAAAAATTTAGACCTACAAACTTGCGACAGCGGGATACTAAGCATAAATTTTATTTACTTAAAACTAATAATGTGTATGGAATGAGAACTGACGACTACTTAATACCTGTTTATATTAATGAAGTGCCTAAGGAACTAGAAGAAATGTATACAAGTAACACGAAAAGCAAATCACGTTTTAAAAAACATTTTTTAAAAAACTAAGGTAATAAACGGAAATGCTCACTGTACCCAGATAAACCCGTGAGGTTTTCGTGGTACTGAATGTGCAAGAAAATATTATGTTTTATTTATGTAATAGAAAATAATCGAAAAAAAAAAATAATTAGGTTTCTATAACTCCCTTTAGAGCAAGAAATTAAAATTATTTACAAATATTTCAATATAAGCTCAACAAGTCTTTCTTAATGCTGAATAAGTTTAGTTAAATAACACTCCATTAATAAAAACATTTATAATAATATATCAAGTGTTTAATCTTAGTCTCTTAAAAAACCGACCCCAGTATATTCGTTAGTTAACAACTTCGAAATGGACATTAACAACTGCCATTGGAAGCTTTTCTTATTTATAATATCGTCATACAATATAATGGTGTATATTTCGATTTGTTTTCAAAATATAACTCAATAAAATAGTTTATTACGTTAAAATTTTGCTAAAAGTTCAATTCCGATATACCTCGAATAAAAATTAAAAATGTTTAATGAAAGTTCTTTGAAATAAGTTTCGATCGTTCAAAAGATGCACAAGTAAACAACGACATCGCCGACGTCATAGCGGATGTCGTATTGTCGGGTCGTGTGTCGGGTCGTCCTGTGAAAATTTATGAAAGAATTTTTAAGAAAAAATAATGATTCTCACAAGGTCCTTTGATTCAATAATTTATATTTAAGAACAAATTTACGATGTTGAAAATACACCGTTCACTTTTAAGTGTTCCGTTTTATTTTTCCTTAAAGAAACTTAAGACTCAATTTTATAGCAGAAAAATTCTCATTTAAGTAAAATGTTGCTGTCGTGATCAAACAAATCTGTGTCAAAGTAAAGACTTTTTTAGTTTTTATAATAATTAATGTTCTCTTGAAGCCTCCCTTCATTAAAATGTTAATGTCAGGAATAGGAAATGTGACCCTTAAGACACAAACAAAAGAGCGTAGTTACTTGCTCGGGGTACGGTTTATGTTTGTAAATATCTAGCAATTACAAAAAAAATTAATTACTATTATCTAAGGAAATATTTTTGTGAAAATAATTAAAATGACTGTTTTAAAGGAGAGACTTTTCTTATGGATATTCTAATAGCAAAAGAAAATATACTTCGATTAAATGTTTTTCCGTTAACGCTTTTTATTCTTTTTAACGCCGTTACTGGTTCAGGTTCTTGAAAAGGTTTATAATAAATAAAATCGATAAATAGTTTAAAGGTAATTTCATAATATGTGAGTGACCAAAAGAAATTGTAAATGAAACCCTTACTAATGCTTCGTATTTATAAGAGCCTCGTAAATTTTTCATGACATAATAATTTTAGAAGGCTTTGTACAATAACCTCGAGCTCTTAAAATTCAAGTTAATCCTGTTTAATTAAGAACTTTTTACAATTTATTGAATGTTAAAGTTCTACGAAATAAAATTATTTATTAAAGCATTATAAAATTGTGTAATTATATATTGGAAAATGCTTTCGCAATTTCTGTTTCTTTTCTTTCATTCATTTAAAAAGACTTATATTACTTACAAAAAATTTTACCCTCACTTTGGAATTTGAAAGACCTCATTGTTATTTCACAAACAAGGCGATCGATTTTGTCGGATACCCTTTTAATACAGACGAGAAGTCTTTGAGTTTATTTGTAGTAAAGAAGAATTTTATTACGTCTGTTTAAGAATGTAAATAATATATTGTAATTTTATAAATAAATGTTGGCAAAACAATTCTGGTTCTGGTGGAAGCTAGAAGCATGAGTGAATTCACCTCTTTAATAGCACATAGAGGTTCTTAGCGAAGTAATCTATTCATATAGTAAATGAAACACATAATCGAAGCAAGTCCGTAAATTTAAGATAGTTGGTTTCTGCAGTACACAAAGACAAGGTATGTGCAACCATTTTATAGCAGTACTTGTTATGGCTTGAGCTGCCATTAACATTTAATACAATTACAAAATAAAACTTGTTTAACAAATTATAATTTAGATTTATTAACTTGCTGATTAAGGAAGTTATTATAATTACACCGTTTTTCAAAATCTTATTTTATGCAATATATATAAGTTTTGGGTGTGATTTGTAATTGTAGACACCTTCTCAGAACGTGTGTTTTTATGTAGGTGTGCGTGAATATGTTTGAATATGTATGTATAATTATAGCACATTTTTCAATGGGAATATTCAATTAAATTAGTTTTGATACCAATCGATACATACTTACCTAACTTGGAGCTGATTTGTTTTTTTTTTCCGCAATAGAAAAGGCGATTTTTTAATTTCTTTTAAAAAAACTGAAATTAAGTATTCGTGATCGGGGTGGTTGTGATGCAAGTCGATGCGTGGTGTTTTCAGAAAAGTGTTTCAAAGTTATGAAATATGCTACAACAATAAGTGGTTTTTATGACTTTAGTGCGAGTAAAAATAATAATGATAATATACCACTTTTCTTAACTAGAAAGTTATAGGACGGGGCTTTCACTCAATACCACTTGTTAACTTTTGGAATTATCCTTCTTTAAACTATAAGGGCTCCTCTTACTAATGATTAGCGCAACGTGAGTCAATTAGCATCAGTGTAACAAACTAAAAAGTAATAATTAATTGAAAGTATACTGTTTGTAACGTCGAAAAAAGTGTATAGATTTTTAATTCTTGTCACAAATGCCCTAGAAGTCACACCAGCTTAAGGTACTGCCAGATCACCTATGGTCCAGACTTAGGGGTACTTTGGCGTTTATAAATATACGATCAATAAATATACAGCATTCGATATATCGCGCTAACATCTATATATATAGAACAATAAATATAGATGTTAGCGCGTAACAATTTTTTGTAATTATGTTGTTGATTATCGATTTCCTATGGTCACTTATTAGAATTTGGAAGGTTTTCATTTCTTAAGAGTTTGAATTAAGTTTTTTAAATTTTTTAAATATTTATATTATAACTAGTATGCTAAGACCAGCTAGTCACAATAGATAATACAAAAAATTTGAAAGCGCGCGCAAAATTTCCCCATGCAAAGTCTATGGGAAAAATTAATTTTTTGACTAATTACTGCAATTAGGCTAATGAGATTTGAGAGTTGTCACTATTTTTCAGCAGTGTAGCATAATGAGACCTTTGATTTGAGCCATCAACGATATTTTTCCCTTTAATGGTTCTCGAGCTACAGTGTGCCAACGAAATCGCTTCCTGCATTAATATATAAGATTTCCTAAGCAGAAGCAGCCAATGGACTTTGGAATTTTTTTTTATTAAAACTAATAATTTTTTTGTCTGACCTAGCTTTTGTCTTATTTTCCTAAGATTGCTTATTTTCAAAAAGGAATAAACGTTACTATTATAAATTACTACAATGTTGAATAAATATAAACAATTTTAATATTTTTTTAATCAACATTATGTTTTTGTAACGTCTGTTATTTCAGAAGGGTTAAGGTACGGTACAGAGAGGTTTAATTTCTCTTTATTTTAGACCTCGCTAACACGAGGGTCAAGAACAGTCTTTGACAAGGAAATTAGTGGTTGTTTAATTAATTACTGGCTATCCGTCAACAATCTTCTTTTTAATGCTGGTTCAAAATTTCTTGACTTTTTTTTTTAAATAAAAGCTAAGACTCGGTATTAACCTTGTTATTTTCCTTTTTATCATGAAAATCTAACAAAATTTGAAATTCAAAAGCTTTGTTTGGTCATATCAATAACAATTACGTATTTGTTATTGATTCAGTGTAAATGAATTTATTATTGTATTTCGATTAAATCTATATATAATCAGATTTAACTAATAAATATTTCAAATGAAACGATAATTACACATCAGATTACATAAAAGCTATACAATAAATGTACATTTCATAATTTTGAAAGTATTTTACTCATCATAATTTTAGTTAGGCGACAGATATAAAAATTATGAACACTAACTCATAATGGACTTTCTCGATAGCTGGATAACTTTTCAAAGTACTATAACGGACAAGTCTCTAGAGGTTCTGTAGAAATTCGTTCGGGCAAAAAACATTCAAGAAAAATGCAATTCAAACAGAACTCCACGATAGGTTGATTGATCACGGATTTGAAATCTTTCTGTTTGGAAGAGTAAAGTTATGAAAGTTGCATAACTTTTTTATTTTCGTATTTTCTTTTCTTTTTGTTATTTTACTGAAAAATTCTGAATTGTATTTGTACTAGTAAAAAATATTATTTTAATTTTATTATAGGAATAAAAAAGGAAATAACAATGAAATACGACTACAATAAAAACTTAAATGATATAATAAAGTTAATAGTTATTAAACAGTTAATTATATCAAACTAATATATTCCATGATTGAGATGTTTGCCTGTTTTTCGTAAGAATAACTATAAAGTCTTATATATCTTATTTTTTCAAAATGCTTTTGTATTTTTTGAATTAGTAACAAACATTATAATATAGAACACAAATGCAAACAAAAATCATTGTAAATTAATTACACAAAACTAAAAACAAATTAAATAGTCTTTTCTGGTCTATATGGTCTTTTTGGGTCTATAACTAATATTGTTTACATACACATGTAGCAACTCAATAAAAGTTCAAAGATAAATGGTTTAATTGACTGGGTTTTTTAGTACCGTTTAGGTTCAAAACCCCTTAGTCAACATTTTTGTTTAAAACAAGAAAAATTTATAAAATATTATAAATATTCCACTACTGTTAGTTCAAAATACGAGAGACGTTGAGTCAAGGAATTTAAATGAAGGAATTATATATTTTTTCAGTCATTATATTCTTCTGTAATTATAAAGTCTTCGTTTAAACATTTGAAACTAAAGTAAAAGGAATAAAGTTTTTCTTTCATGTACAATCTTTCTATCAGCGATTACATAAGTTACTTTTATGTCCTTTGCCGTGTGGCAGCAACCAAAAATTAGAAAATTAAAAAGACAGGCTTAAAATAAAATACATGGATAATATATTTATACGTTTTTAGTTTTGGCGATTCTACTTACATTATGTAACATATGGAGTACGAGATTGGTTTCGTTATAACTGCTTAAAATTAACATGTTTTATATATTTTAAGTTTTAAAAAATAGATATTTTTCTAACAATTTCGTAATTATGCTTACAAAATATTTGAAGGAATTATATTTTCTAATCCAACTTAGTCACCATTTTCCAAAGATATTTTTAGTCTAAAAGTTCAAAAGCACCAGGTGCTTTGAAAAGCCTAAATATCTTAGCGAATATCACTTGAATAATTTAAGCTCATATTCTGCAGTGTAACACTTTACCTTTATGCAGTTCTGTAGAAAATATATAGTTATGTAAGAAGAAAAATAGTAAAATTATTCATTTATTCAAAGTGTTAAAAAAATAACGAAAATAATGTCTAGCAGCAGAATGGCGTCTTCAAGAATTTTTATATTCTCATATATTTTACAAGTTGAGGTTAAAAGTTGTAAAATATTCGACTCTGAGCATTTTTCTATACATCATTCCGTTGACAAGTTAAGAGCATGCATAGAATATTTTAAAAGTTCTTAGTTGACTCCTATATTAAGTTTGAATTAGTTAATGCAATTACATTACAGACTGAAACTTACATTAGGTTAGAGTTTGCTTCCGTCACTAAAACGGATTCCACTTCTTAGTGGTACGTGGAAGAAAAGTCCTTGAAAACCGCACAGTAGAAGATTGCCACGCATCCAGGTGGTATGGATGGAAATACAGGCGGTGACGTGCTGTGCGGTGATGGAATTCGGCGGCAAGCCTCAGATCAAATAGTTCTTCGGTTCGAGGTTCGGTTCTTCTGAATGAGGTTCAGTTTACCCCATTCTGAGACCGTCCCCAGGGAGGTCTCTATAGAAGACACAAGTTTCTTTCGGCACTCGTCGACGTTTTCCCGAGAGAGACCTGCACGGCCGGAATATACCGCATCCCCAGTGCTGTCATCCGCATAGCAATGTATGTTGGAAATTTCCAACATATCATTGATGTGCAAGAGGAAAAGGGTTGGGGATAGCACGCAGCCTTGGGGTACACCAGTATTCACGGGCTTGGGGTCCGAGCAAAAACCGCCGAGAACGAGCTGTATGCTCCGCCCAGTGAGGAAGCTGGTGATACACTTGCATAAACTCCCGGGAAGCCCATAGGAAGGAAGCTTCGAAAGAAACCCCTTGTGCCATACACGATCGAAAGCTTTCATCATATCCAGACTAACTGCCAGACCTTCTCCCTTGCTTTCAATAACCGCAGCCCAACGGTGTGTAATATATAACAGGAGATCACCAGCCGATCGACCATGGCGAAAGCCATATTGCCGGTCATTGATCAACTGGTGGTCCTCAAGGTATACGAGGAGCTGTCAGTTTATGATGTTCTCCATTATTTTGGAGAGAAGAGAGGTGATGGCGATAGGTCTGTAGTTAGCTGGGTCCGAGCTATCACCTTTTTTAGGGATCGGATGGACAAAAGCACACTTCTATGAGACCGGGACTATGCCTTCGAAATAGGAGTACCGAAATAGACGCGTTAGCACTGGAGTCAACTCAGGGACACAGGTTCGTAGCACGATTGGGGTAATGACATCCGGCCCACTCGATTTATGAACATCTAAGGAAAGCAGATACCGTCGAATGGTTCTTTGCCGGAAAATTATTTCCATCATTGAACTCTGACACCGCTGGATGGTAGGCGGTGTTTTCCCTTGGTCGTTCAAGGTCGAGTTAGAGGCAAAAAGAGTGCCCAAGAAATCGGCTTTCTCTTTTGCCGTATGGGCCAGAGAATCATTCCCCGTGTGCAGAGGCGGTAGGGATGGCTGGCAAAAGTTACCCAAAGTGGTTTTAGAAAGCGCCCAGAACTTGTGCGTTCCTGGTGGGTAACCTTGCCAACTGATCCCCAATTTTGACGACATGCTTGAACTTTGCTCTAGCGATTTGCCGTTTGAAGAATTTGGAGGCACGATTATATTTCCTCTTCAGAACTCTACAGTTCGGATCCCTTGTGACTAACGCTCTAGCCCCGGCCTGGTACGCCAGCCGTTTGCCGGCTGCTGTAGCCCTGATAGACGCATCAAACCAAGATCGCGATCTGCCACCAGGTGGTACTACAGAGCTAGGTACAAATAGTTCCATGCCCTGTAGTATCACATCAGCTACAGCCGCAGTGCAGTCACTGGGATCATCGGAAGGGAAACAAATCGGCCCCCATGGGTAGGATGCAAAGAAAGACCGCATTTCATCCCAATCCGCTGACTTGTAGTGCCAAACGCGTCGGGTCGCAGGTCTTGTGCGAGCCGGACGTTGAATGGGCACTACACTCCGTACCAGGCAATGATCGGAGGTCTCAAGGGGAGCGTCGACAATGACCTGGTACTTTCCGGGATGTGTAGTCAGCAGAAGATCCAACAAAGAGGGCATGTGGCTGTCCACGTCCGGTAGACGAGTGTGCGTCTTAACCAACTGGGACATACCATTTGCCAGAGCAAAGCTAAACACAGATCTCCCCGCGAAGTCATTGGAACGCGACCCTAGCCACTCGGCATTGTGCGCGTTGAAGTCTTCGAGGACTATGACCTCAGCAGAGGGAATCTGTGAAAGCAGGTCGTCAATCTTCGCCTGTACGTGGCCCAAGAGTTGCTCGATTTCTGCATTACCACTATGGGATCTGTAGAGGCACGCGTAAACTCTGACATGATCGTCCATGTCCACGCGCAGCCAGAGTAGAGACAGATCCAGACCTTCAAAAATCTCGAGGCGACGGTAGCAGATATCCTCCCTTACGAACACAGAGACCCCGGCGTGGGTTATAAGATGATGTTCTAATTTATACCCGGGGTATGAGAGGTACGCTGTGTCGCTAGGTTTAGATATCTGCGTCTCCGTCAAAAACAACAAGGCCGGCTGCGCCGTCTCTATTATTCTGCTTCGATATATATTCAGATTTGTCAGCCCCATCATATCCTAAATTACAATTAAAACTACATTTAATTAAAATAACTAAAATCCAACAATAAACAAGAATACAATACAAAAAATTAAAAACAAAAAACACGTACACCTACTTACGTAAGTGTATATGAACAGTTTTTTAATCAATACTTCATCAGCACCTGTGCAGAAACATTTCTATAACAGATTTAATGTTTCTGTTGACGGTTGAGCGAGAAGGCTCGTAAAACTACCTACATCATATCTACTAATGTAATGTTTCTGCATAAGAGCTCTGTGATTTATACTTACTACATTCTACTGATAAATGTTGGATAACATCCATCGTACCACAGATATCACAATTGGCTGAATCAGTCTTTTTCATTAGAAATGAAAACTTGTTAGAGGGATAATGTCCAGAACGTAACCTATGAGCTACAACTATGTATATATTTTCTACTTAACTTAATATTGTTAAACCAGGGAAAACGAATAGGCTGGCATTGAATGGTGTTGTATCTAATTCCTTTTTCTCTACTTCTAAGTCAAAATATTCATTAAATTTAACACAAAATTTTATTTTAAAATTATATAAAACTTCTGTATAATAAGGAACGTCAGATATCTCTGTACCTACAGTTATTGCTAATTTTGCTAATTTATCAGCCTCTTCATTTCCTCTTAGACCGATATGAGAAGGAAACCATTGCAATCTCAGATTTATATGATTATAATCATATATATGTTTTAAAATTTTAAAAGCAATCGGTAGGCCTCTGCTATACCCAGAAACACATCGAGCTAAATGTTGTAAAGCACTTGTGCTATCCCTTAAAATAACAAAATCTTGTGCATCAAAACTCCGAATGTGTGTTAAAGCTTCTGAGATGGCTATGAGCTCCATCGCCATGATAGACATGTGTTTTTGTGTTTTAAACATAGCGGATTCCCTTTCGCGTAAAAGCCAAAATGCTGCTCCAGACCCCATCTTAGTTTTGGGGCCATCTGTATAAATCTGCACCCATCCATCATATTTATCTCTAAGTTCGTTTGTTGTTAAGTATTTTAAATAGTCAGGTTGAAATTCTTTCTTTGAAGTTACTGTACAATCCAAATTCATTTTTATTATTTTATTTTTATTTATATAAGATACCCATACCTCTTATTTATACATTTGTAATATGTCAGTATCAAAAATATTATATTCTTTACATTCATTATATATTGTGTGCAAAAGTGGCTTCTTTTTCGATTGCCAATATCTTCTATTGAAATAAGAGTCGTGGTTGTTTAACGTATGAATAGTTGTATTGTTTGACCAACTCATATTTTTAACTAAATATTTGTATTTTTAACTAAATATTTGTATATTTATATAGACATCTTAGAAACAATGGTTTGATACACAGTTCGTTCTCCATTATATGGATGGGAGTAGTTTTGATAAATCCACCTATAATTCGTAGTGCCTGGTTCTGTATTCGATCAAGTTTTACCAGATGTGTCTTTGCACTAACATCGTATAAAAAGCTGCCATAATCAATTTTACTTCTAATTAAAGATATATACAAATTTCGGAAGTACTTTGGGTGAATATCCCAACTGCCATCCGCCTACACCTTAAGTAAGTTTAAAATTTTGAGTGATTAAAATATATGTTACTTTTAGTTAAGCAGCACTTTTCTTCTTTCTATTGTTACAGTGATGGCCAAATGATTTGGGACAGAGTAGGGTTTTGCAAAAAATCGTGATTTATTATGGAAAGAGTTTATGCAACATCGTACTAAAAATATGATTTTAAAGCTCAAAGACAGGACTACACAGGCATTTGGTAGCTAAACTTCAACAAACCTTTAAATTAACAATAAAAATTTATATTATAATTACCTAAATATTTAGTTGGACAAATGTAATGGGACAAATATTTAATTAATGCCAAAAACTAAGTTATTTAAGTTGTGCTCCCATACGAATATTTGGTTGGTCCTTCGTTGGCTTTTATAACAGCTTCAAGGCCCCGAGTCATAGACGAAAAAAAATTTTCAGTTGTGCAAGAAGTTATTTCTGCCCAATCTTTCTCCACTTTCATTTTTAGCTCGTTCCTGTTAGTAGCCAGATGACTTCCAAGGGTACTTTTCAAGTGCTCCCACAAATGCTCTATTGGAATTGAGGTCAGGCGATTGTGCAGGCCAATCAAGCAATAAAATTTTGTTTTTAGCAAAACATTTCTTAGCCTTTTTGACGTATGTTTGGGATCATTATCCTGTTGAAATGGATAACGCCTTCCCAATTGTAATTTTTTTGCTGATTGCTTCAGGTTGGAGTCTAAAATGTTGATGTAGATATCAGCATTCATAATTCCATCAATAAATTCCAGGTTACCCACTCCGTTAAATGCCATGCACCCCCATAGCATAACACTCCCATCCCCGTGTTTTAAAGTTGGTGTGAGGTTCTTTTCTTTGAGTGCTTCATTAGGTTTTCGCCAAACCTTGGAAGCGCTGTCGGACCCAAAAAAGTTAATTTTTGTTTCGTCTGACCATAGGATTTTTTTCCAGAAGCCAATGTCTTCCCCAACATACTTTCTAGGAAACGCTAGTTTTGCTTTTCTGTTCTTGGTTGAAATTAGTGGCTTCTTTCTTGCTGTTCTGGCTCTGAATACCTCCCGATGAAGATATCTGCGTATGGTTCTTGACGAAACTGTCTTCCCGGTAGTTTGTTGCATCTGCTCAGCTAATTTTGATGAACCCAAAAATGGCGAGAGTGATACTTTTTTCCTGATTTCCCTTGCTTCGCGAGTAGCAAAAATCCTTTTTCGTCCAGATTTTGGCAAATTAGCAATGGTTTTGGTTTGTCGAAACTTTTCTATAATATTATGAACTGTAGATTTGGGACGTCTATACTTTCTAGCTATTTCCCGTACACTCGTAGGTATATTTTCTCGGTTTTCCCAGTCAGAAATCATCAAATCTTGAATTTCGATTGATGTTTGCTTCCCCATGTTAAATATCCTTTAATTTTTAAAAAACGCTTAAATCCACAGAAGTATTAAATTCAGAAAATATTCTCTTAAATACACAAATATAAAAAACTTAAACAAGCCCTCCTCAAATTTAAATACACCTACCACTTAAAAACTGTCCCAATTTATATGTCCAGCCGGAGAAAGTCAATTTTTAATTAAGCCCACCTAGATTATTTTCAATTCGTTTTCCTACTCTAAAGCTTGCTGTAAATAACACCTACACATCAGCTGATAACAACTTGATCCTAGATAGTTTTTGCATATTTACCGTTGAAGTATGCCAAAGGGTTTAAGTTTCTTACTTCTGCTGTCCCAAATCATATGACCATCACTGTATATCTATATTTCGAAATTTATTTGTCATTTCATGTTATAAAATATTATTACAATTTTATTTGTCAGGATAACGAACAACTTGTCAATCATCCGAGTGTACTATTCTAGATTTCATAACAAGCAATTTACAAAGTTTCATACTAGATCAATGTAGACTACTGTACTTTTCCTTAAAGTCTCTGCACTTAATCGTTAGAGAATTATGTTCTTCATATTTATATTGAACTACTTGTAAACCACTTTGTATAGTATGAAAATTATTAGGTAAGACCTGGTGCTAAATATAAAGGTATAAATTATTATAATCAAAGTTTTTTTAAAGAGTAGAGTGACAAACAAGAAGACCACATACATATCTCACGGTAAGTGGTCCCATTTTTCGTATCCATATGCAAATACAAAATGCAAATATGTAAATTGCAAATTACAAATTGCGAAATGTACAAATGCTTTGCTACTCGTGAATAATGGGGGCGATGCATTACATTAGTGCAGATAGCGAAGACGGGCATTCGCACCATATTTTTATACCCATGAAAAACGACAATAAATAATTAATAATTTATAAAGTGGAAGTACGATTATCGAACCAGATTGCATTTTTGGGTTCAGTCAGCAGACAAGGCATCATGAATGGTCGTGATACTATTTTCGATGTATTCTTTGAGTGGTCAATAAATAAAAATAAGCTATCGTTAGCAATTGGGTTGCATGACAATTTTATGTTGAATTTGTTGTATCGATAAAACAGTTTTAATTTGAATTTGAAATATTATTATATCAACAGATTGTAAGAGAGAATGGAAGAGAGAAGCTTTGATGATTTCAGGTAACAAAAAAAAAATCATTTGTTTAGCTTTTGCTAATTTAATTTAATTTTATTTCCTCAAGAAAAAAATATGTTAATAAAATTCACATTTCTAATTTTTGTAGTCAGGAGTCTTAGAATACCTTAAAATCAGTTGGTGATTTTACAAAAAATACATAGTATATTGAGGGAAAGTTGAAGGAAATAAGACAACATAAATCAGTCTTCACTCTAAGCCATATTGAATCATATAAAGAAAGAAAAATAGTTTTGCGTCTTATCTTGACACGCATCCTTGTTCTCTGCACCAACTGACATCGGTTTTATAATGATACCAACTTTCAAATGTTTTGCTTCTTTGGATAATATTAAACAATTTAAACTAACCTGTTAACATGAATATATCTATATTATACTCCCAATACATTGTATATATAGTTTTTATTCGTTGTCTTCATTTACTTGTTACTCGTTTGTTTGGTTGAGTTTATTTTCATGACTGTAAATGTGTTAATACTCTAACAAGTGTGTGTTATTACTCTATTTTAAGAATCAACATAGGAATAATTATCAAATTAAAATAATAATTATTATTATTATGAAGAAAGAAATAATTGGAACTCATCCTATATTTATTTAGATGAAAGCAAAAGATTTAGAGATCTACTATGAAGGAAGGCTCATGCCCGATTGTAACTATCGGTCCTTTACAATATGCAGACTTGCCTCCTTGTGTAAACATAAGAAAATTAATTCAGTGGCCTGAAACCGCAAACTGAGTTACGTACTGATTAATATGCACTGACCTAAACTGAACTTGTTATCGTTTCACTAAAAGCAATCGTCGATATCTTGTATTTTTAACCTTTGAGTAGTATATATATGTCTGGATAGAAAGTAGCTAAATTATCAAATATGACGAAAGGTTGATAAGTTTATAAATGATTAAAAAACTTGAAGGTAGTTTATTTTCTTTAACAACATGACAAATCATATCGATTTTATCTGTCAGTATAACTATTCAGGCACAATTATAATAAGCTTCAGTCGAATAGATATTTGCTGACTCTTGTATTCGAAAATCTATCAGAAGGAAATATTTTTTGGGGGATAGATAGTCATATTTTTCTATGTAACGCTTTTATATATTTTTTAGTTATTAAATTTCCAATAATATGATAACATATATATAGTAATACTAATACTGATACTCCTCTATTGTCTTCCTCTAATTTAGAAATTAATAGAAGACCATGACATATTAATCTAATTAATAAAAAGATAAAGTTTCAAGTGACAAAAGATAACCATGTAACCACGCGTTAGCGTATATAGACTATATAAAATAATGCGTTTTTGGTGAATCTAGGTCTTATTTGTTGTTAGCTAATAAAATAATAAAATGAATAAGGAATTTCGAGTATTTTTTCATTTCAATTTTATGTATTGTGCTTAAATTGTTTTATTTCTTTAAATTCATTTGTTTCTTTGAGCGGACTTGAAACTAAGGGAAACAATGGATCTCTCGAAATAAACAAATAATCTGTTCTTGTTCCCCACGAATCTATCACGAATCTGTCACGAAGCGTTAGACGTTTGGAAAACAAAATCTACTATAAAATTAATTTTAAATCATCAATTATTTAAATCATTGCATACCGAGAATTCCGCAACTTACAGATTGTACTTTGAATGAGAGTGTAAGTTGAAGATAAAGCCCACTAAGTAAAATCAAAAGAGGGTAGTCAATAAGGAAAAATGATGACGTCACTTTATTCATTGTTAATTACTTTGATCCATAATAGGAACAAAATATAAGTTGACATGCCTTTTATATTGTGGCTGTACTGTACTCATCAGAGAATATACATTCAGCTCTACTAACCACTTGTCACCCTGCTCGAAATTAACAATGTCGCCTTGTTACATTGGCTGGAACGCTTCCCCGCCAAAATAGCATCATAAAGTTATTTACGCGTCAAATGCAGGATTGAATATTGAATTATTTTCTTAGATTACAAACGTAGTAAATCCTATAAAAGAATTGTAATCATTTTAATTATTTTTAAATAAAACTTAAATTATTTCGTTATAAATTAAAATCACAATGTGGAATGAAAACAAACACTTATTTTAAAATAATTTAGTTAGTAGTTTAAATAACACATATATTATAAATACATAGAATAAATAATTTGTTTATTATTTATTGTTTAGTGTTTGTCTTCATGCTGATATAAATTTAAAAGTTTTAATTTAAAAATATAGTGAGTTATGATATCCCGAAATCTCGAAAACTACTGAGCCAATATAAATGAATTTGAAAGGAAGGTTCATTAGAACTTAGAGAGGTCATTGACTAAAGTTATTGAAAAATTATTAATATCTTACCAGAGAATTTTAAATTATTTTTAGTAACATAATATATGGGACTCCCGGCAGCATAGAGGATGCTGCCATTTTTAAGGCTACCCACTAAACCAGACGGTCACCATCTCACCGTCATAGTGGAGTGCCAGGGGAATCGCTTTCGCATGCATCCTCGTTGCTCCAACGGCTGGCCGCGTGAGCGGCCACCTACTCGCAGGGGGCACGCCCGGGACCCAAGCGTGCCCCACTCCCTCCCGCGGCCGGCTTGTTATAACGTGAAGGGCTCCCCTGCCCCCCACCCAAGCCCACAGAGCCAGACCACCTCCCTCTTCACCGAGCCGACACTTAAGCCAAAACTCAGAATCAGGGAGTACCGGTCCGACTCCACTACTCAGGCCCTAAAAGGATCTCGAACCCGAGGCCGCCGCCATCGGCAGCAAAATACCCGCGACGGCCGCGAAATACTACCCATGGGAGCAGCAAGTGGTATCCACAACTGTCCCCGAATTTCCCGCCACCGAGTGCGCCCCAACACCGCACTCGAAGCAAGCAGCCCGGCCTTTTACATCCCCACAACCACCCATATCGTTAAGCGAGCCTTTTTTTTTTTTTTTTTTTTTTTTTTTTTTTTTCCGTTGGAAAAACCCGTTACGGGTACCCCGTCGGCCCAGGGGGGTGACGGCCGGGGGGTTATGTGGGACTACCCGACAGCATAGAGGATGCTGCCATTTTTAAGGCTACCCACTAAAAAACCAACGGTTGCCCTCTTTGCCGTAATGGGACGTCACGGGATCGCGTTAGCACACACCGTGACGCCCCGGCGAGACCCCCCGAATGAGGGTGCCCCGAGCAACGTAGAGCACCCTCCCATCGCAGGCCTATGTTAGGTGAGAGGGGTCACCCTCCCCCCTCACCAGGCCTACAACTGGGGAAGGAAGCGGCGGGCGTATTCCATCGTTAAGCGAGCCTGAACTAACAATAAAATAACATATTGTTCCCAGAACACTACGCAAATAATTTTCCTGTAAAATAATATCTAATACCTTTTTGAATTAATTAAACTAAAATTTGATTTATGATTTTTGATTATGATACATATAAATAGATAATATATAAAAATTATTGATTGTTAAATACTTACACAGTACTTACAGACAGTACTGTAGATTATAAAACGTCTGCATTCTATATTTAATAAAGCTATTTTTTATAATTTGTAGTATGTTTGTTCGATATAAATAAATAATGATGTTTCAAAAACGTGTTCTGAAATTGAAATATGGTATCGTTTTATTTTTTAATTCCGTTCAGTTTGCAATTTTATCTTCGTCCTTCTAAGCGTTGTAGTACGATGATGCTCAGAAGGTGAACTTTTGAATATTAATGCATAAACGTAAACAACGAAGGAAAATAAATAAATATTTAATTTTATAGTTATATATATTTACTGGAAAGTAAATATATATATCATTGACTTCCTTAGAATGACTATGACTATAATGTCTTTGAGCCTCTATACTAGTTCTGTATGTCATTTTAATTATAACAAGGTTTAAATTCAAACTTACTGCTCCTAACGTTTAAATCAGGTCAACTGTTTCTTAGACTTAAGAGAAAGCTCTTGAGTGAGTCGGTGTCTGTAATCCGACCATTGTGTTCAACTCGTAAAGTATTAAATCTTTATGCAGATTTTTATTGTTATATGTATACATATATAAAGATATATAGTTTGTTTTATTGTGTATTTATGAAAGTGCGTCTAAATAAATTTCTCAGATGCATTAAATTGATAACATACTTTTATAATATATCAACATTATTACTTTTTACTCATATTCCTGAAGTACTCGTAATATTACAATCGATTCGGATCGGTTCTTGGAAATTAATTAAATTACGATACTTTCATATGCCAACTTCAGAACTTTAATATTATAATGAGTTGCGAACTATATTTATCATGACATACAAGAGGTATTATTGCGGAAGGCTCATATTTGAAACTTAGTTGAGTTTTTATGTTTATGTATTTTGAAGAAAAATATTAATTCAACAAAATATTAAGAACAATAATATCCTTTATTCAAGAATGTTAATATGCTATATGCGTATAGAAAAAGGGAGTCATCATCATAAATAAAAATGCTGATATGTAAATAAGCGTTGCATTTTTTTCAGATTGTTAGAATAACAATCGTATACTTTAGTAACAAAAGTTTGAAACCGGAACACGCGAAAAAGGTTTCATTGTACTACATTACTGACATGTGCCGAGCGACGTCTAGTGCGCTTTCATATGTGCCTATTTCTAATGCTCAGTATGTTACACTCTATACTATCGTACTCTGCCTTCACTATGTCACATACAATACTAATGTGTTCTTCGGTAAAAGTTCCTTTATTATGTTGCTGAAACCAGAAAACCTTAAAATCATCTCTCTCCAAAAAAAAAAAAAAAAGACTGTAAAACTTACAGGCGTCTATTCATAGTACTTTTTCTTATGCTATAGGGGGCAAAGGAGCAGGCGAGCCACCTGATGGAAAGTGATCTTGGCCGCCCATGAGCAGTTGCAGGCCCAAACGGGTCTGAAGTGTGTTGCCGGCCTTTTAAAATTTGTATGCTCGTTTTTTGAAGGTCCCTCAGTCGTATTGTTTCGGAAACTTCGCATGAGAAAGCTGATTTCTTAAGGTGATGGTGCGTGGCAAGAAGTGTCTTTTAAAGTGCACTGAGGTTGACTGCCAGCTGTCGAGATGGTGCGGGTGGTATTGCAACTTATGACGTGCAGTGCGGTGGTAGAATTTAGCGGCGGGTAATAATCCGAACAGCTCCTCAGAGCACTCTCCATAGTAAAAGCGATAGAAAACGCAAAGAGATGAAACATCTCTTCGCAGGGACAAAGTATCGGTAAGAACTGGATCATCAACCATTCGAATTGCGCGATGTTGGATGCTATCAAATGGAAGAAGTTGGTACTGAGGTGCTCCAGCCCAGAGATGAGAGCAGTATTCCAAATGAGGCCGTACTTGCGCCTTGTATAGTTGCAAGCGATGGCTACATGTGAAATACCGCTCCGCTCTACGGAGCACGCCAAGTTTTTTGGACGCTAACCTGGCTTCTTCTTCCAAATGACCGCGAAATTGAACATCGTTCGAAATGGAGACACCGAGAATACTGATAATAGCTGTGGTATTAAGAGGAGTACTTTGAAACAGAGCAGACACGACAAAGGGAGACTTTTTAGACTTGTGTTGTTAGCTTGAGTATTACAGAGTAACAACGTTATTATTGCACTACTGATATTTTATCTATCGCGATTATCATAACACGTCATGACAGGTGACTTTTAGTAAAACTTTCATAGTTTCACGTTGTTTTTTCATATTTTGTGGTTATCTATTGGCTTACACTAATATAGGATTATCCACTTTATAAAAATATTAAAGATATAGTCACAGGTCATTATTTATAAGTAATAATTTTATTATTTTAATTTATACTAGCTGTATTTTTCGTGTATTACAAAATCTATTTCAGATCAGGAGGTCTTTACCGTTTAAACGTAAAAAGTTTTTACAGAACATTTTACTGAAATATACGAATAGAAACCAACGTAAATCCGTAGTTAAACAATATTACTATATAGAGCTGATTTAATATATTAAATTGTACATCATCAGAAATTGGGAATACAATAAGTTCCAGGCTTCAGATACATCAGTCGAGTCACTTAAAATAAGACGACCCGCCACAAAAATTCACGTGAACTTGCGATAAAATTTATTTATTCCGTATCTACATTTTATTTCTTAAGGAGGCTTAAAAAATAAAAAGGCCTCGCAAGCAGTCTATGTCGACTCCAATATTCAAAACAAGACAAATAGAAATATTGTTCCAACAAACTTTTAAATTGTCCGGAGGTGCCGGTTATTCCATAATATTAAATCAACCCTAAGGCTAATTATAAAATGAGATTCGAAAGTACTTCCGAATGAAAACATACGATAAGGTTACGATATTTAATTCAAAATATGAAAATAAGCAATCGGTGTTGCTATTCCCACAATACGTCAAACCGAACGTGGATATTTACTATTATAATTTAGAAATTTAGAATAACTAAAATTGGCAACATTCATTGGCTAAAACATTATCAAATGTTACGGACTAGTTTTGTCTTTTTAAAGATCAGTCAGCAGATAATTATTTCACTTATGTCTTAAGTTCGAAAACATTAAACATGAGAATAAGGAAATGAAATTTCTATGATACAATATTATTATTTATTTATAATATATGGCTTTTTATGTATTTGTGTTTATTTATGAATTAAATATGAATATAAATTCATATTGTGGTGCAATAACGTAGAGTACGTTAACTAATTGTTGTATATTTCCTTTAAAGGATTAAAGTGATAACAAAAAACAGTTTTACTTTATTTTCACTTGATAACCTTCTTTGTGCATTAAAGTTTTGTATAATAATAATATCTTGAATATATATAAAACCTACTTCTTCCTGAAGGAAAATTTAAACAATTGTTCAAAGTATTTATGAAATCAGATGGATTAGGTCAAACTGCTTCCTAAATGTAAACATACAAACCTTGCTTGTTTCTTATAATAGATAGATTTAGATTTATTTAGCATACATTAAGATATATTTCACTCGTGTATATAATATATAAGTTGCAAGCGTCTCATAATATCATAGAAATTGAACTCCTGATTAAGATTCAGGCGTGTTAGTTACGACGAATGCTAGGAATAGATAAAAATTATGTATATGTATATAATGATAAAAAATATATAAATTAAAATTAAAAAAAAGTTCTTGAAATTAATTACTATCATTAATAATATTGCCTAATAAAGTTAATAATATAATATATTTTATTCAATAAACTGTTGTTTGACTAGTCTAGTTGCTACTAACAAGCTTAAAGGATCCGACGCTTTTTGGTTTCTTGTCGTCGTAAACTTAATAGTATGTAAACTGTAAAACACATCCATGAGTTATATGTTAGCTTTTCTCAGGCAGACTTTATGGTACTGAAACTATAATGTATGTGTTTCAAATTTTATTCTATCGTAATAAAAGTCGATCTTTATCATATTTGTTGAAATAACATCAACCTGTTACAAACCAAGGTATTTTATTTTTAATTTAGAATTTTGATGGGATTTTAAAAATCTTCAATATAAAATAATAGTATAATTATATATTGGAGTATAATTTTGAAATTCGTAAAAATATAATTGCAGCATCTTGAAAGACGTATCATATCTTTGGCTCTTTGGAGATTTTTAAATTTATATTACTTTACTTTTTTTTTATTTCAGTTGGGACTTGGAACCCTCATTGTTATTTCACAATAAAAAAATCGATTTTGTGGGACATTCTTTTTAATATAGATGAGAATCAAGTTTAGGAATATATATGGGTATTGAAAAATGAATTAAAACTGTGAGTTATTAGATGTAAGGACATCACCTATAACTGCCATTATAGGTGATGTAACTGCCATTATAGGTGATGTAACTGCCATTATAGGTGATGTAACTGCCATTTTAGGTGATGCAGTTATAGGTGATATAAGGACATCTCCTATAACTGCCATTAATGTTTCCGTTACCCACTCAAAAAAATATAAGTATTATGATAAAACTTGAAAAGGCTTTACTTTGATAAAGATTTGTTTGATCACGAAAGAAACATCTTGCCTAAATGAGAATTTTTCGGCTATTAATGCGCGGAAAATTAAAAATGTTTAAATTCCATGATTGAACTGTTTTGTTTTAACCGTTTTAGATATAAAATCGGAGTTAAACATTGCCATTTACTTATTAAATAGATAATTAATAAAACTGAAGTTCTTAAGTTGGAAGGTGTATCTTTGACATCATGTGTATATCTATATAAGGTGTTGAATAAAACTGTCGTGTAAGGATCCTCCTCTTTTTTTGAAATATGTTTTCTATAAACTATTTATTATAAGCGGTGATACCGCGGTCGGTGATGTCGAAACTATTTTGTACATTTCTTGAACGTGCGAAACGTATTTCAAAGAACTTTCATAATAATTTTCAAGTTTTATTAAGAACTAACTGTTTGAGACGAATTAAAGTAAAATTTAAATCTTATGAAGTGATCAATTTAATTTGCAGTTTTATTTAAGAAATTATTCTATCAGATTCATAGTTAAAAAAGGAATAAAAGTATATATTTATAAAATTCTACTTTTAAGTAATTAGCTAAAGAATATCCTGAGGCATATTTTATAACATTGAAAATAAATCATAGATGTATTAAATATTAAGGAAGACTTGAGATTACAACAAAATGTTTCTTAATAATATTTCTTAATTACTTTATCTAATGTGAATCATAGATATATAGATAAATAGTCCTACTATTACAATATTCTATTACTATTTACAATATGCATTTTTCTCCTTTGTGTAATATACCAGTAACGATCACAGACTACATACATCTTCTTGGTATTACTCTGCGTCTCTTAATTTCGGTTTCTACATCAAGTCTACAGCTTAACGAGTTGTCGAAAAGCTTGTTGTCCTCTCGAAGGAACGTCAGCATTTCAAGCTGGAGCAGTTACTCCCTTTGATCACACAAGTTTGATGCATTAATCTGGATCTTTCGTTCATAAGGATGGATTTGTAATATACCAGATAGTGGCTTAAGAGTCGATTGAAAGACAATTTAAAGTGCTTGTCGGTGAAACCTTGTTTAATGCGACACTCCATTATTGGGAACATCGCAAGATGGCCAGTTTGTCGATCTTTTGTCGGAAATATTTCGGAGAGTATGTAATGAGGCTACATATGGATTTCCTATAGTTTTTCCATGAATGAATAACCATAAAACTCGAAAGGAGTATATCACTTCCCAGTGGAAGCAGCAAAGTCCTGTACAAAGTGCTTCTCTTCAAAACCAGAGGAAATAGTTGTTAATAGGTACACCTGTAATATTCTAGTGATGTTTAAAGTAAGGCAGGCTGCTGTATATATATGTGTCAAATAATAAAGGCAAAAAAACATATTTTATATTATGGCGAATTAATATTTGAATTTTAAGTCATATATGATTTGTATACGATGTAATATCACAGAAAAATAAATGATTGGCGTGCTTATTTGATTTCGGTAGGACCACTTTTCATCAATAATTGTCTTTTTAAATGTTTTTAAATTCGATAATCTAGTCGACTTCAGGCCTGCTCTCTAGAAACATTTTACAATAGATTAAAAACATAATTGTAAAAACGTAACCAGATAGCACATCGGATGATTTCAATCTATTGTGCTGGGACAGCTAATATCACGCTATGCTAAAATGCAGGACTTTAATATAAATATAAATATTAATATTAATATGTAGAAATATTTTATATATATGTTTATTATTGTTTGTTATTTCTTTTATATTTATTGTTAAAATTAAGTTGAATTAATAAAATCATTTCTGAACCAAGTATATAATTTTATACACAATCAACTCTTATTCCACAAATACATTTTGCTTAATTGTACTTTTATTTATGCAGAGTATGATTGTCCTTATATTTTAATGGCTATCTTCCGTTTAGATCAATATTGAATTCACTGTTTTATATAAAAATTCAAATCACAGGATATTTTGCTGCAGTCCAAAATAACTAGTATCTATATCTCGATATCAATATTTGTTTGATTTATTTTAATTAAAAAAATATAAGAAAAAAAAATGACGCCAGAAAATTATTAACACCTTTCAATTTAAATGTTTTTTTTTCTAATTGGACTCACATCAAAAGAATACCCGTGGGGTTTGAATTATTACTTTGTTATAATGTACAGAGTAATGAAAACAAAAATACATAAATTAATAAATAATTAATACATAAATAATACATAAATTAATAATAAATTAATAAAATAAATTTAAATAGCTCATATTTACGAGTTGTATATCAAAATCGAAATACAATACGAGTGATTGAATGTATTAATTGCTCTGCGGCTGTTACTACATGCATTTATGGAATATTATTATGATAATATTTGGTCACGATTGTTGGTTTATCGGTTCATTAAAAACGAAATCAACGTGATGTAAAATACAAATTATATATATTTTGTATGACCATAACAATTTTTGGCGTTATATATATTTTTTAATAAAAGTATCTCTTTTTTTTTTTTTTTTCCGTTGGAAAATCCCGTTACGGGTACCCCGTCGGCCCAGGGGGTGACGGCCGGGGGGTTATGTGGGACTACCCGGCAGAATAGAGGATGCTGCCATTTTTAAGGCTACCCACTAAAAAACCAACGGTTGCCCTCTTCGCCGTAATGGGACGTCACGGGATCGCGTTAGCACACACCGTGACGCCCCGGCGAGACCCCCCGAATGAGGGTGCCCCGAGCAAAATAGAAGTATCCCTCGTTAAACTATCAATTTTCCTTGTTATAAAGGATTAGCCAAGTAGGAGTCAAGTTAACATCAGTTTAATAATAGTAAAAGATAATATTATATGAAATGTCTGTTATTTGTAATGTCAACAAAAAGTAAGTAAAAGTTTTGTCGCAAATTCCATTCGAATTACACCAGCTCCAGGTATCGGATAGATGAAATGCGTTCCAGACTCTTTGGTACTTAGACGTTTACATGAACCTTAAATACAGCATTCTGTTTCTTCATTCGAACACACCCCATGTTGGCGCGTAAGAAGGACAAAGGCAGTAAAATTTTCACTTTTTTTGTAACTACACTGTTGATTGGCGATTCAGATAAGTAATTATATCAGCAGGAGTTTGCTATTGATGTATGTATATTTTTTTAATTTGCCAGAGGAGAGTATACAAATTTTAAATATTTTTATTTAAGTAGTTTTTATTAAGTTTTTTAATTTTTATTTTAAGTTGGTTTTGGTTTGATTATGAGTAACTTTAGAAAATTTATAAATATTTATAAAAAGTATCCATCATCTGAAAAACCTTACTTTTTGCTTCTTATTCGATCCACATTACTTTTAGGTTAATATAGAAATAAAGTCATAATATGGCATAACATTTTCACAGCATATTTTGGTATCCTTGGCGACAGGTCTGTGTCAAGGAACCATCGGAAAATGGAATTCAGTTTCTGAAGTTCTCTATAGAAAACATTATAGGATACAAATTAGTATGATTTACCAGATACGACAACATTCCCACATACCATCAGTTACAATGTATTGTAGTTTTGCTTAATGTCGATTGTATTAAAAAAAGTGATAAATATATAAAATTACGAATGAGGTTTAGACTATCCATGCTATGGTATTTTTAAAGTCTACGAAAAATATAATTTTATTTCTTAACTTTACAAAGTTGTCATTCAATATGAATAGACGTATCCTAAGCCCAAGTACCTGGTTAATTGGTTTGGAAAAATTCGTCTGGATAATAGAGATACGATTACAATAGTTCGAGCTGAAAATTTTGTGAAAATTCCTGATATCTTAATGTATTTTATATGAGGAATGTCTTTCATGTCATGACAGTTTCTCTAAAGAATTACTCTCATAATATATAAGTTATTCTATAGATAAGAACTATAATACAAAACCGGACCTTTGTATGGACTTGATATAAGGTAAACTTAACACAGATTGAGATAAAAATATATTTGTTCTTTATCACGCCAAGTCCAATCCTATATAAAACCCAGTTATAATATGGTAGAGTCATAGTAGTTCCCTTAATGTGGAGTAATTAAGATTGTTGCCGTTAAACAAAATGTATTGTAGACACTAACGACTTGTTTTTTCATACGATCCTTTACAGAATATATCCATTATTCTGTCATACCGATCTTTTTAATATTGACATATTACATATTTTTGTCATGAATAATAGTTTTATTCTCAATTTTAATTTGCATATTGTTAAAATTTGAAAGAATAATTAAAAATATATATAAAATTTTTAATTTTTTATTAATATTATATAATTGTAATGTATGTTATTTAAGATTTGTTAAGGTATGGTTAAAATAAATTCAGTCATTCCGATGATTTAAGAGCGCGATAATACAGAGGGTCCAGCACAATCTTTGACAAAGAAATTAATGTCTATTGACTTTCCGTCAGCCATCCTCGTTAGCGCCGGCTGGCTCACTATTTGTCGTTACTTTTATTTTATTAAAGTTAGCTTACAATCAGTATGGATATTGTTAAACTTATGCAATTTACTTTTTTCATGAAAAGTTTAAAATGCTTTAAATTTTAATACAACTCTGTATTGTATTGTTCAAAAAAAAATTCTATTAAATTATAATAGAAATTAAATAATAAATATTTTAAGTAGAACGATATATTAGATCACATAAATACACTAGTCATAATTTTGATTGTGTTTTAAATTATATTATTTTAGTCTAGTAGCGACAGAAATAAAAAATTTAAACACTAACTCTCACTGCACTTTTGCAATGGCTTGGATAGTTTTTCAAAGTTCTCCAACAGACAGGTCTCTAGAGCATTTGTAGAATTCTGCTCAAAAAACATCTAAGCACACTGCACTCCAAATAGATCAACTTTTACTATTTCATCTCATTGTCTTAAAAAAAATTGTATTTGTGACTTGTAAATAATGTTATTTTAGTTAATTTTAAGAATAGTGAATAAAGTGATAAAAAAATTCAAATGCTGGCTACTCAGCAACCTGATTACTATGAAAAGTTTAAAGGACACAACTTTGGACTGATAAAGACCCAGTGCGACGAAACACTTATATTAAAAGTTTTTATTTTAACGACTCATTTTCGAACGTCGTTTGTCATTGTCAGCTGTCAATCTGATACTGAGGGCTGGTAGATTTAGTGAGATAATTATATCTCCGAAGATAACAATAGTGTTTGTGAAATTAAGAACAATTATACGAATTTACTCAAATCTAAGCTGGATTTTTGGTGTGTGGTGGTGGTAAAATTTGTGTTAACTAGGTAAGTTTTACTAATATGAATCCTATCCCTCCCAATCCGGATCCTCCGGACTGAGATGCTTCACCAATGGATTTGTCACACCAAATATTAAATAAGGCAGCTTCAAAACGTCGTCTTGCTACGGATGAACAGATTAATCTATCTAAAAAATCACATTCGGAAACCCCGGTTACTTTATCCTCGCCTAACGAATTAATTTACACTCACCCATCTCTTGTTATTGCACCGAGGTTATACAGCACACAAGACAAGGGTCCGTACATAGTCCACGTCTCACGGATTGAAATAGAACCTTCAGCATCGACTACTATCCAACCGATTAGATTTGGCAGGTTCCTTGTTACAAATAAAATCCCCGGAATCATTATGGACGGTGTAAAGATTGACTGAAACCGAATCTCTGTGGAATTTTCTTTTGAAAGTAAGGCTAATTCTTTTTTAAATTCAGATCTACTTTCCTTGCTCAAATACTCGACTGTCATTCCTACTTATAATGTGACTCGTATGGGTCTCATTAGGGGAATCCCTACTGACTGGACTATGAATGATCTTGCTGAGCCGCTTTTTGTCCCGTAAGGTTGTGGGATTTTACTAAAAGCCTATAATAGATGGCCACATTTCTTGGTACCAACACAGTCCGTTGTTGTTACCTTTAAAGGTCAAATGCTACCTGAAAGAATTTATTGTTTCCACAACTCAATCCCAGTTAAGACTTACCAGTTCCCTACAATACAATGCTTGAACTGCTGCAGATTTGGGCATATCAAATCTCAATGCAGATCTAAACCATGTTGTTATCGCTGTGCTCAATCTCATTCAGGTGATACCTGTAACAAATTGGAAGATGATTCAACCTGCCTTTATTGTTCCGGCCCCCATTTTGCTCTGAACAAATCTTGTCCAGAACATAATAGACAAAAGTCAATTAAAATAACTATGTCTCAAGAAAATATATCCTATCAACAGGCTGCTTTACTATTGATATTATCAGCAGCAGATTCTCACATTCCTTTAAAAAGATACCGACCTTTCAAGATAACTCTCCCTTGCATTCTGAGTGCACTTTATCCATTCAAAAACGAAAGGAAGCTGAAAAAAAAAAATACTACCAATCAATGACATCGGAGAATTTTGTTTCATTTCAAAAGATAGCTGCACAAACCAAAAGATTGTTTCAAATCTTTTACTCTATAATGATTTTACTCTATAATGCTATTGTTCATAGTCACTTTGATTATGCTTCTTTTTTACTGGACCCCTGTAATAAATCTGCCCTTGATAAAATTAATAAAATCCATTCCAAGTGTCTGCATATATTAGGGGCTATGAAATCGTCGACCATCAATGCTTTGCAAATTGAGTGTGTTGACCCTCCCTTGTTCTTGCGCAGGCAATATCTGAGTGACCGTTTTGTATATTAAAATTACTGAAAACTCCTCTCACCCTGTTATAGAAAAAATAGCCCTATTATCTCCATTAAGTGGCAATTCAGCTTTTTTGCAAAACATCCTATGTCTACTTCTTAGCTATCAAAAATTTCTTCCGATCACTGGAGTGGTTGGCTACAAATATTTACTGACGCTTCCAAATTTTCTGTCGATGGCTGCACTGGTGCTGCATTCAAACTGTTGCTGGATTCCAAAATTTTGAATTTCCTTATGTTTTAAGTTTTCACAGGCGAATCTATCGCTATGCTTGAAGATATTCTTTGTGTAATTTCTCATCGCCTGATCAATTCTTTGATACTCACTGATTCTTTAACCTGTCTTCAAAGTATTCTTGCTAACCATTTCAAATCCAAATTGAAATTTATTATCCTTAATATCAGAAAACCTCTTTATTTGAGCAAGCTCTGAATATTATCATCCCAGCCATTGTGGCATTCCTGGAAACGAAACCGCTGATTCGTTTGCTAAGAACGCGGTATCTATTGGCTCACTAAAATATTATACATTGTTCTCCTACGTCGCTTCTTCTCTTCCGCATACACATCTTACTAGATCTTGGAATACTCACTGGGCAAACACAAAACAAATAGTAGGAAAATATTACTCTGACATCCAACAAAGCATCCCAATTAAACCTGTCATCTGTCGTCTTCGAATCGGTCATTCGTGTACTCCGGTACATTACGCAAAATTACGTACGTAACGACAGCTTCATTTACGTACGTAAAAACAGCTTCATTTGTGAATGCGGCCTGGACTAAGTATCTACCAACCATATTTTCTTTAATTGCCCTAATATTGGCTCCTCCCTTTATCCTTCCCAAAAATTTTCCACTCCTAACTAATATTAAATGTTTTAAGATACATTTAATATTAGTTGGGAGTGGAAAAAATTTTAATGGCTAACCTTTTAAAACCTCTCTCGAAATTTATAAGACAAAGTAATATTAATTTGTAGTTACCTATTTATTACTTTAAAATTTATGGTTAATCAACTAATTTATTAATTTATATTATCTATATGTATTGTAATGTCTTATCTGTGTTGTTTCTTGTTTTAGGTGAAAAAATTTGGCTTAGTCTTCAACAATTAGTCCTCATCTTATTTTTGTTTATTTCAATATCACTATACCGTACAAAGCTACGCACATGACATTGGCGGAACATGTATTTTTATAATATGTTTATCGCCATATAAAAAGAAGAAGAAGAATTATATTTCCCAAAATAACGTGTCCGGGTAGTGATAAATATTTTCGCTAATGGCTATCAATCCTCATTGATGATAAAAATGTAAGATTAAACTTTTTTTAAATAAAAACGCCTGAATTCCTGTAAAATGGTTTTTAAAATGGCATATTCAAATAGGTGATAAAAATAATTATTTGACTAAGGATCTTATATTTAGATTTTATATATTAGCAAGATGTTGACGTCTTTTATGAAATGTGTTTGAGCCAAACTTTAACTGAGTACAATTGTTCACCTACGACAAAACGACTATGTTGGATTCATATATCCTGATTTGAGAACTTTTGACTTTTAACAATTAACTTGGATATAATCATACTTTCACATTAAAAGTATTACAAACAAACGAATGTTAATTAACACAACCACGGCTTATTGAATCTTAAAATAAATAAAAAATTGTTGATCTTGATAGTTTTAAACCACACCGCTCTTAATTGTTAATAAACATAATGACCTTAACTGTATTAGGTTTTTTTACTTTATTAGTTTTTTTTAATAAAAAAAAAACACTGTCATGCCTATTGGAATATTAAATCATAACATGTATAATATGTGTGTAATTTCGAATTTCATAGATAATATTTTCTTTGATTTTCACGAGTACACATTTCAGATAAAACAATTTTTTTACGAATTAAAACTCGTGTATAATTTAGTTACATTTTTATTTTAACCCGACCTTTCGAATGCTTTGCAGCAATCGTGTTCACGGGTAGACAAGATGTAAGTGTTTGTCAGTAAGCCAGTTATGTTCCGGATGTAGACAAAACGCACTATGTATCTTGAGGTCTGACAGTGCGGTCACAGACGTGAGACTTTACAGTATTTATGAGTGGGTCCCAGGTGTTAGAAAAGCTCCAACCATCTTCTTTATTGGAATTAGGATATTTTTTAATTTCAATAGCCTCGCGAATCATTCTTGGTATGAAGCGGGGTTCCCTAACGAGGATTTGTGGTTTATCAAATCTAATTTAATGGTTGGGCCTGTCTATGGTCTGTTCAAACACTGCAGACTTCGATGTACGCCTATTCTTGATATCTAATATGTGTTCCCTAACTCTTGTACGATGCTCCTCTTCGTTTGACCAATGTATGACAAACCATAATCACAGTCAAGTTTGTATACCCCGGCACATTGTAAAGGAATATTGCTTTTAATTGGCCTCAAGAATTGGCTCACTTTTCTATGAGGTTTGTAAATAGTTTTAATAGAAACCTTTTTTAAGATGTTACCAATTCTGTCAGTAACACCCTTAACATATGGAAGTATGTTGTCTTTCGACTGTGAGTGGCTTGATGTGGCTTCTGCGACGCTGGCAAGGGACAGGCAAGTGGTTGTTATCTAAGGCATGCTTGACATGTTGGAGCTCCCCCTCTAGGTGTTCAGCATCGCAGATGTGATGGGCTCTCTGAAACAAAGATTTGCCAACGGTAGCTAACTGGCTAAGATGGTTTTAGAATTTACCATTGAGATATCTATCTGTATATGTGGGTTTCCTATAAACAGTGTGTCCTTATGTATTGTCATAGATAATTTCATCAAATTTACCAAATCTGAGAAATGAATCAAAAATATAATTATTTAGGAGAACCTTATTTTATCTATCTTAAGTAAGACTGATTAATATAAAATTAATGCTGATATTTGGCTGTTACCTTTCGTGAATACGAATACGTGTGAAGAACTAAAACATCGTTACATTTATATATTTGAAAAATGTTTTTTTTTTGTATTTATTTCACAAAATACAACATAATCTTTGTATTAACTAAAATATTATTACAAAACAAATGCTTCTCCATTTAAAATTATTTAACACTATATTCTATATTTTGTTCTATATCTAACACGGTTTCAAATACTGTTAACTTTAAAACAACTTTACGTCAGTAATAAGTTTATGTCGCAAATAATACGCAAGGATCTCGATTTTATTTTCGATTAGAATTTATCGTATGGTCTTACAATTAATGCGTTGAAGTCACAAACCATTATTATTGGCAGTCCTAGTTTAATTTCAAATATTGACTTCACTACCTTACCTAATATAAAATAAAATAATACCTTACATACACTGTCTTGGAATGAACAACTAAAAAGTCTCAGTGGTAAAACTTTTGCAGCTTTAATATCTCTTCGACGACTTCGTTATTTTTTACACATTCCTACCAAAATTATGTTAGCACAATCCTTGATTTTACCCATTCTAGATTATGCAGACGCAAGCTATATCAGCCTAACCGAAGACCAATTTAACAAACTCGAGAGGCTTCTAAATCTTTCTATACTGTTTATAATTTGATTACGTAAATTTGACCGTGTTTCTCAGTTTCGCTTTCAGCTCAAGTGGTTACCCATTCGATTTCGCCGTAATTTACACATCCTCATTTTTCTGTACTATTTAATCCAAGGTCACCATCTTATTTCAAAATCAAGTTCAAATTCTTAGGTTACCATAACAAAAAATCCCTTAGATCGGCTGACAACTTAAAATTATATATGCTTATTCATAACACAAAATTTTTCAACAAATTGGTGACTGTTCAGGCAATCCAACTCTGGAATAGCCTACCGCTGGAAATAAGTAAATCAAATTCACTTCCTGTTTTTAAGAAAAATATTAAAGCACATTATCTTTCCCTCAATTCAAACTTAACTGGAATAATATATTAATGTATATATCTGTCTAACCGAAATTATTTGTGTATTATAGGTATCTATATATGTATATATATATGGTTTATGTTTATTTAAGATTTCTGTAATTCTGTAATTTAAGTATTCTATTTAAATATTAGCATATAGGTTTACATATATATATATATATATATTTACACCACCGTCCAAAATTCCACTTGCAGACTCCATTCCCAAAGGTCGTCTGGAAGAAATCGCTTTAACGCGATAAGACCACCTGTTTGGACAATTCATCTTTTGTGTATGTATTTTTGTTATTTATTTTTTTCTTTTTTTGGATGGTGTACAATAAAGAAAATGAATACGATTAATACCTCTAGTATTAGAATCTAATTTTCTAAAGTAGTTATTGACTTATAATACTACATAATAATATAATTGATATATAATTACAATGCGGATTGCATTATTATTAGTATACGGAAACTACGCGACAACAAAAATGAAATAACGTTTATTTTTAATTAGCTATTAAATAATTAATTACTCTGTCAAAGTTAAATTATATCCATTTCTAATAAGAACTGTTTAAATAGGAATTCTTGTTTAATTTGTAAAAATATCGTGAAACTATTTGGAACGTTGTTGTATGTTTCGCGTGCAAAAGCTTGCCTGTAGATTTGTTAAATTGCGTATAAAATCACAATTTTTTATAGTGACTAGTACCAGTACAGATAAAAAATCTGTAAGTTTATGTTAATGTGATTCATGGGATCGAAAGTTAGAACAGCTATCACATCGGTGAATAGTGTTCCTGAATAAACCGTAGAGAGATGGTAGATATTGGTGGCAACGTGCCAGCCAACGACATATGCTGCCAAATAGAGCGCTGTCTGTCGAGGAGTCGTTTACTAGTATATGGCTTTAAAGTTATGCATCTTAATTGGTTTAGAACACGCTCTTCTTGTTTCTAAAATCAGCGCCGAGCATATATCAGCTGTCATATCTCACAATATTTTCTATTATTCAGATAAGTAAAGATTGTGATAATTTCAATCGTGACTATGCACTTTTAGAAATTATGTTAGTAGTGAAAAAGAACCGGGTGAAGATATTATTAGGTAGATTTTCGCGATGGCAGTCTGCCAATTCGGGTCACACTTCACTTATACGACGGAATAGAGAGTGATGTTGGCAAACCGACTAAATATCACCCACCCAGTAATAGCATACAGCCAATTGGAGTAGATACTTATAACCGATAGTTATTCGTATGTATCCTTTTCCAAAGTTTAGAAATTGTCTAACACTATTTTTTAATTGTTGGTACATTAACAATTTTTTTAACTCTATTGTTTTTTTTTCCATTCGCCCTTCAATTAAAACAATGATTGAAAACACATTTTAATTCTGTACTTTATTTTAGTTAAATTTAAAATTTTTGTCCATAATATATATATTCTATTTGAAATTGTACGAACTGTCTTACTTTAAAACAAATATTTAGACCCTAACACATTGCACGGTGTTATACTGTTTATAGCAGCCTTAAATTAATAAACACTACACGAGATATTTGAAGTTGTTAAGACATTACAATTGTATGTATTATCTGTTTCATTTATGGTCACCTGGAATCACATTACGTGAGAGCGAGACGTGCTATTATTTCATTCCTTCCTGTATTTATTGTTGTATGAGACATGTTTGACATCTGATAGTAACAGGTTATGTGCAGGGTATGCATCTAGATTCCGCCCAACGAAATATTAAACTAGTTATTATGTATGTAGAACACAATTTTGTTCAGCACACAATATTTAATTAAACTCCAATGGTAATGTGACAGCGGAGATATTCAACCTATGCGCTTTTACATGATATTATGTAATCATGTTCATAACTAAATATTACAAAGGTCTTTGATGAGCCATTACACGAAATAGTTTTCAAGATGTGATTGAGAGATTAAAACATTAGTTTTATTTAAATTATAGTTATTAAGATGGGATATTATTAGTCATAAATATTATAATATTATTATACTCGATCAGGCAATAGGTTAGGAACACGTAAAAATAACGTCCTTCATATTTTCAAGATTGAAAAATAGATACTTTTGGACAAGTTCGTAGCTGTACATACTAAATTATCGAAGGAAAATATTTTTCAAGCCAACTCATCCGATTTTGTTACAGCTATTTCCAGATTTAAAGCTCAAAACCACCACGTGCTATGTAAGTCTAAGTATGTCAGTGAATATCACGTGAGTAATTAAAGATACACTGCTGTGTAAAACTATTCCTCTATACAAATTTGTAGAAAATTTATATTTTCGTAGAATGATAAGTAGAAACTTGTTTCATTATATTATTCAAAGCGAAAACAAAAATATACAAATGAAACAATATCTGGAATGACGTTTTCAAACTGTTTGATATGATTTTAAAACACAAGGCAATCATAAATTCGTCTGCTCAGCAAATTGCCTACAAGTCAGCCAGCTAATTAATTAAGAGAACGTGAAAAATACTGATAAATAATACTGATATATTATCATACATTCATCAAAAGTGTCTTGGATCAAGTACTTTTTAGAGTATTGTTTTTTTTTTAAGGAAAAACAGGAGGTGTTAGTTAAAAGAGGTTTACTTTATAAATCTTTTGGATCGCTATTGATTAAGGAATATTATTAAAATTTCGTTATAAAGAAAATCACTTGTCAATGTGAATTTGTATAAAACTGAGTAATGGGGTTTTAACAAAATCTTTACAATATCTACATTGTAACTGAAAAAAATTACATTTTCACGAAGAGACAATGTCATTTAAAGCGAGAAGAAATCATAGGAATTTTCTTGATGTTGGAAGCTGGTTATATTCAACGTACTTTGGCTATCGCTTTTTATACTAAACAGAGCATCATAAACCGCCTCTGGATACACTATCGCATCATGGGCAGTTTTGCCCAGCGACATAGAGGACAATCTCGCATCACCATTCAGACATGATCAGTAAATCCAAAATACTTCTCGACGGAATCGTACCATGACCGATATGGTGTTGTTTACGAGGCTTTATTGCTTCTTAGATTGGCTAAGAAGCTAAACTATTCAAAATCGTTTACGTGAATTTTTTGTGTCTTAGAAGACTCCTGAAGAGTCCCACTTGTAGCACCCGGCAATCTTAGGGCCTGTTTACAACTGTTTACAATGGACTTGCGACACAGATACTAGCGTTATGTGTATTATTCCGATGAATCTTGTTTCGGTATGAGATCGGATACAAGACGTACTCGAGCTTGGAGATCATCTCAACGTCAAGAACGTTTGAAGTTCACCTTTATGACGAGGTAGCAGTAATGATATGGGCCAGTATTTGGATTGGTAAAGGAACCGATTCGAGGACCGATTCGAGGACTCATTTGGATCATATGTAACCTCAATGCTTAAAATTTACTCGTAGAGGATTGTTTCAGGTATGATCGTCGCTTTGTGAGGCTGATTTTGTGATTCATTTTAACTAATGCACGATAAAGCACACCCGTACACGACTAGAGTCGTAACGCGCATTTTTGCGTAAGCTCGAATCAACCCCAGACCTTAATCCAATTAAACACGCACGGGATATGCTTTGAAGAGCCCTTCCAAATAACATAAACTTTTTAAATTGTTAGAAAACTTATGGGCGGACTTTCCTCAAAATGATTTTGATGAACTCATATTAAACATGCCAAATCGCTGAGATTGTGATTCGTGTTGATGGTGAAAACACAGATTAATAATTTTATTATCTTTTAATCTCGGGAGTTAGTCTCGGCTCTATAATACATGTTGCCATTTTTAATTTAATCAATTTATTATTTATTTATTATTTATCGATACACCGTTACTTTTAACAAAGAAATTAATAATTGACAAAGTTCCAAAAATATTAAGTTACCTACATAAATAAAATTAATTTATGTGAATCAACAACAATCAAACATCAAGTACTGTTATCAAACTTTACACTGTTATTGTACTTATAAGTGACTCGATTAACAAATTAGAAAAAAATGTAAATTTAAATTTTATATTTGGAAGAATCTTAAAAGCCCAAAATATTGTAAACCGTTTGTTTTTATTTATTCTCGGATATTTTAATGTGTGAATATCTTTTATCAATTTTTAATAATTACGGAAGATCTAAGAACTTCATACATTTATAAGTATCAAAAAGTATCATGTTTATCCTACTCATCTATATAATACAAATTCTTTTACAATATAGACTTGCTTCCTTGTGTATAGTCATAAGATAAATTCAGGGGCTGAAACCGCAAACTTGGTTTACGTATCGATTCATATACGCTGAGTTAAACTAAATTTGTTATCGTACAATTAAAAGGAATCTCCGATATCTTGTTTTTTTATCATTTGTTAGCATGTTAATAAGTAATTTAGTAATATTGTCAAATATAAAAAAAAATATAATTAATAAAAGAAATGTAAGATAGACTTTTTTCATGTTCAATATGACACAATCAGATATATTTTATGACAGCGATAAGGATCCAGGCAGATTCAGATAAGTTGAATTCGAATAGGATTTTGCTGATTTCTAATTATCAAAAACTGCTATCAGAAGGAAAATGTTAATGAGGGATAGACAGTTAGTAGTGAGTGGTACTTCCGAAAAATGTGATTTCATCAATGTTGTAATTTTATAAGCAACGCTTTTATAATTTATTTTTACATAATAAAAAATATTGAGTTTAAGAATAATATGATATAATATAAACTATTAAGACTTATTCATTCTCTACAACTAAGTACGCAATTAGTAGAAGACGATCATGTGTATAGCCGTGATAAATGACAGTCTTGACTTTCAGTATGAATATCTTGACAAGACATCACTCTAATGTGTAATAAGATGAAGCTACAAGTATAGTTAATATATTGTATATTATATGTATTACTTTTTGATGAATTGAGTTAACATTTGTTGATAGATATGTGATACTTGTTATTTCATTGACCGACAAATTGTACACACCCATAGACATTATGGTAGACATTAGAAATATGGTGGTGATTTAAAAAAAAAAATAACATCAAAAATACAAAAAATGTAGTAATGTTTTTCATCTTGAAAAATAGCTTAAGACAGAATGCGTCGAAGTTTTGTAAATGCAACTTCGACGCTGTTTGCGCTTTGCTTGGCTCAATATGCTAACACATACCGAGATTTTGTGAGCGTAGCTAGTCAAAATTGAGGTCTGGTTCGCGCTCCTAGTATTACAACCGTATTTGTGATGTTACAACAACAATTTGAAAGGTAGTACAATAATATGTAAAATATATCAAGATTTTTTTTATTAAATTTACACGTTGTAATAAAAAGAAAGAGACAATAACTGTACCTATTATTATTTGTTTTCATAACTTTGACTGTGTAATGAAAATTTGAATTATTAATTGTCATAATATAAAAATAAAGCTTAAATGCTGATTCATTTTGTAACCATTATTAATCTCTCCATGTACTCTATAAGTTGTAATACAAAAATATATGTTATATTTCAACTAACTGGCGTATTGTTAAAAAGTATTAGCTTTTCCCATGCCATTAAGGAATAAAAAGTTATTGTGAGATCGTTTCATCTTTGTGGTCAAGTTTAAGTCAAAATTTAAGTAAATATGTCGTTTATATCAACCTCCATATGTTTGTATACATTGTAAAAAAAATGTGCAACTTTAAGGTATTCTGTTTTTATTTTAAAGGAAAGAATATAGATTAATGAAATCATGTGAATTTTTATACTATTTTAGAAAAAATATACTAAAGCCATCTTTAATAATACCTTTTACATTTTTTTCTGTAATTTTATTTACCAAATGTTATATTTTGCTTTGTAGTCATAAAAAGCTGTATTTTAGCTAATATTAACGACTAAAAATTTATAAGGTCTTTCTGTGGTAAGATAAGAATTTTTAAAGGATTAACCCAGCTTAAACTACTAATATATTATCGAGTCTATGATGATGTTATATAGTTATGCAATACGATAGACACTTAGTAAAGTATATTAATATAAGCTTCGTGTTTGTTGCAAACGAAATAGATTCAATATGAAGAATTGAAACACGCTCTTTTAATATTCGCTAATATATAAAATAAGTATTACATTACCATTGTAGAGAATGTGATCTCAAAATGAAAATCACAAATTTTCATATTTTAATTAATAGTTTTTCCCTAATAACTTTTAGGTAAAATTTTGGCTCGTCATGAGTGTTGGTTTTTTAGATTCAGTATAAAATTTCGCATCGATAGATATATCAATTTTTTTTAATTTTCCAAATACTATAACTATATAGAATAAGGTATTATAAGGTATTATTCAAATATAAATAATTTAAAATCCATTCCAAATTAATGTTATAATCATCTCTACTAAAGAACTGTTAGAATTCCTTTCGTAGAAGAAAATATATGTCTTACGTAACAAGTCAAAAATGTCAGTTCTAGACAATATATATTTCACAAAAATACACAGTCCCTTGATCTGTTTCTTACACTGGTAGCTTAAAGATAAATTGATTTTGATAGTAGTAGATAGCCGTGATGGTTCATACCCGATTCATCACTGATCAAGGAGGCAGTCTGAGCTTCTAAGTAGACCGTCTGCCTCGGTAGGCTTGAGTCCCTTTTTTGGCCACTGTCATTGTAAAGTGAATTTGGTGGTTAATAGTGAGAGGTCACAGGAACGGTTTCGTGTCTAAGGAGTTTTGGGTAAGACCAGGCTTTTTTTCGTCGGTCATACCAGACGAAAAGAAAAAAAAAAGTAACTAAATAGTATTAAAAAAAATAAATCTTCCAACCAGATTTGATAATCTGATAACACAGTATATACACTTAATAGATAAATAAATGAATTATGAAAAAAGTTCACGTATATGTGGGAGTACTTGTGTTTAAGGCCTCCAAACAAAATAAATATTCGAAAAAGAAACTGTACTCTGGATTTAAGTAAAACCTTTTTATGTAACACTTAAATGTTATTTTCCAAGTTGGTAGTGTATTAGATGAGGACGTCGTAAATATCCTAAATCCAACCGATTGAATAAAATAGCGTTAAATTACTCAAAAATCTACAGGAGGCGCCTCCTTGTTGGTAAAATGCAACATATTAAAAACTTTGAATATATTTAAGAAACATTTTATTAATTGTGTAATTTTTTAGTTTTTATGTTTTGCAAAAATTTTACGGAATATTATTATTATTTCTTAAATAAATAATTAACATATTATAGACGCGTCGCCCGTACTTTTTGTGATCTTAAAAATGTTTGGTTGAATAAATTTCTTATTTGAGACTTAAAAACATGCTAAAAGAGAGGTTTGTTAAAAGGAATCTTAAAAACTATGTTAGCGAGTCCTTGTCACGATAAGTCACGTTTATTCAAATTATATTTTATTTAATTTTTATATAGTTAAATTAATCCGAATGTTATTTGAATAACTCACTATTATAGGCCCTAACTAGCAGTCGTTTATAGTTAATAAAATTATTAAATATTAAATTGAATAAATCATCTGTCTGATTCAGTTGTCATCAAATAAAGTTGGACACTGATTGAGAATATTTGACTTATATAAATTTATTTTAGCAAACCGATTTCCCAAAATCTCACCGAACAAGAGACACCTAACTATTTTAAGCAGAGTTTCAAACAGGATCGAGAACTTTAAAGTGCCGAAGCTTTTAGAACTTGGATCATTCTCTTTATATTACTGTTGTGGTATTAGTATCACGAATTGTATAACGGAGAAAGGTGCCTTGTTATAAATTCGCGAATGTTACTGGGTTCGCTTTATTATTTTAAATTTATATAATTTCGATTCTTCTTATTTTTATTTATGTATGATTATATCAAGTGTATTTTCAGAACAGTATATTTCAAGTAATAAGTATATAACATAACCAAAATAGTTAATACAAACAATATAAATTACATGAAACAATACTCTGGACTTCGAATAGAATAGTATTTTTTCTAAGCTTATTTCGATTGTAATAATTATTTCACTCTTACCTGTACATTTGTAATTCTAATCTAACTGCTGTTTATTTCCCTACTTACAATAAAATAAAAAAAATTAATACTTAAATACTTTGTATGAAACGTAATTTGGATAAAAGTCTAATTTATTAATTTAAAGTATAATTAAAATAGTTTTATCCGTTTTATTTATTGAAATTTGTTAGCTCCTAAATAATGAAAACTTACTAAGAATCTTCTTTTTAATCGACCTATTTATTTAATTATTCTCTGTGTTGGTAACGGTAGTCAGCCATGAGGTGACCCCTCATATCTAGTTTATGGCTCAAAAGACGTCACAGTCTTTTCTTTAGGGTAGAAGATGTAAAAATTGCAGTGGCATGTTAGCTCCACGTGCGCTTGAAATACAGTGGAATTTTGCGGAGTTTGAGGTTATAGACTAAGGTCCAAGTATGATTGGAATTTCTTGATGACTTCGATAACTTTTAAATTTTTTTAACTAATATTCAGACGATTTGTAAAAATTTGATGGGTCAAAAAACATTCAAGCAAAATGAAATCCAAACAAGTTTTCAGATTGATTTAAATATCTCTCTTTGTCAGGGAAAAGATAGCTAATAATGCAATCATTTATCTTACTATTTCATTTCTTATGTTACTTTACTGAAACATTTAGAATCTAAGTGTGAATAGTAAATAGCGTTATTTGGTTTTTATTATAGGAATAGTAAAATAATATATATAATAATAATTAAAGGCTTTATAGCAGATATGCAGCAGTCTATAAACTGTAAAACAGCTTCTTTATTACTGTGAAAAGCTTCAACACAAAAAAATTAAACTGATAAACACACAGTACGATGACGAGCTTGCAGCTTAAAAGCTTTTGTACTGCGTTCTGTTTTTGCATTTTATATTATGCTGGAACTAAAAGTATAACAGTTTTATGCATTAATGGAAATATTTGACTTTTTGTTACAATATACATTGAAACAAAAAGTCTATCAATCTGATTTGACTAAGCCCCGATAGATTTGAAGAGATAATTCCATCATTCCTTTTCAGTACATCTATCTTTATTAACTGATAAAAATGAAAATATGTAAACTACAAGATTTTATATAAAAATGTAACATTTTTAAACATATATTTTTAAAGTAATAAATAAATAATAAGAAATAATTATTAGATTTTAGATTTCTGTATTAGTGAGATGTTGACGACTTGATGATAAAAAAAAAAAATCTTCTAACAGAAATCTGTTTAAGTTAAAGTCTTGCTTTTTTGTTAAAAATTTAACTAGACATCTACATAGGAATTCTTGTTAAATTTGCATGTTTTACTGAAATATAGTTGAGATGTCGTTTTATGTTTTGTGTGCAAAAAGTTTTTCTGTATGCACATTTTTATATATGCACATAAAGCCTACCATAATTTTTCACTTTGACGAAGGTTAAATGGTAGAGAATGACACTAGGCATTAAGTTCGCCTTTTATTTAACAAAACCCTTTGTTAAACCTTTATTATATTAATATAATAAAGGGTAAATAAATAAATATTTGATATAAATCAATGGTTTTTACCAGTAACCAGCAGACCAGTAGACCTATAAGCACCTACCGGTAAGTTTATAATAATATCGGTCATGATATCAAGTTAGGATAGCTATCATATCGGTAAATCATATTCGTGAATGAAACGCAGGGAGATAGGAGATATCAGTGGCAATGTGCCAGCCATAAGACATCTACTTTTAGATAGAGGGCTGTTTGTCGAGGTGTCGTTAAGTATATGACTACGTTAGATTCATTCTAGGGTATGTTTTTTCTGTTTTGAATGCTCAGTATAATATTCATATTAATACAATCGAATACACATACAATCGGTTTCGTTAAAATCTTACAGCAGTTCTTTCTGACAATATTAGAAATTCATATACATTTATACCAGACGTGTAACGCCGTGCAAAATGGAATCAATTTTTACTATATAAGATCATAAACCATAAAATTAAATTAACAGGTTTAGTTTCCAAATTAAATTATAAATATCTAGACATAAAGACACCTTTGACGTGAAAGCTACCAAAATAAATTTTACTAAGAAGTTATTTATTAATAGAAATTGTGTTCAGAACAATAAATTGTTTAATAATTGCGACATATCTCTCGTAATCAATTTTAATTGAATGTCAAGGATATCTTGATGAATTGTAATTGTGATGGATTTTGTTACTCAAATTATAATTATTCAATATGAATATCCAAAAGTTCAATTAAAAATTGTTTTGTTTATTTTTATTTTATTTTTTTTTTCAAATTATTGTTAAGGTTATGCATTTTTTTTTTCAAAATTTTAGTATATGTTTTATTGTAATATTGTCAACTATTTTTGCTTAAAAAATATTTTTTTTATATTTTCGTTTATTTACTTTTATAACACCACGTTTTCCTAAATATATAAATAAATAAAAGAATTAATTAATTAATAGTATCAGAGTTATGTATTTTAATTGATTTCGAATAGGTTTGCTGGATTACTTTAGATGGAATAATTACTTGAACTTTAAAATATACTGAAATGTAGGACAGTTTAAACATAACTAAATAATAACTAAATAATAACATCATTAAGTTGAATTCCAAAATCAGCACTAAATATATACAAACTGTCATATATTATAATTTTTCTATTATCAGTTTGAATAAGTAAGAAATGTTTTGACATAATTTTAATCTGAACCACCCGTGACTATTAACTTATAAAATATATTTTACTACTGAAAACTGAGTGAAGGTATTACAAGATAGATTTCCGAGGTGGCGCTCTGCCAAACCGCGCTCGAATATCCTCTACGGAAAACCTTATCCTTATTGGATAACACTTCATTTATACTACCAAATATATTGTAATATTCACGAACCGACATAATATCATCCATCTAGTTCTAGCACACAGCACATTTTTCGATAAATATAACTTATAATTACTTATAAGTTATATTTATCGAAAACTTATAATTACTTATCCTTGTGAAATTTATTCCTAAACTCCGAAATGCTCTAATACCATCTTTTTAATGTTGGCAATATTTTAGTTCACTCTGGAATCCTGTCTTCAAGATTAGTCGAATACGACTAATCTTGAAAGCAGGATGACAATAGTATTATACTTTATTATCAGACACAAACATCTTTATGTATTCTTTCCAAAGATGTCTGCGTATAGACTGACCGCTGATAACGGCACGAGTGACCGACGCGCTTGACCTTCCGTGCACCGGATATTCTTTTAAAACACACTTCTTAGAAAACGTATTGTTAGATCAGTTTATTCTTAAATTTTAGAGTATTAATAGCCAACAGTTTAGCCCCGCTTTAAGTATAAAGAAATCTTGATAGCCCTGAGCTTATTTTCAATTACTTTTTCATCCTCGGGAAGAGTACTTTTTCGATTTGAAATATGAAAGCGTAACAAACACACGAACTGAGATTGCATATATAACATCAGTAAGAGCTGGTTCAGTTTTCAGGTACTGTGTAAATTCTGAACTATTTTGGGCAACATATTAAATTGAAGGCAATGCAGGATTAAAAAGTGTCGTAAAATTATATTAAAAAATGTAGGTACTTTTATAAATATCTAATTGAATAAAAAAACATGTAAATGACACAAAATATATTTATTAGGTCCAATTACAAAACTAGAGACCTAATGTTAGTGATGATTGGTAAGGATTAAAGTTATTGGATATATTGTAAAATACTGAAATTACTCGCGAAATATATATATGTTTATATGTTTGAAATATATTGAGATATTACTAAAGAAACCCTTTTTTCGTGCTTTTCATGTCTACTTTTATATTCGTATTTCTAATATATTCGTTGAGCCCAAGTAAGATATTAAAAGGTCAGACTGTAGTAATGCGGTCCTAATGTGGAAATTATACATGGCTTAAATACAGGACTTGCTTTATGTGCCCGCGTCAATACAAAGATTGGATTTTGTTACATTATTATATTAAAATAATTTAAAATGTTGTTTATATTCAGTAAAATTACTTTTGGGTAGTTGCTACTATAATTTATACCTTGAAAATATATATCAACCATACTTCTTTTCTAATATTAGTAGTAATAGAACGATGTACGCTACTAGTTTGGTCTGAGTCAGAACAAACTTTAAGATTTGGTTATCAAAATGAAAACATTGTTTAGAGTATTCAAAATGATTTTATTTATATATATACATATATATATATATATATATATATATATATATATATATATATATATATATATATACCTTACTTTTGAACTTCAGGTGTTTGTTTCTTCATTAAACAATATTTCATCTTTTTGTTCCGGTGCTCTCGTATCATATAATCCAAGTGTATTGTTAATTAGCAATCTAATATGTTACTATAACAATGAGCTTAATTTATAATATAATGTGCATTATATGTATGAACTTTATAATTATATGATATGAAATTTTACATAATGCAAATGAAATATTTAACACACGATTTGCTTTATTTTCTCAAGTAAATACAATTAAAATCTGCTTTTTTATTTTATATTAATATTAAAATAATTTTTAATATTATGTTGTGTATTGTTATAGTAATTTTTAGTGATTGCTATTCTAACTTTGTTTTTCCATTTAAGAAAATGTCATCGTTTCGTACGAGCGATTTTTTTATTTCTGTTAATATATTGTATTCTATATACAAGTCTTTTGTAAATTTGATATGACATTAATTATATGGTATTACTTTATAATATGTGGTTTCTATTATACAAATAATGTAACTATATGAGACCAACAATTTATGTATTCACGGAGGAAGGATCATTACTATAATTACAATAGATCTAAAAGAAGATATTATCATAATCTCGGATTATGATAATATCTTCTTTTAGATATTTGTCTGAGTACCGCCATGTGAAGCAAGGTGACACTTGGAAAGGATCGCGACACTGGTGCCAGGGAGAATACATACTGGTGAGAATACACAGAGTACATCAAATAGAACTTTGAAATAAAATGTTCCTTTACATATATTTTGAATGGATATCATTCATCCATCAACACAGTAATTATAAATCAGAAAGTTCAATTATACTAAATGTTTCAATGACATACGATCGGAAGTTGTAGCACAGTCATGCAATAGAATGAATAAACTGATTCTAGTCCTGATATTAAGATTTTATAATAATTTGTGGTAAATGTCTTTGTGTATGTTTAGAAATTATAATAACAAATATAACAATTCATAAAATGTCAATAAAATTTACGATTTGATACTTTAACTATTGATTCAAACGAATTCAAGAATTGATACTTATTTACGTTTTAATTGCAATTAAGTGCCTTTGAATTATTTTGGGCGTTATAATTTATTTCCTTTTTGCTATAGTAACTGTAAAAATAGGTTTATATAATTTAGCAAACTTGGTTTATAATAAATAACAACAAAACAGGCGTTATTTTACTTTATACAAACGGGAAAAAAAACTAATTAAACCTGAAAAAAACACATCAGTAATATAAGCCACAATTATTACTGTATGTTCTTATGTAATTAAATATTTGAAATTATTTATCGACTTCAAAACTTTTTTATATAATAAAACTACATCACAATAATATTTAAATTGAAAGAAAACTTATTTCATTATTAAAACGGCTTCTTATTTTACTAAACGAAGCCATTTAGTCGAATGCTCATATAATTGACTGAGAATAGTCAAACTAATATGCATAAAAAAATCCAGTAATGTATGAAAAAACTACACTAAAATTTTAAACATCACACGGCGTAGAATCTATTTTGTTGAGTTTAAATTTCCACTTCATATAAATTCTCATTATCTCTCATTTATTGCCATAGCCGTGTGTACCGTTCACATTTCGTTAAAAAAACAGTTCCAATTTAAAATAGGATAAAAAGTAACACAAACAGTGTATTTAATATTTTCTTAGATTTTCACGAGTACACATTTGAAATAAAAATATTTTTACGGATTAAAACTCGCGTATAATTTGGTCACATTTTGATTTTAACCCGACGTTTCGAATACTTTGCAGTAATCGTGTTCACGGGTAGACGAGATCAAAGTGTCTGACACTTTGTTATACGCGAATTTTAATTCGTAAAAATAGTTTTATTTCAGTGTATTTAGTTTTATAAATAAAAAAGGAGCTTTCGAATCGATAAATAGTACTCTTATTTAATCAAAAAAAAATAAATTATTTATAGACTTTAAAACTTTCATAACTATATCGCAGAAGCGGTTAATAATTTACGCAAATGAATTTAAAATTGATTTAATTTCTATAACATTTTCTAACTAAACCAAAGGGTGGAGTTCTTTAAAGTCGGTTACGTAGCAAGTTCATTTAGAAATTAATGCGTCACTTGTAACGATTCTTTCAGTACCTTGTCGGTCCAAAATACCAAAATTAACATTTAAAATAAATTAATATTTAAAATTAAAATTAAAATATTTATTTATATTTATTAATAAAATAAATATATTCGTGAATGACTCATATTGGTTTATTCCTATAGTTCAAGTTAACGAACCTGCTTAATGTTTTATTTAAAATAAGTGAAGTAATAAGTATAAATGTTCATCTTAAGTTAGTTCGAGAGATGGGACCCCTTTGAGTCGAGGTTTTAAAAGGGTATAATGTATATTTTTGTCATTATATTTCTGTCCGTTTACAAATTCTTTTTTTAATTATTTGAAACTAAGAAAATGGAATCATTTTTTCTTTAACCTACATCTTTCTAACAACAATTAGTTAGTTTTAAACTCGCAATCTGATGTTCTTTAATTCTCGATAAACCTGATCCGTGAGACGTGACGGATGTCTGTCGTAAGTCTACAGTTTGCGTAGTCATAACCGCATATCTGTGTTTGACTTGCAAATAAATGAATGTCTTATTCAACTGCAGTTCAATGACCCTTTTTTTTTTTTTTTTTTTTTTTTTTCCGTTGGAAAAACCCGTTACGGGTACCCCGTCGGCCCAGGGGGGTGACGGCCGGGGGGTTATGTGGGACTACCCGGCAGCATAGAGGATGCTGCCATTTTTAAGGCTACCCACTAAAAAACCAACGGTTGCCCTCTTTGCCGTAATGGGACGTCACGGGATCGCGTTAGCACACACCGTGACGCCCCGGCGAGACCCCCCGAATGAGGGTGCCCCGAGCAACGTAGAGCACCCTCCCATCGCAGGCCTATGTTAGGTAAGAGGGATCACCCTCCCCTCTCACCAGGCCTACAACTGGGGAAGGAAGCGGCGGGCGTATTCCCGCCTCCTTCTACCCAGTCTTCCCCGACGGAGCGGGTCAGTGGACGAGGCTGACTCCCTGACCCGCTCCGCGGCCTCCTTTGCGGCTATGACTTGCTCGCAGAAGGAGGCCATTGCGACCCAGCACCTCTCACTGCTGACCATCGCGCTGATAACGCGCGGCAGCGAGAGGTCCCTGCCAATCACGCCCACCAGCTCAGTGCGCTGGTGGTCCCAGGCAGCGCACTCCGCCAAGGTGTGACGAGCCGAGTCGACGGACTCGTCACAGTGATGGCAGGAGGGGGTCGCCTCCCTTCGTGCTATCCTGTGCAGGTACCCACCGAAGCAACCATGCCCGGTCAGCACCTGCACAAGACGGAACGTAAGCGTTCCGTGCCGCCGATTGATCCAGTGGTCGAAGTGAGGGCGGACCGCCCCCACTGTGATCATACCGGCGGCAGGGGACTCTAAGTCCCTGTTCCACCGTCGCATCAGGGCTCGGTGAGCTAGAGCCCTGATTCGCGCCACCTCGGGCCTTACCCCCGTGGCCAAGGCTTCTGCCCGGTGCCAGTACACGGCTGCGAGCACCTCCGCCTGTAGCTCCCAGGGCGGATCGCTCGCCAGGAGTGTAGCCGCCGTGAAGGACACCGTACGGTACCCCCTGATCATCCTCACCGCTAGGACCCTTTGCGTTCTTCGCAACAGGGTCCTTGAGTGAGCGGTGAGGGACTCCGACCATATGGGGGCACCGTATAGGGCCATGCTCCTCACGATGCCGGCATATAGGCGCCGGCATGGAGCCTGCGGCCCACCGACGTTAGGCAGAAGCCTTCCCAAGGCAGCTGCGGTGGAAACCAACTTCGGGGCGAGAAGGGAGAAGTGCGCCCCGAAGTTCCACCTTCCGTCCAGGGTGAGGCCCAGATACTTCATCTGGGCCTTCACCACCACCTCCGAACCCTGGACGGAGATGGACGCCCGACGAGGGGGACCTCGCCGAGGGCCGTGGAACAGGATGGCCTCCGTTTTAGTGACGGAGACCTCCAAACCCAGCAGCCCTATGCGGTCCGCAACAAGCGTTGCACCGACGGTAGCAAGACGGGCCGCTTCCGCAAAGCTCCCTCCCCGTGCTGTGACGAGGGTATCATCGGCGTAACAAAACACCCTCATCCGGGGAAGGAGAGGACAGCGGAGCAGCCAGTCATAGCCCAGGTTCCACAGGATCGGTCCCAAAACGGACCCCTGTGGAACCCCTCGGCTCACGGCACGTCGGTACATCCGCCGGTCGCCGCGCTCCCACAGGACCTCTCTGTCCTGCAGGTAGGCCCCCAACAGTCTCAGGAGACAGGGAGGCACTCCATGGAACCGGAGCGCCTCGACCAATGTCTCGAACGGAAGACTGTTGAAGGCGTTAGCGACGTCCAGCGAAACCGCCAAGACGACGTCCCCCTCGCGAACAGCCTCCTGGGTCACATCTCTCAGAGCTCTCAGGGCATCTATCGTAGAACGACCCGCCCTGAAGCCGAACTGAGCTTCTGAGAGATCCGGACCCACCTCCTCGAGGTGGCAGGTGAGACGGGCAGAGAGGATTCTCTCGAAGAGTTTACCCGTCTCATCCAGCAACACGATCGGCCTGTATGCGGAAGTAGAGTCGGCAGAACGACCCCCCTTCCGCAACAGGCACAACCTGCCCTCTTTCCAGGCTTTCGGGAACTGTCCAGTGCGCAAGCAGAGGTTGAACAGTTCCCGAAGCCTGCCACCCAAGTATTCCAGGGCGATGAACAGCACTCGCCCCGGAATACCGTCTGGCCCCGGCGCAGTGCTGCAGGCTCGTAGGCGACGCGACGCGACCTCCAGCTCGGCCTCCGTGATGTCTGGGACAGAGCCAACCCCCCCACCGTGAAAATGGGGAGCCATCACGGGAGGCGTGTGGCCGGTGGGGTCCGGGAAAAGTTCCCCCACCAGCCTTTCGAGGAAATCCGGCTCCAGGGACTCCATGACCGGGGCGCACGCGGCGCGGAGTTTGTTCCGCGCCACGCGATACGTTCGCCCCCATGGGTCCCTGTCGAGACCTGCCAGGATTTCCTCCCGAGCCAGGTCCTTCGCCTTTCGAATCGCCAAACGCAGAGCTGTTCTCGCATCACGGTAACAGCTCCGCAGTTGGGCCTCCAGATCCGGGTCAAAGCCGTGACGTCGGCGACACCGGACGAAGGCCCTACGAGCCCTGCAGCAGGCCGCCCGAAGTTCGGCTAATTCGGGCGACCACCAGTAGACACCTCTACGCCGCCGGGGCCTAGACACCACCCTCGGCATGGCCGCATCGCAGACCCGAGACAGGGCTTCGCGCATGCGGCCCGCCATCGCCTCCACGTCGGTTTCCTCGCTGGGAAGATCGGGAAAGGCCCAGCCCTGTACGATGGCTGCCTCCGCAGCCATTTCCCGATCCAGCCGTTGGATTGCCCAGCGAGGAAATCGACTTCCTCCCCGCGGTGGCCTGGCCAGATCCGGTCGGACGGTGGAGATCTCAAATCGGATGTATTGGTGATCCGATAGAGTCTCCACCTCCTTCTCGACTCTCCAGTCGTGGACCAAACGTGCGACAGCTGGGGTGGCGAACGAGACGTCCACCACGGAGCTCCCTTGCGGCCGCACGCAGGTCGGTTCGGTCCCCCTATTGAGGAGGGACAGACCGGAGAGGAGCGACCAGATCTGAACGGCCCTGCCCCTAGCGTCCGTGTGGCGGTTCCCCCAGGCCACGGATTTAGCGTTCAGGTCGCCGAGGACGATTGTTTTCCCCGACGCCTGTCTGCTGATCGCCTCCCTGACGGAGTCCAGGAAGATCTCGAACTCCGCCAGGCTGCGATTGGGAGAGAAGTACGTGCCGACAACCACGTACTCCCCCCACCGCGCCACTACTAAACCCGGGCCAGTCTCCAGTGTGGAGAGAGGGGGACCGGGACTTGATCCCACAACCACCGCCACGGAGCCGTTTATGTCCCCCGACCAATTGGGAATTGGGGGGACATAGTAGGGCTCACAGGCCACCGCGATATCTACCTCCCACTCCGCCATGGCCTGCAGGAAAAGGTCCTGAGCCCCAGCGGAGTGGTTGAGGTTCGCTTGAAGGAAGCCATGTCGCAGACTGTTCATTGCGACATGGCCTCAACAGGCGCCTGGGGGCGCACGTCTTTTGGAGCCGACGGGGAGGAGCGGGCTACTTTCCGTCCTTTGGACGGAGCCTTACATGCTCGACTCCCCAGCTCGTGTCCCGCTGGCAGGCCTCGCTCTGCGCAGACCGCGCACCGCAGCACTCCGGTGCAGCTGGCACGATCGTGACCCGCCAAGCCGCACCGGAAGCAGATTTTGCTGCGGTCGACGTTGGAGGGGCAGACCGCATGCGTGTGTCCAAGCTCCATGCACCCGAAGCACCGCAGCGGTCGCACCTCCAGGAGCTCCACTTTCGCCGGACTCCAACCGACGAGCAGCCGCTCCGCCCCCAGCAGGATCCTCGCCGCATCTACTGTGCACCGGGCAAAGGTGGCGCCCATGGTCACGGCGCCCCAGCGAATCTCCCCGACGTGGAGAGACTCCCTGGAGCACCCGGTGATGCGGCAGATCGCGACTGCCACCTTCTCTGAGGTTGCAGAGTCGTCCAAGCCCTTGATTCTGAGGCCAACCCTCTGCTGGGCTCGGGCGACGTCTGCAACCCCATCCAAGGCGGAGCGGAGGCTCGCCTCCAACGCCCCCGCCTTGTCGGCCGACGCCTTCGGCAGCTCCAGGAGCCTCGCTCCGGTGGCCGAACGCCGAATTACGAGCCCGCCCTCGAGCCCGATCTCGCCGAGATTAACTCTTTCGGCGGCGCGCTCGAGGACGTGCGCGTAAGTTATACCTTTGGAGGCCGCCTCGTCCTGGAGCTTAATAATAACCGCAGGTGACCGAGGCGGCGGCAGTTTAGGCTTCGGCCGGGAACGGCTCTTGCGCCTTTTCGCCCTGGGCCCCCGCCTTCTGCGGCCTCTGCCTTTCTTAGGCGGCTGCGGAGGCTCAGGGGCTGCTGCTTGGCGGGCTGTTGATTTGCCCACAGGATCCGGGGCCGGCGGGCGGGGGGCATTCTTTTCGCGCCTGCCCCGCCGCACGACCGTGGTCCAGGCCTCCTCAGTAACGGCAGCCTTCTGTGGAGGAGCCTGAGGAGGAGGCCGAGACACCACAGGCCTCGTCCCTAGAACGGGTGATCCTGAAAGCACGCTTTTTGCGGGCTTTTTTGCCGCTGCCGCAGTTGCCGCCGCCTCTCTACGGCGATCTGCCGCTAAGGGCGGCCGAAGGCTCTTCTCGGGGAGGAGGCGATCTTCGATGCCTGCAAGGCGGGCGTTTAACATAACGCCCACCGAGGTAATCAGGGATCGCCTCAACTCCTCCAGGGTCTCTGAGTTGAGGGAGGGCACCTCAGGAGCTGCGGCTTTGGCCGCAGATGCCCTCATCTCAGAAAACTCCTTCCTGTGAGCCTTCAGCTCGCTCTTAAGGGCCTCCACCTCCCTGTGGAGACGCGCATTGTCCGCACGGATGCGGCACGTCTCCTCAGGCTCGCTGCGGCTGGCCAAGGCCTGCACGACTTCGAGCATGCCGCTCGAAGCCTCCCTCAGGGCCTTGACCACGGTCCCCTTCAGGTTTAGGGACTTCCGGCTGACCTCGATGATCGAGGCAGCATGCCGCCCAGCGACGGCCCTTAGCTCCTCCGCTCCCAAGCATGCAGGAGAGTATGCCGGTTGCGAACCCAAGGAAAGGTCTTCCTCGGATTCCGGCACACTCTCAACCGCAGCAGGCTGTTTGCGGAGGGCCCGAGCGCTTAGACTGCGCTCGAATTCGGCCTCCTCCGCCTCCATGTTGAGGGCCCGTAACTCGGCCCTCGCTCGAGTGAGCCTACTCCCTCTGACGCCAGTAGTGGCGCGTCCACGACGAGCGGCACTGCATTTTGATGTAGCACCACGCTCCGACTCGCTACCGGACGCGTCACTAGGAGTCGGAGCGACCTCAGAGAGAGGTCTCTTCCGTCGACTACTGCCCTCGCGGTTAGACAGCTTTTCGCTACCGCGAGAGCCCAACTTGGTCCCCTTTGATAGGGACGCCATATCGAAAGGCATCTTAAATCCCTTGCGCTTGCCAGGGACATTAGCGGAAGAGCCGACCAACGGGGTCGACTCCTCCGCGTCCAAATCAACAATATCCATTCCAACAGCAGAATCGGGGTCAATTGTACGGATGCTAGGGTCGTGTTCACGGAGGCCGGCGGATTGCCGACCTACGGAGCATTTTGTGCCCCCCCCAGAGTACGTGGGGCAGCCGACGTCCGAAGACGTCGGGAGGGATTGCCCAGCTTGGCTGGCACCCTCCTGGGTAGACTTTTCCAAAATGCTTGCGTTCATGTCATTAGGGCTCATTTACGGGTGAGCTCCCCCGCCTTCTCAGCGCTTGCCAATTAACCCTACGCCGTAGCACGCTAGACTACAGTTTCGGGGTAGTTTTTTATAGAGGTTTCCTTCCTCGCAGCACATCACGTGTGGTGTGCCCCCGGTCCCGGCCGTAGTGCAATGGCCGGGTTACGGTATGATTTTGTGCCTTGCGGCTTTTCGACTGATTGCACCGGTTTTCCGGTGGGCGATGGTGTCGTCACATACCTACGCCTTACAGTTCAATGACCCTATCAGATAAGAGCAGCCATTATTTACACTTAAGTCATTGTTCGTATCTGAGTCATTTGTCAGCTATTTGCCATCGACTGCCACCAACTATATTGTTGGTATGAATATTCATTACTAACTCCACTAACAGTATACGGTTATTTGAAGATGGAGAAATTTGCTTTAACTAAAATATTTATTTCACTGTTCAATAGTTATCCCGATTGAAACGATCTAGCTTCGAAGAAAGGTTTCTTATTTTTACTACCCCTATAAGACAGGTATTGCAGTTTTTATAAATATGAGTGCTATTCTTTTCCAGTAACGCAATATTTTTCCAATATCAACTAATATATTTTTCATCGATATACTATCTACTGCTCTAGAAATGTATAATATTGTATAACATTTTATAATATTGTATTGCCTTTTGATATAAGATCAAAAATATTAATAAGAATCCTGACTCTTAAGAGTATATCTTTAGACTTTTAAAAATTCGATGACGCTTATATCTCCATATAATTCTGATCCCGTTGTATGTATTGTTTGAAAATAAATAATACAGTATTACTTTGAGGTATAACCTGGTGTTAAAAGTTCAAATCAATTATTATAATTTTTTTTTATATAGTACACACAGAAGTTCTTCGCTTGTTGAACCAGCCTGTATAAACCAGCTGCATCTAAACCGTACTAAGCATATTTAAACTATTTTCATTAGTTCTGAAACTGTTACTGATTTGCAATTGGTGTTTTAAAAAATAATTATGGAAAAATAAGTGTTATTGTAAGTAATGGAGTTGCAAATTTGGCGCGACTTTTTGTTGAAATTGTTGTACTATAAAAAAGTTTCAATTTAAATTAGACAGAACTGGAAATATAAACAGAATTTCGATGATTAATTGTAACTAAAAATTATTTTCCATAGCTTCAAAGGTAATTTCATATATTTATTTTAAAAGTAAATAAAGAAAACAAGTTGAACAAGTTTAGATTATAAAGTCTTTTGTTTAGGAGTGTCTTTAATATCTTACGAGTCAGTTACTCATTTTACATAAATACTACCTATAAAGGAAAAAAGTTTCTTCAAGCAAATATGGTAACATAAATCAAAGTATTTTTTCTAAGCCGTACTGACTCGTGAAGATAGAGGAAATATAGTTTTGACACTCATTCCGGTTCTCTGCACCAACTGATATCGGTTTTAAGAGAATATAATATTTCATTTGGTCTTCTTCTTGTTTTTTTTTAAATCAGGCAAAAATCGCTTTAATTTTCTATTTCTTGACAGCAATAATATTGTTTATCTGTTTCGACTAAGTTATTGGATTATACTAGGAGCGCGAACAGACCTCAATTTTGACTCGCTGCGCTCGCCAAATATCGATATGTGGATGCATATTGAGCGAAGCGAGGTGCTAACAGCACCGAAGTTGCATTTACAAAACGTCGACGCATTCTGTCCTCAACTATTATTCAAAATGACCCATTATTACATTTTTTTTTGAATTTTTTTTAAAACTACCACCAGATTGATGTTTTGATTGATGGAATTTTTCGGATTGACCGTTTTGTTTGATGCTTGTACGAAAGATGCGGAAAAGAACGTCACATAGAAAGCTTCGTTTAATAAATCATTATAAGTGAAAAATACTTCCAACTATCATTATTGAAATGTTTCTTATATCAAATAAAATTCTAACTAACACAGCTATAAGAAAAGAAAGCAGCAAATTAAGATAAGGATGGAGCTAATCAATAATGGTGTGTTAAATCTCAACTCTCCTTTAAGTTTCCTATTGATAAAAGAACATAAAAAGACATAATGCGCCGAATATAGATATTTCTGGTGTGGAAAAATAAACAGTATTAAAAAAATCAGTAGATTTTATATTTTTAATTCCAGTAAATATCATTAATTAGTACTCTAACAAAAACGATACTGCTACAGAAATATACACGAGGATATAATATTCACATTTACTTATCAGTAACTTATATAACAAATGAACAAGAAACAGTGTGTAATTAAATATCAAAATTGGAAGAAAGAAACATATATTTAAAAAAATTATTATTAAAAAAGTATAAATGTATTATGTATAAAAGCCTGGTCGATACTCATTTTAAACTATTAATAATGTTTGTAGATCTCTAAGCATTCCTTCGATTATGCTCGATTGTACTTACGGTACTTTTACAATATGCAATTATGCTTCTGTCTAAATAGACAAGACGATTAATTCATTGGTCGAAACCACAAGCTCATCTCAGTACTGATTAATATGCATTGATGTGAACTGAGTTTGTTATGCTTAATTTACAATTTTTTAAATCTTTAATCTTTAAGCTACATCTTTGTTATATTACCAAAAGAATGCTGAAATGTACAAATTGGTACAATCAAGTAACCCTTAACGTAAAATGATTTTGCATGTTTTGTAATTCATTTCAAATATTATGTCCTTACAGAGCGATATAGTCGTAATGCGACTCGGCCTTTTAATAAAAATTAAAAAATATATTTAGGATATATATATATATTTCTTTTTACTATGGGCAATGATTTAATAAGTATTTAAATATGACCAAATAATAAAGTCAAGATAAGTTTTTTATTCATTCATATTTATTAATTTTTTTTAAGTGAAAATTTAAATAGTTATGTTTGACAGGGAAATAATTATACTTTTGCGTCAGCAGTACGTTGTAAAAAGATAGACGCCATCTGTCGCCTTGTTTTTATACTACTAAGAGCTGCTTAAATATTCTCTTAACATTTGTTACAGCTGATATGAGTTAACATTGTGCTGTTGTTTTACGTAAACATTGTCATTATTTCAATTTAAATTAAAGGATATTAATAGTTCACTATTAAAAATAAAACAAATTCTGGTTGTCCTAAAAGAAATACTTTTTATTTCAATCATTAACGCCATCTAGTGTTTAAAAAATGAATAGTTGTTTCCAATTTTGGGTTATATTACTCCTTTTACTTACAGTTACCAGATACATATTTAAGTTAAGGAAATAGAACATTTTTAAGTTTTAATTTTTAATTAGAAGTACTTTGTTCCGAAGTAATAGAATATTTCATACTTTTCGTTGTCATTTACATTTTTAAGGATCACAGTGATCTTAAATATATCTCACCTCTATACATTATCAGTGAAAATGAGTATTACATAGATTATTATATTTTATGCACTTAATAAAATGCATGATGTAAGGATTTAATTTATTATTTGAAATTAATTTTATAAAGAATATTATCTAGCTCCAAATAATTTATTTTCAATTGTTTGTATAAATAAAAGTCATGTTTAACACAATTTATCGACTAGAAATAGAACAGGATGCAAAATAAGTTAGTGTTTTTATTTATTAAAACAATAATTAGAATCAGAATGATTATAATGATCCTAATTTGACCATTTACATAATTGTTTGTATTATTAAACAATAACTAAATATTTTCTATGCAATCAAACAAATAACACAATTATTATAAATTATTCGATTTCGATGAAAATTTAACTTTGAGATTGAAATACCTGTTTAAATATGAATCTTAATATTTTAAATATGTTCATAAGAGTAATTCTAAATTGATAATGTATATCTATAAGAACATACAAATAAAGTTTTTTTTTTACGTGGAAATTGTTTACTGTATATATAAGTACTTAATGCTGTGTTTAATTCGTATATTGTTTTATAATTTGTTTATTCCAATTGAATCTGATCAAATCATAGTTTACTTTAAAAGATTAACAATATATTTATACAAACAAAGAAAATTAGCATTGAATTTTTTTTGAACCTCCAAAAAACTACTAGTAATACGTATCGCATAGTCCCCTGAGCCTTACGTCACTTATATAATAAAACAGATTACTAGTTTCTAGTATATTTGACATATATTTGGCAAGCATTTTAAAAATAAAGCAGTAATGGGTGCAAGTCCCATTAGATTAATTTCCTGGCTATAAAAAATGTTATTTTAACATTATTTATTGAAGTGTAAATATCTAAAGTAGCTGTACACGACTTTGATCATGGGAAGATTACATAGATTTGCTTTTAATTCTTACTTATACAAGATACTTTCATTAATGATTTCATTTAATTTATGAGTTGGTTAAACTGCCATCTGTCAAAACTAGGCAAGAATACTATAACGTTCTAGTTAGCGCTGCATACCCCACATATAAAATACGGCTGAGCGTACATAGTTAAATTCTTACTTTATAACACTTTTTACAAGAAATTAATAATTTTATTTTATTTATGATTTGGTAAAACTGCCTAAAAAAACACAGAACTATTTTAACGTTCTAGTTAGTTTTAATATTCGAGCGACCGATACTAGCGCCACCACCCAGACGTAAAGAGCATTTCTAACAGCTGATTCGCCAATCAATTACGACATGTCAAAACTCGTGTTGTACGTATAAAATATTTGTATCTGTATATAAAACATAACTTTTATGCATGAATATTTTTATGCATATATCAAGGTGTTTGGAGTATCCTGAGTTGTTTAAAGAGTCATCAAAAACGTAGCCTAGCATTTGTTTATTGTGAAATAACAAGTTATTTTGGCCGATATACCGCTCAATCATTTTATGAAATTTTCAGAGATTTTCAGAGAAATGAAATAATAAATGGCAATAATCTTATTATTATTTTATATACCGTGAATTATGGAAAATTATAGCTGTGAGTATTCTGCTATATGTTTAATCGACTTAGTTTTGTTTTTTAGTTAAACAAGAATTCGCTTTACGCCATGAGGATTCCACTTCATCGTTTAATAAAGGCAATTTTGTATCCACACATATTTACAAAATACACAGGGCCAAACAAGACTCACAGATTTCTCAGTGACTTATTGTATATACATTAAGAAATTATTCGCATTAACACTTAATATACTAGGCCCTCGCAAGCGGGGTTATCCTTGCGACACAGTCGATCGCATCAATGTCTAGAGTTACATATTGATATTTCTTTATGGATAAAAATTATAATTTGATGTCAATACTTATTTTGAACAAATTTATAATGGCAAATAGTATTAATCGAAAAGGATAGAGAGAAATAGGAGAGTAAGCGAAAAAAAAATAGCAAAAAAAAGTCGGTCAATAATAAATCGAGCCGAGTTGTTGACGTCTCACACACGACCACAGAGTAGTATATACATGACTGAGGTGAAAGCACGTGAGACGCCTCTGATGTAGTGTATTAGGAATGGTCGCGCGCGCGAAACAAAAACGTTCTATATGTTAACTATATGGGACACATTTAATCAATTATCTCGAAAACTACAATTACGATTCGGCTGATTTTCAATCCAGAACGAGTTTTGCTCATTATGCGCATGTGTGCAAAATTTCGTGCGTGTAGCTCGTAAATTGAAGGAGGAGTAGGGTAACAAAGAGTTGAAAATTTGAGTAGTAAAGAGCTCAATTATTGACTTCTGAATATGAAAAACTGTTTTTTATTTATTTATAAACCCATTCCTGGGCAGTCCGTCGGTCAGTTCGTAATACCTGTTTATTTTATATTTGCGATCTTTGGGGATGTTTGTTTCTCAGGGAATAGTAAGCTTAGAACACATAGTGAGGCTTTTGTATATTTTTTTATACGAGCTATCTTTAACAAACTCTATAAATCTTTATACCCTTTTGTGCTCTTGCTACTGAAAGACTAACCGCTTCACGTATGATTTCTAATAGTTTATCGTGGAGACGTGAGTTTTCACCTTTATCTAATAGTACCCTACCGATAAGTGATGAGCCACTTCTTCAACATTTTCACAGATGTTGGAAGACTTTTCGGCTTTAACCAATCTTATTAAATTACTTCGATCTGGGACAATCATTGGAAAGCGTTTCAATAGAATTTTAATAGTGCTGGACAACAATCCTGAAGTAGGGTGCGACACCTCAATACATTGGAATATAAAAGTCGCTCTTGGTCATCCACTCGTTTTATATTTCGAGGTTCATCGCGTCCACTCGATAATTGACATTTGCTTTCGTAACCAGATTTTACCGAATATTTTTAAAGATGTTTATCATCAAACGGACATTTATACATCTGGTGCTGATTTAGATGATTTCTTTATAATTATTTTATCACTTTCCTCCAAAGTTGATATGTTAGATTTATTAGAAAATAATAAGAGGACCCTCAGGTTTTCAGTTGTTTATTTGGCATTTCCTAGGTGCTGCAAAGAGAAAAATCTATCAATATGTAATACATACTCACATCAGTATGTATTTTGTACATCAAATTGGTCTTTACAGAAATAAAATGGTGAATTCGTGGATCGAGTTTCACCTTTTGAACTTTAAACACTTATCTCTTATTATTTTCTTAATGAAAACGTTTACAAACACCTTGATGCTGCACTGCACTGCACACTACTTTTCTTTATTTTCTTCACTATGCGTAGACACAATGAGATATTGTTGTTTTCCTACGTGGCATCAAGACGGATCAGGGCACTTCAACTCTGTACTATAAAATATAAACTCACTCACTTACTTACTATTATCTTAAATAATAAAGTATTTTTTAAAATTGTGTAAACTAGGTTCAATATGAAAGTTGAGAACAACTGCTTTTTTTTTCGCACTTCATTTTTAACACACTGATTGCCACATTATAAAAAGTAAATCATTTACATTACTTAAAATATTTATAATAAGGAAAAATGGGCCGCTATTAAATTTATTGCCGATTTAAATAGTCAAAAAACTTCAGCATCTGAACTTCTAACCCCTAATGTTGACCCAATTGTTACTCTTAATGATATTAATAAATATTTCTCATCGGTAGGCAAGAGAGCTAATAATTTAATCAATCATGCCGAGCCTCTAAAAATAAATATTTCTAGAGTCACTAACTCTATAGTCCTATTACCTCCAGATGAATCAGAAATATCAACCATAATTAGCTGTTCTTTCATCTTTGTCTAAGGTGTTTGAAAGGATACTAAATTCACGACTCACTAATTTCTTAGAAACTAATAAAATATTGTCTTGGAACCAGTTTGGTTTCAGATTAGGTAAAGGTGCCACAGATGCGGTATCTAAGCTAACTGAACATATTGTCTTTCATCTGGACAGGGGCAAGAAGTGTCTAGGAATCTTTTTAGATTTTGCCAAGGCTTTTGATACTGTTTCTGTTTCCATCCTTTTACAAAAATTGGAAAGTATTGGCATAAGAGGAGATGCATTTAAAATCTTTAAGGACTACCTTCTGGATAGAACACAACAGATTAAAATTGGAAATTACCTAAGTTCTGATACTCCCATTACATCTGGTGTCCCCCAAGGAAGTATCCTGGGGCCCAGTCTCTTTCTGATATATGTCAATGATCTTTGTAATGAAGTATTACAAAATGGAAAAATCTTTGCATACGCAGATGACACTGCTCTTATTTTTGTAGGTTATTCTTGGGACGAGGTCACAAGATACGCTGAAATTGGAATACATAAAATTATGAAATGGTTAAACAACAATCTCTTAACACTTAATTTATCTAAAACCTATTTTGTGCCATTTTCTTTTTCTAACACATATAATAATATTAACCTTAGAGCCCATATCTGTGACTTATTTATCAACCATAACACATGTAAATGTCCTAACGTGACCAGAGCTAGTTGCGTTAAATATTTGGGAGTTGAAATAGATTCTAAACTTGGTTGGCTCCCACACATAAAATCAGTTTGTTCACGGGCTAGAAAATTGGTTTGGACTTTTAGCAAGTTAAGACACGCAGCAAACTTTAAAATTCTACGTGAAACTTATTTAGCACTCGCCCAACCTCTCTTTACCTACTGCATTTCCGTCTGGGGTGGTGCATGTAAGTCATTTATGATAAGTCTTGAACGAGTACAGAGATCTCTCCTGAAAACAATGAGTTTTTGTCCTTATCGTTATCCTACAAAGTCACTTTATGAAAAGTGTGATGTGCTTTCTATTAGACAGTTATATATATACATCATTACCCTTAAACAGCATACAACTACTCCATTCATTAAAAACGTTATACAATCAAAGCGACTAAATCATCGGATACTTGAACAAGTAAAATGTCGTACTGAATCTGCAAAGCATCATGCATATTTTCTATCAGCCTTTTTATATAATAAAATAAATATACACATTGGCGTACATAGGTTAAACCGGCACGATTGCCGTTTGGCGCTTCATGGCTGGCTAAAAGGGCTCTATTATCAGGAAATTGAAAATCTGTTAATAATTCAGAAGTAATCTCAATATACATTCAATATAATTTAACATTAACTATTATTTGTTATACAGTATATACTCATTATTTTTTATTTAATTGATTAATTGATTGATATTTTTTTTTTAGTTATTTTATTAATTTGTTAAATATAATTGATATTTTTTTAGTTATTTTATTAATTTGTTAAATATAATTAATAAATTTAATGAAGTATTTATTTATAATTTATTTATTTATATATTTACTATTTTAATTTTTTAAAGTTATTAGTATAAGCTATCATATTATTATAGCTAATTAATTGAACCTACATTAAAGTCTATTACATAAATGTTGTGCTGTAAATTAATGTACGGGGACTGTGTTACAAATGTTACTTATGACTTTATTGTATACTTGGGGTGTTTTTAAATTAATTTATTACCTGCAATACAAGTTTACTTAAAGCAGGTAATCTAATAATGTTTGTTGAAAAACTATTCTTGTACCCTACTATTTAATACTTTATGTTATTATTAGCTTGTTATGGAAATTAAAAATAAATTTATTATTATTATTATTATTATTATTATTATATTAACATATATATAATAAAATATGTCGCTATAAAAAAAAAAAAAAAAAAAAATTATAAATTAAGGATTATTTGTTTTTTTTTTTAAATAATGGCTTTGTATTTAGGCAGTATTACAATGTTAAAATAATAACAATTTGAATATTTAATTATTATATTATTTTATTCATCTTATACGTAAGTTATAGTAATATATTATATATTATGTTTGCAGTCATTACTGAAGGAAGTGTCTCTGTGACGGAATATGTTTTTCAAAATTTAAATATACTCTCGTTCGTTTTCTTCATGCCATATTGTTTTTCTACAATATATAGAATAATTGTCTAAAACATAGTACGGGTGGCAAGCCTAGGTACAAGCCCGGGGCCATTACAATTATATGATACAACATATGTGTTTCGTTTTATTTTATATGGATTCAACCATAATTTGTTTAACTAATAAATAAAACATATATACATGTATATTTACACTTACCGACTTTACATTTATTATTTTAGTTTGAGATTTGAGGAGGCATCGGAAAATTATAATAAGAGTCATAAATTTGATCCCAAAACAAACATCTATCCATGGGCCATCCTCCAAGTTCTGGGATTTTCTTGAGCACCATGTGTGGTGACCACTTTTTGACAACAGATGGCCATGTAGGCACTCCCAAAGCCCTCGGTTTCCTGAAAATATGATAATATATTTTTTTAAATATGCAGTCAATACTCCTGCTTAAAAACATTCAATACTGACAATTATTTTTATTCCAATTACAGATATATATCACTTAGGCTTCATAGCTGCATTGAGAAAGTTATAAAAATTCTACAAATTCGAATTATGGTTTACAAGTATTGTAAAATATCTATAACTTTATACATAATTTAAGTTATGTTATAAATGCGAAGCATACCCATTATTAATAAAATTCAACCAGAGCTCTCTCATAATACGCTGCATGCTTTCATAGTCTTTTGTATGTTTAGGCCTTGAATATATATTTTCTTTAAATTGTGCTAGAACTATGGTTGTTTGGTCGCAATGAGTTGTTCCACGTATGTTAGTGTATGGTACTATAGGGGTATTTTTATCCGTGAAAGCGTACACATATAAGTATATTTGATTATGTCCAGCTCTTAACAAATGATTTATAACCCTCAATGTAGGGCAAGAGTACATAGTTTCTGAGAAATAATCAATGTATTCTATAATACTGTTGTTATTTATTGGCCTATTTCCAAAGTAAAACTCTTTTATCATATTTGCTATCAAGACTTTTTCATCTTCATTTTTAAAGTGTAAATCAGCAGGCATAAAATCAGAGAATTTTTTATTCATATCTTTGTGCCAAAAATCAAAAACAGGAGCACGCAGTAAACCTTCCATAGCAGAAAATCCATACAGTATAGGTAATTTGGAAAAGTTACCTTTTCTTAAAATGTTAATGGGATTGTCGTCGAGAAATAGTTCTTGGCCTAAATCTCTCTCTATGCAAGGCGATAAACCAAAAGAGTTGTTTTTTTGATAAAGAAGGTTTCCTGACTGTAAAATTTCATACGGGAGATCTTTGAAAAAAAGTTCTAATTCGTGTATATCATCTATATTGTTGTTTCCTATCAAATTTGCGTATCCCTTTGCGGTTTGTATGGGATCAATTTGGACACTATAAGGGGATATACTTGCACCACTCTCAGGTATAATTTTATGAAAGAGGCCTTCAGCCATTTTTGATATCATTAAGAGATCCACAGCTGACGCTCCAGCGCTATAACCAGATAAAGTAACGTCGTTAGGGTTACCACCAAAACTTGCAATATTTTTCTTGACCCAGCGCAACAGGGCTACTTGATCTTTCATGCCAGCATTGCCAGGTATATCTTCTGTGCCTAGGCAAAGAAAACCATGTGCACCTAATCTGTAGTTAAAAGTAACTGCAATTATATTTCTACCACTTACAAATTGAGAAGGATTAACGAAATTGCCGTATCCTGCTAAAAAAGCACCGCCATGAACATAAACAACGACTGGCAGATTTTTCTGATTAGTGTTAGATACGAAAACGTTAGCGATCAGACAATCTTCTTTTATTAAAGGGAATTCTAATATATCGTCAATCAGAAAAATTTGAGGGCATACAATGCCCTTATCTACTGCTTCCAAAGTGGCATACCATATCGGCGCTGGTAGTGGAGCCTAAAATTAAGCGATAAAATGGTAAATACTGAGATAATTATGATTGCATATGTTAAAAAACGAAAAAAGATTGTTTTTAATATTTACATGTTTCAATTTATTACTACGGTGCTTTAGAATATCAATAATGAATTCATTTACAACTTCTCAAAAAATTTTATTAATATCATCTAAGATTTTTAAAGTTAATTGCAAATGAATAACACTAATGTAAAATGACGTAAATATTTATAAAAGTTGTTTGTACGTTCTACAGTTATTTAATAATCAAAAAATTGTTTCATTAACACTCAATTAAAATTTTCACACGAAACTAAAAAAAAACTTGTATTATACCTTGAAACGCATAGTACCAGTTGGTGCTTTGGCATATGGAATTCCATGAAATTCGAAAACATCTGTCTGAGGAATCCTGTAACCACGAATGGGGCCAGAGTTAACTAAAACTATACGTGATTCTCTTAAATTAACTATTTGCGACTGTACTGAGGCGTACAAAAGAAATAATACTTTACACAACCGCATGTCGTAACGACAAATTATGCTATATATTTAAAAAGTTATGAATAATCTGTTCACGCATGAGGCGGAAATATTTTTTTCCATTTCCGTTTTCCATGTTAATTTTTGTTCTCCGCATATTTGATAAGATATATTTAGCACCTTGCCATTCTTACCTTTCAATTATTTAAATTATTACATTTAAACAAATTGTATGCCTATTCATATATTCGCACTGCATTTGTAGTCGACCGTTGAATATCTTATCTTGCTGCGATTCGTTTTTCTTGAAAAACGTTGCATTTTATTTTAAATGGGGCATAATATATTTATATTGCTTTATTTATTTATTTATTTATTTATTCATTTATTATATATTTTATAGTATAAATACATACACATATACATAATATGTATCAATGTGTGTATTTGTGTGTGTATTTTGTATATGTAACATATATTTATATATTTATGTTGTATGTAAAAAATACACACATTAAGAATTAATTAAAATAGACCTATAAAAAAAAATATATAAATATTTGTAATAACAAACATTGAGTAATAGCTCAAGAGAGTGATAGTACTGTCTTAGTTTATACTTAAAAAACTTTAAATTTTGACACTTATAAAATTCATCAGGAAACAAATTTTAAAGACGGCTTGAACTGTAAACGAACCCGAGTAAGAAGTGCTTTTAAAGGTAGTGATGTCCAGGGGTTTTAAAAGCACACATGAGCGTGATGGTCTGTGTTTAGGAAGTGATCGTTTAAATCGCTCGAGTAAGTATCCTGGTGCAGTACCATCCGAGATTTTAAAAAGGTTGATGAGAATATGTGTATTCCGGCGAAGAGGAATTGGGAGCCACTTTAATTTCGTCGATATTCAGAAATGTGATCGTATTTACGCAATCCATAATTAAATCTTAGAAACAAATTTTGAAGGCGATCTAGTTTGTCAAGTAGCTCTTGTGTGGCATCTAAGTAGCAGACGTCCGCGTAATCGAGAAGCGGATACTTCCGCTTGTTACTACAAGGATTGGGATAAAAGTATTTTTGTTTTTAAAGGAAGAAAATTTTGCAAACGTTTCAAAGTGTAATGAGAATAATGAAGTTTCATACTTACATCATTTACTTCATTTGACCATGATAAATTATAGTCCATTATTATACTCAAGTTTTTCACAGTATTATGAAATGGTATTGGAGTCGTATCATAAATAGTTTCAGGTGAATCATTTAAATTTATTTTTTCATGTAGATACCTTCTTCGAATTAAAATGGCCTGGGACTTATCTGCATTAATTATAAAACCAAATGCCTTCGCCCATTCCTTAATGCGGTTTGAATCTGCATTCATGTCTCCAATTTCTGTAGCAAGTTCAACAATACCTGCATGCCTATTTAATTGCAAATCGTCTGCATACAGATGGTAGTGGGAAGATATAGTTTTTGTGATAACATTTATAAGAATGGAGAAAAGAAGTAGAGATAAAACGCCGCCTTGGGGAACGCCTGCTAGAAGATCAGTCCAATCCCAGAAGACCTCGTTGGAGCGAGTAACTTGCCGGCAACCATGAAGATAACATTAAAACCAATCAATCACGGGTGGAGATATGTTTAGAAAGCGTAGTATACTACGCTGCTATAGCAAGCAAGATACTGAAATCAACTGAGTTGAAGGCATTACTAAAATTTAGCAGAACTAGGATTGTGAACTTTTTATTATCCCTAGCGAGCCTTATGTACTCGGTGATTTTAAGAAACGCAGTATTTGTGCTGTGGTGATTACGAAAACTGGATTGGAAAGGACTGTTAAGGTTATGGGAGTCAAGGAAATACGAGAGTTGCTTGAAAACCACATTTTCAAGAATTTTAGATAAATAGGGTAAAATTGAGATGGGACGATAGTGCTTTGGAGTGGAAGTATTTTTACATTTATGAAAAGGGATGACATTTGCTTCTTTCCAGGCTGTAAGAAAAGTATCGGAAGTCAAAGAGAAGTTAATGATGTGTGTGATAACTACCAATAAATTGTCCAAAATAGGTAAAAGCATATCACGGCTAACACCATCGCTTCCAACTGATTTTGATATAAAGGATAGTAAGCTACTCTTAACATCATACTCCGTCATTGTACGAAAAGCAAATAAAAAGTAAAAATTGAAACAATAAGTATTTAAAAATAGAAAATTATCAATTCAAAATGTACAAGATAATAGTATCAACATACAAAATAAAAGTCAAGTAAAAAAAGCAGATGAACGTCCTTTACGTTCTAATGACACTTTAATAACACTTCCATTTGACATTTCAAAGTGGAAAAGACATAAATACTTAAAAATAATGATCTTTTGCTATATTTTTAATTGTCATGTAGAGTTTTATATGTTTAATTACGTTGACAAATCATAAAAAGCAAAATGATTCCAAAGTCTATCGGTACAGTCAGCTTCAAAATTCGATGACCATACTTAAAGTTCAAAAATTGCTATACGCCAATATTGAATATAAATCAGTAGAGTTCAAATTACATAAATATTAAGTTGTCAAATTCATCAAACATGTGTCATGTTTCTAACAGATTTTATTTAATTTAACGTATTTTGAAGTTTGTTCTTGTTCTAAGTGATAATAGATGAAAAAGTATTTCTAATATTGCCACTTTAAAAATTCATTATTTTTTAATAAAATTGAATTTATAAAAGGAAGTACGGTGAATAAAAATAAATCATCTATAATTAAAAATAAAAATTAATAATTCAACAATGTTTTCAAATCATTAATATTGTCTTTTGTAATGTGTCATCAGTTTTTTAAAACTGAAATGCAAAGAAAGAGACGCTATATTCTTTGTCTCAACTTTCATTCCGTGACAATGACAAAATTATAAATTTGCGTCAATTATAATTTGAAATCTAATAATGTTCATTCAATATTGGCGTTTGTCATGTTTAGCATTTTTGGTAAAATATAGTGTATAGCTATTTTGAAACTTTAAATATGGTCATCAACTTTTGAAGCTGACTGTACCAATCGATACATATTCATGTAGTTTCAAAGTGATTAGTTTTTCAAAATTTTTCAGTTTCAAAAGTCTGTTATTATCGACTCTAACGGACTGTGTACCAGGACATATTAGGCGTTATTAGGGGTATAAGATATTGATGATTTAGGTTAGACGTATCACAAAACCGTCTTGATTTATTCAAGCTGATAATAGAAAAATTATGAGATATAACAGTTGGTATATGTTCAGCTCTGATTCTAGAAGGACAATATAAACCTGTTTAAATTTTAAAATATATAAATAAACATTAATAGAGTAATTTATTATATAATATTATATGATAATGACATATTTTATGATTAAGATGTACATAGACATGAATTATAAAATTAGTTTAATATTTAACTTAGCTACATAAACAAAATAAATTAATAATATATATTATTCCGATTATGATGCCGCGTGGTTTCCGTATACAAATAATTATGCAACCTGCGTTGTATGAATTGTACATCCATTTTAATATTATCATCTATTATAACAAATAAATATATTGAAAAAATTAAAAACTTATTCCCGTTTATTGTTAATATAATATTAATGATGTAAAAATTGGTTCAATTTAACATTTCTTCAAGGCATGTTAGAAGAATTTTTTTTTTAATGTTATCTAATTTTAATTAGAGACAATTTGTTTTTGGATTATTTTAATTATACAAATGAGTATGAAAAAAGAGTTCAGAATGGGTAAAGGTGCCCCCTTTCTAAACGTATAAAGGTTTAAATCTTATTGTCTATAACAAAATGAAGAGAAACTATAGTTTTCAGTTCTTTTCTTGTTAACTAGAAAGCTATAATCTTATAATACTCCGTCTTGCACGATAGTGGTAAAATGTTTTATCTAAAAATTTTAATAATTAATTATATTTTAAATTATCAAATTTTATGAATTATAAACATTATAAATAAAATAAATATAATAATAATAATATAAATTACCTATGTAGGTAGATATAATTGACTCTAACGGGTATTTTGACAAAAAATTCAAAAGATAAAAAAAAATATACACAGAACGTATTAAAACACATAATAGCGATAATGTTGTTTTCTAATAAAAACTATTTTGCTGAAGAAATAATTAAAAAATAATAAATAACAAGTAAAAGGGGTGGCTTAATACAATTACGATAAAGGCTTTGATTTATGATCAGATTCAATAAGTATTATTGTATTAAGTTACAGTTCCAATTTGTTTTAGTTCTGGTGAACGCAAATTACATTCGTTTGTTTATATTATTTTATACGCTATAAAAATCAATTATATTCATGGTATATTAAGTTGATATTTATTCTGTACGTTTTAATGTCCCTTTAATAAAAATATCAAAATTTTAACTAAAATTGTAACTGTTTAATATGAGTATAAAACATCTAAAATCAAAATATGTGTATTAAATTTTTATTGTCGTTGTTACGAGTTTTTAGCAAAGTATTATATAAAAACACAATTTTTTTAAACCTATTCCAGTACGATCGCTGATATCTAAATTCCTTCGATGGGAACAAAATGTGTATTGCAATTTAGTAATATCATAAATACTGAACAATTTTTAACACATTAATTGCTTTAACTCAAAGCGGTAATACATACTTATTTATTATTATACATGAACGTTAATTAATTACTTTTTGTACTGTTTAAAAAATAAAACTGAAACACTTTCTGAGAGCTTTTCGAATAAAGAGAATATTGTCCCATAAAAGATTTATTTATTTTATTAAGGCAAGTAGTAGGTAAAATAGCTTGTCCCAACGAACAAAAAAAAAAAAACAAAAAAAATAGCTTGTTTGTGCTTGTTGATTATATTATTTATCACTATGCTTAGTAAAATTATCAGAAATCTTATAATTCTGACTTATATCGTAAAGAATTTCTGGAATCATGATCGTAAAGTCCTTTTGAATTGCTTTCTTTTAAAAAGCTAAATTATTATTTGTCAGCAGCTTTACCCTTATAAAATCCCATATGACGTTATGCTATGACACTAACACTAATAAACTACTTGTCAGTAGTTGGGCCAGTGTTGTAAATAATTTTTTTAACATCCAATGGGGCAGAAGTAAGTTTACTAGCTATAGAGAACACCATTGCAAATTAGACATCTACGGTTATTCCAAAAAAAACTGTTAAATCACCCGCTTCCGAAAATCCTCATTTAACAGAACATTATTTTGCACCTGTCTTGCATTTGGATTTTGAAATTTAAGTTTAGTTTAAGCTACTCTATAATTAACTACTCTAATTCAAATGCAAAATATAGACAGCGATATCATACGTTATCTATTATCGATCGCCGTACTTACATAAATTCAAAATCCTAGTGTTTAGCTAGTTTTATACTATGAATGTGTTGCTTTGAAAGAGTGGAAGAATGCATGGATGTATTTTTGTTAACCTTTTATACAAAAACTACAGAACAAATTTAGAAGAACCTTTTCAGTACCATAGTTTTTAACTAAAGAACACACACACACACACACTCTAAATTAGTTTATGAAATTTGGCTATAATATAATGAAAAGTATCAAATAAGTTAAAAAAAAAGTAAATGTGTTTTTTACCGCTATGCTGAGCCGTTAGTTGTAAAATTTGATAAAGATAGTCTACAGTTTGTGGAAGAACATAAGATAGATATGTCGCCACAGCACACAATCACAATATTTAGAATCAAAAAAATAAATAATATCCAATTACCAATTTCTCTAGGTTTTTAAAATGATATTTATTTGGACATTATATTTCTATAACATTTATTTATACAATAAATATAAAGCAGTTAATTTAATTTTAATATTTTATTCTATCTGATATAGTGTAATATTTTCGATAGCAAATTTACAGAATGAATATCCTGCTTTGATCTAACATAACCTATGACACTAAGCCCCGCGTGTCCAATATTTCATTCTGAAATTGCTTTCATTGTTCCCCACTTTGCTTCTGTATTTATAGCTTTAGAACTTGGGAACGACTATAAATTTCAACGTTATAACATATAAGGGTTTTATTATTACACAGATAATATTTGTTTATCGGTTTACGACCTTGTATATAACGAATTCCTAATATGGAATCCTTAATAATAAAGATTTCATCATTTTCCATTTAATAGTTTATTATAAAAATATTCTTCGCTAACTTAATATAAATACCAGAAAAATAACAGAACAGCTAATTTTTATATAGAAGATTGAATAAATTTATTAACTCCTGTAATTTTGAATAAATTTAAAACGATCAAACAAACATGTTTTCTTTTTTTTTTAAATAAATATATTTTATAGAAACGCGTAATTTAAGAGCGTTGCTACATGAGTGGTCATATCTTTAACCTTTTTGAATCAATCAATCTTATAGATAATATAATACTTAAAACATTTTAATTAGGTCGTTATATCATCTATACATCACTAAATAACCGACTGTTTTCGAAGACTTTCACGAGTACACATTTGCATAAGAGTATTTGTAGAGTTAACTCGAGTTACTATTTAATTTAATTATAATCATACGTTTTAAATATTTTGCAGCAAAGCATTCTAACACGATTTCTGTTTTGCAGCAAAGCATTTCTGCATTCAGTAAAATTTTAAATAAAATATCTGATTTTTGTTCGACCTGAAATAGATATTTGTAGTATGTTTTATGACAACTTTTTAGGATAAAATAATAAAAAAGTTATAAACAATGATTTAAATAAAAATATAAACTTTTTACTGTGCGATCATTTTTTCATTTTTTCATTTTTTCATTTTGGGAACTGATGCAGAACACGACATGTAATCAAATTATATATATAATGTATGCAAAATAAACAAAAATATTAAAAAATAATCCAGTTACATAATATACATTGTGAATTAGTAAGTCCTACGTTAATTGGTAAAAATTTCAAAAGCAATTATTATTCTTATTTGGGCAAAGTTCAACTCGACATTTTTCACACGATATAATTTTTTTTTCTTTTAATCCGAAATTTTGTACAACATAGTAAATTCGTTACACCTGATTTTCTATTTGTTTTAGTGGGTTTGGTAGTTTTTTTTTCAAAACTCTTTAATGCAGTTGCCAGCTATTTATAATAAAAGTATTAGATGCGACAAAATCATTAAGAGAGAAATTAGCAGATCTTTTTCAATTGATGCAATGATATCATATAGTTAACATATAGAACGTTTTTGTTTCGAGCGCGCTGCGTCGCTAGGCTAACCTCGCTTGCGTGGACCTAGTTATTAAGCTGAGCGAAGCGAAGCTCTTTAATACTCAAATTTTCAACTCTTTGTTACCAAACTCCTTCTTCAATTTACGAGCTACACGCAGGAAATTTTGTACACGTGCGTATAATGAGCAAAACTCGGTCTGGATTGAAAATCAGCCGAATCGTAATTGTAGTATTCGAGATAATTGATAAAATGTGTCCCATATAGTTAACATATAGAACGTTTTTGTTTCGCGCGCAGGACGCGGACCTAGTTGAGCTGAGCGAAGCGAAGCTCTTTACTACTCAAATTTTCAACTCTTTGTTACCCTACTCCTCCTTCACTTTACGAGTTACACGAACGAAATTTAGCACACATACGCATAATGAGCAAAACTCGTTCTGGATTGAAAATCAGCCGAATCATAATTGTAGTTTTCGGGATAATTGATAAAATGTGTCCCATAGAGTTAACATATAGAACGTTTTTGTTTCGCGCGCACTGCGTCACGAGACTAACCCCACTTGCGTGGACCTAGTAAATAACTATCTGCTACCCGCGACTTCATTTGCTCCACTTTCAATTGACTTTTGTAACATGTCTCTATTTTAATCTATACTCGAAATAAATCAATAAAAATACTCAAAACTATATACTCCAGCATCCCTCACCTCCGGCCGCCACCTTTCTATTCACAGGCAAGCCGAGTTTTTTTATTTATTTCACGTAGTTTTCTGACCAACTTGATCAATTAACACGCTGTAAAAAATAAACTTTACATCGATGATATTTTAATTTTTATTTAATTATTTATTTCTATAAGAACTTGCTACTATTAAATATTTATACAATTTAAATGTAAACCTGCATTCAAACTTATTCTTATAAAATTTATTTTACTTTTAAATAAAAACTTTTTTGGTATCATTTGGTATCAGATATTAAAATAGTTTAATAGCGGACTCAGTTGATGAGTAAAAATTTATGTTTTATTTGCTATAGATTTTGTTGCCTTATATCGAATCATTCAACCTGCGCACACCACATATATTATACAATTTATATGGAAGATATTGAAAGTATATGCCTATTTAACAAAGTAATGTATACTACTCAGGTATAATATACCTTTTTAAAAGAATTTTTAAAATTTGTTTTTAAACGCCGTTATTTTACCCGAACATACACAAAGCACATCATCATTTTAACAGAAGAAATCAAAATTATCAATAACAAAAAAAGGAAGAAATATTATATATAATTCTCTGACGTTCACGCCGCGATTCCGCTATCCTCAGAGTTCAGGCATAAGGATTTCGAATGGGTTAGAGTCTAGTCGGGTAAACTCCGATAGTATTTACGTGAGGATAGCCGGATAAATATATATATTAGTAATCATCAAAATCTCCTAAAAAATATAAATATTGTTTTGTAATGATAATAAATTCTACACAATTATTCCACTATGAGCTTATAAATGATATACCCGTATTTGCAGAAAAAAAATATCCAATAATGTACAGAACTTGAAGGTAATTTAAATACTCAAAACTACTATTTTTAACTGGAATTATGGACTCGATGGAAATCGATAATATGAGCGATAAATTTTGTCCCAAAATAAACATCTGTCGACCGAAAGTAACCCTCCGAGTTCCGGATTTTTCTTGAGAACCATATGAGGGGATCCGGTTTTGCTAACGGATGGCCATGTTGGTACACCCGAAGCCTCTGGTTTTCTGAAAACAACCATATTTAAATTTGTTTTTAAACTTTGAGGTCGGGGTTTATCTATCTGCTATAATTTTTTTTAAATCTTTTTATAAAACAGTTGAAGTCTTTTTAACTCATATTATAAATATTTATTTTGGAATATTTATAAAAAACTTACCCATTTTTAATAAATTTCACCCAGAGCTCTCTCATCATATTTTGCATTTCTTTATAATCTTTAGTAACTTTAAGTGGATTTGAATAAATATTTTCTTTATATTGGGATTGTACTATGACTGTTTGGTCACAATGAGTTGTTCCACGTATATTTGTGTATGGTATGATAAAGGAATTTTCATCCGTGAAAGAGTACACGTACAAGTAAATTTGATCATGTCCAGCTTTTATCAAATGATTAATAACCCTCAATGTAGGGCAAATGAACATAGTTTCTGAGAAGTAATCGATATAGTCTATGATACTATTATTATCTATCGACCTATTGCCAAAATAAAACTCTCGTATCGTGTTTGCTACCAAAACCTTTTCTTCGTTATTTTTAAAGTGTAAATCAGCAGGAACAAAATCAGCGAAGTTTTCATTCATATAATTTTTCCAAAAATCAAAAACAGTAATGAACATTGATCCTTCCATGTTAGCAAATCCATACAATATAGGTAATTTTAAAAAGTTACCTTTTCTTAAAATATTTACGGGATCATCTTCGAGAAACATTTCTTGACCCAAATCTCGCTCTATGCAAACAGAGAAACCAGAGTTGTTTTTTTGATATAGAACGTTTCCAGACTGTAAAATTTCATACGGGACGCGTTTAAAAAAATGTTCTAATTCATATATGTCATCTACATTGTTGTTTCCTATCAAATTTGCATATTTCTTTGCGGTTTCTATAGGATCAATTTGGACACTATAAGGGGAAATACTCGAACCACTCTCAGGGATAATTTTATGAAAGAGGCCTTCAGCCATTTTTGATATCATTAAGAGATCCACGGCTGATGATCCAGCGCTATAACCAGATAAAGTAACATCATTAGGGTTACCACCAAAACTCGCTATATTTTTCTTCACCCAGCGTAATAACGCTACCTGATCTTTCATACCAGCATTGCCTGGTATGTCTTCAGTACCTAAGCTAAGGAAGCCGAGTGCACTCAATCTATAATTAAAGGTAACTGCAATTATATCTCTACCACTAACAAATTGTGAAGGATTAACGAGATTGCCGTATCCTGCTACAAAGGCACCGCCATGAACATAGATAACGACTGGGAGATCCTTCTTTTTTGTGGTAGGTACGAAAACGTTAGCAATGAGACAATCTTCTTTTATTAAAGGCGTGTTTGATATATCATCTAATACAAAAAGTTGAGGGCATACAATGCCCTTATCTACTGCTTCAAACGTGGCGTACCATACCGGCGGAGGTAGTGGAGCCTGAAATGAAAAGGCATACATTGTTAACTTATATTTTTTAACTATGGGTTCAAATTGACATATCTTATAATCGAAATTTTTTTTTATCTATGAATTGGTTAACTTCATACATAAAACGTAATATGCAAATATTACGTAAATATTTTTTATTATTATTTGTATTTCACCAAACAAAAAATTTAATATATATCTCCAATTTTCTGTCTAAATTCATATAGTTTCTGATAAGCCTTAGCATAAATTTTCATATTCTCAATACACTTTATTCCATACTGTTCAATTCCGCTACCTCTTCCTACCTTAAACGTTTCAGTTTTTGCTCAGAGAATAAGTTTACTTTAAAAATTCCTCCCCATTCATTCTCCTGTTACACAAGAAAATTTATATTAATTAACTTACCTCTACCTAAAACCCTATTCTCCCTTCAAAAAGTTTATTTCGAAGATTTACGTCTTGAATTACGTATATTAAAATTTTCATATTTTATTTATCTATAGACATTGTATTTATGTATTTTATTGCATTTTTAATATAAAAAACATCTGAAAATGTCACACCAGTATTAGGATGGTGTTCTACAAGCTGAGAGTTACGCACTCCTGTTCCAAGACAATCGCTAACATTCAAATTACGTGTATTGTTTCGTTATTGTTTCGTAAATCCTGGAACACCAAGCATGTGAATTTTGCCAGATGTGGATAGCGTCATTGCATTTTTATTATATTATAAATATCCTATAATTTAATTTTAAAAAATTAATAGGTTAGTAGTTTATTCTTGTAATAGTTAGTTGTGTAGAGTAGGTTTATTCTTGTAATAGTTCATAAGTTCATAGTTTAAATTAAAGTTAGTTTAAAGTAGTTTTTATATTTTTTTTTCAACCTTATGACTGTAACTAACCTAATTTGTGTGTAAACAACTGATGTTACTCCCTTCAGTGAATCAGGTTATGTACGGAAAGGACGGCCATTTAAGAATTTGAGCTGACAATTCAGACTCACTGCGATTAAAGCAGTCCTTCTAGTTGCACTTCTAATTGTTATACGGAACATGCCTTAATTACTTTATCGTATAATTTAATTTAATTGTTATTGTTAATATTGTTATAATTGTTAATATTGTTAAAATTTCCGAAAATGTATGTAATTGTAGCTTGTTTGTTTAAGGTTTCAAGACATCCTGAGTGAATCCAGTATAGGTTTCTTTTAATTTTATATGTGTGGAAGCACCTATCGGTGTTTATACGTAAGTGTTATGTTGGGTGCCACACTCGACCTGACTAATTCATGTAGCTTAGCGCAGATTGGTTTTAAAAAGAGTTTTTTTTTTCAATGATGTGAAAACCGTGTTTCGAAGATTTTTAAGGAACTAGTTGCATGATGGATGTAGTATTTGATAATGTTTAGGGTTATAAATATCAATATTTATGGAAGCTTCTAAAATGACTGCATAATAATAACACTGGTCAAATTTTTTTTTCTTTCTATAACATGGATTCCTTATTGTAATTTTTAGTGTAGATCTATTTAAACGTTACGTTTTCGTAAAACAGGATCTTTGCTTATATGAAATAATTTAAAGTAGAAGAATTTGAGGTATTATGGAATCCAATTTATAGAACGGCCCCTTTAGAAACAATTTAATCCAAAGTACTTTAACCAAAATTTTATATCTTGGCAGTGAGGGCAAGTTAGAATCATTTAAATTATCATATTTTTATGTCAATAAATTATAAATAAATATGTATTTGTAATTTAAGCTGTTTCTAAGCAAATCAAGTATATTTATTACCTTGAAACGATGATCGCCAGTGGGTACTCTGGCATATGGAATGCCATGGAATTCAAACACATCCGACCGAGGCATCTTGTAGCCACGGATGGGACCAGAGTTGATAAAAACTAAACGTGATTCTTGTGAACTTAAGACCGTTGACGGTATTGTAACGCAGAAGAGAAATATAACAGTACATACCCACATTTCAAAAGTTTAAATTATAAGTTAATACCAAATAAATAATTGGAATTCACTCTAGATTTTCTAGGTTAATACTTTTATATTGGGTTTCTGTAGATATCACATTTTTATCGGATTTGGGGATAAAGAGATAAAGTTGAAGCAATAACAATAAATAAGTAGAGATATCAATAAATATCACAGAGGAAAAAAATATATAAGAAAAAAATATATATAACTTCATCTAAATGTTATATATTATTTATCACATTTTTGTAATATATCAAATATTGTTATATGTTAATGTATATTGGAATAAAATTTTGCCATATTTTTTAATGATTAAAAAAACGGAAAATCGCCTATTCGGATGATAGAAAAAACTTTGAACTCAAGTAATGTTGGATGCAAAAATATTTTTCTCATATTTGTCTAATCAAATATCTTACTAAATGAATTATACTATAAAAATTAATTATTAATTAATTTGAATTATAAATAATTTAAAGGATCTGACGAATTTAAAAATGGTATCACTTTACTATGCTAGTCAATATTAAAAAAGTAAAAAAAAAAAATTAAGTTAAACGGTTTTATGCAATATACATTTATGTAAACACCTATGACAAAAGATGTTATTTTTGAAATATACAAATTTTAAACATATATATTGATTAATCTAAAATAAAATCGTGGGGCACATCCAATATCTACAATCGAAAGACATGGCATGTGACTTCACCCACCTAGTGGTAAGTAGCAAGTGTCGTCCATGAATGAGGGTGACGAACGAAAGTATATGAATCACAAACTGAAACCAAAACATGAACTCATTTGCATGAGGCATTTAACGGGTTTTGCCTTGTAAAATCTTTACTGCCCTTAAAATTATCAAAGATTATCTTAAAGTTATCATTTCATTATTCAATGAATATGATACAGTTAATCCCAAGGTCATCCAAAATTCATTTAAAGTGGACGTGCCCTAAACTCATACCTGGAGTCTTCTGACTAGCAATAAATAGATAAAGACTCATGACTAATAAGTGGCAGCTACTTAAAACAAAAACAGTATTAAAATATTTCTAAAGCGAAATTGAAAGATCAAACGTATTTTTTATATATTGGTTTATATATTTTTTTACAAAGAAACAAAATTTTTATTTTTTTTACAAATTTGACGAACTATAAACTAGGATGCGTCTAATAACTCCTTGTACGTTCCGTCATAATATTTTTTGCACTTACGTCATATTCACTCATGTCTATTGTTATTGTGTATCGTCCCCGGTTTTGAAGTTTGTTTTTTTATGGTCTTTTCTTCTGAAATTTCTTGATACTCTTTCTTTAATAACCTTTTTAGCTTTTTCCTGACTCTTATCCTCTATCCTTCCTAACCAGACGTTCACATCCTGACCATAATAAAACGACGATTATTGACGATTATAATAATATCAATTAGAAATATATAATATCAAGTAAAAAAAAAATATAGGGTAAACAATTTCTACTATATACTTAAGAAATGTTGTTGGCAAATTATCTTGAACGTCATCGTTGATTTACAAGTTTTAAAAAATTATGAAAACAAATTTATATTTAAGATATGCAAATTAAAATTTGCAATTTCTCATTTAAAAAAGAAGTTTTTAGATTACTGATCAAAGCACCATATCCATTTTCTAGTCAAACGAATTCTGCATGTGTCTTGCATAAAAAACCATAAATATATTTTATGAAATGACCTATTTGTACCATCTTGTAATTATAGATTCATATTACACGGTTATTTAAAAATAAATAGGTTTTGTGAAAATATGTGAAAAAATAAAGTGGTTAAAAAAAAATATCGAAAGCTTATAATTTGGAAGATGTTAATGATCCTAATTTAGAAACTGCGTATAAATTTTACGACAAATATAAAGAAAATATTTTCCAATGAATGACATGCCTTAAAAAATGCTGCATGCTGTTTGTTTAAATGGGTTTGGAGAATAATAAATGAAACTTGTTACAATATTAAATACTTTTTTTTATTTACTTTTTGATCCTTTTATTATTACCCACAAAAATATTTGATAAAAATTGTCGTTATCATTGATCACTCATTAGGAACTAATCATTGGGAACCGTTACTCATGAGGAATCACCTGTTTAGATGAGTGCAATTTGAGAATAAGAATTTGCAAGAAACTAAAAAACTTGGAGGATTTATATAAGTTATAAAAATTTATGGTGCATTGAGGACAACGAAACTGATCTAGAAACCCAAATAATTTATTATACATATATTTTTTATATTTGAAGAAAAGCAAAGTGTACGGATTACCTGATGGAAGATGATCACACCCACCCAAGGTCTTTTGCATTGTCAGGGGACCTAGTCTAGTCTTTTGCCTAGCCCGCCTTCAACAATTGTAATAACGTCTTAATTTTTGGAAACTACTGTCTTGTGCAGTGGCGTGCAGTGCAGTAATTGAAATCCGGAATTCATATTAAAAACCTTTTCGGAACACTACCCGTAATAAATAAGAATACAATGCGACATTCCTACGCAAAGCTAATGTATCTAGAATTTCACCGAGCATGAGGTCACCGACAACCCGACAGGCTGTACGTTTTATGCAGTCATAACTAACATAGTGGAAACTGATACTAGAGTGATCCGGCACAGAAATGACATCGAAACCTATTCCGTATCTTTTTCTAAAGGGCACTTAATTGTCTCCAAAATCCAAGTAAAAAGAAATGTAATAATATATCATAAAATATCGTTTGAACATGGTATGTGCATTATCCTAAGACTTGTAATAGTCACTTACGAATACAGAAAACCCGGTATGGGGTATGAAGTGATGGACGGTTCTTTCGATGTAGGCTTTTACTATTATTGTAAAATTCTACATCGAAAGTGGAGTGGGGTTTCGAGGAATACAGACTTAGTTTGATTTTGGCAGTTATCTGGAGCGGGTTGTAGCCCTTCCTATAATACAAAAAGCAAATCGAGACAGACTTTTTTTTTTTTTTTTTTTTCGTTGGAAAACCCCGTTACGGATACCCCGTCGGCCTAGCGGGGTGACGGCCGGGGGGTTATGTGGGACTACCCGGCAGCATAGAGAATGCTGCCATTTTTAAGGCTACCCACTAAAAAACCAACGGTTGCCCTCTTCGCCTTAGTGGGACGCCACGGGATCGCGTTAGCACACACCGTGACGCCCCGGCGAGACCCCCCGAATGAGGGTGCCCCGAGCAACGTAGAGCACCCTCCCATCGTAGGCCTATGATAGGTAAGAGGGGTCACCCTCCCCCCTCATCAGGCCTACAAAATCGAGACAGACTGGCCGGGGAGGGATTACCCGGCTTCTGTAGAGCCAACTCCTCCTGGAGTAATTATTTTTAGAGAACCGCTATCATATTCGGAGAATTGATTCCAGAGTTGGCCGCCGCAGCTCGACTCTTGCTTATGCAACTCTTTTACGTACGTCTACTGTGGGATTGTGTTTTACGTAGGTCTACTGTAGAACTGTGTTTTACGTAGGTATACTGTGGGAGTGTGGTGCGATGCTGGTCGAGTCAGTCGTGGGATGCGAGTTTAATATGACCCTCAGTCATCTCTTACAACACCTACGGGTGTCAGGAGTGCCTGTATTCTTACCTGCGGCCATTTAGGGTTAATATAAGTAATTGCTTTGTCTGTTAAGTAATTCATTGATTAATATTACAAGATTTAACGGTAAAATTTTAATAATTAATGAAGTATTTTTTTTATGTTGAATACTATATTGATATAAAATTAACTTAAAATCATACTCTCAACTTAGTACAACTTAAATTTTTACATAACTTAAATTTTTTTAGAGTGAAAAATAGGAATAAAATAATAATATTGTCAGGCTAAAGATAATTAATGTCAGTAGGGTAATAGGATATTTGTACAAAATTAGTACTTTTTGAATCGTTTTATTTATTTTTTCACCACAGTTACATAAAAAACAAAAACATATACATAGGATGAAATTATCTCCACAGAAAGATCTCTACCAGTTAACCACGAGTGTTGGACAAATTGTTTCAGAAGGCAGAGACAGGTACATAGATATCTCTATAATATTCTTCAGATACATAGATAATAATAATACAATATATAATATACTACTACTATATAAATACAAAAATACATACAATAACAATATATATCGTGGGTAAGTAATCAAACTTTTACCCCCTTCCTGTTAACCGATTGACTTGAAATTTGATAAACTCCTTTAATTATGTTAAAAATGGCCACCACCTGGCTGACTTTATATTATCTTAAAACACTCTTGTAATTTTTTTATGTTGTTTAAATGAAGGTGACAGATACCATATGCTATAAATTTGTGCTTTTGTTTTTTTTTTTTTTCATCACTGGTGGGTATTTTAATAACGTTTTACTTATTTTTATTTTATATTTCTTATTTAGTGTAATTTTAATACATATTGTTTAATATTACTTATATTTATAAAACATAATATTTATATTATTTATTTTTAATTATTGTTATTATATAATATATCTTATACTTTATTTATATTTTATATTGTTATGGAAAATAACGACGAAAATGACGAATCTCCTCTCTCTTTTTCTTCATCATCTGATGTGTTGAACAGTAGTGACAGTTTACATAGCATCCCTTCATTGAGTGACAGCGTCGTTTCTAATTTTTCAGATTGTCTGAAGAATTTTAATATAGTTCATATCAACGCCCACAGTATTCCTGCTCATTTCCCTGACATGCTATCTACCTTTGTTAATAATAATATTCACGCAATATTAATTTCCGAATAATACGCAACGACCGCATTGGACGCGGGGGCGGGGGAGTTGCTATTTATCTACGCTCACATATCCCTTGTTCTATCGTAAATGCCTCACAAACTCAGAATGAGGGCCCAGAACATCTATTCCTTGAATTAACACTTTCACATTCCAAACTTCTACTTGGTGTCTATTATAGCCCCAACCTTAATATTGACTATTTCTCTTCTCTTGAAATTCTCCTGGAACAACTTTCTCCATCCTATAATCATACAATTTTAATGGGCGACTTTAACACTTGTCTCCATAAAAACGATTATAGGGCTGGTCGTCTTAATAGTATCGCAACTGCGACTAACCTACATATACTCCCTCTGTCTCCCACTCATCACGCACCCCATTGTAACCCTTCTCTTTTAGATCTGATTTTGGTTTCATCTCCTGATCATGTTGAAAAACATGGTCAATGCTCTGCACTGGCTTTCTCTTATCATGACCTTCTCTTTCTATCTTATAAGATTAAACCTCCAAAATTAAAACCTAAAACTCTCTTTCAGCGCAACTTTGGTAGAATGGACTTAACTCAACTGCGTGCCGATGCCTCTAATATTGATTGGTCTGAGGTACTTACTCCAAGTACTTTGGATGAGCAAGTGGCAATTTTAAATTCACTATTATCAAATCTCTATGACGTGCATGCACCTATCCATCCGGTACGCATGAAGCATCTCCCTGCTCCCTGGCTGACTGATGACATTAAAAAACTTCAAATAAAAAAAGTAGCAGCCAAAGCAAAAAATAAAAGTCAACCTAATGATAAAAATAAGGCAAAATATATCAAAATCAGAAATCGCTGCAACAGGATTTGTAGAAACAATCAACGACGCCATATTTACAGATCTGTTATTGAGGAAAGGGACTCAATAAAAGTTTGGAATTTTCTTAAAACCTTAGGAGTTGGTCGAAATAAACAAAATTGTACAAATGTTTCAAATTCAAACTTAAATAATATTAATAAACATTTCTCTACGTCAGCATCTGTGGATAGTGCTATTAAAACTAAAACTTTAAACCATCTTTCATCTCTTCCAACTCCTAATACTTCTCCATTTCGTTTAAGTCATTTTTCCGTATGTGATGTTAAGAAGACCATACTATCCGTGGACTCCGATGCAGTTGGGCCTGATGGTATTAGTCGTAAAATGATCATCCCTATCCTAGATATCCTAGCCCCTACTCTTACCTCCATATTTAATAACTCTATTACATTGTGCGAATTTCCTACCTGTTGGAAAGACGCTTATATTATTCCTTTACCGTAAAAGCCTAACCCCTCTTGTCCACCTGATTTTCGACCTATATCTATCCTTCCTTTCCTATCAAAAATTATAGAGCGTCTAATTAATTTTCAATTAAGCACTTTTTTAGCTAAGAATAATCTACTTAGTAAATTCCAATCTGGTTTCCGTCCTGGTCATAGTACGACTACGGCCTTAGTAAAAATTACTGAGGACATCAGGTCAGGCATGGACAACCGTCAGGTTACAATATTGACATTACTTGACTTCAGTAATGCTTTCGGTACTGTTGACATTGACATATTACTCGCGGTTTTAGGTAATCTTAACATATCTCCATCGGCTACTGACTGGTTTCATTGTTACTTGCGTGGACGCCGGCAACGTGTACGGTTAAATGACCTGTACTCGGACTGGAGCGAGGTCAATTCCGGTGTTCCGCAAGGTGGCGTGTTGTCTCCTTTATTATTTTCAGTGTTTATAAACACTATTTGCTCTCAAATAAATTCTTTCTACCACCTGTATGCAGACGATCTTCAGATTTACCGACAATGTCCTCTTGAAAATATTACAAATACTATTTTGCAAGTGAATGAAGATTTGATAAGCATCGCAAAATGGAGTAAATATTTTGGCCTTAAAATAAATCCTTCTAAGACGCAAACTATTATCATTGGCAGTTCTAGACTGATCTCACGCACTTTACAATATCAACTACCTCCAATTTGCTTTGAAGGGGTTATTATTCCTTACAGCAGCACAGTTAAAAACCTTGGTATTGTATTTGATCAAACGTTATCCTGGAATTCTCAAATTAGTGAGGTGAGTAGGAAGATGTTTGCTGCCGTGGGATCTTTGAGGCGATTAACTAATCTCCTCCCCATCTCTACCAAAGCTGTTTTAGCTAAATCTCTTCTCCTTCCGATTCTAGATTATGCAGACGCATGTTATCCCGATTTACGGGAGGATCAGTTAAATAAACTTGAGCGTCTTCAAAACCTTTGCATAAGATTTATATTTGGTCTTCGCAAATATGATCACATTTCTCACTTTGGTAAAAAACTCAAGTTGCTTCCGATTCGCTTTCGCAGGAATATTCATATGCTTAGCCTTCTGTACTCTCTACTGTTCAATCCTTTAACTCCTCCTTATTTAAAAGAACGATTTGAGTTTCTTAGTAGCTCTCATAGCCGTTCTCTCCGTTCCATTAAAAACTTTACTCTTAAAGTTCCTTCCCATTCTTCCTCTTTTTACTCAGACTCCTTTACACTCTCTACAATCCGTCTATGGAACGAGCTTCCGTTGACTATTAAACAGGCGGAGTCATGTGATTCGTTTAAGCGAAGACTGAAAGCTCATTTTTTAAGCCTTATAGATCCCTAATAGTGAATTCGTCGTATTATATATCTATGTGAATATATGATAATATATTATATATGTATGTTTATAGTATATATAGGAGTATGTATTTATATATGTATGTAAGTAGGAGTATATGTATATATAATATGTATGTTTACCTTATATCTATCTATGTTCTTATGTACACACACCCACACACCGTCTCATATATATTTTCTTTCTAACCTAACTGGTTGCCTGGAAGAGATCGCTCTTAAGCGATAAGGCCGCCAAATTTGTACCATTTTATTTTTGTTAACTTTTTTTTTAATTCCATTTGTATTTGATTCGTGTGTACAATAAAGATTATTATTATTATTATTATTGTCATGGGTATTAATTAAATAAAAGAACTTAATTAAAAATATGGTTTAGGAGTTAGACAGCAACAAAACTCACAGGTAGAAGACCTCGCAATTGCGATAGATTGAGTGGACCAAACAGACAAATAAACATAAATTAAAGGAATAAAAAATTAAAGGCTAGAAAATAAACAAAGCAAAAAAAAATTTACGGTTTATTGTCAAAAAATATATTTATTTATTTATAAGTGATCATTTCGGTACGTCAAGTGAAAGATACCATACTTATAAAAAGATGAAATTTTTTTCATCTAAAAGCCAAGGATACGAGGGTTCTAAACGCGCACTGGCATAAAAGCAGCACAATAAACTGAGTCTAGTATTTTTTACTGTGATCACAATTTGACAAACGTCAAAATTTTAATAAATAATTTTGCTACCAACTAGGACTATCGTAATCAATCCTATGATAAGGCCTAATGTTTTTAATAAAATTGATATTTTAAAATTAGCAAAATTGATATCTAATAAATATGACTGACGACGACCTTTTTCTCGACGAGGTTAATGGTATCATTGATAGTGCTATGGCGTTTACTCTTATCTCCAAGGCCGGCAACGCTCTTGTGCGTCTTCGGATGTTGCAAGAGTTCATGGGCGGCGGTGATCACATTTGACCTGTGACCCGCTCGCTCGTTTGCCCTCCTATATCATAAAAAAAAAAAAAAAAAAATGGGCACTACAACTGTTATCGACAGTAGATAAACCTAGTTGAAGCCCAATCAGAAAAACATTCAGGGCCAAATCTTGTATCGCTGCCACGCGTCTAGTTCGTACCTCTTTTCCGTCGAAATGGAAATTTTAACTCTTTCTTTTCGATCTTGTCTGCATTCTTCTAGATCAGACAAAATAATTGAAAAATTGAAACTTTAAAAATTCTTCTGGGATAATTTTTGGTATTCTTTGACACAAGCTGTTTCAGATTTGACTTGCAAGCGACTAAGTATGTACTTCAACAAAATTTTTGCTTGTGTTGTCAAACCAAGAGAATCGTTAAAAACAAATTCATTGAAATTAAAATTATGAGTATATCGGAAAATATTTATGAAAATTTAATTTAATATTCATAAAAATAAAAAAGAAAAACTGATTTACAAAAAATTAATACTAGAAATAGAAAAGATACTTTATATGCCCGCCACTATACCTTGTGCGCTGTCGCATGGTGCGGGTGACGTCTATCAGTACTACATCACTAATGATGGACGTTATGAACTTCAATTTTTTTAGGTTACGATACTCAGAGCATAAATCTAGTTCTCTTTCATATTTTTATAAAAATTAATGTCTTATTCAGTTATGCAGTGTAACTCCGCTTATGAACCTGTCTCTACTTATATAAAATAATCAAAATAGGGCTAAAGATTTTTTTTCGTGACATGTTGTTTACCCTTGTGATGCTGTTAGTACGAGCGCTAGCACCCGCTCTGATAAGAGTTTATATGAATAAAATATATTTTTTATTAGCAACATTTTAAGCAATCTTACCCTTTATATGTTCGGTTGTTTCATTAACAATAATCTTTAACAGTAAAAATTGAATACTTTACGCACAATATATTTTTTTACTATAAAAAATCATCGACTCTCCATCGTCGCAGTACAGGCTCATACTCACTACTGTACATATTTATATGCTATCAAGGAACGACACAGATTTTTCAAATAATTGTTATGACTAATCTAGTTTTTGCAAAGATGAAAGTTCTGATAAAAAAATAAATAAGTGTTAAAAAAATAAAATAGGCTTTTTAAGACTTATTTTATGTATAAGGATGATAAGTATATCTAACTTTTTTTTGTAATTTTAAATATTATTTTTAACTTCGTAAAACGAACTTTGAAAAATTCTTAAGGTAATTGAAAAAATGTTTGAAAGAGGTTTTTACTTTTTTCTTCATCGCCTTCTGCTTATATCCAATATGTTTATACCTAAACTGAAAATTAAAAACATCTAGTTAAAGATATCATTACTTAATTATTAGATAATATGATGATACTATTTATTTTCTATTTTCTAAACAAAGTAAAAAACCAATATATATTAAATAATTGCAATTAAACTCTTACATTTACAAAAAAACGAAAACACACACACACATACACACACACACACACACACACACAAGCGTTAATTGGAATTGTACAATTACAGCCTTTCTTAAACAAATCGTGTACACGCTGTCGTATCTTGGATATTATTATTGTATTTTCTTACAGACGATTATCGTGGAGAAGGAATGATAGCTACTTTTCGTACAGTAACTGAGCAAAGTAAAACCTAATGCCCTTCGAATAATCAATTATATAAGCGATATTATTTAAGAATTTTAGGAAATAAACAACTAAGTCTTTGCAATTTCATTAAAACAACACACTTTTTATGAAAGGAATGCTTTATTTCGTTTTTAATAAATATGGTTTAGCCTTCATATCTATTAAAATTTATTTAATTTTTTTTTTAGATTTGATGGAGATAAGGGAATATTATAATAAGAATCATTAATTTTGTCCCAAAACAAACATCTATCCATGCGTGAGTCTCCAAGTTCTGGGATTTTCTTGAGTATTGATGTGGTAACCAATTTTTGCCAACAGGTGACCATGTAGGTACTCCCGAAGCCTCTGGTATTCTATAAAAATAAGATTTTGTTTAAAATACGTCGTTAAAAACTAGAGACAATTAAAAAAAATTTTAGTTTGTGGTTTTGTAGGAAAGAGAATAAAATTTATTGTTAGTTTTTTATAAAGTTATGGAGTTTAATATATCTACTAACAGTTGTTTTATGATTTTAATACAAGTAATGATAAAAAAAAAATTACAAACAAAAGGTAATAAGCTGGAATTTGATGTGATCGGACTCGCACCCATTCATTACGGCTTGTATTAATTATGTCATCGATATGCAGCTTACCTTGTTTTAATAAAATTTATCCAGAGCTGTCTCATAATAATTTGCAGGTTTTCATAGTCCTTTATAAATTTAGGCTTCGAGTATATATTTTCTTTATAATGGGACAAAACCATCAATGTTTTGTCACAATGACCTGATCCACGTACATTTGCATATGGTACGAGGGGACTATTTTCATCCGTGTATAAGTAAGTATATTTGAGCATGTCCTCCTTCTATCAAATGGTTAATAACCCTCAATGTAGGGCAAATGAACATAGTTTCTGAGAAGTAATCGATATATTCTATGACACTATTGTTATCTATTGACCTATTTCCAAAGTAAAACTCTCTTATCGTATTTGCTATTAATAATTTTTTTTCTTTACTTTTAAAATGTAAATCGGCAGGTAGAAAATCAACGAAGTTTTCATTCATATTCATAAGCCAATGCTTATATTAAATTGGAAAATAACACTGCTGACTGCACCCCTCAACAATTAACCCCTTGAACACCCTACATAAGAGATTTTCATAATATTAACAAGTTATATCATGTCAGAGCTCGATATACAAACAAATATGTACTGATGGAATTATACATTCCACTGCTTAGTGATGACAACTAGAAAATATATCTAATAATTCCTATTACATTCACAAGACAAAGAATATTCAAACTTAACGACTCGTGTCATATTTTGTGGTGATCAACTTTATAAAAAAACTCTTATATAACTCTGGAAAATGTGTGTATAATATTGTAATAACTTTTCATTATCAATTAATAAAAATGTTTAAATGTAGGTAGAAAATTGTGTTTTCAGTTTTTTTATAATCAAACCAATTGTATTATTTACCCTATAACGCTGAGTACCAGTGAGGGCTTTGGCATATGGAATTCCATAAAATTCGAAAACATCTGTCTTAGACAACTTATAACCACGGACGGGTCCAGTTTTTATAAAATCTAAACGTGATTCTCCTCCATTTATTTTCTGTGACTGGACTGAGGCGTATAAAAAAATAATAGGTTACACAACCACATTTTGCAATAATAAATTACACATATACTAAAATAATACTAATACTATAAATTAATACTAAAAAATAGTAATCAATCCTCAACTTATCTTCGGTTGGTCACTTGAACTTTTCTAATATTAATTATATACATAATATAGGCTGTAGTTGTATTATACCAAACAATTTAAATTGCCGATGAAATATAACAATTTAAACTTGTTCTATCATTTCCTAAGCTTAAACGAGGAAAGTAAAATTATCAAACAAATAAAATATATATATTAACTTGTGTGCAATTCACACGCGGTAGAAAAGATCCTTAAGATTATTAGCGAAAAATATAATAAGGAATGGTATCTCAATTAGTTTAAAATAAAACTGAAAAAATTATGACGCGATTGGGATGGTGGTGGTACCAATCGCCTCGTGATAAAACAATAAATAAAAAATAAATAAGAAATAATACATAACATATTTCTTAAACAGGACGTTCAAAATGATGGGGCTCGCACTTACTACCTGGTTACTGGTTTTGGTTTTTTGTGTCTACTAGCTTAGCTTATGACTTAAAGATAGGAGATGGAAACGGAGCATTCGAACTGAATAGGTGGTTACGGCAAGTTTGAATATACGTATTTCTTTTAAAATTTATTATAAAATTGCGTGCATCAGCGTCAATCCCTTGAAATAAGTCAGTAAGTTTTAATTATTTACTGGCATTTCTAGACATGACTCTGTATCTTACAATCCAATAAAAAATTTAGTACTTAGTTGTAGCAGTTTAATATTGTTTACGTCTATAGGAATCTAATAATGTCAATGTCTCATCTACCCATGAACAAGATCGCTGCAAAGTATTCGAAACGTCGGGTTAAAATTAAAATGTAACAAAATTATACTCGAGTTTAATCCGTAAGAAAAGTTTTATTTCAAATGTGTACTCGTGAAAATCTAAGAAAATACTAATAGGAAAGGTTGTTATATATTTTTTATCAGACTCCCATCTATATTTTGCACAAATTTACTATCAATATACATACTTCTAACTACGGATTTCAAGTCTAGATTTTTTTCTAGGTTTTTGTCCAGTCTGCCATGTTATGTCTTCATTGGCTTTTTTATAAACTTTGAGCTTTCGAGTGAAAAGAGAGGATTGCCCAATGACGTTGAAATTTTCACCATGTACCCATCTGGTTCAGTTGTTAGTAGACCATCGGAGCGTAAGGTTTGTTTGAATTGAAAATTTATATTATTGGCGAATGCTGAACGATGTATGGGAGCGTTGTGTGTGTGGATTTCGTTTTGGTACCAATAGATGCGTTACTTAGCACTAATTATAATTTTAGCGACTTGGACCCCGCTGTTTTTTATGTAAAAAACTGAAAACCGCGATTTCGCGATCTCTAAATCTAATGGTGAGGTGGTTTTAATAGCAAAAGACGCGTGTTATGTCCGAAAAATATATCAATTTGAAAAAGAAAACATTGGTTTTTGTCTTTTTTTCAGCAAAATATTAAAAAAATAATGGTATCCAAATTATTTTTAAATTAATAAGTAATGAAATATATTATTTAACCTTGAAACGCTGAGTACCGGTGGGGGCTTTAGTATAAACTTCCTCTCGAGGGTCTAATTCAAGGCCAGTGTTAGTAACTTCAGACAGGGTTACACCAAAACGCAAACAAATATTCTAATTGAGTTTTGATACTACAACTTATTTACAATGATGTCGAATTTACACACTTAATACTAATGTCAATGACATCAGAATATATAATAACACTAAAGTTATCAAACGAATAGAAATCTTCCATTCTTTTTAGGTCAAATATTCAAGAAGTTATCTTGTGTTATAATTTTTTGAACATGTGTGTATAAGATGTATAAGATCTAAATCTGTCACCATTTCTTATAAAATGCTTAGTGTACCCGGTTTTTAATTCTAAGAAAAATGTCTCTAAAGTCAAATCAAAAGAAAAAATTTTTTTTATTCAACAGCATTTATTTAATATGAAAATATAACTAGTTATTTTTAATTTTATTTCTGGATAGAATTACAATAAAACTGTATAACGGTGATACCGCTTTTTATTTATACTTTGAGGAAAAAACGGAGTGCAAGCGTAAAGGATTGGCAATATAATAAAAAAAAATTATATACGTGAAATAGCTACAGCAATTGTCTGAGCTGTATGTAAAAAAAATACTGAGATATTAAAATTAGTTACTAATATTATACACTGCATTCGTCAATTCCGTAGTGGTTGACATATTTGTATAAAATGTTTTTAGGCTATCTATTTTGACTTTTACTCGGTGCACAATTGAGTGAACACCAGTTTGCTCGATTTGGAATATGTTCCATATAACTTATTGCTTGTTCCGGAAAACTGTAGACTTAAATGTTTGGTCCACAGATTGCAAGAGTCAATTTTCTTTTTTTAGGTGGTTTTGTAGTGCTTCCAAATACAGAGTCCGAATATAAAACTGTCTCTTTCGAGACGCAAAACCGTGCAAGATATTCTTCACCAATATATTTTTATCTGAATATGATATAGTAAAAAAAAAATATATATATAAAGACTTATTAACTATGGTTAGTACTTAATAACTAAAAGTGACCTCGTAATGTCACACAAGTGCTCGACTAGCGGACAGTCCCCACTATCGGCGATGACCCTCAAGACATTGTTGCGGCTGTCGCGCACTCGCCTTAAAAGCGAGCTTGCTTTTTTACGGAGAATGGCCGGGAAACTGTCGACCCCTGCGTACGCAAACATACCCGAGGCACTACAGTACCGCGGCAGCCCCAACAATGTCCTAAAATAACAATAATAATCAGTAAAATATTAAAGAGATCTCGCAACCATTCTCACAGTTAGCAGCTGCCTAAATCGATGTGACAGTTTATTTGACGGATAAATAACGTTAAGTTGCGTTTCAGTATACGAATGTGGCACTTTAGTGGTGTTTAAGTAATATTCAACACAACTTAAGAGACTCAAATAATTTACGTTTAAGAATACGACTTTATAACGAAGAGATGATCAAGTCTTTAAAAAACTGTGAAATATTTAAAGGACATTACAATATTCGGCCAGTGATATTCAAAACGTACCTTACATTAATTTAACTAATGTATAAATTTTATATTTCACAACACGAATTTATAAATTAAGAGATACTTTGATTTTTTGGAAGCGGTTAAATATCGGAGAGATGTATCGGTATTCCGTCCTATAGTCTGTTATTAAAACAATTTAATCCGATCATAATAGCGCAAACATTTCTGAATTACAGTACTAGAGTTAGATATTTACATGACGGCGCATCAATAAATGTTAAATAATATCAGGTTGACTTCTAGCGGTCAAAGTCAGCCCAGCGAAGCGTCACGGTAGGGAGGGTAGCCGTCTTGACTTCATTATTGCTGGAGACCGCGCCAACGCACCACACTTGTGACGAATCGCTGTGAATTCGAGTATTTATCAAATTGAGTTGATTTTGTGTCACTGTAAATTAATTTCCTAATTTTAACGGTGTGCTGATTAAATAACTTTGATTAAAAGAAGGACCTGTAAATTCTTTGTCCACGCCTTCCTACCCACACCTTTTACAAGACGAATTCTAGTGAAGGCCATCCTGCCTCTTCATGCAAAACATTAGTTCCATCTCGACCAACTTCAGCTTGTTATTTTTAATAAAACATCATAATATAATGTCAACAGTATGAAAAAGAATGTTATCAAATGTAAAAGAATATTAGAAACAATTCAAGTATATCATTAATTGGGTTTAAATAACCAGTAAATTAACAGTTCGTGAACGTAGTCACATTTACTTAATTCTCTTTTTTTATTTTTATATTATTTAATCCTCTTTCCCCTGATTACCTTAAAAGCAATTTTCAATACCTCAGTGATTCTCATGGTCTTTTCGTTCTTCTAATTTTCTCCGCCTTGCTTTCCCTATGCACCGCTCTTGAATTTCTATTTTCTAGAACCAATTTAGATTTAACAGTCCGATTAAACAGAATTTTAAAAGTATATAATGGTATATGTAGCAATTCGCATCACTATACGAATCTTAAAAGTCAATAATTTTAAGCTTAAAATTAACGTATTTTAATAATCAACTTAAATCAATACATATGTTTTTTATATTTTTATAAAATATATATGTCGTTGACGGCGATAAGCGATATGGCGTTCATCATTTAGACTTAGTGGTACGGAGCCCATAATATCAACAACAAATCAAGTGATTAGGTCAGCACGTTTCTAAGAAATGATCTTCAAACTATCCACATTTACAAAGACGACCCTGTCCACTTGCCGTTATTACAAATCAGGCGATATCACAGTGTTTGTCTACCATTAATATAGTATCAATTATATATATATATATATACTATATTAATGGTAGTATTTGTAATAGCGGCAACTGGACAGAATCGTCTTTGTAAATGTGGATAGTTTGAAGATCAATTATAATTATAATTGATATTAGTTTTATTTGTTGCTTTCTTTATTAAAAAATAATCATAATTTATTTTTTTACAAACAAGTTAAAAACTTGTTTTCATTTTTATTTTATCTTTGTAACAAAAAACCAAAAAAATAATTTAAAAATGAAATTTAGATTTAAACTACTCAACAAAAAAGTATTAAATATGTATTTATTAATTTATTTTTAACAATATTTTTTTTAACATATAATTTTTTTTATATATTTTTTTATTATATACAAGGTTCAATGATAAAATAAGCAAGCCCTGTTATTTCATGTTAAAATAGCCTTTAATTGGGATATTCTTTGCAACTTTTATTCAACCAAATCTTTTGAGACACTTTAATACTAAAACATATTCACTGACCTCTACCCTTACTAGTAAACTACTATAACATTATTTATTTTATTGAATCCAATACAATTAATATTGTTAGAATTCTTTTCCTGTCTTCTATTATAATTCTACAGGTTTCCGTTTGTTTCTGATATAATACTTCATACATATAACATAAAAGATTATCTGACACGATTTAAGGTCATCGGTCCTCGAAATGTTGCCGGTGACCTTATAAGAATTCAAGTGGACACAAAGATCGAAACCAAATAAAAACAAGTCAAAATTAAACATAATAAACATAATTTAGACTCAAAATTCGACAATTCCATTAGATACACTCATAGATGATTTGTAAAATACATATAATTTCCTTCTTAAACTAACTCGCTTAATATTATTTTGGGAGATTTACCTTTTTTGCAAGATACTTCGTATTATCTGTCTTTATTTTACAAAATAATCTATTTATCAGGTGGAGTTATAAAAAGGAGTTGGAGTTTAGTAGGGTTCCTTACTTAACTTACTTACTTCTCAATTAATTAAATTACTTACTTCTCAATTAATTAAATAGAGGGCTAAATTATTTGACATGATTTAATATTACCAGTTTCATAGGATATCTTGGTCAGAAATAGTAAATTCAAATCACATTTAACATGTTTAAATATAAAAATTATTTATTATGACTTATTTTATTTTTGGGTGTGGGGGGCTTTAGGGAACCTGTAATATAATTCATAGATTTTATCCCAAAAAACACAAGTTTCTTTTAACAATGACCCTCTAAGTTTCGATTTTTTATTAAGATCCATATGAGGAGACCAGTCTTCACCTACAGGTGGCCATGCTGGGATTCCTGATGCCGTGGGTTTTCTGCAAATTCAAATGGTTATTTACATTTATTTGATTTCGGCGATACTTAAAAAAATGATTTTTTTTCTGAGTAAACAATATATATAATATGGCTTAATAAAATCATATAACTTCATATTTTTTATGAATAGATACCACAATTGTACAATCTAAAAAAAAACTAGACTATATTTGTGGGTGAAAAAAATATGCTTATGCTCAAAATTTGATCGGAAAAGAAAGATAGAATCAGAATAGAATTGTTTTTTGATTTATTTCCTTCCCGAAAATATGTATGTTTCAAAAATAATATAAGTAAAATATACACGATCAAATTAAATTTAAAGAATCCTAAGGATATTGTTTTATCATTTTTAAATGTTTATGTAATAGTTCAAACAGAACAGGTAAATAAATATGATTAAAAAAACTGTAACGAACAGTAGTGCATATCGCATGTTTTGTATATTGGATTATGTATTCGTAATTTACCCATTTATTATAAAGCTCAGCCAAAGTTCCTTCATAACACTTTTCATCTTTATATAATCATTTGAAATCGCCTTTGGTTTATACACGTATTCGAATTCGTCTAAAACTGCGTTTGTTTGTCCACAATGATTGGCTCCACGTATTTCAGTCTTTGGTACAACTGGGAAGTTCTCATCTGAATAAGAATACTGGTATAAAAATGTTTGATTGTGTCCTGATTTTAGTAGATAGTTAATATTTCTCAAAGTGGGGCATGTAAACATAACATCAGACCAGAAATGTACGTATTCTAGAACTGTATTGTCATCTACTGGCTTGTCTCCAAAGTAGAATTTTTTAATCATATTTGCTACTAAGGCTGCTTCTTCTGGAGTCTTAAAACGTAAATCGGTAGGTAGAAAATTTGTAAAATTTTTATTCATTTCCGTTTTCCAAATATCAAACATTGTGATACGATGTAATCCTTCCATATTGGCAAAACCACATAACATAGGTAATTTAGGAAAATTACCTTGTTTTAAAATATTGACCGGACTATCATCTAGAAACATTTCTTGTCCGTTATCTCTTTCTATACAAGGAGATAACAAAAATGTGGAATCTTTTCTAGACATAACGTGTCCTGATTGTAAAATGTCATAAGAAACAGTTTTATAAGAATTTTCTAATTCAACCATATCATCTACATTATTGATTTTAATCAATTTTGCGTATTCTTTTGCATTCTTTATAGGGTCTATTTGAATACTATAAGGAGATGTGCTGGCACCACTCTCCGGTATAACCTTATTGAAAAGACCTTTAGCCATTTTTGATATCATCAAAAGATCAACAGCTGTTGACCCTGCACTGTATCCAATTAATGTGACATCATTAGGATTACCTCCGAAGCTAGCAATATTTTTCTGGACCCAGCGCAGCAGTGCTACTTGATCTTTCATACCAGCATTCCCAGGCACGTCTTCTGTACCTAAGCAAAGGAAACCGTGCGCTCCTAATCTATAATTAAACGTTACTGCAATAACTTTTTTACTCTTTACCAAATTCATTGGTGTTAAAAGATCTCCGAATCCTGCTAAAAAAGCACCACCATGTACATAAACAACGACTGGAAGATCTGCTTTTTGTGTATTTGGTACGTAGACATTTGCAACCAGACAATCCTCCTTCATATTTTTTGGATCCAAAAAAGTATAAAATTCATGAATTTGAGGACATAAAGTACTGTTGTTTACTGCTTCAAAGACTTCAAACCAAAGTGGTGGAGGCAATGGAGCCTGAAATAACAAAACAAATTTTTTACTGCATTCTAAAAATATTTTTACTGTTGAGGAGTTTCCGAACATTGAAACACCAAAAGGTACAAATTTTTATAAGTACTTTAGAATCGTTCTGAAGTTGCTTCCATTTATTCCTTAAGTTATCCTTATAAATATCCAAGATTTTCCATTCACGGCAATCTAGGACCCGTAGGTTAGATATTAATAAGAGAATTAATATTTTAGATTTTAATAGAAATTTAAATAATAATAGCGTAATTCAAGCATTTTAAATTTTTGTACTTATCAAGGCATTCCCTTGACTATTGTAACTGATCAAGGAAATGAATTTATAAACGTTTTATTTCCTGAATTTACCCGACTTTACCCGACATTTTTCTGAATTAACCCGACAATTTTTCTGACTTCACAGGACTTTTAACACACACCCCTAAATAAAATGGGATTGTAGAACGATTTCATTCGACAATACTTGCACATTTAAGGATTCTAAAACAAAAAAAGAAAATTGAACCTATAATTAATTTAATGTTATATGCAGTCTTAGCTCACAATAGTACATAGTTTTACAAACTGTAGGCCTATAGACTTAATTACTGTACACTTTGACCCTCGTGACCCTATAAATTTTAATAACACAAAACAATATTAACTGAAAATCGCAATAAAAATCTTGAGCCTGAAAAAGAATACACCCCTAACAAAAAAGTTTTTATTAGAAACCCAAGTAGGCAAAAATTGGCTTCACGTTACACACAGGACACCGTCCTTGCTGACTTTCCTATATATATTTATACTAAAAAGAGACGCAGTCTAGTAGCTAAATCACGACTTAAAAGACACCCTAAAGAACACGTATTGTTAGAGGATACTTCTAATGTCACTCCAACTGACGCGAGGACAAGAAGTAATGATTAATTCGTTAGAATCAGGTCCCGGCCTACTCCCCTTTTAAACTAGGCGATACAAAAATTATATCTCATTATCATTCATTTTTAAATTATATAGACTGTGATGTTATTAACAACCAAACCCTATTAGTTAAACCTCAAATATATATGATTAGGCGACAGTTAGATAATATTACATATCTTTATGAACCTCACCTTAATTACCTTTATTTTAAAGTAGATAATTTAATTACCTTTTTGAAAAGAGGACTCATTGATGGCCTTGGTTCTGTTATTAAAAGTATATTATACTGATTCCGTTAAATATGACAATGCAATTCTATCTCTACAAATTATTGAATTAAAATTACAATCGAAATTAAACGAGAATATTAGTCTAACGAAAGAATGGCTGTTATATAACTCTAAAACTATAGACAGTACAGTTAATATAACTAGAGTACTATAATAGTTAATATAACTAGAGTATTGAACTCTATTATTAATAAAATTTATATTAAGAAACTTTATGCCCATATGGCTCAATATCTATTGATTTTAGGTGATAATATAGATCAGAGGAACTACGAAAACTACAAAGTTTTCTAGGTTTTATACGTGCATCGAGCACGCCTCATTCTATTATTAGTATTATAGATCTTGATAAAATATTAAGAAAGCTTAGGATTTTATATTCAAAGAATGAAATCCTAAGTTTAGAACTTAGTTATTATTATGATATAATTAAATTAGGTTATTTTTATATCGGTAATCAAATAGTTATAGTTTTAAAAGTACCGATCGCCGTACCCCTGTCCTATGATCTTTACCGATTATCAATTGTTCCTAATAAATATAATCAAGTCCTTATTCCCAACCTACCCTTTATAGCAATTTCTAGTAATAATTCTATGTACATGGAGGCTGAATGCCCGAAGTCCAATTCTCTGTACCTTTGTGAACAAGAAACTAACTATGCACTTCGAGATGGACCTGACTGCATCAGAAACCCGATTGAAAAGCAAGAACTTGATTCAACCTGCAAACTAACAACTGTTATTCTTAATAATGAAGCGCTGGAACAACTGGATGAAAAACACTATATCATGAGTTTCCCTACACCCATGAAAATTAAAATATCTTGTGGTCAAGATTTGTACAAGACACTTCACGGCAGCTTTCTACTGGAAATCCCGCTTAAGTGCTATGTCAAGACACCTGCAATCACAGTTGTAAATTCAAACGACTATATAAAAGCTTCAAAAGCTTCATTTAATAAATTCAAAAATGTCTCTACAAACCCCAGTTAATTTAACTCAACTTGAAGATCATAGCGTATTATATCATACGACGATTCCTGTATACTTAATGCTTTTTGGAGCAAGCATACTTTGCATTTATCTGGCGTACAGAAGATTCCGTTTGCAACATATTAAAAGAAGTAACGCGACTGAAAATAAGAATATTCAAGATAAAAGTGAAGTTCATCCCCACGAAATAAGGGTGGATCCCAGCAACATCGCAGCAACTCTCTCAAGGAATAGTTGCTGATCTGCGGAGGGAGATGTTATATTACCATAGACTATGTAATCATTTATTAGATATTTCTTATATACTTATTAATAATAAAATTGTTAAATTAGCATTTACTATATTCTCACGAACCGTGGAAGCACTGATTAAGCACAGGTGCATTGTATCATGTTAAAATCCCAGAATGTAAATCTGAAACCCTTGTTTGTTACACTTTCTGTATTCCTTTAATTATTAATTCATTTTATTCATTCTTGTCTCCAACTTTGAGCAGGGATCACGTAGTTTGTAAATTAAAAATAAGTATTAAATTTTAAGTTAATAAATTTGTATTTTTTTGGATCCTCCGGTTGTGACCGACGTAATTAAGTCATATTGTGTTTTAGCTAATAAATAAATAAATAAATAAATACATTCACTCATTTTTTTTTTCGTATTTGCTCGACGTACTGATAGATACGACAATGAGATTAATGTTAATAATTTTAATTTTTAATTTTTAAAGAAATTAAAAAAATAATAATTTTTAAAATTTTGTTTGAAATGTTAAAATACAGTTTTTTAATTATTTATTTGTATTCTTTTTTTCTCGCATAGTATATATCATATAATTTAAAAAAACACTTATTTATAATTAGTTAAACTTAAATTGCCGTTTAAAACCTTGTCATTTTTCTTAAAAACTGTTTTGATGGAGAAAATAAATTCAGCATTATTTTTTACCAAAAATATTTAATATATAATTTACAAGTTTATCAATGGTTCGGTGAACATTTTTGAAATTATTCTCAAACTTTCATTGTTAACATTGGTTGACTTCGTTTATTTTGATTTACAGAACCATTGCGAATTCACGCTCATTACTAGAACGAAAATTCACATTATATATAGGTATTTTGTTGTTTTTGAACGCTGTAAAGATTTTAAAATTAACAGGAATCCTTACGACATGTTAAAAATTCTACAAAATAACATCTACGTTTTATAATCAAAAACAGGAAGTTTCTTGTAGATACAGGAAAATATAACTTTATCGTGAGTAGACGTAAATATGCGGGGCGTCATCCCGCTTGCCCGGATTACTGCTTCCTAGCTGATCATGTACCTGAAGCCACATACTATTGTATTTTCTATTTCTGGCGATGGATAATAAATTTTATTTGATCAATACTAATAGTAAATATTTGAAAAGCAACTGTTTGACTTGTATTGACAAACAAGGGGTTTGTACAAATGTCTTCACTTGTTCATTGTTAGTCTTAGGAATTTATCAGAATAAATTAGTGTTAAATAATATTTTAAAATAGTAGAATATAAATGTGTTATTTCAGTTTATCTGGCAGATTTGGTTTTTATTGTCAAATATAAAATTTATCTCTGTTATAATAAAATTTATTTACTACCCACCACTCTAGTTTTTTTATTAATTAACAATACTTATCGAAAGTAAATCGTTTATAGTTTTGGAATTATAGTTTTGTTAGTTTGACCCTTACAAGATTTTTCCACCACATTGGAAAACTACCAAGATTTATCGGGTAATCTATTACATGCGTAATAGATTGTATGTACTTTTTAGACGTAAGTAACATTTTTAGAGATATGTAATCTATGCCCGTAGCATTTGACCTAATATAGGGCATAACGTACGGTATACGTACTATATGGATGCTTAACACGCATTGCAATTATTCATAATAGTTAAGGAGAAATGGGTCAATAGTTGTAGAAGCGTGTATATTAAAAAAATAGCATTTATTACTTTTGGACTACTTAACTTCGGACATTATTGTATAGTTGTTTTTTGTAGTAAACATTTTGTTTAATTTTTGTGTACTTAATTTTTGAATAATCTAAGTAATTATCATAAAAAGTAAACATTTTTTATTGAGAATTTCAAATATATCAAACACTGGCAACAGATAGCTGTTAGTATATGCGAGTAGTGATTAAATGAGTAATGTTTTGGGTGTCCATAATTTTCTTCCAATAAACGGAGTTTAAGCGTTGTTGTGGTTTAAAAATGTCTATGTGGTCATACTGTTTACTAAATCCGTCACTGGGCACGGCGGATACAGCTGAGTGTAGCATTGTTTCTGAATGAGAATTCTTAACGTGATCAATAGAAAATAAAGCCTTACTTTAACCATTTCATTAAAAACTACAATAATAATAATAATAATCAATAAGCAGAAAACAACAGAGAAAATATTAAAAAAAGACTTATAATTAATAAGCATTTAGGTGCAACAGGTCTCCTTATCGCTAATAGCGATTTTTTCAAGACAACCTTTGGGCAAAGGACATTGGTAATATACGTGGAAAATCAGTAAATTAATTAATTCGGTTTTGACTTTATACAATAATATAACAATAACAAAAATTATACATACATGTATTTTTAACATAAAAATTGCACTGTATAAATACATATATACCTATATACATATACATACACATACACATACATATAATTAATATTATTATATTGAAAAGTATATTAACAGACATCGTGATTCTTCACTGCGATAAATAAAGTTTTTTAATTGTGTTTTAAAAACATTTAGGGATTTCGCTCGCTGAATTGAAACTGGTAGTGAGTTCCATAAGCGGACAGCTACAACAGTAAAGAATTTACTATAAAAGGTGGAGGAATGAGAAGGAATATGAAGGGTTAGGTTATCAGATGAGCGAAGAGACTTAAAATGAGTATCAACAAAAAACCTAAATTTTTCTTTGAAATATTTAGGAATTTTTGGGTTGAACAGGATGGAGTAAAGAAGGGAAAGGATGTTAAAATTCCTGCGAAGGCAGATGGGAAGCCACTTGAGCCTTCGGCAAAATTCGGAAATGTGGTCATATTTACGCAGACCAAATATAAAGCGTATGCACATATTTTGAAGACGATCAAGTCTATTTAATTGCTCCTCGTTGATATTAACATACGACACGTCGGCATAGTCAAGGTTCGGTAACAGAAGGGCTTGAGCTAATGCAATCTTAGTTGGTATAGGTAAAAAATTGGAGAGCCTTCATAGCGAACCAATACCAATAAAAATCTCTCTACTCAGGTCGTTAATCTGCGGTAAGCAGTTATCAAACATAACTCCTAAATTTTAACGACTTTACTAAAGGGGAATGTTACTTCATTAAAGACTACAGATGGAACTTGTGACCAGATAATGCGATCAATTAACTTCCAATCACTATAACTTGAGTTTTAGATGAATTTATCTTTACACTATTTAAATAACTCGACTTGAAAATACATTTTAAATCATTGTTCATAAAGCTTATACGGGAAGGCAAAGCCAGTTTGTGAGTACTGCTGAAGATCGTCAGCATATAAGTGGTAGAGAAAAGATATATGATTAGTAAAAGAAGTAGTAAAGATTGAAAATAAAAGAGGAGACAACACGCCACCTTGTAGGACACCGGATTGTACCATACAATAATTAGAGTATTGGCTATCAACGCGAATAAGTTGCCGGCGGCCATACAAGTAACAACGAAACCAGTCAATTATCTTAGGAGATATGTTAAGAGAACTTAATATGGTTAGCAATGAATCAAAGTTAAATAAAATTATTTTTACGGATTAAAACTCTTAAAATTGGGATTAATACCGAAAGTGTCCACCGCTGTATTTAAGAGCTCCAGCTCTTTGAATAAAGTATTTTATTGGAAAATAATTGACATCTCTTATTGTAATCAACGAATTTATTAATAAGAGTAGCAACAGAATTATCCCGTATCAAAAGTTCACTACCCACCTCCTCCGTTGCAAGTGAGGGACTTACATCTAACGGAGCCTTCACTGCTGTACAAATCTTTATGCTCTTATCTGACTTACAGATCCGATATTGCCACTTAGCATATTCGTGATATACGTGCTATGATATATGTGCATCAGGGCTAATATTTATGCAAGGCCAATGATAACGTGTACAACCTTTGAACTTCGTAACAGAATATAAAAAAAAGATCAAAAATAAACTTAAAATGCCTATGTCTAGAAACAATTTTTAATTAAAAATAATTTATTAAAAGAACAGCACATAATGATGGAATAATAATTCCATGGGTATATTACATTGACCTATATATGAAAAAATTAAAGTCAATTAGTCTATACTGATAATCTTTAATTAATACTTTATACTATATTGCAGTATATAGCTGGACACTTCGACCTCTAAAGGCCTGCCTATAATTAATTGCCTATAATTAGATATTTCTATTACTAACTAGAAATGTATAACAATTTATTTATTTATTTATTTATTTATTTATAATACTTTGTATAGTATTCATTGTTAGATGGTATAGATTATAAAACCGTGTACTTAATATCACACTCATTTAAAATATAAAAGAAAAATATTAACAATTAAGTCAATATTGCGTTTTTAGTATTTGATGTTTAAATGGTTAAAATATACAAAAGAAATTATAAAACGATATTTAATAATTATCTAAAAGTATTCTTTACCTGAAAACGCTGAGTACCGGTGGGCGCTTTAGCGTATGGTATTCCATAGAATACGAAAACATCTTCTTTAGGGTCTTTGTACCCACGTACTTGTCCAGAATTTATTAGTATCAAACGTGATTCAACATCGTTAATGAACTTGGACGAGACGAATGCGCACATTAGAGACAACAGAATATACAACCGCATTTTGTAAAGCGTAATTTCATACTCCGTTAGAGAATTTTACAAAACCTAATTAAGACTCGGTGTTTATTATTTTTATAACAATTGATAATTAATCTAATTCAGTCTATATAATTTAATAATAACAAGCTGTTGCTAATTATCTTATTGCCTCACTTCCCTCTCATATCATAAAGCGTCGACTACGTTGACGATAAATGTCGAAAACAAAACAGAGGAGTTGTAATCTGTTTAATGTCGGGTGGTAATACTAAAAAAAATATTCGTATAGCATAATTTTTACATGAAACAAGTTATGATTTTATAAATATGATATACTCCATGCGGACATTTTAAAATATATATAATCAACCACGAATAAGGCAGTATCGTTAATAGAAGTGCGTAATTAATGCAATTTATTAAAATTATCAATGTCTAATCTTGATTAGATTAACAATTTAAAACTAGCTCTAAACTCAATCCATTATTGATAATCATCCCAAAATATCATTAAATAGATTTAATTTCCCAGAGTAGATTATTTTGCAGTTTTACGAACTTTCTTAGTAATGAAAGTGCGTGAATATAATAAAATATGAATAATAATGATGAACAATAATATGAATTAAATAAAATGATAAATAAAATTAAATAGTCCTTCATTTGTTTACTAGAACGACCCTGTTGTTTTATAGTACCGATGTCAGTTGCACAATCGACTTTCTGATAACCTCTCGGGCGTATTGCGATTGAAATGAGAAAATTTTCTGAGAGATTAATGTAAAACGTTTCCTCCAAGTGAACAGTGGAAAACCATAATCGAAGACTTTCAAAGAGTTTTTTGATTTTTTTGAACTTGATCATCCAAAAACAGTTAATACACGGAAGGTAATACTGAAGGACCAATATTAGAGTCCTACTGGGACCTAAACATCGATACGTGCTAGTTTACATAAATCGGAATCAAATACGTGTCTAATATATATGTCACAGTGCCAGCGATAGCAGAGCAACAAGATTATCAACGATTACACTTTGATGTACAGGGCCATACTTTGCTTCCTTACTGCAAAAAACCACAATCTCATATTATTAATACATACTTACTTACCACGCCAAACAAACCGACAGTTTCGTATCGGAGAAGGGCTTTGCCTCCAGAAAAAGTGAGTATAGTTTTATCCATAGTTTCTAAAACGACTCTGTCCACGTGCTGCCATAAAATTAACTGACGTCACAGAATTTGCCCTACTACTAAATAATCATTCCTATCTATACCAAGGCTGTTAAGTTAGCCATGTCACACGTCCTCAGGTGTATTTGAATCAAAATAGCAGTTCATAATTTTTAAATACACAATCGTCATTTCAATAAAGACGAAATACGCCCTCTAGCTTCCGAATTGCTCAATCAAATTTCTAAATTTTAAAATTGTCAAGTTTAAAAATACACTACCACCCATAGCCCAGCCACAGTAACAGCTAATTGGAATTCGCTTTTAGCACCTATAACGTAATCACCTCATGTGGTACCATTCACTTCTAAAGTTCACGATTCCCAAGTCGTACGTATACGTAATACGTAAGTAGTCTCCAATGAAACCCATACCCTCGCCACACCACTAGCTGTATCGTTTAGCATATAGTAATTAGTAAACAAATATTTATTATTGCTGTAGTAAATATTGCTATCTAAGACATAATATTTATCATAAGCTACAAGTATCCCATAATAGTAGTATCAAATTTTAATAACTTAGTATTTTATTGCATACAGACAGACAGACAGACTATGTTATACATATATATTTTATCATAATAAAGCTAATTAAAGGTATTGAAAATCGTTTACGCTTGTACATAACAAAAATAATAAAAGATAACTTCTTGAACATTTGACCTAAAAAGAATGAAGGATTTCAATGTGTTTCTTAATTTTGTTATCTATTATAATGTTATTGACACTTCCTAATTATTATAAAATATTGTAATCACCCCGATTATTTAAGTTTTAAAGTTTCCTGAGTAAAATATTAGACATTTTAAAAACATGTATGTGTATGTATGTAAATGTTTTTTATTTTTTATTTTATGATATGAATTATTTTTCTCGCGACCTGATTTTGCAATTGACTTCATTTGGTACCAACCAAACGAAATATATTTCCATAAAGTAGTACGATTAGTTTTCGAGGAATTAAACGGTTGTTTTATTTATTTAAAAAAATAAAAATTGCGTATTCGCTATTTCTAAGAAGTTAATTGAGCGGTCGGGATGGTTGTGGTACCATGATGCGTATTCCTGTCATTTAGAAGTAATTAATTTTTATGCGAAATTGATCAGGAATTTATTAGTTTAAAAAAAACTAAAAACCGTGTATTAGGGATTTCTAAAACACCAATTGCCTCTTTGAAATGATTTTCTATACTAATTGATGCGTTTAAAGGAATGCAAAAAGTGTTCATAATTGGCAAAAAAATATCTCGTATTTTTTTTTGTTTTTAAGAATGAAATATGCTGTATTTGCAATAAGTTGTTTTAGTGGCTTTAGCGATAGTCTGATGAAATAGTTTTTATATAAAAAAAAATAATAATAACAATTGTGCCCACTACCTTCACTTATGATTTAAGGAAAGAGGTGTGAAACGAGCATTCAGACTAAATAGGTATAGGCGACAACTAGTTTAAAATGTACATATTTCTATCCTAATTTATTATACAACTGCATTAATCTGCGTTATTCTCTTAAAAGTATCTACAACATCTTAAAATTTAAAGATATTGCAAAAACTCCGTGTCCGAAAATCGGGGTAAACGTTTTCAATCATGAAATTAATAAATTATTAATCGGTACAACTATAAATAAAAATCCAAAGTTCCTTAATACTTACTACTAGAATATATTATAAAAATTCCAAATAAATTCAAAAAGTAGTTTTATTATTATGACATATAGTTCTTTTATAAATTATCAATCGGTACAACTATAAATAAAAATCCAAAGTTCCTTAATACTTACTACTAGAATATATTATAAAAATTCCAAATAAATTCAAAAAGTAGTTTTATTATTATGACATATAGTTCTTTTATAAATTATCAATCGGTACAACTATAAATAAAAATCCAAAGTTCCTTAATACTTACTACTAGAATATATTATAAAAATTCCAAATACATTCAAAAAGTAGTTTTATTATTATGACATATAGTTCTTTTATAAAATTAACCACATTATAAAACCTAAATGTTATATTTGTTTCTAGCTCTGGAAGATCAAAGACCCCCAATTTAATTCAAACATTTTTATTTCAGAACACGACACAATGCAATACTATACCATACTTCTCAAAATTTATTATTATACATTTAGAACATAACAAATATTATAATATCAATAAATATACATTAACAGTTATATAAAAAAAAAACATTAACTAAATTAAAAATACATCACCGTTACATTTATTTCCATTTGGATCAGTATCAACATGATTTCATGCAAGACTATTTATTTTAAGTTGGTTTCAATGTTCTTGAAACAATCCAGCGTACTTCAAAAACAACTTTTGTAAGTCTCGCATGATGTCACGGGGTGATGGTGAATGTGGGAATACCCGGCAGCATAGAAGATGCTGCCATTTTTAGGGCTACCCACTAAAAACCAACGCTTGCTCTCAATGCCACATAGAGACGTCAGGGGATCGCGTTAGCACTCAGCGTGTCGCCCCGGCAGCCTATATTTAACCCATTATCTTATTTTATGGCCTGGGAACCTCGTAGTTTAAAAGATTAAGGGAATCTTAATTTAAGATAAAAATTAAGGCAAAAAAAAACTATTTTGACAAATTCAATCTGTTGCAAAAATATTATTAAAATTAGACATTTTATTAGATTGTGAGGTTACTCTCGTAAGTTTGTTCCTGTCTTCATTCGTTTGAAAAACTTATGACAATCATTTTAAAAAGGAGTTAAAATAAATATACATAATTATGACTATATTTACTGCTTTTAAAAGTAAGATTTTCTGTCCTTACAACAAAAAAGGGGAATAATAAAAAGTCTTTTATTAAAACATTAAATTCGGAATCTGAACCCGCACTAATTTTCTAAAGTAAACCATAAAAAAGAGAAGCATTTAATTAAAGCTCCTACTAATTCTTGTGTTGTTCTGTTAGGTATTTCAAACGCTTGGCCTAATTTACTAAATTAATACATTATTATTAAATAAGAATTTCCTTCGACATAAAATATATCTATGAATATTTATTTTAAATTAGCGATTGGGTTGATTGCGCATTTGATTTTATGGGATTCGTATCGTATTTCTTATTTCCTATCGTTTTTAAGTATGAAATTAAAATTTAGGTTTTTGTTGTAAATAAGGTTATATAAGGGTTGTTGATGTATTTGGGTTTTTAATTGAAAAACGTGGATATTTCTTTCATTAATATTAAAGAAAGGTCACATATTCTTTTATAAATGCGGATTAGAGAATGTAGCAGAGCAAGTATTTTTGTTAAGATATTTTATCATATATTTCTAGAATTATATAATTATAAAATTTGTATCCTCCCATACAATACTTATAGTTTTTTATAGTAAAGTAAATGCTTTAAACCTATGATTCCTTATATAAGAATATATTTATTACTAAATTATCATTAATTCTCATAGAACTTTTTGAATAAAAGGGTTCTACAATTAAATACATAGTGTTGAATACGAAAGAATAGATAGGAATAACTTTTGGCTCTAATCAGTAGAGCCATAAGTACAATTAGACTATTAATTGTTAAGAAAGAAACTACTTTCGAGCCCGAACAAATGCGTCTTGTTTAGGTTGAGTAAGAAGCTCTGAATGAGTTATCCCAGTAAACTGATATGTTTTTTTTATATATGTTTTCACTTTACATGAACTTGTTAGTCATTATGTGTACTAATTACTTCTATATTTTATAAATTTAATCGAGGAATAAAAGAGGACACGTCTAGTCGCTTTGTACTCGGAATTTTGTAAGGAAATGTAAAAAAAATTATTAAATATTAGCATATTTATCAGACGTCTCTTTCGTAATTATAAATCCAATACATGTAACATTCTAACATGTTTAAATATAGGAATAATAATAATTAGGGTGTAAAGGGGGTATAGGGTTATTGTAATGTAGACCATAGATTTTATCCCAAAAACCACAGGCTTCTTTTAACAATGGCCCTCTAAGTTCTGAATTTTTATTAAGATCCATATAGGGAGACCAGTTTTCACTTACGGTAGGCCATGCTGGGAATCCTGAAGCCATAGGTTTTCTGAAAATTCCAATTTAAATATGAATATTTAAATTTTATTAAAATTTAATATGTTTAGGCGATACTTAAACTAATAGTTGTGTTTAAAATATAAATAAGTACCTAAATAAAATAATACTGGTATAATTTAACATTTATTTAAACCGTTTTTGTGTTCAAAATAAGTAAATATTACTAATTTATTGAAAGAAAACAGTCATTAACGTAGAAGTTATATAAGTACATTTTATTATACTTATAAAACTTCTACGTAAAAAAAATATACAAAATCAAATTAAATACTGTTTAAAAAAGGAGAACATTGTTATTTTCTTTATATTAAAACTGTTATTAAATATAGTTCTAAAAAAATAAACAATCGATATGGCTAAAAAAAGAGACGGACGGTTGCTGCAATTCTGTTTTTATATCGTATTATATACGTATAACTTACCCATGTATTATGAAATTTAGCCAAAGTTCCTTCATAACACGTTTCATCTTTACATAATCTTCTGAAGTAACATTTGGTTTATGAATGTACTCAAATTCCTCTAAAACTGCGTTTGTTTGACCACAATGTTTGGCTCCACGTATTTCAGTCTTTGGTACAAATGGGGTATTCTCATCCGTGTAAGAATACTGGTATAAATATATTTGATCGTGTCCTGATTTCAATCGATAGTTAATATTTCTCAAAGTTGGGCACTTAAACATAACATCAGACCAGAAATCTACATATCCCATAACAGTATTATCATCTACCGGCTTGTCGCCAAAGTAGAATTTTTTAATCATATTTGCTACTGAGGCTGCTTCTTCTGGAGTTTTAAAACGTAAATCGGTAGGTAGAAAATTTGTAAAATTTTTATTCATTTCCTTTTTCCAAATATCAAAAGTTTTGATAAGATCCAATCCTTCCATATTGGCAAAACCACATAACATAGGTAATTTGGTAAAGTTACCTTGGTTTAAAATATTGACAGGACTATCGTCTAGGAATATTTCTTGTCCATTATCTCGCTCTACACAAGGAGATAATAGAAATGTAGAATCTGTTCTAAACAAAACATTTCCTGATTGTAAAATGTGATAAGAAACATTTTTATAAGAATTTTCTAATTCAACCATATCATCTACATTATTGATTTCAATCAATTTTGCGTATTCTTTTGCATTCTTTATGGGGTCTACTTGAATACTATAAGGACACGTACCAGCACCACTCTCCGGTATAACCTTATTAAAAAGACCTTTAGCCATTTTCGACATCATCAAAAGATCAACAGCCGCTGAGCCTGCACTGTAACCAATAATTGTTACGTCATTAGAGTTACCTCCGAAGCTAACAATATTTTTCTGGACCCAACGCAGCAATGCTACTTGATCTTTCATGCCAGCATTCCCAGGCACGTCTTCTGTACCTAAACAAAGGAAACCATGGGCGCCTACTCTATAATTAAATGTTACTGCAATTACTTTTTTACTCTTTACCAAATTCATAGGTTTTACGAGTTCTGAGAATCCTGCTAAAAATGCGCCGCCATGTACATAAACAACGACTGAAAGATCTGACTCTCGTGTTTTAGGTACGTAGAGATTAGCAATTAGACAATCTTCCTTCATATCTTTTGGTTTTACAAAAATATGAAATTCATAAGTTTGAGGACATACAATATTATTTTTAACTGCTTCAAAGGGTTCGGACCAGAGTGGTGGTGGCAGCGGAGCCTGGAATTAACAAAAAAAAAACACGACTATATTTATGGTAGTTGTTATTTAAAAATGTACTTTAAACATGTTTAAGTAGAAGAAAAAAATAAAAACTATATTCATCGGTTTTTTTTATAAATTTTATATTAAGTACGCTATAATTGTTGACTTCCTATTTATTTAGAAGTGGAGACTTTGTTGGCATAATGTCTTACATAATTGTGAAAATTAATTGTTTAATATGTTATATTACCATAGACTATGTAATCATTTATTAGATATTTCTTATATACTTATTAATAATAAAATTGTTAAATTAGCATTTACTATATTCTCACGAACCGTGGAAACGCTGATTAAGCGCAGGTGCATTGTATCATGTTAAAATCCTAGAATGTAAATCTGAAACCGTTGTTTGTTACACTTTCTGTATTCCTTTAATTATAAATTCATTTTATTCATTCTTGTCTCCAACTTTGAGCAGGGATCACGTAGTTTGTAAATTAAATATAAGTATTAAATTTTAAGTTAATAAATTTGTATTTTTTTGGATCCTCCGGTTGTGACCGACGTAATTGGCGCAGTCGGTAGGATAGCCGAAATTTAGTTAATTAAATTAATTAAATAGAGTCAGTGAATCAATCAAGGACGTCGGCTATCTCGAATCTACACCGTGTTGCAGCAGGAGGAGTTTCCGAACATTGAAACACCAAGAGGTACAAATTTTTATAAGTACTTTAGAATCGTTCTGAAGTTGCTTCCATTTATTCCTTGAGTTATCCTTAATAATATCCATGATTTTCCATTCACGGCAATCTAGGACTCGTAGTTTAGATATTAATAAGAGAAACAATATTTTATATTTTAATATAAATTTAAATATTAGTAGTGTAATTCAACCATATTTTACTACACGCCTCTAAAAAAAATCGCATTGTAGAACGATTTCATTCGACAATATTTGCAAATTTAAGGATCTTAAAACTAGTAAAGAAAAGTGAACCTATAATTAATTTAATGTTATTTGCAGTCTTAGCTTACAATAGTTTTACAAACTGTAGACTTAATTATTGAACACTTTGACCCTCGTGACCCCATAATTTTTAACTTGACTAAGTATTTGTTACAACAATACATACAAGACCATAGAGAAATAATGATTAAAGTATACGATCTAATTAACAAGACTTCAGTACAGCACAGAACAATATTAACTGAAAATCGCAATAAAAATCTTGAGCCTGTAAAAGAATACACCCCTAACAAACAAGTTTTTATTAGAAACCCAAGTAGGCAAAAATTGGCTTCACGTTACACACAGGACACCGTCCTTGCTGACTTTCCTATATATATTTATACTAAAAAGAGACGTAGTCTAGTAGCTAAATCACGACTTAAAAGAGACCCTAAAGAACACGTATTGTTAGAGGATACTTCTAATGTCACTCCAACTGACGCGAGGACAAGAAGTAATGATTAATTCGTTAGAATCAGGTCCCGGCCTACTCCCCTGTTAAACTAGGCGATACAAAAATTATATCTTATTATCATTCATTTTTAAATTATATAGACCTTGATGTTATTAACAACCAAACCCTATTAGTTAAACCTCAAATATATATGATTAGGCGACAGTTAGATAATATCTTTATGAATCTCATCTTAACTACCTTAATTCTAAAGTAGATAATTTAATTACCTTTTTGAAAAGTTTTGATCATAATTATAGTAAAAGAGGACTCGTGATGGCCTTGGTTCTGTCATTAAAAGTATATCTGGTAATTTGGATTATACTGATGCCATTAAATATGACAATGCAATTCAATCTCTTCAAGGTAACGAATTAAAATTACAATCGAAACTAAACGAGCATATTAGTTTAACGAAAGAATGGTCGTTATGTAACTCTAAAACTATAGACAATATAGTTAAAAATCAAAATAATATAACTAGAGTACTTAACTCTATTATTAATAAAATTAATATTAAAGAACTTTATGCCCATATGGCCCAGTATCTATTAATTTTAAGTGATAATATAGATACCTTATCAGAGGAACTAAGAAAACTAGAAAGTTCTCTAGGTTTTATACGTGCATCGAGCACGCCTCATTCTATTATTAGTATTATAGATCTTGATAAAATATTAAGAAAGCTTAGAATTTTATATTCAAAGAATGAAATCCTAAGTTTAGAACTTAGATATTATTATGATATAATTAAATTAGGTTATTTTTATATCGGTAATCAAATAGTTATAGTTTTAAAAGTACCGATCGCCGTACCCCTGTCCTATGATCTTTACCGATTATCAATTGTTCCTAATAAATATAATCAAATCCTTATTCCCAACCTTCCCTTTATAGCAATTTCTAGTAAGAATTCTATGTACATGGAGGCTGAATGCCCGAAGTCCAATTCTCTGTACCTTTGTGCACAAAAAACTAACTATGCGCTTCGAGATGGACCTGACTGCATCAGAAACCTGATTGAAAAGCAAGAACTTGATTCAACCTGCAAACTAACGTCTGTTATTCTTAATAATGAAGCGCTGGAACAACTGGATGAAAAACACTATATCATGAGTTTCCCTACACCCATGAAAATTAAAATATCTTGTGGTCAAGATTTGTACAAGACACTTCACGGCAGCTTTCTACTGGAAATCCCGCTTAAGTGCTATGTCAAGACACCTGCAATCACAGTTGTAAATTCAAACGACTATATAAAAGGATACGCTATAAGGATAATAGATTTACCTAACCTTGGAAACCAAGTGCAAACAAATATATCTCCTATAATACTGAACTCAATCAACCTTCAAAAGCTTCATTTAATAAATTCAAAAATGTCTCTACAAACCCCAGTTAATTTAACTCAATTTGAAGATCATAGCGTATTATATCATACGACGATTCCTGTATACTTAATGCTTTTTGGAGCAAGCATACTTTGCATTTATCTGGCGTACAGAAGATTCCGTTTGCAACATATTAAAAGAAGTAACGCGACTGAAAATAAGAATATTCAAGATAAAAGTGAAGTTCATCCCCACGAGATAAGGGTGGATCCCAGCAACATCGCAGCAACTCTCTCAAGGAATAGTTGCTGATCTGCGGAGGGAGGTGTTATATTACCATAGACTATGTAATCATTTATTAGATATTTCTTATATACTTATTAATAATAAAATTGTTAAATTAGCATTTACTATATTCTCACGAACCGTGGAAACGCTGATTAAGCGCAGGTGCATTGTATCATGTTAAAATCCTAGAATGTAAATCTGAAACCGTTGTTTGTTACACTTTCTGTATTTCTTTAATTATAAATTCATTTTATTCATTCTTGTCTCCAACTTTGAGCAGGGATCACGTAGTTTGTAAATTAAATATAAGAATTAAATTTTAAGTTAATAAATTTGTATTTTTTTGGATCCTCCGGTTGTGACCGACGTAATTAATATAATATGCTGTATGTTTGCCGTGAATAAATAAATAAATAAATAAAATAAATAAGTAATAAAAACATTATGAAGTATAAAGTAATTTTTTAGAAAATGGTTTTTCCATTTAAAAAAACTAAAAAACTACTTGGTTGATTTAGAACTCAATTATATAAAAAGGTCGGAGCCGAACAAAAAGTTACTTACATACAAAAACACACACATCAGACATTTGTTGGACTAAAGTTTAAAAAGAAATAAACAAAAAGGTAACATTCATGTTTTGAAGATATGTATTTGATGGTATTATAAAAACAACAGCATTTCATGTAATGCAAAGTGGAGCATCAGCATTGTTTGAGCTGAGCGAAGCGAAGCTCTTTAGTACTCAAATTTTCAACTCTTTGTTACCCAACTCCTCCCTCAATTTACGAGCTACACGCACGAAATTTTGTAAACATGCGTATAATGAGCAAAACTCGTTCTGGAATGAAAATCACCCAAACTGAATTGTAGTTTTCGAGATAATTGATAAAATGTGTCCCATATAGTTAACATATAGAACGTTTTTGTTTCGCGAGTACGACCATTTCCACTACACTACTTCAGCAATCTCACGTGCTTTCACCTTAGTCGAATGTGAGACGTCAACCAGTAAACAACTCCGCTCGATTTTTAACACACTTTTTTTTTCTTTTATTCTCCCATTCCTCTCTATCCTTTGCGATTAATGTTATTTGCAATTATAAATTTACTTAAAACAAGTATTGCCATCAAATCATAATTTTTATCCATAAATAAATATAAATATTTAACTCTAGACATTGATGTGCTCGACTTAGTAATTAGTTATTAAAATCCAAAAAATGTTGTTATAAGATTACTATCAAGAATTACAGTTATAATTTTCATTGGCGACCTAAATGAAATCTTTTGCTAGGTACGCACTTAGCAAAAGATTTCTGAGCAAGAGAAGCATCGCAAGTAACACGGCTTGTTTATTTTTATATTATGTTAATGTTGTTATCTTTCAGAATTTTTGTTTCATCAATTTTCAAATAATAATAATATCCCATCTTTTCTAAAAAGTTTCACTTCAAAATTCAAGTCTAAACTCGCATGTAAAGTGTTAGCAGAATATTAAAAATGAGAGCCTATTCGAGACTAAATAAATTCTTAAATTCATTTAATAAAAATTTTTAATAAGAATTTTTTTTTCAACTTTTACACATAATGACAACATAACAATGCAATGGGTATATTGTATTGACATATGACAAAAAAATAAGCAATAAAAAAGTATATCCTAATTATCTTGATTTATAAATTAATGAATTATATTGGCACATATTGTTTAACAATTCGAATCTGCGGCCTGCGTATAATTCAGTATGTTAATATTTAGATATTTAAATTAATAACTTGAAATGGATCGCATTACGTGACGCATTCATTGTTAGGTGGTATACTTTATAAAACCGTGTCCTTAATATGTTACTCATTTAAAAATTATACTATAAAAGTAAATAATCTGCAATTTAGTTAAGGTTGTGTATTTACACCGTTAAAATATATAAAACAAATTACAAAACGATAGTTTAACAATTATCTTAAAGTTTTCTTTACCTTAAAACGCTGAGTACCGGTGGGAGCTTTAGCGTATGGTATTCCATAGAATACGAAAACATCTTCTTGAGGGTCTTTGTACCCACGTACTGGTCCAGAATTTATTAGTACTAAACGTGATTCAACATGGTCAGTGATCTTGGATGAATCAAATGCGCAGACTAGTGACAGCAAAATATACAACCGCATTTTGTAACAAGTAATTTCGTACTCCGTTATACCATCTTACAAAACGTAATTAAGACTCGGTGTTTATTATTTTTACAACTCTTGATAACGAATCTAATGCTGTCTAAATAAGTTAATAATAACAAGCTATTACTAATGATTTTTTTTTATTATAGGCAATTTAATAATATCATAAATATAAATAAGACAGAAATTGTTTTAATGATTCTAAATGCCTTTTGCTGTAAAAATAGAATAATTTCCAGGAATCCCCAGTTTTATATATTGAATACTGACTGTTAGGGTCCCACTGGGGCGCAAATTAAAATGAACTGAATATTATTTTAGAAGCTCTACTCTTTTTAATCTCTCCAATCTGCACTTGTGCTCTCAGATTTTGTGGGACGGATAAAATTATTTGCAATAAGGGCAAGAATAACGTCTGAAAGATCTAGTGAATCGGAGAATATCTGAGTCAAGGTACGAAAATTTCTATATTTTTAAGAAATGTATGCAATTCTTTCTCGATAAAGTTTGTGATTTGTAATAGTCGTTTAAAATAATACTTAGTGGAACACAATATGGCTCCCACTAAGCCGTTTAAATGTAAAATATAGAATTTAAATGTTTATGTCTTTTAGAGCTACGCGACTTTTACGATCACACGGTTAAAAGAAACTTGGCTAACTCGGAATACTTTCCCACAATATTAATTAACGCTTTGGGACATGCTAAAAAACGATCTAAAACAGCCGTGAATGGTTCGCTTAATAAAGCCGTCACAAGTTTAATATGACAGGTTTTCGCAGAAAAACATAAAAAAAACTGAAAATGATTTTATTATTGTTTGTGTTTTTAGTAGGGTTTTTTTTGTGTGCTCTATACCTATATCACTTAATACATTCTTTTACTTTATTTTTTTATAAGTTCCTACTACCTGAAGTCAAATAATTATGTTCTTATATTTAAAAGCAAGAGTTGGTGCCCAGCATTTATATACTTAATATGAAAATAGTCGAACAATATTTTATGTTTTTTCTTCATTTTTTGTATTAGAATAAAATATATATGTATTTTCGTAAAATGATTTTACTACCAATCAAAATAGGGTGTTTTGCATTAAAACTATAAGAAGAGTTATTGAGACTGCCATCACGGTATAGATTGTTTATAAGCTCAAAGCACATACAATAAAAGCAAAATTTCGAATTGAACCTTGTATTGAATTACAATGAATTTTAAGTTCTGTTGTAGTAAAATAACTGTCAACTTAATAAATTTAGCCTGACTTTTATTTATAAAGCTTTATAAAAATGCAATTTTTTTAAATTAATGCTAGAGATATTGTTTATTAAACTTATTATCGGTATAGTTTTATCACTCGTTAAGAACATGTAACAAGTTCCGGCGGGTCAATGTTAACTTTTTTATTACTCATTTTGGCCCTAACTAACTAAGCACTTAGTTACGACATAAAAATAAGCCGAAGCCGTTCCACAGGTTAAGGTATTGAAATTATATATTTTAAAGGGTTAATTCATCGTAACGATATAGAGAAAATACCTTCCTAAAACGTTGGCTCAACCATTTTAATATAATTAGTGTCTTAAACCTACTGGGATCCGATCCGCTACTGCGGATTCTATCATGATCTATATACAAGAGAACTTGCACAATATTTGACCTAAAAAGAATAAAATATTTCAATACGTCTTTTAATTTTATTATCTATTATGATGTCATTGGCCCTACGATTTCGATAAACGAGCAACAATCTAAAAATTTCGAAACAGCAAATTGTGGGTTTATGTTTAATAAATATCATCTAGTGAGTACTTCAAATTTATCGATATTACAAAATGTTTATTTGATTTGACTACAGCCCGCCTGTTAAGCGTGGGCTGTAGTCTAAGGTGTGACATACTTGAATAGTAAGTACCTTTTTACTCTGGATTTGATATCTATAAACAGAAACCAGAGGGCAAACTACAGGAGAAAAGCTTGCTAATATGATTGTCAAGCCATACCCTTTCGAAAGCACTGGAAAAAAACCGCTATTGCTTCTCCGAACTTCTCAACTACCTCGCTCTAGATGTAAGTGGCATAAACTAGAAGATCCCCATTTGATCAATTCCGGCGAAAACTATATTGTCTATCACTAAGGAGTACTTCAGTCACTTACTTTAGTCACTTGACGTAACCAATTTGGGCCTGTAGTGGACAGCACTACAGCCTTCTTTGAGTGCGGGTTGCACGTTTGCCAGCTTCCAAGAACTCGACACTTTTCCAGTCACAAGAGAGATCTTAAATAGACGTGTAATTATGGGAGACAACTCAGGCGAACATTTCTTAAGAACAATTGCACGAATATCACCTCTCTTCTTTCCGAAATAATGGAGAACATCATTAACGGACAGCTCCTAGTGTACCTCTAGGATCGCCAGTTGATCAATGACCGGCAATGGGGCTTCCGCCATGGTCGATCGGCTGGTGATCTTCTGTTATATCTTTCACACCGTTGGACTGCGGTTATTGACAAAAAAGGAGAGGGTCTGGCAGTTAGTCTGGATATTGCGAAATACTTCGATGGTGTTCGGCACAAGAGGCTTCTTTCGAAGCTTCCTTCCTATGGGCTTCATGAGAGTATATTCAAGTGGATCACCAGCTTCCTCACTAGGTGGAGCATACAGGTCATTCTCGACGGATTTTGCTCGGATACCAAGGCTACGTGCTATCCCCAACCGTGTTCCTCCTGCACATTAATGATATGTTGGACATTTCCAAAATAAATCATTATGCGGATGACAGCACTGGGGATGCGGTATAATCCGGCCGGGCAGGTCTCTCTCAGGAAAACGTCGACGAGTGTCGAAAGAAACTTGTGTCTTTCATAAAGATCTCCCTAGGGATGATTTCAGAATGGTTTGAACTGAACCTTGTGCAGTTTAGTTTAATCCCCAAAAGATACAAGTTTGCACGTTTACCACTAAAAAAAAAACATTTGTCATATCACCGGTCTTCTAGAGCACACCCCTCGATAACTCGCTAAGTATCAGAATACTCCCAGTTTTTTTCCCAGAATACTCCCAGACTCTACAATTCGAGCAACTGTCAGTTTCATGGTCATCTGGAGAGCAAAGCCTAGTTGGCCTCGATGAGATTGGGTGTCATCAATTGAGCGAGGCAGTATTACAATCCTGGCCAACGACTTGCGCTCTATAAGGCACAGGTCCGGCCACATATGGGGTACTGTTCTCATCTCTGGTCCGAATCACCCCAATATCAGTTTCTACCTTTTGACCGCGGGTAACGGAGAGCCGTTCGGATTGTCGGGGACCCAGTGATCACATTCCATCTACACGTTTCGAATACTTTGCAGTAATCGTGTTGTAAGTCTCTGACTTTCTGACACACACTTACATCTCGTCTACCCGTGAACATGATTACTACAAAGTACTGGAAACGTCGGGTTAAAATCAAAATGTAATCAAATTATACGCGAGTTTTATTCCGTAAAAATAGTTATATTTCAAATATATTTCTAGATTCGATGTCCTAATAAAACTTCAAAGGGCGTAAAATACGATATTAAATTGATTGAATGTATAAACCATTATTGCATATGTCATTACGGAAACAGCATCAAAATATTATGTTCTTATTTAGCTCTATTCTATAAATTTCTACAATCACTGAATGGAATTTTTCTATTAGCCCTATCGAATTTGGATTTTTTACAGTATCATACATTGATAGGAATGCTTTTATCAAAACATTACTAAATTCCGAACCTGAGACCGCACTAACTTTTAAAAGTAAACCGTAAAAAAAAAAGCATTTAATTAATGCTCTTACTATGTCTGGGTTGTTCTGTTAGGTATTTCAAACGCTTGGTCTTATTATTTTTATGTTTTTTATTTATTTCTGTTTATTACATTTACTAATATCTATACACAATTTTCATACAAATAAAGATTGTCGCGTTTAAGGAGTTAATACTCTTGAATACATTGCAACAACTTAACTAAATACATATAAAATTTTATACACTAACTATAAATTATATTATGATTAACTAAAATATCTAAAGATAAAACAATTACTTACGAAGAAAATACCTTTATTAGTTTTGTACCTTTACTAAATTATTCATTTTTAGTATAATAATGTTTTTGATTCTTTTTAGTTTGATTAGAGTTTTTATTTTCAATGTTCAGTATTATTTTCTTTGGTAGCTTATTTAGAATGCATGGCAGGATGTATGGCTAAAATCTCAATCCATATACATTATTACATTATTAGACTAGACAGACTTCTCATAAAAACCAAACTATCATTTTTAACAACTATGACAATCTTTTTTTATATATTTAAATTAATTTTTTAGCGGAACTCGCTATCGCTTGAGATTCCATAGCGTATAATTGAATCAGCAAGTGACATGTACAAAAACTTTAAGATTTCATAGTTTATGTTTGACCAAACACAGCTTAGCCAATATAGTTCTTAACTTATGACAAATATAATCTATATGTGGACTCCAGTTAAAGTGGTGGACTGCTATTAGGCCCAAGTACATATGTTGATATACAACTTCCAGCGACTGACATACACATGGGGTGTAACAACCATCCATGCAATAGTTGCGTGCGCACCAACATTAGGCTTATTTTATGTGGTGAGTGTATATACATTAATTTTGTTTTCGAATGATTAATAAAAACGCCAACGTCGTGCGACCACTTACAAAGTGTACCAAAATCTGTTTTTGTCAAGTTATTAGCCATGTTCATGTCATGATGTGCGTTGACGAATCACGTGTCGTCAGCAAATTGGTATATAGAACTGTGCCGGAATATGTAAGTACGCTGGATTGGTGCAAGAACAGTGAAACCAACTAAAAATAGATAGTCTTGTATGAAATCATGTTGACGCTGATCCAAATGGAAATAAATGTAACGGTGATGTATTTTTAATTTATTTAATTTTTTTTACATAACTGTTAATTTATATTTATTGATATTATTATGTTTGTTATGTTCTAAATGTATAATAATAAATTTTGAGAAGTATGGTATAGTATTGCATTGTGTTATTATATATTTCTGAAATAAAAATGTTTGAATTAAATTGTGGGTCTTTGATCTTCCAGAGCTAGAAACAAATATAACATTAAGGCTTTATAATGTGGTTCATTTTTTATAAAAGAACTATATGTCATAATAATAAAAATACTTTTTGAATTTATTTGGAAATTTTATAATATATTCTAGAAGTATTAAGGAACTTTGGATTTTTGTTTATAGTTGTACCGATTTATACTTATTTAATTTCATGATTGAGAAAGTTTACCCCGATTTTCGGAAACGAAGTTTTTTGCAATATCTTTAATTTTGAGATGTTTTTATTTATAAAAACTATTTCATCATTATTGATTATTTTTTTTTATAAAAACTATTTCATCAGACTATCGCTAAAGCCACTAAAACAACTTATTGCAAATACAGCATATTTCATTCTTAAAAACAAAAAAAAATACGAGATATTTTTTTGCCAATTATGAACACTTTTTGCAGTCCTTAAAACGCATCAATTAGTATAGAAAATCATCTCAAAGAGGGAATTAGTGTTTTAGAAATCCCTAACACGAGGTTTTTAGTTTTTTTTTAAACTAATAAATTCCTGATCAATTTCGCTTAAAAATTAATTACTTCTAAATTACAGGAATATGCATCATGGTACCACAACCATCCCGACCGCTCAATTAGCTTCTTAGAAATAGCGAATAAGCAATTTTTATTTTTTCAAATAAATTAAATACTACTAATCGTACTACTTTATGGAAATGTTTGGTGCCAAAATGAAGTCAATTGCAAAATCAGGTCGCGAGAAAAATAATTCATTTCATAAAATAAAAAATAAAAAACATTTACATACATACACATACACGTTTTTAAAATTTCTAGTATTTTACTCAGGAAACTTTAAAATTTAAAGATATTACAATAAATCGATTTAAATAATCGGGGTGATTAGAATATTTAATTAGGAAGTGTCAATAACATTATAATAGATAACAAAAATTAAGAAACAAATTGAAATCTTTCATTCTTTTTAGATCAAATGTTCAAGAAGTTATCTTTTATTTTTTTTGTTTGATCTTAAAACATCTAAACCTGCTAACCCCATTTTTGAAATGCTTGTTGTTTATTATTTTATTGCTTAGAATGTCTCTCAGGTTAATTTTACTGCATGTACACTGCAATTATACTACAGCCCATCTGATGTTAAGCATAGTCTGTAGTCTAAAGTGTGGCACGCTTACCTAATAAATACCTATTAACTTTCGATTTGAAGACCCCCAGATTGTAACAATCAGGAAACACCGACTCCGGCAGAGAATACCAAATTTTCGCCGTCCGCACAAGGAATGTGGAAGCGAAACGCTTTGTACGGGACTTTGGAACCTCAACCGTAAATTGGTGCCCGTAAACCGTAAGCTGGGTGTATCAAGTTGTGCAGCTCTGTTGCACACTCTCCGAAATGTATCCGATAAAAGACCGACAAACTAGCCACCTTGCGGCGATGGTCCAAACTTTGGAGTTTTGCCTTGGCAAAGGTGGTTTCACCCACGGGCCTCCTAGCCCGTCTCTCAATTGATTCCAACGCCTCTAGCTGGTATTTTGACGATCCATCCCAAAGATGCGAGCAGTACTCCATGCACGACCGAACTTGTGCTTTATAAAGTGTGAGCAACTGTTCCGGCTTGAAGTATCGACGCACCTTCCAGAGAACACCAAGCTTTTTAGCAGCCAATTGAGCCTTAGAATCAATATAGGAACCAAAGTTGAGAGACGAGTTTAGGCTGACACCAAGAAGGTCTAGGTGGTTCGCAATCTTCACGGGTACATTTCGAAAAGTAGGGGCCAGATGAAATGACCTCTTTTTGGCAGAGAATAAACACGCCTGAGTCTTCGCTGCATTAAACCTAACCAGGTTGGCATCGCCCCATTCGGAGACTGCCTGGAGGGAAAGATTTATGCGCTCGACCATAGCCTCTTTGAGTGACTGGATTTCAGCCACACTAGCTCGTGTGTTTGATATATAGCGCTCCACAACTGTGCTGTCGTCTGCATACCCAAAGATACCGGGTTTAAGCAGATCGTTAATGGGCAGCAAGAAGAGAGTTGCGGAGAGCACTGACCCTTGAGGAACACCGGCATTAATAGCCATTCGATCAGACGAGCAGCCGTCGATGACTACCCGTATTGACCGATTCCTCAAAAAGTCTGATATCCACACACAGAAACCAGAAGGCAAACCGTAGGAGGAAAGCTTGCTTATAAGGCTATCGAGCCAAACCCTGTCGAAGGCCTTGGAAATATCAAGAGAAACCGCAAGGGCTTCTCCGAATCTCTCAACTGCCTCACTCCAGATATGAGTGGCGTACACAAGATGAACGATTCCGGCGAAAGCCATATTGTCGATCACTGAGGAGGTCATTCGATTCAAGGTACGCCAATAGCCTGACATTAAGGACGCGTTCCATGCTCTTGCAGAGTATGGACGTGACCGATATGGGCCTGTAGTTGGCAGGGTCAGCACGACTGCCTTTTTTGGGCGGGTTGCACATTTGCAAGCTTCCAAGAACTCGGCACTTTTCCAGTCTCAAGAGAGAGCCTAAACAGACGCGTAAGTATGGGAGACAACTCGGGCGCACATGTCTTCAGAACAATTGCAGGAATACCATCTGGACCACTGGCCTTGTTCACGTCCAGATTGCGTAGCGTTTTCAAAACCTCTCTCTGGCGAATTCGGATTTCCGGCATTGCCACCGAACTGCCAGGAAGAACTGGAGGTATTGCGCTACCAGCATCTAAACGTGAAGATTCCGCAAATAGAGATGCAAATACGTTTGCTTTCTCTACAGCGGTGTGAGCCAGTGATCCATCAGGTTTCTGCAGTGGTGGTAGCGAGGGGCTGCAGAAGTTCACCTTAACCTCTTTGGCTAGGGACCAAAACGCTTTACTCCCCGGCGGGTATGAAGCTAGTTTGGACCCTATGCGGCCAATGTGGTCAAAATGAGCCTTCTTTAACACCTTCTTGCAGGACTTGGCAGCCTTGTTAAAAGCTTCTTCTTCTTCTTGTCGCGAACATCCATGGCCTTACGCTGGTGAGGTCTAACGAGAGAGCAAGGCGTCTCGTCTCTCTCCCAGCATGGTTGGTGTCTAGGTATGGATATAGCCAATCCTGGTGATGGCTATTAAAATCCCCTAATAACACTAGTTGAGCCGACGGGTACTCCTGTTGAGCTAAGTCCGCCACCTCGCTGAGGTAGTTAGTGAGCCTAGTTGTCTCAATATCTCCGCTGTGCGACCGGTAAACACAGGCATAGAGAATTTTCTCAACTCCTGTATAAACCAGTATCCACAACACCGAAAAACTGGGCTCTTCAAATTTACGGAGACGTCGAAAACAAATGTCATCGCTGGAATACACGCATACGCCCGCACATGGTATAAAGTTGTACTCCAGGGTATACCCCGGGTAGGATAAGTACGACACGTCGGATGGACATCGTATTTGGGTCTCCGTGAGAAACAGGAGATGCGGTTTGTCTGTCTCGAGATGATGGTGAACAGACTTGAGATTGGAGTGCATCCCTCTGATATTGTTGAGGTGCACTTTTAGGGAGAGGGTATGAAACCGCTGTTTATAATCTTTTCGTTTCTTCTTGTTTCTTATAACTTTTAGTTTAAATAGGAAAGAAGTCGGCAGTAGAGCGAGGCGTTTACGACTCAAGGCCAGTGAAGCACATCATAACCACGCACACTGAACGGGGACTAGTCTGGAGACTGCGGGGACGCCCGAGCCCCCCCAAAAGTGTCCATCGCACCCTCTTATCCGGTAGCCAACCGGCGCGATGATGCACTCCCGGGATTTTTCGACAGTTGGCGGGACAGCCTTTCGTGAGTGGCGAGCTCACAATTGGGTCCCCTACTGACTGCGGTCGGCCAGCGGTGCACCGTGCCTCGGATCCCGGTCAGTGTACTTCTTATTCGGCATTTACTCGCAACGATACTGCTCTGACCCGACTTCCATAACGGCGTCACCAAACTACGCGCCGGAACACGGCTAGGTCGCTTGGCGGTACGACTTAGTCTGGCGGGAGGTCACCAGCCACGGCCGAACCCTACCACCGGTTGTTTGTCGCCTGATTAGCACCACCCGAGGACTACGTGTGGGGTATCATAAAAGGGGTATTCTCCCACGGACGGGGGCGACTCAGTCCTCACAAACGATTTTAAATACCTTTAATTATCTTTACTATTATAAAACATATTTATAAAACATAGTCAGCTGCAACAGCAGCGGTCTGTATGTATATATAAACACTAAGTTATTAAAATTTGATACTAATATTATGGGCTACTTGTAGCTTATGAAAAATATTATGCCTGGGATATTTATTATAGCAATAATAAATATTTGTTTACTAATTACTATATGCTAAACGATACAGCTAGTGGTGTGGCGAGGGTATGGGTTTCATAGGAGACTACTTACGTATAGTCATGTGTTGACTTGGGAATCGTGAACTTTAGAAGTGAATGGTACCACATGAGGTCATTACGTTATAGGTGCTAAAAGCGAATTCCAATTAGCTGCTACTGCGGCTGGGAAATGGGCGGTAGTGTATTTTAAAACTTATCAATTTTAAAATTTAGAAATTTGATTGAGTAATTCGGAAGTTAGAGGGCGTATTTCGTGTTTACTGAAATGATTATTGTTGTATTTAAAAAGTATGACCTGCTATTTTGATTCAAATACACCCGAGGACGTGTGACATAGCTAACGTAAAAGCCTTGGTGTAGATTTCAATGATTACTTAGTAGTGGCAAACGCTGTGACGTCAGTTAGTTTTAATGGCAGCACGTGGCCACAGTTGTACAAGAAAGTATTGATTAAACTACGGTCACTTTTTCTGGACCTTCTCCGACACAAAACTGTCGGTTTGTTTGGCATGGTGAGTGTTTATTAAAGATATGACATTGTGGTCTTGTACAGTAAGGAAGCGAAGTATGTCTATGTTACTTTTTTACCATACTGTCAAATTGAGCCCTGTACATCAAAGTGTAATCGTTGATAATCTTGATCCGCTATCGCTGGTACTTTGACATATATATTAGATACATATATTCCGATTTATGTAAACTAGCACGTATCAATGTTTAGGCCCTGGTAGGACTCTAACATTGGTCCTTCAGTACCTATCGTGAATTACCTGTTTTTGGATGATCAAGTTCCAGAAAATCAAGATTCTGAAATCAAGAAAACTTTGATTGTGGTTTTCCACTGTTCACCTGGAGGAAACGTTTTACATTAATCTCAGAGGAAATTTTCTCATTTCAATCACAATACGCCCGAGAGGTTATCAGAAAGTCGATTTTACAACGGACATCGATGCAATAAAGCATCAAGGGTCGTTCTAGTAAACAAATGAAGGACTATTTAATTTTATTTATCATTTTATTATATATATATGCACTTTCCTTACTCAGCTGTGTGATACTCCCGAGAAGAATATAGAGTATTTTGCAGGCCAATCAATTCAAATCTAATTGCGTTAATTTTCCCAGAATAGATTTAATAATATATTGTGACGATTATCAATAATGGAATGAGTTTAAATTTTTAATCATTAGATTAACTAAAAATCAATGCCTAATCTTGATTACAAGATTAGATATTGATAATTTTAATAAAATGCATTAACTACGGAACTTCTTAACGATATAGCTTTATTCTTGATCGATTATTTAGACTTTAAAACGTCCGCACGGAGTATCTCATATTCATAAATTCATAAATTGTACAATGTAAAAATTATGTAATACGAATCTCTCATTAGTATGTGTAATTTGAATGACATAAATAAAAATTTACTAAATTATTAATCATCAAATCTAGACAGTATCGCCCACACGGTATGCGAAAAACAAACAAATACTCTCAGTCTAAGCTTCTTATTCTTCATTTGACCTAAAAGGAATAAAATTTCAATTTGTTTCTTAATTTTTGTTATCTATTATAATGTTATTGACACTTCCTAATTGTGATTAAATATTGTAATCACCTAGATTATTTAAATCGATTTATTTGTAATACCTTTAGGTTTTAAAGTTTCCTGAGTAAAATACTAGAAATTTTAAAAATATGTATGTGTATGTATGTAAATGTTTTTTATTTTTTATTTTATGAATTGAATTATTTTTCTCGCGACCTGATTTTGCAATTGACTTCATTTTGGTACCAAATAAAATACATTTCCATAAAGTAGTACGATTAGTTTTCGAGGAATTAAACGGTTATTTAATTTATTTGAAAAAATAAAAATTGCGTATTCGCTATTTATAAGAAGCTAATTGAGTTATATGGAATGCAAAAAGTGTTCATAATTGGAAAAAATATCTCGTAGTTTTTTTTTTGTTTTTAAGAATGAAATATGCTGTATTTGCAATAAATTGTTTTAGTGGCTTTAGCGATATTCTGATGAAATAGGAAGTTAAAGTGATGGGGCTTGTTCCTATTACCACTTGTTTCTTTTTTTGTACCCACTACCTTCACTTATGGTTTAAGGAAAGAGGTGTGAAACGAGCATTCAGACTAAATAGGTATAGGCGACAACTAGTTTAAAATGTACACATTTCTATTCTAATTTATTATACAACTGCATTAATCTGCGTTATTCTCTTAAAAGTATATACAACATCTCAAAATTTAAAGATATTGCAAAAACTCCGTTTCCGAATATCGGGGTAAACTTTTTCAATCATGAAATTAATACACTATAAATCAGTACAACTATAAATAAAAATGCAAAGTTCTTTAATACTTTTAGAATATATTATAAAAATTCCAAATAAATTCAAAAAGTAGTTTTATTATTATGACATATAGTTCTCTTATAAAATTAACCACATTATAAAATCTAAATGTTATATTTGTTTCTAACTCTGAAGGATCAAAGACCCCCAATTTAATTGAAACATTTTTATTTTAGAACATGATACAATGCAATACTATACCAAACTTCTCAAAATTTATTATTAACATTTAGAACATAACAAACATAATAATATCAATAAATATAAATTCACAGTTATATATAAAAAAAAAAGCATTAACTAAATTAAAAATACATCACATCATATTTTTAGTTGGTTTCATTGTTCTTGCAACAATCCAGCGTACTTCAAAAATAACTTTTGTAAGTCTCGCATGATGTCACGGGGTGATGGTTGAAGGTAATGTGGGAATACCCGGCAGCATAGAAGATGCTGCCATTTTTAGGGCTACCCACTAAAAACCAACGCTTGCCCTCAATGCCATAGTGAGACGTCACGGGATCGCGTTAGCACTCAGCGTGTCGCCCCGGCAGCCTATATTTAAGCCATTATCTTATTTTATGGCCTGGGAACCTCGTAGTTTAAAAGATTAAGGGAATCTAAATTTAAGATAAAAATTTAGGCAAAAAAAAATCTATTTTGATAAATTAAATCTGTTGCAAAATTATTATTAAAATTAAACATTTTATTAGATTGTTAGGTTACTGTCGTTCAAATCTGTAGTTCTCTTTCTTATATATAAAAGGTCAAGAAAGTAATATTTGAGTCTTAATATTATGCTCTGCTTTGACAATAAGCCGAATAAATTAATAGGCATCTTCAGCGCCATTGTGAGAAATGTTACAAATAAACCTTTTAAATAGACACAACTAGTGACTCAAAAAGAATATTGTTACTCTTGTTGAATACTCTGGCAAACCCAAGATGTCAACGGGTGAAAATCAGCTTTTCAGCTTTCAAAGCTGGTAGATGGCTGCCATTTCTAAACATCAAAGTTTCGGATTAAAATATTAATAGAGGAACGTGGAGCGCAACCAGCATTAACTAAAAATCTTGTGAACAACTCTGATAAAAAAAACAAGTACCATAATCGTAAAAAGCTTATCAGACAAGTATACTGGTCTCGTGAAAAAATTTAATACAGCGGCAGATATATTGAAAAAATTAGTAGAGATATTCGAAAAGTGTTTGTAACCAATTGTATCTGCGTAAAAAACTCCTAACATTGGAATGTTCATTTAGTGAAAAATCACAGGATCAGTATAACAAATTTGAAAATATCATAACTAACCTTAAATCAACAGGAGCGTCTTTGAAAGAACCTGACAAAGTTTGTCACTTGTTGCTTACTTTAACTTAAAAATATGACATAGTTATCACAACAAAACAAAAACTATGGACAAAGAATTAAATGTTGAATTTGTTAAATCTAGACATAGTCATGTTTAGGACTAACACTTACCTCTAAAAAGAGTTATCCCAATAAGCTGATAGGTTTTCACTTTACATGTTAGCTATTATGTGTAATAATTATTTATATATTTAAAAATTATTTATATATTTTATACGAAGAGTATATGAGAATAAGTCTATTTGCTTTGCGCCTACGCAGAATATTCTAAAGAAATGTAAAAAAATGATTCAATATTAGCAATTTAATCAGACGTTACTTTCGAATATAAAAAATCCAGAAACTTTTTTATATGTTTAAATATACAAGTTATAATTTCCTCCTACTAGCTAAAACTGGCTTTATTTTTATTTAAGATGTAATGGGGGTATAGGATTATTGTAATGTAGACCATAGATTTTATCCCAGAAACCACAGGCTTCTTTTAACAATGGCCCTTTTAGTTGTGATTTTTTTTAAGTTCCATATAGGGAGACCAGTTTTCACCTACAGGTGGCCATGCTGGGACTCCTGAAGCCGTGGGTTTTCTGGAAATTCAAAACAATTATTTATATTTACTTCTGATAGTACATTAAAAATAGGGTCCGCTTAATATTTTCCTATAATGTTGTCAATGTATTTAAATGACGACGGTAACATTTTAGTAATACGTGACAATATAAGATAGTTTATAGTAAGATTATAGTCGTTATGAAGACACTTAATAGTCAGGCTACAAGACTGTATACTATTTGAAGTATAATTACTTATACCTGTCACAGTTGAGCTTTCACTTTGACGCGACAAACTCAGCTTACCAGGGTACGAAGTTCCTCATGCTTCTGTTATCTTACAGTAAGATAGGATGCACGTCGCCCTCGTCATCTACTACGTTAAAGATGGTCGTAGAGAGCAAAACAGCGGAGGAGTAGTAATCTGTTGAATATATGGTGACTTTACCATCTTACTTATGTCACTAATTGGAATTTTATGATTCAAAAATTTGCAGGAAAAGTGCATTGTGTATTTTTTTAAGTATGTTGAAGATACCAGTCTACAATTATTTTTTACATGCCCCGGTCGTTGTTAAAATAAACAGTTAAGACTTTTTGGGACTTTTCAATACGATCTTCCATAGGGCGGGATCTAACTTTTTTAAAGTTAAATTAATAATGTCGTTATATACAGATATTTAATTTTTTTTTCTGTTAATTGGTATATATTTTTATTTTGAATGGATCCTATTATAATAAATAAAAACTTCTATAGAGAGTATTTCTATGTTTTTTCCATATATTATGACTGATATTGTCTAGTTTTTTGTCATATGTATGATTTATGTATTCTAATACCGTTATAGACTTGTGTAACGACGTAAATATTTAATTGCTATGTCAATCAGCTTATGAATACTAATAAAAGATTGGACTGCATATATTTTTTATTCTTTTATTTGTACTTGTTATTTTTAAATATGTGATATGTATTGTGGTGTGCAATAAAGAATATAAATAAAAAAAAAATATGAACATGTTTAATAACGAACAATCATTTATTATACCTACTATAAATAAACTCCATACGTAGTCTTTATAAGTCTTTAAAATCTAAATTGTCGACCACGAGTACTAGGCACTTTCATTGAGATATGCGCATAAATAATGCAATTTATATATATTATTATTATTATATTTGATCTTGACTGATTTAACAAATAAAAGTATATCTGGACTAAATCCATTATTGATTAATAATCACCACAAAATATCAAGATCTATTTTTGGAATTCTATCGCAATTACATTTGAATTGACTGACTTGCAAAATGTTCTATCCTTTGCGAAAATATCCCGAAGCTGATTTTTCTCATAAAACAAATGTGATAAAAGGAATTTGAAATGAAATAGTTCTTTATTTGTCTTCTAAAAAGAACAATTTCCAATTTCTATTAAAACTATGCTAATATAATCACTTTCTTCTTTCTTTCTTTCTATTCTTATATAAAAATAATATTCAAACTTGAGCAAACTGCTATTCACCGAATTTTATACAGAATAACAATAAAATAAGTTAATGTTTTCTAAGATTTACAGAAGTACTACACATTTCAATAAAACTATTTTACGGATATATCTCCGTTTATTATTACATTTAGAAATTTAACCCGACGTTTCGAATGATTTACAGCAAACATGTTCGCGGTAAGACGAGATGATGGTGTCTGTCAATCAGTCAGTTTATTTGTCACCTACCTCCAACGGTTTCTAAGTTTACGGGCATAGAGTTCAGGATGCACACAAAACGCACTAACTGTGTCTATGGGTTTGGCAGTCTGTTCACAGACATGGGTTTTAATATTTTTTATGATAGGATCCCAGGTATTCGATAGATTCCAACCATCTTCACTATTAAAATTAGAATGTTTTTTAATATCAATAGCCTCGCGAATCATTATTGGTATATGTCTGTGTTAACGAGCGAGGATCTTTGGTTTATCAAAGCGGAGAGTGGTTGGGCTTGTCTATTGTGTTTTCACACACTGCCGACTTCGACGTACGCCTATTTTTTAAGTCTGAGATGTGTTCCTTGATTCTAGTACCGATGCTACTCTTTGTTTTACCAATATATGATAAGCCACAATCACAATCCAGTTTGTATACATCGGCACATTGCAAGGGAATATTACTCTTAAGTGGTCTCACGAATGGACTCACTTTGTGGTGTATTGTGGTTTATAAATTGTCCTAATTGAAACCTTCTTCAAGATGTTGCCTATTTTGTCAGTAACCCCCTTCACATATGGTAGAAGTGCAGGTTGCCGCTCAACTGTGGGTAGCTTCGTATGGTTCCTGCAATGCTGGCGAGACACGGGCAGCTTGTCGTTAATAAGAGTATGCTTGACATGCTGAAGTTCGTCCTCTAGATGTTCAGCGTCGCGGCGGTTATATGCTCTCTGAAACAAAGATTTTCCAACGGTAGCTAACTGACAAAGGTGGTGGTTGGATTCACCATTAAGATACCTATCAGTGTGTATCAATTAGGAAAGGTAAGATATGATTTTGTAATTTTTACAAATTTGAAGTACTCACTATATGGTAATTATTAAATGTGACCCCACAATTTGCTGTTTCGAAATTGTTATATTGTTGTTCGATTATCGAAATCGCAGTGTCGGTGACATTATAATAGATAATAAAATTAACCTACAAATTGAAGTCTTTTATTTTTTAGGTCAAATATTCAAGTAGTTATCTAGTATTATAATTATTTAAACATGTATATGGAAGATGTACAAGATTTTAATCTGTTAGGTTCCATGTTTTTATTGTAAAGAATGTTTTCCAAATTAATTTTATTACACCGATTACTATAATCGAGGATTAATTTTTTTTTCAAAAACATATTAAATTTGATTCTTTTACGAAAATATAAAAAAAGTATTATTGGTTTTATTTTGGTTGTAAATATAAAATTAAAGTAATATTTAGTATTTTTGAGGAGGGTATGAGGTACGAGCCTAAACGACCGGCAATAGCTTTCTTATAATAAATAAAAATATATTTTATATATTCATAACAAAGTCAGTTGCAGCACCAGCCTCAGCTGTATACACTAAAATACTAAAATAATAAAAAATTGCCTAAGAACAACATCTCCTGTGATGAAGCACTGGCTCTTAAAGACTTACGCAACAATGAAGACCTCACTGTCCTCTGTGCATATAAGGGAAACGCGACCGTTATAATGGACACGAGTGATTACAACAATCAAATTCAAGAAATTCTCGAGGACAATAATACCTACAAAAAAGTTAGTAAAGATCCTACTAACAAAGTATCAAAACAAACCGCCGAACTAATTAATAAATATAGCAACCAACTAAACTTGGATGTGAAATCACTTGTTCCATCTTCTGCAAGACCATCAAAGTTGTATTGGTTACCAAAAATACACAAAGAAGACACACCATTACGTCCTATTGTTAGCCAGATTGATACACCAACTTACAAACTGGCTAAACATATTGCTAGGATACTTTCACCTCTCCGAGGACATACAAATGCTTATGTCAAGGATTCTAACTATTTGGTTAATGACATAAAACACCTTAAATGAACAAACAGTGACGTTATGGTTAGTTTTGATGTACAATAATTTTTTACAAGTTTACTTGTGTTTGACTGCATTAAAATTATCAAGAGAAAGAGAATAACAACATGTCTATAGAATATGCAGAACTACTTCCACATTGAATAACATCTGGCTATTTGATGTGGAATGATGAATTCTACGTGCAAGTTGATGGAATAGCAATGAGATCTTCTGTGTGGAGACACAGAAGATCCCATGAAAATCTCCATGAAAATGTCAACAACAACGGGAGCGTTGTTGTTGACATTTTGGTGGAGGACTTAGAGTTTTATATTTACAACCAAAATAAAACCAATAATACTTTTTTTATATTTTCGTAAAAGAATCAAATTTAATATGTTTTTGAAAAAAAAAATTAATGCTCGATTATAGTAATCGGTGTAATAAAATTAATTTGGAAAACATTCTTTACAATAAAAACATGGAACCTAACAGATTAAAATCTTGTACATCTTCCATTAACATGTTTAAATAATTATAATACTAGATAACTACTTGAATATTTGACCTAAAAAATAAAAGACTTCAATTTGTAGGTTAATTTTATTATCTATTATAATGTCACCGACACTGCGATTTCGATAATCGAACAACAATATAACAATTTCGAAACAGCAAATTGTGGGGTCACATTTAATAATTACCATATAGTGAGTACTTCAAATTTGTAAAAATTACAAAATCTTACCTTTCCTAATTGATGAAATTATTGTAAACTTCAAACCCATTAGGGTTTCAGCGAAATCAAAAAAGCGATTTTTGTTTGTAGTTTATTTATGGTTAATTATTTCCGCAACTTAGATCCTTTTAGAACTTATCGATGCATGCTAATGTGGTGGGCGGCTCGGACCTATTACCGCTTTTATAATAGTGTAATAAGACTTTTTATCTTATTTTTAAAATTGTTGACTAAACGGTTATTTATTATTTTGTTTTAAATTAAAATAATAATAATAATTAGTTTTTTTTTAATTTACGAATACGGAATTCGTTTATGTAGTCACAATAATAAAAGATTTACCTAACCTCGAAGATAAAGGACACACAAATCTTTCTCTAAAAAAATTTCATTTTAACAAATTTATAAGGAATTAAAACAATCGTAAAATGCTCAGTGAATTACACTTGACTGAAGTAAATTTACAAGTACATTAATCACAATAAAATTATTAATTGTATACATGACAACTAAATTCATATATATAATAAATATACAAAATGTAACCGTAAACATAAAAACTTTGTAAGAGCTATTTAATAGTTTCTTACATATATATTTGAGCTAACCAAAAGCTCAAATATATATGTAAGAAACGTGAGGAATTGTTTATCTGGTTAAATCACAAATTTAATACAGAAAAAGCCTGTTCTACAATAAATACAGAAATAAAACAAATAATTATGTACAATATGTTAAAAATAAACAAATAATGTTAATTCTCTTAACTATTACAAAAAAAATATGATCTATAATAAACAGCTTGACATGTAAAATCGTGCAATGTATTTATATATATATGTATATGCTACTTAAAAATATTCGTATTAATCCTTTAATTTTGTATAATACTTTAATAAAAGAAGTTAATAGCAATGTTGGGAATATATACGTATCTCTTTTAGATAAATAAAAGTATGAAATTACACTTGATAGGACCTATCAACAATAAACAAGGCAGACGAAGAAATAATGGCTGGTATAGTAAACAGGTAATGCTAATATTATTGAACGAGATTTAAGCAAGGAAATTAACGACTTATAAAAAAAAATCGTTTAGTTTTCATACAAAAAAAAGTACCACTCAACTGTTAGGAAATTTTACTGATGACGTTAATGGAATGTCCATCAAATGATATATAAAATGTATAAGCTTTTTATTTTAATGAAACTTTGATGTGCTGCAATATGACATCCATTTTGACAAGCTAATGCGGAATTTTATACAGGGAACTCTTCTAGAACTTATTAAAAACTATCATAATAATGGGCATACTACCGTGATAATACAAGACCACTTTATTAAGCAGGTTAACACCACCAAAAGCTCAGCCCAAGGTTCCATTATTGGACTGACCGAGTACCTATTATGATATGTGCAATGTCATAAACTCAGGATCTGTATATCAATTTGCAGACGATATATGTATATTAACAACCCACAGAAATATGTTTGAAGCTCAAAAATCCCTACAATATAATTTTTATTACTTATGCAAATTGGTGCACGATGTCGATTAGTAATTAATACCTGTAAAACTCAAATTGTTCATATCTATTCTTCTAATACGTTTAGATCCTTAAACCCAAAATTATATTCCATATAAATTTGTGTCTACACAGATCTCACAATATATGCTGTTGTTCAACGATAGAAGTCGTAGACAAATAAATTTACATTGGATTAGTAATTGCTAATCGTTTCCGTTGGGGTCCACATAAAGACCATTTCTACTGCATTTTTAATAGATTGCGACCTATTATTGGTAAGCTGAGTATTTTAAAATATAAATTATCATAGAAAGGGCTTAGAATGCTATACAGGATGTTCCAAAACGTCAAGTCGACACCGGGTGATAGGATAAATGGTAATAGTCATGAGAAAAATTAGAAAAAAAATTAATCCCATGTATTTTGGAAATTATGGGCATTTTGAAAAACAGAAGAATTATAATATGATCATACTGTAACCATTTTTGGATACTGTGGTTAATATTTTATATTTTTATTTCATTTAAACTTTGTAATCAAAAACCTAAAAGACATATCTGCAATCACAATCAAAGATAATAACACAATTGCTCCAAGTTTTTTAGAAATATGACTTTCTGTCGAATTAGTTATTTAAATTTTTTAAGATTTGCCGACTTTTACAGGGCCTGCATAAAAAAATGTACTACAGCTTTTTGGCATGTGACATCAAATTAGGATTCTAAAATGGTACAGCACTTGTTGGTTTATATTTAAACAAAAAACGAGTGCAAAATAAAAACCTCAAGAAACCCGATTTTATGATAATCCTTAAGCTTATTTATTTAATTTTTTTTTAATTCGCACAAACTTTTTGTAGATTTTGTTTTGTTGTCGCTGAGTTACCCAAAATTTTCTAAATAGTAAAAAAAATATTAGCATTTTCATCCGACGTCTTTTCTGAACGCAATAAATTTACTTTTTTTATATTTTAAATATCGAAATTATAATTTGCCGTTTATGTCTAAAACTCGCTTTATTTTCATTTAGGATGTAAAGGAGGTATAGGGTTATTGTAATATAGACCATAAATTTTATCCCAAAAACCACAGGCTTCTTTTAACAATGGCCCTTTTAGTTCTAAATTTTTATTAAGATCCATATAGGGAGACCAGTTTTCACCTACAGGTGGCCATGCTGGGAATCCTGAAGCTGTGGGTTTTCTGAAAATTCAAAACAGCTAAGTAGATTAAACAGGTTAAAGCGATATTTAACAAAAATGGTTTTGTTCACAATAAAATCTGAATAAAATTATACTTATATGATTTCATATTTATATAAAACGATAACAAACCCACAAATTTAAAAGCAAAATTCTAGAATAAAAACTAGGCTGTATTTTGGAGTGATAAAAAGTGTTTATGCTCAAAATGCGGTCTTATAAATCGAAATATAGAAACAATAGAATTATTTTTGTGTTCCATATTAGACATATTACTAATTTATCAAAACAAAATAGTAACGAAGTAGAATTTTTGTATTCGCATTTTGTTACACCTTATTATATAACTCGAAAACTAATGAATAAGAAAAAATATATAAACAATCATATTAAATTCTGTTACAAAAATATAGAACTCCAATTATTTTATTTATATTAAGACTTTTATTAAAAATTACAATTTTATTTGAACTATTAAAATAAAATTGTCAGTAAATATGGCTACAAACAGAAATGGACAGTAGCAGAAATTCTGTGTTATTTAATATTGTATAATATATAACTTACCCATTGAATATGAAATTCAGCCAAAGTTCCCTCATAACATTTTGCATCTTTACATAATCTGAAGTAACATTTGGTTTAGGTAGGTATTCAAATTCGTCTAAAACTGCATTTGTTTGACTACAATGATTGGCTCCACGTATATCAGTCTTTGGTACAACTGGGGTATTCTCATCCGTGTAAGAATACAGGTATAAAAATATTTGATCGTGTCCTCCTTTTGTTAGATAGTTAATATTTCTCAATATTGGGCATCTAAACATATCATCAGACCAGTAATCTATATATTCTATAACAGTATTATCATCTATTGGCTTATCTCCAAAGTAAAATTTTTTAATCATATTTGCTACTAAAGCTGCTTCGTCTGGAGTTTTAAAACGTAAGTCAGTAGGCAGAAAATTTGTAAAGTTTTTAATCATTTCTTTTTTCCAAATATCAAAAAGTGTGATACGATGTAATCCTTCCATATTCGTAAAACCATATAACATAGGTAATTTAGTAAAGTTACCTTGTTTTAAAATATCAACAGGACTATCATCTAGGAATATTTCTTGTCCGTTATCTCGTTCTATACAAGGAGACAATAAATATTGGGAATCTTCTCTCTACATAACGTTTCCTGATTGTAAAATGTCGTAAGAAACATTTTTGAAAGAATTTTCTAATTCCACCATATCATCTACATTATTGATTTCAATCAACTTTGCGTATTCTTTTGCATTCTTTATAGGGTCTACTTGAATACCATAAGGAGATGTACTGGCACCACTCTCCGGTATAACCTTTTTAAAAAGACCTTTAGCCATTTTTGATAGCATCAAAAGATCAACAGCTGATGACCCTGCACTGTAACCAATTATTGTGACGTCATTAGCGTTACCTCCGAAGCTAGCAATATTTTTCTGGACCCAGCGCAGCAGTGCTACTTGATCTTTCATACCAGCATTCCCAGGCACGTCTTCTGTACCTAAGCAAAGGAAACCGTGTGCTCCTACTCTATAATTAAATGTAACTGCAATTACCTTTTTACTCTTGACCAAATTCATTGGTGATACGAGTTCTGCGAATCCTGCTAAAAATGCGCCGCCATGTACATAGACAACAACTGGAAGATCTGATTTTTGTGTATTAGGTACGTAAACATTTGCAATTAGACAATCTTCCTTCATATCTTTTGGTTTTAAAAAAACATAAAATTTGTATGTTTGAGGACATACAGTACTACTTTTAACTGCTTCAAAGGGTTCGGTCCAGTGTGGTGGTGGCAGAGGAGCCTGGAATTATAAAAAAAAATACTTTACTGTACTTTATGTTAGTTTGGTTGTACTAATAATCTACAAACTTTTACTTTAGTTATTTTAAATTAAGCTAGAAGACTAATCAACTGTAAGTTGCAAGTCTAAGCTATAATATGCATTGATTGATATAAAAACGAAGTCAATCGCATAATCGGGCCCAAGCCAGAAAAAATACGTACACTCACATCCATAACTGTTTTGTTAGATTAGTTAAAAAACAAAGAAAAAAACGTAATATTCATGTTTTAAATAAAAGTTATTACTGTTTTATACCAACAACACTGATTCATGTAATGCAAAGTGGAGTGTCAGCGACATTGATTTAAATCCAAATAGAGTCATAAAATTATTATTAAGATTTTGTTATAATATTTTTTGGCAACATAAACGAAATCCTTTATTAGGTACGTATGAACATCTTGATTGGTTACCAATATACAGAAGCAATTAACGAAAAACATTTTTTTAAGACACTGAGTTAAAAAATGTGGACTTGTCTGTACGTATTCAAAACATAATTTACATTTTTTTGGAAAAGTAAACCGTAAATAATCTTTTTTGTTACTGTTGTTATTCCGGATGGTATTCAGTTTATTTAAATGCAGAAGTTTTGAGCCTTCATTGAAGGTCTAAGCTTATAATTGTTATAAAGTATATATCATGTATGTAAGTTTATATTATCATATTGCAATTTGACAATCTTTGCATTATATAAAACACATAAATTAAAAAAATGTAGTTTTGCCCGAGTGAAATGAGTGCTTTATAGATATAGATTCTATTTATAAAACGAAAATCATTAACAAAAATGTTATTTCGTAATTGATACCTATGCGTATTAGCTTAAGGGAAAATTAAATTTAATTGAAGGGTAAAAGGTATTGTTGGGGTGAGTCGCTATATTTATGTATATATATATATATATATATATATACTCGGTATACTGAATTTACAATGCTGCTGATATAGCAAGAGGAAACAAAAAGTGACACAGTATGGCTACATAGGTATATATTTAATATGAAAACGAAGTAGCAAAACAACCAAAATATTTTTTACTATTCATTGGATCCTTCCTTGTTCCTATTAGCGGTTTGAAGTTCATAAGACTCCCTTAACTGTTGAGCTAGGCACGCATGAGGGAGCCGCTTTCGAACGACTTATTTCAACCGCTGCACTGATCTGGTTTTCGTAAAATCACGAATTGATTTTTCCGAATAACATATTATAACACAATGAAAAACTTGGTTATAATAATAGACTATAATTTATCACGGTCAGCTCAGGCAAATGATGTAAGTAAGAAACTTCATTATTATCTTAACTCTTTGAAATACAAAATTTTCTTCCTTTAGAAACAAAAATACTTTTATCCCAATCCTATTACTTCCGCTTTTCGAATTTGCAGATGTCTACTGCTTAGATGCCACACAAGAGTTACTTGACAAACCAGGTCGCCTTCAAAATTTGTGTATAAGATTTATCTATGGATTGCATAAATACGATCACATATCTGAATATCGATGTCAATTAAAGTGGCTCCCAATTAAACATCGCTGGAACACACATATTCCCATCAACCTTTTTAGAAATTCAATAAAATCTTGGGGATGGTTCTGCACCAGGATACTTTCTGGAGCGATTAAAACGATTATGTTTTAAAAACAGACCATCAAGCTCATGTGTGCCTTTAAAACCCCTAGAAATCCCCTTCTTTGAAAGTACTTTTTATTAAGATTCGTTTACTGTTTAAGGTGTCTTTGGAACTTACTCCCTTACTTAATAAATTCAAATCCAAATTTTAATTATTTTAAGTATAAACTACATCAGTACTATCACTTTCTGGAGTAATAACAAATATTTATATAGTAATGTGATATAATTTACTGTTTTATAAATGTTAACTTTATCGTTTAATCTAAGTTTCTTTTGTACAGTACCACCTACTTGCTTTATGACCAGCATTCTCAAACTGCACGTCAATTGGAAAAGATCTTTCTGTAGCGCTAAGCTATCCTATGGAAATATTTTTAATTAAAATGTGTATATAAAAGTAAGGTACATAAATAAATAAATAATTGACTTCGTTTTGATACTATTTTTTTTTTTTATATATAACTAATGACTAATTAGTTGGTCAACAAAATCGGCCAAACGGTATTATATATTTTTTTAAATGTTATTTATTATTATTATTATTATTATTATTATTATTATTATTATTATTATTATTATTATTGAAAAAGAATAGAAAAGAAATAAATAATGGGATAGCAAAAATTTTCATTTCCAAATGTCTTTGTTGAATACAAAGAAAAATGTTTTTTTATTTCGTTATTATTTATTTTCTGTTCTGCGTGTTTCTGTGTTAATCAATCGAACTGATTAATTTATTAGCTTATAAAATCGGGAAGTGATGAGTCTTGTACCCATTACGGCTTGTTTATATGCATATTATGTTAGTGTTGTTATCTTTCACAATTTGCGTTTCATCAAGTTTCAAATAATAATAATAATATTACAGATATTTTTAAGAAATTTTATTAAAAAAAAAAAACGAATCTAAAGTTCAAAGTGCCAAGTGTTAGCAGAACAACAAAACTGAGATCCTATGCGACACGTAATAAACTGTTTTCAATTCATATAATATATATTAAAAAAATATATATATTTTTTAAAGAACAACATATAATGATAACATAATTATAGGTATATTGCATTGACCTATGACAAAGAAATAAGTCAATAATTATAAATTTAACATTAGTTAGTTATTTATTACTTGATATATTATATTAAACAAATCGATCTCTAGAGGTCTGCCTATAATTCAGTGTGCTAATATTTAGATATTTAAATTACTAACCTGAAATTTATAGTAATACTTCTCATTATACTCATTGTTAGATGGTATAGAGTATAAAACCATAACCTTAATATCGTAGACTCGTTAAAAAAATATATTGTAAAAGTTAATTATTTGCTATTTAATAAAACATGTGTTTTTAGTCTTTGATGTTTAAATAGTTATATAGTAAAGAAATTACAATGCGATAGTTTAATAATTATCTTAAAGTATTCTTTACCTTAAAACGCTGAGTACCGGTGGGCGCTTTAGCATATGGTATTCCATAGAATACGAAAACTTCTTTAGGGTCTTTGTACCCACGTACTGGTCCCGAATTTATAAGAACTAAACGTGATTCAACATCTTTATTGATCTTGGACGAGACTGCTCCGCACACTAGTGACAGCAGAATATACAACCGCATTTTGTAACGCGTCACTTCATACTTCGTTATAGCATTTCACAGATTCTATTAAAGACTCGGTCTCTATTATTTTTATGACGGTTGATTAAGAATATGCATTAATGCAAATAATGCAGTATTTGTAAATCAATAGTTAATGCGGTTATTTATATATTATTTTAATTCCGGTTATTTATAACTTATTTAAATTATTTTATCTTTCAAATAAACTGCTGACGACACCTTATTCTAATTAAATCTTGCCTACATAGGCAAAGTAATGTAATTTTAACTTTATATTTCTAAATTTATAGTGAGTTTATTCAACTGGGTATGACGTTTAAGAAAAATTTATTAGTGTAGGTTACCTTTTTATCGAATTAATTCCTTGAAAGACTCAACAACATAAAAAGCAACATAAAAAGAACTGCCTAGACAAAATATAACTTCAATCCCAATGACAAAACTCACGAGCGCTACAGAAATGCTGGGAATTGCTACAATAAGTTGTGCAGAGATAAACAACATCGTCATATTCACAAATCCATTATCGAAAAAGATTCGGGCAAGGTTTTTTATTTCCTAAAAACAATTGGAGTTGGAAAAGCGCGTCAAGAAACAAATTCTAATAAAATAGACTTAAATCAACTAAACTAACATTTCGCTACTTCTACTACAATTTACACTACTACCGAAACTCAAAGTCAAAATCAAAGTCTAGCTTCATTTACTCCAAATTCTCCCGCTTCCACTTTTAGTGATTTCACCGAAAGTTGTATTACGAAGAATGTCTACTTATTAGTTCGGATGCGGTCGGTTTTGATTGTATTAGTATAAAAAGAACATGCCCATCATTGACTAAATTATTGCTAGTATCACTGCTATTTCTATTAATTCCATTTTATCTAGCACGTTTCCTTCATCCTGGAAAGAGACTCAAATCATACTCTTACCGAAGAATACCGAAGAAATATTAAATCCCACGTCTGTGGACATACTGCCAGACACAGACACTATTAGTGCGTTATGCCGTTATGCCTATGCCGGTAAACTCAGGAATCGTTGGATAAACTGACTGACTGACAGATACCATCACCTGGTCTTACCGCGAACATGTTTGATGCAAAGCACTCGAAACGTCGGAATTAAAATATAAAAAAAAAATAAAATAAACGCGAGTTATATCCGTAGTTTTATTGAAACCTAATCTATGTATGACCACCGGCAAAGTATTCGTTTTGATAGCCAATACTCTAGTTAGTGCATGGTACAATCCGGTGTCCTACAAGGTGGCGTGTTGTCTCCTCTTTTATTTTCAATCTTTACTACTTCTATTACTAATCATATATCTTCTCTCTACCACTTATATGCTGACGATCTTCAGCAGTACTCACAAACTGAATTAACGGATTTGTCTTCCCGTATAAGCTTTATGAACAATGATTAAAAATGTATTTCCAAGTCCAGTTATTTAAATAGTTTAAAGATAAATTCATCTAAAACTCAAGATATAGTCATTGGAAGTCAAAGTAATTGATCGCATTATCTGGTCACAAGTTCCATCTGTAGTCTTTAATGAAGTAACATTCCCCTTTAGTAAAGTAGTTAAAAATTTAGGAGTTAACCTTTATAACTATTTATCTTGGGCACCGCAGATTAAAGACCTGAGTAGAAAGATTTTTATTGGTATTGGATAGCGACGAAGGTTTTCCAATTTTTTCCTATACCAACTAAGATTGCGTTAGAACAAACTCTTCTGTTACCGATCCTCGACAATACCGACGCGAGGTGTCGTATGTTAATATAGCCTTCAAAAGGCCTTATATTGTGTCTGCGTTAGTATTACCACATCTCCGAATTTCTCCGAAGACTCAAGTGGCTTTGTTTAGAAAATTTGTTTAAAAAAGCTGCTTACAAATTGCCACAATAGATAAGTCTATTGTGAGAGATTTTTTATTAAAATATATTTCATTGAACTCATTAATAGGATTGACTCATTACAGGTAGTATAATTCTTAACTTTATAATTTTCATAATTGTTTTGATATTTTTAATGTAATTTATTATATAAAATTGATATATGTTTTCATAAATATAACTTTAATAAGCAGAATCCTTACTATAAATTAGTTCTAGGGAACAGAATAGATTCTGTTTTCTACCCATAACCCTAGAACTTTAATATTATTATATTCCATTTAGATTATTATTATCATTTATTTATTATTTGTCATATTGATTCACATTTTTAAAAATATAAAAAATAGGAGGCCCACCGGCATCGGGTGTAGGGACCAAGCTACTGGTGACCAAGCATCGGGTTTAGGGACTACTGGACTCCAGAGAGAGAAACCTCCTCACAATGCGTGCCGTGTCGAGTAAAACTGCCCTAGGTATCACGCCCTTGAGCCAACTGCATAACGCGAGCCTCTTTAGGTGTTGGTCGGGACTTTTGGCAATCAATCCATTCACTGATACGACTATCGGAACAATGATCGCCTTGTCCACATCCAGGTCAGGTGTGCCAGGTCCAAATATTTATTTTTTTTAATTTTATCGGCTTTCACGAAATTCTCGTTATGGCGGATTGAGACAATCATTGCACGACTCTCTAATCGGTCTATCAGCACAATATCAGGTTTGTTAGCTACAACCGTCTGAGCCGTGATTATAGACTGATCCCAGTACAATGTGATATGACTATTTTCAAGAACCGAATCGGCAACGTACCTGTAGTATGGTACTTCAACGTCAACAAGGTGGTTTTTCAGGGCAAGTGGCTGGTGGATTATCTTAGCTACTTGGTTGTGTCTATGCAAGTACTCGCCGTTAGCAAGACGTGAACAGCCGAAAACTATATGTCTGAGGGACTCAACGGGGTGGCGGCTGACACGACAAATAGCAACGTTTGCGTCCCTCAGTATAAATTTCCGATAGTTATTTCTCATGATAACTTCGTCTGCAATTGCACAGACAAAACCTTTTGTTTCCTCGAAGAGTAAACAAAAGGTTTTGTCTGTGTGTCAAAACGTAGCCAGGCCACAGACGCCAGTAAGTCCACATCAAGCCCGTACCTACCGTATAACTCCTTGCTCTGCCATACCTCCCTGCGCTCGCTGACACCAGGTGGGCGCCAGTTCTCTTTAGTCAAGAAGACGACGACGACATCTCGATGCATATCAGTTTCAATCCGGAGAAAATATTCTCTAAGATTGCATACCTGACGATTATGAACTTGAGATTCAATAATCCATACTTCCGTCGGATATACAATCTCATGACAGACGAACACGGACGATGCATTCGATATGTCGTCATCGGTGTACGGACTTTTCTATCCAAGGTGAGATATCGTAACGGTGTCATCTTGGTCATCGTTGTTGCACGAGCCATACCGATGATTCGGCTCTTTTTCACACATCCGCCTTTTCTTAAGATCAAGGTTAAAATGTTTACATCTGGAGAGGTCAACAGTCCTAGGTGGTCCATGAAATACAACTGCAACTGTAATTGAAATTTATTAAAAAGATAGTTTAGATAGGTAGAAAAAAAAACCCTATGTTTCCTATAATAAAGTAACAAAATCAGGGCAGGAAGTTTGGTTTATTCAAATTCAAATTCTAAATATCTTTATTCAAATAGGCATTTACACGCACTTTTGAATCGTCAATTATTACATTATAAAAATGTCAGTATAGTCAGTCCGTCCTTAAGCTACCACCTCATATATATATATATATATATATATATAAATATATATATGAATTAAATGAAATGAAAAATAAAATTAAATAGTCCTTCATTTGTTTACTAGAATGGCCCTTATTGTACCGATGTCCGTTGCACAATCGACTTTCTGATAACCCCTCGGGCGTATTGCGATTGAAATGAGAAAATTTCCTGGGAGATTAATGTAAAACGTTTCCTTGAGGTGAACAGTGGAAAACCATAATCGAAGACTTTCAAAGGGTTTCTTGATTTTCTTGAACTTGATCATCCAAAAACTTCGATACGTGCTAGTTTCACGTGATCACCTCATGTGATACCATTCAATTCTAAATTCCACAATTCCCAAGTCAAAACATGACTATACGTAAGTAGTCTCCAATGAAACCCTGACCCACCCACGCCACTAGCTGTATGGTTTAGCATATAGTAATTATTAGACTTATTGCTATAATAAATATTGCTATCCAAGACATAATAATTATCATAAGCTACAAGTAGCCCATAATAGTAGTATCAAATTTTAATAACTTAGTGTTTTATTGCATACAGACAGCTGCTGCAGCTGACTATGTTATAAATATATATTTTATCATAATAAAGATAATTAAAGGTATTGAAAATCGTTTAAGCTTGTACATTAAAAAAAAATATGATAAGCTATATTATGGGTTTAAATTTATACTGATCTATGCATTGCCACTAAAACCAAAAACACTTTTTTATATTTTAATAAAAAAATAAACTTTTGAAGAAAAATGTTCATCCTCAATTACATCAGTGTAATTGTAGTGTACATGCAGTAAAATTAACTTGAGGGAAATTCTTTGCAATAAAAAGAATAAACAACAAGCATTTCAAAAATGTGGTTAGCAGGTTTAAATGTTTTAAGTTTAAACAAAAATAATAAAAGATAACTTCTTGAACATTTCACCTAAAAAAAATGAAAGATTTCAATTTTTTCTTAATTTTGTTATCTATTATAATGTTATTGACACTTCCTAATTGTGATTAAATATTGTAATCACCCCGATTATTTAAATCGATTTATTTGTAAATCCTTTAAGTTTTAAAGTTTCCTGATTTAAATACTAGAAATTTTAAAAACGTATATGTGTATGTTTGTAAATGTTTTTTATTTTTTATTTTATGAAATGAATTATTTTTCTCGCGACCTGATTTTGCAATTGACTTCATTTTGGTACCAAACGAAATATATTTCCATAAAGTAGTACGATTAGTTTTCAAGGAATTAAACGGTTATTTAATTTATTTGAAAAAATTGCGTATTCACTATTTCTAAGAAGCTAATTGAGCGGTCGGGATGGTTGTACCATGATGGTACCATGATGCGTATTCCTGTAATTTAGAAGTAATTAATTTTTATGCGAAATTGATCAGGAATTTATTAGTTTAAAAAAAACTAAAAACCGTGTATTAGGGATTTCTAAAACACCAATTGCCTCTTTGAAATGATTTTCTATACTAATTGATGCGTTTAAAGGAATGCAAAAAGTGTTCATAATTCGAAAAAAATATCTCGTAGTTTTTTTTTATTTTAAGAATGAAATATGCTGTATTTGCAATAAGTTGTTTTAGTGGCTTTAGCGATAGTCTGATGAAATAATTTTTATAAAAAAAAATATAATAATAAAAAAATATTGTTTTTAAATAGGAAGTTAAAGTGATGGGGTTTGTTCCTATAACCACTTGTTTCTTTTTTGTGCCCACTACCTTCACTTATGGTTTAAGGAAAGAGCTGTGAAACGAGCATTCAGACTAAATAGGTATAGGCGACAACTAGTTTAAAATGTACATATTTCTATTCTAATTTATTATACAACTGCATTAATCAGCGTTATTCTCTTATAAGTATCTACAACATCTCAAAATTTAAAGATATTGCAAAAACTCCGTGTCCGAAAATCGGGGTAAACTTTCTCAATCATGAAATTAATAAAGTATAAATCAGTACAACTATAAACAAAAATCCAAAGTTCCTTAATACTTTCAGAATATATTATAAAAATTCCAAATACATTCAAAAAGTAGTTTCATTATTATGACATATAGTTCTTTTATAAAATTAACCACATTATAAAACCTAAATATTATATTTGTTTCTAGCTCTGGAAGATCAAAGACCCCCAATTTAATTCAAACATTTTTATTTCAGAACACGACACAATGCAATACTATACCATACTTCTCAAAATTTATTATTATACATTTAGAACATAACAAACATAATAATATCAATAAATATAAATTAACATTTATATAAAAAAAAACATTAAATAAATTAAAAATACATCACCGTTACATTTATTTCCATTTGGATCAGTATCAACTTGATTTCATGCACGACTATCTATTTTTAGTTGGTTTCATTGTTCTTGCAATAATCCAGCGTACTTCAAAAACAACTTTTGTAAGTCTCGCATGATGACACGGGGTGATGGTTGAAGGTAATGTGGGAATACCTGGCAGCATAGAAGATGCTGCCATTTTTAGGGCTACCCACTAAAAACCAACGCTTGCTCTCAATGCCATGGTGAGACGTAACGGGATCGCCTTAGCACTCAGGGTGTCGCCCCGGCAGCCTATATTTAAGCCTTCAACCCATTATCTTATTGTATGGCCTGGGAACCTTGTACTTGTGTTTACAAGTACGAGGTTCCCAGGCCATAAAATAAGACCAAGCAGAATTCATCGCAGGCGATTTGATATATGTAGGTTGGCACCTCAGTAAGAAATAATTGTGACGTCGAAATCGCAAAACATAAAACACGAAATATTCCTTTAAGCTTTCGAATTATCAAATTAACTTCTCAGTTATAAAATTTCGTAAAACACTACCACCCCTGGCCCAACTGTTGCAACTGCTTGTGAAAATTCACTTTTGCCCATATCATCGTTACCTGATGTAATACGACCGTAACTTCTAGAGTCCAGGATTCTCAGGTGACCACACACAAATAGTCTCAGTTAACGATTAAAGATGCACTTGCGAGTTCAGTACTTATATACTATATACTATACATAGTTTACTATACATACTTATACATAGTTTATCACATCAACAATATTAGAAATTGTGATGCAAAACGTTCTCAGAGGTCTTCAAAACATTATGATTCCTGTATATCTTATTTATTTAATTAGATTTAGCGTTTCTTTACAAGAACATATAATAACTTTAGAAGAAGTGTTTAAAAGATTCAGGGAATTTAAATTTAATATAAAAATTAAGGCAAAAAAATCTATATTGACAAATTAAATCTGTTGCAAAAATTTCCAATAGGCTATATTATTAAAATTAAACATTTAATTAAATTGTTAGGTTACTATCGTAAATTTGTTCCTGTCTTCGTTCGTTTAAAAAACTTATGACAATCATTTTAAAAAGGAGTTAAAATAAATATACATAATTATGACTATATTTACTGCTTTTAAAAGTAAGATTTTCTGTCCTTACAACAAAAAAACGAAATGATAAGAATTCTTTTATTAAAACAATAAATTAGGAATCTGAACCCGCACTAATTTTCTAAAGTAAACCATAAAAAAGAGAAGCATTTAATTAAAGCTCCTACTAATTCTTGTGTTGTTGTGTTAGGTATTTCAAAGGCTTGGCCTAATTTACTAAATTAATACATTATTATCAAATAAGAATTTCCATCGACATAAAATATATCTATGAATATTTTTTTTTAAATTAGCGATTGGGTTAATTGCGCGTTTGATTTTATGGGATTCGTATCGTATTTAGGTTTTGGTTGTAAATAAGGTTATATAAGGGTTGTTGATGTATTTGGGTTGTTAATTGAAAAACGTGTAATTTTTTTTTTTTATATTAAGAAAGGTCACATATTCTTTTATAAGTGCGGATTAGAGAATGTAGCAGATCAAGTACTTTTGTTAGGATATTTTATCATATATTTCTAGAATTATACTGGGGAATAAAATTTACATCCTCCCATAAAATACTTAGAGTTTTTTCTAGTAAAGTAAATGCTTTAAACCTATGATTCCTAATAAAACTTCCGATTTTTATATAAGAATACATTTATTACTAAATTATCATTAATTCTGATAGAACTTTTTGAATAAACGGGTTCTACAATTAAATACATAGTTTTGAATACGAAAGAATAGATAGGGATAACTTTTGGCTCTAATCACCAAATCTACCACGTGAGCTTGAAGACAGCAGTATTTTCTTGTAGATCCATAAGTACGATTAGACTATTAATTGTTAAGAAAGAAACTACTTGCGAGCCCGAACAAATGCTTGTTTAGGTTGAGTAAGAAGCTCTGAATGAGTTATCCCAGTAAACTGATATGTTTTTTTTATATATGTTTTCACTTTACATAAACTTGTTAGTCATTATGTGCACTAATTACTTCTATATTTCATAAATTAAATCGAGGAATAAATGAGGACACGTCTAGTCGCTTTGTACTCAGAATTTTGTAAAGAAATGTAAAAAAGAATATTAAATATTAGCATATTTATCAGACGTCTCTTTCTTAATTATAAATCCAGAACATGTAACATTGTAACATGTTTAAGTATAGGAATAATAATTTCCCGCTTATACCTAAAACTCGCTTTATTTTCATTTAGGGTGTAAAGGGGGTATAGGGTTATTGTAATGTAGACCATAGATTTTATCCCAAAAACCACAGGCTTCTTTTAACAATGGCCCTCTAAGTTCTGAATTTTTATTAAGATCCATATAGGGAGACCAGTTTTCACCAACGGTAGGCCATGCTGGGAATCCTGAAGCCATAGGTTTTCTGAAAATTCAAATTTAAATATGAATATTTAAATTTTATTAAAATTTAATATGTTTAGGCGATACTTAAACTAATGGTTGTGTTAAAAATATAAATAAGTACCTAAATAAAATAATACTGGTATAATTTAACATTTATTGAAATCGTTTTTGTGTTCAAAATAAGTAAATATTACTAATTTATTGAAAGAAAACAGTCATTAACGTAGAAGTTATATAAGTACATTTTATTATACTTATAAAACTTCTACGTAAAAAAAAATATACAAAATCAAATTAAATACTGTTTAAAAAAGGAGAACATTGTTATTTTCTTTATATTAAAACTGTTATTAAATATAGTTCTAAAAAAATAAACATCCATATGGCTAAAAAAAGAGACGGACGGTTGCTTTAATTCTGTTATATACGTGTAACTTACCCATGTATTATGAAATTTAGCCAAAGTTCCTTCATAACACGTTTCATCTTTACATAATCTTCTGAAGTAACATTTGGTTTATGAATGTACTCAAATTCCTCTAAAACTGCGTTTGTTTGACCACAATGTTTGGCTCTACGTATTTCAGTCTTTGGTACAAATGGGGTATTCTCATCCGTGTAAGAATACTGGTATAAAAATATCTGATCGTGTCCCGATTTTAATCGATAGTTAATATTTCTCAAAGTTGGGCACTTAAACATAACATCAGACCAGAAATCTACATATCCCATAACAGTATTATCATCTATCGGCTTGTCTCCAAAGTAGAAGTTTTTAATCATATTTGCTACTGAAGCTGCTTCTTCTGGAGTTTTAAAACGTAAGTCAGTAGGTAGAAAATTTGTAAAATTTTTATTCATTTCCTTTTTCCAAGTATCAAAAGTTATGATATAATCCGATCCTTCCATTTTGGCAAAACCAAATAACATAGGTAATTTAGTAAAGTTACCTTGTTTTAAAATATTGACAGGATAATCGTCTAAGAATATTTCTTGTCCATTATCTCGCTCTACACAAGGAGATAATAGAAATGTAGAATCTTTTCTAAACAAAACATTTCCTGATTGTAAAATGTGATAAGAAACATTTTTATAAGAATTTTCTAATTCAACCATATCATCTACATTATTGATTTCAATCAATTTTGCGTATTCTTTTGCATTCTTTATGGGGTCTACTTGAATACTATAAGGACACGTACCAGCACCACTCTCCGGTATAACCTTATTAAAAAGACCTTTAGCCATTTTCGACATCATCAAAAGATCAACAGCCGCTGAGCCTGCACTGTAACCAATAATTGTTACGTCATTAGAGTTACCTCCGAAGCTAGCAATATTTTTCTGGACCCAACGCAGCAATGCTACTTGATCTTTCATGCCAGCATTCCCTGGCACGTCTTCTGTACCTAAACAAAGGAAACCATGGGCGCCTACTCTATAATTAAATGTTACTGCAATTACTTTTTTACTCTTTACCAAATTCATAGGTTTTACGAGTTCTGAGAATCCTGCTATAAATGCGCCGCCATGTACATAAACAACGACTGAAAGATCTGACTCTCGTGTTTTAGGTACGTAGAGATTAGCAATTAGACAATCTTCCTTCATATCTTTTGGTTTTACAAAAATATGAAATTCATAAGTTTGAGGACATACAATATTATTTTTAACTGCTTCAAAGGGTTCGGACCAGAGTGGTGGTGGCAGCGGAGCCTGGGATTAACAAAAAAAAACACGACTGTATTTATGGTAGTTGTAATTTAAAAATTTACTTTAAACATGTTTAAGTAGAAGAAAAAAATAAAAACTATATTTATCGGTTTTTTATAAATTTTATATTAAGTACGCTATAATTGTTCACTTCCTATTTATTTAGAAGTGGAGACTTTTTTGGCATAATGTCTTACATAATTGTGAAAATTATTTGTTTAATATAATATCCTGTATGTTTCCCGTGAATAAATAAATAAATAAATAAAATAAATAAGTAATAAAAACATTATGAAGTATAAAGTAATTTTTTAGAAAATGGTTTTTCAATTTAAAAAAACTAAAAAACTACTTGGTTGATTTAGAACTCAATTACATAAAAAGGTCGGAGCCGAACAAAAAGTTACTTACATACAAAAACACACACATCAGACATTTGTTGGACTAAAGTTTAAAAAGAAATAAACAAAAAGGTAACATTCATGTTTTGAAGATATGTATTTGATGGTATTATAAAAACAACAGCATTTCATGTAATGCAAAGTGGAGCATCAGCATTGTTTGAGCTGAGCGAAGCGAAGCTCTTTAGTACTCAAATTTTCAACTCTTTGTTACCCAACTCCTCCCTCAATTTACGAGCTACACGCACGAAATTTTGTAAACATGCGTATAATGAGCAAAACTCGTTCTGGAATGAAAATCACCCAAACTGAATTGTAGTTTTCGAGATAATTGATAAAATGTGTCCCATATAGTTAACATATAGAACGTTTTTGTTTCGCGAGTACGACCATTTCCACTACACTACTTCAGCAATCTCACGTGCTTTCACCTTAGTCGAATGTGAGACGTCAACCAGTAAACAACTCCGCTCGATTTTTAACACACTTTTTTTTTCTTTTATTCTCCCATTCCTCTCTATCCTTTGCGATTAATGTTATTTGCAATTATAAATTTACTTAAAACAAGTATTGCCATCAAATCATAATTTTTATCCATAAATAAATATAAATATTTAACTCTAGACATTGATGTGCTCGACTTAGTAATTAGTTATTAAAATCCAAAAAATGTTGTTATAAGATTACTATCAAGAATTACAGTTATAATTTTCATTGGCGACCTAAATGAAATCTTTTGCTAGGTACGCACTTAGCAAAAGATTTCTGAGCAAGAGAAGCATCGCAAGTAACACGGCTTGTTTATTTTTATATTATGTTAATGTTGTTATCTTTCAGAATTTTTGTTTCATCAATTTTCAAATAATAATAATATCCCATCTTTTCTAAAAAGTTTCACTTCAAAATTCAAGTCTAAACTCGCATGTAAAGTGTTAGCAGAATATTAAAAATGAGAGCCTATTCGAGACTAAATAAATTCTTAAATTCATTTAATAAAAATTTTTAATAAGAATTTTTTTTTCAACTTTTACACATAATGACAACATAACAATGCAATGGGTATATTGTATTGACATATGACAAAAAAATAAGCAATAAAAAAGTATATCCTAATTATCTTGATTTATAAATTAATGAATTATATTGGCACATATTGTTTAACAATTCGAATCTGCGGCCTGCGTATAATTCAGTATGTTAATATTTAGATATTTAAATTAATAACTTGAAATGGATCGCATTACGTGACGCATTCATTGTTAGGTGGTATACTTTATAAAACCGTGTCCTTAATATGTTACTCATTTAAAAATTATACTATAAAAGTAAATAATCTGCAATTTAGTTAAGGTTGTGTATTTACACCGTTAAAATATATAAAACAAATTACAAAACGATAGTTTAACAATTATCTTAAAGTTTTCTTTACCTTAAAACGCTGAGTACCGGTGGGAGCTTTAGCGTATGGTATTCCATAGAATACGAAAACATCTTCTTGAGGGTCTTTGTACCCACGTACTGGTCCAGAATTTATTAGTACTAAACGTGATTCAACATGGTCAGTGATCTTGGATGAATCAAATGCGCAGACTAGTGACAGCAAAATATACAACCGCATTTTGTAACAAGTAATTTCGTACTCCGTTATACCATCTTACAAAACGTAATTAAGACTCGGTGTTTATTATTTTTACAACTCTTGATAACGAATCTAATGCTGTCTAAATAAGTTAATAATAACAAGCTATTACTAATGATTTTTTTTTATTATAGGCAATTTAATAATATCATAAATATAAATAAGACAGAAATTGTTTTAATGATTCTAAATGCCTTTTGCTGTAAAAATAGAATAATTTCCAGGAATCCCCAGTTTTATATATTGAATACTGACTGTTAGGGTCCCACTGGGGCGCAAATTAAAATGAACTGAATATTATTTTAGAAGCTCTACTCTTTTTAATCTCTCCAATCTGCACTTGTGCTCTCAGATTTTGTGGGACGGATAAAATTATTTGCAATAAGGGCAAGAATAACGTCTGAAAGATCTAGTGAATCGGAGAATATCTGAGTCAAGGTACGAAAATTTCTATATTTTTAAGAAATGTATGCAATTCTTTCTCGATAAAGTTTGTGATTTGTAATAGTCGTTTAAAATAATACTTAGTGGAACACAATATGGCTCCCACTAAGCCGTTTAAATGTAAAATATAGAATTTAAATGTTTATGTCTTTTAGAGCTACGCGACTTTTACGATCACACGGTTAAAAGAAACTTGGCTAACTCGGAATACTTTCCCACAATATTAATTAACGCTTTGGGACATGCTAAAAAACGATCTAAAACAGCCGTGAATGGTTCGCTTAATAAAGCCGTCACAAGTTCAATATGACAGGTTTTCGCAGAAAAACATAAAAAAAACTGAAAATGATTTTATTATTGTTTGTGTTTTTAGTAGGGTTTTTTTTGTGTGCTCTATACCTATATCACTTAATACATTCTTTTACTTTATTTTTTTATAAGTTCCTACTACCTGAAGTCAAATAATTATGTTCTTATATTTAAAAGCAAGAGTTGGTGCCCAGCATTTATATACTTAATATGAAAATAGTCGAACAATATTTTATGTTTTTTCTTCATTTTTTGTATTAGAATAAAATATATATGTATTTTCGTAAAATGATTTTACTACCAATCTAAATAGGGTGTTTTGCATTAAAACTATAAGAAGAGTTATTGAGACTGCCATCACGGTATAGATTGTTTATAAGCTCAAAGCACATACAATAAAAGCAAAATTTCGAATTGAACCTTGTATTGAATTACAATGAATTTTAAGTTCTGTTGTAGTAAAATAACTGTCAACTTAATAAATTTAGCCTGACTTTTATTTATAAAGCTTTATAAAAATGCAATTTTTTTAAATTAATGCTAGAGATATTGTTTATTAAACTTATTATCGGTATAGTTTTATCACTCGTTAAGAACATGTAACAAGTTCCGGCGGGTCAATGTTAACTTTTTTATTACTCATTTTGGCCCTAACTAACTAAGCACTTAGTTACGACATAAAAATAAGCCGAAGCCGTTCCACAGGTTAAGGTATTGAAATTATATATTTTAAAGGGTTAATTCATCGTAACGATATAGAGAAAACACCTTCCTAAAACGTTGGCTCAACTATTTTAATATAATTAGTGTCTTAAACCTACTGGGATCCGATCCGCTACTGCGGATTCTATCATGATCTATATACAAGAGAACTTGCACAATATTTGACCTAAAAAGAATAAAATATTTCAATACGTCTTTTAATTTTATTATCTATTATGATGTCATTGGCCCTACGATTTCGATAAACGAGCAACAATCTAAAAATTTCGAAACAGCAAATTGTGGGTTTATGTTTAATAAATATCATCTAGTGAGTACTTCAAATTTATCGATATTACAAAATGTTTATTTGATTTGACTACAGCCCGCCTGTTAAGCGTGGGCTGTAGTCTAAGGTGTGACATACTTGAATAGTAAGTACCTTTTTACTCTGGATTTGATATCTATAAACAGAAACCAGAGGGCAAACTACAGGAGAAAAGCTTGCTAATATGATTGTCAAGCCATACCCTTTCGAAAGCACTGGAAAAAAACCGCTATTGCTTCTCCGAACTTCTCAACTACCTCGCTCTAGATGTAAGTGGCATAAACTAGAAGATCCCCATTTGATCAATTCCGGCGAAAACTATATTGTCTATCACTAAGGAGTACTTCAGTCACTTACTTTAGTCACTTGACGTAACCAATTTGGGCCTGTAGTGGACAGCACTACAGCCTTCTTTGAGTGCGGGTTGCACGTTTGCCAGCTTCCAAGAACTCGACACTTTTCCAGTCACAAGAGAGATCTTAAATAGACGTGTAATTATGGGAGACAACTCAGGCGAACATTTCTTAAGAACAATTGCACGAATATCACCTCTCTTCTTTCCGAAATAATGGAGAACATCATTAACGGACAGCTCCTAGTGTACCTCTAGGATCGCCAGTTGATCAATGACCGGCAATGGGGCTTCCGCCATGGTCGATCGGCTGGTGATCTTCTGTTATATCTTTCACACCGTTGGACTGCGGTTATTGACAAAAAAGGAGAGGGTCTGGCAGTTAGTCTGGATATTGCGAAATACTTCGATGGTGTTCGGCACAAGAGGCTTCTTTCGAAGCTTCCTTCCTATGGGCTTCATGAGAGTATATTCAAGTGGATCACCAGCTTCCTCACTAGGTGGAGCATACAGGTCATTCTCGACGGATTTTGCTCGGATACCAAGGCTACGTGCTATCCCCAACCGTGTTCCTCCTGCACATTAATGATATGTTGGACATTTCCAAAATAAATCATTATGCGGATGACAGCACTGGGGATGCGGTATAATCCGGCCGGGCAGGTCTCTCTCAGGAAAACGTCGACGAGTGTCGAAAGAAACTTGTGTCTTTCATAAAGATCTCCCTAGGGATGATTTCAGAATGGGTTGAACTGAACCTTGTGCAGTTTAGTTTAATCCCCAAAAGATACAAGTTTGCACGTTTACCACTAAAAAAAAAACATTTGTCATATCACCGGTCTTCTAGAGCACACCCCTCGATAACTCGCTAAGTATCAGAATACTCCCAGTTTTTTTCCCAGAATACTCCCAGACTCTACAATTCGAGCAACTGTCAGTTTCATGGTCATCTGGAGAGCAAAGCCTAGTTGGCCTCGATGAGATTGGGTGTCATCAATTGAGCGAGGCAGTATTACAATCCTGGCCAACGACTTGCGCTCTATAAGGCACAGGTCCGGCCACATATGGGGTACTGTTCTCATCTCTGGTCCGAATCACCCCAATATCAGTTTCTACCTTTTGACCGCGGGTAACGGAGAGCCGTTCGGATTGTCGGGGACCCAGTGATCACATTCCATCTACACGTTTCGAATACTTTGCAGTAATCGTGTTGTAAGTCTCTGACTTTCTGACACACACTTACATCTCGTCTACCCGTGAACATGATTACTACAAAGTACTGGAAACGTCGGGTTAAAATCAAAATGTAATCAAATTATACGCGAGTTTTATTCCGTAAAAATAGTTATATTTCAAATATATTTCTAGATTCGATGTCCTAATAAAACTTCAAAGGGCGTAAAATACGATATTAAATTGATTGAATGTATAAACCATTATTGCATATGTCATTACGGAAACAGCATCAAAATATTATGTTTTTATTTAGCTCTATTCTATAAATTTCTACAATCACTGAATGGAATTTTTCTATTAACATTACTAAATTCCGAACCTGAGACCGTACTAACTTTTAAAAGTAAACCGTAAAAAAAAAGCATTTAATTAATGCTCTTACTATGTCTGGGTTGTTCTGTTAGGTATTTCAAACGCTTGGTCCTATTATTTTTATGTTTTTTATTTATTTCTGTTTATTACATTTACTAATATCTATACACAATTTTCATACAAATAAAGATTGTCGCGTTTAAGGAGTTAATACTCTTGAATTGTACATTGCAACAACTTAACTAAATACATATAAAATTTTATACACTAACTATAAATTATATTATGATTAACTAAAATATCTAAAGATAAAACAATTACTTACGAAGAAAATACCTTTATTAGTTTTGTACCTTTACTAAATTATTCATTTTTAGTATAATAATGTTTTTGATTCTTTTTAGTTTGATTAGAGTTTTTATTTTCAATGTTCAGTATTATTTTCTTTGGTAACTTATTTAGAATGCATGGCAGGATGTATGGCTAAAATCTCAATCCATATACATTATTAGACTTTCCATATACATTATTACATTATTAGACTAGACAGACTTCTCATAAAAACCAATCTATCATTTTTAACAACTATGACAATCTTTTTTTATATATTTAAATTAATTTTTTAGCGGAACTCGCTATCGCTTGAGATTCCATAGCGTATAATTGAATCAGCAAGTGACATGTACAAAAACTTTAAGATTTCATAGTTTATGTTTGACCAAACACAGCTTAGCCAATATAGTTCTTAACTTATGACAAATATAATCTATATGTGGACTCCAGTTAAAGTGGTGGACTACTATTAGGCCCAAGTACATATGTTGATATACAACTTCCAGCGACTGACATACACATGGGGTGTAACAACCATCCATGCAATAGTTGCGTGCGCACCAACATTAGGCTTATTTTATGTGGTGAGTGTATATACATTAATTTTGTTTTCGAATGATTAATAAAAACGCCAACGTCGTGCGACCACTTACAAAGTGTACCAAAATCTGTTTTTGTCAAGTTATTAGCCATGTTCATGTCATGATGTGCGTTGACGAATCACGTGTCGTCAGCAAATTGGTATATAGAACTGTGCCGGAATATGTAAGTACGCTGGATTGGTGCAAGAACAATGAAACCAACTAAAAATAGATAGTCTTATTTATTTATTTATTCATGCACCACAGTATGTAACACAAAAAAAAAGTAAAAACAAAAAGTATACATTGGATGAGCTTATTTCTATAAAGAAATCTCTTCCAGCTACCCACGAGTGTTAGACAGGCTGTTTCAAAGGGCAGAGATAGGTACATAGATATTTCTATAAAAATTCTACAGATACATAACAATAATACTATATATATATAATATACTACTACATATTTATATACAATAGAAATACATACATATATAATTTATGCTTGTGACAGAAAATGATGCCTTAATCTTCGTTTAAAGAGCAAAGTAGAGGAACTTGATGTTACATCAGTTGGTAGGGAATTCCATAACCACGCTGCTTTAACGGTAAAGGATTGGGAATAAAAGTTAGATTTATAGGGAGGAATTTCAAAAGTTTTAACTGTGACGCACGTCCGTTTTGGACGGCTACTGGATAGTGAGTATTGGAAACGTTCAAGTAAATAAGGAGGGGCTAAATTAGAAAGGAGATTATATAGCGTGGTTAGGATGTGCATATTCCGGCGAAGGCGAATAGGGAGCCACTCAAGTTGACGACGGAAATCAGAAATATGGTCAAATTTGCGTAGTCCAAAAATAAAACGGATACACAAGTTTTGAAGGCGATCTAGTTTGTTAAGTAGCTTCTCAGATGCGTCCAGATAGCAAACGTCAGCATAGTCAAGAAGGGGTAACAGAAGAGATTGTGCTAGCAAGATTTTAGTCCGCAATGGTAGAAAATTCTGCAAACGCTTAAGGGAGTGAACTGTCATGTGAATGCGATTTTTGAGATTTCATTTATAAATATAGAGAAAAGTAAGGGAGAAAGTACGCCGCAGCAGAAAGTTCAGACCATTCGGAGGAGGAACCATCGGAACAAGTAATCTGACGTCGACCGAACAGGTATGTATGAAACCAGGTAATTACGGGTGGAGATATGTTAAGACGGGCCATGATACCTAGCAATATATCAAAATCCACTGTGTTTAAAGCATTACTAAAATCTAATAGGACAAGGATAGTAAGGCTTTTGGTGGCCAATGCAAACCTAATGTCATCAGTAACCTTTATCAAGGCAGAGGATGTACTATGAGCTGAACGAAAACCGGATTGAAAGGGACTAAGGAGGTTGTTATAGTTTAAAAAATTTGATAGTTGCCTAAAAACGACCTTTTCTAAGACTTTGGACAGAAAAGGAAGTATAGATATGGGACGAAAGTGGCAGGGAGAGCTTGGATTACTGGTTTTAGGTAGTGGAATGATATGAGCTGATTTCCAAGGAGAAGGAAAGGAATTGGTTGTTAAAGAGAAGTTTAAGATATGTGTTAAAACAGCCAATATAATGTCAAGGAGAGGAATCAGCATATCACGACTAATATTGTCGTGGCCAACTGCTCTGGATCTGATACTAACAATAGCCGCCTTAACATCACACTCCGTAATTTCTGCGAAGCTAAAACTGTCACAGATAGGTGGAGTGGTATTTTTCAATTTATTGAGAACTGCCAATTGTCTGTATGCTAGTCTTGTATGAAATCATGATGATGCTGATCCAAATGGAAATAAATGTAACGGTGATGTATTTTTAATTTATTTAATTTTTTTTTATATAACTGTTAATTTATATTTATTGATATTATTATGTTTGTTATGTTCTAAATGTATAATAATAAATTTTGAGAAGTATGGTATAGTATTGCATTGTGTCGTGTTCTAAAATAAAAATATTTGAATTAAATTGTGGGTCTTTGATCTTCCAGAGCTAGAAACAAATATAACATTAAGGCTTTATAATGTGGTTCATTTTTTATAAAAGAACTATATGTCATAATAGTAAAACTACTTTTTGAATTTATTTGGAAATTTTATAATACATTCTAGAAGTATTAAGGAACTTTGGATTTTTGTTTATAGTTGTACCGATTTATACTTATTTAATTTCATGATTGAGAAAGTTTACCCCGATTTTCGGAAAAGGAGTTTTTGCAATATCTTTAATTTTGAGATGTTTTTATTTATAAAAACTATTTCTTCATTATTCATTATTTTTTTTTATAAAAACTATTTCATCAGACTATCGCTAAAGTCACTAAAACTAAAAGTTTATTTTTAGTGAAAATGCATAGATCAGTATAAATTTAAACCCATAATATACCTTTTTTTTTTTTAAGCCACAAAAGGTAAGCGTTTGACTACAGCCCGCCTGATGTTAAGCATAGGCTGTAGTCTAAAGTGTGGCACGCTTACCTAATAAATACCTATTAACTTTCGATTTGAAGACCCCCAGATTGTAACAATCAGGAAACACCGACTCCGGCAGAGAATTCCAAATTTTTGCCATCCGCACAAGGAATGTGGAAGCGAAACGCTTTGTATGGGACTTTGGAACCTCAACCGTAAATTGAAGCTTCCTGATTGAACTTCTCGTCGTTCGATGACTGAAAGGAGCTGGGTGTATCAAGTTGTGCAGCACTGTTGCACACTCTCCGAAATGTATCCGATAAAAGACCGACAAACTAGCCACCTTGCGGCGATGGTCCAAACTTTGGAGTTTTGCCTTGGCAAAGGTGGTATCACCCACGAGCCTCTTAGCCCATCTCTCAATTGATTCCAACGCCTCTAGCTGGTATTTTGACAATCCATCCCAAAGTTGCGAGCAGTACCATGGAGTTCATGGAGTACCATGAACGACCGAATTTGTGCTTTATAAAGTGTGAGCAACTGTTCCGGCTTGAAGTACCTACGCACCTTCCAGAGAACACCAAGCTTTTTAGCAGCCAATTGAGCCTTACACTCAATATAGGAATCAAAGTTGAGAGACGAGTTTAGGCTGACACCAAGAAGGTCTAGGTGGTTCGCAATCTTCACGGGTACATTTCGAAAAGTAGGGGCCAGATGAAATGGCCTCTTTTTGGCAGAGAATAAACACGCCTGAGTCTTCGCTGCATTAAACCTAACCAGGTTGGCATCGCCCCATTCGGAAACTGCCTGGAGGGAAAGATTTATGCGCTCGACCATGGCCTCTTTGATTGACTGGATTTCAGCCACACTAACTCGTGTGTTTGATATATAGCTCTCCACAACTGTGCTGTGGTCTGCATACCCAAAGATACCGGGTTTAAGCAGATCGTTAATGTGCAGCAAGAAGAGAGTTGCGGAGAGCACTGACCCTTGAGGAACACCGGCATTAATAGCCATTCGATCAGACGAGCAGCCGTCGATGACTACCCGTATTGACCGATTCCTCAAAAAGTCTGATATCCACACACAGAAACCAGAAGGCAAACCGTAGGAGGAAAGCTTGCTAATAAGGCTTTCGAGCCAAACCCTGTCGAAGGCCTTGGAAATATCAAGAGAAACCGCAAGGGCTTCTCCGAATCTCTCAACTGCCTCACTCCAGATATGACTGGCGTACACAAGAAGATCCCCAGTTGATCGATTCCGGCGAAAGCCATATTGTCGATCACTGAGGAAGTCATTCGATTCAAGGTACGCCAATAGCCTGACATTAAGGACGCGTTCCATGCTCTTGCAGAGTATGGACGTGACCGATATGGGCCTGTAGTTGGCAGGGTCAGCACGACTGCCTTTTTTGGGCACGGGTTGCACATTTGCAAGCTTCCAAGATCTCGGCACTTTTCCAGTCTCAAGAGAGAGCCTAAACGGACGCGTAAGTATGGCGACATGTGTTGACTTGGGAATCGTGAACTTTAGAAGTGAATGGTACCACATGAGGTCATTACGTTATAGGTGCTAAAAGCGAATTCCAATTAGCTGCTACTGCGGCTGGGAAATGGGTTGTAGTGTATTTTAAAACTTATCAATTTTAAAATTTAGAAATTTGATTGAGTAATTCGGAAGTTGGAGGGCGTATTTCGTGTTTACTGAAATGATTATTGTTGTATTTAAAAAGTATGACCTGCTATTTTGATTCAAATACACCCGAGGACGTGTGACATAGCTAACGTAAAAGCCTTGGTGTAGATTTCAATGATTACTTAGTAGTGGCAAACGCTGTGACGTCAGTTAGTTTTAATGGCAGCACGGGGACAGAGTTGTTCAAGAAAGTATTGATTAAACTACGGTCACTTTTTCTGGAGGCGCGGACCTTCTCCGACACAAAACTGTCGGTTTGTTTGGCGTGGTGAGTGTTTATTAAAGATATGACATTGTGGTCTTGTACAGTAAGGAAGCGAAGTATGTCTATGTTATTTTTTTAACATACTGTCAAATTGAGCCCTGTACATCAAAGTGTAATCGTTGATAATTTTGATCCGCTATCGCTGGTACTTTGACATTTATATTAGATACATTTTATATTAGATATATTCCGATTTATGTTAACTAGCACGTATCGACGTTTAGGCCCTGGTAGGACTCTAACATTGGTCCTTCAGTACCTGTCGTGTATTAACTGTTTTTGGATGATCAAGTTCCAGAAAATCAAGATTCTGAAATCAAGAAAACTTTGATTGTGGTTTTCCACTGTTCACCTGGAGGAAACGTTTTACATTAATCTCAGAGGAAATTTTCTCATTTCAATCACAATACGCCCGAGAGGTTATCAGAAAGTCGATTTTACAACGGACATCGATGCAATAAAGCATCAAGGGTCGTTCTAGTAAACAAATGAAGGACTATTTAATTTTATTTATCATTTTATTATATATATATGCACTTTCATTACTCAGAAAGTTCAGCTTTATGATACTCCCGAGAAGAGTATATAGTATTTTGCAGGTCAATCAATTCAAATCTAATTGCGTTAATTTTCCCAGAATAGATTTAATAATATTTTGTGACGATTATCAATAATGGAATGAGTTTAAATTGTTAATCATTAGATTATCTAAAAATCAATGCCTAATCTTGATTACAAAATTAGATATTGATAATTTTAATAAAATGCATTAACTACGGAACTTCTTAACGATACAGCTTTATTCTTGATCGATTATTTAGACTTTAAAACGTCCGCACGGAGTATCTCATATTCATAAGTTCATAAATTGTACAATGTAAAAATTATGTAATACGAATCTCTCATTAGTATGTGTAATTTGAATGACATAAATAAAAATTTACTAAATTATTAATCATAAAATCTAGACAGTATCACCCACACAGTATGCGAAAAACAAACAAATACTCTCAGTCTAAGCTTCTTATTCTTCATTTGTCCTAAAAGGAATAAAATTTCAATTTGTTTCTTAATTTTTGTTATCTATTATAATGTTATTGACACTTCCTAATTGTGATTAAATATTGTAATCACCCCGTTTATTTAAATCGATTTATTTGTAATACCTTTAAGTTTTAAAGTTTCCTGAGTAAAATACTAAAAATTTATTTTTTATTTTATGAAATGAATTATTTTTCTCGCGACCTGATTTTGCAATTGACTTCATTTTGGTACCAAATGAAATACATTTCCATAAAGTGGTACGATTAGTTTTCGAGGAATTAAACGGTTATTTAATTTATTTTAAAAAATAAAAATTGCGTATTCGCTATTTATAAGAAGCTAATTGAGTTTTATGGAATGCAAAAAGTGTTCATAATTGGAAAAAATATCTCTAGTTTTTTTTTTGTTTTTAAGAATGTAGTATGCTGTATTTGCAATAAGGTGTTTTAGTGGCTTTAGCGATAGTCTGATGAAATAGTTTTTATAAAAAAAAATATAATAATATTTTTTTTTAAATAGGAAGTTAAAGTGATGGGGCTTGTTCCTATTACCACTTGTTTCTTTTTATTCTCTTAAAAGTATCTACAACATCTCAAAATTTAAAGATATTGCAAAAACTCCGTGTCCGAAAATCGGGGTAAACGTTTTCAATCATGAAATTAATAAACTATGAAATGCAAGATCAGTCGGACCACGAAGAAATGCGCAAGAGGTCTGAATCAAGGTAGGAAATTGTTTCGCCGATAATATTGTTAGTGTGCGTCGAGAATGTTGAGTAAGTATTTATTGTCTGTGCTAAACTAGAACAAAAATGTAATGATTACAATCTGTAGTTCTCTTTCTTATATATAAAAGGTCAAGAAAGTAATATTTGGGTTTTAATATTATGCTCTGCTTTGACAATAAGCCGAATAAATTAATATGCGTCTTCAGCGCCAGTGTGAGAAATGTTACAAATAAACCTTTCAAATAGACACAACTAGTGACTCAAAAAGAATATTGTTAAAAGTACTCTCACAAACCCAAGATATCAACGGGTGAAAATCAGCTTCAGCTTTCAAAGATGGCTGCCATTTCGAAACATCTGATAAAAAAAACAAGTACCATAATCGTAAAAAGCTTATCAGACAAGTATACTGGTCTCGTGAAAAAATGTAATACAGCGGCAGGAATATTGAAAAATTACCTGCGTAAATAAATCCTAACATTGAACTGTTCATTTAGTGAAAAATCACAGGATCAGTATAACAAATTGGAAAATATCATAACTAACCTTAAATCAACAGGAGTGTCTTTGAAAGAACCTGACAAAGTTTGCACTTGCTGCTTACTTTAACTTAAAAATATGACAGTTATCACAACACTAAAAACTATGGACAAAGAATTAAGACGTTACTTTCGAATATAAAAAATCCAGAAACCTTTTTATATGTTTAAATATAGAAGGTATAATTTCCTCCCACTAGCCAAAACTTGATTTATTTTTATTTAAGATGTAATAATTGGGATTTTATCCATAAAACCACAGGCTTCTTATTAATTAAGGATTTACTGACAATAACTCCATGTTTTTTATAGTGACGCTTCTACGAAACTCAAATTAAAATGATGCTATACAACACTAGTTTTCCTAACCGATTTTCATGCTGAAACTCTTTTAGGACACAGCAACCTGAATAATCTCCAATTTTTTGCTGTTGCATATTCTTAATTTTTTTGGTTTCATTTGTTTTTTTTTTGTTTTTTTTTTTGTATTATTCATTATGATATTAGGTTTTGGTTTTGTACGTAACTTTTTTTTTGTATGTATGCTGTGTTCTAAATAAAATAAAAAATCTTATCTCATCTTAGCTATTCTATAAATTTGTAAAATCGCTGAAAGGAATCTTACTATTAGTCCCATAGATTTTGTATTATTTGCAGTACCTATGTGTATTTCTATATTGTATATTGACAAGAATTCTTTTACTGAAGCAAAAAAAAAAATAAAAAGAAAAATATATATTTTCTTCTACTATTTCTGGTATTGTTTTCTGAAGACAGCAGTGTTTTCATGTATAGCCAGATGTACGATTAAACTTATTATTAAATTAGAAATCTATCCTTAAAAATGATACACACCAGCAATACGTGACGTCAAAGTTCTTTTGAGTCAGCACAAATGCGTCATGTCTAGGGTTAGTAAAACACTATAAACGAGTTAACCCAGTAAGGTGGAAGGTTTAGATGGACATATTAGCTATTGTGTACTAATTATTTATATATTTTATAAATTCAATCTAAAAGAAAGAACACCTCTTGTCGCTGTGTTACCCAAAATTTTCTAAAATGTAAAAAAAATATTAGCATTTTCATCCGACGTCTTTTCTGAACGCAATAAATTTACTTTTTTTTATATTTAAAATATCGAAATTATAATTTGCCGTTTATGGCTAAAACTCGCTTTATTTTCATTTAGAGTGTAAAGAAGGTATAGGGTTATTGTAATATAGACCATAAATCTTATCCCAAAAACCACAGGCTTCTTTTAACAATGGCCCTTTTAGTTCTGAATTTTTTTTAAGTTCCATATAGGGAGACCAGTTTTCACCTACAGGTGGCCATGCTGGGAATCCTGAAGCTGTGGGTTTTCTGGAAATTCAAAACAATTATTTATATTAAATAGTTTTAGGCAATACATAAAAAAATGGTTTTGTTCAAAATATACCTAAATAAAATAATTTTATATTTATTTCAATAGAATAACCTACATTTAAGTTTCAAAATAAAACTAGATTATATGTTTGAGTGATTAAAATGTTTATGCTCAAAGTGCGGTCTTTATATTAAAACTTTTATTAAAAAGTTCACTTGAAATAGGCAATTCTATGTCGTATATAATAATTACGCGTAACTCACCCATTCTTTATGAAATTCAGCCAAAGTTCCTTCATAACACTTTTCATTTTCACATAATCTTCTGAAGTAACATTTGGTTTATATAGGTATTCAAATTCGTCTAAAACTGCGTTTGTTTGACCACAATGAGTGGCCCCACGTATATCAGTCTTCGGCACAATTGGGGTGTTCTCATCCGTGTAAGAATACTGGTACAAAAATATTTGATCGTGTCCTGATTCTAGAAGATAGTTAATATTTCTCAATGTTGGGCATCTAAACATAACATCAGACCAGAAATCTACATATCTTATAACAGCATTGTCATCTACCGGCTTGTCTCCAAAGTAGAATTTTTTAATCATATTTGCTACTAATTCTGCTTCTTCTGGAGTTTTAAAATGTAAGTCAATAGGTAGAAAATTTGTAAAATTTTTATTCATTTCCTGTTTCCAAATATCAAAAGTTTTAATACGATGTAATCCTTCCATATTGGCAAAACCATATAACATAGGTAATTTAGTAAAGTTACTTTGTTTTAAAATATTGACAGGACTATCATCCAGGAATATTTCTTGTCCATTAGCTCGCTCTACACAAGGAGATAATAGAAATGAAGAATCTATTCTATACATAACATTTCCTGATTGTAAAATGTCGTAAGAAACACTTTTGAAAGAATTTTCTAATTCAACCATGTCATCGACATTATTGATTTCAATCAACTTTGCGTATTCTTTTGCATTCTTTATAGGATCTACTTGAATACTATAAGGAGATGTACTGGCACCACTCTCCGGTATAACCTTATTGAAAAGACCTTTAGCCATTTTCGATATCATCAAAAGATCAACAGCTGTTGACCCTGCACTGTAACCAATTATTGTGACGTCATTAGCGTTACCTCCGAAGCTAGCAATATTTTTCTGGACCCAGCGCAGCAATGCTACTTGATCTTTCATACCAGCATTCCCAGGCACGTCTTCTGTACCTAAGCAAAGGAAACCGTGCGCTCCTACTCTATAATTAAATGTAACTGCAATTACTTTTTTACTCTTTACCAAATTCATTGGTGTTACGAGATCTGCGAATCCTGCTATAAATGCGCCGCCATGTACATAGACAACGACTGGAAGAACTGACTTTTTTGTATTAGGTACGTAGACATTAGCAATTAGACAATCTTCCTTCATATCTTTTGGTTTCAAAAAAATATAAAATTTATAAGTTTGAGGACATACAATATTATTTTTAACTGCTTCAAAGGGCTCGGACCAGAGTGATGGTGGCAGCGGAGCCTGGAATTAAAAAACACTTTACTGTATTTTGTGGTAGTTGTGATAATAGTAATAAAACACTATGAAGCATAAATTACATTTTTTAGAATTTTTTCCTAAAACTAAGAAACTGCTGAGTTGATTTATCTGGAAAACTAATCAACTATAAGTGGTTAGTCGAAACTCGAATGTTCATCGATTAGTACAAAAACAACGATACATACAAATCTAGATAAACACACACATCTATATATGTTTAGTAGGACTGTAGTGTAAAAACAAATAAACAAGAAGTTAATTACGTCGGTCACAACCGGAGGATCCAAAAAAATACAAATTTATTAACTTAAAATTTAATTCTTATATTTAATTTACAAACTATGTGTTCCTTGCTCAAAGTTGGAGACAAGAATGAATAAAATGAATTTATAATTAAAGGAATACAGAAAGTGCAACAAACAAGGGTTTCAGATTTACATTCTGGGATTTTAACATGATACAATGCACCTGTGCTTAATCAGCGTTTCCACGGTTCGTAAGAATATAGTAAATGCTAATTTAACAATTTTATTTTTAATAAGTATATAAGAAATATCTAATACATGATTACATAGTCTATGGTAATATAACAAGTTAATAAATATTCGTATGTTTTGAATAACAATTATTGGTAGCATCATAAAAACAACATCAGTTCATGTAATGCAAAGTGAAGCTTCGGCAATATTGATTAAAATTGAAAATGGAGTTATAAAATCACTATCAAATATTACAGTTATAATTATTTTCTATGGCAACATAAATGAAATCCATTGCTAGGTACGTATGAATACGGTCAAAAAGGATATATGATATTGACTGATATTGGGGTGATCTGGACCAGAGATGAGAACTGTACTCCATATGTGGCCGGACCTGCGCCTTATAGAGCGCAAGTTGTTGGCCAGGATTGAAATACTGCTGTGTGCTCTCAAAGAGCAGCGATACGACAAATGGGGTTTTCTTAGTGGTAAACGTGCAAACTTGTGTCTTTTGAGGATTAAACTGAACGAGTTTCAGTTTACCCATTATGAGACCATCAAAAGTTTCTTTCGGCACTTGTCGATGTTTTCCCGAGAGAGACCTGCATGGCCGGAATATACTGATTCTTCAGTGCTGTCATCCGCATAACAGTGTATGTTGGAAATATCCAACGTATCATTAATGTGCAGGAGAAACAAGGTTGATGATAGCACGTAGCCTGGGATACACCAGTTTTCACGGGCCTGGTGTCCGAGCAAAAGCCGTCGAGAACGATCGGTATGCTCCGCCCAGTGTGGAAACTGGGGAAAGTGACGATCCACTTGCATAAACTCTCAGCAAGCCTATAGGAAGGAAGCTTCGAAAGAAGCACATTGTGCCACACACGATCCGAAGGCTTTCTCTATATTCAGACTAACTGCCAGACCCTCTACCTTGCTTTCAGTAACCACAGCCCAACGATGTGAAAGAAATAAAAGATGATCACCAGCCGATCGACCATGGCGAAAGCCATTTTGCCGGCCATTAATCAACTAGTGATAGTCGATGTACGCTAGGAGCTATCAGTTAATGATGTTCTCCATTTGTGATAGCGATAGGTCTGTTGTGAGCTGAGTCTAAGTCTTCTTTAAGGATCGGATGGACAAAGGCACACTTTCATGAGACCGGGAATACGCCTAGAAGATAGGAGTATCGAAATAGATGCGTATCAGGCAAAGATCGGAAGACTCTAGGGGAGCCTCGACAATCTTGATACTTGATACTTTCCGGAATGAGCTGAATCGAATAATTCTTCAATAACTGTAGTACCAAACAATGAAGTCATTTTTTTTTGAAATGCGAAATTAAAATTAACTGAAGGTTTTATAAATGATATTCTAATTGAATCGGTATAAGATAAAGGAGAAAACTGCAGTTTAAATAAAAGAATCAATAGCAAAACGGTTAGGTTGTCGTCTTATGGCAATTTCTGTTTATTTAACTAGAATAGGATAAAATAAAATCCATGTTTTCGCCATTATTACAGTGAATGTTAGGTGTTTAAATTCAAATTCAAATTCAAAATATCTTTATTCAAATAGGCATTTACACGCACTTTTGAATCGTCAATTATTACATTATAAAAATGTCAGTAGTCAGTCCGTCCTTAAGCTACCACCAGCTCGGAATGCTGTTCTGTTGAGAAGAGCTGGCCAGAAACTCAACAGTTGCTCGTTTTAAAATATGTGAACAATGTTTGATGTACAGATTAGAATATCCTGCAAATGAGTCAACAACCAAAGCTCCACAACCTAACCTTTTACTTGATCGAAATACGATCAACTAAGAATTCTTGTATGCTATAATAAGCTTTATTTAACAGTATACTTTTAATTTTAGATTTAAAAGCAAGTAAAGGAAGGTCTAAGATATCTTGTGGAAGCTTATTATATATGCGAACACTCATGCCCATGAAGGATTTTTTAACTTTTTGCAGACGAAATATCTGCGTTGAAAGTTTATTTTTATTTCTAGTATTTATAGCGTGTCTGTCACTGTTCTTTACATATCTATCCAAATTGTGACGTACAAATAAAATGTTATTAAATATGTATTGAGAAACGACCGTAAGAATACCAATTTCTTTTAAGACATCTCTCAGGGAATCTCTAGCTTTTAAGTTATAAATAGCCCGCACAGCTCTTTTTTGTAAAACAAATAGAGAATTAACTTCAGCAGCACTGCCCCATAACAAAATACCGTAAGACAAAATGCAATGAAAGTAACTAAAATAAACAAGTCGAGCTGTATTGACATCTGTTAATTGTCTTATTTTTTTAATTGCATAGACGGCAGAGCTGAGTCTCCCTGCGAGTGTTGAGAGATGGGGGTTCCACTGGAGCTTTTTATCTAAAGTTATACCTAGGAAAACCGTTGAGTCAGTCATTTCCAAAACTTCATTGTTAAGGAGCAGGCTACAATTCTGACTTTTTACATTGGGAAGTGTAAACTCCATGCATTTGGTTTTCCTTGTATTTAAGACCAAATTATTTATTTCGAACCAATGAAGAACACGTGACAGAGCGCTGTTTACTTCGTCATAATTAGTTCTATTACGCCCGACTTTAAAAATAAGCGAGGTATCGTCAGCAAAAAGCACAATGTCACATAAGCCCTTTACGAAAAAGGGCAAATCATTAATATAAAGTAAAAATAAAAAGGGACCAAGAATAGATCCTTGTAGAACACCCATCTTTAGGTAAGAACCAGCCGATTTAGAATTATTTACATCAACTGTCTGGACTCTTTGAACTAGGTAAGAGGCAATAAGATCAAGCGCAACACTACGCACACCATAGTGGTTAAGTTTGCATAGTAACGTTTGATGGTCAACGCAATCAAAGGCCTTGGATAAATCGCAAAACACCCCGATTGCATTCTGCGATTTTTCCCATGCGTCGTAAATGTGCTTAAGAAGCGTGGCACCCGCATCAGTTGTTGATTTACCTTTGGTGAAACCATATTGTTCACTATGCATGATTTTATTACTAGAAACAAATTCTGACATTTGATTTAAAATAATCTTTTCAAAGATCTTACTTAAGGTCGGTAAAACAGAGATAGGCCTATAGTTTCCCGGTTCTTTTGTATCGCCATTTTTAAACAAAGGAACTACTTTACTACTTTTCATCAAATCTGGAAAAATACCGGTTTCAATACATTTGTTGAAAATTAAGCAAAGTTGTGGGGAAATTTCATTTATATTATTGCTAAGTAATTTAACTGATATACCCCAAAGATCACCGGTTTTTTTCAGTTTTAAGGTTCTAAACGTTTTAACAATTTCATCAGATGAAACAGGCTTAAAAACAAAACATTTATTACCGACTCTAACGTTATTAGTTAGTTCCATGATTGCATCAGATGATGAAGAATTTAAATTACGCGTGACTGCTAATGGAATTTCAGTAAAAAAAGATTCAAAAATGGTCGCCACATTTATATCTGTACTTACTACTTTATCATTAATTTTTAACTTTATAGGTTCTTTAGCAGCCCTAGTTTTCCCCGTAACACTAGATAAAACATCCCAAGTTGCTTTTATTTTATCGTCTGAATTTACGATTTTATTTCGAATATATATCGACTTGGCTTGTAAGCAAACGTTCTTAAATATTTTAGAAAATATCCTAACTTTATTCAAGAACAACGGATCATGATTCCATTGCCTCTCTCCATATAAATCGTATAACTTTTCTCTACTTTTATATATTCCCACGGTCGCCCAATCACTAAATTTAAGATTAAAGTATTTTATCTTTGTTATGGACTTAAACGTATTATTAAATTTATGTAATACAAGTTCGAATACTTTATTATATAGATTATTTGGATTATCGTCTGTTAAATTTTTAGAACTAAATATTCATGTTTACAATTTACTTATAGGTAGAAATGCTATGATATACCCAGACATTGAAATCGTAACGGATTGCTCAGATAGGAAAGTATTCAGAAAAAAAATGTAGAATCTAGATCAGAAGATGATTTATTTTTATTAGAGTCAGAGTCATAAGAATTAGATGCAAAAATTATACATTTAAAATTAAAAGAAAAATAAAATATATATTTGAAAAATATTCATCCGTCCTAAATCAAACTAGTAATTTAAGAAACCGGTCAACTAAAGATACGTGTAGTTAAAGACGATATTATTTACTACCGGCCCTATCGGTTAGCTCCTATGAAGAGGGAAAAAGTTAATGATATAATTAAAGACCTTTTGAAACAAAACATTATTTGTGAAAGTTACCACCTTTTTGTAAACCCAGTAATAGTAGATAGATTGTGTGTAGACTATCGACCATTAAATAAAATTTTAAAAAACTAGATACCCATTCCCTCTTATCGAAGACCAAATCGACAGACTCGATAAAGCAAAATTCTTTTCATCAATAGATACGAAAAATGGGTTTTATTAAAAATTTAAATTTCATCTGAGTCTATAAAATATACCGCATTACGGATATCAATTATGAATTTTAAAAATGTATTGTGGCCTATCTATTTTTCAAAAAGCTATTAAAAAGCTTTACGACACCTTAAATTCCTTTTAGTATACGTAGATGATACTAGTATATTAATTCCATTCTTAACAGAGGAAGCTTTAAAAGTATTACACTTTGCAAGTTTTACGATTAATCTAAAAAAAAATGAACATTTTTGGTTGATTAAATAGAATATCTTAGTCGTATCATATGGCAAGAGGGTGTGATGCCCAGTGGGTCAAAAGTAGTTGCCTTAGTTGTTTTTCCTATACCACAGAACGTTATGAAAATACTTGAGTTTATGGAACTTGCAAGTTGTTTTCGAAAATTTATTGCTAATTTTGCAACCAGTATAGCTTGTATAAAATTCAACTTTTCTTAGAAAAAAAAAAAAACAAAAATGGGTACGGGGTAGGGAGGAAGATGCAACTAAATCTCTGCTTACCATATTCCATCCAAAATTATCAACAGAACTTTACACTGATGCCAGTTCAATAGCGTATGGAGCTATTCTAGTACAAAGAGTCATTATTAAATAACGAAAGAGTTGTAACCTACTTTAATACAGTGAAATCTCCCATTTATGTTAACCAAATTTCATTATTAACAAATGCAAAATCGTATGAATCTTCTATTTTAAATAATAACGATAAAAAGGAAAAATGAAGATTAATTTAATTGTTTGAAATTGCACCACAAAACAACAGCGAAACACAAAATTGAACAAGTCAAGTCATATCCGACGAACTTGACGAAAATTAATATTTTTTAAAAGATTTATTGTTTTATCATTGTTTACGATAAACTACATCAGTAATGGTTCATCAGATTGGCCAAGCGGGATCTGGGAAGTTCAGCAGTCAAATAATACTGCGATACAAAATTCCATTGGCCTTACGCTAGTCCGTTGGCCTATAGGTTGAAATGCGAACATCCCCTGTGTTCAATCACATTTAAATGATATATTCATTCCTGAGTATCCAATATATGTAAGTGCGAACCGCGAATTGGCTTACCAGCATTTACCTACACATGCATATAAATATAAAACTCGGTTTGACAGAATAAAAAAAATTTTGAATTTGGCAACATAGTTTATGTAAACCAAGATCATAGGCGGCATGATGAACTGAGACCTAGATTTCAAGGCCCTTATGAAATTAGTGCTGTACTTGCCAACGATAGGCGTTCTCTTAAGGGGTTGCTAAATTTAAGAAACGTTGTCATGCTAAAGATAAATTGAGGCTATGGCCGGGAGAATTTGTCGAATCAGAATCACATCCTACGGATAATCAATCGTAGATATTAAGTTTATTGCATAGTATAAGCATTGATTACAAGTATATACAAGATGATTATAATAATAATAATATCCTTTATTGTACATCCTCAAAGAGTATTATAACATGAAAAAGAAAAAACTAAAAACTAAACACAAATATAAATGTACAATGGGCGATCTTATCGCTTATAAGCGATCTCTTCCAGGTAACCCATTTATAAGAAATTACAAAAATTGGCGGAAAAGATGTACATCTTTAGATGATATATTACATAAATATAATACAACATAATACACATAGTACATAAATATGTATATAAAATATATATACATAAAATAATAATACATGAATATATTAGTATCACAATAATATTAAATGAAAACACAAAAGGAATACAAGGTAAAGAAGACCTAGTTGCAAGGAAAAGTAAGTGCAAGAAAATGTTTGTTAATAGATTTTTGAAGATATTAAGAGATTGAGCTTGTCGAATAGACTTGTATAGAAAGTAGTAAAGTGAGAAGGAATATTAAGTTGGGAGTTGTCTATAGAACGAAGTGAACGATTATGTGAATCTTTTAAAAATTTAAACCGCTCTTTTAAGTAGGTAGGAGTAACTGGATTGAACAGTATTGAATAGAGCATACAGAGAATATGAGTATTCCTGCGAAAGCGAATAGGCAGCCACTTGAGTTTTTCGCATTGATGATTGTTATATTTTAAATAATTTCTATTATATAAGTATATATGTTACTGAAATTTTGATGTTATATGGTTGATGGAGAAATATATATATTTATATATATATGTACGTGAGAAGTACAAGATTTGATTGAACTGATAAAGTCGTTTGCTTGGTTCTAGCCCGTCTCATGTGCAGCAGGTGTGGGGCTAGATATTATTGTAGCAAAGCGGTGACCGTTGTTACTTGTTCTATTAATGTGAAAGAAAAACATTAACAATGTTAAAATGTATTAGATTTAAAGACTATTCTATTTAATAGCCTAATGTTTGTACTTCGAGAACGAAGTCCAAGTCAGTATGGCCGTGATAAATATATGAAAATAAAAAATACCATAAAGGGAAGTTCTATTGATTATAATTATTTAAGACTGATGTTTTTATAAATATAAATTAATATTTGATTTAGGAATGATTTGAAGTGTTGTTATTATTTATTATTCAGATAATAAATATAAGCAATATTATTTGACTATTGTTTAGAAAAATTATTAGTAGGGTAGATAATAAATAGAACCGAATAGTATGGTATAAAAGTGATAGATGTCTGGATACAGTTTATAACTGGCAGAAGAATGAAGCATTGGTGAAATAAAAGTTGTGTTTTCCATTTATATGGTGATTTTAAGTCAATGGTTCATTTTAATAAATATTTATTATAAAGATTTTTATTATTTATTGCCTCACTTTGATAATCAAACTAATAATCTGTTTTTTTTATTGTGCCTCCTAAATAATCTTACAATATCGTCAACTTTATTATTATACTTATATGTATATTTTACATTAATAGTGTATATATACATATTTTATATTTTTATTTAATTATTATAATCTAACACACGCGTAGACTTTACCATGATCGTCAAATCCATCCATCGAATTTATTGTATTGACTTCGATTTGGTACCAATCGATAAGTTTTATTTAACCTACAACTAATAATTAGTTAGGCAGCAAAATTATCCAAGCAGTATTTTAGTTTTTTAAGAAATGTGATGTTTGTTTACCCATTATTATTATTAAAAAGAATAGAAAATAAATAAATCATGGATAACAAAACAATTTTGTATTCTACTCCAAATTTAAATTGAAGATACAAAGTATTCAAATATTGATAAAAAAATATTTTCGTTTCCATTATTGATTTATTTTCTGTCCTGCGTGTTTGTGTGTTAGCCAATCGATATGATACATTTAATATAATTATGATGAGTCGCACACCCTATTGGGTGTGCGACTCATCATAATGGCTTGTAATATGGCTTGTAATAGGCTTGTATGTTTTCATAATATTTTAATTTTTCACAATTTGCTTTTCATCAAGTTTCAAATAATAATAATAATAATAATATCACAGCTACTTTAAAAAAGTTTCACTTCAAAAGTCGAATTTTAACGGAGTTGTATGTAAAGTTTTAGCAAAAATGTATAACTGAGAGCCTATGCAATACTTACTAAGCTTTTTTAAATTCATATGCATTCAAAAAGCTTAGTATCATTATGTATTGTTTGTTCTAATTATGTATTGTACTTAATGGTTGTTCTTTGATAACTTAATGATAACATAACAATGCCATGGGTGTATTGCAATGACGTGTTTTAAAAATAAAAGCAATAAGTCAATCCTGATTATCTTTATTTATTAATTGATTAGTTATATTGGCACATGTGGTTTAACAATTCCACCTTGGAGGACTAGCTATAATTCAGTCTGTTAATATTTAGATATTTAAATTACTAATTGTTATTTTTTTTGAACAGTTAAGCGTTTGATTACAGCCCGTCTGATGTTAGACAAGACTGTAGTCTTAGGCAAAGCATGCCTACCTAGTAGGCGTTTATCGGAAAGCGTAGTGATTATAATACCATGTGCTTAATATGATACTCATTAAAAAGATATATCTTAAAAGAAAATGATCTGCATTTTAGTCAAGGCTATGTTTTTAGTATTGAAATAGTTAAATTATAAAAAAGTAATTATAAAACGATTACCTTAAAATTTAACAATTATCTCAAAGTATTATTTACCTTAAACCGCTGAGTACCGGTAGGCGCTTTAGCGTATGGTATTCCATAGAATACGAAAACATCTTCGTGTGGGTCTTTGTACCCACGTACAGGTCCAGAATTTATCAGAACTAAACGTGATTTACCATCATCAGTAATCTCGGACAAGACGAATGCGAGCACTAAAGACAGCAGAATATACATCCGCATTTTGTAACGAATCACTACTTACTCCATTATAGCATCTCACAGATTATAATTACGACTCGGTCTCTATTATTTTTATAATATTTGATAACGAATCTAATGCAGTTTTATTAATTTAATTATTAGATATTGTTAGTAATTTTATTGATTACTTCTTGCTCTCACACTCATCATAAAGCATCATTTATTTATTATTGGAATCTTATCATAAATATAGTTAAGACAGTGATTAGTTTGATGATTCAAAATGTCTTTTCCTGTAATTTTTAGGAGTCAAAGATATTGTATATTGCATAATAAGGAAATTAAAATTGACTGCATATCGATAGGTGCTATTTTAATCAAGTACCATAAATTAGAATCAAACATATTATTATTGTATAAAAGTAGTCGTCGTGGTGGTATTTTGCATCTGAACGACGAAGACGCGTCTTCGGACCTCAGGTACAGGTACCTACAACCTGGCCTTTTTTCCAATTTTTTTTTCCTTGCGTAATTTCTTATATGCTCTTCCAATGTGTAATGCTTTTAATGTGCACTCTGGGGTGAAGTCTGCTAGATTAAAGACTTAAAATTTGAAAGGGGAAAGAGATAAAAATATGCCGTTCTGATTGTTCTACGGGGTATTTTCAATTTCGCAACTCCGATGGCGCCATCAGTACTGGGATATACATTAAAGTCACATTCGTTTTTTTTATATAGCTAAATTTTTATACTAATTTTAATTAACATTATCTATAAAACAATGCTTATCCCCAGAATATTTAGAGTCGCCTGAAGGCACTTCAAGAGTGTGATTAGGTGTGGTTTTGAAAAGGACTGAGGTTATTTTGGCGTATGTTCGTATTGAATCCTTTTTCTTTATTTGGCTAGTTTGTTTGTTTCTCGACAAAACTTATTTGTGTGGGTTTTTTGTTTTAGTGTTGCCGTTATTGTTATTGTTGGTCCTAACGTATTGGTAGGTAGTTTTGCGGACCGATGTGGCAATATTTTACGCAGTCCCGACAACTTCAAGTAAGTCCGTAGGACAATATTATATCATGAAAAGTTATTTAATTTAATATGGGATATTAATTTAGTTCCTCGGCTGTTGTACGTGACTATCGACCGATGTAAGTAGGTCGGTCGTGATAGAATTTTTCCAGTGATTCTAATTATCTACTAATCACGCATGAGTGGAAAGTATCGCGAATTTTGGTGTAAAAATATCTAAAGTGCCTAGTTTTTGAAATAAATTTGTTAATTTTTTTTTTCCTTTTATTTTCGCTCCCGTTGTAAAGGTCTTTACTTCCTCTATGCCAGGGTTGTAAGACTAGCCCACTGGGATGATGTTTCCTTGTAAAAACCACCCTTTTAAATCTCTCCAAGCTGATTTATTTTATTACTATTAGCTGAATTATCTGCACCTATCAGGTTTTATGGGTTGGAAAAAAAATAGTCGTTCAATAAGACAAAGGGCAACAATAACATCTGAAAGTTTTAGTGAATCGGAGGACATCTGAGTTAGGGTACGAAAGTTTCTATTTAATTAAGAAATATAAAAGGTTCAATATGACAGGTTATCACAGAAACACATATAAAAATAGGCGAAAATCATTTTGTTTATTTACAATCTTTCTACCCTACAGATTACTTATCAATTTGTATTAAAAGTATAAGGTTAGTTATTGAAATCGCCACCATGGTGTAGATTGTTTACTAATTTGAAGCAAATTCAATAAGTAACATTTCGAATTTAAATTTTTATTAAGACTGTTACATAGAATGATATTTTAAGTTGTGTTACAGTAACATGGCTGTTAACTTATTATTTTTGTTCCGACAATTATGTTTAAAATATGCTATTGTTTAAAAAGTAATGCTAGTAAAGTTTTATCACTCATGAAGCAACACGTGACTAGTTCCCATCCGTAGGTGAATAACCGTTTGAAATATATACATAAACTCCTCAAATGTTAAATCAAGTTCCATAAAGTAGCACATAGTATATTTCAAGGGCGTCCCCTTTAAACCCTCTATGGTTCTGTATTTCTTTAAATTCGTTGTCAATAATATTAAACAAAACCACACAAAGAAACCAAACCCAAACACATTTATTTTACATGGATGATATAAAATTATATGCCGCTACTAAACAGCCACTATATCATGGAGAAATTTAGCAGCGACATTAAAATTAACTTTGGAATAGATAAATGTAAAATAAACAGTATAATTTTAATTATATTAATAGAAATTTAAATTTAAGTAAGCGGTACTCGCGGTAAGACGAGATGATGGTCTTACCGCGAACACGTTTGCTGCAAAGCATTCGAAACGTTGGGATAAATTCAAAAAATATAATAATAAACGCAAGTTATATCCGTAAAATAGTTTTATTGAAAATAAGGTTTTATGTTTGCCATCCAAGACCAAATTAAAACTACAATGACATACCCAAAGTATATTAATAGGGATCCCACAACAATTCAGATAAATATAGATCATGCTGTATAAACCAAGAGACTTCTGCGCATATCACAGAGGATTGCCCATTATTGGCCAATAAACAGTTCATGGAAGTATACAATAATGTAGCTAAACAAATTAATCGAAAAAATAGAACCATATTACAAATACAAACCCGAAAATGTACTTAATAACAAATTACAAACAAGCCAAACTCTACTGGAAACGCGATATAACAATTGATAAAACTACAACAAATACTAGGCCAGAAATCACGTTAACGGTAAAATTATTATTAATTATTACTTATTTAATAGACATTGTTATACCAAACAGTAATAACATAAGATGTAATGAAAATCACAAATGTGGCATCAAGAGACCGCTAAAATTAAAATCATCAACTTTCATCTACAGGCATCATTCCAAAATCACTACACGTATGACTAACCACACACACAAACATATAGATCTCATTACAAAAAACAGTCATCAGAGAAACTTCTACTATAGTTAGAAGATTCTTCACATCAACAACACAAACCCCTTCATCAATACAAGACGAACCGAATCACTTTGCGTAGCCCGTGGTCGGTTCTCACCTGCTGAGATTGAAATATAAACTAATAATAATATCAAAAAATACGAAAATATTTGAAATTTTATATGATATAAAAATTCATTTAGATACGAGCTAAGGTTAAAGTCCAATTGAAATTCTATCAACACTCTTTAATACTATACCGGGCCGAACTGCTACTGTTTTAAGGAATATTAGTTATGTTTTTAGTAAAATGGTGCAATTATGCGTTTTATGATGCTAATTGGTCCTCATAAACTTGCGGTCTTTGACTTATACATTAGACACTTCCCTTGACCACGATCGAGCTTACTGATCATATATCGACTTTTTTTTAAGTTTGGTTTTTGTAGCAAAGTTTTTTAGCAAATTTTCACTATCACGTATTTTCAGTTACTTGTTGTCTATATGGTATTGTCCTTTTTTTTATCCTTTTTTTTATCAGCTACTATTTTTAATAACACTGTTTACTAAAAGTAGGAAGAGCACTCAAAAGCACTTCTGCAGAGTTCGAAGACCGTCGGGGGGGATGGTAACAATATCGAGATAAGACCTTCCTGTAGTGGTGCCGAAGCATCGAAGACCGTTTCGAATCTATTGGTAAAATTTGTCTCTCGTATGAAACTATGATACGGTAAATAATTATTATGGTTGCGATGTTGATACCGAACGGAAGACTTTCTATTTTCAGTTATATGCCCGAATCGTTTCTATTGATGCATACATACATACTCGTATCTTTAAATATAGAATCGCGAAATTTTTTTCTTTCAAAAGATAAAAAGTGGCACTTAATCTTTTGATAAGAACCATTTCATAGCAAAACGATCGTCGTTCTTGCGTCTTGTAGTCTATGCAAATGCCTGTTCACATATGCGTTCTTCAAGCGACTTGGAATATGTAGTTAGAGCCGTATCAAGCTCTTAAAAACGAGAGATATCTGGGTGGGATTCCGTGCTTAAAAATTGCAAAAAGAAAATGTATGCCGTGACATTACAACCGGAACATACCTGGACACCATCTTACGCCGCATGGATTCATATAAAGTAGGTTGATTTTTGCCTAAATCATTATGTGTATTATGTACAACAGACCCAAATACATAAATATGATAGAATGTTTACTTCCACGTTCCCTAAAAATATATTTACTTCTGATAGTAAATTAAAAATAGGGTCCGCTTAATGTTTTCCCATAATGTTGTCAATGTATTTAAATGACGACGGAACCATTTTAGTAATACGTGACAATATAAGATAGTTTATAGTAAGATTATAATCGTTATGAAAACACTTAATAATAGTCAGGCTACAAGACTGTGTACTATTTGAAGTATGATTACTTATACCTGTCACAGTTGAGCTTTCACTTTGACGCGACAAACTGAGCTTACCAGGTTACGAAGTTCCTCATGCTTCTGTTATCTTACAGCTTACTGTCTATCTATCTATCTTAAATAGGATGCACGTTGCCCTCGTCATCTACTACGTTGAAGATGGTCGTAGAGAGCAAAACAGCGGAGGAGTAGTAATCTGTTGAATATCTGGTGTCTTTGCCATCTTACTTATGTCACTAATTGGAATTTTCATGATTCAAAAATTTGCAGGAAAAGTGCATTGTGTATTATTTTAAGTATGTTGAAGATACCAGTCTAAAATTATTTTTTACATGCCCCGGTCGTTATTAAAATAAACAGTTAAGAGTTTTTGGGACTTTGACCTTTTCAATACGATCTTCCATAGGGCGGGATCTGATTTTTTCAAAGCTAAATTAATAATGTCGTTATATACAGACATTTAATTTTTTTTCTGTTTATTGGTATATATTTTTATTTTGAATGGATCCTATTAAAATAAATAAAAACTTTTATAGAGAGTATTTCTATGTTTCTTCCATGTACTATGACTGATATTGTCTAGTTTTTTATCATAATCTATTCTATTTATTCTAATACCGTCATAGGCTTGTGTAACGACGTAAATATTTAATTGCTAAGTCAATCAGCTTATGAATACTATTAACAGATTGGACTGCATATATTTTTTATTCTTTTATTTGTACTTGTTATTTTTAAATATGTGATATGTATTGTGGTGTGCAATAAAGAATATAAATAAAAAAAAAATGTATGAACATGTTTAATAACGAACAATCATTTATTGTTATACCTTCTATAAATAAACTCCATACGTAGTCTTTAAAAGTCTTTAAAATCTAAATTATCGACCACTAGTACTAGGCACTTTCATTGAGATATGCGCATAAATAATGCAATTTATATATATTATTATTATTATATTTGATCTTGACTGAATTAACAAATAAAAGAATATCTGGACTAAATCCATTATTGATAATAATCACCACAAAATATCAAGATCTATTTTTGGAATTCTATCGCAATTACATTTGAATTGACTGGCTTGCAAAATGTTCTATCCTTTGCGAAAATATCCCGACGCTGATTTTTCTCATTAAAAAAATGTGATAAAATGAATTTAAAATGAAATAGTTCTTTATTTGTCTTCTAAAAAGAACAATTTCCAATTTCTATTAAAACTATGCTAATATAATCACTTTCTTCTTTCTTTCTTTCTATTCTTATATAAAAATAATATTCAAACTTGAGCAAACTGCTATTCACCGAATTTTATACAGAATAACAATAAAATAAGTTAATGTTTTCTAAGATTTACAGAAGTACTACACATTTCAATAAAACTATTTTACGGATATAACTCGCGTTTATTATTACATTTAGAAATTTAAACCGACGTTTCGAATGATTTACAACAAACATGCTCGCGGTAAGACGAGATGATGGTGACTGTCAATCAGTCAGTTTATTTGTCACCTACCTCCAACGGTTTCTAAGTTTACGGGCATAGAGTTCAGGATGCACACAAAACACACTGTGTCTATGGCCTTGGCAGTCTGTTCACAGACATGGGATTTAATATTTTCATGATAGGATTCGATTCGATAGATTTCAACCATCTAACAAAGGTGGTGGTTGGATTCACCATTAAGATACCTATCAGTGTGTGTGGGTTTCCTATACACAGTGTCACCTAATGTCAGGATTCTTGATAATTAAGATATCAAGGAAAGCCAGGGAATTATTAGCCTGCAATTCCATCGTAAACTGGATTTTTGTATTAATGGAATTAAGGTGTTGTAGAAAAGCAGTGGTTCGGTTGTTATGTAGTATTGTGAAAGTGTCGTCTACGTACCGTTTATAGATCTTAGGTGAGACCGGTGCAGAGCGAAGAGCCCTTGCCTCTAAGTCCTCCATGAAAATGGCAACAACCACGGGAGACACAAAAGATCCCATTGCTATTCCATGAACTTGCACGTAGAATTCATCATTCCACATCAAATAGCCAGATATTATTCAATGCGGAAGTAGTTCTGCATATTCTATAGACATGTTGTTATTCTCTAACTTTCTCTTGATAATTTTAATGCAGTTAAACTCAAGTAAACTTGTTAAAAATTATTGTACATCAAAACTAACCATAACGTCACTGTTTGTTCGTTTAAGATGTTTTATATCATTAACAAACTGGTTAGAATCCTTGACATAAGCATTTGTATGTCCTCGGAGAGGTGAAAGTATCCTAGCAATATGTTTAGCCAGTTTGTAAGTTGGTGTATCAATCTGGCTAACAATAGGACGTAATGGTGTGTCTTCTTTGTGTATTTTTGGTAACCAATACAACTTTGATGGTCTTGCAGAAGATGGAACAAGTGATTTCACATCCAAGTTTAGTTGGTTGCTATATTTATTAATTAGTTCGGCGGTTTGTTTTGATACTTTGTTAGTAGGATCTTTACTAACTTTTTTGTAGGTATTATTGTCCTCGAGAATTTCTTGAATTTGATTGTTGTAATCACTCGTGTCCATTATATCGGTCGCGTTTCCTTTATATGCACAGATGACAGTGAGGTCTTCATTGTTGCGTAGCTCTTTATGAGCCAGTGCTTCATCACAGGAGATGTTGTTCTTAGGCAATTTTTTATTATTTTAGTGTATACAGCTGAAGCTGGTGTTGCAACTGACTTTGTTATGAATATATAAAATATATTTTTATTTATCATAAGAAAGCTATTGCCAGTCGTTTAGGCTCGTACCTCATACCATCCTCAAAAATACTAAATATTACTTTAATTTTATATTTACAACCAAAATAAAACCAATAATTCTTTTTTTATATTTTCGTAAAAGAATCAAATTTAATATATGTTTTTGAAAAAAAAAATTAATCCTCGATTATAGTAATCGGTGTAATAAAATTAATTTGGAAAACATTCTTTACAATAAAAACATGGAACCTAACAGATTAAAATCTTGTACATCTTCCATAAACATGTTTAAATAATTATAATACTAGACAACTACTTGAATATTTGACATAAAAAATTTGTAGGTTAATTTTATTATCTATTATAATGTCACTGACACTGCGATTTCGATAATCGAACAACAATATAACAATTTATGGGGCAACTTATGGGGTCACATTTAATAACTACCATATAGTGAGTACTTCAAATTTGTCGAAATTACAAAATCATATCTTACCTTTCCTAATTGATGAAATTATTGTAAACTTCAAACCCATTAGGGTTTCAGCGAAATCAAAAAAGCGATTTTTATTTGTAGTTTGTTTATGGTTAACTATTTCCGCAATAGGGATCCTTTTAGAACCTATCGATGCATGTTAATGTGGTGGGGGGCTCGAACCTATTACCGCTTTTATAATAGTGTAATAGGACTTTTTATTTTATTTTTAAAATTGTTAATTTCCAGATTAAGGAAGTTATTGTAATAATTCTAATTTTCGAAATCGAAATTATTGTATATGTACGTTTCGAATAATTTTTTTTGGAACCCAATTATGCAATAGACTTAATTTTGTTATCAAACGAAGCGCGATCGACTAAACGGTTATTTATTATTTTGTTTTAAATTGAAATAATAATAATAATTAGTTTTTTTTAATTTACGAATACGGAATTCGTTTATGTAGTCACAAGAATAAAAGATTTACCTAACCTCGAAGATAAAGGACACACAAATCTTTCTCTAAAAAAATTTCATTTTAACAAATTTATAAGGAATTAAAACAATCGTAAAATGCACAGTGAATTAAACTTTACTGAAGTAAATTTACTAGTACATTATTCACAATAAAATTATTAATTGTATACATGACAACTAAATTCATATATATAATAAATATACAAAATGTAACCGTAAACATAAAAACTTTGTAAGAGCTATTTAATAGTTTCTTACATATATATTTGAGCTAACCAAAAGCTCAAATATATATGTAAGAAACGTGAGGAATTGTTTATCTGGTTAAATCACAAATTTAATTCAGAAAAAGCCTGTTCTACAATAAATACAGAAATAAAACAAATAATTATGTACAATATGTTAAAAATAATGTTAATGTCTCTTAACTATTACAAAAAAAATATGATCTATAATAAACAGCTTGAAAGGTAAAATCGTGAAATTTATTTATATATATATGTATATGCTACCTAAAACTATTCGTAATAATACTTTTATTTTGTATAATACTTTAATAAAAGAAGTTAATAGCAATGTTGGGAATATATACGTATCTCTTTTAGATAAATAAAAGTATGAAATTACACTTGATAGGACCTATCAACAATAAACAAGGCAGACGAAGAAATAATGGCTGGTATAGTAAATAGGTAATGCTAATATTATTGAACGATATTTAAGCAAGGAAATTAACGACTTATAAAAAAAATCGTTTAGTTTTCATACAAAAAAAAGTACCACTCAACTGTTAAGAAATTTTACTGATGACGTTAATGGAATGGCCATCAAATGATATATAAAATGTATAAGCTTTTCGCGTCTATTTTAGTGAAACTTGGATGTGCTGCAATATGACATCCATTTTGACAAGCTTATTAAAAACTATCATAATAATGGGCATACTACCGTGATAATACAAGACCACTTTATTAAGCAGGTTAACACCACCAAAAGCTCAGCCCAAGGTTCCATTATTGGACTGACCGAGTACCTATTATGATATGTGCAATGTCATAAACTCAGGATCTGTATATCAATTTGCAGACTATATATGTATATTAGCAACCCACAGAAATATGTTTGAAGCTCAAAAATCCCTACAATATAATTTTTATTACTTATGCAAATTGGTGCACGATGTCGGATTAGTAATTAATACCTGTAAAACTCAAATTGTTCATATCTGTTCTTCTCCTAATACGTTTAGATCCTAAAACCCAAAATTATATTCCATATACATTTGTGTCTACACATATCTCACAATACATGCTGTTGTTCAACGATAGAAGTCGTCGACAAATAAATTTACATTGGATTAGTAATTGCTAATCGTTTCCGTTGGGGTCGACATAGAGACTACTTCTACTGCGTTTGTAATATATTGCGACCTATTATTGGTAAGCTGAGTATTTTAAAATATAAATTATCATAGAAAGGGCTTAGAAAGCTATACAGGATGTTCCAAAACGACAAGCCGAAACCGGGTGATAGGATAAATGGTAATAGTCATGAGAAAAATTAGAAAAAAAAAAATTAATCCCATGTATTTTGGAAATTATGGGCATTTTGAAAAAAAGAAGAATTATAATATGATCATACTGTAACCATTTTTGGATACTGTGGTTAATATTTTATATTTTTATTTCATTTAAACTTTGTAATCAAAAACCTAAAAGACATATCTGCAATCACAATCAAAGATAATAACACAATTGCTCCAAGTTTTTTAGAAATATGACTTTCTGTCGAATTATTTATTTAAAATTTTTAAGATTTGCCGACTTTTACAGGGCCTGTATAAAAAAATGTACTACAGCTTTTTGGCAAGTGACATCAAATTAGGATTCTAAAATGGTACAACACTTGTTGGTTTATATCTAAACAAAAAAGAGGGAAAAATAAAAACCTCAAGTAACCCGATTTTATGATAATCCTTAAGCTTATTTATTTAATTTTTTTTTTAATTTATTAACTTTTTGTAGATTAAGTATCCTAAGATTACGTTCTGGCGTATCTCAACAACTTATTTATTAAGGATTTACTGACAATAACTCCAACTCAATGTTTTTTTATTGTGACGCTTCTACGAAACTCAAATTGAAATTAACCGATTTTCATACTGAAACTTTTTTGGGACACAGCAACCTGAATAATCTCCAGTTGTTTTGTTTTTGCATATTCTTAATTTTTTTGGTTTCATTTGTTTTTTTTTTGTTTTTTTTTTGCATTATTCATTTTGATATTAGTTTTTGGTTTTGTATGTAACTTTTTTTTTGTATGTATGCTGTGTTCTAAATAAAATAAAAAATCTTATCTCATCTTAGCTATTCTATAAATTTCTAAAATCGCTGAAAGGAATCTTACTATTAGTCCTATAGATTTTGTATTATTTGCAGTACCTATGTGTATTTCTATATTCTATATTGACAAGAATTCTTTTACTGAAACAAAAAAAAAAAGAAAAATATATATTTTCTTCTACTATTTCTGGTATTGTTTTCTGAAGACAGCAGTGTTTTCATGTAAAGCCAGATGTACGATTAAACTTATTATTAGATTAGAAATCTATCCTTAAAATGGATACATACCAGCAATTCGTGACGTCAAAGTTATTTTGAGTCAGCACAAATGCGTCATGTCTAGGGTTAGTAAAACACTATAAACGAGTTAACCCAGTAAGCTGGAAGGTTTAGATGGACATATTAGCTATTGTGTACTAATTATTTATATATTTTATAAATTCAATCTAAAAGAAAGAACACCTCTTGTCGCTGTGTTACCCAAATTTTTCTAAAATGTAAAAAAAAATATTACATTCTTTTTGACGTCTCTTCTGAACGCAATAAATTTACTTTTTTTTATATTTTAAATATCGAAATTATAATTTGCCGTTTATGGCTAAAACTCGCTTTATTTTCATTTAGGGTGTAAAGGAGGTATAGGGTTATTGTAATATAGACCATAAATCTTATCCCAAAAACCACAGGCTTCTTTTAACAATGGCCCTTTTAGTTCTGAATTTTTATTAAGATCCATATAGGGAGACCAGTTTTCACCTACAGGTGGCCATGCTGGGAATCCTGAAGCTGTGGGTTTTCTGAAAATTCAAAACAGCTAAGTAGATTAAATAGGTTAAAGCGATATTTAACAAAAACGGTTTTGTTAACAATAAAACCTGAATAATATTATACTTATATAATTTCAAATTTATATAAAACGATAACAAACCCACAAATTAAAAAACAAAATTCTAGAATAAAAACAAGAATGTATTTTGGAGTGATAAAAAGTGTTTATGACAAAATGCGGTCTTATAAATCGAAATATAGAAACAATAGAATTATTTTTGTGTTCCATATTAGACACATTACTAATTTATCAAAACAAAATAGTAACAAAGTAGAATTTTTGTATGTGTGTTTTGTTCAACCTTATTATATAACCCGAAAACTAATGAATAAGAAAAAATATATAAACAATGAAATTAAATTCTGTTACAAAAATAAAGAACTCCAATTTTTTGTTTATATTAAGACTTTTCTTAAAAATTACAATTTTATTTGAACTATTAAAATAAAATTGTCAGTAAATATGGCTAAAAACAGAAATGGACAGTAGCAGAAATTCTGTGTTATTTAATATTGTATAATATATTATGCTTAACTTACCCATTGAATATGAAACTCAGCCAAAGTTCCCTCATAACATTTTTCATCGTTACATAATCTTTTGAAGTAGCATTTGGTTTATGTAGGTATTCAAATTCCTCTAAAACTGCATTTGTTTGACCACAATGATCGGCACCACGTATATCAGTCTTTGGTACAACTGGGGTATTCTCATCCGTGTAAGAATACTGGTATAAAAATATTTGATCGTGTCCTGCTTTTGTTAAATAGTTAATATTTCTCAATGTTGGGCATCTAAACATATCATCAGACCAGTAATCTACATATTCTATAACAGTATTGTCATCTATTGGCTTATCTCCAAAGTAAAATTTTTTAATCATATTTGCTACTAAAGCTGCTTCTTCTGGAGTTTTAAAACGTAAGTCATTAGGCAGAAAATTTGTAAAGTTTTTAGTCATTTCTTTTTTCCAAATATCAAAAAGTGTGATACGATGTAATCCTTCCATATTCGTAAAACCATATAACATAGGTAATTTAGTAAAGTTACCTTGTTTTAAAATATTAACAGGACTATCATCTAGGAATATTTCTTGTCCATTATCTCGCTCTACACAAGGAGATAATAGAAATGTAGAATCTTCTCTATACATAACGTTTCCTGATTGTAAAATATCATAAGAAACATTTTTGAAAGAATTTTCTAATTCAACCATATCATCTACATTATTGATTTCAATCAACTTTGCGTATTCTTTTGCATTCTTTATAGGGTCTACTTGAATACTATAAGGAGATGTACTGGCACCACTCTCCGGTATAACCTTTTTAAAAAGACCTTTAGCCATTTTTGATAGCATCAAAAGATCAACAGCTGATGACCCTGCACTGTAACCAATTATTGTGACGTCATTAGCGTTACCTCCGAAGCTAGCAATATTTTTCTGGACCCAGCGCAGCAGTGCTACTTGATCTTTCATACCAGCATTCCCAGGCACGTCTTCTGTACCTAAGCAAAGGAAACCGTGCGCTCCTACTCTATAATTAAATGTAACTGCAATTACCTTTTTACTCTTGACCAAATTCATTGGTGATACGAGTTCTGCGAATCCTGCTAAAAATGCGCCGCCATGTACATAGACAACAACTGGAAGATCTGATTTTTGTGTATTAGGTACGTAAACATTTGCAATTAGACAATCTTCCTTCATATCTTTTGGTTTTAAAAAAACATAAAATTTGTATGTTTGAGGACATACAGTACTACTTTTAACTGCTTCAAAGGGTTTGGTCCAGTGTGGTGGTGGCAGAGGAGCCTGGAATTGTAAAAAAAAATACTTTACTGTACTTTATGTTAGTTTGGTTGTACTAATAATCTACAAACTTTAACTTTAGTTATTTTAAATTAAGCTAGAAGACTAATCAACTGTAAGTTGCAAGTCTAAGCTATAATATGCATTGATTGATATAAAAACGAAGTCAATCGCATAATCGGGCCCAAGCCAGAAAAAATACGTACACTCACATCCATAACTGTTTTGTTAGACTAGTTAAAAAACAAAGAAAAAAACGTAATATTCATGTTTTAAATAAAAGTTATTACTGTTTTATACCAACAACACTGATTCATGTAATGCAAAGTGGAGTGTCAGCGACATTGATTAAAATCTAAATAGAGTTATAAAATTATTATTAAGAATTAGTTATAATATTTTTTGTCAACATAAACGAAATCCTTTATTAGGTACGTATGAACATCTTGTTACGAATATACAGAAGCAATTAACGAAAAACATTTTTTTAAGACACTGAGTTAAAAAATGTGGACTTGTCTGTACGTATTCAAAACATAATTTACTTTTTTTTGTAAAAGAAAAGTAAACCGTAAATAATCTTTTTTGTTACTGTTGTTATACCGGATGGCATTCAGTTTATTTAAATGCGGAAATTTTGATCCCTCATTGAAGGTCTAAGCTTATAATTATTATAAACTATATATCATGTATGTAATTTTATATCATCATATTGCAATTTGACAATCTTTGCATTATATAAAACACATAAATTAAAAAAATGTAGTTTTGCCCGAGTGAAATGAGTGCTTTATAGATTCTATTTATAAAACGAAGATCATTAACAAAAATGTTATTTAGTAATTGATACCTATGCGTATTAGCTTAAGGGAAAATTAAATTTAATGGAAGGGTAAAAGGTATTGTTGGGGTGAGTCGCTATATTTATGTATATATATATATATATATATATATATATATATATATATATATATATATATATATATATATATATATATATATATATATATATATATACCCTCGTTATACTGAATTACCAATGATGCTGATATAGCAAGAGGAAACAAAAAGTGACACAGTATGGCTAGAGGTAGATATTTAATATGAAAACGAAGTAGCAAAACAACCAAAATATTTTTTACTATTCATTGGTTCTTTCCTTGTTCCTGTTGAGTTAGGCACGCATGACGTAAAGGGAGCCGCTTTCGAACGACTTATTTCAACTGCTGCACTGATCTGGTTTTCGTAAAATCACGAAGTGTTTTCTTCAAATAACATTTTATAATACAGTGAAAAACTTGGTTATAACAATAGACTATAATTTATCACGGTCAGCTCAGGCAAATGATATAAGTAAGAAATTTCATTATTCTCTTAACTCTTTGAAATACAAAATTGTCTTCCTTTAGAAACAAAAATACTTTTATCCCAATCCTTATTACTTCCGCTTTTCGAATTTGCAGATGTCTACTACTTAGATGCCACACAAGAGATACTTGAAAAACCAGATCGCCTTCAAAATTTGTGTATAAGATTTATCTATGGATTGCATAAATACGATCACATATCTGAATATCGATGTCAATTAAAGTGGCTCCCAATTAAACATCGCCGGAACACATATATTCCCATCAACCTTTTTAGAAATTCAATAAAATCTTGGGGATTGTTCTGCACCAGGACACTTTCTCGAGCGATTTAAACGATTATGTTTTCAAAACAGACCATCAAGCTCATGTGTGCCTTTAAAACCCCTAGAAATCCTCTTCTTTGAAAGTACTTTTTATTAAGATTCGTTTACTTTTTAAAGTGTCTTTGGAACTTACTCCCTTACTTAATAAATTCAAATCCAAATTTTGAGTCTTTTAAGTATAAACTATATCAGTACTATCACTTTCTGGAGTAATATCAAATATTTATATAGTAATGTGATATAATTTACTGTTTTATAAATGTTAACTTTATCGTTTAATTTAAGTTTCTATTGTACAGTACCACCTACTTGCTTTATGACCAGCATTCTCAAACTGCAAGTTGGTTGGAAAAAATCTTTCTGTAGCGATAAGCTATCCTATGGACATATTTTTAATTAAAATGTCTATATAAAAGTAAGTTACATAAATAAATAAATAAATAATTGACTTCGTTTTGATACTAATCGATTAGTTTTATATAACTATTGACTAATTAGTTGGTCAACAAAATCGGCCAAACGGCATTATTTTTTTAATGTTATTTATTATTATTATTATTATTATTGAAAAAGAATAGAAAAGAAATAAATAATGGGATAGCAAAACTTTTTTTTATTTTATTCCAAAGTCTTTGTTGAATACAAAGAAAAATGTTTTTTTATTTCGTTATTATTTATTTTCTGTTCTGCGTGTTTCTGTGTTAATCAATCGAACTGATTAATTTATTAGCTTATAAAATCAGAAAGTGATGAGTCTTGTACCCATTACGGCTTGTTTATATGTATATTATGTTAGTGTTGTTATCTTTCACAATTTGCGTTTCATCAAGTTTCAAATAATAATAATAATAATATTACGGATATTTTAAAGAAATTTTATTTAAAAAAAAAACGAATCTAAAGTTCAAAGTGCCAAGTGTTAGCAGAATAACAAAACTGAGATCCTATGCGACACGTAATAAACTGTTTTCAATTCATATAATATATATTTAAAAAATATATATATTTTTTAAAGAACAACATATAATGATAACATAATTATAGGTATATTGCATTGACCTATGACAAAGAAATAAAGTCAATAATTATAAATTTAACATTAGTTAGTTATTTATTACTTGATATATTATATTTAACAAATCGACCTCTAGAGGCCTGCCTATAATTCAGTCTGCTAATATTTAGATATTTAAATTACTAACCTGAAATTTATAGTAATACTTCTCATTATACTCATTGTTAGGTGGTATAGAGTATAAAACCATAACCTTAATATCGTAGACTCGTTAAAAAAATATATTGTAAAAGTTAATTATTTGCTATTTAATAAAACATGTGTTTTTAGTCTTTGATGTTTAAATAGTTATATAGTAAAGAAATTATAATGCGATAGTTTAATAATTATCTTAAAGTATTCTTTACCTTAAAACGCTGAGTACCGGTGGGCGCTTTAGCGTATGGTATTCCATAGAATACGAAAACATCTTCTTTATGGTCTTTGTACCCACGTACTGGTCCAGAATTTATAAGAACTAAACGTGATTCAACATCTTTATTGATCTTGGACGAGACTGCTCCGCACACTAGTGACAGCAGAATATACAACCGCATTTTGTAACGCGTCACTTCGTTATAGCATTTCACAGATTCTATTCAAGACTCGGTCTCTATTATTTTTATGACGCTTGATAAAGAATTTGCATAAATGCAAATAATGCAGAATTTGTAAATCAATAGTTAATGCGGTTATTTATATATTATTTTTATTCCGGCTATTTATAACTTATTTACATTATTTTTTCTTTAAAATAAACTGCTAACGATACCTTATTCCAATGAAATCTTGCCTACATAGGCAAAGTAATGTAATTTTAACTTTATATTTCTAAATTTATAGTGAGTTTATTCAACTGAGTATGACGTTTAAGAAAAATTTATTAGTGTAGTTTAATATTACCTCTGCATTGTTTATATTTTTATATTGTATATTACAATTATTATTAATTTTTTTACCTTTTTATTTTATAGTTTACACTATATTTAATTAAATTTTATATATGTTTACTGTATATTTACATATTTTATTTAGTTATATAAAATATTTATTGCTAGAGTATTTTATAAGATATGATGTCAGTAACAAACCAAGATAACAACAGCTTTCTCTCTTTTTCTTCATTTCCAGATCATCACAACAATGAAGACAGTTTTCATAGCATTCCGTCTCTTAGTGAAACCTTAAATTCTTATTTCTCAGATGTTCCAAACAATTTCAATATTGTTCATATAAACGTTCGAAGTATACCTGCTCACTATCTAGATTTCTTATCCTCATTTGATATTGGTAATATGCATGCCATCCTTGCATCAGAGTCATGACTCCGAGCCATGGCTCAAGCCCTGACTTCCTTCTACCTCTTATGCTCTTCTTTGCTTGCTTTAATCTGATACGCAGTTATCGAATTAATTCCTTGGAAGACAAGAACATAAAACGCAACATAAAAAGAACTGCCTAGATAAAATATAACTTCAATCCCAATGAAAAAACTCACGAGCGCTACAGAAATGCTGGGAATTGCTACAATAAGTTGTGTAGAGTTAAGCAACATCGTCATATTCACAAATCCATTATGGAAAAAGATTCGGGCAAGGTTTTTTATTTAATGATTTATAATGTATTTCCAAGTCGAGTTATTTAAATAGTTTAAAGATAAATCCATCTAAAACTCAAGTTATAGTCATTGGAAGTCAAAGTTAATTGATCGCATTATCTGGTCACAAGTTCCATCTGTAGTCTTTAATGAAGTAACATTCCCCTTTAGTAAAGTAGTTAAAAATTTAGAAGTTAACCTTTATAACTATTTATCTTGGGCACCGCAGATTAAAGACCTGAGTAGAAAGATTTTTATTCGTATTGGATAGCTACGAAGGCTTTCCAATTTTTTCCTATACCAACTAAGATTGCATTAGAACAAACTCTTCTGTTACCGATCCTCGACAATACCGACGCGAGGTGTCGTATGTTAATATCGCCTTCAAAAGGCCTTATATTTGGTCTGCGTAAATATTACCACATCTCTCCACATTTCTCCGAAGACTCAAGTGGCTTCCCATCCGCCTACGCAGGAATCATCACATCCTTTCCCTTCTTTACTCCATCCTGTTCAAAAATCTCCTAAATATCTCAAAGAAAAATATAAGTTTCTTGACAATAATCATTTTAAATCCCTTCGCATATCTGATAACCTAAACCTTAAAATTCCTTCTCATTCCTTTACCTTTTATAACAAATCCTTTACTGTTATAGCTGTCCGGTTATGAAACCACAACCAGCTTCTATTCAGCGAGCGAAATTTTTAAAATACAATTAACAAACTTGTATTTTTCGCAGTGATGAATCACGATGGCTGTTAATAAACTTTTAAATTTATAATAATAATGTGTATGTGTATATAATATGTATTTATTGAACGCAATATTTATATAAAAACACATGTATGTATAATATTTTTTTATTGCTATATTATTCTATAAAATACGTTACTCTTTTGCAACGCATATATTTTCAAAGATCGCTATTAGCGATAAGGCTGCCTGTTGTACCTAAATGCACACAATATGTTTAATAATTATTAGTCTTTTTATATATTTTTTTCTTCTTTTCTCTATCTATGGATTTAGCGTGTAATAAAGTATTTTATCTATCTTTCAAGCATTTAAAATATTCTTTAGCACTTTATCCTGTTTAGTGTTGTCGAAGTAAGCTATTTTTTACGATTTCCTCTATACTAAAGTCGCTCGCCGGAAAATTTTTACGATGGATAACTTAAAATTATTTAATAAATTTTTAATTATTAAATTATAAAGTAAAATTTTCTTTAATATATTATTTTGGGGGTAACTAATATTATTTCGCGTTTATTTGTCTGTTCCACTTAGAAAAATAGGTAGAATTCAATATTTAGCTGAAAGTAATCTCTTTGGGAAGTAAAAAGATCCTATGTAAATATATTGTAATTAATATGTCTATATAAAAGTTTTGGATAAGCTACATAAATAAATAGATACAAAAAAAGAATAAAAATAAGTGGCGATGGGTGCAAGCAAGCCCCGTCAAATTTATTTCCTAGGTTAAGAAAATACTATATTATTTTAATAACATCCATTCTATCATTACTTGAAATAAAACCAACCAACTTATTGTAGATGTAGCAAATTTCATTAAGAAACAAAACCATACTAGATTTTTTTTTCAATTGTGATCACTTTTTTCTGACATTGACGCGCATTGACTGGTACTACAATTACCCTTAATTGTAGTACCAGTCAAATTAAGGGTAATTGTAGTACCAGTGTTCGATAATTGCGTGATTAGGGAATCACGCAATTATCTTTTTACAAATCGCGAATAAAAATAGCATTCAGTTATAAAAAATCGCTTGGTCGATTTTGCTCAAGAAATTAATGACACACATGTACACAAACACACAAGATAAAATATCTTAAAAAGTGTCTAGAATTACCGAGGACATCTCAGAACGTAAAGATATTAAAAATCAGATTTCAAAAATCAGATTGTATATAATAACTTCCATAAATAGAAATTAATAAATAAATATGCATCTGCTACACTTACGTTTTGGGTAAAAAAATGAAGTAAATGTTGGGCTAATTTTTTTACTTTTCGACCGTTACTTATTCATACTCGGCTCTCCCTTTTTTTCGCTTATAAGGGTATTATGAACATTTGGGCTACTTAATCACGTGTCACTTCCCTGAGAGAATAGTCTGCGTTCTTGTCATTACTAACACCTTGTTACTCGTATCAAAGTCTTTATATGTTTCTTCGCAATTGGCAATAATTTTACCGCTATTATCGGTCATCAGCTTTTGATCACGGGCAATATATCCGTGCATTTTTTTTTGTTATAATTTTAAAACCAACGTCTTTGCCTATACAAAAGTGTGCATTAGTACCTGATTTCGTAACGTTGATATCTAGGTCATCGTGTATAACGGGCTGTACTGGTGACTCGGTATTTTAGCTGTCGCGAAAACAGCTGACGTCGTGTTATGCAGTATAATGCAATTTGCACAAGAATCATAATAGTGGCGACTCGTCTACTGCAAACGGAAAGGAAAGAAAATCGTGTATGCAATCAAAGTTAATTTTTTACTTCCGAAGAATTCATAAGTTCTGGATAAAAATAGTTGATCTAAATCCTGTTAAAATAGTGATAAATAATAGCAGAAAAGATTAGGGGGAAGAAACTCATTGATACGTTAACGATGTATTGTTAACGTATCAATGAGTTATGTATACCAATCAGATCAGACTTAGATGTAAGTTGTCCCACTTGTTGGAATATCCAGATAAATAGATTAACTAAGAAAGTCTAGAGTTGGAAGCAACTATTCCAGATAAAACACGGCTGGAAATAATATCTCTGTTATCAGTAACAGGCCCAGGCCCTGCGCCAAGATCCTTAGAAAAGAATTAGGAAACCTATTATAGGATATGCAATAGAATAATTTTTTTGAATTATAAGCTTCTTATTTACTTATATCTTCATTTAAGAGAGAAGTATATAATCGTTATTAATAAGTACGTATAAAATATAGAAAAGCATGGATAAATAAATATATAGATTTTTTTAAATATAGATATTTAGTAAAACATGTTAACACCATGTTTGCGAACAGTTAAATATCTTTTCAGAAGATGAATAAGAACAATCACAAATAATACATTAGTTTTTTAAATTCTTACATTTACTACCATTTTAGATAATATTGTAGTTGTTCTATAATGCTTTATTCCCTATATGATACCTTCTAACATACCTCCCCCCTGCTCGTTGTTTTTTCTGTGTTTAGTCCTTATTATAAATATCTTTGCAAATGTATTAAATTAAATAAAATTTGAAAAATGTTGATATTGTAGTTGACTTTTGTTCAGAACGTGATTATTTCATAAACTGACCAATCTCCTTCATGTCTTTTCCACCTTACGCGTACGTGAAATTAATGAAATGTATCGTGCATTATAGCACGGATGAAAGCTATATTTTAAAGAATTAATTAAATTAGTATAGGACTTCACAACTTTCTTTGATGTACGATATTTAAATTAAATTCAGTTAAAAGTGTAACTAAATAACTAAGAGATACAGGAAAGCGAATACTTACAAAATACTACAAACTCATTTACCATATTTATTATATTATGTTACCAGGCAATGTGTACCAAGCACTGATTGCACTCGTATTCTATAATAGCAATGTCGGCTAATTTTGATTACGGAAGTTCTATTAAATTTAAATTTATATCAGGTTTTATTACTAACCGCCAGTCCTTAAATTATTTCGATATTAGAGATTCTAAATCTATTTCAAACATCATAACATAAAAAAATAACAATAATATTTATGAATTGAAAAAAAAAATATTGAGCAAACTTCATTTACTGTCTTTTAATATAGCCAAAGCTTGTGTATATTTTATATGCATTGTATGCACTTCTTTTGGTTTGTATATGTTAACAAATTTTATGTAATATAATTATTTTGATACAAAATGTTTATTAAGGGTTTTATATTTTTAACCAACTGCCATTTTTAGCTTTATTCGCATAAAATTTAGTGATCCTTATTGTTATAATAAAAAGTTCTTTTATTCTACGAAGGATATTCCTACTTGACTGTATGTAATATTTCCATAACTTCAAATTCAGCTTTATACTACTTAGAGAGTTGATTAGCTTTTATAATGTAGTAGTCGTATTTTGCCTGCTGTTATAGCTGAAAATGTTATTAATGTTTCCAATTTCATTAAACTAAGCCAGCGAATCACATACAAGTAATTTTATCTCAATTATCAGTATAGACCGGGATTATTATTGATATTCTACACCATATTCTTTTTGAAGTGATAAATTCTTATGTGAGGGTAAACGGGGTTACGTAACGCGTGACGGCACCTGTCTGTCTGTCTGGCTTCTCTTTCTCTTACGCATTGAAAAGGCGCAGGGAGGCTCCTCCTTTTTCACTCTAACCCACAGCGCTAGCCGTATTTTGATAATTAGTAAAATGTAAATCATAAAATATAAGTAATAACCTAATTTTTTTCAGGTTAAACAAGTTCTATATTAAATAGTTAAACAGATTAAGTTATCATTTCTGTCGGGCGTCTTGAGTCCCACGATTTTTTGAGCTGAGCGAAGCGAATCTCTTTACTACACAAATTTTCAACTCTTTGTTACCCTACTCCTCCTTCAATTTACAGCTACACGCATGAAATTTTGCACACATGCGCATAATAAGCAAAACTCGAAATGACTTGAAAACTAGCCGAATCATAATTATAGTTTTTGAGATAATTGATAAAATGTGTCCCATATAGTTAACATATAGAACGTTTTTGTTTCGCGCGCGCGACCATTTATACTACACTACTTCAGAGGCGTCTCACATGCTTTCACCTCAGTCGTGTGTGAGACGTAAATTAATTATAAAATTACTCAAAACAAGTATTGACATCAAATCATAATTTTTATCCATAAATAAATATCAATATTTAACTCTAGACATTGCGTCGCGAGGCTAACCCCGCTTGCGTGGAATTAGTATTTAATATTGCCATCTCCTATTATTCATGAATTGGTCCAGTATGCTATTAATGGAATTGATGTTTGACGTAGCCGAGAACTTTGCCGAGTTGAACTCTAGAATCTCGGTTGTTCTATTACACTATTTTATATTTGAATTAATAAATTTCTTTTCTTTCACTTTTTCTTCTTCTTTTTCTCAAACATATTTTATAATATCTGTGTGTTATTAGGACAAATATTAACGCAAATAACTTTTTAAAACACATAGTTATTATAAAACTATTTTAAGTTTATTTTTTCAAAATATTATTTAAAAAAATAACTAATAAACAGAAACGAAAGCGCTTCTAATATTCGAAATTAAAAGAATAAAATGGTAAATTCAACATCTTATTTTAGTTAGATAAAACTAAAGTTGGATATTAAGATTCCAAACAAAATATTCTAATATAGGTATTAAATTCTGAACTGAAATTATATTACTTAAAGAAGTATTTACAGATGCTAATTTAAACCGTAAATTGTATATTTCCAGGTATTCTCATCGTCAACTTAGTATGACTACAAATTATATGTTTATTCTTAAGTGAGACTTAACCGGTCACATCATCAAAAATTATAAATTTATAAAACAAATACAAAAAATAAAATCAATACATTACAAAAACGTTAAGATAGTATTCTATTTATTATATTATTAATATATTAAAGTGTAAGGCACATGGTTAATTAAAATTACTATTACAATTATGTGATAGTAAAATAATAAATTAATTATAAACCGACAATGTTTAATAATAACTGATAATTTTAACAAAACATTGCTTCTTATCTTTTGCGTTGTCATCTCAGAAGAAAATCAGGGTCTTAAACACATCTTAAAGTAACATTACAACAATCATACTTTCAAATTACACACCACAACATTAATAAAAGAAAATAATTTTACTCATTTTATTTTAGGTTTCATTTCACAGATCATTTTCTAAAAATAAAGGTCTCAAAAAGTAAAAATAATTTCAAAAAATTAAAAAAACTTTTAACAAAACTATCAAAGTATGCCATATATTTTAATGGTTTATAGTAGGTCAGATGGACATTGATTAGTGCAACCAAGCAACAATTGATTGAAGAACTCTTTTTGGCACTTTTACTCTATTGCGAAAAATGATTAAGGAATTTTATTAATCAACATACTCACAAACACGCACACACAACACGCACAACAACATGAGTTACAAGTAATAGTGATACAGAACTGACAAAGATAGGACAAGAAACCGAAATCAAATAAAAGGCTGTCAGCGAATTACTTCCGCTGACGTCTTGGTGTAGTTCCTGCGTCAGGCAGGTGTACTTTTGCTCATGCCGTATACATTGTTGTATTCGCTGCTGTTGATGCTGCCACGGCTGTTGACACAGCTGTTGTTGCGTTTGTTGCCGTTGTTGCAGCAATTGTTGTATCATTTGTTTAGAAAATCTGCTTACAAATTGCCACAATAGATAAGTCTATTGTGAGAGATTTTTTATTAAAATATATTTCATTGAACTCATTAATAGGATTGACTCATTACAGGTAGTATACTTCTTAACTTTATAATTTTCATAATCTTTTTGATATTTTTAATAAATTACTATAAAATTGATATATGTTTTCATAAATATAACCTTAATAAGCAGAATCCTTACTATTAATTAATTCTAGGGTTATGGGTAGAAAACAGAATAGATTCTGTTTTCTACCCATAACCCTAGAACTTTAATATTATTATATTCCATTTAGATTATTATTATCATTTATTTATCATTTGTCATATTGATTCACATTTTTAAAAATATTAAAAATAGGAGGCCCACCGGCATCGGGTGTAGGGACCAAGCTACTGGTGACCAAGCATCGGGCTTAGGGACTAACCTACTGGACTCCGGAGACAGAAACCTCCTCACAATGCGTGCCGTGTCGAGTAAAACTGCCCTAGGTATCACGCCCTTGAGCCAATTGCATAACGCGAGCCTCTTTAGGTGTTGGTCGGGACTTTTGGCAATCAATCCATTCACTTATACGACTATCGGAACAATGATCGCCTTGTCCACATCCAGGTCAGGTGTGCCAGGTCAAAATATTTAATTTTTTTATTTTTATCGGCTTTCACGAAATTCTCGTTATGGCGGATTGAGACATCGACAATCATTGCACTGCATTGCATTGCATTGACTCTCTAATCGGTCTATCAGCACGATATCAGGTTTGTTGTATAACCGTCTGAGCCGTGATTATAGACTGATCCCAGTACAATGTGATATGACTATTTTCAAGAACCGAATATGGTACAATGTGATATGACTATTTTCAAGTACCGAGTATGGTACTTCAACGTCAACAAGGTGGTATTTCAGGGCAAGTTGCTGGTGGATTATCTTAGCTACTTGGTTGTGTCTATGCAAGTACTCGCCGTTAGCAAGACGTGAACAGCCGAAAAATATATGTCTGAGGGACTCACCGGGGTGGCGGCAGGCACGACAAATAGCAACGTTTGCGTCCCTCAGTATAAATTTCCGATAGTTATTTCTCATGATAACTTCGTATGCAATTGCACAGACAAAACCTTTTGTTTCCTCGAAGAGGTCACCAAAACGTAGCCAGGCCACAGACGCCAGTAAGTCCACATCAAGCCCTTACCTACCGTATAACTCCTTGCTCTGCCATACCTCTCTGCGCTCGCTGACACCAGGTGGGCGCCAGTTCTCTTTAGTCAAGAAGACGACGACGACATCTCGATGCATATCAGTTTCAATCCGGAGAAAATATTCTCTAAAATTGCATACCTGACAATTATGAAGAGACTTGAGATTCAATAACCCCGGGTCCCCACACTTCCGTCGGATATACAATGTCATGACAGACGAACACGGACGATGCATTCGATATGTCGTCATCAGTGTACGGACTTTTCTATCCAAGGTGACTAGCTCTGTCTGATTCCACTTGAGTATGCCAAGGACTACATAAGAATAGGCATGACCCAACCTTTACCAGCCCGTATCTTTTAGCCACTTGTTAAAAGACTGTTAAGCACTTATCAAGCGACCAAAAAAACGTTCTTACAACAGTTCTTTCATGTCCGCCTCAGTGTGTAAAAGTGTCAGGGTGTCCCCAGTGTCAGATTATACTATAGGATCCACATAAACTTTCTCCACACTCCATATTCGTATAATGTCTTCTCATAACTCAGCAATTTACAATTTTTGTCTGCGTTTTGCAATTATTATTATTATTATTATTATTATTATTATTATTATTATTATTATTATTATTATTATTATTATTATTATTATTATTATTATTATTATAAAGGTAGGTGTAATATTTGTTTGTCTAACGTGTGAAAATGAATATGTATCAGTTGTTCCTGCTTGTGTCTCTAGTTTGTCCATAACCTCATCTTTAATTTGTTTTAGTGATTCATCGGAAAGATATTTATTTTTTATTATTGCACGTTTTTGGTCTGAAATTCTCTGTTCTGTTACATTTATGTCTGGGTATTGTTGTTTGAATAATTTATGCAGATTCTGTCTGTAGCAAGTCATGTCAGTTTCTAGTTTTGTAATTAAGTAGTATGAGCGCATGATGAAAATATTGACATCTTTAGTCCACTTCATGCGTACTCTAGTTTTGCCTGCCTTGGTGGACGCAGGTAAAAAGGTATTTACCTCCTGCGTAACAGCTAAGGTAGGAGCGGCTGTGTCTCGAGGTGTGTGTCGAGGGGTTTGGTCCCTATAAGATACCGGTGAGGGTATATATGAATCTGTTGATGGACTGTAAGGATTTGCTATTGAAGAGGAATTTGAAGAATTTAAATTAACATTGTCTGTCTGTCGGTCATGTGAATGGTTGGCTGTAACATCTTCGGGTGACCCGGAGGGAGCCCGCCTATTCAGCTCCTCTCCGCTGACGGATCGTATACTGTCACACCCAGCGTCAGCTCCAGGTGTGGCCCGGCGATCGCCCCCGGATAGCGGCATTATACGTTTACTTCTTAATTTCATCACCATAGTCTGGGTTCCCAGAGCCATGTTAGCCACGCCAGTAATTTCATATCGTGTGTCCGCCCCCCACGTAAATCTGATAATATACTCCTATAATTTTAATAAGAAATATTGTATTTTGCAAAACAAATGTCTTCCCCTTAACAAATATTTGCATTAGTTCGAGATATCATAACGGTGTCATCTTGGTCATCGTTGTTGCACGAGCCATGCCGATGACTCAGCTCTTTTTCACACATCCGCCTTTTCTTAAGATCAAGGTTAAAATGTTTAAATCTGGAGAGGTCAACAGTCCTAGGTGGTCCATGAAATACAACTGCAACTGTAATTGAAATTTATTAAAAAGATAGTTTAGATAGGTAGAAAAAACATACCCTATTTTTTCTATAATAAAGTAACAAAATCAGCGCAGAAAGTTTGGTTTATTCAAATTCAAATTCAAAATATCTTTATTCAAATAGGCATTTATACGCACTTTTGAATCGTCAATTATTACATTATTACTATACTGACATTTTTAATGTCAGTATAGTCAGTCCAACCTTAAGCTACCACCAGCTCGGAATGCTATTCTGTTGAGAAGAGCTGGCCAGAAACTCAACAGTTAGTTTTGTTTTCCTTGAGCGATAGAGAATGAATTTTTTTTCATCCTATAAAAATTAAAAATACATGATTGTTATAAAATTCGTGTGTTTTAATTTTATAGAAGAAAACATTTAATATGTACTGGTAATGGAAATGGAATAATCTGAGCACTTTAAGTGGCTCTGTTTCAGCCTGTGGTTAAATGGCGGTTTCAAAAAGCAAAACTGTGTTTTGTATTTTAGAATGCGGAAATCAAGCCCCTGACAAAAACTAGTTTTATAAAAAGAAAACAAAGTCAAGGTAATTTTTTATTGTAATTAAAGGAGATTCGTAACTCAAATAATATATGGAATAAAAATAATACGTTATATTAAATTAAACATTTAATTAATTTTATACTCGTAATTGAAGATAAGAACTGTCTGAATCAATTAAAACTAAAATATATGTAATGTAATGGCACCGTAAGTACAAATGCGGTCAATTGGTCAAAATAAAACATTTTTTTTTTCAAATTTATAATCTATTATTATTATAAATTAAAATTCAAATTCATAGTAATAATACTATTAAGTAAATCACTTATTTACGTCTCCTACTGATAAGTGTGCAATGTCGACTATTATTAGATTAGAGTGAACGAATCATTGTATATCGGTGCTAGTATCTATTGGAATTATTGTTATCGTTCTAAGCGGAGTGTGCAGCGTAACATTACGAAATGCGGTTGTATACCTTTTTAACGTTTTTGTTTGGTTTCATTCTTTCTGTGGTTACTAATGATCTTCAATCACGTTTAGTACTAATAAATTCTGGACCTGTACGTGGGTACAAGGACCCTCAAGAAGATGTTTTCGTATTCTATGGAATACCATACGCTAAAGCGCCGACCGGTACTCAGCGTTTCAAGGTAAAATACGTTTTTATTAATTAATTTAATTTGAAGTGATATTAGTGATACAACTGACCAAGAGAGGTCCCATGCCGATCGGAACCTCTCCCGGTCACTGATTCTCTCCCTGAGGCCAATATTTGTCATTTTTCATACATATGCTGATACCGCCGCTGCAGCGCTCGAAAGCTCGCCAGTGTTTGTGCTTGTATAATTAAGTCGTTGCCAGGAAAATGACTTTCCCCTTCTTGGATTTCTCTGTTACTCTACTGGAAGTGGCTTATCAAACCCCTATTGCCTAAAGAAAACTTATAAGGGGACTTTGATAGCCATCATCAGAATTAGCTACCTCTAGAAGTAGACATCAACCATACTGGCAAAGAAATAAAACGACTCATTAGATCTCAGTCTAGCTACCCGATATTGAAAGGAGCCTCTAAGGTATCCGAGGTTATCTCCCACACACCTTTTGAAGTAGACCTTCTGCTGAAGACTGAATAGACAGATACCTTGACAAGATTTCGTCGCTGTTTTTCAACATGATACAGACGAACTTAGATGCAGCTTTAAGTAGCCGCTAATGGAAATCCTTTGAAAAAAAATTATATTACGTTTACTATAAATTTTCTTAAATCTTTCTGAGGGTTTTCAAATATTTGTAAATTAATGTTATTGTAAACAGTTGTCGTTTACATATTAAACTACTAGTTTTGCTACTTAAATTAATATTATACGAACTATTAAAATTAAATAATTTTATTTTCAGGCCCCATTACAGCCACCAGTCTGGTTCGATATTTTAGAAGCAGTTGATAAAGGTATCGTTTGTCCTCAAATTAAAACTATGAATTTTTTTTTGGAATCAAAAGAAATGAAGGAAGATTGTTTAATTGCGACCATTTATGTTCCTGAAACAGAAGAAAAAAAACTTCCAGTCGTTGTTTATGTACATGGTGGCGGATTTATAATAGGTTACGGAAATCTCTTAACACCAAAAAAGTTAGTAAGCAGCAAAAAAATTATTGCAGTTACATTTAATTATAGATTAGGGGCACACGGATTCCTATGTTTAGGCACAGAAGATATACCTGGGAATGCTGGCATGAAAGATCAAGTAGCACTGCTAAGATGGGTCAAAAAAAATATTGCAAAGTTTGGAGGTAACCCTAATGATGTCACAATAGCTGGATGTAGCGCTGGATCGTCATCTGTTGATCTTTTAATGATATCTAAAATGGCTGAAGGTCTTTTCAATAAAGTCATTCCGGAGAGTGGTGCTAGTACGTCTCCATATAGTATACAAATTGATCCCATACAAAATGCCAGGGAATATGCACGGTTATTAGAAATCTCCAGTTTAGATAGTATATGGCAATTAGAAAACTATTTTAAAGAAGCATCCTATGAAGTTTTACAATCAGGAAATATTGCAAATCGAACAGACTTCACATTTCTATTAGCACCTTGTGTAGAGCGAGATAATGGACAGGAAATGTTTCTAAGAAATAACCCGGTGGATATTTTAAAACATGGAAACTTTCCAAAAGTGCCTATGTTATACGGTTTTGCGAATATGGAAGGTCTAATTCGCATACCGATGTTTGACCTTTGGAAAAAAGAAATGAATGAAGATTTTTCCAATTTTTTGCCCGTCGACTTGCATTTTCAAACAAACAGCGAAAAATACTCAACAGTAAATCTAATTAAAGAATTCTACTTCAAAGGCAAATCAATAGATGAAAATACTATTTTAGAATACATTGATTACATGTCAGATGTTATGTTTAAATGTCCAACTTTAAGAGTCGTTAAACAGCTATTAAAAGCAGGACACAACGCAATATATTTATACCAATATTCTTATACAGACGAGAATACTCCAATCATACCAAACTCGAATATACGTGGAGCAAATCATTGTGATCAAACAAACGCAATATTAGATGGATTAAATTTGACTATATGGAATGAAAATTTTATTTCGGAAGATTTTCTAAGGATGAAAAACATAATGAGGGAGCTTTGGATAAATTTTATTACAAAAGGGTAATTTATTGTAAAATAATGAAGTTTATTAATTAAAAATTATTTTCATCAATAATGTAACGTATTAGTAACTATTGGTATTATATTTTCAAGAAAAACAGCTTTTGCAAAAGTTTAAGGCAAAGAGGCATCGAAATTATTTAAATGTAATTGATTATTCTTGAATTTACAGAAAACCTACAGCTTCAGGAATCCCAGCCTGGCCACCTGTCGGCAAAGAATGGTCTCCTTATATGGCCCTTCAGAAAAAATCAGAACTTAAAGGATCTCTTTTAAAAGAAAGATGTAGCTTTTGGGACAAAATCTATGACTTGTATTATAAATACCCCATGCCACCATCAGTTCCTTTAATTAAACATACAGAATTCTGAATGGTTTTGGAAGATGTTCTTAATTTTATCTTGTGCTTGTTATTTATACTAAGATATTTTAATACATATATACAGCCTTAATTATGGTTACAATTATAATCATTTATTTTTATATGTTGATACATCTGCTGAAATATTGAAGTATGTAATTTAGTAATTAAATGGTTAGTTAGCATGTGCTTTAAATTTTGATCATAAATTGGGTATTAATTTTTAGGCTATGGATGAGTACGTTATTATGCACATATTACAGTATAGGTTAATATTGATTAAATATTAAGGAGAACTGAATGGCATAGGTTTTTCTTAAAATTATTTAAATACTAATATAGTTGCCAACATTTTTTAAAAACTTGTTCGTTGATTTTTTTCTGATGCGTTGACAACATAGACAAATACAAAAATGTTTCCATGTAAAACGAGAGGTGTCGTATGCTACAACAACTACTAAATTATCTTTTATTAGAATGATATGATTGAAAATGAAAAATTTTAATTTTTTGTACATAAGACATTCTAAACAAAACAGGTGTTCTTGAGAAATGGTACAATTTCTAGACTAATATTTCCCACTGAATACACTAAAAACCCATATATATATATATATATATATCAAAATACTCCAAGAGCATCCTGAGATTCCTCCCAGGCTTTAAATATGTCTAATTAGAAAGACACCAGCGTAAGTGGTAGAACGAACTCCCGTATAACAGTACAGTTGTAAAGTAATTCAAATTATTATTATCAAATATTTTTATAAAAATATATACATTTCAGAAATAAAATATAAAAGATATTGGTTTGTGATTTGAGAATCTAACGTATCACCAGATTTTTAAATGGCTAATGCTGTGCTTTGTTTAATTAGGTTAAAAAATACAACACAAGAAAGTCACTGTAAAAGTTATTATAAATGGCTAATTAAATCTTGCAAGCAGGTCCACTACTAAGCTAATCACTTTTGGAGATCCCCACATGTTAGAGACTAAGGTACTTTAAATATTTAGTCGTGAAATATTCAACAATATCATTTGTTTCAATTACTTGTATTTTAAAATTTAATATTGCATTTTTTTTTTGTAATGACTCAGTGAAAGAGGGAGAAAAAAGTAAGGTTGGAGTTTTCAAAGTTAAAAGTTTGTTTAAATAATTTTCAAAAACGAGGCCAACTCCTCATTTGAGTTTATTAAATGATAATTTGGGAGTAGATTAATACTGCAATTGCGGACTTTGTTTTTTGGGCATTACACGTCAGGCGGGCAGCGATAAAAATGACAAGCTCTGGATTTCTTTAATAATTTATTTAATTAAACATCATATGACTTCAATAAATTGTCATCACATTTTTTTTTTGTTTTTTCTATTTCTATCTAGCAACAACGACGATAACAGGCGCAGAGTAATTTTTATTTTTCATAAGAGAGGGCATAACAAATCACATATTAAAATTATTTACTTTCATAACTAATTTTTTTTTCTTGCTTTCTTTTTTTTAATTGAATTATTAATAAGGTTCTAATATGTTGCTACTTAGTTACTATGTAAACACCAACGAGAATGTACGTCCTGTCACGGCAGCCAGTGTAATCTAATAACATAAAAACATGTGTTTTATTTTGCTGCACAGCTTGTATCAAATTGGTAGCTACGATAAATATTTAAAGTAAGAACATATGTATTTATTTTGAATGTTATAAAATTAAATATTTATTAAGGTACGCCTACAGTTTTAGTTTCAATATATCGAAGTATATAAATAAACTGATAATTGCATAATAATTTTTCTTTTCTGATTATAATTATATATTATAATTTAAGACGAACGGGATTGCCAAAACAGAAATATTTTCAATTGCTAGCAACTACTTCGAGGAAATGGCTAACAATGGACCCAGTGTGAGTTTTCCTATTCCTCAAATTATTGGTTGAGGTGAAAAAACGTGATATGTAAATGTGATATTCAATATTTTATATTATTGACTATTTCGACGCAGTAAAGTGTAAAAAATACAGGCTCTAGTATGGAACCTTGTCGCAAACTATTAGTGACAGGTTTACATTCTAAATAACGCTTTTATCTATATTCACGTATACCTCATCCACTTGTGATCTATGGCATAAATAGCATTTCAACCTTTCAATTGCTTTACTAAATCCTTGATACATCAATTTGGACAAAAGTAGGGTCAGATTTATGGTATCGTATGCAAGTGAAAAGAGGAAAAATACTAGGATAGTGCCCTTACCAGCATCTTGTGCATTTGAAAAGTTGACGACAGACTATTTTTTCTGAAATTTTCAAAAGGCAGGGCAAAATACTTACCGACGAAGGTCATTAAAATGTCAGTCTTAGCTATTGGTTTAACAAGATCCTTTTGTCAGGAAAGATACTGGATTTAATAATTATATTAATAAAATGAATAATTGTATTTAAAGTAAACAGCATTGAATTTTATTACCATATCTTGGGAGATACCATTAGATCTTATAGCATTAGACTTAAGACTGCGCAGTATCTTGAAGATAGTTCATCCACTTTGTTAAGATTGAATTCGGTATATTCATTGTAACTATTTGTAAAAAGCGAATATATGAGTGAAATACTGTAAATTTCTATTAATTTTAATGTAATGTATATTAGAAGCATTGTTATCATTAATCCAACTGAAAAGACACCATTTTTTTCTTTATATTCGCTTCAGATGATTCCACGAAAGCTTAGAATTTTGTAGAATTGTTATTGTTGAAATAGCATTTTTTACTTAGAGCAGAACCTACAAGGTTTTTTAGTTTTTTATAAAAGGAATTGTGATGGCCTTTAGACGTAAGCGAAGCCCTAATATGTGCTGTGTCTCGTTTTCACATCATTAGATTTATATTATAGATTATTCAGAGGTATTAGTACATTCTAAAATAACAGGCTATTACCGGGGCTAATAGATCAAATATTTTCAATAGTATTCTTGTAAATAGGTTTATCCATATTATTAACATCTTTAGTACGACTATAATCCCAGTCGAATGAAGCTGACAGATTCTTGAGAGTTTTCTAAAATATTTAAGTGCCCGTCTTTGCTTTTCTTTCAATAGCTAAATTTTAAACAATGACAGCATGAAACTGAGGTGTCTTAAATAGTACAACCAAACATTACTAGTGGTGTCATCTACACATATTAGATCTATTAATGTTAAGCTGTTTTGAGAGACGTTTTTAAATTAGCAGGCTCATTGTATATTTAAATTCATATAAGTCAGAAAATCACGCCACATTTGAGTGTATACATGGTTATTATCGAGAAAAATTATACTAAAATCACCCGTTAATATGTTAAAATCATAATATGAAAAATATGTAAACGTATCTGTTAACACCCCCTAGGGTGTATCCGCCATGGATGAATTAAGATTCATATAAACTGAACCAATTCTAAATTTTACCCCCAGCTTAACTTATGTATAACCACATTCATTCTACACATGCGGATGCATTCTCACTGGATATGAAAGAGTTCGAACATTAATGTTTTTCTCTTATGTAATTATAATTAAAAGGGTCACTTGTTATTTTTTCACTGACATTAGTATATTCTTCATTTTTTTTTTTTTTTACCAATGTGTCATGGTCATCAATCAACGAAGAGATACCTACCTCTCTTTTTTTTTTCATTTTACAAACTGGTTTTAATTTTTTTTTTGTTTATTGGACTTTGCTGCCCAGTTCTGTTATATCGCTGCTTATCATACATTAATTATTATGTATAATATATATAATAAATAATAATAATATAAATAATATGTATATGTTGGTAGATCGTATTATCTTATAGTTAATAAAAATATACTAGTTGTTTCTTCAGGTTTGTAAGATTTAAAACATATTAAGATAAGTTTGCTGAATTCTTAATACTAATAATTGTCTACCTTTAAAATTATAAACATTATTTGTCTGTTGTTTCAATATTTATGGCACTATCTATTTAAAAATTATTTATAAAAGCATTCTTGCTTTTCATATTATTATATAACTTATGATATTCATAGTAGTAGTTGGTGAACTCTTGCTTGTGGATAAAGATATAATATTTCCTAAAATAAAGTATTATGCAATATTTTAAGTACGGAATTATTACAATACTTTTAATATATATTTATTTAGAACTTTCATCATCATCAAAATTAATTGTATGTTACTGGAGTAATATAGATCTTGAATTCAACTTTTCTTTCTTTCACCCTTATTTTTAATGTTCAATTATTTGTAGCGCTGTCGGTTCAGTTTGGTCATTTCCTATTTTATTTTTATACATAATAGTGATATATTCATAGCATAATAATATGTAACAAAATAAAGGCATATTTTTGTATTTATATTCTAGCGTCAATATATCTTATACTAATACACATATAAAATGATTCAATAGACGAATCGATATTCTAGAATTCAACTAAGTTAATGCTAATATTTAAAAATATTGTTTGACCAGGCCAAGTTCGAAAGCTTAAAACTGAAGTTATAACCTTGGTTAGGCCCAGAACTAATATGCCTGAACTTAATAGTAAATTTTGAATAATTTTAATTTTACTAGAACCTGTTAACGTAAAAGCTTTTCTAAGCCTTTTGTTCTTTAATACCCGCATTCTTTAAGACAAATATGTTTAAAAATATATTAAATGTGTTTTTACAACTCTAGAGTTCGCTATGTTTAAGTGGGAATGCTGATGGAGGCACAGGCAATTTGTAATGTAATTTATAGATTTTGTCCCAAAAGCCACATCTTTCTTTTAACAGTGATTCTTTTAGTTCTGGATTTTTCTTAAGTTCCATATAGGGAGACCAGTTTTTACCAACAGGTGGCCATGCCGGGACTCCGGAAGCTGTAGGTTTTCTGTAAAAGAGCATACATATTTATTTATTTTTTTAATTTAACTACGCTAGGCATTTTTATATCTTTGATAAAATTATAGTATAAATGAATTTATGATTTATTATATTATGAAGCATCTTAATTAAATATTGAACAATTCTAGAATAAAAATGTATCATCACGGTCAAGACTAGTTTCTGTTACCTCCAGAATTCGCAGTTTCAAATTCTGCCCTTGTTGATGACTATTCCATTATCTTATTAATTTCATTCATAATTGTTATAAAGCATTCACAAGCTTTGAACATATGGACAAAACAGATTTTTGTCAACAATATTACTAGGGGTCTCAATGCACAGCCAGGTGGTCTGACGTTTAAACTTTTAAATAAAAAAATAAATGATCTTTGTATTACCTGTTTGTAATGAAATTCCCCCAAAGTTCTCTCATTATAATTTGCATATTTAAATAATCTTTTGAAATAAATGACTCTCTATTTAAAGTCGCATTTATTCCATCTAACACTATGTTTGTTTGATCACAATGACTGGCTCCACGTATTTTAGTGTTTGGTATAGCTGGAGTGTTCTCGTCCGTGTAAGAGTACTGATACAAGTATATTTCATTGTGTCCAGCTCTCAAGTGATGATTTACAGCTCTTAAAGTCGGACACAAACAAGTAACATCTGATATGTAATCAACAAATTTTAAAATACTATTATAATCTATTGACTTAGAACCAAAGTAAAATTCTTTGATCATATTTGCAGCTAAGCTTTTTTCTTCTTCAGTTTCAAAATATAAGTCACCGGGTAAAAAATTAGAAAAATTATCATTCAAATCTTTTTTCCAATTATCGAAATATGGAACACGCACCAATCCTTCCATATCGGAAAAACCATACAACATTGGTACCTTAGGATAGTTTCCTTGTTTTAAGATATTAGCTGGATTATCATCGAGAAATATCTCTTGTCCAATATCTCGCTCTACACAAGGCGATACTAGAAGTGTAATATCTTTTAAATTAAATACATTTCCTGATTGTAAGATTTCATATGAAACTTCCTTATAATAATTTTCTAAATCAGATATGTCATCTCCATTGTTTTTTCCTATCATTTTAGCGTATTCCTTTGCATTTTGTATAGGATCAATTTGGACGCTATAGGGAGATATACTAGCACCACTTTCAGGTATTACCTTATTAAAAAGACCTTCAGCCATTTTCGATATCATTAAGAGATCAACAGATGCCGATCCAGCACTGCCACCAGATATTGTGACATCATTAGGGTTTCCTCCAAAGCTCGCAATATTTTTCTTAACCCACCGCAATAATGCTACTTGATCTTTCATGCCACCATTTCCAGGCACATCTTCTGTACCTAAGCAAAGGAAACCGTGCGCTCCCAATCTATAATTAAACGTAACTGCAATAATTTTTTTGCTGTTTACAAACTCTTTCGGAGTTACAAAGTCTCCGAACCCTAAAATAAATCCGCCACCATGTACGTAAACAATGACTGGAAGATTCTTATCCTCTGTTTGAGGAACGTAAACGTTGGCAATTAAACAGTCTTCCTTCATATTTTTTGTTTTAGGCAAAAGTTCCATTTCATTAATTTGAGGACAAACTGTGTCTTTATCAACTGCTTCTAAAACGTCGGACCAAACTGGTGCAGGTAGAGGAGCCTGAAATTACGATAATACTTTCATTTCAATACTAACATAATTTAACTTTTAAGACATGTTTTAAAACAAGAGCTATCCACTAGTAACACTTTAAAAAAAAAGGAATCACAGACTTTATAGTAAAACCATATTATATAAACTTCGGGTTTTTGAGTTGTTAAGACTCTAGGCAACATTACAACGTTTTGAAACTAAATACTACAACATAATATTTAGTGATTTTTGTAATAAGTAAGAGTTTGAACATAATTTGTCAATTATAATCATTAGATAACACATCATCATTGCATACATTATTATTCTGATAGTAAACTTTTAAATTTAACAATTATTTTGTACCCATTAAAAGCAAATTAGCTCTTTATTGGCTTGTCATGAACGCTGTTTAAATAAAATATTTAAAAGTATTTAAATACAGTAATAGTATCATCAATTATAATGACTTCCAAAAAAACAAAATTTTTTTATGAATTATGTGATGATCAGTCAAATTGTTTTGCTTTAAATACATACAGGATAAAGCAGCGTCTGCGTTCTTAAGTTTTCAAGGTTATGTGTATAAAGTGTATTAAAAAGTGGCTATGTAGCCTCAGCTCATCAAAAATTAACAGAAGAACATTCAAAGAATTCAAGAATTCAATTTGTAACAAAGCAATATTTATTTCCATTTTCGGTTTAATATAATATTCCAAGGAAAAATGTTGAAAAATCTTACCTTAAACCTATGAACACCGGTAGGCGCTTTAGCGTATGGTATTCCATAGAATACGAAAACATCTTCTTGAGGGTCTTTGTACCCACGTACTGGTCCAGAATTTATAAGAACTAAACGTGATTCAACATCGTTGGCAATCCCAGAGAGGACTGAAGCGAACAAGACAGCGAACAGAATACACAACCTCATGTCGTAACTATACTTTACATACTAACGTAAATACCTGTTCTTGTGAGACTTCGTTACATTTTGTAATAATACTTAATTACAAAAAGTACAAAACATTGATATTTTCAAACCTAATTCTTATAATCATATCAAAATCATGATAAGATTTTAATTATCTTGATTTATATAATACTTGATAATTATAATAAGTATCACGGATTTCAAACACAAAAAAGTGAATCTATAGTATCATAGAATTTTAACTAAACTGCTACTTTTCAGAATTTAAAACTAGATTTGTATGTCTTATAATAATGTATAAAAAATAAGCAAGAATAATTTTAATACGAGTATAATTTTCTAAACTGTATTCTTAACAAAATATGTTTTTTTTTTTATAATTCTAGTGAATATGTGTATTTACGTATACATACATAGTGCTTTAATAAAAAGACCTTTAAAAAAGATTCTCTTTTGTCGGTTTTTTGTTAAAACACTTTGAAACTACTCTTCGGATATTTATACAATTTTGTTATAGTGAAAATCATATAATCGACACCAATTTTTCTGGATAGAGATAATAATTAATTGTCTGTATTAGAATAAATTAGCTCATAGATTTTTTGAAAAACAATTTTAATATAGAAATACTTAACAATCTCTAAAATCATTTTTAAGTTTTAGTCTACCTAAAAAAGTTCAGATATGTTTGTTTATAAGATTATTATTTGAAAAATATAACCTTTTTTTTTTTATTATTATTTTTTTTTTCCGTTGGTAAAACCCGTTACGGGTACCCCGTCGGCCCAGGGGGTGACGGCCGAAGGGTTATGTGGAACTACCCGGCAGCATAGAGGGTACTGCCATTTTTAAGGCTACCCACTAAAAAACCAACGGTTGTCCTCTTCGCCGTAATGGGACGTCACGGGATCGCGTTAGCACACACCGTGACGCCCCGGCAGCCTATATTTAAGCCATTATCTTATTTTATGGCCTGGGAACCTCGAAAAATATAACCTAAGCAATTATATTGATGACATATAATTTATAAGTAACTAATTCTCGAACTACTCTTTAGTAGTTCGAGAATTAATTATTTATGTTAGTTAGGAATTAGTTAGGAAGCGTAGTTATTTATGCTTCAATAAAATTGCGATTTACCTTTCATACGGTATTTGATTATGTATTGTAACAAAAAGGTAGTAAATAGTACTCAGTACTTGCGCCCACTTATCACAGTCAGGTTCTTTAGATATGTACTTGTAATTTGTTGACCTCTTTTGAACTCATCCTCTTTTAACAAAATGATCTTAAAGTGGTGTTGCCTGATATATATTTAAGAGCAATAGTTTTTATTGTATCATTAGCTCTTTCATATTTAGCAATAAAACTATGGACCTTAGTTACAAGATTAATATACGGACCATAAAAGTAAACCAATAGACATTTTTTGTGCTCGTACTAAAACCTGTTTGAATTTGTTATATGGCCCTATTTGTGCCTAGTTTTAAAAATTTCCGGTTGGGAAACTTCGATTAGCAGTTAATATATAGTATCTATTAAATATAGAGTAGATACAGTTCAAAACAAACTGTACATAGAGATACAGCTTAAGACAGACTATTTATTAATTACCCAACTAGAACATAACACTTTCAAGAGAATTGGTGGAAACTCTCTGTGGTCGACATAGCTACAATTATAAAACATTAAACACGCGGCAATCGAGCTTGCCGCTATGAAAAACTCCTAATCGGCAAATTATAACTCGCAAATTAATTAACAAACAAAACAACTTCTATTGCTTTTTTATTTTTTTTATGTAGTTTATGATAGGATTTAAAAAAATTTAAAAATTCGAATTTTTTTTTCCATTTTTCGGTAACTTCGGCGGCCGATCTGACCACCTTCCCGTTGGACAATCAACATAATTTTGAAAAGTGAATCTTACATTTAGATGCTGATTCCAAATATATCTTTAGTTTTTCAAAATTCGAAAAATAAAATTCGACACACACACAGACACACAGACACACAGACACACATACAGACAGACAGATCGGAAGGAAAAACTGAGTTTTTCGAAAATTTGGTGTTGAATTTTATCACAATAAGCAAAACTTATCTGTTATAACATGTTAGATAAATGTTTAGATTTTTATTGTTATTCACACATATATAATCATTTCATAAGACTAATTATATAAAATTTTATGCATAACTATATTAGGTAAATAACATTTACTGTGAGTTATTCATGCAATTATGTTAAAAGTTTTTTTAATTAAATCACAAAGTGTTATACAATAAGTACACTTTCGTGTTCCATAATTACTATTAATATATATATCCAGCGGTACTCACGTTATTATTGTCGGAATTTGCCCGACTAGTTTCATATTTATTCATGAATTCTCGTGTAGGTCTTCGTTACTCGTCGACCTAATGTATAAGATGCACACTGAACTCGCCATGTCACTTTGTAAAGTTCCGAATAGTTTTTGAAACGAATAGTATTAATTACCGGTTTTCAACACGAAACTAACACTAAACCACTATCTCTATTGAAATTCGGCAGACGGCTAATCTAATATCTTCACGTACATTTCGAGGTGTTAAAAACTTTTCTCTAACGGCCGCTTTGTCGAAACGAATGTAATGAGCCGTTTCCGATTCCAAAACGTGTTCTGTGATCGCTGAGCCATTCTTGTCAAGATTTTGAATAATACGTATATTTTGCGATTCTTATATTGAAGTTTCGATGAGTTTCCTTTACGTAACACTTACTGCTATCACAAGGAATCTTGTATACACCCGGGATCAATCTTGTTTACACCTGCCACTAATACAAATCACTTGAAGACACTGCGTTTATCCTACTGCCAAGTTGACAAACAGTTGACAAACTTTAAATGAAACAATATTACGGTATACGTATTTTCTTCTATAAACTAACTAAATTTGTGAATAAGTATTTATTCATTTGAAAGATAGATTAATCTTTTTGCAGTAAGAAGAAGGAAAAGTTGAATGTAGAATTATCATTCTAAAATCATTTTTATTTTTATTATTTTTTAATATTACTAATTTAACGGTAAGATTATTACTAAATGAATATAATAGTGGCATAAGCCTTCTCAAGGAAATCACAAAAGTAATATAATATACAGCAAGCAAATTACGTTACGCAAATTACGTTACGTCAATATTGTTAAGCAAATTACGTTACGTCAATATTGTCCAGTCAATAAGGTCTGGTGTAGTGTATCATAAGTTATTATCTTACTGCGCTATTCAGTAACATAATAATTTATGTTGACAAGGACTATAAAATACTTAGAGTATCTTATTTCCTTGTACGGCTAACGAGAGGTCATTGTATAAGACCATTTCGTCACATGGTCCAAGAAATTATTTATTATTAAAGTAATACATAGCCAGCTATCCAGAATATCAATTTTTGTAGCAGCGGCCGTTGCGGTTGGCTTATTTAATATATCGTTTGATAAACATAAGTTAGATAACTACTACCGGACGTATTATTTAGATACTGAGTAACAATTTAATCACATATATTAAATCTAGTTATACATTAAGGTTCCTGTCAAATTCGGTTATGATCCTAAGCATTTTATAAATGTTTCTTGACCTTGAACCATATTTAAAATTATAATTTTGGAATTATTATAATTATTAATACCTAAATTCCTATTAACGACGCGATGCAGATTTCCGATGTTCCCAAACTCTAGACCTCCAAATGGTTCAAATGTACTCAATTCCCTTGGAACAGGTGTACGTAACTAGTAAGTAGCCTTATAATTATACAATATAGACCTAATAATATTATATACATAAAAATTAGAGAAATGTACCAATCTCTTATTTTTGTACAAATCTTTTATAGTTACGAATTTTATAGATCAGCTTAGTAACATTTTAGTTATATGTTCTCTTTTATCTGCACACGTAACTTGTACTGTACTGTAGAGCTAAGAACTATATTTTTTTTTGCAATTAGAACATCTATCAATTTTAACAAACTCGATTTTTAATCATAAAATGTCAAACCTTATATACAATTTTAAAATCAAGGCTTAAATTTTAAATTTTATAAATCTAACATTGGTAAAAAAAATATCCATATTTTTGATATATGTTTTGAAAAAAATTATTTTTTTTTGTGTATTGCTTTACTATTATTTTTTTACCTTATTTTTTATTTTTCTAGTTATTTCACTCCATGTGTAAATATCAGTGGAAAACATTGCTTGTAAATATGTGTAAGTATGACCAATACATTTAGTAGATCCGCCACTGTGGACGACGGGTGGAGCTGAGCGAATCAACAGAAAATAAAAGCATGTTTATGAAAAAGATTTGATTATTAAATGTTACACAGTCATTTGTGTTTCTTATGACACATATTAACTTTGACCATTTAATAAAAAATAAACAATCACGAATATCACTAAAAAACTTCAGAACCTATAAGTCACTGTCTTCGACAACTCTGCTAATTTTCGACATCCTACCAATATTCATCTAGGAGTAGCATTAACGAAACATACATTTGACCAATAAGAGCTTTGCATCACTCAGCCCAATTATTGTTGTATACTTAGTGTCTGTTTATAATTATAAAATAAAACACTTGTATATTATTCAGCAATCTTTTTACTCTTTTATTAGCATATAAAAATTTGTCTCAAAGCAACATAAATAATTTAATATTACCAGTTTAATCAGATAACACTCTCCATACCATCACTTATATATTTAAATAAAGAAATTTTAATGTAAAACCTACAACTCGGTATGTTTTATTTTAGAGTGTGAAGGGGGTATAGGAAAACTGTAATGTAGATCATAGATTTTATCCCAAAAACCACATGTTTCTAATAACAATGACCCTTTGAGTTCCGAATTTTTATTAAGATCCATATGGGGAGACCAGTTTTCACCTACAGGTGGCCATGTTGGGATTTCTGAAGCCGTGGGTTTTCTGCAAATAAAAAGAGTTATATAAATTTAATAGGTGAAGAAGATACTTCATAAAAAAATGGTTTGGTTTTAAATATATCTGAATTAATGTATAATCGTATAATTTCTTAGGTATTTAAACGATATTTAAACGCAATTTCAAATCTAAAAATATATTTTTTTTTTATCATAAAAAATGTTTCATTGTCCGAATTAATCATATTCCCAATTTACAGATTTAAATGAAAGTATATAGAGCCAGGAATGTAGAAATATTTTTTTTACAAATTATTATACCTTAGCACAATACCAGACAGCCAGAAAATAATAAAACATGAAAAAATAGATCATTAAACTAAATGCTTTTAAGTACATCTATTTTTTCTTTTGTTATAAAATATTTATTCAATATTTCAAATAAAATACGTAAATAATAATACTATAACACTAATATCGGGCAGTAGCTGCATGTCTCATGTTTTGTAAGTCACGGATAAAGAGCAGAAATGAGATTAAAATTGATCAAAATTGATGTCATTTCTCAAAATCATCTATAACTCGTATATTGCCATCATATCTTGAATTAATGAAAACAATTCGTTTAGATATGTTGACAGTGCATTTAAAAGTATGTATCTAATATATAGGGCATTTGTATTTATATTGTTGTATATTTGTATTATAGAAAATATGCTTAACTTACCCATATGTTATAAAATTCACCCAAAGTTCCCTCATAACATTTTTCATCTTTACATAATCTTCTGAAGTGGCATTTGCTTTATAAATGTAGTCAAATTCCTCTAAAACTGCATTTGTTTGACCACAGTGGTTGACTCCACGTATTTCAGTTTTTGGTACAACTGGAGTATTCTCATCAGTGTAAGAATACTGGTATAAATATATTTGATCATGTCCCGATCTTAATAGATGGTTAATATTTCTTAGTGTTGGGCATCTAAACATAACATCAGACCAGTAATCTACGAATCTTATAACAGAATTGTCATCGACTGGCTTGTCTCCAAAGTAAAATTCTTTAATCATATTTGATACCAAGACTGCTTCTTCTTTAGTTTTAAAATGTAAGTCAACTGGCAGAAAATTTGCAAAATTTTTATTCATTTCCTCTTTCCATATATCAAAAATTGTGATACGTAGTAATCCTTCCATATCCGCAAACCCACATAACATAGGTAATTTAGGAAAATCACCTTTTTTTAAAATATTGGCTGGACTATCATCTAGAAACATTTCTTGTCCGTTATCTCGTTCTATACAAGGAGATAATAAAAATTGGGAATCTAATCTATACAAAACGTTTCCTGATTGTAAAATATCGTAAGAAACATTTTTGTAAGAATTTTCTAATTCAACCATATCATCTACATTATTGATATCAATCAACTTTGCGTATTCTTTTGCATTCTTTATAGGGTTTACTTGGATACTATAAGGAGATGTACTGGCACCACTCTCCGGTATAACCTTATTAAAAAGACCCTTAGTCATTTTCGATATCATCAAGAGATCAACAGATGATGACCCAGCACTGTACCCAGCAATTGTGACATCATTAGAGTTGCCTCCGAAGCTAGCAATATTTTTCTTGACCCAGCGCAGCAGTGCTACTTGATCTTTCATGCCAGCATTCCCAGGTACATCCTCTGTACCTAAGCAAAGGAAACCGTGTGCTCCTAATCTATAATTAAATGTTACTGCAATTACTTTTTTACTCTTTACCAAATTCATTGGTGTTACAAGATCTCCGTATCCTGCTAAAAATGCGCCCCCATGAACATATACAACAACTGGAAGATCTGTCTTTTGTGTATTAGGAACGTATACATTTGCAATCAAACAATCTTCTTTCATATTTTTGAAGTCCAAAAAAGTATACATTCCTTGAGTTTGAGGACAAAGAACATTATTTTTTACTGCTTCAAAGGCATCTAACCAGAAGGGAGCAGGCAGTGGGGCCTGAAATAACGAAAAAAACATTATTGTATGTCAGACGCATAAGAAGTAAAAAATAAATATATGACATTTTAACGACATTAGAAGTGTGCTGATTATTGCCTATTTTGGATTTCTACTGCGTGCTCACATATCTCTTTTTATTATATTAAAGTGACAAAAAAAGAGAGGGATATTACAAAATAATATTATAAAAGCATTTTTATAGTTTCCTAAGCAACCCCAAAAAAATAATTTTATTGAACCAACAACGTAGTAACATTATTTTACAAATTATTATACCTTACTACAAAACCCAATAACCAGTAACTAATAAAAAAAGAAAAAATATACGATTCAATTAAATTCTAAACACACGTTTTAATTCAATGATAGAGAGAGATAAAAGCGTTTTTTATACGTTTGTTATAGAATAACACAAATAATCTTTTACCCTGAAAAAGAAAATTTGTGATATAAAACGTATAAACATTTTTAATTTGAATTAGTTTTAATTTCTGTGTTTTATTTGAGAAAAGTATTGTATAAGCCTTGGCTGCAACTGGATTTTGATGAACTCACATATAAATGCTCCGGCTTAGTCTCGGCCCACATTTACGATCATCCATCAATGGCCCATTTTCAGAATATTTTAAATAATTAATAATAAAACGTACAGATAAATTTTAATACCTTCTTAGCGGTTTAAAACTTATCAGTTTCTTATATAGTGCGTGCTTTATGAAATCAATGAATTATTTATTAGTATTAGTAAAGTCTTATCAAATGTATTTATTATATTTGTAATGTGAAGTGTACCTATGCCACTTGAGTCTGGTGATATTGGGATACGTTAAAAACAATTTGATAAGATATACTTCGATGACCCCTTATGAAATGTAAAAGACAATTCATAAACCAAATTAGGAATTGCTTTGTGTCATTTTGTGTTTGATTAGATCTAAGTATCTAGACTAGGTCAATATTTTTATCAGATTATCTGATAGTATCTGAAAGCCAAAAAAGCTAAGGCGCTTGGGCAACGTTAAAATAATCGTTATCAATCAGCTGGTGTCGTGACATTCTAGGTATTTTTGGCGCTTTAAGACCAGTGGGATACTTTTTCTAATTTTGTTTTTTAATAGAAAATAGTTAGAGACGAGACGAGACGACAAGAGTTTTTGCTCATATACATCATATACAGAGTATTTTGATTAGGATTACTAAGACTAGATATTCTATTTATTTATATGATTCAATATAATCTGTTGATTTTGTAATGATTACGAGTAGATAAGTGACAATTACCTTTATTTTAATATATTGAAGAAAAATTTTAGTTAATAAGTATTATTATTTTAAGCCAGGGCGGAATATACAAATATAAATAGATTAGTTTACATATTGTATGCATTTAGATACAACAAGCAGTCTTATCGTTAATAGCGATCACAATATATACAAATATATACACATATCTTAACATAAATAATATAATAATAACAATGTTATCGTATGACAATGATAAACACATATTTTTAATTGTATTTCTAAAGCATTTAGGGATTTTTCGCTTATTTTATTGAACTGCTAGTGATTTACACAAGCGGGCTAGTGTTAATCCGGGATAGGAGTGAATGAAGCTGTAATTTGATGTTGAGCTTCGGTTCAACCAATTGTACTGCAAGTAACAAAATGTTGGTTCAATTGATTTAAATCTATATTGTTAATATATGTTTCTTAACGCTTTTTACCAACCCATATTGTTTGAAGAAATTTTGCATACTTTACCGGAGTCTTTTTCTTCAATAACTTTGACTAGTGAATATGGCGACTTTAACATATTGGCCTATTCTTATATTATACTAGCTTGCACCCGCGACCCCGCCCGCATGGTGTGTCGATAAAAAGTACACAAAGTGAAAAAATATTGTTTTTAAATTTGAAACCACAATTATAGATTAAATGCAAACAACAAACCAGTACCGACATTTAAAATGATTTCTAGCGCCTTCCGTGAATGGCTTGCCCAACACAAAAGAAAGACCGCACATTTCATATAAATTTACAGCCTCTATTTTGCCCTCACAGACATGCAATTTTTAAAATTCCGGTACTGAATATTCTTTTTTAAAAAAACCGCAAAATTTAAGTGTAAAATTTGTAAATGTGTCCAACAATAAAAATGAATAACTTTCATAAAAACTTGCAACACCTAATTCACCCCCTTAGAAATGGAATTTCCAAAAACCCTTCTTTAGCAACTGACTCCTTATTACAATCTACCTTCCTGCCAAATTTAATTTTTATTGGCCCAATAGTTTTCGAAATTTCATGATGATTGAGTAAGTATTTGTTACTTTTATATATAGAGATTAGCAATAAACACCTTCGTCTAATTAACCAATAGTTATTTTTTTTTTATGTTATCTAAATAACCAAAAAAAGAACAATGGATACATGAACAATGGATAATGGAACAAATATTTTCAACTTTTTTTTGCTTTAGAAAAATCCATTACGGATACCCCCCGTCGGCACAGAAGGTGATGGCAGGGGGGTTATGTGGGACGACTTGGCAGCATAAAGGCCGCTGCCATTTTTAAAGCTAAAAAACTAACGGCTGCCCTCATCGCTATAGTGGGACACCACGGAGTCGCTTTCTCATTGACCGTGACGCCCCTGCGGAACCCTTCAAATGAGAATGCCCCGAGGAACTTAGAATACCCTCACGACGTAACCAAGCATTTTCTACTAGTAAACTCAGGAAAAATAAAAAAAAAATGAAAATTTTACAATATGTCGAGAAAACGTATTTCTAAATAGTATTAAAGCACAAATTAAATAATAAATATATATATCTATAATAATATATGGTAATGTTGACATCAACATATATAATATATACTTAAATAAATATAATATATAATAACATAAACATGAAGTAATAAACTAAACGATATAAAAATAACAGTTTATACTTACGTAATACCAATATCCTATTACTTATACTTAAGAATATTATTACTTATACTACTTATATACTATTACTTAAGAATATTATTACTTATACTTATTATGAAATCATCATTCATCTTTTAATAAGAAAAATCCTTTTTAGATTTTTCAAATATATGTACCGTTTAGATTGTCGAACCTTTAAAGGGTGCGTTACACAATTTGTATTAAGTAATCAAAAAATAAATAATTATAATACAAAAATATTTAATAAAGATAACTAGATTACAGTTTATAATATAAAAATCTAAATAAGACAAAGGTAACTTTAAACTATACTAATAGTCGACTATCAGACGCCATTCCCGCCACCTGTGAAAATAATACTAATTCATAGGTTGCGTCAAAAGTTGAATTGATTACTTATATAGAAAATATATAAATTTATAAAGGTACAATAAAAATAATGTATTGAGAGCAATATGAATTTACAACATAGAATTGTAAATAAAACCTAATATTTTAATCCAAGTGAGTAATAATGAATGAAAACCTTGAATTCTAGGATTATGAACAAATAAAATTTAACTCGTCGTTTTGTAAACGATATAAATGTATATTATTATAATTTAACTTATTGTATTATAATAATAATACAAAACAGAGCAATAAAACAGAACAATTGAGACAATCGAGACAAAGATAATTTTTAATCTGTTTAACTAAACAAATAAATTATAAAGGTATTTTACAATAAAACTTAATAAGCATCAGTGGATAATTTGTTATAATCAGTAAATAAAAGCTAATAAATTAAGAATATATATTTATATGTAATAAATTATTATAAATATATGCAAATGGAGAAAAAAATATGTAAATAACAAGAATATACTGTTTTATAATGGTATGTTTGGATCACGGAGAATTAAAAATTGCCTTGAAGTTAAAAACTCTACTTTTGAAGGGAGCGACACTTACAACAATGTTTTGGGACAACTCAGAAATTTGATGTATGTTAGATATATCTACCACACGTTCCTCACGATAACGAGTCACTTCCAGCGCTGCAATTAACATTTCCGCCCCATGTCCAGCAATTACTAATGCTGAATTGTTGATGCGCAAACACCAACAAATTATTCCGGATTTTTGTGATTCGGTTTGTGATATTCCGGTGCCTATCAATTTGGTATAGCTGAACCACATTGTGTCGGCTTAAGCGTTCCTCATACTAGAGCTAGAGAAATTAAATATATTAAAATAATTTACAAAAAAAACTATTAATGCGTGTAATATATACATAAAATTTAAGATACACATATATTTAAAATGAATAAATATTTAAGAGCTAATTTAAAATGCTTTATTTTACTGCTACTAATGATAGATAATCAAATATATATATATCTTGTTTTTTTTTTATGTCTATCATTCTTCTATTAATTTGAATTGTAAGGGTGACAGGGGTGGGACTGAGATGAGATGTTTTCCCTCCAACCTCTTCTGAAGATGTGAAGTTTTTAAAAAAAATATAAAAAAAAACATCCGAACTATAAACACAAAAACTTGATGTAGGCGTCTTACAACTTTCACCAGTAAGTTAGGTTTGAAGGCGGAGATTAATGTCAATAATATCGACAAAACATCAACAATTTATATTTTTGTATCGTAATAATTCGATGACATAAATTGTTACGCATTCCTACAATGCGTTTTGTTTCGCCACGTAGTCGCTGATAAAATTAAACAAACTAGCCTTGTAAAACCAATTATCATATTTTTAATTCTAAATTATAAAAAAAATCTATTATGTTTGTACGTCATTTTAAAATGTAAATTTGTCTTTTGTTTTTTTGTCTTTCTTTAATTGGTGTACAATAAAAAGCATATTATTATTATTATAACAAAATATAGAAAAACAACAAAATATACAGCGGTGAGATCAGCGAACTGTTATTATATTTATAATATCGTAATTAATTTATAATCTCCTCATGTCAAGAAATTTCAAACCACTATTTTCACACTTTTCTTTTCTTTTTTCCAATATACCTGATAAATTAATTTTTTTCTTTGTATTTGTACTACTATATACACTTGACTGACAAATTGACTGATACCGTTGATCTAATAATTATAAATGATGTAATAATACAATTTCAATCTGTCTAATAATACTCTTTCCTGGACGAAGTAAATGAAATTTGTAAGAAATTGGGCTCAATGTTTTTTTTTTTTTTTTCAATGTGGTTGCAAGTCCCACGTTCTAGCAACTTTGACGTTGTCAAAGCTGTTCTGTAATTTTGATTACTTTATTTTTCTAAGTAGAGGGATTCGCTATAACCCTGATTGGGTCTGTCTGGTTATATTTTACTGTTTCTACAATTATACCTTATTTACCACATTTTTACAGTTACAATTATGTTTTTACGAACACAATTTTTTGCCTATGAACTAACATATTTACCTCTTAATATTTAATCTTATTTGTCTACCTTATAATATAATTTTTAAATGCTAACATTAAATCTTACATTATTTACTTAAACATCTAGGCTTACTATTATTTACATTTTAATTAGCTCAAACACTAAATTACTTTTAGGACAAACTCTAAAATTATTGACTATTCGGGAGTATGTTGTTCTGAAACTAAGCTTATTATTCTTAATAGATAGATGGAACCATTAGGCGCAGCTTGAGTTGTTAGCATTTCTAATAATAATAACAATTTCAATATTGCACATTGCGTTACCGAATACGGCTGTTATCAGAGCTGAATGCTAGTAACGGGGGCGTTGTTATTTAGATAATAGACATCTAAATAAAAACAAAAGGGCTTTGTCAGTATCGTATAGTCAGTATGTAGACGAGGTCTGATACTCGCCTTTGAAATTTGTTTCGAAATTCTCTTGACGTTTAAATGCACTCGCAACATATGTTTATTAGACCTTGCCTTCACTGGCAATAGCGGTGAAGGCAAGGTTATTTTCACGTATATGGTTAGTGATGATAACTTCATCTAGGTCTGAATTACGTTAGTACAACAAAGACCTTTCAATAGGCCTGAAAGAGATGCAAATAAATATGTGCAAGGGTTATGACAAAAAAGCTCGGATTTTTCTTAAAAATTTGAGAGTAGGTTAAGCTCACCCGGAACCAAAATAACAGAATCTAGATTTAAAACTCCCTGAATCAACAATTTCTTTTATCCAATACCTTAGATAGCATTACTCTATATTACTATTATCCGACTTTCAATTACATTCTCTCCCGACATTATCTAATTTTATGTAATTAAATTCACTGAATGTGACGTTAAATAGAATATTCCAGCTATAATCTTTGACTCCGTAAGTTCCGTAATGATTGTAGATATAGAATATTGTACAACTTATTGTAGATAAAGCATATTGCATAAATTTATCAATACTATTTATTTTTATACATTTGTAACAAACAAAAACCTGGGAGATTGACGACTTTTCTTTTGATTTCGTACAACTGCATCAGAATGTACATTAAAGATTTATTATTATATTATATTTATAGAAGACTTGTTATTATAGTACTTATAGAAGAGAACCGCGGGAATAATGAGTTTGGCTGTCAAAGTTCATTAAACCCAAAGCCCTACATTCAATAGTTTTGTTATTAATCTACTTCCTTAAATGAATTTTAATGTTATTTAGCTTTGATCAAGTGACTATTGAAATAGCTACACCATCTCACGAGATGGTATTTCAGTATTTCAGATTTATGTACAAATTAAATATTAAATCATACACTTGATGCTAAACTTTCAGCTGAAATGCAAAAACTAATAACCTGTTGAATCAAAAAATGTTCATATTTGTTGCCCTATTATTAAAATGTATTTATTAAAATATACTTATTTTGTTAAATAATTTTGATCAACAATTTTTGTTGTCGAGTATACCAATGTGTATCCGTTCTGTTATCAGTCGGTATAGCGCCACATGGAGCGAAACGTATTAATTTGAGTGTTTTTCTAATAGCCAGAGGACAATTTTTCTATTTATTAAAATGAAGAATTTAAATGAAAAAACACTACGTTTGAAGTCAAGTTATCATTATATCTGAAAACCGCATTCAAATCGGATAAGCTAGTTTAAATATAAACGCACAGCAGTACACAGAAAAACACAAACATTAATTAAAAACCCTTATTTTCAGTTCTGTGGTTACCAAAGACCCCCAGTAATAAAACATAGCTAAAAAACTTGGTATTATAGGCAACCTCATAATAACCTCACAATAAGTGGACTTGTAGTAAATTGATCTTTTATTATTACAATACTCAATACCGTACAGACACAGAGACCATATAAGAAACAATGGACGATCGAGCGTGCGTGATCACAGATTCAAAGTGCAAACAGCATCGCTATCGCCCTGATCGTGTTCCTTGTCGCGAGTGAGTAACAAAGAGCCCGAACTGGCTATGTTATTTTAATTACAAATCTTGCAAAAGGGTTATGTCCGTGAAAAATGCATGAAAAACAAGAAAAATAAGTGAGGTACAATTGCAGGTGGAAATATGTACTATTACGCCAGTTCTCCTTCTCTCTGTAAGAGACAGTAAATGTAGATTAACATTTTTAGTGTACGTGTGCAAATATTGACAAATTGCCATTGAATAAAATTCGGTTTTCTGATTTCAACTCTGATGACTACTATTTCTATGAAGCGAACGATACGGAAATAAAGACATATGGAATTAAAATTTGTGCTTTAATATTAATTTATTGAGACCGTTTCAATGGAAATTTGTGAAGATGTGAAGCAACCCTTATTAGGTGCTGACTCTTTGGCATACCATAAGTTATTAGTAGATTTAAATAAAAGAAAGCCAGAAGATTTAGTGACTAGTTTACAAAAAATTGCGCCATTATCATATCAGTGCATGACCCACCTACAACAAGAACAATAAACCATAGTAGCTAATATAGTGACATTTCATCAGAATTTTCTAATTTGACTAAACTAGTATTTTTAGCTAATAGTCATGCCATTTCATACTCTGTTACATAGAGACTACGAGATCAGCTATTTCCTAACGATCTAGACATCTACCGCGGCCAAGTATAGCAAAACGAAGAGAGAATTCCATTTTATGTAATACATGAACATATTAAGGCTCTTGAAGAACAATTTTTCAAATACTTTGCATTGTGTTGTAAAGAGGAACTTTTAGCTACGACCGTGCGCTAAGTATAGGCCATTATCTAAAAATACAATTGATTTATCCAAAAATAATACAACTGATCGCTCTCTGATACCGCTTCTTAAGAATTACATATATTTGTTAGCAATATTTGCGTGAATTGATTTGGGAGAACGTGTTATAACTTTGCTATGAAATGAGATGTGTTATTCATAAGACTGCCATAACAACGATCTTTGGATTTTTGAGATTGTAAGATGATGAAGTTGTAAACGTTTATATAGATGATATTATTATCAAGTCGACCCTAAAAGACCATAAAAGGCGTATAGACAAATAGTGTAAACGGTTAGATCAGTGCGGTATTATGATCAATTTAACAAAATACGAGTACAGTAAAATGAAACAGAATTTTTTATGCTGCAGCAACGCAAACAAGTAAACACCTTCAAACCATTAAGTTTCTATTCAAACAAGATTAGTGAAATTCAAAAAAAGTACACTACAAATAATAGAGACTTTCTTCCTATTTACATGACAATAAAATATTTTAGCCCGTCGTTAAAAGGTACACGGCTTAACGTCTATACAGATCATAAATCTATTAACATTTTTCAAAACAATTGGTAAGAACAATGAAGAAGCTGATTGTTTTAGAGACATAGCAGCAATAGATATTTGATATACATTATGAAAAGTTAGTAGATTCATGAGGGGAGGACAGAAAATTACAAGATTTTTTCAACAAATACTCTTACCAAATATCAAGAAATTATTTTATTGTGAAATACCAAGATCTTGTCCATAAATGCCGTAAGAATTTCAAGTCAGCTTACAACGCGTTATCAGAAATTAACGACCAAGAAAAATAGGTGACAGATTATCATACCAGTTTTTTTCTGGCAGTAGCTTGTATATTTGGTCAATACAGCAATTTAGATGTATGTTGAAAATGATGCTCTTATGTTGAAGCATGGTTACATAATTAGTAACATAATTAGTAACAATTTTAATAAATTTATATATTCATTTTTATATAAATAATTGTACTAAACACTGTTTTTAAACATACAAAATTATTTTATTCTCATATATGTCCAAAATTTTGACAAAATAAAAGGTAGAATGTATTATGCAGACATTATAATATAGAAGTTTTATACACAATACCGCAATAAAAGAACATTTAGTAAATTTATCTTTTATTATTACAATAGTTAATATCTTATAAGTACTCTTCATATTTGAGTACAATCTTATATGTACTAAGTCTTATAAATGTTAGTGTATTCGTTATCGAATCATAAACTTCTTAACTATAAAAAAATATTATATGCTATTTGAACTGTAAAAAAAAAATACCATAACAAAAAGTTTTAAATAATTTTTATTTTTATGTATACAATAAAATTTTTACGTGTCAAGGAAAAAAATATAGTATTTATTTAAAAAAAAAACAAATAGTACGTTATAATAATTATGTACGTATAAATAATTACATACGTAATACGTTATAATATTTCCGTAATAGTAGTTGCAACTATAGCGTGAGCAAAGGTATGATTGCCTAACTGTACTTTGCCCGTGAAAATAATCCGCAAACAGTGGCACCATGGTATTGATCGAAGATGTTTTGACGCAACCTTGGCGTTAGTTTGTGAATGAATAACTTAATATTATAACGAGGATAGAACTTTTAACATAACAAAGCCTGTATATAAATTGCCACTCATTTCTATCGGCACGCATTTCTTAAGATTGCCTCTCGTTGAACTAACTATTATCTCAGTCAACTGTGAACTGTCTTCTACTTTCATCAGCGGTAAAACAACCGTATGTCAAAATGGTGACGTACGGTTAATTTCACCACTACATTGACGGTGTATTGATTTATATCAAGACTATCTTTATCGTATATTTTAATGTACATATAAAAAATATATATATTTAACAATAGTAAGAATACAAAAAAATAAGCTTTTACAGTAATTCATGTAAGTAATTGTGGGGTCTCACACCAATTGCAGCTTGTTTATTTAATATTAGAGTCGTTATTATTATATATTTTTATTAATATATATTTTTTTATATGAGCATACTCTATACATAAATATTTATTGTAAATCAATATTATATATTTCTACAATAGTTTAACAATAATCTTAGTGTTATTTACCTTAAAACGCTGAGTACCGGTGGGCGCTTTAGCGTACGGTATTCCATAGAATACGAAAACATCTTCTTGAGGGTCTTTGTACCCACGTACAGGTCCAGAATTAATTAAAACTAAACGTGATTCAACATCTTCATTGATCTCGGACGAGACTGCACCGCAAACTAGTAACAACAGAATATACAACCGCATTTTGTAACGCGTCACTTCGTACTCCGCTATAGCATCTCACAGATTCTATTCAAGACTCGGTCTCTATTATTTTTATGACATCGGATTATGAATATTTTGCTATCTTTTTAAATTAATGATAACAAATTGTTGCTAGCGAATTTATCTACCAACTCCCCCCCTCTCACACTGAAATCGTAAAGCATCTTTTTTTAAAAGATATTGGCATTTTATCTTATCATATAGTTAAGACAGTAATAGGTTTTATGATGTCAATTGTCCCTTCCTATAATAATGTTATTATTTCCGGGAGTCATCATATGGATATTAAATTTTTCAGCAAATTTCATTACAGTAAGTTTATAATTTTTTTATAATTGTTGTATATACATAGTTGTGTATGTATAGTAAATATTGTAATTTAAAAAATTTTTTTTTTTTTTTTCGGAGTAAATTTATGTCATATAAGTTAGAAAAGAAACCAATACCCCAGAAAATTGTAAGATCGCCCACAATTTTTTTTCAGATGTAATTATAATATAAAAATATAAATTGTATAGTCCAAAACATTTCATCTCTTTAACTTTAAAATTAAATAATATTTGCGTGAAAAATATCAGTGTCCAGTAGTTTTGTTGTATTGTAATTACATCTCAAATCACTTTAAGTATATGGAGAATTTTCCTATGAGTATTTAGTATCTAATACATTTTTCTCGACCAAAGAAAGCATTGAAACGTGACAAAAAACAAACATTAAAAAAAATAACAGTGAAGTGTAAATAATTGGTGACATAATGTTTAGTTTTTAATATAATATGTAATTTTATTTTATCTAATTATCTATAATTAAATTATATCATATATAAATATGATAAACAAGATCCTAACAGTGTTTCGCTGAAAAATAGTTACTATTTAATTTTTTTTAATATCTATATCATTATCTTTGATTTGATAGACCAAATACGCTCGATTTTTTAAAACAGATATATTCCTAGAATTATTTCTCATTTTAAAAATATTAAATTCCACGTCTGTGAACACGATGCCTAACTGACTTTTCTTTTTATCCTGAATTTTATATCTTTAAACTTTTAATTGTTGAAGGTAGATCGTATCTTCCCGCGAACACAGTTGTCGCAAAGAAATGCCGAAACGTCGAATCGTCGTATCGTTCGAAACGTCGGGTTATTATTAAACATGTAATAGTAAACTCGAGTTAAATCAATTATTTAGTTTTATTCAAATTTAATGAATATAATTTTGCATATAAGTAGTGAGAAATAATTCATTGTAATTGAAAAACACAATATACAAACTGCTGTAATTTTTATTGCTGACATTCTACTTACTAACTTCTTAGTTATATGCACTTTATGAATACTACGTTTTAATTAGTAACTTAGGCAAGTCAAATGATAAAGTAGTATAAAAGTCATAAATAATTGTAAACAATAGCAAGTAAGTGTCAATTGCAGTTAATTGTTAATGTCATTACGTTTCCTACGTAATTGAAACTGATGTGTAAGATACACCATTGATGTTACAAGTTGTAAACAATATTTTAAACAATACCGTAGGCAAAGAATCAAAAATATTGACTTACCGTCAAATTTGAGAGTCTGAATAGTAAGCTTGTGATTGCAATATTTTATATAAATTTACAATGTGGATAAGTAACGGAATTTAAAATTCCAATAGATATTTCTATTGACCTACAATTGCCTATAATGTACTTTGTACCTGTGTTCTTTTTTTTCTTTACACTGGTAAAATGTGATCACTACCGCCCACTCTTGCAATATCCGAAGACTCACAAAAGCGTTGCCGGAAAATTTCTTTTATTTCACCATCACTTTTATAGTGAATAGCCCCTAATCTAGCAGTACACAAACTTAAAAGGTTCTTTTTAGTCTCCGTTTTAAGTCTGTGTTAGCGAGCTATATTCCGCAACGTTGATGTATGTAAAGAATTCGTAGATTTCTGCATATGTTTAATAATATTCCAGGGAGCAGTTACAATGTCTCCAGCAGTTTATTCTAAAACCATATTCTATGATACTTGTTTTTAGTAAATACGCACTGATTTACAAACTATGTTCTATTTGTAACTTCGATATTATTGTATTTAAATTCATTTAATTGAATTTTTCATTTTCGATCCAGTTATAACCGCAATGTACTGAAGCTTGCTTTCTATTGCTTTTTCGTAATTGTATACTGTCTAATTTCGTAATTGTCTACTAAATAATAAATTCAGATCAATATATTTGAAGGTCAGTTGGATTAAAAATAACTTCCTTAATAACATTAGGAAATAAAAAAAACGATCATAATTATCCCCTTATCTATGCTTATATAATAGAAATAACTTATCGCTGTTCAAAAAAGAAGGTTTTTTGTGCCCATAGAATGTTGAACAAAACTAGTTTTATACAAAATAAACAACTTTATGGTAACTATGTGTTGTAATTTAAAGATTACTAAGGGATTTGTAACTCAAATAAGCAATGAAAAATAATATGTTACATTAAATTTATCATTTTAAATCTTCAAACTGCGAATCAAAATACTAAGATGGTAGATAAGAATGCTTTAAATCTAGTAAAACTAATAACCTTAGCCGAAATCGGTTCTTTAAATAATAATTTTATAAGATAAGTTTTACCCTTCTATTTACCTAGAAATAAAAACTAGTAGCATAAATTAACCTGCTACAGTGTTAGTTATGTAAAACTTCCTTATATCAATAGAGAAGTTCGTGAATTAATAATATTAATACATTGAATATATTATAAAGAGTCTTTATAAATCGAATAATTAATACATATAACTGATATATCAGATATCACGAATAGAGCTGTAAGTAAGGACGCGTTCAAATGGTTAAAAAAAATAAAAATGTTATAATCAATTATTATTATCAATAGAAATTCATAATAATAAAGTCATCAACGTACGTTACTACATCTCCTAGTATTAAGTGTGTATATTCGACATCATTGTAAATAAGTTGTAGTATCAAAACTCAATTAGAATATTTGTTTGCGTTTTGGTGTAACCCTGTCTGAAGTTACTAACACTGGCCTTGAATTAGACCCTCGAGAGGAAGTTTATACTAAAGCCCCCACCGGTACTCAGCGTTTCAAGGTTAAATAATATATTTCATTACTTATTAATTTAAAAATAATTTGGATACCATTATTTTTTTAATATTTTTCTGAAAAAAAGACAAAAACCAATGTTTTCTTTTTCAAATTGATATATTTTTCGGACATAACACGCGTCTTTTGCTATTAAAACCACCTCACCATTAGATTTAGAGATCGCGAAATCGCGGTTTTCAGTTTTTTAAATAAAAAACAGCGGGGTCCAAGTCGCTAAAATTATAATTAGTGCTAAGTAACGCATCTATTGGTACCAAAACGAAATCCACACACACAACGCTCCCATACATCGTTCAGCATTCGCCAATAATATAAATTTTCAATTCAAACAAACATTACGCTCCGATGGTCTACTAACAACTGAACCAGATGGGTACATGGTGAAAATTTCAACGTCATTGGGCAATCCTCTCTTTTGACTCGAACGCTCAAAGTTTATAAAAAAGCCAATGAAGACATAACATGGCAGACTGGACAAAAATCAAAAAAAAAATCTAGACTTGAAATCCGTAGTTAGAAGTATGTATTTTAATAGTAAATTTGGGAAACTGATAAAAAATATATAACAACCTTTCCTATTAGTATTTTCTTAGATTTTCACGAGTAAACATTTGAAATAAAACTATTTTTACGGATTAAAACTCGCTTATAATTTAGTTACATTTTGATTTTAACCCGACGTTTCGAATACTTTGAAAGTCAGTTATTTCTGACAGACACTTTCATATCTCGTCTACCCGTGAACACGATTACTGCAAAAGTTTAAATAATACATATCACCAATGGGTGATATAGAGAAAAATAATTATGTTTTATTAGTTGAGATATGATTTGTTTGTTTGTTCATTCGTTCGTTCGTTCATTCGTTTGTTTGATTGATTTTATAATAAACAAATAGTCCATGGGATGGCTTATCCCTTCAAAGAGATTTTTTCCTCCTTGCTAGATTATCCTTGATTTCAGATTATCCTAAATTTAAGAGAAATGGAATTTATAAATCCAATATACATTGGATGCGAATATTGTAAATTTTTTTTTTCAACTATTTTCTCCGGTTGACTGGTAGAGAATGCTTTGTAACATTAAGTCCGCCTATTGTGTCTTTTCATTGGACAATAAAGATTAAATTAATTAATTAATTAAAAATATATATTCAGTAAGTACAGAAAAATATCCAAAAATTTAAATATACATTTAACAAATAAATGCTGACAAGGTATATAAATCAATATCGTAGTGGCATTCACTCGAGTGTGTAGTGTTTCTGTGACCATTTTTTTTTTAATTCTTTTCAGTGCTGTGTACCTATTGTTCACCGGTAAGCGGCCGGCTACCTGCGAAGGGTCAAAACAAAACGTCCGCAGGTAGAGTTTTTAATTGCGATGTTTATTTGTTATTTAAGTAACAAGTAAATATCGCAGTATTGTATTGTATTGTTGTATAAACATGAGTAAAAATATTGATGTCAATTTAAGTAATGAAAAGCTGGAGGTAATAAAATCCATGGATAATATATTTATAGAAGAAGAAATGGTAATTTTAAAAGGATAAACTTGTTAAGAATTGATATAGAATTAAACGACGACATTATATTTAACAATATATCGTGTTCGGGATAAGGCAAATTAGTTTCGATATATCGTCCTAGTGAAACATTTCGTTTTCGTTTTCAAGGTAGCTATAGCCCTTTGTAGTAATCGAAGGACTTAAAATTTCTGTTGAAAAATATGTTTCCATTAACACGTTGGACACGTTGTTGGAAATGGCATGTAACAAAAACATGACCTTTATATACCGAATATGTGGCCGACATCAAGATAATTATCTTACTATAAGATTTAAATGTGGTAAACGTAGTAGTAAACATATGGCGCAGTCTTAAATTTGTCCTTTTTATAAAAAGAGAAAAAGATAAGAGAGATTATGTCTGAATTTCATTGTACGCAGCGCGTTGACGATGAATGATTTGCAAAATGATACGAGCTTTTAAATACAGACTACTGATTTCCCTCAAACTTTACCAACTACTAAATCTATGCCACTAGGTCAAATAACACCGATGCGGAAACACACCTAAGCTGAAATACTGGAAGAAAGAAACTTAAATCTCAAAATTGGACCTGGTATTACAAGCTCGAAATATTCTCTTCGTAAAAAAATATCACTTCATTAAATGGTTAATGGACTATTAAAGTTATCATCGCCGGATATATCATTTGATTCAACTTCTGTTGCTCTAAATTTTGATTAGACTGTTTTACAAAAAACTCTGGGGAGTGATCATTGGTATATTTAAATATCTACGGATTTAATACACCTTATTTAAATATAAGTCGTAGAAATTATAAAAAAGCGGACTGGCTCTCTTATACAAGCATGTTACTCCTAACATGCTTGTATAATCATCTAAAATATAGAAATTTGAAAACAGGTGGAGACCTGTTTTCAGATTTCTATATTTTAGATGATTTATAAAGTAGTTATGATTTATTTATTGAATACATTAATTTGGCCGCTAGTACTCATATACCGTCAACGCTACTTTGCAATAATTCATTAAATAATTTTACTCTTAAGCATTATTGGAGAACTAGTTTTTCAAAAGCAGTTGCAGAACGACTTCTGGATTTATCAATCTTTCGAAAGAATCGTATACCTTACAGTTTGTCAAAATTACAACAAAAAATTTGTTTAGCTCGCTCAAAGTTTGATCAAAGAGCTAGAAATCGTTTTGCTCTTTAAATTAATTTGCCACACAAAATTATATCTGACACAAAATGAAATGTTTCAAAGTTCTAACATCTATAAGACAATATTTAAATACAGATGTAGCTACAAAATTGTTAAATAGCTTAACACCAGATTATGAACAAACATTTTGCCCAAAATTTAATTCTATAAGCACTAATTTATAGTCCAACATTACTTTACACGAACTTGTCAAGTCTATTAAATCAAAAGATACGTCTCCTCGTTTTGGTCAAATTACTTATTCCATGACCAAACATTTACCATATAAAAGTAAACATCTGCTTTTAAAATTTTACAATAAAATATTAAATTCTGATTTTATTCCGAGACAATGGAGAAGCATTACCGTAGTGTATATTCCAAAACCCGAAAAGATAGCCAATTAGTTTCGTCTTTAAGACCGATATCTTTGATTTCGTGTCTTTGTAAAGTTTTTCATAATATTCTAGTTAAAAGATTAGATTTATACTGTCTAAAAACACAAAAGGTTTTCGTAAATGTCAGTGAACATTACATAATCTAACGACATTAGTTAACAATGTGGATATTCTAAAAAAAGAATATACAGTAGCGTGTTTAATTGACGTTGACAATACCTATAATAATTTAGATATACCTTTTTTAGTAAAACTTTGGAAGGGATTGATATTACAGGTCGCAGTTAGTAGTTAGTAGACTGGCAATATTCATGCTGGGATGGAGGATACTAAAGTCACAATGATTTACTTTGGTTGATTTCTCAAACGCATTTAATAAAATATTATCTTTATGCTGATAAATTGCATCTTTATTGTCAAAGAAATGTAGACAATTTTTCGACAGTTATAAAGGCACTGAACACCGACATTGATACTGTTAAAGGCTGGCTCAATAATTATAGATTATGCGTAAACCTGGTCAAATGCCAAGCTATTATTAATAGTTGTCATAAAATGATCGGCAGAGTGCATTTAAAAACTCTACATCTCTACGTTAAAATGCATCATGTTTATTAATTTTTAAACAAATACGTTTGTACGAAATATGTCTACTTGATAACTGAAAGGAGTAATACTCGCACCACTTTCAGGTTTAACTTTATGAAAAAGACAGCCATTTTCGATATCATCAAAATATCAACAAATGCCGGCACTACAATTAGTTATTGGCACATCATTAGGGTTACCTCTGAAGCTGAAATATTTTTTTAAACCCACCGCAATAATGCCACTTGATCCTTCATGCCAGCATTTCCAGAAATGTCTTCTGTACCTAAACAGAAAATGCCTTGTGCTTCCAATTTATAATTAAAAGTTATTGCTATTATCTTTTTACTGCTTACATTTTTTTGGTGTGACAGCATCTCCGAATTAGCATTAACAAATTAGCCGTCATGTACATAAACAACTATTGGAAGGTTATATATTCAGAAAAAAATATATTTTATTAAGTTTAGGACATACTATACAATTAGCTCATTTAACACCCTAAAACATAATTTATGGGTAATTTAGTAGTGGTCTTAAACAATTTACTAAAAATATATTTATCACATGAGACATTTCTTTTATAATAACGATACAATAACAAATAGTCAAGATCTGTGCACGGCGAAGGACTTTTTGTAAAAAAGATTTATTTTAATTAAAAATTATATTTGTTGTACAAGTATTCACTTAAGCTACCTTAAACAGACTAATCTTAATATTAATTTTATGAATAATTACAATTAAATCGGACCACCCAAAGGAGGTGCCGCTATTGTCTTATTCTTAGAATATCGCCTGACGGCGGACAATACTAGGTGCTAAGTCAGCGGTTTGGGACGACATAACTAAATCTTATATTAAAAAAAGAAAAGAAGACCACACAGTAATTATCAAACATTTATTTAAAAATTTGTAACAAACAATGAGAAAGAGGAAAAAACATTTTTCTTTATAAAACGGAATCACCTTCCTAGAAAGTTGTTTCCCACAGACCTAAAAAAAGCTACCAACAGAAATTCAACGGGTTTCTCGTATTATATTTTTATAAAACCATACTAAAGCCCAAATATTGAAACAAAATTTTATTCATAGTATATCTTACTAGCCTGTTGTGATAGTTTTATTGGATCATGCTCTAAACATTCTATTGGCATGCAAGAATTCCTTAAAATATGTTAATTATGTATTGCAAATAATTCTAATTAGCCTTATGACCCCAAGAGATCTAGAAATAAAAAGACAACCAGTTGTTATGGGTGACTTTTGCATATCGTGTGATGAGAAGTGCATGTTAAAAATGTATAACATATTTACACACAACAAACAAAAGAGTTACAAATTCCACAAAGTATAGTAGTATGATTATTTTAGGCAACTAAAATTTGATAAATTATTTTATAACTTCAAATTATATTATGTCTTTTCTTCTTTCTTCTTATTAAATCTTTTAATAAAAAAGAACTCATTCTTGCTCTGCCTTGGATAACATTCCTTTGGTTCCCTGTGTGCAGTGGAGTTGGAAGCCAGTATTGTTACATCATATTCAACTTGATGTGCTAATGGGTTGTGACGATAGTATTCCAGCTTTTGTTGCTATATTGTACACAATACAATACATGCCATGATTATTTTATTGGCTAACTTAGGGTGACAGTGAAGTGCTAACTCTTAAGCGCACATATCCACTACGCTTAGAGAAAAATAAAACATCATTCAATACAGACTTGCACACTTTTGGGTACATACATTTTATCTTGAACTTGAGGAATTATTTGTTTGGTTTGGAGTTTATATTGGTATTGTGGATATCCTAGATACCTAAAATTTATTAATATTATAGACTAATAAATAGTAAATTTAAACCCTTTATTCTAAGTTATACATAAAATACTAATAACCATACAAGCTCATTATTTTGTTGCAGTGTGCATATGCATCATGTGTAGCTCCAGTACTTTTAATTTCATATAAAATGTAAAAGCTTTTATGACAGATCTGAAAATAATAACATTAGTGGGAAACAATGTGAAAAAATACCAATAAAGTATTATCATTTGAATATTTAGGGAAATATAACTTTCTTTTTTTAAAATAAATGGTCAATTTCAATTCAATTACGAATGTTGTTTGATTTATTAAGTAATTATTATTTTTTAATACTTTTATAAAGAAATAACTAACTCACAGTTGTTTTATTTACGGAAATTAACGAACTAAGAAATAGATATTACATATCTTTTAATTGCCTGACGTTCGACCAAGTTGCAACGGCCGTGATCACTGGCTGACTGTCTTAGCGCTGCACGCTCTCCACCACAGAGTACTATATATAGAGTGCAGACTTCGTAGTTTGGACTACTAACGCCATCTATACTCTGAATGATAAAACTACTTCGGTATGTCTGGTATCCACATACCCAGCATATTTAGGTTTTTTGAATCCTCCGATTAACTACACTTTCATAAAGCTATTTATTATAAATGAAAAATCAATTTTACCATTTTTCATTTATAATAAATTGCTTCATGAAAAGTGTTCAGATTAAATAAAAGACAAAAAATATTTAAATTTTTTTTTAATATAAGAAATACCTAATATAAACATATTAATTTTTACTAAAACTATTAACAGTAACACCGCATAATTAAATATTGACATGTAGTAACATTCACAGGCAGTATTTTTAGAAGTATATCTTTTTAACAATAGTTAACTTTAATACAATCAATATCAATAGCAATAAATGATGTCTTCTAGAAATTAAATACACTTTGACACCCTATTGAATCTGATTTGAATCATCAATATCATTGTGCTTGCCACATAATATTTTATTAATTTCCTTACACTAGTTGTACAGACAAAAGTTACATGACAAATTTTGCAATACTTTAATTTTTTGTGATTATTGCTTTTACATTTTCAAACTTCTTCATTTATATAAATGCTCAGTGTAGTCTTTTAAAATAATAGGAAATATCTTTAATAAAACATTTCCTTTTAAGAATATCTATAAGAATATCTTTATATCATTGAAATATTTAATTAAGAAATCTACACGTTATGCTAAGCTACTTTTTTATATATTTTTTTTTCTAACTTTAATATATGAGCAAATTCATAATTATATGACAACTGTTTAAATGACCCACAGTTTGTAGAAACTTTAATTCTTAAGTCTTAAAATATACCCAAAACCATATTCTTATGCTGCCCATATATAATGCACATTTTTATACATTCAATAGTTAACAGACAGTTTCTAATTGAAAGTGCAATTACTGTTTTACTTGAACTTTTTACAAATTGTATAAAATGTGCAACCCTCTTTGCTCTTACCCACACTTCACGGTGCTTAAAATTTGGCTTTACATGACCCTGCAGCATCTTTCCTCTCTTCTTAAAGTTGTTGTAGCTCTCATATAATTAATCAAATAATTCATCAAATAGAATGACATCTGCAGTCTTAACCTTCTCTGAGAAGTATACCTTTATCTGAAAATAATAAGAATAATTACAATTTCCATCTATTATTTGTAGTCTTAAAAATTTAAAATTATTTGTAAAAATTCCCAATATTTGGCATCTCCTTTGTTGACCTAAAATTTAATAATGAAAAAAGTATTTAAGATTTTAATTTATTCCAAGTAAACTTTACCTCCAAAAGTAGTGTTAGACACTGATGTGGCTAGTGAAACAGCAGTTTGCCAAGAACTTGTTGGGTTTTCTGTGAATAAAATTGATATATTGTCAATAATTTGAAAATAGCCATATCTCTAAAGAGTATGAAAGGTAATAGTAACAAAAATGGTTCAATTACATGTAAAATATTTAGTTATATAAGGGAGTAAAATTACAACCTAGTAAGTAGTAGTAAAAGAACATATCTATGATTACTTAATCATACTTTGTTCTTTAATTTATTGATAGTTGCTTATTGATTTAGCTTTTTAAATTAAAAATATTGTTTTATATATAGTGTAAGAAAAAAGAATAATTTCTATATTTGCAATAGGTTTATCCTAAAAAGGTTTTTTTCTTAAAAATATAGCCACTAATTCTATTGTTATTACAAATATTTTTATTTTAATACAAATAATTTAGTTATCAATAAGAAAGTATATTTAGTTTGAAGTTATATTAAGACAATAATAAATTTCACGGACTGTCTATATCTATCTTAAATATAATTACAGGTAAAGAAGCCTAATAAACATAACCTCTTTTAACTTAAATTTAAACTTATAAACCAGGAGTACCACCAGAATTTTAGAAATAAGCTTCTCCTGTATGTCCGAAACATACAATGTACATGCAAATCAATAAAAGAAATTGATGTTCAAATGAGTTTTAATATAGTTGAATACTAAGTTAAATAGTATGCCTTCAAACAGAATACACATAGGGCATGATGCTTAATGGACGCTTGTATTTAAATGTAATAAAATAAAAAATTAAAACACGATGCGTTCATAGCTATTTAAAAATATCTTCGTAGCTTACTTGTTTGAGGTTCATGGCAACCGGGAACATGTATTGTGTTTTACCCATCTTCAGAGACAGGATTGGTATCTGGATCCAAAATGAAGATCCAATGATGTCTGGATACAGGCTGCAGAACTATCTCACTATACAAATGGTTAGGGGCCCAATTGTCATAATTTTAATGCTTTAAAATAATCTTATATGAATAAATTTATTGTAGAATAAAAATCGCGAATCAGTACGATACACAAAATGGCCGAAACTAAAAATGTTTATAAGGTCGAACGAAAAGAAACGACAGAAACCGATTATGCGCCACCTACAATCAAAATTTGCGAGGAATGCGAAGACCGCCAGTACTGAGTTTACATACCCTGCTCTCCACCATCGAATCCGTCAAGGTAAAATTTCTTTATCTACCCGCACGTCTTCGATATTATTTAAATTGTCTTTTCACCATGTACCATCACATACAATCAACAAGTTCCCATGCTGGTGTTGAAACGATTCCGCTAAAAAAACGAAGTATGCTATTTTTCACTAGATTCCACGAAGCTGACAACTTAAGCCCACCATCCGAATTGAGTTTTGTATTTCTTGATTTCGATCGCTTCACGTACATGTTTTAAAAAAAGTGAAGCTCTGTGGACTTTTGTGAAGTAAAATTGTATCCAATGATTGTTGCCCACTTCTAACGCATGTTCTGCGACCGTTTGCGTGCTAGTCTGGTGGTTTTTCAAAGCAGCGATATTTTCTTTGACCCTTTCAGCAAAAACACACTTCACTTGGTCTATATATGAACTACCGCAAATATAATTTATTTTATAAGCACCCGGTGCCGACGATATTTTAAACCCTTATTTATTCCCGGTATATAAGCTGTCAGAATAGGGTATTTCTTTAAGATGAAGCCTATCTTATCTGTTACTCTTTTAAAATAATGCATATAGGCGGACTTTCTGTTCACTTTAGGATCCTTTCGTCACCTAGTTGATTGCATGAATGGGTCCCTCTCTTGATACCCGTTACTTAAGAATATCTTTTGAGTTAATTAGGTGAACAATAACTATTGGTGAAAACTTATTACGAAAGTTAAAAGCACAACAATATGAACAAATAAAACAAAAATAATAAAAATTAATTTTTATAATAAATAATGATTATTTATTTATTTAACACTTTATTGTACACCAGATATATTACAGAACAGGCTTATGGACACATGTACAAAGGGCGACCTTATCTCTGTAAGAGATTTCTACCAGCAAACCCAGGAAGTGAGAATGCATAAAATAAATAGAATTAAACAGTGCACAAGTAACGTTATAAAACTAATTAAATTTAAACTTACTAAAACTAATATACCTAAATACAAATTAATGGGAGAGGTAATGCTCTTTTACTGATTTTTTGAAAACAGATAGCGATTCACTATGACGTATTTTTGGAATAAGAGAGTTCCACAATTTAATTGAGTTAAATGTAAATGAATGCGAGTAAGAGTTAGATGGGGTAGGAGGAAATTTTAATAAGCCACGAAGATAAGATCTGGCAACAACATCAGTTAAAGGATATAGAAAATTGAACCGTTCACGTAGGTAATCTGGGTAAAATTTATTAAACAAGATATTATATAATAGACCAACCGTATGCGAGTTTCTGCGTTCACGAATAGGAAACCAATTTAATTGAGCTCTGAATTGAGAGACATGATCATATTTTCTCAGCCCGAAAATAAATATACAGGTGTTTTGCAAACGTTCGAGTTTGTTAAGGCATTCCTCAGTAATGTCTGGGTAACAAACATCTGCATAGTCTAAAATTGGAAAAATTTGTGTATGCACTAACATTATTTTAGTTTTTAGAGGAAGAAATCTTTGTAAGCATTTTAGAGAATGAAGACTGTAGTGAATTTTTTTACTAGTATTTATTGTGGGGAGTCCAAGAAAAATCATCAGTGATGGTAAGTCCCAAATTTTTGATAAATTTACTATAAGGAATAACGGAGCCATTGTACGATAATGGGGGGATTGTTAAACTATTCAGAACAGCATGAGAGAAACGACTACCTATAAGCAATGACTTAGATTTATCAGGATTAACTAATAAACCAAAAGACTTTGCCCATTGATGAATTCTTATTAAATCCACATTCATGGCAGTAATTGCCTCTGTTATTTCTGATACAGGAAAGTGGCGATACAATTGTAAAAATACTAAATTAAATATAAAATGATGTTACATTTAATTTAGTATTTTCTTAGATTTTCACGAGTACACATTTCAAATAAAACTATTTTTACGGATTAAAACTCGCGTATAATTTGGTTACATGTGAAGTACAGAAAGTGACTTTCTGACAGACACTTACATCTCGTCTACTCGTGAACACGATTACTGCAAAGTATTCGAAACGTCGGGTTAAAGTCAAAAATGTAACCAAATTATACGCGAGTTTTAATCCGTAAAAATAGTTATATTTAATTTGTCCCAACAAATATCATCTTTACCATTTCTGACGTCGCCAGCGATGGAGAAGCGATAAGGCCTTCATTATTTAGACTCAATAGTATCAGATTCAAGTTGCCAGTTTGGTAATTAACATTAAGTTAGATTTTTTTTTAGACTTTTATCTGCACACACTTACTTATTACACTTAGGACACCGACAGTTTTATATTGGAGAAGTGACCAGGTCCGCGCCCTCAGAAGTAGTGACCGTTGGATTATCCATCTTTTGTAAAACGGCTTTGTCCACGTGCCACTATAAACAAACAAACTGACACCTTACTACCAGGTACTCAATCGACGAACTTTAAATAAAACAATATTATCCACGGTAAACAGATATTTTCTGCTATAAACTGACTTCGAGAGAGTTATTCATTTGAAAAATATGCTTAGTTTAGTTGGTTGCTATATTTATTAATTAGTTCGGCGGTTTGTTTTGATACTTTGTTAGTAGGATCTTTACTAACTTTTTTGTATGTATTATTATCCGCGAGAATTTCTTGAATTTTATTGTTATAATGTAAAATCACTTGTACCATCTTGTGCAAAACCACCAAAGTTGTATGGGTTACCAAAAATACACAAAGAAAACACACCATTACGTCCTATTGTTAGCCAGGTTGATACACCAACTTACAAACTGACTAAACATATTGCCAGGATACTTTCAACTCTCCGAGGACATACAAATGCCAATGCAAGGATTCTAACCAGTTTGTTAATGACATAAAACACCTTAAATTGACAAACAGTGACACTATGGTTAGTTTTGATGTACAGTCATTATTTACAAGTTTACCTGTGTTTGACCGCATTGAAATTATCAAGAAAAGGTTAGAGGATAACAACATGCCTATAGAATATGCAGAACTACTTAAGCAATGCCTAACATCTGGCTATTTGATGTGGAATGATGAATTCTACGTGCAAGTTGACAGAATAGCAATGGGATCACGTGTGTCTCCCGTTGTTGCTGACATTTACATGGAGGACTTCGAGGCTAGGGCTCTTCGTTCTGCACCGGTCTCACCTAAGATCTATAAACGGTACGTAGATGACACTTTCACAATACTACCTAACAATCAAACAACTGCTTTTCTAGAACACCTTAATTCCATTAATACAAAAATACAGTTTACAATGGAATTGCAGGCTAATAATTCCCTGGCTTTCCTCGATATCTTAGTTATCAAGAATCCTGACAATACATTAGGTCACACTGTGTATAGGAAACCCACACACACTAATAGGTATCTTAATAGTCAATCCCACCACCACCCTTGTCAGTTAGCAACCGTTGGAAAATCTTTGTTTCAGAGAGCACGTAACCTCTGCGACGCTGAACATCTAGAGGACGAGCTGCAACATGTTAAGCATGCTCTTATCAACAATAAGCTGCCCGTGCCTCGCCAGCGTCGCAGGAACCATACGAAGCCACCCACAGTTGAGCGGCAACTAGCACTTCTACCATATGTGAAGGGGGTTACTGACAGAATAGGCAATATCTTGAAGAAGGTTTCGATAAGGACAATTTACAAACCACATAAAAAAGTGAGGCAATTCTTGAGACCAGTTGAACGTAATATTGTGATTTTGATTGTGGCTTATCATACATTGGTCAAACAAAGAGGAGCATCGGTACTAGAATCAAGGAACATATCTCAGATTTTAAAAATAGGCGTACGTCGAAGTCGGCAGTGTGTGAACACACAATAGACAAACCCAACCACAAAATATAAAAAATATTAAAACTAAATTAATATGTAACAAATTCAAATTAATAGATGTGAAGGTCGGTTAGATAATTAGCGAAATGAAAAAAAAAATAATGATTATGCCCTTAATTTTACTTATACAGTAGAGGTAATTAAACGCTGTTTTAAAAAATAAGGCTGTTTTTTGTACCTATATAATATTGACCAAAACTAGTTTTATATAAAACAAATAACGTTATGGTAAATTTGTTTCTTAATTTACAGATTACTATGATATTTATAACTCAAATAATATAAGCAATGAGGTGCAACACGTTATATTTAATTTTTTATCTTAAAACTGGTAAACAAAATACTCAAATGATGACAAAAACACTCAAAATCAAGTAAAACTAAAAACTGAACCCAAAATCAATTATTCATATAGTATTGTTATCAAAAAATAAAATCTTACGTTTCTGTTTTAACTAGATACTATAAAAACTTACACTTTAATAGTCATAAAACAACATTTTTAGGAAAAATTTATACATTTATGCATAACATTTATAGGTGACAAATAAACTGACTGACTGACAGACACCATCATCTCTTACCGCGAACACGGTTGCTGCAAATTATCCGAAACGTCGGGTTAAATATAAAAATGTAATAATAAACGCGAGTTATATCCGAAAAATAGATCTATTGAAATTTTTAGGGAACTTCTTGAATTGAAAAAAGTAATATCTATTTAGAAGTCTTTATCAATCAAATAACTGATTTGTTATAATTTCCAATGGAATATGCAACGTACTATTGCGAAATGCTGTTGTATATCTTTTTAACCTACTTGTATGGTGTAATTCTGTCTAAGGTTACTAACACTAAACTTTAATCACAATAAGTTTTAAAAGGAACTGGTTAAGAGAATGTGGAGAGAAGTAGAAGATCGCAAAGCATCCCTAAAAATCACCCATTTAAAAAAAAAGTACTACGAGTTGACCAATGACCAGATCAGGAATAAGTTTATGAACTTATCTATGGATAATGTGTACTTATCTATGGATAATGTGTATAATGTGTACATTATCTATGGATAATGTGTACAAATAGAAGTGGGAGCAAGAACTATAACAGCGTATTCTTTCTATAACCTGCTTAAAGCCCCTCTAGAACTATCATCACTCTATTTCTAGACTGTACTTCAAAGGCGGCTTGATAGGTTCGTTTCAAATTAGGTTAGACAAGGCGATTTGTTTCAAATTAGGTTAGGTAGGGAGAGAAATGAATAGCCGCAAAGGAGGCCGCGGAGCGGGTCAGGGAGTCAGCCTCGTCCACTGACCCGCTCCGTCGGGGAAGACTGGGTAGAAGGAGGCGGGAATACGCCCGCCGCTTCCTTCCCCAGTTGTAGGCCTGGTGAGAGGGGAGGGTGACCCCTCTTACCTAACATACGCCTGCGATGGGAGGGTGCTCTACGTTGCTCGGGGCACCCTCATTCGGGGGGTCTCGCCGGGGCGTCACGGTGTGTGCTAACGCGATCCCGTGACGTCCCATTATGGCAAAGAGGGCAACCGTTGGTTTTTTAGTGGGTAGCCTTAAAAATGGCAGCATCCTCTATGCTGCCGGGTAGTCCCACATAACCCCCCGGCCGTCACCCCCCTGGGCCGACGGGGTACCCGTAACGGGTTTTTCCAACGGAAAAAAAAAAAAAAAAAAAAGGGAGAGAAATGAATATGAACGTCTTGGCGCATTTTAGAGGGGCCCTCTAAACCTACAACTGGGTCACAGACAATAGTTGCAATTCTCTCCCTGCAACGCGATGGACCTATACCGAACACGGTGAATTCATGAGATGCTAACAAACTTCGTCTCATTTCTGTGAGTATATACTCACAGAAATGAGACGAAGTTTGTTGAATCTGAAAAAAAAAGATTTTAAAAGTGTTCGTTAATTTTAGAAGAAATAAGAATGAAACATCATTTCGGAAAAGCGTTCAAGGTAGCGTAATAAACCAACACCAAAATATGTGCATAAAAAAAACAATCGGTAGTGGATGCGGACGTCATCACATTACCTTCATATTTAACAAAAATATTATATTATTATATATATTTTTAATATATTCCATTCCTTCATTATTTGCACTACAGTCATTAAAACAAGTTATTATATACATACCAAATTGAATAACTTTACTTACTTAACAATAAAGTTGATACTATAATAATAATAATAATAACTTTATCAACATACAAAAAGGATACAATAGTACTCTAAAAATAATGTTTACATAAAATAATAATATGAACAACAATTTGTGATTACTTTGAGATAACGTTGACAGCTGTAGTAGTATAAACTGTGACACAGCTATCAGCGACTACCACCCAGGAGTTACTTTTAAGTTGTTACATATTTTATTGGAGTTTGAGTGAAGGTACATTAAAACAACGTATTAAAAAAATAATAATAATAATAACAGTAAAAAGTATAAATAATAATATAATAAGCTCACCAAGAGAGCATGTGTGCATGCGTGCGTTTGTGTGAGTGTGTGTATATGTATAAGTATGTGTATGTGTGTGTGTATGTGCGTGTTTTTCATAGTAATTATACTATTTATTTTTAAATTTTTATTTAAAAACTATTTTTTTTTTCTAATTATGAAAAACTAATCAGTTCTAAGTCACTGAATAAGCATTTAGTATCAGAACCCACGAAAATCCCAATCTGCTTAGTCGGCTAGGTCCAGCCACGACCACCAGCCACGGCCGTCCGGTTGTTTTTCGCCTAATCGCTACGACCCGAGGACGTGTGGGGTATCGTTAATTAATTAGGAATAAAGAAAATTTACGTTTAGGAAATTACGTTTGATTGTATCTAAATCGAATATTAACAGCAAATATTTCGCATTTAGTAAGTGGAAGATGGCAGCTTTATCAGTAACGCGTGTTTATATACAAAAATCATTATTGTTATTCATTGTAACTGTGGCTAATAAACATAATGTATGCTAAACTTAAATTTTCGAAAAACTCAGTTTTTCCTTCCGATCTGTCTGTCTGTATGTGTGTCTGTGTGTCTGTGTGTGTGTCGAATTTTATTTTTCGAATTTTGAAAAACTAAAGATATATTTGGAATCAGCATCTAAATGTAAGATTCACTTTTCAAAATTATGTTGATTGTCCAACGGGAAGGTGGTCAGATCGGCCGCCGAAGTTACCGAAAAATGGAAAAAAAAATTCGAATTTTTAAATTTTTTAAAATCCTATCATAAACTACATAAAAAAAATAAAAAAAGCAATAGAAGATGTTTTGTTTGTTAATTAATTTGCGAGTTATAATTTGCCGATTAGGAGTTTTTCATAGCGGCAAGCTCGATTGCCGCGTGTCAGATGTTTTAATAATATATTAGCAATGAAGCTAAAACGTTTGAAAAAGCAACGTAATTTTTTTTTAGATAAAGGAAGAGAAAGAGAAACAGAATAAGAGTTAAAAAAATGTTTTTTTATCAGAAGAAATCTAAAAAAATATAGAGAGAAAAACGTAAGAGGTGGAAAATAAAGAAACTAGCATTTTGATATGGCAAAATAGAGGAAAAAAGCATTATTATGTATAGTGAAGAACACATTTGTGTGACCCATACATGTAAGAAGAACTGTAAAATAAAGGGAAAAAGAGAAGAGTACCAACAACTCCGAATATAAAATATTTAGATGTACCTGTAGGGGGAGAAAATATATAATTTTATGACGTACTATAATTTATTATTAAGCAAGGACATTTAAGGCTTTCTTACAAAATGAAAAAATACATTCCATTACATGATTTTGAGATCAGATTTTAAAATTATCTTGGTTGTTTTGACGTCCAGAAAGATAAAATTTTCTTTTAGAAACACAGATAGAATTTTTTTTTTAATTAAAACAGTTATTGCGTGTTTATCGATTAAAAGACAGAAGAAGTTATTTAAATTCCATTTTTGTTGAGAAGCAAACTTATGCAAAATTATATATATAATTTATTTTATGTATCAAAGTCCATTATCGTGATTTAGATAAAATCGCACATAATTCTGAGAACACTCCATAATTTTCGGCAACATTACAAAAATCAAAAATAATTATTATTATCATTACTAGATATCTTTATTTTATATTATTTAGATGTCGAGGAAACCCCCAGTTTTAGATAACTTATATTTAATTTTTTAATCTTTTGCAACATCTAAGTACTTATGAGGAAAGAAAAAAGAAGAAAGAAAAGAAAAAAAAATATTTGGACATAACAACTTCTACACCTATTAAAAAAAAAGATATTGAACCAAAACAATAAAATTAAATATAAAATAAAAATTGAAAAAAAAAAGTAATAAATGATAAGAAAATAAAAAAAAAGCAAGTTTACGGATATTACTATCGTTTATTATACAAAAATTATATATTTTTAATAAAATAAAAATGTACAAAAATTATACATTTATAATAATATAAAAATGTAATAATAAACGCGAGTTATATCCGTAAAATAATTTTATTCAAATGGTTATACTCATGTAAATCTTACAAAAAAATTTAATGGAGATTTAGTAGATTATTGAATCCGGTTATCATGCAATCCCATTGGAAAAAATATAATTTACTAACTCAAATAGATTTATTAAAATTTTAAGTAGAAATAAAAAAAACTTATATTTCAAATTTTTTAAATTTTTCTTAACGAATAAATTTCAAATATTGTGAATTTATTTTAAATCATACTAGCTGTTCCCTGCGACTCTGTCAGATAGCCTCTTAATAGACAGTTATAGTTTAATTTAAGTAAAAAGAATATATATTAAGAATATATGTACCTTATATAGCTGTTCCAGCGCTCCTACTCTCCGCGACTGGTTCACAATTCTCGGAGGGCTAGAGATAACCAAAGCGCAATTTTACCAGCTTATTGTTTTTATTTCTCATTATCTGAATAACTCAATTATTAATAATAATCTTCACGAAATTTTCATTTTGATTCAAAAATTTGTCCTAAAAGTATTTTTGAAAGCTGTATTTTAACATAACCTTATAAAGTTAATTCTCTTTTTACATAAACCGTTTTTTTGTTTGAAATAATAAACTGAGATTAGAAAGATTAAAAACAACATTAAAAATTAAGCAATATAATTGTAATATATGAAGATAAAGAATTAATGTATGAAGTAACACATTTACCTACAAACAAATGAAAATTAAGGTCACAGTGTTGCAATTACGGAAGCAGACCCATTCAAATTTCTAAATAAAAAACAGATTACAAAGGTCGCAGTCCATCGCTAGATGTAATAATCTATAGCTTTTAAAATGGTCTAATGAGGGGGATCAAAAGTGAAGTCAAAAGAAAGTCACCTATGACTTTTATATTCTATAAGCATTGAGACCACGCAACCTACCCGGAGGGTACTATTGGAACAAGTTCAACACGACTCACGATAAAGTATAAGAAATCATACGTAAAATCCTTTCAGTAGCAAGAGCACTAAAGAGAAGAAGAACTACTAAACGACTTATAAATTTTTTGAGGAAGGCTCTTCTAAAAAACAAAACAAAAACCTTAAACTGTCTTAAACTCAAGATGACTCTTATTAACTCAACGTATGAGATCAAATATAAAAACCATGAAAATTTTGATGTTTCGTCAAACCAGATATATTGATCTGCTCTTCTGGAGCTTACTGGTCCTTGGAAAGCAAACATCCTTAAAAAGCTCACATTTAAAATAAGCGAGTATTACCAACGAATCGAGCAGAATAAGGTTTTTAGTTAATTTGTATGCACTAGAAGTGAGAGCGAGAAGTATAACAGCGAAATCTTTCTATAACCTTAAAAATCTTGACCTCTGTAGAACTATCAACAGGTCATTTGAATGTAGTTCAAAGGCAGCATTAGGCATAGTAGCATTGTTTCAAATGCCGTTAAGTAAGGCGCGTAAACTGTGACAATGAGCATTTATACGCATTACTACATATAGGTCGCAAGTTCCAGACACTATTTGCATTGCTCTTTTTGCAACGACTTGTCTCTCCTTAGTGTTATACACACACATACTTATATTTATTGTAGGGTGAACAAAAAATTTTAAAAAATACAATTCGTGTTCTACAAATAGCTAAATATAAAAGAAAAATAGACATACCTGCCCAGTGAAATTAAATGAAAATTTTTATTGAAAATCGGTTTAAAAAAAAACATTTTTTTATAGTCAAGTATACCACCGGCTCGTAAAGATATATGCCTCAGTCCTGAGAAGAGCCGGCGTCAGAAACGCATCGGGCTTATCCTATTTTTTTTTATAGCAACTTATAGACTAATCCAATTTGATATAAACTTGAAATATCCTAACATCAAAGGTCTCATTCCAAGGAAACGTTATGGTCTAAATAATCGGGCATATAATATCCGTTAACACATAAAGGTTCTTTTATTTTTATTAAACTTGTTAATTTTTTTTTTTTTTTCAAGTCTATTGTATAAATACGGAACTCTAAAATAATATTACTCATTTTCAGTTTTGATGGGTATAAGTAATGCATTATATTTACAAACAAAGACATTTGTAGGTTATTCGTAATAAGTAACACTTTTTATGATGAATACTATACATCTAAAAGTAATATTATTTTCTTGTTTGGCTGTTACTGTGTTTTGTGAACTGAATTCGCTCACAATTAATATAACATCTCAAGGTTTAGTGCGAGGATTTGAAGACCCAGAAGACGGTGTATTTGTATTTTACAATGTGCCTTACGCAACAGCTCCTAAAGGGCCACATAAATTTAAGGTAAGTATTTTAATTCTAAATTCATTCTTTAATATCAAACACGATAACGACGAACGAATATTATACCTTGTGCGCTGCAACATGGTGCGAGTGACACTGTCAGTAACGTTACGTTTCTCTCTTGAGATTTGGTGCGATTTACAAATTATAATATAGTATTTTAGTTATACCACATTCGTAATGTATAATAACTGTAGTAAATTAAAATAAGCCCTATATCAATATTCTAGATTACAAATAACATCTAATAGAAAGGAAAATTAAGCAAAGTATTATGCGTATAACATAAAACATTAGTGAGGGGATGTACTACTACGATGGAAAGTCGATGTTTTTTTTATAATGAAAAAGTATATAGTGCTTAAATAGTAATATTTTTATTGTTAAAAAGCTTATAATTATATTAATGAAACAACAGAACATATAAAGGTTAGGATTGCTTAAAAGGATGCTAAGAAAAAATATATTTTATTCATCTAAGCTCATATCAGAGTTGGCGCTCGTACTGACAGCATCACACGGGTAAACAAAATGTACGCTGCGTTGATGCGCTGTGCAGCTAATATCTTGTCAAGAAAAAAAAATAATTAGCCTTATTTTGATTATTTTATAACAGTAAAGATAAGTTCATACACGGAATAACTCTGCTCTACGGAATAACAGATAAATTTGTATAACAATATTAAAGTGAACTAGATATATGCTCTGAGTATCGTAAATGAAAAAAATTAATTGCATAACGTCCATCCCTAGTCATGTAGTAGTACTGACAGTGTCACCCGCACCATGCTACAATCTACAATGCAGAAGGTATAATATATACAAATTCAAAAACTAGCAAAATTATAAAAAAATTAATTCATTTTTAAAACTGAACTATTTGAATAGTAGATATTGCAAATTTTTTTTAATGTAGTATTTTACGAAATATGATATAATAGTATTATTTTATGACCTTGAATTATATATATATATATATATATATTATATATATTGAGATATTCAGACCCTTTTATGGGTTTGTTATTACTATATTTTTGATCTCTTCTGATTATAGCTCGTGATTCTTTTGAATTGCTTTCCGTGAACACATTTTTAAGCTGTTATTTTTTTTTTTATTTCACTGAAACAAACTGTTAAATAAAACAAACATTTTTAGTTCAATATTATTCTATCGAAATTCATACAGACTTGGGTCACTAAATTTTTATAAAATTAGATTTCAAAGTGAACGTATTACAATGTTTTTCTTTTTCAGGCTCCATTACCAGCACCGGTTTGGGAGGGTACGTTCGAAGCTTTCGACCGACGAATTATCTGTCCTCAGAGCGATTTAGTAGGGATTTTGCCAAAAGACAAAGTAAAAAAAGAAGATTGCCTTGTTGCAAACATTTATGTCCCAAAAACTACTGCGAAAAATCTCCCAGTAGTTGTTTACTCCCATGGTGGAGCTTTTGTTATGGGTTGGGGAGACTTATTCACATTTAAAAAATTGGTTAAAAATCAAGACGTTATTGTAGTTTCATTTAATTATAGACTTTCCGCTCATGGTTTTTTGTGCCTTGGAACAAAAGACGCACCTGGAAATGCAGGTATGAAGGATCACGTCGCTTTGTTACGATGGGTACGAGATAACATTAAAAGTTTTGGTGGTGACCCCGATGACGTCACCTTACACGGTTGCAGCGCCGGCTCCACAATTGTCGATCTTTTAATGCTTTCAAAAATGGCAAATGGTCTATTTAAAAGAGTGGTAGCGGATAGTGGAGCAGCTCTAGCAACTTACTCTATTCAGAGTGATCCTATTGAAAACGCAAGAAAATATGCTAAAACATTGGGTTATGATGGAAAAGATGATGTTTTTTCGTTGGAAAATTTTTACAAAAGTATGACGTATGATGAACTTAATTCAGTGCAAGTTATGACCAGTCCCACTTTTATGCTTCTTATGACGCCTTGTGTAGAGAGAGATCTAGGGGAAGAAATGTTTCTCGACGACAGTCCTATTAACATACTGAAAAAGGGAAACTATTCTAAAACCCCGATGTTATATGGATTTACTGATATGGAAGGTTTATTTCGTATACCGTTTTTTTTTTTTTGGAAAAATGCAATGAATGCAAATTTTTCAAATTTTCTGCCCAATAATCTGCATTTTAAAAACCAGAGAGAAAAGGAAGTAGTAGCAAATAATATAAAAAACTTTTATTTTGGAGACAAATTAATAGGAGAAGAAACAATATTAGATTATGTGAATTATCAATCGGATATTTTTATTACATATGGCATGATAAAAACAGTTAACCTCCACTTGGAAGCAGGAAATGACCAGATTTATCTATATGAGTACTCATATTTCGACAACGATACTGACTATATTCCGTTTACAAAAGTACGGGGTGCCACTCACTGTGCTCAAACCTTTGCTGTTATGGACGGCTTTTATAAGTTTCTAACAGTGCCATATAATGAGAAATACGTTCCAAGTGATATGATAAGTATGAAGGGTAAAATGAGGAAAATGTGGGGCAATTTTATTAAAACAGGGTGAGTTTTTCTTTAACATAAAATGAATTAATAATAGAATATTTTAATTATAAAATCAAAAAATTTCAGGCATCCGATATCAAAAAAAACAAATATGGGTTCGGTGAAGTGGTTGCCAGTAAGTTGCAGATGGTCTGAATTATTGTCTATTAATAGAACTATACAATTGAAGAAGTCACCTGCAACGAAACGAGCACTTTTTTGGGATAAAATCTATGAGAAATATTACATCATGCCACAACCACCTCCTACACCACCGACAAAAGAAAATATTGAAAATTTAAATTAAATTATAACAATTAATATGATTAATGTTAATATGAATAATATAAATGTATATTAAATATAATTACCAGGCTGTACTCACGTTATTACTATCAGAATTTGTCCAACTAGTTTCGAACTCATTCACTATTCTTATTAATGAGTTTTGAGAATGGCGAAATCGCGGCGTGAACTTTATAATAATATGTATGGTATAATTTATAAATAGCTTCTAAATATACCAGTACAAAACTCTTGCTTACCAATACAGAATACCGTATCAGTCAAACATAATTGTAAGAAAATAATTTATAAACATACTGAATCATAACTAATCAAAACTCCAGCTACACCAAATCCTAAAATACGTAGAGCGAACCATTGTTATCAAACATAGTCTTAGACGGATAAATGAGGTACAGTTATATTATTTTACTGAATTATTATTTTGAGCTAGTTAAATCAATAATTTAAAAACATATAATCCAGTGGGATCTATAGTGATAGACAGCGACTTCTTCCTTGAAGAGATTTTCATAAGCATATACTCACACTCCCAAAAGCAAATAAAAACTATTTCGTATTGGAACCAAACCCACGACCTATGGCTTGACAGTCAGGTTTAGTAACCACTAACCACTCGAACACAAACCAACAAGTCAACATTAGATATGTTTGTTTTATTAAATGTTATATTTTAAATACTTTCTAGTTAAACTTACAAATGTACAATGTTAAGATTCACAATCGTAATGTCAATTCAAAATAAGTTTGCAATCTACCTTTCATAAATCTATTACTGATATATTATAGGATAGCAATATGCCCGAGATATTAATCAGAGATTTTATGATAATAAAATGTAACAAAAATGATATATGGTTCAATTACTTTTTTTTTTATGGACTGAATTTTCAATTGCTATTCAATTGATTTTCACACTACAGGGTGTTTTGATCAAAGTTTCATTTATTCAGTATATCTTGAACATAAGATAACGTGAAGAATTCATAAATTATTTTGTTCAAAGCAGATGCACTTTATAACAATAACAAAGGAACCATATTTTGTATTTCATAAACAGGATTTGCTTTGCTTTTCTGTTTCTAAAATGAATAAATATGGATGAATTCGTTTCCTAAGCACAAATATTTTAGATATTTCATTTATTGTAGAATATATCGTATTTCTATATGTTATACATCTCCTAGCCGTGTGCCATGCAAGGTCTTCAATCGACAAATTTTAACAAGTATTGCAACCTAAAAAAAATATTAATTTGAAAATAGCAGCTATAATCCAGATAAAGTGAACACAGCTAATGGAAATGTCTGCAAAGTCTGCAGGTCCGTCTACAGAAACCAAAAATGTATTTAGCCCAAAATTATACACAGAAAAAAAAATTGTATATTTTGACTGTGCTATGTACGATTACATTGTTCGCAACAAACGTAATAAAATCGAAGTTGGCATGTTGCCTGTAAATGATAAAAAATTGTTCGTTTAAATAATAGAACGCGACGAGAACGATTTAATGCCACTGTCGTACATCTTATTGTTTGTGAAAATATACCTATAGAAATATACATAAAATTGGGAACACAATAAAGGACTTTATACACGGTGCCACAAGAGTATACTAATAATTTACCTCTGGTAGTTAAAGTAAACAAGATGCAATATTCACTACCGGGAATTTTCGATAGGGTTTTCAAAGGGTAGATTCCAAAGATTCTTCTCCACGTTCTCCCAAAGAATTATATATTTCACAGAAACCATTAAATACGATTCGGTTAAATACGTTTTAAAATAATTGCAACGGTCCTTAAAAAAACCTTAAAATCAAGCACAAGTAATTAATCGAATTTGAGTGTAAAAAAAAGTGGTCAAGGATGTGTAACAAGTCTCTGAAACCGTTTTGATTGGATTACGACGATGCTTCATATACTTAAATATAGAAACCATACCTAGAAAAAAAAACTTGTTAAATAAATTATTCTATACAATATTTGTCTATAGAAAAACTAAGAAGCTCCACCTCGTTTCAAATTATTTACGTATTTATTTATGTACTCTCTGTGACCTGCCGCCGGCAAAAACATTTGTAAAATTGAAACTAAACTCATTAGTAGTTCTCGCTTGTTTCGTAAGATGACGTGATTTACAATTTCAATATGATAAAATTAGACGCGATGAAAGTTCTTTAAAGAATAAAGATAATTTAAAATAATTAAATTAAGACAGTTGGCGGGCCGAATATGTATTTTTGTCGGCCATGATAGCCGAAATAATAATGAAATTTTCTCGTATTTCTAAATGTACAGATTTAGCCGATGTTCCTTTGTTACTGTTAGTTACTTTGTTACTTTGTGACTTTTAATATGAAATAAAAATAATACGTTTAACATAATAAAAATCTCTTAAACGTATTTTTGCCGCTTATTTCGGTTTTCTTATGATATTTCTATTATAATAAATATAAAGATTTTTAAAAATAAATGAATCAAAAATGGTATTGATATTTGAATAATAAGAAATAGGACAGATCCATTTAATTATATATTAAAAAATAAATACATTCATATATTCTTAAATAGTAAATACGTAGCGAAGGAAATAATAGGTCAGACATATCCAATAATAATATACAATTAGTAACTGCTTTAAATTAAATAACATGTTTGAGATCATTATATATAACTAAAGTCATAAGAAGGTCATACACAGGTCATAAAAATATTATTTCAATCTAATAGTAATAATTTATAAATTTAATTAACCTTTCATAAAATAAATATGTTATTTGATTGTCATTACAGTTACAGTTACGGTTTCAGTGTTCAGTTTTTTAAATTTAAAATGTTATTTTAGTACATTCAGAATACATTTGTTTAAAAAAAGGATTTTTATTGAAAACAGCATAGACACCTACCAGTATTACAATATACATATATATATTTTTTATATTATTTTATTTTATGTTGATGAGTACAGTTTATTAAATCAATTCACCATTAAACTGTAATTATTCATTAATTGTATTCAACGAATTGTATATTGTAATATAATGTTTTTATTATTTATAAAAGTTATTTTGTTTACCATGCAAAAGTCTAAACACCTTTTATATAGTAAGTATAATTTGGAGAGTATTAATTATTGATATCTATTTGTGTAATAAATGAAGTATATTTGTAAATAAATGAAATATTTTCTATATGTATATGTAATTAATATTTCACAAAATTAGTATTGTTATGCATATATTTTTATTAAATATTGATTTTCCATAGTAGATAGTGTATAAGTGACATTTTAGATTTGTTAAATTTAAAACTGAGTTTTTTTGTATTACATTTGATTTAATACAAGAGATTGTTAAAATAATTATATTTGAACGTATTTCAATAAGTATTAAAAACTATCAAGTTGACAATATTGATATATTGTTATAGTGAAATATATGTTTTAACAATATTAAAAAAAAAAATACTTAACATAATAATGTACAAAATGTTTTACCTACTTACATCAAAAGCTGATTAAAAAAATTACAATACCTTGTTAACCTTTCTCATTTGTATATGGCGTGATAATATACCAATCACAACTTTCCCTGAACATTTCATACCCTTTCCTGATTTTATGGCGTGATAATCGACCAATCAGAACACTTTACAGTACTGGCAAATCATTTAAATATTAATCGTATTTTCAAAAACGGCCACTAAAAATACTAACAATCACACACAATTACAAATTATTTGCAACAAAATACACAAAAGTTAAATAACTTAAGTAACTTTTATATAGAATAGAATGCTTTCTTTCTAATTAGATATGATCCACCACACTTCATACAAACTTGATATATTAGTGTCGTAGGGAATGACGACTTAAAGCATAGAAGAGCAATGTACAGAACAGTCTTACTCATAGCACACAAAAAGAATATAATGTCCACACAAGCCAATACAAACTGCATGTTAAAGCAGAGACTGTTCTACCATTATTTTTTCATAACCCGAGGGTGGAGGATATCTGAAGTTGTCAAGTATTATGTCCAGGATTGCACCATCATCAACTGGAAATATATTATTATGATTAATAAAGTTGTTTTAATGTTTCTTTAGTTATAAATGTATAATGGAGTTATTTATGACATATTGCAGATAACATATTATGACAAATTTTTCAATCATTAATAAATTTCGTTTTTTCTTTTTCATAACTCTCTCTAACTAACATAACATAACATATTAACTTTTCAATTACGATTAATTAAAGTGCTTTTTTTCTATTTCTTGGGTTATTTATGTACAATGAAGTTATTTATGACAAATTATAACAATAAAGTTTTCAGATATTATTTAATAAGAGCTTAATACATACCATATAGTGCGGGATACACTGTTCCTTTGACTTGTCTAACAGGAATTTCCATATTCTTTCCATTTAAGAAAAAGTTAAGTTCCAGATGGTCATATGCCACTCCAATAACATCCCCTTCTCCTGGCATTGTTATTGTTTTATCATTCTCTTTCTCATTTTCAAGCTTGTCATTCTCTGTCCTATTTTCAGAGTGGTTCGGTGACCCGGTTGTAACTAAAATCTCTGTAGGGGAATCCTGAGATGGTGGTTTTAGGTGGTATAATTCAACATTATCATGCCTAATTGTACCATCACTGTTTAAGCACCAAGACTCTTTGTCTACTCCTCCTAAAAATAATCTAAATTTTTGTATTGCTTTAAAGTTAATAAGTAAGTGTTTATAAATTTCCATTAAAATATACAATTAATGATTTATGTAGAGTATTATTATGAATACAACACCATGATTTGGAAACTTGCTTCATAAAACACCTTATAAAATATGATACACTCATAAAATATACACAGTTAATATATTATTCATTTATACTTATTATCAGACGGAATTGCATAATTTGACCTGTTTTCAACAGAAGCTAAATATGGATAGATATGAAGATAATGCAAATAAATTGTGTCACTCAATGTTAGGGTTACAATGGTTATGTGAATTGTGACAATGACCTGCACAGAGTACATAATGCATTGTGAATACTAAGTAAATAATTCTATGTTTAAAAATTTTATTCACTACAATGAAAAGTCAAACCTCTTATTAAATTCACATAAAAAAAAATATCTGTAGAAAGTTATATCTATCCATTCTCTTAATTATAACATAATTCATTCTATTTTAATCATCAAATAGTATTGTCCCTTGACAGAAGCCAAATAAAATTAAAATAATAAAGTTAAATCTAAATTTTCTAATTTATTAAAAATTGTATAATAGATGTTATTTAACTATCAACTCTCACCATGTACTCTGTTAAGATCTGCCTCTCTGGTTGCGACACCAACGGCCCATACACCACCCTGCTGCAACTTGACTTCAAAATAAGATTTGTTTTGAACAAGTGGTGCATTACCAAGCGCACAACCTGAGCCACACACACGCTGACCTCCTTTTACTATTACTATTTCATGGCCTGTAACCGAATTTTCAGTTATTATTATTAATAATGTTTTTAGTAGAATAGATTGTTCATGTTATATCTTAGATCAAGAAATCTAATTAAGAAAAAAAACACACAAGAAACATTTTGAATAAAATCGAAGGTTAAACAAGTGTGTAAACAATTTTAAACAAAAACATTCTAATGTCTGAAACCGTACACCCACGCACAGCGGAATATACTTTTGAGTGATAAAACATAAAATAATAATAATAATGGCTAACAATGAATGCGTAACTATTTTGTAACTGTAATATACTCGTGCTGTTTAACAGAATGATTTAATTAATTACCCATATGTAAAGAGTCCAATTGCACGGGATTTGTTTTTACACGTATAGGAACAGTAGGAGTAAAAGAAAACCCATTGACACAGTTTTTTAAACAGCAAAACATGTTAGAAAAAATGTTCAGAATTAAAAAAAACAATACCAATGTTTTTTAATAAAACCGAATTTATTTAGTTATTTACTATGATAATTGTGGCAAAAGACGTCACTTTGAATTGACAACTAAAACTAGCATATATGACGTTTTCGTTCTTTAATTAAAAATATTAATTTAGACTGTGTATTAAGAAATAAATTTTTTAAAAGTAAGAACAATATTTTAGCATTTAATAAAACTTATCAATATAACACACAAGACACATTTTTATTGGTAAACACAAATTTTTAATAATAACATAAAAAGTAGGCAACAAATTTGACATCTAAGGTAATAGAGACATCCCTAGCTTTAAAACTCTCTGCTATTATAGCTACTTCACGTTAATGTTACATGAGATGGTGGAAATACCATGATGGTAGATATCAAACTATAGATAGCTGCAGTTTTGGCTACAGTTCCTTTCTCTCGCCCCCTTCGAACAAGGTTTTAGGTTTTTGTAAAAAATTATGAATTGCACGAAAGACTAAAGACAATACCAAGACCTATATCTTATTAGATTTCCACAAGTATTTTTTAAATTGAAAAATTTTAACACTTACCTAGTGCCTGATGAGAAGTAGTCCTATTGCCTAATTGTTTAAAAAATAAAGGATTCTTAAATCTTTTTTAGAAGTAAAAATAAATTAATAAAATAATCAACAAACATCAGAACGTAAAATGTTTTATTAAAATCTTGAATTTTTAATAAATAATATATTTTACAATAAAAAAAGTACATAATCAGAATATATAGCAGCATTCATAGTTTTATATAAGCCAGGAAACTAATATATCAATATTTTATTTTTGAGAAAAAATGGTCTATTATTAATATTGCGATACAGTAGCACAATAAGCAGAGAGACGGGACGTTTTCTCAGAGGTCTCAGTTTCGAATCCGAACACGTTTCGAAGTTTCGAATCATTTCGATTTACTTCACATGCTATAAATATTGAAAAAAATAATTAATCTTGACGTGGCTCAACTATACACTCGAGAAATTAATGAAAAACCTCGCTGTACAATCCAAAAACAGAAAAAATACAAATATCTAATTACAATTAGTAATTTTAGAGAATAATAGCAGGAAGTATGTAACTTAAACATATATGACGTAAGCGCTACATACTTAGTCAGTTCTGGGTCCATGTTGTACATTTTTGTTTAATTTGGTCATTTAATGGAAAGCTACAATGTTAAACAAAGGTGTCTAATATGCATACAAAATAAGCGTTACCTTTTTCTTTATTTCATCAGACATTATATTTTATAAATAGTTTTGAGACTTAGTTTAAAAATGATTAAATAATTAAACAGGACCTGTTTAAATGACTATGCTTGCAAAGAGTAATAGGTAATATAAAATGGAGTTCGAAAGGTAAAAAAAACATATCAAATTTAACTGCTTCAACCAGCAGCTAAATGACTAATTTAAAACTAGTTTTCGATTTATCAAAACTGTTAGAATACCGTAAAGCTATAACATATCGATTCTAATATTACAAAGCTAAAAAATGTGTTAATGCGCTAATCCTTGAAATTACCGGAATAGTTTTGAAAATTCTTTCTGATTATGATAGGCAGGTTATAGTCATTACGCCACTACTCTTTTATTTTATATTAATAGTTATCTTAATAGTAAATAAAATATTTAATACGCGGGTGCAACCGCGAGTAACAGCTAGTTATATGTGATTATTTTGGCATCATAATAAATAGGCTCTCTTCGTTATCCGAGGTCAGATTATTTTAAATTCTTCTAATATTAGGTGATATATTATTTACAAAGAATTAGTTAAGTAAACGTTAAATTAATTGCTTATTTGCATCAAATATTGGTATATTCATTTGTCCGAATAAATTGGACTAACGAAAATAGAACATCAAGGGACAAAAAAAAATGAGAAATTTACTTAAATAATAAATTTTAAGTATTACATATAAGACATGAATTGTTAAGAAAATAAATGTGTTAATATATATTGGTTCCACATATATTTGTTAAATTTAGAAAAGACAACCAATAATCAAAAATAATAGCTTGTTAATAAATTATTTCATTTATAATGTTATGAAATTATTATATTCGAATTTATATAAATATATAACTTAGCTACTTAATTATAATTCTATTACATGACGAAAGTATATCACTGGTTTAATTTAAAGTTTTTATACTAAAGTATATATATATAGTAGAATTTTTTATACTAAACCAGTGATATACCGTACTGTTGTACCACGAAGACTTTATTTAAATCCAAACTTATTATTTCATGTTATAATAAAGAAACCATTCATTATAAAATTTAAGTACTGTTTTAAATATGTTAATAATATTTTGAAAAACTTGTTATTGCTCATTATACTTGTCATATATATTTTTTAATTCAATATCTTTCGTGGTTTAATAGTTCTTAGTAAATGACTTGTAACTTTACTTGTGACATATAACTTAAAAATTAAAACTACCAAAATTCTTATAAGAGATGAAATTAAAAAAAATCCTATAACTACAGACTTACAAACAATATATAAAACAAGGATGAAATTATGAAAATAAACTTCTTCAAAGATTAGATTATTTAATTGCAACAGAATGTCATAAACAACATATTTTTTTAAAGTTTTCTACAAAGAGTATACTCAGCCTTCCTATGAAAAAACTCACGTCTGGTGAGGAAATCGAAAGGTATTGCGTGAAACTTTTGCTTGGTATTGTTTGCTTTGTGAGATCCAATTGAATTAAAGTTTTTTTTCATGAATTGTTCTACAAAACCAATAGATAACTATAATATATCAAGTTGATGTGTTTTATACTGAGACGTTGTTAACTGGTTTTAAAAACCTTTCTCCATTGAATACATGTGCTAATATTATTTTGGACTCAATTTATTAAGGGAATTTCGTACTTTCTTTTCTCGGTTTTTGTAGATATTAAAAACAAATTAGTTAATGTAATGTTAGCAAGAATCTGTCAATCCACTTTATACATTTTAATTGACTGTTTTTTTTATGACAAATGTCTCAATAAAGCTCTGGCCCTAAAAGATATAGAGAAGGAATAAGGTTTTAGTGTCTTTATGTTACATTTAAATGTAAAGAACAAAATTTAACTATACAATATTTTTATAATAAAACTGATAGTCATCTTTATTCCCTATGTCAAAAACAACTGCTCGACCTCTTCTAAAACGCAAGCAAAACACTGGCATCCTATAAGTTATTGAGATCATATTTTTACAATTGACACTTACTTATTAATAGGTACGTCATAATATAATTAGGCAATAAAGTAACATCGTAAGTATACCTAGTAAGGCGAAAGTAATATTGAATTGTATTTGTTTCGTAATAATATACACTTGGGAGCTAAGTTAGAATTAAGCTAAAGATTTTAAACCATAAAAAAATATTCTTATCTATCTTATATATCTTCTTATATATATCTGGCATCTTTTAAGAATTTGTAATTCAACGATTATATCAAGAATTACACAATTTTTTATTTTTACAATCAATATTAGAAAGTGACGTATACAAAAAATAATAATATAGGTATTGCAGTTTCTTTTTTATATATCTATAAAATATATGTAGATATATACGTCGTGCATATGAGTCTTAAATTTGATTCGCAGTTCATATAATTTTCAAACAAATATTTATAAAATTTGGAAAGTCCTTTATAGTCAAGACAGAGTTGGACGCGACAATCAGTATACGTACACATATAAGATACTATACCCAGAAAATATTTAAAAAAACTATAAAAGCAAAAAAGTTTTTAAAGCGAGATAGTGTTACTCTTTGAAATTGTAGTCTGTTTGTTTGTCATACAATTCGCAATCATAAAAATTTAAATTTTTAATTATATACACAAAAATTATTTGGGATATAATTACAATAACCAAACCACGAGAAGAATATTCCAGAACTTATTTAATTAAATATTTATATTCTATGTAAGTTCCCGATATTGTTCAATATTATTGATTACAATTCAATAGGTACTATAAATTTTCTGTTCCTGTGTCATCACTAAATTAAATATAATTTAACAGTAATTATAAGCCTAGTGATTGAACATCTATGTCTCTGTTAAACGATGTCAACATTTCCGTACACAAACAAAAGATTTTGCATTCATTATATAAGTCATCTTTCTTTTAAAAAAGTGTAGAAACAGGCATTGAAATTCAAATACTTCGACCGTCAATTGATATACACTATTAAAATAAAATACTTCGTTCATGAAATATTTTGATATGTCAGCAATTAATCTTTATGTTTAAAAAAGGATACCAGACATTTAAATTCAAATATTAAGACCGTCATTTGAGACACACTATTAAAAAAAATTCATTTGAGAAATATTTTATGTCATGTCAAAATTGATGATTCTTATTAAAAAAGTATATTATCAGTAATTTAATTTCAAATAATTCGACCGTCAGCTGATACACACTGCAAAAAAAATATTGAATTTGAGAAATATTTTATGATATGTCAAAGTTTATCTACAAAGAAGTTTGACTTTGACAATACCGTTATGAGAGTATTAATTTGTAAAAAAATTATATACCCCATAGGGTTCTTGAACATCCGGAGCGAGTTTCTCAATATAAGACGACGACAGACAGCCGGCGCATCAGTTTGTGAGGAATCCGACGAGAACACACTACCGTGAGTACTATCTTTTTTATTTTTTAGTACTATTATTTTTATTATGTATATTATTAACGTAACTTCTTTTTTATTATATTAGAATATATAAGTTATTAGTTTTGCGACTAAAAAGATGGTTATAATAATTTTTTTACGAATATTATATATTATTCTTTAGAACATTAATTATTTCAAACTTTATATTTAATAAATCCACATTGTTAAAAAATAGGTATTTATGAACTTTATACTCAGGTTTTTATATTAAATATTTTACGAAGCGTGTTTGAAAGGAAAGATTATTTAATTATTATTTTTTTAAGATTATTTTTTTTAGAATTAAAAAAACAACTGATGTCAATTAAAAATAAACTTAGAGCTACTATTACTATTAAATGATTAGTCTTTTTCTTGAAAATCTTTAAAGACAGAGTTATATAAAGAATAATCTATCAAAGGATAGGAAACGAGTTTCTTTATATCTCGAGTGACCTTTGGGAGAAAAACAAAATAATCATATACTGTTTAAACCATTAATTTAAATAGTAACAAGAAATATATTCAATCAAATACCATATTTTGACCCCTAACACCGAACTGAGGAGTGGAACGAACTTCTTGAGGGCAAGGTCACTTTCTACAGCCCTAGAACCGGTACTAATTCCAGACAGCCGCTTTACGTAACCTATTGTAAGAAATTGAATGGAAAGTGTTTGTAAACAAAACTTACTACTTCTTATTCATATGACGAGAAAAACAAGACAATTAAGCGTTCATAAGTCTTTTACGAGTTTTACTTACGCTTATATCTTTGTTTTTTTTTAATAAAGCCACATTTTGTACATATATTTAACTGGTTATAGTAATGTCAAGAAATTAACAATAAGGAAGAAACTCTTTTGCCACAAATAAAAAAGTACCAGTTGTTTAACTTTGTGCTGTTTATAATTAAAAAAAACTGCATTCCATTTTTTTTTAAATTTGAAAAGATTCTTTTTTTCAATATTTTATAATACATTAAAAGTATTATTTATATTTTATTGGCCTATAAAGAACGTTCGTTGACCGTTGACGAATCGGTTATTGTTTATTATAATAACCAGAATATAACTGTTTATGAGTGATTTAAATATTTTAAAGAATCAAATATTTTTTTAATGAAACAAATAATATAATTTATAAAATACGAAACTAGTGAACTTCTAGCCATGTTTTATTTGTTACAGATGATGAAGATTTTATTATTATTATTGTCAGTACTTGCGATTGCGCACTCGCAGTTCCCCAACGGACGTATCCTGGAGCCCCCTGTACCCTCCCAGTGTGTACAGCGGATCATTCATGAAAGATACGCTGACAGTAAGTATTATCACTTAAATTAAATAAAAGATAAGGATGTTTGTCTTAACTTCGTAAATGCGCATGTGTGTGTGAATATGTGCATGTGTGTGTTTCCTTTATCATATATTTAATTATTATTAATAATAACAATTATGAGTTATGAACATAAAGACACATTAATTAATATTAATAACTAGACTTCAAATTTTAGTAACAATTCACGTATTGCAATAACAAAATGTCATTTTAAAGCAAATATTTAGAAAAAACAGATGTTTCTCGGAATAAACACGCACATTTATAATAAAAAAAACTTTTTAAATTGCAAATGTCTTATAAAGATAATGGAATGAAAGGGTTGGCAGGAAATTCAATAATTTATCTCCTTACATAAGTAAATAAAGTTTTTTTTTCATATATTTAAATTTCGGTGTTACGTGACAAAATAAGGATATATTTATATGAATATTTGAATGAAACTAACGGAATTTTTATCGTGATCCTTAGTCTGATAGCTAGGTCTGATAAAAGTAACCAGTTTCTTAACGGTGTTTACTTACTAATATAACAAATTTTATTTGTATTACAACTCTCAAGGGTTAGACAGGAGATTCTGTGCCTTTATGAGAAAGAGACAGAGAAAGTTATTTACATGAACGAAATATTTGCTCTGGAAGTTACATTTAACCATATTTAACTTACCTAACGATGTTTAAACAAACATTTATAGTAACAAAAGTTTTTGTTTAAAACATTTAATATTATTTTTAAGACGCATAGCTAAGACAGTTTATTAATTTCGATTAGCTTTCCAGAGCCCGGATAGCTCAGTCGGTAGAGCATTGGACTTTTAATCCAAGGGTCCAGGGTTCAAGTCCCTGTTCGGGCGGGACAACTTTTTGCATATTTTTTTTAAATATTTCTAATTTTTTATTTTAAAAACATTTGTAAAAAAAAATGTATTGTTTTTTAATTAACCGTTACAAAAAAATATTAAAAGTATTTTTAGCCATAATTGTTCGATAACAGCTAAAAACAATGCAATAAAATTTAAAAAAAAACATGGAAAAAGTAATAACAATATAAATTTATAGAGAGTAGAAACAATATAGATTTATTGAACGATGAGAACTGCGCCAATAATTATTATTTAATATATTATTAGATAACATAAAATCGTATTCCGCCAAATAGAAAAGTTTTTTACGAGTAGAAAGTTCACTTTTTAGATTATATCTTTTAAATATTCGTAAATGACAATAATAACTCGAAATTGCAGCTTACAAATATGCGAGATTAGGTAAATATTATGTTATGTAAAGGCATTATTTATTTATTTATTTTAAGGCTTACTAACTAAATTTATCATAACAGACAAATCATTTAACTATTAATGCATTTCTCTATGCACATATTTATACATTTTTACTAAAAATAAAACAAAGATTAACAAAATATCATAAAAATAGCTAATATTTTGTTTTATTAGATAAGGGCTACTACTTCTCATGGCGGGATCCAGCGAAACGAGGAGTAGAAGAAGACTGGCTGAGCGCAAGGAACTTCTGCCGCCAGCGTTGCATGGACCTTGTCTCCTTGGAGACCAGCGATGAAAATGAATGGGTGAAAGCCCGCATTGCTCAAGATAAGGTAAAGAGTTACGTAAATATATATAGTCTGTAGATAATAATTACATAAAGTAGAAGGGAGTCTTGATTAAATCTAACTTTGTTTTAAATTTCAAAGATCTTTTGTTTAATTGTTCAAAAGATTACACAATGCTATAAAAGACATTTGCTATTATTTTCCTTCATTGATTCTAAAGCGTTCTTTGAATTTTGGATTATCGTTTTATCTAAATACCTATTTCTTTAAAGTAAAATAAATTTAGCGTACAATTATGTTTATCCTTGACCGAGCTACCATTTTGTTTGTATAACATCTATTTCAAAATCGGTTGCAGCTCAATGCCAACAATGCCAACTCGAGGCATTGGCCATTGTTGGACGAAAAGATTTATTTCAACAAAACCACACATGTAGAAAGTGTAGCCAAGTATTCAAATATTTAAAACGTGCTTGTTTTTATAAATGGCTACAAATATCGCTGTAACATGTATTGAATTTGACAAACTTTAATTGTCATGCAAGACGGATAGATAAAACAATGGACAATTTTCCATTTCTAAATTTCACTTCACATACAGATGAAATGAAAAGGTTTTTTATATCGTGAGAAATTGTTGATATCGGGCTCATTAGACACGTGAATTACTATCAGAACCTACTTTATAAAAATCCTGGTTAATATGTATCATAATTTCTAGACCATGCTTAGATGGGTTTGATTGAATTAGACGTTAATTTTTTAACATAATTAGGGTTTACTGTAAGAATCTGTGTCATAATCTTTTTATTTTAGGTAAAATACATCTGGACGTCAGGACGTCTGTGTGACTTCAAAGGCTGCAACCGCCCCGACCTGCTTCCCAACGAGATCAACGGTTGGTTCTGGACCGCAGAGCTGCAGAAACTGGCTCCGACTACGAACAGACAACAAAACGACTGGTCTGAGGGCGGCGGTATCGGCAAGCCTCAACCTGACAATAGGGTATGTAGCCTTGTAACCTTTGCACCATTAAGCACCTTCTATTTAATACTCTTTTTTATTCAAAATAAAATACCACACTGCAAACTTTAGTTTTAGTTCTTTAGTAGCTTTGGAGTATCGTGCAAAAATTTTAACTTGCAATCATACCAACAAAACATTTTAAATATAATCCTTTATAAAAATTGGTGAAAAAATTGAAAAAACTAATTTATATTTGTCAGGATTTATCTTTTAGCTTTATAGTTTAAATTCTACTTGAAAAACACACTTAATTAACAGTTTCACAAGAAAGCTGTTAGTATTACCTTATTATGTTATTTTTCTAAAGCCAATACACCATTTGCGGTGAAATAATTACTCATATTTCGCAGTTAATCATTTATATACGAAAAAGGTTACGCAATAAATTCCGTTATGTAATATTTGTTAAAACCGCTTTAACTATGGTGACGCGAATGAAAAGGAAAGCGGCGTGAATATTTATGGGCCTGCGAAATGTTCGCCGAAGGGCGTACCCGCATGATTCCAACGATTCCAACCCACTTTCTACACACAACCTGTACATAACAAAAGCTCATCGATATTCGGCGGACGTGCGACATATTGGCACTGCTTTCGCCGTCTCACATGACTCAGAATAACCACGTAACCCAGCGGCTCTTCGGATAATCTGCATCCGTTTTCGTCACGCTGTTAACAAAACATCCAAGGCCTATTGCGTAGCACCTTACATAATTACAGTCTTTGTCATCTTTATTTTTAAGTTTAGGTATATGTAGGTTTTGTTCAGAGGTATTGTTATCAGTATTTTGAAATAACTGACAACATAAATGTTCGCCTATTTGCCAGAGAAGGTGTTGTAACCTGACAAGACTTATGTATTATATATTGTTCTTTATTATCAGGAATTGCACCAAGGCGGTGCGGCAGAACACTGCGTGGCTATCCTCAACAACTTCTACAACGACGGCGTTCACTGGCATGACGTGGCCTGTCACCATCGCAAGCCCTACGTCTGCGAAGAAAACGACGCTCTCCTCAAATACGTCAGATACACCAACCCTAACTTACGCGTATAGGCTATTAATATAACATATTCAATAAACATTATTTATTAATTAAAATAGCCAGGAATATTTCCGTATGTTTTCGTATTTAAATGGGAGAAAACAAAAACCAATAGAAATATAATTTCCAATTCTTAGTTTTAAGTTTTACCTCATTTATATTTATTTTATTTTGTTTAACAGTAGTCTATAAATATCATGATGCAATAGATATATTTAATTATCTAATAAAGACTGCTTTTAAAGATTTTTTGTTTGTTGTTAAATCACATAACCCCAATTTATGATATCTCGCATTTTGTTTAACAATAAGAAACATTTATTAAGCGTTTACTGTTTTTAAATATTTTTAAAATAAAACTTTGTAATGCTAAATGGTTGAGGGTTGCGATTTGAAAACGATGAAACGCTAATGACGATAAGGAGAAACAAAAAATATCTAAAGCACTAATAATATGCTCGAGCAAAAAATGAGACACAAAGTGAGGCATTTGTTAGATGAAATCGCCTATCAGTTAACATACTTTATAATTTCACCATGTTTTAAAAATACGTAACCTGGGTCAACACCATCTATTAACAATTTGTCGAACTAAGATTTAATTAAATAGCTCCTAAGGACCTATAAATATTGGAAAAATCTTAATGCCGTATTCCAAATATAAATTTATTTTGTTGAATTACATTTAGTAATGAATGATAGAATTAGATCTTTACATTTTATCCTACATTAATGAATTTTTATTTTAACGCCATCTAGCGTGTACAAGTCATTCATTAGTTTGCATATAATTTTTTTTTTTCATTATAGCTATTTATTTACCATAACCATCTAGTGACATTCAAAATTTTGTCATTATGGAAAAAAAACTGGAAAATGATTGTGAAATATACACTATCTATATTCTCGATAATATAATATATTTCTTTCATATATTACATCCAAACATAATAACCTTACAATTACATCAAACATAATAATGACCTTGTAACTCCTGTAAAAAAAAAAAATTTAAAAATATAAATGCAAATATTTTTTTTCTATAATGGGCTACTTTTCCTTAGCTTGACGTTTTTTTTATTTCTACTAAATGAAAAAAATAACATAGCAAAGGTTTTTATTTACATTTTGTTAAACTTTCAATTTTTATACATTTTTATGAAGTGGAGCTCATCTTAAACGTATATTTGAGTCTTCTTTGTGGAACTTTTCTGAACATAATAAACCAAAGGCAGATATTACAAAAGTATATAAGTGTAAGAAGCATTGTAATATGCATCAGGCGATACAACCGTAGAAAACTCAGCTTTAAACCAAAACTGGAAAAATATTAATATTTGTATCATTGATTTTTTTAATTAAATACTAAAAATCCATACAATATTTAGAAACACACTTCAGTAATAACAACAGTCAAGTGATGTAACGGTATTCATTGACATGTTTACAGTCAGTTGTGTTTATACATATTTTAGATAATAATTTGTTACAAATATAGTTGAATAAAAACTATATATAAGAGTAGATACAAGTCAATTGAACAATTATCCGTAATCAATTGAACTTTCATTGTACATAGAAAATGTAAATATATACAAAAAACTATATACAAGTAGGACTTACTCTCTATTGGCATAGTTATTATAGCTAGAGTTGAGGGAATCGTTAGATCTTTGAGGCTCAGGTAGAATAGTAAAATCTTTATCAAACTGCTCTTGCAGGCAGCAAATTCTTTCCATAATGAACAGCAAAAGTATGGCATAGAAGTATTCAAATTCAAACATTATATCCCTCATTTTTTACCTTCAACCATAATAATATGATATCCAAACTTTGTTTTGATTGGAGGGTCAGTATATATGGGATTAGTAACTGATGAAATTGGCAAGGCAAATGCAGCATCCTGGAAGGGCCCCACCATAGAACCACGCGTCATCCAACCAAGGTCACCACCTTGCCTTGCTTTGTCTTCACTATAAGCTGAAGCTACATCAGGGAACTTCTGCCCAGCTTTTATTTTTTCTAAAGCTTCCAAGCATTTCGACTGTTTTTCGCACAATATATGCCTCACTTTGACAGCGGTCCCGCCTTTCTTTTCTTTACCAGCCGATTCTAAATTTAAAATGAAAAAGTTTTTATTGAAAATTATTATATATAAATAGGGTATTGACGTTTTAATAATTTATGATATTAAATATAATAGCTATTATATATAATCTAAATCTAAAATAAATGAATTACATTTAATTCTTATTTTTATAACCTTTTGAATCGCCACTCGCTTTTCCTTTCGCGGCTCCACTGGCCTTTCCACCTTTATCTGTTTTTTTAGGCGGCATAACTAATTGGCAGTGAAAATTTAAATACGAAGATGATTATAATTTATTTCTCTTTGGTTATGATATTACTTTTTATTCAAAAACAAAATTCATATTTTTATTGTTTAAACCTGGTATATTAAAACAGGTGACAGTTGACAGTTGAGAGATTGACAGGACCTTTATCCTATGGAGCGTAGAGGTAAGGAAACACTAAAATAATCCAGGGAGGAAAGAAATTAAATACGAACAATTAATTATTTGAGAAACCATTCTTTAAAATTCACAATTCACAGTCACAATTTTAATAATCCTTCGCTATCGACAGCGGGACCTACCCATATATCAACTAGATAGCCGATATTTATTATTTAGTCGGTATAAAATGATATTCACTTAAACTGTTATGGTTTAGAGAGATATAGGGACAATTCCACATATGGGGGACTTAGATGCTAGGCAAAATTGGGGAGTAATTTTTACTTTTTCGAAACAAAACCTCGGCAGCGTCAATTAATTAATCGAAAAAGTTTTATTCGTCAATGACGTTAATTGGTGACATCAAAAACTAGGAGCCTCATCTAATCAGTTGAAATTATCTACTATTTATTTGTTTTCTGTGAAATATATAATCTGTTCAATTATTATGTTGATGTTTTATGACTATTGTCACAATTTGATCAACATTCAAGAAGAATTTTAGAATTAAAGTAATTCCATAGTAATAATTTGTTTTCATATTTTTTATTTATATTATAAGCATATGGTTAGTGTATTTTATGTATATTTAGTTGAATCAATAAAGAACGACCCAATGGCGTAGGATAAAGTGGAACAAAAGTGACATTGCTGGCAAAATTCTGCTACGTAAAGGAGATTTTCCTATTCTTTACAATGGGGATTATGTATGAAAAAAGGCCTTTGAAAAGACCTCGTCTAGGACCTCCTGATGTATATCCTCAGGAACCTCGACAAAAGGAAGACGAACTCACATCCGCCAACGTGAAACACGGATTTACAACGACGCCACAATCTAGTGACGAATTTGGAACTTGTAGAAACTTTAACTATTCGGCATCAAAGGTAACAGATTTTAAAATACAAAACAATAAATTTAAAATATTAACTCCTAGCATTGCTCATTCCATACTATATTCGATAGATCGGACAGTTTTTCTCTGGCATATTATCCAAGAAAGAAGAGCTTAACACCTTACCTGATTGTGGAAGGAAAAGACAGCAAGTTAATCCTAAAGATAATTTCTGGCCGGCTACTGCTCGAACTAAACCACAGATAGAAGCATGGTTTAAGGATTTAGCAGGTTTGTCTACTAAAATGTTTTTACAACACAATCAAACTAAAAGAACTGTATTAATTCTACTGACAATGAATCTATAAATTTAAATTTAACAAGAATAAAGCATTTATACTCTCTACAATTTTTACAATTACAATTTTCTCTATAGGAAACAAACCTCTATCACAACTTGCCAAAAAGGCACCCAATTTTAATAAAAAAGAAGAAATATTTATAACATTGACTGAATATCAAGTGGCTATGCCTAGGGCAGCTTGGTTCATCAAACTCAGCTCTGCATACACTGTGGCAGTTTCAGAAGCTAAAATTAAAAAGAGGCAGCTCCCAGATCCAACTACTGGTAAATATATTTTCTATTTTCTTTAAAGTAAGCACTTTGTGTGAAAATAAATAGTATCAAATTTATTGTGAAATTTATAGTTTCAAAATATGCTACATCTGAAATTAATCGTTTAAATGACTAGTGCAAGTAATGATGGTATGGATTTAATTAAATAATAATAATAGTATAAAATTCATCTTCGCCAGGAAGTTAATGATATGGGCCTGCACCTATTACTACTATTATATTTTATATTTATTTTAGAGCTCCCTTTTAAAAAAAAACATTACAACTGCCAATTTAGGGGGATGGTTAAAAATTTTGAGAAATTCTAAAGCCTTCATTTATCTTCTTTATTTTATAGCTGACCAGCTTTTCCACCCAAAGAATGATTTATTAAATATTAGTAGAACAGCAGGAGCATGACGCCAGGTAGCCTATAGGCTTTATCGGGAACCGGGCTTTTAAAATTAGTAAACATTTTTTATACCTCAGAGGACAGTTTTGAAGATTAGTAAATTTAAACAAACAACCTTTTCCGCCTTACTATTAATATAGATTATCTTTACTTTTACTTTAATTTTCAGAATGGACAACTACTTTAATTAAGTTTCTTAAAGATCAAATACCAAAGTTAGCAGAATATTACCAAAGTGCTGTTCCGGGTAGCATCTCTGATAAGACCCCACCATCTCAATCAGGTAACATAATCAAAACCAATTTCTTTCGTAGCTAATAGAAAAGTAGAATTGAAAATAAATTAGAGCTCTTAAAAATGAGATCATAACCAATTTTTTATGTCTATCGCCCAATAATCACTGGGTTAAAATTCGGCTTATTCTATTAATACTATATGTTAAGTTGTACTAGAAGGTATTATCTAATATATATGCACATGAAAAAGTAGTAGTAGGTTTATATATCTGTAACTTTTATTCCTTGCAGTTTTGGCATATGTTGTAGTTTAAGATGTTATAGAAAACTCCTATGTTGTACTTTAAGCCCTAATATACTACAACATATGTCTTTTAAATGGAATTTCTTATAATATTCAAAGGAATTTATACCACAATTTGTTTGTAAGGTAATTAATTTAAATTCTGTTAAGAGCTTTCTTTCCGTCTAAACCGTTAAGAATTAACGGGGGGTTTACTAGTTTTTAATAAGGAGACAATTGCAAAGTGAAATGAATGTCGTACTAAGTATAATTAATTATTATTATACATCTTTAACTTGTATCATATCTGACATTGTCATATAATATTTTAGGTCAAGGTACACCCAGTCACACATGTTTAGGAAACCCGCCCGGTGGATCCACTCCAAATAGCTCTACTGTACCTAACTCTATGCACTCACCTGGAAATTTAAATGGTATGTTACAGATTTCTAATATATAATAAAAACATGGTTGTTACTACCATCTCTTAAAGTAATATTACAACAATCTTATTTTTCATACCAAAAGATCTACATTTTATATTGTAATTTTTTTTTTGAGGTGTTAATAGTTGATTGCTATTCTGAAAAACTCAAAGGGCTCAATGAAAAATTGTTTTAAAATGAAAAAAGAAACTACAATAGTATTAACAAAGTATCATGTTCAGACTAGAGTGAAGCCGCTGGCGAGGACTAGTCTTCATATATCTGAAATATTTATAAATATGCTATATATATTAAAATATTTTTCACATTATAGTACCATAGATTGAAAACGATTTCTAAACGACAAATGGTTTAAAATGTTATTTTTTCACCTAGGACTGGGTTCTTCAACTCCTAACGCAAATGAGAGCACAGACTGGCGGCAAGCGTTGCGACAGTGGAACTACTGCTGTCGTTTAGCTCGTTATCTTCTGGATGAAGGTCTTCTAGACAGACATGACTTTCTGACATGGATTATTGAGTTACTTGATAAAAGGACACCTGATGATGGACTTTTGAGGTAATTGTTATAAAGTTTTTTTGGGTTCAGGTTATAAATGGTTCTGACGATAAAGATACCTTGCTCATCTTTGGACATTTTGAAATATATGGCCACCAATGAGGTGTTGGGAGGGATGCAGGAGATTATTCATAAAGAAAGGGGGAGAGAAGGGAGAGTTTTCGGGTAACCAGCTCTTATATTCATAGCTATAATAGATTATAACTTAACAGATATTTATTGCCTTTGTCCTTTCAATAAATAGACTTTTTTTTGTAACAAAACTTTGTTTAATAGCAAGTAGGAAAACTTTAAAATATTTATTCTTTTGCACTAATTATATATTTTTTTGTAGATTGTTTCTGCCACTAGCATTACAACATATGAGTGAGTTTGTGTGCTGTGAAGGTCTGTCGCGAAGATTAGCAACTTCTTGTGCGAAGAAAGCCGCAGCAATATGTTCAGTCTTATCTGAAACGACTTTACGAGCTCTTAACCAGCCTGCTGTTTTCAATAAGACTGCTGAAAAAAATGGTGGTATGTAAATATATTAATCGACTATTATTTAAAATAAATCATAGATGTTTTAAGAAGTATCTAAGGAAATACTTAATAAGGGATCCTGAAACTAGTCAGTAGTCAAATACTTATACCTTGTGCGCTGTAGGATGGTGCGGGTGACACTGTCATTAAAGTTTCCTTTCTCTTTTGAGACTTGACGCGCTTTTACAAATTATATTTTAGTTTTTTAATTTTACCACATTCGTAATGTTGAATGTTTTAGTCTACAAATAAATTATAATAGAATGAAAAATTCGGCAAAATGTTATGCGTATAACATAACGCCTACACCAATTTAGTGTGGGGATGTACTGCTACGATATGAGAGTCGATCTTTTTTTATAATAAAAAGTATATTGTGCGTAAATAATAAAATTTTTATTATTAAAGAGCTTATAAATTTATTCATGAAACATCAGAACATATATATGGGGTAGGATTGCTTAAAAGAAAAAATATTTTTTTTTCATCTGTACTCATCTCAGAGTCGGTACCAGCGCTCGTACTGACAGCATCATACGGGTAAACAATTTGTCCGCAGCGCTAATGCGCTACAGCCAAAATGTTGTCACGAAAAAAAAAATCATTAGCCTTATTTTGATTATTTTATATCAGTAAAGATAAGTTCATACACGGAATTACTCTGCACAACGGAATAACACATCAATTTGTATAACAATATTAAAGAGAACTAGATATATAATCTGAGTATCGTAAGCGAAAAATATGAAATGCTTAACGTCAATCCCTAGTCACTTGGTACTGACAGACGTCACCCGCACCACACTACAGCGCACATACTATAAAATCTATTTTTTTTAGAAACAAATGGTGCACCTCACTCACCAACAGCTGAGTCAAACAGTGATGTAAAACCAAATGTATCCCAAATAAAGCGTTCCGCTACCCCAGCTGATCAAAACCAAGGAACCCCTAATCCTAATCACTCCTTGGGAACTCCAAACCCTAACCCGTCACTGGGAACCCCTAACCCACTAGGAACACCAAACCCCCAGCAATCAATGGATGTGCAAGTAAAGGAAGAAGCAGGATCCCCACGAAGAGATGCTAAAACTACTTTAACTGCAGTTATTACTGCTGCCCTGAATCCAGTACAAGTTGGCTTTGGAGAGATACTGAATTGTTCATACCATAGAGATGTTATCATACAGCTTGCAACAATTCTTCAGGTTTGTCTTGTAATTAAGAAGAATAAGTTTATTAAGTAGCGAAAGCTTCTTTATAAGAAGATTGTCTGGGATGTCTGTGTGTCCGTTCGTCCGCCCATGAACACGATAACTCCGAAACAATACGTAGTTCAGGACTGAAACTTAGTACGTTTAATACTCTAGTGTAGAACATTATAGGTTAAAAATGTTGTCCTACTATCTGCCTTTGGGTGGAAGATATGTGGTGAAAGGTTACAATTGTATATGTGCACAGTTAATTCTATAGCTGTTGTAATTAGTTTTTGAACGACAAAATATTATTATTGTTACTTTGACTCGCTGCAAAGAGAGCTTCGCTCATTCAATGATATACAATTAAAATCAACTGTAGGTTTTCTCTGGCTTAATCCAGATGGATTATATTATACATGAATTGCTCAAAAAATAATTTTAATTAAAATTATTATGTCATATATACATAGTGTTCCCCCCTCCCCAGATCATCTGCATCGAGTGCCCGGCGGCCCTGGTGTGGTCCGGCTGCGGCTCTCCGCTGCAGGGCTCCCCGCTGGACGTGCTGCCGCTGCCGCCCTCCGCGCTGCCCATGCCGCAGATGGACTCCGCGCTGTCGCAGGAACACCGCCGCATGGTACCGCTCATTAGGGACTGGCTGGACGTTATAATTGATTATGGACTCTTAAATATACTTTCATTTTGCATATAATATTTTAAAGGCATGGAGAATGCAATCTCCAAAAATTCAAATTTTAGACTGGATCTCGCTGAGGTAATTAAATATGGAATAAAAATTTGTACGGAGTAGACGTCATTTTCAAGTTAAATCAAATTATTTATTTACAAAATAAACATATGTTCTTACGTTATATATGGACAATATACAAATATACTTAAGCTATATTTTATATAACACTAATATTCCAATTGATGTAGGCGTATGAGTCTGAACAAGAGATTGCCGCTAGAAGTAAGAAGGCAGAAAGCAAATGGTGTACAGACAAATGGCAAAGTAGTTGTCAAGGTATGTACATTTATATATTTTTGTACAATAAAAAACAGAAATAGAAGACATTAGCTAAAACAATTTATACAAAGTATGACTTATGCTTTTAAAAGATATTTACGAGAAAACCTTAGTTAAGGTAATATTAAATGGTATGAGAATGGTACTAAACAATTACAATACGGAATTGTTAATATACCTTACATAACTATATAAATATTGTATATATTATTATATATATACTAAAAACATATATTTTCACACAAATACATAAAAAGAATCTAACTCGGTCCGCTACTGTGCAAGATGGGGAACTGAGCGAAGCATTATTGCTGAATGAGTTTAAATATTTGTACGATTAGCAGAGTAAATAGTGGCTATAATCTTAAGACTAATAAGAACTCGCACTTGCGATTTCAATAACACATGCTAATTGTGTGAGACATTCTTTGACTATTTAATAAAAAAATACAATCACAAATTTCACCAAAAACTTCAGGACCTATAAGTCACTGACCTCAACAACTCTGTTAATTTTCGACATCCCACCATTATTCGTCTAGGAGTAGCATTAGTAAAGAAACACAGTTTTGACCAGTAAGCGCTTCGTTTCGCTCAGCTCAAAAATATTCATATTAATTGATAATTTTTATTCTAGCTCGCGTTTTGGCAGTTTTAGAAGCACTGGACAGACACTGCTTCGATCGCGTGGATCCTAATAATAATTTAGACACATTATATAAAGAAGTGTTCGCCAACAGCTCACCGACTAACAAGGATGGAAATCTTGATTCAAAAGACCCAGTAAGTGCAAATTGTGTATTTATAGATAGTGTACCTAATTTTAAATAATATTTTCTTTGATTTTCAGGAGTACATCTTGAAATAAAACTATTTAACTCTTTTTTTTGTATGTAAATTTTCATTATCCATAATTATTAAATTATCCATAATCATGTTATTACTATCGGAATTTTGCCCGGCTCATTTTTAACCAATTCGGGGTCTTTACTCATTCGTGAAACTAGTATAGTAAATCGTAATTAAAATAGGATGTTAAACGATTTTTGATGGAATGTATGTTCTGGCAATAAAGAAATATTAATATTCGATAATAATTACATAAGTAAAGTCGGATAATTATATATAATATTTCCTCTCTTACAATTTTAGGTTACAAATATATTTTTTTAATTTAAAAGTGGATATACATCTAGTTTTCTCGTAAGTATTGCTGTACGGTATCGGTAACGTCGAGTAAAAAATAAATTAAAATATAACAAATAATGATATTCGACTTAAATCGGTTAAAAATTGTTTTTATTTCAATGATTATAAGTTTGATTTTTGTATGCTTCCAAGAAATGAGGTACAGTGGTCGTGTTCCCAGGAGTACCTGTGTTCGTACGCGGTGGTGCGCGTGCTGTGCGAGTGGGCGGTGTGCGGCGCGCGCTGGGGCGAGCACCGCGCCATGGCGGCCGCCGCGCTGCTGGACCGACGGCAGCACCACCACCACCACGACCACCAAGGTACTGCGAGGCGGTTGCCCTGCGACCCCCGAGGTACGGACTACACATCACCGCGGTGGAGGGGGGGCTTGCGTGTGCGTGCTTGTGTATGTGTTGGCTGCAGGACGGGCGCTGGGAACGGCTACGGAGGAGGTGGTGCTCGGTGGGATGTGGCGGTGTATGTGCGTGTGAGCTACGGAAGGGCTTTATTGCAAGTGGGGGCCGGAAAATGTTTGTGTGTATTGTCTTAATACCATTTGGTACTACCGGCTGACGGTAACGAGTGTGTATTTTTAGTCCTTTTATAATGTAGATATTCTATTTACAATGTATGTTGCATTAACATCTCTAATCGTGTGTATTGTACAAGTATTTATCTAATTTCTAGGTTCTGACGACAAGGAATCTATCAGTTCTAACGCCGGAATGTACAATGGACCTCCAATATTTCAAAATTTACTCTTGCGTTTTCTAGATAATGATGCTCCAGTTTTAGGTAAATGGCGAGTTACAAAAATACTCTTTAAAAAATAGTGCATATATTTTATTAATGCTTCATGTTACAGATGAGAGTCCGAACGCCCCGCCGGGAAATAGACAGCAATTTGCAAATTTAGTTCATTTATTCGGTGAACTAATCAGACGGGATGTGTTCTCCCATGACGCGTACATGTGCACTCTTATATCAAGAGGTAAATATAATATAATTAAATATATTATAATTTAATTATTTCAATTATGCTTATCAGCAAATTTAAAAATCTATGATATATCAATAGGTGATCTCATTTCTCCTACGGAACCCACATCAACGGGAAGCACTCACACAGTGGCGCCTCCTGCGACTAGCACTGGTACTAACCACAATATAGATGATGATATATTTGCTGGTATAGACCTCAAGCCCAAGATGGAGGTCAGTACATAAAAAATCTAATAGTAATTCCCATTTTTTTTTCATAAAAATACCAAATGGGCTACTATTAGGTTTTTTTTTAATATTAATTTTTATAAAATTAATGTATATCTGAAAACAATATTTATATGAATACCTAAAAGTATGTTATTTTAATATAAACACAATTTGTTTCAACTCCCATAAAATAAAACTATTTATTAAATTGATTGATAAATTTGTTATTTTATTATTTAAATTAATAATTTATTATTTTCAGGAGAATGTTCGTATGGATTTAGATGATTCCAAAATAGATGATGATTTAGATAAACTCCTCCAACACATAAAGGAGGATCAGCAGAATTCCATGGACGCACCAGACAGTCCTAAAGATCCAGGCGAACCTACACATGGGTATTTTAATAGATATTAACATTTAACTCTTTGACAATTATATGGTTCTAGTTGCTCGTAAAAAATGTTCAATGTTTTGACGTTTGTGAAACAGTGATCACAATAAAAAAAATACCCGGCTGAGTTTGTTGTGTGATTCTTCTTAGACCAGGGCGTGTTAGGAGCCTTCGTAGCCTTAACTCTTGGAGTGTCCAGAAGGGCTTATTTCGATAAGTATGGTATCAATATGGGCCCTCCTGACTCTTCAAATTTACGTACACAAGTGGTCACTGATATGGAGTCAAAGTGGAAAAGTTATAAATAAATAAATATGTGTCGTTATATATTATGTTTTTTCTTACAGTGTTAACTCGCCAATGATGGGCGCGAGTGGGATAGGCATCCCTGGTATGCAATCTATTGGAATGGGTCCTATGTCTGTACCAGGTACTATATATTTTTTGAGTAATTGTAGAAAATAATATATAAATCTTAACTAACTGTTAACTTTGTGACTTGTATTTTAATGCCTTATAATTTTTGAAGCTCGCATTGAAAGATCATTACTCTCGGTACTCAGACACTCATTTATTAACTTGAATTGAGTTCTAAAATTGTTGTCTATAAATGCAACGAAAAATTTTATTTATTCATTCTTTATTGCACAATACACAAAATAATGTACAAACGGGCTTAATGCTACTAAGACATTCTCTACCAGCCAACCTTAGATGTGCAGGAGAGGACGTTAGTAGGGGTACAAAGGTGGGGTAGTAGTTAGTAGGGGCGCAGATTGATATAAAGGTAAAAGAAGCAAGGACTTATAAATCTACTCAGCTTTGCTCTGTACTCCCCTCCCCCTTCACCTGCAGGTGTCCGCTCCGCGTGTGTATCTCGTCACTATCACTACACGACTCACTTCCCGCTGCCGCCGGCGGAGCCCGAGCACACGCCCCACGACGCCAACCAGAGACACATACTTCTGTACGGCGTCGGTCGGCAGAGGGACGACGCCAAGCATGCTGTCAAGAAGATGACCAAGGGTACGGGATTATGTTAAAAACTAGCGTTTACTCGCGGTTCTACCTTTTTTACCTAATTTTATTTACTATTAGGATAATTAAGAAGAGTGGCGTAATATTAAAGAATCTATATTTTGCCTCATGAACTTCCCTATCATAACCACATCGAATTTTCCAAATCTATCCGGTAGCTTCGAAAATTCAACCAAACAAATAAACAAAGTTTTTACCTCTATAATATTAGTTTAGATATCAGTTCGCAACAATCAGTTTCAACAAATTATTAAGGTGGTAACAAGTTTTATTAAGAAAATCAAATATATTTATGTATATCTGTTATTTTGGTATCTATTCTAGTCAGTTATATAATCTTAGTCTATATAAAAATAATAATAATAATATCCTAATTGATAATCGATAATTTTGAATAGATACTACAATAAATACTAACATATATTTTATTTTCTAGAAATATGCAAGTTATTCTCCAAGAAATTTTCTATCGACGTAGCAGAGGGCGGCAAAATAAAAAAACATTCACGGAGCGAATTTAACTTTGAAGCTGTCACTCAAAAATTTCAAGTAAGTTTAAATCTATAATATATGTAATACAATAAATTATTAATTCTTAAAAATAATAAAACAAAAATTTACAGGCAATGTCAATGTACGAGCAAGGTGCAGTGTCGTGGGCGGTGGGCGGAGCCGTATGCGAAGCCCTAGCGGCGTACGCCGCGGGCGCCACCACGTATCTGCCGCAGCCCGAGCACGTGGCCTTCGCACTGGACCTCATGGAGATCGCTCTTAACGTTCACGGCCTGATAGAAACTTGTATACAGGTACTCATGAAATTCCTTACCGATGCCTTTACACGGAGCTACCTTCAAGATTACTGAACGATGCACCACGTGTCTAATTTTCCATATATAAAAAAGTATGCTGTATGTTTCAAGACCATTCAATAAATAGTTTATTTTAAATATAAATAATAAATTTATATATAATTGTCAGTTTAATGTTTATGTATTCCAGATACTAAAGGAGTTGTCGGAGGTGGAAGCGGCCCTGGGTGGTCGCGGTGCGCCCAGCAGTGGGCTGGCGGCGCCTCGGGCATACACCTCCGCACTGGCGCTCTACACCGTGGGCGCGCTCAGGAGATACCACTCCTGCCTGCTGTGTATGGAAATAGCTACTCTTGTCAGAATGTAGTCATAATGTATCGTCGTCCCTGTCCTAATCTTCCTAACGCATTCGCAACTTTAAATACAACTGTACAAGGGATCGCGCTTTTATACCCGTTTCAATATTGTATGGACGACGTTACGATCAGATGGACCGTTTAGTCGTTTTGCCAACCTGTATCATAAAAAAAAATATACTAACTACACCCAAATTTTTTTATTACTAAGTTATTTCAACAGTCGTGCTGAAATCTCAAGAAGTGGCTTATGAATTTTAAATATTGAGTTACATAAAAAATTATGGCTATTAATTTTATTCCTTACATATTTTTTGACCCACTTTACTTGTATTTATTCAAGTAAAGTTTATTTAAGGAAATGCTTGAAAGAAATGCGAATTCCCTTTATTTTCTTCTTTATAAAACAAACATTATGAATACATTATGTATAGGTTTCATATTATATTTAAATTAAAATGTAAGCCATAATTAACAAATGATGATCTATAGTATGCGTGGAGCAGACATCAGCGGTGTTCGAGCAGCTGTGCCGCCTCGTGAAGTGCGTGGTGAACCCAGGCGACTGCGGCTCGGCGGAGCGCTGTGTGTTGGCTCAACTACACGACCTGTACAAGGCGGCCGCACACCTCTTCCATGCACCACATGCAGACACATTCGCAAATGCTTACCCTAAAATCAAGTAAGATTGTATCATATAATATTGTAGTATATGTATTATATAATTATCCGGCCTTAAAATGGTATCTTACCAGAATTTGCCCGACGAGTTTCGTTCCGGTCAGGGGCTCTTAATCATAAGCTCGGAGTATGGCGAAATTGCACTATATTAATATGGGCCCCGACCGTGTTAACGTAATATAACGTAATTTATAGTAATCGTTAATAACGAGTCTTAATATTCTAGAATATTGTACCTCTTATTATAAAATGCTCATTAAATATTGTCGTTGGTAAAAAGTAATCAGCTGAGAGTGTTATGTGATTCTTCTCTGATTAGGACGCGTTGGATCCCTCATGACTTTAAATTTAAGTTGGAAATATTTATACAAAAAGGCTTATTTCGATAAGTATGGTATAAAAATAAGCAATCTTGACTGGCCCTTATTTGACTGATATTGATTAAAAATGAGAAATATAAATAAATAAATATATATACTAATAATAGTTTTGTTTCAGGCAAGCGCTTTATTCACCGCTCACACCCACGCCATCCAATTATCAATACAACCCTCAGTTTCTCAGCGAATTTTTCACGAATCCTCGTAAAGGTATTATTTAACGTATCTTTTGAACGTTATCTTTTTAAAAGGTTAGTTTAGTCGTCGATACATATTACGTCCTAAGATGATAGTGTATAGTGTGATATGTAGAAACGTGATGTTATATATTGTATATATTTACTAAACAAACTTGAGCGTCTCCAAAATCTTTGTATACGATTCATATTTGGATTACGCAAATATGATCATTTAACCGAATTTCGTAAAAAACTCAAGTGGCTCCCAATTCGCCTTCGCAGGAATACCCATATTCTAAATCTTTTATACTGCATTCTGACCAATCCTACCCTCCCTTCTTATTTAAAAAAGCGATTTACATTTCTCAGAGAGTCTCACAATCGTGATCTTCGCTCTCAAGATAATCTTTTTCTAAAAATACCTTCTCACTCCTCTTCCTTTTACTCTAAATCAGTCACTGTCCTTGCTGTCCAACTTTGGAATGCCCTTCCTTTAGAAACTAGACGCGCTCAATCGCTAGCGGTTTTTAAAAGAATGGTAAAGGAATATTGCCTTCATTCATATTAATTTCATTAAATATTTATAAATATATTTCATAATTATTAATTTATTTATTTTTTTAATTTTTTTTGTATATTTATTCCATTTTTTTTCACTTTTTTATAAATATTTGTATCATAATCCCTTTGATCAAAAATTTATTTATTTATTAAACATACATAAAATATTAAACATACATAACATAAAATATAATTTATTTAATATGATATATTAGATTTATACAAAATATTTTATTTTATGGTGTATGTATGTATTATATTGCAAAAATATATCTCAATTTTATCGTACACCCCTTTTACATCTATCATAATTATCTTCTAAACACCTGGCAGAGATCGCTTTTTAACGATTAGACCGCCTGTTTGTACTACCATATTGTTATTAGTATTATTTTTTTTTCCATTGTTTTGTTTTGTTTTTTTTTTAATTTGGTGTGCAATAAAGAGTATTTATTATTATTATTATATTTACTCAATAAATCAAGTGATAAATGCATAAAACTTGAATTTCAATAATAAAAGCTAGAAAAACAATTTTTGGCTTACTATGTTCGTAGAAGTAAGTATATATTTTTTCCTCGCAGAAGTAAGTATAAATTATTTCCTTGCAGGTAAAATCGAGATCGCCTGGGCCCGGCAGGTGGCGGAGTCACCGGCGAATAGATACAGCTTCGTCTGCTCCGCCATGCTGGCGGTCTGTCGGGAGGTCGATAACGACCGGTAAGAAAAGTGATTTGATTCGTACTTTAACGAGAACTGTATACTCAAGGTTACTTATATGCATTTTACATCCAATACTTCATATACGCTAACTTCACTACATTATTATAATTATTATTAACGAACAAACCACTTATATTATACATATATATATAATATAAGTGGTTTAACTTATTACATTTTGTGAATCTTTACAGCCTGCAATTAATTGTAATAAGTTTGAACACTAATTATCAACAAGGACATCTTGTAATAGTTTACTATATTCTGTTGTTGCAAAGAAACTTGATTTTGTTAATGGCGTTTATTATGTTTCGTATGTTAATTTCATTCATTTATTATATTTGGTAAAATTCATTTAAATATTGTACACCAACATATCATTTAAACTATTATTGTATTTTTTTTTAGTTTTAAGTCGTCAAATCGGACACACGCTAATGAGTTTATGTTTGTGTCTAAAATATTTAATGTATGTTTTTAATAATAAATAAATAAATAAATAAAAAATACAAAAAAAATCATTAATAAAAACAGTCTAAAGTGTAGTACGCGTGTAATGGTGTGCAGCGTGAACGAGCTGGGCGTGGTGTGCGCGGAGATGACGGCGTGGTGCAGCAGCCTGGCGGCGGAGTGGCTCGGCGCGCTCGTGGCGCTGTGCGGCGCGCAGCACCCCGCGCCGCACCCCGCGCCGCTCTACCCCGACCTGCTGCAGCCCAGGGACCTGCACGACGCCGCCGCGCACGACGCGCTCGCCGTCTTCACCTGCATACTCGTGGGTCAGGCACACACACCTATAGCACTCTGCCGTCTCGTGTTAACACGCTCTACCCCGACCTGCTGCAGCCCAGGGACCTGCACGACGCCGCCGCGCACGACGCGCTCGCCGTCTTCACCTGCATACTCGTGGGTCAGGCACACACACCTATAGCACTCTGCCGTCTCGTGTTAACACGCTCTACCCCGACCTGCTGCAGCCCAGGGACCTGCACGACGCCGCCGCGCACGACGCGCTCGCCGTCTTCACCTGCATACTCGTGGGTCAGGCACACACACCTATAGCACTCTGCCGTCTCGTGTTAACACGCTCTACCCCGACCTGCTGCAGCCCAGGGACCTGCACGACGCCGCCGCGCACGACGCGCTCGCCGTCTTCACCTGCATACTCGTGGGTCAGGCACACACACCTATAGCACTCTGCCGTCTCGTGTTAACACGCTCTACCCCGACCTGCTGCAGCCCAGGGACCTGCACGACGCCGCCGCGCACGACGCGCTCGCCGTCTTCACCTGCATACTCGTGGGTCAGGCACACACACCTATAGCACTCTGCCGTCTCGTGTTAACACGCTCTACCCCGACCTGCTGCAGCCCAGGGACCTGCACGACGCCGCCGCGCACGACGCGCTCGCCGTCTTCACCTGCATACTCGTGGGTCAGGCACACACACCTATAGCACTCTGCCGTCTCGTGTTAACACGCTCTACCCCGACCTGCTGCAGCCCAGGGACCTGCACGACGCCGCCGCGCACGACGCGCTCGCCGTCTTCACCTGCATACTCGTGGGTCAGGCACACACACCTATAGCACTCTGCCGTCTCGTGTTAACACGCTCTACCCCGACCTGCTGCAGCCCAGGGACCTGCACGACGCCGCCGCGCACGACGCGCTCGCCGTCTTCACCTGCATACTCGTGGGTCAGGCACACACACCTATAGCACTCTGCCGTCTCGTGTTAACACGCTCTACCCCGACCTGCTGCAGCCCAGGGACCTGCACGACGCCGCCGCGCACGACGCGCTCGCCGTCTTCACCTGCATACTCGTGGGTCAGGCACACACACCTATAGCACTCTGCCGTCTCGTGTTAACACGCTCTACCCCGACCTGCTGCAGCCCAGGGACCTGCACGACGCCGCCGCGCACGACGCGCTCGCCGTCTTCACCTGCATACTCGTGGGTCAGGCACACACACCTATAGCACTCTGCCGTCTCGTGTTAACACGCTCTACCCCGACCTGCTGCAGCCCAGGGACCTGCACGACGCCGCCGCGCACGACGCGCTCGCCGTCTTCACCTGCATACTCGTGGGTCAGGCACACACACCTATAGCACTCTGCCGTCTCGTGTTAACACGCTCTACCCCGACCTGCTGCAGCCCAGGGACCTGCACGACGCCGCCGCGCACGACGCGCTCGCCGTCTTCACCTGCATACTCGTGGGTCAGGCACACACACCTATAGCACTCTGCCGTCTCGTGTTAACACGCTCTACCCCGACCTGCTGCAGCCCAGGGACCTGCACGACGCCGCCGCGCACGACACGCTCGCCGTCTTGACATAGTACTCTGCACGTTAAACGTCGTGGGGGACATATGTATCACACTTATTTAATGAAAGAAACCCGGTTAAAAATCGTTGTTCACATACCTTTGAATATGTTTTTATTAATTGAGAGACGAGAAAATGTAATAAACCACATGACACATACTAAAAATATTAATTAATTTCTTTATTCCGTCATAATAACTTGTCCCCCATGACCCCATTGGAACGATTGTATGTCGACTACATGGTACCCCCGGGCCAAACGTTAAGACTTAAGGATGAAGGCGTCTAACGTGTTAATAAACCGACGTGCCCGCAGCCCGTCATTGCTTCTCGCTGGAGGACTTCGTCCGCCACGCGGCGCTGCCGTCGCTGGTGAAGGCGTGCGGCGGCGGCGGCGCGCTGCCTCCCAACGCGCCCTCGCCCGACGCGGGCGCCAGGCTCACCTGCCACCTGCTGCTGAGGCTGTTCAAGACAGTCGACACGCCGCAACCCGGTCCGATTTACTTAAAAGCTTGCTTTCTCGTGTTTAATTCCGTCAACTGTTATTAAGCTGAGGGAATCTTAGTTTACCTGGCAACGCAATAAAACTTTGTTCGCTATCGTCTACACCGATCAAGCTATACTAAACAAATTTGGACCAGTAGTAGTAGATTAAGAGTAATCTGCAATTAACTTTATTTTTAATTGAAAGGTTCTTTTACACGCGCTAATGGTAAATTCTTGTAAATTTTTGTTAATTGAAGACATAATATCGAGTTAAAATTCTTGTAATATATTTTTCGTTTCGCTCAGCTTTCCTCGCTTGCTCGCTGACGGCCCTATTTTTGTGTTGTAATAGTAAAATCTCATTCAATCATAATTTTTAAAAAATCGTATCGAATTTTCAACGTATATGTACTATGTAATGTATTCCAGGACTGTACAGCGTATCGACATCCCCCGGACCAGTGGGCACAGGAGCGGGCGTGCGACTGTCGTGTGACAGACACCTGCTCGCCGCCGCCCATAAGAACATTGGCGTCGGACCTGTACTCGCTACGCTTAAAGCTATACTCAGTTAGTGATATTAAAATTTAATAAAAACACACACAAACACGTGTGCCCACACACGTACATATAAACACACACATAAACGCACGCGCCCGCACACACACAAACACTATTTAAATGAGTGTAGATACATATAATAACACTCACACATAATATACTTATTATAAATATACTTATATTATATTATTAATAGTGGTGGGTGATTCGACCGCTCGTGATGGCATGAAGCTCAGCGGGAAGAAGTCTAGTGAACTGTCTCACATACTAGGGACTAGTGACACCGTGCCCACTGACGCTCAGCTTGATCTTATGTCGTAAGTGTTACCGTGAAGAGTTTAATATGTTAAATATATTATTTACTTGATTATTTTATTATTCGTATATATATTTTATTCAAGAATATGAAATTGACAAATGTAATAAATTTTATGTTTATAATATCTTAAAATGTATATCGTCCGTTTTTTGATAAGTTTGCATAAATTGAATGAAAATTGTTTAAACCTTTTTAATATAATTATTTAAATATATTTAATTAATATATAATGTAATTTACAAGCAAATGTTTTTTATCCTTAGGCTGGTAGATACAGAGATGAGTGGGGGCCATAGAACTCCTAGGTTTGTTTTTGATTTTATGAGTTATGTGCACATTCATGTATCTTCATGGCTTCACCGAGTGGTTGTTACCTCACCTCATCCTTGCCTAAATGGAACTAATCTGGAGGATTGCTATATTGATATTGCGTATTTCTTTATATTTGACTATGTGATATATATATCAATTTCTTTTAAAAACTCAATAAACTCAATTCAAATCATATTATAATATTTATAAAGAGTATACGCTATTTAAATATAGCATTAATGTTCTGTGTATGTTTGTACGGACTTTTCTGATAGGATTTCTTTGATATTGTAAATAACCTATTGCTTGCTTTTGTTTCACTAGTTTATTTATTAATTTTGTGTCATTTCGCCTGTGGGGTCTATGTGTGTCAAGTTTTTTATCTTACAAAATATATATTTTATATAATTTTTTCAAATGTCATAGGATGTATTTGATGTCTGTTCATATTTAAAACTGATTTTTTCTTCTTTTTGTTTAATGATAATAAAGAGAGTACAAGCATTTTTTAATACTTGTAATAAATTTTATAATTTGTCTCCTTGGAAATAATTTAATAAACACAATTTTTATTAGATCAGCTTTTCTAATAATAATACAATAAAATAATAATTAATAACCAGATTTTTGACATCTTTCTTACTAATATTGTCACCTTAATAGTACATATTATCCACAGAGGCAGTGGTGGTGTGGGGTCCACTCTACTGGACTCCTCACAGTCCTTGTCCTCGCTGGCGCGACGAGTTCTTGCCGAGATATGCTCTGAGGAGTGGGTGCTGCAGAAATGTCTCCAGAATCCGGACGAGCTGTACCAGCCGGACATGCTACTGGACTCCATGCTTACACCACGACAGGCACAGAGGTTAGAATCTTTTTTGATTTCATAGTTAGTTTGATAGAAATAGGCCTACTAAGAGCTAAGCTGACTAGGTAAAGCAAAGGGAATCATTGACTTTTTTATTTATAGCAAAATCATTAATTATTTTTTAGCCTTAAATTAGTCTTTAATAAAAAGAGCCAAATAATCGACTCTTTTAGCTCATTATTCGGTGAATAATCGCTGACTACAAAGCAGGCCGACTAAACGGTCTATCTCTAATATTTATAAAAATAATATATAATTTTCAGGTTACTCCACATGATATGTTACCCAGATTCAGCGAGCCACACGCACCCAGATCTCGATCAGAAGACGATGATTACTCGTCTGCTAGAGGTATATAAAATCATGGTCCATTACACTAAAACACTGGATAGAAACAATGACGGGCCAAATAAAATAAATTTTAATTAAATATTTGTATAATGTAACTAACAATAACTAACCTAGTTTATAAGTAAACATTGTTACTAACATACTAACACTATATGGATGATCCTATCTGAAATAAATATTTTCTATTATTATTATTTTTACATTTAAAGTATAACATTACTTATATAACAATGGAAACAATTTGTAGAATCTAGAACAGTGGTCGTTACGGATGTCATGGCTGGACCTGCAGCTGATGTTCAAGCAGTTCCCCAGCGGCTCGTCTGAGCTGAGCGCGTGGCTGGACACCGTGGCGCGCGCTGTCATCAACGTGTTCCAGCAGCCCGCACCTCCACCGCCCGATAAGGACCGGTAACTTGATTGCCAAAGGGGACACTTGTGTGTGTGAGCCGCAAATTGCTGTTTCGAGTCTAGGTGTTATTTGTGTCCATTGCTTTTGTGTAACACACCCAACGAAACAAAGCATTTCTCTAGTGCGGGAGATGGGAGGAGATACTATGTAATGGTCACATAAGACCTCACTCAGTAAGCCCAATTGAGAATATTATGTCATAAATTGGATGGTTTCAGTAATTTAAGTCATAAATCTATCAGCTAGCTCAACGTGTCGTGTCTGTCCACAGGATGGGCACGGAGCGCGGTGTGGTGAGCACCAGCAAGTGGTCGGAGTCGGTGTGGCTCGTTGCGCCGCTGGTGGCGAAGCTGCCGGCCGCTGTACAGGGGCGCGTGCTGAAGCAGGCGGGACAGGTAGTACACCACGCATATCTTATGTTATATAATACTATCTATGACCCTCGGTTTCACCCGCGTATAATCCTACTACTATAATCCAAAGCCTCCCTCATGAACCTGTCTATCATAATCAGAAAGAAATTTTCAAATCCATCCCAAAATTTCGAGGATTATTAAGGCATTTTAAAAACTTTCTGCTTAATAATATTAGTTATACATTTAGAGTTATTTAAAATATTACACTTGATTTTATTTTAGATTCTGGAGAGCGGTTGGGGGGCCGGATGCAGCGGCAGCTGCTCAAGTGGAGGCGGAAGTGGAGGCGGGTCACACAGGGACTGCAAGAGCCATCAAAGTCCCAGCTACAAAGGGTAATGGATCAAATTCCAAATATATACATCTTTTTCTTGAAAACTATTTTTTTATTTCACATACACACGAAATAAAAAATCGATTAAAAAATCTTACAAAGAACCCTAAATTCTTAATATTGTATACTTGTGCGCAGGTCAGCGGGCGGTGGTGGCGGCGGCAAGCGCGGTGTGGGCGGGTCGGCGGGGTGCTCCTGCGGCGCGCCCGCGGTGCGACTCGCCAACGAGCCGCTGCTGTCGCTTGTACTTACTTGCTTAAGGAACCAGGATGATCAGAAGGTAAATTAGAAACATTTACGACCTTACTACATAATTGTAAAATAGCTATTGTTCTATATCCGCTCAGTATTCTATAGGAGACATTTTGGGGAATGTGCACATGAACTACATAATGTAAATCCCCCATCCCCCTTCCACCAACGGACATCCCGACACACGGGAGTTCCTTACGTTGTGGACATTCCACTTATCCGAACGAAACGCTTTGTTTCGTCTTAATTTACATGGCGAAGGATTTGAACAGCTTGCTTGCGTCGGTGTTTCCGTCTGGATATAATGTAGGTGTTTTCAAGAGAAGAGTAAATAGGTTAATGCGTTTTACCACCTACGACTACATTTTCACTTTCCATCAGGTGGAATGTAGTGTAGAACATTAACTTAGACTGTAAAAAAATATATATTTATATACTCATATAAATAAAATTAACAAATCTTCCCTCTCTTCATATTATTATTAATGATAAATAGTATATTTTCTATATAACTTTTTAGGAGAGTCTGCTAAGCTCAATCCACGCGCAACTGTCTCACTACTTGACGCACGCACGTGACCATGACCGCAGCGCGTGCGGTATGACCGGCGACTGGCACGACGAGGCCGCTCCTGATGCGCTACAACTACGCTTCTCATTGGCTGGCGGCATGTTTGACGCGATACGACGATCTTACCAGCTGACCGCTGATTGGGCGTTATTGTTGACGCAGCTCGTTGCGCATCAGCTGATTGATGCTTACAATAACAGGTGAGATATATATATATTGTATTTATAATTTATTTATTCTTTTATTTACCAGCATGTGTTATTTTATTTTATTAACAATATTTTAATTTATATAATTTTATCACAGATACTGCAATAGCCTATAACTCATTCCAAACTGATGACCTACATTATTATTATTTATTTTAATTATTATATTATTATGTATTTACTTTTATTTTGTTTTACAAGTTAATATAATATCTTCCATCGATCCCAATAAACTATTTGATTGGTAAGTGTCCCACATAAACGGGAAAACATTTACATCATTCTTTCGAAAAACATATAAAGAAATATTTGTACCAAGATGAATTCTAGAAAAATAAATAAAATATTTTAATACCATTCCCATCACTAACTCATTTGGGTGTTATCGTTCATAAACTACGCAGCAAGTCAAGAACCATAAAGGTTACGGCAATAATAACTATACCTTGTGCGCTGTAGTATGGTGCGGGTGACGTCTGTCAGTACGACAAGGCTAGGAACTTTTCAGCTGTTAGCAACCTTTTAAGAATTAAAAGAACCTATGTTCTGTTGTTTTATTAATATAAACTCTTTAACAATAAAAATTTAACTATTTAGGCACAATATATGATTTTATTATAAAAAAACATCAAACATATATTATAGCAATACAATCACTAAATTTTAGGGCGTTATGTTATACGCATAACACTCTACTTAATTTTTCTTTCTATTAGATTTTATTTGTAGACTAGAAAATTCTAATTGGGCTTAATTTAATTTACTACAGTTATTATATACGAATGTGGTATAACGAAAATACTGAAATATAATTTGTATATCGTGGCAACTGTCATGATAAAAACGAAACGTTACTGACAGTGTCACCCCCACCATGCTATAGCGCACAAGCTAAAAATCAAATCATCCATCGATGACTTGCTGGGTAGTGGATCACATATTGTATATCTACAGTAAATTTATTGTAGTCTGTGTCACAGCAACTTGTTCACCACATTGATCGACATGCTTGCAACTCTGATACACTCCACGCTAGCTGAAGGGGGAGATGATAATAACAGGAAGCATTATCAGAATCTGATGAAGAAACTCAAGAAGGAGATTGGGGATCGACACGGACCCAGCATACAGGCCGTGAGACAACTCCTGCCCTTGTCCAAAAATACTATTATTGAGGTATGTAATAATGTTTTATAAGTATTGTTGCCATCAACCAATTTTATTTTAATATACAATATTGAAATTTAAATCAGGGGTTAAAGTTACGAGAGATTTAATACATCACTGGATCACTCCACAGATGGAGACACCGGGAACAAAGTTATTACAAGGCACAGTTAGATTTCATTTTATTTGCGAGCCTTTTTTATTATTAAATTGTTTAAATATATAAATTTTCATTTATTCAAGGGACTTGGTTGAAAGTGTTTCTTGAGGTTAAAAATGTATTTAATATTAATGTAATATATTTATTTAAATTATTTGTTATATAATATTGGATAAGGTTAATTCTTCTTATTGTTTGTATATTAATAATGACTCGGTTAAGTAATACACTTATTAAGTATATTTATTACATTGAAGGTCATCGCCTGCGAGCCTCTAGGCTGTCTCGTTGATCAAAAAGGCAACAAAATAACTGGATTCGACAGTGACAAGAAACAGGTGATATTTTGTTTCCGTCATCACATACAATTTGTTATTAATATTCAAATGTTATCAGTGAAATCTCTTGCGTTCTTCTTATGTGAATACTAATTAATATTATTCGTATTTGAACATCTTTTTAAAAAAACATATATATGCAAATAATTTCGTTTCTGAGATGGTTCTTCTCGTGATGTTTCAGCGGTTCTTAACCACTTTTCTAAAAATGTAAAATACTTCTGAAACCTTTTGATTGACTCTAGGTCGAGATTATAAAAACTGTCCTTTTTATGATGCACTTGGACGGAGTAATAAGATACGGGATGGATGCAGGGTCTCCAGACTTGCAAGTATATATAAGTGTCCATATCGCCCCCAGGGCCTCCGTCTGACGGACAAGCAACGAATTTCATGCTGGGAGGTGGTGGAGGGCGGCCGCAGTCCCGCCCCGCTGTCGTGGGCGTGGTTCGCCGCCACCAAGATAGAGCGCAAGCCACTCACATACGAACACGCACACAGGTCTCTCGGTCAAATATAATAAAAAAACTTGTATGCATTTGTATATCATTATTTAATTCTTATTAAACTTAAAAAACAATATTAATTACGAATACCTTAAAAATACTAAAAACCTCGGAATTCGTGAATTTATAATAAAACTATTATTTTTATTAGGTTACTAAAATACCACACACATAGCCTCGTAAAACCGCAAAGTCATTACTTGGAACCGCTACCATTACCACCAGAGGATTTAGATAATAATGATAGTAAGCAGGTGAGAATTTTTTATTTCATTATATAAACACAGAAAGAATCAATCAGAGAATAACTTTCATGATATTACAGGTTATTCATAACAACTTATTTTACAGTTTTAAGTTGGCAAAGGATTAAAAATGTATAAAATAACTTCATAGACAAATTGATATCATAGTTATCTGTTATTATCTCGACAATTTTTGACACGTTCCAGGACAATGGAAGTTCGGATTCAAGTCCAACAGGTTCAGGAAAAGGCCGCAAGATGTCATGCAAGATGAGTAACAAAATTAGTAAAAAGCCCAAACCCACGGCACCGGTACATTTTATATTTCTTATTTTTGCTTTAATAATTAATACATGCTTCTAAATTTGCTTACATGCACGGAACTGGGCAACACTGCCATATTAGGAATAAAGATATAAAAGAAACTAAATGATAAATAAATGTTCCAGAGCAACGCAACCCCCCCGGGCGGCGCGGCGGGGGCGCCGGGGGGAGGGGCGCAGCCGCAGTTCGTGCAGCAGCAGCAGTGGTACCAGCCGCCCGCACAGGGGTACTACAACCCGCCCGGTAGGTTCACACACCCTAAGTATACATATAATTTTTACATCGACCCATTGATGTTAAATTCAGACTATATACTTCTTTTCCTATATATAGTTCGTATCTGTATTATGATTTTAAACATGCCTTCGTAATACCATTATTGAATTAATAATTAATTCTATCGTAATAATCTGAATATGAAGTATGTAATATTCATGTACTTTGAACTCAGATATTAACCACAAAATTTGGATCAGATATCCATTTATGGTTCAGGTATTAATAAATCTAAATTAATTTATGTAATCATATGTATGTATATTAATATATATATTTTTTATTTGCTTTGTACCTTCACCATGTCAACCAATATTTCCTATAACCAAGGATTGCTAGAGATCTGTTGTGAAGATATAAGTCATCCTTTGTATAAATTATCGTAGCTTATATATCTCTATGTCTGTTTTATGGTACATAAATAAATAAATAAATGGACAAAACATAAAATAAATAATATATGTAATTTTCAGCGGGCGTAACCCCCCGTGGTGTGGCGCCTCCCTCCAACACCCAGTCCAAGCAGGCGCTCAGCAACATGCTGCGACAGCGAGTACCCTATCAGCAAATGACGCAAATGCAGGTAAGATGATCACGCTAGTATTAATTAAATACGAGATTTAACAAACTCACCCCATAAAGCCACCCACCCACCCACTCAAACTAATTTTCTACATCACTCTGGAAATTTCACTATTATTTAAAATTTAATTAGTGTTGATTATAAGTCACCGGTTTGTTCTTTATAAAATTTGAATGAAGTTTCTTAAACAACCTTTTTAAAAAACTTTTGAAATTTTAAGACATTTTAAAAGCTCATATATACTAGGAGCGCGAACCAGACCTCTATTTTGTTCAAAATCTCGGTATGTGTTAGCTATTGAGCGAAGTGAAATGCAAACAGCACCGAAGTTGCATTTACTAAACGTAAACGCATTCTGTCTTCAACTATTTTTTAAAGATGTACACACATTATTACATTTTTTTATTTTATTTAGTTTTTTTAATTTTTTTAAACTGTCACCAGACTAATGTCTGTCAGTGTGTAAAATTTTGAAATTTTTGGATATACCGTTTCTGATTGATGCTTGCACAAAATATGCAGAAAAGTCTCTCATAGAAAGCTTCGATCGCTCCGCATGCTTCGCTCAAAAACAGTAATAATAAATATCCTATAATAGTTAACTAAGAATAAAGTGTCTTACATTTACAATCCTCTAATATTAAATATACTTTATTTTCTGTGTTTCAGCAACAGAGCGGTGGGTACGGTGGCGCTCCTCACCCACGGGCCGCGTTCCCGCGACAAGGCATGCGACAGATGCAACCCGGACAGATGGCACAGATGCAACCCAAGTCAGTTACTTTTATTTATTTATTATGGAAACAAACAGTGTTGTAATAATAAATAAAATAACAAACATTAAAAATACTTGACGAAAAACGATTTCAAATATTACAATGAAACAAATATTAAAATTAGAACAAAAGATGCACCGCGTTAACAATAATTTGAGAAAAAATAATATTAAAATCAAACAATTGATAGGTAACTATTGAATAAACATAATTTGAATAACAATTGAATACTTGAAGTGTACTATCATTAACTAGTGCCAGTTAAACTTCATGTATGATTTTGAGTTAGGCTCAGACATCAATATCATTGATATTTATTATTTTAATAACATTTCCAGTCAAATGAATCCGATGGCCGGTATGGGTGGCATGGGACCGATGAGTCAGATGGGAAATGTTCAAATGGGTCCAGGACAAATGAGTGCGGCTCAAATGGGTGGAGGACAAATGGGAGGAAATCAAATGAGCGGCGGACAAATGGGCAGTGGGCAAATGGGAGGTGGACAAATGGGTGGAATGAGCGGTCAAATGTTTGGTGGACAGTATGGTGGAATGCAGCAGGGATATGGATACAGTCAACAGATGATGCAAGGTGGTCAACAGCAAATGATGAATCAGGTATTTTAGAAAACTTAAATTTCCTTTCAATTAAGCAACAATATTTATTATATATATCTTTTTCTATAATTAGGGTATAAGCCAGGGAGGACAGATGGGACAAATGAGTCAGCAAGTCAACCCAATGAGCCAAGGCGTTAACTCAATCGGCCAAAATGTCGGCCAAATTAGTCAAGGTGTTGGTCAATCCCAACAGATGCCTCAGGGCATGGGTCAAATGAGCCAAGGAATGGGACAGATGAGCCAAGCAATGGGACAGATTGGGCAAATGGGACAAGGGGGTGGGATGGGTAGTATGAATAGCCAATCCGGATCTATGGGACCACAAGGCGGAAATTCAATGGGTGGTTTTCCGGGGCAGCAATCGTTCCAACAAGTTTGTACAAATTATTAGCGACTTATTGTTTTGTAAAATATTTAATAATTCATTTAATTATTATTTTGTTTCTTTCTTAGAACATGATGGGTAGACAAACGAGCCAAGAAGCATACATGGCCCAACAGAGACAGAGTGCAAGACCTCAGTATATGCAGGTATAATCTTATTATTATTTTTCCAAACTTTTGCTCTACTAAATCAGATATATGTAAATAGAACTCACATTAGGGTTCGTATAATAAAATTATATTTGAAATAACGTTAACCTTTGGTGTGAATTCCCAGCAGGCTCCTAACGTGACGATGGGTGGTATGGGTGGCCCGGCCCCCCCCTACCCTCGTCCGCTGGCCCCGGCGCAGTCCGCGCAGTACCCTCAGATGCAGCAGCGCATGCGCCACCAGATGCTCATGCAGCAGGGCCCGCTCGTACAACACCTGCAGCAGCGACAGCAGTACCAGCAGCCTTACTAGACATCTGTGGTTATATACTTTGAGCGACCTTAATATTTTACTAAATGCAATTTGTGTAAATCCTGTGACTACTTTTTTCAAAAATCGATATTTTATTCGTTTATAAAATCAGAATTACTCATAGACAAGTGGTCTCTTTTTATTTCATGTTTTGTAAATCTATTAATAAAATTCTGTGTATTTATATAATAAGTTAACATAATTCGTTATAAATTGGTAAATATGGTGTTGATGTAAATTTGTAAACATTTTTTGAATTATTATATATTATTATCCGGCTGTACTCATATACATACCAGATGATTACATGTAATAGTAATCATGGACCACAAAATTCTAAATACTTTTTGAACCGAATTTTAGGGTATATTAATTGAATATGAATGATTTTAGTTTAATCAATTTTTGTTATTTATTTACGTAAATTAAATATCTCAATTATATTATAGTTAATCATAGTTTTGATTTGATCATGATGGTAGTTATATATATTAATTATAATGTTGTTTTTATAGAGGCATGTAGAAATATCATAGATACTAGTAAGGTATATTAATTTATACAAATTAGTATTATTTTGTAAGCCCGTGAGGTTGAAATAAGTGTAAATAAAATTGTATAAATAAAATTTGTGACATTTTTATTTCTGGAAAAGTAGACATAATAAACAAGAGAATAGCAATGTCTTCTTAATTCATAAAAAATTAATTTGAAAATGCATTAACATAACAAATTATCTATTAAAAATATTATAAAATCTTTTTGAAAGTTTGTTATTTGAAATACATAGCATAGCATAGCATAGTATATAGCAAAAAATTTAGACAACGTAACTAATTCATTTTGGAAATTCAGTATATATTCATTGTTAGCAGTTTCTCATTTATTTATTTTCAGTTTTTCTTTTTGTTATGTTTCGGTCATAAATGAAACAGCCCATCTAAGGACTCTAGTTTTTAATTTACTATTTTATGGGTACAAGTAGTTTATAAATTGGAAATTGAAATAGCTTTTAAAAAGTCCCTATCGAAGGAGCTATTTCATTTTGTACTAGTTCACTTTTTTAGGATATCCATTGCTGTTACATCTATTGTTTGCTACAGCATCACCCTTGAAGCTCCGTTACTGAGGGGCCTGAAGTGCTTATAAAAGATCTTCGACTTTAGACGGCGTATTTTTAGGATAAAGAAGTGTTGTATTGACACTAACGTCACTCCAAGACAGAGGAGCGACGTAGGTCGTCTTTTTCACGAATTGCCAGATGATATCGTCTGTTCTAGCTAAACGTATGGGGTACGTAGTGTGTCGCTTCTACCACAAGTGGGTTTGGATGATTCGTAACCTTATTAAAATAACTGTTTGAGAGCTGTTTGAAAAATTTAGCTACCGTATGACAACGTAAGTATCTACGGAGGTCTGAATAACGTAAATAGTATGGAACCCCCCTAGCCGTAAATATGTATATATTCTGAATCACCTAGAGAGGGTTTCAATTCAATTTGTAAAAACGCTACATAAGAAACAATTGCGTCATCCATAATAGCATCCAGAAAAAAATTTTGGCTCTTTTAATCATTGTATGAATATCATATAAATTCATAAAGAGCGTATAAAACCATGTATCTTATAATAACATTTAAATTTTAATACCACATCCAGCGAATAATTGATAATATATCTGATAAACCCTTATCTTTTACTGAACTCTAGTAGCACATATATTAAATTTAAGACTATCTTATAATTTTAGCTTAGGTGATGTTTAATGTTGTTGCAAGTAATTAACATAATATTTTAATTTCTAAAACTAAGTCGGCAGTTATTCGCATTTTTCGACTGAAGAATTTTGGACTCAGGCTCATAAAATAATTTTAAAAATATATCCAGTCCCCAAATGTCAATTCGTGTTTTGTAGGTTATGTTTATGTTTTTGTAATTTGTTATTAATTGTTATGTGTATAATAAATTAGTCATGTATCTCATATTACGACATAATAGGTTATATAGATATAAGCGTTTAATAAATATAATAAGGGATGTGAAAGATATACATAATGTAGGCTTAAATGATATTCCTAAAGTAGAAGTTGCCGACATTCGAAAGTTGCTAAGACAAAAAGGATTTGCTGTTCAAGACGGATTTACATCGCTTACGACAAAATGTATAATATGTTCTCAAGAAAAAATAGAATCACAAAAGAATGAAATAAAGCTTTACGTAAATAAAACAACAGGTAAATGGTTTTTAAAGTTACTAAACATGATAACTGCCTTGCTTTTTTCTATAGTAATTACTACACATTACACTTATGTAAAATTAAAATATCACCATTATTTGATCTCATATCACATTATAAAACAAATTTCAGGTTATTTCTCATGTCCTAAGTGTAATAATCATGGACAATGGAGTATACTTGAACGACTTGTGAGAAAGTCAAAAATCGAAAACACGATAAAAGACTACTTTGAAAGTATACAGCAAAAACTAAAAGCATTTCAAAAAGACTGGCAAGATGTTTGCAATGAAACTACCTCAATAATAGATTTCAGTGAATCAGAAACAATAAATTTGTTTCGTTTATTTGAATTTCCCGTAAGTCTTAATTTGATAAACGACTTTATAATCATAATATTTTTAATATAACTTTAAATGCTCTCCAGTATCACCAAGATGCCACAAAGGTATTATCTGAAGTAAGAGTATCAACAGACCATACAGTATTATATTTCCCGTTAAAAAATTCTCTAGAAAATGTGGTGGGTTACCGTAAAATTGAAGCAGGAAAAGAGGATGAGATAGAAAGTAAAGGGTTGCACATGGCTGGATTATTTCATTGTAAAGCACTCAAAACAAACCGCTCTGACCAGGCCATACTTGTGCCCAGTATACAAGATGCTTTACATTTGGCTGCAAGCAAAGTTCCTGGTAGGTTGAAATAAAAAATAATTCAAATATATTTATTTTATATATATAATCAAATTAAATATAAAGTATACATTTATTTATTACATAATATATTTTATTATAAATAACTTTATTTTTATTTAATCAATAAAACTTAATTATAGGTACATTGGTGTGGTTAAGTAACTGTAGTTTACCTCCAATATTATTACCTTGTCTTGAAAATTACCAAAAACTATGTTTATGGGGAGACTGGGACAACATGAGGGCTGTTGCGGAAAAACTAGGCGAGGAAAGATGTCTATTTGTTAGGTGAGATAAGTGATACCCCTAAATTACAGATATTAATATATAGAAAATGTATTATAATAGAACCACACCATCAAATATCTTACAGGCCTACAGATGGGTTAGTTACAGCAACAGAAGCTGCAAAGGCGAATTTGTCTCTGAAAACCCTTGTATCCGAAGCAAAACCCGCCGCTCACCGCTCCATTACAACCTTCGCCGCCCTAAGGGATGACGTCTATGCTGAACTCACTAACATAGAAAAGGTTACTTTGAAATTTTGGCTCATCAAAAGTGTTGGTTTTTTAGATTCACTATACAATTCTCCATATGCTATAACTATATAGAATAAACATATTTCATATAGATTTATTTTAAAATTATATTTTAATGATATTAATGATTTAGGTGCGTGGTGTAAAATGGCGTCGTTTCCCTGGTCTCACTAAACTGGTCGGCGGTCATCGACGTGGGGAGCTGACAGTCCTGACCGGTCCCACTGGCTGCGGGAAGACCACACTTTGTGCTGAGATGTCACTTGATCTGGCATTACAAGGGGCAAGTAATTCTTAATATTTATTAGTTATTTAACAATAAGATTTTTAGCAATAACTTGTTATAATTTTTTAAACTATTCTTGGACTCCTAAACAAAAATTTAAAGATTTAAATATATCTGAGCATTATAAATCGATTCATATAAATGAAAAAAATTTTTTTTTTATCAGGTGACAACCCTATGGGGAAGTTTCGAGATCCGCAATTCCCGCTTGGCGCGCACAATGCTACAGCAGTTTGCGAGCGTGCCGCTTGAGCAAAACCTTGAGCAATTTCCTAATTTTGCAGACGAATTTGAAAAACTACCAATTTACTATCTCGCGTTCCATGGCCAACAACCTATTAAGGTTGTGATGGAGGTCAGAAACTAACATAAAACTTTCAAGGTCACAGTTTCTTAAAGTCCTACGTCAGTTGGATAATGTTGATAAAATGAAATATAAAATTTTTATTTAATTACTTCGCTAAAAGTTTATTAAAGCGACACTAGCACATTTAGTTCAATGTTTATTTAAAATTTAATAAATTGTCCTCATGTTCCTAATGGGTCATAAGGCGGTGGAGCACGCGCGCTACATGCACGATATATCGCACGTGGTGGTGGACAACGTACAGTTCATGCTGGGTCTGGGTGACGAGGACCGCTACCTGCGCCAGGACGCCGTCATCGCCGCCTTCAGGACCTTCGCCACCGCCAGGCACTGCCATGTCACGCTCGTCATGCATCCCAGGAAGGTTGAGTGTCGTTTGAACTGTTTTAAAAACTAAATATAGATTTGATATATATATATATATATATATATATATATATATATATATATATATATAAGTCTGGGGGACGATGTGTTTGTGCGTGTGTGTGCGCGTATGAGAATTGTGTGTGTGTGTGATATATTTATTTAAAATATATAAATAGCAAATAAAAATAGCGGAAAAGATTATTCCTCCCGGACATAACCTTCTAAATAACCAAAGACAGTAATTATTAACCTAATGACTGTCTATATTTGATACAGGAAAGAGAGTCAGAAGATTTGTCAACAAGTTCAATCTTCGGTAGTGCCAAAGCATCACAAGAAGCTGATAATGTTTTTATAATTCAGGTATTTATTTTAAATTATTTTCCTACAAACTTAAATTATTATGAATAACATTTCTTATCTTAGTAGTAGATAAGAAAATTGTACTATATTGTTGTTTAGGATAAGAGGTTGACGGCAGTTAGAGGAAAAAAATATCTGCAAGTGGCGAAAAATCGGTATAGCGGTGACCTTGGGATTGTTCCTCTTGACTTTGATAAAGAAGCTCTCAGTTATCAGTCCAAAAAGAAGTCTAAAGCAAAAGAAGAACAAGAGAAACTCTTGGACCAGTGCATTGAAGAATATACACTTGATGATCCACAATATACAATAGAGAATAGTAATACAAATAAATTAAACAAGAATTCAAAAAAACGAACCACACATAAGGACGCTGATAGTTTTTTAAGTGATATTTTAAACTTAAATAGAACTAGATAACTTTTACGATTATAAGTTTTCGGTAATTGTATTTTTGATGCATTTAATAATATTTTGAAATTCATATATGTTCTGTAATATACTAGTACATTATGTATTTTAGTAAGATAATAAAAAATGTATATCATTTGTAAAATAATTTATTGTTTTTACAATACAATACTTTTTATTCTACCTCTGTGGTGTGAATAAACTTGTACAGAGTTCAAAACCGCATCGAAACGGTTATTAAGAACAAAAGTCATTTATTAAGATAATAATTACATTAATAGCAACTAAAACCTTACAAGCAATATACTATCGTTACATCTATATATATACTGTGTAGAGCTATTATTTTTATATAAATAATATAAATAAATCTAAAAATTTATGTAAAATTATACAGATCACAATGGGAAGTTAATGTACCAGAGCACCTAATATACATATATATATTTCGATTACTAATATATTATACCTTTTGCGAAACACTTACTCTTATATTCTTATCACCCAATTAAGTTATATTTTGTTTATTTTAAAATTATAACAGTTGGGAAGTATCCCATTCACTACATATATTTCATTTATAGCTATCGTAACAATCTGTTTACAAAATGTAGGTACAGCAAATAGAGGTCAATATACATTACAATGCAGTGACTTTAGTTATCTGTTTATGTTGCAATTCATTATGGACAATTGTAATTTGATATTTATTTTATCAATAATTATGTAGTGCATCAAGCAGTGATGTTTCGTTTGTCCTATCATGCCTCCTCTTGCATTTAGGGCAAGGCGTGCTGCCATTGAGGCATTTAGAATGAAATACACTTGAGCATTCATCACATCTGTATGTTGAACTGGTCTCAAATGGATACAATATGTTAGAATCTCGGCAAACTTCACATATAAAACCCTTTTGACTACAGAGCCAGCAATCGAGTACATGCGATTTTGCAAAGCTAACAACTTTTTCTAATTGCAGGGCTAAGGAACCATTTGGTATTTGAGCTAAATCAGATATGGTGTACAAATGGACATGTTCATATAAGTACTCTCTTGGCCAAACTCTTTTTTGAAGTTCTTCAATAACATGTTCACGGCATGTAAATATGTATGCCCTCAGAAAATTAAGTTGTATCCTTAGTTCTTGCAATTGAGCCATATCTGACACTCCACCATATATTTTAGGGTTAAATTTTTTCATATCTATCCATGGATGGTGTTGAAATTCTAATAAAAATGTTGCAGATTTTTTTGAGACCGGGTATCTTTTGAAATCCCAGTTATAAATAACTCTTGCTGGTATAATAAATACATTTGGATCCATGCAGCTGGAACAATAATATTCACCAGTAAAACCACAAACTTTAGCCTTGGATACTGTACTGCCTAACAAATCTTGACAACTCTTACAATGATAATTCTGGTAATCTAGACCTTTTTCTCTAGATAATGTTCCAATTTGCTTCACCATTACTTGTAACTCTTGAGGAGTAAATGATCCTGTAGTTGAGCTTGAAACTACTTCAAAGTCTAACCCTTGCAGTGTTAGATCTTCTGATGCTGTTGTTTCTACTATTACTTCACAAATCTCATTATCATCTGGTGTTAACTTTAATTCTTTATGGATATTTTGCATGATGTCTCTTAAATTGGGTGTATCAGTGCATGCATCTCCATATATGTTTGTGTTATCTATAAGAGACGACAAGCTTTTCAATTCCGGAGTCTTGATCATACTACTGCCATGAGATGAATTTGAATTAACTGAAATATTTAATTCATCTTGACTATCATTGGACCAGCCTTTGCCAGTTAATGAATTGCCAGTAACTATAACATCTGCAGGAGTAACAAATTCTCCAGATTCAATTGAAGATGAATAAATATTAGTCTGTCCAACATCCTGACTTGTTGTAGGTTCTACGTCAAAAGGTTCTAAGGCGGCTTCTATGTTTGTTATTTCTTCTTTTTTATTGTCTTCACTGTTACTTTCTTTATTATCTTGGTTGTTAGCTATATTTTCTTTTCTCTCTTTTATGACCTGCTTACTATTGTTCTCTCCTTCATTTTGGCTTCTTCTCCTTGGTGTATCATATAAATCTTTTGAAAGAATAAATTCAAGTGCTTCATCCTCATTTAAAGCTAGCATTCTACCTAACCCAGTTACACTCGAGTTGTGTGTTGGTGTTGTTGCCAGTTTTGGTTTAACTTCATCTATCATAGTACTAGCTACATCCAATCCAGCACTGATTGGAGCAACTCGCATTGTAGGTACCCAGATACCAGCTTGCATCAAAACCTGTTCGGGCCATTGGTTAAGCAAACTGGAATTTATTGGTAAATTAAATTGAACACAGGTTTCTAATCCCTCAACAAGCTTTTGAGCCAATTCAAGTATTTCAGAATCACAGACAAATGCACTCCTATTATAGAAAGGTTTTACAGCCGATATATTCTTCAAAAGTGTAGACATATATGAGGAAAGCAAGCATTCGTTTAGAGCAATCCTGAGCCAAGCTCTGCACTGGCCTATTTCAGTGTTTATTTGAGGCAAGGAAGATATTTGATCTATATTTTGTCTATGTGATAACACCAGAATGAGAGGCCAAAAACTTGATTGAGGACGATAGTCTGGATCACCAGATATAACATTTTTTGCTTTTCTTAAAAAAGTATCTTTTAGACCATGCAGTAATACAGCTTCTAAGGCCATACACAAAGTATTAGTGGAATCAGTAGAACCGAGTACGCTGTGGAAATTTTCTTCAAATTGACTATTATACTGAATATCTTTTACACACTCAGATAGATTGTTAATAAGTGACTCCTTAAGAATTGTGTCTCGGCTTCGTATAGCAAAACTTGATGTCACATTCTTAAAAAACGACATGTTGCAAGTTTATTTGAAAAAAGGAATCCTAGTTACGGCGAAGTAAATATTTCATTATAATGAATTTTTTACCATAATATATTTCAAGTCGTTTTATACCTCTTATAACTTTGGGAATTGTGACACAATTAAAAATAAATAATCATGACATAGATCAAAATGATAAAATAACAAACAACAATAACACAATTGACAATATTCAATATCTACTACACTATTACTAGTATACTATATAATGTATTTACTAAATAGTAACATTAATGTCATAGATTGTCGCCCTCTACCAATAGTACTAATAATATCGATATTATCACAGGTTTTTAAATGAATTGTGAATATAACACAATATTTACAATTAAAAAAAATAGTTTTTGGAAATGGATATTTAAAAATTTTAATTTAAATGACCTTTTATTATAAACCAAGTTTATCAGTGAGATCATAAGGTACGGTTGCGGTAGTTCAAAAATTCTAAAATGTTTTGGTCATGATATAGTAATCTTTTTTTTTTCCGTTGGAAAAACCCGTTACGGGTACCCCGTCGGCCCAAGGGGGTGACGGCCGGGGATTATGTGGGACTACCCGGCAGCATAGAGGATGCTGCCATTTTTAAGGCTACCCACTAAAAAATCAACGGTTGCCCTCTTCGCCCTAGTGGGACGCCACGGGATCGCGTTAGCACACACCGTGACGCCCCGGCGAGACCCCCGAATGAGGGTGCCCCGAGCAACGTAGAGCATCCTCCCATCGTAGGCCTATGTTAGGTAAGAGGGGTCACCTATCCCCCCCCACCAGGCCTACATGATATAGTAATCTACCCAAACTAATCAGGAATCGAATACTAATATGAATCGAATTTAATTAGAGAAGTTTTAATTTTTAAAATATATAAAAAATGTTATAAGTAAAGGCTGGCTGCATTATTATATTAAATAAAAATTATTTAATAACTTAAAAACAATAACTTTTACATCAAACGTTCGATTTTATATGTTCTATTGTAACAAATATATAGATTAAAGTTAGAAATTCAATTTGTGTTCAATAATTTAAAACAACGTGGATATTTTAAGAAAGAGACAGTTCCATATTAATAAACCCTTTTTTGGGACCACATTCAGTGATTTCTCATCACTGAATTAAGTTTATTTGTACTTTTGAGTTGAACATCTGTTTTAATAATTTAAGTATTAGCTTATGATAAAATTATTAGAAAAAGTATGTACATTAACCAATCTAGCTACAAAGTACGACAATTAATAGTAAGAAGTGTATAATTTTATATCGCAATTTACGTAAGTAAATGCGATTGTATGAGATACAAAAACTATTCCAGTTTATTGTTGGATACTTTCAACTTTCTGCCCAAATTAAGGTTCTCGGTGCTTCTAATTATATAGAGAAAAAATTTTAAGTGGATTTTTTTATACTGTACCTTAACTATGTACTCTACTGTGACTTGAGAGTGACATTGAGTATTGACGCTTGAAGTCTGACAATATCTGAATTCTGATATCGGAATCTTAAGTCCTAATTCTAGAATAATAAATGACACTTCATAACCTATATAAGGTATTGACAATATTTTTATTAAAATTTATACTTGATATCAGAATAAAGCTCAAATTAAAAAGAATAAGCAGTTAAATAGTTTATAATTTAATTATTTATTGTTTTAGACAAAACATAAAGTAAACAAACTTTGTACTGAATTTTTTATTTTAATATACAGTATATTTCTTCGTAATAATAAAGGCATGCTTAATATTTTGCTTTTAATACTTTTTTATGGTCCAAGTATTTGGTTAACTTCTGCAGAAGAGTATTCTAATATACAGAACAATGGTCAAGGTATTTATTAAAGTTTATTACATAGTAATAAAATTCTAAAACTCAAATTCACTTTTTAGTTTTAAATTGCAGAATTTATCTTGTGTCGCAAATGTGGCGCTGATGTGGTCGACTCCCATTATTTGTTTAGCAAACATAGTGCTGGAGCTAAAAAAGTCAATATACAAAATTTATTTGGCCGACAGAATATTACTGTACAAACATTAGTCAACCCATTTGGTGTTAAATTTGATATAGTAACCTCAGAAAAAGCAAGTTGTGTAAATGTAGGACCCGTAAGTACAGATTACTTTTACGCTTTTTTAAAAAGTCCTAATGCGTTATATAATAAAAGTTAGGAAATAGTATTGATTTATTAAAATTGAGTGCTAAGTTAAAATTTATAGATAAAAAAATATTCAAAACTTGTAATGTCTTTAAAGATTCTTTAAATGCAGAGTCAGGGTGCTGATTCATGGTTCCCGGGATACAATTGGAAGATATGCACATGTCCACACTGTGGTCATCACTTGGGATGGACATTTGAAACTACTGACACAAAACCCATTGATGATGAAAAAGACAATGTAACATTGTTTCATGGACTAATTTTGAATAATATTCTTGGAGAAAATTGTAAGTTACAATATTTTAATAAATATTTATTATGTTACTTACATAAGTATGAACATTACTGTACAGTTACTACTATGTAATAGTTTTTAAACTGTATTAAAATAAATCTTGTACAAGACCATTCCTCATGTTTTCAATGCCACAAGCTCATTCAAAGCAGAAATATTTATGTTTTATGTTGTTTATTTTAATTGTTTTTGTTTAATAAATTCCCAAATGTTGTAATGTTCTGTTCAAAAGTAATCAAACACTTGTTCATACTCTAAATGTAAACAAAAATTATTTTTATTTGTTATTTTAATTTATGCATGTTTGTTTTGTTTAGTTCCTAAATTTATAACACTAGTAAAAATTAAAAAAAACTGCTTATTATTCTTACATTTTCTTTAGTTACAGATTCATTAATAATGATGCCAAAGATGTATAAAATGTAACTGGGAAGGTAAGGAATTATAACCCATGAAAAGGGACTGTTAAAAATAAATTGAAGAATGTTATTTAAACAAAATTAAGAATAAAAACTTATATATTTATAGAAACTCGTTTTAATTCTCACTTTTTAGTATAACAAAAATAGTTTTAGAAATAAAAATGATTCTTAGACTTAACATCTAAACAAAATTTTAAATATAATAATATCTAAACATTTCAAAGAAATTTGAAAGCTGTCACACAAGCATTATATTAATCAAAACTATATATTGAATATATTATTACTAATAAAACAATTGTTTTAGTCTTGAAAATCCAATCTGTGAATGAGTGCTAATAATAATCTTATAAATACTGTTGAAACCACAAAAAAATTATTATCTAATATATATACTACTTGTGTACAATTGCTTAGTATTATTTGAAATAAAAACTATGAACCAAATCTTTGATGTAACGTTTGCTGAGTGGCTGCTGGTGTTGGAGAAAAGTTTACCCCACTTGGTGACTCTACATTAGCACTTGAACCATATGTTTTACCTTGAATAGCTGCAATTTCTTTTTGTAATTTGGGGTTTAGTATTTGCTTATTTATAAATTTTCTTCCTACACCACGATTTCCTCCTCTACCTCGGCCTCTGGCTCTTGGGTTTGATCTCTTGCTGGAGTTTGAGCGATTTGATCTGTTTGATTGATTGGATCGGTTTGAACCTACCGATTTAACACTGCTAGGACCTTTTCTTGTGTTGTAACCTCCAAATTCATTATTAAGTTTTGCTAATGTTTGTTTGTTTAAATATCCTGCATTGCCAACACTATTACGACGCCTTCTACTAAAATCATTGGCTACACTAACAGTAAGTTGTGAGGCAGAATTAAATGAATTATTTCTAGAACGTGTAAATGTCTGGGACTTAATGATGTTATTTTGCATAACATTTTGACGCTGCTCTTTCAATATTTGGTCTGACCGTAATCCAACAGAGCTAAATCTATTTCTAGTAGTGAATCCTCGGCCTCTCTTTGAAATTCCTCTCTTAGCAACAGCTAAAGGTTTAAAAGCATTGTTTGCACCTCCTCTTCTAGTATTAATTCCAAGTCTACTGTGAACCCCACCATCAAGTTGTTGGAATGAATTTGATCTCCTCAATCTGGATTGTGGTCCACCTAAAAGTTTAACAAACAATAAGCATAAATATTTTTTTTTTTAAAGTATCAGTGTTAAAAATGAATTTTACCTCTTTTTCCACGATTGGAACGAAGTAATGGTGGCATATTTGAAATTGGATTTTCTAATCCAGCTCTTGATTTTGGAGTCATGCTTCTTCTCTGAGACCTAGATCGCGATCTTGCTCGTGAATTAGAAAATCGTCGTTGTCGAGAAAGAGATCGTGGCCGTGATTGTGAGTGATCTCTGGTCTGAGAATTATCTCGCGGTCCTCGGGATCTTGAGCGAGAACGACCTTGCCTGTTGTTAGATCCTCCTCGTGATATAGAGCGACCACGAGCAGCACCTCTACCGCGAGCCCCACGTCCTCTGTGACCACCATTATTACCACGACCGCCCCCGCGTCCTCTTATATTTCCACCGCCTCTACTGCGAGTGCGACTGGCTCTACTTTGTTTAATAATTTCATCTGGAACGGATTTGTTTATTCTAATGAAATAATTTCGATGAATAATATTTATTAGTTTTTTATTTGCAAATCATGTCTTATATATAACACTTACCAAGCGACATATTTACGGAGTCGGTCATTTTGGAGTAATATTGCACAATTCAAATATTTTCCGCTTATATTTTAAATTAAATTGAACGCACTACAATAATTTATGTTCTTGAATTTGTTAAAAGTTTTGGAAAATGATATTTATTGAAGATTATTTCACATATACTTAAAGTATTGAATTAACTTTCCGCCTAAAATAGACAATTAGGCATCGTCGGTCGTCCCACAGAGTATCATTTTTAAGGGTTGTCCGACGTCAACGCATACACAGAGTATGAACTATTACTATATAGCTGATGTAGAAAAAAAATTATTATATACGAATTGATAAATTCTTTAAGTTGCTTGTATATTTTACATAACAATTTTTGCTACTTACGTGTGTTTTAATTGACACATATACGACTAAGTTTTTTGTTATTGAGCTACTACAAAATTATATGATTGATGTTTAAATAGTCGGATCACTGCGTATATAGAATCACATGCGAGCTATGCTTTTAAAGAAATATAGTCCGGTCAATCTAGACCTAAAAATAAGAGCAAAGATACATCAATTCCCATCAAGCTGAAAATCAGTAGGGTTGTTAAAAATATGATTAAAAATAAAATTTGAAAGTTCCCCATTTTTCCCCTGTATGGAAAAAATTTTACTCAAGGTCAAAGGTAAAAAAAATGAGTTTTTCGCGATTTTCAGCGAAACGGTAAGTTTTGTCATAAAAATATCCCGGACAACAATTGTAGATCATAAAATAATTTACAAAAATGTCTTAATACTTTTTTCCTACGAGCTTCCGTTTTTGAGATATAACGTATTTAAAAAGTTGCTATTATCTTAATATGCATGAGTGCGCCGCGTGTATACATCTCTTATCTAGAGTTATATATATTGAAATATTTTTCTATCAGTGATTGTAATATATACTTAAAATATAAAATATACATAACTTATAACTATAAGAATATCAGGTCAAATGAAACCCAAACCTAAATGTGGTTGCAAAAAATTCGGACTGCTTTTGTTCTCTGGCATGTACAAACTGTCAAGGCCGGTCGTGCTCCAATGTCACTATCCACTCCAATCACTAACAGAGGAAGATTCGTTTGATTCCTACGAGGATACATCGCTATTGACGCAGTTAACTTGCACTCAGAATGAAGAAGAACAATTAGAATGTTTAAATTGACCGGACTAATATGATAGAAGAAAAAATATCTAGGGCAAAATTTGAACTTGTAATTGCTGGTAAGGCATCTTTAATATGGGTATAAAATTGTAAGTTTGTTCAGTTTACTGAGCTGGCATTTAATGTCTATATATTATATATTAGAGTATGTATTTGTTATGAAACAAAGGGGTTTATATATTTTTTTAAAGATGATAATAATAACACATGTTAAAATTTAAACTTATAATATGTAATTTAATAACAAAGTGAAATAGGTGAAATAAATAACATAATAATATATTTTAAAGAAATATTAATTTGTACATTACATATTTTTTTCTTACAATTAATCAATTTCTCTTTCATATTCATAGTACAACAATACACATTTGTAACAGTTACACATTTGTTTACATTTATTAAAACAAACTTCACACATACATTCTGTTAGTGTGCATGTGTAGAAAGTATATTTATTATACAGAAAACATAAATTTAAAATATCAGTTGAGTTGTAAAGTGAATCACAGTTTTTTTGTGGTATTCCTAAAGGCCATTAAAATAGGCAAGTTAAAATGCTAAGGCCGTTATTTATCATAACATTTAGAATATATTCTTTAATAAGATTCGTATAAACGCGACAGCGAGATACAGCCGTTGATATTACAAGACACCATTGCTACAATCAGCGAGGATTCCCTCACATTAACAATATCAATTTTAAGTACAATATAATATGGTGCAAAACTTTGAAAGCCGTGACATTAGTGTGTAAATCTGATGTACTAACTCTTTATCTTCAAAATATGTTTCTCTTTTCTAGACATTTAATAATCTGCTAATCTAACATTAAGAGAGAACATTATATCACATATACACAATGATGCTGTTTACTACCTTCTGAGCATGCAAGAGCTAATTACTGGTATATAGATTTATGTAATTAGTTTTATATAAATTAATGCTCAATGTTACTTGGCTTAAAAGTTTTATGACAATAGGCTAATAACATTTACAAAGAATAGAATATACAAATACGTACACGAACTATTTTATTCAAATAGATTCAATCTTGAACACCAATCACAGAAAGATAAATTTATTTCATTTTATTACTAATATTTAGCTCTGCAATATTATTGTGCTAGAGGAATGAGAGTCGACTCGCCCGGGCTCGCTCTGACTGAATCGCATTACACTTGGCACCTTTTGAGTATTAACACTACCATATACCTAACCGTATCGGTACACTCATTCGAAAAATACTTCTACATGCTAAAGGAGGCACATACTTCAGGTCGACGTAAAGAAGTTCGAAAAATATAGCAATAAATACAACCAGTTTAAATAATTTACAAACGCACCATAATCGCACTGGAGCACCACATTAGGTTAGCACTACACATGGAAGTTGCTGACGCTAAAGACGAATATCGCTAGTGGTTGTGAGAAGCGCCCCGCCCACGCGTCGCCAGGCTTCCTCGTCGGTGTCGGCCCCCGCCCCCGCCGCCCCCTCGGCCTCCTCTCCGCTGCGCACGAAAGCGTGGCATTGCACGTCATCTGTCGCGCCGTATCGATGCAGTGTCAAGAACTTCATATTAGCCACGATGGACGAGTTGATCGGCCTGGTTGGGATATTGACGGTGGTGGCGGAGCGCTCGATGCGCTTGGTACGACCCTCGGGCGCCGCCAAGTCGAGCGACTGTCCGCGCCCGTACAGACGAGACTGCCCAAAACGTGGGGTAAGCCGACCGATTAGGTTATCTTCTTTTCGGGATTTATTCGAGTCATCGGAGGGCTTTGGTTTTTTCTTTAGAAAAAATGGGGTCAGACGCTCCGTGAATGGCCTCGATGTATGCGATCCAGCGTCGTGAACATTTGACGTGGAATTGGAAGTTTTTAATGGTTTTATGGAACCCGAGTGAGATTTTATAGGATTTGATTTTCTCTGTAAACTTATTCTAGAAAACATTCCATACTCCTCTTTCTCTTTAACCTCGTGCGGTTCTTCCGCCTTACTGTTGTGGTAATCCACATTATCCGGACTCTCATCTTCGCAGACCTTTAGAACACAATAAGTGTCGCGCTGCAGTTCGTCTAAAAGGCTGTCGTCGTTAGACACGGTGTCAATTTTACTGGGTGGTCGAATGTCATCCGTTTCTAAGAGATTCCGTCTTTCCTCCGCGGGCGAGCCTTCCGGTAAACTAGCTGTCGATCCGCATGCGGGCTTAGGCCGCAAGGTCACGTGATCATCGGACTTAGTGACATCTATTTCAATGGGTTTAGGTTGCAAACGCACACGGGATGTCGTCTGACCGCGAGGTGGTACCGCAGGTGGCGCATCGTCGTCCGAAGTCTGCGAGTGGCTCATAAAGTTTGCCATTAATTCGTACTCCTTGCATCGATTCGAGATATCTGGTTCAGGTCGCTTAGGCGGCGTGGGCTCCGGCTTCGGCCTGCGTAGTGGGGGTTTCAGCTCGACGTCAACGTACTCGCAGAGGGGTGCCGGCGGACAGGCGAGAGGTGCGCGGAAAGGAGATAAGCGCGCCGGCTTGGGCGGCCGAGACGGCTTCTCGTTGGAGGCATCGCTGTCCTCGGAGGGCTCGTGTTTGATACACGACATGGTCAGGTACCCGCTGCCGGTGGATTTATTCGACTTGCCGGACGACCTTTCGTCACCGTGACGAGCCAGCTTCAAAGATTCCGTACTGGAGCATATATCGTGAGATGATTGAAGAGGCAGCGTCTTGCCGTCTAGGTCGATGGTAGGAGAAGAATCGCCCCGCCACGGTCGGCAGAAAAATGATCCGCTATCCACGTTTCCCGCCGCCCCCGCGAGATGTAAGTAATTATCGTCGCCGATAGGGGCTTGTCTGTAAAAGATAGAATAAATGCATTATTTCTGTCACAAACTAGATATTAACCGTTAGAGAATTTATTTTATTTAATACTCACTTGCTGCCATATTTGGTTTCTCTGACTAAAGATCTCCTATATATACAATGCCGATGTTCGAGGTCAAATATTATATTCTGTAATTCCCGTAACGTCACCGCCTCCGCCTCGCGCTCCTCGGTACTCGTGTCGTCTAGAATAAATAAAAAAATTAAATCCTAACCTACAGCATTAACTTGTATATTATATATATATATATATATATATATATATAGGTACCTAGTGGTCGATGCAGGCGCTCGTCCAGCCGCTTGACGTTAGCGACGAGCAGCGCGTGCAGCCGCTGCAGGTCCCGCGCCGGGTCCAGGCGCAGCGCTAGCGCCGCGCCGCTGCTGCCGCAGCCCTCCGCCTCCGCCTCACTGCGGCCGCAACTGACACACCGACACACATTATACATACGCATAAATTAAACTAAAATATGTAGACATGTGGGATCCACCATATTATTTTTCGACATATGCTAGGAGACACTAACCAGGTCCACTTCCCGTCCGCGTAGTATCCTCTGTGGTGGGCGGCGGGGGCGTGTCTGCACAGCGCCGACAGCAGCCGCAGCCACTCGGCGCGCTCCACGCAGTTACTCGCCTGCACGAACAGCTCTCGTTCCCGGTGCACTGCAACACACATCATTATTGCTCTTTGTAAAACTCGCTTAAAGGCAGCCACAGAATACCAGCTTTGAGAATATTGTTCTCAACAATCAGCCGAGTGGCCAACCTTTTTGGATACCTGTATCTTTTTATCTTTTTTTTTTTAATTAATTAGCGTCAATAGTGTTAATTGTTAAGTGTTTTGTTGTTGTTGTATTATTTTTTTTTTATTGTGCTGTATAGGTTGTCCAAATAAAGATTTTTGATTTGATTTGATTTAAAGATAACGAATGTATCGCTTTTTTAAAGACAAGTTACGTTTTATATTAATATTTTATTACGGTGATTTATTTTAAACGTATAGATAATAAATAATGGATTTGAAGTATTAGGCACGGAACAATAATAAACGGAGAGGCCGGGGTGGCTAACATATGTCTAATGAAAATAATAAATTCAAGTAAGTAAATACCTATTTGGAAGATGTTATTAGCGTCCAGTGGCGCGCCCTGTGGGGGATAGTCCACAGGCGCCACACTCAGCACGCCGGAGAGCGCCAGGCGGTGTGCGCCGGAGCGAGCTCCGCAGCGGGACCACGACAACTCACCGCTGACAACACACCATATATTAGTATTAGTTTATTTTTAGTAATTTAGAAAAAACAAATTAACACCTAAAAACTAATGATTATAAACTTACAGTTTCATAAAACAATAACAATTACTTAGATTTGCGGATACAACAGTAATGAGAATGAAAAAATATACAAGCTTATAATAAATTTAAAAAGAAAATAGTACACAAAATTAAAGTTGTGAACATTTATTTTCACTTTGATCTCGGTATTGAGTGGACGTATGCAGAAAAAGGTTTTTTAAATTACTATAAGCCTGTTTTAATCGTGGGAATATCTTTGTTAATAAAAAAATTGAATTTAGATATAACTAAGCTTTCAATAATTAAATGTTATATCCAGACTTCTATCATCAGACCTGACATTCAAATTCCCTCGACATAAAAAAAAAAGAAAAAAATTGGAATGTATATGCAGTCCGTACCTGGTGAGTCTGAAGTGCCTCCTCTTGCAGTGCGCATGCGCCGAGCGCGCCCAGCGCCTCCGCGGCGACCCCGCGCCCGCCCGCACGCCCTCGGAGCGCTTTATCATCGTCCTGCAACAGAACAGACATTGTAAATAACTACACATGTTCTTAAATTTAAATAAAATTTAAGAGGTCAATGAACTCAAACTCATCGACCTGTTTGTAAACCAATTCGTACGTCATAAGTTGGTCGATTGTTATATGGGTATTATTCTTTATGCGTATTTGAGTAATGTTATATTTTTTGTTGACTTATATAATATAACGCAATAGGCATTTCAGTTTCAAAATTATTTAATAAATATTATATATATAATTATTGAAAGAAATTACTACATATATATTGCTATTGATAATTAATAAAATATATAAAATGGAAATTACAAAATAAAAAGATGGCGCACAACTCATATATAATATAGACAACAAATCAATATAATAAACTGAAAAAAAAGGAAAATCAATGATACATACCCATAACTTTCCAAATGATGCACAAACAAAACACACGATTATTGTATAGATAAAATAAAACAATAAGTACAGTGAGAGATACATATTAGAGTATAATAGAAACTTACCCTTCTTTGAGTAAAACAGGCGTTTCTTGAACATTGTTGTTTTGTGTATCAGAACTTGTTGAGATTATTTCGAGGAACTGTTTTATTGCTTGCACCTGAAACGCATTATTTTAAATTACTCTTAAAGAAAAAAAATTAATTATCTTATGTTACAATCTCGACTTAATATCGAATTGAACTATATAACAAACTAGTTGTTACTCGCAATTTCACCCGCATGATTTTATTTACTATTAGGATAGAATTTTTCAAATTCATGTTCCAGTTTCGAAGATTCGCGAACAAATTTTTCCGTTTTATAATAATAGTATATAGATAATTATGGATTGTAGTTTAATAGATATACTAACATGTCTGGGTGTACAGAAGCTGCGGTACAGTTCCGCCATATATTCCTCCTTGCACACCTGCTGGGCGGACCGGCTGCTCACCAAGTTGCCGAGGGACTGAATGGTCTTGGAGATCAATGTTAACGTCCGGTTTGTCTGCGGATCCTGAGATAAAACATCTCTGAGTTATATTATCTAGATATTACTCTTTTAGCGTCACGTTGTTCTTACTAGTTGTGAAAAACGCCAGCGTCGCGATAGCGCTCTTTTTCCTAGTTCACTCTGTTTCTATTTAACTTCTTTATTTTTATTATCATAGTATAAAATCTTCTGAAGAGAATGTTGATATAAATTATGAATATTAATATATCGTAACGGAAATGGTGAATATTTGTCTCGTTCATGTAAATTATTTATAAAAATGTACTTTTTTACCGTTATTTTTAGCATATATTTGTAAAATTTGTATGGCACTAAAAAGGTTAACATTATATTATCAAGTAAAGTTTACTGAGATTATTCACAAGAACGATAGTGAATCACTTACAATCTGTTCGGTGGTGAGATCGAAGAGCTTCGGCCCCAGTATGGCGGGCGCGAAGAACCTCAGGAAGATGAAGCCGGAGACGACGGAGTAGCGCACCTCCGCGTTGGCGGGGAAGTGCCTCGCGGCGCACTGCCGCAGCGCGTCGAACAGGCGACACATGGCCGCCGGGCACTGCGCGTACGACTGCGTGATGGCCGCGAACACCTGCGCGTGCGCAACGGACCGGTTATTCAGCGAATTTGAGCGACATTAATAAGATCTATCCACCGTATGTGCGAGTGCCCACCCGCTCCACGTAGTCCTTGAGCGTGGCGAGGTTGGCCGCGACGGCGGCGGGCGGCCGCACTCTCGCGGGGTCTATCTCCGTGGGCCTCCTCTCGGCCAGCACGGCGCCCAGCGTGGGCCGCAGCACGCCGCGCAGGTAGGCCGCGCCCCACAGACGCATGGCCTCGTCCATCATCTTAGACACCAGCGTGTTGCCGCGGAAGATGGTCGTCGCGTCCCTGCAGCGAGCGTTAACATTGTCTTTAAGCGTCTCGACACGAGAGGATCTCGAACCTGCGATCTCTTCTACTCGGTCCTCGTTCCGGTCGGTTATTTAAAAATACTAGACCCGATCGACACGCCGTGAACCGTTAGTCATTTAGATAGTAGAAAACCAGAATAAACGAATGTTTGAGGAATTTTAGTATATGTACATAGTATTATAACGTAATACATAATATAAGTATAAAAATATTTTTTTAAAACAAAAGATTAATATTAACATAAAAAAAATATTTAAAACATTTGGTAATATTGAGTTCGGATAATGAACATTCTACTGTAATTATATATTAAATTAATAATGTTAAAAAATAATAATACTGCTGGAAAAATACTATTATATGTACATGTGATTTTTATGTGTACATGTTTTATATCTATAGTTGAGTAATGTTGTTTTTTTTTTGTTTTATTAATATGGTCCAATGGTTTAAATTTTATTGTATTCTTTTCACCCTGTTTATGGGCAATAATAAATACCTAATTTAATTAAAATAAGATAGTTTAAAAGTATATCAATGCTACGTTTACTTCTTGTGACAGAACAATATTTATTCTGTATTAATAACATTTTTATCAATTCTAAAACACACCATTTTATAAATAGTATATTAATGAATTCTTCATCAAGAAATATAATTGGCACCATATACAAAATTTTAAAAAAGATACTTTTAATACTACAATAATATTATTTAAAATATGAGTTTTTAAAAAAGCAACTAATAATTTCATTAATATATGTATGTTTATATATGTTGAAAATTAAATAAAACCATATATACAGATTTCGTGGTACGAGTTTTATAAAAGTAAGATTGTTATAATATTACTTAAGGAGGTAAGTACGTATAAATTATTTATGTTGATAGAAAGTGTTTCTTATTATATTCCTATACTAAATTATATACTATATAATTATATACTATGTGGTCAATTCATATTTACGATTTTATTTTTATTTATTTTAATAAAGTGAATAAATTCCGTAAATCTAATATAAAATGAATTTTGTTCGCGAAAGTATCAAGAATATTTGGTCAAGGCAGTGATTGCGATATACTAAATTCTCACAAAACCGTCGCATACCATAGAATTTTGTAATTTCTATAGTTATAATAAAATTTATTGTTGCTAAAATTAGTTTCTTATTAACATCGGTGAGACCGACCTATATAATATTTTATGACAATCTTGAGATAACAATAATGAAATATAATTTTGAAATATTATTATCAGATTAATATCATTATATATTACACGTATACCTACAATTATACATTTTTCGTAAATATATTAAGATATATTTGAGTTAGACTGAAAAAATCGTGGAAAGGCTGAAGTATTAGTTTAATATACTCACGTGAGGACCGATATCTCTGCGTCCGCCAGCTCTTTGACGATGGGTACGATGAGGTCGTGGTGTGTGAAGAGTCGCACGAGGGGCTGGGCTGCGTCGGTCTTACTGGAGGCTATCTCGCCCAGGATGTACACCGCCGATGTGGTGATAGGCTGGAACATTTTTAAATATATTTTTAATTTTCATTATGACTTACGATGATAATTATACTTTTTTCGCATATCAATTCATTATATTTTGTGAAACCGTAGGAACTGCGGTTCTTCGACAGACGCTCGTATACGATTTGAGGAGAAATTTCTTATTTTCCACAGTATATTCGGATGTCAAAATCACCTTCTGGTGCACGCTCCTCAGGAACAGCTCCTCGAGCTGCGTGTAGTGGTGCAGCGGGAACACGTGGTCCACGGTGTACTGCAGCAGCAGGCGCAGAGAGCCCAGGGCCGCGCCGCCCGCCGCCGACAGGCGCGTGCCGGGGGGCGTGGCCCCGCGGGACAGCGCGCCGCCCGCGCGGGACGACAGGAAGTACCTGAGGGGAGGGAGGGGTTAGCATGTACCCGACCTGGTAATGTGCGTTTACTGCTGATGTTATTTTAGTAACAAAAATTGCTTACCAAGCACATAGAGGTGAGGGAGCCGGCTGCCGTAGCTGCTGCCGCACTTCACCTAGGAATACCGGTGTAGGTCCGTCGTGCCAGACTGAAACCCTGGCTTCGCAGGCTACTCCGGCCTAGAACGGAAAAACATTTTTGATAAAATTCATTTTAAAAGCTAGAAATACAAATATATGGATATGGGGACGGTCACTCACCGTTTGGGACCCGTCCTTGTCCTTTGGATCCGCTTCCATAACGAGATCAAAACAGAAGATTTCATCAAATTGAGGATTGACTGTTTTCTTTTTGGGTTTTGTGCGCCTCTCGACTCTTCGACCATTGGAATATAATAAAGTAACGAGAGCGAAAGGGTCACACTGTCCGTTTTTTGTTGTGAGTTCCGAACATTCCAGAACCCTCAGGCGCAGAGTGTCGGGTCCGACTCGCGCTGCGCAATGTCTCTCGGGGTCCGACCAGTAGTCGGCGGCGGTGGGTGTGGGAGACGCGTCGGACTCGGACATGGCATGCATCGGGGGTTTCGTTCGCACCGCCCATTGCGCGCGATCCTTCAGACTCTCTGAACGAGACAGAGCTAGCGAAGGCTCCGTGGAAACAGGGCTCAGCACATTTTTTCTATTATTATTCGAGCCTGACCCAAATCCAATACTCTCTTTACAATATTCGGATAATCTAGTTAAATTATTGGCTTTTGTCTTGGTCGCGTTGTCCGAAGCTGAACCCGGGTCCGGTGGCTTCGGATCCATTCGTAACCGTTTTCTCGAGTCCTCGAGTGTGAGTTCGATGTACGCCTTCCCTTGCACCTCAGAATCCGCGTCCACTGGTCGCAAAGCAAACCAGTGGTCCTTATTGTTGTACCGCTGCAGATCCTCTCGTTTAATAGCGACTTTTCCGAGCACCTTATCCTGTTTGAGGTGTTTATCACGATCGAACACGTATATGGACAGGTATCTGAACCTTCGCGGCACCTCGAACTGAAATTCCTCTCCGAAAAATGGGCTGGAACAAAATCCTCATATATCATATCTCGTGAGTAAGCAGAGATAACAACAAGCACACATACAAGCAACTTGTAGGAGTTATCGGACTCAAATGATTAATATACCAGGGAATAGTCAGACTGCTTATCTCAAGTAAACAAGTGTCAGACTTACAATAATTACATTAATACTATCACTTGCAGTCCTAAATGTATATGTCCTAATTATAATTGTTTATAATTATAAAAATTCTTGATATACTTTAGACAGTGTTAAAAAGTAATAATCGTTATAAATATTAATCAAATTTGATTCTTGTTTAATTAAGCTATATTAACAACATAAAAAATATTTTCTAAGTACTACACATTTCAATAAAACTATTTTAGAATTCTTGATATACTTTAGACAGTGTTAAAAAGTAATAATCGTTATAAATATTAATCAAATTTGATTCTTGTTTAATTAAGCTATATTAACAACATAAAAAATATTTTCTAAGTACTACACATTTCAATAAAACTATTTTAGAATTCTTGATATACTTTAGACAGTGTTAAAAAGTAATAATCGTTATAAATATTAATCAAATTTGATTCTTGTTTAATTAAGCTATATTAACAACATAAAAAATATTTTCTAAGTACTACACATTTCAATAAAACTATTTTAGAATTCTTGATATACTTTAGACAGTGTTAAAAAGTAATAATCGTTATAAATATTAATCAAATTTGATTCTTGTTTAATTAAGCTATATTAACAACATAAAAAATATTTTCTAAGTACTACACATTTCAATAAAACTATTTTAGAATTCTTGATATACTTTAGACAGTGTTAAAAAGTAATAATCGTTATAAATATTAATCAAATTTGATTCTTGTTTAATTAAGCTATATTAACAACATAAAAAATATTTTCTAAGTACTACACATTTCAATAAAACTATTTTAGAATTCTTGATATACTTTAGACAGTGTTAAAAAGTAATAATCGTTATAAATATTAATCAAATTTGATTCTTGTTTAATTAAGCTATATTAACAACATAAAAAATATTTTCTAAGTACTACACATTTCAATAAAACTATTTTAGAATTCTTGATATACTTTAGACAGTGTTAAAAAGTAATAATCGTTATAAATATTAATCAAATTTGATTCTTGTTTAATTAAGCTATATTAACAACATAAAAAATATTTTCTAAGTACTACACATTTCAATAAAACTATTTTAGAATTCTTGATATACTTTAGACAGTGTTAAAAAGTAATAATCGTTATAAATATTAATCAAATTTGATTCTTGTTTAATTAAGCTATATTAACAACATAAACAATATTTTCTAAGATTTACACGAGTATTACACATTTCAATAAAACTATTTTACTGATATAACTCGCGTTTATTTTTACATATTTTAATTTAACCATCATCTCGTCTTACTGCGAACACTTTTGCTGTAAAGCATTCGAAACATCGGGTTAAATTAAAAAATGTAAATATAAACGCGATTAATATCAGTAAAATAGTTTTATTGAAATATCAATTATTGTTTGAATAAATAAAAACTCTCAAATCTAATGTAAATAGTAAAATAAATGCTTCATTTAGCTTAATTACGCTTTTAAATATTTGTTTCTTTGTAACAACAAAGAAACAAATATTTAATGAATTAATTCTCAAAGAAATAATAACCTGACAAAAATAATAAAATCCTGATTAAGGAATTTACAGTAATCATCGGATTTTTTTTACCATATCAGTTTTGAGGTGTCCTGAGTAATGCACTTTTTAAAAACATGTATATATATATATATATATATATATATATACACACACACGCACATGTGTGTGTGCTGTGTAATGTAGCACTAAATTACTCGATTACATCTAATCGATTTCACAATTAATAACAGAAATATAATATCTTTGATTAGTAAGTAAGTTGAACGATGAGATTAGAAAGCAAACAAGTGTACTCGTTATTACACTCAATCCCTTCAATGAACGTGATAATACACAACACACAACAGCGCGTGGGCTCGCATCACAAAGGTGAAAGTTTCGTCACTCATTGTGATACAGAAATTTTGATTCACGACAATTATGAAGAATAACAAACGGTGACCAATTGTTTACCAAATATATATACGAAATTTATATATAAAAATTAAAATATTTCACTCGTTTGTAATTAAAACCGCGAGCACGCAACCTTGAAAAGCTGAGCGAAACGAAAAATATATCACGAAAACTTTAGCTTCATACGATTAACAAAAATTTATACATATGTCAGTCTTAGTAACAATGTACTATCCGCGTGTGTAATAGAACGTTTCAATTAAAAATAAAGTCGATTGCAAATTACTCTTTATCTACAAGTACAATATTTTTAAAAATCTATCTGTAGAAAGGTATATGTGATAATCAATTGGTCCAAATTTGGTTGTTATAGCTTGATCCGTGTAGGAGAAGATAGCGGACTAAATTTGATCAAGTTGACCGGTAAAGAGCTGCGCTTAGCTTAGCTCAAAAATTATTGAATTAATCAGTTTGTGACTAAATAAATTTAAACCATGATTTATTAAAAATTTATCCATATATAAATAAACATTATTATATATTATGATCTTTTAGGGTGATCCATGGTTACTATTATATTATTATATTTCCGGCTGGACTCACATCAATGTTTAACGAAATTTGTTACACTTGATATAAACCCATTCGGGATCCTTATTCACAAACTCGGAGCTCTACGAAAACGTCACATGAACAGTTCACGCCGCGAATTTAAGTGCATGCAGATCACCATTATTAAGATGGTGGTGATGGTGATCATAAAACTATCCACATATAACTTTGAATTTAAATGTGTAATATTAATAGTGTATGAAAATATATTCTTCATAAGTGTAAAAATGATATTAGTAGGGGCCGAATTTATTAGCAAAATTGAAAACAATATGGCAGGGACTATAATTTCAGAATACTGTGCTCTTATTGCGACTTTGCTTTTATTCTACATTGCCAAGGCCTTATACTATTTCCCTGCATTGTCTCAGTGCAAAAGAATCAACCTTTTGGTTTGCCTAATGCCAGTTTTTCTACAAACTCGATCGCTAACTTACTAGCTAACTTAAACTTAGAATTGTATGAAAAAAGAGCAACGCCATCTATTGTTAGTAAGGTGAAATTTACGCTAACTCAATCAGTGGGTTAAAAAAAGTACTGTTATGGCCTACAACAATATACACATTTATATAATAAATTAGCTTTTAATAACGTGTAAATGACTAAAGATAATTAATTATACACACATAAATATAAATTGTAATGTGTATTTTTATTACACATTGTGTATGTTAAACCATTTTATTTCTGCGGTTTTCGAGTTACGTTATGAACAACCAAACAAAAATTCTAAGAATTAAATTTATTCATGTTCTAAATCAATTCACTATCTTGCATATATTTTGCATATATTTATATTGTTTAATTGCATGTTACGTTTTACACTCTGATTCTAAACAATATATATATATACTTATATATAAATATTTTTTTTTTTCAAAAAGTTTTTGCTATATTTGATAAAAAAAAGAATAAAGCCAATGCTTATACACCATTTAGAAGTTAAAAAAAAATTATACTAAAATCCCATATATATAAATATAAAGCGTGTGTATGTGTGAAACGGATACCAATTCACACTAACACAATTGAAAATATCACAATAATTGAAAGAGGCCACACCTACATCTCTTAGCACGGTCTTAATAATCAAAAAGGATGAACAGAGCAATGCACTTAGTCGACTGGCGGTTTGACGCTGTGATGATTATTTTACTCGCCACGAGGTTCCGGCAACAATTTATCACTTAAAAGCTTCCGTTAACACAGGAGCACTGAGAAAGGAACGACTTTTATGACGTCCTCAATCCAAAATGGCTTCCAGTCAAATATAGGAAGAGTCTTTCAAGTAAACATATTTTAAAGTAAATATTGTAAATAACTTTTAACCTACAATTAGATTTTTTTCAAGATTTATCTATAGAAAGATGCGCATGTCCAAATTTGGTAAGAATAGCTTGATCGGTGTAGGAGGTAGGGGACAAAATTTGATCGATTTGACCGGCAAATCCGGCTGTACTAACGTTAAATTTATCAAAATTTGCCCGTCTTTCAAACCCGTTTAATTCCCATATTCGTGGCAGAGTCTCTGCGATTCCGCCAAAAACGAATCGGAAAAAAATCCTATAAATTTAACGTTAGCCGTATAGTCATATAATAGTAATCGTGAATCACAAAAGTTTTAATGTTATTAGATATTTAAAATTATGTAACATATTGAATAGATCATGTTATTCGTGCAGTCAGGGTTTTTGTTTTGGTAAACAGTAGGGTACTGAGTAATAAGAGATAAGATATCGCGAGACAAAGAACCCATTAAGTCGCCCGCTGAATGACGTGACATTTCCTTCGATATCCGGGACAGCGTCCTGCTCACCTCTAGGGTCTCGCTATCTTGCTTCCGCTCAATCAAATTACATCCTTTAGATAAAAATAAACAAATCATAACGGCAATATTCATACTAGGAGCGCGGACCAGACCTCAATTTTGACTAACTGCGCTCTCAAAATCTCGGTATGTTTTACCATATTGAGTGATGCGAGATGCAAACAGCACCGAATTTGCATATACGAAACGTTGATTACTTATTTTGATCTTTTTTTTTTAAAACCACCACCAGACTGATGTCTATCCGTGTGCAAAATTTGTAAATTTTCGGATATACTGTTTCTGATTGATGCTTGCACGAAGGTTGTAAAAAAGTCTCTCATAAAGAAATTCGCTTAATGATTCATAGAGTCATATGCAATTGATGTAAAAAAACACAACAGGTTGAAACCCGCATTTACTGTTCCCATAGTAATTGTAAACTATGGTTTTATTCATCACCAAAACTGAATGAGGGGTGTTGGTGAGCGGAAGGGCCGTTCCGCGCCGACGCACGCTCGCCGGAAACGCATCCGGGACGTGCCACCGCACCGCCCTCCCTCACCAGGGATCACACCCTCCCCATTCCAAAATTATCGCACGACTTTACTCTTTTTTATTCAATGAACCAATTTAGAATAAACAGAATAGGTTCTTTTTGAGCGTGGATTTAGAGCTAATTTTACGTTTTTGATATTTAACTAAATTGTTACAAAAATGTTCAAATTCATTAAAAAAAACTTTTTTTTTATTTCAACAAAACAATAGTTAAATATTCTTAAATATTTATTGTACACCAAATAATAATATTACATTATAGGCTGATTTTACTACAGAATATTTTTTACCGTTTGTATAAATATAAAACAAAAAATTTAATAAAACAAACACACACACACACACACACACACACAAATAAATACACACACTTAAATATTGTATCAATACTTTTAGATATTAAGAAGGATATTGAATTAGATTTACGTAATATATGGCGTCAGGTCATGTTCATTTCAGGCGTCTATTCAGCTCATTGAAGCGGACGAGTGCATTACTCACGCTATGAAACAACTCATGAAACAAATATGTACGTCCTTTACCAAAGACTACATATTATCTAGAAGTTCAACTCTTAATTTTCATTTCGATACTAGACAGATTTTTTTAAAAGAAATAATAATAATATATAAAGAAAGTAAAAATAATTTCCGCAGCGTGAACTATTTCCGTCAGTACAGCCGGATATTTATATATAATATTAAATTATAGTAATGAAAAATAGTATTTTATAAACATATATATCGCTTTTGGAAAACTTATATTTTTACATTTGATAACTTTGGTACATATTTTTTGTATGTAACAGTGTTATCAAATGTTACTAATAAAAATTTAAAACTAATACGATCTCTTTTTAATTTAATGCTTAATATATTTATATTTTTGTATAGATATATAAATTTAATATATATATAAATAAATTATTAAACAATTGAGGTTATGGACTGAAGCCAGGTATATTTGCATTTGACATATATTTCAGCTAGAATGAAAACAATTGCGTGCCAAATTCCATCATACATACCTAGGAAACAGTATACTCTTTCCTGATTCCTCTTCCCACGTATATTTTTACTGGAATTCAAACTAAACCTTGACCTACTTACCTATTATGTTTGATCCCTAAATTCAATGTGATAACACCGGAAGGCTGTCCGGAAGCTTCACAAAGAGACCGTTATATAACGTCCGATATTATTATACTTATATTTGAATACTACAAAAGCAACTAACATATATATACGAGGTCCAAACAGCACCGAAGTTTCATTTACAAAACGTCGACGTATTCTGACCTCAACTATTTTTCAAGATGAGACGGATTATTAAATTTTTATTTTTTTATGATTTTTTTTAAATTACCAGGCTGATGTCTATCAGTGTGCAAAATTTGGACATTTTCGGATATACCGTTATTGATTGATGCTTGCACAAAGTATGCAAAAAAAAATCTCATAGCTTCGCTCACTTACTGAAGAAATAGAGTATAGTATATTTTTTTAAGTAAAGAAGATTTATTAACCAACCAATAGCTTTTGTGTAGTCTCGGTGTTTGTTTTTAAATTGACAAATCATTTGAATTTCAAATTTAAACTTTAATATCATGTTTAACTTACCTAAGTGTTCTTTCCATTGTGGATGTTCGGAATATTTCTTCTTGGTCGAGTGACAGCACGCAGTATATGTCTCGGTGGCAGGCGGCGCCATTGTTGCGACCGGGTAAATGTTTAGCTTCACCTAGACATACGATTTTAGTATAAATAGTGTTTTATAAAGATTAATTTTTAACTACTGTGCACGGGGGTGGAGCTGAACTAAGCATTGTAGCTGAATGAGAATTCTAAAGGTGACAGCAGAGTCAATACTGGCTATAATATTAAGCCTAAGAACTCGCGCGTGCGATTTCAAAACGTTCCACATGTTAACTCTATGGGACACAGTTTGACCATTTGATAAAAAACCACAATCACAAATGTCCTCAAAAACTTCAGGACCTATAAGTTACTGTCCTCGACAACTCTGCAAATTTTCGACATCCCACCATTTTTCATCTAGGCGAAGAAGCGTTAACGAAACACTTGACCAATTATATTAGAGGTTCTGTTCAGTCATTTGACTGTTTAAAAAAACCTGCGCTTCGTCATACATTAAAAAATCTGGAGAATATCGTTAGTGACATATTAATTTAAAGATTATAATGAATTTTGAATTTATATAGGAGAATCAAATGCAATAATTATTAAAAAACATAGTAATAGTAAATCCTTGCAGGAAATAAGAAAAATAAAATACATCTCTTCTACGTGAACACGATTGCAATAAAATTAAAATTAATCAAAATTATACGCGAGTTAAATCCGTAAAAAATTGTTTTATTTAAAAAAAATATATATTTAAATTAAATTACAATAAAACTATTTTTGATTTATATGATGGTGTCAGACACCATCATCTCGTCTTACCGCGAACACGTTTGCTGCAAAGCATTCGAAACGTCGGGTTAAATATAAAAATGTAATAATAAACGCGAGTTCTATCCGAAAAATAGTTTTATTGAAATATGTAGTACTAGTGTAAATCTTAGAAAACATTAAATTAAATTATTAAATTATTAGCTATAATAATTGCCATTGGCTACCGAACCATAATGTTATACACTAACTCCAATTACGTATATCGTATGCGCCATTGGTCATGTCGTTTTGGTAGCGTGTCGTCATCGTATCATTTACGTGTACCTTGAACGAGTACAATTCAAGATTTAATCACACAGCATTGTTGTTATTTACCAACCGGAGTTAAACCAATTAAATTCACCAGGTCTTTACGAGTGGACCTGGCCTTGGTTTCATGTTAATGAATAGTATTGCTTTCACGTTAATGTCTGTTCCACGATAAAAACTTGAGTATTGTTGAATTGTTCAATGAATGATATTATAAATCACGCAATTATTTTTTTGTATGACTTTCGTGATCCATTATTACTATTATATATAATTGTCCGGCTGTACTTACTATAATTTTATCGAACCTTGCCACAGTATTTTTGAATCCGTTCTGGCAACTTGCCATACTCTGGATCCTGGATCCCAGACGGGTTTGAAACTAGCAGGTAAATTCCGATAAATAACATGAGTCGAATTTTGCCACACCAGTTTTGCATCAGTTCACGCAACGATTTGCCATGAATAAGGACCCCGAACTGGTTTGAAACTAGTCGGGTAAATTCCGAAACAATTAACATAAGTACAGCCTAACTATTATATTATCTTACGTAATAATATTAATTTGCCAATTCAAATCTAGATATACTTTTGGTTTTAGTCACGAAGGATCCCGAAAGGGTTCGACACTAGTCGGACAAATTTTGTTAAATAACACAAATTCAGTCTATTATATATTTTATATTACGCAATAATATAAATTTGCCAATGCATATCTAGATATACACTCTTGATTTGTAAGGTGCAATGCTTGTGTAACGACCTCGTGGATATTAGCTTTTTAAGGCAAAACAAGGCTGTCATCATGAATTTGTGCCTAACCCTTACGTGGTTCTGTTCGTAGTATCTACTTATATTTAATGAACATACGTATGTTCAGTAAAAATATTGTTTATAAATAATGTATATATGTTCATTACAAATCATTTTACGTAAAATATTTGCAAATTATGTAAGATTATTTGTGAACATTTCTCGTACTATTTCATTTATTGTTATTTTATTTATTTAGTCTCTATTAGTAAAAATGGGTATAACAGGAAAGCTTAATGCTAAACAAAAAAAAAATGGATTTGGCTTCTTCTTCTGACAATTTCAGCGAAACCTAAATGTTAATAATATATTGTATCTAATTAAAAATAATAATTTATTCAAGAAAATAATAGACTGTGATAGGGGTTAATTTATTGTTAATACGAATATTTAAATCTTTCATGTGAATAGTTTTTAATATATATATTTTTTGTAAACAACCATAATATTTACAAACTGTGTATAGAACTCTTGGCTTTCCATTAAGTGGACATGATTGTTCAAAAAGATATGTTCGGGAAAGTTGAAGCCTTTCACTCAAAACCTCTACTAAATCGTCGTTCATCATTATACAGCTAAGTGCTAAGACTATTGCGATTGTAAGGACAAACAAAGCAAGCCATGCCCTCCCACAAATTTATAATTATCCTATGAGAGAAACTAACTTGCAACAAACTGTACATAATTGCTAATGCAAAAACAGACACATAGTAAAACACGCCATAAAAGTGGATCGTGAGAGAGAAACGGGACACTGTACAAACCATGGTACTGAGGAAACATGGCGTTGACTGTGGCCACAATGGTGGCGTCATAGTTTCCACAGTTACGAGGCGCTTTCGAAATCGAGAGTACTTTGAGCATTACAGTTCATATACAATGAGAATATTTTAAACTTTTGGATTTTAATTTAAAGTTCTCTTTCATTTTATTGTATTGCGTAAACTGAGGTATTATCCATACTAATATTATATAGCAAAGTTTTTTCTAAAACTCTCTAATTTACGAAACTTCCTGATGATTTTAAAAATTTCTTTCTGATTATAATAAGTACAGGAAGACTATATGTCTATAATAATTCTAATGCTTTTAGTTATCTTAATAGTAAATAAAAACGTTTTTCCGTGAAAGGAACCGCGAATAACAGCTAGTAATTACAATTTAATTGCACCAGTTTAATTTAGATATAATTACAAGCCAAGAAAATTACATATACTTTTGGAATTACTATGGTATTATAATATCAATGTTAGATCGTGTACTTCATCACATTGCAGTACAAGTACCTTTATTTTTGCAATGTTTCTTCCTACGTTTAAAGGCAGGTTTTAATCTCGGTCCTCACCCACACCCTCCCAACTGGGTACAAATAAGCCTATGCCCAATACAGCTAAGTTTCGTAAGATATTAATTATATTATTATTTAGGTCACCTAGGTTTATTAGATAATATATCAAAAAATGAAATCTTAGCGGAAAATTGGTTGATATCGTATTTATAGTTTCCGTTGTTCTTAATATTCGAACATGTTTCGACATGTTTCTACTTGTGTCAAATTGGACTTATGATAAGTTTAAAATATATATATATATATATAATATATATATCTTTTCATTTGGACTGTCTTACATGTTATAATTATAGAATAATGTTTATGACTAGAAATTCCTGATCGAAAGCGAAAAGCTCATGCAAATTTATCAAGAACCAATTTGGTAAAACATGAATAATAATGAATAATAATGAACGTAATGAGGTCATTGTCCTCTGACAATTCTAATAATTACAACACCTTTGCGAATACTTTTTAGTCCCAGCCGATATGCACTACAATACGTCTTGATACTTATCGTTGATATATCTTTGAATGGAATTTTTCAAGTAGTCAAGGTAAGTGATAACGTCTATAAATGAGATTGTTTTCATTAACGGAACGACGACTTTCCATGAATGGCTCTGCTGAATGGAAAACGTTAGTCGCCCCATTCAGGGCGTATCGTGTAAGGCGGACAGCAAGCACTCGCACGCCAACCAACGTATTTTCTAGCACTCGTCAGCTTGAGTTGTGACCTACAAATGACGCCAAACTCAACGTATTAATTAACGAGTACTCTTTACAACGTAACAATAACGTTTTTACTAGTCACAATAGTATTCTAATTGAGTTATTTAAAAAATTATAATTAATAATTATTTTTTAAATATTATTTTACAACAGAATATAAATTTTAAAATAAATTTAAATTCAAAAAATAATTTTTGTACTACTTATATTCACCGGTTTAGGAGGTTTCATATAAAGATCGAATATTCCTTTGACCATAAATCATAATTTTTATTTTTATTAATGTTTGCTATTTATTGTGTGTGTGTGTGCAAAAGAAAACTATAATAATATTTAGTATTACGTATTAAAAGTAATGTAGTGTTAGGAAAAAAATGATTTTTTAGAATGACAATAACATTTCCTTAACTTCGTATATTAATATGTAATTGTAATATCAAATAAGTTAGTATATTTTTTCTTCTAAAACCTAAACAAATATGATATTGCTGTGGTCAATTGCTTATACCGGAAAGTGTCAATGCCGCACGCGTAGAGCAGTTACAGTTCAATGCAGACTGCTATGATATAACTCAGATTACATTTATAAGGCTTATTACACGCTAACATTACATGTAAGACGAATCTATATTACAGCTACCATATTTATAATCTACTTAAAATTGTATAATGAACACTAATAACAACCTAACATAACAAATAATATACCTAACTAAAATATCAACTAATAACAACTTAAATATTTAATACTTTCTTATTAATTTTATATTAAGTTAATTACAAAAATAATTTTAATAATTTAATTAAAATAAAGAAATTATAAATCAATACTTGTTTAATATTAAATTTACTAAAACTTTAAAACATCAGTGAATAAATAAACACCAACATGACCTATAATGTATGCAACATTACAGTTAAAATAAAATATATATATAGAATATATGGTAGTTATATTACAAATAAATGAAAGTATAACACAGCATGACCGTAATTGGTAACGGGCTGTATTTGCATTGGTATCAGACAAATATTCTTAGCCTTATCATTACAAATGACTTAACGTTCAACTTTGTATTGCATGTAAACAACCTTTCACACAAGTTCATAACTAAATTTTACACTAATTAAGTAGATGTCATATTTTTTGTAATATACAATTTTATTAAACAATAAAAAACAGGTTAAAGAAAAAGTGGATGATTCCCGTTGTATATTATGAATGCATCGTCTTTTATCAAAGTTAATTATATTAGTAAGAAAATTAATTAGGGCAAAAGGCAACATTAAAATCATTAAATCTGAGTCATTTGAGTGCTTCTTGGGTGAGTTGAAACAAAGGGAAACAAAGGTACTGTGTAGACTAACAAGAGGAAGTTACCATAACTGACCTGTCGTCTATTTTATCATGTACCTTTTAGCATCTAGTATACATATGATTATTATGGATACACATCTACTTTTACAATCAAAACTGAAAAAGTTTTGCAATTTATACTACATTTTATTTTTACTTCTTAAGGGTTTAATGTTTATTTTAAAAAAGTTAAGTACTATATATTAATAAGTAATATTTATTTATTCAATTTAAGACAGTTCTATTAAAGTTGTATTATATTTGTTTTATTGCTATGAATTCTCAGAAATAGATATAAAAGATATAATGGATGCCAGACTAGTAATTACTTTTTACCCGAGACCTAGAACTATACTAGTATATCTAGATATTGGCTTGCTTAAACTAAAATCATATTCAGTGAGATTGTAATATTTTATAAATGTTGTATGTATCAACAAAAATTGTTTCTTTATAGCCTGATGCTATATGCATAATATAATAAATCAATTATGCAACAACTTAGTATCATTACAATAGGTAGTATAGCTATTAGTAAGTATATAAATGATGTACATCTCTACTGAAACACTCATTGTATATTTGGTTATAATACATATAAATGTGAGTCGAAAGGGTCGTGCCCCGGAAGACATACTGCACCCTTATCATGTCCGACTCAATTGTGTTATCTTTGGATTTATGTGCCGCTACAACACAAATCAATCATCTGCACAGTAACTATATTGCTGGTGTTGTTAATTTAAACATTTTCTAACACATATATTAATGATGCAATATATTAAATATTAATTATGGTAATACCATTGTTACTAGTTCATATTATTTAATTTGTTTATGTTCTAAATATAAATGATTCTAATTATATTAGAATTCAGATAAGATTCATTATTATACCATTTTCTTTAGCCACTTTGATTTATTTATATGTTTTAGTAAATTTTGATTTGACTAATCGACTTTTAGGATAAAGTGTTTTCTTTATGAAACATAAAAAAATATTACAAAAAAGTTATATTTTATAGAAGATCTATTTATCTTAAAGTTTGTGAAGTATCAAATTTGAAATATAAACAAAATAAATTTGATCGTTTTCTTATCAAAATCTCATTCAGTAGGAGTTGATCATAATTAACTGATACAATTGTATACATCAGATATCTAATCTAACAATATACTGAAAACACGAGTTCATTGTGTTCACGGCAGTTCATTCATAAACTGCGCGAACTGTCAAAACGTTCAATGACAAAAACAAAGGATTTTACACTCATGTAAATAACTACTGACACGATCATTGACTTCCAGTAGGACACAAACGTTATTCCTCGAATTAAAACTCTCGTATCTTTTCACATAAGGAATCAGGACAGGAAATCACTGACTTCTTAGGTACCACCTGTTCATCATTATATTCACAACAATACCTTCTTGAATATTAGACACTCTTTCTAATTTATATTAATTTCAAGAATACTCGTCGCAATATATGAAATCAGCTCTAACAAACAGAATATACATAAATGTTACATACCAATCTTAATTTTCAATCTTTCTTCTACTCGCACTTTACGCGTTTCGTCCGCCATGTTAAATCCATAACTGTTTATCTCTTTCATCCGCTGTTATCTCTTTCGGAACGAGCCCCTCGGCCGGCTTGTCCCGCAACTTCCGGAGTGTCGTAATGTTCTACTTGGGCTCGTTTTTAACCAGCCCAAGTAACTAAACTGTTATGGCCCGTACAAGTCAACCAATCTTATAATTCACATAATTCAACGTATAAAGCACATTTTAAATCAAATAAATATAAATTACATTGCGCATGTGCTCAATATGTGCACTTTATTTTATCAATGAATGCACTTTACGTTTAACTAACACAAATAGTCACGTCACTGGTAATCTAAGCTAATTACAACTTTTATATGTGATTTGTTCCAAACAGTTGCTAAATTGTAATTTGATTTACACAACACTTGGTCAATAAAATATTTGTCTCAGTGAATGAACAAAAAGTATGAATGGACCATTACGTCACGTCATAACACTGCGCCTGCGCGGCCCCAGACTCGTGCACAGACTACGACCGACGCAGTTTCAACTTCAAAATGACAGCTTTTTCTCTCTAGCCATCAAGATTGTGAAACTGCATAAACACTACAACCAAACTAGAAATATTATATTTGAAATCATTATTTTTAATTTAATGAATAAGAAATAATAGCTTAACATATATAGGTTATCAATTTAGTATAAAATTACTTAGAAAACACTTGTTTCGAAGTTACATTAAATATAACTTAGATTGGAACTTATGTCAAATACATAACGTAAAAAATATATCTTAGACATTAAGAATATATTTTTAAGTCACATCCGAATATTGGGTTCATTATTATCAGATTTAAAATGATTTAAAGTCATTTCTACAACAGCTAGTTCATTAAAATGAAAAAAAAAATTCAAATAATTTATTAAGATCAGTTAAAAATTTATTATTTGTTATGTATGAATAAAATTAATAATTAAAAATGGTAAAAAGGATCTATTGCGATTTATGGTAGGTTAATAACTTTGGCTTTAATTGAAATTGTTAGTTGTCAGAGTTGTCTATAGTTATTTCTGTCAAATGTCCTCCCGGATACTATCAAATGTATTCCCGTGACTGTCAAATTATTAATATATATTTCTGTGTAATTTAATTTTATTGATTATACCTCAGTCAAATAACAATACAAAATCAGAACTTAGAAACTATTAACCAATATAAAAAACGTCTAAATTTGTCAGAAACGAATACTACAAAATAGCCTAAGATAAATTGAAATGTTTAATGGTTTTTTCTTTATATTTAAAAGAAAACGTTTTTAATTAACAGTTACCAGGTAAAGGCTAATAATAATAAACCTTTCTTGTCACAAACATCATCTCTGCTTTACAATTCTCCAATTATTGTAAATTATTTATTTCTTTATGGATAACTATTCACATGGCACCAATAGTATCATTTACATAGAGGAAAATATATTAGGTCCCGTCGAATGTTCCGAGGATTATAAACAATTAGCTTTAGAATATAATTCACAGTTACTCCATACTTGTGACTGTTCGAATGAATGTAAAGAAACGTGCAAGTGTCTTGAAAGCTCAGGGGGTGTCAATTATACATCCATCAAAGACGATAACAATGTAAATAAATTAAAGCTTAATATACATAAAAGTACAACAACCTATCCTATATATGAATGTACTGAATTGTGTGCATGTTCAAGAGCATGTGGTAATAGACTTGTTCAGTATGGACCATTAAGAACACTAACTGTTGAGGTTGCGGAAAACAAATTAAAAGGACTCGGATTATTCACTAAAACATTTGTTTCAAAGGGAACATTTATTTGTGAATATGCTGGGGAACTTATCACTAAAAATCAGGCTTTGTTGCGTCATAAATTAAACAGAGAAAATGGCAAAATTAATTATATATTTTGCTTAAATGAACATGTAAATGGGAATATAATTCAAACATTTATTGATCCGAGTACCTTTGGAAATATTGGAAGATATATCAATCATAGTTGTAATCCTAATTGTTTGATAATTCCCGTTAGAGTTGATTCTCCAATACCTAAACTAGCGATATTCAGCTGTGCAGATATTTCACCTGGTGAAGAAATAACTTTTAATTATGGTTTAAACAGTGATAACTCTAATTCTGAAATGTCAGACCAAAGAGTGACATGCCTCTGTGCAAGTTCTATATGTAAAGGAACAATACCTTTGGATATTTATATATAATAAACTTACTTAAATAAGTATTTTGTATTATTATCTAGATAACTTTATGATACACATGTGAGGTTCCTTGTCAAAATGCTTAAAAATCATTTTTTTTTAGTTTTAATGGGCTCATGAATGTTTTGAGTGTTATTTTGATAAATTGTTAAATCTATGTAATTATATTTTAATAACTAAAGTAATGATAGGCTGTAAACCATTCTTTTTGTACTTTTGTCTGAGCATTAAGAAGAGCATGCAAGAAACCCAAAATACAAATACAATTTTTTTCTAAGTATTACATTTTTTGTTATGAGATTTGATTTGATTTGATACATCACACAAAAGCATATGGTCTAACATATTAAGTAGTGTTGGCATTTATGAAAATTTGCGAAAATTACTTTTTCAAAAGCGTTTTCACCCCCGAGATACTCCCTCATATCTCGGGGGTGAAAACGCTTTTGAAAAAGTGAAATTGGAAATTAGGACAAAAAAACGAAGAGAAGGGATTAAGGTATTCGGATATCATCAAAAACCAGCACGATAATTATAATATTTTTATTAAATGATAAAGATCTTCTGGTGGTACACACCTCAATCAAGGCAATTATATACCAAATACTAGTATTTAGTTGATTAGTAAAATCTAGTTAATAACTTTGAGTGTGCCTTTTATAAAAAAATAGCAAAGTGATGGAAATGTGTTTTAAAAAATATAATATTTCTCTCCGTGTATTACTGCGTAGCTTTCTGTATATCCAGCGGTTTTAATATAAGAATTCAAGATAACTTGTCTTTTTTTAAATTCTGTATTTGACGCGCTTGGCTTATTTATCACTTGCTATCTTTCAAAGTTCCAAAAACATCTACAAATAAAAAAACATATTTATAAAAAAAATATTGTGTCAAAATAAATATTCAGTTACGGTACCATTTTATTGATAAGTATTTAGAACAGTTCTAGTTACATATCAGATATATATATTTTGAATTTGAATTTGAATTTAAGGATAGTAGTTTTTTTGGGATATACAGAATTGTGTGCGGCCATGTGATGTGAAAGGTTATATAATCAAGAAGGACGAAAACTGGGATGAAATGCTAAGGGGATTTTTTTAAAGACGAAATAAGTAGCTTGAATTTCGTTTTAAACTGTTTCCATATAGATAAAAATGTTTTTTTTTAATATGTGTCCATGAGACAGGCTGAGGAGAATAAACTATAAGCTACTCTTTCACACCACAGTATCAGTTTATTTCCACCAGATGTGATAGCGATAGGGTAAGTTGAAAAATTCGAACTTGGTTTGCTGTAGGTTTGCATAGCAACAACTATAGAAGTGCTTTTAATGATTCTTCTCAACTTTGAACATAATTAATACTGAATTCCAATGAGATTCGGGATGTTACTGTAAGAGCAGACCTTACCTGTACTCGTATTAAAAAAATTGCAAAGTTTATTTGTTTGTTTAAACGCTCTAATCTTCCAACTACTTGAAAAAATGTCTCTGTCTATGATAGGCAGGTTTATGAGGAAAGATATATTCTGTATTAGTAGGATTATACACGTGAGAACCCGCTGGGCACAGCTAGTGTATAATAAAATTAATAACATTGATAATTAAAACCACAGTCTTAAAAAGAATACTTCTGATCTGGGACTTTACCGTATTTTAATGATCAAATTTTATTGATTAATGTTATCCCACAGCGTCTAAAAAGCTCAGTTCGCCTCAGCACCAAATCTTTAAAATTACAAAAAATATGACATATATAAAATATATATACATAAAAGATGTATCGTAGAGAATAGAATAATTCACGAGCGTTTGCTGCACATGAATTCCTACACAACAATTTAACTATTTATGTTCATGAATGAAGATGGTTTTGTTCTGATGGATTGTGGAATTTTTTGATTATATTCATAGTTATAGTAGTAGTAGAAATGTTATTTTTTTATTGGTTGTCATTTGTTACACCGTTTTTAATTTCTGCACAGCCAGTATCTGCAGTTATACACATATAGATTTCTTTTTTTTTGTAATTTGTGTACTAAAGTATTCTGAGGTAGTTAATTATTTTCTATAGCCATCAACAGGGCAATAAAAAAACTATATAATAGAAACAAGTTTCAATTTTCCTCCTCGGTACAAAACTCATCATTCAATAATCTTTTTTCATTTTGTCTGGTCTTCCTATGGAGCCTATGTTTTATGCTCCGACTTTTTTAAGCACATCTTTAATTTATGTGTTACTATAAAAATCTAAATATTGCCATCAATATTTAGATTTTTATCTTGTTTTATGCACAAGATTAAAGATCTCAAACTTGATCGCAAACAATAATCCGCTAAAGAGATCTATTTTAGTTTAAATTTCACAGTTTAGTATAACTGAAATATATATATTTTTTATTAATACATATATATATTTTGGCGACATTGTGTGTTTACCAACTGCAGTTGGTACTTCAGTTGTTATCATGCCTCCAGAGCATCTGTACAAGGCAGAACGAGAGTCCCGAGCCGTCGATCTATTCACTATTTTAGGTATGGATGTAGCTTCCCAACTAGCGGTCGGAGAGTCGGGTTTCCACAGCTGGATCTATGTGCTCTGGCTCTGATTCTAGCTGCCTTTCCTTTTTCTTTGATTCCTTTAGCCAGAACACCGCGGCAAGAACCTCAGCCTGGAGCACCCCACCCTAGACATGACATAGACATTAGTTTGCACTTATAAAACGTCATACTCTAGTTTGATCGTTTCAAAGGATAGGTCCTTTGAAAAAAAAAAAGAAACTCGATGGCTGATCTTTGAGTTATTTATAATATTACATTAATTATAGTATTTACTAATTTAAGTCACTGTGTTTTTACATCTTGTCCTCTAATACTTTTCTTATTTTTAAGCATTCTAGATACTCCTTGGTATTAAAATAAGTTCTTAATATATAAACACAGTTAATATACGAACTTTAAAGTTCTTATCTGTTAGGTCGGTGTTAAATATACAAAGCAAGAAAATAAAATTGGCTATTATAAAAGCTAACTATTATTAAAGACCATGTAAGCAACGTAATTTGAAATATGATAAATATATGATATAAGCAGTTCTAATGCTAGATATATTATGTAACAAGACCTCAATCTCATTTATTTATTTATTTATTTATTTCTTTATGCCCAAAGTACAATGAAAGGGTTAATAGACTAGGTCCACGCAAGCGGACCTCACGACGCAGCGCGCGCGAAACAAAAACGTTCTATATGTTTACCACATGGGACACATTTTATCAATTATCTCGAAAACTACAATTAAGATTCGGCTGATTTTCAATCCAGACCGGGGAATGCTTATTATGTGCATGTGTGCAAAATTCCGTGCGTGTAGCTCGTAAATTGAAGGAGTAAGATAACAAAGAGTTGAAAATTTGGGTAGTAAAGAGCTTCGCTTCGCTCAGCTCAATAACTAGGTCCACGCAAGCGGGGTTGGCCTCGCGTTCTGTATGTTAACTATATGGGACAAATTATATCAATTATCTCGAAAACTAAAATTAGGATTCGGTTGATTTTCAATCCAGGCCGGGTTTTGCTCATTATGCGCATGTGTGTAAAATTTCGTGCGTATAGCTCGTAAATTGAAGGAGGAGGGTAACAAAGAGTTGAAAATTTGGGTAGTAAAGAGCTTCGCTTCGCTCAGCTCAATCATATTTTGCTATTTTCCTAGCATGACATCTATAAAATACATTTTTGTTTAACTCAGATTTCCGCGACTCACATCGTTCTACTAGTTCTACTAGCTAGTTATTGTTATTCCTAAAAATATAAAAGTAAAAAAAATATTGTTTGCTTAAGTAAACTTTTTTTAAAATATAATATATTGTTACACTTTACCATCATCTCTTAAACTAATATTACAAAAATATAATTATTATACTATTCTTGTACCAACGACATCTATGAAACAATATAGGGTACTTGATATGCCAAATATGCCACAAGTAAGTACGTTATTTTGGTTAGGTCAGGTTATTTCTTTTTGTAAGTAAAATATTTCGCTTTTGAAAAAATAAAATTGCGTCTTGCTTTGTCGGGATTTCCCAATATATTTTCGTAGCAATAAATCTGTAGCAATTTACAAATGTAAAAAAACAGACCGAGATGCAATTTCATTTTTTAAAAAGCGGAAATCCCAAATACATTTTCGTAGCAATAACATTAAAAACTGGAGCATTAGCAAAATTTTGCCGCGATGGCTTTAACAGACACAACATAAATAAGTTATTCCAATTAATTTTATTGATGAGTTTGATATATATGTTTGATATATATAGTCACTAACGGACACTTATTAGTTACTACTACATTCATGACATGCCATATGCATAAATTCTAGCTATAAATAATTGTCAGCATTATAGATACTGCACCAGGCGTCACAACGAAATTTATATCAGAAATTGAACACTGGTCATAAAAACTGCATTAAATATGATCTGAAATACCAACACAAGAAGAAGGCAAACCTATGAAGTCTATGAGGCCGTGAGTGATACACATACACACACACACACACACACTCCCACACACATTCACACACACAGTAATAAGTAAAAATGTAAGTCTGAATATCATGGCCAATATGTGTGTAGACACATTAAAATAGGACCCACCTGTGTTGATAAGAAAACTAATGCAATATGAATTAATACGAAATAACACAGGTAAATGTAGAGGACATCATAAAAAACTGACTGTTGACATAACTTTAAGAGAGTATAAAATACCTATTTACCTGTATAAGTTATGTTATTAAATATTTCTAACAATTCACAGACCTTGCAAAAACCTAAAAATTTTAAAAGTATAAATTAATACAGTAATATCCAATCTAAAGTTTTATTTTCTTCAGTTTGTCTAATATTTAGTACATAAGATTTAATTTACCTAGATGGAAAAGAAAAAATATATATTACAAATATAATTTATTTTAAAAAAACGTTGCTAGGATTAAAAAATTAAGAAATAATCTGAAATAAATATCAATATACTAAATATTAGACAAACTGAAGAAAATAAAACTTTAGATTGGATATTACTGTATTAATTTATACTTTTAAAATTTTTTGGTTTTTGCAAGGTCTGTGAATTGTTAGAAATATTTAATAACATAACGTATACAGGTAAATAGGTATTTTATACTCCTTTATTCATGTAAGAAATCTTCAAAGATATTTTAAGAAGTTTAAATTCTTGAAATTTTGTCATTACATATTTCTTGTATATTATGTATTATAATTTACCAGTTATATCATCGTTTAAAAGTAAACATCTCCTAATTATAGCTGTATTTTTGTAAACATATTTTATACACAACAAACAAAATTCTAGTAACTACAAATAATATATTCTCAGAATCTTGATACGAGCTCAATACATTTAAAGTCCCATCAATCGGATGGGAATTGATAAGTATTGGGAAACCCAAGAGCTAAAAACAAATACTTTCAAGTATATATAATACGTAGTCACTAGTAGATATAAACGCAGTCAGTGTGCTCCTAACAAGTTCCGCGCTGATCAACGGAGGGGACGCACGCGCTTGTTATCTGCGTGTTATTAGTTTTATTTACCTTCCACAGGGAGTGGATCGGAACGTGCCAGAGCTTGAGTACCAATTGACGCAATCATCTCGTTGGGAGTAAACAAACCAGTGAGTATTGTTATATATAACATAAAGCCGGCCGGCAGAATTAATTAACGTTGCAAAACATCGTTCCTGCAATAGTGTTGATTGTAATATGAACTTGCCACTCTATTCTCGGATATCCATTGTATACTAATGACGTAGCGGACTTTAAATCTTGTTCTGAACTGGTTACAAACATGTTTTGTTTAAACTGTGTGCTTTGGTTCTATGGAAGACATCAGTCCCCCATGACGTGCTAGTACTTGTCACACGAGTTCACTCATATTTTACTTATAGTTGCGTTTACGAACATTACGTTTATTTATATTTTTTCTATAACCGGTATTTTAACATGTTATTGATTTTATTTGAGTATACTTAGTAGAAGAAGTCAAGAGAGACATTTATACAAATTTTATAAACTTACACATAAATTGAGTAGGAAACTTGCGAGGTATTTTATAAATTCCTTCTCTTATTATTATTGTATATACATTTTTCTTAGTTTATAACAATATATCTCATGACCTTCGTTTCTTTGAAGCCTCTTAACTTGCGGATTCTGACGTCATGAAGATACGTAGACAAATTTTAGCAGAATTACGTAATTGTTATTAAAATATATGGTAGAGATAAGAACAAAATATTGTTTATCGATCAATTGATTTCTAAGAATCTCTCAAAAAAAAAAATCAAAATATACGTGTCTCAGTCCGCTTTGTAAAAGTTATTGAAAATAGCTGGTCAGAAGTGATTCCGTCTACATAATATATAAATAAATCTACACAGACTTATTTGTTTTACTTCTATTCTTATTATATCTAATATAAAAAAATGGAAATGGTTTTGTCCATCACAAGTGCAGTTTTTTTACTTCGCACACGACTCATGAGGAAAAATACATAATTAACATCTATACAAAGCTACCTTTGCTGTCTTAATCTCCAAGTTACAGGTCACGGCTTATAAGAACTTATCTCATAAGAATTATAAACATATTGGCTATTGTGTTGTAAAATCAAGTCCATTACATATCGCAAAACCGGCAGTGGTAAAGTATGTAAATGATTTTGAAGATTATCTAAAGTTATGGTGTTGAGTTCACCTTAAAATTATATTATTACTGCCAGGTTCAATGTTACCTCACATCTTGTGGAACTTTTCCCTTAATTAACTTAAGATAAAAGTTAAGTATTTTATATAATCGAATAAATTTTGTCACGGCAGACCTTACAATTAGGTTTAGAAAATATTGATTTTTTGCTGTGCTAAAGTCAGTTTATTACTGTAATTTTTTGCTTGACATTGCACCAGACATAACATTTGTATCCACAATTAACTCTCGTCTTCAAAACAACTAGTATGCTAAGACCAGCTAGTCACAATAGATAATACAAAAAATTTGAAAGCGCGCGCAAAATTTCCCCATGCAAAGTCTATGGGAAAAATTAATTTTTTGACTAATTACTGCAATTAGGCTAATGAGATTTGAGAGTTGTCACTATTTTTCAGCAGTGTAGCATAATGAGACCTTTGATTTGAGCCATCAACGATATTTTTCCCTTTAGTGGTTCTCGAGCTACAGTGTGCCAACGAAATCGCTTCCTGCACTAATATATAAGATTGTGTGTGAATGTCAATATCGGATATCCAAGTATAGAAATTTTATTAACCATATCTATGTTCAATAATTATGAATTTCTTATCTTTTTTTTCTTTCGTCTTCTAGTTTATTCGACTTAAAACGACATATATGACCTTTTTGGTTGACTCTTATGTCTGTTTCAAACCTTTAAAAAAATATTCTCATAATCACTATGAATTTATATGAAAATTATTTTGAGTACCTAAATCGATAATTTTCTTGCAGTGTGTATATTTTTTCTGAATGTATAGCTGTAGTACTTAATAAATTAATGAAACAATATATTATAATTACTCCAAAGTGACTTACAATTATAGAGATAAAAGTAATTATTACTTAATCTAAAACGATACGGTACCTTTGAACTATCAAATAAAGTTACTACATAAAACTGTTTGCACAATTAATAGCCATAAATTTTTATTATAACGAGTTAGTTTCGAATTTTATTAAAATAATAATTGTCTTTAATGGACGGCGCGAAAAATTGATTAAATCTTTGTTATTAGGATCAGAAAATCTGCTGTTATTTAAAAAAAGTTATTTCTTTTATTTTTGTCTCTACATGGTCTACTTGTTACTTACGTAATAGAAGTATATGAAGCTCTGGTCTATTATATGATACTGAGTTCAAGATCACATATGACTTATACTGATATATGGTGCTCATATTACCAGTTATAATTTTATTACAGATGTTTTCCTGTTGCATTTTATAGAATTCTATTTCTACGTCGTTAATATTTATTGATTTTAAGATTGCTATAAATGTCGAGACTTCGCCGCTGTGTCGAATCGTCAGTCAGATATGTGCGTTATAAATATCTTTTGTTTGTAAATTAGTAATATACGTTTGAATCTAACTAATTTCAAATAGTAGCAATATATTTTTAACCTCTGCATTCATATTAGTTTTTAGAAAACAAACTAATGATGCAAATATATACTTTTATTTGGAATTAGTAGTCCAGCATTAACTTAGGCTGTGTAAAAAAAAAAAAGAATTAAATGAGTATTGTTTTATTTTTAAGTTGTTATTGAAGGTAGTTTAAAATTGTTTTTTCAGGTCTAAAAATGAAGATTTGGTGGATGTGGATGCTATGCATCGCTTTTTTAGTGACAAAAGCACAATCTGCTGCAGTTCCTACTACTGAGACTCTGGTTGTAGCAAAGACAGATGAGGTAGGTGTTTTAAAAATACGTACAACATATTTCTACAAAAACAAAATTATTTTTAAAGAGATAATATTGACAGGTTTCTTCAACGCCATCTTCATCCGATGTGGCAACAGAGGAACCCAATGCCCCTATTAAGCTGACCCAGATGCTGGTACGCTCGGAGGTGACTATGCGGTATGCTCATACTGCTGTCGTCACGCACATCAGAAACCCTGCGTCCAAAGCGCAAGAGGCAACCTTCCATGTGCTGCTGCCAGATACCGCGTTCATCAGCGGTTTTGTAATGTAAGTAAATTATCAAAAATATATATATATATTTTTACTTTTAAGATAATTAGAACCAGTATTCCAAAGTTGTTCAATTTATTTTCATCTCATAAAATTAATTTACAACACTCATTGCTAATTAAACGTCTTTTTTAAGATGTTTTTTTAGGTCTGCTGAAGTTTTATTTTTACATTTTACAAATTCCTTTGGAACGAAGTAGTTGCGTTTCAAAAATGTATGTACTATGATAACATTTTAAAAGCTTGTTAAACTTTTAGGACACTTGATGGTAAATCTTATAAAGCTTACGTTAAAGAAAAGAACGAAGCAAAGAAAATCTTCAACGAAGCAGTATCCCAAGGATCCGGTGCTGCCCACATTGCGGCCAAGTAAGTAGACGATATAAAAGAAAACAATTTATAAGTATTTTACAATAAAAAACATAATATCTTCAAAATTTATCGTATATTTTACCAGAGCGCGCGATTCGAACCACTTCACTGTATCAGTGAACGTGGAGCCCAAGAGCGTTGCGATCTTCAACCTGACCTATGAAGAGTTGCTGGTCCGTCGCAATGGAGTATACAACCACGCCATTAACCTTCACCCTGGCGCGTTGGTGCCGAAGCTAGAGGTCGTCGTCCATATCAAGGAATCTCAGAAGATCACGACACTCAGGGTACCTGAGGTCAGAACTGGGAACGAGATCGATGCTACCGACGGTGATGCGCGTAAGTAATATTTTTAATTTTTTTAAAAAGATGTCATACTTAAGTGACAAAAAAAATATAACCTTAATTTTATTAAATCTGGTATTATAAACAGGTTTAATAAAATTAAATTTAGATAGTTAGAAGTAAATTAAAAGATTATATAATATAAAGATATTTCTAAAAGTATCGATAGTAGCGCTATTTTATGTTTTGTTTCATAGTAAACTATTCTATCTAAAATGAAAGAAAGAAGTTAGAAATACAATGTTGGTAAATACAAGCAATAATTTTAAACTATTTCCGAGTTATTAAATGTTATGTCTTAAAGTGAATTAATAAAAAGCCATTATAGAAAATATTTTTTTAAACAATGTGATTTTCATATATTAAAAGAAAATTATTAAGTATGATACTTTCAAGATTAGTTTATTGTCAACTATTTTACTTAAAAGTCAAAGATAAAATACGCTTGTCTCATATATATTGATGTAAAAGCTTCAATCCAATCCAATCAAATCAAAGGAAGACGAAAATTATTTTTAATTATAATAACACTTTATATGTCATTTATTATATTATATTATTGGTGCGATAACCGATTACCAATCAAGTCGTAAGTCATAACCTTCACAAATGTGTATAAAAGATAAAATTATCTTTTATAATTCTTACTTTGAGGTGTTGTTGTTATATTAAATAAGAGATTTCAGATTCTCTATATCCATAAATATTAATAAATAGCTGTTTATTAGTCTCGCTAAAACTTGCGAATGGCTATATATATAATAAGTAAAATTGCAAGTAAAATAATAGCATAATTTTTTTTTACTAATAAAAATATTCATTTAAATTGTAAGCTAGTTTCAATTAATAAACGCAAGAAACAAAAATCGTATAAGATATAGCTAGTATAGGTGATATAAAAGTTCGCCAGATCATGTAATTACTAAAATTCCAGAAAATTCTAAGGCCGTTCAATCAAGGAATGGCGACAAAGAGGCTACAATTACTTTTACTCCTGATTTGGAAGAACAGATGAGGCTTATTAAAATATATAAGGTACATTCGGCATACAGCCAATTCTGGTTCTATTTTGATAACTTTAACTGAAACAGTAGACTATGGTAAATTTTGGAACAAAAATGACATTTATTTTATTTACAGGATAAAACAAAAGAATCAGCATCTCACCGTTACTCATGGTCACAAAACGAAGAAGAGGAAAGAGACGGTGCTCTTGGACAATTTATAGTTCAGTATGATGTGGAGCGCTCTAACAATGGAGAAATTTTGGTACATTCTCTTTTCTGTTTTAAACTATTAAAAAATGGATATGAACTTAAGTAAAATTTGTCTAATGAGTATTTTTTATACAAAAATTCAGGTAAACGATGGTTACTTCGTGCACTTCCTGGCGCCTAGCACTTTGCCAGCATTAAGCAAGCATGTAGTGTTCGTTCTCGATACGTCCAGTTCTATGATTGGCCGCAAGGTGGAGCAGCTCAAGGTTGCCATGGACGCCATACTGTCGGATCTGAACCCGAACGACTATTTTAGCATTGTCGAATTCAACTCTGATTTCTCCGTAAGCTATATTAAATATATATATATTTTTATATTAAAATATATTCGTTTTATTTTAAGAGAATAAATTATTTATTATAAATTTCCACATTGGTAGGTACACCAATTGAAAGAAGCGGATGAACCTGAGCCAGAGAGGCCGAAGTACTCTTGGTATGGATCATCATCATCATCAAATAAAGAACTCGTGTCTCCTGCTCTTGCTTCACCAGAGAATATTGCTAAAGCCAAAGTTATCATATCTAGATTACAGGCTAACGGAGGTATGTTTGCTTGTCTTTTTATCTAAAAGTTTTGTCTTTGTACTATGTACATTATTAAGCTATATAAATACTAAAATTAGGTACATCTAAACAAATATTTTCTTTACAGGTACCAATATTTACAGCGCTCTTAGTGTGGCTTTAGATCTCATCCATAAATTTGCTGGCAATAACAACGTTGCGAATGATAATTCTAAATCAAATTCATCAAATAACAAAGATGACAAGGCTGTAGCAAGTTCTAATGATGTGAAAGACAAAATTATCAGTGAGTATTTTCAATAAACAGATCGTCAATGTAAAGTAAGTAGCCTAAAAAATTTAAATATAATATAAATTTTAATATATATAAAAATATTCTTTTTTTGCTTTATGCCTTAAAACAGTTACTTTTGCTACTTAGTATTAGTGTTTTATAATTTATTTTTCATCATTAAATCCTAGATGAACTGGAACCCATCATTATTTTCTTGACGGACGGCGACCCGACCATCGGCGAAACCAGCACTTCTCGCATCATCTCGCACATCACTGAGAAGAATTCCGGAGAAATGAGAGCTTCTTTATATGCACTCGCTTTTGGTAAATTATATTTCACGATATTTCAAGAACTGTTGAAAATAATGTGATAATCATTATGTAAGGTTCTCTCCCTTGGTTCGTAACATAACGTAAATAACTTATTTTATTGGAACATCAAGTTAATTTAATATAATTATGATTGGTGTCAGGTGAAGACGCAGACCGCAGCTTCCTCCGCAAGCTGGCCCTTCGCAACGAGGGCTTCATGCGACACATCTACGAGGCGGCGGACGCGGCGCTGCAGCTGCGTGACTTCTACAGACAGGTGTCTTCGCCGCTGCTGGCACACGTCAAGTTTACCTACCCGAAAGAACAGGTCAGATATTCTCATGTGTAGTGACTTTGGTTAAATCAGAATTTGCTATTAAAGTCATATTTTTTTAAGTTAAAATAAGTAGTGATGGAATTGTTCTTTATTTAAATAAATTTTTTAACTGGATGGAATTGAACTGATAAAAGATATTCGACAGATTAAAGAAGGCAGCGTTAGTAAGAATAAGTTCCGGACGGTGTACGCGGGCTCCGAAGTAGTGGTAGCGGGTGAGCTGTCTGATGAAGCGTCCGAACTTGCGCCTGTTGTCAGTGCCTTTTGCGGTGCAGTTGACGGAGCTCGGGTAAATAGTTTTTTGACTTCTTGAGTAAATCTAATAAATAATAGTAAACTTGCTATATCATCAAGTATATCCATATCAAGTATAACACATTTCTATTTTATTATTCTTACAATTTCATCACCTATATTAAAAAAATCTAGATACCCTTTGAAGACCGTCCCAAAGTCAAAGTGAGCCGTGTGAAAGATGACTATCTCCCCCTCGAACGGCTTTGGGCGTACCTTAGCATCAAACAGTTGCTAGACGAGCGTGATGCAGCAGACCAGTCCGCAGCTGACGGGCCAGAGAAGAAGGCTCTCGCTTTAGCACTTAAGGTAAACTGGAAAAAAAGCTGTTTTTAATAAATTTCAAATAAATAACGTTCGTTTTAAATAAATGATATTGTAAAATTAATCAAAATACGTTTTATATCTTAGTACTCGTTCGTGACTCCTTTGACGTCGCTGGTGGTAGTAAAACCCAATGCAACAAATGCTGTTGATGCCGAATCTGTTGACAAACAGTGTACGTATATAATTTGTGTTTTAAGTTAAAATTATTTTAATTATAGTATATAGTAGTAGTATAATACATAGTTATACGAGTATATCTATTTTAATGTATTGCTTTTCCAAAATAGTTTTCAATTTAAGTGGTTATTAGAAAAAGTCAATATATTTATCGCTTTAATTATTTTTTTTATTTTACAGATCAATCCTCCGGAATCCAACGTAAGATACTTTAAACATTTACAATAATAAACTTTAATCGTTATATACATTGCCTCAGAAAAATAACTAAAGTTGTATTATTACATTACGAATATCTTTGATCTAAGGAATCTAAGGAATCGTGTTTCATCACTTAATTACTTTGTTTCAGCATTATCCTTTAATGCGAGGCCGTCTTTTGCTCATTACGACCCTTCACCAATTTTCGGAGCACCTGGGTCAGGTGAGAATTTACCTAAATTAGTTTTTTTTATACCGTTCATTTGTACCGTTCGTTTATTCTAGTGTTTTCTAGTGTTTGTTCTAGTCCTAGTGCGTTCGCAAATGAAAAAAAATGCTTTAAATTTTAAGTTACTAAGGTGACTATTTAAGAGATCATTTCATTTATAAAATTATTGTTGGGTGATTTTCTATTCCTGTTTTTTTCTGAGCTAACAATATGTAAGGTATGGGAGACAATAACATTTTCTAAATTACAATATCCACTAATGGCCATAGAAATAACTTTAGTATACGGATATCCATCAGTAGGGTCTGCATAATTTTCGATATGCTGAGTTAAAAAGATTAGCAATGCCCATTGTTAGACTACGCAACTCTTTCTCTGATATCTAATATATTTTATTCTGATGTCTACCACTTGTGAAAAGAGAATAACGAATATAGTTCATTATATGAAATTTATTAAAGAAACAATATCTAATTCTTCGTGATAATTCTTTGTCATAATTGCATATCAAATATTTTTGGGTTCGCGAATGTAACTGACAATTCTGACTGAAAGTTAAAATGAAATAATGTTATGCATGCTTGGTTCGGAGTAGCTGGCTCCGCGTTAGCGAACCCTTTGGCGCTGCACGGCATCTTTGTTAACCGCATGACGCTGGGGCAGCCCCAGGCAGAAGAAGTAGATGAAGCTTATGACGAACCACTGGGTGAGGTTTCCTGAGCTTATTTAGCGAACTTAAAATTCTCTAATTGACATCTTTATATTATTTGTTAGTTTTAAGGTATTATAAACTATATTATTAGGACGACAGCATGTATCTTTTACTGTTACAATGGACGTGTTCCATAGGGGGGTTCATTAGGACATATTTTTATGGTATATAACTACAGAATCACGGTATGCAGTTCATTGCTTCTAATATCATTGGGTGAGTCAAATTATTTTAATATAATTTTAGTTATTACAAAGATTTAAATTTTTCATTTAATTTTCAGCTTATCAGCAAAGCTATGCCCACAGATCATTAATTAGTAAGTACTAATTTTGTACTATTTGTTATTTGTATATATATTTACTCTGAGACACTACATTTTAAATTATAAGATTTAAGAATTTAAATAAAATATGCAAGAAATTTTTTTACAATTTAGAATACGTATTTAATATGTTTAAATATATTTAAATTGTTTTTGATGGAATATTTGGGAATGTTGGTCGATTCAGATTCAAAACGCCTCACGTAACTTGTATAGATTTTTATAGCTTAATACAAATTTTGGCAGTTGATAAACTTACTGATAAATAAAGAATAAAGAAGTCCAAACAGTAACAGTAAGTGTACTTCTTAGTTTTTCTTTACAAATTTTTCATAAGCAAAAAAATTTTTTTAGTTATAACTAACAACCAATACGGACTTAAATGTAAACTAAAAAACAAAAAAATAAATCAATGAAGATAAAAAAATTAAAATATAAATGTCGCGATCAATTTTGGAAAAATTAATGTACATCAAGTTTAAAGCTGAAACTGAGTCGAAGCTGAGCTGAAGCTGAAGCTGAAAGAACGCTGAAAGTTAAAAGCTGCGAATAATAAAATTTCAATAAATGAAAAAATAATGTACTTACGTTAATCAATTATTTTGTAATAAAAAATAAAAAAGTCCATGAGCCGCCATTACAAATCTGCTGACGTCACTGCGCTTGCCCTACTACTAATCAATTGACGAATTTAAATTTAAACAATATTGTTATTTGCACCATACATATGTATATTAGTTGATTCTGAAATAATGACAAGATAAGCATTAGGTTTTAAGCACTAGAATACTTGTATTACATACTCATTAAAAATAAAAACAGTATTTATCAGATGTTTTTCAAGTTTGTGTTATGATGGAGTCAATATGCCTCTAATATGCCTGCAGGCTGTGTTAGACTTAATTAATTAATATTATAATTTTACAGATATTTAAAATATTATTGATTACATTGTGCAATTACTATGAAATAAATTATTTTATCACATTAAGAGATTATTAAATATATATAGATATAGACTCATATAAATATATCTTCCTCCTATAATATTTTGATATCTGAACCTGCTCTGATCTTAATTATTTATATAGTTTCTACAAAGATGCAGACAGCCCAAAATAATCGTAACCTACATACAGTTTTGCATATATTATGATTTTTGTATTTATTTGTAGAACATATATAGATATTTATCCGTAATTACGACTAGCATTTACTGTTACCAATTATTAATATAAATGTTATTATTTTAAGGTAATAGAATGTCTCATCGACACATGATTACTGTCGACAACACAGGTAATTATACAATACATATTATATATACATATATATTATTGCTTAGATAGAAACATTCATAATAAATGTAAGATATACAAACCGAAAATGAAACTAGCTATTACATATCTCTATAATATAGAAAATAACTTTTGAAATCTACTTTCAGCATCCAGAATATCAGGCGGCTACAGTAAGTCGCTTAAAATAAAATAATAGATTTAGAATAATTACAATAAATGATAATAATTACAATAAATTATAATAATTACAATAAATTATAATAATTACAATAAATTTAGATTAAAATTGTTATTTGTCAGTTTATGCCCAAACAATTTCTTTTTGAATATGAATTTTTATGTCATATGAATGTGACTAAACCAAATACTTATTATTCTAGTGCCACTGCTTAGACAAGATTCGTTTGGTAAGTGTTTTAATTAATTCCATATGATTAAATTCTTTTATCATTGTCATATAAAATCCTGCTACTGGTGAAGTTAACATGAATTAATTATTAATATTAAAGTGATCCTACATTATTATTGAAAATTTTTGAAAATGTGAAAAATGCTTTTTAAGCTGAGCGAAGCGAAGCTTTTTACCGGTCAACTCGATAAAATTTTGTCCGCTGTCTCCTCCTACACCGATCAAGCTATACTAACCAAATTTGGTCCAGTTGCTTATCATATACCCACCTTTCTATAGATAGATTTTAAGAGAAATTGTAATTGTAGATTAAGATTTATTTTTAATTGAAATGATATCTTACACGCGCAAATAAATTCTTACTATGCCTGAGATATGTATAATTTTTTTATTAATGGCAGACATAATATGAAGTTAATGATTTTATAATATATTTTTCGTTTCGCTCAGCTTTCTTCGATTGCTTGCTGGCGGCAAGTACATTACGAGTTCTTGTTGCAGTATCACATCATCAAAAAATATCAGAAAGATTCTTTATGATAATGTCTTTGTTTCAGGTAGTGCAAGTTACAAGGGTAAGTTTAAAAATTTTATGAGAATAAAATAAAATGTATCTTATACTATTATTAGTGTTAGTACTATTATCACTAAAGAATATAAATTATATCTTTTGATGTGATATAATATCTATATATATAGGTTACCGATATCCTCCAGATGATGATGAAGCTGATGATGATTTTGGTAAGGATTTTTCTGGTAAATCAAACAGTATCATGTAACAACATTATATATAACCATAGAAACTTAAATTTCATTTTTTGAGATAATAAAGCTGGTTTAAAAAAAAAAATCATTAGGGAATAAAAATAAATTAGAAAAAGAGAATAGTTATTAAGAAAAAAATTAATCGAAATTTGGCGTTGCTTTATTCTATTTCATTACAGAAAAAAAGATAAAAATATACATATATATAATAAAAAGATAAATATATAGTTCATTAATAAAAATAAAAATTAATTGCGGTAATTAATTTTTGCAGATAATGAAAATAATAATGGCGAGTCAGATGACTATGGTAAATAGATATAAATACTATGTTGGATTTTCACAATTAGGCTTTATATATATTATATATTGTGAAGAAAACGAGACCGATTTTTATTTTCAAATGAAATTTTGCAGGTTGGAGTAGCTATATGATATCAGGGAGACCACTTTTCGGAAATTATTATACGTCATCAAATAAACGTAATAAAAAATAATAATATTATAACTGGTTCAAGATACATGCGGTCGCTCTATATTTTTAAATGTGTTCTTTTAACCGTAAAGATATATAACAATTGAAATAATGTTACATATAAGTGATTTTTTCTAAATGCTCATGTTAAACAATTTTCCGTTAGATAATAACGCACCGTCCACGACTCCGCTGGTCTTCACAACTGAAGTGCCAGATGTGAAGAAGTATCATTTAGAGAATTACAGCTGGGCTTTAAGTTTACTCAACAAAAGCGCTGACGCACTCATGTTCCTGGAAGACGGAAACCAGGTTCTCTTAGAGCTCTCTAAAGACGCCAATGTAAGGAACAATTCGTCTCTTTGACTAGAGGTTGAATTGATTTTATTTATTATATATAAACGTGTACAGGCGCCACGCTCCAGCGGACCCGAGGAAGTGTGTTCTAACACGCCCGCGAGCGCGCCCGGGCCCGCTACGTGCGTGTACCTCACTCGTTGCGAAGCCGCCAGGAATATTAGCGTCGACGACTACCGCAAGTCTTACTGCCGCGTTGACAACAAGTAAGTATGGAACAGAACACTAGGCATTTGGAATTCTAGTGTAGTATAAATTCTTTTTTTTTAACCAAACCCAAACCAACTTGCAGTAGTCGCATTTCTTTAATATTAAATTACCTTATAAATTACCATACTATAAATTCTATTGGGACTAGCAAAGTAACTAAATTTCAATATGGAAAAATCTCTTTAAAAAAAAAAAATACATTATTTACATATATTTTTACATTTTTAAAACAATATAAAAGATATTCTTAAAAATTAAATCTTAATATACTAAAAACGATTTATCCATCAATAATAAAGCATATCATATCGTCTAGATATCTAACATCAATTATTTGTCAGCCATGATTATTTTTATATATAATTATCCGGCTCTACTTACGTAATTACTGTCGGAGCTCTTATATAAGGATCTCAATTGGGTTCGAAACTAGTCGGGCAAATTGCCATAGTAATTAAGTGAATATAGCCGGATAATTGTATATAATATCAATTATGTGATAATTTTTTTTTAATATAAACTCTTAACGTTAAATTTTTGTTGCAGATATGCCGGTGTGTGCTGTCCGAGTAGTCAAATAGACGCATCAGCTTAACCGTAGAGCAAAGAATTTGTTAGAGACACATGCAAAAATATATCTCATATATAGTAGAATTACTCATCATCGACATTTAGAAATGATCCTTCTTAATTACTAATAATATTATAAGAATAGTGGAAAAAAAAAATTCCAGATTTGTCAAAGTTTTTAAATTGTTAATAAACTGAGGATTTAGTCCTTTTTTTAGCTGTTTTGTTTTAATAATGAATGTCTGTAGGTTCCTTTTTGATTATGTTTATTGAGCGAAGCGAGCGGAGCGCTCTACTGGAGACAATTTGCATTGGTTTTACAAAGTTGGCATTAAAACGGCTTAACGGTTCGGTTTCAAATTTTGCACACATACCATGCTGGTGTGTGGTGGTTTGTAAAAAAAATAAAAAAAAATTATTGTCGTTGAGGAATAATGTCCAAAAAACATCACTCCCATAGACTTCAATCTAAAAAGATCAGCGTGAAAAATTTAAGTCTCATTGTGGATGCGCGTGCCGAATTTTTTAAATCGAATTGTACTGTCTTCCTGTTAAATTTTTTTTTCCACACCAAGACGAAGCCTTCGGTTTGGCTCGCTTCGCTCAACATGCAAACGGCACCCCAGATTTTGCAATCGCAGCGAGTTGAAATTGAGGGTCTGGTGGCGTTCCTAGTTATAATACTGTGAGAATAAATTTTACATGTGCCATTACAATTTGATCAACTCTTAGTTAACATGTTTAGAACGTTTAGTAACTTAGAAATTAAGAGATACAATAAATAAATACTTTGTTATAATTGGTTTTTCTATCTCCAACTAAATTAATGTACAGTAGATTGTATCACAAGGGAGCAAAATTGTATTTTTACCGCAAGGGCGCTAATTTGAAGTTCGAGCGAAGCGAAGGAGTCTAGAACAGAAACTCGAGCGTCGCGAGGAATTCTAACGTAGAATCCTGAGAGCAGCGAGGGATTCAAAGTATATCGTCCGAGGGAAAAATATTTTGCTCCCGAGTTGTACACTTTACTTTTTATCCCCTTTCTATGAGAAAATATGTACCTACTGATTACAAAAATAGAGACGTCATTGGCGCGCTTTTTTTTTTAGTAAACGCTATGCAAAAAACACATACAGCCAGTAATTCATACAATTTGAGTTTGTTTTCTATGAATGTTTATACTTATATGTATGTTCCAAATTTAAATAACTTTTCCGCCCGCTAAAAAGTTTCTATCGGAAGTGCTGTTTCGCTCCCACTTAAAGAGGAACAAAGCTACACTTTTCGAATAGAAGGGTTTTTTGGTATACGAGCTATTTGTATAAAATTATTATTGATTTGCATAATAAATATTAGTTGATTGCTTTTATTTATGAAAGTCTGGTTTTGATAGGTTAAAAAATTTAATTATTTTAAGGAAAAACATTCTATTAAGTTACAAAACTAAATTATTTGATAATAATAATGATCTGATTTAAAAAATCTGGTCTTGATTAATATCTTGCATCGTTTATGAATATGCCTTCTTTAAAATGAGATGACAGATTTAGCTTTTACTTTTGCTTATTCTGCGTGAACAGTGTATGTTTTGCAGCCTACTTTTATTATCTAATTTTGTATGAATTAAAGCAGTACTATCTTTTGCTAAATGGCTGAATTTCGTGGTTTGACTGCTGATCTTGATTCTTATTTATCAAATTGACAACAGAAAGATTGTATATTCGGCTGTTTCATCGGGTTCATTAATAAAAATAGGCGTTCCTCAAGCATCGATTCTTAGTCCTTTGTTGTTCTTAGCTTATATTATGGAGTTATCGTGTTTGATGATCAATAAATATAATATAATCTTGTACTCTGATGATACTTATTTTTAAAGTAGACAGACAACACTCGGGCGTTTCAGATGTAAACGATAAACAACCTATTACTTAATAATTATAAAACTTAATATCTCAAATTTATTTCACTCAATTTCTTCAAAGTAGGCCCAAAATTTAGTTCTTGATGACAATGCAGTTGAGACTATGAATGAAACCGTATGTCTATGTATCTCTAGATTTAAATTTAAAATGAGACAATCATATACACACATTTTCTTAACGTTTAACTTCAGTGGCATATGCAGTTGCAGATGAAGAATACTAGGCAGTTAACTGATATCGTCATCGCTAGATTGGTTTACTTTTAATATTTCTAATATTTCCAAAACTTACGGTATTTTTCTCAGAGATATAATTTACTGTTATCTTACAAAAGAGAGCAATTCACAGCCTATATTAAACGAGTTCTCATATCCTAAGCCCATTATACTGCTAAAGAGTATGTATAAAGTTAGGGAAGTCTGGTAATAATCATTTTGGTCATAATTGTGGATTCTGCGTTCTAGTAAAATTTTGGGTCTCGAGAAACATCAGCTTCAACTTGGATAGTAAATCCATCAACTTGGATTGTAATGTCGTGCTGTCATATTTTGGTTTCACTAAATAATGTCGTAAGTTATAAAAAGTTTAATTTACATATGTAATTATGAAAGAGATAGAAAAGATGAAAATATGTAAAAGATTTTATTTGAATGAATCTGATCGAGAATAAATAATAAAGGGACGATCACAGGGATACATTGAAAAGTTATGAACAAAGGGTGTGAATGGACTGTATACGTGGATGTTATAGCAAGCAACAATGGATATGGTAACAAAAATTAAAAAGGACAAAATAAGAAAGATGTTGAAAAATAGGGAATGAATGAGCGCAGATGTTAATCCAGTAGAAATATAAAAGATATTTGAAGAGGATGGGTTTGACTTTTTCTATAATAAGTTATTGCAATAGACGGCGATTCTTCAAAAATGTTACAAGGTTGTTAAGCGAAAGTTTATTAGGCACCAAACTTCATAAAAAAAATAGTCACTAGTTTACTAGTGATGTACAAGACAACAAGAACTATCGAGGATGTCTTACTCATGTCGTAAAGTATGAAAGTATGCTTAAAAGTTGCCGGAAACGTAAGGACAGTCAGATCAGTTTGGCTTTGTGCCAGGTCAATATTTTTTTTTTATTTTTGTTATAAGTGCGTAAATTTTTGAATCTCTGTTTTAAGTGCGTAAAGACCTTAGCTCAGTCATTCCAAATGATGATCATTTAGATTGTATTGCCAAACACAAGGACACCGTAGCATGAATAAAATAGTTGCAATTAGCACCAATAATATTGTGACATGCCTTCCGGAAGGCATAACTAATTTAAAAATTGTAATATAACTTAAGAATTAATATATGTTACAAAAAAATATCCCTTTTTCCTCAAAAATAATGTTCACGTTTATTTGCATGTGAATTATGTCAGGCCGGCAGGCAAGACTCAAAAAAAACCGAAATTACTTAAAATGAATTTATTAATTAAATTACAATTACTAAGGTAGATGACAATTGTTCGATGTGAGAATCAAAAGTGATTCAATTTATTGAATAGATGCGGCTTGTTGACTCGTTCCCACACTTCACTCCCAGCGGAGTCAGCAATGCTTCGTTGTTACCAGGCTGATGCAATAGTAGTTGACAATCACAATGGACTTTACTTAATTTGCATATTCCGTGTAAAGCATGTTCTTAACATCTCCCTCCCAAAGATCAGCGACTATTGGTGAACTGTAGTTTGAAATAGCGCTGAGATGTTTGAGGGTTCAGGATGACCTTTCCTTTTAATTTCAGCTCCTTGCGGTGTCCCTTCAGTTGTAATGTTTTGTGGAATTGTGACAACTTGACGTCGTTTCTTAATAATTCTCCGTAGTATGATTCCTATACCAAGTACAAATGCACCGAATAGCAATATATATATAGGTATAATTGTGTATATCGGCTCGATGTTCACCTTATCTATAGTTAGGGGTGTCTCCATAGATATCTCGGTATTACTTTGGTGCAGGCTGTGTAGGTTTATTGTGTTCAATCTTATCTTCTTCACGACAGTAGCAGGGTCCTTCGTAACGTCCTTTGGCAAGTACGTGATTTTAAGGGCTTGCCCTTTTATTCGGTCATCATTGTTAGTTACGATGAATAGTCTTGTTTGTATAAAACATCCCTTTGGAATAGTAGCTAGATAGCTCCCTTGTATGATGCTGTACTGGTTCTGCGAGCAGGATAGGCGAATATTGGTTTTCTCGGGAAAACTGATAACGTAACGGCGGTCATCAAGTTTATCCACTGCTTCAAAGTTCAGCTCGGCTGTAGTAAACTGGCACGATTCGTCGATGGCCTGAGTGCTTACTAGTCTCTTCGGGCATTCTGCCTCAATATACATAAAATCATTATCATGTGTTGCTAGGAAAGGGTGTGTAGGGATCAGAACCTTTTTGTTCCTGTTAGGGACAATGGAGAGCTTGTATAAATTGTAAGTGACGGGAAAAATGACAGGAAACTTGAAAACTAACACTAACTCTCTATTGCTATAATAGTAACCTAATTTAATAACTTCGAAATACTCTCTAATACTAATATCTAAAACTTGATCTTTGTTATAGAGATTACTTAACCTACGTTTCATTTCCTTAAGGGTATCTAACTTAAACATAAAATGATGCGTGCTTTTTGCACGGACGAATGCTAATAAGTTTTCTAATCGAGAAATCTCACTTGCTAGGACCTCAATGTTGTCTGATAATATAATAAGAAACTGTGCTAGATGTGCGTATTTTACCATATCCGTTTCATGTTGCAAATCACTGTGTAGTATTTTATTAATAGTTATCTCTAATTCTTTTTGATTTTGAACCAAATTCGATAGTACTTCGGAATTTTTAAACATCCAATTCTTATTAATGCTAACACGATTATTAATTTCTGCAACCATTTTATTCTCGTTTTCCCGTAATATCTTAATAGCATTGTCATATCTTATTGCATCTGTATAGTCTAAGTTGCCTGAAATGCTCTTGATTACTGAACCAAGGCCGTCAACGAGACCTCTCTTAAATCGAGTTGGTTCGAAAGTATCTAACTGGTTGGATAAACTCTTAATTTTACTATTTAAATATTTAACGTGCGGTTCATATAACGAAAACGTCTTATTATGGAATTCAGAAGAAATATTATTTAACTGATCTTGAATTGTATTAATATCGCCTCGCAGCATATCTAAATCTACAGGCTGTATGAAAGAGTGAAATTGGGAAATGATTTTAGTAATACCAAGGTTAAAGGGCAATAAGCCGGGTCCATCATCTAGGCTGTCAAGTGTTATCTCTTGCGCTTGTACCAGGCTCAGAAGTGGGAGGAGTATCCTGTAACAAGCGTGAGCTGTTAGGGACTCTTTTCAGACGGGATTTAGCAACCGGTCCTCGTTTCTTTCTAGTGTATATATGTATAGGTAGATTGGCTAATACTACATCTTCAGTGTAACGGGGGGCTAGTTTTTGTCGTGACGCTAATGGATTTCGTATGAAAACCTGTTGATCAGGGGAATACTCTTGCTCAAGTTCACGATCTTTATTAATATTTTCGGTGATTTGTGTTCGTGCAGTGAAAACTCGTTAATCATGTCAAAAACTTTTTGCATTTTATTTTTATGTTCTTGTATGTACTGTTGAAGGGTATTCTCTGATAAGTTAATATCTAAAGGATCACGAGGATCTAAATGTCCAGTTATGATATCAAGGGGGCGGCATTTTGTAAAGCTATGAATTGAACTGTTGTATGCTAGAAGAGCATAGGGCATTAGACTAGTTACCGAATCTTCACGGCGTTCTAATTTGAGCAATCTTAAATGTTCAAGCAAGGTCGAGTGTAATCTCTCAACCATGCCATTTTCATTTGGTGTATTTGCTAGAATTTTATGGTGTTGTATTCTTTGCAACCTGACAAATTCCAGAAATATCTGATTCGTGAACTCGGGTCCACGATCAGTAACTACTGTCATGGGTAGTCCATGGTGCGTAGCGAAAATGAGAAGAGCTTGGACTACGCTAATGGCTGTTGAATCTTTCAACTGATACGCTTGTGCGTATTTAGAGAAAGAGTCAATTATAGTTAAATATTTTTGGCTTTCTATACTGAGTAAATCTAAATGTACTATATCAAACGGTTTAGTGGGTGGTGGTACTATATGAAACTTTTGTTTAATAGGGTTTCTATCGTATTTAGCTCTACCACATATGTTACATTCATTAATGTTTTTACTTATATGGTCCTTCATCTTTGGCCAAAAATACTTACGTGATAAGGACAAATAACACTCGTTTATTCCCCGATGATTTGTTTTCCCGTCATGATAATTTCTAATAATTTCTTGTTGCTTCATATAGTCCTTGACATTTTGTAATTCTACCTTTGTTAATACTAAGTCCATAGCGGAACATTTAAATGCATCCTGAATGATAGGGATAATGGAGTACATTCCCAAGGGAGGGTTAATAAGTAAGCCTGTTTTTACCTTCGGATTAACAAATTCTTTTAAAGCGTCTACTACATCTTGTCGTAGGTTGTTTTTAGATATCTGAATATGGATTCTAATATGTGACTCGAAAGGCTTAGAGACGGAAGGCCTACTTCTAACTTCATCTACTATGGTGAATATAACTTGACTACTGAATTTATTAAGTGGATAGTCGGATATGGGTATTTCTAGGATTGGATTTTCTGCATCGGTATGTATTGTTGCAGTATCCGAGTTCTCACTGATATGAGGAGGGTTTTCCGAAGGATTAACTATTAAAGAATTAGTCTCTTCGTTATGTAACTCTACACGAGAAAGCGCGTCTGCATTAGTATTAAGCTTTCCTTGCTTATATATAACACTATAATCGTATTCGCTTACCTTGAGTCTCCACCTGGTAAGTCGTGAGTTTGGCTCTTTTAAACTCATGACCCACTGAAGAGGTCTATGATCTGTTATAATTTTGAATTTCCTTCCGAATAAATATGGCCTAAAATACTTGGTTGCCCATACAATTGCCAATAATTCCTTTTCAATAGTGCTGTAGTTTATTTCGCTAGAATTGAGTGTTCTTGAGGCATAAGCAATCGGTTTGTCGGATCCAATACAACCCTGTGAGAGAACCGCGCCTATTGCTAAATTAGAGGCGTCCGTTGTTAAAATGAACTCTTTTGAAAAATCTGGGTATTGTAATATCGGGTCATTTGTCAAGAGGGTTTTACATTTTTCAAAACACTCTGTATAAATGGAGTTTAGATTAATCTTTGAGCCCTTTTTTAAGCATTGTGTCATTGGTTTTGTAATTTTAGCGAAATCGGGTATGAATTTTCTATAATAACCTAAAAGTCCTAAAAATCTCTTAATTTCTGTTGGTGTTTTAGGCAGGGGGTAGTTTTTAATAGCTGAAATTTTATCTGGGTTAGGTTTTACGCCATCTTTACCTATAATATGGCCAAGGTAAGCTGTTTCTAACTTCAAAAACTCTGATTTGTCCATTTGGACTTTGAAATTGGATTCTCTTAATTTTTTGAAAACTTTTTCGAGGTTTACAATGTGCTCTTGGAGAGAAGTACTAAAAACAATAATATCATCTAAATACACCAAACAAATAGTATTTTGCAGCTCTCGAAGCACATTGTCCATTACCCTCTGAAAAGTAGAAGGACTATTTTTGAGACCCATTGGCATTCTCAAGAATTCGAAATGGCCGTGTTCTACATTAAATGCAGTTTTTGAAATGTCAGCAGGATCCATTTCGACTTGGTAGAAGCCACTAGCTAAATCTAACACACTAAAATATTGACAGTTTCCTAGCTTATCTAAAACGTCCGCAATATTAGGTATGGGGTATTTGTCATCCAATGTTTTCTCATTTAATTTCCGAAAATCAATCACAATACGCCACTTAGTTTTACCAGATGCATCCGATTTTTTGGGTACAACCCAGATGGGGGAACTCCAGGCGGAATCAGACGGTCTTATAATTCCCTGGTCTAGCATTTTGCCAATTTGGTCTTGAACTTCCTGTTTATGTATAAATGGGTACCGATAACTTTTTGTATAAACAGGTTGCTCATCAGTGGTCTTAATGGAGTGTTTAATTCGGTTAGTAAAAGTTAACTTTTCGCCTTCAAGGTAAAATACATTAGCATATTGAGAACATAAGTTTTCTAAATTAATACATTCCTCCTTATTTAAATGGTCGGTCCGTAATTTTGAAAGAACCTCCCTAACACGATCGGGTGGCTGTGTAGACTCCGAGTATTGAAAATTGTGTAATTCGGCTTGTATTGGCCTATCCATTGAAAATATAATGTCATTCTTGCTAGGGTTGTACACTTCAACAAGGGCGCGATTATTTTTAACCTTAGTTAAGCATTCTACAATATGGCAATTCGACATTATTTGTTCATTAACAAATACATTTCCGTTTTGAATATTAATCGGTAATCTAATTAATTTTGAAGTGCCCGCTGGTATAACTTCTTCATACAAGTTCGCGTTACGTGAATCATAAATCTGAATGGGGTTGGTAGCGTAACTGGTTATTAAGGATTTTGTTTTAAAATTAATAGTGGCTTCCCATTTATCTAACAAATCCGATCCTATTAAACCATCGAAATAGTCGTGAAATTTATAAACAAAGAAAGTAACATCACTATCGTCATTGAATTCTGAGAAACACGGTACTGTTATCGAATAGTCGCTTCGGGTTACTGCATGTACATTGCAGACTTCAAATGGAGCGTAATTTAATTTGATATTTTTATAATAATTACTCACAGCGTCAGGGCTTAGAAACGATTGGTTCGCCCCGGTATCTATTAATAATTTTAATGGAGGGTTCTCTGTCCGTATGTAGGGAAGTTGTCTTTGAGTATGTAGATTTAGTTCTATTTTGGCTTGTCGGATCTGGAAACCTTTTGAAAATTTTGATCATCTTCGGGACTAGGAGTGGGGTTGGTCTCATTAACCTCGATATTATTCGACACCACTCATCGGGCGAGGCTGCTGCGAACTAAACTGTGGGGGAGTATATGTATTACGTTGTGGCATTCGGAAAGCGTTATTAATATTATAATTAGGTGGCACAGCCCTGAACATTTGTTGCGTACGGGATGGACCGGGTTGATTATTATAGATATTATTATTTGGTCTCCATTGAGGACCCTGATATTGTAGCACAGGTTGTGGCCTTGAAGGGTTGGTCATAGGCATATTAAATGAAAATTTCGGCGGAACCATGCCAAGGCCTTGAGGAGGTTGGGTTAACATTTTATGTTGTATAAAAGATTGTGTCTTTTTATCTGAATTATAAATATCATTTTTAGATTGCATATATAAAGTATTTTGCTCCTCGTGAACATATTCCAATGCCTTTTCTATAGATATGGGGCGCATGCACCGAATACGAGCCCCTAAGGGGTCCTTTAGGCCTCTTAAATATGCCTGTAATGTTAACTTTTTGTATAGGTCTCGCTTAGCGTCAATGGTAGTCTGAACATTTTCGTGCAAAGAAATATAAGTTATTATAGTACTAAATAATGACTGGCATCTCTCATAGAATTCCTGGGGAGTACTCGATCCCTGCGTTAACAATGCAAGGTCGTTGTATAGCGCTGTTTCATCGCGCTGGTCAGCGAAGTTATTAATTAATACGTTACGGATACCTGGCCAGTCTGATGGTATACCGTTCATGTTTATTAATCGGGCGGCTGGCCCCGTAACTTTGTTCAATATGCCATTTATTAGAGCAAGTTCAGATAACTTATTTGACGGTTCTCTATCTATAATTTCTCCTACTAATTGATCGCACAAATGAATGAATCGTGTAAGCACATTTACATTTCAAATCACGCGTCCATTAGAGCTGTTGATTTTACAAAAGCTCAGATTCTCAGTCATTGTTATTGGGTAACCCCAGAGAGAGGTGGCTGGTGAAAAGCATTCAGTTTGTAGTAACTCTATTGCTATTGTCTAGAACCTGAATAAAGCTAGGTTCATGAAATAGTAATAGTAGTCAAAGTTTACATTAGAAACTCCAATAAATAAGTGTTATTGTAATTGATGAATCAAGGAATGGAAAATCCAAAATATGAATATCGACAATTATTAAAGTTTTAGTAATTTTGGTTTTACCCTGAGTATGAGAAACAATATCGTATTAAAGAAAGCAATTAGAAATTTGTTCACATAAAAAAATTATCAAGTTACCTTTAGTTTTGAAATTGCTTTTTACCATGTTGAGATTTTTTAAATTTTAAATAAATAAAGAAAGAAAAATTTATCGATACTTCTCGATTCGTCTATATAGCTCTATATTTATTTCAAATTTAATAAGCGCAACATGGCTATGTATGTTAAAAGTCAATTTAATATATTAATTTCTGTTGTAAGATCTTTTTAATGTTACTCTAAACGGCACAATTAGAAACATTGGTTAGGATTTTCGTTGAAAACCTAATAGCATCACCATTGTCCCGATACAGACAGTGTGAATGCTAATTCATCGAAGCGAGCGGTACAGTAGCTAAATTGATAGAGTGACGGGACGGTTTCCCAGAGGTCGCAGGTTCGAAACCTGCTCATACCGATAAAAATTTTTCATTCCATTTTGTATTATTTATTTGTTTTTCATTATAAACTAGTTAAAGAGACATACAATCAACATACAAACATACTTAGTATCCGATATTTATTTTAACAACAACTTAACCACTCATCGAAGTGGTGGCGGAAATCCCACCAACATTTAATTTCCCAAACTACTTAAATAACTGTTCTATATTTATATTCCTTAAACATTTTTCTTACTAATTCAAAATCTTAATAACTAATTCCAAAGGTTATCAGTGGGAGTTTAATTTATAAGCATTGGGTTTCCCAGAGATAAAAACAAACACTGGGGATATATACGCGTAAAACTGTGATTCTTGCAAGTTCCTCTCTGACCGAAAAACTGGACACACGTGAGTGTTATTGTTATATCTGTTTTATTATTATATCTGCAATATAGTGCTTGTGGAACTTAGCAGGGCTTGGATATCAACTGATGCAAACAATTTGTTTAGAACCAATTGGGAACAAACAGTGTATATTTTTATATTATAACTAGGTTCCACCCGCAGCTTTATCTGCGTTTCAGTAACCGTGATCCTTGTTAGACCTTTATTTGTTACAGTATACAGACTTTGGTAGCAGGTAGACGTATTACGCCTTTTATATCTCAATTTATATAGATGGCAAAGCCGTGGCCGGCTCTACCGGAATTTTGTAGAACGATAGCTGTCTCGTCGAATATATATTTTTTTATCTTCAATAATTGCCGAAGCTAAAAAAATTATTTATTTAGAATACGTTTGATACTACACAGAACAAAACAATTGATATAATAATGTTATATTTTTAATTTATGTTGAGCATACATGTAAATATTGTTAGTCAATCGTAAGAGATAGAGATATGCTATCGTATTTTTGTATAATTATTGTAGTTCTAAAATATGTAAAAATACATTACTTTGATGTATTTCTGCTTGTTTACGAAATGGGAGTAAAGCTCCAAGTAGACAGCTTTTTTGCGACCAACAATAATCTTCTACAATACTCGTTATATTTCAGTCAATTCACTTAAAATTATATGGTGGGTTGGTCTCTTTTACCACTCAACATGTTCTTAAGAGTGGTGACAAATTTCAAATATGACTATGTATTAAAAATATCTAATGTCAAGAACTATGATATCGATTTTCATTAAACGAACTGTCTGTTCTAAAAATTTATTACCTCTTAAAATAAAATTATTTTATACATTATTGAAATGTGATACTGGATCACGATTTTTAAAAAAACAATATTTATTAATTTATTTTATTAACATTTTACTGTATTTTTGTGATACATCTAGTTTTCTTCTCTATTCTATCTCGTTTTAATGTTGTTGTTTTGAAAAATATTGTTATTTCTTCCTAAAGATCAAAAATGAAGATATGGGGGCTATTGATGCTTAGCATCGCTTTAACAATTACAAAAACACGATCTGCCGCAGTATCTACGACTGAAACATTGGTTGTGACAAAGACAGATGATGAGGTATGTTTTATCAAGTTGTGTTTAAGGCTTTTAAAAAAGATTTATTTTAATTAAAAATTATATTTTATCTCTGATATTCAAGCTATCTTAAACAGACTATAAATAAATCAGAACATTCAAAGGAGGTGTCGCTATTGTTCTTATTTTTATAAAATTGGTTGGCAGAGGACAAGACTAAGTGCGGTTTAGGATGACATAAATAATGCTAGATACTACTATAGTATATTGATGACAATATTATGCTAACTATAACTGCACTGAAACAATAAAATTTCTTCAATCATATTGTGAAAATACCTACTACATTCTTTTAAGGTTTCACCAACGCCGTCCCCAGCCGATGAGGTAACAGAGGAACCCAATGCTCCTATTAAGCTGACCCAGATGCTTGTACGCTCGGAGGTGACCATGCGGTATGCTCATACTGCTGTCGTCACGCACATTAGAAACCCTGCTTCCAAAGCGCAGGAAACCACCTTTCATGTGCTGTTGCCTGATACCGCCTTCATCAGCGGTTTCGTAATGTAAGTTAATAGTAAAATAGAAAGTAGTCTAAAAAAACTATTGGATAAAGATTATCCAGATCTAAAAGTAGAAAAAAAATAATCTAGTTAATTACATTTAGTTAATATAACAGTTTGATAAAAGTTACATTAAGCTTCATAGTTTTAATTCCATATTCTTGAACGATGTATCGCATCTGCTCAATACACGAGCGATGTCAAGTTCTGACTTAGCGTTCTGATTTCTGATACTTTCTTTTATTTGATTTCATTTGCTAATATTATATAACATTTTTATTAGGATATTTTGAACGAATATCCTGAGATATTTCCCAATTTCTCTAATATATAAAATTTAATACCGGCTTTGCTTTATGATAAAAAATATTGACATATATAATGACTCGTAAACTTTGAAAAAAATTCTTAGCATCATCTTCTCCAAATTACGTCTGTTCTCCATATTTAATTGTAGTAGTAATATATAACAGCTTATATTCATACTTTTTTTACATCTATAATTATCATGCTTGTGCATAAGAATTAGTTAATTATTTAAGCATTTGTATACCTATGCATTAATTATTATAAAATTTGTTATTATTGCGTATTTAGGTTTGTTTATAAATAAATAAAATAAAACAAATAATAAATCGAAATGTTAATGTTTTAGGACTCTGGGTGGTAAGTCATATAAGGCTTACATTAAAGAAAAGAACGAAGCTAAAAAAGTCTTCAGTGAAGCAGTTTCCCATGGCGCCGGTGCCGCTCATATTGCAGCCAAGTAAGTAGAAATACGATTACTATATAGATTTAAATAATAATAACATTTTGTTTAACTATAAAAAAAAAACGTATATTTGACCAGAGCTCGCGACTCGAATCACTTCACTGTATCAGTGAACGTGGAGTCCAAGAGCGTTGCCATCTTCAACCTGACCTATGAAGAGCTGCTGGTCCGTCGCAATGGAGTATACAACCACGCCATCAACCTTCACCCTGGCGCGTTGGTGCCGAAGCTAGAGATCGTCGTCCATATCAAGGAATCTCAGAAGATCACGACACTCAGGGTACCTGAGGTCAGAACTGGGAATGAGATCGATGCCGCTGATAATGATGCACGTAAGTCTTTCTTTCCATTATTTTATGATCTTACTTTCTCTTTCTTTACATTAGTGATTGCACAAAACATTTTTATTTTATCAATTTCATTAAGGACTCAAGTAATTGTGTGCTTAATCACTTCAGTTAATGAATTTAGGAACACATAATAAAAAATAGATATTTGGCTTTAAATTATAAGACCAAATATACATATTCATTATAAAAAAATTACTTATAGAGGAAAAGCTGGCTTTCGTTGAATTTTATTTTTTTAAACGAGTTATTATATTGTGGACGCTTTTCACTGCCAAAAATTTTGTTATTTAATGGAACAATTAACACAAGAAATGCTTTGTGTCTTTGTTAGCTATAATAAACCTGTCGCTTTTTTAATATTTTTAGCAGAGGTTTATCATTTTAATTGGAGTGGAGCGACCTTACAAAGTCATTATTTATATTAGATAAATAATTAATTATTATTAAATTTCAGAAAACTTAAAAGCCATACAATCACGAAATGGTGACAAGGAAGCTAAAATTACATTTACTCCTGATTTGGAAGAACAGATGAGGCTTATAGGGATATACAAGGTAAATTACATACTGCAAAATCCGCTTAAAGGTCCAAAAATATTAGTATAAAAAAATTATAAATAAATAAGTATGTAATTTGAAACAATACTGATTTTAATTACAGGAGAAATCAAGAGATTCTTCATCTCAGGAGAGTCAAGGTGTTCTGGGTCAATTCGTAGTTCAGTATGATGTAGAGCGCTCTAACAATGGAGAAATATTGGTACGTTCTCTCTTTTTTAACAAAAGAAAAATGGAGATAAAGAACTGAAAAATGGAGAGCATAAAAAAATTAATAAAATACTATTTTTAGTTAGCCTAGTAAAAATACTAAAAAAAATATTTTTAATGGTCCAAATACAGGTTAACGACGGTTACTTCGTGCACTTCCTGGCACCAAATACTTTGAACAATCTCAGCAAGCACGTAGTGTTCGTGCTAGACACTTCCAGCTCTATGATGGGCCGTAAGGTGGAGCAGCTAAAGGCCGCTATGGACGCCATACTAACAACCCTCAACCCACACGATTATTTCAGCATTATTGAGTTTAACTCTGATTATTCGGTAATAACGTATTTCATTTTAGTTTTTCCTAATTTCACTTTTTTTTTAAATCTCTAGTTTCTACTTTTGGAATATTTCTGTCAGAGTAAATTAATTTCAATTAAAAAATGCAATAATGACAATAATTGCTTGTCGTCGGTAGATACATCAACTGAAAGAAGCAGATGAGACTCCAAGTCCAACTAGATACTATTACCAAATGACGTACCATAAGGAACTCGTGTCGCCTGCGATTGCTTCACCAGAGAACATTATTAAAGCTAAGATCATTATTTCCAGATTAAAGGCGATTGGAGGTGGGTACTTGAAAATAACCAATGAGCTTTTAGTCACAGCATAATATTGATTAAACTAAAAGTCAACTAACTTATTAAAATAGATTGCTTGTCTATAAAAAGAGTATTCTTTTTAAGGTACCAATATCTACAGCGCCCTACATGCGGCCATAGACCTTATCCATAAATTTGCTGATGATAACAAGGTTGCCAAAAACATATCCAAAACAAATTCAACAGATATCAAAGATCGGGAACATAAATTAGTTATCAGTAAGTATTTTATTTACGAAAGAAAGTAAGTTTGGAAGGTAGTAATGTAATTTTATTATCTGATCTCAACAGCAACCAAAAGTATTTTTCGAGAATATTAACATAAGTCAAGAATAAATAATTTAATAATATTAAACATTCAAGAATTCTGTAGATTATGATAGAAAAGGAGTTTTTTTTAATTATAAGCGTCTACCTGTTAGATGATCTGGAGCCCATTATCATTTTCTTGACGGACGGCGACCCGACAACGGGCGAGACTAGTACGTCTAATATCATCTCGTCCATCACTGAGAAGAACTCCGGAGAATTGAAGGCTTCCTTATACGCATTAGCTTTTGGTAATTTAATTTTAATACATTTGAAACTTTTAATTATAACATGATAGTCATTACGTAAGGTTCTCTCTCTTGGTTCGTATCATCTTACATCACCAATTTAAAAAGAAATAAAGTTGATGAGTACATATTATTATGATTGGTCAGGTGAGGACGCAGACCGCAGCTTCCTGCGTAAGCTGGCTCTCCGCAACGAGGGCTTCATGCGACACATCTACGAGGCGGCGGACGCGGCGCTGCAGCTGCGCGACTTCTACAGACAGGTGTCGTCGCCGCTGCTGGCACACGTCAAGTTTACCTACCCAAAAGAACAGGTCAGATATTCGCCTATTTAATAATTAAAGTAACATTTTTGTACTCAAACTCTTGGATTCCTGATACTTAAACCCAGGAACAATTTATGCCATGGTCTGAGCTCATGACTGATGGTGATGAGCTCCGAATAACATTAAAGTTAGGATAAAATAACAGTAATAATAAATTGTTTTTAGTTTTAAGCAACACTGAATATTTTTTAGCTTTGACTATAACGTCTATATTGTACCGCAAATTAGAAATATTTAGTGTTTTAGTTATCTAATTAAATCTTTTGATAATGTACAATCAGCCCCAAAAGTCACAAAGATTTCAAATCACATAGCATATATAAATCATTAAAGAATACAAGAAGAATTAGATAGACATGAAAAAACCAAATAACTTAAATATTAATTTGTTAAAGTAGCTGAATACTGTCTGATTCGAAAATATGTTACCGTCTTACGTAACAAATATCATTAAACATAATATCTGTTTAAGGACAAAGCTTAATTAATTTTACTTTTTTGCTTGTTTTTATTTAACTTAACTGTAATTATCAAATTTTTAGATTTTTTATATAGATGACTTACATTGTTGAGTTTTACTAAAAAGTTGAAATCGTCGGCAGATAAAAGAGGAAACTGTCAGCAAGAACCAGTTCCGTATGGTATATGCTGGTTCTGAGGTAGTTGTAGCTGGAGAGTTGGCTGATCAAACATCCGAACTGGCTCCTATCATCACCGCCTTTCGCGGTGCCGAAGACGGTGAATGGGTAAATGGTTTTATTATATTATATAATAAATATATATTATAGCTAAGATAAAAAAAGTTAATGGTCGTTTCGTCTGTTAGTTTTTTGTTCCCATGTCCGCTGAACTAAAGAACGTGTGTTCAATTTCCACCAGAGACCGTTGTGATCCAAAGATTATTAGTCACACACGCAAATATGGAGTCTATATGTTCTGTGTATCCTTTTTTCTATCTTGGTAAAACTCCACGTAATAGACATTATTTCTCTAATGCGGAAGTATTTTTTTTAAATCTGATCACTTTTGACATTAATATTTATTAACATGCTTTTTACTAACTGCGGTAAATAATAGTGTAATTTTATTTGTATATTACTTCATATATAAATTAATGATTAAATTTTTCAATTTATATTTAAAGATACCGTTTGAGGTCCGACCTAAAGTCCCTGTTAGCCGTGTGAAGGAGGGCTATCTACCTCTAGAGCGGTTGTGGGCGTATCTCAGCATCAAGCAGTTGCTGGACAAGCGAGACGCAGCCGACCAGTCCACAGCCGACGAGCCAGAGAAGAAGGCTCTTGCTTTAGCTCTTAAGGTAAAACAGATAGGAGAGTTATCATTTAATGACTGAATATTAGACGTAATAAATAAATAAGCAACATTTTCATTATTTTAGTACTCTTTCGTAACTTCTCTGACGTCGCTGGTAGTAGTAAAACCTAATGAAACAAATGCTGTTGATGCTGTGCCAGCCGACAAAGATGGTACGTAGTAATTGTATAAACACATCTTTTTTTCTACATCACAGGTAGCATTTAACATTGAAATAACAACATCAAAATCTAATTTTTTTCAGATCCACCTCCACCGACAAACACTCACCAGTTTCTAACTTACAGCAACGGTTTGTAATTTTTTTCTTTCGTGTTTAATATACCTTTAGTTATATAAGTATTTTAAATATTCTTATAAGACTTATAAGTATTCTAAATCTTTCAAGGCTGGCAACGCTCTTGTGAGTCTTCGAATGTTGCATGAGTTCATGGGCAGCGGTGACCACATTTTATCAGTGATCCGCATGCTCGTTTGCCCTCCTTTCACATACAAAAAAAAAAAAAAATCTTTCGTATTATACACTTAACACAAACAGACAAACTAGGAAGAATATAGTCGCTATAACCTTGGGCACATGCACAGCATGCACAGCATGTCTAATCCACTACTTGGGCCTTCATCTTCCTGTGGTCAGTAAGCGAAAAACTTTTGCTTCGGATTCCGCTACCCTCCTCGACTAGGAACCCGACACAACAAAAACCAAAGTGTCGCCAATCCGGTTCAGACCATAAACGGGTTCATCGTACAACGTGCTGGAACTCGACTAAATTGTTTTGGGGAAACCTTGCCGCGGCCCGATGTTGTGGCCTACCAAGTCATATTTAGGGTACCTAGAGCCTAGAAGCCTTGAAAAAGGAATTGTCTACGGACGTCGAGAAAATCGATGTAACATTACTCATGGTCGTAACAAAATCAAGATCATATTTTTTATCTACAATTAGTTTTTAGTTTCACTACCAAACATCAACTTCGATACTTTTAGCAGAGCGTACTAAAATTTCTCTAACGGCTATATTTATTATAGATATCATAGTTTTTTAAATATTACTCAATTAAAGTCGTAGATGGTTCTAAAAATAAAATATAGATCTATTTTCGATTTATCTATTCAAAATATTGAGTAATTAATTAAAAGTAACTTAATATATAAATAAATTTATTTGACAGCTCAGTCACACTCAAGACCAAGAGTTCATAATCGGATGGGAGGCGGATATCAAGGTCGGATTGTGAATTTCGGTAAGTTTTATTAATTTATTTTTTGGTATTATTATTTTTTATTAAGTTTTATTAATTTATTTTCATTTGCTAGTTATTGTTTTAGTAATTTATTTTTAATACTTTGGACATTTTAAATGTAATGGACATTTTAAATGTAATTATTTCTTGTTTGTAAATTATGAAATACAGTTATAAGATCGGTATAAATAGACATATTTTAGCCAAAATTTTGTCTTTTTACTTTTACTATTATTATTTTATTTTTTTAGGGAACGGAATGAGCAACACAAACGCTCTTAATATAGGTAGGTATTACTAACAAAATTGTACAATTAGCTTGAATATTTTTTTTCTATTTTTTATTATTTTATTTAATTTTAGGGTACGGAATGAGCAACAGAAACTCTGTTAATATAGGTTTTTTACAATTAGTTTGAATATTTGATTATAAAATCCTTATAAATAAATATTTGGATATTGTCTTTTTACTATTTTATTATTATTTTATTTACTTGTAGGGCACGGGATGAGCAACAGAAATATTATTAGTATAGGTAAGTATTAGCAAAATTTTACAATTAGCTTGAATATTTTATTATAAAATTATATTTTAACATTTATTACTATATTTATTTACTATTATTCATATTATTTTATTTACTTTTAGGGAACGATTGGAGCAACAGAAACACAGTCAATATAGGTAGGTCTTACAGACAGATTTTATAATTAGGATGAATATTTTTACTACCATATAGCTTATGAGGTTTAGAGGGGATTCTGCAAAGGATCTACAAAATACAAACAATGGTACGATTTATAGTAACTACCACTAGTTCACTAATTTAGAAATAATTCCTAAATTTAATACCGTTTTGAGGGTGCCTTCAGCTCCTCCTTTCTTGCAAAAGTAGTGTTAATAATTACTTCTATTTTATTTTTTCAGAAGACGAAATGCCAAATAGTAACTCTGTTAGTCTACATATCCTAGGTAGGTTACTAGTAAACAATTATAGTTAATTAATTTTCTTTTAGCGTTTAGTTCAGTTCTTAAAGCTCGCAATGAGATAAAAGTTGCTCTCAGGAGAATGCTTTGTTGTAGTCTTCGGAGGTCTCATGCATGCATTTGTAAAGAATTTTGTTAAATTAACCGTATCAATTTTAAAATTTAAAAGTAACGGTGACTATACGAAAATAGTGATACATTAAAATTATTCGGGCCTAATATAATATAATAGTTATATTATAGTATGTATATATTTATTTCATTTATTTATTTATAACTTTTCCACTTTGAATCCATATCAGTGATCACTTGTGTACGTCAATAAAGAGTCAGGAGGGGCCATTTTGATACCATACTTATCGAAATCAGCCCTTCTGGACACTCTTCAACTTAAGAGTTAAGGTTACGAGGGTTCCAAACATATATACATAGTTATATATAATAGTTATCATGAAAGATTAAATATAAAAAATGATTTTAATTTATATTTAGTTCGAGGAATTTTTATTGATATTTATAATTATTGATTATTTGAAATTCTTTAAACAAAAGAAAATATAGAACTATTAATTTCAACTCCTTCTTTAAATTCATTAAGGTTTTGATGTACTTAATTGAAGAGGGATTTTTTGCTACTCTCAGTTAAAGTAAGAATAATCCAGTACATATACATAATTTTATTTCACAGATAGCGGATATTCAAGATCAGGAGGCCATGATCGGATACTTGGAGGATATCGAAGTCAAATGTCGAATGGCTGTAAGTTTTAATTTAATTTCTTTTTTGTTTTTAATTCTTTGGACATTTAGAATGTTACAAGGAATCCATTTAATATTTCAAAAACGACTTGTTTAATTTCAGTTTTTATTGTTAACACCTTATAAATATAAGCTTATTTTGTACAACCCCATTTAATACGAATAATCGAGTTAAATATTTTCACTTTACAGACGGAAGTGATTACTTTATTTTTAACGCTAACTAACGTCTTGTCGAAGTGGTTTGCGTGTGGTTCTTATTATTTTGTCTTATTTATTTATATTATGTAATATAGTACTTCAAAATATAAAATAATACTTGAGCTTGGTAAAAACACAAATAATATATTTAAAATTATTTTACGACTTCTATTTTATATATTCAGCTCTCTCTCTAGTACCTACACTACTTTACGGAAGTCTCACTTCTGTCGTCGTTCACATTTTCTTTAGTGAAAAAAAAAATCTAATTAATTGAATGAATTTAAATACAGATATGGGCGGGTCAAACTATGGGTTCGATTCAGACGAGGACGAGGATTACAGTGGTGAGTCGTTTTAAATTACCTGTAAAAACAACATTTAAATATTAAATTTATAATATTAGTTAAAGAATTACTCGCAAAGTTTATATAAAACTTTTAAATCTGCTGATGCGTTACATGTCAGAAGTGTATTTTTTTATTTCAAACTCAACGCAGCTCAAAATAATATTAACATAATAGATTTTCACATGAAAATAAAATTGTTAACTGTACAACAGACAAACAGAAATTATTCAGTTTTATTAAGTTATTTGTATTTTGGTTTTTTTTTTATTTAGATCAAACCGGCTTCTGGAACTATGGGAGACGACATAGACATTACTATCAGCCATCTTTTAGACGTAATATTTTTTATTTATTTATTGATATAATATAATTTTCTAGTTGCGTCTCATTCGAATTAGCTTATAACATTGGATAGCATGTACAAGTCTTGATTATGATGATGAATTTTTCATACTATATTCCTTTTAATTTTTACGTATTTATGTTCTACATTCTAAACCCTCTTCTTTAGGTCCTAGCATACCGTCCACGACACCAGTAAGCGTCACAACTGAAGTACCAGATGTGAAGAAGTATCATTTAGAAAATTACAGCTGGGCTTTAGGTTTACTCAACAAAAGCGCTGACGCACTTATGTTCTTGGAAAACGGAAACCAGGTTCTCTTAGAGCTCTCTAAAGACGCCAATGTAAGGAACTGTTCGTCTCTTTGACTTAAAGTTTGAATTAATTGTAATTATTAATATGTGAACGTGTACAGGCGCCACGCTCGAGCGGCCCCGAGGATTTGTGTTCTAATACGCCAGTGATCACGTATGGGCCCGCTATGTGCGTGTATCTCACGCGTTGTGAAGCCGCGAGAAACATCAGCGTTGATGACTACCGCAAGTCTTACTGCCGCGTAGACAACAAGTGAGTCAAATATAAGCTAAATACACCAGAGAAGTCTTAAATTTAATGTTATTTTTTCTGAGGATTGTTAAAAAATGTAACGTTTATATTGAAATTTTTTAAAAGCATCTTATCTTTCTTTCATTTATTTTATTTCTTTATTAATTGCGTAAAGCGTGGATGAGTATTTTTTTAATAGAATTTGATTGAGGAGTTTGCTGCTTGTAATATTTTTGTTTATTATTTACTAATCTGATGGTGAACTGATAAATATTTTATACTTTTTCAGGTATGCTGGTGTTTGTTGTCCAAGAGAACAAATTGACGTCGCCGGACACTAACCTCAGTTTCAACTTAAATACATATTTTATTTTACATTGTAAAACAACTTATTAGAAGCCGTCCTTACAGTCTTATAAATAAACAAAACAAACATGAATCTAACAAGATAAACACCATAATTAAATGTAAGCACCACAAATAAATGGTTTATTTCTAACCTAGTATTTCTATTTCTAGAGACTAATTCTTGATATCCACTCCTGATTTAAATAAACTATAAATCATACATTTCTGTTCGAATCGAGACAAAGCCACAAATGTAGATGCTAAGGGGGCAGGTCACAATATATGATTCCCGTTTCGCCTTAGTAGACTAGTAACATGGCGAGAATGAGTACTAAAAACGTATGTAAGGGGTATGATTACATAATGGGGGGGGGGGGAATGAAAAAGATCTAAAAAGAGAGCCTAAAGTTAAGTGTTTAGTTACATATGGAATTTCAAAAGTATATTTTTAGCAAACTCTTTTTTAAACTTAACTTCTAATTGCATAATTACGACGGAGGGGAGGATTATTAACACCAATAATATTGAAACTCAATACGTAAACTAAATAATTGATGTTCTGTTTTCTGACCATTTATTGCCCAACACAGAGCTGGGCGAATAACTTTATAGTATAGAGGGGCACAAACCCCCAAGGTTTTAGATAAGTTGCTATTAATATCTTCAGTAGACATTAAAAGTGTTTTGTCACAATACTAGTTTACTTTTCCATTTTATTTTCTTCAATGGTTTTTACTTTAATAAAAGTACCTCCCGGGTATCGTGGTATATGAACTTATATGATTTTTGTTCTGACTTAGAAGGTAAAAAGCCAGCAAAATAAGATTATTCATAGCTCAGATGAGCTTGAAAGTATTTAACCAAGACGCAAAGTTCCATAAAAAGACATTTCCGACTGCATTACTAAAAATGTTAAGAAGTTCTTTGTCAAACCAACTTACAGTTGAGCTTTCTGGTTCCTTGTCAATACGATCGAGTTGAACTGCAGTCCAATACAGCCACTGCTAAAACTTGATGGATCTCTGGCGCATGCTGCCAAAGAGAAAGGAACTGACTATTTCTACTTCTCTTTCTGCTAGCAGTTTGCATACTGATACTGAGAACGCAACTCTAGCACATTTTCCTCAATCCGGAATGTCGATGCCAGAAATATAACAGTACAAAGGTATGGTGGGTTTTGTCGTCTGTCTCTCTGTCTAGCATCTTTTTCAAAACTGGAATAATACTGAAAGCTTGCTATCGTAAAACTCGTGCTCAAAAGGGGTTGTCATGCTGACGGTGCCAATTCACACGGCGTGAACAATTCATGCCGCAATTTTGCCATGTTCAGATATCATGAATAAGTCGGACAAATTCCGATAGTAATAACATGAGTACAGCCGGATTATTATATATAATAGTAATCATGGATCGCGAAATTTTACATACAAACATAATATTTGTTTTTAATCTTTACATCAAATTAGAAAATGTATTTTTGGGATATTTATGAAGTATATCAAATACATGAAACATGTAAATAAGATAGTATAAAAGGGAAAGAATAAATAAGTATAATTTATAGTTTATTTTTTATTTTATTTATGGTATGGAGATTCTTTTTCGCACTCGTAAATTTCGGATCTAATTTTAAGGCCATTACGTACATTTTTTCAGCTGAATCATACTTCTTCCAACGATGATAAAGTACGCCTGTAAAATACAAGAATAGTAATTTTAATAAGATTAATATATATAAATTTATTGTTAAAATTATTGGCAAAATGGCGGCTATTGTGTAAATTGAATTTAGAAAAAATAATATTTTACAGAAATTATGTATGACACCTCGGATCGGCACTTCGTTTTTTTATAGAGGATGGATGAAGTGTCTCTTTCTTTCTCCCTGTCTCTATCTCTGTCTCACACAAACACATTTTTGACGGTTTTAAGACCAAAGAATAATGTCTTTATTTAGTAGTTATAATGTTCTATGTAAGAACAGTTATATAGAATTAGAAGTTGATCATTATAAACAATTAGTTTTTCTATTTGACACATCATATGATAAAAATAACTTCAAAACGTGACCACGTGGTTACAGTTGTCAAGTGTTGGTATTAATTTTAGTTATTTATATATAATATACATTCTATAAGAACTGTCAACTATCAATTTTACCGTTGGTTAAGTCTAGATTTAGCAGTTTTTATTAAATGGTGCATATTTTTTCGACATATAGTCCCACTAGGGAATAGAGGAGTTTCTTTTTAAATTTATTTTTTTTCATTAATTAAAACTTAATAATTATTATATTTCAGTGAACTCTTACCGAGATTTGCATAATGGATAGCTTGGACCCTATTACCAAAATATTCTATGGCTTTAAAGAAATATTTCTCAGCTTCTGCATAGAGATCCATTCTGCCATAGATGTTGGCGACTGCGAAGTTGATTGAGGGTGTATCAGGTAACTCTAACAGCGCTTTGGGTATAATTTGCAAAGCTTTGTCAGTTTGTCCTGAAATTGCAAGATGTATATGTACTATATAAATATAATGTTTAGTTTTTGTTATAAAACTCTTAATTCAAAGTTTTTTTACCATCAAAGTAATATTGTAAAATCTATTGTTTTTTTTTTATTTTTTTTTGTAAGTAGATAAACAAACAGGTAATAACAATATATATTTGCCAACAAAGTTTCCACTGGTATTTATACATGGGGTGAAATTATTAAAATCGAAATAAGCCAAAAATGATAGGAATACATTTAAAAAAATCTAAAATAATTTCAAAATCTAAATCAAAAATATTTATATGTTCTTAAAATTAATTTGTATTATAAATAAATGTCAAAATAAACTGTTACCTGTATTATCTAACAACGCTAATAAATTCGTCCAAGCAGACACGTGTTTTGGATTCAAATTGATCGCTTGAAACCAATTTTCTATTGCATGTTCATTTCGCTTAATTTCCAAATACTGAAACAAAAGTAATTTCAATATAAGTATTTAATTTTTTTTTCATAATAGTGACCTCTTTCAAACTGTCATAGTTTAAAACAGTTGTATTTCAATATTAAAATAATGTTACTTTTTGAGACATGAGTTTTTATAAGAGAACTTGGTAACACCACTAAGAGGAATTGCAGAAGTTTAAATAAAAGAACATTGTTTTATAGATATTAAACATGGATCACGAAAGTTTAAATACAAAAAAAAGATATTTACCAGGTTCCCCAAATTGTAATAACAATCAGGATATTTCTTTCGTAATTGTATAGCAGTCTTATACGCGTATTCAGACTCGTCATATCTCTTTGTGTTAGCGAGCACTATGCCCAGGTTCATCCACGCGGCTGGGAAGTCATTTCTGAAATTAATATTAATTACACTTTTTTTATCTTAACTTTAAAATTACGATTTGAGTGTTGTCAATGTCGATAAATTATTCTATGTTTCAAAAGAACTAAAAAAGCGCGCGCAAAATTTCCCCATGCAAAGTCTATGGGAAAAATTAATTTTTTGACTAATCACTGCAATTAGGCTAATGAGATTTGAGAGTTGTCACTATTTTTCAGCAGTGTAGCATAATGAGACCTTTGATTTGAGCCATCAACGATATTTTTCCCTTTAGTGGTTCTCGAGCTACAGTGTGCCAACGAAATCGCTTCCTGCATTAATATATAAGATTAATAATAAAACTGGTTACATTATAATTTTTTAACTCATTGTAACACTGACGGAATGGCGCAGTGGGTATAACTCGCACTTATTCTGCCGGTGGTCGGTGGTTCAATCGCCGTACTGGATTTTTTTTACTAACAACTTACTTTTCTAGGGTGTTTTTCTTTGTTTTTTGTGTTCACGAAAGTTAAATGATTGGTTAATATTCAAAAACATATTTGAAATTATTTTTTTTTAAGTTATATTAATTATTATGGATTTCCATTTTTATTTGGAAACCTATAATTATTAATATTGTGCAAAATAACTAATATCATATAAATATTTTTAAAATTCTATCATAATTTCAGTGTGTTTAGTTTTTTATTAAGAATATATATCTGTGAAGATGTTTTTAGTCGTATTTTATTATATATAATTTATTATATATAATACTCACTTGTACCGAATAGCGTTTCTTAAATAGAACTCAGCCTCATTGTATTGATTTTCGTTCTTCAACAAATTTGCCAAATTATTCATTGCTTGATAATATTCTGGATACAACCTACCAAAATTAAAATATTAGAGATCAAGATTAAAAAATATATATATATCATTGGGATCAGTTTTCATTCATCTTTTATATTTTTAAATGAAATACATACATATATACATACATATATACATATATACATATATGAAAATTGCTTTATAAGAATATAATAAATACTCTAAAAGGTATTGTATTCATGCCTCACTAGTATGTAATAGCTTCCTCATAATATATCTAATATGCTGTCTTAGAATTTTATTTAGAAGTATTTTAAGCAATCAATGTACCGTAGACATAATTTCATTATTATTTAACACATGCTAAGATTGTTCTTAGAGGTCAGGATCTTTCGATTTAAAATATACCTAATGTTATAATAATATAGCTAAATAATAAAAAATATTTATAAATTGTAGCCTAAATCTTAATCTGATGTGTAAGCTATACTAAAGTTTTATCAAAATTAGTGGAGTAGTTTTTCGTGAAAGACTAAAATATACATCCTCACAAACTTTCGAATTCATAATACTAGGAGCGCGAACCAGACTTCAATTTTTACTCGCTGCGGACGGCTCGGTATGTGTTAGCATATTGAGCGAAGCGAGGTGCAAACAGCATCGAAGTTGCATTTACAAAAAGTCGACGCATTCTGTCCTGAACTATTTTTCAAGATGAGACACAATATTCAATATTTTTTTAATTTCTTTGAAATCCCTATTATACTGATGGCTATCAGTGTGTAAAATTTGGAAATTTTCAGATATACCATTTTTGATTGATGCTTGCTCAAAGGATGCAGAAAAGTCTCTCATAGAGAGATTCGCTCGCTTCGCTCAATTAGTAAGTAGGATTAACATTTACTATTTACCTTATAGCTTCTTTATATTCCACTAAAGCCCAGCTGGTGTTATGAGAGGCGTCAGCTACTTTAGCTATATTGTAATGTACTTTGGCGTTCAAAGGACATATAGTTAAAGCATTTGTGAATAGTGTATATTCATTTTGCCAATCTATTGATCTTTGATAGCTTTTTAATGAATATATTAATATTATTAAATAAAAACATGCAATAACCACCTGGAATGAGATTTAAAGCTCATTATAATATGTCATATAGAATCAAGAAATAATATATATATTAGCAGAAGAATATCAAAATTTTAAGATTGAGTAATCCAAAGCCCAGGTGTTACAAACATTTTATTTGACAGAATTATATATAAAAAAACCTTTATAAACTAACTTTTGCTTTTATTTTGTTAGCAATTTTATTTATTCCAATGGCTATTAAAAAACAATAACCCATTGATGGAATGTACAAGATTCTCTCGGCTATCACAAATCCAACTGGATACATTATGTTTGATGCTGGTAAGAATGGTACCACCATTAGAACTATTGCCATTACTACCACCCTGAAAGAATATATTATAAATGAAATATCTGAATTGGAATACATTTTTAAATGAAAATTAATAAAATTAGTCATATTTGCCAATATTTTCGAAGACATTTTTGTGTTTATCAATGTCTCTATCATTTAAACTTCAAATTTTATAATTAGTATGTTCTTGAGTTAATTTCTAATAAACGGGTAGAAGAATAATGAAATCAAACAAGCAATGGATTAGAAACTACATTATAGTTTTTGGAATACCTTTTAAGTGATTTGTCATTTCTACTACTAATTATAGCTCCTATAATTAATAATAAATATAGATATAAAAGTACTGGTAACAATATTCTGAAGTCAAGCATATGTGTAATGAGTGGTACACATCCCATCGACCAGTCGTAACATAACCACTCGGGCCATACAAGCAGAGTGAAGTTGAGAAAATATATGTAGTTGTATGTTGCTATCTGGAATATAAAAGAAAAAATAATATTTTTTTTTACTCAATTAGTTATATACTCTTTTTTGCATTATTTTAGTTGTGGGAATCCAAGATATATTTTTAAATATCTATTAATTTATATATAATTATCTGGCTGTACCCACGTAAAACGAAAGTTTGGAACTCTTTGCCGGAGTTAGTGTTTCCTGATCAATCATCTGTAGGGGGTCTTCAAATCTAGTGTAAAGTTTTGCTTAATATCAGGCGAGCTGTAGTCAAATGCTGAACTGTTCTGATTTTAAAAAAATGCTTTTATAATTTTAGTGTAGTTCATACCATGATTCTGCCACCTTTCAGGCTCATGAGTAAGCTTACTGAATAGGTTCGAAACTAGTTGGGGGCCAATAATCTCCATATTATTTATTTGAGTACAGCCATATAATAATATATAATAATCAAAATAGATCATCAAAGGTTAAATACAAAAATATCTCTTCATATTTAAAAATAATAGAGAACCTTTTTTACCTTAGTAAGAAGACTATCTGCAAAAGCAGTTGGATTGTCTGTTGGTTTGAATTCTGGTTTTGTTCTGCCCATTATTGTCCACCTAACATAAAGTAAAACCATTGCCGAGGTGACAATGCAAACTATTCTGTATACACATTTGATATCAACATATATATTTTTAAAATAAATTCCAGTGTGTGACTTTTTGGAATCACTTTTTTTAATGCTGATCAATAAATCATATATGCAGCAAATACCCTGAAACAAAAAAAAATTAAATTCCTTCTAGAATAAAATTAATAAAATTAATAAAGTAATGATAACATACCAGAACTGTTATACCATTTTCTTTAAATAACATTGAAGTTCCAGCTAATAAAATACTAACAAATAAATAAATATTGAAATAACTAACAGATCTTAATGCTCTCTCATAAAAAAGGAATGATAATAGGAATGTAAGTGCAGATAACAAGTCTGCTCGTCCCACAATACCAGAGACGGCTTCAACATGAATCGGATGTACTCCAAATATCACAGCTGCCAATACAGGTATATTCAGCATACCTGACATTACTTCATTCATTTTAACCCTTTTCCATATGCTATCATAGGTTCTCCACAGTAAGATACAGCATACCAGATGGCAAATAAGATTGATGGTCTTAAATTGTGTTGCTATCAGATTTTTGTTGCTTAAATAATAGTTTAGTCTAAAAATATAAATATAATTCTGGATTATGTATAACTAAAAATGGTTTACATATTATTAATTTCGAATTAAATTTTTTTGTTAATATATTAAATATTGTTTAATAGTGTGGCACTTTTTGGTCCTAGTTTATGTAATTTGTATTTATTGTATTTTTGGATTACACTGTTGGATTACCCAATAAAGTAAATAAATAAATAAGTTTTACCTAAACGATAATATAGTAAGAGGCCGGTAAGACTTATGACTAAGGTTACTCTTTATATTCGTACCCCAGAAGTCATTACTAAAAGTATCTAACCAGGAATCAGAGGTAACATCCTTATTTTTTATAATTGCCTCAGAGTCATCAAATACAAAGTTTCCTTGTAAAGTAAATATAAAAGGAATACTTGATACAATACTAATATAAAATATTTCTTTAATCATGATCTAAGAAATTAAGACCGCGAATTGGAACTTAGATACATAAATTATTATGCGTTATATTAAGTACGCTCATTTATTGGTTTGGTTTTTATATAATTAACATAATTATAATTCTAAAAACGGCTTATAAAACTTTTACATTGTATTTTGTTTTGCAAAACGTAAATCATTCATTCGTTGTCCCAGTCAGTTAGACGTCATTGTCAATCTGTTTATAATGTTCTGCACTGAAAGATTGTCTATTAGCAATTTTATGGCATAATAAAAAAGATTGCAGTTTCTACAGTTTAAAACTTCGAAAGAGCATTATTATTTAGAGCGTTATTTAACAATAATATAAATTAAATTTCTACATTGATTTTATATAGAATAACCAGAAAAATGTTTGAAAAAAATTAATTTAAGAAAAAAAATCATAATGTCGCTAATTAACAGTTTAAAAAAAACGAAGAACGAACTAATTCTAAAATAAATAAAAATGGTTCAAAAATCTTTTAATTTTATTGGGGTCCTAAATTAACTAAATAAAACAAATAACTTAGAAAATATTTTAATGAGTCATAGATGTAACAGTAAAGTTCGAATCCAGTGGTTGTAGGCTGTGTTTAACATCTAGAGCAGTTCTAGGATCCCTGAGCGCGGCTGCTGCGTGTGCGAGCTGTAACGCGCACTCTGGGGGTGAAGATGCTGGAAGTGTGGTACATTCTCGCTCTAAAGCGCTCCCCACACATGTGAGAAGTTCCGAGAAGCCAAGCGATATAGCCGCTCGACGAAGCCGGTTTAGTTCCTACATGAAATCATTAATTATCAGCTGGAAGATACTAGACCTAAAAATTCATTAGCGAGAAACTGTTTTGTAAACGGTAGAATGCAATGTACCTAAGGCATCTAGGATTTAATGAAGATATTTAAAAAAATTGAATGAGATTTATAAAAACATATATTTTAAACATAATAATTTATTGTGTTTTATATAAAAATATAAACAAACCTTGTATAAATGCTGAGTTTTGTCAGGTAATTTCCTGGCATGTCGTAGTACTTTCTGTACGTCAGCTAGAAGAGTGTGCGGTCGCGCCCATGCATAGCCTGATCCACCGCTGTACGAACGCCAGGAGCGGATTGGAAATGTTTCCGCTAATAACATAAATGTTGTTCGTATTAGACTATTAAGGTAATTATAAATTGTATAATAGTAATTATTATGTATACATAGAGAACTAAGCAATGCGTTTGATTTTTTTGCTGTTCGCTATTTGTATTTTAAATCAGAACAATTATAAAGTATAATAAAAATTAAAATTCTAACTACAGGGAGGCTTCTCACTGTACCTCCAGTGTCTTGTAGCTTTAATGACAATATATACACATATTTTCAAATAAAATACTCTATATAAGTAATATTATGTTATTTAGAAGTGGATATGAGTTTATTAATTTGATATATATTATTCAAATAAAAAAAATATTTATTTATTTATTTGCCTTCTTCATCTTGAACCAGAATCAGTGTGTATGTGTATGTTAAATTGAAGGGCCTATAAAATCTATTGTTAGTGTATTGTTCAGTGAAAAATGGGAATTCATTTAAATGAAAACCATTTTTTTAGTAAAACATTCCTAATCGTGAGAGAATACCAGACAAGCAATAATATTAAAACCACAATATAAAACAATTAATAAAATGATTTTATTTTAAAAATCTAATATAAAAAATAAAAAAATTGAAAATATGCTACCAAAAACTATATTATGGACTTACTAGAGGTACTATTATCTTCTGCAGGTCCCAATTGATCTAGTGGTCCGAGCCAGGGAGCTGCAGAGGCACCAGGACGCATAATACTAAGAAGCAAGCACGATCGCCTTGCCCGGGAGACTTCGCACCACGCGGATAATGAGCCCCACCAGTCTGATCCCAGTTGGACTATTGCAGACATACCTTCCACCTTAGAAAATTCGTAGAAATTGACATTTAATTGATTATTGGTATAATTGTATTTGTATCTGTTTGAAGCTTTGTTAAATATGTATAGCCATGTTAAGTTTATTAAATTTTAAATAAATACTGAATTAAAAATTAATTGATACAAGCAGGATTCGAACCTGAACTTTTGTCTCAGAGGTTGCGGGTTTGAATCACATTTTTAAAATATTTTTTCAATACCTTAAGAGCGCCATGTAGTAAGACACAAAAATTGGGAACTTTGCTTGGATCAGACATATCTTCATCTGTAGAAGTCCCTTCAGAACTACTGCCTTCCTGTAAAATATTGTTTTTTTTTACTTTCCTTGATATCAAATTTAAAAAAATTCTTTGTATAAGGTTATGGCACCTTACCTTTGTTGGTGTCTTAGATCCATAATTATCCCGATTTGTTGAATTGCTTCCTTGGGCTTGTGGTATCACCAGATGTTTGCTGATTGCTATTGGTGTACCTGAATAAGGGTTGTAGAATAAATTTTTAATCAATATTCTATAGTTATAATAGTTTTTTGAAGTTCACATAAACCAAATGCAAAGTACCTAAATCCTGCTGTGTTAGAAATCCAATGACGTGTAACTGATTGGACAAGGTGTAGCTTGTTGATATACAATCATGTGCGGCTGGTTGTGGTGCTGGAAACAGCTGCACTTTTGCTTCTAGCTGACCACACTTGAGAGTGCACCAGAATTCCTGGTAATGTTGTTCACATAGTCGTGTCATGGCTGTCACTACCTAGAAAAGGTAGTTTTTAAAATTTAATTATTTTTTTATCTTTTAATGGATATTGTTTAATCATTTTTATTTTTATTAAACTTACTCCAGGCACATTGAGCTGATCTGGACAATATATAGCACCTCGGGATATATTGACATTGGTATTATTTATCGAGTTACTGGCTAAATCTACTATCTTCTGATAAAGAGGCATTGCTGAAAATAATGTTAATTGAGCCATTTCCTTATAAATGACATATTAGTTTATATATAATGTATTACTTATCACATTTATATATTAGTTAAGAAAGGTTTTTCATAAGTTATAAAAACTGAACATATCAGAATGTAATCGAGTTATTAATAAATATGAAAATTTGAATTGATGTAAAAAAGTTAAATAAGAGAAACAACTACAGTGAAATAAGAAATATAAGTGAAATAAATACACAAAATAAACAATATTGAAAAAATCTTACAATGTTGTAAACATGCATCATGCGGTGATACAATCGGCAACACATGTATTTTTCCAGGGTATGTGGGGGGAAGAGGAAGTGCCTTGATTATTCGGTTTCTGCCAATTGAACCAACTCCACAGTTTCCATCAGTGATCTGCAGAATATAAAGTAAATAAAACAAAGAATGTAACATTATCATATTTGTTATTTCAAAAAATATATAAATGTTATATTTAAAAGAGAGAAAAGACAAGCATGTTGGTCACCTGATACAGATCTCTGTCGCTAACTATATTTTGCATTATCAGAGGCTAACAATATTTAAGATGTGGAATGAGCTTCCTTCGGCGGTGTTTCCAGATCAATACGACATGGGTACCTTCAAAAAAGGCTTTTATTCCTACCTCCAAGGCTGGCAACGCTCTTGTGAGTCTTCGAATGTTGCAAGAGTTCATGGCCAGCGGTGATCACATTTTATCAGTGACCCGCATGCTTGTTTGTCCTCTCTTCCCATAAAAAAAAAAAATAAAAAAATTTAAACAAACCAGTATAATTTGCACAGGAGTCTGGTACCCCCATTCATTCAGAACAAGTTGGTTCACCCCATTGAGAGCAGTTTCTAAACATGTTTTGTCACCTTCTTCTATTTGAGGCAACTTTACTCGTATATTGTCGAATTCACGTGTGAATGGGACAGCAACTACAAACCAGTTATTTTCAGAAACTCTTTTTAATACAGTAGTATATTTAAAATCTCTTTATGTCGTTGAGACGGGTACCTTCGTAAACTGATGAAAAAGTTACTAAGGCTACATATTCTAACTTAGCATGTACACATAAATAATCTAAAAAAGTGTTTATAGCAGCTGTTGCTATTGTATACCGCGTATGACTTTCAGTTGTATCTGTATTGGGCAAAGGTCTCGACATTGAAAGAGAAACGTCCAATAAAATAACTGTGGGCATTGTTGTAGTTTTTTAAATAATTTTCATTTAAAAAAAAACCAAGCTCAAATGAAGTTTAAACAACCTCTTATTTATTTTATTTAGTACTAACAATTGTCAACTTCGTATATCATTTATTACTGTCAGTGTCATTAGACTGTTTACTCTATCATTGCAGAGAAATAAATTACTTGTCCATGACCTCAAAGTTTTATCATTTTGTTTTTATACTATTAGAATAAAAAAATACTTGTATTTTTTGGTTATTTAAGAAAATGTAATTTATTATTATTATTATGAAATATGCTATAAGTGAAAATTGTATTATATCTGAAAGTAGAACGATAGATTATATTTCATATTATTTAGATTCCATATTTTTATGTTAAACAAATGTGTAACATAAAAATATGGTTAGAGGTTTATGATAATTTTATGCTACTCTGTTATGGTAATTAAAATAAAAAAAACAAAATATAAATAACTTTACGAAAATCCTTTCCACAACACTTTGCTAGACGCTTAGACGCTAGATGGCGTCAATGCTAAAATTTATATATTTTTATGTGTGTAATGTTACTCTACTATCTATAAAGAATTAATTTAATTGTTAGTCATTATATGCGGTTAAGCAAAGTAAGTAATTAGAACAGGGTAAGATAAAAACTAAAATTATATAAGCTGCTTGGGGCCTAGTTATACCTTAGTTCTGCAACTCGTCGCTACATGGGTTTAACCAAGTTTACATTTATATCACGGTGTTAAGATAAAATTCGAAATTGTATAGTTCGTTTTGGTTTTAAGTAATAAACCAGCCTCGTTCTGAAAATATTTGATATTCTTTATTTCAGCTTGATTTATTATAATTTATGGCTTTTGTTTAATGTAGGTACTCTTACATTGTTCATCTTATTTTTTAATAATCTTACCATAGTACCTACATTATCATTTATTTTTATGTAATATAAGTGTTTAAACTTCGCGACATAACTCGTTTAAAGGCAGTCACAGAATACCAGGTTTTAGAATAATGTTCTCAACAATCAGCTGAGAGGCCGACGATTTTGGTTAACTATTTTTCTTTTTTATTAATAACTTCAATGAAGATAGTTGTTAAGTGTTTTGTTATTTTGCAAAACTGGTTGTATTTTTTTTTCTTATTATAACGTACAATAATAATAGTTTTTTTTTATTATTTGTGTATAAGAAGTCTGATTCTCTATCGTCCGTTGTTATTTATTTGCATTTCTTCGAGTTTGAAATCACACCCAGAGTGGGATTTCAAACTTAATAAAAGTTTTTTGAGTAGTTTTAGAACCATACAGCAATTTGACTTTGTGGTTTGTAACACCTATATTAGTTTTAACTTATTTTTCTGATGGGTGATTCGAAACTTTATTTAATTAGTAAATAGTCTTTTTAATATAAATATTCTTTGGCCATGCTGTTACATAGAAAAATAATAAGTATGTTAAATAATATGCTAATTAAATAAGTGAAATTAGCTCATAGAAAAAATCAGGCCAGTATTTGACGCTAATAATTAAGGCACTTGAAAATTTAAATTATTTCAAATCAAATTTTCTGTTCATGCTTTTATCTGTGCTATGGATATAAAAATAACTCAACGTATAATTTTTTAATATTTTCTTCTGCTGCCACCAGTATTGAACTCTATTCAGATGTATCCTATACCCTACCAATAAGTGTTTAAATTCTTGTTTTTTTTATTTAAGAAGAGGTATTTAGAAAAATTGTATAAAACAATATTAAAAAGTCTTAAGATCTTGAACTATTGTGTTCGTGTTTCGTGACTAAAATAATGAATAGCTGAGAATACATACCTTTCGAGAAAATTCTCATATACGGAAAACTAAATAGGTACAACTCGAACTTGCTTTTTCGTTGATTTTGGCGTAAATGTCAAAAAAAAATATAAATCTTTAAAAAAACAACGTTTAAATTGAAATAGATTATATAAGAAATATATTTCTTCTTTTAGGGTCTTCAAAATGTCACATCAACATTTTTCTTACAATTTATAAATTTTGCTACTCCACTGATTGGTCGCAAACAGGCGAATTTACCCTAGTTTTTGCGTGATATTTTGGATAAATAATATGTCTTGAGATTTATGTCATGTAGTGAAGACGCAGCCATTTTTTGTATCATAAAATACATTGTTTAGATTTTGCTTCATTAATATTTTATTACATTTATAAATGATAATTACATTATTGGTGGTTAGAGATTTTCGCATATTAATAAATGTATATAAAATTCACATTTATTATTCTTGAGTATATAATGGTAAAATTATGAATGATAATGTTATCATGTTATTTACATGAATGTAAAATAATTATTGTTTTACATTTCTTTAGATTTGGTTGTGACAAAAATAGATTTTCCAAAAAATTTAATAATAAGAATTTGTATATTTCATGTTTTACCTATTACAACTATAGCTTTGACATTTTAAAACCAACTAGAAAATGTAAAGGTCTATCTTTATTAATTTATCGGATTCTTTACTAAAGAAAAGTTCTGTATAAAAGTCCACTTAATGGAAAACAATTTAGAAAAAAACAAAACCACTGACGACGTCTCCGACTCGGAAGAATATAGGTTTAGCTATAATTTTATTAACGAGCCCTGGGACGATCGTTCAGACAAAAGCAAAATTGGTATCATTACTTTGCTCTGCGCAACATTTATTGCAATAATGGCTTTAGTTACAAATAATTTAGTTCTGCATTACAGAGGATTTGATTCTACTTCACTTTACAGTAATATTGAGATTGATTGTAATGTTGTTAAGGTAGAAGATTATCCGTATGTCGCTCGTATACATTCTTTAACTTCAAATGAAATAATTTGTGTTGGAGCAGTCATATCACAAACTTCAGTATTGGCAAATGAATTATGCTTAAAATCTGGACCAATAAGGCTAAGATTAGGCAATCCTATTATGTAAGTCATTTATTTATTTATTTATTTATTTAAACTTTTTTGCAAAATCGAAGAAGAAAAGATTACAATGGGCGGACTTAACACCTAGTGGCACTCTCTGCCAGTCAACCTGTGGTGCTGTATGAATATATATGGCAAAAAAAAAACAAAATATATTCATAGTTATAAATATAAATACACGTTAAATACATACACTAATGATGATTTATTAAGCTATTTAATATAAAACATTTTAATTGATTGAATATTTTGTTTTAGTCCCGGTTGTAAGAAAAGTTTTGGCATTGATACTGTTGACGTTATTTCCAATGAAGGAGTGATCACAAAGTCATTAGTAGTAATAACAACTTTTGAAAACATGAAGAAATGTATTGAAACAATTAAAATCGGTAACAAGTTCGATCCAAAAAAACAATTTGAGATTATTGGAAGACCATTTCGTCGGGCAAAAACTCTATCCTTACAATTTGCTAATTATAATTCAGAGAATGTTACGGAAACTGTACTTTTTCGAAATTTGGATCCTAATAGAACAATATGCGTGCAAACTATGGGAAGATGTCCAGTGAGGGCGGGTGACATGCTTCTACAGAAAGGAAAATTGCTAGGACTAGCATCCAAGAGCTTAAACCGTCGTGAAAAAACAAAAACTACTTGCTTTGCTAATATCAGCAACCTATACGAAGAAATAAAAATAGTAGATTCAACAGTAGAGTTTATTTGAACCAGGCAGAATGTGTTTTGGCCACGAAATTACAATTTAATTTTACTATTTTAATTAAAACATTTCTATTAAATTGCATATTAGTACATTTCAATATAAATCTGTATATTTAGAATACCATTGACAAATATATGTAATTTTGTGAAGTATTAACTTCTTCTTCTGTTCTGTTTTCTGCGATAAGTACGTTGTACTCTTCTTACGGAGCCGAGATCAACTTCTTCAGGAGCTGTAAATCCTTTCCAGTCTTTGGTAGCAAAGTATATTCCTAACACCAAAAAAAAAGTGAGCAACGTATACGTAACCAAACTATTATCTTTGATTGATATATTTCTAAGACTCTGCGTGTCCAAAGTCACTTTGGGTCTGGGCTTCGAGCTTCTGGATTTCATAAACATTATATTAACTTTTGTATCATATAAATTCATTTAAATTTTAACGAAATTTATGTAAAAAAACTCATACAAGTTAGTTCGTCCACATATTTTGTTTTTTATAAATAATTCTGTTACGAGGTCAAGCGTCTGTTTTAATGAATTTTGTTAAAAAAAGCATTTTGGTATCGAATTAAAATAACCTATTAAGCTCTTGTCACATGAACGGTTGGACGTCAGTTTAGTTTTTTCCCATAGACAAGTTTTTCATGCATCCTTTATACGATTTGACATTTACAATTAATATGTAAATTTGACATGTCAGTGTAGTGTCCCAGTTTATGAACATTTGATTCGAGGACCCGGTGAAAAAACGATATTTAAAATCTTTAGATATTATGAGATTGAATATATTTTTAATTCAATACAAAAAAGTATTGTTCAAAGCTTTAGTCTATACATACTTGGATGTAATTTTCTTTAATTTATGCATATAAATTAATTACAATTATAGTATAAGATAGTACGTGTAATTAGGTACGTCTGAGAATGAGTACCGTTGTACCGATTACTTTCGTACTCGTTATATTACTATTATATGACGTGTAAATAAAACAATAAATCTAATGAAGCTATTTAGGATTCATTGTAAAAGACACATAAAAATAAAAATGATCTTTTATACACATTAAAATAAAAATGATCTTTGATAGCAACCATCATAGTCAAGGTATTTGACAGTATGCTTGGCGCTCACTTGGATAGTTATCTGCACATTCACGAACTCCAATTCGGATTTAGAACCCAGTTATCCACGGAAACTGCAATTCTGAGTTTAAAGCATACTGTCAGGTATTACACAGATAGAAGTATTCCTGTATATGCCTGCTTCCTAGATCTATCGAAAGCATTTGATCAGGTCGTTTACAACCTCTTGTGGAATAAGCTGCAGCAGACAGGAATGCCTCGGGAAATGATTTCTTTGCTTAGATATTGGTATGGTAATCAATTAAACACGGTAAAGTGGGCAGACGAGTACTCCGAGCCGTATAGGTTGGAATGTGGGATGAGGCAGGGAGGGTTGAGCTCACCTAAGTTTTTTAATCTGTATGTCAATGTACTGTTTGAGGGGCTCAGCAGCATGAGGGTCGGATGCCATATTGGTGGCGTATGCTTTAATAATATCAGCTACGCTGATGACATGGTATTGCTGGCCTCCTCTGTCTTAGCTATCAGGAGGATGCTGGCTTTTTGTGAGTCATATGCTGAGGAGCATGGATTGGTGTACAATAACAAGAAAAGTGAATACCTAGTTTTTAAGGCTGGCATTAAAGCACCGGACAATATACCCTCAATACAACTTAACGGGGTCAATCTTGTTAGAGTACACCAATTCAGGTACCTGGGTCACGTGGTCACAGAAAGCCTAAAAGACGATGTTGACATCGAGCGAGAACGTAGAGCGTTGTCTATCAGAGCGAACATGTTGGCTCGTAGATTTGCTTGTTGTTCGATCCCAGTTAAGATCACGCTTTTTAAAGCTTACTGCACTTCCTTTTATACGAGCAATCTGTGCGTCAAATATACTCTGAGATCGTATAACGCCTTGCGTGTACAATATAACAACGCCTTCAGGACATTGTTGGGGCTGCCGCGGTACTGTAGTGCCTCTGGTATGATCGCGTACGCAGGGGTCGACAGTTTCCTGTTCATTCTCCGCAAAAAAGCAAGCTCTTTAAGGCGAGTGCGCGACAGGCGCGACAATGTCCTGAGGGTCATCACCGATAGTGGCGACTGTCCGTTAGTCGAGCATTTGTGTGACATTACGAGGTCACTTTTAGTTATTAAGTACTAACCATAGTTAATAAGTCTTCATATTTTTTTTACTAACCATTATGGATCTTTTGTTATCTGAATTAATAAACATTTTTACTTTTTACTTTTTTTTTAACCTCGATTTTAAAGGTAGCAATTTTTTTATTCTCAATAAATTAATTTCATATTACTAACTTAATTAAATCACCATTTTTCGAATTAATATGTAGGAATTATTGAGGCATTGAATGGAAAAATTTCTATAATATATGAACTATTTTTAATTTCTTTATGTACTTAAGTATTAACATATTTATTAACCTGAAATCAGCACTTCAAATTAGGAACTCTGTATAACAATAGTTTTAATTCAGGAAGAACAAAATATACTCATGTAAAATAGCCTTATGTATGATATCAGTAGACTTATGTATGATGTACGTAAATATTCAAAGAATAGATTATCTACTTCTCGAATAATATACTTTTTTTTTGTCGAATAAATGAAGACTCGTGGTTTAAATGTGATTTTAAGATTATAATAATATAATTTAACGTGTACGAAATAAGTGTGTACTGTATCTGATTTTAGAGTCTGGATGTAGTTATTTGACTTCAGCTTATATGAAGGGGATGTTTATCCCCATCCCCCTAAAAATCAGATGGAAGTAACTAATTAACTATGCTACGATTCATATATGATTGAGAGAGTGGATTTTCTTCAGCTCGTCCAGAAGGACGAGAGAGAAGTATGAGAACATAGTGTCGTAATTCGGAGAATCTCTTGCAATATATTACAGTTAAAGATAGCAAATGGCATGTGTAATGGTAATGTGTAATGGTAAAATGTCAAGATTTATAGCTTCACCATTTACTCTTACACGGATCTGGCAATTATACGTATTATATTTTTACCATGTTTATTAAAATAGTGTTATCGAATTTTATATTCGATATTTGTTTTACTACATTTTGTTGTTATATTATGCCTTTCTGGTTTTTGTTCTGTTTAATATGGCGGTTGACTGGTAGAGAATGCTTTAGTATTAAGTCCGCCGTTTGTACGATTTCTTTGTGTAATAAAGATTTTTAAAATTAAAATAATTAAGTCAATTCCTTAAACAGAAAAGTAGATATTTAAAAAAGTTTTCAAACGACAAGTTCTTAATAATATTAGCAGTATTGGGAAAATTCCATTTCATGGAATCATAAAGAAAATCAATTCTATACCGAGTTTGATATCAACAGCGAACGATCGCCAATAAAAATATTAATTGCTGTCTTGTTCGCTTCATAAAGAATACAAAAATACGTGACTTTTATGATGAGACTATTTTAATTTATAACATTATCATATTATTTAGGCTTATTTTATTAATTTGATAAGAATTATATAAAATATCACCATATTGATATTATGATTTAGATAAATATGTATTATTGTTGTATTTGAAGAATAATGTTTAATGTTTTTATTTATTTTTTCCTTTTTTTTCTTAGTTTATTATTTCACTATTTTGTGTGGTTTTTCTATCAATAAGTAATATATATATATATATATATATATATATAGTCATATCATAAGTATAAATAAGTATATAGTTATATATACTTATTTATACTTATTTGCCACATGTCAATTATATCAGAAATTTTCTGATTGGTTTCGAACCCATCCCTTTCTCATGATCTTTAGGGCGTGAATTCGCCTTGCATCTCGAAAGTTCAAATACAATAAAAATACTTATATATATACTTATTTAGTAAGATAGTCATATTAAATATGTAGCCTACATGTTTAAAAACGTAATAGTAAAAGTGATCGCTGAACTTTTTAAGGTTTTTTTGCGTAGATCATTCCTGAGAAGTTTTTTTAACGTTCTGCATTCTTAGGAATCTAGAACGATTATCATAGTCTATTTAGTTATTATATTTAGTAATAAAGTTATCTCATAAAGTTCCGTTAAAGCGGTAATCCAATGATTTTAGTAGTCATTACACTTTGCCACTCCAAAAATAGATTGGGTATTTTTGTTAATATATAATAAAAAAAATTATAAAAGCTGATTAGCCATATTTATATTTGCATATTTATGGTATTTGGAGAAAAAAAAACATCTTCTATAAAAAGAATATTTCTAAATATCATTCGATACGGAATTTTGTACTGAAACTAAAAACAACCACTCATGACGAGCCAAAATTTTCCCTAGAAGTCATGAGGGAAACAAATTTATTTGATCTTATTGTTTTTTAAAGATTTACAAAATAATAAATTAATAGCAAAAAAGAGAAAAAATAATAATTAAATAAGTCAAAGTGTAATGAAATAAATTATTGAAAAGTTTCATTGCCACCTTAAAAGCATTCAAGAAATTGAATTTTGTTAATGACTCAAAAGGATATGGCGTTAAGTGCTTCATTAACGATATCTGTAAAAATAAAAATATGCTTTAGTTTGAAATATTATTGTTTCTTTTCTCTCATTGATACATTATTTTAATAATGTTATGTTTAATAGACCAGACAGTCTTCAACTTAAAGTTAAAGCTACGAGGCTTTCAATTGCTCCCTGGTCTGAGTGGAATCACAAAAGAAACTTAGCCAGGTATTCCTTATTTTGATCACTGTTTTACAAATGTCAAGGAGAAACCATAGGTCCGCTAAAAGCTTTTATACGCAAGTTATGGGTCAATGAAGGTCAATGGACATTTCACTTGTCTAACACTATAATGTATTCAGATGTTAGGATTGCCTCAATACTGTATTGTATCTGGAATATTTAGATAATATGACATCGATTGTTTCAAAGCCATCTCTACTATAAAAATTTTACTCCAATAATTTTAATATTCTTTAGGCTTTTAACTTTTTGTATATAATATATGTGTTTATTTTTTATTTAATAAAAATACAATAACTAATAGATAATTATTTAAAAAAATATATAAACCTTAACTACGATTCATTTGAAGCAATATAAAATGAATATGAAATACACAATATAAAAACTCGTTAACTCAGTTATTGAAGTGGCATGTGTATTAGTCTTTACTTAGACTTAAATACTTATCATAAATAAATTTCATAGACAATTTGTCACCTGACACTTCATATTTTGAAAACAAATGTCATTTGACATTTGACATTTGTTTGACAAGACCATCAAAAGTAATTCTTATTATACATTATCTTTCTTTTAAGTTAAACATACTTTTTAGTTCGGATATTTATTGAATAAAAATAACTATATAGCTAACACTACCTCGCTTTGTCTTAAAATGATGTCTTGAGTCCATTTTGCATAACAACGTCCAATTGTTTGGATAGAAATTAATAATTTGCGGAATACTTTAGCTATTTGCAAAGCGTGGAATCCAGACCATTATAACAGTCCCAGAAGACTGAACATTGAAATAGGTATTTTTTTAAGAAAAGAAAATACATTTTAAGATTTACTAATAATAAGAGCCATTAATAATTGAGAACGTATATTAATTTTATAAATGTAATAATACCTTAATTACAAATAATCAAATTTTTGAATGTCTCAATTAATAAACTACAAATTTCATTAGATTTCTATGATATAATGATTATTAATATACTTTTTCGATTGCGATTTTTTTTTTCATTAATAAATGTAATGTTGTCAATTTTATATAACCATGTACAGTCATGTAGGTTTATTTCTTTTCAAATAAATATAGAATGTAAAATATCGATATAAGCCGGATATGAACCTGCGATCTCTGGGAAACTATTTTGTCGCTCTATAAATTGAGCTACCGTATCGCTGGTTGCTTCGATGTATTTAGCGATATATATGACCGTTTTCATCGGGAGTCCTTTTTGTATTATATTGTTTAAATGATTTAATGTCGAGGGATGAATAAGCATATAATGAAAAGAGTCTCATGCACAAATATGGATAATTATAAGAGAAGACTGCAGCCAACGAAGGGCAGTTGGACAACATGTAAAATGATATAACAAAGAAGTCAGCCTACCCTGAGATGACGCCTGAAATTTAATAAATAAATAAAATAAAAAAAAACACATTCTTTAATTATTTATATTATTACTTTATTCTATTACTATAATCATAATAACACTAAAATATGTTTGATACCAGCAATCCCAGAAAACTAAATTCAAAACTAATCGATATTTCTTTTAAAACTTTTTTAAGGCAAATTATCTGCTTCAATTCTTTCTTATATTTTATATTTATTTGAACAAATAAAAGGAAAAGCTATAACAATAACATTAGTTTACTCTAGTTCTGTGGTTTGCTTGATTGCAATAGGAAGTTTGACTTTAGAAACTTTAGATCATAACTTCTGATCGAAAGATATCAAAACTCATCTTGATCTACATACTCTCATGTTATAGCTGTGTAAAACAGCATTACTCATTTTAACTATATACTCATAGTAACATAAATTATATGTACATCCATTAATATACTAAAAATAATCTATTAATTTAGAAATCTACCATAGTCCTTCTTTCTCTATCTCTGCTCTATGCCCTAAAATAATAATAGACAATACAATATTTGAGAGGGAAAAATTTAATTTTTTTCTGTATATATATACATATTATAATAATATTATAATTTATAATATATTATAATAAATTATACATTACAGCCACATCACTTCGCTCTAAAATTTCTCAAGTAATCTACAATTCAAACAGACAGTTACACAAACTTTTATTTATAATTTTAAAAAAACAGGAAGCTTAAAGTTACTAAAGTGAAATTCGATACCTGATAAAAAGGATAATTCAATGTAATAAATCAGTTATAAGTTTTAACTTTAGAATATTATATAGTTTTTAATAATAAAAGAATTCTAACTCACTGACTCAACCCAGTGACAACCCTTGTTTCTAAATTTGATACTTTGCATAAATTTTATATGACACAGCAATGTATAAAAAATATTGGAGACTTAGCGCCCGAAGGGTCGAAAAGTCGGAATAATCTTGATCATTTTGTAAAGGTTAACATTTAACAAGATAAAGTATTTGAACTCCAAAAATAACCAAACTCAATATTATTTAAATTGTTAAAATCTTAAATAATTACTGATTTATAATTCTTTCTACTAAATGTGATTTATTGAACGGAGCTCTCTATAGAGAATTATCGGTATCCTTTGTGCTAGCATCAATCAAAAACGGTATATCCGAAAATTTTGCAAACTGATCAGACATCAGTCTGATGGTGATTTAAAAAAATATCAAATATTTGATGTCGTTGAGGAATAATAACGGAAAAACTAAAATCCTATACAGTTTAATAAGAAAAATTTTTCGCGCAAAAATTTAGCTTGAGAAAAAATAAAATAGTTGAGGACAGAATGCGTCCGTTTTGTAAATGCACCTTCGATGCTGTTTGCACCTCGCTTCGCTAAATATGCTACTGAGATTTTTCAAGATGTTTGCATCTTGCTTCGCACAATAAGCCTACACATACAGAGATATTGCGAGCGCAGCGAATCACCCTTAAGGCCTGGTTCGCGCTCCTAGTTGAGCGAAGCTCTCTATGAGAGAATTTTCGGTATCCTTTGAGCAAGCATCAATCAAAAACGGTATACCCGAAAATTTTCAAACTTTGCACACTGAAAGACATGAGTCTGAAAAACTAAAATCCTATAGACTTTGAAAGGAATAATTATTCGGTCGAAAATTTAGCTTAAAAAAATATATTAAAAAAATAGAGTAGTTCAGGACAGAATGCGTCAATGTTTTGTAAATGCATCTTCGATGCTGTTTGCACCTCGCTTCGCTAAATATGCTACTGAGATTTTTCAAGCGTAGCGGAGTCAAAATTAAGGTCTGGTTCGCGCTCCTAGTATATTAATATTAGTGTACTTAAATATAGAGAAAGTTTAGTTATTAATCCAGACAAACAATGAAATGAATATATCGGCCATTATAATGTTTATTTATAATAATTTTGACGTCATTGACTTGAGGTTATATATTTTAAACCTTTGCTTCAGTCCTTGAAACTCAATGTCAAAATTCGTAATCGATAATCGATATATTTGCTAGTTGATACTAAACTATTACTATAGCGTTTCCGTAATTATTTTTGTTGTAAATAAAGCTTTATTAACATTGTCTTAAAGGTTATGTTTAAGTAATTTTTAATTTACCTTGTTTTTTTATGTCAATTTTAATGGTATGAGAGCCAGTAGAGACGAGATTTTTTTTTGTAACGTCATTACTATATCATTGCTTTTTTAAAATAATTTAGAAATCGGATTTTAAAAGACACATTTATCTAATAATCTAAAACGCATGTGTTTCTATAAGAGCTCTGCAACTCGTTTTATTTTATTTATTTTTTGTGTAAGTTCCAAAATTTCTACAATCGAAAATAAAAACCCTTCTAAAGAATATATTATTCTAAAATACCCAAAAAAAATCTATGCCTATTATTTAAACTAATTAGTTGGAATTTATTAGTTTAAAAAAGACTCTTGAGTATAGGAGAAAGACAGAGAGAGAGAGAGAGACAAATTGGATAGTGATAGAATTAAAAGATATCGAAATTATATAAATTAAACAATTATATACTTTTTAATAGATTTTTTTTAAATACATTTTAAGTACCTATCTTTTGAAAAAATCTTTATGTAATATTAATATTTAGACATATTATTAACCTCTAAAATATATAGGTGTGTATATTTCCTAAATTTTTAATAATTGTGAACAAAAACTAGAATTAATGTAATGTATTAGTCGATTATTTACAAGTATTCATAAACTTTAAATGTATCTTGTTTTTTTATACTTAAATGAATCCCAAAACAATTTTTCAAACAGATATCATGTAATACGTATATTGATTTTATTAAAACTCGTCAGAAAGTCGAAGGTAAAATATGAATATACTTCAATCCCTTGAGAGTAAAAAGTTGAAATGATATTTTGCGGATACAATAAACATATCGCCTGACTGGTGATATGATATTATTTTAGTCATTAAACTTGTATAAGACAAACATTTATAAGTATAAGTTACATGTACTGATAGACATATATTTGTAACTAGTGCGAATGATTATATTTACTTTTAGGTTAACTAAGAGTATCATAATGCTATATAGCAGGGAAGGCTAACCAGTCGATCACGGGCAAGGTCTAAATTATCGGTACCCACCTATTCTCGTCTTAAATATTACAAAAATTGTTGGAGTGTAGTTAAAATATTCCTAGTAGGTAGATTGGAAAGACTTAGAAGGGCAGAGAGTAGATCTCGAGTCCGACTGAGTTGGTCACCCCTGATATATATACGCATATACGCTCATGGACCTGCCTATCATATCCACAAAGAATTTTTCAAATCAATCTCGTAGTTTTGAAACTACGATTAATGCTTTTAAACAAACTTTTCTCTTTATAATATTAGTATTGATGTTAAATAATCTGGAGATTCTATTAATAAAAATTATATATAATATGTATTTTTATTTTTGAACATTTTTCGTTTTATTGTTAATATTAAAGAATGCTCTGTATTATTAGTTCGCTATTTGCACAAAATTTTTTATTTAAAAAAATTATAATAAAATAATTAAATAAATAACATTTCTTTCTTTCTTGCTTGGTAATATTATTTTAATTTAATGTTTTTCACCAATTGACTGGTGACTTTGTAGCATGAGTTAACATATTGCACAAGTTTTTATTAAAAAAAAATTGTAATGCAACAAATAAATAATATTTCTTTGAAAATTTTTGAAGCAATGACGTAAAATGATGTTAAGTTTCCTTTGATGAGAAAATATTTAATTTCTCCTCATAGTTGCGAAATTCAAAAGCAGCAAGAGAAAATGAAATGACAAAGTACCCTTTGACAAGATTGCTCTGCCGAATATGTTCGCTTTTTAATCTATATTTAGTGATGGGACTCCATTTTCAAAATAGAATTTGTCTGATAGCGACAATATGAAAACATTTTGCTTTATAAGCCTGAAGTAATATTATAATTTTACTTAACCTTTTAGTACCAAATATCTATAAAACCATGTTGTGTTACTGAAATTTCTGTTATTTACTTTTAAGGTGTTACTAGTTTTTTTTTTTTTTTTTTTTTTTTTTTTTTATTATTATTTATCGTCACTTTTTATTTTGTGACGTTTGTGACTTTAATTAGTTATAACAAAACAAAAATAAATCATTATTATTATATTCTTTTTTTTTTTTTTTTTTTTTTTTTTTTTTAATTATTATTATTAATTTTTTTTTTTATTTTATTTTATTTTTTTTTATTTTTTGGTTTTTTTTTTTTTTTTTTTTAGTCTAGTCTGCGTAGCTCCATTTCTTTTGTTTGATGCTTTGACAATTTTAATGGCGTATTCCAAAAATTTCCCTCTTATTCTTTCATCTTCCATAAAAGTGTGGTAATTCTCCTTAACGACCCTTCGTTCACAAATCAACTCTACATCATTTCTCTGTCTGCTATAAATTTCACAATTGTCTAGGAGGTGCACCACATTTTCATTAGCATCACATTGGCATTGGCAGTGGGGTGAGTTCTTCAACTTAAACTTATGTAGGTATTCAGCAAAGCCGCCGTGCCCAGTGAACAATTGAGAATGAATATTGTCGATTTTTATATTCCTTAGAGTCTTATACGCTAGTTTAATGTCAGGGAAGAAGAGCTTAGTGGTCTTGGCCTGTATAGATGAAGTGTATCTTTCCTGCCACAGTTCTAAAGTTTTACTTCTTATTTCGTGTCTAACGTATGAAACTGGGATTTTGTCATACACTGCCACTGTTTTCTTTTTGAGCGCTGCCCTCTTGGCGAGCTCGTCCGCTCTCTCATTCCCTTCAAATCCGTAGTGAGCTCTTATCCAGTAAAAACTGATTATTATACCTTGAGAGCATACCTCTTGCACGAGATCACGAAGTTCAGTTGCTAAAGGGTGTGTGCTACTTGGGTCCTCAAGTGTTTGTAGCCCCGATCTGGAGTCCGAGATGATATTCGCTGGCTTTTTGGGTTTGTGCTTTAATGTTAGTTTAAGAGCTTTCGCGATGGCACACATTTCCGCCTGAAAGACGGAACAATAGTTTTCCAATCGGAAGCTCGTGTTTCTAATCTCAATGCCGTTCTCCCACCATGTAACAGCTCCTCCCACCTTTCCCTCTAGTTTGCTGCCATCCGTGTAGAGGCATACCGAGTCCTGTGTAATGTGTGAATGAAGATCATGATTATCAATCAGCTTGTGATTGATTGGTGTTCTTAATGCTGGATGCTTTAACGAGAATACAGATCTTTGTCGTTCGATGGCTCCGTCCGGAATTTCAGAAAAAGAAGAGTTTCTTTTTGCCATGTATAGCTCAGCATTTTCTTGTGCTCTAAGGTCGAGTGGGATGATTTTGGCTAACAGGGCACTGGCCGTTAGAGAAGTAGTCCTATGAGCTTTGCAAATTCTCAATGCAAATAATCTGGTGACTCTATCCAGTTTTCTTTTTGCGGAGCCTTTAAAAACCGTGGGGCACCATACACTGGCTGAATAGAGTATTATCGGTTCTATTACTGCTCTATAGATAACCCGGACTATTTCAGAGTTTAGACCCCATGTCGCCCTTGTTGTACGAGAGATGGACTTGTACAACGTTATAGCTTTCCCAATAGTCTTATCCAGATGCCGCTGGAAAGAAAGATTTTTGTCAATTGTTACGCCCAGCATAGTCATCCATTCAGTACACTCTAGGGTAACACCCTTAAAGATAAATTGAGGTTCTCCATATTTACGTTTTTTGGTAAATATTACTGCCTGGGTCTTGTGTGGCGCAAATTTTAGTTTACTGGATACCCCCCAGTCTGCCATTAGTTTTAAAGTCTCGTTGGTCTTTCTGTTCAATTCATCCATGTCTTCAGCTTCCGCAATTAAAAGGATGTCGTCTGCAAATGCTTGTATGTGGCAATCTAAGTTTTCAGCTTTCTCGAGTAAGGTGTTAATTATAATGTTCCACATAATTGGTCCGCATGTTGACCCTTGGATGCAACCTTTGGTGGTATATTTTGTCATTTTCTCACCGGCATAACAAAGCTGTACTGATCTGTTACTCAAGTAGCTGTAAATTAATGTTAAAATGTGTCGATCACAATTTAATTTTGAGAGTTGCGAGAGAATAACAGGCCACCAGGCGTTATCAAATGCACCTTCAATGTCAAGTGAGAGAGCAATGACGACTTTCTTTTGTCTCACCTTTTGTCTGATATGGTTGATGGCCGTATACAAAGCATCTTCAGTACTGCGTTGAGGCATAAATCCATATTGTTTTGTGCTGATATTATTGGTGCTGCCCAACCACCAGAGCAATCTGTTGGCAAACATTTTTTCTAGTATTTTTCCGAATACTGGTAGCAACCCAATAGGTCTATACGATTTCGGTTTAGTGTAATCGGGCTTCCCCGGCTTCCTTATTATAACAACCCATGCTCTTTTCCATACCTCTGGGAAGTATCCTAATTCTAGACACTTATTTAGTATTGCAAGGAAGTCACCAGGTGCAGAGCTGATGGCTTCCTTGCATATGTCTGCCGTAAACCCGTCATGGCCTGGTGCTTTTTTAGGACTTATTCTACTTAACACTGCTGCCATTTCTGTTCGTGTGAAGTATTGTGGAGAATGTTGTGCTATTTTATCCATGAGTTCTTCCTTATTATTTTGAACTTCTCTTCTGATTCTTTGATGATATGGTGTATCTGTGCTATGATCATCATCTGGATACAAAGTTTCCATTATCAGTTTTGCGGATGCCAGTGGTGTTAAGGTGGCGCTGTTGCTATCAGTAAGTAAAGGGTCAGGTTGTATTTTATCAGTGCGTTTGATTATTCGATATGCTGTATCCCAAGTTGATTCCTTTTCTTGTTTACTACAAAATTGCTTCCAGTTTTCGGTTCTTGTCATTTTAATCTGTTCCTTATACTCTTCAAGACACTTTAGGTATTCTTCAATAATGTACTGTTTTCTTCGTGGATTAGCCTTTTTTATTTTATTCCTCTTCCTTATCACTTCTGATTTTTTCTTAGTAAGATCTTCCGTCCACCACTTTATCAACGTTTGAGAGTTCGTGGGGTTTAGAGTCGGGATTGCTAGCTTGCAGCTTTCCTCTACAAGTTTAACATATGTTAAAACTGTATTTTCTAATGCTTCTATCTCTTTAATTGCATTAATTTTATCTATTGTTATCTGAGCAGCCTTGAGTTTGTCATTGATAGAGGTTTGAAAAAGGGTCCAGTCCGCTTTGCCGCATTTATATTTCCTCGTTGTTCTTGCAGGGTTGTGTGAATGGTTCTCTTTAATCAGCTTTATACGGTATGTAATTGCATTATGATCAGATGTTGTAATCAGGTTTCTTGTTACTTTCCAGTCTACTATTCTGTGAAGGGCATCTGTTGTGCAAGCCGTAATATCTACTATACTAGTATATTCCCTACCATTCCTAATTGTGTAGAAAGTTGGTTCGTTTCCTGTATTCAATACTTCGAGATTGAGCCTGCTAAAGCACTCCACTATTTTATTGCCTCTAAAACTTTCGTTTTCTGATCCCCACCATTGCGAAGAAGCGTTGCAGTCTCCTCCCACTATAATTCTGGTAGTATCTAGACCAATTAGTATACGCTGAAAGTCCATCAAATACGGTTCTATGTCCTCTGTGCCTTCCCAGTACACCGAGATTACACCCCACATTTGACCACATAACTCTAACTTTATACCAACTATATTTTTCGTAATTAGGTTTGGATCTTCTGTAATTTTTAGGTTTTGATCCAGAACTACTACTGCAGATTTTACTGGTTTGTTTCTGTTATTAGATTTTTGGAACGTTCTAAATGAGTTTATTACGTAACCAGCTGATCCAATATAGGGTTCTTGTAATAGTGCGATGGATATATTATTGGTTGTTGATGTTTGGTAACACTCTTGGGTGGCGGTTAGCCCTCTGCCGAGATTGCACTGTATAATTTTTATGTCTGTGGTCTGTTCAGGGGTGCCCTTAGCAACAGTAATTGACATTGGCTCTTGCAAGCCTATCCCATTTCTGCCAAATGGGACACTCTGTACTATAGGCTGGGTGTGTTTTATTGCTGCTACAGTTGCTGCAAGATGGGGCTTGGCCTCTGTTTATGCACTGTCTAGTGTCGTGAGATCCCTCACAGTATCCACATTTTTGATCCTCCTTGCAGTTTCTTGCACCGTGACCAAAACCAAAACATTTAAAGCATTGGAGGACCGGGGATTGATCAACTACCTCAATTATCTGGTACTCCAACCTTATTCTCCGTCCCACCAATATTTGCCACATCTTTGGGTTAACCTCTAGTATTACGTTACACATCTCTTGATTTCTTGTCCTTGTTCTCCTGAGTACTCTCATCTTCAACTGCTCTGTTGTTAGTTGCTCTACAAGTTTAGGATTTTGTTTTACTACCGCTTCTTCAAAACTTTCGTCATCCAAATCCTTAGAGACTCCTAGCAGTCTAATCTGTGGTTTCTTGTTATGGGGAACATTAACAGATATCTTGTCTCCTTTACTTTTTAGTTCTTCCAACAATCTTGTTCTCCCTTCCTCAGTATCACAAGAGACGATAACCTTCTGACTTCTAATCTTCCTTAACGCGTTTACACCTATACCTAGATCTATAACATCCACTCTGCTCTTCATCAGTTTTATAACTTCCTCACTACTATGTCTAGGGTCTGTTGATTCAAGGATGAGGGGGTATCGTGGTGTAGTCAATGCTCTAGCGTAGGTAAGTTCTTCTCTTTTAGATTTCCTTCCTTCCTTTTCGGTTTGCGCATCGTCCCCGTTAGTATTCTTCTTTTTTTCCATTTGGGTAGTTTCTGTTCTACTATTTTTTTTATGTTCCTGGGATTCATGATCCAACCTTCTTTCCAATCTCTTGATGGCCTCCATATTATCCTTATGCCTATTCTCGGCTTTATAAGTTAGCCAGCGCACCGATTCTGCTTCCTTTCGAGTTTTCTCAACTTTATCTAGCACTTCACTATTCGTTTCTTGCTAGGCTTTGAGTATTTGAGCCAAAGCCCCCGTATGTCTAGTCTCTGTTTTTGATATCAGTTGTTCATATCTCGATCGGTTCTTCTTCTTTTCAATGATATGACGATTTCTCGAATCGGAAAGTCGCAGAATCATTTGATATAGCCCATGCAAGCCACCTATCACTTCTTCCCTTATTTCGCGATTTAAGTTGCGAGATTCTTCAAGTCTTCTCCTAGTTTTTTGTAGCAGTTCTCCAGCCATCCTGGGCATATCATGGAGTGCTCCACCTCCATAGTTCGAGACATCCGAGTTCATTCCTCTTCCATTATTAAGTTTCTCTGCCTCCGATGCCTGATATACACTTGCCTCCAAGCTGTTTTGTGATGCTGCCCGCACTTGTGTCTGTATGCGGAGGAGGGCAGACTCCGATTTGGATTGGGAGTACAAGTTATGGTCCGGCGTGGAGGTTGCTACCATTGGACCACCCCCGCTTTGGGTCACGTTGATGGGGTCCTGAAAGTGTTCCTCATCAGCTCTACTATTAATATTGACGTTGGCCTCCCTACCCTCCTCTGACATAGCCTTTATCTGCAGGGCGTGTTCCTTATCTCTGTTCATAAGCACACTGGCTTTATGGGCCTTCATTTTCTCCAGTTGGAAGTGGAGAGTTTGTCTGGAGGTGTTACTCGTTAAATGATCTTCTGAAAACTGAAAAGCCTCAAAACTTTTAATTATAAAGTAATCTCCTAGAGATTGACGAAAATCGGGTTTTGAAAAAAAAAAACCAATTCATCTAAGGCTGAAACTGACTTCATAGTTTGACGAAGGGGTACTAGGACTTGCGAATTTTTTTTTTATAAAGTCAAAGGGGAAACAATAAGGGTTCAAAGTTCGAAAAGCTTCTATAGATCTATAGTTTAGTTTTAAAAATGAACAATTTAGATCTTAAATATTTTAACATTTTTCAAAGTTTTTCAGACCCAAAAGCAGGGGTTCGTAGAGAGAAAATGGAGCTGTTAATTTTGGTCCAATTACTCTGAAATTTGGTATACAAATTCGTATTTCGGGTTTGGTATTTAAAATGGACGAGATCAGTTCTATAAGTATTCTATTATTTATATAGAAAATAGTTTTTTGTCTCATCGATTCATTAAAACACATGTTATGTATTCAAAGTTTTTTGTTCAAAATCTATACAGAAATAAATATGTAATGTTTGTAAGTAGAAGTGTAAAAAACCGACAAAATCGCTTCAGCCAGCAACATTCTGAATGAAGTTTTCTTGATATTGAAATAAAGTTTTTAAACTATGATCGTTTTAAGAGTTTATGGTAGGCCACAGATTAAAATATTTAGTCTCTAGACTTAATGTACTGAGAATTTAAAAATAAACAAATTGAATTATAGAACAGTAATACCCAATAAAGTTTAAGAGTTCATTATATAAATCTTGTCATTTCTTTAAGTTAACGATTCTCCATTTGCTCTTCATGTTTGAAGGCTTGTAATAAACTGTTGACTTTACTGCCGTCAATGTCATTACCTGTATCATTACAAGATATTACCCTGACATTGAATAATAAGTTCCTTTAAATTCAGTTGTAACTTTGCTTATAAAAAGCTTAATTCGGTATAAGCAGATCTTTCTATTCAGTATTCAGTATTCAGTTAGGTTGTTATGAACAAACAATCAAGTTCTGATTTGGTAGTTAATACTTCAAATATTGATATTAAATTTTCTGAAACTATTTTGAATATCTATGTATGTATCTAAAAAAAACAATTGGGTCCTCTTTTTAAGGATTTTACTTTGAATTTAAAAGATGCTGTTACTTGGCTTGATTGTCCCAATAATTTTAGTAATTATTTTAAATGTAATACTAAATAAATAAATAAATAAATGAATAAAATCAATTTTCTCGACGTTTTTCTAGGTGCTGTTATAAAAAGTATCGATAAATATACAAATAGAAGTATAATAAAAATGCATCATTATGATAATTTCCATCAGAATTTATTGTAAATATTTCTAGAATATTATTTCAAATTAAAACTAGTTTTTAACGGATTTAACTCGCGCTAGTTTTGGTTACATTTTAACTTTAACCCGACGTTTGGAACGCTTTACAAAATGTTGATGAGAAGATATATGATGTAAATGCTTGTGTCACAGACACCTACATCTCTTACATGTCTTATTTCTTATTTTTAATACTTAATTGCACAAATTTTCAATTTTTTGTAAAAGAAAAGAGCTGAATGTTAATTCTATGGGACACACTTTAAACACATTATTAAAAAACTACAATCACATATGTCACCAAAAAACTTTAGGATTTGTAAGTCACTGTCTTCGACAACTCTGCCAATTTTCGACATCCTACCATTACTCGTCTAGAACTAGCATTAGTAACAAAACACACTTTTGACCAGTAAGAGCTTCATCTCCTTCAGCTCAGTAATTTATTTCAACTGGAAATAGATTTCAACAAAGTACAAGTTTTCTTTTAAGAATAATATAATTATCCCTGTGCCAGAAGAATCGGTTTTCAATAACAATATAATTATAGCAAAATTAATTCTCAAATTAAATATTAGTCTATAAAAGTGTTAAACAGTTATTACAAGTATGTTTCGTACGATGATGTTGAAAGCTAAATCAAAAGTCCATCTCATCCTTTCCGTTTTGCCCCAGTGTACTTTATAATGTCCCATTTCCCATGGATGACAACAAATTAGGAAATCTTTATTTTTGCAGGTGATGATGGGGTCGAAACGCCATTTATTATCAGAAGCATCCTCGTTTTCTAACCTATATTATAAAAAAAAAAACTTTTATTGTTATTGTTTGTAACTATATTGAAATATTAATATAAATTTAATATATTTTTTTATATCCGGTTTTATTTTATTTTTTGGGTACGCCTCCCCACCATATTAACTTCCTGGTTAAGAAAAATTTATATGATTTATATCATTTTTTTTTTTTTTTATAATCCATTCGATTGTTACTTTCAAGTACTACCAAAGCTATTAAAATATCATATTCCTGATACATAACTTTACAATATTAAAAAATAAAAAAAAAACGAAAAATTATAACGTATTTTTTTCATTGTAATCAATTTTTTCATATATTAACACTTGGTACCACAATTCAATCGTTGAATCAGTTTTTTATAAATCGCAAATAAGCTATTTTCAGTTAAAAAAAACTAAAGCGTCGCTTGTTTTATTTTGCTGAAACACACACACACACACACGTACCACTTTTATTTTTAAAGTGTCTAAAATTACTCAAGACACCTTAAAGCAAATTCCTTAATGGATGGTTAATAGCTTAGTGCCAGCTCTTTCACCTTAGGTACATCGCGCATTTGATTGGTTCAAATGATCTCGCATTCATGAAAGGCACTTATATAGAATATTTCAATCTTCATAAGCGCAATATCTACTGAAAATTGTCATAGGTAAAAGTTTTTTGTTTGTGTTTTTTGTTTTGTGATGTTGAAATATGAAACTGAATGCTTATGACTATGTGACGTTAGATTGGCTTTTTTAAAAACTTTTGATTTGACCTTTTTTAATGTTTTGTAAGTATGTAGTAAAATAAAAAGAAGAAAATATATAAAATATTTTGCTAATGTAATAACGGTTAGAAAATGCTATATTCAACATCTTTTGAAATGTTATTTTTTATTATTTTTGTGAATATTCAATATATATTAATTATATTATTATATTCATACACCAAAATAAATGTATATTTTTTATTAATACGTACAAAACGTAATAATATTGGATATTTTCAAAGAGTCCTAAACATTTTTGGGGTTTACTCGAATATATCAATTACAATTAATATAAAAGCATAATCATTAGTTTGCGTCCTGTATTTATGAGAAACATTAATCTATTGAAAAAACGGATCATTGGTAGAAATATATGATAAAGGCAAAAGGTTTCAATTTAGTAATATATTCCTAGGGGTTTTTATTGTAGCTTTAGTTATGAAATAAAGTTATTATTAAATATTGTAGAATAATTACTAATTAGAAATAAGTTTTTTAAAAAAGATATAGTTACTAGAATACATTAACAAATTTTTATATTTTAATTTGTAGTTTTTACCTCATAACTTCTAGGGAAAATTTTGGCTCGTTATGAGTGTTGGTTTTTTATATTCAGTATAAAATTCCGCATCGATTGATATATAACAATATTTTTTTAAGATATTTTTTTTTATTCTCGAAATAAACTATATAGAATAAAGCGATAAATTTTGAAGTTTTCATGTAGTCTGAAGTTTAATTGTGACATTATTTTTTTAAATTATAAATAGGCAAAGGAATAAAACAGTTGATTAAGATTTGATTTTGGCTAGTATTTAAGATTTTAAATCATAATCTTATGTACGATGTTTATTTCTTAATATTTGAATAAAAAATTGAATATTTTTTTTCCAGGCTGTTCGTCACTTTGTATATTTACTTTCTGATTTTTGAAGAATTGGTATTTTGTAAATCTCACTTACTTCTAAAATCTCATGTCTTAGATTAATTTATTTTGTATTTAAGTGTTTTAATTATATATTATAATTATTTTAAATCATAAAAGGTTTTTTTTTAATATATTTTTTTTGTTTATATATATATTTTTTATTTTATATTAAATTTAATTTTAAGCTTTATATTTAGATTTTATATACGCTTTGGTTTATTCTAAAGCAAGTCGTCTACACAAATTTTTATATTATTTATTCTGAACTTTAAAGTTAAAAGGCAACACCAGTTTGCATATAAATGATTTCATTTTATTTTCAATCATATCTTTTAAAAGCGTATGAAAATATGTATGATGTGTTAACAATATTTTATATATTTTTATGGAATATTCTTTCAACAAAAATAGCATTTTTCTTTTTTATTCTTAAATGACAGATTCTAATTTTGAAACAAAAATTATACTTCCTTGTGGCAGTAAAAAAAACATTGACGAAAATATAATAATTATTATATATTATATAACGCTAAACCTACTTTAATCAGCTTTATAGGTTAAGAACTCGGCCTTGTTAGTAATAATATAATATTGAAGTAACAGTTCAGGTGTAGTAAGAAAATTCATATTTCCTATTTAGAGAGAAACTATTGTCGTTCCCTCACTATCTCTTCCTAATTTTATGGCAGGAAGGGAATGTCTTTTAGAGTAGCAATGCACCTTCAAATCCCCATATTAATTTTTGAGATGCTGCTTTGAATTAACTGCCAACTTGTTGCCATCGTAAGGTAAGTAAGTAAGTTATGAATATAAAAATTTTTAAGTTGGCAGAAAATTAACAGATTTTTTTTATTTTTTTTTTTAATTTTAGACGCTACATGTCATTGTCATTGTCATGTCATGTCATTTTCTTTAAATACTAATACAACGTTATCTCCATATTATTTTAAAATCTCAGATTTAGAACTTCTTGGAAAATTTTCAGCCACATAATTCCTATTACAAGTTGCAAATAAAAAACCAATTAAAACATCTGAATATCATTATTCAAATTCAATGCGTAATAAAAATGACGGATGATGCGAAGTCATTGAGAGTATATCATGAATGGTGTTCGCGCATGCGCGGGAACCCCTCAGTTTGAGATATAAGCGCGCTGCATGTACCCTCAGCCGCATAACTTTGGCGCGCTCAAACGTTCCACAAGAAAATTCCAGAATTACCACGATCGTAAAGTGAGCTGTGTCAGTTGCATTGTGGTATCGTTTTAAAACGACGCGTTTCATCCACGCAATCCGAGGTAAGTTCTAAACTTGAAATAATTTTTTCCAAAGTTATTTTTTTAAATTGAGTTCTAAACTTTTTAAAGATTTTTTTTATTCTATATTAGTATTTAAAGTTATTTGTTTTTAAATTGGGTTCTAAACTTGATATTTTTTTTAATTTTATAAATTTTGTATCTTTCTTGTAGATTATTTTAATTCAAAAAGTGGACATTATTTTGCAAATAAAATAGGTTTTTGCTAAAATAGCACTTTTGTTACATCTAGCTCGTTTTAAACTGTTTAGATATAACCAGTTATTTTTTAAGTAATAAAACTTCTGTAATAAAACTAAAATTCTTCTGCTATAAAACGATATATAAAAAATTAATATATAATTAGAAACCATAATTTAGAACCTTATTTTTAATTATGGAAGCTTAAAGTGAAAATCAAATTCATTTTCATTTGTTCATTTAATATTTATGTGAAATAAATTTGAGGATAATTAAAATTCAATTAAACAATATAATAAATATATAAATCAATAAAATATATATAAATAATAGATTAAATTTACTAAAATATATTTATAAAATGTGAAGAAATATATAATTTTAACCTTTTTATATACACACCAATTTTATGTCATAATTTTAATACAAAAGTAATAAAATCTATAGATATGTTTCAAAAATTGGTTAAAAATTTCAATAGAACATTTGAGACGGATCCCTAATTGCTAAGCCTGGTATATAAAATTAACTTTTCTCGTTACGTTTGTTAAATGTTACAGAAAAGTGGCAGAGATATGTTACGTATCTGTATAATAAAAATGAATTGTACAATAAATATTATTATTAAGACTCATGCAATATCTAAATAAGATAAAAGTTTATCAAAAATGTGACGAATTTTAATAAAACAAACATTGATTAGAAGAATTTATTTATTATTTCATGTCTCAAGATTAAATTCAAAATATCTTTATTCAAATAGGTATTTACACCCACTTTTGAATCGTCAATTATTACATTATAAAAATGTCAGTATACTCAATCCATAATTCATAAAATTAATAATAACTGGATGTTATTAAACAGAAAAAGGATATATATATATATTTTATTACATATAGATGTAATTTCGGTTTTTTTCTGTCTGCATTTTAACTGAATTACACAAACTATATCAATTATGGTGGCTTTAAATAAGTTTAGAACATTTCAGTGAGTGCTCAGCTTTGATTACTACAGAAACTATGTCGTTAGGAACATCTAAAACGTATCAGAATAAAAGTGATTCTGTTTTATTGAAGCGATTTAAAAATATACTTATTTTTATTATTATATAAAATAAATTTGCTTTTTAATATTGTTCTATATAGTATATTTGGGGAAGAAAAAAAAATTCTCAAAAAAATATTTCTATATATCAATCGATGCGGAATTTTATACTGAATCTAAAAAACTCGTGGCGAGCCAAATTTTCTCTAGAAGTTATGAGGTAAAAACTACTAATTAAATAGTGTTTTACAAAAACTTCTGTAATTCACTTTGTTTTGAAATATTAATATTAATTTGAAAAAAAAATTAATGTTTTAACTTATATATAATTATAATTTACATTTTATTTTCATTTTAAACAGATGTTTCGAATATTTTACAATTGTGTTCATGGAAAGACGAGATGTGTCAGTAAGTCAGTTAATTAGTCATCTATCTACCAATGGTTTCTTAGTTTGCGGGCACAGAGTACCGGAAGAACACAAAACGTACTAATAATATCTTGAGGTCTAACAGCGCGGTCACAGACGTGGGACTTAATTGGAATATTGTTTATGATTGGGTCCTAGATCAGATGGGCTCCAACCACCTATTAAAATTAAGATATTTTTTCTTGGTATGTAGCGGTATTCCCTAACATTAGATAATAACAAAATATTAAAATAAAGAAAGAAAAATCCAACAAATAAGTTAAAATAATTCTATTTTATTTGATATATAATGTTATTGATGATATTAAAAGGTAACAATTGGACTATTAAATACTTCATATATAATTTCAATATCTGGTATATATCTTACGTAATAAAGACACTGATTTGATTATAAAATTTATTTTAAACATTTGACTTAAAATACAACTGGTTTGTCAAGTATATAACCGGATGTTGACCAGAAAAATGTAAAATTTTATAGTGTTTTGTTTTCACACTCAATTTTTATATTTAAAAAACTAGAATCTCGAAGAAATTATTCTTATAAAAATAAATTCCTCGTAACTCATCTTTGTTTAAAACTTTTAAGAAGTACAAAGCACAGACAAAATTGTTCCTTTATAAGAAAAGTTACTGGAATGTTTATTGTAAATATAAAATATCTTTAATTGTGAAACTCGCTAAATAAATGAAATAAATAAAATAAATAATATGTATTAAATATAATCGGATTGAGTTATAAGCTAAAATACATTATTATATTCCTTCTGTGAGAGGATACTTAAATATGTAGCCTCTTTATTAGAACGCAGCGGTGATCACATTTGACCTGTGACCCGCACGCTCGTTTGCCTTCAAATCATTAAAAAAAAAAAAACTTATTAAAATGTGAATAAAATATATTATTAAAATATATATAATTATATATATATTAATGTCTTTATTTAAACACGAGTTGTTCCTCCTTTCTATAGTTATTCTAGATAGCTTCCTATATGCCTATATACAAATACATATTCCCTATGAAATTTTTATCAAAATGGGAAAGAATTTTAAATAATCTGCTAATTTTGAAGATTAACGTATTAAAACATACAAAATTTTCAATTTTATAAAATATGTATAAATATTATATATTATTTTTTTTGATTAACATTAAAACAACCGACGTTTATTTATTAAAATACATATTATATTGAAATATAAAGAATTATTTAAAATTTTTGAACCTTTCATTCTATTTTCGTTAATATATTTTGCAGGCTGTAATTAAATTTTGCACGTCATAGAGAATGCATTAGCGCTAATCTAAACCTTTGTACATCAAATGTTAATTATTTAATAATTAATATAAAGCCTAGTATTTTTAAATAACATTATATTAATAAACTAAATAAAATATGTACATATATCAAGGAAAAATACGAAAACACTTTTCTCCTGACTTAATATATATAGATATACAAATAGGTAGATATTATATAAGATACTATACATATTTACTTAATCGTTAAACGTATTTTACTATACTTTTATTTCGTATACAATTTCATAATCACATTATAAATGAAAACTTCATGATAAGGAATTAAAAAAAATATACAAAATAATATACACATGAGAATCAATTATTTCAAATATATTAAGATAACGTATTAATAAATGGATAAAATGAATAAAAGAAAATTATAAAAGTCAATTAAAACACTAATAATAAATGTCTACATTTTGTGAATATTGAGACAATTAATAAACATATTTTAATAAAATTAATAAATATGATTTTAAACATTTTCAAATATACTATATACTCGTAATTTTATAAATAAAATACATCCTGTGAGTTTCTTTGTGTTGGCACATTATATGTCAAGTTACAATTGGGTTCATGTTAAGAGTTTCGTTACATATTACTGTAAGAGCTAAACTTTGTAGAATTCAACAAATAAGTGAATGGGACTTAGAACAATGTTGTGTTCTGACGTTTGAATTATTAATGTATGAAATACCTTCATGAATGTATCATCACTGAACAGTACTGAAAAAGTAATTGTAATTTCTAAATATATTTCTATATATAACTGTCGTATTAGCGGCGTGAACGTTCACGCTACGTACTGACGTAGATAAATGTATATAACAATAATTATAAGCAAATCTGTCTGTATTTAATACCAAAAAAAATTAAAACAATTGTTTTTTTCTTGAATGAATTAATTTAGTTTAAAATTTATTTTTAATCAGATTAACTATTTTTCTTTATAATTAAGTAATTCTCGTATAAAAATATTAATTCAGGATTGTATATTAGGATTGGAATTGAATTACATTATTGTTTGTATCCAGTACAGTTCTTCTAGTTCTCTCAGGGGATGTAGAACAAGGGATTACCAATGAAAATGGTCTCTGCATTATTATATATTTAGAAATCAATCCCAGTTAATTTAAGTTACTACGTAACTGTTACCGAGTATTGATACGTACTCTTCAATAAATATAAATTGGATTTGAGTTTCGTTCATATAAACCTGTTTATAAGTAACATAGAGAGGAATAATCTATACTTATCTCATTTTAATGCTATGTATGTATTTATTAATTAAATTGTAATTGTATAAAAACATACAAGTTGAGGACGTTATGCTAAAGCATTCTTTACCAGTCAAATGATACTACTAACTGATAAAATAAAATGGGGTAGAATGCAAATAAAAATAATACAAAAAAAAAACGAGGTTAACAACAAACGTATGTCCATATATACAAACAAATAACAAATATGTTCGTATAAGCAAAATATGTAATAAAAATACACATACAATATAATAATAAATGTATGCATATTCTTAAAATGTATATTTTAATATATACATTTATATAAAGAATAGAGTAAATGAGATAATAACATATACGTGTATATACTGTGTAGTACCTACATGTAAAAAAAAATACTACAATTATCAAAGTGAGAATAAAATCAATTACAGAACTTTCTGACTAAAATATTTACGGGAATGTTTTTTAATACCTGTTTTTTGAAAGCACGTCAAAGCAAATCCGAGAAGCATTTATGTATCTTATAATTGTTAATATAACATATTAGAACAAAGCGATTTTAAGAGATGTACAGATTTTGCTATTAGATTTTATCTATTTGTTATTGTTGTATCATTCGCCATACTGAAATTTGAATAGCATTTATATCAAAATATTAATAAATATTGAATATATTTTGTATCCATATGACAACATTAGCCTCTAATGCTAAAATCATATGCATTCCTGGAAAGCGTATTTGGTTTAGTTTAGCGATTGAATGGTAAACAATGCGGTTAACATAATGCTCTCTACAATGAGGGTTTGATGGTCTGAGAGAACCTTACGTAAATAGAAAAACAATAGAACCTTTTCTCAGCTGTTCTTGTGAAATGAAGGAGGTTGAGGTCATTAATAAGGTCCGCATAAAAGGTGAAACCTTAACTATATTTAAAAATGGCCCTATAATTGTTTATGGACAGTAAAGTTTATACTAGGAATTCTATAGTATTTTGTTAAAGTTATTTTTTAAGATAAGGTTAATCCATTACCTCGGTGACATTAAAATAGGTTAAAATGAGAAAATCGTTCAAGTTTTTTAAAGCTCGTTTCGGTCAACTTCATCTTGTAGAGAAGCTTTTTGTTGATTACTTTAATCTGTTCAATAACTTTTAATAAGTTACTAAGTTATTCATGTTTAAAAATAAGTGATATTTATTGTTGAAGTTTTCGTTATAAAGCTTTTATAATAAGCTTATCTTTTTAATAATAAGCTTATTTTTTATCTACTTTTCTAACGTTACATTTTTATTAAGTTAATTTCTGAATGAAATAAATGTGACAAGTTGAGTTTGTTATATGTATATGAAAAACATCAGTAGATTTAAAACAAATAAAAATGTTTTCACATCTCGATGTTTTTTTAAAACCATACACTTGTATTTTGTATAATTGTTAAAGGATCAAACACTATTCTTTGATGTTAAGTTAGTTTTGTACAGTCGTGTCACTGTCAAAATAATGTCAACTTTGACGGAGGTGACGTAAAAAAATATATTATATTTTTCTCATGAAAAAAAGTTCGTAATAGTTTGATTCTTATTACCTTTAACAAGATTGGTATCAAACACTTAACAAATCATTTCAATAAAATTATTTTACGGATGTAACTCGCGTTTATTATTATATTTTTTAATTAAAACCTGATGTTTTGAGTTGTTATAACCCTGGAATGTATCTCATATTGCTGACGTACCTCGTGTCTCAGCTTTCTCACCCACTCTCATAATTCATGATAAATCAACTCCTGTTTGTTCAGTCCCAGCTCTCTTACGCGAAACACCTCTTACCGAATTCTCATACTGTGTTAATTAATAATCAATAATATATATTATCTTTTTTTAAAGAACATTAAATTGTTTCAAACAAATAAATCTTTTTTAAAAAGCTCTATTCTCGGGGAATACTTATAAAATGCATTGCAGCACCGCAGCAGCTTTGGGTCTTCCCACCACCAACCTCAACTTTACAACAATATCTCGTCTTACCTCGAACACGTTTGCTGCAAAGCACTCGAAGCGTCGGAATTTAATAAAAAAATGTAATAAACATGAGTTATATCTGTAAAATAGTTTTATTGAAATGTGTAGTACTCGTGTAAATCTTAGAAAACATTACTTAATAAACCTTTCGCCAAAAACGTTTTTTTTCTAACCATAACACTTCGGTATAAATAATTTTGAAAAAAAAAAAATCTCAAAGTCGTTAATATTACGTACATACATCAAATAAAAAATGTAAATATACATTTGTAATTGGTTTCTGATCAAATCGTTTGAACAGCACTTATTCAAAACGCAGCTGACGTGATGTCGGTATGGCGCGTAAATCTGTCCTCAAAATTTATTGGCTCGTAGACTGTTTTATAAACATATATTATTTAAACAATAAGTGTGTTTATGCAAAGATATTGAAAATGCATTATTTGTTATTTCTTTATGATTTCAGTGTATTTTCCGATAGGTCAAGTTGATGGACTCGTAACTTGAAGTATTTCATTTAAATAAATAAAGATCGTAAATAGGTTAAGTTTAACATTTAATGGCGAATTATCGTTGTAATATCATTTATTTTTTATTATTTACTGGCTGTAACACGCGGTTCCACTTGCAGACGAACGATTTTATTTACTATGCAAGATAACCTATAGCCTTCGTCATGAAACAATTTTTTCAATCTTGCAGTTACGAAGATTAGAGCGTTGAAACAAACTAACTTGCCTAATATTAGTATAGATAAAATTATAAATAAAAAATCTATAATACATTAATAATACTATTTATTGTTCACCAATAAAAACTAAAAGTTAAAAACAAAACAATACATGATTTATTAAATATGTACAAGAGGCGGCCTTATTGCTAAGCAGCGATCTCTGCCAGGCAACCTTGAGGTACAGAAAATTGTACAAAAAAAAAAGATAGCTTATGAGTAAGGGTCCACAAGATGATAAATTATAATAAATAAGTCTGTGGTGAGTATTCTTATAAAAATAAATATTAATATTAAACCAGGCCTTGTTAAACAATTATTGTAAAAGTAAGAGAACAACTCTGTCCAGAATATTTTTTCAAGAAGTAAGTTATAACATAAAATGGTTTACTGTAAGGAGCACCCATTTAATTAAGTTTATTTGGTATGTCCAAAGATGCCCGCAGGTTGTGGATAGATAAAATTACTTAAACTAAGTTAGGGGATCGTCTAGTTTGGTAGTAATTTCCGTATATTATTCCTAACGTATGCGGGTGTTATTTTTTGCCTGTTTCTGCGTAATTTGTTTCAATCACAATTGTATTTGTAATACAGGATTATTAGTTGAGTCTTTAATTTTTTTTGATCTGTCTAGTATATTCTAAATTTTTCACTAATATTTGTATGTTGTATGTTGGTTTATAAAAATTATTACTATAGTTACAATTTGTTGTTATGTACGAAATAATGTTTTTTTTATATTTTAATAAAGTACATTTCACGTATATACGTGATTATATGAAAACGGAGATAAATAATTAAATAAATAGTTATAAAAATAATTTCTAAATTCTAAATTCTAAACAATTTTGAATATATTAACCTCTTAATTTTATGTCAAATCATATTTTAAAAATCTTGTCTGTAAAACAGCTCATTTTCTATAAATATGTCAGCTTCAAGATTTTTACGCCTAAGATAGGCAACCCAGGTCCGGGTTTATACTTACATTTCAGTCTTTTCAAGGTTATCTTAAAAATGGCTGACATCAAAATGTTTGTAAAAACGAAAGGTTCTTGTAATGAATCGTTGCTATTCATCTCAGTTTTTCTGTCATTATTCAACGAAATTTAGCTCATATGTTGGAATATTATCCTTGCTGTTATATTTATGAAATTCAATGTATCATATGGTATATTCTTTATATTTTTAGAGGTATCATTTGAGTGCTGTATGCGTTTGGATGTATTTGATATTTTTTGTATATACTATATTTTACTATTTGTTATAGTCTAGTACTTTGAAATGGAATTGAACTTAAATGTTTTAATTAAAATTTTTATATAAAATATGTTACTTAAATTTATTATTAACTTATGGTTTCAAGTAACCTTTCGTGATCTATGATTAGATACTATTATATATAATTATCCGGCTGTACTCACGTAATTACTATCCGAATTTGCCCGAACACTTTCGAACTCATGATTATGAACTAAAGTGCACGCCGCGATTCCGCCATGCTCAAAACTCATGAATAAGGACCCCGAATTGTTCGAAACTACTTGGGCAAATTGCGATAGTAATTACGTAATAACAGCCGGATAATTATATACAATACCTAATTGTTGCTATTAATAATGCACTATGGTTATTGATAATGCTTTTTGTTAGATTATTCCTTTTAAAAACAAATTAATGATAAATAGGGTTTCTATTCTGATATTTTCCAAGTCTTAATATTTGATCACGAGCACAATGATACCAAGTAATGGAAATTCTAAACTAATTCGAGCCGAAATAAGGAACAAAATTATCGATTCGAATTTTTTGTATTAATCTTTATTTTATATATATATATATATATTTTTACGTCTTCAACAAAAATCATTACAATTGAGTAAATGGATATAAAATGAAAATGAATTATACTTAAACTTTCCTCAGGAATCACTATCTATTGGTCTAAACAGTGCGGTATTGGTCTAAACTTAATGTTTATATGAGACGACCATTACAAAAAATTAATATACATTTTAAAAAGTCTAACTAAATTTTAAAGTTCCTTTTTTTGTTTGATTATAGAACATTAAAAATTATTATAATTATTTATGATAAAGTAGGAGTAGTAGGACTTTTCGCGGGTGAAACCGCTCGGCACTGTTTTTATATAAATATTTTTTAATTAATTAAATTTATATATTTTTTAATAAAATTATTTAACTTGTATATTAAATGTGAACTCCGGAGATCAAAATAACGAATCATTTAAAAAAGTTTAATGAGCGTTTACTACAAAATTAAATTGAAAAAGGGATTTTCTTCCTTTAGCGTAATTACTGAAAAATTAAAAACATAATAAAATATAATTACGATTGTTTTGATTTCTACTTATTAGATGGATTCGTATCTCTCACTAGTACAAAATAAGTAAAATAAGTATATGTAAAAGTTATGTCAACAATGACATGTTTTACAGGTATTGTTATATAACTTTGTTTTTCAGTTACAGTTAAATATGTTAAAATGTGATATAAATTGTAAACGAGTAAAAAAATATTATAGTATTTGTATCATATTAAAAAATAGGATTTTTTGGTAAAATATTGAAAATTTACAATTGAATGTATTTTTAATAGCAGATAGTAAAAAACTAAAAAAAATGTTTAAAAAAATATTCAAAAAAATATCAAGCAGGATTATGAAAAATAGTGTACGTATCTTTAGACGTACTGAATATACAAATTTTATAAGAATCTATCAAACCATTTTGTGTTTTGGATTTTATATATTATAAGATAAAGAAATATATAAAGTTATATAAAGATCTTCAAATAGTTTTTCATATAACAATAACGAGTCAGCCGTTGTCAGAGAAGTGGGTGGTCTGCTGAAAACAGATTTTTCTTTGCTTGTATACATCTGAAACGTTTCATAAAACGTATTGTTTGTCTGTTCATTCGTTTATGGATTCTGGTAACGGAACAGGTTGACAGTTTTGAAACAATCTTTTACATATATTATCATGTTTGTTTTGGTCTGGAGACCTCATGTTAATTTAATTATGAATAAAATTTAAATTAGAATACACAGGTACACTCTGTCCTTTGTTTCAGGTAACAATTATTTTGTTTATTACTATTATATACTGTGTAGCTTTACTCTTAATAAGTTGAAATTAAATTATTTGAAACTATATTTTATACTAGCAGTTAGTCTCGGTTCCAATTTTCGGACGGACGTTTTTATTTAGTATAAAGATAACTATGGGAAAATCTAATGCTAGACAGCCTATTTCATGAACAAAACCATTTTTACAAATTCAGCATACTACATTTAAGTCGTGATTTTACCGATGGACGCACGGTTTTGTTTGTTTACGATAAAAACAACTAAAACTCTAATGCTAGATAGCCTACTTGATACTGCCTATCATAAACAAAAAGATTTTTTCAAATCCAAGCGGTAGTTTCGAAAACTATAGCGTTGAAACAAACAAACAAACGTTTCTGCTTTATATATATATATATATATATATATATATATATATATATTACTCTCTGTTACATATTCTACGCCAGCCCTATTTAAATTACACTTAGAGTCTTGAATTATGTAAATGTTATGTCTTTACACCTAATCTAAAATGAAATCAGTTGAATGTATGAAAAAAATATCAAGAAGGGCGGAATTGACTTGTTTTGATATGTTACTACTTGTCACAGAAAATCTGTATTAAGTTTTGGGAAATGTTAAGAAAAATTTAATAGCATTTTTGTATGAATGTACCAAAATAAAAATAAATGTTTGTAAGACTTGATATCGGCTGTCACATGTCATCTGTCATCTGTCAACTGTGTGTCGAGTGAGATTTTCTATCATTGTGATCGCTAGCGTACACTTCGATTTGTATAAATTAATAGCAACGCCATCTTGTGGAAGATTAGTTAAAAAACTAACACTAGATACAGTGACAGACAAATCATTTCTTAAATCACCAGACAGAGATTTGTTATAAAATGAACGTATTATTTCCAAACCTCAATTTTCATATTAGTCAATCGCACTTGAGCGAAGCCAGGGCGGGATTTTAGTTTAATAAAAGTTGTGCAATCTTGATTTTTAATAATAATAATCTTACGATTTATAAACTAATAATTTTAAAAATCGATAAATGCAAGTAGATAAAAATGTAAAAAGTGTGGTAGCAGTCAAATTCAAAGTCATTTTTAAACTGTTGGCTCACCCCTATCTGTTTTTGTTTATTTGTTTGAGTTAATGCAAGTTGGCATGACTGGGAACCATTTGCTGTATCAGTATATCTTGTTATGTGTTTAGGTTCGAACAAATAAAAATGGTTAAACTTTTACTCGTTGAGACATGTGCCAATATTGTGGTGTAACTTGCTCGAATCGGAAAAGGATCAAATATTTAATTTTGCATATTTTATTTAGTTTGTTCGTCATTTTAAAAGTTAATATAATAGCATAAGTGAAATTTTTTGAAGTATATTTTTATTATAATATATAATTATTCACTTATGCTTATTATACTTATAAATATTCTCGAAATTTGAACGACTACTTTCATTTCTTATTCACGAACTTGGAGCATAGCGTGTTCGCGACGTGAACTATGCAAATAAAGATTTTTTTAAAATATTAATTGACTTTTTTTGAAAAGTATTTTTACTATAAAATATAATTAAAATAGTATTAGAAATTAGCTAAACGATAATTACTATTACTATTTTTTTTATAATTATCTGCTTGATTTTTTCTATTACTATTTTAATTATATTTACTTCATTTACTTTGTAATATTAAAGCCTATTTCGTAATTGATTGAAGTTAATAAATAAGTAATTAGTACCTGAGATTTTAATACTTTGATTTCAGTTTCCTCTATTAATATTAATACATATAGAAAATTTGTTAAATTTGCAATTACATAAAATATACTATAACGATTTTGTTATGTGGTTCTTTTCAGAAAAGGAAGCGTTTAGAACCCTCGTAGCTTTAATTTTAGGTTAAAGAGTGTCTGGTCAGAAGAGCTTATTTCCATAAGTATGATATCAAAATAGGCTCTCCTGACACTTCCATTTGACGTATACAAGTGATTAATAATATTGATTCATTGTGAAAAAGAAAATAAATAATTAAATGTTTTGTATACATAAAAATGAAATAGTATTTTTGACATTTATCTAAAAACAAAACAATATTTTTCCAATTTAATATAAAAGCTGTAATAAAGGAGAACCAATCAAGTCTGACCGAGATTGAAAAGCTACGGTCGAAAACGTGGATCTGTGACTTTAAAATTATTTGTATTACTTATAAATTATATACTAGTTTTTACTCATGGTTTTACTCGCGGAAAAACGACTTTATTTCTGGAATAATTAAAAGTAGTAGCGTAATGATATATCTTATTATAATCTTCTTTGTCAACCTGTCTTTCATAATCGGAAGAATTTTTCATATCCATATATATATGGATATGAAAAATTCTTTCAAAAAATTCTTTCAAAAAAAAAATTAAACTATAGTTTAGAAGTTAAACGCGTTTAAACAAACAAACTTTTGTGTTTTATAATTTTAGTATACATTAGTTTAAATCATAAATACTTGAGATTTTGTTCGACGAAAATTGTCTGAAAGGATAAGAGAAAGCTGTCTTATTTTCTTATAATATCATCATATCAAATATGATAACTAATAAGTTATTCTGCCATCACTCTAAATAGGCAAAAAATTCTTATAAAAGTTTTAACAAATCTGAATACAGGATTCAGAAAATAATTTAAGGTACCGTTCACACTGGAAAAAATAGTTTCAGATGAATAAAAAAAAATTGTTGCTTATACCATTGTATAAGCAACAATTTTTGCAAAAGTTAGTTAAAATATCCTTCACAACCAAAAAAAGAACAGCATGGTAGAGAGACAAATAAATGCGTTTTTGGCCTTACAATGGTGGAATAAGCATTATGAAAAATTTTAAAATAATTTTTATATAACATTATAATAATTTCATAATGGTGGTATTCTTACGTCTTGAAATTTAATATTACTTTATGTATAAAAAAAGAAGGTCTAAGGTGTCGCTAAAAAAAGAAATGAATACTTATCATAATAGACTACTACTACTACTAATAATCTACTTAATATATTTTATATGTACACAAAATATTAAAAGAAGTTTCTAGAACAAATAAATTTGTATATAATTATTTATGTATATATATATATATATATATTTTAATGTCAAGAAAATTAATATTTTCTTTATGGAATGAGAAAATTAAAACTCAGCGACATTTAAATTAAACATAACTTTTTCACCGGCTGTTTTAATTAGTTCAAGCCTTCGTTACTTTTTTGCTGGATTTGAGTCAAATTAAGTTATAAATTAGAGACGAAAGAAAAAAGTAAATATATTTACAGGCTGATATCTGTTTCAGTGAGCCAAATAAAATAGTTATTGAACAATTTTATCAAGAAAATTCATTAACCGATTGCAACTCAACCTCAAACTGAGATCAAAGCTCGAACTTCTACAACTTCTAGAAAGTTCTAGATTAAATCCTCTACAAATCATTTAACAATTTATATAATCTTATAATAACCGCAGGTTTTGATGTTGAAGCATTCCTTGAGGAGTATTTTTATTATTGTCAGATGTTCTCTTTGTAAAGTTTTTTGTATTTTTTTTCTTTCAATATCGTATTTAAGGAGACTTTTCTTTACAAATAAATATGTTATTTATAACATATAAACGAAGCCAATGAAGTGAGAGCAGACAGCTAATATTTTTATTCAGTATACTAACACCAGTTTTGTTGGTTCACTCGTTCATCGTTTCGTTCATTCACTTGTTCGTTCGTTCATTCATTCCTTCGCTCGTTCGTTCGTTCCTTCATTCATTCATTAATTCATTCTTTTATTCACTCATTCGTTCATTTATTCACTCATTCCTTCGTTCACTTGTTAATTCGTTCGTCAGATGTTTTCCATTGATGTAATAAAAATATTTGTTATTGATGTTATGCGCAATTCTTCGTAATTCTATATTTCTAATCAAAAATTAAAATATACTTCAATAATTTTCAACATATCTAAATCCTTAAAAAATATTCAAAATTATTTTTTCTAGTTTATATCAAAAATATCTTCTGTACAGACTAAATTTTGTCTAGCTGTTGATATGTATAAGTAATTTATTTATATATCAACTTGCTGATGCCCGCGACTTCGTTTCCTCTTCCTTACTATCTTTATTGGTAGTATAGCTGTATTTATCTAATTAATTATTGATATATTTATTTCCCAAAATCAAAAGTGTGTCAAAATAACTCAGGCAAAATATATATATACAAATTGAACCATGAAAGAGTTTTCATAATACGATCAGTAGTAATGGACATTACAAACACAAAACTTTATTAATAATAGTAAATAGATTAATTAAAAATTATTAATTTATACATCCCAATTATTTATTAGATATTGCTTTTTTCCCATTACAAGTTTGATTTTATTTAAAAATAATGTTTTGATAATGTCATTCATATATATATATTCATCATTTAGAACAACATATATATATATATATATATATATATATATATATATATATATATATGATGTATTAGGTTGGCTTTAGCGGTAATGACTCAATTACTAGTTGACACGTTTAACATGTTATAGGAAAGTAACGAACTTCAGAGCTATTTATTTGTGAGAAGCCAATTTTAGCAACAGCAGGGTACCGTTAATCTATACATATAATAAACTAGAAAACAGGAATAATCTGTATGTTTAATATTAAAATTATAGTTCAGCCTTATTATATCTCTTAAAGTAATATTATAATGATCTTACTTTCCATTTTCATATCATGACTTCTATAAAACAAAATGATTTTGATTTAATTATTGAGTTTCAGGTGATAATAAAAGAAATAGGTCAAAAAAGTAATATTACCTTAATATTGAAATATATTTTAAGACTTCATCAGTTCATGAATTCACTAATACATGAAATCAAATCAATAGTTTTTTATAAAAAGCTAAAAAGTGAAAAGAATTCGCTAAAGCTAAATTTTCGCGCGAAAAATTTTTCCCATTAAAGTCTATTAGGGATTTTAGTTTTTCCGCGATTATTCCTTAACGACATCGAATATTTGAAAAACTTTTTTTTAAACCACTACCAGACTGATGTCTATCAATATGCAATACTTGGAAAATTTCGGATATACCGTTTTTGATTGATGCTTGCACAAAGGATGCAGATATGTAAAGACTTCTATGAGTTTGAGCTTCGCTCAATAAAAACTATTATAATTACAATACAATTCTATTAAGCTGATTTTAAGTATATTTCAGTCAAAATATATAAAAATTGAAAATAAATTTTCCATTAAATCAACCCTGGCCGCGTCTGTCTGAATGACCACAATAAATTCAAAACTTATAAAACGGAATTTTGAACAGTTTTCACTATTAGAGAGAATGATATGTGTTAGTGTATAGGTCATCATAGCTTTCTGTAAATTGATTAAAACATAATAATTATTGTTGAAGAGTATGCGAGAGAAGCTGCGGGTGGAAACTAGTACGTATAATCAACATTAAACATTTTTACATTCGACTTTACTTAAAATAATGTTTACATATCATAATTACGGATTACGTTTATCTTGTTAGTTTTCGTGTCATGATGGCTCGTATCATCTTTAGAAATGTAAAAATTATACAAATGAGAGCATTGTGGTGTGATCGCCATGTTTGTCCTTAGCGATTATTTGCACTTTTACCCTTTTCATACACTATAATAAAATTATCATGGAAATGGGGGTGGTTTTTGTTATGGTGGACAGAGGTGGACATTCAGACAAGGGTTTTATGTATAGTGATAATTGAAAAACCAACGTTTTAAATTGTTTTCATTCCAGAATATTCATTTTAATGTTTGAATTCTTCACTTTAACAAACAAATGAACGAATTAACAAATGTGGACATTCAAACCAGGTTTTAAATGTATAATGAACACTAATGTTTTTTAAATCGTTTTCAGTGTAGAATATTCATTTTAATGTTTGTATTCTTCATTTTTAAAAACAAAGAATGAAATTAACAAACAAACAAATTAACAAGTAACAAATGAACAAACATGATAATTTTTTGTTGGTAATGTACTAACAATTAGAAGAAATTCAATTTACCTCAAATTTCAATTAATCTCCACATGCACAGTCATCAGTAATGAATTCAGGAGTTGATTTATTGAATGCCCAATTGAATCACTGAATATTCAACTCTGCAAAATTTTGTCTGACTAATTCTGACTGGTTCTTGTCTAAGAACTGGACCCTTGTATCTCTTAAAGTAATAACAATAATGGTACTTTCCATTTTTGTAACTTGACTTCTATAAAACATTATTGTTTTACTATTTTTCTTCGTGATTTAAATTCTTTTTTATATGTTACTAGTTGATTAATCTTCTTCTAGAACTGAAAAGTCTCTAAAAAGTTAAATATTATGAAAAACTTTTTAAAAGTATTAAGTATTTAGTTTTAAGAGTTTGTAAGATTAGAACCTTTAATTTTTTCTCATACATAAAGTAACAATACAGTTTGTCTATGAAGGCTCTACCGTTTTATAGTTATTGAAACTATATAATCATTTAATTGACTGACTGAGTTTTATCAAAGATTCTATATCTAAATTTTTTTGAATACCTGACAGTACATAAGTATAAATTATACAACTATTTCGTTATGGCTTTGCTTGAACGTGGGACTCGTGCTGCTAAAAGTCTTCTTTGTGTTAGTTTAGAAAAGTTTTATGAGGCTGCTAAGAAGCTTAGTATATTCTTGATGGTGGTTCGTTACTTCAAGCTGGAATGGATGCTCACCTTTTATAAAGCACAAGTTCAGTTGTGCTTGGAGTACTGATGTTACGATAAGTTACGAGCCTCGTAGGTGATACCATATTTACCAAAGTATATTTCTAAAGTTTAAAGCATTGCAAGGTGGCAGATCTGTCGATATTTTAGCGGGTACATTTCGGAGAATGTGCCTTTCATCACCGAACAACTAGAAGGTCATCAGGACTTTTCCTCTTCATGGTTGAAGTGACAAAGTCCCATACAAAGCTTCTCACCTTCAACTTTCATTGTAATCACGGTCCAACTTTGGAAGTCTTTGTCGGGGTCTCTGTTTCCTTGAAATTATAATATCATTTAATTTAGCGTGAGTAGGTTCTTACTTTTACTAATATGAAACATCGTTTTGCTTAACATAATTCAGGCTGTAATCTAATGTAAAAGTGAAAATACTATGAATATAAAACAAGTATTATTTTTAAAAGTTTTTGTTAATTATCCTTCGCAAAATTTTAAAATCAATAATAATAATTGCATTTTTAATTCGGATTAACATATATTAACAAATATAAAATACATCAAATCATATATAACATAAAAAAATATCATGTAACGCTAAAATAGATAGTATAAATGTTTCCCCGGGCGTCACATCAATAGAGCAGTCGTCTCCACTGAGACATTTTGAAAACTGCATATGGAGTTAAACGGCTATCTTAAGCTTCACTTTTGCCTTTTTAATAGTTTGTCTGCTTGTCTAGAGTTCCACTAATGTTTAAATTCTTAAAGCTCTGTAGAAATTATCTATATAATTATAAAGAGGTATTATTTGTATTTAATCTTTAATGATTCATGATTACTATTATATATAATTATCCGGTTGTACTCATATAAATACTTTCACATTTTCGCGATTCCGCCATAATCAAAGGTCTTGAACAAGAACCCTGAATGGATTCAAAACAAGTCGGGCACATCCCCATAGTATTAATGTGAGTATAACCGTATAATTGAGCTGAGCGAAGCCAAGCTCTTTACTACTCAAATTTTCAACTCTTTATTACTCTACTCCTCCTTAAATTTACGAACTACACTCACGAAATTTTGCACACATGCGCATAATGAGCAAAACTCGTTTTGGATTGAAAATCAGCCGAATCGTAATTGCAGTTTTCAAGATAATTGATAAAATGTATCCCAAATAGTTAACATACAGAACGTTTTTGTTTCGCGCGCGTGACCATTCCTACTACACTAGAATTATAAATTTGCTCAAAACAAGTATTGACATCAAATTATATTTTTATTCATAAATAAATATCAATATTCAACTCTAGACAGTGATGCGATCATAAAAAAATTCTTTAAGTTTATAATAATAAAGTCCGTGACATCATAATATATTATAAATATGATTCTTAAAAAAAAAAAACTTTACTTGTAAGTAAAATATAAGATTAATATTCATGTTTAGACATTATATTATAAACAAATAGTTGAATGGAAAGTTCAATTTTACAGTATGTTAATTGATAGAGTTGGTCTGAAGATAGTACGAAATAAAAACAATGAGTCCATAAAAGTAATGCATTCTCGTTATCTCTAGAATCCACCACTATACTTATATATATTACATACATCTATAACTAAGGTATATTAAGAAGACAGGTGAAGTCATGGGCAGGAGCTAGCTAATATAATAAAACGTATTATGAAAGATTATTTATAAATAATATAAGGAAACGAAATATGAGCCAATCACAATTTCGTCAATGATAATTCAAGGTAAAGGTTGCATTGCTTTTTTTTTATAAAAAAAATAATGCAGTCAAAATCGAATGTATGAATGAATGAATGAATAAATGAATGAAAGAATGAAGAATGCATGAGTATGACACGAAAATATGTACGTTAAATAATAAAACAGATATAGCGATGTTTTGAATAACGTGATAGATATCAAAATAATTTTAGATGTCAAAAGAGTGTGATGTAAACAGATGTCAAAGGTGTAAATGTATGAAATTCTGAATTTAGATTATCCAATTTACGAACATTTTACATTTAATTCCACATAATTTTAATAAAACACTAAAATGTATACCTTTTGAAGGTATTTCAAATTCTTAGCTTTTATGAGTTATTGAATAAATTATATCTTAGTGATTAATTGAGTATTAATTACTTTACCGTTTAGCACCTTTTATAAAACTTGAAAAAAGTTGGCTGCCTTAAAAAATTCAATACTTTTATGTATATAAATAAATAAGATATTCTAGCTGTTATCTTCGGTTTCATGTTTCACGGATTCCGGATGAAGTATTTTCTATATATAGTTGTAGTATGTAGTAAATATGTAACTCAAAAATATTTTTTTGTAATCAACTGTTTTTTAGAGGTTATTAATTGCATTCAAAAATACAAAAATACAAACCTAATATTAGTACAGATTGACAAAAGATATTTGCTTTCAAAGAATTATTTGCTTATATAAATAAATAAAATATACTAGTTGTTATTTTCGGTTCCACTTGTGGAAATAGTATTCAATATATATATAAGTATGTTACTGAAAAACTATTTTTTAAATCAACACTTTTTGGAATTTATTCGTTGCATTCAAAAATATAAACTTAATATTAGTATAGATTGAAAAAAGACGGTTGCTTTAAAAAATTTTTTATGCGTCAATTACAAATAAAATATACTAGCTCTTATTTTTGGTTGAAATCAAAAATAACATCTAGTACTAAATACTTCGTCTTCAAGTGAACTTGATGACGAAGTATTTACTATATATAAATAAGTAGAGCCTATGTTCCTTACACACTTTTGAAATCGGTACAATTTTTCGAGTTTATTCATTACATTAAAAAATACTAATTTATTATTATTATAGAACCACTTACATTTATCTAAATTGAGCAAAAAACATTGAAGACAATATTTTTTCTAAGATAAGCTGTCTTGTTTCTGACGTCATTTCCAGACCCGTAGCTGTCAAGCTCAACAGGCTAAATAAAAACCCAGCGTTCCGCAAAACCAAGACAATATGACGCAAATAAAAGAGAAAAGAAATAAATTCAAATTATCTTTATTCAAATAAGCATTTACAATCTTTTTTGAATCGTCAATTATCAAAGTATACAAGTTTATGAATGAAACTATTTTTTCCGGATTAAACTCGCGTATAATTTTGCGTATCATTTAATTTTAACCCGACGTTTCGAACGCTTTGCAGCAATAGACGAGTTGTCTGTCAGTAAGTCATTTAAGTAGTCGTCTGAAATGAAAACGAAATTATACGCGAGTTTAATCCGTATAAAATAGTTTTATTTCAAATGTGTACTCGTGAAAATCTAAGAAAATATTATAACAATTTTTGGTTAATAAGTTCGTTCCTCAAATTTTGCGCACTGATAGACATAAGTTCTGGTTTTTAAAAAAAGCTTCAAATATTCGATGTCGGTGAGGAATAATTACAGAAAAACTAAAATCCTATATACTTCAATGGGAAACATTATTCGCCGGAAAATTAAGCTTGAAAAAAAAAAATAGTTGAGAACAGAATGCGTCGATATTTTGTAAATGCATTTCGGTGCTGTTTGCACCTCGCTTCGCTCAATATGAACATACCGAAATTTTGCGAACGCAGCGAGTCAAAATTGAGGTCTGGTTGGCGCTCCTAGTTTAATAATGTTCTTTTAATTGTAGATTTAAATCTAAGAAAGCGAAGGTTGTTGATAAGGTTGTTATAGATAATAATCTATGGTAGTTGATAAGCTTGTTTTAATTAAATTAATTTCGCGTTAATAAATATTTCATTAGGGTTTAATTTTCTTTTTGCAGTCCTTTTCCACAAGGCTGACATATAATTTTCAATTAAACAGAAATTGCGGCTTGATATAATACTTTGGCAGGTCTTTGATGGCTGAATTATTAAATTGCTGAAGTGTACTATTAAGATAACAAGATTTAATAAATTAATATTTATTGATGTTATAAGGAGAATTCATTTAATAGAGTAACATCTGGCACTCATAATGGCACTCATTACGGTGTTAGAATAAAAATATTATTTTACATATTTTGTTATATTAATACTGCTTCAGTGGTTAGTAGCTTTAGCTCTGAGCCAGAGGTCGTGAGTTTGATTCCCGATAAAATAGTTTAATTGCGTCTTTTGTAAAGTCTTTCGTGACTTAAATTAATATTAAAAATAGTCTTGTATTATTTGTAGAGTTTAGATTTTAATGTTTTGTGATGTGTATTTGAAGTTATGAAATTAAAAAATATTACACTTTGAGTAAAATTATTTTACTGAGATAACTCGCGTTTATCATAACAGTTTTAATAATAACCCAAGCTTTCGAAGGCTTTGCAGCAAGTGCGTTCGCGTATTTAATAACAAAAGCGAGTGAAATTCAGATTTAATAACAAAAGCGAGAGAAAAAAGAGTTTATAAAAAATAAAATAATAATTCATTCTTATTTTTTTTATAAATATGTATGTTTGGCTTATTACATTTTTTTAAATGAAATATAGACTGAAAAATATATCGATACAAGAATTCGAACTTGCGACTTTTCGAAAACCGTCCCGTCGCTTTACCCATTGAGCTTACACCTCATAACGAATAATTAAAAATGTATATCAAATCAAAATGGCTATTTTGAAAATCTTTCGAAATTACTAAATTATTATATATATTTATTTTATTACTCTATTGTATATATATACTAATATTATAAAGCGGAAAGGTTTGAAACCTACCAGATGTGGGTGAGAAATTCTTTCTGATCATTATAGGTAGGTTCGTGGAGAAGGTTATTGGCTATCTCCAAATACGCTACTACTCTTATTTATTCTAAAAGTAAATAAAATTGTTTGTCTGCGGGTGGATCCGCATGTAACAATTACTATTTACATCTTTATGAGACATTCAGAACATTCTGTAGACGATAGTTGATAATACTAATATAGAAATAAACAAAATAACATTTATAAATATGATGAAATTATAAACGTCTTATTTTAGTCATAAATTATTCTAAATTAAGATTACTACCACTGATAAATGACATTTACAAGAACCTTCATTATACAAAACACAATAACAGTGTCAAAACCAATTCACTGACAGTGACAGTTATATTTTTTTTAAATTTTGTTTTTTTTTTTGTCAAAAAAATATAGTGATTACATAAGGTTTAAGTTGGCAATGTTTATCTTACGGTAAATGAAAATGTCATTGTTGAAACCTATTAACCAAAATGCCTATTTAGAAAATATTTCAAAATTATTACACTATTAGTTTTAAAAAGCTTGAAGACGTCAGGAAAGAAAAGCATTTTATTTTATTGGAGGAACAATTTTAAATATATATATAACATTGAACACCCAGACTGAAAAACTGAAAGACTGAAAGACCATATTTGGATCAGACAAATATATCCTGTGTAAGGATCGAATCCCACTACCTATGGCTTAGTAATCAGGGCAAGTAGACCACTAGACCATGAGACCTTTAAATTAAAATTAAAAATTAAAAATTAATTAAAAACTGTATTTTATACATATATTCTATACAAAATTCTATTTAAAATAGAATATTAATTAAATAATAATAGTTAATGTTATATATACTTTTTTTTTAATATTAGAGCTTTTGAATGTGATACTTAATATTTTAATGTTAACGACCTATTTAAATGATATTAAAAATAAATTAAAAATTGGAAATAGTATTTGGGGAATAAAAAAAATATCTTAAATTTTTTTTATCTTCAAATATATATCAATCTAAAAAAAAAAACACTCATGACAAGCCAAAATTTTCCTTAAAAGTTATGAGGGAAAAATTACAAATAATCTTACTATACAATACCAGTAATTACATATATTTGCTTAATTTATATTACAGGTTTTAGTATTAGATTCTTAACATATTACATTAACATTAATTCAAACTCTGTAATGAATCCAACTACAGGTCTACGTATCCCTCATCTTCAGTGTAAAGTCCAAGCACGTATGGCATTCAATAATCTCGTTATTAAACACTCCATAACACCATTACCAACAGATAATGTATACTAATATATCTAATGTTCATATTGTGACAGTAATTGCTTTGAAATGAGATCGATTAGATTAGCTAGATATATAGTTATATAAATATAGTTATTTGTAAAGGGTATCTTATATTTTTATGACACTAGCTTTTACTCGCGGTTCCACTAGCTAATTATATTTGCTATAAGAATAGCTAAGAGCAGTAGTCATGCTAGACAGCCTACAGCTTTCCTCATGAACCTGTCCATCATTATCAGAAAGTATTTTTTTTTTTGGAAGTTTTGAAAATTATTGCCTTTAAATAAACAAACTTTTTCGCTTATAATATTAGCGTATATGATAAATATTGAATTGTATTGCCGTCTTTTTACTATTAATAAGAAGAGAATAAATATAAATAGACTTTCTATAATAGAATTATTAATTGATTTGTAATAGTGTCCAATTTGCAGTTCTAACGTCTTCTAATAAACTCAATGTTTTGATTTTAATTAAAATAATTATATAACAAATTAGTATATTATAAACTAACTAAATATATATTGTTAAAAATTAATAAAAAGTATATGTTAATCTACAATAACGCTTATTGGGTTGTAATGTTTAAAAATAAAAAAACTCAATTTCCTGAACATGGCTTACGCTATGATAAAAAAGTTCAATGTACTTCCGAACTACTAAGAAAGACAATTTATAAACAATTCAACTTTGTTAGGTACTTTGGAAAATTGTAGTAGGTACTAAATACAGTAGGTATTTAATACCTCCATTTCTTAAAGTAATATTACAATAATCCTACTTCCACTTTTTGTACCACATCTATAAAACAATATGCTTTAATTGAAATCGATGAAACTTGCCTTTTTTGTTGCTGGTTGATTGCTTTTATAAAAACGGATAGGCCTCAAAAATTAACATTACAATATTATTAAATATTATGCGGCTGCACTCACGTTATAACTATTGGAACTTGCCAAAGTTTCGAACCCATTCCAGGTCCTTAGTCATGAGCTCTGAGCATGGCGGAATACGGCATGAACTGTTCACGCCTGAGTACAGCTGGATAATTATATTTAATAGTAATAATGGATCACGAAAGTTTACATAAAAAATATTACAGTATTATTAAAACAAAATTTTTTTTAACTGACATTAAGAGTTCATGGTACCACCAGAAACAACCAGTTTGATGTAATGAGTAATTGAATTTGAGTGTGATATATGCATCTGGCAGATTCGATCATTAAGCCACTAGGCTTCTATTGTGCCAGTGACCAGCAATCAAGAATGAAATACCCTTAGATTGAAAGCTCTCAGTTCACCAAATTATATGTTAATAGACAATTATAGATATTCACTATTATATCTGTATATATCTATTATATACTGTTATATATCTTTTAGTGAAATTTAACTTACTTTATTTACTTTAAACTTTCAGTCTTTTGCAGTAATTTTTTTATTGATTGTTTGTTGTCTTTTTTATTATTGTTATTTTTTTTTCCTATTATATATATATATATATATATATATATATATATATATTATTTTATTTCATTGAAAAAACCATATAAGTGGTTGACGTAACGCTAAAACAATAACCAGTCAAGCAATAACCAAAAAAACAATACAGGAATAAATGAAACAGTAATAAAAATAAAACAACATATTTAATATAATCTGATTCAAAAGAGACAGCCTTTCGAATTGCATATTGTAATTTATCAACATTAACGTTAATATCACAATTATTGCTAACTGATGAGTTAATTACAATGATTGTACAATCAGTAACTTATTATGAATCATACATGTGTTTGACAATTTAACGAATATCTTTTATCAAGTTGATTATTGAGTTGAACGAAACGAAGCTTTTTACCGGTCAACTCGGTCAACTCGGTCAAATTTTATCCGCTATCTCCTCTTACACAGATCAAGCTATACTTCCTATATTTGGACCAGTTGATTAACACATGCCTAACTATCTATAGATAGATTTTGAAAAAAATACTTATTGTAGATTGAGAGTAATTTACAATAAACTTTAATTTGAATTAAAACGTTCTAGTGCACGCGAAGATTGTGAATTCTTACGAAGACTGTAACATGTATCATATATTGTTAATTGTAGACAATAGGGAAATCGTATCAAGCTAAAGTTGACATGATATATTTTTTCTTTATTATGTTTTTAATGAAGAGTGTCGCTTAGCTTCCCCAGCTTGCTGCTGGTGGCACTAGTGAATGTATAATATTAGAGTATATCTCAAGTTATTGTTCAATAAGAATACTTTAAACAAGATTAATAAATTATTAAAATAAAAGTATTAGATGAGAATTTTTATGTGTAGAATAATCATAATATATATATATATATATTAATAAAGTAATCTCCTGTTAGTATTAATTTAATAATACTTTTAATAATATTTATTTGATTTGTTATCGAAATATTAGCAATATTTTAAAATAATGTTTTAATTTGATATTTACAAAGGCAACACTTACCAAACATCCCAAAATGTGGTTTCGATTCTTAATTGTTTAAACAACTTTTTACGGAAACATTATTTTAAAGGATTCATATAACATTTTATTCTGTGAACTAAAGTTCATTTCCGACACCGTGCAAAGAAAACAGCGGAAATGGATTTAGAAAATGGATTTATGAAATACCAGACAGTGAGGCAAAGGATCAGTTTCGTATAAAGGCACAAATAAAGGCAATACCGCTCAGGTGCTCTAGATACGAGCACCAACGAGTCTGAATTGGGTCATGTCTATCTTCCTTTATCGATAATATGACATGATACCAAAAATTAAATTTACTATGAAATATAATATTAATATGTATGAGCATTTAATATTAAAGTTGTTGAGATCATACAAGACGTTTGTTTTATTAAGAGAATAAGAAGTAATATATTATATTATATATAGGATCCATTTTTTTATCATCTGATACTTTTTAATCGAAGTATATCTTTTATATATATTCTGGTTAAATATAGAGATTGAAATTTTCGACAAAGTAAAACAACAAAATTGAAATGACCTCCTTTTTGTTATATATATATGTGAGAAAATAAAATATATATTAAATGTATTAATTCTTGTCCATTAATTTTTTTCTTACGCGGTAACATAAACCTAGATATATAGCATTGATTAAAATTGTATATAAATATGTTTAACTTATTTAAAATGACACCTCCCCCAGTTCGTAGCTTCGAATCTAGTATATATAAAATTTTACTCTATATTATATATTTGATTTATTAATATATGTATTGAAAAAATATTAATTATATATGTTTCTTTGTTACAGACTTTAACAACACACCCAACTAAAATGGTAAGAGATCATAAAATTCTATTATAACAATATCCTGTTAGTCAAAAGCCTTCTTCATTAATGAGGAATTCAATTTAAAGCGAGCCCTCGCTGTACTCAGCTTTATGATAAATATTACAAGTATGTAATTTTCGTATATATATTAAACATACATATGCTATACATCTATGATAATATTATGAAATAAAAAAATAAAAATATAATCGTATGTCTGCGAGTAGAACCGCGTGTAACAGCTAGTCTTTAAAAGAAGTATATATTTACGAGGAGTAGTATATATTAAGTGTAATGAACCGATAATTTAATAATGTTTGTATATAACTACAGCACATCATTACTGTATGTTAATATTTATAAAAAAATTACTATTTATAATTTTGATCCTCAAGTTTTAAGTTATATTATTAATATACATAGATTTCACATCAAATTTCTCGTTTTCTTGTTGATTATTAAAAACATTAATAACATTTTTTATTTATTAGGCGTTCAGAAAATCCTTGAATCTTAAAAGGCTAAACTAGGAGCGCGACCAGACCTCAAATTTGACTCGCTTTGCTCGCTATATCTCGGTATATGTTAGCGTATTGAGCGAAGCGAGGTGCAAACAGCACCGAAGTTACATTTACAAAACATCGACACATTCTCTCCTCAACTATTTTTTCAAGCTAAATTTTTGTGCGAAAAATTTTCGTTTTTCCGTGATTATTCCTCAAAGACATTACAAATTTCAAAAATATATTTTAAATCCACCACCAGACTGATGTCTATCAGAGTGCACAATTTTGAGATTTTCGGATTTACCGTTTTTGATTGATGCTTGCACAAAGGATGCAGAAATATCTCTCATAGCTTCGCTCAATAACATTATAAGTGTTATAAACATTTGGTTTATATAATAATTTGGACAAATCTAACTTCTCTGTCCCTAAAGGGCTAACTGACCGTTTAATACCCCATGGGGATTTTAATTAATATCATACAGTGATAACAGTGCAGCCAACCGTTAAGGGATGAACATGAACGTTTCAATTATGGTCACTAAATCACTCAATTATATATATTAATTATACTGATGTAATTAAATGAACAGTTTTGAATAGTCCGGTTTCATTAGTTCCATTTCACTAGAGATACTGAGTTTTGATTGACCAAAGATTATATATACTTCTCTGTCTTATTATATCTGTCTCGTTCATCTCCCAGATGATGTTTTGGCAATTATTATTAGCAAAGTTCAAAGGTTTGACTATATTATTTACAATCCAATCTGTGATATATATATATGTATGTGTATGTAAAAAGGTAGTTTGTTAGTTTATATGTTGTGAGTAATTTCCGGTACTATGGATCCGCTTTTGAAAATTCTTTAACTGAGAGACAGGAATATTTTCCCTGAGTGTTACAGAGTTAAATGTATATTTTTCATAATTAATTACATAAATATAATTTTATATATTTATTTACTATTTATTTATTTTATTCTCATTGCACAAAATACAAAATGCACAAAAGGCGGGCTTCATGCAAAAATATTCTCTACCAGCCAACCTTACGCAGTACAAGAGAGATTGTATTCACAAGTTCTGTAATATGGAGACTGAACCGTTTAAAGTAAAGAAATGAGATCCATACTAAAAATATTTTTTATTTCTATGTTTCCAATAAAATCCGCGACACCATCTCAGCCATAAACACTATATGTTAAAAGCAAAATAAACTTTATAAAATTATCTTAACAAGTCTTTTAAAAGCAATTTGTTGATTCAGAATTAATGTTTCAAATAACTCAATATATATAATAATAAAAATGTTTGTCATGCGAGAATAATAGACGAGGCGCAGAGGTATATATGTACATATATTCTTACTATATAAGAGACACACTTGTAATTTGTCTACACGGAACAACAGATGAAGAAACAGGGTACAACTAGTTAATATATATTGTTAAACTGATTATTTAATCAGTTTATATCTATTTGTTTTATATATATATATTTGTATTATATATACTCAAAACAAAAACAATTTGTAGGACAAAAAACCTTTATTATTTCAATTTAACAATGGATACTTCAAATTTTTAAATTGTTTTAATATACTTTAATGTAATGAGCAAAAAAAACAAAAAAAGAAATTACTATTGTCGTCAGAGTATTTTTTTTAATAATTGTTAATATTCGTATCCAAAATGATTTTTAAAATGCAAGTAATCAAAGCAAAATAGTAAAATGACAGCGATATATATATTTACACCTTAGTGATATATATTTACTTATTTTATCTTTTATTAATATCTGAAACATTGAAATATATTTCTCATCAGGAAAACATTTAAATTAATTGTACCAAATTAAATCAATTAATGAGAAAATTTTGGAACTTCAATTAAGTGTAAAATAAAAGGCCTGTTAATAACAATTTATTGAGGTAAATTGAGTTTTATTGACAACACCAGCTTATTACAATTCATTATTTTTTTTAACAAATTACCATTGGTTTTTATATTTTCTAAAACATATATTTTAACTTTTAAGCTATCACGTTGCAAAATGTATTATAACTTTATTAGCGGGAATTAACGAATTACGAAATATGTAGGTGTAGACTCATACAGGCACGTACAGCTTGTGACCAGGGCTGGTGCAGCCTGGTCGAAACGTCATGGAATTAAGAGGTATGAATGTATTTCGCGCTTTAATTCCCGGTCATAAAATTATAACAAATATTTGAAAAACAATGTAAATACGATCGGAATTTTCTCCACTAGTTCCGAGCGCGATTCCGCCATATTTCAAGTTCATAAAGTTCAGAAATGGACTTGAAACTAGTCCGGAAAATTTTGTTATAAATATTGACGGGAGTACAGCGAGATATTTATATATAATAGAAATTATGTATCTTATAAGTATAAAAATAAAGTAACACAGATTTCTTTTATTTGTTTTATTGTTATTTTTTTATAATTTTTCTGTGCAATAAAGAATTTTTACTTGCTTTTTCATTCTGTTTGTTTAACTATGTTTAGGTTAGGTTAATTTAATACAGACTGTTGAGAATTGTATTTATTATCAAGTAAAAATAATTTCAAGTAAGATAAGGAGGGTATGGAATAAAATAAAAATAAATGTCCCTAGACAAAATTTTCAGTAATATTGAAATCCAATAAGAACGGGCCATATATATTTTCACCTCCTTATAGTTTAATTTTCATAAATTCTGGAATAATTTATTCTTATTTTCAAAACAAGTAGCTAAAGTAATAACGATTTAGTTTCAAGCTGATAGAGTTTCACACAAATTTATTTCTTTTTTAAACTTAAAAACTTCGTATTTCTAACCCCAATAGTTTCGGCTGTCCGTTGTCAATCAATCATTAAGTGGTTTTGCCATTTTTAGTGCGGGAGGCGTTTTCTGATTGGTTGAAAATGTCATAGATAGCCAATTACAGATTTTGGCAGAAATGTCAAAAAATATATATTGTTTTGTAATAGCATCAGTATAGCACGTAAGTGGACAAACGTCATAAGGGATTTAAAAATTTTATGACATACAGTGACACTCTCCTGGTCCATTCTATTAAGAGGTAATATATAACATACTTTACCGTTACATACCCGTTAGTTTTTTTAATAATATAAAACATTTCGAATTTTGCATTATTTAATAGTTTCGCTCTCCTAAACAATTACTTGCTTTGAGTTTCATTGAAAGCTGCTTGTATATAAATAGGAAATATATAATATATTTCCTTGAAAAAATCTACCTTGTATCACAAAAGACATGGTCTATCTGTGTATTGAAGTCCGTATTCTTCAAATATTTTTGATTAACAAACAAATACACATTACTAAAGTTATTAGTAATATTATCAAATTGTTCTGCTTCAATTAACTCACCAATATCTTAGTAATGTTAACATTTACTGTTTCAAAACTTCATCTTATCTGAAACTAGATACGTGAGAATCTGAAAGGTATCTCCAAATACTATTAGAATTTAGATTGAAATTTTGGATTTGTATTTTGGAAACGAGGTTGGTTATAGCATTGGAAGTATTCTTCGGATGTTTCTAATTGTGATTACAGACAAATTGACGTTTAATATTTACTAGCTGTTACTCGCGGTTTCACCCGCAGAAGAATTTACTATTATAATTAAAAGTAATGCCGTGTTTGATAGCCTATACCTTTTTTCATGTACTGGCCTATATTATCAAAAATAATTTTTCAAATCCATCGGTTAGTTTCAAATATTAGCGCTTTTAAATAAATAAACATTTCAGCCTAATAATATTAGTATAGATTAGGAATAAAAGATTTTTTTGTAACATTCTATTTTAAACCCCAAAGGCAAAATAGAGGAGTTATAAGTTTGGTTGTATGTAAGTGTGTTTATGTGTCTGTCTGAGATATAGTAGCATCTAAAAGAATGGACTAATAATGATGTGGTTTACTTTAATCGAAAGCCTTATCTGTGGAGAAGTTTCTTAGCTAAGTTTGATGTTAATTGAAGCAGTATATTTTTGGCTGTTAACTTTCGTGATCCATGATTACTGTTAAATATAATTATCCGTCTGTACTCATATTATTACTATCAGCATTTGCCCGACTAGTTTTGAACCCATTTGGGGTCCTTACTAATGAGTTCTGAGCATGTCGGAATCGCAGCGTGATTGCCTTCAGTCCAAATGCCGATAAAAATTACGTGAGTACAGCCGGATAATTATATATAATAGAAACAGCCATATCCTATACTCAGTATCAGCTTTTTTTAAACTAGGACAAGCATATCTGACAATGTTGACGTGAACAATTCTTAATTTAGTTTAAATTTGTTTAATTTGTATTATACTTCAGAGAAGCTGTTCCCAGCAAATTTGTATGTACCCCGCTCCCTTCTCCTTAGACAAAAATTACTTGAGTGGGAATTTTAATTTAAAAAGATTTTTTTTTCTCAAATTTGATTTCTAAATGAACATTTGAGAAACAACCGACTAAATATAAAGTTTAAATAAATAATATATTTAAAGATACAGAATACATATATATAAATCGAAATGCGTTGAACCATACCCGAAGGTACTGAAGATGGACTTCCTGTCGTACAGCGACATCAATATTTGTCCATTTCCGATGTCTCGTGTATGCGACACTTGTTGCACAATTAAACAACTTGTTGCTACTTGATACGTTCTGTTAATTTAAATTGCTTTTTGTGGTACAAATAGATTTATACCTTTTATTCTTGGATTATACAATTATACAATTATATATACTGGTATTATACAGCGGAAAGTTTTTTTTTATTTAAACGTTATAATTTTCGAAACTAAGGTATAAATTTGAAAAATTATTTCTGATTTTGGAAGACATTTTGAGGGCGAAGATTATAATAGGCTATTTATCATTAGGTTACTCTTAGTTAAGCTTAAAATAAAATCGTTTTAAACGGGTAAAACCGCATGTTACAGATAGTATAAAATACAAAAAGAGTTGTTGTTAAAAGCAAACTTAAAATCCTATCAGAAAACTATTTAAGCTACTGAGTATTCCAACGGATAAGAGTTGAAGGATTTATTGGACAAATTTAAAGCTGATAGATATTTTACTATAAGAAAGATAAAAAGAGATGGATGGATTGTATGAATGAGACAGGAATTGAGATATTGCAGGAGTGAGAAGAAAATATATTGTACCTACTTAATCTAAAGAGATATAATTACAGAAGAATAATGGATAATTTATTTTTCTTATTTTAAAGGGCAATTACTACACAATTACTTGTGTCAAATATTTCAGAATTTTTAAATATTTATTTGAAATTGACTGTTTCAGAAGCAATGTTAAGCTTATTAAGTTTTGAAGAAATAGTGAATGAAAAATTTATGAAAGGAACGATTTTCCAGAGGTCGCGGATTCGAACCTGCTCGTATCGATAAAATTGTTATTACTTATTTCTTCAAAATTTTTAATATGGGCTAATTAATATTAATACCTGATGGTTATAATAAAAGTTCCAAAAATTTTAATACGTGAATACTTGAGTCTCGTTTATTGATTAAGAGCTAATCAATCAACGAAAAACCCTTGTTACGAAAGTACAATAAAAGAATGATGGATGTTTTAAAAATATGTATTGAAACAACAGAAAATTCTATATTAACATACTTGTTAATTCAAAAAATCAGTCTTAATAACAAAGAAAAATGGTATAAATTACGAGAAATATGATATTTTAAACATGAGAAATATGTTTTTGTAGAAAACATTATTTAAAATAAGTTTGATATATAAATTTAGCTTCATATTAAAACAATATTTTTTCGAAAAACTCAGTTATTCCTTCCGATCTGTCTGTCTGTATGTGTGTCTGTGTGTCTGTGTGTCTGTGTGTCTGTGTGTGTGTCGAATTTTATTTTTCGAATTTTGAAAAACTAAAGATATATTTGGAATCAGCATCTAAATGTAAGATTCACTTTTCAAAATTATGTTGATTGTCCAACGGGAAGGTGGTCAGATCGGCCGCCGAAGTTACCGAAAAATGGAAAAAAAATTTCGAATTTTTAAATTTTTTAAAATCCTATCATAAACTACATAAAAAAAATAAAAAAAGCAATAGAAGTTGTTTTGTTTGTTAATTAATTTGCGAGTTATAATTTGCCGATTAGGAGTTTTTCATAGCGGCAAGCTCGATTGCCGCGTGTCAGATGTTTTTTAAATTAAATGTGATTTAACTGTACGAGGTCTAACTAACATAGTTTTTAAGATATTAACAAAGTAATATTTTGTCCTGTTTTTTGTCTCAAATATGAAATTTAAATATACAATAACATCATTTCATCGTTTTGTACATTTATTTTAGTAATTATTTTATGCACCACCTACTGTTTGTAAGAGATCTTTATAAGTGATGAGGCCGCCTTTGTACCAAAAGTTTAATGTGTTTTTTTTTTTGTTTAATGATTCCTTTTTTTGGATATGTATTTTTGTGTGCAATAAAGTATATAAAAAATAATTATATCTAAGATCACAAAGTACTCTGATGTGTTAATTAACCATTATAAAAAAAAAAACTTGAGAAATTAATACACGAAGTTATAGAAAATTAGACGGAACAGGGTGCGGTACCCCGTGGACGGTGTAAAGTTTAGAGTACAGAGACAGAACTGAGTACAGTACACATTGGACAGTACAGAGTACAGTACACAATGGACAGAACAGAGTACAGATTACAAAGTACAGTACACAACGGACAGTACAGTACACAATGAAGCTAAATATCAGCAGTTAAAATTTTTAAAGGTTTATTTTTCATTGTCTTTCACAAAATGATACCGCGTTTTTACATTCTTTTTCTTTTTAATTTAAGAAACGACATTATCTCGATTCCGGTAGCATTTGTATTTTTATTACAAAATGCGAAATAAGTACATTTTATGAGACAATCTTTTTTATATTATCTTTTTTTGTATAAATCTTAAATCTGTTGTTGATATTACAATATATTGAATACTTTTAGTATTTATTAGTACTATATTTTCAATGTTTTTTATAGTTTTAATTTTGCTTTGAATATTAATTAATTATGCCAACACGTTAAAGTGAAATTTGTTTATACACTTTCTTATATTTTTATTTTCATAATTACTTATACTAAATTAACTTATTTTGTTTTTGAATCAGAAATTCTACAATAATTTCACGTCTCAAACAGTTATTACAATTTTTTTATTATTCAATAAAACTTTTCTGTATTTATTCATGAATAACAACAACCAGACAAACAAACAAAAACTAATATAATGAGTAATTAACAAATACGATTTAATTAAGTCTTATAAAAATATAAATCTAATAGCAACAATAATATATTTGATTTACAAATGTCACAAGTTAATTCATTATTTCCTTTAGTTTCCTTAATAAACAAAAGAAAGAAATATGAAATTCACTTAGTTTTATTACAGAATATTTATCTAATGCATTAAAAACTCTTTAGATTCAAAACACTGTTTATTTTCATTAGTTTAAATTGTATTTTGTAAAATTTAATACAAAACGGTTTCTCAAATTCTGCTATAAATGATTTTTATATATGCATATATTATATATTATCTCTGGCTCACACGACCATTATATATGTAAAATAGAAAACTACTGACTCAGGCTGTAACTGAAACTACAAAGACTAAGCTGCCTGCAATTTTAACTAGCATGTAGTTTCATGAAACTATATATTAAATAATGGTTGAAAATATATTTGTTTCTTGATATATGTAATTATATATTTTTTAACGCTTTTCTTTGCTAATTCGATATATCAATTATTTTAAAAACGATAGTATATCGATTTTGTTATTTATTGCTATTATTTTTAAAATCGATACTTTTTATAATATTATATTTTTTTGTGAAAATTGTCGTTAAAAAACTATGTGCTTTTATGATACCAACTGAAAAGTATATTTTTATACATAATATATATATAAATGTTTAAAGTAATATATATCGACCTCGTTATTTAAAAGGTCCTTCACCCTCAAATCAAACGATTTGTAAAGGTCAAAGTATAACAAATAGAATGTAAATATTGAAAGTTCAAATACATTCAATCGCAGTTCATGTTAATTTTATAAAAATGGTATTCAAAGCTCGTTAGCTGTCTGGATTTCATTATGAATTATGTAACTCGTATTAAGCTGAGCGAGGTGAAGCTCTTACTGGTCAAAAGTGTGTTTCGTTACTAATACTCCAAGACGAATAATGGTAGGATGTTGAAAATTTGCAGAGTTGTCGAGGACAGTGACTTATACGTCCTAAAGCTTTTTTGGTGACATTTGCGATTGTAGTTTTTTATCAAACGGTCAAAGTGTGTCCCATAGAGTTAACATGTGGAACGATTTGAAATCGCAGGCGCGAGTTCTTATTAGGCTTAAGATTATAGCCACTAATTACTCTGATAATTTTACAAGTATGTTAATCTCATTCAGCGATAATGTTTCGCTCAGCTCCACCTAATATGACAAGACACTCGAATTCATTCAACACATTATCATATTTTCTTATGTAAATTCTTTTGGAGGATTATGTAAATTTTGATACTGCAATCGATTTGGCAAAAGTTTTAAGCTAGCCGGATGTCAAACTTCCTTGAGATTGGGCTTTTCACCAAGTTTTGGATATGTGGTAAAATTGGTATCAACTTCTGAATTCGTGAATTCTACTACAGCACCCACGCGATAGTTCTTATTTTAAGTTTTGAGCGCAAAGCACAAAATTCTCTTATACATATAAAAAGTTTGTAGATATTCTTTATAACAATACCATATTCTCTTGTTAATAATATACTAATGTAGTATTATTTTAAACAAACTTATAGTATGATTTCCTATTTTTATACTCTTTGAAATAAATAAATAAATAAAATATTGTGGAACAGAATAATTGTAAAGTAAGAAACATCTTTTTAATTACAAAATATGAAGCAGGAACAAGTTATTTACATAGATTTTATTAAGACCTATAGCGCAATACTTTAGTTTAATAATAATTAGTACATTAGTACACTTCGTTGTCTGTCTATTGTCGTTACAAAGGAGCAATGTATAAACACTGGAAGTGAGTCCTGAACAAACACTTTTAATAAGAGTCCTTCAAAGTACTTATCTAACACTTAGTACTGTCATAAGGACATGAGAAAACGACATGACGGTTTTAGTTTTTGGTATATCTATTAAATTATTATTCTATTTCAATAAAACTTTTTTACGGATATAACTATTTTACACATATTGTTTTAATTTTTATAAAACTAGCGATGTAAATTTGTTATTTATTTATTTACGCAACAATAATATAAACAAAGCTTAGGATAGCTTATTTCTTTAAAGAGATGTCTTCCAGCTACCCTGGATTTAAAAGAAATAGAATTTATAAAAGAAATATACAATTGATGGTACATTAATAATATTATAAAAATATGATATATATTTAATACGTACAGCAAAATAAACAAAAAAATGTATAATATAATAATGTTTAAAAAAGTTTGTTTCAATATTACTATAATTTTACTTTTTGAGACATGTTTTTTTATTATCAGATCATTACTTTCACTAAAGTAACATCAAAAATAGCATATCATTATTTTAAAAAATTTACAATAAATTTCATATCTATTATCTATTTGTGTACATTTTCTTTAAAAAAAAATCCAATTGTCAACTTGTTACTGTGTTTTGTCGTTTTCGCTAAAAAATCTATTCAAGTTACTCGAATGCGCATCAAGGCGTACCTAAAAGAAGTTGATTGCATGATCAAGTCTTAAAAAAATGGAGCCGAAAAAAAGCGTTTAAATACACAAACAAACACACATATCTACATATATATATTTTAAAGTGACTAGAGTTGCTCAAAAGATTGAACTTAAAAATACTGAAAAACAAAATATCGAATCCTGGAGTGATTATAATAACTTGCTTAATCAAGAAATTAATAACAAAACAGAAAACGTATTAATTTGAAGAATTTTTGTCTATTTTTTTGTTATTATTCTAAAATGTATGTATATAAGTGAAAGTATATGGCTCATAGTATGTGTCAGAATTGAAGAGGGATCATACATCATACATACGCATAGAATTCGCAAAACTATTTCAAATTAATTATAAATCTATCAATATTAATGAAATTACAAATTTATCCATATCCAAATATTATATATACACAATATGTGTATTATCATATTATCATGAAAAATCTAACTTATATTTTTATTTTTATCTTGCTTTAAAAAGAAAAAGCTTTTATAATTACTACATTAACAGAGTTTTCATATAAATTGCATATTTAGCAACATTATTTCATTATTAAGATTGATGTAACAAATTATAAATAATTAATAATAGTAATTAAAAGAACATTCATATATATTCATGTTTTCTAAGATTTACACGAGTCCTACACATCTCAAAAAAACTAATATACGGGTATAACTCGCGTTTATTATTACATTTTATTAATATTCAAAAGAAAAAAAAAGTAATAATAAACGCGAGTTATATACGTAAAATAGTTTTATTAAAAGATATGTTTTTATCTTTTCTATAACAACGCAAGATAAACCAATCGAACATCCTAATAAAATATATGCTTATATTTGTATAAACCTTTTCTGCACCAAATTGAAAAACCAAATTTTTTTCTCATAGACGGAGTCGAGACACAAATGATTCTTTGGGGGATGGAATATTGTTTTGTTTAAAATGAAAAAGGAATTTTAAGATAAAGAAGAATTATTTTATTTATAGTTTTAGATTAAATTTTGGAAAATAAAGAATATTTATATACCAATTTTTCTATCTTTATTACTGAAATTTATTTTAAATTATAAAATATACGTTATATACAAAAAATGTTTTAAACAATATCATTATTCGGCTGTACTCATTTATTATTATCGGAATTTACCCGAATGGGTTTAAAACTAGTCGGCAAAATTCCAATAATAATAAAGTGAGTCCAGTCGGATAATTATATTTAATTTAATCATGGATCACGAAAGATTATAAACAAAAAAAATATTTATATCGAGATTATTACTAAAATATACACGTTCAGAAGTATTCATGAAACAAAAAGAAATCCTAAATTTTCCTATATTTCAGTATCTTTTTATTTGGCACTCTCTAATACTGTAGAGATTGAAATGTCACATCCCATAACTTTTCTCAAGAATTGTGATATCAAATGCAAAATGTCTTTTAGAATTCGGCTTCTAGTTTAAAGATAAGAGCGTTAAAATACTGTGCTTATTTTTATACTATCTGTTACATGCGGTTCCTCCTGGAACCATAAGATTTCTCAAGACGTGTACTACCACTGAAAAAATCATTAATTATAAGATTAGTTTACATAAAGATAAATATAGCTATTGATAGTGAAGCATTGTAATACTGAAAAAATTTATGAAATCAATCCTATAATTTTTAAGTTAAATTTTAACAAATATTCAAAAATGCAAACCATTCTTTTGATAACATTATATTTATATAAGTATGTACAAATCGGTTTACATATTGTAATTAATATATACAATAGAAACAATACAGGATATCATAGTAATCAAAATTTTATCTGATTTAAACGTGTTATTACAACCAATAGAACATTGTTTAAAGTTCACCCCATATATTTAATAACGACTCAATCAACAACTCATCAATGCAGTGAGTCAGTAAAGATGTTTGTCACAAACCCTTACATTTCGAAATATTTTGCATATTTCAATAATATAATCCAACTTTCTTAGAGTATATGAAATTACATAAAGGATTTTTTTTTTCTCAGATGTGGTGGGCAATCTGGTGCGCGGTGGTAGTGGCTGGTGGCGCATGCGCAGAGGCGTTGCCTTCCACCAATACTCTTGCGCAGCCCATCGACTGGGCTCAGCTAGAGTCTTCTGTGCCAGACGATGTAAGTACAGAGAGAGTTAAATATACTAACATCAATAGAACTGAGCCGCATCGAAGTATTTAAAGAAAAGTATATAAATATACTATGTATCTTAATTTTGAGTTTTATTGCAGAATATGCGTTTTGGCCTAAGTGCGTCTTTTATGTCCATAAGAAAGCATTATCACGTTTTCAGGAAATTTACAATCTCTTAAAGTAATATTACAACAATGTTACTTTGCCATGTCGTATCAAAACATATATAAATCAAAATGGTGTTATTGAAATTTTGATAGATATACTTCATTTTGATGTATTACTATGTTATTGCTCTAATAAAAACTCAAAAGTTAGATTGTAATAGTATTGAAATAAATCTTTTGATAGTTTCAATAGTTCGTATAGCTCTAATTTTTTTCAAAAGCATTATACGTAAAATATCTTCATCCATTTGCAGATTTAACAATCCACGTGCCATTTTTACGATCATGACTTTATCTTAACATTTACATAACGATCTTTGCCGATTACCGATTTTCTTTTACAACAATTGCCTGAACACTGAACTCGTATAACGTTATGGGTGACATTTTTTATAACTTCTTAGTTGTTTTAAGTAAATATGATATTTAAGTCTAAAAATGCTAACGAAACAAAAAAAGATGTGACACACAATGTCTTTATAACGTCATCACAAAGTCATATATAGATCAGAAATCGGATGTTACCTTATAACGTTTCAGATATAGGGTGTTAAGAATACTCCAAAAATTATAACTGTTACTACTGTACTGTGTACTGTACTGTACTGTACTGTATGTGTGTGTACTGTACTGTATTACTATCTAATAATATCATTAGATATAGGTCAATTGCTCTATTTGTTAGTAGCGCTCTACGATGAGACAAAAGTCGTGAGTTTGATTCCCACATGGGACCGTTATTGGTATGAGTGCTTATTTTATCTGTTATTTCTACGAAACAAAAACAAATTCTCTAATGCGGATTATTTTTTAAAGAAATATATATATTCTTTATTGTACACCAAAATAAAAAAAAATCATATACAAGAAAAAACACAAAAATTAAAAAACACATAGGTATGTACAAGTGGCGGCCTTATCGCCTAAGGGCGATTTCTTCCAGGCAACCTTATCGAACGGACAATATTTAATAAAAAAAACATAGAAGCAGGTGGTACAAAGTTATAATATAGCAATAGACATACATACAAATAGTAACACACTAATACATATAGATATACATATATACCTAATACAATAAATAGAATCTAACAAACTAAACAATATTTTAAAATTATTAATTAATATATACATAGAAAATAAATAATAATAAAAAAGAAAAAAAAAAGATATAAACATTTCTATAAACCGATCTAAATATCTAAAGATAAATAATAATCCTTGACAGTTTTTTTAAATATATATAAAGATTTTGACTTGCGAATATAAAGGGGCAATTTATTCCATAACTTAATGACAGAAACTGTAAAGGAGTGTTTATAGAGTGTTGAGTTATGGACAGGTGTTTTAAGGGTGAGATATCGGGAAGGACGCAAGTCTGGGGGAGATCCCAGAAAATGAAATCTCTCTTTCAAGTATGAAGGTGAGTTTGGGTGAAATAACACACAGTACAAAAGAGAAAGAAAGCGTAAATCCCGGCGTCGGCGAATAGGGAGCCACTTGAGTTGTTGACGAAAATGGGAAACGTGGTCATATTTACGTAAGCCAAATATGAACCTTATAGCAATATTTTGAAGTCGCTCAAGTTTATTTAAATAGTCCTCGGTCAAATTTGGGTAACTTGCATCGGCATAATCAAGAACGGAAAGAAAAAGAGATTGTGCTAACATAATTTTGGTAGGAATTGGAAGAAAATATCTGAGTCGCTTTAATGAGTGCATTGTCATAAACATTTTCTTACTCACCTCTTTAATATGGGCAGACCCAGATAATGTTTTATCTAAATGTATTCCAAGATCTTTGACCGTCTCACAATAAGGAATTGTTAATCCGTTATATAAGATCGGAGGAAGATTCCGCCAATCAATCCTCGAAATCATACCAGCGCTGCCAATGATAATAGCCTGCGACTTAAGGGGATTTATCTTTAAGCCAAATAAATGACTCCACTTGAGTATAGCAGCTAGGTCACTATTAATGGCGGCTATCGAATAGAAAATGTTTGCGAGGTTTGAATGGCGATATATTTGAATATCATCTGCATACATGTGATAGAGAGAAGAAATTTCCTGAGTGATAGAGTTAATAAATAACGCGAATAATATTGGAGAAATCACGCCACCCTGAGGTACCCCAGCGGAGAGTCTGGACCAAGATGAGAAGGAATTATCAGACTGTATAATTCGCTGTCTCCGACCGGTGAGGTAACTCCGAAACCAGTCTATCACAGATGGAGATATGTTAATGGAACGCATTAGACTCAATAAGATGTCATAATCTACAGTGTTAAACGCATTACTGAAATCTAATAGAATCAGTAATGTCACTTGTTTATTATCCATCGCAAGTCGAATGTCGTCGGTAATCTTAACAAGAGCTGAAGTGGTACTGTGACCTGGTCGAAATCCGGACTGAAAATTACTTAGAAGGGAATTTTGATTGAGAAATGTGCTAATCTGTTCGAAAACTAATTTTTCAAGGATTTTGGAGAGGAAAGGTAAAATTGAGATAGGTCGAAAATCTTCGATAACGGATGGCTTGGCCTTCTTAAGTATAGGAACAATTTGGGCACTTTTCCAAGCATCCGGAAATTCACAAGTAGCAATGGAATGGTTAAGAATATGTTTTAATGTAGGAGCAATAATATCGAGGATAGGAATAATCATGTTGCGACTGATACAGTCAGCACCAACAGCATTCGACGGTATGGATAATGCGGTCCTCTTAACATCACATTCTGTGAAAGAACAAAATTTAAAAGGCAAAAAATCAGGAGCTGGGAGGCATGAGAGAGCTTTAAGAGTACGTTCTTTGTCAGCACTATCGATTACATCAGAAGAAGAGAAGTGCTTGTTGAGGAGTTCAATATCGATGTTGATAGAAGATGTAGTAGTGGATTTGCCAACTCCAAGTGATTTAAGAAAGTTCCAAGTTTTTAATGTATTACCGTTTTCAACTGACTTGTGGATGTGGCGTCGATATGCATCTCTACACGATGTATTGCAGCGATTTCGGGCTTTGTTGTAATTATTCCGGTTGGTGTCAGAATCCTTTAACTTGAATTTATATTTTGCACTATTTTTCTTTTTCATTAGAGTTTTCAAGCGATCTGTTAACCAAGGTGCTGGAAGATGTTTAATTTTAATAGGTCTGATAGGAGCATGCTTATCAAAGAGTTGTGTATAAAACCCCATATATATTATTTACATAGCGGTATATAATATATATAAAAATTAAAATGTTGTGAAACTGGCAACACTTTGGTAAAAATTGCTCAGATTAGTTTAGTGGATGGTGACTTACTTGTACTTGCTCAAACTATTTAGTAATTCAACCCGCAAACTTGCAGTTAAGTTGAAAATTCCGCAAACTTTTAAAAGATTAATATCTCTCTTACAGCTTTGAAGCATTTAGTTTAAGTTTGCACAAGTTAACTCTTTTATGATTAAACTTAAACTGAAGAGTTAATTGCAAGTAATAATTGACCAAGGAATTTTCCACAGGAAAGTCTTAGCTATGCTGCACCACCTGTCGGAGGTCGCTATGCTGATGCGCCGTGGCTTTACTTGCTCGCTGAAGTACCTAGGGACACTCAGGTAATATTATATATACATAACACATACAGGCAATTACATTGTAATGATATATTTCGTCAAAAAAATAAAAAATCTATATTATAACTAATATAAATTATAAATAAACAATATATAATAATAAATACACAATAAACTAAACCTTAATACTTGACTTAATATTAGAAAAAAAAAACTTAATATCTGACATACAAAATGACCATCAAAAAATACTGACATACAAAATGACCATCAATTAGTTTTTCCAGAATAACGCTTCTCATAAAACTTAATTATATTATTATCACGAAAAATCTAACTTATATTTTTATTTTTATCTTGCAGTAACTTGTAATTATCTCTTTGAAAAGACAAGGCACTTTTATAATTACTACATTAACAGACTTTTCATGTAAATTGGATATTTTAGAACTTTATTTCATAATAAAGATTTATATAACAAATTATAAATAAATAATAACTGTAATTAAAAGAATATTCATATATTTTATTTCATTGAAATTTATGTATTTAATTTATATAAAACAAATGAAACTCGAAAATGTTTTGGGATAAAATTTCTCATTTGGATGACGTAATAAATAATTACCATTTATTAAGAAAATATTCATAAATATTTATAATCATTAATTAAATTCTTAAATATTCCTCTAAAATTTATTTAAAATAATTTATATAAAACAAATGAATCTCGAAAATGTTTTGTGAATCTTTCATTTGGACGACATGATGGAAAATTTGCTGTAAGCATAAATATAGTGGTTTTATAAACTGAGATGTACAAAGGTTCTGAATAATGAAAACACGAAACGTTCTCGTCGCACGATGTATGTGTCCGTCAACCCCGCGGTGGAAGTTCTACAGAGGGAGGCATACAACAGCTATCTTGAGAGACAAGCTCAAGCTAACAGGGATTTTCTTAACTGTGTGGGAAAACGAGGTTAGAATCTTTATACATTTGCCTATTTTTTAATGTTAATATTTAAAAAAAAAACTGTCATTTTTTATTTTCGTTTCTATTGCTTATACATAATGTAAAGTTTATAATTTATTATAATATATACAATTATTAATTAAATACTTTTTTAATCGTAGATCCATGGAACAGTCCAGACTGTCACCTGAAAGCCTAAATTTTATCTAGAAGTCTGAAAATCCTGAAAATCTCCGAGGGAAAAAAATCTTATATTATTAATTATTATACATATATGTAAATTTTTAAGCTATGTTGTGAATATTCGAATTAATAAAGAATTTTAACCATGAACTTTTTTATTCTATATCTTACTGACTTATACAGAATAATTATATATTTTTTTGTATAATTAATTTTATATTTAAAAATACTTTCTGTCTTAATAAATCGGACATAAGCCTTATGTATAATTAAAAAAATGGTAAACTAAAGAGCAACTCGGAACGCGTCAAACGTCGAATGCCGATGTTGTCAATCGATCTGCCGATGTCTCTGCTGCGTGAGAAACTGAACCTGGAGAAGGAGAGGAAGGTCCACGCTCGACTTGCAGCTGCCAACAGGAATTTCCTTAACAATATCGGAAAACGCAGTAAGCTTTAAGTAACATTATATTTCAAGTATTGTTTTTTTAAGTAGAATTTTTATAATATAATCGTTTTTATTAATAATAATTTAACTTAATTTGTTAAAAAGCAAATTGCTGCGTAATTCTACCTTATCTAATTTCTCCGTAATTTCACGTTTCATATTTCAGACTGGAACCCGTCGGCGGAAGAGGAAAAATATATAAGCAATTAGTCTGTCTGTCTCACTTGTTTGTCTTGAAATGGTTGTTGTATAATTATATTTTTAAATAAATAATATATTAACCAATATTGTATAATAAGTTACTATTATACTTTTAATTAATTTATGAGCATTTAAAATGAAATTGTATTGTTGTAATTAAATATGTTTTACATTAAATAAATATATGATAAAATAATAATTATTTATTGTTCTTAGCATATAATATAAAGACTTCGAAATAAAGGCTGTTCATAGTAACTAGAATTTTATTATTTACATACATAAAACTATACCAATTACAGCTAATTACACCTACACACACACACACACACACACACACACACACACACACACACACACACACACTCACACACGCACACACACAACTCGAACACACACCGAAAACTCCTACTATTATTCTGTACAATAGCACATTAAAAGAAAATTTAAATCACATTTCAGTAATATGTAAAACCTATTTACATAATATAAAAAAGAAGTTAAAGTACATTTATAATTTAGATATATGATTATATTTTAGTCTATTATGATTTTAGTTGACTAGGAGCAACCACATCGCTTTGTCTTAATTAGCTTGTTGTTACAACACAACAAATAAATATACAGATATATCTTTCTGGTAATAATATTGAGCTGAGTGAAGCAAAGCTCTCACTGGTCAAAAGTATGTTTCTTTACTAATGCTACTCCTCCTAAACGAATAATGGTAGGATATTGAAAATTTGCCGAGGACAGTGACTTATAGAGTTCCTAAAGTTTTTTGGTGACATTTGTTATTGTAGTTTTTTTTATTAAATAGTGAAAGTGTGTCCATAGAGTTAACATGTGGATCGTTTTGAAATCGCAGGCGCGAGTTCTAATTAGGCTTAAGATTATAGCCACTACATACTCTGCTAATTTTACAAGTATGTGAAATTATTCAGCAACAATTTGCTTCGCTTAGCTCCATCCGCTTGTAAAATGGCAGACCTATTGTATAAAAGAATTAAGAATAAGTAAACACATTCATATATACCGATTCTTAATGCCATCTTCTTGATAACAATAAAGATTTTAGCGCTGCGGCGCTATATTTTGTTAATTAGCCATATCAGAAACCCTATACGGCCTGGATATTTCAGTTCTCGTTCAGTATAAATTTACATATTCACACACGAAATTTCATTAAAATTCAAAGTCAATTTTGCGCTGTCGATACTCATGAAAAAATTAAATTAACACAATTTTACAATATTTTATGTGAATGAGAACTTTTCAGCGTTGTATGTTCATTTAATAATAAATAATTTTACAACCCAATTAAGTTTGTTAACTTTGTTTTATTTCCTGCAGAGATTTCCTGAGTCTGAGGGGCGTTCGAGACCTAAACGCAAGATGCCGTCTCTCTCCATCAACAACCCTATGGAAGTACTCCGCCAGCGACTTCTGCTGGAAGTGGCTCGCAAACAAATGCGTGAGGCCAACCAGCGGCAGGCCGTCGTAAACAGGGTTTTCCTACAAAACGTTGGCAAACGAGGTATTTTGACTGTATATAATAATATAGTTTAATTAAATTATTAAAATATATCATTCTAACATAAATCTCACAATATATAAAGTATATAGTATTTTCTTAGATTTTCACGAGTACACATTTGAAATAAAACTATTTTTATGGATTAAAACTCGCGTATAATTTGGTTACATTTTCATTTTAACCCGACGTTTCGAATACTTTGCAGTAATCGTGTTCACGGGTAGACAGGTAGACGAGACGGGTAGACAGACACTTACAGCTCGTCTACCCGTGAACACGATATTATTCGAAAAGTCGGGTTAAAATCAAAATGTAACCAAATTATACGCGAGTTTTAATCCGAAAAAATAGTTTTATTTCAAATATAGAAAGTACTTAGATCCTAATTTCGAGTTGTATATTTTACATTACTTTGGTTAATTAAAAATCTATTTAATTATAACAATTATAAAAGTAAAAGATGATCCATTTTTAATTTACAATGGCGTCATAAAAATACAAAAAAAAATGTTTTTAAAGTCACGAGTTTCTAAAAAGTTAAAAAGGTTAAGTTTTTTATTTTCAACTCAATTATAAAGTGATTCTTTGTGAGAAGTATTTTAATTAACAAACATTTTCTGGAGTTTATTAGATATTTTTTTTGTACAGGTTTTTGGGGAAATTCAGTATCTACCCGTTACGACTACTAAAACTACAGAATTAGTTTCGCAATATCCTGATGGAACTTGCGATACCAGCAACTGTATGAAGAATTAAACTGACAATTATATATATTTAAAATAAAGAGTATTATTTGGTTCTCTTATGAATACTAAACAAATTCAAATAACTTAAACCAGTATTTAAAATTCAAGACCTCATCCCTTCTTTATTTTCGTAAACAAAACCGCCGTCCTAACAGTGTTTTAGTTTTAATTTTTATTAACTTTATATAAATAATCAAAGCTTTGTATTACTATAGGTAATAAATAATTTGTGCCAAATTATATGTTGTACCAAATCTAGTTATTAATTAGATGTATCTTAAACTATCCTATATATAGATATGTACAGATTAGCTGTTACATGTATAATTTAAATCGATCTCTGTTAGCTTTTAGTAGACGATTGTAATTGTCTATAATACTGAAATATATTTACGTTCAATAAAACCGTTACATTATTATTTATTGTTTCCTTTGACTCCTTATAAATGAAATATACGATACATAAATACGCTGTATTATTATAAAAACGCTGCGCTACGCTACTATAAAACGCTACGCTGCGCTACGCTACTCAAGTTAAAGATATATGTCTAAATAAAGTAATTTATGTTTTATTATTTAATTTAATTAAATAAATATTGTAGTGATAATATTATATTATCTTATAAGACCAAAATATTTTTAAAACGATCACTTTTCCAATCAAAATCATCTCAACAGAGAATTCCTAACTAAGACTTATCTCAATGGAAAAGACAAAAGAAAACGTAGTTAAATAAATACATCAGTTCTTGAGCTATGATATATATGAACACACACACATACACACACAAACAAATACATGTTAATACACACGCACATACAAACACATGTTAATACACACACACATAAAAACACATGGTAATAAACATACATAAAGCTCATTATTATTGTGTATGGCGTTCAAAATAAACAATACTTATACAAACCTCCAAACACATACTTGTGTACTAGCATATATGTATATATGTATATGTCATATTTGAGCGTTTGATGTCACGTCAGTTAATTACGTCAAAGTTTGTGACAAATATTATCTTATTGTGAACCACAAATCATAATAACTTGAACAAGTAATTTAGTTTACGTTTCAATTCGAAATGGAGGGGATTTCTATAATGTTTAAAATATTAATTAAAAGTCCGCATCGATTGATATGATATGCTATAAAAATCAGAAATACTAATTTTCATATTTTAATTTGTAGTTTTTCTGAGAACTATTTCTTGGGAAAATTTTGGCTCGTCATGATTGTTGGTTTTTTTTTTCAGTATAAAATTCCGCATATTTTTTGAAGATAATTTTTTTTTCTCAAATATATCTATATAGAATTGTTAGATAAATATCTCCACAATATTTGTTTACATCTATAAGAAATTATAATGTTGTGTCTGATTAGAAATAAATTGTATAGGATAAGAGAACTCTTTTACATTGTCAGCGAACAGCTGTTTCTTTGAACACAATAATTTTATTAAAGCCTTTTTATATGAAGGCAATATTAGATATATGATAATTATACCGTAGGAAAAAGAATAAAAATCTATATATGTTAGTATTTTGATAATATGATTACTTTGATATATATCCGGCTGTATTCACGTAAATTCTAGCAGAAACAGTATATCAAATACCTGATTAGTTTCAAACAAAATCGGGGCTCGTACTCAAAAATTCGCAGCATGACGGAAATATTGCGTGAACAGTTCACGCCCTGATTCCTTATTCCAAACTAATCTGACAAATTCCAATTGTATTGGTTAGTAATATTACAAAGTACTATGGCATTGATTTAATATAAACACACATACTTTAGCCATCAAAATGGCTTGATAAAGAACTAAGTAGGAAGCTTATAATCGCAGCTTTTAGTACTCCAATATCAATACTTAAGAGTACTTACATATAATCTGCCATGCTCCAATGAACTCCTTCACATATCTGGAGTACTGTCGTCATCGGCCATGTTGATTTAATATAAAATAAATGTAAATAATCCTCATTGGAGATATAGCTCCTGTAAGATTCTAAACATCAATATATGATTCAGAAAAACAATTGTCCTGTGTTGGAATCGAACCACCGATCTTTGGCTTAGCAGGCAGGGCATATAACCACTATACCAACTGTCATTGTTATATCACTTATGTGTCATATCTAGAACATTTATAATATCTATATAATAAAGCCGAATAGTTTGTTTGTTTAAAAGTGCTAAACTTCAAAACTACTTGATGGATTTCATAATTTCTTTCTTATTATAATTGTCAGATTCTTAAGGAAGGCTGGCTATAGTAGTAGTATTATGCGGATGAAATCGCGAAGCACAGCTAGTATTAAAATGTGTTAAAAAGATCTAAAAAGTACCGCTATGATTTATAATACGTTAATAAAAGGCTGGATATGAACTAATTAACAATCTGAAGCCAAATATCAAACATCAAACACTCCCTTTCAATGATTTAATTTATAGAACTCAAGCCTTATTCCCGACTAGTTCTAGAACGATATAGAAGTGTATTTAAACGTTTGTAATCCATAATTAATATTATATATAATTATTCGACTTACGTAATTGCTATCGGAATTTGCCAGAATTTTCGAACACATTCGGGATCGTTATTCATGAGCATGGCAGAATCGCAGCGTGAACAATTCACTATTGGTTTCGAAACTAGTCGGGAAAATGGCAATAGTAATTACGTGAGTACAGGCGGATAATTATATCTATATTTATATATATAGAATTGTTTTAATACCAGTGATAAAATTTTATTATTCACATACAATAAATCCGTTTAAAATACTGTTGAGTGTTTAAACCTTTAGTGCGTATAATAAACTTAATGTTAACTTGCTTTTACGTTTTCGAAGTACATTTATTTTCCAAGTACAATCATTTAATTTTCTTAATGTTTACTGTAACTTGGTCTTTACATTTTTTTTGTTATATTTTTTTTTTTGTAAAATTGTTATTTTAGTGATCATTTATTCTTTTTATACCTTCTTCTTCTCTCTTCATTATGTCACTGCTTTAAAAATATAACTTACAATGTTCTCCATAACCACAAGACGAGATTACACGGGATTTAATACTGAGGGAAATACCCTTTTATTAAAAAAGAATATATTTATGTACATTTATTGTTATTACGAGATTTAAAAAGAATTGTTATTTGTTTACAGTTTTTGTTATCACAGTTTTACGTATAAAATAAAACCACATACTTATGTTTAAATCTGTGTCACTATACATAATAAATACAAATTTCTAAAAAATTTAAAGCTTTGTATTTTAAAATATATATAAACTAATGGCTGTTCGTTAATCTCGCTTAAACTGAAGAACATGTGATTGGTTTTAAATATTTGTTGGAGTTCAAGAAAAGTTTACATTATTTGAAATTATAAAAACAAGGAAAGTATTGAAAAATAACTTTTAATTAATTACTTATAAATCGTTAATAATATTTCATTTCGTAATGAAAAGAAAAATATATATGCGATTTTTATCCAATAGTAAGTTTATTTATTTATTTTATATTTTCCACTTTAATCAATCTCAGTAATCACTTGTAAACGTTAAATGGAAGTTTCAGGAGAGTCTATTTTGATATCATACTTATCGAGATATGCGCCCAGACACTCTCCATCTTAAAATTAACGCTACGAGGGTTCTAAACGCTCCCTTATCTAAGAAAAAACACACAATAAACATTACTGGGTACTTCTTTATTATAACTATTTCAAAAACGTCAATATTTAGTAAATTTCCGAAACAATGCGAATAGCTAGAACCGTCATTCAACGACTTATCTAATATTTATGATAATGAAATATCTTAATCATTCAATAATCAAAAACGTCGATACTTTCTCGTCCGATATATTCTCCCATTGATAATTGCCACAGGGATGTCACAAATAGATATGGATCAAAAGCTACTCCAGTGCCCCAAGAGGGTCGTGGTGGTTAATTAAAGGTATTTGATTTGGGGCGCACGCCGAGAGGCACATGATTTCATTACACCCCCGACACGTTTTCGTCAAGTAAACTGGCGTTTATATTTACATGATTATAATTTTAAGTATTATTACTATAATATAACAAATGTAATATAATATAATAACTATATTTTGCTTCATCTCCTTAAATACAATAAATCTAATCATTTGTTTTAAATTCAAACACACTCGTTCCTATATTAAATACACGTGTGGTCAATCAATTTATGGATCAAATACTAAATTAAATTATTTGTATGTGAACCTATAAAGTCTTTTAGAAGTTGCAGATATTTTACAAGTGGTTTACAAGCTTCTATTTGATTTGACTTGTATATAAGTTGTTTAGTGAGCGACAAACATTGTAACAGAATTTTGAACCAGTTAACATCTACCCATTGAGTTGAAATTAAAAATTCACCTTTGGTTTTGATGACAAGGCAAGTATGTATAATTAATATTATAAATTCAACATAGCTTTAACAAAATGACGGATTAAATATTTTATATCCAGTATCAAATGAAATCAAGAGTATGAGATGCAATATGAAAAGAAATACAACCCAAGACAAACTGTCTGTGCAGGTTCCGGTCAAATATATTTATCGTAGATAACATTACGGTACATAAGGCATTATAGATTAGCCAAAATTCTTGGCTGGGCTGAGCTGGGCGTCCACTGTACATAATATTCGAGGCAGTTCTGTCGACTGCGCTGTAATCAAAATAGGACCTTTTTCGCTGCTGGAACAACAACCATTACCAGTACCAGAGTATTCTTCAGATGGTATCCTCTTTAAGAAACTGCTTGATACTTTAACAAAAATGGTTAAGTCAAAACGTATAAACTAAAAAACATTAAAATATATTTTGTGAAAAAAGAATTCAGTTTTTATTTGAACGCTATTAAAATTAATAAAATAAAACGAATAATGTCATTTATATGTACAGAATTATTTCCTGAAATATAATTATACTTTAAGGAAAATATTATATTCCTTTTAAAGATTCCCTGAAAGCTTGTCGCGTCATTTAACAAAGAGAAATCTTACTAAACTTAGCGCTACAAGCTTTTAGCTATGCCTTGAATGCAATATAATGATTTCCTTAAGGTACAATTATATTGCAAGAAAAAATTCTCTAGTTATAAAGAACATAACTTATATTATTCGTTTAGTATATTAAATGTAATATACTTTAGTAAAAGATTGTTTTTATTTTTATTTCAATTTTATTTTTAACTCGCTCCTGCTAGAGACTTTGTCAGCGATTCGTCCATCTGACTCCAATTAAGAAATTTTACACAATTTACATCATTTCAATTATTTAAAATTTGATTTATCATTATTTTTCTTTTTCTGTACAAAAAATAAATAAATAACAAATGGAATCTTAATAATTAATAAAATACGCGTCTTAGTTTGATTTTATTGAAAAAATATTTTATAACACAAAGAAATTGTTTATTATTTTGTTTATATAAATTGACAAACAATATTTATTTGACCTAGGCTATATCATAATTATTCTACATTTGATTTTTAAAAAATGCACTAAGTTTCCCGTAGTGCACAAACAAACAAACAGATAAACAGAAAATAAATATTATTAATCATAATTTTTTCGGACTCTTTATAAATGTAACTGATATTAAAATTATATTAAACAAGTTACCAAATTATTTGAATTGTGCGACTTAAGGATAATATTCTCAACTCAAAATATTATATGTAATTTGATAATTGACATTTGACATATATATACATATATCTATAGCTCTTATAAGCTTGAATTTCTGTCTCAATATACAATACGAAGCTAAACATATTTTCATGAAAACTGACAGACAAGCTTCTTAACTTAACCTTATATTGTCAGAACACAACTTCTCACGTGGTCTTCATCTTACGAGCAATGACAGGAAAATGTTCTACAAAATTAGATTATACATTAGTTTTAAGGAAATAAAAAAGATTTTCAGAATATTTTGACTAGCTCTTACTTATTTATTTTTATTCTATTTATTAATAAAAAACAAACATTAAATATTTTAGACACAAACTTAAATTCGTCAGAGTTTTTCCGTGTGTCCGATTCGTCGACTTAAAACTAAGAGAAAATACAATGATAATAATAGTTTAAATGATGTGCAGGTGTACATTATTTACTATATCTTCTTTTACCTAAAATATTATTACCAGGAATATCTTCCTGACTCTTCAAATTGATGTTCAAATGATCACTGATATGGATTCAAAGTGGAACAAATATATATAAATAACTAAATTGAAAGAAAAAAATACTTCTTTTTTGTTTGTATCAAACATTTGTTCCCATAATGTGTGTTTATTTTATAAGTTATATTTTATAAGTTTATACATTATACATATACAAAACTAATTTAAATTCTCCACTGGCTTTAAGTTTAGACCAGTAATCGATAATAACAGGCACTCTCTCCATGGGGAAATACTTACTATGATTCTTATGGATTGCTTTAGAAACCCCAAATTATAATGACGTTTAGAGCATGCAATAGTCTCTAATATTGATTATAAATTAAGATCGAGCTAGACATCTGTCAGTCTTCGGCTTTGACGAGTTTCATCACAGCACCTGCATTCTCATCCATACCACCTGGATGCTGGCGTTCTTCTACTGTGCATATTTCAAGGACTTTTCTTCCACGTAACACTAAGATGTAGAATGAACTTTCTTCGACAGTGTTTCCAGATCAATACGACATGCGTACCTTCAAAAAAGGTGTATACTCCTGCCTCCAAGGCTGACTTTTGTGAATCTTCGGATGTTACAAGAGTTCATGGGCCGCGGTGATCACATTTTACCTAAGACCCGCACGCTCGTTTGTCTTCTTTTTACATAAATAATAAAAGAAGTCTACAAACGTTCGTTTCCAATAGAATTTTATGAGTCGGTTCCGAGTCTTGCTAACAGGATCAGCATTAGTTATAATAATTTATATTGTTTTTTGTTTTCTTTCACTGGTTTAAAGCTACTTTTGCTGCTGATTTCACTTTTTTCTTATGAAAAGTACGTGGACGGTAACACTTATATCAATCATAAACAGAGGATGTTTCATTGTGGCTATCAATAGTGCAGCATGTTTTATTTTTTGATGTTTTCAAATTTAGTTAATAAATAAATATATTACTGAGGGATGATGTATCATTCAAATAGTGAAAAAGGTTTTGATAACGAATCCAGTAGTTTTTGTGTTTGTTCATTAAAAATATTCAAAAATACAAAGTTTTCCTCTTTATAATATATACGAAACTAGTACAGTCTATTTATATAAAAATCAATCTTATTACTAAAACACTAAACTACATACATTACGAAATCATCCATCGTGTTATTAAATTTGACTTTAAAAATGCAAATTAATAGTTAAGGACCAAAATAGTTTTAAGGTCACAATGTTAGTATTTTATTTGTATCAATGTGTGTAATTTGTATGAATATAATCTTATTTTATTTCCGGAACTCTATGCCCGCAAACTAAGGAACCGTTGGAGGTAGATGACTTATTAACCGATTTCCTGACAGACACTTACATCCCTTCTACCCGTGAACACGATTGCTGCAAAGCACTCGAAACGTCGGATTGAAATAAAAATTTAACCAAATTATACGCGAGTTTTAATCCGTAATAAATAGTTTTATTTATTTTATGCAGTTTAAACCTCAAATATTTACATTCATTTATTTCAAATGCTAATTAGCTATTGTCTATATAGATATCTCGAATCCTCTTATACGTCAAATACTAGATTTAAAAGTTAATATTGGAAACAGAAAAAAGAATTCTATTACTTAAATGATTTATCGACAACACCAAATATGTTATGAATCACTAATATCTAATAGATTTTGATTTATAGTAAATGGTAAAAGATATTAACTAAAAGTAAAAAGACACATTATAAGCTAGTTATTAGTATTTTTTTTTCCATTGTTTTGTATTGTTTTTTTTTATTTGGTGTGCAATAAAGACTATTTATTATTATTATTATATTAGAAGTGTAAAAAATTACACTTAACAATGACCATGATGGATTCATCGTACGATTTACGGTTCCATCGCGTTTCAAGGCGAGGAGTTCAAGTAGTGCAGGAGTGCTGGAACTTGTAGGTTAGATGTAGGTTTAAGGGAGCCCCTTCAAAATACGCTTACAGACTCACCTTCACTGTATACTCACCTCTCCCTATGTAACCAAATTTAAATAACATTTATTGTCATATATTTACGATATGACAGACAGATTTAAGAATGGCTAGATATAGTAATGTAGTTATTTTTTATCTTATTACTTGAATAGACTCTTTATAAGTGATGTGCAGTTCTAAAATAAACGAGATATTTTAAGTGGGAGTATTCAAAGATATTATTTATATTTTTACTAAATTTGGAATAAATATTAAAAGAAAGACGTTCAGCGTGTAATTTCCAACGCAAAGAGACCACATAACTCTTACTATACTAGCTATACTCCATGTACCGTTTCAGGATAGTAAAGTCTATCCCAGTCATTCCATCCGAATGTCAGGAGCTGACTAAGCTCGTGGCACTTCACCGTGTCTTACATTTTATGCAAATTAATATGGGTCAGAAACTCACGAAATGTTATTGACAGGCATTACAAATGTAATTAGCATAATTTTTTAATTTTTAACTCTACAATAAATACAAGCTTAAGTAAGATAAGAAACTGAGGCTTTCTGTTAAAGATTATTTATCAAGAAAACAGGTTATAATGAAGTAAGTCGTACTATAAACCCATGTCAAAACAGTTAATGACATCAATTACAACAGGTAAAAAGAACTGCAACATGGATAAAAAAAATATAACATTTTTCTAAATAACTCTTGTATTTTCCTGAAAAATCTACTTCATTTTGTAAAACTTTTCTCATTGAAGCGAAAGAGTCGTTTTCTGCGACTGGATTTCTTTATAAAAGAAGTGTTATTAATTTGAGTAGAATACCAAGTATTATAGCTATTTTGTTTTCAGGTTTTCGTATACAACAATTTTCAATTATTCCTTCATGAATGTAAATCTAAACTTTATAAAATATATGATTGCTCTATTTTTATAAAAATTTATAAAAGACTTGGTATACTTCTGAAAAACGATTACACTTTACAAATAACAAATTCTTGAAAAATATTAAAAATTAAAAACATATCTTCACAAATATAATTCTGACTTTTTACTATTTTTTTAATGTCTTTATCTTAATAAAGTTATACTTTTAAAATGACGGAAAGTGTACTGTATTAGGAACTAATACATTATTTATTAAACTATTATTATTATAATAAAATAGTAAGAAACAAACGATAAACACACAAAATAATAACAAATTTTCAAAGTTAAAATGCTTTTAAGGTTTTACTAATTACAATCTTAACCACTTAGAATCCTTTCAATAACGATCAGATTGAACTAAGTTCAATGTTACGTCATTTACGTTGTTAATTTAGATTTACGTCAAGTTTTAAATTTACGTAGAACTGACTTATTCATCTACCATTAAAATAATATAGGGTCGCCATATATGTTAATTTCTTCTACACTCTGCTGATACTCCATCTCAGTACTGGCTTATTTTTTGACATATATTTTTTCTTCTTCTTCTTTTAAAAGTATCTACATACTTAAGACTATCATATATTTATTTATGTATTTATTACATATATATTACATATATAAATACCAGCAATATTTGTGTGATAAATGAACTACCAAAAATATTTAAATAGTCATATATTAATATATCCATATATAGTTACACCACTTCCGCTCCATATGTTGGTTGTTTCAATGGTGAAAAGCGATAAAAACTTTGTCACCAAACTATACAAACTGTTCTGTTTAAACTCGAATATACTGAAAATGAATAGAAAAGGTAATATGAAAATATTTTTATATTTTTATTTTTATTTCATTGAGCCTTATTTCCAATAGGATGTTACAATACTGAGAGATTTTTTACCATCGATTGATGTTTCGTCCATACTTCGACAAAAGATAAAAACTTTAAATATTAGCATAGCTCCTCTAATAAGATAAGACTAATTATAAAAAAAAATCAAATTCACTGCAGGGCAAAATTGGAAAAGGGTTGCCCATGACAGGAATGGAAATCGTTGGAGAAGGTCTTTGTCGATAGACACGCTGAACTGAGAGACATTTTATAGAAAAATAAGTTATATATTTATTTATTATATTAGAATTAAGGTTAAAATTGTTACTGGTTCAGAATTAAGGGCTCTATTATTATTAATTCTAAAAAAAAAGCAAAACAATCATAAAACGTATTAGGCGACTCGTCCACCTTTCAACCCAATCATCTGAGGTCTGCTTCTCTATCACGTGTGCTCAGTTTAGACTTGCATACATGCCTTGTAAAACTTCATGCTCTTGCTGTTTTTTCGTAACCTTTTTTCCTATACTTAATATATCCTTTTTATTCTTCCGCAACACTTGACCATACTATATCGAAAGATTATTTCTCCTCTAGTTCATTACATTTTTTTTTCGTTTGGAAGGGATGGAACGTACTTGTCATTATTCCTACCCCCAAAATCCAGAGGACGATCTGAGGTATGTGGGATGTCTTCTATGCTAATACGGACGCCAACACCAACGCACATATAATGGACGACCCACTAAACCACCAACAGTTAACCTCATCGCCTTAGACAAAATTCCTCGAACAATACACTGGCAGAATCACTACCCCCTAGACAATACCCTCGAGAAAGATAACTCAAGCTATTCCATCACCAGTGCTGACTTACTTTATCATTGCTAATCACAGGTTTAGCCCAACTTACTTGAATGAATAGTCAGCAGACAAAACGCAGTACAAAGAACCTCAGCAATCGAATTGCTATACATTTTTTTTAAACATTCAGATTTAACAGCATAACTAAATGTACACGCCAAGTGTTTTTTTTTTAAATAAAACAAATCCCGTACTGGAGAAAAATCTGTCGCAGGGTATTTACAAACAATAATAACAGACACAAATAATACACAGACAGAAACAGCAATCAGTGGAACATAGAAACAACTGTCGAATCCATGACCACAAAAATCGAACCCACGACCATGGGACCAGCAAGCATTGTCACTAACCGCTAACCACTAGGCTGCCGAAGTCAAATTGTAATTTTTAATATGTGAGACATAAAGGGATTTTATCTAAAAATAAACATTGTAAGTTCAAATGTCTGTTAAGTTACTCTCACAAAGTTTGGCCCTTAGTATAATATACTTACTGGATTTTTTAGGCTAATTTTACAGCTCAAGTTGTCGAAATCTGAGAGTTATATTTAGCAATGATAATAATAAATATTATCTCTAGTATATATAGTAGATAGTCTCTTATCTTTAATCGATATTTATTGATTTAATATTTAAGGTTGCTAAGCAATACCTCAGTATATCAAAGTGTATTGGTAATATCGAACAAACGCAAGAAAATTCAACATTTAGAAGGAAGCAGAAACAGAATCATGAACCCTTCTAGCAGGTATGTAAAATAAGAAAACTATAAATTTAAAGCAAATAGCACAAATATATATGATATTTCAATTAATATTAACAATTTGTTTTATATTTTATTTTCAAGTTGGTATTACCGTTGGTACTGTACTGTAGGTCCATACAATGTGGTGTTATTATCCTCTGTTAGGAAGAAATATATATATAATGTATTTGAGAACGCATTACTGAAATATTTCAGTGCATTATCATTAAGTACTATTCCTATAAATATTCCACAAAAACAACATTGAAGTTGTAATTTACTTTAAATGACTTTTTTATGCTAAACAATCCTATCTTTACAAACTGAATATATTTAAATTTTATACAGTGAAATGTGCATGTGTGAGTGAACATGTGTAATTATGTGTTTATATTGTTTTGGGTTAGCATTGATATACTCGTACAATGACTTTCTTGACCATCTGGTTTTTGTGGTATACACCCAATTCTCGAAGGCTGATTAATAAAAGAAATTGTTAATATAACTTAATCTTTGTTTAACTAGTGAAGATTATAATATTAGTACAGGAGATAAATATTTTTCATTATTTAACTTCTATCAAGGAAAAACGTTTTATTAAAAAAAATCTTACATACACAATCGTATCTAACTCGTATAGTAAAATAGACCAAACCCTAAACACTGTTGTTTAAGCTTTTTTGACCTTACTTCTAAAACAAAGAAAACCATTATTCTAAGCTTTAATTATATAGTATTTAAGAAAATTACGTCTGTATTTTCTTTCTCTCTTATTTAAAAAACATTTAGGATTTTTTTTATATATATTATACAATAAGACAATATTAAATTTTTATTTTAAATTAAGATTTTTAGTTTTTTTTAAATTAAGATTTTTAGTTTTTTAGTATGACCCATATCTTAAAACAAAAGAGTTGTTAATGTTTAGTATTTTGTTTGTGTATCGCCCAAAACAAAAACTTCTTGATAAATTTTGATAAAATTTGGCGTAGTATATAGCACAGTATGTTAATTATTGATTATTATTTATTATACTATTTACCGGAAAATGATATTTTTATTTTTTAAATTAAAAACACATATATTTGATCTGTACACAAAACCACAGAAGAATTTTAAAATCATGACCTCTGAAACTCTCGCAGTTTAAGAAATATTTCAACATGACGACAATTTTATATTTTGAGTTTTTAAAAGAAGAGTAACAAACTAGTAACACCATAAAAATAGTGAATTTTAAAAATGTTATAGCTGTAGTATGAAAAGGGAAAGTAAGATTGTTATAATATTACTTTAAGAGATTAAGGCAAATGAGACTAACAAAGCGTTACAAGTAATTTTAGTTCTCGAATGAAATTAATAACTTCAAATATTCTAGTGTTGTGTTTAATAATAAAATTATTTTTGTTGCTAATTATTTGTTCCATTTTCTTAAACAAATGATATTGAAACAAAACATTTCACTATAACTTCAATATCTAATGAAATGATTCATTGAATGTAAATTAAAATAAATATTTATCCTCTTGTTTGTTGTGGTTTAAATAAATACTAAGTAAATAATGAAACTTTAATTATAAGAGAGTTTATAGAGTATTGATATCTCATGAAAAATGAGTGTGGATATCTCAAATTCTGATGAAAAATGAGTGTTCATATCTCAAATTCTGTTAAAGGAATTCAACTATAAAAGAAAGAATTTATTGAACTCAACTGGATATAGCTTGTTGATCGATGAAATAACTACGTTTTATGGTTTTGATGAATAAAGGATCAAAAAGATAAATTAACTTGTTGGTATAGTTTTGTTAACTATTAACCTGTCAGTAACAATGGTTTCATAGAAGTTTTAGTATAACACATAGCATATAATAACACATATTATATTTCCAACCTCTACTCATTCTCAACTCGGAATGAACTGAACTGAACTGAACTGTAGTTTTATATGTATCAAATATTTTTTGTATTTATGCTTTCGTGATTCATGATTTCTATTATATACATTTTTCTCTTAATTCATTTGGAATTTGTGAACCCTATTTATGGTGCGATTCAGCCATGATCCTAGCTAATGAAGAGCCCAGGATGGTTTTGAAACTAGTCCGCCCAATTCCGATAGCATTTACATGAGTACAGTCGAATAATTATACAATATGTTAATAAATTTTCTATAATAGCTTTTTAGAAACTTCGTCAAGATGGGAAGATGTGATTGTGAGTTACTTTGTCCTATATATATATTTCTTTGTAATTAGGTAGAGTACATATAAATTTTGTTTTTTTTCTTATTAAAATAACGTTATATCAAATGGAAAATATCATGCTATATAATTTAAATAATAATACTATATCAAATTTCATTAAGAAAAACATTAGTTTTTTTGTATTGTAATTTTTACGTTCAGTTTGAGCACAAATATATTGACCTATATATTGAATAGGGTAACAACCTGCAATCCTGCAAAACTTTATCTTAATTCGTTTAGTAGTTTTTTCGTAATTCCTGAACAAACAAAAGCGATAAACAAACGATTTTAAGAACTACTGTTTTGAATTGTTTCATGCTTACACAAAGCGTGACAAAGAATGAGTATTCATTTGTAATATTGTAGTTACGGACAGATTTTAATCACAATATTATATATATCACAAGATTTATTTTTTCAGGATCGGCGTAATGGATGCTTTGTTGTTTGTCATTACTTTAGAAGTAATGTTGCTGCAAATGAGAATTTTAGGTGAGATATTAAAGTCATAAGCAAGTTTTTAGATTTGTGTCTTCAAATATAGAGTAAATAGATATCATCTAGTGTAGGAATGGCAAACCTTTTTTGATGTCCGTGCCACGAAATAAAAAAAAATGTTATTTAAATAGCCCAAAAAAAATGCGAAACGTTAGCGTGGTGAAACTATACGTTAAATTTTATCTCATACGCATCTTTATATCCTTGCAGAGAATTCATACGATATTTTTATAATAAAATGCATAATTAGACGGTCCTTCGTAATATATTTAAATAGGTATTCAGTATTAAAAATGATGTGAATTTTAATTATTAATTTAAGAATTTTAAATAAATTATAAACAAAGTGTCGATTAATAGTTATTAATTAATTTCTATCAAATAAGATAAGTCATCAAAAAAATAATTTTGTTTTTGTGCGTGCTATAACATTTTTTAAAAACCGACATTCATTCGATAAGTTATGTTGAATGAATTTTGTGTATAAATAAACAAATAAAAGCAATTCTTCTTAAAACAATTTTAATTTTAATAACTTATTAAAGAAATTATTTTTAAAGCGTGCCATCAAAACTTTCAAGCGTGTCATTTGTTCGCCATCCTTGTTTTAGGTAAGCGTACTAAATCTTAGACTACAGTCAGGTTTGACATTGAGCAGGTCGTCACAAGCGTGGCAAAAAATTTGATATCTTATATTTTTTATGAATACATGTAAAACACAGCGGAATAATCTGCAAAATATATTAAGCTCTTTAAATTATCAATCTATCCTCTTTCCTTTTAGCTATTGTAATATCATTATGAGTGTGATGGCTTATCACTTGATAAAACTTATATTTAATTTGATTATAATTTAAATAGTGAATATATAAATATGAAAATACAGTAAAACCCAAGATCTACTAACTCCTAATGGTAAAAGTCGGAACAGTTTTATGATAACCGTTCATTTTGAGCTTTTACCGCCTTCTAATTGGTTAATCTTAGGATCTCAAAGAAAATGTTGAATAGAAAAGTCATATAGACTTGTCATCATTTCATATTCGGAGGTCTGCAAGCCCCAGTTACAATTATTATTATTATTACATCACGTTAATTCGATTACTGTTAATATTTATAAGTTAACCTAACTAAACTCAATATTTACCAGCCATCATCAGTAAAGCCTAACATGTACTAAACGTTAATGGTAAAGTCCTGAGAGAAAATGGTAAAATCCTGAGATTGGTTGGTAAAGTTGAGAGAATGGTGAAGTCTTTTTACCATTTTCTCCGTCTTTTTTAAAAATCCTTACATTTAACATCTCATGCGATGTCAATATATGGTGGTAAAACCTAAGTTTATCCAATATACGAACTTGTATTGTAAAAGTATTTTGTAATAGCCGAAAAGTCTTTAATACTTCATCCTAATGCCATCTTTTGTCTGATTATTATATCAATATATAGAAACGACAGCGGCGCGCAAATTTCCTGTTCAGAGTCTAAAAGGCCAACGAGAAAAACAAGTAAGAGATAAGCTCGCTCGGGACCGGTAAGTTTCTTGATATTATTCTAGATGACGCTGTTTGAAATATTCAGTTTTGTGTTATATAATTTTTTTATTCTAATGAATTATTTGGGAAAATCTTCTAAATTGATTAAATAATAAGCAAAAATAGAAGACCATAATTATATATTATCATCTCAAATGGTTATTATAAATTTTAAAGAAATTTTTATGACTACAAAATTTTTTCTTGTAGAAAACTTATTAAAGAAATAATTTTAAGAACGTTAAGAGAATTAGCAAATAATGGTAAATTCTCAACTCTACAGCAAGGTGTTAAAATTTTAAAAAAGAAAAGTACGTTATTAGTAACTTTAAGATCAAGATACGAAGAATTAAAATGGTTGGTATATTTCTTTAAAAGCACAATATTCTTTGCTTAATATATTATGTAAGATACAAATTATTAAAGGTTTCATTCAATATTTATTGTTTATGATCCTTAGATTTAAAAATGTAATAACAGATGGCGCTTATTAGTAAAATGGAGATCACGTTGATTAGATTTTGCAATTATTAATAATATAGTTGAAAAGACGTGATGTCTTGTGGTCTTTTCCACAATTAATTACCAACTACACAAGGGATGGTGAACCTATGGCATGCGAACCACAAGTGGCACGTTTGAAAGTCATGATGGCTCGCACAAAAACAAACTAATTTATTAAGTTTTTTGATAGAAATGAATTAAAAATGATTAATCTACTTTAATCAGACATACATAGATGTAAACAAAACAAAAATGGTAAATTTAATTATACTAACGTATAGTTTCACCACGCTAACATTTCTAATAATATTTTATTGTGGCACGTTACTTATTTAAAAAAAATATTATGACTTTGTGGCACGGACACCAAAAAAGGTTCGCCATCCCTGAACTACTAATGGAGTTCAGGAATTGGTGATGTATTTATTGCAACCCTAAGTTCTACATCATAGATCAGTCGTACAGTGTCCGTATTATACATTTATTAATATTTATTGCAGTACATTGGCAAATCTAACAATAAAAATACAAAATAGTAGACAGCAATGGGCAATTGATCTTAATAACAGCGATTTTAAAGTCGCAATGCTACGAGACAGTATGAAGGTATTTGTTTCAATGTGCATTATATTACTCAAATTTTAATTATATTATAAACAAGAAAATTTTCTTCGTTTGTTTAACGTCCTAATCCTCTAAATTACCTGAAAGGTAGATTTGAATACTGATTTCTTATCATAACAGGCACATTTATTAGGAATTATATAGTCTATATAACATTATATATTAAATAGAATTGATCTGCGAGTGTCACCGCGTATACATAGATAGTATTAGAATAATAAGTGAATATTATAATTAATGAAGTTATAAATATCTAAAGGATAAAGTGTTTAACGCACGCATACAACACGCCTACGCGGATAGGTGGCTATGCGCGCGCGCAGAGGCGCATGAACTTCAAATGCAAAAGGACACCACGTCAGCGCCGGCGCCGAAGTCAGAGCACGAGGACTGCGTGCATAATGAACTAGTTAGAGCATATGAACTACAAATTCAGGTTCTTTAATATTTATGATTTACTTATGACAGTATTATTTGGATCTGTATTTTCTGTCATTGATTTTAAATTTTACTGTTTGTCAAATTTTTTAAATTGTCAAATTGTACTATTGTGTACAATCTACAATAGTTCAATTTTTGACTTTAACATACATGCATTAACCATAATAGACATCGGTTCTAATAAATGATTTTGGTGTCAGGAAAGAGAAAATTTACTGAAATCCTGGAAGGTACGATACTCTCAAGACACAGCAGATATTGAGATACGGTTGCGAGAGCAACATGAGAAACTACGTATTACTCTGGATCGACGAGAAGAATTAGAAAAATTGGTATTTTCTGCCCATAGCACTTCTGCATATTATAATTGGTTGCAGCTTTTATGTATCATATTAATAGAACTTTAATAAATAGTGAAGCTCCCAAATATCTTTTCGAAATGTATCCATCATAAATTATATTTCATGGATGAACTGTTATATATGATCATTTATGTATGTATGTAAGTTTTGTATGCTTGTATGACAAAAATTACAAAAAGTATTCATTGTTTTTGTATAGAATTTAAAAGATATAGCATGAAATCTATTCTATTCTATTATCTATTTATGATTGAGCACACATATGTACATGGAAATTTTCCCATGGGGTATGGAGTAGCCATTTCCTTGAAGCAGTTCACGGATCCATATTCCCCTTCTTTGCAAAATAACCGCTGTAGTATAAGATTAATATAAAATTACTATGTCTATAAAGCTTTAGAAATTACAACTACAACTAATGAACAAATAAAATAAATCACAACTTATTTATATATTAACTTTCATGATCCATGTTTACAGCCGGTTAATTATATTAAGTATAAAATGATTACCCGCTGTACTCACGTCATTACTATCATGTTATTACAGTTAACGCTTCGATTCCACCATCTCAGAGCTCATGAATAAGGACCCCGAATGGTTTTCAAAACTAGTCGCCAATCCCGATAGTAATAACGGGAGTACAGCCGGATAATTATATGTATTATCATTAAACTGAGCGAAGCAAAGCTCTTTACCGGTCAATTAGATCAAATTTTGCACGATATCTCCTTCTACACCGATCAAGCTATACTAACCAAATTTGGACCAGTTGATTATTCCATGCCATCCCTTCTATAGAAAGATTTTGAAAACAATTTTAATTATAGATTATGTATATATAGATAGACGTATATATAACTTTTTTGAAGTCATCATATTATAATTATAGACATTGGGTCGTATCGAGCAAAAGTTTTCATGATATATTTTTCGTTTCGCTCAGTTTTCCCGGTTTGGGCTGATGTCTTTATTATTACATAATAGTAAAGTGATAAAATAAGGTATTTATTTATTTTCAGTACAAACTTCACGAAGGTGAAATGCGAGCGTGGACTACATTTAAAAAAGAGCGAACAGCTCGCCTCGCTAGGGAAGAACGGTTGCGAAGCGCCGCTACACGCGTTCAAGCGTGGTGGCGAGGAGTCATGGTCCGTCGGGCGCTAGGCACCTTCCGTTACTTGAGAAATATTAAAAAACCAACGCCTAAACTTAAGAAGAAGTAAAACTATCCTTAATTAAAGCTGTCTGTTTTATATATAACTAGTAATTTTCCCACAAATACAATCCAATAAAAAAAATAATTTTATATTATTTTTTTAATCTGTTCATATACATTTTGTGATGATTATTTACTTTTTTAATAATTATCTCAAAGTGAATTGAATATAACTTTAGAACTAATTTTAATTCAAGACACTGTGCAGTACTATATCTATTATACCTATTAAATATTGATTTTTCTTATAAAGTGTAAGAAAAATAAAAGTACTCTTTAAAATCGAAATTATTTATTATTTATTGGTATAATTTATTACAATACATCCATTTTTGTTTCTTTCGAAATACCCTCTACTTCCTAGTCTATCTTTTTTTATATTTTTTCTGAAATATTCTTTTACGGAATACATTAAAAATTTTATTCTAAAGATAAAGATAAAGAAGATAATTGCTTGAGCATGTCTTTCTGTCTCACTCAGATTACGTATGTTAGAAGAGTGCATACGAAGTTGAGATTCAGCAAATTGAAAGCCAATATATAAACTTTTATTTTTTCTTCTTCGCATTATACAAGATTGTTGGAAAACACTAATTGTGGTACCAATTTTAAAACTTTGTAAAAGCCCAATCGGATCCTCCTAATGCGTTGTTCTCTACATTAATAAAACTTACAGATCATCTTTTAAAAAACCATCTTGAATGGATAGTAGAAACCTGAAAAATCCTCTCTTTATCAGTTAGGCTTCCAAAAAAGATTGAGTTCTATAGTTAGTCTCATCAAGAGTCAGCATTCAACTAGCTTTTAAAAAAGGAGAGTTTAGGGTGGGGAGACCTTGTAACGGTGAGTGCTAACGCGAGCCCGTGGCGTCTCGCTAAGGCGATGAGGGCAACCGTTGGTTTTTTAGTGGGTAGCCTTAAAAATGGCAGCGTTTTCTATGCAGCCGGGTAGTCCCAAATAACCCCCGGCCATCACATTCTTGGCCGACGGGGAACCCGTAACGGAGTTTTCCGACAAACAAAAAGTAAAGGTAGATTAAATGCGAACGACAATCTACCGACATTTATGATGATTCCTAGCGTTATCTAGTCAGGGCTTGACAAACAAAAGAAAAAACTCATATTAAATTTGCAACACTTATGTCATAGTTGTGCAATTATCAAACTCAATTAATGATTTATTATTTTTTACTAACCAAAAATTTAAATCTAAAATCTCATATGTCCAACATTAAAAATGATCATACAAACTTGCATAAGGAGAAATAATTATTATGTGTTGAATTATTCAGGCTTCCAATAAATTAAAATATATTAAATACTCAATCCTGTTCCCTTTTTTTTATTCCTGTATATCAGTGACTAGCCTATATAACTTTAAAATTTCAAAATAGGTTTAAAAGTGGGATCATATATATTTTATCAGTTATAATAAAATAAAATAATGTAATAGTTTTTTATATATTCTATTGGTTCTCATTGAATCAAATTATTCCTAATCAAAATTGATGTATAACAGTAAATATACTATTAAATTTAAAAACGTAAAACGGAACACATCGCTAACTGTCAATGTCAGTAGTGAAACGTCAAATATCCGACAATGACAACTTATACAATGCTTGATACTCGGCTTGAGGCTATGTCAGTTGCGATTTTGAAACCCAGTTTGTGACATGTGGTTGTTAGAGCTGCCGTAATTTTAAATTAATATTACCGTTTGTTTATTTATTAAAAAAGAGCATAGTTTTTAAACCTGAACGTTAACACATCGGTAAATATGTGGAGTGAATAAACTGTGTCATTATTGTTATACTTAAAGGTTTAGAGTTCTGAGAAATTTGGATTTTATGTTCTTTTGAATTGGTGAGTAATTTTATTTTAATGCAATTATATTCATTATTTAAATTTCAATAAAGAATCTGTTTTTTTAAAAGGGTTACGTAAATTAAAATATTTTATTAAACATTTATATTATTCTGAATTAACAGAAATAAGAAGTAAAACTGTAGGTGAATTACAAATACTCACTCTGAAAATTTAAATATATTTAAAAATTTTATTGCACAATGAACATCGAAGCAGCATATATAATATATAGAAAATATATAAAAAAAAATAATAACTATACAATAAATATTTATTTTTAATAATATTTAATTTTAGTATAATTATAAAAAAAAATATTTTACCTCTTGCTTATCTCAAATGTTTATTTCTATGATATTGACATTTTTAAAATGGTCGCATAAGTTTATTCATACTTTAAAATGAAATTACTGGAAAATAACTATATATTTCATTAAATATTCTCATACAATGTTACATACAAGAGATGGAACTTTTTCATTGAATATTTTACCTATCTATAATCATTTTATAATTATAATAAATTATTCTCAACGTACTTGCCTTAACTTATTAACGGAGTCAGCGGAACATTATTTTTAATATTAATTATGACTATTTTCCACATATTTTTGTAAACAAAAAACCAAGCCGTATTAAATCTGGTAATTGTCACTTCAACGACCCATAATATATATGTAATATGTTCTTAAATACATGTTATTAATAATAAAGAATGTATAACAGTCTAATTAAATATATACTGTAATATATCATTGAATGTTTTATCTATGAGATAATTAACCAATATGGTAAAGTACTAATACCCTGTCTTCAAACATGGTACATCAGTATTCCGTCTCAATTATGTTCAACAAAAACTAGATGTTAGTTATAAGAGAAATGAACTTTACAAACAAGTCGAGCCTAAGTTCCCATATAACACAGAGAAACTATATTTTTTGCTCAGCTCCGTGGTTTACAAAGACGCCTGGTAATTAGTGCGTTAAACGCAGTGCAGTTGATGCAACGTTTCCAAGAAGGTGATCAGGGAAGGGGCAAATTGCCGACAGATATGTGTGCCGCCTGTCGGTAATTGCAAAAATCACTGGTCTCGCCGCGGAATGATCTTGTGCTTCCTTGTATTACACGACAGGACGTACGTACCACTGATATGGAAATCGGGTTTCGATTGAAAGAAATTTTTTTCTTAACATGTTTAATTTTCATAATTAATTATTTAAATTCGATATCGATTTACATATATACTATATTTGTATCTTAAGTTGCATTTTTGCACGTCTTTTGTATTAAATGAAATACGAAATTGATAACTCAATATAAATGTTTCAAAACTTCAATATTTATGAAGTATTTATATCATTTTATATATATTATATCATTTTAAGCTAAAGTAAATAAAATTGCACAATAAATAATAATATATCAGATATATGAAATCTTTGTTATCAGAAACAAGTCGAGACATGTTGCAGTTTGACCACAACTTGTGGTGCAATGATACCATGGTATTCATATATAATAAGATAAAAAATCTCATACAAAATAAAGCAAAGTATACAACAGAAACTAATCTACAAAACAAATTAAAACAAATAGATTAAATATTAAACGATTTAATCTCATAATACCTATACGATTTTAAAACGTATGTCATTTTGCCTTATCAATGATTATAAAGAAGCGTATTTGCAATGATAGCGATAACTTATCTTAATTCATATGTGCGATTTAAAAGGTAAGTGTGACGTCATCGGGATGTTATCACCTGGTCCGCCACTGTGCACGGCTGAATGAGTATCACAAACTTGTAAAATTAGCAGAGTAAATATTGGCTATAATCTTAAGCCTAATAAGAACTCGCACGAGTTCAAAACTTTCAATATGTTAACTGTATGAGACACACTTTGTATTTGACACATTTAATAAAAACTACAATCACAAATGTCACCAAATACCTTCAGGATCTATAAGTCACTGTCCTCGACCAATCTGACAGTTTTCGACATCCTACCATTAGTCGTCTAGGCGAAGTAGCATTAGTAGAAATACACACTTGACCAGTAAGATGCAATACACGTTATATTACTACATGATGTCTTGTGAATTGTGACCTTATCTTATAGTGCCTAATTTATAACCAATTAACATACATTATATTAACCCCAAATTAGGAAATTGATTCCAGGTATTTAAACACTAATATATAAACATCACGTTTCTTGATTGCGTATCAATTAAACTGAATTCTTTCTCTCTCTCAGTCTTTACAAGTACATATAAAGTTTTTTAAAGTATATATAATTTCAGTATATCTATTTCGTAGTAAACACAATTTTGGCTTCTCCATATTTTTTTAAAGTAACTATAGTAGTCTTATAAAAATGAAATATTGTCTCAACTAATTTATAAGAAAAATATTACTAAAAATTACATATATTTTTTTACTTTTTATTATATTTAAAAGAGTATAATTATCGGTAGTCAATATATCATTTGTTTGGAAAGAAACTTATATACAATTACAGTTAGAGACAGGAAATAAAATAAAACTTTTTATATCAATAAAGTTTATTATGTAGTCAATAAGAAGGCAATTCAATTATTAGTCAATTATTTTAATTTCTAATGTCCTATCCCATTAAGTTTAAATTCGACACGTATTCAGAAAGCATACCGGATACGAGACTTAATTGACAAAAAGTAATTTGTTTTAGAATTAGGTAAAAAAAAACTATAGAAACTAACCATTAGCCTTTCCAGGTATCGTCTAGTCATCGGCGAAACTAAATAAGTTCCTGGAATCAAAGTCATTGTGTTAGTCAAGATCTGTTCTGATTCTGAGATATTGAATTCTGTAGATTTCAGACAGCTGTTTTAATCGTTAATGTTATTACATACTTCATGTGTAAAAGCCCTTATTTTGTATAATAAAATATAACAAGTTCAAAATGTGAGTAATATTTACTAACGCTCGATATATATAATATGTTTAATATATATAAGAAAGAATGACATCAGACACGAACAATTTAATAGTATTGGCATTTCTATCCATAAGTACAATGATAAAGTGTTTTGAAATCTGACGAAATGCTGCTTAATAATTGCAAAATGTAATAATTATATCATAATAATGTCATAATTAAATCATAATGTTATAATTATGTATAAAACAACTCTCTTTCCAATAATACCTATTTATAAAATAAAAATTTGAATTGAATAGTAGTCAATGAACCGGTATGACAACCTTGCTTATTGTTCTATGAAATGTTATGTCTATATTATCAGTCGGTGTGTCTGTCACAGTGTCTTAACAATGGTTTTTTTACAACCGGTTTTGTGTTCTAGGTAAAAGTGAAACAATTGTTTCCGTAAACTTGTTTTAAACATTTACCTGCTTTTTAGACATGAATTAAATGAACTTACCTGTTAAAATTGCTAGCGTTAAATGAATTTAAATAACTTAAAAGAAACTAGAATTTTCTATTTATTAATATATTTTTACAGAAGCATAAAAATATATATTTAAGCTGATTCTTATCCCTGTAGCATTTTTGATTAGATTCTAAGTGTAAGAGAAGTCTATAAATAAAAAAAACGGGGTTACTATTATACATAATTATCCGGTTATACTCTCTTTACTTTTTCCGGAATTTGCCCGATTAGTTTCGAAACCATCCATGGCACTATTAAGCTTGAAGCATGGCGAAATAGCTAAGTAAATTGATTGTTACCGATTTTGAAATTCCGCTAGAAAGTACTAATGTACAGCCGGATTTATATATATAATAGTATATGTATTTATTTTATGTATCACGAAAGCCACAATATATATAATATAAATGTTATGATATTATAATAACACCATTTCTCTGTTCAGGATGTGCATTCAAGATGTGGATCCTCGTTGCGCTGGGTGTGGTGACCGGCGCGTCCCTGGCACAATCCGCTGGCTACTGTTCCACCAACACGTTCCCCAACAACAGCTCCTCCATGCACTTCAGTAAAGAACCAGTCCCTTATGAATACGGCTTCCAGGATAAGTTCAAGAGTATACACTGCTGCGTGAAAGGATACAGAAGCATCGAGTGGTAAGTAAAACTCTCATTATTATTTCATTCACGGTTGATTGCGATGTTAACTTCGTTGAACAATGCATGGTGTAGGCATAAAAAAAACAGAATTTTTTATCATTGTACTCGCGAATAAAATTATAATTACCTTTAGTGTATACGAGACACTTTGATCATTTAATTTCAATACCCTATGTCCTGGTAGACATTTTTCTTGGTAATTATAAACGAGCATGCAAATTTTTTACCTCCATATATAATAATACTATATATAAATAAACTTATTATACATCTATTAAATAATATGTTATTTTTAATAATTCTTGAGTCGATAATATCAAAAAGTTTTTATAATATAATAGTATGTTTATACATATATATATGTAGGTATATACTAGCTGTTACTGGCGGTTCGACCCGCGGACAAACGTTCTTTTTACTATTAAGTTAACTAAAATTAGTAACGTCATACTAAATAGCCTAGGCCCTACAGCATTCTTCATGAACCTGAAAATCAGAGAGAATTTTCAAATTCATCAGGTAATTTCGAAGATTAGTACGAACAAACAAACTTTCATTTTATAGTATTAGTATAGGTATAATCATGTCCTCTTTCCGTTTTCTATATAAGTTTTCATCATATTTTTATTATGAAATTCTAAGAAACGTATGCTCGAGGATTTGTTCTTTATAGTTCATATATAGTATAATTGTTTTCCTCGCCTTATACAAGCAATTACTATGATTGTTTATAAATAAAGTGGAAATAACATATGGGTCAGTATATAACATATATAACATATTAATACGAAATCAACACGAGACAAAGGACAACTAACAAAGGACATCAAATACATCGAAACAAAGTAGGCAAAATACATTAGAGTAGAGTAGACAAAATAGGCAGAATAAAGTAAAATAGGCAAAGAAGGCGGAATAGAGTAGTCAAAAGTTAATGAGATAACTAGAGAATAACACTGACACTAATCTAACGTAAAATTTACTCGACCTGCAAAACAAATAACTTAAATAAGTTTCCAAGAAGTCCTCATTGCTACTTGACTCGTAGCTTCCACGCCCACGACAGCCTCTTCTACGTAATTTACACTCTGTGACACTAAATAGATAATTACCTTATATACCTTTGATTTAGTAGAATTTCCATGATTATTAATACAGTATCTTGACTTTTGATACTTATAACCTCCTATAGTATCTGCTAATTTAGTTTTATTTATTTATACTAGCTCTGTTCGTTTCTTCGCACAACAATTGTGAGACGTTTTGTCAATATTAAAATGCGAGTTCTCTACTAAGGATATTCTCATTTTTTTTAACAAGACGCGTTATATTTTAGTAAATTTATATAAAATGACAAATAATACACCAAAACCTTCCTCAGAAATCATACTATGTATTGGTGAAAACATACAAAAATCTGTTTTAGTTTTTAAGTTCATACAGACAGATGCGACTGGACTTTGTTTATATATATGTAACGTGAATAAAAAATAAATTAAACCTTACTAAATAGTATTACTTTATTATTGAGATACTATTTTGAATTACTTTAAGTTGAGGACATGACGCTTGTAATTCTCAAGATGGATAATTATATTTTTTTCAAGCGCACATTCGATCTTGGTAACGGATGTTAGTTTTAATATACAAAAAAGCCGTTTGTAAAAAAGTAGTAGCTCAAAATTCAGTTTATATTTCTTTTATGACCATTTATTTGATGTCCTATTCAAAACAATGCCACATATTTTGTTATTAAAAACATTTTTTTATATATTCTCAAATATTTTTTTCCTACATGTTCTTGTAATAAAGATAATTCCTCTTATACTCTGTCGCCAGGTCTTCTCTTGTCTGTGGCAAATAACTTTACGACTCGGCCTATAAAATCATAAAACTATCGTAGTTAAAAGAGTTTTGTTTCAATATTACAATAACTTGAGTTAAGTTTTGAGTCCTTTTAAAAGAGCAATGAACTAGTAACACCACAAAATATATTCAGAATTTGGAGTAAAACAATTTTTGATAGATTTCGTGATGTAAAAAAAACTCCATGCTTGTACTATCTTTAACAATTTTTTTGTATAGAATTACTATCAATAAAGATTTTGAGTTTAATTTTTTTTATTATGTTCAAATAATAAAAAAACGCACATTTAATAAATACGTGTATCTCGCCATATATATTTTGTTATAATTACAAAAGAGAAGTGAAGCTGGTCCTAGTAAAGCTATTACTTAACTATGAAACAGTATTATCTTATGGTGTTTGGAAATTCCGTTACATAGAAATATGAATAACAATGAGAAGTCAATTTTGAAGTAAATAACAAATCCTATACAATTTGGTCAAGGGACGAAGCCTGGACAAAGAGCTAATATATCATTCTTGTATATATGAATTAAATATTAAGTAATATTAGGTATATAAGGAAGTTTCATATATATATATTTTTGTAGTTTAGCATTTCCGTTATGCTAAAAACCCCAACCATACAGAATTTATGTTTCTTTCATATTATTACTGCCTAATGTTAGTTATTTTGAAAGTAATACTAGCTTTGAGTCTCGATTCTAACGCATCTGGATTCTAGAAATTCAAGTATTTCAAGTCTCCTTCAGTTTTATAAGATACGTTCATAATTTTTTTTACACTTTGAGAACTTTGGAGGTCCAAAGCACCTACTTCGAGTTGCCGGAGAAGGTCAAAATTTTTAATTATCTTCTCATCAAGAGCTTTCGATTGAAAATGCACGTGTCGCAACGATATTTCGTTGAGTTTCGGTGACGCAACATAGACAAACAATCTGACAAACTGACAGAATAAGGAGATTATATAATTATACCTTGTGCGTTATAGCATGGTGCTTTCCATTAAATTTTAACTGTAGATTATAACATTTTGATTAAGCTATATTTATTTACTAAAGCTATTATATATTATGACTGAGATAAAACGAAAATACTAAAATATAATTTATAAATCGCAGCAAATGTCAAGAGAGAAACGAAACGTTACTGACAGTGTCACCCGCACCATAAGGTAACGTACACACTATGTGCGCTGTATTATTACATGTGTAACATGCCTTATATTTGTTTTATTAAGTGTTTCAATAGTAAATTTATTTGCATGACTCATATCGTTTGTGACTTCCCTAGGCTGGTGCATTAACTCATTATCCACTTGCTTCAACTTGTTACACTGCAATGTATTAAATCAACACAATAGATCTTCTTAGAACACAGTTTTCTCTATTACGTTCAATTGTTCCGGGTCGTAAGTAGATCAGGTGGCCAGGGTGGTTTGTTTCAATATTATAGTAATACTGCTTTTGAGACTTTTGAATTGTTAGATTTTTTGAACTAGCCCATCCAAAAGAGTTATTTTTAATAAAATAACATTGTTTCATGGATGTGGTATGGAAAGGGAAAGTAAGATTATTGTAATATTATTTTAAAAACGAAAGAGTTTTTAGTTTATCGAAATAAATTATGAAAATAATACTGTTTTCTAGTGAGATTAGTGAAGCTTAATCTTTTGCAACTGATATGCTGTTTAAATACTAGCTGTTATTCGCGGTTCCACTTGCGGAAGAACTATTTCATTTACTATTAGGACAACTAAGAGCAGTAGCGTAAGAACATACCTATAGCCATCATGAACCAACCATTCAAAAGTTTAAAGGATTAGCGCATATAAACAAACGAAACTTCGGCTTTATAATATTATATATAATAAAATACATACACGAAAAGTAAGTCATTTTATTATCCAATGTGCAGAGTTATTAAAATTATTATAAATAAATAAATATTGAAAAGCCTTTATTTGTTCTTTACTACATTAAGTAGAATATAAATTTCTAATTTAAAAGTTAGAGAATAGAGAATAGAATCGGAGAACCCCAGAGTGGGTAAAGGTCTTCTCCAAAGATGCCCAAACTTCTTTATTTTGGGCTTTTTGGCACAAATTTGAGCTTGCTATTTTCCTAATGTCATCCCATCGTGCATTATATATAATTAAAATTATTAATCGTAATAAAATGTGGCTACTTAAACTACTAATAAACTACTAATAATCTCAACTCTCCAATGCGATATTAGTATCCTACTTGAGCTTAAAAGATAGCACTAAAATAATAATATATACGTTATGTTTATATAAAAAATAGAACTGATGTTAGGAGTACGTATCATGGTTGACTTTGGCAATGACGTCATTACTCACTAATCACAATACCTAGTACTGAGTCGTACCCACGTGTCTGCGATTCTCAGAAATTATTCACATGTTATAAACCGATAAGCTTTTTATCTTATCCATGATAAAAATATTCCTTTTCACCCTTTTCTATATTCTAGAAAATCTGGAATAAACCAGTTATTACCGGTAATTGTTTTAATATGCTTATCGGTTAAAATGTGCACCAATTATAAAGACGATACCAAAAACAAATAAAAACCAGCGGGTGTGATGACCGATGGAGGATGTATAGGTTTTTCTCATAAATCTAAGGTTGCGCCGGAACTGGTTGCCTGTCTGCGTTCATGACTTATGTTGCCACTTTTACTTTTATTTACCACCAATGGTAATATTACGTTTTACTTTTATGAATCAGTATTTATTTAATATTTATTATGTATTGCATGTTTATTATTAGTACTTGGAAATGAATCGCTCAGGCAGAACTGTTTGCGAGCATGTTAGAGTCGAAGTTTTTTAGTGTAGAAATTTTCTAATGTACAGTTAAACAGAGAAATGCTTTAACTTCCTAGTTTTTTATAGTAAAAAGTTTATAAGATAGAATGAAGTTAAAAATATAAGAGGAGCACGCTAAGTGTACCGTTCGTTCGGTTGACAAAAGGGCCCGGTTAGTACCTGGCCGGTCGTATCTGCGAAGGTATCGCACGTCGCAAACCAGTATTGTGGTTCCCGGAAGGCTCTTTGTGTGAGCCGCGGCCCCTCACCCTTCACCCCTCACCCCCCAGCCGCGCTGCCTGCACAGTACTCAGTGCTAGCGATGCATTATGACAATTTTGCTATTTTCGTTGCATGAACATTGATCTCATAATAAAATTTATTAAAATTATTAATATATTATTGAGCTGATGCGAAGCTCTTTACTCGTCAACTTGATCAAATTATATCCGCTATCTTATACACCGATCAAGCTATAACAACCAAATTTGGACCAGTTGATTATCACATATACCTTTCTACAGAGAGATTTTTAAAAATATTGTAATTGTAGATAAAGAGTAATTTGCAATTAACTTTATTTTTAATTGAAACGTTCTTTTACACGCTCAAATGGTAGACTCTTACTATGACTGAAGTATGTTTATATTTTTTGTTAATTACAGACAATATCAAGTTCAAAGTTTTTGTTATATATTTTTCGTTTCGCTCAGCTTACCTCGCTTTCGAAAAAAAAAACACAGATAAAAGATAAAAGAAAGTTAGTTTATTAAACAAATATATCTCTTTGCTGATGTGTTAATGAAGGTGTATCATTTCAATGCAGCTAATGGAGTGGCCATAAAATTTACAAAACACTGATGGACTTCCCACTGTGTCCTTATAAAAAAACTATGAATGTCCCGACATGTTAAAATTCGTTTTGTTGGATTATTTTTAAGGGCTTTACAAACCGATAGTGTTACAAATTGAATAGATAGTGTGTTAGATTATTGTTTTAAAGTTTTAAGTATTTTAAGCTGTTAATTATTGTAGTCCACTTATTTGGATAATAATATGTTCAAACATATCAAATGCATGTGACTCAAACAGCCAATACTATGATAAATGTAGTTTTATAATTTTAAAGATTATCATTTCGGTGTCTTTCTTCTCCAACTTCTTCTGCATTGAGAGTATTAAGGACTTATTTTCATTTAAAAATATTATCCATATTATATTACCCGGGTGTAATCACGTAAATACTATTGAAATTTGCCCGGCTAGTTTCGAGCCCATTTGAAACTTCATTCGCGATTCCGAACTCATGAAACAATCCCGAAAGCGTTCGAAATTATCCGGACAAATTCCGATAGTACTTTCTTGAGAACAGCTGAAATATATGTAATAATTATATATAATATTTCGACTGTACTCATTTGTGTTCTGACTGGCAAAATAAATACATTATGTAGTTATTGAAATAATAATAAGATTTATTACTTTTATTAACAATAGTTCGGTAGTTTGACACGCAGTTGCTTTCACAATAGCCTTATCTCCCGGCTTCATCTTCTACAATTCTTTAGAACACAATGACATTGTGAAGATTTTTTGTTCAATAATATTGCACCCCGGGACAAAAGATGGCCCTTTTGTGAAGGACTCTCAATTATAAATTTATTATTATTCTATTCTCAACTATTGTGTGTCCGAAACTTAAATATAGTGTAATAAAATATATTTTAAAGTACATATTAAATATTAATACAGTATGTTTTAGTTATGTCTATACTAGCTTCCGCTAGCGGATTCGCCCGATAAATTTTTGTTAATTGGGATCTTTGATGTTAATATTAAAAGTGAGTTAGAAATATACTTATGATATCCTCAGTTCATTAAATTATTTATTATGGAATATTTTTTTTGAGTCTTCTTCAAATTATTTATTATGGAATATTTTTTTTTGAGTTTTCTTTAATAATAGTTATATTTTGGCCAATTTACGTAGTATCATAATAAAGTATATACTTAACTTTCTTTAGGTATCACTATCTATTCGTGAACACTGTACCAAAATCTGTTCAGTACTTTTGAGGCGGGGGGACTTTATGTTATAATATATAGGACTTTATGCGTCAAATTTATATTATTTTATTAAAACTATGAGTTAACAATAAGTGATTTAATAATTATTAATTGATTCAGTTAAAATAAAATATTAATAATTATGTACCAGTTTGTCATGAACATATACGCTTGATAATCCTTTGTCTGTACGTAACTACGATCTCTTAAAGTAATGTTACAATAATCTTACTTTCACGGCATGTTTTATTAAAATTTCTGTGATTTACTTCTTTTTCGAATTATTACTTATTGACTGGTTGCTCTAAAAACTCAAGTCTCAAACAGTAATATTATTGTAATATTGAAACAAAACTTTTATAAAATAACGTAGCTTTAAAAGTTCACGGTCCACCTGATAACTTATTAATTTTTGTATCAGAGGCTATTGGCCCTAAGGCCTTTCCGTTCTCAATCTATTGAATAACATACAAATTGGACACAACTACCTGAAGTTCTACAGGTTTCTCATAAGTGGAGTCTCCGATTATCTGAGGCTAGGTCCAAAACAAAATTGTTTGAAGTTGTACATGTGTAGCCATGTTAAGATTATTAAAATTTTATCGATACGAGCAGGATTCGAAGCCGCGACCTCTTTGAAAACATCCCATCGCTCTACTTATGACATCAGCGATACGATAGCTCAATTTAAAAAATATTTCCTCTGTATTTACAAGTTTTAATAAAACCCCGTATACATGATAGTCTGAATATTGTTATTCTTGGAAGAAATAAGTGGATCAGACGTCATTGGCTGAGTAATAGGGGGGGAATCCGTCCGGTAAGAAATTATATTGTATTGATTATTGTAACAATGACATATATAACATAAAACATATTATATTAATTACGTAAACATTATATAGCAAAAGATTTTATAACAAATATTTATATGATAATTGTAATTTATTTATTTATTTATTTTTTTTTTTTTTTGTTTATTTATTTATTTCTTTATTTATTTCTTTCTTTATTAGGAAGACAAATAGTTATATATAACACAAACTTAGTAATACATAAAAATATACATAAACCAAAAAAGTCTTAACATATTAATAAATTAATAAAGGTAGTTAAAATTTATAACAAAAATAATTATGATAAGAAATTTACTGAAAATATACATTTCTTAATATTTTCTTAATAATTGGTAGACATTATTTAGATATAACGTAAAAATTTATTATACAAAAAGAAATAATAACAATCTACAAAGTAAAAATTTGGTTCTTTAATTAATAAATATATATAATATTAAAAATAAATATTATATAATATGTATATAAATGTAAATATTTATATATGTGTGTATAGTAATTAATATTTAAATGTGTGTATTTATATATTTAAGATATTTTATGGATAATTTTGTTTAAATATCTTTTACAAAATTTTCCTTGTTTTTTCCTTTTTTTTTATAATTTAATTTGTTGTTTTTTCTTTTTGGTAAAGCTAAAGAGATAAGTTAAACCCTTGTGCACTATTTTACTTGTATATGTTTCTGTTCTAATTTATTGGTACATAAATAAATAAATAACATAAAATTGTTATGTGTATTTGCTTGTATTGAAGTCGAAACTAAGGCGGTTTCAAACGGAAATGACAGTTGGATGTGAGAGTAGAGCAGGGATGGCCAACCAATGGCACTCGAGCCACGACTGGTATTTTTGAAAGTTTTGACAAAAACAATTTTTTTTTAATAAATTATCTTTTTTTTGATAGAAATGATTTAAAAATTTTAAATCATTTAATATAAACTTTATGATATAAATTTGTACTATCGACTATTTTGCTTGTTTTGTAAAATATTAATAAAAAAATGTTTTTAGAAGAATTGCTTTTATTTGTAAACGCATATTTTTACCTCAACAAAACATTAATGAAATTTTATTATATGTTTATTTTTTGCCTTTGTGGCACGAACATCAAAAAAGGTTCGCCATCCCTGGAGTAGAGTTTTAGTATACTCGCAGAGTAGGTTGCTCTCCTCTGTTTCACACGACTTCAAGTTCGTCTCATGTTGACATAGCTATCGATGTTACGTCATTAAAATATTTAGCCACTGTGTTTTGTAGGTTTTCCTTGATTTTAAATGTCATTGCTGTGGAAACTTAGGAAAGATATTTAAATGTATTTAAAAGTCTTATATAAACTATACTATATATATACGATAAATAATTTGTTCCTCTCAATTTCAAAGAAATTTCTTGACTGAGATTCAAACCCAGCACTCGTCAAAATATCATCAATTCCTTGTGCTTTTGAAAATAATAATTATTGTTATTTCCCTCTTCTAAATATTACAAAAATAATATATAATTTCCAACATATAAGAAGATATATATTATATATATATCAATTTGCAAAAGCAGTGTTCTGTCATTTAGACTTGTTATGAGACCACCGTGCTCTCAGGAATGTCGTGTGGGAAACATGACACTTGGAATCATGAATGGGATCACATGAACCCAAATAATGTGGTGATGTCAAATATTATTACGTTATTCATATATTTTATACAATACTACCTATTTTTCGTGGGTCCAACCGCGAACTGTTATATTTACTATAAGGATAACTAAGAGTAGTAGAGTAATACGATATAATCAATTAAGAAAATTAACTCATGTAAACAAACAAACTTTTAAACTTTAATAATATAGATTAAAAAATATATATAATATAAGAAATGCAAAATAATAAAATAAAATGTTAATAATAATGCAGACAATAATAGACATAAATGCAGTAAAATGGGTTTCAAGAAATGTTCAAATCTCATTGAATATTCTGTACACGAAGAAATGTCTTCATCGTTAAAAATTAACATTCGGCGAGCATCTCTTGCAATACAGCCTTAAATAAATATTGTACGACCCCCAAGACGATAAAAAAATGTCATTGTCTACTGTTATTGACCTGTCAGATTAATATTTGGCGGTTTATTAATGTTTTGGTTTTAATATCTAACATCTTTATCTTAAACTAACTTTAACTAACTTTATCTTAAATATCATAGTTTAAAAAAAATAATTTAATGTTATAAAATAAAACTATTTTACGGATTAAACTCGCGTATAATTTGGTTACATTTTTATTTTCACCCGACGTTTCGAATGCTTTGCAGCAATCTTGTTCGCGGGTAGACGAGATGTAAGTGTCTGTCAGTAAGTCAGTTAATGTTATAATAATGTTACTTTTAAGATCTTTTAGTTTGGAAGAGCGATAAATTAGCAACACTTAAAAAAGAAAGTGAGTCGTGGAAATATGAGCTATTTTTTTTTAAACATTCTTAGGTATAACAAGATAAAGTAAGGTTATTGTGATATTACTTTAGGAGGCAGTGGTCATTTACAGTCGGTCATTTACAACTAGTAAATCTCTTTTATTGAACGTGAACAGCACTGAACATATTTCACTTGTATAATAAATCTCCTCAATTATTTAATTTCCATTCAAACCTTTCCTGAATCAAACAATAATTTGTTCCTCTCAATTCCAGAAAATTTTCCTGTTTGAGATTCAAACACAGCACTCGTCAAAATATCGTAAATTTCTTGTTGTTTTGAAAGCAATCGTCATTATTTTTCCCTCTTCTAAATATTATAAAAATTATATATAATAACCAACATATAAGTAGCTGAAAATGTCTTGTAATAATCCTCCTAGGTCCTAATAGTTTAGTTTGATTGTTTACTATATTTTTAACCGACTGAGCAAAAAACAAGATGTGTTTATAAATTTAATGTATGTTTTATCTGTGTATTGTATTTGTCTGTGGCATAACTTCCAAGAACGAACTAAATTTAGGTCGATCTTTTAAATAGAAAACCGTGTTTTTAAGTTAAAGTTGATTTTACCCAGGTGTTGATGAAAGAAAAGCAGACGTTTCCAAGATATTCAGCATCAATTGGAACTGAGCACAGGATCTTACTATTGTAACTTATAGTGCCATATTTTGGTTGATGTTTTGTAATTTCGTATTATTTAAAAAGACTAGTGTTTGCAACCAACTTCGTCCGTAGTTCTCCTTTCCTTACCTCACACAATACTCATTTTTATTTTATATCTAAACCCATAACCAGACACGTTTTGATCATGTACGTGTCACTTGCTTGACTCTTTGTGGGCAACAGACATACACTGTATTATATATATTATATAAAAAGTATTATAAACCAGCCCTGAATTACCTGAGAATTATCCTAATTCAAGGTCAATTGTACTATCTTTTATCAGAACCAAACCAAATAACCATGGATTATCCATTTACATATAATCCACATTAAAGAAGATGAGAGAGTCAGATCTGTTAATATACCCTAAAGAGGATGCAATTTGTAATTATCAATAGTAGGAGTTGCTACCGAGAAGACTAATTGCTAAGTGAGGTTGAGATATGTGCTGATTAGCTGGAAGACCCTTGCGTGTCTAAGATTTGCCGACCAGCCCTGCGGCTGCAGGCATTGCACGCGAACACGCAGTACAGATCTAGCATCGCATCTTTAGCAATATGGGTTAAGTGCATTTAATAACTTTAAATGACAATTAGCTAAATTTGTTCACTTTAAAAGTCTTATATTTATTGACATTTAAAGACCGATCTGCAAAATTTTAATATATCCTCATAGAAAGGGGGGGGGGGGGCTCACAACTGACGGGTGGATAAGTGATTTTAACCTTGCATTTTACTCATATTTTCTTCTGTCTGTAATCATACTTCATTTCCTCCAAATACATTCATTAACTGGCACATTAAGTTTGGTAAAAATCGATCGGCTAGTTTTTCGGCTACAGATGGACAGACGGACAGACGGACATCGCAACAGTTTTATGTTATGTAGATACTATAAAAATATTCGCAAATCTTCGAAACTTCTGAATGGATATGAAAAATTGTATTATGTTTATAGGGGCAGTTATAGACTTTCAAGCATTATACTACTGCTCTTAATAATCATAATATTAAACAAAAATGTTAGTCCTTGTGTAGAAACGTTAGTAATATCTGGTATCTTAATAAATCACATTCTAAAATAAATCAAAATTAATAAATATTTTATGTAATTTTTTTTCATAAATAAAAAGTACTGTGACAATATTAACAATAATATGTAGATTAAGATTGTATGTTTATAGAAATGCGTCTTATCAAAGACGCATCAGTCAGTGAAACTCGTCTTTGTATGTATAACCGAGTACCACACGTCCGATGCCTACTGCGGTGGCCGCTATACATTACCCTGCGCACACTCCTGAATAATTTACTACTAAATAACTTTACCATATTTCAAAAGTAAGGATGTCTCTTCCCATGATTCTCATGGCCCATGATGGTTCCAAAATGCGATTTTATTATAGATTTTGAAGAATACCGGCGCCGCTGTTAGCCTGTCATCCGAATCGATCATTTCATACAGCCGTCGCATTCATAAAGAGCCATATCCGGTCGATTCGCGGAATTTGATATTTAATATTTCGCACAATCGAGCTGCTCTTCGTACGCACGTCAGTAAATACCTGTTTAATATGCGGCTAGTTACTTGTGGCTATAATAAATTCCTGTGCACTTGCAGTTTCACGTATTGCCAAGAAACTGATCGGCTACCGAATATTAAATGTGTCTGATTTTTTTACATATATATTTATTCTCTAGCAAGCCAAATTGATATCCTATGTTTGTTATGCTAGAGCAATCATCAAAAATCTGATTTGTGATCGGTTCCTGTTTCCGGGTATACACCTCATCTAAATGCAAAAGCCTTGCGATAGCGGTAGAGTTCCCGCTACTTTTATGGATAGCCATATCCGGCCAAGTGTGGAAAACCTTTGTTATACTAGGAGCGCGAACACATTCTGTCCCCATCTGATTCAAGATGAGACATTATTACATTTTTGTCCTTTTTTTAAGAAAAAAAATTTTTTAAAACCTCCACCAGACTGATGTCTATCAGTGTGCAAAATTTGGAAATTTTCACATATACCGTTTTTGATTGATGCTTGCACAAAGGATGCAGAAAAGCCTCTCATAGAGGGCTTCGCTCACTCCGCTTGCATCGCTCAAATATTACATTTTGCATAAGAAATAAAAAAATAAATTGAAATTTTTATTCGAAATACAATAGAAAAAGTTGTAGATGTTAGAACATAATGGTACGAGTGGTACGAGAAAAGCCGTTATTACACTTCAATCAAGTTTTACAGATGTATAGTGATCGGTGGTAGCTGACGGGCGTCTTTTCCCAGGCGAGTAAAGCGCGGCGGCATTCCTTGCCCATACGCAGCCCCGAGGGCCACCTGTCTGTTCCGGGACCTGTCATTACGTACCTCTAGAGTACATTCCCTGGACACCAACACAGTAATCACAAAGTGCTCTTTTCCTCTTGGACGTTTTTCATCTCGTTTCCTGCGAGCGTCGTATCCAAGAACACTGTCTCATCGGTTAACTATCCGTGTGATAAATATCCTTATTTACGTGTGTTAAGTAAGATATCTTCAAGATATATAGTTGTGGTGGGTTTTCGAAAGAGTTCAGACCTTAATTAAAAATTACTTATAAATAAACAGAAGAAAATAAAGCCAGTATTCCAAAGTCTTTTGAATTTTAATTATTATCTATGGATAAAAAAAAAACAGACAAAGATATACAATAAAGAAACATCATTTATATCTATAGATAAACCTTCTGGAAACTCATGAAAATTTGTTTAATGGAATAAGTAAGATATTAATGTTTTCTAAGATTTACACTAGTACTACACATTTCAATAAAACTATTTTTCGGATATAACTCACGTTTATTATTACATTTTTATATTTAACCCGACGTTTCATCACAGACACCATCATCTCGTCTTATCGCGAACACGTTTGCTGCAAAGCATTCGAAACGTCGCGTTAAATATAAAAATGTAATAATAAACGCGAGTTATATCCGAAAAATAGTTTTATTGAAAAGTAAGATATTAATTTAAGTTACGCGCCCTGGATTTGAATGACGCATATATTAAAATTGTATACGAAATAAATGCAATCCAGAACAAGGTTATCTTAATACAAGGATGCTGGAACACAAAGAACTTTATCTAATCTTTTAAATAATCGCTTTATATAGATATTTATATCTTTTCCACTTTGAATCCATATCGGCGATCATTTGTGTACGTCACTTTGAATAATCAGCCTATATTGATACCAGACGTATCAAAATAAGCCCTGGATACTCTCCAACTTAAATGAGGGTTCCAAACTTCCCCTGGTCTGAGAACCACCTAATAAACTTAGTCGGGTATTTTTTTATTGTGAACACTGGTTCACAAATGTCAAAACATTTTGTTATGAACAACAAGAGCCATCGCTAGCAACTCAATATTAAACCCAAAGATACCATTACAATCGTCGGTGTAAAAGTTTCTGTCGGCTATGTTGTCTGTACTTAGCAACCGTTGTTTTTGTCTGCATGTAGTCACATTTTTTGCCGTTCATTTCAACTGCTGTTCTCAGCGCCTCAGTCGTAACTGTAAGAAATTACTACACTCGTTACTGGAGGTTCGTATAAGTACAGTGTCCATATTATTTCTGCGGCTGTTATTAATTGAAATACCTGCGTGTATTCTTATATTTACCAGTACCAGGTACCAGCTATCATACTTGCTGGAATGCAAGCTTAAATGTTGCGATTTTTGAACAAAAACTCGCTCTTATGATATTTAAGTTGATTAATTTATAAATCTTTGTTTTTGATATATTATATATTGATATCGCATTGATTTTTTTGTTTATTTGTTTGTAATACTAATGTCATTATAGAATGAAAATTTTAACCGTTTTCTATTTCTTATTATTCCTAAATATACATAGTATATCATATAGTATATCAGACACATAGTATATCATAGTATCATACAATTCTGATAATCCTACAGATGTCTTATGCGCAATATTATATTGAAAGATCAAAGAATTGTCATGAATAGAAAAGTATCTTGTTCTGAACAATTCTTGTGATATCTCCAACTTTGAAAAATGGAAGAGGCTCTTCATATCACAACAATCGATTCCCCGTATTTCAAAGAAAATCATAAATGTATTGACGATTTAATATATTATATATGTGTCGATGATATAATATATACTATTTATTATATGCTCCATGCCTTGTTACAATATTTTACATACTATCTGTTATCTGTTATATATTATTGATTAAAACTCTTTTTATACTAATAATGTGTATTTTACACTTTTAAAAATACCCACATCTGAGTTCAATTTAGGCGCTTGAATGGTTTAATGCCAGTAAAAATTCTTTCGAAATTTTAAAAATTCTATGGATATTATATATCACAAGTGACCTAATACAATTCTATTCAAACCATACAAACCTAGATTCAATTCAGTAAATAAGGGGTACAGACACCATCACAATAGAACTCTGATTACGGAGAATGTGAAGAATAATTTTTTTGCCATACCATAGCTAAATAAATTGCTTTATTAGTTCGAGAAATTACTATATTTTCTTTATTTGTTAGTTTTTTTTTAATAAAATTATTTTCATCATTATTTGCATTAAACTCATAAATACATCTCAACTCGTATATCTTTCATAACTTCATTTTAAAATTAATATTATCTTTAAAAAAAAAGAAACTATAGTTAACAATATAATATATTTGTACAGTCAAGTACATCAATTAAGAGCATATCATACAAAAAATTTAGAATTATTCTTCAATAATACAATTTATACATCTACTACTATAGATAGTATATTAATTTTGATCACATTTTATCTGTGATCCGTCACCTCTTTTGCCCTCCTTTTCCATGAAAAAAAAAAAGAAAAAAAAAATACCACGTACCATGTTGATGTACTTGATTAGGTAATTTTATTTTATTTCATTTAATACGATTTTAAAAATTATAGATATTATATTATGAAGTTCATGTACTGTTTGTTTATTCCTCAGCAATATCCCTATGATGGTAGTATGAATGTATGAATTGTTATCGAAGCATGACGGACAGACATGTAATGGAGCTTACCGTTTCAGGCCGCTTCCCCCCCGACAACTGTGCAACCACCATAATAAACATTTCAGAGAAACAATCAACATATATGGGAAGTTGACGTATTGCATCAGTTGCTTTAGTTTATGTATATATTACGTCATCACCTGCATTATCATTCCTACCACCTGGATGCGTGATCTTCTGTACGGTTTTCAAGGACCTTTCTTCCACTTACCACAAAGATTGAACTTCCTTTGGCGGCGTTTCCAGATGGATACGACATGAGTATTTTCAAAAAAGTGTACTCCTGCCTCCAACGTAACGCTTTTGTGTCTCTTCGGATGTTGCAAGAGTTCCTGGTGATCACATTTTACCTGTGACCTGCGCGCTTCTTGCCTTCCTCTTTTATAAAAAAAAATTGTCAATTTGATTGACAATATCCCGAAATGAGTTTTTGTTAGATATATCTTTCAGTTATTGTCAATTTAGTTGTCAAGTTGGCAACAATACTTGCGATTGTTTTATATAAATTCCATCAGTTATTGTCAATTCGGTTGACAAGAACCCTATATAAGTTGTATTCTTTTACTTATTATCAATTTGTCAATTCCCAACGACAGCCTATACGTTTCCAAGAACTTAACATCTCCTTATTACTGTTTTTGTATGAAGTTAATTTATCATTGATATCTCATTGGCCAATCTTTGTATTGACTGATCGCTTAGTGTATTAATTAAACCAATCAATACATTATTAACTTGCAATACGTACCAATGAATAGACTCCCATTTATTTAACTCTCGTTATTTAAATGTTTTCTCTTTTTAAATATACTTGTATTACTTTTAAATATCCGGCTGTACTCATGTTATTATTATCGCATTGCCGAACTAGTTTTGAACCTCTTCGGGGACCTTATTCATGAGCTCTGAGCATAGCGGAATCGCTGCGTGAACTGCTTCTGGCTGCTTGCTGGTGGGGAGAAAGGATGTAGTGTCTTCGAAGGTCTCGTGTAGGTCTTCATTATCAACAAATCAGCGTTCAATTTTGCATTTATTACGTAACCCTGTTGTCAGAGTTTCCCATCAGAAATATCTAATAACTTGAAAAAAAAAAATCCTTATCACTTTTAGAATCCGTAACAACTTACTCAATACAAATAAAAATTACTTTTTATTGGATTTTCCAAATTATATTGAAATTAAAAATTCGAAATCTTTTAACAAGTCAATAAAGTTCACGTTTTATTTGACTTCAAGATTTTTTAATTATAATAAAACATAAGCGACTACAAGTTTTGTTTTTTTAATCAAAATTTTAATCTCTATTTTAGTGCCGTTCATTTAATTCGCTTTTATAATTAAAACAGCTTTTAAAATATTTTTATTGTTAGAAAGAACTTGCACTCGATACTAGCCTCAATACAATGCATCTTATTAGACATTTAAAATAAAAATAGTAAAGTATAATATTTGTATGATAGCAATATTTATTATACACTCAGATCAAACAAAAAAAAATGTATCCTACTCCTTCAATTTACGAGCTACACGCACGAAATTTTGCACACATGCGCATAATGAGCAAAACCCGGTCTGGATTGAAAATCAGCCGAATCGTAATTGTAGTTTTCGAGATAATTGATAAAATGTGTCCCATAAAGTTAACATATAGAACGTTTTTATTTCGCGCGCGCTGCGACGCGAGGCCAACCCCGCTTGCCTGGACCTAGTATCTTTAAATCTCTATCAGTGATCATTTGTACATCAATATGAAGAGTCCGAAGGGCCTGCTTTGATACCATACTCATCGTATCAAGTCTTTTGGACTCTCCAACTTAAAAGTTAGACGAGGGTTTCAAACGCGCCCTAGTATGAGAGCCACACAACAAACAAAACATTGAATATATTTTTACGTAGAATAAGAGCTTTCGCAATCAGTTCGACATGAGAATAACAACAAAATGTCACAGACTTGGCGGCCTTATAGCTAAAGAAGAAATCAATAAGTATTAGAGAAAGTTCAGGAAGAGACGTTATGTGTCTTAAAACAATATAGAAGTATAAGGTTTAAATATATATGTATGCCGAATTAAAACTAATCAAATCCCAAAATAACTTAAATGATTTTTCTATTAAAGTATCTTAGGGTATTATAATTTTTAATATTTGTAATAATACAATTGGTGAAGTAATTGTTTTTTATAATTTATTTACATCTGTCTATATCAAGTTACCTTTATTGCTAAAAGAAACCTGATACTTCATGTTTTTAATTATAATTACAATTCAGCACAATACTAATAAATAAATGTATATGTATATATATATATATATATCCGATCCCGATCTAATATTTCTGAGGTATCAGGTTTGAATTCTGCGTTAAGTTTATAATGGCTAAAGATGTTTATAAATAAATTAAAATATAGTGCTTAATTTTAGAATCATCTGAATTCATTTAATAAACTGCGAAAGTTTTTAAAATTCAGGATACATTTGAGAAATACTTTCTGATTATGTCAGACATGTTCATGAGAAGGCTATAGTCTATATAGCATTTCGCTACTACTCTTAGTAATTTTTAATTTTTTTGTAAGTAATTCGCGGGTGCAACCGCGATTAATAACTTGTATGTAAATTTTTGTGATCCATTATTACTATTACATATAATACTCAGGTTATTATTATCGGAATTTTTTCCGACTATTAGAAAACAGTTTCCGCCGCGATTCCGCCATGCTCAGAATAAGAGCCCTGAATGGGTTTAAAACTAGTCGTATAACGTGAGTACAGCCGGATAATTATATATAATATAAAAAATGATATTTATTTGAATTAAGATTATTGTACGTTCAATAACATATAATAATATACATATCTATCTATTTTATACATATTTAAATTCCGATACATACAACAAATTACATTAAATTATCCACTTGATATGTCTGTTTGTAATTTATGCATTTATACATATAATTAATTACTTATGCCGTATCGTTTTGTACATACATATTCATGTTAAAATATCTGCGTAGTATTCTGTTCTGTATCCTTTAATACATTATATAGTATATGTATATGACTACATGTAGGATACAGTATATATATATGACTCTACCTGTATAAGATGTTAGTGGTTTTATATATTATTTATTATGTATGTAAAAATATTTACAAATATATTATATTTTTTACGGTTTCGTAGTTGTTTTCGGGTTGGTTTTTCTATATTTATATAAATGCTATTTTTGATACATATTCGATGAACAAACGAACAACCTGTAATATTTTCAGTGTAAATCTTAACTTATTTATTTACTTTAAACTAAACATGTAAAATTGAGCGTGTTGTATAGTATGTAGTATGTATTGTCTGTTGAACGTGTATGATTTGCGGTGAGATCCCGCGTGCAGACGAGCGGGTCAAAGACCGGTTCGTCTTTCGGTAATATTCGCGCTGCACGCTCGGACGAGCAGAGTGACCTCATCCAACATCATTTTTTATCCCTGTCCTTCTTATGTTTTATTAATAAGCTTAATATTCGGACAACTAACGGCCCTTAACCCTTTTAGTGCCAAGGAGCGCCGTCGCGCTGCTCTCGCTAGTTATGAAAAATACCAGCGTCGCGACAGCGCTCTTTTTCATAGTTCACTCTGTTCCTGGAATTGTCTTGTCGATACATATGTATTATTCAATTTATTTGTTTTTATTATCATAGTATGTAATCTTCTGAAAAAAATGTTAAAAAATTATGAATATTAGTATATTGTAACGGAAATGGTGAATATTTGTCTTGTTCATATAAATTATCTATAAAAATGCAATTTTTTACTGGCATATTTAGCATATATTGGTAAAACATCTATAGCACCAAAAAGGCTAAACCAGCTCATGGCTCAATATTAATGAACGGAAAATCAGAACAATCAGTTTGTTTTTTGTAAAAGAAATGTCATTTAAAAATAAGTTATATGTTTAAACAAAAACAAGATATACTTCATTCCATTTCATACAAACTAAAAGAACGATAATGATACCCTGGCGGACTTAATCTTTAAATAATTGCCCTGGAGGTACCGGGGACGTCTCATGAACATTTGCAACAAATAAAAAATTGTACGCGCAGCCCTCAAAGTGCACCGCTCAGTCGGCATTCACTCTTTTATTATTTTTCCCTCTGCTTGTTCACAATGTTATGGATTTCCGTTTGGTCTCATAAATTTTTCTTTGAATCTTCGGTTGCGGAAAGTTATAGAAATGACACATTTACAATACAAATATGTTTACAATTGAAGTCTTAATTCCTAGTAGCGTGTGTTTACAAGTTTTAATTTTCTTTTGTAAACATCGGTACCTAACATGTGGTATGAGTCATAAATATAGATATATATCAGCACCGCTCTCCCAGAGACACTAAACATACCTTTTAATACATTTCTGAGAATCTACGTATCATGAAAGACAAATAATACCCGCTAAAATGAAACGGTTACATACAAATATTAGAAATGAATCTACCAAATGGATATAACCAAGTCGCGCAACTGATTCTCAGAAGCAATCCCCACGCGGCCTTGCGATGAATCGTGCAAATGTTTTACTTTCAAACAATTCAAAAATGGCCACCGCAGTTACTGTTCACTAAACGTGACGTATTGTTTGTGCTTCCCTGAAAATTTAGCAGCTGTTTCGCTTCGACCTGAATAATTAAATCAAATGTTTAGGTACAATATTCTAGGTATATTTAACGAGGTTTCTTTGAATATCAAATGTCATTGTACCTCGTGATTCTTGTAATTGTGAGGGCTTAATAATATTATTCTCGTTTCGTGGAAGAGCTGTCATCGGCAGCTGCATGCATTACGCCACCGGTCGCGACAGGACACAGCCAGCGGCCCTCCACCGGATTGACGCTCCATTAGCTACACCGAACTATGAAAAATTGTATTTATTCGCATGAAACATTGCAATGAGATATATCATCTCTCGCTATAATAAACATATTAAACGATTTGTGCGGTTTTCTCTATTATTATCGTTTGTGATCAATAATTCAGTATAATATGCGTTTGGTTTTCTAATCTTATCTGTATTGTTATTAGAAATATACTTGATTTAATCCACTTACAGCATTCTATTCTCTTAATCGTCCAGCTCAAGAATACGTAGAACAAGAAAGTAGGTAATCTAATGAATGCAATTTGATTATTTACAATAATTTCATAGAGAAAATGTTTGTAACGAATAAACTGAACATCTCCTGAACCGATTTCTAAAATTCTTTTACCATTAGAATGCTATATTATCCCTCATATATTTATCTATATAAAGTATTAAAACATGATAAAAAAATATAAATTATTTAAATAAGATTCCTAACTCTGAGTTGTTTTTTTTTATTTTGAATGATATTGTTTTATATCAGTACAGCAGGTGCAAGTTTGTTTGATATTTGACATATGAATGCAGATATCATTTTACGTGTGGTTTGCGCTTTTAATAGTAAAGATGATGCTTTATCACAGGTTATATGATAGCTGAGGTCACTCAACTAGACAACCTTTGATCGTTGGTAACAATAGGATCAAATTTATTAATTAACTATTACATATTAATATATCTTTACATTTATATTTAACGGTGACAACAAATTAGTTATGTTCTACTTTGTTTTTTTATTGTAAGTTGTGTATTATTTTCATTTCTTGTGGGATACAATAAAGTATATAAGTAAAAATAAAAATAAATAAATAAATAACTATTATTGAGCGAAGCTCTCTATGAGACACTTTTCTGCGTCTTTTGTGCAAAAATCAATAAAAAAATACAAAAAATGTGAAAATGTGTCTCATATTGAAAAATAGTTGAAGACAGAACGCGTCGACGTTTCGTAAATGCAACTTCGATGCTCTTTGCACCTCGTTTTGTTCAATATACATACAGAGATTTTGTAAGCGTAGCGAGTTATAATTGAGGTCTGGTCGCGCTCCTAGTATTTTGATAGATATTTTAGAGATGAATATAACACGCAGTTTATTCTCCTGTAATTTTTTTTTTTAAGGTTTAAAATTTGATTTAAATTAAGTAGATTAAGTTAAGTGCAATTTTAAATGCTAATAAGTTAAATATTTTATATAGGTTCAAAGACGGGGTAGCGTATCCGTGGTCGGCCGGGGTGTCGAACCTGATACTGTACCCTGAAGCAGCCAACCAGACGTTATATACACGCCGTGCTGCCCGCTCCGACTCCGGCAACTATACTTGCAAGCTTAGCAATGAAACACACAGCGAAAAACATACAGTCAGCCTTGATATATTAGGTAATATATTTGAAAAGTAAAAGTATATGGTTTTTGATTTTATAAATACAAATAACGATGTAATAAAGAAATAAAGAAAGTTAAAATTCAAACTTTCTCTTCGCTGCTTACTCGAGTACAGTTATTTTGCAATGAAATTAATTTTAAATTCACAGAAAAACCGACGGATGCACCGAAAATGATGTTCATTTCGAGGGACCAGTGGGTGGAAGCAGATAGCGAAGTACGACTTTTCTGTGAAGCACTCATCGGTAATACTTTCACTAAATGCCAGTTATATTGCAATGATATTAAACGGAATATTATATTAAAGTTATTCCCAGAATTTATGACAGATTCTGATTTGTAACTCGTATAAAGTTTTACAAATTAAAATACACCATTGTTGTTTGAGTCATATGTTCTGGGAAGTATATTCTTGATTTAACACTGAACTAAATTATTGAAACATTTCAAATAGAAAACAGCCATATTTATTTATTTTATATACAATGTTACATACAGGTCATCCGTATTTGGCAGACGCAAGAAGTGACCTTCGATGGAAGAAGATGTGGCCCAACGGAACTGAAGGGGAACTTCCTTCATCACTGAGCGAGATCAAAACAACTAGGTGGGTGATTTATAATATGAAATAGGGTTTTTTTTATATTAAAGCGAATTTTCAATAATTTAAGTTTCTTGTATCATTAGTTTATTAAAAGTACGTACTCCACAGGCAGCATTAGTAGGTTCCTTTTAAATTTGTTTAGCTAGCGCGAGGAGCGTATATAGTATGCTCATTTTAAAGCGACCCCTTAAACCTACAACTGGGACCCAAACCCCAGGCCCTAGCATTCCTAATTCTAAAAAGTTTTGTCTCTTTCTGTTTTAGTCAGTAAATATACAAATAAATATATAACATATAATTCATTTTACAAATTGCTAAAGTAATATGCTTTCTAATAATTACCTGAAACGGAAACGCATTATTTTTTTGTCCTCAAAGAAATATATTTTAATGGATATATAATGTCCTCTATAAAAACGTTATTACGTGATGCGTTGTGAAGTAACGAGTAATGCACTGAGATTAAGTTGTTCTTAGGAAATATAAGACGTACGAAGCCGAATGGATAATATTGGATTCATTGTATATATATTGATTTGATATCTATTTATTAATATAATTGTTAAGTAAAACATTAAGATGCTGAAGTTTTGGTTATGTTAAATCATATTTTTTTTTGTTTTTAAACATTTTCCTGATTCTTTTTAATATTAAAATTGTCCGGCTGTACTCACGTAAATACTATCGAAATTTGCCCAACTAGTTTCGCCACGATTCGCTGCGGTTTTGCCATGCTCCTAGGTCATATAAAAACCCCGAATGAATTCAAAACTAGTCACGTAAACTTTAATATTATTTAGTCAGTTAAGTCGGATAATTGTGTATAATATACTATTGAGCGAAGTTCTTTATGAGAGATTTGTCAGCATCCTTTGTGCAAGAATCAATCAAAAACGGTATATCCGAAAATTTACAAATTTTGCACACTAATAGACATCAGTCTGGTGGTGATTTTAAAAAAATCAAATATACGATGTCGTTTAGGAATAATCACGGAAAAACTAAAATCCCATAGACTAATGGGAATTTTTTTTTTGCGCGAAAATTTAGCTTGAAAAAAAAATGGTTTAGGACAGAATGCGTTGACGTTTTGAAAATGCAACTTCGGTGCTGTTTGCACCTCGCTTCGCTCAATATGCTAATACATACCGAGATTTTGCGAGCGCACCAGGTCAAAATTGAGGTCTGGTTCGCGCTCCTAGTATTAGTTTATGTGTAATGATCTTAGCAATATTAATATCATTATACTTTATTGTTTCAGGGAGGATGTAGAGGACATCATTGGTTCGTACTTGAGCATCGCGCGCGTGTCCGCTCAGGACTACGGCGCGTACGTGTGCGTCATACACAGCAATGACGTAGTACTCAACAATTACGTCACCGTGCACTACAAGTGTAAGTATTTCAATCTTAAGTTATATGAGTTTTGTTATTTTATTGAATTTTTTGTTATATATTCTATGAATATTCAGAATAAGTTATTACTGTCTTGAGACACTTACATCTCGTCTACTTGTGAACACGATTTCTGCAAAGCATTCGAAACGTCGGGCTAAAATTGAAGTGTAACCAAAATTATACGCCAGTGTGGGTGTACAAGTGAAAATCTAATAAATTACTAAAGTTATTTTTATTTAGTATTACTCTAGCATTTTCACATACATATATATTTCTTGTAAAAAATTCAGTGATTCACATTATACATTTTATACATTCTGTATCGTAAATGAAATTCCTATACTCAATGTTAAATGTAATACAATGACGTCGTCCTGACCTCATACTGACCCGTGTAGACGGTGGCTCGTCCGGCTGGTGTGGTGGTGGCGTCGCGTGGCGCGCCCTGGCGGCTGGCGGCGCTGCTGGCGCGCTGCTGTTGCTGAGCGCGCTGGCGCTACACCGCCGCTGCACGCCGCGCCTGCTGCTGGCCGCGAGACACGCGAGGAACAGGGCCGCCACTGCAGCACACCGCGCCAGGGGTCAGATATATTAACAATACTACGCTTTTGTGTCTTAGGATGTTGCGAGAGTTTGTGGGCGGCGATGATCATATTTCACCTGTGACCTGCATACTAGTTTAGAGGAATCTTTCATAATATCGTAACTTACGTTTAATACTTTCAAACGTAGTTACAGGATTGAATTCGAATTATTAAACTCTACTCTAAAGCAATAGCTTTGTTCCAAATTTTTCGGCAATTATATTTAATATTCATTATATGGTGTGTTGCTTTAGTGCTGGAGAAGGAATTCGACGTGCTGGTGTGCTGGACGGCAGTGGACGGTGAGCTGGTCAGAGGCGCGCTGCTGCCAACACTGGCGCTGCAGTACCAGTACCGCGTGCACACAGCGCCCCTCTCCACGCACCCCGACAACTGTTAGTACACAACAGACACACATGAACACACACAAACGAACTAGCAGACACATACATTAGAGTGAATTTTTAGTTTATAAAATTTTGTAGGAACATATACAATAAATTATATTATTTCGTTAACAACGATTTTCTCTTCAGGGTACAGTGAGCTGGTGGGCGAGGTGTCTCGCTGCAGGTCGCTGGTGGCGGTGCTGTCTCCGACGCAATACTCTCCGCAGCAGCTGCTCACCGCTCTACGACAGCTGCGAGCACTGCCGGTGCCGCCCGTCGTAGTATTATTACAGGTGAGTCATTCGAGAAAATAACAATTTTATTTTTTCAATTTAATTTTAGAAAAAGTTAGATCCAGTCATTACTATAACGTATCTCTTCAGGACCTACCAAAGCTGAAGCGCGAGGCGAAGGAGTCAGGCGAGAGCCTGGTGGAGGTGCTCCGGCGCACGCGGCTGGTGGCCTGGAGACACGTGCACGAGCGCGCCTTCTGGACTCAGCTGCGACTGGCGCTGCCGCTGCCGCCGCCACCGGCGAGACCACAGGTGAGGATACATGCTTACAGACTACTCATTTGGTCATAACATGTTCTCAAATATATTTCTTTCCAGGAGAAACACACATCTGGAACTGAAGAAATCAAAAACTCTCGTTCGGGGAGTCTCACCGCGCTCGTGTGAAATCATAAACATGGGCGTTGACGTGTTCAGCTCCGAGGAAACCGACCAGTTACGTGCAGTGTAGTGATGAATGACACTAGAGCCGTGGTGGTACCACTAGTGAATGAACATATAATGGAGACTGTGCGTAGATTGTAGTTCTTATATGATACTATAGTTAGACAAAGGCAACTCGAAATCTGTATACAGTTTTCTAAGATCTCAGTATCTTTTTTGTATCTTTCATTTCTCTTGTGCCAAAGGGAAGCAGACATGACAATTATAATTTAATGTTTTGGTTGTATTCTATTTATTCTTATTTATGTTTCAAATTATAACTCATTATTAAATTAATGTTATTTCTATTCTTTCTAGTTCTATCTTTACTTAGTATTGTTAAAATTGTCTAAATTACAAAAGGAAAATGTGGCGATTTTTGTGGTCTGTGATAATGGATATAGGAGTAGAAGAAGCGGCGTTAAATAATTATTTTAAAAAGAAAATAATAAAACTAAATCTTTATGTAAGTCATGTGATTGCTGCAATTCGGTTATTTTAGTTCCAAGTATTGGTAATTGTGAATATGAATTTAAAACCAAGCAGGTATTGTTTATCTTTTGTAGTATATACTCGACATTCCACAAATTTTTCTATAGATTTAAGTTGGTATAAATGTGAAAAATAAACCGACAAATAAATAAAAACTCCCATTATTGTTTTATTGATATACCTATCATAAAATAAAAAAATCATTTGTGCAAATATAAAAATTGTATTTCTTGTAATAAATTGCTAACAAATTTCTTATTAAAAAATAAGTTTCATAGGCACTGGAAATATTATATTATCACACGAATGAAACTAACAATGATTATTTTACAAATACATTATTGTATAAGGTAACGATAACATGATCACAATAATTTCATATAACATCTATTCTAAGTACATTTATCTAAGTATCCATGATTGAGTTTTATGAAAATTAATGACAATATTACTAATTAATTTTAAATACTTAAAAATTAAGTACTCGAACATTCTAGCACCTTCGATAACAAAAAAATACCACATTATTATCAATCAGGAACAGTTTTTGTAGTTTTTGAGCATGAAATAATAGTTAATTGTGAACGGAGTAAATATTTTGTACTGGCATCTGTAAGTAACTGCTTCGAGATTGATGTCGATTGATTCAGCATTAAAATGAGATTTAGTTCAATCACATGTCTGGTAAAGCCTTTGACACGACGTAAATATATATAAAATAGATTAAACATTAATCATTTTGAGAAATCGTACAAAAGAACTACCAGACATACGAGAGCTAATGTATACGTATTTTTTATTATATATATATATATATATATCAAACAAAATTCTCGAAACAATTTGCCACAGCCCTGTACTCCGTCATGTTCAATATTTCACTAGTTGTTATATTCACATGTACAATAGTAACGTTAACACGCTATTCTTAATAATTAAAGGTAATAAATTAAATATTTATAATTTAGGAGATTTTAAGTAATCGGTTTGTATAAAAGCCGGGCACGACCCCGGGGGGTCCCACGTACATGAGTTTCTTTAAAACAGTATGTTATATTTTAAAAAATCTCACAAACAAGATCATTACATATTCGAATCGTTCAAGAATACAATTCCATAGCCTCAAACGGTCTCCTTCGCTTCCTGAGAATACTTCCTATTGTAGGCCTGAAATAATAATAATAATATTAATAATTAAGAAAGCATGATGCAACCGTCAGTTTTCACGCTAGTATGTGTGTAGTGCACCTGCAGCGCCACCCGCGCCAGGCTGTCTGCGGAGGCTCGTCCCGTCTGCTCCGCCATAGCGCGCAACACTCCACCTGCACGCTGCAGCAGCACGTGAGGGTGGTCGAACTCGACCATGCTGCCCGCGTCCATCACCAGCACCTGAGTCCAAATACCATCATAATACATTGGTATCTACAAAGAAGAATAATATGAGTGTCTGGATGTTGATTTTTTTACCTTATCGGAGTCCATGACGGTGTGCAGTCTGTGAGCGATAGTCAGGACGGTGCAATCGGCAAATTTGTTTCTTATGGTAGTTTGGATTAGAGCATCTGTCCTGAAAAGAGAACCAAATTATTTTAAATATAATTAAATATATTTAAAATAACAAGCTATGAAAGTGAGATATCACCATCATAACTAGAAGCTATTCAACGTTTCAAGCAAGGACTTACTGAGGGTCAACATTGGCGGTGGCCTCATCCAGCACTAGCAGGCGGTTCCTACGTACAATGGCCCTCGCGAGGCACACCAGCTGTCTCTGACCCACGGAGAAGTTCCCTCCACCCTCTGACATGCGGGAACTCAAGCCCGCCGGCAGCTCGTTCACTGCTTCTTTTAGTTCTACCTGTTATTGACATTATATTTAAGTATATAAAGTATTTTTATTAAACATAACGGTCATTTGATATATTGTAATTAATAATTAATAATCAAAGCAACTCGAAGCAAGACAATTATTTAAACTATATAATCATTTTGTACAGTAAGACAAATTCAATCACATAGAATATTATTTAAAAATAATTTACGAAAATGTTCTTTACGTTATCACTAAAAAGATTAAAATATTTATGTAGTGTTCAATATAAATAATTTTTAATTAATTAATATTCTAATAATTTTAAATTTCAATTTAATATTAAATACAATGTTATTTTATAAGGCCATATAAAAAAATTGTAACCAAATATAAGTGAAAAATAATATATCAAAAATAATTAAATTACGTATTACTTCATACCTCTTCTAAAGCTCTCCACAGTACTTGGTCAGGATACTCATCAAATGGGTCCAAATTGTGTCTCATGGTGCCAGAGAACAAAACCGGTTCCTGGGGTATTATAGAAATTTGGCTCCGCAGCTCGTGGAGTCCAAGCTGTGATGTCTCCCGCCCATCGATTATGATTTCTCCTTCAATTTTAGCTAACCTATATGTAGTACATATGTTTTTTACATTTACCGACATTTAAAGAGAGAAAAATTATCTATGATAAAATAAATAGTCTATAGCCATGTAAGAGTGCTTATGCTTTTATAATTTAATTTAATATATATTGAATTTGAAACAATTTTTAAATCTCTTCGGCTCACCTGAACAGAGCATTAATGAGTGATGACTTCCCAGCCCCTGTCCGTCCCACGATTCCAACCTTCTCCCGAGGACGGACCAACAGGTTGAGGTCCCTTAGCACGGGCGGCTCCCCTCCCGCGTAGTACAGAAACACGTGACGAAATTCAAGCTCTCCTGCCTCTGGCCACGACGGCGGGGGCTTCTTACTGGGCTCAGACTCCAGAGGAGGCTCTGATTCTATCGTTGAGTATTCTTGTATTCTAGGGATTGTTATAAATAGTTTAATAAACCAAAAAATACTTTTAATTTGTTAAAAGATAAATAGGAATAATTAATAACACTTGTTTCTTGAAATTTTATGTTTTTACATGCTGAAAATTTAAATGAATGTTTTAAAAATACTTGTATCTATAGCATAAACTATTTATATTACCTCTCAACACTGGTCATCTGGTTCTCCAGTTCGGTGGACTGTCTCATGCCCCACTGGAACATACCCGTCAAACCCATGGCCTGAGTGATAGCGAGACCTACTTTACCGCCATATTCCTCTATAACAATAATTATAAATATTCATAACTTGAAATAAAAACAAATGCCATTCACTTTACAAATATTTTAAAACAAAAAAGTTTTTTAAGAAATTGCTGAGAGATTAATTGACTGACAATTGTACAAATGACTGACAATTTTGCATATGTATTTCTAGTAGAATGTGGTTTGTTGTTGATTTTTGATCATTACCTTGTCCAAGCACCAGGAAGCTCAGTGTAACAACAGCAATGTAGATAACACATACCAGGTCCAACCAAAACCCGAAAGCACGCGAACTGGCGATAAATAAATACCTAAAACAAATCAATACATTGTTAAAAATTTTAAAAATTTTAAGAAAATTAATACTCAAGTCACAACTACGACATTAGATAATGAAATTATACACATGCTTTATATATTTAAAATATTTTTTACACGCAGTTCCATCCACAGATAAAAGATTTTATTTACTATCAATATAATTATGACTAGTAGCACAAATCTAGATATCTAAATAGCCTTTATCATGAACCTGCCTATTATAAAAGATAATTTTCAAATCCATCCAGTAGTTTTGAAGACTAGATCGCTTGAAGAAATTATCCACTTTATAGTATTAGTAATATATAAATGTCAACGCATTCAATAATATATAAATTTAATATGAAATTATAATCTGCGTAAGACAACTCATCAAACAAATACATATTTGTTTTATTTATTTAAATATTAATACGATATTCGTCAAGTATGTAATATACAAACCAAGCTGAACTATGAAGGTCCTGATGGTTATCAAACTCTCGTATCAGAGCCTCCTGAGCGCCAAAAGCTCGAATAGTAGTGATTCCTTGGAGAGACGCGTTAAGGTGAGAGAATACTGGACTACGAGCTGAAACATATTATTAATGTTATGTCACAATTTGTCAAAAAATAATACATAAGTTAAATTTCTTAATTCTCTGTAAACTTACTATCCATTGAAAACCCAAAGCTAAATGAGTACTACAAATAATTGGCTAAGACCCAAATAATTTGAAAGGAATAGAATAACATATTTTTATACTGTAAAGACGCATTTGACGCAATGTTTTTGAACAAACCATTATTATTATCAAAAATTATTTAAAACAATATTCAAAACTATTTCCTAATTACTCTGTTTTTTTTTTTCACAAAAATATTTTCTAAATACCTAACTTCCTTACAATCCTTAATATAGTATTAAAGAATCACTATTTAAAAGATAAAAAACTGAACCAGTAACTCAGAGATAACTCACTCACACCCTCGAGGCGCTTGATGCTGCGGCTGGTGGAGAGGTAGAAGATACGAAGTCCATAGAACACCAGCCCGATAGCTAAGGTTGGTACCAACAGCCAGTAGTTCACCACCGCCACTACCACTACTATACCGATGAGAGATAGCCCAATCTAAAAAATAATAAATAAAGAAAACTGATTATTTATCTGAGCAAAGCGAAGCTCTTACTGGTCAAAAGTGTGTTTCGTTACTAATGCTATTCTACTCCTCCTAGACGTAATAGTAGAATGTCGAAATTTGACAGAATTGTTGAGGACAGTGAAGACATTTGTGATTTTAATTTTTTATTAAATGGTCAAAATGTGTCCCATAGTGTTAACATATGGAACGTTTTGAAATCGTACGCGCGAGTTCTTATTAGTCTTATAGGCACTATTTACTCTGGTAATTTTACAAGTATGTAAAACTCATTCACATAGTTTAAATTAACATGATATTATTGACTAGAAACACTATTTATTAAAAACGATTCTGTCATAAGATTACAGAAGAGTTTTATGTGTAAGAATCATGATTTCAAAACTACTGACTGACCCGGGAAAGAAACAACAAGATCTATGTCTGCCGTATTATTGTAAAAGACACTTCAAATCCTTTGCTATATTTTATGTATAAACAAACAAATTAATCAGCCACAATAATAATATATAAAAGAAATCACCTGCAATACATCCAGTAAAGCCGCTGGTAGTACTTCATCAACCGCACCCATGTCCTTAGAAAATCTGTTCAGGATTCTTCCAGAAGGATTGGTGTGGAAGAACCTCATTGGGGCCCGGGTTATTGAACTGAACATGTTGTTGTGGAGACGAGTGGAGGCTCGCATGGCCATCGAGAAGAATATGAATGAACGAAGTAGGGATACCACTACTAGTGAAACTACCATACCTGTGAAATTACATTAAGCTTAAGTGATATCTTAATTTGAAATACAGGAAAATATTCAAAAAATCACAAAAAATATGTAATTTAATGTTTTCCTATTATAATTTGATATGGTTTTTGTAATCAAATAGAGCATTTTTATTATTATTATTTTTTAATCATATAAATAATTGTGTATTTACATATGTTATTTTATTTAAAATGTTCTCACCTGTATATATATAAATGCAATCGTATCTGGTGAGACCCGACTTAAAATGTGCGTTTTCGAGCAGTGCCTGAGTGAAGTTAGAGGAGTACTGCAGCGGACCCGTCGTGTTGCGAGCGTCGAGACTTGCCAGTACTGATGCTGGGTGATCTTCTTCCAGGTTCACCCTGCAGAGGTCAAAATGTTTAACCATCGAACTATATGTACTTTTATGAAATATTTTTTTGATATTTTACAAATAGCCGATTCCAAAATGGCGCTAGGTGAAAACTTAGCATTTAACATTCAAATTCAAATAGTCATTTATAACTAATTTTGTCTAGATTCAGAAATTCTGATAACTTAAATAGTCGTATTGACAATTCATTTATTTATTGTTGTATTAACGACTCATTTCATTCAAAACATGAATCTCGATTGAAATAGATTAATTAAAAAATAGTTTGCAATTCTTTCTCTTAGTCAGAATTCTTTATTTATTTCAAGACGGAAACTTTATTTCAAGACGGAAATTCCGACAGGAAAGCACAGACAACCGAAACTAAACATGATACGAGCTACAACACGGCCACAATTATATTGACCGATGAGGAAACTCACCAGAAGCCGGTCCACCAATCGGAGCCCGAGCCGAGCAGCTGCGCCAGCACAGCCACCAGTAGCATGAGCACGACCAGCAGCGGGTGTCCGCTGGCGCCGAGGTAGGCGCCGTACACCGCGCCCGACACCGCGCCCGCAGAGCGCATCTCCGCCTCCTCGCGCCCGCCCTCCGGCGGCGCTGTGGCCGTCAGGTTGTCCACTGAGCTCACCTGAAACATACGTTTTAGTATAGAGCAACAGAATAGAATAGAATAGCATATTGTTCCATTATCCACATATGTATAATGACAATATATATTTGTCCCGAATAACTAATCTCGATAAGCTCACATAAGAAATCCAAAGTTGATAGTATATTTTATGTTTTATTGAATTACTGAACTAATAATAATCTTAAACATATAAATTACAGAATCTAAGCACAAACCAGTCGGAATTACATACTGTGGATATTACACTTATTCCATGTGGAAAACAAACCCACGAAATTTGATATATTTGTAACCGATCAAGTATACTGTCAAGATACGATATGTTTTGTTTATTTCGATAAAAACTTATAAATACTTTTTATTAAAAATTACTTTCTACAAACGTGAAATTTTACCGAGTGTATGCTCATCTGTCGTTTTCTGAAACTACCCTGAAGCACGCTCTCTTCGGCTTCCACCGTAGACTTTTCTTCGGGCGTAGCCCTTTCCTCCTCTTCATCCTTAGCTAGTAATGTAGCAAAGTCCATACCAGAGGCACTTAGTGTTTCAAAATCTCCCGCGGCGGCTATTGAGCCGTTCTTTAATATGATTATCTGTAATGCAATAAATAGTGTTAACTTCATTATCATATGAAATGCAAAAATACTATAAAAAAAACACAGTCTAACTTTGTTAAATATTAACATTGAAAATAATATTAACAATAAAAAAATCAGTGTGAGTCACATACCTGATCGACATCCCTCAGGAACTGCAGCTGATGTGTGACGAGCACTCTGGTGGTGTTCTTGAGGTAGCCCATGAGACACGACTCGAAGAGATGTCTGCCAACGTGGGCGTCGACGGCTGATAGTGGATCATCCAGGAGGTAAATGTCTGCCCGCTTGTACACCGCACGTGCGAGAGAGATGCGAGCACGCTGGCCTAGGAGCGAGTGAGATAATAAATACATAATGTTGTAATGTATATTTTCTAATTATAATCTGTGGAATTATTATTAGGGTAATCCAAATTATCAAAATGCTACTTCCAGTTCTGGATTTAATATTAATAAATCTAATAGGTGTAACCTGCGTAAAGCTTTACATTAAAAAAAATTAAGATTTGTGACCCGATAGCGTAGTTACCATTTTGACGGTAATAGACATCCAAGGTAGAAAGTTCGAGTCTTGCTCGTGTCAATAAATTCACTCATTCTATATTTAAAAAATACTATAAATATCACATAGGTAACAAGCTCATATATAAATATGCATACAGATGAGTATAAATGTAAATGATCCATACCTCCACTCAGACTGACCCCTCTCTCCCCCACCACAGTTTTGTCTCCATGCGGCAGTAAGGTGAAGTCTCTGTCGAGAGCACAGCGGCGTATCACTGTGTTATACCTGGGGCGGTCCATAGGCTGACCGAATAAGATGTTCTGACGGACACTGCCTGTAAGATAATCCAATTATTAAATTTGGTGAAGTGGTTAATAACCCCTGACTGCTAAACTAGATTTATAATATTAAATTCCCACAAGGACAATATTCATACCTAAAATTATTTTTCTGAGTTTTAGTTTTTTTAATAAAAATAACAAAATGTATAGAAAATAAATAATTAAAATCAGGTGGACTTTGAAGTAATTTAGATTGAATTTGATGAGTAACTTACCAGCGAAAAGCCACGGTTCCTGGCTGGCGTATGAGATGGTGCCTCCAACGTGAAGACTGCCGGAGTGTAAAGGCAGTTCCTTCAGCAGCACGTGGAGTAACGACGACTTTCCCGCTCCCACTGGACCTATCACCGCTATTAATCTGAAAATTTAGTTTAAATAAAGATATCTCTCTGATGTAGTTACTGATGAGATTTTAAAAAGTATAACCTTCATACAATTCAATACAATCAAATGAAAAACCATCTTTGTGTGACAAAGGCACCATACTCAAGACAAAAGAAAAGAAAACTTAAAAATTTTCAGTATCTAAAGCTTATAATACTAAAAAGAAGATTAAATCTATCAAAGGTGAAAAAACGTTACGCTGGAGAATAAAGTAGAAATATCCATACTTGTTAGCGATACCTCTATTCAATACAAGAAAAAACTAGGGGAAAAAAGAACAAAATAATAAAAAAATATATAAATAGATAGAATAGGTTCAGTTATCTGTAATTACTCAATTCTCTCTTCTAAGTAAAATTGATTAAAAACTTAATTCTAATCCACTAGTGAGACTTTTTTAGGTGGTAGAGCCTAGCTGTAGTCATTTGACTACAGCTCGTATTGGGCTGGCTCGTCCGGGGAAGGACCACCCTCTCACAAAAGATCGGCGTGAAGTAACCAAACTTATTTGGTTATGTTCCGTCCGGTGAGTGAGAGCTTCCGGAAGCCCAACTCCCCCCCCTCCCCTCTCCTCCGCCAAAACATGAATGCGATAACTAAAATAAATATACCCCAGGAGGGTACCGGCTTTCATGAAGCCGGAGAATCCCTCCCCGAGCAAAATCGGGGAAACCACTCTCCGATTTTGCTCGGGCAGCCCGTCGTATCTGGGGCGGGCAAAGTATCGCATTTTGTGTTTACAGAGGGCAAACGACGAGGAAACAGAGCGGCACCCCGCTCCACTTTAAATGTGGATTTTTGCAACATCCGGGGATTTCACTCTAACCTAAACGCCGTCCACTACCACCTAGAGACGGCGCGGCCGGCCTTGTTGTTTTTGACGGAGACGCAGATATCTCAACCTAGCGACACAGCGTACCTTTCATACCCCGGGTATAAACTTGAACATCATTTTATACCACACGCCGGGGTATCTGTGTTCGTGAGGGAGGATATCTGCTACCGTCGCCTCCAGATTTTTGAAGGTCGGGATCTGTCTTTACTTTGGCTGCGCGTGGACATGGACGATCATGTCAGAGTCTACGCGTGCCTCTACAGGTCCCACAGTGGTAATGCAGAAACGGAGCAACTCTTGGGCCATGTTCAGGCGAAGATTGACGAACTGCTTTCACAGACTCCCTCAGCTGAAGTCATAGTCCTCGGGGACTTCAACGCGCACAATGCCGAGTGGCTAGGGTCGCGTTCCACTGACTACGCAGGGAGATCTGTGTTTAACTTTGCTCTGGCAAATGGTTTGTCCCAGTTGGTTCAGACGTACACCCGTCTACCAGACGTGGACAGCCACATGCCCTCTTTGTTGGATCTTCTGCTGACTACACATCCCGAAAAGTACCAGGTTATTATTGAGGCCCCCCTTGGGTTCTCCGATCATTGCCTGGTACGGAGTGTAGTGCCACTTCAACGTCCGGCTCGCACAACACCTGCGACCCGTGGCGTTTGGCACTACAAGTCAGCAGATTGGGATGGAATGCGGTCTTTTTTTGCATCCTACCCATGGGGGCCGATTTGCTTCCCTTCCAATGATCCCAGTGACTGCGCTGCGGCTGTAGCTGATGTGATACTACAGGGCATGGAACTATTCGTTCCAAGCTCTGTGGTACCACTTGGTGGCAGATCACGGCCTTGGTTTGATGCGTCTGTCAGGGCTGCAGCAGCCGGCAAACGGCAGGCGTACCAGGCTTGGGCTAAAGCGATAGTCACAAGGGATCCGAACTCTAGAGTTCTGAAGAGGAAATATAATCGTGCCTCCAGATTCTTCAAACGGCAAATCGCTAGAGCAAAGTTCAAGCATGTCGTCAAAATTGGGGATCAGTTGGCAAGGTACCCACCGGGCACGCGCAAGTTCTGGGCGCTTTCTAAAGCCACCCTGGGTAACTTTTGCCAGCCGTCCCTACCGCCATTGCACACGGGGAATGATTCTCTGGCCCATACGGCAAAAGAGAAAGCCGATCTCTTGGGCACTCTTTTTGCCTCAAACTCGACTTTGAACGACCAAGGGAAAACACCGCCTACCATCCAGCGGTGTCCGAGTTCAATGCCGGAAATAATTTTCCGGCAAAAAACCATTCGTCGTTCTCTACTTTCCTTGGATGTTCATAAGTCGAGCGGGCCGGATGGTATTTCCCCATTGGTGCTACGAACGTGTGCCCCTGAGTTGACTCCAGTGCTAACGCGTTTATTTCGGCACTCCTATCTCAAAGGCGTAGTCCCGGTCTCGTGGAAGTGTGCCTTTGTCCATCCGATCCCTAAAAAAGGTGATAGCTCGGATCCGGCTAACTACAGACCTATCGCCATCACCTCTCTTCTCTCCAAAATAATGGAGAATATCATAAACCGTCAGCTCCTCGCGTACCTCGAGGATCACCAGTTGATCAATGACCGGCAATATGGCTTTCGCCATGGTCGATCGGCTGGTGATCTTCTGTTATATCTCACACACCGTTGGGCTGCGGTTATTGAAAGCAAGGGAGAGGGTCTGGCAGTTAGTCTGGATATGGCGAAAGCCTTCGATCGTGTATGGCACAAGGGGCTTCTTTCGAAGCTTCCTTCCTATGGGCTTCCCGAGAGTTTATGCAAGTGGATCACCAGCTTTCTCACTGGGCGGAGCATACAGGTCGTTCTCGACGGTTTTTGCTCGGACCCCAAGCCCGTGAACGCTGGTGTACCCCAAGGCTGTGTGCTATCCCCAACCCTGTTTCTCCTGCACATCAATGATATGTTGGATATTTCCAACATACATTGTTATGCGGATGACAGCACTGGGGATGCGGTATATTCCGGCCGTGCAGGTCTCTCTCGGGGAAACGTCGACGAGTGTCGAAAGAAACTTGTGTCTTCTATAGAGACCTCCCTGGGGATGGTCTCAGAATGGGGTGAACTGAACCTCGTTCAGTTTAATCCCCAAAAGACACAGGTTTGCGCGTTTACCACCAAGAAAACCCCATTTGTCGTATCGCCACTCTTCGAGAGCACACCCCTCACCGCCTCGCCAAGTATCAGAATACTGGGACTCGATATTTCGAGCGACTGTCGGTTTCGTGGTCATTTGGAGAGCAAGGCCAAGTTGGCCTCGATGAAATTGGGTGTGATCAATAGAGCGAGGCAGTATTTCAATGCTGGCCAAAGACTTGCGCTCTATAAGGCGCAGGTCCGGCCACATATGGAGTACTGTTCTCATCTCTGGTCCGGATCACCCCAATATCAGCTTCTACCTTTTGACCGCGTACAACGGAGAGCCGTACGGATTGTCGGGGACCCAGTGTTCTGTGAACGTCTGGACTCTTTGGCATTGCGTAGAGACGTGGCTTCCTTGTGCGTCTTCTATCGCATTTACAACGGGGAGTGTTCCGAAGAGCTATTTAATCTGATGCCTACCGCCGAATTTCATCACCGCACAGCTCGTCACCGCCTTCATTACCATCCTTACCACCTGGATGCATGGCGTTCTTCTACTGTGCGGTTTGCAAGTACCTTTCTTCCACGTGTCACAAAGATGTGGAATGAGCTTCCTTCGGCGGTGTTTCCAGATCGATACGACATGGGTACCTTCAAAAAAGGCGTTTATTCCTATCTCCAAGGCCGGCAACGCTCTTGTGAGTCTTCGGATGTTGCAAGAGTTCATGGGCGGCGGTGATCACATTTCATCAGTGACCCGCATGCTCGTTTGCCCTCCTTTTCCATAAAAAAAAAAAAAAAAAAAAAAAAACATCCATTTATTGTCTATGTCTAGTCTAGTACAGTCTATGGTATAATATAGTCTATGGTCACTCACTTGCCAGGTTTTACAGTGAGTGAGAGGTCTGTGAGTGTGTTCTCAGCGTGAGATGTGATCCACTTGGCGGTAGCGTATTTGAGACGAATCCCTCTAGCGTCATCCTCCACGCGTGTTGCCAGTTCCTCCTCATCTTCCTCGCCTGACTCTAGTGTGGCACCGGCTTTACCTATCACATAAGTATTAGATAAATCTTGTTTCCATTTTAAGAATAAAATTATACACTAAAATATTTTTCATATTTAAGCATTTTTATTTGATGTTGATTTATAATTTATATTCTAAATTTACGAAATATAATGTAATTTTATTCTAATGTTATTATCGTTTATATGTTAATGACAACAAAAATAATATAACGTGATACTTTAATAATATTTCTTTTTATTTTATTAACACTGTATATGTAAAAAATTGTTTTACACATTAGTAGAAATTTTAAATGTTTCGGTTTCAGGCGAAACAGAGCAAAGACAATTCGGTTTCGGCTGAAAACCCTGTTTTTAGTTTGAAAAATTTTTTAAAAATATTATTTAACATCCAAAAACCTAAACATATTACCTACGTATATTACCATATAATAATGTGTAAAAAGTTATTTTATTAGTGATTTTTTATCTAGTTTTTGGTTATGATACTGTAAAATAATGTTCATCAATTTATTAATTATCATTGTATACATTTTTTTTCTTTTTCATAATATTAAAAAATATTGCAGGTATTTCCTATTTTTTTTATTTCTATCATAAAAATGCTGGTTTATTTTTCTTTTTTTTAATTTTCTTTCGAGAAACATATTATAGATCTAATTAACAATTTTATTGTAAGAAAATATACATTTTACAAGCTTTCAATAATTTTTAGGTTTATCGTTTATACAGACAGAAAAATATGGCCGGTGGAACTTAATTCATATATGTATAGATAAACAAATATTCAAAAAAATCTAGTTTATAGTATTAACAGAACTTTATAATAAGTAAGATAAATAGCAATTAACAACACAAATATCAGACAGCCGAGTTTAAAGATAAAAATTATAATAATTACGTGACATGAAGATTTTAATATTTATAAAGCTTTGTTTATATCTAATACAACTTAATTTTATTCTTAAACATTTCTAAAATGACTAATTTATTATTTTTCTTATAAATGACTCCTATATTTTTTTTATTATTGTTTATGAATATTTATTTATTCGCCCATTTCTATGGTATGTTAAATTTAATATAATAATTTAAATTTATTATGAGAAGTATTGACTTTTTCACGAATGCTGTAGATACAGGTCTGGGAGAGACACATCTCGTCTACTCGTAAACACGGTTGCTGCAAAAGCATTCGAAACGTCGGGTTAAAATTAAAATGTAACCAAAATTATACGCGAGTTATATCCGTAAAAAATAGTATTATTTACAATAAGTAGTTTATTATTTGTCTATAATATGATGAGAAAAATAGATATTACATTTTAAGATAGGTGCTCAGATTTTTTCTAAACATTTACATTCTATGCTCTGAAACTTAAAATCTTTTGAAGGTAGATGACGAACTGTTGTAAACTATGGGAACGATGGGTTACTTACATGATTTATCGGGCAATACTTTAGAGTATATAACACACAAACACAATATCTGTATGTATTTATGTATTGTATTAACACTTTATATATGTTGTAAATAAAGTTATTTTTTATAGTAATTAATTATCCCGCAGTACTCACGTTAATTTGCCGGACTAATATCAAACCATTCCGGGACCCTTAAAGATGGAATCCGAACATGGCAGAATTGCGACGTGAAGAATACAGCCGGATAATTATATAATAATCATAAACAATTAGAAGAAAGGTCTGATGCCACATGTCCAAGTAATTTGTTCCTTAGAGGACATAATAATATATCATATATAGTAAAAATACAAACAAACCCACCATTTCCTTTGGCCTCCTCATCCTGCATCAGTTTCTTCACATCCAGGGGTTTATCCTTACCCCCCAGATTATCTTTGGTAGTTATAACCGATTGTATTGGAACTTCTCTGAACTCCTTTGTTTTAGATTTCGCTGAAGTCTGTATCTCCGCTAGACCTGGCACTGGTTTTGAAGTGTCCTCATACAGCATGAAGTTTTGTAATCTCTTTATGGAAATTGTGGCTTCTGCCACTTGAGCTATGCCTGAAACAATAAAATTAAAATAAGAAACTTGAATTTTTATTACCTAACTTAATATTTTCAGGCGTAAATAATAATAATAAACAATGTATTTCAGTCAATATGCATCAGTTCATGCCAGTTCATGGGTTTAAAACTAGTGGGACAAATTTGATAGTTTCAACATAAGTACAGCTGAATAATTATATATAATAGTAATCAATGACCACGAAAGACATTTGTATCCTAAATATTCAGTAGAATATAATCAAAACCATACCTTGTGGAAAGAAAACAGTCATTGTTTGTCTCAGAATATTATAAAAGCTGGTGACAACGAATACTTGTTTGGCGCTGATGACGTTATTCTCCAACACGAAGACCAGAATAGAAACCAACAGACATATCCTGGTAGTGAACATTATGAACGAAGTCAGTACACCACGTATGTATGATGTTGCTCGGATTTCTTTTATTTCTTGCCTGAAAAAAAAAAACTAAATACAGACACAAGACAATTATACTATTAATAGTTCTTTTAAAACAATTAGAGATAAATTTTTGAAGACATTATATTGTAATAATATTTAAAATTGAAGCAGACTATCCTAATATATACCGATGTTCGAAAATCTATATTCTGGTCCATCTCTAGACATAATTACCGAGGAGTATGTGAGAACCTGCTGAGGGATAAATAAACATGGCTACCACACTAGACTATACCGCAAGGAGTGACGTCACACAGACAGCCATTCCTAAAATTATCAAATGTTTATTATATAACAGAAGGCAAAGTATGGTGACGTCACTAGTTTAATTTTTCAGGATATGCTTATATAACCTTTTTTTAGTATATTTCTTCCAGAGTCTTTGTATATTTAATACTTATTGATTTTAACGTTACTTGGAATGGTTGTCTGTTTAATTTAACATATTTACCATTCTTCCTTTTACTTTTATTTATATGTTCTATTTACATTGTTAATATATATTTACACAGTTTCCTTTGTTAACGACTTTCCTTTATCGTGTTTTATTCAATCTTTTATTTGTATATGTCTTATTTTTATCTATAATTTTCATTTTAATTCATACTATTTATATTTTTTATTTATACTTTTATCACTGATTTCTTTCATAGCTTTATTATAAGGGAGATCATAGCTATTATATGATAGAATAATTCTTTAAAAAAACTAAATTAAATCGTTTAAAGAGCCAGTGTCCAGTCTGAGCTAGAAATAAATAATGAACACAAAGTCTAGCTTGTGAAGTCGTCGGATAAAATTATTAACAAAAAATATTGTGATCCATCTAGGTCAAGGTACGAGTTTTTGACACGTAAATAACTATTAGGCTTTTTAGTAATAAAAATTTTACTAATATTTATCATCGTGAGTTAACAGTGACATTACTCATTTAATATTGAGAAGCTTTTTTGTTATAAATTTACGTAACTTTCAATTCACAACTAGCTCTTATCCTATTTAATTTCTAATTATCCCAATTCGTAATACCTTTGCGGCTCTTTCGTCATGATTACAGCCACGCTTGAGTCTGTCTATAGTTTTTATGTACTCTATCCATGTTTTCTACTAAATCAGAAATGGCGAACCATCGACACGCGTGCCAAAAGTGGCATGTTCGAAGGTTTTGATGGCACGCACAAAAACATATTTTTTTTATATAAGTTATCTTTTTGATGGAAGTCTTTCACCACGCTAACATTTCGTCTGAATTTTTTTGTGGTACGTTACCACTTGAAATTTTTTTTTTCACTTTGTATCACAGACAACAAAAAGGTTCGCCATCCCTGTCCTACACCCATCCACATTCACACTTTAGACTTTTCTCGTTTTTTTAATTCTTGTTTTAGCCAATATGTTTACATCTAGTTAATTTGACGAGAATAATTTTAATTATTAATCAACAATTGCTCAAGCAAGATACTAGCGCAACTGCCATGTACATAAAAACACACATTAACTCAAGTATACACATTTATTTATACTTACAACGCAAAAAAGGCACATCCGTTTCTATTTACAATTTAATATTATTATAATGTCGTAAACCTTGAGCACTACTATTTGACCATTGACAAATATTTATATATATATATTCATTATAACGTGAACCTACGGCCTTTGGGATATAGTCCTGTCGTTCGACAAACTGAGCTACAGTGTACCATATATTTATGTATATGTTATGGACTAGTTTTAATATGTAAAATAATAATTATATTCTTTAACAAATTACATTTTCTGTGAAGACACTAATTTTTAGGAATGTTACTAATTCCATTATAAACCTATTAATCACTTTGACAAGGGCTGTATAAGCTGCACACATATACAGGTGTATGTGTATGTATGTGTGTGTGTGTGTATGTATATACTATGTATATGTTATTATACTTTATAAAATAGTAGTAGTAAGGGGTTTGGCTATCACATAATCACTGTACATTATATATTAGGTGATTAAGAGACTATTCATTAAGAGATTGTAACATATATAAAAATATATATATTGGGTAGAAACCCAACACTGGTTTTCAGTGATATTTGGAGAACCAGACCCAATTAAACAGTTGAGTGATATTATTATTTACTTACATTTTTATATCTAATCTTATGTTTTTATTTATATTTTTAAAATTGTTAACGTGTATGCGACTTGTGTAATGTCCCAATAAAAATTTATTTCATTCTTTCTTTGTATTATACTATGATACAAACAATACCAAAGTAAAGACTGTTAAAAATAAAAATATAACCGGATTCTTCACATTCATATGATTATAAAGAGATCATGTTGACCTCATAGAGTAATATTACAACAATCTTACTTTCACTCTTCGAACAAAAATATTTGAAAAATAGCTAAATGTATGCGTTTCACTTTCTTTTAGATTTGATTTTGACCAGTTCATTGCTCTTCTACAAGTATTATTATTGTAATATTAAAAAAAAGTTTATAAAACTACAATCGTTTTAAAAGTTTATGAGACCTAATGGAGAAAGCTCCATAGACATGAAAAATACTGAAAAAACTCTTATCAATGTCGTTCAATATCTAACTGAATATTCATATATACCAATTATCTTTTGGAGGATCGCATTCCAGAAACAGAAGTCACGTATTTCCTTGAATAAAAAAAACCTTACAAGAAAACAAGAATATAATATTACTTTTGGAACTTACTTCCTGGCTTTAGCCACCAAATCAGCGAAGGGTTTCTCCCAGGTGTACATCTTGATAACTTGAATACCGGACAGGATCTCATTCATCAGCCGCACTCTCTCGTCTGTACGTAGCGCTGTCTTCAGTCTTAGCACTGAGGTACGCTTGCCGAGGTATGCTGCAAGTACATATATAAGTATACATTATAGAAAATATATAACCCTATCGATATAAGTTTGTAACTAAATGTCTTATTCTGTATTTTGCATAAGCAAAACAACCCGTATCAGCATATTTCATGACAAAACATCTGAAAGATTAAAACATTAGTGTATTCATAATTAACTAGTATGCTAAGACCAGCTAGTCACAATAGATAATACAAAAAATTTGAAAGCGCGCGCAAAATTTCCCCATGCAAAGTCTATGGGAAAAATTAATTTTTTGACTAATTACTGCAATTAGGCTAATGAGATTTGAGAGTTGTCACTATTTTTCAGCAGTGTAGCATAATGAGACCTTTGATTTGAGCCATCAACGATATTTTTCCCTTTAGTGGTTCTCGAGCTACAGTGTGCCAACGAAATCGCTTCCTGCATTAATATATAAGATAATATACATAGCTTTATATATCTAAAAACGCGTTTATACTTAATCATGCAAACAAACACATATACTACTTCGTAACATCACTTTTAATTGTAAACCATCATGTTATCAACAATCAACCCGTAACCATCAGTGCAACCTAGTCAAAAACTCAGGTAGTTAAAAGTATATAATATTTCATAACTTCCAGAAATAAATTAATAATGTGATATATCTTCAATATTGAACAGCTGAAAGAATCTTGAAGATGATTTTATTTATTTTCACCATAACCAAAAACCATCATGACAAACAAGACTTTCGATACATAAACACACAAAACAATACATCCGTTTAGGAACTATAATGCAACAGACATACACACATACAAGTTACTTTTAACAACCCTCCTTTTTGTATATATATATATTTTTTATGATAAATAGGTCAGTGCTTGACCAGAGATCGCCTGATGGTAAACAATTCAGTGGTCTAAGATGAAGCGCACTTGTCTACAAGACACCGATTCACTATTGACTTAAAGAAACCCAGATTATAATTGTCAGGTAGCAGAGAGTTCGAAAGCAAAATCCAAAACTCAGCAGTACGCATAAACGTGGCGAAAAAACGCTGTGTACGAGTTCGTAGAATCTCCATAGTAAAGCGGTAGCGCTTTCCGGAACCTCGGTTTGTTCGATGAAAACAATGTATTTTTCAACATATCTATCATTCATTAATTTACTAATCAGTCATTTTAACATTGAACTCAAAAAAAAATAATACTGATATATTGTCTCAAGGTCTCTGAATAATTTAAATTAAAAAAACTTAACTGCTTATTTTGTTCAATGACTTGCTGAACACATTTGTCTAGGAGGTACTGAGAGGGGCAAGGACGTGTACCTATTTTCAGTTTATATATTAAATTCTTAGTGCATTTTGATATTAATTTTCAAATGTTATTGTATAAATTAAACGAACAGAGATATAATCATATCCATAGTCTAACTTTTCTTATTATAATATAAATAATATTCAGAGAAAAAAATTGATTCTATTATTTTATGGGAAATTTTATGTGTGTGTACGTTTGTGCTAAAATATTTAAAAATTGATTATTTGGTATCTATGTCTATTACTCATTACCCAATTAAAATTTTTAAAATATATTGTATCGAAACAGATTACTTACAATTTTATTATATGTATATATATGTATAGATACATATTTCAGTGAAAAAAACAGTTTTACGGTCCAAGATAATTTAAAAAAATAAGTTCAACGTTCGCTGGTCATAATTTAATTATTACAGGACGCCCTTATTATTAAACATATGTTTTGATAGATCATTAAACTTATGACCGAATTGTTATGAAATAATTTTATTACTTTTATCACCAATTACGGGCTAATTATTTTAAAACATAACAAATATGTATAATATATTATTATAAAAACACTGTTATTGACCTCTGTTTTATTTGTGACGTACTTTGAAATTGTGCATCTAGCGTCTGATATTTCATAAGTGTAACTCAAATAGTAGTACTAGTACAGAGGCCTTATGCCACAATTAATTACTTAACTTGTCATGTCTCGTTTGACGTCACACGACTTTTTAACGTTTTTCGCTCTCGTCGCAGACAAGACCACAAAAATGGAATTCTGTACGTCATACGATATCGCATCGATATACTTCGAGATTAGGAATAACTGACAAATTCTTTAGAAAAGAAAGTAAAAGTTCATTAGTAGTTTCACATTCATACAAATTATTACACCATTCACAATGAGTATTTTATAAACTACTCTTACCCTTATAAAAAAACAAAAGAAATACACTTCACTTTGTGTATCTTTGGCACCAACGTATCTTAAAATAAGGTGCTTTAAAACTCACAATTATAATAATCTTTTACACAAATTATCTTTAAAAGACTACTTAGAAGTTACTATGGACATTTTATAGTCTTGACTCGTTACAAGGGAACTTTGCTCAAGACAAATTGAACGTGAAATTTCTTAAGTCTGTTTACGTCTCTGCAGTTACGAAAATTGGAATTGGAAACTTATCACGAAATTTACCCATCGTAGATGGGACAATGGCATCTGGCATAAGGCCCTAGGGAGTAGTAGTAGTACCGGTAAATGACGTTTTTGCACTAGTAATATTTGTATATATACAAGGATTCTAAACTTTTATTGTACAGTCAGTACAAAAAAAATGGGAATTAAAGTTTATATACTTTATTTTATTTTATTTCTATTTATTTATTAATAGATGTCTACATGCTATTAAAGAGGAAAAAAATTTCAAGGCTCAGATGACGATATAATATCAGAAAAAAATATAATTAACACAAATGATTCATCAGATGAAAGTGAGGATAAGAATGAGTGTTAAATGTCTGAAGTTGAAAATTAGAATTAAATTTTTCATTTCATATATTTAAGATATATTTTACTTTTATTAATTTTACTTCTCCATTTTTACTAGATTGTAATTTACATATATATATATATATATATATATATATATATATTTAAGAAATGTTATAGACTTGCAGGTGAATATATTATGAAAAAAAAATATATCCATTCCGCAGACTTAAGAACGCAACTTAATATATAAAAAAACATGTCAGCACTGAGTCGACACAACTATATAAAAGGAAAGAGGGAAATAGATTGACTCTACTTTTCTCTCTCTCCCAATCTCTTTCTCATCTTTTTCTTTAAGAGTGACTGTACATATATAATCTAATCGGTGTTAATAAATCTAAAATCTATTAAACTTAGAATTCAACTCATTAACTGAAGCGTATTATTTTAAGTATAGGTAGGTATATAGATGTTAACAAAAGAAAGCCTTGTTTCTATTAATAAATCTATGTATGTCTGTCTGTTATCTCTGTCTGAGAACAACTCGGTCGTAATCTTAGTAGTTCTAAGAATTTGTTACTAATGGACCAGTAAGACTCGTACCAAGCGGTATTACATTCAAGGTCAGTACAGCCAAATTATTTCCTCTAAGAATACTCTTTATTTACTTAGAGACTTAAGTGTGTGCTATAACCAAAAGGTATGGTCGTGTTTGTGTTTGGGTATGCGTACGTGTGTGCGTGCGTGTGTCCGTGTGCGTATGTGTGTGTGCGTGTGTGTGTATGCGTGTGTGGTGTACGTGTATGTTTGTGCGTGTAAGTGTGTGCGTGTGTGCATATGTGTGTGTGTATACATTGTTTGGTTGTAGAAAAATACTGACTTGATAAGTTATTACTTCTTTTCAATAAAATAAAATATAATAACATATAAAGTTTAGATAATTAGAAGATAAATTTCGCTTCAAATGCTATAATTAATATGCCTCAGATATTGTGTCTACGCAAGCGTAATATATGACTAAATTTATAAATGCAGAGGCCTAGAATAATATTTTAATAAAAACTAAAATATCAAAAGAAAAAACTTTTTTACCCTGTAAAGGAATGAATGCCAACATAACACCCACGCCCACAACAGCTGCCCAGCTTATCTCCAGCCACATGAAGTAGGTGACTATGACCGTAGCTAGAGGTCCAATCCAGAGGTAGTGCAGGAAAATGATCGCAACATCAAACCTATTAACGTCATTCGAGAGGAGATTCACCACTTGACCTATTGTTGTTTCCCCGAGCGCAGTTTTTGATAGCCTCAGAGACTGAAAAGGAAACGATTTTTTAAATTTGTTTATTTATTTTGTTTGATAAACTTTTTATAAATTATTTTAATGAAATACAATCGCACGACAAGTTTGTTCATTTCCGCTGAAAAACATATATTTATTTATTTATTTATTTATGTATCTTTCCACTTTGAATCCATATCAGTAATCAATTATATGAGGAAGGTGTTTTTTCACACCATATCCATCATCATATATATCATATCGAAATAAGTCCTTCTTATAAGGCAAATAGGGTTCCAAAAGCGCTCTGGTCAAAGAAGAACCACACAACAAATTCAGTATATTTTTTACCGTCAACATTTTTTTTTACGAACAACTTTACCCTGTAGCATGGTGCGTATGACGTCTGTCTATCGTGTCCGTACATCCTCTAACTAAATTTGTCTAGGACGTTATGTTATACGCATAATACTTTTCTTAACTTTTCTTTCTATTAGATTTTATTTGTAGACTAGAAAATTCTAATTAGGCTTAATTTAATTTACTACAGTTATTATACATTACGAATATGGTATAGCAAAAATACTGAAATATAATGTGTATAGCGTGGCAACTGTCAAGATAGAAACGAAACGTTACTGACAGTGCCACCCCCACCATGCTGTAGCGCTGTAGCGCACAAAGTATAGAGCCATCGACATTCAGTAAATGCCTAAAAATTTTAATCTATTAACATATTATATGCTAGCTGATCCAGCGAACTTCGTACCACCATATTTTATTCTTCTAGTCGCGACTGAGGAAATATAGCCCTTCAATATAGACTGAGGAAATATAGCCCGTAAAATCAAATAAGCTGGATTAACGAAATAAGTAAGCATAAGTAATTCACTTAATACTATTTTTTATATGTACGTTTATCCGTTACCCAGTATCCATAACTCAAGTCTTATAAGCGCGTCTTTGTGTGAAAATTACTATTATTATTTTCTAAGCTTTTTAAATGTAAAAAAAAATTAGCCCTTTTTATATTTTTTGATATGAAACCCTTGTCCTGACAATAAAGAACACATTAAAAGAGAATTATCCATTTTGATGCATCCGTTCCAAAGTTATGCGCATACATACATTTTGGTGATTCATTTTTATTTACAAAGATATTATGTAAAGCGACAGAATAAGAAAAATCAATTGTTATTGTGCTGAATTTTATACTTTATTTAAAAACACTCATGACCAGCCAAAATTTTCCGTAGAAGTTATGAGGGAAAAATACAAATTTAAGGTTAGTTTTTCAATTGACAGATTGATAATACTAGTAAGTTTAGTTTTAAAATTGTAATACATCTGTATATCTATATATCTATACTGACCCCTAGACTAGATTCACGTCCCTGAGTGCTAGTTGTCGACTTCACATATAGTTACTAACTCAACATAAAAATATTTTTAACCTCACTCAAATTATTTAAAAGAGAACCGATTGAACAATTTATTTTTGGCAGCGGTTCTTACTAAATTATTTTATAGGTAGCTTTAATATCTTGGTTTTAATCTATCATAGCAATAACATTACAACATAAACAAATAATCAAATATCGCTCATCCCTTCTATTCGAAAAGTGTCGCTTTGTTCCTCTTTAAGCGGGAGCAAAATAACACTTTTCCGATGGGAACTTTTTAGTGGACCGAAAAGTGATTTGAATTTGGAACATACGTATAAGTATAAACGTTCATAGAAATCAAACGCAAACTGTATGAAATTCTGGCTGTATGTTCTGGTTGCACAGCGCTAACTAAAAAAAAAAAAAGCGCGCCAATGACGTCTCTTGTTTTGAAGTCAATAGGTACATATTTTTTTATAGAAAGGGGGTGAAAAGTAAAGTGTATGACTCGACACCACATTATTTTTGGGTAAAAATACTATATTGCTCCCTTGTGATACAAATCCACAGTTTGAGTATTACAGTATTTTATTATTGAATTACACAATGATATAAATATATAACTGGAGGTGTCAAATGAAGTGATAATAGACTGGCGTCATTTCCAGGTGGGGAATTCTCGATGTTAGTCAAAACAAATACGTGACGTCATAGAGCGTTGACTTGACTTCCTTGAGCACATCGCCATCAGTCTACGGGAAAATACCGCACCCATCAACATTGGATAATCAATAATGGGAAATGTTTTCTAGTATAGGTCTTAGGTACTTCTGGAATAAAGATCATTCTGCCTTGGGACATTGATATGCAGAAAATAAAATATATAAATAAAAAAAATAAAAATAAAATATTTTTGTAAGTAATTTCGTGATGGGATTACTATTATGTATAATAATCAGGCTGTACTCACGTCATTACTATCGGAATTTGCCCAAGCTCTGAACTTGGCAGAATCGCGGCGTGAACTGAGCTAATGAATCATCCCGAATGAGTTGAAACCAGTCGGGCAAATTTCGATCGTAATGACGTGAGTACAGTAAGATAATTATATATAATATAAAATATTTGTAATATATGTTACAAATAAGAGTCATTTTCTAATCTCGCCGGTTAATGTCAGACATAAATCTGATATCAAATAGATGTAGTTTTCTCACGTCATAGAATAGAATCCGAAACATTTGGGTATAGTTGGATAAATGAATGTTTATATGTCTTTGTAATACGGTTACATTAAGTCTGCCTTATATATTATATTGTGAAATTATATTTGATTTTCTTATCATAATTAAAGTAATCAACTAACCGTAATAACACATGTTATGACCTACTTCTTTTCTTATTTCATTAACCCTATTAATAAGGCCTACAATGACTTAAAACTACAATAAAAAGGTCTTGTTTCAATATTACTTTGAGACGAAAATATTATGAATATTACGAAAAAAAAAAAATTGTCAGAAATTTTAGTAAAACTATATAAGTATCAGTATAAATGTGAAAGTAATATTGTTGTAAAATATTTTTTTTCAGATTGGTTTTTAGAATTACGAGTTTTAAGTGCAATTAATTAGTAATTAAAAAAAATCAGAATTTTTTTAAACAAAATAATCTGTATAAAAAAGGAAAGTAAGATTGTTATAATATTACTTTGGTGATAGTAAGGTTTATGTATCGATTATGAACACAGTGGGATGTTATAAGATAACGCGTAATAATCAATAGTTTTCGGCAACACCACTGTTAGGTACATTGTTATGTTTGTATGGTTATATTATTAAAAAATGTATTTTATTGAAATTTATATTAAAAATTATTAATATGAGATTTATTTTTAATTGTCATTCGTAATAATGAAATTATGAAAAATGAGACTAGATTTCTGGACTATTATAGCTCATGTAAAATATTTCATTAATTTTTTAAGATATGATCTTATGACTATTTTCATTACATATCATTATACTGAATTCAAAACTGAAAGCGATAAACTCAAAACCTACAAACTGATTTTTGTAAGGTTTTCACTAATGAATAGTATGATTCCAATTTAAGGTTTCGGAGTTTAATTCATTACAATTTTATATAAATTAACTAAGATATAATGATAATTGTAAAAGAGAACACAAAAATCTTTTTTATAATTAAATTGAGAATATTTTAAGTAGAATAAAATATGTTTGTTTGTTTAATATATATTTTAAAAATATTATTGTCCTATAAAATAAAATGGCAGGTCACTAGCAGGTATACCTAAGAAACAAACGGATCAGAAGAGACAGAGAACAGACTGAAAGAGACAAAAAATCAACCAAAGCATTATAAATCAATCATTGACGTACACAAGTGATTACTAATATTGATTCAAAATGGAAAACAAACAAAAATATACAGTTACAACTTAATAATCATGAGATGAGATGAGATAAGATGAGATGATATCAGGTGAGATGAGATCAGATACCAACTCACCTTTCTATAGATGAGAGAACAGCAAGCCACCCTGAACTTCATACCCATGTGTAATATTGCCATCATGTACGGATGCACCACAAACACATTCAGAGCTGAACATAACACCACACCACCAGCGTACACATACGCCTCCTGTGGCTTAACTGTATTCTGATCTGGACTGTAATATTCCACCAACTTTCCTAGAAACACCGGCTGTGCTATGCTGAAAAATAGCATTTATATTATTATTTGTATTGAAATTTTCATGATCCATTACTATATATAATTATCCGGCTGTACTCGTTAACACTATTGGCATTTAACCGACTAGTTTCAAATTGGTTCAAAACATCCGGATTGTATATAATATTTAAGTGAGTACCGTCAAATAATTATATATAATTATTATATTATATCTCGATTAACCGGACTTTTTCGGTATTCGGATAATCAAAGATCCGGATAATAACAAAAAAGAAAACCGGTTTTTGCACATATAAAACATGTTAGGTAAAAATATAACAAAAAATAATATTAACTATTTGTTATAATGTTAAGAGATGATTTTTGAATTAATAAATAATATATATATACATATCTAGTACATATTTAAAATATTTCGTAGGAATGAAATCCGGATAATCGGATATCGACTATAATTAATTATAATACTTCATTGCCCTTGTATAAGAACACAGGATGTTTACAATTCAATGAAAGAAATGGAATACAAGGAAATATTACAATAATATTGCATTCTATGAAATGGCACTCGATCACTCGATGAACTAACAATGAGTGAAATAACAAAATGGCTGCCCATTAGTGTAAACTATCTACGATTCCTCAGTCTCACTTTGATTGCGTGCTATTCTCTCTTGCTCGCAACACATTATTCTTTAGATCCAGAAGTCTGCTGTGCATAAAGATTTGGTGATCTTGTCCAAAACAAGCAATAAAAAAACCAAGCATACGGGGCTGTTGGATTCTATAGAAACAAAGAAACTCTTAGCAATTGAACTGTAACTAATTGTCAATTGTTAGTAATTAATATTAGTGTACTTCATAAATTCTACATAAAAATACTAGCATTATAACCTTATATAACTAAGAATATTATTTGTTTCAATGCTCATTATCCATAACTCAATTATCCATAACTAACCATAGGCTATAATTAATATTATTTTAATATTACGACACTTTTATTGACTTTTCATACTGCCTTATTATTTGAAACTAGATTCCACCGGCAGCTTCGCCCGCGTGGCTTTTAGTAAACGTAAGCCTTTTTGTTCATGTTAAAAAGTGAGTTATTATTATTATTATTGGCCGTCCGCAAAGATTCGATCTTATTAAGTCAAGAATCGTTGTTATCCAGTCCAATGGAGTATATTTGAACCAATATATGTAGTAAAGATGATCTTAAATATATCTTATTTATAGTAAAGTCGTTTTTACGCAGGTGGAACCGCGAGTAACAGCTAGTTATAATATAAAATTAGTGTATGAAGTCACTTCATATATATAACTGAAGGTTCGTCATGACATGAGACCAATTACAAGACTATTTATGAACAAAGGAAGAAATAAGTGGTCATAGAAAACAATCTTGACAATAGAAGTTTAGTTCTGATGATACAGATATACTATATGTACCTATATCAGGACGGCGAACCTTTTTTGATGTCCGTGCCACAAAGCAGAAAAAAAAATAAGTAGGTAACGTGCCACAATAACATTTTAGTTGAAATGTAATGCTGAAACTATCATGAAATTTGTACCTATTTCAATAAAACTATTTTACGGATATAACTCGCGTTTATTATTACATTTTTAAATTTAACCCGACGTTTCGAATGCTTTGCAGCAAACGTATTCGCGGTAAGACGAGATGATGGTGTCCGTCAGTCAGTCAGTTTATTTGTCACCTACCTCCAACGGTTCCCGAGTTTACGGGCATAGAGTTCAGGATCCATACAAAGCGTTCTAACTGTGTCTATGGACTTGGCAGTCTATTCACGGACATGTCATTTTATATTTTTCATGATAGGATCCCAGGTGTTCGATAGATTCCAACAATCTTCTCTATTAAAATTAGGATGTTTTTTAATTTCAATAGCCTAGTTAATCATTCTTGGTACATATCTGTGTTCACGAGCGAAGATCTTTGGTTTATCAAAGCGAAGAAAGTGGTTGGGCTTGTCTATTGTGTGTTCACACACTGCCGATTTCGACGTACGCCTATTTTTTAAATCTGAGATGTGTTCCTTGATTCTAGTACCAATGCTCCTCTTTGTTTGATCAATGTATGATAAGCCACAATCACAATCAAGTTTGTATACACCTGCATCCTGAACTCTATGCCCTTAAACTCAGAAACCGTTGGAGGTAGGTGACAAATAAATTGACTGACTGACAGACACCATCATCTCGTCTTACCGAGAACACGTTTGCTGCAAAGCAATCGAAACGTCGCGTTAAATTTATAATGTAATAATAAACGCGAGTTATATCCGTAAAATAGTTTTATTGAATCGTGTAGTACTCGTGTAAATCTTAGAAAACATTATTTTGTTCCTAATTTGTCAATTTTTTTTCCATTTTTTTTTTCATTTTTTTATTCAATTTCTGTTTGTTTCGTGTGTACTACAAAATTATATCATATATAAATTAAGTGTAGATTAATCATTTTTAATTCATTTTTATCAAAATCAAGGTAAATAAAAAAAATTGCTTTTGTCAGTGCCATCAAAAATTTAAACGCGTGCCATTGGTTCCCCATCCCTGACCTATATCATACTATTTATAATTTTCTTTTAGTGAGGTTTTTGTACAAAGACTGAATAATTATCCGGCTATACTCACGTCAATACTATCAGACTTTGACCGATTAGTTTCGTAACCGACCACGCACCTAATTCATGAGCTCGGAGCATGGTGATTCACGAGCTTGCCGCAATTCCATGAGTACACCCGGACAGTTATATATAGAACTAGCTTTTACCCGCGGCTCCCACCTCTTTATGAATAGAATTACTAAAAATCCTTTATTAGCGGATGTCTCCTAGTTACAATTTATCTTCCTGCCCAGCTGTATCTTTACTGACTCAGTGGTTTTCGAGATTCCGTGATGAGTGACTGTATTTCTCTTATATATATATGGTAAGGTTGTCTAGAAGACATCGTCTTTAGGCGATAACAACTTTTTTGTATTTCCAATATATTTTTTAGTGTGCAATAAAAAATATAATTAAAAAAACTGTCATACATAAATGCATCACAAAGCGATATATATTTAAATTTGAACTCATTATTATATTAAATGTGTTAGTTACGTAGTTTGTAAGACATATGTTAGACTAAAAAGTAAGTAGGTTAAACAAATATTAAAGAAACGTTTTCAAACACGAAACAAATACTAATGCGACTCGAACCCAGTTTTTACTCGAGTGACTCGAATCAGTTTGTCAAACTCGCACTCGATTGAAAAAAAAAATTACTCGAGTTACCGAAACAACTTCGCAACGGCACTTCGAGTTTATTTTGTCGCTTAGGCATTTGATTTTAGCTATAAGTATAGAAGTAATTGCAACATGCAACTCGAGTGTCATTTTTTACTCGAGTGACTCGATAACTCGAATATGATTCGAGTGAGGTAATAAAAATACTCGAGTAATTCGATAACTCGAATACAATTTGAGTGAGGCAGTCAAATTTCTCGAGTGATTCGAGTCAAAATCTTATTCCAGTCACATCATTACATACTGTACTTCTATGTCAGTAGTATAGAATTAGTTTTCTTTCTATCTATAAAAATAATGTTTTTTTTTTACTTTCCCTTTTAATTAGTTAAAGATATTAACTTATTTTAATTATTATGAACTGTAACAACTATACTTATATTACAAAAAAAAAACGAGCGATTGAAAACATTATTTATGTTTATAATAAAGCATGAAAGATTGTTTGTTTGTTAAATATCTCTAATCATGGAAACTATTGGATACATTTGAAAAATACTTGCTACTATTCTTAGTTATTTTAATAAATAATAATACCGTTCGTCCAATGAAACCGCGTCAAATTGCTAGTTTTATTTTGAGTTTAAGGTACTATTTTATAAACTGTTTGAAAAACTGCAACAAATAAATACAAAATATTTTTTTTGCATTCTCCAAGGTCAATATGTCCTTGTCCTTAGTTTAGTCTCGTCTGGGAACTGCCACTAACAGCAAAGCAGGTTCTGTTTTTTTGAAAATATAAAACTCCAAGGTCAAATCCTTACGAATCTAAAATTGTAGCATTTCTATACTACATTATACTATACTAGCGCTCCGCATTGGGTTCGCACGAATATTTAACAAAAATTTAAAAAAAACACGGACACACGTGTTACTTTTTTGTAGTTTTTATACAGATCCCTAATGATTTTGGAAATATTTTATGTTCATTAGAAATAATGAAGGGTTCAAATATATATATTTTTTAAATCGGTTCAATACTTTCGGAGCCCATTCAGTACAAACTTACAATCAAATCATTCTCTCTATAATAATACTAGAAGCGCGAACCAGATCTCAATTTTGACTCTCCGCGCTCGCAAAATCTCGGTATGTTTTAACATATTGAGCGAAGCGAAGTGAAATTGAACCATTACTAAATTTTTTTTTGTATTTTTGTTTATTAAATGATCATCAGTTTGATGACCATCAATTTTCGGATATACTGTTTTTGATTGATGCACCTCGGTGCATCCTCGGATGCATAAAAGAGAGCTTCGCTCTATAAAAATAACGATAATATAGACAACAAGTATTAAAAAAAAATGGCTCAGCAATATTACGTCAGTATAAGAGAATATTTACATCTCTAGAAAACCCCCTTTTTCTAGTAGGTATAAGTATTATGTTCTTTATGTATACAATTTCCTTGATGTCACTTTACATTCGTTAAACAACTACTTGCGGATATCAACAGTCAATTGGTACTCGTATGTTATTGAAAAACTTACTAAACAATGTCTCTGAGAAAAGTCAGCTTCCTATGTACAATTTATACTATTAACTTATTTGTTTGAGACTATACTTTTAAACTGTAAAACCTATTTAAATTTTAAATATAGAATCACATTTGATTTACACGGTAGCTCAAATGTAAGAGCGTCCGGATTTTCTCCGCAAGGTCACAGGTTTGAGTTCTTTTTTTTGGTTCAAATTATTTTTATTAAATGTTAAAGCGTTCGGACTGTTTCCCAAAAATGCGCAGGTTTGAATTGTTTTTTTTTTTGTTAATTTTTTTTTAATCGTTAGATGTCCGGCCTGTTTTTAAAGGTCACAGATTTGAGATTTTTTTACTTTTGTTAGCTTATTTTTCGTTAATGTATATAAGTAAATAAAAGCATTGAATAAAATATTTTTTAATAATATCCCTAATATAATAGAAAAAACTTAAAACTTTAATATGAATAATTTAAGAAAAATTATAGTATTTGAAGTAAATCCACAAACAGTTTAGAAAAATGAGGTAGCATAACAGCAAAATACCACGGGCCCCCTAAGGAAAGGGGGCTTCCGGTCTATATTAAAAATAACTAAAAATCTATTATGGTACCATTGTTTGTAGTATAGAGGTTTAAAATAGAAAATACTATGTCAATGGTTGATCTTTATGTAAAGAAGAAAAGGCCCCCTCCAGTGAAATTATCTGGGCCTCACTCAATATAGTTTCAAAAGTGAGCGTGAACAAAAACATATTCAAGATAGGTTTAATCATTAGTGCATTTAAACAGTGAACACTCACTGTACATAGATAGAAAGAGAGATGGAGGGCAAGAGAGAGAGGGATAATCTTTTTTTAGTGTGAATATTAATTTTAGGTTCAATAATTGTATATCTTCTGAATATCGTTTTACTTAGAATAATATTCAGCATGTTGAATTATTACAAAATATAAATATTACTGATGTATGTAAATTATATCGAACGCAATATTATTCTAAATAAACATAGAAGAAGAAGATTTTTATATTTATAAGATGACTAAGAACTGTATCGTAATGCTATGCCTGTCATAATAAGAAAGATTTTTATATCGCGTTAAACAAACAAACTTTTCAGCTTTACAATATAAATATAGATATACTAATATTAATTAGTATAGATAATGATTAGTAAATGTAGGCAGTATTAATAGATACAAAAAATAGCATTTTGGGCATAAATTAATATTTCAGGGGACGCGGGTTTGAGTCCTGCGCATGTTTTACATTTGTAATTTATATATATTAATTAAAACATTACAATTAAATTGTATATACTTATTAAAAAAATATATTATAGATTTTTTTTTTATATAAAATAATTTAATAAAATCTTTCATATATCTAAAATATAAAAAATTTGAGCAAAATCGAGTAAAGCTGTTAGTAGTGTTATCGTGGCTCAAAGGTTTTCATCTGACACCATTACTGAAGGTGAGTGACATACGCACTGAGAACATTATATTATTTATAAATATATACATTTATATATATAATAATGTTCTAGATTCTAAGCATCCGTTTTTACGATTGTTATATTAAACAATATTTATTTGTACCTACTGTAATATTTTAATTTACTTAGTAACATGTTTTAAATTGACTATAAGCATAAAAAATAGACATATTTTAAAAATTAATTAATTTTTTGATATTTTTTATTTATTTATTATTATTTTTTAATTTTTATTTTCTTTTTAATTACTGAAATCATTGTGGTGAGGTAAAAGATCAAATCCTGTCATATTGTTCAACTACTATAAAAACATCTATAAACCCATGGTTTTATGAAGCATGGGTTTTAGTTTGATGATTAAATAAAAAGAAAACGTAGAGCAAGTCAAGGTATTTTATTTAAAATAGTCATTTATGTATGAAACCACATGACTTACTCTATTTCAGGGATGGCTAACCTTTTTTAAAGTCCGTGCCACAAAGTTAAAAACAAAAAAATTTAAATAAACAACGTGCCACAATAAAATTTCGAAATGTTAGCGTGAAACTATATAAATAAACAAATATAAATAATTCTTCTTTATAAATTTTTTGTTCTTTTAATATTGTTTCATTATTATTTTATTTTGTACGTGCCATCAAAACTTTCAAACGTGCCAGTTGTGACACGCGTTCCATTGGTTCACCATCTCTGATCTAGTTTTACGGTTTAAAGACCAGGCAATAGAGAAGAATGAGCAAGCTAAGACAAGGATGCTCTATATACATATATATATTTAAATAAAGCCACAATTACTCATAGTATTGTAGTAATTACTATGAGTCACATATGTTATATTACAAAGTGGAAGAGTTTGTTTGTGTATACGATCTAATCATAAAATACTGCATGGATTTGTAAAATTCGTTCTATTTATAATAGGTTCATAAGGAAGGTTGAAAGCTATCTAGCGTTACATTACTCTTTTTCGTTACTTTAATAGTAAACCAGTCGCTGAAGCACGGGAGCCTAAAGTAACGAATGATTGTCAATTAAAGTTAGACTGCTAAAATTGGGTTAAGAGCAAAATGACTAATAATTCATAGCTCAAAAACTAACCGCAACATCTGTTGAATTAACTGTGAAAGTCTGTCTGAAATTTGCACATTTGCACATAATCTGTGCATGTATGATGTGATCTCTCACCTCATAACTTCCACTCAAATGCAAGTGGCAGATCAAAATTTCTAGCGTATAATAAACGTACGTAAAAAAATGAAGTATACTAAATTTCAGACCTGAACTATGTTCTGTTTAGAAGTGATTGTGAACACGAACCAGACGGATACACCGACATCCTATACAATCTAATAATGTTTGGTAGTTAATGAAATAGATCGTCCACGGGTAGAACGATATGATATGTGAGAAGAAATTAGAATCTGAATAAAGTGTAGCAAAAGATGTTTTGAGAATACTTTAATAAATAAACACTATTTATATGAACATTTAACTGTAGACTGTATTTTATATATATTACAAATGTTTTATTGTGTTTAAATATATTTAACAGAAATAATAAACGAGTGAATGAATTGTACCGATTTTGTTTAAAACTAGCCTTTACTCGCGGTTCCACCCAAGGACGAAAGATTTAATTTATTATTAATAAAATAAGAAATAGTAGCGCAAGTCTAGAAATACTTCTTTATGTATATAGATATTATAATGATAAATATTTAAAATCCAAGATAGGATCGAAGATTAGCGCTTTCCACCACACAAACAAACAAACACTTTATTATATAATAGTAAATATTATATTTGCCATACTTAATATTAAGGTCATATAAAAAACTATATATTTATATATATATGACTCAGAACTATGTTAGTGTCCATCACCTTGTTAAAGTTGTCAGAAATGAACTCTTATCTTCATATACGTTCATTGTTTTGTTGGGCTTTTTATTTCTTTGTTCACATATTATTAAAACATACTTAAATTTTAATAAATTTACTTGAGATTAATGCATTATACGTTAAAAAGATATATTTTGAAGGAAAATAAAAGATAATCTTTTATTTTACATATTAAAAAGATTAGTTCTACTAAAACTGTTCTTTTGAATTGATAAAAAATTAAGACTAGATTGTTTGTCGCTTGTTTTGAGTTCAATTAATTAAAATAGGTACGTGAAAGACGTAGAATTGTTCATTAATATTCTTGAGTTTACAAGGATTTCAGGAATATTCAGAATTGATTTTATGCTAATAATTTTTTGTCTTAAGTCCTATTATTCAACTCTGTAATAAATCGTAAGTCAAGACTACCAAATTAAAGAAACCTCACAAAATTTAATTAGTTTCTATTACTTGTAATAAAAATAATGACATTGCGTTTACATCTCAGGGTCTCGTATGAGGATACTTTTTCTTTCCTTAAAAGTTTTCTTTCCTTTTCTTTCGTAACTAATACATTTATATTAAAATAGCAAAAATAATTACAAGAACTAAAAAAAAACTAAAAAAACATTACTATTTTAAATGTATATGTATATATATGTGTTTTAAATGTATATGTATGTGTGGGATAGTCATTTACAGATAATATATACAAGTCAAAAAACCAATATACTATCTAAATTTAAAGTTTATTCAAATAACATTATTCACATCTCGTCTACCCGTGAACACGATTGCTGCAAAGCATTCGAAACGTCGGGTTAAAATAAAAATCTATTAATATTATTTATATTTGACATACAACATATCCAATGAAGAATGTTGTATTTTAAACTGCACTATTTGTGTGGTCATTGCTCCTCAGCAAAGGTATTATCTTCAGCCATTAACTTAATTAACTTCAATTACTTGTATTTCAAAAGCACATTACTAGAAACTCCTTAGAGAATATATTATATTATATACTTATTTTTATTGTTTTTTTTTTACTAAAGAAAAAATCTTAGTCTTGTATCAACATGTTAAATTAAATTTATCTATGAACATCTTCAACCATGTTCAAATTATTTAAATTTAGAAATATAGCTCGCTGGTTCGAGCCCTATTCTGTTAATTTTAACACATTTATTTTTAACGTAAAATACATTCGAGTTTATAATTTAAATATTCTAAATCATAATTTTATTCATTATTTCTTAATTATACTATTATACGAATAATTGTAATTATTAAAATTCTGATTAAAAACGAATTATTTTATATATGTATAATTTTTTATGTTCGTAAATAATTAAGACTCACCGTATTCCACATTCCATAAGCAATAAAACGAAACCATAGAGCATACATCTCGCCGCGTACGCACGCAGAATGACTCTGAGCAAGCTTGGAGTACGTTTGCCCTCAGCGCTCGCTACCTCCTCCTCCCACAGACGAGCGAATTTATCCCCGAGGGGCCCTGTACAGAGATAGAAATAATATACAAATATCAGTTGTAGTAAATATATAATAACTTTCATATACACGGTGTCCCAATGCTCAACGTCAAGCCGAAACCGGGTGATAGGATTGAGGGCAACAATCATGAAAAAATTAGAAAAAAATCCATACCATGCATTCGAAATATATGGGCATTTTAAAAACGCAGAATTATGATCAAACTTTAACCATTTTTGAGTGCTGTGGTTAATATTTAGTTATTATTAACTGTTATTTTTTTTAATTTAAACTTTTTAGTTTGTTATTAATAAGACTTTCTGAAGAACTACGAATTTAAAATTGTTAAGATTTGCCGACTTTGACAGGGCCTGCTTAAAAAAATGTACTTACTACAGCTCCCTGGCAATTGACATCAAAAGTTGGACGGTTAAACTGAATTCTAAAGTTCAACACTTGTTTGTTTATATTTAAAAAAAAACGAGTTAAAAATAAAAATATTAATATTCTATACAATTCTGTCATAATATCTAATTTATTCTTTCATAAATATAATCTGAGGAAAAAATCCCTCCAAAGTAATAATGAAGAATAGTATTTTACACAAACATATTTAAACGAAAAATTATTTACGACCCATAAAATATAATGTATGTACAATTTTTCGAATAATATTTATGAGTGAATATATATTTATCGTTTATTTATACTATTAAAATATAAACAAGTGAAGATGAAAGTAAATAAAAAAAACCAAACTACTTTTCCAGTTATATAGTAATACAATACACGAGTATATATTTATTTAGAGTACCCACTTATTTGTTTCAGCACGTGCACGATACATAATGCAATGATAAATGGCTGTACGCCAATTCACAGCAATTACTTTACACAGAAAATATTGAGATAACATTATTATAATTAAATTATAAATAAACAAAATTCAACTTTAGATTATTCAATAATACGTAACAATAATAATAATAACACGTTAGAATTTAACGTAGAAAAGATGAGCCATTTTTCTTAGAAACGAGCATTGCTTGCATTTTTTATTACATTGTCATTGTAACAATTGTCATCCTGTGTGTGTGTAAATCTAATGTAATATTTAATCTATTTTTTATGTGTGCGTGTGTTGTTTGTAATATTAAAATGTTTATGTGAGTTGAGTCGTCTTCGCTTTTCTTATTCTAGTAATGGTGTTGCTGTGGTGATTATGTAATCCAATACATTGTATTCTGTCTTAGATTCGTTGCAGTAGTTTAATGAAAGATTTTATAATTCCTTTTTATTATTTAAACAACTAATATATTTTCAAGTTCACGTCTCTGTAGTAACCGGTTATCTCCGGTTTTATCCAATTTTAAAATCGAAATTTCCTATGTAATAGAATTATTATGAATTCAAAAATTAAAACTTAATTTAAATCAAATATTATTTAATAGGACAAACGCAAAAGTAGATTAATATATGATAATATTTAATGTACGAAATTTTACCGCTCAATAGTAATCGCGGCGCTACACTGCAGCGAACTTTGCATCTATTTATTCCAAAAAATTTTATTACGAAATCTCAAAACTTGCAGACAATAACAATAATTCAATTAAAATGCAAAATAATTAATAGATAACCTTCATTAATGAATAATGCAAAAAATAATTGATAATTTCAAATGACGTATTAAATATTGTAGCCTTTCTATAAAAAAAATTGTTTATATATATATATAAATTTATTTCGATGTACTCACGTAAAGTATTTATCGCAATTTTTGGGACTAGTTTTGAACCCATTTACGTCGTTATTTCGTGCTCCGAATTCAAAATAAGGGCCTCAATTGAATTCAAAATGTACAGGCAAATTCCGATAATATTTACATAAGTACAGCGGGATAATTATATGTAATAGTAATAATGAATTAAATGCCAGGCAGACGTGTACAGAGTACTGAATGCCGATTAAAATATTTATTCGTCACCATGGTTGCAGGGACGCAAACAATATGCTTCTAACCAATAAAACAATTTTTAACGGCCTTATATATTTATATTCTAGAAAGTTCTAAAATTTTATAAATTGTTACTTACCAGATGCATGTTCTTCCAAAGGTTGATATAGATCTGTTTCTTCTAGTTCTTTTTTTAAACCACCCCAAAATATAGGTAATGTCCATCTAAAAAGGTTACATAATAACAGAGGTTAGTTTTGAATGCTTTTTTAATAAAATGTAATAGAAAAAGTTAACAAGTTATTTGTTGTATAGTTTTTCTGTAACAGGTCATTAGATTTTTTTCCTAAAAATAATGTTATGCAATTAAACAAATAAGAACTTTTAAGTCTTTCACCCTTCCACTTACCCTATAACTTTTGACCATAAAATTTAAAATTAAAAATGAAAATATTAGTAGACATTTAATAAGTAATTAACCTTGAAACACTGGTTTTGAAGTTAAATAATATAAAACTGAGAAAATTAATTCATTTGATTTTTCACAAACTTTATTTTTTTTTAATTCAATTTATTTTCAATTACCTTTTTTTTCTTAACTCCATTCATTTAAATATTAAATGGTTTTATGTAATGTGATTGTAAATAAAAAGGTATAAATAGTTCATTTTATTTTACTCACTAACCAAAATACCTATAATTATAATTAAAAATATATTTTGAAAACTTACCCAAAAGTTATAGCTGAAAGAGGATTAGCGCTTGCTCGAGGATGCGGCGGCCGGCCCTTTTTTTTATTCGATTCCATTCTTCTGGTTTACTACACAATAAAGTTACGAAATATTTAAGTGGATAAATTTTTAAGGTACTTACAAGTTTTAAATCAACATTTTAAAGTATTGCAGACAAAATGTTTATAAATTTTAAAAAGTTATGAACTCTTACAGCGCGTGATCCTCATGTATTTTAGATTCCACAAAAAAAACACATGGCACCACTTCAACTACACAATTTACCTATCCTATACGGAATAATTTTGTGCCAATTTGTTTTAATCCTACCCTTTCAGATTAAACGTTTCAAAAAGGATTTACTGGTTTTACAGGTTATAAAAAATAAATAAACTCCCGAACGAATTTTCAATATTAAAATTATAAACAATAATATAATATGAACACATAAAAATTAATAAAATCGATGGCACTACTTCTATAACCTAACTATCGTTCAACACTACACATTATACAAATATGAAAAAAGACTGAACTTCAAGTTGTCATTTACTTGAACAGCAGCAGTCAAAGGAATAGATAATACCTAGTATGACAGACTAAACAGTACAGTGTATAAAAGATTTGCAATAAGTAATATCTTTGTAAAGTCTTTGTAAAAGTTAAATGAAATAAATGTTCTTGATAATCTTTAAAAATATTATTAAAAGTAAAGCTAATACTTTCGTCTATTTAAATAGTGGAGTTTCTGTTTTCAATGGCTATAGAATAAAATATGATTTAAATATTAAATTCTGGGTCATGCATGCTCATGCGGTCATGAAAGTTGCTTACAAGAGAAGAAGTTTGTTTGATACTGATACTGATATTACATTGAATTTATTAAAAATGTTAAAGATATATATTTTTTTAATCAAATCTGATACTTTTCAATTCAATCAAACACGATAGTCTTGCTTAGAATTACTATAATACTTTAAAGTTAGTATTATTATTTAAAGGAAGTCATAATTTGATAATTTCATAGTTCAAGTAGCCGTTTATCGTTTCATTTCTAGTCTCACTGCCTGACATCCATCATTTCACCCTACCTATGCCTGTCACTGTCATTGGTTATTTAGTCTTTTATGTATATTCGAAATTCAAGTTTTTCTAAAATAAATAACTGTACTATATAGTATACTTTCCCACAATCGCTATGAATAACAAAAGCTTAATGGGTAAATTGGTGTTACACAAATGAATTAATAAATATGTAAAACTTATATTTAAACGAATACCATTTGATACTACGTACTTTTAGGGTTTTTTTATGAAATAAATTTTAAAAATCTTTTCGATTTGAATGACAACAGCAGATAATGATATTGATCTATTTAAAACGATATAAAGGCATGTTACTGGCTAGTATATTATTTTTTTACCTTGGTTGTGGAATTACATTAAGTTTTATAAATATAGAATGTGCATCAGCAATTTCTAGTCTAAAGTTAAGAGAAAATAACGAAGCTATATTCGACGAAATTGAATATGTTGTGCTCGTAATTAGCAGCCCTAATAATGAAGCAAAAAGAGATGCCATAAGGGCAACTTGGGCGAATTTTATAAATAATGTATTTATAGAAAATGGGGAAAAGTTGTATAAATGGAACCATACTTGGATGACACCAAACATGAAACAAAATTTTATTAAAATATTTTTTGTAGTAGGAACAAAAAATTTAGAAAATGAGCAGCTTAAAAAAATTAATTTCGAAAATAATAGGAGTAATGATTTACTACTATTAAAAACATTTGAGGATTCTTATAAAAATCTAGCATCAAAGATTCTTTTGTCTTTAGATTGGGTGAGCCAAAATTTAAAAAAATTGAAGTATGTTATTAAATGTGATGATGATTCCTTTGTTAGGATTGACTTGATTGTAAAAGATCTGGAAGCATTTGCACCAGGGATGGATGATGTAGCCATCAGCTCATATGTTACTTTTAAGGTATTTTTACATACATATTAAAACTAATTTAAATTTATTAATGTTTTTCTATAATGTAGTTTCTGTTTTAGAAATACTTACCTCGTTATAATGGATTATATTGGGGTTACTTTGATGGAGGAGCAAGAATATATTTAAATGGCAAGTGGCAAGAGAAGTCCTGGTTTCTCTGTGACAATTATCTTCCATATGCCTTAGGAGGTGGCTATGTTATATCACGTAGCATTATTGATTATTTGTCCCGTAATTTGGATTTCTTAAGGTATTTTCCATTTTCATTTTTAACAAGCTGATGCTAGAAACTGTTTTGCCTCCTCAGACTAAGACGATCTAACGTTTATTATCATTTCAAATCCATACATTTTAATTATATTATACCTATATCCCCAAAAAGGTTTATGCTTTTCCATAAATATTGTGTAATTTACTTTTTTGTAAAAAACTCCTTCTATTATATATTAGCGTGGGCTTACGAGAGGCATAGGTTTTCCACCCGAGCATCTGCCTTTATGTTGCTAACACCGCGACATAGAACGGCAGCGTTTCGTGGTAGTTTTAAGTATGCAGCTACTCGCTGCTGGAATAATCTTCCACCGCCTTTGAGGAAGCTGAAGACCGTAAATACGTTTCGTAAATATTGCAAAATACAATTATTACAAAGCCAAATACGTTGATTCGATTTACCTTCACTGTATGTTCCTTGCGCATGCAGTGGTGGTGCAGTGTTTATCTTTTGGTTTTACTGCCACGAGATGCTGCTGGTATTTATTTATGTCTATGTATACAGCTGTATGTATTGTATATGTAAATATGTATTATGAGCGTATATGTGTGTATTTTTGTGTATGTGTGTATATATATATATATATATATATATATATGTGTGTATACGTGTGTTGTATATCTGTGTAATTTCTTGTTATCCAACTAATCAATGTTAATATATAATTCAGTTCTTTGGCCAAGGTAAATAGTTTTAATTTATTTTTTTTTTCTGGTCCTTATTTCTTTTGCGTCCGTGATGTCGAGTAAGGGGTTCAACTGAAAATCAGTGTATAAGGTAAACTTCGCCTTGTACGAATGCTGAGTTGTGCCCTTTTCTTGACATCACACAACATTGGCACATATTAATTTTTGTTGTTTAATAAACAATTTTTGTGTTTTTGTTTATTTTTTATTTTGTCATCATTTAGTTTTATATATATAAATTTTTCTCTTTATTAATTTTGAGACGTTGTCAGTGTTGTGTGTTGTTATTGAATAAATGTTATTTTCTTTCTTTCTTTTCTATTTGTTAGTGCATGAACCTATAACCAAACTAAATTTAATAAAAAAGACTATTTCCCTCGACTATTCTGCCATGCTCATAAATAAAAATGCCGAATGGGTACGAAATTAGTTGGGCCAATTCCGACAGTTTATGTGATAGTCAGATAATTATATTAGTAATCATAGATCACGAAAGTTTAAATAAAAAACTATTTAGTTGTTTAATCATATCAACTATTGCTTTTCATTTCATGTCATGAACTCTATACAAGTTTTTTTATTAACATTTTGACAATTTATTTAAAATATTATTCTTTAATAATTCTAATTATTATAAAAATTTTATTTACATGACAAAAAAGTTGGTTTTAAAAAAATGTTAAATTTGGCCAGTAAGAAGCATTAAAATCTATCTATAATATTTTCAGTCAGTACAACTCAGAAGATGTTTCTATGGGAGTTTGGACGGCTGCACTTGAAGGGATCAATAGAGTGCATGATACAAGATTTGATACTCAATGGAAATCTCGAGGGTGTGACACAACCATGTTGGTGCGCCATAAACAAACCCCAAGCGATATGTTCCAAATGTATAGAACTTTAGTACACTCACAAGGAAAAAGACTTTGCAAGACTGATACTATATTAAGAAAATCTTATAGCTATAATTGGAACGTACTTCCAAGTGAGTGTTGTAAATAAATAGACAAATTCCAAACATTATTTTTTATTTAAAGAAATGAAAACATACACATTTCAACTATCAATGGAAAACAATGATAAACTATTATAACAATTATGTCGAACAAAACTATGATTATGGCAAAACTCTTAGCAATCACCCATACATAATACAAAGCTAGTAAAAAACAAATAAGAATTACAATATTAATAACACTAACAATATTAATAAAGTTTCTATAATACACTTTATGGATTATAGTTTTTTTTTTGTTGTTACAAACTGGAAATAATCAATGAAATTTTTTTTAAATCTAAATTTATAAAAAATATTTGTGCTTTGTGTTCTTGTGATATAAACTAAACATTTGTTATTATAAACTCTTTGCTTCATTAAATCTATTTGGTTTATTATTTTACAGTGATTTTGCTTACAGCCTAAAAAAAATATTTGACTTCTTTACTATAACGCTAATATCACATAAAGGATTCACCGTTTAGCATATCAGTGTTTGTTTTTTACTTTCACATCAATATATGTCTGATTATTATAAAACGTTGTTCTGGATAGCTCCTCTCTGAAGTAGTCTATTGTTCTTTGTAATCCTTCTTCTAAAGATACCTTGAGAATGAAAATAATATATGAGTAAACATTATATTTTATTGAATCTGTAAAAATTAACACGTTCACTGCGGCCGTACGACGCTTGTGTATTTATTTTTTTTCTGTAAGAAGGCTCGCTCACCACAGATGTTTTTTTTTAAGTAATCAAGATTTAATGTAACAATATATTTTTTGATAGTGTAAATTAATTACAATAATCGATAAATTATATAGGTTTTATATACGCTAAAAAAACACACCGGTGTGTTAGCCGTAGTCTGAGAATATTGTTCTTACGTTGACGTTTCAAGACTGCGGCTAACACAACGTATGTGTTAGAGCCCGCAGTTAGAAATATTAGCATTTTAACAGGCCGCAGACGTGTTAAAATTATAAAAGAAAATTCGTTTGAAAATGTTATTATTATTAATAAGGTATAAATATCAAATAATCTTACTAAATAAAGAGTTATAATTGTCTATAACTGAACTTTTAAAAGTAATGTAACTGGCAATCTTTTTAAACAAAGGAGGTCAATTTGTGGATGAATAGCAAGTGATCGTTGCCACTAATGATCTTTTATTTTTTTTTTATGATCATGAGCATTTCATGCAGTATTGCCAATGACATTGAAGGGCTGCTGCAAATACCTTAGGTTTCCAGTGCAGGTGGTTGTTGGCGAGCGTGATGTCTGGTCGTCGTCGCTGCGGGTCGTCCTCCACGGCCGCGCCCGTCGCCACCGTGCTGCGACACCCCGGCACCAGGTTCTTTATTATCACCGCGAATTCTGGACATATATTTAAATTCATTCACTTTCAAGGCCACCGGATTACGACTTTAAAATATTTACCCTGACCTACAAGCTTTTCAAGAAAAAAAATCTATAAATTATTATTTATTGAGCGAAGGAAGCGGAGCGAGCGAAGCTCTCTGTGCGCGACTTTTCTGCATCCTTTGTGCAAGCATGAATCAAAAAGTTATATCCGAAAATATCAATATTTTTCACACTGATAGACATCAGTCTGGTTTTAAATAAAAGAAATTCAAAATTCGATGTCACTGTGGGTAAATAATATACCATGGACTTCAATTGGGAAAAAAATTCCCAGATATTTAGCGAGAACAAAAAAAAAAAGACAGAACGCGTCGACGATTTGTAAATGCAACGTCGGTGCTGTTTGCACCTCGCTTCGCTCAATATGCTATCACATAGAGATTTTGAGAGCGCGGTGAGTCAAAATTGAGGTCTGGTTCGCGCTCCTAGTTATATTTAGAAAATTTTAAGCATAAATACTTTGACTCTTCTATACGATATGAGACATTATATTCAATGAGAGTAATTCAAAGCAGTACCTTTTATATATTCATATATTAAAGATATGTCGCTTTGATGTAATAATAAAGTATAAATGAGAAATAGTCTACGAATATATTTAATGTCATTGCCTTCTATAGTGTGCTCCACTGGATTCCCCAAGTTTACTGGTAACGTATAACTGGACGCCATCAAAGCTAGCAGACCATCGACAAGATCTGACACGTAACAAAAAGATCGAGTTTGTTTTCCATTACCATAAACCTGAAACAATATTTATATTATTTATTACATTCATAAAAGCTAAATAAAATTATATAAATAACTTAAAATATCACACAAATGACAAGATATCTTAAATTAATTAATGAAATGAATATTTTTTTTTGTGTTATTTTTACTCTATACAAATATATGTTATCTGTGTCTATACTCTTGGCACTAGTGATGCGACTCGAATAAGATTTTGTGACTCGAGCAATTTTACTACCTCACTCGAATCATATTCGAGTTTTCTAGTCACGGGTAAAATCTCACTCGAGTTGCATATTAGAATTACTTATATATTTATAGTTACCTACAATGAAATACCTAAGCGGCAAAATCAACTCGAAATGCCGAGTTGTTTCGGTAACTCGGGGAATTTTTTTTTCAATCGAGTACCAGTTGACCATTAATTTCGAATCACACGAGAAAAAAACTGGGCTCGAGTCGTATCACCAGTTGGCACCATTGAAAATATATTTAAAGTATGAAATTCTTATTAGCACTTCACTCACAGTAATTGTAAGGTTCTGTAGCGCCTGCATCACAAAATTGGATACAACTCGTCCATCCGACACGTGCATTCTTGGTCCGTACGTGTTGAATATCCGCGCCACACGAACAGATACGTTTTCTTGTTTAGCGTACGAATACGCAAGGGTTTCAGCTACTCTCTTACCCTCGTCGTAGCAAGCACGAGGACCTAGAAGTTAAAATAATAATAAACGAATTTATTTACTTTAATAATACATAAAAATGTCACTATCCATAGACATTTTTGTCTATGGATTGTATTGATATTGGAGTATTATGTATATTTATTTTAAAACAAACTGAAAGAGTAAAAGCAATTTCATTTATTTATTTAACTAACTTAAAATATTGTTTAAAAAATATATAGTTCATCAAAAAATATTGTTCCAAGTTCTTATCTGTAGTATACTTAAAAATGGTAATTAGATTTTTAGATATAATCTTCATGATAATAATACATAAGTTATTGAAACCATTCTGGATAATGGCTTTTCTAAGTCAATATACCAACACAGAACTATTAGCGGTACAATTAAATTAATACTTCCGTGATTTTTTGCATTTGTAATTGTGTACGGTCGGCAACTAAGGGAATACACTGTTACTTTTATATATATATTTTGTAATTTTTATAGTGAGATACATAAATTAAACAATATTTAAAAAGTGAGTAATATTGTATTATGTATTATTATATCATTAGGTCAATGATATTCCGATTGATATAGCAACTAATTCAGCAGGAGTCACAATGAATTGCTATTGCAGTAATTTTGGAAATATTTTTACAAATTATACAAAAACCTTTTTTTCAGACTGTACAATGAATATTAAATTTTAAGTTTACAATCCCTGTAAATATATAAATACCACTACAAATGCAAAAAATGATGTTAAATATTTTATTTATTACCTATGAATTGATGTACAAATATAATAATAATACTCATATATAAAAGTACAAACCTATTGGATTAACATGACCCCAGTATGTCTCTGGTTGTGGATGAACCATGGGGTCACCATAAACTTCTGATGTACTTGCAATTAGAATTTTAGCACCAACTCTCCTTGCCAGACCTAAAATTCAATTATTTATTTTATACAAATAAAAGTAGCCAGACCTACACACAAGGCTGGTATTGTTGAGATGACCTTTTTCCATGAACAAAACTAGTATTTTTAAATTACAAAAAATAATATTAAAAAAATATATATTTTATTCATTCATTAATTCATTTATTCAGTCATTCATTCATTCATTCAATCATTGATTCATTTTATTCATTCATAAACTTTGTGTGGTTAGTATTAGTAGGACATTTGTTATTAGTTGAAAAATTTATTAAGATTCATAATCATTTCTTATAATTATTACCAACGTATTTACCAAGCATATTGATAGTTCCCAAAGTGTTAGTTTTGATAGTCTTGACTGGATTTTGCATATAGTGGGGCGGACTGGCGGGACTTGCCAGATGGTATATTTCATCAGCCTGAAAGTATTTACAAATGGACAGCTATCATTTATAAATATTTTAATGAAATATAGAAAGAAAAATTCATTAATAACAGATATATAGTAAACTTTAGTATCATCATTGTTATAAAAGTAATGTGTTATTTTATGTCTATTGATGTTAGCCTTAATTGCGTCAACGGGGATTATTTGTGTCCATTATAATTAAATAACTCAACTTCTTGTGGAGTCCCTTCATTTCAAATTAACAGAATTCTTAATCATTATATAGGAAGTATAAATTTGTAAAATTAACTTTCTTATACTAATAAGCAATATTTTAAGTACATATTATCTTTGCTTTGAGTGTATTATTTTCATACAGATATAGGAATAACTATCAGATATTACACATTGTTTAATAAGCACTTACTTACTGATATGTGATCAGGCAATATAATTGACTTAAGTAACTGAAGTATTGATTATACAGACAGTGATAACACCGACAATATCAGAATTCTATGAAATGGACTTTAGTAATCATAAAATATATATTACCTCGACATAAAGCGGGTTAACAATATCATGATGAATCATTTCAAAGTTTCTATGTCCGAACCAGTGTTCCACATTTCTTTTTCTGCCCGTAAAAAAATTATCAACAACAATGACTTCATGGCCCTGGATCATAAGAATATCCACAAGGTGCGACCCCACAAATCCTGCACCTCCAGTAACCTATAAAAAAAAACTTAAAAATAAATATGTGTGAACTATGTGTAAAATTGCCATCAAGCGGAAAGCTATGATTGTGTAGTACTGAAGTAGTCAAGTACTACATCAGAATTACTTATCTAATGTTGAAATTGGTTCAATAAATACAATTTTTACAACAACTAAACTTGACTTGACCTGAAATACTTGTTATATTGGAGTGCTTTTTTTAGATGGAACCATTACAATATTAATATTATTTTATTTGTATTTGTATTTTTATGCATAAAGAAATAAATAAATAAATAATAAATAAATAAATATTATAAAAACAGGAAAGTTGGTTTCTACAATTAAATGCGCTAATTCTCGAAATTATTGGATAGAGTTATTTTTTTTTTCTGTTTATGACTCTCAGGTTAATGTGGAAGACTATAGACTATCTATCATTATGCTACTGCTTTTAGTTATCTAAATAAATTAAATTGTTCAGCCGCAGGTTAAACCATGAGACACAGGCCACAACTAGTAGTTTCTATTAATAAGACATTAAGAATAATAAAGAAACAATAAATATTAAAATAAAAAGAGGGTGAACGAAAATTATTAAAATATTTCATTTTTTCTGTTGAAAAGTACATATTAAATATTTAATAATTTTATGCATTACATTAATAAAATGAAACTTACTAATATTCTTCGTCTTTCTTTGTATCCCAAGTATTTAACATCAGGATACTTTTCTGGTATCCTTCCTTCTAGGATTGCTATTTTCTTTTCAAGCTGTTCAATTCTAGATTTAGCTTCTTTTAATTCTTTTTTATTATTATCAGCACTGTGTTCTGTCTCCATTTTTAATTGATTTACCTCACTGATATCATTTTTTGCCATATTATTAAAATCTCTATATCCTACATCCTGGAAATCATTGTCTATTTTTTGGTGCCTGGCTAGTTCATAATTATTTATTTTATCTTGTCTAAGAATTAGAAATATAAAGATAACTGCAAAATAATAACAGAATAGTTAAGAGTTCGTTGAAAACGTCTGTATCGATCGAAAAGCCAATATTTAAGTGGTGTTTTGAAGTGCATTTTGTGATTTTATAGCTGTACTAAGTAAATAAAGTTGTACTTACCTAGAGATAAAACACAAACGATGGATATAGTCTTTCGGAATTTTAATGTCTGTCTTATCATCTCTGAAAGTAAATTACTAATGGTTACATTTCACTAATTAAATTTAAAATATTCTTTTATTATTATAAATGTTAGCAAGTAACCATTCATATCGTTTCCATTGACACCGATTTGTTAAAAACAAAATTGTGAGTACAAAGTAACTGTGTTGATACAAGAGCAAGCATGACATTGACGTTTGATAATTTAGAGCGTAGTGTTGCAAATGCGAAAGAAGTCAATTATCAAATTGACAGATACATTTCAAAAAATGCATTTTTGTTAATAGAACGTTATTGTTTAATTATTCAAATTAATTCAAATTTAATGTTTTTGTATTCACAGGTTCTAGTCTTACATTAAAAACATAATAGCCAAAATCCAGCTGCAAAATAAGTTTTTTTAGTTCATTTACAAGAACATTATTATTAATAAGCTATACATAATTAAATATATTAAAGCTTACCCATTACAATTAATAAATCTTCGCTTATGTAATATTATAAAAAAAAGTTATTAGTGTTATGCGAAGTGTTTTATCAACACAGTTCTAAATTAGAATGTTGTATTCTTTAGTGTCTAACAGTCTCAAATATGAGAGGTTATATAAAAATTAAATAGTTATATAAACAAAACACCTATTTATTATATAAAGATTCCCACGTGATTGTTAAATTAACTTTAAAGTTATTAGTTGATTTGTTAGTTAAATAAAGTGCTATTTTTTAAACTGAATTTCTTAAATAATAAAATTTTATGAAAACGATAATCTAATAATTATTAAAAATATACACAAAAATGGTTACCTGAGTGTTTATAATTCACATGAAGAAACAAATATTAATAAAATCAATTAGCAAAGGGAAACCTCATTTTAAAACCGAACTGTTATCTTTGCCTAACATATATAACATATAAACGTATAAACAAACGTCTATATATGACCTCAAAACAATGGTTTTAAATTAAACTCAAACGGTAATATGTAAAGATTAAATATATTATGATTGAAATTATTTGCTAATGTCCAACTATTTCATCTGATAAAAAAAAAAAAATTACATAGGCTCTCAATGATAATTAAAAGGCCACAAAAAGAATTGTCTCATTAGGAAATCAAACCCAAAATCTTTAGTTCACTAGTTAGGATCTCTAACCGCTCCACCAATAGGCAACGAAACATATTTAAATTTAATGAATGATGCTCTTGCTATGAAAGTAAATAAATGTTGTATAATACATGTTGTATTATATTAAACTTACACTTTAAAAAATATACTTATAATTAACTATTTATTTTCAAAAGTAAGTTCAATAAGCAGTTATTTTATATTTAATCTTATGACAGTATTTTCTAAAATGAAAAATATCTTATAATTAAACTAATAAGCCAAATTGCATAAAAATAAAGTAACGGTGAAACTTGTAATTATAGGCAGACATTTTTACTAGTGTTTTTTTCAGAAAATTATGGCATTTACGAGAGTGAAAAACATTTTAAATGTTAACTTGTTTAGTTCGTGTGCCAAATGTCATTAAGATCCGCTCAGTAGTTTCGTATTGTAATTTAAGCTACTTTTAGTGTTGCCAAGTGAAATGTAAGGAAATTTTAGTATAAGAATATTACTATATTTTTACATTGTAATAATTTAAGTTTAATAAAAATCAAATGTAGATTTTTCGTGATATGTGTTAGTACAATTTTAGTAAAATGTATCTACAATTTTATCTCGTTACACTTTTGTTTTATGTATAAATAATTTATATACTGTTAGGGGATTTTTGCTTAGATAAAGTAGTTTAATATTAAATAAACATTTAATATTAAACGGCAATGGGAGTAGTTTAAATAAGTTGTTTTAATGACATCAGTAAAAATACTAATCGAAGGGATTAAAAAAAAATTGTTTGGTTGCGCGAACCAGATCTCAATTTTGACTCACTGCGCTCGCAAAATCTCGGTATGTATTAGCATATTGAGCGAAGCGAGGTGCACGGAAGTTGCATTTACAAAACTTCGATGCGTTCTGTCCTCTACTATTTTTCAAGACACTTTATTAAATTTTTGTTTTTTTTTTAAAACCCCATCCAAATTAATGTCAAGTATTCAAAAATTTGGAAATTTTCGGATATACCGTTTGTGATTGATGTTTGAACAAAGGATGCAGAAAAGTCTCTCATAGAGAGCTTCGCTCAATAATATAGTAACATTTTTCTTATCCAGGAAGTTTTATATAAATTTTAAATAAATAATATAAATAATAAAACAACAATCAGGATGTAAAACAATATACAGCAATACTACCTCATGGTACGGTATGGCACAACAATGCTATAATAAATAAAAACCTTGACTTTCTAATATTACCTACAAATAAAAAAAAATATAAGTACTTTAGATATACAATAATAAACTTGTATAAAATTAGAAATAAAATTACTGTAGAAACATAATTAGGTTCATTTATGAAAAATAATATTAGCACATCAGGATCAGGAAAGGTATTAGTAGAAAAATGAACATACGTCACTGTCATCGTTGTGACAGGTCAGGAACCATTACATTTTTATTTTTTGTTAACAATTAAGTGTTAGGATTTATTCGATTAAAGAATGAATGAACCTTCTATGACATAGTTATTTGCTCATAAATATGGTGGCTTATCTTGGTATTTATTTATTATTTTTATACATTCCATTCTCATTCTATGTAAATTGTAATATATCACAAAGGGATAATCAGAATATATATATTAACAATAATCGGTCACGTAATTATACAATAACGCGATATTTTAAAATTCTATAAAGTCTTAAACTTTTAATATCAAGTTTTTTCACTGTTCACAGTCTTTTCTGACGCGAACTAAAACATCTGGATTGTCAATAAACAAACCATCAACACCCGCTGCTATAAAAGCCTTAACTTCACCTTCTAGATCACCAATTCCGTTTATGGAAATCCTATGAAACTCCTGGGGAAGAAATATATTTTCAGCACGGAATGTGTAAGGGTGCACTTTCAGACCAACTGCATGGGCATCTTTAACAAAACTCGTCGCTGTGCTGAGCCGGTTGGTCGCAGTTCTTGGAATTATGTAGTTTTTAGCAGGTCCAACACCTGCAGCATAATTTGCAACTTCCGCAAGTCCGTCCTTAGTAGCCATTTGTTCATAAGTTAAGTTGGTTCCAAGAAGAACTTGATCGTAGGGCACACTTGATTTCCCTCCATACAGTTGTATTAGTCTAAGATCTGTTATTGTCTTAAGTTCTTTTAAATTATTGACTTCGAAAGACTGAATGTAAGCTGGAGCATCTTGTCCCATGTAACCATTTTTGTGTAATATATCCACCACTGGCTGTTCCATGGCTAATCCCAACTGTTGAAAATGGGTGCCATATTTTAATTCTGGATAAATTCCAATTGTACGGTTCTCACTTATTTCCATAGCTTTCACTAAATCAATTATTTCTTGGAATGTTGGTACTTCATAGGCTCCATCCATACGAGTATTTCCAATCCTCACTAGTGGCACAGACTCTGTGGCTTTAAGGCTTTTTATTTCAGATAGAGTAAAATCCTCTGAGAACCAGCCAAAGACCGAACGATTATTAACCATTTGTATCCGACGACGATCAGCAAACTCAGGATGTTTAGCGACATCTGTGCTAACACCCAAGTCATTTTCATGTCGTGCAATAAGATGTCCATCACGGGTCATCACTAAATCTGGCTCTACATAATCAGCACCCATTGTCACTGATAAGGCATAGGCTCCAAGTGTGTGCTCTGGAACATAACCACTGGCTCCACGATGAGCGATTACTAGAGGCTTACAGTCATCTGCACCAGATCTTTTCAACACGGTTGATTGAGAAACTGCGGCCACAGATACTGCGGACACATAGTTACAAATTAACAAAGAACATATACCAAATAGACGTCTGTTGAGTCTCATTTTCAATGCTTAATTGATTTGTATAATAAAAATATTTTATCGCCTATCAAATAATCTGTTTTGAGGATTACGAGTTATAAATATTGATTATTATTTTTTTATTTCTATATCATAAACGCATGTTTTTTTTTAAGATAAAGGTTCAAGGTGGAAGAAAGCATATTTTTGTTTTTTTTTGTTACATGCTTTGAAAATATAATACAATTTAAGAAATATATAAATAATATTAAAATAATGTTATCTAATGACTTCACAATTAAAGTAGTTACACTGTTATTATTTTAATGACAACTGACTTTGTTTACAATATGTATAACTATTTAAAAAACTCTATAATTGCAGTCGATGAATAGTATTTTTAGCATAGTTTAAATACTATGATATTTATCGTCAAATAATTAGATATTGACTATAGAAAACTTAAAATATATATCAGGCTTTAAAGAAAAGAATCTTATTTTTAAATCCAACTAGTATCCCAGTTAAGTTATTATTGTAAAACTAACTTATTGCCTAGAATTGCTTTAATTCCATTGAATTACATTATCCTGTGCCTTCATAACGGACGCTACAAAGAATTTTAAACATACAGCATGATTAATTGGAAGCACGAAGAAAACAGAAAGTAATTGAGCTGAGCGAAGCGAAGCTCTTTACTACCTAAATTTTTAACTCTGTTACCCTACTCCTCCTTCAATTTACGAGCTATACGCATGAAATTTTGCACAGACGCGCCTAATGAGAAAAACTCGGTCTGGATTGAAAATCAGCCGAATCGTAATTGAAGTTTTTGAGAAAATTGATAAAATGTGTCCCATAGAGTTAACATATAGAATGTTTTTGTTTCGCGCGCGCTGACTTATGCTTCTTTACGAAACTTATCCAATCATAATGTTTATTCATAAATAAATACACAAATCATAATTTTTATCCATAAATAAATATCAATATTTAACTCTAGACATTGTTGCGTTCGACTGCGTCGCGAGGCTAACCCCGCTTGCGTGGACCTAGTTATGTAGCTGTCTACTAGATGGCGTCAGAATAAAAAATATATCGTCAAAAAGTTTAAATCCTTAGCTAAGTGTGATGCAGCCATTACACTTTCAAATTTACTAAGCACTATTTAAATAAAAAAATTATAACTGCCGCATTTACAGTCTTTTCATAATATGACAAGAGTACTTAGTTGTTCTAGTGCGTAATAGCTACTTAAGAAACTATTATATATTTGATCATTTAATCATGTATTTCTAAAATATCGTATAGTGTAACTGTATCCTATACTGTTACACTATACGATATTTTAGTTGCTGTTGACTGTTGACTGTTGCTCGCGGTTCGACTCGCGTACGAGCTATTTTATTAAGCTGAGCCAAGCGAAGCTCTTTACTACCCAAATTTTCAACTCTTTTTTACCCTACTCATGTGTCCCATAGGGTTAACATATAGAACGTTTTTGTTTCGCGCGCGCTGCGTCGCGAGACCAACCCCGCTTGCTTGGACCTACTATTTTAAATGTTTTGATTTGTTTTAATTGTGAACCTACCAGTGAACTACCAATAGGTACTAGTAAGTATAGTTGAAATTATAATAAAATAGTCCTAAGACAGTATCCTCACAATATTCTTTTTCTTATCACTTAATAATTCTGAACAGGAAAGTTTAGTCCAAGGATATCAAAGTACTTTATGTACATGAGGTATGAGTACAAGAACGAGAAAAGAACAGAAATAATAAAATAAATATAAAAACTGTTGGTTTAATTTAATTTTTATATAATTTATAAATAAAACTTAAAATTTAACTTCATAAGTCTTATTTTTATCTACATATATAAAGTACTGTAATAAAATATTGTTGTCAATAATGTTAGGATGATGAAAATAAAAATAGACATTATATAATATATCATTGTATCTAAAGTATATTTTTAATGATAGTAGAATATGCTTGAACACTTAAGCAATGGTATTGTCTTATATGAATTGATAATAAAAATTATAGCTAAGTATTATAGGTAAGTTATATACAGATTTGTGTTATATAACTAAAATTATTGCAAAAATTATACTTATAATTAGGGTTACGTAACCTCGCGTAAAATCGAAAGTTTTTGTTTGAGCTAAATGTTACTCGCACGTTCCACGGAGCATAACTGGTATGTCTGGTTGATCCGAAAATAATCCATCAATTCCAGCTGCAAGATATGCTTCTATTTCACCTTTCAAATTTCCTCTAGAAGATCGAGAACCGCTGCTCTGATATTCCAGTGGTAAGAAATTATTTTCGACGCGAAATGTATAAGGATGTACTTGTAATCCTGCAGCATGAGCGTCTGCAACAAAACTAGTTGGTTCTCCAAGAGAATTGTCAGGATTTCGAGGTATTATAAGGCTCTTGTCAGGACCCGCAGCTGTAGCATACTTGGCCACTTCTAAGAGTCCTTCTGGTGTCGACATATTACTATAAGTCAGATTTGAACCAAGCAACACTTGATCTGCTGGTCTGAGGTTTAGATCACTTTCATAAAGTTGCAATAATTTGAGGTCAGTTAATGTTCTAAGTTCTTTTAAATTACTCACTTCAAATGATTGTATGTACACGGGTGCATCGGACCCTCTGAAGCCGTTTTCATGAAGAATATTAACAACTGCTTCTTCCATTTTTAAGTTTATTTTTTGGAAATGTGTGCTATGTTTTATTTCAGGGTAGACTCCAATACTGCGGTTGTGATTATATTGCATTCCTTTGACTAGATTGATAATTTCTTGGAATGTTGGCACTTCAAAGATGCCATCCATTCTTGCGTTACCTGGTCTTATATCTGGTATTCGTTCTATAGCTCTTAGTGTTTTTATTTCAGCTAGTGTAAAATCCTCAGTAAACCAACCGGCTATTTGTTGGCCATCTACTGTTTGTGTTCGATATCGGTCAGTGAACTCTGGGTGTAGTTTAACGTTTGTAGTCAACCCTAACTCATTATCATGTCTTGCTATCAGGACCCCGTCTTTTGTTATAACTAGATCAGGTTCAACAAAATCAGCGCCCATAGTAATAGCTAGTGCGTATGATCCAAGAGTATGTTCTGGTACATAGCCACTGGCACCACGATGTGCGATGACCACAAGTGAACATGGCTTAGAATCTTGATGAGATCTCGCCGTGGCAGCGGTGGGTGTGGCGAGTGCAATCGCCAGGCCTCCCACCACCAGAACGAGCAATATACCAACGATGCTAATAATTTTTGCTTTTGTCTGTAAATGTACAATATAACTATAATATCACATTCAAAAATTACATTTAAATGTATTGATGTATTTAATTTAATATTTTGTTTAAAATATTTTATATTATTTATTATAAATATGAATATAACTGATAACATAATTAGATTCCCTTTCACTTATACATATTTAATAGTATTATCGATTTCCAAGTAATAAATGTGGACAAATATTTACCATTTTAAAAGGAGCGAACATTCACTAAAATATGAAATGAAAACAAACACTTTGACAAAGGCACGTGAATTATTTTTACACTTTATTTTGTTCATTTATCTTATTTTTATCACACATCTGCTGGTCAAGAAATCTCAAGATAAAATGACGCTTGTAGAGGAAAAAGGTAAACGTCAGTGTTGTAATTGCAACTAAATATTTTCCTCATCACATTTTAAATATCTTCAATATTATTGAAAATAAAACAAAAATGAACTAAACTGTTTTGATATAACATTGTAAATAGTACTTTGGGATATATTGAAATCAAAATAATTATTACTATATATTATTTGATATATCCCATATTTAATACATATTTTTATGAATTAAATAGGCATTTCAATCTACTATTATTTGATAATATGTTATTGACCTTATAAAAACCTAACATAGAAGCGGTGCAATTTTACTATGTGTGTACTTTGAGAATATATTGTAGTGGGGATAAATAGAGCAAAAGAGAAAGAACATATAATTCCTAGTGTTAAAAAGAGATCACAGATAGACAATATATTTTTCACTCGTAACCTTGATAATTATTTGCAACATTATAAAGAAGTTATAATAAAAGTATATCATTATGGTATATTCAAATTATTATTTTATTGTTTAATTAAATGTCGATTAGATAAAGACAAGTGTTATTTAAATAAGAATAATTTTTGTGTTTATATTATAAGAACAAATACTTATATCTAGTTTGTAAAAGTGCTTCGAATATATTAGAGGGATCCATATTGGGGAAGTTTTAGTAAATCTAGTTCGTAGGTCTATTAAATAGTATATGAGGCAACGTTGGTTTCACCTACTACTTTCGCCTAAGAGGCTCGTCTCTCAATCTTCTTAGCCGTTTAGAAGTCGATCGAGCCGGGTGTTAAAACCCCTATAATGCTCCGAACATGTGTTTCGGAAGTTGACTCGTACTAACGCGTTTATTCCGATACTCTTAAAGGAGCTTAATAGGAGACCGCTCTTGTCCTCCCGGCATCCACCTTCTCGCTGAGGAGATCGAAGCCTTGTTTCCTCTGAATCTTCCCTAAGTGATCGGTAGGCAAAGACGTAAAGAATTTTTATAATTCCAGTTTCCAGCAGTAACCACCTCATCGGAAACTAAGGTTTACACATTTACGGAAATTCCGAAAACATTTTTTATCGCTGGCGTGAACGTACACGACCGCACGTGGTTCAAAAATGTGATCCAGAGTAGGCTTTAGAGATAATTAGGGGTATGGTTGTAAGGATTGCGACAGAATTCCAAAGCCATTAAAGAACACCGTTGCTTTAGTCGCCTGGAAACTACGAACAACGACTGTGCAGCAGAATAATTAAATATTATAATAATTATATATTATAATCATTATCAACCATAGAAGTTTAAACACAATAAGATAGAAATAAAAATGTTTTCTTAAATAATATTATCATGACGTAAGTAATTCGATTTAATATTTATTTTTAAATATCCAAAAAAAGTTTCGGAGATAATAGTTTGACAACACGCTATTTTTCTATGTACAATGGGTGTAAAAAAGATATGACGCTGCCACCAGCGTGGGCACGTCATGACACCACGACAGATTACCGTTTTATATCATGTCAATAACATGTTCACGTGCTATTATTATTTTTATAAAATAAAATAAAAATATACATATATATTTTCGCACGCCCCCTAAAGTTCTCTTCTGTACATTGAGAAAGAATAGATTTTTCGCATTGAGACGTACATGATCTTGTAGTTGTAATATTTTTTGCAATAAAGAATAAATAAATAAATAATAATAATAATATTATAATAAATTCTTTATTTCAGACCAGAGGTACATATGAATATAAATAATAAAATTACATGATTAATCTCATATATATTGTAATATAGTTTATTAGTATTTATTTGAAAATCGCAAGCAAATTTAAAACGATTAAGCTAGTAAGGTTAAAATACGTTTATTAAAAACAAGTGCACCCCCGACGCAGACAAAGCTTGTTGACATACAGATTTAATATACTAGGGTTGGTAAAAATTAAGAATTTATTAATATTATATAATATACAGAGACTACAAAAATATCAAACTGTGTTAAACTGTTTATATGTTTATATCAAATATTATTTTATCTATTTGCCATTGATTAGACACACATATTTTCTTATCTTTAAGAGCTACGACATATCATGACATATAACTGTTCTTTTCAGATTAACATTTATACCTACTTATAAAAGATTAGTAAGATAGTAATCATAGAATAACATTTAATTGTTATATATTAATTTTTTTTAACATATATATAAAAAATATACAAAAATGACTAAAATATATAATAACATTATAATAAATACTATAATTGCTTTTGCTTTATTAATTAAGATAGTTCAAAAAACTGGTAAATAAATTGACAGCCCTATAGGAATGTTTAAACCCCGTGGTGGCGTATCCCTTGCAATATTCGTTTGTTTTTTCCACCTACCCTCCAATACGTAGCATCCTTTAATCCGAGCAGATCGAATTAATAAAGTTTGTCGTTAATCATTATTGTAAGCTGCGAATACAGAATAAGACATTGATTACTGCAAGGGTGAATGGATAAGCGAGTTTATTAACATCTGAAATTTACTGCGGAATAAAAAAGGTGATTATTTTTTGATTTAGCGGATTTAATGCACTAAAACCAATAACAGGACCCTAGCTTTAAACAAACACTGTATAATTTCATTTTTAAATGTTCAAAATGGTGTAGTTTTTAATATCTTAAGTTATTTACTAAGACGTTATACAAACAGTATATTTACTAATATTATAAAGCTGAAGAGTTTGTGTTTTTGTTTGTTTGTTGTAGTTACATGTAACTGATTTTTTTTTTCTGATTATGAGAGACAGGTTCATGAGGAACAATATAGACTAAATAGCATTACATTAATGCTCTTATTTATCTTCTATATAAATAAAATTTTGGTTCGCGGGTGAAACTACGATTACGACTAGCATTACATAAAAAAGGTATTTTTTTATTATAATCATAGTAATACATACTTAAATTTTCTATATATCTAATATAAATAAATATATCTCTCTATCTCTCTACAATACCCCTCTGTTTATTAAATATCCTATTGAATAGTTACTTGTGTAATTTATTTACAATCAGTTCTCACAAGTTTGCGGGTGATTCAATATTGTCCCATAATAACAACCGTCTCCAGAGAGTCGAACCCTTGCTCTGAGGGTTTAATTTCATTGCTTCAGTCCTTGCTAATGAATATTAAGTGTGTAAGTTGTTTACTATTGTTTGTAAAACTCTTTTTGTTTCATACAAGTAGTTAGTCTTTAAAGTTAATTGTTAGACCTTTTTAGTACCTAAAAGAAGTCTTTCATTAAAAAAAATACAAAAAATATTTTTGTAACATTTTTTTTATTTTTTTTTAATAACATTTATACTTTCGATAAAAAACTGTCAATATTTTTTTTTTAACGAAAATTTTTTGTACACGTGGCCATTACCTACTAGAGGGTTTTAAAATGTTTCTAAAAGAAAAATATTTAAGAAAATCTAAAAAGGAAATATATATAAAATGAAAATTATGAAACTTGTGATATAATTATGAATTACTCAATATAATAACTTCCTTTGTAATTGTTTAAAAACAGGTGTTTTTTTTTGGTTAAAACACCTGTCATAGGTGTTTGTTAACAGGTTGTATAAATTAAAAATAAATACTGTATAACATTAAATAATTCATACAAAAACACAAAAAAAAATGTTAGGGTTGCTTTTCTTAAGAAATATGACTAATAAATATTTATCAGATTTTATTATTTGATAATAAATCTTAGCTCCTTGTTTTGTATTGCTCATTGATTTCTTTATATGGCTTTATATTAGAGATGGGCCGACTAGCCAGACTGTTTTGTAGTCAGTGACTAGTCGTAAAGCAAAAGGCGCCGACTAGTGGACTCTAATAAGTGACGCCTAATTTTTGGCTTAAAGGTAAAAAGATGCCATAATTTCGCCAGGTTTTTTGATAGCTAGCTTAAATAGAATTTATTTTTAATTTAAAATAGTTTAAAGTACGACTATCTGCTTTTGAATGTCATTTAATTTAGCTTTACACTCTGTTGTTAGAGATTTTTATGTTCATTAAAAAGTATTATATATATTCAACAGATTATTTTCTCATATCTGAGTTCTTATTTTGGCAAAACCCGTATCACCTACCTACATTCGGGGCGATTGAGTAATAAACAAACAAAAATGTATTCATATATTTTGAATTTATATGTGTATGATATTTTTTGTTTTTTTTTTTTTTATTATTTAACCAACTAGAAGTAATTCTTCCTCAATAAGGTATTGTTTGAATATAAATAATTAAGATAAATTTTAACATTAACAGAAAAAAAAAAAAAGTAATTAGCATCAAGCAACCGACTAGTCGGCAAATTAGTACCATAGTCGGCCTATATATACTATACAGTATTTTTACTATAATATTGTAGTATTGTAAACCACTATACAAATAAATGATATTACCATGAGAGCAAAAAAAACTATTAATCATAAAGATTATAGCTACAAAACCTTAAAATTTTTTGGAATTTCAAAAATGTTTTAAAATCATAAACCAATTATGGAAAAAAATGCTTCAGGCTTCAATAAATTATTTCATACAGAAGTGATTCAGTTAAGTGGATAATAGGCGGGTTGGTGATCCAGGGAGGGGCAGACCCGCCTACCAACTGGAACCTTTTATTTATTTTTTACTTTAAGTACCTTATTTCTGACCCTAATCAAACATCATAAAATTATACAATATATTTTACAAAATCATAACCATATTATGTAGTACTGTCAGCCATTATAATATACCATTTACTTAGCACTAGGTCTATTAGGGTGCTAATACTAAGAGCGCCAGCAAGCAACCCCCTCTCCCGAGCGAAACGAAAATATATAACAAAAACTTTAAATTGATATTATATCTGCAATTAATAAAAAATTATACATATGTCAGTCATAGTAAAAATCTACTATTAGCGCGTGTAAAAAATGTTTCTATTAAAAATTAAGTAATTGCAAATTACTCTTAATTTACAATTATATTTTTTTCAAAATCTTTCTATAGAAAGATGTGATAATCAACTGGTCCAAATTTGGTAAATAGCTTGATCGGTGTAGAAGATAGCGGATACAATTTGATCGAGTTGATGGGTAAAGAGTTTCGGTTCGTTCGTTTAATTATACATATACATATGACAGCATATAGTTTTTAACTCATTATATTTGTGATCAAATAGTAATTTGGATGCTGTATCACTTTTAATTTGATTAATCTAATAATTATATAAACATCCCATTGGTCTCAAGCTTAGTAGTTCAGGGCCTGTCTACTGAACCGAAGGTGGTGGGCTCGATACCTATAGGTCTTTGTTGTTTTCTACAGATTGTTATTTCAGGTCTGGATATTATGTGTGTCCGCTAGTTCTGATAGAAAAAAGCTGGAGTCTGATAATATATATGAAGACAACGACGAATGTATTTATTGTATAAAAATATTTGTAAATATTTTTGCTTCAAGCACTTATCTTAAATAACTTTTATAATACAAAGTCAAAGGTTGCGAGTTCATAAAAACTAGATAAAACATCCGTTGAAGTATGACATACAACAATAGAATATCAAATCATTCAAAAATTAATCTTATTAAAAGATCACAGGTTTTAATTTACAATAACCATTATTCAATTCCGTCTCAAATGTCATTGGGTCACAATCAAAAAGTTCTAAAAGCAATAATAAAGCATACAAACAAAAAAACATGAGAGCGTGTCGAAACCAGCAATAGACCAAATTAAAAATATACCTAACAGCCGTGAATTATTAATTTGTTCGCATTGTCCGATAGCTCTTTGAACGATCAATAAATGTACCGACTATAATCTGATGCTCATCTGAACAGTTCTTAACTATCATCTGAGCAGTACTTAATTAAATGTTTTTGTTGTTATATTAAATATTAAGCCATTTTAATGTCAAGATTTTAAACCTTTGCAACGTGAATCAATCAAATCAATGATATTTCAGTCATAGGTCACATTTGAGTCAGTGTAGGTCATTTATTGAACGAATGAGACTTTTCTGCATCCTTTTACAAGCATCAATCAAAAACGGTAGATCCGAAAATTGCCACACTTTGCACACTGATAGACATCAGTCCGGTGGTGGTTTTAATTTTTTTTTTCAAATTTTATTCGATGTTCTTGACGAATAATCACGGAAAAACTAAAACCCCATAAACTTAAAAAGGAAAAAGTTTTCACGTGAAGACTTAGCTTGAAAAAAGAATTTATAAAAAATTGTTGAGGACAGAATTTGTAGACATTTTGTTAATGCAACTGCGTAGCTGTTTTTACATAGCTTCGCTCAATATGGAAGAGATCTCTTGATAACTGGAAGAGATCTCTTGACAGAGATAAGTTATCCTATGTACAAAATTTTTATTTTATAAAGTATTGTAAAATTTTTCTGGTGCATAAATAAATAAATAATATGTTAACACATACCGAGACTTTGCGAGCGCAGCGAATCAAAATTGAGGTCTGGTTTGCGCTCCTAGTAAGTATTGTTGACAACAATGAAAATGTACAATGAATAATATCTGTATTGCGCAACTAATATGTAATGACCATTTCATATCTTTGTGTGATTTTTATGTGTAGGTCACATTTGAATCAGTGTAGGTCACTTTTACAAAACTGTGAAAAACAATGAAAAATATAATAAAAAATATTATTAAGCAAGTAATATGTAATATCAATTTCATATCCATATAACATTTGACAAGTAAAGATTTATTATAGGTCACATTTGAGTCATAGGTCACATTTAAGTCATTGTAGGTCACAATACAATATTAATAGTCTAAAACAATAAAAAATGCCCTATGAATAAACAACTCTGTTAAATAACAAACGCACACTATCAATCAATAGTAATCGATGTTTCACTTCGTCCCTTAAGGCAAAAAACCTAAAGACTCCAAAATACTTCATTATACATGACAATACTCAATCCATCATCTAAAGCTCGCAAAACAATAATCACATTATCATTCTCATAATAAATGCATCCTCGAAATGCATAAAGAAACTTTGTTATGTTTTTTTAAGAAATTTTGAGAAATATCATCTCGAAGTCGAACAATGTAAAAATTTATTGAAAAGAAAAAACTCAATACTCGACTTGACATATTGTTAAGATTATAAAATTATTTGCTATCACACCATACTTGTTACGAGCTCCAACCGGTTTTTATAAAATATATGTACAACCAGACTAATTGACGGAGTTTGTAGATGATTGTTTTATTTTAATAACCTTTTCTGAACGCTATTAATAATTTAGACAACATTTTTTAAATTCCAAAATGTCGTCTAGCTTATTAACCTTATTTTTTGTTTTGTTTATCGTTTAGATTTTGGCGCGGTCAGATCGACCATTTGTTTTTTGTATGCCCGCTGTCCTGAGATGAAATATTGTTTTCAAATAATTAGGTACCTTTGATAAAGTCTCTTTCCATGGAGACCCTTACGTCAGTGTTTATTCTTGCTGGAATTGTTTTGAAATAAGAAATAAGGGGGGGAGGCCTATGTTCAGTAGTGGACATCCTTGGGCTCATGTGATGATGATGAAGGAATACCTAATATGTTATTATTATTTTTTTGTTTTTTTTTTTATATCAATAAAATATTAATATAAAACAATTTCTATCTGAGCATCATAAAAATCATCTGCAAAAACATGCGACTAAATGAATATATTTAGATTCCAAAGGTGATCGATAGATCCGTAGATCGGATCTATAGATCATCTTTGAAAATGGAATGCGTGAGTAAGACAAAATATAATTAATGATCGTCGGTCCAAATTCGAATCGGTTTGGTGCAGACAAGTTGGCGTCGTCGCAATAAACAAAAGGCGAGCTGTTTTGTTTCGTTTGTTATTTTTTTGTATTTTTACATGTAAATCGTTTGTAGTTTCGTACAATTAATCATTTGGCTTTATAGAGGCTATATCGAGGCTATATTGTTGCATCTGTTGCGCCATTATATCAGCCATTGTTGAAGTGGACCTCTGTGCTTTTGTTAAACTTGAAAATATCACCACCTGTTAATGGCTGTAACGGTTTTGATTGAATTTGGAGGACCAACAAAATAAATGAGATAAAATCTTTCACGTGTATAATATATATAGTCAGAAAATCAGACTCTATCATATTAAAACAATATGTTGTTTGTTAATGTTATTAAGGAAATATGATGTGGCTTATGGAAAGAGGATAATAAATATGTCATATATATATATATATATATATATATATATATATATATATATATATATATATATAATTTAATATTTTAATGCATATATTATTTTTAAATTACCTACTTCTTTATCTGTGGCAAAGATTATTTAGCTTACAAAACAAATAAACAATCTTGAAATTAATAAAAAAATATTAAAAGAACAACCTAATATATATGTGTATGTTTTAGTACTAATATCAAAGTTAAAAGATAGTAACTTCAATCAGTTTATTACCTGCAAATCAATGTATGGAGATCAATCTATCCCAACCGTATCCTGTCAAAAGAGTCATCCGTCATCTTGACGTGGGAAAATAAGTATTAACATTACATGCATTAATTATTTTGCGTTTTAAAACAATTCATAAAACTTTTTTTTTATGCCATTTATTGTCATTACAAATCGAAATAGGTTTTATGTATTAAAATTTTTTCAAACTTTCTAAATGTTGAAATAAAGTTTGCTGCTGAAAGTTGGTACTTCTGATTTTAATTTTGAAACTTAATACAATATTTATAAAAAAATAGTGAGTTATATACCTGTATGCATGTAACAAATGCACTAACAGCCTTTTTAGAATATATGATATTAGTAATTAGTATAACTGCGAGACAAGATCTGTACGTACAAATATAATATCAAATTGTACTAAACAAATTATTTATTTTTATTCATGGCAAAAAAAATATAATACAATAAAACATTTTTTTCTCTTTATCTCTTTGTTATTTCAGCACATAAAATGTACTTTAGTATTTTAGTGATTTTTTGTAAATGTATAAGACACTTTTGCTCATTTATATATTTACGGAAAAGCCTAACAATTAATTTAGACTTATAAAAATACAAAATTAATTATTATTATAGACGGCTTATTATCGAAGACAAAATCTAGCTCGGAGGACACCACAATAAATCTATAAAAATATAGGGATTTTGCATGAAACTTAAGTAATGATTAGCTTTTATTTTGGTGTTAAAAGGCGTGCGACAGACAAAGACACCGGCAAAATCTAGTGACGTATAAAATGAGTTAAAATATACATTTTAAAGTTACTATTTTTCGGGAAAAATAAAGTTTACAGCTGAACTAATATATCAGTTAATGCCACATCTACCATGCTCCAAGCTCATGAATAAAGGGCAAGAGGGTATTGAAACTAGTCAGGCAAATTTTGAAAGAATTAACGTGAGCGCAGACAGTGACGTCTGATGATTAGTGAGCATATAATGCTTAGCCCTAACAAACAAATAGGACTTAGCAATTATTAAGCTGAACAAACCAAAGCTCTTACTGCTCAAAAGTATGTTTCGTGACTAATGCTACTCCTCCTCCTGAAGTTTTTTGGTGAGATTTGTGATTGTAGTTTGTTATATAATGGTCAATGGTGTGTGTGAGAAGTCGCACGCGCGAGTTCTTAGGCTTCAGATTATAGCTTCTATTTACTCTGCAAATTTTATAAGTATACAAAACTCATTCAACAACAATGTTTCGCTCAGCTCCAACCGCCGTGCACGGTGGTGAACCTAGTAATAACATTAGTGCTACTAAAGATTTAGGCATAACTGTAGATTTTTTTTATGGAAAAGGAGGGCAAACGAGCATGCGGGTCACTGATAAAATGTGCCCATGAACTCTTGCAACATCCGAAGACTCACAAGAGCGTTGCCGGCCTTGGAGATAGGAATGAACGCCTTTTTTTAAGGTACCCATGTCGTATCGATCTGGAAACACCGCCGAAGGAAGCTCATTCCACATCTTTGTGACACGTGGAAGAAAGGTACTTGCAAAGGTTATAGCTGATGAACTGCTAGATTTTCAAGCGTCAACAGTTTTATTTTTTTAATATAAAAGTCACTTTATTAATATATTTTTAACTATTTAAAAAAAAACTTAATATTAACCAAGTAGGACCTATAAAATATGGTACGATTTCTTGGAACGCCATTCATTTGTCTATGGGATACTGTGTGGGTTTAAAAATAAAAAAAAACGTTTTTTCACCCGACATCTTTTGGTTTTTGTGTAACGTTTTGAAAATTAAATTATAGGTTATAATTCTAATATGATAGGTGTAACATATTTTATATATGAAAGTTTTGAGATTTTATCTTAATTTTTTTCTTATTTTAATTGGACCCTATTATGTTGTTTGTAAATGTTATTAAGGAAATATGATTTTGGTTATGGAGAGGAATATGTCAAATAAGTTTTAGGTAATAGTGATAAATATGTCATATATATAATTAGGTGTTATATATTATTAAATATATCTATACTGTAATTTATTATTTTTAATAATACTTTTTTGGCAAGGCAATACTGTGGCAAGGATTATTTAAAGTTTTCGATAAAAAATAAAAATCATAAAATTAAACAAACGCCTAATATCTCCTATGTAAAAATTATTTACTGTAAGAAAGAGTATTTAAAATTAGCTTTAAAAATTGCTTACATTCTCCTATATCAAATTATATACATATATATAAATGTATATAAAATTATTAGTAATAATATATCAATTCTGTCCAACTTAAGTCGCTAAAATCAAAGGCAATAACAAAAAACTATCTCAAAAATCAAGAAAACCCATAAAGATGATATCTACAAAGAAATCCGCATCAGCATTGTGAAACCAATAATCTTTGATTTCAACATTGTTTCCAACAAAAAAACAGACAAAAAGTTCCGCTGCGACAAGATGGCCGTCGAGATAAAAATACCGTAAATAACACTTGGTTTAGGGTTGTTCTTGTCATTAAAACTTTTTATGAGAAAAATGTTATTAATGAAATATATATGTAAATCCAGTTTGTATGTTTGAGCTGAAAGTAGTCATAAATATACATGACGTTAATTGTTTTTAGAATGCTCATGTTTTATATAAATTTTATGATTTATAATTATAATTATACACTCTTTATTATAATGTATAATTAAATAAAATTAATTGCTGCTACGAAAAGTACAAAAAGTGGTACTGTTTTTAAACTATGATAGCTTAAAGACTATTTTTGTGTATATATGTTTCAATATTAAACTAAGATTGTTGTAATATTACTTTAAAAGTTATGTTAGTAAGGATAAAATTTGCCTGAAACTTAAAAATATTTATTATCTTTTTCAATTATTCCAAATATATTAAATATTTTTTTCTTTAACAAAACTACATCTTGGCCTTATAAATAATAAATAATTGTAATACTGTTTGTCAATATTGCGCGTCATTACATCACAGATTATATTTGAACAATATTTAATTTTATCTGTAAAGCTGTATATTATATTATATAATCTATATAACATTAATCATGAATCATCAAAATTTTAATACAAAAATAGTCTGTATACTATTTTGAAGTAAATAAATATTTAAAAAAGAATAAGTTATATCATAAAGCAGTCATAGTTTATAGCGAATATTAAAAAATGTTTTTAACAAAATATTATAATACTGTAAGTAAAATACATTATTTGTGTACAATACATAATTTAAAAAGTAAAATACATAATTTAATGACAATTAAAACTATTTTTTATATATATTAGATTTAGATTTTCTGTTTTATACATAATAAAGGAGATTCTCCTTCTCCAGAGATATTCATCTTTGATAGCTATTCTATATATCTATAATTATATATAATAAAGGTAAATGTTTAGGAAAACTTTCTAAATTTAAATCACAAAAACAAACACGTTCAGAAATGCTTACCGCAAAAAACATAACCAAAGAGGCCATGATGAATTTTCAAATATATATTATCTTATTTTTCTGAATTTAAAAACACTGAAATAGTCTGTAAATTTCATAATGTTCAAACACAGCACTGAACCAAACAAGATCAAACAAACAGAGATATGGAAACATTCCAAGACATTTTCGCCAGGGCGGGCGGTTGCCTAGCAACGCGCGGCGGGTGGGCGTGGCAATCGATACTCGGTCACCAAATTGCCTTTCCCTTTCATCTGCTATTCACGGCCAGATAATTATTATTTTACTGTTACAGGTAAATAAATTTGTACAAGAGCTGTGTCTAGACGTACTTTTATCTAAATTTTTTATAAATGTTTAATGATTCTACACGATACGCACAGAATTCGAATCTGCAACCTCGAGTCTACAATGGCTTAAGATGTTTATAGATAATTTCAAACATAGAGTATTAAATAATTTTAACCTCTGAATAACCGTTAAAATAAAAAAAATTAATAGTATCTACGAATTTTCAGCATGACGCATGATTTGTTTTAATAAATTCGTTATAGATATAGAAGTTTGCCCATAGGTCATGTAGGATCTCTCTCTCTCTTGAAAACCAGTAAACAATATGTTATTTTATAAATACAATGTATACATACTAAAAAAGTAAGGTTTTCGCAAATATATATTTAAAATGTCACCTCGACGTCGCTATAATAATCAAAATGTATTCAATTACTCACAACTCACCGCTCTTTAATGTCGCTGTCAAAAGAAAATTGCGTTTTCTCATTTTTGCGGAGTGTCAAACGCAGGTATCGATGGAGTTGCGATTACTGCACAAAGGTCGCCTGTCCGCTGCATACAAGTTCAGGGGTAGGGGCGAGTTATAAGCTGTCACCGCCAGGGGGCGCTACCTGCGACTAATTTAGACATTTCTATCGCTACCTCTACCTCTATACACGCGAGAGATATGAATTTAATACCTCGAAACTGTGCCCAAATTTAACTACATTGTAGATTAACATTAGAGAAACAAAATGGTTCTTGGGTTTTTTCTTTTTTATGCGCAATAGTTTCTAGTTGGATTATAGTCTGACTTATGTTATGTATCACTTTTAACTAAAGAGGTTTTATATGAATTTAATAGTTTTAATAATATTGGTTTTTTGTATTATCGTATTTAGATAATTTAAAACCTCATTAATAATTGTCTTTCTGATATTTCCAAACATATTAATAATTTTGTCTAAAACCAATTATTAAAACAAACACGAAATAAGGATGGGATCCCTTATAATTAATACAAATCACTGTGTTCCCGAACTAGAACTTGTTCCAGAGTCCCATCACTCCAAAATATATGGACCATAAAACCACAATTACGTTTATAAACACTACATTTATAACTACTTTATATTGTATTATTTATTTTATGTAATATATTACTTTGTGGCGTGGATTTTTTTTTCTAAACTGTATTTAATGCTTTCAAATATTTAAAATTTCTGGCGGAGTACACTCCATTAATTTATAGTATTGGGATGTATTAAAGTGGTATGGAGACTTCTTTGTTTATTAAATATATTATTATTCATATTTTAATTAAATGAAGTAAAAAAGTAACACCCATTTTTCGTATAAAAATTATTTTGAACATTATCTATGATGATTATATCTATGATTATAATTGCCATAATATATAATATAAAACATATATATACAAATAAAATAAAAAATATTTAAATAAAATATTAAGATTATTTAATGATTAAGATATTTTTTTTCCAAATATTTTAAAACTACAACAGCTTTAACATGTATAATGTATAATCTATGGTACCCGTGTCCATGATGGCGGCCGGACAGGCTCTGAGCGGGACGCGCGCACTAAATTTAAATATTTTAATCCTTAATTTAAATTTTTGACATTTTTATTTTATGTTGGTATTCGTGTAGTTTCATTTTTGATGTTATTTGTCATATTCAAGCGAAGATACGCGTCACTGGCGCCTTGGTTCATTTTGTTTATTTGGCTGAATGTTATGTTATTTTTCAATTCCTCGTAATTTAAATCATGTACCATTGAATACACTGAATAAATTGTTTTGCTGGTCCTATAATGTTGGGAGTTCTGACTGCATAAATGCCTGAATTGACAAAAAAATAACCGCCGACGATTGGCATTTGATTTTAAATCTCATTTTTGTCACTTGGCAAATTAAAACAATAATAAGTGGTAATTTGCTGATCATTCTAATATAACCTCACTAGCTTCCACCCGTATTTTCCCCAACATCTATTGGCTACGGTGGCTATTTATGTAAATTTTTTTTTTTTTATATTATATTATATTTATTTAAAATATTCTCAATTTATTTATTTATGGAAGATATTATGTGACCTCTTCAACAATAATCGTAATAGAATAGTGGATTTACATAAAACCATAATTAATTATGTATAATTATAGCTTTTGAGGAATTATTATCTTTTGGTAAAATAAAAATATGTTCGTATTTATTTGAGTTCATCTGGGGATTTAATTCACATGTAAAAAGGATAATCCAAGATTTTTATAAAACCTAAATATGAAACATTTTCTTTTTTTGTTTCTAGCAAGCTTTGCAATAAATACGTGCTATCTTGACAATACAATAATAAAGAAATACTATATAATGTTTCTAAAATATTTTTATTGAAATCTAAAAATGTATTTTGAAGCTATAATTTTATTAATTTTATCAAGTATTAATAGGCTTCAGGACGAGGATAAGATGAGAACAAGGATGAGGATGTGGACGAGGACAAGGACGAGGACAAGGAAGAGGACGAGAATGAGAATGAGGATGATGATGAGGTAACAATATGACAGCAATACATTTGAACTCATTTGTTATTAAAATGTTTAAACATCCCTAAAATCTCAGACTGAGATATTCGAAGCGTGCGAAATAATATCCCAGAAGTGTTGTATTATTGCGTCTCTTATTTGTAAGACTCATACAAGTTCACACTCGCACAGACACACACAAACACACATAAGATTTAATATTTAATGCTAAGTTAATGAGGTTAATATAGAAAAGATAATTATTGTTTTAAATATATTTATTCTTATAATGTTTTTTGTTACATCATTGTATTGATATCCATTAAGTTGACATTTATTTATATCTTTTCTATCTTCTGTCTAAAATAGATCAGAAGAAAAAAGATCCTTTTATTTAAATTTTGGCTTATTTTTTTGTGTTTTTTTTGTAATATACGTATAATATTTTCTAAGATTTACACGAGTACTGCACATTTCAATAAAACTATTTTACGGGTATAACTCGCATTTATTATTACATTTTTTCATTAAAACCTGATGTTTCGAGTTCTTTGCAGCAAACGTGTTCGCGATAAGACGAGATGATGGAGTCTGTCAGTCCGTCAGTTTATTTGTCAACTACCTCCAACGGTTCCTGAGTTTACGGGCATAGAGTTCAGAATGCACACAAAACTGTTTTAATTGTAAAAAAAAATGTAATAATAAAAGCTAGTTATATCCGTAAAATAGTTTTATATAAGTATACTTATTCTGTTAGCTATGAGACTTTTTTTATAACAGTAAAGGTATATGTGGAATTCACACAATTTACATTTACAAAATGTCCACGCATTCTGTCCTCAACTATTTTTTATATATTTTCGAAAAACTCAGTTTTTCCTTCCGATCAGTCTGTCTGTATGTGTGTCTGTGTGTCTGTGTGTCTGTGTGAGTGTCGAATTTTATTTTTCGAATTTTGAAAAACTAAAGATATATTTGGAATCAGCATGTAAATGTAAGATTCACTTTTCAAAATTATGTTGATTGTCCAACGGGAAGGTGGTCAGATCGGCCGCCGAAGTTACCGAAAAATGGAAAAAAAATTTAAAAATTTAAAAAATTAAAAAATTAATTAATTAATTGATTAATTTAATTATTTTAATTAATTTTTTTTTCTTTTGTTTTTTAATTAATTTGCGAGTTATAATTTGCCGATTAGGAGTTTTTCATAGCGGCAAGCTCGATTGCCGCGTGTCAGATGTTTTTTTCATTGTAAAGCTAAACTTTCGCAAAAATTATCCCTTTTACTTTTTCCATGATTATACTCAACGACAACGATTTTTTTTTTAAATCATCACCAGACTGATGACTATCAGTGTGTGAAATTTGGATATTTTCGTATATACCGTTTTAATAGATACTTGCAAAGGATGCAGAAAACAGCATTCCTTAAACAGTTAAACACAGATAAAAATTTCATTAAACTATATCTCCAGTTTTGGTTAAATGAAGTAAAGAAAATGTATCAATCCGAAGGAATTTTGTAAAAGCTCGATTGACAAAGATTGCCTTATATTTAGATCAGGGTCAAAGTTGAACAAAAAATAACGAACATTAAATATCTGACTTGTTCCGTAAAACCTTATGTTTGACCTTCCGTTAATTATTTTTTATTAATACCACTCTAGGAACTGTTCCACGACGTTCATAGTTACGTTTCATCGATTTTCAAATCCTTTCTTAAGAAGTTTCATAAAAAAAAACATTTAAAAGTGTTTGAGTGTAATGAACGTACTAACATTAAATCTAAAATCTGTAATTATATGATATTATGTTTGTAATCAGATAAAACATTTAAATTCAAGTTAAACAATACACTATCTGTAAGTAAATTATGTTATTACAAAGATTAGATAATAAATGATTAACGAAGGAATGCTTTTATTTAAATATTTTGATATATATTTCTTTTCATATTTATTTCTTTAATTTTTGTGATATGGTGCCTCGTTTGATGATTCTCCTTGTACAATGTTTATAGTTTACAGTTATGGGTTACTGAAAGAGATCTCTTTTAAGATAGATAGATAAGCTATCTAATGTACAGTGTCATTTTTAAGACCTATTCATGTTTTGGTACATATATAAATCAATAAATAAATTATTAAATAAATAATGAAATTATTAAATATATAAATTAATCAATCAGTCACTACAGTCCATAAAACAACGCTCGCATAATATAAATGAGTGGCGGGAGGTCTCAGAAACTTATACACAGAATACCCATTGATACAGCACTGTGGATTACCCAAAAAACATAAAAATCGATCTACGACATTTGGCTTATCAAGTCCCAGCTAGTATTGCTTTTACTAACAATACGAACAATTTGTCGTCTAAATGAAATCCGGAACTTCATATGTATACGATGTATATTACGAAAAACGTGCCCCAATGAACCCAATATAACTGGAATACGTCAAATTACATACATTACTGCTGCAATAATAAACTGTAAGATACGTAACTAAGAATCATAACTTACTTAATATTTTTATTATACTCTTATAATAAGAACTGCCAAATAAATAGCGTCAAAAAGAAAACACGCAGTTAGTGCAGTCATCACAGTAAGAGGAATTATAAACAAAAATATTATTGCAATAAAAACCACAAAGGAACCTGTACCGTTAAAAATGACGTTTAAATAAATTGCTTAAATTTAATTGTTTTTTTCTTTAATGAATAAATGAATATATATAACTTTAAATTATTTATACATATAATGACATTTCGAAAGTTTGAACAAAATTTCTGTATGAATTTTGTAATCTTTTTTATCAAGTTCTGTAAATTATAAATGTGTTTGTTTTGGATTTGGTAGAGACCTGGAAAGCCTTAAAGAGGTAGAGTGGATCTATGAATTCATTTTAAATTTCTGGAACTGCTGTTGAAGTATAATTTGTTAAGAGCTTTATATACAAAATGAACTCACTTACATGACAAGAACGAGTACATTAATACAATTTTACGGAATGAATTCTAAAATATTATCCATCAATCTAATACATTATGTAAAAATATATTTATAATTTTAATAAATATATAATAAATAAAAATATTTCTATGAATATTTTCTATTTTAGATAAATTATACAATATGTCAATAGTTGATACAAAGGTAATGGGTTCGATTCCCACAAAGGTTATTGGTTTGTGTTATTCTCAAATTGCTGATTCGAATCTGGATGTTATATATTTGTGTCAATTTTTTCTGTTTCTAAAACACATATATCATGACTCGTGCAGGAATTGCATTTCTTCTAAAATATTCTTTAACTTAGCAAATTCTTCAAAAACTATTTTATTTTTACTTTTATGTAATCTAATTGGAAATATTCATATATTTTTTCTAGAAAGAATTTTATTTTATTAAAATAAACTTCTTTTGTTTCTTTGCTGTTTGTTTTTTTTTTTAGACGGTGAAGAATCGTCACTGGAATCCCAAAATCCGAAGACAAAAATTATTTTAATAATATAACGTATATCAATTAATTAGTAATTTTAAATTTGATATCATTTAAAAATATATACAACTCTATAAAAATAATAAATACCATGCACCACACCCAATATATATATATATAACAAAATACAAAGTATGTTATAATAAACATATGAGCGATGCGCGACTAAACTTGTTGCCAGTTGTAAATGTGATAAGACATTGTGTGAATTTTCTTAACACTACTTTTGAGTTCTGAACTGTTCCGCAACATCGAATGGAAAAACGAATAATCCTTCACTAGTATATAACAATTCTTAATTATTACAATAAAACAGCCCCATTCTCCAATTATGCTCAAAATTTTGTTTATATAACTATTTTACACTTCCCGTTTTTACATAATTAACAAAATGATTCAAACAAACTACTATACATTAAGGTGTAAAAAGATAATATAACAGCTATTACTTAAATGAAAAACTCGAAATAAAATATAAATAATTATTAAATACTATCAAATTCTGCTCAGGAGCTCTCAGCATGGCGAAACCGCGGTTCGAACAGTTCCGATAGTATTTATATGAACGCCCGATAAATTATTGGATATAGGTAATAGTGAACATGGATCATGAAACTAGAAATACAAAAAAACTCAATAGTTCTTCTGTTTCAAACAATTTTTTACGGATTAAACTCGCGTATAATTTGGTTACATTTTAATTTTAACCCGACGTTTCGGATGATTTGCAGCAATCGTGTTCACGGGACGAGATGTAAGTGTCTGTTCTTCTGTTGATGTTATTATTATAAGTAATGCTGTTTTTAAAATCTTTTTTACTTCATATGTATATTTAATAAACATGTAAATATATAATAATTATTTTTACTGCCCAGTAATGAAGTATATTTACCAAACATTTACTATGAATAATATAAAAAGCATAAAAAAAAGTCATAAGTTCAGTTACAGATGTACATGCTTGTGTGTGTGTGTGTGTGTGTGTGTGTGTGTTAGAATGAGAGTGCTTGTCACCGCAACATACTATCTATTTATATTGGCACATAAGTAAAAAAATAATATTTTTTTTTACTATCATATACCAAATTTAAAAATGTAAAAATCTACATGTATGTAGATAAATAATTTGCCTATAAATTTTGTAAATAAAAAAATTAATGAATAAATTAATAATTGAATTAATATTATTGATTTTAAAGTATAATAATCAAGAATATCCCTAATGTTAATGTATTTCGAACTGCACCTGCATGACGAGGTGGCCGAGTGGTTAAGGCGTTGGACTGCTAATCCAATGTGCTCTGCACGCGTGGGTTCGAATCCCATCCTCGTCGATATATTTTTAGATTCTTTTATATACGAAAAGAAGGACAAAATAAGAAATATATTATTAATAGTACAAATATATTATTAATATTTTGTTTTATATCTGCCATTCCCCAAGGCAAGATTTACTAGATCATTGCAAAATCATTAAATTATTTTCAATTCTTATTTGCACTGTTTAACACACTGTAAGGGGTAACTCACCCCTATGATATGAAGCATAATATTTATATTGGATTTGTGTAATAGATAATATTAAATGATTTTTTTTCATACATTATTAATATGTGCATAATTAATGTTAAATATCGTAAATAATCTTACTTAATTAACGTTTTTTACATACATAAACAAAAAATAACTAAAAAAATAACCATTTTGAAATTTTGTTAAATGGGAAAATATTATATATTTTTGATAGATTTTAATAAAAAGATTCATAAAAAAAATAGCTGTTTCATCCATAAATTCATCCATAAATTTTTTAATAACAATTGTAGAAAAATACAGAAAAATAGCTACTATTGTGATTGATAAATTGTAAATAAAACGCAAAATCTATTCATATTTTTTGGGGTGGAATTTATGATTGCCAGTTGGAAGCACCAAGTTTCCGGACGCTTAGAATCGTCGCCATGTTGCCAATGCTCTCAAAATTAAACTGTTTTCTAGTCATTTGAATTATTTGTATATTCATAATGTTTAATATTCGAAAATTATGCAATCTTTAAAGAAATATATTTAAAAAATATTTTCGTTTTTTATTTTGCTGCTTTTATGTATTTTGAGGTACATAACTTGTTTTAAATTATCAATAAGAATCTTAATTGTTACTTTTGTTTCTAAATATTGAATTATTTTTTCTTTAAGCTGCTAAAAGACTAAACTAAGCTCGCAACCACATTTAATAAGTGAAAATAATTACATGGCACGAAACGACACGCGTCGCGGCGTCGCCACGTGCCCGTCTCGTCCACGCATTGTTATTGAAGTTATTTATGAATATTGTTGCACCCAAATATCGCAGACACGCGCCTACAAGCCCCGGTGATGTGTACACGCACTTATGAACCTAAGGTCTTAAATAGTCAATGAGTGGATCAGACTGCGATCAGACTTATATAGAACAATAGTTTTGGCTTTGACTGTAGTTGTCCTAAAACTCGTAATTTTTTGGAATAAAATTTCCTTTTATATTTTACTATCATTTTACTATCATGTCCTATTATTACAAATTTCAAAACCAATTTACTAAAATATATTGTAGTTGTTCTAAAATTTGTCATTTTTGGACAAAAAATCTCCTTTTATTTTCTACTATCATTACATACATTACAAGTTTTAAAAACAATGTACTAAAGTATCAGGCGCGAATACAATTCAAGAGAATGTCTAAAACTTACCAAATAATACAATGGTGACATAATCAATAAATAATGAAATAGCTAAAGGCTGGTGATTGGTATCGGAAGTGGGGCGGGATGGCCAGGCGTGGAGGGCGACTTCCGGGTTCCGGGCCATGCTACTCCTCGTAACTCATCATCAGCACTCCGCAGGAGGCCCGCACCCTCTCGTGAACAAAGAAAAATAAAGATTTGTGTGAATTATATCCCTCTGTGTAAGCAAAGGGGAAACATAGGTTATAAAAAACAAATCCACAAGTTTGGAATAGTTTCGTTTATGGATGAAGTGGATATTAAAAATAACGGTTTTAGGATAAAAAATTTTTTTTCTTGATTTAATATTTTTTTATGCAGCCATTATGTTATTATATTGTATGTAATGACTTATTTTAATTTATTAGATTTGGCATTAAGGTCTTTAATAATACTAGTATTTTCTTTAATTATATTTTATTTAGGTAAATATTCGTTGGTACAAAATTTTGTTTTTTAGTCGCTACAAGTCATATTAAAATATTCGTTGAAGATTTTATATTTGAAAAGCGTATATTACATACTTTTAAAGTAAACTTCAATGACTTTGCAGGTTTTTTGTTTTAAATTGATCGGTCCCACGTTCAATTCCCGTCAATGACAAAATATTTGTGTGTCAGTTACCCTATGAATCTTAACAAACCCTAAACTTTTTTAGCATGGTGGGTTGAACAACGAAGTTTTAAATTAAAGGGTTCCTAGTAGTGGGGTTTCTATGATTTCTGGAACTGTGGGAATGTCCTATTGTTTACAATTTTACCAGGTTATACACAAATAGCCTCTTTTAAACAATATACGTAGACTTTTGTTATCTGTTATTGTCTATGGCCCTATTCTATGGAACTAGACTGACGTTTAATAAGTGCATTTTTTAATCGTTGACTTGACATTTAAACAAAAAAAATATATATTAGCAATGCTCATAAATAGTATTTTTGATAGTAGATTTTTACATATACCCTTTTAGGAGGTTAATATCTATAAAGGCCACATCTATTCACCAATTCTAAGAATTCTATAACAGATACTAAACAATAATTGATAAATGATTTAAGATAGACCTGATTATGCTATAATTAACATATTCTAGATCAAATTATACATACACATTACTTTATATGAACAATACAAAGCAAGATACAACCATCAAAATACAATCTCATGACAGCTGTCATCAAAGAAAGTTACAAAAGAGACATTCTTTTCGAGGTTAATTTGACAAAGTTTGAGCTTCGAACTTGTAAAAACAAATTGCTTGAATTTGTGTTATTTACTACAACACTATTTCAGGACTATTCTAGTAGATATGTTAATAAGAAAGGTAACAGTTTAGTGCATTTCCTTGTTTTTGTGTATAAGTATGAGATCGCGTATCGTTGATACGATGCCGTCAGGACAGTTGTTAAGATAGCGAAACAATGTGCCCCGCTGTCGTTCTTCCGCATATATCATTTATATTCTGAACACGATTGAGATGTTACTATTTTAACATGTTAACCACCTGCAATACCTGATAAAGAAATATACATTTACAGTTAGTTAACTTTAAGTTAGTTAATGTTGACGATAAATATATATTTTATTTAGTTAGCTGATCGACTGTTTGAAGTATATTTTTTATGTTACTTTTATAGAGCGAAGCGAGGCTTTTACTGGTGAAAAGTGTGTTATGATACTAATGATACTCCTCCAGATGAATAACAGTAGGATGTCAAAATTGGCAGAGTTGTCGAGGACAGTGACCTATAGGTCCTGAAGTCCTTTTTGGTGACATTTGTGATTGTAGTTTTTTTTATTGGTCAAAATGTGGCCCATAGACTTAATATGTGTCATAAACAGAGTTACTCTAAATAATCCAATCATTTTCATAAATGGTTCTATTTTCTGTTGATCACCTTTAGCATTCTCATCCAGCAACTAGTCTTGGCTCAGCTTCACCCGCCATGCACAGTTGCGGTCCTAGTATTTAGTTAACTGATCGGCAGTTTGAACCATATTTTTTAATGTTATTTTTATATGTAACAATTAGATTGCTTCTGTATATTGAAAATAAGATTGTATAAAATGAACGAGTACTTATACTTGAAACATTTAAGTCTTGCGGTCTTTCCCTTATATTTTTTACTGCCATATACGGCGAACATAAAACACAGGACTTTTAATAATTTGCCAATTCTAATAAATAAAGATTTCAGTCTTTACAGAAAGGGCCCGCTCGAAAAAAGACCGCCCGGGTTGCATCCATCTGAATCCAAACTCTATTGTATTTTCTCATACATTCTTTTTTGCACCTCTAAGGAATATATTTGCAATTTTAGTTGACAGGATTTATCATGATGCTTTTTGCGTAACGCTGATTGTATTTCAATCCAGGTCGTTTCTTTGTCCCTCGATCCCTATGATAAACGGCTGATTATCCCAATCAAACTACTCTCTGCGCGTCCGCAGCAAAAATTAATCGATTTAAATCAAGATATTTATAAGTTGTTAACAGTTATATGTTGATACATTTATTGCTTTAATGGGGTCTGTTATTTTGTAGTCTGATATTAGATTTCTATATTCATTTATTTTGTCCTATTACATATTAAAAAGTATTCTTTGACTTTGTAAGGTATGAAAATGTTTTCACCATAATAGACCTTACAATTTACTGTTTTCCAATGATTGAAAAGAATGTTATTTATATTGTACAGTTGGTATTAACTAGCCTTTTCCCGGCTTCGTCTGTGATGTTCTTGTAACAAGAGCCAAGCATGTTTTTGGAGACAAGACATCAAAAAATACTGGTTAAATTGGTTTTAAAAATACAGCGACGACCACACATCTCTACACATTAAACCGGAATCTTGTTTTCAAAAATAACAGATTTCTATAAAAACTTTTATCTTGCATTTGAAACACTCACCAGAAAAAGTGGTAATCAATGTTCAAGCTATACTAAGTTTCATTACTTTTTTTAAAGTTTTTAATTTAACTTTTCATCTTTTATTTGAAATCCTTAATTAAACTAGTTCTTGAGCTATGGGTATATTATTTCTCCTTGGTCTTTTCAAAAAGTTATAATTTTTTTTTCACCTTCTAAAGGGATTAAATCAAGGGAATCTGTTCTATATTGTCTTTTCCTGATCAACAAGTTATACATATACAAACTTTTTCTAGTTATAGGTGTACAAAGTCTCTTCAACAATTTTTAATTTGTAAAAAATGTTCATCTTTATTTCACATTCTAAAGGGATTTAATCAAGACTAGTATAATCTTCTTAAGCCTCTTATTTATTTTAGGTCTTTTTATCGAACACTGAATTAGTTATAAGATTTCAGGCGGCAGATTACAATGTTATAATTGGCTATTATGCACAAAAGCCTTTTACCTTTTTAAGAAGATAGCGTCATTCTGTTGTATGATGTATGTATTATCTATATTTAACTTACTAACTATCCAGTTTTTGATAATAGAAGAAGGATATTATGATGACCGATTGGTCAAGTCGTTGTTGGTTAGTGACCCTGCCTGCTGAGCCAAAGATCGTGGGTTCGATTCTCACACGGGAAAATTGTTTCTGTGATCTACAGATTGCTATTTCCAGTTTTGGTGTCCTTTATTACATACACACATTGACACAGTGATTATTTCTCTAATACGAGTGGATATTTTTAAACTAGATCCGCCACTGTGCACGGTGGCTGGAGCTGGGCGAAGTTTTGTTGCTCAATGAGTTTCGCATACTTGTAAAACTCGTGTGTACGTCAAAACGTTCCATTGTTCAAAATGTTAACTCTATGGGACACACTTTGACCATTAAATAAAAAACTACAATCACAAATTTCATAAAAAGGACTTCAGGGCCTATTGGTCACTGTCCTCGACAATTCTGCCAATTTTTGACATCCTACCATTATTCGTTTAGGAGGAATAGCATTAGGATAATGAAGGATATTATAATGATAGATACAAATTGCTGTTTCAAGTCTGGGTGTTCTTCGTGTCTGTTATTTCTGTTTATAAAACCCGTCGACACATAAATTGTTTCTCTAAAATGAGAGGATTTTTAAAAAGAAAAAATATTTATAGTATTTAACAAACCAAAAAAAAAAATCATTCAAAATAATCACAATAATTCGAAACAATAATAATTATTGTGAAAATGAACCCACTATTTTTCATAATTTACGAAAAATTAACTCTACCTACAGATAATTCGCCTTTATACGCGTATGAAAAATAATTATTTACTAACAGGGATGCTAAGACCCTTACAGATCCGTTCCAAGTCCTAGATGGGCGGTATGAAGGGTGTATTTTTCCTCACGTGGGTGAGTAAACAAAAAAGATAATAGCTGGGGTTGTGTGGGGCGGGGCCAGGTGTCCGTTGCAGAGATCTTATCTGATGGGGACCGTCGGCCCCGTCGGGACTCGGGGATGGAGTCCCTAATCATAGCCTCTGCGCTTAACATCTGAGATGTTTATTATGATAACATTTATTGCTTATAGATTGCTTTAACTAATTGTTCATTTATAATTAATGTTGTTAATTAATGAAGATGGGTTTAATTGGTTTATATTTATTATTTTAACTGAACTTGGGATTTCGTTGTCCACAGTACTATTGAACCTACTGAATTAAAAATATATTACAACACTTTTGTCATACAAATAGTTAATTTACGTGCAATTCCTAGTTATTATTAAATATATTCAGTTAGGAAATAAGGTAAGATAAGAATAAAATCATTATAAAGTCTGTACTTATTAAAATTGTTACTATATAATAACTAATTCAAAACAGAATATTTAATTATAAAAAATACAAGCACAATAAATTATTTGTTTTTATTATACTCATTTTCCATAGTTGTAACCAATAAATCTTTTGCAATATGTTTGTATACGAGACACTACGTGATCAGACCCATTAAGTCTGAGCCAATTATCTCTCATGCTCTACGACGTGGAGACGGTACAGAGATATATGTTAACATATTTTTTAATTTCTTCTTGAGATCGTAAGCTTGTTCGAGTGCGCAGGAGTGAGATTTATAATAAGAAAACGCTCCTACCGCGCATGCATAAGGATCTATAAATCTTTATACTGGATCGGCCAATCCCTGTTGAGAATCCATAAATCATCGGTTGGAAGCAGAAAGCGGTCGTCTCGCTCGCACTTAGTGATCATACCGTTCACAGCATCATTTATCATTTCTTTCTCTCGTTTCTTCCCAATGATAAATTCAATTCTCTTTTGGTATATGATTGTTCCTTATTTTGTTGTGTTTTATTGTACCGTCACGGAGTTAGCTTTTTTGATCGGAATTCGATCGAAATGATCGCGAGAATTGGATTTCCATTTTATTTTTCGGACAATGATCAATCTTCACTTTGAAATTAATTGGAGCGTAGATTTTAGAAAACAAATTTGTATATAACATTAAGTTAATTAAAAACTACATTGAATTGAAATATTTTATTTTATCTTTGCTATTTACATGGCCGTAGAAAATACAATCAACAGATCTTCTTAAAGTAACTTAAAATACGTCGTACTCTTTCAGTCATTTAGTTACATACAATTCTTCTATCTAGTCATAGGGAGTGTGAAAAAATAGCTTTAAATGTATTTTTATATAAAATTGTGTATATAGACATAAAATTCTGAGATAGTTAGCACGATTTAATAGCAACGAGAAAGATAGTTAATTTACAATAAAATAACCCCTTATTTCTATTATCACTTGGTATCTTAGAATATTTTTACACAAAGTTAACTAGATCGTAACTATAAATATACAGTAATTATACAACCTACATTATATTGGACTTCCGTACTTTGGCCATAAAATTAAATTATTTAACTTATTATAACCACGAATATGAAGGATAAGAAACACAGCTATACATATATAAAATAATAAATTTAGTTTTGCTATCCAAATAGAAAAAAACATCATTTTCTCTAAGCATTGTTGTTGCAGTTGCGGACATGAATACTTATAAAAGAAGATGAATTGCCAAATTATACAGTTAATAATTCTCATGCAGTAACTATTGTCAAAATAACTAAAATACTAACAAAGCTGGAAACACCTTGACAGTTATAAGACACTTCTTGTTGTTTTCATAAAATATACAACCTGTGTTTGTATGTAAACTTTCGTGATCCATGATTACTATTAAATATAATTATCCGGCTGTATTCACGTTATTATCGGAATTTGCCCGACTATTTTAGAACCCATTCGGGGTCCAATAAGAGCAAATTCCGATAATAATAACGTGAGTACAGCCGTATAATTATATTTAATACAAATCGTTGTAAATTCTTCTGTTGTTCTACTTGTGCAGATCCTGTGCTTATTCAGATGTTGATGTGATTATGTCAGAATTCAATATATGACAATTACGGACGGCTAAATTTGTATTTTTAATGAGATTATTACTATCAATTAATTTGTTATTAAGCGTAATGTTCTTAAAAGTGAAGTTCACAGCGCTTTAGTGAACTTTTCATTCCACGTTCAATGAACAATATAAAATCTGCAAACTCAAAGCTTTTGGATTTTAGCTTAGAAATGTGAACTTATATTTACGTCGAGTGAAAAGTTCCCTAAGCGCGGTGAGGTCAATAGGCGGCTGCAGCACCCGTGTGATGCATTAAATGGTGGTGATGATAGGACTCTTGAGTGGGACACCACCACTCTGGCACTCCATGTGGCACAGATGGAGCTGGTTGCTGGAATTGACTCCAGTGACCACCAAAACCAAGTTTGTTATCCATCATACCGTTACCACCAATATTTGTAAGATGTGGTGGTTGGTTATGATGAGGTGGTGGTGGACGGTCATAAGTTTTTTGATCATGAGGATTAAGGTACTTATCGTTAAGGCTCTCCAGCTTATCCGTGATTGTTGGGTGGTGCTGGGGATGGTGTTGAGGCACTGGCGCTGCTGGGGGAGGTAGAGGTACAGGGGGACTGGCGGCTCCAGCTGTGACGCTAACGCTGCCCGCAGAGGAGGAGTCATCGCCGTCGCTGTCGTAGCGTGGAGAAGCATCACCAGCTGCGCCATGGACCTTCATATGCTTGCGAAGCGAAGAAGGATGCGTGTAGGACTTGTCGCAGCCGTGGACACGACAGTTGTAAGGTTTATCAGAAGTGTGAACATGGGAGTGTTTCTTCCTATCTGAAGAGTTCGCAAACCGACGGTCGCAGCCAGCATATTCACATTTGAAAGGTTTTTCACCTGCAAAGAAAAATAAACTGATATATGTTTTATAACAATATTTACATATAACTTATATATAATAACAAAATTTATTGAAAATACAAAACATAATTTTATCAACAAATGCTATAAAGCACATCTAGTAAACAATTAATTCATATATCTGCTGTAAGGTTCCAGGGTTTAAGACCTTGATATCCTGAATAAAAACATCGATGGAAGCGACTGCGAATGCCCAATCACGCCATAAATAACCAGATTTGTTCGTTGTTTATAGTTTACGAATATAAATAAATATTCGTAACAATTGCATTGAATACTTAACACGGCTATAAATCATCTTTATAAGCAGACTTTGTCACAGTGTTTCAAAGCTGTGTATTTACAATTCTGAACTCTCAGACTTTGGTTTAAGATATATTTTTATTTGTTTATTTTCTAAATCTTTATGGTTTTCGTGAAGAGAAGCTTCAATGGCCTTATTATGTGATGATTTGAACGATATCTAAGACAACCCTTATTCTTGTTAAAATAACCAAATTCTTAAAATTTTTATCACTATTCCATTAAATAAACTGAAAATATCAGTCTATTTGATTTATAAATCCACATTTATCATACAATATCAAAACCGTTCGAAATGTATTATATATACATTTTAGGACATAATATTATTAAATTTATGCTTATTTAGATTATAAACTAATGCAGCCATTAAACTACTAATTCTACTAAGCACTAATAGAACCCAAAAAGAATGAAACAAAATTACTTTTAACTATTAGGGCACTTAGAACCTATATTATGTAAGAAGTTTCCTTGACCTAGTATTAATAAATTGTACAATATAATGACTGCTTAAATGATTTGTTTGAATCACTCTATCCTAATACGAGAGTTACTATTGTATGGTTTTTGTTAAACATCTTATAATATCGAGAGCTCTCTATCATGTTTTATTATAAATTCTTCACGAGTTCACCGAATCGTATGCAGTGTAGCCATTCAATAAAATCATAAGTAGGCAGAGTCACAGTGTCCGTACACCAACAATACACCTTTCTTTGTCATGTTTACAAATAAACTTCTTCGGTTGTAATCCCGGCATTGTGTTTGAAACTTGAAGATCCACAGATGCTAATCTCAAGTGTCTGTTAACACACCAATAATAGGGCTTTTTAGTTATTCACCGCAATTTTTGTTACTTTCAATATCCTGAACGCATCACGTTCTAATGCTTTCAATGATACTTCCTTTTCATTCATTCGGTCCAAGGTTCTATTTGCTTTGTCATTCACGCGTATGGTCCGCCAGTGCAAGGCGGGTGGAGCTGAACGAAGCTTTATTGCTGAATGAATTTCGCATACTTGTAAAATTAGCAGAGTAAATAGTGGCTATAAACGTTCGTGCGATTTTAATACGTTCCACATGTTAACTCTATGGGACATACTTTGACCATTTAATAAAACATACAATCACAAATTTCACCAAAAAACTTCAAGATCTATCCTCGACAACTCTGACAATTTATGACATTCTACTATTATTTATCTAAGAGGAGTTCGTAACGCAACATTCGTAACGCAACACACTTTTGACCTGTAAAAGCTTTGTTTTGCCCAGCAATAAAAGTTCAGTAGGTGTATAATCTGTGTATTTTCGATGTTTAAAATCAAAACAACCCATAAAAGTTGAATCCCAAATAAAAAAAGTAGTCCATGTTCTCGTTTTGGTAAAACAATAAAATGTTTTGGTGCAGACACTAATGAGACTAATACAAGATAAAAGCTCAAAACATGTGTCACCCGTCTAATTAGTAATCGAGCGTCGCATCTCACTTGATCTCACAAAAAAGGAGCCACGACAAATTCTATTAGCTTTTGATGTGTTATCTTTGAGCACGCGCCGCTGACGCGTCAACCGTTGCACAACTGATAACATAGACATACATACTATGATTTGCAATATAAATAGCAAAGGTATTGTTCAAATAAAGGTATATAATAAATTTCTTCCATGGGGAAGAAAGCCTAATTTATTACTTACAATATAACTCAATGGTAACATATCTGTAATCAAATCAAGAAAGCATATTTTTACATTATATTTAATAAACCAGCGAGAAAAGTTGCGCCTAATAGCTAGTATAATAACAAAAAATTAACAGATATAATATTTTTTATATATGGAGGAGACACCATATATTTAAAATTTAAAATAAAATGAAAAACAACAAACATGAGCCGAGAATTCACATCGTGCATCCCTCGCATGCCACGCCGGGACACTGCTAGGGTCAGATGTTATCTCAAACGCTGTATCACCAGGAGACACTTTTTTGTTACATTATTATCAACGTGAAATTTTATCTTTACCATTATACTATTCAATTAACAAAGTCAATTCAATGACTATTATAACAGTTAGGAAATATATAAATAACAGTTAGAACAATCTTTTGACAATGTTATATTAATACTTTGGTTAACCTAGTACTTAGTTAAATATATAATTTTTCTATCAAGACTTTCGTGATCTATAATTACTATTATTTGCAGTTATGCTCGCATTAAATAACAAAACCCGGCGTGAATTCAGTTCACGCCGAAAATTCGCCATGCTCCGTCATGAATAACCCCAGACGGATTCGAAACTAGTCGCGCAAATTTTTATAAATTGTATAATGTAATGATTGCTTTATTATGATTAGTTTTGGAATGTTCTTTCATGGTTATTTGATATCCGTAATTAATTTATGAAGAATTGGATTCCAGTTACCATACATTAAAAGTAGTGTTGGCAAATGGCCTAGTTAAAATCGTTGAATATTGTATTACCAAACCCACTAGCAATCCCACTAAGTGTCTGCTGTGAAAACAAGCTTTTAAGAAATCGCAGTATTTGAAACTCGACCTGCGACTTATGCACTCAAATAGTTTAAATGGTATTAGGTGTGTTTTGAAAAACAACACACGAGATTTGGATATCAAGTTCCAGATGTTTATATTTATAACTAATTTAAGAAAGTTTTATATATATGGAACGTAAATTGTAAATAACTAGTACTTATTTATTTCTTAAAGATAAATAACAGCGTCGTACGTCTTTTAAAAATGCTTGAAGGAATGTCAGTCTGATCAGCGATCAAATTTATAAATAATACCAGATACCTATATACAGATGTATGGATCTAACAAGGCTTTATATATAAAAAACAATTTATTAGGCATTGTTTAATCGGTTAATAGCAATTAAAGACCGACATCTTGAGTTAATTCAATCTCCAATAGACAGCCAGCTAATGAGTGGCCGATGACTGGCGTTTTTTGACACAATCGACTCTTCAAGATGGACGCACACCATGTTTTGACTGACCCACAAAAGTAATCGCTACATTGAATAACATCTAATAATTCTTTTTTCTGATAGATGTGTGATTGCATTTTAATATTCACGTTTATTTTTATTATTATTGAGTATATATATTGGATATTTCCACTAATTCATAATATATCTCGAAGGCACGTTAACAATAACTTAAGGCTAAGAGTGTCAATACTGATTGACGACTAAAAATTCTCCGAAAATAGTTTTTCATACGGATATTTAAAAAAGAATTTCGTACTCACAATGATTTATGATCTCCCTTTATCCGAAACGTATTTCAAATTAGAAAGATATATTAATATCTTCATTTTTTCAACTTCTCAAAGAATACGAGACACACAAAAAGACTACGAGGCCGGGCATTCGGCGCCCAACGAGCGTGTGACAAGGTGCTTTATGCGGACGATTATGAGCAGACCGAATAATGTTCCAATACCCGATAAATATCTGCCAACTCATACAAAAGCATCCCAATAAAAATATAATAGTAACTGTAGCAACAGCCTCTCAAACTGCTCAGTCATATCTGTATATACACTTATATGTACTACTCGACTAGATTAATTAGACGAATAGTTTCAAAGGAACTACAAATTTTATTTAAATGAGATAAAATGGCAAACTTACTCTAAAAACTATTATAGTTTTAATTTGTTTCAATATTACAGTAACTTTATTTTTGAGACTTGACTTTTTATAAAAGCAATCAATTAGTTACAAAAGGCATAATAAGATTGTTGTAATGTTACTTTTAAGATGAGATAAGGCCTCAAAGTGTGATAAGTTTTGTACTATTCTATAGTATCTGCCAATAAAGAAGTAAACTACATCGGGTAGTAAATATCGACCATTGCTTTCGAGGAAACTGTGAAAATACCATCTGTCTCTCTCTGATAACTATCTGCTGAGAATGCATAGGTATTTCTATCATATTGAAATCTCTAAAAGCATTATTTACAGTTACATAGAAATTTACTAATATAAATATTTAATATTATTAAATGTAATTATCCGTTTTACGCAGGTTTTTACTATCAGAATTTGGCCGATTACTTTCGTAGACAATTCACGCCGCGATTCCGCCATGCTCAGAGCTCATGAATAAGGACCCAGAAGGTTCAAAATTAGTTCAGATTCCGATAGTAATAACGTGAGTACAGCCTGATATTTAAAAGTATCACAAAAATTTACATGTAAATATTTAATATATTATTATATAGTTTTATTTATGAAATAATCTATTTTACTTCAGAAATAAATAAAAGATGCAAAATTTTAATAAAACTATTTTACGGATATAACTCGCGTTTATTATTATTTTTTTTTATTTAAACCCGACGTTTCGAATGCTTTGCAGCAAACGGTTCGCGGTAAGGCGAGATATTGGTGTTTCAAGACACCAACGTCGAAACGTCGGGTTTAAATTAAAAAAATGTAATAATAAACGCGAGTTATATCCGTAAACTAGTTTTATTGAAATGTGTAGTTTTGTTGTAAATCTTAGAAAAGATTAGATGCAAAATTATTGCGGAACTGATATTATTTCATTCCCAGCGTATAATGTTGAATAATATGGTGCGGTACACCTGCGTTTAACAAAATAAGTACAAAACGAAAGGCAAGCGGGCGCTCGTCAATCCGTCCGTCAGTCGTTTTGACAGCCTTAACCGGCATCATCGCTGGGATACAGATAAAAAATAACCGAAAACACATCAGAAACAACATTTTATACTTTTATACAAGGAAAAAATCAAAAACTTTAATAAATGATAATAGATAAACCACAAAAACATTAGATATATTACTAATATATTTAAAAATATTATTTTTATTATAATTTTTTTTAATAAACTTTTAAACAAGTCGTACATGGCAGTCCTATTTAAACAGATGTAATTGATAATTCTAATTAAAGCAACATATTTACAGTATAGAATTAACTAAAAATGACAATTAATTGAAACATCCAACTAAAGCGCAAGTCTAATAACCTTATAATATAAGATATAAAATGGCCGCCACCAAAAATATTTTTATAAACTATATTCTATAAAGCAACATATTAAAAATAATTAAATATGTTTAATGTAACAATAAATTGGATGAGTTATGTGTGTGTGTCAACACCCACGTTGACCGAGATCAGCCCCTGGGCGCATTTTTGGGACAAACCAATATTTCTAACGAATATTAATAGTTATCTTCTTATTTAAATGTTACGAGAACACATTCTTGGCGTGGTTATGATTCTAATATTAAGGTTATTTGTTTTTTGTAATGTTTCAACTTTGATATTTTACGAATAGTTTTAAGTTGTGCTTTTAATAAAACGGGTTTTTGAGGTTAATTTAATTAATATGAAGATATACTTCATAAATGTAAGAAGCATTTAGTAGTACTCTACTATATTATTTATAGAAACTATATTATTTACAGTTGTAGGAAATGTTGTATTTATGAAATATACAAAATATAAATAGGTAGACAAATCATAGGGTTAATAATTTAATTACTGCTTTAAATTAAATATATATCACTGTTAATAAAAGAAGCGAAAAATTACATTTATAAATAAATACCCATAACATCAAGATATAAATTTTGGCAATTAAAATTATTATTATAATTATTGAAAAACGAATGACAATAATATTAATTACAAGAAAATAGTTTTTAATAAGTAAAAATGTTCTGGTTATCAAGATTTTGTTATTCATGCGAAAGGTTATTTAATATACAATTTACTTTAATATACTGGTCTAAGTTTTTTAAACTGTGTTTAAAAAACCAATGTAAATTTTTTCCAATAGATATTTGTATATTAATAGTAATTTACATTTATAATAGTAACGTAAATATTTTTTCGTCTTTATTCTTGATGTTTTTATTACTAGAATTTTCCTAAACCGAATCAGTAATGTTTTTATTACTAAAATTTGTCTAATCCTAATGTCCATGTTGTATTTATATATATTATATTTTTTATACGCTTTTATTCTATTTTACGTCTCTAGTACTAAGACCCTTCTAGTCATTTACGAGTACATTCTTCTATTTCTCAGTGTTGTAAGTTACAAGTTTGAAATACCCCACGATTAGAGATTAGAGTATTTATGTTGTAATATAAGATTGTTTATAGTTGTTTGTCGTAGATTTACAGTAAAAATATATTGTTGTTAAATGACATCTTATCAGCAAAATATGAGCAATTTATTTAATAATATTTTATTTAATAATTAGTTTAATAAAATTAAATTATTTATTTTATTTTTTTCCCTAAAATTTACACTTCAAATTATTTAAAGGTGTCATCCCCATTCACTCACACTAAGACAATTTGACATATAGCAGAGCAATTTTGTGTTTTTAAACATAAGTATTCACAGAAACGTATCGAGACTTTTTTATAGTAATAATAAATCAAAATTAAAAAAAAATGTGTATAGTTTCGTAATTGACGCTTTAAATATTATAAAGGTTGAATGTTTAAAACTTCAAGATATTTGTTTACTAACAAACATTAATAGTATGCAGTATGTCAGCAGTAATACCACCTACCTTGGATTAATTATTTTATGACTACCCTCATTACTGATAATGCGGTCGGCTGTACTGTCATGGCTAGCTGCCTTAAGCGTATATAAGGACTAAATTCAATGTGCTTCGGGCATTGTTAAATACACCGTCTAGTACAACGGAATTCTGGAGGAATTTATGTGTGAAAATAAAACTAGGAGTAGAAGCTAAAGTAAAATGTAAGTGAAGATGCTGTGACCAAAAATTAAGAGGAGCAATTTGGAAAATAAGTGTTTCTGTTTCTGTAAAATTCATTAAAGTGATTCTTAAATTGGTTAATGAGTGTTTAAATTAATATGAATGGTGATCAAAGAGAAGATAAAGACCACAGCCCAACAATGGAGCTGTTAAGTACAATACAATAAATTATCATTATATAAAAGAAAATCAAAAAAATCTTTTAGACAAATGTAGGTAGGTATATTAAATACATAATTATAAATAATAACGGTTTTACATTAATTTCTGATCTGGTAGCCAAGTGGCAAGCTTTTGTTGTTTCTATTTAAATATATGGAAGGGTTATCTAATATCAAACTCATAAATTTATCATCTATTCGATTATCGTCTATAATATTCGTTTACGTTCTTATATAATTTCTTTATATTTTCTAGCGAATAAAATTTAACAGACTTGCTTTCTCTCTCGCTCTCTTACTCTCTCTTTCTACCTCTCTTTTAATCTCAGACAAACCCTGGTTGCATCGCATAAGATTTGATATACCTATTACTTCTATTTTAATATCATAAAAGAAAACCAGCGTATTTTCTAAGTTCAGCGGTTTTCATTGAATATCAGTCAGTGAGTCTGCAAATTATCTTTTTAATTTATTTTTTTTATTTATTTATATAAATTGTACAGAAACTTAATTACCATGTAAAAAAATATTACGATCTCAAGCCTGCGAAAGTTAAAAACCGTATTGCAATGAGAACGCCCTCTTACATATATTACAGTACTATTTAAAAAACAAATATGTACAAAAGTCTCTTTATATATCACTACCTTTTGCCCGCGACGTCACTAGTGTGGTGTGTTGATGAAAAATACTAACTAATAATTTTCCATACCCCTTCATCTCTTCACTCTTACTCATAGTATGTGCTTAATAGAATTTATTAATCCAAATATGTAAAAGTTTTTACATAAATATTTTGCAGTATATTATTTATTGTAAAAGATCATAAACTTGAATAATATTTGTATACCCTAAAAGGTTAATATACAAAAAAACGTGTAAAATTTAATTGTATTCATTATATACATATAATTTTGGATTTAATATCTTCCACTTTAAAAGTATATATATGTTGTTACGTACTTACTTTTATTTAGAACTATTTAAAAAAACAATTCTACGTTAGAATATTGTGTAACTTTTTTTTTTTAGTTTAACGCTCAGAGTATAGGTATTGTTCTACTTACTCGATGTTTATCAATTGTATAAGTGATATTACTGTAAAGTTTAATCCAAATCCACTAAGTATTTGTTACGAGAAAGAGTATCAAACATACATACAACCTGACAAAATTTCATAATTATATATATTTTTTTTATAAGTGGATTTTCATGTACATTAATTAAATTTTGTTTAGAGACCTATTTAATAAAGACGGACTCACTATTGTCACCTTCGTTTACCTTAAATAAAAGAAAAATAAAAATTGTCTATTGTTCTTTTCTTATTTTCATTATTAAATGTCGATTGTTATCCGATGCTTGTTTCTAGTTTTTGTTATAGTGTAAAATGATTGGAATTTATCTTAAAACATCTACCAATAGAATGTGTTGTGACTGGATTGTATGGATTGTAACAAGCTCGGTGACTTGTCGTTGGCCAGAAACATATTATTAATATATTTTTAATATTTATTATAGTATTATTTTAAGCCTATTAACAGCAAGCAATGTTTCAAAGATATTTTTGAAGTATTTTTTATTTGAATGAACAAAAAGCAAGATATATTTCAAGGATATTTTTGAAGGAACGTGTCAAAGTGACAAGAGTCCTGTCAACATGTGACATTTGCACATAAAGATGAATTCAAATTTAAATTTAATGAATATTAAATGTCTAAGTTATTAATTTAAGCCTATTAAAATGAAAACGACTAAAATATTACAGAGATATTTTTGAAGGAACGTGTCAAAGTGACAAGAGTCCTGTCAACATTGACATTTGCACATAAAGATGAATTTATTTCAACAAATCCAACATAGCGGCATTAGATTCCTGTTGTCTGTAATACATATTGAACAAGGTGTTGAAAAAACCACTGAATGATGCAGTGAGACCCTCCGGTATACAACATGTTGGAATTTCGCAGTTAGCCACATCAAAGGGAAAACCCTTTTTCTTTAGACATTGAAAGCTAATAACCTATGACAATGGCTAGCTATTTGGTCGATTTTTTGTTTTTTTTTTAATTACCTGCTTTGGATGACAGGTGGTTGTATATATGTATGTATAAACTAGCTGACAGGCTGTGTACTTATTATATAGTTAGAAATAGCTGTATAACTAAAATTATATGATAGCTTTTTATTGTGATATGTGCTAATTTTTTAGAGTTAGAAATAAGTTTTCAAGTTTCCATTTTTTTTATTTTTTTTGTGGAATAAGATTTTATTAGTATAAGATTCATAAGTATAAGATTCTTAAAATTTGTTGTTTTTATGGAATTAACGTAACGTAATTCTAACGTAGAATTAAGTTTTCTGAAATAAAGATTATTATTATTATTATTATTATTATTATTATTATTATTATTATTCGTAAAAAATATGTGTGTCTATTGATTTATATTTGAGTGTATAAAACTATAAAATAAGGATAGTAATATGATACAATGCAGAGGCGTGGGCTGCTGTACACCCCGTGTGAACTATTGTTACAATGCACACTATTTATAAGCCTTCGAGTGCTATGTATAGAGCAATAAAAAAAAATATTGACGTGAAGTTAAAGGATGAAGTACTTTCTTTAACGTTTTTTTAATTATAGTAAAGAAAAAGTTTTTATACTTATATATTATATATTTATTAATAATGATTTAAAACTATAACTGTTTTCTTATAAAAAATATACTAATCAGAATTTAATGCCTGTTTTGTTACTTGCTCACTAACGATTTGTATCGAAGGTGTAAAAGTGACAAAACATAGACTTTATTATACTGGGTATAAATATTTTTATTAGTAATATTATAACCGTTTACTTCGGAAATATAACACAAAACTATTATTTAAAATGTTTTTGAGTGTGATCATAACAACAAAACACATTATGTTTAAAACTTTTTCTTAAACCAGCCGATAAATAATAAAAAAGACAAATATACTCTTACCTCAAACATTTGTTATTTTAAATCAATTACACAAATACTGATAATATATTTAATAAGTTTCACATATGTATATTATTATTCATTGTGTCTACACTTTCCGTATTATAGATGTTTTTTTTGGTTAATACCAAAAGCAAAAAATAACTTCGAAGAATTCATTGGTGGGTATTGTCTATTTAATTCATTATATAAAACTTATGTTATTTTTTTGAAATAAACGAAAATGTATACAAATACAGATAATATTTTTAATAATGTTTCCATATATATTATTCTAGGTATCTATGGGAAGTATTATAGATATTTTTTTGGTATTTGCAAAAGATACGAAGAAATCATTGATGGTAATTGTCTATTTTCATTATTCATAAAGGGTCGATGCGGGTGGTAAGAGCACATTACGATTAGCAAAAAATACTTACCAGCATGATTTAGATGAATCTTTCATGATGCCATCGAGATACCCATTTATTAGTAAAGAAATTATTATAAATGAACTTATTTTTAACTCTATTTTTTTAATGTTTCTATTTGACGTCACTAGTGTTGTGACTGATTAGTAAATTACGATTTTTATCGATTCAAACAAATCATTAAATTTGTTAATATTTTTAAAAATATTTCAGCTATTCACGACACTATTGTTGTGACTGATTTACTATAAATTACGATTTTGTCAATTAAAAATCTTTAAATGTGTTAATTTTTTTATAATATTTCAACTATTGACGTCACTAATGTTGTGTATGTGTTGTGTTGTGTATATGTACTATAAAATACGTTTTTTTTCCATTAAGACGTCATTTGTTAAACTTTAATTTCTGTATACGTTAAAATTTTAAAATATTTATTTTATCTTTATTTATTAGTATTATTGATATAATCAAACCGATGTTTCGATAGAACAATGCGGTTTTAAAACCCAGTCGCATCCGAGTTACTTTTTACCCGCGCTCCGGACTTCTGTTCGCACCGTCGGGACATTAAACAAAATTACAATTCTCTGGAATGATCTGAACGTGTTTTTGTCAGCTATGAGTTCGGTTATTCTTAAATCAGGTGCCAAAATCAGAATGGCCTCTTTCGAAAGCGAAAAATAAGCCTTCATTCGTCTTTTTTATTCAAATATATTTATAAGTGGAGTTGGGTGTCGTCACTTGTATACAACGGGGGGTAACAATGATAATATAAACCGCTTATTGCTTTTATTATATATCACGTGACAGAGCTATTAGGGTAGCGAGTGATTGGTATGTCTGTACACAATTATGCATGTGTGCGTGATAGTAATGTCTCTGTGAGGGTGATGTGCTGGTCATAGTGCCACGCCCCTGCTATTTTCATCATTAGTTTTATTATTTGGAGATAATAATCAAAGATGGCTTCATTTCTTGAACTATATTAATTGAAAATAAACTAAAACCAATCCCAGTTAATTAATTTTCTCGTGGCTTAATATCTCTATCCATAAATCTGAGTTAAGTTATTAATATTACAAATATGTGTAATGCAATATTCCATTTCTATACCATAAAAAGCTCAATAGCAGTCTTACCATAAACAATATTATAGAGCTGTAGGTGACGTAAGCAACACACACATGCATGTTTTATATGTAAACATACATGCGTGTGTTACTTTTTTACAATTTATCAATCCGGCAGATGGCAACTCTTATAAACACCTTTTAAAATTCACCCGACTATTTTAGGGTTACATCATTATCATATGTGGATATAAAATGGCGGTCCATTGTGATTTATTTTTTATAAAAAAAACTATTCAGTTTCAAATTTAGATACAGAAATATATCAGTTTAAAACGCTCGTTTTGCTCAAAATGATAATTAACATTTTTATTATTATATAAATCATTTTTATTATATTTTTTGTGTTACAAAAATTTTTAATATCTGTAATATGTAATTTTTCTACAACAAAACTCTATTTAGTATATATAATATAATTTTATTTAACCCTATTGTACTTAAAATTGTATCAGCAACAGTGTAACAATCGTTTGTCAAAAAAAAATTGACGTAATGATTTTTTAAAACTTAACGAGCGGCAAAGGTTACTTTTTACCGCTCAAAATTATGATATTAACAATCTTCATAATTGCTTCAGCAATAAAATCCAGTGCACGCATATGGTTTGCTGAAGCTGTTCTCGACGGCTCAACAATAGGGGTGGAGGGTACATTGTTTGCAAAATATTTTGAAAGCGTAATTTTATACGGCGTATTAGTTGCGTTTGATAGGGTCGTCTTCAGATCATTAATATATTGTTGAACCCCTTCAGAACCCTATACACTACACTACTTTACAATGAAACTAGTTACATTTTGGACGATAATTACTGTTATATCTAAATAAAGTACTTATATTGATATTATAAATATATGTTATAAATATATTATTAAACTAAAACTCTAAACTTAAAGCGACTACAAAAAATCTACATATATATATGTGTGTGTGTGTGAGAACTTGCATTTACACGTAGATAGATATTTAATTGAGAGTAAATTTGAGAATAGTTTTAGTATAATGTTATAACATATATTTTTTTAAATTTACTAATATATTCTGTATAAATTTATAGATTATTACTACATTACTATACTTATTTTTTATTTTTAAGTTGCTTAAAGTTTACATTTTTCTCTTAATCAAATATATGCATATAGGTATGACAGTAATTTTAATATAATCTGGTAACATTGTTTTTTAATTTACTAATATATTCTGTATAACTTCATAGAAGTGATAATTACTGTTATATCTGAATATTGCTGTTTTTATACTATATGTAATTAGTTTTGTTTGTCATTGCATAAAGTTTGAACTTTTTTTTCAAATAAATATAGATATAGGTTTGAGAACAATAATATATTCTGTATAAATTTATAGAAGCGATAATTATATAAAAAAAAAGTGCTTATATTGCTTTTCGTTGTAGTTGCTTAAATTGTGAACTTTTTAATGAAACAAATATATACATTAGTTTGAGAACAATTTCAACATAATCTGGTTACATAATTTCTTTTAATTTACTAATATATTCTGTATAAGTTCATAGAAGTGTCAAATGAAGTGACGTGTGGGCGTCCCGCCGGCGGCGGATTACCGCGAACTCGACGTAATAACTTATTTGGCAACTATCTTAAAACTGTTAATTGATTTATATTTATGGCTATTAATTTCTTAATTAAAGATAATTTATTTGTACTATTTTACAAAAAGTAAAAAAAGTAAGTAAGTAATTAGTTTGAAATTACAATAATTATAATTGAATCACCATATATATTTAGTTTATTAAAGTGAAGTGTTTTTATTATCATATATTAAGTTATATTAAGTTATATATTTAGTTTATTAAAATCAAGTGAAATAGGTGTGTGTGGAATTTAAAGATGGCAGAAGTAGAAAGTAGAAGAAGAAACTTCAGTAAAGTAGCCTACAAAAGAACGAGATTAATATAAAAAAAATGGTATTAAGATAATTGTAAGTTTTATTTTTTTTATATTTTAACTACGCTCAAAAATGTTATATTTTGTAGTTTAATAATTACATATATTACATATAATACTTATTATATAATGTATTACTCAGTATTCAGCGTTTTAGTTCAGTATTCAGTTGTGGTTATTTTTACTTTAAACAAACACAAATTATTTTAAACTTTCGTTCGGTTATTCGTCACTAGATGGAGTTGATCAAAATTATATTGAGATCACAGTCGTAATGCTTAAATTAAAGTTATGTACATCATTTGTGATTATATGTTTTAAGTATTAGAAAGCAGTGTTTTGCATTTATTAATAGTACTATAGGCAAATCGTTTGTTTCTTCATCATTACATACATTTGTGTTTCATCGAGTTTCAAATCACAATCTTTGTAAAAAAACTTTACTTTAAAACAATCTTTGTATTATATTGTATATTATATATTATATATTATATATTATATATTATATATTATATATTATATATTATATATTATATATTATATATTATATATTATATATTATAAAATAATATATAATATATGATATATAAATAGGGATGTTCTTATAGGTACAAAAAAAAACATTTGCTCATACTAATAAACAATAATATGACATATTTGTTTGAAAACGAATTCTGTTTACGATTTAAATCTCAAGTAATTCAAAACTTTATGATATCTATAGCAAAAATATTACATGAAGATGTGAATCTACCAAATTGATATGTTAGGATGGTGGTAATAAATATTGCTACTGACTTCAAAACAGCGTGTCGGGTTACACTCCAAAACGAGTTTATAAAAATATCGAATTCAGTCTCCAAGTAGCCACCGAAATGGATTTAGATATGTAATCCATTTTTAATATATCATACATTTCATAGAGAATATATAAATATATATAAAAGACAGTTATTGATATTAGTCTATATATTATATTTTATTTTTTATATGTCCTATGATGTAATTTCCTTAAATATACAACTTGAAATTATTGCATTAAATTAAAATAGCGTAAATATATGTATATATACACATAATATATATGTTTATGTTACTAATATTGCTTTGGAATAATATGTGATTCCTTAAAAACATATATATTACAAGGAATTAAAAAAACAAAATTCTTTAACTAAAACTCTGGGCGGGCTTTAAGTTATAGTGAAGTTTAAGGACAGGTTCTTTTAACCCTGATATTTGCACTTAACTAGATAATTTATAATATGACTAGGGTTCACGTTCAGTTAAATTTAACGGACCTTCGAAGTAATTTATAGACACCCATAAAACAATTCTTCAAACCTACCCACAAAAACTCCTATTCACCCGTATGAGATAATAGTCAGGGGCACAGGACAAAAGTGAACGCAACTAAACAATGATGAAAAAAAACATAATAGCAGATGGCCATTCTCCTCAGGACCTATGAATTCCTGGACCATTTAAAGTCCAAATTAAATCTAAAATTCTCTTGTGTGCGAGCGAGAGCGTCACGAGGAAGCGAGCCAGGAACTGGACATTTTAATTTATGGCACATTTTTTTTATTTCAATACACAATACCAATGAATCTTTCCAATAATAATAAATTGAAAATGGTATTCCGTATGGAGCATACCGAGAAACGGACTCCACAAGGAGACTGGTTACAAGGCGCCGGATAGACACTTTGTTTGTGCTCAAGTGACAAAGATTTTTTGATGGATAGTCAGTGTTTAATGTGTTATTGTGTTGGTCCAGTTATTGTTGCGTTCTCTATACGCAGCATCCACGAAGAAAACACCCACGGGGGGTCATTCATTACAAATTAATGAGAAATGAAACATTTCGCCAAATCAACGCTCGTTTAATCTACTGATGACTTAGTCATAATATTATTTGTTGATTATTAACTATTTATATCTAAATTTATATATAATAAAAAAAGTATATACTTATACATAGACAATAACTAAGAGTATATGACGATAAGTTCAGATTTTAAGTTAATCTTAAATTAAAATTTATAAGGATGATTAAGAGCGTAATGCTAAATAGTTGATGATAGAATCTAACTTTAATAATCAGAAAGAATATTTTTTTTAACACTAACATAATCGCAGTACAGTAAGGAAATAAAATGTTTTACCTGTGTGCGTTCTCTTATGTATCTTCAGGTTTTCGGATCTTGCGAAAACTTTGCCGCAACCAGGAAAAGGACACGGGAATGGCTTCTCCCCCGTGTGCACTCGGATATGATTCACTAGCTTGTATTTCGCTTTGAAGGGTCTTCCGTTCCGCGAGCAGCCCTGCCAGAAGCACGCGTGCGTCGTACACTCGGGTCCACCGACGTGTTCTACCGTTAAATGCGTCACAATTTCGTGCATGCTCGAGAAAAGTTTGTTACACAGTTTACGCGGCGGAGGCTGCTCTGGATCCAGCCACTGACACCGCATATCACGTCTTGGCGGAGCTCGCACGTATCGAAGGAAGGCATGCGGGGCGTGAGGGTGCGAATGCGGCACCAGAGGCGGCGCTCCACCCTGGTAATGTACATCTCCACGCCAATCCCAGCTTTGTTCCAGCGGCTGCTGAGGGAAGAGCTCGCCGCAACCGCTGTATTCTCGGAGGTAGCCTGGCTGGTAGGAATGCAGCGGATACGGTTGGTAGTGCGGTGGGTGGTGCGGCGGCGGATGAGGCGCGGCTGCTCGGTGCTGGGGACCGACGCCGCAGCCCGGCTGGGGTGACATCTTGAGTCCATAGGAGGCGAGGTGTGCGTGGTTGGTCTCTAGGAACGCATTCATGGCAGGGGTGGCCGGTACCGGCGCATAGCCCCATTCGCCCGCCACCATCCACGCAGCGGGAAAACCCCGCTAATGATTTTCGATACGAAAAGGCCACCAGGACCTAGCCTCTCGAGATATTTCTGTATAATAAATATAATAATATATATCCTCACATCCTCTCGTCCGTACCGATCTGCAAATTAAGTAATAAAAAATACGTTAGCAAAAATTTATTTCATAAAATTTAAATTTACAATACTTATAAATAGAGTAGAATCCAATATTAAAGATCGTAACCTCACCGGACAAATTTAAAGTCATTTTTCAATATAATAACAGATCCGAGCACCCATAACCGGCATCGAACGCTTATTTATAATAAAAAAGGTGAGACAGGTACTTTTGGACATTAAATTAAACTGTGGGTATATTTATAGGACACTTTTATACGCCTGAGACAAAAATTCCAATTGTGCTCGTGTATATTTAATTTTACTTTATTTGTTAGATATATCGAATATCTTTTATTACCAAGGTTTAGCGATAGTTTATTAAAATAGTTTTATGAATGATAAAACCAGTTACGGACCATAACAAATGGAACCACTTTTATAATATTAATATTATTTTCTGCTATATTTTTATTATGTCTATTAATCGATCATTTAACTTAAACCTGTCTAGTGTTGAAAAATGTGAATAGCAACCAAATTAGTAATAAAATACTAATATAGATTTGAAAAAGAAATAAATATAATTAAACTGACACATTCAAATAACTTAAAAAACCGTTAGAATAATGAATAAGAAAAATAAATAGATTAAAAACCGTAAGGAAAATCGTATTAAAATTTAATAACATTGTTTGTTTCCAGCACTTCATAGTTCGCGCTGTCATAGTTCTACCTGGTTTAAACAATGTCATTCTGTAGATATATATCTAATCTGTATAATCTGTGGCTCCCCGCCGCGCCGCTTCATCACAAAGCAACGGGTTGACAGATCTCAAGGCAATAGGATTACAAAATTTTGACGTTTTTGTAAAACAGCTAATTCTTCCAAAGTCCTCCCATATCAGTACAAATAAGATTTGGCAGCTGTTAGCTATAGTTTCGAAGAATTAAGTTAATCATATTAAATGGATAACTTAAATCATTTACAGTACAGCGAGCTTATACTTTAAGACACTTTTGTTTGTAAACAAAATGGACATGCGATTTAACTGTTTTTAGCTATTTACAATATATTTTTTATTTGCAAAATTCTTCTGATATTAATTGTATTTTATTAATCATTTATTTTTTAATTGTTTTTAATCTAATTAATGTTTAGAGAAGTTCCTGTTATTAGTTTGTTTATATGTGGAATATAATTTCTTGATATACAAAATCAATAATTTAAAGGCATTCTTGCCTTACATAAAAGTTAAATAATGACGGCATTGTTGCCCTAAAAAAATTTAGAAGATATTAAAATAAAAATATTTCATAATTTTATTATTAATAAGAAAAAATATACTTAAATATGTAAAGACTGTATAATTTAAAGATCTCTGCTTATCCACCTGGAAAAAAAAACACCTATTATCTCCAGAACCTATACACCTCTTTTAATTTAAACAAGCCCTTGCTCTTCTCTTCTTATATATTGGAAAGTGCTTTTTACAAATACTTACATGTAATGTAAATGTAATTAGTCTCACAAAAACAAAACTTTTCTTTCAAACTTTGAAACTAAAGTTTAATAATATATTATTTTATTTGCGGTAATTAAACCGCCAGGAAATAGGTATTACATATCTTTTAAAAGCCTGACATTACGACCAGGTTTCATTAGCTGCACTTACACACTTACTGTCGGGCTATATTCAGACAGATAAGAAAAAAATTTCTTTCAGTATGTATATGCCTGATATTATGACCAGGTTGTAATAGCTGTACTTACAGACTGACTGTCCGGCTATATTCAGGCAGATAAAAAAATATTTTCTTTCAGTACAGATATGCCTGATATTATTACCAGATTGTACTAGCTATACTTACAGACTGACTGTCCGGCTATATTCAGGCAGATAAAAAAATATTTTCTTTCAGTACAGATATGCCTGATATTATTATCATGTTGTACTAGCTATACTTACAGACTGACTGTCCGGCTATATTCAGGCAGATAAAAAAATATTTTCATTCAGTACAGATATGCCTGATATTATTATCAGGTTGTACTAGCTATACTTACAGACTGACTGTCCGGCTATATTCAGGCAGATAAAAAAATATTTTCATTCAGTACAGATATGCCTGATATTATTATCAGGTTGTACTAGCTATACTTACAGACTGACTGTCCGGCTATATTCAGGCAGATAACAAAATATTTTCTTTCAGTACAGATATGCCTGATATTATGACCAAATTGTACTAGCTATACTTACAGACTGACTGTCCGGCTATATTCAGGCAGATAAAAAAATATTTTCTTTCAGTACAGATATGCCTGATATTATTATCAGGTTGTACTAGCTATACTTACAGACTGACTGTCCGGCTATATTCAGGCAGATAACAAAATATTTTCTTTCAGTACAGATATGCCTGATATTATGACCAAATTGTACTAGCTATACTTACAGACTGACTGTCCGGCTATATTCAGGCAGATAAAAAAATATTTTCTTTCAGTACAGATATGCCTGATATTATTATCAGGTTGTACTAGCTATACTTACAGACTGACTGTCCGGCTATATTCAGGCAGATAACAAAATATTTTCTTTCAGTACAGATATGCCTGATATTATGACCAAATTGTACTAGCTATACTTACAGACTGACTGTCCGGCTATATTCAGGCAGATAAAAAAATATTTTCTTTCAGTACAGATATGCCTGATATTATTATCAGGTTGTACTAGCTGTACTTACAGACTGACTGTCAGGCTATATTCAGACAGATATATATATTTTTTTTCAGCATGTATATGCCTGATATTATTACCAGGTTGTACTAGCTGTACTTACAGACTGACTGTCAGGCTATATTCAGACAGATAAAAAAATATTTTCTTTCAGTACAGATATGCCTGATATTATGACCAGATTGTACTAGCTATACTTACAGACTGACTGTCCGGCTATATTCAGGCAGATAACAAAATATTTTCTTTCAGTACAGATATGCCTGATATTATGACCAAATTGTACTAGCTATACTTACAGACTGACTGTCCGGCTATATTCAGGCAGATAAAAAAATATTTTCTTTCAGTACAGATATGCCTGATATTATTATCAGGTTGTACTAGCTATACTTACAGACTGACTGTCCGGCTATATTCAGGCAGATAACAAAATATTTTCTTTCAGTACAGATATGCCTGATATTATGACCAAATTGTACTAGCTATACTTACAGACTGACTGTCCGGCTATATTCAGGCAGATAAAAAAATATTTTCTTTCAGTACAGATATGCCTGATATTATTATCAGGTTGTACTAGCTATACTTACAGACTGACTGTCCGGCTATATTCAGACAGATATATATATTTTTTTTCAGCATGTATATGCCTGATATTATTACCAGGTTGTACTAGCTGTACTTACAGACTGACTGTCAGGCTATATTCAGGCAGATAAAAAAATATTTTTTTTCAGTACAGATATGCCTGATATTATTACCAGGTTGTACTAGCTGTACTTACAGACTGACTGTCAGGCTATATTCAGACAGATATATATATTTTTTTTCAGCATGTATATGCCTGATATTATTACCAGGTTGTACTAGCTGTACTTACAGACTGACTGTCAGGCTATATTCAGGCAGATAAAAAAATATTTTCTTTCAGTACAGATATGCCTGATATTATTACCAGATTGTACTAGCTATACTTACAGACTGACTGTTAGTCTTTATTTTCGCAGATAAAAATATATTTTCTCAGTATGGAACTAAGACGCTCCAATGTAACGAACTAATACTATCTACGCAGACCAAATCAAGATAAATAGCAGTATACAAAAAAAATATTGAAATATGCTCTAGAAAATAGTTTTAAATAAATATATTATTAAAAAAAAATAATTATTTATTACTTTTTATGTCTATTAAGTATCATTAATAATGGGAATTATTAATTATTTTATTTATATTGAGTTTGTATAGATGTAATAGTAGTTTTATATATGACACGAAATTGAGTAGAAAGGATATTAAACTCGTACTTTTTAATAGAAAGAAATTTTAGAAGTATGTTATAGTATAGTATTATTCTTTTTTAGCCTACAAAATCATAACTTATATATTGTTTTAGTAAAAAAACGTATTATTAAGATAATGTTCAACATTCTTATTAAAATACAAATGCCGTCGGCTTCAATTACGACAACTTAGCCAATATGAGAAAATCCTAAATACGCGACAAAAATATATAATTATACTTCTGATAAATAAAAATAGTTGAAGTTTTATAATTGTATCAACAATCTATAAACTAAAAATATTACATAATTAAATAACTATGCTGTAGATAAATAATAATATTTGAAATTACCTAGTATTTAAAATTCAATTGAACATCTCATCTCATATGTATATTATTTTTTACAATATTAATATTATAACTATCTTAGTAATATTAGATAAGTTCTTATAAACCGTACAGATCCGGGTGAGGCTTTTAAAATAATTGTATCATAATTTTAACAAATCATTGAATAATAGATAGTTGTCATAATTATATATATTCTGTTTACTAATTAATAAAGTAAATATAACAAAGATAGAGAAAGAAAGAGAGAGATAGGTTTAATTACTATATTTTAGATAAATATAATAAACTATTTAAGATATTTTGTTAGTACATTAAGATATAAAATATATTAAGAAAATCTTATATAGGCATTTTAACAAGTCACGCCTTTTTTGATAGAGTTGATAGTTATTAACTTGATGACTATATAATTAATTATTTAAGGTTCCAAAATAATATTTTTAGATAATAATCAAAATTAAAAACTACAATTCATATTTACGCATCATAAATTAAATATTAATCATAGATTCGCTAAAACATCATAATTGTAGAAAAGATTCAATTAACATTTAACATACCTCATATATACTTATATAAATCCACTTCACAAAAAATATAATACAAAATATAGCACATATAATAAGTTTTATCTATCACGTATTCACTTCACAGAACGTAAGTTGCGTAAAAAATAATTTTCAGTATTCTCATGAAACTATTATCACAGGTGACCCGTTGTTATAAGATTTTTTTAATTTTTTCATAAAAGTACCGTATCATCGACAACATGTGTTTTCGTATCGAAATGTCACGTATATTTTTTTTGGAATGTAAAGCTACGCGACGTGTGTCCACCGACCTCGCTGAGGCTCTCAGCATGACTGCGGGCTCCCGCGACGCCGCCCCTCGGCACAGCCGACATGCTTCTTAGAAAATATTCGGGGACCGAAGGCGCGAACGCAGCCCTGCGTAAAAAGGGCGGGAACGAGCTTTTCGCCCAATAACCATGCTCGGAGATGAAATAGACGATATGTATCCATCCCTCTCTAACTCGCCGATTTCACAGTCACGAACTAGAAAAGGCTATAAGACGTACAATTGTATGAAGAAGAAAATTTCTTAGTGTTGGTGTCGTAAAGTGTTCGTTTTATCAGATTTACGTTGAAAGTCTCGCTGTTAGCTACAAGGGCGCTATATTTGTTTATTCTGTTTCGCTTATGTGTTGTTACGTGTGTTAGACAAGGAGATCTAAGGGCGGGAAATGTTTCAACTAATGTATTTTCCTGTGGGAAGGAAAACACATGTCCTCGCTTTTAATTTAATACGTATCACGCTGGGTATTTTGTATTATATCTACGTATATGTTTCAAAACTTTTATTTAGTTACTTATATAGATCATTAATATTATATTCTTAGATAAATATTTGGTTTGTTGGTAATTCCAAAAAGCGTTTGTTCGTAATGACAAAGTTATTAATTTTAATAAGAAAAATTAAACCAAAATAATTAAGTGGAAATCAAAAATAGTAGAATTTAGATTAAAATCTAAATTGTCTATATATAATAATAATATAGTCAGTAATAATAATCTCAAGAAACAAACAGAATAACATTTTTTCATTACTAATTGGATGCTGGAGGACATGACAGGGACGGAATGAGAATTGTCGTTATTAAATTGATGTTCGGATTTTATTTTATAATTATTTTGTAAAAAGATTCCACGTGCGTCTCAGCGGCACGCCTTCAAGCGAGGCTGTGATTGGTCGCTGGATTGCGGGCGGATGCGCACACGCACTCCAATGACACACCAAAACGACCAAAGTAACCATTTTATTTAATTACAATAAATATATGCTAATTGAGGATTATAAATTATATTTAATTTACAACGAGAATATATTTCTGTAAATTTTGTTTGATCTAAAAAGCACTGTATTTCATAATAATAAGGTTCATATTAAAATGCATGTATGTATGTTTGCTTAAAAAGGACTTGATTTAATATATTTCAAGTTGACTTTCCTCACGCAATATCTTTTTTTGAAATTTTCCCATTTTTTTAACCATTAGTAAATTCTTTTAAACTGGTTCAGTAATGGCCATCTCATTCTTAAATCTCTGCTAGTAAAAAATCATGAATGACATGTCCCCCCTAACCCCCTTTTAAATGTTTATAGTCAATTAAAGTCTTATGTGGTTTGTCTTTATGTGTGTAAAAACATCGCTGACAGCCCAAGAAGGAATTGTTTGACGTTTACAGCGGTATCACATTCATTGTATTAAAAAGTATTTGCCATTTTTTTTGTTTTAAAGTTTCTTGTTACATCAGAAAATATTCGGATGTAAGTTCTTCCATGCTTAAAAAAGACATGCTTATTAATGCTTAAAAAAGCCATGCTTATTAATGCTTAAAAAAAGCCATGCTTATTAAAAATAGGACTTAACATAACAAAATTTATTTCAAACGACCGATTTGTTTAGTGGTTAGTGGCTCTGTCTGTTGAACCAAAGGCAGTGGATTCGATTCCCGAACAGGACGGTTGATTGTGATCCATAGGTTGCTGTTTTGAGTCTGGGTGTTATTCAATTACGAAATAGGACGGTTGCTTTAGTGATCCACAGATTACTGTTGTGAGTCTAGTGGTATTTATTTGTGTCTGATATTTCTATGTTTCTTGTACTCCTCGCACACAAGGCCTACTTCTCTGGTGCGTTAGTTTTTTTTTTATGTACATATATGTATATATAATAATTATACCCTAAGTAAATAATCCTCATACATAACAACCCCATGTAATTCATTAAACTAAATAACATTATTATTTTTGGTGTTTTCGAGTGATGCCAGCTACAAATTACAGTGGACAAAGACTCCCCGGGACACCTCTCTTATTGTGCCCACCAGATGGTACAGTGGGGAGTTTAAACAAAATGATTGTAATAACACCAAATTACAAAGGTTTATTGAGGTTCTAGTATGTAGTATGTATGTGTGTATGTATGTATGTATGGATGTATGTATGTATGTATGTATGAATGAATGTATGGAAGTATGTGTTAAAGAATCGCTTAACATTGCGTGTACGTCTTTTTTAAATGAGTGTCTTAATGATTACCTGTTTAGGTTCTCAAAAGAAAAACTATGTATATATTATAGTAACTAGTAATGAAAACTTTGCTAATGTTTATGTATTTTTATTAATTTGTGTATTATAAAACTACCTTCCTCCCGCAGCTTTGGCTGCATCGATTTCGGTATTTTTTGTAAATAATAAATAGTTTTATTCTCAAGATATTCTCAATTTACTATATTATTTATTAATTAGGGATGATTTTTGAGAATCTTAATTTTTTCAGTCAATTTATATTAAATCATAATGAATTATACAAATAAGTCTTCCTCACTATCTACTCCTAAAAACCGTACAAAAATCTTTTCAGTAATTTTTGAATATATCACACACAGACGCATTATTGACACACAGACGTTGCCGGGAGACCATTTTATAATATGATTAAAATACGTTAGTTATTGTAGGACTTAAAATGCGTCCTATTTGAACTTCATAAAAAAAAATTATATTTATTTATATTGTATTCCTTCTTATATTATTATTTAATTCAGTGTAAAACGCAAGTATTTTATATAGCTTTGATTGTATTTAAAGACGAATGTATCTTATTAAAATATATGTATTATTTAGTTGTTATACTATTTTCAATATGGTTAATATGTATAGGAATACATACATATCCTATACATTGTGCCTTTTCTCTTCTTGTCTAGTGCTTTGAGTAGTTTTTTATATTGTCCTACAATCTTTTAAATGTTGTATAATTATTATTTGCATCTCAATTCTTATTCTTTGACGTTTATGTTATTTTTTCTTAATTTAGTCTATTATTTTAGGATATAAAGCTTAAATACTTGTTTCTCTCTTAGATATTTAAATTTAAATTTTAAAAGTTAGGATCCTGAATTGAACTACGATTTGACAGTTCGATTGTTTTCGAAAGAAAACAGTCGCGGAGCGGCATAAAGGAGCGAAGAGGCTCCAGAGCAGAAGTCGGAATAATAAGTTTCTGTACAAAAAATCTAGGTCACCTTGTGACTATGCCATTTTAGGCCGACTTTGACTGTTATAGCTACCGAGTTGGATTGCCATACTAGCGCAACTCAAGCATTGGGTTTGGGGCAGCCAGAGTCCGGAGACTGCCTCTCCAAGTTTTCCTGCCTTCGGCCTTGCCCACCCTCTTCTGGCGTGAGCTTAAGATCCCAACCTCTACGTCAGCGAATCTAAATTCCATGCCAGAATTTTGGGTGATTTTTAGTGACCTTAATATGTGAACTTTAAGTACCTTATCCCTTTATTTTACTTTTCTTCTTCCATCACCGTCACCAGGTTCTTCGATATAATTTATTTAATTTGTGGCGATGTGACAGACATCCAAGAAAACCCTATTAAGTAGCTAGCGCTGCTTAATAAATTATATACAACTAGATACTATTATGTCTATTAAATCCGATTAGATATATTTCGTGAACTAAGTTTACGCCACGATTACACTATACTCCGAGAACACGAATAAGCTCAGATTTCGATAAAATTATCGTAATTATAGCCGGATAATTATATATAATGATAATAACAGAGTTTAAATAAAAAAATTATAAAACAATTAAAAAACAACTTAAGAATAACTTCTAGTTTTGTCTTTAGGTTTCGAACTAAAGATAGACATTTACGAATTAAACAAAGTGAAAAGTGAGCCGTATAATATCAATACCGAAGGCACTATACCCCACCCCTTCCCCTTTATAACTGTAATTCCTGTAATTAATTCGATCCCGGGATGACTTGTAGAATCAATGCCTCAGACACTGCCGACAGAATCCCATCTTATACACTTTTTGTTGCTTTACATCTGAAATTAGATTTTGATTCGTAACGTTGTCACTTCGGTATCTTTTGAGTATTTAAAAGATAATATCGGAAACAATTTGGAAAATATATACCATTTCCAAAATAACTACAGGAATATCTCTATATTGGTATAAATATAGAATCATATTTATGTAAAGATAAAAAATATTATACGTCTTAATTTTCTTCATATAATATCAAGCACTTCATCGGTCTCTTTTAAGCATTTAAAAGTTTTTATTGAAAACAATCTGGAAAATGTAATAAACTATAGAAATATAGAGTTAGGTATATTTATGTAGAGGCAAAAAATGTTATAAGGCGTAATGTGCTCTATACTACTTAAAATTTCAAGTTTTTAAATATTTCAAATATTATATTTATTGTAATACAAATTAAAATTACATTATAAGTACGTTGTGATAATATTCTTAAATAAAATGCAGTTGATACAGAATTGTATCAAACCAAACCAAATTAAATCAAACAAAACAATAAGATGGTAAATATTTTTAATTACATAAGAATTCATTCGTGCAGCCCCAGCGGGTTATCAGCGAGGCTTCCATACACGCATTTTGATAATAATTTAATATGCCATTTGCCTGGAACTAAATTGAGCAATTTATAAAAGTCTCTGCGCCCGCGCATACCCAGTGCGTGCAATTTAATAAACTTTATTCGGTTACCGAGTTTAGCCGAGTAATTAATTGAGCAAAGCTCTCTATAGACTTTTCTGCATCTTTTGTGCAAGCATCATTCAAAAATGGTATATCCGATAATTTTTCAAATTTTGCACACTGATAGACATCAGTCTGGTTGTGGTTTTAAAATAAATTTATATAAAAGCAAAACATGTAATATTGTGTCTCATCTTGAAAAATAGTTAAGGACAGAATGAGTCGACGTTTTGTAAATGCAACTTCGGTGTTGTTTGCACCTCGCTTCGCTCAATATGCTAACACATACCGAAATTTCGCGAGGTAGCGAGTCAAAATTGAGGTCTGGTTCGCGCTCCTAGTATTTTAAAGAGACTCGTCATCTTCACTACTTTAGTGACACCAAGATATGGAATGAACTTCTTGCTCTGAGATATTCGTCTTACATGGCCTGTGCACCTTTTTTTTTTGTTAGTTGGAAAGATCCGCTACGTATACCCCGTCGGCCAGAAGGTGATGGCCGGGGGGTTATGTGGTGGCTACTCTATCCTCAAAAAAGACTAATACCGACTAGACCGGCATGTTCATAGCCCTTCATTTAATATAAAAAAACCATATCATAATTAAAGTATATCATTTAAATACCAATGAAAGATCACATATCTATACTTAATACCTCTTGCTCCAATTCAATACATGTTGTAAGTCATTATATCAGTATATTATAGGATATTTTAATCAACGCGATCGATAAAAGTGTACACATAAAAGAAGATAATTAATAATAAGATTGACAGAGCACGCCGGTGTTGCCACATGCTACAAAAACAGAATGGAAGTGGAGCGATTCGAAACGGACTCCTTTTAAACGATTACTATTGCACCGACGCAGCCCTTTTTGCTTTCTCGATATTCAATGATTTGCGGTATATTGACTATAGCAAAAAAGAGGGGAAAAGGGGGATATGGTATTTATTATTTTAATAGAAAAAATATATATTTTAATTTAATGAATGATGAATGGTTTCAAGAGACATGTTGGTGATGAAATGTATACACTCGTGTAAATCTAAGAAAATATTAAATTAAATGGTTTTCTTCTTGTTACCGAAATATTTATCGCAATATAACTATAATATATATAATATAGCGTTTTAAAATTCTAAGAAATTTTATGTACAATGGTATATAATTTAACTAAGTAACTCGCACAGTTACAAAAACATCAAAGCAAATGCCGGTGCCGTAACGCAACGAATTGACTCTATTTGGGAAATAGTAGAATAGTTTGAGAAAGTAATTTCAAATAACTCACGAATCAGAGCAAAACCAATCAATGTTTAAGGGACATTGGGAATAAAATGTGTTGCTATTTTCAAATATAAAAATACCATTTTTATTAAATTAGATAAATTTATAAAAAGCGTAAAAATTTACCTGTTTTTCTATATTAATTAATTTTTATCAGTGTTATTTATTTAAATATTTATTATACAAGAAAAAGAACAACAGGCGGACTTAATGCTATAACATTCTCTAATAGTCAAACTATAGAAAAGTAAAAAAAAAATATGAAAATATGTCGAAATAAATATAAAAACAATTAAAAAAAAAATGTTACATGTCAATATAATTTTATTAACGTATTTCTTTAACGGAATTAACGTTTAAAACCGTCAGTAAATTATATTTAATTTTACACATTATACATAAACTTTTATATTTGATATATTCGTAAATGGGACATCCCATAGCACTGGGAATCGTCATAAAAATGAAGACTGACGGTTATTTTTACAATTAAACTAACATCGAGTTTCGACTTTGCTTGATTGGACATTTGTATTCTATATAGATTATACATAACATTAAAAATATATATAGAAATACATATATTTATTCCTAACTGTATTCATTTAAGTCGAAATTAGCTCCACTTTCGATAATAATAATAATAGATAACGAAAGTTCAAATACAAATGTATTAAATACTGTTAAATTACAAATTATTATTATTATGAAATTTGATTCAGTTACTATAAAATAATAAACAAATTGAATTAGAATGCAACGAAATATAAAACATATATATATATATATATATATATATATATATATTTAAGCATTAATAACACTTTTGCGAATAACATTTTTTAAAGAATATAAAAATATATCGAAAATAATTATATATTTTTTTAATAAAACAAAAATTATAATTGGTTTTAAATTTAATTAAGTTTATAGAAATATAATAAAATTCTACTCTACATCTGAGTAGAACAAAAATCTAAAAAAAAACGAATAATATGATAATTAATATAACAGGTTTTATTATGAATAAATTTATAATTTTCTAAAGCTATTGAGTAATATTTTATAAGTAATAGTAATATTGTACTAACTAACTAAACAAGGAAGGTAATCAGTGGTAATCAGCGGTAATCAGTGGACGGTAACGGTAATCTCTGCTGGGGCTCCTTATCAAGATCTAACCAATCAGACCCTTTCAATTCATATCATGATTTTGCAATCATACTTATTCATACGATTATATTATTATCCTATTCATTAATTATATTATTGTATACTACATTTATGAACTTATAGCATTGTTTGCATGCTCTTCTTATAAAGTTGTTTTAAAAAAGTAATTCCAAATATTTGTCTTTATTTATCCGGTAATCTTGTAATGACTTGACTGATTTTCAAAGAACTTTTACGAGTTTATAGGTACCTTATTAGGTTATTATTTATATTAACTAATAATGTTAATTATTAATTATCCTTAACGCGAAAATCAAGAATTAGTTTAAAATCATTCATTGATATTGATAACTAAATGATAATAGTATATTTATTCGCTATTACGTTAATAGTATAAAAGTATACAACAAAATTGTTATGTTAATTCTATTTTACTTTAATGTTAGTTTTTAAATATTTTTATTCTATCAGTCTTTATAAAAACTAAAAATCTATAAATATTCTTTATTACAATATTTCAATGTTTATAAATTGACTTCAATAGCTGATCATTGCAAACCCAATGATTAAAATGAGCTAAAAACGTGCTATTATTGTAGTATAAACATTTTGTGAACATCTTAAGCGTAAGAGCCACGCCCGCATACGCCCTAACCGCCCACGCGTTATTTCATCCATTTTTATTGAAATTATTTCTTATACTTAATATAATAAATATACTTAAATATAACAATTATATTTAAAATTAAATTGTTTTATTGTTATAGAGGTCATTTTATATAACATGGTGTTTTTGATACAAAAAGACTAAATCTGTTAAACTATTATAATAATATTATTATCCGGCTGTACTCATTTATTATTATCAGAATTTGCCCGACTAGTTTCGAACCCATTCGGGGTCCTTATTCATGAGCTCTGAGCATGGAGGAATCGCGGCGTGAACTGTTTACGACTGAGTCCAGTCGGATAATATTTAATAGTAATCGTGGATCACGAAAGTTAACAGACTAAATCTGAATTAGGTAATATTAGTTTTTATTAGTGTTGTAAGATTCAATACTAGAACTTGTCAATTTCTAATAATTACAACAATTACAATATGAATCAAAATGAATAATTACAACAATTACAATAGTTACAACAATTACAATAATTACAATTGCCAACTCTATATATTTTTTTCATTAATTGTCTCATAATATGCGACTCTACGTTTCTTTTATTACTAACATAGAATATAACGCTAAGACTCTTGTATTCAAATTAAGAAAGACTTACTAAAAGCCTTAATAAAGCAAGAAGCTGAAAAACTTAGCATACTACTAGTAAAAGTAACATTTACAGCATATATGTAAGTATTTATGTACATATGTATGTTTTTATAACACCGTTATATATTTTCGAGTTCAAAAACAATTGACCTCGTCGGCGTATATGACGAGGACAATAATCTAAAAAGAGAAGAATAACAGACAAACAAAATTACTTACCATTTATAGTTTCTTTGATGAAACTGAAAAGCTTAGTGACATACAATATTTGTAGTGTGTGTGTGTATATATATATGTATGTATGTGTGTGATTGTGTGTATATATATATATTTTCGGTGGCAAAAACAATTGACCTCGTCGGCGTAAATATCGCCTGTTTCTATAACCCCTATTGTAGCCTGTGTGTCGCAAGGCACTTATGGGACGCGAGTTTTTCCTACGTTATGGGCGCCCCTACCGCGCCCGGCGGGGCTCCGGCCCCCACTTAACGCAATTTATAGCAACCTTTAATAAATAAATAAATAACCATGGAAAATTCGATACAACCCTCTTGTACCGTTAGAAAATTTTATCTAAGTGTATTTATTATGAAGTTTATTAGTTTGTTAGATCTAGTACAAAGAGAATAAAAAGCGTAAACTCATTAGTATCCCGAGGAAGCACAGGAATTAATGAAGGTGAATAATAATTTAGGGTTTAATTAAAAGTACATCCCCCGCGGCGCTGACTCCGCGTCGGTATTATTATTTATATATAATTTGTGAAAGCTGTAATTTAATAAAATTCTCCCGTCTCTTGAATTAAAACTTAAGGACATCTGTATATCACAAAATTGTTTAAGTTCTTAAACAAGGATTTATTGCACAATTTAAAAACTACAACAAAAACAAATAAAATTTGTTTTTAGTAACAAGAAACGAACTTGCGACTTCTGGGATGCAGTTCCCGTCACTCTACTAACTGAGCTACTGTGTCACTACATGTCTTGATGATTTTAGTATTTTTTAATGATATTGGAGGAGACATCTTTTGTTATTAATAAGACTATTAAATAATTTACATATATTTACATATTTCACTTACTATATATATTTATATTGAAAAATATATATATATTTTTTTTATTTCCTCAACCATTTTTGGTATTATTGCTAGAATTAAATAAAAAAATTGTAACAGAAATTTCTCACTTTGCTATATTATGAAAATGCCGAATGTAATGTTTGGAAAATTATGGATAATTTGAGTCTTGATGTTTTAAAATTTATTAAAGTGAACAGCAATACAAATCCCTCAGCCGTCTTTTCTCACAAGTATCGCGTTAATTTCGTCCCCCAGCGCTAAGAATACCTATTATTATACCAAAGCGCAGTTATTATAATAGGGTTCCTTAAAAATAAATAATAGAATTGTTTTATTATGAACAAGTGTACAAATAATTTACATTTTGCAGGTTGGATATATTCTTACATATTTTAGTTTTTTATTACAATTATTATGTTATTTTGAACGGAGAAGCTAGAATGGAAAAAAAATAGCAATTAATTCAGGCATTAAACTATAACCCAACCGGTTGTTTTATTCCAGGACTTTTTGTGATTCGCAAACAAACAAATAGATACCATTATAAAAATTATTATTTGAGAGGTTGCACCTTCTTCGCCTTAATTGATCTTAATAAACCTTTCTTCTAGCGCGAAAAAAAATCATGCGAAATTCAAAATAGTGAATGAATAATGTCCAGTCTAGACACTTTTTTACAATGTAATATGTTTTGAAATATTTAGGGTATCGCTGTTAAAATAAAAAACCCTTCATTCAAATTTTTTTAGTATACTTATATAACCAAACAATTTTCCTTCAATATCTTTAAACAATATTATAAATGAGAGATAATAGTGATAATATACATATATAAATATGTATCTCTGTCTGGGAGTGGTGAGGGGGCAGACAAAGTCGCCGGTCATAGCTAGTCTTGCAATTAATCTATGTTACTACAATAACAGAAAAAATACACGAACATCACTATTATCGGTTAAAATCTTAAAATAAATCGAAACAATCCAAAACAATTGTTAAGAACTATGGCGCCCTAACAATAATGAAATATGAAACGAAACGGAAGTCCACAGCCCCCGGGGATGAGGATTTTCTTTAACACCATTCCGGAGGGCTCACTTCACATTGAAGTCAACTCGCAGTCATTGTTCAAGTGTATAATTATACCATTTCTTCATTGTTGCGCTTAAAATCAAAGAATATGTTCATTTTCCCCTGACTTTGACTCGGAACGTATTGAGCGAACTCAATGGAGAACGGTTGAAATTTCTCACGAGCTGTTGCGTTTATAACGAGGTTATTATAGGTACTTATGTATTTATGTACAATAAATTAGTTCATCGAATCTTTTAATGATATTTGAACAAGATGGCTGAATTAGAAAATGGAGAAAATTGGCATTAAGTGTCAGATATTGCAGTTCTGTTTTTTTTAATTTAGAATCATTAGTGTTGTGTATTTTATAGATATTAAAAAGAATGAGTGAACGAATGTTAAAGTGTACCGTTTTTATAAAAAAAATATATAAATCACACATTTATCTTCAAAAGAATCGTCAAAAATTGATATAATATAAATCGTCAAATAAATTCTGTTTACAAAATAAGCTTAATTAGTTTTCGCTGCCATATTTATTTATAAAATACAATCATGCGTCAAAAGTCTTATAAAAATAAAGATGTTACAATCATTTAGATTAATCAGTCAAATAAAAAACGATCAGATATCTTCAGACTCCACAGCCAATTAATATTATTTATATTATAATTTCATATGGCGACATCAAAAAACCATCTCCGGTTGTTAATAGTTCATAATCCAGTTTTAAAATTATGTAATTTAAACTATGGAACAGAGAAACTAATGATAATAATATTTTGTAGATAATATACATTATTGTTTTAAACATGTGCCTAATTTCATTATGGGTTGTCATTTTTGTTTTTTTTTTAATTAAAAAAAAAACTGTCAAAAGAAAAGCAAAGGTTTCATCGTTGACAGCTTAATACATATAGTTCCTATACAGTCGGTCATTTATAGAATACTAAATTCATCGAAGCAAATAGATTTCCTAGAGGTCCTGGGTTCGAATCCTGCTCTTATTCAAATCTAAATATTAGCAGTAACTTATGTTCATCACAAGAGTTCTTCAACAGCTTCATTCATAATCATCACGTGCTCGATGACTCTTCTATTACCTTCTTGTATGTTCACTTTCAGATCGTTGGTCTTCTGGTTCAGATTTGAAGTGGCTCTTCAAGTCCAGTGCTTTTGTCGCGTGCCGCCATTTTATACACATTTAATTCTGTAGTACATTTGAAGTGTATTTCTGACTATTATTATTAACTAATCATTTCGTATTTCGTAATCTGAATAAAAAATATGAAAAACAGAAGAAATAAAAAAATTGTCTTTCTTTTGTATATTTTGTTTTTATTATTTCATCTCATAAATATTCTTTGCATCATTTGTGATATGTAATAAATATATAATAAATAATTTATATTTTTATTAAATTAGTATCGTATAATAGAAACGCATAATCATATTTTAGTACTATATATAGTACTAAAATTCACAAATACATGCCTTCACAGAACAAATATATTATAATAATGCATAATAACCCTACAATTAACTATAGAATAAAATCTAACTGATTTTTTTACAAATATAATTTGTTTGATTTGTAAAGATTGAATGGTCCGTCGGTCTGTATGCATCTCGGGCTCGCGGCACGATCATTGTTTGGTCTTCGCGGGAGACCACGGAACCCTGCCATTTTCCCCCCAGGGTTCCGCTAAAGACCAACCATGTTAATTTAGAAGTCACCAAATGTGCCTATAAAATGTCAGCACAGTGAGGATTCTTGACTATTATTATTCGCAGCCCTTTCTCTTGTAGCATAAAACTTCAGCTGTGATTATATTGCTGATAAAAATATATTTGTGAGCTGAACGACGCGAAGGTCTTTATCGATCAACTCGATCAAATTTTGTCCGCTATCTCCCACACCGATCAAGCTACACTAACCAAATTTGCACCAGTTATCACATGCCTATCTATAGATAGATTTTAAAAAATATTGTAATTGTAGATTAAGAGTAATTTTCAATTAACTTTATTTTTAATTGAAACGCTTTTTTATACGCGCAGATTGTAATATCTAGGTATGACTGACATATATATATATATTTTTATTGCAGACATTGGGGAAATCGTATCAAGCTAAAGTTTTCCTAATATATTTTTTTTGTTACCCTCACTGAAGAAAGTTACGCTCAGCTTCTCCCGCTTGCATGTTGGCGGCCATAGTGTTTTTTACAACTTTAAAATAGATATAATATTAATTTACGGACAAGGAAAGTCATGCCAGTTGAAAACAAATTATTGAGTTTAGTGATACTCTCGTAACTAATTGCTTTGGACGTGTCTCTGCGGGTGCCATTTTTAAAAAATAGCGCGTTTTCAAAATGGATCCCGCAGAGACAGCTGTGAACGGACGCGCCGGCATTGTTGTCAACAACTGCGGTTTGTGCAACACGTGGCGTGATGTCACAGATATTAGATATACATTAGATTAAGACCTATCGAATGGACAAGAGTCTACATTACAGATAAGTAAAAACAAACAACTTCAAGGTTAGACATAAGTGACATTTTTTTTTAAATTGTTAGTCCTTCAGAGGACAAAGACTTTTAGAGCATACGGCCTGGTCTTAAGTAATCCAACCTTCATTGAAATTCAACTAAAATGTCGTCAGTATTACTAGTACCAAACATTTTGTTACTAAATATTAGTAATTGTAAATACATATAACATACAACAACAACCTTCTTCATCTTAATTTATAAAATGTATATATTTTAGAAATTAAAATTATTTGAATATAGAATAGAATATATTAAAATATCGAATAATTTTAACGACAAACTTTACAATTATAATAGTGTATAGTTTTTGTTAGTTTGGTTGTTCCAAAATGTCCAGTGACAGCGGGGCGCCGCGGGGTGCATATATACATACAGTATATTTTTTATTTAAATGTTAATATGATATACAATTATGTTTTGTGTTTGTTTGTGAGTTAGATATATATTAAAAAATATTTTATTTTTTTATTTTGTCTTAAAGTTCAAAAATATTGAAAAATACTTCAATGATTAATTAACTTAAATACTTATAACAATTATATTCCTTTAGATATATATTTACCAGTAATTATTCAGAAAAATAAATATACTATTTTACATAAACCTTCTACCGACGGAAATATAATTAATTATCTATACTTATTATATATTTTTATGATATAATTATTATGTATTAATTACTGTTTGGATGTTTGTATATCAGTCTTAGATTTTAATAGAATTTCTTCCTTACGTATTTATTTAATAGAGCTGTCCATAATAAAAATATTATACAACTATTTGTGCCCCGCGTTTTTACGTAATACATACTAACTTAACTTGAAACTTGAACATATCAAAGCGCATACGATTATAGTTATTTAGCGGCCATTTTCTTCCTTTATTTTATTAATGTTCTTATTTTAGGATACTTAAGAGAAGTAGCATAATGCTAGATAACATTTAGAATTTTTTTTTTCAAATCTATCAAGCAGTTTTGAAGTATGGCGAATTTGAAGAAACAAACACACTTTTCGCTTTATAATGCTAGTAAAGATATATTAATGCGAGAATATTGTGTTTGATATAGCAAATTACGTTTAAATATACGTTTACGTATGTTAAATATCAATAAAATTTCCATTAAAGGTTTAATACTTTACTAGGTCCACGCAAGCGGTGTTAGTCTCGCGACGCAGCGCGCGCGAAACAAAAACGTTCTATATGTTAACTCTATGGGACACATTTTATCAATTATCTTGAAAACTACAATTACTATTCGGCTGATTTTCAATCCAGACCGGGTTTTGCTCATTATGCACATGTGTGCCAAATTTCGTGCGTATAGCTCGTAAATTGAAGGAGGAGTAGGGTAACAAAGAGTTGAAAATTTGGGTAGTAAAGAGCTTCGCTTCGCTCAGCTCAATAAACATACAAAATTTAATTGAGCAAAGCTCTCTGTGAGAGACTTTTTTATTATTTTATTATTTGTGCAAGCTCAAAAACGGTATATCCGAAAATTACAAACTTTGCACACTGATAGACATTAGTAGTGGTAATTTTGGTATTTTTAAAACCAAAATTAAAAAAAAAACAATAATAATGTGTCGCATCTTAAAAAATAGTTGAAAATAGAATGCGTCGACGTTTTGTAAATGCAACCTCGGTGCTGTTAACACCTCGCTTCGCTCAATATGCTAACACATACCGAGATTTTGTGAGCGCAGCGAGTCAAAATTGAGGTCTGGTTCGTGCTCCTAGTTAGTTTAGTATAGATATTGTTTAGTTATTTTACATATCAAGTAACGTTTAAAAATAAGTCTAACAAAAGATAATCGTATGCAAGTACTTAAATATTAATAAAATTTCCATATTTTCTGTTCAGTTAAAGGTGTTCACTTTGTGATAGGTATATTTTGAACACACGAAATTTAATAAAATTCAAATGTGAGTTGTTCATAGTTGTTATAGTTGCAATTGTTTTATACATTTTTATAATATATACAAAATGACAGACAGTTTAGTAATGATTTAAACAATATTGAGAGCAAATTACTTGTACATTATACCTGGTTTGTTTATTTCTGTAAGGCCTGAGTTATTTTCTGTAATTTCTATAATAATATGATTTTTTTTTTGTACATACACTTTCGTGATTAATAATTCATTTTATATATAATTATCTGGCTGTAATCATGTTAATATCGGAATTTGACGTGTAACTTACTTATGCAAGGGATCGGAGAATGGCAGAATCACGGCGTGTCTGTTCACGCCGTGATTAACGAAAGGACAATTGAATAATTGATATGAAAATAATTTGTAACAATTTCTCATTGAGTAAATTAAACTAATAGAGGTTAAATATAAACAATTACTTAAAATATACTAATTTACATAATTTCTAAGAAGCTTTTTCCCCCGTAGCCCCCCTTTTAACTCCCTATTTAGTACCAGTATATAAGTTTTAAGTTAAGCCAATTTAATTTATGAAATAATAGATATCTTTTATCTTCGTATATTTATTATTAATGTTCTAGTTCAGTTACTGTTTCAGTGACAAAGTGATCAATTAATCTATAGTTATTTGTCTTAAGTATGGTCGGGACACTGAAAACACATTACCCTTCTTAACGACATCAGTTAAAGTTATTGGAAGCAATAAAACGTATAAAAATATACTTAAATTGATACTGTTACATATATATTATATACTCGCTGTTACTCGCGGCTCTACCCGCGGACGAATGATTATATTTGCTATTACTATTAGTTTAGTATATTAGTATACTACGAGTAGAAACAAAGTATAAAGTAAGAGAGTAAGAGTAGAGAGAAAGAGTAGAAAGGAATCCTCATAAGCTGTCTATTATAATAAAAATGAATAGCAGTTTCGAAGATTAACAAGTTTAAACAAACAATCTTTGCCATTTTATAAAATTAGAATAGATAGTACGAATTTTCTTTATATATTTTAAAATTAAGTGTATTTTTCATTATATTAAAAAAAATATCAAATTTTATATATATAAGAATTGGTAACTTTTTAGATATGTAAAAATCATATATAATAAATAGGTTTTAGGTGAATAGCTTTCCTGTTGATAAAAAAAATGCTAAAATAAAAAAAAAATGTTTTTTAAGCTAATAGTGTACCTATTATAAAAATTGTTATAATACTTACATGTTGGTGTCATTATATTGGAAAAAAAGAAGAAAAATATTACACAGACAAGCAAAGGTTTTTTTTTAAAGGTCTGGAAGTCCCAGTATTTTTTTATCTTACTTTAACTGAGTTGCAGAGCTTCTTTACAGGGCTTATTTCGATAAGTATGTTAGCAAAATCGGCTCTAACCCGTCCATTCTCCGCACACTGGTGAAAACTATTTAAAAAAATTAAAACATTTTTTTTTATATAAAGAACCTTTTTTGATTTGCTCAACTGAAATTGTCAAAGCTTATTTAATGATCAATGGACTTAATGCTAACTGACTCTTCTAATTCATAGTAGAAATATATAACTATATATATATAAGACTAATACAATAACATATTATTTTTATAATTTTTTTATATATAATAAAAATAATTTAATACAGGTAATTTTTTGATTTGCCTAACTTAAATTGTCGAAAATGAACTTATCTAATATATGTAAACGAATGTAACGTAAATATCTTTAAAAATACAGTCACATTAATAACCTCATTTTTTAAGTCGGTTAAAAACCATTTTTCGCAGTAATTTTCCTCTCATACACAATATCAGACTTTAATCATATTTACGCAACGGACCTGTAATTGAGATCATAAATACAGCATCTCGCCAATTTATAATATTCCCCAGCGATCCATTATCCAGCTGTCCGTTTTCTATTTGCGTCTGGACGCTGGGCATTACTCAAAGTGGGCGTGGGAGCTGACGCACGCTTTCACCTGTATATTGAAATGTATATAAATATATATTCATAATTACTGCTTGTTTTTGCATCAATAGTAAAAAGGGGAGAAAAATTTTCTTAGATTTTCATGAGTATATTTGAATATAACTAAACCTCTTCTTACAGAAAACCTTCTGTATCAAATTTCAGTTTAAAATGTAATTTCATGAATGCTGAAAAATAAATGGATTTTATGACAAAAGTAAAAAGAGAAATGAAACTTCAGAAAACTTAACTTTTATTTTATTTTACACGATTGCTGCAAAGCATTCGAAACGTCGGGTTAAAATCAAAATGTAACCAAATTATACGCGAATTTTTATCCGTAAAAATAGTTTTATTATTGTGTATTTTTTTATTGTTTACAAAATTAGTAATAAAACTATTTTAATTTATCACACATATAAGTTATTTGTCTTTAACTGAACTTTAACTAAATTATTAATCTAATGGTAGGATATACAGTTTTTTTTAATCAACCTTTTATAAGTTTGGTTGATTTTAGAGTTTTATCTATAAATATAGAGAAACGAGTCTAAGCATCAAGATTTATAATATTTTGAATATTGAAATTCTTAATTTTCTGGTAAATGATGATGGAACTTTGGTATATTATATACTATGTATTTATATACATATATATATATTCAGATTTGACTAAAAATAAATAAAGAAGTAAAAAGAACTGTAAAAACCACAACAATGTCAGTTTTTTTTAGAAAAGAACCAATAAGTACATAATTTTTAAGTTAGATACTATGTATCCCATCATCAGATATTTCGAAAAAAAAATATATACTTTTATATTTTTTATTTATTATTTTAGTCATAATACAAACAAACTTTTTTCATATAGGAAGAAAAACTTCTACATTAATTATCTAAGTATTTTAATGAAGAACCAGTAACTCGTTAAAAGACTTAGGTTTAAATGTATGTGTGTATATATATGTAGCTGTGTATGTGTGTGCACGTGTAAGTACGTATGTGCATATAAGCATGTGTGTACGTATTTATGTATAGGTGTGTATGTTTGTAAAATTAGCTAATATAAGCAAAAGAATTGTAAAGTAAGACAAGTCTTACTAAGAAAGTAAAAAATGTTTTTTTATTATTATAGCCTTATTTACTTAGAAATATATATTTTTTATTTTTTAAGCGTAATAATTCTAATGGCGTCTTAAGTCAGTAAATTAACTCTAAAAATTTGAAACTTATTATTTATTTTTTATATCAATACACTATCCAATTTACTAAGCATTATTTGATAACAATAAATAAAAAAATATAATAAAAACGTACTAATTAGTGCACTAACAGCCTAATTAGTACATTATTAGCACCCTACTTGACCTAGTTAGTTAATTGTAATGTAATGGCTGAAATAAGTAGGTTTTAACAATTATTATGAAGTATACATATATTTCATGCGTTTCATGTACTTCAGGGGCGGGTGGGCGTGTCTCAACAAGCCCCTCCCATTTACAGGCCCCGCCTTAGCTGCGATAATTTTTTTCATAACCGATTTAGGTTCGATTATTTATTATCGATTACAACATCGATATTTTGAAACATGCAAATTAGTTATCATGTTACGGTCGTTATCGAAAATTGGTTTCGACATTTAAGCTGAAGTTTCTAGAAGAAATAATTATATATCTATACGATTTTTTTTATAATTGAGAGTAATTATAATTGAGATTAGTACTAGCTCCGCCACTTTACCCGGCGAGTCAAGCTTTCGAGAATGAGTATCGCATACTTGTAAAATTAGCAGAGTAAATAGTGGCTACAATCTTAACCCTAATAAGAACTCACGCGTGTGATTTCAAAACGTTAATTCTATAGACACACTTAGACCATTTGTAAATAAAAAACTACAATCACAAATGTTACCAAAAACTTCAGGACCTATAAGTCACAGACTTCAGACACTATCCTCGACAACTCTGCCAATTCTCGACATCCTACCATTATTCATCTAGGAGAAGTAGAATTAGTAAAGAAAAACAATTTTGACCAGTAAGAGTTTTACGTCGCTCAATTAACAGCAAAGGACTTTAATCTTATAAGTAAGTAGTTACAGGAATGTACATTTACATATAATGCATATTAAATATTTTCTTCTAAATAATAGAACTTTCTTTTAAATAATAGAACCTAGACAAATGGCGTTAACGCTAGTAGAACAGAAAAGATGTATGAATTTGACATTAAATAAATATATCGTTCGCATACAATTAATAACGAAGAATGAGATGCAACAACTATTGCTATTTCATTAAAGATGACGCAACAAATAATAGTACAGCTTCTATTTAAATCAAATATAGATATAAAAAAAGAATACATTTAGCTTTATTTTTTTAATTCAAAAATCGCGACAACATCTAAATCTATTTTTTAAATTAAAAAATCGAATGTTGATGTCTTATTTTAAAAAAATCGCAATAACTATCTAACTGTATTATTTTTTAAATTAAAAAATCGAATGTGTATATATCATTTTTTAAAATCGCAATAACTAAGTACATAACTGTATTCTTTTTTATTTCAAAAATGGAACGTCTACATACCTATTCAATTAGAAGCTGTTAATGTGTGTTCATAATACATATACTTAGATGTTGTTACGAAATACCAACACATACTGCTCTCACCTGTTCATATTACATTTAAACACTGTTCTGAATATAAATAGAAGCATTTTAAATAACTTCCTTTTTTTTACAGTTTAGTTTAAAAATTTATTAAAATAATTAAAATCAAATAAAGTATCTATAAATATAATACAAAAATATTATGTTTTAAATGTTATTACTTGAAAAACAAACAGACCATAAACAATAGAATTCAAGTAACAAGTTATAAAGATAAAAAAAAACAAATACCTTATTTTAAGAAATTACGGAGTCTAAATCTGTCACTTATATATAAAAACTCTTTTATTTGTTTTGTTTGTTTACACAATGTACCAAATATCTTGTTTGGTGAATATTTCTAAATAAGCCCACCGTGATGGTGCATTGACCGATGTGTCAAATTGAAAATCAATATAGTTATAAATCACAGGAAATTGCAGCTAAAATGTCAAAGCTTCACAGATTATACAAAGTTTGCTTCTGAATAAAGAAATCATAAATAAACATCTTAACAGAAATCTGTATCGTGTATACAATCTTTTGTGTGGATTCGTAATTGTTATTTACATTACAAAAAATATGGTAAACATTTAAATATATTCAAACCGTAAAACTTAGTTCTTTGTGTACATCAGAAATTAAAAAAAAGTGAAACTACATTCCTAGTACATTCCATGACAAGACTAAATATTTTTTTTATTAGTAATTACAATTTATCTAAATGTTATTTTATATATATATATATATATATATATATATATATATATATATATATATAAAATAACATTTAGTATTATTATTTATATATTTTTGTAATTACGCAAAATAACGTTTTACACTTTATAATCTTTGAACGACCCTACATATTTTCTTAGCAATAAATAAATTTTAAATTAATATGCTGTTACCACGAAGTTCAATATTTCTTAATATTATGTTATTAAATATAATCTTGGTCTTATATTTTTTTAATTTTATAAAGCAGTACGTCATAATTAACGCACCAAAATTAATTTACGTTAACAATAAATTCAATATTCAAATAAAACAGTATATTTTTTAACTAAACCAGTTACATAATACAAATATTATAGATACGTCTGGAGAGTTTTAAACAATATCAATATTTTTTTTCTATGCCAATTTTCAATGTATAAACATACTAAAAATTTTATTACTATACAATTAGACTACATGATATCGTCCTTGCCTGTCCTCTAATTGACTAGAAACTAAAAAAAAAATGTCACCATTTTAGCGCTAACAATAAAAACAAGGACTTATTTATTTACAATACATTATTCCAGATAATTGTAAAAGTGTCTTTTTGGTTTAAACAATATAAATACTTTTTATTTTTTATATCAATTGTCAATGTCAAAAATGTAGTTAAAATTTTAACACTATACAATTAGGCTGTACAGTAAAAGTCTGCCCTTTAAGTGACTAGAAACTAAAAAAAAAGTCACTATTTTGGCGCTAACAATAAAAACAATGTCTTATTTATGTACGATTCATTATTCAATATTAAAATTTTTCACTATACAATTAGGCTGTATGGTAAAAGTCTTTACCTGTTCTTTAATTGTCTAGAAACTATAAAAAGTTGTCACTATTTTGGCGCTTACAATAAGAACAATGTGTTATTTATGTACGATTCATTATACAATATTAAAATTTGTCATTATACAATTAGGCTGTATAGTAAAAGTCTTTGCCTGTCCTTTAATTGACTAAAACCTAAAAATAAAAATTGTCACCATTTTGGCGCTAACAATAAAAACAAAGTCTTATTTATGTACGATTCATTATTCAAGATAATTGTGTTTTTATATTGTGTCGTAAAATAGGTAGTTCATCATTGTTCTATAAATTGCAGTCATAAATAACTCAGGTAAGTGAAATAATGATTTATGAGTTCAAAATAACAAAAGAACCCTAAATAAGGTGTTAATAGAAATGAAATACAATTATTCCGTTGTTTTGTTAAAGCTGTTACAAATTCAACATGTGGGTAAAGACATGTATAAAAATGTTTTTTTAACATACGTTTATCTAAAATAACTTTCATATAGTTTAATGGTTTTCTATAGTTGCATAAGAAGTATTTTGAAACATATATTTCCTTGTACGTTTGTTGACTTATACACAAATTATCAATGAAAATTATGTTTTATGTATAGTTCATATCAAATATTTAATAAAAGTTAGAAATAAAAATAGAAATATATGTAATAGAAAACTTATAAGAATGATGTAGTCATAGAAAATAATAAACGAAATCTCATTATAATATTAATTATTATAATAAGATCTGAAGATGTTTTCTAAATAAATAACTTTAATTAAATAAAAAATAAATTTTAAACGATAGTATTTAACAAAACATCAAACGTTATCATTAGGTAAAATAAAAAAAAATCAACTAATAATAATAAAAAAAATAATTACAGTCCTCCTTCATAAAAAGTATATTTCTTTAAACTGTTCAAAGAAAAAGATAGACCACATTTAAAATTATATAATATTGTTTCTAATCCTATCTCAAGAGACGCTTAAGTCATTTAACCAACAGTCCAGAGCACCGTCGGCGGGACCAAGCTCATAAATCACTCAGATCTTATCACACGTCTAATAGTTTTAATTTAACTTAAAATAATTTAACCTTAATATTTACGATTCAATTTGCGTGAAAAAAAATATTCTTGAAAATGTACTAATACTGCATATATATAATGTTGCAATAGAACTAATTTAAAAAAAGCTTAAATATAACTAAAAACTATTTATTTTATTAAAACTATTTTAAAGATATAACTCGAGTTTATTATTACTTTTTTTAGTTGGAAGTAGATGACAAATAAACTTATTGACAGACAGATATTAATATCTCGTTTCACCGCGAACACGTTTGCTGCAAAGCGTTCGAAACGTCAGATTTAAATTAAAAATATAATAATAGACGAGTTATATCCGGAAAATAGTTTTATTGAAATAAATACTCGTGTAAATCTTAAAAAGCATTAACTAAATACTATTTATTAAATACTTACTTATTTTATACTTTTTACTTTTTATTACATTCTTTACGAAATACTATATACTATACTAATTCTGAAGTATTGACTGATCCCGCATAAACCACTCAAATGACTCTCACTGCACTCAATCAAATACCAATTAATAAAAATTACTTACATAAAACTATTAATGTCCAGCGGCGCGCCTCGCCTATAAAATAAACGTAATCATCTGACTCACTTATAATAAATTAATTGTTTTATTATCTAGATATAAAAACCTACAAATTACTATAAAATTGAGACATCCCGCCATCTTTTATTGAACCTAAACTTTTAAAAACGAACAGTTTGATGAAATTCAAAAAGAAAAATGGGCGACTATTCTATTTTCTTGCCACAGCGTGAGTTTTATGCTAATGAAACCCAAAAACAAACATTGTTACAAGGCAAATGTGTAACATACAATAAAAATAAATTAAATAATAAAATGAATCGTTAAAATAGAAGAAATATCAGTAATTTATCCACAAGTCACCTTTAAGGAATGCCGTGGATGCTTTCACCGCGGGGTCCCAGCTCCGGTCGCGATCTCCAAATAAAAAGGCGCCACAAAAAGATGTATTCAATAAGCCATTGGCCATTAGGAATGTAATCGATGAGATAAATTAATAATAATGAAATATAAACATTTTGAGTAACGACATTTTTTTAGAAAAGTAACTACATATTATTAGAAAGGTAGTATAAAACTTATTGTTTTTTAATTTTAGCGCACTATTGTCAACATCTCTTTCAACTATTTTCTCTGGTTGACTGGTAAAAAATGCTTTTTAGTATTAAGTCCGTCCATTGTGCCTTATTCTTGGACAATAAAGATTAAATAAATAAATTTTTGGGGCTTAGTTTTAAGAGTTCATAATACTACTACTGTTACCATGAACTCTTAAAACTATCACAGTTTTGAAAAGATTGTTTTAATATTAAAATAACAATACTTTTTTCAGTGTTTAGAAAAAAAAATCATAAACTAGACACTTCCAAAAGAAAGTAAATCACATAAATTTGATCATCATATAGTTTTATAGATGTTTTTGTATGAAAGAGGAAAATAAGATTGTTGTAATATTACTTAAATAGATGGTGGTAAGACCCTGTTGCTTACAATTGTATCTGAGAAGTCAGAACAAGTAAAATACACACATACGCCCAAATATATCTTTAAACAAACACATATAATTAAATACTAAATCAGAATCATAATAATTTATTTATTTAGGGTTAAAAAGAATCTTATTATAACATACATTAGTCAGTTATTTTCTCAATAGCAATGCAATAGTAAAAATAAACAAATTAAATTTTAGTCTTAGTTATTGGCATAAAAATATTGTATTTGCTAAAACGATACATTTCAGTTATTTTTTTTTTATTATTACTATATGCATTGGTAATACAAAATATAAAAACTGATTTTTATTTTATTGTATTGTCTAGATTAGAAATGGCGAACCAATGGCACGTGTGCTACAAGTGGCACGTTAGAAAAACTCTTTTTTTTTATAGAAATGAATTAATAATTATGAATCCATAATTCATTTATAATTTATGATAAAAAATTGTAATAATGAATACCTATTTTAGTAAAAAGAATTAAATAATATATAGTAAAAAGAATTAAAAATAACTTTGTCAAGTTTGACCACCAGTGGTATGATTTACCTAGTATAAATTTATTTTGCCGGAACTGGGCGATAAAAGTTTCTATTTACAAAAACCATATAACTCAGAAAATCCTCTATGGTAACCCGCAAATATAACGAAGCGTGGCTTAAAACCAATTTTTATTATTAAGATGCCTTTGCCAATAATTTTTTTTTTCTAAAACCAATTGGCACACTAGAGAAATAATCTGTGTTGAGGGGGATTTCATAAATATAGAAATAACAGACACAAATAACACCCAAACTCAAAATATCAATCTGTGGATCACACAATTGACTGTACTGTGTGGGAATCGAATCCACGATCTTTGGCGCAGCAAGTAGAGCCACTAACTACTAGAGCAGGGATGGCGAACCTTTTTTAATGTCTGTGTCATAAAGTAAAAAAAAAATCTTTTGAAATAGGTAACGTGCCACAATAAAATTTCATTCGAAATGTTAGTATTGCTTAAGTATACTTAAATGAACAAATAAAATCAATCAAGCATTTTTTATTAATCTTTAAATATTTTAAGCATTTTTTATTAATCAAAGTTTTACAAAAAGCAATATAGTTTTTAATTAGTTTTTGTCAAAAAAGTCACTTATTCATCAAAGCTTAACTTATTCATCTAAACTTTCAAACGTCCACCTGTGGCACGAGTGCGATTGGATCGCCATCCCGGCTCTAGACAAATCAGCTGTCAAGATAAAAGTATGTTTAAAGTTCAAACCGATTCTATACGAAGCTTAGAAAAATTTGTAAAACTATGTCAATGATAGGTATCCCATATTTATGTTATGGTCAAGTATAAAGGTATCCACTAATAGATATATCAAACAAATTGATTTTTGAAAATAAATCGTTATTTATCGATTCATGCTTTCGACCATAGAAAAACATAATAAATTAAAAGTCGGAAATCGAGTAATTCAATTTCATAGCTATATTTTATTATCGGTTATTATAAGTAGGTACTATATAAAAATAGTTAAGTATCTTCAAGTACTAATAGTATAATAATAATATCCTTATTCGAAGCAACAGAATTTATTAATATAATAAGAATTTGAATTATTCGTATCTAAACTTTGAAATGTATTCAGGTAGATAGATAATACTAGGCATTTCTGTTTCAATAACATATTTTTTATATCTACAGTGCTAACACATTTTTTTGTCGCTAAACATGAAAAAATATTCAGTATTGCTGTAAGTATGGTGGTGACGTATTGCATAAGTCATACAATATGCCACCACCAACAAAATTTCATACAAATTCGTTTTTAGTTATCGCAAAACCATAAGAATATTAGTTTTTCTCAAATGCCATCTAGCGACGCGATGATGAACTAACCCTACAATTTTATAAACTAGAACTTTATTTGCAATTATCTATACAGAAATTATATTATTCTTTTTAAAGTGAAACTTCTTTAAAATATGATTTGAAACTCGATGAAACGTGAGTTAGACAAAAAAAAAAACAAACACATTATCTAGAGTACCATTAATAGTCAAACATAAGATGTCTTACGAGCGAGCCATACAAAATATGAAACACAAAAATCCCTGTGTAATTTCAGTTTAAATCTTAAAATCCTGATCAAATAAGACAAACTTGGTCAACCCCCTCTAGTGACGTATTTTCGAACCAAGATTAATTATAAAACTATAAACGAACTATATAATTTCAATATAATCTTAAAACAATGCTCGAAATATAAGCTAACTTTATTTAACTCCATTTACGAATAGTCGAATACAGCCTTTATATATTTATATACACACATAAAATAAGTTTTAGTAGCAACGCCATCTATCGCCTACAATTGTTTTCAAGGTGGTTTGTGTATAGTTCTTTTTATTTTGTTTATACAGATGAATCTAATAACTTGTATATGTGTAAAGTAAAACATGGAAATTGCATATAAGATATAATATCTATATAATATATGTATAATAATACTCTTAATGACAAAAGTATAAAATTTATCCTAATTCTGCGTGCTTAATACTTTCATGATATGCTGAGTAAAATATGTTCATACACGCATTAAACAAGATCACAGAAAATGAAATGTGAGCTAGGGCTATGGTAGGATCATGGAAATTAAAAAAAAAAATCAACTGCTTACACTTTTGAAATAGTTAAATAATCGAAATTTAATAACTGTAAATCAAATACTTTTAAAAAGAGAGGTACCGACTATGACTTTGGCTGACTAATCGACTAGGCAGCTGATAAATGGCCGACCTGTCAGCGATTATAGCTTTTTTTATGTTGTTCTGTTAATGTTAGTTTTTTGTGTTTAAATAATGTTTTGAACTCCTTCACTTTTATGGATAAATAATAATAACAGACTAAACAAAAATTATCATAAAAATATTCTGAATTAAAAATCACTGATCTGTGAACTAAAAATATTTTAACTGGTATTAGTTTTTATTAAGAAAAGGTAGATAACCATAGTTTAGATCCTTGGATTAAATAAAAAAAAATAATCCCACATTTGTACTTTAATAATCTATACAGCGCACGAGGATGAAGATTTGAGACGTTTGAGATTTTTTTCTGTTCCCACATGCCAGGAAGTCAAATTTTTAATAAGAATTCATCCACTTGCAGGTTAAACGACCTGTCTTTGAATGTAGAAATCAGGCACTCCTTGACGATTAGTATTTGTAAAATTGAGACAATTTTATGAATTTGTAGTTATGTAAATGGCAAGATTGAAACTTCATTTTCAACTTGTTTTTGTTTGACGAGTATACTAAAAAATCCATAAATCCCGCAAACATTTATAACAGTTAGGTGTTATAAAATAAAACAGAGATATGTTGTTTCTTATTTTTTATTGGTAAATTCACATTTAAATTATAGACCACGACGGTGACAGATGTTACATTAATGGGATTTCTACAGACAAAATTTAGTACATCACTATGATACTGTATCGGTAATCTCGATCACTACTGCTTTATATGTATAGCTACAACAACTTGAGTGCGTAAATGCTTCAAAACTTCATAACTAAAGGTGTACCAGCGATGACAGAAAATAGAAAAAATCGAATTACATAGTTATATCATTCGAAACAAATTGACGATACAGATCAAACATCAAAAATATTTATTTCTATATTAATCAACTACACATTATAGTTACTGAGAAATGACATACGCCCGCGTGTCACGACCAAGGGACGTGACGTGTGCGACACGAATACACGCAATCATCATTTACGATAACTTAAGTCCATTGATCGCGATCGCAAATAGGCGAAACCCCTTTGGTGAATTTTATAAACAATTTGAATAAGACGAGCGACGAGTCGCGCACCTGAGATTCAGCGCCCGCCCGCGTCTCACGCACTCACGCACCGCTCTACTGACATGCAATTACGGCACAATTTAATCCGCATAAAGTACAATTAAAAATTATACACTAATGTCGCACCGAGTGCGAATGGACACAAATGTGGCACAAAAAGGGGACGGTACCGTCGGAGCCGGAATGACTAAAGTATCACATAGATAATTTAGCACAGATCAGAAGGATTGTGACATTGACTGGTGACTGGGCCGGGGGGCTCCGGGTACCATAGCTAGCGAGGGTCGTGGGGCGGTGCGAGGCTGTGCGTCTAGGAGTCGCCCCACCAGTCGGTGCCGCCGCCGCTGTTGCCGCCGCCACCGCCGCCGTACGAGCCGCCATAGTTGCCGCCATACGCGCCGCCGCCGTAGCCAAAACCACCTAATCATAAATATATTAACACCGGCTATAAAAGCTTTATATGTAAATGATATTTCAAACACATACCCGAGCCGATGGTGGAAGGTCCAGCGGAGCGAGGAGCATTTCGCGGCTGAGTACGGAAATCGCGGGCAGCGAACCCGCTACCCCCGAAGCGTCCGCCGCCGGAGCGACTACCGGCACGACGACCACCGCCACCAGCGCGACCGTCTACTGCTGCACTCGTTAGCCAACTGTAGTAGAATTATTATTTATTCAATTAATTAGAAATATATATTTTTTACTTGAAACAAATAGTTTTAAGAAAACGAATTAGGTATTAACATAAAAGAGGAACACATACATATTTAATAAATTTATGTTGAAAGGTGTTTATAATAGATAGTATAAAATTCTAATCAATATCTTTGAAGTTCCAAATGAGTAATTTAATATCTACACTATTATTATAAAGCCTAAAAGTTTGTTTGGTTGAACACTAATCTTTGACAATTTAGGATGGATTTGAAAAATTATTTGTTTTTGATAGTCAAGGAAAGTTTAAGCGCAATCCTAGATAGCCATCTAGGATTACGCTACTGCTCTTAGTTATTCTAATAGTAAATAAAATCTTTTATCCGCTGGTAGAACGTCAGATAACAGCTATAATCTAATAACATTAAAAAAATCACTCACTTGGGCACGTCTTGTTTAGCTTCCACGAGCAGTTCGACGAGATCCCGAGCGAGCCCACGATTGGCATCATTGAAGAATGAAGTAGCGACACCGAGGTTGCCCATACGACCGGTACGACCGATGCGGTGCACGTACTCTTCCACGTCGGACGGCAGGTCGAAGTTGATCACGTGACGCACATGGGGTATGTCCAAGCCTAGAAATTATTATCAATTCGTTATATACACCGGGTTTATATTTGATATTGGATCATTCACTGTTGGAATATATCTTTTGTACAAAAAGATAACAGAAGGGAAAACAAAACAAATAAAACACAGATAAGTATAAAAGGTGGCCTTATTGTTAATAAGCAATCTCCTCAAGGCATTTGGGTAGAGGTACAAGCGTGAGGTACAAGCGTGAAGGTACACTAAAAGTAGTTATGGATAAACATATGTAGACTAAATTATACAAATACAATAAAATATCGTTATATACAAACATAATATATACAATATATATTATGTGTGTATATAACGATATATATATATAAATATCTTTATTTTTTTATCCCAATCCACAAACAAAAAGATATATCAATTTGATAGTATATTAAAAAGAGATTACCTCTGGCGGCGACTGCAGTAGCCACCAGTATGGGCGTCTGTCCTGTGCGGAACCGCCGCAGCGCGTCTTCACGCTCTCGCTGGGAACGGTCGCCGTGGATAGACGTCACTGGGTACCCGTCAGCGTACAGGAAGTCTTCCAACTGATCAGCGCCTGTTATAAATTAATACACATTAGTTAATTTAAGATGTTTAAGACTGATAAATTAGTCATGTAGATTGCTTATTACCTTTCTTGGTTTCCACAAAGACGAGGGTAAGCTGGTCTTCTTCGTTTTCGCGTTGAAGTAGATTGGAAGCATTAAGTAAATCCAGGAGGAAGGATCGCTTATCTTGTTCCTCTACCCATACCACCTAAGACAAAGAAAATTAATATATACTTTTATTTTGTAAAATACTCAAGAGGAAATTTTAAGAAACCCTATGATTACCTTTTGAGTAATATTCTCAGAAGTGGAACCCACGCGACCAACAGCAAGAAAAACGTAATTGTATAAAAAGTCCTGAGCGAGGACTTGTATCTGTTTAGGGAAGGTAGCGGAGAACATTAGGGTCTGTCGCTCGCCAGTCTTGGGCATGTTGTGACCTTCGACAATCTTGCGGATCTGCGGCTCGAATCCCATGTCCAACATGCGGTCGGCCTCGTCCAGCACCAGATGGCGGCAGTGGTCGAGCGCCACGCGGCCGCGGGTCAGCATGTCCACGAGTCGCCCGGGCGTCGCCACCAGCAAGTGGCACCCGCGCTCCAGCTCGCGGAACTGATCCAGGATTGGGGAACCACCATATCTGGCAATTTATATTCATTGTTGATATTTACTGACATTATATTAAATTTCATAAGTTTGGATATTTATAAGGAACCTGCATAGTAATTATGAACTTACTGTAACTTCTTAAAAAGTTTTGTCTATTGTATTAGAAGTTCTTGTATATGGGAGAGCATAATAGAACTGTCATTTATTTGTGGCATGGTTATTTATTCTGTAATAATTTTGGAAACCTTTTTACGGTTTGATATTTCGTGCAATTGCAATAAAAATACATTGACTTTGCTTTGATTGTTAAAAGGGAGACATTTTTATTTTGATTGAAATGCACAGTAAATTCTGCAGTTCATGTGGAAAACGTGCTGTCTTACTCAGAAAAGTAAGAAATGGAACAATCCTTATGTATGCCTAACATATCATTTACAATAATACTTACACGACGCAAGGCCGCACACGAGAGCGATAAGCGAACTTTCTGGCTTCATCATAGATCTGTGTGGCGAGCTCACGTGTAGGTGCTAGTACGAGACCGAGGGGATACTGTTTACGTTTATGATAGGGCCTGTAAACAAAACATTTATATATACATATTTAAATTTATTCAACCATTAACCATGTAGTTATGGGAGTATTCGTTTATATTTATGTATGTATGTAGATTTTATGTGTATGCATATATTATTGATATTTATGAGTATATATTGTATTGTATCTTTTTTGTTTTTTTTTTTAATTTAATTTTTTTACTTTTTGTCACTCTGCCTTCACACATATTTTTCTTGCGCTTTTTGGATTGGCTGGTAGAAAATGCTTTAAAGTTCAGCCCACCCTTTGTATCGTTGTTTTGCAATAAAGAGTTTAAATAATTAAAATAAATAAATAAACCATGTTAGGCGTCTTATAAATATTAAATGTAAACAAAATGAATGATAAGAATCTCACGTATTGTTTATTTATTTTAATATCACGTCGACTCACCCGACATTCTTGACGGGTCCTGCCTCGTACATCTGGTTGAGTATGGGCACGAGGAAGGCGGCCGTCTTGCCTGAGCCGGTCTGCGCGCACGCCATGACGTCACGCCGCCCCAGTACGATGGGGATCGCGTACTTCTGCACCGGCGTCGGCTTGTCGTAGCGAGCGAAGGTTATGTTCGTGCGCATTATTTCCGTCAGGTTAACGTCCTCGAACTGTTGGATTATTATATTTTATAATTTATAACATCATATATAGCCAAAATATCTGTTATATGTTATAATTAAAGAGAGTAATAAGTTATTTGACACCGAAATATATGGACCCTTACTGGTACTTACACTAATTAATGTTAGAATGTGCAATTAAAGAAAATTGTAGTGTTGATGGTAATCCCCCCTCCCCTACTTTTTAAGATATGACGAGGATAATTGTTCATTCTAATCTAAAGTTCAAACTCTTTACTTCCATAAAAAATTAGTGATTGAAAATGGTCTCCCACTTACGCTAGTAATATATTCCGGTACGTTTTCGCCGCTGGCCTCAACCGGTATATCCTCGTATTTGGAGAAGTTAATGCCTGTGTTGCCAGTGCCAAACAGCTCCAACTCCTGCCGCTCGTCGCGAGGTAACGGGATTGTCCAGTCGTTCTATTAGATACAAAATTTTATTAGATAAAATATATTAAAAAAATATATGTGAAGATTATTTTACAAAAAATATCTATTAATGTACCTCGTCTCTACGGTTGGAGGTACGTCGCACGTCATCAGAGGGCCAGCGCGAGTGCTGACGATCTTCCCTCGGCTCCGGCTCCTTCCAGCGGTCGTTCCGCGGCGGTGGCGGCTCGTTGAAGTCTTCATCGCGTCGCACGTCCCTAGACGGGAGCGTCCCTCGCCCGCCTCCGCCTCCGCCGCCAGTGGAACCTCCGCCGCTCGCGCCTCCAGATCCACTACCGGCCCAACGGTCGGACTCCGACCATCGTTCTGAATCACCATTCTGGTAGCCGGAGTCACGACCTGGCGACACACGTACATCTACGTGAGGATTAGATTTCGTTAGAGAATTTTAAAATGCTCAAATAACTTTCAATACACCAATACCAACCCAAATGTCAAACAAAAATTTGCATATAATAATAGGAGCGCGACTAGACCTCAATTTTGTATGTCTTATCATATTGAGCGAAGCGAGATGCAAATAGCACCGAAGTTGCATTTACAAAACGTCAACGCATTCTGTCCTCAACAATTTCTCGAGATAAAAAAAGAAAAAAAAAATCTAAAAGCTGTTAATTTTTTTTCCCCATTGAAAAGTCTATTGTATTTTAGTTTTTCCGTGATTATTCCTCAACGACATCGAATATTTGATTTTTTTTTTAAATCACCACCAGACTGATGTCTATCAGTGTGCACAATTTGGAAATTTTCGGATACACCGTTCTAATTCATGCTTGCACAAAGGCTGCAGAAAAGTCTCTCATAAAAAGCTTTGCCTGCTGTGCTCGCTTCGTTCAAAAAAAAAACCAAAATAAAATATTATATTTGACTTCATCCACCACACATTATTATTATTATATTCCACTTCCCAATTCTATTTTGAAAGCAACTCTTGTACGTCACATACATACCGCGGTCTCTGCGCGTGGATCGCGAGTCGTAGTCACGCTCGCGCTCGTCGCGCCGACCACCACGGTCGTAACCTCCTCTAGAGTTGCCTCCGAATGATGAACGACTGTCCCTTGTGTCGCTGGGACGAGAGCCTAAGCTTGAGCGCTTAGAATCTTCTCCTGAATGGTGGTCATCTAATTAATTATTGATAAGTTCAAAATATTAGGAATTTTAAAGTTTGAGTTCGCTTTTGAAAATTTCAGAATTCAATCCTAAGCCCATATGACATAGTAACATATATATCTCTAACTAAATCATCCTATTTTGGAATGGGTGATGAATATATTTATCTTCTAAGCATTAATCAGTGACTCATATTGTTTACAATCAATCAATTGTTACTTAATTCAATAGTAACTTTCCAGGTATTTTAATTAATATTAAGTGATACAGTACAATAAATCATAAAAATAAGTTTGTTATAGTTAGTGAGGGTATTTAAATAATTAAGATTTTATTTTAATAATGATTTACTTTTTTAACTGTTGAAGAAATTTCAGAAAAAAATAAATAAATAAAAATGCTTAATTTGATAGTCAAAAATAATTATTTATAGACTTAAATATCATCTTTTGTAGAAAAAGTTTGATCAGGGTTAATATTTAATTTGTCAGTTATTGGAATATGTTTGTGGATTGCAATAAATTTTCATTTTAATAAATTTAATTATTAATCGTTGTCACTGGATACTGATCAAAGGTTTATTTATTTTGTTCATATTATTTATACTGTTCATATTTAAATGCCATATGTATACATAACTATAACCCCACAGGCAAAACATGTGTTTGTGTGTATCCAGAACTCAGTCTTATAAAATGTTTAGTTATGTTTGACAAGCTTATCTAGCAACACAAAATTATATGAAATAAAAACATTTCTATTCCATTTCAATAAAAAAAAATTAAATCAACTAATAAAAATGATCAGCCAATTGTTTAACAGTCTCAACTACTTTTTAAAAATAAATGTGTGGATCTGATAGTATTATAAAGTAAAATTATAATAAAACTACAAACCTTTGGCCTCCAACTGCCTACGCAGGTGTGGAGGTATGTAGCGGCCAGTACTCTTAGGAGCCTGAGGCTGCAAGTCCAGACCAGCAAGCTGTAATAAAATAAATATATGTGATTTTGAACGGTAACTGTTGTAATAAAGAAAAAATTGTTTCACCATGTGCAATAGTTTTAAAGATATTCTAGCTTTATTCTAGCTTTATTAAATGAAAGCTTGTCATCTTATTTTATTTCATATTATAACTCTTATTAAACGCACATTAGCATCTGGCCTCATAATCATGAAAAATCATGATATTCTCAGTTAATATAATTACATCAATCACAGTAGTTAGGTTTAATCATAAATTTTATGTCAATGAACTTATAATCTCAGCGATATGAATCACAAGTGTGACCATTTGAAATGAATAGTTTGATAAATGCTTATCTTTTAATAATGTTATATGATTTTTTTTCTTTTATATTTCTTTATTGAAATATGTAATACATCAGCAGTTTGATTCAATAAGATATTTGAGATAAATTTTTAAATAATGAAAAAAAACCTTACTATAAAACTTAAGTATTGTATTTTTTTTCTTTAAAATGCAAAACTTTAGTCTCCATGTTTCACATTATATATCTATGAAAAAGAGTAAACTCAATATTGTTATAATTCTCTCACAAATTTATATAGAAATAGGTAATGAGATGTAAGCAGGAGTATAATAATCAAAGTGTATGTCACATTTAAATATTTGAAACAAAAAGAAAAAGAAATTATATTTATTAAACTTGAATAAATGTTATGTTAATTAAACAAACTATGTCACAAAGAGGTTACAGCCAAACGCCAAACCTATAAAATCAATCAGATACCCTAAAAGAGCCAGGTCGCCATGTTGGTTATACCAAGACACGTAAAATTACAATTTAGACTTACTTTTGAAGGCGTGACTTATCATAAGTTACGATATTTTCTTAATTACTACAAGCTGAACAATTCAACATAGTATAAATAGAGATTTTCATTTATTAAGGAAAAAATCAATACAAAGTACTTGTACATGAGGCACCGACCTGCTGCTCTAGACCTGTTCCATTTTGGTTGGTAACATTACTCATATTACTACCAAGCGGTACGTTTTTTTGGGAACTTTGCTCCAAAAATATTATACAAACACAGTCTACAATGAATTTTGCACTAACACAAATTCACAAAATCACATAAAAAGGCTTCAATTTTTCTCCCAGAAATCACTTTTCATTCGCAGTTTTCTTCAATCTTCATAGACACTGACTTTTGTCTTTGATAATTCCATTCATTCATTCATTCGAAATCATTCGTCATATCAATCGGAATGAAATTGATATTGATCTTTTAAATACTTTCGATTCTAACAGTTTAGTATAGTTAAAAATTTATAATTTTACTGTAAATAACATTATGTACGTACAGTAAAAGTCAAGTAATTTATAATGTTAATTTTACACGTAACCAAAATTACCTCATTTTTCCGTGTGTTGCCGCTCTTTTTAAATAATATATCTGGTGGGTTTAAACTGGCACTATTTCTAGGTTTATTTAGTTAACTTCTAGACTTGTACACCGATAACCCATTTATTTCGAAACCCTTTTTGATATATAAAATAAACAATACATTTTCAAATCTTATGATAAACTTTTCTTTGGTTGAAATAATGGTTAGCAAATTAAAATAATAAATATAGGGAATATTGTAAAATCGTTTTACTTTTATGTATTAACTTCTTTATTCAATATATAAATATATTAATCGCCTGATTTTCATTTTTCGGTCGTCGTATTTTAATATGATATAAGCAATAAGAAGCACCTGCGTAAAAAACAATTAAAAATACTGATAATTCGTATTGAAGTATGTTATATCCTAATTTAGCACTATGTTATAATTCATAGTATAGACAGATAATATTTTACCATAGCTCTTTTTTAAAGATCACTTGTAATTTTAGTAATGCAATAGTTCGAAAAAAATAATATCGATTAATTTTTGTGTTATCGATTCTTAGGTGGGCATATAACCTTTCGATTCCAATATTTTACTCTTAAGTATGGAAAAATATCGGGAAATATAGTAAAAATAAGCTAATGCCGTTCTCGTATAAATATATAATACCTGGACCATAAAGTAATGATTGTAGAGTTATAGAGTAACACCTAAAAATAATTAAAAATTGCAGTAAAAAAAAAATAATTCAATAAATCTTTGAAACAACGCTAGTGTCCTACTCATTTATAATATGAAGTTAGCAGTTGTAGGTCAAATAAGGTTGCTAAGAGGTAATAAATAGTAATATTTCAACTGTTCACTTATTCATTAAATTAACTTAAAAAGTCATTTGAAAAATCTCGTCAAATGTTGATATTATTTTTATTTCTCTAAATCACTAACTAAAATTAAAAATTCCATAATTCCTTAAAATTTATTAACGTTTGCGAACAGTGTAAAAAAATAACTAAAGTAAATTTAAAAAAATTTGATTATTATTTCAGTTTATTTTGACATTTACTTTGGCATCTTGGATTACTGTCGTCATTAATTTAGTTCTTATATAATATATATTTTCATATATTACTAACACTTAACCTCTACCCTCCAATTTACTGTTAAGTATTCAAATCGCAGATAGAGAATGCTAACAGACACAAGTTATTATTGCTTTAACTAGGAGCGCGACCTAGACCTCAATATTGACTCTCTGGTCTCGCAAAATCTGTGTATGTGTTGGCATATTGAGCGAAGCGAGGTGCAAGCAGCACCGAAGCAAAAAAAGATAAAATTTCAAAAAGGTGTTAAAAAAAAAACGGCACGCGCAGTTCATTGTAATGCAAAATTTTCGCAAGAAAATCTTTCCCATTCAAGTCTATGGATTTTTTTTTAATTTTTATTCTATGTTTTTAATTATTGTGTTATATAAACCCTGTAAATTTCGAGCCGATTTATAGCGCCGTTTTTGTGCCAACCTCGAATAAAATTGTGAAAAGTCGCCAGTAGAGCGCTCCGCTTGCTTCGAACAGTAATCATATCAGATCAATATTCCACCAACAACATAATCGCGGATAAAGTACCTTGTAACCTAAAAATGTTAGGACACTGTAAGAAAAGATTATTTATTAAGTAAGTCTTTTATTTATCTCAAAATTTGAATATGTACATTACAATTATGTCTGGTTACATTATTAGTATCATTATTTATTCCTGCAAAATACCACTTCACTGTTTACTGAAATATAAATACTGTTTAACGAAAAATACGAAATATACTGTTTACCGAAATACGGCTAGCTTTGTGGGTTAGAGTCAGAGTGCAGGGGTTTGCATGCCGCTACAGTAAACGTGGGAGAAAAATTTGATTTATCTGCCGTCTCTCGTTACATTACGAAGCGGATTACCCTCCCATAAAAAATTATCACTTCAAAAATTGTAGATAATGTTTTTCTTATGTGAATGTTCTAATAAGAAACGATTGTTTCTGACCAAAAATTACAAATAGTTTTCCCCATTCATCTATCCAGTAAATTCCAGATGTAAAAGAAACTTCCGTGGAACTAGATAAATATTTTATAGCTTTTATTGTACGTACTATATATTGTTAGATTTTGTTTAATTTGTTTTCCATTTTTTTAAATATAGTAAGTAGCTGTATAAATATTAAGTTTTGTTTATGCTATATTAGCTTCTCAACATTTCTAATAATAGATTATAAATATTCTTATAATAGATTATAATAGATTCAAACTTATAACCAAGTGCACTTTACAGTGATCTATGACGTTGATATTTTGTTTCTAGGATGACTTGTCCATGCATTTGTTGTCTTTTAACGCGTCACATGTCAATGCAAACTGAACGGTCAAATGTCAACGGCTGTCAGTATGGTTACTTATTATTTTTGTTTCGTCATGAAAAATCTTTACAGTTTACATGTTTACAGTTTACAGTTTAATGATTTAGAAATACTTGAGATACATACGACCAATCTAATTAATAAATAAACATACGCTATCTCGATTTTAAGATTATAAAGTGCCCTTCTGCAAGTATAATTTAGAAGCCCAATTTATTGCTCATAAAAGGTTAACCTTTTCTTTTTATCTTTTTGTTGTACATCAAGTAATGTATAATTAATAATTTAGAGAATGAATTTAAACCCAAACTATCTACACTTTGAAATGTGAAATGCGCATACGCATATATTATTTTAAATGTTCCTTTTCCGGGAGTTGGTATTTTGGAAAATATTAAAACATTCATCTTTTGGGATCTGAATTATTATATATTTTTATAAATTATTTTACAGTAGGAAATTGATGTTCTGAGTTAGTTTTGTTAGCAATCTCTGCTTAATTAAAACCTTACTTCAATCATAATTGTCGTGAAAACCTTACTTCAATATATTACAGCAAATAGTCCAGACATGAAAAATTCCATTCCTAGAGAGAAACAATCGCCCCCTGAGCCACGCATCCGTCAGGCTCCCCCTGAACCACGTTCCCGTCAGGCTCCCCCAGAGCCACGTTTTCGTGAGGCACCCCCAGAGTCACGTTCCCGCCAGGCTCCTCCTGAGCCACGACAAAGAGAACGACCACCACAACCAAGATTACGACAATCACCTCCACAACCAAAACACTGACCTTGATAGATTCAAAACTTATACCTATTTTACAGACAAATAATAGTAATCATAAAAAGTAACCAATAATAAAAATATATAATGTAAGAAATTGAGTCTCATTCTGGTTTTATATTATATTACTGCAGCGGCCAGCAAAGGGGCCATCAATATCTAGTTGCAGCCAAGAAAATAAAACTAAATAGTCGTAAGGAGAACTTTTTTTTGGCATATTCAGTTCAACATGGATGTTCCAGAGACAATGTCTATTTGGGATAATTCCAAGGAGGTTGATGTTTATTGTTTGTTGTATAGTGATCTGAAGCATGATTCTGTATTACAAAGCTTTGATATGAGGTCTGTGGTCAAGATTGGATAATTTGGTGACTTCATGTGTATTATTGCTTCTACTTCCACCATCAGACTTTCACCCACCAGGTCTTTTAAATTAATTCACATCATCAAGAAGAGCTGCTGAAGATTAACGAAAGCAATGCCCTGTATAGTTTTGGAAGTTTTGTGTATTGACTTATTTGTTTTGTGAATTTTTTTATGGAAAAGGAGAGATAACTAGCATCCGGGTCACTGGTGAAATCACCGCCGCCCACGAACTCTTTCAACATCCGAAGACTCACAAAAGCGTTGTTGGCCTTGGAGGTAGGAAACACGCCTTTTTTGAAGGTACCCATGTCGTATCGATCTGGAAACACCGCCGAAGGAAGTACATTCAACATCTTAGTGGTACGTGAATGAAAGGTTCTTGAACACCGCACAGTAGAAGATCGCCACGCATCCAGGTGGTATGGATGAAAATGCAGGACGTGCTGTGTGGTGATAAAATTCGGCGACAGGCATTAGATCAAATAGCTCTTCGGAACACTTGGCGCTGTAAATGAAAAGACGCACAAAGAACCGACGTCTCTACGCAATGTCAGAGAGTCCAACCGTTCACGGAGCACTGGGTCCCCGACAATCCCAAAGGTTTTGCCCTGTACGCGGTCAAAAGGTAGAAGCTGATATTGGGGTGATCCGGACCAGAGATGAAAACAATACTCCATATGTGGCCGTACCTGCACTTTATAGAGCGCAAAACTTTGGCCAGGATTAAAATACTGCCTCGCTCTATTGATCACACTCAACTTCATCGAGATCAAAAATTTGGCCGATTTTACTCCTGTAGGAAGCAGCTTTATGCAATTATGTACGATTTCAGATAGTTCATCTATAACAACAAATGTACAATCGATCTTGGTTTTAGTATCAAACTATCGTGGTTTTTTGCACAAGTGTTAATCTAAGTTCATCACTCTCATTGTGTTCAAAGTATTTTTATACGCGAGAGACAGAATTCAGTTGTTTTGTTTTGGCGGTTAAAACACGACCGATACGGATTTCCATACAAGTTTTGCCGCTGTTTGTATTTATTTGGTTGATAATGACCCAACCCCTTTGTCTTTTTGTATTATTAATACCAAAGAGAGGTATAATTATATTTTTAAATTATTAAGTAATAATTTAAGGTAAAGTGACCTTATTTCTAGAGTACTAAGAATAAATTATGTTAAATAGGTTATATAAAGTTTTTTATATTATTAAAAAAATATATTGAATATTGTTTGTTTTTCTTTTCCTATTATCAAAGAGCGAAGTCCGCTGATTTCCCGTCCTTTTTTTTTTTAAACCACAAAAGGTAAGCATTTAATATTTACACCAAATATTAGAGATATGATTTCGACTTATTTCAAGTATCAATAACTAAATTTTAAAAGTTAATTAGGATGTGACATTGAAGTCTTTTTTTTAACAAGGATAAAGAGTTATCAATAATAAAAATGGATTTTCCTAATGATTATAATAATGACTCATATATTTTATATTTAAAGTATGTCCTCTCTTAAAGGAAAGTATCACAAAGATAAAAAAATATCAAATAAAACTCATTAAATAAAGAAAAGGTGACAACAATAAAATCAAATCTATAATTTTTTGTTATAATCTTCCTGTGTCTAAACTGTTATTAGATTTATCATTAGCTTAGTGTCAGAATTTTATATGGTCGGTGAAATGAACATCATTTCACCATATTTGAATTACCATCTTTCGGTTATGAAGGCTGGTATCCACTTGAAAAAAATATAGTAGTATATACTTCCATTTGTATGCTGTCCTTCCGGAAGTTATGGGACTGTTCTACATAATTATATTTAAGGGCGTATTCCTAAGCAGTAAGCCGAATGCGAGTTATCTAATCTACTCAATCGCGTAAAAGCAAACGACGATTTGTTTGAAACTAAAGCAGCGACCCTGTAATGCTTTTATGAGCAAATTATCCTAGGTAACAAAATAAAATCTGTACAGATATTTATGTATTGTAATTATAACCCAATTAAGTTTTTGCGATTCTTCGTGATAAAGATAAAATAAATATTATCAAAATCCGTTAATCTGTAGATAATGCGTATCCATGATTATTTTCTAGTCATGTTTAAATACAATATATATTTATATTTAGTTATAGACACAATATATTTCTTAAAACTTAATATTATAACAAAAGTTTTAAATAAATAAAAACGTGGTTTTGTCAAAATTATAAGTATTTTTACTAAACCCAACTGGTAATAGTAGTTAACATTTCATGAACTATTCTCGAGTTTTCGCGTGGGTTGACCGGATGTTAACATTTGACCTTAGTCCTCGATACTGTTCAGAACATCACAATCATTACTGACACCCACCCGACATCTAATAACAATTAGAATGTGGAGAAAATTATGTATTGTGTTATTAATATTAACGTTATTCTGGAGTTGTGGTAAAACCGCCATTATTCAAGAAGACATACCCCTAAAGTTTGCAATTCAAGAAAACGAAGTTATTATCAAGAATGCACAGTACAAAGACTCACCGATGGAAGAGAGGGACTGTCCAGAAGGATATCTATTGGACATTTCCAGAATTTGCAGAGAAGTGTGGTGATTAATTCAAATAAGGGTACTTACTGTGTTTTATTGTAAAGTATATGTTATTCAATGTGTAATATACTATTTCCTGTATTTTATTTGTGACTCTTATTTTGGTAATAACATTGCTTTAAGAGAAAAAGACTAGAGAATTTTTTAAAATATGAAAATCAAAGTCTCATTCTAAAATAATATAAATCTTGAATAATTTACAGACAAATGTTGGTCAGAATTAATAAGTTAATTTATAATTGACGTATAAATTTTTCAAATATTAATTATGTGTATTTTAAACTAAAATAAAAGACGTTTTGAATAGAATAATATTATATATTTAGTTGTAAAGCGTAAAAATCTCTTGTAAGATAAAGGTATTATTTCGGAAGCAGAGGAGCAATAAATCGCCAGGTATCGAACAGTTCCAAAATAGGGTTCCCTATAGCGAGGACAGCTTGCTCAGCGACCTTGGAAATGGCACCACGGAACCTATTCACGTAGTCCACCAACACTTCTTCAATAATTGCATTCACAATATGATCGATATCACCACCACCAATGGCTCCATCTAATTCAGACTGAAAATATTTTTAAATTAAAAAAGGGTAATTACAAAGCGGTAAAAATATTATTGAACTATTTTTTAACGTTAACGTTAACGTTTTATATACTCTAAGGATAAATTAGACTAGAAGCGTAAATAACCTTCCCAATGAATCGCAATACAAATATTTCCGATTTATAATATTAGTATATAATTATAATTAAAAAAAACCATCGTTGTTAATTTTGTTGTATTCGAGCACTAAAGACGTGAGAGAGAAATGCATAACAATATCCAATTTACTAACATAGGTTACCGAACAATATTAATACCGTATCTGACGAGTGACAGAAAACAACATGATAGTTCTATATTTTGTGAAAAAAAAGTAAGAAATGCTTTAGACTGAATAAAATTACGTTGCCCTTGGGCTGATGTGGTTCAAATCGTGGTTTATCAAGTAGTAAATAGCCTCTCTGGTAGCCTTTGTAGCTGCAATTCATGATATTTCCAAGTTTAAAAATATTAATACACAAATTCAGAACAAAATATATTTCTGATAAAGTTTGCTTAAAAGTATTTTCAAACGTTTTAAACTACTTACTTCTGGTTATTCAAACCCAAAATGAAGGCTGGATTTTATCAATTATTATCTCATTATGCGTCTCTAAAATTATTTTCTATTGTATATAGTATGCGTATTATTATATAATATTTTATAATTTAAATATAAACCTAATTTAAATGTACAATACAAATAAATATATATAATATATAATATGAAAATATATATAATAGTATCTATATAATATAACTTATAACATGTTTAAACATGTTTAAACTTAATAATATTTCGGAATTCCAGATAAATATGAAAAATTCTTGCTCATTACGACAGATTCATGAGGAGGGCTACATAGAGCTAATTTGTAATAATATCAATTATATTTTTATACCTTAACTGCAGGAAGGTCAAAGGAAGCACCTTCCATTCTATCAATGATAACTGACTTCTCATTGTCTGATTGTTTAAGATACAATTTCGCTTTGACTCGGAATTGTTCAACGATGAATCTGTAAACAATATTGTATGTAATTATAGAAGAAAATGTATCAAGAATCTGATTCTGAGCAGATCTGACAGATGACAGAAGTATACCTCTCATTCTTTCTCTCTCTATCCCAATAAGAAAGAGATTGATAGTAATTCTTCTATACCTAAATTTTAATTTGCCTGACTAGAAAGATATCGTATGTAAAAAACTCATTTCAATTGTAAAAAGGATGTTGTTATCTCTTGAATTTCAAACTAATTGTCCAGTATATATTAATAACCAACTAGATAAGCCATAGTTAGAATTTAAGATGAAGTGACAGGAATATTGACTACAACGAGCAGAAGATGTAAGGGATTGCTTTGAGATCTTTGTTTATCACTCAGCTTATTAATTTGATAAAATTCTAGTATTAAAACTCATTTATAACTAAAATGTCGGATCTATTTAGCGATAAAGTAAAGATTTTTTTTTTTTTTTACTTTTCTTGTCAAATTCATCAGGATGATTCTTCCTATAACTACAGTTGGTGAAATTGATGTACTGTTTTATAGTATGTGCGCTGTAGCATGGTACGGGTGACGTCTGTCAGTACCAAATGACTAGGGATTGACGTTATGCATGTCATATTTTTCGCTTACGCTACTCAGAGGTTATATTTAGTTCCCTTTAATTTTGTTATACAAATTGATGTGTTATTGCGTTGTGCCGAGTAATTCCGTGTATGAGCTTATCTTTACTAATATAAAATAATCCAAATAAGGCTAATGTTTTTTTTTTTCGTGACTCTAGCGCATTAGCGCGGTGGACATATTGTTTACCCGTGTGATGCTGTCAGTACGAGCGCGACTCTGAGATGAGTTCAGAAGAAAAAAAAAAAATTTTTTCTTGGCAATCTTTTAAGCAATCTTAACCCATATAAATGTCTGTTGTTTCATTAATAAATTTATAAGCTCTTTAACAATCAAAATTTAACATTTTGCGCACAATATACTTTTTATTATAAAAAAATATCGACTCTCATATCGTAGCAGTAAATCCCCTCACTAAATTCGTCTAGGCGTTATGTTACACGCATAACATTTTGCTGAATTTTTCTTTCTATTATAATTTTTTTGTAGTCTAAAACATTCTGATTGGGCTTAATTTCATTTACTACAGTTATTATACATTACGAATGTGGTAAAACTAAAAAACTAAAATATAATTTTTAAATCGCGTCAAGTCTCAAGAGAGAAACGAAACGTTAATGACAGTGTCACCCGCACCATCCTACAGCGCACACAGTATAGTTTAAAATCATTACAAGTCGATGTTGCTGTCGATGCGATAGTTTAAAAACTTTACAGTTTACTGTTTTAGTAACTGGGATTTTTTGGTAGAGTATGTAGTCAGTGCTTTGCTAACGTTTAAAGGACTTTAAGAATTTTTAGAGGTCATGATTTAATAAAACTATGAGCAAAGTATGAGAAACCAAGTTTGGCTCAGTTTTCGGTGTGTTTTTTAGTCAATTCAATTTTTATTTGTTATCACATATGAAGTATGATTGATATTCAAGTAGTCGACACTAAGAGTAATTGTAACTTCATAAAGAAGTTCAAAGAATATAAATGGAGCTTCTGGCTTCTTCACCATGGCTGTTTGGAAACGTTCAACTAGAGTATGGCAATCATTAGCCCAATTCATGCCTATGTAATATTAAATATTTTGGTTTGCACTTAATATTTTTTGCTGTTGTTATTATAATAATTTTGATTTGAACTTTACCTGGCTTTACCGTTACCGAAAATTGGAATCGCAGTCAACAGGTCGCCAGAGAGATCGTATAATTCTGAAAGAAAATATTTAGTGTATCAATTTAAACAATTTAAATTAAATTGTATTGGGATTTACTTATCTCCTATTATAAGTACTTGATAAGTCCATACAAAGACAAAAAGTAAAAAGTAACAGGAAAGTCAAAGAATGTATTGGATGGATTGTGAGAAAGGATGGAAACAATCGCAAATAAGTAAAAATACTATAAAAAATGTATATATAATTACCAGTGCCAATATCTAGATAAGGAATGGAAATGTCTATATCAAAAGAGAGATCAGAGAGTCTCAGGTAGCTTTTGTGTACTATAAATCCCCCAAGTCCACTTACTACAATATTCTTCATCTCCAAATCGAGGCTGAAAATTCAATTAATAAAATTTATGTACAAAGAACACTTTAAAGAAATTAAAGAAGTAGGAATAATAATAAATTATTATATTTTTAAATATGCGATTCAAAAACCGCTTTCTCCCATAATGCCCATGATCCTTTAAAAACACTAATTTGACAGAAACCTTCAGTCTCGGTACTGCATAATTGTCCCTAATAAAAATATATTTAGGTGTTTTTATTGCGGCCTTACCACAAACTCTTAAAGTAATATAAAATCGATCTTCCGTACTTTGACATCACTAAGGTAAGATTAGTTTAATAATGAATCTACAAGAGGTTTATAATATCATCCTATTTCATTCATTCTTTTACTATAAACAAAACAATCAATTATACTTTATTTTTGACATTAGAAACATTAATGCAAAATTTCAAATTTTGACAATTTAAGATATCGATATATAATATGTAATGTTGGTGTAATATTAACATAAAACGTTTTTAATTTATTATAGCTTAAGAGTTTATGGAAGTGCTGTTCTTACTTAATCAATCCAGCGGGTACGACCAAGTGAATTTGATCCAGCTGTAAAGGGTCAAGAGGCGGAATACCTAAAATCTCGAAGCCATTTTGAATAAGCCCACGAACAAAGGCAATCAGCTGACGGATGAGAGCGTTTACCAAAAAATTACGATTCTCAGGAGCGATATCTGTGTTGGAATCTGGAATTATATATAATTATAATTTATACGATATTTACTAAAATATATTATTTGTTACTTATAGAAACACCGTAGTATAGTTTTCAAATTAATTATTTATAAATACAACAAGAATATGATTAAAACACTTTAACCTGAGTATGCGTCTATATGATATTTTTTATTTATATATAAACATTTCAATATTAGAGTTAAGTAAATACATGTATGTTTAGTATATAAATACCTCTAATATATGTAATAATCGGGCTGTAGCTACTAAATACTGTCGGAATTTGTCCGACTAATTTCGAACCGATTCGGGGACCTTCGGAATTTTCAGTTCACGCCAATAGTATTGCTGATTTAGTTCCGATTATAAAAAATATATAACATTAATAAACAAAAACTTACCTGCAATCAAGATACCATGGTTTTCAGCTGGAGCTGCTGCAGCCGCAGCACACAGCGCTAATAGCAATACTAATTTCATTCTGAAATAATTGCGTCATTACGTGGCATTGTATAATAGTTGAATACAATAAATTCTATATTATTATATGTTACTGCTGCATGTATTTATATAGTTACCTTTAAATAACGTTAATACCTAGTAGAGTATAGTTTCGACATGGGAATTTTATTGAAAGTATTGGAAGAATTTATTCCCATGTAATAAAAAATATAACGTTTAACACTTGAAATTAGTTGTCTTGTAATGCACCTTCTCAATTATCTACTTTAGTAGTTACTTTACTTATTTCGGTAGTAAAATCTGTATTAATATTATACAGCAGAAAAGTTTGTTCGTTTGCTAATCTTGAAAGTACCGGATGTTCTAAATAAATCTTTCTGATTATGACAGGCAGGTGCAAAACGAAGGTCATAGGATATCTAGCAATATATAATTATTATTTATTTTGAATAAAATAAAGTAAATAAAATTGTTGGTGGAACCGCGAGTAACAAACAGTATTAACAGTTAAAGTTATACAAATTACATCTTTGGAAAGGTAAAAAAATATTTAGCCGGGAATCGTCCACTGCTGGAAATAGGCCTCCCCCATTGAGCGCCACAGAGAGCGGTTCTGGGCCGTCCTCATCTATCGGACTCCGGCGATCCTCTCCGGGTCTTTGGTCCATCTTGTGGGGGGCCTGCCTACGTTGCGTCTCCGGTTCGTGGTCGCCATTCGAGAACTTTTCCGCCCCAACGGCCATCACTTCTACGAGCTATGTGCCCTAACCACTGCTTGAGTTTCGCAACTCTTAAGACTATGTTGGTTACTATGCTTGAAGAGGTAGTCAAATAATAATTATAATTTTTTTGTAAGCTTCCTGCGACATCTAATATTGTTTCATAGACCTGTAAACTACTCGTATGTCTATTGTAATGTTGTAGTAAGATAATAAGTATTGTCATGTGGGTGATAATTGTTAAGCGTTCAAGGTTAAAGAAATATGTTTTCTTTGGGTTTTAACAAATTTAAAAGTTAATTTTAACAACATTGATAAAAATCTATTCTTTATCATCATAAATATAAATTTGTTCTAGGTTTTATGGTTTTAGTATAGATTTTTATTTTTTCTGTCAACAGAATAATTTCTCTGGATAAAATATCATATTAAAATAGAGTAATACTAGATATAGAAAACAAGATTTTTTAGACGTAAATTAACATGAAAGTCTTAGGTAAATCAAATTATGGCCATAAAAACTGTTACAATGAAAATAATAATATTAGATTTGAATTGTATGATAATGATATGAATCTATTCGACTTTCAATATTTTTTTAATAATGAAGCAACAACAATCTAGAATTGATAAAAAAAAATATTTTATGTTATTTGTGTAAAGCGCTATTGGTAAAATGAAACATCCCTCTGTTTTAAGATAGAAAAACATCTATCTCTAGAAAGATGACTTGGGACTTGCAGCCTATTTTTATAGGCTGCAAGTCCCTTTGACACTTGACATTATTTAGCCGATAAAGTAAAAAAAATAGGATTATAAAATCAAAAGAAGTTCTTAAGCGTTACGTAAAACAGGTCACCTAAGAATTTTATTAATTGATGAAAAAATATGTAGTATTGAGCAATTTTTCAACGAGTAAAATGACCGAATTTATGCTTCATAGCTTTGTAAAAGCTATCTAATTAGTCAACAGAGTACAACGTGGACATTATTCGACTTTAATGACGGCGTTGTGGGGTGTTAGCCATCAAGGGGTGACTGAGCCATATTTTTAAAAAAGGGCACAAGTATCAAGATTCGATTCTTGATGAGGTTGAGCAAGGCTGGTTCGTTCAGCAATACTTAGCACCGGGTGATAAAATTCGTTGCAACCAGGTGTAGTTAGAACTTTGAACGTTCTAAAATGAAGACTGTCTGACGTCTAGCCTGGATCTCAAACCCCTGTATTATGATTTATGACCAGTTTTAGAAATTAGGGTGTGCCTTAAACAGCATGATAATTTAGAGTCCCTAAAACAAAGCATTAGAAAAGCAGTAAGTAAAGAGTTTTCCCATGAAGAGATTGCGTGTTTTAGTATATTTTAATAGCTATTGGAGTATATTTTAATTTGATTATAATAATATATAAACGTAATACACTTTACAGGAATAATAACTTTATGGAACCGCAAATAGATTTTCGATGTAACTATATATATGGCAAGACTAGATATGTCTTGTCATAGAGGACCATAAAAACCTCACTTCTAGAAGTCGTTGTAATTCTATAGACATTACTTCTATCCTCAGTAAAGTGTTTACAAATCTTAGATTGTGAAACCGTTAATCTTTTATCTGTTACCGATTACAAATTATCGGTTAATATGATATAGATATCAAATGTATTATAGAATTGTATGTTTTTATGTACAATGGAGTCATGTTTTTTTTAGTATCGGAGTAATGCTTCAAAAATTACAGTACGAATTATGATTTTGTCTTTTTGTGTTTTGTTGGGCTGGCTCCCGAAAATATAATTTTACGAATTGTATCCTATATTGATCCTTTTAATATAATAAATTTTGTATGTTACTTTATTATAACTATTAGAATATTGCATGTTATTGACATTTCTCTGTTATTAGAATAATTATTTCATATCTTTATGTAAATAATTCGTACATATGTCATAAAAATTATCATTGCCTCGATCGATTTTGATGGTTATTTGTATTTGAGTTAGTTTTTAACCGGTTTACTCATACTAATCGGACTCGATAGGAGAAGTTACATGATGTAGTCTTTTATTTCTTCTTTTGTTGGTAATTATCTCTTACTTACTATTAGGAAAAACAAAAGAAGTAGCCTTATTCTAATTACCCATACAAACTGCCTATCAATATCAGAAACCATTTTTCAAATTCATCTGCTAAGTTTAGAAGATTAGCACGTTTAAATAAACAAACTTTTCATCTTCATAATAATAAGTAGGTACATATAATTAAAACTTTATAAAATATTGTTTTTATAATGAAAGTATTCATTAGAATTTTATATAAACATATACAACACTGTATGTTACGAGAATATATTTAAATCAAAATGGCGGACTCACCCGATTACGTCCTATTTTTTGTAGAATGTGATTTTGAATACGATGATGTATTAAATTAATATTTTAATTATATTTTCATTATCAAATCTTTTCATATTTATGTACCTATAATTATATGGATTGTTTTATATCTAAACAGTCAATCATGATATATCTAAAGGAAACAAGGACCTAATGCGATATCAAATCAATAAATCTGTTATTGTTCATTTCTGTGTCGTCATAAACAAAATAAATACATTTATGATAAAAGTTAAATATATTTATTAATTAATAATTTTAGTTCTACCAGAAAAATATTTTGTCTCAGAAAAGAAAAGCACAAAGTCGCATGCAATGGCTAGTCTGTTAATTTAATAGTTACGAAATCATTATTTTTCATGTTGTTTGACACTCAGTCACTAGTTTCAATGAAAGCCGATTATCTTGAAGACTCACATCAGACGACAGCAGAGTTGTAGGGGGCTACATATTAAACACACTAGCCAGTGCGGCCTAAATCCAATCACTCAGAGAGACCATGGACAAGCGCGTGTACTTTTTCTTCTAGGCTATCTTGGTATGGGGCGATGCCAAACTGGTTAGGTTTAATGCAACAAAAATACAGGTGTATATGTACTCTGCTAAAAAGACGCTATCCAATCTCTGTGAATACATGTGTGAATAAAGATTACATAATGGCCTAGACCTTTTTAGTGTTATCCTAAAGTCGTCTATCATGGCCGGTTTTTACATTGAGTCTAAAGATCAATCGGCTGCAAATAGGCTTGGTATTTTCTCTAAGGTAATTCAAGCTGGAACGGTTGCTCACCTTTAATGAAGCACAAGTTGTGCATAGAGTATTGCTCGCATATTTGGGATGAATCAGCACAAAACAACCTAGAGAAGCTGGAATCATTTGCGAAACAAGCTAAGAGGCTCGTAGGTGACTTATTGGTTTTTTTTTACTGGTTATAAATCGGAGGGTGTGCAACAGAGCTACACAATTCAGTTCACTCAGGTAATTTTCATCACCAAAAAAAAACAGAAACTCAGCAGGAAAACTAGACTAAATTAAATCAGTAAGAATATTAGTCTAAATATCATATATCAATAATATTAAGACACATATACCGCCCTGACTCTAATAAGCAATTCGAGGATCATACAAACAACTGTCCCTTGTGGGAATCGACCCCACGATCTTTAACTCAACGTAGCTCCAACCATTAACCACTAGACTACTTATTTGTTGTGTATTAGACTCTGGGTTCAATACTTTATTTATTAACAGAAATTTTCTATCTCCACTCTGCTTCAAAAGGACTTTATACTTCTTTATTTCTAACCTGGAAATACATTATATGTTTACGTCAATAGTTTAAAGTTTTTGAAACTATTAGGCATTTTAATTTTTACTTTTAAATCTAATATCGGAAGTATTATATTCTAATCTTATTTGTAAGTCTTGTTTGTAAGTTTGTCTATTATTCTAATTTTGTCTTTACTTTAAATTTTGTCTATACTTTTAAATTTTTACATTTGTCTACTCATTATTTTAACGATGACTCCTTTTATTTTTAATTTTACTTTATTTATAATTGTTATTTTAAGATATTTTATATTTTAGAAAACAAAAATAATAAAAAAAATTACATATACATACAAAATAACAATTTAGAAAATATATATATCAAAACAAAAAAAAAAATTCATGCTTATCATATATCTTTATTAACATTTAATTATTCTCTTTTTTTTTGTTTATACTTGTTGTTTTTATAGTCTTAAGTTGTCATTCTGACATTTTCTATTTCATTGTTTCTGTTTTGTTTTCTTGTATATATCTGTTCAATTTCTAATTTTGTTTACACTCCGTTTGTTAATCTATCTTTATTTTATATACTGTATATAGTTTATGTTTCATCTCACCATCATCTTCATCAGCCTTTGCAATCAAGGGTCGAGTGGACATTGTATCAAATCGCATATTCCACTCGGCCCCTCTGCACCTCATATTCATTTTCCCTTCATCATCTCAATAATATACACTTCACTCTGAAAAACTTATTTCTCACTAATGCTGCGACTGCAAGCGCTCAGAACATGGGCGGTCAGGCTCATCAAGCCTGCCTCCCACCGGTTATGAGCGCTTGCAGTCAAGGCTCGAATCCAACTTATTTGGAAAAAAAATATCGGAAGTATATTAAGGTACTTGGTCGTTATTTTTTTATAAAATATTTTAGGATTTCAAATAGCTGGTAAAAAATATAGCATCTCCATTTTAATGACAGTCTTGATAGATCTAAATCGTATTACAATATTTTTTTGTCTTAGGATTTTCGTGATTCATGATAATTGTTGAATATAATTATCTGGAAGTACTCACGTTAATTTTAACAATATTTGCCCAGTTAGTTTATCACCTGTCCGGCTCTATTTTTCAAAGGTTCGAGCTCCAAACTAACCGGGTAAATTCCGATAAAACTAATGTGAGTACAGCCGGATAATTATAATGTCATTATAGGTAATCTATTAAATGATCAAAATATATATATATAGCATATCCAAGAACGAATAGTAAATAAATCAAAAATACTATCTTTATGGCTAATTGATAAGGATATCTTTTAACTATATGCTACTATGAAGTTATATATACGTATTTATTTAGGTAATTAATTAATTTAGTAACTAGATGCTATCTTAGAATTACGAAAGAATCCTCAGAATTAATAACAAAATATCAATAAAATCTGATAGACTTTCGTAATCCATGATTACCATTTTATATATTCCATTAGATTATCCAGCTTTGCTCATGTTAATTCTATCAAAATTCTCCCGACTGGTTTAAATTAGTTGATGAAATTCGTCATGCTCGGAGCTCATGAATAAGTTTCCAGTCTGGGTTCGAAAATAGTCTTGCCAAATTTCTGTACAATCAAGGCAAGCACAGCCAGATAATAGGTATTACATCTATTGAAAACTGAAATTCTATGTGCATCATAAATCTTTCGACTAAGCTCTAATAAATCTTATTGTGATGTGCATTTTAATTGAATTAATTTCCCATGATGATAAAAGAAGTGGAACAACAATGGCTGCCATGAGCATATTATGTATCCTTGACCCATTTTAAACTAAACGTTTTAGTCGGCATATCTATCTTACATGATTTGAGTTTTAAACCAAGTCTGGTTATAAATTGCTCATTCTTCAACCGTTATAAGACAATTTACGTAAACAGGCGTTTAATGATGTCAGTGTTACGTCATACATGAGTCATTATCTTCACGATTATTAAAATGAATAAAGATAACATGTTTGAGAATAGCATCAGGTGGCTTATGAACTTTTAAACCTATTATAACAAGTTTTGTTTCCACTCTTAGTATTATGTTTATACTCTTAGTATTAGTAGAGTCATCAAAAATCAGTAACTTATTAATTCTATATAACTATAGTTTTTGGAGAATAAAAAAAAATAACATCAAAAATTATTTATATATATCAATCGATGCGGAATTTTAACCAACACTCGTGTCGAGCAAAATTTTCACTAGAAATTATGAGGAAAGAAAAACATTAAAACATCACTTAAATACGGTTCAATAAATAAAAAAAAAAGTCAATAAACATTCTCCAATCTTATCTAATAATTGCACTACACTAGAAAAATGTTTTGTGTCCATATTATTATTATTATTAGTAGCGTAATAAACAATCAGTCACATCTTAATAAGAAAACGAATCGCAGAAATTTTAGTAAAACAATATTGTTTTAAAAATGTCCGGAAAGAGAAAGTAAGATTGTTGTATTATTATTTTAAGAGATGGCGGTAAGGTTCCAGCTTCTTCTATTTGAAACTTATTGTTTTATTTGGGTAAGTTAATACATTTTTGTTATTCATAAATTAAAGTCTGTTATATTTATCGATCTATATTATTGTAAAGTTTGATAAAACTCTATCCAGTGGCTACCGAAAGTGTAACTAACGTCCATCTCACCTCACAAACCTTTTATACTTACTAGGCGTTGCTTGCGGTTCCAAGTTAAGAAAATTTTGTATTACTCTTAAGATAACTTACAGTAGTAGCATAATGACAGCCTATAATAAGAAAGAATTCATTTAATACAAAACATAATGATAAGATACATGTTATAATACAATACATCATATTTTGTAAGAAGTCAAGATTGATGGTTTTAAGATATTTGGTTATTCTGGATATCTCACCAGGATACCCTATATTGAGACATCCAGGACACTGACCGTGCTACTACACCTGCGTTTTTCTTTTACGTAATAGTGACATTGTTGTAACAAACTTTGTTATATGAATAATAATAATAAAAACATACCTATAGATTTTTGTTCAAATCAGGCCGATTGTTATAAATATGTGCGAGATTAAACAAACATACTTTAAAACTTTATAATATCAGTATAGATAATACACAAAAAACAATTAAAATTCGTTTACGATATCTGTTAATAATACATAGCTAGGAGCGCGACCAGACCTCAATTTTAACTCGCTGTTCTCGCAATATCTCAGTATGTGTTAGCATACTAAGCGAAGTGATGTGCAAACAGAACCGAACTATTTATCAAGATAAAAAAATAAAATTTAAAAAAAAAGGAAAAAAAATCAAATAGCTGTTAAAAAAAAATCGGCACACGAATGTCATTGTAAAACTAAATTTTCGCTACAAAAATCTTTTCTATTGAAATCTATGTGATTTTTTTCCATGATTATTCCTCGACGACATCGAATATTTGATTTTTATTTAAAAAACCCCACCAGACTGATGTGTACCGGTGTGCAAAATTTAAAAATTTTCGGATATACCGTTTTTGATTGATGCTTGAACAAAGGATGCAGAAAAGTGTCTCATAGAGAGTTTCGCTCAGCAACGGGGAATATTATATAATAGAATATATTATGATAATTATACAAGGATTCTTAGCTATATAGGGATTGTTTTCAATGACTCATTATGAGATGAAGTTTTACATACTTTATAATACCAGAAGTGTACTGTTTACATAAGCGAGGTTTTTAAAACAAACAAACGGTTTTGTATACATTATGTATAACAGTTGTATGAATTGCAGATTGATTTTTTATGGTTTTAAATAGGCCACCATCTGATTACTCAAATGGAGCGTGACTAAGGATGGGTAATCAATTTTGATGCGAGTCAATGACTTTCGTCTTATTAATCATGTCCAAAGTGACATTTTTTTTAATAATTGGTATTAGGAAACTGTAGTCAATACTTTTTTATTTTTGTTTTGTTCAACTCCGAGGTTTCGAGGTCATACAATATTTTTGCGAAAAATATATTGAGTATAATAAAATTAGATTTCGACTATAAAATTTTAGAGCTTTATATGAACCATATCTATTTATATTTACACATTTAGGATCAAGATTTCTTTTTAACGCTATCTATATAAATCGGAAACTTTGTTCGTTTAAGCGAACTAATCTTTGTAAATACCTAATGGAATCAGATTCTTGAAAAAGGCTGTAGGCTATTTTACATTGTGCTACTGGTCTTGGTAATCCTGAAAGAAAATGAAAAGTTTATCGCAGAAAGAACCGCGAGTAACAGCTATTATCTTACAATACATGTAATCTAAAGAGTTTCCATATATAAACACCGAGGCCATGAACTGCGTATGCCTTTATTTTAAAACATCATGTAAATAAAACCTTTTATAAACAAATGTATTTATATAACACTAGGTAGTTGTTTTTCAGGGTTAAACTTGAAGAGTTCTTGTAGCACGTGGCTACGATTATAGAATTTTGTAGATCTGTGGAGGTGCATCAGTTTTCGCACAGATTTCGCCGCGAACACACTTGAGAACGATAATATATTCTTAAAATAAGAATAGACTTAATATACATTTTTTAAATTATTGAAAAATAATTAATTTTTTATGCAATATGTGGCAAATAATCTTCTGTATATTATTATATGTATCTGTTATTGTTGTAACAGCGCCTTCGAATACTTATTGTAAGTTTTAATTATATTTTTTATTACAATATAAGAAAAATCAATATTAGTTTCGACAAATGGTTTAAAAATTAAATGTATACGAAAACATATCGTTATATGTTGAATTAAAGTATATTTATTTAATTATCTAAATTGCTAAAGATTTTAGAACAATGAAAATATTAACTACTTAATAACTGTATTTTTTACAACACTTCGTAATAATATTATATAAGATATTAATTTAGCCCTTATACATGAATCTTCAATTTTTAACCCTCTATCCTCAAAACAAAATTTATTGTAATCATGTTAATTGTTTCTTGTTTTTTATTTAAAGCATTTTAGAGAAAATAAGAGCATTTTACATGTTGAGCTAGATAATAAGCCAACACAATTTTCAATCTAAAAAAGACAGTTATTTTAAGAAAATTACAAACTTAATCAAACATAAACCAATTCTTGTGTTTTTTTTTATGAAAACGAAAGAATTTCTATTTGGTATATTTATTTCTTTATATATTTATTCTTTTAAATCAATAACTGATAACCTATGTACTTCAAAAAGTAGTTGAAAAGCAGTTGACATATTGTATAACGCTAAGCTAAATTGTATTAAAACTGTCACGGTACTTACGAGTATATACTATTATTATTACAGCCATTTATCAATATTTGTTTTTCTACAAAAATAATAAAAAACAGTGAGAGCTATTCTTTATGTAACAAACAATAACAATATCAAATTTCTTTAATCCATCCAGCATTTTATTGTAATGAAAAAAATTTAAACACTATTTTAAGAGTACTGTTAGCTTTACTTAATAAGATTTTTTTTAATTATTTAACTTATTTTACTCATACTAGACTTAGTATATTTATATACATTTCTTAATCTATATGTATAATAATGATAGAATCAGGATAATTTAAACCTTTTAAGGAAATAGACAATAAAAAGTTGATCGATTTCATCAGGATTCAAATCCACGACCTCTGCGAAACCGTCGGTATATCTAGCCGCTGTAACAAATCAGCTTTCCTACCGCTGCTTGCTTCAATGAATTTTATATATAAGCGGTGGTATCGTACTTGGTGTATTTAGTAACTTCAAAGTCAATATAATATACTTTTTATTGCACGAAAAAAATAACACAAAAAATTTAGCAATATACAAAAAGTAGAATGTCAAAACTAAAAATTAATATGTAATCTTTATTACCGAGCTCAACTGACAATTCTATTTCTCTCTCTCTTCCAATAATATATAATTCCAAAATGTGTTGTCTCTAGCCAATAATGGCGATTAATTGCTACGAAGAATTTTATAAAAATTACACGATCAGCAACTAGTTCAGCTAATATAGTACCTATAAGATTTAATATATTCATAGTCATAGATATAATAATGTTCATTGATCAGTGTTTTTGTAGGTTGATATTGTAATAATTCACGCCTAACATTTTGGCAATGTCAATTAATTGTGTTGGACTTCTGTGCAAAATAACATTGTATAGAATTACTCATAATATTTCAAACATGTCTATAAAAGTAGTTTTTTATATAAATTATTACAGCTCGAGGGCCTCAGTACACTATAAGCACTGATCAAGACAAGAAACATCCTTATTTAGAAGTCCGTAATGCCACATACCACGGCTTAGGACCCCGGGAGGAAGCGCGAGCCATGTGTGCTGTCAAAACCCAAGAGGTCAATGCTACTGCGAACGCAACCATTACAAGGAGGCTACATGGCGTCGTTACTTCAAGTAAATCAATTCTTTTTAAATTTAATGTATTCATTTACAAATGGTAAGCAATCAAAACTTATAAAAAAATTAATAATTAATGTTTTGTTTTGTTTTGGAATCGTAATAGAGATAAGGTTCTTACATTTTAGATTATAAAATATAAAAAACATTACTTATTTTGGCCGGTAAAATTAATACAAACAGTAGCCAAATTAAAAAAAAACTGTGTAATTTCATATTAGTGTTATTTTATTGCTATGTGCCAATATATAGAAACATTTTTAAAGGGGAATTACACACCGCTATCCAGAGGTTGGAGGTGATCATCTTTGGTCAGATGCAACAACTGTGGCAGAGTTTGGATGCGCTGCGGATCCAGCTGTCTAGCACTTCGAAAATAAATTACCCTGATAGACGTAGTATATCTTTCAGATATAGACCGAATAACTTTTGAAGATTGTTTTAATTTGAATTAAAAATGTACCGAAAATATAGGTAAGTGTTGAAACACTTGATATTTGTTATCTGTCATTGTTAGTGCAATCTGTCATTTAAGGCCAAGTATATTATAAAACACATTTAAATATCAAAAGATACGATGTATGAATTTTATAAAAGGCCGATTGAATACAATTATAATGTTTTTAAAAGTTTAACCGATTTAAGGTAATCCTTTGTTTTAAATGTGTTATGTAAATTATTTATGAACATAAGGAAACAGAATTAAACGAATTACGTGTTATGTTAACTAATATAATCGTGCCATAACTTTTAATTTGCTGTAAATAATTTTTTTATTTTATTAACAATGTGTTTGAAAAACATTTACAGATGAAAGAAAAATTTTGAAAGAAGACGAATATTATATACAAAACAAATAAACGTTTGCAACTTGTATATGGTGCGTCAATTGCTCTCTAATTTCCATATTTATTTTGATTTCCGTTGAGTTCAAACGAGTTATATAGTAAACTCAATAAATGCTTTTATTAAGAAACATTTTTGTAGCGTTTTTGTATGAGCGTATTGTTTTTAAAAGATTGTAGGAATTTGGTTTTAGTGGGACTGGAATAGTACCGGTAACTAAGATCGGCGTGAAGTATCTATTAATACTATCGAGAATACTACTACGACAGTTCTTCAAATTCTCTTCAAAGAACTATTATGGTTCGGATTTGACAGACAAGTCAACAATTTTATGCTCACATCTCTTTAACAAGTTTTTTATAGAATTTCAATTATGTTTTATTTTCAACCAAGTAACTTAAAGAATTGTAACTTACAACCAACATATTTATAAATAAAATTACAGATATACATATACAATAATATTATCAAGCCGTAATGTTTGTTTGTTTAAGCATACTAATTTTCATTTTCGGAACTGCGGGATGGATTTGTGAATTAATAATGAGGAAGACTATAGGTCATCTGACATTGTGCTACTACTCTTAGAATCCTAATAGTAAATAAAATTATTTTGCTGGCACCTCAAGTAACGTCTAGTATGATATATGAATAGAAGTTTTATAAACATATAGTGTTAAATAAAACAAAGTAAGTAATAATGATCAATTTATTAACAATTAGTAACTTATCAGTATTTACCCAGTCGTTCTGTTCTTGTGATCTAGTTAAGTACCATACATACATACGAGGGTTATAATAATGTATACTCAAATACTCAAGTAAAATAATAATTTGTTTGTTAGTCTATCACAAGAACTTATAACAAGGTTAGTTTATAAATGACTTAATCTAAGTTATTAATAAATATTAACAAATATATTTTTATTATGCTTCCATTTAATATTGTCTTTTTAATGCAACAATAAATAGCCAAAAATTTTGTTTTTTTTTATTCTATCCCAATATATCACCAAAAAGTTTTCATTTAGTGTATTGTAAATGGCAGGTTTAATTTTGGACAGCCCTATATAATGTTTGTATATCATTCTATCCATAAAAAACTGAATATGTTATTATTTTTAATTTATTTAATTAGTTCAAGGATATGACTAAAACCAATGGAATCCCATTTATGGAGTTATTATTATGAAGTTGCCAGTAATATTGTGAGGTTGGTAACACTATCAAGTGGCGGTGGCTTGTAAGTATCTGCGTAGTTCCTCCTGCGTGTCAAATATCATGACGGGGAAGGGTGAGCCGGGCACGTGTCGCCCCGCCCAGCGCACCTCCACGCGGTAGTCACCGGGCTCCGTGGGGGAGAACTGGGAATATAGTACACTACTTATAATACACTGCCTAGAAAATAATTAACATATTACACTAACTTAAAAGAATTCGAATAAAGACAAGTTCATGATAATGATATATTTTTTAAATCTGTTAGAATGAAAACAACAAGGAAAAAAGTGCTTAAGTGATTTTTTATATAAAACTATATATGGATTAAAAAAAAATCAAAATTAAGTACGCTATACGAATTGCTACTAAGAAGTTGTTGGAAAACAATATCTAAAATGCATAGAATAGTGTACCTTGCATAGTATAGTGCGGTCTTTCTGGTTCTCTCTCTGCATCTCGACGCGGAAGGCCCCCTTTGGCCCCCTGACGCGCACAGTGAGTTGTCCCGCGCCGGCCCCCCGCGTGTCGCACAGGAAGCGCGACTGGAACGTCGCCAGCACGCCGGGCTCCACCCCCGGACCGTACACACGCACCTGGGAACAGAGTTGGAAACGTGCATCTTTCATCTTGACTTTAGAAGATTCTATACAAATTTAAATTTTATACAATAATAAAGATTTTTGCATAACTTCCAGAATTCTCACCTAGAGTACAATGCAGTCCTTATTAATAAGTGAAAAAAATCAAGCATATATATATCATTTTATATAATTTCGGGTTGTATAGTATAACAGCCTCAGAACCTTAACGTATTAATTGTTTCTTCACAGCACGAGTGTCCGAATTTTTACCAATCTCATACAGAACCCACACGCAGACTACATGTATCAGGAACCATTGCAGGTGAGTACTTGATACTCACTTTGGAGGGGTCAGGAGCGCCCGCTACTTTGAGTGAGAAGGGCGAGCCCGGCACGTGTTCACCCGCGAACTGCACGCTGAGCACGTGGCGCCCCGCCTCCGCCGGCTTCACGTTCAGCGTGAAGGTGCCGTCACCGTGCTCGTACAGCTCACAGTACGCCACCTGGTGGAGATTTAAAGCATAAAATAGAATAATGAACAAATAAAAAATAATGAGAATGGCGGAATTTCCGCTCATGAATAAGGAGCCCGAATAGCCCCCGAATTTATTAAATATTATGTATCAGAGTAATCATAAATCACCAAATTTTAAATACAAAAACAGAACCTAAATAATTTTGACACTAGCATGTGTTACATAAAGTTACTGTATGGAAAGCTCCTAAGTTGAATTCCTGTTACTTTGTATTTAATATTATATTTTGTCGATACAGCATTTGCGTAATTTTCCCATAAGTTTTATTGTATAATATATTTTGTAAGAATGACCATTCCTTATTCCCACATCGAAGGGGAATCATCATTCATAGGTTTAATTTGTTTTAATTCGATTAAAGTCAATTTTTAAAATCATTTCGGTTTTTTTAAATCTTCTGTCTATCGCAAACGTAATTCATGCCATAATAGTGTGTTGTTATAAACTCTAATTGAAATCTAGGACTGTGTATTTATTCCGCGTTCATTTAAATTTACTACTGTATCCATGTGGCTATTAATTAGAATTTTGTAACCTTGAGAATATACTTATCTTTGAAGTTCTGCTGTAGGATATGTTTATTCAGCTTTGAAACTTTTAGGTATATCAAGTGTCAACTCACCTTATTAGGTCCAGTACAGTGTGCTGTAAGCTCCCCGGGTCCAGCTCGCCTGGTGTCTATCCAGGAGCGTATCTCCCTCCCCACCACGCCACCCGCCAGCCCCGCCCCGGAACACACCACACGGGACGCGTCACCGCTCTCAGAGCCCGCCATTACCTTCACCGTCAGTGGACAACCTTGGGAATGGGTAATTTTCATTATTGATATATTGATAATTAATTTATTTAAAAAAAAACCTTATCAAATTTATATGTTATTGACTCACAAATTCTATAATATATACCTTTAACTAGTCTTCCAGCCCACATGACCCTGAGCTGGTGGTCTCCAGGTCTTCGCGGGGTGTAGGTGGCACGCCACAGCCCTGGGCCTGCTGCTGCCAGCGCCACCGACACTTCTCCCTCTGGAGACGACAGTGACGCTTCTGGAGCTCCAGGTCCCGCAGCGCTACCGTCTAGAAATATTTAATTGATGTAACTGTTTAATATATAGTTTCTTAATTGTGAAGTCGCCATCACAAAACATTTAAATACTATTTTTGTTTTCAATAGAAAATAATTTAAATTTGCTAAACATTTGAAGATGAATTAATTACATTAATGAGAAAGAGAATTTTTTATTTAAGCTCACCAATAGTAAAGACAGCTGGAGTGTGAGGAGCAGCATGAGCCAGCCCTCTACCAGCTAGGGTCACTCTATCGGCGGTGTTACCGGACGCTACTAATGCTTTTCTTGGAGCCCCAGAAACTAGAGCTCCGTTGTATGTCAGTTCCAGTTCTTGTTCACCGCTGATGCCTTCAGATGCTGTTAGAGTGACTACTGCTCTACCAGATACTGTCTCTACACCTGCATGGCATAATATGTAATAAAAGTTTGTAAACTCATCTCTAATTCTTTCTTTTCCTTCATCTTTTATTTTTGTATATGGGAAATACAGTATTTAATATTCTAAAAGTAGTTTTAGCCAAAATTATTTATTTATCAAGAAATCATCTTATATGGAAAAAGAGAGATGAAAACAAATTTGTGGATAAAAACAACTATACAAATAGAATAATTAAACGTAAAAATGTATTTTATTACTTTTTTTTTTCTAATTTATAAACATGTCAATGTGCTTGTGTATGTGTATAATTGTATTTACGTTGATGTCTCCCAGCCAGTAAGCACTCCAGCGTCCCCGGTCCTGCGTTGCTGGTGTCCAATACTATTTTGGAAGGAGCTCGAACTCGTCCAGAGTTATCAGTACCCCAGCCTCCCACTGCTGTTATAGCTGACGTGTCTATAACCTAGTAAAAAGATGTATATTTTTTTAATATCTTAAAATTTGGCTTGATATGTAAGAACAGGGGTGTAACCTAAATGAAAATAAATACATATCATTCTGGTACTATTGAATTGAGCTGAGCGAAGCGAAGTTCTTACTGGTCAAAAGTGTGTTTCTTTACTATGCTACTTCTCCTAGACGAATAATGATAGGATGTCGAAAACTGGCAGTGTTGTCAAGGACAGTGACTTATAGGTCCCAAAGTTTTTTGGGGCAATTTGTGATTGCAGTTTTTTATTAAATAGTCAAAGTGTATCCCATAGAGTTAACATGAGGAACGTTTTGAAATCGCATGCACCGTGTTCTTGTTAGGCTTAAGGTTATAGCCACTATTTACTTTGCTAATTTTACAAGTTTGTGATACTCATTTTTAAACAATGCTTCGCTCAGCTCCACCCGCCGTGCAGTTGAGGACCTAATATACAATTACCAATAATTACTTTTTCATGCTTATTGTAATTATAATATTAGTTATATTTATTAAGAAAAAACTAATATTTAACTCTCGTTATTACGTGACCGCAGACGACCTGTGACGTACCGCTCCTCGAAAGATGTTATACAACTCAAATTCAAATTCAAAATATCTTTATTCAAATAGGCATTTACACCCACTTTTTAATCGTCAATTATTACATTATAAAAATGTCAGTCCGTCCTTAAGCTACCACCAGCTCGGAATGCTGTTCTGTTGAGAAGAGCTGGCCAGAAACTCAACAGTTGCTCTTTTTAAAATATGTGAACAATGTGTGATGTACAGATTAGTATGGTTAGAACGTTATGAAACATACTATTACTTTACTTATGTCAGATGTATGATGAAGAGTTTAGAGGGGCGTTACGTAACAGCGACGCCATGAGAAAAGATAGTGTTTTAACGGAAAAATTAAAAAAATAATTTGTTTTTGGTTTTGTTTATATTGTTACAAGTAAAATTTTGTTATATGACATAAAATAATATAAGAAATATATCTCTTATATCTGTAAAAAATATATATATATAAATAAAATCGTCTACACCCGTATTATGTCCAAATTTTAACAAGAATTATATTTTGTAAGAACTTATGTTAGTCTGGTATTTTGCTTGTTCTTTTGGACTAAAATTTTAACTTAATGAAGATTGTTACAGTTTTCCATACTAGAGAAAAATTAGCATTTTGGCGTTTGATATATAAACAAACTAGAACAACATGACATATTGTACGAAGGAAATAAAAATACGACTTTTAGCTCAGCGTTTAATCTGACTACTAGCAAGAGAGTAAAAATGGACTTACCTTAACAGAGAAGGGGCTGCCGGGCAGTGGGCCCGTGGCGGCGTGTATGCGCACCTCGTAGCGCCCCACGGCCAGCGGGATGTACGCGCCGAGCCACTCGCGAGCCGCGCCCGCCGCCACGCGACACTCCAGCAGACTGGAGTCTGTGCTCTCTTCGTTCAGGTCTGTTAGTTTCTCCACCTGTAAGTCAATAAAATATATTTTGTTAATAACTGTCTCAATTTTTCATTCATTACCATAACTAATGTGCTTGTATGTGTGCGTGTGTACGTGTTTTTAGTGTGTACGTGTGTATGTATGGGCGTATATGCCTGTGTGGGCGGTGGCGTGTATGTCTCTCTCTCTCTCTGGGTGTATGTGCACGCGCTTGTGTTTGTGTCTGCACGCACGCAGACCTGTTATGCAGACCTGTTATGTGTATGTGTGTTACCTGCACGGTGGGGGGCGCATCCTCCGCACAGTGTATGGTGAAGGCGGCCTCTTTGCCGACGTGCGCGTGCGCGAGTCCGGTGCCGCCGCAGCGAGCCGCGTTGCTGGCGCGTTCACTCAGCACGCCCACGGATATGGGACTACCCGCCACGGGAGCGCCTATTGGAGATAAAAGCATGATGCGAAAAAAAAAACAAATTTAATTTCTAACACCGAAAAAAAATTCTTTACCACAGTTTGTAAATAACCTCTTTTATTTATTGCAAAGGCGTAAAAAATTGAGAAAAATTATATAAAATATAATAAGTGAATACATTATCTTTTATATACAATGTGTGCATAGATAGATTATTGAATGGATGGACGAATGGTGTAGAAATTACCTCCATATGTGATGTAAATACGGTAATGAGCGGGCATCGATGGTCTAAGTCGGACTTTATGTGTATGTCCGTCTTCTCGTATATCAATTGGTAACCTAATCCGTCTGTCACCCATCGCTTCACATATAACGTCCAATTCACCTATACCGGCGTCTTTTGTGTCCACTAAAACATTTACGTTAATAGATTATTATTAGAATTTCATTGATTTTGTAATGCAAGTGTTTTTTTACCTGTAAAGTTGATGGGTGTCTGGGCAATTATATTTCCTGTTGGTAATCCTGATATTATGACTTTATTCGGATCAAACGATTCACAAATAAAAGGGCTGCCGGTCACCGGCTTAGAGAGATGAAGTACCTCTGAAAATAAAAAAATATATTATTATAATTAGGTTTCTAATATATGGTGTAAAACTCAATATAAAAAAATAAAAAGTAATTGATACCTTATTAGTTAAAAAATTTATAATATAAAATTAAAAAACCTCACCTATAGTACTCTGACCGACTTCATTAATAGAATATTCAGCCTGAAGCAATCCAGATTTGGTCTGATAACATCTGACCGGCAGAGCTCTGGAGCCGGGTCCGGAGACCACGACGTCGAACTCTCTCGCCGGACGACCGAGGGTGTCTATACTGAACGACGCCACCTTGTCGACTCGCGCCTGATACAGGCCGAGACCGGACGCCGATACCTGGTGCGTGTATTATATTATTAAATATTGGCAATCGAGATGAGTTATAAACTTAACTGCAGTTTATCATCATCGTCGAGATCCATATAGAAAACGAATTAACAGGTTAGTATATTTTAGTTTAACTACCATTACATTTCATTTATGAAGTCAGATTTTTTAAATTTGAAGTGGGTAGGTAATAGAGGAAAAATTGTTAAGAATCGACGTCTCTATTTCGGAATAAGAATCATCCCATAAGTTTATACTGCAGATGTAATAATGATCGCGAGAGAGGCACCTCTCGTCCGTGGTGCGCGGGCAGCACGTCCACGTGCAGCGGCTCGCGCGTGACGTGCAGCGCGCTCCACAGCAGCGCCACGCGGTGCGGCGCGGCGCGCGCGGGGTGCCAGAGCAGCTCGGCGCGACCGCCGCCGCGACGACGCACCGAGTGCGCCGCGCCCGCGCCGCCGCACCACACGCGCGCAGACAGCCGCCCCGCGCCCGCGCCCGCCGTGCTCACTGACACAACAAACGTTTTATCACGGGGGAGCATATTCCTATTTTTACGGCGAAGGATTCTAGAATACAATCCCGGGCACGGGAACGAATTCTAATGTACAATCCTAAACGCAGCGAAAGATTTAAAGTACATCGCCCGAAAAAAATCGTCGATTGTATCACGAGAGGGCAAAATAGTATTTTTACGGCGAGGACGCTACTCTGAATCGCGAGGCAAAAGAATCCAAAGCTTAGCGAGGGATTCGAAGTACGTCGTCCGAGGGAAAAGTAATCTGTTCTCGAGTCATACATTCTACTTTTCTTCCCCTTTCTATGAGAAAATTTGTACCTACCGATTACAAAAACGGAGACGTCATTCGCGCGCTTTTGTTTTTTATTAATAAGCGCCGTGCGACCGACACGTTCAGCCAATAATTCATACAATTTGCTTTCGATGGCTATAAATGTTCATACCTATATGTATGTTGTAAATTCAAATCACTTTTCCGCCCTCTAAAAAGTTCCTATCGGAAAAGTGCAATTTTACTCCGATTTCAGAGAAATATGACGACACGAATAGAAGGGAAGAAAATAATACTTTTGACTAGTTAACAATAATGTGTTTGTAAACTGAGATCGAACCACAATACTTATTTGTGAATCTTACCGGTAATTATAGCGGGTCGATGTGCCACTGCGTCTCCAATTGACAACACTTTAACTGCCGTTGGATCCAGGGCTTCCACTTCTGCGATGGGGCCTCGTGAACTCTTAACAAGATATCTGCCGACGCGGTTGGCCGGGAATGTTAGCAGGCCATTGTCTTCTAGATTGGCTTCGGATATCAAGTTTCCATTTGGAGATATAACTTCCACATCAGATAAATTTTCATCGATTTCTATAGTCGCTAATCCACCTGAATAACAATAATGAGTAAAAACCTATTTAAAATTGTCTATTGACTTTATAATATTATAAAAAATAGTTCTAAATTTATAACTGAAAGAAGATCAACCTGCAACCCCTGGGGTACTTGTAGCTCAGTTGAGAGAGCACAAAACCGGTACCCCAGAAAACGCAGGTCATGAATTAAATAATAAAAGTTGAACTAAATACAGACCTATTTGCACATATGTATGGGGTTCATTGACCCGACAGACAAACGGACTCCCAGGCACAGCTTGTTCGTTAAACGTGACGGACACACGGTGGGGTTCACGTGACACCGGGACAAACGTTACGTCATATAACCCACGGGCTACTGCTACCACCTGTAATATGATCATTCATATGATATATGAGTGGTAGATTTTGAATTGTCATATTGGTTATAGTTATATAACGAGTATATCTGAAGAACAAATTATTATTATAAAATGCAGCGAACAAAATTATAGAATTAAATTAAAATATCTATTTTCAAATTTATGAAGTTAATTGATTTTTAGTTTGTTAAAATTAATATATAAAGTTAAAAATATTTAACAACTGTGACATGGCAACGAACTCTAAAAATTTTTTTGTCAGACAACCGAGGTCAATGATTAAATCATGGTATATATTTTTTTTGATATTCCTTACCTCTGCTTTAACCGTAGTCGAGGGTGTAGAAACTACCAGCTCGAGGGTACCTTCACCGGCTCCTGCCGCGTCCACACTGAATGTGACCGGTTTTCCTACTTCTACACCACGCTCTTCATCAGCAGTTTCATCCAGGTTAAGACCTTCCAAGGTTCCTTCAAGTTCTACAAAACAAAATTTTTGTCGAGAAATAAATATAAATATATCTGTTAAATATCCGGATGAACTCACGTTACGTGAACAGTTCACGCCGCAATTCCGCCATGCTCAGATAAGGACCCCGAATGGGTTCGTAAGTAGTCAGGCAAATTCAGATAGTATAACTTGAGTACAGCCGGATAATTATACATAATAGTAATCATGGATCACGAAGGTTTACATATAAAAATCTTATATATTAATGCAGGAAGCGATTTCGTTGGCACACTGTAGCTCGAGAACCACTAAAGGGAAAAATATCGTTGATGGCTCAAATCAAAGGTCTCATTATGCTACACTGCTGAAAAATAGTGACAACTCTCAAATCTCATTAGCCTAATTGCAGTAATGTTTAATAATTCCCATATAAAATTTACATTTTCGGTAGTTTTTAGTTAATAACTTTTTATAGGAAAATCTCAGCTTTTCCAAACCTTTAGACGACTTATAGACATCGTTGAGGCGCATTTTTTGGTGCCACTCGCGACACTGAAAAGTCATCCGCAGGCGGAAAATTCTCGTATATATATTATTTCGTTAATTATTATTATAAATTTATCTCACCTCCTGGTCCAAGTCCAGTAACCCTGACCCGTCTCACGTCATACACATTGCAGGTGAAGGGCGACCCTGGGACATGTCGTCCCGCGCACTGCACCTGCACGCTGTGGCGCCCCACTGCCTCGGGAGTGTAGGTGCCAGTGTAGCGACCCTCGGATGAAGGAGTCACTCGCGACCGCACGCTGCTGCCACCTGGACCGGTCACGTAGATTGTTGGCTCTCCCGCTGGAATTTATTTAAATTTATAATGTTTTTTTATTACGAAGTGATTTCATATATTGTATGTTGCATTAGTTTTGAATTTGCAATGCTTTTGAATTTTTTTTTATTAGTATTCTTCTGTTATTATTGTCAACTAGTTTAATAGATATAAAGTAAATTATAATCATTATGTTGAACGAAAGTATCTCATGTTTGTAAATAACTTATGTAAATAACATTGTTGTTTTCACAAACAACTGCAAACATCAATAAAATTTCATTACAATGGTCGAATGAATAAATGATGTTATAAAGATGGCGATGAGCTCAGAATGCTGTTTTATTTTAAGTAAACAATTTACACAAGAATATATAAAACTTACTATGAAAACCCGTAAGATGTATCTCTGCAGACTCTCCTCTCGGTGCAGAAGTGAGTCCAGGTCCAGAGGCTCGTGCGTCCGCTGCAGCTGCTGGCGCGGACACTATGCAGGTGAAGGGCGACCCTGGCACTGCGTGACCGTTGAACCGAACTGACAACGTGTGGGGCGCGGCTTCAGTTGGCTTGAAGTTGACCTGCACAGATATAAGAGCAACTAGAAGTGACATTTAATAAAATATAATAATACAAATTAAAAAAATATATATAAGGTAATTTCAATCCAATGTCTCCATAATTTGGTAATAGGATGAGTTGTAGGCATTTTTCAGTCTATTTTTATGTAAATAATACTAAATTATAATCACCTTAAATCTTGCATTTCCTTCACTTTGAACATAATTAGGGACATTTCTGCCGCTAACGGCTACAATGATTTCTAAGTTTCCTGCTCCTGAAACAGATATATCGTTTGAAATATTCTATAAAAAAATACATAAAATGTATGTAAAAATATATTTACCGGCATGAGACGCGTTAATCGTAAAAGAAACTGGTTTTCCGACAACTCCTGGAGAAATATCAGTGACGGATACACGGGAAGCGCTGTAGGCTTTCACTAGGAAGGGACTGCCTTCCACATGACCTCCCATGGCTCCAGCTCTTACCTACATGGTATGAATATTTATTACTTAATATTATATGTATTATATTATTAATAAATAATGGTAGATATATCTATGAGCATACCTCAATGCTGTGGTCTCCAACGTCGACTGGTACAAAAGATATTGTGTATCGCTTACTAGGTTCATTTTCGCCTATTGTCTCTTCAGCTGAAACCTAAACAAATATTATTACAAATTGTATGTAATAACTACTTTTATGTGATATATGAAATTCTCGTGTCACTGCGTTTGTAACGAAACTCCTCTGAAACTTAGTATTTTTTTAGATTTTCACGAATACACATTTCAAATAAAACTATTTTTTCGGATTAAAACTCGCGTATAATTTGGTTACATTTTTGATTTTAACCCGACGTTTCCAATAATTTGCAGTAATTGTGTTCAAGGGTAGACGAGATATCCTCTAAAACTGCTTGATTGGTTGTTATGAAATTTAGTAAGTTAAAGAATAGGACTTAAACTATTTCTCATAACATAACATAACACCGACTCAGTTGTTATTTGTTAATTTTTGAAAAAAAAAAAATAATTTTTCAGATTTGACAATAAATAATATCAACAACCCTATATTTTAATAGCGCTTTTAGTACTTTTATATCTTTTCACTATTTTATGAAGCAAAACCACCGGATCAGATAGTATATATGTAAATATATTATGTACCTGTACAGACACAGGTCTTCTGGCAGGACCAAGAACTTCAACATGAGGTGAAGTTGGTGAATCCACGCTAAATGTATAGGCGTCGCCAACGGAGACCTTGTCTGGTGACTCGCCAGATCCAGCACCGATGACACGCGCAGGGGCGGACACGTGACACACAAACGGACTGCCTGAAATACAAGAAATATATAACATACGAAGTGAGTATATAAAATTTAATATCACACGGCCTGTATATATACAGCCAGCCAACAACAGCCATTTTCATCAGCACGCCTTTCCTACTGTTGTTCTGCTGCACGAACCTCTGCCTAGTGGAGTGTCTCCTATTTCCATCACTGGCATTATTTGGTCTATACTTTTATGGTTTTTAACTTATATCAAATCTATGTTTGATTTATATAAAATAACTGTTTTACTTCTGATGTCAACACCTTAATCCGACATATTCATAAAATTCATGTCTGACAAAACCACTTTAAAGAGATCTCACCTGGCACATGGTCTCCGTTAAACCGCAGTTCAACAGTATGTGGTCGTGGGTCTCGTGGTGTGAAACTAATGGCGTATGTGTGAGCGCCCTGTGCGGCCGCTGCAGTCGGTACCCTACCACCGTTCACTGTCACCTCGAGGTTTCCAGGTCCAGCTGCCATTGTTTCCACTGTAAATAACGCATTTTTTTTTTACATTCAATCTCCCTCTAACACAACATTTAAGTTCCTATACATTTGAAAATCAAGAGCTAATTATTTATTTGTAAAAATAACAAATCAAAATTAATTATGACAACGTTTTGTTTTTTTAATTTAATCGATAATGGTTCAGCTAGTTTCAAAGTAATCCAATCCAAAAAAGAAACAACTAATAACTAGAAGTCCGAACCAGACCTTAATTTTGATTCACTGCGCTTGCAATATCTCGATATGCTTTAGCATATTGCGAGGTGCCAACAGCACCGAAGTTGCATTTACAAAACGTGGAAGCATTCTGTCCTCAATTATTTTTTTTTCCAAGCTTTTTCGCGAAAAATTTTTTCCATTGAAGTCTTTGGATTTTTTTTCTCCGTGATAATTCCTCAACATCGAATATTTGAAAAAATGACCACCAGAGGAATGTCTATCAGTGTGTAAAGTTTAGAAGTTTTCGGATATACCGTTTTTGATTGATGCTTTCACAAAAGACGCAGAGGAGTCTCATAGAGAGCTTCGTTCGCTTCACTCAATTATTAAGATATTAAATATGTCATGTAGTTCAAAAACAAGTCTTCTACTATAGATAGTCAAAGAATATATTTAATATTATAAGATTTACCTAAAAATGTGACAGCCTTTCCAACAGTTCCGTGAGCAACATCCTTAACTTTTATTGCTGTCACGTCGTACACCTGAAAGAATATTAGTAATAAGAAAAAGTGTTAAATAGATATATACATTAAATTATGTGACAGGGATTGCTTATTACTTCTATATTTTTTTATACCACATAAGGGTTCAATGGGTAGAATGTCCATATCTACACATTTAACCCTTTATGTGGAATAAAAATTGCCCATGAATATTTAGCAATCTCTTGGAGGGAGGTAGGAAGTGGATTATTGGATGGTCTCTTCACCTTTCCTTCCTCCAAGATACGGAAGTAACAATAGTTTTGCATAGTAGTACTGAAGTTACGTATCAGAAACTAATTTACAATCAGTCAGATTTGTACCACTTACTTTTAAATGGAACGGGCTTGCTGGTATAGGCGTTGAGTCAACAAGTACATTCAGCCTGTGTTCCCCCACGGCCCTCGGCACGAACTCGGCCTTGAAAGTGCCAGTGCCGGCCGCCGCCACCGCCGCCGGCACGGACGCACCGTTCGGACCTACACGTCACTATCATTCAGCTCACCGCTTCGCCCTATCTATCTATCTCTTTATATCTATATGCCCCCTCTTAATTTTCAATCTTACAATTTGTTATTGGATCTTTCCTCTCTATTTCTTTTAGTGTCTTGGGAGTTTCCTTCTCTTTATTTTATTTTTTTTTGTTAGAAGTTAGGGCGAAGCAGATGAGCTTAAACAAATGTATGTTATAAACGCCTAAATATAATGGATATATTTTATATAATTTTTAGTACCTATATTAATTTCATTTTTTTTTTGTTTGTGAACATTATATATCTTATTCTATATTAATCAAATTAATAAAACAATATAAATAATATAAATAATTATTAAGATTATTAATAAAAGCATGTATTAAATAGTGAATGTTGTTAGTTTTGCAAAAGCAATTAATAATTCTATTCTGCTATTTCTTTTATTCAGTTACATCTTTAAATCTCTCCCAGAATAGGGACATGGATAAATCCTATTTATAAATATAATATATTTTTTTGTCATTTATGCCAGCCTGTAAGAAAAAACAAAATGTTTATAATAAGCACCATATACATATGTATATTGTAGAGGTATGTCTGCTCCTAATTGTAGCCACCCCCTTCCCCTCCATATTCAAAAAGCATAATCAAATTATTAAACAACATACCCTCAACATTAACTTCAATTTGGTCAAGTGTAGCTGATGGATGGTGTAGTGTCAATGATGCTGGTTGATGAAGTGGAACTGGTCCAGGTAAAGTGACTCTGGCTCCTACCCCACCACCTTCAGACACATCTATGATGAGAGGGCAGCCAGGTACCCTCATCTGTGTGAATATAAATATTTTGTAATTTTATTACATACTATATAGTACTTTCTGGTTAATATTGAAAATAGGATTGGTTAGCAGCATTTTAGAAAAGCAATTTTATCTTCAGTTAAATCATAAATATCGGAAATCTTAAATTTTTTAAGGAATAACTATAGATAAAAGACTAATGTGTGAGTAAATGGAAAATATCTTACATTTTTTATGTGTATAAATTCCAAATAATTTGTATGGTATTATTATTTTTATTTATTACCTTATTAAATGATACATTCACAATGTGTTCGCAGGCTTCTGTAGGCGTGAATGATACTGTGAATCTGGCGTTTCCCTATATGAAAAGAATAAATGTAATTATCTCACTATTCTATGGTCGTAATAAAGTATCCATGTTGTAACGCTGGTGTATATAAATATCAACCTGTGGATGGACTTGTGTCGGTATATTCAATCCTCTGGCTGCAACGGTAATTTCTAGATTTCCTTCCCCAGCTTGGGCTGCATCTACTGCAAGCTGCACAGGCACTCCAATGCGTGCCGAGGCACCACCGTTTACACTTACTAGTTTACTATCATATGCTTTGCATACAAATGGTGTGCCCTTAAATAAACAAAAAATGTTTTAAAAACAATGCCGATTTAAAATTTAAAAAACATGTTATTCGATTTAAAATATATTCTTAATACATACGGGCACTGGCTGACTGTTATAATGTGCGGTAAGGGTATGGGGTCCAACATGTTTTGGGGTGAAGCTAGCCACCAATCCAGACACTGCTTCTCCTGTAAGGCGTACTGGGACATCTCCTCTGGGTCCTCTGACTGTAACTGTCAGCTCTCCACCACCGGATCCTTCCACTCGCACGGAACATGAAGCAAGTTCGCCCACCGGTATTAGTTCTAAAATAAATTAAATAAGCATTAAAAATCATTACAAAGCAATATTTGTGTAAAGATATAAAAATCTTATCAGTAAAGATGCGATACCTGTTCAAATACTGAATTTATATAATTTGTTTTGACTTTTGGATAACTTCAAAGTTATAATTTATATCAGCTGTTATGTCATTGTCACTTGTCACTATTTCTTATTATTAATTTATTGCAGCTTTGAAGCTTAGTGTTTCGCTTAAAAAATATTATTCGTAATTTTGTAATTTTAGTAACTAATTTAACAACTAATATACTAACCCACTTGAGAAGTGTCTATTGTAACTCGTTGTGCTGGAGCCACGTGAAATATGAATGGGGAAGATGGCACGGGTTCGCCATTGAATTTGATGTCTACTCTGTGTGGAGTTGGTGTCTCTGGTCTCCAAAATACAAGACATCGTCCACCACCAACTACCTAAGTATAGAAGTGCATGAATGTGAATTATGTATATAAATATTACCTATTGCTAGCAACTTACCTTCTTGCCTCAAGTACTAAGTGAAAGAACTTCGTTACACAAAATACATGACCTTGTTAGTATTATAACCCTTTAAATCTTATTACGACTCTTGAAATCTTATTTCCGATGTGACATAAAAGATGATTTTATGTCACATCGGAAATAATGTTTTAGCACAAACCTTCAAATTAATAAATAGAACATCTTATTATTATATTAGTGATTAGTAACTTATATGGACCACACTATTTAAAAATATATATTGCTTCACTAATGCTACCCAAAAGTTTAAAATAAAAATAGAATGAAGTCTTTAAAAATAAAAATAAAAAACATTTTTGATAATATCTAAATTAAAACACTAAAATTATAAAATAATAAAAAATTTTATTATGTACCTGAAAATATTTAATTTAATTTTTTTTTGTTTATTAGTAATAAATTTAGAAGACCCTAAATGTATTAAATTTCATATGATCTTTAATATATCGATGCCAGAAAGCAATAGTGTTGTTTCTCGAAAAATGTAGTTCATACAAATCATACAAGAGCCAAAAAACTACAAATTTTGAAATATAAAAGCAATGTATTTAAGCAAAAATATTTCCCAGAATATTTTGCAGTCCTTTATTACGATTCGAATAGCGAATATATTTTATAATCGCATTTTTTGAGTTACGACAAGATTGCTTTGACGTTGATATGTAAAACTCGAATGACGTAATAACTAAAATTGTGAAAACCGATGTATGCTACAATTTATAGTACTCTGCTGTGTAACTACAATATATCATTGTTACATATTGACGTTATTCTAGTAATGACGTAACATGTACATCATCATTAAATCTAAAAGGGCTTTCCGAAATCGGTAGTATGCATCAAATTGTCATGAAGCCTGACCATTTGTATGTTTGGAAAACAGTTAAAATAATAAATCAATGTTCAATTTATAAATTTTCTTATGTATACCGCGACCGTCGCGACAGTTTTTCTATTAATTCAATTTAAATTAAATTTTTAAGTTTTTATTTATTTTCTGAACAAAATCTAAAACATGTATAAAAAGAAATAGTGATAAAATTACGAGAATAATAAATTCATGAAACATATCATTCAACACCACTTAATACCAAAGCTTTTACTAAGAATATTTTTAAAGCGTAAAACTAATTTTCTTGTCATTTTGCCACATCAACAATTTCTCTTTATAAAATTATTTTATTAAAAATGTAATTGAAATGTTTTAACTTTCTCAGTGTAAAATTGAATTTCTGCTCAATTACACAACTATTTTCTTAATCTTATTTGTAACTTAAAAATTCATATAATTTTACCTTATTCTCACACTCACTCTTTCTCTCTCTGTCTCGCTCTCTCTGGAGAATACGAAAACTAACAAACTAATAAGTGTACAGAAGTAAACTGCAGAACCTTATCACTATTTAATTTAGCCGTTTAGTCAATGGCTTATTAATAAGGCAAGTCTGCACTGTCAATACCAGCCAGGTTTACTTAATTAAAGTTTGTTTAGGTTTACAATGTACTTACTTGTACATGATTGGGGACTTCGCCCTCGTTGATCGAAATTTCTAATTGCCCTTCACCCGCAGCGCTAGCGTCAACTGTAATAGAAAATAATTTATAATTTATTTGCAACTACTAACACTTTATCAGAAATACGAGCGTTTTTTATATTTTAATAAGAGAAATGGAATGGTTTCTTTATATAAATTTTATTTTGCTATGGAATAGAAACATTTTTAAAATCCGCAGCTTATTGTAGTAAACGTAAATATTCATTCCCGAACTCTCAATTGTATTGGAAACAGAAATAGTGTTTATTTTATAATATTTGTAAAGAAGTATATATTATATTTATGTATTTTATTAACACAATATATAAATAGATACTAGAAAAATAATGAAGACATTAACATATTCATTTATAATAAGTGAGTCTCATGAGAACAAACAAAACCTATTGAATTTAAAAACTACAATTGCAATGACATAATCAATAACACATAATATAATCTGTGTAATTAAGTTGTCAGAAAATCGTATTCCTGTCTGATGATGACATAAATAATGTAAATTTTGAAATAATTTGTATACCAAATACATTCAAACAACTTTGCAACTCCGGACACTATTAAATAGTTTTAACTAGGTTTATGGTACGTTAGTTATTATGTAACATGTGTTAATTTACCTCTAAACTGGCATTGTTGTCCGACTAGAGCATTGCCAACATCAGTGACTTTGATGAGGCTGGAGTCGTATACCTTTGCGACTAGCGGCCCAGCAGCCAACTTGTCATCTCCAATGGAAACCTATAAATTAATGATTATATGTATACTAGCTGTGCCCAGCGGTTTCACACGTGTATAATATACTACTAATATAGATTTTCTCATTAATCTGGTTATCATAAGCAAAACAAAAAGTCAAAATCCATCTCGTAGTTACGAAAATAAGCGCGATTAAACCAACGATCTTTTCCGCTTTATATTATAGATAGTATAGATTAACATGGTTAATATACAAATATGAAGTGTATTTATGTTATTTCTTAAGTTTTACCAATTATGAAAGTATTACAACAAACTTAGTAACCCTTTCGTACCACAACTTTTATAAACCAATATTGCTACACTAAAATTTCTGCTACTCATACTTTTAATGATTGCCGTTCTCCCAGAAGTAAAAAAGCTAAAATTATTACAAAACAAACAAACAAACAATCAACAAAAGTTTTTGTACTATGATAGTTTTAAAAGTTCAAGAAAGATAAAAAAAATAGTACGAAAAATAAGTTTTGTGTTTTTGGTAAAAGAAATCCCGTTAAATTTCTTGTAACGAAAACGTTTGACAATCTATGAAGTTTCTCGCTCAAAGGCATACCTGAAACCAACGGTTCAATAAATTTCCGTTGTACTCGTTGCCCTTTCATATTTTCGTATTTCATCGTAAATTTGAAACATAAAATAGATTAGTATTGTCTTAGATTTTCACGAGTAAACATATGAAATAAAACTATTTTTTACGGATTTAAGTCGCGTATAATTTTGGTTAAATTTTAATTTTAAGCCGACGTTTCGAAAGCTTTGCAGCAATCGTGTTCACGGTGTGTTTTTATAAAATGGTCGAAAGATCGTCAGCCAAAGTATATTTATTTGTTTGTTATATATATATAACAATGTCAGCCTACGTCATATTCTATAAATACGGGATTATATATATAAATCAATAAAAAGCTTTGTGTTGTTAATCCTGAATCAGTAGTCTGTACGTATATGGTAACTAACAAGATCGGATCACGTCAATGACCAGCTTTCTTTTCCAAGTTCTCTTATAATACAATAAACCGAGAAGTATATACCTATAATATATTCGATTAAATATCAAAAAGTTATTAAAATAATTTATTAATGTTAAAAGAAATAATACACAAAAGGAATACACAGGAAAATACCTAAAAGGTTAAATTGTTATCTGGGCCAATACCATCCCTTTAAGTAATATTACAATAATCTTACTTTCATTTTTCGTACTATCTATAAAATAAAATGATTTTAAATATATTTGTGTTCTGAAATTTTATTTAAGTTCCTCTTTGGTGGTTTTTCAAAAGAATCAGAAAGTTATATTATTTTAATATTGAAAGAAGACCTTTTTAAACTTTAACAGTTATAAGAGTTCATGGTAGCTACCAGCATGTATGTATTTTTAACTCCAAGGCCTGTCTATGTAAATATGGCCGTCCCCCGACTTTTATGATTCCCATTTGGATACCTTCTCTAACCAAGTGAAGATAAATTCAGTTAGTTGGTGTCGTTTGTTTAATTTATATTCCTTGATAAAACAGTTATTTATTTTGTTGATATTTTAATGGACTATGAGAATAAATAATTCCTTATTAAGTTTTTTAATTAATTGAATTATGACTTCTAGAGAAAACGTGTAGGTTCTTAGTACATTATTTTTCGAAACTATTTGGTTATAAATTATGAATAACCCTGCAGCTTTCAGTTTCGTATTTTTTTTTTAAAAATTAGAAAATATACATTAAATCAAATTGAGGAGTTTTAGGAGTTAAAATATTATGAATAGCTGAGATAATATTATTACATACGTAGTTTTTTGGTTTTGATTGTTATGTTAATATCTAATTTAATGTTTGAAACTTACTAACTTAAAATACATTCAAAAACTTACATCAATCAAATGTGTGCCAACTTCCTCTGGGGTGAATTCGATACGATATACGCCAGGCCGTTCTGCTACGTCTAGGACCCGTGCAGTTACCGGTCGCCGTGACGGAGCCGTCACGGTTACGCCGACCTGATAATATCATAACATAATATATGTATATATACACACAAAAACACACATATTCGTATTAAATAAAATCATAAAATGTAACTTTTATAACACAAAATATGTTTTTAAACTAAAAGCCTATAGGGTCCAAAAAAATATTTTTTCAATATTTCAGAATTCAATTTCAAAACGTCCAGATTCAGTTTTGCAGCTTTTGTTTTAGAATGTAGCAATTAAATTTCGGACGGGAATATAAAAATCTGTTAATTTGGAATAGCATTTCCTGTGGGTTGATAACAAATTGTAATGTGGGTGGCTGAAGGCAATAACAAAGCTTTGAATGTTATTTATTAAGTCATAGTCAAATATACATTGTTATTTATGATTCATTTTAATGATGAATTTTCGTGTGTATTTTAGCGGTAATTGTGTTAGTTGAAATATATAATAAATAATAAAGACTTTATTTTATTGTTAAAAATAACTCGTGCATTAGAAAAAAAACTCTGTGTCAAGGTTTTACAAACATTTAAACAGACACAAACACCGAGATACACTAATAATGGTCTCGTGTGGAGATTAAACCCACGACTTTTGGCTTTGCAGGACAACAAAGCACTAGACAAAATGGCCGTCAACAATTTGATGAGTTAGCACAAGCTTTTATCGATATCAATTTAATTATTAATACTCATGGAACAATTATGAAGTTTTACAGGAAATTCCGTGAGAAATATAGTCCAGAAGTTCCGTTAACAAGCTGGGAAATTGGTAGTAACTACTAGTCTACAACCTATTACTTCTCTCCTTCATGAGACCAATATAGGTTTTATAAAAGATATTCTTTATTACGATAATAATAAACAGTTATGTAATATTCTTATTTTTATATAATAATATTAAAGAAAATCATTTTTGGTATTATATTTTCATGTTTTTATTCCGAAATATTTAAAAATTTTCATGTCCATTTCGAAGCTTCCAATGAACTTCGTAAAAGAGTTTTGTTTTGAGTATATGTGACCTTTTTTAATGAATATTGAATATGCATGCTCCCATCCAACCGAGCAGCCATCCATCATGGCGTAATTTTTCACCGCGGTACTTTGTATAATCTTTTATATGTTTCGTAATTTTCATTGTAGAATAATATTCTGTTTGAGGTTGTATAAACAAAAATAAAATCTTTTTGCTGTATGTTTTGAGTCTATGCTTTTGCGGAATTAGAAAAAAAGTTTACATCCATGTTTTTTTTAACCAAATGTCATTTGTATTTAGACTTATAATTGAATTATTCTAACAATGCTATAAGTAGATTTAGATAATAAATCAATTGAACATGATATCTGGAGACGTATAGGCTAAAAAGATTCTCAGCTTGGCTCATAAATCTGAGATTGTCACCGCCATGCAAAATACCACCGCTTTTACCGAAAGAGAATAAACCATAAAGAGACTTTTTTAGATTTATTTCATATATTATTAGGTACACGTAATTATTGGAGATATTCTCTTTCAAAATTATATAATATTAATCTATATTTAGTAATGTTTCGTTTAAGCAACGGAAAAAATGGGGGATGTTTTTTCCAGAGTTTAGAGCTTTACAGTCGCAGCAAATAACTAGAACTTTGCTTGAACTTAAATCGATCACTAAGTCTAATAAATACCTCATTTTTGTTAAACGTCGGTGCACCAGGTGACGTGGAGATCTCAAAAACGGCCGGGACCCGCGCGGGAATGAGTCTGGTGGGCTCGCCTCCACCCCCGCCCGCCGGGCCTGCCATCACCTCGACCGTCCACGGAGATCCTATAAATAAAAAAAATAATTAATTTCTCTGTGTACTGATTTACAAAGATACCTTAGTAAATAACGTGTACATAAAGGACAGTATTTATGAAATTGATTTTTTTTTATCTTAATTTAATTTTATAAAGAGGATGCCTCATAACTGATTGCGTAATAATAACTCCATTTAATTTGAAAAATACATTCAATATTATTTTATGATAACTATACAACAAAATTTTTAAATTCGCTAAAAAGGTTTTAAGGATACAGAATGGAAATTTCCCCAAAAGCCACGAGTCGAACCAAGCCGCAGTTTCGGTTCCTGACCGTGATTTTTACATTGTTTAAATTAAAATAGTACATATTACAATTTAAAATATAAATTATATATTATATATATTAGCACCTTTAGAAACAATACCACAATAGACAGAAGCCCCAGAGCGTAAATCATTTTAATTTTGCTTAATCTGCTTTGAAAACGGGTCTAAGATGTAATTGCGGAAACAATACGCTAAGACAAAACAAAACGAGCAATCAATCATTTTGTCAAATTGTTTTTAGTCGACGGGTCAGTGGGAAAATAACTTTATCCAAAACAAAGACTATTCAATTGTTTCAAACGTTAAATTGTTTAGAAATTTTTATTGTTTGCTTTTAGTTGCGTTAGATATTCTTTAAAAGTTAAATATACTTTGTAGTTAGAAATGATCTTCTACTTCAATTATTTAATTGTTATATATAATATTGTTCTTTTAAATGAGTATTAAAAAATACATTATTAATTTAAATTTATGTGTCTAATTTTAAGATGTATAGTGCGTGTTTTAATCAATTCGATAGCGTTAACATAGATTTCTATGAAATTTGAACAACGTCTTCTAGGGGAAGACAGATGACATCGCTTGAATTTCATATAAATTGAAGTTTCCGTTAACGCGATAGATAAAACAGAAAAAATATATAAATTACTTCATTGTTAAATTTGTCAATTTATTGTAACGTTCTTAAAACATTTAGATTTTAAATTTAACATTTGCTTGTTTTAATATTTAACATTTGAAATAAATGCAGAAATTATATATAATAATGTGTTATATTCCAGCAATTATAACGTACGAAAGGTAATGAAAATTTGTAATGTGCAATTTCAAGAAATACAGCACATTAACGTCACATCAATAAACGAAAGCGTAACTGAAACACGCTGCAATGTGGTAATACTTTGTTTCTTTCTACTTTGTTTGTACTAATATTCATAATAAATATTGTTTCTCCATATATTATAATTGTTACATAGATTTGAGCAGACTTAAGTAACTAAGTAACACTTACACCTTTCGTAGCATTTTGAGCAGACTTAAGTAAGTGAGTAATTAAGTATGTAAGTAAGACTTACACATTTTCGATAAGTATTAATTATTAAGTCGAAAAAGTTGTAATTAAGCTTATTTATACTGCTTTTTTATGTTGTAACTTTAATTTGAACAAATTACATTAATTATTGAATTGCATATTCTGAAAAACACAAGTTCAAAATGTCGCTGAGTTAAAAGTACTTTGCTTCATGAATCAGAAGGAGTCTGGAGAAAGAGGAGAGTCTTGATAACCAGCTAGCAGCTTCTTTAAAAGCTGAATCAATCGATCTGCTACATTGGAAATAATCATCACAATAGACGTGTGTAGGTATCAAAGATAAACGAAAAAAGATAGAAAAGATATAAAAATGTTTAAATAATAAAATTAAGCTATTTATTGAAGTCGCAATTCTATAGGTTATTAATTTTTGTGAAATTAAAACATAAGTTTTTTTGAAATTAATTGTATTTATTTTAATTTATTAAACATTTTAATAGTATTGTATATGGGTTATAATTATGTGGTAAAATATTTTGAAGGTGATATGATAGTATTTTACTTCCTCTCAATAAAAAAATTCTATTAATGCAATCAAATCCAATGTTAGTTTGACATAAATTTCTAGATATTATATAAACAATTTTTATGGGGGCTTAAGAAATACCGCATATGAAAAGTATATGGGGCATAGTATTTATATGCCACAAATGTGAGATAACCAATTAATAGCTATTGTAGAAATAAATAGAGAGTATACTAGATGTGAAGTCGACTCGAACAATGACGTCATTGACATTAGCGTTGAACGTAAGAGGGCGTTGTGACGTCATTACAAGGAATCTCTTGTGTCAAAGCGTATACTTGTATTACTGTATATATATGTATGTGTGTGTGTGTGTGTGTGTGTGTGTGTGTGTACGAGTATATATTAATTTATTAATATGTTCCATGTTTATAAAATAAAATGATACTAAATAAATATTTATGTATAATGTGCATTAGCTACAAAAGTTCGACTATTATATATTTCGTTTTCCATTGTCGGTTATTTTTATAAAAACTCAGGTACTAGTTTATATATATATATATATATTTATAACTACTCTGATGATATACTACAAATACTTGCCCCATTATAATTACCTACGGCTATATTTTTTTTATCCACAAACAAAAAATAAAAAAAACACTTATATTTCTTTTGTTTATAGACTAATTTAATTCATGACTTTTTCCACTTGCTGGTAAGTGGTAATGTAGTCATAAGTACCAAATTGCACTTAGTAATAGCCTATTCACTTTCTACCTATTATGTAATATGTACCTAACATATTTTATATAATTTTAATTAATATAGCGTGAAATAAAATCAAAGCTTTCTATTTACAAAATCTAATTTTTCTAAAAACAATGCTTAAACGAAAATATTTCTCGTAAATAATGAACAAAAAAAGATTAAAAGAATTGTAAGGTTCTCTTGAAGATTCATTCCCGAGGTTTCAAATTCACCTAGTCCAGTTATAAATCCGTTGGATGTCAAAATATAAATTTGACAAAATAAAAGTTATTGAAACAGATATTTGTTATAAAAGAGGTTTAAATCAGAATGCAGAATGAAGGTTTAACAGAATGAAACAGAATGCAGACAACGTAAAAGTGATTGCGCGATATTGAAGAGTTGTTTTCAAAAGACTTAAAAATAACTTAGTTTTAGGATTGTGTTTATGGAATTTTGTTGAGAATATTGTGTGAGAATATTTTAATTTAAATTAAATTTATTTAGTATTTAATTATATATGGCAATTTTGTTCTCTTGATAAACTATACAACGAATGGTACAACCAGGTTTTGAAATATTTATAAATAAAAAAGTAAAGGCTCGTTGCTGTGCGGACTAAAAATATATTAATATTTAATATAAGAATTTATATATTTCTTTAAAAACATAAACGAAAGTTTCACTTTATAAAAGTATGTTTATGTTACCATTGGGATTAGGGGTTGGTTTTGCCTGAGGGTGCACAGACAAGTGGATGGGATCAGGCCCCGTTAAATTTCTTCTCTGCGTTGGATTGACTATATCAAAGCCCTGACCAACGCGTCGATATACGAAAAAGGCATCAGCAAGAGATAAATGGGAAGCTATAGAGCTGAGCGTCTCTCAAAGACACTGACTGCTCTACCAAGAGCAAACGAATAAGAAGAATTAAAAAAATTCTACTCGTATATATAGAATGAAGTTTTTGTTATATAACACTAAAGTGTGATAATAATTAGTACGTAAAGATCTTTAAAAATACCCTTAAATTGCATCAAGTGTTTTCTGTTAAATGCAGTCATAATTTTATTGTTAGTGTATAAGAGTTAACATGTTTATAAAACTTTTTAATATGTATGTTTTTATAATAATATTAGTTTTTAATTTTATTACCGTTAAATTTGATAAGGGTTATGTTTATTATATTATTCATATATTTATTTTATTTGTATTTTCGTGAACCATGATTACTATAGCATCCGGCTGTACTCACGTAATTTTATTACAATTTGCCTTATCAGTTTCAAACTTATTCGGAGTCCTTGCTCATGCTCTCGGCTTGTGGCCCAATCGCGGCGTGAACAGACTTCAGACTGAGTACGGTAAATATTTTTTTAATTATAAAAGATAGCAGTAATCTAATATATAAAATTCTCGTGTCACATTCTTTGTATTCGAAATCTTTCGAAGCGTCTTTACCCATATTAATATTTTTTTTTGTTTATATTCAGTAAGTTTGAGAATAGGACTTATACTATTTTTAAAAAATATACGTTTTGACATTAAAAAATACATACAATGATACAACCCTAACTTTTCATCATTCTACCATCAAAAATAAAATAATAACATATGATCACTATTTTATAAAAGGGATATAAGTACTTTAATATTTTTTACTCTTTTATAAGGCAAAACAACTTTTGCCTGGTTAGCCAGTGTATATATGTGTACTGTGTACATATTATGATCAAGTATCGCGGTCGATTGTAACTGTGTGGTATAATATTTCGCGGTGACCCAGCGCTTCGGTACAATAATATGAGAACGCATTTCAAGGTAATAACATTTTACATGTTAAGTAAATGATTATGTTATAAACTCAATAATTATTACATAAAGGAATACATTACTCATATAATATATCAAAAGAAAATTTTATTCAACCAAATGTTATAATATGATTTTTTTATTGTATATCAAGTTGGGTTCCTATTAAATAAATAAGTTTGTGAGAATGTTTGTTACTCTGTCATGTAAAAACGAATAAACCAGTTTTGATGAAACTTTACAGTACAATTTATACATGAAAATAAGTGGCTATTATGAGTCAGCGTGGCGTGAATCCGTGGTGAAGGTGGTAGAACTTGCTTATTACTATTTTTTATCAACACACTGAGCGGACGTAACCGGAGACAGTTGCTAGTAATTATTTATAGAGTCGATAGGACATAAAATGAAAATGATTCTCATAAAACTCATGAGGTGATTACGACTTGTAAGGCAGTGAAATTATAAGCAAAGCCATAAATACATGAGAACTCTATCTTGTTTTAGGTTTCTTAGGAGTTAAAACTTTAAAATGGTGTAAAAGTGGCGAGCCAGCGAGTGTTACGTACGTGTACGAGTTCCTATACATTTTCTCTTTGTCACTTCCGCCATTACTTTATTTTACGTTTACTTTTTCTTAGTCTGTACCGCGGTTTTTATTTGTATTACTTACATTTGTTACTTTATATTTTCAAAATATAAGCTATGTTTTTGCTGACGGTAACAATTTTTCGAAAGTTTTTCTAATAATCTCAAAGTTAAGAGTTGTTAACATGTTCTGAATTAACCTTTCAATATAAAAAATAAAAGTTTAAATATAAATATTGTTTACTTTGTTCTCTTCGAGATTGTAGCTTTTCTGAAATAAATGGACAATTTAAGACCAGAAATGGTGGAAATATGCTGTGGTTGGTTTTCCTTTGACCTTTTATGTTCTTTGCAATATATTCGTCGTAGAAAACATTGTTATCCACCTCGTTGCATATAAATTTGGTGAAAGTCGTTCAACACTTAAGATATTTAAATATTTCAATTACGTCTGTTAATATGAACGAATGGATAATATTAACAAAGCAACAAGACTCCGTGATATTTAATATAGATTCTAACTAGCAAATGTTTGAAATATCGATTTAATTATGAAAACTTTATCATATATAAATTATCCGGGTCTTCTTTTTTCGGTCGGTCTTGGAGGTAGAAATATACGCCTTTTTTGAATGTACATGTCGTATCGATTTGGAAACACCGCCGAAGGAAGTTCGTTCCACATCCTACTTGCGCCAAGCTCATGAGTAAGGGTTACAAATGGACTCGAAATTTAATATTTCGATAGCATTAACGTGAGTACAGCCGGATAATTATATATAATAGTAATCATGGACGCGAAAGCTACTCAAAAACACTAACTTTGTTACATATTTTATTAAAAGTCTAAATAAAAAGGCAAGTCTCCCAACACCTCACCTGAAGAGAATCAGTAACGTTTATGCTTGAAACGACTGTAACAAGAATCACAAGTTTAAAGCAGCTGTTCCGCATTTTTAAACTTAGAGAGCTGCCTTCACTTTCTGAATGACTGATTGTGTATTGTTCAACACAGGTCGTTGAGGACTGAGGTGGCTTGAATATGAGCTTGGAATATTTTGTATGAAGTCTAAATGTAAAACATAAGAATTGCAGTTATATTTAATAGTACAACAGTTACATATAAAAGTTCAATTATTTTCTTAAGTACTTCTCAGTATATATCGGGTTTTTATTGGAGGTTATTATGAAATAAAGCCAATCGTGAAATTAGAGTTAATAAGATTTATATATACGGCTTCTTAGTCTTCCATAGAATCTCCGTGCGGGTCCCCATCGCGGTGCGGGGCCCATCGCCTTGCAAGTATTGGAGTGTAAGTAGTCTCTGGAATTTGCGATTCAGGTGTACGTTTAAGGTTCCCCTTTAAAAATGGGCGTACAGGCTCACTTTCAGTGTATACGCTCCTCTCAGTATCTAACCAAATATTAAACGAACCTCCTGAAGTCAATTAGAAGTACGTTTTAGAAATGAAATTATACTTCTAGAAATGGAAAGATCGTTAGGTAGGTTACAGAGAGATAGCGCTATTTATATTTATTATACTATATATATTTATTATTACAATATAAAGTTAATTGTGAATTATAGACGCTTTAAAACACATAGTCAATGATAAATAATAATCAGAATTTAATATATATCCAGTATCAGACCCAGTGATTGATTGAAATAGGTTGATCCTGAGGAACAGAGCGTTTGTTTGTCTTCGGGACCAGACAAATATTCGGCCTGTAGGTTTGTACACCTCGTCACTGTATGTACTGCACTAAGTACATAGTTTCTTGCATATGTAAACTGTAGGTCCACATGTCAGTGCCGTGAAAATGAATGGGTATTCAAATTCTATGAATATATACTTGAATGTTAGAATTTCGGTAATTTATATAATATGTCATATAATTTATTAATACAACATAGTTCTAACAAATATATATTTAATGACGTCATATACTAAATATATGTTCTTGTTTTTTTCATTAAAGGTTCAATGCTTAGTAATGAACAGTTGAAACCAATCTATTTCAAGTACGTACTAAGTATACGTAAGTAAGTCATTACGTATTTACTTTGATTATATATAAAAATCAAAATTTTTTCTCAATGTAAATGTATATTAATTTACCAAAGCGAGCTAAGAGACTTCTTCTGATAAACGAAATGTAATTTTGAACAAAATTACATTGAGTTTTTTAATTGAGTTTTTTAATTGATTAATTGAGTTTTTTGTTTCTTCTCCATGGACCTACTCTTTGGGATGCTCCTAGGGTATGACAAACATAAGTATTGCGAATTTGAAATTTAAAAAACAAGTGATAATTTTCTTTCTAAATTACAATTTTGCAATTTGCAATTTGATTTATGTCAATAAGAAAATGTATTATAAAAATATATTTAAATCAAAAATTTCAAACAGTCAAAATTTATAATTATTTCAATAAATAAATTTTATGTTTAAGACATTGGAGAATGCTTTTTCCGGAAAGCAATTTATAAAATTTCTCAATAAACCAGTTGTAAACTATATTTAAACTTAACCTCACGTTGTTAGTTAACCGTTAGGTTTATAATAACTTTTTGATATATCATACTACTTGAACTAACTGGTAACTTGAATATGTTAATAATTTCAATTCATAACCCGGCTATGATATTGTATATAGTTATAATACATTAAGTGATTACTCATAGTTTTAAATATGTAAACATGTATTATATGTCACCATATACCTGTTATCTGTCACTTTATTGGTTTTTTTTAAATTAGATATTTTCAAATTTAATGGGTGTTCCAAAAATGTCTGTCATCATTTATAATTCTTATACTAATATTGAACGGAGATAGAAAGATTAATAATTTGTAATGAGTAATAGAGTAAAAAAACTTGATTATATCACCGGATCTGATCAAATTATATTGCAATATATAATAACTTTAAGTTCCTCTCTACCAGCTGCCATAAAAATTAAGATTATATAGAATTATCTCTGGTTTTTATACTTCACTTCTAAAAGTCAGAATCGCAATAAACGTAACTCATTTCATAATTTTTATTACTTTCTTTAATGCAATTAGTTTTAAATTATATAGAATTATGAGTATAAAAGAAATGACTGGTCTTATTTAAAATTTTTTTGATAAAACCTTAATTAAAATTGACAAGTCTTAAAAGTTTATTAAAATAAACATATTTTATAAAAACTTTCTTTTACGGTAACCTTATTCGATTTAAGGTCTAAGAACTTAATGAAATGTATGTATGTATGTATGTATGTATATAGGTATGTATATATGTATGTATTCAGTCTATGTCCATTGAGTTAACAAGCACAGTAAGCCGTCAACGTGACTTAACCAATGACCTTTATTACGAGATTAGTATTATTTTATTGTTATATTTCCGGCAGTAATTTAAGAAATCCTAGTTGCATAATCAATACGCAATAATTGTTCAAATGAAACTTTAAATGTTTAAGAACTATTAGTAGTTCTATCACGTTAGAAATGAGGCCATAATGAGTTGTTAGCTAATATGATTTCTGATTACATATTATATAATAGGTATATAAAGATATATATATATATAAAATATATTAGTTTGTCAATTTGTATTGATATTGTTACTAAAAATGTGTACAATGATATTCATTGTACACATTTTTAGTTTCATTTATTTTTGTCTTAATTCATCCAGGAATTGTATTTTTTTAAGTGTGACTTGTAGAAAACACTTTAGATTTAGATGAAATCCACCGTTTCTCACCACTTTTTTCCGCCATTTTTGTATTATGTATTTTTAATAAATTATTAAATAATAATAATAATGATATATTAACAATTTAATAAAAAAAAAATGTCATTTTAAAACAATAAATCAAATTACAAATTAGTTTTAATTTTAAAAAGAATAACTAGATATTTTGATAAAATATCTAGCTTAAATTCATTTTAAAATATATAAAACATGCCACAGCTTCACCTGGATACGGTTACAGAATAACAAATTGTATATTCTCTTAATATTATTTCAGATTTCCAAATATTTGGATGATTAACGCAGAAGAAGGAAACAAATATTATTTCATTTCATATCATGTTCCCAAGTTGTAAAAATATAATACCTTATTGCGGTATAAAACAAACAGGAAAAAAGTAAAAATGACTTCATTCTCGTTAGCTCAAACTAATTATGTTATTATAATTTGTACATCTATTATGCATTCTCAAAGTAGCATTATCTTAAAAGTAACACAGTTTAAAAAGGTTTGTGTTAATATTGTAATAATATTACTTTTTATCATACCAAGATATCTATAAAACAATATTATTTTCTGTTCTTTAAATGTCAAAATTTGCCATATAAAAATGTGACATATGACTTTAGTAAAAGAATGAGCGATTTATGATGGCTGACGTCATCAAATCTTTGTTAGAACATTATTAATGTAGTCTTACTTTAGAAGAGTAAGATTATTATCAAATTGCTATAAGAGATCGGTGTTAGGTAAGTGTTATAAAACTTCTCTTTTGTAATGATTAAAATGAATAAATGCTACAACATTGACTTTTAATTAGGAATAGTATGAGAAAACTTTCTAAATATATTAATTTTTAATCTTTAAAGGATATGTCTGTGCATACCATTTAGTATTATTATAATAATTGCATGCGGGAGACATTAACAGTGTTTGTAAATGGTAGTTTTAAAACAAGTTTTTCTGTACCGTATTTCGAAAGCATTCGCAATGTAGTTTTCAACAAGTTTGTTACTTATTTATCAACTTCATGTGACATCTGTGCATGTGTGATATTTATTATTGGATTTTTATTAAACTCAAGCCACTTGTCAGCATTGCGATTGAAATTAAATACTTGTAATCCGAGTACTGAAGTTTGAATAAATTTGCGGTGATTAAAAATATGGTCTTTTAATGTATTATATTTTATAATATGATTACTATTGAATTGTTGTCATTTATTTTACTTGATATTGCTAAAATAATGTTTTGATGTTTGTGCAACAGTTGATCCCAATAAAAAATATAGCGATGAATTTGTTGTTTGGTTCCAAGACCAGGGCCTTAACTTTTAAGTTGGCTAGTGTCCAGAAGAGCTTATTTCGATAAGTATAGTATCAATTTGGGTCCTGCTGACTCTTCAAATTGACGTACACAAGTGATCACTGATTCAAAAGGGGAAAAGATAAAAATAAATAAATATATACATAGTATTTCCAATTAAAACATTGATATCAATCTAGAAATATCAAAGTGCAGTCAGATTAAAAATAAAAGTAGATTTGTCAATGGCAACGGCTATATGACCTTCAAAACTTGATTGAAATCGGATAGCAGTAAAGATATTTGAAGTTACTGTTAACAAACGAGTTATCTACCAAATATTTTTTCGAGGAACATTGAATTCCTATATCTACTAATAAAGAGGAAAAGTTTGTTTGTTTATTTCTCAATTTAATTATGTACATGTGCTATTGAATATATAAATATGATTATTGTTTAAATGGCATAATCTGCGAAACTACCGGATGGATTTGACAATTTTTTGATTATGATAGGCAGGTTTATGGCTAAGGCTTTAGTAGTAGGTTTATACGCGTTCAAATCCGTGGGGCATATGTATTTTTTCAATTATTTTAGTCTTAATATTAAATCTATTAAAAAACCGTAAATTAAGCTGTTTCATAGTAATTAGACTTCATAGTATAAAGCATGAACACTAATGATGGAGCATGAACGAGCTAATGATGAAGTTTCACTGATGTAAGATGAAAGTGACCGTTTTTGCAAGTAAATATTATTTGTTCACACTTAGCAAATGAAATTTTACATAAATTATGAATATGAATTAATATTATTTGAGTTGTCTTCATTACTTAATAGATTCAGAGAAAGTAACTTTCAAATTTGCATGTTATTTAGAATGTTTAAATAATTTACGTAATATATAAAATGTGAAATTCTATTATGTTATTCATTTATTTTATCATTTTATTATTATGTAATACTCTTTGGCGACCATTTTATATCAGAGTACAGTAAAGGTTTCGAATTCTAGTTGTGAAGGCAAATTGCGAAGCAGTTTACTTGTATTGAATTACTAATATGTCCATTCTTAATATATAAAATCCTCAAGTCATTTGTAACCAAACTCCTCTGAAACTGCTTGAAGATTTCTTATGAAATTTTGTGTGTATATTCAGTAACTTTGAGAATAGGATCTAAACTATTCTTCATATCGTGAGACGGAGGGTTCACTACAAAAAATATATATATTTTCCGACAGGCATTGCTTTAATTTAATGAATCGACATTGAAAATTCATACAACCTGGCTCTCTCTCTTCTATAACAAACTTATTTTTTAATAACGTTATTCACTAGAAATCATTTATATGCCAAAATAACTTTTGAAATATAAATATTTTTAAGGATTAAAATTCGCGCATTTTGATTTTAACCCGACGTTTCGAATACTTTGCAGCAATCGTGTTCACGGGTAGACGAGATGTAAGTGTCATGTCGTCTCAAACTAACTTGCTGGGGCAGATAGTGTAGTTATATATGTGATAGATGAAAACATTTTAATTGACATAATATATAGTTTCTCTCTTTTATAGTTTATTTAGTATAGAGAAAATTTTATTATTATGGATTATTTTACACAGTTAAAAAAATATTATAGAAATTCTAAATATAAATTCCTGTAAATTAGCAAATAATGAACCTACAAATGAATTATTGTTTTATTTATATTCTGTTACATTGTGTTTATAATGTGGAACTTTATAAACCTTAAAAATTTCAGCCATTTATTGGAATTAATTGTTTGTTAGAAATATTTTACATTTATGATAACATTTTTTTCTTAGTAATTGTTTATAAATAATGTTATACATATACATATTCATATACATATACATATACTTATAAAGTTTTTTTTATTATTTATTGAAAAAATCTGAATCTATTCATAAAAAGCAGACTATAATAATACGATTAGCACATTTTTTACAGTCACGTCGCGCCCCACTTGTCTAAGCGATCGGGTGTATTGTTACCTACTAAAATACATGCTATAATCATGATCAATGAATATTGACTCGAACTCACATACAGTTAAAGTACTTTTTTGTTTGTAGTACCCAAACTAAGGGTGCATGAGAAGTCCCTACAAAAGAGTTCAACGCACGTTTCGGCATTGTCTTCATCCATTGAACCGAAACATATAGACAGGATGTGTTCTTGAGAGCATCATTTTAATTACATTCTATGTTACTGCAATTGACATAGAAAATAGGGTAACCTCGACTCATAACTGAAATTACATGGCTGACACCGGCTTCGCAATAAACTTGATAAAAGTAGGTCGTATATCATATCCAAAAAAAAAAAAATATTTTTTTTATAAGAAAATATAGCAAAACTTAGAGAATAATTTGTTAAGTGCCATTAATATATATTTAAATTAACAATTTAATCTCAAATCAGCATTGTTGGAATGCATTTAAATGTCAAAGCCTGTTCTATGAGATGAATATAATTAAAGGTTTTAGCCAATGACGTGTCTTGCCCACACATAGCAAGCAACATAGTACATGCAAATATACATATTGGGTCCGTACACACCTTTGAAACACGGAAATGCTCCTCGACGACAGCTATCTAGGGCACTATAATGACGTATGCCGGAAAGAAATCACAAACAATAACACTTTCATACACTCACTTCACTTAAATTTACACTTTATTCACAGCTCAACTGTTCTTGTTGTAAAAAGATCAGAGATACTGTTACGAGCTTAAAATTTTGCTCGTATACGGTGAAATAAACGGCGGAACTGCATTTTGTTGCCTCCTTCGAATGCGCCTGCGGCTTGAATGTCAGTGGTTATGCGCGAACGCTCTGCCCGCGCCCAGTGTACTGACGTCACACTGGTATTCAAAATGGCGGCATGGAATCCGAGAGGCTTCGTTCCGTCAGTACAAAATGCATGAATTAAACCTTTTCTTTTTTAGTTTGTAATATAACATACATAAATTATTGTGTTGATTATAATTTAATATTAATGAAGAACGATACTTATCGAAGATTAAAAGTAATCCATAAATCTTGATCGGGTTATCCATTCTTATCGTTTATTTAATTTGATGGATCTTTGGCTAAAATAACTTTGGATATACTGACTATATAACGAACTTCCTATAACATATATATTATTAAATTTCTATTTTTTTTATCTACGTTCAAATATTGATTATAATATATATTTATTTTAATATATACATTTCTAAACATATGATACGTCTTTTGAAGATATTCGGATGTATTCGTTCCGATGAATGAATAGTTTGAAATAGAAAGGGACAGGTAACACGAGTATGTCGACAGCCTTCGAAATAAGTTGGATTGAACTTTTACCTAAAATACTTAAATTATTTTCAATACCGAAAAGATTTAAAAGTTTTTATATCTAAGTGTTAAAAAAATATTTTGGATTTATTTAAACAAGCTGTTACTCGCGGTTCCACATATGGAATAAAGATTTTATTTACTATTAGAATAACTAAGATTAGTATCATAATAATATATCTGGTAGTTTCAAAGAAAAAAAAAAACATACCAACGTTTCTGTTTTATAATGTTATTATAGATATTTAATACCGATTTTAAATAATGAGACGGTATAATATACTCGTAAATATACTTTATATGAAATCGATATAAGTGTCTGATATTAAAATAATATTACTATAAAATTATAATAACTATTTCTTACTAGCTGTTACTCCCGGATTTACTCACGGAATTATGATTTAAGAGAGTAGTACAATGCTAGAAAGCCTAATGAGAAATATAAACAGAAAGAATTTTTCAAATCCATCTAGTAGTTTCGAAAATTAAGTCAATAAACAAACAATCAAACTTTTCCGTTTTATAATATCAGTATTGTTATAAAAAATATTAACTTCATGCTTCTGTGTTATTGGAAACTAATATACATATATTATATATGTATATTAGTAAAGTATGTACGAACATACTTCCATTACCAAGGCCACAGCTAATACAAGATACATTAGGTATATAATATCCAATAATCTATCTGTCTATTATACAATTATTGTTTGTAACAAATTTGTTTATTATTAATTGAATCGAAAATAAATAAAATTAATAATTTAATTGAAATACTTTTTATCTAAAATCTGCAAAATGTATACCAATAAGATAAAAAATTGTTATTTTTTCTGAACGTATTTTTTAACATCTTTTTTATTAATACTGCCCCCAATTATTTGGAAGGGGGACAGCATGTCAAAATAGTTTCAACATATTTTTAAAATTTTGACCTTCGTTTGGAATGAGGGCTGGAATTTCAGTTACCTTTCGATTAAGTGGTGGATTCAGAAAAAAACATGGGGTAATTCCATTCAAATGTTATCAAACTAAATAATTTGTGATTATATTTGCGTTATATTCGTAAACGGGTGCTGCTTGCGATGGCTGGTTGTCTTGAAAGCCAAATTGCAATATTTACTGATTAATTTAGTTCAAATTGATGATCGCGATGGTTCTTATTGTTCGTGAAAAATGTTCAATGTTTTGACGTTTGTGAAACAGTGATCACAATAAAAATAATACCCGGCTGAGTTTGTTGTGTGGTTCTTCTCAGACTAGGGCCCGTTTGGAACCTTCGTATTCTTAACTCTTAAGTGGAGAGTGTCTAGAAGGGCTTATTTCGATAGTATGGTATCAGTGGCTCTCCTAACTCTTCAAATAGAGGTATACAAGTGATCATTGATATGAATTCAAAATTTAAAGTTATAAATAAATACATTAAAAATAAGTGAAATATTTTGTTTAAATTAATGATACAGCAAATTCAACAACTTACATGGCGTATTAACATGGCGTAGAACATATAAAATGATTGCGAAATTCATGCTTAAAAAACTATAAAGTGGTTTCTAGTCATTACACAAAGTACTTATAATTTTTTTATTTTTTTTTTATAGATCAACAAAATAATAATCACAGCTGATGCAAGTAAGTTTCAATAAAACATTTTTATAGATTTAAGTCGCTTTATATTATGACTTTTCAAAGCATTCGTACTACCAGTTAAAAATAAATTTATATTAAATATTTATAAGCGAGTTAACTGCGCTTAATATATTTTTATAAATCAAATATCACATTTTAAATATAATGCTTGTGCGTCCAAAGCTATTTAAATAAATTAATCAGTTTCAAGTAATAAGCCATTTTACGTCATATAAACGAAAAAAACATGTATTTTAAATAATAACACCCCTAATATCGTCTCGTCTCGCCAAAATATAATTTTTTTTTAGAATAGTTTAATATTTTGCCATTACATGATTTCCTATAGATATAAAAAAATACATGTAATAAGAAAACTTTCTGTACATATTTGTCCTTTTCTTTCATGTACAATTACTGTATAAAACAATTAACTTCCATGTTCAATGAGCTAAGGTATATGTAAATTATGTTAAGATAGTATCACTAATCAACATATAGGTTATAGATTCGCCATGGTCTAATTGCTATCACCATTATTAAGTCTAGACCTATTATTCTGCTCCATTTAATCAAGTTTTTATATACCATTGTGGCTATTAATAAATTATAGCTAACTCATATGAAACATCCTTTATCGTATTGTTTAAATGCTGCGTGAGGTTATTTTAGTTTATAGTTATTTTAGTACTTTTACTAAACTTATTTAAAATTTTGTGTTAAAAATATATTTAATAGCATATATTTATTATTATTATAGTAAAATATGACAACAGATAAACTTTTACGAAAATCTCTGAACGTCTATAATAAGCAATTAAGTGCCATAGAAAACTTATTTTATGTTACTGTTAATACAAAAAAATATGCTGTTCACACACGACAGAAGAGAAACTTCAGAAAAAGTAATTTACTAGAGCAAGAGATAGAATAATAGGAGTATTTCGATAACTCTGAGATCTATTATTTTTGTATTTTGATCAATTTGAAAATATGTTACATTTTAAGTATAATACGTATATTACAGATAGCATCCGCAGATAATCCTACTTTTTTAAAATTATAAATAGGCCAGCGCTTGACCATAGATCGCCTGATAGTAAGTCAAGTCAGTGGTCTAAGATGGAAAGCGCTTGCCTAGCAAGAACCGATTCACTCTTGATTTAAAGAGATCCAGACTGTAATTCTCTGGAAACAGAGATTCCGGACGCGAATTCCTACTACTAAAGCCTGGTCTTCCCACCTGTAATAAACAAATTAGAAGTAAGCATTTTTGAAATCCATCCCGTAGTTTAGAAAGTAAAATAACAAAATCCCCCGCGATAATCCGCGTACAATCCTACTACTACAGCCGTATAGAATTCCACATGAACCTATTTGTCATAATCAATAGAACATTTACAAACCTTAGTTCAGCAATTCGTCACTAACTGACCGTTGACCATTTAGACCGCAATCGTAAGATACAAAATTAAATTATATAGACTGTTTATGATTTTTTGGTATTGTATATTTGACTCGGTTTGAAGAAGCTTCTTGCTTAACTTTATTAAGACTAATCAATGAGTCTGTATCTCTACGGTTCGCAATTTGCGATTCATAGAATTTGAAATCGCACCAATTCTAAAGAATCACTTCAAATTTCCTAAAACAAATAATTAGATTTTATACAACATAACGAAATATTCCTTTTAAACATTTTGTTAGATGTTTGCATTTTGAAATAAATATAAAAAACACCTAACATATTATAATATGTGCTGACATGTTGAAGAAATTATAGTCAATAGAGTTGTATGTCGGAGATATTAGCGCTATATACTCCATAAGGGATTTGGTAAAGTAATAAATATTGGATTGGATGATTGGATACCATATTCTTTTATCCACAGATTTTAAATTTAAAATACTTCTTTTTTAATTTGATTGCTAAATTTAACATTATTTTTAATATAAGAAAAAATATGTTTACAGAACTTGAAGACGACTCACTGAAAGAGAAGAATGTGCTGAAACCCTAACTTTTTAAGAAATAATATACAAAATAAAAGCGACAAAGTGTAAGAAACTAATAGTATTAGTGACACGGCTTTTTTGCCGCAGGGGAACTAGAGTTGAACGAGATCTAGTACCTAAGTAATTTGAAACAAAATTCTTGATGAGGCTAATTAACGGTTTTGTTAATATAAGAATATTAATAATAATAAAAATATATCGAGACTTAATCGTGTCAATATTATTATTTTTTAGGTATTATTTACGACGTTTCAACTCGTGTGCAATTCGTTCGACTTTCGGGTAAATAAAAGTATCTTACTTTAAAAAAATAATAATATTCACGAGATTAAGTACCGATATATTATGTCTGAAAAAAGTGAAAGTTTAAAACCAAAAATTAATAATATTGTGACATACATGAGAGTTGTATTAACGATTATAATTTGAAGGTCGAGGATAGTGTCTCAAGGGTAGCAGATTCGATTTTGATTCGTGTTGGTGAATTTATTTGTATATTTATTTAAAATTATTCCAATTCCCAAGGACATTCCCAGGAAGGGTTATAGGTCGGCTGGTTTGCAAAAGTTTTGTGGTATTTATCATATATGGAATATATAAAAAGTGTGATAAGTTGGAATTTGTGTCGATAGGTTCATGTGGGGATAGATAAATTTAATAAAAATGTTATAATATTATATATTATCGATAATATTTAATAATTTAATACATCATTTTATAGAGATTTTAATAAATTATATATTTATATTCATACCAGCTTTAAATTTATAATACTTTTATTATTACAAGATATAAAAGGTAATACAAAAAGAGACTCAATTTAAAGCTATTTTTAATATTTAAAACATTAATAGAAAAAGTCACAGGCACAGCTAGTCAGTAGTCAGTAGTCAGTAGTCAAGTATAAAAGATTAAGAAAAGAGCTCGCCGCTAACTGCCCCAAAAATTTATTTGTACAAAAAAGTTTGCTGAACTTGTATTAACGAGTTGGGAAAAGTTTGAATAAAGATCCATTTGCCAATATTCATTATGTAAGGAAACTCAAAATGGTTTAGTGTAATATGTATTAAGTGTGATAGTATTTTAGTGATAACGATAAAATAATATTATTCCTGAAAAATAAAATAAAAACTGTGAAAAATATTTTGTTATATCTATTATTGTGAGTTTTCTACACGACTGGTAAATTTTAAAAATACGTTTAAAAGAAAAAGTTAAAGGAGAAATTTCTTTGACGGTGCTATGAATTTCTGCTCGCTGAACCATTACTTCCACTAAACTATGATGGCAGAATCGAGTGTACAACATTTTAAAAATATTTTTCATCTTGGAACCAGCAATTTAATATGTGATCGTTCTATAGAATTTTATTTTAAAACTAAAATATAATCAGATTTTATATAAGATATAAAATATAGACATTATTTATATCATATATTGGCTTAATCTATATTAATTTTTTATGAATAGAAAAGGTTTTTGATACGAATTATCTCAAAACCTCAGCAATTTTTGAGGTAATTAGTAACTGCCAAGTTAGTTTTATATTTCGGTCCAGTGACTGATATGAAAAGTTCTTTTCATATCAGTCACTGGTTGACTGGCAGAGAATGCCACCAGGAATTAAGTCCGCCCTTTGTAATCCTATCTTTTTTGGTTTTACAATAAAGTTTAAATAATATATATATAATTATGTTCAAAATGCCGATTACTTTGCAACTTACCAGGTACATGTTCTTCATTAAATGTCACTCTGACCGAGTGTGGCTTGACAACGCGTGGTGTGAACGCAGCCATGTACTTGTGACCTCCCAGTGGCCGCACCGAGCTGGCCACAAGAGTTCCGTTACCGCCAGATACTTCTAACTCCAATTGCCCTGGTCCAGCGGAAGTAGCATCCACTGTTTTAACAAATTTATTATAAATAAATTGTTACTAGCGGTTTTACAAGCGGATACGACTTTAATTAAATTTTAATTATTAAAATAACTAAGTGCAGTGGCGTACTGCTAAATAGCCAATAGCCTTCCTCCATGTGGCTATCGTAATCAGAAATAATTTTTCAACTCCTCAAAGCAGTTGTGAAGATTAACGCGAATAAACAAACAAATTTTGTCGCTTTTTAATACTAGTATTGCTAGAGACATTTCAGAAGTGCAATCTATGCTAATGTGAAAAAAAAAATACTTTGAATTTTGTTACAAAAGCAGCTGCGTTGTCTTTTTTCTTTAATTTACGTTTGCATCAAATAAATTACAAATCAGAGCTTTTATTAAAAATATCATTACCAAAGACAATAGCTTCCCATTACTTACCTATAAACTCAACAGGTTGTCCTAGAAATCCTTTGTAAGTTGGTTTTATGACTATTCCTTTTGCATCTCTATTGTTATCCCTTTGAATTGGTCTGTAACAAAACATTCATCAAGAAATTATATTGTGAGAATAAAAAATAAAAGGCCTTTATTTCTCCATCAATAATAAAGTAATAGTGATTCTTCTTTCATAAAACTCGCTACCTAATTACAATCAATTAATAATTAATCAAAATTTTACATGAAGTTGAAGTAATTTTTATTTAACAATTAATTTTATTAGGGTACTATCTGTTTGAAGCGTTTCATCTCTCTTTCAGCAATAATAAAAACAAAGTATAAAAACAAAACTATGTAAAGTTTACAAACGAATCCGTAAAAACAGAAAAAACAATTAAACTCTTTATAATTATAATCCAAATGGTTTTTGGTGTTAAACCGTTAGAATTATAAGTGTAAAGTATGTATATGTTGATAGGGACAGTAACGTCTAAACATATAAAAGAAGACACAAATAGACAAGCAGATATTAAAAACTGTCATGAACTGAAAATGTAGCAATTAAAAAAGTTGTTATTCTATGATTTCTATAGAATAGTAACGGTTAAATTTAATTATATATTTTTTGTATAATTGGAAAGATAAAGGAAGCCCTTACAATTTTAATGTAAAAATTAACTAAGAATAATAGCCATATATAAAATAAAAGTACATAATATAGCAACTATATAGTAAAGTAAATATAAACAGTACTTTAAGGTAAATATATTATACAATACATGGACGGTACTGTGAGTAATACTAAACCTAGTAATAAATTGAACAGTATTTAAGTTGAATCGGACACACATAAATATAATCTCAATTGAAACCAACAGGGAGCCCTAAATGTGAACAGCAGGTATTTCAGAATTTATAACATCGAGGTTTCTTTATATTGTATATAAATAACTTATTTTATACCTAACGGTCGTTTCGATCTTGCTGCATCAATTTATTTGAAAACAATACAAATAACTACTTTTCTTACTGGAAAACGAAAATTCGTTTGCAATGGATTTCGAGTCATTTCATTCCACATGGCTACATAAATATTTAAATTGAATTTACCTCTGTATTATTGAAAACTTAATACGAAATTGCTTTTTTATATGTATAGATATTTTTTTTAAATTACGTTTTTTGTAGTGTTATTATACAAATTGTAATAACCTGAAACGGGCGTGAGCTGCGTCCGTCTCAGTGCGGGCCCCCCCGGTTGGGTCGCGGGGGGGCCTATTGGATAAAAAAGACTGCTGTTGCTTCTCCTCTACACTGCTGTATGAGGAATCCCTCACCACGTATGAACTCTCTCGGACCTCGCGTTTTGTGATCTCTTGCTACATAGAAGAAATTTAATTAAATTAAAGATCTCTAATTATATAGGAGCTATAAAACAATTCATTGACATTTCTTTTACCTAGAACACAAATTAATTAAAGACGGAGTTTACTTACACGACTGGTATACGTGTCGGAATCGCGTTCGTCGACCAACCGGTCGAGGTGTCGATTGAAGGTATCCGGTGACAGATCACTAAACTTGTTCAGTTGCGTGTTGCGTTGTGTCTCTCGCTCTAACGTGCTTTGTCCATACCGATGGTCGGGTGGATCAAGACTGTTCAAATAAGATGAATAAAGAATTTTTTAATTAACTCAAACAGGAAGTTTATTCTTCACGATCTATACCTTTTTAAAATTATATTTAATCCAGTAAAATAGAAATTAATAAAATGTATTTTTTTTATTAAATTTTACGAATATACCTATTGTTTTTAAACATTTGCCTTGTTTTCTCAATTGTATCCCAGGAATCATTTCGTAATCGATATGGTTTTCCTCCTGGTTCGCTCGTGTCCGCTGTATCTATTTATAAATAAAAGCTAAGGTTAAGGATGAAATATTCAGAGATAGAATAAATGTTTGTTGTAGATACTTACTAGGGCTACCATATCTTTTAACTCTCTCAGTTTCTAGAGATGACATCGGACTGCTTTGATCTAAATTGTCTTGAGAACCACTATAGGAGCTATACATCTTGTAATTGGACCGCTTTTCTACAACTCGTTTTGTGGTTGTCACAGGACTGTATCGATCGATAGGACTGCTAACCCTAGTTGAATACAAAATGTTTATTTAATGTTATTTTGTAAGTTGTTATTAATTACAACGATGGGATGGTCTATATAATTACAACCAGCTCTAGAGTATATTAAAATAACTATAAACAGATATTATTAAAACGACATACCGATTAATAGGACTGGCTGTTCTATTCAAAGGACTATCCTTTCTCGTTAAAGGGCTTGTTCGACCAATAGGACTGGTTGCTCTGTATGGACTGGTAGCTCGATATGGACTGCTCGACCTGGCAAAATCAAGACGTGATCCGTTGCCTAGGTGTTTCGAGGTTATAGGGCTAGCTGTTCTATTTCTAGGACTCTCTGGATCGGGACTGCTATAACTTTCTCGTTGCTTACTTATCCTTGAAGTAGTAAAGGAATCTGTTATATCGTGTTTAGACGTAATGGGACTACCTGTTCTATTTCTAGAACTGTCTAAATCATATGAAGTATTGTAACTTTCTCTCTGTTTATTTATTCTCGAATTTGAAAAAGAATCCGTTACATCATAAGTCTTTTCCTTTGTATCGGATCCAAACGATGATTTGTAATAATCTGTAGAATTTCTACGATCTATTGAGCTCGTATTCTTCTTTGTTGTATTAGTTTCGTATAAATTGTAGTTGTTGTGAGGACTTTCAGATCCCATTCTCGTAACTGGAAATTATATGTTATGCCATATGTTATGTATTTACAATAGTTAAAGTTGTAAGAAAAATAAAATTTTATGTGAGTACCAGGACTGGATATTCTTGCGTAGGCGGGTGAGGGGCTCGAGCTATCGCGGGGTCTTTTAGAGCGTGATCCCACTCTGAATACATGAGGTGATCCATGAACATCATAACCATTAAAATAGATGTATAACTGCAAACCAAAAAGTTTAATAAAGTGAATAATGTGACGACAATTTTGTTCCCATATAAAATATATATTTATTAGTCTTTTACACATATCATTCATATCAAGAATATGTCAAATTTTAATACCATACTAATCGAAATAAGAACTGTAAAGAAACTCTTCATTTTAAAATTAAAGCTCCGAGTGTTCTAAACGCGAGTTGAACCGCAAATAAACTGACCCAGGTATTTATTTACTATGACCTCTGCTTTACAAACGTCAATATTTAGTGACTAAGTTGCAAACAACAAGAACCATCGCAATCAATCGCAATCAATGAACACTATATACACAACAACATTAATACAAACTTACTCTATGTTTCCCTGGGGCCTTTGGCATGAATGTTGCTCGGTATTTGGTGGTCGATAATTTTTCTAGAGCGCACATAACGCTCCTCTTATCATGGACAATATCTAATTGTAAGTCACCTTTGACACCACAACCACTGGTATCTAATTCAAAAGAGTGTGGCTTAAGAGGTTCAGCTCCTTCGAGCGCACGGGAACTGAGACGTACACCAGCTGGATCAAATACTTCACATGTGAATGGACCACCCTAAAAGCAATATAAAAATTATATATCAACTAGCACTTAGTAATTAAACTTATTAAATTTTAGAGTATATTTAGTATTTAAGACCTGTATATGTTGTCCTTTATAAGTGATCGCAATTGTCCAAACTCCTGCTTCATCAGGTTGGAAGGTAGCACTAGAGGCTGTGGTTCCTGGAGCGGATGGTGGTGGGTGACGAGGCTCTAATGGAACTGCTCGACCACTTGGGGAGTGTGCTGTTACATCTATATCTTGTCTTCTTGGTGCGCCTTTTAAACAAATTATTTTATAATAAAAAAATGGTGTGCGCAGTTTACACACGGCAAAAGTAGAACTTCAGTAAAGTAACCTACAAGATAAACATGAAAATCGAGTAATAAGAATATTACGGTAAGAAAGTACTTTTATATTTTGAAGTAAAATGGCACATTACATATATTATAATGTACATTATATTACATATTATTCAATTTTTATATTTTTGCTTTAAACAAATGCGTGAAAAATACACACTAACATTTATGTAGAGTATAACCTAGTAAGTTTAACCGTCAGATTTAATTCGATTATTTGACATTAGAAGAGTTTGAAAAAGATAGTTTATATTTTGAACGATTAAGATTTTTCTGATATTTATACATTTTTAATTTTTTTATTTCCTTTTCCTAGTATTGTAGGCTTTGTGTTGGTTCTTTTATTGTTAGTATTTGCGTTTCATCAATTAAATGCGTCTAAAAATTATAACCATTCTGAAAAAGTTTCACTTTAAATATCTTATTTCTTAAACAAGAAAGTTAAAATATTCTTCGAAAATAGTAATACTTGAAAATATCATATTTCTGTACTTCTGTTTTAAAGTACACTTTCAAGACAAAGTCTACTTTGTTGCAGGGCTCAAAGAGTTTTATTAATTAAAGTGTTTGATATTAAAGCTGTATCAATTCTTGCTTATTGCAATGGTCTTCTGATCGTTCTAGTTTGATTTATACTAGTTTATAGCATTTTTTGGATTTATATTTACATAAATAAAAAAATACTGAGATATTTGTGATTGAAGACAATATAGATATCGCGTTCTAACTTGTTATGTCAAAACTACAGTTATATATATACAGTTGTTTAGATTTTCATAGTTTTTAGGGCTTACAACTAAAAAAAATTGTGAACATTTTTATAGGAAGTTTGAGATTTCATTAAAATTATTTCTTTGATGACAAGGGAATTAGAAAAGACATGTATTGTGATGATATAAAGATAGCACATGTTATCTAGTAATTTAAAACTTATTTGTTAATTGATGTTTTTCGTTGACAATAGTTATTTAGCAATGTTTCCCGTTATAATCAATAAATAATTTAATGGTATGATACAAATGTGAAGAAGTCAACCCGTACAATTCTTCACACAAGTGAAAGTAAATTGTAGAAAAAAAAAAAACCTTAATAAGCGCACTTTTTTCTACTATAAAATTTTTATTTTGTTAAAATAATACTACTACTACTATTCGGTACTATTCGGACGGGTATAACTCGCTTTTATTTTTTAGAATAACCTGACGGGCATGTTTTGTTATTGTTATATATTTTATTTACCTACACGACTTATAAAAAAAATCACATTTTCATCTAAAACATATGTATGTAGTTTTGATATTATTTAAAAATATATCTCACAAATAAATGGATAATAAAAAAATTACAAAGTAATAAAGTTCGTTGACGAAACAGTGATTTTAATTATTCAGTTTAAATTATAAAGTTAGAAACGAAACGTTAAGAAATAAAAAAAAGAAATAAAATGAAATGAAATATATCCCACCTGTAGCACTGACTAGTACTTCCACAATACTGCCAGCAGCGCAGGGTGCCATGCCTGGAGGTGGAACTGATACCAACCTTGGTAAAACTCTGAAGAAGTATCTTCCATCCACCCTGAAGAGTATTGAGTATTAGTTTGAATTAAATATTAATTAAAAAAAAAAACACAAAATAATGTGTTATTATTTTTCCAACGGAAATTAACGCGTCACAAAATAGGTTTTACATACCGAGAGGTATTATTGTATTTTCAGGAAATTGCCTGACCTAGTCGGAATGACTAGGTTGCATCAGCCGTGGTCACAGGCTGAGGTATGTAATATAAATGAAGAGGTATATAATACCTATTTCATGAAAAAAACTTGCAAAACATTAATTTGGATACGCTATTTATTTCTACATTACAATATGGACACAACCACAATTCAAATACATTAATTTAGAACAATAACCAAACAATCAATATTGCATATTGTGTTTAATTGTCTAAAGCATATATTGTTCGGTTTCAGGAGTAATTACCTGATATTATCTACTGTTAGCACGATCTCATGCATGCCAGCGTGTTCAGGCACAAATTCGCCGTCGCCTTTATTATCTAACTTTAGTCTGGATTCCTGTTCCAGCGGGTTAACTATAGACACTTTTACATCAGAAATCGATAGCTCATTCGATATGCTTTCCACTTTGATGTATGTCTGAAAATAGACAATGATATTAATTGGATGTTTTATTTTTGAGATTGATCTATTCTTTAGTGGCTTTGCCGGTTAAATCAGAGGTCGTGGATTCGATCCAGAGAAGACTCGTTTTTCTGTAATTCACAGATCGATGTTCGGAATATTCGTGTTCTTTGTGTCCGTTCCATCTACGTTTTTAAAATTTCACAGGGGTAGATTTTCTTTGGGAGGAGTTTTTAATAGGTGTGTGTTTACATTTAAAGTAAGACGATACATAAAATTTAACTGTAATCAAATTAGTATCACAAGAATTCTAGACACTAATTTATATTAAAAATAAACCTAAACATTTATGTATGTGAAACTAAAAGACCCAATTCACTTATTCGTCTATAGGTGGGGTTGATCAAAGTAGCTTTATATTTAAGACGCGGTAGGTCGTTCAGGGATTTTTAAAGATTTAATAGTTCGGCAATGCGTCAATAGATGGGGTTAAGCAAGACTGCCTTACATTTAGATCACGGTATTGAGTTAAAAACTGTAATTATATAGAAGTTTGTGTTTTGATAACAAGTATATTATTCGCTCCGAAAAAACTTAGTGCTTAACTTCCTTAAAAATTCTCTACATAATGAGATTGTTTCGCTTTCGTTTGCAATTTTCGTTTCGTAGAGATTGAAATGACACCTATTATGAAGAAATAAAAAAAATAACATATGTTTGAAATTGATGAATAGCGATACAGATTCTTGCTATTGAACTCTGAATGAAACCTGTTCTAATTAAAACTATGTATTTTTACTAACGGGTTCTCCAACTCTTCCTGAAGTGGAGTCAAGTGCGACTCGTAGCATGTCATGGACAGGGGGGCGAGGAGGTATGTTTCTGAATTGTGCAGCCCATGACATAACACCCAAATGCTCAACATCACTTTGGCTCATATCTTTAGCTGACAACACTGGATGAACGCCTGTGAGAACAAAATAATGTTAAAGAGTACTTCTGAATCTATGTGAGTGAAAATACTAATTATTACTTAATTATTTTTATATTAGTAATAATTTCATAATCTCTCTTTTGACTTTGAAGAAGCAATAAAAAAGTTGTAAGGAATGAAAAAATCTAAAATTTTATACTAATTTAGAAATGTTTTGACTGTTACATTTTTAATACTATTACAAAGTTTCATACTAAAAAAATGCATTGTGTTAATATTTCGGCGAAATGAATTAAATGAACTGAACTGAATTGGTAAAAGAGGTAACATAAATAATATGATAACTTTTAGAGAATAAGATAAAAATTAAAAAAAAATATTATAACTAAGAACGCCACCAGACCCTCAATTTCGACTCGCTGCGATCGCGAAATCTCGGGTGCCGTTTGCGTGCTGAGCGAAGCGAGCCATGCCGAAGGCTTCGTCTTGGTGTGGGAAAAAAAAATTTAACAGGGGGACAGTACAAAGCGATTAAAAAAAATCATGAGACTTAAATATTTCGCGCTTATTTTTTTACATTACAGTCTATTGGAGTGATGTTTTTTGGATATTATTCCTCAACGACCATTAATTTTTTTAATATTTTTTTTACAAACCACCACACATCAGCATGATATGTGTGCAAAATTTGAAACCGAGCCGTTAAGTCGTTTTAATGCCACCTTTGTAAAACCAATGCAAATTCTCTCCAGTAGAGCACTCCACTCGCTTCGCTCAATAATCGGAATAATATAAATATCATAAACTTTTTATATTATCTCCTTTCGTGCTTTTTATTGGTAATGAAATACAAAGCGTTTGCTCATTATGTTCAGTCTATAATTTACTGCAACGTGCAAATATTAATTTAAGAATCAGCTTATTTATCTTTATTCAGCTTATTAAATATTGTATTTGTTGTTTTGGTGGTTTTAATAACATTTATTTATAATATCATGCTTTAAGATTTTAAGAAAGTTCGCTATTGGCACGAATGATACAAAAAGTGGGTCAAAACTTCAAGAATATAATATAACATATATCGTTTCTAGAAATATTATTAATACCATTAATTCCTGGTTTTAATAGGATCCCATAAATATTAAAAATAAATTTTGAAATATTTATAGGAGTGTTAAGGATAATATAAATAATATCAGGAACTCAACCGATATTTCAAATCCATTAAAAGTATAACACTATGTTTAAGATGTGAAAAGAACAGAATTGAATTTTGTATTTTATATCAAGTTTCAAGACGTTTTTGTTTCATTATTAAATCAATTAATGAATGCACTGCAATTGTCATTGATTAAACAAAATTAATTGAATAAATATTATTTGTGTATTGTAGTTACGGTTTATTTCATATTTTTCGTCCATTAGGGAAATACTTTGAATTGAATAATGTCTGATCTAATGGAAACCTTCAAAATTATATAATATGAAAAATAGTATGATATTAAATACGATAAAAAAATAGTTTTTTAATATTTTTAATTTGCTAATTATAATTTAGGTAAATAATGTATGTAAATATAAAAGTATGAATGTATTATGAGACAAACTAAAACACTACATTATGTATGTATGTACATACATAATGTATGTATGTATGAATGTGTAAGATAATGTTATGGTGATAATCTTACCAAGTTTCTTGCCAGCATCGATAGCCATTTGACAGTTTTCTTCCCATCGAGTTGGGTCACGTTTGAGTCTGCTTGGGGGTGGCGCGGGTCCCCCCATAGACCTTACCAGCTCATTAGCTACACGCCCGTCGTTCCAATCAGTCTGCAAGTAGTTTTTAGGATATTAACTTCAATCCACCAAAAACAAAATTAACAAGGCACGTCTATATTTACATAATACGCTTTTGCTTTAAAAAAATATTGTGTATATAGTCAAATGACTAAATATAACCAAAATTTATTTTACAATTTTCTTAAAGTACGTAAAATTAACCGTGCTTCTCTTAAATTTTAGGAGATTATTTTTCAGTTTGCTATTAAAAAAGCTTTTAATTATGAACGGTAAGAACAATAAATCACAATACTGCTTGGCAAAAGCAAAAAGTTTGTAAGCGTTTTGTTGTTATTTACGACGTGTGTTGCTTATCTTACAGAAAGTGCGATTAAGCGACAAAAACACACTTAGTATATTACGAAATAGTTCGACACAATACTTCTTGCTTACTTTAGTTTATGGACCTTTCTGCTATAAATCTTCAGATAAATTGAAATAAGATAAAATCAGTCATAAAATTAAAATTAAATTTGATGTCTTGCAAGAATAAATATGTTCTTCTATATGATTCTTAAAAATATTATTAAATTATATTAAAAATATTTAAAATATATTACCGTAAAATTTGTAATTGATCGTTCCAGTCGAGAGTTGACCCAATCCAAAGTTGATTTGACGCCTGTAGAGTCTGGTTTCATGAAGTAAGAAAGGTAAGTCATTCCAGAAAGTTCGTCTAGCCAGGGTGAAGCCAAGTATTCTGGCTCCAATACCATGGGCACATCAAGCTCTCTGTGTGCTAACTTCATAGCTCTGCGACAATTGTCGATTGCTTCGTGACGATCTACAAATATAAATAGGTTTTTAAAATATATAATATTAACATAATATCTAAAAAATACTATATTAGTTTTTTTTGGTCCCTATTATATATATTATATTTGTTTGGACGTGAATTGACATAATAAGCTTAAAAAAGTACTAATACAAGTAAGAATACAAACAAATATACAACAACATACATACAAACTAACTAAAGTAAATATAAGTATCAGCATCTCCACAAATGAAATATATCTTTATTCAAATTAGTTTAAAATAAAAAAATATTAAATAAATTGTTCTAATTGTCTGTCAGAATGTAATGATTAAATTTTCAGGTAAAAAATAAAATCATTTTTATTTCTTTTGAAATTCTTTCTTTTATAAATTGATCTGGAGATTTAGAAAAAAATATTTTTTTCAAACGTAAAAGTAATTTATACAAAGAATAACACATATCCAATGATACTTCAAAGTCGATTGAATATTCAATGCAAATGATAGGAAGACAAATAAGATAACTGGTGCAAAAAACATAAAGGTTGAAAAATAATCAATCTTTTCTTTGACGAGAGATGGTAGAATTTATGAAGGAAATAATTAATATTAAATACCTTCAGGTTTCAGTTACGAGGGTTAAAATAAAAAAAAGCCCTTAGTTATAGAATATTAAATGATTCAAAGATTTATACTTCATTAACATATTCTTAGAGTCCGAACCAAAGTTTAATTTGTTTTGGAAGCAGCGGTTAGTGGTTGATGAATGAGTTTGGAATGTATACTGACTAAGTTCTTTCCAATTAGGAAAAATTCCTGGCTTGCAATAATCGAGAAGAGCAGAGAGGAGGACGCCGCTGTTCCAGTCTGTGGTGAGATTGGCGACTCGGCATTCTGGTAACGCAGCTTGAAGCCATGACAACATCAGCTTCCTGTAAGGTGAAATAATCATATCATAATAAATGGCTTTAATAGAAATATGCCAATAATCAAAAGACTCAAAGCCTTGGCCGGGAAATGACCTGGAGAAGAATTGTGTTTGGAATAACTATAGGTTCCCCTATTACCTCATGGGACAAAACATTATCTATGACAAGTAGGTTCCATGCAATTTCATTTGTATTTAATTTTATATATCATAATTTATAATATTATTTCATAACAATAATAATGTGGCGAAAAGGAAGAACTTAAAACATTTTAATTCTGTTAACAGTAGGAATAACTGACTAAATTTAATGTAAATATTTTCCTAAATTTCTAAGTTAATTAACAAAAAACTTCAATCTGTTTTACTTTAGTTAGAACAAAATATATACATTGTTGAAGAGAATTTACATACGTTATGAATTAAAACATTTATTTTAGTCAAGAATTCATACAATTGTATATAAATTGGAAGTAACTCGTGTTTTGTTACGTTAGAAACTTTATGTGGAAAGGAAAAGGGTGGTATCACGTGACGAATAATATTATCCCTTATAATGATTTGTTACCTATTGTACACACACACGCACACACAAACTTGTATATAGACATACACCTACATACATATTCATGAGTTTCGTAACTTACTGATTTTTGAAAATCTAATTTATAACAATAATTAGCTAATATGTCAGTTTTTAACAGTGACTTTGTCTGCCAAAGTATTAACGTTCATTTAAATAAAAAGTGAACATAACAATAAATTTGTTATATGTATGGCCCAACCCGATTTTAGGTCTTACCGTTAAAACGATACAATTGACCAGGGTAAAAATTATTCTATATATTGACAGGAACAATAGCCAAACCAAATTTAATAAAATCCTTGATGTGCGAAAATTGAAACACTCGTGAGAAATGGCAGGTAGCCATTTTGGCAGAATAATAATTTATAGATGACAACACCGAATTTAAATATATATTTATATATTATAAAAGTAATATTATACTTTATATATAATAAATATATTAATGCCATTATAAATATATAATATTAAAAATTGAGATAGTTTGTCTGAAATGATTTAAAACGCATATCTTATGTGTATTTCTTACTAATACCAATCCAATAAATACACAGAATGAATAAGGTTCTGTTTTGAAATCATAAAAAAAGTTGAGCAATGTTAAATGTAATGAAAGTGAAGTAAATAAGTACACAAGGAGGTAATGCAATAGACATGCGCCGGAGTAGGTGAATAGTGTTAATTGATCGCAGGCCTTGCGCCGGCGCACCGTTGCTGCTAAATACAGTTACTATTACAAGTAACGCTGTAGAATGATTTTGATAATAATTAAAGATAAACCATCTGTGTAACGGTTAATTCATCTTTAAATATGGGTAATCTATTAAAAGTACCTTTGATATATAATATTTAATATAATTACTTAAATTTTCTTTGAAATGTTAAATATATCTTACCTTGGTGGGAATTTGCTTTTGCCGATTTGGTAACGGACGATAAGCGACCAGATTAATCCTAATATAAGTTTGAGGTTTCCATTTACGATATCCACATTACCTAGAAGTCAAAAATATAAATTAAAATTATTATTTTTTTGTTTGTAAAAATTCCGTGGTCCATGATTACTATTAATTATAATTATCCGGCTGTACTTACGTTATTACTATCGGAATTTGCCCGACTAGTTTAGTTCAGTTTACATCATGATTCCGCCATGCTCAGAGCTCATCAATAAAGACCCCAAATGGGTTCCAAACTAGTTGGACAAATTCCAATAGTAATAACGTGAGTACAGCCGGATAATTATAATTAAAATTAACTGTACAGATACTGGTTTTCAAGCTTATCTTGAGTTAGACATCTCAGTGTGAAAATTATCATGTCTGATTGAAACGGACACGCAAATATAACTGCTTTTTCACGACGTTAGTTTGAATAGATTACAAGTTGTAAGCGTCTTATCATTATTATGATTTACTATTAAATATAATCCGGCTTTACTCACGGCGTAAGTTCATGCCGCGATTCCGTCCTGCTTGGAGCTTATGAATATGAACCCCGAATGGGTTCGAAATTAGTTGGTCAAATTTCGATAGTAAAGACGTAAGTACAGCCGGATTATATGTAATAATAATCATGGATCACGAAATATAAATGATTTAGTTCATTTTTCATTTAGCTCCAATTTCTTTTAAGATTTTTAAAATATATAAACTTTTGTGGTCGATAATTACTATTATATATAATTATTCGACCGAACACAAGAGCAACTTCCAAGGTTATTTACATGTATATAGCCGGATAATTATATATAATTTTTAATATAATTAATATTTAATTCTAATTCAAATAAATTGTAGATAATTCTTACCAATATTAACAAGTTTGACGCCATCGTCTTCAATGGCCTGGAGAGCGGTGGTAACATTATCTAACCTGTGGTGTTGATTGGCTGGCTTTGAGCTCCATCCCTTTAGTCTTCGACCTTGTAGAGCCTCTACCAACGAACATAACAATGTGCCGTCACGTAAATCTTCCACTAAATCTACGACCTTGAAATCATTAACAGTAATTGATTATAAATAAATTGAGTACTAAAAAATATACTGTTGAATTTTTGAGAAGAGAAATCGTTTTAAATTTAATTTTGTTTGATTTTCGCAACACAATTTTATTTAGAGAATTATATTCATACCTTAATATTTACTGGTTTCAATGTCTCATTGACCCAATTTCTAAACGTGTTGGCTTGGATTTCCACCCACAGGTCTTCATGGCCTTTAATGGCCATAGCTTTGGCGGCTGTACCTTCAGGGCTTCTCGCAGCCAGGCCAGCCTGGGTGATGCGGCCGGCTGATCCTTCTGGTGTATGGGCCTTCAGGCCCTGATGTGTAACCCTGACACCATCCATTTTGTTTTTTTATCTATCTTTTGTGCTATATATAGTAATCCTTTCTCCTCTCTTCAGTCACTATATAATATAATATCCACATCTGTAAAGTAATTTCAACATTTAAAAAACTGTTTTGTTTCAATTTAATTGAAGAAAACTATATAGCTCAAATAAAATATTAAAACGATATTACGAGACATCAATTTTCCTACAAAGGACAATAAATTGAAATGTGATAAATAATCACTAAACCTCTATTAAAATATATAATTTTAATTTGATATCAAGATTTTATCAAGATATATTAATCTTGAATATTCATAATATATTTTGGTAATGAACAATATATAAAAATATAAAATTGTAGTTCAGATTTAAATAAAATATTTAAGAATTATTAAAAGTATATTACTAATGCGCTGAAGACGTTCGATCAGACATGTATTTAGTAGTTATATATCTACACTAACTATTCGTTTGTACTTCATGTTAACTACAACAATTGTATGTTGCTATTGTGTAGGCAGATGTCAGTTAATCCTATACAGTTACTGACTTCAGTAATGTGTGAAACGTGATGATCGTCAATGTCACAGTTATGTCAGAGACGATCAGATTGATGACGTATGTCGTGTCCTGGAAATGATATTGAAACTTCCTGGTAATAAACTGTATTATCTATGGATGTAATAAAAATGGAAGTACATACTGTTTTAACAGCTATAATTGAGCGAAGCTCTCTATGAGAGAGTATTCTGCATCCTTTGTAAAAGCATCAATCAAAAACGATATATCCGATAATCTCGAAATTTTGCACACTGATCAGTCTGGTGGTGGTTTTAAACAAAATTTTCAAATATTCGATGAGGTTGAGGAATAATATTTGAAAAACTAAAATCCCATCGACTTCAATGGAAAAAATATTTCGCGCGAAAATTTAGCTTTACAATGACATGTGCCGAATATTTTTACAGCTTTTAGAATTTTTTTTTAGATTTTGTTTTATCTTGAAAAATAGTAGAAGATAGAATGCGTCGATGTTTTGTAAATCGAACTTCGGTCCTGTTTGGACCTTGCCTCGCGCAATATGCTAACACATACCGAGTCTTTTGCGAGCGCAGCGAGTCAAAATTGAGGTCTGGTTCGCGCTCCTAGTTAATAAGCCACAGTAAATTTACACCTGCGTAGATAACTCTAGTGGAACTCGATTTAAATCCTAAATTACTTTGTTTTATGTTTAAATTTGTTTCATTTATTAATTTAGTTTATACTTAAATGTCTATTAACCTTGAAAGTAATGATCTTTGTGATCAATAAGTAGGTCAAAATATTATTTGTCAATTATCATTAATAGATTTGTAACACTAAAATTATTATGATATATTAAGAGATATATCTAAAAATATTCTATATTATTATATAAATGCTTTGTTCTGAATAAATTCAATTCCAATTAAAAATTAAAAAAATATATCTTATAATGTGAAAAACCTCCTTAAGTTAGTTGTTAAATAAATTGTATTGTGTACTCCTAAATAAGGCTAAGAACATAAAATCTTACATAAAATCCCCATAGACTTTAACAGGTGGGTCCGCACTCTTGAAATTACCTTTTTAAGATCACCAAAGTCAATACTGCTAGTAAATTTCGCTCTGTTATTTGAACGCAAAAGAAATAATAACTCAATATTATTATAACCTCGTAAAATGATCAAGAAGATCTCATCATACGAGAAGTCGGATCAAGGAAGCAATAACTTTAAGAATAATAAGTTGCCTGTAACTTATATAAAATATTTAATACTTAATAAAGTAGCTATTATTCTAAAAATATGCGAATCAAATTAATGAGTTAAAAAAGAAAGTATTGTATATGTGACAATTAGCGCATTAACAAAATATTTATTATACGATATATGTTATAATCGACTTAATGCTAAGTAAATTGTATGATATAATGTCTACAAAGAAACAAAAATACCTTTAATATAACTTTAAATCAAATATTTAATTTAATAAATATTTTAGAATCAAAAACATGTAAAAGAAAGTAAAAGAATAGGTTAAATAATATTTAAATTTAGAGCCGTTAAAAATCCAAGCAGTAAAATTCTATAAATATATTAATAATTTTTTAAATCCGCGTGGGCAATAATTTAATATTTGACTGTTGATAAATATTAATATGTAGCACTCGTGGGATGTTCTATAACTACACAAGCTGTACCGTCATATCTATTTTAGTTGATCATGTCAATATTATGATTTATATGTGTTTAATAATCTTGTTCCGGAAAATAAGATTTTTTTTATTACTTAGATATATAAATATATTTATATAGTCAACTTTTTTTTGTACGTTTTTTTAATACAAACAAACGTACTGTCTTGTACATTTTGTGTTGGTTACTTGTTATTCTTACAATCATCTTTTATGTTTTAGGGCTGGTAGAGAATGTCTTTTTAGCATTAAGCTTCCATTTTATATTTATAATTATTTGTACAATAAATTATTAAAATAAATAAATATTTACATAATAATTGTACATAGTTTAAATAACTGTTATATATAAGAAATGTCACTACACATTATTGGTATTCTTTACATAAATAAAACATTATTCATGATTACCATACAAGGTATTAAAACTAGGCACCGCAAGGACACTACTGAGAATGTATTTAAAATAGTAATTACTCATCTTATATGGCTAACTGGTCTTTGTTCATTATTTATTCGTAAACATCAATGAGTCATGAGACCATTCATCATCAAAGTCGAAAGTTTTGTAACCCAAGACCAGCTAAAAACTTACCACTATATTTTATATAATTTATTAATTTTTACGATGTACTCAGTGTCTATTGTTTAAATATGAACTTATTGATATAGTAATATAGATTCTGTTGCATCACCTTAAAACTTAGTTTTGTTTGAATCTACTGATTAATCTGGTCTTTTAAAAATAATATAGAATGTAAAATTTATTGATACGAGCAGGATTCGAACACACGACCTCTGAGAAACTCTCCTGTTTTTCTTTGAATAATAAATTTAATATGACTATGCATGTTTAAAATTACTGTTAAACTATTCCTCGTGGTTTGGTTAATTATATTACTAGGTCCACGCAAGCGCGTTTAGCCTCGCGACGCAGCGCGCGCGAAACAAAAACGTTCTATATGTTTATAATATGGGACACATTTTATCAATTACCTCGAAAACTACAATAACGACTCGGCAGATTTTCAATCCAGACCGGGTTTTGATCATTATTCGCATGTTTGCAAAATTTCGTGCGTGTAGCTCGTAAATTGAAGGAGGAGTAGGGTAACAAAGAGTTGAAAATTTGGGTAGTAAAGAGCTTCGCTTCGCTCGGCTCAATTATTTTTTTCTTGTATATTAGAAATAATTTATATACTCTTTAATATTACACAAGTATCGCAAGGTTGATTATAATATTTCAAAAATATATACGTAGTATTTACGTAGGCACACAAAACTTTATTATTAATAAAATAGTTTTATATCAGTAAATATTGAATGATTTGAATACATTAAGTCTCAGTTGGTTTTGAATAATATTAAGTAATCAATACAAATAACATGTTACAATTCATTTGGAAATAAATTTTATATCAATAATATCATATTAACGTCACTTTAGTTATTTATATGTGACTTAAGTACCAAAGTATTTGTAGTTTTAGTAAAAATGATGCAAAAACTATGTATCCATTTTATTCAAGCTGTGAAAGCATGTTATAAATACCGTCATTTATAATATCGATTAAACTAAAAGTAAATAAATAAAAATAAATATATAATGATTTTTTTAATTATTTATATATTGTTTACTAATTTTTTTGTTTATTATTATCCTTCTTTTTTTCCACTTCCTAAATTTGTTAGAGAGGTAGAGTTGGTTGATAGAAAACTCTTTTTGGCATTAAGACCTCTTAAATATATATATTGATTCAATGTAATCTATTTCCTTTTATATTTACATTTTCATAAATGGTCCTTTTTATATACACTTATAATACATTATATATATATATATATATATATATATATATATATATATATATATATATAGTATAATATATAATGAGAATAAAAAAAATATCCATGCTTCATCAGAATGAGGTCATTGTTCGTTTTGACCCTTATTCTACCAGTTCCCCGAAACCAGTTAACAAGCACACGAACAGGATTTAAAAATAACATTATACAGGTATAAAATGTAATGAGAGATTTATTGAAGAGAAAATAAACGTGATGAAACATTTAACTCTTTTAATAAACGTGATGAAACATTTAACTCTTTTAATAAAATTGATGAAACATTTAACTCTTTTAATAAACGTAATGAAACATTTAACTCTTTTAATAAACGTGATGAAACATTTAACTCTTTTAATAAACGTGATGAAACATTTAACTCTTTTAATAAACGTGATGAAACATTTAACTCTTTTAATAAACGTGATGAAACATTTAACTCTTTTAATAAACGTGATGAAACATTTAACTCTTTTAATAAACGTGATAAAACATTTAACTCTTTTAATAAACGTGATGAAACATTTAACTCTTTTAATAAACGTGATGAAACATTTAACTCTTTTAATAAACGTGATGAAAAATTGAACTCTTTTAATAAACGTGATGAAACATTTAACTCTTTTAATAAACGTGATGAAACATTTAACTCTTTTAATAAACGTGATAAAACATTTAACTCTTTTAATAAACGTGATGAAACATTTAACTCTTTTAATAAACGTGATGAAACATTTAACTCTTTTAATAAACGTGATGAAGCATTTAACTCATTTAATAAATCTATAAAATAATCTTAACTAATATACCTTTGTGACTAATTGTGACTTTGATTAGTAAATTGTTTTTAAAACTTTTTGAAATCGAATTAAAAAATTCAGAAAAGAAGTTCAATATTATCAGAATATAATAATATATTCTAATAAAAATAATTTTATGCTTTTCGATACTGGTAATGATTAAACAGAGCTAATATACACGAGCAACATATAGTGGAATATATAACTGGTGTAAACAAAGATAAGTAGATTTAGGTTTTAAAAATATAAAAAAAATGCAAATAACTTAAAACTATGTTATTAAAAGAGACCCTAAGAGCTAAGCTAAGCAAAATCTTCTTTATCAAGAGCACCTTAATGGTACTTGACAAATGATTTATCCTGATGTATTGTGAGAATAAATATTTGAGCGTAATACTAAAGATGTTGATTTCATTAAATGCTTCGTTGACTTAACTAGAAACCTGCTCTCTCTTTATGTATGAGGATATATCTAACTCTTTATTTATATAATCACGAAAAGAAGTATATTGATATTTTTTTGTGGACCTTCAAAATAGGTAAAACACATTAATTGAAAATTAATTATTAAAAACTAATAATAAATTAAAAAATAATAATAATAATTTGTACAAAATTTCTACAAAAGCTTATAAAAAGCATAATAATTAAAAAAGACAGTTTAAAATATATAAATAATAAAAACAGGTTTTTATTTAAATGTAGAGCGTTTGTCTATAATTTAAACTATTTCAAAAGATCTTCTTAATGCTATATATTTTAGGTATATATTTCGTTTTCTGTCTTAATTTTTTTTTAATACCCCTTAACAAATTAAAAGTATTATTGAAAAATGTTAATCCTATATAGTTATAGTATAAAAAAATATCTTCAAAAAAAAGAATTCTATATAGCAATTTAAGCGTAATTTTATACTGAATCTAAAAAACTAACGCTCATGACGAGCTAAAAGTTCCCTAGAAGTTGTGAGGGAAATACTACAAATTAAAGTATGAAAATTTGTGTATGTGATTTTTAGATCACATGTTGCATATGTATCGACGGATGTGGAATTTTATACTGAATCTTAAAAACGAACAGTTATGACGAGACAAAATTTTTCCTTAATCCTTTGTGTTATACTCAATCATTTTTACTGTAAGTAAATTTTAGTTGTTTTACGAGATAAAACTATCAATGATATTGACATAATATTTACTTACTAATATAAATTAGTATTTATTAATAATTTTATTTACTATCAAATGTATTTTATTCTTTAGACTTTTAATAAAATATTTCTGTTGAAATTTGTAGAATAGTTTTTTTGGTATAATAACTAATTAATCATATATTATCGATAAAATAATTGTTACTAAAAATAACATATCACAAATGAATAAATTAAAATTTTTAGAACAAACATATTTGTAAATTTTTTTTTTATTAAAATACAATGAATATAAAATATTATACTGAAAATATTCTTCGCAGTGTCCAATATTAAATATAAATAAGAAAGCTTTTTAGATAATGGTGGGTTCACGTTCAGAATTAATATGACTTACGGGGAATCGGATTTTAATTTATTGTATAATTTTATTTTTAACGAGAACTCTCCGTGCTTCGGTGCCTTCACTAATGTGCGAAATCGGTCTTGAAATATGTCTGTGTTTATATCATATATTCATTATTAGAATTTAATATTATATTGATATATTTAAATATTAATATTATAATTGTTCGTCCAGTTATTTCTATACCTATAATTTTTCCATAAGCGGTTTATAAATAAATTATTAAAATATCTTTTTATAAATATTCACGTTTTTGTCACGTGTATATATAACAATTGTTTTATAAAATGCAACTGAAAAAAAATTAAAGCAGAAACATTATTTGTTTTATAAATAAAATAATTTGTAAGTCGTTTGTTTAATATTTTAGAATAATCTTTTTGCTGGTTTTAATCTATACATATAAAATCCCTCGGCCTTGTCTGTATGTATAACGTGTTAAACTCAAAACCCACTGAACGGATTTTTATACTATTTTTATTTTTCTAATAGATAGTGAGATTCCTGAGGAAGTTATATGGGAATGCTTATGATTATAAGTAAATTGACAGTAATGTCACATTTATTTATATATTATATTACAAAGAGTTCACAAAATGTCTTACATAAGTAAATAAATAAGTAAATAACATAGTAAATTGAGAATATCTTAAATATAAATAATTAATTCTTCAATCTTAATAAAAAGTTTGCTGTTACAGAAATCGATGCAGGAGAAGCTGCGGTTGGAAGCTTGTATGTTATATTATTTTTATCCTATATATTAAGGATTATTGTCAAAATGCGTTATTTATTGGCAAACCCAAGTTTGGTCATTTGTTACAGGTGAGTTAGGTATAATAACCTGTTTAGAATAAAATAAATTAATGTACAAAATGTAACACATATATTTAATATTGAATTTGTTGTTATAATATTATAAAAATTGTTCTTTGTTTTATTAATTAAAACTCATTTCTTCTGTTTTAATTTTGCACTATAAGTTAATTGATTAAGTTTAGTGAATTATTATAAATCATTGGAGAAGAATATATGAAAATAGTATATCAAAAGTGCTATATTTTTATATAAATTTTTTTTGGTAATTTAAATAGAGAGGAAAAAAAATATCATGACGTTCTGATACAATCATATGTTATAAATTGTATTGCTGAGATTTTTTTTTATCTTTTAATTTTACTCACATCTTTGTAATTCATTTTCCTTTGTTTCTATTTCAAACACATATTTTTTTTATGTTTCAGCGTATAATAGATCGCATAATAACTCTATGACAGTATTGAAATAACATATTTTAAACAAACGTGTGGTAATAAATAGCTCTAAGAAAATATAATTTTCACATATGCAACCTTAAGACACGTGTAGTGTGGGCGGAGTGCGAACATACCTCAGGGTGATGTCATAACTCCGTTACTTAACGAACTCTGTCACCCTTATTACTTTAAAAGGAGTAGAGTCTGTAGAGTCTAAACTCTACAGACTCTATTGACACACTGCTCTATATGTTATGCAAGCGAAGGAATGCGCGCGACCGGTTGTACTATCCATTCATAATACAAGCACCTGTTATAAACAACTTAGATTCATAAAAACCTTTGCTAACAAAATAATTATAAACATTATGAATGATGCACTGCATTCGAAATGCCCTTGTAAATTACTTGCGACTCTATTAGTAGCATTATATTCACTTTTTACCTTATAAATTATCGTCTATACATCACTGAATTTTAATGTTCACTTTATTTATGTATCACTTGTTGTTAAAGTTTGTAATATTATAGCGTTTGTTGAGCGTATGTTCGCGCATGCGCGGGCGAGGCACTCTGTGCGGAGTGGCGGTGGCGCAGGCTGCGCGGGAGGCCCCCCCCACGCAAGGCTGCCCCGACGCAATGGCATTCCATCTGTGACGACAACGTGCCCATTTATGTCTTTGGACATGGTTGACGGCCACTGCCGCCATATGGTGTCTTGCGTTCCTGCGATTATGGCTTTTCAATGAGGTTCTATAATGGTGGCAGATTAAAGGTGTGGGATAATAATACTAAATCACCTGTCGCATGGTTTCCCACCGTGACGCAAATGACGTATTCATACCATACAATAGCGCTATATTATATATATAACGTATATAAGTTATATAATATTGGTATCACTTATCCTTATTATTGTTATGAAACTTTAATAAAATACTTGATCTAAACTATTTACGCCCTTCGGTGTTACCTAACAGTACAAAAATTAAAGAAAATACATGAGAAACAATGAATAATAACTCAAAAAATATTTCTAAGAAGAAAATACTTCAAATTATAGAATCAATCATACATCATACCATAATCATACATCTTGCAATGTTACAAAGAGGAAATATTTGTTTGTTTGTGATTAATAAACCACAAAAAATATTTGATTGATTTAAAGATTCATTTAACTTATGCCCAAAAGTCATTACTTATTTTTGAGGGGAAATGTGATATTTTTTTTTCTTTTTTCGGTTTTATTTGCATAGATCCACTTCGTTGGAATATATAGATAAACATCTGACACGCGGCAATCGAGCTTGCCGCTATGAAAAACTCCTAATCGGCAAATTATAACTCGCAAATTAATTAATAAACAAAACAACTTCTATTGCTTTTTTTTTTTTTTTTTTTTTTTTTTTTTTTTTTATGTAGTTTATGATAGGATTTTAAAAAATTTAAAAATTCGAATTTTTTTTTTTCAATTTTTCGGTAACTTCGGCGGCCGATCTGACCACCTTCCCGTTGGACAATCGACATAATTTTGAAAAGTGAATCTTACATTTAGATGCTGATTCCAAATATATCTTTAGTTTTTCAAAATTCGAAAAATAAAATTCGACACACACACAGACACACAGACACACAGACACAGATACAGACAGACAGATCGGAAGGAAAAACTGAGTTTTTCGAAAAGTATGCAATGATATTCAATGATAACAGATTAATATATTGTTTAAAGTGTTTTTTGAGTATGTTACAAACAAACAAACATCCCCCCTTTATAATATTATGTACAAAATAATTGCTTACATTCTGATTACTTTATATTTATATGAAAGTAACTTTTTGTTATGTATTGTATGTATAGAAGGTAGTGAAGTTGCTTTAAAAAATGCTTAAAAGAAATTTTATAACTATTAATTACAGTACTTTATTTACTGAGATATATTAAATGTTCTGTTTCACTGACCATTTATTGACTGATTATTGACTATTTATATTTAGTATTTTTTTATATTAATTATTTTCTTTCTATGCTATATTTTTTATTACTAATAAATTTACTAAAAAGTGAAATTTTGAATGGTGGAATTAGACAATACTATTTTCACAGAAATCTTAAAATTTAATTTAAAAAGGGTCAAGAATGTCTTATTAATTTAATTTAATATTGTTATGGTTTGACTCCTGCGTCAGGCTTAAAGCGATGGCCGGTTCGAGGATTCAAATTTATGCACGACAACCTCCACCCTGTCCGCTTCAGTGACGTCACCTCAGCCACCCCATATGAAATATCAATGCGGTCGGATTAAGTCAAACAGAAATCTGAATTACTGATTTCATTTGTATCTTAATTATGAAAGTCAAAATAATTTTGATATGTGGACGACATATATTTAAAAAAGTTTAATAAATCAATATACTTAAAATTAATATAATGTTCACATTATTTTAAACACATTCTAGTTTTCACACAAAGTTTCAGACATTCAAAATAGTAGATATAAAGCTATTACACTCCTTCGTATTCTCTTTAGCAAACTCATAAAAGGCCTTCATAATATTAAACCTTCACGACCCTTGAATTTAATTTATCTTTTATAAAGATAATATATAAAGTGGTCCAAAAGTGAAGATATTTATTTAAGAACACACTTAAAACTTATACATTAAACGCTAATATATTCATTCGTTCTTAATGATTATTAATCATGTAATAATTAAGTTAATTAGCAAATGAATGAGAATAATAGATATTTTCAAAATTCTTTACACTTATTGTTAGAAACATTAGAAAAGTAGAAATGTTATCAAAAGAATATAAAATGTCATGATATTACTTCAAAAACAATCGTCGAAGTTGTAGATGCAATTGCATTTCATTGCTCAGAGGGCACAGGTAAGCATTTGAAGGAAAATTTATCAATATATGAAAAATGTAATTCAAATTGCTCAGTGCCAGGTAAACGAGATCTGTATGCAACCTACGAGCTCACTTCTGTGTTACTTTTTGTAATTGTTTCTGTATATTATACAAACATTTGACAGTATTTAAATAGAAACGAAATCTATATATTCCTTTAGTGTTCTATAAAACGGTTAATTAGTGACAAACTGTCGGTTAAGATGGCCTCAAGTTGTGGAAACAAAATACTCTTACAAAACAAATTATAGGTACCTGCATAGATATGAAGAGTCCGTATATGAAAAGTATCTCAACATGCGTCTAGAAAAACCTTTGTGGCAACACACACAGTTTTATAATAAATAATACGAGAATACTAAGCAGTTATTTGAAAATATACTGCGTACAAGTTTCATAAATTTCATTAACACTTGTTTTGAAATATAAGAACAAGTAAATAAAACTATCTAGAGATAGATTGTTGAGATCCTCTAATGGCCCGTGCGTCTCATTAGATAGTAAATATCTAAACCTTTTTTTTTTTTTTTTCCGTTGGAAAAACCCGTTACGGGTACCCTGTCGGCCCAGGGGGGTGACGGTCGGGGGGTGATGTGGGACTACCCGACAGCATAGAGGATGCTGCCGTTTTTAAGGCTACCCACTAAAAAACCAACGGTTGCCCTCTGCGCCGTAATGGGACGTCACGGGATCGCGTTAGCACACACTGTGACGCCCCGGCGAGACCCCCCAAATGAGGGTGCCCCGAGCAACGTAGAGTACCCTCTCATCGTAGGCCTATGTTAGGTAAGGGGGTCACTCTCCCCCCTCACCAGGCCTACAACTGGGGAAGGAAGCGACGGGCGTATTCCCGCCTCCTTCTACCCAGTCTCCCCCTACGGAGCGGGTCAGCGGACAAGGCAAGCTCCCAGTCCCGCTCCGAGGCCTCTTTTGGGGCGATGACTTGCTCGCAGAAGGAGGCCATAATAAATATCTAAACCTATAGTAACAATAGGTAAAATAAAACTGAAGCAGCAACCCAGCACCAGCGCAGTACCAATGCAGCACCAACGAAGCGTCAAAACACAGCACCAATACAGATTTTATGTAACACGAAAACACAGTAGTGTTATTGTGAGCGTTAGTATGTTTGTGTTTTAGTAAATTAATGTGTTGTTGTAAGTCTTTATATTAATGTGAGTCTGTATGTTAGTGAGTTATTCCTTTTGAGTGTTAGCTTAAGTATTAATGTCTAAGTTGTCTTAGTCTGTTGTGTTAGTGTCTTAGAGGGTTAATCTGTTAGTATCTTAGTATGTTAGTCTGTTAGGGTATTAGTGACTTAGTGTCTTAGCGTGTTAGTCCGTTAGTGACTTAGTGTGTTATTGTGTTAGTGACTTAGTGTGTAGTGTGTTAGCCTGTTAGTGAATTAGTGTATTAGTGTGTTAGTCTGTTAGTGATTTAATGCGTTTGTCTATTAGATGCTTAGTGACTTAGTGGGTTAGTCTGTTAGTAACTTAGTGCCTTGGTGTTAATAACTTAGTGTGTTAGTGAATTAGCCTGTTAGTATGTTAGTTTGTTAGGGTCTTAGTATGTTAGTCTGTTAGTGACTTAGTGTGTCAGTGTATTAGTCTGTTAGTGACTTAGTGTGTTAGTCAGTTAGAGACTTAGTGTGTTAGTGTATTAGTATATTAGTGACTTAGTGTGTCAGTTTGTTAGGGTCTTAGTATGTTAGTCTGTTAGTGACTTAATGTGTCAGTGTATTAGTCTGTTAGTGACTTAGTGTGTTAGTCAGTTAGTGACTTAGTGTGTTAGTGTATTAGTATATTAGTGACTTAGTGTGTCAGTTTGTTAGGGTCTTAGTATGTTAGTCTGTTAGTGACTTAGTGTGTTAGTGTATTAGTATATTAGTGACTTAGTGTGTCAGTTTGTTAGTGTGTTAGTATGTTAGTAACTTAGTGTGTCATTGTGTTAGTCTGTTAGTGACTTAGTGTGTTAGCATGTTAGTGTGTTAGTCTGTTAGTGAATTAGTGTCTTAGTGTATTAATTACTTAGTGTGTTAGTCACTTATCCTGTTATTAGGTTAGTGTGTTAGGGCCTAATGCCATAGCGTCTTAGTGTGTTCGTCTGTTAGGGCGTTAGTGTCTTAGTGTGTTTGTGTATTAGTGTCTTAGAGTTTTGTGTCTTAGTGAGTTAGTTAACGCTCTACCCGTGTCGGGTTACTATTGTAATGTAATAATTAATTATCTGTATTGCTTTCTGCTTGTTTTTTATAATTTGTACGATAAGCGTAGCCAACGCCATCTTACAAGATTTATATTATAACAATTTTTTGCTACTTATTATAAAATAAAATACTAAAAGATGGTTATATCTGATGTTTTCACGAAACTTATGAATTTCTATACATGTTATTCTTTATTTTTATTTTTTCTAAGAATATAATTTAATAGTGATTTATTTTATTTTTAACATTAATAGCGAAGAAAATTTCAGATTTATGAAGGATTAGGTTTTACTTGGAGCTGGGGTTCTTCGATTGTGTTACTCTACGAGTAGCTCATGCAGTGAGTCCTTTCTTTGACTTCTTATACATTCTAAAGACACGTTGTCCTCTACTAGAAGCTACGTGACTCGATTGAAAAGCTGTTTTTTAAACTGTTACGAGTGCTTTAAGTATCAGTGGTAAGAAACAAAATTGAATGTACTTTCATTATTGGTAGCTCTCTTAATTAATTATTATTCATTATATGTAAAATTAGTAAGAATAAAAGGTATGAAAATATAATAATGAGGTAAAGACTTAAAAAGATATAAACCGTATGGTTTCGTAACGAAGGATAAAATCTGGTATTTTAACGCTTGTCTTAAAGTAATCTAATTAATTAATGATGGCATAGCGGAGAAACTCTTATAGCTAATATTAATTTATTTTAAATACATTATAAGTGTAAAAAAAAATACAAGCTCTCCCAAAGAACAAAAAAATAATTTTAAACATAACTACATTAAAGCAAATTAATGTTAAAATCTAAGTCTTATTTGGGCTAAGAATTTTTATTAAATTAAAGTATGTAAGCAAATAACTTTCTTTTGAAACTAAGAGGAAATGGGTAAGAAGAAAAGTGGGCGGCTGTGACCACTTACCATCAGGTCCTATATAATCTGTTGCTTTTCTTTACAAAGTAATAAAATACCCTCATGTGTTTTGTAAATTCTGGGTAGAGAGGTAGAGTTGAGGGTTGCGTTTAATATAATTAAAATAATTTATTTTCATCGTTCAAATTTATAATAATATAATAATATTATTTTATAATTTTTCATCATTATATTACTTAACAAATTATTAAAAAGATAAAACAACATTTTAAACATTGGACTACATTATTTTATTAAAGTGTGACTGAACCATAAACTTATGTTAATTTTTTTTTTTTTTTAACATAATCTTAATTTTTAAAACTGGTGGTACCAAAATGAGTTATAATTTTTTTTTAATCTGAGACAGAGCTACTTTTAAATATAATACCCTCACCAGTATTAATGTATAAGAAGGACGATTTTTGATGTAATTTGAATTAAGGAAAGCAGTTCTTCCAATTTAAAGCTGAGAAGTATATTATTATATTCAGTTCTTGTTTTGTTTTTCACTTTAAGTAATTTTTAACAAGTATACTTTATTTCTACGTCTCATTATACACGCTTAATTAGAGATAGATTTGTAATTTTCCTAATATAAACAAAAACTATGAGTTGTCAGCCTTAAATATTATGTGTATACGTCATTATATTATGTAAATAACTTACAAATTTAATTAACTGCATATAAGTATAATAATTAAACAAAAAAAAAAAAACAAAATTCACAGCAAAAGTGAACAAGATTTGTCAATGGTAACAAAAAACAATCGTACAACAATTTAAAAAGTATAGACCCGAGGGTCTCTAATTGTGTAAGTAATACAGTTTAATCGAGTGAAGAAGCTTTTTATTAAGAATCTTATAAATTTACACGAGTTCCTTATAAATCCCATAAATGTTTAGTATTTGAGAAGGTTTGAAGAGTGGAGAGAACTCAAATATTTATTTAATTTGTGACACTCAAAGGGCTGCTTCTTAACGCCTGTCACTTGTTTGCAGACGCGGCGCGAGTTTGCTCTAACTTGGCACAAACCAACAATTTTAATAATTCCTTAGAAAATTGTAATTTCCTGGTGTAGTTGACAGTTCTAAGATAAATATTAGATAGGATCTTTAAGAAATTCATATGAACTATATCATAAAAGGTTAAAAAAATTTCACTTTTATAATAAATATGTAATTTAATTAATTAATACAAACATTCTAAGCTAAAGATACTTCTGAAACTTTTGTGATCTATGTTTACTGTTATATATAATTAATTACCAGTCTGTTCCAACGTAAAATGTATCGTGCTTTGACAGTGCTTCAGTTCACGTCGCGATTGAATTGTGCACCTTCATCATGAAAAAGTGCCTCAAAGGGGTTTTGAAACCAATCGGAACAAATTACCATTGTTTTTACGTAAGGGCTTCCGTATCATTGAGCGAAGCGACCGGAGCGCTCTACTGGAGAGAATTTGCATTGGTTTTACAAAGTTGGCATTAAAACAGCTTAACCGTTCGGTTTCAAATTTTGCACACATACCATGCTGATATGTGTGGTGGTTTGTAAAAATAAATTTCAATAAAAAATTATTGTCGTTGAGGAATAATGTCCAAAAAACATCACTCCCATAGACTTCAATGTAAAAAAAGTAGCGCAAGTGCAAGGTCTACAATTACGACATCCCACACCAAGACGAAGCCTTCGGCATGGCTCGCTTCGCTCAACATGCAAACGGCACCCGAGATTTCGCGATCGCAGCGAGTCGAAATTGAGGGTCTGGTGGCGTTCCTAGTTATATTATATAAAAGCTAAGGGTAATCTCCCTAATTCTATAATAATGTATTTACTAAATATATTTATACTTATTATACCAAGCTGAAGCGTGTAGCTGTCAGTGTGAGAGGTTCTTAAAACTATGCATCTATAGCTTAAATTTATTATAATAAAGATATCAAATTATAAGTGCAACTAGAAGTTTGAAAAAGGTCAGTCAAACGGTGGTAAAAATAAGTAACTAAAAATATGCATATTAACAATTCAAAAGTATAAAATAAAAAAATATTAACTATAAATTATATTTCAAATGATTTTATACCAATAAAAAACTATCAGTATGCCCAGTCTTTTAAAAATTCCATTAAATTATAACAAACGTAAGTTTTACAACATAAATTATCATTAAGAAACTAGCTATTAATTTTTTATACTTTGTCTGTGCTTTCTTCATTGCATTATACTATGATATACGAGGATCAATACAAATATCTTCAAGCAATTATGTATTCAATGTATTAGAGATACGGTTTCTTATTGTTTAAGGAAATTTAAAAAATTGTAACTTCAGCACTTTGTAGAAGTAACAACAAAGTGTATGATCGTGGCGAGTGTACGTACCGGTGAGCTTAAAATGCCTTGACAGCTTATCCACTGCACAAAGCAACGCGGGAGGAGTGCCCCATTCCCTGCTGCGCCATTTACCGCCTTACTTACTGATCAACTTTTCATTGCATCCAATGAAATTTTAAAAACATTTTCTGCACCTTTAGACGTGGTTTGCTTTGATGATGATAATTTCTGGAATTTTTATATTGATGAAAACATGGCAAGGAATAGCGTTTAATACAGAAAACGGTAGAATATTTTATGAATTATTCATATATTATTGAATATATTTGGAAATGTTATCAATATATACATGCATTTCTTATATAGAAACTAGATACAAGATCTACAAGAGATTAAAAAAATATACATAAAAACATCATAAATCAGACATTAAAAAGCGTATAAAATTGTACAAACACAGTATGTTCCAGAATAAAAGCAAGTCCTTGATAACAAAATGATACAAGAAGTTTCAGTAGAGTTAGTTCTCACATATCCGTTAGTGCGGTGCACTTAGCTGAACTGTACTAATTGAACTTCAGCATTCTCAGAGATAAGTATTAAAATACTTTTACGATTATATTAATTCATACAATTTCCTAATCCAAAAATGCGAAGTTACGAAAATGTATGTTATTTTCTAGGTAGGTAGTGTATACAATATACAATATTGTGTTCTTCAATAATAGTGGTTTTTGTAACTTATTCTTGGTTTGTCCACAGACGAAACTACTAACATTGGCTTGTACCTTTTCGTATTTATTTGTAAACTTTAACATATGGAACTATACTTTTATAATTTTAGCCATGTTCTTGCAAATTGGCAACGACTAAGAAATTATAAAAATACCAGATATAAAAAAAATACAAAGAAGATACACAAAATCAATAAAAAGTTTGTAATAGAAGAACCAAATGTCATGTCATCTAAATCTAAGATTCAAACACTTCGAAAGCAATAGAATTTATCGAGGAAAACTTTCATTTCCTTACACTGACTCTCTAAACATTGCAATTCGATAAAAGAGCAAGAAATATTTAATTAATTTACAAGATTCATACTAATTTAATAAACCTTTTAAGCCATATTTTTCTAAAGAATTGCGTCTCCGATTTGTAAAAGGTAAAATTTAATTATATCTTTTTCCTTTTTCGTTGCTGTTTCATAATTTACTCTTTGTAAATTCTTGTTTTAAGAATAGCTACTAAATTATTTATTCTGTTCACATATTTCGACTTTTTTTATTTATTTTATTTAAAAACATATTTTGATACAATAGTTTAGTGTTTCTTGGTATCCTAAAACGGTCAAGAGTTTATACGGATACAGCACATTCATCTTAGTATTATTAAAATTAAAAAATATAAATAAATGCAAAAAATCAAAATTACAAATTAAAATTAAAAGAAAAAAATATAATTATAAATTACAACTTAAAAATACTTAAAATAAAACTTTGACATTATTATCTAAAGACGTTATTAACTTTAAACTAGTAAATCTAGTTATATTGCAATTCTACTCAAATCAGTTCTTAAGTAAGTGATCTTTTGATTGGTAAAATAGATCTGTACATAGAGATAGAGTTATCTATAGATACTAAAGTATTTAACAGTTAGGCACAGAAGTAACAGCGAATAACAACTGTATATATTTTATATCGACATTTGTTACAATAGTAAAAATATAAATACATATTAATTCAATATATTCTGTTGTAACATTAGCAGATATATAGTTTATCAAGTGTCTAACAATGATATGTCGTTGTTTATAAAAATATAAGAAATAAAACACACAACAATCAGACGCTGCGTCGCAGACGATATCTACAATACATGGTGATATATTATATTGTCTACAAACAAAAACATAAAAAAAAATTGAAATATTTACCAAAGATGTCTTTTGTGAAAACCAAACAAGTTTCATAATTAAACTTATTTAAATATTAATAAGAATAGAATAAAACTTCATTAATACTCGTGAGTATTACTCGAGTTGATCATTCTGTTTTTTAAATTTTGAAAAAATGGAACCATTTGACTGTATATTAAATGTTTTAAGAAATTTGATTTTAGGAATAACAATATGTACAAATGGATAAAAACATTAAATGCATTTACTATATCATATAGTTCCTATATATACCTATTAGTTCAATAAGTAAAAGGCTGTACAATAAGCGTCAAAGCCTGTTCAATAATTACCTCAGGGGTGTGTAATTAATCAAGAGGGTGTCATTAAAAGTTATGTGTTTTAAAAGTTATGTTAAACGAACTACACAATTAATGTAAGACTTTACTAACACATTGGCACATTGGCTACGACGCGAGTTGGCCGCCAGCCATGGATGGACTTAGAGAAAATTTACACAAAAAAGTTCAAATACAATATTCTTTATATATACTAATAGAAGGAACTAGTTTAAATTTATAACAGGTTTATGTACAAAGACACGGTACTTTAATATTTTTATATAATTTAGCGAAGTAATTCAAAATGCTTCAATTTACTTTCTGAATATATTATAAACCACGCTTCTGCTTTCATCAGCACAGCTGAGGGGTGCCGAAAGTTTCACCCTAATCCCAGTAAATGAGGCTATTACAGTAATACGTACCTTCCTTGTTCTCAGGTGATAACCAATTTACAGTCACGGGATCAATAAACTTTGAATACGCAATGAATAGATATGATAAATTATAATTGTCTTCAAATATATTTGACATCAGAGTATAGAATAAATATAAAATAAATATTCCAAGGGCAGACCGCGATATATACGGGAGTATGTTTGGGATTCTTTTATATTTATATTAAAATGGATGCACTTGTGACTATATTTTTATTTTGTCTGATAACATATATTTTATGTAGGTTGGTTGTGTTGGTTGTGGAGCTTTGGTTGTTGACTCATTTGCAGGATATTCTAATCTGTACATCAAACATTGCTCGCATTTTTTAAAAAGAGCAACTCTTGAGTTTCTGGCCAGCTCTTCTCAACAGAACAGCATTCCGAGCTGGTGGTAGCTTAAGGACGGACTGACTACTGACATTTTTATAATGTAATAATTGACGATTCAAAAGTGCGTGTAAATGCCTATTTGAATAAAGATATTTTGAATTTGAATTTGTAAAGGCTATTTTTATCCAACCATGTTATGATGTCTGGATTAAAGTATCTTTGTTATTTGATTATTTTAGTAATAGTTCCTATTAAAGAATATATCTTAAGTTTCTGTGCGCTAATGAAAGAACGGCGTTAGTTTTCTCTCCTATAAAGTTATTAATGAGAGGTCTGGTGTCCTAAGTTATAAATCATCAGCCGGACTCTAATGAGAATAACGGAGTTTTTGTGAAATATTACTTACTTATAATTTACTTATGTTTTCAGAAATTATACGGATATTGGAATACTGAGAAATAAAGTCACTTTACTGACGACTTATTCCTGTTAATAACTGGGAAAAAGAAAAGCTTTATTGAGCAATACAAAAGAAAAAATCGGAACAGTGGTATTTCGTTAAGACATTGACCAAGGATAGATTTTTTACAGATAAACGAAGAAATGTATATAAGGCTTTGAAGATACATATTATAAGGCTTTGAAGAACGTGGCAAAAGTAATGATATATTGTTTATTGGTTAGAGAGTATTATAGTATAAATATCAAGTGCAATCATATTTTTTATTCAAATATTTAGTACAAAAAATTTAATATGTCCTACTTAACAGTTAACATGTTATATAAAAAGATCTAAAGTACCCCTTTTTAACTTGTCGTTTACAAGTCACTCATTGAAGAGTCACATGATAACGAAATCAAACCAACAGAAGCTTTGTTACAAATAATGTCAGATGTCAAATGATACGAGCACAGTTCACTTCACGCTGAAATTATATTACGCTTTTATGATGTAAATGTAATAAAAAAATATGTATCCGTAATTTTATTTCCTACTTTATATATCAATATAAAATGAAAGACTCGTAAGATTAAAGAAATCCTATATGGGGGTTAAGTGTAAGATGCCTGCAATCGAATAATCTATAAATATAAAATTATGTATTTTAATGTGAGAACTAGTCTTTGTTTTTATATAAATAAAAAATAAATGTATAACTAAAATTTCAAAACAACAAAATTTAAATTCTAAAACTGTATTGTTTTGTTTATTAAATCGTTTTTTTTGTTTATAGGAATGTCGTGTCATCAGTCTCTTACACTCTACATATATAAAGTTTATATGTAGAGTGTAAGAGTGTAGAGCGACAGTAATGAAAGTAAAATCATATTTTAATTACAACGCTCTTATTGATCTCAGATTAGGCAAGACCTTGTCTTGGAAGTTGAATTATTATTATTTTACGAAATTTTATTAGTTTAATTCATTTAATACAAGATAAAGTTTTAATACAAACAATAAAACATTTTTGTCATATAAATATATTATTGAAAGATGAATTAAATGTGTGAAGGTATTCAAATCGGACCACATTTTTATATAATATTGAATTTTATTTACATTTATAATTTGAAATAATTGGTGCTTAATACAAAAAGATTACTATACTACAAAAAGATTGGATGGAACAGTTTATTTTAGTTTGAGTATATGTATATGCATAAATATGTATTTGTTTATATATGTATATTTATAATATGTTATGTATTTTATTTAAATATTTGCTTACATAGTTATATTTTTATTTTATTTTTTTTGTCTCTTTTCGTTTTTTTTAATTTTATTTTTGCACCCCTACTAACGCACATCTAAGGTTGGCTGGTATAGAATGTCTTAATAGCATTAAGTCCGCCTTTTGTACATTTTGTTATGAATTGTGCAATAAAGAATAAATAAATAAATAAATAAATTACTAAATCAAAATACAACTATTCAATAGAAGTATATAGAATTTATCACGAGGTAGATAGTCTGGTCTAAGAAGACTCAGTATCAAAACGATAACACGTTTTTCATAAAATTGTATATTGAATATAGATTTTAATTTTAATTATAAACATAGTCATATAAAATGAAACTGTATATTCTTGAAAATCTCAACGGTATTATTTCAAATGACTAGATCATGACTGAACATGACTGAACATTTACTGATGTTCATCTCAAACTAACAAGACGTCTATCTTGTACAGGTCTGTATTGATGGCTGGTATAAGGAGTACGTGTTTGATAAATTATACTGAGATATATATTGAAGCAACGAAACGAAATTGTGCATTGTGTTACATAATTGTGACTATTCGTTGTAAATAACTTAAATTACTTATGACATTAATTTTGTATTGTTTAGATATCTTTATAAGAACGAGGCTTTTTAAAATAGGTTTATTATTGAATATTTTTTTTATTATTCTATAGATTTATCAGTCTTAAAGATCTAATAAGGTATAATATTATAATAGGATGTAGTATATTATAATAAATGCATTATTACCAATAATAACTAAAGAATAAGTTATGCATCAGAAATGTTTTTGCCTCATTATATATTGTTGTTTTTAAATTAAAATATAGAAAGATAACTATTTAAAATATCTATTAGAGAATAAAGTACGATTCCAGGTTGCAGGTTATTGACCCAAGTATATATACTAAAATATTCTAAAAGAAGTATCTTCTGTCTACGGAAATGCAAGAGGTAAGAATCTAATAGCCTATTTAGAATTTTACAAAATGAGAAAAGATATATATTAAGAGTTAATATGAAATTAGTTTAGTTTTTGTTATTACACAGATATTATAACGCTTTTTGAGTTCTGATAATTTTTGTGTACTCTATAATTATTTACAATTTTGTTATCTTCATTTTTCAAATAATAAAACATGAGACACCATGACACATGCGACACTATGACGATATAGATTCAATAAATTTGCTATTTATTATATGTTTAAATTTGAAAAGTACATTAAATATTGAGTGCATTTATAATCTCCTATCGCTGTTCCTAAATATACCTATATATATCTGCGCATCGGCTTTCATAATATCTCAATCAAAGAAAAGCACGTAACGGAGGGTAGTTAGTACCTTTTCTAGAACTTTAAAAGCACGTGCAACTCACTCAACGATTCAGAAGCGAGTCTGACATTGGACAGTACGGCACTCCTGTGTTTGCATAATAAAACTGAATAGCTGCCCGAAGATTGGAAAGTATTTTCATACTATTAATATTTTGTTAATTATATTACTATTATTGTTATTGTATAAGTTTTGATTTATATTAATAATTAATGTCTTGTTTTAAAATTAATTGTCAATCAATATGAAATTTATTAAATTAAACTCACTTAGGTTATGTGTATGTATTAAATCATTAATCTACTGATGTATTAGTGTGTCTTTTATGCTGAGTTAGATGAATTATAGGATGAATTAAATTATAAAGCATTAATATTATAGTTGTATTATTATTATTATTATATTCTTATTATGTTCGCTACAATAAACCATTAATTCTTAATAGAATGTGTACTCTTTTATATATACCTATCAGTTCAATTAGTGAATTTCCTGTAAAAACTGTCAATACCTTTCAATTTCTATAGATATAGATTGCAAGTCGAAAAAACATCAAGAAATCTTAATAAACCTTTCGAGCAAGATTTTTCTAAAGAATAGCGTCTTTGAATTTTTAAAACATAAAATTTAATTAAATCTTTTTCCTTTTCTTGTTGTGATAATTTACTTTTTGCAAAATTCTGTTTTCAAGAATGAGGACTACGTTACTTTATTGAAAACTAGTTAATCTAGTTGTATTGTTATTATAACTCAAATCAGCAGTTATGTCATTGAACCTTTGGTCGTTAAAATTAAGCTACTTATAGAGATAGTTATTTATAGGTACTAAAGTGTTTTAACTATAAACGAAATGTATAATACAAAATTCAATTCAAATACACAATATACAGCATAAATTTGTTATTTATTCCCACAGGAAACATGGTTTCAGTCCTGAAAATATTCGTTTACTCTATAATTATGTAAAATTTAATAATATTCATTTTTGAAATAATAAAACATCAAATCCATATCTCTCATGATAATTTTAATAAATTTGTCATTTTATGTTTTGTTTCAAAAGAACATTCAATATTAAGTGAATTTACGATAGGATAGGATAGGATATAAATACCTACTAGTTCAATAAGTAAAAAGCTGTAAATAAAGCGCCAAAATCCGTTCAATAATTACCTCAGGGGTGTGTAATTAATCAAGAGGGTGTCATTAATCATCTTAGAGTGTAACGAGCGCCGCATTGCTCGTGCTCCGAGTGTCGCGTCTCATGCTGGAGGTTATATTAGAACAATATATAATACGAACTTAATTTGTAGTTGATATGATGTTAAAACACAATTGATTCTTTTAGTATAATAAAAATTTATACAACTATAATTAATATTGAATTTAATTATTAAATATTATTTATGATATATTTGTAAAGCAATGATTTACTTTTGAAATAAAACAATTTTACAGATTAAACTCGCGTATAGTTTGGTTCCATTTTAATTTTAACTCCACGTTTCGAATGCTTTGCAGAAATCGTGTTCACGGGTAGAGGAGATGTAAGTGTACTGTCAGAAAGTCAGTTAATTAGTTATCTACCTCCAACGGATCCTCAGTTTGCGGGCATAGAGTTCCGGATGTAGACAAAACGCACTAACTGTATCTTGAGGCCAGACAGTGCGGTCACAGACGTGAGACGTTACAGTATTTATGAGTGGGTCCCAGGTGTTAGAAAAGCTCCGACCATGTTCTCTATTGAAATTAGAATATTTTTTATATTATTTTATTTTTCCTGCAATATTTATTATCATTAAATAAATATTATAAAGTATTTATTATAAATTTTGTTATACAAAGATATACTCGTAAATTCTGTCAGAGTAAGATTTCATTTTTGACGTATTTTTGTCTTTTGAAAATAAAATAGAAACAAAAATATAAACGTGGGAAGACACTTTTTAAATACTATATTGTAATATATTTTAAAGACGTATATTAGAAAAAAAAATACATTATTTTTTATTTACGAGTTGCTGTTTCTAAGGCATGATTTTCTACATCCCTCGGGAATCTTAGAACCTTAGCGTTTTCAAATTTCTCGAAAAAGCTCACATCTGATTTATATTAGTGAATATTGAAATCGATTTACAGAACGACTCTATTTTGAATGCTTTAAACAACACAATAATTTTATGTATTCGTAAAAAAAAAATCATATGGATATCCATATCAATTTCTGGGAAATATATATTTCCCAGAAATTGAAAACCACATCCGAAATACGAACCTAAATAAGAATACAAGAATAAAAATAGAACCGGATCTCTATACAACATATGAAAGTTGTAAAACCAACAGACCATTCATTGTTTTGTATGTATACATGTGCTACCAACATAAAAAAAAATATCGCGGAAAATTCGTATTTGAAAGAGGAGGAACCGTTTCATGTTTTATTTATTCCTTGGTTTATTTATGACTGGTTCTAATATTTCAAAACAAGTGTTATTTAAATTTATATATCTTGTACGAAATATATTTTTATATGACTTTTAAGTATTCTGTTATTACTTATTTTGGGACCATAAAGGTTGTTTCAGAGGTTCCATTACATACTGTTTCAATTCAGATGTATCTTATATATACGAAGGTAAATATCATTTGTTATTTCAAATGTATTGATGGTTAAAATTATTCTTTTCCATTACACCAATGGAGAAATAATTTATTTTTTAATTTGTGCCGTGGTCAAATAATTTATAGAATACTGAAGGAATGTGAAACTATGGTTTCGTTTTATTTAAATCAAGTCGAAGGTTTATATACTTTAAAGAAACAATCGTATAAATGAATACAGAAGTGAGCCCGTAAGGCGTATACAGATCTCGTTTACCTGGAACTGAGCAATTTCAATTTCACTTTTCAAGTATTGAAAAATTTTCCTTCAAATGCTCACCTGCGCCTTTTAAGCAAAGAAAACCAATTCCATCTACAACTTTGACATTTGCTTTGGAAATAATATATCATTTTGACATTTTATATTCTTTCTTTTAATATTTTATTTACGTCTGTGTAATAAACAAATCAAGTAATGGATTTATAAAATATCTGTTATTCTTGTTCACTCGCTCATTACCTGAATTATTATGAATAATAATCATTCGCAATGAATGAGTATATCAGCGGCTTAATGTATAAGTTATAAGTGTCTTCTTTATCTTTACATAAGTGGAATTTCTATTCAAGGGTCGTGAAAGTTTAATATTATGAGAGAATTTTATGAGTATGTTAAAGAGAATACGAAGGGCTTTAATAATTTTACATCCACTATTTTAAGCGTCTGACACTTCGTAGACTAGAGTGTATTTAAAAAAATGTGAACGTTACATTTATGTATTAAATGCTACTATCCTCGAACCGAGTATAGCTTTAAGCTTGACGCCGGAATCAAACCATAATATTAAAAGAAAATTAATAAGCCATTATCGACCCTTTTTTAATAAACTTTTAATTAAAATTAAAAAATTTTGTCAAATATGTTAATGTTGTTTAATTAAAGCATTACAAATTTCACTCTTTAGTTCACTAAAGATATATATTCATATATTCATGATAAAAAATATAGTATAGAGAGAAAGCAATTGTAAATCGCTAAATATACAAACTCAATGAAATATCAGAGCAGACGATCAGTTAAACACAACATATAATATATCCCAGTAGATAAAGTACTATAATATATTTAATACCATTGTATAATTTCGAATTTAGTTTTCATGTATTTAGTTTTTAATGTTCTATTTGATATTTATATTTTTTATATATAATTTTCTTATTTTATAATATTCACAGTCTATAAGAGACTTGCCTCCTGCATTAGACAGACGATCCGTCTTGTAGAATATTTTAGTATTTATACTTAGGTCAATAACCTACAACAAAGAATTAAATTTTATAATCTCTTGCAATATGTCAAAAAAAACAACAACAAAAAATTAGGTAAAAACATATCAGTTGCATAACTTATTCATTAGTTATTATTAGTAATAATAAAATTTTTGATAACACACTATAACTTATTAAAATAAAATTTTTGCAACCCATAGTTTTGGTATAAATGCGTGAATTTAAAAAAGGTCAAATCTGTTCTGAGCGAAGGAAGTAATCAACCGCATAAACTTGCTGAATAATAAAAACTTATAAAGAATTAAGTCAAGTAATTCGGTTACTACGAATCAACGTACGATCATCATAAAGATATAATTATAATGACTTACTTTTGAAGGTCTATTATATAAATTTGTTATTTCATCTTTTATTTTTGGTTTACTTTAAGCATTTCTAATAAATATTTTATAATATTTATTTAGATATAATAAATTATAAATATCACTTGAATAGCGGTTTTAAATAAACAGCATTTTAAATTATATTTATAAAATAAAAGGACACAACTCTGTTTTTACATACATCAACTATAAAAATTAACATCCTACTATATATTGTTTTAAAATATGCTCCAGCATGAGAAACGACACTCAGAGCACGAGCAATGCGGCGCTCGTTACACTCTAAGATGATTAATGACACCCTCTTGATTAATTACACACCCCTGAGGTAATTATTGAACAGGCTTTGACGCTTATTGTACAGCCTTTTACTTATTGAACTGATAGGTATTTATAGGAACTATATGATATCGTAAATGGACTTAATGACTTTCTCCATTTGCACATATTGTTTTTGCTAAAAATCAAAATTAAGTAAATCATTTACTGCAAATTAAAGATAGCGTGTTCCATATTTTTTTTATCTTAAAAATAAATGTCTAATGTTAACTACAACAATGATTTCATATCCCTATGATTGCTTCTAATTCGTAAATTTCAGAAAATTACTTCATTACATTTAATATTTACTGTAACGGTCTTACAGTAAATATTAAATGTTTCTATTACAAATACTGTTTATACACATCCTTTAAAATATATGCTCTTGATTGCTTTCAACTTTTTTAGATCTTTTGAGAAAGCTACATCAACTGTTTCAGTATATTATATAATTTTATTTATTTTGTATTTTCGTTTGCAGGCAATATAATATATCACCATGCACTATAGATATCGTCTGCGACGCAGCGGCTGATTATCGTGTGTTTTATTTCTTTTGCTTTTATAAACAACAACGTGTCCTTTTGACAGTAATTTGATGAACTGTATATGTATGATTAATACAAGCAGTGTCGGTCACCGACACCAGAAGATATTGAATTGATATATATTTAAATTTGTACTCTTTCAATAAATAACAAATATGCAATGTATAAATAAAGTTTTAATTTTGCATTATACATTTTATATTTTTATATATTGTCAGTTCTTAATCTATCTATAGCCCAATTTTATCGCTCGATGTAAGTTGTAATTACAATAAAACTGGAATAACTTAATGACATATTCTTAATTTAATAACTATGTCGTAACTCTTGAAACAAGAATATACAAAGAGTAAATTATGGAACAGCAATGAAAAGGAAAAAGATATAACTAAATTATTAGTTCGGAAATACAATTCTTAAAAAAAATATCGTTTCAAAGGTTTATTAAATTAGTATTAACCTTGTAAATTAATTTAATTTTTCTTGCTCTTTTATCCACTTCTAATATAAAGTCAGTTTAAGAGAATGAAAGTTTTCCTCGATAAATTCGATTGCTGTGGAAGTATTTAGATGATATGCCATTTTGTTTTTCGATTACTTTTTAAAACATACAAAAAAACTTTTTGTTGATTTTGTGTATCTTTTTTATGTGTTATTTGTATCTGATATAAAAAACTATTGTTAGAGAAAACAAGAATATTGTTCAATGTTCTGTCAAAATAGTGTGTTTACGAATACTTATATATTATTTACAAATAAAACTTAAACTTACACACCCACCTATATAATAATATAAGGATTTTTGGTAACTTCTTATTTTTAGATTACTTAAATTATATGAATTAATATAATTGTGCAAGAACTTTAATACTTATCTCTGAGAATGCTGAAGTTCAATTAGTACAGCTCAGCTAAGTGCACCGCACTAACGGATATGTGAGAACTAACTCTACTGAAACTTCCTGTATCTTTCATTGTGTTATCAAGGATTTACACTTGCTTTTATTCTGGAACATACTCCATTTTGTACAATTATTATACGTTTTTTATTGTTATACACTGATTTGTCTGTAACAGCTATAACGACAAAAATGGTGAGAAATGACAACGATTTCAGGGTCTTTGCTAAAATATATATGAGCGGTCCAATATTCTATACATTATATTTCTCTTTTCGTTACAAAACAGACATAAAACATTGTCGACTATAAAAATTTGTTATATATAATTATATAATATGGGATATATGATGTTATAAAATCTGTCACCTTATGGTGCAGGGCTTAGCTATAGTCATTTTACCGTAGCTCGCAAAGGGTCTCCTCGACTGATGAAGGACCACCCTGACACTGAATGTCAACGTGAAATTGTATTTTAGCTGTATTTCGTTAGGTCAATTTTTGGAAGTCCAACTCTCCCTCCCTCTTCAATCCTTCTTTCACCAATCTTTACGTTTTCCTTCTCAAGTGCTGGCAGAACCCTTATAATTCATATAATATTGTAAGAGTTAATGGGTGGTAGTTTTGATATAGACCCTCGGTGACCCTATACGATGAGCCGTACCTTCGTTTGTCTTCCTTGACTATTTAAATTTTTTTTTTTTTTTTTTTTCTTTACTATGCAAAAAGTAAACTAAAATGTATATAAAATTCTACTGACATAATGTTTGATTCAAACTCCTCCGAAACGTATGGACCATTTCTTATGAAAATTTGTGCGTACGTTTAATAAGTCTGATAATAGAGATAGAGAAAGAGTGCATCGACCCTACATTTTCATTTCTCTACCACAAATTCTTATTTTTAAATAGCGATATAAATACTTATATTTTCACTTTTTTATACCGCCAAAAAATATATCAATAATATATGAGTTTATAAAATGTTTTTATTCTTATGTATTAAATACCTTACTGTTGGAATGAAAATAAAAATGTAATAAATGTTCAACATCAAAGCAAACCACGAGTAAAGGTGCAGAAAATGTTTTTAAAATTTCATTGGACGCAATGAAAAGTTTATCAGTCAGTAAGGTGGTAAATGGCGCATCAGGGAATGGGGCTCTCCTCCTGCATTGCTTTGTGCAGTGGATAAGCTGTCAAGGCATTTTAAGCTCACCGGTACGTACACACGCCACGATCATACACTTTGTTGTTACTTCCACAAAGTGCTGAAGTTACAATTTGTCAAGTTTCCTTAAACAATAAGAAACCGTATCTCTAATACATTGAATACATAATTGCTTGAAGAAATTTGTATTGATCAAAGTATATCATGGTACACCATGGTATACAATGAAGACAGCACAGACAAAATGTAAAAAATTAATAGCTAGTTTCTTAATGATAATTTATGTTGTAAGGCTTACGTTTGTTTTCATTTAACGAATTTTTTAAAAGAATTGGAAAATTCATGATCCTTTTTTAGTATAAAATAATTTGAAAAATAATTTAGAGTTCAAAAACTTTAGTCTTTTAAACTATTGTTATGCTTTACCATTTGATATCTATATTATACTAAATATGAATATATTTAGCTTTTATATAATAAAATGATCCGGAAACACTTATGTTAAAGCAATCGTAATTTGACCGATTAGTTTCATACCCCATGGAGGCACGTGAACTGTAAGCACGGTCCTGATACTTTTTAAGAAAAATCTTTAGCTTAGTATATTTTTATTTATTTACATATTTATATATTATAAGGGATATTTTTTAAATCTTCTATAATATAGTTGGTATGAATTTCTTAAAGAGCTTATTTAACATTTATCTGTAGTGACCGATATTGATGTATATGTAAGATGTAGGGAACAAAGTCAAACTCACTCGAAAATGGATAACTACAGACTGCCTGTATATTTTATTCTTTAAAACTTATATATTATATTATTGCATCACATTATTTGAGATGCGCAATTAGATGATCTCATAACAATATTGGGTTGCGGTCAGTGACCGGCACATATTTTAGAACTGTCAATTACACTCTCAGGAATTTTTTAGAAGTTTTAAAACTGTTGATTTTTCCAAAGTTTGAGCAAAGCCGTGTAAATCAAAGCGTGTAATAGACATGGGATACAAGTAAAAATAACTTATGCATTATATTTTATGTGTAAATATAAACTATTTAAAGATAAATTGGTTCAAAACAAATAACAAAGTAATATTTACGAATAATCTATTGATTTATTGAACGAAGTATTTATAAGAGAGCTAAATAGTAGAATTCAATAACTAAAGCACTCTTATTTATTCACGGAGAAGTTGAAATAAGGTCCTAAATGTTAAAAATTACTTTAAGAACAGAAGAACATTATGATACACTTCTCAGCTTTAAGTTTGAAGAACTGCTTTCTTTAATTCAAGTTACAGTAAAAACAGTATTTCTTTTACAGAATATACTACTGCTGGTGTCGTTATTATTATTAAAAGTAGTTCTATTTCAGATTTAAAATAAATTATAAACTCATTTTGGTTCCAACACTTTTTAAAATTAAAATTAAGTTAAAAAGCTTTTTGAAATTAACCAAATTTTGTTATTCAATTAAAAATTTTATAAAATAATATATTACAATGTTTAAAATGTTGATTCATGTTTCTCTTTTGATTAATTCGTGTCAGTAATATTATGATGACAAACTATAATATAATATGATATGATATGATGTGATGTGATGTGATGCGATGTGATATGATATGATATGATATGATGTGATGTGATGTGATGCGATGTGATGCGAGATGATTTGATGTGATGTGATGTGTTGTGATTTGATGCGATGTGATGTGGTGTGATGTGATGCGATATCATATTGATATGTTATTTTTTATCATTAGACTTGGACTAGAATGATAAATTATTTATTATTATATTAATATTTAATATAACAATCATATCTACCTCTCTAACAGCAATTTCCATAAAATACATGAAGATCCATTTTTTATGTTAAAAGACGAACAAAAGAACATGCCCGCCCTCTGATGGTAAATGGTCACAGTCACCCACGGTTTTTTTACTCTTACTCATTTCCTCTTAGTGTTAAAAATATATATATTTACATTCCTACTTTAATTTGGAAAGATTCTAAACAAAATAAAACTTAGGTTTTTACATTTATTACATTTAGTATAGCGATATCAGTCACTTAGTTTTTTTTCTTAAGGAAAAGCTTAAACGTACTTTTTTAAAATTCTAATATATTTAAAATAGAATAAATAATTAACTACATCTAATTAATGAATAAATGCATAGAGAAGAGTTTCTACTCCATTAATTCCATTACTTTAAGATAAAGACGAGTATAAAAATACTAGATTTTATTCTTTAATAGGAATCCATAGGTTTGTAGCTTTTTAATTCTTTATCTCAATTATTATCTTTTTATATCTTTTATTCTTACTTCAAACAAAATATTGATATTAATAAGAAATATTAAAATACGTTAGCGTACGTTCAATTTGGTTTCTTGCCACTGGTACTGGAAGTAATCTTAACAGTTTAATAAATAGTTCTTCAATCGAATCACGAAGCTTCTAGTGAAGGACAACGTGTCCTTAGAATGTCTAAGAAGTCAAAGAAAAGGCTCCTCACTACGTGAGCTACTCGTAAAGTAACACATTCCAAGGACCCCTGCTCCAAGTTAATCCTAATCCTACATAAGTCTGCATTCTCGTTTGCTATTAATATTAGAAACAATATACAAACAATATTGGATTCTACTATTAGTAAAACGAATTAAATAAATTTAAAATTGTATTTTACAAGTATAGAAAAATATAAATTTATCATTAAAACATCAGAAATAAACAACATTTAATAATTTTTATTTTATAATTAGTAAAGCAACAATTTTTATGAGCTATAATTCTTATTTAAAATTAAAAAGGCATACAAGATGGCGTCGGCTCTGCTTATAATATAAATTATAAAAACAAGGAGAAAGCTATAAATAACAATAGTAATCCGACACGGGTTGAGCGTAATGAACTAATGAGATGGACAGACTATCCGCGGATCTCATAAACCTATAGATACGCTGCTTTTTGATAATTGGATATATTATAATATAATCAAAGTATAACATTGTGGTAATTCTTATGCCATGGTGCTTTTTGAACTCTATATCTAAGAGGGCGCTTTTGAAACCCATTTGAATTTTAAGTAGAAGAGTGTCTTATCAGAGGGGCTTATTTCGATAACTGTGGTATCAAAACGAGCCCTCCTGAAACTTCCATTTAACGTAAGTAAGTTGTAAAGAAATAAGTAGATAAATTAATAGAACAATCACAAATAAAGACCTGGATACTTCTAAATCTTTATAAGACTCAGAAAATTATAGAATAATAGTTTCTGTCGGTAAATCTAAAACATTGTAGAAAACACGTGTTTTGTCTTTTGAAAAAAAAAAAGTACTAAAAAATAAATGTATGAACATATTTTTTAAATACTATTTTTACTTTATAAGAGTCAACGAGCGTGCGGGTCACAAGTGAAATTTGATCACCGCCGCCCACGAACTGTTGCAACATCCGAAGACTCATAAAAGTGTTGCCGGCTTTGGAGGTAGGAGTATACCCCCTTTTTTGAAGGTTATGGATACCTTCAAAACCATCGATCTGAAAACACCGACGACGGAAGTTCATTCCACATCTTTGTGGTACGTATAAGAAACGTCTAAAAATAATGGTCTTTACACTATTTTGTAATTTTTTTTTATATATATATTAGTATAAAAATGCATTGTTTTTTTTATTAACGAGCAGCTTTTTCTAAGGCATTGATTTTCTGCACAGTGATAGATAGAGGGATAGATTTAGGTTGACCGTCCCTGGGGAATCGTTTGATCCTAGCTGTCCCAGATTTCGAAAAGGCTCACATCTTATTTATAATAGTGAATATTCATATAGATTTACAAAACGACTTCATTTATTTTAAAATACTTCAAACAACACAATAGAATTCGTGAAAAACATTTGTTGAAGAATAAATTTTCCTGAAATTGAAAACCACATCAGAAATTCGAATGTAAGAAAATACTATATAAAAGTTGTAAAACCAACAGACCATTCATTGTTTTGTTTGTATACATGTGCTACCAACATAAAAAAAAGTATCGCGGAAAATTCGTATTAGCAAAAGGAGAAACCGTTTCATGTTTTATTTATTCCTTGGTTTATTTATGACTTGTTCTTATATTTCAAAACAAGTGTTATTTAAATTTATGTTACTTATCTGAAGTGTATTTTAAATTGTCTCCTTAGTACCCTTTTATTACTTATTTTAAAACTGTGGTGCTATAAAGATTGATACAGACGTACCGTGAGATACTATTCTCATTCATTCATCTCTTCACGTTTACGCAGGTACCTATAATTAGTTTAGTAAGAATATTTTGTTTCCAAAATGAAAGGATACTCCAGTGGTTCACTATTTTATAGAACACTAAAGGAATTTGTAGATTTTGTTTCTATTTAAAAAAACAACCTATGAAAAAATCATAAAAATGAATACAGAAGTGATCCCGTTAAGACGTATACAGATCTCGTTTACCTCGTACCAATTACATTTTTCATGTATTGAATAATGTTCGTTCAAATGTTCATCTGCGCCGACTAAGCAATGAAATACAATTACATTTACAACTTCGATATTTGCTTTTGAAATATGTAATATGCGATTTTGACATTTTATATTTTTTCTCTTGATAATATTATAAAAGTTTCTGTAACATTAAGATTTATAAAATAGCTGTTATTCTCGTTCACTTGCTCATTAATTGAATTATTATAAGACTAATAATTATTCAGAAAGAATGAATATATCAGTGACTGAATGTATAAGTTCTAAATATGTTTTTTAATAACTTACCTTAATTTTTAACTTGTAATTATAATTACAGATATATTTTCTATTACATTTACATCATCAAAGTGTAATATAATTTCAACGTGAAGTGAACTGTGTTCGTATCATTTGACATCTGACATTATTTGTAACAAAGCTTCTGTTGGTTTGATGTCGCTACTATGTGACTCTTCAATGAGTGACTTAGAAACGTCAAGCTAAGGAACTTTAATACTTTGTTCTGTAATAATTGTTTTATTTATTTTATATAACATGTTAATAATTGTAGATACAGTTTTTTACTAAATATAAAAGAATAATGATTGCACTTGATATTTTTTCTACCATAGTCTCTAGTCAATTAGCATTATTTCATAACTTTATTATGTTTTTCAAAGCAAAATATTATCAATCACAAAAACTCCGTTGTTCTCGTTAGAGTCCTGCTGATGATTTATAACTAATGGCACCAGATCTCTTAGTAATTACTTTATAGGAGATAAAACTATAGTCTTCTTTTCATTAGTATACATTTAAAAGAAACTATTTAAGTAATAGTAACTCGCAAAATAATTAAATAATAAAGATACTAAAAACATCATAAAATGGAATCTTTTTAAATATATATATTATACAATAAAGTAAAAATATGTTAATAAATGCATTCATTTTAAAATAAATATAGAAGAATCTAAAACATACTCCCGCATATGTATATGATATATAGATTGCAGGTCTACCCTTAGTATAGTATGGAAAAAATATATCATAAAAATTTACAAATATATTTAAAGACAACGTCAGTTATAATTTATAACATTTATATCAAAAGTTTGCTGAACCCGTGACTGTAAATTGTTTATCATCTGAAAACATGGGCGGTACGTATTACCGTTATAGCCTCATTTACTAGGATGGGGTGAAAGTTTCTAAACCCATCAACTATAAACAGAGATGAAGCATTTTGAATTCCTTCGCAAAATTATGTACAAACATTTAAGTACTTATTTTTTTATCATTTTTTTCATCTACCCACATTTGCTAGACTTCTTAATAAATTTTCTAACCCTAAGCTTATCTGGAAGAAATCGCCGACTGGCGATAAGACCGCCTCTTGTATATGTCCTTTATGTATTATTTTCATTTCTTGTAGTGTACAATAATGTATATAAATAAATAAAAAAATATGTAATTTGTTACAAAAACCTGTAACACTTTCAAGGATAAAATTAAATTATTTTCTTCTATTATTATATAAAAAGAACTAAGAGTAATTGAACTTTTTTGTGGGCAGTAAGTTTCCTCTAAGTCCATCCATGGCTGGCGGCCAACTCGCGTCGTAGCCAATGTGCCAATGTGTTAGTGAAGTCTCACATTATTTGTGTAGTTCCTTTAAGATAACTATTATTCCAATTGAACTTAGTAAAGGTTATATTATTGTTAGAATTTAATGTCATATATATTTAAATAAATATATGTAAAATATCTTAGTTTAGTTCTCATTTAGAATTCAATAAAAATTAATATATTATAGTGTTACCTTTTTACTATCTTTTATGATCAAACCGTCTTCAATACAAAGTCTCATATACTTTCTCTTTAAAGTCCTTTCAAGAAATAATCTAATGAAATAATGTAATTATTATTATATAATAATTTATTTGCTCACTGAATCACTTACATATATATGATACGTTTGTGAAATGACACAGAGATTTCAATTTTTACAATATAACTAAACATAAAAGGAGAGCTAACAACAAATTTCTTATATTTGTAAATGTTATTACTTACAGAGATATATCTCAGAATATAATATAAAGCTTGTATCAAAATACATACGTTTTTAATACAAGTAATTTCTTATATCAAATTACAATTAGTAATTAAAATTTTATGAAGTATGACTTATTGTCAATAGTTATATTATTATAGCTTGTAGTTCATCTCAACATCTTCACTTGTCTTAATTAATTAAGACTTGATCTTTATCTCACAGAGTTTTGAGAGCATTTTTTTAAATAAAATACATTCATAATATATATTTTATAATTTTAATTTAAATAAAAAAAGTTTAGAATTACATAACAAATATACTGTAAATAGTATTTAGCAATTACACTAAATTCTAATAATTATTTAATATACTAACAACAAAATTATTCAATTTTGTTTTAACACCATTTAAAATATACAAATTAAGATCATATTATATATTGTTCTAATATAACCTCCAGCGTGCGAGGCGACACTCAGAGCACGAGCAATGCGGCGTTCGTTACACTCTAAGATGATTAATGACACCCTCTTGATTAATTACACACCCCTGAGGTAATTACTGAACAGGCTTTGGCGCTTTTTGTGCAACCTTTTACTTATTGAACTGATAGGTATTTATAGGAACTATATGATATCGTAAATGCATTTACTGTACAGAGAGCGTGTTCCATATTTTTATATCTTAAAAAAGATTAACTAACTCAGAAGTTGCAGGTTCGACTAATGCTTTTTAATGATTTTTTTCGATTCTTATTTATATTCGAAATAAAATTTAACATAATGAAACTTCTTTATAGACAATCTAAAATATTATCAACAACATTATTTCATATCCCTATGATTTCTTTTAATGAGTATATTTTATCACAAAATACTCCTAAAGTAAGTTTCTAATAATAGTCGTGTAGACTGTTGATCTATATATATATATATATGTATATATATATATGTTTATATGTATACATCCTTATATAAAATCGAATCGCTTGGTTGCTTCTAAAATATGTTTAGATCTATTGAAAAACGCACATCAGCTGTTGAAAATGTTTCAGTTTATTATATATTTTTATTTTGTATTTTCGTTTGCAGAAAATATAACATATCGCCATGCATTACAGATATCGTCTGCAAGTAGCGACTGGTTGTTGTGTGTTTTATTTCTTGTGCTTTTAAAAACAACGTGTCTTTTTACAGGAACTTGGTGAACTGTATGTCTGCGCTTATTACCAGAAGTGTCGGTCACCCACACAAGGAGATTTTAAATTTATATATGTTTATATTTTTACTTTTATAATAAATGACAACATGAAATATATATAGTTTTTATTTGATGTATATCTTCTTATTTAAAGTAGAAATATTATATTTATAGATAACTCTATTTCTATGTAGAGCTCTATTTTACCAATTAAAATTACATTCACATAAGAACTTGAGTTATAATCCAAATTATATGTATAGAATAAGAAACGTAGTCATTATTCTTAAAACAAGTATTTACATAGAGTAATTAAATGAAACAGGAATGAAAAGGAAAACATTATAATTAAATTTAACATTTTACAATACGAAGACGCAATTCTTTAGAAAAATATAGTACGAATCTTGTAAATTAAGTAAATTATTTTTACTCTTTTATCGGCATGCAATGTATATAGATCATGTAGAAGAAAGATAGTTTTCCTCCATAAATACGAATACTTTGGAAGTATTTGAATCTTAGATTTAGATGACATGAAATTTTATTTTTATCAAACATTTAAACAAACTTTTAGGATTACCTAAAAGTTGGTTTTAATGCTCGTTCTACACACACAAATTATTGTGTGTGTAGAACGAGCATTAAAGAACTGATAAACAAACTTTATGTTTTATATTTTATGTGTAAATATAAAATAACTGTACGTCCTTACTTTAAATTCTCCATATACTAAGGCATTGAAATAAAGTTCTACTGGTTAAAAATCACTTAGAGAACATTATAATATGCTTCTCAGCTTTAAGTTTGAAGAACTGCTTTCCTTAATTCAAGTTAAAGCAAAAATAGCCTTCGTTCTTATACAGAATACATTACCACTAGAGTTGTTATTATTACTAAAAAGTAGCTCTGACTCAGATTTAAAACAAATTATAAACTCATTTGGAACCAACAAATTTAAAAATTAAGATTAAGTTAAAAACCTTTTTGAAATTAACATGTTTGTTATTAATTTACAACTTTTATAAAATAATGTACTACAATATTTAAAATGTTTTAATGTTTCACTTTTTATATATTTGTGTAAGTAATGTTATGAAGATAAATTATAATAAAATATAGTCTTCTTATTTTGTAAGTTTAAATTAGGACGGTAATAATAAATTACAGTAAAAAACATCTGACACGCGGCAATCGAGCTTGCCGCTATGAAAAACTCGTAATCGGCAAATTATAACTCGCAAATTAATTAACAAACAAAAGAAAAAAAAATAAATTAAAATAATTAAATTAATTAATTAATTTTTAAATTTTAAAAAATTAAAAAATCCGAAATTTTTTTTCCATTTTTCGGTAACTTCGGCGGCCGATCTGACCACCTTCCCGTTGGACAATCAACATAATTTTGAAAAGTGAATCTTACATTTAGATGCTGATTCCAAATATATCTTTAGTTTTTCAAAATTCGAAAAATAAAATTCGACACACACACACACAGACACACAGACACACAGACACACAGACACACAGACACACAGACGCACAGACACACAGACACACAGACACACATACAGACAGACAGATCGGAAGGAAAAACTGAGTTTTTCGAAAATACAGATATACTACAAAATTTAAAAAATAATACTCCACACTACCATAATTTAACAAATAATACTCGAGGATCCATATTTTATGTTAAAAGAAGAACAAACGATCATGCGGGTCACAAGAGACTAGCGTCTTTTTTTCTTCCTAGTGTCAAAAGAAAATTATTAACTTACATACCTACATTTTATATATTTTATATATAGAATAATAATTAATTGTGCAAGCTACAAATAATAAAACTACGTTAAATATTGTTTCGTCCAACTTGTATTAGAAATACTCGCAGCAGGAACAAATAGTTCTTCAAGTGAATCACGTAGCTTCTAGTAGAGGACAACATGTCCTTAGAATGTATAAGAAGTCAAAGAAAGGACTCCTCACTACGTGAGTTACTCGTAAAGTAACAAAATCGAAAAACTCCGGCACCAAGTAATACCTCATCCTTCACAAATCTTAAATATCTTTCACTATTAATGTTAGAACCAATATATAAACAATATAAAATTCTATTATTTAGTAGTAACTAAAACAACAGTTTTCATGAATACAATAATAAATCTTATTTAAAATTTAATAGTCTTAAAGATGGCGTCGGCTCCGCTTATCGTGTAAATTATAAAAAAATAAGGAGTAAGCTATAAATTACAATAGTAACTAACACCCATTTCTTTTTTTTTTTTCCGTTGGAAAAACCCGTTACAGGTACCCCGTCGGCCCAGGGGGGTGACGGCATAGAGGATGCTGCCATTTTTAAGGCTACCCACTAAAAAACCAACGGTTGCCCTCTTCGCCGTAATGGGACGTCACGGGATCGCGTTAGCACACACCGTGACGCCCCGGCGAGACCCCCCGAATGAGGGTGCCCCGAGCAACGTAGAGCACCCTCCAGTCGTAGGCCTATGTTAGGTAAGAGGGGTCAATGTAACTAACACCCTAAAGGACACCAAGTCAGTAAGATACTGACACCCTAACAGACGAACAGGCTAAAACACTAACTCCCTAACAGATTAACACACTAAGGCACTATTAGTATGGTATAATACGCTAAGATACCAAGTCACTGAGACACATTAACACTCTTCTGCATTGACGCTTGATTGGTTGGTGTTACTTTTTGTTACTATAAGTTTAGATATTAAGTACAAAATGAGACGTACGGGCAATCCAAAAATCTAACAAACCTATCTAGAGATAGACCTAACCTAGATAGAGATTTATTATTCTTAAAGCACAATATGGTAGTTCTTCTTAGACGAGGGCGCTTTTGGAACGCGCGTAACTTTAATTTTGGGAAGGAAAGTTTCTTGTCACAAGGATATATTTCGATAAGTGTGATTTACTCAACGAATCTGTTTATTTTGATTGCCTTAAACAGCACATTAATATTATGTGTTTGAAAGAAAAAATTGTATAGTTTCAGATGAATAAATTTTCCTGAAATTTTCCTGAAAACCATATGTGAAATTCGATTCAAAACAAGAATACAAGAATAAAAATAGAACTGGTTCTCTATACAGCATATAAAAATTGTAAAACCTACAATCATTCATTGTTTTGTATGTATACATGTGCTACCAACATAAAAAAAAGTATCGCGGAAAATTCGTATTTGAAAGAGGAGGAACCGTTACATGTTTTATTTATTCCTTGGTTTATTTATGACCCGTTCTTATATTTCAAAACAAGTGTTATTTAAATTTATGTAGCTTGTACGAAGTATATTTTTAAGTAACTAACAGTATTGTTTTATTATTTGAAAACCGTGGTGCTATTAAGGTTGTTTTAAACGCGTCATAACATACTGTTTCAATTTAGGTGTCTCTTCACACATACGCAGGTAGATATAATTTATTATGTCCAATGTAGTAAATGTTTAAAATTATTCTTTTCAATGGAAAAACTATTCTTTTGAATGAAATCATGTAATGACACCAATTGAAAAATAATTTATCAGTGGCAATTCAATTTGTAGAAAAATACTGAAGAAATGTGATACTAATAATCATTCACAATGAATGAGTATATTAGCGGCTCAATGGATAAGTTATAAGTGTGTTCTCAAGTAAATACCTTCAGTTTTGTACTTCTTTATGTTATCTTTATAAAAGGTAATTTAAAATCAAGAGTCGTAAAGGCTTAATATTATGAGGGTATTTTGTGAGCATGTCAAAGAGAATGCGAATGACTCTAATTGTTTTATATGTACTATGTTGAACATCTAAAACTTCTTAAACTATACTAATGTATAACACTACTGTAAACATAACAAGATAGAAATAAAATCACCAATTCAGATTTATGTTTTACTTAATCCGACCGCATTGATATTTCATATGGGGTGGCTGAGGTGACGTCACTGAAGCGGACAGGGTGGAGGTTGTCGTGAATAAATTTGAATCCTCGAACCGGCCATCGCTTTAAGCTTGACGCAGGAGTCAAACCATGGGGGGCTACGCGTCGGGAACCTCCTCGTGTGCCTGTCCGTTATCGTTGCTGTCGGATACGTCCGGTGGCATCGGAAGCGGTACAGGCCGGTGCTCCCTGGGCAACGGTTAATGAGTTCCTTCGGGTTCGCGTTAGCCGTTGGCTAATGCCCGGCGCTGAGGGGGTCGGTTATGAGGGTTCTTACCTGATTCATGACCGACGGGGGGTGCCGCTATAGGGTCATGCCTGGCGAAACCTTGTTTTCGGTGGTCTCCTTCTGAGACTAACTGGAGGGTGCTAGCTCTGGGGTCACTCCTGGCAACAGGTTGTGACTTCTTAGCTGGTGGGGGGGCCTGACACTTTTTAGAGGGTTTTTCGTGCCCGGTTTCAGGGGTGTCGGGATGCGAGGTCCCGTTATGCTCCCTGGGGCGGCTTTGTTCGCGGGGCCGTCTTGGACGGAGTTTGACCTTTCGCGACGGTGGGTCCGAACCTTACGGCCGAACTTTCGGGGTCGATGCTTGCATCGGTCTCGATTGTTAGATTAGGGGCATAGTGCTGCTGCCCATGCTTTTTTAGTTCTAGGCCCGGTCGCTTTGCCGAAAGGCCAAGCGACCATAGGTAATCTTGCTTTTAGCTTCAGTAGTTTGTAGTTAGATCAATTGTTAATGCCGGTGCAATAAACCGTTGGTACGGTAAGTTTGTTGCTTTTGCTGGTGAGGCTGGATTTGTAAATATTTTAATTGCTTCATTTGTGAAGGCTGGATTTGTATATAAATATTTTATTTTATTTTATTTATTTGCCTCTGTTGGTAAGGCTAGGGGTGAGGAGATAAGCCACTCTTTTGTAAATAAAGATTGTGATTTTAAATATATTTGTTTGTTGTTGTTGTTGTTTTGGATAATGCTGCTCTTATACGGGGCAGCATGATGTTGAATGCTTATTTTATTTTAATGTAAATATGTGCTAAAATTTTATTTTTGCAGAGGTTTCCGATGTTTAAAGTGTTGGTGCGGGGTGGTTCCGGTGGGTGCTTCACTGCGCAGCTGGACATATACCACCCAAACATCGTTATCCTGGGAATCGGTGTCGTTGACCATGTCTAGCGGCCGAGGACCGGGACCGAGGATCTTGGCTTAACCGCCCGGATTGCGAGGAAGAAAACCTCAATAAAAAATCACCCCGAATCCCAAGTGGCGATGCAGCGCGAGGGGATGCGTGGCCGATGGGTTGTTCGGTCGTTACTGCCATCTCCGCTAGTGTACCAGCCGACACTCTAGCGGGTTACGCCTAGGCTTATCCGAGTACAGGGGGCACTGCTCGGACGGACCTTTTATTTCCCCCATACTCGTGGGAACTATATGGATTCTCTATTAAACAAACCAGACGTTAAAGTGCCTGTGAAGGGCGGTGTAAGTGACGTAGTGCCTGAGACTGGCGGTGGTGATGCTTCACTCGCAACGACTGCGGGTGGCATCAAAAATGACTCACGCTTTGTTAGTATGGATTTGGGGACATTTTGTAGACCGGTGTCTGTTATGTTGGAAGCGTGTGCGCTTAAGTCGCACGTACGACTATCCGAATCGGATGCAGACTCAGATGCCACGTTTAAGACTGTGGCTTCTGGGTCGGCTAACGATTTAAGTCGTGGGAGGATGTGGCGGAAGCGGCCTGGCCCGGACGCGAGTGAGTCCGGGTCGGATTCAGACGCATTGCCGATGGCGCCGACCTCTAAAAGGTCAGCGTCGGCAAAGAGGGGCAGAGGTAGGCTCTCTACTACAGGAGATTCTGGTGGGATGGAAAAGGCCCAAAAGGCTTTCCTTAAAACGAAGAGGGTTGAGGTGGATCCAATGGCAGAGGAGCATGTACTGTCTCTGGCCAGATCCCTGAACACCGACTTTGGTTTACCGAAGTCGGTGGATCAACTGGCGGAGCATGCTCGTGTCGGAGTAGAACTCGTTCGGGACGTAGCAAAAAAATCCGGCAACCTTAAGGGGACCATGGTGGGAGCCCTCAATAAGGCTGCCGGTGCCATCGAGGAGGCGGTGCTGGCCCTGTATAGCCGTACGGAGTCGGAAGAGGTGCGACTCCTGCGCGCTACAATCGCCAGGCAAGAGGGCAGAATGGCGGAGATGCAGGCGGAAATCGCCCGCATCACCGCTCGCCTGGCCACACCGACTCCAGAGCCTGCAATCACGGCATCTTTGGCCGAAAGGGAGGAGGCCATGATGGGACGCCTGGCAACAATGGCGGGCAACATTGTAGATGCCAGGATGTCCCGATTCGAGGGTCTCCTTCCGCCGGAGCCGAGAATCAGGCCTACCTTAAGGTCAGATAAGAGAAGGGAGGAGGTGCCTGAAAAGGCACTGGTGGCTGCCGTCACTGGACCCCCAAAGCCCAAGTCCTCTAAAGGCAAAGGCAAGGGTCATAGTGCTCAGCCCACTGCTAGTCTGGCAGTGCCTCCTCTCCTGCCTTTAACCCGGCCGGAACCAGCTGCCACTAGCTCTTCCTCCGCTACTGCTCCGCCTGCTCCGACGTCCCGAGATGACGAAGGATGGACTCGGGTGGAGCGTAGTAAAAAGGGAGGAAGGAGGAAGAAGGAAAAGAGGAAGGCTCCTGCGTCGTCTGGTAAACCAAACCGGAGGGTGCAGGAACCTTCTTCTAAAGAAAAGAAAACGAAGAAAGGGGCACCTAAATTGCGCCCGCCCAGGTCTGCAGCCGTCGTCCTGACGCTGCAGCCTGGCGCTGTTGAAAAAGGGGCAACATATGCCTCCGTCCTCACTCAGGCGAAGGAGAAAGTTTCTCTCGCTGAGTTGGGGATCTCCTCCCTGAAGATGAGGAAGGGAGCGTCTGGGGCGCGTATTTTAGAGGTGCCCGGCGTCGCAAGCTCGCAGAAGGCGGACGAGCTGGCGGCGAAGCTACGGGAAGCGCTGGCGGAGGACGTCTATATCGCCCGGCCCGTGAAAAGCGCCGATTTGCGCATTGTCGGGCTGGACGACTCCGTCAGCGAGTCGGAAGTAGTGGCAGCTGTGGCTAGGGCCGGGGGCTGTCCCGTCGAGTCGATTAAGACAGGGCCAGTTCGCTTTGCTCCCTCGGGCAGCGGTACGATTTTCGTACGCTGCCCCGTGGCAGCGGCTAAAAAAGTTTCGGCCAATCGACTTCTTGTCGGTTGGGTGTCACCAGAAGTACGGGTGTTGCCCCCCAGGCGTATGCGTTGTTTCCGCTGCCTTGAAGTGGGCCACACCCGTGCTCTCTGTCAGTCCCAGATTGACCGCAGCGATGAGTGTTACCGCTGCGGTCAAAAGGGACACAAGGCCTCCGGCTGCTCCGCTGCTCCGCACTGCTCATTGTGCGAGGTGGCGGGCCGGCCGGCAAATCATAGGGCTGGGGCACCATCCTGTAAAGGAACCCCAGCCAAGCCCAGAAAGGGCAAGGCGGTAAATCCTGCTCCCCGGGTTCCGGCTCCGAGAGCAGATTCGGAGGCGATGGTTGTAACGTAATGGCCCTAGCGGGACACAACCATCGCTTCCTGCAGACAAACTTAAACCACTGCGCCGGGGCTCAAGACTTGCTCTTGCAGTCCTTGGCACAGTGGCAAATAGATCTTGCGGTCGCTGCCGAGCCATATTTTGTCCCTACCCGCGAAACATGGGTAGGAGACATTTCTGGCTTGGTGGCGATCATCACGTCGGCTGTAGCCCCGGTCTCCTCGGTGATCGCCCGTGGCCGGGGCTTCATTGTCGTTGCATGGCGGGAGATCGCAGTTGTGGGAGTCTACTTCTCTCCCAACCGCAGTCTCGCCGAATTCGAGCAATTCCTGAGCGAGGTTGAGACCCAGATCCGAAGGGCTCATCCGCGCCCAGTGGTCGTCATGGGTGACTTTAACGCCAAATCATCGGCGTGGGGGTCACCCAGGACCGACCCGCGAGGTTCCGAGTTGGAGGATTGGGCAGCGGGGATCGGCCTCCTGATCCAAAACAGGGGGTCGGCGTACACTTGTGTGCGGCAGAGGGGCGGGTCGATCGTCGACTTGACGTTCGCCAGCCCGGCTGTCGCACACCGTGTCTGCGACTGGAGGGTGATCGAGGATGTGGAGACGTTGTCGGATCACCGATACATCCGGTTCGACGTCTCCGCTTCCTTGATCGCCCCCGTCACGAGTCCCAGAAGTAGGCTTCCACAACTTCCCAGGTGGACGTTGGGGCGTCTCGATCGAGACGCCTTGCTGGAAGCTCTCGTCGTCCAGGCCTGGTGTTCTCAGCCGGCCGGGCCTGTGCGGGTGGATGAGGAAGCGGAGTGGCTCCGTCGGTCTTTGACTGCGGCTTCCGACGCGTCAATGCCCAGAGCCAATCCGCCAACCGCTCGTCGACAGGTGTACTGGTGGTCTGGCGAAATCGCCACGCTGCGTGTCGAATGCGTGGTGGCCAGACGCCAGTACACCCGTTATCGCAGAAGGCGACACCGCATGAGGCGGTATCGTGACGAGACGACGGAGCACGAGCTGTACGGGATCTTCAGAGAGAAGAAGAAGTCCCTGCAGCTCGCTATCAGCAGAGCCAAGAATCAGGCACGGGAGGAGCAGCTCGAGACTCTGGATCGCGATCCGTGGGGGCGTCCATACAAGTCCGTCCGGGGCAAATTACGCCCCTGGACGCCGCCGCTGACCCAGATTCTCGACCAGCAACTCCTGAGAGATATAGTGTCCGCCCTATTTCCACACCGGGCGGATCACATCCCCCCCGAAATGGCGCGATCGACCGAGTCTGGTCGCGCTATGGAGGAGGAGGTTAGCGGCGTGCCTGAGCTCACAGATTGTGAGTTCGACGCGGCTGTGGGTAGGCTCCGAGCAAAAAACACCGCGCCCGGACCGGACGGTATCCACGGTCGTGTTCTAGTCTTGGCTCTCAATGTTCTAGGGGACCGGCTCCGGGGGCTTTTTGAAGCGTGCCTGGAGTCGGGGCGATTTCCCGAGGTGTGGAAAACCGGTAGCTTGGTCCTACTCAGGAAGGACGGGCGCCCCGCAGAGTCACCCTCTGCCTACCGCCCCATCGTGCTGCTCGATGAAGCCGGCAAGCTCTTTGAAAAATCATAGCTGCCCGCATCATCGAGCACCTGACTCACGTTGGTCCCGATCTGGCCGACTGCCAGTTTGGGTTTCGAGCCGGCCGCTCGACGATCGACGCGATCAGTCGAGTCAAGGCCGAATCGGAAGAGGTGACCGGCCGCGGCGGGGTGTTAATGGCGGTGTCGCTCGACATCGCCAACGCGTTCAACACCATGCCGTGGAGTTGCGTCAAAGAGGCACTTATTTACCACCAAGTGCCTCTCTACCTCCGTCGCCTGATCGGTAACTACCTGAGTCAGAGGTACGTCTTGTACCAAGGGCGGTACGGCATCGAGAGGAGGGAGATGACGTGCGGTGTTCCACAGGGGTCTGTCCTCGGACCTCTCCTGTGGAACATCGGATACGATTGGGTGTTGCGGGGCACCCTCCCCCGCGGTCTCAGGGTGACGTGTTACGCGGATGACACCCTGGTCACCGCACGGGGGACGAGCTACCGAAAGTCCGCCCGCCTGGCTACGGCCGGTGTGGCAATGGTCGTCCGCCGCATACGCGATCTGGGCCTCCAGGTGGCGCTCGACAAGTCCGAAGCCCTGTGTTTTCACGGGCCTAGGACTTCGCCTCCTCCTGGAGCTCACGTCGTAATTAGCGGTGTCCGGATCGAGGTTAAGGCCGATATGAAATATCTCGGGCTTACCCTCGACAGCCGGTGGAACTTCATAGAACATTTCCGTCGCTTGGCCCCCCGACTGTTAGGCGCTGCCGGCGCCCTCGGACGTCTGCTGCCGAATCTCGGGGGACCAAGCGTGGCCTGCCGTCGTCTCTACATGGGTGTAGTGCGCTCGATGGCCCTGTACGGGGCCCCAGTTTGGGCCCCGGAACTCCGGCGCGAAGCCGTCGCCCTCCTGCGAAAACCGCAGAGGGTGATAGCGATCAGGGCCATTAGGGGTTACCGCACTATATCCGCGGAGGCGGCGTGCGTATTGGCAGGCTCGCCACCTTGGGATTTGGAGGCCGTGGCCCTGGCGAAGCTCCACAAGCGACGTCAGGCGCTGCGGTCTCGTGGCGAATCGCCGACGGTGACGGAATCTATGAAGTCCCACGCTCGACGGTCCGTGGTCCGGAGGTGGACCGAGCGGCTGGCCGATCCTACGGCCGGCCGCTCGACCGTTGAGGCTGTCCGGCCGGTTCTGCGCAACTGGCTAGACAGGCGGCACGGGGTTCTCACATTCCGGCTGACTCAGATTCTTTCCGGGCACGGTTGCTTCGGAAAGTATCTGAGTCAAATAGCCCGGAGAGAACCGACGACCCAGTGTCACCACTGTGCGGCAAGCGAGGACACCGCGCAGCACACCCTGGTCGACTGTTCGGCCTGGGTGGAACAGCGCGGTGCCCTTCGCGATGCCATAGGGGCTGACCTGTCGCTTGAGAGCATCATCAGTGCGATGTCCTCAAGCGAAAGGTTATGGACGGCGGTCACCTCTTTCTGCGAGGACGTGATGTCGCAGAAGGAGGCGGCGGAGCGGGCGAGGGAGGCAAGTGGTGACCCCCACCCGCTTCGTCGACGACGCACGGGAACGCGGAGGAGGGCCTACCGGGCCCTGCTTCGCCCCCCGTGAATGGGGCCGGGGCTATAAGCCCCAAAGGCCTCAGAGGAGGTGCGCGTGGTACCACGTGTGATACCACGCGCTTTCCTAAGCCGTCACCGGGAGGCACCGGCATTGGTGCACCTCGGTCCCCGATGGAGGCCGGCGCGACTCGCAAGCGCGTCGGCCGGTGCTGGCGGAGGGGTGGAAGACTGCAAACGCGTTCCCACCCCACGCCACCACAGGCACAGTAGGAGGCGGACTTCGCAGGGGTTTTAGTGGGTATTCCGGGCGTCCATGGAGTTAGGAGGGGCGTTTCGGCGAGACGAGTCCCACACTCGGGCGGCGGCCCGGTCAGTGCGTAAAGGCATTTCCCCTGACGTGAACAAAAAAAAAAAAAAAAAAAAAGGAGTCAAACCATGATAATATTAAAAGAATATTAATAAGCCATTATTGCCCTTTTTTTAAACAAATTTTTAATTAACATTACAATTTCTGTGAAATATGTTGATATTGTTTAATTAAAGCATTACAAATTTTACTCTTTAGTGAATTTATTCGTAAAAAATAATATAATATAGAAAGAAAATAATTAAAAAGTACTAAATATACAAACTCAATGAAATATCAGAGCAGACGGTCAGTGAAACGCAACATATAATATATCCCAGTAGATAAAGTAGTATAATTTATTAATTTAGTTATATTTACTAGCGTTGTATAATTTAAATTATTATTTTTACTTAAACTAAAGTAAGCTCGAATTCATTCTTAATTTATTTTGTTTTTAATTTTCTAATTGAAATTTAGAAGTCTTGTTTTATGATGTAAATAGGCTATTAGATTCTTACTTCCTGCGTAGACACACGTTCCATCAATTAGAATGTTTTAGTATTTATACATAGGTCAATAACATACAAATTAAAATCTCAATTTATTCTCTAAGAGATATTTTAAATAATTGTCTTGCTATATTTACAACTAAAAACAACAACAAAGATTGAGGCAAAAACATTTGACTTGTATAACTTATTCATTAGATATTATTCCTAATAATAAAATTTATATTAACACACTATACCTTATTAAAAAATTATCTACTGTTGTTAAATAGATAGATATGACATCTTTCTTATAAAAGATATCGGGACTATACATATGTAATATCATAGGTAAATTGTAAATAATAACTTACTATTGTCAATACAATAGTGATATATACTATGTAAATCATTAAAATTACGTATCACAGTTCAGCTCTTATGTCAGAAGATTGAACACATTGCTCAGTGTAATTTATCAAACATGTACTCCTTATACCAGCCATCAATACAGACCTTCACAAGATAGACCTCTTGTTAGTTTGAGAATCTACGCACTTTTATTAAATAGTTGTATTTTGATTAAGTAATTTATTTTTGTCAAATATCAATTGATTTGAACCAGTGTCTTAAATCTAGTAAATTCTATAACACAAAAATTGTCCTCGAATTCAAATAAAAGTACGTCTGAATCTAATTATTAATCTTTCAATAATATATTCATGTGTAATAAATTAAGAATAAATACAATATTATATTTAATTCACAGTTTTATTGTTTGTATAAAAATTTTATCTTATACGAAGAGTGTGAATTTAACTAAATAATTTTTTTAATATAATAATAATTCACTTTCCAAGACAAAATCTTTCCTAATCTGAGATCAACAAGAGCGTTGTAATTAAGGTATTATTTTACTTTCATAAAACTCAAAGCTTAAGATAAATTAAAAAAACTTTTGTTACAAAAACTTTTGGCTAACAATGTTTCTTGATTTTGGTACTAGATAATATGAAGTTTAAATATTATTTTAGATTAGACAATCCTTTGCGTAATTCATGATGGGTTATATGGTGGTTCAAATTAATTGATATGAGATCAAGTTTTCTTATGCTACCGACAGTTTTAGTGTAAATATGTGTAGTCAAGAAAGTTCAAATCTGTCGTAAATGAGTAATCAACTACTTAGACTTGCAGAATACTTTGAAAACTTTATCGAAGTAAAGAAAAGAGCTTGGTTTGTAGTTTTATAAGTCAACTAGAGATAAATACATAGTGTCATCGGCATCGCTGTTATCGTCTTTTTTAATAAACATACTTTTTGTCATCATTAGTGGCAACAGGAAGCCTGACATCACAAATCAAAACTACGTATATATGGGCGGCGAACCATTTATAATAATATTAAAATATTTATTCTTGTGTTTTTAACAAAATTTTAAAGTAAAATTGTTTAATTAGTAGGTCAATTTATCAGTAACTATATCACGTAACATGAGTTTAATAGTATGGTTATTTATCATTTAGTATTTAAGTGAGAATTGGCTAATTATGTGATCGAATTTCTAGGAAAACGTTCATAAATAGTTCTATAAGCGAACGATTAACGATACAGTCGCAGCGAGGAATAACTAAAACTCATCATAACTTACGTACATATATATACAGTGTAAGAGTCGATGATACGACAAATGTTCCTATAAACTTTTAATAAATGATACAATTCAGTTTTAGAATCAAAAACATGATCTTGTTTATTTTGGTATTTTTTTTATTTTTATCAAGACTTTAAACAATACATTAAAAAAAAAAACTTATGTTCACAGATTGAACAATTGTAGAATTTTTATATTTGACCAATATAGGATTTCTTTATTCTTAAGCTTCTTTCATTTTATATTGATATACAAAGTAGGAAATAAAATAACAGATACATTTTCTATTACAATTACATCATAAAAGCGTAATATAATTTCAGCGTGAAGTGAACTGTGCTCGTATCATTTGACATCTGACATTATTTGTAACAAAGCTTCTGTTGGTTTGATGTCGCTACTGAGTGACTCTTTAGTGACTTAGAAACGCCAAGTTAAGAAACTTTTGTTCTTCTTTAAGCCCCTTTAATGTAAGGAATATCAATTTTTTTTTAAATTAACAAAAATAAATATAACTTGAAATTAGTGTCCTTTTGCAAAAAAAAAAAAACATTTATGTCATTACTCCTTTCATGTTGTCGAAGCAAAATAATTTTCCATTTCTTTATTTTCATATAAAAATCTTTAATATATTATAACCAGATACTCTCTTTTCTTCTTTCTAATAAACTTTTTTAATTTAAAAAGATAAGTAAAAGTTAGTACCTTATATTATTTAAACTATACTAACTACATAATAAGTAGTCTAAGGTCAATGATAAAAACTGGTAGAATATTTTTTAAACTATTTGTTATACGCCGTTCGCAGCATCACAAACATTTGTATAAACTTTGTAGTTCATCCCAACATCTTCACTGGTCTTCATTAATTAAGACCCAAATGAGAGTTTCTTTTGATGAATTTAATTATTAAACAAAAATGTACTCATTTTTATATCACTCTAACTTGATTCATTGGTTCTATTTTTAAAGGCGACGATGTTTTATGTCTATTTTAAATTAAATAAACGGAATATTTGACCGGTCATGTATATTTTAGCAAAGACCCTGAAATCTTTGTTGTTTCTCATCATCTCTGTCGTTATAGCAATTACGGAAGAACTTGCTTAAAAGTATCCCATATCAGTGTATCCCAAATCAGTGTATAACAATAGTGTTATTAATTAGTTAGGGGATATCTTATATTATAAAATCGAAACGTATGGACCGATTCTCATGAAATTTTGTGTGTACGTTAAGTAAGTTCATTGAGTACGTTCAGTGGAGATAGAGACAGAGACAGAGACACAGATAGAGACAGAGACAGAGACAGAGACAGAGACAGAGACAGAGACAGAGACAGAGACAGAGACAGAGACAGAGACAGAGACAGAGACAGAGACAGAGACAGAGACAGAGACAGAGACATTTTTCTACCACAAACTCCTATTCTTAATAGCAATGTAAGTACATGTAATATGCTTTTACTTTTTTATTCCGGCAAAAATATATCAATAATTTGTGAACTATAAGATGTTTTCATTATTTACCTTTACCTTACTGTTAGCACAAAAATAAAAATGTAATAAATGTTCAATATCAACGTAAACCACGTCTAAAGATGCAAAAATGTATTTAAAATTTCATTGGACGCAATGAAAAGTTTATCAGTAAGTAAGGCGGTAAATGGTGCAGCAGGAAATGGGGCACTCCTCCCGCATTGCTTTGTGCAGTGGATAAGCTGTCAAGGCATTTTAAGCTCACCGGTACATACACTCGCCACGATCATACACTTCGTTGTTACCTCCACAAAGTGCTGAAGTTACAATTTGTCAAATTTCTTCAAGGAATAAGAAACCGTACGTCTAGAACATACAATACATAATTGCTTGTAGAATTTGTATTTATCCTCGTATATCATAGCATTATACAATGAAGACTGCACAGACAAAGTATAAAAAATTAATAGCTGGTTTCTTAACGACAATTTATGTTGTAGGGTTTAGCTTTGTTATAATTTTAAAGAATTTTTAAAACACTTTTCAAATTAATGATACTTATTTAATATAAATTCTTTAAATTTTTATTTGTTAAAAACTTTAAATTCAATTATAAAAAAAAATCTTTTAAGTCTATAATCTTTTTAATCTACCTTTTTTCACCGAGTGTCTCAGTACAATCAACTCTATAATTGAAGAACATTTGGACACTGAAGTGGTGTATATATGGGGTGATTTTAACGCACACCCATGTGAATTTTTTTATAATGAAATGAGAGGTTTCTATAGTGATAGGGACTGGCTATGTGTGGACAGTGGGCTTATAAACAATAGTAATACGTACACTTTTATAAGTGACGTAGGTGATTGTAGGAGATGGCTTGACCATTGAATAGTTATGAAATCAGGACGTAAAACCATTAAAAATGTTGAACATGATGTGTATTGGTCACATCATTTTCCGTTAATAGTTGAATGTGATCTTAATAAAGTGAGAGCTAAATGTCATAATAAGAACTTATCATTCAGCTCAACATATGTTAAACAGATAATTTGGGGTAACAGAAACAAAAAACAGAGTTCTCAGTATAAAGAATTGTGTAACATAAAATTAAGTAAATTAGAATTACCAATTGAATTTAATGTGTCATGAAAAAGTTTGTTCTGATCCTATCCATAAAACTTTAATTGACGAATTTTTTATTGTAAGTGAGGCGGCAATTGTTTCTTGATTTGGTTTGGTTGGGTTTGGTTTGGTTTGGTTTGGTTTGGTTTGGTTTGGTTTGGTTTGGTTTGGTTTGGTTTGGTTTGGTTTGGTTTGGTTTGGTTTGGTTTGGTTTGGTTTGGTTTGGTTTGGTTTGGTTTGGTTTGGTTTGGTTTGGTTTGGTTTGGTTTGGTTTGGTTTGGTTTGGTTTGGTTTGGTTTGGTTTGGTTTGGTTTGGTTTGGTTTGGTTTGGTTTGGTTTGGTTTGGTTTGGTTTGGTTTGGTTTGGTTTGGTTTGGTTTGGTTTGGTTTGGTTTGGTTTGGTTTGGTTTGGTTTGGTTTGGTTTGGTTTGGTTTGGTTTGGTTTGGTTTGGTTTGGTTTGGTTTGGTTTGGTTTGGTTTGGTTTGGTTTGGTTTGGTTTGGTTTGGTTTGGTTTGGTTTGGTTTGGTTTGGTTTGGTTTGGTTTGGTTTGGTTTGGTTTGGTTTGGTTTGGTTTGGTTTGGTTTGGTTTGGTTTGGTTTGGTTTGGTTTGGTTTGGTTTGGTTTGGTTTGGTTTGGTTTGGTTTGGTTTGGTTTGGTTTGGTTTGGTTTGGTTTGGTTTGGTTTGGTTTGGTTTGGTTTGGTTTGGTTTGGTTTGGTTTGGTTTGGTTTGGTTTGGTTTGGTTTGGTTTGGTTTGGTTTGGTTTGGTTTGGTTTGGTTTGGTTTGGTTTGGTTTGGTTTGGTTTGGTTTGGTTTGGTTTGGTTTGGTTTGGTTTGGTTTGGTTTGGTTTGGTTTGGTTTGGTTTGGTTTGGTTTGGTTTGGTTTGGTTTGGTTTGGTTTGGTTTGGTTTGGTTTGGTTTGGTTTGGTTTGGTTTGGTTTGGTTTGGTTTGGTTTGGTTTGGTTTGGTTTGGTTTGGTTTGGTTTGGTTTGGTTTGGTTTGGTTTGGTTTGGTTTGGTTTGGTTTGGTTTGGTTTGGTTTGGTTTGGTTTGGTTTGGTTTGGTTTGGTTTGGTTTGGTTTGGTTTGGTTTGGTTTGGTTTGGTTTGGTTTGGTTTGGTTTGGTTTGGTTTGGTTTGGTTTGGTTTGGTTTGGTTTGGTTTGGTTTGGTTTGGTTTGGTTTGGTTTGGTTTGGTTTGGTTTGGTTTGGTTTGGTTTGGTTTGGTTTGGTTTGGTTTGGTTTGATGCACACGCACAATGCCGAGTGGCTAAGAGTTCTGGGCGCTTTCTAAAGCCACTTTGGGTAATTTTGCCAGCCATCCCTACCGCCACTGCACTCGGGGAATGATTCTCTGGCCCATACGGCAAAAGAGAAAGCCGATCTCTTGGGCACTCTTTTTGCCTCAAACTCGACCTTGAACGACCAAGGGAAAACACTGCTTACCATCCAGCCGGAAATAATTTTCCGGCATAAAACCATTCGACGGTCTCTACTTTCCTTGGATGTTCATAACTCGAGTGGGCCGGATGGCATATCCCCAATCGTGCTACGAACATGTGCCCCTGAGTTGACTCCAGTGCTAATGGTCTATTTTGGTACTCCTATTTCAAAGGCGTAGTCCCGGTCTCATGGAAATGTGCTTTTGTCCATCCGATCCCTAAAAAAGGTGATAGCTCGGACCCAGCTAACTACAGACGTATCGCCAACACCTCTCTTCTCTCCAAAATAATGGACAACATCATATACCGACAGCTCCTTGCGTGACTTGAGGATAACCAGTTGATGAATGACCGGCAATATGGTTTTCGCCATGGTCGATCGGCTGGTAATCTCCTGTTATATCTTACACACCGTTGGGCTGCGGTTATTGAAAGCAAGGGAGAAGATCTGGCAGTTAGTCTGGATGTAGCGAAAGCCTTCGATCGTGTATGGCACAAGGGGCTTCTTTCGAAGCTTCCTTCTTATGGACTTCCCGAGAGTTTATGCAAGTGGATCACCAGCTTCCTCACTGGGCGGAGCATACAGGTCGTTCTCGACGGTTTTTGCTCGGACCCCAAACCCGTGAATGTACCCCCGTGAGTGTACCCCAATGCTGCGTGCTAACCCCAACCTTGTTCGTCTTGCACATCAATGATATGTTGGATATTTCCAACATACATTGTTATGCGGATGACAGCACTGGGGATGCGGTATATTCCGGCCGTGCAGGTCTCTCTCGGTTCGACGAGTGCCGAAAGAAACTTGTGTCTTCTATAGAGACCTCCCTGGGGACGGTCTCAGAATGGGGTAAACTGAACCTCGTTCAGTTTAATCCCCTAAATGTGTATAGGTTTGCGCGTTTACCTCTAAGAAAACCCCATTTGTCGTATCGCCGCTCGTTGATAGCACACCCATCGATGCCTCGCCAAGTATCAGAGTACTGGGACTCGAAATTTCGAGCGACTGTCAGTTTCGTGGTCACTTGGAGAGCAAGGGGCCAACTTGGGCCCCGATGAAATTGGATATGATCAATAGAGCGAGGCAGTATTTCAATCCTGGCCAAAAACATGCGCTTGATAAGGCGCAGGTTCGGCCACATATGGAGTACTGTTCTCATCTCTGGTCCGGATCACCCCAATATCAGCTTCTACCTTTTGACCGCATGCAACGGAGAGCCGTTCGGGTTGTCGGGGACCCGGTGCTCTGTGAACGGCTTGACTCTTTGACGTAGAGACGTGGCATCTTTGTGCGTCTTCTATCGCATTTACAACGAGGAGTGTTCCGAAGAGCTATTTGATCTGATGCCTGCCACCGAATTCCATCACCACACAGCACGTCACCGCCTGCATTTCCATCCATACCACCTGGATGCGCGGCGATCTTCTACTGTGCGGTTTTCGAGGGCTTTTCTTCCACGTACCTCTAAAATGTGGAATTAACTTCCTTCGGCGGTGTTTCCAGATCGATACGACATGGGTACCTTCAAAAAAGGCGTTTACTCTTATCTCCAAGGCCTGCTTGGGATGTTGCAAGAGTTCATGGGCGGCGGTGATCACATTTGACCTGTGACCCGCACGCTCGTTTGCCCTCCTATATCATAAAAAAAATATATTATTATTATAATTATAATTATTATTATTATTATTATTTTATTTTTACTGTAGGAATGATTTAAACTATTTATATGCAATGAAATTCCTATACCTGTATTATACTGAATCTAAGTAAAAGATCCAAAATTATAAGAAACTTTATCTCTTATAGCTATACTATGGCATTAGTTTAGAATCAGCTTGATATAAGATTTTTTTTTTTTTTAATCTCCCCAATTTTAAAATTTTATACATGATTAATACTTTCCAATATCACTATTTTAATAAATATTGATTAATAAATAGTTACTACTTGAGGATAAAAATTAAATAAAAATAAAAAACAATATCTAAGAAATTTATTTCTTCACAGTCATATTTTTAAAATTTTCAATGACATAGTTCGTATGGATTTCTTGAAGAGCTCATTTACCATTTATCTTAGAACTGTCAACTACACCTTCAGAAATATTCAATTTTCTAAGGAAGTATTAAAACTGTTGGCTTGTGCAAAGTTTGAACTCGTGCCGCATCTGCAAACAAGCGACAGGCGTTAAGGAGCAGCCCTTTGAGTGTCACAAATTAAATAAATATTTGAGTTTTCTCAGCTGTTCAAACTTCTCAAATACTAAACATTTATGGGATTTATAAGGATATCGTGTAAATTAAAAAGAACCGTTATAAAAAGCATCTCTATTATAATACTTACGCAATTCGAGATCCTTGAGTTGACACTTTTATATTTTTAAGTTGTTGCACGATTGTATTTTGTTACTATTGATAAATCTTGTTTACTTTTCTGAGAATCTTGTGAAATTATTTGTTTTTATTATATTATTATATACACTGATATGGATATAATAAAATTGTGGCTATAACTTTAGTTATTTGAGTCATATATTTAGTTATTTGATTAATTATTTGTTTTAATAGAACAGTTATACTTATCTTACCCAAAACTTAGCATATCGTGTACTAATGGGCACTAGAGAACTGATAACACATATACAAAACTTTTGTATTATATTTTAAATATTGAAACTATTGAAAGATAAAATTTGAAATAAATTTCTACTTGTTAAAAATATCTATAAGAAAAGAATATTTTAATATACTTCTCAGCTTTAAGTTTGAAGAACTGCTTTCGTTAATTCAAGGTGCAGTAAAAACAGTCGTTCTTTTACAGAATATACTACTGCTGGTGTCGTTATTATTACTAAAAGTATCTCTGTTTCAGATTTAAAATAAATTATAAATTTATTTAGGTACCGACAGTTTTTAAAGTTATAATTAAGTTAAAATGCTTTTTAACATTAACATGAGTTTGTTATTCAGTTACAACTTTTATAAAATAATGTATCACAATGTTTAAAATGTGTTTCATGTTTTTTTAATAATTTGTGTATTATGATGATAAAGTATTATATAACATAGTTTTATTATTTTCTAATATCAAAAAGAGAATTTATTACCTCTTAGTCATTCTCTTAGTGTTAAGAGAAAATAAAAAACTAACGAACCGAACGAAAAGGTTTTAATATAAAATAAGATTTAGTTTTAATTTAGAGAATATTTAATCAAAAAATATTAAAAAAATAATTAATATTATTAACTTATTATTCAATCTTTTGAAAAAGTTTATTAGGAATATTTATTGTTTTTTATTTTATAATGCATTTAAAATAAATTATTTTTAACACCAAAAGTTCCTCCGTTCATTCATTCGTAAAATTATTCATTCCATTATTGTAAGACGCCATTTAAGAAACTTTATTTTATCTTTCGATACGAAACCATGGGCGTGTCTCTTTTTGAATTTTTGTTTTTGATGTTATAGTATTGCATTATTATATATTCATATCGTTTATTCTTACTTCCAAAAATAATTGATATTAATAAGAAATATTAAAAGACGTTAACGTACGGTACTAGAAGTACCTGTAACAATTTTATAAATAGTTCTTCAATCAATTCACGTAGCTTCTAGTGAAGGACAACGTGTCCTTAGAATGTCAAAGAAGTCAAAGAATGGGCTCGTCACTGCTCGAGCTACTCGTAAAGTAACATGTACCAAGAACTCTGGCTTCAAGTAATACCTAATCCTTCATAAATCTGTAATCTCTTTCACTATGAATGTAGGAAGCAATATATACAATATTGCAATATATATATATAATAACCTAATATTAAGAAAAACGAAATAACTGAATGTAAAATTATATCTTAAAATGTATAGAAAATGTGTCATGTCAACATCAGATATAACCAACTTTTAGTATTTTTTGTTTTATAAATTGTAGCAATCAAAAGAGCAGTTTTTATGAACATACAAAAAACATACAAGATGGCGTCGGCTTTGCTTATCGTAGAAATTATAAAAACAAGAAGAGAGCTATAAATTACAATAGAAATTCGACACGTAATGAAGTAAAGACGCAAGGACCATCCGCGGATCGCACAAACCTATATCTAGATAAACCGATTCTAGATTCTTTATAAAGTATATTTAGAGTACAATATTTCGAAACTTCTTAGATGAGGGCTCTTTTGGTACCCTTGCAGTTTAACTTTAAGTTCGAGAGCATCTAGTCAGAGGGGTTTATTTCGATAGGCTAATAATATTCAAATAGGTTCTCCTGACACTTCCATTCGCACAAACGAACACTGTTCTTTATTAAATAAATAAATTTAACAAGCAACATCATAAACTTTCACTGACTTGACATTTCTAAATTTTAGAGGTTTTATTTTTCTGATTTGGCAAATAAATAAATTTAAATAATAACATATTATTTTTTTATTTACAAATTGCTTTGTGTAAGGCACTAATTTCTGCATTTGAAGACTCCATTAATTACATTATGTGATGTTGTTAAAGAATTTGTTGAACACTAAAGCAATAAGTACCAATTTTTTGTTTTAAATACTATCAAAGTTTGTATAATATATAGAAACAGTGAGACCTTAAGGCGTTTACAGATCTCGTTTACATGGTACTAAGCAATTTCAATTACATTTTTCATGTATTGAAAAATTTTCCTTCAAATGATCACCTGCACTCGCTAAGCAATGACATCCAATCCCATCTACAACTTCGACGTTTGCTTTTAAATAATATAGTATTATGACATTTTATATTCTTTCTTTTGATAATATTTCTAAATTTGTGTAACATTAATGGTGAAAGATTTATGAAATAGCTGTTGTTCTCGTTCACTCGCGCATTAACTGAATTATTATAGGACTAATAATACGCTAATATATTACTGACAGATGAATTACTTCTTTTAGTACTATTGAAATTATTTGATTTAAGACACTGGTTCAAAATAATTGATATAAACAGATTGATAAATCAAGGTACAAGTATTAAAAAACAGTGTATAGAACTTTCTATGAGTTTTATTATCTGAGTTGAAAGTCTCAGTATTAAAATAATAATTATACCTTAACACAGAATTTTTACACTTATTTGTGATTTGTTATTTTAATTATAAAGACACTTATGTAAAATAAAACTATATTTGGTGGAAATTTGAACTGAATAACGTCATCTGACTGATGTTCATCTCACAAGCCTACAAACATTTATTATTGTTATAAATCTAAGGTAATAGATCATATAGACAAAATTGTTTTTCTCATTTTTTTTTTTTTTTGTATTTGAAAGTTTAGCAAGAGAACTACTTTATTTTTTTTCTTAGAAAATAAAGCATTGTTCTAGTTTGTAGGTTAATGATCTAAGTATAAATTCTAATAAAATTATATAAGACAGATCGTCTACAATTATGCAGAAGGCAAGGATTTCATTTTAAACGAGACAATTTCTAAACTTCAAATGAAAGTAAAAATAAAATAAGTTAAGCAAACGGGATAAGAATTACATATATTATTCAAAATATGAAATGGGGTGGGTATATTCAAAGTCACATGAGATTAATTAAAAAGTATTACAAAGAATTCTAAATTTACTAAGGCCGCCAGAAAGCAAGCGGGGAAAGCTGAGCGAAACAAAAATTTAACAAAAAGTTTAACTTGATATTATGTCCGCAATTTACAAAAAATAATAATGTACCAACTAGTTACCAACAAGTCGACCAACTAGTAGAGAAACTAGTCGACCACTTAGTTGACCAACTAGTCGAGCAACTAATCGAGCTATTAGTCGAGCAACTTGTTGACCAACTTGTTGACCAACTAGTCGAGCAACTAGTCGGACAACTAGTCCACCGACTAGTTGACCAACTAGTTGACCAACAAATCTACCGATTAGTCGAGCAACTAGTCTACCAACTAGTCGAGCAACTAGTTGGCCAACTAGTTGACCAACCAGTCCAACAACTAGTCGAGCAACAAGTCAACAAACTCTTCAGGCAACCAGTCAGTCAATAAGTTGACCAAACGTGTCAAAAAGTTGGCCATAGTATTATTTTCAAGTAACTAAGAAATGTATTTGAGGCAATAAATGTAAAGTGCAATGTTATAAATGCTACCTTTTACAACAACCAGGGATGAAACAGAATAAAGGAAATATTAGAAATTAACTAAAAAATGTACTTAAATTTTCACTACTTAAATCTTGACTATATCATTATCAGAGATTTAAAAGCTTTTATAAAAATCCACTATTAAAATTACTTGAAAGTGTAAAACAGTAGATCGTAATTTCTAAAATTAGACTTGAAAATACTTTTTAATTTGACTAACTCGTAATAATAATACTTAGGTTTCATTAAGGACAATTTACAAACCACATAAAAAGTGAGCCAATTCTTGAGACCAGTTAAGAGTAAAATTCCCTTGCAATGTGCCGGTGTATACAAACTTAATTGTGATTGTGGCTTATCATACATTGGTCAAACAAAGAGGGGCATTGGTACTAGAATCAAGGAACACATCTCAGATTTAAAAAAATAGGCGTACGTCGAAGTCGGCAGTGTGTGAACACACAATAGACAAGTCTAACAACTTCCTCCACTTTGATAAACCAAAGATCCTCGCTCGTGAACACAGATATATACCAAGAATGATTCGCGAGGCTATTGAAATTAAAAAAATACCTAATTTTAACAGAGAAGATGGTTGGAATCTATCGAACACCTGGGATTCTATCATGAAAAATATTAAACCCCATGTCCGTGAACAGATTGCCAAGCCCATAGAAGCAGTGAGTGCGTTTTGTGTTCATCCTGAACTCTATGCCCGTAAACTCAGGAACCGTTGGAGGTAGGTGACAAATAAACTGACTGACTGACTGACAGACACCATCATCTCGTCTTACCGCGAACACGTTTGCTGCAAAGCATTCGAAACGTCGGGTTAAATTTAAAAATGTAATAATAAACGCGAGTTATATCCGTAAAATAGTTTTATTGAAATGTGTAGTACTCGTGTAAATCTTAGAAAACATGAGACAACCAAATATTGAGTGATAAATGTAATATCGATATCACCTACATAATTCAAAATTATGCGAAAACTATACAGACAGAACATTTATAACCCAGGAAAAACTGACCTATATACATTACCTGCATTGTGTTTTTATTTTGTGCGCTAGCAAAAATATTATTAAGGTTCGGAGGATCTGAGCATAAATATTTCAATTAAGTAGTTTATTTCAGTGTTTTAACTATTATTATTTCAAAATAAGTTTATTTTTTTACGCCATCGTTAACATATTTTTAATATACAGTAAATATAAGCTTTTAAGTTAAGTCTTTTTGATTGGGAAGAACAGATTTTTGAGTAACTGCAGCAATTTTTAAAATAAATGTCAATGTTAATTCTTATTTACGATGTGACTTATTTTGCAAGTAAATGAGTTCTGAAAAAAATGACATCCAAAGAAATTTAAATTTATATAAACATTGAACACTTTTTTATAGACATTTAACTAAATCTACGTAAATCAAACATACTACTCCAATATTATTAAGCAGAAAAGTTTGTTTGTTTGCTTATCTTGAAAACTAGCAAATGGGTTTGAAAAATTCTTTTTATTATGACGGACAGGTTCATAAGAAAGGCTATCCAGCATTAAGCTATTAGTACTTTTAGTAAACTTAATAACAAAGAAAACCTTTCTTCCGCGGCTGGTATTTTGAGTGAGTAAATATATTTTTAAAAAGCAAAAATATAAATGACTCCAAAATTTTAAATTAAATAAAAATCAACTATTATTGTGATAAAATTAAATTTATATAATATTTCACTTACAAAAACTATTCTAATTTTATCACATGAATATTTAAATAAAAAAAATTATAATAAAAAATACATAAAAAAACTGCAAACAATTTACACAAAAGCATGAATTCATCAATTTAAAATAAAGTAAAAAAATGCGACAAATATTTTTATTTAGTTCACACGAGAAAAAGAACAACTCGAAAAACCTCTACGTATTAATGACTTAAATCTATCCAACGTCCCTCGGGACGTGGGTTGAAGCGGAGCAAAATTTTGGAAGACAGTATATTTTCCTTAAGTCTATCCGTGGCAAGCAGCCAATGCTGTTCCTAAAATGTCATGTTATTTCTGTAGCGAGCTGGTTAAAAATACAACGCTCTTAATATTAAGTTCATAATTATAATGACTTATTAAATTACTTAAGTGATAGTATATTTGTTTATTTATTTATAACTTTTTCACTTTGAATTAGTGGTCACTTGTCTACGTCAATTTGAAGAGTCAGGCGGGCCCATATTGATGCCATACTTATCGAAATTAGTCCTTCTAGACACTCTCCACCTTAAGAGTTAAGGCAATGAGGGTTCCAAAAGCGCTTTGGTCTAGGAAGAATCAAACAACAAAGTCAGTCGAGTATTTTTTTTATTGTGATCACTGTTTCACACACGTCAAGACATTGAAATTTTTTTATGAACAACTAGAGAGATCACAATGAATTCAATATGAATGCCCAAATATTTTAAATATAAATTCTATTTCAAATAAATATTCCTATTTATATAATTTAATATATAATATATTTATGTATTATCAATGAACAATTACATAGTAATTCAATTTAACAAGTAATTAAAGTGAAATGATAATGATACTTACTATAACAAGAAATATTTTCTGTTATACGTAATATTATTAAGATTATTACAATAATAGCATCATAATAAGATTAGGATTGTTATTCTATATAATATTAGTATTGTTAGATCCTCAAAGGAATTCATTACTCAATATGTACTTACACCGTCATCATTTACGGATAGTGAAGCGTTAAAAAGGACTAACAACTGAATGTAGTGGGTATATTTGAAAAACTTATTAATAGTTATTATAAATACATAGATTATATATATTATACATTTATAATAATATAAATTTTTTACTCTTTTAATTCAGAAATGTTAATTGTTCTATGTTGTGCCTTTGTAAATTTTGTAAATAGGAACCTGTTTCCGCAGACCCTTTGCGATTTCCCACGAGAGTGTAAACGTACCGCATTTCTAAAAGTCACAAATTCAATTGCTTTGAGAAATCGGTATTACAAACAAAATATAAATAAGATTACTCTATTGTAAGAAAACATTGTAGCTGTTATCTATCAAGTATCATATCTTTTGTGTTAGATATACACAAAAGATATTATACTTGATAGATAGATAGATAGATAGATAGATAGATAGATAGATAGATAGATAGATAGATAGATAGATAGATAGATAGATAGATAGATAGATAGATAGATAGATAGATGGATAGATAGATAGATAGATAGATAGATAGATGATTATCTTTTGTGTATATCTAACACAAAAGATATGATACTTGATAGATAGGGATTGGTAAGTACACACAAACACTATATCGATAAAATCATAATAGAAAATAAAAATCGAAATAAGGGCCAATTTCTAAAATGATAATTAAATTAAAAGTGAATTGACAGCGTTGTTTTAATTGACTATCTATCACACAATCAACCAATCAGCAAGATTAACACAGTATCTAATTTCAAATTCTTTTTATGTGAGATATAGGAAACTCGATATGTATTAGTTCAGTCGCAAGAAAAAACTATATGTAGTTAATAATATATCAGAAAAGTTTGTTCTCGTTATACGTATTACATAATATATTGTGCTCGAACTCATAGTTTTTAATTTTAATTACATATATGTTACAAAATGACGTCATAGACTAAGTCTTTCTGTCTGCTTTTAACTGTCTTCGGATTTTTGTACAATTGTTACTAATAGAGAATGTGGTTCCTGAGAAAGATTTGTATAACTAAATGGTTTTATACATATTGACAGAAATATCATTATTATCGTTGAAGAGGTTGCGAACACCTCCAGAATAAAAAATAAATAATACAGTACATGGGGAATTACTTGAAAAAAATAACTATATTTTTAATTTTAATAAAACGGAGCACAATTACTAAAATCCACGTAGGTGAAGCGGAATGAAACTAGTATATCACATATATATTACATTATTATTCTTAGATAATAAAACCTTATATTTATTATACATAGAAATATGATACAAACAAAATTATGATACTATTCCTTTATAAAGTTGCAAGAATAAATTATGCTTTTAGTGTCATTTTATATAGAGATATTCACTGTTAGATGGACTGAATTAAAAAAGAACGAAATACCTTTTTCAAATATTTAATACAAAGCTTCCACTGAAATGTGGATAAATGGGGCTTTTAGTTGTGTAGAAAATGACAGAAAGCATATCAGTGAGTAAAAGTTACTCTGTTTTAAAGAAACAAAGAAAAGTGTATGTTTTATATATAAATCCGTGTATTATTTCACGGAGAAGAGAAAGAAGGAATTAGGTAGGTACGGGTCTTTGTTTGCTACGACTACAGTCTACATATTCCTAGCACCGGCTACGAATGTACTAACATTTTAAAGTTATACAAATCTTTGTTAATTCTTTATATTCAAAAAGTATTTATAATATTCGAAAAACTCAGTTTTTCCTTCCGATCTGTCTGTCTGTATGTGTGTCTGTGTGTGTGTCGAATTTTATTTTTCGAATTTTGAAAAACTAAAGATATATTTGGAATCAGAATCTAAATGTAAGATTCACTTTTCAAAATTATGTTGATTGTCCAACGGGAAGGTGGTCAGATCGGCCGCCGAAGTTACCGAAAAATTGAAAAAAATTTACGAATTTTTAAATTTTTTAAAATTTAAAAATTAATTAATTTATTTATTTATTTAATTATTTTGTTTTTTTTTTCTTTTGTTTGTTAATTAATTAGCGAGTTATAATTTGCCGATTAGGAGTTTTTCATAGCGGCAAGCTCGATTGCCGCGTGTCAGATGTTTATTAATATATTCAATAATAAATAAATAATTTATAAAAATACGATTACAAAGTCTTTAATTAAATTTTAGTCTTAAACTATGTCTTAAAAAGACGTATATAAAAAGGCCATCAAATCAATCCAATATTTCTTAGTAACATTTTATATAATATATGTATATATGTTCCGTCATCTGTCTCGTTCCCAGGAATATCAATTTGGGTCGTTTTAATCGTTCCCGATCAGCATCGAACCATTTTATAAAGTATCAAGCATTTAAATTGTTAATAGGTTGATATTGGAGTGCCTTATTTGTCCTTCCTCTGTGCTTTAATATAAAAACTCGCTGTAATTAAACTCGGTGTTAATTAACCCTTCAATTGCGGTTATTTTGGTAGATTTTTTTAAAGCTGATTGAGCCTTCATTTGGATTGCCTTCGACCATATTCATTAACCTTGACTCGATTGTACAATATACACATAATTATATTGAGCTGTTAAGTTTAAATGAATTAATAAATTGAAAAAAATACATTTTTTATAAAAAAAACCGTTGCTTCATAAGACAGTGTTGAGTATAATATCTATTACTGGATAAAAAAAACACACTTCAATGAAAGTATAATGCATTGTTTATTAAAAATGGATAAAAAATCTATTCGTCATTGTTCTATATGCTTTTGTTTTAATCTTAGAACATTGTTTTGCTAACAATAATTATATACATTTAACAATATTCAATAAATTTAAATAACAATGTAATACATTACAAATGAATCTAAATTTTATTTTTCTTAAAAATGACAATTGTGTAAAAGGTTGAACAATTTTGAACAAAAAAAAAAACAAAATTCTAATGCACTGACAGTTGTGTGTTTTTATTTGACAATAATTTGATTAAATGGCGAAAATCTTTTACCTACTTTCTTCAGTTTTGTCTTGACAAAGCGTCTCGTTCTAAAAATTATCTTTTGACAACCGTTTAATGTCGTTACGGAGATCTTTTTTACTTTCATTCTTTTTGTTATTGCTATAATTATGATATATAAAATTACAATTTATGACTAATTGACTAATTTTTCGGATAGAACATTAAGGATATTTTTTTTTAATAATTTAAGTAATTGAAATTAATAACAATTACTTTTTCATATTCAATATCTTTATATGTTCGTGTTCACAGATAAAGCCTTGTATAGAATTTTATTGCGTTGGTACGATAAGGACGATCGAACTACGAACCGCTCTAAGAAAGTCTAAATCCTTTTTAACCTCATCACTACGTTAGAAGGAGAAGTGTGGCGGGTTTGTTCACCCCTCTGTCGGGAGATGTCGGAGGGGGTCGGATGTTATCGGGAGGCTGCGTCGCAGAGCGCGCGCGCGTGCCCGGCCGCTTCGTCATTGCGACGGAGGCTATCGTGTCGGCGCTGGCCCGTGCAAGCGCTAGTCCGCACCGCCGATACCGGAGTACGTTTGACCCGCGAACCGCTGTGTACACGCCCTCGAAGCCCCACGACAGTGTCACCGTCGTAACTCTTTAAACGGTCGGTACTGGTGACTTCTCTCAGTGCATGTGCTCTTAGTCTTGTCAAGTGAAACTTTTACCGGCGATTGTGGCGCGATGTAAGGAAGCCGCGACCGTGAATATATGTGTAAGTTGTGCGTTGCATGTGTAAATTTATCCGCATGGAAATAGACGCTGTTAACGATTTTCAGCAGCGCATCTAAGTGAAGACAAATAGAACGCTTGAATGACAAACATGGTGGTCCGGTACTTTGTATTGTAACCTCTAATCGGAGGGGATAGAGTCGCGCACGTGCGCTGTTGTTCTTTGATCAAAATGAATACGTTACTCTATTCTTTCTTTTTCTAATTAAAAATCTGTTTCTATATATTCATTTATTTTTTATTATAGTTATTGTTTGAGAACTTTTATTTTTTTATAATATAAACCGGCAACGTAACAGGTGTTGCAAATTTTTGCTCGGTAACTTTGAAAAGAAAATCAATAATATTTAGTAATTTAAGGATTCAAAAGAGCAAATTATTTGTTTAAACGATTACAACAAAATATTTAAAAGGTTTATTTCAACGGTTATGATATTGATTAGAAATAAAAATAGAACATATATAAAAATACAATCACAAAAAAAATGTTAGCAAAAGTTATGTTGAATTAATCTTTAACTTAATAAAAGCAAAAAATGTATATAAATATACTCTATGTCTTTTGACAATAATATTTATTCTATCTTGAGTATTATATATTAGTTATTGAGCCATACATTAAATATATAAAAATAGGCTTACATTTTAAAATTGCGGTAATAATTTTGTTCGTGTTCTTTGTTAAGCAAAATATATATTATTAGAATACTCAATTCTTCGGCATGAATCTATTTATTCATTAAACATATATTTAGAAAACAATATTATCAAATCGTTAATAAAAAAATATCATACACACAACTTACAAGTTTATTTAATACTTTAACGGCTCCACCATTGCCAATTTTTTTTCGCATTGCAGTACGTCTACATTATTTACATAGTTGGTTTTATTTTTTTGGTACCAACATCATGTTCAATGTAAGGTTTAGATAAAATGTGAATAAATTTCCTAAAAAGTATCATGAATTTTGTATATGTTGCGAAATTAATTTTACACTTCATTTTAAGAATAATATTGAAGTATCATTTGATTCAGAAACAAATGTGTATAAAAGCTTTATTTTGATAAATTGTTAAAATAGACTAATATAATAATAAGTGTGAATAATGTTACAGAATGTTTCTTTTATACTTATTAATATTTCTGTCGAAATTAATATCTAATTATATGTATGTGCATACAAAAGTATGTAATGTGACTAAAAACAATTTATATGTTCTACAAAATGATAATTTGCTTTATCTTGACACGACATTAAGAAAAACAAGCAATTTGGGTTAATGCTTTTTATTACAACCCAAATGTTGGTAATTTATTATATTCTCGCAAAAGTTAAGGATTATACTTATAAGATTTTGATTCTCTTTTAAAATCTGATATTCCATGTGACTATAAACCTTTATTAAATTTTTTATATTAATAAGTTTAAGAATAGTAAATTTGAAAATGTTTATTGTTTTAAGAATGAACTAGTTATAACCGGTCACTCGCAAATATAACGTTTAAGGTGATATATAAAAATGTTTTATGAGGGTAGTACTAAACTCAATGAACGCCATTTGCCATTACGCTTTAGTAATCTTATTTACAATGGACTGAAATGATGGATGGTAAAACTATGCATAATAAAGTTTATTTTGATATAGAATAGCAATGATATAAAAATTCAAATTTTTAGCTAAACCTATTTTTGTACCAAAACGTGTTTTATTTTATTTGGGCTGGCTGTTACAATTTATTATTTCTACTATGTGCATTGCATCCACTTTTATTTAACATAGAATACGTTTTATAATTTAAAAATGAACATGTATATAAGTTTTTTGTTTATCGATTATATATTATAAAAATGATAATTTATATATATATATATATATAAGCAATAAGTACTCTAAATTTTCGGTGAGAAAATTAAAAATTAATGATTTTGCTGAGTTCAATTGCAAATTTTACGTTCATTTTTCTTCCTTATATTCTTTCCAACAACAGATACACAGGATTTACTTATTAATGTAAATTGTTATATGATGTACAATAAAAATAGAAATTAAATAAAATATAATAATCATCTAGAGTTGTCGATAATTGTTCTGTAGACCGCTTGGTTTCTGATTTCCGTAGATATTTAAACACAATCCAGTAGTTGAGATGTTAGTTATATCCACGTTTAGTTTAAACTAGACCAATAAGTGAAGCATACAGAATAGTGTCTATATCGTATGACGATTTACTATTCGGACATCCAGACCATTGTTATCGATATTTCACCGACATCACTAAATAACTTCAGTGTGTTCTGCTACAAGAATGTATAAATATCAGAACTTGCATTTTTCATACAAACTATGACATTTCATAAAATTATCATATTATTTTCATATTTTGAGTGCTTTTAGTTTTCACAACCACATTTAACGTTATCATAATGTGTATCATAAAACAGAACATTCCCGTGACTAAGTGTTATTCAAATCGAGTCAAGAACAGCGCTGCAGAAATTGCTTACCTGTTCTGTGTATGCTTTAATTTAGCCGAGTCAAGGAAATTACTGTAAAGATAATATTTGAAATATAAATTAAACTGATAACAGAGTTAACATATGAACAAGATATTCATGACATGTATAATTTATATCTAACATTATGAAATAACTTTTAAACATGAATCAATTAAAAATAGTAAAATAATTTTAAATATTATTCAGTATTAGAGCAACATTCGCAATTTTAAGTATACAAATTTGCTTAATCAGAGAAATTGTGGATGAGCTAAAAGTAGAATAAATGATACCATATGCATAAAGCGGTCTTAGCTAACTCTAGGTTAGGGATGTAGGAAAGCTTTTAGGAGCTACTGTGTTCACCGGTTTGCTGTAAGCTCGTTACATAAATGGAATATCAGTACACATGTATACTGAAGAACAGTTTAGACAACTCACAATATGAGTTGTTTTCCTTTACATGTTTTAAATTTTAATTTGGATATTTTTTATCTCCTACTTTCATTATAGCTTCAATTTTTTAGTGTTTTATTTATTTATTTATTTTTTTATCAGAAAACAACAGCAATTTAACAATCATATGATAAAATCAAAATACAGTCAATAATGGATAAAAAAATGTGAAACTAATGATAATATTTCATTTTATTTCCGATAAAATTTATTTTTAATTTTGATTTCTGTAGAGATTGCAAGGGATTTCACAAATGCAAACAATACCCAAATTTTGCACATGTATGCTTCGCATAAAGAACTGCTCCAAGTGGGCATTGAACCCAGTGCATCTGTTTCAGCGATCGTGGCTCCCACGAACTAAACCAACAGACTTCATCTCAGACTTCTTAATGTTTTTCATACAGTATTTAACTTAACATTACTTATAACAAAAATTAAGATTCCTTTGCTATATTTTAACGACTAAAATAATATTTACCGTAGTTGAAGTCGCAGCTAAAATAATTTATTAAAATCAAAACGCTTTTCTTATATAAATAATTCAATAATATTCTTTACTGTATCTTTGTCTCAAGTTATTCAATTATACTTTGAAAACATTACGATTTCTTGACCTTTTAAATTGTATAAAATGAAGGATTCTAGAGACATTGGGCATAAACATTAAATTTACACAGAAAAATAATGAACACAATGTAGATATGGATTCAAACATATTTTGATGATGCAATAAATTAAAAGCTCTGATCATAATTTCATTATATTTTTGCATGAAAAATTTAGGAGTCTCTAGCCAGTAACTAAAGCTCCGAGCATGTGATGGCAGAAAGTGACATTTATTCGCTGGTAAAAATCAGAAGCACCAAATATTCTGGAATATTCAGCTGTCAAGCGGAACGTTGTGAGTTGTGCGTGGGATGAATTCACCAACATGGGAATTAAAATGTTACCTGTATATCTGAATCATGACAATGATTGTTTCGTTTTCAAACGTCATAATGTCGAAATGATTTACAGGGTTGGTCCATTAACAGGACATATTTTTATTGTTTATCTATTAAAAACATACAAATAGATAGATGTACATATTTTTGAACAACAACAACAAAAACGGGTTTCTTTGTAAAATGTAAACTGTAAAGAATATAATAAAGTTGTTTGCTTTATATTTTAAACAATTGTATTAATTGTTCTGCTTTATATACGTCAATATCATCAAAATTTTGTTTGCTAGATTCGAACCCATTCGGGGTGATCGGATCACAGCGAACTCGTGTTGTGAACTGCCGCGATTTTTTTATCTATTTAATGCAAATAGAATCAGATATCTCAAAGCTTTAATGAGAACTAGAGGTAGAATCTTAATATTGAAGCTAATAATTCCGAATTAGGTTTGATATTGTATTATGCTGTTATGATAACACCGTTTTCGTATGAACTTCTTTCTCCTCATTTAAAATTGTCAGATTTGATGGTTTTTTAACTTAAATAAAATTATACTTTTAACTAATAATATAATGATTATTTTTATTGTATCGTATCATATGTTAGAAAGACTAAAAAAGTTCAGAAAAGTTAAGCAATAACATTTTTATATATTTTATAGAAATATTTAAATATTACTATAAAACATTCCCAAATTACACTAGTAAATGTATTTAATCTTCATCAATATTACTTTATTTCCAAGCAACAAACGTTGAAAAATTTGAACATTTACTAAAGTCTTCATAAATCCTGAATTCACTTGACAACTCGCAACGAAACAGCACGTCGGCTTAAACTTTGAGATGTCTCGTTTGAAGAGGCTTCCTGCATTTGGACATTTACTGGCAGTATTTTCAAAAACATCGTAGCTGTTGCAGATATTATTGTTGCTATTGTAATTTATATCTTAGATATAATCTAAGTAAAAATTATTATAGTATAGTATGAACAGACTTATATAACATATTCTATAATGTGTAATTATCCAGCTTAACTCATGTGAATACTGTTGGAATTTGCCCGAATAGTTTCGAACCTATTCGGGGTCCTTATTCATAAGCTCAGTGCATGGTTGAACTAGTCGGACAAATTCAGACTATATTATTTACCAACTTAACTGAAACATAAATGCTATATTTACCTGAGTAGAGCCTGATAATTTTACATAACAGAAAGTTTAAACACAAAAATATTGTACTTTTCCCGGTTTACCTAATTTCGAACAGAATCATAGCAATTTTATAGAGCCCCCAAAACGAAAATAAATATCATCCTAATTTAAACTAAACATTTGTACGAAATGTTCATCTTATTCTTGTCAGAGATTTTCATTTCCAGAAAAAATAGGTATTACCAATCCGGAATTTCATTTAAATATTTCATTATAATTAAACTTCTTCTGAACTCCTTTTAATAGACAATCCTACTTAATATACATGGTTCTATAAACACCTAATCTTATTTAAATAATCCAGTCTTAAGTCAAAGTAGAGAGATTAAATTGGGTAAGAGAGAACGAAAACTTAATTCCTTTCACTTTGCTTCTTGAAATTTTATTAATATAGAATATATTTTTCATATCATAAATACATGCTTTAGTACGAATTTAATGATACTGATAGCGACTCTGAATTAATATTAGATAATAATTACATATTTGTGTAGGAATTGGACTCATCAATGCGTTTCAGTAAAATATTATACTTCAAAACATAACTTATTCGAATTAAACTAATTTAAGACAGAAGGTGTAAGTTACAGAAAAAATAAAGGAACTGAACATAACGTCAAAAACATGTATTCGTTTCGAACATATGTTTCCATTTTGGATCGTTATTCGACTTTTTTCGAGTATAACGGATCGCTTTTCGACTTTTTTCGAGAATAGAGGAATTGCTCAAATATTTTTAATGTAAATACCTCAGTTGCGGTAAAATATTTACCTCATTAGCGTTTTATATTATGGTACAAACTCATATTACATTCCGACAAATGCTTATTGAATTTACCAAGGATTAATTTTTATTTAATATTTATCTTTTTTCATGTAGTTAATATTTTTCATATTTTGGTTCATCATTTGTTTAATGGTACATTAATTTTATTAATTATATATATTAAAGTTTATCTATTCGGATATGTCTTTGAAGGCATATACTGCTTACATATAAATATACTACGTAGTATCTCTCTCTTTTTTTAGTTTTTTTGAGTTAGTTCTTGGAGGTAGAGAACTGAGGTGTACAGGGGATCCTAGTAGAAGCCGCAGTATACAAAATATATTTTGTAATTGGCTTCGTATCAAATCCCAAAGTTATAAAAACACTTCGTTTTTACACAAAAAAAAATTAAATAGTTTAAACAGTTTTTTTAAGCATTTAAATAGTTTTATAAGGTTTCTACAAACTAATTAATGAATGGTATTTTTTTTCTTTTTAAACCACAAAAGGCAGGCGTTTGACTACAACCCGCCTGATCTTAAGCATAGGCTGTAGTCTAAGGTGTAGCACGCTTACTTAGAAAATACCTATTAACTTTCGATTTGAGGACCCCTAGATTGTAACTATCAGGAAACTCCGACTCCGGCAGAGAATTCCAAATGTTCGCCGACCGCACAAGGAATGCGGAAGCGAAACAAGCCTGGGCCGATACGGTTGCATCCAGGGATCATAGCACCGTTTCCTTTAAAAGGGCATACAACTCTGCTTCCAGGTCCTTCAAAAGAGCAATTGCAGGAGCAAAATCGGAGTAAATTGCCAAACTTGGTAAGAAACTTGTCCGACTCCCTTCGGGATCTCGTGATTTTTGGGCGCTCGCCAAGCCTGTGCAAGGGAATTTTTGTAGGTCATCTCTTAAATCTTTGCGCAGGGAGGATGGCTCGATGGCCTACACGGCTAAAGAGAAAGCCGATCTTCTTGGCTCACTATTTGCCTCTAACTCGACTTTGGATGACAGGCATAGCTTCCCGCCTACCATCCCGCGGGTTGAGGGCTCTATGCCCGAAATACAATTTACGCAACGTGCTGTTCGTAAAGCTTTGTTTTCTCAATAAGTCGAGCGGCCCCGCAGGCATTCCTCCTTTTGTGCTCAGGACGTGTGCTCCCGAGTTGGCACCGGTTCTAATGCGTCTTTTCTGGCTCTCTTATTTCTTATTTCTTCGGCGTTGTACCGAATTCATGGAAGACAGCTTTAGTGCATCCGATCCCCAAGAAAGGTGACCGCTCAGATACGTCCAACTACAGGCCCATTGCCATTACCTCTTTGTTCTCCAAGGTAATGGAATCCATTATCAACCGCCAGCTCCTTAAGTACCTAGAGGATCACCAGCTGATCAGTGACCGCCAATATAGCTTTCGTCACGGTCGGTCGGCTGGTGATCTTCTAGCTTACTTAACACATCGATGGGCGGCGGCTGTGGAGAGTAAAGGGGAGGCGTTAGCAGTCAGATTGGACATAGCGAAAGCCTTTGATCGAGTTTGGCATAAAGCGCTTCTTTCGAAGATTTCTTCCAATGGGCTTCCCGAGAAATTGTGCCAGTGGATATCCAGTTTCATAGCCATAAAAAGCCAGGTTAGATAACCAGCCAGGATAAAAAGCCAGGTTAGCGTCCAAAAAACTTGGCGTGTTGCGGTATTTCACATGTGGCCATCGCTTGCAACTATACAAGGCGCAAGTACGGCCTCATTTGGAATACTGCTCTCATCTGTGGGCTGGAGCACCTCAGTACCAACTTCTTCCATTTGATCGCATCCAAAATCGAGCAATTTGAATGGTTGATGATCCAGTTCTTACCGATCGGCTTGATACTTTCTCCCTGCGAAGAGATATTTCATCTCTTTGCGTTTTCTATCGCTTTTAATATGGAGAGTGCTCTGAGGAGCTGTTCGGATTATTACCCGCCGCTGAATTCCACTACCGCACTGCACGTCATAAGTTGCAATACCATCCGCACCATCTCGATAGCTGGCAGTTAACCTTATGGTCACCTTATGGTCACCTTATGGAATCAGCTTTCTCATGCGGTGTTTCCGAACCATTCTGACTTAGGGACCTTCAAGAAACGAGCATACAAATTTTTAAAAGGCCGGCAACACACTTCAGACCCGTCTGGGCCTGCAAGTGCTCATGGGCGGCGATGATCACTTTCCATCAGGTGGCTTGCCTGCTCCTTTGCCCCCTATAGCATAAAAAAAAAAGAAACGCTTTGTATGGGACTTGGGAACCTCAACCGTAAATTGGTGTTTCCTGTTTGAGCTTCTCGTCGTTCGGTGACTGAAAGGAGCTGGGTGTATCAAGTTGTGCAGCTCTGTTGCAAACTCTCTGAAATGTATTCGATAAAAGACCGACAAACTAGCCACCTCGTGGCGATGTTCCAAACATTGGAGTTTCGCCTTGGCAAAGGTGGTATCACCTACGAGCCTCCTAACCCGTCTCTCAATTGATTCCAAAGCCTCTAGCTAGTATTTAACTGATCCATCCCAAAGATGCGAGCAGTACTCCATGCACGACCGAATATGTGCTTTACAAAGTGTGAGCAACTGTTCCGGCTTGAAGTACCGACGCACTGGTATTTATATTACGCAAATATTGTTCTGTACGATATTTTTATTTATTTAATTTTATATCAAAGATAAAGTCATAAATGATCCACTTATTTATGTAGCATAAAATATATGTTACTTTCAATGCATTCGAAATAAATAAAATAATACTGTTGTTATTATATCATAAAATAACCTACATCATGTAACATTTTTATGTATTTATACATTTATATATTTGTATTAATATATATTAAATTATATTATAATTTTCCGAGTGAGATTGTCACAAGTTATATAATAAGATAACACCACACCAATAAATTTCATCAATACTGATTTAGTAGTTATTCTACTCATTTCTTCTAAAGAGCTTTCTTATATATAATAACTAAATAATAACCGTTACGAAGATAATAGGGATAAAAGGAAAAATCGATTTAATTTTTATATAATATTATGATTACAGCACTGGGCCCTACCACCATCTCATAAAGTAATAATAAAACAATCTTACTTTCCCTATCCGTACCACATCTACAAAACAATATTTTTTTAATAATAAATGTGTAAGTCCCTTTTTAAAGTGTTAATATTTGATTGCACTTCCAAAAACTCAAGGTAACATTATTGTAATATTGAAATAAAACTTATTTAAACTATGATAATTTTAAGATTTATTTAAATCCCCCTGATTATTATATTTATAAATAGGCCAGAAAATTGCGAACAGCGACATTGCAATTATGAAAAAGCATCGATCCGGCTCAGCTTCCTTTCGTTTTAGAGATTGAAGCTGGAGAGAGAGGATGCTATTATTATACGACTTAAAAATTATCATAATTATAAATATACAACTTTAAAGTTATATTAATATAAAATTTCATTTAGTTTTATTAAATTACCCTCTTCTAACTTGTCCTGATTGCACATATAAATGAAGTATGTACAAAGTCTACGTCATATGATTATCTTTTATTTTTCGATTCCATTATAATTTTTTATATAACCTACTAATCAGGAAAATACAAATCAAAAGCAGCTATATCAGTCGAATATAAGTATATATATATATAAATACTTATATATATATATATATATATATATATATAGTAAAGTTCCATTTCAATAGATTCTTATTTATATAGATCTGTCTAAAGTTGTAAACTAATAACCTGTTTGACATAGCTGTTCAAGGATGGCCTCGTTACTTAGAAATAGTTCACCTTAGTATTATAACTATTAGTTACAATATTACTAAACTTGAAATTCACGCAAATCGAATATATAATATAATAACATTTTTTATATATACTGTCTCTATTTGGACAAATTGATACGTTCATATACCTACATTAATTTTTGTTTTATGCTATGGACAATTTAACTAACTTATAAATTTATCTGATATAAACTTTCATTTATATTTTATATAGTTATAATATTAGTACATTTATTTTGTTATTTTCGTGATACGATCTGACTCCCATTCGCTATAGAGATAACGTCAAAGAACAAAGAAAACTAACATACACATTCATTAAAATAGAAAATTAATCGAAATAATCTTAGACACACAACAGTTAGACAACTTAATACAACAAACAAAAATATCCGTACAATATGTAAAGAGATATTTTATTAATTTCTTCGCGTAAGGGATGTAAATTTAGTTACAGTTTATGTAGTTGAGTTAAATTTGTATGTAATAAGTATAACATCCTCATTGGTTCGTTTTACACTGCCAACATCTCCGATATAGTAGACTATCAAATAATTGCAGATTGTCGTTTGAGCAATTGAATAAAAGAAATATATACGACGATTATAATGAAGTAAAATTTTTGGTCTAAACACTCATAAATTATAACTCAAAGTTCTTCTTCACTTCATTTATTGATATAGACGAAAACAAACACATAAAAGTATAAATGACGCATTATAAATCTCATAATAATCAACTTTTACTTTACAACACCCTGACAAAATTAATAATTATTTTAATATATTAGAAATACTTAAACGTTAGTTTTTTAATATGCAACTATAGTTGAAATATAAATTATATTGTCATCCGCTGTGTCCTGCGCAGGCGCAGGGAGGTGAGTGCAGGCGCGAGCGGGCGAGATGGCCGCACCGACCAGCTGATAGCATGCGGGCGGCGGCGCGCCGGCCCGCCCCGACCTAGCCGATCACACCACGAGCACTACGTACACGGGTATGTCTATAAATACTACACTTCTAACAAAATTAACATTACTCTTTTACTCTTGATACACACTACTACGTAAGTTGATACTTTTATATCTTAAAATTTATTTCTTAGAAATATAACTTCATTATTATATTAATTATACACTCATTATTTTCCTAAACTATAAACATTAAATTTACTTTGTCTCCGTAACAGAATTGTTTGGTCAGCCACACAGTGATATAATCATAGGGAACTCCTCTGAAAAGTTAATATTAGTACATTACTGCAACGGCCGTCAAAATTGTTAATGTTGGACGATCGTATAAATTTGAGCCGAAGTACACAGACCTGAGTCTATCAATGCGCTGTTGCAGCCAAAGCTTGTATAGTATTTTTCCCAAAACAAATAAATTTTCATACCTTTTCTTATATTTTTCTTTCAATTTTGTTGGCAACAAGTTTCCTGTAAGGGTTCTTGCGGCCTCTTGAATTTCATGTTACATAAAACTAAGTTTTTCACAATCCTTGTCTTCACTTGAACGCATTACTGTACTGTACGTATTACTTATATGCATACTTTTAAAATACAATAACGAACATCAAACAACAATAATTTAACATCCGCAAAACTTCTTTTTCTTTTTCCATAAAACGTCAGATGAACGAACAACAACTCAATTTACAAGCAAGTTCAAAATGTAAGTAAAACCTTTGATAAGTTATCTCTTTGGATGCCACGTTGCGGAGTAAAAGATCGTTCCATTTTTAAATTACATGACAGATATGAATTTAAATAGGAATTTATTTGGCTGCAAAAACTCGATATGGATTTTCATACAATAATTTCAATTTATCTCAAAGAAGGTTGTCAAAATAATGGTCTAATTTGCAAACATTTTTGAGAAAAAGGACCACCACTAAAAGCTCGAATGGGATTTCTACTTAGATTTCTTATTAAAAAATATATCGTACTTTTTAGTAACGACATAATCACTTTTAAATTAAATCCCTAAATATATGTACGTTAGCATCGCTTATTATTAGAATGACTGACTTAAAACAATAAGATCATTGTCGTGTCGGCAAAAGTCAATTTGATTCGGTTTGAACTTTCTGTGTAACTTTAAAGTTATTCATAAGATTCAATTTATTTCTCGACATAATTTTCTTAATAACACAATTAATTATATATTAATAAGATAGAAAAATAATTAATTTTAAGTACTTAATAGTAATATTTATACATTAAGAGGCCGTCTATAAAACTGATTTTCAAACAACATATATATTGTATGTTGTATGACTGTATGTTGATGTGTATAATTCATATATTATAAAAATCATTATTAAAATTATCGTTTAAGATCTCGCAAATAATCTTGAGTAAATTAATAAATTAAAAATATAAGTAAAAACTCACTTCTTAATATTAATAATAAGGATCACAATTACTGAAATCCACGCAGGCGAAACTGCGGACTGAAGCTATTATTGCTATATAACCTACACGTTTAATGTGACATCTTACAGAATCCGGTGGTCAGGTCTGAATGTTTAATAAACTTCTAGACTTATGAACCCACACGACTGCAATACACCATAAATGTAGGTATCCACTTTATGGAGCAATTTCAGATCTTAAAGAAAAACAAACTAAATACAACTTTTTGTCTGCTATATCTAAAATAATTATAGAAGCGTAATTATAGAATGTGTTAGAACTGATAAGTTTTCGACAAAAATAACTAAGCTGTTTTTATTTACTTAAAAAATATATATATTGCGTATTCATTTTAAAAAACCATTTACGATATTGGCGTGGTTGTGGCACCAAAACATATATCTGTAATAAGCTGTTTAAATGAATTTAGTTTGAGGAAAGATGGTTTTATAAAAAAAACATAAGCAATGATAGTAATATAATTTCTATCTTTACTAGAGAGATAATATGATGGGACTTGCAACCATTGCCATTTGTTTTAGTTTGTCACTTACCTTGATCTAAATATTAGCTTTTCTTGGTCAACCCCATCTAGTGACGATGTATCGAACTAAGCTTTAATTAAGAAATCGCGGTGAATTTGGTTAAGTTTTTATGTTATGATCGTGATCTATGTGTGTGAATTGTACACACACTTTTCGTTCTGTTTAAATAAACAAACTGCAATTATGATATTTATTTTAGATTCAGTTTAAAGGTATTTTTAATTGTTTTATTAGTTCTAGCTAAATTATTGTTTATACAACGTGTTAGATAATGTTGATACAATTTTCAATTGCATCGTCCCCATAGATATGAGTATAGTTGAATAATTTATTATTCATATATTTTGTGAGCTTGTTAGTTCTATAATGAAATGGTCTAAAAGCCTAATTAGGCCTGGGACCAGGTAGTGAAACTGCCACTCCAGAAAAGTTTCAAACGTTCCCTTACGTAGCCTCAAACCATGCAATCGTATAAAAAGTTGTCTCTCATCTCCAGAGACCATTCAAAGTTAGAGAATATCAAATTCAAACATTTTGTTCCAACTATTTGATTCCAAACATGCATACGAGTACCGCAATTAAAAAATATAAAAATATTTAAGGTATTTTTTTGAAAAAATATACACGTTGCCTTACTTAATGCCTCTTGACTTTAAAATATTGTTTAAATTTAAGAAAATATCATTTTCTTGTTATCTACATCAAAATATGTTTAACAAATTGATTAAAATTAAACATTCGTTGTTTAATTTTAGTCACAAAAAAAATTGTCTTATTTAAATAAAATAGCCAGATAAAGTTAAGGAGTAAAAAAAATATGCATATTAAAAATTATAAAGTTAAAAGCATTTTTTTTTCAGGGAGCAATATATTTACTTAGATTTTAAACTTTATTTTATCCAAAAAATTGTAAACTCAAAAAAGACCCCTCTCTCCACGCATGAATAAGTAAAAGCAGTGAGCGTGAAGTATTGCTGGCTATTTTGTTAAAAGGGCTAAGTAGTGCCACGCCCGGAGGTCCACCTCTCTTTGTATAGGACCACCCTGCAGTCCCTCACCCTAATTCATAGTAAACTTTCAATTATTTGTACTACAAGCAAGACCCGGGCGTGTTTTGAAAATATTTATATATGTAAATTTTTATTTTAAGTCACACATGCTAATGCTTTTCGGAGTTTCATTAAATTTAATTAAACCTTGAATTAATGGAGTTAGATAGTTTTATCTAAAAAATCACTTATCATAGTTACGTTTATCTCTAAAATGATTATATATTTTTATATTTATTTCTTACTTTATTAAAAATTACAATTGTTTTGAGTAGAAAGAGTCTGGACAGGATTACGTATTCGTGTTTAGTATCTAGTAATGTAGGTATTCCCACTGCAAGAGCGCCATGGTCCAGTGCGATAATTCCGTAATTTCCCACTAAGGCGATTAGTTGCGTTGATGTTTAGTGGGCAGTTTTTAACAGAAATCGCCTCTTTGGTAACGAACTAGACCACATAATCCCGGTCATCACCTACTTGATATAAAGAATATTCTTAAGTGAGAAATGTTCTTTTCAATTGATGTAGCGTTAATAAATTAAGTATTATTTAATTCAGCGTAAATAAGTAAAGAAGTATTGATTAATTCAAAGTAAATAATAAAATAAGATTTCTATATAATTTACTAAAAATATAGTTAAATAATAAACGTTCTCTCACATCGTTCACTTTTCAATTTCCCATCCAATCATAGCTTTGCTACAAATGTCAATAGAGTTGATATTATTTTCTTTTAGATTATGAACTTTATTCGATTCGTATTCAAAGTATAAATATTCAAACTTCCAATACGGTACTGCAATGACGGGAAATGTTAGAATATGTAAACACATGACATGTATCAGTCCAATTGTTGTCTACGTGTCTACACTTCTTTCATTGTTAGTATTGTTACTATAAACAAATGATCCAGCTTTTCTTATGTAACGTGTAAGAAAACTTTGTGTAGATTTGTTTAGATTTATCTCCCGTTTTCTACTGGTTCTGAAATTGAATTTATTATAAGGAGTCCTTGATAATGTCCGAAATGCATCACTTGGAGTAAGCAAAGCACACGCTGGCCGTCGTAAACTACATGTTTACGATCTGTGTCTTTGAAAGTACCTACATTTGCCTTGTAAAATGAAAATAGGCATTCGGAATTATGCGCTTTACGTGCAAGATTTTGTACTGATTTATAGATGATCAATTTTAATTAAACAATCTTTTTTAACTAGACCCATCTGTCAGATATTGACTGACTATCAGATAGTGACAGATGGTTCTGGTAATTCTATTAAAAATCGTTCATTTAATATGCGTCGTCAAATAATCAAAATAATACTAGAAGCGCGACCAGACCTCAATTTTTTGTTGTTTTATTTTTTTGATTTTTTTTTTAAACAACCAGCAGACTGATGTCTGTCAGTATGCAAAATTTGTAAATTTCCAGATATACCATTTATGATTGATACTTGCACAAATGATGCAGAAAAGTCTCTCATAAAGAGCTTCGCTCAAATAAATACAATTTTAGATACCAAATACTAAAAACATGTTATCAAAGTTAAAATAACTTTGAGGCTTCAATTATTAAGGAAATATGAATACGAAATGAAATGGAACTTTGGGGAAATAAAAGTTATTGTGTTCCAACTTATGTTATCGGTTTCGCAAATAAAAAGTACTTTAACTGTGAAAAGTCGAATCTCTTGGCGCACTTTGATTTATATTTATACAAATTTCAATTCTGATAAATTGCTGTTGTTACCAAAATATGTTAAATTCATTTTATTTACATCGGCCGTAATTCTACAAATTTTTGTTTGGAATCTCATTTCTGAAATTTCATAACTATTAAATATTGAGCTATTTAATATACAGATACGAATTATATTGTTATGAGACAATATCAAAGTAGTTTACTACTCGTAGCGACAATTATTACGACACAGACAGAGCATGTAATTATTGTATCGTAATGGTCTGGTAAGCTGTGAACGAGAGTGTTGTCAATTGTGTGACCAGAGAAGGTCAATTGAGTTCTTGTTCATACAACCACAGAAATGTTCTATACTTCTAAACCATTCCAGTAACCATTTTAAAACTGATATATATTTTTTTTACAACATACCATCTGGGTTTATATAATTTTTACTAAAGTTATAAAAAGAAAAGAATTTATGAATGTTTGTAACGAATTAATTTTAAAATTACTTAACTGATTTCAAAAATTGTTTCAGCATTAAAATGCTACGTTATCACTGGGAAACATATACATTTCTGTAAATCTTATAAAATTTTTTGTCCGCGAGAGAAACCATGAGTAATAGCTAGTATTAAAATAAAGATAATTTATGATTTAATATTACGAAACATATAATATATACCAACTAGTTTATATATCGGTGTAAAATCACGATGAAGTCGACTTGCAAAAGTAATTGGCTTAAAATGTAATATGGATGTGTTTATAAAATAATTCGGGCTAAGGTTAATAGCAGGTGCCCGAGTGGTTATATCCGCTTGAAGCCAGGGTAATGTGATTGCGAGCGCTAGATACTACTTACTAGTCACTTCTGTTAAATTATATTAACTAATTTAATCCATTTGTACGGGTATATTAGTAATTAGATTGTATCGTTGAAAATTAGTGCTACAGGAAACAAATATAAAATTTAAATTAATATAAATAAATAATCAAATAAAAAAAAATAAAAAAATTAATGAATTTTTCAAAGAGAAACTAACAAAATTATTCGCAATGAATAAATGCATGGAAGAATTGTACCCAACGTGCAAAACGTATATTATATTATATTAATCTTATGCTAAAATTGCCACCGAAGGGCAAAAGAAAATTTGAATTGAAAAAAGGGAAATGCCAATAATCGGATCCAATATAAGTCAGCATCGGTTCAGGAGGAAAGGCGCCTTCTACAATTTCGAGTTCTATACGTTCCTATGTGGCGATAGATAGAAACTTGAACGAGCTTTAATAAGATTCCGTGAAGATGACGTAAAACCGCTAGTGAACATTGAACTTTATTCTTTCTTTTTTGCGGTAAAGAAGTTAGTTCAAATTTACAACAAGTTAGAAGTTTTACGCAAATTAAACAGTATACTATTTAGCGTCTTAAGTAGTTTCACCAAAGTTTATAATAATTGTAGAATAACAGCGTTTTTGTGTATAGTTTTAATATTAAATGTGTATGATTCAAACTTCGATGTTAAACTCCGTATTTTATATTCTTATTCTGAATAACAAAAAATATTCACAGCTAAAGTTGAACCATGAATTTATTATAAAGAATATTTAAGTTGAAAATAAATTGCCAATGGTGGAATCGACTATTAGGCTAAAAACTATTTGGAATATTTTAAAAGTGACACAGTAAATTCACTATGCACCCAAAACATTACGACAGGAAGTAATGACGATCTGCACCAACGTCGCTGAGCGCCCACACAGCTGCTGCACGCACTTTACATCACGATTCCGCTATGTTTCGAGCTCATGAATAAAGACCTCGAATGTGCTCGAAACTAGTCGAGCAAACCCCGACAGTATTAACGTAAATATAAACAAATAATAGTATGTAATTATGTATTAAAATATTTCCTACATAAAGCTGCAACGAACTCTTCAGGCATATTAAATTTCATTATATATTATCCGCTGAGCTCAAAATACTTGTGTACCATACACTTAAACACAAAATTTATAATCTGCAAAATGTAACCGCAACTTAATTAACGCCAGTAAATCGACACTTGATTGACTTTTTTCATAATAATATAATTAAATATATCAATGGTTTGACGTCATTCCCATGTTTATGAAAATAGCACCTTAATTTACTTTCTAATATCCATTATATTTATGATAGATTTAGTGTCATAATTTTTTTAAAGTGATTTTATTAATTTAGAATTTTCCAACGAAAATTGCTTTTTCGATTCTAGAATTATATTTTTTTGTACATCTTAAACTCATTTATCCTTTCTATGAGATGTTAAATGCATATTTTTTATTTTGACAAAGTTTTCAATGAAGCAATTAAATTACAAATTAAATAAAGGCATAGTCAAATTAATTTTTTTGAAGCTTATACAAATAATAAAATTACTTTTTACAACCAAATTCTCAAAATTGTATAACTAGTCATTTTGGTTTTAAATTTAACAATATTATGGAAAAGTCCCCTTCGAAATGGACCACTTAGCCGTAAGATAAAGAGGGAAGTAGGCTATTTCATCTGCTCTCAGAGTCTGCTATTAACTCATAAATTCGTTGAATTTCATTACCGTCAGATTCCACCCTGGATATTTAAACTCTCGAATATTGCTTCCTAACTATCAATTAAACATTTTGTTGGTGTAATTTAAGAGATAAATAAAAAAAATGTAATTTTAAATCGTTGAAATGTTATGTTATTTGAAAATATATGTAACCAGAAAAACAAATTCAATTTTTGTTTGGAGAAGAAACTTTAAAATAATATGAATTTAAACGAATATGTTATTATTGAAAATCGCTGACTCTGGTTTGCGTTGTTGAAGTTGGAAGTTTATGTCGATAGTATTGTTTTCTAGTAAAGATTTTAGCGAGAAGTTTCTACGAAACACAAAGTAAGTAGTACCTCTGTAGAGATAACAATTCAATTATGGTTTACTGAAGTATTTTTTTATGCACATTATAATACTGTCACTATCTAATACAGCTTAGTAAAATTACAGTACATGTCGATTTACATACAGATCGACAGATCATTATTATTATGTATTTATTATTCATAGTTTAAGGTTAACGTGACCAATATTTAAATTGGACAGATCGTCACTAAAAGTGTTAATACAAAAAAAAAACATGGATTTGGATATATATTTTTTTGTATGATTACCAGTAATACTGGATGTCCTTAATTGTGATTTAAAAATTTCATGCGCTTTATATCAATTACTCTTATTTCTATACTAGCACTTTATTTCCTTATAAGAAAATATTATCCTTACTATATTTCATTAGTTATTATTATTTTAATGAATTAAGATAGTAGATACGTTGAAAAATTAAATTACACATAATTCATTTGATTATATTATTGAGTATTAATTATATACATCTCAGTTAATTTCAAAGGTTAATTTCCAATTTGTTATTCTTACAATACCAGAGAAATGAATGACAGTTTAAATACATTCGAAATTTTAATATCAAGTACTAAAACTGCTTTTAAGTCTGAAATTGTCAGTGTTTGAAAAGTCAATTTGTTTCACTTACAGAGAATATCATTTGTAAAGTTTTTATTTCGCTCAATCGTCTTAAGAGTTTTCAAGAGCTTTTTCTAGGCGATTGAGTATCGAGTTAAGAACTTTGACCTATAGTTCAATCACCTACTAAGCTCCACGGAGGCCCAAGTTGCGACGCGCCAAGGCTTATAGACATAGTACTGGCGTTTTAAAATACTTTTAATATGAACAGATTTAAACACTACTGCTACTTTATATATACGGTTTTCGTTTAATTATCAGAAACATTTGAAATAATATATATTAATTATTAGTTTATTAAACATATATATTAATTTATTTTTAATTACAAAAAAAAACATGACTTTATAACTTTTTTAATAACTTATTTATCTGAGTGTGTAAAATAAGTAATAATGAAGACATAACAATCCATGATACTGCTCCATGTTGAATTAATCTCCAGTAAAGATGTTTTTTTAAACTTTTGCCATATACAGGTTTAACTATCTTAGTTTCGCTTTAAATTATCAAAAATCTATTGAAGTTATTATAGCCGATGAATTTTGCTGAATTTAGAGTTTGGTGATTCGATTATTTGGAAACATGCCTAATAATGTAACATCAATGTCATTATATTCCGAGCCAAGATAAATGTATATTTCTAATAGATTGCATCTAAATCTAGTCTAAATTTGCTCTTGATTCCATTTTTTGATACTGCATTGAATATTGGGTTCACATTTAGTTCATATAATAAAAATATCATGTCATATTTTAATTTATCACATTTTTCTCTCTACAAGATGTATTTAACCGTATTTCATAGCAACTTCATTAGTAATACATATTTATTTATTTGTTTAAAGTCTCTGTTGCATGAAGAAAACGTACAAATGGCGGACTTAATGCTAAAGCTTCTAGTTATATAAAAATATTTCTATATATATTTTTATATAACTAGAAAACTTAAGTTTGAAACTATCAGATCTTATGTTATACGGTTTTATGGTTAGAAGTTGGTTGCCCTGTCTACTGAGCCATAGGCCTTGAGTTCGATTTCCAAAAGGGATAGTTGTGTGTGATCTACAGATTGCTATTTCGGGGCTCTGTGTGAGTGATTTGTGTCAGTTAATAACCTCCTGATTAAGGAAGTTATTATAATCACCCCAATTTTAGAAATTGGATTTTTTGTAATACCTTTACGTTCTGATGTATTTTGATTAAGTCTATACATCTTTTAAAACATTTATGTATGTGTGGGCCTATTTGTGTGTGTAAGAATGTATGTGTTTATAGATGTAAATGTTATTCTGGGGCTTCATTTTCAATCAATGCATATTTATGTAATTTAGAGTTGATTAGTTTTTTAGACCAAGTGGTTTTTTTTCGTTTCCTAAAACAACCGAAAGCCGCATATTCGCTATTTCTACAAAAATAAATGCGCGATCGGGGTGGTTTTGGTATCAATCGATGCATATTCTCGTAACTTAGAACCGATTCGTTTTTCAGGAAAATCGACCAAGTGATTTCTTTTTTTTAACTGTATACCTCGTGTTTGAGATTTATAAAAACTAATTGGGTTGTAGTTTCAATCGATGCGTGTTACTGTCAGCAAAAGTGATCCCAATTCGAAAAGTTAATTAGTATGAATTTTCATTTAAATTTTATATTACGCTATTTTATTTTGGAAATAAGTTGTTTTAATGACTTTAGTACATGTTTAGTACAAGATAGTATAGATTTTATTGGATAGAATGGATGAGGCTCGTACCCACTACCCCTTTTGTATATTTCTGAAACCCAGAGATTAGTTCTCTAATACACGACAAGTCAACTGCTGACTCGATTTTTTCTTTCATTATAGTAAAAGATAAATATGAGGTGTGTAGCATGTGTTCAAGAGCACTGACACAGGGTGTTCATTACTAAAGCTTTTATATACTCCAAATAAGAAAATGACTGTAATAAATAAACTTAACGGTGTCCATAACATACGACTTAAGAAAATTGAAGTTTATTAATAATAAGAACTCCCGCTATAACCACTATCCGTATGAGATATAGAGTTCATGAGTACATGTTCTAGTGTGTGTGTGTGTGTATATGTAATTATGTGACAATCGAAGACGACACATTAGGGGGCATAAAGCAAGCCGATGAGTCCCCCGCGTGTCGTTCCCGCACTTCAAAGTGTCTATCGTATCCTGAGCCCTTATCATTTATTGGGAACTGAAAGGACCAATCAATTTCCTGTCCTATTTTTGGCTACTGTTTGGCAAGGTGCCTTGGAAATGTATCGTTCATAGAACGAGCGCAACGTGTGCTATTTATTAAGCAAAAATTCAAAAATAAAATATTGAAAGGTATTGCCGATATCAGGATAAAAATGTTAAATTTGATATAACATTTTTCTATTGGTAATGTATTCTCTTTGTTATAGTATTGTTTTCTGATTTTGTGAATCACACACATACAAACACTCATGTAAACATACTTGAGAAAAGATTGTCAAAAGCTCTTAAAGGCGTATATCGCAAAGATAATTTAATTTTAAATACATTACGGATTCGTTTTAGAAATATCAATGCTTGAAAATAAAATAACAGATACCAATTTAACAATATATTTTATTACATATAAGTCATATTTATTTTAAATCACTTTGTTATTTTATTGATTGCCGCATTTATAAATACACTAATGGATTAAACGTGTAATAAACGCAACGTGATGTCCATTTGCCACTAAATTTACACAACTTTACGCATGAATGCCATAGTAATTAATAAATTTTGGAATATAATGAGAAATAATTTTAAATTTTATATAACTTAAACGTTTATTAATTGTTGTAAAATAAGTTATTGAAGTATGATGGTGGTGATAATAACAAATAAGTAGTCGAACTAAAAATATCGTTACTATTAATATTATTTTCTCGGCATCTAATTTATTGTCACTAGTTTAGTTTATTATGATTTCGAATTATTATCGCGCATATTTACTTTATAGGAAATGAAGGCTGGCCCTTATTAAGACCTTATAAATTATTGTCAGTTTGAGAGCACATGACCTACTCTGAACGACATGCCGACATCAAGTCCCTTGAGAAATCTTTGGAACAAACAGTGGATAAAATTCCCATGAAAACGAGGCGTAAATCTATATCTGACTCGGACATTAAAGTTCTATCAAGCCCAAAGGTTGCCATTTTAAATAGAATGTATAAATTTCAATACAAAAAGTTTCATTAAGCTGAATACAATTACTCAAAAAAAAAAATTCAATTTTTAACAGAGCTTACAAAACTATAATAAAATTAATGTTATAATACTAGCTGTTACTCGCGGTTCCACGCGAACATACAATTTTATTTATTATTAAAATAATTAGGAATAGTATCGTAATGTAACCTTTCATATTCAGAAAAAAAAATCCAAATCCATGAGGTAGTTTTGAAGATTATCGCGTTTTAGCAAACAAACTTCTCTGCTTTATAATATTAGTATATATAATAGGAGGGTGGACCTTGATAACGTTCTAGCAACGCTGATTATAAGACATCTTGTTTAGAGGGGCGTTACGTCACAAGCCTTTTACGGTCACGTGATAACGAGAATCAAATAGTTTTTTTCATAATTAATTTAAATAGAATTATAATAATGCGTGAAAGTGTTATTATCAGTAATAGTATAATAAAAACTACATGAAAAAATTATAATGTATTTATTTTGGTTTAGTGTCTGTTAAGGAACATATTTTAATCTGTAATTGCTTTGCGAAATAGGAATGAAAAAGGCCTCTAACTTATTATAATCAATAATGTTCAATTCAATTTATGTTTTCGAAGTTGATGGTAATAATACCGACTGTTTTCTCTGAATGTTTTTTTTATATTAAGGGCTTCATTCGTTTTGAATTATGAAACTAATTTTATAGATGATTCAACTTAGCTTTGATATAATAAAATATCATGGTTGCCGACAAAATTCAGACGAAGCTGCGGTCGGAAGCTAGTATAGCAATAAATATAGTGAGACACGTAGAGAGACTAAGCCTTTATCAATCTCGTTAGAAATATGAACACCTTGTTTTAGACGAAAATAATAAACAGTTATTGGACTAACAGCACTCCAATAAAACTCAAATTGTATTAGGTACGACCCCGAGCTGTCAATACGACGATGATTTACGTTCGACTATCTGATGTTAACAAATATTTATTTCAATCGTTTTTTTTTTTGCTTAAAAGGAGGAAAATAACTGTTAAACCTTTAGTCTGATTTTTAGTAATAGCTTAACGCAATTTAAAATGAAATATGGAAGTGATAGATACTACAAAAAAATTATTAATATAAAAAAAATCATCTATACTAAAATTAAAATGCGGAAAAAATTGGAATCGGCAGATTGATTTGACAAATTATTTTTGATTACGATAGGCAGGTTCATGAAGACGGCAATAGGCTATTAACATTATGCTACTCCTCTTAGTTATCTTCATAAAAAAAAAAAAAAAATTGTTCGTCATCGAGTGGAATTGCGAGTAATAGCTAGTTAATAAAATAAATATAAATAATGTAAAAGATATCATACATTTAAAATAAACAATACTTTTATATATTATATACCTGAGCTATATATTTATAAATAAAATCTATTTTATGGAATGTTCAGGTCAGGTCGTGAATCGCTGCCTGGGGATGTTGCGTTGTGTAGTTATATCAACATATATTACGTTTAACCGTATAACCTCTAGCTTATCGCCGTGTGATATATTACAGCAACGGGATCATTAAAGTCATTTCATCATTTAGAAAACTATTATGCACAAGTAAAATATATATTAATTTGAAATGTGTTTCAAATTAAGGTTTATAGAACTTTTCTATATACTAATAATAGTATTGTTTGATGCAGGCGCGCTGGAGGGTGGTCCATTGGGCGGCGGGGGCGGCGGCGGTGCGCTGGGCGCGCTGCGAGCGGCCGGCTCGCCGCCCGCGCCCAGCCTCGGAGCCAGCCGCCACAGTCTCATAGGTACAGTACCATACCACACTACACGGTACCAATAAATATATGCAATACTTGTATTCAATTATCAGCCTGGGTGTTGTCAGCTGACTGCCTAAGAACCAATTAAGACAGATTTTTAAGTATCATACTTTGTAGCAACACTATACCATATTTTATAGTAGTATAGCTAAAAACATCATTATAATTATATCCAACTCTTTCATATAATTATTATATTCAATGTGGTCGTCCGACTTAGCGGTATCTCATAGCTTACATAAACAATTTAGCCTTGTACTTTATGGAGGAGGAAATGATTTTTTTTCGGCATTACTCTGCTCCAGAATACTTTGCTCTGTACCGAAAAATATGTTAAACAGGTACAATTACATATTCTTGAAATTATTCCTTATTATCGTTACATATAACTTATTAATATAACCAGAAGGAACAAAAGTAATTAACTTTTTCCTTTGTCTTTTAAAGAGAATATGAGATAAGTACTGTTTAGGTTTAATTTCGGGACATAGTTTAATTAACGGGATTCCAAGTGTGTCCTGAGCAAATTGATGAGTTGTGTAAAGGGGGAGGGGGGTTCACCCAAGGTTACTCGTAAATCTATGTTACGCGGAGCCTAGCTCTTAGTTAATTTATATAAGGGATTCACATTAAGATCACAAATTTAATAGTGTGCTATTATGCAAGAGTATGCATAATGATATTAGTAGATCTGAATAAAATGGAATTAATTATTTCCATTTATGGTTTCTGAATTGTTTGAATAAATATCGCAAAAAAGTTTTTAATCAAAATAATAATCTAGTCACATTACTGTCATACTGAATACCATAATAAGAGCCTGTTATTGGAAGTTCCAAATAATTCCTGTGGAACGTTTACTGGCATTTCGTTGTCAGTGTGATAATTAGAAAATATTTTGCGGGTACTTCAAAACTATACCATACTCGAGTTTAGTAATCATTATTGAAATAATCGAATATTCTGAGTTGTAAAGTGAAATGTCCCAATTATAAGTGAATTATTCAAGGCCAATGAGTTTCTTATTATTATTATTATAGATAAATATTAAAATATATAAATACTGAAAAAAGAAAAGTAAGATTGTTATAATATTACTTTAAGATATAAGGCCCCAGGATATGAATATAAATAAAGGAAATAGGTTCTCAGCTTTCCAATTATAAATTATTACAATCAAAAGTTTACTAATTTTCAGCGATGTATCGGCAGTTTGTTAACTTTGGGTTAAGTAATGAAGATTATTTTAATTGATATAGTTTTAACGGAAAACAAAGTTCTAACAGAGCAAAAATAATTATATATAGTACATATAATTACAAATATGATTCTTCTAATATAATTACGCAATTTTGTTTGCAGATACGTGTAATTGTTTAATTATTTGTATTGCTAGTAATGAATAGTCTTGATATTTGATATTATATTATATTGTGTACACTGAAACCACTTACAAAATTTGATGTGTACAGTTTTTATAGCTTCGGACGTCTTGAGAGGAGTGAGTGGTATTTCGAGAGTACTGAATATTGCGAGAGGTATATATAGACATAAAAACACTATCTTAACTTTTATTATATACTAGCATTTGACAGTGGTTTCACTTGATGTAAAAAAAATATAAAAAATTTAATACTTTTAATAAAATTCGAAATATTATTTGTGATATAAAAAAATTTGAATTTCATTTCTTGTATTCGTAGTAACAAGTAATACAAACAAGTGATTTTTTTGACACTTTAATGATTTAGAATTTTGGCAATAATTTTTATAATTCCAAGATTTTAATGTGCTTAATGGTTTGTCATTAATTTTTAATTAATTTGAGTATACCTTTATGTGTGGCATGAGACAGGGTGGTTTAGCTCCGCTACTGTCTTTAACCTATACGTGAATGAACTGGTTGAGAGGCTCAGCAGCGTCCATGTGGGATTTAATATTGATGGCCAATGCATCAATAACCTGAGTTATGCTGACGACATGGTTCTGCTGAGCACCTCGGTCGGGGGGGTTAGGAAAATTTATAGGGATCTGCGAGTCGTACGCGAGGGCCCATGGCCTGGTATACAATACCACAAAAAGTGAGATCCTCCTGTTTAAGGCTGGTAAGCGGTTACCAGGTCGTGTTCCAACAATAACTCTTAATGAGTCAACATTACCGAGAATTGACAATTTTAAATATCTGGACCACATATTTACTGCTGATTTATGTGATGATGAGGATAGTGAGAGAGAGCTTAGGGCATTGGCGGTAAAAAAAGCAATATGCTGGCTCGCAGATTTGCTCGTGGTACTACGGATGTCAAGATTACACTTTTTGGGCTTTTTGTCAGTTGTTTTACTCGGATGGGTGAAGTGCACACGTCGAGTCTACGAGTGCAGTATAACAATGCCTTCAGAATGCTGTTGCAGCTACCACGGTTCTGCAGTAAAACAGCAATGTTCGCGGACGTACGTGTGGACGGATTTAATGCAATTATGTGTAAAAAAGCATCGGACCAGCAGCAACAGCATTCTGAAGACAATCATGGATCGTCTTCATTATTCTTTTCAGAAACAATGGATAGAAACAATGACGGGCCAAATAAACCAACATTTATTTAAACATTTGTATAATATAACTAACTTAGTTTATAAGTAAATATTGTTACCAACACTATATGGATCATCTTGTCTGAAATAAATATTTATTACTATTATTATTAATATTCTCGAAATAAATGTTTTTTGTTTTTATCGCCATAAGTGAATTACCTCTGTGATTGCTGTTGTAAGTATTAGTCAAATTCGTTCGTGGTGTATATTCGTTAATAGTTGAGTTAGTGGTGTTTTGGTTTGATAACTTGCAAAAGGACACTGTTCGTAACAAAATTTATTTTTAATTTTCAGAAGATATATTATAATTTAAATTACTTTCTATGAAATTTTCAGATTAAACATCTTAATCCAACAAAGCTGTGTACTTTTGCATTAGAATTGACTATTTATCGATACTATTACGTAAAGAGACAAAGTTTATGAGGTTATATTTTTGGAAAATGCTTTCACGTGCGTGCGAGTAAAGTTGGTCGGGTGATAAGGTGAGGGGCGCAGCAGCATTCATTTATTGATATATTGTTACTATAGATGAGAATATACATCTGTAACAAAGGTTTAGTGGGTATTAGACGAAGTCGCGGGTAGAAGCTACTGTATATGTTAAGGCTTATATTATATATATATTTATATATCTAATTACGTACAAAAACCTAATTTAGATTTGGTTTGGTTTACAATTCATTTTATAACATAATTTCTCTATACTGTCGAGCAATCACAAGGCTTTTGAATAAAACCTCGTTACCAGGATGTATTACGGCTGACATACGATTTAACACAGAACGGAATAAATAGGTATAGTGTTAAGACTGATTTAGACGGTTTACGTATCTAATTAACAATGCCACTTAGATCGAATGTGTTTTACGCTAATCCCTGTCGTTTCAATGAATGATCGGGAAGTCTGAAACTGGTTTCGATGATGGGTTTCCGTCTTTTGAATTCAATTATATATGAGTATTATAATTTCAATAAAACATTGCACTAATTACTATAATGTTTCAATTTAGAGTAGGAAAATATTTTCCAAAACAAATGTAATTTAGTATTGTCTGAATTTTTCATGAGTATAGTTTGAAAAAATGCTATTTTTAAAATGACATTTTGAATGTTTTACAGAACTCATGTCCACGGGTTTATAAGATAGTATGGGTCTTAATTATTAGTTCCATTTCAAATGTATTCAAAGTAATAATAATAGCACAAACACAATAAAATGTATACCTGAGCAATCAGTGCTGGAAGATCCGATTTATTTGTTTACAGATAGTATAAGGTCCTAATTCTTACGATACGGCTGGGGTGTGCTTTAAAGGCTGAGACGTGTCTCTCATATTGGTTTGGGAATCAGCATAATGGCGCCTCGGATAGCCTACGTGTTAGTACGTGACGGAACCTTAAATGTCTCGAATACGCGCCCCTGGCTTTATCAATAAATTGTACATCCCTGCCTTTGACAGTTTGTGGGTACACGATAAGGTTCTATTTATTTGAATTTGGGAATGTCATGTGCAGATAGGAACGGAGATATAGAAACGTTTAGTCTTTTGGATATTCATTCTCATTATTTATTCGATATAAAAATATTTTTTAATATATTTAATCCTTACAATATTAACTTAATAAGTTATATGTATATATATTTTTTTGTTCACGCTAAAGCTCATGAATAAGAAACCCAAATGGGTTCATAAGTAATGGCGCAAATTCCGATACTATTTACGTGAGTAAATCCGTACAATTATACATAATACCATTTAATGTTTTATAAATGCTCTAATTATAAATATATATAAAAGAATATATATACATTTTTATAAAATGTTTGTCAGTATAAAACGGCAGAGTTAATGTAATTGGTACCTTACAATCTCATTAAAGGCTTTGGGATTATCTTTGCAGCCTTTAAAAAATTACCCTCTTCCCTTATATTTTTCGTGTAAAGGAAAAGTAATAAAAAATTTTCTTAGATAAATAAAAGCTACGGAAACAAAATTAAATTATTATTTTAATAATTAAATTTATAAATTAATCTAATTATAAGAGTATTAAAATGAATTCCAATTAAAAGAATTGAAAGATGATATATATTTTCCATTGTTAATATTTTTTATTAATCACATTGGTTTGTAAGTATGTCTTGTTTGAAAGCTAACTCAACCAATAAATATACCAAAGAAAAACAGTCTGAAGCTCCAGCTTCCAGCTCCACCTGGTTCTAGAGCTGGGATTCAAACAAGTGCGAGTCGCTTTCCTGAATGGAATTTTGAAGTTTCACAAAAAAATGGCTTCACTTTAATAACATTCTAAACTTATAGATACTAATATATATATACTAAATAATAATAAATAAGACATTTCAAGCAATGTTAGTAAAATGATAGTAGTTTTTCATATAATATTATTATGGTAACCTATTTTGTTTGAAATATGAACCCCTGTATGGGTAAAAGCCTTCTGCAGTGACATATATATAGAGTCTACTTATAAAAGATACCATAGAAAACAGTTAAAAATTAAAATTTCTAAAGCATACCAGCCAGTGGCCATACTTCTGTATTTGACGAATATGAAAGAGTATTCTCCTCACGTTTTCCATGTTTTGTAAACATTTTCCTAACAGCATTGTTTATTTTGACAGGTGTCGTTGAAGAATATAAATGGTATTTAAAAATGTTTTTTATATGAAATTATTCTTGATATTACAGTAAACGTAATCTCTCTAAAAATTCCACACAAAAACGTCTGTATATACATATTTGATGTACAAACACATTCATTTGTATTTATAATATTAGGACGAATTACCAGGAAAACATACCATGAAGCTCAAATGGTTTTGGAGTCTTAGTCATCTAATTTCTTATTATATTTAAAAGTTTGACATTGTTACAATAAGGTAGAGCTTTGATTATACTGAAATTAATGGAAGCATTTTTGCAATGATGGAGCTAGTTTACTAACAAATAAATTTATTTAACTCATTTTTAAATATATAATATAATATATCTATATGACTATCAACATTAACATATTTATAAGGTATTATCAAACTAATACCCTAAAAATATATATCAATTTATAAGAGATAAATATATTCTATATGTAGCTTTGTAATGGTAAAAGAATAGTTATATATAGAATAAGAATAGTATATATATATATATATATATATATATATATGGTTCCGTCAAGTACTATTTGAGTTTAATCGTCACAAACGTACAAAGTTTTTCTCTTTAAAATATCAGTTGAGATAAACATTATTTATCAGTGATAAATACATATTTTAAACATTTTTAAAACCATATTTTAAATATTATAGACTACAAAGAACAGCGAGGTATATCCAACATCATATTACTTTAATATTGCCATCATAAAAGAAATAAAAATCAAATTGAATGCACGTGTTGTGAAAAGCAATATTAGAAAATTGAGATGGAAATAAAGAGAATATTAAAATCCCTTCATCACAGCGTGAATGTGAATCGTTAGATATGAATTTAAATATTTTATGAAGTTATGTTACCTGAGTATGATATATAAATAAAAAAATAAAATATTACATATATTATTTCCAATTTCGATATCGAATTATCTAGAATTTCGGTAAAAAAAACGATAGGAAAGAGTCCTAAAAAATGAAAACAAACAACTCGAATTTCGGTAAAAATTAAATATATCTAAACCCACAGACACAACAAAAATCCAAAATGGCGTCGAGTAACAGGTTTAACAGTAACGGTCGGACTAGTTCGAAAAGTCCTTTCATTTGTCATCATAAGGTTCATTACATTCCCGAACTTTCGATAATATTTCAAATGTCACATGACTTATTACTGGGTTTCTTAAACTTATGTAAGAATAAATCATGTAGAAAAATATTTTTAAAGAACTATTTTTATGAATAAATATGAATTTATTAATCTTAAAGTTGTAATATGAAATCTCAATTTAATATTCTGAACGCAATCGCTAAATGAACCATTTTGCGAACACCGGCTTCAATAATTTCATTTCTAGATATACATATAATGTTATGCTATAAATTATATTTCATTACTCAAAGTAAATAACTTTCCAATTGAACAAGATTAATAAAAATATTTAATAATTTTAACATGAATATAGAATTATAAAATCAATAATATGATTTGAATGTAGGTTTCTGTTACTGAACAATAATTTTATGAACATATTATGTTAGAAAGAGCAATTATTTAATGAAAAATTTGTTTATCGACTTTTAAGTATATATTTATTTTCTATAATGTTTTAAAGAAAGCAATTTTGGTCATAAAATAGATTAATAAAATAAAATAAAGCTGAAAACTTGAATAATATACTAAAACAAGCAAAAGCTTACATATTTGAAATAAAACTATTTTTACGGATTAAAACTCGCGTATAATTTGGTTATATTGTGATTTTAACCCGATGTTTCGAATGCTTTGCAGCAATCGTGTTCACGGGTAGACGAGATGTAAGTGTCTGTCTACCCGTGAACACGATTTCATACGCGAGTTTTAATCCGTAAAAATAGTTTTATTTCAAATGTAGACTCATAAAAATCTAAGAGAATACTAAGTTTACATATAATAAAGATGGAATTAAATTTAAAAGCGCTTAAGACATTTATGAATTTTAGTCTTTCGTTTTATAATTAATTGCACATTACATTGTACAATAGTTGTCTGATGTGGGTGTTTAATTTTCATTTATCAAAGTATACACCGACGCTTTTGTATTAAATGCCATTGTGCATAGCTTCTCGTATTTTCAGTGGTCTTAAAGTTTTTGCTTTCAAGAAGTTTGTATTTGAATACATTCTCTGAATTTTGTAATATTTACATTATATATATACTATTGTATGTAAATTGTCCTGATCCATGATTATCATTATATATAATTATCTGGCTGTTCTCACGTAATTACTATCGAAATTTGCCCGGCTAGTTTCGAACCCATTCGGGGATTTTATAGCTCTAGACATGGCGGAATCGCGGCGTGAACTCTTCTTCAAAATAGTCGGGCCAATTCCGATATTAATTACGTGAGTACAGCTGGATAATTATATAATATATATAAAATAAATAACAGTTAAAACTACGCTTTAAAGTTTAAATAACTCTATTTTTATTGAGCAAACCGAGTAAGGAAATACTGAATGTATTAATTACTCGAGGCGCCTTTAACGGTGTTAAAAATAGCACTCGTGCCAAGAGAATGAGGCTACAACTAGAATAGAATAAACTTGAGTTATGACCAATAATGCAGCTGGTTGATTCTAAAACAATTCCAAATTTAATCTGTAAACTATGAAAACATTTTTCAATTTAATTTTATTTTTATTGGGTCCTTAAATTTAAATTTTATAAATTGGAGTAAATAAACATGTTGTTTAAAAGCATTAGTAAAATATAGACTGCACTATTCATTGTTTTGCATAGTTCTCTATGCTGTAGATTCTAAAGTATTATAATTAGTACACACAATTATTCTTTGAACTTCCAATTATTTCTTTTAAGAGAATAAATGTTTTAAATTATTTCTCTTTTACATTTAATAACATTCTTTGTGCCTACAACAGCGTAGCTGAATCCGGTTGATTTCCGCAGTGCATTAGCGTGTGTTTCTCGTATGTTAATTTTATGCTGACGGTATACGTCTAATTCTAACTCCATCTGGAACTTCCTGTATAATAGTTTGTATATAGAATTAACAAGTCTATTACTTCTGAACAACATTGTATTGTGACGTGAGATAACCCAAATAGAAGCAGATTATTGACTTATGCCAGTCACGTAACTCGTCCAAATTATTAGGTTTTGTTTTAAATTGACTTGTGATTTCAACACCAGCAATTGAAAAAGTCATAAAAATCAGGAAATTAAAAATGATTATTTGAATTTAGATTTTTTTTTATTTTTATAATTTATATACATCTTGTCATAAATACAAAATAAATAGAAAGCAAACTTGAATTTTTTTTGAGTTTTTGTTGTTTTTGTAAGTAACTTTATTATATAACCATATACTATGTGATCATTTAATAAATGTTTCCTATATACTTATTGATAATAAAATTGTTAAATTAGCATTTACTATATTCTAACGAATCGTGGAAACGCTGATTAAGCACAGGTGCATTGTATCATGTTAAAATCCCAGAATGTAAATCTGAAACCCTTGTTTGTTACACTATCTGTATTCCTTTAATTAGAAATTCATTTTATTATATTCATTCTTGTCTCCAACTTTGAGCAAGAATCAAGTAGTTTGTAAATTAAATATAAGTATTAAATTTTAAGTTAATAAATTTGTATTTTTTGGATCCTCCTGTTGTGACCGACGTAATTACTTTAATAATAAAAAATATAATACTCAGGCATTTTGAAATGCATAGTAAACTTTTTATAAAAAAATTAAATTAGAAGATAATTACAATACAATACAAATTTTCCCCAAAATATCTGAAGCATAACTTCCCGTTTGGTACTACTATAATTTTCAATTGAAATTAACCTAATTATGAACTGTATACAGCTTTGGAATAGGATAAGCACATCGTCCAACGCTTCAAAAGATGAATAAAAGTTATTAAAAGTTTTAATAATACTTGTATTTTTGATCAACTGAAAAGTTTAAAACAAATTATCAATTAAAATTAAATTCAACTACACCTGATTCGCAACAGATATATCCAACATTTACGAGTAAAGATATCCAACTCTCCTCTGAAACATACAAAACTTCTTATCTCCAACAATTTAATTCACTGATATGATACTACATCACAGACGCAGGTATCTATTAATTGAATCTTAGAACTTGCCGTAACTTTCTTTAACTTAAGAGAAAATTGATTAGCTTGTCATCTCCGTGCGATGAGTTTTAATATTTTAAGTATCGATCATGAGCTCAAAAGTGTCACAAAATAATTTAACAGCCATCTTCGTATATTATTATGAATGTGACGTATCTCTTGGCTTCCAGTAACATATAAATATTTGCAAAAATATATAAACTACTATAAAATAACAATTTAATAATCCATTTATAAAAATAAAATCTAATACCACATCTCCGTTTCACGACTCTCGTAAATTATATCTTTCTGCGTATAAAATTATAACTAGTTTTTCATCTTAATTAAACAGTGCTTAGATATTTTTAATTAAAGTGGATAGATAGAACTAAAAATGAGAAAATTTAAACATAACATGACTTTTTATAGATAAGTAACTGCCCGCGGCTTCGTCTGCTCTCCCTCAAAATAGACTTTCTTTTATCCCTTATATCTCCGCCCTTTATTATCACATTGCCAGCCAGCAATCGAAGTAGCAATAATTTAACTGGCTTATTGTTTTTATTTCGCATTATCTTATGACCGATTTTATTAATTAACAGAGTAAATAATTAATTTTTTATTCAGTTATTTTTTTTTTTCATTAAGTATACATGAAATATGAATCCAAAAATATAATATTATCGTTATCATAAAGTTAATTTAACTTTTAACATGAAAAACCGTGATTGTGAATTAGATATATGTTTGACTTTATTGTAGAGAAAAAAGTAATGAATCTTTTTGCCATAGATTAGTAGCCATAGTAGCGCATTGAGCGATAATAAACAGTTACATAATTTTCTAAATAGGTTAGTTCCGAAGATTATTCCGAACATATAAACTCCTAAACAATTTATTTATATAATACTATAAAAAATAATTATTTTGTCCATACTTTCTTAGAGATCTTTATTAAAAATAATATTCTTGCAGATACGACAGCCATCACAGAATTTATAATGGACACATAAGGTTTTTAAAATAAATCTAGAATCTAGATGTAACCCTCTTTAGTGCTAGAAATTAACTAGGTCCACGTAAGCGGGGTTAGCCTAGCGCGCGTTGTACTATTACAGCGCGCGCGAAACAAAAATGTTCTGTATGTTAACTCTATGGGACACATTTTATCAATTATCTCAAAAACTACAATTACGATTCGTCTCATTTTCAATCCTTACCGAGTTTGGCTCATTATGCGCATGTGTGCAAAATTTTGTGCGTGTAGCTCGTAAATTGAAGGAGGAGTAGGGTAACAAAGAGTTGTAAATTTGGGTAGTAAGGAGCTTCGCTTCGCTCAGCTCAATAAAAGGTATCCGATGTCAAAATAACTACAGAAATCAATTAAACTAGGTCCACGCAAGCGGGGTTAACCTCGCAACGCAGCCCGCGTGAAACAAAAACGTTCTATATGTTTATTATATGGAACACATTCTATCGATTATCTCGAAAACTACAATAACGATTCGGCTGATTTTTAATCCAGACCGGGTTTTGCTCATTATGCGCATGTGTGTAAAATTTCGTGCTTATAGCTCGTAAATTGAAGGAGGAGTAGGGTAACAAAGAGTTGAAAATTTGAGTAGTAAAGAGCTTCGCTTCGCTCAGCTCAATAACATACAACCAGCAAAACTGTGGGCGAAAGCTAGTTTATCTATAATTGAATTTCATTTTATTATATCTTTATATTTATAAGAATTCCACTCATGAAAACAACTTGTAGTTAATAATACTGGCGACTTCGTTGTATTGCGCTACAGCCAAGACACGTCTCGAAACAAAACTTTACCTAAATTATATTTTAAACATACGCTTTATAAAATTATCTCCATGTTCTTTGTTCGTTATTATTAATTACTTTTGAGTTATATAGTGTCTTTCTACAAAGGCAAGCGTAATATATGCGTAGAGTTTAACGATAATTTTAAAAATGCTATTAAGAAAATAAGTTTATTCAAATATTAATATTAAAATATAAAATAATTTGATTATAACATTAAGAAAATGAGCGGAAAGAATAGAGAAAAAAAATAGGACGTCACTTCCCTTTTCTTTCTGACTAATAAATATTTTGATTTTATATTAAACAAAGAAATATTTGATAAACAGGGCACGTTTAGATGATATTGTCAATTATTGTTTCCATTTCGTTATTTGCTGAGCGAATGGCAGAGCAGAACTAATTAAATTGTGTGATCTTAGCATCGTAATGAATGAGTTGACTGAACTGACTTTATTAAAATAGAACATTTTAATTATAAGTTATGGGTATAAGTATCTAATACAAGTTCTAATTTATAAAACACAATTAAAAATTTATTATTATTTTACAAGATTTTATTTAATTTTAAAACTAATATATATTGTCCTGTTTGTTAGTTTCTTTTGTGACAAATTTGAGAACTGAATTTTGAACCACCGATTGAGTTGTATTTTTAATTCACTGTTACTGTCGATGACAATGCAATTGTGTACAATCCATATTGTTATCAGTACAAAATGGCGGCCCCAGCAAAGTGGTAGATTACATATTTTTGTACAATAATTTCAATATGGGCATCAAATAAAAGGGCTTGAAAGGTAAAACACAATAAGCTGTTATAAAATAAAAACAAAGATAACGTCGTTAAAACGTTTCAAAAGAAACTGGTTTTTAAAAATGTTTTCTTTTAAGTGAAACTTCTTTAGAATGGTTGTGATTTGAAACTCAATGAATGCAAACGCGCGCGATAAGGAAACAAACACATGGCCTAGATTCTATTAATAAAGTCAAACCCAAGTTTTCTTACAACAAGTCATACATTTAATACATAAAATGAAAACAACCTATTATAATTTTAGTTTAAATCTTCGCTTCGAACCGATCTTTCCTCAATCAATTTTGCCATGATCTAAATATATAGTAACCGTGGTTAACCCCATCTAGTGATTATTAAACATACTTAGGTTTAATTAAAACATCACAAACGATGTTTGAACTATATAATTTCCATAGAATCTTAAAACTATCTAAATGTAAGCTTGTTCAACTTGTTCAACACCACCTGGTGTGCAATAATCGAATTAAATCGTTACAGTTTTACGTTTACGTTTACGAAGTCGTTTAAGTTACCTTAAACCTCTAATGCAGTTGTTTAAAGTGAAAACAAGAAAACTGAATATGTAAAATAAAATTTGTTATATTTTACTTCAAAATGAAATATGTTTTTAAATTAATGTTAATTTTAACTACATTTAACTTTTACTTGATATTCCTATCTTTTTCTTAAAATATCAGTTAAACTAATAGTAGAATATTAACGTCCGAATGGTTTCAAAACTAGTCGGGCAAAGTCCGATATTAATTACGTACCGGATAATTATATTTAGTAGTAATTATGGATCACGAGATTTTACATACAAAAATAGTAATAAGGTCTATAATTTATTATCTGTAATGATTTGTTCTAATGTCTTTAATGAAAGTATGAATGGAATCGACTAAAAATATATAAAATAATAACATAAATTAATAGTAACATAAATGCGATGGGACTTGCACCCAATACCTTGTTTAATATTAAAACTGATTGATTTCTTCAGCTCATTTTAAAATTTACAAATCGGTCTTTTTGATGCAGTCGAAAGAATGAAGTTTTTTTATTTAACTCACATAAGGGAAGTCTGCTCTGTCCTGTTAGTCTTCTAGACTGAGGCCAGTTGTAAGAAAAAACATCCATAAAAAGATCAATTTTCTGTTACACATTTTTTGAACACATATATTTTTGTAAATCTTTTCTATACATATTTTGCCTAAAGCGGTAGTTCCAAATAGGTTTAATTCAATATAATAATTCCGTAATGAAATATTAAATGTATATTAGGAATTAAGATCTTGATCTGTTGGTATAAATTAGAATTGAAGGACCGTGTGATTTGTGAATATCGTAATTGGTCTAAACTTTTATGTATAGTACGTAGTTGTGAAGATAATAAAGTTTATTAAATTTCATTAGACTACGACGACTTACTAAGACGTCTTCAGTTTAGATGTCTGCATAATGCTAGCATATGAAACTATGTTCTAAGTTTCTAGAATTGATTACAATTGTAATAACTACTTGTTCAAAGTTTATATAGTTACATATCCATGTAATAATTGAATATACTCAAATTCACTATACTTTTTACTATTTAAAAAAACCATTTAAAATCCAATTATGTTAACCAATTTTTTTTTTTTTGGCCCAGGGGTGTGATGTGGGACTACCCGGTAGCATAGAGGATGCTGCCATTTTTAAGGCTACCCACTAAAAAACCAACGGTTGCCCTCTTCGCCGTAATGGCACGTCATGGGATCGCGTTAGCACACACCGTGACGCCCCGGGGAGACCCCCCGAAGGAGGGTGCCCCGAGCAACGTAGAGCACCCTCCCATCGTAGGCCTATGTTAGGTAAGAGGGGTCACCCTCCCCCCTCACCAGGCCTACAACTGGGGAAGGAAGCGACGGGCGTATTCCCGCCTCCTTCATCCAGTCTCCCCTTACGGAACGGGTCAGCGGACGAGGTTGCCTCCCTGTCCCGCTCCGAGGCCTCCTTTGCGGCGATGACTTGCTCACAGAAGGAGGCCATTGCGACCCAGCACCTCTGGTTGCTGACCATCGCGCTGATAACGCGCGGCAGCGAGAGGTCCCTGCCAATCACGCACACCAGCTCAGTGCGTTGGTGGTCCCAGGCGGCGCACTCCACCAGGGTGTGACGAGCCGAGTCGACGGACTCGTCGCAGTGATGGCAGGAAGGGGTCGCCTCCCTTCGTGCTATCCTGTGTAGGTTCTCACCGAAGCAACCATGCCCGGTCAGCACCTGTACAAGGCGGAACGTAAGCGTTCCGTGCCGCCGATTTATCCAGCGGTTGAAGTGAGGGCGGACCGCCCCCACTGTGATCAAACCGGCGGCAGGGGACTCGAAGTCCTTGTTCCACAGTCGCATCAGGGCTCGGTGAACTAGAGCCCTGATTCGCGTCGCCTCGGGCCTTACCCCCGTTGCCAAGGCTTCTGCCCGGTGCCAGGACACCGTACGGTACCCCCTGATCATCCTCACCGATAGGACCCTTTGTGTCCTTCGTAATAGGGTCCTTGAGTCAGCAGTGAGGGAAACCAATTGTATTAACTAAAGAATATAAAATTAAGTTTTATCGGAATTTGCCTGACTTGTTTCTTGTCGGGGCCTATATTCAGGAGCTCGGAGTGCCGAGCAAACGTCAATCCCGCCATTCAAGGCAAATTCTAATAAAATTACTGTTAGTAAGGCCGATAATTACATATAGTAATCATGAATCAAGACAGTATGATTACATACTTTACATTAATTATTAAGTAAGAAAGATTATTTATGATTGTAATTAATTAATCTTAATTAATAATTATAATTAATATTATTTACTTTCCACAAGTTTATTTTCTACATTTTCGCTCATTATTGCACCGCTTTTAAAGTCCCTGCACATTCAATAGGGTTAACTGTTAGAGAATACCATTTAGTATTAAATCCACCCATTGTAACATTTTTTTGTTGGTATAATAAAAAATAAATAAAATAAATATAATCTATTAATGGATATATATTTTTGGTTAGTTAAATATACAGAACAGAATCGAGATAGAATCATAGTCCCTCTCTCTCTATTTGTATGTATATTACAGAAACAAACATATAACGATAACAAGAGAGACCCTTTCATTTGATGGATCGCCTGAAGTTCGATCGGGTCACGAAAAAATATATATCTTATCTGTAGGACAAACTTTACATGCTAATATAAAATTTTGTTATATGTAGTGAATCGATTCCTGTATATTAATAAAACTATATTTTAAACCCATGTTGTGAGAAAGAGAGATGCTTATTTAGAAAGTGATAAATAAAACACTGATTTAATTTAAGAAAATTATCGGAATTAAATCAAATCAAATGATTCCAAGATGACTTGTATAATGGAACGTACTTAAAAGAAAATAATAATTCCAACACTGGAATAATAGAAGAAAATGGAAAATCACAAGCACTCGATAACGGACGGGCCTTATTTATAGCAAGAATTATAATAGTACTAAATGTCTATGAGGTAATTGAGCTGTTTATAAAAATGTTTGAAATTTCATGTTAACTATTATAAAATTCACGTATCTGTTGTGAGCGAGCCGCAGTGTTCATATTTATAAAAAATAACACAAGTGTTGTGTGGCCGCAGTGAATTTGTTAAGCTTATTTGTGCCAATACAGACCGTTATTTATTGAATGCTTAATTCAACGGATTGGTTGGGATACGGAAGCTCAATTGGTAGACCAACGGGACGAATTCTCATGAGTTCTGGATTCGAAATCTGCTCGTATCGAAAATTTTTCATGCATAGTATTTATAGTGGAGATTCTTAATAGATTTTTAAATTAAAATTAAATATATGAAAAAACCAACCTGTTAACTTTTCAATTGTTGAGAATATTTCAGTGTATAACAAAAAATTTGAAATAAAGATTTACAACTGGCATTTAATAATACATGTCATTTCGGTTTCAAGTATGGCTTTAAAATAATAAAACAAGCCCGCTGGGTTTCAGCAAACTGAACTTAACACATTAAAATCAACACAAAACTCTGAAATATAGATCTGTAATAAATTTCCGATCAAGTGATAGCTGAATAATTTTGATTAAATAATTATATTTATATGAAAATACGACAGAAATCAAATTATATTGCATTAAAAATCATACACTAATGCATTAAAAAACTAGTAAAATTAATTAATTTTCTGTTTGCTTTTTAATATTATTGTATTATTATTATTATTTTCTAGATATATATAATTCAAAATATATGTAAAAAAAAATTAAGACCTCTGTGAGTATCATGTTATTATTGTAAATTTTTCACAACACATTTCTGTTCTCAAAGCACACACTATTTTTTAAGGTGCGCCAGAGCGGCCAGAGCTATGTATTAATAAATTATTAACAAAATTTTGTTGCAAACTGTTAATTTTGTCATGTATATAATAATAAATTATACAATAATATATTTTATTTTATATCTAGAATATATTTTCCACATATAGCCACAATTATAAAACGAACGAGCCACAAATCTGAACTAGGAGAAAGCACATATAAGTAATTAGTGAAAATGGAAGAGACCAACGTAAATCATAACGTATCCTCTTTAACAAGCTCCCGGGAACACCAGCCTATGAATTATTTCAATGTATCAAGTGTTCATTAACTTAACTAAATAAATATATAACAATACTATTCTATTTTCACATGGAATAATGGTTATTTATACGTAAGGCGTGAAATGTAAAACTATAATATTATTATTGTTCATTTTAGATTTAAAGGCAAATAAAATATGAATCTTAATTTTTCTTTTATATTTTTAAAGAATTTTTTGATATACCCAACTCTCGTTAGTTAGTGTTATTGTTTTTGAGATCTTTTGAGAATTGTTTGTATTTTATTATTGTTCATATATAGATTCAGACAAAAATATTACATGAATGTTAACAAGATATTAGTACCAAAAGTATAATAAACTAGCTATTAGTCGCAGTTCCACACGCGTGCGTACGATTTGATTTTCTAAGCAATTGCTTAGTAATTAGTTTGATGTATAATTATATTTAAGATAACTAAGAGTAGTATATTAATACTAGATAGCCTATTGCCTTCCTCATTAACCTATGTATCATATTCAGTAAGAATTTTTCAAATTAATTGGTAGTTTCAAAGATTAGTGCGTTGACAAACTGCGGATTTAAAATATTAGTAAAGTTTATTTAAGAACACATTTTACAAATATGAACTAATTATTTTTATTTATACAAGTAATTTTTTAAATGGATTTTGTGTTGCATATTCAAGAAGACAAACAAAGGTTATTTTTTAAATATACTTACTGTATTATGCAATTTTGGTAATGTTATAATTACTAATGTTCTTTAAGTCTGTAATATTATGATTAAAATAGTATTTAATCCAAGTCTTGTGATTTGATTTGAATGTTTTCATTAGGAGATTTAGAAATTTATCTGTGATTTAATTGCATTTTAGTGGCCTTTTTATTCAGTAGTAGAACACCAATTTCAATTGTGGTTACCCTTTGACATTTAATAAAGTAGCCATAATTAAATAAATTCATTCACAAGTAAAATTGACCGCGGCCAGACCGCTCGCGTCGAGCGGAAAATAATTTCGATCTTGTTATGAAAATACAGATACAAATTTCCGTATATCTTTTGAAATATATTTACATATCGAGAACTATTGAACTTCTTTGCAATACCCTATAACGGTTTACTGTAACTATTAAATATATCTTCCAAATTTATAAATATTCTAAACCAAACCAAGACCTCGGTTGATAATCTCCTTCATTTCTCCCTGATTCTCAATGGAGATTAGAAACAATCTGAACTACCCGAAAATTATTCTCAACTTCTCTAACTATATCCAAACAATGTTAATTTAACACAATTAACGGTTTAATTCCTTAATTTAAATATATATTTTAACAGATTAATTTTACTTGTAAAATAATAGTTTAAAATTAATTATTTTAATTCATTTGTTAGTTGCATTTAAATCGTGTTCTCGTTCAAATGATGTGTTGCGACGCAGTGCGACGCTGCAGCGGCTGACACTATAGAATGCACCTAAAAAATAACAATATATAACAATAAATATCTTATAAAAAACAAAGTTTAACAAGTGTAAAGTCTAGAACACTGTTATAATTTACTTTAAAAGTAATATTTTGTATATACGAGTATGTTTAAAGTAAGAAATATGCTGGTCTAAAGTAGACCCATCATTACTCGCAGTGTTTATTTGCTCAATGTATAATACTTTGTTCTACCCTCCAACTTCTATCCCTTTAATGGGCTCTGAGAATTATATTTTTTGGCTCTAAATTCGTTAAGCCCATACACAAAAGCTTTATTTTAAACTTATTCAATACAAAAATAGAACATATACATATACATATACATATACATATACATATACATATACATATACATATACATATACATATACATATACATATACATATACATATACATATACATATACATATACATATACATATACATATACATATACATATACATATACATATACATATACATATACATATACATATACATATACATATACATATACATATACACATTTTTCGTTTTTGTTTTTTTTTTTTGTTAACAATAATAGCAATAACATAGTTCAGGCCGCCTACCATAAATAACAGTGTGTATTTTTTCAGTACAGAAAGATATACATATACATACCTAATTAAAAATTGTAAAGCGTGCAAGATTTTCGTATAGGTGGTAAAATAACAGAATATTTTAATAAACCTTCAAATTAATTAAACAAACACACGTGTACTAAATACTTAACGCCTAAGATTGATTGAAGTTGAGGTTTATGTAAATTATCTTGAAAAGTTTAATGATATAAGATTAGAACTGAATATGAATATATTATAATGTAAATTGTATTAACTTCTTGTTTTATTTAGATGTTTTTACTAATAGTTATAGAATTATTGATTTGATGCTTTGACGTCATTTGTATATAACCGTGGATAGATATGTATGATATATCACACAAAATTAGATTTGACGTTACCAATTACTGGAGACAATTACCACAAATAATTATTGAATTACGAAATGAAATTATATTATTCAATGATTGAAATTGGCTCTGCCATACAAATAGCGATATATTAAAGGAAATTATACGTTTCCTATTAACACGGTTTTCATCTTCAATTATTTTTACTGTGGTTTAACAACTTTCAACGAAAAACATTTTCTTTTATAATATATGTAAATCTTTTTTCAGACAAAAAAAACTGTTTCCTATCTTTTGTCGTTGATATTCGTAATGTAAAAGAAATGTTTAGATAAAAAACTATTTGAGTGGAATATCGATCATAAATGAGAGTTATGATCGATATTCCACTCAAATAAAAGTTTTAATTTTTAATTTCTTTTTCTACTACATATTTCATGAAGGCTCAGATATCATTTGCATTATTTTCTTACATCAAGTTTCAGAGATCTACCAATACCGAACATTCTAGTGATGTAAAATAATAAAATCGGTTAGGATCTCGAATTTTATTATAAATAAACTTACATCACTATAAAACCTCTTATAATTTTCTTAAAAAACATAACTTAATACGATATAAAAAATATATATATCGAACTTTTTAATCGACTTCAATACTTTTAGGCTTTTTCTTTCTAGAAGATTGTTCTATTAATCATAAGAAATCACAAACTCGACGACTTAGTAACTCAAAGCATGTAATGGCTCAAGTCTTGTCTTCAAGTCAACTTGCCTAACTCAATATTTTCACTCGATGTCACGTAAATTTCTTTAGCAGCAGGTAAAATAATACTCTCTCCCACAGTACCTTTACAATTGCGTAACCTTATCTAAAGAAAGTTCAATGAACCGTACGTTTTCCGGTGTTTAGGTAAAAATGCGATTGATTTTTATACTGTGGCACCTTGAAGATTGTGAAATAAATTTGATATGACCAAGAAATAAAAGAGAATCAACACAAGACTTTTAGAACTACTATTTAAAATACGTATAATAAAAAAACTGTAAAGAAACCTGATGAATTACTAATTATTTCTTCATTATCCAAATCCTCATTAAAGTTATTAATATTCAAACCAAACTATATTTTTAATTTAGCTTTGAATATGATAACAGCAAAGGATCAATATTTTTATCTTAAAACTAAGTATTATAATAAGTTAATAATAGCAAAAATTTTTTAAAATATCATCTAATACTTATATTTTGTTATTTAAAATGTAGGTTATTTTCATTATGTTTGCATGAACATAATTAATTATATTAATGATATTATTACAAATGTAATATCATTATTTGATATTTTATTTGTAATAATATCATTTGCTGCAGATTTGCTCGTTCTTTAAAACATTACCTCAATATAACTTACCGGCTCTTCCTGCTTTTTCCAAAAAAACCTTACAATTCGTTGCACTATTTACAAAATACGTACAGACTTATTTCACTTCCCCATTCACTTATAACGAGAATTACCCAGAACTTCCAACAAATCCTGTAACTATTTTCATAATATATAATGTTTAAATGACAGGTGCAGAATAAACGAAACAAATAAGACAACATTTATTTATTACCTTAATATTAAACACTAAAAATAACAAATGAATGCGATCTTAGTTTATTACATGTTTTATGGATTTACATAGTTTTGAACATAATATTAGAATATAAAATGATACACATAGATATATAAGAACTGTCTTGCACATAAAAAACTTATAATAATAAATAAAACACGCACAAAAACGAAAAATATACAGAAGTAATTGTTAAGAGCATTCTATGACAAACAACCTTTAAGCTTTAATTTAATTTTCCTTAGAGGATTTGAGTAAAAAAATACGGGATAGTTAATGCAAGTGAAAAAAACATATTTTTGTATTAATTTATTGCATATGAAATAACAATATTAACTATCTTTTTTTTTTTTTTTTTTTTTCCCTTTGAAAAACCCGTTACGGGTATATGTATGTGGGACTACCCGGCAGCATAGGGGATGCTGCCATTTTTAAGGCTACCCACTAAAAAACCAACGGTTGCCCTCTTCGCCGTAATGGGACGTCACGGGATCGCGTTAGCACACACCGTGATTAACTGTCTTACTAATAAGAATAATTACTAAAAGGAATAGTAACGTTACGTATATTCTGTCACAGGTTTGGTAATAAATTCGATTTCCATATAAGAAATTAATCTGGAATCAAAAGCTCAGAATTTAATAAGTTTATCCAAATGCAGCAATAATGTGGCTATATGATAAGCAGGGTAACCTCGCCCGCACTGCGACGTAGCGTCATTAAAATTTACAAGAACAGCCTGCGAGTGAAACAACGTACAGAATATTTACATACGCTCGTGACGTCACTCGTTACCTACTGAATACGATTACGATTGCGAATCCCTGTTTTGTGCTTTTGAATAAAATATCTTATGCATACAATGTAAAGGTTTTAATTATGACATTGCTGTTTTGGATTCGTTTTCCGGAAGAAGCATTCTTCTCAAATATTTATATAATGAGTGTTCTATTTGTTATATAATTTATAAAGAAGAAAATTATAAAGAAGGTGTCATAAGAATGTGAATAGTTTAATAAGAAAAGTAATCCGTCGCTAATTTAAAGTAATTCTGATACTAACAAAATGCTTAACCTCAAACCTTTTCAAAGAGTAGTAATATCTTATTATTTTAGTTTAAGATTTGTCTGATCGATGTCTTATCAAACTGGATTTTAGAGTTAAAACTAGTCATAGCTGTTCGTTTGTTACCTCGCTGTAAATCATAAAAGATATTATTTACATTTAGCTGGGATTTGTTGATTGCACCAATTTTTATATTCACTTTTTATATCTCAGAGGCAAGAGGGAGTTTCTTTCAACCTTGTAATTTGGACCGGAACTTTGGGGGAGTGGGCGCTTAAATGAACAAAATTGTGGACGACAGTTTATAAAAAGAGTCAGGCCAAGAATAAGCTTTATTCGGTTTATTCATTTTATTCGCTTCACAAGATGGCTCGCTTTCATTGTCTCGATTGTTTTCCTTTTATTCGATCATTCTTAAAAGACGTAGGATTTCAGTATTATTTCTGTATTGTTTCAATATGCTGTGTTAATTTTTCATTTAAAGCTAGCTGATCAAATAAAATGAAATACGTTTCTCGCTTGTAGTTAACTCATTTGAATATTATACGCTGAAGATATATTTAGTAATATAAATTAATAATTTATGATAAATAATCTAGAATTATTCACAAATAAAGAAATATCAGATCTTTTGCAACCTTAAGTGCCTTTTTTAACCTTAATATACATTATTAATTGTATTCTAAATATAAATAATAACAATTTTTAAAATTAAATAAAAGATTTTGACTGTTTATCCATTTTTGAAATAGGCATAACAAAAACAAGATGTACGACTTAAACTTGAATTTTACTTCTATTTTTTTATATATGTCAAGACGCTAAACTCAGCTAAAATATATATATTTTACTAGTATGTTATACTTTGAGAACTAGTCTGTATTCTAGCTGAATGTTCTTAAATGTATTTAAATGAAATATCTAGTCTGTCTTAAATATAATAATAGTTTCAAATAAAAGTTGGACGATGATGGCAAAAATGATCAATATCTCATTTAAACTAAAGGTCAACGTATTATAAAAGTAAATTGTTACAGAAATGATGACGTGTCGGCTCGGCTCGCGGAGGCTGGGTGGATCACGCGGTTCCCTGCAGCCCGGCACTGCGTGCTCCGCTGCCAGCGAGCTAGATCTCTCATCACGTTCCAGACGCTCACATAAAGCCAGGTATCCAATACTAGCCACGAAACTGTCATATTCCAAAATAATTTGGCTGTCGTGCCGTTTCAAAATGTTGAAATGACCGACTCAACTCCTCGTAATAGTTTTGTTGAACCAATATCAAATTGCCTTTTTTTCTACTTCTCGATAAAGCGCAATAAATTTTTAATTACAGGCTATGGAAAACTAATTAAAAACACTTCTATAATTTTAATATCAAATCAGCTACAATTAATTACAACAAATTAGTTTTCCTTGAAGTTGGCAAAGCACCCAACTTTCGAACTACTCGGTTCTGGCTTTTGCAGCTTACAGATACTTAGGACAAATTGGTCCAACGTGGCAAGTAAGATGAAATGCATTACGCCTATAAAGCTAAACCTACTGAAGTACAAAATAAACGTAAATATTTAATGTAATTATAATATTTCAAATTTATTACTTTAACCATAATTTACTGATTGATTGAAATTTTCACACGCTGTTTATATTTATTTCAAAGTAAACATTTTATAAATATAGATATTTATATTTACAAAATCAGGCATCGAAAAAAACCCCTACAATTCTTGTTTTGTCTCGAATCAACGATAACATAATGTTACTTTAGAATCCAAAAATATTTATTTATTTACTTATAAAATATAAAAATATTTATTATTACATTAAGACTCAACAGAATTACTTATAATTCAACAAATAATATTAGAGAACTTATTTTTGGTAAAATACAATACATATTCCCTTTATAAACTGCACCAAACTTTTTAGTTTATTAATATTTCTCATAGTTTTGGAGTTTTACCGTTTATTTATACTAGTTCGAAAATAAAATTAGGTTATTTATGAATTCAGCAAAATATTAGTAGACTTTTACAGCTAGAAATTTAAAAGTTTAAGTTCTAAATCTAAACCGGATCCTAAAATCTAATCTGAAGATAAGTGAAGTGTTATCTACAAATAAGCGATGCAGTTGATTCTTACTTATCTCACTTACTTATAATTTGGTTTTTATGTGGTTCTAGAACTATATTTTTCATAAAATAGTTCATATATAGATTAGGTTAGAGACGCAAAGAGCAATATTAAAACAACTAGAATAGAGTAACTAGAGTATGAATAAATACTTACGATAAAAATGCCTATCCATAATTCCACTTTTTATGAACGCTCATTTACTGTTTACGCCACTAAATTGTGGAACGCACTTCCTTTAAATATACGACGTATACAAACCTTACCAGCATTTAAAATATCAGTTAAAAAAATCTACTCAGCAGAAGATAATCAATTTCTACTTTTACCATTTATTAACTATTTATTATGCTATCATGTATATATAAGTGTGCATTGATATGTATGTATTTGTATACGTATGTATTCGTATGTATTTGTATATAGTTATTAGTAAGTAGGTTTATTATAATCGCACCACCAACCTTTACCTGATTTTTGCACTTTTTCCTAACTCAATGGCTGGCTGGAAGAAATCGCCTTTAGGCGATAAGTCCGCCATTTGTATATTCCATCTTTTATTTATACTTGTTATTTTTAAATATGTTATATGTATTGTGTTGTGCAATGAAGAATATAAATAAAAAAATATGACGCTTCAATAAGCACAATATATATCTATTTCAAATAAACAAAACTGAATTGTTCTTTACTTCGATAGTATTATTATTTAATATTAAAATCCTCAATGGGTGTTCCATAACTGTGGCTGAAAATGAACGGTACTCTGATCAAAAGCAAAGTTTAGCGGTGAGTTAAAATTTAGTTACGAACAGAAAATAAACATCTAGCTGTATGAGCACATTATAATTTTCATCACCTACGTTTTAGTTTTAATATATTCAATACCTTTTTGGCTCCTTTTTATAAAATACTTTGTAGTTTTGTTGTTTAATAAGAATTATACTTCATTGAGAGTTAAGATAGAACCTAAAAAATATCGTAATAAATGGTATTTTAAAATATATGTTTTATTATATTTAAATATAATTATTCGACCACATTACCATACATTAAGTGAATTAATTTTTATATAAATTTCTTGTTTAGACATAAATCTAAACATTTCTTTATCTTGCTTCTTCGTATATATATATATATTTATTCGAAAAGAAGATCTGTCTACGCCTGCCTGCAGGCTTTTTTGGTAAAAAAGAACTTTCATGGAAGAGTAGTTCGACCTCTTGAATGCACTAACTTTCAAGTCTTGAATAGGATCGCAATATTACAAATGGTCAAAGTTGAGAGTTGTAAGTTCTTAAATGTCCAAACAATATTATAAAATATACTATAGATTATATTTTGGAACGAGTAGACATAAGAATGATATAAACATTTTTAAGGTTTAAAGATTGAGTTGAGGTTGAGGTTGAGGTTTAAAGAGTGAGACAGAAACCATAAAGCTTTTATAAAGCCTTACTCCTCAAATTTTACATAATTTAATATGTACTTAAAAAGTCGAAAACGATTATAGATATTCAAAATGTAACGTATATAACCTTATAAGTTACAATAAATACAAATTTAATATATCAAATCTTTAGTTATGAATGAGCCACAAATGCTATTAAAGGATAGGGGTTAACACATCTCACCCGAGGCGCTCGGCGAGATGGAAAAGCGATATTACTTGATATCTCACAAACTGGAATCTGTCAAGCCGTCCTTGCCGATAAAAGAGATATATCGTACCCATAACACTTGCAGTCGCAGTTGCTTCCGAACAATTTTCCTTGAATTATTAAGGAAAAGTGGATGTATTTCGTATATTCTAAATTTGTGATATATAAACCCGTCTTCTATCCTATATGTAAACCATAAATCATTTCAACATTATTAATACAGATACATCATAAATCCTCCATATTTCGCCTAAAATTATATACCCTTAAACATAATGATACTCGCGACAGTAATGTCTGTCGTAACATTCTACTGTGAGTTTTATTTTTCGTTTAAGTAATCACCTATAAAGTTCAACATAAAAATAAAATAGTCCTTTTCGTAAGGTATAAATTTTCTTAAGGTAGCGTGTCTAAACTGCGGTGGCCCTATTAAGTCAACAGTGGAGAAGTTCAAGAGTCTGTCTCTTATTTGCCATAGATGGCAAGAGCCCTCTATTGAAGAGGATCTTAATCATGAGTGTTAACTCAATGGGCTGTTGCTTTTATTGAAAAAAGCCGACCATCAACACTTTATCTAAAGAAACATAAATATCGCCGACAGGATAAATTATTTTATCTTATTCAAATGCTAAAGCTTGTACAGTTTATTTTAGTCTCTATTTTGCTTCAAGCATATTATAAGTTGGTAATATTTGTTTAGGAATGAAGAAGTGTCGCAACATCGTCCCAATAAAAGCGATTTGATCGATTTATATATATCGTTACACGGGACGACAGCTTCCAGAAAATGAGGTTTTACATCCCTCGCTCCACGGTGCACTTCGAAAACCAATTTTTGAAGTTTCGCTGCTCGCACACTTCCACATCCCATAAATTTCTTTATATTTACTATAATTTTTAGATGCAATTATATGTTAATTAAAGTATAATAATATAAGAATTTTATTTCCAAAATTAAATAATATAATTAAAATTACAATACTGATACTTTAATTTAAATATCTTAATTTTGTGGATAATAATAAGCTTCAAATTTTGTAAACATTTTTAATACTTTCAAACTTGTTTTGAATCGTAACTGTGTTCAACAATGTGGAGTCACAAATGAAGCCTAAATATAAACTATTTCTTAGTTAATGTTTAGTGGTTTCTTCGGCTATTGTTCATGAGCGCTGGAAATTCTCGTCCTACAAATTATTCATACAGAAGATCTTCATACTCGTGAATAAGTTATTCAATCACACGGAAGCTGAAACCATTTTGAATTACTTTTAAAGGGATATTTGTGAGCTAGTATTGCATTAAAGTAGTAAATTATTTAACTTTGTTCATAGATAAATTAAAAGACCAAATCGAAACCTGCAACTAGAGTGTTTCGTAGGTACAATATAAGCATACTAGAAATAAGAACTATGACTGATTTTAAATATGTTTAGATTAAAACTGTTGGGTGCAAGCGGAGAGGCGCCCTTGCTGAGCGGCTGGCGCAGCACGCCGCATACGCCCGCAACGCCAGCGCCACACCACTCCCACAACCACCTAGCCACGCCACATTGTAATGGGACTGATAGGTACCCCGCACACAACTTATCTGAACACTTTTAATTAAAATTTATCAAATTTTGCCTTTAATAACGCTTTTATTAGTTTGCGGGAAGGCTACTAAAAGTAATACTGTTGGCGTCACGTTGTTGACGTCATCAATAGTATCGCTTAAAGTAAATGACGCGCGTGCCACGTCATTACTTCGTCAGGCCATTGAAGATATAAAAATTAAGTTGCTAACACTCGAATGAAAACAAATTATATAGAATGATACAAGCTTTATCAAGAAATGTTTCCAGTTGGAATTGTGCAGTGACTTGATAAGGAAGTCGAGCTCTAATCCGACCAAAATAAGTGTTTATAATCAATATTTCGAATAAAACGTTAATTCTATGAAATGTTTGATACAGTTTTGATATAATCACTTAAACAATTGCTTTCGCTAGGCACGGATCCAGGTAGGAGGGAGTGGGTGCTATTGTTCTCCCTGATTCAAGGAATATATATGTTAATATTTATATGTACACGTTGTTTATTGTTAAATAAATAACTTTATTCGTATTAATAAGGTATTTAGTAGGAGTATTTAATACAAATATCATTTTTAATGTTCTAAGTTTGAATACTTTTTAAACAGAATTTAAGAATAATTTTAGAGTTGATAAAATGAACTTCCTGGACAAAAATTACCCTCTAGTCTAGAACAAAATCTATACCCAGGTCTGATCAATTTTCGTCCTCTTGTCTAGACTAAAATCTATCTGATCAATTTTCGTCTATATTTCGTAATGGAAACCAAATATTCAAAGCATTGAAATTGTGTCACTCAAAGATAATGAAGCTCCCATTACTCGCACCGCAGTACAGCCGAGAAGCCTTCCTCTCTCTATCCCCGATTAATTGGAAACACTCTCGATATCCTTCCTACCCACACTCAGGTGTTGTGCTTGATATTCAATTATTCACATCTAAGATTATATACTTAATATTTATTAATATTATGCGGAATTTTTTTTTGGTTAAACGAATCTTCCAAACTACTTAATGGAAATGAAAAATTCTTTCTAACTATAAAAAGTTAATTCAAGAGGAATATTAAAGACTATCTATCATTGCGATTAAGATAATTAAGAAAAATAGATTCTTAATTAGTAAGTAAAATCGTTCGTCAGCGAGTGGAATCGCGAGTAACAGCAAGTATATAATAATTCCTAACAAATAGCAAATGCAAACATTGTAATTGCTAATATAATTTCTTACCTTCATTTGTTATCTAAATACATGTAATCGTTGTTATTGTTCCAAAATTGTCTATGGCTTAGACCCTTATTATATATTGAAGTGAAGCTTCACCGCATTGTTTTCATTATACCGTCTTTGATATAACTATATAGGGTTGCCATGTGTTCTAGTAGCTCAGGATATTAATTTAAAATCTCTCAGGCATTATCCAATAAATATTAAATTCAATTTTAAAGATTCAATTTTATAATTACTTGAAAAAACGATAAAAATTTTGCTAATGCTTTTTCTCGAAATGAATACTAAAATTATATTTTACGACGCTCGTTTCAATGAGGAATAGTTTTAGCAAAATCGCTTTGGAGAATTGGTAAAATAATTTTAAGTTTTCAGCTGTTACTAAAAACAAAATGACTAGAGTACAATTATTACGTTAACGAGATTTTAAATAATATATTTACCATATATCTTAGAACTATAAATTATATCGAATATTTTTCTCTTATGTGTTGCTTAGATTTTGTTTTGTATATATGAAATAAAAACAATTTTAATTTCTCATTTTTTTGTTAAGAATAATTACGATCTAAAATTTATAATTTTATTGATAAAGTAGGTTTCCACAATTGAAATTAATCCATATTGAATATAACCACATTCTAAATACATATTTTCTCTAAGGGGAACCGGAAGACATGACAGCCCTATGTTAATATGATGTATCACTTGACATTCGTCAGATATTGAACACACATAAAGCGACATATATTTGCTTGTCTAGTATATTTGATTGTATATTTGATTTCTACGTGTCGCTATTAATTTTCTTGAAATTAACATACATTGTATTACAAAGATTACAAACATTATTTACATATTAATTAACATAGGAACTTGATTAATATATAAAAACACCTATAGACAGAAGGTATTAATAATCTTTCGAAAATAAATACAGCAAACAAATAAAATCCAGTCATTTATAACAAGATGTATGCCGATTCTTTATTCACAGCAGCAGTAGAGGAGGTCTCCGTCGGCGGTCCACTTATACGAGCGGGAGGCTTCGCTCGGGACCTCACTGGTCCTTCGTGTTCGACCCTGCGGGTCGCCTGTGTTACTATTGGTCCATGGTGGTGTCCCTTGCCTTCCTTTACAACCTTTGGGTTATCGTCTATAGGTTCGCTTTTCAAGAGATTAATGGTAAGTTTCATGATTATGATATTTTATTTTCATATTTTTTTGTATGGTTTTATACAAAATAATGTATGTATTCCTTAAATAAATTCCATAGGGAATTATTTTCGTTCATAACACACACACACATATATATATATAAGAAAAATGAGTATATTTCAGTAAAGTTAAACCGTTTCTAGAATGATTAAGAAGTATCCGATGAATTTAAATAGAAATTCTCAAGATCCTTTTGTCTACGTCAAATCTTTACTGAACATATCTTTCTAGAAAGTTTGACTTCAGATGAATGAACTCCATACAACGCCAGTCGTTCGTTTCAACGACGGGTGGACTTGAATGAGAACGGTTTAGCGGATAAAAATCCAATTTTAATTCCCGCGCTTATGCAAAAGACGTTTCCATTTAAGATAGCAACCAAGATTAGTAACAATGATCTAGGCTTCAACTACTTAGTACACTCAACGCATAGTTACTCTACAACTTGTTCCGCTGAGAATTAAATTACTTACTTAAATAGCTTTCGGACTTAAATGTTTTGCACCGAAGACAATGTGATACTTTGAAATCTGCGTTCCGACGTTTCACTGTTTTCTTTTGTATTATTACATCTTCAAGGTGATGAGTTCCATCCACACGTAATCTCATTAGCGTCAGACACTTTCCTGAAACTGCTTATTTTGTATATAAAAATTTGCACATTTTAGATTTTAAATTTATGTTTGTTACAGGCGAGACATTAATAGTATGGTTCTGTCTGGATTATTTCTCGGATTTTCTTTATTTGGCGGACATTCTGTTTCACTTCCGGACGGGGTATTTGGAAGATGGCGTACTGCAGACGGATGCGGCGAAGCTGAGGGCTCATTACATGAACTCAACGACATTTTACATCGATTGCCTGTGCTTGTTACCACTGGACTTCCTCTACCTATCCATCGGCTTCAACTCGATTCTGCGATCTTTTAGACTTGTAAAAATTTACCGCTTTTGGGCGTTCATGGACAGAACAGAGAGGCACACGAACTATCCTAATTTGTTTAGATCAACAAGTTTAATTCATTATTTACTAGTGATATTTCATTGGAATGGGTGCTTGTACCATATAATATATAAAAACAATGGGTTTGGTAGTAAAAACTGGGTGTATCATGACACAGAGACTGCGGACGTAGTGAAACAGTACCTACAAAGTTATTACTGGTGCACGCTGGCGCTGACAACGATAGGTGAGCTAATTAGATAACGATTTTTTATTTTTACGCTTCTCTTTATGATTTTATGCTGATATTGTTCAAAACAAAATTGTTGTTTTTAAATTAACCGCCGATATTTTTGTTGCATTTAACAAATAACTTGTTCACTCCATTCTGTTTGTTATGAGCAAAATTGAATCTATATACTTGTTCAATAAAATGAACTTCTATGCTTTATTTTAAAAAGTCCATCTTTTTGTAAGTACAGTATTTACTAATATTTACACACAACTTTTTTAAACGCAAATCTTATTTAAAAATATTGTCGTTTTTGTTTATTTATAATATTTTTATTCTTGTTGTTTAGTTCTTTTACATATATTTGTATTACTTTTACAAGTAACAATTTATTATCAGCTCGAATTTACTTCACTGTTATTTGTAATTCAAATGTTATTATTAAACACTGATAAGTTTATTATAAAATGATGAAAGGAAGTATAGATTATTCTTATATAGTTCTATTTAAATCAGCTCTAAACTTAGCTTAGACCCAGCTCAGATACTGCTTAGATGATCGCGTTAAGCTTACACTAGAGAAAAGTAACGAAATAAAAATAATTGTAGAATAAAAATCATTTTAAAATGTTAGTTACCGATATTATAATGTCTTTTTCATTTAAAATCATTATTAAAAAAAACAGATAGATAAGATTAATTGCCTTCTTAGAAATTATTATAGAAAAATATTTTCTTTTATACTTATTTCCAGATTGAAACGGTCTTAAGCTGCGATTAAGATTAATATAAGTGATTTTAATATAGCTATAATTTTATTCATTTCTATACATTTTCTCAGTTATTAAAAATACATTATTTTAAATACGTTATTTGTCTACTATCATAATATTGCAATTCTTATTCTCCTCTAAGACGTGTTCTGATTTGGTAAATTGTTTACCCAACATTTTGTTTATCGAAGAATGTCTTAAAGTAGCTAAGCAAAGATATTTTCTTTGGAAAAATATTTGTACCTTATTGTACCTAATTTTTAAAGTGCTTTTATAACTAAGGATATAACTAGGAAGAATATAGTTTTCGAATACAGAAAAAAATTAAAATCATTTTAGTAGTTTAAGACAAAAAACGTTTGTAATTTTGTTTTTCCTCTTTATAATTATAGTAAACAAATAATTTCAAATTTATAACAAGCATAATATAAACAATATCTTTGTTTTGTGGTTCCTAAATTGTGTTAAAAGCATATTGTCAATTCCGTTAGAAAGAGCTCTCCTAAGCGTACACTGGAGCAGATGTCGTTAAACTTGATGGCAGCACAGATTACTTTACGTGACACAGTTTTATTATAACGTAACAATATATTCATCAAAAAATCTCGTAAAAGGCACTCCGAATTACATATTATACTATTTGTTCAATATCTCTTAACCAGATACCACTCTGATTTAAAATATCTAAGTAAGAAGGAAATGGTTTGTTTCAAAAACAAAATATAGAGGCTCCCTTGACTCGAGCACTATCGACTTGGAGTGTCTGTTGATATCTCACTCATCGACGTCCAACGTCCTGCATTCACCTGAATTGAAGTAAAAAGACTCTGATTTTTTCTATTTATTTTGTTATAACTTTACAAAATTCTTTAATATTTTGTCATTTTTGTATAATTAATTTTATCGTGTACTATATAATATTTTTTTATATTTATTTTTTTTTATTAAATTTATTAAACATTCATGAAACACAATTCATTTTAAAGTTGTATATTCTGATGTTGACATACATTTCTGTTTTACAATAAAAAATAAGAAGGTATTTAGAAGAAAATAACTAATAATTTAGCTTCATTTTAAAAATTCAATCCCAAGAAAAAATGTACCTCGATTTTCTCAAGATATTTTTTTATTTCTACGGCATTATAAATAAGCTCTATCTTCCCTGCAATTATCTCCCTATTTATGGACGGAAAATGTCGACCTCCGGCAACATTTTCCACTAAGCCCAATACAGTGTTTATTGAGCCTAATGATATCGTTGTTGTAAATTATTACACTCAAGTTATGAGACAGTAATATCAAATTAAAGAACCTAAATGCTTTAAATTGTATAATTAAAAATTTCTATATATTTATAAACATTTTTATAAAGTTAATTCTTTTTAGATAATCTACAGATAGTGATTTAAGTATTATATATATTTATATAATAATAAATAATAATAAATGATAATATTCAGATTACGAAAGGGAAATAAAGGATAGCTTATAAAGATTATTATCATCTTTATTACATAACAAATTAATATATTAAAAACGTAATTCGATTTCACAATGACTTAAATAATAATTAAATTCATATAAATATGTTATACAATTATATTACACATATAAGGAATTTAGATGTTTTTTTAATACATTAAATGAGATATAATACTCAAAGGATAAAGATAAGATTCATTATTATAATTATCAAAAACTGACAACTTCGTCGACTCATTCGTCTTTTATTTTTTCAAAGGATTCTAGTAAGTGATTCTTTCAATAATATTTTCTAAGATATTTTCGATTATTCAACGGTTGGACTTATCTCAGTTAGTTCTGACAGTCAATTGGAAGAAGTGGCTGTATTATAAAAAGATGGCGAACTATGACTACTTTAATACTCTGTTTAAATGAAAGGTCGTTTCACACCTTCAATAAAAAATTTACGTTTACATATATTTCACAGAATTCCTCTTATTTTTGTTGACAACAGCATAACAATGTACTTAATTTAAAACAAACGCTTTACGTATTTAAAGAGCAGTCTTTTTTCTCTACGAAAAAGCCAAACAGGAAAATTTTCACTTACTTTATCCCAAATTTTCACGCTTGCCTTTTCCATTTAAAATTCCTTCTAAAAAGAGCATTTTTTGCCTTTTGCACTAAAAATAATCGTAAAAAGGAGGTGAAGGTCCCGTTTCACTAATTCCATTGGTGGAATCGGGAAAAAGTTTAAAAAGAAAATCTGGATTTTATATCGAAGGGTGCGAAATTGTAATTTTGCAAGAGCATATCAGTAAAGAAAGAGAACAATAGTCGAATGAAATGATACACACAATAAGCGGTTTTTATGACTGTTCCATTTAATTGTTACATAAGTAAATAATGAAAACTTCATAAGAACACCCGTGGGTGGATGGTAGAGAAAAGCTAGTGAAGACTACATTTAGTCTACGCATATAAATTAGTAGTAAAACTTTATTAAACAACTTCATTTTCATATTCCACAAAACGCTAACGAGCAAATAAAATGTTGTTAGTTTTATTAAATATTGTCAATTTATTTTCGAGTGAAATGCTTTATTCGAAGAGACTTAGATGAATAAATGTCTCTTCAATATATTGTACTGAAGCTTGATATAAAAAAATCTTTTGAAGATAACATTTCGTTGGATAACAAGGTTGATCGATTTCCCCCACATTGTTGTCCGGATAAAGCGCCTTTTTACAAAAACCATTATTTTATAGAAACATTAAATCAATGTCCGAATTCTTTGTAGGTTTTTATTAACAAGAAAGTTCTCGTATGTTACGATGACATAATATTAGTTTTCTTTACGAACTCTTTTATGTATATAAAAATAGTAAAATTATTACAATACGCTATAAATTATAACTATTCACATAAATATTTTACGTTTATTTGATTTAAAAGTTTCAATAAATAAAATTTGTCACCAAAGGGCAAAACAAAATAAAATATGACCAAATTTTCTGACGGTTGTTTGAATAACGCTGAGTGTATATAATAGAGTCTATATATGATACTTTAATATCATAACCACTCCACATAAAGTGGGGTACACAACTTTAATAACATACGGGTATCCCTCGACGAGAAGTTTTGAAATGTCTGTTATGGTATCGAATATAGCACTCGGATAATACTGTGGTCGAGCTAGCTTGCCATTTGTGTTCTCAGATTTACTTGGACTTAGTTCTGTTGTATTAGTGAATTTGACCGAACTTTAATAAACTAGCAATTTTTTTCACTTATGTTATATAAACGCATTTGTTTACTTTTAGATACAAAATTAATATACAAACATATAAACTTTGATTGCTTTTTTGTGTACATTTTTAATCGTTGGATGAATTGCTTTTATTTGGTGATGATTGGCTTGTCTGAATAAATTATTTTAAAAATAGAAAAACGAAAATTTTGAGGAAATTTCCAAAGTGGTAAACTTTTTGTAATTAAACTTGTTTAATTACAAAAAGCTTCCTGCTTTAAATGTTTCTTTTTCACATATTAACATGTTCTTTTAATGATATCTTTAGTGTTTTACATTTAAACTGAGACTAGTTAAATAGAATAATAATAACAACCAAAAATTCAATATTATTCTAATATTTTTATTATAAAACGTTCATATGTTGTTCAAATCATTACATATATTATCTCTCTTAGAATCTCTTTAAAGGTAACAATATATCTTTCACCTTAGCATTATGCTGATGGCTAATGCTCTATATGGGTGTAATAAAAAATGTCGGTAACAATGTCCCCTCTCAACGACAGGCTCCACTTGCCAAGATAGTGATTCTCATGGGCACTTACCTGTTACGTGTGACGTTAGAACTGAACGTTAGGAATATTCAACTATGCTATAGTATCTTTTAGAAAATACCTCAGCTTAGAAATTAGGAAACATTGGAAGGCATTTGAAGTGTACCAATGATTCAATAATTAGATAAAAATAAATATGAATTGAGTTATGTAAAAGCTGTTCGATATATTTTTATTTCGGTCTGCGGACGCGACCGAAACAATTGTAACAATTGGCCTATCGATTTGCAGTAATGAACGATCTCCGACATCCGTTGGGTTTCTGATTCATTTTTAAACTCAAATCAAGTGGAAAACTTGTTTCAATAGAGTTTATAAATGAAATGATTTTTCATATCTTGAATTGACACAACCATAGTAATAAATTCAAATATTTTATGCTTCAAGCTCAAATGTAATATCTGGAAACAAATTTGACAAGTACATGATTGATGGAATCATTATATTGTGTATCTAAAAATAAATTTCTTGATTAAATGAACGTTTACGTAACCAACGCTGTTACTGACGATGTATGGTATGAACCCGGAGTCAGGGCTAAGAAGCGATCTGTCATCCCCTTCGCCTGCTATTGTGCTCTTTTATACATCTAATATCCTCTTATCGTTTGCATGAGTTATGTTCTAAGTACTCTATCGGGTTTCGGACAAACTTATATCATTCAATATTTGAATACTTCTAACAAATTTAAAGTGGAAGCATTTTGTACGTGTTGAAGTTTCAATGTTCTATCTTTTATTTACTGCGAACAAAATTAAGAATATATTAGCAAAGTCGGCATTCTAAATAAATTCAGATAAAAAAGAATTATTACCATTATAAAAAAAAAATATTTAAGCGAGTTCCTAATTATAAAGATTCGGAACACATAAATCATTAAAAACAGGCTTAATCTGACAATTTTTTTGCAAGACAAATACACATACCCCTGTATTTTGTAGACATGGGATATAATTTACAACCCTTATATTAACTGATTTGACACACGGAGCTTTGTAGAATTGTTACGGAAATGAAACAATATTGAGAGACATAGAGATATGTACCCATTTGATACAGTAATAAGATATATAATACGTTAACATCAACATAATAATATTTAAAAGAAATTATTTAATAAAATAATATGTAAGTATAGTTCTCACAAGTCGGCGGTAAACCGCAAGGCGGTGCGGCATCGGAAGTAGTGGTAAGACGAAAACCGAACTATTTGCTCTTCCAAACTTAATAGAATTATAGGTCCACTCCGGAATTTGAACCAGACTTGTTAGTAGTCGTTTACTTTTATTAAGTTATAAAATATTAAAATTACATTAAATAAATAAAAATGTACTTAATTTACAAATATACCTTTTCCAAAAAGATTTTCAGGTTTTTCAAACCTTTTCTAGGATTGTCAAAAAGTGTTTTTTTTTATTACCATAAAAAATTAAAACTTCTTTATAATCATGAAGCCTAAAGATCAAGGTAGAGAAGAAAAAAGTAAAGAAAAATATAAAATTTAAATTTTAATATTTATTTTACTAATAAAGGTCTTGTTTTTTCGGTAAAATATTTGACAGTTATCGAAAAACCGAAAATACTTAAACGGGTCGGAACCGCCCTTAAAAATATTACTTTTTAAATGAGGGTCGGCCTCGTTTGGAACGTCACAAACAGGCAAAAAGGTTATATAGAACCGAAAAATTCGATAATGAGTTAAGTTTGCGGACACTAGAATCGATAATTAGACACTTCTGAAAACATCAAAAGCTTCTAAAAACAACACTGTATATGTTTATTTATTTTGAAGAAGAAGTAAATTACGTCGGTCACAACCGGAGAATCCAAAAAAATACAAATTTATTAACTTAAAATTTAATACTTATATTTAATTTACAAACTACGTGATCCCTGCTCAAAGTTGGAGACAAGAATGAATAAAATGAATTAATAATTAAAGGAATACAGAAAGTGTAACAAACAAGGGTTTCAGATTTACATTCTAGGATTTTAACATGATACAATGCACCTGTGCTTAATCAGCGCTTCCACGGTTCGTGAGAATATAGTAAATGCTAAATTAACAATTTTATTATTAATAAGTATATAAGAAATATCTAATAAATGATTACATAGTCTATGGTAATATAACAAGTATTTTTCTCTGTCATCATTAAATATTATTATTTTTATATCTGACCATATATGGTCATATATAATACATTAATTTGTATCCGTACCGTGTAAATCGATAAGTTTTAAATATGTTTCATGGAATTCAATGAGATATTTACCATCGATATTATTCAGTGGTATTTAATATGCGCGGGCTATTGCTAATTAGCGGATAGTTTATTTACAAGCAAAATGTCAAATAATATTTTATTTAATAACTGTATTAGTCTTAATATTAAGAAATTCTTACAAATATAAACTGAAAAATAACATAACTTAAAAAATAAAGTATTATACAGATCTTTTTTCTTTAAAAAGATCAATTTTTTGCTATTTTCAATAAAAATTGTATTATAGTTAAATATTTTACATAATTATCGATACGAATATTATTTGCACTCACCACCTCTCGAAATCGAACCGTTTACCAGAGTTTACAACTGAAGTTAATACCAACCAATTAAAAGAACATTGTTTTTCATATAATCCAACGTTTTTTACTATAAACATATAACAATGACTTGTATTACAATAAAGAACTCAGATAGAGTACATTTTTGAATTCAAAATTTTATCAAATCACATAAAATGCTTGTGTGAAAAGGTTTGTATATGAAAAGAGCTCAAATATTGACATGAACCATGTCCTGTCTGTGTCAAGCTGTGCTGATTCGTGTAGAAATAAACCGACAACGAAAACTCCGCCTTTATTTACTTTTTATTCGATTGAAATGACAGTGTCATATGTGTTTGCGTTGTGACATTAATTTAAAATTAAACGTAAAAAGCGTTAATTTAGATAATAATATATTCATAACTTTGCAAAAGATAAATTGAATAAAATAACATTTTCTGTTTGTATTTTTTTTAAATTACAATGTTTATTAAAAATTTATCTTTTAGAATCTTTTTACCCTAAAATCTATTAAACAAGGGACAAGAGTTGTAGTAAACTTGAGTTTTCAATTAGCAGTTAATTTATTTAGAACTTAGCGGTTAAAAGATAAGATGAATAAGTTTTTCATTTATTTGTTTTAATTAATAACGTTTTATACCATGTTCTTGTGTCTTTTTAAAATAACTTTTACCATAAAATCTGTTTTTGATTAAGATTAAGACCAAGTGTGCGACCTTGTAGTAAACTTGAGTTCTTAATTAGCAGATAATTTATTTATAACTTTGCAGGTAACAGATAGAATGAATAAAATACGAAGTGGTAGAGCGCAATACCACTGTAATTCTGTTTTTACTTCTTTCCTTATTTTTTATTAAGAGGTTCAATCATTTTTTTAAATTCATTTTCAAGACTATACAAGTAATTCACTCGTATAATCTGTGATAGTAATATAATTAAATCTTGTTTAATTAAATCAATATGTATGGATTTTTTATTGGTAAAGCTAAACTTTGTTTGGAACTGTGAAATTAAAGTTTTTTTAGATTGTATAAAAAAATGTTTGTCTTACATGGTTTCCGGCGGTAGGCACACAAATGTCACGAAGCGATTACCATTCATTGTGCGACGGTTTTTTTTACATTGAAAACGTGAGCCATTTGTATTCTGATAACGCGTGTTGCAATTTAAATAGTTGTGCGGTAAAATGGAAAAAACTTTACCAACAGACGTGTAGTTTGGGTCACGTTCAAAAAGACTACAAATTATAATAATCATGGGACGGTTTGATGTATTCAATTTATTTATAATAGCTCATTAAAACAGCTGTATGTTTAAGACAAACAAGGAAGGGTATACAACTTGATATTTTTCTTCTTAATTATGCTTTTCTTCTGAACTTGTACTTATGCAAAAATGTACGTTAAATGTACGTTATGACAAGTAGTGTTGGGTTTGAAAACTATTTGAGAGTAACCTTGGTCTATTAATAGTATTAAGGTTATTACTTTTATAAAAAATATCTAGGTCATGAGTAAAAAAAAAAAAAAAAAATTTTAATTAGGGCCGTTTCAAAAAACGTAAAAATGTACATAAGATGGTTTTTTATTTGCTATTCAAATTTCCAATGTTCCACATACTTTTTTGTTTTGTAATCTTAAGTTATACTTCTGGGAGTTAACATTTAAATCCATCTATTCCAACTTAAAAGTAATTGTCATGTTTTCCCCAAAATAAATTTGAAATTTAATGACTCCCACAATTTTAACTAACTGTATAAAAAGAAAAGTGTTACACTATTTTTTTAATTTTCAAGTAATTCTAAATTGCTTGGTCATGGAGTATTTAAAGATAAAGTTTTTTTATGCAATGCACATAGATATTATTTTGATAACTTATTTAATACTTTAAGTTCTAAATAGATATTTTTTATAAATTCCTTATTTTTGTTATTATTTCTATTAAAATTAATTATCTTAATTTTTTGCTTAAGGTTTAAAGAAATAACAAATTATTTATAGTTTTGTGGAATTATCATTAAGAAGAAAGACATGTAACCCAACTATGTATGAATAAGAGTCGGTTAAAAAAATTAAGTGATGTATGAAAGTATCTTAAGTTGTTATTTGTTTTATAAAGCAATTGTTATTTTAAAAGTAGTATTAACACTACTTACAGCATATTAATTCTATTTAAATTCTATCATTGTGTTAAGATAGTCATCTGATACTTAATTAAATTAAAAGATAATTGTGCTTTCAATTATAAGGTAATTAGTTGTATCTGAGGTGTACCAAACGGATTCCTAGAAGCAACATTAGTATAAATTGAACATTTCATTGACTGTAGATCAGTAAGATTAAGTGCATTGTATTATATATCATATATGTATATAAATATAAGCCTTATAAAATCGATTATTATAATCTATGATAGTGATATAATTAAATTTTGTATATAAATTCTCGGATTATTGATTACTATAATTGTGTTACGTATTATCCGGCTGTACTCGAGAACTCAACATCCGGTAAAATCGCGGAGTAAACTGTTCACGAATCCGCAATGCTACGAGCTCATCAATAGTGAAAACTATTCAGTCTAATTCAAACGTTTCGACGTCAATACAGCCGGATAATTATATATATTATATGTAATTATATGTATATGTAAATAAACCAAAAAATTGTAAATCTTGATCAGGAGACCTGCCACGCCCGCGCAGTAAAGGGGAGTACGTGTTTGTGATCGCGCAACTGCTCTTCGGACTCCTTCTGTTCGCTACCGTTTTGGGACACGTCGCCAACATTGTCACCTCCGTTAGCACTGCTAGAAAGGAATTTCAAGGTAGGTGTAATATAGCTTTTATTTTATCATCTTTAGGATTCTGTACATCAGAAAAAGAAGAACCCTTTGGTATTCGTCTGAAATTTAAAATTGAAGCTACTACTAGATGAGGATATTACAAAATATATTTTATTTCTTTTTATGTTGTACAAGTTCTTATTTGTAATGAAAAATATTAAAAATACGCAAATAGAAGACACAGCCAAAGCGCAGCTTATTATTATTAGCTTATGCATATTTGGTTAAGCTTAGCTACAAATTTCTACGAAACCTCAGTGGACGAGTCCAACTCTTGCCTGTCCCATTTTTTTAATACAACGTCTATAGTTATAACTCGTCGTATATCGTCAACAACGATAAACAATTACATTGAATATTTAAGAGAAATGTATTAAAAATATTATATGTTTCATAAATATATACATTTTCAGTTCATTATAGTTTAGGAAATGTATTCACATTAATAAAACTTACGTATAAATACATGGTTTCCTTATTTTCTAATTAATTTAAATATTAATATTTACTCAGAAAGTTGAATTTTAGTAAGCACTCAAATAATTATAACAAGAACACATAATTTCCTGAAACGTGTTTGTCCTAACCCGTTGTTTATTTGCACTTCTTACGGACAAACAAACTGGTGGTTTCGGTAACTACCTACTCAGTTGGTCTTTTTACGACTACCTAAAATTTAAAATACATTTTAGTATAATTTAAAAATATAAACAAATAAAACTTAAAGTTCGACTTAATTTAATTAAAAAAATGCATTTCTTGTTCAATCATTACATTTTAATTAAAACTGCACCTATATTAATGTTTTCAAATTCAATTACCAAACCAACACCGGAATTTAGGATAAATTAAATATAGCAACTGCAATAAAATGTACTGGTGTCATTTAAATTGTAATAGATTGGAATAAAAGGAGGTCTAATTTGGGGACACGCTTTATGAGGGCAGTATACGAGCGTTCGAGTTTTATTTGTAGTACAATAATTCACTGTGGCTGGGGTCCAACACGTTCAATTATAAGCATGATTGAATGTTAACATGCCCAATGATATGCGAATGGCTTTAAACGTTTTATATTCACTTACATTATTTTTTTAATCAAAAGAGCTCGTATATAAACTTAAAACTTTTTTATCACTAAAAATTCGTTAATTTAAAGTTAATAAATATTTTTTTTAATACTAAAGCTTATAAAATGACAATTTCGGTTTTAAAACATACATACAATAGCTTTTCATGCTCGCAATCAAAAGCGCATGAATAAAGTTAATGTGAATAGTTGAAGGAGAGATGGGAAGGGAAGAATTAACGTTCTAAGCAGGTGTCCGTGTCGGCACGCGCCTGTACGTGAGTCTCCCGCTCTGACGATTCCGTCCCGACAGAGTGGGAGACCCACGTACTCTCTCTAAGATTTTCCGTCGAATTTTCACCTTAGCAGAAATTCCACAAAACAACAAATAATAATCATAGTATAAAAATTTATATAATTAATAAACTCTCTGAGTGACAGCTAAAAGACAATAAAATAAAACTTAAACAGGGCGGATCGCGCGATAATCAATGCAAAGGATAGTATGAGCACTTTGTATAGAAAGCGGCAAAGTGTCAACAACTTTAATTAGCACTGCAGCTCGGTTGAAAAGACAATGGCGCCGCGACGACAGAGAGCAGGCTGAATCCGTGACCTTCCTCGGTGGCGCTGCAGCGAAATAGGTCAGCGGCTTGAATGCTATAAATAGCTTGGCGAAAGTCGGGCGCCGCGCCCCATCCCAGAGGGAGCGCCTCCCCTGCCATCGATCCGCTGCTCCCGGCCGCCCGAAGCCATCCATAGCAGGTGCCCGCCGCGCCACTCGAGCCTAGAATTTCGACAACGAATTGATCTCCACGTTCGCCGGCCGGCCTCCACCGCGTGTTAAATTGACAATTTCATTTCTAATAGTAAATTTCACTGGAACTGTTTGAAAACTGATAATAATATTAATACTATTAAATATGTAAATTTATTAATATATTTAAATTTTGTGCAAATTCGTAGTTTCATATATAAAACCCAGTTAACAAGGAGTATCGCATAAGTTGTGATAGTTAAACGAAGCAAAGTAAATCTCCAGGGCGTTCTAGATCCGATAAGATGCAATATAAACAGCCGGTTAGCTTTGGGACACGAGTACTACCGTTTGTCCATTATCTCAGTTAGCCAAGCATGATTGAAACAATTTTTGTTCAAATACTATCGTTAAAACAAGACCTATTTAATCTTCTACTGACTATCCATTGTACGGTTTGTAAATGAGTTCTCTTGTTAATAACTTGTTTATTTTCATATTGTTGATGTGAATATTCGCAATCAGTTCTCTTTGTTATTTGATTCGTTTTAATTGTCTTTGTCAGCTACACTTACATAAAAAATATAACATTATTAAAAATATGAAAATAGATATTATTTCTTCTTTAACTAAAGGATGAAGACGAGTTTATATTATGTATCATAAATAAATTATATGTTATAGGACACTTCAAACAGATTCACTTAACTTTAAGAACACACTTTTGTAAGTACTTCTAATAGGATTACCCACTACAAGTTTCTAAACTTTATACTCTGTTCTTCAAGACAGTCTATGTCCGTACATTATTTATATAATAAAGTTAAATCATTTTTTAAATAATAAAACTTTCTGAGAAGTTCAGTGTCTTAATGTTGAAATTTCAAACTATATTTGGATATGATTTTGAGGAATAAACATGCTGGTTGCGCTTTTAAATTAATATTAAAATACTCATGTGAGTAGTACAACAGTGTTCTTACAAAGGAACTAATCACCTTTTCTTTACTATTTAAATATTCAGCGTTGGTATCGGCAAAGACAATTGAAAATTAATTACAGACAGACAGATATTACATTTATTGAATAAATTATTTTACATACAAAGGTTAGTTATTGAAATTATTAGTTTTGTGACACTATATATTAATAAAAAATTAAAATTCCAACTTTGATATATATATATATATATACTATACATTATAATGTATATTATTATAGTATTCAATTCTCTTCATGATCTTGATGTCTAAATTATACAGCTAGTTTTTATTATAATAACTAGGTGTTCCTAATTATTATATAATAATTATAATATATTATACAGTTATTATATATAAATAGGAACCCCCTATAACAACACGTGATTGCAACCGCAGTCGGACGGTTTTATTTAGTAGTAGCATGTCCAAGATTAGTAGCGTAATACCAGATATTCTATAGCCTTCCTTAGAATCTGTTTATCATAACCAGAACGGATTTTTGAAATCCATAGGGTAACTTAGAAGATTAGCGCAATTAGACAAATAAACTTTTCAACTTTATAACTATAAATTGTAGACTTTATAACATATATAGTATATACAATACCGTAACGTATACAATAGTTCGAGGTACCGCAAAGTATTTTTGCAGAATTGGCTCTTGTTCACGTTGGAGTAAAATTAAATTACTACGGACGTCAGTGGTGTAATAAATTGCGCTGCAGGGGCCTATCTAGGATATACCTGGGACTGTAACAGTAAATTGTAATTACATCTATTTTGTTAATACTTGAAATGAAGTTCATATAAATTTTATTAAATTTTAAAAGCATATAATTTTTTAATATTTTGTATTGTTTTATCATACTAACCATAATGATTCTAGCTTATTATATTAAAGAACTACTAATATTCTATTGGTGAATTCATCTGATAAATATCGAAGTCGATTTCGTTTTCGTTTAGGATTATTGATACGCTCTTGTGAAATTCAAACTTTGTTGCTCTGTAAATGGTTTAAAAGATAGGTCCATAGCGAAGAATTTCCATCAATACTCTTGTAATTGTTTATTATTATTTTTCATACTTACTATTGACTCACAGTTATATAAAACTTGTGAGAACGAAAAATCCAAGATGACTTATGGAACCACGAATAGTTTTAAGAAGCAATTACAACAGCTTAAAGAAATCTTTAAACTTTAAATAATAATTATAAAATAATTTTTTTTTATAATAATTATATATTATAAATAAATATTTTTTAGCTTTTAGTTATCTGATAAATATTAAAGATTTTAGATATTAATTCATTTAGTATGATTACCTTCAAAAATAGACATGTTAATAGTAAACATTCATTCTGGAAATAACTTCAGGGTAAATTGTTCGTAATTTATTTGACTACCTGTTTTATTAAACAGGTAATATTATACTATATTTTTAATTATTTATATTGAACAAAATTTTCCAGGTCAATTAAGATTTTCATTAAATATAGGTCCAAAACAAAGCACGTAATTTTGGAGTATTAAGTTTTAATTAAATAATTTAAGTTGAAATTCTATAATTTATAGTATATATTTTTGATTTGCAATAAAAATTTTTGGAATACTTCCATTGAAAAATATTTGAAAGAGTTTTGATTGGTTGTCCATCACGCCATCAACCCACCAGAAAGGATAACACTGAATTTGGAATTGAAACACTCATTTTTATTATATTATTTAGCTTTTGCTTGTAAGCCTCTCCGTCGTATATTAATACAGGCGTATTTTTGTAAAAAAGATAATAGAAAGACTGAAATGAGAAAGATGAAGATCATATAGAAAAACATACGTAATAATTGTGTTTTTATAGAATTATTACATTTGATACACAGACATTTATAGGAGAATTAAGATCAGTTATTTTTGTACAATAAAAACTAAGGATAATTATGAGTCTTAAATCCCAAAGTTAATTTATTTAAAATGAAGTTATTTAAACAAACAGTAAAGTTCTAAAGCTAAGAATAACACAACCTGACATCGCAATTATTTCTCAGAAACTTCGTCTCTGATACACGAAACCGTACTTTTAGTTTAATTCAGCAAACTTTACAACTGATTAGACTCAGGATACCTGAACCTACCACGACTTAGTAAAATTTACTTCACCACTTGCTTCTATTAACTAAATCAATTATATAAATTGAGCTAAAACTAAGGTTTGTTAACGTAATGACGACGGATTGACGCAGTGGCCATTACTCTGATGACCCGGTGGTTGTGGGTTCGATTACCACTCTAGAAACTATTTGAAGTAAAAACGTGTATATTTCTAAGATCTGGTTATTCCTTATTTATATTATATGTATGTACAAACATATTTTATATATATAAGTTAATTGGAACACATTATTTAATCTTGGTTCAGTTTAGGACTACATGTATACGGCATTGTGTAATGACCGAATTTATTTATATTTTATATATTTATTTATTATAATATTGTCCGATGGAACAGTAATTGAATCTTTTCTTTGTTTCTAGCAAAACTGGACGGGGTTAAAACATACATGAGGATGAGGCGGGTCCCCACGCATCTACAAGTAAAGGTTATCAAGTGGTTTGACTACCTGTGGCTCACCCAAAAGTGTTCTGATGAGGAGAAGGCGGTATCCTGCCTTCCCGATAAGCTGAAGGCAGAAATCGCAATCAATGTTCATCTTGATACTTTGAAGAGGTAGGACTGGTATTTACATCTAGCAAATAAGAAAAAATATATTTCAACATAAACAAATGTTATGAAAATTATTAATACAGCTTCGAGAAAATTATCTATAATCATACCTATTAAATCTCAGATTTTACTTAACATACAATAACACTAAGCGCAATACTGAAAAAAACAACTCTATTACAAGTTGGTGACAGCACTTAGTGTTTAATATTCCGTGTCGTATAATTACAAAACAGAAACATTCGCTTTTTACGCCCATGAATTATTCAAAAATGTTCCATCATACGATCCGTAAATTTTGTATATCAAATGGTTCTTTGGAGCTTTTTGTTTTTCAACTACATACTAGCACACTCCGAATTACGTGTGTACATTATCATTACAAATTTTATATTATAAACGAACCTTAACCCATTAAAAAAATAAATAAAAATGATAATGCATTACTGAAATAATTTTTGACTCGCGGGTACTTTTACAAACTTAAAATTAACAGTCACAATCACATCTTTAATCACTAAAACAATTTTCCCATGTGGGAATCGATTGGGTTCGATTCAAAACCTCTGGTTCAAAATGCACGTCCGACAACCACTAATCACTGAACCAATCGGCCGTCTATTAATATTAACTTACTGACTTTACTATATAGGGTGGAGATTTTTCAAAATACTGAAGCTGGTTTCCTGTGCGAGCTTGTTTTAAGACTTCGGCCTGTTTTATTTTCGCCTGGCGACTATATCTGCAGAAAGGGTAAGTCTTTTGATTCCCAGTTTTGGCTTTTATCTTTTATTAGTATTCGCTGTATAATACAACGAAACATAATGATTTATAGGTGAAGTGGGCAAAGAGATGTACATAGTCAACCGAGGCAAACTCCAGGTGGTCGGTGACAACGGAAAAACAGTGTTAGCAACACTCAAGGCTGGTTCTTATTTTGGCGAAATTTCCATTCTGAACATGGGCACGGCAGGTAAACAACTTGGTAAATATCGCCACGGCCCGAGACGCCACGCCATTATTATTCTACTTTATTTCTTGAAAAGTTCAAAAAAGCAAAAAGCAAACGTTTCGAGGAGACGCTGCAATCAGGCCGAGGGAGCGGCCACGACGCTACCAACAGGTTTTGGGACATCATTCTTGAACAAACATTACTGCTTTTTGAACACTTTTGCTATCCGACGGTAAGATCAAAGACAACACGATAGCAAAATGTTACAATCGTTTAGCGGTAATGTCGTTCTGTGAAAAAGTGATTGTACATAAAGCTTCAACATTTTATTATTTTTTATTACATTTTTACGCCTACTATTACCATTTCGTACTACGAGTAAAAAATTTTCCAAATTGTTACTTCTTGAACAATAAATAATTCATTAAATGTAAGCACGCTATAGTTATTTTTTATTTAATATATGTAGATTCTCATTTTGCTTTCACATTTACGGTTCGTAGCACCGAGCTATGTGGTTTGTTTCGCTTTTAGTTTCATCTCCTTTGGTTGTATTGAAGGCAGTGTCCCCGACCGCTTTGCATCCTCCCTGAATATTTCATATATTTGGCGTGACCTCTTGGTGCATGAAACCCCAAAATATTTTAAAGTTATTCAACATTTACAGAAACTGCGGCTACTTACAAAGATTGATTATTTTAGTTTGACTGTCAATGCCTTAAATAGGCATTGTAAAAAATTGTAGAACTGCTTAGTTCTTTTACTAATAATATTCTAATTTGTATCTTATTTACTACTTTTTAAACCCTAACGCTTTGTCTTGAAGCACAAATCGTTCCAATAGATTCGCTTCTTATAGTTATTTTGAGACTGTTATGATTCTTATATCTTCATTCGTTTCAATTGTCCTTTCGAGGCTGATTACTTTTATGTCTTTGTAATTTGGCTAATTTAACTCCTCCTATATTTATTCTCATGTCCATTTTGCGGAGTAAACTATGAACTGATTTGGCTTCGAGTTTCTTTACAAGCCGAAATGGTTCACGATGTGTATTTGCCGAATACCGTTTGGCACGGAGTGTGTGGATGACACGTCGACAGGCAACCGGCGGACAGCGTCTGTGCGCTCCGTTGGCTACTCGGATCTGTTCGTGCTCAGCAAGAAAGACATGTGGGACGTCCTTAAGGAGTATCCTGCAGCCAGAGTTCGTCTTGAATCCATAGCAGTCAAAAGACTGGAGAAATATAAGAAAGCACCCCTAGAAAAAGGTACATGAGTTTTTTAATATATATAAAAATCTATTATTACCAAAAGTGACATATAAATTATGCAACCAAATATATTATTTCTGATTTAGTGGCGATGGGTCGATGCCAGTCCACGCCAGGGCTGGTGGAGACAAGTGGTCGCGTGCCCATAGAAGACATGCAGCTTCCGCCCGCACCGATACTGCCGCCCATACTCTCCTCACATCCGCCTTCTTACCGGGACCAGCTATTTAGGTGACGACAAATATTTAGAATAACCTGGATTTCCAGCATCCTTAAGTTATTTATGGCTATAAATGCTAAAAACTATAAACTTACTCATAAAACTTACAATATGATAGATATTTATTTTATTAGAGTAAATAATATCGTTTAGAAAAAGATATGTAGGTAATGTAAAGTATGATATACAATTAAATATAATTCAGATAAACATGTGTATAAAATCGTATGGTTCAGATAAGTTTACAAGCATTTTGTTACTATGAAACTGAGCTATTTTATTTTCAGTTCTTCAGTAAGCCCCCTTCGTGTAGCATCTCCTGTAGCGTCATGTGCATCGAGTGCTCGTAGTAGTGCAGCGGGTGGTGGCAGCGTGGCAGCAAGCATCGTCGCACCAAGGGTCCTTCTCGATTCGCACGAAGTTCTTGAATGTGAAATCAAGAGATTACGCGAACGCCTCTACACTGTTGAAACAGAAAATGCCGCCATGTCTGCTAAACTAAGCCAACAGCAGTGGGAGGTCGATCAGAGGTATTCATTATAATATTACTTTTAATATGAATACAATGATAACAATAATAGGAACGGCTCTATAATGTTTTGATTGTTCATATTATTAATATAAACTATTAAAAGGTTGCAAGAAATCGAGATGCAGATATGTGGAGGCAGCTCGCTCAGTTCTCAGGAGGAGAACGAACGTAACCGCGAGAGTATCATTTAACGGCGCGCCTCTCCTGAGCGCGTGCACCTCCCCCCTCCGCCGCCGCGCCTCCCCGTTTGCTGACTGTTAGTGTAACCCCTAACAAACTCCTAAACCTCACGTACGCACCGAACTTACGAGTACGCAGTTAAGTGTTTTTATGGTAAATAATATTTAAATACGAATTAACTTTATCAAATTTATATACATATACTTAGTATATACAACTCGCTACAATTAACGAGTGTTCGTGGAGTGAGATTTTGCAAAGACAATATTACCTTTAATGTTGTTTAAGTCGAAGTATGAAGTCGAGTGAGCGAAGCGAAGAAAGCGGTTCCTCTGTACCGCCCTTCCTTTATTTCTCTTTATGCGTAAGATATATTTACCATCTTTGTGTTGAATGTACCATATACAATGTGCATTGAGGACTATCTGTATGCCTTTAAGGATGCAATTTGCTGTAATTTTTCGAATTAATCTCCTGTCTGAATTAAAATAGTTAAACACATAATTAGTAATACAGTTTTTAATAATTTTACTGTTTAATATAATTTGAAAGAATATCCAAACTATCATATTATTTATATATGCAAATTAACAAATTGGAGCTTTAATTATTGTAGAATTACATTGAAATTGAGGCGATCGTTGATTTTGATTGATTTTATATTTATTATTTTACTCCTAATAAAAATTACAACCCTGACTTTTTTTTTACAAGTTTGGTAAATGTATAAAGTATGTATTGAATTTGGAAAGTTCCGATGCATAAGCCATCATAGTAATGTAATTTATTAAATAAAGATAATATGTTAAGAGAGTAGCTAAACGTATAGCATCAGATTGGGTATTGGATTAAATCACTACTGCCACGTAAATAATAAGTAGTTAAACGGTTTTAATGTAAAAAGTATTAATCATGACAATGTTTTGTACTTAAATTCTTTATATTGGACTAAATTTGTTTATAAAAACGTTATTATCATTGATTCTTCTAAATAATGTGTAAGTTTTTATTGTTATATATTAAGGTTTATTTTCTTTCAAAATATTAGATCGTTTAAACAAGAATTGATTATATACTAAGTATCTCATAATGTTCGAATGAAAAATTGTAAATACTTATCTATTTAAAGTATAAGCCGCTGTTTTTAAATGGAATAGTTTTTTTAGCTGCGAGCTGTTCAATATGGATGGATGCACCATGTTGGAAGGAACCAATTTTTTCAATGTAAAACTCTAAGTAACATATGTAGACAGTTAAATATTTTGGGCCATATATTTATTATATGGATAATTGCCGATGTTTTCAATATTATTCGTAATAGATAGGATTATTTAAAAATCAATAAGGTTTCAGATTGCATCATGACCAGACACAACTTGACTATCAGGGCCATGTTATTAGAAGAAATAGTTTAAATGGCTTCATTTCCTGACTTCCGATGTAATAGATAGGACACAATTTTTAAATGTAAATAAAAATTTATTTATTGTTATATATTCCTTAAATTTTTCTTCTTATATTTCTCGATTATAAATTGGTAAGATTGTATTATGGATACGAAAATGCGAGTGCTTTTTATCATGTACCTATGTAAGTATTGTACTGACCGTGATCTGACGCTACCGGTTCCCAGATATTTGAAGTTTCGTTAATTATAATTAAACTTATTTGTGTTCACGGTGAAGAGGATGCTGTGGAACGCTGGAATGTGGTTCAGTAGTTTTTTGCAGAAACCTGGCTTGTGGATCTTACATTGGGAATTCAATTATGTATGCACTGATTCATTTTATTGTTAATAAAAAGATTACGATAACATATCATGACTTATTTCTTTCGAATATTTTTCAAACTATGAAGAAAAATATAACAAGTTAATATCAATAATAATAATATCTGTATAACTGATAAAACAAAATAAAGGTTATTTCAAATTCATTTTAAATTACACTTACTTTATTGTAAATATGACTGTGGCGCAGTCACTAACTCTAACTCTAATGAACTTTAAATTGAAATAAACGATTTTTGTCTCAAGTAATGGTTTTTTGGTTTTATAAAAATAGATTTTTGGTTTTATATGTAGAATAACTACTCTAATCAGGAATTTAATAAGCATGTATTTCAAGAATTTTCTTATTTAATTTAGGTTTTACGAGTTTTTTTTCATACTGTGGGATGATATTTGATTAAATTCTTGTGCACACTCTTATTGTAACCCATACATATGTTCATCTTTAATCTATCTCTATTTCTTCTTTCTCTTATTCGCTTCACCAAAGTACTTCATCAATTTTTTTTTCTAGTAAGAACATTTAATAAAAAAAGTGCAATCGATTGTGTTTATTTCATAATAATAATTAAAATTTAAAAATATATCTATTTAGAAAATACTTATTATTTGTAGATATATGATCGCTGAATGAAAAAAAATCTCTGATCCAATGTTGAAAAAAGATTGTTTAATTCGACAATTATTGTTGACTCTTGAAACTAGAGCTTTTTTCCAAGTTTTAATATAAGTTGTCTGTTAGTTTGTTAGCGAGAAACCAAATTTGTAACTGAATTTAGAACCCACAAACCTCAATCGTTTGAGCTGCAATTTCTAACTTTAAATTCGATGATAATGCAATTATATAATCAATATTGTTATCCATCCAAAATACTCGCCGCAACAAAATTATGGATAACTTCGGTTTGTACAACCAATTTGATAAACATATTGTGTATTCAACTCGAAATTCAAACTAAAATACCACCACTAACAAGTCATCAAATTCCATATGTTTCAATAAAAGCTTATTTTTTAAACTTTTACAAATAATATTCATTTAGCTTTCCATATTAGTTGAAACTAAGGATGTTGAATATTATAGAAATAAAAAAATTGGGTTCCTGAATCTCGAGGCTATTTAATTGTGTAAATAATCGTTTTTTTTTTTTTCAATTATTGTTTTACATTTAAAAATTATTTTTAACAAAGTAAAACTAAATTACTTATATAAGAGACACACGAGCAACACAAGACGTTGCATTGAGGTATAAAGAGATTTTTAATTAAAGAAAAATGTATAAGAAAACTCACGTTCCTGATTTTAATATATGTCTCAACTATCTTTAAAAGATATTTGTGTTAATAAAAATACTCTTTATGGTAAACTAATTTACTTTTAGTTAAACAAAACAAGTCACCTCTTTTCAATAAAACTATTTTACAGATATAACTCGCGTTTATTATTTTTTAAATTTAAACTCTACGTTTCGAGTGCACCAAAAAAAAATTAATAGTAAAATAGTTTTATTGAAATGTGTAGCACTCGTGTAAATCTTAGAAAACATTAAGTCACATCTTATTAAATGTTTCATCGTACAATTACGTACTCTTCCAGGCAATTTTTCTAATCATTGTAAGATGTGTAACAAAAAAAACTCTTTTACATACTATCTATATTTTATGAATTGTAATTAAATAATTGACTCATGTGAAAAGTTGTAACGTAAGATCATAAAAAACATCTAAAAAAACAGTAACCAAATTTAAGGGTTTTTTATATAAAATAACTGATATTAAAAAATTGTGACCTAAAAGTCAAAGGAAAATATTGAAATACAAATAATAATTATAAAATAGGGTTACAGGTGGAAAAAAATAAAAAATAACAATGTGCTGGAATGCAAATATAATATTATATGTAAGTATTATTTTATTTAATTATAAAACGAGTTACATAATAATCATAAAAATATACATAATTTACAAACTTTACTTTATTATAAGAGCCCACAAAATAGTAGAATTTAAAATTTTGCAAGGACCGTTAGTTTCATTCTATTAATATTTCAGTCCTCGTTGACACATAATCCTGGTTTGGCAGCGGCTTTTGTGCCAGATATATATATTTTTATTTTTTATATCAATTACTTTGTCGAAAATTTTGTTTTGATATTTTGCCAAAATTTTGTTTTTAAAAAGATATTTAAATATGCAATTGAATGTTAGCTCTACAACAGAAATAATATTAAAAGAAATTAAAGCTATAAGGATTTAGGTATTTATAAAATACTTAATTCTATTTGTACTTATAATAATAATAATAATAATATCCTTTATTGTACATCCTCAAAGAGTATTATAACATAAAAAAGAAAGAAGTAAAAACAAAACACAAATGTAAATGTACAATAGGCGACCTTATCGCTTATAAGCGATCTCTTCCAGGTAACCCATTTATAAGAGATTACAAAAATTGGCGGAAGAGGTGTACAGCTTTAGATGATATATTACATAAAAATAATACAACATAATACACATAGTACATAAATATCTATATAAAATATATATACATAAAATAATAATACATGAATATATTAGTATCACAATAATATTAAATGAAAACATAAAAGGAGTACAAGGTATAGAACACCTAGTTGCAAGGAAAAGCAAGTGCAAGAAAATGTTTTTTTAATAGATTTTTGAAGATATTAAGAGATTGAGCTTGTCAAATAGACAAAGGTAAGGAATTCCAAAGACGAGAAGCATGAACAGTGAAGGAACTTGTATAGAAAGTAGTAAAGTGAGAAGGAATTTGAAGTTGGGAGTTGTCTATAGAACGAAGTGAACGATTATGTGAATCTTTTAAAATTTAAACCGCTCTTTTAAGTAGGTAGGCGTAATTGGATTGAACAGTATTGAATAGAGTGAACAGAGAATATGACTATTCCTGCGAAAGCGAATAGGCAGCCACTTAAGTTTTTCGCGAAACAATGAGACGTGGTCATATTTGCGTAAACCAAATATAAACCTAATACATAAATATCAAGATAGCAAGAGTCAGCGTAGTCAAGAATAGGTAAGATGAAAGTTTGAGCCAGAACGATTTTGGTGGAAATTGAAAGAAAATTGCGTAATCTTCTTAAGGAAGCAGCAGAGGCAAATACCTTTCTGCTTTCTTCATTTACTTGTAGATTCCAAGAAAGATTTCCGTCAAAAAAGACACCAAGATTTATTACTTACTTATTGTAGATACACAAATATACAACAAACTTTTTTTAAATTATAATATTAGAATATAAAAAGAAACCTTTGTAATCGAATACAATAAATGTTTTTTGTTTCCAAAAAATGTAACAGAAAACAACAAAGATTACTATTGTATATTTTGATATCATGAGCATATTACACGATGGAAACAAGATTGGTCGACAAAAGAATAAATAGGTAGTATATATTTATTCTTACTAATAAATAGGTGCCTTTCATAGTTTATTTTCCATATAACAGCTTTTTTATTCTATGTTCTGATTTGAAGATCTCAAAGAACTGGAATGATGGCCTAATCCCAGTATTCAGTGTGTTCTAAAAGTAATTTGTCGACTTTTCTTTCGCTCGCTGCACTCAAATCAACTCCGCAGTATGAATTTCACATATTCAGAAACGTACTGTGTTAAATTATGCAAATTTTTAATATATTACTTTTATCCTACTCTTGCTGTAGCCCAGAATTAAGTTAACTTAATATAAAGGGAAATATAGCCACTGCTATATTGAAGTTCTAAATTAAGTTGTTAGTTATAATGTACCTATGCGATATTACGAACAAAGATGAAGTTAAAATAACAAAAGTTTATTTCTGCCACCAACAGAGTAAACGCATTAAAAAATATAAATATTCATGGTTCATTTGGAGGTTCAAATGTGTTTCATATAATAAAGGCATCTTTGAATTATCACTATTTAAAGAAAATGGGCGTATATGTTGTTTGTCTATTGAAACATTTAATTTTAATTGCTACAGGCACACATCCAGGGTCCTAAATGTAATATGAAACCTTGTTTAGAATCTTTTTAATATATGTTTTTTTAATTATGAAGGATAAACGAAAATACGGGTCACCTGATGGTAAGTCATCATCTCTGACCACAGGTTCTTGAATTATTACAGGATGGTAATAATGAGAAATAAGCCATGGACGTTATTAGGTAGTCATTGGTTTTTTCCATGGCATAGAGTGACACGATCTTTTCAAAAGAGCTCAATTCCACACTACAAGTACTACAAGATGTGCCTGAACCACCAAGCCCAACTTCATTAGAGACATCAGGGGAATCAGACGGGCCTTTCCAACCCATGATTATTTTTGTGTTCTTTGATATTTTTATTAAAGTAATAATTTGCACGGCCTAAATATTTAAGTTAGTCTACAGTCCTGACGGTATAAAATCATCATGTAGAGTGGAGCGGTGTTCTGAGAAATACGGACCTCGTTTACTCTTCGCTTTACGTGGTTCTATGTTCTCTTCAGAAGACGAAAGGTGGCTCGAGCACGATTGTCATGGAAGGATCTGGCTTCAATGGAGCCGTAGCCAGTACTTTCCTAAGCTAGATTATCTTGAAGGCCTGCTAATATATTCAGAGGTAGGCTTGGATTTTTGGTCGTTTGTGCTCGACATTCAACTATGCGGAATATAACGGCTCTACGCTTCCGCTTCTACTGTGTTAAGATCAATCAAATCAGTATATTCCTCCTCATGTATCTAAAAAATTTTGGATGCGACCTCTTATGACATCTATAGGTACCGAAGTGTATCGTATTCTTACCCGGAACCGCATAACGAAAACCATAACATAAATTTAAATAATCAGCCCTGATTTTTCCTTTGCCCACTCAGCTTTTGCTAAGACATAGTAATTAAGAGCATTGAGACCATAACTATTGAACTCATTGTGTTATATCCATATTAAATAAAGATTGAAATAGACTCAGTTTTAGAACTTTCAATAGTTATAAATTTACCCAATTTAAAGTATACACAAGTTAGAGAGGTTATATGGGCTACTGGTTAGATGCTAGATGAGCGACGGTTGCAACTTACCATTGACATAAAAACCGTAAAAAATTAAAGAAAAAGAATTATTTATTTATTTTTTGTAGTCACTGAAAATTTGTGATAGTTTATTTTATAAAATATAAAATAAAATGATAGCAGTAAAGAATTTTCCGTTGGGAGAACGCGTGTTTTCATTGATAACTGTCTACCATATTAAAAGATGGCAAAGTCAATGGACATCATTTTAAATGAGCTTCATACACTTTTATTTTTACTATATTAATGTAGAAACCAACATTCATTCCAGGAATACATTTTTAATGCAATCGAATAAAATATTCCTTGTATAACTATATATAGCAAGACAGAGTTTATAGAACTAAAAATAATTTTCTGAGGAACGAATCGGCACTCATACGCGGCGCCAAAATAATTTCAGTCTTTAGGACTAAAATTTAAATATGCTAGAAGCTTTTGTGTTATTGGTCTCAATATACAACTTGATTTTATATAACAAAATGGCAAATGGATTAATCTAAATTAATTTCTGTTACTGGAAAATAAGAAAACTTTAAATTTGCTGTCGACAGAAAAGTATCGTGGTAAGTTGTGACAAAACTTCAGCAGCGCAATTAAAAATGAACGCTTCGTTGGATTCAACTTCAAAAGTGTTGTTATTTCTGCCAATATTTTCTGTAAATACGAGTGACACCAGTAACACGCCGACTACGCTTTTGAAGCTTTTCTTTTTAATACAAATATCCTCATATGCAATAATATCAGGAAATCATCCTTAGGGTTACTCTAATTATAATAATATAAATTGAGTAAACTATTATGTCCAGCAGTTATTCCGAATTACGAATTTTATAATATTTTATTATGAAATAAATCGCACATTGATCAGAATGTAATATATATTTGAGTGTTTTCTTCTATTAAAAGGTTTAATTTCTATCCAATGTATCTGTGTATTTTTTGTCGGTATACTTGTCTGTTTTTATTAATTAAACTCGTGGACGGGTGCTGTTTGCTTAACTGGTTATCTTGCAAGCCGAGTTTGTAATAATTTTACTAGCACATTTTGATTTTATGTAGGATTGATTGCAATGGTTCTAGTTCTTCGCAAATTGTTTATGAAACAGTGATCACAATATTAAGTACATGGCTGAGCTTTTTGTGAGGTTCTTCTCAGACAAGGGCACATTGAGAACCCTCATAACTTTAATTATAAGCTGAAGAGCGTGCCTCAACAGAAGGGCTTATTTCGAAAAGTATGGTGTCAAAATAGGCCCTTCTCTCATTTCCATTTGATGTACACAAGTTATAACAGGTCTTATTTCAAAGTGGAAAAGTAATAAATACTTAAATAAACACATAAAATATGAATTTTCATTCAAGCGACCGAAACCATGATTTCTTTTCGGGTAGATTGCCACCGGTGTAGGTGTACCCAGGTAAAGGTACTGGGTGTTCAGGAAGACAGCTCGCTTAGTGCGTACGGCCGGCTTGATTCTCCGGACGTCCGTTCTAAAGACTGGATCTGTTTCGAATACGGCTTTAGCCTTTTTTTGTTATAAGGCTTGGGTCTGGATCAGTGGGCCCGTGTATGTGGTGATGCTTAACGTATATCTGACAAAAGATGTTTTTGTACTGCTCATGGGAACAAGATATTTTTTCCAGAAGGTATTAGTATTGGGAAGGCTTATGTTTTTTTTTTTAATTTATTACGTATATTTGTTTAAAATTTATTTCTTACAATGAGTCAGTGGGAAATCTGTTGGGCTCAAAATACATAACCTTAAATATTGTTCGTAAGCTCTGTTCAGTTCATAATATCTTGTTTTAATAGTACCACCCCAGACTCAAGTGCAATAAGACAAGGTAAATTGAAAAACAAATATAATTTGCTTTCAAGCGGTGCATGTTAAGCTAAACGAGCTAAACCAACCTCTGCATAGAAGCTAACGCCTTCTCATAAATACCACAACAATATCATCAGGATACAAAAATATACGTCCATTGGGCAAAACCGACATCCACTGTATAACTTATTTATCCTTCAACTCTGTTTACCTTCTGTTTACGACCAGTTAATTAATTATTTTTTCTACATGTTCCTAATAAAGAATAAAATATTTCCTTTCAACAAATTTAAAGGAGTATTTAACGGCTAGTTGTTCTATACTAGAATATTTTCTACAGTATTTATTTTTATATTACTATAGTATTTTTGCAATATCTTTTCGTGTTCAGGTAGAGCTGATTACTTTTCCAGCGAAATCGAACAAGCGTTTTTTAACTTTTTTTTTAATATCGAATATACTAATCTGACTGTAATCACGTTAAATTTATCGAAATTTGTACGACTAGTATTAATATTTAGTATTATTAATATTTCACCTTTCAAGTCACGAGTCCCTCATATACCGAGCTCATCAATAATGGCCTCAGACGGGTTCTAAACTAGTCGGGTAAATGCCGATAATTTTAACGCGAGTATAGCCGAATATGTACAGATAAATATTTTGATTTAAATTTTCAATGATATTTTAATAGTGCTGATTATATTCAGTGTTTAGACCTAGACTGTTAGTGGAGCACTGTATTTCGTGGCATTCCAACTTACTATATCAACATAAGCCCTTACTCAATCTTGCTTAAATCTTTTATAGTTATAGCTGTAGCGAAATGCTGCAACCTTTTCTTCACTTTTATTAACTCCTATTATTTTTCAGCATCTTGAGTAACTCATTTTTCTTAAAGTTGTCTTCAACTGCATGCTCGAGTTTAAATGAATAATATTTCTTCGGTGTATTCCAAGTAAACTTTACGTACGTATAAAATTATTTACATAAAAAACTCGCAAAGAGCAGACTTGACTTTCTATTTAAATTTAGAGACCTAAACCAATATAAATCATTAAAAGTTTTTTTAATTCATAGTTTTGTTTATATATATAGTTTGTAATTCAGATAGAATAAGATCAAGAAGGAAAAAAATCGATAACTACTATTTTTGGAAATCCAAGGAGCGTTATATGTTATGAATTAATGTTTATTTTCATGAACGCTTTAATGGATTAAATTTTTCAAATAGTTATAATTTTCTTTAAATACATAGAAATTTACTCGCTGCTACCTTTATATCGAAACAATTTTTTTAACTATTTGGACCAAAACACTGCTAGTGCTAATATTTCTTCTCATCGACTAGGCTATTGACTACTGCTCCAATATCTCTTAAAATAATCTCAATTTAATCGCCTTCTAAATATCTGCATTATAGCTAAATTTGATCATATATCTCACTACAGTTCACGGCTGAATTGTCTACCCTGCATCTTCGCAACCTTTCTAATGTCAAACTTTTTATTCCTTCACACCATTCTGGGTTTCTTGCTAACTTTTTCACAATAGATACAATTAAACTTGCAAAAACCTTACCTAAACATATAAGACCCTGACCCAGCAGAATGATTTTTAATAAATCTGTCCACAAATATCTTTATGAGAATCTTGTTTATTAATTTCTTATTACCTACATAAGCATTTATAACATTTTTGATATATTAATATTTGTTAGTATTATATTTACTTTAACATATATTGACATTTATAATAATATCTATATGTTGTAGTAAATATCTATATGTTGTTGGAGTTTAAAAAAATAATTTAGATTTAGTTTATTTAGATTAAAAATAAAATTATATTTCTATAATTTCTCAATGTTTTAATTTGTTTTGTTTTATTATTTATACCGCCTTTTTGTCCTATTTATCATGTCACTATTTATTTCTCTATTGCTTGCCCCATAGATTATGTCTAGTAAACACTAAACTGTTATAGAAGTAACACGAAAAATAGCAAGTGATTGTAAGCGGTTATATTAAGCCTAGACAATCAACAAGACAGAGGGAAATTGATGAATTTCTGTTCTTGAGGAAAAAGAAATTTGAATTTAGAAGAACAAGGAAAAACGTCAACGTAACAACCATATTAATTTTCCCGAAAAAACTTTTGGTAAGAAAAAGAGACGGAATGATCCATGTTCTTAATTAGATAGCTCGTTTTTGTCACCAAAAATATAATATTATAATTTTCGTTTTCTAAATTTTGTAAGCTATTTATTTATTAATTTATTAAGGACTACCAACAAAACAACACAAAAATACAATCACAAATATTAAAGTTTAAGAAATATATAAATTAGATATTAAGTGTCGTCTTACTTACAGGCTGCCACGACATGCAAAAAATTGAAGACAAAGAGATAAACGTACACTAAGGCATTAACTTATAAGTAACTGAAACTACAACAACAATGATTGAAAAAAAAATCATGCTTATTACAATAAAAACAACAAAAAAAATATACAATAATAACAAAATTATACAAATTCACAAAAATAAAATAAAATGAACAATTAAATATTAAAATAACAATAATTAATAACATACAGCCAGAACGTGACCGTAACAAATTTATGGATTTTGTGTCATACATTGCAGAACTTTCTTTTTAAATACTGGCAATTTATTAAAAAAATATCAATATCTGAGTCTATTGCTCTTACAGTTGCATTATACTGTCTCTGAAGTCTATTTATAGGTGAATTATAGCCAAATTTATCTTTTTTGACAGATGTAGTAAGTGGCAAATATTTTTTTATTTTAAAAGAAACACTTAAATTTATTTCTTGGAGTAGTGAGGGACAGTCTAGTTGTACATTGATTAATTTAAATAAAAGTATATGGTCTAGTAATAGCCTTCTATCCTGCAGTGCATTTAATCCAAAGAAAGCCAGACGATTCCCATACGATGTTAATTGTTTACTCTTATTACTTTGAAATCTTAGATGCCTCAGAAACATTTTTTATATTTTTTCAAGTCTATCCACATGAATTTGATAAAAAGGGAACCAAACTGGGTTACAATATTCAAGGCATGAGCGTACCAACGAACAATATAGCGTTATTTTAGTACAAGGTCGATTAAAATCTTTTGAACTTCTTATGACAAAGCCTAGCATTTTAGATGCTTTGATAACTATTTTGTCTATATGAGAATTGAATCGCAGCTTTTTATCAAGATCTTCTCCTAAGTCAGTGACTGTCTCTACTTCCTTTAGAATTTGTCCTTCTATTGTGTAAACTGATGTACTTAAGTTGTGTTGTCGTGTAAATCTGATAAAGTGACATTTACAACTATTGAATATTAATTTATTAGTTATCTGTATAATATACTAGAAGGTATTAAAAAGTTAATTGAACTTAAATAAATACTATTTCTTTATCAATTATAATATATTCGATTTTCTTATCATACGACTTCAAAACTTAGTACTTAAATACTTTTGCTATAGGTAAGAAAGAAACTATTAATTTAGTTTAAAAAGAAAGGATTTAGTTAGAAAAGAAAGGATTATTATTAAAGGATAATCTAATAATTAATATCTAAAAATTTTATTAATATTGATAGTTTTTATTTAAGAGTTATTAGTAGTATTATAACTGCCTTCTGAATGTAGTAAAATTTTATAAGAAATTGACATTACAATTCTCATATAACCACAAGATCAGTATTTGAGGATATACAAAATTATTTTTATATGTATATATTATATAAAGCTTAAATAATGATTTATCTGCGAAGAGCTTTTCCTAAATGCTATTGTGTACATAAACTTATTTATGTTTTTAACAACGTAGAATCAATACTCAAGATAGGTGATCGCACAAACTATCTACATAATTTCAGTAAAATTATAACGTGGTGATCTAAAGAAAAGCTAATTTTGTTTAATAAACCCCATGTGGTAACAAATAATCGAATTAAGTCTTTTATTTTATACTTCATTGTTTAACACCATCATGCGTGTAGAAGCATTTTTTGCAACTTTTTTGTATCTATTTATGTAAATTCACTGGTGGAAATTTTGTCACTTAGTGAGAAGTAGTGGAGTAAGGGTAGAAATAAGTCTATATAAGTGTATCATTAGTGAGGTAAATGGAACACGGGAGGGTCTGTGGATAAATTGAGAACATTTACATAGAGGTAGCCTCACTCCGGTCAGCGACAATAATGGATTGGTATAGTATCACATTACAATATAATATACTTACAAACAATTTCCGTTTTAAAGAATAATTAGTGGACGTATTTGTTTTGATGTTCATTATAATAATTAAAGCATATTTCTATCAATAGTTTTTACTTGCACAAGTTTCAGTTGATTCAACAGACATTTAGTAATGAAATTCGAAGAAACAACATATAAAATATATATAGTATAAGAACTAAATATTAAAGATATATTTTTTTAAAGTCAATTACTTTTATGAAACTTTTTTCTTTAATTTCAATTGTAATATCGTTATTTTATAAAGCATGGAACGTTCAGAACTTGTAATTGGCAAATAACTGTACTTTGGTACAGATGATAAGGAAAATAATAAAAAACAAACACGTTTCGAAATTAAATTCGTCGATGCGATTATTTTTAATTGCTCTGTTCAACATTTTGTCAACTTAACAACTCTGTTCTGGGGTTCAAATTACGAGTTTCAAATATCTAACCAGCTGATGAGCTATGTTTTTAAAAATCCCCTTAAGTGCGATGGCACTTAAGAGGATTATTAAAAACGTTTGTATGACAACATTTACGAGCTTATAAACTTTTGATATGATTAATGAAAATACTACTAAATTAAATTTCCTTTTAAGACCTCCAGAGTAAATAAAATGGCTTAGCACAAAATAGAACGCCTATTTGGACTAAATATGTATTAAAAATTAAAAATCTATCTGTCACATACAATACAGATGCATTAAATAACTAAATATAGAAGGAAGAAACGAAATATTATGAGACTAACATCTAATCTAGTTGTTGCCTAAATTTAATCTCTCTCCTCCTAATTCAATAGAATATAAATTTATTACCATTGTAAAAGGCAAACATGATTTTTTCTTTAATTCACAGTAAAACATAGATGGAGTTCGAAATAATTAGGATTATGAATCTATTCAAGCAAAATGTTTTAAAGCGTTAATTAATATGAAATAACTGTATTTTATATCTAATTATTTTGTATTTTACTACTCTGATGAACTTAAGCCTCTTTATTTACTTCATTGGATTTATTAGAAAAAACAATTTTTCGTAACTTATAACAAAAACACAGTAACAACAGCAAGAATCACGAATTTACTAAAATTTGCTTAACTGACGTTGTTAAGAAAACTATAATTTAAACATATTAATTACTATGATAAACTAGAATGAAATATCTTAAAATTGCTATATACTTTTTTTGCAACTATTATTAATTAAATTAAAAGCAATAATATATACGTGATTTTAATAAATTAAAATAGTTATAAATTTGACTTCTGAATTATAAAAATTATTTTAGTTTAGCTTCTAATCTGTTTTAGTTTAGTTAGAATTTATTACGTATTATGGGAATATGACAATCGATGTAGAAGTACGTATATAAACAACAATATTTAATTGTTTAATCCTTATAAAACTGTTATGGTTTCCAAATTCATGACGAAATCCAGCAGTTATTTATTTAATCGTCTGTCTTGAAATCACTCACCGAATTGTTAGAATTTTCTTATCATGCAGAAGCTTTTGGTGTCTTTGCACAAACGTATTCTATTCAGAAGTACAACATATTTAACATTGCTTCAAACAAAAAAACAGACAAACAAAGCATACCGATTAATGCATGACCCGATTTATTCAAATGAACTTTGGGGCGCACATCAATCAATCCAAGGCAGACTGAGTATTTTATTTATAACTCAAAGTTTGATCTCCGGTTATTTTGCTTCTTAGTTTGAAAGCATCATGGTTCTTCAATGGCAGGCGATTAGTTAGTAGAAAAAATTCACGAAAAACGTTGTTGAAGCCAGTATTTTGAATAGAAAGTTCCGACAATAAAATCTCCTACCACTACGAATTTTTATTATTTACATTCATTTATCAATTACAAATGGATCAATTTCTAATTGGATTGGCATTCACAATGACAATGACAAACGATGTCTGGTTGTTGCTCAGATTATGGCACACCGTGTTTTTTACACGGACGTTTATATTGTTCTTGCGTGAGAAAACCATTCAATCAGTTGGTGTTAGATTTACTATAAACATCGTACACTCCATGGTACTAAAATAATGTTTCTTGTTTTTAATTATCGTAATTTGTGATAGAGATCGATCACAGCGCCCCCATTCCACTCTTAGTCATATAGGTACAACATACCCAAACACAATAAGTTGGTTATTTTATATTTGACTACCAAAATATTCTCTAGAAATAATTGATATGTCAAAATGTTTGCCAGGTCAAATGATTGTAAATAATAATATTAAAAATATTTTTTTAATTATTCACAACTCTAATTTATACTCTAATAAATTAGATAAATTATAATTTATTAAAACCACTAAAGAACACGATGTTATTACTCTTGGCTCCATTGTCTTCATTAAATGAATGTCATTCGCATAGCACCATATAGCAATTCTGAGAAATATCATATAATGATAGAATGATATTTCATAAAAATCATTGCTAAATTGAAATAAACTTTTCAAGAATTAAATTTCTTTAACAAGGTCTGTGAAAAATATTTATATATTTTATTAAAAATCTATTAAATTCGCAATTTTTGCTTTGGGATTATTGTGTTTTGCTGTATATATATTTTAAGTTATTTATGAGTATTTTCGGTAATAAATACAATGAAGCAATTTATCTGCATAATTTCGTCAGTCTAGTAAAAAGAAAGAAAAACAAAAGATACAGTTACTTCACAATAACAACGACTTTCAAAGAGCGTTTCTATTTACAGCTTATTTTCTTTATGTGTGTGAGAAGTTTTTGAAAGGATTAATTCTCTAGTTTAATTCGTACTCCCTGTTAATTGATAGTTGACAGAGGGAAAACTTGCCATCGATTTATGGCCATACCTACTTATTTATACGATTGTTAACAAAAATATACAGCCGTCAAAATTCAATGAATTTATGTTGGAACTAATCTTAATATTTTTTTTTATTTTCAATCACAAATATTTTATTATACCATATTCACATAAATAAAATTTCAATAAAAACTAAAACTAAACTAAACTAAATTTCTCTCTTCCTAAACAATTAGTAAAATTCAGATAAAACTCCCTAAAACCATCAACGTTTTTCGTTGTTTAAATATCAAGTATATAAGCGCCTAAAATATATATTAGGCACAAAAAAATAAATGTAAATTGTAAGATAAGTTACATGAAAAATCTATTTCAATATAATATATATAACACTTTTATGACTTACACGTTAAAAGCTAACACCGAACTTCGGAAGTATTAGATTAGAGCCCATTACATAAAATATAAACGTGAATTACTTTGTACCTTGGGAAATCCACGACAGCGAAAATATTTTCATTTGCCAGTCTGGTGTAATTTATCAGACCCTAGCAAACGAAAACAGTTAAGAGGTCAACTGTTGATGGGACCTCCCGAGTGGGCAATCAAACACGCTTGCGATATTTTTTGTCATGTTCAGACAGTAAAAATGCATAGGGCAATATTATATTCACTTTATATTATATTCTCTATATATTTTAAATATAAAAAAGTAGCTAATGTATATCTAGTTTAATAATAATTTAGCAGTATATTTCTTTTTTCTGATAAAAATCGTTAAAATGAAACACATAATTCAATATTCATTTAATAAAAAGTCAAATAACAAATACTTATATATGTAAGCCGTAAGCCGCTTTCAAATGCAAATTCTGAACATACCTCAAACCAGAGCGAAACCAAAGGAACTAAATCATTAATAATGCGAATTTTAGTTATTGTTATATGAAACTCTCTCATATCTAATTTTCATTCGAAGCTTAGGTAATTGAAGTAGGGATGACAAAATAAACAACTTACTGTCTTAATATAAAAAAACATCCTTTATTAATTAGAACAAAACATTTCAGAATAAAATAAATAATAATTATTAACAAACTGACAAAATGTTATTTGGATGCTTCTTGTTCAATTTAATTTAAGACGCACTTATTTATCTCTTCAAATTAAAACTCTTCAATCTTGTCAGGTTCTCTCGTAATAATTAAAGTCACTCAAGTTGTACTTACCAACAGAGGTTATATTTATTTTTATATTATATTTTGATCTTCCAATTGTTAGAAATATTTTGTATTCATGTTTTTATTAATGCCTATGTTATTTCCCTCTTATTGTCAAAGATCGTGATGACGTCTCATTATGTGTGCACTTTTATTTTCTTTCACCATCAATTACCACAGTCCTAAACCAACCAATACCATAAAACCAAGACTCCTAGCTCTTATAAAATTATCTTTTCTTTACGATACCTTTGACAAATTTATTCTCGTATTCTAAACACAATAATACCAATTTCTTAATATAACATATCATGTTTCTAAATGCAAAGAACTATAATTTTTATATAACTTTAAACCTTACGATTTCTTTTGCTCTCATCACCTGCCAATTCCCAAAAAAAATTTTCTTATCTGTCCATTATAAAATAAACTTATGTTCAACATTTTCAATTAAGATTTAGTCTGTCTCTTGGTCTCAGCCCGACAGCAAGAGTTTGCAAGTCCTACAATAAACTATAAGCCTATTGCTACTCAAAATTTTATATTTAGTATCACTATATAGAAATTATAATAATACAAGCGTTTTAATTTTATATTTATTTAAATAAGAATACAATATAAATTCAATGTCAATGCAATGGCTTTGTCGTATAGTTACTTTACATTAAATAACAATAACCGACCCACTGACGGTTAAGCAAAATATCGAGTAACGTAAAAGAGATAGGTCTAGCGACAAACAGACATATTTATATATAGTTATGGTATAAGATGAGTTTGTCTTTTATACATACTTTTTACATAACTTATTGTACTCAGTCACTCAGAAAATTTAAAGGCAGAAAAAATAAATTTACTCACGTACTCGCTCACTCGGTAAAAAGAAGGCAGAAATGAATGAATGAATGAATGAATGTCAAGTGTAACATCAAAGATTAAAATATCATAATGTAACACTAACAACAAAACCAGATTAAACCATATTAGGCTTAGTTTAAAACACAAAAAAATATATTTAAATTTTTTTCCAATGAAAACTGTTTCATAAATATGTATGTTTTGTGCAATCGCCGTAGAATGCATTGCAATTTTATTAAAAATATACATTTCTTAGATCAATTAATAATATTTTTTTTAATAAAATATAAACGAAATCCTAATAACTTCTACAAAGCAATCATTTATACGTATTATGCAGATAAATCTAAGTGTCTATAAAAGTATTTCAAGTAACATTAGTCTTTTCAACTTATTCAAAGCAACTTAAATATTACTTATAGCCTCCGCATAGTGATAAGATGCTTTTATAAATCTATGAGTTTCTTCGAGTTGTCAAAGAGTTTTCTTAACGATTTATGACGTCATATTTTTAATGTTTACTTTCAGCTGTGCACTGCGTTCTATAACTGTATATAGATTTTGTGTTTCTCGCTGTATTGTGATATGATATTTATATTTCATGCTGACTTCCTAGTTTATTACGCATGAGTCCTCATATATATAAGCTTTCTTAATTTGTTAAAAAAACAAAACAATATTTAGATTATGCTGAATTAAATATGGAACAAAGAAAAATTTTGTTTTAATGAGAGAAGTCTTTTTTAATTATTTTTATGGAGACCCAATTTAGATATTTATCCGACGTTTTTTATGTGCCAACAATGACATGTTTTCAGGATTTCCGTAAACTTGAAGACCCATAATTTTGGTGGTGATATGGACACTGGTGAACACAGGAATTGAATGATTTGCTAAATCTATATATAGCAGAGAGAGACGAGATGGCTTGCTCTTTCGTAAGATCACACCTAGCTGGTCCTAGAAGTCACTAGGGTACAGAAAGTTAACTCCTACACACCTTAGTGGGAGTTACTTTTTACAAGGTCTGTTAAAAAAAAAATAGTGTATCATTACCGACCACTGATCAAACTCAACTGATCTTGACCAGTGGTGGGAACTGAGACGTCTGGATCGTATTGTCGCGTTTTAATATTCTTATTAACTTGGTAAATTTTGGTAAATTAACTTCCAATACTTCTTGTCTTCAACTGTAAAAGGATAGAATTGTTGAGATGTTATCAAAAAATAGGAGATAATAAAAGTGAAAAAATTGTTCGAGCATCTCATTGCGAATCTATAGAGACGTTTAAATAAAGATTGAAGAAAGACATTTTTTATATATTTTTAGTTCTATCTTCGTTTATATAACCATAAGTATTTAAAATTCTTACACCAATTAAATATATACATAAAAAATATAAAACATCAATGACACAAAGTTTGGCCCTGATGAGTAGTTTCATTAGACTGCTTATTAATTTAGAACTTTGTTTCAGACCTTTAATGGAAAAACTTACTTACACAACACGCGTAAGATGATATAAAAATAATATACCTGAAATTAGTTTCATTTAGCATTGTCTGTACAATGCTAAATGAAATTATATTCAGACCTGTGTCTGAATATAAGAAATTTATACTACAGAGTTGATTTGAGTGCAGCGAGTGAAAGAGGAGTCGACGAATCACATTTAGAACACAATGAATACTGGGGATTAGGTAACAGTGGAAATTCTTGGAGATATTCAATTGAAAATATAATATAGAATAGACATTCTATTTTAAATATACTGAGACTATAAAAGAATCAGATTTAACAAACATTTTTTTTTTTATAGCAAATTTAGTTCTATCATGTAATTCTGTAGAATATAATAGTAAAGTAATCTGTACTGATAACTACTGATACACATTTTTCGAAACGAACAAATATTTTATACATATGTTTTTAAATAGTTTTCTAAATATTCGTTTTTCAGTATAAATGAATATTAAGAAGAATGTATATGTATAAATGTATGACGCTATCTTAACACATACTTATATCTAATAAAAGCATACAAAAATTCAATCGCATATGTAAATAACTTTTTAGAATTTTGTGTTAGAAACAATATCAACAAAGAAATTTTTAGTTCTCATAACGTAACTGATATATAAAATAAAAATAAAATATCTCGAACAAAAGCCGCCGACGAAAGAGGATTGCGCTTCAACGAGAACTGAAATGTTTATAAAATGAAGCTGAACCCTTACAAAGTTAAACTTTTACTATTTCGTGAGTTCTTATAATAAAATTTTATAAACCAATATTTATTTACAGTTAGTACGTTTTGTTTACATCCGGAACTCTATGCCCGCAAACTAAGGAACCGTTGGAGGTGGATGATTTATTAACTGACTTTCTGACAGACACTTACATCTCGTCTACCCGTGAACACGATTACTGCAAAGTATTCGAAACGTCGGGTTAAAATCAAAAATGGACCCAAATTATACGCGAGTTTTAATCCGTAAAAATAGTTTTATTTCAAAATATTTAATGTTGATGATTATTTGCCATGGGATGGGTGCGTGACTTCTGATGTCAATAATCGGGCGAAGCTCACATAGGCACCCAAAAAATACCACAACCAAATATGAGATAGTCTCTTCCTCTGCATTTAATTGAAAAAAAATTAAAAAATAACTAAGAAACATTACTCTATATTATGACCAATACTTCAAATTCTATAAATAAATGAAGTATTCTAAAGATATTTAATTAATTTATTTATAATGTGAAATTATTTCATTACTCAATTTGAAGTTTTATAAGAAATATATATCTACTATTCTACTCTAATATTATACATGAAATGTTTTTTGTGTATATATATATATATATATATATGTTTTTCACTCTTTCATGCAAAATCAACTAAGTGGATATTTATGAAACTTTTCAGTAGTGTAGTTTATACATCATAATAACAACTACGGTACAATTTATAAAGGTTTTGTGTAAATTGAACATATGACCATACTGAAAATAAAGATACGTATCGAATAAGTCGGAAAATATCCTGTCCTCTGAGAGATATTTTGGTGTGCGCTGCCTTAACTGCAAAAGTTACAAAAAATAATACCATATATTTTTAAAAGTAAGATTTCTGTTTAAGTTACCCCCTTCCCTCAAAAATGGCGAAGGGAGTGATGGCTGACCCTTGCGCTATACTCGTGAACGGGTGCTATTTGCGGTGAGTCTTGCTGGCTCAGTGAGTCTTGCTGGCTCAGTTTCACAATTATAGTTTAATTTTATTTGCATAATTGTTTTTTATAATTATAAATCAATTCAACCATCGCAATCAATTCCTTTAAATTTAGCCTCCACAAGGAATTGATTGCGATGGTTCTAGTTGTTCGTAAACATGTGTGAAACAGTGATCACAATAAAAAAAAAACCCGGCTGAGTTTGTTGTGTGGTTCTTCTCAGACCAGAACCCTCGTAGTTATAAGTTGGACAGTGACTCTACAGAAGGGCTTATTTCGATATGTAAGGCATCATAATAGGCCCTCCTGGCACTTCCATTTGACGTACACAAGTGATCATTGATATTGATTGAAAGTGGAAAATATAAATAAATAAATAAATAAAAGTATTTTTTATGATCCACACCCAACGTTTTAAGCTCCTACTATGAGGAACGGAGGTACTATGGGGGCGGTAAAATTTGCTATATAGTAACTATATCTGACGAAACGCAGGAAGCTAGTTATATTAAAAAAAATCAATGTATTTCAAAAATCATAATTCTTTATTGATAGTTATAGATATGATAGATAATTACATTAATTACTTATTTTTATTATGATTGTAATTACAAATACAACTGAATACTTAATCACTAGATGAAGCGAATGAACTTGCCCAAAGCTCAGTAGAGACTATTTATTTTATTATAATGTAAATTTATTCACCTATAATACAGAAAGCATACAAAATAGAAATAAATATTTTGAGAAATTGTTTCTTTAAAAAATTACAACAAATTAGTTTTCGAAGTTTATCATAACGGTTCTTAAGATAAAGACAAGGAACATATGCTCGAATACCCCACACGTAGTCCTCGGGTGGTGCTAATCAGGCGACAATCAACCGTTGGTAGGCTTCGGCCGTGGCTGTTGACCACCGACCAGACTAGGTCACACCGCCGAGCGGCCTAGCCGTGTTCCGGCGCGTAGTCTGGTGACGCCGTAAAGGAAGTCGGGTCAGAGCAGTAGCGTTCAAAAGTGCATCTCAACAATATGAGAGGGTTGCACTCCAATCTTGTTTCTGTCCACCATAATCTCGAGACAAACCGCATCTCCTATTTCTCACGGACACCCAAATACGATGTCCATCCGACATGTCGTACTTATTCTACCTGGAGTACAACTCTATACCACGTGCGGGCGTATGCGTGTACGCCAGCGATGACATTTGTTTTCGACGTCTCCGTAAATTTGAAGACCCCAGTTTTTCGGTGTTATGGATACTGGTTGATACAGGAATTGAGAAAATTCTCTACTCCTGTGTTTACCGGTCGCACAGCGGAGATACTGAGACTACTAGGCTCACTAACTACCTCAGCGAGGTGGCGGAGTTAGCTCAACTGGAGTACCCGTCGGCTCAACTGGTGTTATTAGGGGATTTTAAAAGCCATCACCAGGATTGGCTATTTCCAAACCTAGACACCAACCATGTTGGGAAAGAGGCGAGACGTCTTGCTCTCTCGTTAGACCTCACCCAGCTGGTCCAAGAAGCCACCGGATGTTTACTCCCACACACTTATTGCGTGGACCTTCTGTTGACGACTGATCCAAAGAGGTACTCGGTGACGATTTCATCACCCTTGGGTAGCTCTGATCACTGTCTGGTGAAATCTGTATCCGTCTACTCCTACCACCGATCCCAGCCCTAAAAGTACGAGGCGGATGTGACGATACAGGTCAGCAGATTGGTATGAGATGCGGTCTTTCTATGCATCTTTCACTTGGCAGTCTGTTTGCTACTCGTCGAGTCCCAGTGCCTGCTCAGATTCTATTACTGATGTGCTACGGATTTGAATGGAGTATTACATACCGTTTTCTGACGTACCGTCTCATGGGAAAGCTCGCCCATGGTTTGGGCCTGATTGTCGACGCGCTGAAGTGCAGAAACATCAGGCATACCTAGCCTAGCCATGGATGTTCGCGACAAGAAGAGAGCTTTTAACAAGGCTGCCAAGTTCTGCAATAAGGTGTTAAAGAAGGCTCATTTTGACCACATTGGCCGCATAGGATCCAAAGTGGCTTCATACCCGACGAGTAGTAAAGCGTTTTGGTCCCTAGCCAAAGAGGTCGAGGTGAACTTCTGCCGCCCCTCGCTACCTCCACTGTAAAAACCTGATGAATCACTGGCTCACGCCGCTGTAGAGAAAGAAAACGTATTTTGCATCTTTATTAGCGGAATTTTCATTTATAGGTGCTGGTAGCGCAATACCTCCAGTTCTTCCTGGCAGTTCGTTAGCAATGCCGGAAATCCGAATTCGCAAGAGAAAGGTTTTGAAAACGCTTCTCAATCTGGACATGAACAAGTCTAGCGGTCCGGACGGTATTCCTGCAATTGTTCTAAAGACATGTACGCCCGAGTTGTCTACCATACTTACACGTCTCTTTAGGCTCTCTCTTGAGACTGGAAAAGTGTCTAGTTCTTGGAATCTTACAAATGTGCAACCCGTGCCCAAAAAGGGCAGTCGTGCTAACCCTACCAACTACAGGTCCATATCGGTCATGTCCATACTCTGCAAGAGCATGGAACGCGTCCTTAATGTTAGTTTATTGGCGTACCTTGAATTGAATGACCTCCTCAGTGATCGACATTATGGCTTTCGACGGAAACGATCAACTGGGGATCTTCTTGTTTACGCCATTCATATCTGGAGTGAAGCAGTTGAGCGATTCAGGGAAGCCCTTGCGGTTTCTCTCGATATTTCCAAGGCCTTCGACAGGGTATCGCTCGATAGCCTTATTAGCAAGCTTTCCTTCTAGGGTTTGCCTTTTGGTTTGTATGTGTGGATATCAGACTTTTTGAAGAATCGGTCAATACGGGTGGTCATCGATGGCTGCTCGTCTGATCGAATGGCTATTAATGCCGGTGTTTCTCAAGAGTCAGTGCTCTCCGCAACTCACTTCTTGCTGCACATTAACGATCTGCTTAAACCCGGTAACTTTGAGTATGCAGACGACAGCACAGTTGTGGAGAGCTAGTGCGGCTGAAATCCAATCACTCAGAGAGGCCATGGTCGAGCGCACGAATCTTTCCCTCCAGGCAGTCTCCGAATCAGGCGATGCCAACCTGCTTATGTTTAATGCAGCACAGACCCAGGCATGTTTGTTCCGTGCCAAAAAGAGGCCATTCCATCTGGCCCCTACTTTTTGATATGTACCTGTGAATATTGCGAACCACCTAGACCTTCTTGGTGTCAGCCTAAACTCGTCTCTCAACTTTGGTTCCTATATTGAGTCTAAGGCTCAATTGGCTGCTAAAAAGCTTGGTATTCTCTGGAAGGTGCGTCGATACTTCAAGCCGGAACAGTTGCACACACTTTATAAAGCACAAGTTCGATCGTGCATGGAGTACTGCTCGCATCTTTAGGATGGATCGGCCAAATAGAGGCCAGCTAGAGGCGTTGGAATCAATTGAAAGACGGGCTAGGAAGCTCGTAGGTGAAACCACCTTTGCCAAGGCAAAACTCCAAAGTTTGGAACATCACCGCAAGGTGGCTAGTTTGTTGGTCTTTTATCGGATACATTTCGGAGAGTGTGCAACAGAGCTACACAACTTGATACACCCAGCTCCTTTCAGTCACCTAACGACGAGATGCTCAACTAGGAAACACCGATTTACGGTTGAGGTTCCAAAGTCAAGTACAAAGCGTTTCGCTTACACATTTCTTGTGCGAACGGCAAAAATTTGGAATTCTCTGCCGGAGTCGGAGTTTCCTGATAGTTACAATCTAGGGGTCTTCAAATCGAAAGTTAATAGGTATTTATTAGGCAAGCGTGCCACACCTTAGACAACATACGACTAATGCTTAACGTCAGGCGGGTTGTAGTCAAACGCTTACCTTTTGTGGTTTAAAAAAAAAATTTCATGAAAGTCTTGGCTTCTTACAAGTATTAATAAATATATATTTTGAAATATGTATACAAAATTGGTTAAAGTATATAAGTTATGTTCAAAATTTTATGAATGAAACATATATGTATAATAATTGATAATATTATTTATCCATTGTAGCCATTTTAAATCAACTCCACATTTATGAGGTTTTGCGCAAATGCAAACATAATTCTGAATTTAAAATATTTATTTGAATTGGTATTAGTGTATAATCCAGCTGAATGCCAAATAAATCATGTGTCGTGTTCAATCTACAGCTAGGTAGAATAAAATTAAAATATTAATATCATATCGAAATTTATCAAATATTTTGAATATGCGCATTTTTGCACCATCCTTCGCACGCACACACAGTATCCATTTTCAAAATGTTTATTTAAAGCAACAGCTATACTTACTGCTTATATTCCACCCTGTTTTAAATTCTGTGGGATCAATCAAGCGTGTATTTTTTGTAAATAATCGCGTCACGTCATTCAAAGCCGTGATCTCTGAAAGAATATCCCAGTTGCTATACCAACTGAGATACCGTGTGTTGCAAAGTTATTTAAAATGATTTCTTAAATAATAAAAACGTGAATCAATTTGTAGATGTACAGTATTGGAAGTGAAACGTAAACTGTCGCTGCGGAATTACTTTATCCTCTAGTATTCCGTTCCTTGAGCCAAAAGTTATGAAGTATTCTTAGTTAGCACACCGGAAGATATAGATCTCGAAGCTTGAAGATTCCAGCTCCGAGTTCAGTTCAACTTGTGATATTCTATTGTTTGGGTTACATTTCTAATCAAGTTTGAAATCCAATTAAAAATGTTGTGGTATTTTGTGTCTAAAGTTTTACGTACAAATAATATTTATATAAATGAGCCACAATTCGAAATCTCATTCAATTTATACCTATATAGATTTTTTTATTAAGATTAACTAAATTTAATTAAAACTGTATATTACTTTAATTATTATAAACATATACATAAATTAGATTGATCTCAAAAATTATGTAAAGAGAACATAGTGTTATTGATATATCCAACTGTTATAATTTTATCCCATTGTAAGAAAAGACAGGCTTCAGAGGTAACATGTACTAAAAAGGCAATGGCTGCCATTAACCATCCGGTAACCGCCTGTTTCCTTGCTACTAAATGATGTGTTAAAAAATATGTCACCTTAGAGATAACATTCTAAAGAGTTGGTATTAAATACCTGCTTGAATTTGAAACTGATTTTTATTAAACAAAATGACAAATGGATTAAAATAAATAAATTTGTCTTATAGGAAAATTTACAGAACTTTGAATTTGCTGTTGAGAGAAGTGTAATTTGGTAAGTTGTGTCAATACTTCAGTCACGCAATTAAAATTGAACGCATCGTCGGATTTAACTTCGAAAGGGTTTTTATTTTTTCCAATATCTTCTTAATTTATAAACGCACCAGCACTAGTAACACGGCAGTATATTATTATATTAGTAACACGGCAGTATATTATTATATATTAACACCTATCCAAGTTATAAATGATTACAGCTTCCCATCTAAATTGCTTGACGTTTATATAAATAATAATTATTACTATTAAATAAATATTAATTAAATTTAGAGTTTAACGAGTTTTGATTTAACTTTGTTAAGAACATAAGACATACTTTGTTTTAAGTTCATAATGAACAAAATTTTTTCGTACTATGTCTTACGACAATGTTATTCTTAAAATACCTATTTTACGTTTTAAGCTCTAAAAACAGTGAGGACCATAGAACCAATAGATCCAATCTGCCTATAAAGACACTGAATTAGCCTCTGCCTGAGTGCATCCTGAATAGTGTCTGATCTAGAACCAGAGAATCGACTGCTTTAACAGGTACCACCATTGTACCTACTTTTAAAAATATTTATTCTAATAATTTAATATCGATTGTATCCTATTTGTTAAAGTACAAACGATCACATTGTTTATTAGTTTATTATATTATAGTTGTTAGTTTTTTTATATTGTAATTAATAAAGTATTGTTAGCTTATAACGTTTGATACGTAAATAAAAACAATTTATAATAATATATTTGATATAATAATTTGTTTTCTTCCAACAGGATTCTCATATAACAGGTAAATAGATTAAGGACTGAATTAAAATGCAAATTTACCTTTGGTGGGTTAACACTTTAAAAGGTTAATTTTCCTTTCATATTGGAAATGCTAAAAAAACAAAACCAATATTAGGTAATAAGATGATTCTTGAAATATCATAGTCATGTCTTTCATCATATCTCATTATTTTATTGGTTTGACATCACTGTCAACAAGTCATTATGCTTTCCGACAAAACATTTTGTTATTTCTATGTCATGGGATCTTCTATACACTCTGATAGTCGTAAGAATTTAGCGTGCATATACCGAGGTAACCAAACTAAGTTATCATGGAACAGAGTAGCAAAGTGCATGAGTAGTCCATCTGATAGTAGGTGGTGCCGACATTCATAGACATTGTCAAATAATATATCTATCTTAGTTCTTGATTTCAAGACTCAGGAGGGATTAAGATGATTAGGATACACTCCTATTTGAGAGTTTCTGATTTTCAAGCTCTAACTGATTTTATAAAACCGATCTTCAGGTAGAGGGTGGTATTTCCTCGACCAGCCTACATAAGATGCAGTCAATCAACTAAATTCATACAAGTATACAAACATACACATGTTTTCATAATGGAACAGCTCATTACATCAGATTAAAAAATATATATTGTCAATGTCACCGTTGCGAAGCTAAAATAGTAGCTTCGTTATAATCATTTTCTCGTTTGTTTTTTAAAAATATACATGATTTTGTTAAATTGGTAAAACTGTATTTAACTTTATTATTATATTAATGGTTTTAAATATGATTTTTATTTTGAACCAGATTCCGAAGCTGGTGAAAATATTTTATTTATATTTCAGTTGCAGAAAGTCGTATTGTCGTATTTACATTTTTCTTACTTTTAAAATTTTCTGATTTTCTACCTCTGACAGCTGTAAATAAATATAATATTAAAAAAGTTGTACATAAGACAATTCGATTTTTTTTTTGTTTCTTCAAGAAAAATCAAAAGAAAGATTTATTAACATTATTACGTTGGCAATTCGGGTAAGAATGTGTTATTAAACAAAAATTAAATCAAATGTCCTCAAAAATTAGTTTTTCCATAGAAATTAGTTGCATTTGTTTTATTTTATAAAGAATTCGTAAATTATTCATATTTATAATCTTCCTTATCTCGAACTATATGTATAATCATGGCAATATAAAAAAATATTAATTATTTATCAAATATTTTAGACGGCTATTGGGTCCTCTTTTATTTAGTTTCAATTTGCATTGAATTGGTATTGTATTATATTTCCATAAAGTATATAATACTGGTGCCCTTTGTAATAAAATATTGAAATAACTCAGATTTTTATAAATTTTCTAGCACTATATGATAGAATACGATGACATCTAGGACTATATGATAGAATATATCTAATAATGGAATCCTAAGATATTTTTCTCAAGAACAAGTCACGATGAAACAAAAATTACTTAAAACAGCTTCATGAACCAGTACTTTAAAATTTTTAACGTAATTAAAAAAAGTATTTCAATTATAAATTGATTTTTAAGCAGCCGTTGCCAATTGTATACTCTTTTTTTTATGTATTTATATAGCTGAAACCAATTATTGTGTATTTATAAGAAAATCAATAAGTTTTTCTTAGTGAAAAGTATATATTTTATCTCAGATAGTAACAACACAGTGGTGTCGCACTCGACGAAGACTAACCGAGGCACCATCCTTGGCTTTTGGCATCTCTCTGTTAATCACGTTTTGTTCAACATGCTTAACGAGAAAAGGCCCAAACACTAAACTCACCCAAAACCCTTAAACCACTCTACAGTCCATTTTATAAAAAATCTAGTACCACGACCGGCCTCGCGCTGACCTCTTACTGAAACAATAATTTAAAAATAAATGTAAGCCTAAAATTTTTATTTACGAACATATTTTTAAATTGAAACTTGTTTTTGTGTAGATATAGCATCAATTAACAAAATGACAAAACAGCTTTTACATATATCAAGTTTAAAAGTGTACTAAAAGTAGAATCGACCATGACACAAATTGTTGATAGTTCTATTTTTAAACCAGCCGTTGAAGAGACATGCGGGAGGCTGTATGCAGTGACGTCACGCTTGGTTTCATTATTGACACATTAGGAACACAGAGGCTTACATTAGAACATTTTAGAATTAAACAACTGTCAAAATTGATAGTTTTTGAAAACAATATACCTAATTAATACCTACTTAGCCTCCTTTAGACTTACTATTAAGAAAAATAAACATATTATTCAGTTGTGATGTATATGATGTATATGATGTATATGAGTAGTAATATATTAAAAAGAAGTAGGAAGCTAGATGTAAATATGAGTTATTATAGAAGTCTTGACATAATTATCGGTTTATAATAATATGAGTTGGTTATTATTTATCTGGGTACTATTTCCTTAAGCATGATTAACCCTTACTTTTTTTAATTAAAGGTACAAAGTTAATAATAAAGTTATTGAGGGTAGTTATGGTTATTTAAACCAATCTCTAATACTTTAAATTGGATCTTTAGTACTGGTTATAAATATTTAGTTATTACAAGAATTTATTAATAAATACTTCTAATTTTTAAGAATTTACCGATTAAAAAACAAGTTCAAATCTTATTTGACTTAGCATTAACTAATACCTGACAACCGATCTAAGATTATTTACTGTAATGAGTTCTATTTTGTTTTAGAATAAAAATTAATTTTGATGAACACGTTAGATGCGCATTATGACATTATATTTTTATATATGCTACGTTCGAACAACCCCTTTTGATTTCCTAATCGATATATACAACTCATCTATACTGAGATATCTTTTATGATATCATTATTACAACTGCTTTTTTCTTTTATATTAACAAACCATACAATATTAAAAATGTATTTATGTTATTTTTTTATTATAAAAGAGTAAAAGTCTCTAAGTGATAAAAAAAATTGTGCAACCACCGTAATAATGAGAAACAAAGAAGCATATAAATTTTTGATATCATATAAGGAACATATAACCACAAAAAAAAATAAGTTACATATATAACAATAAAAGTATAGATTAAGATATAAATATGAAATATATGTGCATACGTGACTGTCTAACTGACAATAAGATACTGCATATGTTATAACATCGCGAGAAAGTGACCAATATAGCTAAACCCCGATATCAAACGTAAGTTATTTTATTAAAAAATCTACTCATTGATTTGACGTATCTTATTCTTTACACTTTTCAGTATTTTATTTACTTGCTAAGACAAGTCCAACTATACTCACAATCAGCTATAAGTTAGTAGCTTCGAAAGTCTATATTAGAGAAGGTCAAGAAGTTCCGATTTAGAATACGGCTAGTTCTATATTTATCAACCATCAACAAATGTCTGCCTGTTGGTCTTTGCAATAATTATTATCCGGCTTAGTTGATCAAAAAGGTTGACAGAGAACATTAGAGCCAAAGCCGTCCCTGAGCATCAGAGCAGGTTCAGACTTTTTATGAAGTTAAAGGAGAACGTGGAAGAGACGATGACCTACTAATTTTTTGGGATAACCTTAGCACCTCAAATTTTCGATAATAAAAATCTGTTCCAGTATCTAAGTCACTAACTATAAACGTATACGTAACGTATAAACTATAAAGTATAAACTTTTAGCATAATAGTATTTTCTTAGATTTTCACGAGTACACATTTGAAATAAAACTATTTTTACGGATTAAAACTCGCGTATAATTTGGTTACATTGTGATTTTAACCCGACGTTTCGAATACTTTGCAGTAATCGTGTTCACGGGTAAACGAGGTGAAAGTGTATGACAGACAGAGTTTTAATCCGTAAAAATAGTTTTATTTCAAATTTTAGCATAATGGTTGTGATTAATAACAATTTCTAATTGAAGTACCAGAGGATTACTGATAGACATATTTATAGATTATATTAGTATATATTTACATAAATAACGATGTTCTTGTTGACTGCACTTAAAAGATTACAAAATTTTAGACCTTTCAAGTGGATACTCTTCAAATTAATAGGGTCTTATTATATTTAGCTTTACCTACATAGTCTCGGGACTTTGTAGGTTGAGAAATTATCTTAAAATCGTCCATATATATTTCACCCTTAGTAACAAATATGACAGTTCAATATACTGCAGTCATATTAAGATACTAACTAATGTAACCAATAAAGCAAGTCTCTAACGTGGTTCCTAAAAATATATAAAGCTATTAATATATTGGAATATTGTATCTAGTTCTAGAGATCAAATATATTATTTGAAATATTTTTCACTTGTAAAATGAATTCTATTTGAGGAGGTTTTATTATCAATATGATAAAAATAATAACATATTTTTAACAAGCGGACATACATATTTTAATTGGCTCACATGAATATTCATATTTCCTAATCAAAAGTTAACCTATATGAGACGTTAAAATCTAAAATTATAAAATTCCAATTGTTTCATATTGCGAATCTATTTCAATGCAGTGCCATAAAAATAAAATACTGACCATATTTATGTTATACTCTGGCTTTTACAAGACAATATTTTCGGAGTTCGTGGATATCATGAATTATTCAAGTATGACGGAAATAGAATTAATGAATAACAAAATATTTATTTATATAATACGAGATCAATTAATGTGTTTTCAAAATGTATATCAAGTAACATTAGTCTTTTGAAGGTATTCAGAGCAATTTAAATATTGCTTATAGTTCCCCTCATAACGTTAAGATGCTCCGATACTGAGACGTTTCCTCTTGTGTATAAATGAGTTATTATTTTGTAATATGAGTTTCTTCAAAGAGCTTTCTTGACGATTTATTACGTATATTTTTTAATCTTTTTTTTTAAGCCGCTTAAAGATTGTGATTTAATAGTGAATATTGTTATCAAACAAAGTGAAGGTAGTTCCTCTACTGTTAATAAAATTCAGTAGCTCTTAAAATGAAAACCTGTCCCATTTCAGTATGTACCTTAGTATCTACAAGTGTCAACGTACCACGTTAGTATTGCTATTTGATTGAGCTGAGCGAAGCGAAGCTCTTTACTACTCAAATTTTCAACTCTTTGTTACCCTACTCCTTCAATTTACGAGCTACACGCAGGAAATTTTGCACACATGCGCATAATAAGCAAAACTCGGTCTGGATTGAAAATAAGCCGAATCATAATTGCAGTTTTCAAGATAATTGATAAAATGTGTCCCATAGAGTTAACATATAGAACGTTTTTACTCGTATATATAAGTAGGCTCCTCTTTCTATTAACGAGTTATATGCACGAAATTTTGCATACTAATAAATAATATGCAGTTGATTCAGTAAATTACAGTAAATTAAAAGTAAATCTACAACTCGTGATAAAAAAGAAATGTTCAGCAATTTTAAATTCGCTACAGACAAGTATTGATATCAAATCATAATTTTTATCCATAAATAAATATCGATATTTAACTCTAGACATTGACGCGCTCGACTGCGTCGTGAGGCTGACTACGCTTGCGTGGACCTAGTATTATGTTTTAGATATGATTAAGAAGGTTGTTTGTTATATTTAGGAATATTTACTACACTATATTGGAAAAAGAAATTTAGTAATATGAGTTTCTCAGTCTAGTACACATTTAAAAAAATAAACAAGATATACATTTTTTATTAATTCTTTAAAACATATTTTCTATTTGTTATATTATTGTTCTTTTGAGAGGATTAATAATCTAATTTAATTCGAATTCTATGTTACATGTACAGTTTGTTTTAATAACGAGGAAAAGGCAAAGAGCATTTCTGCTTATATTATGTATATACGTTCTTCTAATATGTTCTTATTATAATCTAGAAGTAGAATGAAAGACGTATTCGCAGGCAATAACTATATTAGAGTTTCGTCCGATAAAATTCACTTCAGTCTTTTGTATTTGAACTATTGCATTCGCTTTTAAGTTTGTTTATATATTTTATATGGAATTTATAAAACATTAACGTTCGTACTGTATATTATAATACTAGTATCATATATACATATATTGTCTCGAGTTAGAAGTTTAAATAGTCATAGAGGTTAACGTTTATAATATTGTTTTCATTGCAATGAGCTAGTTAAATATTTAAAATTGTTAATTTGAACTCGAGAACAGAGTTAAGTTGACAAAATATTGTACAGCGCAATAAAATTAACAAGTCGGCGGATTACCTTTGAAATGCATTGTTTTTATTTTAAATGTTTTCCTTATCTTCTATACTAGACTACAATTAGTTGCCGTTTACAAGTTTGAACTTGTTAAGCCTTATTGGGTTACAATTGAAATAAATCTTCAAATAGAGTAACTTGATAAAAGTAATAAAGTTTTTAAAGTTAAGAGATATTTCAATTAGAGTTAAAGACAATATATTTAATATTTATTACTTCTTTAATATGTATAATAGCTTTCCGTAGGGGGAGACTGGGTAGAAGGAGGCGGGAATACGCCCGTCGCTTCCTTCCCCAGTTGTAGGCCTGGTGAGGAGGGAGGGTGACCCCTCTTACCTAACATAGGCCTACGATGGGAGGGTGCTCTACGTTACTCGGGGCACCCTCATTCGGGGGGTCTCGCCGGGGCGTCACGGTGTTTGCTAACGCGATCCCGTGGCGTCCCACTAAGGCGAAGAGGGCAACCGTTGGTTTTTTAGTGGGTAGCCTTAAAAATGGCAGCATTCTCTATGCTGCCGGGTAGTCCCACATAACCCCCCGGCCGTCACCCTTCTGGGCCGACGGGGTACCCGTTACGGGTTTTTCCAACGGAAAAAAAAAAAAAAAAATATGTATAATAGCTTGTGTCTCTATGACTGGTGGTGACTGGTAATTACTGGTGATGTAACAACTTTGATAGAAATATATTATTAGTATTATAACTACCATCAAATCAAATACTTCAGGTTATATCACGAAGTATTTCTCTAAGGCATAGCCTATTCGTAAGTATGTTATGTTGTAATGTGATACTTTCCCGGTCCATTATTGTCGCTGACCGGAGTGTGGTTACTTCTATGTAAATGTTCTCAATTTATCCACAGACCCGCCATCGTTCCATTTACCTCACTAATGATACACTTATAAAGACTCATTTCTACCCTTTCTTGACTACTTGTCACTAAGTGACAATATTTTCACCAGTAAAAACAAACAACAAAAGATAATTAATTTACTAATTATCTACATATTGTTAAAAATATACAAATAATAGATCTCTGAATGTAAGTTCTTGGCAGTAAGAGATATTACCTAAGAGTTGACTTCGCTGTATGTCTTTTTATAGTTTTTGAACCAACCTCGTGTTAAATCAAGTTCGTATATCAGCGCAAAGTGTATGTGCGAGAGAAATACACATGCTCTATATTATTGTTTATACTCATCGTCGTAAATCGTCTTTTTGAGGACCTCGGTATTTTACTCTATTATATTACATTATAAGATAGTCGTAATAATACTAGTTGTGCATCAAAATTTACGTTTCCCTTATTATATTTTGGGTTTTTGCTAAGAATTCTTTCAAAAAGACTATTATCTCTTATCTTATCTCTTATCTCTTTAACTGCACTTTTAACGAAGTTTTTTATAATTCATAACAGAGAAAACGTGTTGTATTTGGATATTAAGCACAATTTATTGCAGTCAAAAATGCAGAGTACAATATATTGCATCTTGTAAAGTCTGATTTGAATTTCCATAACTCTTATTGATAGACTACTTCTTGGCATAGAACCCAGCGGAAGAATACGTTTATTTTTCTGAAGAGTATACTTAAAGTTGGCCAAGTAGCGAGATTTATATACTTTAATATTGTTTTCAAAACTGTTCATTATAACATATGAATAATTCTAGAATGTTTTAATTTAAATCTAAGTGCTTCTAATGTGTCAAAAATAGAATTACTAGTGACGTCACCACATTTAGCCTCACTCGTGTCTCTTCGCAGGCTGGATTAAATCTTAGCCTTTTCGTGCCCACAGCACAATTTTAGAAAATAGTATTTAAATACTATTGTTAAAATTTCTAGATATAGAAATTTTATCTGCCTGAAATAATATCTATTAAAACGTAAATAAACGGAATAATTTATATTCATAAGTTTGCATAACACTCTTTTAATTTAAAAAACAATGTATAATTTCCATTACTTCCCTTCATGGCTATATTTATTAAACAGTATAAATAGGTTTTTATGACTTCTAATATTATATTTCTTAGATCTTTTATTACAATTTCTACGATTTTAAAATAGACGAGGTAAGGTCAGTTGAGTACGTGATTTGTAATCTAAAAATATTATACATTGAAATGTTACCTGGAATACATCAAATAAATATTTTCTATTTAAACTCAAGCAGTCTGCACTGCAATCTATTTTATTATTTTAACTTATGTGAATGAACGAAACGAAAATGAAGCTTACATACACATATACATACACACATACTAACACAAACACAAATACATACAAAGTATATAAAATTATTCAGGGCAGCTCGAAACGTAAAGACATTACAAAAAATACAATTTTGAAAATCGAGGTGATTACAATAACATCTGTAATCGAGATCAAGAGATATATAACATATAAGGCTGAAAACCTGAAACTTACATGAAATGAAAAATGTCTAAATTTGGAATACAATTGTAATACAATAAAGTTTCAAGTACGATTTTATAAAATTTTCAATACGCTTAATGTTGCCCAAGTCAAGATATGACTTTCGCTCACAAAAATTGCATGTTTTCTTAATGAAATAAAAAAAAATAGTTTACCTATTTAAATCGTTATCAGGAGAATGACTTGTTATATAAATCGTTATCAAGAGAATGACTTGTTATATAAATCGTTATCAGGAGAAAAGACAGACGAAGTGACTAGTTAAAAATAACTTAATCTCGCCACTAAAATATATTCTTGAAATATTCAATCACATTTTAAAAGTATTGGGACTTAAAGCTTTCATTATCATTTTACTTGTTTTGTTTATACAGATGGCAAACCTGGATGGCAAAGGATACATTCAAGCCGTATAGGACTCTTTCTGCCAAACGTGGATAACGGCAGAAAGAAAGTTGTCTTCCATTGTTACCTTTATCTTTAGGGAAGGTTTTGGAATTAAATTTAATTCCCAAAATACACAAGTTTGTGCTATTAAAACAAAAAAAAACTCGTTTTTCGTATCACCACTCTTCAAAGGCACCTCCTTAAATGCTTCGTCTTGACATTTCGAACGATGTTCAGTTTTGCGGTCATTTGGAAAACAAGGCAATAATGCAAGGCAGTACCTTACCTAAAGTGCAGGTTTGACCACAGTATTGATCTCATCCCTAGGCTGGATCACCTCAATATCAGCTTCTATCATTACAAGAATGCAATGAATGAAAGAAATAATACGAATACAACGAAGAGCCTTACGAATTGCTGATGACCCCATACTCCGTAAAAGGCAAGATCATTTTGCATTGCTCATTCATTTTTAATTTGATCCTCCACGAATTTCTACTACTGCAATACACGCCACGGCTTGTAATATAATCCCTACCACCTGTATGCGTGGTACTCCTCAAAATCGTGAAAGACCACGAACCATCAAGATGCAGAATAAACTTCTGTCGGTGGTACTTCCAGATCGATACGACATGGGTTAAAAAGTGCACCTACTCCTTCCTTAAAGGCCGGCAACGCTCTTGTGGAACCTCTGATAATACAAGAGACCGCAGCGGTGAATACTTTTCATCAGGTGATCCATATACTCGTTTATTAAAAAAAAAAAAAAGAAAAATCATAAAGGTCGGTCGTTGTAAAGGATGCAAGCAAACGATAGTACAGGCCACGTAATAAGTCGACACGGTCTCTAAGAACACGGGAATCACAAAGGCTTTAATTAAAATATGAATAAATAATATTTCTAACTTAGGAATATTGAAATAATTGTCTATTAAATACATCTCTGTTGAAAACTACATCTTGAATTCCTTTAATTATCTCAAGATAAAATGACATGGCAAAAAACGGAGAATATTCATTTGAAAAGATACATAAAGGCACTTTATTTAAATTACTCAAGAAACGGTTAAATATTGTCAGTTTTGTAATTATTATCAGATAAGTATAATATTTGTGAAATGGTTTGTCATTACTATTAATTACCAGTTACCAGTTAAATTCAGACAGCAAGTCATGTATTTTCACAAACCCATTTCAATTATTTTAATAAACAAATGACTTTTACCTAATATATATAACTATAACCAAATTTTTGATTGAAGTATTATTTTTATTTCGATGGTAACGTTTTCGTATCTCCAATTATATACCTATATATTTTAAGGTATATAGAAAAAATAAGAGTTTACAAGTAAATTTATATACAGCAATATTTCTTATTGGAAATAAATGTTTTGTTTTTAAAATAGAAATACATGCTTCAGTTTAACAACGTTTACTAAAGGAGATGAAGAATATGTCTAAAAGTCAGCACAGACTCAACATGAAAAAAAGCATCGGAAGCACAATTGATGGCCGGCTCGGGAGACCCCATCAATGGTTGACCCCGTAAATGTTTTCATTTGCAGGGTCTAATGAATTGCAACATACTGGCAAATGAAAATATTTTCGCAGGCACAAAGTAACTCAATTTTATATTCTATGTAATGGGCCCTAATATAATACTTACTCAATTCCGTGTTCTTTTTTAACGTGTAAGTCATAAAAGTGTTATATATTTTATATTACCCGTTTTCTTTTATTGCAATAAATGTGTTGACAGTTTTTTTTTATGTTATTTATTTTATTTATTTATTTCTATTATGAAGTAATCTTATAACATCAAAAAAGAGGTTGTGTCTAGAATAACTAAATAAATATTACTAAACTATTTCAGAAAAAATATTAACCCTTAGCACAACATGTAGATATAATTGTAACTTTCAAGGAGACAGAATTTATCTAATTGCGGCACGAGTAACCACCTCCTCCTAATCTCCACAATTTTTATTTTTGCTGGAAATAAAGGTTTTTGACTCACTGACCTTATGACGCCTACACACTGGCAATTTACGTAGCGCCGATTAAAGAAACTTATTTATATAGGATTCGTGCAGATGGCATGCGGTAGCCATTATCCCCATTGAAGTTCTTCTACTTCTAGTCTCAATAGCCGCAAGCGCTATTCTAAATCAATAGTGGCAATTAGCTCCCAATTCTGGCAATTGCTCGGCTATTGCGGGCTTATTAATTTGACGATTTTTTACGACTAAGATATATTCTTTGACCCTTTCGGTGATTATTCTTGTGGTCTGTCTGATGTAGCAACTACCTCAACTGTAATTTACAGGTGTTTGAAAAGGAGTTGTATCGTTTACACTTCTCAGAATGTCTTTAAATAATCCTCTAGTACGTAATTTTTTTTTTATCACTCCATTTTACTAAGAATTAATGTTCCTCTATGCTCTTGTTAGTAGTTAGGTTACTAGCTTAAATCCCTACGTCTATGAAACGTCTTTCTTTATTTGACATTTATTCATACTTTTTGCCAACCAAAATTTTGTAGGCTATAAAACCTTATTGTTTTTACATTACTCTTTCAAACAGTGAATCCTTAAACCTCTCAAGATCCACCGTACCACAACGAAATTAATTACATAATCAGATCTTTAGAAAATAAAGCCGAAAGTAACGCATCCTACACACGTGCACATATATATTTTTTTAATTTAAAGATATTACAAAAAAATCCGTTTTCAAATATACAGGTAATTGCAATAACTTTCTTAATCAGGAAATTAATAATAAATGCATATTATAAAAGTTGCGTCATGGATATAATTGACTAACATCACAATTAGTAGAGATATAAGTAACTTTTCAATTAATAACAGATAAATAATAAAATTAGGTATTTTGTGTACTACATAGTGTCAACGGATCATTTAGCATATTCAGTCTACCGCACGTCGCTCTAACAAAGGTTTAAAATAGAACTCTCAGCTTAGTATAGTAATCTCATGGTCTAAGACTACTTCAGTATGTACCTACATTTTTCAAGTTCAAAGCTTTCTCGAATTCCTATCTATAGTTTTTCATATTAACGAATGCTTTAAAAGATATTATCTATTTGTTTAAGAGGTTGAATAATACAGTTTAATTTTAACTCTATGTATTGCCTTAACAGAACGTTAATGAAGAAAGTAGAAGGACATCAACTACATTCTACTGATGCTTCCTTATCAAATTCTACAAAATCAGAGTGAGAGACGAAGTCGCAGCGAACAGCGTTAGACTTTTGTATTCGCTTTTGGTTTTATATTTGTATTTTTTATACATTCTTACAAAACGTTATTCCGTTCGAGATGTATCTAACACACTATTCGTTCGTTATAATATACTGTTATTACATAGATTGTATGCTATTGTAGTAATTGTTCATGTTGAAGGATTATAAACTTGTAAACGTTGTCGTACAAACATTCATAACAATAACTTTTATAGCAACGAGCTAGTTGGATATTTAAAACTGGTAATTTGAACTCAAGAACAGAGTTGTGAAGTTGACAATATATTGGATACGACAATTAAAAATAAACGCATCGGCAGATGTAACTTTGAAACGTGTTGTTTTTTATTATTTTTATTATCATCTGTATCAAAATACATTGAGTGAAAGTGGATTTTGGATTTTATTTACAAATAAGAACTTCTAAAGTCCTCTTATATATTATAATTGAAATATCATGATTTCATAAAATTATTATTTTTTAAAAACAGAAAACATTTTAATCAGTTTAAGTACATATTTATAATTTGGATTTTGATTTTGAGTTTGATTCCCAATTATGTTAAATGCTCTTGTTTTTTGTTAGTAATAGCTATTGACAGAAATATGTAATAATCAATACAAAATAACATCAAAATAACTACTTCAGATAAACACATATTACTTCTCTAAGGCGGTCCTTGTTTTAAGTAGGTTATATTGTAATTCGATACTGTCCCGATCCATTCCCTCACTGACCGGAATATGTTCCACAACCTTCATGTAAATGTTTTCAATATATCCACGGACCCTCCCGCGTCCCATTTACCTCACTAATGACGCACTTATTAGGACCTATTTCTTCCAATATTTGGACAACTTCATTTAGATAAATATTACTTCCCTAAACCAATACAAAAATAACATCAAATAAGATAAATATTGAGTACATTCATTTAGTATTTTTTCTATTATTGGAGGTATAATTTTTTTTTATATATAATTTTTTGCTACAATTTGGAGATAGTTGTAAAAATAGTAATTCGAAACTTGTATATTAATATATAAATAAATTTCTAACTTTATTCCGGGTTATTGCTACATATATATTTATATTGCAGTCAAAAATACAGATTGCAACATACAGCACCTTGTACTGATTGTTTTGTATTTCCATAACTCTCTTTGATAGATTACTTCTTTGGCATACAGCCCAGCGAACGTAAATAATAAACGTACTCCGTTTATTATTCTGAAGAGTAAGCTAAGGAGGCCACATATATAATATAAATTTAATATTTATATTATATACGTGGCCTAAGATAAAACTTTCAAAAGCTTTCAAAACAACAAGTTATAATTCTATAATAGTATTTAAGCCTGTCAGTTCCTCGTTACTTCACCACATTCAGCCTCCCGCATGTCTATTCAAAGACTAGATTAAAAATAGATGCTTAGCCTTTACGTTTTCTGCGTCCACTTTTACAGATTAGTATTAAGTACACTATTATTAACATTTATACATTTAGAAGAGTATATCTGCCTAAAAACTTTAATCCATTTAAACGTAAATAAACTTAAAAATTATCTATTTATATTTTCCCTCATTCAGTATATATATATTAAAGACCTGATTATTAAAGATTTATAATGTTACATTTTTAAGCTATTTTGTTGTAATTTCTGTAAGAGACCTTCTCTTTTTTCTTTTTTATAAATCAAAGAAATATTTTCCATTTAAACTCGAGCAGTCTGCAACTTTTAGAGACATGAGTTTGTCAAGATGCTGAAAAATAATAGGAGATAATAAAAATGAAGAAAAGGTTGGACCAACTCGCTACGGAGCTATAAAAATATTTGAGAAAGATTGGGTTGGGGCTTATGATGATGTCGTTATGAAGAATGCAACAAAATAAAGTACAATTTTCTCTTTCATATTATAGTTTAAAATTAAACATGAAACAGAAAAGTAATTCGACAAATTAAATTAATAATAAATGCAATACTAAATCAAGACTTTGATATGTCCACCATAAAAACAATTTGTTACTCTTTACACTAAAAGTCAATTAAACCCGCGGCTTCATGTGTTAATAGACCCTATGTCCTATTCTTGGTACTAACTAAATGAAAATTAATCATGAAACGGCTCAACTTATTCGCAAAATATGTATTTATTATACGTTTTATTTACACAGACACATATATATAAACAGAAAAAATATTAAATTATCTTTCCCTGTTCTAAATGTATATAATTTTTACTCATTTATATAGTAATTATATGAAAAAATACAAAGGAATACATTTTTAATATAATTACAATACAATACGACTCCTGGTCCGATTTTGTAAACTTTGTGTTCATCTTACTATGCCACTCAACATATATGCTTGGCTCATGACTTTTTTTTTTAATTTGTTAATAAAAACATACGAATTCATTTAGGCTGCAACACCAACAAAAAGCCTCGATGTCAAAACCGCTTACAAACAATTAACAAAATTATATAACTACTAGCTAACCAATAGATTAAGAATAGTTTCTAGATTTGGACGTTTATGGATGTACAAAATAATGGTATCTTCGAAACAGATAAGTTGTATTGTTGATAAGTTGTATACAAAATAATAAAAGTTGTATACAAAACAATAAATACAATATATATAGACTGTTATAGCTATTAAAAATTCATGTAACATATAGAACTGCAAAGAATTATTCAAAGTTTGTTTTGATCTATCCGAGGCTTATAAAAGAAATAAATATATGAAAAAATAAAAATACGGCACGAAGCATGAAGGTGTCAGAGGAATAACTGAGGAAACTAGAATAAAAGAATGAAACAGATATTATAACAGGCTCCAATCATATATTCAATCAAGAACTTTGTAAAAAAAATACAAATAGGCGGACTATATAAACTAGACTAGACTAGACTATAGTAGTAGTAGTATATAGACTAGACTAGACTAGACTATATAAAGTAAGGAGGAGTGCAGTTAGTCTAGAGATTACGAAAGCGTTTGATAGTCTATAGCATAAGACGCTTCCTTCGGAATTACCTTCTTATGAACTTCCCGAGAGTTCATTCAAGGAAATCAAGCTTCCTTACAAACAAGCCTTGCATACAGGTCGTTTTCGATTTGAATTTTGCTCGAGCCATAAGCCCCTGAACGCTTCTGTACCACAAGTCCAGGTTCTCTTATAAGTTTTGTATAATCCCAATAATTATTGTTATGTGGATGACAGCACTGTGTATACAGTACATTTTGGCCATGCAGAACTTTCTTGGAAAGACGTCATTCTCTCTAAGGAAAATTTCGGAATAGGGTAAAATGAATCTCCTTCAAATTAATCCTCAGAATACACAATTTTACGGTGGTTACCACAAAAAAAAACCTATTTGTCTTATGACTCCCCATCAAGGGCGCTCTATTAAGTACCTCGGAAAGTATCACCGCATTGCGCGTCGACTTCTCGAGCAATGATCAATTTCCGAGTAATCTGGAGAGCAAGATTAATCAGAATCAATAAAATTGGCAACAGGCAACATATGAAGTACTGCTCCCATATGTCAGTAAAGTTTCCCAGTATGAGTTTCTAACTTTTGACCTCATACAACTTGTAGCCATCACCGCACGGCACAGTCTTCAAAAGTGCAATTTTCAAAAACCTCCTACCACGAACCACACACTTCCGTTATAAACTTCAGTAGTCTTCGGATCGATACGATCTTGTAAAAGACCACGAACTCTAACTCCTTATAATCCAACAGGTGACCCATTTTAAAATAAAAGATCCTACCTCTTAAGATCCTGACTTTTCGTCGTAATCCACAGCTTTAACAAATCTTCATCTATAAAACAATTAATTTTATTAATAACATAGTGCAACGCTTTTGGCACCAATATAATTTGTGTGAAAAATCAAATAAAAAAATTTAAATTGAATTAAATTGATATTAAAAAGACTTTTAATCATACTAGGTAATCTAAATTAATGCATGTAAATATTTAATACGGTTTCGAATTATGATGGAAACTAAACTATCCGATCCCTTAAAAATGAACTCAGTGGCTCCTATTTAAAAATATTATTTTACGCAAAAAAATCCTACACAAAATTGTACAGATTTGTTATTGCATTCCGAACTTAATTCGAAATGTAACTCAAACAATCGAATACCACAAATTGAATTTAACTCGGAGCTGGAATCTTCAAGCTGTCGAGATCTATATCTTCTGGTGGTGCGCTATTCAAAAATTCTTTCATAACTTTCGGCTCAAGGAATAGCATACCAGACGTCGAGACTTTATTCCGGAGCGACAGTTTCCTTTTAGATCTTATCTGGAAATTGGTTCTTATTGTGATTTACGAAAATATTTTTGTAACTCATTACCTCAGTGGTTAAAGCAACAGGGACGTACTTCCAGAGATCGCAGGTATGAATGACACAATGTCTTATAATATTAACTAAAAAAGAGGATAAAGTACAAACTGACGGACAAACATAATGTTTTGTAGAGCGATTTCATTCAATCAAATTTTAAAAACGGATACTGTGTTTTGCTCGAAGGTGGTGCAAAAACATGCTCACATATTTAGACGACTTTATTAAAGCTTTAAATAACTTTGATATGATATTAAGCATCTTGGTAATAAATATTTAATGTATGATTGGACACGACATATTCCGCATTTTGCACGCAGGTAGATAATCTACTAAGCCCAATTCCAATAAATATTTGAAATTCAGAATTATGATTGTAGTTGCATGAGAATTCATTAATAGCGAAGTTGATTGAAAATCGCTACGAAGTTATTTGTCAATTATTATATCTATTTCTATTTGTACTTTCAAATATAATCGTTCGGTACGCTGTTATAATATAACACGGTTCAATGTGAAATATAAATGTGACACACATAGACAGAATTTATTAGACCTTTTATATGGTCCCGCAATTCAAAGCGACAATAGCTCAAGTTTTTATTAAAATCTTGAATCATCATTTTTATTGTCGTATCAACACTTGATGATGAGTAACAGAATAGCATATTTTTGCGTTTGTAATTACGTACACATCTTCGATATTTAAAGACAATTTTGTATATCCATTTGCTGTATTTTTTTTAAATAATAGGGAGAAATAATAATAATATGTAGTAAAGATACAAAAATATAAAAATATAATATACTGCCATTAAAACTGCAATTTTTTGTATTCAAACGTATTTTTCACGTGCACGGCTCTAGCTCGTGTAGCGCCCGTGTGCAATGAAACCCTGGCGCCAGCTAGGCCTGACCCCCCCCCTCTCCCCCCTTTAGGTTAAGCTGCCCCTGTTCACGTGTTAAAGTTTTTGTTAGCTTTGTAGCCAAGTTCACTAAACTAGTAAGTACTAACTTAGATCCAGGTACTTTTCATTATTAATGTTTATACTCGTGGTAAGGACACAATTTTCGTCTATTGTCAGTCTCAAAAGTATTAGAACTGGTACTTCAAATGTTATTAAAGTTTAGAGAGAATTTGTAATAATACCTAAAAATGTACAAGTCATGCATCAAAATAAGTTTCTTTATTTTAGGTTTAATGCTAAATAATATACCAAAACGTATATGTTATATCTCTATACATTCATTATTTATTTATATACAAGAAAAAGATGCTTGAAACAAAATATTTATAATCTGTAATAGAGAAAACGACATATATTTGCATGTTAAGTATAATTCAATAAAGTAAAATCTGCAGAGTACAATTTTGCATATTGTAATGATTAAATTAAATTTTTATATCACTATTTTTGAAATGTCTCAATAGTTAATTAACAATTTGTGAACAATTACAACTATCGCAATCAATTCGATATGAACGCCAAATGATTTAAGTCGTTCAGTATAACGCAAGAATAAGCCATCACCCCTCCGCTATATTTGAGGAAGGAGGGCAACCCGACCCTCCATCTACCGCAAGTAATAACTTCTAAGGTAGCGGGTGTGATACAGCCAGGTGCTTAAATAATAGTATCAACAGCGTAAAACAAATGGCGCAAGTTAGTAGTTATTCGCTAAAATACCAAATATTCCAAGGCAATACCGTGGTAAATGTAAAGACGTTAGAAAAAGCTTTCCATCAACGTATATTTTTTGAATTCTTGAGATAGGAAGTAATCAAATCAAAGATTATATTTCTTACTCCGCAATAAAGTGTTTCACTGATTAGAGTTTTATGCTATACATGAATGTTGTGATTCTTCTCAGGCCACAAAAATATTCATCAATAACTCAACTCCAGCATCTGTTGTTGAGCGACCAGGAATGAAATCAAGCTTTTTCATGTATAAACTTATTATTAATAAAATAAGAAACTATTTAAATAGGCTTTATTTTTTCAAAGATCATACTAAGAGTGGATAGTTCTGAAATTGGTTTGGTTAGTTTGAGCGAGATTTAAATAATGTTGTCCATTTTACTCAGTTTTATTAGTTAGTAAGTTTTATTCTGGAAATGAACCCCAATTTAAGCAGTTACTAAATATTAATGTTAAGTCTTGCTCAACAATATCTATCAGTGGTTTAAATACTTAAACGGATAATCCCCATAGATCACTTATCTTCTTCACAATAATTAATCGAAATACTTTTATTATTTCTTGAGCATTAACTTTTTAGAAAAGTATATCAGCTTGAAAACTTTAATTTATCAAAATACTTAATTAAAGTTAAAAATGTATAATTAATATTTTCGTGATATTTATAAGTATATACATAAGTATAAACAGATCTGTATAAACAGATTATAGAGTAATTAAGTTTTTGCTTCTTATGTTTTTAAATATGAATTATTGGCAAAAGACGAGTAGCCAATTGATTGTCAGTCGTGTGGCTTGCTTAATGAGGGTAGAATCACCCACATTTAAAATATTGTTTTAAAATAGCTTTAAATGATGTTTTATTAAATGAGTGAGAGCTCGAAGTTCAAAAACCCTTTGGGGGGGGCACAGGGTTCGATCCCAATAACCTTTGTCGCCCTAATCCAAAAAAAAATGGCATAACTCTTAAAACTTTGTTACCAGTAGCTATATTATTTGGAAATATCTATGAGCGTTGGCTTCACTTTCCATCCGACTGGCCACTTGATTTTACCTCTTTACTAAGCACGTAACATTGGCATATTATTTTTGATACATACAACTAATATTAACAAGATATACGGAAGATTCTGTCTTAAGACAATTAAATAACAACATATTGTAACGTTTTCGGAAAAACAAAATGCCTTATTGGGTGAAATTTAAACCTAAAAAAAGCATGCTCGATCATGATATTACATAAATCTTCGAAATAACTAATTTTGGTTTTTGCATTTATATCTGGTATTAATTTATGGTTTTTGAGATATACGATAAAATGTAGCACATATTCAATGTAGATTAACGAAAGATTTCTCAAAAGAATATTTTGTTATCCATCCCAATTTAGTGACATTTTAGTATTCCATTTTTATATTAATATTGCATTACAAGTAACCAATTAGGTTTTCGATAAATCTTGCTTTCTTAACACATATTCAAAGCTCTTCAGAAGTAAACGTGTTCCTCCACTAAGGAAATAACGACCAGATCAGCGATTTATGGTATTACCAACCAACCAACAAGACAAATGTTGTACTGATTTTTACTTGGTAAAGTTTATTTTAATTAGAATGTAATTTATTTGTTTTATGGGCGGCGGTGATCACATTTTATCAGTGACCCGCATGCTCGTTTGCACTCCTTTTCCATAAAAAAAAAAAAAAGAAGAAAAAATATCTTGACCTTGCTTCGAGTATATAAATAAAAAAAAAACTTGAAATTGTTAACCCTTCAAAGCAAAATTAGCATTTTAATTCGGTCCATAACCTATTTACCATGGATATTAAAATCCTTTAGAAAAGCAAAACATTTTTATGAATCAAATATTTAAACCTTAAAAAATCGATCTATAAAAAGTTATCAGTGATATCGAATCCATACATTAATAAAACTCGTGAGGCTTAATACAATTGACTTTTTATATTTTATGAGACTTACCTGATTTTACAGTCAGCTTCAAAATTCGATGACCATACCTGTTAACAAAATGAGATTTTTTTAGGGCAGTGACAGCAGATGACGCACTCGGGCGTAATCAAATTGGGGGAGTAGGGTTATGGCTTTTATTTGTACGATTGATTTGTCCGCTGTCCCATTTTAAGCGTCTTATAAAACGTTACACAGACTGTAAACTTTCGTGAACATGATTACTATTAAAATTAATCGAGTTCACGCCGCGATTCCGCCATGCTCAGAGCTCATGAATAAGGACCCCGAATGGGTTCGAAACTACTATGGCTAGTTCCGATATATAAAATATTAAGAATAAATTTGACATTATTTATTTTTTACATTTTCTTGAAAAAACAAAAATGTTCGAGGATTCTTTTTTTCCAATTATCACTTTAAACACCCGTCGATTGGTATAACAAGCATCCTGATCGCACAATTAGTTCTGTTTTTTTTGGTACTAAATAATCGAATACGCACCGATTGGTAGGCAAACGCAGTCAATTGCTTAACCAGGTCGCAAAAAAATGGAACCGTAAAAATGCCTACAAATATACACACAGACACATCAGAGATGTGTGTGTATATAAATAGTGTCCTTAATAAGGAAGTCTCTTAAGGCACGATAAAATTGGCTTAAATGTAAAAGTGTTAGATATAATAATCAATTTACTGAAGTTGGTGAACTAACAAAGCGTCGTTATCAGATTTATATTAAACTATCTACATATTGTAGACGGTATAGATTTATATGTAATGTAGCTATGAGTTACATAAACACCACACAAGTATTTATTGCAATCTTTTCAAACATATTATGTAAGCATTAACAACGCTCCGACGTATTACTGTTATCACCGTTTATAGACTAATACAATATTGGCAGAACAACACTTTTGAAGTTGAATCTAGTCGACAGCCAACAAAGTTTAAATTATCTAGCATAGATATTTATTTATTTTTATCTATTTTTCCTTTTATTAAACAACTATTAAGAATATATAATTTTGCCTCCTAAAAATAACAGCTTTCAAAATGCTCTTTTATATCTAACATTAAATCAAAAATATTTAATCTTAAAAGAAAAATAATAGAAATATGACACAAAAAAAATTAATAATCAAAACTATTTAATCTTAAAAGAAAACCAGAATAAAAATATAAGAAACAAAAAAAATTGTTAATCGTAAATATTTGTTTTATATAAAGAAAACTAATACCTTTATTTTCGACCCCTACAAAACAGGTCAACAATTGTGTTCAAATAAAATAAGTGTTTTTTATTTTCTTTGTACCAATTTGAACTTGTGTTCAAATAAAGCTAGCAATTTAAAATGATTAGAATTGTCACGAGATTTGAAATATCGAAATAATAATTTAAAAAACCAGTGTAGGAGTTTATGTTCATTACTGATTCACTATTAGTCATATATAAATATAGTATTTTCATTGTTATATATATATTTTATCACGGAACCATCACGGGACCAGTATACTTGTTTGAGCTCATTTTAATATTGAAATAAATAAAAATAATACTTTAATTTTATTTATAACCTAGAATAAATTATGGAATTCTAATTAAAACTATTATTATTAATTATGATCACATATAACTTTTTTACATATTTATTTACAATAGTATAATCTAAAACTCAGCATCGGGAAGATTGTAATCATATGCTAAATCTAAATCCATGGACACTTCAAAAGCGTCTCGTTCATCAGTTAATTTATCAAAAAAATAACTGGTATTTACTTTTGAAACTGACGAGCGTCTAGAATATTGACTCCCACGAAGAATTTTACGAATCGGACTGTTAATGGGGGTGGAACAATTTTGCTTATTAAATCTCTGTGTCAAAATTGATTTTCTCTTCAGCTTATTCTCAAAAATCAGCTTAACGTAATTACTGTCGACTTTAGCTGTAGTGACTGGTTCAGATCTGGATATAACCTTCTCTACTATATCTGATAAATTGGCTTCATCTACACTACTATCTAACATACTTAACAAATGCTTATCAGAATTCAAATTTTCTTTATTACTATCTATGAAATTATCTAATTTGAAATCTATTGAGAGATTTCTATGGATTGATTGACCCAATATCGAGGACTTCCTCTTTTTATATGGCTTCATATAATTATCTATTGTGTTTTTTGTTTTTCCTTTCACATTGCTTTTTAGCTTTCTTTTTAATTTATTAACACTTACACTAACTTTACTAGAATTCAGATCAATCTCTTTTTTAGATAAACTTAAATTATTCATAGATCTGTTGATATCATATAAATAATCTGTAATTTGTTTTGCCCTTTTATTATATTTTCTCTTTGGCTTCTCTTGGTGACTGTTCATATCTGTTTCCTTCTTTTTTCTTCCCCTTGTTTTCTTCTCTTTAGGAGGTTTTTTTATAGAGTCCATATATTTTTCTACAATATCAGGAAAATATTTTGACATAAGATCCTGCCTCTCTGTTGTTATCCACGGTTCCAAAACATCTTCACCTATAAAACAATTAGTTTCATTAATAATATGTAACAGATATTTCGCGAGAATAATTATTAAAATATACCTTCAAACTGCTCATCTGGTATCAGGTTCTCGTACTGTCCTTCGATATCACCCCATAGAACAACATAACTCGGAATACCTATAAAATTATTTTGTTATATATAATATTTTTATGACAACTAAATCAATAATAATATAAATGGGGTGTCCTTTGTACCTTTTGGATTTCTCTTTTTTCTTATTTCCACTGGTCTAATAGTTCTACAAGGCACATTTTCCTGAAGATGCCATTTAGTTAATAAAGGTAGAAACTTCTCTACGCAATACTTTTGCGACCAATCTAATTTGTGTGACATAATTTTCTAAAAAGGAATTATATATTACTATTAGAACGAACATTTATATTTATAATTAAATTTATTTAATCTAAATTATAAATTAACGGTTTCGAAAATTCTGAAGATAACTATATAGTTATAAATATTTATAAAACACAAAATGACAAAGAATTTGGAAATGATATTTGTAACTCAAACAATCGAATACCACAAATTGAATTAAACTCGGAGCTGGAATCTTCAAACTGTCGAGATCTATATCTTCTGGTGTACTATCTAAGAATTCCTTCATAACTTTCGGCTCAGGGAACGGCATACCAGATGACAAGGCTCTATTACGAAGCGACAGTTCACGTTTCACTTCAGATACTTTAAATCTAGAAATTAATTATAATTAGTACTTCCTTAGATCACTAGTAGACATTTAAAATAAAACTATTTTATACGGATTAAAACTCGCGTAAAATTTGGTTACATTTTAATTTTAACCCTACGTCTCGAATGCTTTACAGTAAGTCAGACAGACTAATTAACTGACTTACTGACAGACACTTACATCTCGTCTACCCGTGAACACGACTGCTGCAAAGCTTACGAAACGACGGGTTAAAATGCAAATGTGACCAAATTATACACGAGTTTTAATCCGTAAAAAAAAGTTTTATTTCTAATAATAATTTTTAACGAGGTTATCTTAATGTTAATACATTAAGATAACCTGCTCTAATGAGCAACATGAACGCCCTTCCGGAGATCGTAGGTTCGAGTGGCACATGACTAATATATTTATAAAGAATTTCAAATGTCTTATTTTTTCCAAAGAAAAGGAGGGTAGAGTACAGCAGATGAGCATAACACGATTTCTTTTTATCAAATTTTTGAAAATGGATTGTATATAAAAAAAAGAATGGTGGAAAACCATAGTTAGGTAAGATTATTAATAAATTTATTAAAGCGTTTAATAAATTTTATATGATTTTTTTTTTATAAATATATAATATATGATTGGACACGACATACAGATATACGGTGTTTTGCAGGTAGATGGATAATCTACTAATCTCAATTCCAATATTTGAGACTCAGAATTATGATTTTAGTTGCAAGAAAACTAATAAATAGTTTGATTGAAAATCGCTACAAAGTTACTTGTCAATCATTATTAGGAGTGTGACCAGACCTCAATTTTGACTCGCCGCGCTCGAAAAATCTCGATATGTGTTAGCATATTGAGCGAAGCGAGGTGCAAACAGCACCGAAGTTGTATTTACAAAGGTAGACGCACTCTATCCTTAACTATTTTTCAAGATGAGACATTATAACATTTTTTTTTCTTAAACCACCATTTTAATTATGCACCAGATGTCTCTCAGTGTGAAATTTTTTTTAATTTTTGGATTGTTTTTGATGGATGCTTGCACAAAGGACGCAGAAAAGTCTCTCATACAGAGCTTCGCTCAATTATATCTCTTTGAATCATATGCTTTCCAATATAATCGTTTTGTATGCTGGTATAATATAACTGTTCAATGTGTCACACATAGACAGAATTTATTAGAACTTTTATAAAGTGACTCAATTCAAAGCGACAATAGCTGAAGTTTTTATAAAATCTTGAATCATCATTTTCATTGTCGTGTCATATTTTGTGATTGTTATATATTACGTGTAATTTTAAATACGGTTTAGATATTTAAAGACAATTTGTATATCCATTTTCTGTATATTTTTCATATATATTTATATAAGATTTTTGCTCTTTCATTTATATAACTACGTCACGATAGACCTTATAGACTTCTTATAGTAAATTCGTCGTTTCAATAATTATATATTTATGTGGATATATGATAATATATATATTTGTATGTATGTTTATAGTATATATAGGGGTATGTATCTATATATGTATGTAAGTATCTATGTGTATACATTCTTTGTTCTTATGTACACACACCCACACAAAGTCTCATATACTTTCTTTCCAATATAACTGGTTGCCTGGAACAGATCGCTCTTAAGCGATAAGGTCGCCAAATTTGTACCATTTTTTTTTGTTAACATTTTTTATTCCATTTGTGTTTGATTCGTGTGTACAATAAAGATTATTATTATTATTAATAAAGATACAGGAATATAAAAAATTAATATACTGTCATAAAATCTCTTTTTTTTATTTTAAAGTATCTTTAACATGTTAAAGTTTTTTGTTAATCCTCTCAGTAGCAAATGTCCCTAGCTAGTCAGTCGTAATTTACAGCCAGAATTTTTTTAAACGTAAGCCTGGATTTTAGGAAATAAATTAAAAAAGAATCAATCTCACTTGTGTCCAGTGTCAGTGCAGCCACGGTGCGTGACGCACGTGGGGCAGCCGTTCCTCAGGTGCGTGCGTCCCGCGTGCCCGCAGCGGTCACAGCGCCCCGGGACAGACACCCAACGGGTTTTTTCTTCATAGTGTTGTGGGTCACTAACCCATGATAATAACCTAAAATAAAGCAAACAATATCTACACGTAAGGCATTTTCAAACTTTGTTTCTATTAAACTTTAAAAAAGCTTTCACGAGGCTTTATAAATTTATAGATAATTTCTATAAAAATGAAAAATAACAGAAAATGTAAACACAACAAATTTCGTACAGAAAGCATATAAATCAAAAAAATATATAACAGAAATGCTATAATGTCGTCAGAATAACCGACGCTCTACGTAACTCCGACGCATCTTTCAGACACACTTTCGACATCAAACGCCCATCAATTGCTTTGACGTACATGGTGGCCCCAGTACATCTGTGTAGTTATTTTTTAACGCGAGTGTGTCCTATCTCGTTATCGTCTCGTTGCTCTTTACACGAGCATTGTGTTAGAGCCACACTAGTTTGGTAATTTTATTAATTAATTACGACTAGACATTTGTTACTAAGATTAATATTATATTTTCCCAAATGTCTCAGTCTCTCTTAAATATATATATATATATATATATATATATATATATATATATATACATTAGTTTATAGATAATATTACCTCGCTATAACAAGATCTTCCGAAACTGTATTCAAAAAGTTAACAACTGTTGTTATTGATGTTCCACAGGCCCCAGTGCCATAGTCACAGCCACACAATAATGCTAATGCAACCATCTTCTTGCGTCCGAACCCTAAAAAATATACACTATATATAAAAACTTTCAGCTTTAGTTGAGAAGTCTCAGACTCAATAAATAATTGATTAATTTACCAATACTATGAAACATTTTCTCAGCATCATACAAATCTATGGAGCCTTGCATGGCCCCACCACCGGCAGCACTAGACACACTAAAGTTGCGGTACACAAGCTTAGCACCATATGCAAAGCAATCTGAATCTTGGGATACCACAGCATGTACTAACTGGTGAGAGGTAAAATTGTTTGACTGTATTTATTGTTTAGGAATTTAATACATTAATTAGTTTGAATTCTTTAATGCCTCGAAAACCTCTTTGATAAACCCAAAGAAAGTTTTCGAAGCATTAAAATTGTACTATTTCAAAAAATGTATACATTTGTATTTTAAATAAATGAAAAAAAAAATTGTAATTAAATTAACACTGATACATATAATCACTGTTATATACCAAATGATATTAAAAATATATTTTTAGTTGTATCTAATTTTCAACACCTGAGATAAGTACATATTTTTGAATAAACCATAAGCTAAATACAAACACCTTTAGCATTTAATCTTGCACAAGTGGCTTCAGCTTCTCCTCGACCTTTGACACATCTTACACCCATGCTTTTCAGTAGTGTTTCACACTGAAAGATTTACACTATCTGTCAGACACATTATTTATACATAACTAATACTGAGACAATGAGCACTGAGGTATGACACTAGTGAAGCAAATTTTGATCAAAATAATACTGATTTCAGATAGATAGTTATATATTGTAATAAATTACAAAAATTCTGAAATAAATACAAAAGTTTTATTTAAATTATAATAATACTAACCTCTTTTAAAACATTTTTAAACCTGCGTCTTGCTACATCAGGTTGTTTAGTTTTGTCTGTATTTGCTTTTGGAGCTGCTCCTCGGAATTGTATAGCATTTCTAGCAGCCATAACATCTCGCTTCAGTTCTGGAGCATCACCCTCAAGAACAAATATCGGGTTTATATCAGCTAACAATAAGTAAGCAGTGCGGAAAAATAAATTTCTAAAAATAAATATCCAGTATTTAATCTCTTGCAGTTTTGTATAGAAGTAGTTAAAGTGTAGTTTTTTTATTTACCTTAGGTATAGTTTAGGTTGGTAATAATCTGTTACATTTTGACTGTCACAAACCCATCCTGCTAAATCTACAGCAACAGTCTGACCTCTTATCTGTTGAAAAATGTAATGTATACTTTAATTGAAGAACTTCTTAATACAAGAGATGAAAACTAAAATAATTAATTCTGACTCACTTCATGTAATGATATTTTCTCACTGTAGGGTGATATAACCGTCCACAAGCCCTTTATTCCCATTGCGGATAACTCAAATTATCAGACTTTAATATTTTCAATAAACATAGTATTCAAAAGCTGTGCATAACAGTGTTAAATATATATTTATAATATTAAATACCCATTATTAAAAAATTTAAACTAAACGTCGACAAACTAAATTGGAGTGTTGTCAGAGTACTAAAATACTTTGTCATCATATGTCTCTCTCTATAATATACACAAAATAATTAATAACTGTAATTATGGTTGGTCTCTAAATCCTATTTCCTAAAATTATAAGGTGCAAAAACAATCTGAGATCAATTCTTAAATAGAAATAAAAAGCGCTCTTAAAAAAGATTTTTTTTATCGGAATTAAGTAATTTATCAATCTATAATAGTTGAACGAATAACTATTATAGATTGATAAATTACTTAATTCCAATCAAGGACTTAAAAATCAGTGTTAGAGTTTTTCTATTTTTTAAACACAAAAGTCTTGTCAATTATTTATGTTGAACAACCTTCGAGGTAAAATTCTGTAAATAAAAAAAAAAACATTTATATGTTACATACATGATATTTAGAAAATTTTATCCCGATTACTGAGTTTTTCTCCCTACTAACCTCTGAATTTTTCTTGTCCCAAAGTTTGATGATCAAACCTCGATAACTGGTAATAAGGTTTTATGGTTAAACATTATGGTGTTAATATAATAAATCGGTTAATATGAAATAAATTTGTCAACATGACAATGGATTATGTCAAACTATTATGACAGTCCTGCTAATAAGTTATTACAAATTAACTTTATTACACTTATGCAAACGTCAAGTCGGGAAAACAATCGATATTATATAGTCAAATTGTTGTTTTTGAATTATTAAAGTGATAAGGAACCCTAAGTCCAATGAATGACGTCAGGATTTTACTTGTACCCAATGATTGTTTATTTAACGAGTATTTTTTTCGTTATCGCAATTCTCTTGACTCTTCGTTAAACCAAAGTGAGAAGGCACGACAACCAAAAAATCTTATCTACATTACTCCAACTGATAACATTTAATTAAAAATTACTTAGACTGTGATATACATATATTTGTCTCCATTAAAGAATAAGCAGTCATTATGTACTGTACGAATAAAGTTTTTAAAATTGGGTAAGTTATTTAATTATTTGCATACGTTATTTGAAGCATTCGATGACTTTATTCAAGCTGTTTTATTTCAGTTCTTTGAACCTGCAAAATAGAGTGAGATTAAATCATGCTCAACAGTTAAAGTTGGATATACCTAAAAAGAATATAGACAAGGTTCTTATAGCAAACAGGGGAGAAATAGCATGTAGAGTTATAAAAACGGCTCGTAAATTAGGAGTCCGTACTGTGGCTGTGTACTCAGATGCTGATAAAAATTCTATGCATGTTGAAATGGTATATATTTTACATCACATGTTGAACTTACAAGCATTCAGTAAAAAAACAGTTAATAAATGTTTCATTTTGTTCACAATTACGTTTGAATTGTGGATAATTCAGAATTAATATTAATGAGAAGAATAAAATGATTTTTAACATTGTTCTAAGGCTGACGAGGCATACCATATTGGACCGGCACCATCATCCAAAAGTTATTTAAATACAAAAAGAATATTAGAAGTGGTCAAGGCATCAAACAGTCAAGCTATACATCCTGGCTATGGATTTCTGTCAGAAAATGTAGAATTTTGTAAGCAATGTGCTGATGAAGAAGTTATTTTCATTGGACCTCCTCCTACTGCCATAAGAGATATGGGGATCAAAAGGTTTAAAATATGTATAAAATGTAAAATTTTATTTAATATATTTTTTGTCAATTGTGGTACATCACCTAAAACCTGAAAAGAAAAAACTGTTAAATCAGGGCCAAAGCATAAACTCTTATAAGATAAATTTAAATAAATGTATTCTAACTTCGCCTAGAAGCAAATAAACTATTCTTAGAGACACATATTTATATACATACATTATTGTATTACTAATGGTCAGTTTTAGTTTTCTGTATTAAAATTTCTTTCTTTTAGCACATCAAAAGCTATTATGTCAAAAGCTGGAGTTCCCATCGTGAAAGGATATCATGGAGAGGACCAGAGTATAGAAAGACTACAAGCTGAGGCCCAGAAAGTTGGGTTTCCATTAATGATTAAAGCAGTGAGAGGTGGTGGAGGCAAAGTGAGTTATTTATATTAAGCATTCAATTTTCTATAAAACAAGGTATAAAATTATATGAAGTTTAATTAAATTAAATGACTTTATAAATACTAAAAAAATCCATTAGTTTGTCTGTTTGTTAGATGCCTTACATAGATTTTTTCAAAAATGTTCAAGAAGTTTTGGTATTACTTTTAGAAAATTATATTTTTTTAAATCATCATAAAAAACCATAAAATGATTATTATATAAAAAGTCTTATAAAATTATTATATGTAATTATTAAATTAGATGATATTTTCCTTCAGGGTATGAGGATAGCAATGACAGAGGCAGAGTTTTTGCCACAATTAGAGTCTGCAAAAAGAGAATCTTTGAAATCATTTGGTGATGAGAGTATGCTTCTAGAACAATATATCACTGACCCCAGGCATGTGGAAGTGCAGGTAATTAAATAAATTTTAAAAGTTGATGTGTTGTATTTCATGTATGAGTTTTACAATTTTAAAAACTCTGATTACTTGCATCTTAGGTCTATAATTTGTTTGAATTACAAGAATTCTGGCCTAATTTATTTAATTGACAATAAGAATATAAATGTTATAATAATAGAAATTGTGAAAATGTAAAAAGTTTAAAAGTTATGTATATAATTCTAAGTAAATAACTGTAATTTAATAGGAATCTTTGTTTTATTATTTCATATTAAGGTTTTTGCTGATATGCATGGTAATGCTGTTCATTTATTTGAGAGAGACTGTTCTGTACAAAGAAGGCATCAGAAGATTATTGAAGAAGCTCCAGCAGTAAGTGATTTTATTATACTACTCATAATATTTGTGTCTATTTGTAAAACAGAAGTGAATTCTATTCTAATCTTTATGTAAACAAACGAGAGATTTTATATGGTACAGTACAACACTAATACAAAGGCATTAGGATTGTGTTAGCTTCTATGAATTGAAATTTATAGCCTGGTCTCTCAGAAGCAACCCGAAGAGAACTCGGTGAAGCAGCAGTCCGAGCAGCCAAGGCCGTAGGTTATGTGGGAGCAGGGACAGTGGAGTTCATTTTGCATAGGGCCACACACGAGTTCCACTTTATGGAAATGAACACTAGGCTACAGGTGGAACATCCCATCACTGAAATGATTACTGGTTTGATTTTTTTTTTAAATTCATGTTTTGAGTTAAGGTTTTATTTTGAAGTCAGACACTGCATGTTTTTTTTCAATAAAAAATAAATAATAATTGTGTACTTTGATATATGTTCCTTAGGGCCTAGAGCATCAATGTAAAAATAAGAAAAACAAATGGTTTTCCTCTTTTATAATAGTTTTATTAATGTAAAGTCACTTCGTCTATAGTTTTTTTAATGTTTGAACATCCATTTTTGTAACTTGTAAATGTTTTCGAAATTAAAGTTTTTTATTTTCCAGGCACTGATCTTGTTGAATGGCAGCTCCGTGTCGCGGCCGGCGAGCCCCTACCACTGACACAGGACGAGATAGTCCGTCGAGGTCACGCAGTGGAGTGCAGGATATACGCGGAGGAACCTCGCGCCGGGTTCTTACCACGAGCGGGCACGCTGCACAGACTCAGACAACCAACGCCCGAAGAGAACGTTCGAGTGAGTTTCTATAGTAACATTTCATTATGTAATACATGTATTTAATGATAAGTAAAATAAAAAACAACATTAAAATAACTGTCTCCAACCATTATAACAAGACATCTGTTCGCTAGATAGTGTAAAAATTAGACTAATACATTTGTGGGTAAAGTTAAAACTAAAAAGAATCTATTCGGTTACTTGACCACAGATGGAGTTGAACAAAGTTTTTAAACATTTACCACGGTTATATGATTTTTCTGAATTTTATTTCATTTGAATATTCGTCAATAGATGGAGTTGATTAAAAATGACCAAAACATTATATATCTTTCCAGGTCGAAACAGGTGTCAGAGAAGGTCATGAGGTATCTGTGCATTACGACCCCATGATAGCTAAACTCGTGGTATGGGGCCGAGATCGCAACGAAGCTCTTGCGAAGACTAAAAGAAAACTTTCGGAATACCAAGTAATTATAGAAAAAAATATATATCATATATATCAATATTTTTAAGACGTATTTCCAAAATAAAATGAGAAGTTATCAATAACCATTAAAAAGCTTAAAAATAAGATTTTATATTAAATTTAATAATAACGGTAATAGAATTAGTTAAACTTAAATTTTGTGTTATGAGTAAGTACATATAAATCTGAACTGGTTTATTTCCTACTTTGAGTAAGGTATGAATGTATATATGAAATTTATTGTATGAATAATACTATAGTTGACTATGAAACTTCTTTTTAAATTTAAGTTAATAATCACAAAATAGTACAATTTTATAAGTAATCTAATAAGGTTTTTGTATAAATATTTTATTATTTTATCTGGTTTTAATAGAATAATTTGGATAAGTTCCCCATTTGTAGGGTTCATTCCCTCCCCCGCTTTTACATAGTCTGATATTTTTGAACTACTCTTCAGGTTGCAGGACTAGAAACCAATGTGAATTTCCTGCTACGTCTAAGCGGTGCGAGCGCGTTCGTATCAGGTGACGTGCACACCGCCTTCATCCCGCAACACCACGACGAGCTGTTCCCTACCACTGACACCCAGCTGAAAGACGAACTAGCTGTACAGGCCGCGCTAGGATATGTGAGTACTTTATTTTATTTTTATTATTATATTGTCTTTTATTAAAAATTTTAGTTTCTTTGGGTAAACTTTTTTGTTTGGTTAAAAATTTAATTTTAATAAGCTTAACATGGCCAAACATGTTTATAGATATTTGTAAACATTCATTTTTCTTGCGACAAGTTCTCAATGCTATTATATACTATAACTATTCACATTGGTTAGAATTTTAGAAAAATAAGATTGCTCATAGATGTCGCCTCCATCTTGATAAAGAGGGTTGTGTATAGAATAGATTCATTAAGGCCAGTAAGCTGATAGCTCAATTGGCAAAATGTCGGGACAGTAACCCAGAAATCCTGATTCGACTCCTATCAGAGTTATTTTTATTATTCTGTCTTTATTTAAAATTTAAAATAATTTAAATTAATTCGATATGTCCATTTCATTTCTAAATTTAATATATTTGTTGCAGGTTATTAAATCTCAAAATCATGTAAATACAAACAATTCGTGGAAGGGAATTTCAGTCAATCCGACAGCTTGGCGTCCTAATTACAATCTGCAGAGGACCGTACAATTAAAATTTAATGAAAAAGGTAAGTTCAATTAAAATATATTAATTATTATTTAATTTAATATTAAATAATTTATGTGATATATAAATTTATGAATATTATATTATTAAATATTATTTCAACTAATTTTAATAAAATAAACAATGTTTCAGATACCAAAGTGACAGTCAAATATGAGAGCATCCCTAATACATTTTTGGTAAAAGTAGGCGACGGGGAATGGAAGCTAGTGGAAGGATTGTTGAAGTCAAGTGAAAAAGGACTCAGACTGATATCTAAGTTAGATAATAAGACCAGTGACGTTGGATTTATGATACACGACCATGAGATACATGTATATGATGAGGTATATATATTTTTCATTACAATTTATAGAATATTTTACTAAAGGACATGTACAGGATAGTACATTTGTGATTGTGTAAATTATTAAAAAAATGAAATTTATTTCAAAATATATATACTTATACTAAATACTATATAAAAAAATAACATAAATATAGAAAAGGGTATATTTTATTTTTATTACAAAACATTTAAATACAGTTATTTATCTGTTGCTTCCAATGATTTGGAAAAAGATACTGTAACACATTAGTTTTTCATTACAAATGTATATTTTATTATATTTCTTTTAAAAACTAGCAATACTAATAAAGTATCAAAACTTATAGAATGGTCAAACAGTAGTACATCTCCCTCGACCAAAGTATCAAGGAGCGTCCAGCCAGGACTCTGCTGCATCTACTAACAGCGCATGTTCTCCTACTGCTGGTGTGCTAGAACGAATACTTGTTAGCAAAGGAGATAAGGTACATTTCTTCTTAATTGATTAAATTAAAATTTTGTAAGAGGAGATACAAAACTTATTTATTAAGTACATTTATATTAAAATAGTTTTAACTACAGTTCTGCTATGTATTGTATAATGATGTTCACATAATTGAAATATTCACAATTTATATTCAAATATTTTTTTTAATATCTTGTGATATTATCAGTACTACAATCTACCACACGCAAGTTTTGGTTAGATGTTTTATTATTTAATATCAAATAACCTATTAATAATTTGAAAATCAACTCACCACACATATATTTGAGAATAAAAAAAAATATTTTGCATTTTTAATTACTGCCAGTTTAAACTGAATTTGGAACTAATTAGCTGAATTTATAAATCAAAGATAAATAATCCTACATTACTATTATTCTCAGCAGTAGGTAATTTTCTTTCAGGTGATCAAGGGTCAGCCAGTATTCGTAGTAATAGCTATGAAGATGGAGTACGTTGTCCGCTCGCCAAGAGATGGCGTTGTGTCGGAGGTCGCTAGCTTCGTTCAGGGAGACGCCATCGGGAAAGGCGTCCAAGTTGTTGCACTCGAGGCAGAGAGTTAATGTGGTGTATTGGTATTTTTCGTATTTTTTTAATAAAAGTTGTAAAATACCAGGTACTTTGTATTATGTGAGAAGCTTTTTATATCATGTCATTTATGTTTTTTTTATTTTAAACTAATGTATTGTTATGAGAAATAAATAGCTATCTGAAAAAATATATATACACAAATTAATGTTAATAAAATCGAATAAACCACATTTTGTTATTTTATTGAACGACAATCATTTATTCTATTAAATGATATGGAAGCACCAAGACCAATTTTAAAATTATTTTTCTTGTTTTTTAAACTTGACATTTTTGTTAAAAAGTCACGGCTACAAATTACGAATATTATATTTTAACTACAATACGGCCATTACATAAATATAGCGTTTTATGATAACGGTCCAGCAACAAAGGTGAAGGGCCATAAATAGTTTACGATACGGAACATCTCGGGTGACTCACGAACTTGACCGATTTTCAATTTTCTCAAATGTCTACTACGTTCAGAAACCGTTTGATGAAATCATAATGTGTTTACTTCAATCTTTTTCTAATATATATTTTTTTTCCCTTTAGAAAATATTTTTTCTAAGCTTCGATTTTTTTTGCTTACGTAATGCGATTAGGTAACGTGTTATAAGTAAAACTATAACAATATTTATTAATATTAAATTAATACTTACATAGCTTTCACAAAACGACTGTAAAAATATAGTTTACAGTTTATAGATTTAAGGTTTTTTATATGTATCATAAGGTGTGAAAAACAAATGCCAATTAGTTACATTTTGAACTATATTAGCGACATTATATACAATGAGGAAAATTATGCTTAAAACATTCTAAATATAATTACGTAAATAAACAATAAAATGCTTTTAGGTTAAAGAATGTTAAATAAATTAACACTTTCATTGTCAGTCTAATATATCTATTGATAACTATTACGATAAGATAGTAATAGAACCTTGACAAGTTGGCACGATATTTGTGAAAGTTGTATTTGTTGTTTACGAGGTCATTCGTGAGTTAAGAATACTAAATTCAGCAAATAAAATATGGGGGGCGTAGCTCAGATGGTAGAGCGCTCGCTTAGCATGCGAGAGGTACCGGGATCGATACCCGGCGCCTCCAAATTACTTTTTGAGGTTTATTTTTTTGTTTCTTGTTATTTTATAATTTACATTAAATTTTATAATTTGATAAAAAAGTGCCGATGATATATTTTTTTTTTATCTAAATTTGTATTTCAAAAATTTTGGTATCACTCACTAATTATTTGTATAAATAACAATAAATCAATAACGGGAAATAATTTATACGGAACCCTGAACTTATATTTTAGACAAAATTATCGTTCGGTACCTTGCTTCTTATCTCGTCGTGGTTTTAGAAGATACGCGAATCCATTGTTCTATTTTTAACCGTGGTGCCAAACCGCTACGCTATAAATAGGTTTTTGATTCTCTATTGTTTTTTTAAGGAATATTTTGAGTGATATTCCATGTTATTAACTGTATGAATTGTGCAGAAAAAACGGCATTTGTCCTACTCATTGGAGGTAGCCATAATCTTCAAATATATTTTGAGCAGTAAAAGATCTAAATAGTATATAATATAATTTAAAATCTTTAATATCTAATTTACCTTTTAAATCATGTTATAGTATATAATTAGTAATTAATTCTTTACTCTCTTCTAACAACAGTTTACAGACGGCCATTTTGATATTAATGTACTTAGCCAAGAGAATGAAGATTTTGTTATACCAGGCAGAGGTTTATGTCCTCGCCTGTATAGTTTGTTGTTGTTTTTTTTACATTCCGGGAACAGCTGATCGACAAAGACCATATGATTCCTGGTACTCTGTGTTCATTGGCCGTTCATGCCCCTCAAATTATTGAATATAAAGCCGCGTGTATACTGATTAATAACCTGTAAAAATGAAACACGGACATAAAATAATTACGTCAAATTTGAAAGTTATATTTTATTCTAATTAGTAATTACTCTTAAGTGCACTTAAATGGAGTTGGTTGTTTCTTTAAAACATTACTCATGTTTCAAGTCAGTTTAATATCTCGTTTAAAATCTTTTCCTCGAATCGCTATAAAAAAGCGAGGTCAAATCATTCTAAAGTTTCATAAAGATTTTAAAAACAAAGAAATGTTTTATTTCATTGGTTAATTATTTTTTATTAATGCAGTATCTATTGTTCGTGTGTATCATGCTTTATGAGTTTTAAGATTTGGCGGTAACAGGTTGGGCGAACAAAAAGATTTAGAGAGAACATTGAACACCTGAGACTTGTAAGCGAGGATCTTCAAAAACCAATTCTTAATATACGTAGTATTTAAAACGTGCTTAAATATAATTTAAACTAAACGTGATAATTCTTTCAAATATTTCAGCAACAGAATAAAAACTTGACTTTCGACATAAAATATTATGAAAATAAAGTCACGTGTCAAGATTGATAAACTTAAACAAATATAATTTCAATTCACTACTAAATAATAATATTGAGTAGTGAATTGAAATTACATTTGTAATAGAAAAATAATACCGTAATTAATATTTATTTGGTATGGAATTTTGTCAAACATGATTTATTTGTTACAACATACAATAATGATTTATTCAATGTCTATTAATTGATAATAATAATGTAATGTTTGCAAATGACCTAAATTATGTAATTGCTATGCATATTACATATTAATAGTTGAGTAATGAAGAGTTTTAGAACATTATTTTTATTATATATAATTCGCTATATGTTACTAATAAATAAACTTCTTTCATGTTTTGTAGTCTTAATGTAGAGTACATTGCACACATACACAGTTTACAGAAAACTATGTTTATTAAGTTGATGCAAAACTCTCTTTCGCTTTCATCTTCATCAAACACTTTCATAGGTTTATATTCTCTCTACTGTAAATTATTATCAACTTCTGTTTGTCATTTAAAGAATATTTTGTGAGATTGTAATAACAAAGCAACAAGTGTTCAGTCATGATGTTCATAGGAGAACAGATATTATCGTACGTTGCGTGCCAATTATTCAATTTGTGCGTAGATGTAACGAGGCTACGTTAATAGCGTTGCATAAGTGGGGTGCATCTGCTTGACATTTGAATCGACCCCAAATTCGAATAGAAACTGTGTCACGTATTAGCCGGCGAGCAAGTACCGGCACGACGCGGTGTTGATGAGTTGCGTTGTGCAATCCCGTTAGCACTCCTCCACTCCACGTGCGAACCGCCGGCGCGACTCAATGTCGCCCGTGGGCGGCTGCCGCCCGCTGAAAATAGCGAGCCCTCCCGATTACCTCCCGAGAGCCGAGATAGCCCGAGTACCTCCTCTCTTTTATACCTACGCATTGTTCTACCTACCTTTCGCTTACGCGAACAGCTGAGTATCAAAACAAAGAAGCGAGACGGGCGGTCGCCGCTCCCGCTCGCCGGCCGGCCGGTGCCGCGCTGTACGCACGCCAGTTCTCGTTTGAACCGTGTCTATTGAGGTCGTCCGCAGCCAGCTTGCGCGCAAAGTTTACTGCCGCGAAAGGGTTTTCCTTTGTCCCGATCTTCGAGGACCTTGCCCTCGTATTATGTTTCCGCGCGAGAACAGCGATCAACCTCGGCCTATTGAGGAGCCGGACCTTAATCAGCGTGCTGAATCGCCTAGGAATTTCCGAGATTGTCCAAAATTTTGTGACGGTTATCCCGCGAAACGTTTACGTCGAGCGATTTGAAAATTCTTAAGTTGTGAACAAAGTTTAGAGTGGACTAGCGGACACTCGAAATTTGTGTGGTGTATTAGTTACGGATATCATACGGACTAAAGGCATCATGTCTACTGGCAAACGACTAGCAAAGCGCTCTATCATAGGGACGCGAGTTGCAGCTCTAGGTGACGAGGGACTGTACTATTCTGGCATGATCCAGGCTGTAAAAACACCAGCACCCTTTCCAGAAAATAACAATTGCATCAATTTGACTCCTAATACTCGTTACACCGTAAGATTTGATGGTGGCAAAATGACGCGTGAGTATCGCGACGCAGAGCTCATTGGGCCGGGTTTCCGTGGATTGGCCGGCGTGCGTTTGAAGCCTGGTCAGCGAGTCTTTCTCACCTACAATGGCCGCGAAGTACGCGCTGATGTACTGGAGCATGATTACGACACTGACGATCTAAGAGTCCAGGTCCATGCACCTGCTGCCGAGGTGAGAATTATTTTTTCTTCTTTTAAGTTATTACAGGTATGTATGAATCCTTTGCACTAATTTAGTGCTGTTTTCGACAACGTTACATGCTAACCTTGACTGCCTGAAACTCCAACAAAAGACTTCAACGCAAGTATAATGGTAATCAAAGTATAAAAATAATTCGTTAATACAGAAGGAACTATAATTTAAATAGATAAATACTACTAGGAGAGTAAAATAAACAATGCAATGACATAACTATGCAAATTACATAAAAATAGATGTCTGAATGTCATGAAATGTTCAGTCATTGCCATCGGATGTTGACATTGCAACATTGAATTAGACAAAGGTTTTTAAGGGGGCGCAGGAGGGGCGGATGCGCGTGCAATGAGCTATTGACCCCGCGTGCTACACGTGGAGCTAAGGGCTTCACCCTACTCATGCTCATGCAGCCTGCCTGCGCTGCGCATTAGCCGGCTAGCACGCAGCACTGTGCACTACTACGCATTAGCCGACACATGCACCAATACCACTTATCGCCGGCCGGTGATTATTCTAGTCGCAGCTACATTCATTGCGCGGACAGTGGCTAAATATATTCGTGCGATACAATAATACTTGTTTTATCACAAGCAGTGTTATTACGTTAAATTGTAACTATCCAGTTATACACAACCGCTGGCACATCCATTGGAAACCAGTTTTGTTTTTTACAGACAATTAATATGTATGTATACCGTTTCTACTACGTACTTGTTACTTGTTTACCACTTCAAAGTATTAACTATTATGCGTCATAATCATCGTTAGGAATTGAAAAACATAATATATGTCACGCACATCTACACGGGACGCTAGTGTTGTTATCGTGCCGGTGAAAGGACCGGCCCATAAGGACTTTCCCCATAGACTTGAATTTGTCGAAATGTTTTAAACTTAAACAATTACTCTTGTGATTAGGTACGTATTTTAGTAATGCAATGTAAGTGAGAGCATTCTTTAATGTTTATCTGTTTAGTCTACTCTGTTTTAGTCGCATGTCTGTTGGAATCAGCAGGTAGAGCCGGTAGAATACACGTGCCGATGGACGATGGTACCGTTACCACTAGGTACTAACATTTTGAATTAATTCAAACGATATGTACTGTGACATTCACAAGTAATTGATGGAATCTTTAAAGGTATATTGGACCATTTCTTAATTACAATTATAATATGAATACTAAATCTCACCTTTAAAAACCTTTAAAACCTGGTTTTTTAACAATAACTTAAAATATGTATCTATTACTAATTATTGTCATAAGATATATATAAAAATATATTTATATGATAGAATAAACCAAAATGGCCATCCACTACTCGCGCACTACACCACAATCTTATCGCCTGCACTCATTACATTGACCACAATATATATATTTCTTGTTTAAACCAAGACCTGATAATTGTATAATTATTGACCATCAGTTATTTTAATTCCAGCAAAAAACATGTTTACACCAAAACTGTGATTGAACAACATTTTGAACCGGTTTATGATTTTCATTAAATACGGTTATGAAACATACATTGCTTGTAGTATATAACTTTATAGGTGAAATTAAAATCTTCGGTTATTGTGCTACGAATGAGGAAACAGTGCCGGCCTTGCACGTAAACACAGTGACGTATCACACGATATCATAATGACGCGCTGCCACGATCTCGCTCACTCGCTAAATAACATTTCGATAACACTAAATTATGTTATAAAAAACAACTAGTTCTCGTGAACACTTGAAGGAAATTTATAAAGTTATTTGTACAGTATGTGCTATCTAAATAAAATACAAACAGAGACATAAATCCAATTGAATTGCGCAGTGTTAATAAATAATATTTACTGAGATGCAATAGATAATAATAAAATTACGTCATTGTTATCATTAAATAATAAATAATCATTAATATTGCATTTCTGTCAATGCGGTACATTTTGCAATTTGAGGAGCGACTTGGAAATTACATTTACCGTCATTACGGACAATAATCATTATCTGAGTGACGCGGTATTCCCCGGTACAGAACATCGCTTGCGCACTTGTTCGTCATGCGTTATTTACACTGTTTTGACAAATCGGTTTTACGTTGAATCTACTTGAAATTTATTATATAAATATTTTTTTATTATAAATAGGCCAGCGCTTGCCCACAGATCGCCTGATGGTAAGCAAGTTAGTGCTCTAAGATGGAACCGATTCACTCTTGACTTAAAGAGTCCCAGGTTGTGATTCACTGGAAAGAGCGAAATTCTAAAATAGTTTCCTGTTATTATTATTACAAAATCAACGTATAACAATAAGTTAAATAAATAATAAGTTATAAAAGAGGATAATCTTTCAAACGCGAGAATGAGCTATCGTTATATAGGCACAACGGCATTAAGATATAAAAATAAAGTGTGCGCGCTCAGAAATAAGGTCACCGGCAGGCCCGGAACCACGTAACGGTATTCGTTACAAAATCGCGTCAAGAATTATTTTCACGTGCGCGGCGCCGCTCCGTTAGTCGGTGGCCATGTTGGCCCAGCATTGGCCAACATCATCAGGCTAGTTTACTGAAGTGGGACACCCGCAACCGCTAATGCGCAGATAGGGACCTAAATTTAACATGATGAAGCTAATTTGATTGTTATGATAGCCAACAAAATATAGGCAGATAATGTTAACGCAGATCGATTTAAAATTTTAATTTTTGATTTTAAAACATTTGTTACATAATATTTGATAAGGCTTTGCATTTTTCCCTTTTCAATTTGGTTGGCCTCCGCACAATATCACACAACTACGACGAGTGTGAAAGTGCCACTCATACCTATTAACTGTTTCGCCTCATTCACTTTTAAACATTACGGAACTTTTTAAATTAACTTTTTAATGTCAGATTCTTTCTCTTTAAATATCCACTACATTTAAGTTAAGGAAATCCTTAACAAACAAGTTCCAATACCTGCTTGGTTACTACGTAAAAGTAAACGTTATACCCTCGCAACATTTAGTACATATCGAACTGTTGTGATACAGTCAAAGTATTTAGGATTTGTTTTAGATTATTATTTACAAATGCATGACTGTTTATTACATATCAAAGATACACACCGCTGTTGTCGGGTGGCTTGTTAGTGTTGCGTGTTAAATTCGCGTGTTTAATATTAATTTCACTTGTTAATTAGTCTTATTTGTAACCAATTGAATATATGTTACATTTTATATCTATAACATTTTTTAGCAAATATATAAAAAATTGTGTATTAAAATGTTCTTTATATAAATGCATTTTATAAAATTCTGTTTATATTTGTATAGGACTTTCGTGATTCAAAACTAATATTATGTATAGAAATTAAGCAAAGTTAAAATTTTCCGAAGTTGCCCGATTTGTTTCGAAGGGGCCCGGAGTCCTTATCCATAAACTGTTCATGCAAAGATTCTGCCATCCTCCGAGCTCATGTATAAGGGCCCCGTACGGCTTCAAAACAAGTCGGACAAATTCTATGTTTATATTTTCTCTTCATACGTGACCACCGCAAAGAAACTATGGGAAGAGAAAACGATGAGTCCCAACAACAAGCTACTCGCCTACAGAGTGCACACATCAATAACGTTTAATGACAATGAGTTTTGTACTTAAATACTTATTTTGATGTACTTAACACACTATCCAAAAATGACAAAAAGGCCTTATAACTCGATCGCTTGATTACAAAAGTCTCATGAACGTAAGCTGCATTTTTGTTATTTCGTAAGTACAGGTTAGTTACGTAAATGGTATTCGCCTAGTGACACTGTTTCTAAATAAATCAAGGTTGATAAGATAATATTGTTAACAAGTCATCAACTGGCTGTCGAGAGATTGATAGCAAACCGTGAACAATGTAGAGCGCGAACCGGATAAACTTTTAAGAAATATGTGGGCCTTATACTTGCGAAGTTAAAAAGTATGAATTGGATGTAAATATATTGCAGTATTTTAATTGTGAGGTCATAACATTAACCAAAATTATACGGAATGTAAAACCAGTTTAATAATTAAATATTACTTTCAAAATAATATTACATATAATAGATGAAATACTTTTAATAGAGCTCTTCATACAGATTACAGAAAGCGAGAATACGTTAACTTAAACCGTGGAAGACGCTAGAATCTTCTAGATTCTAGATGATATACAAAAGTAGATGTTTAAAGTTGTTGCTCCAATAAAAATTGTGATAATTACTTGCCACATACTCAAGTAATAAAGGTTCCAGTCCACCAGTCTCAAGTAATCTATTCGACCTACATTTATGTGGTTCCAAAACGGCGAGATGATTGACCATATAATGGTGTCAGACAACCGTTGCGAATTTAAAGGCGTCTTCTATGTTCTGTAACTTTGAGCTACGGTGAATTTATATCATATGTACTTGTAAGTAAAGTGTTCTTTAGACCTTATTATATTTTAAGTAATTCAGAGATTTAAAGAAAATTTAGAGAAATAATTAAACATAGTTTGCCAAAATATTACAATTGGTTTAAATGGATTACAAAGATGTGTTCTTGTTAATAATTTTTAAAGAGTTTCTGCCATTGGGATATTATTGGCTATGATTGTCACTCCACAGATGCCGCTAAGGCCCTTTATGGATGACCTCATTGTGATTGCCTTGAAATAGATTTACGATTCGTGCTACTGTTATCTGAACACTAGGATAAATTAATATTTTAATCTCGATTAGGTAATTTACAGTTACATTGTTATGCCGTTTTAAAAATTCCAGAGCGTGTCTCACAATGTTAAGCAACGATCTTGAGACAACAAAGTCTGATTTGGCGTACAAAAATAACTCGTTTGCGAATTTGACATAACAGTAACGTACCGTTATTGCGTAGGCGACGGCCATCTTAGTTATAAAAGCGAGTAAAAAGTAAACAGTTTGGAAAAGTTAAATCGGCCTTGGAATGAGGAAAATTAATAAAACTAGATGGCGAAGGTTAAGTTCATGATTCACTTGACAGGAGGTGGTGACGCAAGGTGACGTGAGACTTGTGATAAGTATCAGCGTTGCACATGCAAGTTCCAATGATGATCAAGTAATTACAGTCAGCACGAGGCGAGGCGTGCGGGCCTCTGGCACGGTGACCCACTGACCCACTAACGTTGATATTGAACCGGCGACGCACAACCCGCATTCGAAATCTGACGCCACTTGTGTCTTCAGAAATGTGCTACAGATATGATTTTGATAATATCTCATAACCTGTTTCTTTTTATTTATAATTATTATTTAATTTATTTTTAATCGAAAACTCGATTGCATTTTTAGGCAATCTTATATATCTTGTTTTTATTTTTTTTTTGCCATCATTTTTGGACAAATATGTAAATTTATATATTAGTTAGCACTATTTTGTTTGATAATATATATATATATATTTTTTCATTTCGAATAGGATTATAGATAATTTAAATATATTTCTGTATTAAGAAAAACTAATTCCCATTGAGTGTTAATTCCGATACAATGATATATGTAAGAAATGGCTGCAGGTCAACAAGATAACGGTTGTATTAGCATAGCATAAACTGCGTTGCTTATACATATACCTTTCAGATAAACAGGTTCCCCTTATCCGTTAGTTAGGCCACGCTTTTGGGTCAGACTAGGTCATGACGCCTGCGTGTTTAATACCGGACCTCAGAAACAAACCAACCTTTTCACTACCCAACAATGAAGACTCCGTACTCATAGGCACTTCAAGGCAAAACGCTCACTTTTCTAAGCGTATCACGTAAATGATGCGTTCATAGCATCACGTTGGGTGTTGTCGAAAACTTCGCGTCCTTGCTCAGATTTCTCGTACAATTACGTAAGGCGAAATCAGCATTATGCGATTTTATTTACGTTCGTTTTCTCTAACATAGGCTGGTAGAAGCAGCCGCCCACGGATAGAGTGAATTGGACCTGTGACGTCACGGCCTACGCTCTCTCCTACGCGGCGCGCTGTGATGTCGATTCTGAAATTACGATGACTTGCGGTATGACGTCATGTCTATCAATTGAAACCTTCAATTGTTTAGTAACCTAGGCCTCGTAGTAAATAAAGTATGCTCTTGCATCACCAGTGTCAGCGCAATAATGATTTCCTGACAACGACACTAGTTGACCTACATGGTCAAATGAATTTATAGTAGTTTGGTACCAATGTCAAATACCGTACTTTACTTTTCTTTTTAACATTTTTGTAATAACTGATACGTATAAAAAAAATAACTTACCATAACAAAGGACTCCCCCACCCATGAGGAGGCATGTCTGATGAACTAGACAGTAAGAGTTCAATGTAAAAAAAAAAGTGGCAAATACCGAATTAAATGATACTATAGTAATACCAACTTTCTAGAGCTTTTAAATTGTTTTTAAACGACTAATAAAACTTGAATATATGAACTAGGCTAATAAGAGCGTGACCTGTACCCTGACGCCGCGCCAAGTAGGTCACCTAACTTTGTCCCGGCCGCGATATGACCTAGGGCAGGGGGATTCAACAAGGTAAAATATATGGCACAAAAATTTAAATCGATTATATCATTGTTATTACAGGAAATTTATTTTACCGAGCGGAAATTCCCGGTAAAATATATTTTTCCCCGTACAGTTAATGAGTTAACAGATTCAGTGTTCTTATTTACGAGCAGTTCTTTTCTTACGATTAAAAATGAAATGAGCGTTTCAAGGAGAAAGGCTTAATAAAATCACTGTTTGCATTTGGACATACGCGCTATGTGGGTCACGGATTTTTGGTACAAGGTTGAGCTTGCAGTCGGACGGGATGGTGTTCGTAGTTCGCGTGCTCGTTGCCTTCGTATCCGCCTTGCAACCACCGTTTGTATTCACTAATCATACAAGGCCGACCGCTTCGTGCCAATCGATTGCTCAGACTAAATGTACACATCCGATTTCAATACTTAAAACTATAGGCTTGCCTCAAATTCATTAATTTCTACATCTATTTCATATTATATGTTAGTGTGAAGAATACTAAAACTTTTTCTTATCATTTTGTGGTCAAACAAATACACTTACACGCCTCCGTGGTTTCCAAATGTTAATTTACTCATACTGCGTGAGTTTATTTCTACTTCTTTTGCATACTATTATTGAGCGAAGCTCTCTATGAGAGACTTTTCTGCATTCTTTGTGCAAGCATCAATCAAAAACGGTATATCCGAAAATTTTTAATTTTGGACACTGATTTAAAACTAAAACTGATTTATAACTATCACCAGACATCAGTCTGCTGGTAGTTCGCGCGAAAATTTAGCTAGCTAGAAAAGAAAAAAAAAGTTGAGGACGGAATGCGTTTTTTAAATGCAACTTCGGTGCTGTTTGCACCTCGTTTCGCTCAATATGCTAACTCATATCGAGTTTTTGCGAGCGCAGCGAGTCAAAATTTAGGTCTGATTCGCGCTCTAAGTATGTTAAGATTACTGAGCTTGTGAAGATTACTAAGTTTTTCTTATAATTTGTGGGCAAACAAATACACTTATGACGTTTAGATTCTTGTGGTTGATGAGAAATCTACTATAAGTGACACGCCCCCCTACTTTCAAAATGTTAAGTTATTCATTCGTGAGTTTTGATATGACTTTATTAACATGGATTAACTTTAATTCACTTGATGTTTTAGCCATTACTGTTACTGATATTATTTTTTGAATTATAAATAATTCACTTCATTTTTATTAAGATCGCTGTTTGATAACATAATGATTTGTGTCGCATGAAAAAGAAAATTGAAGTTTATTGCATTGCTTTTCCAAGAACAAAATGTAATATAAAAGCTAGTTGAAGATTAGCAAGGTTTTATTTATGACTCCATGGTAAAGCTACTGACCTATTTATTGGCGCACGATCGCCTACTGCCATCGAATTGCTTATGCATGCTTGACAACGTGACTCCAACTGCAAGCTCACTGAATATTTAGAGAATCAACGTCAGCCATCACCTATTGTTATTGGTCAGATACACAAGAATATCATGTTAAATTATATATGCAATTATATATAAACTTATACGCAACTCATACTTATGCAATATGTATAATATAAATATAAAAATAGTATCTAAAAGATATTGACCAATTCTTTATATATATGTCTTATTGTAACTATACGTCGACACACGAATGTTTTTATCAATAATTTATTAGCACCAATATCATATTAAATTATATATACTTAGAACTTATACGCGTATAATATGTATAATATATATTTAAAAATAGTAGCTAAAAGATATTGACAAATTCTTTAAATATTTGTCTAATTGTAACATTATTCTTTCGACGTACGGATTCAGTACGATTTCGTTTTTATCAATCATTTATTAAAGTACTGTTATAGTTTCAAAATGCATATTGCACATAATGCACAGATAATGGCTATCATATTTTTTATCGCACAGCCACCTAGAGCAGGGATGACGAACCTTTTTTGATATCCGTTTTACAAAGACAAAAAAAAATTATTAATATTAAATAGGTAACGTGCCACAATAAAATTTCATTCGAAATTTTAGGGTGGTGAAAATATACGTAAGTAATTAAATAAACAAGAAAAAAAAATTCTTCTTTAAATATTTCTTATCAATCAATGTTTTACAATTATTTTGTTTTTGTGCATGCCATAAAAGTTATGAAACGTGTCACTTGTGGCACACGTGCCATTGGTTTGCCATCCCTGATATATAGGTATAACAATGTTTCAACGTTATCGGTCGTCTCAGCTCCGACAGTCTATTGTTTGAACCACAAACCAATAAATTCTTAGAGAATTGTGATGCCATAGAAATAATACCCATATTTATTTAATTTGATAGCCTCTAAGTAAGCAGATTTCACTTTTATACTGCACGATATCTATCACACGTCAACGTAGTTGTTATAATGACGATAACATTTCATGTTTCATTGAACTTTTATGTATTTGTAATAAAATACAAGTATACAATTAACAAATATACAAATATCATTGTTATAAATATAATTCGATCTGTTTTAAATAAATAAAATCTTATGATTATTCATATTCTAAGATGTAATAAAGTATTTCAATGCGTTGCAATGAATCGCATACGTAAAACGTGTGCGTCGTGGGCACGCCAGCGCGTCACCAATGACTCGTACTCTACAGTCAATGCCACTTGTTTGTTCGCTGTGATAACTTTCGCTTCTAATACAATACTACTAATTTATTTAACAATTACGTAAACAAAGATATATGTTCTTGATTTTTGTATGTGGTTCGTGACCCATGATTATCATTACATATAATTATCCGGCTGTTCTAATGTATTTAAACTATTAAAACGGGCTTACCAGGGTGATGATTTATTTTTAAAAACGTCAATGTTTCATTCACGTAATTACTATCAAAATTTGCCCGTCTAGTTTTAAGTGTTACTAGATAGTGAATAGTTTACGCCGCGATTCTGACATTCTCAGAGCTCATGAATAAGGATCCAGAAGGGTTTCGAAACTAGTCGGGCAAAATCCGATAGTAACGGAATACAGCCGGACAACTATATATAATATGTTTTTGATGTTATTAAGTAAATAGCATAAGTGCAGTCAATTTGGTGAAGTGGCAATATCGAAGTGTAATACAGTCGAGCTTTCAAAATCCAAATTCCAAGAGTGACTATCCTAATGCTTGACTGCAGCTGCTAATGTAAAAGTACACATGACATACGTATGCGCAAATAATGTCATAATTTCGAGATGGACTTATTTACTAAGACGTAGTACTTGTACAAGTACTTACAAGAAAAGTTACGCCAAGAATATAATAAATATAATGTAAATATAAAATCATTATCAAATAAAATCTATCATAAGTTATAATACTTAATAAAATATTTATAATAGTATATTATATTGTGCTAACGTTACTTTCCGGTATGTTATAATTTATTATTGGTTCTATTACTGTTATAATGAAGTATTATCTGTTATCATGTCAAAGTCACTCGGTGACTTTCACTGGCATTTAGAGGCGGCCAAGTTTCGCCATCGTATCGAGCAATTGTGCAACAGTTGTCACTTTTTACATAACGCTCTGAGAGTGCTTTGGGGGGAAGGGGGTAGTGGGAGACGATGAGCGGAACTGCAGCTGCGCCGGCGCACGCTCACTGCTATTAAATGATTGGCATTGATCTGCTCTACTTAAATTTAAATTGATAAATAACTTTGTCTCAAAAAAATGCTATTTTTAAATAGTCTTAACGTATTATTAAGATATTGTTACGTTTCAAATTCATTACTTATTTACGCAATTAGAAAGCTTAACTAATTTATTGTTAAATTAGAAATTTTAAAAGTAAATTAAGTATTACTTAAAAATTCGCAAACATTACCAGAAACAAAGAGCAATAGTAAGGTGTACGTGGATGAGGAATGCCATACATACATAATTCTCATTAAATTAACTTTCGTTGCGCGACTGTTCGTAGCTCAAGCCACGTCCGCGAACTCCAAATTATCAAAAAGTGAAAGTCTCCGATGCAATCACTGCTTTGAGCTCACGACTGACGTTCACTTCAGCCTCGGACTACTCTGTCCTCCATAAAAAGTATTGTAAGCTTTAGTGCCTTCTTACAAACTTAAAATTTTCTATTGCTTAACATTCAAGTTAACGAGGTTAAGCATTTTGATAATTAATCTAATTTGTTTCCATTAGAACAAATACTATTTAACCTCTTTAGTAAATAAATGCAACAAGATAACAGACTCGTTAAAATACTAAAAACCAATGAAACATTATGCATTAAATTAAATTATTTTTTAAATAATTTATATACAGACCTATCAGATATTAAATTTATAAGTGATAACTTCATTTGTATAAGATTAATCAGTTCTAATAAAGTTAGAGAGAAACGGATATTTAAAAACTAGTTAAAAGTTCACGCTACATAATATTGGTACCAAGAAAAAATCATAAATAAATTTAGACTGAAGTTTATCTAAACACTGTATAAACATTCAGTAATAACTGTCGCGATAAAAAATGTCCCAGTAATCATAAAAGTGGACTATTTCCAAAATATAAATAACTAAAAACCAAGAATTTAGTGTCAATGACACGGAATGCACGTCGATTCACTTAAAACTGCTCTAGGTCATGACGTCATACGCGGACGAAGGTCGGCCATATTGATCTCGTATACTGCTTTTTGTTCCAGTGCCTTATATAACATACATAACATATATGACGCCCTCGTGTAATTAACACTTGTTTGCAAAGATTCTAAATGTATGCACAATCCTAAGAAATAACTTTCACTTTCATATTTCATTATAGGTACCCATAGAGCTGAGAAAAAGATTGGAAGAAATAAGACTGTTGGAGTCGAGGAAATCAGCCAGGCTTGCTGATGTGGACACAGACTTTGCAAGACTTGCAGACATGGCTGGTGATCGTCGCCGAGCTTCTGCAACCATAGAAGTGCCTGCTCATCATATGCAAGGGTAAGTTCTGAGCACTCTAATACGTCCTCAATAATGACAGAAAATGTTTTCCTAGAACACAAGTACATTTCTTGAAATTCTTACCTTGTATCTTGCGATTTCCTTATTTTCAAGTTGAATCCGAAATGTTTATGCATATGTTTTACTTTCTCTATCATGCATATTTAATGATATATAAATATATGCAAGTCACTCAAACAGTCAAATTCTGAAAATATCTACAAATACCATTACTTTGCCTTGTACCATATAATATAAAAGCTACTTTTCGAAATATTTTAAAATATTTAAAGAAAATTAAGGTGCTTGTTACACAGAGATTATGCGTACTAATTTATGTATACATTTCAATACAAGATATGATAATTAACAAAAGTAACCTATATCTGTGGAATATAAAATGTAAAATATTTTGCCTTCAATTTGCAGTTAACCTCGTCTATAAGGAAGGCCGCATCTATTACAATATTCCCTTATCGAAGTACATACTATTTTTATTGAATAAAATTAAGTCTGATTTCCTGCATTCCTCATAAATAACCAAAAAACTGAAGGAGAAACAAAACAAAGCATAATACAATTTGATTGTTAAACCTAACATGTATTTAGTGGCCTCGCTATTATTTACGCTATTTAGCACCTACCGGCATTCGTATTGCGGTAGGTTAACTTAAGGTGTACAATCGTTTACGATCGTACTTCAACAAAGTAGAACCGCGCGGGCGATATTGCGAAATCCTTAGCACATTAGAAACTGGATGGTAGTGTTAGCGCAGAGTACGGGCCTGTCCTTGTCATACTTGCCTACATTCTGCATCAGCCTCCCGCGCCCCACGCCTCCAGCCGCAGAGAGGGACAGACAATACAGTGAGAACTATTAAAAAATTCCAGCAGATGTAAATGCCTCTAGCTACTTTAACATTTATATCATCGACTTCTTAATGTTACAATAGAATTTATTAGATGTAAAAGTTTTTTTATTAGGTTGCAAGAGACAGCATAATATTTCATATAATGTAGCAACAAACCGGAACAAACAGCATTAAATGAACGACGCAAACGTGACGTTCACTAGCAGCGTAGTTTCACTTTTCATCATGACGCCAGGGAGAGGAGAGACCTCTACTCTAGAAATTTCACAACAGCAAAAAAGACAACAACTAGGAAATATATTAGTGTTTCTTCACAACTCCACTTACTGCGTATCTACTGTGTATCTACCAATACAATACCTTGACAATGAAGCCATGAAGCACAAAATGTTTTATCATAATATTTCACTATTAATCTTATCTGTATTAGAATCTAATTAAGGCATGAAAGAATAATGAAAGAAAGTTAAGTACTTGTATTCGATCTTAGATGTATAGAAATTTAATTCGTGATTGGAACAAATTTCGCAATCATTGGAGTGGGCCATGGCAAAGTGAAAGCTTCAAAGTTTTCCGTTAACATAGTGAATTCTTATTCAACACTTTACAATCTCGATATCAATGCAGATACAACTAAAAACTACCGAAATGTTAAAACATGAATCAATGAATTCGAAGATGTCGCTGCATTCGCTTGATACTCGTGCCGGCCGCCATGACATAGTGACCTGGTTTTAAAATGGAACAAAGTGACACACTAGAGAAGTGCCGCATACAACATAGTTCAATAATGTTGAAATGACAAATATTAGCAACATTGGTATTTTAATACGAGATAAGAAATGTTATCTCTATGCTGGAATAGTTCAATTGTATACTTATTTTACAAGTTAAACAATGTTTTACAATTCTATTGTAAATTATGTATCAATGTCCTCGACAGGTAGAGTGCGTGTTTAGTCGGCCAGTGGGGCGACAGCACCGCCCGCATTTTGATGTCGCAAGCATGAGGTCGCTACTTATCACGCCAGTAGCTGTTGCTAAATTAAACTAATCGAATAATAAGTTAAGCTTAGCATGTGAGTACCAAATGCACAGACCATACGACGCTGTCAATCACCGCAGCCATATTTATAAACTGTCAATGTCAAAAATGGTATTACCATTATTGACGTGAGCGTTGTATGCAAATTAGATATTTGAGTGTCATGGGCGAGTGACATTGGTTAGCAACGACATAAAAGATAATTAATTTTTACATGACATTGTTACTCATTAGCTCATAGCTATCAATTTTTAAAAACCATTAAGTAATATTCTACTAAACATAAGACTGTTATACACACAAATCTGGTTTTTAATAGATTGAGGATATGAGAAATGAGTAATGGATGAACAGGTTGGAACACGTCGAGAAACAAATATAGTAGAGTGCCATTTTGCATACCTTTGCGCAACATTTAGAGAGGAGCGCCCGGGGAGGAGAGAGGAGGGAGGAGGCACTTCACTACACTTTCTCGCTGTGATCGCCGACACGTTTGCTTTCGTTAGGCCGGGGTCCGTTATCTCATTTGGCAGGTGCGAGCATGTCGCCTTCCTAGAGAAAGTATCACGAAACATACATTCAACATCATGTACAGTGTTATGCAGTGCGCATCACAAGCCTTAACAACAGTGCTACCGTTATTAATTTGTAAGACGAAAAGTTATTTAAAGAATATGTATATTGTTAATAACAAAGGAAAATGATCCATCACTTAAAAATATTAATTTGTTCTCTGACTTTCCATCGACCTACCTGCAGGTTATTCCACTGCTTGCGGGAACAAAAAACTGTATATAATTATTCCCCGAAATCGGTAATTTAACAGCGGAATTTTTAAGGTTTTTTTATTTATATTTTATTTCAAGCAATCTTTATGAAAAAGGTGATTAATGTTTGTAAAGTGCGTTACTTTTACAAATTCTTATTACCTATATACAAGACTTTCATGTTCATACAATTGCAATTATGACTTAGTTTCAAAACTGAAAGACATTAATAATTGTAACCTATAAATTAAAATTTAACAGATTAGTTAGATAACTATTAAACATTCCTTATTCATGAGCCCTGAGCATGACGGAACCACGGCATGAAGACCGAATGGGTTCGAAATTAGTGGGGCAAAATTCCGATAGTAATTACGTGAGTACAGCCCGAAATTTTAAAAGTAATCATGGACCACGAAAGTTTACATACAAAGGTAGTTAGATTATTAAAAAAAATCGTCTAATATCTAAATTGTCTCGCGCTGGCAGCGATGACCTCACCAGCGGAGTGGGGCTGCACCGACGAGTGAATTGCGCTAGCACGATCATACTTTTTTTATTAAACAAAAAATGACTTCACGACCTACATCAACTGCCATTTAAACGTCAACGAAACGAACAAAATTGTTTATGCAATATATACCTACCGAAATTTGTACTTCGGCTTCTTTAAGACTAAATCGACTTAGACAAACTTATATTATTTGATGCTTCAAATAAATTAAATATTAATTACAAAGTTGAGTAGGAATTTATAACAATAACGTGAGTAATTTTCTTTGTATTAAGATATTATTTTTGTCTTCAATGTCATTATAATATTAAAATGTTATTGACACGTCAAGACATACCATACGTAGCATCCAGATATAATTAACATTAATTAAAAGACAGTATAAATAATATAATTCTTATAACCATAATTAACAGGAAACAATTTGAATAGAATACATTAGTAGTATATGCTAAGTTATATAACAAAAAAGAGTACATATTGTGAGTTGTGATTCGATAGTTGGTGTCAGCAACGCGGTGGTCGGCAACAGGCAGCAAGGTCGTTCTCAATGCTACGTATTTACTGTAAGTTATACACTACGCGAATCTCAAGGCAAGCCCTCCACAAATAGTAGATAGAACCGGAGATAGCTAAAATAAAGCTAAATATATTTACATTATCAAATGTACCAGAAATATAAAAAAATTGTCAATGAACTTTCTGGTTTTGAATGTCAAACATTAATAGTAAAGAACATAATGACATTGCAGCACGCAGCCGCCAGCTGAGTGACGCGTTACTTTGATTTACAGAGATTAGATTAAAAACTAATAAAAAGAGCATTTAAATCCATTCAACAGTTTTAACAGGGTTTAATGGCCAGAGATGCTACGTTTTATATTATATATATATATAAATATAGAGGAAGTTACGTGTCTCAGCTATTTTGCGCTGTTGTTTGCCGGCCGGCGAGATCCAATTATTGTAGCCAAATAAGCAGTGTGCTAAACGAAAGCCAATGCTGATTTGATATTTATATTTTATAGATAAACACATAAAAATTTAAAATTTCAATTTCGTTTACAACATAATAATACTTATTATTTAAAAATATATAATATAAATTATTATCTACACACAAAAATAAATATTTATCAGTTGACAAGGGCATTTAGAAGTCTCAGATTTTGACTTCTTATCTTACAAAATATTATCAATGTATATAATAAAATTACAAAATGGAGGTTCTAAAATATGCCCCGAGTTAATATATTTACATATGTTATTGTTTATTATTAATAGACAGAGATAGATACAGTAAGAGGCAAAATGAGATTTAATAGAAATTTCATAGCCATTTAATAGATGGCTTTTTCTAATTTATGATAAGGCTGAAATAAAAAATATATTAAAAAGGTTAACTACGAACCATTTGTTTCTGGATATCAGTATTTTATTAATATATTTAAAAAAAACTTCCTATGTATTTTATTTTGTTTATCTAAGTTGTACTTTTAAAATTGTCCATATTATTGTACATATATACTTATCTGTTAGATAGAGGCTTTTAGCAATATATATATAATAATAAAAAATAATATATATATATAATAAAAAAGGTGACCTGCAATCATCTGTTCGTGATCGGATAACGACCCTGTAGAAGGTCGTAGCCGCAAAGGGTAACCACCTGATATCGGGGTTTCGCGGCGATATATCATACAATAAAAATAAGTAAAATATAAGTTTCCTTATAGCTCGGAACTATATTTAAATCTATTATAAATGCTTTTTATTAATTATGTAATTAAGAAACTTAAAACTAGTGTGTAGTAGGATTTATTTGGAGGTTGGAATACGTTTGAGTGATCCCAAATACGAGTCAACGTACGAGTCGCCCCAGCCGACGCCTGTTGCTCCTAGGACGTCTACTAAGCCTCCCTAGGTCATTATCTCTGAAGTTATAGAGTTCACCTTCAACGTAATAGGTTTAGTTGAGATTATTTAAATAAAGGTCAGTAATACTGAGAGTTCATTATAGAATTATTTTTAAAATGTTGTCCTCGGCTGTTGGCAACCAGTTGACGTAATATAAATACAACGGTAGAAATTTTGTTTCATAATTCATTCTGTAATTTTGGTTGTTTACATAGCGATTATATTGTGAATACATTAATTTGTACAATACAAACACATGTGTTTAAAATTACTATGTTTACACTAACTTAATATACATTTATTTCTGTTTATAACATTTACAAAAATGTATATACAACTTTCGTAAACGAATATCTTAATCATAAATTTATTAAAAGTATATAAACTTAACAAAAATTAACAATTAATTTCATGTAAATCAGTGAATAATTTGTTTATTAAAGATCTTAATTTAAGATAAGGCTAAATAAAATAACATTTTAAAGGTTAACTGCGAATAATTTGTTCGTGGTTGTCAGTATTTAATATAACAATTAAATTGAAAGTATAGGTTATCATGTATATTCAAAATGATAAGAGAAAACCACAAACAAAGAAAAAAACAATTCATTTTTTTTTATTATTTCGCACTTGAATTATAAAGTATATATATTTGGATGCCTTATGGCTTATATGTTATTTTTTGATAATTTACATCACATTTATTAAGTTAAGTATTATTTTATATGTTATTTAAGATTAGAATTCCTAAATAGATTTTTGTTTATTATTTTTAATTTTATATGTATATTTTTTTTTTACAAGCCTACCAACAATCTCTCTTGTACTTCGTAAGGTTGGCTGGTACAAAATATTTTTGTAGCATTAATCCCTTTCGTGCATTATTTTTGTATTTTGTGCAAAAAAGAATTTAAAAAATTGGATTAATGTGTATTTTCCCTATTAGAAAAGAACAATAAACGTATCAATTGCAATAAAACCCAATTTCTAAAACATAAAACAACCTAACTTAATTTGAGGTGATCGACCTGTCTGTCCTACTACAACTTTTCGTCCTCAACCTTTGGATGTAATTAATATAATATATAATTGCTTTCCAGACGTAGAAAATAAGGTAATGGTGGACGAGGTCATAAGTCAATTGAGTTCGAATGCTTTATTATATTTTATTCACTGAAAATTCAATTATTTGTTTTCAGACTTTTTAAGAATACTTTGTTTAATAAATAATTTCTTCTTACACATTAAAAATTCCTTTACTTTTTTCTTATAAAATTAGGTGATATAGATAAAATGAGAAATTTCATTCCAGGATTTTTTAAATTTCAAAGTATTTATAGATTTAAAAGTTATTTATGTATATTTTGTGTTAAAACATACTGTGTGTGGTTACAGATCACGTAAGCGAGGTCCCAGCAGCTCCTGTGAACTGGGATACGGAGAAAGAGATGATCAAATGAATGAATGCAATGCTGCGCTCGTGCTAATGTCTCTCAGCTGCTCACCGAATTCACCTCGACCCAGTAAGTACTCTCTAATGTTATATAATTGATTTAAAAGGTTATTCTATTAGATTCATTTGACGATTTAGCTGTAATTGGTATGAAATTACTGGTAACTTTTGACGTTATAGTGCAGGGATGGCCAATTCAATCGGACTCGAGATCTGCTGTCTGTCTTTCTAATTCTTTGCGGTCTACCGACTAGGAGTTTTTTGACTACACTCCAATAATTTTTGTGATATTTAGGACGGGAATAAGGATAATTTTTTACATACCTGCGATCGAGTGACGTAGAGGCCGCGATGGTCGATCGCGATCGACGTGTTGGCCTCCCCTGTTATAGTGGATATTATGAGATAACGCTATGATGGTCTAGCAGTTACGTTAAGCGATGCTTCTATTCTTACATAACAAGAACACCTGCAAGTAGTTATAATGTAACACATTGTGTTAGTTTTCGACTTTCATATCTCAATATATTTGTAGTCATGACAGCTCAAAGTATATAAAATAAAATAACGGAACTCTCGCGCATTGATCTCATACAAGAACTTTTAAGAATTATCTTTGTAACTGAACATATTGTTTATCTTGTGTAAATTTTATCTTTATCTAGTAAGTTATTGTTTATAATAAATTCTATATTTTTGTGTTTTATTAAAGGATATCATAAATTGACAATTCAGAGTTTGGATTTAGTATAAAATGTACAAAATGTTGATAACGTCTAGACTGAAGTCTAGACATTGTCTAGACAGGTATTCAGAGTAACACCGCTGGTGTTATGAGCTTCAACCAAATGCGATCTAGTTAGTCGAGAGCATATTCAGCTGCCCTTTATTAGCCAGACCGTGCTTAGTTATTTATTCAACCACGCCAATCCCTGTATTGCACAATTCCCAACTCTAGAATTATATAAAACATCCATTATTTACTTTACATAATAAATGAATGCAAAACTTGTTCTCAGGAAAGTATGAAAACAGATATTTATAACTTTTTATCATAGTTATTTCTATTTTACTATTTATTGAAGTAGTGTCTTACACGCACATTACCCACGTAGGCGGACTAATTAACTGAAAACCGCTCACAAACATGTGTAAATAAGACATTAAAAACATTACTCAATTTCAATACAAAGAACTCCTTAATGCTCGTAAAATTTTACGAGTCATCTTCTACATGGGTCTAACGCCGGTATGCGGTATATATGCCGCGAGAAAATAGCTGTTCTTACGAGTGAAAGTGGCCGACTATAGTTCCGTTTCGTAATTTACTGCCGTATAATTTTGTTTGTGTACGCACTTTAAACATTTAAATTACAAGGTTCATTATTTTAATACAGATTCTGTTAACTTATTCACTGTGTCATCGAAGAATAATAAATGAACATATTTAATATTTTGGGTTTTATAAAAACAGTTTAATAAGGAAATAAATATTACCAAAAGAAAAAAATGAAGTTAAATGTAAAGGCGGACAAGAGAATGTTTAGCTTTAATAGATTATTTATGGAACAGGCGCATGGGGAGGACGTTCTTCAGTGTCACCGGGAGCGAGCAGCAGTTCAGGGTCGTCGTGGCGATCGGGCACACCATCTCCTCCTCCCGTCTCTTCATCCTTCAGCGATGAAGGCATTGCCATGGATTATGAAGATCTACATCCACGTAAAAAGAGGGTGAGTGTTCATTAAGACAAGTCATAAAGCTTTAATGAAGTTATATATAAATTACAATTCAATGTAATACAGTCATGTCCATGTTAGAATAGTGAAAACTATATTAAATACAAGTGTGATGTTGTATGAGTTGTATACCGTTACAAAGTGCGTGTAAAGCTGTAATGTTTCTTTGAAACCAAATTACCCGTATGTCTTGTTTAACGTGGCCAGCCACCGTACCACCAGCTTCAATTAGACCGTGACACAGATCATGCTCGCTTTCATATTATAGCTACGAGAAACATTCATTAAATTTGTAGCAAATCTGAAGCGACGTCATGTAAATAGAACAAATTAACACATAAAGCAATGAGTTTTCTTTTCCCAAGTTGATTAATTGCTCTATAGACTGCATTAAGAAAATATTGTCTGACGCATAAGTGATTAAGCGTGCAGATGCAAGGCAACCTTTTGTCTAACGTAATATAATAGTTATGTGTCATGGTAGCTCTACGAGATTTTGCAAACCGTTTGGTGCCAGCCTTCAGGTACGGCCATCACTTTCACCTGGTAAACACCTGTTTTACATCGATACTAGCCATTATATCACTAGAAGCAGTTCCTTGTTGCTATCTCTATTTTGTATGTAACAATACATATATAATAATAATTAACTTATTTAGTTATGTAATTGTATAAACATAAAATAAATTTGGAACGGAAAGTTGTTCTCGATATATATTACATTATTATAGAGGACATTTCCTTTCTTTGAATTTTTTTTACAATTGAATTAAAATTTGAAATGTAATTACCCAAAAAAATTACAGAGACGACAACACGTTACTATATTGTGATTTAAAAACATACTGTTAGTTCTTTGTTTTGAACATATATCGAGTTAATACGAAGGCAGCGTGTATATATAATATTATATTATTAGCGATACACGTACATAGTTCAACGAGTACAATGTCAAGGCAGAATAGGTACTGTGGTCGCATATTATGTAATTCTATTGTGAACTTGTCATAAATACATTTACGACTTCGCGACAGACTGACATCATTTGTATTATAACAGTTAACTAATGATAGATATATTTGCTATAATTATTAATTGACAAACTTCGATTCATAAAATGTCCTTGAAATTATTGTTACTATTAAATATGCGTATTGTAAAATACAAGTAGGCCACGATTCAAGTTACATAACACACGCTTGTGGAATGAATACTCCTACGTTTGGACAATCAAATCTATTTACCTAGTTGTGTGGCTTACGTTTACTCTACATTATATTCTTATAGGTATGACCTCAGAGAGCGTGTTATATACGTGTTAACGGATTTAAAACGTCTACAAAATATCAAAGCATTTCTTTCTCATGATTACGTAATGGTTACACGCTGACGCACTAAAGGCTTAGTTAAACAAAGAACATTTATGGGTTCAACTGCATATAATCACTAACTTTGAAAGTATATATTATATGAATCGATTTTAATAAGTGAGGCCATTTAAGAATATAATTACCAGAAGCTACACACGTTCTTTGTGTTATAAGTCTTTGTGCAAACAATATCATTCATACGCAGTTATTTAGTACAACTGTCTGCGTATCCACAAGATGTTTCAGTCCCACGCTCGACTTTCAACCTTGTAGTGACGGCCAATTCTCGTGGGTGGACCAGAGACGCAATGATTTTCACCTACTACTCTTACGTAACATGTATTTACTCAAAAATTAATAGTAAAATTTTACTACCTAGTAGAGAATAACAACGTTTTTAGGATAAGAAATAATATTGACTATTCTATGATTAGAAAATATCTATCAGTTGTATAACAAATAACTGTTTCTGATAATGTTAATATAAAATTTAATACCTGCAAAGAAAATTTTGAAATTTTACTTATAAATGATCTACTCAATTCTTGCAATAGAACGTGAATTGCATGTTAGATGAAGTCAATCGAACAATTGAAGAGTGTATTGCTAAAGATCGATATGTGAACTCCTACGCAAATGGCAGGCAATGCTTGCGGACTACTATTTGCAACAATGGCTTGCCCCAGACTAAATGTCGCCGGTGGAATTATCACATGAGTACACTTGGCAACCATTCTGATTACTAGTCGCTGACGGAAATTGTTACGTACTTATTATCTTATTTGAATCCACAAAGAAGGTACTTGTAATTTACATCCATAGCAATATCGAGAAGAATTTTAATAAATTTGGTATGATGATAATAACAAAGGATAGCAACCAACACCAACACGGTCGATGTAATTCAAGAAGACATCATTTTGCAATTGACTAACGACGATTATTGTGCAGCATTAGTATAATCTTTCCCCGTCAGCACTCGGATTATCGCTCTCAGGGTCGGCAACCTCCTGTCCGCTATCCAACACATGTGAACGGAACCAGTTCCTGTGCATCACTTATGCCATGCCCACCCACCTTTGCTCCAAAAAACTACGTCATCAATGACTCAGCTTATCATGACTATTCCAATAACTGACAGTTCAATTAAACTGGTTCATTTAAATTAGTAATAAATTTATTTGTAACATAAATGACTAAATAAACTTCATGGCTTAGCAACAAGTATATTATGAATAGATGCAAAATCTGTTGTTAACGAGTGTAGGAGTGACGCCAGCTGGCAGACCTTGGGTAAGGACGTAGCTATAATAGCAAAGCAAGGGCCTTGTAAGTTTTCTGCATGCAACATAGACACTTATAATGTACATTTTCATATTTATCCTTTCTAACTTCCGTCTTTTCACTTCAAGCTTTAAGCCAGCTTGGATTAAAAACTGATCTAAAATTAAGGAAAGGTCTCTTTTTTATAAGTACTAGTGATTAATGTCTCTATTAAAATTGATAAAGTTGTGTGATTAATATGATTAATAAAATTTATTTTATTTTACTTTTTTCCTGACCAGTATCTTGTCATAAGAGTTTCAATAATTTTCCTAAAATTGAAAATTGCAATCACTAGTAGTTGTGTCTTCTGTCACTGTCAATATATGTAGATAAGAAAAACAGCTGCATGTCCGCTCCTGTCACGATAATTGCTAATGTTCTCCAACATCACCTCACATAAATATATTACATAATCTGTGCAGCGCATGTATTCAAATATATCTCAATTAAAGTATATGTGTGAAATAATCGCACATTGAAAAATAAATGACGTTGAAAAAAACATAATTAAATTACGCGCAATTAAAATAAGCACGACCTTTTAAAAATATTTTTATAAACGAAGTCGCCTTGTAAAGATTATAAGGAAATCACTTATAGGAAATGTGGATAAGGAAATGTCGAGATAGAAGTGCAACGAAGAAAGCACGAACGCTATCGAATGGCACGTGTAACCTCGGTAACATAAATAATAAAATTTGAAGAGTTCATAAAATATAGCCTTTCTTTAATAATAAATAATTTTTAATAATAAAGATAAGATTATCAAGTGACTATTATCTAAAGGTCACTTGATAGTCTGTGCAATTTATGTAGCTCTGTGCAATTTTGGTAACCTTAGACTAACTATGGCACATTTAACTGAGGATCGATTTGACGTGAAAACTATCGACAACACAAAATGGAGGCCATCACTCAAACTCATATTTTTGCTGTCCCTTATATTTGTATACAATCAAATATTACATTTATTGTTTGTGTTATAAGAGCTATATTTTCATGCAAAGTATGCGCTTGAGATTAATATACATGTTATTTCCTTATGTTTCTACAATGATATACATACTCGTATACAACTTGAATATTTAAAATACTTCACGTTTATGTATTGAACACGTTTTGATCAAGTTTTATGATGACGACTACATTTAATTCTTTTTAGTAATTTTTTTTATCTAATATTATATATATAATAAATAAAATATTATTTAACATCACAATTGTCATGGCTCTTTGGCTGCCTATGGCTGTCTATGGTTGATAAATGATGGCTAAATGAAGACTAAAACTCAAACCAATTTTGGTGGCAAAATCATCTAACTAGTGTTTGTCAAGGTAGCGTACTTAAACAATTTTTAAATCTAAATACGTATGTATATGACGGTTTTCAACGTCGTCAATGTTCGTGATTGGCAGAAGGTCACTATTATCGCAACACACTGATAAAATAAACCAATTTCTTATCTAGTAAGACAACGAATGACTTCCTCATATATTCAGGGCCATTGTTTAGAAACGATTATTAAAAATATCAAAAATAGTCAAAACAAACTTTTCTTTGGGTAACATTTATTTTAAATACCTTTGCTTTTGACGTTTCTGATAAAACACCAGATTATATTAAGGTAGCATTTCTAATATCAATATCTGGATCTCTGTTTGTGTGTTGTTTTAATATATATTTTACCGTTTTTAGATATTGTAATCTGATTAAAATAATTCATCGTTAATATTATTTCGTAATTTTCATTATTGATATGATTCCGTAACAAGTAATCTTTGCTGTAAGTTTTATCTACATATCTATATTCTTGATAAACATTTAAGATAAGGCATCGGTAGCGGATAGTAAGGGCGCCGGCTGTCGCTACCAGCGCTCACGTGAACTGAGATGCTGCACGCGCGTTCTTCGTGATTACTTTACAAACACCTATAATATTAGTATCTCAAAACCTTGGAGATTTTGTTTGTTCAGTCTATTTTAATCGCAAGCCATTATATTTAAACCTTCCCTTGTCAACGTATTACATATTTTTTTATCTATTTCATGGTCAAGATTGTATAAAATAGTGATGTAACGATACCTATTGTTTCACTGATTTTAAACAATCGACTACAATTAATCTAGTCATAATTTTTAACACAGATTTCGTTACCCAAAAACCGTTACGGTGTTGCAAAAAATTTGTTTTTATGAGTGAAGCTTAGTTTCAAGGCTCGTATAACATTGCGTTGTGTTGCCAGCGTATTTCAACACGAATAAAGACACGGCCTTCGCGGTCTATATTTAAAATGCGGAAGAGTTGCGGTACTAGAAGCGCGCAGATCACTCCCCGCTCAGTAAACAGTTAGGATAGTAAATGGCAAGCGCGGAACTGGTCGCTCTGATGACGGCTCGCACCTTTGAACACCCTTCTCGTTTTGCGCGAATGGGCACCCTGATTATAACTGTAAATACTTATTGACTTTGCTATTTGTAGGTTTAATCACCATTATATTTACATGAGTTCAATTATGCATATATTTATTGAGTTTCCAGTGAAAAAAAAATACCTCCTAAACCAGAAAATAAATATTTTTGTTAGTGTTTTCAAATCTTAGTAGGCATAATTTTTATTTAATTAAAATTAATATTAATATGAAAGTTATATTCAATATTAATTTATGATTGCTTATTTTGTACAACTCGCCTAATTGTTTTGTGCATATATTATACACCGTTAATGACCTTTAACCCCCCCCACCCCCCCACCCCCTTTGAACAGTGGCCCTACTTCCTATACGTATGAATAGTAAAGGTCATATATATACTGATCATTGGCTTTTGACTTGCATATGCGAGTTTGAATAGCGTTTGGCATATATAATTGTTTCATTCTATTTTTTATGGATAAGCCAACATGGATGTAATGTTTGAACGGCCCAATATAATATCAATGTAGGTCAGAATTGTAGGTCGCACAGTTGATACGCTTGAAACATGATAATATAAAAATTGGTAATATTAAAACTTAGCAATAAATATGTAAATAATTATTAAATACAGGCCGAAACAAACATTATAAGCGTTTATCACTCCCTTGTATATATTAATATTCATAAGTATATCGTCGCATGACATCATGTTGAGTAATGGAGACCGGACCATGGGCCTCTTAGTGACAACAGCAACTTGTTCGATAATTATTGATCGAATGAGTAACTAGATCGGCAGCTGTAATAGCTTATTCTAGTACTGTGGGATCGCGTTGTGCAACAGCGAAAATAGGTTACATCCATACTTGCGACCTAGATACAGCGATTGTATTTGAAATTTGAGTCCTTTGTGCTAGCACTCCAAACCGTAATACTATTTAAATAAGGCCATATGAATAAATTACATATTTAAAACGTAATAGTTTGACTTAAACATTTGATGTTAATAAATAGTCAAAAAACAAAAATCGTTTCGTATTTTCAACTTTATCATAGGTCGATGGTGTCGCCGAGCTCCGCGCGAACTTCAGTTTTGTTGTTCTTCTGTCTCGCTCTCCGGGTCATCGGCCGACACACCACGACTCCCTCGTTCTAATAACCCTGTACATATCGGTAGCTTGATACATTATCATTTTCGTAATATAAATTCTTCTGCGTGAATTTATAAAAGGTATGGCGTGACGTGTGGGCGTTAAGGTCACACACCCTATCCTGATGACCTTGATGCGGTCAAAAACACCATCCTACAAGCCATTGACCAGAGATCGTCGTTGACCGAAACCAATCTTACTTTTATGGTTTGTTCACATTTTTATATGATCAATGATCACATTAGGCAATTATTTATACTGCCGTGAACAATTAATAAGAGCAAAGGAGTTGTTTGACTTGCGTGCCTCACGACATTGAAGGTAATTAAATAATTAACTCCTTTTGTTGTTGATAAACCTACACAAACTGTATGTTTTATTTTTTTTATTGAAATATTAAAAATATACCACATTTATTCAGACACCATATTCGAGCCACAACATTCAAAGACATAGATTCATATTCGAGCCACAATATCAATAAAAAACCATTGTTGATTTATTACAAAGAGCAAAATTAGACCGGCAGTTCTACTTCTTAACATAAATGTACTGTCAGATAGGTTGAGTCAATGCGTTTTTTTAACCGGCATCGGCAGGGCATTCACACCGATCTCGGGGCAGTGCCCGTTCTTGACAGTTCAAATGTTTACATTTTACATCTCGAAGGATCACTTGCTACTCACTTCAACTGATTCAGAACTGAAAATGTTTATCGCGATCACATTAGGTTAACAAAACTATGCAGATTACCTGATCTTACCTGTCTGCTCCTGAATGCTTTTCGTTAACTTTAATCTCTCTGTTATAAATATCCATCCCTAATAAAGTTCTACATTGAATAAAATATTGAAAAATAAGACTTAAATAAATGTTCGTGTTCAATGAAATATAATTCAACGAATTTATCAGCATAAATGTTCAAAACCATACAATGACTTTCTCGTAATAAATGTTAAATATTTATACGTTACTGAAAACAATAATATTTGTGTAGTTACCTATATATAGCGGCGAATATCACCGGCGCAGCGGGAACAATAGCACGAGTTCATCAGACTCAATAATGAGCGGTCCTACGGGGTCAAAAAACTACCCATTTTACAAACAACATACGACATAACTAAACGACAATCTGTAACAGTATTCCTTGAAACTGTCTAAATAAATTGCGTAGTTTTATACACTTGACGGCATGCCAAAATTTATATCAAGCCGCTCGCAAAATGCCTAATCGTTTCTCATTAATCCAAGATTTAATGTTATCGAAGAATATTTTAACTGCAGCTTTAATTCAAGATAATTATATATAGCGGGGATGTCTGAGCGTTTCTGCGTGCGTTTGTAGAAAAAGTGAAATTGTAACAAGTCAGAACCAGTCGGGGTCGGTGACCAGAGAGGCGTCTCTAACCATCGGTGGCAGTCGCCATCGCGCTAGGCTGATTCATCATTACGACTCACTCCTCACCTCTCCAGGCGATGCCAGGACCTCGTGACTCATTACGCAGTCTTTTGTCACTAGTTTTTTTTTTGGAATAACCCAAGTTTCTGCCTCTATACTTGGTCCTGGTCATGATTTAATATATAATATATATTTGGCATATAATATATTATTATATATTTTGCAAATACACTATACTTCAATTCAATATTGGTAAATCTTCCAAACCTATTGATTTAAAAATGTAAATATAAAAAAAAATTAAAATCCAAAAGTTATAACTCTTCTCAAAATTTATTTCGTATCATCACAAACAACCAAACAAAAAAAAAACTAATATGATCTATAGATCCAATCAAAATAACATTACAAGAATCTTATTTCTCAGAACAGAATGAGCCAACGGACGCGTTTGTTTCTTGCCTTGAACATATTTCTTGTTCTTCATAAAAGTAAGGGTGAATCGCGGAGGTGCGGGAGTTGTTTGAGTTCAATGCTTCTATATATAGGGCTTCATGATTTAAAAATCCTTTTGTAATTTAAAATGATAATTGCAATGTAATAAAGAATCCAGATATAAAAATGACTACCATTTTGTTTTTTTTTTTAATTATTATTCAATTAAGACAATTATATATTGTTATTGATCATAAAGTTTATTTTTTACAAAGATCAATGATTACGAAAACCAACATGAGTAAGTAAAATAGCATGGGGTAAGTAGCAGATATGCAACTGGGTTCAATAACCTGCAGCCCCTTGCCATGGGGTGCAGTCAATATTCAATGTACCTAACAGGTACATATATCTTGTTACTTCTGAGATTACTATACAATTTTTGTCAATATTTAAGCCGAGTTAATTCGTTACATACAACAAATAGTAAGAAGAACCGTAACCAAATAAGAAGTAATGAATTCATTTGTTTACTTCGGAAACGTCTCTATTAGTTCTCGTTTTAAACAACGGTCATTAGGTTTGTTTGTAAACGTTGAGTATTTTAGTAGAGTTCGTTTGTTGACAAAGCTTGTTTTGAAACTCGCGCCACAGCCGGCCACGTGAGACGTGACCAAACTCTTTGCCGGTTTCCTCATCCTTTTATCACACTACAATACGTTATTGTAATTTTTAGTTACCGGTTTTTTATTCAATTATAAACTTCTTTCAACTTTATCAATGCTATTTATTTTTTAATTTTTAGTTAATTGTAATTAGACGTCTTGAAGACCTAATAAAAAGTTCATTGTAATGTTATTGTTACATCTAGATCATTACTTATACAGTTTGAAATGGTTGCATGTGGATTATTAAGTGGACTTCCGCAGTTGGCTGAGAGATGTTGCATAATTAATGTTCATAAGCGTTGGTTAGGTGTCATTGTAGATTGCGGCACACAAAGACCACAGGAGGGCACCGTCCGTCACGCCATGCAGTATTCAACGCATCTATGATAGAGCCATCTTCCTCATTCTCTATACAGTTAGAGCAGGATAGCACCAAAACAAGCTATCTCGTCGCGTTGCGTTGAAGTATATGGAGAAAGAAGGTCATTCTAGCGAAATAGACTTATGTGTAATATCAAGCTAAAAAGAGATGCAAGGAAAACAAATCAATAAGTCATCTCGTTTCGCGGAAGAAAGAGACGGCGCAATAACAAACTAGTATAAAATGTCGGTTCGCGTTACATGCAGTCTCTAATCGAATGTAAGCCTTGTTGTCTATCCGTATAATACTAATTTGGATAACTGAATGTTGTTTATCTGTGTTCTAGAACGCAATAATCTCTCAGTTCATGGAAGATCCCGTTGTTAACTCTTAGCGTAGAACAATATATGACGCAACATCATCAAAATAAACCATAAGCCGTTTGACTGTGATTTATTTTGAACAATAATTTGGTTACATTTAAGTGACTTGAAAGTCCTTCAACAAAAATTATCTGGCATGTGCAGGATCAGTTTTGTGATATGTATAATCATTATTACATTTTTGAATCGCAATTTTAATACACATTCACTATATATCCTTACTCTGCAACATCTCGCTTTGTTGCTTGTCATCCTCTATCCTTCGAGCAAGTATACTGTCCTTCTCACCTGTTGACGTATGCACGGGCCGCCACCGGTTCATGAAATTTCTTCTCTTATTATGAATCCATTAAAAAAATATATATTATATCTAAACCAAAATAAAATCAAGTATCAAAATGTATTTAACCTGTTTATAAGCTATATAAAAGGTTTGGCCGGGCCGCCTTGTTTGCATCTCGGCCAACTGATAAATGCACTATGTTGTCACAATATAAATATACTATAGCTGCTGTACTACATCCAACTGCAAGTGAACACATCGAAAAGATCCGGCACGTGTAAGCGTTTGTATAGCACACTAGTGTTCTACTCAGGGATTGCCATTATGAGATAAAAGTATTTATAAGTGCATGACTGTATTTACTGAAGTAGATTGAAGACAACTTCTAATATTTATTTAATATATTAACCATATGAAAAAAGTTACTTAACATTTTTCCTAAAATATGTTATTAATTATCAATTATTATTATATACAAGGTTACTAAGAAATAAACTGTATTGGCAGACCTAGTTTACTCCCTGTTTATCGGGGGAGTAAAGTAGGTCAGTGGTGCAGCGAGGGACGCCCTCAGTGCCCCACCATATTTGTGGGGGAAAGGAGAACCATTCAGTATTTGTCTGCATCTAAATTTACGACAGCAAATTCCAAATTAATCTTTGAATGATTAATGAGCCATAATTGTAAACAGAAAAAGTATTTTAAACTAATAAATTGTTATATATTACGAATTATTTTGATATCGGATTTTAAAAGTATTTTTCATAATATGTACCTACAATTCGATGTGTTTTTTGATCTTATTATACAATTTGCAAGACCTTTTTTAAAGGGCGAGGTATTGACATTTAAATTTTATAGATTAAGTAAATAAATATTAGTGTTTATTTACTACAAAATATTTAAAGAGAAATATATTTCAATATCTGAATCTTATTTGGCATAGCAACAAAGAACATTACGTCCTCGATATCCTAAACCGCAGAGCGGGCGTACACCATTGATTGTAGCCTATGACTCATGATATGTCCCCATTGTACTCACCAACTATGACTCTAATGGCCGACAATTCGGTTATAACCTAAATAGTTTAAATCAGGCAACAAATTTTCAATAGAAAATAGTTAGGTGTCTAGTTGCCTGAATATCATTATTTTTTCTATTGTAATTTTTCCCACATGAAACAATGGAATATCGCAACCTTCGCAGACCACCCTTGGCCGTGGTTCTGTGACCTAGATGTAGGCCCCGCGCCCCTCCGCTTCATACTGCTGACCTGACCCAGATCTAAATGCACTTCATGTAGCCTCAGTTCCCTGGCGTGGAGCATCGGTACCACTCCGCCCGCACCCCAATTTCACGTCCCTGACACAGCTCTCGTCTATGCAACCCATTTATTCTCGTATATCGGGTCACAGACAGCATGTATATACCCTATAATTTGTAATGTAAACTAAACTTAGCTATACATAACTTACAATGTAATCAAGGAACTGGATTTCTGTATTACAGCAAGCTTTATTCGACCGGTCATAATAATCATGTTAATATGGCATTGAGTAGAAGGTCAATTTAAAATCTTTGGCGAACTAGTTCAGTTACGAGCTCTCACCTCGGACATCTATTAACTTCAGAATTTTATTCTATTGCATTCTATGTGTATTACATTACTTTACTGCAAAAATGTAAACTTATGTGAATTCTGTGGTATTGTTTCCGCTTGGTCATAGATAACTAATCACACATAGGTAACATTACACTCACAGATAATTAATTCAATTTAAATGTCAATCCTTGATCTTAATAACAAAGATATTATTAGTATTTGAAGAGTATGAATTACAAAAATAATAATCGAGTATGTAACGGGTGTGGCAGTGGACCAGCGGTGCAGGGAGTGAGGCGTTGCGACACCGCAAGGCCGCGACCTAGAACCGCTTCCGTACTATACAATGTAGCTCAATTTAACTTGTGACCACTCTGCTATTGAATCTTCCCATAGAAATCATAAACAACCTTGCTCTATATTAAATTTTGAACAACACTATCACGTTTATTTTATATGGTGACATTTGTTTAATAAATTTGTTTATTGTTTCAGATCAACAGCGTCGTATTCGAGTGTACTTGGAGAGGCTGCGGGTATATCACGAATACATGTTTGTCTATTGAAGCACACATCCGCCAAACGCACTTAGGGTGAGATATGTTACACGTGTACAGATTTATTTATATAATAAATTCCTGATACAGTGACAAATATTGAACTTTATTCTCGTAACTAATATGGATACAGATTGTTGCATGCGCCGGCGGTTGCCAACGTTGCTAATTCGCATGAAATCGATAATACACAGATATTTCGTTTAGGTACCACGATATATTACTTTAATATACGATAAAGCGCTTAATAAAAGTAACTAACATTAAAACGCTATTCACGAAATTACAATACATATATGTGTTGATAGAAATATTCCATGAATATTCCTTGGGCTAAACACGAATAAACACGATTAAAATGAATAGAATTTCTATTATATGTATACGAGAACACTATCAATTCCAATTGATATTTTGATTAGGCTTAAAAAACACAAATTAATGAATGTGGTCGGCCCTTGTGACCCGGAAGCGACGAGGCTTCGCGACAAGGTTGACTATGCCTAGCTCTGAAGCTCGTTATGAACAAGGTCACGCGCGCTCGCTTCTTACGTAACAACTGCTACTGTTTTAATATCGATATCAACTTTTAGTGCCCCTGTATACTTGACCTACATTTTATAACACGTCTTATATATGTGTTTGAGCAAAATTCCTAACTGTATTATGATTTCTAATTCTAATTGCCGATATCAGTACACAATTTATGAATTAGGTCTCCTATTTTGTTATTAAAATAATGTTATAAAACTTTATTATAGACCAAAGAAGGAGGGTGAAAGCGATCATGAAGAAGAGTTTTATTACACGGAGCGCGAAATGGCTGCGCCTGCGCCGCCGCCTACCCTCTCCCACCGAGACATGTGCCGGCCTCCGCACGAGGACCCCGACTACCAGCGACAACTTGTGGGATCCTATAGGTGTGAATTATGGATTTAGTTAAACTATATTATATTTAAAATTCACATTTAATTATTTTATAATGGATATAATAAATAATTAATAAACATTGTAATAATAACTCTTAATCAATTTTCAGGCAAGGTCTTCTATCAACCTTGCAAAATGGTTCAGCGAGACCTATAAGCATTCCCGTTACGCATTCCTGGTCAAGCTCACACTCACCGGTAAGCTTAGAAATAACATTTATTTTATTATTGATTTTTAGTCGTTTTCTCGGTGTAAGGCAATTAGACCACAACTTAACTAAAATTCATGTTTCAGCACTTGCCTTATATCTAACTACATATAAGTCAAACCGACTGGACAACTATCCACACGAATTAAATGTTATTGTAATGATATGTATTGAATTGTTAAATCATAAACAATGTGTCCTTATTAATAATTTCAGAAACACCTAAAGATCTCCGGAGTGAGCAGTTCTCCGGGCAGCCCAGGGCGCCGCCCTCGCTCCGACAACAAGAAGTGCCGCAAGGTGTACGGCATGGACCAGCGCGACCTGTGGTGCACTCAGTGCAAGTGGAAGAAGGCGTGTACGCGCTTCGGTGACTAGCGCTTGCGCCGCTCGCTCGCCTCCGTGCGTGCTGTGATGAACTTTAAGTGAGCATTTTGCTTTCGAAAGCGACGGATGTCTCCTCGGACCGAAGACTCAGTATTCCTTATTGGCGAGAACTACTCCGTTTGCAGGATGTGACGAATTAGTTTAAATCAAAAGTATATTGTTAATTGAGTTTTTATTTAATATAAAATTATACGGAGTAAATATACTATAAATATATTGAGTAGGTGTAAAGTTTAAAGGGAGACATATTTTTTTTCTCTATGAACGTGACTCGGTATTTTGACTGCAAAATGGACATTGCCCACGTATTTTTGTAACGCGGTAGAATTGCCTTTACTTGACACGCACATGTGTCGCTCTCGGTCAGAGACTGTGAATAATAGTTAAGATATTAGATATAAGGTTAGACTGACAACGCAATGCAGTGTGAAAACAATTGTTATTGAAATACAAATACGTATTCACTTACCTCGTACTTTAAAGACTCACTTTTAAGACTCACTATTTTTTACCGGACACTAGCTTTTAATAGGTATATTAACGTAGTTAATGGGATTTTTGTGCAGAAATAGAACCAAAATAAATTGTAAATTTAGCTTTCCTCTTCTAAATTACATTGCAATAACTATTCCTTATCTGCATTGACCAATATTGGTCTAAGCAATACAAAGGAGTCGAAACATATCTGTAATAATATCGAAGTATAAAATCCTATAAAATATAGAATTCAAAATATTATTTTTTTACATATCTATAGGTAACACTTGTATCAATTTTCAAAATAAAATAATATAGTGAATGTCGTGATAATAGGTATATAATAAAATTGCGTGACCTATTCTTCTAAAATATTATTATAAAGTATAAAGTAAAACAGCAATAACTTTAAAAGGCTTCGTTGTTGTAAAGCGTATCAGCATGGAGTCAGTGTTTCCGTCCACGTCTCAAAAGTGCTTCATCGAGTAACATATTTTAACATATAACAATTATTTTCACGCTGCTCCTGCGACCCGCAAAATGCGAGCAACAAAGTCGACTCGGTGAAGGAGCATTCCAGTCGCAATAAACCTCGGTGATATTTATCACTTATTATATGTTTTGACTGAATTACTAGATAATAATGAATAAAAACATATAGTAATAAAAGGATTAGTACAGTAAGTTATCTCAGATTCGACTAAAAGACTACACAAATTTAGACTTAAATTTTTATGAACATATCTGTACCGTATACATTGTTGGTCCTACGAACAAGGAGACAATACTCAGAGTTAGCCGCGCCCCCCGGGAGCTGCAGGGGTGGCGCTGGCAGTCTGCACTATGACCAGAGAGCCCGTCCTTATACGATGGTGGCAGCCCTGGCTATGATAACTAGGAGTGGAAAGGTTTGGAGGTAATGTTGCCCTTCTTATGACACGAGATCTATGGCGTACGAAAAGCCGAACCAGAAGTTGTGATACCTTTATAATTTTGAATTAAATTTGGCGAGCAAAGGCAATGTTCAAAGTTTTTACAAAAATACGGACGACGAAACGAATGAAATGATCTAAAATCAATGAGAAGACTGTTGCAGTCGACCGACACCTCCGTGGAATGTGGAAGAAGAAAATAATGTGATAGATGAGAAGGACAAGAAAGAGACGGCGATTGCGAACTGCAATATTATTTGATAAGTATTATTATAATATAATTATATTTGTAAATAGATAAATATATTGAGAACTATATTTAATATATTCTAAAACAGATAATTGAAAGCAATTTTCCGATATGTACATAAAATGATATTGCTGTATTTACTGTTACTTAATTATGTTATTAAATTCGCTATGTTTTTGATTTTATAAATAATAGGTTATAATGTCTATATAAAACTGTTAACGATCAGCGCGGTATTTCGTAGTTTAAACAGAATTTAATAACACAGTTTGATAAATTCGTTTGTTATTAAATAAAACTAAACGGTCGTCAGAAGTTAAATTCGTGTGTGCCAATTTTAAAGATATGGATATTAATTTCCGTTTTGGACTTATTTTGTTATCCCCGTACTAAAAGTTGGTGCTCGATCTTAAAACAACACAACCACATAGCCACAAAACATTTCATTAGACTAAATTAATGTTAATTAAGTACCAAAAATATGCCTTCTAAAAGTCGATACACTTTTTATAACCTGTGTTAAAACAAATATAAAAAATAGCTGGGTAAAAAACACAACACATATTTTGGTTTTATCACTTAGGGAAAGATCACACTGGCACATCAATCCTTAAGTTTCAACATATCTTTTTAATAAACAAAATGTACCTGCGAATATTACCAAATACATATTTAAATTATATATTTCATTACAATAATGGTTGTGATACGTCATTGTGAAGTAAACAATGGCATGAAACTTATTTTACGCATCGAAACTCCGCGCTCACCAAACCAAATGATCACTTAGTATAGGCAACTACAACTCAGCTAGCGATTTGACAACTGCCATATTGTAAGGATCTAGGCATAATGGGATATTAATAATATAGTTATAGTGATATTTTAAGTTGAAGTCATATTGTAGTATTTAATAATTTTAAGTACAACAAGAATGTATTACCTTCATGTTAGGTGATTTTTACAGATACGTCTCCTGAAATCTACAGTTGATTGTAAAACAAGGGATAAGATAAAATTTATTCTTTTTTCCGTGTACTAAATACAAAATAAAGTTGCCTTTTCATTAACAGAAAAAAACGTTATACACTTCTGTAACATAAAAATTCTATAACTATTTAAATGTCATTGTTTGAACTGAATTATTAAAAAATATATTCGCTAAAGTTACAAAGAATTAAAATTATTATAGCTGTTATAACAAATTATCGAATTGTTAAGAAATGTATCCTTGTATTACATAATTTACTTTTACTATGAGACATAAATATTATGTGCTTGCTTTTAAAACCGAAAGAAATCCTTGTAGAGTGCGTGTATTGTGTTTTGACTGTTCAAGTCTGTGCAATCTGTGCAGTCTGTGCAGCCTGCGCAGTCTTGTGCTGTCTGTACAATCTGTGCAGCAATTATCAAAGTATTGAAATCCCAACACCAACTGGTGCTTGATAAACCAGCTTGGTTATATATTACACAGATCTCAATTTATATTGAAGCTATTAGATTTAAATGGAAGTAATATATTAGACTATTTCTAAATGCTTTGATAAGCTATGTATATTTAGTTTTTAGTTAAAGACAATTATATTTTATTTAAGCGATTTGTACATAGTTTATATTAATTTATTTAGCCAAAATTTTGCTCAATAATGTATACACTCAACACCAAAGTCGTAATAATAAAAATATATATCACATCAGTACAAATAATGCATAATTGAGACATATAGCCTCTATAAATTGTAATAAACTTGCCTATAATAGTCAGAAACATTTTATTTTGGATATTTAAACATCACAGTGGCAATCAGATGTCTCCAAGTCTCATACATCGCTGGAGTGTTCTGACACGAGCCCTAGTCCCATCTAAGTCTATAGAAAAATTTTCGTTTAACAGAAATAAGTTTTTTCATATAAAGAGTGTATTTATTTTTAAGATAATATTTTACATGTGCTGATATGTTTATTTTTAATATTGCATCCGTCTACACATATAGTTATAGTAAGGTATAGATTATTTTTTGATATTAGGAGAATACATGCCGTTTTGTACTTAGTATGGGTACATGATCTTATTTTATAATAATTTTAAAATCATCCCGCGTCAAAGAAACATTTCAGAAATTTCAGAGATTTTTACTGAATAACATATTAAAATTTTAATTGAATTAATATTCCAGTAACATTTCAGAAGTCAATTAAATACATCATTTGTAATATCGACTCCATGAACAATTTGCTTTACATTTGTTTCGAAATTAACTCATTCCTCATACATGTAAATATGTAAATTCATACAATGTTGGAAAAGTTGGAGACAAATTGCCCAATTGAAAGTGTTCTTGTAGTGTTTAGTGCCTAATGTATATTCGAATCTATTATTTGATCCACTATTATAAGTAATAATAAAAAACATTGTACCACAACAGTGTGTTGAATTAAGGATATAAAACGAAATTATTTTTAGAATATATATAAGTTGAACCTTATTAGCCTACTTATATTGATAGATTGCAATATTATATATATCGTATTGTGATTAATTTAAACTTGCAAACATACTTATGTTTAGATTTCATAGTTCATTGGTTTTAGACTCCAAGACTAGAATAGCATTGTATGTGGGCAATTAAATATACGAAAATATGTCTCCTGTTACTTGTATTTAGATATCATTACTGTGTAAAAGCTTATGTGGATAAGGCCATACGCGTCCAATGAATGATTCAAACCAATATCTTTTATATGGAGTGTAAATAAAAAAACAGAAGTCGCGTTATAGTAGTATAAAATACTAACCAAATGATGAAGTTTGATTTTACATATGAACATGGATAGATTTGTTTTGTTATAAATAACAGCCTTCAACAATCCAATGTCAAAATTTTGATAACCCCAGATCTAATATAATTAGTATAAGTTAATCTTTGACTTGGCGATTCAATTGTTGATATGATGACGCATCGGTTTCGTGGTTACCATTAGATATAAGGATTTAAAATTATGATCAATTAAAGGGTATTGTTTGAAATGTTACACTTCTGAAATACATAGACATATTTCCATGTTGTCAATATCACAGCAGTTTTTACCGACACTGTCAGCTCAGTTGTTTAATAATATTTTATCTCAAAACGTGTCTTAACAAATACATTTTTTAAACTGAAATAAAACTTGAATGAGTAAGTATATAAAAGCTGGCGGATGATCTACTGTGATATTCATAATTCTATTTATTATTCTTCTAGATTATTATTTATACATTTAATGTTGAATACGTGTGTTATATTGTCAGACATCTTGTTAGTTTAGACAATGTTGTTTTATACTGAACCTATCGCAATGGTCCAGGTTGTGTTCCAAATTATTGATTGATTTATAGATATTATATTAAAATGTTTTTGTTAATATTTCGTAATTCAATTGTTTATGTAACGTTTAATTAACGTAATAAATTTTTTAAAGTGTAATAATAATTGTGATCATCACAAAATCATAATTCACAACGCACTTGAGCTCTCTACCTATCTTGTGTGCAATTATTTTGTATAATGCAATAAAACCGAATAAATTTGACTGATTGTCTATACATAAAAGATAACGCAGTTCTAAAGTTTTTTTTAGTAAACTAGTTTTATTTTATCTAGACTGTGTCTGGATTATTATACCTCATTTAATGTTAGATTGAATTTAATTCTTGAAAAATATATATTTCGATGATTATTATTTAATGTGCATTATTTCGCAGCCCTTCAGTAGATTATAATTTTTGAAATTATTCTTTATCTATTTATTGTTTAAATTATATTCTTAAGTATGAAACCGTCACATTGTGACTTAATTCAGAAAAAAATGTATGATTATAATTTTATGGACCTCTTGACCTTATATATATTTGATCATGTTATTAATTGATATATATTTACAAATATAAACTTTAGATTAAAAACTTTAGTTTCAATACCTTGTTTTTATAGTACACATTTAAAACATTTAGCAATACCTACTGTTATTCTTGCTTAATATATTTTGAAACAAAAGGCTCCACTTTTTGTAATAGACTGTTCGAGGCAAAATGATGATTAGAACACTTCGGTGGACGTGCGGTTAGAAGTTGACTCTCCTTTAGACATACCCGATAAAACATCAAGCAATATTGTTAGCAAGTTATCATGAATGTCATCAATGATTTTGTATAATAATCATAAAAAAAAGAAAAAAAAGAAAAAAATTCTGTTTATTCGTTTGTTTGTTCTTTATCTACACAAATCTATTTTATGCACAAGCCTGACTTATCCCATAAAGGGATCACTTTCAGTCAACCTCTGAAAGTTCGAGAAGAAAAATAAAACATGGTAGATGAATGATATAAACAAACATGGTGTATATTTAAATTAATATTTATAAAAAATAAAACCTAAGAAATTTAAATTGAAATTTGGAAAAAAATAATTAAATTTAATCATACGCCCTACAATACTTTACAGTTGAATAAAGAATAATGTTTAGAATATTGTAAATATATTCTTTACTTTTATTCTCAATTAAAAATAATAATTAAACCTAGCGCTATAACAATCAATTTATCATTTCCGTAGAGCCTCAGGTTTTTTAAAGGAGTCTCAAAAACATCAGAAGACTTTAACTTAACGGCATGAACCGTGAAGGACTTTTTATATCAAAGTGAGTGGGAATAGGTAACGCATATAGATCATATTAGCGCCAACTCTCTAAAGTTCTTTATTGAAAGGGGACATTGTATCCTAAAACGGTCTTTTAAATAATTAGGAGATACTGGGTAAAAAGGATATTGTATTGTATTAAGAAGTAAATTCCTTTTACATTTTATTGGAAATTAATCATCAAAAAAAATGTAAAAGTAATTTACTTGTTATCTCAATAACAAGTAAATTCCTTTTATATTTTATTGGATGATTAATTTTCTGCGAAATTTATTATGGTCAAACGTACGTAAATCGAAAACAAATATAATTTCATAATTTCGGAAGCGTTCAAGGTTTAAACCAATTCCTCCCAAGAATCAGGGAAAAATAGATCACAATAATCAATAAGAGACAGTAATAAACAATTTTGTAGTCGTTTAAAAATCACGAAATACTTTTCGACTAATTTCATTAAACTGTGGTGCCCAGGATGGACCTTATAATTATTCCAATAATTATTCCTAGAATTTTAACTTTTGTGGTATTAGGAATAGTAATTCAATCAAAAACAATATTAGGTTAACTAACAGTAATTTTAGTTGTATTAAGTCTTTAAAGGAATCCGACAAGTAAGTTCAGATCGACAGAATGGAAGGCATTACCATAGTCTAAGAGTACCAGAACTGTCAACTTTTTACCTTCAATGTTTAGTCTCAGTGAAACAGAGGCAGTATTATGCCCAGTTAAGAAAATAGATTGAAAAAGAATGATTAAATTGAAGTAGTTAATTAATTAGAATATTAAGAGTATGGCGGACGATATTGTACTTCAATATTTTAGAAAAATAGGGTAAGATAGAATTGTACTGATCACTGGTATTTATGCTCTTTAAGCTAGTATTATAAATATTTTTTATTTAAACATAAAGAACACAAATTTTAGGATTACGTCTTAATAGCTCAATTTTTCTGTTGGGAATGAGTTTATACCACTAGCTAACGCTAGCTTGTAGTCGTTTGGTATCGTCTTCGTTTCCGGTCGATGTATGTGGGCGTCCCACATTCACATATATATAAGATATTTTCCTGTGTCTCTGTGGTTTGAATGTGTATTTATAGGTATTCCTGCACAACCTGTGTGGACATCAGACAATATAACAAATTAGCTACCTGGTGACCGTGTTATAAACCAGATAAGCTGACGTTATGTGTGTAGAGCGCAGGTGGTCGAAGGTGCCGTCTAAGAAAGGGGTTCAATTCAGTGCTATTCCAAACTATCAAGATTATTTTAGCACTTAGTTATTTGAAACACACGAAAAGCCACCACAAGAATGGAACAAGAAATCAATATTTCATTCTTGTAATTTTTTTTTCATCGTTCGTTCTTCATAGTTAAATCGTCATTCTTCATTCTTTATTCTTCATTCTTCATTCTTCATCGTTAATTTTTGTGTGAATGCAATAGAAAAGGTCTTGATCACATAATAAGTGATTAAGTTAAAATTAAGTAATATTTAACTAAATTTATTTCGTGTCAATAAGTATTTTATATTATATATAAGTATGTACACAACTAAACAATTATCTATGTTAACAATCAGAGGCATTCAATGAAATATATTTGATTTTTTATGGCTACATTTCATACACAATAATCAAAAGATATATAATTTTGAAATCTTATCATAATGACTAGCCTAAAGATAAGAATAATTAGTTCACTGACATAAGGTTAAATTACCAAATATTAAAACTAATATATTAACAAATTATAATGAATGGCAGTCTCGTGTGCTGAGAGTTTATATCATTCAATATTATTTAATTTTTTTGGAAATAAAAATTAAACGTTAGTTATATCGGTATCGATATCAGCGAAAAACATTAAAGATATAAGAATCACCCTAAAATGAGTCACACCAGAAGTCTATATATTATAAAAACCTACGTAGATTTTATCCTAGTCTTAGAAGACCGATGGGTAAAGTAACTTAGATGAACATTACTAATATGAAACATCCAGTGAAGAATACTTTCATAGCTAAAAAACTCATAACTCATAACACGTATGTTACCATAGGTCTATAATCAAATTAATACAAAAATCTGGCTATTTGTGCCTTAATAATCAAATTCGTTTTAAACTATGTTCTTATAAAAACTGAAAAGTTTTAAAGAATTAATTTTGTGAGTGAAGCGGTTATTGTTTTACTTTTAACTCAAAAAGTAAGAGAGTTAAAACTAACATATAATATTAAAAAACAAAAAAAAACGGCCACCTGAGTGAATCAAAAGCTGTAGGTGAAAAAACTAAAGGTTTTTATTTTATTTTTTTTAACTGTGAGCTTTTTTGTTGGTTCGCGAAAAAACTGTAAAACTGTTTGAGGGTATTTATGCATTATTTATTATAGGATAGTGAATATAGTACCAGTAATTAACATATAGATTACTTAAAAACACTGATACCGATATGATATATTATAGTTACAAGAGAACAACACCTACCTACTAAATTGATAATGAGATGCCATTTCATTCCGAAGAACAATTATTTTTAAGAGAAATCAATTATTATATCATTGTAGCGAGTGATATTCATTCAAAAATGTTAAATGATATTGTATTTATATAATTTTAGTCTGGTGGTGGAGGTGGTGAATGAAGTCACTAGAAATGGCTAATTGTCTTTTATATATATATATAAAAATATTTTTGGAATTATATTTCAATAAAATAATCAAGTCCGAGTCTTGATAAGACTTTATTGCACCGCTTTTAAAGTCTCTGCACATCCCCAAGGTTGACCGTTTGCTGTCTAGTATTGAGTCCACCGTTGTAAAATTTTTTGTTGGAACAGTAAAGAATAAATAAATAAAAAAATAAAGGTGTATTTATATAATTTTAGTTTGAGGAGAAGGTGGGTAATTATTATAAAAAAAAATATTTTTGGAATTAAGTATTAGTAAAATAATCAAGATCGAGTCTTGATAAGAGTATCTATGATATTATTACAGAGTATGAAGTGGCTCGTCACAGAATGCGGCTGTTTTTTTTGCTGTCAATAGTGTGCGCATCAGTCGTGTCAGAGGTCACTAACGATGTTGAATCACGCTTATTACTTATAAACTCTGGACCTGTACGTGGGTACAAAGATGCTCAGGAAGATGTTTTCGTATTCTCTGGAATACCATATGCTACAGCACCTACTGGAACCCAGCGTTTCAAGGTAAATAATACTTTAAAATTTTCATGTAAAATCATGGACCTAGGTGTGTTGAAGCAACTAAGTGAGAACTAACTAGATGGCATGTCGTCCTGTCGGTCTCTCCCAGCATGGTCAGTCTCTAGAGACTGACCATGCTGACCACAACTAGTTGTGATTAGAACCAAGTAATATTTATAGAGCAGACGGGCTTGTTGAGCCGCCGCAGCTAGTTAAAATATTAGGTCCACGCAAGCAGGGTTGGCCTCACGACGCAGCGCGCGCGAAACAAAAACGTTCTATATTTTTACTATATGGGACGCATTTTATCAATTATCTCGAAAACTACAATTATGATTCGGCTCATTTTCAATCCAGACCGAGTTTAGCTCATTATGCGCATATGTGCAAAATTTCGTGTATATCGCTCGTAAATTGAAGGAGGAGTAGGGTAACAAAGAGTTGAAAATTTCGGTAGAAAAGAGCTTCGCTCAGCTCAATAAACTGATATTTTGTTAGTAGAATTCACATTTTTAGTGTAAAACTTTATCTTGTTAAACATAAGTGATATCAGTGGCCGTTAACAAATTCAAAAATAGGTCAATCAATTGTGAGGTCAACGAACCCTCAAATAACATACATAATTAGAACCAATGATAATCAGTTATAGTGATTTTGAACTAAGTAAATTTAAAGTAAAGTAACTTTAAACAGCGGAGTCAGCAACTGAATATTGCGATTACTTGTGATCTTTATAATGGCAAATAAGTGACAACCCTTGCAGCAAATTCCGATGTTTTTCCGGATTCGACGGAAAGCGCTAAGTGTTCTAAATATTCTCGTAGATATCACCATGTCTACACAAGAATTAGTCCTGAGACACGGGTATATAGAAATTGAAGATGATTTAAAGAACAGAGTGTCGGCATTAGAGCCCTTGCCAGTCCTTGTAGATCGTAATACTATCGACGAAATAACAAGACATGGCCTTGACATTAACGATCGCGTACAAAAAAACATTTTTAATTTAGAATTGGCAGGTCTGCAGGAAATATTAACAAAATCGTACATCTTGCAACTAAGAAAGTCGAAATTGATCTGGCTTCAAGACATCGTCAGTTGGATAGCGCGAACGTAGAACGGCTTTGAACGGCGGACGGTGCACGATGGACTAGTGCGAGCAACACGCTTTCGTCGCCACGCGGACTTCCGAGGCCATATTATATTACTGAGCATTTTACCCCCTTTTAATCGTTTTCTTTTGTACAAGACGCGGGAGGAAAAAAAGGATGGCGTATCGTTTGGACAAGAAGGGGACAGTGTTACATCACACGTGATTTAATTACCACGAATAATCATATACGCACGACAGCTCATATTACAATGTTTTTTTTTTGCAAATGTAATTGAGTAGTTATGAATGTCTATATATGCTTCTTTTGTTACCATCCTATTTTCTTGACTTGCCTGTAGTGTATTAAATTTTGATTATAAAATAATTGATACCATAAGACATAATCTTATGGATTAGGTTGACAAATTTAATTTTGTATTCTGTATTATACTTAATAATCTGTTTTCTAATGTTTCCCTTTATATTATTTTATCATTTATTAATAACAAGTACTATCTCTTTCTACTTATCTTCTAAAAACAGAAATAATTATATATTATATTTTAGAATTCATATAGATATTATGTTATTTAAACATATAAAAATATTGCTATTTTACTGTATGAAGAAATATGGTTTTGTTCAATATTTTGATTTATATAAAAAAAAACGATAAGGATCACGTAAGTTAAATTGTTCTTCTGAACGGGATCTCTGAGAACTTATATTTTGGGAATTTATAGTTGCTATACATTGTCATGATGTTGATATAATTGTTTTAAACAAAACCTGGTTAAAGGATGGCGAAGAAGGTCTCGCCCCAGGTATAACTGAATATTGCTTAGGCCATAGACTAAAACAAGACCCGCGGAGGTATGTAAACGGAGAGGTGGAGTCTGTATTAATATCAGAAAAATATAACTGTGCGAACAAATCTGGATATATGCCAAATTTAGGGGGAAAAAAGTTATAATAAATACAGCTTATCGACTGCCATGACTGAGTCTCAGGGTTTTTTAGATGCCTTAACAGATATGTTTCCTTCTTATTGTATTTAAACTTTCACGTCTTTTACATACAAGAAATTTATCGCATGAATAATTTAAAGGTGTGACCATTTTATTTATCCCATGTTTCGATCAAATTGCACCGATTGCGGTAACGTGTCGTCTGTTGGCAACTTAGCGGTTTCTTCTTGAGATGGGGAGTTTTTCAATTACCCACGCCCAACAATCTTAATTTTGTAATACTATATTTGCACTGTCGATATTCCCACACACTACAAATACGATGCCTGTCTTTAAATTGACGAGCGGTATCTCTGCGATGATGATTGCATTTGTTAATGACTGGATTTAACGATGGTGAGAATCAGTATTCGTCTTCACAGTTTACATTTTTGTATTTCTTGGTTTCAACTGCCTGGCGCACTATCCGGGAATAGCAGAGTCCTTTAGTAAACTGGACGACATGTTTTTTATTATTTATTTTCATCTATGTTAAGCTTAAGTAATAGTTATTATTGATTTGTATTGTTCTTTATTTATTTTTTTGTGTATTTCTTTTTTTTCGTATAAACGTCAGGCACATAATATATTTATAATTATTGTATTTAAATCATGATTACATGACTAGTTTTAACTACAACTTTTTGTGTAAATTCACAAACATAAGACGCTGCGGATTATCCTGTTGTAAAACCATGCTGTTGTTTCATTGCTGTTGTCAATAAAATAAGTTATAAATTTTGCTACCATTACTACGATTTGAAAATTATAGAGTATTTTGTTTTTCTAATTTCAGGCTCCACTACCTCCACCATTCTGGTTTGATATTTTGGAAGCAGTTGATAGGAGTACCGTATGTCCCCAATTACGAACCAAAACTTCTTTTCTTGACTCAAAAGAAATGAAAGAAGATTGTTTGATTGCATCTATATATATTCCTGACACAGATGAAAAGAATCTTCCAGTCGTTGTTTATGTACATGGTGGTGGATTTCTAGAAGGCTTTGGAGATATGTTAACACCGAAGAAGTTAGTAAGCAGTAAAAAAATTGTTGCCGTTACATTTAACTATAGATTAGGAGCACATGGTTTCCTTTGTTTAGGCACAGAAGATATACCTGGAAACGCTGGCATGAAAGATCAAGTGGCACTGCTGCGATGGGTCAAGAAAAATATTGCTAGCTTCGGAGGTAACCCTAATGATGTCACTTTAGCTGGTTACAGTGCTGGATCTTCATCTGTCAATCTTTTGATGATATCGAAAATGGCTAAAGGTCTTTTCCATAAAGTTATACCTGAGAGTGGAGCCAGTACTTCTACTTATGCTGTCCAAGTAGATCCTACAAAAAATGCAAAAGAATATGCAAAATTGATAGACATCAATGATGTAGATGACATTTTTGAATTAGAAAATTCTTTCAAAAAGGTTTCCTATGATATTTTACTATCAGGAAACGTTTTGTTTAGACCGGAAGCCACATTTCTGTTATCACCTTGTGTAGAGCGAGATAACGGACAAGAAATATTCCTAGAGGACAATCCGGTAAATATTTTACAACAAGGTAACTTTCCTAAATTACCTATGTTATTTGGTTTTTCTAAAATGGAAGGATTACTTCGTATTTCCATTTTTGAAATATGGAAAAAAGAAATGAATGAGAACTTTGAAAAATTTTTACCCGTTGATTTACATTTTAAAACTAAAGAAGAAAAGGAGTTAACAGCAAGTATGGTCAAAGAATTTTACTTTGGGGATAAACCGGTAGATGACAGTACTGTTATAGAATATGTAAATTACATGTCTGATACTTTCTTTACATGTCCAACTTTGAGAAATATTGACCATCTCGTAAGATCAGGACACGATAAAATATATTTATACCAGTATTCTTACACGGACGAGAACACTCCGTTTGTACCAAAAACTGAAGTACGTGGAGCCGAACATTGTGCTCAATCATTTGCAGTATTAGACGATACTAAATATTTACCAAAAGGATATTCTGATACAGACGATCATCTAAAGATGAGAGCTATTATGAGGGAGCTTTGGTTAAATTTTATAATAAATGGGTAAGTTAAAAATATTGTTTTTAAATGGCCTCTACTACAATATAAACACAAATTACTTATTCAAGGCATATTATAGTAATACTTCCGAATAATTTTGAACTAACAATTTTCTATATTACGTAATCCACGTCAAAAACGATTTAAAGAAAGATAACTCTGACAGATTTCGGAAATCACATGTACATTGCAACTATTGGCAATTATATAAAACAAGAATAGAAAATTAGTTGTTATTCGTGACTTGGTATATTATAATGCAGGTTCTATTCTTTACTTTATCTTTTAATAATATTCGTATTATCATATTTCTCGGATAGATAAATCAGTTTTTTTGGCAAAAAAAAACCTTTTTTTATGTTCTACAAATATAGTATAGTTTAGTAATTGGTTTTATACATAAATAGTACAATAAATTTCTTAGGTATATTTTTTACCTAAAAATATTTAGGAATTAAATTTATTTAATATATATATAATTCATTTACAGAACACCTACGGCGACAGGAACACCGGCATGGCCACCTGTTGGCGAAAGTTGGTCTCCCCACATGGATCTTAAGAAAAATCCGGAACTTGGGGGTTCTTTGCTAAAAGAAAGATGTCTCTTTTGGGATGACATCTATAACCAATATTATTATGCTCCTATGCCTCCTTCACATCATATAATAAAACATAGCGAGCTCTAGCTATAAGCAGTAAAATATAATTCCCTTATTAAAACATGCATAATGTGTTATTGGTTTATTATTTGAAGAGTAAAAAAAATTTGTTAGAAAGCAATACTTTGGCATAAATGGGCTAGCTTGATCGGTGTGATACCACTGCCTGACTTTGACATAACGATTTGCTTTTTTGTTGAGTGAGTGAGGAATTTAGAGGCCCAATCTCCTTTCCTTCGCCCATGATAGCGCAGTTTCCAAAGATACTACCCCAGAGGGGGAATGAATTATGCTATTGTTAGAGAATCCCCCTCTGGGCGTCTAAGTTCAGATCGTAATGTGTCCGGACTTGGTCACTCACGCTGTCCCACGTACTCGTTTTTGTTTGTTCGTTGGAAAAATCCGTTACGGATACCGTGTCTCTTCGGCCAAGAAGGTGATGGCGGGGGGATATATGGGACTACCCGGCAGCATAGAGGATGGTGCCATTTTAAGGCTACCCATTAAAAAATCAACGGTTTCCACAATCTCCCTAGTGGGATGTCACGGGATTGCGTTAACGCTCACCGTTTCGCCCGCTTGTAATTGCGGGGACGGCGCGTACGCAGTCCCCACTACCAAAAACGAGTCCGAATTTTTCACATTAAGAATAATCACAGAAGTCAACCCCGCGGCCTGTGCAAGGGAAAGGAATCACTCTGGGGGAACCACCTGTATGATCACGGTATCCCCTACGCCAAGTAAGTATTTCCTACGTACTCTGGGGAGCACATGACCAAACAATTACATTAACAAGTGATCGAGCAGCATCACTAACACTCCTCCTACCACAATTATTACTATCTAAATTAAAGTCCAATATTTGAAGCAGGTAGATATTTATTATATAACTGATATATATGCTTATGAATATATTATTCAAACGCCACATCAATTTTCAAATTAATTCGAAGAAAACGATATTCTGTATGACAATTCAATTTTAAAACAAATTTTATTCAACAATAGGAAAATCACTAACATTAAAGGCTAAATTATAAAATATTCCTTAAAATATTTGTCTAAATCGTTCTCTTTAAATTTTTTTATGAATTATTTTTTAATTAAATATACAATTGACGGTGCCGTCCATGGAAGGGGTTCAATTCACTACTTTACAACATCATACAAGCATATTCTGTAATTATAATATACTCTTAAGTATATATTTTTCATAAGCGGTTCTTCGTATCTAACTATTTCACATTATGATGACTGTGTTCGCACTCAGTTACTGAAAACAAACGAAAAACCATCACAAGAATTCAACAAAGAATTATTGTCTCATTTTTGTAAATGTTTTTTTTTCATTATTATTTTTTGGTTTAGATAAAAAACAGTCGCTTGATCAAATATCGAGTGGTAAAATTAAAATTAATCAATATTTAACTAAAAGGAATTTGGGGAAATACTTATTTTGTATTATCTGTAAGTATGTACTCAACTAAAGAATTTGTTTTGTTAACAATCAGATTTATTTACGGAAATATTGAAATAATATATAATTTTAAAGTCGTATCATAGTGCCGAGCTTAAAGATAAAGAGTTCACTGACCTAAGGCTAAAGTTCAAAATATGATTAAAACTAATATATTAACAAATTATAATAAATGGCAATCTCGTGTGCTGAGAGTTTATATTATTTAATATATATATATTTTTTAATAAAAATTAAGAGTTAGTGATATCGGTATCGATATCAGCGAAAAACATTAAAGATATAAGAATCACCCTAAAATGAGTCACACCAGAAGTAAAAATCTATATATTTTAAAAAATTACGTAGATTTTATCCTAGTGTCAAAAGACCGATAGGTAAAATAACTTGGAAGAACATTACTAATATGAAACATCCAGTTACCAGTTAAGAATACTTTCATGCTAAAAAACTCATAACACACAATACCTATGCCTATGATAAAATAAATAAAAAAATCCGATTATTTAAGTCTTAATATTAACTGAAACATTAAAAAACCTTTTTTATGAGCATAGAAGCGGTTATTGTTATACTTTTTAACTTATTGGACGTATAATAAAAAAGTAACAAAGCAAAAACTATACAATTAATATAAAAAAAAAATAATCAACTGAGTGACTCAAATTCAGTAGGTGACACAACTACAGATTTTTTTTTTTTAAAGAAATATCTGTTCCAGGATATTTCTGCATTATTTATACGTCTAGGATAGTGATAGTTTAGTACAGCTGATTTACATATAGATTAATATTTACTGCGAAACAAGTCTTTCAATTTCAAGAAAAAACACTGTTACAAGAGGACAACAGTACTTACTCAATGGATATAAAATAAATATTTTTTACGAGATTTATTTAATAGTGAGAGATATTGATTCAAATCAAAATCTTTTTCCTACTGTGATTATCCTGATGCGTGCTACTGTGACATAAATGAGGTTGTTCTCAATAAACTAGATCTTCTCATTAATTACACAATACGTTTCATCTTCTGCCTCCGTAAATTTGACCATATTTCTCCTTATCGCCGCCAACTTAATTACTTTTTTATATACTTTTTAATCATCTCTCCCTGATTATCTTAAAAGCAATTTTCAATATTTCCGTGACTCACACGATAAGTGCCTTCGTTCTTGTAAGTTCTCCACCTTGCTTTCCCCATTCACCGCTTGGTTTTATATCCCATTCTTTAACGTTCCAGTGCATTAGACTTTGGAATTCGCTCCGCAACTACATCAAGAAATCATGCACGAAGCTCATTTTCAGAAAAGAGTTTATAACTACTTTTTGAATGAACTTTTAGATAAGAATATACTAACAATGTTTCTTATTTATATAAGTATTATACTTCTGTATTTTTTGTTTGTTTGCTGTCTAGCATTAAGTCCATCCGTTGTAATTTTTTTTGTTGGAACAATAAAGAATAAATAAATAAAAAAAATAAAGGTGTATATATATAATTTTAGTCTGAGGAGAAGGTGGGTAACTATTATAAAAAATTTTTTTGGAATAAAGTATTAGTAAAATAATCAAGACCGAGTCTTGATAAGAGTATCTATGATATTATTACAGAGTATGAAGTGGCTCGTCACAGAATGCGGCTGTTTTTTTTGCTGTCAATAGTGTGCGCATCAGTGGTGACAGAGGTCACTAACGATGTTGAATCACGCTTATTACTTATAAACTCTGGACCTGTACGTGGGTACAAAGATCCTCAGGAAGATGTTTTCGTATTCTCTGGAATACCATATGCTACAGCACCTACTGGAACTCAGCGTTTCAAGGTAAATAATGCTTTAAAATTTTGATGTAAAATGATGGACCTAGGTGTGTTGAACCAACTAAGTGAGAATTAACTAGATGGCATATCGTCTTGTCAGTCTCTCCCAGCATGGTCAGTCTCTAGTTATGAATAGAACCAAGTAATACTTGTAGAGCAGACCGGCTTGTTGAATCGTCGCAGCTAGTTAAAATATTAGGTCCACGCAAGCATGTGTCCCATATATGCTTACTATATGGGACACATTTTATCAATTATCTCGAAAACTACAATTACGATTCGGCTGATTTTCAATCCAGACCGGGTTATGCTCATTATGCGCATGTGTGCAAAATTTCGTGTATATCGCTCGTAAATTGAAGGAGGAGTAGGGTAACAAAGAGTTGAAAATTTCGGTAGAAAAGAGCTTCGCTCAGCTCAATAAACTGATATTTTGTTAGTAGAATTCACATTTTTAGTGTAAAACTTTATCTTGTTAAACATAAGTGATATCAGTGGCCGTTAACAAATTCAAAAATAGGTCAATCAATTGTGAGTTTATACTTTTTAATCTTCAGTTCTACGAATATCATTTTAAAAAATCTTTTATTGTTAGAAAGGTCTGTTATCCCTAAGTGTATATATATATATAGAGGTAGGCACATATTCTATAATACATTTGTGCCTGGACGATATAAGGAAATAAAATCTATGGCAACAATATTCTTTTAACTTTACAATAAAGTAAGCGACACCATCTGATCTGATCTGTAGAGCAGCTACACTTTCAACATTCGCCGGGCTGTGATGAAGTAAACGAATATAAATGTCACCAGGCGCTGATCTAACCGATCCATTGGCGATATAAGGTGTATTGAACCAGCTAAGTGAGAACTAACTAGATGGCATATCGTCTCGTCAGTCTCTAATTAGGGATAGAGCTAAGTAATACTTGTTAAACAGACAGCTTGTTAAATTAAAACTGATATTTAGTTAGTATCAGTTAACATTTTTAGTGTCAAACTTTATTTTGTTAAATATAAGTGATATCAGTGGCTGGTAACAAATTCAAAAATAGCTTAATTCATCAATTGTAAGGTCAATGTACCCTCCCATAACATTTTTGTGGGCACGATAGTTAGAACCAATGACAATCAGTTATAGTATTTTTGAACAAAATAAATTTAAAGTAAAGCAACTTTTACTTATAGTTCCAAAAAAGTTAGCAACAGAATATTGAGATTAATAATTTTCTTTTTTGATGATCTTTATTATAACAAATAAGTGCAATCGTTGCAGCAAAGTCCGGATTTTTTTTTTGGAATCGACAGAAGGCACTAAATGCTCTAAATGTTTTATTTATTTATTTATTCTTTATTATTATATAAAAAGTTGAAATTTACAAAAAAAAATATTTATTCTTTATTGTACACCAATAAAAAGTTTAAATTTACAAAAAAAAGGAACAAAAAAGAAAAACAAAACAAAATGTTCTTGTGAATATCACCATGTCCACTCAAATATTAGTCCTTGGACTTGGGTATCATTTAAATAGGTCCACTTAGAGTGTAAATCAATTCAAAATATAAATGAACATCACAAACCAGGTCCAGGTCCAGGTCCAGGATCATTATAAACATATATCCGAAGATATTGAAGATGATTTCGCTAACGATGATGTAGATGATACTACTGATTTTTCAATCCTAGTTCAGGAAATCGACTATCCAGAGACTATCCAGAGAAATGTCTTTCATAAGTGTTGGGAAGTACTTAAAACGTGTTGTGAGTGATTATAAGAACCGCTAATTCCCCTTAAAGAACAGAGTGTCGTCATTAGAGTCCTTGCCAATCCAATAATGCCAATCAAAATAATGTTGTTATTCTATCGACGAAATTACAAGCCAACGCCTTGATCGCGTACAAAAAAACCTTTCTTGTTTAGAATTATCAGGTCAGCAGGAAAAGCGAGTTGAAATATTAACAACATCGTACATCTTGCAAAAAACAAAGTGAAAGTTGATCTGGCTACAAGACATCATTAACGGGGAAGCGCGAGGCCAGATCACAACCATCTTATTGTAGAAAGGCTTGAACGACGGACGAAGCGCGATGAACTAGTGCGAGCAACACGTATTCGTCGCTACGCGAACTTCACTGGCGGGCCACCGCGGCAATATTATATTAATTGACATTTAACCCCTTATAATCGTTTCCTTTTGTACAAGACGCGGGAGGAAAAAAAGGGATGGCGCATGGTTTGGACAAAAAGGGGACGGTTTTACATCCGACGTGATTTTAATAAGTATGTGCGGTACGTTCAATAACAGAAAAAAAAAATGCTAAAATAATAAAAAAAATAAATATGTTTATGACATTTTACTATATAATATAAATTATGGTTTTATTCCATATTTTGATTTATCTAAAAAATACCAATAACATGTTATGATCACGTAAGTTAAAAATTGTTCTTTTGAACGGATTCCCTGGGAATTTATATTTTGGGAATTTATAGTTGCTATACATATCATATCGTTGATATAATTGCTTTAAACGGAACCTGGCCAAGAAGATTGCGCCCCAGGTATAACTGGATATTGCTTACGTCATAGACTTAGACAAGACCCCCGGAAAATCAACCACAATGTATATAGAATTATTGTATTTAAATCATAATTAATCATATAAGACGCTGTGGGTTGTCCTGTTGTAAAAACATGCTGTTGTTCTATTATTGTTTTCAATAAAATGTCTTATATATTTTCCTAGTCCTGCCAAGATTTGGAAAATATACAGTACTTTGTTTTTCTAATTTCAGGCCCCACTACCTCCGCCGTTCTGGTTTGACATCTTGGAAGCAGTTGATAAGAACACCATATGTCCACAAATACGAATCAAAACTTTTTTTCTTGACCCAAAAGAAATGAAAGAAGATTGTTTGATTACATCTATATATATTCCTGACACAGAGGAAAATAATCTTCCAGTCGTTGTTTATGTACATGGTGGTGCATTTCTAATGGGTTTTGGAGATATGTTAACACCAAAGAAGTTAGTAAGCAGTAAAAAAGTTATTGCAGTTACATTTAATTATAGATTAGGAGCGCACGGTTTCCTTTGTTTAGGCACAGAAGATATACCTGGAAACGCTGGCATGAAAGATCAAGTGGCACTGCTGCGATGGGTCAAGAAAAATATTGCTAGTTTCGGAGGTAACCCTAATGATGTCACAATAGCTGGTTACAGTGCTGGATCTTCATCTGTCAACCTCTTGATGATATCGAAAATGGCTAAAGGTCTTTTCCATAGAGTTATACATGAAAGTGGAGCAAGTACGTCTGCTTATGCTGTCCAAGTAGACCCAATAAAAAATGCAAAAGAATACGCAAAATTGATAGACATCAATGATGTTGATGATATCTTTGAATTAGAAACTTCTTTCAAAAAAGCTTCCTATGATAATTTACAATCAGGAAACGTTTTGTTTAGACCCGAAACCACATTTTTGTTATCACCTTGTGTAGAGCGAGATAACGGACAAGAAATATTCCTAGATGACAATCCGGTGAATATTTTGAGACAAGGTAACTTTCCTAAATTACCTATGTTATTTGGTTTTTCTAAAATGGAAGGATTACTTCGTGTTTCGATTTTTGAAATATGGAAAAAAGAAATGAATGAGAACTTTGAAAAATTTTTACCGGTTGATTTACATTTTAAAACTAAAGAAGAAAAACAGCTAACAGCAAATATGGTCAAAGAATTTTACTTTGGAGATAAGCCGGTAGATGACAGTACTATTATAGAATATGTAAATTACATGTCTGATATTTTCTTTACATGTGCAACGTTGAGAAATATTGACCATCTCCTAAGATCAGGACATGAACAAATATATTTATACCAATACTCTTACACGGACGAAAACACCCCTTTTGTACCAAAAACTGAAGTGCGTGGAGCCGAACATTGTGCTCAATCATTTGCAGTATTAGACGAAACTAAATATTTATCAAAAGGATTTTCTGATACAGAAGATAATATAAAGATGAGAGCTATTATGAGGGAGCTTTGGTTAAATTTTATAATAAATGGGTGAGTAATAGATATTGTTTTAAAATGGCTTAAACTACAATATAAACACAAATTAACTACTATTTGGAACATTAAACAAACTATTTGGAAGTATTATTAGAGATATGTATGTAATATTAATAATACTTTCGAATAATGTTGAACTAGCAAGTCTCTATATAAGTCAATCTAAGTTAGACAGGATTTAAAGAAAGATAACCAAGTCAGATTTCGGAAATCGCTTGTACATTGCATCGATTACCAATTATATTAAGCATGAATAGATTAATTGCTGTCTGCGACTTCAATGGTATATTGTTATGCAGTTTTGATTCGTTAATTTATCTTATTCGAATGAATTATAACTAGGATTTAAGAATAAATAAGTAATACTACGCTGAATTTAGTTAACTATTTAATATTAACTATTGAATTAAAGTTGTGAGGAAAATTAAAATTTTATTTTGTCTCTTTATAGCTTTTTTTAATAGATAATTTGAGACTGATTTTGTGAAAGATACCTTTACTTCGCATTGTCCATTTCTCGGACTTGAACAATTTTGTTGAAAAAAAATAGCAGTTTTTTTTTACTTCTACAAATAGTACAGTTTAAATTTCGTTTATGAGTTTTCTAATTGGCATTGTCGATCTCGGACTTAAAACAATTTCGTTGACAAAAATGGGAGTTTTTTTTAACTTCTACAAATAGTACTGTTTCATTGTCGTCTATGAGTGCTGTAAATAGTTTTATACATAAATACTACAATATCTTTTTTTTAATATATTTTTTAACATAAAAATTCTAGGAATTACATTTATTAATTTAAAATTTGTTTACATTCTCAGTAAACCCACGGCGACAGGAACACCGGCATGGCCACCTGTAGGCGAAAGTTGGTCTCCCCACATGGACCTTAAGAAAAATCCGGAACTTGGAGGTTCATTACTAAAAGAAAGATGTCTTTTTTGGGATGACATCTATGACCAATATTATTATGCTCCTATGCCTCCTTCACATCATATAATAAAACATAGCAAACTCTAGTTATAAGCAGCAAAATATAATTCCCTTATTAAAACATGTTTAATATGTTATTGGTTTATTATTTCAAGAGTAAAAAAAATAATTGTTGTAATGCTTGGGCACAAATGGACGGTGTGATACCACTGCCTGACTTTGACATATCGATTTGCTTTTTTGTTAAGTGAGTGAAGGATTTACAGGCCCAATATCCTTTCCTTCTCTTACGATAGCGCAATTTTCAAAGATATTACCCCAGAGGGGGTACCAGTTGTGCTAACGTTAGAAAATCTCCCTCTAGGCATCTAAGTTCACACCGTAATGTGCCCGGACTTACGTCCTCAGGCTGTACATTGTACTCTGGAGAACACACAACTGAGTAACATTACTAAAATGTGATCGAGTCAAGAACAGCGCAGCACAGCACAGAACTAACACAGCTCCTGCTAAACTTTTGCAATATCCTACAGAGTTGCTAACTACTACGTAGATTAAAGTAAAATAGGTAAATGTAGGTATTTATTATATTATTATATTACTGTGGGTAGGAGCAAAGTGACTAAACTTGTTTTCATTTGCTCATCAATCAAAGTAAAGAAATATATAAATAATTAGGATACTTAATAATAATAACAGGATACTAATATGTGTTTGTGAAGTAAAAAACCTATCAGCTTTATTAAAATACAATAATTGTTTTTTATTATTTAGCACGAAATAAATTATGATGAACAATTACTTCACAATGGAGTCACTAAAACAAAACAAAGTTTTTAATTCTTACAAGAGTGAATTTCAACGAAACTTAAAAGTAGCAACGTCAGCAGCAAGTCCCATTTGAAATATAAATTCGCAGTTCCATGTTTTTAGAACATTTCTTTGTCCCATACTAAAATTCTTCTTGATGTTTGCTAAAGCCCATCTCTCCATGTCGATTATTTTTTCTCTTTTGAAAGGTTATAAAATACGTTACCCCACTATATAGCCATTATACTCCATTATAATGGGGGACTTTAACACATGTCTAATTAAGCGTGATAGCTAATAAACTTTTTAAATTGTTGTAATTTACATATTTGACTCCTTTCTGCTACCCATAACTTACTTAATTGCATCCTTACTCTCTTCGACATTATGTTTGTTTCGTGTCCTGAATCAATTTACAATCTCGGCCAATTTCCTGTTCATGTTTTCTCCCACCACGACTTGATATATATCTCGTATATGCTACGTAATTTTGTGGGAATGGATTTTATTCGTATCTTGGATGACGGACGCAAAATAAACTGGACCAATGTTTTTACTGCAGAAAGCATGGACTTAAAAGTTAATACTTTCATCACACTTTTAACCCAGCTGTATGACATCCATGCACCAATTACGCTAATTAAAATTAAACATCTACCAGCTCCTTGACTAAATAATGATTTAAAACTTTAATTTGGAAGAAATGTCAAACAAAAACAGAATACAAACTTAATAGATCTGACAGAAAACATAGCAAGTATACCATAATAAGAATTCGCTGTAATTCATTGTGTAGGGATGCACAACGACGCTAAATTCATAAATATTTCGATAACGGCGACACCGCGCGTATATGGAAGTTTCTTGTATCTTTAGGCGTCGGAAAAATCTCAAAGTAACCCATCTCTAACAATATTGATCTTGACAGTTTAATTGCTTCATTCTCCACATCAGATAGTACTTTGGACAGAATACAAATACGAAGACAAATACTTTAAATTCCATCTGTATAATTTCAAATTTAAAAAATATATTTACCAATATAAAAACTTTTTATATCATTTAAGCATAATACCTTTCTAATAATTTTCAAAATCGTATCATTAACATCGGATTGTCCCGAACATACAAACTCATAAACTTCACCTTTTATAATTAGTATAGAATATATGTAAAACTGTTATCAGGTCAAATCCAACTCACTAATGGTTAATTGTAATTGGATTACTATGGCATGTTTATATAATCTTATACAAATAAAACATACTAACATACTAAGACTCAAATCCATGACATAAACTGAAGTAAATGTACAGTAGAAATTATTCATAAACTTCCAATTTTATAACAAGCCATTTGTTAATTCATTAAAATATCGATTTAGAATACTGGGGCAAAAGCATCAATATCAAAGGTTTTTCCAACTTTGTATATTCGTGAGAATGGCTTCACCTGAAATATTGTCAAAATTGTAATTAAAATGTTTGTGTAATTATAGCTTATACCAGGTTTTGAGTATTCCCGTGGGAATGTGAGATTATTAAAAAGAATTTTAAACGTTACATATATTATAAACTAAAATAGCTTTTTTACGATGGTATGTATATATTGTCTTGTCCATGTTAGTAAATTGTACATTCTATATTAATATAAAAAACAATAACTTATAATATGTCTAACATGCTTAAAGTTAATTTCAAACAAATTTTAGGTAAACCTTTAATTTTTACAGTAAACGAGTAACTAAAATTTTTGCTATTAGACGACCTATTGAACGTTAAAATATTATTGTGAAAAAACAAATAATATTTAAGAAAATTAATTACAATATTTCAGTGTCAAATCCCATTTTATTGCTACCAGATATTCGAAATCGAACCGTAAATGTATAAGATCAAAGAAGTTGAAGATAAAATGTGCCGCAAAAATAAGCTTTTACAATCACGTGCGTTAAATAAAACGGAGTTGTAAAATAAACTCGTAGCTTATTAATATCACTGATATTGAACTTTTCACTTACTTTTATATGATTTATCACAGAATTCAACTTATTTGACTAATTGTTTTAAAATGATATTTATATATTAATATTGAATTCTACATCAAATAAAATATTAACTCTATGTAGGTAGATTTAACATATAATATAATAGCTTTGTGGCCTGATTCTGACGCATGGAAATTCCAGAAATACAAGTATTTCAAGCATATTTATCAAACTAATATGATAACATATTTATCAAAATAACTTATATATTTTTTACGCCATCTGTGTTTAATATAACGTACTACGTATGCAAAACGCTTACTTAAAACAGGTGACTTTATGGTTTTGCAAGTAGCACACAGATGACACTACAATAAAAAAGTTTTAGTAGATATACTTAATATTATTTGATGTTACAGTTTTATTTATGAGAATAAACTAGGCTTTTATTAAATTTTGATCAAGCTTAATATTACTTTTTTAGTTCTTTTCAAATAAACCTTTTTCAATAAATAAATTTGGTTTTAGTGATTACAAAAAATACATTACTTATCAAAATGTCTGATGAAAATGAAAAAACAGTACATGTCGTCGTCAAGTAAGATACAACTGCTAAAAAAAATATAGCAGTGAATAATTTCGATGTAGAATGCGGAGATATCATTAAAGATATGACCAAACAATCGCTAAGAAAGAAACTTGAAGTCATGAGAGTTGAATCCGAAAAAGCCAATGAAAAGAGAAATTTAAATTTTTCTCGTCTTGTGGAGACAGTTGAGAAAGCTAATGTGCTGGATAATCGTAACACAAAAAAAAATTCTAAACAGTGTAGAATCTATAATGAAATGTTTTAGTAACGAACTAAATCCATTTGAAAAACTTTTAGAAAATATTATGAATAGATTAACAGCAGAATCATAAGATTTTTTAATGAATATTTTTGAATTTTATGTATATTTTATATTATTTCTTTAATAATATGTTATATACTTATACTTTTTCTATTATGCTGAAACAAAGTTAATACTAAAATGAAATGGATTTATTTTTCCCTCCCAATTTTGTATTAGTCTTATATAAAATAGAAAAAGCAATGTTTTTGCAGCATTTCATGTTACATGAACAGAGAGGCATTGTTACAAAATTCTTTTTCTAGAGATTTCTATATCTTTGTAAATAATTTGATTCTACGGAACTAAAATGTATAATATAAGAATTTTCTTTGTTAGATTTTGTTTTTTCTGTTTAGAGTACATTCATTTATCATTCATAGGGAGTATATTTTTTTTCAGTGATGGATGACCAAATCAAAAAAATAAATTCGTTGGTGCCTTCATATCCCTCAAAAAAAAAAATGAATAATCAGTATTAATGAAGTATTTGAAATCGATTAATGATGTTGTAATCAGTAATGATGTACTCGCTTTTTTTGTTTATAAACATGAAGATTTTTTTAAAAATAACAGTCTGATATCTATATAATATTTAGCTTACTACAAATTGAGTATTTATATACGATAGATAAGTGCTTAAATGGAAAAAAAAATGATGTTAAAATTCCTATTGTTTCGAAATAGACGAAATAGACTTAAACACTTTTAGCTGGTATAGATGATCAATATTTATTAGCAATTTCATAATATCGATATTATAAGTCCGCAGCTGGTAGCAGCACTTATCATTGGTCTGATCTCCAGTCATTTCCCAAAATTGGGTTTAAAAGGTTTGAGCAACTTTTAAATCCAATCCTGGGTGCCTATGTAATAAAATTTTAAAGCACTATGGTAGACAATTAACTATATAAATATTTTTAAGAATATTGGCAAATGAACAGTTTTCCATCTGATGGTAAATGGCGGTGTTGTTAATGACCATCTGAAAAATTAAAAATTTAACAACATTCATTATGTTTAGTTTTACTATCCTTATTTCATTGTGTTTAGTTTTACTATCCTTTTATACCTCTTCCAGGTATTCGATATGTATTCAGGAATGTTCTCGGCACCTATCTTTCACAGTTTATTATTGAAATTTTGAGCACCTGCAAGAATTTTTGAGCACTTATGAGTACTTGTACGGTTCAACAGTAAGCACCAAATACAAAATTTCGATTCAGGTCTGGTTCATAACAGACAGTCATCAGTCCATAGCTGAGTTCTGCCCCTCATCGCCCCTGCCTCTGCCTTCGTGAGCTTTTAATTTATATCCTATAAGGATTGCTATAGAAAATGGTTAAGTCGTGTTAAAAATTAAAATGTAAATTATCGATAGATTTTTTAAAACCAATTTACATATATAGCAACCATGCAACTATTATTTAAAAATCTTCCAAAATGCAATTGAATAGTTGCTTCAGTTCTGTGGTTCTTGATTTCGCTTTTTGTCCAAATAAAAAAAAAGCATTTCAATAATATTTTTACTCAGCAATCAGTTTCTAATTCATTGGATGAAATGCTTATGATGTAATAATATAATGCTGTTTTGACCTATTTATGAAATAACCTCCATATGATATCAGAATGTATTCTGATTTTTACTGTAGTAAAAATCCGGAACTCTATTCCCGCAAACTCTGAAACCGTTGGAGGTAGATGGCTTATTAACTGATTTACTGACAGACACTTAGATCTCGTGTACCCATGAACATGATTGCTGCAAATCATTCGAAACTTTGGGTTAAAATTAAAATCTAACCAAAATTATATGCGAGTTAAATCTGTAAAAATAGTTTTATTTCAAATGTGTACTCGTGAACACCTTAGAAAACTCTATAAAATAATTCTAATATATGTATTTTATTATAAGTTTTTTCATTCGCACAACCATTTAAAAAAAGATAACGCGTATCAAAGAGTTTAGAGGCAACTCATGTTATGATATACCATTGCGCAAAAATATAAAGATAAGCCAATAAGTTTTTAAAAATAACTTTTAGTAGCCCGTCAAGGCTCAGTGGAAGACAAGCTTATTTTATATAAATACTATCCAGTTTATTAATTTAATAAATAACGTATCAACTCGACTATTTGAGAAATGATGCAAAAGCACTTTAAGTGGAACTAAGGTGTAAAATATAGCATATATAATTGTACTAGAGAGCTATCGACTGGAGTTGATGTTAAAATGTTTATTCCTTATACAAACCTTAATAAATAATTATGTTTATGAAATTATATTTTACTTGGATTGCAAAGTATAATAAATAATAATAAAATACTTTATTGCACGCTAAATCAATAAACAGAACAACAGAGAAAACATTAAAAAAAAAATAATAATAATAAAAAAAAAAAAAAAAAAAAGAAAAACTTATAATTAATAAGCATTTAGGTGCAACAGGCGGCCTTATCGCTAATAGCGATCTTTTCAAGACAAACTTTGGGCAGAGGACATTAGTCATATGCGTGGCAAAACAGTAAATTAATTAATACGGATTTTGATTTTATAAAATAATATAACAATAACAAAAATTATATATACATGTGTTTTTACATAAAAATTGCACTGTATAAATACATATATACCTATATACATATACATACACATACATATAATTAATATTAATATATTGAACAGTATATTAACAGACATCGTGATTCATCACTGCGATAAATACAAGTTTTTCAATTGTGTTTTAAAAGCATTTAGGGATTTTGCTCGCTGAATTGAAACTGGTAGTGAGTTCCATAAGCGGACAGCTACAACAGTAAAGGATTTACTATAAAAGGTAGAGGAATGAGAGGGAATATGAAGGGTTAGGTTATCTGATGAGCGAAGAGACTTAAAATGACTATCACCAAGAAACGTAAATTTTTCTTTGAGATATTTAGGAGTTTTTGGGTTGAACAGGATGGAGTAAAGAAGGGAAAGGATGTGAAAATTCCATGTGTATATTACAAGTTTTGTCCAAATTGTGCTTTGTTGGTGTAACGATGGGCTTATTGTAGTAGTGAAATAATAAGTTTTTGTACTTCTTCAGAGTAATAACATTTATTCCAGCAAGTTTATAATAAAAATAAGAGTAACAGCATAATAAATATAGATTGCGAAATATTTGCGAAGTTAGCAATTCTCTCCTTGCACATTTTCACTATCTTACACTAACGTATCACTATCTTACACTACGTAATTTACACTATCGAATCTATCATTTACTCTTATTATACACTCTCAATAACTTTATTTTATTGTTTTATTTGATGTACCTAGAGGTTAATATCAACCGTAAATGATTACTTCTGGGAAATCTTATCAATATCTTATAAATTTTGGAAAAATAACTCATTATTTTAAACATCAATTTTAAATTTAATGTTTTCCTAAGCGCAGTTACAAATGTATTCACATATGTACATATTTGTATTCATTATAAGCAGATTTCAAATAGTCTCATAGAGGTATCAAGCAGATAAAATGTATCTATGTATATCAACTGTGAGATCACTCATTAAATATTTGCTCTTCTACTAAAATAATACTTTGTATAGTATTGTATTTTTTTCATTTGAATTGAAACCCAATCAACAAAGTTTACAATCTATTGGTAAAAGCTTTATTGAGCTGAGCGAAGCGAAGCTCTTCACTACTCAAATTTTCAACTCTTTGTTATACTTCTCCTCCTTCAAATTACAAGCTACACACACGAAATTTTGGAAACATGCGCATAATGAGCAAAAATCGTTCTGGATTAAAAATCAGCCGAATCGTAATTGTAGTTTTCGAGATAATTGATAAAATGTGTCCCATAGAGTTAGCATTTTTGTTTCGCGATTGCGTGGACCTAGTATTTTAACCTTCAGTGTGTGTAAAACTACAATTACTTGGCAAGGGTATATCTATAGTAAAGTACTTCGGACAGTGCACTTCTAAAGAACGTTAACGCCATTTAACGTATCTTGCTTTACGCGGTCAAATGAATAAGCTAAAATTAAGGTTATTTGGTATACAGAGTAGACTCCTGAAATTTATGCATAAAGTTTGATCACGATGGTAAATAAAAACTGAAACAATAAAGATTTTTATATAAACTTTAGTTCGTTCGTTCTTAGTATTTGTAAAGGACATTTCAAAAGATATAAAATAAAAGGTAGCTTTATATTTAGATTACAGTAACATATAAACTGAAATTATATTGGTCGTTTGAATTTAGGCTTTGAATATATGAATCATTAACATTATTACGAGTACTCTAAGCAATGACTTTGATTCTTGTCTTTCCATATTTGTGATTTATCAAATTTTAGTTTTAAATTCAAAAATAACTTCATAGTATTTTTTCTGTTTCTTCAATAACTTCATATTTCTATTAAAGTTTTATTAAAAAGATGTTTCTGTGTTATTTGTTAGAGTCTCGTCATCAGACCCATCATACTGAACTAGTACTAGAACGTATGTAACAATGATTCCACCCATCTGAAATTAATTTAACATTATAAAGCTACTTTTATATGATTTATATTATTTTATATAAATAAATGAATGATTTTAAAAAAAATAAATTTAGTTTTTATCTTTTCTATAAATCCCTGTAACCGTAAATTAATATAACTATTCTATCTAATAATATAACTATTCTATCTAATAATATAACGTAATTAACTATCTTATTAAATAATGTTTTATTAACTACCTGTAAAATATTACTTCTATTTAAATAGAATAAGCCCATTCCAGTTAATGCGACGTAACTTCTGCTAAGCTGCTTTTGAAGTCTTTCAATCTGTAGAACGATTTAATAATAAGTTTTTAAATATTCTTCTAAATAGGCGCACATTAAAACTAGACCATGAATTAAATTTATTAACCTCAATGTTATAAAACTCAGTATCACATCCATATAAATATGATAGTGCCCGTCTAGAATGTTGGTGAACCTCTGCTGCCGATAGTACAGTGTATATAGTACGACCACACAGCCAAATGAGATGTACCAAGTGATTAACATGTTTTATTCCAGTACTTGAAGCATGGCTTAGCTGAGTTTGACCGTCACTAAAAGAAATTATTGTGCAGTTTATTTTCTCAAAAATGAGATTGATATGCTTTTTGCTTTCCAAATGTTACAAAATTAAACAGAAAGCTGGTGGGACCATAGTGCCTATCAAAACTTGGTTTCAGATATCTTTGTAATAAAATTAAATCAATGATCAAACATCGTAATTTAAGCAACGTGAAGAGCACCAAACTACGAGGAAAGGCATTTATGTGAGATATCTACCAAATTATGTCAGTAGGGGCTGATCTTTTAGAGTGCACGAGAAAAATGGATTGCAGGGAGCAGTGGCGAATGATCGTAACAGAATCACATCTTTCCCAACGCATTGGCAAGGCTCTGTCAAAAGTTTTACGAAGAAAACTAATGCAAATACTTACACAATGCCCAAATATAGCTGAAAGCAAATAAAATAAAAGTTGAAAAAGTTGGACATGAGGATAAGTGAGCCCAAAGAATTGTCGACGCGGCGCACCAATATAGTTTGCTTCATATACGCTTCCCGTATTTTCCTCCAGGTGTATATTTGCAAGATTCGTTGGTTCTAAAAGATCAACTTAAGGTTTTAAACATTATTTATTCTTAGTTAACTCTTAAATAGCAATAACCAATAAATTGAAAATTATTACGTTACGATATATTTTCTTTGAGTTACTATTTCTGATCACAATTGAAACGAACTCGTTCAATCTTTTATATCTTGATGTCAAACCCATGCTTATCAGAATGACGATTAAGTCTTTTAAATTCCACACTATGGTTGCGTTAACACTCATGAAAAAAATAATAAGGCCGACCCAATCTGAATATTCAGCTATAATATAAATTAATAATATTATTCTTGTTATTGTAGACCAAAAAGGAAGAATTCATTTATATAATTTATTGGCATTTTTATTAGTAGGAACACATTTGATATGCAATTTTTTGATAACAATACTAGTATTCGTAAAATATATTAGGATATTAATATATTTTATGTTATTTGTCATATAAATAATACTTACACTCTACGAGTATAAATCCGTGAGTTTTAAGAATGATTTTCTTTAAACAAACCGATAATTCACAATGAAGATTAATAGCAGATATTGCATTGATATGATACACGACTGCAAGACAAGACCTTTACTTTCAACGGACAGTAATATAAGAAAGACATTATATACTTTAAAAAAATATAATTTAATTTAAAATTAATTAAAATTTTAACTTTATTTAAAAAGAATAAATAAAAGTAAATTTCAAACAGCATTTAAAATATGCTCTTTTCGTGCACACGTACCTAAAGCACAAAAGAATAGAAATATGGTGACTTTATACATCCGTTTCTTTAATGTCCTGTCCGCTGGCATGTATTTAATTCTAAGAGAACGCTCATTTGAGATCCAGTACTTTGAGATCTCCTTCCAAGAATGAGATAAAAGATTGCACTGAATCACACTCAGGACTACTGCAGTGTAAAACATTGTACCAGCTAGTCTTGCGGTTACACTTCCTGTATTTGTCACAATAAAAAGGATGGTTAAGGTGTATATTATTGTTTTGTTATTCCGTAAAGCATTATACAAATATTTACTGTGTCCACTTGTATCAATGGACCATCCGCCCAGCGCTTTGACTATCTTCAAAATTGCTTGACCTTCTATACCAATAAAAATACATAGCAGACAGAGTCCATAGAGTTTCCATGCAAACCCCTCCAATCCAACAATCCCAACCCAATGAGCCCAACTAAATATATTAGATATTGTATTTATAAAGTCCTGGAAACCAAAAAAAAAAGTATAGTTACAGGCAGAATAGTGATAAGTATTTTTTTTTAATTATATGTAATCAGTGGCGGGAAATTGCTAAATACAATGGAATATCCTGATTTTCTAAACTCATTTGTCTTTCAGTTTATTATTAGATCATTATCAATAAAAGAGTTTAACTAAAAAGATAAAACCCAAAATTAGCACAATTTTAACAGTATTACGTCATTAAAGCCTTGGTATAGAAGATTAAGATCGTAGCTTGTTTGCTTTTTATTTAACAGTTTTTTAACTCGAGACATATTATTTAATTAATTTATAAATCTTATATTTTTACTAGATACAAGATACAGCTTAACAACAGAAGAATCATAGTACCTTTGTTTTGTATCGGCAAAACGCCTGTTGTAAATCAAAAACATTTTAAATACAGTTATTATATTTAAAATTATACTACAAGATTGATGGACTTTGTACCCTCGGCGTTAGTCACAAAATTTCGACTAATTTAAGTAAATTGATAATCATAAAATGTTAGTATAAAATACATTAGAAACACGTAGGATAGCCATTAATTTCGAGGTTTTCATTGATTTTTAAGTATTTTAAGGGTTTTTGCCCCTCAACTTCTTCCGACTCATATCATAAACTATCTTCACTTAGAACTTATAAAAAAATATTTATTTTTAATATTATTGTTATTTCATTTTTGCAGGTATTCGGGAGCAAAAGTGAAACCCATGAAAGGCTGCCCGCCAACTGTGAAAAATCTTAAGGTCTCGATGGGGATCCATGGGAGGGTTCGGGCATTCCAACGGTTTCCAGGCTATAATAACATGACAGCATTGAATATCTCAGTAAGGCTGCTGATATGGCTCTGCATCTGTATTCTTCTGCGCAGCTAGTACCCTTTCATCCTGGGTACTCTTTCAATTGGTTGGCAATGGGAAAGTGATATTAATGTGGAGGACACACAACCAACTGCCTGGACCTTATGCTGACAACAGATCTAGATATTTATCGTGTAGAGATTACCTCGCCCCTTAAAACTTCTGACCATTGTCTTGTAAAATCTATATTGTCTTATTCTCCAGCAGAACCATAAGGTGTTAGACGAGTATGAAAATACAAGTCTGCCTATACTGAAACCAAAAGAGAAAGCTAATATATTTGCTTCTCTTTTTGCTAGTAATTGGCATTTCGATACTGGCAATGCCACACCATCAAATCTTCTTTGTGGTATTTCGACGCCACAAAACCGCATCACCAACAAAGATTTAGAAAATTTTGTTTTGCCTGGCTGTGAATAAATAAAAAGGTACTGAAATATATCAGCGATTGTGATAAAAACTTGTACAGCTAAGTTGTCTCCAATTCACGTCATTCGACACTGATGATATCTTAAAAGCTTACTAACGTGCAACCTGTACTCCAAAAAAGCATCCTTGTCGAACCTACCAATAACAGATTGATGTCAATCACCTCCATACTTTTAAAGATTATGGAGTGTGTATTGAACGTACCTAATTACATACCTAGACCGTAACGATCTCCATTGTGACCGACAGTACGAGTTTCGCCGAAATAGGTCAACCTGGATAGCTTCTAGTGTATACAAACATTTTAGGTTAGGTTATCGAGACGAACAAAGACGCGGTAGCCGTCTCGCTTGACTTCTCCAAAAAAAATGTCATTAGGGTATAGTATCCTATCCTTTCAGCTGATCAAAAAATACAAATCTTTAAATTTTTTGAAACTTGGAAAATAAATTATACCTTTATTTCTGTAAAAACTATAGTGTCAGAATTATAAAGTAATGACAAAGTACCAAAATAATCCAAAATCGAAATCTTTTGTATTGTGTATATTTAATTTTAATTAAAATAAAAATAATATACTGTTGTAATGATGGATTATAATAATGAAAATTATTAAGTAAATAAAAGATATTATTGAAATCTTTAGAAAATTTCTATTCAAAATGAAAAAAGCTGAACATTTATAACTTCTTCTTTATTCGGATAAGTAGTAAAGTTGTTATTTAGTAAAGATTTTTTAAGTATCTCAGAAAATCATTTTCTACAAATTATCTAATTATTGACTAAGCACCGTTGATTAAGATCTTAATATGACAGGCCTGATAGTCCCTTCGAGGTTTACCAAATTGGCAAACATACCAACTTTGGAATGTCATGGGAACATAACGTTAAAAAGTTTCTATTAACTAGAGATTGATGTTCACTAATGCGGTAATTAATGTTATGCCTTTGACGAATATTTTTTTAAGTTTTATGAACCATTTATTAAACTAAATAACTACTCAATTTCTTATTATGTCGTAGGTTTCTGGCATTGTTATGCCTTTTTATAAATAGGAGATACTAATTTACTAACGGTCTGATTGATATTCCGCCATGTTGAATCTGGCATACTTTCTATTAACTCTATCAGGAATGTCTATTACTACTGTTAAGAATAGAAAAAAAAAAATTACATTATAATTAAATCGATAATAAAACATCAAATTTAAATTACAATGTTTAGTATAACTTTGTTTCAAAATGTTCTTCCAGTCAAGTGCTTTTAAGTGTAGCTCAATTATATAGAAGTAAAATTTGATTTATTAACCTTGTTTATTAAAAAACTTAAATGGTCTCACATACACATATAATACAACTCTTTTAATTTTGCTATTAAGTATTCTCAATAATCATATAAACGTAGTACATATTTAGACACATACCTCATGTGTGTATGTATGTATGTTTACTATTAAATATTATTTGGGAAACTTTTGTTTTTGCAACTTATGTTCTGTGTGAAATTAAAAATTAAGTTACAAAATCATTTATTAAGTTTATTTTTTTTTTCTACGTTATACAAGAAAATATTGTTTTTTTCACAGGATATATATTATTTCTACTATTCTACTATAATAACTTCATCATTGGTGAAATGCTTTATATAAAACGTAAGCTTTAATTATCATATTGCAATAAAATTAGTTCATATTTTACAATAGCGGCTGCGACCTGAAACAAATAAATATATTACAATTAGAAATGTAATTGAAATAATCGTTAATGAAATACAATTGTTTTTATTAAGTTTGTTTGAAATAATACAGACCTCCAAAAGCTTTTGTCGATTCAAGTAAAAGAAGCCTCTACCACTAAGTGCAACTATATCATTGTTCAACTGATTCTGTAATCTTCTGATCTGTTCAAATGAACAATACATAAGAAAGAAGGCCATCACAGTTTAAGGAAGTAAATCATAATATAAATATTGCATAATATTACCTCAACATTGTAAGCGGAGCTTGGACAAGTATATAGGAACGTTAATGCACTATTTGAGTGCAAGTTGACATCAGCCGCCGCGAGTACAACGCTGCAAGCTCTCAACACCAACCAACCCAGCGAGTAAGAGTAGTAGACACGGTTTATTAATGTTCCATCAAATGTTCTGAAATATATTACTTCGAACATAGAAATAAAACCGATATTTTTACTATTTCAATAGGAAAATAGTTGCTTAACCAGTCTGATGCGTTTTAGTATGTATTTTGTAATGCTAAATATCTTAGCCCTACAAATTCAGAAACAAACTTTGATACCAGTAAAATATGAAGTCTTTTTCTTAGAATATTATATTAATTATATTACCTTATACCCAGAAATAGTTGCAGGCATATAAAGTACAAGTTATTCAAGTTGGATAACAGGATGAGCGATCCTAGCTCCGAGTCAACTTTCCGCACTAGAGTTGATTGTTGAACGTATGATTCTCTAATCCTGCGCCAGATGTTTACTTTGAAATAAAAATCATTGTCAAACTGAAACAATACGCTCAATTTTATAAAAAATTGTGTAATTTTATCTCATTTATTTAGTTAGAGTATTATTATTTCAAAATGGGAAAAAAATTTGGGTTAAATTTGGCCAATTTTACAAATTATTTATTTACAAATATAAGGACCATTTCCTTATATCAAAAGAATACATGTGATTGCAATGATTAATACTTACATTATAATTGTAAGTACTGTTCAGGTGAACTTTTTCTTCACTCGTGACACGAATCTCATTTCTAACAACTTGTTTAACGAAGCAATTTAATCTGTGGTACCGAGATGATAATCCCATGCTTATCAAGATTATGATTAGGTCCTGAAAGTTCCACAGGATTGTGGCTGATTTGCTCAGTATAAATATTGGTATGGCCAGCCAAAGAGAATATTCATCTAAAAATTTGTTTATTTCGAATCAAAACAATGTTAAGTTTATGATATTGTGCTATATTTTAAACTTACAGCTATGCAATAAAAATCCATGCGATGTTAAAATGTAGCGCTCAAGATATTCTTCAAAAGGAAATTTAGTTCCTGTTGCGGATATCATACTTAAAATATGTTCCACTGAAAAATATATATTCTTGGAATTTTTAAATCTGTGTATTATTGAAAATAATAATATATTTACATTATGAATATCTCACCTATAGCAGAAATCGCAACAAATGTGCTAACAAAAATAACTCTTCCTTTAATAGAAACATCGGGTGATAAAAATAGTCCATTGTCTTCAATTCGGATCCAGTACTTTGTCAAAGACTGCCAACTTTTGACAGCTCTCCATGAAAGTATTAGAGACAAGAGTGCGTTTCCATAAAATATTGAACCGGAGATTGTTGCTGTTACATTTTCTGTGAATATATAAATCAAATATAAACATACATAGAAAACATTTATAAATAAAATATGGAAATTTTAGTAAGTTATAGTTTTAAAAATATGTATAGCCATCTAAGGTTCCAGATTATATAACAAGAGAATCTCTACGTAAAGTCAGTTAAGTAATATTAAGTAAGTTAGTTTATGGCATAAAGAAGAAAGGAAGTTAATGGAGTTGCTAAACATTTGAGAACTTTTTATCCATCAATTTACAAAAGATAAAACATAAAAATAAAACAAACAATAAAAGTATGTAGTTTTAATATTAGTATATATATTTTTTTCATTTTTGCGATCTATATATAACGCATTTTTTTATAATATTGGAGTATGTAAAAGCAGTTTATTACATTAACTTTATATTATATAATTACGAAGTATGTCTACATAAAAAAGTAACCCAAGACTCCAAAGCATTAAATTATCAGTATTTGTATTTCACTACTTATACACTACACTAACGTCCAGAGGATATAGAGAGCAGTCTGAAGAGTTTCCAAATAGCAACTACTACAATGGTAGTCAGCATAGCCAGCATAATAACTGCCCACAAAAGCGCAACATATCCACCGTATGTTGGAATACCAAACCACTGCGCCAGAGAAAAGATGGATTCCATTGCCGATATGAAATTCTAGAAAAAGCAATCTTCAAAAAATAAAATTTCTTCGAACACATATTAAGAGTGTTATTTAATAATTTTACATCACGTTTAAGTTCCGTAGTTTTGTTTATTTTGTCTTTCATTATAAGTCTTTTTATTTCAGAATCACTAAAAATGTCCCAAAACTGAAGTGTTCTAACATGTGACAGTGAACGTGATAAAAAGCACAGTGTTTGTGAACATAGCTATTAGAGATACTTAAAATTTATTTGTTTCAGAGTAATATTTATAAACTTTTATATGAAATAATAGATTTTATTCTTTTAGGGTTCCTTAATAACTAATCGAGTTAGAAACTTATTTTACTAAGCTTCAACTTTCTTTAATATTTTTAGTATAATTAAGTAGTACTGTCCGTCAATATTGTTATTTTTGTAAGGTACTCTTTTGTTTTGAGGAAATCTGTAAATTTTATAAATATATATATAATTATAATCTATAAATGCATGTCGCACTACTACTATAAATAATAAATTAAATAATTCTAGTGATGTTATAATTACGATATACACGATATTTTTACAATTTTTATGTTGTTTGAATGACTAATTTGACCTAAAAATGACAAAAAATTACACTTACAATAGATATATTTAATATTTTACAAACACGAATGCATTGTACATCGTGTTTAATAAAAGAACTGCTTATTACATAAAAACACTAAAACGATATGATGATAGAAATTATATTCAGGATTCAGGTGTTTTTATAATATATAAAACTTTCATAAACCTTCAAACATGACATGTTATATCAGTAGATTAATGATGATAATAACTAAACGTTTTAGTTGAAGTTCAGAATTAATAGTACCAAATCGTTTTTATATATATCGTTTAACTTAGGGTTAGAATTACTAATATAGATTTTTTCATCGACAATTATTTAATCGAAGATGTTCCATAGTCTTAAAACCCATTTGTTTATTATTATGGACAGATATAGATACCAATTAAAAGTAATTAAAACACCTTTTTAAATCAATGAAAAGAGCGGTTTTTTAGACTTTCTTTTTACTTTTACTGATTATAATGAATTCCTGGAACGGTTACACTGTTGAAAAGATTCTTGCTTTTCCAAAAATAAAGTTAGTTTCAGCATATTATACAACTCAAGTCCCCAATTAATATACCTTGGCATGTCTTAGGACTGTATTCCAGTTAATGCAGAGAGTTCTCTCTCATTAAAGTCAAAATATGCGTATAAAAATAAAAAGTATAAACGAAACGAAATAATATCTATTTCTTTTAACAACTAAAAAATAAATACTATATACGACGACAGACACTTACATCTCGTCTGCAAACACGATTACTGCAAAGTATGCGAAACGTCGGGTTAAATCCGTAAAAATTGTTTTATTTCAAATGTGTACTTGTGATAATCTAAGAAAATATTAAATACTATTGTTTTTACGATTCATTCAATACATTTGTACAGAATCCTGCTATATCCTACTTAAGAGGAAACCTTTACTACAAATATTATATGAAAGAAATCAAATTGAAATACTTGTCAATATCAAACATTCTTTAATATAATAACATTTATTTTTAATTAAAAATTTCTTAATAAACTTATAAATATATTATATATATTTTCATGAATCAAAAGTTTTTAATTAACAGTTGACGTGACTCTGAAAGGTTGTTCAAAGAAATGTGTAATTGTTTTTAGAAATTTTACCCGATTTAAAGTTATAATAAACTATCATATATATAAAGAACGACATAATTATATAAAACGCTCATAGACTAAAACATTAAAATAAATATATATACTATCTGAAGATCCAAAAAATGTTAAAGAATTAATATATTTTAGTTTATAAATTTTAATGACATTAATTTATTTTACACTCATATATCTATATTATTATAATGTATAACCAGAACATAATACATTATAATAATATATCTATATTATTATAATGTATAATTACACATTCCACTGTTAAACAAATAATAATAAAATTAATGTTTCACAAATCAAGAAACAAAAAAAAGTAAAGCGATATGTGTTAATGGTATTTTTGTCACCAAATCTCCAAATTCGTTTTTTGTCCCTTAACCTGCTCTTGGACAATTTGGGACAGTTCTTTTTTACGCCGCGAACACACTAATTTGCTAAAGTGATTTTATGTATTTAACTAGATTAGGTCATTAAACTTCGTGTTTAACTTTATTAAAAGTACTTATTGTGTATTAATATCAGTAGTGTTCAGATAAAGTTGTACAGTTATCAACTATTTGTGTCTTTATTTGATTGATGAAAATTTTAAATACATTGGCAGTTATTGTCTTTACAAAAATATTAATTAAAATACGTTATGAAAAATCTGAATAATTAGTTTTGGAAACCATCTTAAACTGTTTTCCTGTTACAAAAAGACCACAGAAAAGTCGAAGCAGATACTATTGAAGATTTTCACGAGTACACATTTGAAAGAAAACAATTTTTTTTAAGGATTAAACTCCCGTATAATTTTGGTTACATTATAATTTAATTTATTTTGTTTTAAATTTAATTGACACTTTTATTTCAACTATTGAAGATATTAAGTTATCAATAATTTAGACTGTAGAGAAATATTTCAAACCTTTGTTATAAAAATATTTAGAAAGTTTTGTAACAACATGTTATTGGTTTTTATTTATTCGATAATAGAAAAAATCCTATGACAAAACAAATTCTGCTTTTGCTTATTATTCGATGTACGTTATTAAGTTTGAAAAACATCTTTGAGTCGATTTCAGATGTGTAGATGTTTCAGATGCTTTCAGCTTTAGATATGATTTAAAATTAAAAAACTTTAATATTCAAAAATATATAATATTCTAATCTTTCATACTTGGAAACCGAATCGTTATTGCAATGCAAAGTTTGATATTTTCACCTACTCACGCTACACAACCCACACAACACTATTATACACACCCACACACACACACTCACATACAGACACTTCCACCACTTTACTTGCACGCAACAACAATTGCATGTTATATGGATTTTTTTTGTGTTTTTGCTTTATTTAATTTAATTTAATTTTCTTTTTTTTGTTTTTATATATTAGTTAATTTTATTCAAGTTAAATGTACTCCAACTTTCATCAAATATATTGTAATATATTAATGAGGGCGTTCTCACTGCAACACAGTTTTTAACTTTCGCAGGCTTGAGATCGTAATATTTTGTTATATATAATTAAGTTTCTGTACAATTTAATAAATAAATAAATAAAAAATAAAATTCATATTCATGTAATGTAATTATTCGAGAACTTATTTTTTAGTATCGAGGAAAAATTTTTGGAGCTAACGACTTAAAATATTTGATACTGAATTTCAGTTCCAGTTAAACCTTTTGTATAAGCAAGATGTACACATGATATACAAAATTTTTGTTTTGTAAGTCATGTTAATATTTAATTATTACGGACAAGCTACGCATTCGTTTATTAAAATATTATTCTTACAACGTCATTGTGTCTCTTTCTTTATAAGAAGGAATGGAATCAGTATATTGTATTTTAATGGAAACTACCAAAAGACCAAGGATATAATTATTTACTTTTTATAAACTTTTTTACTGTTCTAAGGTAAGTATTCAAATGAAGTTATGAGAGGACATATAACTTGTCACAAGATGGTTACAGTTCATAGAGACCAGGTTACCCGTAATATTTCAAGTCTTTAGATAACAGAGCGTCGTATATAAAACTATAATTTTCGAAGAGATTGGTTGAATCTGCCATTTATTTGCTTTTTTATTCTCATTCTTAACATATGGAACTTAGTTACAATGACAGATAGGTGTTGGACAAAGTTTTATCATGACACTTTTCGGATATCGACACATAATGTATAATAAAGCCAAATTTATCTTTTGAATAAATACCTCAGTGTACTGATGTTATGATCCTAAAAGCCACATAAATTTAAAATAACTAATTTACAATTTAACCTACGTCGAAACTACCTACAATTTAATTTAATACTAAAAACTGAAGCTTACTCGTAGTTACTTTTTGAAGTGATGGCTTCTTAAGTGAGAGTAAATCGCGTCGTTGCGTAACGTGTTACGGAAATATAGCCAGCCGTATTTTGTAGTATTAAACAATGATACTAATAATGCACATACAAAAAATTCTAATGAACAAATTCAAGAATCGTAACTGAGAATAAAATATAATCCATAATATATAAAACTTTAATATAACTTATAACTTTTAAGATAACTTTTCCTTACATTATCATATTAATATACATAAACTAACAAATAACCAAAGATTTTTACCAAATTAAACAAGATCAATATTAAATAGTTCAACTTAAATTAGTTTAATTTATGACTTCTGTCGGGCATCCCAAGACGTATACGTTTTATTTTTTTTATATTTAGTCTTTCGTGATCCATTATTAATATTGGATATATTTATCCAGTTACACAAATCATGTCTATTCTACCAGAATTTGTCCGACTAGTTTCGAATCCATTCGCGATATTTTCTCATGAGTTCGGTATATACTGAAATTTAATCATTATCATCCTAATATACATATTAATATTATATACATATAATATTAAAATAAACGTAAATATCCGTACAATTAAACATAAAAATTAATTAATTTAAATAATTAATTTTCATAAATAATATAACTTTTGTGAAGAAATCTTAGAACATTACAACAAATTTAACGGTTATAAAACTACTTGTCTAATAGTTATGCTTTAATAAGAAGTTCGGTTTGAAATTAAATTATTATTTAAGTGGCTTTGTTGTTGAAAACATGATAAAGTTTTAGTTAAACTCAATTTGTACAAATTATTCTGGAAGTTTATCCGTTTGAGAATAAAGATGATAAGAATATATTGAAAATAAACAGTATAATCCAGCAATTGGTAGTAGGATAAACGCATCTTCATTACTTGAGTAGAAAACCTTTGAAAGCTCTTCAGACTGTGCCTTCTTCTTCATATACATACGCCCCTCTTATCTTTCTCCGGGTGTAAACTTGCAAAGCATCTTGGTCCTTAAAACAATTAATTATGAGAACACATTTCTAGCTGAGTCATGGTATTACGAACTTTTTCTAACGTAAAGAGACGATAAAACGTTTTTTAAAAGAATATCATGTACAGTAATAATATATAAAGGAGCTAAATATTTACCTTACACTTCTTAGTTTTTATGTAATTTCTCCCTGCGACAGTCGCTACACACGCGTTTAGTCTCTTGTACCTTGATGTTAAGCCTATGCTTATCAGAATAATGAATATATCGTGTAAGTTCCTCAAGAGGATTGAGGTCACATTCATGAATAGGATCACGACGCCGATCCATTCCAAATATTCGACTAGTTTTTAATTACAATAATTAATACTTTCACGTTATTTAATATTTTTCTAGTTATAATGTAATTTTGATATATACTAAGCTATATTTTTAATTATATAAGTAATTACGAGTATTACGAGTATAGAAGACAGGGCGCGGAAATGATTGGAGCAGGAACGAATAAAAATCATGCTGGTTTTATAAAATATTGGTTGACTATGTTTTATGAAACATTGTTGAATATGTTAGAGAAAAACTGGTCACAAGAATTCGGTTCCTCAGAAAAGATTCAAGGTTTGCTATTGGAATATTCAAGGGATGTCATATGAATATTTTGCGATCTCTTTAAAGTCTTTGATTTCGTTAGACACTATGGCCTACGTAAACTTTGTCACTTGGAAGTTTATGACTGGGCTGCAGATCTTGTAGCTACAAACAAACCAAAGCAGTAGCTCAGCATTATTAACCCAATAAGAACGAACTTATTACAAAAACAACAAAAAGTTAGTATAAATGGTACTATTCTTTAGGGTTCATTATTGAAAGCAATGTAGGGATCAATTCTCGGCCCAGTTTTATTCTTAGATGAAAATAAGGATTTACTGTATTTAACGAATATAATGTTATGTATTAGAGCAATCTGTTTTGGGCATCGGAACCTATCTCGTAGACTCTTTTCTATATTTAGTACACGAGTGCAGACAAGACAAGACAAGGCAAAGACGAAGACGAAGACAAGACAAGACAAGACCAAATGAAAAAAACAGTTATAATCCTTAATACTTGTGTTAATTTTAATTAATTCTATAAATAAAAATATTAAAGACTGTTAATATTTAATAAAATGTTAAGCTTGAGATTACTAAATTTATTTAATTTATGCCCGTAAACTCAGGAACCGTTGGATGTAGGTGACAAATAAACTGACTGACTGACAGACACCATCATCTCATCTTACCGCGAACACGTTTGCTACAAAGCTTTCGAAACGTCGGGTTAAATATAAAAATGTTATAAAGCGAGTTTTATCCGTAAAATAGTTTTAATGAAAAGATAAAACAAGGTAGTAAGACAAAATATTTTTGAAGATTTAAAGAATTTTTGTTAACAGCGCCATCTATATTTCAGACTCAAAACTTATTGACAACTGATATATTTAAGTTTTAAATATTTTCTTCTAGTCTGGGAGTAAATTTTAAAGGTCCATTTTAATGTTTTAAAGGACAGATATTGCGACTTTACTCAAGTCAGTACCCTGATCATGAGCGTCAATTTATTAACATATAACTAAAATATTTTCATAAAATTATGCTGGCATAAATTTAAATTAGCTACACATTATAATAATTTAATCAATCTACTTCTATTTTGCCCTTTATTTTAAATTATATATGGAATTCATATTTATTTTGGAAAATATTTCCATTGGCTGTTATCATTCAATTATTATTTTATATTCTTCATTACATTTCAATTACTTTTTTTATACCACTTATTGCATTAGACTTCATACACTTGAAAATAGACCATGAGATTATTATTTTTTTTTTTAATATCTGATGGAAATTGTTTGTTTAAATAATTTATATACTTATTGAATTACAATTTGATTTTTTTGTAATTAAACCTTCATGATCCATAATTACTAGTATATATAATTATCACGCTGTACTAACGTAATTACGATCGGGATTTTGCGCGACAAGTTTTAAACCCATTTAAGGCCCTTGTTTATGAGCTCGGAGAATGGCGAAATTGTGGTGTGAACTATCCAGGAGAGTATATACAATAGCTCACCTGAATATATTTCTATTGTTTAAAACTTTCATGAACATGTATACATAACATAGGTTATTAAAAAGTAACATATATGTTAAGAAAACTAAATTTATATAGAAATCTGTCCAACATTATTAAAAGTACTAAGAATTACCACCAGTTCATAATACTATTTGTGACATATATATGAAAATTAAATATTTTAATTCATAATTATTCTTAATCCTAGACTTAGTTAAAACTGTCTAATTATAATTATAGACAAATTAAATAATTTATTGTAAGCTTATTTATGGCCATGTTATTTGTTTTCTTTCCTTCTTGGGTGCTGGACAGTCGGAAGAAAGAGTTAACTGCAAAAAAAGATATTTTAAATTAGTACACTTTGAAAAAAAAATTGGTCACTAAATAGAATAATATAAATACGTTTGATATGTTTATATTCATTGATTATACTAAAAAGCAGTATTATAAATGTTTTTTTAATTATTATTTCAGAAAATAAGTTAGTATGTTTTCATTATACTTCAGAACTACCTGAGAAGCAAGCTACATTCCTACTTCACATTTAAAATGAGTTAAAACAAAAATAAATGTTAATATAAAAATAAACTTACAGAATCAATAGATGATTTTCGTTTAATATCATTAACTTTAGGAGGTAATGATTTTTTATCTAATGTGATTCTTTTAATGTGACCCGATAATGTATCAAAAGATGGTTTTAAGTGGTCGTCCTTTAATCTTGACTTTCTATTATTATTGTTTGAAATTTTCACTTCTTCAGAGCACAGTCTACTGTTTAAATTATGTTTGTTACATGGGTTCAATGTTGTGGTATCCGAACTCGCCTGTCGAACTTTATTTAACATTTTACCTCTTCCAGAGTCTTTGTACTTTCTTTGACCAAAAGGAACACAAAACTGATGAAACAATTGCAATAGTTCAGGCCTTGACATATTTGTAAGATTTTGAACTCGTAAATATCTCTGAAAACAAATAAACATACATTTTCTACTCATTTTAATAATTTTATTAAGAAAAAAGTACTCATTAACAAACAATTATAACCTCTTGAATTATCTGTACCAACTTTTCATTGGTTAATAACTCTGGATGTAATAACATTTCATAAGGAACAGACATGTTCTTTTAATATTAGTAGTTATGTCATATTTAAATAAACAGAAAATATATAATGCCTTCTAAAAGCCGACAGAATTTCCAATTTATCTATCAAAACATAAGAAAATATTATGCTGTTTTGACAGTGACAAAATAGTTTGACATAAAGATAGACTGTTCAAAGAACTTGGAGACCGCATTTTAATGTAGAAGACTTTAATAAAATCTGCTTTCACGATAACTTCAAAAGCAAGTTTCAAGAAAAAATAAGTCCAATTCGTCTATATGTTATTACAAACAGATAGAGAGGTTATATAAACAATAGAAACAAAAAAAGTAAACGATGAGACCATAACTTTTAAAAATGACTGAATGTCTTTAAAGAAGTGTTACATGTTCAAATTGACCATATTTAAATAACATTTATAAATTTCTTGGCGGTTATCTATGTAAAAGAAAATGAGTCACAGAAATGTATGTACGTGCATAACTTCAGAACGACTGCACCAAATTGGATGATTCTTTGTTTATGTATTCCATATTGCTAGGACAAGGTTTTCATATAAAAAATATATAAGAAAGACTTATATTTTTCTACAATTAAAAAGGTTAGAAAATAAAGACGCGCTTATAAGACTTGAATTATGGATACTGGGTAACGGATAAATATACACTTAGATTTTGTCTAATTATTTGTAATTAATTAATAAATAATTTTGAAGTCAATATTGTCAAATTATTGAAAATCAAGCTTGATTTTACTGGAAGGTCTATAGTTCCTCAGTCGGGACTAGAGAAATCAAATATGGTGGTACTAAGTTCGCCGGGTCCGCTAGGAAATAATAAAATAGATTAATATTGAAAATCATGAACATATCTGTTATTGTTATGACTGTGTTTGTTGTATCTGATGACCTAGTTGATTTTTTTATTACATGTGATTTTTAAGTTGAAATATTTATATAAAATTCTTCGTATTTTATGACAAGTAAATTATTTCGTGGGTTGTAATTAGAAGTAAATAATTTACACTTTAAATTATACTGTCTTTTACATAACAGGAACACTAGCCTAGGTTGTCAAATGTCAAAATTTTTGTCAATATGTCAAACGGAAAGCCCGAGCACAGCGATCTTTGGCTGTCATTCTGCAGGCTTCGATTGTTTGTTTCACTGTTTTCTAATATTTTATTTTTGACTAGTGTCTACATTTGTTTAACTGCCTGTAATTCCATTATTTTGCATTACATAATCAGAGTTCAGTTGTGTAATAGTGGTTTGTGTTTGAATAATTTACTTATCAATTTAAAAAAATAAAAAAACTTAAAATTTTGGAATACCTTCATGTTACTCAAAATATATTTACTAACAGCTGTGTAAAAGTGAAAATAAAATAGCTCGCCAATGCCAAACGTGGTCAGGAACACATCGATGCGCGACCTGGACCGGGAGTGTTATATTCGGTGGGACTATGTTGTTTCTCAGTGCCTTAGCGATCGGGATGATTACTGGCTTACAGAATGTCACGGAGGTACCGACAACGGAAAGTGACGTAGAGTCTACAACAGACATGGGGCTTCTGGAAGCCACTTTCAGGGCGCCTGCCCCAAACGACTTCGTAAACGTAACGATTCAAGAGCGTCCCTCGATGTGGGATGTGTACTTGAACCACTGTCCCAAGTGGCGTCCAATTAACCATATCTTTTTCCAGACAGCCAATGTGTTCTTCTTGCTCTCATTCCTAGCCCCCCACACTCCCAGTGGGCTGTTATGGTTACGAGTGGCTCTAATCCTTGGATGCTCCTTCTCTGGACTATGGGCTTGGAGTGTGGAATGTTACCTGGATGCTGTAGTGTGGAATTGTGCATTTATAATTATTAACTTTGTGTACTTCTCTGTACAGTTTTATTTATTGAGACCCATCAAGTTTCATAAGGACATTGAGGAGGTAAGAGTTTTTGTAAATTTATTATATATAATTATAACAGGCAATTATATCTAAATTAACATTATTTCTCAGTAACAGAGAAAGTCACATTACAAACATTACTTTTATAAGAAGTTAAGAATATTTAATAATATTAAAAAAAAAAGATTTTAATAAGTACACAATAATATAACCATTTTTAACAGATTTAACTGTCTTATAATTGGTTACATTTTTCATATATAATTATTAGTTATAATAATTTTGAATTGTGTTTATATAATTATTATTTCATATCTAGATATGTTATCTCAATAATTACTAACTTTAAATAGTTATAACATTGTGTATAATAATTACTAACTTTAAATATAACATAATTACAATTGTTATATTTATAATATTATCATCCACTTGAAAACATAAGGCAAATGTCTTTTAATTATAAATTTAAATATATTTCTTGTCTGTTATCATAATCCAAATATTTATTTTTATTATGTAAATGCTTTCAAATTTTATAAATTAATAATCATTTATTATAAATCCGGTGAAGAAACAATGTTCATTGTTATAATTATTAATAATTTATAATCATCTTTTGAATTAATTACAAAATACAATAAAATAATAAATGAAATTAATCATTTTATATATTTATATTCCAAAAGTACTTAATATAAAAAACATACTTATAAACTCACTTTTTATGCATTAATAAATGTTATACATTTACTAATAAAATAAAAATAGACTAAATACTCAAAATTATCTAATCAATAACTACTTATTACTTTACAATCAATATATAAAAACAGGTGTTTCATATATTAATGATAACTTATAATAATTTTATTATAATATGTTAGTAATCAGAATGACATGTGACATTTATATTACATGTAGGTTAACATAAGAGGTCACCAACTTTTGGCAAGGTGTTCAAATATTGGCACAAATATGAATCATGGGTGTTGAAAGCCAATAGATCTGGAAGGGGCAGGCCTTCGGCGTTTGTGGGTCATGGTGGTAGTCATGAAAGAACAGCGAGAATATTATGGCGTTTTCAATATTAAAAAAACTACATCTTCTTTTATTTTTATCTAACTCGCGACTATTTTTTTTTTTTTTTAATTTTATCTTACATTTTATATAATATATTTAAATTTCATCTCAACGTTATTATTTCTTTGTAAATAATGAAAATTAATTTTAAATACGAGATATAAATCATTTAAAAATGTTGGCGTAAATAAAAGTAACATCAATTTACTATTACATTTTTACGATCCATTTTATAGACAGTGTAAAACTAACATACTTTTTATTATTTTGTAATCACCTTCGAGGTCATAAATGTTCAGAGTGTATTTATAAGCTGATATAACCCGCCACCTCTTGAGACTTGCGAGGTATTGCCCAACTCGAACGACAAATGTTGTTACCGTGTACGGTAACAACACTAATTGTTTCTAATGCAACTTGCCTGCTTGTTAATAGGATTTGTACTATTGCAATATACATTGATTTATTGAGTATACTTAGGTAATTCTATTTCCATAAAATGTACTTAAATAATATTTATTAAACTGTCGAGTTTTAACCAGTTTTTATAAAGAGTAAACTGTTTTAAAACTCGTCTGTTTCGCTTTATTGCGTCTAAAATTGTACACAATTATTATTAAAAATACAAAAAAATAACGTGACTCTATGTTATTATATATTTAAAGTTGAGTCTCCAAATAAAAAAACGTACATTACTTCGTAGTTCCTGTAAGGACATACAAAATATAATATTACCTTTATAATGAGTTGGGGCATTGGTAATTTGGGGGCATATCTTTATCAATGCCCCCAAATTAATTGTAATACATTTCCTTTGAGTTATTAATTGTATTCGAAATATATCTTAAGTTTATCTAGTTCAACGGATACAAAACAAATCTTTACCTGCAACCTTTTACGTTCGGAAATGAGACGTATACGTAAGGAAATAGAAAATCCGTCAACATGCCTTACAAAGCATTGTTACTGTATATATTTTCATATAAATCGGTTTCATGAATTAATTGGTTGTCTTTGTTGTATATTTGCATTTTCTTAATAGTTTAACATCAGATCAAAGAATGAAGTCAATATATTTTGTTCCAATTAGCAAAGATGGGCCCACTAGTCGCCGATTAGTCGGCATAAACGCCGATTATTCGGCTCTTTTTAGTAACAGGATTAAAGGTAAAAAAATCAATTGATTTCGCCATAGTATTTTCTTAGATTTTCACGAGTACACATTTGAAATAAAACTAATTTTACGGATTAAAACTCGTGTATAATTTGGTTACATTTTGATTTTAACCCGACGTTTCGCATACTTTGCAGCAATCAGGTTCACGGGTAGACGAGATGTGTCTGTCACAAAGTTAGTTAATTTCGCCATGTTTATTGATAACAAGTTTTATTAAAAATGATTTGTTTTAATTTAGACTTTCGTTAGAATTTGTTTTACTTATTTATATATTTAATTTAGCTTTATCTGTTATTAGAATATTTGTGATCAGTATAAAGTATTAAATGGATTCGTCCAGAGTACAGTCAATTTTTTTTATATTTGGGTACTCATGTTGAAAAATGCTCGATACCTTCGATTGAGTAATAATCCATCAATATCATGTCGTTATATATATGAATTCATAATATTGGTAAAATAATTTTTGTTTTTTCTTAGTTAGCCAATTTAATTAATCTAATATTGCATCTAGTTTCGAAACAATATGGTGCAATATATTCTAGTATTTTTTTAGATCAAGCAACTTAAATGGGTATTATCTAAAAACAATAAAACATTTATCACCCATTAAACACAAACTAATCTCCCATAAAATAATATTGCATAAACTTATGCTGATAAAAATAATAATTATGTGATAGGTAGATAAGAACTGATAATACAGGATTTGCAATTTGCTGATATTGTCTATACTAGGGCCGCCATCAAGCAAGCTGGGTAAGCTGATCGAAACGAAAAATATATTACAAAACTTAATTAACTTGATATTATGTCTGCAATAAAAAAAAATGATAGTTAGAATTTGCCATTTGCGCTTGTAAAAGAACGTTTCAATTAGGTTAATTGCAAATTAATCTTAATCTACAATTAAAATTATTTTCAAATCCTATCTATAGAAAAATGTTCATGTGATAATCAACTGGTCCTAATTTGGTTAGTATAGCTTGATCGGTGTAGGAGGAGACAGCAGACAAAATTTTATCGAGTTGACCGGTAAAGAGCTTCTCTTCGTTCAACTCAATTACAACTATTATCTGCATGTTATTCTTGTTACTCTTACTCTTTAGGATCTTCTTTGATTAATTGAAAATATATTATAGAGATAGTCGAGATGTCCCAGTTTATGTAATAAATTATTTACATACTTACATGTTTCGTTTTGTATTAAAGAAAATATTTAGAATTCATGAATTATTATTCTTTTGACTAAAATTATTTAACATATTTAACTCGCACTTATTATTACTATTTTAATTATAATCGATGTTTTAAATGCCTTTGCAAAACATTTGAAACATCGAATTAAATCCGTAAAATCGTTTCATTCAAAAGTACTACACTTTGTAGTGTGTTGTACTTATAAAAGTGAAAAGCTCATGCCTACTCTGAAAATCTTATAAAATCATCATATTATTATTTCCTTGTTGTTTGAAATAGGACTTTGATTGATTACAGTATTACATCAAATTGTGATTTCGAATAACATGTTAATAACAATCGGCACTGATTGCAAAACGGACAGACGACTCTCACAAACTCGACAGTAGCTGCGTCACCGGTGACGTCATGGGGCGTTCAACCCTGGCCCACTGACCCCCACTCAAAGGACTCTACTAGAAAATACACTCAGCCTGTTCAAACTAGAATGTATCATTTAGAAGTCAGACGCAAAGGAACTAACAATCCTTATATTATATAACTTCCGTAACTTTATTTTTTTTTGTCCGTAAATATTCCTAAACTATGTTTACAAATTCAAAGTAAACTTCATAAATCTGTCCAAGTACGTGACGGGACTGGGGTCCACTAGATTTTGGTTCTCAGAATTGTTTTATTATTAAATGAGTTTCTTTTTTTTTATTTTATTTATTCATAAATGACAAAGTAAACAAAATATATCTGAAATTTTTATTAGTTTCTTGTATTAATGATATATTTTCGTGCAATATAAAAATCCTCATGTGTGGGCTGATATAATAAGCTATCACCTCGATAGAGTCAACAAAGTCGTGCAAACAAATCATATTTTCAATAACTATAAAATCTATAGACACAATGTTTATTGTATTGTGTGTACTAACATTTAACTCAATCATATTATATATATATATATATTTAAATAAATAAATATATATATACATTTAGTAAAATTATCTTAGACGGTTAAACACAATTAAATATCACCAAAAAGAAAACAATGTTGAAAGTATTTAATCTAATTAATAACAATACTTTGATAAGTTATTATTATTATAAGTATAGAATATATTAAATGATGTAGATTATTGTTAACATCAAAATCAAATTAAATGCCATTTCCAGAATTAGGTCATAAATTTGGCATAACTGGCATTGAACCCTAACATTCAATTTAATTCTGAACTAAGCTTAATGTTGCTAATTAACTAATTTCTTGTATTGTTTGGTTTTAGTATTATAATATCTTTCTTAAAGCTGGATATTATGGCTATATGGGTATAGCATTGTCAGATATTATGTTATCTGTGATTTAATGATTTAATATTTTTAGTTTTTTTCTAAAGACTGTCGAAGTTTATTTACAAACTGTTGAGTTAAAATTTCTTTACTCCCAGCTAAACTTAAATCTGCAACTTCTCCCTATTTATATACATATTTAAAAATTATTATATAAAAAAAATCTATCAAAAATAATCTGGAATGCTATATTTATTTAGTACTAGAAATACATTTATGACCTGCTCATGACAATAAATATTATAAAGTTAAGATGGCCAGTTATTAAACTTAATGTTATATTACAACAATCGTTCTTTGATTTTTCGTACCAGAACCTCTATAGAAAATATTGTATTATTCAATCTGATTCATTTTATTTTGAGATGTTAATTATTTAATTGCTCTTCTAAAAACTTTGAAACTTAAAATTATTGTAATATTGAAACAAAACTTTTAAACTATGATAGTTTTAAGTTATATAATCCAGGCGTATATTCCTATCTCTCATCTCTATTCATTACTACAGCTGTCTTACTCTCTCACAACTTTTCAATTACAGCATTCACTGCAGTTCTAAAACGTTTGTTCAATCCACTTATAATACTGCAATTCGTGTGAATATCTATTTTTAAACCCAGAAATAATATTATACTAGTCTTCATCTTTTTTTTCCATCGTTGTTGATTTTATTGTTAGTGTCGTATTTTATAATTTAGACAATATTGTATTTTAATGTTTTATCAATACATTTTATTTTAAAATAAATTATTTTACTTTGGATATGTATGGTTTTTACTTATAAATTTAAACCACAAAGTTCGTTGTTTGTTTGTGTGGAGTATTGATTATTCAAAGGTATTGCAGCGACCCAATATTGCAAGTTTCTTGTGGTCTGATCCACTTTGCCTTTGTTATTAACCTTTCATTGATTTTAGGCTCGAAGCTTTGTTATGATGTCTTCGAATGTAAAATTTGTTATTGTTATATAAGAACATATATTTGTGATAGAAATGAGTTTTACTATGATCTTTATATATATGTATAGTAATATAAAAATAGTTTTCAGAATTTCCTTTTAAGTACTGGCCAGATCTTAGTCTAATTAAAATAATATCATTTATATCGAAATAAACGTTATTTCAATATGATATCTTATGATGAACTATAGAGAAGGATTAACTAGCCCATAGTCAAGTAAGCATAATGAAGCAGGGTCCAAAGGGTTGTAACGAGGCGATGTGGAAAATAAGATTGATGAGTTCAACATACATATGATAATATAAACTATATGCTTATGCTCTGTGAATGAACTCGTAACGCGTTTTAAAATAATTAAATCATTTACGTTTTGTTGGGCCTGTCTATTGAGGTTATATGTTTATGAATAAAACCTAAAATTTATATAATTATTATTATTATTTTTAATCATGTCAAGTGTCACACCCTGAATGTAGTGTATGAAGTTATTATTACTTATTTATTTATTTAATTATTTATTGCACATAATTCAATTTAATGCACAAAAGACATTCTCTGTAAGCCAACCTTAAAATTTACAAGAGATGTTAGTAAGCTCGCAAAAAAAAAACAAAAAACGCAGATATCTGCTTGTGACTTATCACTGACTTATTTATGACATATACCTAAATTCTCTTACAAAATGGAATGTAATGAAAGCGTAACTAGGGTTGTGATATACAATATAAACATTTTAATATTTTAGAGAGCTATTATCTTATGTTTGTCTTTATATTCGTCAATCATCCAGTTCATACGCAATTGTTTATTGTTTGAAAAATGTCGTAAACCGAAAAAGATCTATATGTTTCAAAGACATCTTTGATTGCTTTGCAAGTTTCTGAAGACCAAGAAATAAATAAAAGAATTCTAAATCTTTAACGCTTTTAATCTTTCATCTGGAGCTATTAAATGAGGTCAACTGGCTTAACTAATGTTGAAGTTGAAAGAATATTTGTATTTTTTTCTGCTGAGATGAATGAATATATTTTTAGAAAACTTAACATTTTGAATGATTCTATCTCGATTTTTTAATGTTATATCAATAGTTTGACGTTATTTTTGTTAATAATATTTAAACTTAAATTATAAAACGAAAATGTTTTTTTTAAACCCCCTAATCGCAACTACAGAATGGATTTTAATTTTTTTTCTGATTATGATAGGCAGGTCCATGAGTAAGAGTAAGATATTAAACATTTAACTACTGCTCTTACTTATCCAAAATATAAAATCGTTTAACTGCGGGTAGAACCACAAGTAACAGCTAGTCTTAAATAAAAACCTTAGATAATACTAAATCTTAATATAAGCTTGGTAAATAATGCGTTCATAAAAAAGCATAAAGCAAATTTTTCGTACCTCATCTGCTCGGCCACGCGTCCGTCTCATTTTTTTCTCCTTTACAGTTTATACCTGCTTTTATTACTTTGTTACCCATGGCAGTTGAGTTCCACATTCCTTGTTTGATTTTATCTGTTTGCTATAGTTAGCTATAACTATCGAATTGTTAGTTATTATTGACAAAAACCTCCTTATAATAGACTTGAGTGAGACTATAATTATTTTTATTCAGAATGGGCAATGATTCAGAAAATATGTATAATTAAAAGTTTTGTTGAGAATTGACAATAATTATTAAACAGTTTTAGTTGGTTCCACATTCCTTTTTCAATTTGATATTTGTGTACTATGGTTAACTAATTGACCAATTTGTAAGTTTTTATTGACAAAAACTGCCTAATAAGAAGTTTCGCAGATTTGAGTGACACTTTATTTTTTTTTTAATCCATATGGACAATGATGTCCAGAAATTATGTATCATTAAATGATTTGTTGACAACCGCTAAAGATTTTTATACACTGTTAGTTTGTTTATTCACATTCTTTGTAAGATTTGATATCGGTTTAGCTTAATAAGTGCTTTTGCAGACTTTTAGTGAGACTATAAATATTTTTATTCGATATCAGCAATGGTTCAGAAAATATATTTTCATGCAAAAACTTTTACGCACTTTTAGTAATGTAATGTACACTTTATATATATATATACACTCATGAACATATTTATAGGAACACAAAGAAAAGGTAGAATAACATAAAATATGCCTTTTTTGCATGCCTCTAATGAATGGATTTATATATTATTCCCAACTAGTCCTTCTAGAACAGACGTTGTGTGAAAATTACACCATGATTATCACATAACCACGAAATCGTTTTGCATTGAATTGCAAACGGTAATAACAGTTTCTTCGTATATTTCCCAGACTTCAATGGATTGTTCCTACATAATTTCGAAGGGAAAATTGTTTTTATTATCATACACAACAGTAATGTCATTTTTACATAATATTGACATCAAGTACCATGACATACAATTAACTGATCCTATATCATTACTGTTTCCTTTTTTGGGTGACAGTAAGTGAATTGAGAGCAATTTGGAAGCAATTTTGTTTAATAGAATCAATGTAGGCGTTTGAAGTAAGATGGATGATAGTTTTTAATCTTGTTAATATGGTAATGAATTCTTTATCTGAAACAACATTTTTTTTTCATTTTATTTAGCTATTCAATAGATACTAATTACAAGTAATTTAACTGTTTTTCAAATACTTATGACTTCAATTCGTTTTGTTGATTTATCAAGTGATGAAATGATGAATTTTTATGTCATTGTTCTTTCTATAAGCCATTGTTTCATCATTTATATTAGGAAGAATTACTAATGAGGTATATTCATTATTATCTAGTTTTAATTGACGTTAATTGTTTTCAACTCTCGGCTCTTCCATAGCAACATTCTTTATCTAATTATAATTAACACAGTATTTTTGAATAATAAACTATTAACTAGCAAGAAATCATCGCAATTGGTTAAGTAGTTTTAAAGATAGTCAAGAAGATATGAACATACATATACTTGACACAGGGAATCTTTCTTTTTGATGAGTCAATCAGTATAGCAATATATGGTATACATGAGGATATGACAGAAAAATATTCAACTGTTTTACTTGTTTATTTTTCGAAGAAGCGAGATATTTTTTATCGACTTTAGATAACAGATCCATTCCTGAGATGAATATTTTCATTTTGAGTAAAATGCTCCTAATTTGAAACTGGGACATAGTAAACTATAACTTATTGTTTTACCATAAATATTAGAATGCCGTGCTCTGCTTTTAAGTATCTGAGTGTTGCGATCCGAACAAAAGAATATGGTTCTCTCAGCGAAATGTATTGTTTGAGTTTAAAATTACAGATGCGAAAGGTAGAGATGTGCAAAATGCACTGATTACTATTACATATTTTATTGACGTATTAATAAGTATATATATTTAAATTACCTTTTTCAATAAAGCTAAACGTTAATATTTTTCTTTGTTTAGAAATATAATAAAAAAGATCAAAGACTTGCTTAAATTATTCGTAATACGGTTTTATATCCACTTCAACTTTGGTAATTGTATCTCCTGGGTACATTAAGTCCCTTCCCATGGAATTCCTTTTCCCTTTTGTGTTTTTTTCAATCTTTCCGCTTATTAGGTGGTTTGTTTGTCCTTAATGATTTAAGATATGATTTGGTTGATATATTTTTAATGCATTTTAATAAATACAACACTGAATGAATAATAGTTTATAGAACCTAGATTGTATAAAATAATAGATATTGGTTTCGATTGGTGCTAGTCGGAACGAAATCTAACTATGGTAGTAATATTTATAGAATCTTTTGATCTGGTATTTAAGATAAACCAGATGAAGCAGATTAGTTTGTTTAACATTTGTTTTTATCTTAAATAAAGATGCGCATTAAAAATAGTACCATGTATAGAAATACATAGAACGGCTTTAACTTTGAAGTTTTCATTCATGTAAGTTATTTGAAATAAAAGTGAAGAACTAATCACTCTAAATATGTTCTGAATGTGCATTCGTTAGATGCTTATTTGTTCAGAATAAAACATGTTAATAAAGTTGCTTGAGTGTAGGTAGTAATTTTGAATCAGAAAAGATCGTTATATACAAAGTGATATTTTTATATAACTTGTTTTAATAAAAAGAAAAACTAAGCACAATTTTTTAAAGAATGCTCTACCTATCATTATTAATTTCATTAACATTATTTTAGCTCTAATGACAATGAAAATAAATGGTAGTCAACGCAGACTGTGTTGACTAAGGCAGGTTGAGCTCTAGAGGCATATTTAAATCGTATAATTTGCCGCATTGCTTCATTGTAGAGGAAATTGATTGTAAAGTATTCTTATAAATCTGGCAAAGACAATCCCCCTTGGAAACGGTCCAGAACACCCTTAGTTCGCGTCATGCGCCCGTCGTATATATGACGTGAATATTTGACCTATAAAATATATAGAAATTTTACTGTATCGTTTAAATTGTTCTACATTATTCTAAAGCTGAAATTGTTATGCGAGTTTTGTTCTTAGATTACCTTTGCTTAGATAATGATTTTATTCAAAGATTTTTTGTTTGTATTTTTTTTTTATCAAGTATATATATTCGCCGTATTTCATATATAATATCTATAACTATGGAAGGCTCAATCCATATATAATCTAAGCAGTTCAAGTTGAATTAAACGTTCAGTTTTCATCGTCAATTGTGTTGCAAAAGTTGACTGTACAAATAAATTATTAGTATGGGAACAAAATTTATGTTATAGGTGTACCAGAATCCCATGGCGTTTACGAAAAAATAAAAATTGATTTGTATATGGCTATGAAAAGAGTTGGAGTAAGTAAGTAAAAATTTGTAAATAACTAGACCTTTCATAATCAATTCGACATGAAGTCCCAAAGTTTTTAGTAAAATTAATATTGCAAACTCGAGCTGCAAGAAAACCAATCACCGCAAGCACCTGATTACGAGGATAAACGCAAGGGCAAGTAGAGGCGCTTGACCGTTTATGACCTATACACATAATCCAAATTCATGTCAAGCAAAAACTAAGATCATAGTTTGACAGGGACTTGAAAATTTTGCCAGCGCTATTTTCTTTCTCTTTCATGATTGGAGTGGGGGTAGGTAGGAGTTCATTAATATAAAGAACATAAATAAAAATTATACATTATCAAAATAGTTTAATTAAATTTCCCAAGTTTTGTACACAACAAAATTTTATTATCCTATTTGCCATGAGATTCTGCTACACCTATAGTGCTTTTAACAAAACAATTAATATTTGCGGCAAATTTAAGTGCATCGTGAAATTTTTTTTTTTTCGTTTTATTTATTTTTCAGTTTTATTTATTATTATTAATTCCATTTTTCGTCCATCTTTTTAGTTTTTGTTTTAAAAATCATAAAAAAATATTATAGTTTTTAAAAATCATCTGGTTATATTTTGCACTTACCTTCAGTTCTTCCTCAGGTATATCTAGCGCTCTTCAAGCCGCTGCGGGTTTCTCGTCGCCAATTTCGACGCGTGCTGATGTGCATGCGCAACGTTAGGCAGCTCAAATGCCACGAGCTGTACGCTCACGAAAAGGTCACCAAGGTGGATAGCCTCTCATTAGTGCTATCTGGGAAGTAAGTGGATTTGTCCTTCTAGATTTTATTACATCATATATTGGATAAAACAAAATTTATTATATTAAATTATAGATTTTATGATGACAATACATTTATTATGCAATTACAATATATATATTATCTCAAGTTAACTGGATACATAACACGATGAGGACCAAGTGGTAGATAAAACAACCAATAAAACTAGGGTTATAATAAACAGAGCCTTTTGCTGTAATGACATTTTTTATAGCTAGCACCGAAGATACTTAACGGCTATAAGACTTTGATATGCTGAGATGTTAATACTTGAACAAGATTGATCCGCCAGATGTATATTGTGTTGATGTGTTAGGATGTGATTTATAGTGATTCTTGTGAATTAAATTTATCTCTTAGTTTAAGTGTTATCTATATCTACATATCTATATGTACATATAAAGTGCATTTCATCGACAACGTCTGCCTGTATAACGTTATAAAATCAAAAAATATATAACGAATGTTTGTACGTTTTTACACCAATGTAACGTGAATTCTGAGATAAGTTTACGCGTGTTTCATTATGGTTGTGTAATATTGTCTGAAATATTATATTATGAATATAATTATTATTTAAGAAGTTGCAAAAAATGTTGCCTACGGGAAGCTTTAACCTGAAACTACAAAAGTGATTAATAATAATGCTATAAAAACGTCATCATAGCATATTTGTCTAGTACGCTTAATTGAAATTAACTATATTATTTGACGTTATAAATATAAATAAGAAAAAACAAATGTTAAGGTATTTTCATATATTGCGTTGCAAAAGTTGACTGCACTATATTATCTTCATGTAAATATATACTTTCCTTAATTTTGGCAATCAATACCCACTGACATTGTCTTCTTCATTGTATAAATCAATTATATACTTTAAAAGATATGACAGATTCAAATTTTTAGGCCACCAAAAAAAAATAACTCGGTAAGCCAGCGGACATGCGCCGGTTTTCCTGCGCTCCTCGTGTTCATGTTATTTTATATAAGTCACTTTACGATAGAAAATCTAGCGCTAAAAGGATCACGTTTACCGAAATCTACCAGGCGAAGCCCCTAGTAGCTAGCATAAATTACTTAGTTTATTTTTTGTTCTGTGTTCCTACAGGACTTTTTTTTTCATTCTCATTTCACCTATTAATACTTTTGTTATTATCACTTTTAATACTGTAGGTTTGAAGATTGTTTGAATTTTAACGCTTTCTATTAGTGTAATAGTGTATAGTGTAAATTATTTAATTATAATCTAATTAAATAATTTATAGATTATATGATCTATATGTTAATACATAAAGAGTATACTGTGTATTCCCTTTGAGGCATATTGCTCGTATCTAGATGAATATAAGATTTAGTATAATATAAGTTTATATTGAGAAGTGCAAAGAGCTGAAATGTGTTTTGTAATATGTACTGAACATATTAAAAAAATAATTGTTTGCATGCAAACTGTCAATAGAGAATTTGTTTTAAATAGATATTTTTATAAAAATGATTTCTCTTTCGCTTGAGACGTAAGTAAGGAAATGAATTGCGTGAAATTCTTCGTTGAGACGTTTTTAACGGTTAGATTTCATATTAATAAATGCCATTTTTATTACCCCGTAGTGACGATAAAATAAATTATATATAAACATATACTTATAAATTAATAATGTAAATAAATTGATTTCCATGTTATTTGTTCTTAATATTTGTATATATTTAATCAAAATCTTATCGTTTCTTATATAAAAAGTTTATATAATCGTTAAAATTAATACAATTTTAAGCGTTACGTGATACGTCGGAAATACGAAACGTGATGAAGCATTTCAATTTGGTAAATGGTTCGCGTGAAAACGAAGATTTGAATAACTTATTTTATAAAAAAATATTTTTATATACACAATTTATTGTATGATTTTGTGGTCTTATGTAAAACAATAGATTTTTCTGGAAGGTATTGTCACGGTAAGACGAAATAAAGATCAGTGTAGAATTCTTTCTTTTAATAAAACATCTTAAATGAAAACAAGCTTCAAATTTATAAAATATGAGGATTTTTTTGGATATAGTAGTTAATATTTCAAAATTTTATTTTCTGTCGACTATTAATTATGGTACACTGATTAGGGTTCAATAAAACCATTATAAAGTTAATTAAAACGCGCTTGTGAACCACATTTATGTAAGTAATAGATATAATAACGTTATAATATATATTATTACATAAACTAACTTATCATTCCAATTAAGTGAGCTGTGAAATGGATTGCGAGTGACTCACACTACTTAGAATCATATGTTCAGTTCACAAATAGCTCTCTCTCATGCGAAATAGCTACATCGGTGTTTTACGTTTTAAATAATTTTTGGTAATATTAAATATACCCTAAATGTTTCTGTTATATTAAATATTGCCTATGTGTTACAACCGTAGTAATTAATTCTCTAAAATGCTTTTAGAAAATATTATAATTAAGTATTACAGTTGTATTATACAAAAACCTTACTTCCTTATATATATATATATTAGAATGTATTAATGAACTGCTGGTCGAGTAGAAATCCAACCGTCTCCATAAAGAGGGTTGTGATATCATTGACTTCAAATGTTTCCAGGATTAGTTACTTGGAATTTATAATATTTAGTTCTATATCCAGAATGGTTTTATTACGCTGTTTTTGAAAGTTCTTTGTTCGATTACTTCTTATGACACATTTACCAAATACTTAAGGTCCTTATCATTATTTATATGGAAGATTTTATCCAATAATATTCAGATATGTATATGAATGGGGAAATCTTATTGCGAATCGGTCAGTGCAAGTGATTACATTTATTAAACGTCCACTTAGACCCCCATCTTCCTTAAGAACTCTTGCAAGTAATACATTGAACATTAGATGGGATTATTCTTCTTGATATTGCGGTTTTATCGTTATATCCTCATAAGCCTTAAAATTATCTGCTAACCACAGATTTTCGAGGCCTTTTTTATTAAGTTATAAAATAAGGGACTGTCACTAGAAATGAAATGAAATTGAATTTCAAATTTGATTGAGACCTAATTTTAAAAATATTTTGTAAGTTCTTAAAAAATTTTGTTTACTACCAAGTGGCTATATTTATTTTTTATTTATTTTTATGTTCATTTATTATACCTACATTTAATTGTTTTTTAAATGACGTAGTTTAGAAATAAAAATTTTATATTATGAAATATATTCTAATACATAATGTTTTACATAACATAACAGATATAACAGTTCTTATTTTATTTATATTCTGTAGTTGTCAGATGTTCTATTTATTCTATCAGTTTGTTTTCTGAAATATGAAAGCAAAAACAGAACAACAATTTGAAGGTAGTTTAGAAAATTTTAATTCATAAACCAAAAATATTGTATTATTACATATTTGTTTTCTAATATATTTTTTGCAAGTCTACCAACAACCTATCTTCTACATCGTAGGTTGATTGGTAGAGAGAGAGATTTGGGAAATATACTATAAAGAATTAAATAAGGAAATAATAATAAGAACATTTGCTACTGCAAGTCCTTTCACAATTTTTCGTTAAAAGTAAATGTACTCAAACAGGCTACCAAAGTCACCTTTAAAATAGTGCATCTCAATAGCAGTTCAAACAGGAAGCGATGGCCATCAAACGGTAGATCTTTTTTGTTTACACACAGAACTTGCACCCTGTCTCTCAGTACGTTACGATGTTTGTGTAAAGGTTCCTAATATGGTGTTGTTACAGTCTGTTCTCACTTATGTGTAATTGGTTTTTTCTTATCCATAACGGTAGCTTTATTTGTTAAAAGTTATGTAAATAGAATTAAGTCGTCTATACGAACTTCTCGCCCTACTTTTCTATTTAAAAATGTTGTTATAGCGCCTAAGGGTTATGTTCATTCAGTATTGCACGTCATTTTAACGTCAATTTGATGACTTGTCAAATCCATTAACGAATATAGGGTCTGAAAATATAAATTTAGTTTATCAATTTTAATTTGTTTTATTATTTACCGAGGACACTATTAACCCATGAAATCTACTCTAATCTTTTTATTATTGAGTACCATAATCCAAATGATTTCTAAATAAGATAATTTTATTGAGTTTTATATTATTTGGCTAAAAAATATAGAGACAGAAAGAAATAGAGGTATCGGAAGCAATTTCAGTTTACTTTGTTAATGAAGATTCGACCAGTGCCACCCTTTCAAGATCTTCGTGAAGTTTCTATTTCATGAGTTACGTACTATGGGTGAGAAAATTGGATGATAATGTTATCCCTTTGTATCTTTCGTATCACAGGGGATCTGAAATTTTTCATATTCACAGTCGTCACAATAATCACTAAATAAGTAAAATATCAGATTGTTAGTATTTATTTATATCAAAATAACATAATTCTATACAATATTATTCGTACGTATATCGTATACCTATGTAAGTAGTTGTAAATAAGTATTAACTTTGAAATATTATCAATATAAAAATGTAATGATGAAAATGTACCCAATTCTATACAGAGAAGTAAATCTCAGCAACTCACTTGACAAAACGACGTCACTTGAATATTGAGCGTTTGATACAACATTCTCTCTCTAAGGATCTCTCCTATGAAAATTGAGTTTGAGATTAATTTAATGATACTTGTACATAAAAGATAAACGTTCCAGAAAGGCATTTGATGTGCTACATATAGCTATCTCGTTTAGAAATGTTCTTTGTCTTTGGTATCATTTAGGTTTGTTTTAATAAATCAAACATTTTCTAAATGTAATTAATTTATACCATGTTACCTAAATCATTAGTTAGCTTTCAAAGACGTGGTATTTATCTTTTTGTATTATTTAATTATGTCAGATGCACAATTAAATAATAAACAAAGATAAATAATAATATATCACCACACACCCGCCATTAATAATTTGCATATTGCAAGAATATATCGGATCATAAAAATTTTTGTATCGATAGAAGTATTATTGTATAAAAGGCACTTTGTTTTTAAATATAAAGCTAGGATCAAAAAAGCAGATGATTTGATAAGTGATTATCATCAGGTCAGGAAACTGGGCTTTAAGTTCTCTCACTAGCAGTAGTTAGTTATAATTCTTTTACGCTGATCTTCTGTGTGAGGGATATTACCCCACGAACCAAACTGCACCAGCTCGGTTCTAAAAAATCATAAATAAATAGGTTTATTTTTATTACTTTTGTTATTATTTACAATGTGAATATAAATTGCCCTTTTTCGTGTAGTCAATATAATAATAAGCATACGATTAAATAATCCTTATTTCTCATTAAGTTTGTCTTTCATAATTAAGTAATTAAAGTCATGTTTATAAAGTAGTACAAACATTACAAATAAGTAAAAAAACTATTAATCTTTAAAAATCTAAAGTCAAGTTTCCGAATGGAGTCTCCGTTTACATCTTGATAGTGTTACATAACCTTTATTGCTATTACAGCATTGTAATAGAAAATTAATAAGCCCACATTTTATTTTAAACTAGCTGTTACACGCCGTTCCACTCGCTGTTTTTTTACTATCAGAAAAACTAAGGGTAGTAGTGTAATGAGGGATAGCCTTACTCATAAACTTGCTCATCATAATTGTAAAGAATTTTCCAAAACCAACCGGTAGTTTCGGAGATTAGTGCCTTTAGACAAACAAAATTTTACTCTAAAATGTTATTATATACTTGTTCTGTTTATTACATTACACTTTATTTGTACTCACAATATTTGTAACCGCAAATCTTATTATAATAAAAGACTATATTATAATAAGCTAATTATAAGTCTTTAATTATAATAAATATAAGTCATTATTTTATAAAGTAATTTCAAAGTTCCGTTTATAATAAAACCGATAATATCTCATTTTTCTTAAGCGAAACATCTTTATTTTTTTTCATCCTATCAAAGAATAAATATTGCATTTGAATTAACGTGGAGCGTTAAATAAATTTTAAGAGATGGTGTAGAAAAAAAATAAAAAAAAAACCAAAAAGGTAACTAGGTATGTAAAATACGTTATCTCTACCATATTAGAGATAACAGTGATTGTGGCTGAATATTAGCATATTTAAATGAGTTCTGACCTTTACTTTATATAAGAGCACTGTTTGAAACGCGACAGACCTGGAGGCGTTGCCTTGTGATATTGAAATCAACTCCAATATAAAATCCAATTTGGTATATCGTGTCGGTGAAATATAAGCCAAAAAGCTTATTATGTTACCTGCAAATCCTAATTAGTATTATAATTTGATTTGTATATTTGTATTTTAATCTAAAATCATTAGCTCTTCATATCGAATTGATTGCGTTTTTTTATAGTATTCAAATTAATTACAAAATATTGACGTTTGTGTAACACAATAAAGAAATATTTGGCAGAGTTAGTTGTGTGGTTCCTTTCAATCAAGTGGCATTTGAAACCTTCGAATTCCTTATATAACTTTATTTTGAAGTGTCTTGACAATAAATATGATATTATAATAGAACCTCCTGACCTTGCTACTAACGTACGCAAGTGATCACTGATAATAGTTCAAAGTAGAAAAGATATGATTAAAAAAAATATGTTCAATAGAATTTTTTTTGCAGTGACTGTTTTCTGATAGGACAGTAAAATGCACCATAGGGTCCTAAAATAATAGTAAATTTGTATTCCATACATCATAATGGCCCATAGGGCATTAATTGATACTTACTTTTTTAAATTTCGGCTCCTGACCTCATTGGGTTTCGAGTTACTTAACATTTGTCCACAGCGGCTCGTATTTCTTAGGTCATGAAGTTAATGAGCAAAACCTTTGCAATCGCCATCTCAAATTGCGCGTATTTTTAACAAACTTATGAGCTGTTCTAATTTTAGCCTTAATCTGACATAGCTAGAGTTTATTTTGGATTAACAAACTTTAGTTGTGGGTTTGGTTTTAAATGTGATTAAATATTCATTTTCATTGAGTAAAGAATTTACAGTAAACTTAAAAATTTAAGGATAATTTTATTTTACCAAAAGTCGTTCGTCTAAAAGAAAAAGTATTTTTATTTAATTGCTTCCCTTAGAACCAATTCAAATTATTATTTTTAACGTTTAATCGCATGGCATATACTTATTCAAAATTTAATTTAAAACAAAATATACGGGTTTTGTGTTAAAAAAGTATAATAGTTCCTGAAATAGGTCAAGAGTAATGTTAAACATGTTGATCGCTCTCGCGTATTAATTGTATGAAAAAGAATTATCGGTGTGTAGGGCTGAAATAAAATCAACAATGTATAAATCATTGAATAAGAGTCTTTAATTATTTGCACTAAAAACATTTCAATATTCCTGACAAATTATACTTTTTTGTTGGGAATTCCTAATTAAATATAAGTAAATAATTGTTTTTCATTTAAATAAAAATTTTCATAAATTCTGGAAATTAAAGTAATTGTAGTACAAAGCCAAAGACAATAGTTTTGGATTAACATTTTGCACGTATTTTAACACTTAGAAAAGACACAAATTCCTGGAAGATGTGCATAGTAAATCAAATTAAATCAAATAATTTATAAAATATATAAGCGAAGATTTTATAGGTATTTTTTTTATACCATATATGATTTAGAAGTTCAACGCCCTTACAGTTGACCGGTATTAATCGCACAAATCGCCTGCTTTTAAATTACCTGCTTTTATGTAAAACAATGATTTGACCCAAATTATTGAAGTTAACATCAATCGACCGCCATTCAACTGTAGGTCAAACGTGATTTAAAAGACAAGTGCTGAAACCGCAAAAATATTAACGTGTTTGGCTTTAAGTGAATTCGTTCACGAAATATAACAAAACATATTATTTTCCTTTCAGTTCTGTATGTAAAGTAACAATGAATGGATTTGTTTATTTTTATTTTTAAATGCTTCGTGTGGAGTGGATGTTTTACTACTTTAACTTGTTAGCAATATAAACAAAAAAAGACATTAGTACTATAATATACGACTTAAAAATTCGGTCAACTTTAATTTTAACAAATGTCAAATAACGTCAAAACAAAATCCTAACCTGTCTGAGTTCAATGAACCATAGACAAATTCCATAATTTTATTCTGATTTAATTTAATTTAATAAATATTCGAATTATATAAAACCGTTAGTAGTGAAGACTCGAAAGATTTTCAATACTATCTAACATTTCTCTTAGTCGGTTTATTGATAGTAAGACAACGAACTCTAATCTTACATTCTAACACCTTGGAAACCGACACTTGATTTGAGTTGTATTTGGACCACACCTTTTCCTTTTATATAAATGAATGCGGCTTTGATCAGTTGTTGGACTTGCTGAGCCATCTAGGTTTCAAAGAATTCCTCATTAGCGAATAACCCAGGTTTTCTTTAAGATTTGTATGTTTTTATACTTGTAATATTGAGGAGTTGAATGTTTATAATTTATGCGTAAATGCAATTGATACAAATATATAATTTTGTTTCGAAGATAATTTATACTTAATAATATTTTACTTGTTGTGAACTTACGTGAAAGATATCATCTATAATTAATAAGCTTTTTATCAATCATTTTTTATGTTTAATAATGATGATTTTGTGTTATTACGGTCTCTAAAATAGAAATAAAAACAGTTTTTTAGTTGTCAACACGTTTACTTAGTACGTGCCATTGTGTTTTATCTGTCTCAAAAATAAAACAAGAAAAGTTATTTAAATTGTGAATACTTGTAATTAGAATAGGATAAAACCATTCATATCAACTATTTTAACTGCGACTCAGAGAGAACATAATTGCTCATTTCTGGATGAGCAAATTATAGGATACACCTACAGATATATACAATCCCACTTGCAAAACTAAGAATATTCAAAGGCGGAGTCTTGATTATAGTCGCTGATATTAAATCAAATAATTATCTTCCCTCAGTGTTATTGCAAAATAAACTTTGAACTTTTCATTGATTGGTATTAAAAGGTGTTCTAAAATTTTATTTTAATTCATCACCATGTAAGTATATCAGATGTATATATGTTGTCTGGAAAAATAAAAGTGTCAGTTAATTTGACATACTCTGGCTACAGCACTCTTTATGCCTAAGGCACAAACATAAAGTAAGTTTAGTTCTTTTTGCATTTATTTCCATATATTCCATTTTTAATTATAAATATGTTTAAGTTTCTTCATGAATCATTATTTTGTTATTTTCTAGCGTCTTGTTTGTTGTTTGTGTGATATTTTTTGTAATCCAAATGATAAAACAGTTTTTAAACCTGTCTTAGGTAATTTAATGAGGTTGCGCTCGACGAATTACAGAACTCATTGACGAAATCAATTAGACCTAGACAAGTATGTTAAGTGTATATTAGTTGCAAAACTAGGGACTTAAAAAGAAATCTTAAAACTATCATAATTTAAAAAATGTTATACTACTCTTTTAGATCTTTGAGTTTTTAAAAATAAAGCAATGAATTAGTTAAAGTTAATATTTTTTTATAGATGTGTGAAGAAAATACAAATATAATTGTAATAATACTTTAAAAGGTGGTGATAAGACTCATGATATGTTCACTTACAGTTCAGATAATCGATAGACTATAATGCCTTTAAATGAAACACGCCATTTTTATTGTGGTAGAAACAAATAATAGAGGAATATTCACAATTTAAACCAAAACCACTTGGTTATGGATTCGAGCTCCATTACATTAACTTCAGGGGTAAAAAATAATATTAAATTAATTATATTTTGTTCCATAATTTGATGAGATAATTTGATACTACTTTTTTTTTATTTTTTAAACAAAAAGCTACGAGTTTTTATATCCAATTGTGATCATTTTTTACTTACTTTAACACATGTCTATTAGTACCACAACCACCTCAATCACAATTACTATATTATAAAGCATAAATACACGGTTTACAGTTTTTTCAACCAAACTAATAAACCACCAGTTAATTTGACTGGAAAACCAATTAGCTTTAAGTTAAGAATACGCATCGATGAGTACCAAAACGAAGTCAACTTCATAATCAGGTCACGAGAAAATAAAGCCGAAAAAAACATTTTCATACATATGCACACACGCACACCCACACATACATGTTTTTAAAAGTGTCTGGAATCATCTCAGGTCATCTCAAAACGTAAAGATATTATAATAACAATAGAACGTGAAACGCTAATGCTGAAAGTTTTATTTTTTTAATTTTAATAAGTATTTATAATCTCATAACTAATTCATGGCTTACCAAGATCCATTCTAAACTTTTATACTACATTAGTTATATTAGGATAAGTTAGAGCAATAGCATAATGCCTGTCTCATGAACTTGCCTATTATAATCAAAAAGCATTTTAAAAACTATTCGGTGGATTAAAAGATAACCGCGTATAAAAAAAAATCGCTTTATATAACCATAGATGTATAAGGAGGTAAGGTAGTGAAAAGCTCCTGAGTCGAGTCCCAAAATGCGGTGAAGCGAACTACTAATCGTCTGGATTATTATGTATTGCACTCCTTTGTTTCGAAGATAATCCAGTTTTATAAGCTAAAGCATTTCAAGGTATTATCATAAATCATTTCTAACGAGAATAGTTCTTTACTTAAGACTTTTAAACACAAAATATTTCATACATTATTTATATAGTATGTACATTATGTATAGTACATTGCACTTAGAAAATGTAACAGTTTAACAGACTTTAAAACGGACAGATTTTCTCCTTTTTTAACCATCAAAGAGTGAATGCAAAGGGAACTAAATATCAAATAATATCTCTGAATTAAAATTTAAAAAGTATATCAATAAAGGAGCGAATAAATCTACAAACTATAGCCATTGTCTGATGCATTTGAATTGTATGAATATTAATATCCAGGTTCAAAATCAAATGCCGTAATTAAAAATATAGTGTTTCTATGTGCGTTGAATTTGAAACCGATAATTTGCATTTTAAACTTTGCACCATTTATTGAGAATGTTGTATTTCTATTTGAATGTTTCAAATCATTCCCAGAGAGAAATAGCTATCATATTTCTTTTCCATTTCATTTGGATTTTTATATAAAAGTCATTCTAATATGCGGTGTTTATATAAATACTGTGATATTTAATTAAGTTAGTATTTTGATGAAACCTTGAAAGTGATGTAAACAATACGATGGAAGCCTAACATTTTATAGAAGGGACTGAAATCGATCTGGCATAATAAATCTATAATTTTCAATGTATGTTAGTAATAAAATTTTTTTATTTATAGATTAGCATACGTCCGCACTTTCGTCCGCCTGTAACCATGATTTTAAAAAGTAAATTATTTTTTAGTCAGATATTGATGTAAAGATTTTTATTAGCAATAATTATTTTAAGATAATTGACATAAAATGTGATATTGAAATTAAATTAAGTGAAATAATTTATTATACACCTAAAAATCTGCCACACATTAGAGCAAACCGTAGAAAAACCAGTTTAACAGTTTTTGATAGACGGACAGCCATCCGGGGGACTTCATTTTATAATATATATAGATAACCTACTTATCCAAACTAATCAACACTATAATAAAATTCTAATAAGGCTGGTTTTAAATAAAATTAAAATAAATTATAACAAAATATTGGTATGATAATAGTTTATAGATATTATATTCCATTTTAGTGCGACTAAATCATCCATGTATAACTTCTACTATAATAATAATATTATTTTTGTAGGTATTTTTGCTTGTTTTATCTAATAATAGAAGCTCATTTAATGTACGTCTTACGTCTGACGTTGACTTAAAAAGTATTTTAAAACTACATATTATATTGATTAAGTTAAAAAATGTTCATGTATTTTCTTAACGGACATCAAGCACCTAACCTCCTGAACCATGGAAATAGCTTTCATTAGGATAATGTATGCCTTCGTGTGATAAAAAACATTAAATCAAAGTAGGCTAGTACAAGCCCATAATAATTTATTGACTGATAGATAGTTTTATTTTTATTTTCTCATGTGAGTTTGAGAAACGAAGTTTTTTCATAAATATGTCAATGTTATAAGTATTATATATTTTAGTTAGTGTAGGTAATTTACAGATATGATTCAAAAATGTTGGCTCTATATTGTCTTCACAGTTCAGGCCAATTCCGCTTCTGGTCTTTGTCAGGGTGCCAGAATCATATCGACCTTCCAATAAAGATATGGTCAATGTACATTTTGATAATTATGGTATCAGGGATAAGAAACTCTAAAAACAATTTTGATAGACAAGTTTAAAATGCAGTTAATAATCTATTGTAAAAGAAGAATAGCTTCTTTATACAACATGAGATAAATTACATAGTTTTCTCATACATATGAGATATCATATCTCAGAAATACTTTTTTATTATGCGCATATAAAATGTCAACAAACAATTTATAACTGCGTTTTTTAATTTGAATATCATATTTACATATAGGTGGCCATTCAACCGCCAAATTCCGATAGTTTTTTCATTAACCAGTCAACTACGGCATTCATAACTATGTCACTATATTTTTCATTCCCTATTCGGTAGCTTTTTGAGTTTTATAATTATTTTACATAATACTATTTTTTTTAATTTTACAGAATATTATTTTAATTATCGATACTTATGATCTATTCTATTCGTCATGTTGTCGATATTTTGTATTCAACGGACTTTCTTTTAAAAGCTTTCAAGAACTGCGTATCGGATTACGAACCTTGAGGTTCCATTAAATTTACCTTCGCTGGGTAAAGGTTAATGAAGCATGTAAATGTTATTTGATATACACATGGTCTGAATCATGAATGTAATTTTAATACTTGTTATATTATTAAACCGCAAAACTTGAGTGTCATGTGGTAGGTCTATTTGTTTAGATATTATCTTATTCACAAGTAGATCTTGCATGATCAACAATATCAGTGAATATTTGAGCGAAGCTGAGGAAATTTTCTGCATCCTTTGTGCAAGCATCAATCAAAAACGGTATATCCGAAAATTCCCAATTTTGCTCACTGATAGACAGACATCAGTCTGGTGGTGGTTTTAAAAAAAATAAAAAGAAATGTGTCTCATCTTAAAAAATACTTGAGATCAGAACGCGTCGACGTTTAACCACGCTTAGCTCAATATCGTAAACACATACAAAGTCAAAATTGAGGTCTGGTTCGCACTTCTATTACAATTGTATATTTATTTATAAAAAACATTATTAACAATTAAGACATTAGAATTATGGTGAAAAATAAAACTTTCTTTGTGGTTAAAGATACTTCCAAAAATCAAGTTCTTCTAAGACTGAAAAAGGGTATCAAAAAGTCAAAGGACTCCGAGTACTAAGATAATCTTTTTTTTTTAACAAACAATCCTAGAAGATGTACAAAGAAAATAAACCTTAAAAACAAAAACGTCAAAGAGTTCCTTTCATTTCAATCATCGTAATTGAATAAATTTACAATATGAGATTTTACCTTATTTATAGTAATTTTTGCCCTATTTTCTTTGTTGTTGTTTGTCCCGTACTCACTTTGATTGTAGTCTTAAAAGCGAATATCAAACTTTGTTCAGTTTGTACTTCTTTTGTTGTGTTTAGAGGTGGGCTCTTATGTGGGTTGCTTTTTGAGATTAAGATTAAAGATTTTTCCTAAGCTTTTTGTTTTATTTTTCACTTGCTTTTTCTTGCAATTCAGTTGGAAATTGTTTAACTGAAATTGCAAAACTGCAAAGTCTTAATATAACTCCAAAGAAGTAATTGGACCACCTCATAATTTCCAGGCTGGTGGTGTCGCAAAACCAGCGCGCTCTTCACATCGTGTTCCCACATCACTTCCTCGACTCCCCGGAGTGGTTTGGAGTATCCACCGATGAATTCTTCCAGGTTATAATATCAAATTCATGTTGGTCTAACAAATGTGGAACTTATGCTCCTTACATTAAATATTTGTTACAATCATGACATAGTACTGACTTTCCGGTATTTTATTGACCTTCTAGGTATCAATAATGGCGATGGAGGAGTCCAGGGTACTCGTCTGGCATCGAGACAAGCTCAAGCTATCTATAATGTCTGATGCTTTCCTTCAAGCTGTTTTCGATCACATACTGGGGAGGGATGTCGTTCATAAACTAATGCAGGTTAGATATAATACAATTAAAATTATTTGCTTTAAATCAAAGTAAAAGTCTTTGAGCCTTTTAAATCTAATTGAAATCAATTTTGATATCTATAACAAGCAAGACTGGTGTGAAAGCCATAAATATTTTAAATACTTCAATAATTAAATTTCATTTTTGTAACTCGACGTCGTTTATAAAATCGATACATTCATTTGTATAATTTGTTAATTTTTACACGCTAACTGGTATTAATTTACAATTTTCACAATATCGACCTACATACAAACACACTTTGCTGCATATTGAATTACCTACAATTTTGTAATTATTTTACGATATTATTGATAATCGATTATTGCAATAAAAACTTATTTTTTAATTAACAATCTAGGAAATTGTAAATGTTTTTTAATACATATTATAAAAACAATTTATTATGGAAAACAATAATGCCAGTTTAAACAAATTGAAAATTGCCTAAATATACAACTTGAACTATATTTTTCACATACGGCAACTCTGTATCAATTAACTTTTTTTATGTACATGTGAGTCATTCTTAGCGAATAACTATAAAAGAAAAAAATGATGATTAAAAATTACAAATATTTTGTAGTTCAATACAAATCTTGTTCAAAACAATTACATTTATAACATGGAACCAATATGTATTCGATTAAGCCATAAACGTTGATAGTTTAACTATAAATTGTGTTTTTTGATTTCTAGCCATAAAGAAATTTTAGCATATCTCGAAAAATATATATAGGAGTTGCATCTAATGCTCCATTCATTAGTACCAACACAATGCTCAGACCGGCAAAAATGAACGAATGGCCGAAAAGTCCTGCTCGTATTCATTAATTAAATTGAAATTCTGAATTATTATAATTATTAATAAAATGATAATAATTTAACTTGCTATGTTCCATATTCCAGGTGAGCGAAACAATGTCAGTAAGCAACGGTCACTTACCGAACAGTTATGAAGAGGGTGAAGACAAACCAATGCTGGTTGTCAAAAAGGCGGGAGATGGTCCCGGGATCACGGCGCTTTTGAACCGACAGTTGCAAGGTAATGTTAGCCATATTTAGAAGAGTAGAGACGATTTTTGCTTGGGTTTTTAGATGCTGGTTGGTGGTCTCTGTTCTTGTATGTGTTGGAAAGAGATAGATATAGACAGTTGGATATTTTAGCTAATGTAGCTAATCTGCGATCTCGAACTGCTTTTTTTGTATAATATTTTTTAATTTAGATTGACTTAGGATCAACTCATCTGCTATTTTTTTGACTGTTTTTAATTAAGCTATCTTAGAAGATTACTTTGAATTAATAAATATATATAATAATATGCATGTATATTTTTATAAAAATATCACATGATAATAGTTGACTTCTTTAAGTTTTCAGTAATGTTCACCTTACCTGAACCTCCCCCTTTATGACAAAAAATCTTTTATTTAATATTTGATTTCTTTTATATATTACACGAAGCTCAAAGAAGTTAGATCTAATAAATAATAATCATGAATATGTATGAGATGGCATGACTTGTGTAAATTGCTTTATTGTAATTAACAAAAATTTTAAAAAAAGTTTGAAAAAAATCAATTACTAAAAGTCTAATTCCCTTAGTGTTGTGCATGTTTTATTTATTTACTTAAATACAATAATAAATAAATAAATTTACATTATACCTGGATTTCGGATTCAATAGACAAATTTTTGTTGCAAATTAAATTTCTCAATAAATATAATGTACAAATAATATAATATTTGACAAAGATATTTATTTTGTGTAATATTTGACAAAGATATTTATTTTGTGTAATAAAAAATATAATAATGATAATAAAATAACAAAGAAATCTTTAAAGCTTTCTTTCCGAATGTTCTATGGCTTTAGTATAAGTGTAATTCAGATATACTTGGACAATTATACAATATAATATAATTGTCCAAATCATTATCTGTATGTGTACTGTACGCTCGTGTGACGGCAGGCGAGCACGCCCCGCTGCTGCGACCGACGCCCTCCCACGCCTGCTGAGCAAGAAACCCCAACCCCCACCAGCCCCTTCCCTTTATATAAATCTTAAACCCCTTTCCCCATTATATAAAATCACTTTACCTTCTATAATAATACTAACATTATGACACGGCTACTGTCTTTGTAATAATCACTTTTTTTGTTATAGAGAAATTCGCACTAATATTTTATACAAATTTTGAAAATTATCAAATGCACTAGCCGTAAGACAATCTTGACTATTTAGATGTAAGTGTAATATTTTGAACGCTCTCTAATAAATATTGGTTTAGTATAAATTTATAATTATCTTAAGATTGTCATGTATTGTATGAAATTAATCCTAATAATCCGTCCCCTATCCTCAAAATCACGGAGTAAAAAAATATTTGTGATATTTTTTTTTATTATTTGAGTAATTTTTTTTTGCTCAATTTTTGCTTCGTTTAACTATTTATATATATTTTGGGACCCATTACTAAATGGACTGAAATACAAAGTATTGTGTCATATTTTATTAATATTGTATTTTAATTATAAAACAACACCTGTAGAACCCTTGAGGTCTGAGGGTACCTTGTATTTTATAAATCCTTAATAATGAGTACAATTAAAACGCACATATGTCATAAATAGTATTATTAGATTATAAATATAATATAGTTTAAGTACAATATATTAATTAGAACCGCTTTATTTTTACACATAATAATAAATCTTTTAGGTAGTTTTTAATTTTAAAAAACTATCTAAAACAACATGCATGTATTATGTCACTTTATATGTGCTATCTTAGCTGTGTGTTTTTATTTTATTTAAATATGTTATGTGGGTCGAGATAAACATGCTTGGCTTAGTCATTTATGCTAGTGACAGTCGTAGCTTACTCCCAGAGTATATAAACGATGCACTAATAGCTTGGCCATAGATATTATTTCAACTTGCTTTTTGTCTATCAAAATATAAATACTTTTTTTACCATAAAAATATGGCTGAACAAGTTTAGTATATCTTGACCTGACACTGATGCTTTAAAAATCTTGTTACCTTCGTTTCAAATTAAGGTATAATAAAGCTTTATAATATGATTAATTAATTATAATCCTAAAAGACCTATCCTTAAGATCCGATGTCCCTAAGCATGTTGGAAGATCAACAATGTCCAGGTAATTTTGTTTCTTTTTTATTTAACACTTTAAATAAAAGAAATACTAAATATGATGAAGCACTAACTTGTTTGAAAAATATGATAAGAATGCTACCACAAGCTAAATTATAATATAAATGCAAAAGAAGTTTATTTAAATGACATATTTCTGTCTTCACAAAAAGCAAGTTGAAATTTAAAAAAAAAAAAATTTTTTTTTTATCTTTAATCCCATTTTGGTTTTCACAAATCCTTTAACCTGGTTACCATATTTTGTTTGTTGCTTTTACGCTAAAAAAATAAATTTATAAATGTCATTTACACGTAACCCATAATCCGTCTATTTTTTAATAAAATGTTGTTAAATAATAAAGAAAAAAAAATTATTCCAGCCACAGATCCGAACGCGTGGCGTTTAGGACGAATTGACGAAACCGATCACGAAACACCTGTTTGAGGGCAAGCACTGCATCTAGCGGTCCGTCCTCGAAAGCGCACTCGCTAGATGCCTTATGAAGACATCATTTGAACTTTGTTACGTGAAATTGAACTTTACTTGTGTCGACATTTAATCGAGGTGGTATTAAATATACGGGAGTCCATTACCTGAGTCATATTTTGTATAAAATTGAAAAGGTGATAAAAACTACTGTAAATAGTCACATCAACATAGATATAATTTCAAATAATTTAGAAATACATTGAATAATATCATGGGTAATCGGAAGCTCGACGAAACTATAATAATGTGAAATATATCTTTGTTAAAATAAATGGCGAATATTGTCTATTTTATGATTGACGAAAACTGTTTTAAAATTGGAAAGAGACAAGTCTTACAATTCTTGTATTTTATGGCAAAGAGGAACTTTTGATAATATGGCGCTGGTAAAGGGGAAAATAGATTTACAGTATATTATTATTAATGATATAGCGTCTGATTAATATCGATTATAAAGCTTTAATAATAATCACCAATAGAAATAAAAATAAACATTTAGATTATCACTGTTAAATAATAAAAGAAAATATTTTCCTCTTTTTTACTAGCGACATGTTTAATAATAAACCTTTAAGTACTCACCACTCTTTGCGTCACTAAGCAATATAGGGTATATATATATGGTCACAAAGAAACTAGAAGCATTATTTTGTGTATACTGTTTACGTAGATAGAAATAAATTATGAAAATCTTTTGCTGTGATTATATCGATACATGGCGGGTAATATGAACAAATAGATTTAAATGTCAAATGTCATTCAGGTAGCTATGGCGGCACGGTCAACAGATAATTGATACTGTAAGGTTGATTATTAAATAATATATATTAAGACTTATAAATTAACTCGTCGGTATCGATAGAAATCGGAAATTATACCTCTGAGAGTTATTTTCCTAATATCGAAGTTAATAATAAATTTGAAATAACATTTCTTGTAAATATGAAGTTATGAACTGTCTGTACTATACAAATCGGTTCTATTAGCAGTAATATAAAATCGTTTAGGAGATGCCATATGATTACGAGCAAATAATAATTTAATAGCAATTAATATTCATAAAGTCTGTTCAAATAAATTATAAGCCCAGTCAGAAATCAAAATAATCATTATTTTAGATTCTGCATACGATATCAACTACCAAGATATTTAATTAATAAAAATTCTGTTGTACTGTTTTCAATAAGACATTGCTCACAATTTGGAATATATTTTTATGGTAATAAGAAATGAATGTCATAGTTTTGTATTAAAATCTGCATAATAAGTGTAGTGAAAACATTAATGTTCATATAAGAACGCTAGACATATATTTTTTATCGGATTTTGTTTTTTTTTGTCAGTGGTGATCATTCCAATTTATTTTTGGTATTGTTTTATTTTTTGTTTTTGATTGTGATGATATAATTGATAACGTGAATCTTATATGAAATTATTTTTTTAAGCTAAATGTCTTTTTTTATCAATACCTAAATGTACATTGTATGCACTGCCATTGCTAAAATATGATTGGATATATATCCTTTAGTGAGGGTAAATGACAACCATAAAAAAGGATCTCGATGTGTTTGGAATATGGCTTTTATTCTGATGTTATGTTTTTCTGTTGCCACTTGTGATGTTTATATGAATGTTTGTTGAAGGAATGATTTTTATGCACTGTACCTTATTTATAAGGATTCTAAATATGAAAGTGGTGTGGAAGCTCAATCATGTTTAAATAACATATTTTTTCCTGTGAGGTAATAACAGAGAAAACCATACTATTATGAATTTCCATAATCATAATAAGTTAATTTAATTTTCTGAACAAAAAATGTGTGCTTATTTATATATTAATGATAATGACTTCTTACGCAAATTAGTTGTATGGTTTGCTCAGTACACAATGGGTTGTTTGAACACCTGTTATTGCCACACTGGCAAAGTATGGTTTTTGCTTGACTGTGTGACTTTAGGATGCCTTACTAAATTGCAAAGTCATGATTGTGAGTGTGGTATATTATTGTAGTACATGTTGGAGGATAGATATAAAGAAATAAAATAATGAATTGAGTATAAAATGGGTTTTATTTAGATTCTGTCAACCTATTATCAATAACAAGTTTATTAATTTTTAAGATAATGCTTCAACACTTATTTAAGTTATGATAAAATAAATAAAAACATCAAACATCATGAGTCATCAAAAGTCATTCGACCTACTCCATGCTGTTTGATGTACCTTCTATATTGCTTGTATTTATTGTTATCGGCTAAAGCTTTCTTTGTTTCCTCATCTTTTATTTCTTTCCATAGAACGAAGTTCTCTTTTATCCATAACTCTTCATCCAAAAACTCCTGTCTTTCATCATCTTCTAAGGCATTGAATTGGTGCTGACCAAGTTTCATATATTTTCTAATTATATATAACTTCTCTTCCTCACCATATGGGTGTTTTAATAATGTAAATTTCCAGAACCATCTTAAATACCAGTAAATATACAAAGCTATAGTGTAAGGCAAAATTATAATTTGAATCCAAAGTATGTCCATTACCTCGGGCTTAGCATATGCACCTTTTATGTCCATATTTTCTTCAATTACCTTTCGTATTATTCTATCTTGTTCTTCTTTTAACTCTGCTTTACTTCTCTTGGGACCTTTACTTTTGGACTGAAGTTCTTTAGACTCTGTTTTTGCCTTTTCTAATGCCTGATGTCTGTACTTTGGTATAGTCATGAAATATTTAATGGCTGTGTCGTATTTAGACCACGCGCTATAGTATTGTATAAAAGAGATAATTGTAATAGTTACTGCTAAAACAATTCTGACGTCAACTTTGGGTGCCATGCGGCGTCTGTAATATCTATAGTAATGGGCATAGTACTCCTGTGGATTATCTAACATGTAATTATAATCAGTTCTTTCTTCATCATCTCTCAGAATTTCATAAGCAGTCGCTATCTGTTGGAACTTTTCTTCAGCCTCTTTCTTCTCTTGCACACCACGATGTTTGTCCGGATGGTACTTCTTTGCCAGTTGTCGGTAATTCTTGGCAATTTCATTTTTAGTAGCGTCTCTTGTTACACCCAGAACATGATAACAGTTTTCTTTACCGCAGTAAATACCTTCCAGTAAGTGGTCGTAAGCGAAAACCGCTGTTAGTTGACATACTAACAAGATAAAAATAAATACAGTGGTGTACGAAGACATTATTGAATTATATCATATTATAAGTTATAAAATGCAATAAATATGACTAGCTTTAATAAAATATATTATTTAATTTTACCTAAATCACCACGATAAGAGCACAGCTGGTTGTCACTATGTGACAAACTAATGACAAATGTCAACGTCATGTCGACGTCAGCTAATTTAAACGTTCACGCAATTGTACAAATTATGAATGTCGAAACAATATCTAAACACAGGAACTTCCTTTAAAAACGTAGAATTAAAAATCCCTTCAATTTAAAAAAAATATAAAACATTATATTTTTTAAAATGTTTTAATATTTTTTAATATGTTCCATAAAACAAACAAAGCCATACATCGACAATATGTGATCTTTTTGGTAAGCCATAATTATACAACTATTGTCAAATTCGATTGACACTATGTCATATGTGTAATGTGTATTTAGATTGAAATTTGTAAAGAACATATGATTTCAAAATAGAAAACATGCGGTTTTTAGTTCATCAGTGAGATTTAGATGAAATAATGTTACAAGACGATTTAAAGCATCATATAAATTCTATGTACAGTTATTTAGTGGGAAAGGAAGAATATGTACACGGACTTTTAATTAAAAAACACTCTGGAAATTTGCGAACTGTGGGGGATTTAAGTTTTCCCAACACGCTCAAATCATGGCAAGACTTATTGAGCGCTGAAGAATTGCAAAACATTACAGACCAATCTTTTTTGAAATGTATTAACAAAGACGTTTCAGATGTAGTTCAAACGTCGCAAAATTGGGTAATACCGGTAGTGAAAGCTGCGGAGTTAAATAACAGAATTCATTTATTTTTAAATAGAACTAAGGCAATTGAAGTTGGATTTCAGTCTGCATTGAAAAACAATAAGTTACTTTTGAAAAAACTAAATGAAGAATCAATCCAAATAAATATAGACCCTAAATGTACAGAAAATGGTACTATCACTTATTTACGTTTAAAATATTTAGCAGATATAGCGAAGAACATATGTCTTATAAATGATATAGATAATACCATTGATTTATGTGTGACCTGGAAGACTAGTGACAATGGTAATAGATATGTGTTTTGTGGAAGTGTTTTAAATGCAAAGACAGGATTAAAAGAAAATTTAATCACAGCAGAAGAATATATTAAGTAAGTTATTTTCAATCAATGTAATTTTAAGTGACCATATTTTATTAAAAAATTGCTTTTTCTAATAAATTTTGTCTCCATATTTACAGAATAAGACAAGACGAGCTAACACTAATTGCGCAACATAAATATGGAGTGAGAGTGTCAACTGATGTCAAGTGGAAGAAATTCATAGCACATTTAGGAGAGTCTGCTGTGACGTTTGAACTGTTACAGACAAGAGCTTCTAGCCCCGTGAAGATACAGTTTGATGCTGCGGGAGGATCTAGTAAAGGTATATATAATTTTTCAAAGTTATTCTATCAATAACTATAACTTTTATATGAGATCTGTATTATCTAGATATAATTAATAGATTCAATTTGAGAATAAAAATAAAGTAAATTAGAAAAATAAATCATTATTTTTTGAAATCTGTAAATAAATTTTGTAAACCAAGTTTTTTATTTTTTTCAGGTGCGGCATTTATTTTGTACAATTGTGCCCGATTGGAGACAATGATTCGTACCTTTAATGAAAAAGTTGAAAATGGTAGCTATCCGCAACTACCAAGTATTGAGAACACAGATCTATCATTATTGAACGATGAGGTAATCGTTTCATCTTTTAATTTATTTGAACCTTTACAACATTTATCAAGTTACTTTTTTTTTTATATAATTAAATGGTTGTCATATAAGTTCCCATTAGGGTATGTAGGCCTGTGTACATTTAATTTTGGTCTTTTTTTTCTTAATATTTTCTCTTTACATACTGTATTTTATAACATTTTATGTGAACAATGCTTCAAACAATGCAGTCTTAAAACTACTTTTATACAAACATTATTCAAATCTTATCTTTTTTCACCTTACTTTCGGCTAGTGAAATTTGACCTAGTATTTAAATCATGGATTTATAAGCTAAAAAATATAATATAAAAAGAACAAAAATTTAAACTACGATTATATGTATTTTATTAGCTATTAATCAAATAAAGATAATACTCAAATTTAGTATGTCATGTGGACCCCATGATTCAAGAAAGTGAAGGTCCATAATCATGAGGCTACATATCATACAGCCAAGAAAATGTATATGATAGTTACTAGGGATTCAAAAAGAAATATAAATTAAAATATCGACTACTTGAAAACAACTTTTTGGATGATCAGAATGTTTGCTAATTAATTTTTTTTTTTGCTAACAGGATGAATGGTGTCTAGTATTCAACTATATAATGGCTATGCCCTCTGTTTTGAACAACAGTATAGAAATTAATGACAAATGTGAGTTCCGGCCCCACCTGATATGCAACTTTCTCAGTGGTATGGTCAAAGTGTTCAGTCAATACTACAGACGTGTCAGGATTTTAACAGTAAGTAATGTTTAATGGCTAAATATACACTACAATAGAATCTAAACCTTTATTTGGATAGAATACAATTTTAAAAAAATGGTATAAAACAAATAATATCCCATAATAAATTCGTTATCAAAATACCAATTGCTTTTTCATCTGGTTAGATAAAGTATAGTAGTCTATGAGTAAGATTCTTATAAGAATATCTTTTATATATTTGTTAAATATCTTTTTATTTTGTTCAAGGAACCAAGAAAACATCTACTGCCAGTTATGTTTGCCAGAATACATATGTTAATTATATTAAATAATACATTAAAGACGTGTTTAAGAATTTTAAATATTAAAAGCGTTTCACAAATGTACACAGTATTTGCTTTATCTAATATCTATTCCTTTAAATCTGAAGATATTATTTAATTTGTTTAAAAACTTTTATTCCAATAATAAATTTTACTTCTAACACGAACGCATAAATGAATGGATTTAATAAAAAATAGTAGTTGAAAATAGCGAACCCTACTTGCGTATAGAAAAAAAATGTTTTGTTTGGAAACACAAAGTTCACGTGATTGACCCAGGTATTTTATTGTGCGATCGCGCGCTCTGATTGGTTCGCCGACAACGCCCGACTTTGTCCGACTGCCACGACCGAGCATGGCCGCGTCTCGTCTCGCCTAGTGTGTTTTTGACATCGGTAAATGCAGTCGTGAACTTCGGAGCGGATAGAGATACTTTTATTTATAGTTTTTAATCGAATAAAGTCGTGTGACGTTCGTGAACACCTGTGTGCAACCGGGATTTTATAAATATGAGTATTGCTGACCTGATCCAAGCTGCTGAATACATCGAAAGGCGAGATAGAGGTGAATTGGATTTTCTTTGTTTGAATTGTCAATCGAGTGCACTACTCGCACACGTCAACATGGCTCCCGTCTATTTTTGCCTCAGCGTAATCAGCTGATTTTGACGGAATTGCAGTTTTTTTTGTTGCAGAATCGGAACACGGCTACGCGTCTAGTTTACCGGCGTACGACGAGTCGCGGTCGGGAGGACGCCGGCCAAAGACGAAGAAATCTCAGGGCAGCAGGTGAGTGTCCAGTGAAGTGATAGTGTTAGTGATGTGATAGTGTACAAGTGTTGTGAGGTGTGCGTGGCCAGTTATCAATTGTCTGTTTTCTGTTCCAGGACCACGCATAACGAATTGGAAAAGAACAGGTGAGTTGTTTACTTGTATATTCTAACTAGAGGTAGGAGTGACCTTGAATGCATTTGAAGGGAATAGTAATATCTAGTGTTTAACAACTATGCTCTGATGAATCAGTTGCGTCATCTTGTTATCAGTTATCACCGTGCAAACATAACTGCATTATTAGAAAGTAAACAAATAAGTTTTTAACAAATCAGCTGTTGTTACATGCGGTGTCAGAAAATCGAAATTTATAAGTTAATATTTGGGATGGGATTAAAAGATCAAAAAATAGTATTTGATGTTCTGTAAGTGAGTGCGTCTGTTAATTGGCCATCAAGAGTTACCAAGTTGATTATCCACAAATAGTCATGACATACTTTTGTCCAATTAGAAGAATTATCAATAAGGAAAATTTACAGCATTGTTTTTACTCTGGAACTTGAGGAGCACGTGCCAGACTTTTTAAAATAAATCTCACAAATTTAAATATATATTTATTGCGTCAGAATCTCTTCTGTAAGTCGTTGTAACATTCAAACAATACTGTACATTTTCAGTACTTTCACTCGTTGTCGAATTAATAAAAAGACTGGAATGGACAAAAAAAATTGCGTCTAGCGATTACAAAGAATCGGGTATGAGGAATGATGTAGTAGCTTATTTAAAATGTTTTTATTAACATTTAAATTTGTTTTATATTATTACCTTCATAAGCCCCCCTATAGGTTTAACTTCATTCGGTCTAAGAATACGATACTTTGATAAACAATTACTTTAATAACTCATTAACAATATTTGATTGAATTTTAATTTACTAACATATTTCGTACCTTATTACGATGTTTCAATAATATTCGAGATGTAATACAAAATATAATTAGATGTTTTTATATTATTAATACTGATGTTGTTTTTTTATGGAATATCGTTAGTGTTAATTTTTATAAGATACGATTTCTTGATGTTTCATTTGATGTTCAATTTACCGCCTTTAAGTCATTGACATAAGATTCATCGTAGTTCCATGTGAAAGGAAGCATTCAGATAAACAAATACAATATTTGGTCAATTTTTTATGCGACTAAGGTGGTGTTTATACATGTGATTGCAGATTGATTGCGGAATAAAAATGTTGCTATTGAAACTAGTAATTGATGACTTGACCATTGACCGTCTCGTGCCACCATAACTTTTAGCTTATTACAAATATGACCTAGTTTGAAATAAATTTTGTTTCTATGGAGAAAGTACCTTTATTGTAATAGTTTTGTCAATAAATATGTTTGTTTATTTGTAGATAGTTTTTGTTGGAACATTACGTGACTATTTTATGAACCACAATGTCAAGTCAAGGTGCAAGCTGTAACCTAACCTTGATGTAACCCAATCTATTTACGGTAACTAATAATATATGAAACAATAAATAGTATTATTTGTATAGTATTTAAAACATTCTAGGTATATAGTTATACCATTTGGGGATTTTTTTTTTTTTTTTTTTAAAGAATATATATTATATATATATGAAGCGGAATTTTATACAGAATCTAAAAAAACGACACTTATGACGAGCCAAAGTTTGCCCGAGAAGTTATGGGGGAAAAATACAAATTATCGTAAGTTTTTTAATCACTTACATTTTACAATATTAGAAATATGGCCTAAAATAGTTTAGCTTTTATTAGAATACAAGTCTTATAAGATTCAACTATTTTTTTTACTGCGAAATATGTATGACTTTGAGTACAGCCTACGTGATGTTACGCATGATTCTAGAAGGTACCTATTTACCCCAAAGTATGAATTTTCTAAAATTAATCGAATTTCGATACATGATATACATGATAGTTTCTATTACTTTAAAAAGAAATGGTTTCAATAAAACTATTTTACGGATATTATAACTCGCGTTTATTTTAACATTTTTAATTTTATTCCGTTTCGAAGACTTTGCGGCAAACGTGTTCGCCGTAAGACGAGATGATGGTGTCTGTCAGTCAGCCAGTTTGATGATTTGATTTAAATTAATGATTTTGGACGAAATCTTAAAAATTTTCTTTTTTCAATAGAATTTACCATGTCTAAAAAAATTACATGCTTTTCGATCCTAGACTTATATTTAGTAATATTTTCAGGTTTAAATAAGCGTAATCTCCATTAAGATATTATATATCCTATAATAATTTTGTATACTATTTGCAATATTATTTACTTTAAATTTAATTGAAAATAGTTGTCTAAGTAAATTTAATTTATTAGTAAGAATTTCAAAACAATGGCTCACATCTATTCAATATCTTACAGTTTAGTTCAATTAATCGGGACATCTCTTCATGCCAGCCTATGTAGCAACAATAACTATATATTTGTATATAAAAAGTCACTATAATTTAGCTAGAGTTACATAATTTTGTAGTGTTCGTGACGTTACAGAAAATTTTCCAACAAATGTCACTATCAGATGTTCTAGACGCAAATTCGTTAATTTTATTATGACTTTGTCGTATGATTTATTTTGACTTTGTATTAACCTACAGTTTTGACTTTGAACTAACCTACTTGGCGATGTGTTATCTATGCGGAGTGAATGTTGATCAAACTTATGATGATTCATATCCGTTATGAAAATGTCAAAATAATAGTTTAGCAACAATTTATTTACAAGTGTTAAACAATGTATGTATTAATAATTTAAAGCTCTCATTAGTTTTTATGAATTATAATATTTTTACTAAAATGAAATACATCGAATTGAATTATAATAATTTTTCAATCATTTTTGCATCTCTAAAATTCCAATTGCAATTTTTGCATTCTCTAAAATGCTAATTTGTGACATTGTTGATATTTTACACGGGTTTGTATACACTATGAAAGTACACACGATCTAAATATAGTCACGATCTTATATCACCATTCATCTTACAATGTTGTATGTATGGTTTTCTTTTTACTTTTGTATGAACGTACGTGTAATGGATAGATAAGACATCTGAACTAACCTTTATAACGTTTACAGAAAATAATGTTGTAAGAACATTTGTTAAGGTTAAGTATTTTTTGTCAAAGATGGCGGATAGGTTTAGTGCTTAGTGGTTGGTGCCTATTGAAACCAAAGGCCGTGGTTTCGACTCTCATACGGAATATTTGATCAGATTGTTGTTTCTATTGTAGGTGTTATTCTGTAATCATTATTTCTATGCTGATAACCCCCCCACTCCTCAAAAGACTAATTTTCTAGTGTGTTATAAAAATATATATAAAAGAAATATATGACATCATATCATTGTTGAGTCATGACACATTACTATATAGAAAAATATTTTTCATATGAAATTTGTTGTTAAAGCACTTATAGGTTAGTTTGAATTTTACAAATGCACAGACAGATTAAAGTCCAATTACAATGAAAGCGTCAAGCAGGAGCGGGTAATACCGCGGGATATATATAACATGTTATATTATTAATGTTATAATATTTGCTTGCTGTTAAATTTTACTTATAAAAATGGTACACGTGACTTAAAAATGACTCATTTTTATTTATTAGTAAAGTTACTGCTGTCATTGACAAAACTGTATTCATATAACAAGAAAAATTGCTATATGGTTATTTATTCCTTTGTATTTTTAACTATTCAACATTTAGGTCGTTTTTGTGTTGATTGTACTAAAATAAATAAATATATTAATAAATAAATGAATAAATAAATAAATAAATAAATAAATAAATAAATAAATAAATAAATAAATAAATAAATATATTTTAATAATTTATTTATATGTATTATCCTCTATCAAATAAAGAGTTATTGCACGCGTACTTCCTTATGGTAAGTCATTTATTACTCGGTACATTGGAAATATAATTTTCATAACCACTGCGGAAGGTAACAGTAAATATATATATGTATATATATATATATATATTCATATTAGGTACTTTTTCCTAAGATTAGAGGTTTTTTTTATTATTTTATTTTTTCTTAAGTTCATGTTGTTTCTTTTTATAACAGTGGAAACTATAGTAATGTTATGCATTAGTTAATTTTATCTATAACATTGTTAATATTGTTTATACATAAATAAATATATTTATAATTCTACGGTTGTTAAACTTTAATAGTTGGACTTCTCTAACTTCAAATATCGATGTACCAAATAGGCTGTCTTTAGGCAACATGAAGTGCCTCTTACTATTTACCGGCTGCGGATGGTAATATACATCTTATTGCGATATTATGAGAACATAATTTAGCGTGCAATTGATCAGCCTTGGCCTCCGAGTCCTATTGAAACTTTGCAATTAATGGCTCTACAGATCTGTTATTAGCGAAATCTTCAACTAGACAGTCACTTGAGCTTTACTTTGTCTGAATAGTTGCTATATACTATTAAAACATAATACTAATATATTTTATATGATACTTGTATATTTCATTATACACATCATAGTACGTACAACAAAAACACACAGACACACACACACACACACACACAAACGCATAGACATATTAAACACTTTTTTTTAACTAATTTATGTATATTCAAGTGAAGCGCTTTTAGTATGTTAACTTTTAATATTTTATTATGTAAATCATAATAGTGTAATCCTAGTTGGTCTTATTAATAAGCAAATATTGTTTAGATTTATAATTATGTAAAACTGTTGGATTACCAAAAAAAAAATAAAAAAAATAAACTATTATAGTTTAAACTAATAAAATATTTTAGTTTTTGATTTGAGTTACTGTAGTAGAACAAAAAATTGGTTGTCTCAAAAAAAGTTAATTATATAAATTTTATAGATCGTTGTATTAACAAGGACAGTAAGAACATTGTAATATTACTTTAAAAGACGATGAGTCCTGCTTTTAAATTGTCACAGGTAACACCATAAAAAGAAATTTGCAAAAATATTAGTAAAACAATGTTCTATATATCGTTGTATTAACGAGGAAAGTAAGACTATTGTAATATTACTTTAAAACATTACGTTTATGTATTTAAATTGTCGATAAATTAGTTTTTTTTTAATATTCTAACAGTGGCCTAGAAGTTACATGACATTGAACAAAGTTTTATATATTAATGTCAAATAAACAAAAAACTAAAAAGATTTAAAGGTCTAGCGTAAACGTATTTATCAATTTGGGTCCAAATCTTGCCACAATCCATTTAGTATTGACCCAAAACCTTTACTCCAACCCTGTTCTCAAACTCAGTGATTCGACAAAAATGTTCGCGCGTTCTATTATTAGTACCAGGTTTACAGGTGTGGAAAATGTACTGATAACTAATTAAATGAAACTATTGGGTCGTATTTATTCTGAATATATATATTATAAGTATTTTTTACCTTATGACACGTTTTATTGTGATTTCATTCAAGTGCAAGTCACTCATTTACATTTTGCGCCAATATGATTGATTTTTTTTTCTGCATATTGGTTTGAGCTCTTTCAAAATGAGACCATATCAGATTTTTGTAAGCAGCTATGATGATGAACGAGACGACAGACACCATCATCTCTTCTTACCGCGAACACGTTTGCCACAAAGCATTCGAAACGTCGGGTTAAATTTAAAAATGTAATAATAAACGCTAGTTATATCCGTAAAATAGTTTTATTGAAATCTTTATTATATTCTATACCTTTTGAAAGCTGATTTAAATAATATGATATTTTGTAGCGCATAATTGTTGATACTGTCTCTATCAGTCCATCTATTGCTTGCGTCCCTCGGTGACAATTCCTGAGATAAAGTTTATTGATATTCAGCCTCAGGGATGCTGCGGTCGGGAAATTTGGGATGTTTAGTAGATGATTTTATTTTGTATTTTGTTTTCTTACTAATAGTATTGTTATTGTGTTATCTTAAAATACTAAATATGAAATAAATTATAAATTATACGGAACCTAATGGATGAACTAATGAACTCTAATGTAAATCCAGAATTGCGCATCAAAAACACATATTAAGCGAATTGCATTCATGCAGACAAATAGACGTTTTATTGTATTGAAACACAAACAGCTGTCTACACCACACTCACAGCCTTTATTAAAATTACCTTTATGTACGAGGTTACTATAAAATCTTTATTGCATTTGGCAGATATAATATTCATATTACCCAGAAGGTATGCAGGTGAATTTGGCGGGATTCCAAAATATACGATATGACCAAGTTCACAGTAATTGAGCGGGAGCGGATGAATTTCAATGTTAGGAAAATATAACCAAAATTCAGTAAAAATATTTAAAAAATCTCAAGGTACATTTAGGTTTATAATAATAAATTTGCGTAAAGCATAAAGCGCTTTAACCCTTTGCGGTCGGTGTACCCGCAGAGGGGACATTTTTAAATAGTCGTGGAAGTCGATGTCCCAGCAGCGGGAACATTCGAAAATCACAAAAAAAAGGAAAAAAAATAAATAAGTTTCAACAAGTTCTGTGTGTTTTAATATCCATATATTGACTTTAAATCCTGTACGGATAGAAAATGCAAAACGCTAAATTTTCTCCGACCTGCTGGTACTCAAAAAAAAATCGAAATCTTTTTTTTTTTTTATATCAAAGCATTGAAGTTAATATCCGCTCTATTATCTGTAATCGCTTGACGCTTATGCAATGTGAAACAACCTGTATTAAATTCGCGTACTATTTCCAAATGTAAACACTAAACAGTTTTGGATAATAGTATAAACAGCTAAATAGTCTATGCAAAGGTTTCCAACATATTTGCTAACTCGTGTATGTAATTTTCATATAGTAATGGCAATTTTGCTTTTGTATCTTACTTAGGGTGAGTTTTATAATACCTAGAATATATCTATTTCTATAAAATTATTTTATATATACCTCGCGTTTATTTTTACATTTTTAATTTAAACACGACGTTCCGAGTTCCGTGTGCGTGCTCTGCAGCCAACGTGTTCGCGGGAAGACGAGATGATGGTATCTGTCAATCAGTCAGTTTATTTGTCACCTACCTCCAACGGTTCCTGGTTTAGAGTTCAGGATGCACACAGGAACCGTTGAAGGTAGGTAGGTATAAAAAAATGCAATAATAAACACGAGTTATATCCGTAAAATAGTTTTATTGAAATGTGTAGTACTTGTGTAAATCTAAAAAACATTATTAGAAAGTATTATTATAATGGGATTATTTACGTAATATTTTAAAAGTGTTATCCTTGCAAGTTCGTGAGCAAACTAATCTATCTAAAGTGGCCTTACACATAACGAGTTAAATTAAATCATTCGACATACCGTAACCTAAATAGTAAATTAGTAGTAGTAGTACGTAAACTACTTACAAACTAGAGATGGTATATCGCTAGTATTATTTAGCATTATTTTACTTCAAGAATTGAACGTTGAACGAAATGAGAGAGTAATCACGTCAGTTCAGAAAATTCAAGTAATATACTTCTTTGATATATAAATAATTTATTGCAGTTAAATTAAAACTACATAAAATAGTGTTTCATGATACTATTGTATACTGGATTTTTTGTTCTATATACGAACGATTTTATTTACTATTAGGATAATTAAGAGGAATTCGTAATGATAGATAGCCTGTAACTTACTCACGAACCTGCCTATCATAATCAAAAAGAATTTTCCATATCTATACATTAGTTTCACGTTTAAACAAACAAACAAACTTATCAGATTTATTATATTAACATAGTTGAGTGTGATCTCTAAGAATAAAATGATGAAGTTATTTTCCTATAAAATGGCTTCTTAAACGCTTATTAGTTTCCGAGTCGTATATTATTGTAATGTTCACATCACTAGAACGTCATTGTATCTATCCTGTCATTACAGACACACATTGTCTCTTGTCCTACTTATTTGTAATTAGTAATGATAAAAATACTAACAAGATAGTATTCACTTAAGTATTGTGAACCTCATTTCCATATAAGCATAAATACTAGATACTCCTTCGTTCTCTTTCTCTGTTTATTATTTAATTTTAAAAATATGTGCTTTATTTGTACCTGAGATTTCAGATTTATTAATAAAGAATTGAAATATTTTACAAAATTTTATTATTAATAATAAGCCAGCCATCATATCTTATAAAGAATTTGTTAAATTTTTAATATAATATCAAAACTTTTTTGTAAACTCAACCAAGTATAGATGACCTCCTAGAAAGCAAGTAAAGTGAAATAAAATAATAGAATCAACTCTTAAGTAGAGAAGACAAGTGCATCCCACGTGTTCTTTCGACGATGTTTTGAAAGTACTCTTAATATCTTGGTATGGCTCGTGAGTATTATAAAAAATATCTTCCGAGTTATATAAAATGTTAAATACTAACTGTTGTTCACGGTTTTACCCGCGCAGGAACGATTTTATTTATTTTTAAAATAATTAGAAGCAATAGCATAACGCCGAACCCTATAGCCTTTCTCAATATACAACCTACCTTTCATAATCGGTAACTTTTCAAATCCATCTCATAGTTTCGAAGATTATCGTACAACCAAACCAACGAAAAATTTGTTTTAGGTTTAAATAAAAACAAAAGAATACATTTTGTGAGGCTGTGCATTGTTTAAAATGAAAATATCTGTTTAACAATATATTGTCAACGAAACGAACTGGTCAAAGTAAACAAACTTGTTTACTCTCTGTCGAAGTGAATATCCTTACAAGGTGAACACTAGATGCAGGTTTCATATATATATTCAATACAAGTAATGTCTAGTGCAAAGATTTAGATTAGATTTAGATTGATAGAATTAAATTGAAAATATTGAAACGTTGCCTAATATTTAAATGATTTCGAAATATAATGTCTGTGACTAAAGTGGCCGGGTATAATTTAATATGGGCGCTTCAAAGTTTTTTTTGTTTGATTGTGCCCTCGGCTCCAACTTTCACCGGCGAAGCCGGAGTTGTTTCGCCAACTTCAGATTTTTTTACCAACCATCGCCTTTTACAAGTTAACAAAGAACTCTGACGGAGGCCATGTTCTAACTTATTACAACTTGGTGAAGTCTTGTATCATATTTTTGTCATCGAGTTTTCTCTTTGTTCTTTACGAATCTTTTAAACACATTTCTTCAGCTATTTAAATGTATAATGGAAGTAAAAGTCCTATTTCATATTATTTACAAATACGTTTTCGTAATAATTTTCGACATTTATTCTGTCAAAGAGCAATTTTTACGCTCAGTACTTTCGTCTACTCTCAAAAGTAGATCATACATCATGGCCGTTATATTTGAATATACACCGTCCAAGTCCATTTGTTAGATTGTTGTATGTAATTCTCACGCTACTATGTCTTGCCTAATTTTATTACCCTACTCTTGCCTAAATTGAATTTTCTATTAGTATATTAACTGTATTCATTGTATTGCTCTCTTTCTTTGTGTAGAATTATTGTTATTACTAATCTTGTTAATATTTAATGTACATATTTCTTTCTACACAATGGCGCTGCTGTATTTGGCGAATGAATAAAGAAGAGTTAACGTGGTTTACCGCCGGTTGCGTTCGATTTATTGTCGGCTCAAACTTTATTGTTGTGAAAACTGACTCGGCAGACAGCTGTCTGCTTACCGCGAGGAAAATTCTATGCTCAGTTTCTCCGACCTCGTTTGCGAGCGTGCAAGGCAAGACGATCGAAATGACACAGCGCCATTATACGCTGCGAACTACCACGTGTCTGTGACTAATTGACGCATCGATTTCAACGACGACGCCAGTTTACAGGACTATAAGCTGCGGTGATATCGATTCAATATATATATATTTCAGACCGAAAGCACTTTGTTTACGAAATTGATGCGATCTCGTACACCCGTTCACCTTGACTTTTGGCGCGCAAACTCAACGGCATGATTCGCCATTGCCGGTCCTGACACTCGAAATCGCAAGTGAACGGACTGCATCCACTTACGACCTTGTCGTTTTTTCGTTACAATATTTGACAGCTCGATGACGTAATGCGCAGGTAGGTGATTGTGTAATGTAATTCTATCATTAACGGCTTTGAGATTTGCAAATTTACGTATGTATCGAAGTATTCTAGTAAAAGTCGTATGGACATTACAACATTGATTTAATTTATAACCCGATCTCAATTATTTGTATTGTTTTGTTTACTTTAAAGATACTTTTGAAGCTCTCTTATAATGCATTTATGACAGCTGGGTGAAGGTTATTATTTAGTTATTTATAGCCAACCTCTAAAAAACAAGTACATTAAAATGGATTAAATATAGGTTGTTTGTCGTTTGGAAGCATAACAAAATGAATTTAAAAATTTCAACATTAACTATATCTCAATCGCAAAAATGATCTGCTAGTAATCTGGTGTCGGCATTTTATACAAAGCTTAAGCTTTTGCAGCTACGCCTTCCAATATTACTAGTTCCAGTCTTAGGTTCTCATTTAGCTACTTGTTTACCATAAGCTTATAAATTCCGTACCGTTCTAGGGAGTGACGGAAGGGGGTGTTTTGCCCGTCTTGATTACAGCTATTGTCTTCAAAATCCGCATTTCTTCACTAGTATCTTTGTCCCATCGTCCGCTTCTAATTGGAGGAATATAAAAAATAACCCGAAGGGATTCTTGTACAAAATTTTAATCTATATTTCCAATTATTGCATAGCTTCTGGTTTGAAAAGTTTTAATTATTTGTTCTCATTGAAATGTTTACAACCAATGTTTTCATAAGTATTGTTATAGAATTGATGAACGACATGTGTGTGGTTTACTTCTAATCTGACAATTATATAACAAAACACTTCATAAGGTTATAGGATATTCGGAAAGGCTGCCGTTTTGTGCCATAACGGAAACCGTAATGATCGTTTTTATTGATCAAAACATCAATCGTCAAACCGTAAGCGTTTTGGAACTATTAACACGTTCACCAAATGGCCGTTTATAGCTATTATAAAACCAAAACAATTCTACTGATCCGTCTTTAAATAAAAATATTTATTTTGAAAATTTAACTTCGCTTCGCTCAATTTTTATAATAATTTTTTGTTTGAAAATTTTAAACTTACATCAAAATTCAAGTTAATTTAATCATATTGCTTTAATGTCTGACTGCTATATTGTGGAGGGGTATTGCATATTTAGTTCTATAGTTTTTAATATTCTTATATTAGGAGTTAAAACAACAATATCTAAAAATTACAATCAATTTATGTAACTAACCATATTATTTTCAGTAAACTTAAAACGCTCCTGCGAATTTTTGCATTTTGCCCCAAAATATTCATTCGATTTGATTTTCGGGGTTTGTAAAGAGCTACGAGTCGAAACTTCCGGAGCAACCCTAGCGGGGTTGATGATTGAGTACTCAGTAGGCGCTGCATTCATTATTTGAGGCTCACTGAACTCTGCATGCCCGGTTCATGCATTGCTAAAAATGTGAATATACTGGGTTATATCTGTTGATCTGTCTGTCTGTTAAAACTGTAATGAAATAACTGGTTTAATAATAATTCGAAAATTTGTTGTATAATTCAGTACAGTGAAATAACACACAATATGCGATAAAAATCAACTTGTTAAACAAACCAACCCATTTGCTCGATACGAGGCAAAACATTAATCTTAAGGCATATTTTTATTCTAACCTCACAACGCTAAGATGAAAATCTGTTAGATGAGAATCGTAGAGTCACGTCCAAAAATTGTGCACAAAATACAAACAGCTGAATACGTAGTGTATATACTTTGGGTCCGGGAGTCATGAGAAGCAATCAATACCCGCAGAGTTACACCCAAACCTGTAAGATGAAATTTGCGAGGTGGTAATCAGAGTGTTCTTAAAATCTGTTACTCCGTTATGAATAAATAATATTGAATAATCGTAATAATATTGAATATGTTTTTATTTACTCTGTAAAAACTTATAATACTTTCTGAAAAAAGGATATGTGTTGTTGGTTATAGTTATGAAGTTAAAGGTTGATTTGATTACGATCATTAAGTATTTTTATAAAAACAAAATACACAATAATGTAGATGGCTACTAATAGCTAAAATTTATACTAAAATTTAGCTGACGTCTGATTAAGAAACAAGAAAAAAAGATAACAGTTAGGAAATGTAAGTAATATTGACAAGTATTATAAGCGGTGCTGTTTATGTGAACTTATAGCTGGTAGGTACAGTGGCCTATGATATATGGTATGTAGTGAGGATGTTGGTTTGTTTATTACAGGCATTCATAACGCTATCGAATTACCGTGCTTTACTGTGACCTCGCTTATGACATGTCTTGTGTACGACTCGACGCGTGCATTGACCTAGCGGTTACATTTCACCAGATGTTGCTAGGTTGTCAAAATGGCAAGTTTTTTGAGATTAACGATTCTTTATTCACAAAAATTTATTGACTTTGTCAGTGGTACCTATTTGGCCACCTATTTGGTAGAAGTTTAAGAGTAGGATAGTAGGACTCAAAATTATTTTTGTTTAATGTTCTTGGATGATATGCTAGTCAAGACTTTTTTAATATGAATATTAGAATTTAGAAGTGAGTTATGATAAAATTAGTGATAAATGAACATATGGGATTCCATATCTATATATATGAAAGCAAACATAAAATCAATAAGCGAACTTTATTCGTTGACTTAATTAGAATATTTTTCATTGACAATACATTATTTATTTCAATTAAATTTTCATGTTATATATAAATTATGGATCTCCAATGTTACCATATTTATTCTTATATCATAGTCTGCCTGGCAACACCTGGAGCGTTATATAAACCAAGAGGCTGACTCAACTGTTTGCCATGATTAAATACTTCTTGTTGGATGGCCACAGACAATAACAAATGTGTGTTGCTATGTGTTTCTACGTGTCAGCATCAGGATGAACTCACGCGATCATTAATGATAATTTTCTGTTTATCATATTATATCAAATATTTATTGTGTAGAAATATTGTTTCGTAAATGTTCTTAAGATTTACCTCAAGTGTTCTTGAAGTAATAGGTTTTAAAGATAATGCGTGACTTCTATCTGTTACAAGTGGGTTTATGTCAACAAATAGTTATAGTTATAGGAAAAATATGGTCACGCCATTTTTTTCTCAGTATCTATAATTTATTACATATAATTATTCTAATTGACATAAAATTAACTTATTTTAAAAAATCTTACAATAGATTTTTTTATTTATATCTTCATTACTGTTAGTTTTTTCTGCTATTTAATTATTGTTATAACTGTGTTAGTGTTTATTAAGTACTGTGGCTTATAAGTAGAAGCAAACAGTAATTTCCGTATTATTTTTGTGAGATACGTGATAGTTACGTGCAAGGGTGAGCGGTATTATTTATTGCTTCATAAAACGTTTAAAGCACCTGTGGTCGTTTATATCTGCGAAAACGTTTAACTTCACACATAAAAATAACATTATGTCTCCATAATTCGATGGCTTTGGTACTTATTTTTTCTGATTATGCTAAACAAATAATTTTAATAATAAATATAATTATAAACTTCATACCCTCCAGTGTGTCCCTATCCTATATAACAAGGATGGCGAACCTTGTTTTATGTCCGTGCCACAAAATCAAAAAAAAAAACTTTTTTGAATAGGTAACGTGCAAAATAAAATGTCAATCGAAATGTTGCGTGTTGAAACTATCTGTTAAATTTTATCTAATTCACATCTCAAATTCGAGAGAATTCATGCGATATTTTAATATTATAATTTATAATTTGACGGTTCACATCTTTGCTATATAACCTCATAAAATAGTACTTAGTTATTTATTTAAAACATAAGTTATAAATTTGTTCAGTGCAGTAATCCTCCGTCCAATAAACGAGACGTAATAAGCTGCCTCTAATATTTTCATCTCGCGACACCCTAAATGCAGCGGGAACAAATAAAAGCGAAGTGGAAAAAGCGAGGCTCTTCAACGCGGGCTTCGGAATAGTCGCTCCTTTGAAACCTACGTCGAGTGTGCAGGAACTGCGCTGAATTTGTAATTGTTACTCCCTTCCTTTCGTCTTGCTTGTAATTAGACTTCTTCTACCTCCCGGTAATTTATATTGTTTGGATGTTGACGTGCAACTCGCAAGTTTTTTTTAACCATTACGTACATATTAACTAATATTTATATAAGTTTATCAATATATTATTTATATAAAATGAAGTTAAATATAATTGTTGTTGTAAAACTTTGTATTTCAAAGTATATATCTTGAGTGCGATGCCAATTGGTGACAGCTGATCATTCCTTAAATAATTTAGACTAAAGCTGAGTTCGGAATGTATGCCAACTTTGTGTATAATATACGTTTTATGGAGAATGTAATATGCTCTTCTTGTATAATTAAATATACATAATATTTTGAATTTCTTTCGTTTATATCAGACGTAATGAAATTCTGTAGACAGTCACATATTATTTGGTTATTTATAAAATGTAATCGTACCTTTATTCAGAATCATACATACATACAACTCGGACCTATGTTTCAATATTTATGTCATTCTCATTCCTCATTCATATATATTGTTGCCAAATTTGAGTAACAATGTGTGCTTAACATGTCTGCAATTATATTATGAAATAATTATTTAGCAATGTATATGCTATAGTAATATTTATAGAAAACAACATAGTACTTTTTGATTGACTCAGTCATTATATCAAAACCAAAACGCTGTCGTGTCTGTCGGTCAGAGGAAAGTCGCTTGGCAACTGTTTGAAAACACCTCAATAATTATTGCTCAGCCAAATAACATTAATGTTATAATGGTTTGGGTGCACATTATTTGTCCATTACGCCAGAACACAACACATAATTATTTTGATTTTGAACTTTATTCCCATTCTATAAAGATAAATATGATATTGTCGACAAAACGTAGATTATGCTTTATACATGACAAATTGTCACCCAACCTTAGTAATGTTAAAGATTATTTCACATAATCGCCCTAGTAACAAGTCCGTTAGATTTGAATGTACTGTCATTAATCATTGAATGATATTTGCACTCTCAAGTACTCATTGTTATTAGTATGAGAAAAAGGCGTTCCATAACATGGTGACGTTCAATTGTTCTTAAATGAAATTCAAATTTAAAATTGCAACGGTTTTGGCCACTAAACAGTTTTTTGTACTAGTTTGACATTTTAGGTAGTTTGTGGGTAGTTTAATATATTCGGTAGTTTGTGGGTAGTTTGATATATTTGAAGTTTTAAACTTAATCAATTATTTTATATAAGCTATGTCGTTTAAATATTTATGAATTATTTAAAAGAATTAATTCATTAAAAAAATATAAACTGAACATTTTAATGTCTCTGAGACCAATAAACTATATAAATTGAAAATTGAATGATAATGTATTATTTTCTAATCAATACTTCCAAATTGTAGGTTCACGGATTTTTATATTGTTGTTACAGTTATTTAATTTTCTATTATATTATTATCAGGGGTTGAGTCATTTTTTAGTTAATTTATTGTTTATTTGAAAATTATATACATTCAATACAATATTTTGAATAAAATAAAAAAATATGTATATATAAATTCTTAAAATGTAATATTTTCTTTATATTTCATCAAAACATCAAAAGAAAAGTAGACTAGAGTTGCGAACAGAGAGATAATTACAAAAATAGTTAAAAACACGTTTCCAGCTAGTTGAGGGCGAAGTCAGTTCATTGTAACGGTATAGCGGCACCGTCCGATGCGTATACGCAGCTCGTATCTAATGTTGGAGTTTTATAAATAGTTGTTTTCCGTTTTATTTATATTTGTTTGAAATTTTCAACTTTCATACTACAAATATTATAGTAATAATATTTTTTTATGATATCATGTGAATATTATTTTTAATATATCAATAGATGTCATGTTGTTGTGTTTTAAATGAAAATATAATTTAAATTAAACATAATATGAAAGAACCAATAGTATTTTCGCGAAAAACATATGTAAAGAGATATATTTTTAAAAGAATAATGATTTTATTTACTATGGGTAGATTTATGAAAATGAATTCTCTTAAGAAAATAATATTTTAAAGAGAATAACTTAAATAAAAACTAATGAACTCCAAGTAAATTGATTCTTCCAACTTCCATTACCGGAGTTTTATATCTAATTTTATTTTTTTAAATAACTTTATACTTACACATTTTTATAAATACAGACAAAATAAATATCTAGAGAGTTAAACACTTATAGAAAGTTTCACACCACGTGACTCTCGCCGCCTAATTACCCTATTCCAACAATCGTCTCGAAAGCGGTAAAAAAAATCGCTAAAACGTACTCGGTAGACACGAAAGTTAATTTTGGCGAATCTGCATAAAGCGTAGTCGAGCTTTGACGGTTCGATTTTCGCTTAATTAACGCTCGTTGGGGTCGTATCCGCAGAAAGAGTTAGATTTGTCGTCCCCTCGACGAATTCCATCCCGACAACTTCTTCATTTCGAATTTCCTAACTTTATTTGACGGCAATAAATTCATGTCTACTTAGATAGTGGAATTATTATAATATTTTGTTATTGTTACCCTAATTATAGTTAAGTTTATTGTATTAATACTCTGTTTGTTTCCTAAGTATATATTAGTTTATGAAAGTGATGGTAAACAACGCTATGAAGTTTTCGGAGCTGGTAGTGTCGGCCTCTTTAGAAACGTGCTACATACGTGTCTGGGATGACCGGGGAGGTCTCGCTATTTGAATAATAAGCCCGTCTGCCGCTACGAGAGATTAAACTTTGGCGTATGACATCCCGGCTGCAGCTCGTATAATTCAATAGTGGCAAACTGATTTCAAACTCCCTATCTGGTGCCGTCGCAACGTCGTGATTGGATGCACTGATTTACGTTACTATGCAAGGAGACGCGGCCTCCGGCTATTTGCTCCGTAACAGATGGCGGCTTTGTTGCTTCGTGCATACCAATGCGGAATATTGAAGGCGGAAATAATTACCCTATCTCCTTTATCGTGCTCATATTTAGTACGCATTCAATATATACAAAGGCACGTTCACGTGGTAGTGCGTTTAAAAGGCCATTAAAATGTCACAGGCTTGATGTGGGTAAACTGAACGAGCGACGCCCCCCAGGAGGCACGGCATGGCTAATTAATTATTTATAGTTCTTATAAATGAAGCGTTCACTACCGTTACATCAGCTCGGATTTCGCGGTGACGTCTTACGGATAGTTAGAATGAATATACATACATTAATGAGACAACTAAGAGGGAATGAAATTCACATAGTAGACTACAAATGTCCTTATTAATTCCGGGTTTACGAGTCAGATCTTGAGGACAAGGAGGAAAATGTATCTCGATTGATAGACCGTCCTAGTCCTGTCTATTTACCGGTCGTTTAGAATGCGTCTCATCTCTTTACCCGTATCGATATGTCCGAATCCGAGAGGGGTTGAGGGTCATCAGTAAGGTCCGTCCTGAAATAAATACCCGCCCGGCCCACTCCACCGTTTCACTTTTCTCAATTTCGTTGACCCCATTAACAGAGACGCGCTCCGTTTGGCTCACAATCGGCATCCCTCTCTCGTGCGTGCCTACACTGTCACATTCATTGTCAATTAAATGCTCGCCGCTGCCACAGTGCTGATCACGGTCCGCTGAACTTTTGCCTTTCAATTGGAAATATCTGTAAGAGATGTATTTGCGCTCCGTTGGCCTCAAAGGACATTCGCATAATTTAAGACGCCAGTCTGCGCGGACTCTGAGATGAGACATTAAAAACAGTCGAGTGCTTCTCGAGGGCGGGTAGGCAACAAGCGTTGCGTCGGCCGCGAGCCTCTTGAAACGCAATCCGATGCAGAACCCTGAATTACCGTGTCAACGTCTAGACAAGACGAGAGCGACACGCTGTTATCGATTATGCAGTTAGGAGAAATTATGTAAGCGGGGTGAGGCACGGGTTTCCGACTCGTCCCGAAGGGACCGTCGGCACAAAGCGCGGCACGCTTCTTAATTACTTGTGGCGTTACGGATATCTTTCCTCGACTCTTGCGAAGGGTGACAGTCAGAGGTCGAGGCTGGGTTACGCAATTCTGTTCCTTCTCTTTTCAAATTGTTCGGTACAAGTGAATTGTTTCATGCACTGTAATGTGTGCTATGAAAATGTTATGATGTGGAGGGCCCCACGATTAATTACTGAGCAAAATGTTGGTATGATTTCAAGTTAAATTTGCTTAAGCTTTCGTTAATTAAACCCTGCGTTGAAGAATATTCGAATTCGCGTATTCGAGGAGATTTATTTCCATTTGTCACCAGCGGTCAAAAGCATGGTCGAGTACGAGTAGGGTTGGCCTCAACCACTTGTATATTAGATTTTGTCGAACTTTTAGCATTCAAATGGAACTCATGTAGCGTTTGTTCAGTCAATAATATTCAAAGTTGAACTGTCCCGTGGCCTGGTGCTGTCGGACATGAAATTCATTTAGAGTTGAATACGAATTACAGGAAATGAATTTATATGAAAGCAATCAAAGCTAGGGTTTACGATGGCATTGTGGAATCCCATTAAATTCGGTCGCCTCGAATAATGATTCCCTCAATTGCTCATCTTGTTTTTGACGCGACAATCAAAACATTTGCATTCGTTCCTGTCTTTCATTAGAACGCCCTATAATAATAAAAGGGTAATTTTGTTTTTAATTGTTTTCGTTCATTTTACATTAGCATATTATTGTAAAGAATAATTTAATTAAATGTTGGTTGAAATAGTTATATATTTTAATATTTTGGTTCAATACCCACCGCTCACTGAAACCAGTTGTTTTAACCCAATTAAAACTAACATTATGATTAAACTTAGTGGTTGACTCCAATGCGAGAAAGGTTCTATCACATAAGATCTGCGCGGTAGATGGTAGTTCCACAAGCATCCCAAAATGTACCTTACATGATCAGTTGTTGGTGTGACTTTAATAAATGAAGACGGCTCATATTTAATATTACGTCTGGGAACATTCGCAAATAAAAGTAATGTTTTTGTTAATACAGTTATACAAAATTTACGTAACATCGAACTCATTCAGATAATGATCGGTTTTATCTATATTCTTTTTATCTTATCAATATTACTGTATTCATATTTATTTTATTTGATATATTTATTGGTATTATTACATATATATATATATATATATATATATACATATATATATATTTATATATATATGTGATAGATCATAGCCGCCGGCATTACTATCTCATAGTCTATTAGCTAATAAAATATGAAATATATTGATATAATAATATCATGTTTTGTTCGAAATTATTCTTCAAATGGTAATGTTATATTGTTACATAGTTATTAGTGGAACACAAATCTATTATATATTACAACCTATATAACCCCCAAATTTACACATGTGTGTGTAGGACACATACATGTTTTATAATAATATATGATATAACGTTACGTATTAGTAATGTCCAAAACAACAGATAACAATTAATCGGTCAATGACCGATTTCAGTTTGATTATTATCTTTGTTACGGTGACATACAATTTGTTTAAATATTTCAAAGTCGTACTCTTGGTTTTATTATATATATATTATATATTTAGATTTATGATTTTCCTTCCTTACAAAAATCCTTCAAGCCAATTTGTGTTACGAAAGATTGTTATATTAAAATTAATAGTTTTGGCTCGCGGCTGAACCCTTTATAGGGGAATACGAATGTTTAATCAAAAAAACTAAAGTATCAGACAGTTGCAGCGCCCTTGCGCCCTCTGGCGACGAATGAGAACTGCTAGTTAATTGCTCGTAAATCTTGTATAAGGAAGTTTTTCTTTTTTGTTTTGATCGTAGTTTATCCAAATTCAAATACTTTTAACGTGAATAACATAAATATTTATATAATATTAGTAGAACAAAATATTCATTTAAGCCTTCAGTTAGATGGTATCACTATGACGGTCGTCTATCACGCGCTTACTGTGATATGATAACATCACGTTTTCACAAACATCACATCACGTTTCTTCAAACTCAGGTCTGGTGATGCATCATTAAAGATAACTGCATAACACTTGGTAATTAAGTCATTACATACAGACCGAATAACAGAATACTGTGCAATACATATTTTTACCAATATATGCTAAAAATGCCAGTAAAAAAGTGCAATTTTATATAAACAAGAAAAATATTCACCATATCCGTTACAATATACCAATATACAGAATTTATTCAACATTATCTTCATAGGTTTTATACTATGATAATAAAAACAGAAATTGAATACTACATAGAAAATTACAGAAACAGAGTGAACTGTGAAAAGAAGCGCTATCGCGACGCTGTCATTTTTCACAACTAGCGAGAGCAGCGCGACAGCGCTCCTTGGCACTGAAAGGGTTGAGCTATTCACCTCTAATTTTCAAGACCAAAGTGCACCGTTATTGAATTTCTGATTCAGTATATCTTATTATTTTATCGATTTTATATTTTGATACCATATTATTCTTTATTTGCTAGTAAATACGGTTGATTATTGTGTCCATGTTCATGGTAATTATAGCTCGTGGGTCGACCTTCGTGGTCGTCGTGCTGTCTATACTGACGTGCGCGTGCGCATTGCGTAACAATAGTTTAGCATTACATTTAGAAACTACTTTGAAGTTTGAGAAAAATAGATAGATATATATATATTCTTAGGGACCAGAGGTGGATAATAACAAAAAAAGGACATCAAACACTTTTACTTTACTACAACTATTTTTATATTAACACAAATAAATCAATCATAAGTAGCAGAGACAATTTAAACAATATCAAAACTTAGGGTTAACTGGATAAATTTACAGTTTAGGTATTTCACTGAACAAATGGGCAGAGCTTCCACTATATCGCAATATCTGACGGTAATTGTCTTAAAAAATAGGTGCGCAGTCATTTTTATTAAGATCATCACCCCTCCACAAACTAGTCTGACACATCTATAGCTAACAATATATCAAATAATATTCATATATATAATACAAAAACGATTATACCCTTTTCAGTACAAAAATCCATTCAAAAACTAGCCTTATATATTTTAGCTACACAAGTAGTAAGCCAATTTAGACCTTATTGTCAAGTCATAAGATTTACCACTTAGTTATTGTTGGACTCTTACTCCCTTATCTTAAGGACTATTATATTTAATGTCCTGTTATATATTTATATACCTAGTTATAAACGAAAGTTGAACATGTTCAACTGAACACAGATCTGTAATAGATAGGCTTTAACCCACCACGCTGTATTATGGGTTGGCGAGTTACTTAGAATACCTTCAATCCTTATTACATACACTAAAAGCAATATCCAATTTGTTATTTTCGTAGAAACATCTTAACAATAACAAAATTCTTGTTTATCTTTGTTACTTAAGTCTGTGAAAGTCGAAAAATAATGAGAGGACATTGGACATCTTTGTCTGAGTTACCTTTAAATAAATAAATAAATGTCAATAAAATATAATTAATTAAAGACTAAATATAATCAGTTCTAAGAATTTCTTCATAAATATAAAATATATATTATACAAACAATACTGGTTGTGTCTCAACTCCTAAAAAATATATAAATAAGTTAAAAGAAAATAGAGATTCTTGCCTTTCCATACAACCTCTGAAACCGTCAACTAGTCTGAAGTTTCATAAGTGAAATATATGCAGTGAAATAAAAAGTTTGACTGTGAGATATTATATATTATATTATATTTAAAACTAGCTGTTACTCGCGGTTTTATCCAAAATTTCAATAAAACTATTTTTCGGATATAACTCGCGTTTATTATTACATTTTTATATTTAACCCGACGTTTCGGATGCTTTGCAGCAAACGTGTTCGCGGTAAGACGAGATGATGGTGTCTGTCAGCCAGTCAGATTATTTGTCGAACTACTAGTACTCGTGTAAATCTTAGAAAACATTAAATTTTATTACTATTAGGATATCTAATAGAAGCGTAATGCTATAAGCCTTCCTCATGGACCTGTCTATCATCAGAAATAATTTTTCAAATCCATCCTGCAGTTTAGGAGATCAGATTTATAACAGAACATAATACGAACAGCCTAAAATAATTTTAAAAACTTAATAAAATTTTGATAATAAAAATTAAATTGAAAATAACTTTCTTTAATTTCTATAAACATGTGTTTTTGTTAGAGACTTATAGTTGATTTTAATGTCAAATTACAGATCGGTTATTAGTCTCAATCTTCGGATTCTTAGTGAACTTATAATTCCAATAGTAAAATATATTCTTTTATTTTTGGATACAAAGTCACGGGAGCTATACAAAATACAAAGCTCGCACGTGATAATATAACATATAATACTATATAATCTTACACATAGTGTTCACGGCACGATTAAAGTTAATCTATGTATTATTAGAAATGAAATACAGCTTTTATCTACGTATTATCAAGTTAAATATAGGTTCAATGAACTCTTTAAGCTTAAAGTTTATGAGTTTAAATGTTTACGTACTTGCGTGTATTTTATATTCTTAATCTTACTTGTGATGTTCTTAAACCATTTAAGTATTATTTATATAGATATTTTCGGTTTCTATGACATACAAGGAAGGAGCCAGGTTAGGTTTTGTGATAAATAATAAAATTTTAAACAAACCTAGACAGAAAAAATCATCGATACCAGCTGGTTTTAAATCAACTCTTCTAGAAATCCTTCCGTATATATTTGTTAAAGAAAATTTTTTTAAACAAATATAGTATAAAAAACAATAATTTTATATATAATTATCCGCCTGTACTCACGTTATTACTATCGGAATTCTCTACTAGTTCGAACCCATTCGGGGTCTTTATTCATGAGCTGTGAGCATGGCGGAATCGCGGCGTGAATTATATTTAATAATAAGCACACAATATTATTTAAAAAAACGCTTAAAATGCTGTATTTGATATATAAAATATATTATTATCTTTTTGATTCAGTTGCAAATGAGAGTAACTATTCATGTGTAGACAAACAGTTGTTCCCACTCTTGGTATTAATATTATATCTGTGGCTTATCATACCTAAATCTCAAAGAAATCATCAAACAAATTAAATATATAATAAAATTGGTGTAATCGGATTACAATCTTGGATCACGTTTGATCGAGGAAAAATATATCTAACATTTTTTCTTAAGTTAAAATCTATCGTGATAACCCTTGACGCTTAGTTATAATCTTAACGGAAAAGTAGGAATATTAAATCATTTTAATAATCTTTAAAAACACACAACTCGTACACTAGAGAAACAACCTCTATGTCTGGGAGATTTCTTAAATCTAGAAATAACGTACACAAAACTCATACTCAAAGCAGCAAACTGTGGACCACACGAAACAAAAAGACATCTTGTGACGGAACCGAACCCACGATCTTTGGCTTAGCAGATCAACCAATAGACCAAACGGTCTTTACTTACTTAGATAAGTATAGTATTATTATAAAGAATTAGCTTGTTACGGAATCGAACCCACAACCGTTGTCTTATCAGGCACCAACCACTGGACCAATCAGGTGTCTTTTTTTATTTCTTAGTAATCCTTTTAAAGAAATAGTTTAAGAAAAGTCGTTATCAAACTTAAATTCTTCATACAGTCTAAATATCTCGTTACTGAAATTTGGAGGTCATGCAAACATTTCAATTAATGTTGGTCTAAATAGGTCATTGAACTCATATTAAAGTAGGTACATCTAACACTTCTAAATTGTCCAGTAGATTGTGTCTTAAATGTTCACAATTGTTGGAAATAGACACTTATTTTTGTATTATTAAGAAGCTAGTACCACTGTTTCTTTATAGTTATTATATAGAGAAATTATTGCAATTTTTTTTATAATTTCTATTTTATTCTAAAAGACATTTTCTTATTCTATTATATGTTCACATTTTTAATATGTAATCTGCAGTTTTGATGTTTAAATCTCATATTATACTAAAAAAAAATTGTTTTTGTTTCATTATTATAATAATTTGCTTAATTTATCTAACAGGATGTCAAATGTATTTAAAACAGACAATAAAAATAACCAGTTAAATATATTGTTTTATGTCACAGATATATAGACGCCATATATCTAAAATGTCTAGAATGACGAATTTGCATGAATATTTTATTTTTTATTTTTATTATATACTAGCTTCTACCTGCAGCTTCATCCGTTGGTTTTATTAAATAATGGTCTCATAATATATTTATTTATTTTGGCAAGATTTTCTTTACTTCTCCAACAGTTATCGAAAATCAATCTGTCTATTACTGAAAACCACACGAATAACTGTTTCCTAGTTTGTTTGAGTTTATAGCACTCATACAGACGGACAAATTAATAAATTATTTTATACATATTTTGATTTTACTTGTAACAAAATTCTTGTCTAGTGAATTGAAGCTAAATTCCTATGAGTTTAATAATCTGAGTGGACCCACTTCAATCTCACCTCGATTTCCTATTACAGTATAACGCGACAAGCGAGGAAAACTATCTGCACATAGCAAATGAGAGTGCTGTTTGAAACTTTTTGTGTTTAATTAACATACTTAAATACTGAATAAACTACTAAATCTCATGAATTTTTTTGGTTAATTAATTACTCAACAAAAAATATATAGCGAAAGGAACTCGTCACAAGTGACGGTGGTTTGAAGCTGCTATTATTTATATATTTTCATTTTATCTTTAATTTTACTCATTTTTGTGCCTCCAAATACATCCTCTGATTTGTCACTCCCAGTGTAAATGCTAGCGAAGCTATATCATGTTGTTTCAGGGGGCTGCCGGCCCCCCACCCCCTACCTAGGGTTTTGAAATATAGTTAGTAATTACTACTTTATTTCTATCACCTAGGTAACTTGTACACAAAGTTTGGTCAAAATCGGTCGGGTAGTTTTTGAGAAAATCGTTTCGGTTACAGACGAACAGACGGATATATATATACGTTGAAATAAATGATGTATTATTCATATAGTATTCAAGCAATGGAAGTATGTATTATTGAGGAGTTTCATTTATGTGGCACCCCAATCATAGAAGTAAGCGATTTCTATTCATGACTCACACGCACACTGTACTTTCTAACACCGACAACAGTCTTGTACGTTCGAGACTACATTATTAACGTGTTCCACCCACGAATATATTGACCACTGAATAAATACATTGTTTTTTAGTTATATAGTCTTTTTAGGCATAATAATTTATTACTGACTGGTTTTTTGCTTGACTTTTACCAGTTTCCTAATTAAATATAGTTGTTTAGTTTTAACAGTTACTGCAATCCTATTTAAACTGCTTACTTTATATATCTTACAAATACTTGTTTTATCAACGTAAATGTTTATTTAATAGTCGATGTGCTATAGAGTATGTCTTCATAGCATACGTTCACTAATACAAATAAGAAATAAATAAAATTTTACTAAACTACTGTCTAGTTTTTTGCAAAATTAAAAATGAAAATTCTCTAAAACTATTCTCATCATGTCATGAATAATATTTCTTCGATTTTTGTAATCTAGAGAATATTTTCATTTCATCTAAAAAACGAGAAATACGCAAAATTTTACTAAACTAGTCTAGTCTAGTCTAGTCTGGTCTACTAACTAAACCAGTCTAGTTTTTTGAAAAATTAACAAAGAAAATTATCTGAATCATTTTTAGGTCATGTAACTAACAATCGTAGTATATATAATATAATAGTTCTGTTATGTATATTCAACTGGTCAGTGCCAAGTTACTGAAAACTCCAAATATTTGTAGATAGAACAAATATTGGACGTTGTGTGTCTATCCTGTCTTGTAGTTTGAGATTATCTGGTCCTTATTTAGACTCACTTCACTTGAAAATAGGATACTTAAATATTTACTTTAACAGTAATATAACTTCATATGGAAACGTTTTGTACCTCACGTGAGAAAATCGTCTCATTGTTTTTGGATAGAAAAAACAAATTACAAATTACTTCTAATAATAAAACTGTTATATAAAACAAATAATAATAAATTATTGTTATTTAATATATATTAATTATTATACCTACCCATGCGATGTTTAACTCAGTAATGCGCAGGCGCACTGAAGTTGGTGAATAATAGACCATATATTAATAAATTTAAACTTATTGTTTTATTATTGTATTTGTTTCAAGTATGGATCGTTGCGTAATCGACAGCCTTCGAGAGGTCGTTGAACCCGTGGATAACAAATAAGAAATCGCTAGATACAATTTGATAACTGATACGTTGTTTGTATTGTATTATTAACCTTATTTTTATATATATAAAGTTGTTTTTATATTTGTTGTCACTAAAATTCAATGTCACATTCATTTTAATCTTTTTTGTCCTTGAAAGATTTCCTTTTATCAATACTTTCAAAATTATTTCGATCCAATGATATACCAATCAAGTATTACCGGTTTTTATAAAAAATACAACCAAATGAATAAAAAAACTTGAACATATGTATCAATAAAACTATTTTACGGATATAACTATCGTTTATTTTTACATTTTTTAATTTAAACCCGACGTTTCGAATGCTTTGCAGCAAACGTGTTCACGGTAAGACGAGATGCTGATGAAACGTCTTACCGCGAACACGTTTGCTGCAAAGCATTCGAAACGTCGAAAATTTAAAAAATATAAAAATAAACGCGAATTATATCCTTAAAATAGTTTTATTGAAATATGTAGTACTCGTGTAAATCGTAGAAAACATTACTTAAACATATGTAGGCGTTAAGTTTTTAAAATGCAAATAATATAGCACGCTATTCGGTAATAGCCGCCCGGGCAATGTCCTCTTGAACAATGCTAGCGATTGTTTACTCTGACCCGTTACTTTGCGCTCGCGTCGAAACTATTGTGAAGTACCTTAAGTACGGATTTACTTCATTTGAACAAGGTTTCTTGATTAACAATTGGTTTATAATATAATAATATAAATCTGTAACCGATATATTGATAGTAATTAAAAAATATATAATGAATATTAAAGTTTTTCTTGTATTGCTTTCTTTTTGTGATCAACAAAAAAATATAACTAGGAGCGCGAACCAGATCTCAGTTTTGACTCGCTGCGCTTCCAAAATATCGGTATGTGTTATTATATTGAGCGAAGCGAGGTGCAAACAGCACCGAAGTCGCATTTACAAACGCCGAGGCATTCTGTTCTCAACTATTTTTCAAGATAAGACATATTACATTTTCTGTTGTTTTTTTAAACCACCACCATGTCTGTCAGTGTGCAAAATTTTGAAATTTTCGAATATACCCTTTTTGATTGATGCTTGCACAAAGAATGCAGAAGTCCCTCATAGGGAACGTTGCTCATTCCGCTCGGTTCGCTCCATTAAAATTAAATAAATTACAAATGTTAACAACAATTTTAATGCAACCCAGTACCTACATTGTTAGCGCGTCAATGTATGCGCGTGCGCAACGCATCGCATGAGTTTTGCAAAGTCGTTGCGAAACCGACCACGCCTTGCCTAACACAATGTATATAATCGTTGTATTAATTAAAACCTGTTATTTTTTTGTTTTCTTTATTGTTGTTGATTTCGTATTCATGAATAATATTTTTGACAGTCCGTTATTTGTATTTAAAAAGATCATTTTTTTATAAATAAATATTAATAATAATGTTCAGAGATACGATTATATCAAACAAATGTATTTTATATTATTAATTGTTTTTTCAAATTTCATGCGCAAGCGCCATGATCATGAAAAAAGGGGGGTAAACTGTTAGGTACGTATTTAATATTGTTGCCAGTTATTTATATTCGTATGTTGGTATTGAGTTTGTAACGAGTGTGATCAATATTATTAAAATAGATATTAAATTTACAATACCAGTTTACAATTTTATAATTAGTGCTTTATAATATGACTCAACCGTACTAATTAATTTTAAAACACACGCACACACACACATACACAATAAGCTTACACACACATAAATGTATAATATATAAATAGTATTTATGATTGACCTTTTTATACACACATGCACAAATCAGCATCAACATTAAAAGGATCAAATGTACAAACGAGTTATGTATTATATATATTGTAAATAAAACGGTCATTGACCTGTATTGATTAAATGGATAAAAATAATGTTATTTTTATGAGTTTTTCTTGATTATGTATAAGTTCTTGATTATTGACATTGAAATATATACAATGGAAACTTCTTCATTGTATCCAGTGGGAAATATCTATATATTACCATATAATACTTTGTTGATATTTGTAATATATACATATATACTGTTTTTATATAACGGGGAACCATTTAAATAATGAATTGATAGATCATGTATTATATTATTCTTTATTGAATTTATTACAGATTTTTTTTTTGTTTTTATAATCTATTACAATATTATAACAAAAAATCATACAGGGGACAATTTTTTGTTTTAAAACGAAGTAATTTATATTTAACTGAATAATATTTGGTTAGGATATTTTGAGAAAGACCAAAATATTTCGTATCTGACCCAATTAAGACTATGTAGTATGAAGTATATGACACGATAGCTCAATTATCAATGCGACGAGACAGCATTTCGAGATCGTAAGTTCGTATTTAAAAAAAAATTAGAACTTATTTATAGTGTATATAAATCAAATAATATACATAAAAAGTGATATAAAAGAAGATAATTGTCGTAATTTCTTTGTATAAACATGATATAAACAATTTAAATGAAACTAATTAGTGTAATTGAACTAACCAAGCAAGGCGGAATTTATATTTTGTATAGAGAAACATGTAGCGCTGTAAAAACTAGCCGATTTCTATTTTATATATCGTGTGAACACCGTCTCTTTGCCGAGTATAGTTTTTTGTTTCTTTATAGATATTTTCTTAAAAAATTTTTGTTAATTTTACTTAATTCGTATTTAAAGAGATGTTAATTTGATATTATAAATTTTGTTTTATTTCAGGTAAACAATGTTTAATCCAGCTTTTTGTAAGTATTTTTATCATTTGGGTCTAGTTTTAACTAACCATTGCCTTCTGTAATGAAATTGTACATTATTGTATTTTTATAAACGAGAAGGAGACTGAAAATGAAATTCATATCATAAGAGAGTTATTAAAATCAAAAATTAGCCAAAAATCAAAGTTGAAAGTTTGTTTCGGAATCGGTCTCTTTTATTAAACAAAAGAAACACAATAAAAAAAAAACAAAAATACATTTTTTTTATATTAATATGCATAATTTAAATTTGAACTTATGTCTTTTATAAAAACTGTTCAAGTGTTTATGTAAAATCAATTCCTAAAACCTTATGAAAAATAATTGAATTATTTTTTGTTCTGTTCAAACGCAACAAATAATATAGAAGTAAATAAACAAATATGAGTAAAATAAGAACTACTCGATGTTTTAGTAATCAAGTCACATTTCAATGTGATATTCGGTGAGAGGTCCCGCTGTCACTGGGGACCCTAAGTCATTATCTGATTGAATTTGACGCTTTTTTTTTTTTGTCTTCCATTGTTTTTAATAAGTGTTCTAAAAATTTCTAAATAATGTTCTAATTTTTTTTTCGATTTTGACTTTGGTAGGACGCCTTTTGTGTTAATTGTTTTACTATATACGTACAATCTATATATTCGCAGATTAAATTGTATAATATATTTAATAGTTGTAGCCTCATAAGTGGATACTGCTTTTAAACTGTCTTTCAACATAAACTACAGGTGATAAAATTTAGTCTACTACTAGGGTTATATGTCAATATTTATATGTTATGAATAATTTTACAACTACTGCTTTCACGATTGAAATTATATATAATTTTTATGGATATTCATTAACTATAATGAAAAAAGACGCATTAATTGTTGCGTAATTTGTTAAGGCGTCTTGAGACTGAGTGCGCTTTAAGTTCACTATTATTTTTTGAGATATAATAACGCTATATATTGTTTTTAAAATACTTATTCATATAATATATGTAATAATATTTTAAAATATATTGATAATAGCGCTCTAATACTTCTTAAATACATGTGTTAAGCGCTTTGACTCTGTAGATTGCCATCGGCGGTGAAATGAAAATCTTATTAAAGTCAGCGGCTTAGCCCATTGTTGGGCTACGCTGGGCTATCCAGCCCATTCAATACACCGTGCGGGCTGCACGTGACAGATATTACTTATTGCTTGGGTAATAGTACAAAGGCCTTTTGAAGTTTATTTTTACGGTACCGTGAAATTGTCTGATATTATGTTTATTGGTAAGACACGATTTTATACTTCACTTTGTATTCAGTTTGGAAGAAACTTAATCATTTTTAAGATCTTTTCGCTAATTCAATCTATTACAATTGTTGTTTTACATAAAAAATAAGAGACACAATTAATATACGTACATTGTGTAATTATAAAATTATAACTGAGGTTAGGTAAACTTGTCTGACAACACGCTAGCAATACTTGCCCTGCGTGTTTGCATGCTAAGCAACATATATCAAATCACTTTACTGCTCAGTAACTCGTAATTTGACTTGGTGTTATATAAAGTCAATCGATCCGACTTTATGTACACTTTAACTATACTTTTTATTTTATGAAGCGCTTTTTATTTGCTTTTTATTCCTGAATCAAAGAATTTTTTTTTGTTTTATTGCAAAAAGTTGACAAATAATCTATTAATTATTTGTAAAACACATTATTATTTAATTGCTTCTAAAGTTGAAAATCGCTGTAGAACGTTCGTTAGTGTGAAATACCCTAATAACTGATGTCTTTTATAGCACAAGAGGAATATCGTAAACCGTTTGCTCGAGTGGCTCGAGTCTGAAAGAGTGCTCGTTCCGTTCCATTGTTTACTTTAAACCGAATGAAGGCTATCTTATTGTACGAAAGATAACAACACTAATTAAAGACTTTACTAACTTTGAACGTAAAATATTCACTAGTAATCTGATCTGGGGTTTTTCAGTATTTTAATACAACTATTTTAATTGATTTCAATTGGATTTAAATCCACGTCTGATTTTGCGAATGTTTTTGAATCATGTTCATTTTAAAACTCATGTTTGTTTGTCGTCAAGAAATTGAATCATATATATAATTAGTGTTTTATCAGAATTTTAACAAAACTATTTTAATGGATTATTTAAATCCATTTCTAACGTTTCGAATGTTTTTGAATCATCATCATTTTAAAACTCATGTGAATTTGTCGTCAAGAAATTGAATCATATATATAATTAGTGTTTTATCAGAATTTTAACAAAACTATTTAAATGGATTTAAATGCATTTCTGACGTTTCGAATTTTTTTGAATTATGTTCATTTTAAAACTCAATAATTTGTCCAAAAAAGTTTAATTTAAAAAGAACGATTTTATTTTAAATAGAAGTAGAGATGTTGTTATTTTTTGCATAATGTATTCGCAATCTAATATGCCATATAAAATAAAAATATTCATATGAATTCTTCAAATTATAGCCAACATTATTGAATTTGGAGTTTCCTTGAGTTGAGTAAACCTTGAGATTGTAGAATCGGGATCAGCTCAAAGTAATGTTATTTCATCGTATTCTCTTAAATTGTATTTCTTTGGGATGAAATCTAAATTTGGTATAATTTTAAGATAATTCTTTGAATTCTATTTTTATTTTATAAAAAAATTAATGATTTTATTAATAATTTTAAATTATAGTAATATTTGCTTAAATTATTCGATACAGAATACATGATTTATTACCGAAATTGACGAAATGGTAAGTTTTTCTTGTGAACAGTCTCTATACGACTAGGCTGTACTTAATTAAACAGGAATAAATTTTTAGAAAATGTTTGAAATTCGCTTTAAAACAAAATCTTCTAAAATATTTATTTATTATAATAAGTTTTCAGCACGAGAACATTATTATATAAGGCAACAATTAAAATGATATTCATAATAAAAATGCATAAGCAATTTGAAAATTAATATTATAAAATTAGGTTTATTTTATTAAACATCTGAATTTATTAAATAAATTTAATATAATACATTAAAAGCTAATTAATAGTGAAAATCCCATTTACAAATGAAAAGCACGTGTCAATACTCAATACAGCCTACAGCTGTTCCCGGGCGACGACCGGTGACGTCACAGCCACGCCCTCCCCTCCCCCGCCCTCACCCCCGCTGCCTCCCCCTCACCAAGGACAATTATGTGCAGGACACCATTCATCAAACGATTCTGCTCTGAAATGTCCCAATGTTTGCATTTTCGGCTGTAACGGTTTTTGTTAAAGGTATATTTAATTATATATATTTATATATATGTGTAGGTTTTCAATGTATTTTTAATATATTTTTAATGCATTTCTTAATTTAATAATTGCTTCTATTTTGAAGTTATTGATTAAGTTTAATTTTAAAAATGTATAAAAAGTTTTATGAATATACTCTTTTTCATACAAATTCCTCACTAAAGAAATAATCTCTGAACTGCACCTTGTGGGAATCGAACCCGGTACCATTGGTTCCGCTTTCATCACCACGATTATATCAAAATAGTATCAAAATGATAGTATTATAGTTATATGTTACAAGTGATATATCGTACATATAGTATATTTATCTTGTTATTGATTTCCGCTCGTGCGGGGTCTGTTATTCAATGCTTTAGATAATTGAACTATTTCAAATTGCTTTGTAATATTTAATATTTACATACTAGGTGAGAAAACAATGAAAAGTATATAAATGTTTTCTACTTCTTATAAGTTTATTATCATTCATGGAGTAACTTATGAATCTCGTTTTTTAATTTTAATCTATACTATATATACCAATATTATAAAGAGAAATGGTTCGTATCTTTGTCAGTAAACTCAAAAATTACTTTTAAACGATTGTAAAATTCTTTTACCATTACAATACTACATTATCAGTAACATAAGCTATATTTACATACATATAATAAAGGATAGTATAGTATAAATAAGTTACATATTAATAAATAAATAAATAAATATACATATACAATACATATACAGATATAGTGTAGTATAGTAAAGTATAGTATAGTATAGTATAGTATACTGAAGCATATAGAATAAACATTATTACGAATTTGTATGTTTTATAAATCAAATATTATACTGTCAGTACGCAGCAAGATAACAGGTTCTATTCCTGTGCGTTTCACATTTATAAAGCATAACATATCCAAAGAGGAATGTTATAATAATGTTTTCTTGCGGGAACGGTATGCCAATTATAGCAAATGTCTATACAGAGCTATATCAAAATCGATTTAGCCGTGGCATTATTATGAAAAAAATGCTTAACTAATATTTATGTTACAATGAAACATAACATTGTATGCACAAAACAATTTATATAACTTAAAACCAAAGCAATCGTAAAAACAGCGTTCAGCGAACTATAGTGCGTGTAACCTTGTGCGATAAACAAGTGACGTCACAGCTATATTTAGAGTTCGCGCTGCGCCTGCGCCGGTTCAACGAACGCGCCTATCTCAATATACCATTTCGACGCGTTCAATGAAATCTCCCGATATTCAAGGATGACTGAATTTTCCGATTTCACGTTTTGTCGGGAACGCTTTGTTCCTTATCTCAACGCAGCGATGCCAACGAAAGGTTAATGAGATCTAGCCGTTTTCACGGAACCCTTTGTTACGGTTAAAGGTTTGAATGAACCTCAAAATTTTTCCTTTTAAGAATTTTTTTTATTTTTTTCATGCGTGATACGAAAATTTATAAATGTTACTCTGTTTGTAAAAATACTGATAAGACACTCCAATTACTCAGTAACATATTTGGTTGTAATGTTGCAATACTGTTTGTTTGTGTGTCATGTGGTGGTAGTACTGTAATTTAATATTACGTACGTGTGTGTTGGTATTGTGTGATGTTTACAATAATTTATAAATTCAAACATATGTTATTGTAATATTTATTTTATTTATTTATTTCATAGGAAGTCAACGTGACATACTATGAAAAAATCAAATTATAATATTCGGTTGAATAAAATTTACAAAGTATATCCCATTTAAACTTAATATGCAATAAGAGGGTGGCTGCTCACTTATATGAAAAAATATGCTTAATTAAAAAAAATAATAAATAAAAAAATACAGAGAAACATAAATTTAAAGTTAAATTATTTTTAGTTTAATCATACAAAAATAATAACAAAAAAAACTAAATATCGAACTATATTTATGACTTATTTTACTTACTTACTTAAGTATTGTGTTTAAACGTAATAAATAAGTAGCTTGTTTCATCATGATCTTTACGTAATGAGGTCGTTCACCTCAAGTTACTTTTATTCTTGGTTTTTAACAAATGTTACCTACTTAGATTATAACTAACAAATTACCTTATTACACGATATTTTACTGCTCATTTAAAATTTATTTTTATAGGTTTTAAGTTAAATTATTAAATTTGTATGAGAGAATCCACGTGGTAACTTATATTTATGTCTAATGTCACAGAAAAAAACTAGTTTTCACACGAGCGAAGACGATTTGCTGGTCGTTGACCCCGGCGCCGTATATGTTAGGTATGACAGCTAACGGTAGGCTTTATTAGGTATCGTTAAACCACCGAAACGCATTTCGCATAAAAAACTGCGTATTATCCGTTTGAAATATAAAAATCATAATATATACATATATATCTCATATATATTCACGTCATCAATGACAAATATATGTGTAATTGATGACGTGTATATTGATTAAAATAATATTTACGTCATTGTACAGGTCAAAGTTTGTCTGAAAACGTACACGTACACCTGTAGTACTGAAGTGGTTCATGGATATGTGTTAATGCGTTGCGATCTTGGAGAGATGGAGGGGGTGTAGATATCTAGGAAAGGAATTGGAAAGGTTGGTCTTTAGAATATTTTATACCTTTTACTTTTCTTGTGTATAAGTAATGTAAGAAATAATTAAGATTGATACTATCCCGGCCAATCCAGCTATCAGACGCTGCAAACAAATTACTACAAGTACTCTTTCATCTATCCAAAACTAAAGTATAATTGCTTCTAGTTTAGGACATCCATATTTATTTATTTTTGACATAAAAAACCAGAAAAGGAAATTTAAAGGATTAATTTCTTACCGTTTCTTTCGAAGATTCTAATATTGTCTTACTCAATTATTATTTTATACAAATATCTAATATTAAAAGTATTTTTTAAAGTGACAACTCAACTCTTAGGAAACGTATTAACAAACAAACAGACAAACATATAACTATATAAACAATAAAGCTGTGTGCGTTGTTACGCAACTATAAAAACGCTAACCTTTCTTCGTGACTTTAGAGGTGAAACGAACAACTAAATATAAAAGTTTATAAGAAACTTCTAGATCGCTTGCGTATTTACGAAATTTCACGAAAATAACCGACGACCTTCGCTGTTTAATTAAGGGGATTACAAGCTAGAAAATATATTTAAAAAAAAATAAGATAATGGTAGGAACTCCTGTCTAATCTTAAAATAGATATTTTTATGGATATTTTATTTGAAACATTCAAATTCAGACATTCTTCATATTAATATTTTATAATTTTTAATTTATGATATATAATTATTTAATTTTGAATTTATTTTTGCATTGTAACAGCTAGGCAACTTTTAATATTTGTTTCAAATTATAATTTGATTATATTTTTAAATATCACTTGTTGACTACGCTTCGGAGCGATCTGATCTTAAACCAGTACTTAGATTAAATCTTTATCTGAACAATTATCTCATAAATATGTAGATTACATTAGTAATAATATCGTGTTAATAATTATATATAAAATATTTGTATGTAATCGCCCTTATTTCTTTGGCGTTATCGCTATCTGTCAGTCAAATTGTATATTGGTATTTTATATACTATAATCCAGTTGATGTATTCTAGGGATAGCTAACTGGGGCATTGAGCACACTTTCTTGCATACAGTTACCAGGTCCGCCACTGTACACGGGTGGAGCTGAGCGAAGCATTGTTGCTGAATGAGTTTAACATACTTGGAAAATTAGCAGAGTAAATAGTGGCTATAACTCTATGGGACACAGTTTGACCATTTAATAAAATACTACAATCACAAATCTCACCAAAAAACTTCAGTACTATAAGTCACTGTCCTCGACAACTCTGCCAATTTTCGACATCCTACCATTATTCATCTAGAAGGAGTGGCATTAGTAACGAAACACACTTTTGACCTGTAAGAGCTAAATGAAGGATAAGAAGAAACTGTAATAGATTATAAAAATAGTTTAATTATTATATATGTTAATGTTTTGTCTAGTAGACTTTGTCTGCTGAGTCAAAAGGTCTTGATGTCTGGATGTTATTGTCTAATATTTCAGCATTTTACAATTTTTTTTTCTGTCAAACATATGTTTTATTTCTTGCCAACGTTTTATTTATGCTTGTATTTCCATATTGTAGTGAGTTTTATTAAACATACATTATTTTATCGTGTTTTTCAGTAAAAATTAACTAACTTATAGAACGTGATATGTGTACATGAATGTGGATATATGTGATATGTCTACCTCTGTGTGTATAAATGTATACCTGTATGTGTATATATACTAGGTCAAGTATTACACTCTTAAATTTAAATGATACATTAATTCAACTTAAGTAATGCACTGGCAATTATGACTCTTATGACGTTGTAAATAACATGCAATTTATACATTACGAATATTTTGGCTCAAAACAAATAATTTAGCTTCGTGTAGAATTTTAAATACTTGCCAGCGAGTGCGTCAGACGAATGGTTTATGAAAACTTGTAAATTATATTGATATTAAACAGATTTCTGTGTCTTTATTAGTTTGTATTATTTGTTTCTAATATAGTATTTTCTTTGATTTTCAGGACATTTGAAATAAAACTATTTTTTACGGATTTAACTCGTATAATTTGGTTACATTTTAATTTTAACACGTTTCGAATGCTTTGCAGCAATCGTGTTCACGGGTAGATGAGATGTAAGTGTCTGTCAGTAAGTCAGTTAATTAGTCATCTACCTCCAACAGTTCCTTAGTTTTTTATTATATATATTATATTATACTTTACTAATTTAATAAAACGCAAAAGTTTGTTCAATTGTTCGAACTATCAGATGGATTTGAAGTTTTTTCTGATTATGATAGGCTCATAAAGAAGGCTAAATTCTATATAGCATTTCGATATAGTTATATTAATAGTAAATAAAATCTGATTACAGCGCGTGGAGCCGCTACTAACAGATAAATATTATTAATTTTAAAAATGTATTCTTGATTTTATTTCATTTTTTTTAAATATATATTTTTTTTATACTTTTTTGATACTTATAATATTATTTTAAGTTATATTAATCTAATATAAAAAAATTGTATTAAAAATAACAAAGACAGACTTTTAGGGCTTTTATTCTTTTACACAATGCCTATAAAGTTACTTCTATTTGTTATATCAAAGTCCAGAGATTTTCTTCCCAACTTCTTCTATTTTCAGTAAAGCACAATGTGCTTCGGCTTTACGACAATATAAACTTAACTCACTAACAATAAAGTTTATTTTACGATGTCAGTAAAGTTGCGTTGTTACCGTTTTGCGAGATGTTGTATGTATATTATTTTATAATTTATTACAGGTAAGAAAATTTTATATTTTATAAAGACTGAATATTATGTATATTTTAGGTTTATTTTAATATGAAAAAAAATTAGACACAAAGATAGTATAATGAGTATAATATACAAGTAATATAGGTTTAGAGTATATTTGTATGTTAGTAACTTGAATTGACTGGAACCTGAAAACGGGTGTTAGCTTACTAAAAAAATATATTTTTTAATTTTCTTATCATTTTCCCACGATGACAACCAAAACAATGAGAAATTTTTAATTTGTTTTAATAGTAATTAAAAATCAGGTTGCACATTTTTTAGTTAAATATAAATTTTTTATTTCATTTTCCTGTTTGGTTTTACGAAATATATTATAGAAATCATGGATGTATATTTATTAATAAGCCCATAATCCGATAATCCCTTAATAATTTCCAATAATCTGTTATGAAGTAACAAAAACCAAACAATCGAAGTGTACGGAATTCCATGTAAGCAGCCGGCTGGTAATGACCAGCTAACGACCGAAGTTCTGCAGACGGCATGTTATTAATGACTTCATAAATACCTACTAGTTTAATTGTCTTTTTCATAAACACTTCCGGTGTTATAGACTTGATTAACAATAAAACTTTATATACGTAATTTGTTTAAAACTCTGTGATTAATTATTTGCCATACATTACAAATTGTACTGGTTGTATTATAGTTAAATAAAAGTTTTGTTTCAATATTATAATAATATTACTTTAAACAGATCGTTGAGTTTTTACGAGAAGTCAATAGTAACACCTCAAAAAAAAAAGTGAATCGCAGATTTTGTAAAATGAAAGTAAGATTATTGTAATATTACTTTAGAAGATGGAGACAAGGCCTAAATAGAAATAAATGAGTCTTGTATTTTATGTAACAAGTCTATAAAATTATAATTCGTACCATGTATGTATGATTGAAGCGTCTGGCTCTTATGTAATAAAAAAATGGTTATATAAAAGGTCAATAATCTCTCTTCATACAACAATACCTACGCGGTATTGTATGTAATTGTGTGAACGACGAAACTTACGCCCACAATATAATAAAAGGCTGAGTTGAGTTACGTGTGTTTATTAATTCAAAATACAACCTGCATTTGTGGTGTTTCCCGGATTTTTATTTATACATACTAGCTTTTACTCGCGGCTTCACTCGCGGATGAATTATTTTATTTATTATTAAGATAACTAAGCAGTAGCATAATACTAGCCTATTGTCTTCCTCATAATCAGTAGGATTTTTAAACCCATCCAGTACCTTCGAAGATTAGTTCAACAATACAAACAAACTCTTTAGTATTAAATATAATTATTCGGCTGTACTCACGTTATCACTGTCAAGACGCTGCCAGCGAACCACCGCACGCAGTTCACCTCGCGATGCCGCCATGCTTAGAGCTCATGAATAAGGACCCTGAATGAGTTCGAAACCAGTCGGGCAAATTCCAAAAATAATCACATGATGACAGTCGGATAATTATATATAATAGTAATCATGGTTCACATAAGTATACTAAAAAAATATTTATAATATAGTATAATATACTATATTTTTAATATAGTATATTAAAAAAAACAAACTCTAGCTTTATAACATTAGTATACATTAATGTTTATTAATTTTTTCAGTATCTAAACCTGATTTTAAGCAACCTGTCCCACTGCTGAAAATCGAAGTTAATTCCAACGTGTAAACAATTTTAAATGAGTTTCTGATATCGTTCAGATAAATCGTGTGTAAACTGCACCCACTAATGACCGACTAACGACCGTAGTTCATAGTGTTTGTGAATAAGTGATGAGGTTGTAAGAGTGGGCTTGGATTACTTGCTGAGAATTACAAAGGGTTACGTATTAATAATAATCAGAAATTAAATACCTGAAATAAAACTATTTTTTACGGACTAAACTCGCATATAATTTGGTTACATTTTAATTTTAACCCGACGTTTCCAATGCTTTGCAGCAATCGTGTTCACGGGTAGAAGAGATGTAATTGTCTGTCAGTAAGTCAATTAATTAGATATCTATCAATGAATATATTTATATAGGTGTGTTGATATATGTAATTATCGTGGTAATTATTAACATAATAAAATAATAAACTTTATCTAAAAAAATACAGAGTAACATTGACAGACATGATGACACTGCAAAAGTTATTATTTGTGTCTGTTTGTTTGTTCATTTATTTATTTATTTATGTAACACTTTACTGTACATAGTATTTTTTAAACATGAATAATGAAATATACACAAAAGGCGAGCTTATCTCTACTAAAGGATTTTTTACAACAAACCCATAAGTGAGATAATTATTGGAAAAATGTAGAATACAGTGCACATAAAATAAAAGTTCATATTTGAAGAAAATACAAAAAAAAATGGAACTCAATTAACTATAACTTTAACAAAAAATAAGTTAAGTTTTAAGTTAAACGAACATTTAGTTATGTTCGATTTTTTAATCGCATATTTGTAATTTTTAATACTAAAAAAAAAATTAGAACAAGCCCGCTGAGTTTCTGTCGGCTCTTCTCAGGCGTTTATCTTTACGAGCCGCTGGTGGCTTTGACTATGAAATAATGTTTTTTTTTAATTTTTTTTCAGTAAACATTTTTCATTTTAATTTAATTTCATATAAAAAAATCATATCGTATTATATAAATAAAAATTATAAATAAATAAGCGAAATAAATTTGAATTACATGAATGTTTAGTTTTTTTAGAATAGTTTAAATAAAAATGTTTCACAATCAAATTGACATTTCTATAAAATATAAAATGTTTTCTTATTTCAAATGAATTTCTATTTTTATATTCTTCAAATACAAAGCTAATTTCAAGGAGAAACTCTGGCCTTCATGAACCTTTACATAGCGGTCGTCAGAATTGCCATTAGTAGAAAAGTTTTGAAGATATGTTATTTGTCACACACTGATTAACTGTTTTTAGGCTATATTATATTTGAGTTAATTAATAATTTAATATTTAAGCCTGTAATATCAATATATAAAATATAACATTACAAGCAGGACTCAAAAACGAGACTTTTGACAATACGAATATATTTATTTTTAAATAAAATTATCCGGTGGTATTGACGTTATACTATCGGAATTTAAGCAGTTCACGCCGTGATTCCGAAATGCTCAGAGCTCATGAATAAAAACCTCTAATGGGTTAGAAACTAGTCAAATAATTCCGATATTAACATGAGGACAACCAGATAATTATGTATAGTGGTAACGAAAGTTTAAACACAAAAATAATATATTTATTGTAACACTTAATTATATAACAAAAAAAATACTAGGAATTATAAAATAAATCCAATAGAACAAATCTTTAAAAATGATTATTTTGATTAATGTTACAGAAATATTAAAAACTGGTATTCATGGCTAAATATGTAAGGTTGATTTTAATAAAATGGCCACATATAAAGAGTCAATTCTCAAAATGTTGTCAGTTCTAGCGAATAATTTGAACCCGCAGTTAAAAGTTTATTGGCGTTAACTATTACTACTTAATGTTAATTATAGATAGTTTAATGACCTTTAAAAGGACATTCTTAAATTATATATATATAAGAAAATTATATATAACAAATTATATTTCAACACTATGTCATTTTTAGATCATTATGCTTCTATTTCTACCTTCTCTATTAATTGTGGTATTTTTTTTGACATAGAAAAAAATAAATATTTTTACTTATTTGTATATGTGTGAGTGATATTTATAAATATATAACATTTTGGTTGGAATTAAAGTTAGTCGTTTTTTCAATATTGAAATATTGTTATTAAAAATCAATTTAGTAAAACTAACTTTGTAAAAAAATTTGCTATGAGATATTTCCAAGTCTCTTCGTACATCCGGCACTTGCCAAGATTAGAATTCAATTTCTTTTATTAATTTTCTTGACGTTTATCTTATTTTATTAAAAAATATCTGAATTTTATAGAAATATTTACGGGTAAAAGTCCCGATATCTATTTCTATAATGTGTTAAAATCGTGAAAGCTTAAAAACAATATCTTAATTTTATATAATTGTATAATTATATTCTATCTATAAATTTAGTATTATTTTTTACTAAAAACATGTAAATAACTTAAGATAATATTATTCTTAACCATTTTAATAAATAAAAAAGCCTTAGCAAATCTTGCTCCAGATGACATAAGTTTGAGATGAGATGACGTCACCGTGATGTATGACGTATGGGTCAATGACCTACGGGATAACGTTAGCTGAGTTTACTTAGGACTAGTTTTTGACTGTTAATTCCCTCTACCCTTTATATGTTATACCTGTGTATATATTGTTTATTTTTAATTTATTTTACTTGTATAATATTTAATAGTAAACAATTAGTGCCTTTGTTATAATATTTTAACCCTAAATTAATGCTGACGTTTCAAAGACATTTGCTGCTTTCAAAGCGTCGGGTTAAAAGTGAGTTTAAAATGCAGCCAATTATTAAACGCGAGTTAAATCCATTGAAAACAATTTTATTTAAATTAGTTACTTGTTAATATTTGAAGCCATTAGGAACATTTTAAAAACATTTGAGGTCATACACTTTGACCGACTAGGTTTTTTTATTAGTAAATTTCGTCTTCATCTTTCAAACAAACGAGTTTGTTAGTCTTTAGTTTTAATATTGACTTAATTTACTTATACTGTATAACTGAAATGTATAGTAGAAAAAAAAACACTTTTGTTACATATATCAATTCAAAAGTAAAAATCATAAAAATGAATTATTAGTGCATGGGGTGTGTGTGTGGGTGTGTGTGTTATGTTTGTGTGTGTGTAATGTGTTTGTGTGTGTGTAATAAATAAATATTTTTCACACTCTTGAATATTCAATCTTTTATAAACTAATGATATTTAAACGCAGTCAACTATCAAAGGAATCTTATCTAGAAGCAATTACAACAGCACGTAACGTATTTCTCGCGTGTTTCACCAAAATCGGATTAATTATATAAGCTAATAACGTTTTGAATGCAAATTACTAGTTTTATTACATCGGAATTAAAATACGAATTCAAATATATTAAAAGCAGTTAAGTATTGGACGGAATGTTATTTAAAATTCTAATAACTCAGACTGGTGTATAGATAGCAGAGCTAAGTAAACAGACATAAAGGAAGCAAATGGTGCCTCAATGGCCCTTAAATATTTAATACAGCGAGGGTTGTTTAAGAGTGCATTATGTTAAAGCACGGTGCATTTTATAGGTCGCTTGAGTCGATCTGATTTTGGTTGAGGTGCGAATTTCAATGTGAATAATTGGGGGTGTCGCGTAAGGGTTGAAAGATTACTGAAATATGTGTTTGAAATTGTTTTTAAATATGTATTTTATTTTCAAATATGGAATGAAAAATATATCGATATGAACTAGATTCAAAGCCGCGATCTCTGGTAAATTGTAGCATCGCTCTACGAATTAAGTAGTATTTCATAACTATCTGTATCAGGACAGAAGTGCCATCTATTAGGATTCTTTAGAAATGAAAATATATTCAACTTTGCATAGAATAACATTGAAAGAAAGATACAAACGAAATTAATGTTTTGTTAATATAATATAGGTTCAGTATTAAAAGGACTAAAAGGATATACAGACTGATTTATTTATAATAATTATATGTACTTGGTTTATAAAGCACCATTGTCAAAGCAAAAATTTCAAAAACTGACAAAAATAATGTTACAAAAGCTGTTAAAAATAGATTTGTAATATAAATATGACTTGTTTCTACTGGAGGATTCCCTAAGAAAATATTAATTTACTATATAGGATATTAATATAGTCTTCTTATGAAAATAAAAAATATTTTATTATATATATAAATATAGCCTTTTACTTTGGGATATTAATTTATCAGTTTTTTAGTCACAAACATTCAAACAGATAAGTCTAATTATACTATATGTTATATTAGTAAAGACAAGAAACTAAGACGTTTTATTAAATCACTTTTAAGTGCATTTGTAAGTCTGTGTAATGCACCGCTCGTAAGCGTACAGCCCTTACGTAGGGCGCGAATCAATAACAATGAGCGTTCTTTGTTCTATGTTCTGCAATTAGGACGTTCTAGTTTTAATTGATACGACTTGCTTTTAGTTGCTAATATATATATATAATATATTGATAGACAGTTTTATAAAATTAAGTTAGTAAGTTAAGTTATAGCTATATAGAAGTTCTGGTCACAAACTCATTGAGTTTGTTTTGGTATTTAAAAACTCATAGTAGTCTAAAAAGATAGCCATATATGTCAAAAAACCAGGGTACAACAGGCTACAATACGTACAAAATATACGTACTGTAATTTAAGTACAAAAAATATGAAATTACAATAATTACTAAGTAAGTGTATTAGGTAAAAGTCACATAACAAAATTATAGATTCAATGTTTATGAGTATAACACCAGTGTATAACATCCTCTTCATACAAAATATATGTACTATAATTAAAGTACAGAATAGTATGAAATTATAATAATTACTAAATAGCAAAAATTACATAACTATATTATAAAGAGATTCAAAGTCGTTAGTTCAAAGTTAGTGGACATAGTTAAACTTTTTTAAACCTTTAAATAACTTGAGATATTTAGAGTTATATTAAATTCAAGCTATTTTGTATCTTATGTTTGAGGTTTAAATACTATTATTGAATATCATTGTGACAAATTTTAGGATCACTTAAAATTCTTCCTTATCTGAGGATTAGGTGGACATTCTTCGTCTGCATTGTTTTGTAATCGTACAGCATTATTTGTTTGTGTATAGTATGTTTTAAAACTGTTCAATTATTTTATATTTATTATACTTATTTAAACTTTATTATTATATATTTTATAAGGGTGAAGTATGGGTTCGAAACTAGTCCAAATATCTACAATTTTTATATGAGTACAGACGGATATATTTTTTCTTAGGTTCAATTAATATTTGATTATCAAATTAATTTTAAATCAATATTAAATTAGTTAAATATATTTTTGTGTATTTTTTATATTAATTATATTTATCAAATTTGTTTCTTGTTTCAGGTAATGTTTCAAGGACGAACAAATTTTTTTCCAGTACATTTATGTATGTATAACAAATATAAACTGAAATAAGGGAGTCATATAGCGTATTATGCTATTTCTATAATTATTCGATTTATATTATTTTGTAAAATTAATTGCATTTTTAAAGTAAAGGTCCGTTATAAGTACTTAAAGAATTTACATTATTAAATAATTCTATATAAAAAGTCGTCTATGCATCTGCCTACATAACAATACGTAACTATCTCAACAATACATAATCTCAAAAAATTGTGCTTATCTGAGTATTGAATATATAAGTATTGAATTATGATGTGCATAAAGTCCGTTATTATAATAGTGAAGTAAGTCCTAAACAATAAAAACAGACAAACAGACAGACCCTAACTAAATAAATATATAATAATCATACGTTACATGTTCGTTTGATACATATTTAACAAAATTTGGAGATTATTTTGCCAAAAGAATTTAAGCCCTATCACCAATATATAAGGTTGATAATAGTAAGAAACATATATATTTATATGAAGTCATATATTTAATACGCGTTATTAAAAAGCTAAGCCGAGAGTGATTAAACTCGTTGATCGAACCTTCGATTTCGGCAATAAAGCGCTCCATTAATAACCTAACGACTGATTTACGACTTGAAAACCTGACCTGGTATCTTTCAGCTGAAAGGAAGCGTTGGTCTGAAATCATTTTTATTTTCAATTTTGTTATATGATAAATTATTTATGATTAAAATATATTTATTGTACTATACAATGTGTTTATTTCTATTATCAAATATATCTAAATTTTTTAGTTTTTTTGTCTACGTGGACACTGGAAACCAAAATAATCCTGGTATCTTTTAGCTGAAAGTTAGCGTTGGTTTATTATAATTTTGATATTATTATCAATTTTGTTACATATTACGAAAATATATATATTTTTTTTTTCAAAAAAATATATTTTTTATTAAAAAAATAATAATTATAAAATATGTAATTCTTTGTTTTTTTTTCTACACTTAAAAAACAAATCAATAAGTTTAGAAGTGCAAATGTCCTGGAATAGATAGCACAGGGTCGCTTCACCTGCACTGATGCCCAAACTCATTCCTGTACGTGACTTGAAAACTATACAACATACTCTCCAACCTACAACTCTCGGGGCTGTACTGTTTACTTTCTTACCTTGATTTTCCAGTTTCAACCCTTATTTTATTATTTTTAGTTACTTAACTCCTAGCAATACTTATTTCAATTGACAATTAACTCTTGATCTGGATAAGGTATTGGTTTCAAAATCAGGATACATATAATCCAAATTTTAAAATATTAAAGACAGCATTTTTAAAAACATCCCAAAAGCACGTCAATTTTAAAACGAAGCACAAAATGTCACATCAATTTAGTAATCTGTTAAAAATGTTTTCTAAAATGTCGTCAATTTTTCAGCGTGTTGGCTTCTAAAATAAGTTATTGTGTATCCTGGAGTTGTTTACATCTATTCGATCATGCTCCATCACTTATTGCGAACAATGACGCTCTTATTTATCTCGCTGCATCCGCCATCTTATATTAAATTAAAAACAAAATGGCTGAACAGTGTCAGTTTTTCGAGACTCTTTATAAAGTAATAATTGATTAAGTTTCTTTGAATCGAGTTTTGTATCAAAGATTTTTCTTTTAAATAATTAATCTGAGTTTAATTGGTTTCAATACACTTTGGAGTTTCATTGAAATTTTGTGGATGGTATTTGTCCAGTATTACTTTTAAGGTTATATTTTCATTTACAAAACATCACGCTACTTTTTATTATCTATGATTGGACACACCTGACTTCGCCATGACCTTCTCAATATAATATTTAAGTAAAAGACGTAATAATTGTATTTGAAATGACCTTTTAAAAGATATATTAACAAAGTACAAACTGGAAAAAATATTTTTATAATGTTACATTTGATATAACTTCTGATTTCTGAATCATTTGCCGTAATATTCGGATTTCTTTTTGAGACTATATGGTTGACAATGCTAGAAGCCATAAAATTATTATTAATTAATTCTTTGTTTATTTATAATATATAATGTACAAACGAACATTTATATGAGATAATTTGTTACTAATTGTCCAGTAGCTAGGAAGTTATAAAATTGAATACAGTACACATTGTACCGCTGGTAGCTATAAGTTATCCACTTAGTGTCACGCCAGTGGCCTGTCTACACCAATTCCACGTCATCATGCCGCTGTCACGTCCGCCAGCTCGCCAATTACTCACCTACGTTCGATTTTCACCTATCTTAAAACTTATTTATACGCTACGGTCTGCTGCCCTAACGTGATTTGATGGTTAGGGCGCATTAATAAAGTTAACTCTGGCTGGTATGTTTTTCTAGCGTGGATTTTTACAATTTTGTAATATGATTTAAAATTTAATTATTATAACACCTCGCCTACGATTTCTCCCTTATTTAGTCTATTTACAAATATACGCTCATGTATGTATACATAGGACAGTAGGACGAACCGTAAAAATCGTTTACCGATATCTTGTTTAGGGTTGTCACGTAACAAACATTTTAATTGTACGTGCTTATTTGAGATAAATTGAACATTAAGAAATAAAAGATATATTTATGAAATAAAAGATACATTTAAAATAAAATTATCATATTTTTTTATATAACTTTTTTACTGTTTTAATTATTATTATTGTCAGTAATTACATTTTTATTATTCGCAATAAAAATAATTAAGAATTTAAAATATGATTTTATTAAAATATATTATGTCAACCCTATATTTAAGGCGTAAGTAAACATGTAGACGCGATAGGCACCTTCGTTTGGTGATTGAGACAATTGCGAGGGAGTGTGTTATAGAGTGTTGATAACACACTGGATAAACAACACACAATATTAAAATGAAATATGAAATATAGAATTATAAAATATTAAATTTATAATCTCTTTGTAACGGAGCGCGGTTTATTTAAATATTTTTAATAAAGTTAATTAAAACCATAATAACATTGCGCTACGCAAAGTTTAAAGCCGCAGTCGATAGCTTAATCAGCATTAAAATATTTGGGGTCACCGCCCTCATTAGGGAAGGGTCTCTTAAGGGATAATAACACTCAGCTCGCCAACTAACCGAACTTTGGCGCAGTGGAGAAGAAAATTATTGCGAACTACCCACCTCCGCTGGTTTTTATTAAATATTTGTGAACTAAATTTTAGCTCTGGTTGCATTTTTTGTTTTTTGGGCTGAAAATAAGCTGCTTTTTATTAGCATATTAAATATAAAAAAATATACTATATTGATGTAAACATACCTACGTAAATCCATATAAATCATGTCTATTTTACGTATGAATTATTTTGCAGTCCTTTTTTATATTATATATGGATATACTCGTTTGTTTGTTCGTCATTTAAAATACAATGGAACACTTAAATACTTTATCTTATTTTACCCGTATTTTTCACTTCGCAAACAAAGTCCCGTATTGTAGCTAGTATCAGATACATTTATTGGAATATCAAAATATATATGATTTATACTCCTTTATGTGCTAATTAGCAATTAGGCCAAATAAATTAAATGCGATGAGCATTCATGGGATATGATTAAACTAAATCTAAAGGTCGTGGCACTCACAAATATGTGTCCGACACATATGTGACACACATATATGTGTGTTCTGATAACTATGTATATATTAGTTGTTAGTAACCTGTTTTGGCTTCGTCTACTTCTGTCAAACAGGCTTTGGCAAGAATTTCTCCAGCCTATTTAATAGAGAAGATGTAACAAAGTAGACGGACAATTATACCTTTTATATATTTGTCTCTAAGTCACATATCTAACAGAGAAGGAGTTATAACTATTGGAACATTATTTATATAGGTCTTGATAATAATATAAACTCAATATTGGAGATACTTTGGCCCTTCTCATAAGGTTACATTGTTTTTATATTATTGCATCTTTTGGAACTGCAAACACACTTAATCTGATTAATTTATGTATGTTGAGCCACAATGGTCACTTTTCATGATTCAAATAACGATTAAAATGTACAAATCTTAACACCTTAGACGCCATGTGTATCTTTTTGTCACACAGTGTCTGGAACACTGTATTCAAAAGTATACATACCTTTCTACTTAGTAATCGCGCCGTGTATCCATTAGGAACACGTTTTCTATACATCTATTACACAAAAATGAAAGCCCTGGCCTGTCGTATTTTTTCAGATGTAAATGGCCTGGCGCTGAGGCTGTTAAATAATTACTATTAATGCATATAGACAATGTTAAACGCACACATATTTCAAACCTCTCATTTTCACAAGATTGGATGACGTCACAAGCGTCATCCAATCTTGTGAAAAAGAAAGGGTTGAAATATGTGAAACTTATTTAAAATATTTCAATAATCATTATAAACATTTCCAATAATAAAAAAATGTTTTTTATATTTTTTACGTTATAACGAAGTGAACAATGAATTAAGCACAAAAAATGTATTTTCTTTAGAATTTGCAAAAAACTGATTCAATTGATATATTTGATATTAAAGCTTTTACGTACAAATTAAGAGGTTTTGATGATAACTATTTAAGAATATTCTAATAATTACTAATAGCTTTGAGATAATAATATAGCATTCACATGAAAAAATATATATATTTACGATATATATATATATATATAATATAGCATTCTATTGGTAAAAAAATTAAATAAGTCCAGTAGTTTATAAGTTACAAACATTCAAACAGACAAATCTTATTATACTATAGCTTATATTAGTAATATATATGTTATAATAGACAAGAGACTAAGATGTTTTATTAAATCACTTATAAATGTAAGTGCATTTGTCGCTTTATTACTTCTAGTAGACAGACAACCTTTACCTGATTACGTCTTTATTATATATATATATATATATATATATATATATATATATGAGATTGAACGCCTAGTTTCAAACCTATTCGGGGTCCTTAATCATGAGCTCTGAGCATGTCCACGCCGTGATTCCACCGTGCTCGTTAAAACGTAACTATGTAATTACAGCCGGATAATTATATATAATAATAATGGATTACGAAAGTTTAAATACAAAAATTACGTTTTTATTGTAAAATGAACTTATAAGTTTTATTTACGTACACGTAAGCGAAGGTTCTTTTCGAAATAATGATAAATCAATAAGTGGTTTGAAGAACATCAAAATGTCACAGCGGTTAGCTGAAATTGCATATAGTTCATGACAAATTACGTAATTGCTATGTTTAAACATTAATATTAAATCAGATTAAGTATAGTATTTTAGATAGTATTATTAGATAGTATTTTAATTGAAAATACTCATCAATGTTAAGTATTTTTGTTGCCAATGTGCTCGAGGCAACGTGTGCAGTTTTAAACCGAGTGGGATCATTTGCGATTGCTATTTTAAAATTTACATGAAATTGCAAGCTTTATATTTTTAAATATTATCTAGTTTAATAATTTTATTATTATGACAAAAATTAACTTATATGTTTAAATAAAGCTGGTTTACTATTAATCAAGTCTGAATTATATTTTATGTTTTCATTACTTAACATTTTATAAAGATATGTTTAAATACTTCAAAACACAAAATTTTCTTACATATTCTCAGATAAAAAAATATTAGGGAATAGTTCAAATTGACTTATTTCTATATATTTAGCTGTTGTACTTAATAAATTTTTAAATTATATCAGTGGTCGCGGATGCGAATCCTGTTTATATCGATAAAATTTTCATTTTTAAAATTAAAAATACAGAGAAAATTAAGTAAAAACTGCTAAAATCATAAATAAAGTTAACCATTTCATGTATTAAATGCTGTTCTATACTAGAGTTGTATATGATTATGTAATGTGGCCGTCGCTATGTTACTTATAGCAGTATGTTACAGCGCGCCCAGTATAATTATTCGTCCAAATTATATCATTCAGACAAAATATATTAATATTATATATAATTATCCAGCTTTACTATCGTAAATACTATTTCTACCACCAGTTTTAAACCTTTATAAAGAGCTCTGAACATGATATATATAATTATAATCATGGATCACGAAAATTTACAAAAAATGTAATAATATTTAAATGAATTATTATTATATACTTATGAGTTACACTATATAAGAATAATTTTTTTAATATTTTTACGTACAGTCAGATTTAACATTGGTTTTTAATAAACTTCTTGTTATTAATGTTAACTGGTTTTACATTGATGGTCTAATATACTAAAGTATGTCAATGGTATAACTGAAATAATATAATAATATACGTTATAATTAAATATCAAACACTCAGTACATGAGGTAGTTTGTAATAGGCGACGTTATCATATTTGGATTCAATTTGCGTCTGACTGATGTCGCCGTCAGCGAGCTTGTATATTGTATTTGCTTGTATATTAAGAGTGTTTATATAATTAACATATATACTATTTCCAATAATATATATATCATTCTGATCATTTATTATTATGTAAGGATTTTATAGGGATTTTAAACGGTATACTTTACTAATGTACTATTTATTATAATTTATAATAATTCCTCTTATAATATACACATGTGTTTAAGTTGAATTAAAAATATATTAATATTTTCGTTTTTCTAGTTTCCATCCACAATATTGTGTATGTGTCTAAAATGAAATATATTTTTATTTTATTTTTTTTGTCTTTTTATACATTGACTATTTCATGACAAATACTTTTAAATTGTTTCCTTTTATTAATAAATCAAAAAAATATTGTTGACATTATTTTTCTAGTAAGATTTAATCTAAAAATATATCTGCTATCAAATTTATTTTAAGTTTAAATTATAATTTTAAAACTTATAACATAAAAGTAAAATATTTCTCCTCTAAAATAGCAAAAACTTTGGCTTTGACTTTAAAAATTCAAAAGAACATAAGTACCATTTTGGCAGTTGCCATTGTTATGCAGACGGTGATGGCCGTGTGCACTCACCCTTATCAGCTTATCACAATCCACCCTCGCCTAAATTGGTTCTGATAAAAAGTTTCGCATTTTTGATACTTTTAAGAAAATATCTCGGATGCAGGGGATGGCTGTTATGAGAAGATTAAAATATTTTAAGCTCTTCTTTTTATATTAAATTAATTAACTATTTATTATCTTTTAAATTTTAAAACAATTTAGTAAATTAGTAAGTTTCTAAACATTGAATACCTTCCGTGACCTTTAGAATTAATAATGTACAAAGTTCAAAGGCCGATTTCGATTACGTTAATTGTAAGCTGTTCCAAGATTATTAAGAATTATTAATATTTCTTAGATAGATTTGCTTTACTATTTTGATATATTATATATAATAAGAACATATTGTCATTTAAAAAATTCAAGTTATTTTGCTGTCCAATTAAACATATATTTTGGTTTAACCGTATAACTTAACTTCAATATTTTTAACTAGAAATTCAATAAAATAATCTCAATATTACCATATTATGATTATTATGTTTTTAATTTATACATAATTGATTATTTTAATAAAAAAAATGTTTAGAATTATTTTATGATAGTTTTTAGGATTTGCTAATTTAATTTTTATTCGATAAAACATTCAAGTCCTTATGATATGATACCAACCCTGAGGTCTCTGCTTCTGTGAACTCGAGGCCTTTGGTCTGATATATTCAGTGACAGACTAAAGTATAGATTACATCTCAAGTTTTTACTTAGTATTGTTCGTTTTTATGTAACAAGCTCTAGTTAGGGAGGAAATAGGGGAGGGTAGATCTAGACAGGAAACTAAAAATAACATATTCAATGAATTTTACAATTTGACATAATTACCTATTGTCATGTGAGAACGAATTAGGCCCGCATGCAATAATGATAGTAAACAAGATAGCGAACTATGAACATAGAAAAACTAGGGTTAAATGGGTTTTAGATTATTGACACTAAAATAATGTTTTTATTGTTAATTAAAGAAATAATCTTAATAATATTATTATATAACTATCTGGCTGAATTCACGTTGAGGTAACGGATTTAGTTCACGCCGCAAGTTTGCTATGTTGAGTTCGTTAATATATATGTTTATAAATAGGTACGAGTTCAAAAATAGCCGCACGAATTTCGGTAAAATGAAGTACAATTCATTACTTATATATAATATTAATCTAAAAAAGTCTTAAAACAAAAAAAAATATGTTAAAACACAACGTCTAAAAAGGATAAAAATACAAAACATAATATTGTAAATAAATATGAAATGTAAAGTGAGTCGTCACCGCACAGATGATTCGTTTCGATAAAATATTTTCATCTATTTTCATCTCGAGTGTAAGATACCTTTTACTGTAGTACGTGGCCATCCGCCTAAAGCAATTCCCGTTAGTATTCTTGCCTATTCAACTGTACAGAACCTACTCAGACAGCTTTCTTTGCATTACTGTTTATTTTGTAAGAGAAAATTGTAGAAAATAGGTTATTTATTATATAAATACATTTATTTATAAGCACATATATTAATTACAGTTAAATTATATTAAAATAGTACATAAGTTTGTAATATGAAAGGTTGAAAGTGATATCAAATAATTAGTAACTATAATTATATAAAATAGAACAATACACTTACTTATTATTAATAAAATATTAAAACCTTTCGATTATAATGAAAAGATATTTTTATATGTGAAGAATTACGTTTAGAAAAGTGGCATATTCAAAGGGGTTGCTCTGAGACAGAAGTTCCCTCCCAGAATGATACCTTCGAATATCCATTATCAAATTACATCCACCTCCTATCTTCATACTTCTCACAATATGTCTACAATAAGCTTTGACTATAAATCATCAGAATCACTTTTCTAAATTATGAAAATGGCCTCCAGGGCCCGTGAACGCTTGTAAATCTTTTTAAAAGACGCAACTTCGCAACCTGTTAGTGTTGAGAGCCGTACGTCTTTATTAGGAAGATATATTAAATATATGTTAGCTGTGGAAGTAAACAGGTGGGTATTCTAGACTTTGTATAAATCTTTTATTAAAAATGTCTTGTATATTTTTATTTATTAAGATTTTTTTTTTATTTTGTAAGCATAACTTGACAGAAAAATCTTTAATATACATGAATATTATTTATTTATTTATCAATATAAACAAAATATTTATTTATTTGAAAAAAACTTGTGTTTTGTTTTGTTTTTGTTTACAATTTTTATATATATTTTTTTAATGTATTTTTTTATATTAATATTGACTAGTAAATAATGTATTATAATTTTCAAAATGTTTCTTTTTAGTTGTCTTTAGTACACAATTTTGTAAATTTATACTATTCAGAATTACAATAAATAAATAAGTTAATTATTGAATCATGTTAATTTTTTTTTAATAATATACGTTTTTCTACTTACTGAAATGTTACACAAACATTAAAAATATATAATAATTAAACTTTTTTCACAAATAAAATTCTGCTAATTCTGTATTTAATAAGGTTTAAAGTAAAGTAAATTACTCGATACTATTGTTTGGAGGTCATTGACCCGGACACGAGCCACAATGAGTACCTAAAGTACTTCCTGTAGGTTTTTTTAATTGTATTGTTTCATTTAACATTATAAATAGTATGTATTCTTTTCATGTTACTTCTCGATAACAAACCTCTTTTAATTCTAATATATAAACTAATAAATAAATACTATATATTGATAGTATTTGAAAAAAAAAAAAAACAAATTATCTTCAAAAAAATATCTATATTTCAATCGATGCGGAATTTTATACTGAATCTAAAAAACCAACGCTCATGACGAGCAAAAATTTTTTCTAAAAGATATTATCGAAAAACTACAAATTAAAATATGAAAATTGGTGTTTTAATTCTAGTAGTAATAATGTGTTATAAAATATATAATTTAAAGTGTAGATTAAGTAAAATATTTTATTAAGACAACATAAATAATGATGGTTTTTAAGAATTTCAAGCTTTATCCGCAATGTTCTTGGAACAAGTAATGTGTTCTGAGAACTGACACCAGCTACCGTTAATAATATAGTTTTTATATAATTTTACTATAACACATATGAAAATATATCTATTTCACATTTTCATTAAACAAAAATAGTAACAAAAAATGAACAATGATACGGAACCATCAAGGGTTCTTGACCCAAACTTGACCAATAATTAATTGAAACGTTACCCTAACCTCATTGATATTTAAACTGCACCCCTATAATTTAATAATATTTATTTAATTATCTGATAACACGTTCGTGAACTAGCGATTATAATCTCAACCGACCAACCAGTAGTTTACCTTAATGACCTCTAATAGCATATTCAATGTACCGTAGATTAGATCTTTCGCAGATGTTTAATTAGGTGGTACCTACGGGTAGCAAATGGTATAACATGGAGTTACAAAGTTTTGTGATGAGTTTTGAGTCGTAAATGGTAGAAGCGCGGATTTATGATCAAGACGGTGGGGGGTGGGGGGGTGCGGTACCTATATATACATTTTGTAAGATTTGTTTGTAACAGCCTAAGAGTTACGTAACAACTATGTGAATAACAAAGAATGACTTTAGATTTATTTTATAATGACTTTCTTTTTATATAAGTCATGTGAAATTCAGAATATAGTGTTTTTTTTTATGGAAAAGGGTAAACGAGCATTCGGGTCACAGATGGAATGTGATCACTGCCGCCTACGAACTCTTGCAACATCCGAAGACTCGCAAAAGTGTTGCCGGCTTTGGAGTTAGGAATATACGCCTTTTTTGAAGGTACCCATATCGTATCGATAGGAAACACCGCCGAAGGAAGTTCATTCCACATCTTAGTAGTACGAGGAAGAAAGGTCCTTGAAAACAACTAGTCTTGTCTGTTAGAAAAGTTTTTTACAGAGAGTAGTTTTATAGAAGAGGTATCTTGAACTATTATATTACATTATCAGTTACTTGCGGTTTCACCCGCGGTTGAAGGACCTTATTTACAATTAGGATAATTAAGTACAATGCTAGATCGCCAATAGCCTTCCTCATGAACCTGCTTTATCAGGAAAAAAAAATCAAATCCATCCCTTAGAAGATTAGTTTAAACAAACAAACTGATTAGTATTTCTTTTAATACGGCGCGTTTCTGTTATTAAAATTAGTAGTTGTATGATAAATATTTAGATTTTTATCTTCATGATTATAATCCATGGAATTCTGCCACCATTATCATCCTTAATGTCTTTGATAACACAATTAAAACAAGTTTATATGTCACCTAATACTATGTTAAATATATCGTTTATTTATAGCTATTATATCGTTAATGGACAGTTTCTGGTCAAATCAAGATCTATACACATAAAATATTTACGAGCTAATTATTATGAATATTATAGCCAATAGCCACCGGCTGCGAGCTTTGATGTTCTTAATTGAATTTTATTAATATTTATAAACAAATTAATTAAAGTCAATTCATTTGGTTGTTTTAATTTAATAATTTTGCTATCATACAATTTAAGTCGCTGATTGTTTTCAAAGACAAAGCTTAACATTTCATCGTAATATAAGTTACAATAAGTTGCGAGTTCCTTACAAAGTTACGGACGGTATCATCTCATCCGCTGACTACAGGCGATAAGCAACTTTGATTAGGAGCTAACATTATTGTTTTAATATTACTTTTGGTATACCTAGAATGGATGGATTCGAGCATATAATAAGGTCTCCTATTCAGGGATGTATACTTCGCCTCCAGCAATGCCTTTGAACCTATCTTTTATATTTTCTTTGTAAATGGTAAAAATAATATTATTTGTATTACATCACGCTCAATATCAATTTCATCACAATCCCGTTACTTTGCGAACGTGTATACCGTCAAAGGATATTGTAATCAGAAAGAAAAAAATAGGCCTGCATTGAAACGGTAACATTTTAACAAAATGTGACTTAAAAGGAATCTTTTTGTTATCTCGGCCTTTCTTTACATTTGACGTTGAGAAAAGTGGTTTCACCGTAAACTTTGAAATTACTAGTGACATAAAACAAGCGTCTACCAATCTAAAGACTCAGGGTCTGAATGAAAGACTTTGCTTTCAAAGAATCCTTTTACTTCAACTTTGAAGACAGTTGGTTACTCCAAGAGATGCACAATTGTAAGTCAAATCTCAGGATAAAAACTTTGTAATATCTTATAATGTAAATTTATTTTTACAGAAAACACATTTTCATTTAGCCTAATATTAAAAATTAGAATAAATTGTTCAAACGCGAAACTAGAGGATGAATTTGAAGCATTCTTTCTGACTATGAATAGTTAAATTATAAGCGAGTGAAACCTTGGTATATAGCTAGTGTATAATAAATCTATATTTTCGTGATCCCAAAGTCAGCGAAGAAGATTAGAAAACGAACTAGAACGTAATACTTGTAATAGCAGATGTTATCTTACAAAGCCATGGCGGAGGTGGCGACGGTCGTAAAGTGCACCCCTCGTCGGTTTACAGCTTCACTCTATAGATCTCATTTACTTATCTTAAATGAAGCGGAATATTAATATCTTTATCATTTACTTTTACCCCTTCTAAAAAAAATATTTATACCCAGTACTCTTTGTGTTTTGTCACTTTCTAATGATTTACGTTGAAGTTGTAAAAGTGACAAAAAAAATTATTTTTATTATTGCGATTAATGTTTTAGTTTTAGAAGCTCATACACAAATAAAATAACAAACTCAAGTAAAAAGATATAAAAAATAAAATATAACACAAAATGTGAGAGACTATCGATAGGATAAAAATTTAGCACCACTTTAGTTGACCCAAAATGCCTATACCGTTGTTATAGACAATAAAACATGGGTATCTCTATTAATAAGTATAGATTCCGAAAAAATTATGATAGCATTAAGCAATATAGTTTTACGAGATTCTAGTTTCCGGGGCAGATATCGATCAAGTTCAAACAGCCAATGTAATGTAGACTGATGTCATTTATTTTACTGCCGATTTTGAAGAGTGCGTTTTTACGATGTGTCAGCTGAAGGGAGGAATTGTCTCGAATCTCATTTCAACCTGCTGCTTACTATGCTTTGGATTTCCTGATTTTATTGTTCTGCTATTCCGTTTTAATACTTTGTTTTGTAGGCAGATGTAGGTCAAAAGATGAATCTGATAATACAAGCATACTTGACACTTACATCTCGTCTTTATGTGAACACGATTGAAGCGTTCGAAACATCAAGCTAGGAGCACGAACCAGACCTAAATTTTGACTAGCAGCGCTCACAGAATCTCGGTATGTGTTAGCATATTGAGCGAAGCGAGGTGCAAAGTGCACCGAAGTTGCATTTACAAAATGTCGACCATTCTGTCCTCAACTATTTTTCAAGACGAGACACATTATTACATTTTTTAATTTTTTTTTAATACCACCACACTAATGTCTATCAGTTTACAACTTTATGTAAATTTTCGGATATACTGTTTTTGATTGATTGCACAAAGGATGCAGAATCTCTCATAGAGAGCTTCGCTCAATTAATTTTATATTATTAATAATTATACGTGAATGAAATGTTCTAGTTCATTTAGTGTAGTTGTTTTCGTATAAGGTTTATGATTTTAGATTATTAGTAATGCCTAAATTGAAACGTATAAGCAGTTCAAATTACAAAGATCAGTTGCGCTACCAAACATTCAATCCAATTTGCATCGTCCAAACAATTAACAAAGGTGACCAACACCGGTTAGAACCGGTCCATTAGAGACGTCCCAACGCGATTATCTATTTAGGAGTTGTTTTCATGTTTACGTGTTGGTGCATAAAGATATCAGTGCGGAGTTACAACACTATTGACGCTTTTAATTTCCCCGGGGGAAATCTAACAGCAACCTTAAGGTCAATTAATATTAACACTTATACTAGACTCTTTATAGCAAAACACGAAATTTTACGATTTTTTAATTATATCCTACGGATTAAACCCTTCGTATTATTAGGTACAGTCAGCTCCAAAAGTCAATGACCATATTAAAAACTTCAAAATAGCTATATACCATATAATACCAAAATTGTTAAACATGAGCTCAAATTATAATTGACACAAATCTATAATTTTGTCATTGCCAAGGAATGATAAATGAGACAAAGAATGTAGCGTCTCTTTCTTTGCATTTCAGTTTTAAAACAGTGATGACACATTACAAAAATATTGTTTAATTATTAATTTTTATTTTTTATTATATATGATTTATTTTTACTCACATTACTTCTGTTTATAAATTCCACTTTATTATAAATTAAACTCAAAATTAGTGTTTGTCATGTTTACCAATTTTGATATAAAATGGTGTATAGTTATTTTGAAACTTTTAATGTGGTCATCGAATTTTGAAGCTGACTACTTCATTTTATGTTTTTGCTAATAATAATTTTAGGTGAATTAGTTTTATGAATTTATCTACTAGATAACAAATATTTTGTTTAATCTTAACCGATCCATGCATTGCGCACGCGGCTAGATATAGCAAACTATTTCTGATGAGCTATTTGTGTTTCGACCTTGACATTGGCAATGAGACGTCATGCTCCGGTGAGCAACTCCTGCGCAAGCCCCACCCTACATAGAGTAGTTTAGTGTAGAGGGTTTTATTTAGTAATAATATTTTTAATGTTTTTATTAAGAAACATATATTCTTTATATTAATTTCTTTTTTGCACTGTCATTCAGGTTTTTAAAAGAGACAATATAAAATAACAAATTTCTTTTCAAATACCGTGTTATGGCTCCTGATTGGTTGATCTCTTGACAACAAATAACAACTCATGACAGCTGTCACATCAGTTTTAATTTAAACGTTATTTTAACTGGCCCTTTGATCTAATTATTAGCGGCCATGATTGTTGAGCCAAACTTGTAATATAATCAAATATTAGTAGAACAACCGTGACAAAATGCCTCTAATTATTTGTTTATTTAAATAGAACCTCCATAGTTCTAATAATAGTTATCAGCTGTTATCTTTGTGGTTATCTGTGGTACGTCAAGGTCGCAGCTTGACCCATTGGGGCGTGACAAATGTGGGATTAATTGTGTCCTTTATACTATGGGCTATGGGGAATTGATTATATAAGCGTATACATTTTATACACACACACAAACACACAATCACGCACACATATACAGCATCCTTGTGTCTCTAAGTAACCTATACATTAGGGATACAACTTAATCTGTTGTAACTTCAAGATTAATTGTAAGATACATTAGACTATAAGTACTAGTAATGGATTCCACTTCACAAATAAACATGTATATAAGATATATTTGATTAGTCTTCGAGTATTTGTGTTGAGTTGTTATTATCGTTTCAATTATTATATCTGTATGTTTACAGGGTAGTTATGAATGTGTGTGTGAGTTTGAGTGTGTTACTATAAGACATCTAATGAAATAAATAAATAAATAAATTTTGATATTTTTTAATATATTATGTCAAGTATCAAGTTTTTCATAGGCAATCTTTTGTCTCGAAAGAGACAACAGATAAGAGGTTTTAAAAGAGTTATGACATTTAAGTTTAAGAAATTAATAAAACATTAATAAAAAAATTAAATATGATACATCTTTTTTAAATCATCAATACTATGCCTGCTATATTTATTTCAAATAATATATATCATAATATATAATATGTTAGACTGTTTTTTAAAGTCTTAAACTGTTTATCATCAGACGAAGTCGCTAGTAATAACTAGTTCTAAAGAAATAAATAAACTCTATTCGAATAAAATTAAACCTTTAAATTAAAAACTAAATAAATTTTATTAATTTCAAAAATACCATTTCAATTTACACCTGAAATATTGGTTTTGCAAACGAAGTAAAGGTTTTATTTTATTATATATAAAATGTCTTTAACGAAATTATTTGAAGGTTTAACTTTTCTTTCGTTTATAAAAATGTTATATTTTTATTTAAAACATTGCACTAATCACTCGACACAAAATCATGCTCAAAAATTGACTGGGCGTATTCGCAACTGCAATTTTGCATTGTGGGATTTCGGTGCAGTCGTGCGTAAGTTCATTTTGATGGTACTTCAGTATTTCGACACTGCACTTTGAAGGACTTACTTGTCTATTGTTGCGTCCCCCTTTTTATGATTAACGTTTATACATACAGACAATACATATGTAAGTATCATTGTAAAAGAGTCGTGTTTTTTTCTACAAAATTCTTTTTACGAGTAACTTTAAATCCTTAGATTCATCAATAAATAGGCGTTTGTTGGTAATTATCGAAAACCAATGGTAATATCGCAATATCCATCAGAATTGTTGATTTGTGGTAATAATCAATTGTCTGGTTAATCAAGAACACGTTAGTTCAGAGGCATTGCGGTAGAAGTATTTATAGAACTTCTTACTCCGTGTTTCCGTCCTCACAATGAACCCGCGTTAGGAGCTGAAGCGGACGAGTAAGCGTTTATTGAACATAAATAAATATTAGTTTTATTTTTATTTTAACGACATATATTTAATTTAATTTTGGAACATCAAGAAATAATTTTATTTGATGTTAGTTATATAGAAAAAGGTGTCGTGTTTAGACATTTTTAGTTTCAATAGAACAGAAAAATAATATTATTATTTCCAAAAGTACAAACAATTGTGCCTAAGCAACGAAATAATTTCGTCAACAAAAAAAAAAAAACAGTAACCGTTCACTATAATTATATTCTAAATTACCCAAATTATAATCACATATTATTTGTCCTCTTGATTTTAGTATGATAATATAAACATTATTAAAATTTTCAAAACTCGGTACATTTACAAAATAACTTCCTCAACCAGGAAGTTAATAAAGGCATCATAAATTTACCAAATGCAATCTGAACAGTAATGCGCCGGTTATTTTAATATTCTTGAATAAAAAAGATATTCAAAGCGCTTCCCATCTCCTATAAACCTTACTTTGCATGTAATGCTAAGCGAATACACTAAATACCTACTCAAATTCTGCTGTTAAACTGAACTGCGCTTTTTATTCTAGAAATGCATGTAGTTTATTTAATTTGAACAGTTTTTAACCAAACACGAGTAGTTAGAATTGTTGAACATTGATATTTATAAATAACTTGCACGGAATGCTTCTTTAGCTTTGATTTTGTTCTTTGCTTTGTTTTTCATAAAATATAAAAATATTATTTTTATATTACGTTATTCAGATTGTAAATTTAAAATGATAATTATACATATAGTTGTGTTTTTATATTTACGAAAAATTTTGCTTTGTTTGTTTCTTTAACCTGCGGAATATTTTTATAATACAAAAAATAACATATATTTTGAAAGTATTATTACTTTAGTAAGCGAATTTTTTGTTGTACATCAAACATTGTTCACATATTTTAAAAAGAGCAACTGTTGAGTGTCTGGCCAGCTCTTCTCAACAGAACAGCATTCCGAGCTGGTGGTAGCTTAAGGATGGACTGACTACTGACATTTTTATAATGTAATAATTGATTCAAAAGTGCGTGTAAATGCCTATTTGAATAAAGATATTTTGAATTTGAATTTGAATTTGAATTTGTGAATTCTTTGCTTAGTCACAGCATTTATATGAAATTACAAATTTATAAGCTGGCGTGTAAAAATCGCACGCGCGTGTTGCGAGGCTGTCAATCAGCCGTAGCGAGTGGCTACGATTGCTACGCATCGCATGCTACGAGCTACGACATGTATTATATTTAATATTATGCACTTTATATTAAATGAATTTTTGTTTCAGGTATGGGAATAATGAATCGGTTTTGAAAAACGGTAATTAGTATTTTAATTATAATTTATTCCAACACCCCTACATTTTTATTAAGGGTGAGACTTACATCTGTAAGTCTAGTAAATGTATATACAGTAAAAGTATATATTGTTTTAATAGCACCCCTAATAATAGTGCAAACTGAGGAGAATCCTATTTACACGCACAGCCATTGCTTTTTTATGACAGTCAATTACAATTTAGCCTTTGTATTTACGCGCCTAAGAGCTTATTGTTTACGTTTTATTCAACCCACATTAGCCTTTAAAGCTATGTATATAAGAGTTAAAATGCATAATTGGGAGGTTCCAGTTCACGTGTCAAAGACAATGGTTTTAATGCATTTGCATAATTGTCCTGGCGTTTTACGTTTTAGTTTCTACTTATCAGGGTTGTCGCTACAATACTTTTATTTACGTATTTATATTGAAATATATATACATATATATCCAGAGGAGGTTACATAATCGAACAATGAAACAAAAATTATATATGTGGTATATAAACAGTTTATTATTATCCAATCAAAATATTTTATTCTTGTATTTAATAATATTAATTACTAATTATTATCTATGGCATATGACTCATGCGAATATATGCCAAGATTTTATACTTTTCATTTCATAATCTTTCCTCAAACTTCAAAAAGGTTTGACTATTACCAGCTTTTCTCTCACTTGTAATACAAGCTTTCTCTCTCTAACATAATGGGTTTTTTTTGTCTCTTTCCATACATCTCTGTCAGCTGTCATGTCATTACTTACATCATCTTTCAAACAACTCAACTATATTTTGGAGCCTAAACTAAACTTTATATCCTAAAAGTTATCTGAACCCTTAAAGACTTTAGAGGTAATTAAGGAAAACAAACTCAAAATAAAATAAAATCACTGGAATATTTATATTTTACTATATGTTACACGCGGCTTCACCCGAAAAACGGTTTTTCTTTTAAAAAACTATAAGCTATTGAGATAGAATATAGCCTGAACTTGCCAATAATCAGAAAGAATTCAAATCGATCGAGTTTCGAAGATAAGATCATTTAAACAAACAAATTTTTCCGATTTATAATATATTTATTTTAAATTAACAATCATACATATAATATATGCGAGCGGTGAGAATGGCTCGTCATATTCTTATAAGGTTTCTAAGTACACGTTTGTATCGGTTAAGTGGTAAAAGTGCTTGTGCAGTTTTTAGTTAATACGATCATATTAAATAATATAATAATACAACGTCACTTTTAAGTCTTTAAATAGGTAATACTATACATACTACACCTAGAATATGACATAACATATTCCTAATGCACTTTATTTATAAGAAACGTAGACAGAGTTCGAAAACATTACATAGCAATGAAAAACATTTGAAATGGCCTTTAAAACATGTATTACAATGTTAAGCTTATTAAACTTTAATCCTCGTATTGATAAACGAATATAAAAATATCAATTAAGTAAGTATAAGTGAAAAGATCGGTTCAAGTATTGTTCCTCGTATTGATAAACGAACAAAAAAATATCAATTAAGTAAGTATAAGTGAAAAGATCGGTTCAAGTATTGTTCCTCGTATTGATAAACGAACAAAAAAATATCAATTAAGTAAGTATAAGTGAAAAGATCGGTTCAAGTATTGTTCCTCGTATTGATAAACGAATATAAAAATATCAATTAAGTAAGTATAAGTGAAAAGATCGGTTCAAGTATTGTTCCTCGTATTGATAAACGAACAAAAAAATATCAATTAAGTAAGTATAAGTGAAAAGATCGGTTCAAGTATTTTTTTATCATAAAGTATGACGTTTTACTCTGCTCTATGCGTTTATAAAACGGTGTATATATTTATAAATGCACATTTTTATTCCAATTGTGACCGCAATTGTTTTCTTAAAAGAAACCTTAAAACAATACAGATTCAAGATCTAATAAACGTTTTCGCACGAACCAGATCCAAATTAACGAAAAACATCAATGTAACGGGGGAAAAAATTGAAAATATCGCATTATTTCAGACGGGTGGACAGAAATAATTGAGTGTACTGTAGTAGGGGTGAGGGGGGGTTGGAGGGGGGCATGCGTGAGCGAATGGCACGGCGACATGGAATTTAAGAACGTCTACAATATTTAATTGGCGAAGGCATTTCTATACTACATTTTCTACGTATTTTATATTGCATTGTCTGATATTAAGTTTAATTATTATACCTTACATGCCACAGATTAGAAATAATATAAGTATTTTAATATATTTCGTTACTAAGATATATCTATTATATATAAGTAAAACGTTCGTTAATGAACCTTATATCTATGGCAATGTTACCCGCCCACCAATTACCCCGTGGTCAATTTATCGCCCTCGCCATTTTTGCTTTTACCTAAGAGTAACAATTTATAGTGATATGGAGTACGCTGTATTAATTGAAAGAGATAAAGCTTCCCTTTGTTTAGTGCGGCTCTTTGTTACAAGGTTTGTTACACAAAAATATATATCCGCATAGCTGCAAGTTCACATTATTACTACCTTCATTGTTCTTCTTTTTTTAAAGCGAATATACATATTATAATGACTAGATTATCTAGATAAATGTCTAGTATTATAAGGCTCTGTATGTTGAGCCAATGGTCGTGGATTCGATTCCCACACGGAATAGTTTGTATAATTCACAGATTGGTATTCTGAGTAGGTGTGTTTTTTGGTTTTTTGTGTTTCTTTGTAAAACCATGCAAGAAAACCAAAAATACAGGGAAAAAATTATAAACGCATGTGCAGCCGCAGCAAAATTATGTATATATACATATACAAATAAATATACAATTCAATAACACACTTCTTGGTAAATACTATATATCTTATCTCACTTACCAACAGCGAAGTAAATAATGATACTAAGAGAATAGCTTATCATAATGTCCGTTTATAAATAATGAAAAATAAATAAATAAGCTTCATAATATAAATAATATAATAAATATCAAATAAACTAAAGCAATTAAAAAATTTATTCAGTTGTCCTCCATTTCTCATTATCAAATAACGGATAAAAAATTCAATTTTATGAAGACATGTTATTCATTTTCACAGAAATGTATATTACACTAATTATTATTTTATTTTAGAGTTGTAACTTTTATTTAAATATACCTTTCATTTCTACAAGTTTTCATATGTCAAGGTAATTTTCATAAACGCACAATAACAATGAAATGATATTTAATTTGACATTTTAAAAAACCTGATATAGCAATAAATATAAATAAAATATAAATACTACCAACACACAAAAACAATCAGACCTAGATATCTATGAAAGCAATGTTACCAACTTTATAATAATAAAAAAAACAAGTTAGTAACCTCGCTAATGATTGTAGTTCAAAGAATGTTCTAGATGGAATAAACGCATCAACTAAGCTGTTACTGACATTGAGTTATACATTTTATTCATTTGTTTTATATTTACTCTGTTTCTGTGAGAGACTGCACCCTGACTTTTTAATTTATAAGTACGTTTAATATTATCAAAGCAAAATTTACAACGGCCATTCGTAGTCAAGGTCGAATGACGTCACCGTGCACTCCATGGCAACTGCGCCATTTTTTATACTTATCATGGTAAATGAGTTTCACAAGGTTAGTTTGGTATTTACCTAATATATTTATTGATTAATAGTTTGAATATATAATATACTACCTGTTACTCGTATATCTAACGAACAATTTTATTTTCTATTAACAACTAAGGGCAGTAGTGTGTTAGCATATAGTCTCATGAACTTGCTTATTATAATAAGAAAGAATATTTCAAATCCATCACTGGATGGATTTGAAATATTCTTTTGACGATTAAAACTAATTTATCTGCCTTATTATTTTGGTGTAGATAAAAAATAATTTTATTTTTAAATGTGATATGGCATGTAATTTGTGAAATTATTTTTTGAGGTTTTGTCGTTACAAACTTTTTTTTATAATTAGTATACGTTTATTCAATAATATAATTAACGATCCTGCGGTTAATTGTGTCATAACGAGGTAAATGCTGTTAAATAATTTATCCAGATTTCTTTGTTCTGTCTAAACGTACTTTCCAGAATATAGGTAGGTTGGTAGGGCGTAGATAAATAGTAACATAGATAATTAAGTAATAAATAATGTATATACATATATATATTAAGTCCCACAAATCACAATAAATACATATTGTTTCCCTTTCAAATCGAAAATCACAAATAGTGAGTGCAGTAACATTATTAGGGTCTTTCAATACCTATTAGTCTTAGTGCCCGAGTTAGTGCGTAATAGAATTCGCTAGAAAATCCTTTACCGTCCTCATAAATCCCAAATCTACGAAATAGTGCAGTAATAATATTAGTGCTACTCTATCTACAATACCTATTAATGTTAATGTCTGAGTTAGTGATGCGACTCGAGCCCTGTCATTACTCGAGTGACTCGAGTCAATTTGTCATACTCGTACTCGAGTTAAAAAAATACTCTAGCACTCGAGTTACCGAATCAACTCGACACTTCGACTTGAATGTGTCGCTTTGTAGGTAAATATAAGTATATAAGTAATTGCAATATGCAACTTGAGTGACATTTACTCGAGTGACTCGAAAACTCGAACGATTCGAGTGAGGTAGTAAAATTGCTCGAGTGAATCGAGTCAAAATATTATTTGAGTCGCTTCACTAGTCTGAGTACTGCGTAATAGAATTCGCTGTAGAAAATCCTTTACCTTCCTCACTACTCAGTTAGTTATACCGTGTTACGATTACTGCGATAAATATGCTATTGTAAATATTTACATTAATATACGATATTATATAAACAGTTACATATTTGAAAATATACATTATTATAATAAGGGTACAATATAATAGATATAAGTAATTTTAACAGAAGACTAATTCACATGAGACAGATATATCTTTTTTCTTTTTTTAATTTATGATGTTAGAAGGTACTTATAACATAATAGCTGCATGTTACGGATGTTATCATTTTATAGTAAAATCATGTGTTACGTTTATTGAAGATAAGACAAGCAAAGTGAATTATTGTGGCCTAGATGAATATAACAGAGTACAATGTGTTCAACATGACTTTGTCTATGTGTTTCGTTTTTGTGTTTTAAATTTAAATTTGAAAAAAAATCATTATTTAATTTGTAAGAGATTTTAAAATTAAATATGTTATGTATTTAATATGATTTTAAAATTAATTTTTTTTTTAATATATGCGTGGTTTTAAATAAAATAAATGTATTTCTAAATTTGAAAAACAAATCAACAACATAACGTGTTAGTTAAAGAACAAAAAAAATTGTAATAATATTATTAATAATATTGATTTCACATCATTTTTATGACCAAAATATTCCTAAAAAGTATAAAATGAAATATGAGTAAATGCATACAAAGACACGAGATTTAATTTTAAAATAATATTTGTAATATGACTTATTAACGAGCTAACATGTAAGTGTATCTGTTAGGAGAAATAGAGTTATATTTTCATACAGTACATAAGAGTATATTCTCTGTAGTTTTTTTTTTCTTTGTGACTTTTAACAGCGCTCAGCTCAAAGCCAACTAGTGTATAAAGATAAAAAGACACGAGAAACACGCTCCGGATGCATATTGAAATGAATATAATAAAATATTTATTTTACATGTGAATATACTAAAATGATGCTTTGAAAATGTTTTGTTTGAAAAATTTCTAAAAAATATGTTTGATTGTTATTTTATATATAAACTTTATATTATTATTATATAATTATCCGTCTGTACTCACGTTAACAGAATTTGTTCAACTAGTTCGAACCCTATGGGGTAATTAATTGTAAGCTCTGAGCATGGCGGAATCACGGCGTGAACTGATTATTATTTTATTTTATAAACTGCTGTATTATGTATCTTAAAATATCTTTTAAGATATGTTGATATAAAAGAGTGATAAATCAATTTAAAGGCAAGATTTGTTACTTTAGTGACTTATCTGATAAGGTTGTTTTTTTATATCTTTATATTGAAACAGCTGTTTATTATCAATGCACTGCGACTGATAACTGATATCAGCATTACATTACACTAGACTTGTTGCAACGAATATTATAATTATTAACTTATTACGGATATTTTTGAATTTAAACTTTCCTGATCCGTTATTACTATTATATTTTATAATTATTATGTGCTGACGTGTTTCTATACTTACGTATGGTAAGGCTGTACTCGAGCTCAGAGCTCAAGAATAAGAATGCTGAAAAGGTTCAAAACTGATCCGGCAAATGCAGATAGTAATTACGTGAGTACAGCCGGATAATATATAATAGTAATTACGTATAATTAGTACTAATTAAGCCTATATTTGGCTTTTATAACAAAGTTCTAAATAATAATATTGTGAACAATCTGTGGAATGTACAAAAAATGTCCTGCGTAGGAATCGAACCCACAGCCTATGATTCATTACACCAACAGGCCACTGTTAGTATAACCTTAGTGTACTTTAATTTATAATAATTTCTTGCATTTATTGTTTTAATGCAAATATATAATAATATTTATAACAGTGATATAAAGCTGTCTCAATGACCTTGACATTGATTTAACATTTTGCGATATAACATGTGACAAAACAGGATTATTTGTTTATTTATCTTTATTTATCTTTATTTATTGAAATGTAAATGTCACTCAGACTTTAATAGATCGATTTTTGCTTAAATAACTAAGTTTTATATACAATAAAATTCAATAGTATTCAATATATTAAATTTTATAAACACGATTTCGAATTGAAACAATACATTTTTGAGAATTACAAATATTTATGTTTATAAAATTCCAATACACGAACTAGTAATCCCTAACGAATTATTACTGGATGTCAAATTCGATTTTCCGCAAATATAGGTGACGAGTGTGAGTGATATGAAAGAGTATATAAAATATATTTTATTTAATTTTTAAAAAAAAGATAAAAAAATAAAGGAAAAAGATAAAAAGAAAAGAAAAAAGATAAGGAAAGAAAAGAAAAGTTTTGTCTAATTTTGAATTTTAAGTTGCAATTGTATATACATTACAGAAGTTATGTATATACTGTGGGTACGTGCCGGTCGACATGCGCTGCTTGTGACCTTGCTCTGAGTCAGACTATCTAGATATATTATGACTGAGTTTTTTATACTATATTAGGTTTATAATTATAGTAACATTTTTTATTATACTTTTTTTTATTCACAATAAAACGTAGGTATTTATTATTTTAATACAGATATAAATAAATATAAAATAATATATAATTTTTAATATACTTCAATTATAATTCTATTAATGTATTTTTTATTTATTCTTTAATTCAGAATAACTCAGTTTATATTATAGTTTTTTTTTTATTATTACGAATAATTTTTTGTGTTATTATTCTGAAATACCCGTTTGTTGATTATTAAAATTGATGTATCTTTTATTAATTGTTATATCTAAAATACTTTGCGAGTTTGTTTCTAATATTAATTTTTTTTTGTTTTACGATTTTTTTCACAACAATATATTGTCTTAGTAACGCCATAATTGTCTAAAAACAATATTTCCTTCATTATCAATGTGTTTTCTGTAATGTTAGTTTAATTATTTTATATAAATAATACAACAACTGATAACCATAGACAGTTGCACTTCAGTAATTTTCTCTTACTGATAAGACTAGTTTTAATAATTTTTATTATATTTAAATAAAAGTATTAAGTTAGTGAACCAAAAAATGGACTACGTACTGTATTATTTATTTATTTATTCAACAACAATAATTGTTGTATTTTAACCATTTTACATAAATGTGAATAATGAATCATACACCCAAGTTTTTCTCAGGAATCACACTATCTATTATTTAAAACCATACAGAAATCCGTTCAGTAGTTTTGTGTCTATCGCATTCATACAGACAGGCAATGGCGGCCGAGGCACTTTTATTTTATAATACTGCTCTCACTCACTCATGTCACTCATCTAAATTTGGTTCCAAAATTATGAACCCTTTTTTTCTTATTTTTCTGCATATCTAAGGCTAAAGCTTTAAAAAAAAAAAACCATAACTGATTTTTATGTGCTGCTATCGTCTCAAAATCTCTGAGACAAAAATCAGCTATCCTTTGCGTCGGTGTCCCCGTAGCGGAGACATTTTTAAATCGTCGTAGAAGTTAATGTCCCCAGCGGGGTCATTCGAAAATCGCAAAAAAAAAGGAAAAAAAATAAGTTTCAACCAATTCTGTATTTTAATCTCCATATATTGACTTTAAATCCTGTACGAAATAGTAACTGCGAAGCGCTAGATTTGCTGCGACCTGCTGGTACTCTCAAAAGCGAAATCTGGCGCCTGCAAAGGTTAACCCTTTATAACTTAGTTTATATGTGTTTAATAATAAATACACCAAGATATATATAATTACAGAATAATTCGAAGAAACATGGAAATTATATATTCTATTTGTTCATGTTGCGAAGATATACAGATATATGTATAAAAGTGTCTCTGTAATGTAATCAACTTTTAACCGCAGTACAATAACAATGACTGGTTTTTTATTCTACTTACTTGACTCATCGATAATTTCTTTGATGTTTATTTAAACGTTTTATAATATAACATATACATATATAATATAATTATAGTATATATATTGAACATTTTGAAGTAATATAAAAAAATTCAAACAAAAAAAGAAATGTTTTCTGAATATTATTTTTTATATTTTATTTTTAACTATCTTCAGCCTGCAGTTTCGCCTCTTTGATTTGGTTGCCGTAATCCTTTTTATTATTATTATTGAAAATTGAGTTAATGGTACTAGGATATTGTCATTATTTTTTTATTTAAAGAACATTTTTTACATCCTCTTCAACAGTAATTGTTATATTTGAGTCATTTTACTTAAAAATATAATTAATTATGTACATAAACCTTTAAGAATCCCTTAGCTTTTCAATAAATTTTGAGATTTCGCGTTCATACATACAGACTGAAGCGGCAGGAGAACATTATTTTATAATACATATATAGATACATTGTAAACCACTGTTTCATTATATAACATTGACGCATATTGTGACCTTGTGTTACCGCTACCATGAAAGGAAACTATTTAACTATTGATAAAGCTTTTAATAAAATTTACATTTCTCAGTACCATCTATAAAAAGCTCATATCATAATACTAATATTCAACAAGAAATGATACAAATGTGACCTAATTATATTGTGTTAAATTATTTGTTTTAAAGTTTTCAACCATTGAAGCTTTCGTTTGATAAACAAGAATTTTCTGAATAAATATCGAGAACTTGCAGTATATTTCTATTATTAGATATTGCTAGAGAATTTATATGTTCAAAGGTTTAAAAATATATATATTTATTATTATTTTATTCTGGTAATATTCTCGTAAAGGTAACTCGATAAAAATCACTAAAACTCATAACTCATTTGACACTCTCCGGAGCTTACCTTCAGTATAATTTATACCAGTTCCATAATGCCCCAATTTATTACCGGTAAATTAATTTAGAGGCAGCGGTTATCCAGCGCAGATGCTCCTTTATAGTAATAAACGATTTTAATTGCTGTTTATTAAAACTAAAGTAATCAATTAATAAATATGTAACCATTGTAGAACATACTTTTTATGTATCATAAAAGTAATTTATCGTTTTATTTCTTATTCACAATACGTGAATCAATAAAAATCCTACAAAACTAAAGACATGACATTGTACAGACAGACAGCCCCTACGTATTCATTACATTAGACGAATGAAGTCGTAAAAGACTTATGCTTTCAACTACAATTGTTGTAGAAGTTCGTCATTCGTCTTTGTTCAGATTCCTCTATGGAGGGTGGATAATTTTGTTTATTGGCTAGTATTAGTAACATGAATATAAAAGGGATGTTTTACTTAACAGATATTTACTTATTTGGATATATGTTTGAATATTATATGTTTAAAATGATTATGACCTCAATTAACACATTAATTCTAAGGGACAAAATCTATGGTAATATTATATATATATATAGTAAATAAAATTATACGTACATTGTCGCATTGGCAAGTAACAGCTAGTAGTATATATAATTGGACTAATTGCTTTTTATATAATTTAATCAATTAACTACAGAACTATAGAAATTTTTATTAATAATTGAATAGTGAGAAAAGCCTGACTTGTTATGTATATGTATGTACATCCTCCATATTAACGACATATTGCTATCGTTCTCATGTAGATGTAACTTAATAGTCATTTATCTATAGACAATATATCTTGTTTTTCTCAAGATTCTGTTATTGAATAAATTAGAATATATTTTTCTTACTCTTTATATTGACTAACATTATTTAACAATTTTAATGAATTTGCTAACTATATTTAAACTGATGGTATATTATATTAAAAAATCGTTTATTTGTCATAATATATGTATATACTTCGATCCATTACCATTATATACAATTATCGAGCTGTACTCACGTGACTACTATCAGAATTTGACCGACTAGTTTCTATCCCATTCAGATACCTCACTAATGAGCTCGGATGACGGATTCAGCTTGAACTCAGGCGAGAAATGTTGTTTCTATAAAATGTGAGATATATTTGTCATATCTATATATCAATAGGTTTAGATAAATCAATGAACAAAATCGACATCGTTGCAAATGATTTATGATTGAAACTGAAGGAGTCCAGTTGACAATAAATTGACGGGTTTGTCTTTTCAAATTTGTTTAGGTTCTTTGTGTCTGGAAAACGATAGTTCCTTCATAGTTATATGCTAGTTAATGAATTTATTACATTTTTTTTTAGTTTTTTTTTGAAAATTATTATCCAGATTTGCAATACCGATGAAAAAATATCAACTATTATAAACATATTTAGTTATTTTTTGCAGTTACTACATACGTGAGAGTGGAAATTACTTAATAAAAATATCATGGTGATTAAGTATTAGAAAGACAAATATATCTGTCGGTGTTTAGGAAAAACAGTTCTCAACATTGTATGTTTAAACATATCCTAATTTTTTATATACCGTTAATGTGTAAGTCCACCCTCTTATCAGTTTTTTGCAGTTCAAATTTAATAAAAGTTAAAAATTTTCTTTATCTTTTATAAAAATTTCAGCAAGTTTTCTCGCATCCTCTTAAATTATAAACATTTATAAAACACTTGAACAAACTTGTAAGTTCCCGGAAGTTCTTTTTTCACCCATCATTATTTCCTTTAATACATTTGAATTACTGAAGTAACCCCTAGTTCGATCCCCCTTTTTTTACGTCAAATTGTTATTCCATTTCTTTGAGTACAGCCAAATCGCGACGCGTTCCGGATTGTGATTGATCATTCACTCAGATCGTCTAAGTGATCGTTCGTTCATTTCATTCGTTCATCCAGACGCTTAGGTTTATTTTAGCTTCTTATTGATGTTTTTTTTCTCTCTTGTATATATTAAACTGATTTACGGAAGACAAATGTTTCTTAAGCCTTTGCTCTTTGTTTTTGCACTTTTTCCTGTTTGATTGCAATTACGATATGGAAATAAGGATGAATCAAACTTTTGTTATTCATCACAAATAGATTCATAAACAGTTTTTCATTTATTTTCTTATGATATTAATAAATAAGGAAAATATCTTTTAAGAAAAAATACTTACTAACGAGTATTTTTTCTCAGTATAAAAATATACAATATATATTTATTTTATGATAATCCGAAGAATTAATACTAAAACCCTTCTCCCCTAATTAACTTTAAAAGAAAGATAAAAGAAACAAGAATGTATAAAATGGCCTCATCAATTTGTCTCCGTCGCTAATACTAATAGAGAGATTGAGAGCTTAAAAAGTTCACTTTTATTTACATTACCGGTTTTTTATCTTTTACAAAATTTATTTTGTAAATGTTACAAACATTAATTTCGGTTGTGGTATCTTTTATCTATACTGCAAAATTAGAAATATTGATTATGATTTTCGAAAGTCTAATAGATGTCGCCTCTGTCCTGATACACACGATTTTTTATAATATGCTAAATTCATTTTCAAGCAGCGATAACGTAGCTCAATTCGTAGAGCGATGAGACAGATGACCAGTCTCAGGTTCGAATCCTAGTTTTTCAACAAATTTTTCATATATAGTTATTCAATTATTTTTTCGTAAAGTTAAACAACATTATACAACAAAGTACAAATATAACTTAGAATATCGTTCGCAAAATGTATATTATAATATTTAAATGAAAGAAGAAAACCTTAATACACTTAACAGAATAAATATTGAATCGATACTCAAAATCTATACCATTACGTATAACCTGTTAATAAATGTGGGGTGCGAAATGTCCCCAAAAAATCTTTTTCTAGCGAGTGTTGACTCAAGCATTACTTGAGCAAACGTGTTGTAGGTTTTTTATCTATCTGTAACGCGAGCACTCGTCAGGGTGTAAAGTAAATACGGAAGGGAGGGTCCTGTGTTTTTATGTATGGATTCTTTTAGGACCAATTTATTAATGAGGTTGAGTTTTTCGTATGAAATTTAGCAGGTTATTTTTTGGATAAAATTTTTTGTATTTTTTTTTTAACCAGAAAAGGTAAGCTTGCACTACACCATGTCTAATGATAAGCAGGGGCTGTAGCCGTGGCACACTTACCCATAAATTAAATTAAGTAAAGTCTAAGAAATGTATTGCATAGAATCTTATAATAATTATTCAGATATGTAATAATCTAATTATAAGTAGAAGTCTTAATGCCAAACAAAAAACGACTTTACAGACAAGTCTACACGTAGCCAACTGTTCTCGAACGTTAAATCCATTGCAAATAATCCTTACCAACAACTTCTTGCTTACCTCAACTTAGTACAACTTATTCAGACAGAATGCAGACACTTAAATCACTTCTCGTACAGAATAAGCTATCTTTCTGATCGAAGTCCCTTAGAACTAACTTTGAAGGGTTAACAATATTTATGTAAGATTTTGGGAGACATTTTATTAATTTATTAATACTTCCCTTTACTTGAAGAGTTAAGAAAATTTATGTATCATTTAGGGAGACTTATTTTACTAAAAATAATTAAAATTATATTGTATAAATAAAAAGTGTATAGATTTTTTATTTGGTTAATTTTTACAGTCTTTGTTTAGTTGATGTTTCAGAACAAAATTATTTTGTTTATCCATATTTTATGTTTAATTTAAAATGAACACTACAATTAATTATAGCACTTATAATAATAAAGACAAGATTTAAAACACTGTTCTAACACATACCAACCTATGCCTTAGTTATAGTAGAGAGAGACATTTTCAAAACGTCATATTTTAAGCTTAATTGTTTTCAAAGCTTCGTTTCATAAAGCTTGTATGTATGTATGGTATTTTTGATTTAATCTATAATAGATATTAAAACGTCAAATAAACAGATCAACAGCTTAATTGTATATCACATGGTCGTTTGTCTGTACTGTTTATGTTAATCATTTGGCAGAGCTGCTCACTCGCTCGTTGTTATCGAGATATATGAGAGATATCACACTGAACGTTTTAGAGTATTAAATAATTATAATAGTTTAATCGTATATTATATATTTCTGAAAATTTGTTTGTTATTTAAACGTTGTTTTTTATATAAGTAAATTCTTACTTTCATTTTTACCCTAGCTATAACTGTTTGTTAGCAAATATAAAAGAACCCATACGTCCTTACTGTGTTATCCTTCATGCTTTCTAGCATAAGCCTCAAATTACTAAAAATACTCAAAAACAAGCAAGTATATTCTCTGTATCTCTCTGCATAGGGTTCTATAACAATATCCAAGGAAAGTCGCGTCAGAATGACTTGTAACCAGTATACCAATATTTATCTTTATCAAACACCATATTATGTGATGCTTAGCAACTGATGTTTACAAATTGATTTTTTACAAGCACCTATCTCTTTTAAAGGATCAAAGTCTAGGAAAGTGGTAACAGATATTTATAATAATATATATATTGCTTATGTATGAAGCTATGAAATATTAATATCTATCAAGAAATACAGCAAATGTATTTATGATTTATGTTTTGTTAAAAAAACTCTATATTAATAACACAGACGTATAAAGTTTGAGTAATTCAATTTGTTTGATGTTTTCGTAGGGCGGACGTCGGTCCACGGAGCTGTATCAATCAGTCAAGCGAAGCCCTAATCACCCACCTAATGTTTTGCTCAGCTAATGGTCTGAAGGTTTTTAAAATTGACATTAAATATCTTTGAGAGTTGTAGAAATTACTTTTAGTTTCTGTATTATATATAAGACTGTGATATTAATGTGAGTTTTTTTAAATGTAAATATAACATTGCTCTGATTATTAATTGATGTGGCCTAAAAAAATATTTCTATATTACGATAAATTAAATTTTTCAGAAATTTAACTTTTTAAAAGAGCAATCGAGTAGTGACAATTTCACTAGTGACAATTTATTGTTTCATGCATGTACAAAAAAAGTAATATCGTTGTAATATTACTTTAAATTCAAATTCAAAATATCTTTATTCAAATAGACACTTACACGCACTTTTGAATCGTCAATTATTACATTATAAAAATGTCAGTAGTCAGTCCGTCCTTAAGCTACCACCAGTTCGGAATGCTGTTCTGTTGAGAAGAGCTGGCCAGAAACTCAACTCAGCTCTTTTTAAAAAAAAGTAAACGCCCCATCTGTTTTTATGATCGTATAATACTTACTTATTCGTTTTATGTGTGTATTTTAATGTAGTTATTTCAAATGCAGAACTTGAAGCTTGATATACAGAACGTCACGTATTTCGGTATGTTATATTCATTGGTAGGTCATTTATTAAGTTTACTTTGAATTCCCGTGAGTATAGAAATTAAATTTTATATATTTATCAGATGTTTGATAAAACTATTTTACGGATATTACTCGCATTTATTATTACATTTATAATTATAACCCGATGTTTCAAATGCTTTGCAGCAAATTTGTTTGCGGTAAAACGAGATGTGTCCAACGTGTTGGACACTATTAGGTCCAATAAACACTAGTTATAACCGTAAAATAGTATTATTGAAATATGTGGTATTAGTGTAAATCTTTAAAAAAAATGTTTTTTTTCTTATGTGTAACAGGAGTTCAGACATTGCATATGTATGATGTATTATCAGAGTGCGTCACCTCAGATGAACTGTTATTTTTATTGCACAATTCCCTCCTTGGCGCACGATTGTAATACAGATTGCGAATTGGATCGATGAACTCCCACACGTGTGAACTAACTGGGTTACCTTATGACGTGGATAAAAATGTGTTACCTGGGTACAAGATGGCGACTTTGAATAGTTTTCTTTAATACGTTCAATGGTTTCTGCATAATCATTGATATGATATGATGATACATATGTATGTCTTTATCTATACTAGCTGTTACTTGCGGATCCACCTGTGGTATAACGATTTTATTTACTATTTTCATATCTAAGAGCGTAATATATATAAACTTCCTTATGAACCTTTATATCATAACCAGAAGATTTTTCCAAATATTTTCGTTAATTTCGAATATTAACCAAACAAACAAACACTTCAGCTTTTTAATATTAGTATATATAAAACCACAAAACAACGTTCCAAAGTTAATATATTTTAATTAAAGCCATCGGAAATTACAGCCAAATTTATTTGGTCTGATCGCTTTGTGCTTTACAGAAAATTTTAAAGCGCACTCGCACAGACGGACAGTTAATTTCCACAGGATTTTTTTTTTACCCTTAAAATTACTTGGCATCCGAAGGCTCGAGGGCTGCTGCCAACTTACTGACCGGAATTAAATACCAGAAACTTCCACTTTAACTTAATAATAAATCAACATTTTTAAGACTTTTTTATTTTGAAAGGGTCTGGGCTTGATGTTTGTTTAATTACTGGATTAAAAAATATATATAGAAACATTAATCTAAGTTTTCTTGTATATTTTTAATGAATAAGGACTAATAATATACTTATTTTGTTACTAAAACTAACTTAATATACAAAAATCTAGCTAAGTTTAAGTTATACACAGACAAAAATAATAATTTTAAAGTAATATATATTTAAAATAATATAATTTGGATCCTCGTCAAGAAATTATATAGAGATCAGTTTCTTAAACGCAATATGTTTATTTTAAATGACAAAAGAACGTGGTTCCGTATCCAATGCAGTTATTTAATTAACATTACATTTATCGCATCCTATTACAAGTGTCTAGTACATATGAAATATCCGCTGCAGATCGATAAGGGTTCAGTGACATTCGTCAATCTAAATTACACTCGCGAACTGAGCACTGAACAAAATTGACAATTTAGTTCAACGCTCAACGAGCTATCGACTGCGAAAAATACGAAATCAATCTGAACGAACATGATATAGAGGAAACTGGCAGAAGCTTTTTATTTACATACATATATATACATATATATGTGGGACATTAAAGTGAAATTTCTTGTAAATAACTGGAACTCATTTATTTCTTTAAGAAAACAAATTACATCATTCTTTAAAAATGCTGACAAAATCTCAGCCTGATCGGCTGCAATACTAACAAAAAAAATAGAACAGTTTAATAAAATGTAAAGATACTCTTTTATATAAATTATACTACATATAGTAAGTATTTATTGTATAATACGTGATCCTGTACGAATAAAGATAAAAGCATCCTTGCCAAATAGTGATGGGCGAGAACCGTGATCTGCCAAACTGCAAATTTTTAGGCGTTTTATCTACATGTTATATTAAGTATACGTTTTTATATGCATCTTATATTTAGTATACGTTTTATATATAAAGGCGCGAACTTGTGTTGCTTAAAATCACGTTACCGTAACCACTATGTTATATATAGCTACATTTATAAAAGCGAGCAGAGATACGATAGCTCAGTTTATAGAGAGACGGGATTGTGAACGGGTTCGAATCTTGCTTTCGTAACATTTTTATACATATTTTTTACAAAGTTTTTATTATCATTTTTAATAAATTATCTTTTTCGATGTTTTGTATTATATAGCATATAAGTCATATACGTTTGATTTAAGTTTGAAGGCTAAAAGAAAGGCAAGAGCTGCGGTCTCGTAACACGTACGATAGACGCGTTCATAGCGAAGATACGAACGTGACGTGGTTGTTTTTGGAAACATGTTTAATTTTATATTGAACTATGTTACCTCTGGGATTTAGAAAAATGGTTTTCATAATAAATTTAGGACAACCCCTTTTTTACCTTTTATCTTTAGGGTTGCTCTTTTCAGTCTAAATTTCAAATGTGTGTCCACTGGTAAGAGCTGTGCGTTGTTTACTGGGTTAGTATCAATTATTAAATATATTTAAAATTCAACATACAAATAATACAATTTTTTTAATATAACATATTGTTTATTTACAATATTAATTGATATTATGGTATTATTAAATAATTATCGAATTTAAATCTCATATTTTTCACAAACAAAGGGTCAGCTGTAGAAATAAATAACAGAACGGAAACGAGAAATCGTCAAATGGCCTGAACGAGATGTATGGAGGAGAGATATGGTATTTATGGTTTTTTACGATTTATATATAAATTTGGGGTTTTAATTGTAATTTACACTCTTATAGTTTTGCTTTGATTTAAAATTTCGCTAATTACTATAGTGTAAAAGTAAAATAAAAATAGCATATTAAAATTAATTACTACGTTATTGTCTTAGACTTTAAAGTAATATAAACATACATACTTTTATAAAATACAAAATATATATAGCAGATATTGTTACGTAATAGGCATATACGTATGTGTGTTCTTGTAACTTCCAAACGACATGGCCGATTCAGTTCATGAATATTCACAATATATGTTGGTTTGTGCCAAATAAAATTACAAAATCTAGACCCAGTAAGTGATGCAGTGGGCGGTTGGAGTTTGCAATAACATTTGCCCTCATGGTAGAACAGACAGCATAAAGCTGTTCCTATAAAGCAATTGGGCAATTTTATGTTACCAAGAATATTGATATTATAAATAAAAGAAACACTCTTGGCAATCAAATTGGGAACTGTTGAAAGTAACTCTTAACATGCTATATATAATATTAATATATTCAATTACTTTTACTTTTAAAGCAAAAAATCAAACTAAAAATCGTATTCAATAATTAATGTATTGGAACGTAATTATTGTGTAGAATCATTATATATACTAATATTATAAAAAAGTTTGTTTGTTTAAATTTTATTTTTCGATACTAACGTATGTAACGAAACGTAATTACGACAGGCACGTTCATGGCTAAAGCTAAACTACTACTAGTTTTTATCGTAAAATTTTTGGTCCGCGGGTAGAACCGCAAGTAATAGCTAGTATAAAAATAAAACAATATTACATACAGTCATTACAAGTTCATGCTTAAGCTTACTAACACTACATTTATCGTCAAATGTTATATAATATCTGTATGCAAATAAAAAATTATTTAATTCAAACAGCGATATGCGATACGTATTATTGTATTTTATTATTGAGTGTTTTCAAGTATTTGGAAGTTATTTATATCTATAATAATATAAAGGAAAATGATTGTTTGTTTAATTAATCTTTGAAAGTTCCTGATACATTTTGTTTTTTTTTTTTTGCTTATAGCATTACGCAATTATTAGTAAATAATAAATAAAATTTTTCGTTCGTGAGTGGAACCGCGAGTAAAATCTAGTTGTTAATATAAATGTAGTATTCATGTGTGCGTCAATAGTATCATAATTTTATATATTAGACTATTAGGTGTTATTCGCGATTTTATTTACTATTAATCTTTGAGTATATTAATCAGAAAGGATTCATCCAATAACTTCGAAGATTAAAGCGTTCAAACCAACAAACTTTTCCGTTTTATAATCCCTTTATTGAAAAATATTTTTAATAATTAAAATAATTGTTTATCCCTTGTCAAAATATTAAAATATGTATTGCGAAGGTTAAAAATATTTAATTCACTGCACGTTATTGTATTGCATCTTGAGATGTTATTGACCCACAAAAGATTACCTTCGCAGCTCTTGCCTCATCGGCTGTGTCAGTGCATTTTATTATACCTTTTAAAAATGACATTTTAAAAATAAAATGTCCAAATAATGTATTTAATATGACATGTTTTTGGTAATCGATATTACAAGTTTGAGTCCTGTTTGTGATATATTTTGTTATTTATTATTTGTGTAATTTTATTCTTGTTATGTTAATTTAATTTATGACTCATACAAAAACAACATTTTGACAATAATATACATATTTTACATACAACATATTATTATATCTGTACATTAATTACATATAAAAACAAAGCTATTACTTACGTAATTGGTGGCTTGTGTTAGCGCATTCGTGCCAGTTAATATCCTACTTCATTTTCAAACAAATGATTTCTATTCGCAAGTCATTCGACAAAAATTACTCAGCTGAGCTGCGTGATGGCGTTAAATCGAGTCAGCTATTATATACGTATTATAATTTAAATGTTAAAGTTAATATTTTAGATTAAATCTTACTTAATTTTAAACTATTTGAAATGCTGTCAGCGGCCCCCTACCACGAGACTTCATGACTTGCTGAAGTGTAAAAAATGGACAGTAGCTATCCTAAATTCTGCAAGTCATCAAACTGTCTAATTATAATGACAGGAAGCCACAGGTTTAGAATTAATTGTTTGAAATAACTTAATGATATATTTATATTTTGTATGTAAACTTTCCTGATCCATCATTACTAATTTATATAATTATCCGGCTGTACTCATATTACTATCGGAATTTGCCCTCCTATTTTCGAACCCATTCAGTCCTTATTCATGAGCTCTGAGCATGGCGGAATCGCGAATCGTGAATATATTTATTGTTATTAAAAATAAATTTAATATAAATAAAAAGTATAAACATAAAATTCTATTTGATTATTTGAATCGTAATTTTTTTTAATGACAGATGTCACCTTCCTAATTGAGTTCGTTTTATCTTTAATATTAACTTTGTTAATTATAATTTTGTACAAAATATTAAGGGTTGTAATTAAAAAAGTTTGATTTAATAATAAAATCGCAACGATTTAAAAAAGACAATGCCGTGAATGCCTTCATTGGGTAGTTTTGTTATATCTTGTGAATCGTGCGAATGTTAAAATTCCGCAAATTGTGTTCAGAAGAAACGTATAACACGCTAGGGCTGTCAACCGTCAGTTTTTTGTGTCTGCTGTTTTTTTTTTTCATGCGGGCGTTGTACAAATTGCTTTGTCTGCGCAATGTTTTTTGTTACTCGTATTAAATTACAGAAACAAGGTACGTAAGGTTTGTATAATTGCTCGAATTTATTAAGAATTTCTTACAATAAATATTTTAAAATGTGTTTTATCTCTTGTGTTTGTTTGTTTTATTTTAATTTAAAGTTCTTTATTCAATCTTTGTAGTCTTTTTTATATTGGTCAATATTTTAGGTGTATTCTCTTATCTATAACTATTAAGTTTTTTTTTAATATGAATGTTTTATCCCTAGATGTTTAAATTTTTAATCTTCGATAAAACTACTGTGTGTAAGTCCAGGAGTACATACGTTTGTAATCTAAGCTAGTAATCACATAATTCTTGGCGCTTAAATCTTTGGAAACTACTTATGCCAGTATCAAGCGGAGCCGGAGCCAACTCCTCGCGAAGACAAATGGCGCGGAGTTGTTTTAGAGATTCGGTCACGCAACGCTACACGAATTTACGAATTATGTGCTTAGTTTCGTGCCAAAATTCACGACCCCGTTAAGCTCATGTCAGATGTGAATTTAAAAGGTATTTTTCTTAAAATAATACTTTTTATTTTCATATAAAGTCATGGACAACCCTACGCCGGTTTCAAATTCCAACCTCCAGTACGGTTGATCACACTCTAAAGCTTACATATTTGGAATTAGCACAAACTATTTCGATACCTCCCAGAATGCAATAGGTACTATTATTGCATGCATAATTTCGATTCGAGGCACGTTTACAATGTCGTCTGTTTGTTACTTTGACTTTAGAATACGGAAAGGGAGCGCTTACGGTTAAATGACTAAATCGGAAGTGTCACATTGACCGTATGCGTGTGTGTGTGTATGTGTGTGAATATATGTATATATGTATGTGTGTGTATTCGTGTGTATATATGTATATGTGTATGTGTGTATTCGTGTATTTGTATGTGTGTATCTCTCCTCTGTGTGTGTGTGTGTGTGTGTGTGTGTGTGTGTGTGTATCTGTGTGTTTGATGGTCTTATTTCCTTCTAAGGTGATAGGTCAATAAAACTTGTATCTATTGTGTAACATCTTATATAGATTAAATATAAAAAAATATTTTATTATTTGCATATATACGAAAATATATTCCAATTATTATAATTGTATAATTTCTATAATTAACATTCATAAAACTCTTCGTAAAAGATTGAATTATTATGTGAAATAAATCTAACTGTTGGCAGTGTTTTTTTATGACTCTTTCCCATGGAATACAATTACATTTGAATATTGAGATGGGAAATGGAATTTAGAAAATCTTACATACATCATTAAATATAGGAGAAAGTTTTTTATATCTGTCTAGGCAGAGCGTCTTGTTATCCAGTTGTTTTTTACAGTATTATTCGTATTTTTCTTTAATTGTATATCAGATTCCAAGTTTCGTAAATACGATTCGTCAAAAATAATTTAAATATCAAATTAAAATAAAAAACAGCGAGTTTAATCCGTTCCAAAGAGTTTTATTCAAATGTATATTGTTAGCTACATTTTCTTTGTAGGATCGGATAGTGAGAAAAGTTTTTCTATTATCTCGGGTACAGAACATACCTATATATTTCCAAACCAAGTGCTATAAATCTGAATTTTAAATAAACATTAAATTAAAATTGTAAATCATGTGGTTAAAGAGAAGGGACTTTAGGGACTTGCCTCTACTCTGCAGTCTAAGAAATATGCGCTTAATGTGCAATAAAACATAATATATGAACATCCCTCCAATCCCGGCCCTAATCTCGGTCCGGGATTGACCCATTGTACTGACCTATCATTGTCGCACGTATCATTACGCAACGCACAAAGAATAGTGTGAAATACTGAACAAAGTGTCCCTTGCGCGACATTTTTGACGCATTAGAGCGTCGACTATAAAACTTTATTTACGGCCGTGGTATGAATGCCCCCTTTTTATTATGTTAATTCTGTGTGCGGACTAATTTATGAGGCAGCGGTGACAGACGGTAGTACCGGCTACGATTAATATATAGAACAACGGGTTTGAACTCAAGTGTACTTTAACTATTTGGACGTTGCACTAATTATTTTAATATATTCGTTAAAATAATTTATTTCTTTGACATAGTAATTTTCTTAATATATTAATATAAAATAGTTTTGCTAATCATTGAGTAATATTTTTTCGTCTAACATATAGATAACAAATATACTGACACCCCACAAAAGTAAGCTTACAAGGTTCAGCCGATCAAATCAATTCGGGGAAGTGTTCTCGAGTCCCGATCCCGGGATTAACGCGTATCCCGGCACATCTAATTGTGAAGCATTGGCACCGCGTTTCCAATGACTTTATACTTCCTACGTAACTACGAATTACAACTACAAGCTAAAAGTTAACTTACAACTATCAAATTATATATTAAATTTAAATATATTTCTAAAGTTAATTAAAAATATATTTACTCTATTTATATATTATTAAAAGCTATAACAATAAAGTGTAATTACATAATTTGCATTCTACTTTGAAATTCTAACCTCATCCAAACGTTCGACACAGAGCAAACGACAGTTGCAATTTTATTACCGTCGTTACATCCCCCCTCCTCCCCTCAACCCCGCGCCCCACAAATCCGCAACGCAAACACGGAATTTAATAAAATCCGCCATCGCCATCGAGATCCGCAGCTTTTTCAACGGTTATTATGTGACGGATTTGCGACAATTGATATTGGTTGGATTTATTGTGGAATGCGGGAAATTATTTTGGTGATACACGTTGCGTGCACTGAAACAACTGGATGTGCTTTTAATATATCTTTTATATGTTATTGTTGCAAAAATAATCTTGATACGTGTCATGCAACAATGAAACAGTAGGTTTTCATTACTTTTATATTATAATATTTTGTTTATTTAATTTCTGTTTCCCATTTTGATGTGAAATTAAATATTGAGACAGATATGAAAAATATCGTCCATTTTTAACAAATTTAATGTCCCACATAAAAAATAAAATAAGATAAACTTTGATTAAGACATTTATGACATGTTTTGATTTTTTAAAATGTAAATAAGGTCCGAACGGAAACAGATTATATTACATGCAAAAAATCAAAACCGATACATCCGTAAGAGGCGCCATTAATAAGAGTTACGATCGCAACGTGTAACTCAATACACGTAATATATATTGTATCATGTTTTGAACAACAGAAAATACTAATAGATAACTACACTTGAAATAATGAATAGATAATATGATTAAGAAAATATTTTTATGTTATGTTCTTAAATTAGAAGTGAATCACTCACTCACTCGTTCACTCACTCACTCACCCAATGTCCTTGTAATCGAAACAAGAATTACCCCATATTTTATGCTCAAAAGCCATCTTATAGGTTCGTTAGCGGCAATGTTGCGTCAACCACCCACATTTGGGATGTTTAGCGTCCATTATCCAACTCAAGGCACTTAAGATCTCGTCTGAATCCCGGTACTTTTATAGATTAAAATTTGGTAATGAAAGCCCATTAGGACGTAAATAAGTGCTTCAATAAATTGTATGAAGGTTACCATTTATGTTTTATGTAGTTATTGGATGAACACATGAAATCAAGGTATAATATACGTTTGAACACACTCGAAGCCCTCAAGCAAAGCATACACAAAACATTCACGGATAAAAAACGCATTTCGAGTGTCATGTCGAGGTGTACTCACAGCCCCGCGCAAATACGGGCTGTTTGACGTTTGACAGGTTTTTTTTAAATCTGCCTCGGATTCTGTCGTCTAATATTTGTACCTACGTGATATTTGTAGCTTTATTTATTAACACTATTGTTTAGTTCACTGAACTTCACAAGCAACTAACATTAAATCTTTACACAAAAATACAACCAAATACGGGCTGTTTGACAGGTTTTTTTTTAAATCTGCCTCGGATTCTGTCGTCTAATATTTGTTGCTATATGTTAATAGTATTGTTTAGTTCACCAATATAAAAAATTAAATAACTGATATATACCAAACAAGCAAATAACATTAAATCTTTACCCAAAAATACAACCAAAACTTAACCTCTCGACATGACTTTACTAATTATGAATGCTGTCTCGCTCTAACATACAAGTATAACCGAAAGGGGAAGAGAGTCGGGTCGATGGTATCTGTTTTACGCTCCATTACCGTCGACGATTATACAAGTGTGGTAAATGAGCGTACATTACATTGCTTGGCTCGTCACTAATGTCTGTACGTGAGTTGTTCACAGCAGGTAATGAATATACAACATAGAAGTATTTGGATATGGCGGATTAATTCATGAATTTCAGCCATGTTTGATTATGAGTTTATTTTGAAGTGTTTTTTTTAACAAACGTTCAGCCAGTCTGATTAGATGGAGGTTTACTTTCTTACATACCGTTTTGAGACGTTAATTAATATTAATATTTCAAAATATATTGGCTATTGTTTGTTGGTTTTTTCAATTGAGTTAGGAACAGATTTTAATTGTTTTTTGGAATCTCTTCCAAACATAGTTGAATGGTGTACTAATCAAATTTATATTAAGAAGAATATCTATTATTATTAATTAACGTAATATATAATTTCAGTCTAATACTTATTGTAAAATTGTACGGTAATTCTGAATATGATCTAATGTATTTAGTATATATATGTATAGTATATTGTGTAAATTATTTGTCTATCATAATATATCTTACGAAATCGAAATCTGTTAGTTAACGTCTTTGAAAACCAAATGAAACTTGAGCAATTCATTCTGAAGTTAACACAAAAGAAAGCAATTATTATTTAGCTCGTCATTGTATGAAACAAACAGTCCTAAACCTTTAGTACAGTCAGCGCCATTATTATATATATTTTATTAGGAGACAATGTTTATAGAATTTGTAATTTTTTTTTCAAGTTTGTGTGTTTTACCTTTAAAATGTTTATTTATTGCAAAGAAGTCTGATATATGTCGCTTTTGAAAGCTAGATACATCATTACGATTAGCAATACGGGTAGCTCAAGTTCCAGAGCGACAGAACGCTATTACATAAGTAGCGGGTTCGAGTTTGGCGATATTATAAATATTTTTTTATTTTTTATTTATATATTATTATTTTTAAGAGTACAAATAAAACATTTGTAATAGTATTTATAATATTAATAATATTTTTTCTGCCAACGCTACAGTTACAAGCTGGAACATCCACACGACATGAAACACAAACGTGACGGCAAGATAGTAATTAATATTAACTCAATCCATTCACTAATGTTTGACTCTATTCATACGAATAAAACATTTTAAAACATTCATTGATTGACTCGTATTACAGTAGCATAAGATTTAGTATTGCCTGACATAAAAGACCTTTGACTTGCCTCTTTGAAATATATTATATACTAATAAAGAATGTATGTTGTTTGTTGTGTGAGATAATCTCTGGAACTCAGTTGTGTTAGCATGCTTGGAGATACTTCTAGAAATATCTATATCTGTTCTTATCTTTTCGAAACCTCTCATAAAACTCATGATTAGTTAGTTTCGTTTCTAAATATGTTATGCCAATGTAACAATATATCAAAAAATTTCTTTTTATTTCCATAAGAATTTTCCTAGTCTTCTAATAGAAAGAACTATAAACACGTAGCAGGTCCATATTATAATATGTATATTTATAAATAGTTAAGCTGACGTCAGATAAAGCTGAGCGAGTTGCTAGTATAAGAAACATAATGAAGTGTAAGTTCGTTTAGAATTAGGACGGGCTCGTATCTGTGACGTCAGGACGTAAATAAGAACTTGTGAAGGGCTTACTTCCGTAAAGTTTCGACGGAATCGTAATAAGCGTAATGAGGAATTTTGGGAATCGATCCGGGCTTAGTCGAGTTAAGTGTTTTGAAACTCATGAAGTAGTAATTTGAGTTATTTATTAACATCATGGTTAATTACAAAAATAATAATAATTATTTTACTTTCCTCAGATAATATAAAATGTTTTCAGTTTCAGTAAAGATATATTAAAAACAATATAAATAATAAGGTACAAGGAATCAGGGCGTTCAATTCAAATTCTTTAAAATTTCACTGAAAAATATAAAGGAGAAAACTAAAATACTAGCAAATCCAATCCCACCGTGAGAGAGGAAATAAATTTATCTTGTTATTCCTCAGAGGCTGCTTCTCGAGTGTTGGCTACACTCAAACTTCGATACGGAACCAAACCGAAAATAACTGAACGGAGTTCCACCAGCTTTGTTTAAGTTGCTCCGAGGAAGTTTATATTGTTTTTACTCGCTTTTAATTGTGTTTAACATAGACTAGACAGTCTAGAGATAATAATAAGACTATGTATACATTTAAGAGCTATTTACACGTAATAATACATCTTAAAAGTCAACATCGATAATAGACATAGATGTCACTGTATCGACGCTTTATTGTTTAATAGATTCATTTGCACTATTTCGACTAATATTGTTTTTGTCGATCTAAACGTAACAAATACTTATAATATGATGTTTCTATATCTAATAATATGATAAATTAATGTAATGTTGTTTTAAAATCTTGTAATGGATTGATCGTTTTGTTTTTTATTCTATTTCTCTCATTACAGTAACTACAAGAAATCTTTTTACAGAGATAAGCTATCCCGTGCTCTAATATTTGAATATTTGTTTATAGTTACATAATAATATATTAATAATAATTATATAAGGTAAATTAATTGCTGAGTTTCTTTAGTGTTTATAAATCAATTAATATACTAAAAGTAAAAAACTGATGGATATAAATAAACTCATCAAAATATTTAAATATTGTATACGATATGCAATCGAAACCAGGGTGTGGTGCGAGTATTAGCGGAACCATGACAAAGGCAAAAAATCTCCGTCTTTCACTCAAGGTCAGGCCTGCACTGATATAATTGAATGAATACAGCAAAAAGCTATCACTGAGGCCACGACATCCCACATTGGTGGGGCTTCCTCGTACGAAATTAAACCAATATAGTAATCGGAAACGCAAGGCTTCGGATGTGTCCAGCTTACCAGATTTACACCTCGTGGTTTATTTACACCCACTGCGAATATTTGTGGTCAGAGCCTTAGTTTAAACTAGCTTTTGCACGCGAATCTATCTTAACCATATTCATAAAATAAAAATTAATTTGTTTTCTACTTTTCAGGTAATTCAGCCGTTTCTGTATCTGTCTGTGGTAAGAAAATACGAATGTTTACTGTAGTATAAATAATATTTAAATGACATACATAAATGTCAATTATTAAAAAGAATATATGATAAGATCTTTAGTTAAGGATTCTGTGTCCATTCATTTCAGGATAATTAATTCAGGAGCTATATAAGCTCTGCACACACAGTATTTGCCTGCACATGACTTGCAAACTACTGATCTGTTACATACATACACACATTCATAGATATATATATATATACATACATGGTGCAATAGACAAGATTTTAGATATACTTGCTCGTTGTGGAAGAACGACTTTCTTTGTTTCCAAATGTGGAAAAGTTATTTTTTTTTTTCAAATATTCATGTTTCCTTACGGAGGATTTATCGTTATATGAATCATACTTGGGACCAGTCAATTAATTAGGCATTATTATAAATATGTATAAGTTATTCTATTATTAGATAGGAAAAAATACTAAAGAAATGAAATACAAAAACACTATAGCTCAGTTGACAGGACGACGGGATTGCATCCCAATAGTCGTTGGTTCTAATCCAACATATAAAATATTTTCGATTATATTTACTGTAAATATATAACAAAATTATAGTATTTATGTAAAATAAATACGTTTGATCATATTCTAAATGGTAAAGCAACTGTTATATATTTAAGATACTACAGTGGGCAAGTGTTCTCAGTCTTAGACCGTATTTGCGTACGTGCTCCGACTGTATGTGTGTACGTATTAAAATAGTAACTATTTGTTCAGAATGGAATTATCGATATGTGAAAGTCATTAATTAGAATATACATACATAATTTACATACATATATACATATGCATACATATGTTGAGTATTTTAGTATTTGTTGTGTACTATTATTTAATATTATTACATATTATTTTACATAGCAAAATAAATTGTAAAATTGTAACTTTGCTAAAATTGCTATTTTAAAAATCTTTATTTCAAAATGTCAGAATATTACGATGTCATGATATTTAATCCTGCACGCCATACATATGGCAAAATGTGAAACAATTATTATAATCAGATCTATGTTTAAACCATGTACTCACATTTATCAAAAATAAACTAATTTGAATTTGAAAATAATCAGTTTAAGAGAATGTGTTCTTTTGAATACCTTTTAAGGAATTATAATCTAGTAAATGATTTTCCTATCAATTTACGCGTAATCGCCTGAAGCCGCTGCACTGACGCGATTATAGAATCACGCGAGGCATTCTGAAGGGTTGCTATTTACATAATTATATATTATAGAATATATATATTTATATAATTTTATTTTATTAGAACAGAAGACATATAATTCATCATTTTAGATGATTTTTTTATTTAACATTTTGCAACCAAAATAAAATTTTATAATAAAATAAAAAGAATGATTCGTACAAAAGCAATGGTTATTTGATATTAAAATATCTTACATCTTTTTTTTATCTGTTAAAATTAGTAATATGTTATGAACACATTTCCAACTGGCTCTAGTTAGCTCCTACAGGGGTATTTAGTAACCTAACAGTGTATATAAGGACTTAACGAGAGCCGGTCATTAAAGATAGCCGTTATAATGAAGAGAAACGAGCACTAATGAATGGAAAAAGGTACCTTCATATTGGAGACTGAAAACGTTGCAAGTGTGAGATTATATAATTATTTTATGGTGGTTTAGATATTTATTACATTTATTCGTGATTAATTATAAACTGACTGTTATAAATGTTGAAAAATTACTGTAAAATGAATCATCCAATATTTTCTGTCATTGTCAATGCTTAAATACACAATATGAGCTCACTCTTCCAAGACAAACTTATTACAGAAGATTATTGAGATGCTGCTTTAATCGATGATTTTTGAACGATTAGGTAGAGCTCGAATCCTTCTTGGTCTTCTGCAAGGAACAAAACATTTTAACTTTTTATATTCGTGACATTTATGAGTACACTAAACTGCTTCTTGGTCCGTGGTACTAAAATAATAGAAGCATTTTAAAGCTTCAAAGGCTATCAACTCTTGTACATTTCGTAATGCAAGAGAAGGTAACCGAGGTGATTACTTTTCATCAAGTGACCGCTCGATTGACCTACTTTTAACATAAAAAAGGTTGAGCTACCGCTGCGTTTTCATGGTTTATTAACGCGACGATTATAAATCAGTGTGAAGAACCATAATGGTATTAAGCCGATACCATTCATATAATGTTATTGGTATTTTATTTGCTATTAAAAATCACTAACAAATGTTATAAATAGACCGAGGAATTAATTGATACTTGCGTTATCTATTACGATACTCGAATAATATAAATATGGCAGACTGCAAATGTTAGTTTTTCTATATCATAATACGTATTTTTAAGGTTTATTTTTTATTAGAAGAGTACTTCTTATACCCTTGTTGTAATGAATGTAGAAATACATTTTTATTTACATTTATTTTATTTCTTTAATCTCATAACATATTTAAAAAAAACGAGCGTTTATTGAAGTGTTAGGTTATTTTATATTATTTTATTTTGTTTAGTTTTTTTTTTCAATTTGTATTCTATTTTAAAATATTATATATCAATATTGGGTGGGTTTATCAAAACATGTGTTCTACCATTCACTAATAGTGCCTACCTTAGATTTTATTTGTTTATAAAGGATTCTTTTCTATAAATCAAACCCTTTCATTTGATACTCGTGCGTGGATGCTACAAAAATATGTGATCCCTCATTTTGTTCCGGCAGACATTTTGGATTTATAACTATACAGATTATACATTGACATCAGAACTAAGTGTGATATACTGGTTCAAAAATTGTTCGTTACAAAATCACAGGCAGTTCAAATTAAAAACAAGTCGCATGTCGTGGTAAGCGGAGTCGCGGGAATAAGCTACTTCATTATATAGCTATAGTTGTGAATCTGTATATAGCTGGATATAATGGCGTCTGTGCTCAAGTCGCTTATTAAATGTTTAACACCATACAATTAGAGTTAAGCTGCTTAATTGTGCCCTCGTCAGTAGGGTTCCGATGTAAACGCTAAAAACTGTAAAAAAAACCCAGCATAAGTTTTTCGTTGCAGTTATATTTAATGCTTATTACACATTTCTTTTTTAATCTATTAGAAACAATACTGTTTGGGGTATTCTGTTCTTCTTAAGTTTAATGTCTAATAACCTCTTTAAATATTAAAAGATTTCCTTAATTTTTTATTGAAAATTATATATTGTATTACTTATTATATTTTAGGTAAGAAATATCATTTTTGATAATATAAGAGGGTCTTGGATAAAAATATTGAATATTATTTTTGATATTAAATTGTTCATTTTAATTAAAGCTATTACTCAATTAACAATATTCGATAAACTAAAATTTATAAAGATTCTGCAATATTCGATAAACTAAAATTTATAAAGATTCTGATACGTTCTTCTGCTGGTGAACCTACCGCCTTGTAACTTTGACCACCTTGTCGTTTCTCAAGTTCAATATGTACATAAACAAATTTTTAACAAATATCAACAAAGGCCCACCCACTCACACATACACACATAACCCCACACGTTACTATATTGAATACCCTTCTTCCTTCTAAAGAAGAATATCTAGTTTTATTTTTTTTTTATTTTTTTTTATTTTATACAACTGCTATTTTATTAATTTCATTATTCCGTTTACTTCAAAAATATTAAACTCTTATTCGTGCTTGAAATTCTGCCATATTGAAACAGAGCACATATCGAAAGCCAAAATATTATAAGTTGTAAAATATCACAGAGCCGGTTGTCGTCAAAGGGCGCTCGACACTTTCTGAGCTCAAAAGGTGCATCTGAAGCCCTCATTACGCTCCGTGCACATCCGACACGCTTAAATCTGGTCTCCAGAATGCTTTATATTTGATAAAAGGTGGATAAAACTATATAAAATATTTAAAATCTCTATTTCAAAAAAGAACCACAAATAATTGTTCTGTAACTAAACTAATTATTCGTAATGGAAAAGGTTAGAATGTCATTTTTACGGAATTCCAGGTTTGAATAGCAAGTACAGTTTTAATGTCATTTCCTAAATCAAAATAATTCTTTAGCAAAGAAGTCTCGACATCTAACGAGTCTCCTTTCACCAGGATCCATTTAAATTCATCTGAATTCAGTACATTTATGCGCTTTGTTTCAACGCACTGTAATCACTTAGAGTCCGTCCGTCGCATCCTTCATCAACTTGTATTACAGATTCTGTTCAATCTTTCTCGTCTTCACGTTTTAGAACTTTAATTAGAAAGCTTTAATTAAATCTTTCTTTGAAATAATTAATCTTTCTTGTATTTATAAAAAGAACGAGTATATCCACTTTTTACTGTTTTGTCATTTATACCTTTGCTTATCTGTACGTCTTTTTCTGTTTGTTTGTAATATACCTTCCATCGACCTGAGCTGTACTGGAATTTTTATGTCCTTGTTAAATATCCAGGTTGACAACCGTAGGCGAGACACGGCAGTAAACAGACATCTAGAACTTTTTTCTCTCTCGACATTGCATTTTATTATTTTTTTATCGCTCAAGAATTTATTCTATTTGCTGTTTATTTCTCCGTTTAGTATGACGTCTGAATTTTGTAACAGACTTTTGGTACAAACAAACATACCCTCTGTAGTTTAATATGTTTGACTTTTATGAGCCTTATTTTTTAGTTTACTAGTATTCGCCCGCAGCTTTGCCCGCGTTGATTTTGATATATCATACTTTTTGTTAATTTCAAAAGTAAGCTATATCTACTTTAGATGTTCTATATTTAGTTAGGCAATTTTTTTCTAGGTTTTTAATCATACTTCCTCGAGACTTTTTATAAAAAGAAGCCGCTAAACCAGCTTTTTGTTACTTCTTTTTTTCCCAGTTAAGGTGGAACGTGGAACAAAATAGAATTAATCTGGCTAAAAGAAGTCGCCTTGACTACAGTCTTTACAAATTTTTTAGACTTAATGAAGAAATAACTGTATATAGATATCCGGCTTTACTTGTCGTACACCGAGATTATTACGTTAATTTTATCGGAAATTGTCTAATTAGTTTCAAACTGATCCGGCTCATATTCATGAGTTCAGGCAAGCAAGCAAGGCGAAATCGACTTGAAAACATTTCTTGATAATAAAATTAACGGATAATTATATGTATACAAAGAATCATAAAGAAATAATTCTACATTTTGGGGTATAAATCACTATTTATAATTTCCTACTTTTCAAAAATATAACTATACCTTTTACCTTTCTCTGTTTTCAAGATTTTTAGTGGAAAAGTTATTTACATTAACTTAGTCAAAGTGTGGTTTCAGGCAACATTGTTAGGTGTATAATTAGTTATTTGATAATACATCCAAAAACTAGAAACTATTTCTAACTAGTTTATTCTCTACTTAGATTCTAAATTTTAGGTCTATCTTGGAGGGGTTTCATATTAGAATGTTATTGTAGACGTTTACTGTATTGTACTATCGAACTTGTCTGTTGTATTACAGTTTGGAATACTGGTTGTTCTGGAGTCCTGAATGAAGATAGGTACTGTTTTCATTAACAGTTCTGTATTTCTACTCTTTATGGAATGGATGGACTCTTGATGATAATGCCTTGTTATGTTGTCGTTTCCTTTTAATTAATTCTGTTTTAAATATATATTTTAAAAAAATCAAGTGATTTCGAAAATCCACTTGACTATCAAAAGACTTAAAAATAAAACAGAACCTCCCAATAATCTTTTAACCACCCCTTAACCCCCAAGTTTACGAAAAAAAAAAAAAAAAAATTCCTATTACTTTGTATGTAATGTTATCATTGAATTTCATAATAAAATGTAAACTTAAAATAAAACATTGAAAAAAAAGCATAATTATAATGGAGATTGTTGGAGAGTTTTATTAATTGTATTTTGATCGCTGAACGATTTTATTATAAAACCGTTCAAGGAAATATTATTACAATATTGGAATTTACTCTGAGAGCATTTTTATAATTGAATATATATTTTTAATTATACTAATTACATTCATAATTATATGCACGAAGCAAGACTACATGCATTTTACGTCACGAGTTCTAAGGTATTAATTAACTTTTTATATATTCTTTTAAACGAATCCATGGCGTTAGAAATATGCTTCGTGATCCTTAATTACTAAGGTCTGAAATTACAGGGCACTGACTTTTATTACTTTTCATTTTCTGGCTTTCCACAATCAATTAATTATAGACTGGCTTTGCAGTTTTTATAAGAAAATTTCCATTTTTCCTTTTTATCCTTGGTTTCATTTTAACTTTTCATAATAAACTGGTGTTATTTCTTTGCGTTATTAATTGTTTTTGATATTTTATTCAATGTTAATTGATGTTTTGAAAAATACAGTTGACTTCTTTTTCAAAGTATTTACAATATAAGAACAATTTTATCTGCTAGAGAAGTTTAAATTTGTAAGATATTTTAATTATACAATAAATGAAAAAAGGTTTTGTTACGTTCAGGAATTTAATTTCGATGAAACATTGCAACGTTACATTTTAAACTATTTTCTGTGTCCATGAAACCTGAGTCCAGCCAGACTCAAATATTTCTTTTTTATTTAATCGAGAAAATAATGTGTACGTTGAAATCATTCAGCCAATATAATATTAAATATTGAATATTATATTTATATGTATCTAAAGTATAATATTTATATATATTTTATTATAACAAGTATTTAACAGATATAAGTATATTGATGGCTAAATCTTTTAAGCTTTGTGTTTGAAATATTTACCAAATAAGGCAATTGTGTGATAATAGTAAAACGTGGGTCTCCCATTTTGATTAACCCCAAAAAAAAAACAGGAAATGCATGCAGAGTTATTCACATTAATGTATTTATTAAGTGTTGGCACGCGAGGTGTGGTGTGGTGCCAATGATGGCGGATTGCTTGCATGGGGATAACATGTTTAAAAGGATACAATTTTGTAATTTGTACTTTCTAAAACATTTTTTATTGGTGCATACATAATATATTTTTTTGGTATTAATTATATTATAATTTGAGTTTCGATTATTGAGCTAAGTGAAGTGAAGCTATTACTGGTCAAAACTGTGTTTTGTTACTAATGCTACTCCTCCTAGACGAATAATGGTAGGATGTCAAAAATTGGCAGAGTTGTCGAGGACAGTGACTTATGGGTTCTTAAGTTTTTTGGTGATATTTGTGATTGTAGTTATTTATTAAATGGTCAAAGTTTGTCAAAGAGTTAACATATGGAAGGTTTTGAAACTGAAGTGTTAACATATGGAAAGTTTTGAAATACTTTTTACGTTATTTATATTAGAAGTATAAAAAACTCATTCAACAACAACGCTTCACTCAGATCCAGTCGCCATGCAGTAGCGGACCTTGTTTACAATATCGATAAAAAGTTTTTCATTAATTATTGATTATAATTATATAATCGCTCGCACTGTGACCACCCATCATCGTTTCCTACTCATTTCGTAGGTGTAGTTCCGATAGCGATTTTGTATGTACCGCCTAACTACCGCCTTGTATAATTTAATTTTCCCCTGATTAATGTCTTTTTCCAATACCATTTCACGACTTATACTAATACCAGTCTTATGTACAGCTCATAGAGTTCAAAATTTAATAATATTTAATATTGAACGACTTTTATAATGTTTGTGAATTAAATACTTCAATTATAATCTTCCCGTTGATAGTTATAAGTGTGTTAATTACGAAGGTCATTCACCTGGTTGGTTTATGAATGATTATGCAACTATTGAATTTGGCTGCGGTGCTTGTTATGAAAAACCAATAATAAGGAGAAATGGCGTACAGTTAATGAAATTAAACATCAAATAGGATTTTTTTTATTTTATTAAAACTAATTTTAATATGGACACCTATTTCAAAAAATAATAATTTAAACCAAACATATACGGAAATAAAGTCTTTTAAGGATAAGTAAAAAATATCCATTAATTCCATGTTAAAAGACTCAGTGCTTCTATACCAAATCAATATTATACCAAAACAAGTAAATTATAATTAGACAATACAGGCTTCTTAAGAGTAGACACATGAGCATTGCATGTGTGTGCGTGTAAACATGTGCGTGTGTTTGTGTGTGTTTATTTGTTTGTTAAAAAGTATGTGAAAGTATATTTATTAACGTATATGCATATATGTATGTGTGTGAAAGCCAACTCATTAAACTTAAAATTGTAATTATTTTTAAATAATTTTTGTTAATATTATCAGAGTTATGATAAATCAGAGCGCCCCCTGTCACAGTTGGTAATGTACTAAATTAAATATTTGGGTCACGTTTTTTGACATATTTATATTAACCCTGTCACAGATTTTGAACACGTAAACGAAAATTAATGTTTTTGTATTTTAATTCTTGGCACAATCTAATTCGCAGTTTTACACAAAAAAGATAATAAATCAAGGGCTGAAAACAATTTTGTTTTTCGAAGAAAGTTTTGTTATTATTTGTGCAAATTGTTTTCAGGTTATGCACAAGTTAGTTGTCATTTTTCTATTTTAGTGTTTTTATATTTGATTATTTGTAGTTCTAGATTTGATTGATCGACTCTTTAACAATTTTTTAACGACTGGTAATGATCAGTCTGGACCATTCTGACCATTCAGACCATTCTGTCAAAAATAACACGTAGCATGCAATTCAACTTTAAAGAAGAATGGCTCATGGAGTCCTAACTCAGTAATAAATACTCATACAGCATTTTGTAATCTACATTGATATTAAAAGATTGTTATTTTTTGCTTTATCGCGATTTGAAAAATTCTGGCTCTGACAGTCAGGTTGATGAGGCTACAGCATTATGCTGCTGTTCATAGTTTTACTAAAAGTGCGAACCAGACCTCAATTTTGCCTTTTTTTTTTGAAAAATATTTTTTAAAACCACACAAGACTGATGTCTATCAGTGTGCAAAATTTATAAATTATCAAATACACCGTTTTTGATTGATGTTTGCACAAAGAATGCAGAAAAGCCTCCCATAGAAATCTCCGCTCAATTAATAGTATATAAAATGACACATACGCGAGTAAAATCACGGGTAACAGCTAGTAATAAATGATGATATCAATCTGATAAAACACTAGTGTAATATACTTGAAGAATGTTAATCGGGTCAGTGATAGAAGGTCATATACTTAATATACGTAATCTGTCTTTTGGGAATTTTCTCCAGATTTGAGATGATATATTGCGTTTATTTCACGACTTTGTTGAGACACACACGCATACGCACGCATATATATACAGATATAGATATATTTGTATGTGTCTTCTTGTCTTAAAAACATTTCAAGAACATTTCTATTATAATATCTAATGACCTGTAATTAATATAAATAATGTTTTATAAATAGGTAATACTTACTTTGACATATCCATCCTATTTTAGCGCTTTGATCATTTTAGGACTATATTAAACTGACCTTTCCGCCCCTTGTTCAATTTCACGCCGGTCACCCTGCTGGGGGTAGCCAATGTTTTAAAGCCGATTACGACGGACGACGCCTTTTGTACGTAAACATAGTCTTATGGATTTTAAACATTTGGTTAGAGATTTCCTATCAGTATTCAACCTTGAATTACTCTTAAATAATTTTGAATATAATAAATACCCACCGGTTGGTGTAGTGGCTAGTGGTGGCTTACTGAGCCAAAGGCCGTGAGTTCGATTCCTACAGAGACAGTTGTTTTGTGATCCACAGATTTGATCACAGATTGTGGTATTATTTTTATTTTCTGTCTATAGACAAAAGAAAAAACTAACAAAAAAAAATCTTTACGTTTATAATGTAACATTAAAGTCAAATAATAATTTTTTTATTAATAATAATTGTATAAAAAAAATGAAATCGATATTTTTGGACTTTTAAAAACATTATGACACGGAAGGAATAAACAGAATATGCACCTTAAATACCACATTCATAATCGGCTTATCATTGTGATAATATATCGGAGATGACCGGAGATGACCGGAGATGACCCGAGATGCTCCTTTGTGCTCTTAATACTTTATTTATGGACTTTAAAGTCACATTTCATAGGATTTCGTTCTTTAAAACTTTTTAATAAAACCGGATTTTCGTTTAATAATTTCAAAGTAGAATTTTATTAGGGATACATTTTTGTACGATTTATAAATATACTTATAAATATATTATATATACTATAGGCTAGATATAAAAATACCTATAGATATACTAGACTAGACTATATTCTAAATAGTCGGGCAAAATTTCGATAGTAACATGAGTACAACCAGATAATTATATATAATAGTAATCATGGATCACAAAAATATACATACAAAAAAAAACTGTATATATATTTTTGTCTTTTACTTTATTATTTAAATACCACTTTCTAATATGTTATCTTACTTTTATTAAAAATATTATATTATAATTTATGTTAAACACCATAGATGGCGCCTGTTCCTAATGTTTCTATTATAATTATACAAAGACTAACAGTGGTATGGGAAAGCAATTTAGATGCTAATATAAGATTGTCAGAGTCGTTACGCAGTCCGTACGTGACTACCGGCTTCGATTCCCGGTGAAGCACTTTCGAGTCGAGTGCTCCCGAGTGCCATCTAAGTGTTGTTTGGAGAACTTTGTTATTGAACTATTTCTGTACATGAAATCCTTTTTTTTTATATTAATTAAATTTGTGATTAAATTATTTAGTTTAATTGACGCTAGGATTGACAATACAAAATATGGAAGAAAGTAAACCGTTTGGTTTGTTATCAATATTGTTACTCAATAGTAATATTGAACGTATATTGCACTATACATATTGATGTAACATGCTGATAGAATGGACCTTATCCTGGACTTTAGATGGAACGGACCTTACACATAATATAAGTGAACGTAACTCTAACATTACGTAGAATTAGGATGCCTCTACCTTGCCCTCTATAAATTCAGACCTCCGCCTCTGCCTACGACTATAAATTGTCTGATTGCCAATACTTTGTAGAGGGTATCCTGTCAAAATTAGATATAAAATAATTTATTATCACAAAATATCCTAATTTTTAACATACTTAAAAAAATGGTTTTCTATTTCAACCCTACATATATATGTTTCTACTATATATATTGAAATTTCTAACTAATTTTTAAAATGATTTCTCTTTATATATAAATGAGATTAAAAACTTCATCAATTTCTCAAAAATGTTTCTTAAAAGAAAAGTTAGTTTATAATAAATCATGACTACAACAGTGTCTAACAGAATTAAATCGTACCAGACAAAAAAGTAAACCATACGAACGATAAATAAACCGAACGATTCACCAAATTGAAAATTATCACAATTTAAAATGAGAAACGGTTATAGCCAAGTGCATTAAAAATTTTCCAGAACTAAATACCGAGTTCATCAAGTCACAAATTGTTCTGAGCAAACGCTTTGCACATAAATTTAAGGCGACGTATCTTCCAATTATAACGGTGTAATTTAAATTTAGTTCGTTTATATAATGATTATATTTTGACCTTCGTTATTATTACTATTATATGTAATTGTGAGGTACTCACCTTAATTTCAAATTTTATATTTCATTTATAGTATGATAGTAAAGTTAATTACAGTTATTGTATTTTATTTAATATTAATATTAAATTAAAAATGAATGTAGAATGAAAAATACATCAATCCGAGCAGGAATCGAACCAAATACCGAATAAATTCAATGCTGTTCTTTCTAAGAGTTTGAGTCTTGTCCGTGTTCATGAATCTTTTAATCAATATTTATTTAAAATGTACAATTTTAACTAAAATACCAGTGAAATATAATTTTGTTGGTTAAACACAGGAGATAGATTTTCGCTCATCAACTGTCTGGCGGAGGATTAAACAGCCAACCGACACAAACAATTATTGATGTACATTTTAGATTATAATTCCGTTGAAAATTTACAAGTTATTAACCTTTGAAAATTATCAATATTAATAGAAAATAGAGCAAAAAATTACGAAAATTTTCAGTTTTCATAAATTTTCATCATTTATTATATTTATATTATTGTCAGACCTTGAAAATGAATATGCAAGAAAAGCGGAATTTAATATTTATATAATATTATCTTCTCTCGTACCACTTTAACGTCAAAAGCTACGGTTAAAAGCATTTTTGTATGTTTGTATATAATTTAACTTAATGAAGCCGTAATGTAGAGATGGTTCAACTCTTTTGTCTCATAATGAAATAAAGGTGTCTTTTGAAATAAAAAGATTTCATCTCCCGTAAGTAAGGGGGATGTTAAGTACCTGTCTGGGAAGTCGGTATTAAAGTTATATTCAGATCTGTTTATACGGAAATGAAAACTTATTACTAGATATAGGATTTATTTTTCTTAGCCAATTAGATTATAGTTGTATTCTAAGGTATATATTTTCTTATTATGTTGAGATTTTTATATACTATATGTAGTATAGCTATAGAATATGATGTAAACTGTTTTTCAAATTCCTAATATTAATAAAAGTTTTTTATATCGGGGATAACATTATTTGTTTATTTTTTTATGAAGTAACATTAAAAATATATGCAACCCTTAATTTTAACCATTCTACCACCAACCCCTATTTCATAAGGATTAATAAAAAATGTTATACTTTCTTCTCTTTTATAACGCGACAAAACGTTGTCCGTCAGCCAATATATAATATATGTATATAAATTTTATTTTAGAAACTTTTATATATGTATTACAATCAAATCCAAGAGCCATATATATAAGTTAGGTTTCCTAGGCTTCTAGAACGTACTCTAAAGTCATACTGAAAGTCTGGACTCGCATTCGTTTCAATAAAAGGCATAAAACCTGGTACATACAGTCGCTGGGGACGTTACGAATGATAAAGGTTCTTGAGATAACATAATCGGGTTTTGGTATAAAATTCAAACATACATTCTCACACATACATTTCAAGATGTTTTGAAATGTTTTTATTGTGTTTTGTTTGTTATTTATAAATTCAATTCAGTAACCATATTGTAGTGACGATATTATTAAGACACAAGATAAAAATATCAACACAAACAGGAATCGAACCTTTAACTTTCAATAAACTATGCTAAATAAATTCGTGTCGCTAATAGAGTAAATATATTATTATTGAAAAAAATATTCTGTTACAATTTTTATATATTTGTTATAATTGGAAAAACAATACATTTAATATAACCTATTAATTTTTTAATTCCTTTTAATTAACTAATTATATTATATATTATAATTCGTCATATTTTACATATAGAGAATAAACACACACACGCTCACACATGTAAATCGTAATATTGAAGTAGTATTACTCTCTAGAGGCATCGTCGCCGCCTCGTTAAAACTCGCGCCAATTTATTAAAGAGATACACTTAATATACCCTCGCGCTTTGATACTCGATACGATACGACTACGATACCGTATTATACTAATTGTACACGGCTTTTGTATCGTATTTAATATAACTTAAATTATTATTAATTCACTATTGTATAGTTAAAATACTAGGTTCATCATTAAACATTGCGGGTGGAGCTGAGCGAAGCATTGTTGCTGAATGAGTTTAACATACTTGGAAAATTAGCAGAGTAAATAGTGGTTATAATATTAAGCTTAAGATCTCGCGCGTGCGATTTCAAAACGTTCCACACGTTAACTCTATGGGACACAGTTTGACCGTTTGATAAAAAACCACAATCACAAATGCCTTTAAAAAAATGTAAGACCTATAAGTCACTGTCCTCGACAACTCTGCCAATTTTCGTCACCCTACCATTATTCGTCTAGGAGGAGAAGCATTAGTAACGAAACACACTTTTGACCAGTAAGAGCTTCGCTTCGTTCAGCTAAATTAATTTAAAAAGACAATATAATAAACATTAATAATTGACCCTATACAATATCATAAGCTATCATAGCTTTAAAATAATATATTGTGATAGAATTTAAATTGGAGTAATTTCTGAATGAAACAGTATGATAAAATATAGTGTTAATACAGTCTTCAGTAGAATTTATCCTTGACAACTTCATAAGGACTTAATGTATGAAAATTGAATTATAGAAACAGCAAAAAATAATTTATTACAATCGATTTATTTTATATAAATAATAAATAACGCGTTTAAAAATATATATTATATTAAAAATGTTCGAAACAAATTTCTTTTTAATATCCAAATTCCATTAACCTAATAGTATTTCTTACAAAAATATTTAAAAGTAACGTTAATCCAAGGGAATTTTATTGTTATTTTCAATATTCATGAAAAATTTAATTTTGAATAACAATTTTACGAAATTTATATTTCAATATAATTTTCATGATTTCTATGTCACCAAACTGAGTCTGGCAAAGATTATGAGTTTAAGAGACGGTCATTTTCTTATCATTAACATATCAAAGTCTAGTCCAAATTATTATTTTACATTTTTTAGGGTTCCAAAAATTACTTCCATGGAGTTACTAACTTTTAACTTATTTAGAAAATTATAATCTATATTATTATTTATTACTAGTGGTAAAACCCGCTGACGAACAATTTTATTTACAATAGTAAATAAAATATTCTAATAAAAATAATTAAGAGCAGCAGCTTAATTAATTAATTCTTCTTCTTCTTCACGAACCTTCCTATAATAATAAGTAAGAATTTTCCAAATCTTTCCTATAGTTTCCAAGATAAGCCCGTTCAATCAAACAAACTAGCAGAAAAATAAACAGAATGTTCAGCTTTATAACATTAATATTGATTTGAGGCACAAACATCACACGCTGAATTACATGACATAAATATATTATACATGAACTTGAATTTCAGAAGAAAAATCCGGTCCTTCTTCAATATATGAAAAGGGGAAGCCCCATTTTGAAAGTTAAAATATTATTGATTTGAAAATTAGTAAAAAGATATTTGTTTTAAAAACCCACAGACTTCCATAAAAACCAGAAAATTACAAAACAAAAAAATAAAATTTAGGAAATCAAAAAGCAATCATTCATACATTGAAAAACTTCAACTATAGAAGATCGAGACTTGGAAATTTCAATTTTTGTACACCCCCTTTATTATGATTGACGTGAGTTCACCGACTTATGAAACCATGCAAGCTGATACCAGCTTTATTATATACAAAATAGAATATCTTTTTGCATTTATATATTAGATAACAATTCTCAATATTAGGGTAATTTTATAAAAGTACCGAGTGTAATGGATCTGTCATTTAGCATTACAATATTCAGTGTCGCGGAATCTCTTTAACGTTATTGATGTCTAGGTTCTGAAACAAAAAGCGCTTGAATTTATCACCATGAAAATTCAAATCAATAAAGCGCTTGAAGGTTTCCTGTTACAAAATAATAAAATATAACCATGCTACTACCTGTCTAGAAGCATATTTATTTAAATAAAAAAAGTTTAAATTTTCATACGCTATATTGCAAGGATAGAAAAATCGAATTTTCGAAAAAAAGTTAATAGACGTCCCGTCCATGCAGTTAAAGTTTTCTGGGAATCGAACTAACGTTCTTTGGCTCAACAAAGCAGGATCTCTAACCACTACACCAATCGGTCGTCAATATATAAAATGGTAGATACTTCAAAACGAGTAGCAATACAAGTTCAATTGTTTGCAATAGGTTGCAGGTTTGAGTCCTGGTCTTACCAATAAATTATATATTTATTTTCAATAATAAAAATATATTTTTTAACGAATATAATATATTATTTTGATCTATAGATATTTGCAGAGAACAGGCTATAATATAACAATTAACAGCACAACTAGGTGGTCATTACAAAGTGTCGAGAACAAAGTAAATTAAGTACAAGTTAAATAATCAGCTGGCACCGAGCTACTCTGTTTGTTTACTGAGAATTTTCTAACATCTACATTGAGTTTAAACTCAAAGGGTAAGGTAGAACCAGCGTAGAGCTACGACTCAAACTTCGTAATACTTAATTTACCAAAGACTGCTTGGTTTGTCATTTATTAAAAAAAAAAAAAATGTAATAATAATAAAAAATATTTTTAATGTGAAAACATGCTGTATATAACCTTTTTGGATTGTAGGAATAATTATTGTAATATCAAAATTAATATTCTTAATAAATTATAACCGATGAAATGTGTTTTATATATAACTCAGTTTTATTGATACAAGTAAAGTATAGAAATATTTTTGTGCCATATAATTTAATATTTTTAGATCTGTGAGAATCTTAATTTTTCTACGATAACGATTATGATTTCTATCAGAAAATTAAGAGATTTTAATGCTTGCAGGCTTTATTTTCTTTTTAAGTTTATTGTTTGTCTTACAAATTTTTCATATACACTAACGCCATCTAGTTCATTACAAGGGAACTACATTTTTGATGGGCTGTATTTTTTTTTTATAATTGTAACTTTATATTTCTAGTGCTTTTAATAAAAATTATTCTCTTATAAAAATATGTGTATATTTCAAATATAGCTTCTATTCTGTTGATAAGATTTAAATGATAATATGAAATATTTGTAATAACGTTTTGAAAAATGACAGATCGTCTCATACGAGCTTAAAATAGGTCGATTACAAACTTTAAGATAACTACAAAAATTATTTCTATATATTTTGCTAGTAATAACATAGATATAAGTTTTAAAATTCATCCAGTCTCAAGTACAGAACCTCCTTAGAGAATTTTCTAAAGTACTAGATTGAATTTCAACTTGGATAGTGAGTCGCTGCTTTTACAGACTCCAGCGACTCTACTCGTACTGCGTTATTGTATGCATCCACAATGATTTGTGTTTTCAAAAACATTTTCTTTTTTATTTTGGTTTTATTTAAAAAAAATTGTAGAATATTAAAATGGAAAACACACATCATGGCCAACACTTCTTTTTACTGTATCAATTAACCTTATTTTTTTCTATCAGTCTATAATTTGTTTTTATATAACGTATTTTTTTTATAGTTGGTATATGTTTGTGTGTGACAAAAAATAATCGTTTTAGTTATTAGTAGTATAAGCCTATTTTGATTCAGTAGTTATAGGACAGGTGCACATAAAAATCAATTATAATCTCATTTAACGCTCTAGCTGTAATTGTCCAAAAAAATAAATCAAAAATATAAAAAGGGTTCATTATTTTGCCGCCAAATAAAGATTAGTAACAGTTTAAAATGCAATAAAATTAAAGCATAGATTTAAAAATTCCAAAAATATCTGTTAGATAAACAAAAAAAAATTTACAATTGAATATTAATAATATAAATTGAATTTTATTTAATCTAGATTTTGGCGACTTTTTATTTATTTCCATCAAGAGTTTGAATGAAGGGGATTTTATTATGTGAGCGTCTTTGTCCTCTTGTAACTTTGAGATCAGATTTCAACCATCTTGCGTTTTAAGTTGATTTCCATTTTAAAACTGCGATAAACTAATTTTAACTATTAACGATCGGTTTTACGTGAAACGTTTCGAAAATAATATATTATATTAGGTTATGAAAAAATACTGTGAAATAGGTTCATTAAACTATTATTTTTTTATTATATTTTGCAGTTTGATATTGTTCAGAAAATTTTTCGAAACATTTTTTTTTTTGTATTTTTTAATGACACGTTTCTATTTTTCCTTTTAAATATAGAATTATTAAGGTATATACATATACATTATAATAAATATATAAATTATAAAAAATAGTAATATTAAAATCAAATACCAGAAGTAATAACATTAATTAAATCATCGGTCTGTCTGTACCTTTTTGGTTTGAAGAGATTGATTCTGAGAGATGAAAACTCATTTCCGTTCTGATGTTAGAGATCACACAACTGGTGTGTATTTTTATCAGAATGTTGATCGCTACATACATGTCTGCAACATTTTACTAAATTAAATACTTATTTGTTAAAATAAATAAATATTATTTAAATACATTTATTATTTTTTTATTCTGTGGTTATTAATTTCAACACGCCCTTTGCGTTTTGGTGTAGAATTTTCCGCCAACTAACGAATTACCACAGAGAAAGTTCGCAAAGGTCAATACAGACTCGCCTTCGTTAATTTAACTTCATAGGAAATTGGATTCAGTGCCAACGAGTCAAACAAATTGAAATATTAGGACGGGAAAGAAGTAGTCACCACTCGCTATTTTAATTTACTGTGAAAAATACATCGACGATATTTATTTATAATATTTATTGTGTATATATATGCTATATATACACAATAACTTTCAGACACATATTATAAAACTAAACTTCCTTATATACGTAAAGAGAAAGAAAGAAACAAACAAAGAAAAAAAGCAAGAAAGCCACATATACAAAAAAAGATACACTATGTACAATTTATCTTAAATAAATATTTTACACATATTAAGAGATATTCCATTTCGTTTTAAAGAGACTAACATTTTGTAGTAATGTGCAAAAAAATACGAGTTTCTAATTATTCTAAATTTTAAAGAATATTTTTCATTATCATAGTACTGAATATTTATTTTAATAAAAATGACGACGGCTGTGAAATAACTGTAGCTAAATATGTTCGTATTTAAAAATCTGCCTTTTTTATAAAACAGACATATTTTTTATACTAGCTGTTGCCTGCGACTCGTTCCGTTTCACGAACGCTGCCTTCTATGAACGATTATGTATGTTTCGGTTAAGTTAGAACATTAATCTGTATACTTTAGGCTTATAATTTTATCTTTAAAATTAATTCTGAATATTGATGAATGAAAATTGTCATTGATTGTGTTAATTTAGATTATTTTTATTTTAAAAATTACAAACTTTATCAACATGTTCACGCCGCGATTCCGCCATGACCCGAACTTGTAAATAAGAATACAGAATATGTTCAAAATGCTGAGAGTATTAAGATGAGTACATGAAACGGATATATAAAAGTCAAAAGTTCAAATACAAAAAGTTTGCGCTACATTTAAATAACATTTGTATATTTAAAAGTCGTGTATACATAAATTAAATTCGTATCTATTTCCAAGGCTCCAGTGGAGAGGCTCTCGTTTTGGCAGCGTTCACTTCAAACACTTATCGCACTCCTAAAGTTTATCCGATTCGTTTAATGCCGAAATTAAATCGACTCTGCTACTAGTTCGTGTTTCGAAAGTTTTGTACTATTTATTTTAATATTTCACTACAGTTATGAAATTATAATTTTTTTAATATTTGTTTATTCTCTAAGTTAAAAATTACTAAAATACATATTATTTTTAAGATTATTTATACTCATTTTATTAATAACATATATCCAGGTAAGCTTTATTTGTGCAATTTGCAAAATGAACAAAAATTTCATAAACAATAATAGACATAGATTTTAATTAAATCTTTAAAATATTCTTCATGTCTCTCGTAGATCTGTCCTAGCACTTCTACGCTTGTAGCATCTCCACTCAATAACAACATATTAGTTTACTTTAGTTTAAAAAAAAACGTTTAAATAAAACCCATCCAACTACCAAAATAGCAAGTTCATAAAAGTAATGTACTTCAGAGTGAACTACAGCTCTGCTCACATGACGGATAGCACGGGGGAGGGGGTGGGAGGGGGTCGGAAGGGGTTCCCGTGGGTCGTTTTGCATACAGATTAAGGTGACCACGCATCTGGTAACAGAGATGTGTTCTGAGCGTGTTATGTATTCATGGCTGCGTCTGTTTTGGGTTTGTGAGGTGGTTTAAGATTCTGCTGTGTTCCATTAATGAAAACCAAGGCTCTAGTATATTTATTATTGATATTATCAATGAGAGAGATGTGAATATGTGTGACCGAGACATAAATATAACAGACATTATAAAAAAAGCTTAAAGGTTAATAACGACTAAACGACTTTTCTTTCTTTTTTTCTTTCTATGTATCAATATTAACGTGTACATTAATTAAATCTTCAATTATTCCTCGTATTTGCATACACTATTGTAACAGCTTTAACATTAATAATGGCTACTGATAATTTATTGTATATTAAAAACAATAATGCTAAAGTTTCCTGAAACCGTTTAATCCTAAAGCTACAAGATGGTATAAAAACTTTTCAACAACGCATATAATAAATGTACTTAACACGTATTTATATCTGAAACCATAACGTTCTCGCGATGCACTAAAGTGGTAGATTTATGAGTCGCTTTAAGAAATTCGCTATATTGCCCCACTTGGCCAAAGAGGAACAAAATGTTGGTAATACATTGTCACCGTTTTCTTTATTTGAACAATTCGTTATGTTAAGATGTTGCTTATTTTCATGTTATATAAAGAAACCCAAAACTTGTAAATAAATAATACAAATGGTCGTGATACACACAATATAATTACCGTTACACCTAACGATACATCGTAAATAGTATTTATCGTATCCGTACCGTCGTAACGTAAAAGCTGTTATCGCGATCGCTGAGTTTTGTCCGAATTTTTTACGACCTACGATTACCAACTCGTGACAATAACATATAAAATACATACCCGTTGAATTAATGAGTTTCTTTGTTTGTTAACAATACCTTTCACGAATTGTTACAAAGATTCTGCATGTTTGTATTGTTCTCTTTATACTGTTATAAAATAGTAACTCACTACGTATAACTAAAAACTTGTTACCATTGATATAACAGTGTTTAGGACTAATACTAAATTAACATCATCATTATTAAAAAAAAGAAATATAAATATAAAAAGTGTTGGTAGTATTTTAAGAAAACATGTCTTATTGTTGGTTTGTTTCTCATAAAATAAAAGTCTTGACAATTTTCAAAGGTCTTTTAAAACGCTTATTAGCGTGGCTTGCCCCGGTGGCCGTAATTACGTCGATTGTCCGTATTATCGTAGTGGAGAGCGCCCAATTTTCCGTTGATGAGTTTTTTACGAGTTTTCCAGTCGTACGTAATTTACGACGTCGTAAACATTTGCGGTTCTCTTTGATAACACTGTACTGGAAGATATGGAGGCCGTTCTGACCCATTGAAGTTTTGGAGATGATAAAGCTTGCAGATTTAATTAACTACAAAGTGCATTGTTTAGTCAAAAATAATTTAAGTTTAACATGTTCTAAACAACGTTGAGAATATTAAAATATCATAAAATCAATGTGTCTAAATATGGCTATGATAGGTCGATGACTTTTAATTTGACTGAAATTTTTGATATTTTAAAAATTGCCAACAGGCAATAAATAAGTAAATATTTTTAATAAATATTTAAATTTTAAATAAATAAATATTTTCAATAAAGATTTTAATCAAATATATTTTAGTAAATAAGTTTCAAATTCAATAAAGTGCAATTTCAAGAATTCGTAAGTATTCGAAATTTATTATGCTATTTGTTCAAACAATGTAAGCAGCATAGAACAGTAAACAGAGTGTTGCCCGCTGCTACCCTCAACTACCCCCGACCCTCAGTTACCCCGCTTACGGAAACTTTAAACAGTAACACTTGTTTTGAATATTAAACCATACATTAGAGAAGACATCCAGCTAAGGCATTTATTGTCCTCGCTCTTACACAAGGCACTTTGTTAACTATAACTTCTGTATCTCGCTTAGTTTTACACGTGTATGAAACTTGCTTTAGGGGTGGAAACTAGATACCAACAATTATATACAAAATTGTTATTTATGTATTTATTAGGAAGACAAACAGTTATATAGAACACATAATAAAAATGTACATAAACCAATAAAGTCTTCACATATTAATAAAAACACAGAACTAATAATAATAACAAATAAAAATTGATAAATGTTTAAACTGTTTAAAAATATTAATAATTAAGATGAAATTTACATTTCTTAATAATTGGTAGACATTTTTTTATGTAGAAAGTAAAAATTAATTATAGAAAAAGTAAAATAATACAAACCTACAAAGAAAGGACATTAAAAAAAAATATATCAAATCAATTCTGAAGATTGAAATTTTGTCTCCTTCTCTCTCGGTATTTCTCTTTCTTGCTATTCAAATATTCAGTTAATTTTTCATTAACTATGCCAAATTTGCTAACAAAGGTTGTTGATTATCCTGTACAAATCTGACGCAAACAAGGAATCTAGGAAATCTAATTACATTAGTATTTCAGTTGGGAAATCTTGAAAGTAATTACTCTAATTAAATTCCCCATTTCCCAAGATCTGAAATGTCACGATGTTAGCAATGAACGAACTTTACATTGATTGTACATGTTTACATCATTCAAAATACAAAAGCGGCTATTACTGACAAATTTTACATTTACGATACTTTTAGATATATATTTTTATGGTTTTACACAGATTAGCCAATGTCAAGTAAATTATAGATATTTTAAATAAAATATGTACATAGGATAACTTCTGGACAGAGAGATTTCTTCCAACCACCTTTAAGTTTGCGTAAGTTTTACATAAAGCAAGAAGGTGGTACTGTACTATAGAAAGTTAAATTAAACGATAATATTAATATACCAGACCTCACTTTTGACTCGCTGCGCTCACAAAATCTCGGTATGTGTTGGCATATTGTGCTAAGTGAGGTGCAAACAGCACCGCAGTTGCATTTACAAAACATCGACGCATTCTGTCTTCAGCTATTTTTTAAGATGAGACACATTATTTCATTTTTTGTATTTATGTTTTTGAAAAGTTTTGTATAATCATCACCAGACTGATGTCTACCAATGTACAAAATTTGGAAATATTCGGATATACCGTTTTTGATTAATGCTTGCACAATGAATCCAGAAAACTCTCTCATAGAGAGCTTCGCACGCTCCTTTCGCTTCGCTCAAATATATTACATATTACATAATACATATAAATATAAATATATATTCCTAAAAAAAATTACTTGAATAAGACCTATAAAGAAATAAAATAGAAGAGGAAATAAATTATTTGTTATTACTCAAGAGAGTGATAGTACTGCTATATTTATTTAAGAAGCAAAGTGAAAAGCAACGAAAAATATATAACATGTTCTTTCCAAACTCATTTGATGAACAAATTCTGAGGATTCAAGCTTTTTCTTTGTATAGCAAAGTATCACATTCGACAAAAATATATCAAATGTGAATAATAATGTTTCTTTCCCAGGTTCGATTAGTTCTGAACTAATGTTCCGAACAAAACGCTATTTGTCCAACCAGTAACGTCGTAAGACAACTATTCGAAAGTAACAGTATTTTTTCAATAAAAGTATATTATGTTGTAATTTGCAAAACTCGAGTCATATAATTCCAATGAATATAGACCAAGAAAAAAGGCCAAAAAATTCCATTCATTCATTCCGTCCATCTATTCATTCAATCATTCATTCACTCATTAATTTCATCCAAATAAATTATATAAATGTAATTAACAGATGTCGCTTAATTCGTTAAATACCTGTACGTTTGAAATTAAACCAATGTTCATTCCCTTGCATGCTAAAACTACTTTTCATTAACTGTGACATCTTGACGCCAACCAGCTCTCGTGTTATACAGATCATACACATGTATGTGAGGATGTGTGTACGTATGTGTGTGTGCGTGTACTGTGTGTGAGGCTACAGATATGTGTGTGAATCTAGACTGTAACATTATTGCATTATCTTTGCTTATTTTTTGTTTCGTGTGTATCATGCTTTATCTCCATTTGTTTTTTGTTTATTTATTCAGCTTGAAATTAAAATTTACGCTTAAGGGTAAATTGTGTAAATTTCCAATGTTACAACTCTTTAGATATAGACTATTATCTTTTGTAAGTCAGAAAAATTATTCATTGATTTAATTTATAACTACAATAAAATACTGTAAAAAATGATTTCTCATACTTACTATGAATTCTTTTGTTATTCAAGTACTTAGAGCTCGAAGAAACAATATCAGGAGGTTCGCTCAGTAAATTTCAATTTAGTATCAGCATTAAGAAACTGTGCGAGCATTTTTTTTCTAATCCTCAGATTGGTTGGAAGTTATGTCATTATTGTTCCTTTGTTTATTAAGGGCACGGAATGCTTTGAAAATTCTCCCCGAATTCTACAAAATGTTGGAAATAAGCCTGTGTTTTTAAAGTTTTATATCTTATTAGTGATAGTTTTTATTTAAATGTATTTTGTCATTTTTAACGACAGTTTTAAATATATTTGAGGGTTAAAATTAATGTTAAGTATTTTCATATATAAGTTATTATATAATATACTCGTAAATATAAGGAATAAAAATATCAGAAGTCATTAAGTAAATAATTAAGCTATTATAAAAAATACATGAGCACAATAAAAAAAAATACTCAATTATTCTTTTGAAATGTAAAAACTTAATCTTTAGCGTAAGCAAATAAAATAATATCTTTAATACGAATATTTATTATTTATTATTAAATTTGTATTTTCTAAGTTAATTGTTTCCAAAAATATTTCTATTTATTATATTTCTATTTATTGGTACAAAACAGATATAAGTCCGAATTTGCAATAATTCAGAGGGATTTATGTTCAATTTAGAATAGTTAACAAATAAGTAAAATATATATTTTTTAATCAAAATTAATAAATATTTATAAAATTAATTTGTACTGAGCTCAAAATAAATAAATGTATATAAAAATCTAAATTATATTAGATAATTTTTTCGTATAATAAAACTACAACATTTTTATCAAGATTTTTGAGAAATCCTTAAATGGTAATAAACCAATAAAACTAAAGCTGAATGTTTTAAATAAAATTCTCAATCCAAATATGGCGTCGCTGTCTGCAATACCCCACAGACAATTGAAAATATCTCCGGCTGTCAGCGGGCTGTCATTTTATTTAAATTATGACAATTACACATTGTCAGGTGACGTCACATCAATCCGCGGTCCATTACGCGCTCGCTGCGAAATGTAATTTGTTTTGAACAAGTCATTTGAATTGCAATAATGAAGTGTTCGTTTTTTATTTTATATTTTATAAAAATACGTCAGTGAAACGGAATGTCATATTTTTTCGTGAATATTGTATGTGAATATATTTTCAATACAATTAATTGATTTGTTCATTTTAAAAGCATTGAATTTATTTCACTGTACATTGTGATTTGTTTCTCTTGTCTGCGGATGATTATTTTTCTTACTTTGTCTGCATCCCAGGAGAATAACATTGCTATAAATTTAGGATTTACAAATATACGAAGAAATTGCTTAAGGAAAAATTAATGTTAAATTTCGATAAATTACTGTTTTTATTTGATCAATTTAAAAAAATCGGTATAAAAATTATTACTGGATTATTTAGTGTAAATATGCGGAGCGACTTTTTTGACATCACAAATGTCATTTTTAATTTTTCAATATTTCTTTCAGTAAAATGTCTTGTATTGATTCCCTGAATGAAAGGCAGGTCTTTTTCATAGCACAAAGTAGCCTTGAAATATGAATTCTAATATCAGAGTTTCAGTTTTAGTTTTAAAAGTGTTACAAGAAGTAAGTTTTGCAAGACCCAAAAAAAGTTCCATTGAGTTTTGTAAGACCTAAAAATGATTCTAAATTCATTTTATTGGAAATTCTTAACACCCAAAAAGGTCTACATTTCATTTTCTTAATTCAAAGCCTAGATTTTATTCAAATAATTCAGATAGAAACGTGACACAACAATGTGTTAGTTTAGTTTTAATGATATAAAAAGAACAAATGCTTTCAAATTAAATCGTAGAGCAATTCATAAAAGTACTCTACCGTAGAGTTGATCAAAAGAACTTGTTTTAGTAGTATTATTGGAATTAGTTGGTATTGAGCGAGTGAGTGTTCCATGGTACAGCCGTACTGCTAACTAAGCTTATTTAGACCCTACCATTGTAACTAGTCTCAGACATTTTCATGGAAATTGTAACAAGAACTGTACCTTACCTGACTTTCTAAACAATAAAAACAAAAAGATAGTTGGTATTATTCTAAAACTCTGTAATGTTTAATACATTATATGTTTTAAAAAATAATTAATTTCATATACTATATATTTAGTAAACAAATTATATTGTAATGTTCAAATGTTAAGTAATATTCACAATAAATAAGTTCTCTAGTGTTTATGTAACATGTAGTAGGGGCTCGCAAATTGTGGCCAGGCATAGGTTTCGTTTGAGCTGAAACAAGAGAGCTCGTCTCGGTAACGTAATACCGTTTAGGTACTGATTTAGATATGTACAGAATATATATTATTATATTATATATTATAAGAATATAAGTTTTAGCGATAATTATTTTGAATTGACTTGATAATAAGAAAAAAATAATCCACTATAATTTATAGTTTAATATGCTGTAGATTTTATAAGAAAATGTCTCAAAATATATGTTTTTTGTTGCAGAAGAGCACACCTCAGAAGTTGTTTGGAAAAACTCAAGGACATGGTACCTCTAGGCCCTGAAGCATCACGACACACAACTTTAGGATTATTAACAAAAGCCAAAAGGTTTATAAAGGTAGGTATTTTAATATATTGCATATATATATAAGACCAGTCTTATCCCAGAACACCTCTCAAATGTTCTAAAACTAAATCAATACCGACTGAAGTCTGTTAATGTCTGATATATTGTATGAAATATTTTCTTCATTTAAATTTTCAGTCAATGAATGGTACTATTCAATCAATTAATATCTATAATAATGTTTAAACAGACAAACAAACAATTAATTGTAAATATATAATTAAAACCAACAAAACCGAATATTTACAAACAATAAAATCCACACCCTTCGTTAAATTCGTTAAAAAGTCAATACTGCAAATCCGTCCGTGGACCGGCGCTAGTGAAACCTTCGCCAAACAAAGGCCTCCAAAGGGTTCCTGAGCATCCTGCCGCCGTTTCCGACCCCGTTCCTTCTCACCCCCCACCCCCAGTAGGATACATCTAAAGATTTTTATATATTGCCTTAAGGGAGTGTCGATAGATCGTTGCTTGTAATTTTAACGACCGATTACAAAAGATTGTTTGTTTTTATTAGATTATTTGTTAATCGCGTTTCTGTCTTCAATTTTATTTACTACAGAATTTTAAACAAATAAAAACTTCCGCTATATAATATTACTATAGATTCTTTATTTGTTTTTTTTTTATATATATATTGAATATTCAACAACCAACGTGCCCTTTTAAGTAAATGCAGTTTCTTTGTCTCCGGTCTCCACGTCGCTTTGAGGTTCTTGATTTGAGCGGCGTGACATGATGGCGGTGTTGACACCAATTCTTTAATTAAAATTAAGTTTACTTTTCTTTCACCCTGGTATTGTTATTTTAACAATACTTGGTTAAAAGGCGTGTTCTATTTCCATTTTCAATGAACAAAGGTCAAATATTTTAAAAATGTCATTTTTAAGAATTTGATGAATTAGATTCTGAAATCAAATTATTTTTTAATCAAGAATTTACGGAAATTATTTCTTTTTTTAAATATATTTAATAAATTTATGTTAATGAAATAATATACAATATCTTCAATACCGAATTCATAGAATATTTAAATTTGTTATGAAAACGTAGCTAAAAGGTTTTTGGAGTTCCAAAATATTATTATCCATAATTTCTGTCATAAAGTCTACCGAATAGCAAAATAAACCAGCGTCCGGCATGAATGATGACCGGACACCGGATGAGACGGCATTCGTCACAGCTTTGTGTACAGAGCCAACCGGTATCACGGCTGCGAGGAGGTCCATATACTAAAACCTTCACCCCAAACCCTCCCTTACCAACAACTACACAAGATCCAAAATTCCTCACAATTTTGGAACTATTACACAAACGGTTGGGGTGTACTAGGAAACTTCGTATTTACCTTCCGTCGCTACATGCTTTATGCTCAAAGCGTTCTGGACTATATTTGCAAGGTCTTGTGTAACGTAAATGAAAATATGAAGCATCTGTATACTTTGAACGTTACTTACTGTAATGTTACCTTTTTTCATGTAACATGTCCGCTTGAAATTACACGAACAGTTTTAGGTTTAAATTACTGACTTGTTTGAAAAATGGTTAAATAAAATAGTTATTTTACCAATAAATTAAGGCACTCTGTGGTCAAATGAACAGATAAACGTTCCTATATCCATAAGATAAAGTTCAAACACTGTAATCTAGAGGTTAAGTTTTAGGAATACTGCTGTTCTTACCCAAGTTCATTCTCAGTTAACTCTCGATGCATTCAATTATTTTGAACTTCTGAATGGACGAGACTTTGAAGAGTTAGAGACAGAGCTGTACTCTAAGGATTTATCTTATTACATTTTATAGTTAGAAAATTCTTATAAAGTTTCATAAAAACTTTTAGTACAGATCCGTGTTTAAGACAAAACTTTAAATATTTTGTAAAATAAAATTGAAAAATAATAACAATATTTTTTCTTTCGAATATTTTTCTTATGATTTTTTTTTTCCATTTCAGAGTGATAATCTGTTTAGGATTTATGTTTTTAGTCAAATAATTTTATTGTATATAATACTTGTATTTAACATATAAATTTGAAAACTTTAACAAGCATTTTTCGTTAAGTTCAGTTTTACCCCCCACTGTGGGTAATTAATTAAAAATTTGAGTTTAAAACAAGAATAAGGTCAATGAATTCGTTTTTAGGTCATTGTTTCGGTGATCGCGTGGAGCTATCGCGTGTTTTTAACTTACACCCGGTCTTACTGTTTGATGGATAGTCATACTTATCTGATGAACATTGCATATCTGTTTAAATTAATTTTAAATAAACTAAAACTAATTATATTGTCTATAAACTTTGTAACATACAGAACTTTATTTTACAGCCTCAAAAATTAATGAATTTTCATTATTTATTGAGCGAAGCTCTCTATTAGAGTTTTCTGCATCCTTTGTGCAAGCATCAATCAAAAACGGTATATCCTAAAATTACCAAATTTTGTACTCTGATAGACATAAGTGGTATCATCAGGTGGTAGTTTAAAAAAAATTCAAATATTCAATGTCGTTTAGAAAAAATCACGGAAAAGCTATAATCCCATAGATTTCGATGGGAAAAAATTTTACGCGAGAAAATTTATCCATAAAATGACATGCGCGTGTCGAATTTTTATTACAGCTTCTAGAATTTTTTCTATTTTATTAGATTTTTTTTCTTTTTTTTTATATTTTTTAAATGCAACTTCAAGTCAAAATTAGGTTCTGGTTCACGCTAATAGTTATTTCAAAAGAAGTGTGAAAGTTTGTTATTACTCATTATAAATAACCAATTTTATATTATATTTATTGTGTGAATTTTTTTTTGTTGTTTTTGCGATTACATTACAAAATCCATATACATGTTACATGATTAAGGATATATTTACATATATTATTACAATATCGACATGAAATATAACTCTGTTCAGACACAGCCGTCATGTGTGGTAGAAAAACAAACTTAAATACCTCCCTCCATTATTATAATACGATTATTTTTTGTTTGGTATACAATAAAACAAAATAAATATATTATTTTTATTATAACGTTATTTGTAATAAGCTGTTAATAAGCCTTGCTTTATAAGTCCCGCTTATCTGGTCTGATACGTCTTCAGTCGACTAAGTCTAGATTAACTTAAGTTAACATTCACTCAATTTGCATTTTAATTCAAGAATTGCAAACAGTAATGTTTTAAAATTAATCAATTGTCAATAAGTCATTACTTATATTCGTAATTTGTAAGCATAGCATTATTTATGAGCTTATTAAGTTGCAACGACTATTGGATTTGGAAATTATAAATCTTGCCTTCAATGAAATTTATTAGCTATAATGGCTAATGGTGAAATGATAGTATAATTAATTATTTTTGTTTTAACCTCAATAACAATGATATATTATTAGTGTAAAATATATTATTTAGTATAGACAAATAAAGCTTTGGTATAAAAACTACAATATACTGCATTTGTTAATTTTATACGAACTAAATTCTATATATATATATATATATTTATACTGCATTTGTTAATTTTATACGAACTGCAACACGTGGCTTTGTTTTCATAAATTTTAGATTTATTTTTAATAAAGATAAGCTTTCATTTTCATTATTATTCTTAAGCGATTGTTAAATTATACAATTTTCTAAGCACTACATCTCTTAGTACTTTTAATATCACATTGTGAAAAAATTGTTAGAGTCCTATTTATCATCAATATCGTCTTTATTACCAAATGTTACAAACTATCTTTTTAAGAAAAAAAAAATATTTATAGTGCTCAGAAAAGGAAAAAAGTAAACAAAAAAAGTAAACAAAAAAAAATTAAATGAAGAAAAAGATAAATTGTGTTATTTTTTTTGAAAAAGATAAATTCGACTTCTTTTCTCATTAACATATAAATAATTTATGTTTTATTATAATTATTATTTGATTAATATCTATCGTCAAGTTGGATAAATGTTTGAAACCTCGCAAGTACCAATGATAAATAGTGGGCCTCTAATTACAGCTGATATTTACTGACAGAGGTCGACTGCTCCCAAGAGGTTTGTGGTTAATTATCGTGATTAATAAGAGGTCAGAAAGAGGTGAAGAAATATTGTATACTTTGAGACGCTTCGATTATATTTTATATATATATATATTGTTTTTAATTGGTTTAATATGAGTCATATAAGCATTAGATTGTGTTGGAGTTTTCTGAATATGATGCAATGATTATAGTAATAAATATTGTAATGAGAAAATTAATATTGAATATTAGATAAAAAACGCTTAATTCTTCCAGAAATTATTGTTATATGTCCAACTACCATAGCTATATTTTAAAGTGGTTTTTATAATAAATATGCTATAACTGACCAATTCAAACTATGAGGTTGCCCGATCATGTTCTGAGCACTTGTAAAATAATATGTTTATTGAATAATAAAAAGATATGATGAACTGCACTTTCCGGATGGAGAGTATAGCCAATTAGGAAAAAAGAAAAATAAATGTACCTCATAAGAGCTAAGTTTATTTTTAAATATATTTAATTATATATCAGCTTTCTCATACAGTGTTTCCCAACCAATACGACTTAGGGACCTTTAAGAATCCACTTCCCATCAGGTGGCTGGACTGCTGGTTTGCCCACTATGGCATAAAAAACAATAATATCAATGTTTATTATTTACCAACATTATGATTTTAAGCCAATGTAAATTATATGTCATTAATATTTGGTATATTTCTAACATAATCCATGTTTTCATTATCTTTACCCTCCAAAATGAATCTACCTGATATTATAGACATTAAGACAAGGAAATAAGGTATAAAGTTGTAGCTCTTATTATATTAGTGATAAAGGTGGAAATTGCTTACTAAAATCCATGCCTAAACTATTACTTGCATATACGCTTGTTTTTTTTTGTAAGTTACAGGATGTAATAAATAAGTAATAATATAATTAATTACAGGCTCTGTAGGTGGTTCATTTGTTTGATTAATACTTTTGTTTTTCCAATAGCATATATATGTATAATATACATATATATATCTGTCTGTTACATATATATAATGCAGAAAACTTTAACCTGTTATGACGACTTAATAATAAATTTAGAGTCTGAATATGGGCCTGAATGCAGAAGCTTAATATTATTCTTAAAATTCAAATACTTTCGATCAGTATTAAAATATAAATAAATTTATTATTGTTTGCTTTTATTCATTTATTCGATATAATCCTAACTTCCTAATTTATATTCTAGCAATAATATTTATAAAAGTTTACAATTAAATCATTTTAAAACATGTCTTCTAAAAATAAATATTTTTTATTTGAAACCTATTAACTAATATACTATATATAAATATATTAATAAAAAAAATTATAAAATAGCTATATTATTACTTTGTTATATTTTAAAAGGTTTATCACACCGTAGTTTCTAAAAGCGAAGCACCGTCCGTGATTGAATCTGACAAGTTGGTATTGGCAATCTCGAGTGTTCATCTTAAAATATACTTGATATATATCTAAATGATTATATACATATATTTAAATAACATAAGAAATCAAAAACGTAAGTACTTAATTACGTAAATACATATGAAATTGATAACGAACAGTACAGCATCATGTTTTGTCTCCTTCCCTCAATGAAAGCTGTAACAGTAATGGCCGACATTTTATTTCGTTTTAAGTTCATATTTGTGTGATTTTTATAGCTTGTGTAAAAAAGTTTTTTATTACCAATAATAGAATTTGAAGTGCAGATCAAAAAGTTACCGAAAATCAAAGTTGTTTTTAAGATTAGTTTGAGTTTTTATTACAGAAACTAGGAATAAAAAGGCCCTGAGCGCGGTTTGAGCGCTGACGAATGTCACTTGTTAAGAGTAAATTTATGTTTGGGGCTAAAAATTGGATTTACACTCCAATAATGTTGCGTAACGAGTGGTTTTTGGATAAACAGTAATTCAATATTTTATGATTGTACCTACAAAAGTATATCTGTCCGTTACATAAACATATTTCAATAGTGGTTTTGAAGTTACTGAAATATTTCTATCAGGTTGTTTTTTGCTTTTAAATTGTAAATAACATTTTTATTTTAGACTCGCCATTTTTAAGCTTTAAAACAAAAGAACGGCAAGAGATAAACTGTAATAAAACGAACATACAAGTCACGTAATTGAAAAGATCGGCCTATAGATACACGTTATCTTTATTTTTTTGCGGTATCTATAGACATGGCTTTTGAAAAGAATTTTATAGTATATTTTAATACTAATAATAAAAAAAGAACTACATTTATATAACATATATCAAAAAAAATATAATATTATAATAAAGTAATAAAATAAATAACTTAATTTAATAAATTTCAGTTAACGTCAAAAGTATATTTTTAGTATATTTTTACACCTTACTTCATAAAGAATATTATTATGTTACACAAAAAAATTGGAAGGTAAATTTACAATTTTTCGTTGATTTAAGGAGATATAAACAAAATTAAGAAGATCAGAGACAGCGGGAGGCGGATTATAAATATTTTGATAACATTTCTTTTGTAATGCAATTAAAAATACTAACGTTTTTATTATAATTTGGTATTCTTGTATTAAGATTTTTGTCCTCCGATCCCCAAGTCCTTATTGAGTCTGGTGAATGGCAGATCACGGCGTGAATTGTTCACTTTCATGTTCTGGAAGGTTTTGAAAGTATTAGCGCTAATTTCGACACTATTAACAGGAGTTCAGCCGGATAATTATATATTATGTACAATAATTGGAAAGTAACAAGTAAAAGATTTGTTGTGTCTGAAAACAAACAGTCCTGTTACAGAACATTACAACACCAAAGTCATAAAATAAATTATATAATATAAAATGTTAGTTATGTAAATTTATAAGGATTGATTTTTTATTATTTTTATTAGGGACAAATTATATTTACCAACATTGTAATAGAAAAAATTAGTAATAAATTAGAATCCTCTTATTTTAATTCGTGTTTCCGGTGTAAATTGAAAAACTTGAAATAGCCAATTAAATAACCGATGATCAAAGAACATTGGTTAAAATTCACAGGATTTGCATGTTCCAATGTGGCTTTTGAGGACCTCTAGCCGGTTTTACTTGCAAATTTTACGGTTTTTACTGGACTTTTCTGAATACATTGATGTCTACCAGATTTAAACAATCTCTTATTATTATAAATAAAAATATAGTCTTTAACTAATAAAAAGGATATATGATATATTTTTTCCATCGATTTTGGTATTTTTGTTACGTCATTAAAGCAACGATTACTTGGAGGATGGTACATTATTTTTTCATTTCCCCAAAATAATTCTCCGAGAGGACAAAATAGAGGCAGGATGGAAGTGCGCGGTGGCAGATTTATGGGGGGATATTTCATCTCGTCCCCCTCCCTCTCTGCACCCCCTCCAATCCACCCAATAACCCCCTTCGTAGGGCGATTGCACACTTGCAATATCTATATTGAAATTGCTTTGAAGCACACTGTATATATTTATGTGTTTATATAGTGAAACATTTCAATGAACATTTTATAATTTTTATAAGTTATTTCTGTACTGTATATCCGGAAAATGAAAAACATCGTTAGTAAAAATATAACTTTAGTTGGAAAAATAATCTCCTCTGTGAAAAATATATTTAAGCTTCCACGTAGTTCCAGTATTGCAAACCTGCAAAAGGGATTCAGCTTTTAATCTGAAGTCCAATTTAAAATATGAAATTTAATTTTTCAACTAAAAGCATTTTTATGTACGGCAATAATGTTTATATAACCAAATACAAATACTTAAGTAATATTCAATATGTTATTATTATTTATATAACGTTATAACGTAAATAAAAACAGAAGCGTTCCGTCCTAACAAAATTGGCTCCGTTCGTAATTTATTAGCTATTCTATCAAAACTACTATCGCATTAACGATTTGTCACGTGATTTCTCGACGTTCAGGAAAATGACAATGCATTAGGTTTTTATCGTTTGCGAAATAACATATTTATAACTTTAAATATACTGAAATTAAATAATCATAGCTATTATATTACATATTTTTAAATTTCCATATATAATCCAAGTATGTTTGCATATTGTTATAGTAGTATAAAAAAAATTGTGGAATTAAAAAAAATATATCTTCAAAAAAATTTTATATATCAATCGATGCAGAATTTTATACTGAATGTAAAAAACAGCTCTCATGACGAGCCAAAATCTTCCCTAGAAGTTATTATAATAAAATTTGTGTTTCTGATTTTTAGATCACAAGTTGTAAATCAATCGATGCCGAATTTTATTCTGAATATAAAAAACCAACACTTTTTTCATTAAATTTTCCCTATAATATATGTAACCATACACAACATAGATTTTTGCGAGCACATTCCCCGTCAGTGGCCGGTCGCGCGAAAAAAAATGTATTTAAACTCCTTCGTTCGCATCATGTCCGCCATGCCATCGTTTTTTATATTTTTGCATATAAATGCATTGTCTGCTATCGACTTTTTACGAAGCAGAATGAAAACGATAACGTGTGGCTGTATTAAAATTGATGCACCCATTTTATGAAAGGAAATGATTCTGTGGATAAATAATACTTTTAAAAATAACCTAACTTAAAGCTAAAGTAATTTAAAGCTTGTAATTAACATGAAAATTGAATTTCATTCATTAATCAATCTCGCCTTGATATGTAATAAACGTTATATAAGTCACACGGCTGGGATTAATTTATAACACTGAAAATTGCTTTAACGATTAAAGGTTTTGAAATTAAGCAGAAAATATCTGGATATTTGAACTATTTATTTATTTGTTTAATTTTTTATTATATACAGAAGATTATTCCTTCATAAACGAATACTTTTCTTCATCATATACATACATATAACATATACAATTGATAATAAAATCAAAATCAAATGCCATTTCAGAACCTAGAAGAACGAGAGAAGAGGCACTCTGGTCACAAAGAGCAGCTCGCGAGAGAACAGCGCTATCTCCGGCGGAGGCTGGCACAGCTGAGGGCAAGCAGGGATGTTACCCGGAGCCTCAGTGAGAGCACGATTGCGCATGCGCACGCCACCAGGGCGGACTCGCTGTCGTCGCTAGAGTCGTCGTCCGGAGTGTCCACGGCGGAGAGGTCGCCGTCATCAGTATCGGAGAGTGGTGAGTGGTACAGATTTGTCATATTAAACCTTAGATTTGCTTTCGTAAATTTACATACGAAGATCGTAAGTATATGCCGAACACAAATGTCTTACCTGGTGTAAACAAAAACTTACTTATCTAAATATTGTAAGTCTTTCTTTCTTTCTTTCTTTCTATTTTTCTTTCTTTTTTTCATTCTTTTTTTCTTTATCTTTTCTTCTTTTTTATTCTTTATTTGTATATGTATTTACATACTTATATATTTATGATATAAATTTAAAACTTTTAATGATACGTCTTGTTTTAATAAAACGTACGTACTAATCCCGATCCCGAATACTAAACTAATTCAAAATTACACGCATACCGTCGAAACTATTACCCAAAATGCCAGTAAGTGTCTGTCCCAGAGGACTAACAATTGCTCTCATTCAGAGGGAATGCTGCCTCAAACAATACGGACAATAGCAATACGGTATTACATCATCTCCGTCTATGTATCCTGTGATACCATTGTTTTAGTGACAAAAGATCGTATATTAGAACTGATCTGGGATTGACTTTGAACGCCCTTTGACGGCTATTTTAATATACAGCATAAGTCAATATCAACTACAAGCTATTATTATATATATATATAATATTATTGCTAGATAGCCTATAATTAGCCTTACTCATGAACGTGCCTAACATCAGAAAGAAATATTCAAATCCATCTGTTAGTTTCATAGATTAGCAATTTTAAATACATAAGCTTTTTCTGTTAATACTAGCATCGATTAAAATGGAATATTTTTGAAGACATAAAACAAATACAATTGAACTAAATATAATAGTATCTCTTAGCCTATTAATTTTCTTGCTGCCAATTCCATAACCCGTATTTGTAAATTATATACAAAATACCTTTGTTTAATTATTATAAAACAAAACAAATTGTTTTTTAATATTCCAGATTTTTCATACCAAAATATCTCAGATATGGGCATTTTTAAAACAAAGAACAAAGAATAGATTTTTATTACGCAGTGATTTAGGTAGTCTTGAAGAGCCCGTAATCAGGAGGCTTTTGTGCTGACCCTACCTTTGTTGCGTTTTATTTATGCATTAAGTTTACCAATTTAACTGTCATCCGCGGACAGCTAGCGAGAAACTTCAGCCATTCTTTTACGTGGCGGAAAATAGGCTAGAAGTTTTTATCTCATAAATATACACATGGATTTGAACACGTATTTTTTTGTTATTTATCTAAATTTTGTAAATATTTTGATATAATATTGTTTTGTCCGACATAAATACGGAAAAACAATATAAAATGCATAAAAAAAGGCGCCGTTGATGTACCAACGGATTTCTTGAGCAGTTTGTATGGTGATGCGGAGCTCGTAAAAATAAATTTTTGCATCTCTATTGAAGGGGGAAGTCGGTGTCGCGCGGTTTATATATTTAATAGGCCTTTCGTAACGCTCTTTGGCTATATTGTTTTAGTATTACGTAAAATACAATAATACTGTAATATTGAAGAATAAAAATAAATCATCTCAATCTGCTGAATGATTGTTGAGTTGAGCGAAGCGAAGCTCTTTACCGGTCAATTCGATCAAATTTTGTCCGCTATCTGCTACACCGTTCAAGCTATACTAACCAAATTTTGGCCAGTTGATTATCACATGCCAACCTTTCGGTAGATAAATTTTGAAAAAATTATAATTGAAGATTAAGTGTAATTTGCAATTAACTTTTTTTTAAATAAAACGTTCTGTTGCACGCGCCGATGGTAAATTCTTACTAATTTAACATCGACAATGACATTGGGGAAATCGTATCAAGCAAGACTTTTCATAATATATAATTCATTTCGCTCAGCTTACCCCGTTTGTGTGCTGGCAGCCCTTGTATGTTTAACCATTAATAAATGCATAATTATTTAAGTTATTTTAATATGCTATCCGAGTCACTGTGCATTCATGTATCAAGAATGCTGGTAGCAAAGTTATTTCATGCATAAATATGTTAATTCGTTAAACCTGAACAAAATTCAATTTCGATAATCAATCTGCAAACAGATTATAACCAAACTGCATTTTCAAAATTACTGAACAGCACGCCGTAAACTAATCGAGTTATGTGAATCACGCTTGAATCAGTCTGTTAAAAACATGAATCAATCAGTTAATTATCGACTTTATGGCGCTTGAGATAAGGGTTGAATCAATAGCCTTGGTTATTTATTACTCTAGGGTGCAAGCAAGATTTTTATTAAAATTTATTTGAAATTTGTACGAATTTATTACTATAATCAATTAATTCAAAGAATTCAATTATTAACATAATAATTATATTACTTTACTGTAAAGTTTTCAGGAATATATTTAAAGGTATTATATTCTGAATGTATTTAATATTATGGTATAGTCAGTTGCATCAATCTCTCCCGTAATTAAGGCTAGTACAGGCTCCAGTTACGGAGAGCTTCCTGATAATATTTAATATACTTGTTTATTTTGAATAATAAAATATTACTTTTTAGAAATTCTGATCCAAAAAAGCAATTTACAATATCAATATGTCATCACTAAAATCAGCTGATTTTAAATATAATAATAAAAACTGGTTATTATTATAATTATTTGAATATATACTTTATAATTCATTATATTATAAAAACTACGTTATACATTAAATACTATAAAAATTACCAAAAATCTATTTCTTTACTCAAAGTATCTCACACCTAAAGCGTAAAAATCGCTTATAGATTACTCAGGGCGGTGATAAGCCTTCCGTGTTCAGCTGTTATCAGCGAGGGGGAGGGGTGGGGGTTGGTGGGGGTGAGGGGGTGCTAATTACTGCAACTATCCAACTTTAATTATAGCCAGCGGTAGGTTACTTGTAGCCGTTCTGCGTTTTAAATTGTTCTAAGTTATATGTAACACACATATATATATATATATATATATGTATATATATGTTTTATATTTTTTGTCCATATGTATAAAATATATAACAAAAGCTCTGTGATAGTTATTCTGAGATTGTTTGATAAATTTTTATGAGACCATGAGAAAGCAATTTTCTATTTTGCATAACCATTTTTAGGAACAAAATTCTGCTGACAGAAGCCTTTCGTTATGAATACCTTTCACAAATAATAAAAAAAGAAACCTTTACCTATCAGTCGGTTTAAAAAACTAAAACGTCAACCAGAAACCAGACTGGTATTCTGTCTTGAGAATTTGTAAGCATACTTCAGGATATTTTTAATATTGTTATTTTTTATTATAATACTTAAACAGAATCTGTAAACTTAAAATTGTATTTCACTAGTTGTTACTCGCGGTTTCGACCGCAGACGAATGGTTCTATTTATTAATATAACTAAAAAATTAGCATAATGCTAGATAGCCTTCTTGTCTTTTTGTCTTGGAACCTGTGTTTTAAAATCAAAAATAAATTTTAAACTCGTTTAAATTTTGAAGGTTTAGCGCTTTTAAGCAAACACACTTTCTCCTTTATAATATTACTATAATTATTAATAAATTATATATTTTATACATAAGGTATAACTAGACATATATATATCTATATATATATGTCTAGTTATACCTTTGTGCTCACATCATTACTATCAGAATTTGTGGACTAGTTTCCAATCCATTCGGGGTCCTTATTCCTTTTATTATTGTTTATTATAAATAATAATTCACGAAAGTTTACATATAAAAATTATAAATACTTTGATTATTCTATCCTGACAAAAAAGTTACAGTTTTAATATTAAAAACTGCAACTTAATTATAAAATAGTATCAAAAAACAAATTGCAGATGTATCCTGAGTTTCCCTCTTTTCGGCTATCCCTCGTTGCCTTCTAACGGCTATACTGAATGTTATTTGACTTCAATTTGAGTGGAATCGAATTTCTCCACGCGTCAAATGTCTTATGAGATTCAAATTTTAGAGATTACCTTCTGCCTTCGAATTTCTATCCAACATTTGAGGGTCACTTGATCTGACTTTCCTATTACATAGATTGATTAGAGCATATCAAGAAAATTATTTCTATAACTTCATTATTGGGTATATATGTATATGTATTAGTATGTTATTATTTGTATGTATGTCCATATCTATATTATAATTTTGTACCACCTGCCTCTATATTTTTATTTTCTTAAATTTTGTCAGTTCGGTAAGGTTGCCTAGAAGTCGCCTTAGGAGAGAAGGCCGCCACTTGTACCCATGTGTTTGTTTGTTTTTTCTTGTATATGATTTCTTATTTGGTGTACAATAAAGAATACATATTAATGAACACGTTACTCATGATTTATATATTTTTTGTTTTATCGAGTTTATATAAAACCCATAATAAGTATAATATAATATAAGTTAAAATGAATAGCATCGTCTCATTGTCTATTGGAGCGTAATAAAAACTAAAAAGCTCCTCCATCGGCAGCCTGCTTACAATCAATATCGTTTCACTTAGACAAGGCTATTGTTTTGCCAGACTAATAAATCTTAGGATCTTGTATTTGCCAGAGTGAGAGGTCAAATTGGTCCATATAGCTCAAGGCTTCTCAAAAAGTTATAATGGTCAAGCCATCAATTATAATATCTCGACTATCTAGTATAATATTTATTTATTTATTTATTCATTTCATGTACCACAGTATGTTACATAAGAAAAAAAAAGTATACATAGGTGACCTTATCTCTACAAAGTGATCTTTTCCAGCTGCCCACGAGTGTTGGACAGGGTGTTTCAGAGGTCTGAGATAGGTACATAGATAATTATATAAAAATATGCAGATACATAATAATAACACTGTTTATAATATACTACTATATATTTATATCTATATAAATACAAATAATACATACAATAGCAATATATACATATATGAATATATAATTAATACTTTATTTAATACTAAAATATAAAATATTATATAAGTATCGTAAACAACCTATTGGATAATAATTCGAGCAGTCACTAACAGTTTCCCTATCCTTATAAATCATTGCTCGAACGTAAAAAATAAAATTCTCCGACGAAAATTCTTTCATCTGTGAATAGATAATGGCGTTATTTATTGCTATCACATTAATTATTGACAACCCTAATGGTAGATAACAATAATACTCACACTAAAATATATCTCAAGAGAAAATAAATAAATGAGACTTTATATTTATATTAGGATTCAATAGTAAAGGACCTAAGTATATCACCAGAAAATCTTATTGACAACCCTAAAATAACAATTTGAGTCACACTAAGATATTTATGTGTTATATTACGAGTATTTTACAGAGAACACATTTTAAATTCATTTTAAACATATGTATTTATGTATGTGTAAGTATATTATATTATGTTATATTGTATTATATATTAATTATTATTATAAAGTATTTAATATATTATATTGTAATTTTATTGGTATTGTTTTTCGTATTGTATTTTTTTTTTTTATAAACGCCTACCACAATTTTTCACCTTCACAAAGGTTAACTGGTAGAGAATGCCACTAGGCATTAATTTCGCCTTTTGTTAATTTAAAAATAAGGGGTAAATAAATAAATAAATAATTACAGATAAAAAAAAATCTAGAAAATGTTATTGATGAGAAATTTAGTTATAGCTAACTAAAAAGTTAGACAAATGACCTGATACATTTATAACCTGAATGTTCTCGTAACTTTTTCAGCCTACAATTTATAATAGGACAATTATAGTTATAACAATAATTTGCTTTTTCACGCTAAGGGTAGTTATGCCATAAAAGCCTCAGACGCCATTATCGGTGGTAGGAGAGCCTTAAATTGTCGAGTAGAGATTTATTAGTCCTTTCCGAGGCAGGTGACGTCGATTTTCCGACTGCCGGGAAAAGTGTGTCATAAATAATTCACATTCAGTCGTAAATATTTTACATCTCGTCTGAAACAAGAGCGTCGTTTGAGAGATTAAATTACAGAAGATAATTGGATAAAAAACAACTTATCAAACAGCACTGCGTTTTCTGTAAAGCTAAAGTTTGAATTAAATGATGATTTGGTCATGACTTTATTTTAAACGTTAAAGAAACTAAGCCTTCTAATACTAACAAAGAAATATTAAAATAAGAACAATTTATTAAAGAAAATCATTATTGTTATTTAACTTATGCCCAAATTTATATAACGTAAAAAATATATTTTTTAAAGTTTTATAGACAGTTCAACAAATTTGTTTATATAATATGTTTATCAATAACAGTTCAAACTTGATTCCTTCAAATTAATCCTCGCTTCCCTGATCCGTACTCCGCTGCCAGTTAATCCGAAAATTATCAAGAACTTTGAATGGTTTACGCAGATTTATTAATGATTCTATCAAATTTCACTTGTACTTCGTCAACCGAGCTCTAGAGCTATAAATTCTAAATGAGCCACGTTTGTGTGATCGGAAATGGTAACGTTGTTTTTAAAAAAACGTTGAGTATTATTAGGAATAAAGGTTTTCTTATAAATGAATATCCCACTGTACCTTTTTCCAAAGCTCGACGCAAAAGATTTATCGACTTCACCCAAACACTGACAAATATATTGACATTTTGTCACCTCCGCGAATCAAATCTGGGCTCGTAAATTCGAAAGCGAGCTGTGTTGCCGATGGGCCAGAAGGTCAGTCTTATTCAATGATTTATATATATATTAGTTTCGTGAAAGATACATCACTATAATAAAGAAATAAGTATGTAATTAGATTTAATCCTTTTTTTTTATACAACTTCAAACGATAAAACAAGATATTAAACAGAAAACTATTAAAAGATGGATAAAAATGTATACATGGTATTATTAAGAAATGAAGTGTTTTTCTTTGACCCTGTGTAAAGTCTGTATTGTTATAAATTAATTTCAATTACGTAAAACAATACTGTAATCGCTCACTATTTGTTTCTAAGCGTCAGTTCATTAACTGAGGCGTTTACTTAGTACTGTATGACTTAAGTACCAATTAAACCTTTTAGTATGAATCTCATTAATATTATAATATCTTGAAAGTTTAACAAACACATTGTATAATAAGTTATTTATTTAATGATTACTTATTATTTATATAATGATCAGTTCACGCCGCGATTCCGCCGTGAATGCACCCCAAATGAGGTTGACTAGTTGGCAAACTTCGATAGTTTTTACATGAGTACAGCAAGATAATTATATATAATAGTAGTAATTTATCAGAAAGTTAATTTACTCGTATAATGTTCTACATAAATACGTATATATGTAATGTATATCACTAAGAACGTAGGTTTATTTCAAATGTATAACCAAAAGCTTCACAAAGCCAACTTCAGTCTCGGTTCCAATTTACCCTCGATATTCTGATACGAAGAGGATTAATTCAGACCATGTCATACTAAGGTACGCTGTCAAAGACACAACATTATTTCGAAAACGAGGGTAGTTTCCACATGGAACCCCGGCTAATTATTACACAAACTGCGCCTAGCATTGGAATGCAATGGCGTCGTTCGCACCAATTTCCTGCAATACATGTTAAATGGCCGCCAATCGACCCCCTTCCCCCATCCACACTAGGGCTGCGTTTCAATTGTCTATGTTTATTTTGTGATACGAATAATAAATATTGAAATATTGTTGTACTGGCTGAAGTCAATAGACTATACTTCTAGAAATATATGAATTATAATGAAATATATACTACTTTATTTTCTTCATTATTTATCTACTTCTAGCAATAGCATATTTAATGGATAATGGATCCATAATTTTGTCCTTTTATAACAATCATTGTATGCAAGTAAATAATTTCAAAACGTTAAGTTTAATCAGCCAAAGAAATTAAAAACACTAGTTTTGCAACCCTGCATCCGCTGGGGATCTTGGGTGCGCTCTAAAAATAAATGACAAAGTGGTATGATGAGTACAAACAAACATATAACTTTATTGTTAAGATGAACATTTTACAAAATAAATAACTTTAGAACAATATGAAAAGGTTCATTAGTTATTTTAAGTTTTGGGAGGACTCACAACTCGGTCATAACTCGTTCTTTGTTCAGATATAAAGTTTATTTGATAAAGGCAAATACTTAATACTTGAATTTGTCTTTTAATAAGATATCTTTTCAATTATTGCTATAAAGATTCTTATAATATAGACAAGGCTTAATTTCATATTATAAATACATAAAACATTAAAACGTTAACATCATACATATCGACATACTGTAAAAGCTGACTCCAAAACAATGTATTTACATATATACAATATATCAAATGCTGTTCAATTTGAACCATTGAACTAGTAGACTATGTGATGAAAAATTTTTCATATAAATTATTAAGGCACTACTTTTATTCGTGAAGTATCTTTCAGAGAATTAAAATAGCGGTACGATATTTAATCGCTTTCATGGCGCTCTGACCACATATAGATATCCGGTTCAATAACGCGATCGCTGAAAACCTTTACCAGTTTACAGTTACCATCACTATTTAAGCAGATAATTTATTTCTGCCTGAAATTGAATAGAAGAGCGCTCGCTTCTACTGTATTAAAGTATTAAATTTAGTTACATTTGAATCCAAATATACTGAAGCCTATAATTACATCTGATACGAGAATTTTTTATTACTTTTTGGTATTATATATGTTAGTAATATTTTAGGTATTTTAACATTATTTTTATACATGAATTCAACCTTTTTAGAACGGTACAAACATTACATTTTCAAATATTAGTCGAGTATGAAACACATATTAATATTTAAAAGTGATTTCGAACACTGTAATGTACTTCTGTACATTTTCCTTTGTATTTGTCGTGAGTAAAGTTAAAAGGAATATTTGAATGTACATTTCAAATGATATACCGCATATAAATTCGCGTTCAAAATACAAAGATATAAAAGAAATTGCATGTCGCGACAAGAGTAACTTCACTTGCATCAGATATTGAAATATACTTCCAAGTCGAAACTAAACATACTTGTGTAGTTTTCGTAACAACGACAAAGTTTTGTAGGCCGTGGGAAGGAACACGCATGATTCCTTGTAAATAGCATACGCTGAGTTAGTCCCAAACAACGGAAACTTTTTCCGAACTCAATCAAGAACTGCCCCCGCGATTTCGTAGAAAGGGTCACAATTTCCGCTCCAAAATTGAGAATGTGGATAGATGTTTGATATTTTTATTGTTTTTATGGACTCCCAATATTTATTGAATTGAATTTGTAAATTGTTTGTTTGAAATTCAAATAAATAAATTGATTGAATCCGAGAGATATGACGATTGCGTAAAATAATTCAATGTTTGTTTATGAGCCAATCGAATATTCAGATATACTTTTAAAAACAATATTTTGACGAATAAAATATATAACATCGTTCTCGAAAATAAGTGAATTAAACGACATAAACACAGATTACAAAAGAACATAGGTTTTAAACGCGCTTACTAAAAAGTAAATATCACCAACGGCATTGGCGGGAACTTTTGACATATTTAATGACATTATTGGATCGGTTATTTTGAATCTGTACTAAATTAAAACATTATTTGCTTCTTTACTACAATTATATGAAAAAGAGAAAAATATATAAAATTAATATTTATTAAAACATAATAAATCAGATATCCGATGTTCAACTAACCGAAACTAGCCGAGTTGATTTAGTGGAGTTGGATGACATTTCATAAAATTTAAATGCTTCGAACATAACTCGCAATTTTCATAGCTGACTGGCGCGCAAGTCATGCATGGTGCAGTAGATATTTCTGCATCTTGGACAAGACGATGTCTCACGGGCCACTGGGCAAGTGGGTCAATGCAATTTCGCAGTTTGACTATCGAGTGAGGTCGCTCTGTTTCCACTTAAACACTTTTTATAGACATTATGGAACATAAAACATTTCATATATTAAAACATTCCTATACATAATAGATATATTAATAGTAATAATTTGTGACTTAATCAGTAAAAGATTTGATTTATGTTTTGAAATCTAAGAACAGATTTACATGATATTACCAAATCCGTATTTGATCTGCTGAATCGAATCTTCGAGATTACCCACACGCCAGCAATACAGCTATATCTCTAGGGATTATGTTATCGATTCCATCATGTCGAGAAGTATATGGGCGGGGACGTTAGCGTTGTAGCCTAGATTTATGTAGATAATCTAGAACCCAACATTTGCTGGAAATCTAATAAATCTTTGATGGAATTTATACTGTGTGGAGCTGGAATTAAGACAGATTTAAATCCTTCTATGCCCTAATGGTCTTTGTTGAGTCCAGTTTCATTGTATCTATTGCTAAAAGGTTTGAACATTGTCTGCTTAAGTAAGTAGCAGTAATTAATGAAATGTATGTGGATTATAAATTGTACGAACGTACGTTAATAGACTTTTAGTGGGAACATTATTTGGAGGACTTATTGGTGAACCTAATTATCCCAAAATGATTTCTCTCTTTCAAAGTTATTTTGTTTGTTTCAGATGAAGTGGATGTGATAGGCTACACGTCTAACCAGAGCGACAGTGAGTCGCTGGTGTCAGGTCACAGCGGTGACAGCGGGGTGAGGGTGGGCGCGGGGCGGCGGCGTCGCAAGCACCGCGCCCAGCGGTACACTAGGGTTTAGGTGAGCTGGTTTGTTTATTTTTTATCAGTACTAGTCTTTTTGTAATCCTCTCCTAAACTAATTGAATTTAAACTTTTAGGATTTTATAAATGTTTTTATTTCATTTTGTGTAATTTCTCTCTAATTGTGGAAATACTTTATTTATTAGAAGCAAAGTTGTATGGTGAGAGCATTTCTATAATTTGTTATAATTAAGCTTATTTTTTTTTACTAACTTTTAGACTAATATTAATACTGTATTGTTTCAGGCGAGTAGTGAGCGGCGCGCGCCTCAGCGCCTTCTTCAACAATCAAACCGTAGGACATTTTGTTGACACTGTACTGAGGCGAACAATCGTGACTAAGTGGGGGACGCTGTCCCGAAAGTGCAAACGAACCTGCGCCCGCGCCGCAAACACTCTCCTTACTTACCGAGTACAAAATTGCCAAAAAAATATATTTCCTCCTTCTACGCTTTAGACTTCGGTGTTCTTGGACTCTCCATCGCTTCCCATCCTTCGCCATCACAAGGGGTGTTCTTCGTGAGCCCCGAAACAAAATCACTTTTTTTTTGTCATCACTACTCTGTATTTATAAATTACGTCGTCATTGGATTCGTTTTAATTCCTTAGGTACTTATTGTTATATTTCCACAAAAAACGCCGAGGGCGAATGTTGTATAGATATCAATTTTATATTTTGTATATAATTTTTTTTCTTGTATAAATTAATCAAATAGATTTAGATCTGTGCGTGTTGGGCGGTGCTTCAAACGCTGCGAAATTATATTATTTAACGGGAGGCCATAACATGGCGACCCCCCAAAAATGTTTATGTTCTAACAAATGTTAACAGTATGGTACTAAAAGAGCCACGAGACAACATGTCGCTAACAGTACCTCCTGCAAGATATCACGCCCTCTCTCGATGTCTGAAGGAAGTAATCGAAGCATTATATCTGTTTGAATAGAAATATATTTAAACGGAGTATTGTAATCGAAACATAGTTAGCATTCTGGAAAAAAAAATATATATAAATTATAATTTTATTTAAAATTAAAGATCAAGACAAACCAACTAACATTATTTACAATCTTTTACAAACCTATTTAAAAAAAAACTTTATTTATTAAAGTAATCATTCGTCCAATTATATTTCTATTACAATTATAATGCTTATTTTTATCATAAACATCGACAGAGTAGCGTGTCCCAACATACTAACATCGTATTGTTAAGTATTAATATTGAATGTTTTTGATCTCACTTCATTGTCACAGACCTGCGAGTAATGTGACAATTTGTTATTCAATATATTTTAATATCGGCCAGTCTTTATCTATATTAATAATCTGTCACAGATAATTAAAATAACGATCTTTTTTGTTATTTTTAATCTGTCACAGGTAATAAATTCCATATCTATATGTCACTATTACTCGCATGTTTTATTATTAGCGGACGATCACATACCAAAAATAATATTATAAAATGAAAAGCTGGACAATACACTGTGTTGATAAGAAACATCGCTAGGAGACATCTAGAAGATTACACAATATATTTTTGTTATGACTATTGTATCTTATAATAATAAATTGTTAATTCATTTTACGATGTATGACTGGTTTCATTGTATTTGGACGTCGCACTCGGAGGGCGCTTGATTGAAATCTCATCGCTTCCTCGGCCCTACTGAATGTACTTTATCTGAATTCATATTGTAAATTGTTTTAGGTATGGATGTTATTATAAGTATAGTTATAAATGTATGATTATTGAAATGACAGTCTGATCTCTTAAGATAATGCGGTACGGTATCGCGATGTCCGTCTGAGCGCTGTCGCGTTTGAAACTCGCGCCATTTATTTGACACTGACATTTGTATTGCCCTGTTTTATATTTTTTTTCAGAGATTTATTGTACAATTCCCTTGTTATTATTATTTATTACTAAAACTTTTGTAAATTATTTTTTAAGTCAATACTCGGTTTTATTTATTTATCGGTTTCGAGTATTTCTAGTCGAAAAGATTATATATCGATTTTAAATTTTGTTACAACGGTTACATCTCAGCGCGGTTTTTAAACGTAATACAGTCCGTGCCCCGATGCTCGTTTTGACTAAGTAGCTGTTGCTTGTCGGTCTAACTCTGTTGCAGTGTAAATGAATATTTTATTGTAGGGCCAGTATCAAATATCGCGACGGTCGTGCAATCACCTCTAGGGTTCAATACTCGATAGCCTTAGCTGCGTCTGTCATATCCTGCCTCATAATATAATTAATCTTCGGAAATTATTTAATGTATCACAAATTATATTTATTTATTTAAGTACAGTGCTTTGTCGATTTTCGTTTAATCGTACCTACCGGTGTTTCGCTTCCTGCTTGTCAGTACTTCAGACCACCCACCATAGATTGTTTTGCGATATCTCTTTCATGTTTTATTTGCGACCGAGTGTAAAAGGGTAGAAGCGGCGACGGGACGCTTTAAGAGTACAAATTCTGTATAAGCCCCTACTTGAGTGTTAATTCTAAACGTTAATTTTAATCACGAAACAGGGAGAAGATATCGTCAGAGTACGAGTCTAGTGTTTAAGCGCGCGGGCGACAGTCGTCTAGGGTGCAGCTCTGCCTTTGGTGTTGTCTCTTCCTTAACTAAATTATCTGTATCCTATTGCTACAGTGACTTTGATTTGCGATATCTTCCGACTCGTCTTTTCTTCGTAGATATACAGAGTGCGTAGAGCGCTATGTACATACATACAGGTATAACACTGTAACGATAGGGTATTAGACTTGGTGCGTCGCACTGTACGCGCGCGCATCTCATTAGATAAGAAAAGTGTTATTAGAAACAAATTGCAATAAACAATGGCCGTCCGTCCTCTGCCGCCGCTCCGCGCCTAACCCAACTTAGTCGCTGTAAATTTTAGTCCGGCGTTGTAAAAAATAACACTGATTGTAAATATTTGGATCAAATTTTTATACAAAATTCATAGATATATTCTTGGACCAAGTTGACGGTGGAGCGGCGGGAGTCGTCGGGGCAACCTGCGTGGAGCCATACTTAATATTTCCGAATGTATCGTTCATTTGACGTCAAATTGACATAAACGTCAAATTAAATACGATGCTTTCAAAAATACGCAAGTTGGCGCCACGCATTGTTCGTCGTCTGATCGTAGAGGCAAACGTTAGGTACTATTGTGACTACTGCTAATGTAAATTGGCAGCATTATTCTATGTAATTGACGAAAAGCACATATAATTTACTATATGTAAAAAAGTTATAGAATTAATTTAATAAAATTACAAATAAAACTGATGTGGTATTATTGATATTCCCTTAATACACTTTCTAGTTGTCATTTTCATCGAATGAACTACAAATGGGAGTTCACTTACAAACATAAGTGAACTATTGATCGAATCTGGGAATAAAAAAGAATTATCTGCACGTCTCACAATTTGTTTACCTTGAGCCAATATTTTAAGAACAATTTTAAGATACAAACGCAAATAAATAAAAAATAATGATTAGCTCGAAAATATTAATAGAAATAATTATCTCCATTGATATTCTAATATACTTGACAACAGTTAATTAAATTGTTATAACACTTCTTTACTCTTTCACTACTTATTAAGAACTACGACTAAAAGGTTAAATTTATACAGACTATGAAATGAAAAGTAATCACGAAACATTGAATATAAATTAAAATAAGTCGCTACAATAGCGCTAGTATATAAAATAAAACTGGTTCAAAAGCAGAGATGAGTGATAAGTAAACAAAACTTTAATTGTGCACTTATTTAAGAATAAAATTTTTAAAATGTCTTCTGTGACCGCGTTTACTGCTTCATCCTATTTTAAATTAATGGGATGAACAAAATTGATGTACTTACAGTAACCTCTTTTTATTCAATTTAGTGTTGTACGACGGATGCAGTACATACATGAAGCTGGAACCCCTTACTTCCTTGGGCCATGCATACATATATGTAATGAAGAAATAGTATAAACTTTCTTATATTTTCAACTGTATCCTTCTTGCCCGCTTCTAGACCTGCAACCAAACCACAATAACTAAAATCATAAGCCATCCATCCGCTTAAAATCTTTAATAATCCAATTTAATAAATCCTAAAGTTTCATTAAAAACTTTAACATCAAAAAATTATAAAATATATAAAATATATGTCCACATAACGCAGAAGTATCACCTTTTTTTCAGTATTTTTCAATAACCGATAAAGTGGTCTCCTTCAGTGGAAGCTGAAGATTTTTAAAAAGTAGCTAAGAATAATGAGAGGCGTCGGTAGTAGAGGCGTCTCTGCAGTTTTATAAATTAATAAAAATATACAACTGAAAATACATTTTTTTTCATCCTTACTCTCAGATGATCGACATACTTCATGGTATATATAAATATTAAAACATTAAGCATTAGGTATAATTGTAAATTGACTATTTTATTTATTTATTTATTTATTTTATTTATTTATTTATTTATGTACCATGAAACATATATAGAGACATATAAGCTAAGACAATTTACACAAAGGATGACTTATCTCTTCACAAGAGATCTCTACCAGTAACCCTGGGTTATAGGAAATAATGGTTGACATGAGTAAGGTACAAAGCAAAATAGACATACATATGATTACATAAATATTAACATACACAAATACAAAAACATATATATACATATAGCAAAAGCATATACATACACACATACAAATACATGAATAGATTATATCAGAGTAAATAAATAATGATAATAACGACATTGACATTGAAAGTAAGTATTTCTTCAGTCTCAATTTAAATAAGGTGATATTGGTAAAGTCTGTAAATAAAATAGGGTAGTGAATTCCATAAATGCGCAGCACTTATAGAAAAGGATTTACTGTAATGACTTGTGTTGTACTTTGGCACCTCGAGGAACTTCTGTACAACACAATAGGGTTCAGGTAGCTTCCTAGAGGAACATAATTGAAGGCGTTCCCGAAGGTAGGATGGACAATCATTTTTTAAAACCTTGTATAGAAGTGTTAGCACATGCATACTCCGGCGATAAAGAATGGGGAGCCACTTCAACATATTGCGGTATTCAGAAACGTGATCAAATTTGCGCAAACCGAAAATAAAACGGATGCACTAATTTTGGAGACGTTCTAATTTATCCAGCAGCTCATCAGTTGTATCTAAATAGCACACATCAGCATAGTCAAGTACAGGAAGTAAGAGAGATTGAGCAAGGATAGTTTTTATTTTAAGAGGAAGAAAATTTTGCAATTATTTAAGGGAATGTAAGTAATGATGTAGCCGTTTATTAACTTCATTCACTTGAGCTGCCCAGGATATGTGACAGTCCATAACTAATCCGAGGTTTTTTGCTTTATCAAAATATGGTAATAGAATTCCATCATACACTAGATGAGGCAGGATTTCAAAATTGATTTGACTATGTAATTTTCTGGTGCAAATTATCATAGCCTGCGATTTGCTAGGATTGAGTAGTAGACCATAGTCTTCCGTCCACGATTGAATGTTTAAGAGGTCGTCATTTAGCGCATCGACAGCGCCTACCAGTCCAGAAACAGTGGCATGTCTGTAAAGCTGTAAATCATCAGCATAGAGATGGTAGTGAGAAGACATAACCTTGGAAATTTCATTTATAAATAATGAGAAGAGTAATGGAAATTAGAACGCCGCCTTGTGGTACCCCAGCAGACAGTTTCATCCAATCAGAGGATCTCTCATTACATTTAACAATCTGCTGATGACCGAAAAGATAAGATTTGAACCAGTCAATAACGGATGGAGACATTGAGAAATTTACTAGAACACCAAGCAAAATATTGAAGTCCACAGAATTAAAGGCGTTACTGAAATCAAGGAGAACTAGTATTGAAAGATCTTTATTGTCCATAGCGTATGGGATATCCTCAGTTTCTTTCAGTAATGCAGTGCTAGTACTGTGGTGCGGAAGAAAGCCAGATTGAAAAGGACTTAATAAATTATTATTATTATTATTATTATTAACTTTTAACAATCTGCTTGAAGGGCAAGTTCACTGGGTACCGCAAACTTCTGTTTGATTTGATTTCGAGGAACTTGTATCTCTATACAAGTTATCGCTATAAATCAAATCTAAAAGTCATGGTAAATTCTTCTAATATCCTTTTGTTTTTTTTCTGATAAAATTTAGCCATTGTAGCCAAAATCTTATAACTCTATAAATCTCATGAAAATTTTAATTTAATTCTCAAAACTTTGACGAAATTTTGACAATAGAACATTACGTATTTTAAATATGGATTATCGCAATTATTCAAAATAAGCATTAACTTTGTTTTTAAATTTCATAAAACTATTTCTAAATGAAATTGAAAAAAATCATGCTTATAAAAAGGATAAGCATTGTATAGACTTTAGAACATATAGTGTTCTTAACAAGATGATGGACTACAAGCTTCATAGTACATTACTAATCGCAACAGCTCGAAACTGACAAATTTCGAGAGGAATTAATTTTCGGTCGTTACAGAGATCGAAAATCGAAATTCGATCGAAAATCGAAAAAAGACGCACTCGGATCTCTTAAACTCAACGTCAACGTTCATTTTTTATTGACTGAAGGAGAAGTATTTTCGCAAAATAGTATATTTAGTATAACAAAGGTTCTATAGCTCTTTGCCACGTGTCCATTGCTTGTACTTTCCGTGAAACAATGAAAGCAAAATCAATTCTATGTTATCCTATTTTTTTTAATAATTATATTTATATTTAATAATTTCGTCGCATTATATTTGAATTTGATAAAAGTTAATTCTTGATATTCATGTACATATATTCATATTTCATTTACTTGTATTACTGATTAGTGTGAATTGATAATAATCGATATATAGGCTTTATTTTTTTGTATCTTTTTGGTAGTTACCTATCAAGAAGTCGCTCAAATGATATGTACGCGTCTGTTTCGCTGTTTTTAAGATACGCTAAAAAAACGTATAAAAATTTATTTATTTTTATTTAATAAGTTTTAAAATAGAAAAGCGTGTTTTTTTTTGTTTGATTTTAACAACTTGTACAAACTACCCAATAAAAAATATGTTTATTCCGTTTAATATGGATGATGAAAATGTGTTGAACAAGTTATCACATATAGCAGTGAGAAGATTGATGGCGCCAGTTTAATTACAAGTATGCAACTTTTTGACAATATGGATGTTGAACGGGATTATGGAGTCAATGATATTGAGATGAAAGTAGCGCAAAAGAGAGCTAGGCCAGCAAGTGAAATAAGAGAGTTAAATAATGTAATGAAGAGGTTTTATTACTGTACAAAATCGATTAAAACGAGTAGCTAAAGGTTTGTCGAACACTGAGCTTGGCCATTCTATGATTACTACTGATTCAGAAGAAAAGTTTCAAGTAAATATTTTATCTGTGGAAGTTTTGCTAAAACAAAATGCTTTTGCTAAATTATTAAGATCAGAAGATATAAATATAATCTTTAAATAAAATTTAAAAATTCGTATAAAGCCTTCATACATCTTGAAACCAAAGATAGTGTAAAGAAAATTTTGTATAGTAAACAAAATTATAGATTTCGGTTTAAGAATGCAATTAGCAGACGAAACTAGGGAGTCGAATGGATTTATAAAAGAAATTAATTTAGAAACAGATGAAAGAGAACTAACAGAAACTTTAAGTGCGGCTTTGATATTATGTCCGTTAAAAGACTAAAACGTTTGAACGAAAATGGTAACTTGGTGAATAGTACGACGGTGCAAATATATTTTTATGTTTAAGGTTTTGGATGTAGATTTGATGTAAAAGCACATGAATTTCCTGTCACACAGTGTGTACGTCAGAAGTTTGGACACGGTCATAAAATGAGTTCTACTAGAAGAATTGTAAGCCCAAAGTGTGGACCCGAACAAGAAAATTGTGATACTAAATATTGGTAAAAAATCAATTGGTAAAAAATCACAACATCAAACCTGTATACCTAAAAAAAAATAATAAAGAAAATATGCAATCGAAGAATTGTACACACCGAAGAACTATTGAGTTTTATTGTGATAGTAAAAAACTGCTAGAAAGCAAGCTATGAGAGACAATGACAGACAGAGAGAGTGACAGATTCGTTCAAATTAATATCACCACGGAACATAATAATAATCACAATTACTCAAAAAACATCAGTGACTCTAAAAAATCTTATGAAAAAACATATTGATGGCAGAAGTTGAAGTGCAGTAGAATTAGATATGGGTGAAGTTGAGAATGAAAAGGGTAGAGTATTAGCTAAAACTGTAATCGAAAAGAACAAAATATATATAAAGTAAGTGGGAAATATCTGATACCATTAGAAGTGAAGAAAATAATTTTACTACGAAAACACAACTAGTACAAAAGTCCCGTAAAAAAGAAATAATTTATAAAATAAATGCACTAAATTATTTATGGGACAAACGATTGCAATATATTAATTACCCGACTGCGTTTATAATGTGCTTCTTCTCGACCAGAGCCCGTTTGAAGTCTTTCCTGACGCTTCCATTTATATACTGATATCAAAACAAGGGGTAATAAATAAAATCAAATGCATAATAGAAATAAAAGAAATTCTTACCAGTTTAAGTTATTTATTCCCATACAACAATTCAATAGAACATCGACCAGCGATGAACAAACAATCAGTTATTATATAAAGGTTGAGGTCAAATAAGATTTATTCAGACTAATAATTGAAATACATTTGTTAAGTACCACTTATTTTCTTAATTTTATTTTTTTTAAATAGTCTACTATTATTATATATAATTATACGGCTGTACTCACGTAATTACTATCGAAATTTTGCCCGACTAATTTCGAACCCATTCGGAGTCTTTATACATGAGTTGTAACTGTTCGTGTGTTCGAAACAAGTCTGGCAAATACATCCGGATGATTATTAATAATAGTAATCATGGATAATTATTACACATGTTAAATTTGATATTAAGATTAGTCCTGATAATGAATCAGATTTAAATTCATAGAGGCGAGTAACTAACTGCTGAAAGGTAAATTGGCAGAGCAACCGCGACCGCGAAATCGTCTGATATCGCAGAGGTCACGGTCAAATACCATGGATAAATTAAGTTAATAGTACCATGGTACCACTATAATAAAAAAGTTTTATTTCAATATTACAATAATGTTACTTTATGACTTGAATTTTTAGAACATCAATCAACTAGCACCTCAATAACAAAGTGAATCGCTGATTGAGTAAAACAATATTGTTTTATACATGTTGTAGGAAAGTAAGATTGTTATAATATTACTTTAAGACATGGGTTACGTTACCTAATAGGATTTTCATACTTGACCTCAACATAAATGGCACCGAGCTATTAATATTGTAGGATACGAACTAATTACATAGAACATTAATTCACTGAAAAAACTGAAAATAGGGTGTTTACATACCCTTGATATACATCTAAGTGCTACTTTGTGCTTTCAGTATCTTAATTCTACTGTGTGAAGTAACATTTACAATAAATCTAACAAAAATGTAATATTTAGCCTTAAGCTCTTGAATAACACTTACAAATTAAATCATACTTTTTAATAAAATATTCTCAAACGATTGTTTTATACTATCAACAACAAAACAAATAATATTTGACATTCCAATTTTTTTTAAATGACAACTTTTTCATTATTTTTTTATTGTTTTAATTGCATTACATAATTTAGTATTATAGACAAAAAATACTTTCTTGAAATAAATAAAAATATATAAATATTTTTAATGATTTTATGTAATGACGTTTTTTTTTAAATAAATACTGTTTCGGTATATTTTTTACTATCAAGTTTGCTAAGTATTTAAGAAAAATAGGACAAAATACCTATTTTTAGTCTATGTATTAGTATCATACAAATAAGTAATATATTAAAAAAAATAAGTTTGTGTAAATAAAAATAAATAAATAATTATTAATCTTGAATTTTATATCAATACACATAAGTTTCAATAATAAAAAAACCAATACAATAATTTATCTCTTCATAGAGTATATTAGTTGCTATAGAGTTAATATTTTTTTAATGACCCACTTTTTTTATGTTTACTTAAAATACGATATTCGATACTAAATTAATACTACTTTTACCCAAAAATGGATAAAAAAAACCTTATTAACTACTCTATATAATACTATAATGAGCATTATGTGATTTTTAACTAATTCTTCACTTTTCTTTTTTACTATAATTTCATTGGGCTTTTACTTATCTTAAATTCCTAATTTAAGCATTATAACATCTAGAAATTTTAGACATAATTTAGAGAATTTCAATTCCTTTCTCACACTAAAAGTAAGTACATATATTATTAAGTTATTATTTAATGTATGCGAATAAATAAACATTAATGTTTTAATTGTTTTTAAAAGGTCAGCAATGTTAAAATTGTTTTAAACTTTAATTATAGAACGAAAAATTCATCTGCAAGACTCGAACCTGCTGCCTCTGTGAGTGTCCTGGAATACAATACAGAGCTAGCAAATTCAAGTTCTGCTTGTGTATGATATTTTCAGGCTATTTTTGGTTTTTGAAAACGTAAAGCTTTAATTTTTATAACAGCAACACATCTTTCCGAACATATATAAAAAAAAATGATATTTGTGTAAAATAAAAATAATTAGAAACAAAAAAAAATATTTTTTAAAATATTATGATGTTATTTATCTATTTTTATTTACTAAATAGCTTCAATTTTGTTTTTTTTTTCAAATGGATTTGAATCTGTTACCTTTACTAAATATTAACATGTGTAACAAATGTATTCTCTAATTCAAAAAGCTTCCAAAGCACTAATTGTCTAAAAGCGATTTTAATGCCTTAATATCACGCTTTTGCATAATTATTATTACTATATATCTTAAATATAAACAGACATACATTCACATAAATTGTTATAAAGCAATCATTATCAAGATTTCAAGAAAACCGCTTCAATAACATAAGTAAATCATAATATACATATTTTCATTTATACAAAATTATATACAATATACAAATTTACAAAAAGAAATTATTGATAAATATTGGAAATAATTATAATATAATTAATAATCAAAATAATTAATTTAAGGGCACCATTTAAATATGTAACAAGAAACTTGCAAGAAACAAGAACATTGACAATTGCAAGTTGCAATAAGTAATTATTCTTGCAATTATAGAGTAGATAATAACAAGAAATATATTTATTATAATTACAAGAAAAATATATATTAATCTTAAATTTAATTGCAATCTCTTCAAAACCCATCCATTGACAATTGTTTACAATAACCCCACCTTTCTTTTTCTTGCAATACCAAAAATATTGCATTTCTGTAGACAATCTTGCAAGTTGCAAGACTATCGCAAATTTTGTAACCCATTATATATATATATATATATATATATATATATATATATATATATATATAATGTTACTTATCATTCTGTACTAGCTGAATGTTGTCATCAGCCCGTCTGTTTGCTCGTCTCAGTGGCTTTGGGTGTTGTAATATTGTGAATCTCTCTGTTTGTTGTACACTTGGCTTTTTACTGAGAGCGATTCGCAGATGACTTTCACCTGAAATTATAAATTATACTGCTTTGTTTAATAAAAAGTTAAGGTTTTGAGGTTTTAACCATAAAGTATGTAACTTTTGAAGTTGCCAATTTTGTAAATAAAATTTCATCAATTGGATGAAGAAGTGTGGAGACAACAACTTAAAAAAATGTGTAATAACCCACCAGGCAAGGAAAGTGGTCTCCCACACATGGTAAGGTCATGTGACCTTGGTGACACTGACCGGGATGACCTTGGCCTGCTAGGGGTGTGCTTGACCTCCTCACTTTTATTACGACGGGGGGAACGATCCTGTGGAATTTTTATTTTCAATTAATATACCATGGAATTATTATGATTGTATTGTTTATTATACTATTATTCTGAAAGTCTTAGGACAACAATAATCAGTGCATATTTACTTTTTAATTGTGCATCTAACTTTTTCAAATATATCAATCTAATTACTAAACTACAATACAATCAAATAACATGTAAGACTTCATTTAAGTTTTCCATAAAATACAATAAAATACAATTTTAACTTCAATGTTTGTTTGTTATTGATATAAGATGGAAACAAACAATCATCCAAGATAAGCCATGCAAGACAAACACACAGTATACAAGTTAGTAACCTGGGACACGCTATATGCCACTGGAGCGTCAGCAAAGTCGAACGCACTTGATGCTCGGTACGAGACTGAATCTTTGTAAACATTTGTTAGTAAATTAATATAGTCAATTATTAACTTAACTAGAGGATTTTATTTCATTCAAAAGCATAGCTTAGTTAGTTTTTATTGTTAGTAAATAATTATATAATTCATATGCATGGTACTTCTTAATACAAAAAGTAAATTTTCTGGTAAGCAAAGTGTTAATATAAAATTTGTTAATTATAGATATTTATTTTATTCACCATGTGGCCAGCAACTAGTAGGAGGTGGAGATCTGATGAGGTGTTCGTGAACTTCTTTAAGGGTCATTGGATCATCTTCAACAAAGTCTAAAGATGTACTGCCAAATTCCTACAAAATTAACATTCATTTTTGTCAATTTCACTTCTTCAAAATTAGGTACATATGGATATAGTTAGAAAATGTTTTTTACTTATAGCCAAATGAAACAATTCAAATTACCTGTGACATTAATATTGTATCATCAGATTCACATTCTTCAGCTTGATTTTCTATCAGACTCTCTCTACTGGCCATCACTTGCTGTAATCGTTATATAAACAATGATTACTTAATGTTATTACATACCTCAGTTAATATACTTTTAAATTTATTATTATCTAACCTGTAAGTAAGGGTTATCCTGGCGAGATAATCGTAGGGCTTCCATGTCTTGAGCGATGTTTCTAGTTCGACCAGGAGTCAGAAGTACAGCGGGAGACCCACTCAAAGTGCGAGACATGACTAAAACAACAATCTCGTACTTGACAAAAGTCCTAGTCTTTATTTATATAGTTTTTTAATTAAATCATACATTACTTACCAGAAAGGGAATCGTTACTAGCTTGCATGGTCCAGAAAATAGGTTATTTTAAGGTAAAATTATTAAACTCATAAAATCTCCATAGGATATTTTTTCTATTTATTGTTAACTATTCAGAATCACTCAAGCTTAAAAAGCTGATATTACATTATTATTTTCGCATATGCTTGTTAAATTTTAGTATTTTCTATTTAATTCATTAAAATGAGTACCTAAAGCCTATTGAATATTGAAATATTTAATGTGCGAAATTTTCTATACCTAACTACGAGTACTACGACTGTTCGGTGACAGCTGACATCTGACAACTGATAACAAAGCCGAGCCTACGATCAATTTTTTTAGCAGATTATAATTATTATTAAATAACAAACTCACCCTAGATCAGGGAAAAAACTCCACAAAGTATTTCTTTATTGTGATCACTTTTTTACTAAAGTCAATATTTTGTAAAAAATTTATGAATTAGAACTATCACAATAAATATTATAAAAAACTTAGAACCTTATGCGTTTTGTCTCGATATATATTTTTTTACGTTTATATAAATTAGTTAATATTCCGTTTTTTAAATATTATCACTCAACGTACAACACTACAATAGCCATTATTCTTTACTCTAGAGTTAGAATTTATAAGCGTAGGTATTATTATGAAACCAATACTCAGTAAAATTATTGAAATTTATATAGAATAACTTGCATTCTCAGACGGCTATTACGAGTAAATATTGTTATGTTGTTAAAAGTATGAAATGTTCACATAAATAGTTATGCGACCCTTATCTTAAATCTGCGATCTCATAGCATGTTGGATTCCGAACTATAACTTAGAAACGGTCTTTGTTCTGTTTTTCATGCATGCATTCTAAATCTGATACACCAGATAAACGTAAGTAGGGTTCTACATAAATAAAATAGTAATAAATTTTCACATTAATAATCATACAATGATATTACAGTAATTTTCAGTACACGAAATAGAAATTAAAAAATTAATGATGACTTATGGTTGTCTGTTTATATTCGTATTTTCAGACATGACAGAAATTAATAATCCAACAAGTTTCAATAAAAACTTACTATTTAATTTAAAAACCGAATAAATTGCATATTTAATATTAAAATAAAACACGTTTATATAATATAGTATATGAATTTATTTAATGTGAAAGAAGGCACTACCTTACCTATGAAGGCACCTTTCTGCAAATGGGTTAATGCAACAACAATCTTGTAAATAATACTTTTAATGTCTACAATTTTATCAAAGCAAATATCTCTATTTACATTATAATTTACGCTCGTGTTGATAATTTTATAACAATCGCAAATAGTGCTAAAAGTTAAGTCATTCATGTTGAAAAATTTAAAAATTATTGCATTTAAAAATTTTAACAATCTATCATAATAATTCGTTTTAGAGTTCGTTGTCAGTGAGTACGTATTGAACGGCGCTGCCGTAGTCCAGGATTCGATTCTTGATCTCCTTCAGCTTGGCAATGTAATGCTTGTGAATCTTAGTGTTGGTCCTCGTATAGCGAAGGGCCGTTATCATCTTATCCACAGTGTAATGTAACCACAGTATGTTCGTGTAGGGCTCGAAAGTCTTCCAATCATTACTGTAAATAAGATTTATATATTTAAGCCAATCGTAAAATATACCAAATTATATTTAATTCAATATATTTTTAAGTTTTTTACTTTCGTTTCAGTATTAAAAAAATAGTAATATAATAAATCTAAATATTCCGTATCGTTGTTTAAATGTAAACTTATGATCTAGAGTTGTAAATTTTGATATTTATTAAGCTGCTGAAAATATAGCAAAGGTTTAAACAATCTGAAGCTAAAATCCAATCCAAATTTATAGATAAGTTTCTCTTATAAAATGTTATAAAATGAGGTCTTTTCTCGAAAATAATAACTCGGGAAAAGTAATAGTATCTTAAAGAAGATCTGTACAAGCAGACATACCCCAGCTTGTCCCTCATGAGTCGGTACAGCTGGAACTGGTAGTCCCCGAGCGCGTCGAACAGCGCGTCGTCGTGCGCGAGGTCGTTGTACAGCGCGCAGCGACCCAGCGTGGCGCGCGACAGAGAGTAGTCGATGAGGGACGCGCGGACGCCACAGCGGCGGACGAGGTGCACCGCGCCGCGGACCACGAACGAGGCGTACTGGAAACACGGTCATTATTTAATTTTACAATAACAGACCTAATAGGAGTTTTGACACAAAACTACGCATGCTGGGAGTCCTTTTTTTAAATTTACAATAAAATATACCTAATAACAATAGAGTTTCAACAACTATAAAACGACGTCAATTCTCGTTTAGTTTTTGATTCTGTATGTAAATTTTATATATTTTTTTATGTACATCGTATTCTAAATAAAATAATTTTTATCTTATTTTACTGGGGAGATGTTGTTTTTTTTTTTTTCATTTAGACATAATAAAAACTGACAGTTACACAACGACATCTACTGTTCAGGACACGTTCCTTTTTAACATTATATGAAATTTACCCAATAGTTTGACATTTGCATATACACAATCAGCCATTGCTGCATTGAGATGAACTATATTCTTTTTTAAATATTCAATAGTTTACATTTCTCACTGACCTTACCCGGATACATACGTATTCTGTAACATTGTATAATACTTAATCACCAATAATATATTATATTGTGGTCAGAGATCAACCCTTATCTTCCACACGTAACAGTAATAACGCGTGACATGAATGACGTTACATTTGAATCAATAAGTGCTAACAATAACGTATTTTCTATTGCACAAAACTCATTATTAGAAAGCTTAAAGAATCAAATTTAAATTACCTTTTCTTCAGTGGGCGATATAAGCACGTTTCCCCAGTGAAGGTCACGATGTTCAAACTGATAGGCTTCCTCTGCAACTGCTAAACCGAATGCAATCTGAAAATATATTTTTTTGTTGTAACAAATACTATAAGTAAATGATTGCGAATATACCAACGTGTTAAACCACAGAAAAAAATATAAAAACAAATGGAAATTAAAAAAAACATGCAAAAAATACTCTTAAAAAGCAGGCTACAACCACCGCGAAGGATAAGTGAAAATCTAGTCAAGATGTCAACTCGATACTAGATATCCACTCATCTTCCGAAGCGGTCAATCATGCGGTCAAATCTGAAAAAAAAATACACAAAAATAACAGAATAAATCTTATCTATTAATAAAACTTTTAGCTATCGAAACAAAAAAAACATTCATAACAAATGCTGTTAAAACTAGTATTTGGTTGATGCACCTTGTATGATAAAGATAAAAAGATTGTGAAGTTCTAAAGCAGAGATGAGGAACACAATGGCATGCGTACCACATTTGGCACGTTGGAAAGTTTTGATGGCACGCACAAAAACAAAATAATTGTAAAACACTGAGTGATAAAAAATATTTAAAGAAGAATTGTTTTTATTTGTCTATTTAATTATAATGAGGTATAATTTCCCCGCGCTAACATTTAAATGAGATTTTTCGTGGCATGTTACGTTTTTTAAAAAAAATCGACTTTGTGGCACGACATCAAATAAGGTTCGCCATTCCTGTTCTAGAACATTGGACTAAAATTTAAATAACTGATGTTAATAATAATTGTAAATAAAACGCTCAAATAAAATTTCTGGTTCAAATAAAAAAAAATGCTTTAGTTTCATATCCTAAAAGTTAAATTAAATATTTTTATTTTCGTGCAATTTTGTAATGTTTCAAATCCACAAATATTTTACATATAAATAAAACTATTTTTTAGATGATCCTATCTTTTTATAATGTAGTTTTTTAGCCAAAAACTTTCAAACACATAGTTTGAAATTGGGGGGATTTCATTAGTTTTAAATTCAATTATTAATACATTAATGAAAATGTGTAACAGGCTTTATATGTAAATACATTATTGTTTAGATGGTAAATAATACTATCAGTGTCATTGTTTTTGTTATCACTATACAATTAATGCAAACTAATGGAATTATTATTTCATTGTTTTCAGATCCACTATCCACTGCAACCAAAAAGTTGGATAAAATGTACAAATATTAAATATGCAAAATTAGTACTTAAGTTCGTTAGAAATTGTTTTATTTATGTATATCTATATTTGTAAAAAAATATGATAAAAATATAATAAAATGATATTTATCATTTTCTTTAATGAAATTACACAAACAAATCGTATATGTTCTAAATATATTTAATAAGTCAGTAACTTGGTTCGCCAATATTGGTAGCTCGGATTCTCTTCTAGCAGAGATATGTTATATCGTGTAGGAAATTTAAATTTCGTCCAAAAAACACTTTCAGTAAATAAAATTAATTATATGGTCAAATCAAATATTGTAATTTTATGCTTAGTTAAATTAAAATAAAACATAAAATTTATAAAAACAAGCAGGTTTCAAAAATAATATCGCCCGGACAGCTCAGTGTGCACTACGACACTAAGAGTTCCAGAGAAAGCAAGTTCGAGAGGTAGTCATGGTGGTACCTGTTTGAAGAGCGCGTAGGCCTGTTCCGCGTTGATAAAGTGGTAGCTTTCCAGGTCCTCCCCCGCGTTGGCGAGCTCCAGCACCACGTACTGCTGCTGCGGCGGCAGCGTGGCGGGGCTGTCGTTCTCCGAGCCGCGGCACTCGTCGTACAGCTCCCACAGCTCCAGCAGACGCGACGGGTAGCGACCACACACACAGCGGACTCTTAGCACCTACGGGACACCACATTATTATTACATTTAGATTTACTAGAGATTCGGTGTATTGTAACAAACAAAAAAGCATGATATAGAATTTTCAAATAAACAATATCCACGGGAAAACAAGGGGATTAGCAGTGGAACATATCAGCTGATATACATATGTAAATATTATTAACAATAATATTGTTAGGGGGATTCCGATAAAATATTTGAATAACAAATCATGCGTCAGCAATATACGTCAGCGATATACATACGTAATTATATACGTATATATTTACGTGACATAGTCTTCATTAATTTACATAACCTGACCCATTTATAAAACACGTTATTGACTCATTTAGAACAGGAAATAGTACGTCTTTATAATAATTATTGTTAGTTAGAATTTAAGAAAGATATAAAATTTTCTTATGTTTTAAGCTTTAATGTATATAATAATTTATTATCAAGATGAAATCTTTAGTAATATTATAAATCCAAAAAAAATCATTTGTTATTTTAAACGTGATAAACTTTTAACCTACCAAATATATTTGAAATTGAAAAACTTTCTGATTATGATAGACAGGTTCATGATAAGGCTATCTAGTACCAAGCTATACTGCTTTTAGATATCCTAATAGTAATTTAAAAAAATCCACGAGTGGAACCACGAGTTACAACTAGTACATTCACATTCTTCAACATTATTAATTGTAATAACGTCTGCAGAAATTAATTGTAAATACAGCTAACTTCGATAAAGGCTTGATACAAATATTACAAAATTCGAAAATTCACTATCTTCCAACTATTCTGTTATTATTTTAAACTATTCCAATTGAATAAACAATTAATACGAAAGACCAAATATATAATCTATTTCTATATTTTAAACTACTCCAACAGATAAAAAATGCTAAAAAAAGACCAAATATATAATCTATTTAAAACATACCATAGAAAAAATATTTAGAATTTAAGTCGTCATTCAACTTCCGCTAATATAAGTGTAAATAATTGTATAAACTATAAACTTATCTAAAGCAGTTCAGACATTTTGGCGGCCAGATATTTAATCTGAGTATATGTATGAAAGACAAATGAAAAAGTAAAATAATATTGAAAAAGACAATTATTTGAAATACATCAAATTTATAAACATGGTATTGCATTATATTGTGTATCTGTGTGTGTATAATTTGTAATATGCATGCAATATTAAATATTGTATCTGTGTGTGTATAATTTGTAATATGCATGCAATATTAAATATAGTCTCTATGAGTGTGTGTGTGTGTGTGTGTGCATCTATGTATCTATGTAATACACGTGCAATACCGAATATCTCCATCTGAGTTTATTGTGTGGTAACTCTTAGAGCAGGGTGAGTTTGGAACCCTCAAAGCTTTTTGACTTTTCAGCAGAGCTTATTTTGATAAGTTTGGTATCAAAATAGCCCCTGACAGAAAGAAATAAAATAAATAAATAATAAATAGTTACAAAACACAATGAAATAACCTATATTATAAGATTCTCATTAAATGAAAGGTAATTACAGGAAAAAATATATTTTATAAGTATATCTTTATCTTGAATTGTAAGGCAATTTTAATAAAGATAAGACATGACCCATTTCCTTATCAAACGCCAGACAGCATTGAATGGAGTGATTCATGTATTGAAAGAGAATGTGTAGCAATTAGAGAACAATATGGACATTGATTTAAGTTATTTATGTAGATTAGATACCATCTATATTGCATTCATATAGTATATTTCTTTCGAAAAAAAGTTTTATGAAAAATTTCTTTAAAAACACCAAAAAAACCCAAAATATTTATAAAAATTAAAACAGAAGATTTTGCAATAATAAAACGTTCCACAAGGGTTTCCTGTATTTTTACTTCAAATTATTTATAAATATCCTCAAAAGAAGTTTCTTAAAGGAAATTGTAATCAAATATCAGTTGTGACTTAAGATCATATTTCTTGTGGCTGTGTTATGAAACAAATATTGGCAAGAGGCTTATGATTAAATAATATATTGATTAAAGTATACTTTATTACAAATAAAGACAGGGACAGAGGGGAAAGAGAGAGAATAAATAAAAAAATGTTCAATAATAAAAAAAATAAAAAGTTATTTTTTTTAAAATACTAACCTCATTAAAAGCATCAGTAGCATTCTCTACAGAATGTAAATCCAAAGTTTCCAAACTCTTCCCTTCATTTAAATGTTGCTCTATGTCTGCTATTGGAGCGCGTAGGGCGCTCAATTCCCTGTAACAGTTTATAAAATATAGTTGTGATATAACTCTTGTTCTATGGTTTGTTTATAAAATAATGTTTATTTATAATTAATTAACATTTTATTTTTATGACTTAAAATGAAAGTGGTTTAGAAATACAAATTATCATTGATAATTAACTAAATAATATTAAAACAATAAATTTCAAAACATTAAATTTACATTTTGTAATGTGTCAGTTCAGAGAACATGAGTCATTTTTGCTTTCATATTAAATTTGTGATTATTTGACATTAAGCTATTTAAGTAATAAACTAATAACATTATGAGAAAACAAACAAAAAGAATTGTGTTTAGGAAAATATTAACATTTAAAAAGCAATTAACAAGTGAGTCATTAAAAAAAGAAATATTATTTCAACTCTGTCATATTAAAAACAATCAACAAAACAAATGATGACAATAAATGGCAATGTCCCTTACACCACTGCAAATAAACTTACTAATTATTTGCTTATTTATATAAATATTTTGAAAGTGGAGAAAAATATTTTTTTAATATATTCTGATAATGTAATATCAAATGCATATAAAATTCAAACTAAGAGATATTATATCCAAGCTTAAAGCCTAGCTACTTTCACAGTTACATAACTGCATTAAACAATGATCTGAGACTAACTTTATGTAAGCCAACAATGTGTTCATTATGTAAGAGCCAGTTGTTATACTGTAATTAGTATGGCAATAATGAAACAAGAGAATTGTGTATCAATATTTCTATTTCCACCTCTGATAGGTGTTATGTAGATGTATGTAATTCTATACCCCTACTCAAGGAACATTGAGTATATATATATGTATGTATGTATATGTGTACATATGTATAAATTTCACAAACTAATTATTTTAAAACTTACATAGCAATCACAATCTCCGATATAATCTCATGAAAGTCTTTCTGTTGTTCGCCATTGACCTTGATATCTCCAGCAATAGGTATAACCTTCAATACCCTAGCACGGCCGTCTCCTGCTCGCCACAGGAACACTTCTCCATAAACACCCTCGCCTATCTTACGACAGTTCTTCAAGACTCTATTAAAATAGCAAATAATAGAATTTTATATTACTAATATATTATTTCAATTGCTTGCATAACTTTATAAAGCTATGTATTTTTATTTATATTATAAGGTAGAAACTACTGACAGATTTATAATACTACTAGTGGGTACTATATGCAAAAAAAATAATTTTATAACATATACTTATGTAGAATTAATTAATAAACCTTGTATAAGTAATTCTAAGCCAGGGACCACTTTTAAAATAAACAACGAGCCTTGACTCAAATGGTTATTAAATAAGGACTTTTGTTTCAGATTATTTACTCAAATGTTGAACAGCACTATTATTCATTTCATACAAATTTTATTAGATAATGATATATTTATAATTAATTTAACAATTTTAATTACAGCACCAATGAACTTTAATTAAAATTATTTATTTAAAGAAAGAACATATACAAACAAAAACACAACCGATATCAAAATTGCATGTTTACAAATCCACCATCTTTGTTTTACTTGACCTACAAAAATTTTCTTTTATTATGTATGATTATATGCACTTACGTATCGGGATAACATTCATCGAAAGGTAAAACATCCGCTTGATTGCACCGTCGCAGGACGTAATCACGCGCGGTCGTTCTGCGGTTGGAGGTATCATGAAATTTCTCTATAATCGTGACCTCGTGCTCTGAATCGGCAATCGAGAGTTTTGATAACTCAACAATCGTATCATCACAGTCTTCGCCCAAAAATCCTAGAAAAAATCCCCACACTGTTAAATGCGTCAAGAGTTCACACCGTGACATATACTAGGAAGTGTATGACAAACTTTCCCCAATGAGTAATTGTTACGTAGAACTGTGAAACCACGCTAGCGCAAAATAATACCCTTACTTTCTATTCTTAAGTTATTACCTGTGTATTGCAGGGAAAGATGCATGCACTCTGCTTTAGACACTTTTGTTGAACAAAGGCCGAGATACCCAGCTATTATCCCGTTAGGGATAACAAATGGCAGTCAAAATGTCCGAGTCAATCAAAACAATTAACACGATATCAAATGTCCCGCTATTGTTTATCAATAGCAGTTGTTAAAATCACTACGAAACGTAAATGATACACTAACAATTTGTTAATAACAAAAAAATAAAAAATTAAGTTTATGAACAGTAGCAACGACACCTCAGCGTCTGCTTCCGCGAACGAATGTCGCAACTTACACAGATGATAAAATTAAATAGTCAAACTCCGTTACGTTTTATTAAAGTTGCCAGATATGTTGATAAAAATTTATTAAATGACTTAAAATAAAAAAAAATATTCATGTTGTTATTATTATTATTATTAATAATAAAAAAATACCTTCTAGATCTTCACATACTATAGTTGAACATAAACTAGCCCGGGATGTATTGGATTCCTAAAAAAAATTGTCTTGTATTAAAATAACGATTGCTAAATTTAATCTATTTGCTAAATATACTTTTAAGATTAGAATCATTGCACATTAGCCTGAGGATGATCTTGTCTCTCAGCATAGACTGCTGTTCTCAGAAGTAGAGCATTGATGTCAAGCTTTTAAGAAAACAGATCCTTTACAATTTGACTATTGCACTCAGTCCCGTTGCCAAAGTCACATGAATATATGTTTAAAAAACAAAGTTTACCACTGGAAACACAAATCGAATCGAAAGAGAAGGATGCGATTAGCAAGAAAACTTGGTCAAAAGGTACAAATAAATTGTGGTAAAAGAAAAAAAAAAATACATTAAAAAAGTGAAAAAAAAAACGATTAGAGAAATTTTAAGTGTGAATATTGAAAAAAAAAACAATTTTATATGTAGAATGGAACAATTAAATATCAAAAAAAAATGCATGAGAACAGTGGTATCTCCCAAAACTAGTTGAAATTTCGCCGGATCTAGCAAACAAAGACAGGATATTTTAGAAGACACGAAAAAAATATTGCATATGGTGTTTGTAAAAAAATTTCTCGAGATTTTTCGGCAGGCCTGAAAATATGTGGCTGTTGTGTTGAGATTGATGTGCCGAAAAAAGAATGTATTAAGTAAAAATATGTATGTAAGAGATATTTTGACAATAGAAACAGTGGAAAAGATGGGAAGCAAGCCTTTATCGTATAAAACCAAATCATGTGACACAATGAAAATAATATAACGAGAAAAATAAAACTAAGAATGTTGATGACTATAAAAGAGGACGACAGTAGAAAACATGGATCGAGCGCGTGATGAATAAAATACCAATAAATACGGCACCGCCATGACGTTTCATAAAAAGCGTGGAAGTTATTGTCATATTGCGTTGACCCCAAAAAGGGATAAGGATAATCAGAGTAAAATGAAATTGATCTCTCTATTATTTTGATTCATATTTTTTTTTTATGAGGATGAAATATTTGAAAGATGCCTTATTAAAATTGTATTATATTACTATCTCGAACATGACCAGCCATCCAGAGTAGAGTAGAAGTTTGAAGGTAAAAGCTTAATAAAAGTAAAAGTTTAACAAAAGTTTAGAGCGCCTAGTTTAGAAAACTTTTTCTTAAACTAACATTAATGATATTGACTCGTATTCATAGACTTCATTAGAAGTTTTCAAGTTGATTGTAATGAAGTTTAGTGACCGATAAGGATTCCATCAAATGAAGATCACATCCAAGGCTAAACTCTCATCACTGATAAGGGTGTAATGAAAGTTAGTATATTTATATATAAAAATTTCGCATTTACATCGTTTATAAACATTTTATTTGAATTCATCATAATGTAAGTTGAAGTTAGTTGTTATTTAATAACAACAAATCCCCATTTTTTTATAATAAATTGTTTGAAGATGGATTTGAAATAATGACCAAATATTTGTATCGTAGTTAAAATGTTATTATAATAATGTTAAAACAGTATTATAAATTATAATAGGAATGAACTTAGAACAACGACAGGGACGAATACGAAACGGCAATATTTTTATCATGCGTACGTATGCATAGTTTGAGTACAGACAAACGAATATAAAAATTTAAAAAAGGTACTTGTCTTTTAACGCCAATGCAGTAAAAATTCTATTAAAGCTTATAAATTTTTTTTGTTAATTCTACGAAAATGCGTATTACGGATTTATAAAAAAAATGCATTTTTTTTCTCCGATGCGAAATATTTTACTTAAAAGAAAGTGTTTTAACCTAACCCAAAAAAAATCAGCAAACAACATGGCGTACGTTGCTATGGTTACTCATTTTAATAATTATCGCACGACAAATGGCCGTGTTCAAAATTCTTGCGTTTACTGTTAATCTGTCAGGATAATAGTCAAAACAGGTAAGATTAGGTTGATTAGGTCTACGGTTTTTTTTTGGTAAAATAGTTCTTGGCAAATTCCAAACACCCATTCAACAGGATTGTTGCTGAAGTGATACGCGAAGCTTTTAACAGACTTTTTAATGTAGTAATAGGAATTTTTTTCTGCGTTGGCAGTAACAGACAACTATAAGTAGTAAAAGAAAAAAAAATAAATATATCACTCATCATTAGCCAATGTTGCCATTATAATTTCAAAATTTTATCTTTGGAAATACTCACTCTCACAATTTTAATGGTAGACCTGCTGGGTTTCGAAACAAATGTACTTCTGCGACTGTTAATCGAATCATTGTGAAATGAACCTGAAATATTAACAAATATATAAAAGAACACAATTTTTAATAAATAATAAATATTATTTGCAAAACGAAATTATAGACCTGACATTACACTGAAACTTTGATTGATGATGACAAGCCAAGTCAATTTTTGTTTATTAAGAAGTTTCTAACAACCAAAGAGGGTTTACTCTTTGTAAAAAGTTTTTTACCTTTTAAATCTTGCAGTTCTAATGGGGATATAACACTCTGTCGGTATTTCCTACTTTTGCTCTGTTCTTCATCCAAAATTGAATTGTCACAGTGATCAACCATTGTTGTCATTCTACGATAAATACTCAGTGATCTTTCCCATCTTTTTCCTGGCTGCAAAATTATTCCCGGCAGTTCAGAAGATATGGAGTCATTTCCCATATTATCTTCATATCCCGTAAAGGTTTGACTCTCTCTTGCAATGCTATCTCTATAAACTCTTGAACTCTTTCTGGTAGATATGTTTGAAGAGTAGTCTCTCTCATCTGCAGTTTCTCTGCTTTTAGAGTACCTAATATTACAAGGAGAATTGGATTTTAGAGCTTCAATAGACTCTCTAGCACTTTTTCTAGTTAATATATTTTTTACTTTTGGAGAAAGTTTTGTCCTGATTAAATCATCAGAGTGACTATTTGAAGATTTAAATTCAGTCTTACTTTGATCTTTTTCTCCTATCTCAATGTTTAAAGAATCATCTGCATTGTCTTTAATTGCAGGTCTTTTATGAATTGGTGACTTGTTTTTTCTACCTTTAAAAGACTCTCTAACACTTTTTCTTGTAAATATTTTTTTTACTTTTGGTGAAAGTACTGTCTTACTAATTTCATTAGATTCACTAATATATTTACATTCAGTATCTATATCTTGATCAATTTCTTCTTCATCAACATTTGAAGTTTCATCTATACTATTTACAATGTTTTCTTCTAAGGTTACATTAGCATTTTCTACACTATTTTTATTAGTAAGGATAGTCTTATCATACTCATGACTACTGGCACTAACTATTGAATTATCAAAATCTAGTAATGAATCATTATGAAATTCATTTCTCCTTCTTGTAGTGACAAAACTAACAAATACATCTTCAGGCTTAGACTCAATACTGTAATCATTATCATCTATTTCATTTGAAGCAATACTTTCATTATTTTCATCATTACAAATAGATATATTAGAATTGTTGTCCTTTGTATAATTTTCAGATATAACTGAATTATTACTAGATATATTAGAAACATTAACAGATAGTCTTACACTGGTATAATCACTGCTATTGGAACTAGTTTTTGAATCATTACTATTAATTGAATAATTAGCCATTTGTGAATAATATTGTTCAAATGTAGAACTATTCAGTCTTTCCACTACAACTAAGGGTTCAATTTTTTCTACTTGTTCTTTATTATCACTATCGCTATAGCATGTGTCATAAAAAGATTCACTGTCAGAACTTTCAACAGATGAACTTGTGTTGCTGTTAGATGTATCCTTAATAATCTTAATATTAGTATTCACAAATTTAGACTTTTGAGATAATCTTTTAGGAGTTGTTGCATTTGATTTATCAACCAAAACTTTTTCCATTTCCATATATTTATGGTTAATAGCTTCCAGTTTATCATTTTTTATCAAATCAATATCTTCAAAGCCATGAAATGGTTCCAATTCAGTAGTTTGCATATAAGATAAGTATGGAGAATGTTTTGTTGGCTCTCTCTTATTATTTGTTGTTCGATTAGGTAGAATTGGAGACTGAATTTCATTTTGATTGCTCATTTTATATACTGAATCATAAACTATTGATGCAGTAGCAGTTTCATTATTCATATCATTATACTCTTCATTTTCAGGAACAATGCTTTGTTCAATATTTTTTATAATTGTAGCATCTTTGATAATTTGGTTTGTATCAATTTCATAATTATTTACCCTATTTTTTGCCTTGTGTGTTACTTGAGAGTTATCTCTAGAATAATCATTAACATCTTCCATAACAGTAACATGCTTAGGGCTATCATCTAGATTTATAGATATAGGTGAGAATCTATATATAGATGCACCTCTATATTTTTTAAGAAATGGTGTGCTGCATAAGGGTGAATTTTGTAAGGGTGCAAGTTTTGTTAAATTATTATTTCTAATGTTAGGGTTTAGTACCATTTGTTTTTTTCTATCAGTAAATATTGATAGATTATTAACTATGTTATATAATGACTTGTCAATAGTTTTTGGACTAGTTCTAAGTTCTTTCTCAATTATTAATTTGTGACTCCTTATGTCTGATGTGTCTGCTGTTCTGTTAGATTCTTCACTACTGTTAAAATTTTCTTTATCAGAATCTGTAAAGTACATGATGATGTTAGATAACTATTTATTTATTTTTACTACATCTCAGTAAATTAATGTATGTACCTGAGCTTTCACTATTAGAATAGTAACTTTTCTTCTTAATAGGTCTTTTTTTTATGTATGTCTTTTGTGGACTGAAACAATTAATAATATATAACTTATCCAGTCTAAAGATGTATTCAAATTTATCAAATCTACAATTAATTACTTACATAGCAGGCGTTTTCTTAAAACTTACTGGTTCTGTAGTTTCAACTTTATTGCAAGAGGAATTTAGAAGTTGATCAAACAAATCTGGTGCTTTATTAACGCGAAAAGATTTATTCGGAGTCAGGAAAACAGTGTTAGAGGTCGATTCCCTGGGCTGAAAAGCCTGTTCCTTGAGTCTTTTCACGTATTTTCGTTTACGGACTTTATTAGAAGCGGCAAACTGCATTGTAGATCCAATAGACATATCTTTTTTAGTTTTTTTAATATTTTGTATGTAAAATGCATCAAAAATCGAACTTTTCGCGTCCAGCGTAAGTAAAACTTCTCTGGGGTCGATGGCACCAGCAGTTTCCTTTTTCGATTTATATGTTCGTCGCATTTTTAAATATAAATAGTTTTCAACATTTAAAAACAAACGATTTCAAATTCAGTCAACATACAGATAGTCAACCATAGATAACAAACAACCATAATTTAGCCGAATCCGATGAGGTAAGACAGATAAAATAAATATCTTATTTCATATTTGTTGTGTTTTGAACTTATGTATAAATACGACATTTTTTGACTACATTCAATAACGTGTAAGATTGTCGGAAAAATCTGGACATAGGCCTGAAGACTTGACTTGGCCTTCTTTGTGTGCATGTGTATGTGAATTCATACTTCCATCCAGAATTACAAATACACCTATCCTATTAAAATGAAAATCCTCAACAATAACCCATCTTACTGGTTTACGTTTTTTTTTTAGTTCTATCCCACTCGTCCGATGACATAATCCTATGTCAATAACTAACACTATTGCGTTCTATTAGCTTCATTGAAGAAATAAAATACGTTTTAGTGCCAGATATGTAATTACCATCATCAACATCATTTGAGTCGTGTCTCGTAATGGCAGAGATAAATTGTACCAAAAATGTATAAAATATATTACATAAGAATACTAGCCTTCGCTCACGACTTCTCCTGCTTGGTGATAAAAAGTACAAAGCGCAATTTTTTTAAATTTTTAATCACTACAGAGTGTGATTAAATGTGAACGACAAACAACTACCGACATTTAAAATAAGTGTTAGCGCTATCTATTGACAGCTTGCACAAAAGAAAATCCACACATTACATATAAATTTGCAACCCATATTTCGCCCTCCTAGAAATGAGTTTTTTAAAATTCCATTAATGAATTATTTTTTATTAATCACAAATTGAAATCTAAAATACCAAGGGTCCAAAAAAAATGACGAAGTTTCACACAAACTTGCAACCGCTATTGCCTAGTTACAATGTACCTTCCTGCCGCATTTCATTTTTATTGGCTCAGTGAGTGATTATTTTGCGTTTTATATATATAACAAAAAAATAATACCTTTTTTATTGACAATGCTTGTTTTTTGGACAAAAATAGAAACAATTTTTTTGTTAATGTGTCGCTAGAGTAGTATAGTCCTGGGATGTTTCTTTTTTACTAGATAAAATAGCAACTTGATGTTTTTTATGACATTTCCTTGATAAATTTAAGTTCCGAAAATAATAATAAAAAAGATAACACCGTTCAAGATTTTTAAAGAAAGACATAGATACGATAATCGTTGGTGAACCAATATATTTTCAATATGTTTATAGCTTTGATGAAGTCCCAGGTTTGACGTTTAGTTCCGAACCTTCGTTTTTACGAAGTCGTGTAAGTACGAAACTAAAGATTATTTTAAATTATTGAAAAATCTGGAATCGATGTTTCGTAATTATGTTGACTATTTGTTTGCCCGGGCGAAGTTTCGAACATATGGTGGTTAAAATGAAATACAACATAATACATGTACACTTATATTAAAAATACAATTCCTGTAGTAATACAGAAGATTGTAGGAGCTTACACTAGAATAACCACATCTAATAAAATATAATTTGTATGTAATTATGTCAAAGACAAAGATCATTAATCTTTGGCCTAATACTTTAAAAACTAATTCACACCTGTCAACTAACAGTTGTTATTAAAAAATAGCTGCAGCTTCCTTTAAGTAAACAAAACACCTGAAATAATTAAAGTTCTCTTAAGTATCATCACATCAAAATGTTATACATTTCAGACAAAATCCAATCTGCCTTACTAATAAAAATATTTATACCTAATAGAACTGTTTCCTCACTAATGGTTTACCTCATAGGCATGAAAGTGTAACAAAACAGAAAATATTTTATGCTAGGTATAGATATTTTGTATTAGAAGGGGTAATAAGTTTTTGCTTAATATTAAAAAAAATCAGTAATTAGTAGTAATATTGCTAGTTTTAAAAATTGGCGGTTTCCTTGGAACAAATTCAGTATATAAATTAACATATAATATCACTAATTGCAGAGTAAAGTATTTTCTTATCACAAAATACCTGACTTTTAATGTGCCAAAATATTTATTGGCTTATTTATAAACTCGGTATTGATAAATTGTTTTTGCTTGTACTGTACAAATAGCAAAATATATACAACACATTTGAATCCAAACTTGACCTTAATAAGTACAATTATATTAATAACTGTTTAAAAAAAAACAATTAAAATGTTACATTAATAACAAAGGACATTTTGCTAACAAATAATATTTAGTTTTAAATCACTTTTAATAAAATCATTGTTGCTTAAAAATAAATAACAATTAACTAATTTGATACTAAAATAATTTTTAAATACCACCTGTAACCCAAAATTACATTATTAGGAATGGCAATAGTTATATATACATATATTATTATAATTTTGTTTTTATAAGTGCCTATCGTTTTATGGTTTTTCCTAATTGCTGCAGATAATAAATATTTATTGGCCTATTCCAAAATGAAATATATGCTTTAATATTTATCAATGAAAACATTTGATTGCACTTTTTGAATTGATTATAAAGAAAACAAAATAAAATGGAAACAGACATATAACGCCTAAAAAACTAAAAATATTAGGAAATAATCCTTTTAGAAAAAATCAATTGTAAGCAACAGGTACATAACACTTCTTATAGGCCTTTTTTAAACAATTTTTGCATTATTTGTCATAAATTATATGATTCTCAATTGATTTTAATTGGATTTGTATTATAAAGTCTAATACACACTTAACATACTATAAGATCTTAAGCTAACCTATATTTTTTATACTATTTAAAATGTTTAAACAATTTTTATAACTAATGGTCAATGAGTTTGTGCAATCTTTAATATCACATAAATTTTAATTCGGCAGATTACCTAAATCACAATTACGAGAACACATCAATAGGGTGTGGGGAAGCATTAGCCAAATGAGTTGGACTAGCCAGGGGATCATGAGGTTCCATTCTTCTTGCTTCTATTGTAGCTTGTTTCACAGCTTCTTTGTAGGGGCCTCTTTTCTTTTTGTTGAAGCGTACCTGTATTAAAAAAAAAAATTTATATGTTATACAAGATCCAAAATTAATTATATATTGAATAGTTTTTATCATGTTTTATCTATCTTTGTTAAAATCTAACCTTATAATCCTCCAAGAAGGGGCTTAAGCTCCCACAGGGCATAAGTGATGATGTTGTAGATGCAAACCAAGCCACATGAGCCCTAGATGTAGGAGTCACACTTACTACCCTGCCTGGCCACCACGGGAACCCAACAACTTTCCCCCACACTATATCCCCGGGGGAGACCCTAAGTAATTTACCTCCTACACTTTCTATGCTAGCAGGAAAGTCTGGCACTGTTTCACTCTCACAATCATCAGACACATCATTATCTTCAGCCTGACGCTCATAAGAATTACTACTTAACCTACGCAAACTAATAGATAGCTTCTGTTCCTTTGCGTTACTGTAACAATCCATAGAGTCTGCATCACTTTTGCTTGTGTTTTCATCCCTTTTCTTCTGTATTTTGTGCTTTTTTTTATGTTTCACTTTGTGCTTATGTTTCTTCTCTAATGAGTCTAAAGATGGTGGGCTGTTTGGTACATTGTTCCTAGGAGACAAAGCCCCTATATGTTTAGGAGATTTTTCTATCCACAGATTAACAGTTTTTTCAAATGTATTGCTTTTTTTAGCTTGTTTCTTTGCTTTTTTTAGAGCTTTCTTAATAGCTTTTGAATCTGGTTTTGTCATATCACAGGAAACACCAGAATCTTCATTGAAGTCACCATTTAAAGGAGGTATTTTTACAACAGTACCCTCACCTTCACCAAAACATATTTTAAGTGTTCTTGCATTTGAAAACAAATTACTAAATGCATTATCACTATCCTTGGCATCTTCTTTATCACTGTTATCAGATACACTGACGAAAGCAAGTTCTCTTGTTACTTTATCAGTATCATTGATTGTTTTTTTAAAGTTCCTAGTTTTTTCTCCCGATTTCGAAACATTTTTCGATTTCGTAGCATTCGTTATTTCATTTGGCTGTAACCTAGATAGCTTAGGTATTAACATGCCACCCATGAGAAATTTCTTTTCTAATTTGGATGACTCAGAAGCTGTGACACTATCGTCAACTGAATCCAATTTGCGTTTCTTGGACACGTCAACATTTTCACTATTTTCATTGCAAATACCCTGGCAATTTGAACATAACACTTTTCTAGGGCGCAGTCGCACCGTCATCTTCTGCCGTGCCTGTGGTTTCGTTTTAGGACTCTGCTTTTTAGACTTTTGCCCATCATCATATTGTGGTTCCTGATAAGTGAATCTTTGACTAACGGAATGTAATTTCTCATCTTTACTATCCGCTTTTTCACCTTGTGTAGTAAAAGAAGGATGCAGACTATAGACTCCAAATGGTAAATTACTGTAAAGAATGGAAAATGAATATATAACTTGGAAATTGGAAATAATCAATAGTTTTTTATTAAATATTTAAATAAGACATACCCTTTGTTAGAGTCTAAAAGTACACCTTGAAACTTTTTGTTTACATCCGAATATGATACAACAATTAAATCTTCAAGCGCTTCTTCCACATTCACTAAAATTTGAGAATTTTTTTGAATGGTCATATCGGCTGTTGCAAGGACAGCCGCCATATTTTTAACAGACTAAAGTACCATAGACGATAAGAAATGAAAAACAAAATTGTGTTGCACCTACAAAATTCTTAGAATAATTTAAATGAAATTTGGTTTTCGATAGTAAAACATGTTTTCATAAGCATAATATTTCATAGGGGAGCCTTTTTTATACAGAATTTTATAACTCTAACTAAGCAATATAAATACAGTCATCTGTTGTGTTTATTATGTGCTCAGTCTAGGCAAATGTCACTAAGCACTAAACAGCTGAATTTGCCAAATATTTTTGACTTTGAAGGATAGGTATGGTCTAACATTGGAGCGAATGTGACAGTTGTCTTTGAGTGCTTGCTGCTGTTATCATCTAAGAGTAAAGAGGCTTATCTGATTTTTGATGTGAGTATATAGCGGAAATGCAAATAACCGTTCATTTTGTTAAAAAAGAATAATATATTTTCATAAATAAAAACCATTGTAAGTTCAATTTCATACGTCTATAATATTACATATTTCTTTAATATTTCTAATAAGTATAGCTTACATAATATATTACGAACAAATACCGCTTTTTGTTTTATAATATTTAGCTAAGACTTCAAGGTCTTAGAAGGGTAAATCCATGAAACAAAATATTTAAGTCAGTACACTAGTCTAGACCAGATATTACAAGTTTCCTGCTAAATTTTCTTAATAATATTTTAATTGAGGAAAGTAGACACAATATTAAGAACATCTTAAATTCAATTGTTTGTCATTTTACCAGTTTGTTTACTAATATTTTATAAACAGCCATTTGGTATAAAGTATTTAAAACCATATTTTTTTCATTAAAATATAATTAATACTAGATACATTTTAAATCTGATTTTTATGAGAATGTATTTAAAAGCATTTGATTATTTTAAGCTCTTGAAATATAGAGATATGGGAAATGCCATAAAAGAAGAACAGATAACATTTAACGTTATTTCGTCGTAATTTAACAAATTTAACGTTAGTTCCTCAAATTTATTTATTTTCTATGACTGATTATTATAATTGACAAATAACAATATATATAATTTTTTTTGTATACAGTCAATAAACTGTCTTACAACTTCAAGAGGATTATACTAATATATTAATTAATTTTTAAAAAAGTAGGTGGTTGGAGGGGGTGGTAGGATTTTAATAAAGTAATTATATATTATACAGTTACTGTATTGTAAAGCACCACATATGTGAAGAAGTCTTAGTATTGAGTTGGAGATTTCTATAACATTGAAATATTTTATATTTATTTATGAATAGTATAATTATATATTAGTATCATTATATGATTATAAATAATGATGCTTCATAATTTTTTGAATTTCCTTATTTTCTTTATATCTATAATATTATATATATTTGCATAATATATTTTTTAATACCACTATAATTAAATAAACCTTAACTGGTTGAAAATAAAATTTAAAACTAAAACTATAATAAAAATTTAATAGTAGTTGTTGAACTACATTTTATTAGTGACATGAAATCACATTAATAAATTTATAAGATTTTTAGTTCTAAAACCTTTAATATGCTTGAAATACTAAATAAAAAAAAGTTTAGAAGGGAACAATTTTAGATATTTGTCTGTTTTGTATTGCATAAAATAATAACTTTGTTTTTGTGTCAAGAATGCCAAAGTTTTATTGAATGCAAATTAACAAATGAAATAAAATTATAAAACTAATTTATATTATTAAGATATAATTATTATTAAAAATTTTAGATTATGACTGAAAAAAGAATAGACATAACTCAACCACTATGGGATCAAAGCACTTTTGTAGGCAGGTTTCGGCACTTTGCCTTTATCTCCAACCCACTTTTATCCATGACTCCGGAAAAAGAGCTGTATGCGGCTAAGGAACTATATTTGAAATATAAGTAAGTTTTATATTATGAATTTTAATAAAATACATAAAAAAAGTATCTTTTAATTTGAATTGTTACTCTGAATCATATCATAACATAAAATAAATAAAATTTTATTGTGATTTTGATTAAAGTTTAAAAAATTTAAGTTTTTATTTTTATTACAGAGAAGGCAAGGAACCATCAGGTACACAGTTTTCTGAAGTAGTGAGAGCAAAACAATTATATGAGTCAGCTTTTCATCCCGATAGTGGGGAGTTACAGAATGTGTTTGGTAGAATGTCCTTCCAGATGCCAGGGGGCTGTTTGATTACTGGGGCCATGTTGCAATGGTATAGGTAAGAATGTGTATTTTTTTATATATGAAATATTTATTACTGAATTTTAGTCCTACAAATAATATATAATTATCCAGCTGTAAACATGTGAATTTTCCTGACTAGTTCGAACCCATCCACGACCCTTATTTGTCTATTTTGAGAATGGTAAAATCGGGGTGATCTTGACAGCTTTTAAAAATAAATTGAAATAAATAAAAAAAAAAATTCATAATTCAATGTGAGTACAGTCAGATAGGTGTTTATAATAGGTGTATATAATCATAAATCACAAAAGTTTAAATACATAAAAATAAGTAACATATTATGTTACAAACATACCAATTAATTGTTATTAACATTGTCTTTCAAGACAGTTAGTGTCACTGAGTGAGGGATAAATCTTTGTTGTCAATACAATAAGATCTGCGTATGTAAATATGTAAATGGTTTTTGTAGAGAATCCTATTGTCTTAAGGTTTGTGTTATGGAGATATGCTATAACAATACCGATGTAATATTTTACTACCCATTACCATAGACAAGAATTACATATCGTATCTATGGTAATATATAAAATCGATGTCGATGTCAGTATGAAAATTATTATATTTCTGCAATTTAAATTATTCTTACAATAATAGTTTAGATTTTTTTAAATTAATATTTTGTAAAACTATTTATCATATTTATTGTTGTTAGTTTTTACATATTTATTTTGTTATTTCTCTGGGCAAAGGTCACAAGAGTGATTATTTTATTTAAAAGTAATTAAATTAAAATTAACATATTGAATAATACTGGCGCCACCCTCGGGGGACGGACCTTATGGTGCCGCTGAGATAGCAAGTTGAAACAAGAAAGTCGTGAAACAGTATGTCTATCTCAGTCGGGCGCTGGTAGGTCCGTCTTTTAGGATCCTCGGTTCGGTAGAGGGGGTCGTGATTGAAAACACTGGAGTACGATATGTAGATGCGATAGCGAACCAGCCACAATAATGTTTTCAATTCTTCTAGAGTTCCCTTTTCTTCAGAGTTTTTTTTTTCTTGTGACTTCTTGTTCTTCTTAGCCGTTGGAAATAATGTCGGAAGTGGGGCGCCATACTACCGGGTGTAGCACGCCACGTATACCGTAAAGAGAGCCGTGGTTTATAGACTCATTTTACTATAATTTTTCACTATGGCTGATCTGCTTTTTGCTAATATTTATTTCTCTAGATATTATACTTAAACATGTTATACATCAAAATAATCGTCTTAATAAAATCTATCTAAGGGTATATAATACAAAATGGTAATAATCATAAATCTAATATAATACGTAAAAAATATGCAATATTATACAAAAAACGGTACAATAAACAACCTAAAATTCGTTATTATCTTAAAACTATTTATCTCTCAACTATTATCTAAACATATTTATAAACGGTTTAAAGTGCTTTACTTGATTGCAAAAGAAAAATAAAGGAAAATCTAATTATAATTTTCATACTATATTCAAGTGCGAGACAGAGATGCCAACATCTTGCTATCTCTGTCATACACATCAGTTTGACAATAGATTGCTGCCTAACGAGAGACTAGTTCTCTAACTTTAAACTACAAAGTGTGGGACAGATATGCTAACATCTTATCATCTCTGTCAAACCTATTAGTTTCACAAAAGAATGATACATGAGATATTCTAACAAGATTGATTGATTAATATAACTAATAAATAATCAATTACAATCCATTGAAAATATATAAGTAAGTGACTAACAGCCACATGGTATCTCAGAACAGCAACAGCGGTAGTATTTTGGCAATGGGTAAATCAATCTTTCAACGCGCTAGTCAACTACACGAATAGAAACGCTAACTCACCGCTGTCTACCACACAAATGGGCGTGGCGTATCTGTCAGCGACAACTGCTGCCATGGCAACCGCCTTCACATTCAAATTTGGAATTCAGAAGCGCGCAAAGAATCCTATTCTGGCCGTAAGTATTTTTTTGTTTTGTTTATATGATATATTGATAAACGTAAGTCGTTTTACAGAACGATTCGCTATTTTTATGATATTCTTTAGATACATATATTGTTCGAATATTTTATCTCTAGACATACATCGTTCGGAAATGTACTCTTTACGTATACTCTCTAGATATTCATTGTTAAAACATTTCCTCTTTAAGTTCTCTTAAATATTATTATAGTCATTATAACATAGGTTATTCTTTCATTTAATTTCTTTACATACCTTATTTTTCACACGCAATTCAGATTATTTAATAAAAAATTGCTTTACAGAGATTTGTTCCATTTGCGGCGGTGGCTGCCGCAAATTGGGTTAACATTCCTCTAATGCGACAAAATGAAATACTTTTAGGTACCTTTTGAAATGTAGCTATTATAATATTTATATTTATTTAATATTCATAAATTAAATATTATTTCTGATGTATTTTAGGTTTGGATGTTACCGATGAAAATGGCAAAATAATAGGAAAGTCTCAGCTTGCTCCGGTTAAGGGAATATCTCAAGTGGTGACATCTAGGTAATATATTTTTGTTAATGTGAAAACAATACTTAATATTACTTATGCCTAAATATAAAAACCGTCTGTCCTCTTTCCCCTTCATCTTATTCTCCCCACTACATATATTTTAAGTCATACCCCCCTTTTCCACTTGTGTTATTACTTCAAAAGGCCTTATAATTAATATTTTGTAGGATAATAATGTGTGCTCCTGGTATGCTGTTGTTGCCTGTGGTGATGGAACGTATCGAACCAAAAGCCTGGATGCAAAGGATAAAGTGGGCTCACATTGGGATACAGACTGGGATTGTGGGATTATTGTGAGTAATTTATTATTGTTGACTTGTCATTGATTTCATTTTAGGTGAATTTGGTGATATTAATAGTAATATTAATAATTTTTAATAGAGAAATTAAATAATTTTTATTTGCTAGATTTTTCAAGGAAAATCTATATCGTAAAATAATGTTTTATTACTTGGCAATCCAGTAGAGAAATGTGTTTGGTTAAACATTGAACTATTTGAGTTATATTTTAATTAAAAATAATTAATATCTGTAGGATATATTTAGATTGATAATCTATTACTTCTATTATTAGTAAAAAATCTTAATAAAATATGTTTTTTTTTGTTTTCAGCCTAACTTTCATGGTGCCAACAGCTTGTGCTATTTTCCCGCAAAAATGGTACGTATTTATTTTTAACGTTTTTATATAAAAAATATATTATAAGGAATAATTTAATATTATCGTTTCTTTATTTATTTCAGCAAACTCTCCATAGAGACAATAAAACGTTTTGAAAAAGATAGATATGAAGAAATTTTGAAAAACACGGACGGAAAACCGCCTGAATATGTGTATTTTAACAAAGGACTTTAGATTAAGTATTAAGAAATGTAGATTTAGTATTATATTTATTAAGTTTAAATGCAGTTTAAACAGTCAATATCTTTTTCAAACTAAGGTTTTTTTCTTACCAACCAGAATCTTTTTTTTTATAAGCTTAAGCATTGTTTTTTATAGGATTACTAGAAAATATTAAATATTCCATCCTCTGCAATTTTAATGAGATATTTTTGACTGAAAAAGAAAAAAATTGTACTTAATATAATTATAGTTTGCTATGCTTTTTAAATTTTTGCAATTTTTTTTTTGTGACAATAATTACAAATAATTGTATTTTTTTATTTCTTTATCTGAATCAAAAAGAATAATTGTATCAACAGCACAATATTTTTTTTATTTGATTTTTTGAATGATGAGTGTATTTTATTATATTGCTATATATTTGTCTTGATATCAGTATTTGCATTTGAGTATTTTATTTAAAAAATCCTCAGGAAACTTAATGATTTATTAAGCTTTAAGTAAAATTGTGTATTTTTTTCTATGCCTCTTTAAAATCTTTTCTTTTTGTTCTACTATTCTTACTAGCATTTTTAAATGTTATAATTGTTTATAAATATTTACATTCCGGTTTAAATGTATCTTCATTTTATTTAATGCATATTTATTGTAACCAGTTTTTAAAAATGATCTGATTTTTTCTTTTTTTTTGTTGCATAAAATAAAACCTTATTTTGTGTTTTTTTTTAAATATATATATTTTTGAATTTTTATTTAGTGGGTTGTTTGTATGAAAAGATAGAAATAATAATCTAAATATAAAATAGAGATCTGTTTGTTTTTGCGTTTGAGATTTTTTTACTTCGATATTAAATGCTGTGATTAATTTAAAACAGTGTTATTTGTGTTTCTTTAAACTTTATATTTATACAAAATACAAGTTTTGATATTATAATAATGATGGTATTAAAACGATATTGTTTTAATTGAATATTTAATAAATAGAATGTGTTGTTCACGCTTTAAAAGACAATAAATTGTAGTTGCTGGATATCTCGTTTTTATTTAAGCATTTTAACGGTTTCGTCCGATATAACCAAGGTTCTATTTTTGAGGTTAATTTGAAATTTGTTAAAATTGTAGCCAAAGACAAAGAAAGTTAAACTGAAAAGTTGAAACGTCTTGATGTTTTTTTTTGAACTGTTGATTTTTAGCTTATTTTATTTTTAATTAAATACATGATTTTAAAATCCGAAATTTTTTCTTGATCCTTTTGCATATCTTTAGGTAATTAATTTGTAATGCCCTAATTTTTTTTAACAAGAAGAGCTTTTCAATCATAACTGACCTAGTTATGAATGAAAAGCTATATTAAATGCAATACTTATTTATATATAAGGAGCGTTTTATTTTCAAAACTATAAACAAACAACAGTACATTATAAACTTGTTTTATAATTATTTAAAATAATAATGTCAGGCAGTCAGCCTTATCAAAAAAACTAATAATATAAAAGCAATTAACAGCCGGTTGAAATATTTGTTGTGGCATAACATTTGTAAATAAAAGGACATAAGTTGAATGATGAGCACATATTCCAAAGTGAAAGCAACAGCATAATCCGGTCGTTAAGTTGGCAGAAGACATTTGTCAATAAAAACATTTTGTGTCAAACTTTTACTTTTTCATTGTCCGACTTATTTTGACAGCAAATAGGTTGCATAACGTCATTAAAATTCTAATATTTTTTTAACTAGATGTATGAGATACGTTAAAGTCATTTATAAAAATATATTTGAAATAAAACAAAAAAATAATAAGTAATTTGTTTATTCATATTGAATGAATGATATTCTTATAAACAGAATTAAAAGTTTGAACTGCAGCGTTGCTTACAGATCTAATTACAGATAATATAAATTACAGTGTTAATGTACAGTCTGTTAGTGTATTATACATAAGGCACCGATACATAATACGAATGAGAAAATTGAATGAAGCTCTTATTTTATTGGCGAAAATGGCTTTTTGTATTAGCTATGAATTAAATATTTTAGACTGGCAAGAAAATTTTGAATTTCGAAAACAATTTTAAAATGCTAACGAATTTTTGATGCTGACTTTTATCAAACATTTTATAACCGTATATATACGGTGCCTATTTTACATATATCTAAATATAAAACAATATTAAGTTGGAAGTGAACTTTTAAATACATAAAAATACGTATATTATGTAAGTACGTATCAACTTTATAAAGACTACACTACAACACGCATTACAAACCATTCGAAAAAAACTAATATTATACAAAGAATACATACAAATAAAGTCAAAATAAACATATTTCTTTTCTTTCACACGCATACGGCTTTCCTTTTCTTATAGAGGAATAATTCTTAATATACTCTAGCCTTTTCCAAAAGTACAGAAGCATCACACATGGCTTTAGCAGTGGAGCGGACTAAGAACATTAGATGGAACTGTTCAAATATATTTAATTGCACCCTTGTTCGTACCAAGCCGTGTAAAACCGTCGCCCTTTCTAAATCCAGCCATCTCTGTAATGATAACTCTCGTTCGGTCACCGGGACTCCCTGGACCACGTCCAATGGTCCCCATAACATAAATTCGAGAACAGATTTCGCGTGGTTCAGAGATACGGCACGTTCTTCCTGGAGGATTTCTTTCAACAATGGCGTCAGCTTTCCTCTTGGTAAGAATATTTCGATGGCTCTCAAAGCGCATTTGCAAAGCGAGTTGAGGTCCTCGTCTGTCGATTTACTGCAGTTCATGTCGTCAGTTAAACTGAAATAGGAAAATAGGTTGATCCCCTTAGTTACTTGTTATTTTAGGATTCATAATGTTATTTCGAAATCAATTTTGATAAATACAGAGCACAGCTAGGTAAATTGTGTAAACAATGATGATAAAACTTCTCACCCTTGTAAAATACATAGTCGTTCATAACAATTGGTCTTGGGGGCTGACAACGAACTCAGTCTGTCTTCAGGTGTCGGCGAATTTATTGTACTTCCATTTGTCTGAATCTCCTTCATCAAAATAAAGGAGGTTAAGGACTCCGGCAGCTCCTCGATGCCCCTTGCTTGGAGACACTTGAGACCATTTATTATTTGTAACATTACGAATATAGCTTCGTGTGTTTGATCATTTTGGACGAGCTGGTGGTCTTGCGTAGTGTGTTCTGATGTTTGTAGGTTTTCGCCATAAGACTGTATGGTGTCCACTTGAGCGTGAGCTAGAACTACGATTGTTGCTAAAAAAATACATTTTAATTTTATTTTCACATTTTCAGGCATAAAATAAATTTTTGTTATAGGTTTTTAGCAAAGTCCACTTTCTTTGTTTCTTTAAATTATTGTTTTAATTAAGTAAGAACTCAGTAATAAAATGTAAAATAACCTTTATTTACCTTGCACTAAATCCTCCCCAACCTCCCCGAACTGTTGTAATGGCACCAAGTCACAGAATTCTGTGATCGCATTCAGACTCAACTGTGGTTGAACTGATTGACAAACAATCTGGGATGCCATTTGTTCCTTAGACAACATCAATATCACATTAACTGGGCCTTGGTTTGAATTCCATACCGCTGGGTAAAAAAACCGCTTGCCAGCTTTTGTGAAGTTTTTGTTATGTTGTATTGTGAAATCGCTCCAGCGTAGATTTGTGGAGGCCTTCAACCCACGCAGTGATGCTTGCATCGTTGCACTTTGTTGAACCTGCAAATAATATAAAAAACTATATTATAAACTAAAGCTTTATATATCAAAGTATCTCTAATTCTAATAAGGAAATTATATCATGATAGATTTTGAAATTTAGCAAAATAGGAAACGATTTTGACTATAAATTATGTAAACGGTTAGGGTAAAGTGAAGCAATCTAAGCAAACCGATTTCTCAAGCACGCCTGAGGGCACGTCCGACTAAATTACCTGTTCTAAAACCTGCGCCAGCGCTTCGTGATTAGCGATAACGACCGCTCCGTAATTATCCTCAAGATTCTTGTGAACGACGCTCCTTCCTTTACGTACTCGTAGTTTATTTGTTGTGTTCTTAGGAGTCATGTCATTCTGATAATCATCGTTAGTTGGACCGTCCATGTTGTCATTGGAACTATAAAAACTATATGGCGAATAAATTTCTGATTCAGTTTCACTTCCGCAGTAAGGAAGGGATGACCTGAAACCATTTGAATATTTGGGATATTCGGTTGTCTCTTCAATCTTTCTCTCTGTTCGTTCTACTTCTCTGGGTTTGATGGCAGCATCACATTCAGGTGAACTGGATCTAGCATGATGGACGTATTCGTAATCACTGTCACTATTTTTGGCTGAATCGCAGTTTTCTTCATCATATTTAGCGTTGTTGTAAACATCATCATAATTATGTATAACAGTGTCGTTAGTGGCTTGTACCAGTTCCTGTGGTTCGTCGTCATCTTTGTCATCATCTATCGTGTTACGGCGTTTGACTAGTTCTAGATGTGATTCGCGTTCGCGCATGCTCGCCGTCCGTTCTGGCTTCCTTGGTGCTAGAGCTGATCTTATCTCTCCTGAAAAATAACAAAGTTCATTTACATTTAAATTACTAGAAGAACGAGGAAAAGATGTAATGTATGCATATTTTATTATTATGTATCTATATTTTAAATGCGTGGGTAATATCTTCAAAAATATTGTTTTTGGTGATATTCTAGAAGCAAAAATGATTTTTGTGGTATAACCATATTGTTTTTATAACCACTAGTAATAATCTTATTTTCTTGTGAGATATTTAAGATTTACTTTTATCATATTATTATACGTAAGTATTTAACGTGAATGTTTATCTCTAAAATATAATCCATTTATAGAAATTCTCTAAATAATAACGAAAAACAGATAAACATAATGACGTGAAAGCTCCATTATTTTTATTATTAGATATAGAAATAGACATCGAAATAGATAAACAAATTCGTTACATTTAAACAAAATTAGAGATTCTATAAGCATAAATTAATAGTATAAATATTTCAATATTATTGGAATTTGCCTGACGAGTTTCATACGGGATTCTTATTTACAAACTCGGAGGATGGATTTAATCTAGTCTTGCAAACTGCGTTAATAATTACGGGAGTACAGTCGGATAATTGCAAATAATTATAATTATGAGTCACAAAGTTTCAAATAATTTAATTTATCATACTATATATCTAAACTAAAACAATTAGACATGTATACTTGACAAGATATTAACAATGGTAGGGGTACTTACCTAAATTTGCATATATATTGTCATCTTGCTTGGGGGCAGGGGACCAAACTTGCTGTTTTTGTTTTTTTTGCAATGCAATAGATTTTGGTGGCGGAGGTCGCGCTGGCTTTGGGAAGCTGGAAGAAGCTTTATAATCTTCACTGGAAGTCCTCGGGGGTGGTGGGGGTTTGTTCACAATCTTCTGTGGTGTCTCATCTGTTGCAGAACTGCTGCCACTGTATATTGATGACACGTCGTCATGACTCAATCGACGTAAGTTATCAGAAATTTCACAATTCGATTTCACCACTTCGACATTCGAACCATTAATATCCAACGGATGAATAATGACAAGACGAGGTTTTGGTTTTGGGGTTAAGTCAAATATCTCCTCGGGTTTTGCTGCCACTTTAGTAACAGTAGGGACACTTAACTCCTTTTTGTCTAAATCCTTTGATGAGCCAATTCGTAGTAATTTTTTTATTGAAAATTTTAGTTTACCCTTACGTTTCTCATCTAAGAGTAAATTGTCGTGTGATAGAGATATATTTCTTCTCGGAGCGGGTTCAGGTACATGATCAGACTTTTTAACATCGTCCTCTGAAGTTCTGAGTCTTGGAAGAGAAGACATTACAGCTCTCTCACGTTTTTCCATTTCTCGTACAACAGGTGAGTCTGATTTCATAAAACCGTTAGGATTTCTTTGATAAATATTGCTGGAATATTCCTCTGTCGGTGATAATGGAGGTGTGGGTGCTTTGCGCTTACATAAACTACTTAAAGAAGTATCACTGTCTTGTTTGGTTAGCACAGGTTTCGCGTAATAAACCGAGTCCGACCTTTCGTCATGAATTTCGTTGGTTTTGTGGTCGTTTATGTAACTATTAACAACATTTTCTTCGTCCTCCCTTTTTATTGTTTGTACATGCATAACAACCTGTTGTTGTGAGGTAACACTTTTTTTAGATTGTTTAATGAGTGGTTTAACCGGCAGCTTAGGTTTTTCTGGTGGGACTGGTTTACCAGTTATTATATCATTAATCATACCGTGTAAAAATGATGGACGAGGGTCCATGGTTGGAACTGGACTATTAGGTAAAGCAGGTGCTTCACTCATTTCATCTGGGTCTGCTCTGCCATCAGGCTCGCCAGCTAGCTCACGGCTCGCATCAGCGGAGAACATTTTTTCTGATGCATTGGGAATGATAGATGGCATATCCATTATTGGACTTTGGAATGTTGAATAACCATTACCAGCTTGTCCGTCACCGTTTCTCGTTTGTCCAATTGGTGACAATTTGATATTTTTATCTTCATTAAATACTTTTATTTTAACGGTTTCCTCAGTTTTATTAAACTCAGAAAAATGACCACTGTCATCATTATCGGAGTCAGTGCGTCCACTGAAACTTTCGTCATCTGAATTAAGCGAATTATTTGCGGTAGAGTTTAATGTGTCTACAGCTGAGTCAACACTACTATTTTCAATATTAATTTTACAAAATTTAAACTCCGGACGGCTAAGATTAACTTTGGGTCTTTCTTGTGTTTTAATTAAAGGCGACTTTCGAACAATAGTGTTCTTTTTTATTTCTGTCATTTCCTTTATCTCGCACTCATCTTGCATACTTTGTTTTACCTTACTCTCTACAATAGAAGGTTTGTTACAATCGGTTTGACTAAAATTGAAGTCACTACCTCCTATTCGGTTTTGTTGCAAAGTCTCTGATATTTCTTCAAGCAGAGATTTTTCGGTACATAATATACCATCTGACTGTTTTGAGCCTTCGGACGTAATTATAGTTTCTGATTCTTTTAAATATGTTGATAGAATAATGTTAGTTTTGTACCCGTTAGCATTTTCATCAGGTTGTTCACCTAAATTTATTAGAGCGGGTTTTCTCGTATGCGTTTTTATATTTGGGCCCTTGGTTTCAGAACCAAACGGGGTCACTGATACCAATAAAGTCTTTTTTTTGCCATCAGAATCAGTCTGAACTTTTCCTAATAATAAAGATGTGTAGGATTTTGCGACAGAATCACCTAATAAATTTGCCTTCACTGTATTAAAATCTGTGTTAGATTTTGTTATACGATGGAGTTCTCTTTCTTCTTCAGTGTCTGGGAATGTGTCGTCTTCACCATTGTCTTCGGAAACTTCAAATTCTTCATCGTCTGACCAATCGTCACCTCCATAACCTATAACGCTACATACTTCTTCAGGAAAACGTACGTTTCGTTTTCCCTTCTTTTTTTGATGTATTTTAAGAATACTGGATGGATTTTTTTTGAAGAATGCGCCTCTATTTTGGAATGGTGTAGCTAAATATTTACTACCGTCTGTCGTTTTCTCCTGCTTGGCGTGTTCCTCTCTAGATTTAAAACAATTCGAACAGAAATCCTTTTTCCACGCATTCTGCACGAAGCTGTGGCAGACCGGTGACATCTTGTTCTTAGAATAGCGTCTGTTGATTACATAACCGGCATTCTGAAAAAGAAATATTTAATTTTAAGTAACCCATAAAAATTTTGATCTCGAATCACATTTATTGGGTTCAGTAATTATTTATATTGAAAAAGTGAACACATGAATTTATTCAGAAATGAAAACTCGTGTACGGTATTAACAAAACGGTATCGTGTTCATTGTTACATAAAGTTACAATGGTTGCTAAACATGTTTTGTTGAAGAATACTTCATTGGAATACCTAGAACAGTTACAAAATGATCAACTATTATGTAAAGCATTAAACTGCATTGACAAGTAAATGGTATATAATAACGTTATATTACAACGGATTTATAACTTTTAATGATATTAATTGGTGAGTCTTGTTGCGGTATAAAGTCATATAACATTACGATCCAGACGTAAGTGTTTTCAAATATCAGTCTTTACACACTGCATATACAAACTTGTATGACTTCATTATCTATTGAGCTTGGTAAATCAATACTTAAATATATAATATCTCAATTTTAGAAGTTAAATTTGGTTTTACATTTATATTAATAATTTTGTTCCGTAACTGAATAAAAGTTTTTATATCCATTATTAATCTTTCTTTAAAATCTACCTTTTTTTGGTCAGTAAGTAAGTCAGTCAATATTAAAACAACAATGCGCCCTAAATTAGATGTTTCGATGAGAACTTGTGTAAGAAATAACAATGCATTGCCCGATATTTCACGGTCATGGTTCCATCAGTAATTATGTAACGCCATCTATCGACTGAATTATTTAATCTTAAATCGTGAGAAAGTTAATTAGCTATGGTAGTCAACATTTTGTTAGATCTAAAACGATTAGTAAAAAAATATTGATTATTGTTGTATTATTTTATTTTGTACAAATAACAGAGAATCTATCAAAGCGCATATCAACATTTATTAAATATTGAATCTAGGTTCTAGGTATTTTCTAAGAATACAAATGTTCTAAAGTCTAAATATAAATACATATAAATTTACATTGTTTCTTTGTCATATATACATATTTTTTAATTTACCCTCTAGCGCTTACAGCGCTCACTACAGCGCTCTCAAATTTTATTTTTATTTAGAGTTAACAACACTAAAAATTTTGTGTTGTCAAAAAATTTGTTAGTTAACAAAACTTAGTACACAATGAACGGACTTTCCCATTTATAACATAAGGATGAAACTAAAATAAACATTCAAAATTGTTTGTTCAAAGAGAAATTGTTTCTTTACCGTTCAGTTCCATGATGACAGAGAGTTGTTTGTTTTGAAATCTTTTAAAATAACTACATTACATAACGTTAATTGTCTAATGTACTGGCAACTTTTATTTATAAAAGACTAGCTTATATTAGCGGTTCTACCTGCGTACAAACGATTTTATTTCGTATCAATATAAGTTACGTCAATAACGTAATACTAGGTAGTATATAGCAGGGGAAGGCAACTCATCGAAAGCACCCTCTAGGTCAGTAGATCGCGGGTAACGAAAAAATTATCAGTACCTACCTATTCTCCCATCTTCAATATTATGAAAATTATAAAATGGAGAATAGTAAAAAAAATCCTAGTCGCAAATTCCTAGATCGCAAAGAATTAGAAAAGCAAACAGTAGATTTCGAGCCCAATTGAGTTGGCCACTCCTGGTTTATAGTCATCCTCATGAACCTGTCTATCATAATTAGAAATAATTATTCAATTCCATCAAATAGTTTCGGTGAATAGCGCGTTTAAACAAACAAACTCTTCAGATTTATAATATTAATATAGATTAACAATTATTGAAAACATATTTTTTATAAACAAAAATATCATAAAGGATTTTTTAAAGTATTAATTGAAGACTATATCCTATTACCTCCTTTACATCTACTGATTAAGGTTATTGTATACAACATATATATATATATATATATATATATATATATATATATATATATATATATATATATATATATATGTTGTTTATGGCCATTATTATGTTATATCGCATTAATGTTTCTTTATATAGAACGTAAATAAATAATAAATAGTAATTTAATGTCCCTACATTTAACAATTATCTGATGTAATACATACATATATATGACTGTAATCTTCATATTAGTGCAAATAAGTAATAAGTACACATAAAGAATATATACATGTGAGTGTTACTGCATACAAGGTCGTTTATGAGTATACGCACACATAGAAAGTGGTCTTTGCATGTGTGCGTATACACACTGTAGGCATGGTCTTTGTTAGTATATGGAGGTCAACGTACCACATCCTTGGTAGACATTACAAAAAAAAAATACAGAAAAGTGCTACAGACCCAATTTTTTTTTTTGGGGTCATTATAATTTGGACTTGTATATATTATATAGGTTGATATTACTCTTCTCAGAACCTTTTACTTACTTTTATTAGTTTTTAGATTATTATTTTTTTAATTCAGTTATTCACGTTATATTAACGGTTTTAATCATTATTTTAATTATAGTAATAATTTCATTATTTTTTTTAATAATAACCAGTAATTTAAGTAAAAAATTTATAGTGAAAATATTTATGAGTAAAAGCCCTAGCAGGTATTCGGGTCACTTCACCTGGGACCGGTGTCAGAGAAATTGAGGCGTCACGAACATCTTTGTGTTGAAGTAGATCACAGATGTTAATAAAAATTGGTCAATGACAATTTATATTTATTTTGTCTGGTTTGTTATATTTGGTTATGTATGTTACGAAATTTTACTGTTATTAAAATTTGGCTATTATATTTTATTAATTATATATTAAATTGTATTAATATTGTGTTATTTTCATTAGTTGACCTAATAAGGTATTTCTCAGTTTCTCACGGTTCCATCGGTGTGGGATCGATTTTACTAGGAACGCCACCAGACCCTCAATTTCGACTCGCTGCGATCGCGAAATCTCGGGTGCATGTTGAGCGAAGCGAGCCAAGCCGAAAGCTTCGTCTTGGTGTGGGATGTCGTAATTGTAGACCTTACACTTGCGCAATTTTTTTTACATTGAATTCTATGGAAGTGATGGTTTTTGGACATTATTCCTCAACAATTTTTCAAAAAAATTCATTGTTTTTGAAATTTTTTTTTTGGTGGTGACCAACGACAACGAATTTTTTTGAATTTTTTTTTTACAAACCAACACACATATCAGCATGGTATGTGTGCAAAATTTGAAACCGAACCGTTAAGCCGTTTTAATGCCAACTTTGTAAAACCAATGCAAATTCTCTCCAGTAGAGCGCTCCGCTCGCTTCGCTCAATAAAAATTTGGCTATTATATTTTGTGTTTATTGTTATTCAATAATATTATATTTTATTACTGTTGTCTTGTTTCTTTCTCTTTAGATGACCAAATAAAGTACTTTTTAATTGATACTAGCTGTTTGTCACGATTCCAACCATGTATGAACCATTTAATTTATTATTAAAATAATTTTAATCACTCACAACACCATAATCAGAAAAAAAAATTTGTCCAATATAGTAGAAGAGTTTGTTTAAACAAACAAACAGGCTTTTCCGCTTAATAATATTAGTATGAAAAAAATATGGAGAAATATATTTTTATAGTAATTTTCTAATCAACATGGCGACATCAAGCTTATGACTAATAGTAGAAATAATAAAATAAAATTTAACATTAAAAATATAAAAAAAATGTAATTTACATTAATTATTCTATTTTTATAAATCAGGTAGATGATATCATCTTAAATGTCACGAGTTCATGGATTTTTGTTAATATGATCCTTTTAGATAATTCATCCCACGCAAGATGAAAGATGCTGGTTGCTAAGTTAAAATAAACAAGCTTACCAAATAAGTTTTCATATTTGAACTATTAAAAATATGTGATTAAAATAAATTAAATTATTAGAAAAAAAATCATGTCATTTTATTTTTTTTTTATTTATTTTTTTGTGTCATTTTGTTTCTAATATTTAAATTATTAAAGGTCTTTAATAGTTTAAATAAAGGTTAAAGGTATCAGAAAAAATGACATATTGTTTTTTATTAAGTTTTCGTGTTATTTTGAATTTTTTTTTTTTCAAGTTTTTATAAAAAAAAATTCTTACTGTTATGAACTTACCTAGCAGCCGTTTACTTGACGTCGACTTTACTTATTTATCTTATATTTACCTCGTATTATAACTTTCTCAAATTACCGACAGATTGACTAAAACAAATAAAATTGTAAATGTCAGTATGTTTGTAAATCCTTCACATTTGCTTTTATCACCTTTCTATTTACATTACATGAATAATTTTACTTGAATATTGAAACTTATACGATGTTTTATGTAGGTAGATTTAAAATAAAACTTTTTATATCAAATTATATAATTGATAAGATATCCAAATAAAAGTAATTATCAATTAAGTTTCAATTAATTTTTCAGAATATATTTATTTTTGACTAAGTTGTACGCTATGTATTTTTTTGTTAACTAAATTGGACGCCTTATAATAGTTGTTAACTAAGTTGGACGTTTGAAAGGTCATTAACATTTTATTTGAAAGGGCAACATTTCTTTCCCAGAACGATAATTGCAGGAACCCGCTTTCATTCTCACGAGTTAAGAATTTAGACGTTTGAAACATTCCTAAGTAATAAAATTTAATTTATATATTAATGTTACACAATCACTTTATTGTTTAAAGATGGAGGAAAGTTATTATATAATTATATCATAAAAATAATATTTAAAAGAATGCTGAGTAACTTTTTATTATAGATAAGCTAATAAGTAAACTATCCTTAGCTTCTGGTCGTTTTAAATTATTATATATTCATGGAATGCGGAATACTTAGAATATCTGAGAGAAAAGCGTTGTATTTATGGAAAGAAAAATAAAGTCACTCTATTAGCTATGGTCAAGTTTTCTTATATCCCATAGACAATCTTGTTTTTTGTAAGGTGTGGTAAGTTATGTGGATACTGCACTACGGTCGCTTTCGAGGAGACTTTCAAGTTGAATATTTATTACAGAATCTACACACCCATAGACAGCGACTAGTTCTAGATTTTGTCGTGATATGTATCGAACGAAAAATATATTATTTAAGAACGTTATTTATCGATTGAATATACAAACCTGGTAGCTATTAAGTTTTAAAACTATCATAGTTTAAAATAAGTTTTGTTTTTCTATGATAATCATTTCTTTTTTAAAAGAAGAGCAACCAAATAGAAACCTCATAAAGTAGTGAAGAGTTCTGTAAAACAATAATGTTTTTCAATTATTTTAGTATGATATTGAAAAGTAAGATTATTTAAATATTATAACGTGATATATCAAGTCTACATAACTTAACTATACTTAGTTACTAACATAATTTGTTTTAGGTCAATGACCTCTATACGATGGAATCTTATAAAGAGTATTTCAGGTTCCTTAAAATCAGCCATTTTAAATTTATAAAATGGATAACTTCTTTAGAAGTAGCGACTTTTCCTACGCAACTTTTTTTTCTTCATTTAATAGTACAAATCAATATGGTTCCATAATAGTAATTATTAAACATGTTTTTATTCATATTCATGAAATAATACAAAAACAAAACAATCGGGTAATGTAATAGTAATTATAGATTAAAAAAAATGAAGCGAAAAGTTTAAAATAAATAAATAAAAAAAATAAAATAAAATATACAATATAAATAAATATAAATATATATTATTTTTACAAAATTTTATTCAAAAACTTCTTAATTAAAATGATATTAAAAGAAACATAAAAATGTTTATAATATGTGATATTTGGTTATTTAAATTCGTGGATATTTTTTCGAACAACTTTGAATCCATTAAGCATTCTTTATTGATCTTTTTACAGGTTACTGCCCTCCTATAATTTATGGGTCTACACTAAGAGTATAAATAATTTAATTATTTAAATATATCTTTCTGGTCACAAGTGTGTTTCGTCACTAATGCTACTCCTAGAAGAATAATGGTAGGATGCCGAAAATTGGCAGAGTTGTCGAAGATTTATAAGTCCTGAAGATTTTTGGTGAGATTTGTGATTGTAGTTTTTTATTAAAAGGTCAAAGTGTGGTCCATAGAGTTAATATGTGCCATAAGAAACACAACTGTGGTACATTTCATGATCTAATAATTTTCTTAAATATGTTTTTATTTTCTGTTGATCACTTTTACTATTCTGATTCAGCAATGTTATAATTACAATCCCAGTAATAAATGCTCTTTATATTGGAGATACTTTCGATACAGCGATTCATTGAATCTTGTCGAGTGTCAAATAATCTCATCTAAGATAATAATATCATTCCTAAATAAACACAATCATCAAACATGAAAGTCGATAAAATAAAAAAATAGTATTATTTTTATAATACCTTTCCTATAACAAGGTATCTAATATTAATTCTTTGATTTAATTTTTTTTTAATATTATTTATTTTTTTTACAAAAAAAAACAACTGTTTCATATTTGCAAAGTAGTGCCTTCCCAAAGTTAGAAATAAATGATATTAGTCTGAGGTTAGACCAAAACCAAACTAAGGAATTTTTTTACATGGCGCCCTCTAGGACTTGGAGTGGTCGCTCAGTTCGCAGTAGGGCAGCGCATTGCACGAAAAGTATTGACAAACTTGATTGAAGTCTAAAGATATAAAAAACGTACATTCTTTTCTTTGTTCAATTAACATCAATAATATGCGACGTGAATGTCCATATTCATATATATTAATGAATAAATAATGAAATAATAGTAAGTATTCAATCCGGTTTGAAAGCGAACAATGAAAGCCGCACCTTTTATTTTATCAATTGTGGACAATCATTGGTATTTTGTTGTGTCCATACATTTGAATTGAGTTATATTTTGTTTATAATGTAGGGAACAAACGAACAAACACTCTAACTAGTAACTTTTTTGGCATTGACTCTTATTGCTGAAATTTTTAAAATAATTTAAATTTGTTTTTTTTTTAATATATTAAGGAACATAGTAGTATAGTAACAAAGTAAGATAATTGGCGGTAGTTAACTGAAAGTGAAAAGCTAAAAAAAAACTAATATATTGTACTTCATGGAACTAATATCTGAGTTGTAGCTGACAAAGTTGTATTTATACATAAAATATAATATTTACGTACTGTGACTTGAAGTATTTCATTTAAACAATATTATAATTCAAACTTTAAGGTTAAAGCACAATATTTATAAACAAAATACCGGAATGACATCATCATATAAAAAACTTAAAAGGTCACCTCTTTGTATTGTCCACTACCTGATCAGGCGCATCCTAAAATATACAATTTTTATAGTTGTGCTGTATTTATTTCATAAAAAAATAAACACCAGACAACTCGTTGTAAAGATTATTTTCTATACAATTTTGTTCTAGAATTAGCGATTACCCATCAAGTACCTGACTTGGGTCACAGACGCTTCACTATCGTGAGATATTTTTATAGTAGCAACTTTCTATATAACTTTGAATATTTATAAATTCATCAGAATAATTATAATTTATAATAATATTATAATATATCGATTTTTATATAGATAAAATCGATATATTGTCCGTATGATTAATTTATAAAATTAAATTAAAAGGCTAACAGCATTAAACAACTAATATTAAGTTAAAATATATAAAACTTAGTCTGGTTATGTTACAAGATAACGGTGACTACAAACTGGTTAAGACGACCTATTTGATTGCGGCTCACACGAGAGGCTCGGATTGGATTTTATTGTTATAATTTTATGATCTCTATATAAAAAAGCAATTAAAAAAGATAAAAGGATAGATAAAATCAAATAACATTCAATTTGTTAAAAAAAGAAATAAAAAGTATTCATAAGAAAAAAATCAAAATATTTAATTCGTCTTTCAAAATAATCAAAAATAAAACTATTTCACAGACAGCAGAAGAGAAACTTCTAAGATTAAGGTATTAAGATTTTATTTTGAAGTTGTTTTTAAGTTTTATTTGCAATATATGTAATATTACATTATTTTATTATTTAAAACGAATGCGTGTTATTAGAAGGTTACGGAAACTAAAACAAAACAAAAAAATAACTAAACGTAACTCAAAACGTAAATGTGATTGCTGGACGCTAGATGGCGTTAAAAATAGGTAAACCTACACATTTATGTGTGTAAGTGTAAAACTATATACTGAATTTGATAATATGAAATCTAGCTTTACACAAAGTAGGCTTATACATAGGCTGTATGATTTTAAATAAAATTATATACGAATAAGTACTTACATAGTTTGTGATTAAATGAAATGAACATATGACTCTTTCCAAAGAAACCTTGTATTTGACTTTGTTAACAGTACTCTAGGCAATCTTTTTGTTACTATACCGTTCGCATTTCCATTTCATAAGGTTTCAAATCATAAATAAAGTAAAAAAATTACACTTGAAAATTTTATAATATATCTTTATTTATTTTTTATTGGAAAAAAAAACAGCATCATACTCAGGTAACTTTTACATATAATATAGAACAGATATGCCAGTAAAATTTCCACAAAAAAAAATACACGGAAAAAAATAAACTAAGGAGATATAAAAAAAAACACTGATAAAAATACACAAAACAAAACGGAAAAAAACAATATATTTGTGTGAGCTGTGAGTATCTTGAAATATTCTAAAAACATATCATGCAATAATTAAAAACTTAGCGTTTTTACTTAAAAAACATGTCTCGTAGTTATTTCATTAGGTATTGCGACAGTGAGTCAGTGGTAACAATGATTACAATTCTTTGAATATAACACGTTTCCAAGTGACATAAGCATCACTTTATATGAAGAATTGCAATTTTATATAATTTCTAAACGCAACCGTAACATGTACTGGTGTTGCCAGAATGGGTATTAATGTCCCATATTAGGAAAAAGCTGTGTTTTTATAATGGTATATATTATATGCACTATTGATTCAATAAAAGAAAACATTTATATTTCTATAAATCATTAGTATCATTGCGCAATGGACATTATAATTATTTACAATATATTTTTCTTAGAGAATAATGTGTACTTCATTTATATTAATATTACCAGTCCCTTGATTACAACAAGGAAGCCAGTAGATCAGGCAGTTGCATATTTTATGTCTAGATAAATAGTCAATTTCAAAGTATTCAAGTAGGCAGACATTGCACTTATGAAACAGAGTAGTTGCAAGGTGCCTTCGGCAGGCCTACAAAGACGGTTGCGTTCTTTGAATATCTATCAAAAATCGACACCTACTCACCCTTTTAGCACAGATACATTAATTATATTTGAAAATTAACAGCCTTGTCGCTTCTCTAAAGTCAGTCAAATTAAAAAAAAAAGAATAAGAATATTAATAGACTTGTCGCTTCTCCAAAAACAATTAAATTAAAAAAAATATATAATACGGCCATAAGTCCAGAAATAATTATATGGTTTTTATATTATACAAATTATATTTTGATTTCTGATTTCTTAACTCGTTAGTAAGTTTTGATGAGTAATACGATATATAATTATCGTATTACGATAATAGATCGGAAGTTAATAATTTCCTTAAGTAATGATTTAGTCATCAAGATGTCATAATCGATTTGCGATTATCGATAAAACGATGGCTTAATAGATACTTTATTAACATTGAAATGAACTTCGAATAACTATTTATTATGAATAATATTAATACTATACAGAATTAATTATAGTTTTAGGAGAAAATACATAATACTGATTTGATAAGTCTAAATTTCTGGACTGGATGATTAAAGATAAAATTATTTGACAGCACTATCAAGAATTGTGATTGGCTGTTCAATCGACCAATCAGGCAGTTGTCACACTAAATATTGTAGTAGAATAATTGTTAAAAAGTAATCGGCTATACAGGAATCGACTGACTATACATAGAAAGTTCTCATACCGATATATCTAAACAATTTGAGAGGATATGTTAAATACTTTTTGTTTTAGGAGAGTACTTTTGGGGTAGGGATGGTTCATTTTAAATATGAAAAGTACGAGTTATTATATAATAAATCAAGAGACACATTCAACTAATTGGCAGCCCTAGCGCTCCCAAAGTGCAATCTATTTATAAACAGAACATAAACTATAATTAGAAGAAGTTACTGACCCTTTGGAACTACGATATTGGGTTCAGCTTTATTGTTCAAGTCATATCCGCGATTTAATGGAGTATTTACGAAATACATAACTTCTTTTATGACCAAATCTATAATATTTCCGTCGTTATGAAGTCCTATGTTAGTAAATATTTTATGTTTGTATGTGTGTATATAAACCTATTTAAACCGTTTTAGTGCCATATACATTATACAAAAATATCTTATACCAGTAAAAAGTGCATTTTTATTGATTATTTATATAAACAAGACAAATATTCACCGTTTCGGTTACAATATACCAATATTCATAATTATTTCAACATTCTCTTCAGAAGATTTTGTACTATGGTAATAAAAACTAAGAAGTTGTATACTACATATTTATTGACAAGAAAATTACAGAAACAGAGTGAACTGTGAAAAGGAGCGCTATCGCTACGCTGGCATTTTTACAACTAGCGAGAGCAGCGCGACGGCGCTCCTTGGCAGTTATAGGGTTTCCTATAAGATTGGAGTGTATACACAGAGGCATCTGGTAAATATAAGACATTACAACAAACTTGAACTTAATAGTGATGTCAGTACAGACAAACACACAATACACTTGTCATTAGGGGAGCTGTTACAATGGTGAACAATGCATGGGAATTTCGAAATCTTAATGCTTATATTAAGAAAATTTATAAAGGTTATTACGTGACTTGAACTAAAGAGACTACAACAGTGGGTTTTTATAGCTTTCTTTACTATTTTGTGCTTTATTCCTCATGTATATTAATTTTCTTATTCATATAAAAAAAAAATTATTTATACATTTTATATAATAGAAAAGAGGCTATCATAAACGATTTAAAAAAAAAACGTACGTAGCTAACGTAATGAATATGTCATAAAACCTATATATTTGTTTGTTTATGAACTTTTTATATTTTATCTGTGCGAGAACATAAATCACTGTACAGATCTTAAGGAAATTTGTTGTAACAGCTTTTATGGTATACTGAGACTATAATTAGAATAAATATAAAGTATATTTTACAGCAGATAAAATTGGACATTATTCTAAATATTAAATTATTATAAAGAGAATCAACGGCAAGAAAAGAGTCGACAAGAACCCAAGAACTACAATCATTTCTTATTTAGCTAATTTCTAATAAAACTACCAAATGTTTTAAAAGATTTAAAATTAAAAAAAAAAAACTATCAAAAACTTTTGTAAGTCAGGAAACATATTTTCTAAATAACTCAATTTACAGAATTAACCAGAAGCTATCTTTCAGCATGTGGTCATGACAAAAACACCCTTCACTTGTTAGTTTGTTTATCGTTCAAGTGTTCAGTTTCACACATATAATGACATTGATGGTATACTAAGAACAGCATGGCCGCTGAGTTATTGTTTGGGAAAACAAAATAATAAAGAATTGATTGTTTAGAAATAGGTTTAATAGACACAAACGAGTGTAATATATTATTTTTATAACAATATATGTAACTTATCTATTTTTAATTACTAGTAGCTTTCGGCGCCATTTTATTACATCTGTCACATTTTACAGTAATGGAGCGCTTTTTAAGTTACTCTATATATTGTATTTTTAATTAAACAATAAATTAAATATAATATAAAATTATCCCGCTGTACTTACATAAATATTATAAGCATTTGAACTACTAGTTTCGAAGACAGTTGTCACACAGAAAACACAAAATGGCGGAATCGGGGCATGAACTGCTCATGCTGAGATTCTACGCTCCGAGATCATAAATGAGGACCCAGAATGGGTTTTGCAACTATTCAGGTAAATTCTGATTGTATTTATGAGTACAGGATAATTTTATATAATAGTAATCATGGATCACGAAAGTTTAAATACAATAAAATGGTTAGAAGTTAAAGTTATAAACTATAACTTTACATATCATAATTAAAAACAGATCATCTCATAGCTATTAGCTCACCAGACGAAAAGAAAAGAATTGTTACAGCTTGATGTCATGTCAATTTAATGTGTTGTGAATAAATTGGTCTCCATCTTGTTTAAAGGAAACAGAAACCTTTTCACATCAGGTTTTCTTCTGAAGACATAATACACCCATACAGATAAAAATAATTCCAATATCGGCAACTTATAAATCCAGGTATATGAAGTATTTTTTTTTTGCTTTAATTTCTTTTTAAATGAATTGGTTTCCTTCTTTTCTAAAGGAAACCTTTTCACGTCAGGTTTTCTACTACAAGACATAACACACCCATACAAATCTAAATCATTCTAACATAGACAACTTATAAATCTAGGTATATGAAAGATTTTTTTTGCATTAATTTATTTTTATTTTCTTCGCAATTTATACTCTATATTATTTTTCTGAATAAATTGGTTTTCACCTTTTCTAAAGGAAACCAAAAACTTTTTACATAAGGTTTTCTGCTATGAGATACTTAAATCATAACATATACAAATCTAATATCAAAAATAGACATAACTTATAAATTCAGGTATATAAAACATTTTTTTCTGACAAACATTTTTCTTCGCAATTTATATACGTTGTATTCTGTTTAGTATTATTATTATTTCTCTGTCTTAATTTAACTACGTTTTTATTAGTGGAACTAACTCAACATTCTTAACCTTTAGGTCAAGTGATCTTTAAAACAGGAAATGGTTCAGATTGAAACATTGAACAGTTTCGTAATATGCAACATGAACTGGAGTTCTATTTTAAACAAACTATTTAACATTATAAAAAATGTCCTCTTTAAATACAGGTTAAAATATATATTTACTGACTTTATTGTTTATATTATTGAGGAACTGGATTAGTAGGTTATATCAATGCTTTGTTTACATTATAAATTAAAAATAATAAATTTGAAGTTTATCTACTAACTAGCTGTTACTCGCGGATCCAATCATTGAGTAACGACTTTATCTACTATTAAGATAATTAAGAACAATGCTAGATAGGATTAGCCTTCTTTATGAATATGCTTATCATAATCAGATTTCTTTTAAATTACATTCAATAGTATCGAAGATAAGCGGTTTAAACAAACAAAATATCGGCTTTATAATACTAAAATAAATAAATAATAGTAAAGATGACCAAATGAAGCAAAATGCGATGTATGTATGTTGCTATATCAGCAAATTATGGCGAATAAAATATGAAATTCATATAAATAATTGTAAAAAATATCACCTGTGTGTATAATTATTATATACGTGATTCACAGACATACCTCATATAGATGATTTCATTCTAATACATTATTCAAGGTCTATTAGGCTCTTGTTAGCGCTACATTAGTTTATCTAGACTCTTGTTCATGTGATTGTTGCCTTTTTTTAAAATATACATATTTTACAAATATACGCCATCTTATAATTATATTAATTTTATTTTAGCAAACGTAAGCCATGTTTGAAAGATATCCTAATAAAAAAAATTTTTGGTAATAATAAAATCTTTTTAAATAATCAAATTTTATAACAAAATATAAATAAATTGTTGAAATTTGGTTTAGATGTTACTATTTTCAATATCCAATAAGTGAAATAAATGTTTTATAATAAATCATTTAAATGCAAATGTTTGTTTAAAAGATAAAAAGTCTTATCATTAATGTGATGATCACGAATGCTTCAAGAGCACGTGAGCCATATTGTGATGAGAAATAACGACATAGCATGATTATTGACAATTTCATATTTCTTTTTATCCCATTAGAACAATTATAAAATCTGTCGTCATAAGAAAAATACAGACCTCAATAAAATTTGTAATAAATTTAACTTTCTTTTGCTTTTCACGTATTATTTATTTAATTATAAATATAAATTTTTATGATAGTTTCAAATACACATTTATTAAATATTTTATTCATCTGTGAAGATAATTTTCCTATTAAAAATTTCACAGTATTTCGTACTTTTCAAAACAAAGACGCTACATAAGACTAGAGATGTACAATTCGGTCTCATAATTTTAAAGTATAGATATTCTAATAACAGTAAATATTTACCTTAATGCTGTCCGCATTCCTAAAACATCCTTATAGTAATAAGAATCTCCGAATAAATATTTAAAAACTTTCAGACCAGTGAAAGTAACCTCGGTGGTTCTTCATACACAGACACTTCACTACACTGACACGAGTTCACCAGAGAACTGATTTCGTTTCGGTTGGTGACGTCACAATTAATTATAATTTATTATGGGTGTGAATTATAGTCGTCATGAGATCGTTAGTTATATGTTAGTGACGGAAGCGCACGTCCAAACGCTATAGATGCGCGTACGCAAGTGACTAGTGAGTGGCGCATGAGCTACCAGCACAAAGTATTACCAGTTCGAGAGTAGTGTTCGAAAAATTTACATTTGAAACTAGTTGACAACATTTTTCGTAAATCCTAAAAATATATAAATAGACTTTATAGCGGTACTTTTATATCTTAAAACAAACCAGGACTAAAAGTTTCACAGAATTTAACATCTATATCTTATGATATATATATATATATTCGTGGGTAGCTGAAAGAGATCTCCTTATAGACATAGGCTTATTCTATGTATACATTTTTGTTTTTACTTTTTTTATGTAACTTAATGTGGTACATGAAATAAATAAAATTACAATTAAATAAGATTATATACCTTTTGAACATTTGCAATAAAAGGTCTTCTAGAAGGAATATTGGGAGGTCGAAAGGTCACATCATAGCAACACTATCAAGCGCGGGTGCAGTGCGGCGTTGCGCCCGTTGGAATGCAGTCTCCCTCGCTCTGTCAAACACACAATTTCTCTATATCCATCTCACTCACACATATCTGAATGACCACGGATATTGTATTCCATAATATACCTTTCAGATTTATTTGTTCGTTTTTCGTTTGAGTTCGTTAAATGTCGGTTTTTAATACTCCAACTTTGTTGTTCGTAAGTGCCTTTACGAATTGATTAATTATTTTGCTTGTTTTATATATATTTATATTTAGTAGATCTTAATAATTCTGCAATAAACGTCTTGTATATAATAATATAATTTTAATTAGTAATAAAAGTGAGTCTAACAAGCTTTTGAAAGTCATATCATATATGAGAGTCATTATGAGAAAACATTTTTATTGGTAGCAGTTGGTAGGTCTGTAAACGAGATACTATCACGAATCACGTTGTGATAACCGTTAGATCGCGAGGTTAAGACAGGTTAGTTAATTTTTATACGTTTTTATATATAAGTAGTTTTTTTTAGATCAATTGACAAAGGATTGGCAAAGGATTGTCTCCAGAGGATTACCTTTTGGCTTTTTATACATACTGGTTGTTACTCGCGGTTCCACCCGGGGACGACCGATTTTATTTACTATTAAGATAATTAAAAGTAGTATTGTAATGCGACACACGAATCTGCCTATCATAATGTAAAAGAGTTTTTTAAATCCATTTGCTAGTATCAAAGATTAGCGTGGTTAAACTGACAAACTTTTCCCGCTTTATATTATTAGAATAGACAACGCAAATAAATAGGTTAAGAATAAAATAATATTTAAATTAGAATTCAATATACTATTAATTAGTATTCAGTTCTTTGATAGTGAAGACAAGAACAGGATGTTGCTTAACACGTGTGAACAATGGTTGGACGGTTCCTACAAGGGTTTCGAACATTTAGAACATTTATTTATGTGTACTTTTAATATATAGACCTCAAACAGTATATTTTCCAATTACTAACTGTACTGGGGTAGTAATATCTCATTGTGAAAGGACTGTGAATATATGTCATAGGATATAATTTTTTTTTGGGTCAAATTGTGCTTAGTTAATTGGATAATTTAATGGCCGCGTCAGGGTTATAAGTATTTAATAGTAACGAAAATAAAACGTAGTTATATGTTTAATATATTAGTCTAAAACCTATAAAATATGTAATACAATACATTGATACAAAAAATATTATGTCAATCAAATCTTGTGGTTTTGATATTATAAGCTGAAAAAATATATTTTAAGTGTAGACGGGTGTTTGTCAAACACGTTTATTCATAGTTCTAAGGTTTCTGGTTTGTTTGTGCAGCTTTCGACGAATCAATATAAAATTTGACACCAACGCAGAAATGGCGTCTCATAACTTAACATGCTTCACAAGAACTATAAATTTTATGTTTTTGTACAATTTATTTTGTATTTAGAATTGGCTTTAATATAATATTTTAGGTAGAATTCTGATTCGAATGAAACATATGGACATAATCTTTGTTTGTCTGTGTGAAAAAGAAATAATTGTATTCTATAACTATATTCTACACACAAACTCACACACACACATACACTTGTGCTGAGGAAAAAAAAATTGTTTTGTTTGTGTGAAAAATAATAATTACACTCACATGCTTAAGTACAAATACAATGACGTTGGTTATAAGCATATTGGAGCCAGATGTAACCAGGAGCTCAGTAAAAAGACGGCAAAATTGTCTCTTGGGAAAGTTCATTCAAAATATATAGGTATATAATTAGTGTGCAAATTGCTTTTCTCTGGTGACCTTGATATGAATTAGTAAGCAGATAAGAATTGGAGTACATACTCTGCTACATACTACTTTCTTTTTCTAGTATTTACAGTTGCAAATTATTAAATGCCAATTTAATATTTATCCGCTCGACAGAGTTGGGATTTTATTGAAACAATTTATATATATATTACAGCTTTAATAAACCTTTTTAGTTCTCATCTTTAATGACAAATTAAATTTAAACAGCCGATTTTTAAGGGTAAATTTTTTTAAAACGATTTACAAGGACAATCTATAGAGTAACATAACTTTTAGTTAAGTATGTTCAGAGCTCAGTAGCCGTTATATTTAACTGGCAGTTAGCTAATTAGAAGGACACGGGGTCAACCAGCAATTTGTTACGCTGCGGGTCCCTTAGTTCATAAATTACAATTGAATGAAATGAACGACAGTTTGATTATATCTTTCATTCGTTCTCTAGACAATTATTAATTTAATATATGAATGGTTATTTTGTAATTGTCTTCATTACTTTCCAAATTTCTTTTAAGTTTTTTGGAATTTATAAAACCACGAACTGACACCAATGATGTGGCATTTTCAAATTCTCTGAATATCTAGTTCCAGAACACCAAATAAACATACATTAGCACCTTTGACCAGCACAAATTCGTACTAAGTAGGCCACTGTTAATATACGAACCGTTAAGCAGCGTCTGAACATTTTGCTTTCGTTATGTGCTCGTTAATAAGCAAAGAGGTTTAATAACACTCATTACAACTATCTAATAAAACGTCAATATTTTTGTCATATTTTTTTTAATTATAAACTAAAGCAAATCACTTTTTTCTTTACGAAAAATGAATCGACACGAAAATAACATACATTTTCTATATATTTTTTATCATTTGCACATTTTACATAAAAATTTTCCAGTATTGGATAGCGGTTCAAAAATTTTGTTTATATTTTTAATGTATATAGTACTTATATAATACGTCACTATAGCTTTTTTACTTTTCTATGGGTTGACTGGTAGAGAATGCCCTATAAAATTAACTCCGCTCATTGTTCTATTTTGTATTATAAAGATTTAAATAAATAAATAAATAATACAATATATTCGATCCTCTATTATAAATACTACATTTGGAGGTTATATTTGCAGTTATTAAGATCGACCATGGCCGCAAGGCTGTCAAATAAACAGGAAGTGAAGTATGAGCGGTTTCAATTTCAATTACATAATCTGAAGTATCAAAGTATTGTTAAAAATAATACCGAATATCCATACTAATATTATAAAACTGAAAAATTTGTTTGTTTAAACAGCCTTCGAAACTGATTGATTTGAAAATTTATTTCTGATTATGATAGGCAGGTTCAAGACGAATGCTATCTAGCATTATGCTCTTTGTTGTTCTTATAGAAATTATTATTGTTCTTTTGCAGGTGGAACCGCGGGTAACAGCTAGTTCATAGTTCAAATAGTTTTAACATCCTTTCAAAAATACTCAAAAGAACGTTTCTATTTTCGTAGTCATCAAAAGAGGTTCCGTGAAAACCTTTTATTAAAAATTAATATAACATTTAAATGAAATTATCGATTATAAACCAAAAATCATATTATTTAAATAAAATATTCAGCTAGTGCATTTGGTTTTCGGAGTTCAATCACCTGAGATATATTTAGTAATCGTTTACACTCATTGTAACGGGAAACGGGATTACTATTGCACAGTGCAGCACATACAGGAAAATATAGAAAAAATATACAATAAGTTTATTCACAAAAAATTATAAATTATAATTTTGTTATATTTCATAAATAAGAGATATATACGATTTTTTAAAATAATATATAGGGAAACCGTAACTTCGCTCTAGGAATTGACTCTACTGTGTCGCGATACGGTTCATTCTATATTTCTTTAAAAAATAAAAGATATAGTTCAATAATTTTTCACTAAAATAATTTTTAATACTCCAAAAATATATAGAGTTTTACAATTATAACAATATGTATGGAGTTCTGATTCAATTTATCAAGATTTGCTTACAAAGACCATCGTTACACGGTTCAGTTCCTAATACGTAACGACCGGTCCGTAGATGAGTCTGATAGAGAAACCAGAATATAACAAGCAATTGAATTTAAATTTACATAGTAGACTATAAAGTTTATAGAAGACTAGACCTTACACACAGTTTCACCTGCAGGCGAATAATGTAATTTAAGTTTTAAAATAATACGAAAAATTGGCATAAAGCTAGATAGCTTATCCTTTCTCATGGACCTGTCAATCATCACCAGAAAGAAGTTTTCAAATCCGTCCAGTAGTTTCGAAAATTACAGCATTCAACCAAACAAACACTTCGAGTTTTGACGAACGATTTATAATATAAGTATTAAACCCTTACAATATTAAACTTCATTTAATAGGGTAGTTTAATTTTAAACCCAAGGTCAAATTACAAAGGGATAATTCATACGAATTGAGAATTTTTTTAATTCAATGTCATTGTAAATAATATAGACTGGCGTGAGGCAGATGTTGTTGCATCTGTACATTGATATTTGACGTTTGGTCTTTTTAAATGACAATTTTGTTCGTAAATAAAATATAGTAAAAAAAATATGGACTTATTATTTTTTGTCCAGATAAAAGGTTAAGTACACCACTGTGCACAGTGAATGAGTAACGTAGCATACTTGGCACAAATTCAACTACTGAATCAGTGAATGACATAGAAATAACCGGAAATGTTGGTAAACTATTCTACGAAGTTTTGGGTATGGTGCCTGACGAGTTTTTCTGGACTTCCAGAGCCACGAGTCATACTCTTGTTTTAAGGAGATTCTCCTCATGATTAAATATTTATTGAAGTTTTTTATCAGTAAGGTCGTCAAAAATGTTTCGTTCATTCTTTGGGCAGTGGAGAAATCATTACCATTGGCATTTCTATTACGTCATAAAGTTAAAAATACAATTAAATAGGTCACAGGGAGTAACCTACATATAATGGTTTTTTACTGCGTACCATAAGAAATATATCAATATTATAATCAGGCCAAAACGAACATAGGTTGTTCACCCAATCAATATAACACAGAGAGTTGTTCAAGACATTCTCGTCCCATGCTTTTTATACCATTATGAACAAAGGAGAAAGTGCTATAAAAACGACTCAATTGGTGCTTGATGATATGTGACATGATCTGATTGGTGCCATAACCTATTTGTATTATTCATTTATTGGTTATTTCATCCACTTGCTGCACATTATTGTTTAGTAATCATCTAACTGTTTGATTGAATTTTATGTAGGAGCGCGACTCAGATCTCAATTTTGACTCGCTACGCTCTCAAAATCTCGGAATGTGTTATTATATTGAGCGAAACGAAGTGCAAACAACACCGAAGTTGCATTTACAAAACGTCGACGCATTCTGTCCTCAACAATTTTTGAAGGTGAGACAGAATATTACAATTTTTGTTATTTTTTTCTATTTTGTTTTTAGAAACAACCACCAGACTGAAGTCTATCAGTTTGCAAAATTTTTAAATTTTGGGATATTCCGTTTTTGATTGATGCTTGCACAAAGGATGCAGAAAAGTCTCATAGAGAGCTTCGCTCAATAACACCAAAAAAATTGTAATATATAATAAATTACATCATTATTAAATAAAGTCACAATAAAATATTTCCATTCTTCATACGGTACTCTAAATTTTGTTTTTATTTCCATAAGTTCGCAAAACTAATTAATAAAAATCGCAAACTTTCTCCGAATACTCTTTATGCTAAATATTTATGTAACACAATTCAGAATCTTAATTAGTTTCATTCGAATTACGCAATTTCATTCGTTCATTTAATTCGATCAGCGTTCATTTAGTTCCATTCATTAGTTCCTTTTAGTACAACGTTCCGAGTCAATGACTTCAAGAAATTGAAAATATTAAATGATTTTCGTAATTCATTCATTTGGAAATTATTTATACAAATTAGAAAGAGATGACACAATATTTCTGCACATGTTTTGTATATAAATAAAGAGAAATTATTATGTAACAGTGTTTTATAAATTATATTATATCAACTTTTTCTTGCGTAAACTAATTATACTTGCAAATATTTCTACATGTTCAGGCATTGCGTGTCATGTAAATTAGTAATGATTACATGACTTTTGTGTACGTATTTTGGAGAACATTAATTCCTTGTAGCTTCTTTTAAAAAAAAATCGTACAACAACTATATGTTACTCGCGGTTCCCCCCTTGTACGAACGATTTTATTTACAGTTAAGATAACTAAGCGCAGTAGCATAATGCTAGACAGCTTATAGCTCTTCTCATGTTTATTTGTATTTAAACTAAAGATTTAAGTTGTTGATTTGATTAAAACAAAATTAAGATTGTGTATAGATGCTAATTTGACTAAATTAATATAAGATACTGATTTGACTAAGTCAAGATTGTGTGTAGACGGTAATTTGTCCAAATTCATATGACACTGATTTGACTTAAAATAAGAGGTACATAAATTGTCTGTCAGCTAAAGAAAGACATTGTTTAGAGTGCGATAGTTAGGAGACTAAGTTATATTAAAGTTATAGATAATACAGTGAAATAAAGTGATTTAAAGTTCATTGCTGGCTAGGAAGATAACACTATCATAATCAGAAAGAATTTTTGAAATCTATGTGGTACTTTAGAAGACAACAAACAAACTTTTCAGCTTTATAATATTAGTAAAGATTAAATTGTGAAGTCATTGTATATATTCGGAAGTCATTGAACATGAAATAATCCACTGTATCACTGTCAATACACCGAGGTAAGTTCTTTATCAAATTGATTTTATCAAACCGCTTTTTTCTTTTTGTGTTTTTTTTTGCAGATATTAAATTATACCTATAATTATCAAAGCACTCTATTAACTAGGGTTCTAATAAAATTGTGAAAAGTATTAGTGATTTAAATATAATATTTAATTCAACTATTTTTGTGGTCAAATAGTATTTAGTTGATTAGAGAGTACTATGTCTGCATTAGTTTGAGTCTTCGTTCTTCAATAGTTTTTTTAAGAAGTTAAAATACATAAAGAAGTTAAAATAGCATTGAGTTTCTTACAGATTCTTTTCTATGACCTTCTCTTGGGAATAGTTTCATAAGTGCAATTCATATTTGTAATAAAGAAATTTAACTTATAACGAGAAATACAAAATGTAATTTTGTGGTATTGCATTTTGTTCTAATATTGCTGGAAATTGCAAAACAATTCTTACCTGAAACAAAATAAATTAAGATATAAATATAGAATATATTATGTTATTTATAAAGTTAAATTGCATATATATTAAAATGCAATTCAAATCTTATGTTTGCATTCACACGTATAGTTATTATATACAATATTATTACTGGATCCCGGAAATTGCTTTAAATAAACATTATTTGCTGTGAGAACTTATTACTCACGTGGTATAAGTCATACGCTTTGGCCTTTTTTAAATATATATTTTACTTTTGAGATCATTTTTATGACACATGATATCTGACCGACAAACGAGCATGACAGTGGTTGGTCTTCTATGTAGATACTAGCTGTTACACGGATTCCTCACATGATTAAATAAATAAAAATACAACTTTCAAAGTATTAACATTTCCTCTTTATTCTATAACTAACATTTAGATAAGAATTAGAGAACACACATATATATATATATATAAACTTTTTGTTTGTAAATATTTGTCGAAATTTGTTTAATTTTGAGATTACTTCAAACAAGCAGACATTTTTTAATAATACTATCTTATTAGCATAAAATCAGTATATAAGATAAAGTACAATGATTTATCAAAATTAATATATTTGCAATTTTAATAACAATTTTGAACATGCTAAAGCAAAGATGAAGCGGTTATAAAATCGCTTCAGTTTATAACATGTACCGTATATTTGTTATGCGTACTTTAATAAACATTAGAGGTTACGAAACTTCTTACGTTCTATAGACATACCACCGGTTTAACAAGTATAGGGTATCAACCTGTAGACTTAAAAAAAATATCTAGTTTTACTCAGTTTGAGCCGCCTTTAAGATATTTGGATTTTAAGCTTGTCCTATTAGCAGTTTAATAAAATTTTTGTGTGTAGAGGTAGCAGGATTGTATTCTGCTCGTGTCAATATTTTTTTCAGTCTATATTTGTTCAACGAAATCAGTTTAATATTTTATATGCTTAACCCTTTTAGTGCGATACATATTTTACCGATATATGCTAAAAATGCCAGTAAAAAAGTGCATTTTTAGAGATAATTTATATGAACAAGACAAATATTCACCATTTCCGTTCCAATATTCATAATTTTTTCAACATTTCCTTTAGATATTCTTCTACTATGATTACAAAATAAAGAAATTGAATACTACATATTTATTGATAAGAAAATTATAAAAACAGAGTAAACTGTGAAAAGGAGCGCTATCGCGACGCTGGCATTTGACACAACTAGTGAGAGAAGCGCGATGGCGCTTGGCACTAAAAGGGTTAAAAACAGTTTCAAATATTGGTTGTGCTATATTTTCAACAATATTCCATATTGCAAAGTTAGAAATATTGTTTAGGATTTTTAATTGAAACCTAATAGATGTCGCTTTCTTCGAGATAGAGACGCTCAATTCGTTGAAGCGAGGAGAGATATGGTAGCTCAATTGGTAGAGCGCTTGGAAGACTTCACAGAGGTCACGATTTCGAATCCTCGTAGAGAACAATTTATCTCTTTATATTTATGCAAATAATTTTAATTTTGTTCTCTGTTATTATATTTCTAATTTTAAATGTTGCAATTGTTATTCACGGGATATGTAGTAATTATTGATATTAATTATTAATTACTAATTAAGTAAAAAAAAATTGCACAATTGATAAAGTATATAATTTACTATTCCGGTCAGGTAATATAATATTGATATTTATTATTGTTTTTATTAAAATGTTATGTAATTATTAAATCAATAAATAAATTTGGTAGTATTGTAAATGTATGTTTATGATAGTTTAATATATTGAAGGTACCGGATAGCGGGCGTGGGAGCGCTACTTGGGGAAGTCACGGATGGACGGTCAGCGCTCCTTGTTTTTATATATAATTGAACTTGTCCAGTCTTTGAGGCGTGAAGAATCTTAATTTAGGGCTTCGTTTTGTAAGGATCGAAGTAAGAAGGAGTGTTGTAAGTAAACGAAATGTTTACTTTTCTAATAATGGTATAGTATGCATCAAAATAACGAAATTGTTAATGATTTAATACTTTTATAGTATGCATCAAAATAACGAAATTGTTAATGATTTAATACTTTTATAGTATGCATCAAAATAACGAAATTGTTAATGATTTAATACTTTTATAGTATGCATCAAAATAACGAAATTGTTAATGATTTAATACTTTTATAGTATGCATCAAAATAACGAAATTTTTAATGATTTAATACTTTTATGGTATGCATCAAAATAACGAAATTGTTAATGATTTAATACTTTTATAGTATGCATCAAAATAACGAAATTGTTAATGATTTAATACTTTTATGGTATGCATCAAAATCCAAGATAATATTTTATGAAAAATCCTGTTTGTCTGTTTATAGACGTCTTATTATGTAAATCGAGTGCACAGAGGTGGAGGGGGGGTGTTGGAGGTCAGACATCGTCGCCTCTGACAGCTGAATAAGTTACATAAAATTAAAAAATGATATAAAAAGTGCTTGATCTATTGGTGACTTAATTTTTTTATTTACATTCCAGTCGTAACCTTGACGAGCTTCGGGGTAATAAAGCGTATCCGGTAGCAACATAAAAAGTTAAAGAGGTTGCATACTATAAAATACATTTTATTTATATTAATTTGGTTTATTTATTTTATTTTATTTTCTTGATAATTGCCGAATAAAATTACAAAAAATGCATTTAATATTTTCTAAAACTTTCACATGTACATGTTTATATATTTATATTTTATTTTATACGAAATATTGTTTTGTAAATGTCAGTTACCTCCATGTTTTAGAGTATAGAATAAAAAAAGAGCAACATATAATTAATAGTACATAAGTACTAGTCGTAAAATCTGACCATATATTCGCGGACTGCCATTTTACATTTACACAAGATTGTTAGCTATCGAAATTAATAATCAACCTAAAATCTATATTTCAAATCAACTTTCACAATGTTTCCTTTAACAGAATCCACAGGTTAAATATTAACACTAAAAATATAAGTTATAAAACGTAACAAATTTAAATCTTTATTTTTATAAACTGGATTATGATTACATAATAATTTTAATGGCTGTCAGGCAGCCATTTTTTTGTAGGCTGACGCATATAAAAAAAAACAGCTGTAAAATATCGTGTTTCTGATTGGTTGATAACTTTATAGATGACCAATCACAACTCTTGACAAAAATGTTAAATATTTTTAATTCAATCTTTAGAAACTGAATATTAGTTTTTATAAATAAAAATGTGCAGTACAATAAGTGAAGTAATGTTATATTTCGAAAAAAATTTTTAAATACTTTTTCAAACAGTGCTTAGTAAATTAGATAGTGTATACATAACGAATTATCAGTTTCATTAATATAAATGCAGTCTGTCGGTCTAACAGAAGTACCATAAAAGGCACTTAATTAGTAACTTCCTTTGTTATTTCACACCATCTGTTTTCTTTCAATTCTTCATTCACGGTCACAGAGTCGGTACCGTTTCTCTATCTATACATAAATTGGATCTTTCCTTCGCTATGGTGTTCACATATTTTAATACTTTTGGGATAATTGAACGAAGCTTTCTACGAGAAACTTTTCTGCATCCTTTGTAAGCAACAATCGAAAACGGCATATCCGAATATTTCCAAATTTTAGATAGTGATAGATATCAGGTAGTGGTTGTAAAAATAATGGAAAAACTGAAATCAATAAAATGTTTCGCGCGAAAATTTAGCCTGAAAAAAAAAACAAAACAAAAATAGTTGAGGATAGAATGGTATAGATGAGATATTAGGATAATTAAGAGCAGTGCGTAATGCTGGATAGACTTTAGCCTTGCTCATGAACCTATGAACCTACCTATCATAATTATAGGTCATTTTTAATATACGGCAATTTCAAAGATTATGATATTTAAACAAACAAACTTTATTCGCCTCGAATTTGTAAACGTATATTTAAAGCAAAGAGGAAATTCTTAAAAACTAAAAAGATGGCGGCACTAGTGTAACCAGAAACTCCATAAACAGTGTTAAGATATTATTTTTAGAACAGGATCATTAGCGTACTTAAAAGATACACAGAGTGTTCTGGAGTGATGTTAAAAGCTTGAACTTTAAAAATATATACAATTACTTGATTAAAAGTAATGTTTGTTCGTTTGTGTATTTACACATTGAAGGGGCCTTTTGGTAATCTTAAATATGTATTTTTAAATACGAAACTGCATATTTTATAACTCATTTGATGTCATTCTAGACGTTTCTAGAAGGAAATCCAAATTAAACGAATTTATCATTCAAAAATTTATTATATTATGTATGTTTAAATATTTGAATTTTTTTTCAATCATTGATTGCGTTCGTTAGTTTCATTCATAGTTCATTCATTCATCCATTCCAACCTTGATTCATTCTGCTAATATAGTATGTAATTTATGTTTAAAGTTGCTTAAATCAAACCTTGGGTATTGAGTAAATATATAAAGCCCTTGCTTTTGCAATTCGATTTCTAAGAACTGTAACGTAAAGGCTATTTTTACTTGATATTTTATTTCGTAGCTAGTTTAATTACATAAAATCCATCACAGATCAAGAGCGGGATTTGGGTTCCATTTTTCTTTGATATTTCTTCGATATTTATAAGTCTTTAAACTTCCGTTAACTTAATTGGAACTGTAATAATAAATACATTTTTGATGTTTTGAAATTTAAATTGGGTATCATTCATTGCCTTTGATGATCTGAATATATATATTTTTGTGTATAATATTTATACAAAAACATGTATTATATGTATTTTAAACATTAATTTATACGTGTAAAGTTATTAAAAATAATAATAATTCGTCTACATATATTACTTATAAATAAAAAAAAAACTTCACACAGACAGAAGAATATAATACCCGATTTTACTAGAAAGAAATCTCATGAAAAATATTTTGTTGGATATAACAAAAAACACAAAATGTGGCTAAAGACATTGAACACTGAATATTACCTAAAGCCAAAAAACAAATAAAGACTTTTACTAGAAAATACTTCAAGATCATTAAACAACTGAAGACATTGTTCAATTGGTCACTGAAGTCAATTAGATAGATCCGGCAACGCTCTTGTGAGTCTTCGGATGTTGCAAGAGTTCATGGGCGGCGGTGATCACATTTTATCAGTGACCCGCATGCTCGTTTGCCCTCCTTTTCCATAAAAAAAAAAAAAAAAAAAAAAAAAAAAAAAAGATTGATTACGACTTTGAAATTTCATTGAAGAAAAATACTGGAGACAAGCAATTTCTAAAAAGATTGGATTACTTAAGACCAGGTTGCGTGGTGTAAAAGCCTTTGACTGACCCCTGAAGGACTAAAAACATAAAAAATATATAATATTATATATATAAATCCCGTTATTAGAATAAAGCATATCTATCGATTTGTTTTTGCACGCTATCTTGCGTAATTACAAGTGTTCACGCGTTTTTGCGTATTACTTATTTTGGTGTTTTAACTTTCGTGATCCATGATTACTTTTGTATATATTATCCGGCTGTACTTACGTCAATACTATCGGAATTTGCCTGACTAGTTTCGCGATTGGTTTCCGGGATTCCGCCATGTTACAACCTTTTGAATAATACCCCTAATTCGGAACTAGTAGCTCAAATGCCGATAGCATTTACGTGAGTACAGCCGAAGAATTATACGTAAAATGTATTTTTCTGTTTATTATTATTTACAGTAGTGTTATATAAATATTTTATCCTTTGTTGCGTTGATTTAATATCTAGAATATAGATTATCGTCTCAACATGTATTATTAAAAGCCACGTCATGATTCCGTTCTTTTCCTATAAATTTTCTTATTGACTTGTTAGCCTTGCCTTCTAATGCTGGTGTGGCATAACTTATTGAAGATTGTAGCTCGTGGGTCGAATATTTTCATTATTAAGTTACATGTGGGATGGTTTTCAAATTAGATGAGATATAGACTAGACAATAGAAGCGACTAGAGGTGGGATGAGTTGAAATAATTATTGAACTGTATTTAAGGGGACAAGGTTAGGTGCTATTATAAAAAATATGTAAAAAAATAAATGTAATTAATATAATCAAATTTAGATAGTATTCTGAATTCCAAAAATATAATGTGTTTTATTCGGATTGTAAATATCAAGTTTTAGGTATGTTTCTGATTCGAATGTTTTTTGATTGATGATTGATTAATGGATGACATATGACGAAAATATTGATGGTACTTCATTGAAGTTCATGTGATTTTAATATATACTTATTTGTTAAATCTTTTAGTAGTTACATTTTTTTATTTAAGTTGATAAGTTTGAAACAATTTTGATACGTTGGAGTTAGTATATCAAAATTATCTTCATGAAATTATTTGAGAACTTAAGTATAAATATAACACTTTCTAGATAATAGATGTTGTAATCTATTGTTATAAATAATAATTTGTAAAAAACCTACCGATGTTATAGATTCAAAGAGAAATCACAAAACCGGAGCAGTTTCACAATAAATGTATAATCTAGATGACGTAAGTAAATCTTATCACTTTCACACGTTTGAACGAGTGATAAAATAACATTTGATAAGTAACTATAAAAGTATGTATTCGGATATCAAAAGAAAAATATATGTCAAAAGATACACCTAATTGATTTTGAAGGAATGAAGTCAATAGAAAGAACTGAATATTTAAACAAAGCTAGGAATAGACGAATAGACAAAAAACTAATCAAAAAATGGAAAATTAATGATAAAAACACATACCGACTCTTAAATACTTTTATATATATATACTTTATTGAAATCCATTTTTCATTTCAGTTATATTATAGTATATGTAACTGAGTATAAATATATTCTTTGTATATAAAATGTTTATATAGGTTACGGATTGATAATACTTTCCATGAAATAAAAATATCAAAGTTGCCTTTATTAGATTTCTTGACACTTCAGATAAGATTAAATATATTTGTCAAGTTTTTCTGATGACTCATTTTTGTTTACAAAGATATATACTACAAAGACAAAAATATGTACTTATACTACAAATATGAAAATACATTAATTCCTTATGATGGCATTTAAGTAAAAGTAAAAAGTCATTTTAATTTTTTAGAAGCTTCGAGAATGTCCATTTCAAATATGGGCGTAAAACCAAATGCGAATGTTATACTCTTCACATGTTATATATTATTTAAAGAAACAAACAAAATTATTAACTTAGATGGTACAAATCTCACACTCGTACGTATAATACTCGTTTAATAAGTATAGACATTTATCGAGAGATTAAGAAATCGAATCTGCGACCTCTGGTATATTGACTTTTTTTTAATTATATTTTTCTAATTTGAAATAAGTTTACTAACTAAAGAATTTCAAACATTATATTTGTTGTTTTAATTCACATCTTGCAATAATACGAACTTAATTTTCGTGATGATGTACTTTTTAACGCAATGTTAAAGCAACTTTTACATTATACAGGTTACTAAGCACCAGGTCAGCTAATAGGTCATTGTGAAATAGCTGTTTTATACATCTAGATTTAAAAACACGATTTCAAAGCGTGGTTTGAATTTGAAAACAAGTTTGAAAATAGTGCACTTTAAATTGCATTGGAAAAGGCTAATCTCATGATGCAAGAATTAAAACCCTAATTTGTAAAGATTAAGATGTTAGAAGATTTTATTTTTGTTGGATTAACAAGACTTTGTAGAATGATTGAAAATTAATTAAAATGTCGCACTAAACTTTCTATTATGTAAGTTCTAAAACAAAAGGTCTATTTGATGATAAATTAAAGATTACCATTTTTTTACCGCCATTTTGGCAAAATTTCAACAGCCAAGTGAAGTGTCAAGTGCCAAGTGTAAAAAGTAATCAGGAATGATTCTTGACCACGGCTGGTACTTAACCTTTATATATAAATAGACCGGATATTTTAGTTTAAATCAAAGTCACGATAGTTTAAAAACGTTAGTTATTTAAGTTTCTTTAACAAATAATAATTATTTTACTATATATCACACCGCGTTCACAGTAAAGATCGCCATGCACCTCGTTGCAACACTCGTAACGTATCACGTATGATGAAAGCAATATTCATACAAGATGATGCAACGGAACTCTTCCATTTTTTTTTATAAAACAATCTGTAATATCTAATTATATGAAACTATCCTTTATTAGGTAAATAGGATTGTATAGAAATTATTTTATGTTAAAGGCGGAATTTTCTCTATTGACAAGATATGACGAGTCTCTTTTTTTTTTATAGGCGAAGATCAACCTATTCGGCCTGGGAAAGCCGTATAATGAAAAAGTTCTGTAATGTTATCATTCTTTTTAATTTATTTAAAAAATATATTTGCTGAAATCATAATAGTAATTTCAGATGTCGATTTTTGGCCATGAACTGATTTTTTTGACATGCAAAGTTGTGTTAGTACTCACCAGTGGGATTTCGAAATGTTTTTAACAGAGACAAAAAAATCTTTGTACTAAAGTCAGTTCATTAAAATATTAATTAAAATTAAGTTGCGCAAACGTTAAAAAGCTACTTTTTAATATTAATTTTTTGTATTGTCATTTTTTTCAAAAAAAACAATAATGTGGTCATAAGGAACAGGTAATAATTTAAATGTATAATAAGTTTTCGTAATAATCAATCAAATTAAGTAACTTTATCTTCTTATACATCCATAACATCACTAGTATTTAGAAATCTTTAAGCCAATTAATTAATAAACATAAATATTAAACATTTTGTATGTTATATAAGACAATAATATTAAATATTAAATAATATCAATTAATACGAGTTATGATTATTTGGTGAAAGGTTATATAATAATGACCAAATTACATCGATGATCTGACAGCGTTTATTTCTTAGGTAATATTATTATCTATACTTATATTATAAAGCGGAAAAGTTTGTTTGTCTAAGCGCGATTATTTTTGATACTACGAAATGGATATCAAAAATTCTTTCCGATTATGATTTTGTTTTATGTCTTTAATCAAGTCTAAATACTATCTATTTTTTCGTTACAATTAATAATCTTAATAGTAAATAAAATCATCCGCAGGTGAAACCGCGAGTATTAGCTAGTTTATGAATATTTGCGTTTGTAGTTTGTGGTGAGATATGAAATAACTTTTTGGTTAACTTGGACTGACTTAATAATGGTTTAGGTTAGTTATATAATTCTTTATTATCAAATCCTAATTATTTTTATTTATTTTTTAATGTAAGACGTGACGAAGACGTCACCTTTACAATTATATTAACAATTAAAAATATTATTAATATAAATACAGACCATTCACTTTCACTTTCATAATTAGTTATACAAGCAAAGGATTAAATCTTTGTATTACCTGTCAAAACAAATACATATATAGTGTGAGTGTGTGCGTGAATCTTTATTGTAATAGACCAAACCAATTTTTTACATAATGAAGTTAAATGCAAGTTCTTATGAAATAAAAAAAACACTTTATTTAAATATTTTTTCTTTAGTATTAAATACATAACAAATCTAAATACAAGCCAACGTATGTATACGTATTACGTTACGTGGGAATTTTAACGGTAATTTGAGATGCCAGCTAATAACTGTTTCTTCAGATATAAAGTAACAGTTTGAACGATAAATGCTTGTATATTATTATAGAATAAAACAAAAGTGCCGGTATTTTAGATAAAAGTTTATAAGACCCAGATTTGATCAATGGTTACTGAGATAGATTCAAGTATTCTACATAATAAAATATCTCTCCATTTATTTAGAGTTAAGTAAACTTTACATATGTTTAAGGCCTTGTTATTTAAGTATAAACTTACAGTACGCTAGATAGTTCTTGAAATTAATATCGTGTGCACAGACCATAACTACGAATAAAGCGAAGGACAGCCTCTTTAATATATAAAACCTATTTACGTTCATACTTCGCACTTTTAGATGACATTTGACAGCTATGAGTACTAATTTCGATACCTTAATTTTTTTTTAATTTAAGTTTTAAAGTACAGAGAAATATTTACTCAGTTCAGAGAAATATGTACTTAATTCAGAGAACTATTTACCTCTTTTAGCTTGTAAATAAATATTGTTTTATTTTTCCATTTATATGGAATATTTGAAATATTAGCCATGTCGAATTTTTATTGTAAGATTTCTTTAAGTTTCTATTTTTATGCCGATGAAAAGATAAGAACTTCTCATTAATTAGTACAGGTGTTATATTGGTGGAGGTGGCACGCGGTGCTGACGTACCGTCTTGTGCAGGTGCTGACTAGGCTTGGCTCGACCTTGGTGAACTTACAAAGTTACTTACACCAAATAATGAGACACTATCCCTGTGATGACCGACAAGTCGATCGACACGGCTCCTCCAAGTCACTGTTACTTACATTTATTTACATTTAATAATGAAGTTCAGTAGCCAAAAGTATTTACTATTATAATATGTTATTATTATTATAGTAGTAAAATTTTTACATATACACATAAGTTAGCTACGAGAAGCTACCTTTGCTTGCATTAAAAAAATAATAGACTTAAATCTGACATTTGTTGCATTTAATAAAAATAAGTAAGTAAAATTTAAAATATCACCTCTATTTATAATTCAACCACAGAACTTAAAAGGATTTATAATTTGTATTACTTATATGTCCAAAAGTATTTCTATATATAGACCTCTCGAGGAAAACCAAAATCATAATAAAACATGTAACAATACAAACTGTGTAACAATAAGTATTCAATACTAATACAATAGGCGTTCCATAAGTGAGCCGATAACAGACTAAAAAAAATCATTGCTATCACAAAGGACAATATCAGACCAATGAACAACAAAATTTAAATTCGTCAGATTTATTCGTTAGAATAAAATAAAATCTTACCTATTTTGATAAATGCTAATTCAATGTTTATCAAAAAAAATAATCCGTAAGAGTCACAAAGTTATCAACACTTCACTTTTTTAAACTGTCACTTTACGTCACAATTGAAAATGGCCGCCAGACAGGCAAAACGTCGCGCTTCGGTAACGCGCGCAAATACACTGAGAAATAGAGGTACAATTCAAGGCGAATTACCGTGCACGGCTGTAGGATGCATGTGAGATTAAAGACTGTTATTATTTTATAGGTAATGAGGTCGATAACCTAAGATGTATCTTGCAACACTAATAATTATTATACCCAAGGCTAAGAGAGTAAGGCACCAGTTTAAATGCTTTTAAAAAGCCTGCCTTGTCTCAGATTTAACAAGAAACTTTTAAATAACTCACGATTTCTATATTATTTTCAGATATATCAATGAAATATGAAATGTACGAGTGAAGTTTAATGATGTATCGAAACGATTTCAAACATTAATTAAAAGTTTAAAACTTCATGTACGTATAAGTCAATGTCTAAATATCATTAAATAAAATTTTAGTTCACCTCAATATTAACCAGCTAGTCGAAGAAATGTAGATCATAATATGTCGTATTCATCACATTTTATTTCATATTTCTAAATAGTGTTAGTTTTATTATATATAATATATAAAACATATGAAAAGTGTTTCTCAGTAGGCTGTTTATAATAAAGATCTAAACTTTGGACGCAAGATCACTTTCTAACGTCATTTGAATCACTTCCTTAAGGGACTGTATTAACTCGTTTCTCCATAGTTACGCGAATCCATTGCACTGACAGGAAGTCAGTTAAGTAAGAATGATAGATCACTCTCATAGTAATTAAATTGACTACTAAAGTGGTTTGTGTTTTACTAATTTCTGCACTGAATATATTGTCTTTCTTAATTTTATATTTCCACTGTACATGGCGGATGGAGCTGAACGAAGCCATTGTTATGGAATGTTTCTAAAGGTGATAGTAGAGTAAATAGTGGCTATAATATTAAGCCTAATAAGAATTCGCGTGTGCGACTTTATAATGTTGCCTATGTTAACTCTATGGGACAGACTGACCATTTAATAAAAAACTACAATCGCAAATGTCACCAAAAACTTCAGAACCTATAAAGTCACTGTCCGAGACAACTTTGACAGTTTCGACATTCTACCATTATTGGTTTAGAAGGAGTAGCATTAGTAATGAAACACACTTGTGCCAGTAAATATCTTAACTTAAAGAAACCAAGTTAAGAATCTTATTTACTTATGCTATTTATAAAAAGCCAGGTCTTGTGAATGGATATAGATTATATATATAAGATAAATCTTTAACGCTATCTGTCAAATGCTTTTTGTAATTGTAAAAAAACATAAAACTGTTTATTAGTCATAAAAATTATATTATTGTGATATGAAAAGGTTTACAAATCGAAATAATTATAATATTAAGGTCCGGTGCATAACATTCTAGGCCGCACAAACTTGATAACATTGACAGAACTAAATTCCTTTCATTTTTCCATTCAAAGACAATCTACTAAGGAGGTTATAGAGGAAACAGAGCAAGGCCTGTCAGCGATCGTCGCAGGCGCATGACCGAGCATGACATGATAGAGGGCAGGGTTGCTAAACCTTTTTATTTGGTGTTTGTTTTTATAAATATGCTAATTGGGAGCATGGTCCAAGTAATTGATTCAGTCATGAATAATTGCATAAAACAATTCTATATAAATAATTACTCCCTGTACTCAGTTTTTATAATTTTTTATTTTCTTGTAAGGATATTTTATTTTTGAACTAACTATATGTGATTTCTTTCACCAATTGCTCCAAGTTTTCTATGGTAACCGGAATTTATAACCATGCTTTTATTACGTACTCGTTTCGAATTCTTTTAAGTCTAACTCTGAGCTTGGAGTATGGCATTGCGACCAAGGCTTGATCATGGTGGACGAATACCGGGCGTTCGTAATTAAAAAAAAAATAAAAAATGATAAAATTATTACGACCATTATCTAACGAACGTAGAACAAACAAACAAAAAACTACCGTTGAAGATTTGCAAAATAGACTTTAGTACCATTGCTTTCGTATTTTTTTTTAAATATTGAGATCAAATATTGGATGGTTGACTTGATGAAAAATGTTGTGTGTCTCTGACAATACAGACAGTATGAACAGTTAAGAATTTCGTGATCTCCGATACATTGCACAACATTGATAACGGATGCGCCCGACCTCGTTCGTATTCATGTGAAGTACAGTTACGATGGACATTTGTGATAGACGTTGTACGAATACGGGATATTGACACAAAAATTTTATCTAAAATGGCCATTTTTAATAAATTAATAAAATCATTTAACCTAGCAATGTCCACTGAAAATGTAAACAAAGACGCAAAATAAGCGTAAATACGCTATTTTCAGGAAAAAATACCCCTTTTTTAAACGAGATATATAAAAAGGATTTTTTCATTACAACCTATTGCAATATCATAAGTGGTTTATCTGTTACTTCTGAAACAAATTTAAAAAAATATGAAAAAATCTTTTCCCGGAACATTTTAAACGGATTTAACTCGGACAGTTGCCTAATTTATTGACAGACACCTACATTTTATCTACCCGTCAGCAAATATCGAAACACGTTAAAATTTAAATTTAAAATGTTAACCCAATTTTACGCACGTTTATTCTATTAAAGATAGGTTCATTATTAGTGACAATCAAAATAATACAATAGATTTTAATACTGCAAAGGCACACTAATATTTTTTATAGTATTATTGAGTCAACCGTCAATGAATCATCAATTGTATAATTGATAGTATGACTATGTTGCCATATAAGTGTTTCTGATGTAAACTACTAATTAATGATTGACTAAGTTCCGTATTTGTGAGGTCCGTTTCAATATTATTAATAATATTACATTCCTATTCAAAATTTCAATGAAATCTACTTTTGACCGCAATTAAAAGACTGAACTAAAAAAAGGAAAATATTGAGTAGACTATTAAGAAAAGTAATGAAGCGTAATATTTTCATTAAACAATATTTATCCCCACATAATAGTGACGTAAAAGCTACAACAATTAGTGTTCTAACAGCCTTTTCACATTGCCTTTTTTTATTTATTAAAAAAAAAAAGCAAAAGGCAAAGGTTAAAGAGCGTCCTAAAGGTTGAAAGCTGTTCAAGCTTATCTTAATCCGGAGGAGGATTCGGTTATGTGGACCTCCCAGGAATATAGAAGTTGCTATTTTTAAAGTTACCCATTAAACCTGACGGTTGCCATCGCCATGATAGTGGGACACCACGGGATTGCTTACGCACTGTCCTGTGCTTGTTAACCGAAGCGTCGACGAGACCAGCACGAAGAGTATACCCTGCAACACAGTCACACCCTACACATCGCAGGACTGAGGATTTTTATAAAGCGCTTGGGGTTCTCCTATCCCCGTTCAGGACTGTTAACGGAAGGAAGCCGAAGCCTCATCTTAGCCTGTCCCAGTCTTTAGAACGGCAAACGGAACACTTAGTTACCGACCTTCGCCCCCATAACATCCTGAATCCATACTAGGGTCTATCTACTAACTACTACTAACTATAAATATGGTTTAAAATAGGAAATATAATAAGTTACATCATACTTTATTAAATATTAAGCGTTGCAAATAAATTTATATTCTATTATGTAAAATTTTGGTACATCTTAATAAATGTAAACAGTTTAACAAAGAAAGTTATCGACAGTAACAACACGTAACAACGATAAGAGTATTTGAATGTTCATCGTTTTTAATTTCACTTTTATGACCTTTTAAATATTATATAAATAAGTATTCTTATAATAACTCTTAGAGAGTTTTAAAATTTATATGTTAGTAAAATTTAAAAAAGCCAAATTCACGTTAACTCGAGTTTTGTTTTAGCGGAGAATTTGTTGGATTTTTTGGCCGAAACCGACACTCAACTCTCGGTGAGTGACTACAGTAAATAATATCTGTTTATCTGTTTCTGCGAACAAGCAATAATGGAATTAATTGTAATTAACTTAAAATGAAATAAATAAAATAAATTTAATTTTTTGTAATAGTGAACTTGTTTGTTTCAATTTTGACAAGAAATAAAAAAACTGTAAAAAAATAATGAGTGACTTTTATATATAAATAGAAATTAACAAATCTATTTGTATTAAAAAGTTGTTTGATCATATGTAACTTTAAATAAAATTGACAAAGAAGAATATATTAGATGGTTGGTACCTAACTGTTTTTAACATTTTTTCTCACAAACTTATAGAAAAAGGTTTTCTTTAAAATCTGCTTCAGTACATTTATAAATATTTCAAAATCTGTTTGTTTCTTAATTTCAATTATATATTAATAATTAGCTGTTCCCAATGAGTTTTTCATAGAAAGTTCAGAGTCACAGTCAACATTCATATTCACAAAGACACTTATGAAACGCCACAAAGGGTAAGTCCATGGAGAAGAACTGACATTTTTGCCAAAACAGTTAATATCTCCTAAATCTGAAACATCAAAAAGCTTTTCGCCGAGGATATTTACGTTACGTAATAATCCAATATTCTAAATTCCATTATTTTAGTCTCAATACTACAAGTATATTGAGCAATTAGGGGCTATGATTTCAAAAGTAATATACAGGTCTTCAATAAATCGAAGTCTTTTGATAGATTAACTTTTCTGATTATTATTGAAACTAGTCAAGTCCCCGTTTCCATCAAGTCACCTTCTCTCAAGTTATCTTCAGTACACTTGGACACCCTGTACACTTTAATGAAATGATAGAAATATTTAAATGACTCAGACAGCGCATTGCTTAACAGAACGTATCAGCTTACAAATGTGAAAGTTTGTTTTCACTTGAATATGACGCGTCTTAATTAATTATTTACGCATTTCAAGACGGTTAATTTAACTGTGGCTTTAAACCCTTGTGTGATCTTTGAAACGAGTCCAATTAAGTGTGGGTTATAGACACAAAGCTAATATATTATATCTTGTTGCCCGGTAAGACTGTTCTAGAAGACTGTTAGTAGCGTACTACTACACGTTTTTGTTCTAGAACAATATTATAGAACGCCAGTTAGGGATGGAAATCTAGAATTAATTCTGAGTAATACAGCCACCATAATATCCAAATTACTAAGCACTGCTGTAGTGTAGTATTTTACTAAATATATTTATATACTACTAGACTTGTTAAACTACTGCTTAGTAAATTGTAAAATGTAACGACTGCTTTAAGGTAAGAATATTAACAAAGAAGAATAAGTTACATAACATACACAAGAATGCCATTATGGTTTGCAAAAATATATTATTAAAGTTACTAATGTTATAAAGTGGTAAAGTTCGTCTGTTTGTATAAACAGACTAATCTTTAAAACTTGCAAGGATTTGATAAATTAGTGCTGATTGTGTTAGGCAGCATTACTCCACTATTCTTAGTTATTAAATCGTCCGCGAGTGGAACTACGAGTAACAACTAGTTTTATATATAGTCAATAATTCGTTAAGTCACCTGTATTATTTGGAAGAGAAATCTAAGTGTTTAGTAACTTTACAAACGTGATAGGTTTCGACAAGTGTACATGTGTGGTGCATTTTACAAGCTTTAGCGGAAATATGTGTAAGTAAATTAAATAAAAAAATCACCACTTCAGAACGGATGAACCAGCTTGTATAATTTTCTGAAGTAAAGCTATAAACTAGTTATTATAATAGTAAATAAAAATGTTCTTCCGCGAGTGGAGCCGCCGGTAAGAGCTAGTATTATAATAAAATCACATAGATGCTGTAACATCATAATGCAATATGGCAGTAAAACAAGAATATTTATAAATATCTTTGTTTATCAAAGGATGATAGAGCTAGCTTGGTTATCACTTTTGAGAGGGTTGGGACGGGGAAGTTCCATATTTTCACAATTCAACTTAAAGTAGGTCATATTTTCCTTTTTAAGTTAAATGTAAATGAGAATAGAGAGCTGAAAAGCCGATTGTGAAAAGTTAAGTAAGTAATTAATTATCTGAGACTTTTAACGTTTATTATTATTCATAATTTTTTGTAAACATTTGCCAATTTGAATAGAGCATAGACCATGCTTGTCAAAGCAAGTAAACCTCTTGTGAATTCTTTATATTAAGAATCTTCATAAGTGAAACTCTTTATTATAAGTCCAATGTCGTTTATAGTACAGTACAATATTTTTTAATAAAAAAATATAAAGATTCAGTTATAATTTCATTAACACAGTTTTAAAACGCGATTAACTTATATCTTAATCTATTTTTAATTTATATTTTGTAACCTTTCTCACGGCCTTTAATAATAAATAACGACGTAGTTTTTATTAAAGTTTTGCTTTAAAATAGAATAATTCATAAGGACAGTATTAATAAATATATATATAAATACAAAATAGATTTGTTATTTATATATTATTACAATATTTATCAATATTTCAATTTACATTTTTTTTATTAAATATTAAGTAATAAACTGTAATGGAAACGTCATTGCGACGAAATAATATATTTTTTTTATTATAAAATCCTTTCTTAAAAGACTAGTAGCGCCATCTGTTAGAATGATGTTAAACTAAAACTAAATAGAACGAACTCGGCATTTAAAATTGATTCTAATGTCAGAAAAAGAGTGAAAAAAAGTTATGTCAGTCACGCGAATAGAGTATATTTTGCAATAAAGTTTTTAATATATATTACTGTTATCTTTGTACTTATTAAATGAAAATTATATATAAGACAGACATAAGAAGCAATATTGTTATAATAACTGCAATTATGTGACGTGTGAGAGTATTCTTTAGGTCACAACTCATATAATTTCTCATAATTTAAATTATAAATCTGTTTAACTTCAATCAGACAAATATAAAATTTCTGTATAACATAATAAAGTTGATACAGATGTTTCTATTGTGAAATTTTAGATTGAGACTGAGATATATATGTTTAACGACTGTTTAATTATAATGGGCAATAGTGGTGGCAGCCTTAGTTGGCTTCAGATATAATGAAATATATAAATAATTCTAACAGAACAATGTCTTTAGAGTTTAAGTAAATTACCAGTTGCTTGACAGTGTATAATATAATACTACATAGTAATTTAAAAATGAAACTTTTTCTTGATATTTTTTGACAATTATTATGTAAAATTGTTATATTGCAAAATAAATACAATATAACAATAATGTATAATTACTAAAAGTTCAAAATAAACCTAATAGGTGGCGCTGGGTACTTTTCTGCGCGTACTGCTTTTTTAGTCAAATCAAATAAATTAATGAAATGCATGTAATAAATAATATATAATAATTAATAAATATATATTAATTATATAATAATTAATTAATTGTTAGAGAGGTTCCGACTAGTCGTTAATGCCGACTGGTATTTAGTAGTCGGTGAATTGTCGGTCATTAGTCGGTAAAAAGGGCCAAACATTCGGCTCTGTTTTTTGGTGATACACAATTTGAAAGTTTAAGGTAAAAAAAAATTAAAGGTTTCGTTATATTTATTAGACTATACTAATATTATAAATAATTTGTTGGTTTGTATCGTTGAACGCGCAAATCTTTGAAACTATTGAATGGTTTTGAAAAATTCGCTGTGAATATGATAGACAGATTTTATTTACTATTAAGATAATTAGAAGCAGTGGCGTAATATTATCTGAGCTTTGAGCATGGCAGAATCGTAGCACAGCGAGGTGTTCATTCGCGATACCTCAATTCTAGGTTCGCAATTAGTCGTGTAAATACTGATAATAAAAAAAAATGATAATTACTAATTAACTTTTATAGAATATTTTTGTTTTAATCAAAATTTGTATCTGAGTTTATGTATGCGAAAGTCATATAATTTGTTTTTCAGGGGGTATATTTATTTAGGATTTCTAAGTGTCTACAAAACATCAATCGTTGCCATTCATTTTTTAACAATTATCTACGACAGAAGGAAAAATATATAGTTAATTATATGTGTATGACTCGAGTTATATAAGTATACGTTAAAATGTTCCTAAAGCAATGGTTCAAAGCAATGGCTGGCTCATCTCACTTAATTATTATTTATCATATAATAATAATTCTGAAGCCATATTTAATTAGGTAAGTATTATAGTTTGTTATGACATTAACGACAATTTGCGGTGATATTGTAAAAGCATCGATACGAGGTCGCTTTCGTAATGTTGTTCTCACGCACAAATGTGTTAGCTATCATTTATCAATCACACACCTTACAGTCTTTGATTCATTGTTTCGTAATTTCTGTACAGACATATGTTTGTAAAACAATAAAAATAGTTTAATAATAAAATACATTAACTAAAAACTTTTAAGTTAATCTTTCATGTATTTTAAATCTATTCAGTACTTGCTATTTTAAGTTTTCTTTGTGTCTCTGACATTCTTAAAGCCACTCACACAAAATACCAAGAACTTTATTCTAGTGAAATGCTATGAGATAGTTTTATGGACTCACAATGATTCCCCCGTAATGAGGACCCGAGCAAATTATTTATGTTACCTACAGTATCGAACATTGAATCTCAGTTGAATAGTAAAGCCTATATAGCCTATGCTCTCCTATACTCTCCTCTACGTAAAGATTGTAGCAAGTAAACTGTACTCAAATGATGTTTCTTATGATTTGTGATGACTAAACTTCATTAAGCATCTCCGAATTAATAAACGTGTCTCATCTTATTTTACAGTCAAATGCAAATACATTTTGCATACAACATATAGGCAAAGAGCTATACCATAAAAAGAATAGGTGTATGGTACTTTAGAAAATATTAAATTATTGATGGTATATATAATATGGATAGTGAGTTTTAACATTATCCATAAGCTTTTGCATTTGATTAAACTTCAAGCGTCAGCAGTTATAATAGGTTAAAACACTAGCAAAGTTCCTAAAAGTGGATTCATGAAAAAGAACTGGCAGGGTTCGGTAACTCTACTTGTGTCTTCACTAAATGTTTTTAAATATAACAGAAATAATTCCTGACAATGTGTTCAAAAGCTGTGCAGCTCTCAGGTCGTTTTGTATTAAATAATCTATATTTATTAAAGAGTGGATTAATGAAGAAGTAAACCCAGGGTTCCGTACCTCTATTTGTGTCTTCGTTCTAAATAATTTGTTTTAATATTTAATAAAAATAAAAAGAATTCCTCAGTGTTTTTAATATTTGTGAAGCCATTTCAAGGTTATTTTAAGTAAATATATGTGCACCGTCCATAGAGCTCCATAAATCGTACTTCGAAGAATTATTCACTAGGTATTTAGTAATGGTATGAATTAATTGAAGTCTATGTCGGTGACAACGGATATATTGAAACAGGATATTACTAAAGTTTTTGGTACACCCATAAACCATATATGGTTTTAATATTTTAAATTTATGTAGAATGTTTATTAGATTAATAGATACAGACAGAAATGTTTTAAGGTACTTTGAATTGAAATAATGTACTTAAAAATAACAAAACAATTTTTAATTATAGCCCAACTTTAAAATGCTTTACAGCAACGTTTTTTGCTGGAAGACAAGATGTAGGTGTCTGTCAATGAGTCAGTTAATTTGTCATCTACCTCCAAATGTTTTTAAGTTTACGAGCATAGAGTTCAGGATGCAAACGAGCTACACTAACTGTGTCTATGAGTCTATTGTGTTTATGTATAGGATTTATTTATGAGAGGATTCCAGGTGTTCGACAGATTCCAACCATGTTTTGCACTATAATAAGGATGTTTAATTCCAATATTTTTGCGAAGCATTTAAAAAATATATCTTTGTTTACAAGTGAGATTTCGTTTATCAAACAAAATCTTTATTATTAAATTTTACGACTTTGTTTGAACATACTGTTAAGATTATACGTAACTTAATATTATTACGATTGCATAATACTGTAAAAACATAAACTATGGTAGTTCAAAATGTCTATAGATACAATTATAACGCGCGAAAAGTGAAAGTGACTTACCTCGAAATTGCCGCGGTCTCTCACCACCATTACTTTTTTGAAAAAAAACTGGGGCATATTGTCACCTTCGACCTCGATTTGTTCTAATAACCTTTAATTTACCGCTTTTTTTACTTTTTTGTTTATTACATTTTTAGTCTGTTATTGAAAGACCTTAGATTTTTGGCGCCAAATAATTTTTTTTCACTGATTTCACTGATATTTTTATAACTAAATAGTAGGAAATATATTTATCTTGTTTTTCTTAGAATACAAGTTTTCCTTCTAACACCGTGTTGCGAACTGAGCCACCAAACTAGTATAATGTTTATAAGTATAAAATATCGACTTGATATTTTGCTGTTGCAATAATAATTTGCATTTGGTATATTCGGTCTTAAAATTTACAACAGAAAGCTCATAATCGCATGACGGTTGCAACATATACATTTACATGTGTTTTACGTACAGTGCAATACACCTTTATGATACAAGATCGATTCTGATTAGTTTTTAGTACAATTTTCCTATTTAAATATAATTGCAATATTACAAAACTGTAATATATGTTGGAAATGGTGTTTTAAAACAATCTGGTGTGAAATATAATATTTTAAATCTAAGAATTCATAATCTATTTTACATATTGACGAATTTTACTTGTTTAAAACCAAGATCTGAAACAAAAAAATTATGTTTTTCTGTTTATTTGTATGTATGCCCGTGTATCATTGAAAACTACGGAACGTCAAAATATTCGATTTTTACTATGCCATATTTAAACATTTTTAAGGAAAAATACTAAAATTTGGGATATAATTAAAACCAAACATAAAATGTATGAAATTGTATATAATTTCAATGATGCGAAATTTATTTAATTAGAGAATCAGACGAAGCCACTGTCAAAAGCTAGTATCATATATTTATGCATCCTTATGTAACATTTAAAACAATAAATATGATTTAAATTAAACATCTTCACGGAAAAATACAAAAAATTACTATATTAAAATAAAATAAAATATGAATAATAAATAATTTAAATTATGAGAAATTTATTTAATTATAGAAGCAGACAAAGCCGCCGTCGACAGATAGTATAATATAAATCCTTGTTGTATAACATTTAAAACAATAAAAAAACTTAAAAATAAAGTACATAATTAAAATAAATATTACTATTATACAAATAAGTAGATCATTTAAAACAACCAAGTCATTAAATTAATGACAATAAGATATCATATAACAAATAAAAACAAGGAAATTTCTATCTTAAATTTATTGTAATAAAGTTCAAAATTTTAAAAAATAATAAATTGACATTTTGTGGATTAGCATTTCAAAGTTGTTTTTCGTGAGAATAAGCAATATTGATGACAAGATATTCAACTAAATATATATATTCGGTCATTAGAGTGTGACCGTAGAAGATATATATCTAAATTCCAATATGATTTTATCTTCTAGAATACTGGCTCTTAACAATGACTTTGTTCTCCGCAAGCCCAAAACAAGCCATATGTTCACAAGCTTTGTACAAAATATATTTTTCTAACATTAATATTAATTCCTGGTGCGAGTTTTCTATCCTGCAAGAATGGGACTACTCTTATATCATACAGACTCATATCATATTCTGTATGATATAAGAGTAGTCCCACCCTTCTTCTACTAGATGGCGTTGCTCTTATTTCATAGATATCGACGTTTACTTTTATGCGACTTAAAAACTCACACTAAGAATATTAAAACAAGTTTGGGATTTTTGAGTAAACGCATGAATAATCAATGTCAACAAATATATGATTTTAAAATTTTGTATTAAGATGCTTTATTTTTGTGTAGAACGATATCATTTAAATAGACAATTATAATTTTAATAGTATGCATAAACTTCAGTTTGTATGAAATAATAGCAACGCCATCTAGTAAAAGTAACGTGACACTTCTCTTATTTACGCGATGGACTTGGAGAAATCACAATGCAGATTGGAATCTATAAAGACTAAACACGTCGTAATTTTTATTTGTATTATCATTACTTATATGTATAGAAATCCCATGGTTAGGTATATATAAATAACCAATAAAGGTAAAGAAACAAAGTTTACTTCTATTTTCATATTAAGATACAGGTAGATATATTTGTATACAATAATTCTAAATTAATTATATTCGTTTCGTTTAGTTATATATTCGTTTTGTTATCAAAGACACTAGTGAGGGAGAGATGTAATTTTATTGTCTAGATAATTGTAGAACATTCTAGAATCTAGATAATTGTAGATTTACGCGTCACTAGCAATTTATTTATTACTCTAGACTTGCTATCTTTGGAGCTGTATTTATAACACCCGACGGAAAAAGAGGGGTGCCATACATGGTTTGTGTGTATCTCTATGTCTGTATGTGGCAATCGAATACTTCAATCTATTTAAAGATTATCTGTTAAGTGAGTTGTAAGTTAATGGAGCGGTTTTTCTTTAATTTAAAATTTTAAATCTGTTTAAGCATTGGGGGAAGGAATTGATTTGAATAATAATTTGTGATTAAACGAACTTACCTGTAAGTGAAGTTCTATCATAATTATACGAAGGCTTTGTCCGAAGGGATTAGCATTGACACTTGTAGTAACGTGTAGTAACAGCGGTTTTTCTTTAATTTAAAATGTTAAATCTGTCTAAGCATTGGGAGAAGGAATTGATTTTAATAATAATATATAAATATATATAATCGAGTTCAGACACAGATCTAAATTCAATTCAATTGTTATTTTTATATAGAAATAAACGTAAAAATTAAAAAGTAACTTAGTAAAAATAATTTTAAAACGTGATTACAAAGTTAAGACAAAAATATAAAGGAGTTTTTAATCAATTTTTAAACAAATAAATGTTACAAATGTAATATCATCGATTAGGATATTTTGTTATTGCTTAACTCGATTATGACGTGATTAAGATATATAAAATCTACTAAATTTTAAAGAGAACAGGTTACGTTCAAATCGAATTACTCTACTTCATGTTAATTAATTAGTATTTATGATGTAAGTGCTTCCGATTTAAATCAATCTTTTAGATAGATCAGATAAAAATAATATCTGTTCTTTACTTTCTTGAAACATGCAAATCCTCCACACAAGGAAGCCTTATGTCACGCAGTACTGAACAGACATACAACCGAATCTGGACGAAATAGTAGTTGGTGAAAGTGACGCAGTGCGTAGAATTAATGAGTGGTTGATATTAAATAAACCATTTAAATTCATAATTAGTGCATATAATGGTCAGATTTTAAATTTAATTAAATGATTATAACTGTTAACTTTACATATTTTACATATATAATATTTTTTATGAATTAGAGATGGGCCGATTAGTTGATGATTTTAAGTAAAGATGTCAAAAGTAATATTTTCTTCGATTTTCACGAGTACACATTTCAAATAAAACTATTTTTACGGATTAAAACTCGCGTATAATTTGGTTACATTTGACACTTACATCTCGTCTACCCGTGAACACGATTACTGCAGTTTTCGAAACGTCGGGTTAAAATAAAAAATGTAACCAAATTATACGCGAGTTGTAATCCGTAAAAATAGTTTTATTTGAAATGTCAAAAGTAAGTCGGGAAAAAACGCCGATTATTCGGTTCTTTAACTAAACGAAAAAATTTTGGCTTAAAAGTAAAAAAAAAAGTGAAATAATTTCGTCTTGCTTATTGATAACTAGCTTTAATACAAATAATTTGTTTTAGTTTAAAGCAACTCAACCTTTGTCTGCATTTTAATTTCATTTAATTTAGCTTTACCAAGTGTTCCTAAAAAATTTGTAATAAGTAAAAAAGTATTCCATGGTAATCCAAAATTCAAAGTAATCCACATATTTTTTTTTATTTACGTAGTTATTTTCCAAAAATAAGTACCACAGATAAGTAAGTGGTACCTGCCACTTACTTTCGGGGTGTTTGAGAAACAAACAACATCAACAAACAAACATCCATCCATCTTTTTTTATATATTTATAATTTATATATAATATTTGTATGTTTTAGAAGTTATATTATTTGTATGTCAGAAGTAACACATTCCCGTGAAGGTTGACATCAAGTGACGTCATTAAAAATTTTGACAGATGCATTTGACAAGTCATTGTAATACTGGCAGGTGGATGCTGATTTCTGTTACGTTGTTGTAATATTGTTGATTGACTATAACGCTCCATTAGATTTCGTCGATAAAACAACTTCAATCTTCTCAATAATTACATATAGCTTCCATAGACCATAATAATAATAATAATAAATTATTAACAAAGTCACATTTTCTTCACAATTTCTGTAAGAAATATATATGAAAAACCGGTCTTAAAAATACTAACAATTAGATCCTCTAGTTGTAGATAACCAAAATATAATTTCTCTATTCTTATCTACAAATCAACATTGATATAATCGTAAAAAAATGATTTATTATTGGATTAGTAAGAGACTGATAATAGCAATTACTCAAATAACAAACATAACATAACATTGTTTCTTATCTATTCAGAATGACTCGTAGATCTTTTTTTTTTTTTTTTTTTTTTTCCGTTGGAAAAACCCGTTACGGGTACCCCGTCGGCCCAGGGGGGTGACGGCCGGGGGGTTATGTGGGACTACCCGGCAGCATAGAGGATGCTGCCATTTTTAAGGCTACCCACTAAAAAACCAACGGTTGCCCTCTTTGCCGTAATGGGACGTCACGGGATCGCGTTAGCACACACCGTGACGCCCCGGCGAGACCCCCCGAATGAGGGTGCCCCGAGCAACGTAGAGCACCCTCCCATCGCAAGAATGACTCGTAGATCTATAATATAGTATTTTTTTCCTATTTATTTTTGAATAATCTTTTTAATAAAGTTAGGATGTGGTTTTTATAAAGCATATAAAGTCTTTATATATTTTAATAAACATCTTAATTGAAATATAAACATATAATGATTACTTACATCCTTGTATATTTCAAAAGACTGGTTATAGGCTTAAAATATGCAAATAAAATTAGTCAAATATTCGCTTTTCCGCTATATTGAGTAAATAAAATTATGTACTTTATGTAAACTTGAACCGTTTTTTAGTCTATACTTACGTTAAGATCGTATCCACTGCTGATCCACGAATGCTTATTGAGGAGACCTCCAACATATTTCCTTCGCCACCTTGCTAATAGTCCATCATTGTTTTTCCGGCGTTTTGAATGCCGGTTAACAACATAGCGCTCCATAATCCGAAACAACTAACCACGCAATGAACGTAAATATTCTACAAGTACGCGAAAGAAAAGACGATAGCCGCAGTCAACAGACATGCCAAAACTAAATACTCATAGAAAAACAAACGGTGACCGAGCATTAAAATAATGTTATGTAAAAAAATCACTCATAATACGCTTTTCTGAATTTTCACCTCAATTTGTTTGCATTTAATTTAGAAAGTAATTGTCTAAATTTTCCAAATAGAAATTCAACTCTCAAACGTTTAGAAACGTCCTTTGGCGGGAAGTTCACGAACAATAATATCGTCTGGTAGATTTGATGTCACCTCATGCTTTTTACGGTTTGTTGGAACGAATACGGAGTCGTGATTCGAATTCTATGGACATGATATTTGTTTGTGACACCTTATATCGGACAATGGTTAGTTAGATATGCGTACCATCAACTGCCCTCCATTTTGATGTAATTTTCCTAACCTAAATACCACCAAGGACGTATTTCGTGTGAGAATAATAACTTATTAGGTTATTAGGTGAATGACAGATGGTATTAAAATTTATGACAGGCCCTTTCTCTACGTTTTATTTGATTGTATTTATTTTAGTCCTTTTTATCTCTTTCTGTCTGAATAATGTAAAATAAATTCAATTTAAACTTATAATAAATAGAAAAGACACAAGAAAATACTAACTGTTGTATATACCGATATTATCGAAAAAACCTTGTTTAAAGGGAAGGTTATATGACATATAGTTATATATACGTTACTCTTAGTTATCCTAAAATAAGGATATTATTAAAGTAAGTCAAGAAAATATGCCCCTAAATCAGTACTTTGATTTGGTGGCGAAGTTCAGGAGTAATTTTATTATCATGCTATGATGATTCAGATAAATCTAAAAAAAATGAATAAATAAATGGCTGCGGTACTGCGCAGATGAAACCGAGGGAAAGAGAGGTTATACTCAAGCGAAAACTTAGAAACGGTATTTTTTCTCAAACGTCCCCTTTTTGAATAACATTAATAGAAACTTGTTTATTACACGTATGTAATTAGTTCAAATGCATATTGTGATAGTGAGAGGTGACCATTTCAGTAATGGCCGCTCTTTGTCAAGGTCGAGATAAATATATTGATTAATACTCATATATTTTAATATCTCCTGTCAGATATACGAGTGATAATGTGATTAAATGCTTTAAAATAACTTTTTTCTTTTTTTATATTCTTTTATAACATTGTTAAAAAGGATTTCTTTTAAAGAACTTTTAATTTGTTATAATATTATATGAAGAGTGCGAAACGACTGGATATAGGCTATTGTTTAGCTGACGTAGGCTATCTAGCATTACGCTTTTGTTTCTAGTTAGGTATCTTAATAATAAATAAAATGAGATATTTAAGATAGCAATTATTATAAGTTAAATTATGCATAATAAACGCATGTAAATCATGTCACATACATTCTCTTTTTCTAATAAAATGCTGGCCTTGGAAAATGCAATTTACATGTATTCATTTAAATAATAGGTTTTTTAGTTCAATCAATAAGTTTGATTAAAAGCCAAGTTTAAAAATTTAGAATACCTAATTCTTCTTCTAAGTTCTTTAATGTATTTGAATAACCTATAATATTGACGACAGAAAGTTACCAGAAATCTTCTCGTTACCCAAAAAATGCGAATAAGTGATATACTCCATCGAGTGATCCCGTTTTAAATGTTCTACTTTCTACTTTTCATATTTTCTACTTTTGATAAGATAAACTTCTTTTCTTGATTTTTTTTTGTAAATATTTCTATATTTATAATATTTATAATATAATTTCTATGTTTTAGCTATTGTGTAAAGTTGCATTTTTCGAAATACTACAAGATCGATTTCTGGTGACGATATAGGGTTCATCTTATGCTGGGCGGGTTCGGCAAGACCACCCAGGTATACTGCGACATGCGAACCTCTTCTGTAGGAGTGGTGCGACCTCAGAGGACTAAAGAGTATAACTTTGTTTATTACACCCATTGCTTTTCAAATAAAATACTCGCTTTCTACATCACTGCCGTGTTTGTGTTGAGTTGTTGCTGCATTGCTACTGCGTTGGTGCTGCATTGGTGTTTATTGATGTTACATTAGGAATCAAATTAAAAAAACTTCCCATTTTAAACTCAGACTTTTTAGGATGTATCTACTAACGGCCCTTTATCCAAAGAATTGTCTGTAAAAAATCTGCTGAAAATATTTTTTCTGAGCAATAAACAAAAATATTTTTTATATTGTTATAAAACTGAGACTATCTTATATAATATATTTTGTTGGGTAAGATATTAAAAACACAAGCAAATAAGTTGCACCTCGTGGGTTCACTTGCGATCACACGGTATAAAAAGTAGCTTGTATTATTTTACGGTTCATTCTATATCCATACGTAATTTTATCAAGATTGATTCGGTAGATTTTGTGCCAAAAAGCATTAAACATCCATACATACTTACTCACAAACCTATAGATCTAATATTACTAGCTTCCTCCCGCGGCTTACTTCGCGTGATGTGTTGATGAAAAATTCTCAAGATGCCGCTTCATATTCATAGACCTTAGTGCTCCATTCAGTTCAAACATATTGTGATCACTTTTATATATCCTTCCAAATTATTTAGTGTAAAAAAAATATATCTCCATTAAATACTAAGAGATAAATGTATAGGAATTTAAGAAATATTAAAAATAATATTTTAAACATTTTCAAATTTATTTTTATTTGTTTATATATTTTTTTTATCCAGGACACCTTACTTTTTAATAATAATATGTTTTCGTGGACTATTTAAAACAAACAATTCTACAGTACATTATATTCTGTAACTTCGTAACGTACAACACACCTTCATAAACTTTTGCGTTAATACAATTAGCAGAATTGGATGGATAGAAATTTAATTATACTATTCAATTAACATGCAACCCCAAATTTGACATTTCCATAGTCTAACGTAAAACAAATTCCGCACGAACGGAGTCGCAAATATAGCTAGATATTTAAAATATCTGGAAATCATTATAAAATAATGTTTATGCGTTAAAAAGTTTTTATTGCCTGTTATTGTTCATAGAATTGTAACAGACTATGGTGGAAATTGTCATTCATGGCTAGTTAAGAAAAAATAATAAAAATAATATGATCTTGCGAAATATTATTAATAAAAATTTTAAAAATATTTTCAAGTTATTAAACATATCCTTGAAAACAACTTTACATTATAAGCATTATATTTATATTAATAGATTATTGAAAACTAGATTTTTTGAGATAGAATTTCAGATTTAGGTTGAATGTAATTCGAAATCTTTTTTAATTGCTTTTAATGGCAGTGTGGAATTGTTTTATATTCAGGTGTAGTGAAAGGGTGGATGGAAGGATGACTTCCGTCACCAAACGTAGGTGCACGTCGTGAGGGTGCTGTATTGCTTAGTGCACTCTCATATAGAGGATACAGACAGAACAAAACGCTGAAAATTAAAACGTGACCGTGACCACCACTAAAGTGTGTCTTCTATACTGTTTGATAGTCCAAATCACTTTTTTAGTCAATGAACTTTCAGCAACGAATTTCTCCAACGGATAAAAACAGAAAAAAAGGTTGCTCTAATTAGATCACACTTGCAAGATTTTAACGGAAGTTATATTTGTCGTTTTTTATTTGACTTATTGGATTCCAAAAAAAACTTTTGTTTGACTTTTTTAATATACTGTGGCAAAATATTTGTTTCTATATCGTTCGCATATGCGTTTTAACGAGTTTCATATCATAACCATGTTAAAGAAGTTTAATTTGAGACTAAAAACAATTTTAGACTGGTCCAAATTCTAAAACAATTATGCTCTAAAGTTGACACTGATGTTATTGATAATTGAGTAATTAGCACATGGCATGAAGAGAATTTTCTGTATCGTAAAAATGATACCATGAATATGGAAATTATGTTTGAACAAACCTGATCTTTTTTTTCTATTAAAGGTAAATTATATTATAATTATTTAAAGTAATTATGGGCCTATAACTTTGACAACACTTTATCTGTAATGATCCCTATCATGCCCTTGCATGATGTAACTCTGAAAATGTTCCCACAATTTTGAAATCTGTGTTTAATATTGAACGCTCTAAAAATATAATAATAACGATTGGATAATTCAACGCATATTCTGTACTAAATTTTTTAAGTGTGAATGTCAGAATGGTGAATAGAAAAAACGAAAATGTCAAAACCACAATTTGACAGTGATGGTTTTCAAATTGTAAAATCCAAAAAATCAGTGAAATCAAAAACATTAGTGCCAACAAAGAATTTTAAAAAACTTGACCTTAAAATAGACATTGAGAAATCAAAGAGGTAGTCAAATATTTTTAAAACACATGCCCAAAGTAAGGTTATGTTGTTAAAATCTTGTTTCATTTCAGACGCATTCAGACTGCTATTGAAGAGGTACAGGAATCACATTACTTTAAAAACATTATTAGAGAAGTAAGTCATAATTCAGCAAATTTAAAGGTAGTAGAAATTATCTGTTTCGGTCTTGGTCATATTAGTGAATGTAATATCTCCAGATACCAGCTAGCTCTGTTACTCTGTTTGAAAAGTCAATTTAAACCAGACAAGGTTCTTGTACATGATCCTATATTTTATACGAATGAATGTACACTTCTCAGTAAACTCGATTTATCAATTATAATAGAAAATACGGAAGGAAATTATGTAACAACTAAGAACGGTATAACTTTAGTATACTTACCTCATTGTCCAAAACAACTCACCAATAACTTTCTATGGAGCAATTGGGGTTTGAACCTAAATAATTGTATACTTTTCTGTAATAGTCTTTCGTCACTTATAGAAAGTCATCCAAATAGAGTTCTTAAAGATACAGTTCCTTGTTTGCAAAAAATTCATCCACTTTGTTCTGAAGTTGCTTTGGAAAACAATTTTCTATACAAAGATATATTTAATGATCTATCATTGCATTTCTTTCCCAAAGCAAATTTAGATTCTGTTTCATCAGAATTCTGGATATTAGAAGAAAAGCCAGATTATAAAAATGATGAAGAATTTATAACATGTGAAATGATTGACAAATTAAATATTAAAATTTGTTAAAGGTGAAAAAATGGCAACAATAACATCAAAACCAGCTCTTGTAACACTGAGACAGCTTTTATCTGAGTTAAGACATCAAAGTTCTAATAAAAAGTTAACTGACAATCAAATGGTGAGATACATTTTGGACCAATACCGTAAACACCAAACAACTGATCAACAGCTGTGTAAGGCAGCCAATGAAATGCACTTCCGGGCTAAGACCTATTATAACTATTTGCATTATTCTAGAAAATATAAGGAAATTAATTCTGAGTTCAAGGGAATTGGAGAAAGGACTGTTCAGGATACAGCAAGGATGGTTGGTTTTAAACTACCACATGACCCTAAATGATTTAATTAACTTTGTATATAAAAATAGGTATTAACTCTTGGCATAGATAATAAAAACAACATAAAAACAATTATATATCTTTTATTTATAACTGCATTGGATTTACAAAATGCAGCTTCAATTTATGAATTTCATTTATATATAATCATACAAAAAACAATGTACTTTTCATCAAGTCCAAACATATTTTATACTTAATGTATTAAAAAACTTGAGCTCATAAAATTATTTAGTGTATTCTTTTTCAAGGAGCTTAGCAATAGTTTGTAGTTGCATGTTGCTGGTTCCTTCGTAGATGGTGCCTATTTTAGCATCCCTGAAGAATTTTTCCTGAGGGAAGTCACGGGTGAAACCGACTCCTCCCATGAAGTCTATGCATTTTGATGTCAGGGTTTGTGCAATCTCTGAAAAATTAAGGAATTAAATAAATACCTGAATTGCATAACAGATATAAAAAACTAGTTAATTTATGATGTAATTGAACTCTTACATTGTAGCTCCAAGAAATATTCAAAAAGCATTATTTTAATATTAAACTTTTAATAATGTGTATTATATTGTATATTATTAAAAGTTGCCAGTTATAAAAAAACTTACCTGAAGCAAAATACTTGGCCATTGCAGCTTCTTTAACAAATTCTATGCCATTCTCTTTGAGGCGTGCAGCGTTGTATGTGAGAAGGCGAGCCGCCTCCAGCTGGGTTTGAAGGTGTGCCACCTGGTAGCTGATGCCCTGAGGGTTTGATGTCAGGGGTTAGTGGGTTCGAAGTATAAAAATATGTATTTATAATTATTTTTTTAATCTTTCAATCAGTTTAAGTTTTTAAAGATTATCATAATATTGGAAAGTTTTATACACAGTGCAGTTTTTGTCTGTCTGTTGTTATCCATTCTGTTCTATTATCTGTTTTGAACTCAGGGCAATGAAACCCTGACGCGCCCTAAGCCTGATCTTCGCCTCCGCGGCTATAACTATTAACTTCCGTCGTAACAAGAAAGTTTTTTCATATTCCAACAATCTGTTTTCTAAGTAGGTATAGCTTACAGTCTGCTATTAGTTACGGCCTTATTTGTCTTCTTATGACGACAGAATAACACTCATTGTTTTCAAGCCTGTAGCACATCTCTGTTGCGAAACTAAGCGGCGAACCGCGATACTTCATGTTTCGCCGCCGGCTCAGGAAGCGTCGGCGTACCCTGAGACGGCGGCGCCCGTGTGCCTTGTCCACCCTGCACTATAAGTTAAACCGCCCCTGTTTGAACTCCTACTTCAGTTTTTGAAACTATTGTTTAATATTTTTATTTACTTTTTTGATATAAATTATTATTCTACTCATAATTCAATAAATCTTGAACCTTATTCTAAAATACCTGGAAATCGAAAATCTTTTTTCCGAATTGCTTCCTCTCCAGTGTGTAAGGAATCGTGGCGTCCATACAACCCTGGCTCAGACCAATCATTTGAGCCGCGATACCGATGCGACCCTCGTTTAGGAAACCTGCTGCATATTTGTAACTGGAAAATAGAAAAAAAAATGTTATGCTCTATAAAACTTGCACTTACGATAATATTACCTTACGTAATATTATTTATACGCGATGATAATAAAATTGTATATTAAAAAATTTCTATAAAAATGCAATTAAAACGCAGTTTTTCCTACAATCATACCCATATATTTATTACAAGACTTCCTTTTTAATCTAACAATTTGAAATAGTCTGATAAAACCAAAAAAAGAAACTCTTTACCCACTTAAAGAGATAGTTCCATTAAATTAACTTAACTTATTAAAATCAAATACTCACCCTTTGCCATATTCTCCCAGGATGTTCTGTTCTGGAACTCTAACATTATCGAAGTGGACCATACAAGTTCCGGATGCTCTAATGCCAAGTTTGTTTTCCGGCTTTGCAACGCTTAGACCGGGAGTCTCCCGCTCTACTATGAAGCAAGTTATGCCTTTGTAGCCCTGGATGGAATATTTTCAATATTTCCCATGTAATAACTGGATAAATATAAATTAAGGAAATATATCTTACACCGTATATCTACTGACGATGAGACTTATTTCTTGATCTGATAGTTATCAGGAAATAATGGGATGATTTATAAATTCATAGCAAAATAAAATTGTCGTGCAATTTTTTTTAAGATTGCAAAACTAGACTGAAAGACTGCGACCAATTTGTCGCTTTACTCTTCAACTATACTGTTCCACTGTTTGATATTATTACTTTGACTTTACATAACCGATTAGACCCCAATTAATATAAGTGGTCGTGTCCGAACCCAGAATCAAGTCATTAACAGATTTTGATTGATTGATGGCAAGTATTGAAAGAGAGAGCATTAACAATACTACAACCAACCAACCAACGGTTGCCCTCATCGACTTAGTGGGACGCCACGGGATCGCGTGCTAACTCATCGTGATGACCCGGCGGTACCCCTCATTTGAGGGTGCTCCGAGCAACAATACTACATTACGGTTACTTCTGAGCACAGAACAGTTTTAAATAACTTTACCTCTTTGACCTTTGAGACATTTCATAGGTACTTCATTCATTCTTTTAATCTGCTATTGTTAGTAAAGAGTAAAGAATCGAATTTTACTAAGGCATTAAAACGTATTTATGACGCAATTGTTATAATAAAAATTATGATGTTCTTTAAATTTAACTTATCACAAACTATAATGTTGTAAATATGTTATTCAGAATCTATCGTATCTAGAAATTGTTTGAAACAAACATGTTGGCTGTCGTATATCAAACAAATAAATTAATTACTTTAAATAAGGGATGACTTAAAATATTCATTATATAGTACATATTGTTTATTAAAGATTTTAAATTGCTTCTAATTTGAACATTACCTATTTACATGACATTGATACGCAAAGCAAATATATATTTTAGTTATCTCTTTATAATGTTGCGTCACATGAGGTTTTGGGTCATATTATTTGTGCTGATAATAATTCTATTTACTTAACCGTTGTCGATTATTATAATTTACGCAATTTTCTTATATTAAAAAAAAGTCTACTGATTTAAATTGATTACTATTTAAAGGATTTAACTCGTGTGTAATTATTAGTAATTTAATTTAATTTTAAGCCGATGCTTCGAATGCCTTGTAACAATCGTGTTCAGTAGAAGTATGTCACTCAATTTGTCAACTATCTAATTAGAAATTTTTTATACCACATAATTAATCTTCGAATAAGATAATATTATCATTCTAGAAATTGCGAAAAAGTACAAAAATACTCACTTTTGACGGATCAGCATTAGCCATCACAAGAAACACTCCAGCGACGTCCGAATTTGAAATCCACATTTTGGATCCATTGAGTACATAGTCATTACCATCTTTCTTTGCTACTGTCTTTAGAGCAAAAGCATCTGATCCAGATGTTGGTTCGGTGAGACAAAAACTGCCCGCCTGTTAAATAATATCCAAAATGGTCAAGCTGATAATTGACATTGTATAAGGTCGCAGATTATCATTATCGTCATAATTTTTCAATATTAAAGACAAACCTTAATCTTATCAAAACTGCCATAGCAACATATTTATATTTGTCATTATAAATTATAATCCAAATTTGTTTGCATTATTGACCAAAATTTTAAATACATAATAGGGTAAGATAGGTCAAACAATTCACTTACATATTTCGTACATAAATTGGTCAAGTATTTCTTCTTCTGTTCTTCAGTTCCCAATTTCATGAACAAGGAATTCACTAATGTGTTGTGAATGTCCACATATGCGGCTACTGCTGGGTCCACCCTGGACAACTCTTCCACTACCAACATCATGGTCAGGAACCCACATCCTGACCCACTGTATTCTGATGGCGTTTCTATTCCCATTAGCTGTTGAGTGAAATACGTTCACATGAAATAATATACGGTTTACGTAAAATTTGTGTTTCGGATTTCATGTTCTACATGCATTCTAACCGCAATTACGAAGTTGGACCTACTTTGAGAAAAAGATCAGTTATATTAAGGAGTTGTTGCAGATTTTATTATGTTTGTTTTTATATTGATTATTAGAGTAATTTTAAAATTATTATAAATGATTATCCAGTTTACTCAGGATACTATCGGAAATTGCCCGACTGGTTTCGAACTTATTCGGGACTCTTGTTTTTGAGTTGATCCCGACTGTCAGGCCAATTACTATAGTATTTCCATAATCACGGAAATACTATATATATATACACGGAAATACTGAACTTACTCCATTATCGAATAACATTTGTCTAATGCCCTCATCAATTTTGTGCTCATCTTCCATTTTATTTACAAGTGGTGCTATTTGTTCTGTGGCCAGCTTCCTAACTGAAAAAAGTAAGTCATTTAGTATATACTTATATTAAGAACATTGTTACCTATAATTAATTACTACATTAAAATTATTTCGCCTTTAAATCTTCTGCACGTCGGAAAATAATAATAATACGGTAATATCGGATTGAATCACGAGAGAAGCAGCCAATGGTAAAACAATTATAATTGAAAAAAAAAAGAAAGAAAAGTGTTAAGTTCGAGACTTAAAATAAGACAAGAAAAGGCTATTCATGACTGTAAAAAAGGAATCATTTAATATTAATTTAATCGAAGACTATCTCTTAAAACAATATTTTTTTATAGAGACAAAAAAGGGAAAGTAAGAGTGTTGTAATATTACTTTATACTATAAAAACAAGCTATGGGTAAACCGGTTTTCGTAGGTAAGATGGATGTGACACCTGAGACAAAAAAAAGGGCACATAATAAATTAAAAAGTTAAAATCCGTATATCAGGCAGAGCATTACTTACAATTTGTAATAAAAGTAGTATATCTTCTATGTAATTACAACTACTAAGTCTACTGCTAATCTATCTGTTTGTGCATGTGTTGTTTTTGTTCGACTTTAAATGAAGTAATAATCATGTAATAATAATACATTTACGTAATTAAAGAATAACTTCATCAATTCAATTTATTTAATGACCTTTAACTGTTAAAATATTTAGAATTGCTTCACTTACGTAATGACTGCTGTATAATAAGATAAATAAATTCATAACTTTAGTAATCATTCTGAACGATGCTTCTGTTTGGATTATATGATAAAAATTTATAGCTAAGTAATTATGATTATTATCACTTTGATGTTATTTAAGTATGGAATTGAGTCTTATCAACCCGTATCTATTACTGTGTTTTTGAATTGTGTTAAAGATATCTGTTTTATTATTTATGTATTATATTAAGTATAATAATGCATTAAAATAAGTGTGTGCGTCAATACAAATAACCGCTCTATTCTTAGATTCGTAGTTACAGAAAGAAAAAGTAAAAAGCCAAATATAAGAATGTAATTATAAAACCATATGCACGTTCAGAAAAAGCGGGAAACGTCAATTCAAAGGCAATCATTGTTCAATTATTCAACTCGCAGTCTCACAAAATGGATAACAGCGCAACATTATAAAAAATCCTCGCTAATAAAATGTGATCTATTTCATACCATTCATCTGTCCCCAAATAAGTATTAAATATGAGTGAGATGAGAGAGTTGCTGTTAATTGTAAAACCATATACATAAATAATATAAAAAGAATAATAATTGTTAATCCAAAAAAGTGTACAAAACCTAACTTTAATATAACATTAATTTAAAAAAATACCTAATTACTGTAAGTATAAATATTGAAAAGTAAGAAACCGATAAATTTATTTTCTAAACTCGTTTTAAAATGTTATTCACTTAACAACATGATTGTACGTTTTCAAGGTCTCACTCAATCTATCAGACACGAGTATAATTATAACTCTAAAGCCTCTATTAAATTAAGGTCAAATAGTATTGAAAAAATATATCAGACTAAAAATAATCTTCTAGAATAATAAGTAAGAAGTGGTAAACATCTTCATTAATAAAAGAAACCTGTCATATTTGACTTATTGCTATCTGTTGACAATTGTCAATAAAAATAGAAAGGGCTCTAAGAAAATTATAAACTATACATTATTTATCGTAAATTGTTCTTAATTTAAGTTTCAATATTTTATGAATGTATTAGAAGTAAATTAATACTTATTGTTGTAAAAATAGTAAGCTACGAGCAGAATAGTTTCTGTTATATTATTATGTTTAGACATTTAAGTGACCAAATATTTTAAGGTTAGTTGTTATTCAAATTGTAATTATTTAAACAAACATATAAAGTATATGTATTAAAGTATAAAGTGATAGTCGATGTAATGTTATAGAAATACTACTAACTTAACAATTTAATTAATGCGTTTGAGATTAGTTCCCTGAATTCTATTTTATGTATATTATTAATATAGATGATCGATATGATATTATTAAATATTTTAATTATTGATTTAATATATATTTTTCATTAAAATAAAATTGATAAAATGTCTTTTAAATTAACTGTCAAAGCAATTTAAGTACTTGTATCCTTCATGGCCAATTCATCCTCCGTGAGCATCGATAGTGGTCTCGGGGGCGCGTCTGAACTGAAATTCCTTTGCTTTGAAACAGCTGCTACCGGGGTCCGCCATTGTTCTAATATCTGCAACATCGCGTTCCATGTTTAAATCCAGACACCAAACAATAAGCAACCAACACACTAATTTGTTTGATTTAAAACAACACACCTTATAACCAACTCGTCTCAATAAAACCATTGTTGAAAATAGTTGATGTGCGTGCGAGTCGTGATCGCGACTGAGCCCAAAAAACTTCTGTATTAAATTTAATGATGGCTAGTTTGGTTATCTCTCTCCTTCAAAGATAACGTGTTTGCTGAAATCCTCGTATTGAAATAATTATACACGCTACATACTTATAAGGACAATTTTCATTCAGCTCGCGTACTGTTGTTTTTTTGTTATTTATATTTGCAATGTGGACCTTATGTCAATGAGATAAGCACTTAAATTAGATACATTTCCAAACCAATTGTACTTTAAAATTTTAAAGTAATGAAATATAAAAAACCATTAGTTATTTGACAAAGTTCATTCAATTTTAAAACCATGATATTAAACATAAATTTAAAGCGTTTTGTTTGACTTATGTCGTTTTGCACTCGTTCTCCGTCTGTCTACAAAACAACTTTCGAATTTTTGTGCAAAAGTTAAAGTTTGAGGCTATGACATCACACATAGGTCATATACAGGTCACAGAACTTTTATGTAAATATACATTTACGTAAAAAACAAGTTCTCCACGTTATTATGATATCGACTTTTATAATACTCATAATAAAGATAAAGCTTGATAACACTCGGATGTCACACCGACCTAAAGCTTAGTTTAGACTACCGCAGAAATTTTTACATGATATACATTAATTTGTGTAGTGTTCTTACTTTTATGGTGTTTGTTAGTCTGAACAGTGTATATAAAAGTGTGGGAAAATGCTGTCATACGCAAATTCCAGTAAGTGTTGGTCGCTCATCATGGTCAAACGTCAACCAACAATGCCCAACAAAGACCAACAACAACCACATGGCTGAAATATTTGGATGCATCAGTGGTTTGAAAAATGTAAGAATTTAGGGAGTTTAAGGAGTTTAGCATTGATTTCTAAATAAGTTACGCATAAAAAATATTAAAGCTTATAAGATCAGTCGAATGAAATATAAGGTTTTGAAATATTGAGATACCAATCACCAACATCCTGCCACCCCATTTGAAATATTGACACAACTTTTAGATTGTAATTTATGTAATAAAAATGTATTGTAATGTATAAACAAAATGTAATGTTGTACACCTTCATTGTTCATGATAATTTTTTAGGGTTATCAATTATTATTCACTTTTTAATTTTTTGTTCTTTACGTGAAATTTGTTTTGAGCTCAAACGTGATGCTGTTTTGGAAAATGTCGAATTTCTTCCAAATTTTCAACCACACTAGACTACTTAATTATCAAATATTTGTTTATTTACAGTTTAGGTGAACTTATTCAGTGAAACACTTATTTTACTCACTAGATGCCGGTTGCAACTACGCCCGCGTGGCGCGCGTAAATTTTTTGGTCATTATAAAAATGAGTTATTATTGGCCGCTCGCCCAAAGATTCGACCTTATTAAATCGTCAAAAGTCGTTGGTAGTCCAAAGGTGTATTTAAACCAAAATTGGAACCACCTTTGACACCAACTTTGACACCAACTTCACAGAAACAGACATAAGGGTAGATTTCTCCATCCTACTTTTTTTATATGCAACAAAGATTTATAACAATAGAAATATATAAAGACGTGTCTAAGTGAATGCAAAGTTAAGGTTACTTCAAACCTATGGGGGAAAAATATCTAGAGACAAAGCAGGTAGTGAAAAATAATTTAAAATATTTGTAAAACATATATAAATAACTTTGAACGAGTATAAATATAATAACATTTATAATAATTGCGTCTCATGTAAATAGAGCAAATATGAAAGCCTATACCCTTATATTGATATCCTTATATCAAGTCTAAATATCTTACCCATTAAAACATTTTTAGTGTGGAATTTTATAAAAAGAGAAATACAATAAAAAACACTGCTTACTACTCAGGATGACTCTAAAATTGTTTTCAAAATTATACATTACAAGAATAATAAATTAATAAATAATTTGTGAAAGTATATATACTACGTACAGAAATAAAATATGATTAGTAGCTGATGACGATTCTTATGATATGATGGTATCTCATATTCAAATAATATAAAAACAAATTGACAAACATAATAATCTTTCTAACTACTGGCGCAAATTTAAGGGAATATCAACAGCGTAACATGCAATACTGAAATTTGATATTTTACGGAAATTCAAAATGGAAAATGAATGATGTCCTAATTTACATTATTGAGTATATATTAATTTGGGAAAAGAAATGTCATTGACTAAGCGATTAATTGATAATTATACATAATCTACTTTAACTTTATTAATCAAACCTTTTAATAAGCTTTAATTAAGCAAAATTTGTTTCTATTAACTACTATATAATTTTTAGTGACTAAATAAAGTTATTTTACTACATCGTAAGTATCTACTGAAAATACACATTAATTTAAAATTATATACCTATATTTCTTTTTTTTTATTATTTTAATAATATATGAACACATATCTATTACAGATATCATGTCAGACAGATAATCATATCTACTAATTGAATATAATTCATTTCAGTAATAAAAGGAAACAAAAATATGTAAATACGTAAAACGGAACGTGGTTATGGCTTCCGCATTTATAGTCTGTAAGTTCTTAAATCATAAAGTTTCTAGAAATTTACAGAACTTATATCAAGTTTGCCATGTTAAAGAACATTCCTATAATTTAAGTAGTAATATTTTCATTTATATTTTAATTTTTATATAATTTGATTACAAAAAACTTACATAAAATGAAAGAACCCGAAATATTTATTTTAAAAAATCTTTATTTTAAAAACACATACTCATTATATGAAATTCCTTATTTAATAAGCTCAATATATTTTCATAAAGTAAAAAAACAATGTCAAGTAAATGAATACATATAATCGACATAAAATATTTAAAAAATTAAAGGACTCTCTCTATGACCTAGACTGGGGAATCCAATATTTTTATTTGATTTTGTTTTGTAAGCAGCAAATTTGGTTTTGTGCGATTTTAAGAAATGGAGGTTATTATTAAATATATACAGGTAACACGGACAACATGTTGTCAGTGACAATTCCATTGACTTCGAAACTGCTGGACATTTCTGGAAATATTAAATTGCGGTGAACCACCTTTAGTTTAATTACGAAGTATTATACCCAGTATCTTTACAAAGTTAAAAGACTTATTGTTTTAGAAAAGTGCCTGTAGTGTCTTATTAAACCATATACTTGTGTTGTGACAGTGAAAACCTTCAAGTGAGGCTATTTGAGGTGGTTCTCAAAAGTCTCACATCATTTCGAACCTCGTGTCAGTTTTTGGTATCCAAAAATGGCCAAGTGGGGAGAAGGAGACCCGCGGTGGATTGTTGAGGAGCGTCCTGATGCAACTAACGTAAATAATTGGCACTGGACTGAAAAGAATGCTGGTCCATGGTCGAAAGATCGTTTGAAAGAACTGCTGACTAATTTTAAAATAGCACAGAACGGAATAGATTGTAAAATAACGAAAGTCGAAAATATAGATGGTGAGGCTACTGCTAATAATCGGAAAGGAAAATTAATATTTTTCTATGAATGGGACATCAAACTGAACTGGGAAGGTGTATTAGCTGGAGCCGCGGATAAGATTAAAGGAGAAGTGCACATCCCCAATTTGTCTGAAGAGAATGATGTCAGTGAGGTTGATGTAAGTATTGTTTGTTAATATTTATTCATAAAATTTTGGGTTATTGATTTTATATTATGCTATCATAATTTATTTAAAGACAAATACAAATTAATATATTAACACTTTTTGTGTCATACCCAGTTCAGGTGATTTCTATTGGCTTAAGAAGCCCTTATATTAATTTGAATATATAAGATAACTTATTTAATACTAGTAATATATGCTGATCTAGGAAAATATCTAGGAATGGAATGTCGAGTAATAATAATGGTAAGGCAAATAAATACTTCGCTGTTAGTTTAGTTTAACATTCAGATATTTAAATATTTGACAAAATAAAATATATGAACTTAAAATGCAGGATTTTATATATATTTTTAATTTGTATCTCCAGCTCATGAAATCCAAAAATAGTACTTACCAACACTTTAATATTTCTATAAATCATTCCAGATGACTGTGACAATCAAGGGAAGTGGTGACGAGGCTCAGAGGGTAAAAGCATTCATGCACAACATTGGCAAGGACCTGATTAGAAAACAACTCACGGAATACATCAGAAGCTTAAAAGAAGAATTCTCTAAAGGACTCATTCTTCCAAAGAAGGGTGAAGCTCCTGTTAAACCTGACAATGTTTCTACCATTACAAGTGGCTTTAACAAGAAAATAAATATGGAGCCAATTTTGTCCAATGATAAAAAGCAAATTGGTTATAAATTGGATACAAAATGTATTGAATTGACAGAAACTTTCCAATGTAGAGCTCTTGAGTTCTACGAGGCAATGACTCGGATAGAAATGGTTACTGCCTTTACTCAAGGTCATGTAAAGATGGAGGCAGAGAAAGGTGGCAAATTTTCCTTATTTGGTGGAAATGTGAGTGGAGAATTTAGAGAATTGGTACCTGGAAAGAAGATTGTACAGCTCTGGAGATATAAGCAGTGGCCAGAAAACCACTTTTCGGAAGTAACTTTTAGTATGGAAGAAAAGGTAAAATGTAATTTTGTACTGCAAAGTTAGAAACTTGGTTAGAATGTTCTCCTATGAGATTACATCTCCAACCAACAGACGGTTTTATAGAGAATGATTTATGCATCAAAGTATATATACATAAGCTTAGCTTGGTTTCCCAGGAGTTGTGGGTTTGGGGTTTGACACCTGCTTGTATTGATAAATATATATATTTATTTATTTTGATAAATAAGAGACCTGCATTTCATATTGCATTTAATCCAAGACTGATGGTACCCACAAATACAATATATACCAATTTAAAATAAAAAAACAAGCGTGAAACCACTTGCATACAAGATATATCATTATAAAAGTGTCATGAAATTATAATTTTCTCTAAGGCATTGTTTGAAAAAAAAAAATAAAAAAGGTTTCACAATTTTTTTTATTTTATTATCTTCTACAAAATGGAATTCATAAAATTATCAATACAACACTTCTTTACCTTCATACTTATGTACTATATATACTTTCTTATAATTCCAGGACGACCATACTGTGGTGACCCTCAAACAGGAGCTTGTCCCAGCAGCAGAAGTAGAACACACTAGTGAAAACTGGAAGCGTTATTATTTTAGTAGCATCAAAAGGGCATTTGGCTTTGGAGCCTTCTTGTGAACTAGCTTGAAAATTAGGTAATGGATATATTTATTTGTAGTGAAGAGAGTTCATAGTATATTAAAAAATATATTATCCTTTTATATTATTTACTAAAGAAATTTATAATTTTTATTAAACATATATTATAGACTAGACACTGATTTGGTATGCTCGCTTTGGTACTAACTTTTTATCTAATCTAGAAATCTTGAATGTATAAAAATTTGTTACAAATAATTAAACTACTATGCAAAATCTAGAAATCACAGAAAAGAACCAAATAGTGATAGTTATAAATATGAAAATAATTATTTAGTTAAAATATATATTTATTATATTCCACATAAGGTAAACCATACCACATTATGCCTTCAATTTAATAAATCAATGTTTTTTGCTATAAATTAATTTTCATCAAGCAACTTTAGCCATATTTTAATTATAGACAGACAGAAACAACTAAAATTGTTTAAATTGTTTAGTGAGATACTTATCACTAAACAATTTGATAAAAATAACTCACAAACTATACAGATAAAATGAATAGTTTTATAAATAATATGTAGATGTAAAAAAAATAAGAAATGTAAAAATAAAATGCAATAAGGCTCATGTTTTTTATATATTTTTTGTACTAAGTTCATTTTATTATAAGAAGTTGTAAAAGACAATGCCATCACTCATAAAAATAATTTTTACTTAAGTCAATTTCTATATTAATCTTCAATCTTAAAGCTTTATAGTTATATGACATAGATATGACAGAAAGTTAACTAAATCTAATTTATATTTTATTTTTATAATCCATAGTCATTGTGGTCAGTATCAAAAGTCGCTGACCACATTCATAATTTCAGAATAGCTTTTCACATTATTATACCAAAATTGTTAAAAATCACAAACGCCAATATTTAATAACAAATATTAAAGTTAAAAATTTACTAAATTATACATTGTCAAAAATTCATCTGATCATTATAATTTCTACACACAGATTTTCAATTCAATTTCATGATTTCTACACAGACATTTGCACAGATATTCTACACAAATTAGAAAATATACATAATATTTAATAGTATATAACAATATACAATATTTAACACAGTCATAAACACACATATATGGATAAACATTTTTCTTTGGGGCTACTAAAAGAACCATTGTATAAAGAATTGTGATATTATTTTAATGAATATTTTTTATTATTTCTATTTTTAATATTTCTAAAAATATATAATGCCAACAAAACATAAGTCAAAAATGTGTCTTAAACTTTTTTGATTCAAACAATAACTAAAAATTAATTTAACATTTTTTGTTCAGTGATATTTTAATTAGTTATTAACAAATAAGACAAAAATACTAAGAAACCTAAAAATATATTTAATTTTGTTCAAGGGTTTCAGAGACAACATTTTCTATTAGTCTTCAAAAACATGAACAATGTTACGTTATTGTTAATATAATATTGTTCAGCGATTGCAAAGCTTAATTTTGAAAATGTTGTGTTGAGTCAATTTATCATTAAAATAAAAATTTTGATCTTTGATTCAATATTGGAGTTTGACATATTTAGCAAATTTTATTTGAATATTTAAAAGTTGTTAGCGACTTTTGAAGATCACTGTACTTTAAATATTTTAATATATTTTCTTTTTTTTTTAATTTTTTTTTTTGCTGTTACTTAAAATTGAAAGTTACATTCAATGTATTTTAAATATCTCCTTTTTTACTTTTTACTTTTTTTTTTTAATTATAAGGTTAGGTATTTGCTGGCTGAAATTTTTTTTTTTTCATACCAATCTCATAAAAATATATTTAAATTCCACTAAATGTAAAAAAAAGGTTTAATTTTGTTTTTATACAATAGTAACAATTTATTTAAGTATGTGTATAAAATATAGCAATAATGTTTCAAAATTTATTAATTTTATTAATTTCAGAATGTTTTTCCGGAACCATGGAAGCAGATGAAGTGATGTCTCAATGAATTGCTTCATCAATATTGAAGTTTGCACGCTTGTAGCTTATGTATTACTTAAGTTATGGATTTTCCAATAAATTATGTTAGACAAATAATGTTGTTTTACTTTTTAATAATAATCTTGAACTAAACTTCTAAAGTTTTTATGTTTTTATAATAACGTCCGCATTGTGCACGGCGGGTAGCTGAGCGAAGCATTGACAATGAATTAGTTTCGCATACTTGTAAAATTAGCAGAGTAAATAGTGGCTATAATCTTAATTCAATCTTCGTTTCAGATATGAATTCAATGGGACACATTGACCATTTAATAAAAAAATACAATCGCAAATGTCACCAAAAAACTTCAGGATCACTGTCCTCGACAACTCTGCCAATTTTTTACATCCTATTATCCATTATTAGTATCGGAGTAGCATTAGCAACGAAACACTTGATCAGGAACAGGTTCACTCTGCTCAGCTCAATGTTGACGCCAAATGAATCGTCGTCGTGAGTCGCTGGCACTGCCACCGGTGTTTTCTGGATAAGCTTCCTGTATTTCGATGCGTAAAAGAATATGGGAGAATCAAGTCTGTAATTCCATCGTACACTCTTAAATGTATCCGATGCAAGACTGACAGACTGGCTACTATGTGACGATGTTCTAAACTTTTTTTTTTAAACCACAAAAGGTAAGCGTTTGACTACAGCCCGCCTGATGTTAAGCATAGGCTGTAGTCTAAGGTGTAGCATGCTTACTTAGTAAATACCTATTAACTTTCGATTTGAAGACCCCTAGATTGTAACTATCAGGAAACACCGTCTCCGGCAGAGAATTCCAAATTTTCGCCGTCCGCACAAGGAATGTCGAAGCCAAACGCTTGTACGGGACTTTGGAACCTCAACCATAAATCGGTGCTTCCTGGCTGAGCTCCTCGTCTTTCGGTGACTGAAAGGAACTGGGTGTATCAAGTTGTGCAGCTCTGTTGCACACTTTCCAAAATGTATCCGATAAAAGACCGACAAACTAGCCACCTTGCGACGATGTTTTAAACTATGGAGTTTTGCCTCGGCAAAGGTGGTATCACCTACGAGCCTCCTAGCCCGTCTCTCAATTGATTCCAACGCCTCTAATGCGGAACAAGAAATTGAGGAACGACGTAAGGGTGATAATAAGGTATAGGGGATCGTGATCGATAAGGGTACATTCAGGAAAGGAAGAGGGTAACATCGAATGGCCTTTTATGCAGAGAACGGACGCGCCTTTATTGCTTATTGATACTTCTGTAATTATTAAGTATTATTAGTAATTAATAGGAATTACCATTAATTTTAATTTTACAATATATTTTAGAATCTTTTTTGAATTTTTTTAAAACTATTGTTAGCCCTTATCAATATAAACATCGTTAGTCTTGGCTACTATTGGTAAAACTATTTTATTTCTATTTGGTTATAGTCCAATTGTTTTAAACCTTGTTTTATCAAGGAGCACATCGTTTTGTCGTCGTTTGAGGTCAAACAGGAAATAACCGTATTCTCAGAATTTATCTACGAACATAAATATATTATTAATATAATAAAACTACTTTTTTTTATTTAGTTACATTTTTTATTTATAGATGTAGGTCGACGACACCTGTCTCGTTTTATCCATAAACAAGATTTTGGTTTTGAAACGTGAATGAACTAAGAACAGTAGTTTTATTTTATTAAATAAATACGTTATTCCTATCCGAAGGTCATTATAACATCGAGTTGTTAATAATATCTTCTTAATGTTTTAAGTTCGTAGCAATACGTAACATCTGAGCTACATCGAAAATAAACAGTTTGATAACCCCGCAGATCAATGTATTTATCATTAACATTAAGTCAGTTGTTATTGAGTCGTCGAACTGAAAATGCGTTTGTTGTGGTTTTATTTGTTATTCGAAATAGTAAGTTAACACAATAAAAATCTTTTATAATGATTTTATTTAATTATTAATTTAACAATATTTTATTTCAAAATACATATACCTATTTGTTAACAATTATTACCCGTTGGTATAAGGCGTTAAGTAGTTTTAAGTTTTATGTCAATTAAATTTATTTAAAACACGTGATTAATTTAGTTATCAATATTTATTACATCAAATAAATATTATACTTCATTAAAATTATGAAAATAAATGTTTTTAATCATTATATACAAAACTGTAAACAAGAACTCCACTTTGTTCTCATTAATAAGATAACGGTGTTCTGTTTATAATAATATTATAACAAATCCATTCTTAATGTTTATTTTTATTAAAGGTCACTGCTCAGGCAGGATTTGGGAGGTCGTATATGGGAAAATCGAGATTGGTAAGGTTTCATGATATTTATTAAAACCCATCAACAAATATATATATTTTTAATAACATTAAAAAAAAATTAAACGACTTGAATGTCCCTTATTATTACCCTACCTCTATTTTACTAAATTACTTGTTACTTTTATTGTAAAAGTAAAAGTTTGTATGTTGGTCTGTCAATTACGCAAAGAGTATACGATGGATTTGTATAGACTTTAAAACAAACACGGAAACTGGAAATAATATGATAAAAAGTCATCACTGACATATATAAGGTTTCCGTGAAAAAAGTGTGTCTTTTGCCAACAAAAGAGTTGACTATAATGCCAATGCTTTACTTGAATTAATTGTTTTCTTAAGTAGGCTGCTCTCATGTCTCTTTTCGGGGCATATAAAACCAGAGGCAAAGCTAGTAACATTTCAATTTCTTGTACTATTCACAGTGTCATGAATGGACTTGCTTGAACACTAAGTTAAACTTCACCGATTCTTTACCTTCAAAAGAACAATATAGCGATACTTTTAAAGTTCTGTTTCCGGAGGAGTGGCAGAGTGTTCTAGATTCAGCTTTGAATACCTGCTATGGAAATAGAACGAAGAAATACACTAATACGTGTCCAGGACAAGCCATCATGCATTGTGTTCTGGATCAATCTATTTTGGTAATTGAAGTACTTGTACATATGTTAATTTTCTTCCTTATTTAAACATTCTAATGTATAATAATTTTTTTTTTTCAGAATTGTCCCACCAAGAGTTTGACAAAGGATGATTTCTGCACTCAACTTTCTTCTCTCGCGGGCTACAACTATATGTTCTCGCAAAGGTATGTTTTATGAGTAATATAGCGCAACCATTATAAATAAAACTTTTTTTTGTATTAGTACTAATTATCACTTAAAAATGTATACAAATGCCATAAAATTAGCAATGTTAATAGAAATCGAGACTGTTTATGGAATTTTCTTTATAAAAGTCAAATTATCTCTTCAATATCAGATTACATACATTAACTGCAAAAAAGTTCTATGGGCTTCAAAACTATAAAAGTAAATTTACTGACACTAAAAAACACTCTCCACTTCAAATCCGCCATTTTCTATTTTAAAAACGTAAATTAATCCATATGGATGATTCAACAAGTTTAGTGTAAAATTAAACAAGAACACAATATGCATTAACCTCAATTATCTTATATAATTATATGCTATGCTAAATACATAAGAATTATAATTCGATTCAAAATTTCAGATATACTGCATCAAGATAACAATTTCATAAAATTTTGCTCTATAATACTTACAGTTATTTTTCTTTTTAGCAATTTTTAGGGCGATGTTTTAATTTGACAGATGATTCATTTGCAGCCGGTACGAGAATTTAGAGAAGAATTTGAACATAGATAGAAGGCCATCTTCTTTTTTGAGAAACGTAAGTGTTTTATTTTTCTAAGATTTATTAACGCTTTACAATAGGCCAAAAATTGTGAGCATGTGCCTAACAAATACATAGAGTTTCAACACAACAAAAATTTTTTAACACTTAGGTACATGTGTTTTAGATTTCTATTACTTCTATATCCTTTATATATATTTTTTAATCTCGTGATTCATAATAACTATTGTTTATACATATCCGCCTGTACTCACGTTTATATTATCGTAATTTGATCGACTAGTTCCGAACAAGTTCTGAACCCTTAAATTTGATCTTGGATCATGGCGGAATCTTTGTAATATCTAATTCACGCCGCAATTGGAACTAATCAAGCAAATTCTAAAAAAATTAACGTGAGTTCATTATGAGTTTTACGTTGAAATAAAAAAACGTAAAAGAAAAATCTTATAAGAATTGGATAAAAGTTGACTACTAACTGTCATTATTTAAATATTTACTGGATTTCAGTACTTTCATACAAAATGCTGTAACATACCGGAGATATTTAGTGAGGAAATGCTAAAAGAATGTGGCTTTGAAAAATTGTTGTTCTATCATAATCATGAAACACAGACACACAGACCACTTATTCAGAACGAATTTCATACAATGGTAAGTAATAAGTTTTTATTATTGAATAATATAAGTAAAGGTATATGACAGATATAAAAAAATTATAATGTGAGGGAGAGAAAATATTTTTTAAATACACAGAAGTTATCATAAACAGAACTATGTAAATGAATGTAAATATGAAGTATGAGAAAGAAGTGATTAAACATATTTATGAAATCCCGAATTAAATAACTACACGCCGCTATTATTTTCTGTGCATTTGTTTTTTTTATAAATGTTCATGTAATTTTTTAAAAGTAATCAACCTATTTATTTATTTATTGATTTAAAGGCTTACTAACTAAATTTATATAGCAACACACAACAAAAATATCTTTAATTATTAATGCATTTCTCTATATAAATTTGACTTACAAGTATGCATATCATTGTAAATATTTACCAAAAATAAAACTATAATTAACAAAATACCAAAATTTTACAATACATAAAGTTACAAATTAAAACTCATATTGGAATATACATATTCTTTATTTCTAAGGATGTCTTTAATTCAACTATTTTACCAAGCACTAGGTCAACTAGGGTATTAATATCGATCTGTGCTCTGTGTGATCGATTAAGTTTTTATCTCACGATGTCAAGGTCAAATGAATTATAATTATATTAAAAATAAAAACGCACTATGCCACTAGTATGTTAGGGCTTTTATTTGTATTATATCCACGGGAATTATCGATAATAATTCCCGATAAATTAAAGAAATTGGAATTGCGCTTAATGGTCTGGCGTTCGAAATTGGCCAGGCGTTCCAATCCGGTTGCACTGATATTATTACTATTGTCTATAAGAACATATGTTTAAATGTATTTAATATTTATATTTATAGATGCCACTAACGACTAGTACAGGAATAATTCATGGATCTTTACAGGCTATGAATGTTAATGAAGTACCAATAAACAAAGTAAGTAATACATATTAATTGATGGTTTTGGTTTCAGAAGTTTCAATGTTGCCAGTTTTATTAATATATATGAATACAATTTTGACATCTAAAAAGTGATAAATATACATCTAAGTTTAAAATTAAATTAATAAGTACTTTATATAAATAATCTGTTGATTTTATTGTAGCCTCAAGATCCGTTAGACTGTTGTGATATGAAGGATTTTATAGATCCTTTATGGAGGTCGGAATGCGGTTTTCAACTTAACTGGGATGTAGAAAACAGATTGACCATAGTAAACAGTGATCCTCCCACCACTACGGTTGTTCCGTTGAGAAATAAGGATGTTAAAATTGTCCCAATTTCTGTATGTTTATACAACTATTATTTTACAGTTCTTAGGAAGAGTTCTTGTTTTACAGTTCTTGTTTTAGAGTTAAAAACAATAGCAATTTCTTTTCTCAAGACTCAAGACTTATCTATACTTATATATAAATCTGTCATATTTGGCATTTATAATATTATTTTTAAAATTTATCTTTTTTTTCTTTAAAAATTTAAGGATTTATTTATTATTTCTAGTGTCACGAACAAGAGTGTATTTTTAACAAACTTAATATTACTTATAACGGTCAAGTGAATACGGACATGTTTGCCAAACTGCTGGACAATATGACCAACCTGTCACCAGTATGGAACAAAGCCAAGGCCAGGGTTTTGAGCCAATGTTTAAACAAACCTCTCATTGGTTACGACAGTAAATGTGAAATTAATAAGATTTTGGGATGTACTTTTGACCTCCTCTCAGAGGTGAGGTTTTTATAAAATGAACTATTATTACTATTATTACTTAATTATGCTGAGATTTTTTTTTGTATTATTTAAACCACATTTACATTAATTAACAAAATTTATTTCAGATTTGTCCCTACGATAACAAAGAGGATCCATGCAGGTACTTAAAATAAATATATTATATATTTAATATTAATGATAATCTCATAATTTCGATAAATATTACAGAGATTCTTCGAACATTAAAGAAGGCGTAATTTGTCAAATAAGTGCTTCGAAGTACAGGCCGGTAAGTTATACTTGAGACATGGTTGCGAATGAATAATGAATTAAAGATCTTTTTAATTCTTTTCACGATATAGTTTCGGATATTCCCAATATGATGGATATACTTATAACATGAAGATTATTTTTTGTGTTTTCAAGAGAGAAATTCTTTTCAAGTTATTAAACTTTATTTAAAGTTGATCTATCTATAATCTGGTCAACTTAAAATTTCAACAATCATAAGTTATATAAACGAGAGGAATCTGTCATTAAAATATATATTATTAATCAATCAATTTATAGAAACATCGTCGTCAATTCTGCACTATACCGAACTTAGTTAACAGCTACTTGGCCTCTGAATGTGGAGTAACTAACATCTACAAGCTGGAGTACGTGCTCCAGCCGAGTTCCATTAGTCCTGGAGTTAGCGTAAGTTTGAATTAATTTAGCGTAAGTATGTGAAATACACTGATAAACTAAATTTATATGTAATAATATTTCGGTGAAATTAATACTTTTTGAAGTAAGCTATCTTACATGTAATTTAAAATTTGAAACGAACATTGCGAATGCGGAAAAACAAACACATGGCCCACAGTGCTATAAAGTTCGACTTCTACAGCTTAAAAATTTTTATATAGTGCTTCTACGCAACCGTTCCTTTCACACGCACATTTTTTTTTGTTTCAATGTATCATTTTAAATTTTATGTTAAAAGTTGTAATCTTATATTTAAAAAAAATTGTTTAATATGATTATATATCTACTAATTAGTATCGATATTAGTAACTATAACTAAATTTTTAAATTCTAGTGCATAGAATCAACATCAGAAACTTGCCTCTTAAACAAAATGGGAGTTTTAAATAAATACGGATTTATCGATTACTTCAAAATGAAGGATAAGATAAGATCATTCAGCGATAAGTTCCCAGCATCCGTCTATGATCTGTACACGAGCGCCTTTATTAATACGCCATTTTATGATGACTATTGCAGTTCTTCTAAAAAGCTGTTAAATCTCATTGAAGCCATGTTATTAGTAAGTATTATTAAGAACACTCTAGTATAGCCCAAAATTTTGAAGTCAACTTACAGACAAACAAAGAAACAATATCTTTAATTTTTTTTTAATAAACAAAATGCAAAAATACATTTAAATTTTGGAGACTGAAATTAATAATCGATCTAAAATCCGAGATTTAACTCACTTCAAATTTGTAAACGAATTTTAACTTACGATTAATTTTAGCTGAGATACAGACAGATCTATTAAGAAAATGATAATTCTTTTAAATATTAATTGTTTTTAGCAGACTTGCCCTATATCAAATCGCAAGAACACACAGCAATGCAATAAAATGTATACGGAAATGAAAAACGTTCTACCAAATAACATGACTAGAGTTAAATTGGATCAAATATTGGCACACTTCAAAACATATTATCTACCAACAGATGTATCTAAAGATACTACTTTAAATACAAAGACCAACCCGTTGTATGATTTCGGTATTTTATCCAGTAATAATATACCTCCAGTTAAAATTATTGATGTGAAACCGAAAACGTTAATTCTGTCCCCAGTTTATCAGAGGATGGGAAGGAATTCAATATTTTCGTTACACAATGATGGCGTCTTACGAGGATAGCTTTTTTGTGTTGGTAACATTGAGATTTTCGTAATGTAAATATAAAAATAAGTTATCTTCTTATTAATAGACAATTGTCATTACTGTAATGATTATTGGTGTTTTATCAAATTGTAACACTTTTTTGATAAATAATTTATAACTGTATATTTTTTTCTACTGGCAACATTTGCAAAGAATATAGAAGAATATAGACATAATTGTATTTCATATTTGGTAAGGGTATACTAAAATTTTGTGCTTTATTTGTTTTTAGTTGTAATATGTTTAAGATTTATAAAATATATTTGTATTTATACTTCCGTGATCCATGATTACTATGATATAAAATATTCCGGCTATAGTAAAGTAAATACTATCGGATTTTGCCAGAATAGTTTTGAACCCATTCGGACTTGTTCATGAGCTCGGAGCATGGCGAAATCACGGCGTGAATTTGTATAGTAATAAAAAAATTAAAGACACTTTCGAAGCAATATGTGTATTTATAATATACTGTCACAGAAACTATTATTATTCTTATAATATATTACAAAATATATTTTCAAATAGATGTGTGTTTATTTTCAGTCTTTTATAAATTGTCAAGATTTTGTTTTATAACACACAGAATATATATGTAAATCAAACAGCAGACAGGAGTATATAATATAAATTCATATAATTTTCCTTCCTCTAATAAATAATTAATTCACGCTAATTAAATTTAAAACCACACTTAATGTTTGATACTTTCTTACAATGTAATAAATAAAATAGCAAGAAAATGGGCAAACGAGTTTAACTCAAAAATAAAATCAACAATAACAAAAGCTTAACGGCTTAATGCGATACAATTTAGATATGACGAAAAATCTGCATTGAACGAGTAATGGCAAGCGATATATAATTCGAGTAAACTGTATGAAATTTGTACAATTTCATCAATTCAAAGAATATTTACAGAAAATACATTGATCACAAGAAATACTAATAACTAAATCTATTGAAGAAATTACAGATAAAAAAAACAAACAAAATCTAACGCACTAAATGAATGTGCTTCTAACTTAACCATACATTTACTCTATACAAATAATATTGAGAATATGTGACGTCACTATTTGTATGATTTCATCCAATACTGCCAACATCACGACTGATTGTAGCCATTATAAATACAGGAACATAAAAGCCAATACATAAAAAAATAATCAATCTTATTTTTATATTGAAATAATATATTGAAAAAAGGGTACAAATTTAGTTCGACTTCTGATTTGTTGTTCTAAAACATCGATATTTTGTATCTTATTCGATATCAGTATTTTTTTTACCTTGAACTTAGTTCAATATATTAATGTATGTTATATAGTAGTAGGTCTTAAAAACAAAACTTCTAGATAATCTAGATACATGCAAATTATAAACAAAAAAACAGGAAAAATTCAACAATGTTGTACGATGACCTCTTATGGCATGTTAAGACTAATGCTGTCAAAGTTTCTTAAGGACCGTGTATCACCGTTCAAGTTCTGGGTTCCAGCGTTAATTCTTGTTAGAATTTCCTGCTGAAGGGCCTTTAGAGTTCGCATGGCTGATAAATCAGTTTGAGGAGCTAGGAGTAGGGCTCGTCTGGCGTGTTGTAGGGCATCTGATGGCTTGTTTAGGGCAAGTATGGCTCTGGCCATAGCGTATGAACATTCGAACGCATTTGGACGTAAAACAGATGCTCGTGCTGCTAAATCCAGTGCTTCAGATGGTTCCTGAAAGTATTTTATATTGAGGTTAACGTACTGTTACGGAATATGGTTTTTGTTTTCAATTTCTCCTTCCGCAAATATACAAGCACAAATATTTTGTAATCAAGGATTGATGAAAGGATTCGTCAATTTAAAGTAATGCTATGGTATCGCATATTCAGAATAAACTAATTCTTCGCAAATACTTACATTTAGTTTTCGCTTGCATCTCGACAAATTGAGAAGTAAATTGGTCTTAAGCTGTACAAAGACTTTCACGTGTTCCTGTGCGTTTGTGAGATCATCGCTGATAAGAGGAGTTATCTTCTTCAACGCGTATTGATACCGATGAGCTGCTTCTGAAGGTCTGTTCTTACGGTACAAGATGTTGCCGTCTTCTAGTAATTTGTTGAGTAGAATTAACCTGTAAAATAAATGATCCTATATAAATAAGATACTTTGTTTAAAGTTTATTACTTTATTATTCGACGTTTTCAGTTTGATACTGTTTTAGTTAAGTCATATAGAGTAAAATTTTGTAATAATATAGCTGATGGCAACACTTACATAAATTCAGGTTTGCCGGATGCCATCACCCACGTTGTTGGACCGAGTTTCGCGCCTTTTCTTAAAAAGCAATTTACTACCTGGAAACCAAGGAGATTGAAAATGAAACAATAACAATGGTATTCTTTGTTTAAAAGAATTTATAACAACTTTAGAGAAGAAAATCTGTACGTCTTCATTTTTAGAGCTATAAAGAGGACCAAGAGAAAACTATTAAGACATATTTTTTTAATAATCTTTATCTTTAATAGTCCTTGTTAAAGAGTAAGAAAACATCAACTGTCAGAGTCATATTTAACAAGTCAAACATTTAAAACTATCTTCACTTTAATATTTAAATAACGTAGGTAAATAATAATTTTACATCTCATAATTAAAATATAATTCCAGTAATAATGACAGTGTAAAAAAAATAGTATAAACTTTTTATAATCTCAAACAAAATAGATGGTCTCAATATAATGTAGGTAGGAAGAAGTGCACACTCACCGGCACGTTCCTCTGTCCGATGGCGCGGTCGAGCGGCCGCAGTCCGCTGTGGTCGGCGCGCTCCAGCGACGCGCCACGCTCCAGCAGCAACTCCACCAGCTCAGCCGCGCCGCCGCATGACAGACCTAATGCTGTCCGACCGCTGCTGTCCGCTAGCTCTGATATTATATTAATAACGTTATTGAATCACTCTAATTGCGTAGGTCCAAGTGGCTGAAGCTAAACATCCTATATACGGCTAAACACTTTGTATTTATACAAAAGTTTTATCATCATGCATATTGAATCGATTGTTCTAGTAATTTGCAAATTATTTACTAATTATTTTGAGGTTTGTGAAATAGTGATCACAATAAAGAAATACCCGGCTGAATTTGATGTGTGGTGTTCAGACCAGGGCGTCTTTGGAACCCTCTAAGCTTTAATTTTAAACTGTAGAATATCTTTACATAATGAATTATTTCTATAACAATGATTTCAAAATAGTACTCTCATCTCATTTACACTCGTGATCACGGATATTGATTCGGAAGTTAAGAATTAAAAAAATAACTAAAACTATATATATAAAATATCTAGATTATCTCATTACCTATATTAGCTCCTTTATCCAACAGCATCATAACGGTCGGTATTCTAGATCGTAGACAAGCCCAACCCAGAGGCGATATACCATCCGCATCTATAGCATTAGGATCAGCACCTGTGGGAAAAATTTTGTCATTTTTATATTCAACTCTATATACAAATAAAATATAAACATAGATAGTTAAACTAATATGCATTATATTGTTGCACTTACCATGAGCTAAAAGCATTTCAACAACATCCGAGTGCCCCTCAGCTGCTGTTAATATCAGTGGTATTTTCCCTCCTGATCCCATCACATCAGCTCCAGAGTCTAATAACCGTAAAACTAACGCCGTTCTGCCATTCTTGGCTGCTAAAGCTAGTGGAGACATCTGTCTTGCGTTCAATGAATAAGGCGTGGCTCCTCGGATGAGGAGGGCGTCAGCAATTGCAGCATTACCACTTGAGCAGGAAGCTGTCAGAGCTGTCTCACCTGTTACTGGACATATGCCGTCCGGCTGTGGAAATAATGTTATATAAAAGAGGTGTAAAAGACAATTAAATTAACAATTTGATAATTACATAATTTTCAAAACGATTAAAAAAATACTATTAAATAATCAAATTAACAAACAGTCAGGAACTTAGCCTTGGAGATAATATTCCGAGAAAAAAATAATTTACTCACAATTAATTCAGCTGTATCTAAGAGATATTCCACTATGTCCAGATGCCCATTCTGAGCAGCCGCTATTAATGCGTGTCTTGAACCAGGAACAAGTTGTTCGATGCTACCTTCATCTATATCTATGGAATTTCGATCATCTTTACCAGTTTGACAACCAAGAAGGTAGATAACTGTATCTCTGTGGCCATTCTTCGCTGCGTGGACAAGAGGCGTTTGCTCTGCTGTATCTGTGTGACTTAATGATGCACCTAAAACCAATGAGAAAAAATAATATTTTTGTCTTGATATAAAAATAAATATAATATGCATATATTCATATTAAACTTACCGGATGCTATTAACATTCTGGCAACATCAGTATGACCTCTCTGGCAAGCTAAAGAAAGAGCTGAACATCCTTGTGAGTTCGTCATTTCTAAATCAGCGCCAAATTCAATTAATAATCCTACCATTGATATAATTCCTTGATATGCGTACATACATAGTAAAGGAGCACTTCCAAGACAATCTGTTGTTTGATTTGGTGATCCGCCCGCTAATAACATGAGACGTGAGACTTTAACATTCGGAGTGTAAACGTTTCGTAAGTTGGCTACTGCTTCGCCTACATTTGACGAACTTGATGCGACCATCATTGCTTGCAAATCTCTTGGACAAAGTCCCAATTGTGCTGGTCCCATATTTCTATACATATGGGCTTTTAAAATATGATGGCCTAGTTCCATCGATTTTTCGGGATCCAATGGCGCCTGGACTCTAGAAAGTCTAAATGCAATACCGCAGTGTCCAGCTCGTAAGTCACAGAGAAACTTTGGACTTTCATTGTCCTCACGACGTATTAACCATTCTCTAAATGAAGGGTGGAAGAACATGTAAGTGTTGTCGATTCGTTTGACCAAGAAATCAGAAAGGCTTTCGAACCTGTGACAAAATTCTTCCCATGGCAAATACGTATCCACAAGTAGAGAGTTCACGGAGTAATAAATTTCTACTAAAGTAAGAGGATACAGTGCCGCCAAACAGACACTCAGAATGTGTGTTACCTTTTCAAATGATTGTACTGTAGGAAATCTCAAATTAAACTGCAGCAAAAATATTTGCGCTAAAGATATTGGCACTACTTTATAATTTGTTGACTTAACAACTATGTGACTTCGTTCGAGAAGGTCCAGTATTAATTTCAGAAATAGGAATGACCCTTGACTTAAATGAATAACATATTGGGCAAACTTCAAAACAGAGTTATGTGCTCCTTCTGTTTTTCCTGTGGAACTTTTAATATTGGTTTCTATAATAGGAGCTGCTTGTACTCTAGCGTTGAAATATTCCAACAAATCTTTTTGAACATTATCAGATTCGTTTAAGCTGAATCTTGTGTATGGTAATTGCTTTGTAAGTTCTAGGAATTGACTTCTTATCGTGGCTACAACTTTAAGCCATGCCGGCATTTCTGGTACATGTCTTATGAGAAAAGAGGCTACAGTATAACCGTGATCAGGGCGATGATATTCTGCTTCACAGAGTCCATCCACAAGAATTATACTATTACTAGCATCAATACTTCCATTTCTCCTCAATATGATAAGAGGTTCTATGATACCTCTCATGAAAGCTAAGTCTGGGTCTGCAATGCATTCTTTTAAGGAAAGACAAGCTAGTAAGTGGGGTTCGCTTAGTAAGTATTCTCTGTATGCCTGCAGCCTTGGAGCTTGGCATAGCTGTGCGGCTAGGGAATGTACAAATTCGCCAACAAGACAAGTGCTGTTGTTGTCTGCCTGTAAACAATAAAAAAATATATTAAAAATGTTTTAATATCCTCTATTGATTTTGTAAGAAAATATTAGATAAAGAATTCTTACTTGACAAAAATGATAAGCAACAACTTGAGAAGCGAGATGTGTAACCATCCCCGCCGCGATTTCTTCCGGAAGCATTTCCCTAATATCTGACTGTTCTATTAACTCCTCATATTCAAAGTTCCTCTTACGACCAAAGCAGGAATATTCAACTAGCTGTAGTATTAAAGCTGTCTTGCCCGTGCCTGGACAACCTGAGATCATTATACCTGCAAAAAGACACCTCTTTATTATTTTAGGTTTAAAAACTTCACAATTTTTTACATCAAATAATTTTTAACATTACAAGGAGTACATTGGTATGTAAGAGTACAGATTCACGAAGCCTAAGAATAATAACATTAAAAGATTTCTTACCAGATGAAGACGATTCTAAAGCCTTTTCCATATCCCTCATGAGCCATTGTCTTCCAGAAAAGCAACTATCACTATTTGTTGACGGCACTTCGAAGAATAATGGTCTTAAAGTCAATTGGGGTGTGGGATGAACTACAATAGACGTATTTAATTAATAAAACAATCATCTAAATTATTTTAATAAATGATTTATTATTCTAGTTTTACCTTTTTTTAATTCAGCTGAAGTAGTAGACTGCTTGCTGTTCACACGAGCTGATCGTCGGGCAGCCGTCTTTCTGTTCTTGAAGAATCCACTTGACATCCGAGTTAGCTCCTCTCGACCGTTTTGTAACGCTAACGTAAGAAATAACATTTACAAAAAGTTCTAGAAGATTTATTGCTACTAATAGACGTATATTAACTTACTATTAACAGAATGTCGTCTGCTTCCAGGACTTGATGAAGAACAGTTGCTGGCTGCAGACAATGACATCGAAGCAAGGGAGCCCAATGAGTCCCGACCTAGTGGTGTGGCTGCATCTACTTCCGATGATCCAGTTAATGTCGACACCTGCAAATATTTTATCGTGGATTTAGAGAATCTTATAAATGTCTAAAAAAACTAAGGTCCATAGAAACCAAACTATTATAACACTGACGTTCCACAAAAGCTCTTATTAAAATCATCTGCTATTTTTTGTTTGAGGGTGATTTGATTAGACACAAAAGAAAAGCGTAAAAGCGTAAAAGTCTAGAAATATCTCTAGGTTCTTCAGGATCTTCAAAATATCGATAGGGAGGTATTAACAAATGTTGTGGCTGCAAGGTAGACTTACTGGACTAGTGTTGTGCGAGGCCAAGGTATGGGCATCCAAGGAGGCGAGGGATGTGCAGCTATCTCGGGATTTATTCCGGGATCCACGACGTTCCCCAAGGAGTAATCCCAAACGCATGTACAAATCATTTTGCCGTCTTGATTCATAACCTTGTTTGATATGACCTCCTTCGTCATCTGTAAAGAGAAAATACTTTAAAAAATGACTTTCACTTATAGAAATAACCTCCACTCCATGCTTGTATTCTATATTACCACAATCATTCACTCATTCATTCTATAAATAAAAAAAAATACAATAAACCCAAAAAAATAGCTCAAACAAAACTCAATAACAGTGAACAAATTTAAATAAAATCCATGCTGAGTATTTTAAATTATGTACAATATACATTGCTAGCAAATAAACACAAAAAACATGCACCATTTAAAAATGTGCAATACACGTGAACACTGCGGTGCTGTTTCAAGCAACGATTTAAATCAATCTTAAGATTTAAATCTTTACTCAATTAAAAATAAAAACCCTTTTAAGTGTGTCAGTACACAATAATGTTAAGAACCAATACATTTAAATGTTAATACATTTAATATTAACTTTTTTCAGTTACGTAAAATTTTCCCACAGATTAGATATTAAAGAAAAAGTTTTAATTCTCACAATCTTTATTAAAACATTTATTCATCTATTATAAACTATGGGATTAAATCATTGTGTGCAAAAATGTAATTGTCCGGAAATACAGACGTAATTACTTTCTCATGAGTGTTAAATATGTATCTCGTAGTATGTGAGATTATATTATTTGAAGTAAGTAAAGTTAATAAAGCATTGGACAGATTGTTCTGACCTAATTCATAAGTCACTTCAGACTTAAAATAGTAAAGAACACATGTACACACAAGTATATTATTATATATTATTGTATTACTTGTCTTTTGAAATTGACCTCTTTTCTTCGAAAATTATTTTTTCATTTTTAATGAAATGTTATGGACATTTCATTCAAAATATTAAACTATCTTTAATTTTAATTTCATTTATTATTTTTTTTTGGAAGGCTTCAAGTGTTTTAGGTACACTGTACATTTATGTCAGTAGTACTCACGGACTAGTTACTACTGTATGTACTGATTTCCAATTAATCGATTCTACCAATACTCGAGTCGAAAAAAAATTTATTTGACATATGAAGGCGTGACAGCTGAGAAAGTGAAAAGCCAATTACTAACTTTTATGGTACTTATTAAAATCCTGTATATACTTGTAGAATTTTTAAGTTAAATGAATGAAGTTTCTCAGACATTTTAATAAATCAAATTGAAACTATTTAGGTAGTTAATTTGATAAATTATTTAAAGAAGTTATGTTCTTAAATAGCAATAAAAAGCATTTTATCAAATGTCATGTTTAAAATGGAAATAAATATAAAATAATACTATAAACGTGTAAAAAAATTTCATAGAATCTGTCTTTGAAGATTATTCCATGACGTAATCTAGGTTATTAAAGAATATAAATTTTGTCAAAAATTGTACAATGAAATAGCACCATCATGTATATATATATGTGTGGGTTTATGTATATGTGTGGGTTTATATATTCAGATCATTTGGATGCAGCATCCTATCACAAAAAAGGATGGCTTCCAGTTGCGGTGTAAACTGAGCCGCACCTGCTCGTGGGAAACGAACTCGGTTCCGCGATTTTAATATGATATTGTTAGGTTCTTAACACAGCGGTTTCATAGGCGGTAGCGAGAGCGGATTAGAACATTAAAATTATCTTTTATATTTTTATTAAAAGAAATTGATACTTAAACGTATAAAATAAAAATATTTTATATAAAATAAATAATTGTAAATATCAAGTTTTATAGCTCCAATAGCTACTGCATTGTTTAATGTTCCTTTGAATCTAAAGATTTTCATGAGAAAGTCGACCTATTTACATTCAGAAACTGTTCTTATTACATTTAATATGAGTTCTTTCTTTCATAGGTAGACTTAGTTTTTTATTAAAATCTGAATTATACATTAAATTTATGATTTTGTGGAACTTTTGACATATATTTCGAATATTTATTTTGTCAAGATAAATGTTAACAATTTAATGTATGTATGTATCACTAATCCTATAATTTAAAGCTGTGTCATTTATAAAAAAAAAAACATATTAAATTTACAAAAATATAAAACTTTAAGATATATACTATTAATTATAAAATATCTAATAGAGAGCAAAGGTCGTGAGCAAAGGGAATGGTTCTTATTTATAGCTGTCGTGAAGCATAGCGCTGACTGGAGTTATGATATAAATTAAATTAATGATTATAATGATAATTATAGGGCATTTTATTTTTTTATGTTTTGTTTATATGACTTAAACGATTATTATGAGTTATTAAATTATATTGAATAAAAAAGTAATGTAGGTTTTTTGTAGTGAAATATTTTATTAGGATGCTTTCATTATGTAATTTTTATTTGTAGTTAAATATATTATTAGGATTCTTTCAATGTTACTTAAATTTGATTAAATATTTTACAATCCATGATAAACATAATACCATTATTATTATCCATTATCCATGATATACATAATGGCATTTTAGGATTTAAATAAATTAATTTTTGATACTTTATTTTAGTTCAAAAATGTCCTACATTAAACTCTGGTTATATTTTTTAGTCGTATACAGGAGATTGAGCAATAGCTTTACTCTGGTCCATTAAGTTAAAGTTTTGACACTACGACAAATTACAACTCAAGCCGCAGTGTCACCAAATCGCAATCAACACTAATAAACACATTAATAAAGTTATGAGAAACGGCCAGTACTTTAGGCTTATAATGTTAATGATATTACTTAAACAAATAGTTTGGAAATGTAGGTCAAGTCAATCGTGAGCAGGTGTCAGTTAAATACTCAGAGGTCTAGCCGAGATACTAAAACTGTCAACTTAGAAAATTTCACAAGATTGCCTTTGTAAATTATTTTCAGATGAGATAATATGTTAGTCATAGTTTGGGTGTGTTTTCTGTTTATTGTTAGAAAGTGAGTTCAAGAAATTTTTCTATAAACTTAAAATTGTATCATTATCTATACTAATTTTATAAAGTTGAAGATTTTGTTTAAGTGCTCTAATCTTCGAAACTTCCGAATGGATTTGAAGATTTTTTCCTGATTAGGCAGGTTCATGAAGAAGGAAGCAGACTATATAATTTAAAATGTTCTAATGTTGTTAGGTACTTCGTAGTTTAGTACTCTCACAAAAGCCAATAGATTCAATTTCAGAGTTGATTTAAAAAATGGTTGTCGAGTTTTTGAGTTTCGAGTTTTCTTGTTTTGTTTGTGCCGAATTCAACAATGAAATAAAAACGTAAGGTCAACTGACTCTACTGTATTATCACGAGTGATTCAATTGTCAGTCATTGTAGTGGTACCACGGACACTGTCGACTTGAATTCGATACGCTGATTAGAAAGATCAATGGGTTTTGATTGAAAGATATATTGTAGGTGTACATTGTTTAATAATTTATATTTCGTTAGTTAGTTATAAATATATAGTTATGAATTTTAGCCTTGTTTTAGGCTTTGACTGTTACTCAGTATATCCTGAAACTGTTTTATTTATGTATTTTAGAGTATGTATACTTGAATTTGATAAACATGACAGAAATAAAAAATATGAAAAAAGTCTAAATTTCTGTGTATTTTAAAAAATATTTTTTATATTTTTATAAAGAACTGTCATTGTAGAAAACATTATATTTAAGCTTGTTTCAAATGATGAAACTCTTCCAGCGTCAATTAAGTGGACGGTTATAAAACCTTGATTCATATATGAATATCCAAAATTAAACTAAAGCGCTATATTACTATTATAATAAGCGATCTTTTGATCTGAACAATAACTGGTCTCTTCAATTTTACGGACAGACACGTATGACGTGACACTAAGTTAGGTAAAAAGAAATATTGCGCAATGCATATACGCTTCACGAATAAGTGATAGCGTTTTTGTAAATTTGGCCGACAAATTGGTCTAGTCTAGTAGTCTAATAGTCTAGACAAATTAGTCTAAGCTAGTTGATGCACTGCCTACTGAGCCAAAGGTTGTGGGTTTGATTCCTAGACGGGACAGTTGTTTGAGTGATCCATAAGTTAAAATTTTGTGTATGGGTGGTACTTGTTATTCTTTTTTTTTGTCTGTGAAACCTCTGAGATATAACTTATTTCTCTATTGCGGATTGTTTTATAAATAATAATAATAAGCATATTTTCCTTATTTATCTGTAATTGAACTTACTAGATTAGTAGAACACTTACTGATATATTATATTAGTACTAAAAATATTTGTATTAGCAATTTTCAACCCGCTTACGCTTTTAACATGCGACTGATTTCATTTGAATGACGCAGTACTATCTCGTGATGTCTTGCTTACTATTATTCTTTGACCTTAGACTTTTTACAGACCGTTATAAAGTGATGAGTATATTAACTTCATATTCCATAATAAACATCAAATTTAAAATTTTCCTAATAAATATATATGTAGTATGTTGCTTTTGTTTTTACTGACAACATAAAAGAAAATCTCTGCATTTTCTAAGCATTGTTCAGTTTATTTAATATGACAAATACATATATTTCGTAAGTAACCTTGATCCGTATAATGACAAAACCTACTCGCATAATCCGTAGCCTTCGCCCACAACTGAGTATTGACCGACAATTTGTAGATTATCTTATTGTATCACCTAAATATTATTACAATAGAATAGTCATTTATACTATACATTTAGTATTTTTAGACCATTTTTAAGTAAGTTTTATTGTAGAAAAAAATAATATATGGTGTAATTAAATATAATTCTAATCTGTACATCAAACATTGTTCACATATTTTAAAAAGAGCAACTGTTGAGTTTCTGGCCAGCTCTTCTCAACAGAACAGCATTCCGAGCTGGTGGTAGCTTAAGGACGGACTGACTATAGTGACATTTTTATAATGTAATAATTGACGATTCAAAAGTGCGTGTAAATGCCTATTTGAATAAAGATATTTTGAATTTGAATAATTTTTCATAAATATATTTATTAAAAATTTAATAAGCCTAACATGTCTTTTATACTTATACACTTGTATTAATATACAATTTTCAATATTATTCTATACTTACTGTAAAGTTAGAAACATAGTTTAGGATGTTTGAAACAAACCTAATAGATATCATTTCCATCTCAATACAGATAGTCATATATAAAATGATAAATTCATTGAAGGGAGCAGCGATACGGTAGCTCAATTGGTAGAACGATATAACCGTTTCCCAGAGATGACAGGTTCGAATACATTTATTTGAAACTTACTTCATTCGATAATTAAGTTAGAATATTTAATATTTATGACAGTTTAAAACACTAACTTGCAAGATTATATTAAATTATAAAATTAAAATAACCATAAACAGTAAAGCTATTACTTTGTAACGGTTTTAACTATTTGAAATTATTATAATAAGTGCGATATAAAAGACCAATCTCTATAAATTTAATTTGTCTGTCGACATGTACAAGCGAAATTACGTACAATTAATTTTGTATAATAAATCATAATTATAAAATAGTTATAGAACTAAAAGTAGGTTATTCTAGGATGTAGAAAGACAATTATGTATGTATAGAACGATCCTCTCAGAGATAAACTTGGTATCGTATAACATGGTTACATTACGTAAGCGACCAAATAAGGCACTTTGTCTAGAATTGTTAGCTAAAAATAATTGCTTAAACAGATTGTGAACTCATGTTTTTTATTTGAGAAGGCATCTTCATCTTCTGATTTTCATCTTTTTCAAATATAATAAGTATAATTTGAATGTAACGTAAATTTATATTTTATGGTTTTTTAACAAAAAAAAACTCAGTTACGGAAACCGTTTTTATAAAGATGGAATTGCATAGAATGAAGTTTTCTAATCGATGTTTTCGCAATTCTAAAGTCATAATTCAAAACATAAAAGTATTTTTAATACTATAAAATATATAAAATGTACAATCTATCGGTATACTCTGTCATACAAAAAGTCAATCACTACCTATCGATTAATAGCAGATTACATGGATATGTTAACGTGATGAATAACATCCAGATGAAAATAGAAGTTAAAGAATACTTAAATTAAACACAGATGCAAAACAAAATAAACACAAAACCGGTCTGTATAAAGCTGTGCTTCAAATTGCCGAGACTGGCGGCTGGCAGGCAAAAAGATGTGCAAAAATTCAGCTGAGCCCGATCGGACTTAGAGGAATGTGGATCGAATATTTGCTTGGCATTTATTGAGAACACAATTAGAACCTTGAATGTTCGTAATAATTTAATTAATTTGTGAATTAAATCAATTTAATCAATAATTAAGACAATCTTATTTCATATTTGAATAAAACAAATATTGGTTCTAATGTTTCTGATTGTTTAACGTGATGTTTATAAATTTTCGATCCACATTCAGGAGTTGTTTCCGTGCCTGTCAACTGGTTGAGTCCTTGTGGAACCGAGGACTGCGCAGACCACAGCGACCTTATTTTATTAAACACCAAGCTCGTCCACGCTGCACTTCTGGGACCTTCTTCTGGTAATCCTGGTAAATTATGGCTATTTGTATAACGGGTTTATTGACTTGTCCTGTATCGCAGGATAGATAATAACATTAGCTTTTCTGTTAATATAAACGGAATAATAAATTGCTGCAATAATTTTAACGTTAATCATAAATGTTGTTCATAGACAGATATCTATCTAACACACAGTAGCTACAGAGCAAGTGTTATGTTGTATTGAAACTAGTAATTTATTAGAGAACGCAGCTGTAATCGAACCGCTTTATATTTCGACGGGGACCGGACTGATGTAATTAATGGAATTAGAAAATGTAACAGATAGCGAGATAATGTCCGCCGGCCCGCTGTCTGCGCGGGCAGTGTTACGAAAGTCTGCTCTGTACCTAGAATAATGAATACGCTAGGTATAACCGGTCCTTGCGAACCCCTACGTACATCCGGCGGGAATGCGTGGGATAACGTCGCATGTAATTTATGAGGAATGGAATCTTCAATACTCATAAAGTCAGAAAGTGAGAGGTGAATGAAAACAAGTGGGACTTAAGCGTCAATGGGGTATAGTGCATTGCGTGTGCACCTTACGTAACGCAATGTAGCCTTCGGCCGGCGTCGTCCCAGGTATGCTAATGTTAAGATGCCGATGATAAGCTCACCTGACAGTGGCACGTGGTTTTCATGTGAGTGGCGACTGCGCTGTCCGAATGGACTACGCAAAGATTTCGGACTAAGGAAGAATCTTCGTCTCGTATGTGGCGGTGTGGGACAACTTTGAGCGAGACTTGAAGGCTGTTTAGGTGGTTTTGGGAGACGCATCGGTGATTCCCACTCGTGATCAACCTGACGCTGGGGCGAGGGAGTATACCTCTCCATGACTTGACGTCTTCCTTGGCTTTTTCTGGCGCAAATTGGGCACGCTTCGTTCCTAAACATACAGGAATAGCAGCGTTCATGTCCGCATGTGTCAATTAACTTTCTCTTTTTACCCTTATCAAAGGGCATGTTACAACTTGGACAGGTAGTGCCTCCTGTTTCGCTCTCCAGCAGTTGTCGTAACGCGGCCAAGTCTGCAACAAAATTAAAACAAGTGAATACATTGTCTGTATCTGAATGTTGGTTGTTAATGCAAATACAGTCGATGAATTTTACATTGGAATATATTTAAATGTTATCCTCGTTGCTACCTTGTGTAGGATAATTACACAACTCATTTTAATACGAGAATGTAGTACACTCAATTACATATAAATGAAAACTGAATAAAATGTAACTTAGTTTATTAATATTGTCACTAAAAGAATGTTATTTATTTCTGGTTTATATTACATTATTCGAGATTAATACTCTGGCAGTTTTAATTAAATTTGATTTATTAGCTTGTCTTAATGCAGCGATTTCTGAAAAATATTCCTTCAACGATTTATATCAACAGTTTCAAATTAAGCGATCAGTTAATCATCTGTCTTTGAGAGTAGTAATTAAATTCCGATGTCATGGCGTCCAAAATGAACCATACCAAAACGTCGCATACACACACATACACATATTCCACAAAAAAAGTATTATTATATAAGACATATTGTTTTATTTCCTAATAAGCTATCCATACACGTTTTATATCCAATTAAGGTACAATTTATTTTATTCTCAGTAAAAAGCAATTATTTACAAGCTTAACTCATTTACTTTGGTCTCGTTATGGTCTATATACATTAATGAATAGTTTAAAATACATTTATTTGTAAACATGCTTTACATAAGACTTTTTAAGCATGTACTTATGATTATGACACTCAGTATTGCGTGATCGTTCACAACTTTTCAAAAAGTCACTTCTGCTCAAATTATAGGGACTAAAATTTAATGATTAACTTGATTTATTCAGACTTCTGTATTTTGGCAACATCTGTATGGTTTCTTGCCCGCGGCGCGCTTTCCATTTCTGACCTTTACGGGCTTTTGAGATAAATTCGGTCGATTATTCGTTTTTATTTTATATGAATATTGAATTATAATATTTTTTATCAATATTAAAGAATAAAAATGGTTTTGTTGATTTTATATTTGTAACATTTTTCATATTTAAATATTACAATCGGCCATTGGAAGTCTGTTCTGAAGAATCCTGTACAAAACGTGTAGTGCTCCGATTTCGATGTCATAATTACTTAAATAGTTTTCAATATATGTTATGATTTTTTATTTTTTTTGTATATTTTTTGTTACTATCCAAATATGACATGAAATGAAGCTTTTTGATAAGATATGAAATATGCACCATATTTTTTTTGTGACCTGTACCCATGTCACATTTTTTTTTGCCGTGCCAAGGACAACTGTTGCACTTATAAACGAACCCAAAAAAACATTAAATTTGCATATACATTGTTTTATAACAAGTACTTAATCATAATATAGTTGTAAATATTGATGTATACGCCCTTTTAATAAGATGCGAGGATATTTTTATTAATCTTTTGCAATATTAAAAAGCATCATTCAAGTAACATTCACACCAGAATTTATGCAAGTAATATCTTATGAAAAATGTAATTGCAAAACATTGTTATTGAATTATTATTTACTACCTCTGCACCGCTGTTACAATTGTATGCATATTAATGCAGTTCCATTTAAGTAAATATATTATATCTAGGTAATACATTAAAAAATAAAAACATTTAACACGCGGCAATCGAGCTTGCCGCTATGAAAAACTCCTAATCGGCAAATTATAATTCGAAATTTTTTTTCCATTTTTCGGTAACTTCGGCGGCCGATCTGACCACCTTCCCGTTGGACAATCAACATAATTTTGAAAAGTGAATCTTACATTTAGATGCTGATTCCAAATATATCTTTAGTTTTTCAAAATTCGAAAAATAAAATTCGACACACACACAGACACACAGACACACAGACACTTACAGACAGACAGATCGGAAGGAAAACGGAGTTTTTCGATAAAAATAAGTATATAATTATCCGGATAAAATAAAATCTTCTAGAATTGAGTGAAATGAAAATCTTTTATCTAAAATATGTTTATGATGCATTTTATCATAGTCAAAGCTACCGCAGACTCGGAAACATGCCTCCTGAGAAGAGCCAGCGATAGACAATTAGAATTATAATGTAATAATTATAATAACTGAAACTTCAAAACTGTATTTAAACTTAATTATCATTTAGAGCTTTATTAAGAGTCTCAGTAATTCTAAATAAATATTGTTTAATATTAAATAAATATTATATAATATTTACATATTGTTTAATCAAGTCTCACATTATTCCAAATATTTCTGCAATCAAAAATTACTAAGTTTAATCTTTAGTTAATTAATTTAAAAATTCTTTCCCAAATTCGACCATCAATTTAGAAGATTAGCTCGAAAAGATAAAAATACAAAATTCTAAAACTTGCAGATTTCATGTGAGTTAAAATATATTTTGAGGTACCATGTAACTATTAATTCGATCAACTAATTATATATTTTTTCATAAGAATACAAGATAATCATCCTTGTATATTTATTTTTAAATATATTTTTAAATGTAGGACAAAGTGTATACAAAAAACACATATGAAATGACTGATGATGGTTATAATAACGTAACAACTTTTATTATCTTTAACTGTAGAAGCATTTTTTAAGGTATCAAGTTCAATCATTTTCTGGCGTCATTATATACATTTGGGTAATTCGGTTCAATCATTACTTTGTAATACGGAAATCTTGTTATTAAGAAATCTCATATGAATTATTAGCTACAAGAGTTTGTACCATTTCGCTGGTTTTTGTTTCTCTTTCTTTATGTATTTTATATGATTATAATAGTAATATATATATTTTTTATTCTTTTATATTTCCGACCAAAATTCGGAAGATATTTTTGGTACTTTTTACGTAAATTAGCGGTTTCTAAAAGAACTAATAAATATATTTCACAGACAAGAGTTGTGATTGGTCGTAACTCTATAAACAAACAGAAGATTTAACAGGTAATATTAGCATATTAATAGAATTTACAGAGTTTTAATTTTACTAATAAGGTTTTAATAATTAACCTGACATAACCCTGTGGATGAAAGCTCCTTTCAGCAAAAAAAATGTTTTTTTTTATATTATTAATATTAAAGAATTCTGGTGTAAGTATCCAAACAAAACAGACTATTTACATTGTCAATATTTACAGTTCCAAATAAACATGTAATTTTTATGATTTGTTTGATTATATAACCTTTATATATTTATCTAAGTTTTTTTAATGGCCATTAAAAACTGTGATTTCGTATTTTATAAATAACATAAAAAGTCATGTCACAGCAATCATTACGTATACAAATTACCAATCAAATTACGGATTATAATTTAAATCTTATACTTTAATATTTTGTAAGATGCTTCATATTTTATATATACTATTTTTTTTAAATGTCATACTGATTTGGGTATATAAAAAATATATATTATTTTATTTGTGTCCTTGTACATAATAAGCGACTAAGTAAAGAAGTAATATGATATATTTTTTTGGATGAGACATAAATTGAGATGAAAAATATCTCGATCAGAACTAAATGAAAATTCTCGATCAGAACTACATGAAAAAATAATTGTATTTCGATTCATGTCCATAGAGTTAACCAGAGTTTTTCTATTGACATGACTTAAAAATATCGTGCTTTCGTAACTTAACTTTTATTAAAAAAAATAATAATACGTGAACTTTCTAATAAATTTTAAAATCGCTTCAAAAGTATCAAACTTCATGGATTACAAACAAACAGTACCTCTTTATAACCTTATTATAGATATCCTCATAACCGCAAAATTTATAACCTTCTACCAAAATAGTCCGTCCCAGGAAGTTAGTATCCCCTTCTCGTTATATCGGAAGTATCAGAAAGAGATGGTCTGATAGTAAACGTCTGGCTTTCCAGACACTGAGTCATTAGCTCCAAGGCAAATAAGATCACTGAAGTGGATCTTAATGTTTCGGTTTTTGATAGTACCTAAATAAATATTATTGAAATTTCAAATCTAATATTTTAAAGCTAACAAGAGAACTAGTTTTTCTCCTGAGTTTGGAGAAATTCTAAAATGTTTTTGTGAGTTTTTAAGTACTTTTTTTATATAAACGTTTTTAAAGTTTTTCTTTGTAAAGTTTGACTTAACAATTTTTATATTTAAACTTTCGTGATTCGGGAATTTATTTTTAAGCTCGGATCAAGATTTGATTCTCAATGAGCTCAAAGCTAGTCAAACAAATTACTATAGAACTGATGTCAGAATAGCCTGATACTAGTAGATTATTGCGTTCCTCTCCATTGAGGAAAAGGGGGTGATGGAAAATAGTAGGAGACAAATTATTGCATGTGAGTTAAGGGCATCCGGTTTTCTCTCGTTAACATGATTTTTCCATTATAATTAAAATAAATAGGTCACTTTGTCATGCTAACACTTATAATTTAACATATAATATTCCACTTTCTTATTTATTTGTAACGTTACATTTAACTACTGCGTTACACTTATCTCGTTCTAAGAAACACAGGGGTAATGTGACATAAAAACGAAACCGTTACGAAAGGAACCATTGCGAAGTCCGGCTAACGTATACTTTTTTATAAAAAAAACACGTTTTGCTTCAAACAAACTGATCTTATATATATAAGATCAGTTTCTATGTATATATCATAAGATATCTTCATTGTTTAAAAAGTTATGAAACCTATTTTAGTTATATGTCTAACATTCAGAATGAACTGTAGCCTTTTACCAAAGCCTAAATAACTAAATTAATTTGGAATTATAAGCATGAGTTAGATGTGAGTATGTTAGTTACAATAGTAAATGTTAACTCACAAACTCGATACTACGTGATTTCTTCTACTTCTCGGTACCTAAAGCAGAAGAAATAATTATAAAATTTAAATTCGTTACAATTAAAATTGTACGTCAATGTCAGGTCATAGTAACTTGAGCTATGACCTAGACGTGACATTGGTTTTAATGAGTTTTGAAAGAACTTGTTATCATAATTTTAACATTATAAATAAAAACGCTAAATTAAATAAATTATGATAAATATCTCAAACAATGTTATAGATTGTGTAATAAATGAGCTAAGCTAGCGCTAAGAATGAGCTGAAACTTGAGCTTTCGGTTCTCAGCAGCTTTACGTGCTTTAATATGACAGTAGATAAGATATTATGGTATTTATTAAATGTATACTTAATGGTACTTGATATCCTGATTTCTAAACAAATATTATGTTTAATGTAGATAGAATGACATTATATTACTTATATTAATCTATATTCTTCCCTTTTTCTAAATAATTTTCTGAAGTTTTACTTTTGCGTGTGTGAATTCCTTACATACATACACACACACACACACAAACATAGTTTTTAATATCTATTTGAAGATTTAAATTTTCGATTTATAGTTCATATTTATATTTATTTATAACTATAATGGATAATAAACCAACAATATCTGTCATATATGTACACCTGTCGCAATTATTCAGCGATCATAAGCAAGCTTTGCGGACAGCCAAGACATAAATATAGAGTGAATGTACCATTAAGCTGTTTTTAAGACGATACGTATTATATATGAAAAACCTAGCTTTTAAAATTAAGTTCTTTTAAGAAATAAAACTATTTTTTACGGATTAAAACTCGCGTATAATTTGATTACATTTTAATTTTAACCCGACGATTCGAATGCTTTGCAGCAATCATGATCACGGGTAGACGAGATTTAAGTGTCTGACAGTATATCAGTCAATTAGTCATCTAGCTCCAACGGTTCCTTAGTTTGCGGGCATAGAGTTCCGGATGTAGACAAAACTTCTTTTAAGAAGTTTGTTTGTCTTATATATATTGAGAATTGAATTTTCGTAATAAACAATAGTTCCAGTCTAAGTCGGAGATTGCTATCAAATCGTGACTGTAATACGAGCGTTCGCACGTTTCGTTACAAAACACTCGTGATGAGACCTAAAGATCATATCAGGGATAATATAAATAGTATTTAGAAGCTAATTTCTCTCACTAATCTAATAATTAATGGATTTTAACAAAAACTGAACCTATGACCTCTGAAATACCGTATCAATCTGCCACCTAACATTTGTAGCTGTCTTGATAAATTTAAAATGATATTTGTAATCATTTTTTTTATACCAACGGATATTAAAGATATTTGGAATTAGATAATTTGTCAGAACGCAGTTATAAACCAAATGAGATATAATAAAATACGACTTAACAAATCAATGAGGTTATTAGATCTTGTAATTGCCTGGTAAGGGCTCGCCCACGTTACATTTAACGACTGTCTTTAAGTCTGAACGTTATAGAGCTCGTAAAAAACTGTGTAATCTACCTAATTATCGATATGTATGTAATTTAACTTTAGTTTATCTTTAGTTTAGTTTCTGTACTATACATTATTTGTTCATTTATTTTAAAAAGAGAAACCGTTGAGTTTCTGGCCAGCTCTTCTCAACCGAACAGCATTCCTAGCTGGTGGTAGCTTAAGGACGGACTGACTATACTGACATTTTTATAATGTAATAATTGACGATTCAAAAGTGCGTGTAAATGCCTATTTGAATAAAGATATTTTGAATTTGAAAAAAATTTAATTTGAATTTGACTGTACTTTAAATGAATAAAAAAATGTGATATTCATTAGATGATATTAGAACTACCAAATATTTTCTAAAAATATAAAATAAAGGTTTTTGAGTAGTAGCCCTAAAACCAGTAATACTAATAATCTAGATTGATTGATCAACTTTAGTCTTGACGTTTCTGTGCTAAATAAAAATTCCAAACAGGTAAAAATGTTGAAAATAATTTAGAAATAAATTTAATTGCAGTTTTATTATTTATATAAGCATTTTATGTTATGTCACGTTTTAAATGGTATTAAAGAAATTTGGTTCGTGCCTAGAATTAAATGTTCTGTAAAATATGTTTGTATGTTTACGAGTATGATTGTCTGTACATTGTAATCCGTTCTTAGTAGGACAGGCAAAGGTCAGATAGATAATCTATTATTTATTTCTATGATTATTGGCTATAATAGAACTGTACTATTGTGAGAAGTTTTTTTTTTAAATATGCCTCACTTGACTATATATAAAACTATTATTTTTATTCGATATTCTAAACAGTAATAACTTTTATACGAAAATGGGTTTATTTGTTTTTTTTTTTTAATCCTAATTACTTATGTATAAAGAAGAGTTGATTAATAACATCATACCCAAAATAATTTATTTTTATTTTCGATTTTTGTTACGATAATAATTAATCTTTGATACATTCGTAAATTTAAACAATTGTATATGTCAATGTAACTTTTTTATTTTTTAAATAATTATCCCTTTCATAAATAGCCTAGAACAGTTGTTCCCAACCTTTTTGAGTTCATGTCCCACTTTTTCATTAGAAATCTTCAAATTGCCCCCTAAACATGTCAAAATTTCAAAATTGCCCCCTTACATACCAAAATTAAACATTTTAACTATACAAACAGCCAATCATATTAAAATTCACAGTCCGAAAATTCCCAAATTGCCCCCCTAAATTCCCAAATTGCCCCCTTGTGGGGCGTACGCCCCACGTTGGGAAACACTGCTCTAGAACATAAATTTTGTATCTGACCGAAAGTGCGGTTTTAGATTCGGCCAGTTTTGGCTAAAAAATGGTTGAAACTATCGGCCACGTCCAACTCGTTTCTCAAGCTTTGTTCGGCAAACGTTCTAAAAACTCGAAATTCTCAAAAAGTTAAATCAGTGTAATATTAAACATTTTAAAAATTATAATTTTAAAAGATGTTAGTTTGCCACCTGTTGTATGAGTGCAGAATGATGAAGGGAAAAAAATATATACAAAAATATTTTTTAATATTTTTTTATTGGTGTTATTACTCATAATAGTGTACGTGTATGTGTATGTTATTCAGGAAACAATCCAGATGGTACTGAGGCAAGTTCAGGAAACCCATAGTAAAATTTTGCCTTGAATTTGATTTTTACTTGATATGGTAATAATTATCTTATGTATGGAATCTGATGAATATGGTGTAATAAAATGTATATTCTGAATAGTTGGAAATTCTTTTACCTTATTTATACTATCCATAATTTTAAGAGGGATTTAAATAATGCGGTGAAGTATTATAATTATTAATGATTTAAAATAATTGCCGTATACTCATATTGTAAACAAAGAATCAATATTCATAATTAAGTAATGATTATTTTTATTAGCCATAAAAGTATTATTATTTATTTAATATTTGAGTATGACAACTTAAGTTCAAAATTTTATATTTTTAATTCAAAATGTCTCGTTCTATTCAGTGACTTGTACAGTCCTTGACAGTATGCCTTTATCTGTGGCCAGCGTCTAATGAGAGTCTGGCGGAAGTCTCTAGATACAATACTTGAATTACTTGTTCCATAAAAGTTGAATAAGGAGGTAATTGATAGTAACCAGCTCAGTTGTTAATCTCTCTGTTTTTGCATCAACTTAAAACATGCTGTGTTGACGATGTTTTCTTAACGAGCTTGCTTATAACATTTTAAGGCCATATTTCAACCAGACTGAGACCTCAAACAAGAATGTGTGTGTGTGGGTATATGTGTATGTAGATGTGAGTGTGTGTGTTCTTTGAGGAAACTAAGGATTAATTGCAAGTAGATTAAACAGATAAAATATCAGGATTATATATATATAAACATATAACGTAATTTATTAAAATAAATTATAAGTCGACTTGATATTATTTGAGTCTATTCAAAATAATTATAAAAATTTGAAAGTTTTTAAAAAAAGGGGGCAAATAAACGCTCATAAACGATAAAATGTAACTAAACACCACCATAATGAGAAAGATGCGATCGCGATTACAGTTCGGTCGAAGATTAAATCGAAACTTAATTTAAATGTTATTAACAATATTAATTTAAAAAAACAGAACGGTAAAGGTCTTCATTTATTATTTAAATCAGCTATTGATTTTTCATTTGGCGAAGTTCAGAAAAAACATTCCAAATACATAATAATTGTCACGACCTTCCCCAAACAAATGCACACATACAAACATATAACCTACATTTTTAATTCAATTAATAAAATAATAAATCAATTATTGGCAAGACCAATCTTTTCTATTACATCAAGCGACACAAGAAACCTAGGCATCATTACAGCAATTGTATTCTCAATTGGTCCGCGTATTGACCAAACTATTTCAATTGCCTATACTAAAGCATTGATTTATAACCTCGGAATCTACGTAAGACGTGAATGTAATTGAACAAACGAAGTAAATATTCCATAGATGGCAACAGATTATGTAAAGTACATAATCATTTATTTATTTATGTATCACGTTCAAAATGTTACCATATACTTTTTGACAATATTTTGTACATTGGATAACTTGCCTTCGTCAAAAAAATTCTTCCAGTTATAAAACTCATAATAGTGAAATGAAATAAAATAAAAACAGTGTGTAGGTAAAGAGTAGGTAAGTGAAAAAAGCAGTTTAATTTTCTTAAGGATGTTTTTATGGGAAGATTTGTACACATAAAGCCTCAGTAAGTTCGTGTTTAAATTTAACACATTTCAATAGCAGTCCACAAAAGATCACGAAGTCAGAAGCAGGAGAAGGTACAAATGGAATAACTAAGATGGTAGACGAGTATTAATACGTTAACAATTTACGGCATATTGATGACACTTTGGCCGCATATATTAAGATAGAAAGTAGCGCTATATTATAAATGTTAGCATTGCAGACATTTAGCATAGATGAGAAATAAATCGATACATAAATACAGCTTTCTCTAACAATAAAGTATGTAAAGCTTGGGAACATGCGAGAGTTAATATGCAATTACTTATAAACGTCTTCATATACAAGGTGCATTTTAGCAGTGATTCTGGGAATTGAATTACAATTATTATATCGATAACTGTTTCTGTAGGATACTATAATTTTAACGTAAATATATAGAAAATAATATGCTAAGAAATGTATAACTTATAAGAAATGTTTACGAAGACAATGTATATAAAAATACAAATACATGTAAGGAACCAACAAAACTACGACAATTTATATTAAAATAGAGACGCTTTTACGTTTGAATATTCAAAGGCATTTGGAATTAAAATGTCAACATCTTAAATTGAACTGACAGGATCCCTTTATGGTAGTGTTATTACGTTGAAACAAGCTCAACCATTCTGTATATTGATAATAGTCATATTATTCATAGAATTAATATTATCGGAACAATAATTTGTTACAAATCATTCAATAAATTTAAGAGCTCGTACACTTAAATGTCCTTTTTTTACATATAAATATTTGTTTAAGTATGTTAGTCGGGTTATTGCCTTGGGTTGCTTACGAGCCGGTTTTGATGCTATATTTTGATTACACTATAGGCGGTGATTTATTAAAGATTTCAGAACAAACGTACACGTTAAATCAATGTCATATGTAACCAAAGTTCTTGGAAACTGCGTTATGATTCGTGGTTTGTTTGAATGTTTCTAAATGGCCGCTATTGTCTGACACGATAAATTCCTAATTACAACCCTTATAAGACGGTAAAAATATTTCATTTAAAACACAATCCCATGTATATATTGCAAATGAGATCATAAAGAAATAAAGAATCTTGGTTATAATTTTAATAATATTTTAGTTTATTGTATATAACGTTTCTTGATCCATGAATACTATATTAAACTAATCGAGATAATTCTAATAGTAATTACGGGAGTACAGCCGGTGAAGATTTATCTATAAATCTCTAATAGTTAACAGTGAACAGTGGCATAGAGAGATTACATGGCATAGATTCGATTAAGGTCTACTATTCATCAATAGAAATTTTAGTATAAGACATAATTTTACCATTCGTATAATGTTATAGAGTTCAATGTCTGTCTGCACCTCCCACGTTCATAAACATCGTATTTTATACAGTCTGACACGTAACTAGTAATGCGGCTAAACAATCGCAGAGCAATCTGTTATCTGGATGATATTATGATGGTGATCAATTTAGAATACTCAGCATATATCTTTAAAGATATGACAAGTATCGAAAGATAAGGAGATCTAAAATGGATTAAGATTTAAAGTAATGCAGTCAATATGCGACTAAGCTCATATTAAGGTCATAACCTCTGCGTTGAAGCTGTACTGACCAAGTGAAGGTAATCTTTAGATAAACATCAACATCATTAAGAACTCGTAATTACTTACAAATCACGTTGAAATAAGACCCTGGAGGTCCTGACAGAAATCATACTAATGAGGACTTATAAAGAGTAAATAAAAACAATATTTTTAATATCAATAATGATATCTCCCATAATTATTTGATCTCGATGTAAATGGATTCAAAGTATGTTTAATTTATTTAATTTCTGAGAAAAATGTTCTCTGCACTTTAAAAAGGTGGGTAGGATTAAAAATTGGCTCCATAAAAAGATAAAGTTTAATAAGCATAAGTCCATTTTATTTACAAAAATAAAGTGGACTTACGCTTGTTAAAAATAATTTGCTCCAAATTTTATTCAATAACATCGAGGAATGAATCTACGTTGTTATTAACTGTTGGAGAATTTGAACGTTTTTATGTCATCTGCTGTTATCGATTTATTTTAAATTTGTTAATTTAATTTAATTTTTATTTAAATTAAATTTATATTAGTACAAATTATTTTAAGCTTACTTTTACCTCTTTTGTTTATAACTTGCAAGATTAACCTATATTATTATTTATTATAAACTCTCTTTAAAATTTCTGGTTAATTATGGCAGGTCGTTGATCATCTGATTTAATTGAACTTGGCAGACCAGATAACAGTAATGATGAAACAGGAATTGTTTTAATATCTTGCTTTCGAAATTGAGAATTACTTTTATTCTTACCATCTTTTAATGATACAAGAAACATTTCACACGAGAGTTAACTCCTACAGAGATTGCTACCAAAAATTCTAAGTGGTTTACTTATTTTCTTAATTGCATCTTAAAATACTTTCTTTACAATTAAATTACTTTGTAAAAATTTTGGGTAGTTGAATTAAATGGGATGAGAGGATTTTATCTAGCTTTGGACTATAAATTGAGGGGTTATATTTAATTAATTTATCACGTGCCTCGCATCTGCTTCTCCATCAGCACTAATCCCACATTCAAAGTCAATGACACGACTTAATGCATTATATTATACATTTATTGGACATTTAAATTCTGAATTGATCAAAAATTGGCTTTTGTGAGGCTATTAAGGATTAGTATATCCTACTTGACAGTTTTATTGATAATATTTTATTATACATTTGTCTTACATTCTTAATATTAAAATCATTTTAATAAATCAATATAATTTATAATTTACAAATGAACGTGAACTAACAATTTAATAATTTTAGTTTGATTGGATCTAATAAAACAAAATAAACATCATTTTTTATTAGGCCATTTATTGATACAGTTTCTCTTTTTGAAGCTTTAAATCAATTTCTCTTTGATTTACAGCTTTATGCTTTCTATTAAAACAAGTTATGATCTCGGAATTTCAAATTCTCCATAACAAATAACCATCATCCAATTTGCTAAACTGAGCTAGGGATGTGCAAGCATTTTTCTCTACACTTCTTTTCGAAAGCTATTGTTTTATGTTATTTATAGATGCGTGGGTTTTGCATTTAAATATATTAATGGCCCTTTCTTTTACGGCGAACGTAGGTTTTTTTTATTGTGAATTTTGATTTTAAATTTATCATGATATACACATATAATAATTAAACAAGTTAAACAACCTGGTGCTAATGGTTTTTTTGGATTTTTTTTTCTTTGTTTTATTACTACTAGAAGCATATTGGTATTACTTTTATGTTTTATAAAGTTATATATTAAAAAAATATTAATTAGAATATAATTCACTTGAAAACTTGACAAAGTATGAAAAAATAAAGATTCAAATCTGATAATCGTGCTGTATATCTAAGAAACTATTACATCCGATAAAATATGAAATAAATAAAATTAAGTTCATAATAAATAAACAAATTTTGTTTATAAATAATAACTATTAATAACTGATTAGTTCATTCATGTTTACCTGTTTTAGTTAATACATGGTTAATTTATTCATACAATATGAACAACATGTAGCAATTATAAGCAAAAATGGAAAAGTATCGTACACATACAGCCTTATTAAGACATATGTAATTATATTAATTATTGACACATGCAATTACTAAGCAAGGTCTAGGTTTGCAAATTATTTTAAGATTGCCAGTGTCAATATATATATATATATATATATATATATATATATATATATATATATATATATATATATATATATATATATATATATATATATATATATAAATACCTTAAGGATTTATTTTGTTGTGTTGTAAATAACTAGCTGTGACTCGCGGCTCTTTCCGTGGTTGAACGATGTTATTTACTATTAATATAACTAATAGGACTAGTATATGCTAGATAGCATTTCTTAGGAACCTGCCTATCATAATCACAAAGAATTTTCAAAATTCTACAGCGTGAATTTGAAGATAAGAGCGTTCAAAAAAGACAGACTTCAACTTTATAATGTCTGTATAGATAATGATAGGTTAAGTCAAATCCCACAGTTATTTTAAATGGAAATAAGCTTAGACTAAAAAAACATTTGTCAATACAAGCTGTCATTAAACAGTAATAAATATGTAATGATAGATAATGATAACGTATGAAATATAATAGCAGTGGAATTATATTAACAATGTATATAACCTTTATGCTTATATAATTGAGATACTTATCACAATATTGTACACTTAATAATGATAAACATGATTTGATGGAAAAATATATTTATTCTATATGGTTAACGTATTTGGGGAATAAAAAAAAATTATCTTCAAAAAAAAATATTTCTATATACCAATCGATGCGGAATTTTATACTGAATCTGAAAATCCAACACTCAACTTGACAAGCCAAAATTTTATGCCTAGATATTATGAGAGAAAAACTACAAATTAAAATATGAAATAATTAATGTAACATCTAAAATTTTCGTCTCATTGTTTTAGTATCCGGAATGCGCTAGTACGTTATTTAAAAGTAACAACCCTATTTACAAATAAAACAATAAAAATGTCTATCCAACTATCCAAAAATATTTCATCAAGACTTTAAATAATTGTAGCAATTACGAATGCATTCCGTGTTTTGTATCTTGGATTGGAATGAATCGAGTTAGATTTCGGCTGCGCGCGCGCACGTATCGCATTAGTCATAGAATGTGTTTATACTCATTTATATTCTTTTAAGTGTCTGAAACCAACTGAGATTTTATTACAACACTGAGTGTTTATAAATATTGTGAGTTATATGATGGCATCTTGGTCTAGTAGTAAGCGTTCCTGCCTGCTGAGCCACAGGTCGTTGGTTCGATTTTTATACATGACAGGTTCTGTGAGCCTATTGCTTTCGACTTTAGGTGTTATTTGATTTTTTTTATCTGTTTTTTAAAATCATCAAACGACAGAGATTATGTCTCATATATAGGATTGCTTTTTAAAATTAAATGACATATGTAAAGCCATATACGATATATGTTATTATACTGAAAATATTTAAAAATTTGATAAGCAATCATCATATACCCAATTTATTTAATTACACTTTCTTAAAATTTAATTTAAGAGTATCTAGATATGAGATGATGTAAATATCCTCTCTTAAAGATTGTATGATAAATATAACATATTGAATATGACGGTAGTACTATGTCATATACAATTTACTTTCATCTTTGACAACAAGAATTTTAATTGAAGGGAATATTTTGAAAAGCTTAACTTTAGTGTACTTAAAAAAAATTATTAATTTGTTATCATTTAACTGAGTTACTATTTTCTTATTTTCTATGTAATTTTTCTGTAATTTTAAAATTTATTATGTACTTTTTCTGAGATATTTTTTCTATGTAATCTTTTTTTTTCTTATTTTCTATTCAAATTTTTTTCCTATATTTTATTGTCATTTTTAAATTTATTTGCAATTTACTGTCATTTTAAAATTTATAATGTAATTTTTCTGCATTTTTTTTTTATTTTCTGAATATTTTTTTACGTTAATAATTTTTTCTTTGTTCTAAAAATGTTTTAGTAATTAGCATTATGTTAACTTTAGTTACTTAGTAAGACTAATATTTATAATTAATTACGTACTAGGTTTTACATATTTAAATGTATGTTATGTGCTATTTAGAGCGGAAATAATCTAAAAAAGCATATAAGGTTATTTAGTTTATTTAGACGTTGTTTAAAATATATCTCAATTAACTTTAAGATATATTTGCAAATGTTTATTTATATAGAAATGACATAAATAACAATTGAGTATGCTAAAAATTAATATTAGTAACTATGAAAAAAAGTAAAATAATTATATTATATAATAAATTTATTGAATTGCCAGTCAATGTTCATAATATTGACGACATTTACATATGCATATATAAAAATACTCGTAAATATTTATTATACCAAATAATATAGTTTTTATATAGCATTTGTATCTCAATTTACAGATAATTAATTTAAAATTATACAAAAACTATATAGCTTGCGGCGCTATTTCAATGTATTCAGAGCAGATTAAATCTAACAATTTATGTATAGCAAAATAGTAATTATTACTTCAAAATATTTATTTATTAATTATTAGTTTTATTGTCAGCTTTTATAATAATATTTATTTATTTATTGTAATTTAGTTCTTTCCTACTTTGAATCAATAATAATGATCGCTTGTGTACAAAAAAAAATGAACATAAGTCATTGAACTATTCTTTGTAATTGTTATAAATATGTATAGAAATATGAAAGTTTATTTACTATTTTTATTAAATAAATATTTAATAAAAATTTAACAATATTCAAAGGAATCATTTTCCAGAGGTCATTGGTCAGAATCCGGCTTTCATCGATATATTTTTCGTTATATATTAATTTAAAACCTTAACTATTCAAAGCTTCATACACAGACCGGTTTAATATAATACTTTAAATAGTATTGCAGTGTTTTCGCTGAATATATAATTTCTCCAGACATATGAATAAACTTTATAGTTGATTGCGGAGATAAGTAAGATTTGCGTCCGTTGAAGAACCAACTTGTCCCATATACGAAGCCTCTACAAGGCACTGATTCAACAGCCGGTCGTAACTATACACCGATAGTGAAGGGAATAAATATTTATAATATATTTTCAGTTCATAGAATTCATTACAACATAAAAATTGTGATATAATGAAACCTATGAAATACGTCTTGCTATTAAAAATACAAAAAGTAGACGAGCTTCTCTAGTAGGTTCTGAGTAGGAACATGTTATGTCTATTTACGATTCTAGAAAATCGCTACTCTAATAAACCTGAATCACTGCACACAATTACTCACGACAGAAGCTTTTTAACATGATATGACATTGAGACGAGAATTAATGTCAAAACTGTCAATACTCATCAATGTAGTTGTTTTTATCGATAATTTGCGCACATCACTAGCCGCCAGACGGGTATTATTAGGTCTTCCTGCTCTCGATTTGCTACCACAACCGTCGTATCACTCAGGTATATTCATATAATGTCTAAACCTTTGTTTGGATTTGTTATTGGCTTATATCGATAAAAGCAAAAAACTTAGTACAGATTAATTATAAAATTGTTTTTGTTACTAGAAAGACCAAACGTCTAAAAGAAAATGAAATTTTATACTCCCAAATCAAGATGTCATTCAGATGTCAATGTCAAAAAATGCACAGATAATTAATGTATATTGCCTCTTGTAAATCTTTGTTTGCATTTTTACAGCCAATTAGGCAGTGTAACTGTTACTTTACGATATTAATTAAAATAACATAACAAAGTGATATTAATTAGAGATTGGGATCGGGTGTGTTTTTGTATAATACAGGTGCTAATTATTAATTAATTGTTTGTTTTACAGATTCGGATTTCTATAACATCAAATGCCCTTAAAACCTATTTAATAAATGATTGTAACTCATCCAAGAAAACCGCTACAGAGTACACAAAAACTAACACTATGATCATTCGAGCAAAAACGCATCGTTAGCTCTCCACTTACATTCCATTCCTAAGTTTCATATAAGATATGGTTGGGAGCAGTGTTTAGTGTTTATAAACATTTCTAATCTATATTTTTTTTTATAAATCAAACAATCAAAGAAAAAGGTTTTTATCAAGAAGGTTTCAAAAGAGACTTTATTATAGCTTTCAAGAACTTTTATATTATTTGTTACACAATCACAAAACAGCTGATTGGACATTTACGGTATGCGTTGTTGTGTTATAAAAAAGTGTTTGTCACTATAGAGTAACGGATGCTCTATTTGTGAGTAGAACACGACTCCAGTGTGTACAAAATAATAATAAAAATTTCTCTGTAACATAATTCCTACCATATTGTATTTCTTTAGCCTTTGCACGTTGTTTTTCTTACAAAAGTTGCTATAATTTAAACCATCTCGTATCCGTGTGATATGATGTCCGTGTATTCGCAGAATCATATGAATAAAGTTATAATAAAGTTTCTTTATTCACTGGTTTCAACTTGCGCTAAATTGTTATAATATTTCAAAATCCAAACATGTTGGTAAAACATTCTTTTTCATTAAAATGCCGTGTGGTTATTTTAATTAAGTGCTAACGGGGTCGGACTAATTTTACTTTGCTGGTTTGTGAAAAATGCCGTCCTAGTTGTTTCTGGGAATTCAAATGACATTTAAGCTTCACCATAGATAACTATTTTTTACACGTTTCTCTCTTTATACAATCAAAATATTTTCAGCTACATATATCATCAGTTCCCGACTTCGCCATGAAACTCACGAATAAATCCCGGATTCTTTCGAAACTAGAAAGTCATAATACAAAAATCGATATAGCCTGATTAAGTTACCAATACAGGGCATTATATTATTATTAATATTAGAAATTAAATTTAGTATACAGGTTTAGTTTAAATTCTCTGTATATGAAACGTTAAAATCGAATATGTTATGGAAGTACATACAGATGTAAACAAGTAAGTCAACATAATATCATATTTGAGTCATAAATGAAAGTTATTGACAGTAACAAGAAGTCAGAAGGATATGTGGTTTATGAATTATATTGTATGTTTGACAGAGATGAAGCAGTCCGACAAATTGACTAATTAGTTTTAATAATATACTGACTTTTACCAGCGGTTTCTCTGTGCCATTAGGAATAATGCTCAAATGTTCAGTCAAATGTTGTTACTATATAGTTGGTGTTATCAAGATCGACCATGCAAGATTTTTCTTCGGTAAATCTAAAATGTTTAAGAAAATTTTATAACATAAAATTAAATGTAAATATTTAAATACACTAGTAATATGTCAATAATGTTTTGATGTCTGTCTGTAAATATTGAAGTTTTAAATTAAACAGGGTTACAGTCATTATGTATCTACAAATATGTACTATTTGATATATCGTTGTGATTATGATTTTCCAGTTTTGTTTTATATATTTAAAATAATTTAAATACTTATTAAACTCTTTAAAAACTCAGAAAGATTTGGACTTAAAATAGTGCAGCACAGAAACAACTTGAAAAACAACAAAAACAAAAAAGAGCCATAGAATATACTTACAGTATTAAAGTTAGATAATAAACTGTGTATCAACAGAAGCCATGAGGAAATATAGAACGAAGAATTTTAATTAAAAGTTCGTGAGATCATTAATATTTTCGCTCCAATGTTATTGTAAGGTTTTATTAGTATGCGTAGGTGAAAGATATTATTTATATTGAAATTCTATCGACCATTAACTGATGTTTATCATCACATTCCTAATATTCTTAAAGGAAATTAAAGTTTTTGGTTTGTTATTTAAAGTTATTTGGTTTTAATATATTTTGTTTCTCGTAATATTAATATTTATTATATTATTAATAGTTATTATATATTTTGATTATAAAGAGATGTTTGCAAGAGTTTTATTGTAAGCAGACTTTTTTTGGTGTTCGAGAAATAACGAACGAAATAAACGTTGGTAAAAGAATAAACGAAAATAAAAAAAAGCATAAAGTATTTAATACAAATATCGTAACATGAACTCAGTCAAAACAAGTGAAGTGATACATGTGTTTAATTATTATAATTAACGTACAACTCGTTACTACGATATGATAGTGACAGAACTGTCATCATTGACATGTAACGAATGCTTTAAGCTGATAACGGATTTTCGTAATTGTGTTTATTTTTAACTGATTTAGATGTGTGTGTGATGATATTTGTGTGTGTGTAATGTGATACATATATTATTATTCATATTTTTAATGGTAATATTTATGTCCTAGAACACAGTTAAATATACTCGCTTCGTTTATTTTAGACTTAAGTTCTTTGTTCATTGTTTCTTGGTGTCAATTACCTGCATCTGCTAACTGTAACGACTTTTATGTCATTTTTTAGAAAAGTACATTGTTTTATTAGGTTTTATTGTATATGGTTATTTTTTATTTTTAAAGTTTCATCAAGAACCTTTCAATAAATTTTAAAGTTTTCTCGTATTTTCTGGTTAGTAGAGGTGCCTCTTTTTTATTTTATTTTTTTTCTGGCTGAGACACAAAGTTGTAAATTCTTGTTTCCAATAAAAGTGGGAAAGTTAATAAAATTGTGCTGCACAATAAATAATGTAACTTCATACATGTAATTATTTTAACGTTTTCACATAATTGCGAGGATAAAATTAATTTGAAGTGAAAGAAAATTATATATTATTATCCGCTATTTTGTAACCACGGTAAATACAATGTATATATGACTCTATTAGTGTGGGTGTAATGTTTATGTGTGGAAATGAGTAATTATTTGGTCGTAAAAATCCTTGATAGTAAAATGTTAGGCTTATTTATATATAGTGATAAATTTGTAATACATTTTAAATATTTATCTCATTTATTTCATATAAATTCAAGATTATGCAACTGACCTACTTACAGCATATTTAATGTATATAGGCTTTATTTACATATTTATGTTAACATTTGCAGTTGATTTAAAACTTAAAAATAATATCAAAAAAAAATTCTGTAGACAAAGATATTTGAAGATTGATTTGGTAAATTGTTATTCAGAAACCGAAATAAAAAGACTTTTATAAAAGAATTATATGCCTTTTTTTTATTTACTGTTTATTTATTATTATTTGTATATTTATTTAGTATTTTAGATAAATAGCACCTTAATGATAACATTCACGAGGAAGGCTACCTCATGAATCCGTCTATTTAATTCGGAAAGATTTTTTTTATTCCATCAAGTGGTTTCAAAGATTAGTCATTAAACAAAAGATCTTTTCTTCTTTATAAAATTAATATAGTTTATCTCAACGTATCGTAACCTTAAAATGATTAAAACTTTTTGTGTATGTTCATTATAAATATTTTTATAATTTTGATATTAGTATATGAAAAAAAATAATTATTTGAAACTATGTGTATATGAAAGATATAAAAAAATAATATGTTTTTGATTCAACTTTCACTACATAAAACTACATTGATATGTTTCTTCATAAATATAGTATTTTATTGCAAATGAACTCTGCAAAAAAATATTATTTATAACTCACATAAAATCGACTGTTAAATAGGAATACTTATATTATTATGAAAAACAGATGAACTTGTTTTGTCTATTTGTATGTAGGAGGTAAATTATAATTTAGGCTTTAAATAATCTGTCTAGAAACAATTTTTAAATTAACAAAAAACAGTCTCAAAGATAGTATTTTTACCCAAATATGTATTTAATATAATAAATAAATGTTGACATAATGTAATTTCGTTCTATTTACCAGGAAATAACTATAGCTATAGTTTATGCAAGAAATTATCAACTTCACGTATAAAGCTGAGTACATACTTTCACTTGGTTTACGGGTCATGTTTGTGTACTTAATCTACATACGCTTTGAGTTTTGACGGTACAGTTTTCTAAATATGGTAATATAATGAAGCACTTTTTAGCCACCATTTAAAAAGTAAAGTTGAAATTCTTACAAATTTAAACATATTAAAAATAAAATTTTTCTCCTCTCTTTGAAGTTTATTACCTGAAAACAAAAAAAATATATGATAAATAATAATAAAAAACATTATTTTAGTAAAACTGTTTAAATAATTCAATTGATTTTCATTCTTTTTAGTTGTTTTGTTATTCCGCAATAATCGTGTTCAAGAACGAACAAGACTTATGTAAATAAATATATATTGGCAACATTTTTCCATAATTAAAGCAGCGGGGAAGGATTGTATGAACATATTTATGATGGCTATAAACTATATATTAGAATCTTGACAATTTGTGAATATTTTCAGTGTGTATAAGGAAAAGTGAGAAATTTTTAAGATAAGTACACACTGTTGAGCTTGTAGATATTTTTTTTTTGTATAATTTATGTAATTGATTGCTTTTTCTTGTTTTTTCTTTGATTGGAGTTGTTGAGTCGATTTTAGACACGTCTGATTGAGTTGATATTTGGTTAGAAGAGAGCTTAAAGCTAAGTACACATCACAGGGATATAGTCATAGAAATATAATATATTTATTACTTCATATATTTATTAAGTCATTTTTATTATATACGACAAGAGTAAACGCACGTTCTTTTTTATGTTTATCAAGTATCCACATTCATATACTTACACGTAATAAACTTTTACTTGTACGTAATTAAAAAAATCATTTAATCATTATGAAATACTAATTTATCAGCAATAATTAAATGTCTCACGGGTTATTTTATTGCCAATGTATTAACACCTTTACCTAAATTTAAACTACAAAGGGACTCATAACTTTGATTTAGTCGACATTTTATCAATGGACCTAATTTTAGTCGTAAAGAATTATCACCGGCGTTTTATGTAGTCTTTAATGGCGTTTGAATGTACACATGTTTTTAATTTTTATAGTTATGAAAGATATAGCTAAAAGGATATAAAATTAATTAATTTCAATTAATTATATTGCTTGTATTATTTATTTAAATGTATTGTTTTTACGTCAAACAAATAAAACTTAAAAATTTGTTCGAAATATCTTAAACCTCACGTCTTTCCTCCCGTTAGACCTATCCAAATATATCAGTAACTAAACTAACATATTACTATATAAAATTGCTCAAGCCAAATGTATACTTATAAAGAGATAGATAAGAAAGAAAATTGCTTGGTAAATTTGGTGTGTGGGTACTTCACCTGAACAAATAGGATACCAGGAACAAAGTGAAGACATTTCGGTTACACAAATAGTGCCTTCAGTTTGAGTTACTGTGACATATTGACTTTAATAAAAGCCTTAATGATATAGAAGTTTTATTAATTATAACATTCAAAGATAACTGTTATGTTCTATATAGTTATAGTGTTTGGGGAAAAAAAAATTATCTTCAAAAAAAATTGTTTCCAAATATCAATCGCTGCGAAATTTTATACAGAATCTAAAAAACGAACACTCATGACGAGCCAAAGTTTTCCTAGAAGTTGTGAGAGAAAAACTACAAATAATCCTCAGTTTCTTAAACACTAACATTATGCAATACTAGTAAACTATTTTACAGTGTCCATGTTTGATTTTGAAATGAAAACAAAGTTTCTTTTTTATGCAATATTTTCAAGTGACTCGTTTGGGTGGTCGCCAATGACATCGTTTTAACTTCTTGATCACTATAATAAAAAACATTATAAGTACTTGAAAAAATTTAATTTTTCGTTCTGATCAAATTACAAATTTAAATATACCTTTTACACCTAAGTTACAAAATTGTTGACAGAGTGTATTAAAATGTCTGTTTATTTCTTGCCATTTATAAAACTTGTAACGAATGTTATTTTATATAATAAATATATATAACGTATTGCTTTAAACTGTATTGATATTCGTTGTTAATTCTTGATTACTTTTTTGGACGACAAAAACAAGATTCATTAAAATATCATTTAAAGTGTGACAGTTCACTTCATGGTTAATCTCATTAACAGCAATTTACGTAAACTGTTGATGCAAGATGCGACTTGGAGCTCGTTCATCAGAAGTATAACCTTTTAAGCATATAATATTTCACACCCACAAGGTGTCATATTTTTAATAAAAAGTGCTACCGTTGCATAAGTACGCAATTTATTTTAAAGTTTAGTGCACGGTTCAGTTTATAGTTTGCATTGAAAATTAATGTTATAAGTGAGTTGGACAATAAAATGTAAGTGTTCATATAATTTAAATGGTTAACTTAAAAGTGTAAAAAAGATGTCTAGTTGTGTCTTGAAAACATACGACATAATTTTATGCACAAATACACTTGTGACACTTTGCCATTAAATAAAAACAATAATCCGTTAATCAGGACATTATAGACACGAGATGAATTAATAATACTATACGATATCTAACTAACAATTGTATCAAAATTGGCAACTACGACTTCTAGCATTTCCTTTGTTTATTCTACACACAAGATACCATTTGGCTTTGAACAGCCTGCAATAACTATCAATCTAGTCTGTGACCTGCGGCGGACCACCCGATAGCATGTCCTACTTTTTATTTAAGACGAGATCTATCTCAGCTATTTTACCGTTTAGAGTTAATGATAGTGCTTTGGCAAGCTGAAATTTATTGACCATGTATGGCCAGTAATAAATTTAATATTTTATAATTATATGACAATTCTATAGCCATATAATGTCCTGTATTACATATAATAAAAGATTATAGTCTTGTAATGCTTCCATTACCCCAGAAAAATAGGGAAAGGTAGATGGTGTAAGACTATATATTTGTTTTCTTTAAAATAAAGTGTTAAAGATTTTATAAATTGTTGCTAATATAACGTTAAGTATTGTGTAATATGAAGCTTAAATATGTCTCATACTGTAGTGTTGAAGACACAATGAATGCAAGAGTGCAATATCTTATTGGGAATTCAGCGACCATGTTGTTAGTACAAAAAAATATTTAGAGAATGTAATTTTTCTATTGTCAATACATTTTTTCATTTTTATAATTTTTTTTTTTTTTTATTTTATATATATATTCATATATATTTTCTTTAAAATAAAAACCAAATAGCTTAACATAAGAGTGTGTCGAAACTACATTTTCCGGTAAATTCCATCCGCTTTCCGCTCCGCCTAACACAAATAACGTTGCCTAATCGGGCGTGAGCGTCACGTGTATAAAAATTAGCATTTCCGTCTGTGCGTTGATTGTCTGAATTAGTGTGGGCACCAGGCTATGGGTGTCCTGGCTAATCATGTAATTTAAAGTGTGTTATGTCATATTAAAATATTTGTAATGTATCTCGTAGTGAGTTCAATGATGATATGCGGATTTTTATTATAGAGTAATAATAAATACTTATTATTAAAATGATTATACTTGCATAATATAATATGACTCCAGGAAACAGAAGATTTAATCCTATAAGTAATGTGACGTCATTTCTAATATAGATAAATATAGACAAGCTCATATTGTTCATTTATTGTTTTTAGTATTGTTTACCACAAAAATATTGAAACATCTCGTAATCTAGTTACATAGATTATCACTGTAATCTAGTTACATAGATTATCACTGATTTCCATGGCTTAATGTGAAACCTGACAGGGAATCCGATTTGTTAATTTTTAAAAATAAATACCTAAGTAGAAAACAAGGCCAGGTGATGTCACGTCATAAGATTGTAATTAATTTTCTTGTACAACTTGTTCGTAAGTAGCCGTGTAGTATTATAACTACTTGTTTTATGTTTATAATCACTGATTTTATTAATCAACATTACTACGATTATTTATGCATATTCAATACTGTCAAGTGTTCAATCGGAATATAAGCTTGAGTCTTATTGAGATATATAAACTGCATTTTAGCAAACATTGCATTTTGAAATTGTTTCAAAACCGGCGTAGGGTTTTAATACAATGAGACTGGTGTCACCTGAAACGGCATTGAGACGATGAGTCACGAAATGGCGCTACATTTGGCGCCAACACCCGTATGGCAACTGTCATATGCACAAACATTATAATCCTTGCTGTATATATCGTAAATACGATATAATTAATAAATGATGTATCGCAATTACAACGCATCTACGTTTTAAGCTCAAAATGACACAAGAAAATTGTTACCTCTATAATATCAAAGTAAAGTTACAAACAAATTCTATATTTATTAATGGAATCCATTATAAAGTATAATAATATTTCAAAAAACAAATACAACTATAAAATACCATCTGTCTGTACTTAATTAAAAAACTGAATACATTACATTGTATCTACAATAAACAAACATCAAGAGCCGAGCGTTACTTAATAATAAATCTATGGAGGAAATAGATAATTACGACATTATTTATTCTAGCATCATATGAGCTATGAAATAAAATATATATTGTAATAAATCAAAGGGTTAATGAGTCAGGAATCAATATTTGAATTATCTGTTAATGTTACAAACAGATTTCGATTTCAGATACCATCACGAATCATGGGATAATAAAATAAGTATCCAATTAGTTGAAAATCTAAGTGAAGTATAAATCAGTGGTATATTTTTTATAGAAAAGATATTAATTTTGTAAATATAAATTCCACGAAGCATATTATAGAATATATTTGTAATATGAAGCAATTTTTACGTATGATTACTACTTTAATATGTGTTAATGTTTAATAAATATAATATAATTTAAATGTTTGTTATTTTATGTTACTTAAAGTGTCTATTAAATTAGTTGGTGATAAAGTGACTATTAATATGTTTAACGTTAAAGTGCAGTGAAGTGTACGAAAGACTTTCATTAAAACAAAACGCGAATACGAGGCAAATGGCAATTGTTTTATCGGGAACAACTGGTTCGCTTTCTCCTATTGTAATGTACATCCCTTTCACGTTGACAGGACCGGCTTATTGCTAACCTTTGAATAAATTAGTGATCTCTATATCTTTTTTGTTTCATCTTTAATAAATCATAGTCAAAATGAAAGCTTTTCTTAACTTTTTTTCTGTATCCCATATAATGAATTTGTCTTTTTGAAAAAGAAGATTAATAAATAAATTTATAAACAGATATATGCATTTAAAAGTGAAAATATATATAGATATATATATTTGTAGTCTATAACGGTAAATGGGCTTAATTTGCTTGCTAATATATTCATAAAATTAAGCCCATTATATATGCGGTATATATTTGCTTAATTTGCTTGCATATTAGCAAGCAAATTAAGCCTTTTTACCGTTATAGGCAATAAAAAATTGTCTTTCATAACCATCATTGATCACTTCAATATAATTGCGTTAACACAAAATAAAAGTTCGCGAAATAAATGATTTAAAACTATCGAGTCATGGCGCAATTGACGGCAAATTTTATTTTTAAATAGCCCATTCATTACCTTTTATTATGTTTACTTTCTCCGTTGCCTGGAGATATTTAAAATTTATATTGATTCTAATTTGAACGCCTTTCTAAAACACGTGCATTCAATATAATGCAGAGTTGAATTAAATTTTCAAAGCCCTTTCATTTTTTACGATATATGATGATTAACATTATTAATTAGCATTTAAAAACACGTACTAAAACCTTATTATAAAGAATATTAGATAGATGGATGTAATCAATACAATTACAATTTGAATATTGCAACTTTCTTATGAGATAAGAATGCATAAAATATCCATGGCGACCATTAACATATAATAAAGTTACGTGCCAAGTACACAACTAATACGTTCATTGTAACACTTCTTCGTATTGTAAATTCTGATCATATCAGATGTATCTTGAGATAGAGTTCAAAGAACGATCGTGATGTGAGCGCAAATTGTTATCGCGATTAAACTTTGATAACATTATCATATAAGCTGTTTGTTTTGTCGCCAAAAAAATATTGTCAATTTATTTTTTTGTGATTTTTTTTTTGGAATTGCTATATTTATTAGCACAGTCCTAGCTTTATTTTCTTCACGTCTCATTACTCAAGGAAATCGTGGTTCTTCACATCTTACATCAACCTAATGTCAACCCCATATTCGGAAAGATGGGACCAATGGGAATAGTTGAACAGATTCGGTGTTGTGGCTTATTATCTTTAATTAACGTTATGTTTTTTATTTACATATTACTATAAATTATGATCTATATCTGTGTATTTCATACAAGGTGCATCCTTCTTCGTGCTATTTATTTGATTATCTTGGTAATGGCATCGTTTAAGAGCGTCCTGAGTTCTAAATTGCAAGCGCCGGTTGCGCCTACGCAGATGTACCTAATTGTACTGATTGTTCCAGTCAGTTTGACGTCAGACCTACATCAAAAGTAAAGGAGTTAAATATAAGATTTATGTAAAATATATTAGGCATTATATTTATAATAATATACTAATAATTTATTGTCATTTAAAAAATCTATAATATATTTTTTTATAATTACATATTTATTTTCATACTTCATTTAACTAAAGCCGGATTTTCAATACATTTTTTTATGTCAATACATCCTGTTATATTTATTGTCGTTATGTGACAAGTGACAACTTTTAAGACGCATCTTGAATGTAAGGCTCGTTGCGCCCACGCACCTCCCGCTGTTTCTTTATAATGATTCGTTAGCTTTTATGAGTCTTTTTCATTATATTTAACTTTTTATTGATTGCAAAATTCTATTTATTTTACATATCTACCATATTCTGTATAAATATATATTAATTTAAATCATTATTGTACAGAAAAGTACAAATGGCGGACTTTATGTTATAGAGTATTCTCTATGTTTTTAATACTTATATTGCCTATCTTATATCTAACATACAAATAAACACTATATAATATCTCCTTTCACCGTTGCTAACATATCTGATAAGATATATTAAAACATCTAAGTCCATACAAGCTACATCTCCACTTTAATTGAAATCTTGTAAAAGGTAATTAATTTAATATGCAGTGTAATGTAAACAAGTTGAAAGTCTCAACACCACATGTTTCATGAGCGTACATGTTCTAAAGGGCACACCTCTGACCTCCGCTCCAAGAAGTTAACTCTAGATATAACAGTTCATTAATAATTTAGAACCTAAAATAAATACAATTATTCTAATATACCAGTGTTAACATGCAACCAGTCAAATTCGTCTTCAGTTGATTTGGATTTTTCGTAAATTCCTGATTTTCACTATGTTCAATGATCAGGATTCAACCGAAGGTTTTTATCATTCAACTACACGCACTTAATAAAAATGCTAAGTTAGACCAAAGTCGTTTAAGTAATTCATTAACCTAACCTTCCAACTTTGACCCTTCATAACTTTTGATCAACAAATCGGCCAAACCTAAGACTATCTTTTTCGTACTCAGGCTTTTCGTTGTCTGGCTGTGGCTAAATTCTTTAATAATAATTATTATAAATATTACAGTATAAATGCTATAAGCTTTTACATAACTTACTAGTTTTCGTCTTTAGAATACATTTCAATATATCTTAAAGTGGATAGCATTAGAAGTGAGGAAGAGATATAAAACATTTCCCATATTCTAAGGTCGGAGTGAGGTTAAAGAATGTTTGACGTCTGACAGCAATACAGACGGTGTGTTGTTTGAGTTAACGTAAGGACTCCCTTCTGTAAGCTTTGAGAGTATAGAGTAGCCATATAAATAATATATTTTTTAATTATTTTTTTATCATTTATTGTTTATTTAAAAAAGTAATAAATAATTGAAATATTTATTTGTTTTCTTATTTTTATAATTATTACAACTAAAACCTTTTTTTTGTCGTTACATTTTTAAGTACATTTTTTTTTTTTGGGAAATATTGTCCAATGGAACCTTCCATATTTACTCTATAACAAAAAAACAAAAAAGTAAATTGAAAGATGTTTATTCGGGTAAGCAGTTTGAATACAGAGTGGACAGTGATGGAGTTGAATGAAAGTGGAAAAAACTACTATGTTTTTGTTTGTCCGATTTACGGAATAAATATGAGTTGGTAGTCCCATTTCTATACGTATGGCCAGTCATTTGAATGCCTTTTTATATGAATTATAGTTTCCGACCGCAGCTTCACCCGTGTGATTTTCAATAATCGTGAGTCTTTTTGGTCATTATAAAAAGTAAAATATTATCCAAAGATTCGAACTTATTAAGCCAAGAGTCATTAGTATCCAGTCCAATGGTGTATATTTGAACCAATATTGGAACCAACTTTGACATCAACTGCACACAGACAGACAAAAGGGCAGCTTCTCCATCCTACTATTATATGTAGTAAAGATGATATTTAAAAAGTAACGTTTACTTAGTTTTTAAATAAATATGTATGAAGAATCTTTTGATGTCTGTCTAGTAAAAAAACCACTCCTATCAACAGTAATTTGGAATTTCAATGTATTATTGGCTATTCTGTTTCAATAGAAACAATTAATGCAACGATAGCGTCAAGTGCAATCACATTGTAAGAATTACAGTGTACATAATATAAGTATACTAAGGATGTATATTATAATATTAAATACGAAAAAAATATATACTTACCTTTTATATAAAACATTGTCTTAATTTACCACTTAATGGGTTAAAATTTCAATGAGATATTTGGTGGTTTAAAATAATCAATCTTTAATAAATCAACATTATTTTTGTTATGTATTTGTTAGAAATATCCTCTTTTAGCGATGACTCGATCATGTCAAGTAAATTCATTTGTATACTTGAAGTATATGCAAATGCAAATGACTGCAATTGAGAAGGACGAATTAATTTAAATGCCGTCTTGACTACATTGACTCTAACTGGATTCATGATTTGTTACAAAATAAACCACTGAATAATATATATGTATTATACAACACAGGAAAAAAAATTAATTTGTCAACGCGAATCAATTGACTGGCAATAAAGACGATCACTTATTGTGAGTAATGGATGCGCAAGCGCAGCTCATCACGCTGACACGACTTGCGCGAGCAGCGAATTCATTAAATTCAATAAGACAGATTTATGAGAAGAGCACATATAAAAAGGTTATCAAAAATAGCTTTAGTCTTTAATAAGTTACACAAAAATATTTTGCTATGTTATATTGTAAATTTCTATATTAAGCAATGGGGGAAGTAAGTTTCAAATTAATCATTCAGCATAGATATTATCAAATACTTATTAGGAACCATTCAACGGTTACTTCAACTCGCTGAGGTCATGACATTTCCAATAAATTGTATTTAATTGAGGTGAAGACAGATTGCATTTTTTATATAGCTACTATATGAAGATCATATGTATCTAAAAATCTATATTTTTCTAAGATAAAATATTCTAAATATAAATAGTTCTAAAGATAAATGTACCAAAGAAAATTTTTTAATGAAGTTTTAATATTAGAATTAATGTCCAATTAGCGCTGTTTTTGCATTGTTGATTTTTCTATTGTATCCATGTAGTATATCACTTTTCTGTATCATTGTAATATGAATAAACAATAAAAAAAGAAAGCCATTGTTTTACAAGTAGGTAAATAACATGTACTAATCTATGATCTGCTTTATTACTTATAATTAAAGTGATATCAACAAGGTGCTTCAGGTGATCAATTTCCCTGTTGGAACTATAAAACTATATTTAGTTTATGATAAGAGTGCTGAGAGGCAAATAATTCTTCACAGTTGGGATGATAACGTTTGATCGTTTTATCAAAGACGCCGATGGGTACTGTTAAATGTGAATTTTTTATTAAAACAGCTTATGAACTTCCGAAATATTATATATTTGCTGTTTAATATCTTTAGAAAGTAGCTTGCAGAAATGAAATACTTAGTCCAATACTCAATATTACTGATCATTTACAGCCGTAAATGAAGCTGTCAAATTGACGTTTAAAAATAAAAGAAAATCTTATATTTAGAAAGGATTGAACCTACAGCCAATTATAATAAATAATGAATACCGGAATAGGTTTTTGATTTATCCTTCACGCACATGAAATAAGTTATTAAATGTAACAAACAATTATTAAAAGCGACAGGGTGATATAGTTGACTGAGAAAGTCTATGTTTGTTCAAACTGTGTCGATTTGTTGTTACACTTTAGTATTACCTCTTATCTCTCAATGCATGTAATATACACTATAAAATAGTCCTTAAATAATCAAGATTTGAGTTTAAAATAGCTTGCAGGAATATAAATATAAATAATGGATTTCTGTTATGTCTTTTACAGGATATTGGTTTTGGTCTCGATATCATAGATTAATATTGGATCGAATTCGTTTGCGTCATTTTGAGGTCGTAATTAATGGTAATGTAGGTGGGTAGTAGGTGTAACCTGCTCTCCAGATAGGAATATAAACTTTAAGCTTTTAAATATAAGGGTTAATTTTCTTAGAAATGAAGTTTTGCTCTAAATTTAACACGTGCCAAAAGAATTTGTACTTAGATAATTCAGGTGTCTTAAGGCTTAGGTAAATTATTCCTCATATGTTTAAGAGATTAAATCATCTGACTCTAATTGATCATTAATTAGTATTGAAAATTTGATAAATATATTTATAATATTTCTCCACCATAACTTATGCCACTTATCTCTTGTATTGCGTAGGCATTCAATGGTCACAACCTTCGTGTCTATAAAGATTATGTCTTTATGATTGACGTGTAATATCAGTTTGGATACTCGTAACAGACAAACTTTCTCCAAAATAATATTTGTATTTAAATCAAAAATATTCTATGTTTTTTTCTTATTGGTCCAGTTAGTGGGTTCCCAGGACTATTCTTTGTGTCTATAGACTGTAGTTTTAACTTTTACTTAACTGACTTGTCTGTACTTTGTGTTTGTTAGTTATATATTTATAAACCACCTCGTGATATCAAAAATATTCTCTGTGCGTGTTTTTTCTATATAAAATTCATCTGATGATAAATGTCTAATTACCCTAAGCCAGTTAATATGATTAGCAACATATGAATTCTAAAACTCGTGATTCAAAAGGACTGTAAAGAAGAATTATTCTGAAAATGTAAAAGAACAAATTACTTTTTTGTTTGTCAACTTGTATTCCAGTACAAGTTAAATCTTATATATTACTTGTGATAAGGTGTAATGAATTTCCTATAGTTATCAGTCTTTATCAACTGGGAGAAAGCTGTACGTGAGGAGATGGGAAACTTGAATCCTTTAAAAGTAATGATTATCTAGTAAATAGTAATGAAAATTTAATATAGTATGTTATTTTAATGAGAGTTAGAATCTATAAACTTTGAGATTTTAAGACTAGGTTCACATTAAATGAGTGGTGAACGGACGCGGGTAATGGGGCGGGTACAATTACATCTTGCGTTGAGATCGAAACCATTTCACAAGCTGTTTAATGTAAACATATTAAAGTAGCAACGAGATTATATCAGGTCCATACAACACTTTTTATACTTTGGACTTACTTTTTCATTATAAACAAAATATAATTGCATAATTTAGTTAGGTGTTACTTCAAAGATACTTTAACTTAAGGAAGATATTTTTGACGACGATGACATGAAAAGATCAAGAGTTTATTAGTTTTTCTTTAGTTTAAGATAAAATTACCAAACAATATACGATAATAACCTCGTAAGTAATAAAAGATAGTTCAAGCATGTTTTCATAAGCAATAATTATCTTAAAAGATATACTTAAAACGTTAAGATAATAAGTCACCATTAAGACACCGCTAGGAATAATTGATATTTTATCAAGTAAATTTAATTTACGACGTCTAGGATATCTGTTTCAAGCAATAATCGTTATTTATACAAAACATTTATTGATTTTGTTGAAGGCTACAAAAAACCTATCAATAACTATGTTAAATCAAGGTTCTGTATAAACAATAAAATCTAAAAATAAAAAACACACATTCAAAATTTAATAATTACAAAAAGTAACAAAATATAATAAGTCATTCAGATTTAAATAAATTTAAAACTACTGGTTTTCGTTTCCGTTGTGGGGAACTCTAAAAGCCCTGCGCCGGCGCAATGTAAACAGTCCCTACAATGTTTGCCAGGAAGGTATTTCTGCTTTTTCTTTGTATTTTTATTTCTTATTTCAGATGTTTTTAGAAGCAAACCCGACTGTTAAAGTCATTTATGTGTGTACTTGGAAATGAAGTATTAACCAACGGACCAACCATTTTATTGATTTTTCTTTGACTTCGTCTTATCGCTTTTCTTAAACTTTAATACTATGCAACAAATACTACACTTCGCTTATAACTAAGACGTAATGTGAAATGTAAATTGATATAATAAATATTGATTACTTCTATATATTTGCTTTTATTTAAAACAAATGGCGGATAATAAATCAATATCAAGATGCAATCTCGAAGTACATTTCTATAAAGTATGGCTTCTTTAATGCGTGAAATCAATCTGCCACGTCTAGGAATATGACCAGCTTCCTTAAAGACCACAACAGTTTCTAATTAATCGATATTACAGTACACTTGTCCAGTTTTATTTATGGACACTTGTCTGGACTTAGTTGCTATAAATGAGGTAAATAACGGTGATATGTTAGTATTTTTTTATTAAACTTTTCTGATCCATGATTACTATTATATACTACTATTCGTCTACTATTCGTCTACTCACGTAAATATTAACGAAATTTGCCCAAGTTGTGAAGTTCATGCCACGATTCATATCATGCTCCGATCTCAAGAACAAGGACCCCGAATAGGTTTGAAGTAGTCTGGCAAATTTCGAGATTTTTTTATTATATAAATATTTTTATAAATACAAAACATCATTCAAATATTTAAAAGATTATATAACTAAATAGATTTATTGGTAACATTGTAAAAATTATCCAATTTTCAGTATCACATATTTTATTTTTCAATGGAATTCCAAGTCGATCGATATGATAAATGTATTATCTCGATCGACTTTGACTTCTTAAATACAAAAACTTAAGAGTTCAAATTTTAATTAACTACAAATTAATAATAACAAAGACGTCAAACTGATTGATGCTGTTCATTCATCTTCTGTAATTTCACTTTTGTGAGCAACAGATATTTTAAATAAGCCTACAGATCACATCTTAAGATAAGATCAATACTGATGCTAATATACCAGCTAAGATATAGAAAGTGACTTGGATGTAACTGTAACTTTTAAAACTGTTAATCTATTAATATGGTGTAGTTTATATTTTTAATGAAGTCGTTTTAATTTCAATTATGAATATGTAATGAATTTTTCAACGAAGAAGGTGAAGTTAAATTTATTTATTTATATATTTATTAATTTTTTATTGCACAATACACAAAATAATGTAAAAGGTGGGCTTAATTCCACAGATACATTCTCTATCAGCCAACCTTAGATGTGCAGGAGAGGATGTTTATACGGGTGCAAAATGAAGGAAGTAAAAAAGAGCCGAAACAAAAAATGTAAACATATATTTAAATAAAATACATAACAATAATATATATATATTTGTTTACGCTAAAATTTATTAGATTTCATAAACATGATATACTTAAAATAATATTCAGAAAACAAAGTATTTTTTACATTTACAAAGACAAATATTTTTAAAAGTAGAAAGATTGTATAAAAATAAAAGGTAAGGCTTGTGGTTCACTATTGCCCTTGAGATATAATTATGCAGATTTGCTAGATCATGATGAACACAATGTGACAAATTAACCTGTACTCCACTAACAACTAGATCCAACTAATAAAGATTAATACCTAGGTTTTTATTATAACAATAGATTTACTGAATGCGCGTAAAATGTTTTTTGCTACAATTATATTTTGTGCTCTTTAAGTTGTTATTATGTTGTGAATTATAGAATCTATATTTTAAAATGGTGTGTGAATTAGTAAGATTAAAATTATATGTATTATAATTACATACGTAATGACTAATATACTTTGTCGAGACAAAGAAAACTAAGAACCAGTAAATATTATATTAATACGGTTGTCAATAAAACTTAAGCTCCTTTTAAAATAGAAATAATTTTAATAAACTATACATATTATAAAATGAAGTCCCGATGTCACGTATGTCTGTCTGTATGCACGAGATAAACTCAAAAACTATTAAATGATTTTTTATATGCTTTTCCCTTATTAATAGCATCAATGTTTAGGATGATATAGGTATATAAGTTATAGTTATGTAAATAAAATAAAATATTAGGATTATTTATGAAAAGAAAAAATCTTGACTTATAAAATTAAAACATAGTAAACGGAAAATATCCATTAAATATTATTAACACAGGACCACTATTACCAAAATCCAGGTGAGCAAAACTGCCAAAATTAGTATTCCATAATAGACAAGAAGTTAATAAAAGTTACAGTATAACAAAGCCTAGCCTATTGTAATATCAAATGTAGCGTACAATTTGTTCATACTTTCACTGAACGGAAACACATATTCAAGCAATGAAGCTATCTGATGGGAATGCAATGGTAGAGCTATGGCAAATGTCATCAGCCTCGTCTGAAACAGAGGCGTGGTTAAAAAGAAACCATGCTTAAGTTGCTATTTTTAGGGTTTCGTAGTTACATTGTAGAAATATTAATATTTTTTTCTTGATATAGTTTTTTTTACAAAGAAAATGCAAACCATTATAGTACACAAAGTTATAAATGGTGTTAAAACCAACCTAAGCACATTAGTGATAACTGTCCAAATCAATGGAATTACCTATATCTATTAAAAATAAAGGCATTCTCTTAATATAAAATCAAAATCGAATGCTCCAAATATTGTTATAAAAGTGTTTAGTTCGCTCAATGCGCAACCCTATAAGCACTTTGTTGAATATATTACAATATATAATTCGGATATCAGTTTGTCGGTCAATACGGAATTAGACACAGATTACAACTCGGTTTCTTCATACTTTGTTGTCTGTACAGATATTGAAATGATATAAATATATATTTGAATTAAAACACATAATTAAATACCATCTAATAATTTTATATTTGAGAGTTTAAGTAAATATATTATAAGTAACAAAAATAGAAGTAAGAATCTTTTAATCTATTACTCAAAATACTTATAGATTTATAGTCCAATGTGAAAAAACATTGCTTATTGACAGGTTTAATCTATAGATGTTTTTCATATCTTTGAAACAGTGTAAATAATGTCAAAGACTTTATAAGTACTTCTACTTTTAATAAAAGAAATAGTAATGTTAAAATAATAGTCACAATAACAACAGTAACTATGCTTCTTTAATTATGTCAATTAAAAACAAAAATTATATTAAAAGATCGATAAAGAAAAACCACCACCAACTTTTAAACTGCATTGCTCCAAGAATGTTACAGACGCTATGTCGCTTTCGATTTCATTAATAGATTAATAGTGCGATTGGTCTTGAAGACAAAAAGAAAGCAATCTGTACAGAGATTTATCAAGCTGGTCCATTAGCTTTCTATGAAACTATTAGCGTACCTTCACACTCAGGGAAGTTTAACGAGATGGCAAAGTGTGGAAAGCTGAAGTCTAATTACAAGGATTCGTGAAATTTGTTTGAGGTTCAAGGTGTTTTTATTGCTGTGTAATTAAATAATTTTCGAAACTTTTTAATTGTTGCAGGGTCGTTATTGTTTATGTCTCTTAAAATTGCTCAATTATTTTTTATTGGCGGAGAAATGTTGATACAGGCCATTTTAGTTTTGAATTTATTATTGTAAATTTAACAACCAAAGTTTAAAGTCATTGCCTGTGCTAACGAATCTGTGGACTATTAAATCAAAAGAAATTTTAACCGAAGTGAGTTCGAGGCTTAAACTGACGATGATTGATGATTCAAACAGAAAAAGCATGAGGAATTACACCACAATTACTTTGTAAGGCGATAGTGTAATAAATTACACTGTGCACGGTTGGAGACGTCATTAGAGTCACGAATTGTGTTAAAACTCCTCTCTGGGAAGATTTATGGGGATTTTATCACTTCGAGGGATGGAAATCTGGAAAGGTTAATTGAACCTAAATCTAGATCGGGATGTTCTAACAAGATCGTGACTCATTCAAGTCTGAGAGATAGGATTGTATTCAGGTATATTGTTATTATACCAAATTAGAATTTTAATAATTTATACTAACATATATATATTTTTGTCTTAACTTACTTGATCCATGATTACTATTATATAATAAGGAAGAGTAAAAGTCTTTTTAAAAAAACATGTAGAAACTTTTTCCCCAATTTAATATGATTATCCCTGAACACACGTCAATACTATTTGAATTTGCCCAACTCATTTTGAATCCATTCAAGATTCATGAGCGTGGAGCACAGCAAAATCGCGGCAGTTCACGCCGCGACTATGGTCATATTTAATAATTTATATATCATATATATCTATTCTTTTATAACGAAGTTATAAAATAAAATATTTTACTGTTCATTGTTTCTGTGACATTTATATTATCTAATACAAACATCAAATGTATGTATGTATGTAAAACTACAATCATAAAACAAAACAGCTCACCTTGAACTTACCGTAAAAGGTTTAAACAAAGAGGTTTTAAGGAAGTTAACAAACTAAATTAAGTTATCAGGTAAATACTCAAAAATACAACTAAGCAAAGAGACAGAGGTGTGAGATAATGTTTCTTTAGGTGTTAACAGCTTTTAGTTGTATATTAAGTTAAGTTTAAATTATGAAGTTATTTAAGTAATTTAAAAAGATATTCTAAGTAAGAAACGTTTGTTATAAAATATGATATTTTGTAACGAATTAATTTTTTCGTGCGATTGAATATTTCACAAGTTCGCCTTTGAATTCATAACTGCATCATAATTTACATAATATTATAATTTATATAAATATTTAGGAACTTTTAAACTATTTATATATGTTATATTTTATTAACGATATTTTTATGTTATCTTAAGTCGTTAAAAGTTACATTTATTACTTTGTTGATGTTAAAACAGACAAAGGTTAAGCAATATTACGACTTACCCTAGATAAGGCTTTTTAATATTTTCTTTAAGAACTTGTCTACATAGCAAATAGTGAACGCTCTAGAAATATAATGAAATGATATGTAAATAAAAGAACATGAATATAGATATTGATTTTTTTACGATTGCAATATATATCTGATTTTATTTCTACCTGATAAAGACTTACTTATTAAAAAATGTTTACCATAATAAGATAGTAAATTTCAATGATATAAGATTAGGTATAATGGCTAGTGTAGTCTGGTTCAGCTCGTATGGGCTTGTTTGAGCAGGTATAATGTATCGTCGTGCAGGTAAAATAGGGGGCATGATACCTAATACCTCCCCTTCCTCTCCATGTAAGTTTCTCGAATAGTCTTTCTTATCAATTTGTCGAAGTCTGCTATAATAAGCACCTTATTCCAAATAAAAAACATTCAATACCTTGGTTGAGTTAGATGCGATAAATTTAAGCACGAAAGATATTTCTGTCGCTTTTTATACTTAAAATAGAGTAAAAAATACTTAATTGTTGATTAGCCAAAGGTATTATCGATTATATTCATTACAAACTAACTTATAGAGGAAGTCTAATGCGGGTTTCCCTTTGTTGTTTGAAATACATTATTTAGGCACACTTATAAATTACTAAGTGTTTTTTAAAACATTTTATATACAGGCAGTTAATTGTGATTATCTTAAATAATTTAATGTATATTGTTTTTTAAATTTATGCTGACAGCTGATACTTATACAACATTCACAAGCGATTACCTGCCATTGTTTATAGTATTACCAATAAGAAAGCATAGATTAAAACAAATGTCACGGGAAATTGAGTTTTTCTATGGATCAGAGACCTTTGTATCATACCATTTAAAAGCGAACGATTTCGTTTTATACTTTTTGTTATTTCATTGTTTACTTACTTAGTTTTAAAACTTCAGTTTATGTGTTTTCTCATATAACAAGTGCACGCTCACTTTTCGTAAATAACAGAAAAACTGTATTCAAAAGGTCATAGAAGTAAAAAAAACATCATACTGTACCCCATAATTATAAATTTAAAGATGTATGTCTGAAACCGTAAAAAACAAGTACACAATTATTTATATCTACAGCAAGTAATGGCGGGCCTGCATTAGCGTCGCTGATATATGCGCCGGCGCAGGCTGATAACAATTTACCGCTATGTATGGGCATTCTTGCAAGTATAAGACGTTAGCAAGTTTGTTTTGATTTTGTGATTGTTGTGTGTATATTTTATAGAGTACAAGTTGTTACTATTATATCTGGACTTGAATCTGATAGCTTATAAGGAATATAACAGTTATATAAATATACATTTATATGAACATATATATGCCTATATAAAACAAATGACGTGCCATTTTAAAAGTGTTATACTGGCAAATAATTGAAATAATAATAATAAAATTCAGTGTAATAAAATTGATTATTTTATAGTAATGTTATTTTGAAACATTGTAAATATACATTACAAGATAGACAAGGTTCATTTCAAGTATGCACAGGCGCCGGCGTCCGATACTTTAAACCAATACTATTTATGGCAAGGAATGTCTTAAGACAACACACGTAACAAAAATAAGACAAAAACAACTTACTTTAGACTTTATTTTATGAAAGTCAAGGTGCATTGTTGGTTAATTAGAAGTTTTCAAACCCGGTAGCAAGAGTGTTTAGTGCTGATGTTTAATTTTGATCTTTGTTGCAATGAATTAAGGTTTTTTGTTGAATACTATAAGTGAGATGGCACATTAATTGCACCACGTTAGTCATAAACCTAATAATTAATTTAAAAATGAACTCTGATTTAAAAAAGCATTAGTTTGTGTTTTGAAACATATAATTATCTTCCCAACAAAAGCTCAATATCATAATTAAGACAAGACATATCTAAGTAATTATAACGATAACCTGTAGACAAATTACAAATGGATATTATATGTACTTCTATATCCTTGTTTTATCTATAAAATTATCAAAATGGTTTTGTTTACTTCGATAACAATAGTTAAGCAAGAATTAAATAATAATAATACTAGTACATAAACCTTACACATACATACATGTATACGCGTATATATGTACAATGACACAAAAGCTAAGATCCAAGGTGTACGTGTGCAATCCTTTTACTGTCTGCATATTAATTTAATATGATTTCAGTTTATTATATTATATGAAACAGGTATTATGGTAACACAGTACCGATAAGATGGTAGAATCTAGGTGTTGTTACTAGAATGCAGCTCGTGTATTGGCTGGCTTGACAGGGATAGAACTATATTCTCACAAAAGATTGAATGTTTTAGGCTTAGAGTACTTAGTAGATGAGGCCAAAGTTTTCTTTCTGATTTTAAAAGGCTAGGTATTATAGGTTGTTTTAGGGAGACGAAGTCCCAAAGCATAGTTTGAAATCAAGTGGATAGTGCGTTTGCGAGCGTAGGCCATATATACATATTATACTTAGAATATACATATATACATATTATAGAATAAACCATATATACATATTATACTTAGAATGCCAATAGATGTAAAAATCAGAGTATATTAATAATTTTAGTTTAGTGTAGTCAGTAAACAGCGGAGAAGGTCGTGTGGACTGCCAAAAAAAGTAAAAATTTAAAACTGTATTTTGAATAATTTTCAAATAAATACTATGTATATAATTTATTTCATAATATTTGAATTAAAATCATTAATATACTCTGATTTTTACATCTATTGGCATTCTAATATGTAAAATGTATATATGGTTTATTTATTAGTTAAAACACATTACGGTTTCGTAAACACTTTACAAAATATTAGTAGAAATTAATGAAAATAACAACTAATACATCCTCACATTATTTTTAATTAGTATTCGTGTTTATATAATTTTACATTTACATAAATTTCCAATATTATTTAATACTGATATTACTACATGTCGCTGATTAATGCTCACAAAACGTCAATCAAAACAGAGTCACACAAAGACACATAAACGGCTACTTATAATATATCGGAGTGATGCGGGTACGTAGGCAGCTGCAAGCGTATTAGCATGTTGCTGACGCGAGTCCATAAAATTTTCCCCTTCCAATAGCTGGGTAACGCAGCTAAAGAAGTTTCAAATTTAAATTGAAAACTTGTTTATTTAAAATACCAGAAATATTGAATGAGTTTTTTAAAATATCAAATTTAATATCAACATTAAAATAAAAATAGAATAAGCTATATAAAGTTTTAATTTGAAAGTTGACCATTTTTTGCGGATCTTTAAAACTGGCGCCACTCAGACGATTGACCGCCAATTGGTGATAAAACAATGATAAGTTATGTTATCGTTATCGATAAAGATATAAATTTTGTTATTATACCGCAGTTTATTAAGCAATATCTATAAGTTTTATTAATCAATCAAATAATGGCTGTACTTGAAGAAAGGTATGAATTAAATTAAGACATGGATGGAATAAATATTCCAAAAGTAAGATTGAACAACGATCTTATTTGCTTTCTTTTAAGCACAGCTGTCCAAATGGTTTGTGAAACAATCCACTTAAAATTATAAACAGAAAAAGATTTCAAACTAACAATTCTAAACAATATTTAAAATTACGCAAATCCCATTCCGATGTAAGACGTACCATAAACAAGGAGTCCTAATGGAACCAACAGTAATATTGAGAGCAATTTACATTTACAATCCACAAGTTAAGTGATACAGAAATAATTTAGTTTATTTTATTTGTACTTAAAATAGAATATTTTAAGAGTCAAGTCACATTAGACGAGAGCGCGGTAGCGGATAAATTGAAAGAAACATTTTCTTAAATTCAAATAAAATCTAAATAATTTTATCTCTTTTAAATTTAGATTTTGGAAATACAGAATACGGTACATATTTAACATAAACTCAGACATTAAATATGATAAGTGATTTACCTAACAATAGCGCCATATCCATATCACTGATATCTTCAACCTGTAGCCTCAATAGATATTTATTATCAATGTTAACAAATTCTAAGTATTTCAATTGACTTCAAATAAACCGAAGTAAGGAAAAATAAATCACATTCTCGATAAATGTTATAAATCGTTAAAACTGTGTGAGATAAGATTTATAAGAACTTATAATCACACATCAAAGATCGATCAACAGAATTGAATAAATCAAAAACTCGAAAGATAAATCAAAAGACTATCGACATTGACCAGATTCAAATCAATTAACTTTCAAAGCTCAATGTTCCCTCTAAATCAATGGCCTAAAAACAATTATAATCCATTTAAATCGGTATTTTATAATTTTAATTAAGAACGTATAAAATATTTATACTCATGCAATGAATCAGATTTTTAAATTATGATTTCGATTTATTTGTAAATATTATTGAATACTTATCCTTAATAGTATATCCACATTTATGACTCAAAGATTAAGCCATTCGAGATTAATTACTCACTTACACAGCGTACCAAAAACGCAAAAATTTACCAAAAAACGTAGTCCAAAACTTGTAACCGATTAATTATATTAATGTTGATATAAGAACGTAAAAGATTTAACATTATAATAAATTAATACACGACCAGCTATCATTTAATTAATCAGTGTAATACATAAAGTTATGATGATATACGCCGGAAACAAAATGTAATTACTCGCTAAGTTAGATGCAGTAAACATTAATATCGGTAATAAGTTTAAATTTTTATTTATATATAATACTTAATGATTATTTGTTTTAAATATTATGTTAATTTAAATCGAGTTGATTAAAAATGTTATGTTTTTTGATGCTGCTTTCTGCGATATCGTCAAAACAGATAAGCTTAACTAATTCAGCTTTTCCGTTTAGATAAATTATGTACATTACATTAAAAATAGCTTGAATGATAGACTGTAGTTTATTCGCTGATAAAGTCTAAGAATAATTTGTTTCGCCCCGAGAAATTTACTGCTTTTCAGCTCTGGGAAAGTTTTACTTCTGCATATCGAATTGCCATTTTGTTACGCAATAATCATTTGCTGGAAATGAATTTTTGCCCTCGGCCCAATGATACAACTAATATCTGCTATAGATATAATTACAAATCTTGTGAGCACCAAATAACTATTTGAAAATATACTAATTATTCGCTCTAAGAAATGATTTTATTTACTTTCTTTCAAAAACATAAAACCAGATCAGATACAATCCTTTTAAATGTGCGGCTTCGAAAACAAAGGCTTTATAACTTTCATTACCTTCAGAAATGCTTTAACGATATAAAACTTGACCACTTAAAAGTCTCACATAAAGAAACCCTCCTCGTAAACTAGTTTATATAGTAGATGTTGTAATCGGCGCCATATCATAGAAGAACAAAAATGTTGCGTGTGCGCAGGCCGATTTTATCACCAGATCTGGAAATGCCGACAGCGTTCCAGATTTAAATGATTAGTAAAATGCTCAAGTAGCTTGATTTTCTCTTTTATAAAATCTAGATTAATAGTCATAATTATTACGTGTAACAAAATAAGAATTTTTTTATGAAAAATTAACAAGTTATACATTTAGAAAACGATGAAACATTTAAACATTATTGTATTTGTTGTTTGTTTGTTCTCAAGACAAGGGACATTTTATAAATCATCACTAGGTACTTATAACTTATGATACTATTATATATCGAGTTCTTTCTTAGAAAGCGTTCTTAGCTTAGCTTAGTTACATCACCGATAATATAGTATTGTATTGTAAACCCAATGTTTATTCACCTTTTTTGTATAAAACGAATTAAAAAGTTATACTATTTAATTTCCTATTATTTTCAAAACCACTAGATAAAATTATAAAAGTATTTAAAAGGTTAAGGATAAGCTATTAAGAAATTCAAGTAAAACTACAAAAAACCAAAACAAGATTCATATATGGAGAGACAAGCTCTGGAGGTCATTGTAAAATTGCAAAAATGCTTTATGTACATTTTTCAATGGACACTGTATTACAAAAGAAAAAAAAACAATTGCGAATATTATACATCTGAAACAATGTATTGTGTCTGACATCCTGTGCCAGGGTTAATGAATCAGACTCCATTATTTGTGAAATTGTGACTTTTTGAAAGGTGACTCAGCCTGCTATGGTAAAAATGAGAGGAATTATGCATGTAGGTTGTGCTCACCTTTATGACAACGAAATCAATTCACGCCTCGGTTTCGTTCTCCAAACTCATAAGTAAGGAACAGAATAAGTCTCAAAATTATTTCGACAAATTCCGATTTAATTAACGTGAGTAGAGCCGAGTACGTATTAGTAATCATGTATTATTAGTTGTCGGTTATACGATAATGTATATAATTGTATAGTTAACGTTAACAATGTTTCCAAGCATCTAGTACTGATCATTTTCTTAAAGATATGATTCATAAGCAATCACATGTGTTAACTACATTTTAAATATACCTTAGTACGCGTTTTTATGTAGTTTTAATTGCATTTTAAACACCAATTACTGTCATGGCTTTTGTTCTACTTCCATTAAAGCAAAACATCTACAAATAAGATAAGATCTTATCATTTGCTAACCCAATTGTGTAACTTACATTCGCCTGTTACGTAACAACCCTGCAAGACGAAAATTATCGTATACATTCTTTAATGCCATTGTTAATCCATAATGAATTGTATGTCTTGGTTTTTGGATCTACTTTCGATTATCGATAATTTGCATAATAGGGGATAAAAAACAAAGGACAATGGCCTCACTAAAAGTTCGCGATCGCGACATTATATGTGTTACATATTTAAATAATGTGGGTTTTATTATTTCTCTTTGCACTGAATTATTTTGAATACATCGGTAATTTTAATTTTTATTTATAAATACAACATTGTGTTAATATTACCAAAAAAAATGATAAAATTTTTTGCAACTCTGGATTTTTTATTTCATGTATTTCTAAGATTGCCGACGTCAGACCTTTTGCATCCCTACAATATAATCCTTATTGGTACAGCCGTTTATTTGTCTAAGTTAATCAGTCAGTCTGTCCTCTGTATAGAGATAAACAGTAGAGAAATTAATAACATTCTTCATTCCTGGGTTCCTTAGTAGATCTTTATCAACGGGTCACAAAAGTTCATATAGTTTCATTGCTTGTATTTAAACATGCTGATTTATTGATACAGGACATTGGATTCAACTGGCTTATAGAAAACGTGACATTTATGTTTATGATGAAGTAAGTTTTATTTATCTTTTACTTGTCGTTGTTTTAACTAAGAACGACGTTATTTGAACATTTCTGCATATTTTGTTCCGTTAGGAATTATATTTGATAATATAAAATTTTATTTATTTATTTAGATACGTTCTTTTGTAGTGATTCGTGGTCAAACCACGTTGTCTTTGTAGTTATCACGTAGTTGCCATTTGCATTGCAACCTTTCCGTTATTATTTGAATAAAACAGTCAAGATAGTCATTTTATATTGTAATAATATGTACTTTAATACTGAGAACGTTGATGACAACACATGAAGTTAATTATGAACACATCTATTTAAAAATATTTGCCAAACATTATTTATGATATACCTGTAATGTATTCTTTAGAATCCTGTTGTATTTTTTTTTTAATAAAAACTAGTTATCACCTTAATTAAACAGATTGGTATCTTTAATGAGCTAAAAATATCTAAAAAATTATATATTTATTATATTTTTTTTTATTATGTTACATGCTTTTTTCCATATAAATATTCTATTAATTAAATTAAATTTAGTTGTTTAGTATAGCTAATAAAATGTTATAGAGAAATTTATACAGACAGACAACTAAAAAACTCCAACAATGTGGCGTTCCCATCCCTCAATAACTTAATAACTTCCTTCCTGTCGACATATGTTTATAAGTGGACTGTTTCAACGTTCAAACGGTTCTAATTTTTTAACTCAAAGAGTAGTATGATATTTAAAATGAGTCATTATTTTAGAGTACGTTAATATTTCAAGGTATATATTTAACTTCCAAATGAAATTTTACTTCTAAATAAATACATTTAGAAAACAAGCTTTCAAGTGAATACATATTTAAAAAAGAATAAACTGTTTTTAACAAATATATAAAAAATACCCCACAGACACAAATTAGTTCATGTTTAAATTTAGTTATTGTTTAAAGTTCAATGACCGAAGCTCGATGGCAGCCATCAAGTGTATTTGCACAGATGTCCAACGTTTTTAAACGACTTGCCATTTTGGGCAACCATTTAACCAAATAAACTATAATGTCCCAATATTGCTCAATATATGCGTATTAACTTTATATCAAAATAAATATGCTTTATTAAAAGGCGAAGCTAAGCTAAGTTTGATAAACTTTATATAGATTATTAGTATTATTTTGACATATATTTTTTTTATTTAGATCTGCAAGTATTTTGTAATTAATCAATCAATAATTAATCATTTGTTAAAACATTATGTTACGATTAACAAAGTAGGCTCCTTATACAATGACATTTTATACATTCATTGGAAACTGCCTTCAAGGAACCTCATGCTTAGTTGAATATGTATAAAATCAGACACATATAGACTTGTTAATGATTGGTCGTGGTTATATTAATATACTTTGAAAAAAAATAATGAAATTTATATTTTAAAAAAATAAAATTTTATAACCACATATAAAGTACAATCTTCGTATTTTATAGGTTCGAGTGATTCAAGTTTGTATACACGAATGTCGGATGTAAGTGTTTTTTTCGATTCGTACTCTTGAAACACTGACTATAAAATTTTGGAGAAAATTTAATGAAATTGTTCTAAATATTTGTGCACCGGAATGTGGGTCTAATGTTCTGTAAAGAGATATCAATATTGAATGCATCATTAAACGGTTAAAATATTATTACGTGACCTGTTCTTAACAGTATGTTGTAGTCATTAAAACTAATTAAGATCTTTTAATTTGCTTATGAAATTTAACATATGTGAAAAATACATTAAACGTTATAGATTAAAGTTTATAATAAATATCTTCTTAAAAATATTTGAAAATTATATAAGTGAAAAAAAAAACAAACAAAAAAAAGAGATGTCCAAATCAACATATAATTTACGACAGTATAAAGTGATGTATATAGATATAATATAACTAAATACTTCTAAAGGCTAATTGTTGTCACGACTCAGTCAGAATCGGCACGATTCTTGTGTTTTTTGCAAAAACATCACTGCTATATCGTGCAGCGTGCTTGTGTTATGTAGATCTAAGTATTTGCAAATTTTGTTGTCTATATGAACGGTATACAAGTTTGGGGATTATTGATTCATATGCTTATAAAAGTTTTTCAATAATATCCTTCTGAAGATGTCCATCGAGAACATGATACAGCTTTGAATGAAAAGCTTTTGATATATTCAACCTTTTCTTAAATTTGTGAGTGAAATTACAAAGCTACAAGTTAAATGGATTCTTGTGCAAGTAATCTTTCTAGGGTTAACTTTATGTAATTAAATGGAACTAGACTGAGTCAGACCTGACGTCTGAATTGCTCAAGGAACCCTAAAATTATGCAATATTGAGACACTTACCCGGGAAAGTGGTTACGAAACCCCTCGTTTAAATGTCAATCGCGTACAGATAATTATATGTTTTTTAATATAAATGCATCTGTCATTTCAAAATGTCATATGAAAGAGTTTTTGAATGATGTTATTGACAATTTTATATCAAAAATCACAATCATATTGAATTATATTTAATAAATATAATGGATACCTTATTGCTATATTAGAATAATATGTATAAAAATATTTATTGAGCTGAGCGAAGCGAAGCTCTTTACTACTCAAATTTTCAACTCTTTGTTACCCTACTCCTCCTTCCTTCAATTTACAAGCTACACGCACGAAATTCTGCACACAAGCGCATAATGAGCAAAACCCGGTCTGGATTGAAAATCAGCCGAATCGTAATTGTAGTTTTCGAGATAATTGATAAGATGTGTCCCATATAGTTAACATATAGAACGTTTTTATTTCGCGCGCGCTGGGTCGCGAGGCTAACCCCACTTGCGTGGATCTAGTATTATGTATACATTAAGTCTATTAAAATATCTTTTTGAATATTTTTCTGTTTTAACTTTTCTGGGTGGTCAAGATTACATAAAACGGTAGGATTATTAAACAGGTAATTACTTAGTAGTACTTTATTAACCCTTTTATCTGTAAAGAAATTATATTTTTATGAACACTTAACAAATTGCACATTAAATGTTATCATAAAAGTGTTCATAAATAATCTTTGCTCAATAAGGTCATAATATTTAATCGAGAAATCTAGAAAGTTGAGAACGAACAAAGTGTCCATTTTATTTGTCTACACTGAGTATATTTTAGTTATTTTATATGCAAGGGTTAAACGCATTCATACGGCACATAAAATCGCACTGCCGTAATAATTTTGTTGCAAATTTTGAATTCAAATTCACTTGGTTTGCAATGGATATGGTTATCAGATATAAAACAATAGGCCATTCGCGGTCCGTATCACGAAACAATAGCGCAGTCATCACTAATAGAAACGTCTGTGTCATGTATAGTATGTAGACGTTAGGTTTGTATTGGCCTACTATGAACTCTAAAAAGTATTATATTTAAAAGATATATTAAAATAAAATAACATATAATAAAATATTTTTTGAGACTTTTTAAGAAAATCAATCAAATAGTAGCAGAAATGTTGAGTAAAATAATAAAATGGGAAACCTAGAAGACCAATAAAATTGTAGCAGAAGTAGAGTAAAATAATATTTATTCAAAAGTGGTATAAAATGGGAATTCAAGATTATTGTAATATTACTTTAAAAAATGGTGGTAAGGCAGCTCATAATAGATAATAAAAGTAACATTGACTTACAGATAACAGTCAATATTTTTGAATTCAGAGCTTTGAAGTATGGAGTTTTATTATTATATATTATATCTGAGTTAATATTTTTTATTTTATTGAATTGTTATTCCTAAAACATGAAAAGATATAGTTTTTTTAGAATGTGTGGTCTTGAGAAAATGTATCATAATAAAAGAAAAATATCTAGTTTTTTTTATATCTTGTGTCACAACTTTGAAGCTTCTCATGATTATCATAATCCATGAGGAAATAACGTATTAATGTAAAATTCACTTCGGAGATAGAAATAGCGGCACTTAATGTTTTATATGTGTATGTGTGTGATACCGCGGGTTTGCCTTTTTTTAAATTGAAACAAACATATATTAACCACAACACTTTCAATACGTTTTCAGATATTCTGAGTAATAGTAGACACTTTAAAAAAAAATATGTATGTGTGTGTATGTATGTGTTCGGGTACATTTTCTCGCGACCTGATTATGCAATTTACTTCGTTTTGGTACCAATCTATGCATATTTACATAACTTAGAAATCGGCTCTAGATTTCCAGCGAAATCAGCGATCAAGTGGTATTTTAGATTTAAGTAAAAAAAAATTAAAATATATTCGCCAATTTTTTTAAAAAACTTTATTTACGCGATACCGGTGGTTGTAGATCCGGTTGATGCGTTTTCCGATTGAAGGCCAGTAAAAAGAATTGGAAAAAAATATCTAGTGCTTTTTGTTATTTAAGAAAATTTTAAAAATTAACTCTCAGATAAATTGCTAAATTTTTAAAGTTATGAAATTTTCTACTTCTACAAAAGGTTTTAACGACTTTATAAAATTAATGATGAGACGGATTTTATAAAAAATACAAAAAAAAACCAATAATAATAGTATAAAATTGTTCTTAACTAGCATGTTAATGTAATTTGACTTGCGCTCATTACAGTTTATTATTATAATATATGTAGCCCAACATTAATTAGTCCTAGATAAAGTCTAGATAAGGTATTAAATTCCGTAAAAGCAAGTATAGTTCATTTGCAGAGCATGTTCTAACACATAGTATATTTATCTACTGCTTCCCGTATTACTGTTACTGTAGTATTAATTAGCAATTCAGTAGAATAAGCCTAACCCGTTATATGCGTGGGTTAGTTTCCCAATTCATGAATGAAGTCAAAGCGGTCCGCCTACACTTTTAATATCAATGAAACTGTATATAGTAACGCCGGCGTGTCTGCGAATAGATATTATTTTTCATTAGCGGTTAATTAGTTTTATGGAGAATGTTTGGTTTAAGATTAAATATTTTGCCTTTAAAATGTTTGAATTTCCATTTAACTTTGAATACGTATTAAAAATTACTTTATATCATTGATTTTTATTGCAAAGGTTTTACTTATGTGTAAATTGGTCAATAAATATTGATGTCTTTGTGAAACAGTGACCTAGCTAATTTTATTATGTCCTTTTTTATAGACCAGGGCGTATTTGGAACTCGCTTTAACTTAATTTGGAGAGTGTATTTTCAGGAGGGCTTATTTGATAAGATATGGTATCAAAATAGGCCCTTCTGATTCGTCCATTTAAAGTATACAAATAATCATTGATATTAAGTCGAAAATAAATATTAAAAAAATAAATTCTTCACTAAAGTACACAAGACCTTAAAAATGTATCATACATACATCCGTACTCATTCGTTCGTATTCATTCGTTTGTGCGCTTGTCTTATAACTAAAATTTCTTACTATGTAGTGTTGTAAAAGCCGCTGAATTACCTGTAACAAACAATAATAATCAATAATAACATACATTATAATTTCAGAGCTTTCTATATTATTTTACAGCAACATTAATGTTTTTCTGAATCATAAAATGAGTTTAACTCCGGTAACTTTAGACATATCTTCGTAAATCCTTAATTTTACTTTTATCAAGGTATATTAATAACCATTGATGCCAGTACTAAAACGTAGTAGTTAGCTACTAAGTACTGTGAGAAACACCAGACGGTGAACGAGCATTGCTTGTAACTTTCACACTGTAAAATCTTAGTAAAGTAACCATGTTTCCAAAATATAAAATTTAAGTTGAGTGGAAAATTAATTAAATCATGATATAGAAGTTATTAAATATTATAAAAAACAGGATAAAAAAACAGTTTCAACTAAACTTACTATACTACTAATTAGTAAACTTAAAACCATTTTTTTGTGTATAATTTAAATAATATATGTATTTCAAAAAAGTATATAGTAATTTAAAAAAATAAATAGTTCCACAATATATACTAATGTAACGAGCACCTACTAAAGAATCTAACCAATCACAAGCTTTAATCAAATGGACCGAGGTGTTAATCATTTTATAACTGACTTCGAGGCTTAACTGTACTTTAGAACGTCTGTAATTATTTATTATGTATCTTGGGTTGTTCTATTTAAGATTTATGTGAAAATTCCATTATTTTGTAACAATTTAAGTTACAAAATTTTGTTTACGAATTCTTTTAATGCAATTTCTTTTCATTTGTTTATAAAATGTAAATTAATCTTAGCACTGGTCAATTTACTGTAATCTATCGTTTATTTGGTTATTGTTTTTAATAAATGAATATAAAAAGTATAATAATAAACCTATTTATTTTTACATGTTCTATAGAAATATAAAATATCATATAAAAATAATAATATATAATATATAATTATCCGGCTCTCATGCTAGGAGCTGTGTGAAAGAGCCCCGAATGAGTTAGAAACTAGACGGGCATATTCTGATATAACATACTTGAGTACAATAATTATATATAATACTAATACTCCATGTTCCATAGTTCCATGATTACTATTATATATATCAAAGTCATTTTATATTTAAACTGTGAATTATAATTCATTCATAATTTGCTTGATATACCAATTAAATTGAAATCGTGACTTATTCTATCGTATTTCCGACACAAGAAACTTTGATAAGTTTGACCGCGTTTTCAAAATTTGATAACTTAATATGGAAAATGTGTCATTACCTTTCCAGTAATTGAGTGTGTTTGATTGTTATTGAACTGGTTTTGAAATATAATATATTTTATTACAATAGGTTATATGAAAAATATGAAGCAAATTAATACTAAGATTAAAATTATTTAAACATATTTATTTTAAATATATTCTGTAATTATATAAAAATAAGTTGGACTTATATAAAGCATATTTGAAAATTCTTTTTAGAATGTCAGTTTTTATTTGAGAATATTCAAAGGATATGTATAAAATATAGGACAATTAAAGATTTTCTCGAGATTTGAAATCATTTCAGTTAGATAAATATTTCACTGTTTCAGATGTTAATATTACAAGTGTATTTAATTCAATAAAAAGCAACATGACAGAAATCCAGACAGCTGTATGGAAGGATATTGATAGAAGTCACATTGTAAATATTTTTTCCAACATCACGAGCGAAGTATCGGGCAAAGCTAGTTAATTTAAACAAAATACAAGATATAACAGCTTTTTGTACCATGATCTCATGTAGGTCATTTTTTGTACAAGAATAATAATTATGACACATGTTCAGTTTTTACGTTGTATGTTACAAGGATATGTGACTGGTATGATGGATTTATAGATATATATATTTTATATATTTTATATTTTTTGTACACTTATTGTTACTATATTGCTACATTATATATGTTATGGTCAGGTATTATATGTTTAGCAAGAATCATATTTTATCAATATTGATAAGATTCTGCTAAAATATAAGGATACATTTTATTTAGTAATTTCAGTTCTTATAAATGATAAGGATTTTTTAGAAAATAAATTTCATAGCACTCAAAAAATAATTCGAAACCGTTATTTATAAAACTGAAAACTTTTGTCATTGATGACTTTTTGGTATAAGACTGAAATTTCGGAATCACTTTCGATAACCTTATTGGGAATTGAATGGCTCATAAATTACACATGGTTATTTCTTGTGGATGCTATGTTAGTATGCTTTAATATGTTCAAAATCAGTTTATAGTTCAAAGCGTTTCCTTGGTTTAAATGACAATTGCGAGACGGTTTGAGTCTTGGAGACAATTGGATGAATCATCATGACGAAAGAACTTGTAAATTTGCAAGTGTGTCTTGAATTTAAATTAAGCTCCGGGAGTTCGGGAAGTCTGTCAATGCTAAAGAATGTGATATACAAAACTGATCATACATTTTGTATACTTTAATGATGTATCATAATTGATATCATATAATTTTGCCCGACTAGTTTCGAACACATTCGGGGCCCTTATTCATGAGCTCTGATTATGGCGGTCCAAATGGAATCTGAATGGATTCCGAAAGTAGGTCCGATTGAAATAAAAAAATGTTTTAAAATTCCAATAGCATATATATAAATATAGACAAATAATTGTATTTAATAATAATCATTAATAAGATAAAGAAAATTTTATTACAAATATTTTTATAATTACTTTAACGATATTACATACTTAATAAACATTGAATGTTTTGATAATGATAATATTATTTAATAGCAATATATTATTTATGATACAGTAAAGCTTTTTCTATACATTACTTTATTCATCAGTCAATTTAATTACAGTACCAATTAAAATTGATTTAAAGCTTGCGTGAGAGAGGCTTCGATTGTCGTGTCGTTTATTAAGATTATAATCATTAAGAAATTGATTTCATTTAGATTTCATTTAGAATGTTACTTACATATTATTCTTCTGCTTAATTTGGAGCTAAGATCAATCGAATTAACAACCATTTTGAGTATTTAACATATAATATATGTTTATTACTTGATTGGGCAAAGCAAAATGTCTTTGATTTAATAAGTATTAATGATAATATGTCCTCTTGACTGCTGAATATTTATCATAATATGAAAATTTTCAGTCATTGCTTTCGTTAGTTATAAGAGAGCAGACAGTTATGCTATGGGCATTTAAGATAATTTTTTAAATAATAATTTAGATTCAATTAAGTTAGAATTTTGTTTTAATAATAAATATATATATATATATATATATATATATATATTTATATATATATATATATATATATATATATATATATATATATATATATATATATATATAAATATATATTATATATTATTTTGTTATATTGAATAACAAAATATAAAAAAAACTGAAGATATATACTCAATATACTATGTTATAAATAATATTTTTGAATACAAATTTTAGTTAATTATAAAATGCATTTAAAAACTAATTTCAGTGACTGATAGTGTAATTTTTTCATATATTTTTTTTTATATAGTACAGTATAGAAAGTTCCTCCTTTGATAAATTAAACTAGTAATTTGAATGTATCGATTTATTCACGATTATAATCTAACTTTGTAAAGAATCAACAAATTCATTAATCTTCATCAAACTTAAACGATGTTCAACTAATAACATTAATTTATAACAAAGGTTACTATGTTAATTATATATTATATTATCAATAGTATTAATGAAGACTTCAGGGACATAAATAGTCAAAATTTATATAATACATAGTAATATTATAAAGTGGAATATTTTGTTTATTTAAATGCGCTAGATTTGAAAAATTATTTCTGATTATAATAGGCAGGTTCATGAAGAAGGCTATCTAGCATTACACTACTGCTGTTAGATATCTTAATAGTAAATAGATTTTTCTGTCCGCGGATGGAACCGCGTGTAAAAGCTAGTAATTATATAAAACTACAGAACAGTACAACTCTACTGTACAGAGCAATAATGGTTATGTTCTGTATGTTATATATTTTTATTAGAGGTGCTTCGAATGTATTCATTAATATGTCACAAAAATGGAATAATGCAAGTTTAAGTTATTCATACTAAATATTAAAGCTATTATGAGATCTCATATAAATTTCGAGGGATTCCTTATACAGATGTCTTATTAATTGCACAATTGAAGCCAAGTGTTAATATTAAAAGTGTTTGAGCCTCATCAAGTATTGCCTTTTATGGATCACAAAAACATGTGATTATGAAATATTTGGATGGGTTTTGAACAGCTTATTTAAATGCATTTTATGTTATTAGATGAGCAAAATGTAAACCTACATACGTTTCTTCAATTTTAACTGACTTTCATGGAATGTTAACGTCGAAAGATATCATAAAGCGGATTATTTACTAAATACCAAGCAGGTAACCAAACATTGTAAACTTTCGAGCTGGACCAAAATAACTTATAAATAAGTTACTGTATTTTCATCTCTATTTCAGGTGTAGTAAGGTTGATTGTGAATCTGTAAAAATGTTATTGATTGCAACACGTTATAGTAAATGTTCTATCATGTCCTACAAAAGATTACCAACAGGAAATTTAACTTCAATGATAAGGTTTCGATATGAACTGATTAAGATTTAGATGCTTCTTGTACTTTTTTTTTACTTTTTTAATTTGTAGTTTTTTTTTTATTTTCACGTTTTTATACTCAGTCATGTACATATTCTTCTAAGAGTTTCAATTATTGCATATAAAAATAACATAGAGTCAAGGTATAAGCCCAGAACTTAAATTTAAATTCAACCCTAAAAAACACGGTCGACTTTTTTATATTTAACATTAATTCAATTAAATTTAAGCAACAAAACTGTAACAGCTACTTTAATTTAAAAACCTGTCTGAGTGCCGAATTTGTATTCAGGTCAATTTTATACATTAAAGACATAAAAATAACTAAAATATTGTAAAGATATTTCCTTACAATATTCAGATAAATATAAAAGCTAAGCTTGATTATGTTAATAGCGAGAACTTGAGAGATATCAAAGTAAAGATTCCTATTTAGATACAAAATTATGCAATAAGTCAGAGAAAGCAAAATTAAATGAAGGGTTTGATGTTTAATACTTTGTACTTATTACTGTATCTAAAGGTCTGGGAAAATAATTTATTTTGAATAATGATAAAAGTCTCTCCACACGAACAGATCGTGGAATCAGAGGAACTTGATACCAAGCTCGTTAGAAGTAATCGCGAGATATGTCATTGCTTTGTAGAATCATCCTATCCATAGAACTTTATCTAGTCATATATTTAGGTATAACGCTTAAAACCTTAATTAAACGAATTATATTGATACATGATTAATCTTTTATATAATTATTCAGTTGTACTCGCATAAATACTGTTAGAGTTGGCCCAAGTAGTTTCAAATATATTTAGGGTCCTTATTTATAAACTCATGGCATGTCGGTTTAATCATAGTTCACGCCGCGATTCCGCCATGTCCAAGCTCATGAAGGAAATTCCCATGCTCATGAAGAAAATTCTAAATTAGTCGGGCCTTCTTCGATAGCATTTACGTAAGTAGATCCGGGAAATTGTATAAAATAATTTCAAATAAAACTATTTTTTACGGATATCACTCGCGTAAAACTTAGACACTTACATCTCATCCATCTGTGAACACAATTGCTGCAAAGCATTTGAAACGTCGGGTTAAAATTAAAATGTAACCAAAATTTTACGCGAGTTTAATCCGTAAATAATTGTTTTATTTCAAATGGGTACTCGTGTAAAAGAAAATACTATATAAAATAATTTCTAGAGATTTTAATAATTTTGTCTAATAATAATATGACTTCTGAGTTTCAGACCTTATTCATGTGAAAGCGTTTAGTTAACGGTGCATACGTTTTAAATGTCGGCAGTCAATTTATTACGCAAAGATATCAGGAGTCCATCGCCATACAAATCGAGGCTTGTAGACGATCTATTGTAAGTACCAGTTTCAAGTACAATGGTAGATATGATAATATACAAACTCATGTTTAATAGGAATACTGCATTAAATTTGTAATTTATGTAATATATTGAAAATGAGCAAAAAGGTTCAAAGGATATAAAAATATGTAAAAATATTTAGTTATCACATTTCATATTTTCTGAATAATTTTAAGTTTTTTTAGACGGTACTTTTATATTTGACGCTTGCGGTGAGTGAAAGTCTTGCTGGCCGAGTTTTAATTTTATTATTATTTTACTGATTTCAGGATTTGACTTCTTATCCAATTGAATGCGATAATTCTATTTCTTCGAAAATTGTTCAAAATATTGACGTTTTTATAACAGGGACCACGATAAAAAAATATGCGTCTGAGTTTGTTGTGTGCTTCATCTCAGATCAGAGCGCATTTGAAACTTTTGTAGTTTTAAGTTTAAGTTGGAAAGTGTCTTTTCAGGGGGCGTATCTATCACTATGGTATCAAAATCGGCCCAGGTGACACGTCCCATTGACGTACACAAGCAATCACTAATAGTGACTTAAAATGAAAATGAAAAATAAATATTGACCTTTTAAAATAACAAAGAATTAAAAGTGACATTACAATAACAGCATCATACACCAGAGGTGTGTATCAGATGGAAAAATTTCTTTTAGATCACGTTTGAGGTCAAATCGTGGAAGACACCGCCATACTTTGTGAAGGGGCTTGTTGTGTACAAATTTATTAGCAATATCATCTCTAACTGCCACGTACTGTGAAATGAAATAATGGATTAACGCACGCATTCTCCAGACCTAAGGGCTTTTGTAACTGCCTGTCTGTTTATATATTAGATCGCTTAAACCACAATATGGGTATACTTTTGAACAGTAACAGCGTAGAAGGAGAATGCAATTCTGCAGATTAAAATATAAGATTTGACAGATCTATCAAGAGTTCTGATCGGATGTCTATTATCCAATCAGAAAATTTTATAAATAAGTTGACTAATATTCGTGATAACAGAAACAAGTAAAGAAATAAACTTTAATGTTTAATTCAAAGTAATTTCACCTTTGATTGGGAATATTAAAATAAGTATTTTCATTTACTTATGGTAATAAGACGTTAGAGGTAAATGTATACTTAATAATATTCAGCCCACCTTCTGTCATTGCTTTTAAGTTCAATATAATTTTACGATGTGCATTCTTATAATATTTAACGAGTTTTTTAACGTTTGTAATTCACAAAAAATCTCAGTTTTAGTATCGAATTTTAATTCTGACTACCCACGGGTTATGAAAGAGGTCGATTACCTAGTTGCCTTTTCTCATACTGCACTTTATTTTACATCTTTCATGCCAAAGTTAATCTTTTTTACAAATATTAAATTTAAACATAAACATCTGAATAACATTTTTTTTAGAAATATTTCATTAAAAATTAATCGAAACGATCATCTATATGTTCAATGGGTAGAAGAACGGGACGGATTCCTCATGGTCACAGGTTCATTTCTTGAACAGTACTCCTGCTTGTTCAATAAATTTTTCATACTATATCTCTTTAAGAAATGTAAGAAGCTTAACATAGCATCATTTAAAAAACACAAAATAAACATATTTATTTCAATTTGGAGCTGCACACGTTAGTACTTATATAAAAAGGAAAATACAATTATAATCATAATATTTTCACACCCTAAAATATATATAATCTTATACGCGGATTATTTAACCCTTATAAAAAGTAAATCCCCAAAATAATATTGATATTTTAAATGCACATAGGAATATGTCCAGATAACATATACGCCTATATATGAATAATTTTAATTGCAGAATAACATTGATATTATAAAAGTTAATATTCTTATAAGAAATTAAATTATTTCAGTGACAAATTACGCCTCATTTTCGTAAAAGATCCTTCGATCGGGTTAATAGTTGCAACAGCAGTCTCATTTAAACGAGAGAAAGTAAAAGTAATTAGTTCTTATAAACCTATATGTCAAAGGTTATAAGCAATTTTTAATAGTATTAAAAATGTACTTAATTTCGTTGTGGTAGAGTTCAAAATATTTTGCAATATGATGTAATTTTGTTGTGCAATATATTTTTTTTTTGCATGTTCGTTGATAATCAATTTGCAACACCTAATTATATTGTATTTTTGTGACAGTTCAGAAACAGATTGATTTAATGTCCTTTTTTCTTCAACCGTTTTGGTGATTTGGTGTTTAAGGTGGGTTTCATTTAAGTATAAGTGATTTTTTCTTTGGAACAATCTTCTTTCATTTCCCATGTTAGTCAAAATTAATAAAGTTTTTAATATTTGTACGATGAGTTCAAGTAAAAAAATTAATTGGTTTTAAAGTCCTTGTACTTAATGAAGATATTTTTAGTCACCTTGCAATCGGTGCAAAAAATATAAAATATAAAAATAAAATAAAATTTAATTAATTTTGTTTTTTTATAAACAATTTATTTTTAGGATAATAAAGTTATAAAGCTCTATAATGCAGAGAAATAAACATAATTTCTATATAAATTAATAGAGAAATGAGAACTAAATTAGTTTCGTTAATCCTTTCCTTTCGATAAACCATTATAATACTTAATTGTCCTCTTCATAAATCTTCTTAACATCTAAGACAAATTACTTTAAACTGCAATCTAAAATAAACCTTGAGCTCAGACCATAAGATAGAATTTAGATATTTCACCAACTACAATATAGAGATAGTCTAAATTAATATTGCATATATATAATAATAATTATATGACATATACTGTTATAAAATTAATGAAATTTTGAATTATTATGTTATAAAATATATTATAATAACATTGTCGTTAAATGATACTTTAAAAAATAATTAATTAATAAGATAAAGTGATTTAATTATTTTATTTCAGCTTAATTAATTAATATCAGATGTTGCCGTCATATGAGGCGTTAATTATCGAATCAACCTTGAATTTGTTTATCTCATTATCTCAAAAGGTTTAAGGTTTATACGAAAATATTAAAATTATTATACAATACCAATACACTACTCTACAATACGGTTCTCAGTTGTCTACTCTACAATAAAATTCTCATCATGTTTTAAAAAACGTTGGTTTAAATTGTTGTATACGCATTAACACGTATTTATTTACTTTCTATGAACATGTAAATACTATCAGAATTTGTCCAACTAATTTTAAATCCATTCGAGGTTCTTATTCATGAGACTGAACATTGCAAAATCGCGGCTTGAACGTTAAATCTGATAGTATTTACGTCACTTAAACGTGAGTACAGCCCTTATATATAATAGTAATATAATTGAATATGCTTAAAATAGTTTAATGGTATGTTTAACATAAACCTAACTATTAATTATACGGCTATATTATAAATACATATAAGTTCTAATATCATTCAAAATGGTAACTGTTACAAAGAAATAAGAATAATTTCAATTAGCGTGGGATCCCAATGCTATCGAGACATTTAATTTCTACGACAGATGGTATTGTTTGTGCCATCTTGTCAATCAAATTTCATATCTATGTCTTATATTTATGGTATATTATTGATTAACAGTAAGTAGGGTTTTTGTGGACCCCTTTTTTATCAACAGGTAGTTTGTGTGACGAAACCAGTATTTTTGAAACTGTATAGTAGAGTTCTGATTCTCAACACATTAAAATCAATGTTTTATTATTTTTACATTGATAAAATAAATATGTTACAGAAAAAATTTAAATTACTAAAATTTTTTTTTAAAAGAGCTTTTTTTTTTTTGTTCGTTATATTTTAAACTACAATATTTTGAGAAGTCATATTTTTGATCATCTGAACCATATGATCACTTTTAAATGATTCTATACTTGTTTGTTGAGTTTTATTATAAACCCAGAAGTTAGCTCTTGGTAGATATTTTATTACAAGTTTTTATAAATTATAAGAAAAAAAAAATTATAAGAAATATATATATAACATGTAATTAATCAATTATAATATACACATGTGATGATATTAAGCTAAGTAAAAAGAAAAAATAAATAAGTAAAACACACTGTATAAAAAAACTAGCAGATGCTTTAGAACAATACGTTTTAAAGCGAAACCATAAAACGATCGATAATCGATAATGCAAAAGAGAAAAAACGAACCACCTGTCGCAATGGACCCTTTAAGTTTGACCCTTTCCTTGACATGACCAAAAAAATAATATTAAAACAACTACACCTGAATTAAAATGATGACTCATTAAATTACTAAGAGTTACGAGTATTTCTTGCTTTTATTATATGAATAGTTTTTTATAACTAACTGAATATATACTATAAGCTATAACTAACGGTTTTTTTAAAATTGAAATCAGTATTATATTCTCAATTTAATTATTTCGATATCCTAATAATAATTGTTTTATTTGCTTTTAAAAATGTATTGCTAAAGTGTATATTAGAAAAATCTTTTTTTTGATATTTTTTTTTTGAAATATTTTATTCTATATCTCTTTTTTACTATTGTTTTTATTATTCTTTAAAATACCAAATCTTTTTTTTAACATCTGAATGGTTTTTTTTGCCATAAAAATGAAATCATTTCTTTATTTTAGGTAAATTTTATTTTCTAGATATTTTAGACATATATTATAGAAAAATTAAATTATTTCTAATATCTAATATTGAAATACTCAATGTTGTATTCAATGGTTGTCTAAACTCAAGTTCAATGACACGTTAATTCATCAAACAACTGGTCGAAGTGTAATTACACCATTTATAGTGTCTAGTGTTAATTGTGGTTCTGAACCTGTTTCTGATTCCATACACAAACTCCTGGTTTGGAACCGTAAGTTCCATGACAATTGACGTTTGTTTTTCAAGAAAATATGGGTTTCTTTGTAAAAAATATATGTGAAAATTTAAACAACGCTCAAGAATATATTTTTGGATATATTTTTTTAAGGTTTAGTTTTTCCATTTTCGTATATATACAAACAATTAGTAGAGCTGTTTCAAGTCTAATCTAAGTATTGTCCATTTCAATGAAAATAATATTGTGATAACTTTTATGAAAGCGTAGTAAATATAAAAAAGCACAGTAAATACAATTTTGTTTACTATTTAATATTTATACTATTTAGATAATAAGCTCTTCTGGGTTCTATTTAGTTTATATTAGATAATATCACTTTATATCTATACCAATAAAGCTTGTTTCTTTAATCACTAATCTTTGAAATTGCCGGAAAGATTTGGAAAATAATGTCTGATTATGATAAAAAGGATCATGAAAACTGTTGTAGGTTATCTAGTATTACACTACTGCTATTAACTATCTTAATAGAAAATAAAATCGTTTATCCGCATGTGAAACTGCGAGTTAGTTTTTAAAAAAGCAAAAGATAATACTATTTTAGTTTGGAAGATTAAATTTATTATCATTTTAGTCCAACTAGTTTTGATATAAAATATATACCACCTACGAATTTCTTCAATTTATTCTTTCTCATATCCTTGCCTTGAGTTATACCGCTTTTTAAATTAATCTCATTTGGTATTTTTATGTTCGCATTCTGCATTCTTATATTTCGCTAAATTATGCATCGCACCAGCTGAGGTCAACGCCCATTCATCCTGTCTATGACCTCCATATTATTTATTAAAATGACATACCGTGATCGGATTTACCTATATTATATATTGGTTATTATAATTATTGACAAGTCCTTGAATGTTTCAATTTTCATTAAAACATGAATAAGATAAAGCCATTTCATACAATTTAACAAGTTGTGTTTTCATTCTTCATACATCTTCCATTTCCTTTATCTTTTTATCACTAAAAAGAATAAAGAGTGTCAAAAATTAACTTTTAATTTTAACCAGAGTACCATAAAATATATTTTGAACTAAGCAGACTTAAAATAGAATAACAACTGCTAAATGAACTCTGTTTTAAATATTTGGCTAAAACGTTGTTAAAAAGACAAAACCCTTTTAAAACATTGAAAAATATGAGACTATAACCAAAGAATAACCTGTAGTATAACAATAAACAAGTACACAGAAGTAATAATCATTTTTCTGCATTCCAACGCAACGTGTCTGGGCAAGACTTATCATGTACCAACTTGAACTCGTTTTAAGATAATACGGATTATAAACCAAGGTTTCTATTAAAATACATGCATATTTTATTAAACAAAACACAGGCACATAAATAATAATAAAAATAAATTTATTCAGAATTGTATATCCATAAAAATATATATCTGTGGGAGAAAATATTTTTATTATATTGTGGGTATAAACAAAATAATATAATTATTTTTGAGTCATTGATATATTTTAATAAGGACAGGATTGCCACGAGAATATATACTTGGACAACTTCTCGTACGAGTCAATCCATTCAAATAGACGCATTAAAGTTTCTCTCACCAACATTCATTTATGACAGGTAGCTTAATATCAGCCATTAATTTTATCAAATCCAGCTACTTTTGTACTTTTATCAAATCCAGCTACTTTTGTATTAATCTTATATCCCATTCCCAGCAAGTGAAAGTTCATTCGAAGCGCTTAACTCGGGATAATGCCTCAAACTACAATTTAAAGGTACTTCATCTGGCTTTGGTTGATCAAATACCGTATTATTTTTATTATTATGGATAAAATAGATATTTAGAAAGCTTAAGTAAAGGTCACCGGGTGAGGTGAATGAATTATATTACAATTATGTGGTTATTGCTACTATTTATGATTATCCACAATTGTAATGACAATAATGACCAAAATAATGGAAACTATGTTTTTTTTTTGTATTTAATCTTTTGTGATCCATCCATTATGAATAATTATCCGGCTGTACTCACGTAAATACTATCTCAATTTGCCCAACTTTTGAACCCATTAGAAGTCTTTATTCCTGAGCTCTCAGTTTAGCGGAATCGCGGCGTGAATTGATTTTTTAATTGTTTCAATTTTGCCTACATATAGTAATCGAAAATAGCTGTTAGTTAAATTAAATCATAATTTTTTGTTATAAAAAAAACAAGCCCATTACATCTAGCCTTGGATATAATTTTAAAAATCATGCAAAACAAATTCTGTAGAAATACAAAACATTTAAAAAGCGTGAAAATCTTATAACTGTTATAATCAAAGATATCAAAGTAAATAAGAACAACTGTACTATTTTTATTTATAGAATATAGAAATAATAAAAAAACTAAAAACATGGTCTGCTTTGTACTATTTCTATAGAAAGGAATTTGTATTTTGAATGCAAGAACATATGAAGATTATTAACATGGTAGAATATGAACCTGTTTCACGCGAGCTATAATTTGTCTTAGAGGTCATTAAGATTGGCTCCGACAGAGATAACAACACTAAAAAGAATACAAATGTGTTTATTTAGGTTACTAGTGGCAATGTTTTTATTTAGAAATACATTTTTAAGAATTAAAAAATGTAGAATCAAACATTTTGTAGTCAACAAAAGATCGTACAAGCTTATTCGCAAATTCGCAAAATATGTTGTCTTCCTTTAGATAAAAAGGGATGAAAGGACATGGGGATAGGGGAAGATTTGGTAATTCAGCTGTATAGCTTCCTACTGCTTCTTCTTAATAGAAGTAATTACCCTTAAAAAGTAAAATATATTGATGAAGTTTGGTACAAGGTAAATATTAATAGCTTATTAATATATTAATTGTCTCTAATTATGAGGTATTTATTATATTTCTATTTTCTAGCAGCAATGTATATTGTGTTTACTTCTATTATAACTTTAACATAGTTCTATGAACGCAGACGAACTCACTCAACCTCGATATAATGACTATCTCGAACCTTTTCTAAGGGATAGCTTTAGACAAGGATAAAAAACATAGGTCCTTATAGCCTCTGGGAAAGACACGAAGACCGGTAACAGTTTTTTGAGCAAATTTTGCGTCCTTTAATTAAAAAAAAATAATAATTTTATACTGTATTCTGTTTAAAATAAAATTCATCGTTGCTCAATGTTTGGAGATATTGAGTCAGATAAAAGAAATCTTACTCATAGATAACACCCACATGTTTCTAATGATTACACTTATGATATATAAGAAAAACTTATAACATATATATATGAAAACTAATCGTTTTATCGATATTAGTTTAATAAAGTCAATTCAAGATAAAATACTAAATAATATCCATTCAAATATTGCATATAATTAACATTAGGTTATCAAAAAGGCCAATAAATGTTAACAATTAAACATCAAGATTGATTGTCGCGCTATACTTATATATATATATATATCTAAACAGCAAAGCGTCATTTATAATAATATATTTTTGCATCTTATCATTGAAAACAACTGCCTTGATATTTAATATTGTATACACAACTTATTGCATACATACATACATATTTCAATAAAAATATACAAAAAATCATACCTAGACAGCTGAGATTAATTTTTTCATCCACTGAATCATTATCATTAAAATATTCCAGCTTTTTCGAATTCATATTTCCAATTCATAACACACACACACACAAAACACTAACACAGTTTTATAAAACACAATTTTTTTAATTTAGACAGCGCGCGCGCAACGTCCAGCGCGTATGGAGTCACCGACGCGAATGAGATTCAATGAGTGAGTGACGCTCACACACACATGCAAAGCTAATCTGATTAGACTGCCCTTTGCGATATTCTTTACGTGCCTTTGTGAATGAAATTATTGTTTTCCGCATACTGCATATTCGTATTGTTTTATTTTAATAACGGTCCTGGTGACAGATTATATTGTTTGATTTTACACGCAGCCTGGCTCTATTATTAATAAAATAAAATTTTTATTAACTTACTTTTTATATTGAATTTTAAATAATACATTTAAAAAAACTACAATAAAATATACAAAATCAATATCTTAAAAATTAGAATTTACAAATATAATTATAAAGTTAACGCTTATATGATTCTATAACTTATTGTAACAATTTTAAGATTCTAATTTACGTATTTAAAATAAAAATTAAACAAATTAGTTAATATATTGTATCTTATTTCCTAATATATTTGCATTTTTAAATTACAAACGCCAAATTTTTGATTGCGTGCAAATGTTAAAATTATTACTTGCAAAAGGGTCCTGCCCTTATAGTAGAAGGTTTTGAAAAAGCTCTCTTGTTTCTATGGTCATAAGGTATTTATTATATAAGCCTTGATAATAATCTAGTAGACCCACATTATATTGTTCTCGGAACGTGCCATATTATAAACCATCCCTTACGAACCCCATTCGCAATAATATTACACCCTATTTTTATTAAAATAAAGTATATAATCCAATGTCCAGTTAAGATGCTCATCTCATCTATTTTTAGTTAACCATACCGGTTAATTTCGTTTGAACTTGGAATATTTTCACACGTTATTTAAAACATATATAAGAGTTCATTAACCCTGAAATAGAGATAGAACATTATTATATCATTATCCGTCTATAATCATGCTGAACATAGTTCACGCCGCGATTCCGTCATGCTCAGGGCTCATGAATTAGAACCCCGAATGGGTTTGAAACTAGTTGGACAAATTCTGATAGTAATATCGTTAGTACAGCCGGATAATGGCATATAATAGCAATTATGAAAAATAATTACTATTCCTATCATAGTATCAGAACACCGCTCTTTTAGGCTCTGTTTATGTCAGTTGAATCACATAAATAAAGCCTATAAGAACTGTATGTATGATATATATGAAATATTAATTCATGTATGAAAGTATCTATTGAGTTAATTAGAAAATACATAAAACCGAAAAGCTAATCAAAATTAATTTTATATTTTATAATCATGATTTCGAAAATCAATTCATAATTAATTGAATATAGAGTTTATTAGCTGCCATAAAAGTTTGATCGTTGAAAAGCTTCCTTGGTCACCAAAAAAGAAGAAATGGTTCCCACACGAGTCTCTTGTTTTTATGGTTGATTTGTAAGAACCCTGTTCCCGGTCCAATTTCGAACAGGACCACTATATAATTTAGCTTCCATCAATCTTCAATGATTGTTCAACCGCAAAACATATGTATTAAAGAAAAGAAACTCAAATAATATATAATTTATTCATAAAAAAACTTCATTTAAGAAACAAAGTTATTTGTATATATATATATAAATATACGTAATTACTTTTTGTATTAATTTTTCGATATCGATAAATAATATTACAAATAAAATATCGTGTTAGTGGACTACCCTTTCATATTGAAAACGTTATTATACTTCTCATTTACATAAAGACGTTATAAGAACCAGCGTTCTAAGACAAGGTTACAAGCTGGAACAAAAAGTATCTAAGTATTTTTATTTAGCCCCTTGCAAAATAAGAATCATAGTATTCGTTATTCTATATCTTCTAAATCTCTTAAGAGGGCATGGATTCCCTACTAGTGGAAAAAATGTATATTTGTAACTTTCAAAATGATATATTCAAATAAAATATTTTTTTAAGAATTACCCTCGCGTATAATTTAGTTACATTTTAACTTTAATCTGACGTTTCGAATGCTTTGCAGCAATCGTGTTCACGGGTAGACGAGATGTGAACCAAATTATACACGAGTTTAATCCGTAAAAAATTGTTTAATTATTATATATTCAAGCTTTTATTTCATCAGCTATCCAATAAGCTACCATAATGATGCATATTTCTCTTCAATCTTATTATTATAACTTTATAAAACGTTTAATTTACTTAGCGAAAAAAAAAGTTTTAGATGATCATTACATATTAAAAACGACAAATGTATCAAATGTCATAATTTAATAAATATTCTAAAAATGCGTAAGCTATCACATTGTATTTATAGAACATTGTTTTGGATATAACATCTCCCATTTACTCGATATTTATCGATATATTATTATCAGATTACACACATCACTAATCTTTATAAATTGTAGCCTGTGTATTATTCTGATGTATAAGTTATATTACTCTAAAGTTTCATCAAAATACGTTTAATGGTTTCTGTGTGAAAGAGTTACAATCATACATACATCCTTAGATACCTTTGCACTTTAATATTTGTAGGATATATAAAATAATATATTATAAGGTCAACTTCCTAATTTGTAACAAGATGTCAGATTCGACAGACACTTTTAGTACCTGTTGTTTTGGCACAGACAGAAATATTACGTAACATATAAATGTAATATCAATTTATATAAATTTATTAAAAATGTATATAAATTTGTATTATAAAACACGACGAAAAGTAAATGTTTTTGATTTTAAACTTACAAATAAATTGTTGCGAGCTGATCATTACATTATTTATATAAAAATAAATAACTTTTAAGTTACATGATATTTAGTTTATATTATTTATCTTCAAATTTGATATAAATTAAACATTTCATAAATAAAATATTGAACTTTAGTAGTTTATACGAATGCGTACAATTAGTTCTTATATGATTCTTTGGGATCGACTCCTAATTCGGAAAAAAAATCTATTATATATACTAATATATATATATATATAGTATCGGATATATAATACTTATTTTACAGGTATTGAGAAAATTGTCTAAATATTTGATTTTAAATTTATTTAAAACAAAATTAGGTTTTATGTTTCTTGCAGATAGAAATTTCCGAAGTATTCTATATTATAAGTATACTATAATTTCAAATGTAAGATGAAGTTCGCAATTACATTTCCAAGAAACATTTGATGTACATATATAATTCATTATTTACTCTATTTTACTCTATTTACTCTCCTCTAGGTATTGTTAATACCCAGGTAGTAACACTCTGAATTAGATTAATATCAAACAGTGTTGGGAAGCCATATCGAAACTAGGCCAAGAGTGCATTCATCATAAATATATTAACGTTAACTCGAGGTATAAATAAAAACAATGGAAGACCAAAATAGTTTACAAATTCCACCTAGCTCCATAAATGTGGTACCACTGACCCATATTAAGAATTTGGTTCCACATAACCAGACAGCCATTCAGAGGTCAACTTCGGGCATACTCTAAGGTCCAAAGCAGTTTTTCGAGACATTTCGATCTTTCCTTTAAAGGGTTGCTGCTTAAAATTCCTCTCTCGTCGGACACTCGAATTTTAAGGCGTTCAAATTTTGAACCTTTCCCATAGTTTTTTTAAATTTATTTTGTTGGATTTAAGTGATTTGTTTAAATTAGTTTAAAGAAATCGCCTCTTTGGTTTTAATTATATCATGTATATTTTTTATTGAGCAGTTACATATACCTAAAAGTTGTATTAAATAAAAAAGTGACGATTTCTATTTAATAGATTTAATCGAATAAGAAAGTTTACATTTTACGAGCTAATATCTTCACAAATCTTTATGACGCAATCCTTCAGACCCTATGGTTTTAGATTAATTGCCATGATTGTGACACTAGAGATTCGTGATCCGAATATAAAAACGTGTACTGTTAGCAAAGGGATGGGTCATGGGATGTCAAATACAAATGTAGTACACTTCGTGAGTTGAATTTAAATGAAACAAGAGTAAAATGAACACTAACCAATGTTAACACTTTATTTTGTTAATCTATTTCATATACAATGCAATGTAAATTGTATTTTAAATATGTTGCAGCTTCAAAATAATTTATATAAATGTGGAATATTACAAAATTTAAAGAGCATATTTTTAAACGTATAACTTTCTGATTGGCTTATCAATTATGACGTTTAACTGAAGTCGTCGTCAATGAGTGGCAAGAATATATAAAGGCTGCCATCTTGTTGGTTTATCATAAAAGCGTCACTTTTTGACATTGCACTTTCTCTGGATAAATAAAAATGTTTATTTTATCTGACTCTTATCTTAAAAATGAATTGACACAATTTTTCAGAATAACCAGGTTGGGCTAAAGACGTTATATTAAGATTTAAATGATAAGGTGTTTGCCAAAATATGTTACAATAATATACGAATACTATACAGAAATACTAAATATCCTCTTTTCAAAGGATATAAGGATTCTCTTTTTCTTTATTTTTTTTTCTTCATGTATTGTAAAATAAAGCTATAGTTATTTAAAACAAAAGAATAAAGTAACACTACAATAAGTTATTCCAAGTTTATGAATATTACGGAGGCTGTATAACTCAGTTTGAAAAAAAAGTCTATCAAAGTTTCGAGACGCGAACGTTGACTCTCTGACTCACCGTCTTACTACAAAAAAATGGCTAAGGACTCTAAAATGACGCTTTTGATGATTTATTATAATTTGGAACTAAAATTGAGTATATATTTTTTATTTATATTTTTACATTTTTATATTGATACCCTTAAATAAATATTGTTTTTTGTTTTTTGTATTGTTTTTTGTCATTAATTTATTAAAGGTTTTTTTTTATATTATTCGAAGGTTGCGTTATTAAATACTTTATTTTTTATTTAATAAAATCTATATTTTATATTAAACAAATAATAAAGCGCCATTTTATAGTTTACATTTCTTTATTTCTAATAAGTAAATTGTTTGCTATAAACGGACAACCTGTTTCCATTGTTATTCTTGTGAGGCGCAGACTGATTTGTGTGAATGAGATGTAGGCTTGTATGAACTTTATTTTTGTATGAAGAGTCCTATGATGCAAGAAGACTAGGTGAGCACCATATTGGATAAATATTTAAATTTTGAACTAATTAAAGAGTTGATCGAGTTGTATTGGTCTTGTGAATTCCTTAATTTTTTGTTCCAGATCTCGAGGTTTCTTTAATATAACATCCGTCTGAAAGACATTATAAGCCTGCTTTGATATATATTATAGGTCGACACAAAATGCTCTTAATATCTGACTCTTAATCAAAGCTCCTCTACCTTCATATCTTCTTTAGCTCTCTTCTCTTGTATCTATGTCCTATCATCTGGCCAGTTAAATTTAGAACTTTTAAAAGTTATGACTTTTATTTTGGAAAGCTCACAATTTTTTCATACTTAGATGTAACGTTCTTTTAAACTTTTTTATAATTACGTAAATAATAATCAGCTGCTAATCAGGTTAACGTTAGATTTCGACATTCATGAAAATCATTTGATATCAAGACATTAGATCTCTTCCTGTAATCAATTTCAATGGACTAATGTTTTCTATTTCAGTGTGATTACGGAAGCTGTAAAAATGATAAACATTTACTCTACCTTCAATGCACATCTGGCTTTGAGGATACATTGACACTCCTTGCTTCCTGGCGGCTTTTCTTTCATCATACTAATTTTACTTCTGATGATTTTATGAATAACTTATTACATTTATATATTATAACTGTTATATTCTGTAATTATATTTGTCATTAACTTTAAGAATAATTGAAAATAGTTCTTAAAAAAACTACAACTAAACTTGTTGAAAAACTATCTAAAAAAACTACAACTAAACTAGTTGAAAAACTATCTAAAAAAACTACAACTAAACTAGTTGAAAAACTATCTAAAAAAACTACAACTAAACTAGCAAACTAACTACTAATTTCTATTTAACTTTCGGATTTACATGTAACATTTTGTAACATACAAAACTTATTTAAAACTCAGTTTTGTTACTTTTTACTTTGTAATTACTTTTTTATTTGTTACTCTTTTACTATTACTTTAATTTAAAATGTAATATTGTTGAAAAGAGTTCTTATATCTAAAACTTATATCATTCAGATTTTGTTTTTTTTTTACTTTTACTTTAATTAAAAATGTTATTATTCAAAAGAGTTTTTATATCAAAATAATAAAGTATTAATAATTAGTATATATATACATATAAGACCATAAATACCTAGATTTTATATCTAGGTAACTAACCCAGTCGTTACCTTTAATCCTTTATTAGATTAAACGTTTATTATCACTTAAACCCATTTACTACGTATAAAGTTATGTTTGAAATGGTTTTAACAAGATAGGTGTGTATGTGTGTGTGTTGTGTTATGTGTATGTGACAAACGAAAAATATTTTCTATAATCTATTAGGATTATAAATTTCTTTTTTTTGTTCTTAATAATCATAATGATGATAGAACTTTTACTTGCTTTTATAGACATGAAATAAAAACATAACATGACCCTATTTTTACAAATTGATCAATTATATGCGAGATTGCTTTAAGTGAGTACTTTCGATAATTTTTTACAAAATAAAATAAAAGCTATTGCGAGTAAGATTGTTATTATTAGTACAAAACGATTGCCAGAGACATTGAAAATAAAATATTATAAGAGATTATATTTACTTGAACTTTCAGAACTATAAAAAATAGTAATTTAGATAAAATTTTAATAACGAAAAAATTTGAAAAATAGCTAATTATAATAACATGACTTTAGGCCAGTTTATCGAACTCTATCAATTTTTTCTTGCCAATTGGTCAGTATTTGTTATTCGTTTATTCAACGAGTTCCCACGGAATTACTTGTAAATTGAGTAAATTATGTATACAAATTAATACAAAAAAACTTTTTATATTAATTTGTATACATAATTTAAGTAATTGCAAATAACATTTAAGAGCTTCTAAGTCATTTATTAATTAATTAATTAATTTTTAATTACTTTTTTTTAAATTTAGAGAAACAATTAAAATAGGCCATATTAAAAAAACAGGCCCAATTAAAAAGCATAAAAAAAATTTAATAGTGAATTTTTTACACCTCAGTTTAAAAATAAATTTCGTATAATAATTTGTAATCTCAGTTATCTTCATTAATGTAAATTAAAAATGTTTTTAGACTAGTTCTACTACATTAACATGAAACCTTAGAAAAGGTATTAAAAAAAACTATTAAACTATAGATTTAGGTAAAAATTTGTTGATATTTCTTAAGATTATTCTAAATAACAGACTAAGTTTTATGAACAGTGATAAAACTTTCTGATATCAGTAAGAAATGTTATAAAACTAAACTTTTTACGATTCATCTAAATAGTTGCCAATTTCTAGATAATAATTGCAGAGCCGACGTAGCATTAACATTGTTATTTATAACTGGTTAAAAATAGCTTTAAGATATCTCTACTAACGATAATTACAGAGAGAGTAGACGTAGGACATTTTTTAATAATTACTTCTTAGTCCGCGCACAAACGTCGTTTAAGGTTTCATAATTAAATTATTTGAAAAATAATATATATGAAATATATATTATTTTTCAAAAATTTTTTTTAAATATTTAAATAAATATAACATAAAAAAAAATAAAAGGAAATAATAATATTTTTGAAAGGAATGTGTAAAAATATATAAATGTAAAAGAATCACGAAAAAAATCCCATGTTAATCTTTTTTTAATCTTGTTAAAGTTTATAATAATTTGATTATTTTTTAATATATACTAACTTTAAGTTTGTAGTAAGCCTAAGATGTCAATCTAGAAAGTTGCTATTTATTCAAACACGTGTACCGTGCGAACGTTATTATTTATGGCAATGCGTGGAAAGTCTAGAAAATAAAGTGTATATAATATTTTAGTGTAACATGCTTTCGAGCTTTTAACACTCAATAAATAATGATATAAAACATAACAAATTAAATTAAGATAATAGATATTTATACATTTTATGATGTATTTAAATAATTTTAATCTTAATGAAACATAAACTAGAATACGTTAATAAAATTAATTTTATTAATGATTGGAAGCTTTTATCAGCGCTTGCAAAACGAGTCAGCGATTAGAGATTGTTGTTATAAAGGAGAAAATAATAAGGTTGCAAACTTCATATTTTCATAGTATGAAATATGAAAATATGAAATAGTTGTCAATCATAACATTGAAACAGATATACTTTTAATACTAATACTACTTTTTAAAAAAATTATGACATCTTATAATAAGTATATTTGTATATGTAGGTTTTTAATCTTTTCTGCATATTAATGTAATCGTAAAAATAAATAAATAAATAAGTAGTTATATATAGCTTTAGTAATAACGTTATAACAAAGAAAAGAATTTCACTCTTGTAGCTCACCGAAAAAATCTATTTAATTCGTCCATTAATTTATCAACTGCCTTATCATCGTCATCTCTTAAAGTAATATTGCAACAAGCGCACTGACCCTTTTCGTACCAAAACTTCTCATTCAATAATCACAAATCTTAAAAAATAATATTAATGTAATATTGAAACTATTTTTTAAGAGTTCTCGGGCCTACAGAATTTTATTCTTCAAAGAAAATCATGCAAAAATTAAAATGGCGGTTGCATTTTTTTATTTTTCGGTGTGGTCTTTGAGTGACAAAAATTTATTAAAAGCTACATCGATTTTAAGTTTTTTGAAAGCAGTCCATAAATTTATATCTTCATATCATTTGTATCTTTGAATCTTTTAAAGTACCGCGACTACATTGAAATTAAGAACGATTAATAGCACTTCAATTTTAATTAATTTGGTACTCAAATATATTTATTTTCTCATAATTATAATGTTCCTTGCAGTATTTAAATGTAATAAAGTAATTATTAGGACTTGTAAGTAATGTATGTTATAAATATTTGTGTAATTTATTTTGTTTTTTGATTTTTTTTTATTGCATTGAAACTTTAAAAGTAGATTATTTCGATAATCTTTAGCCAATGTTTTTCTTTTACTATGACATAAAATTGGAATAAATTTACAAGCGATGTATGTAATCTAACAAAAATAGCAAACAAAATGGTGTACGTTGCCATAGCAACTCGTTTTAATAACAATCACATGACCAATGGCCGTGTTCCAAATTCTTGTATTTACTGTCAATCTGTCACTACAATTTTCAAAACAGGGTAGATTAGTTTATAGCAAGAGATCTTTCTATTTTTAATAAAATATTGCGCTCCTGAAAGAATAAAATTTCCTTTTCTTATGGTTTTGGTACATCAAAAATAAGTATTTTACAGGTTTTTTTTTCAGCAGTGCGACTAAAAAATTCAAAATACGCATTTTCGTAGCACTTAGACTCAAAAAATGGAACATTAGCAGAATTTTTGCTGCGTTGGTGTTAACAGAGAAGTACAGAAATAAAACATGTGGTTTATATGTTCATAACTACTATTCAATTTTATGGTAACTTATTTAAATGTTTTACAAATGAATTACAGACAGCATTTCATGCTAGTCATTGTCATAACTTTGATACATAGCATTTTCTCAACAAAATTATATGAACCGATTATCAAACATTATTAGATAATATAAAGATTTATAGTGACGTAAAATTGTGTTAATTTATCATTATAGTAATAACTAGTATTCGCTTGTATTTCTGTCATATGTCAATTAAAACTGACAAGTGACAACTGACTTATCTGTCAAGTTAGAAAAGAGGCGCCAATTAGATTTCTAGCTTAACTACTACTGGAACTTGAAACAAATTCAATTATTAAATGATTTTTATCCAGGAAGTGAGAAATAAATGAAATATATGAATATATATAACTTTTATCTGGATCTTGTGATACTAAGCCATTTCTTCGTTATTTAATAAACTACCGATAAAATGGTTTTCTTATTTATAAACCATCGAAATTATTTCAAAAATTTATCGGTTCTTGTGGCATTTTTTTATAAGTGATAAAAAATAAAGAAATCAGGCATATATATGAAAATATATACAAGAGGCAAATATATGAAGTTAAAGTAGAAAATAGTTGAAAAAAAATTTCCTAAGCAATCTGTAAATAATTTGAATACAAAACTCAAAGGGCTGCTAAAAATCTATGTATTTTCTCAAAGGTGCGTTTTTATTTCATGCCACAACAATGTCTACCCTTTAAATAGAGCAAGGTCCGTCGTATTAGGAGTACTGCTCTGATTTTTTGAATGGATCAGTAAAATTCTAGCTAGAGGCATTGGAATCTATTGAGAGACGAGTTAAGAAGCGTGTGGGTGATGTCCTTTGCTAAGGCACAAAACTTCGATGTTTGAAACATAGCCTTTCTAATTGCTAGTTTTTCGGTCTTTTATTTTATACACTACGGAGAGTGTGCTATGAAGTGGCATAAGTTGATTTTCTCTTCTTCTTTCCATCACTGCACAACTAGAAGCTCAGAAGGAAAACATCTATACGCGGTAGTACCAAAGTTCCGTACAACGCGTTTTGCTTCCATTTTCTTTGTGAGGATGGCAAAACTTGGAAACTCACTACCGGGATCGGTGTTTCCTGGGCATCCTCTATAGGGCTCTTTAAAACCAGAATACATAGGTGGCTTCTAGGTCAGTTTATTACATCGAGGACTACGGTGATGCCTAACATCAGGTAAACTACGATCAAATGATATCCTATTAAGTTTTTTTTTTCTTAAGACGTATATGTTCGTAAGATTTCATTTTATTTCTCACTTTAAGGCAGTAAATGAAGGAAAAAACGGTGGTTCAATAAATCCTTATTGGATTACCATTTTTTAAGAATAAAATATAACGTTTTGAACTTGGAGTACAAATTATAAAAAAAAATAATGAAGATATTAATTTTTATATGGACAAGCGGAGTTGCTTGCGGATGGCTTGCTATTTTATGTTAGTAACTGGCAGGTGAGCTACAAACTTTTTCTAAGGCACTGTAATGTTCATTTAGAGATACCGTGTCGCGATATCGATAAATTTCAAGCCACTTTTTATTAAAACCAGACCTCCCTTGCTATTTTATTACTCAGTATGTTCTAAGCAATTATATAGTTTTTGTATCGGTTAAGTATCTCTGGCATTGTAATTAAACTGACACGGATTTATTATTCCCGGTCACTAAGTTTCTTTTATTTAGTGTATTTTTTATTTAATTCCAATTATGTTATCTTTTAGTTTGGTTCCATTAGCTTTAACAAAGCTCCAACAGTGGAGACAGTTTTTTTATATAAGCCATGATTGTGACTTATTATAGTGTACGTATAGTAGGTAGTGTATAAAACTAAAACTGTATAAAAAACATAAACTTATTTTAATAAAAGATTTAGATGAATCATATCAAGGAGTTTTTAATAAAGACAAATTAAAAGAGATGTTTATTCTACAGGATGATAAGTACATTTTCATATAATATATATTTTCTTTGATTTTCACGAGTACTTCACATATAATAATAAACAATGTTTTCAATACTTTAACATGTTATGTATAATTTCTTATTTGTCTACCAATCACAGATAGAAATCCAAGGCCTAGGGTAGATGGTAGTAGAGAAAGCTACTAGACAGCTGGACTATTTACATCAATGCCATTACCAGATTCAATCAGTGGTTCTATGTAGCGAGTATTCAGTTGAGTGAACTGTAAATTATAGTGAGTTATGTTTCATTATTGAGAATTAGGTAGCGTAAATTAATTTTAGATAAAAATATATAAGAACGATACATGTGTATTATATATAAGTGTCAAGACTTTTAGATTTAAACAAAAATTAGGGGAATTTTTGTAGGTCTGAATCTTTTTAATTTGTGAAATTAAACAAAATTTTATATAGGTAAAATGTACTTGAATAAAAATGTATTTTATAATGTCCTGATACAGGTAAAGTGTAGAAGACAAATTACTGCTTGTATACGGGCTGTCTCAACCGGGGTAGTAAAACCCATATATAGAAGATTAGTGTAATGAAAGAAAAAGATTTAGAAAATCGGAGTCGCAAATCTTTATGACCTATTCTTCTTCATGTAACCCCATTCCTCAGAACACTTAATATTATGCGCATCTAATTACCATATCTGCTTGTAATCTACATGTGTGACAATAATTCAATAAAAATAACAACACCCCTTGCTTTTGGATTAAAAAAATCATTAAAGTTAAAAATATGAACAAGATAAATTCCTTAAATCTATTCCTAATTTATACGAAAACCTCTTAAAATAAATGGACCAAAAAACGAAAAGCATCCGTTGCATTCGGAAATGTAAAATATTTGTTGCATGAATAAAGATGCACGGTAATAAGCACTCAAGAATTTGGGTTCTTCCGATCTCAATCCACTATTGTTAGTTGTACGAACTCATTATTATTATAATTAAAAGAACTGTGAACAAAATAGAACCAATAAATTCTAATTCATATTTTGAAATTAAATTCTAGACTAAATATTAATAAGTGAAATAACTTATTAAGAATTGAAACGTGTATATGGAAAAAATATATTTTTACAAACGACAATCAACCAAACTAGCAAATACATGAATTTCTAATAGTTTCAGAAATCTATATGTTTTGTTTATATCTTAACATAATACTATATAAGATTATTGGTCGACTGGTAGAGAATACCTATGGCAGTAAGTCCGCCATTGTACTTTGTACTGTAAATAAATAAATAAGTGTTCAATCAACTTCCTTTTACTTATAATTAGTTTATCTTTTGAGTTCAATGAATTTTTTTAAATTTTTTTATATAAAAATTATTACAATATTATACTCGGTAAATTCGTATTTTTTAAAAATCTAATCAAATTAACAAATTTGTTCGAAACACTTACCTTGATTCCAAGCGGTTGTTATGTTCTCGTGGTAGAAATACTCGTTCTCCTCTTCATCCGACCACAATACGCCTTCAATGCTGGATGTTATCCCATCATTACCTTCTACTACTGATCTTCGGGACAGCTGGTCGTAACTTGGGGGTCGAGAAAGAGAATATGCTGAAATATCAGCTAAAGATGACCTAAAATTCTTTACACTACGACTATCAATCGGTCTATAGGACCTCAATGATCTGGTATCTTCAGACTTAACAGATCGCAGCGATCGGCAATCGTAGTTCGGACCGTCGTTAGTAATATCACCAAGGGAAACCTTGAAGTTATTATACGAAATGTCTCCTAAAGGTACTTCACACGAACGTCGTTTCATGCTAGTTTTCTGGGGTGTTTCACCAGTTGCTTGCATTTGACGACTCACGCCCGCGCTTTGCAGGAATTCGTTTGAACTGTACATTTTATCCTAACTTATCCTAATTAGGAACTTAATATTGACTACGTATGGAATTATTCGTTCGTTCGAGCCATGTGGTGAAGCTATCTGAAACAAAAGAACAAATTATTAATAAAGTAACTTTTTATAACAGCGCCATCTTATGATGTCATGCTAAACTAAGTTTAGTAGTAATCAATCTTGGTTATCTTACTTAGTATAATATGCATCCTAATGAAATTGTTTTAGAAAATAGTAACAGATGGCGCTTTGGGTAATAATGATATTGAAGTATATTTCAGCAACGGATAAAATTAAATTGACGTTGTTCTTTTCTGTTCTTATCTGTTAATGTCATAATTTGTTATATATAATTAAATATTACATAAAATTTTTCGTGTTAATCAATTGTCTAATTTTAAACTACATACGAATGTTGGGTTTAGCTTTAATTGACAGATTAGTTAATATTTAGTACACAAACAAAACCGCTTATCGCTTAATTACCTATGAACTAAAGCGCCATCTAGTTAAAAAATTAATGTACTCATTAAGGCATTGCTTCGGAAGTCCAAAAAGGCATTACAGAAAATTGAGATATGTTCTTATAAATTTAGGGTTTAGTGAAATCAAAACAATACATAGAATACTTAGATATTAATCAAATTATGCAAGGCAAAACTAAACGGAAATTAGTACGGAAGTAAGCATGGTTAGAGTACCCTTTACTGTTAGGATAGGACTGAACGGTCAGGATACGAGATATTAATTCTCTGAGGGAATTTCACATACTAATAATCATGTGATTGGTTTCTTCTAGTCTTAAAAGAATTTCATATAAAATTACTGCCACAATTTTTTGGTTTTCCTGAGAAATTATTCCAAAACTAATATTTATACGTTTAATAACAGAGAGAAAAGAAAAAAACTCAAGGGCTTAGCTTCAATACTGTGTCGAATTAACAAGTGATTACTTTTTAAAATTTTTAATAAATTATCAAACAAAATATACATACGATACAAACTCTACAATATTGCTAATGTCTATCTACAGCTTTAGTGGATAAAAAGACTTTTATAGATCAAGTTAATTGAGTTGAAAACTAGCTAGTATCACTTACAGTGTTCCAACTAAGTTCTAGAGTTCATGAGCATTCCAAAGAATATCTCTCAGGAACTTCAACTCTTTGTAATATTGTCTATAACAAAATCGACTTTTACAAGAAGTTTTTGCAAACATAATCGAGAAAATGCGTTTTTTTATATTTACTTAAACTTATAGGTGAACAAAATGTAACTTAATTCCCTTAAGAATAAAATTACAGTTTAAAAGCAGATGTAATATTCTTAATGAGCAATGTTACTATTAAGTTGCAGAACACAAAGTTGGTTAATACCAGATTGTTGGATGAACGAGTCATTTCTGGTTTTGTCCAGTTTACGACTTTAATGGACTTTTAAGATTGGCTATTAAGTGTAATATTCCAGAACTTTCTGAAACAAACATAAATTACAATATCCGTTGTTTGTAATCAACAAATGATTAATCGTATTGTTTTTTAATTATTACGACTTGTTTGTCTTTAATATATGGTTATTTTTAAACCTTTTATCAAACCTAAATTAGAATTTTTTTTATTTTTCAATATTTTGTCCAGAAATAAAATCTTTTAAAACATTTTCGTTTAACAAGTTATATTATGAAAATATATCAAATAAATCTCATCGCCGTTAATCTGAACACCAACAAAAAACTCAAATTATTTTTATTTATAATAACTTTTTAAAATTTCATATTCAATCCAGATATACAGAAATAACCGATAAAACGCATCGGTTGCAATTCAGATTTATCCGGAATGGATAAATATTGTTGATTTTAAAATACATAAAAACTACGGTAAGCGTAAATTGTTATATTCGGATGTTTTGTTTGCATTGCGTCCGATATTAATTCTAGAACTTCGGAAGCTGGATTTATTCACCGATGTAACTATTACATTGGATTTGTGAAGTTGGCAATTGTTTACTAATGGATATAACTTATAGCTTTGATACCGTAGTGGTTCGTTTATTGAATTTGTTTGAAATGCATAAATGTATTTAGAATATAAAACTAATGAAATTGAATTTTATTATAATAACAAATTTACTACTAAAAATATATTGTATTAACTTGATTGCTGTTTTACTATGAAATTGTTTATTATTTCTATTTAATTTTAGTTTTGTTTTAAATTAAATTTGTTTTTAAAATACTTTTCAACAATCCAATTTTATATTTACAACTAAAATTTTATATTTATTGTTTATTTAGTTAAATATTTGTGATGTTTACTATATAATGGTATTTTTTTATTGTAGCGTCTACAAATACTTTCTTTTCAGATATTATTAATAAAATGGTTACTGGATTCCTAGAATTTCAATCAGGAAATATATTCTTAAATATTATTGAATATTTCTAAAAAAACGTGTATTAAAATAGCAATTTAAAGTTTTTTTAAATATATTTCAAAATTATTCTCTTTATTTGTGTAAGAAGAGATATTCAATCTCCGTATTCATTTTACACGCGGAAGTAAAGCTCCGTCTCCGAATTCACACTTCAGATCTGTCGAATGTTAGCTTTTAAATCACACGACACTAATATATCTAGATATGTCATCTGTTTCAAATAAAACTATTTTTACGGATTAAAACTCGCGTATAATTTGGTTACATTTTTGATTTACAGACACTTACATCTCGTATACCCGTGAACACGATTACTGCAAAGTATTCGAAACGTCGGGTTAAAATAAAAAATGTAACCAAATTATACGCGAGTTTTAATCCGTAAAAATAGTTTTATTTGAAATGTGTACTCGTGAAAATCTAAGAAAATGCTATGTCATCTGTTATTAGAATAACTTAGTTCAGCTGAAGGAAGCGAAGCCCTTGCTGGTTAAAAGTGTGTTTCGTTACTAATGGTACTCTTCCTAGAAGAATAATGGTAGGACGTCGAAAATTGCCAGAGTTATCGAGGACAGTGACTTATAGGTTCTGAAATTTTTGTGACATTTGTGATTGCAGCTTTTTATTAAATGGTTAAATTTGTCCGATGGATTCCCATGTGTAACGTTTTGAAATCGCACGCGCGAGTTCTTAGGTTTAAGATTATAGCCACAGTTTATTCTGCTATATCTGCTAGTTCTGCTTAAGAATTCTAATGCAGCTACAATGCTTTGCTCAGCTCCGCCCGTAAATACTGGCGGACCTAGTATAATAAGAAGTAAAACAGTGCAAATGAAACTCATGGTTAGTCCATGGATATATGATAGACTATGGATATTTCCACATATAGAAGCCGCCCTTGAGAACTAGGGAGGGATGGAAGACACCGGGTACACTATGGAAGGGTGGATGGGGAAGGAATGGTGACTATTGATTTCTTTATAGAGACGGATTTTCTACTTCTTTTTTAAAATTTGTCTATTGTATTGTATGTTATTAAATACACATATCAAAAATAAAATTATTTTTAACACAGAACGTTTATTTTTGCTTTGATATTCCTCGTTTGTATTATTGTCTGCTCTTGTTTGTTTAATTGAAATGATGTTCATAAATATATATTTTTTTATATTGTAATATTGTTTCATTATTGACTATTAAATGCTTGATTTTGCGATAACATTTGACTATTTCTGAGTGGTTTATATTAATAATAATAATAATTAAAATATATTGTTTGATGTCTCTTCTAATTCTTTATAACTGTAAATCAACACTAGAATTTATTGTTAAAACTTGGTGTAATTTATGTTCCAAAATAAGTCAGGGGTTGCCTAAAAGTTTTGGGGGTTTACTTCATTATTTGGTTTGCTGTATTTAATTTATTTGAATTTTCTATTTTCACCTGAAAGGGTTATTTATAGTTATCGTCTGGATTATTGAGTTTCTGAACTTTAATATATTATGGTTATAGTAAAGAAGATTGTATTTATAAATCGTACGTTGAAATAAAAATATCAGTATTTCTTTTAATTTTTTTTTATTATATTTTTATTTGTAAACTATTGTTTATTTATAATAAATATCAGCGTGTGGTGGATATTTACTCGAACAGTTAGCCTCTTCACAAGTGAAAATTAAGGAATGATGAGAATAAATAGTTATGATTAAAATGTGAATATGACATTCGTTCAAAACAAATAATATTTATTCTCATACTCATTCACTCATATTCATTCCTTAATCAATATAACAGAAATACTATTATACATATATGTGACATTATATTTATATTATCTAATTATCTAACATTTATTATGTTGTTATTATTAAATGTAATTTAAAAATTGACTGAAAAAATATATTATTTTAAGATTTTAGAATTCTCTGATTACAGCTGAAAAAAATTAGCAATAGAAAAATATTTGTTACATAATATTATAAATAAAACGTGGCAACTCACAGCCCTCCTAGTTAAAGATTAGTACAGCAGTTACGTCAGACTGCAATAGCTGTTAGAATTACGAATTCATACATCTAGTACATTCATTCCATACACTAAATAAATGTATTACCCATTCTATTTTAGTTTATCAAAGAGACTGCATTAGTTTTGGAAATTAAATTTCAATCGTTTCGTTTCCATTTGAGCATTAATTCCAAATATTTAAGTGATCAATGAGAGCATTAATGCGTCGTTTGATTCTGTTTATTTTGATCATTCTAGCGTAAAGAGATTGTTCACAGGATTACCGATTTTGATGATTTGACTACTTATTCCAATTCGTGTATTTATTTTTGATTTGTAAATACTTAATATGATAGATATAAAACGAAATAGGATTAACTAAATATATATTTTTTGTTTTTTGTTTATTGTTTTACTTTTTGGGTGACCTTGTGCTTATAACTTTGAATATTGTCTTTTTTTAAATGAATTTGTAGGATTTCAATTCTTTATAGCTATTATCCTATAAATCCTTAGTTTTCTGGACTTTATTTCAGAGTTCACGATACATGTAAAGCGTTACTTTTTAAAGACTTTTGAGGTCTTATAGTGTGAGAAGTGTGATTATAGACATGGGGTTTCCAACATACTTGTTTAATAGTAACTGTAGGGGGGAACGGGGAAATGGGGAGGAACCCCGTGTGGTGCAATTTTAAAAACAAATGAATCCATATATTCCATATTTCTATTATATTTAGTAAAAAATCGAAACATATTTGAATTAACAATTATACATCTAAAATGATTTTAATTTATATGACTGTTACTATATATATGTTTTATATTATTTATATGATATTTAAAGTTAGTATAATATATATTAGAACTACTTAGCTATGTTAGTAACATGTGTAGGTGTAATTTATGTGATGTTATACCTTTGATGAAACATTATCTAATTTTGACTCAACAATGAAATAACTAGACCGTATAATTACTGTAGTAATTATGTTATATTCACAGGTCTGTCCTTATCATTAAATAATATTAAATGAAGAAAATAATTCTGTTTAAATGTTACATTATTTTTATTTTATCTGTAACAATATTATAAGATAAATAAGTTTGTTTGTTTTATGCGCTAGTCTTTTAAATTACAGGAGAGATCAGAAAAGTCATTTCTGATTATGATAGACAGGTTCATGAGAAGGGCTGAAGAATATCTGTATTACTCTTCTGTTCTTAGTAAGATAACTAAGAACAGAACAGAACAGAATAGTGAATAAAAACTTTTTTCCGCGGGTGAAACTGCGAGTTACAGCTACTTTTATATATATAGAATTATATCTGTCATTAGAAATAAATGTTTTTTAATTAATAGTTTGTTACTATTTATTTTATTCGTTATAAATATTTTTCCGTTATTTTTATCAATGTCGGTTCCAATCTGGTACATGACATATATTACATAAAAAAATATAAGGTTTTTTGAATACTCCTTATACAATGAGATTTATAAGGAATTGAAAAAAAAAGCATTGATTAGAATATAAAGTATGGTTATTGCAAAAAAAAAATCCCTTAATATTTGTTAATAACTAACTGTTACTAGACAGATCATAAACAGTCTAGAATTTTAACTGCAAAAGTTCGTCTTATTCATATTTTTATATTTATTTTGGTCATAACCAATTATTTTGGTTTTAGTAAAGTTAAGATAATTTTCAGGAGTGAAAGGTGTTCTAAATGTTGACTCAGCTAAGCAGACAATTTGACCAAAACCAGTACCGGATTTTTTAGACATTTATCAAACCTCAAGGATAATATATAAAAAATGGACAAGCCGTTTTCAGGTTCAAGTGACGACGTAATAAGTTTACATTTTATATATTAAGATTTTTATAAATAAGTAATCAACATAGTCCTCAAATACATCAATAATTTAATAGCAGGTCAATGCACTCCTAAAATAGATACCTGGATCCTGAAAGCTGAGAATGTGATAAGGCCAGTACAGGTTAGTGATGCATGCATGTCAAAGGCAGAGTGCATGCTCGTGCATGACGTTCCTTAATTGCATGTCTGTATGCAAATGTCATGCCTTCACTTAGTTTACTTTCTATTGTGTTATCTTCTTTATCATGCAATGTTAATAATATAAGAAAATATATAGACTATATTTTAAATAATATTTAATGTTTAGAATTATATATAATAACGGGCTGTAGTATATAGTTTGGACCCATTCTGGGCCTTTATTCGTGAGCCTTGAGCATGGCAGAATGGAAACTATTCGGGCAAATTCCAGTAGTAATAACTTGAGTACAGCCGGATAATTATATATAATAGCAATTATGAATAACAAAAGTTTACATATAAAAAAAAATATGATTGTTCATTTTTACTCTGTTTTTTTAACAACGTATTTTAAAAATAGAGAGAATTCATATTAAAAGTAAAATATGTTTATATATATAGTTAATATACATCGTGGTATAGTTGTATAACTGATTTTGTTATTATAACTGCTTAATTTTGACGGAAATTACTGTTGTTACTACATATTAATATAATGTGATTAATTTCTCATTATAGAGCATGTAAATATTTGCTTAAACATAAACATGTTATTATACAAATTATACTGATAAATATATGTAATATACAAAATATAATCTAATCGACATGACGTATGATAGAAGAGCTGCCAGGTGAATCGACACCAAATAATTGGTATAAAGACTTGATGATGAAGAATGTAGTATGGTGAAGAAGAAGAACAAAAAGAAAAAATGAAGAACATAATAATGATTGGTATAATTATGGATGATTGAGAGGTAATTTATATTTGTTTTGTATATTTACACTTTCTTGATTCATGATCACATATAATTATTATTCATAACTATTATATATAATTGTTCATGCTGCTATATTATCATGCTCTGAGCTTGAGAGTCTCGAATGGGTTTGAAAGAATTCGGACAACTTGCGAAATAATTTTTACAATTGTATGTACAGTGGTTAACTTTATATTATAATGACTAAATCAACAAAAAATATTGAGTGATAACATCTTATGGGAGGTTAAAACGTTTCGTTACGTAACGTAAGACGATGCCAGTCTGTCTGGCTTCGTTTTCTCTAACGAATTCGGCATTGGCAGGTAGGCTCATTCTCTTTCATTCTAACCCAAAGCGTTAGCCCTATTTTAGAATATAGTATATATATTTCAGAAAACAATATAACAATATTTTGAGAGATTAAATATTGATATTAATATTGTACATACACTTAATTTTAAAGTAAATAATTAACAATTATATCTCAAAATAAAATATATTTTACAATCAATAAACGATCAATTTTATTAATTCATAACCTTTCCTTACATTATCATATTAATATAAATAAAATTAAGTGATAACCTAAGTTTTTATCAGGTTAAGCAATTTCAATATTATAATATAATACAATAGTTTTACTTAGATTAGTTTAAGTTATCACTTTGCTCAGGTGTTTCAGATGCACAAGTTTAGTTTTTTTCATACTTAATATAAATACAATAATGTAACTAAATATATAAATGTATAATAAAAAAATCCAAATTCATAAATCCCACTCAAACATTTATAATATCAGCACGATGTTTCGAACCCGTCCTCCCCAGACACCGTTTCATTAAAATTCGCTCGACACGTTTTCTCGAAGACGTTAAGTGCGTCTTTATTATTCATCAGCTTTTACCTCTATATGTAAGAAATATTTCTCAATATTCCAATCGGATTTCATCAACAGGCTTTTGTAAAATTTTGATCATATTTTTTTGTAACTTTTTGTGTTATAATCCAACGCCCATTTGATGTTATAATAAAAACAAAATCTTTTACTAAGGTTTAAATCAAATGAAGAAACACATAACATAACAAACCCAGGTACGTTATAGTTTTCACGCTTTTTCCTGTCAGAGCTTTTAGCGTAGATAAATCGAGATTGAATGAAATGTTTCTATACCTTTGAAGTAATACATTTATGTTTAAATGTAATAAGTTGTATTATTATAACATTAGTGATATTCATTATAACATAACTCACAATACAAATATCCTGAGTGGCGTATATTGCTTTAAATTTACGTAGAAAGGAATGCAAATTTTCTCGTATAACATTCCAAGAACCCGGTAAGATTTTGGGAACATTCCCCGCCCTATTCAAAGCCCGAATTCTTGAGCCTTCCATCTTGGTTCCATTTGTAGAAATAACGTTTGCATTTTCAAAGTTAAAGGGTATTGTAATTTAGAAACGGAACGATTTTAATGGGATTTAGTTTATTTATTGTTTGTATATATACATACATGTAAACTGATATATTTTTTAATATTTATATATAAACAAACCATATATTCTATTGTATAAAATGAGTTAATTAGTTTGAGAACTTCCGAGTCACAATAAGTAAAAAAAGAACTTAATTGCTCCCAATAAGTAAAATAAATATATACATATAATACCAAAATAAACATATAGATAGTTTGTGAGTTTACTGAAACAAAAATTTTAATGTTTTCTAAGATTTACACGAGTACTACACATATAGCTATTTTACGGATATAACTCTCGTTTATTATTACATTTTTATATTTAACCCGACGTTTCGAATGCTTTGCAGCAAACTTGTTCGCGGTAAGACGAGATGATGGTGTCACCAACGTCGAGTTAAATATAATAAACGCGAGATATATCCGTAAAATAGTTTTACAAAAATCATAAAATATATCTTTCAAACAAAATAATATCCTAACACGAAAATAAAAAAATTGATTGAGTGATAAAAATCTCAATTATTAAAAAGTTTTGTAAATTTAATCAGCGTTTTCTTTTAATGATATATATTAAGGGGCTTATAATTAAAGAAAATTTAATTATAAGTCCCTTAATAAATATCATTAATTGTATTCTTCTTAATTTTCCTTTGATTAACTATTTTAATCACAACCCAAAGAGTTTCGGTCTATCTATTAATACTATTTTTATTGTAATTGGTCCGAACCAGTCCAAATTTAGTGCTTTTGAAAATGAGCCGAAATATAAAACTTTTAGGGAGAAGCATATTAATGACTAAAATGTAAGCTGCTGTTACTTTAAAATATACCTAGTAGGTAATTTTCTTTCAACTAATTGAAATGATTGGACGCCAAAACGGAAAAAAAGTTGATAGATTTACATAAAATATCTTGGCCCGTATGTAAGCCATATCAAAATCTGTCAAGAACATTTGATGCTCAAACAAACAAATAGATAAATGTCAATGTTTTTGTCATTTATTATGTAAGTTTTTTTATATAAATATAAATATGTATATATATTTATATATATATATATATATATATATATATATATATATATATATATATATATATATATATTATTTTTCTTTATATTAAAAGGTAGACCAAAGAGCATACTGATTGTATATGAAAACCTTCACCCACGCTCTCTTGTACTTTTAGGAGATGCACAAAAGCGATGATGATATATGACCTCTCTTTTATAATTCGTGTAATATTCCATTATCCAGCTGTACTCACATAATTACTATCGAAATTTGCCCTACTAGTTTTGAAGCTATTCGCGTCTTTATTCATGAGCTCTGAGCATGGTGGAGCACGCCGCGATTCCGCGATCTAATCGGGCTAATTCCGATAGTGATTACGTGAGTGTAGGCAATTATTTATGATAGTAATCAGGGATCAAGCAAAAATACAAAAAAGATACAAAAAGATCTTGTTAATACCTTAGCTTAATTGTTCTCACTTTAATAGAGTCATATCTAGTACTTTTATTTCATGGTCTAATTTATAAAATGTTACATTAATTTAAGCCTATGCTTTTACAGCGTCGGTTCGAAATCTCGAAGCGCTTATAAATCAATTTAGAAATTACTTTTAAACGGTTTCCGTGGATACGTTAAACTCGAATTTAGTTTGGAATAAGCTGAGATTAGATACAAGAAATACGGTGAGGGATAATCCGCTGAAATTATTTAAAGATATTGAAATGAAAAAATTAGTTTTCTTATAATGTCCGAGGCCATATCAATCTGTCTGACGTTTTTTGAAAATTTAATGTGTGCTAGGTATTATATTAATAGATTTAATATAAATTCTTTAAATTATTAAAACTAATAAAATAATAAAATTTTGTATGCGAGAAAAATCAAATAAGTATTTTTGTTGTTTTGTTTATAATTTTCAGATATCGAAAACATTTTAATAATTATTTTAAAATGTAGCGAAAATTTTTCTAAATAAATATATAATTTTTAGACTCACAAAAAAAAATACAAATATTTTATTGAAGTAAGTACTGTAAGAAATCAAAACATCGCATGTAAATACTAATAACAAAGTGTATGTTTGTTTTGGCAAATTGGAAAGACGGCTTAGTATCCGTTCGTAATAGGATATTATTTGTCGATGAGCCTCATCTTCAGACGTGACCTTACTATTGAAACTCGAAGATGAAGAGGATTTATAAATAATAAACGACAAAATCATATTTACCCGGCTGTACTGTAAAGTTAATACCGGCTGTACTGTAGAGTTCACGCCGCGATTCAGCTGTTCTCATGAATGACTCACGTGACTACAGACGGATCACGGATCACAATGGTCAAAAATACAAAACAAAATATGCAATATACTATATAACAGTTTTTGTTATCATCATTTATCATTATCGTTATTCTGGGAATTGTGCACTAGATACATAGGCCTTCAGCATTGGGCGCCACAGGGACCGGTTCTGGGTCACTCTCATCCATTGGAATCCAGTGACCATCACTAGGTCATCGGTCTATCTCATGGGTGGGCTATCTACGCGACCCTGCGTCTCCCGGTTCGTAGTAGCCACTCCAGAACTTTTCCGTCCCAACGGTCGTCAGTTCTACGATCTATGTGCCCTGCCCACTGCCATTTAATTTTCGCAACTCTAAGGGGATATTTGCTATAGCATTTTATAATTATTATTTATAGTTAAGAGAATTATGCAATAGCACACTCAAACCTACATTTTCAAATTGAGAAATTCGACTTTATATTAAAAATATATATTATACAATATGGTAGGGGTATTAGTATTGATTCGATTTAGTAATACCAATGTCAGTCTCTCCGTCACGCGCCTCGCATAATTTCCTTGCTGTACGAACAAATAACATTAAAAATCAACTTCCACTGTAGCGGAAAAATCAAGCTTGACGGAAAATCACTCGGAAAATTGGAGAGACGAGGTTTTGATCATTTTAAATTGTGTAATGTTTTCGTTGGAAGTTGTCGAGCGATAACTGTGATTTTCCGTAGATATAATATAATATATGAAGATTTTTGTTTTGTTTTAAATTTACTAGAAAATTGAGACTAAAAATAAACAAATGTGTTTTGTTTTATTTTATAGAATTTGTAACTCAACGAAACGCGATGAAATTAATAACTATAGAGAAGTCAAACTCATAAACCTAATAAAATAAAGCACAAAGTTATTTCAGAACGAGTCAGAAATGAAATACCTAAAATCACAAACGACTTATATAATTTTAGATCTAGCTTACCACCAAGATTTAAATATAAATCTACCTTGATCAACGCCATCTAGTAACGAATTGACAAACTAAGGTTGATTTAAGAAAACTCCAAACGATCTATATATTTCAGTAGTTATATAAGTCGTTTTATACGCCTTTTATATGATCTATTTTCTTTTAATTTTCTATAATTTTCCTCTTATTTAAATCTACGTTACTCTGAAAAGCTAATGGAAAGTTTAAATCAAAATTGCATCCAATAAATAAGCGGAATAAATGAAAAAAAAAAAATCAAACAATACGATAAAATCCTCATCTGTCAAACTGCTTTGTTATAGAAGGATTATTGAGTGAGGAAAACTTTAGGGGTCTATCACATGTTACGATAGTTTTCAGTTAGAATAACATGGATATATTTTGTAATCTTTTACATTGCATATTATTACGTAAACACATTTATTTATATTCAATTTCTAAACTAAAATAATTAATAAACATTGCTTCCTTGTTTTCATAATAAAACAGAACTAGTATAATTACTTATTAATATTTTTATAACAATTGATAGCAATTTATCGATATAACGACACGTAATGTGCATTCATTTTCTATTGGCACGCGGCTTACTGCAAAACTGTCAGTTGTCGGCGACTGGAAATCCTTTTAGAGAACTTTCTGAACTATACAATACCACACTCTTGGCTTTACGTAGGAACTTGTTTCGGAAGAAATAACAGTTTTATTTGTTCAATATGCGGTCTCCGAAACGAAATACGTAGTGCAGTATTTCCCTTTAAAACGACATTTTGTATTATTAAAGTTATTACTTCCAACTATATGTATTTCATGAAAGATCCAGCATTTAAAATAATTCTTATTTTAGGTAAATAATTCTTTTATCTCTGTGCTAATTACATGATAATAATAAATTTGATTAGAAAGTAAAGCTTTAATCTCATATTTCAACTTTCGTATTTTGTTCTTTTATTTTTTTAACGTCTTATTAAGTTAGAATGCAATTTTGCAACGTTCATTCGATCTCTTAAAGTCAAAACTACTTATATTTTCTCAGGGACCTAAACTGTAAGCAAACCAAATTGAGGGCGAATGTTAGTTTATAGTATATACCCAGAAAGGTGAAGAACCTTCGTGAGAGCGTGTTCTGCTAACATCTGGTGAGATAACTCCACGTGCCACCCTTTTTTCTGAACAGACGTTGAAATATTTATATTGACGATTATTTATGGCTTTAGTTATAAATCTTGGTTATACAAGAATTCTATTTTGAGATATATTATAAGATTATTTTAAGATATTCATGAGAAGTATACGTTATATTAATATATAATCGAACTAGGTTTTGTCTGTGGCTTCATCGAATACAAAAATAAGAGTCTGTAAAAAGGCTTTTAATTCATGATTTTTCTTATACTGATTATGCAAAATTGATTTCCGCGAAACTCTTATTTGAATGCGATTAAAAAAAATCCATGATTACACTAATGATCTATTCTTAATATCTGTCTAGGAAAAGGTCAAATCGGATAAGTATTTTCTTCTTCGTGTATAAATCTCACAAACTTTACTTCTTTATAACATTAAATTAGATAACCTTATTAAAAAAAAAATTTAAACACACACATATGCGGATGAAAACGTTTCAATACCATATTTAGTAACACGCGTTCTCTCTATATATAACAAAAATTAACGTCGGTGAGGTTATTTTCGTAACGGAAACGACCATCCGTTGGGGGTCCGACTAATGAACGTCAAATAAAATGACAACTTTTACATTACATTTCATTTCGGGTAGACTCGTATATCCTATTTACAATATAAAATGGTTTCAAGTAATCAAATAAATGATATACACAAAAATAATTTTCTATGTTTTTTGATTAAGAGATTTTTTGTGGTGGTCACTTATAAACAAAATTTTTTTCAATTACAATAAAAATATATATGTTAGTATAACCTTTGATTGATATAGACATTTAAATTCAATAACAGATTAACCATATAAAAGCATAAAAACCATTATCTACTAATTCAGCTAATTATTTGATTGCAAATAACTTTATTACCGATATTTTTCCGATTGAACATTGAAAATTTCCAATCATTGAACTGACTGTATCTAATTCTGTTACAATTTCGAAATACTGATCAAGTTTGCGCTGAAGCAACGACGGAGGAAGCGTGGCAGCCGCGTTTCCGCTTTTCGCTTCCCGTGACGTCATCGTCAGCCATCTTTGACTTTTATGGAACCGAGGCTTAAAAACATTACGAATGGTTTCTAACTAATAAATAATAAAATATTACTTTTAAGTCAAATGTAATTTAACTTAATTTGTTTTGGCTTAAATGGTCTAAGTAAATGAAGTTTTCATTTCTTTTATATCTTCTGTTTTTGCTCGCGAGATAGGACTAATTAGTTAGTTCTAACTGAATTAGTTTTAAACTAATCAAGGAAATGAAGGTTGAAGTTTGTTTTAAAGCTTCTGAAAATATAAAAACACTTTTGTGTTAGTTTATGTAAATAAAATATTTCTTCATTAAACATAATTTATATTTTTGTATTAAATTTGGTTTGAATTTAATGAATATGTATTCAAATATATAAATAAAATATATTTTTAAAAACTATGAGTCGGTGTAACAGTACGCCAACCTCGTCTCTTGATAGCTAACAATCACATTTTCTTTTAGAAATTCATTGCAAACAATATTTTTTTTCGCATTTTATTTCAAAGCACATTTATTGAAAAGGAATTCTGAGCGAAATATTATATTTCTGGTTTTTAATTTCCTTCTTCGATGGCCTATTTTTAAAATGTCTCGAAGTATTACTGTTTATGAAAATAACTGAATGAATAGAATATAGTTCTTTGATATAAATTATTTTTACTATAACGTCGTTTTTAAAAGTTCAACTAATGAAATAAAACTGATAAGCGGATTTCTTTATCTCATTTATCAAACTAAGAAAAAACTGGATGAAGATCGTGAAAATCGATGTTTGAAACAAACTGACATTGACGAATACGAACAAAGGCATCATTTTTTGTAATTTTTTTTTCCACATAATATTTGGAATTATGAAGTGAGTTTAAATTATAAGATATAAATAAAGATTAATTTAGGAATCTATAGATTACTCTTAATTGCAAAATAACTATTTGATATTCTATAAACATATTATTAAAAAAGGAACTAAAATTCAGGCTTTTTCATATTATCTATCGAAATAGAACAGTTTTGAGTTAGAAGTAATAACAATGTGAATAGACTATATTTCAATTTGAATGTGAATTGTTTTAATAAGAGGGATCCTTCGACCCGCAGTAAATTAATGAACCGAGCGTACAATAGTATCACGTATAAATTTCTAGAATGGTTCCCATTGATAGAATAAAATTCCTCTCCAAGCTGGTATAACTTAAAATATGGGTATATTACTGGAATAATCGAGAAAATATTCCTTTTAAAGTTATTGTTTATGTTAGAATATCTTTATAGCTCAGGGATGGCCAACCTTTTTATGCACGTGCCACAATGTAAAAAAAATAATTAAATAAGTAACGTGCCACAATAAAATTTCATTTGAAATGCGTGATGGTATTTAGATAATCAAATAAAAACAATTCTTCTTTAAATTTTTTTTTAATCAATGTTTTACAGTTATTTTGTTTTAATGCGTGTCATCAAAACCTTCAAACCTGCGACTTGTGGCACTCGTGCCATTACTTCGCGATCCCTGTTACAGCTTTCTTAGGCTATTGTATCTGTGATATTAAAAATATATCATAAGTTAACTTATATTTAAAATTTTCTAACATCTTTTTATATTTAGGCAAATTCTTTTTATTCTAGGTCGTTAGTGTCCACGGTAGTCTGTACCTAATGACAAAAACATGAGACGACAGGTGCAGTGTAACATCGTTAGACAAATTGATATTTACTTAGACAATTGACGAGCGTTGACGTAGTGGTAGCGAACATTTGGGCTAATTCAAATTCAAATTCAAAATATCTTTATTCAAATAGGCATTTACACGCACTTTTGAATCGTCAATTATTACATTATAAAAATGTCAGTATAGTCAGTCCGTCCTTAAGCTACCACCAGCTCGGAATGCTGTTCTGTTGAGAAGAGCTGGCCAGAAACTCAACAGTTGCTCTTTTTAAAATATGTGAACAATGTTTGATATACAGATTAGAATATCCTGCAAATGAGTCAACAACCAAAGCTCCACAACCTAACCTTTTACTTGATCGAAATACGATCAACTAAGAACTCTTGTATGCTATAATAAGCTTTATTTCATAGTATACTTTTAATTTTAGATTTTCTTTTAGAAATTCATTGCAAACAATATTTTTTTTCGCATTTTATTTCAAAGCACATTTATTGAAAAGGAATTCTGAGCGAAATATTATATTTCTGGTTTTTAATTTCCTTCTTCGATGGCCTATTTTTAAAATGTCTTGAAGTATTACTGTTTATGAAAATAACTGAATGAATAGAATATAGTTCTTTGATATAAATTATTTTTGCTATAACGTCGTTTTTAAAAGTTCAACTTATGAAATGAAACTGATAAGCGGATTTCTTTATCTCATTTATCAAACTAAGAAAAAACTGGATGAAGATCGTGAAAATCGATGTTTGAAACAAACTGACATTGACGAATACGAACAAAGGCATCATTTTTTGTAATTTTTTTTTCCACATAATATTTGGAATTATGAAGTGAGTTTAAATTATAAGATATAAATAAAGATTAATTTAGGAATCTATAGATTACTCTTAATTGCAAAATAACTATTTGATATTCTATAAACATATTATTAAAAAAGGAACTAAAATTCAGGCTTTTTCATATTATCTATCGAAATAGAACAGTTTTGAGTTAGAAGTAATAACAATGTGAATAGACTATATTTCAATTTGAATGTGAATTGTTTTAATAAGAGGGATCCTTCGACCCGCAGTAAATTAATGAACCGAGCGTACAATAGTATCACGTATAAATTTCTAGAATGGTTCCCATTGATAGAATAAAATTCCTCTCCAAGCTGGTATAACTTAAAATATGGGTATATTACTGGAATAATCGAGAAAATATTCCTTTCAAAGTTATTGTTTATGTTAGAATATCTTTATAGCTCAGGGATGGCCAACCTTTTTATGTACGTGCCACAATGTAAAAAAAATAATTAAATAAGTAACGCGCCACAATAAAATTTCATTTGAAATACGTGATGGTATTTAAATAATCAAATAAAAACAATTCTTCTTTAAATTTTTTTTTAATCAATGTTTTACAGTTATTTTGTTTTAATGCGTGTCATCAAAACCTTCAAACCTGCGACTTGTGGCACTCGTGCCATTACTTCGCGATCCCTGTTACAGCTTTCTTAGGCTATTGTATCTGTGATATTAAAAATATATCATAAGTTAACTTATATTTAAAATTTTCTAACATCTTTTTATATTTAGGCAAATTCTTTTTATTCTAGGTCGTTAGTGTCCACGGTAGTCTGTACCTAATGACAAAAACATGAGACGACAGGTGCAGTGTAACATCGTTAGACAAATTGATATTTACTTAGACAATTGACGAGCGTTGACGTAGTGGTAGCGAACATTTGGGCTAATTCAAATTCAAATTCAAAATATCTTTATTCAAATAGGCATTTACACGCACTTTTGAATCGTCAATTATTACATTATAAAAATGTCAGTATAGTCAGTCCGTCCTTAAGCTACCACCAGCTCGGAATGCTGTTCTGTTGAGAAGAGCTGGCCAGAAACTCAACAGTTGCTCTTTTTAAAATGTGAACAATGTTTGATGTACAGATTAGAATATCCTGCAAATGAGTCAACAACCAAAGCTCCACAACCTAACCTTTTACTTGATCGAAATACGATCAACTAAGAACTCTTGTATGCTATAATAAGCTTTATTTCATAGTATACTTTTAATTTTAGATTTAAAAGCAAGTAAAGGAAGATCTAAGATATCTTGTGGAAGCTTATTATATATGCGAACACTCATGCCCATGAAGGATTTTTTAACTTTTTGTAGACGAAATATCTGCGTTGAAAGTTTATTTTTAATTCTAGTATTTATATTTATACATATCCAAGTAATATTGGCCAATATTGGCAATATTGGAATTGATTTATTTATATTTTTTGTTTTAAAACATATTCATAAACCAAACCTAGTACTATGGATCTAAAATTAAAAATAAGTAACAATTTGGAAGACGTTTAATACATAAAATGTCTATAAAGGTTACATTTGTAAAGCAAATTAATCAATAATTGCTTAATAACACTGAATCAGCAGTTACCAGCCTACAGAATTTAATATTAAAATTTTAAAGCAATTTAGTCTTTAAATATTTATATCAACGTTAAACGGAAATTTCAAGCAAAATCAGTTAATTAAAACTCGGAGAGAGTTTGAATTTCGAAATACATTTTGTATTTTATATTCTCATAATTAAAACCAGTAGATACTGGATTGTAACGAAATATAGAGATCTACTGTTGAATTAGTCTTAATTTTAGAAAAGATCTTGTTTCTAACGATTATTAAATGGTTTATATAAATTAGAAAATATGCTTTCATTTATCAAAAATAGACTTGTACCCTATGTAAGAAACAGAGAGTTGTACTCTATATTTGTTAAATATGTATAGCTGTATAATAAGAAATTTACAAAATACTATTTTAATAATTGTTTCATAACTGATATTTTTTCCTGTTTGTTTTTTAAAAAATGACTTTGATTTTACTTGATTTACATTCTATATAGTTTGTACATGGACCTACTCCACCTACAACCTGCACCTCGGGTTGACTGGCAGAGAATGCCACCAGGCATTAATTCCGTCCTTTGTAATTCTTTATTTTTTTGGTTTTACAATAAAGTTTAAATAAATAAATAAACATAATTTTTTTTAATAAATAACTAGCGTTAAAATAAAGTCTAATATATACATAGTTATGTACGTATATATATGACGGAGCTACAAGCCCAAGCCGCTGAGTTGGTACTTAGCATTGTCCCCTAACCAATATTCTAAAAATACGTACAATAGCCAATACTTTTGTGTATTCTACTTTACGTAGTAATACATCAAAATTAATATTAAGATTACTCTGTATAACTAACAAGTAAACAATTATCAAATCTGTAAATAAAATAGAATTTATAACTTAATTTAAATTGAAAAGTTCTTGGCGCGGCACGGTACAAAACACATAACAAAAAAAAAAAGTAAATGTCTATTTCCAAAGCCGAGCAACTCTTTAATAAACGATAAAACCGTATGTATGCATAATATAAACTGGAATAAAATCACAGTCCAAGCCTATCAGGCCTATCAGTACGAAATACGATTGTCACGTGCTCTTATGCTCAGTGATTGGGTAGCTTTTGGTTATCGGTTCGAGATCGCAAAGCGTAAATTTGCTACGTGCCTCAAACTTTTACATTTTATTCTTTGGGGCCGCGTTCCTTGATTTTTAAGAATTTTATGTCTGTTTTTTTTATATATTTGCAAATGATAATAATTGTATTAAAAATATATCTGTTTTATATAAATAATTTATAGGAATTATTGTATTAACATTAATTTAAAGTAGAAATGATATAAATAAACGTATATATGAACTGTAAACTTTACTATTTGGTACGTACCAAATAGTATTTCTTAACATTTTCTAATCCTCTTTTTTGTACACAGAACTCGCAATTTGAATGTTGTGCTCATGATTTTGGGATTCTTTTAAAAAAAAACATCTTACAAATTCAAAAAGAAAATTAAAAACCTGTTCAATAAATTAGATGTACAGAACCCCAGAAAAAAGAGAGGTCGCTTTTACCTTAGTGTTTCAAAAATACACTTGACTTGTTTTGAATTGAATGCCTACACCTTACGAATATTAAAGAGGTTGTACTGATTTTTTTTCATTACAGTTGCATGTTATTTATAAAAAAAAGATAAAATGTATAAAATATATTTTTAATCTGTTCGTGTTGAGTTTTAGTAATAAATTTAATAAGGTTGAACGAAAACCGTTTTCAGTTTGTAAAATGTCTTCGTTAGCTACTTAAGTTAACGAAGACATTTTACAAACTTTATTCTGTTTATAAGTTATCTCCAAAATACCAGACATTTATACTGACGTTGAGCGAGGATTTAATTTGATCTAAAATTTATAAAAATAAATAAGATTTCCTAATTTACTAGTAAATAAAAATATTACAAACATTTACAACTCTTCCGGAGTATCTTTGAAATATGACATTTATTTTGTAAAAAATATTTCTTTAATAATGTTTTAAACGCCAGAAACGTGGAACAGCAGCGTGGTGATCCTGTTCTTCAAGAAAGGTGACAAAACCTTATTGAAGAACTACAGGCCCATCTCGTTGCTGAGCCATATTTATAAGCTGTTTTCGCGGGTCATCACGAATCGTCTCGAACGCAAACTCGATGACTTCCAGCCTCCTGAACAAGCCGGTTTCCGAAAAGGCTATAGTACCATAGACCACATACATACGCTGCGGCAGGTCATACAGAAGATTGAGGAGTATAACCTGCCACTTTGCTTGGCGTTTGTGGACTATGAGAAAGCCTTCGATTCGATCGAAATTTGGGCGGTCCTACGGTCTCTCCAACGTTGCCGCATTGACTACAGGTACATCAAGGTGCTTAAACATCTATACCAAAACGCCACCATATCGGTCCGAGTACAGGATCAATGTACGGAGGCGATTCCACTGCAGCGAGGAGTGAGACAGGGAGATGTAATATCTCCGAAACTGTTCACCGCCGCTTTGGAAGACGCCTTCAAACTCCTGGAATGGCAAGGACTCGGTATAAACATCAACGGCGAGTACATTACCCACCTCCGATTTGCCGATGACATTGTGGTCATGGCGGAGTCAATGGAAGACCTAGGTGAAATGCTCACTAACCTCAACGAAGTTTCTCAGCAAGTGGGTCTAAAAATGAACATGGACAAGACGAAGATCATGTCAAATGTCCATGTTACACCCACCGCACTCTCTGTTGGGAGCTCAATTCTCGAAGTTGTTGACGAATACATCTACCTTGGACAAGTTGTCCGGTTGGGTAGGTCCAATTTCGAGAAAGAGGTTAGTCGACGAATCCAACTCGGCTGGGCAGCGTTCGGGAAACTGCGTGAAGTCTTCTCGTCCAAAATACCTCAGTGCTTAAAGACGAAGGTTTATAACCAGTGTGTGTTACCAGTGATGACTTATGGTGCAGAAACGTGGTCCTTTACTATGGGCCTCATAAGAAGGCTCAAGGTCGCTCAGCGAGCTATGGAGAGGGCGATGCTTGGTGTTTCTCTACGCGATCAAATCAGGAATGAGGAGATCCGTAGACGAACTAAAGTCGCCGATATCGCCCAGCGGATTAGCAAGTTGAAGTGGCAGTGGGCGGGGCACATAGCGCGAAGAACCGATGGCCGATGGGGCCGAAAAGTCCTCGAGTGGCGACCGCGTACCGGAAAGCGTAGCGTAGGATCCCCCCACTAGATGGACGGATGACCTGAAAAGGGCTGCAGGAAGCCGCTGGATGCAAGCTGCCGAAGATCGGTCACTTTGGAAGTCTATGGGGGAGGCCTATGTTCAGCAGTGGACGTCTTGTGGCTGAAATGATGATGATGATGATGTTTCAACAAACTGTGATGTATTTATTTTGTTACTTTTATTCATTTATTATCTTGTTAGTCTGTTTATTTGATTATATATTTTGAAAGATATAATTTGGAATATATATTTTATTCATAAATATATCGGTTTTTATAATTTAATGATATATTTTAATGTATTGTACAATATTTTAAATAAAAATTTATCATTTCTTAGTCAAGTAGGATTACAAAAAGAATTATATGATGTTTTATAACATATTTTTTCATTAAAAGTTAATCACTGTCTTTTGGTTGAGAAGCTTTTGTATTAAGAATGAACAAAGCACACGAGAGAATGACTTGTTCATATTTGGCTTAAGGGATTGGAATTGGATTTGGAATTAAAACTCTACATTGCGGAAGGTTTCATATCATCTTGCGAATAAACGGCAGAGAATTCAAGATTATAAAACTTTGAATAATATAATAATATATTATTTAGAAATGGGTCAGATATCAATGCTTTTATAGCTATATTATTATTACATATATTACATTCTTTAATTAATCATTATTTACGTTTATTTAACATAAAGAAATGTTTTGCTTTATGTATTTTTTAACGGTGTATTTTTAATTATTATAATATTAAACCTTTTCGGGGTTTTAGAATATAACCATAATAATTAAATAATAATATCAGAGATAAGATAAAAGTTAACTAAGTTTCGATATTAATTATACTTTCGTTTCTCTTAATATTTTCGGGTAATTTCAAGATCGCTTACTGGGACCTTGTTAGGGCGCTAAAAGGAAGTTAACTTCGCATTTGGAGTTATCTTTGAAAAGATAAACGAGTCAACGCGAAGCTAAAAGCCCTTTCCCGTATTTACACAGAAAAGAGCAATTATTACGCTTCAATAGATGAAAGACTACACTTTGTTATAAATAAACATTAGCTTATAATTATTAATAAAATGTACTCTGTCTATACTTATTTTATAACGCGGAAAAGTTTGTTTGTTTAAACGTGATAATCTTCAAAAGTATTGAATAGATTTGAAAAATTCTTTCGGATTATGATAGGTAAATAAAGAAGATTTTGGATTATCTAACATTACTCTGTTACTCTAAAATATAATCGTTCATGTGCGAGTGGAACCGCGTCTAACAGCTAGTATATCATATATACGGAATCTGAATTCTTTCAACCGCAGTTCAAATAATTCATTATATATACACAGTGTGATGAAAATATTAATATTGTAATGATGTATGCTGATGGTGTAAAGGAACTGACCGTATATTTAACACTGAAACATACATCTGCGTTCTGTTTAAATAATATACACATTAGTATGTGTTTATTTATTTATTTATTTCATTTTATTTATTTATTATGTTAAAGATACAAGAGCTTAGTGTTTCTTGGTGTCCTAAAACTCTCAAGAGTTTATACGAACACTGCATATTCCTCTAGGTACTAGTAAAAAAAAAAAAATTTAACAAATTATATAAATGCAAAATTTTTAAAATTAGAAGTTCAATTTATAATTGCAAATTATAAATCATTACTTAAATAAATAATTAAAATATAAATGATTTTATTAATTAAAGACGATACCAATAAATGAAATTAATATATCTTTTCTAATTAAATTATCTTATATTAATATATAGTAATATTTTGAAAAAATTTAAGACTAAAATTTAATAATAAATGTCCAATCTGCTAAATACAGCAAAATAATTAAAGTTTAAGGAATTAAAGAATCATGTCATATTTTATTAGGTAATTATTAGTTTTTCTAAATTTATATAATAATTTAATACATAGAAAGAAAATACACAAGGAATCTCGTGACATGATAACAATATAAAAAAACAATTTCTGTTTTTTATAATACTCCTGAGTATAATAACTTTTAGTATAAAATTAGCCGTTGCATATTTGAAGCATATCTAGGGGGTGTTCTAAAAGTGGAACTAATCCCTAGAGGAAACTAATGGAATGTGTTGAGAGGTGGTTGACTAAATATTCTTGTAAATATAATCTTATATATTTTGTTGGCAACTATAAAATTATTAAACCAATGGTATATAAATCTACATTACATTTAATAAATTAAAAATATGTATTATGTTAACGTGAATTTTATTTAATATTAAAAATTAAATATATCACAACTGATCTAATATGTCTGAGGTCTTTAATACCTTAACTTTATATTTTTTTGGGGTTTGCATATAAACGAATAGTGGTTTGAGGATGTAGAAGTATGTAATAGGAACCTCCAAAAGATATCTCCAAAAATTGGAAGGCGTAAATAAATTGTTTCTCTTGAGGCATGAAAAAGTGCAGAAGGTAAAAAAGGATAGAAAGGCTTTGAAAGTCTGGTTGTCTTACTTACCATAACAAAAAAAATTTTAGCACGTATTTTATTATGGACTAAGAGGGTGGTGTCGTCTCGGTAGATTTAAACAATATATATCTATCTACAATTTGACTATTATATTTATATATATAATATATTAGTCATAATTTGTAGACACTAAATATATTTTGTCGAGTCCTGGGCTGATTTTTAATTAAATTATGAAGTATTCTATTAATTTTATAAATATAATTACAAGTTAAACTCAAGGTATAATTAATTACAAGTAATTTCCAGTTTAGGAAAATAAAATATACACTTCTTCAATGTGCCAATATACCACGACAATAGAATTTCATTAACTAATTTAATTAGGAATGCACATCAAGGAGTTCTATACCATGGAATATTCATTAGCGATCATACTTCAAACGCCTTTGTTGTAAATCCTGATATCCAGTGTTATATAAGATATATAGCATAGTATAGCTATTAAATTTTCAAATACCTATTAATTAGAACGCATTATAAAAGACGACTTGAATTGCATTTCAACACTCTCAATACGTAAGATCACAAAACTTTATTCTTGTATGTTTAACTCAAAAGCTTACCCAAATTATTACGAAACCCAAATAACATAATATAAAAAATATACAAAAAAGGGGAATATCAATTAATAAATTTAAGCTAAGCTATATGTAAGTGGAATTCGTCCTATAAAGTCAAAGGTGAATGACATGCGTTAATGCACTGCGGATGAGAGCGAGTAAACAAAGGGTCCGATATGAGATGAGAGATGAGAATAGATTTTAAAGCCTGTAACATCTGCTATTGATAAACTAAAAATTAATCTTTTTAATGCTGTCTTATGTATGGGTATATTTTCAGTGATGTTTCTCATCTGTTTCAGTATTTTCAGTCATCAGTTTAATAACTCTTAATGTAGTTTTATGCAACAGAGTGTTCGCACTATCCGAACATTTAGAATATTAAGATATCGTGCGCCATTTTGAAAATTGCAACATTATTAAAAAGTATAGTTATCAAGGAAAAAGCATTCGATTATAACGGTTAATTTATTCCTCTACTTATTCTTTATTAAAACCTATAATATGATTCAGTGAAATAAAAAAAATTGCGGCCATATTTTTAAGATTAAGGATCTCATATGAGGCACCATTGCGTCATATCTGTTTACTTCTCATTGAATTTTACTGCTTTTATTTTCACTTGACTTACACAACAAAATATAATAACAAATACTTCGAATCCTGTATCGATATTTTTATATATTTATTTAAAATTTAATAAGCTTAATACGTGTTTTAAGACAATATTACCCTAATCTTGGTTAAGACATCTCTTTAATTACGATTTCAAACAAATATGATATAAACTTGTTTCATTTTATTGTTGTTCTTTTATAAATTCTTATTAAAATATTTCTATTAAGTACAATAAAGTGAAATAGTATTATTTTTTATTACAATGTTTTAAAGAAATATAGAACTAAAAAGTTTTTATTTTTCGACTTGTTTCTATTGACGCAGTGGGTGCTTTTAAGCCGTTTATTTTATTACTGAGACGGAATAAGCTGTATAAACATTAGGTTTAATTGTTACAAGGACATACATTTAATAGAATAACATTTATTATAATTATTATTATATATATTATTATATATATATTATAATATATATGTAAAGCACTAACATGGATTATTTTATTTAGAATTAGAATTGTATTTTACGTAACTTAATATATTATCTTGAAATGTCACTTCCATAAAATGTATATCCACAATACAACAGGTACACACGCTGTCTTATTAAGAAGCGAATTATTTACGCGGGCCGGCTTTTACAGTCTGTATTTAATTTTGTACCTCCGCACCTGTGGCTTTATTTCACGATTTTGGTTAAATTTGCACCTGGATGAATGTCAGAAACAATTGCTTAGGATAAAGTTGAGATGAAATTAAAAAAGTAGAAAGAGAATGTTGTTTTTAAAATTGTAGCTAATTTCATAAATTGTAATTTTGATTAATTTATATTTATCTACCTATAAAGTGTTAATGTATTATAAAACACAGTTGTTTAAGTGAGTTTTTATACGTGTGTATATTAATAATAGACCTTCTTATAAAATATATTTACTTAATGCAGTTTCGTTCGTAAAAACACGGCAATGATATAAAATTAATATAATTAAAAATAAACTAGTATGTAAGTGCGAAAATAATTGCTATGTCAAGATAATAGTCTAGAAGTTAATATTTTGTATGATGTCAGAATATTTTCGAATTTATTAAATTAGTTGTAAGAGAATCAAGTGTTGAAAGCCTTTTGCCTCTTAAAATACTCGTACGGAACCCTAAAACCCTACAAATTTATGGCTTTGGATGTTTCGAACTTATGTTTACTTTTTTTTATTTTGTACTATTTTATTTTATTTACTTGTACAATATATTAACTGTCGTTAACTATGATTATTATCATATATAATTATTCAGCTGTACTCACGTGAGTACTGTCGGCATTAGTTGAAATGTTCACGCTGAAATTCCGCCATGCTCAGAGTTCATGAATGGGTTCCCAAATGGGTTCGAAACTAGTCAGGGAAACTCCGATAATATTTACGTGAGTACAGCCTGATAATTACATATAATTGTATAATATAGTTCAAGTTTTAGACTTAAATTAAAGTATTTTATAATTTTAAGCTGAAAACCTTCGCTGGAGTCTTATACTCCAGCAACACGTGATAGGATTACCTGAGTGTTTTTTTTTTGTTGATTGTATAGTTCTTCTATAATATTCTTTTTTTATAATATTTTTTTTGGTTTTGTTTTTTTTTATTTTTTTTATATTATGTCTAAATAAAGTTTTTTTATTTGTAATTAATTATAGTAAAATGTTAGGTATATTTTTCAGCAGAACGTCTTTTGCTTTAAAACTTTACTAAATAGAGTCACCTAATTAGGAAAACTTATAATTAAAATTGATTAAATCAAAACGGGATATTTTTTTCTTACTGGAATTAAAATTAAAATTTTACAAATTTCAATTTGAGTTTATATTCTAATGTAGTTGGAGAAATATTCATTTCATATTTTTTACAATTTGTATTTGAATAAATCTAATAAGCAAGTTTTTTTAAACCGAAATTCGCGATAATTTCTCTTTATATTACTCGTATTTCTAAACAACATATTTAAATTATCGATCAAATGCAATGCACTACTCTCATACAAACAACTAAAATACATACAATAAATGAATGAAATAAATAACACAAATCAAAACATCATTCACTCACATTTACGCTAATGAAAACCCGAAACGCGTGTCTTATTTCGACCCACGTAACCTAATTACGCCTAAAAGAACCTCATCCGCACCGAACACATCAGAGTAATTATGGCATCTATTTACCAAACAGCCACAAATTCAGGTATAAACAACCATAGACTTTATATACAGGTAATAGAAATGGTATTCGCATGTATACATTGTTAGTAGATTAGCAAACATTGACGTCTCATTACTGCGATTGATATGCACTGAATTACGAGCGAAAAGGCTTTGTTTGTCGAATTTCGGGTCTTTGTTCTTTGATTCTTGTATTTAGGTCCTTTTAGCGAATGAGTTTTTGTCGGTTTGAGGCTTTTATGGAAATAGGGGTTTAATCTTACATAAGTCTGCCATTTTTTTGTTCATGATACAGATATCATTCAGTTAAATTAATATAATTAATTATAAGAATCAATTTGTAAAACTTTTTTTAACTTAAATACAGTTATAATTAAATACAGTTATTAGTAAATTAAAATTGTATAAATGCTAAATAAATATTTATTTTTTTATTTCCGAAACTTACCTAATATTATCTTTTCTTATTTTATTTATTAAAAAAAAAAAATTAAATAGTTATAATACTTTGGTTAATTATAAATTTGAATTGTTTAAAATACAGTTATTCTCTCTTTTGTTTACTAAACCAGGGATTTGTGAAGAGCGACCATCATCTGGTGCGTTGCCAATTAAATAATTAAGGATCCTAATTGACGTCAAATTTTGTTGTAAAATATTATTTAAGAGAGAATTTAAATCTTGTAACTTATTTATATTACAAAATATTTTATTTATTAATCAACAATAGTACTAGTTTAAATTTTTTATTAAATATGAACTATTACTAGTAAAATTAAAATTTCTTTAATTATTAATAAAATAAGTTTATTTTTAAAGCTTTATAATTTTTTATCGATATTTTTGATAAATTGGATTAAATTTTAATAACATTTTTGAATAAATTTTCTATCTACATAAAATATAATAAAAAAGTATTGGATATAAATTCGTAAAGGGAAAACTTTTATATTATTTTTGATATAATTTGAAATAAGATGTTAAATCACTCGAGTTATTATCATACTGACAAAGCCTCACGTAACAAGTGAGATAACTTCAGAAAGATCTTCAATTCACAAGCCATTGCCTAGGCGGGTAATTCCGTGCTTTATATTCCGACTCCGTTCTAACCCTAGATATTTCGAGCAGTTTTTTTTATAAAACGCTTCTGATTTTAGTCCGTTCTCTTGAATAAATAAAGATAAAATATATTGAAAAAATATATGTAGTAAAAGAAACCTAATAATATAGGTATTTTTATTTATTCTAATATTTCGTTTAGTCATTTGAGAAAAATCACAGATAATTTTTTTTATAAGAAAAATAACGAATATTATATATAATTAAAATAAAATAAATGAATATAACAATTCTAAAATTGTATCCAACTATCATAATTCTCCTCTCAACGGGGATAAAAATATTACATATATTTTTTTACACTTTTTTTGTTTGTAAAAAATATATATTTAATATTTGTATCCCAGTTCTGTAGGTATTTACCTAATAAAAAATTTTATTAAATAATTTTCAATATAAATATTCAACATAAAATATTCTGTGGTTTCTTTTAAGAAAACAAATAAGATTAATCACGCGTATAGAATAACTTTGTAACTAGCGAGTGAAGCCTGAAAAGGTCAGTTTTATAAATAAAGTTATCGGTTTCAAGATTGTTCGACTATACTAAGAATTTTAAAAGAAGTATTTATACTTAGAAACTCTACGACCATCTTTTATGGAAACTTTCGTGATCCATGGTTACTATTATATATAATTATCCGGCTGTACTCACGTAACTACTAATTACTTTCGGAATTTACTCGACTAGTTTCACGCCGCGCCTCTGCCATGCTCATGAATAAGGACCCCGTATGGGTTCAAAACTAGTCGGACAAACTCCGATTGTCATTACGTGAGTACAGCCGGATGATTTTATATAATACCATCTGGTTTATATAAGATATGAAATATATATTTTTTGGCATTTATTCTTTTGTGTTTTGTGATTACTATTATAAATAGTATCGAAATTTACCATAACGACATACAACAGCAAATAAAGATAATCTCCACGAGGCGTCACTATGTGTACTTTTTATTTATTAAGGTTAAGCTTTACGTAAGATAATTCATCTCAAAAGTACTATATATCAAACAACGAAATGTAAACCTAAAAATATGCGTATAGTATCAGCATTATTTGTTTCAAAACACGGACAAATAGATACACAAAAAATATGTACTGTATATCAAATTCTATGTATATAGTTTATGTACTCCAATAATAATTCCAAAATGTACATAGAGTTGAACCAACTAAAACTGCGACAGTTATAGTTTTATTTTTTCTTTTAAAAAGTTTTAAACGACGTCCGAAGTTGTAATTACGTAAATACCAACAAAAATTTTCACAAAATATATATTTTTTTTCGGATCTACTATAACATACCGCAAAAGACCTCTAAAGATAATTTAAAACACTACATTATTACCATATTTTAAAAACTGAAATCCCAACTTTATATATTAAAATCAGGTCAGAAACGACGTAATACATTAAAATCGTTTTATTTGTTGTGGCTCGCCCACGCTTCACCCATATTCGAACTGTGTCAATTGGATAGCGAAAAAACTGCAGCGTGCCAAGTTAGCCATGTCTAGCGAATTAGTTGGCTTCAAGGCCAGAATTATCTATTTTTCGTAACATTCAGACGCGCACAAAAGTTTTGCGCGCTTTAGAGGTAGGAGTATATACTATTTTTGAAGGTACCCATGTCGTAGCGATCTAGAAACACTGCCGAAGGACAGACACTTACGTCTCGTCTACCCGTGAACACAATTGCTGTAAAGCATTTTAAACGTCGGTTTAAAATAAAAATGTAACCAAAATTATATGCGAGTTTATCCGTAAAAATAGTTTTATTTCAAATGTGTACTCGTGAAATCTAAGAAAATACCGCTGAAGGAAGTTCAACCCACATATTTACAAAATATACTTCATGTAATGTTTTTATAATTTTATAATGTTGAGTATTCAGAATTATACAATTAAATTAAGTCTTTATATTATCTCATGCAAAAATAAATGGTTAGACCTGCAAGCACCTCATTAACATTCTTGTGTGACGATAACAACCTTGGTTCTGTATGTATTTGATGTTCATTACTTTCATCAGACTGATTATCATATTTCAACTTGTATTTATATCTGGTCTGTATGATATTTAAATAGTTATTTTATCATAATATTTTGCTTAATTAAATTGTAAATATTATTTTAGTAACTAGAAACTTATAATTGTATTGCGAGATTATAACGAGGGAAAGGGTTGGGCTTTATAAATAATTGTGTCATTAGGGGAACAGTTAGAAAAGTTTACACAAACATTTTTTGAATTTTAAATTTAAATTATTTTTTTGTCAAAGCATATTCTTTATACAATTAAATGATACTATCTATCGAATTAGTGGCTTACAACGCTAGAGTAGTTTGTTTTTCTATTAAACTAATTTTGCAAATACACTCCATATAACGTTTACTTAAAATGTTCAGCGCATTACTCAATTAGTTTTATAGGAATATTCCTATTACTATTGCTTTTGAATATTACAATAATTCTACTTAATATGCAAAATAAAGTAAATAATATAAAAAGAAATAATCGAAGTTCCCTGCAATTATTTTATAGAGCTCTAAGGGCACGCTTTTCCTCAGATGATTACAAGAAAAAGGTTATTTGCTCAAATACCTGTCGTAATGAATGATTAAATAAATGATGTTGCTAAATTAAAAGGTCGTTTGATAAAAAGTGCATGTTGTATTTGATCCAAGATACTATTATTTAATTATTGGTTTAACATCAAAGGCGGCTGGATCAAAGAAGAAATACTATACAGAGTGTACTGATTTTTATCTTCTGTAAGAGGAAAATGTCGTCAATGAATGAGATCAAAATAAATGATGAAAAACTCTCTACAAAGCTCAATATAGATAATGGAAATGATGATAAAAAGATATTGTCGATGCATTGGATATTTTATATTGTGTTTTATTTTTCTGTGATATATTTGTATTTAATTTTTTTGTTATTATTATATAAAAATAATATAACTTGGTTCCCGGTATATAATGTATACATATTTTTATTATGGTATTATATGGCTTTGAGTTGTCAGCTATTTATCAATAGACTCTCCATTATCTTCTTGAATAAGGAAGTTATTTTATAATCTATCTATTATTAAATAAAGTCATAAAAATTTGATTATTATAAGAATTATTGAAGTATATTATTCAAAATATTCGAAATATTATAATTCTATTCATTAATATTATCATTATAAGTACACAATTATACTCCGGTGTGAGTGTCTGCCTCTTTAGCGTGGATCAAGAGGCGTAAATGAGATAGGTCCGTTTACAGGCTTTCACATTTTATGCGAACCAGTATTCTTTTAACAGCTGGATAATGGCAGAAAAAGAATTATAATAAAAAGTTTAATAATTTTACCTCCATTAAGGTGAGTGCGTATTTTGGAAATATTATATATGTATATGTTACCATTATTAATTCTTATATACAATAAAATAATGATGAAAAATATGGTTGTTGACTGATATTAAGTCATTTTTGAATCAATACTAATTGTGTACGTCAAATGGTAGACTCAGGAGGGCTTATTTTGAAACCATACTTACCGAAATAAACCCTTCTGAAAAGGCACTCTCTAACTTGAAATTAATTATAAATTGAATACGAAGGTTTTTGAAATTTAAGTCAAACGCTCCCTGGTCTGAGAAGAATCAAACAACAAATGCCGTCAAGTATTTCTTTGTTTTGATCACTGCTTTTCAAACGTCAATATATAGAACAATTCTGAAATAACTTAAATTATCGCAATCAAAGTATAATGATTGCAGTCAATTAAATATTATTTTTGTAGTAAAAATATATATTGTTTATATATTTTTTTGTCGTTTGTTTATAAAAACATTTTAGTATGGATCAACAGAAATAAATTGTAATATTCTATGTTTATTAAAATTAACACATTTTGAATTTTTAATACAAAAAAATAGACTGAAATATCCTACACAAGATATTACAAAAACGGGCACAAACAAAGTTGATAACATTTTGTCTCCATTATTTAGTATCTTAGCCCTGATAAAATAGACGCGTGGCACGCAACACTTTTTCTTAATCTTGCTTGAGGTCAAAAAATATTGCGTGATGTAATATTGATGGGCTTACATAGTGTATTAGTGTTGTTTAGGTTCATTTGTTTTTTTAGTTATGTAATTTTATCTTAGAAAGTCATCATTGACTGAAAAAGTTTGGAATTGACTTTTCAGTTTGGAATATCTATGATAAATTTTAGTTTTTAGGTTTTATCTTTCTTTTGCCTTGACAACATGAGGGAATAAAGGATTTTTTAAGTTTCTACGATTGCAAGAATTAAATGTGTCTTAATTGTTTACATCAAAATATTATTTTTTAAACAGTAAATATGATACGATAAATAACAATCGTTTTTCATTCAGGTTACAAATAAACTTTATTTGTAACCAGAATGAAAAACATTTAAGACCTATTTAGTTGTTGCTGTGTTTTTCATGCACCGTTTGATATTATAAATGAATATTATTAATAGTTTCCTGCAGACGAAGACAAGGGCATAGATATATTATATGTATTAGATCCTTTCAGAACTTTGCATAACAACATTTTTGGGACTAGTTTTAAGGCTAAAGGGATTTAGAATGATATATTTGTATGTTTTTTCCTAAATCTCCAAAAACGCCCAAAGTTCTAAAGCGGAAAACTGAACTTAGCTGCAGAGTACATATATATTATTTAAAGCTAAAAAATTCTAGAATTACGACCTCTGAGATTTACAAGTTTGACTTCATTTCGTGTTGAGAAATTTTTCTTTCTTGATTTATTTAAAAATGAATCTGTAAGTCTGTCTTTTATTCTTTAATATTTTAATTACCTTTTTAATGTTTTTTTTTTATTTGACATAAAAGTGTTTACTCGCTATCTTTAAAACTTATGAAGTTTAATTGCATTACCATTCATAAAATTCGTCTAATCTTCCCTTAAAGTCTGGCAGTGCTTTTGTGAATTCTCTAATAATATAAGAAAACACGGACAAAAATAATCACTAACCTTCTAATTACTGATCCGCATGCTCATTGGTAAAGTTTATAATGAACATGTAAACCAATTTTAAACATATCGATAAAAATATATATATATATATATATATATAAGGGTTATATTACATAACTTTTATATTATGACCATTGATATGAGCTCCGGATAAATGAAGCACTTGGTTGGATACACCATAATATCCTAAAAAGCACTTTCCATACCATTTCCTACCCAACTTTGCTAAAGCTATTATACTCGTACAATTACACTTGGGTTATAATAAAGTAAAAAATCAGAATATCAAAGGTTTATATTATTAGGTTTGCATTGAAGCGAGCGGATCTGACCCTTCAATATATGAAGCGGATAAATACCAATAAGATTTTAGGCTTTTATATTATTGTGCTGACTAGCTTTATATGTGAAAATAATTTTCATTTTGCGCAACTCTATAAAATAGATCTATAAATATTTTTTATTTCGGTATTTAAAATTAACCTTCATAATAATATTTTGATGAATAAAGAAATTATTTAATTAATTTATATTTTATAAATGCACAGCTTACTTCTAAAATAAATACGTTTAAGTTATTTATATCAACAAGTTTTTGTTAGATAGAAAGTTTAATAAAACTGAAAGAAATCAGAGCATGCAAAATAAAACCTCAAAATGTTAAGTCCGTTATAAATATTATAGCCCTTTCGTATTTAAAAACGTTTCTACCGACATAAGGTTAACTGCTAAATAAACTACACTCTGTAACGTCCATTACAATTAACTTAACCCAAGTAATTTTGAACCTCAGAGGGGTTGAAATGTAAGTTATGGTATCATGTAGCGTTTAGAAATAAGGTAATATTATTATTTTGTTTAATTACATTATTTCATACGAATTGCTAAAACAACAATTATATTAAATTTATTGTAAATTAAAAATATGTTATAACAAAATTTTAATATGTTTATTCAAAAATGAAATGAGATCCTGTTTCAAATATATAATTATAAAATAAGTGACAACAACGTTAACTCAAGTCGAATTTTTGACAAATGATCTTGTCATAAAGACGCTTTACAAAATCACGAATAAATATTGAATAAATGAATAAATGAAGCCATAATCTTATTACATTAATACCTGAAAATGTTAATAGATTTTGTCAGAAATATTGGATTTCTTTGAAGTTCTTTTTATACTTAAACCATAATAAATTTAAATTGAAATTAAACTGCATCAAACTACTAGGTAATATTTTATTTTTACGTTGATATCAAAAAATTGTTATATTTGATAATGTTAATTACTAACATAGAAAAACTCTACTTGAATTACATACTTATAAACATGGACTTTAATTAATTTGATAATGTTTCGGTAAACCAATTTTCTAACTAAATCAATTGTAACAGACATTAAAGACGGGCTATTATGTATTTTAAATCGTTGTATTTATAGTATAGTAAAGATATGGAATTATCTAAAATTTAATTAAATGTCTAGACTAGAATCTAAAATAAATATTAAATAGGTAAGCGTGTAGGCGTAAGGAATAAGAATTTTGAAATAATTATAAAAAATGATTTTAAATTATTGGCATTTAAATATGAAATGAAATATACTTTTATTGATTTCTTATATATTAAATATATGGTTATGTTAAACATATAAGAAAAGAAATTAAAAAGTTTTGATGCCACAAAATAGTTTTAAATGCTTAAAGCAACTTTTGCGCCCTGACTTTTGGTAAACCTAGCAAACTTCAAGTTTCTGATCGTTGCGGTTAGAATTTCTTAAGTTTGTTTTTATTAACTTTACATATTTTTCTTGCAAGAATAAATTTGATTTTAGGATTTATTACAAACTAATTAACAATAATCACTATCAATGTATTTTCTTCCTTACATATAAGATTAATGTTGTAGTCATGTAATATTTATATATATTATGTGCAATATATAATATTATAAAAAGGTTTATTAAGACTTACTCGTAAACACGATAGCAGCAATATATTCGAAACGTCGTTAACAATTAAAGTTTAAAATGTATAATCATTTCTTTAAAGGCAGTTAAAGATTTATTTCAAATATGTAGTAAAATTATAAAACACCAATTTCACAATATTTCACCATGTTTTGATGTTCAAAGAAAACTGACCCAAAATATTTGTAAGCAAGACGACAAGCAAGAGTTATTGGCCGTTAGGATCGTAATTTGTTGTTTATAAACAAATGGTGCACAAGAATTTATAGATCGTTTACACGTTCTGTTATTGTTTGAGTTGGTTTTAGTACGTGTTGACGAAATTAAATCAATTTATTTAACTAATAGTTGACATTTATTAACATACTTATATAAGATTCAATCTTTTTTTTTTTTTTTTTTTTCCCGTTGGAAAAACCCGTTACGGGTACCCCGTCGGCCCAGCGGGGTGACGGCTGGGGGGTTATGTGGGACTACCCGGCAGCATAGAGAATGCTGCCATTTTTAAGGCTACCCACTAAAAAACCAACGGTTGCCCTCTTCCCAGGCGGAGCGTCCCAGGCGGAGCACTCCGCCAAGGTGTGACGAGCCGAGTCGACGGACTCGTCACAGTGATGGCAGGAGGGGGTCGACTCCCTTCGTGCTATCTTGTACAGATACTCACCGAAGCAACCATGCCCGGTCAGCACCTGCACAAGACGGAACGTCAGCGTCCCGTGCCGCCGATTGATCCAGCGGTCTAAGTGAGGGCGGACCACCCCCACTGTGATCATAACGGCGGCAGGGGACTCTAAGTCCTTGTTCCACCGTCGCATCAGGGCTCGGTGAACTAGAGCCCTGATGCGACGGATTTTTGTATTTAAACTTAAGTGATCCATATTGTTTACACGCATATATTATACGGATTTGCCTGACTAGTTTCGTACCGATGAATAAGAACATTGTTATTCACGAGTTTGAGCATAGCGGAATCGCAACGTAAAATGTTTCAGTTTTGATCGGGCAAATTCTGATAGTATTTAGTTGAATAAAGTTGCATAATCGTATTTCTATATAGTTATAGTATTTGGGAAATAAAAAAAAATAACTTTAAAAAAATATTTCTCATGACGAGACAAAATTTTTCCTAAAAGTTATAAATTGCAAATACTCTTAAGTTTCTGTATGACTGAACAATTTCGTATTTCCAAAACTTTCGATATCTGGATATGGATGGGTGGGTTTTAGTCGATTAATTTATAATAAACTAGAATTATTTACAAAAAAAAATCCAAATAGCCACAAATTAGGATAGTTGGCGTTAATTGTAGTTTAGTATAAATATTTGTTTTTTCTTTCAATAGAGTCATGATCAAAAGCCAGTTATGAATAGAAACAAGTTGCTAATAGAAATGTAACTAGAGCTTACAAATTTACGTTGCAGCCGCGTTCGGAAGACAAAAGAGTGCTCAAGAGACCCATTCACTAGATTAAACGTTTTTGTTTTATATTAAAAAGCTATTACAATTGTCTTTTGTAAGCTTTTTCGGTTTTAAAAACCTATTTCGTTTAATTAGATTATAACACAGCAATCAGTTAAAGTTTTGCAAATAATAATCGAATATCAGTAAAACTATATTTGTTTACAATATAATGAAATATATGAAATGTTTTTATTTTGTTTTGTATTTATTCTATTTCTCCAAATAAATCTGATAGTATCTCCGGAAGACAAAACTATTAAATATAATAAATACTATAAAAGCGTTAATATAAATAACGCAAGTTGGTTTCACATTCAAACAAAGAATTATCTTATATATATATTATATATAATCTATTTTACTTAGGTATACCTTAGCATTCTAATAGTGACAGAGTTTTGTAATAGTTTTTGACTGTTCGTTACAAACGTAAAAACCTTTTATCATAATAATATTAGTATAGATTATACGCTGATTTAATAAAGTAAGACATGTAAATTGGGGTGTATTGTGTTGTACTTATCAGAAAAGATATACACATTTTATTATGTAGTGTAAAACATTTTTTTCTTAAATATTCCATTCAGTTGCAAAATTTCACGGCTAACACAAAGTTATTACGAGAAAAATTTAATAAAAAACGACTAACAGCAAAAATGCTCCGTAACGAACTATAAATCTTCGCTACCCTACAAAAAATATTTCTTAATTAACGCCCGGATTTTTGTTGCCAGTGACATTAAAACGAAAAATATCACTGTTACACTACATATACGTTTTCTATTTTAAAGTTTAAAAAATTAACTATCTAGCGATTGTATTCATTATTTGAAACATACGTCGCTTAAATACGAAATAAATTCAGCGTAAAACGAAATCAGTAATGACATTAAGCTTAAATTTAAATTTATTTGGAATACAAATCAATATGTTTTATTTAAATGTTTAATTTGTTCGAAAGGTTAATACGTTAAACTGATGACAGCGATAAGCTTTTTTCATGTGAAAAACGTTAAAGTAAATACAATTTGCACTTTAAAAAAGTAAAATTACTTCAATGAGTTCAGCGAAGATAAATGAAATGGAAATAAAATTTTAATTTCAAGGTATATAATGAAAAGATTATTTAAGGATAAGAAACTTTTCCTAAACCTTCCTAGAAGTTTTTGAATTGAAATGTACTCATTAAAAAAAGTGAAATATGGAAAATGAAAATAGATATTTCTATTTTAATTGTGACTATTGATTCCAAACAGTCAAACTTATTAAAATTTTATGAGAAATATTACTAACAAAATGCGTTAACTTTAATATCACCCACAAAGCACGCTGTTATTTCCTCTTATCGCTGTAGTAACGTCAGTCCGCTCGAAAATTTCATTTGTCACGGAAGCGTGACAGCGCCGATTTCGCAATTCATTTTGAAATACTGATATATTCATGAACTTTTATTTACATATCTTAATTGGAATTAATATGAAGTTATATTTATAATTTATCCCAGTTGCGCCATTTGATAGGGACAGGAGGGGTTGCATTTCCCCCCCCCCCTTATTATATTGAAATTGACAAAAAATACATAATTTTTTTGATTATAATTATTTATTTGTAATAATTAGGAACATAACCTTTATAATATATAATGATAATTCATTACTAACGTAACAAAACAAATACAAAGCATTTAAGCAATTTGAAATTTTCGTTGTTTTTAAGAAAGTGCTTTGACAAACCTTTAGCTCTTTGTGCGTATACCCCCTTATTCAAATTTAAAATGACGCCCTTGATATATCCTGTTTTGGCTTATATTATAATTATGAGATTAAGTTTGGCGCACTTATTAGATGGATATTTTTCATGTACCTAATACTCTAGAGCAGTGGTTCCCAACCTTTTTGAGTTCATGTCCCACTTTTTCATTAGAAATCTTCAAATTGCCCCCTAAACATGTCAAAATTCCAAAATTGCCTCCTTACATACCAAAATTTAACATTTTAACTATACAAACAGCCAATCATATTAAAATTCACAGTCCGAAAATTCCCAAATTGCCCTCCTAAATTCCCAAATTGCCCCCTTGTGGGGCGTACGCCCCACGTTGGGAAACACTGCTCTAGAGCTTCATTACGTCTAGCTTGACTGGTTATATTGCGTAGTACATCACTGTAAAGTTGATATTTCTGATTTTTTTCTTTCGATAGTCAAGTGAGACAGCCGACGATTCAATGCTACCTTTTCGTCTCGTCATATTTTGCACTGATGACACATTAGAGTGTAGTTGCTCTAATCTCTTATTAGAGACATCTGCAACTACCCATATTTCAAACGATCTAATGATTAGTGGTTCGTAGCTCTAACTGCTGAGGTGGTGAGTTCGATTTCCAATTGTAAAACGCCCGCGTCACTTATTTTCTTAAAAACAAAAAGTAAAAAAAACAATGTATATCTATGGGTGACAGTCACTTACGATAAGATAGAGTATTATTATCTAACAATCATTATTAGCTTATGTCATTAAATATATAACATTTGAACTCAATTTCAATAGTACCCCAAGATTTCATTCCGGTTTAATTCGTTCAAAATTGCTTTATAAATTATTTGATCCATTGTACGAAACTAGAGGGCATTAGAATTGAGAAGCTCGCTATAAATAATTCATTAGCTTACATCCGCCTTCCGGTAACCTTTCTATTTATTTTACTGTTTAAGAAATAGAACTCACGTTTATGTAACAGAATTTTTGTTACTTACATTTATATAAGTAACTATATCTTAATATAATATTCTAGAACTTAAATTTAAAAACTAAAATATCAAATTGTTACTTACAATTTCATATTTTAGTTTCGTAATTATATTTTTGTACATTTATGGACTTTAGACCATCACATCGCTCGCTTTAGATGAAATTAAGAAGGAGAGGACTGCTAAGAAGTGATAAATAAATTAACATATAGTGGCACTGCTGCAAGCTATTTATTGAAGAAAGATAGCTGCGTATTTTACCTCCAAATAGCGTAATTACCTCATTTTTTCCAAGTTAAGGACTAATCTTAAACTTTTCCAGGTTATGGCCTAATTATATGCACATTTCTATACAAATCCATAGATTATCAAATCAAATCAAATCAAATCAAAAAACTTTATTCAGACGTCACATACATTCACACAGAACTAAAATAACATATAAAAATAGAACTAAATATAAAAAACAAACAAAAAAAAAAAGGAAATAAAAAAAAAATAAAAAAATTAAATTAAATGTGACGTCCAAAACGGTCGACCACTCAGCTATTACTGAAGTGAAGCACTCCAGCGCTGGTTTTCAGTGGCTGCCGAACCATGGCGTAACCAACACTAGTGACACTTATGTGAGATGTATAATTGTGTTTAAAAATAAATATAAAGTAAAAAGAAAATGATACCGATAATAGTAATAATAATAATAATAATAATAATAATAATAATAATAATAATAATAAAGAGGAGATGGAATAAATCAGAAATATAAATAAGTAAATGTCTATGCCAAGATGCCAGTGACTACCCAAAGCGTGCGAAACCATATATCAAAGCGATTGTTTATGATTTATATACGTTTTTGGAGGGCTATGTAGAAATAATAATAATAAAAACAAATGTGCATACAATTATTGTAAACATTTAAACAATTTATATTATATACTACATAATAAAAAAAATAAAAAAAAATAAATAAATAAATAATTTCATAGTATAATTAAAAATATCCGAATAACCTAATAAAATACAATAATCCACCTAATCATTTATAGAGACGTTAATTACGTTTTTGATTTGCTAACAGGTGGTTTTTATACAAAGTTTTAAAAGTGATCTTTGATTTTAGTATACGTAAAGGTGGCGGAAGATTATTCCAGCAGGCCGAGGCAGCATATTTAAAACTACCTCGGAATGCGGCCGTTTTGTGCAGAGGAATACTTAGCATGTTGTTAGAAGCTCTTGTATTGTGAGTGGGGTGGTAGTCCTTTAACCATTTTAGTTTTTTATATAAATATACTGGTATTTTATATTTTATAACTCCAAAAAGCAGACACGCCAGATGCAGCTCTCTTCTATAGTTCATTTTTAAAATATTTGCCGCATTAAGGAAAGGCGTTATATGCGTTCGCGGCGGGATGTTAAAAGAGAACCTAGCACAGGCGTTTTGAACACGTTGGATAAGCATCTTACTACTTGCTAGTAACCTTGGACCTATGACGGCGTCAGCATAATTTAGTATAGATAACACAATAGCCTCACAAAATCTAATACGAATTTCCGTGTTTAAATATGGCCTTATACGATATAACAGCTTAAGGCGATAAAAACATTTGCGCACAGAGGTGAGCACATGTTTTTGAAAACGTAAATTCTCGTCCATTATTACTCCTAAATTTCGCGCTTCCGTAACGCGTTCTATTAACGAGTCATTTATAAATATATTAGGAAGACGTGAACTTAAATTCTTTACATGCATTGGCGTACCAAATAATAAATATTTTGTTTTGTTAGGGTTCAACACTAAATTATTTGACTTTGACCATGCATGTATACTATTTAAGTCCTCATTGATTTTGTCAACTGCTAAAGAGATGTCACAGGGCTTGAAAGAAAAATATAATTGTATATCGTCGGCATAAATATGATAATTGCAATATTTTATTGAGTTAATTATGTCAGCACAGTATAATGAAAAGAGAATAGGACCCAAGATGGAACCTTGGGGGACACCCCTCGTAACAGATTTACGTTCAGATATGGACTTCGAGCCGTCTTCATTAGTTATTTCTACTGTTTGCGTTCTATTGGTAAGATAACTTTGAAACCATTTTACAGTTCTTGAATTAAAACTGTAAAATTGAAGTTTTGCAAGGAGTAGCGATATATCTACTGAATCAAAAGCGCGAGTGAAGTCCAACAAGACCAAAATAGTACTCTTGCCTAAGTCTTGGGCACTTAAAATGTCGTCTACAACATTTGCAAGGGCTGTTGTTGTACTTCTTCCCTTCCGGAAACCTGACTGAACACAAGGTAAAATATTATTGTTTTCAACAAAAGCTGACATTTGTTCATATACAATTTTTTCTAGAACCTTAGACAGGCAGGGCAAAATGCTGATGGGTCGTAAGTCGCTAATTGTATTTGGGTTATCTCTCTTTGCGATAGTTTCTGCCTATAGCCGAATAAAAATCTTGACGTTAACCTTTTTACATTTATAATATTAGTAGCATAAATGAAGGCACTGAAGTAAATTAAGAACCATATTCGAAACAAAACGAGTCAGCCGAAATACTAATACTGTAGCGAATTCCCTTTACCGCCACATAATAAAATCATTGTAAATTAGAAATAAAATTTTCCTCAGAGGTAAAACCGCTGACAAAATTCAAAAGCCAAATTTCATTTCCTTACGTGCCTTCTTTCCAAGGGAGACGTAAGGTTTAATAGTATGGAAATGAGCAAGATTCGGCTTCGTCTTGTTCTAATCGAGTAAAAACGTGATAAGAAATTGGATATGAATGAAAAATTCGTTTCAATATACATTTAATATTCGAATGTGAATCTTACAAATACATTTTTGTACATAAAATTTAGTTATAGTCATTTTAATTTATTTTTTTTCTTGAAATTTTGTGAACAAAAGTCGGTCCTTATATTTCTTTATGTACGTGTCAGAACAACATCTCACCATATCGTTCTAAATAGCAATTTGTAAATATAATAACATAATAAGATGTTACGGGTGAGACGCTCCCTACTTTATCATATACCAATTACCGTTATTTTACTACTTTAGTAAATACAAGCGAATGTAGATCTTCATGCCACAAAATAAGATTGACTTTCTGGTATTGTATAATGAATAAATGTTCTTTAATGTAGATAGCTTCAAAGAGTGTACTAACAGTGCGTAAATGTATATGATGTCACTTAATTTACTAATTTCTCTTGTGTAACATCAAAAGTCGTTGAGCTAAAAGCCGAATTTCATGTCACGTGACGCAGAAACCTAAAGGCTTTGGCTTTAATTTGCGAAAAAGGGTTGGTTATCATTAACAAAATTTTCAGAATATAAAACATTTTGCACTACAGTACTAATTGGTTTCTTTTGATTTAATGGTTTTTGATATTCTAATACAAATAATAATAATATATGTCTGTAATAAAGCTTATTTTTTATTGGTTTATATATTATATATTGGAATTCCCAAAACAAAGATAAAAAATGTATATTTCGGATAACAAAATAATTTAATAAGCGAGGGAGATAGATAAATGGATAAAGTTACCAACTTGGTCATCTGAATAAACAATTAAAACATTAATTAAACTGGACTTCCAATTAGCACGGAAATAAATTTGAGCGACAAAACAGCGACAAATGATAAATGTTATTTGCAAAGGATATAAACAAATTGATCAAAGAAGGAATTCCTGTAATACATGTTAAATGTATAATCTATTCCATCTAGAACCTTCTTATTTTAAAATAAGAAACCCATATATAAAATATGTAAAAGATTTCAAATATTTATTTTATAGAACGTACGGAAAGCCAGTTATACAATATCGCCTAATCTACCCTTAATTTCATGTGAATTGACAGAAGTTTGAACAACGTGACCCTTAAAACACCATCCCATCAATACTGAATGCCACAAAATCGCCGATCTATTGCCTCCGCACCAAGCCCATGCTTAGCCTGCCAAGCGTTTGATATATGACTCCCAACAAAGTTGGTCGCTTGTTACGCAGTGCGATGTTCCCAAATATAAACGAGTTTCTAGTTTAACTTAACGAAAACTGTTTCAAAATAAATGTGAATATAAGTGGTTATGTTTGATGTGAATTTTGTTTAGCTAAAGGCTTGGTAAAAAATTAATTTTGGGCTTCTATAGTATAGTGTTACAGTTAAGTTATATTGTGTACTTATTTTTTATTGTCATAATAAACATAGCCTTTTCTGAACAATAAATTTAAATTGCTCATGCATTGCTGTACCACATACTGTGAATCTATGAAGGCGGAAGATGGTAAATAGCGAACTGATGACAGCATTTGTCATGTACTTGAATGTGTGTCTGAATATTCATATCTTTACAAACACCTACATAGTTTAAATATTTATTAGTATATAATGTTATATAATAATTAATACATTTTATTTCATTTGAAAACTTGAAAATTGTGTTATAATTAATTATTAAGGTTAAAGTTAAATAAAAACTTATATTTAACTAATGTGTACTATATTTTAAACGTATATATACACTTGATAATGTTATAAATATTTCTTTAGGAAAAGAATCATGAGTAGACTGCGATTTTTAAGATTTTACTGTTAGTTATTTTAGTCTGTGACACCAATAAGGCCGGAAGTCGGCTATTACGTCGTCTACTATCAATGCCTCAACCAGTAGTATGAGTTATGGTTTAAGCTATAATAATAGACAAATTGGGCCTTTGATAATACCGCACTACAATGCATTTATATATATAATATTGAAATAGAATAATATTATAAGATAATTCAATAGCTTTTTCTTATTATTACTCAACTTATTGATTTTTGCTATTGTAACTACAATTCCTGTTATTTATGTTTGGATGTGAATAAATATACTTTTAGATTTAGCACTGGTTTCTTGTTTTCGAAAACTTGGATCGAGTTCTGTAACCGGAGCGCAGGGATTTGTGACTTGGGTGCAATTTCGAATGGATTTTCTAAATCCTTGTAGTGAAATAGAATCACATATTATGAAAAACTTTTATTTATACTCTAAATTATATAAATTATGATGATTTTACTTATATACAATAAGATCAAAATGACTATTTCACTTGGTTTGTAATAAAATAATATTTAAATGCAGTATTTGATATGTTTATCACTATCGTTTTTTTTTGGCTTAAAACATCGAAAAATATACTTTTTATTTGTATATACTTTTTATTTATCTAGTATTACATAAAATATTTAATTTATAACTATGTTTTTTTCTTCAGATTATTTATCTAGAAGTGTAGAATAAACATTTGGAATTGATAAGGTAATCAAAGTGTTATAAGCACACTATTTGGTGTATTAATTCAAATTTATAAAGAAATAAGTACTATATATAAATTTCAACTAACAATATATTTCAACTAAATTTATAATTTAACTATATAATGTTTAATATGATAATTCTTAATAGGAAGAATACCAATTGTGTAGACATGATTCGTATTCATATTTAGATGAATTTCGTATTCAGATTGAGATACACAAAGAACATTAAACCAAGTCAAATCAAAGTGGTCCAAACTGGTCCAAATGGTGTCCAACATTTGCAGATAGTATTCATGATATTCCTTACCTGTCATGGTTCCTTCGTCTACATAAAAGAGCTCTTATTATCATCAAACGGTAGATAGGGTAGGTATTATGTTTGCACAGATAACAAAATTGTGTGCTTCAAACTGGTAGCTACGAATTTCCGGACCTTTGAGCCTCTTCATTATGGTATGCTTCTGTCGGTTTTGGGCCATTTTTGTTGGTTGTATTGTTATTCTATAGTGGTTTCATAATAGCTTTGGCATGTTTTATTTTGCTTTATTATTTTATCAAAGCGATCTATTTGTGTATTAATAATGTGTTCTGTTAAAGGCCATCATGATTTATATATCTTTTTATAAAAAAAATTAAGCTAAATTCCAACGTAGAAATATTATTGGTATCGTTATTTTTTTTATTCGTATTTTTTTGTCTAGGTTTGATGAGTGGAGAAATCTTGAAGTAATTGGGGCATTTTTATGGAAATAATTTTTTTCTTCACACAAATATCAGAAGAGCTGCGTGGTGTAATAAAACCAACATCTTTTCGTATGTATAAGATACTTTAATAAATTATTATATTTTCATATAGCTATTAAATGGATCTGTATACAAGCAAAACAAGTAAATTGTTAGAAAATTAGTCTACTAGAGATACATATAAATATAGAGTAATCTAGAGTACAAAGGGTTATGATAATTCTAAGGTTTATTTTATAATATTTTGAGTAAACTCGGAAATCATTTTATATTGAAGTAAGATATTACATTTGTTATAGATAATATTTATCATATTACAAATTATTCCGTTTCCATGTTTTAGGTTTCTATAAATGACACGGGAAGCTTAAAGCAACTAAAATATAAAACAAAATAAAAATTAACGCAAACCGCTGCGACAAGACTTCTGGACGCTATGGCGTTAAGCATAAATTCACACATTTATTTGTTATATTTTACAACAGTAATTATAATATATTATTTTTAATTCAATTTATATTTTTGTTAACATATAACGTGATTAGTATAACGTTATTTATTGTAAGTAAAGTATCTCTTAATTAATACTACAACTTATAATTATTTCTAATACCGTAGTCATAATATTTTTATCATTTTTCAAATGAAATATATATATATATATATATATATATATATATATATATATATATATATATATATATATATAACCTAATAGCTAAGCTTTATTCATATTAGTATTTGAATTTTGCTGTATTTCAAATTACAACCACTCTAAAGAAGTTTCATTTAAAAAAAATAACACACAAATGAAAAAAAGTGATGTGAAAAAAAGCTACACTCTTTCTTTCAAAATCTGGGTTATGAAGATAAGTTTTTAAAACCGCGGCTGAAATTCGTTATCACTCTTGTAAATGGCTAGCGAGTGAAAATATACTGACGGGAAATTAACAAAACAGGGTCAGCGGCCTGTTTATTAATTTTACTGTAAACGTAGCTTTCGTGGTGTTTCAGCGTGTTGTAACAGTAGGTCGTCTATTTTTATATGTGCTTAGTGAAACTAATTGGATTAAATGTATATTTTTTGTTTCATATATTATTTTTTAATATTAAACATATTTAAAATAAAATGATATCTTACCAATATGAAAGAAAAAAAGGAAATTTAACCACATATAATCACTAGCACCAATCACTGCACACCACATTGGAAATTCGGAATTCAAATTGGGCGCGGTTCTGCGCACGCGCCGGCGCGCTAACCGTCACTGACTCATGCGCATCCCGACACCCTCCGGATCTATTTTTCAACATAACACGAACAAAAGAAGGGGGCAGTCTCGCCCTCGGTATTTATATAAATAGATGCGCACGCGTTCGTTCACTCAGGAAAGTGTGCGAGATACTGAAATTCCGTTTATTTCCTCGTTACTAGTCTCACTAGTTAAGATAATATTCCAAAAATAAACGTCCGGCCCTCTATTTAATACGTCTAGTTCCTATTCTCATTAAGGATAGCAGCAAGTATTTTTACTTTATTTTTAATGGTCTGTAGTAAGGATGTAGTTTTATCAACCAGATAGCATGTTGTTATATTTGGTTATAAATAAAGTTTAATTAAAAAGAAAACTCTAAAACTATTTATTATAAAGAATATTCAGATTAACATCGGACTAGGATAAAATATCAATATTTTAAAAGCGCTCAACAGATCAAATAGTTGTAAGTAGGTTGATGTGTTTTTAAAACAGATATTTATTTAATAACGAACTTGCATTTGAAAGATTTTCTATTTCTTATTTAAAAAACAAGTTAGGATTTTTATTTTTCTTTAATAAAAAAACCATTGTAACTAGAAAATAATTTTGTACATTATGTAATAAGTTTTATCTTTAACTAAATTAAGATACTAAAACAAATTAAGCTTAAAAGGTAGTAAATTCTAGAAATATTTTATTAAAATCCCCCAAGCATTACGTTGCTTTGGCCACGCTGCTTTGATAATTTCAGTATTTCTCTCTTTTTACCGTAAACTCATTAGGCGAAGATGGCTTCAAATGAATTTCGTGACTAACTAACACATGGGATTTTCAGTTCTGTTACAAGGTGTTAATGTGGCTAATGGATTGCACGTATACAAATATTAAGTTGTTCGCATTTACTCCGTGACGTGGTTTTTTAAAATGGCGTCGTAAAATTGCGGACTTCGTAAAATTTCTAGGTGAAAATTTGTTTGGGTTCGCTATAAAAAATTGGTAATTAAAAAAGTTAAGGTAAAAGTATATTTTCTTAAAAGAGTAGTAAAAAGATTTTTAAAAACTATTTGAATAGAATTTTATAAGATTCTAATTTCCAATTTTCTAAGGTTCATGTGTTTATTGAAGTAACATGAAAGATATACTTAATAAATTATTTTTTCATGTCAATTCAATATTCGTAAAATATAATCTGATAAGTAATAACTAAATAATACTCAAACTATAATTTTAGTTTATGACGTTCTTCGAAAAATATCTTCTGTATCTTGTTTAACACAGCATACAATGTACTAGTTAATTTTATCAGTAATAAAAACGAAACCATAAAACAAACATTACCTAAAAGAACTTAAATGTTAAATGTAAAAATCTATACAAACAAATAAATATCACTAGTGTCGTTCGGACTCAGAAGCGATACAAATTTAGATCCGGATATTGGAGGGAGCGACATTTTTTCCACAACTGACAGTTTTCTGTGCTCCTACAGTCATCTTAAGCTTATATTAACTGGAACAGACTTAGTTTTAGTTATCGGATGTTATACTCTTACATTATGACTAGTGGTCAGGTTTACTATTGACATTGGTATGTCCGTTTTGCTTATTCATATTTAGTTTTAATTTAGCTTATGATCTAATATGTATCACTTAAACCGTATATTTATTTATATTTAAATTTTGTCAAGTTCTTTTATCTTTAAAGATGAGTGTATATTGTTTACACTATCTTATAACTACTTTAATATAATAATTATTCTTATATGATTGGCTGAACTTATGAAGCGAATGTCCCTTCTAGATTGTTTAAACCTACATTACTATTGGATAGGTTTTTACACTCAGTATTTTTAAAGTCACGCCCAATGTATTAAAGTGTTTAATTTGTTTCCTCTGATAGCAAGATGGATAGGAGCCGCTGATACGTCCTTTTGGCCTGATGGATATTTCTAAGGCCCATTGATTGACATCTACCGACTGATGGTATACGTAAATAAGTATTTATGGTGACAATGTCTCGTTTTAAAACATAGTTTACCAAATGCTATCGGATATTTCAGGCCCTTTTTTGGAATTCATTTCATTTAAAAGTTGGAAAAACTCTGAAATTTATGAGGAATATTAATATGCCAGATTATAAGGAATATTGAGTTAACAGCCTAATATTTGAAAATGTGTTTAATTAAAATGTCCAACGGAGCGAAAAAACAATTTCCTTGCCCGTTTCCCAAATATATTTCGATTTGCGTCACTGAGTTTAGAGAGAACAGAATTTCAAGTGGTTAAGTTTAAATCTTTGAATTAGTTTATTTATTAACCAGAAAATATTGAGTCAAATAAAATAAGCTGTAATTTTATTGGTATTTTAAGAAAATTTTGAAAATATCATGGTTATAATATATGAAATTGTATGTAATTTTATAAAAATAAAAATGATCTGAGCTTCTTTTTATTTTCTAAATACCATCTTACTGTGGCCATAAAAGAATACTATAGAAGTTTTTTTTTATATAAGAAAACTTAAGAACTACTGAGCTAGAACTTTGAAAATTGGTTGATAACTTTGGAATGGAAACAAAGGATGGTGTGTTTAAATGTTTTAAAAATTATCAGGAAATCCGTCCTTTTTGAAGATTAGACTCTGGTTGTGTGTTGTTTAACAACCTTAACGAACTTTAGTGGGTCTTTTATGCGTAGAAAAGTTTTATATGTTTTTTATTTATAGGGCCGCACCGTATGCAGAAGATAGTCATTTTTATACGGCACAATCCTGTATAAAATTAAATTATCAACCATTTTTAATTTTTAAAATAAAATTTAAAAATATGCTTTTCACAAAATTATAAATGGAATTTTAAAATTTGCTATAATATAATATATTGCATACGTAAATATATTTTTATTGAAATATAATTGGCCTGAATTGATAGGTCTCTAATTAGAAGAGTAAATAAATTGGATTATAGAACTTGTTGTTTTATAGCATATATGAAAATATGACATTTCATATTTAAGGTAACAATTCCTCGAGTTTTTTAATAATTGATCAATTGATGTATTTTATATGATATTTTTAATCAAGTAGCCTTTTATATAGCGACTTTGTTATTGTAGGGTCAATTAATTTGAAAAAGAAAAATATCATCGTTATTTGGATAATATTAAAAATATTACATAAAATACACAATTTTTGATACAAGGGTATATTGAAAACAAAAAGGAACTTAAGAATTTTATATTTTATGAAACATTAATGTATAAAAATGTTGTTTATTAAAACTAAAAACTGGTAATGTTTTAAAACAATTTACAAAAGACTTTTTCATCCCGCTTTTACCAAACAACACGACGTTGATTGATTTATGCGAAATATGCAAGAAGCCGTATTATTTTCGTTGAAAATTTTATAAATTTCATTATTTTTAAATTGTAAAAGGCCGTTTATTCTTTACCTATTGATTTATTGTTTTTATTGTGTTTGTATAAATAAGACATAAAAACCGGGTTTTGAATACCTAATAATCACTAATACAGATGAACCTACATAAAAATAAAACATAGCATTTGATGTCTAAATAAAAAGTCCTTTATCTTTATTAAATGTAATAAAAATATTCTATTATAATAACTAAATCATCTCCACTGATTATTAATTATTCTAATTTTATTAATATCTTAATATCACCACAAAATGCTCAATTAATTTCTATACAGATTTAATAATATCTTTGTTTATTATGTGCTCTCGCTTCGTTTGAAGCTAATTAATGAGGAATAATTGAGGAAAAAGATTTCGCAATATAAATTAGAAATGTATTTTAATATGTATATTACAATTAGGTTTTATCGCCAACAAATTTAAATTAATTTTACGATGAGTGACTTTCTTCTTTACATTTTATTAATACCGAACTTCCCTGTATTATTATTATTATTTTTTGTATAGCTTTATCAAAATGCACCTGCAACTCAATATACGAAATTTATATATTACTATATGGCTGTTTCCATATATGTATATTGTGAATAATAATAACATATAGTATATATCTCTAATAGTGAGAATATTTTTGCCTTAATGAAATGAAATGTAAATTTATTATTTCCCGATTTCAAGTATAAAAGGGTTAAAGCAGAAATAACGAATAGTATCTAAAAACTAGATTAATATATTTTTTAATTATAAATAGCATGAAAAATGAACGAGAATTTATAGCAATGGTAATTATAACACAATCTTTACTGTAATTAAAAAGGGGATTTTTTTTGTAACATTCGAAATTACCTGATTTCAAAATATCTTTCTTATTATGAGGAATATTATAGGCTATCTAGTATTACGCTACTTTTTTTAGTTATCTAATATAAGAGTAAATAAAATCGATTGTTCGCGGGTAAAACCGCAAGTACTAACTTTGATTTATAATTGAGTTACGAAAATCAGCTAATAACTAGAGTTTCTACGTAGGAAAAAAAATAATAAAACCCTTAAAAGTATGGAAACGACGTTATTGCGTAGACACGCAGAAAGAATTATTAGTATTAATCAGCTAAGCTAAAGCTTGTTTAGTGTTTGATTATTATAGTATGTAAAAAATGTACTAGGATACCAGATATCTGCAGATATGGCAATAAAGTTTTTGAAAAACAAAGTTAAGCGAGAAAATAAATATTTTCATCGTAAATTTCCACTCCAAATATTCTAAGTACTTTCAACAACGTGCTTCATCAAATCTTCAGTTTTATCATCTCAGCTATTTCCCTGTTTCTTAAAATCTGCTCCGTATTTCCAGCGTCCTCTAATCCTCTAATACTCTCGAGTTTGAGTGCGTTCAAGATAATACCTGCCTTATCAGCTTCACATCCGCGGACATTTTTGACATCACCTTTTTGAGTTGCGGCTTTTGAGGGATTTGGATTTTCCTGCACATATTTAATAAAAAAATATAAAAATGATTTTAGTTAATTCAGTAAAATTTGATTAAATAACTTTATTATAATAATTTCACATAAAACTAAAAGTATTTTATGAAATAAAATTATTGTACAATTGTAAGAAATTGACAAGATGTTTCTGGACTTCGTCGTTCGTCGCAGAAATGCCAACTCAACGTAATTGGGCTTTTCAACCTATTTTAGACTTTTTTGCGAGTCAGCATTGTTGAGATGAATTTTGTTTTATTTATTGAAGAACTTTTTTATAAGATTGTATTCATACTAATTTTCCTTTAAATTAATATATATTTAAATGTTAAACAAAGACCAAAGAAGGAAGCTATTTGTAAGGTTAGTAAAATATTATTATTTTTATCAAATATCTAGTTTTCTTTCTAAAAGAAACATTGGAAAAGTACGTGCAATACTATTAACATATGAAGAAGAAAACAGAAAAAGCAATACGTGAATAAGTTACTGAATGCGTAATGTAAAACGACAAGATTTTTGTTATGAACGCCAGGAACGTACCACGTTATGTAATAATATATGGCATAAGCATGGATGAAGTAATAAATTTTGATTGTTTAAGGTAAAAGAAATTTAAATTATCTCTATGCATATTGAACTTTGTCTGAACGTATCAAGGAAAGAATCAATAATTTGCTAAACATTTTATTCACATGTGAGTGTTTATATACAAGTTACTGTGTATTTGTTATTTTAGTGAATAGTCACTAAAATAACAGTTTCAAGTTTGAAGGACCAATCAAAAGAGTTGTAACAACACTATACACAAAGGCTTAATCGGCAAAAGTTCTTAACTGCCAAATTTTGCTAGTCACTTTCCAAATGAAGCGTGTAATGGTGATTAATTTACATATTGCGTTATCGATACGATATAAAATATTTATTTTGGTTTATAAGATTTTGCTAAGGTTTATATTTGAAAAATGCTTAGGTTTATTTATATTTGTATATGTAAGATAAATGTAGGCTTTTTATTTTTATATCTGTGGCTCGGATGTCTACGCAGCGTCCAGACTATTTCATCGATGTGACAGGTAGTGATGTACTTCATTCGGACCTTGAGTTAAATGACTCGCTCTATTTCCGTCTTGTCAAACCTATAGAAACTTAATATAAGAAAAAGAAATACTTTCTTAAGAATGAACCTCATTTATATAAGAGGACTGCAGTGAAATCTTAATGCAGTGAGATCACCTCGAGACAGATAAAAGTCATTTGCTGCTATTCGAAAAATAAATTCTGAAGAACAATTTTCAACCACGTGCGATTTTTCGGTGACATTAGATTCGAGAAAATTCTGTACGAGTCTAACGATGGTATTGCGGAGATACACTGACAACTAGAGATTCATTGGCAATGCTGGAAATCCTAATTCGGAAAAAAGAGGTAACAAAATGCTACACTTCCTGAAAAAAGATCGCGGTCCAAATGATAATCCTGCAATTGCCACATCTAGTAAGGCAAATGGATGCCTTTCTTTTAACTTTTGGAACTTCCTTTTCTTGCTCAAACCGTTTCGTTTACCAAACTATCCGATAATGTGCAAAAGTTAATATTTTGTTTTCGATAGACACAGTTTGTAATTCGATAGACTGCTATGTTAGCAAGCTCTTCTAAGTAAACTCACTATTTTTTTGCTAGCCTTAGGACTTGATATACAATGAAAAGGAGTAAAACCAGAAAAAAATATTGTGCTTTGTTTCTTTCATAACTTTTTTATCGTAGTTAATACTATAACTATTAATTTACTTTATATACTTAAATTTTCATAGTAATAAAAAATAACGATATCGTACCAATATCGTGAACTATAAATGTTAATTGCGTTAAAAGGGATCAGATCCTATTGTAATTTAACACTCGCTTAGGCTGCGTGATGATGCGGGATCACATAAGGAAATGTCAATACTTTATAGCTTGCGATATTAGGTTTATACTACACAACAAGCTTTTGACATCTTGTTATATGGAAATGATACCTAGTACTTTTTACAATTTGTCGTAAATTTCGATCTATAAATACCGGTAAGAATTGATTTTACAAGGTTGGATCTATGTTTCATTTTAAAAGTATCAAGTAACACTCTCGATTTTTGTAGTTATTGGTCAATTTATGATTCAAAATTATTGAATAAAAATTTTTCTTTATTTATTTTTTCAAAAGATTTTATTGTCGACATCAAATTATTAACATGTCTACTAAGTGTCATTTTTAATTTAACTATTGAATATTCGTGTTATATAAAAATTCAACAATTGGTAATTTTATATCATTCAGCATTTACACATTGGTGAAATAAAATAATATTAAAAAACAGACGCTATATATTTTTGATTTTTGATTTTTGTTTTATTACCATTTCATGATTTTATCTAATATATACTACATAATATTTGAGCACTAATGCGTTTATCCATTACGACGGCTCAAGAACCTTCTGTTAAAGACATTATTCAGCCCGACTCCAGCTTGAAATATTTAGTTATATTATTTACTTAGGATCACATAGATTGACTCCAAAACAAAAACAAACAAAACTATATAATAACAACATAAAAATTAAAAAAATTAAAAATAAATAAACAAAAAAAGTAAAAGTAAATGAATAAATTGTATTTAAATATAGTGATTTTACAATTCTAGTTCTGTTCATCGTCATTGTCATGAAATGCCGGCAGTTTTTATTATTTTTATATTTAGCCATTGTCTCCCTGTCGCAAAAAAGCTTTTAGTATTAAAAACGTTAAAGCTTTACAACTAAACTATGACAATTCGTTGAATTATTGAAATATAATAATATTTTTAAATCTAATAAGTTTGATACTTACAAAGTTTTGAGAAAAAAAAATCTATGTCATAGAAGATATAATTAAATTCGAGTATTTTTTGTTCGTTAAATCGTTTCATATTATTTCTTCGTCAGCATATGTACGATTTTCATTGTATCTGTACCATTTATCATTTGCCCAACTGCAACAGGTAGTTCCTCAAAGCTTCCGTTTGGCTTCTATATCATTTATACAAAGAGAAACCTTCTTTGAATTTATCTCACACATAGCACTTTTCTACTTGTATTTGCTTCTTGAGATATGCTCAGGTTACCGAGTCAGGAGTACCGAGAGCAATAAAATTCCCATAAAGCAAAAGTGGTTAAGTATATCACGAACACTTCCAGAACTAATCAGCAGACTATATTGAATCTCTTTGTATAGTGATAAAACGGTTTGTATAGATCAAATTTTTCACTCTTAGTAACAACCGTTAAAAGGTGAACACTGCCTTCAACAATTTTTTTGGAAAAAATCCTTTAAAAAGTCTCTAAAATGTCTAAAAAATCGTTGTAAAATAGTTCCCGATACGGATCCATACTTATATGTACACGAAAGTTTCATAATGAGGGAAATAATGGTATGTAAGTGTAAATTTAGAAAAAACATGTATACTTTTTTAAATGTTAATTTTTTTTTAATAAATTATAAATCGACAGATTTCAATAGATAAAAATGTCACCCACAACTTTATTGAGTATTTTAAGTATTTTTTTAACTAATTTTCTCTTATATTTTTCTGAAAACAGTCCCCCAAAAAACTGATATAAATTTTTTTATATCTGTTTTAGAAAATAAAATATTTTTGTCTATGAATGTATTATATTTTAAAAATATATTATATACTGTCAGTATTTATAGAAGGTGTGTGTGTTCTATTTCACACACACTTGAATTGAGGTTATTATAAATTTAGGTGAAATGTTACTTAACCATTCACAAGAAGCTTTTAACAGACGTGTTAAGTCATTTTTTTAGTTTATTAAACTCAATTATTGTTGACGCTTTTTCAGTCTGCTCTATACTTCAAAGCCGTCTTCCGGGACAGGAGCAATGTCCTCAATCAAAATCAATCATTAAGGTGTCTCTTACTGCTAAGATCAATGTCACGGCATCTGTTATCGACAGATAGATACAGGATACTCTGAGATTACATTTGTCGATATTAGGGTCTGCGTGTTCCAATTCTGGCTGTCTTGTATTTTGTGCTTTGTACAAATTATTACAATCATAAGCTGTGCTAACAGTTTTCTCTTTTATAGTTCTCTTCTCTTATTTTTATTGTAATTATATGATACAATAATTGAAGCAGGATTTTTGACTATCCAAAGGTTTTTCAAGATTTTAATATAGTCTTTAAAAATGCTACTAATTTTGTGATCTCGTCTAAAAGCCTGACAATTGCCTTGTATAAGGGAGATAATACCTATTTGTTTACATATCTAGAAACCAAGTTCTCTTGTCAATAACCATTATATTTAAACAGATATAAGTATTACACAGTTAACAAACTATATTATTTTTATGAAAATAACATAAAGAAATGAAAGCAATATGTGTTTGTCCGTTTCACTGAAAATGTACTTTACATAATTTGTGTATGATCTGTCTCAATGTTTACAGTATTTATTAAAAAAAACTTTTTTTTTGTTTTTTTTTTGTTTTGAGCCCAATTGAAGAGGATGCTAATAATATTACAATACTAACAAATATATACAGCTGTATACCTATTTCCTATTTTTATTAAGTAACGAAAGCTACTTTAAACGATTTTATGATAAATCTGTTTGTTTGTCCATATTCTGTGTACATGAAACTTTGAGATGGTATTCTACCGTTTCTATATTATAGTTCAGAGCTCAAACTTAGTATGTTTAATATTCTAGTGTAGAGGTTTATATGTTAAAAATGTTGGCTTTCTAGGTGCCCTTAGGTGGTAGTTATGAGGTGAAAGGTTATATATGCACTGCATATTTGAAAATTTCAGAAAGACTTTTAGTTAATTCTACAGTTGTTGCAGTTAGTTTTTAACCTACGAATTATTATTCCTTTTGCGGTTGACCCAATTTTTGCAGTCTAACTCATACTTGACAATCTTTCACTACATTAGCCTTTCGTGTTTTAGCATTAATATAGTATTAGTAAATAAATTAGGTGAAGTAGTTATTTACATTAATTTCTTGAAAAATTATTATTTTAAAGAACATTTAGGAATCTTATCGACAAAAAAAAGGGATATTGGGTATGGATGATTTAAAATATTATCTTGAAAATCATTCGTATCAATTAATACTTTCAACAGGTTTCATTTTATGACATATTCATAGAAAGATATCAAGTAATAAATACTATAATATAACAGCTAAAATTATAACTACTTAAATGATATGATAACTGCTGATTACTGAAGTTATTGTTATCACACCGATTTTAAAAATCAGAGTTATTGTAAAATCTTGGCAAAACGGTACAACCATGGAAACCAAAGGCAAAACGATAAAACTTTGGAAACCGATGGCAAACAATAAAACCTTGGAAAACCGATGCCAAATGATAATACTTTGGAAACCGTTGGCAACGATAAAACCTTCCTTATTGTCAGTATGTCAAAACAATCCGGTTTTCGGTTTTTTTTTTTTTAAATCAAGCATTTTGTCGAATTACCTCTCAAATACAACTCTTTATACACACACACACATAGACAACTACGTATATATTTTTGAAAATTTTCTAGAATTACTCACTCAAAACGTAAAGGTATAGATTGATTAAGACTGTTTTACCAACAATCCCATTTCCGAAAATCGAGGAGATTACAATAACGTTTTTAATGGAGGAAATGAATATTTAATTAACTTAATTAATTAATTAATTCTTTGCCTATATGTTGGCAAGATAGGTCTTTATTCATATTAAAAAAAACTTTTTCTTTCTTTAATCCCTTACGGATTAAAAAAAATATTAAGAATTAGTTTTTTATTCAACTCTTATTTTATTTTTTATTTATGTCAAAAACATTTAATTATATACCTAAGCATATATCTACTTGAGTTCTTTAATTATAGAAGATAAAGATAAAAAAAGAAATGTATCGTCAGAAGCTGTAAGTATTTTTATTTCACCGATGCATATTTTGTAGGAGTATGTCATTCTTCACAAAGGTGCGCCCGCATTAGTATTATATACAATTTATTGTAGCAAAGAGGTTATGACTCTGATTAGAGCGTACTTGACTTTAAAATGGTACTTAATCAGAGTTATAACTATTAGACGAATAAAACTGTTCTACGAATTAAACTGGCGTTAATTTTTACATTTTTAATTACTTATTGCCAGACGTTTTAAATGTTTTGCAAAAAGCATGCGAGTTAAATCAGTAAAATAGTTTTATTTAAAAGTGTAGTACTCGTGAAAATTTTAGAAAATATTTGCACAGCCTGTCATTGTTTAATAGTTAGTTACTTTTAAAATCATTTAACGTTTTCACTTTATAATTGTGTTTTATTACTCTTAATAATGCAATAATACTAAAAATTTGTTTTTTAATCTCTGATTCAACAGGTGTTTAACCAAAGGGCCTCAGATACTGTAGTGCACCATATTGAAAAAAAAATTTATTAACTTATAAAACAACTTTAAGAAAGCAAAAAAAGGTGTTATTCTTAAAAGGTGTTCTATGTATACTATTATAACATATTACAACACTATCCCTTATTAAACAATTTGAAAAATAGGCAAAAATTAATAAAAAAAATATTTTTGAATGTGAAATTATGTTGCATGTTATTTATAAAATGATGATTTATCATGTGTTGACTACAGATCGTAAACATATAAAAGATTGACGATTGATAAGTTCATTAAAATTTTATATAAAGAATTCAAACCAAGCTTTGCTCACTAGATTATTTCTCTTCATGTTTACCAAACGCTATATAATTCCAAGCTTATAAAATAAAATATGTTTCTGAATCACGCGAATGGTTATGGCTCTATCATATAAATTATTGGATGTTAAGTGAAAAAGTTCGCTCCAACAAAATTTGCAATTTATAATGGAGTTATCGACAAAACAACCAATACTTTGTTTGAACGTTGGTAGTTACGCGTGAATCACTTGAACTTCTTATCAATATTTTCGTAAATAGCTTTGTTATTAAATTGAATGTGATAACATACGACTATTATATTGGCAATAGAATTAAAAAAGTCTTTCTATCTAATTAATTAATATTTATTTAAAACCAGTCTAGTTCTAAAGAAATATTATTTTTGTTAGTCCAGGAACACCGTGAAAATATTTTTAAGTTATAAAATTCTGAGTTGAAATAAAACTATTTTTACGGATTAAAACTCGCGTATATTTGGTTACATTTTTTATTTTAACGCGACGTTTCTAATACTTTGCAGTAATCGTGTTTACGGATAGACGAGATGTAAGTCTGTCAGAAAGTCAGTTAATTCAGTTAATCATCTACCTCCAACGGTTCCTTAGTTTGCGGGAATAGAGTTCCGGATGTAGACAAAACGCACTAACTGTATCCTGAGGTCTGACAGTGCGGTCATACGCGAGTTTAAATCCATAAAAATAGTTTTATTTGAAATGTGTACTCGTGAAAATCTAAGAAAATACTAATTCTGAGTTGAGCATCGTCGTTGTGACACTTAGGAACTTTATTTAATAACAAAATTATTGTATTGTATTGAGTATTGGGATTTGAAGACGTCGGTTTTATAACATAATAACGTTTTTTATTTTAAGTTCTTTTATATAATTTCTATTCCAATTGATTCAAACACATAAGCAGATGGAACGTATAGAATCCAAACTTGAATCTCGGAATTATGTATGCGATTTGTGTGAATCCTAAGTTGTAACACCGCTATTGGCTTCCAAAATGACTATATTCCGGATACATGTTGGGTTTACGTAAGCGATTACAATTTTGATTTATTACAAGCATTTCGAATACTTTTCAATGAAGATATTGCGTCTCTGGCTAGTGTTGTATGCATTGATTATTATAACACCGCTTTTGGCTTTCATATTTAAACTCTCGTTTAATATCGATTTTTATAAAAAAACTTAGATTTTATCAGTAGTCTAGAATTGAATAGTGTCTATGAGCACAGGTGTGAAATGTAATTACGGTAAACAAAGTTAAAGGGCATGAACAGAATTATCATTGTATTATTAGAATTCCATTCATACAATAACGTCTTTGAGTTATATATTTAAGACAAATTATTGCTTATATAGTTTTGTCAGTACATTATATACGATGTATTAAGAACCGATCATTAGTAGCATTATAATAATAGATGTTAAATATATAAAGATTAGGAGTTGTAAAGTTAAAATCAATTTTATCTCCAGATTATTCGTTTGCTGGTTTATTTCTGTTCACAATTCCCTAACGTGATTTTATTCGACGTTTGTAAATTGGAGGCAGATATGCGTGTGACGTACGCAAATTGTTATGGCTCTCACAGATTACAGTAAAAATATTAAGAACAGATCAGACCATCCTAAAAACAGGATAATCTATATATTTTTTTCTAAGACTAAGCACTTACGTGATATTTATAAGTATTATTATCATTATTTTAGTTAATATAAAGTATTTAAAGTATTAATAAAAAGGAATATTGTACTCAATATAATTTATGAAATATTTTAAATAGAAGTCTCAAAACGTAGTGAAAACATTTTGAATAAATTAAATCTTCATTAAACTGACATCGTCGTCGTGAAAAGTATTATAAAAATATATACATAGTTTTTTTTATTAAATATTAAAATTTAATGCAACTTCGTTTATACGAATTTATATAATTTAAAAATAAAATTAAAAGTACAGACCTTTAAAAATAACTCATCGCTGATATTTTTATGCTTATAGTAATACTTGATTAATAATTTAATGTATATGTATCATAAGTTTTTTGTTTTTGCAAAAATCAGCTATTCTTCAATTGACGTTAGATATGTTTTTATATAAAAAATAAACATTTAGGCTTGAACTGAATTATCAACGTTTAATAATAAGTCAATCAAATATACAAATTTTATACAAGTCTCTTGATTAAATTATTGAATAGAATAAATATATTAAAGCCACAGAATCTATGCTATGTAATGCTCAATTAAAGTAAATATCTAATCTTTAATAATATGTGAAAAAATATTAAAAATAATAAAAAGGCATGTGCGATGATGTGTAGAACTTTTCAACCTGAAGAACAGAGTATATGCAATTTTTTTTTAAATTATTTTTTATTGTTTTTCATTTATCTAAGAAATAAGGAAAAAGTAAAATCGAAGTTATAAAACTAAATGTTTAATAAAGAACATTAATTATTCTACATATTAATATAGTTAAGTTTATTATGAAATATTGCAAAACCATCAATTTATAAATAGAAAAAAAGCAGTCCTTTGTGTTACGATAAGAGGAAGGATCGCGACAAATAGGTAAAAGAATAGATAGAAAATAATAAAAAGATTTTTTTTCTATTATTTAATTTCCTTATTTTTTAATAAAATTGCTCATTGTTAAAATAAAATGTTTTATTATTTTTTATATAATGTTTAAATTTTGCAATTTTGACGGTTCCAAAATATTGTATCATTTGTGTTTGTCACCGGTCCTTTTTTTTTAAAACACATTTTACTAAAGACATTTTTTACTAGGCAATGTTTAAAAAACTCTGAATTTTACATCTCGTTTTTAGCAACCAACGCGACATTGATTTTTCATTAATTAATTTTAAAACTTAACTGTAAAAATTAAGATGGATCTTTCAAATAAGCATTCTATTTTTATAATATTAAGGTTAACGTTTATATCAAAAATACGGACTTGCAGACTACAATTTAAGCATTCACTAGGATTAAAACCTTTTTGGGAATATTTTCAACAAATTCATCGTTGACTTTTATCAGGTTCACAATTTTAAAGCATACCTTATCGCCACGTATTTGTTTTTGTTTTTAGCTTAAAGTAAGTGGGTTGGAGATTGAAATTAGATTTTCAAGATTTTACATATGAAATAAAACTATTAAATTAAACTCGCGTTTAATCCGTAACTCTAAAAGTAAACCAGGCCTGACGAATGTCGGCCCATATTTATTGATGATTTACTGTCATAGATCCCTTTGTAGTTGAAATTTCTAAAAATTTCAATGCTTGCCGCAGCTTGTTTAAAGTCCTGTCTTGTTTAAATTGGACATTGTGTTGCATTATCAGTGAGAAAAATTGGACATTCCTTGTGTGGTTATATGCTCCGAATATGTGCTTCGGTATTGACTAGCATTGAAAAAAAAATTAAATTGCTTTGTTACTAAAAATTTTAGTAAAATGGCATATGTCGTTCTAATAAATTAATATATTTTTTTTAATCTATAAAATTGAGTAAGCCTATAAATAGTATAGAAGAAAATACTCTTCTTTCAATTATACATTTAAATATTTATGTTTCATAAATTGCAAGTCATAACAGTTTGTCACTCTTGAAGGAAGTGTGCTTCAGTCAATATCGGATGTCTTATGTATCTCGGCACTCCGACAATTCTCTCTGTCGACAACATGGATATGAGAAGAAGCGATCATTTGATACAGTTCCGCCCGATAGTAGTATAAAACAGATTTTAAATAGAATATAGGGCGGGAAATGTTAAGGTAAATTTAATTTTATTTGCTGTTAATTAAATTCGATCAAAATTAAATGGATTATTTATTTCTTTTTCTAACGGTACTTTATTCGATATTTATAATTTGGGGGCAAATACGGTTGTGACATACGCTATTTTTTATTGATTTCATTAATACTACTTTTATTTTAATTAAAAAGAAAATACAAAATATATACTTATAGTGATATCGCATAAATGGTTTTACTCAGCAATTCATACAATATATAGTAATATGATATAAATTATAATGTCAGTATACAGGAATATGAAGCTATATAGAGTATTGTCTAAGAGAATATAGAAAATATTCTGAATATAATTTATATAAGCAATATTAACGAAATAATTTTAATATAAAATATGAAGGTAGTGAAACATTTTTAATTAATGAAGCTTTCGTCAAGCTTCGTCGTCGTTACAAGTACTTTTCAAGGCTTAATAAAAATAACCACATTGCTTATAAAATATTTCTTTTTTTAACAAGGAGAAATTGTTTACTACTACTACTATTTCTAACTATTTCTACTACAACCATATTATATATGTTACAATTACTTCACTTTTAATTTAAAAAAATTATATTCAGAGTTTTGACAAACGACCTTTCGAATATACAAATACTTGAAGAAAAACCTCACTTTAGATGTAATTATTTAGTTATTCTGTTGATTTACAAAGATAGAATTTTGGCCTCTGTCAATTCTTTCGCAGAAATTAAAATTAGTGAAAAAAACCGAGAAAACATGACGTTTTTTTTTTCTATTGCGGTATTTGTTTTATCTGTCAAAAAATTGAATGAAAAAACATTACGATACTCGTTTCAAATAAATTTATTTTTTAATATTATTTCTTTTCGTATAATAGTAGTAATACAGACTTTTTGTTATTTTTGACATTATATGATTTTTTTTTAAGAATAGTTCATTTAAATATATATATTATAGGTGTATTTCATCTTGGTCTGGGTTTCGAAAATACTAAAGTTTCGCAATGCTTTTAAGCATGCAATGTTTTAAAAATAGTCGGACTTTCCATCTCCTTTTTAGGAAACAACGCGACTTTGATTGATTTATGAAAAGTATGAAAGAAGCTGTATCTTTAAGTGCTATTTTTGAAAGCTAAAGTTACTAAGGATTTTCATTTGCTTAAAAAAAGTTAAATCAATCGTTTAAATCAGCCTTTTCTTTTCGTGATATAAAAGTTCAAATTAAATTAAATAATTCTAAGCGTAGCTAAAATATCAACTGACCCATGAAAACAATCTTGTAATTCAAGCTACTTACTACAAAAGCCAACTCAATATAATTGAGCTTTTATAGATATTCAAAACAATTTTTCAGAATTATAATTGAGAATTAATTTCCGATAAATTTGTCCTTATTTGAAATAATTGTAAATTATTGTTTCCTCATTCACAAGCACAAGACGTGATACTTGTCAGGATAGCATGTTACATCTTTACCATCTTTAACTTACTTGCATACGAGGTTTGAACTGTGACTTGTTTTAATCGAAACCGGGAAAAAAATTATACTTAAAGTACGAATTTAAAATGTTTACTAGAAAATGGAAAAGCAATACCTGAATAAGTAGTTTAATGTATGAACTAAAACTACTAAACAGCCTTTACGTTGAAAATGTACAGTATAAAATATTAATAAAATAAGTCACATTAACGTACTGAGTAACGGATTTTGTTTGTAGCGGAAAATTTTGTTAACTGTATATACTGTATAACTGGATACATAATACACTGAACTTGATTCATTTAGTTATTGAGTTCTGACTTATTCAGATAGTACTTTTACATTTTGTCTTGACAATATAATTCGTTTTACATGTAAATTCTAAATATTTCAAAATGTTAATTATAACAAAAAAATATCGTTGTTATAATCTTAATGGCGTTATTTAATTTTTTTTAATATTAGTATTTTCTTTTAAATTAAATAAATTGCAATGAATTCTTTAATATTGTTGTAATTGATTTTTTTTTCAATACATACCATATTGGTACACTGATTAGATGGTGTAAGCTCTTTCTTTTAATTTCTGTATAAATAATGATTTAATGGGACATTAAATAATCGTAAAAAACAAATTGAAAAATACTTTTAATGGTATATAACTTTTGCGTCTATTTTTTATCAATATTTTGAGTAAGTTCAATAACAATATTAATATATTTTTTTAAGGTGTCACCGTTACAACCCATGATTATCCTACCCAGTGACATTTTTGAATAACCCAAGTATTGAGGTGTCCCTAGTACTTCTTACAATCGACGGCTTAAGACAAATGGATTTCATTTTGCATATCAGATAGTGGCGAAGCGAGCACAACAAAAAGAGAATAATCTGTAAATTTAATAAATTTTTTTTTTACTAAATTTGTGATATTATAACATTATATTACGCTACTCTAAGGGGAAAAATCTTTTTAAACGACATGAAATAATGAACGGTATAAATTACTAGAATTTAAAAGCCATTTTTATATTCAAGATTAAAAACATTAAAGAGATTAAGGATTGTCAAGTGCGTTTCAATTTTATCCACAGAATTCAAACCAAGCTTAGCTCACTTCATTATTTTTGTTCACGGTTCCCTAGCGTGATTTAATTCGCCGCTTATAAAATAAAAGCTAATGTTTCTGACGTGCGCAATTGGTTATGGCTCTATCATATAAATTGTTATGTCAAGTGAAAAAGTTCGCTCTACGAAAGTTTTCTATTTGTAACCGTATTATCGACCAAATAGGCATAATGTTTTGCTGAGAATTGGTCGTTAAGCGAGAATCGCTTCAACTTCGTATCAGTATTTTCGTAAATAGCTGTGAATTAAAATGAATATGGTAACGTACGACGTATTACATTAACAATAAAATTAAACAAATCTGTAACTACCGAAAGCTTATTGTAAAACACAATAGTTTTAAAGAATTTTTTTTCATATAAATCCAGGAACATAGTAAAAATTTAATTAAACCCAATACGGTTCTTAATTAAGTATTGTCGTCGTGGCAAATAGGCACTTTATTTTATAATAAGAGTATTGGGATTTTGAAAATATAATGAAAATATCGGTTTTATAACTTCATTAAATTTCAAAAATGCAAGATTTTTCATATCTTGGAGAAGAAATTAATGCTGACATTTTTAAATTAAAAAAAATCTTGTTTAATAAATTATTAATTATTCTTTAACACCAAATTAGAAAACACTTTTTAACTTTTCCACTCTATGATTCAGATTCTGTAATTTGATGTTATCAATATACAGCGGCAAGGTTGTTTATTTTAAGTTTAAATCCTTCATACAAATTGATGCAAATGGATAAACAGATGGAACCTATAGAATCCAAACTTGAATCTCGGAATTATGTATGCTATTTGATTGAATCCTAAGTTGTTACACCGCTATCGGCTTTGTAAAATGATTATACACTGAATACCTGGTATACATAAATGATTAAAATTTTGATTTATTACAACAAACATTTTGAATATTTCTCGTTGTAAATGTTGCGTCGCTGGCTGCTGTTAGATGTATTGAATCATTAACACACCGCTATTGCATTTCGTAAGCGATTTCACTCTCGTTAATCAACGATTTCGTTAAATATATTGCGACAACTGTTAAAAGTTAAAAGAGTATCCAAGGAGAGTTTCTTGTCGTTTTTTCTCCATAGAATCACCCTTTACCACTCTTTAAATTAGACTATAATATTTTAAAAGTAGAATCTATGTAAAAAAAAAGTTACACTTAAACTGTAATATATAAAATTGAATACTTGCTATGTGCAAAGATATGTAATATAATTACAGTAATTAATGTAAAAGCTCTTTTACGGAATTATCATTGCGTCACTAGAATAAGAATTTATCATACTATATAATCTTCCACAGATACATATAATATAATAGACCGTAAACTGTAAAGTAAATATTTATTGAGCAATCTTTGCCCATCTGTGTTATTGCATTCTAAACGATTTATTTAGAAGCGATAATTAGAAGTACTATGGTTACAAAAGGTGTTACATGTAAAAGATTTAAGGTGGTCAAATTAAATAAAATTTAATTTTATCTGCAGATACTTCGAGTTAAGCTAAGGTTTTTGAATCACTTCTCTTCGAATTCTCTTAAGGTATTTTATTCAAGATTTATAAAATGAAGGCAAATATGCATGTGACGTACGTAAAATGTTAGGGCTCTCAAAGATTACTTTTAAAATTTACGTTAGATACGCTTTTGTATCAAAAACGTATACTTTTAGGCATATAACTGAATTGCCAATGTTTCACAACAAATTAATCAAATGTACAAATGGTATACATATCTGTTGAACTGATTAAAATTGTTAAATATTATAGAGATATCAAGCTACAGGATTATGGTTATGTGATGATTAATTAAAGCAAACAGCTGAACTTTAGTAACATATCAATATATACTAAAAATAATAAAAAAATATGTGCTATGTTGTCTATTCAACCTGAAAGAAAGAGTATAGTATATACAATATAGTATATACAACATTTATCACTAATATTTGCGATGTGCCTAAGAAATTAAGGTTAAGAAATAACTAAAATCTAACTAAAGTTATAAGCTTATATAATTAAATGAATGCAAAATTTAAGAATTTTAATGGTAATAAATTACTTATTCCCTTCTCTTATTCCCGACGTTTCTGACGTCTAGCTGGCTCATGACCACGGCCTGTGCAATTCGGCCGACAACGTCAAAAAAAACGGACATACACAAAGGTATTTATTTATTTTAAAACGTATAGACGTAATAGTTTAAAAAAAGTAAGAGTTTATTACTTCTTGCCATGGACTTCTAAAACCTGAGTATTTGGTTCAAATATAAAGTAATTTTATATAAAATTTCATTATTAAGGTCAACATTTTTAATTACTGTTGATATTATGTTTCATTTTTTCCCTTTTAGCGGGTGATTTCAAAAATATTGTAGTATTAGCTTTTTTATACCGTATATTTCGAAACGTTTTAGCAGGCAATGTTTTAACTCAAAATTATCTTTCTGGTTTTTAACAAACAACGCGACGTCGATTGATGCATGTAAAATATGAAAGAAGCTGTATTTTTCGAGTGCTATTTTCGAACACGTAATGTAAGTTGAAGTTAGTTAGGTTAGGAAAGGAATTTATTGTACTTATAAGTTAGATTAGGTTTAAATTAGACCGACGGGGTATCCGTAACGGGTTTATCCAACGGAAAAAAAAGGTTTAAATTAGTTTACTATTGTTTGGTATTAAAGTTTATATTTTAAAAATTCACTTGGATAACATTTTACACATTTATTTTGGGGTATACTGAAAACAGCGTACATTTCAATAGGTAATCTCAATCTTCAAAAACAGGGCTAATACCTAAAATGGACTTGTGTACTTAAAAATTGTGTATTACTCTAATCTAATAATTAAGTACGCGTATTCCAATACCACATCGCATATATTTACAAACTAGTAAACCCCCCGTTAATTCTTAACGGTCTAGACGGAAAGATAGCTCTTAACAGAATTTAAATTAATTACCTTACAAACAAATTGTGGTAAATTATAAGAAATTCCATTTAAAAGACATATGTGTAATATATTAGGGGTTAAACTACAACATAGGAGTTTTCTATAACATCTTAAACTACAACATATGCCAAAACTGCAAGGAATAAAAGTTACAGATATATAAACCTATTAACCTACTTTTTCATGTGCATATATATTAGATATATATACAAAAAATAAGTTCGCTTAAAATATTGTCATGTAGAATTTCGACTTATATTACTTTCACATTAATTATTGTAGCATATTTACTACAAATATTTGTAAAATATCACAATAAACGTGTTTGTTTGCTTCAGTCAATATTGGATACCTTACGAACTCGGCACTCAGACACTTAACTTTGTCGACAACACTCATATTAAGAAGATCATTGGATACGATTCCGCCTGATAGTAACATAAAATATTTTAAATGTTACATGTATAAGAAAATTAATTTTTATCTGCATTTAATTAAATTCGATCTAAATTTACTGAATTAATTATTTGTTCATTAAAGCGATTTCATTCGACGTTTATAAGTTCGAGGCAAATGGTTGTGATGAAATTTTTTAATGGCTATTATACATAACAGTTTTATATTAATTAAAAATTACAAAGTATGGGTTACAAATAACAAGGATATCAAACAGAAATAGGTTATTTAAAAAAATATGTTCACCTAAAACTGTCGAGTATTATTCGTTTACAAAAGTAACAAAACAGTTTAGTGTCAGAGTATACTGAATACGTGAATAACGAATGGGATCCTAAATATCGGGTTGGGTAAAGACATTAGTGTTCATTTATTTCCATAGAAACGGGATAGCATTCGAAATTAAACGAATTCCAGAATAGGAATAGTTAATTTGTAATTAACACATACTATTAAATTTAAATAAAAAATATAACAAAAACTTTAAACAATAATAGCAATATTTAATTGAACTATAATTTAAAAAAATCTTATTAAATAAAGTGTGTATAAAACTAAGAGGTAATCTTTAGGTGACGGGCAGAAGCTGCACCAGATCACAATGGAATAGTAACAATGGCTGTAACAGAGAGGCGTCGCCTCTACCAACCCAAGTTTTCTAATAAAACGTAGAATAATTTATTGATTAACACATAATATTTTTTTGGACTACATGCACGTTTCTTTGACTCTTGATTTGATATATAATAAAAAATTTCATACATATTATTATTGTAGGCTATATTAGTTTGGGCCAATTTTAAACTTAAATAATGATATAAAAGTATATTACTTATTGATTGGGACCTATTTTATTTCTATTGACAAATTTAATATATTTTAATACATTCACAAAACTCACAAGTTTATATTTATTTATAGTAAACCATGTTAAACAAAATCAAACGTTTAATTATTTTATAAGTATAAAATAATCCGATTAAAGCAACATGACATGTATGTTTTAAGTACCTCTGTAATTAGAGTATTAAGCTGGAGTCTTTTAATATCTTAATTAATTCATAATTAAGCTCAAGTGTCTACGACTTACCGTTTCATTTAAATACCTGTAACAATTTCTACATTGTTATTGCTACTAAGAATCTTTGTAATTAAAAAGGTATATTTAGATACTCAAAATATATTTTTTATGGAAAGTTATGTCATGTATATAAAACATCACGTCCGCTAGTTGTAGTATGAACATTAGTTTTGAAGGTTTTAAGGTGCAAGACGCACCTGTAAAATTATAAAACCTTTAAAGCTATTTTTGAATCTACGCAGTTTGAAAAATGTGAAAATTTGTTAAAAATTTAAAAACTATGCTTACTGACTATGATTACTAAATCACGATAACATTTGGATCACAATTATGAGTGTTCACATACCTTTAATATATATCAAATTGTATAAGGTTTAGTGAAAAAACTTTATTAAAATTCTTCAAAGATTTATAAAATGTTATAATAAAATATGTATAAAATTAAAATGTTACCATCATGTGTAAACGACTTAAAACATTTGGTTTCAAAGTTTGTACAAAACCTTTTAAACTTTCAACGTCATTCAGTAGCAATTGCTACGACAGAGTTGTTAGTTGTTTTATCACCGCATAAAAGGAAAACCTAATTGCTCATGCCAGTCATGTCTTCCGGAATTCATCTCGATGTTTAGAGTTGTAACATATTTATATCTTACAAACTTTCGTCTACTTACATGATAATAATTATAATTTAAGTTTAATTAAATATTTTTAAAGAATGTGGGAATATATAAATAATAATTATATAGTAAACTGATTTTTTATGTCTATTACTTTTATACTCATTTATGTCACGAAAAGTTATTTCTTTCTTTTTTTAAATTATTTTTTTGAGATAGTTTTTCATAATTTAACCTTAGCTTATGTAATTCACTGAAGTTAAATGTAAGGTTACTAACTGGTTCAGAGTAAGAAGGCCAGAGTTTTAACCTTAGTAATACAGTTTACTTCTCAATGTAGTTGAGTTAACATAATTATATAATAAAAAAAAGTTTATTATAACTATTAGTTTAAGACTCTGTGAACTCTATGTTATATAAGTTATTTATTTTCATTGTAGGTATCTTTTTTCCCAATAATATAATGTAGATATTAGCAGCCACTTCGTTTATTTCTTCTAGCTCTGCTTAAAAAGCTGGGTTTTCAATTTTTTTTTCTCAGGTAAATGCTTGAATATTTTTCGGGATGGAAATCATCCTTTATATTGGCATACAATGACTACGAGTAAATATTTTTTTAAAATATTTTTTTTAGATTAGGTAGGTTAATAATTCTACAACTACATCAAATGTTATTAAAATCCGTCTAATAATTTTATAGTATTGTACTTAACGGCTACAGTTATGGTTTAATGCAGTCTTATATCTTCTAAATTTATAATATTTCCGATATAAAAACTTTGTGGTATGTAAATCGGGGGCATCTCATTTCATCGGGAAAAAGAGTATAGAAAGCCTTACAAAATTCAATTTACTTCAGTCTTTGGAATTTTAAGTCATGGATCGACGTTAACAGAATTACACATATATTTCATACTCCTAAGGAAGTAGTGGCTTATATTTATTTAGGCCAGGAATTCAAAACAGAACGCAAGGGCTTAAGCAAACAGTTTTATAGCTAATTGCACTTTGATCCGAAACAAACGTTGAAAAACGAGGAAGACCCTAAATGACGACGACGACGACCCCATCGTCGTAATGTTTATTCCTTACAGAAAATAAAAAAAATTAAGCAAAATAATTTTTGTTTAGTATATTATACCTCAATGATATCAAAATAACTTGCATCACCGTATTCAACACCAGAAAAAGAGAAATTTAGAAGTTTGTTTTTATATATAAAGGACTTTAAAAAAAAATATAAAAAGTTAAACAATAATTGTTAGTCAAAAAACAAAGATACATTTGATGTTTTGAGATTTTAAATAAGAACAGCATCTCTGTACCATTTTGGAAGATCACCAGTTTTATAAATGTGTGATAAGCAAAATATGCCATAACATCACATTCAGTGAATTAATTAAAAGTGAAGAGTAAGAAGCTCTCAACCGGAAATGTCGAGATAGAATGTAGTGTTAGTCTTTGTAATACTATTCAAGGTAATACATGGTATAGAAAATGAAGCATCAAAACTTTAAGACTCGTAAAGATTGAAGAAACTTCTATAAACGTGATGTTGCCATTCGATAGATATATGGCGTCGTTGTGCATCCCAACACAATGTATTACAGCAATTTTTTATTTTTATATACTTACTTTCCTTTGCTTGTATTCCATTTAGTCTCGTCATTTCTTTAAAATTAGTTATTTTAACTCATTTGTAAGACGCAACGCTGCCAAGCGTGGAAACTTATATATTATTATGAGAAGAAATAAAGTATATTATTAAATTATTTAATAATATTATCATGTTTAAAAAAGTAAAGAAGCAATTTTCTTTACATTTCTTTTTATTAAGGAATTGAAACATAAAAACAATATATATATTTTTTTAATGAAAAAGGAGGGCAAACGAGCGTGCGGATCACAGGTCAAATGTGTGTATTACATCTAATAAAATGTTGTTAACTATGACACATGCTGTTTAAATGATTAATCTTCGTTCCTAAAACGTTCAATTCAAGTATAGTGACTGCATGTCTACTCTACTTTTAGTGCTACAACGCAAAAAAGGCACAACGGGATGTGCAAACTGTTCTGAGCCTCTCTATTTTTGGTTTTGTTTTTTTTTTAATGACATTTAGAAGATGTTTTATTGAAAATCAAATGAAACTAATATTTATTACAAATTATAAGTTTTAGTAAATAAAATAAATCTTGTTTAATAAATTCAAAGGGGTCTCTACTCGATAATTTTTATATTTTTATTTCCAACGAGATACTGATTTTAGAAGAAATCCTTAAACTATGGCTCGTCTAGAACTGTCGCAGGCTGATCTTAGATTAAGAAGCTGAGTTCAATTCTCTTTGAGAAAGCACGCTCCCAAACCTTAAAATAGTGCAGTGCCTATTACAGATCGTAGTTGTTATTTACAAGTCTTGACATTTTGAACACAATCCAAGAGCCTAGTGGAACTAAAATTGTTTTAAAAAATTATCAAATATTTCGCTGAGTTTTATATCGTATCTTATCTATTTTAATAGATATATAATATGACAAATAACACAGTTTCGTACAAATAAAAGGTAACATGAATCTATAAACATTTTTGTGGCAAGAAACAAGAAGTTTAAGTTTGTAATGTGCTTAAAAACACCTTAAGATTAAAAATATATTATTGGTAACTTTGTATTTTAGTATAATCGTATTTTTTAAATTAACATTTGCATAATCATTTCACAAAATGCAAATTTTACCTTATATAACTAAAACTACGAAATTCAAACATTACCTCATTCGTTATCGTCCAAATTACGATCGATAAAACTCTCAAAGGGTAACTTTCGCGTCCATTTCGTGCATTTAGAATAGCAACATATAAAATAGATATAGAACGTAAGACTCTCAAATTCAGGAGCGGGTTTGGTTTGGAATGACAAGCCGAATTGAAACATTAAGTTGCTTCCAGAATAGACCCCCTTGCATTGATTGAATAAAAAATAAAACTACCACCATGTAATACAAAAAATATTATATATCGTTGATAAAACTTTGAAGCTAATGGGTAATTTCTATCACTATCTGATTCAAATTATTGTTAAAATCTTATAAACTTTTTTATTTATTTATACTTTTTAAACATTGAAACATATGTATAGATATAATAGTGAAATAATATTTAGGCTAAATTCTCATATTTGGAATATAAAAAAAAAATATCGAACAGATAAATCGTAAGTTAATAAATTCGAAATTAATTTCGAAATACTTACAAAATGTCATTAAGTAGGAGTCTATTAAATTCAAAAGGCGTAAATAAATTGTAATCCTTAAACTAACAAATTAATTGAATTGTTCTATTTTGAGCTATACATTAATAATAATAAAATAATTACTAATAGAGGTAAATTTATAAAAAAACTATATTAATGAAATTAACATCACATTGATGGCAATGGCGGGCGGAAAAGTAAACATATAAAAACAGTTTTAGAAAGTCAAATACTTAATTAAAATTAAATTTGAAACAATTTCTCGAGTTGAATTTTATTCCAACGTGGATGTTATGAGGCTTCAATTTCAATTCAGCTATTAAAACATCTAGATAGTATTGAATCTTATTTTAAATTATAATAGAGATTTGCATGAATTGTAATATTCAAAAATGTTTTCTAATAATACATCTTTAAATTTGAATAATTAAATTTTGGAAGAGTAAGGTGTATAATTATGAACCCTATCATTTCTTTTACATATTTTTCATCAAAACTCTTACCATATACTTTTAAATAACTTAAGTGGCATACGCTATTCCGTGATGTTTAAAACAACTTAAATATTGTGCTTCCAAAATATTAGGGTTAACGATATAAATTGAAATTGTCTGCATATATTATACGAGAATTCATGAACCTGAGTAAATTAAATATTTACTATATCCAAGATATTCTAAAAAACTACTTTATACATACGCTAAATAAAATTATACAATAACAAACCAAAGCCCTATTGGATGGACCTTTGTTTAATAATTATGTTGCTAATCAATATTCCTACACATAATAAGCTCAACATAAAAATAACGAACAAATAATACTATAAAGCTTTCAGACAAGAACTTTTAAGAAAATCATTTGAAGGAAATGCAGAAGTCACTCTTGTAGCAGTTAGGTGCCAGAGAAGTGATTTTATTTACATTTGCAGAACATAAAGCACAAGGCTAGCTCTTTATGATGTGCATCATATCATCGAAAATAAAACGATTTGAGAATTGATTTTTAAAAGATAAAACATTAAAGTAATGTTATTAATTTTAACGAGAGGATTTCCCAAAGGTCGTAGATTTGAGTGTTGTCAATGTCGATAAATTATTCTATGTTTCAAAATAACTAAAAAAGCGCGCGCAAAATTTCCCCATGCAAAGTCTATGGGAAAAATTATTTTTTTGACTAATTACTGCAATTAGGCTAATGAGATTTGAGAGTTGTCACTATTTTTCAGCAGTGTAGCATAATGAGACCTTTGATTTGAGCCATCACGATATTTTTCCCTTTAGTGGTTCTCGAGCTACAGTGTGCCAACGAAATCGCTTCCTGCATTAATATATAAGATTACTGTACTAGTTTTCAAATTGTAAATTAAATTATTTCTGAACCTTAAGAGAACCTCGGTTGAACCTTAAGGGAATTATTTTGTTTCAGTTAAAATTAAATTAGTAAACATAAAATGTTGTTAAACTTAACTTTTTTTTAACATCGGCAGGATATAATTCAAAAGAAAATATAAACTATTAGTTACGTTGGTAATTTTAAAAGTAGTATACGCAATGGGTAAGTGAAATAGAGTTCACCAACTACTCAGTAGAAGTAGTGGTGCTATTGACAGTTCTGTAATACGCGTTTATATTGTGTAGTTAGTTTTGATGTATGACCAAGTTAAACAAAAATAACGTGCAATATTTTTTCGCAAAATAAAACGAGTACACAGAAAATAATTCACGAGCTAACTTAATGAAGCTGTAAGGATACTGGTTGTCAAATAACATTTTTTTTTAAAGAATTTTTATCGCGTCAAGTTATTAGACTCGCATGAATTACAATAAATTTATTACAACATATAAATTCCCTCTAATTATAAGACTGCAACAGCTCGAAGTAATAGTGCCTGTAACGTGAAAACAATTTCAAAGTTAATTTCATCATCTAAGACCTCTTTTCAAGAACCTTAGCAAACCTCCTTTTGAATTTGCGTGGTTGAACTCAAACGGATTCCGAGTTACCTTCTATAACATAACTCTTTAATTTCTGATTTTTTTATGACCCAAAATTTAAAATACGTAACTATACAATTTATTCTTTGGTTATGTATGCTTAGAATCTGCAAACGATATCTCAGAATTTACAATAATATAAAACCTTATAGTAAAGTGTTTTTTATTATTACATAATAATAAAGACTGTCTTAAATAAACCGTTCTGTGATCAACTTCACCATTTCTTTATAACAATATTGTTTTTTTATATTTAAGTTCAGCAAATAATATTCTTCTATTATAATTTACAAACACATCTATGACGACGACAGTTGTTTTTATTATAAGTAAAATAATAGATTTATAAGGGAATTCTAATTAGATCTACAAGTGTAGGAGTTATATCCCCGAGGCAGTTGATGCATAAGGTGCTCCCGATGCATCGACTAGGGGAGCAAGGGCCTTCTCTTCTAAAAGAACCCATTCCAGAGGTGGGGCGTCTCTGAGCAAAAACAGAGTTGCTGCTGGTGGAGATGCGGAATGGGCGCATAGCAGTCTCCGTGTTGTCTCTCACCACAAAGTAGCGAAGTGGAGCACAGTAGGAGTTTAGCCGGTAGTCCGGCATAACCGCGGGCCGCCCCCGCGGTCCTCGCGCTTAATCGTCGTCCCTCCCTCCTTCCCGTCGTCTCTGTTAGAAGATCGACGTCAAGTAGCTTTTATTTATCTCATTTCATAGAGTGAGTAGATCATTCCCTGTCCGTTTGTCGTCATCTCCTGGCCCTCATAGTAACGCATTTAAAAGTGAACATACTCATATTTCTATGATTTAGCACATGCTCTTTCGTGTGCTCCTCATTCTTAAAAAATATATTTTTTGTATTTCTTTATGCATTTTCTCGGCAGTAAAGTTTCCTGTTTTCCTTCATTTTCTCGGCCGTAAAACAACATTACAATTAAAATAAATTCCAACGAGTTTCTAAAGCCTCTTCTTAGATTATCTACGACGTTCTATTCTTTGTTACAATGTTCATAACTAGTTAACAACCAAATAAAATTATTCAAAAATAAATATAACAATACAAGTAAAATTATTAAAATGACAATTCTACTTGTTTAGTCATATTTGTATAGCTATTAATGTTTTATAATGCAATCTGTTTTAAATGCATGAAAACTAATAGTTTTGTTATGTTTTATCAAAAATTATTAATAAGTATCTTTAACTGATAATACGTAAGTTAATAAGTTACGATAAGTTAATATGAAAATTTCATACAAAATATTACAAGCGTAATTAGTCAATTTAGACATTTAGTACCACGATATAATATTTTTTTACATTATCATTACCTGGGCTTCCCCTCTATTTTAAATACTCTAAAAATTTAATTATTTAAATTATAATTTAAAAAAAAATGGAGGTTTTTTTTCAATGCCAATGGTAATTTGTAGTTCCTAGGGTCTAACCCTTAGAACATTGAACCATTTTTCCAACAAAATTTTAGTTTTTGCAATATTCGTACAGATAATCAAAAATATATTTTTGAAATTTTTCATCCAGTTATATAGAAATTATATCACGTGTTAAGTGAGCATTAAAATAAACAATATGTTAAAAATGTTCCATTTTATTTTTATAGCTTTATAAATAAAAATTTGCACTTCGATCAATTTTATTCATCAATAATATTCATAGTACATTGTGTATACTGTTTTGTGATTCTCTGTGTAGTAAATCCTGTCACGAGAGATTTACGAGGGAACCTGCTGAGACGCAGAAATATAATAGAGTTTGTAACAAGAAGAAACACTCTATTGAGTTTATAATAAATATATTGAAACAAATGGTACATAAATAATATAATATTTATATTTTTTTAATAAAAATAACCATTTTATTTATAATAGAAACCATTCATTAAAATATTAGGATTCTTAATAGTGAATTAAATAAAAATTATAAGGGTAAAATATTTAAATTACAGCTATTAAAATCATGGACTATGAGGGACCTAACACTAATATATTATTTTCATTATGTAATTTAATTTTAACTAACTATTTTTTCCTGGATTTACACTTTTCTAATAAACGCTTTAATAATAAATTTATACAATTTAATGTCGGAATTCAATGGAAGCCTTGTGGAAGGGTTCTATCTTAAAAATAAATTTGTAATTTATGAGTTAAAACTTATTATAAAAACTAAATTACTAAATTGAAATAAAAAAAAAGTAAAGTGTACATGCCATAAGAAGTAACTAATAATAAATAGCCGGTACAATGGATTTCTTGACGTTTTATATAGCCTATGTCATTTCTATCTCAGCTAACATTTAAATGACAGTTTATTTATAAATACTTAACCAAGGAATAAAAAGTCTCTCTTACGTAACGTATCGAACATAACTCTTAAGTCTTGCCCGGTCTGAAAACAATATTAATTATTATTAAAGGTTAAATTATTTTTCAATACGGTTTCGAGGATAGATGCAACTTTGAATTAGGCGCCTCATTGACATTTTTTTATAATTAGAGTTATAACAAAACATTATGTCTGTAAAAATATCCAAAGGTAAACACTGTCATGATAAAATGAATTAAGTACTTTTAGGTACAATTAGGTTTTTAATTACCTTACAATTAGGTTTTTAATTAACTTACACACACTTCAGAATCTGAGCTTTTATAATATATTAACTTTAAAAACTATTCGGTGTTGAAGCTGGGCGTTAAATAATGGTGTTCTAAATTACTAGTAAAACAAGCGGTAATGTAATACATTAACTTCCTGCTTAAGGAAAAATTTAATATTATTATCATTATTTATTTCCTTTTTTTTAATAACAGTCATTTCACAAAAATTTTACCTAAAATCACTAAAACAACTTATTGCAGATTAAGCAAATTTCATAATTAAAAAAAATTACAATAAATTGAATACTATTTATTTTTAACATTTTGTTAAAACATAAAAAACAAAACTACTTGAATCAACTGTGAACACTTCTTGTTGAAATGAACACCCATCAATTGGTACTTTAACAAGTTATTGTTAAAGTAATAAAAACTAATTGCTAAAACTAATTGCTTGATTGTTAAATCCAGCAATTAGTTTTTTTATAGTCAAATCGCTATTACGTATTATTCTGTAAAAAAACATTAAACAGTTTGGGTGATTTTGCTAAAATATCTTAGTTTAAGTTATAACTTAAAGTTCTAAGTTACTTGAAACGCATTGATTGGTGTCACAACCACACCGATCTCCCAGTTAGTTCTTTAGATATCGTAAATAAACTAAAAACTGCAGTATTTTATTCTTTTTTATTAAAATACCGCTTAGTCAATTTTATTTAAACACTCGCCAGATTTAAGTTACGTGAATACACATCGATTTTTTATCAACACATATACATACATGTCTTTAAAAAGTGGCAAGGATCACTCAGGACACCTCAATAAGTAAACATATTACACAAAATCTAAAATCGGTATAATTCCAATATTTCTTCAATCAGGAAGTTAATAAAAGAAACTTATGATTACAAACCTTAATAAAAAAGGCCAATTTGCAAAAACAAACACATTAAAATAATTAATTTTATTAAAACTAGAAAAAAATAAACAATCCTTACATATTAACAAATATTCTGAAATTTGTATTGACCGATCAAAATTATATGTTACTAAAATAATTTTCGTTCATTTTATAGTAAATTTTAGAACCGCATATTATGATTATAGTAAACATTATTAAGTTGTATATCTTTTTATAAAATATATTTTTAAAGAGATCCCCGTTAGAATAAAAGTTACAATTATCAGGACTCTGACGTTGGAAATTACTCTAATAATAATAAAACAACAAACTTTCAATTGACAGGAATATACTGTCCGTATATAAGCTGAAAAAGAAAAAAAATAAATAAAATGTGTAAAAAGCAAAATCACATAGTGTTATATTGAAATCCTTTTATATATTGTTTCATTTATCGTTGTATAAATCTATTACAGATATCGCGTCGGCCAACAAGGTGTGGTCTTGGGGTTATGTGTACCCCCAACATAGAGGACGCTGCCATTTTTAAGATTATCCATTAAAAACCATACTGTTTTCATGTTTGCAACATCCGAACACTCACAAGAGCGTTGCCGGCCTTGGAGGCCTTTTTTTGAAGGTACCCATGTCGTGGAAGAAAGGTTCTTGAAAACCGCACAGTAGAAGAACGCCATGAAGAAGGCGGTAACGATGATAATGAAGGCGGTGACGTGCTGTGCGGTGATGAAATTCGGGGTCAGGCATCAGATCAAATAGCTCTTCGGAACACTTCCCGTTGTAAATGCGATAGAAGATGCACAAGGAAGTCACGTCTCTACGCCAAAGAATCCAGCCGTTCACAGAGCACCGGGTCCTCGACAATCCGTACGGCTCTCCGTTGTACGCGGTCAAAAGGTAGAAGCTGATATTGGGGTGATCCGGACCAGAGATGAGAACAGTACTCCATATGTGGCTGGACCTGTGCCTTATAGAGCGCAAGTCTTTGGCCAGTATTGAAATACTGCCTCGCTTTATTGATCACGCCCAATTTCATCGAGGCCAACTTGGCCTTGCTCTCCAAATGATCACGAAACCGACAGTCGCTCGAAATGTCGAGTCCCAGTATTCTGATACTTGGCGAGGCGGTGAGGGATGTGCTCTCGAAGAGCGGCGATACGACAAAATTATTGTGTAAAAAAATCTTTTAACAATGAAAATCCTAATATGTATCTATAACATATATATCTATAACAGTCTATTAAAATATTATGTTATACATTTAAAAATGGTTTGAGAAAAAAGATAAAAATTAGTCCTACTACTGCTACTTATAAAATATTTAAAATATTATTCAAAATCGTTTTATTTAATCTTAGTAAATTAGATCAACCAATGAATATTTTTTGTTAAGTTTTTTTTTGAAAATTTAAAATATAAAATAATACAATGATAAAAGAAGCTGTTTCGAGATACTATATATATATTAATAAAAAAAATATATTATTTAAAAGAAAAAGTCAAATACAAATACAGTCAGAAACTTCAAATTGAAACGTTTCATGTTTTTAAATTTGTATTCAACTTTGTGTTAGAGAAATTTCTAGACTTTATGAAATTCGATTTACTTTTCTAATCCGCTTTTGTGAAATGATCGTATTTCATTTATAGACATATTATTACGATATTTATTAACATATTTCTTTTAACGTTTGAAATTGGTTTAGCTGGAAAGCTGAATGTGTGTAAAAAATATTCGATATAGCAATTCTCTGAATATGCTCACTTGTTTCTTTTGGTAAATATTTTCTATTACTCCATTGTAGGGCAATATGTATCACATTAGCTAAAGTAACGTAATATAGCTTTAACTATTTTTATATGTAGACATTCATTTAAATAAAAACTATTGAATTATATGTTATTTGTGAAATGTATAATGGGTTTGTTCATTAGGAATTGAAATCCTTTTTACGAAAATATAAAATCCAAAGAGTATGAAGTTGCGAAAACAAAACTTCGAAATCGAGACAAAGTTGTCTGAATTAAGGTTTTTTATTTCTTAAATATAGTTGAAAGTAAATTTTTATTTCATTAAAATTAAAAAAGATCCATAAACGTAAGGTCATTTACTCAAAATATTTAATACAAATAAAATCACTCCGCTAGTATTCGGTCATATTTACTTGAGATGTTTTTCCTGAAGCGAACATTTTTACATTTCGTGGCGGAAATATTGACGGTAATATAACGTAAGAAAAATTGAGATTTTCTTCACGTGTTCTGTCAACGCTCTGTGTATTCAACGTTCAAATGAAATAGGCTTTGCTTTAACAGACTTTAAATAAATGCTTACAAGGAAAACCTTTTTATCATCACTTGATTATGTATTGATAATGTTTATTATATTATTATTACTTACATTACGGTAAATATCACCCTTAAGTAGTTTTAATAACGATTGCGCTAATTAAGGAACAAACATAAGTTTTTTTAAAAATGCAGTCAACATAAGCAAAACGTAAATTACGTTGGTCGCAGCCGAAGGACTCAAAAAAACGAATTTAATATAAAAGTGACTTTATTTTAACTCACAAATTAACTTATTATAATTAAACTAAATGCGACTTCGTGTGTTGAAGTTGTAACACAGAGTGAGTGAATTATTACAAATTATAAAATAAGGTTAAATCTAAACTTAAGCAATAAGACACACAGAGTTTCTGGAAACGATGAATGGATGTGGTCCGATGTTGCGCAAGGGTTGCCGGGACGCGCCGCAGTAGGTGGTCTCGACGAACGCGGTGTCGCAATATCGTAATGTAGGGTTGTAACGTACGTAACACGTATAATAAGTGTTGACTTACTACAATGAAAATTTTTAGAATGTTAAGTACAACTTAATATAGGCGGTTTGTCTAGAGACTGATATTTTTTTAAGCAACGGTTTTATGTAGTGACATATAAGGGACATATAAGGGATTTAGAAAGAACAAAAAATCTGTAATTGCCTTCAAGTACAGATATTTTTTGTACATGTATTTGTATTATTATTGAGATACGCATGAAATTTCATGTGGATTATTTACTGATATGGGTGTTGTATAGTTTTTTTTTTGTGTTTCAATTGTTTATTTTTTTAGACTTAACAATAGGATTCACATAATGCTGAAAATTAACTGGTTATTCTGCAACGCTCTAAAATGTATTTTGAAACTCCTACTGACTTTTTAAATATTTTAGGGCTTTATATCTATTTAAAATATAAATGAGAACGACAAATTTAAGTCATTTTAAAAAATAGTTCTGAAATGCGTTTGTGGTTTTAAAAAGTCTCTCTTCATATTTTCACAAAACTTGTATTTAAAAAAAAATGATTTTTTATGAATAAGAAAAGAGAAATTGAAGTCTGTCAGAGCCATCTAGAACCTCCATATTACATTATTCACAATGGCTTAATATGTTGTTTGTTGAATACTAATTATATATTTGTTGGTCTATCAAGTTTGTAATAACCAAAACATTCATGTTAAGATTCTTAATAACAAATGACAGATAAGTAATAAATTCCTTTCACCAAAATATATAAGACGTTAATTTGGGATTATAAATTATATAAAGAACATAATATTTTGAAAGTCGTGAAAGTCCGGAAATGGATTCAAGGGATAACAGAACAGAAGACCTTAAATCCCTTTTAGACAGCTCAGAGTGAGATATTGTTTAATCATGTATGATATGACATAAGCCTGTAGTCTCATTATACAGAATTATACCACAAGTTCCCTTGTAAGGTCACATATTAAAATATTAAGATCGTATTAGGGGTCAGATAAAACTACATGCTACTTGTTATGACCAGTTAAACTATAAATCTATGTCATATATGACTTTATATTTTTATTTATTAACTTTTTTTATTTACCTGTATACTTTTATTTAAACCCCTGACATAAAAGTCATGGGTTATGAGTTTAACATATTTGTAGGAATGTTTGTATCATTTTTATTAAGGAATGGATTATAAATATATTTTGCATAAAAGCAGAATCTAACCACAACCACAGTTTCTTAAATAATTTAATAAAATATTTTAATAATTTATCCAATTCCAATATCATTTTATTTTCTTATTTTATATTCAAATTTGTTTTCAATGTGTTATTGCAATTTAATTGCAAGTCATCAGAAAATTTTTTAAGGTTAGTTTTTAAAGCTTTTATATAATTTAAAGCCTAAAACATCGTTGCGTTCGAAGATCTATTTTTTTTTACTACTTCTCAATATTAATATATTTCCAAACTGGTAAGAGTCTAAAATGATTCAATAGTACTTAAAATGGCTCAAGAGTTTAGAATTTTTTCCGTAATATCTAAAAAAAAAACGCATATATTTGACTGATTTTAGTAGGTCATCCGTATGGCGACAATGATAGTTTTATTCTTCACTAATTTTATTACCTGGAAAATCTGTGGATATACATTCAAACAACAATAAAACTATTAAATTTGTATAACATTGACCTTATTTATTTGCAGAATTGCCAATACGCAGAATTGACACATATGTCAGTACAAGTATTTGCATATTTGATTGATTGTTTGTGAAACACTAGGAAAGCTATTGTATAAAAGAGAAGTTTTTAATAATTAATAAATCGTTTGCAATGCCATACCTATTACGATTGGGTATTTTCGAATGGTTAAGGTAATTTTGAAATTGTCAAAAAAAATGAAACAAATTTTCTTGTTTACGGGGTCCACAACTATTAAATTTTTACATGTTTGTTTTTATAGAGAATGAGAAATCAAGGTTTTTGAATAATATAATAATTAAATACTGATTTACATTTTCTAATACAATGAGGTCAAGAAATATTATATTAGTATTATCCTTATATTTGCTATATCCTAATAGAAGAAAAATTCTATAAAATATCATATGCACTCTATTTAACAAATTCCTGTTTCATTTTAGCTCTTCCATGAAAGAAATCTGAAATAAAAAAATTATGAAGTTTCGCCAAAAACAAAAATAAATAAAGACCTAATTTAGAATGATAAGAATATCACACACTTATCCACTTAATTAAAGTGCCTTTTAGGCATATTTATTTTCAATTACAGAATCTAATAAAATATTTGAAAACAGTTTTTTGTGAAAGATACGCTAAGTGAATCATTGTTTACTTTATTTTATAATATATAAAATAATATATTATAATAACTATTAAAAGTATAGAAGAAAAATAATTACACATGCCATTGTTACAATTTTATGATTTTCAATAACGTACATTAAAAAATCATAACATTGCTCGAATAATTACAAAAAAAAGAAATTTTTAATTACAATGAAATTTTTTTTGGTAGTCATCATTTTAATTTTATTTTCATATCAAATCTAAAATTTCGTTAATATTAAGGATTACAAAAATGCTTAACGATAGGGTGAAGCAGGTTATTTAAAAAAATAGTTCACCTAAAACTCTTGAGTATTATTCGTATACAAACGTAAAACAGTTTAGTGTCAGAGTATACTGAATGCGTGAATAACGAATGGGATCCTAAATATCGGGTTGGGTAAAGACATTAGTTTTCATTTATTTCTCAAGAAAAGGGATAGCATTCGAAATTAAACGAATTCCAGAATAGGAATAGTTAATTTTTAATTAACACATTATTAGATTTCAATGAAAAATATAACAAAATCTTTAAAAAATAATACCAATGCACAATTGAACTATAATTAAAATAAATTAAATAAATGTGTGTTCAAAACTAAGAGGTAATCTTTAGGTGACGAGCACAAACTGTATCAGATCACAATGGCAAATTGATTATGGTAGTTGCAATAGAGAGACGTAGCTTTTTAGCATTGCATGATTTAACCGTGAGGGTGACGAACACATCGCGTCTCAGGGAAAAAAGTGCAATCAGTATCTGGTACTTGCAACCAAGATGTAGGTTTAAGGGGCCCCTTTAAAATTTGCATACACGGTCACTTTAACTAAAAGTTTTTTATATATCACCTTACATACTATAGTTCTATATTACTTTAATACAAATTGAAATGTATATTGGATTAGACAGTTTTAATCAGGAACTAGATATTCAATTTTCAGATAATAATAATGAAAGTAATTACCAAGAGATAGTATCACCATCTCAGTGGACATAAAACAAACTCAATAACATTTTAAAAGTGTCTTAAAGGCGCTAATTAAAAATTAATACCACTTAAGGGCTTTTGCAAAGGGACTAGCGAAATCGGTACTTAAAAACTTTTTAATATCTCAATATTAACTCATTAAATGATAACTTTCTAAATATTGTCCCATAATTTTAATAATGATAATAATAATACTAAGTAATAAATTGTGCAAATTTGTCGAATATTATATTTATCATTTTCAAATGTTTAGTATTAAATTCAGTTAATATGTTTTTCCGCAAAAGTCAATATTCATTGTACATTAAAATTGTGCCATATTTTGTTAATATTCTAAACTTAATTCTCAAAGTAAATGCTTATAAGTTAACGTGTTTTACTTGCAAACTTTATTATATTTATAAAAGTAAAATTTTTTATTTGGAGGATAATTTTTTTTTGTCGCACTCCTGATTGAAACAAATTGTAATCCAAGCTTCATATGCAAGTTGTTTAAAATTGCGAGATGCCACATTAGACTTATTAAATATCGACTCATTCTTGATCCCAAAAACTGGTTTCCAGTTTGTAATATCGTATTCTATTTCTAACAGTATCAAGTCTGTGTCAGCGGCTGCACAGGAGTTGTAATCATCCGAGTGGAAGTGCAGCTGTAACTACGAGTATAACATGTAAAAGTAACGCTTTCCTTTCCATCAATCTTCTCACTTGTGGTATCATACCTGTCAATACCAATGGACAGGGTTCTCCAACCCGCATACAGGTCTATTAGGTTCTAATAAAATTGTAACAATAACAAATACATGTAATGCGACGCTATAGATATAATGTAGCGTAATGAGTAGAAAATTTAACAAATTGCCTATGTGGTTGTCGATTTCTGATATATTGATAGATAAGTTCATCAGCTACGAGATCCTATAAGCCGGAGCAAATATACATGCAAACCATCTCGCTTAGTTCATTGGCTGAAAACTGAGTATTGAAGTATACAAGTAACTGTTCATTTGGGTATTGCTAAAGAATTTCTTAATCTGTAAAGGCTTGAAAAGTCTCGTTGTGTTAATCTAACCCTTATCATTAATCATAATCATTCATTGGGTAATTAATCGATTTATTAGTATTCAAAGCTTGATATATCTGTTTTGTATTGTTTTTGTAATTTATTAAAAATTAAAATTTAAGTAGACGACGAAGAAATTGATTTTCAAGATATAAAAAACAGTATGAATATAGGATTTTTTTAAAATTATATTATATTATATGATATTATATTATATTATATTGTATCGTGTCGTGTGTCGTGTCGTGTGTCGTGTGTCGTGTGTCGTGTCGTGACGTGTCGTGTCGTGTCGTGTCGTGTCGTGTCGTGTCGTGTCGTAAAAAAGCTTTACTGAATTTACAAAATCAAGTAAATTGCAGTATTTCATATAATTATTTTATACTGATTATTTAAATACCCCAGTGTATATTATCTATCTACAAAATTACCTTCTGTAATAGTTATTATATTAGTAGATAAGCCACAATTACAGGTATAGAGGTATGATATAGATATGCAAATAACTGTTTTTTAAGTATCTTTTTTTCGGTTAGCTTTCAGGTACTACGTTAATATAAATTATAATAATTTTTATATTATAGGTTTTACCCATTGTTATATGTTAATAACGGGTCATTAATCGATTTATTAGTATTCAAAGCTTGATATATCTGTTTTGTATTGTGTTTTGTAATTTATAAAAATTAAAATTTAAGTAGACGACGAAGAAATTGATTTTCAAGATATAAAAAACAGTAATGAATATAGGATTTTTTAAAAATAATATTATATTATATAATATTATATTATATTATATCATATCATATCGTATCGTATCGTGTCGTGTCGTGTCGTGTCGTGTCGTGTCGTGTCGTGTCGTGTCGTGTCGTGTCGTGTCGTGTCGTGTCGTGTCGTGTCGTGTCGTGTCGTGTCGTGTCGTGTCGTGTCGTGTCGTGTCGTGTCGTGTCGTAAAAAAGCTTTACTGAATTTACAAAATCAAGTAAATTGCAGTATTTCATATAATTATTTTATACTGATTATTTAAATACCCCAGTGTATATTATCTATCTACAAAATTACCTTCTGTAATAGTTATTATATTAGTAGATAAGCCACAATTACAGGTATAGAGGTATGATATAGATATGCAAATAACTGTTTTTTAAGTATCTTTTTTTCGGTTAGCTTTCAGGTACTACGTTAATATAAATTATAATAATTTTTATATTATAGGTTTTACCCATTGTTATATGTTAATAACGGGTCATTAATCGATTTATTAGTATTCAAAGCTTGATATATCTGTTTTGTATTGTGTTTTGTAATTTATAAAAATTAAAATTTAAGTAGACGACGAAGAAATTGATTTTCAAGATATAAAAAACAGTAATGAATATAGGATTTTTTAAAAATAATATTATATTATATAATATTATATTATATTATATTATATTATATCATATCATATCGTATCGTATCGTATCGTGTCGTGTCGTGTCGTGTCGTGTCGTGTCGTGTCGTGTCGTGTCGTGTCGTGTCGTGTCGTGTCGTGTCGTGTCGTGTCGTGTCGTGTCGTGTCGTGTCGTGTCGTGTCGTGTCGTGTCGTGTCGTGTCGTGTCGTGTCGTGTCGTGTCGTGTCGTGTCGTGTCGTGTCGTGTCGTGTCGTGTCGTGTCGTGTCGTGTCGTGTCGTGTCGTGTCGTGTCGTGTCGTGTCGTGTCGTGTCGTGTCGTGTCGTAAAAAAGCTTTACTGAATTTACAAAATCAAGTAAATTGCAGTATTTCATATAATTATTTTATACTGATTATTTAAATACCCCAGTGTATATTATCTATCTACAAAATTACCTTCTGTAATAGTTATTATATTAGTAGATAAGCCACAATTACAGGTATAGAGGTATGATATAGATATGCAAATAACTGTTTTTTAAGTATCTTTTTTTCGGTTAGCTTTCAGGTACTACGTTAATATAAATTATAATAATTTTTATATTATATATTTTACCAATTGTTATATGTTAATAACGGGTCATTAATCGATTTATTAGTATTCAAAGCTTGATATATCTGTTTTGTATTGTGTTTTGTAATTTATAAAAATAAAAGTTGAAGTAGACGACGAAGAAATTGATTTTCAAGATATAAAAAACAGTATGAATATAGGATTTTTTTAAAATTATATTATATTATATGATATTATATTATATTATATTGTATCGTGTCGTGTGTCGTGTCGTGTGTCGTGTGTCGTGTGTCGTGTCGTGACGTGTCGTGTCGTGTCGTGTCGTGTCGTGTCGTGTCGTGTCGTAAAAAAGCTTTACTGAATTTACAAAATCAAGTAAATTGCAGTATTTCATATAATTATTTTATACTGATTATTTAAATACCCCAGTGTATATTATCTATCTACAAAATTACCTTCTGTAATAGTTATTATATTAGTAGATAAGCCACAATTACAGGTATAGAGGTATGATATAGATATGCAAATAACTGTTTTTTAAGTATCTTTTTTTCGGTTAGCTTTCAGGTACTACGTTAATATAAATTATAATAATTTTTATATTATAGGTTTTACCCATTGTTATATGTTAATAACGGGTCATTAATCGATTTATTAGTATTCAAAGCTTGATATATCTGTTTTGTATTGTGTTTTGTAATTTATAAAAATTAAAATTTAAGTAGACGACGAAGAAATTGATTTTCAAGATATAAAAAACAGTAATGAATATAGGATTTTTTAAAAATAATATTATATTATATAATATTATATTATATTATATCATATCATATCGTATCGTATCGTGTCGTGTCGTGTCGTGTCGTGTCGTGTCGTGTCGTGTCGTGTCGTGTCGTGTCGTGTCGTGTCGTGTCGTGTCGTGTCGTGTCGTGTCGTGTCGTGTCGTGTCGTGTCGTGTCGTGTCGTGTCGTGTCGTGTCGTGTCGTGTCGTGTCGTGTCGTGTCGTGTCGTGTCGTGTCGTGTCGTGTCGTGTCGTGTCGTGTCGTGTCGTGTCGTGTCGTGTCGTGTCGTGTCGTGTCGTGTCGTGTCGTGTCGTGTCGTGTCGTGTCGTGTCGTGTCGTGTCGTAAAAAAGCTTTACTGAATTTACAAAATCAAGTAAATTGCAGTATTTCATATAATTATTTTATACTGATTATTTAAATACCCCAGTGTATATTATCTATCTACAAAATTACCTTCTGTAATAGTTATTATATTAGTAGATAAGCCACAATTACAGGTATAGAGGTATGATATAGATATGCAAATAACTGTTTTTTAAGTATCTTTTTTTCGGTTAGCTTTCAGGTACTACGTTAATATAAATTATAATAATTTTTATATTATAGGTTTTACCCATTGTTATATGTTAATAACGGGTCATTAATCGATTTATTAGTATTCAAAGCTTGATATATCTGTTTTGTATTGTGTTTTGTAATTTATAAAAATTAAAATTTAAGTAGACGACGAAGAAATTGATTTTCAAGATATAAAAAACAGTAATGAATATAGGATTTTTTAAAAATAATATTATATTATATAATATTATATTATATTATATTATATCATATCATATCGTATCGTATCGTATCGTGTCGTGTCGTGTCGTGTCGTGTCGTGTCGTGTCGTGTCGTGTCGTGTCGTGTCGTGTCGTGTCGTGTCGTGTCGTGTCGTGTCGTGTCGTGTCGTGTCGTGTCGTGTCGTGTCGTGTCGTGTCGTGTCGTGTCGTGTCGTGTCGTGTCGTGTCGTGTCGTGTCGTGTCGTGTCGTGTCGTGTCGTGTCGTGTCGTGTCGTGTCGTGTCTAAATTTAGGTGTACTCTCTTTACTATATTTTACTGTCATCACTTACATAAGGTTTATATACTACAAATGGCTTATATACTACATAAGGCATCTTTCTCGACTGGTAGAGAATACCCATGGCATTAAGTCCACCATTGTACTTTGTACATATAGCATATAGCAATAACTAAATAAACAAAATATTTGTTTTAATTGTCCATGTCAAAAAAATATAAACTAATCATAAAATCTTGTTAAATATTTAGTATACTCTTTTCAATTAATATAAAAAGGCTATGTATGAAAGCCATAAAAATTTGTGTACGTCACTACCATATTTGCCTACAATTTATAAACGTCGTTTCAAATCACGTTAGAGAACCGTGAACAAATATCCAGTAAATTTAGGTCGAATTTAATTAACTGCAGGGTAAATTGAATTTACTTTTCCCCCCGGTATATTATATTTAAAATCTGTTATTTTATTACCGTGTACAAACGTATCAAATGCTCGTTTTTTAAAATTTCCGTGGTGTTGTCAGAGTGCACGAGTATCGAGTTCTCAATGAATCTGGCATTGGCTGAAGTACACTTCCTTTAAGAGTGGCAAAGATTAATGACTTGCAATGTATAAAAACTTATAATAAAAAAGTTATTAGTTATACATACAAGTAATTAGTTTGGTTACAATAAAGAAACACTTACATGTGTTAGTTTATTAAAATTTAAAATAAGTCGATATTCTGACAAACAATATGTTAATCGTCCTTGGATGTTGTGTATATATTTAAATATGTACCGATGATGAAAGATGGTGTATTTATTTAACTAATACGTTCTAATTTTAAAGTACACAAATCTATTTCAAGATTTATCCCTGCTTTGAATTTTGAGATAATTTTTTATGAGATTAACTAATTAATTTCTGTAACCTATTCGTTAATATTTAAATCATTTCATCATATGCATTGTGCATATTATATATTTGTTAAACTTTTTTATATTTTTTTTATTTGGTAAAAATAAAAGTTAATATGGCTATCGAAGTGATATAGATGATAACATTTAAGTTTGCGTGCAATCCCTTGATATTAAAACATACACACGTAAAGTGGAGTGGGTATCGAGGGTTTGTTTTCCCTTATCAGTTCGCGGTTCCATGCCCGCCGCGGAATAAGAAGGGCTAGCCTGCTGAGATAATCTGTTGAAGGGCCGCTATCATATTTGAGCACCTCTGCAAAACACAATGACGAAGAAGCATCTACCCACTGCCTTACGCCACGCTCTTCTACTGAACGAATTTATCGTTGCGCCCATTAATGCTGCTATTCGGAGATTATATTTAATAAGAGATAAAAGTTTTATCTTGTTAAAATCGAGGTCTAATTGTAAATGTTTCGCATTACAGTTTTAATTTGTTTTATTATTTTATTATAATATTATAATATTTACAAACAAAAAATATAAAGATTACTAGGTCCACGCAAGCGGGGTTGGCCTCGCGACGCAGCGTACGCAAAAAAAAACATTCTATATATTTACTATATGGGACACATTTTATCAATTATCTCGAAAACTACAGCTACGATTCGGCTGATTTTCAATCCAGACCGGGTTTTGCTCATTATGCGCATGTGTGCAAATTTCGTGCAGCTCGCAAATTGAAAGAGGAGTAGGGTAAAATTTGGGTAATAAAGAGCTTCACTTCGCTCAGCTCAAACATTTTCGACTCATGATAAAACTCATCGATAACTTAAAAATGTACGTTTTTGAAAGTACTCCCCAAAAAATATGTTAAACCAAATGAATTTTGTAAAATAAAAAGAAGCGAGTGAGTCTATATTAGATTTAAAAATTAAACTATGTTTAAAACTAGAACCAGCTAATGTCAGTCATCGATCTGACCAATAAAATAAAATTCTAAAGTAACTTCAACTGTATTTGAAAATAGGACTCGAAAAATACAGTTTCTTCCATATTTTGCATACATCAATCAACTTATTACTTAACAATAAGTATATATATAAATTTTAAAAATATTATGAAGACTGATAGCTATAAAGTTTTATTTATCGAATTAAAAGTTTGTTACTTTATTTAACCAAACGAGGATGTAAATTTAAAACATGTGAGATTATTCAATGCATACGAACACAAGGGACGTAATATCTTGGATTAGAAATATTCATTTAATCGCTTACGTAAGCCACGTATTTACCTAATGTATAGTCATTTTGCAAAGCCGATAACGGTGTAACAGCTTACGATTCACACAAATCTCATACATAATTCCAAAATTCTAGTTTAAATTCTTAGGTTCAATTTGAATGGCTGGTAATAATATAATAAATACATAAAAAAAAATGAAGACATTTTCGCTGTACCAATAAAAAACATCAACTTACATCTTTAATAAAATAGAATGGAAAAGTTTAAAAAGTGGTTACCGATTAAAGCCCAGTTATAAATTTATTAATTAAGTAACAATTTAAATTTTAAAATGTCATCATAAACTTCTTCTCCACAAAATACTTTACTTCTTTCATTAATGAAGTTACAAAACTGACCTATGCAATATTTTTAATGATATGAAAATATCAATACTGTTATTATAAAACAAAGTCACGCTCACGACGCTTAATTCAGAATTTAAAAAATTTGAAATATTTAACCTGTGTTCCTGTATTTATATGAAAAATATTTCACTAGAACTAGACTTTAGAACTTTGTTAAACACTTTTAATTTTATTGTCGTATTCACATTCTTATTAATTATCACATTCTTATTAATACACAGAAATTTACAAAAATATTAATAAGAAGTTTAAACGATTCACGCTAAACTGCAAATGTTCAGCACAACATATTGCCTGTTTTGTCGATACATCGGTTACAGATTGCAAATTTTGGTGGAGAAAACTTTTTCACTTAACATCCAATAATTTATATGTTAGAGCATTATTAAATAATATTTGCATTATTGCGTAATAATACCTAAAGGTAAGGTAATTTTTTTAAAATAAAGTGACTCAATCTTGTCTCGAAAAAGATTATTATTTACAGAAGAGAACTTTTAAAGATTTTACTAATGAAAAATTCCTCAAATACGTTAAACAATGTATTTAAGAAATTTTTATAACATTTTTCAGACAATCTTTGTTATAAAATGAATAAAATCGCATTTCAAATCTTAAACGTGACATTAAAGTATTGTGTTACAATAAATTCGTTAAATATTGTTTCTTAAAATTTTAAACATCCAGTTGTATCATAAAACATAATAGTATAATTACTATCAGACTTTGGAATTTTGGAAATTTATTGTTTATATATATATATAATTAATTATTTTATCGAAACAAAATTAAGAAATTGACTAAATCAGTCACAGATTATACCCAAATAACACAAATCACTTGATAAATAATAATAATACAATTTTCCGCTACAAACGAAATCCGTTCTGAGCATTTTAATGTCATATTTTATTAATATTTCACACTGTAGGTTCTCAAAGTAAAGGATTTCTTTTAGTGTTATTTTACATTTTCAATTACTTATTCAGGTAATGCTTTTTACATTTTCTTGTATACATTATCTTACTTACGGACTATATTTTCTTTATTATGATATTTTATTATGAGTATAAGGATTTGTTACTGATCCCAGTTAAAAAAAAACGTAGTTCAAGTCTCGAGTACAATTTTCTTAAGATGGGGAAATGTCATATGAGACTTAAGTCACGGTTGTCTTTTGACCCTCCAAACAATGAGCCGGTTTCGGAATATAGCATTCCTGCGAAAAAGATGGGAATAGCGTTAAGGTCTACTCACCAAATCATTTCCTCGTGAGTCTGAAGGCCACAGTATTTTCTGTAGACCCGTAAAATATTTCGTAAAAGATGTTAAAAACATCAGAGTTAATTTACCGGACCCGGAATACTACTGGCTACTCTGGTCTTGTTTTATTAAAAAAATATTTTGATGTTAAATTTTATATTTAAAATATAATAAGACTTGTTATAAATTTTACAAAGTATTAGAAAGTAAACTTTATGACTATGTCGTATTACTTATTCCTTCATTAAATTTATTCGCAATAGACATTTTTTTCATAAATTTCACATTTATTTTATCCTTTGAATCATTAAAATAATATCTCATATCTATTTTGAACATATGAATTATTGAAACATTGTAATTCAACACTTTAATTTGGCAACCAATGTTGAACACATTCAAAATCTGGATCTGATAATTGACAAAAAATTTAAGTGGTCAAATCATATTGAACATGTTAGTATTGAATTAATATAATTTTTAGCGAATAGCACATTATTCAAAGTTATGTTGTATAGCTCTTGTTCATGTTTATATTCTATATGATTTTTTTATCTATGGTTGTACTTATAATACTTTTCTGAATAATATCTATAAAAACTCATCTAAAAATACTTAAAAATATTGTTTAAAGTGAAAGCAGAATATAATTTAACCTTTTTCTTTTTCTTTTACTTTTCACGTTAATTATATACTCAAATACCTGTTTCTTATATCATCGCTCATGTGAATACTTGGCTATTATATGAATTACCAATTGTATTTAAGACGTACGAAACGTTAAGTTAAAAAAAATCTTTTAAGATTAATGGATTAACTAATTTTTATTTTTATTTCATAGTTAAATAGTATCAGCACGAGATTAAAACACCACTTTAATCTAGTTCTGATTTGTAAGTGATAAAATAAGTTATAAATTTTAATATATTTATAATTGAATGTTAACAGTCATTTAAATGTATAATTATTATTTATAATTATTATTTATTTTTTTTCTTTTTAAGTGATCTCGATGTTTTTATTAATCCATGAAACAACTTGTAACGACGACGAAGCTTGACGAAGCTTGACGAAGGCTTCATTAATTAAAAATGTTCTCAATACCTTCCTGGTTTTATATTAAAATATTTTATTAAAACTACTTATTCATTAACACATTCATTTATATTTTTAATACATTTTTTATTATAATTTATCAAGCTTTATATTTTAATATATATTGTTATATTATATAATGTTGTATCACTATTAATTATCAGTGTGTATAAAATTATATATTTCTATTTGATATTTAACCTTATTAAATATGCCTATATTTTGTATTTCCATTTTAAGTAATATAAAAGTGTTATATATGAAATATAAAAATATGCTGACTTCATTACCATATTTGCTTCCCATTTATAAATATAATAATTGCATAAAACTGCTTTGCGAAACCGTGAAAACAGGAAAAAAAATTAGGTCGAATTTATTTAACTGCAGGTAAAATTAAATTTTCCTTAACATGTCTTTCTATTTTATATTTAAAATCAGGCGGAATCGTATCGAATAATGTTTTTTTTTCTAATTTCCGTGGTATTGTCAGAATGAAGTGCACAAGTTTCATAAGGTATCCAACATGAACTGAACTTCCTTCAAGAGTAACAAAGTGTAATGACTTGCAATTTATGAAACACAATTATTTTAATGTAAGAATAAAAATAACATACATTTTACATTTAACTAATATTTGTAGAATCCTTACTATTAATGTATAATATATGTTTATTTTCCACATGCCAATATGTTAGCGTACTTGAGTGTTGCGTATATATTTGAATATATACTGACGATTGAAGATGGTGGCTGTATTAAAATATTTAATTCGAATTTAAAGCACTATTTTTATTTTTTAAGAATACCATTCTATTTCATTTTAAGTCCAGTTTAGACGATTGAAATTATCTTTTAAAAAGTAAATATTTATAACCTGTTAATTAAAATTTCATCTCAGAATGTGTTGCATTGTACATTATGCCTTTTGTTTTTTTTTTATATTTGTTTGTTTTATTTAAAGCCCACAATTTTTGAGAGCTGAAATGTAATATAACAGACTTGTAGTGAGCTGGGTCTGAGCTATCGGCTTTTTAAAGAATCAAATAAAGGAAGTTTCAGGAATTGGAGACTAGACCTTTTAAAGTCAGAGCTAATTATGATTATTTTGCATAATAATATTCAAATACTGTTTTGTTCAATTATTATAATCTTTAAAAGAACATGTAAAAACTCAGCGATAACTTAGAAATATACGTTGTTGAAAGAATTTCTAAAAAAAAAGGGTAATCCAAGTGAATGTTTAAAAAAAAATAAAAAGCTTGTCGGTATTTGATTTAAAGCTAATTGACACCATCGATGTCACTTATGAAAAAATAAAATCCTAATATAACTTCAACTGTATTCGAAAATAGCACTCGAAAAACACAGCTTTTTCCATATTTTGCATACATCAATCAATGTCGCGTTGTTTGCTAAAAACGAGATGGAAAAGTCTGAGTTAAAATATTGCCTGCTAAAAAGCATTTTGAAAATATACTGTTTTAAAGAAACTATTTCGTATAAAAAAGCAAAAAAATACAAACATTTTCGAAATCAACCTCTAAAAGTGAAAAAATTAAACATAATAAAAAGTTACTAAAAATAACTTCAATAATGGAGGGTTTTCATATAAATTTTATGTAAATCCGTATCAAATATTAAATTGTTATTTTTTTAAAGTATAACGCCGTCTACGCCGCCGTCTATTTTAAATATTCAAGGATCTTAATGTAGTGTAAATATTTAACAGTTAAAAATACCTTTGTATATCCCCGACGTTGTTTGCGACGTTGTCAACCGAATTGCACCAACTGGCTCGTGACCACGGCCTGTGCCATTCAGCCGAAACGTTGGGAATAGCTAACTTTTAAATCCTAAAGTTTTGCGTTAATTTGAAAAATATTTTATTAATCAGTTAAGCTTATATCTTTGTTTAGATTAAGCTTACTCTCATTTTTAACGCAACTCGAAATGAGAAAGAAACATATCTATGCTCTACCTCTTAGGCTGAATAGTTATACACATCATCGTATTTTATTATAAATTCACATATTATTGAAGATCAGATATTTACTTTGAGTGGACATTACATAGCATAAATCCTGTGGCTTGATATTATTATTATAGCCAACAATTTTAATTCCTACAAAATATTCTTATAAGATTTGTATATTTGATTTGATTATTTTACTGTTTGTGAAACAATAAAAAAAAGGGCGAAGGAAATAAAGTAATTTAAAATTAAAATAAAATTAAAATTTCACAAAAAAAAAGAATACTGTATAGACACTGAAGTTATTTATCAACCTTATACCAATAAAAATGATCGTGTCGTATTTAAAGGTCTGTAATTATTAATTGACTTTTCAATTAAATAAATTACTGATATCTTGTATAAATATTAGCTTATTTAATAATTTTGAGAAAAATATATATGTTTTTAGGTTAATCTGGTGCTGCTAAATTTTATTGACATTTCACTTAATATTTTAAGAGTTATCTGTGAGAGCCATAACAATTTGCCTACGTCACAACCATATTTGTCTCCATTTTTAAATGTTGCACACAATCCTGTAAGGGTATTGTAAATTGCAGTAATCCAAAAAGCTTAGAGCGATTCAAAGTATCGGTTGATAAAATTGAATTTAATTTGACCGCTTTAAATCTTTTTTTATATTTAAAACCTATTGTAATAAAATATATCATAATAATTTTACTAATCAACACTTTAAAGGTAAATATTTTATAATAAATTGAATAACACAAATAGACAATCATTGCTCTTGAAATATTTTATTTACAGATTATAATATTTCATGTTCCGAAGGAAGATTATATTACATAACAAGTTCTTATTCTAGGGATCTAACGATAGTGTCGTTAGTATTACATAACATAACTTGTACGCCAGCCAGCCAGCCAGCCAGCCAGCCAGCTTTCCATTCTATATATTACATTAAGTTTATTTTTATTTAATTGGTTGGTTGGTTCTAAAGTATAGTCATTACAGAATAACTTGCAAGAAACACCATGGCACTATTATTTACAAATTTGGTTGAAACTTAGTACATTAAAATATAAAATTATACCTAATGTAAAATTATTATAGTTAAAAAGTTTAATAAATTGAATTAAAAGTTAGTTAAATTTATATATCAAAGCTGCTAAGGCAAAAGGTTACTGAAGGCGTGCCAACCAGTTACGCAATATCTTCATTAAGAAATATTCAACATTTTCATCGTAATAAATCCAAAATTTAATCATTTATGAAAACACATTTATTCACTGTTTAATAATTTTACAAAGCCAATATCGGTATAACAGCTTAGTATTCACACAAATCGCATACATAATTTCCAGATTCAAGTTTGGATGTATACGTTCCACGTACTTATATTTGAATTAATTTGAATATTAAGCATATACGATTAGAACTTGAAATAAAATATCTTTCTGTTATACCGATTGATAACAACAGCTTACAGATTCTGATAAAATGTAAAATAAAATAAAAAGGCAAAATTAAAAAAGTTTAAAATAAAATTTAAAAGCCCAGTTTCGAATTTAATACTCAATCACCAATTTATGTTCCAAAATTCATCAATTTCTTCTCCACAAAAATACTTGCGTTTTATAATTAAATAAGGTTATAAAATTAACGCCTTAAATATTTATAGTTATAAATATACTATAATAACTTCACTTCATGAAATTAAAAATAAATTCAGTTATATAATATCACAAATATAACAAAACCTTTTAAAAATTTATAATATAGATAATACTTTTTAATTTATTTATCTATATAAAAGGTGTCCCAAAATTCACGCAAGAAGTAATTTTGACAGAAAACACAGTTTTATAATTAAAAATTGTTTTTTTTTTATTGATTCATATAGTATACAGTATAGGGTTATGTATGGAATAACATATCGGGTAAATGGCCTGCACGACTTTGTTTAAACATACGCACTCTTTTGTTGAAATTTTTCATGATTGTTTTGCATAAATGTGGCTGAATTTCGTTGATACAGTCTCCAACCCAAAATCCGCACCAAACAGTGACACGTTGTGGATGCATTTGTTTCTCAACAATCACTTGTAGATTTTCTGAACCCCAAATGTGACAATTTTGTCGATAAACAAACCCATCAATATGAAAATGAGCCTCATCGCTAAAGATGATTTTGTTCGAAAAATCAGCATCCAGTTTTTGTTGTTCCATAATCCATTCAACGAACTCTCTTTGCTCTGCGTGGTCAGTGGGCTTCATTTCTTGAGTCAATTGAATTTTGTAAGCATGACGATGCAAATCTTTGGTGAGAATACGCTGTACAGAGCTTCTCGAAATGTCCAATTCTTGACCACGGTGCCTAATTGATGTTCCTTGACTCTCAGCAACACTCTCTCGAACTGCTTCAATGTTTTGTGTTAAACGACTTGTTGAAGGACGGCCAGACTGTTTAAGATCACAAATTGAACCAGTCTTTCTAAATTTTTTAATTAGTCTCTTTACAGTTGATGAAATTAAATCACTATTCCGACCATATTTTGTACGAAATTGTGAATAGTTGCTGCCAAACTTTAATTATTTACAAAATATTGCTTAACGATAAAAATTGTTCTTTTATGTAGTGCTCCATTTTTAATAACCCTGAACTGTCAGCTGTCAGACTGTATTTTTTTTTTTGGTTGGCAACACTTTACCGCACAAATGGCGCAAAATTCAAATCTTGCGTGAATTTTGGGACACCCTATACCATAAAATTACAACAGAATCATTATATGAAAATGAAACCTTTGTACACTGTTTTGTACAAAGGATTAAGTTATCGCTTTAATAGATCTCTGCCCTTTGGCAAAACAGAGTTCGATATATAATTATAATGCTGTCTAGTAATTTAACTAAAAAAAAGGAAAAACGGAAAAAGATCTCTAAATAAAAATTCTAAATATATTATAAACTATAAACTTACAACATTGTAAATAAATAAATACCCACATTTACACAATATTATAAACAAAATTACAAAAATTATTGTAGTAGTTTGGATGGATTTCCATGTAATATACTTTCGGAAAAGAATTCCAAAGATTAAGAGCAACGACAGTAATTTCATTTGATAAGAATGTGATATTATTATTATGAGGTACTTCTAAGAATTTTAGAAAAACATACGAGCGATGTTTTTTTGTTATTGGTAGGGGCACTTGAGAACGTTTCAGTAAATAAGATTGAGAAGATTGTTTAGTATATTATAAAGCAAGTATAGAAAATATACATTAGGGCAAAGGCGGATGATTAGCCACTGTAATTGTTTAAAAAATTCCGACATATGGTCGAATTTGTATAGTCCGTATACAAATCAGATCCAAAAATTTTGAAAAGTATTTACTTACAATTCATCGTCATAGCCATTTTATGTACTATTGTTACAATGTATAATAATACAAGTTATGATTAAGTAAAAATTCGCAATCAAAAACAAAACAACAAACAAATACACCTAATTTTTTAAGTTTGTACCACGTCATACATCCAACAAAACCTTTATGACGAATTAAATTCAATATTTGTTCACTAAATAATAATCGGATAATTGTTTATTAAATGCATGAAATGAGTCAATTTTATTTTATATTAGAGAACGGAAGCCGAATGGGAATAGATTAAGTACCTTATTAAGACCATTGAAAGAAGTGAGTTGTTTGTGTTTGTTTGGATAAACTAGGTAAATTATGATATAGGATAAAATTCATATGAGAGATGGGATTTATTTTAGGTGACGGTATAATATGAGCCAATTTCCATGTTGATGCCTGATCTTGATGGATAGGTTTTAAAAGTAAGGAAAAAGTTCCTAATGTAATTTTTATTAATTAACTGACATAAAAACTAAGAAGAAAAAAAGCATGGTCTTGCTGATTTTATCATTTTCATCTGCTTTCGTCGAAATAGCCATGATACTCTTCTTACTAACTTTATCCATAACGCCATGAAAGCGAAAAATATATCAGGTTAGTGAGATGGTAGATATCAAAATCGTGAAGAGTTAAAAAATGTCACAAAATAACCAAAACGTTTTTCAAATCTGAAATTTTAAATAGAGCACTTAAAAATATTGTGTTATTTTTTTTTATATTGGCCCATGCATTTTTTAAATTTCAGTTGAAAATTAAAATAGCTACCTGTAACTATAAAATAGGTATCAAAGTTTCGTATTTATGTGTAAAACAAATTATTAAAAGAAAGTGACTAAATAAGTCATAACTAAATACCCAAATAAATCGAGTTCATTTGATATACATGCTGTTAATATAACTTTTTGGTAGAAACAAAATCCATTACTGAGCACTTAAATATGACATATTTTATTAATATTACACAATGTAGGTTCTTACAGTAAAGGCTTTTAAAAATTTTTATTTAACATATTCAATTACTTATTCATGTATTGCTGTTCCATTTTCTACTAAACATTATCTTAATGTGTTTCACTTGTGAACTTTATATATCTTTATATATTAATTTCTTTATCAAGTACAATATTTTAATAATTTCTCTCCCGATCTATTAAAACAATTCGTAGTTCAAGACTCGTATATAACTCCTTCAAAGTGGAGAGTTGCCATCCTAAATTTATTATAAAATGAGTATTGAAGTACCACAATATTAATAGCATTGTATTTGGGTATTGCTCAAGAACTTTGTCGGTCGTCAACTGCAGTAGCTCAAAAATCCTTGTTGTATCTGTGACATCACTGTGGACCCTGAGAAGGTATGCAAAGATGCGAAAATTAAAATTAAGAAGGCCAAATGTAAAAGAAATATGATTTCTATCATTATGACAGAATAAATGATAATGGTATTAATATTCATTGCTAATACGTGTCCTATAAACAAATATCAAAGTATAAAATTTGATACGTAAAAAAAAACATGGATAATTAAGAGTAAAGTAAACACTGCTCTACGATGCTGTACTTAGGAAACTAAATAATCAATAATATATAATAATAATACTACATCAATAAAGTACAACTATGTTCCATAAACTGGTTGGCCTCTGCTGATAGTTTCTATTTGGTCTGTGCATAAGTTATTGCAAATGTAAAGATAGGTGTTTGAAATTTTAATGGCATAAAATGACTAAGCAATATTTAATTTACGGTACAGTTATTTGAAATAATGACAAATTTATCGGAAAATAATTCTCAATTCCGTTTTTGACAAATGATGATGAATGACTAACAAAACAAATTTAATTGCAAATTCTTTTTTATGAGTCGGTAGATATTTAAATTACTTCTAGGATTTGTTAATTTAACTTTAATATCATGAAAAAAGGTTAGACTGATATTTTTAAACAAAATAAAATCCTGAATTAACTTTACGTTCCTAAAATAGCACTTAAAACTACAACTTTTAATTCAAGTTTTTTTTTAAAATGTATGCTTGAAAGCATATGAAAACTTTAGTGTTCGTGAACCACAGACGAACATGGAATTCAAAAATATTATTTTTTGTGAGCAACAATTACAAATAATTAAAGACAGGAACAGAAACTCTGTATTACCTTGCAATGTTTATTACTCAATGATTTGGCAAACAAAACAAACTCCACAATAGCGAAATAATCTAGCGAAAATATTGATAAGTAAAAAAATTAAATTTAAATAAATTTAAATTTTAAATAAATTTAAATTATTCTTAAACTTCGGTGCAGCGATCTTTTTCACATAATATCCAAATATATATATATGATAATTATTCTCTATCGTATAAGTTTTTGCGAAAACTAAAAATGTATAAGCTTGTTATCTCTAAAGCATCGAATTAAATCGCGTTAGGGAACCATGCACAGAAATAATAGAGTGAGCTAATCATAAGCACGATTCGAATTCTGTAGGTAAAATTAAAATTAAATTAAAACTCCGCATGCGTTACAAGCAATATTATATCACATTAAATGCATTTTCCAGTAAAATTACTCAATAAAATTAAATTATTATAGTTATAACTATAACTAAAATAATTTTACATCGTTTTATATTATAATAATTTTGCAACGTTTGATAATTTTAAGTTGATAGATAATTTTATTTTGATAGATGACGTAATGAAATATTAAAATATCATAAAGAACCAACGTTTTTAGAATTTTACAAATTGTACTTTCTTTTTTTTGCTCTTGAGTCGTCATTACTTGAGATGCAACATCGACCTTGGTAGAATGTGCACGACATGAGGTCAAAAGGGTCAAATTATTTAATGAAAAAGGAATGGATTTGCACGGACCCGGAGTATGTAATTTAAGTTTATCCACTCTCTGAGGGGGCTAAAATGCTATACAGGCTCGTTCAAAAAACCGCTTCATGTGGATAGAATTGTGTATATACCAATGAGGGTGGCATGATCACGTTTGATCAAATCCTCTTTATTAAAAAAGATATAACAAAACATCAACCTTCTTACAATTTATAAACAACAGAGATCTTGCTTTTTACAGTAATTTACTCATGCAACTGTCATTTATCTGAATTATAGCTGAACATTAAAAATGCTAAGACAATCTTCTTTATTAGGTGAAATAATCTTTACACCCCCGCTTTTCATTAGTCCATGGGTTTCCTGTCCAGTAAAAATCGGCGGTGTAACGGTGATTCCTAAACGAATATAAAATATATTTACGGTACTTACTCACATTATTAATAAATGAACAACAAAATCGTTATATGACTTTAAAAGTAAGTTAGAATTTGTTTTTAACACGATTATTTTATCTTGTCTCATAAAATAATTATTTTACAGAAAGTATGTCAAAAGAGCATAGTATCGACCAGAGCTGATATAATGAAGGAGGTCGAGAGTTTTGATGAGAAATTATACACCTCGGTCGCCAAACCTGTCAGCATGGCCCAAGATCCTAGAGCCATGCTTCACGACACTACTCCCAAGATATCCCGGACATCAATTTGCACGAGATTGGTGTGGCCCTCAGACAGCTTAAAAACAACAAGGCACCGGGTGAGGATGGCATCACTTCAGAGGTTCTGAAAGCCGGTGGTGAACCGGTACTTTTAGTCCTTAAGAGGCTCTTTAATGCCGTCCTGCTAGAAGGAACAACGCCAAAGGCTTGGAGCAGAAGCAAGGTGGCTTTATTCTTCAAAAACGCAGATAACACCTTATTGAAGAATTACAGACCCATCTCGCTTCTGACAAATGTTTTAAGTTGTTCTCGAGGATCATCACGAACCGTCTCACGAGCAAGCTTGATGACTTCGAGCCTCCTGAACAAGCCAGTTTTCGAAAAGGCTTCAGCACCATAGACCACATCCATACGCTGCAGCAGATTATACAAAACACCGAGGAGTATAATCTGCCATTATGCTTAGCGTTTGTGGACTATGAGAAAGCCTTCGACTCCATCGAAACTTGGGCTGCGCTAGAGTACCTCCAACGGTGCCATATCGATTATCAATACGTTTAAGTGTTGAAGTGCTTGTATAGAAACGCCACGATGTCGGTTCGAGTACAGGAGCATTGCACGAGGGCGATTCCGGGGAAGCAAGGTGTGAGACAGGAAGATGTCATCTCTGTGAAGCGGTTCACCGCTGCACTGTAGGATGCTTTCAAACTTCTGGAATGGGAAGGATTCGGCATCAACATAAACGGCGAATACGTCACTCACCTTCGTTTTGATGATGATATCGTAGTCGTGGCAAAATCCATTGAGGACCTCAGCTCAATGTTGAATGACCTTAATCGACTTTCCAGTCAGGTGGGCCTTAGGATGAATATGGACAACACAAAAGTCATGTCCAATGCCCAGGTTAGATCCACCTCAGTGCTAGTGGGAAGCTCGACTCTCGAAGTTGTTGATGAATATAAATACCTGGGACAAAAAGTCCGAGTTGGTAGATCCAACTACGAGAGCGAGTTCAATCGGCGCATCCAATTGGGTTGGGCAGCGTTTGGGAAACTAAGAGACATATTTTCGTCCAAAATACCTCAGAGCATGAAGACAAAGGTCTTTATTAAGTGTGTATTACCAGTGATGACATACGGAACGGAGACGTGGCCTCTAACTAAGGGTCTCATAAGGAGGCTCTCCGTCACCAAGCGAGCTATGGAGAAAGCTATGCTTGGTGTCTCTCTACGAGATCGTTTACAAAATGATGAGATTCGTAGAGGAACCAAAGGGACTGACATAGCTCATCGAATTAATCGAATCGAGTAACTGATGGCCGTTAGGGCAGAAAGGTTCTCGAGTGGAGGCCACGTACAAGCAAATGCAATATTGGTCGACCACCCACAAGGTAGGCGGACGACATTCGAAAAGTGACAGGAAGCCGCTGGATGCAGACCGCCATGGATCGGTCTCTCTGGAGGTCGAAGGGGGAGGCCTATATTCAGCTGTGGACAACCGTAGGCTGAAATGATGATGATGATGATGATGCCAACAGAGCTTACAATCGGATTTCCAATTCGGTATTTGAAAATCTATTAAAATTATTAAAGCGTGCATTGCAATTTTACTTATAGAAGCTTATTCTTTTATAAGTTAAAAACTAAATCTTTAGCTATGAAATTGTATTAATAAGAAATTCCTCAAATACGTAAAATATTGTATTTAAGAAATTTTGTAAAATTTTTCAGATTATCCTCGTACTTAGATTAATAAAATCGCATCTTAACTGTTAAACAAAACTTTCAAATATATTGTGTTAAATTTTACTTTTTTTAATATTTTCCCTTAAATTTTTAAACATTAATAATATCAATATATAACTGTAAAACTAGTATTAAACTGTCCAAATTCCTCGAATATTATATTTATTATTTTGAAATGTTCAGTTTAGTTTAGTACATTTAAAATTAAAACAATTATATTTTAATAAATGTAGAAAACAAAAAATAAATCAATAGAAAAAAATTCGAACCTGCGACCTCTGGGAAAACGTCTTGTCGCTCTACGAATTGAACTACTCTCTTCGATGACTTTAGCATTCTTTGTATGACCGGCTTTTAGTGGGACGGAGGTAACTTACATTATTTTTCTACATTAAGTCCTGACCAATATTTCCAATTCTACAGTATAGAATAACATTAAAAAGATGCAACTAAAGAAATTAATGTTTTGAAATCGTTTTTTATTTAAATATAGCTATGTTAACTTATTCTATCGCGACCAAAAGTAAAACGGACTAATTAAATAAGTCTAATAATATGCCCAAATAAAATGAGTTCAGACGATATAAATATACTTTATAAAATTTTCAGATACAAACAAAATTCATTACTTAACTATGCCATATTTTATTAATATTTCACACTAGGTTCTCAAGGTAAAAGCTATCTTTTAGTTTAAGTTTACGTATTCAATTAATTATTCAGGTAATGCTTTTTACATTTTTTTGTATACATTATCTTATCTTACTTGCGAATTTTATTTTCTTTATTAAAGTACGATATTTTATTATGATTTTAACGATTATTTTTTCCAAGAAATAAGACACATATCAAGCCTCGTATGCAATTCGTTTAGAATTGTGATGCTATCACGGTTGTCTTTTGACCGTTGAAACTATAAGCCGGTTGGAAATATAGCATTCCATCCGATCAGCATCACGTCTGTATCGGTGGTTGTCAGTGTTGAACAAAGAGTTGTAATTTAAGAGCATATATAATAAATAATCACAATTAATACTACTATTATGCTAAGTTGGCATTTGCTGTAAGCTTGAATTATAAGATCTTTTTCTTGAGAGTCAGTTAATATTAAAATTACAGTCAGTTAATATTAAGATAAGCTTTTGATGAACTATTAATTACACCGCGTACAATGACTCGCTAATCTTGTCCTCTCGGTTTTCTGAACCAATTTTAATTGCTGCGAAAAAGATTTAAGAATAAAAATGGTAACTTTGTACTTCAAACGAATAACCGCATTGAATCTATACCTACAGCTATGATTTGCTTCAAGTATACGGATACTTAAATATTCACTTTTTGTTAGAAATTTAAAGATATTGTGAAGTAGATGGGAATAACTTTAAGGTCTATTCACCAAATCAACTCCACCTTAAGGCAACTAGTATTTTCTTTCCGAGCCCTAGAAGCATTCCGTAAAATACGTTAAAAAACGTTTCAATTATTTTTCCGGACACAGAATCCTACCAGCAACGTCAGTGCTACAAAGGGCTTTTAAAAAAAAATATTTTTGTTATAAATGGTTTTTAATGGTTGAAAAGTTTGGGAGAGATATTTGCCCAGCCTTGGGACGATACAGATAAGGAAATAGATAAATATATATATATATATATATATATCTGTTGAGCTGTTTCTCAAAATATTGAATATTAAGTTTTTTTGTTTAAAAGTTTAAAATGCACTAGTAAAGTATGTACAATACAAATCTTTATTTTGCAAAAAAAAAATAACAAAAAAACAAATATATGTATCCAGACCTTTTCAAACCACTAAAGTACTTTTACCGACGATGACGGTTGACAAAGGCTTCATTAATTAGAAGTGTTTCACTATCTTCATAATTTATTTTAAAAATATTTCATTAAACTACTTATAATATATAAAACATTTTCAATACTCTTTTTAATTATACTTTATCAAGCTTGACATCATATTACACATATATTGTTATATTATGTTAGAACGACTTTAATTAAAGTAGTGCTAAGAAAAAAATATGTGGTATCATAAGCATTTTTGTAAACCATAACATTTATTAAATTTTAGATTTGATACTAAAATATTATTAAAATAGAAAATACCAAAAAAAATTATTTAACCTCTTAAAATATTAAAAATCATAAAATTGTAATAAAAGTATGTTTACTTTGCTTCTATACTTTTTAAAGTTTTATTATTATGAAATAAAATTGGAAAAAATTTGTGTATTATTTCAACATGGCTGAAAATAAAGTAAATAATGATACATTTAGTATAGTTTTGACAAAATACCTTTTTTTTTTAAATATCATTTAAAATTTTATCAGATTCTGTAATTGGAATTAAATATGCCTAAAAGGCACTTTAATAAAGTGAATAAGTCTGTGATATTCTTATCATTCTAAATTAGGTCTTTATTTATTTTTGAATTTGGCGAAATTCAAAATTCAAAATTTGGCGAATTCTTAAATTTTTATTTCAGATTTCTTTCATGGAAGGACTAAAATGAAACTGGAATTTGTTAAATAGAATGTATATGATATATAGACTTTGTATAACCACATTAAACATGTAATTAAAAGTTTATAAGCTAAATAACAATAGACCATTTTTCTTTAACTCAGTGTTAGGAAGTCCTCTATTAGGATATAGCAAATATAAGGATAATACTAATATAATATTTCTTGACCTCATCGTATTACCAAATGTAAATCAGTATTTAATTATTACAATATTCGAAACCCTTGATTTCTCATTCTCCATAAAAACAAACATTTAAAAATTTAATAGTTGTGGACCACGTAAACAAGAAAATTTGTTGCATTTTTTTTGACAATTTCAAAATTACCTTAACCATTCGAAAATACCCAATCGTAATAGGTATGGCATTGCAAACGATTTATTAATTATAAAAAACTTCTCTTTTATACAATAGCTTTCCTAGTGTTTCACAAACAATCAATCAAATATGCAAATACTTGTACCGACACATAGCGTATTGGCAACTCTGCAAGTAAACGAGGTTAATGTTATACAAATTTAATTGTTATGCATAGAGAGAACATATAATCACGGACTTTCAAGATAGTATAATTAGTAAAGAATAAAAATAATACAGCTATAATTGTCGCCATACGGATGTTCTATTAAAATCAGTCAAATATATGCTGATTTTTTAGATAATACGAACAAAATTCTAGACTTTTTATATTATTAAATTATTTTAAACTGTTATCAATTTTAAAATAAGTCTTGGAACGCAACTATGTTTAAGGCTTTTAATAAAAAAAAAGTTTTAAAAACTGACCTTATTAAAGTTTATAATATTTAATATTCTAGATATCAAATTCTAGTAGGATATTGAAAAAATTCTTGAATACTTTAAATAAGTATTTCAACATTATTGGAATTAGATTATTATATTTTTTTTGTGATTTATTCATGAAAACAATTATGGTCAGGTTCTGAACATACTATATTAAACCATAACCAAAATATATTTAAAAACCATCCCTTACAATTTCAAAGTACCTAATAATCTTCAACCGTCTGAAGACATTTTCAGAGAAAGTTTTGGATTGAACCATTTGAAAAGAATTTAATGAAAATCAATTTTTTGGGTTTAAAAACAAAAATGCTACACATACTTACAAATATGTTAGACTTATAACACATAACTTTTATTTCAGGGGTTAAAATAAAATAAAAACAAATAAAAAAAGTAAATAAATAAAAATATAAAGTCATATATGACAAAGATTTATAATATAACTGATCATAACAAGTAGAATGTAGATTTATCTGACCCCTAATACGATCTTAATATTTTAATATGTCACCTTACAAGGGAACTTGTGGTATAATTCTGTAATATGAGACTAGAGGCTTATGTCACATCATACATGATTAAACAATATCTCACTCTGAGCTTTCACGAAGGGATTTAAGGTCTTCTGTTCTGTTATCCTTTGAATCCATTTCCGGACTTTCACGACTTTAAAAATATTATGTTCTTTATATAATTTATAATCCCAAATTAACGTCTTTTATATTTTGGTGATAGGAATTTATAACTTATTTGACATTTGTTATCAATAATCTTTACATGAATGTTTTGGTTATTACAAACTTGATAGACCAACAAAAACATAATTAGTATTCCTTAAGCCATCTTGAATAATGTAATATGGAAGTTCTAGATGGCTCTGACCGACTTCAAATTCTCTTTTCTTATTCATAAAAAATCAATTACTTTTAAATACAAGTTTTGTGAAAATATGAAGAGACTTTTTAAAACCACAAATGCATCTCTGAACTGTTTTTAAAATGAATTAAATTTGTCGTTCTCATTTATATTTTAAATAGATACAAAGCCCTAAAATATTTAAAAAGTCAGTTGGAGTTTCAAAATACATTTTAGAGCGTTGCAGAAAATCCAGTTCATTTTCAGCACTATGTGAACCCTATTGTTAAGTCTGGCTGGACGTAAAATAATTAACAATTGAAGCATAAAAAAAAACTATACAACACCCATATCAGTAAATAGTCCACATGAATTTTTATGGGTATTTCAATAATAATACAAATATATATACAAAAAAAAACCCATAATTGAAGACAATTACAGGTTTTTTTTTCTTGCTAAATCCCTTATAGATATATGTCACTACATAAAACCGTCGCTAAAATAATATCAGTCTCTAGACAAACCGCCTATATTAAGTCCTACTTAGCACTCTAAACATAAAAATTTCGTCTGTATACTTTTCATTGTAGGTAAGTCAACACTTATTATACGTTTTGCTTATATTGACTGCGTTTTTAAACAAACTTATGTTTGTTCCTTAATTAGCGAAATCATTATTAAAGCTACTTGATAATAAACATTATCAATACATAATCCATTGATGATAAAAAGGTTTTTCTTGTAAGCATTTATTTAAAGTCTGTAAAAGCAAAGCCTATTCCATTTGAACGTTAAATACACAGAGCGTTGACAGAACACGTGAAGAAAATCTCAATTTTTCTTACGTTATATTACCGTCAATATTTCCGCCACGAAATGTAAAAATGTTCGCTTCAGGAAAAATACCTCAAGTAAATATGACCGAATACTAGCGGAGTGATTTTATTTGTATTAAATATTTTGAGTTAATGACGTTACGTTTATGGATCTTTTTTTAATTTTAATGAAATAAAAATTTACTTTCAACTATATTTAAGAAATAAAAAACCTTAATTCAGACAACTTTGTCTCGATTTCGAAGTTTTGTTTTCGCAACTTCATACTCTTTGGATTTAATATTTTCGTAAAAAGGATTTCAATTCCTAATGAACAAACACATTATACATTTCACAAATAACATATAATTCAATAGTTTTTATTTAAATGAATGTCTACATATAACAATAGTTAAAGCTATATTACGTTACTTTAGCTAATGTGATACATATTGCCCTACAATGGAGAAAAAGAAAATATTTACCAAAAGAAACAAGTGAGCATATTCAGAGAATTGCTATATCGAATATTTTTTACACACATTCAGTTTTCCAGCTAAATCAATTTCAAACTTTAAAAGAAATATGTTAATAAATATCGTAATAATATGTCTATAAATGAAATACGATCATTTTACAAAAGCGGATTAGAAAAGTAAATCGAATTTCATGAAATCTAGAAATTTCTCTAACACAAAGTTGAATACAAATTTAAAAACATGAAACTTTTCAATTTAAAGTTTCTGACTGTATTTGTATTTTACTTTTTCTATTAAATAATATATTTTCATTTATATGTAGTATCTCGAAACAGCTTCTTTTATCATATATCATTTTGTATTTAAAATTTTCAAAAAAAACTTAACAAAAAACATTCATTGGTTGATCTAATTTACAAAGATTAAATAAAACGATTTTGAATAATATTTTAAATATTTTATAAAATAGGCAATAGTAGGACTAATTTTTATCTTTTTTCTCAAACCATTTTTTATGTATATTATAATATTTTAAAAGTCTGCTATAGATATATATGTTATAGATAGATATTAGGATTTGCATTGTTAAAAGATTTTTTTACACAATAATTTGTATTATAGAATAAATATTTTTTAATAAGACTTTTTTTCTTTAAATCTTTGTTGCTCGTTCTGTTTAAACCAAATTTTAAACCGAATATGAAACTAATTATGAAAACAGATGGATAATTTTAAAAAAGGGCAGCATCCTCTACGTTAGCGGGTAGGTACACATAACCACCAGCCAACACTTTCTTGGCCGACGGGGTATCTGTAATAGATTTATACAACGATAAATAAAACAATATATAAAAGGATTTCAATAACACTATGTGATTTTGCTTTTTACACATTTTATTTGTTTTTTTTTCTTTTTGATTATACTTATATACGGACTGTATATTCCTGTCAATTGAAAGTTTGTTGTTTTATTATTATTAGAGTAATTTCAAACGTCAGAGTCTTGATAACTGTAACTTTTATCCTAACGGGGATCTGTTTTAATATTTTATTTTATAAAAAGATATACAACTTAATAATGTTTACTATAATCGTAATATGCGTTTCTAAAATTTATAATAAAATGAATGAAAATTATTTTAGTAACATATAATTTTGTTCGGTCAATACAAATTTCAGAATATTTGTTAATATATAAGGATTGTTTTTTTTTCTAGTTTTAATAATTTTTTTTATATGTGTTTATTTTTGTAAATTGGCCTATTTTATTAATGTTTGTAATTATAAGTTTCTTTTATTAACTTCCTGATTGAAGAAATACTGTAATTATACCGATTTTCGATTTTTTGTAATATCTTTACTTATTGAGGTGTCCTGAGTGATCCTTGCCACTTTTTAAAGACATGTATGTATATGTGTTGATAAAAATCGATGTGTATTCACGTAACTTAAAGCTGGCGAGTGTGTAAATAAAATTGACTAAGCGGTATTTTAATAAAAAAGAATAAAATACCGTAGTTTTAGTTTATTTACGATGTCTAAACAACTAACTGGGAGATCGGTGTGGTTGTGACACCAATCAATGGGTTCCAAGTAAGTTAGAACTTTAAGTTATAACTTAAACTAAGAATTTTTAGCAAAATCACCCAAACTGTTTAATGTTTTTTTACAGAATACTACGTAATAGCGATTTGACTATAAATAACTAATTGCTTGATTGTTGTTGTTAAAGTACCAATTGATGGGTGTTAATTTCAACAAAAAGTGTTCACAGTTGATTCAAGTAGTTTTGTTTTTTGTGTTTTTAACAAAATGTTAAAAATAAATAGTATTAAATTTATTGTAATTTTTTTAAATTATGAAATTTGCTTAATCTGCCATAAGTTATTTTAATGATTTAAGGTAGAGTTTTGGTGGAATGACTTTTATTTTAAAAAAGGAAATAAATAATGATAGTAATATAAAATTTTGCTTAACTAGGAAGTAAATGTAAAAAGTAAAAGTAAACATTACCGCTTGTATTACTAGTAATTTAGAACACCATTATTTAACGCCCAGCTTCAACACCGAATAGTTTTTAAAGTTAATATATTATAAAAGCTCAGATTCTGCAGTGTGTGTAAGTTAATTAAAAACCTAATTGTAAGTTATTTAAAAACCTAATTGTAAGTTAATTAAAAACCTAATTGTAAGTTAATTAAAAACCTAATTGCAAAAGTACTTAATTCATTTTATCATGACAGTGTTTTCTTTTGGATATTTTTATAGAGATAATGTTTTGTCATAACTCTAATTATAAACAATTTTTAATGGATCCGAGGATAGATGCAACTTTGAATTAAGCGAGTATTGAAAAATAATTTAACCTTTAGTAATAATGAATATTGTTTTTAGACCGGGCCAAACTTAAGAGTTATGTTCGATACGTTACGTAAGAGAGGCTTTTTATTCCTTGAGTGAGTTTTTATAAATAAACTGTCATTTAAATGTGTGTTGAGACAGAAATGACATAGGCTATATAAAATGTCAAGAAATACAATATACCGAGTTATTTACTGTTTACTTGTTATGGCATGTACATTTTCCTTTTTTTATTTCAATTTAGTAATTTAGTTTTAAGGAATAAATGAATTTTATTTTAAATTAAATTCTTCTACAAAGCTTCCATGGAATTCCGTCATTAAATTGTATAAATTTATTAGAAAAATGTAAATCAAGGAAAAAATAGTTAGTTAAAATTAAATTACATAATTAAAATAATATATTAGTGTTAGGTCCCTCATAGTCCATGATTTTAATAGCTGTAATTTAAATATTTTACCCTTATACTTTTTATTTAATAGACTATTAAGAATCCTCATATTTAAATGAATGGTTTCTATTATAAAATAAAATGGTTATTTTTATTAAAAAATATAAATATTATATTATTTATGTACCATTTGTTTCAATATATTTATTATAAACTCAATAGAGTGTTTCTTCTTGTTACAAACTCTATTATATTTCTGCGTCTCAGCAGGTTCCCTCGTAAATCTCTCGTGACAGGATTTACTACACAGAGAATCACAAAACAGTATACACAATGTAGTACGAATATTATTGATGAATAAAATTGATAAAAGTGGATTTTTTTATTTACAAAGTTTTAAAAATAATATCGAAAAATTTTAACATATTGTTTATTTTAATGCAAAATTGACACATGATATAATAACTGGATGACAAATTTCAAACATATTTTTGATTATCTGTACTAATATTATAAAAACCTATTTTTTTTACATTTAATTCAATGTTCTAAGGATTAGACCTCAGGGAATATAAATTATGGAACCATTGGCATTGAAAAAAAATCTCCATATTTTTTTTTACATTCTAATTAAAATAATTTAATTTTTAGAGTATCTAAAATAGAGGGAAAACCCAGGTAATGATAATGTAAAAAAATATTATGTCGTGGTACTAAATGTCTAAATTGACTAATTACGCTTGTAATATTATGTATGAAGTTTTCATATTAACTTATCGTAACTTATTAAATTACGTATTATCAGATAAAAATACTTATTAATAATTAATAGTTAAAACACACGGAAACTATTAATGTAAAACATTAATAGGTATAAAAATATTACTAAACAAGTAGAATTGTTATTTTAATAATTTTATTTGTATTGTTATATAATTTTTGAATAATTTTATTTGGAATTTATCTCGTTATGTTATCAAAAAATAAATATAACGTCGTAGATAATCTAAACAGCAGCTTTAAAAATTCGTTGGAATTTATTTTAAATGTAATGTTGTTTTATTTCTGAGAAAAGGCAGGCAAAACAGATGAAATCTTGATTAAATTTAGTTTAATACCTACTTCAAAAAAAAAAAAATAAAAAAAAAATATACTTTTTAAGAACGAATAGCACACGAAAGAGCATGTGCTAAATCATAGAAATATGAGTATGTACACTTTTAAATGCGTTACTATGAGGGCCAGGAGATGAGGACAAACGGACGGAATGATCTGCTCAGTTTATGAAATATGATAATGAAAGCTACTTGACGTAGATCTTCTGAGAGAGAGGAAGGAAGGGTGCCCCGATTTAGCCTTCTGTTAGTAACACTTGTAGATCTAAACAGAATTCCCTTATAAATATATTATTTTACTTTTAATAAAAACAACTGTCGTCATCATAGATATATTTGTAAATTATAATAGAAGAATGTTATTTGCTGAACTTAAAAACAAAAAAATAATATTGTTATAAAGAAATGTTGAAGTTGATCACAGAACAGTTTATTTAAGATAGCCTTTATTATTATTTCATAATAAAAAACCTTTTATTATAAGATTTTAAATTATTGTAAATTCTGAGCTATCTATAAAGCTATATGTAAAGAGTTTTGTTATAGAAGATAATTCGGAATGCGTTTCAGTTCAACCAGAAACAAGGCTTATTCAAAATTTGGTGAATGTGTAAAGTCAAAGTCAAGTTGAAGAAAAACTTATATATTTCAAAGAGTCTTGCAATTAAGAAACGTTAGACTTTATAATTTTTATCTTATGTTGAGATTGGCTTCATAGAGCTCATCGCTCTGGTCTCACCGAACACCCCTTGCTAAGGTTCTTGAAAGAAGGTCTTAGATGATGAAATTAACTTTGAAACTGATTTTACGTTACAGGCACTATTACTTGGAGTTGTAGCAGTCTTATAATTAGAGGGAATTGATATGTTGTAATAAATTTATTGTAATTCATGCGAGTCTAATAAGTTGACGCGATAAAAATTCTTTAAAAAATATTGTTATTTGACAACCAGTATCCTTACAGCTTCATTAAGTTAGCTCGTGAAATATTTTCTGTGTACTCGTTTTATTTTGCGAAAAAATATTGCACGTTATTTTTGTTTAACTTGGTCATACATCAAAACTAACTACACAATATAAACGCGTATTACAGAACTGTCAATAACACCACTACTTCTACTGAGTAGTTGGTGAACTCTATTTCACTTACCCATTGCGTATACTACTTTTAAAATTACCAACGTAACTAATAGTTTATATTTTCTTTTGAATTATAGAAATAAAATTTTACCATATTGTTATGTTTACTAAATTAATTTTAACTGAAACAAAATAATTCCCTTAAGGTTCAACCTGGATTCTCTTAAGATTCAGAAATAATTTAATTTACAATTTGAAAACGAGTACAGTAATTTAAATTAATGACATTATTACTTTAATGTTTTATCGTTTAAAAATCAATTCTCAAATCGTTTTATTTTCGTTGATATGATGCACATCATAAAGAGCTAGCCTTGTGCTTTATGTCCTGCTAATGTAAATAAAACCACTTCTCTGGCACCTAACTGCTACAAGAGTGACTTTTGCATTTCCTTGAAATTATTTTCTTAAAAGTTCTTCTCTGAAAAGTTTAAAATATTATTTTATTTTTATGTTGAGCTTATTATATGTAGGAATATTGATTAGCAACATAATTATTAAACAAGGGTCCATCCAACAGGGCTTTGGTTTGTTATTGTATAATTTTATTTAGCGTATGTGTAAAGTAGATTTTTAGAATATCTTAGAAATAGTAAATATTTAATTTACTCAGGTTCATGAATTCTCGTATAATATATGCAGACAACTTCAATTTATATCGCTAACCCTAATATTTTGGAAGCACAATATTTAAGTTGTTTAAAAACATCACGGAATTGCGTATGCCACTTAAGTTATTTAAAAGTATATGATAAGAATTTTGAAGAAAAATATTTAAAAGAAATGATAGGGTTCATAATTATACACCTTACTCTCCCAAAATTAAATTATACAAATTTATGGATGTACTATTAGAAAACATTTTTGAATATTACAATTCATGCAAATCTCTATTATAATTTAAACTAAGATTCAATACTATCTACATGTTTTAATAGCTGAATTGAAATTGAATACTAAGCCTCATAACATCCACGTTGGAATAAAATTCAACTCGAGAAATGGTTTCAAATTTAATTTTAATTAAGTATTTGAATTTATAAAATTGTTTTTATATGTCTTTTCCGCCTGCCATTGCCATCATTGTGATGTTAATTTCATTAATATAGTTTTTTTATAAATTTATTTCTATTCTTAATTTTTTTATATTTAATAATAATAATGTTAAACATTAATATGTATAATTCAAAATAGAAGTATTCAACTATTTTTTGAGTTTTAGGATAACAATTTTTTACGCGTTTTGACTTTTGTAACTATTTCGAATTTATTAACTTACGACTTTATCTGTTCAATGTTTGTTTTTATATTCGAAATATGAGAATTTAGCCTAAATATTATTTCTTTATTATATCTATATAAATTCTATAGAAATGTTGTTTAAGCTGGCCGTAGGAAATAAGTAAAAATGTTTATATGATTTTAACAATTATCGTAGCTTCAAGGTTTTTTCAACGATATATAATATTTTTTGTATTTAATGGTTGTATGATGCTATTCTAAATGCACGAAATGGAGGAGAAAGTTACCCTTTGAGAGTTTTATCGACCGTAATTTCAACGATAACGAATGAGGTAATGTTTGAATTTCGTAGTTTTAGTTATATAAGGTTAATTTGCATTTTGTGAAATGATTATGCAAATTTTAAGTTAAAAAATACGATTATACTAAAATACTAAGTTACCAATAACATATGTTTAATCTTAAGGTGTTTTTAAGCACATTACACACATAAACTTCTTGTCTCTTGCCACAAAAATGTTTATAGATTCATGTTACCTTTTATTTGTACGAAACTGTGTTATTTGTCATATTATATATCTATTAAAATAGATAAGATACGATATAAAACTCAGCGAAATATTTTGATAATTTTTTAAAACAATTTTAGTTCCACTAGGCTCTTGGATTGTGTTCAAAATGTCAAGACTTGTAAATAACAACTACGATCTGTAATAGGCACTGCACGATTTTAAGGTTTGGGAGCGTGCTTTCTCAAAGAGAATTCAACTCAGCTTCTTAATCTAAGATCAGTCTGCGACATTTCTAGACGAGCCATAGTTTCAGGATTTCTTCTAAAATCAGTATCTCGTTGAAAATAAAAATATAAAAATTATCGAGGAGAGACCCCTTTGAATTTATTAAACAAGATTTATTTTATTTACTAAAACTTATAATTTGTAATAAATATTAGTTTTATTTCATTTTAAATAAAACATCTTCTAAATGTCATAAAAAAAAACAAAACCAAAAATAGAGAGGCTCAGAATAGTTTGCACATCCCGTTGTGCTTTTTTTGCGTTGTAGCACTAAAAGTAGAGTAGACATGCAGTTACTATACTTGAATTGAACGTTTTAGGAACAAAAATTAATAATTAAATTAAACAGCATGTGTCATAGTTAACAACATTTTATTAGATGTAATACGCACATTTGACCTATGATGACCCGCACGCTCGTTTGCCCTCCTTTTTCATTAAAAAAAAATATATATTGTTTTTATGTTTCAAATCCTTAATAAAAAGAAATGTAAAGAAAATTGCTTCTTTACTTTTTTAAACATGATAATATTATTAAATAATTTGATAATATGATTTCTATAAATACTTTATTTCCTCTCATAATAAGTATTACAAAGACTAATACTTTACAATCTATCTCGACTTTTCCGGTTGAGAGCTTCTTACTCTTCACGTTTAATTAATTCACTGAATGTGATGTTATGGGACATTTTGCTTTCACACATTTATAAAACTGCGTGAATTTTGTTTCACGATCCCTGTGCAAAGATGACACGCAAAATCGTGAAGCGTTCCACATTTTTGGGAAACATTAAAAAATTAAAAAATAAGCGCAAGTTATATCCGTAAAACAGTTTTATTGAAATGTCTAGTACTCGTGTAAATCTTAGAAATCATTAATTTAAGTATATTTCTTTACATTGTATGGCAGTTGAAAAAAGCAAGTTAAAAAACATTAGGACTGATCTTGCACAATTATTACAATATCTTCAAAGCTCTATAGAAATTGTACATCGTAGAAGATTTTTATTGCAATATTGAATACAACGCTATTCACTAAATATTGTAATATATAGTATAGTAGTATATAGTACCACAACTTTTTACTTATCTTTTGTTCAATAATCATTACTTTTTTAAATTGTACTTAATGTTTCCAATAATAATTGTAACAACCAATTGTATAAAAAATATATTTAAGACTCTTCAACTCTTCATATCTCGTCTCTTAAAGTCATAGATTATTAATTTTTTGTTCTCATTTTTTTTCTTTTTAAAAACATTAATGTTACTTCAATAAATAAAAAATATGGTTTGCTTGTCTGGTGGCTAGTCTCTGTGCGTAACAGATGGTTTTATTAGATAACTATAAAGATTCACACATTGGTGTTCACGTCTAGGTGTACTTTATACCGTTTCTTTTTTAAGTTTGTACAAACCCCCCATATAGACTTTCTCTTACGCTGGATTTATTTATTAAAAAGACTTTTTGAAATCTATCTTATAAAGTACGCAATCTATCTGAAGTATAAACGTTTATTTACATATTAAATGTTTAAGTCAATTGACGATTAGTTTATTCTGGACGTGCTTACAATTTATACAAGTTTTTGAGGTAAGAGCTGTTTTGCAAGGATAAATTATGGCTGCTGGGTAAACCACTTTGTTACGTAACACGTGACGGCGCGAGTCTGTCTGGTGTCCCTTGTTCTCATGCATTTGGCAACGCCAGGCAGGCTCCTGCTCTTTCACTCTAACCTACAGCGCTAGACGTATTTCGGTATACAAAACATTTCGGTCCACAGTGTAGGCGTATTTTCTAGGATTAAAGAATGATACTAATAAATAATCACAAAATACTAATCTACATATTCAAGAATTGTAATTAAGAATTTAATATAATAATAATAATATAATAAAAGAAGATTTTTTTAATAAGTAACCTTTGGTTAAATTATTATATTACATGAAGTTTAAATAATAATCTAAGCTTTTCTCAAGTACAATTTCATTTCTAGTTCAACTTAGATAAGTTTAACTTATCACTTGCTTGTTCTTCTATTCTCAATACGTTTACCATGTTATCTTTTATCACAATGAGATTAACTTACGGTGGAAAAATTTTAACATTCATGCGTTTATCCATTACGACGACGCAATCATTTAGGATCTTACTCGTTTTTCTATAAAACTGTTTGCTTAGACCCTTGCGTTCTGTTTTGAATTCTTTAAGAATATGAAATATATATATGTGCAATTCTGTTAACGTCGATCCATGTCTTAAAATTCCAAAGTATGAGGTAATTTAAATTCTGTACGGCACTCTCCACTCTTCTTCGAGGAAAAGAGATGCCCCCGATTTACACACCAAACAGTTTTTATATCGGCTAAATCGTTAAATTTTTAGGGAAAGACATAAGACTGCCTTAAACAATAGACGTAGCCGATAAGTCCAATACTATAAAAATACTAACAGTTTTTAATAAAATTTGGTGTAGTTGTAGGATTATCGCCTAAAAGTTAAAAAAATATGTTTATTTTTACTATCGCAGTCATTGTCTGACAAGATATAGGATGCATACTATCCCGAAAAATACTCTAGCTTTCATGTGAGAAAAATATTTGAAAAAACAACTTTTAAGCAGAGAGAAGAGGGGTTGAAGAAATAAACGAACTGATTGCCAATTTCTACATTTTATTATTAAGAAAAAATATACACAAAAAAGTAAATAAATAAATACTATAACATAGAGTTAACAGAGTTTTAAACTAATAGTTATAATAATCTTTTGTTTATTATATAATTAAATCAACTCAACTACATTGATAAAATCAGTTAGTAGCCTAAAATTTAACTTCAGTGAATAACATTAGCTAAGATTAGATAATTATGAAAGAGCTGTCCCCAAAAATAATTTAAAAAAGAAATAAATAAGATTTCGTTATATAAATGAGTATAAAAGTAATAGACATAAAAAATCAGTTTACTATATAATTATTATTTATATATTAATACCTAGACCATTACCACATTCTTTAAAAATATTTACTTAAAATTAAATTATAATTATTATCATGTAAGTAGACGAAAGTTTGTAAGATATAAATATGTTACAACTCTAAACAGCGAGATGAATTCCGGAAAACATGACTGGCATGAGCAATTAGGTTCTCCTTTTATGCGGTGATAAAACAACTAACAACTCTGTCGTAGCAATTGCTACTGAATGACGTTGAAACTTTAACTGGTTTTATACAAACTTTGAAACCAAATGTTTTAAGTCGTTTACACATGATGGTAATACTTTAACTTTATACATATTTAATTATAACATTTTATAAATCTTTGAAGAATTTTAATAAAGTTTTTTCACTAAACCTTATACAATTTGATATATATTAAAAGTATGTGAACACTGATAATTGTGATCCAAATGTTATCGTGATTTAGTAATCATAGTCAGTAAGCATAGTTTTTAAATTTTTAACAAATTTTCACATTTTTCAAACTGCGTAGATTCAAAAGTAGCTTTAAAGGTTTTATAATTTTACAGGTGCGTCTTGCACCTTAAAACCTTCAAAACTAATGTTCATACTACAACTAGCGGACGTGATGTTTTTACTTATATGCCATAGCATAGATCTATTTTTTTTAAAAATAACTTATATATAACTTTCTGTAAAAAAACATATTTTGAGTATCTAAATATACCTTTTTAATTACAAAGATTCTTAGTAGCAATAACAATGTAGAAATTGTTACAGGTATTTAAATGAAACGATAAGTCGTAGACACTTGAGCTTAATTATAAATTAATTAAGATATTAAAAGACTCCAGCTTAATACTCTCAGAGGTACTTAAAACATACATGTCATGTTGCTTTAATCGGATTATTTTATACATATAAAATTATTAATCGTTTGATTTTGTTTGACATGGTTTACTATAAATAAATATAAACTTGTGAGTTTTGTGAATGTATTAAAATATATTAATTTTGTCAATAGAAATAAAATAGGTCCCAATTAATAAGTAATATACATTTATATCATTTTTTAGGTTTAAAATTGGTCCAAACTAATATAGCCTACAATAATAGTATGTATGATTTTTTTATTATACTTAACATCAAAAGTCAAAGAACCGTGCATGTAATCTAAAATAATATTACGTGATAACCAATTATTATACGTTTTATTTGAAAACCTAGGTAGGTATTGGTATATAAACTTTTTTATCCTAGTTTATACACTAGCCGTCAGCTAGATATCACTAGATGTCAACCGATGTGAACCACCCAAGAGACAGGTTTAAGATTACAAAACTCAAGTGGTTTTGTTGTTAGTCCCGAAACGGTGAGAAATCGACTCGATGAATACTTTCTACAAGAACGACGCCCAATCAAGTTCCCACCTATACGTCATGGCAATAGCGTTTGCCGGAATTAATTGGGAAGCGAACATTTAATATGGACCCAGGATCAATGGGATAAATATTGTATTCTGTGATGAGTAGCGATTCGGTTTTAGGCCCGATACTAGAACGATAAGAATGTACCATCGAGCTGGAAATAATGAAATTCTATGGTGCGTTCAGGAAGTACATCCATACAGCAGCTCAACTATTATGGTGTTATTAACAGAAGAATCGACGTATTGAGCTCGGTTTTGTAAATCGAAACAAGAACGCTGAAAATTACGTTCAGGAAAATCTTAAAGCTTATGTCCTTCCATTTGCATAAACTCTTGGCCTCCCCTTCAAGTTAATGCATGATAATGCACGTTTACATACATTTTTTCGTACCAGTGAGTACCTGGCAATGAAAAACATCCGGGTATTACCCGTACCTCCACATTCTCCGGACCTTAAACCATCGATTCCATGAATAAATGAATGGATTCTGAAAGTTTTGAACAACAGAGGAGGTCACAATTGATATTAAATTATTGAATTCTTTTACAATACATTAAATTTATTAAATATTTTTCAAAAAGTTTACTTGTTTTTTAAAACAAAACACTATTATTTAATTCAAATTATTACAAGACGCTTAGACTTTTGATGTGTTTAAATTTTTTTACACCAACAATTTTAATAAAAGAAAAAGCAAATATCTATAAAATGTATTCAATATAACAATTTAAGATACAACGTAATAATAAGAGATAAAAGACAAAAACTAAAATTGTAATAATAAAAATATGCATTTTATAGTACACCAAGTAAAGAAAAAAATGTACTTTTATATTTAAAAAGAGCATACAAACATAGGTAAAAGTAATGTAGAAATCAAAGGGATTATTTAGTTACTTTCACAAATAGACCATATTATTGATTTATTTTCAAAAATTATCTTACCAACGAACTTTTTAACATAGCAATCAGCGTCAAAACATATCAAACAAATGATCATTTTGCGAGCCAAAAAAACTCAATATATTTTTATTCACTAGATGGTATCCCCTATAGTAATTTCTAAAGACATTAGGAATAGTTTTGCATTTGTACTTTAATATATTAACAGATTAAATCATTTAGTTAAATCATTAAATCATTTAGTAGTTTCAAAGATCGTTCCTCTTTTTCACGTTAGTCTAGAGCCTTTTATAATTATTATGAAACAATAAGAAATGAAAATATGGTTTTAAAAAATTAAATACAGCCATAATGCTATTAAAATATAAACGAAAAAATATAAAATAGTGAGTATTGGATTTGGAAACGATTAAAACAATCGAAATGAATTCGCATAAATTTCTGGAATTTGAGAGTACAATTTCGTTAAACATAAATAATTAAAGTGAAATTTTAATCCTTGCTTTTATCATATTTTCTGTATGGTATTGAATGTAGTCAGAATTGAATGAAAGGGATATTTTTGAAATATTGCGTTTGATTTTTTTATATTTTTTATATTTTTAACTCATAATCTAGACTTGTTTTTTAGTGGGTAGCCTTAAAAATGGCAGCGTCCTCTATGCTGCCGGGTAACCACTGCCACTGCCATATAACCCCCCGGCCTTCACCCCCCTGGGCCGACGGGGTTTTACCAACGGAAAAAAAAAGGCTTCTTCTACGACGTAGGCTCGTAATAATACCAGTATGAAGTTAAATTAGATAGTAATCAATAAAGAAGTGATTATTTTTGTCAATTAAGCTTACAGAAAAATAAAGCCATCTTTAGTTACGGTCCGCCAGTCTAACAAAAAGTCGATATGTGTTATTGTCCAACTCATCCTTAAAATAAAACGTTCATGTAATATCATTACATGAACATTTATGATAATGAGTTACGTGACTGTAAATAGATGTAGTTTAAGATACACTATAATTAAGAACAAGTCAATTTGATCTTATAGAAAAATATACTATCCACCCAAATAAACTATAGTTATTTCAGTTTAAGTTAATAATTCATTGACATATTTCAATAGGCTTTTATTTTATTACTATCAACAGGCACATAAATAGCCTTAATATTTTATGACGCTAAATATCGAAAACAAAATTATATATAAATGTCATTTATGGGATGCAATTATTTAGAAGTATCCACCGTTTAATATCTATATTAAATATTAGAGATACCAGTTTAGCTTTTATATAAAATAGTTAATATTTACAACTTAATTTAATAAAATAGTTCAAGAATCGAGAACATTATAAAATTAATCGGAATTTGAAATGTTAAATAATAAAATAAAATAAGATAAGAATTTATTAATATCTTTTGTTTTTTAATATTATTAAAAAAAATGTAGAAAGTTGCTATTCAAATATTTGTTTTAGTTAAATTTAAAAACAAAAATAAAAGTCGATCATATTTGACATTTTCATCTCGATTTTATAGAACAAATGAATAAAAGCTATGAAAATTATCGCGATATATCATGTTGTGACGGCAGCCATACTCATGATTGCCTACACAGTAAATTAATATTTATTAAATTCCAGTAATAAAACGTATAGTATTTTTCAAAAAACAATGTTATTTCAATCAGAATGAGATCAATTTACGGTGGATATATTTAAATACTAATGCTTTGGTATACTCATTACGACGATCCCATCTCCCTGCATTTAGGATACTATTAATTTTTGGGGTCAAAGTACATTCAGCTACTAATTTGTTTGCTTAGGACCTTGCGTTCTGTTTTTATTTCCTGGCCTAAATATATATAAACCACTGCTGCCTTAGGAATATGCAACATATATATGAGATTATCTGTTAACGTAAATAAATGACTTGAAATTCCAAACATGGTGGCAATTGAATTCTATCAAAAATAGTTATACAAAAAAGAAGTAATATACGTGCTTTCATAATAACTACTATCTTCAAAATAATTGTAACCTTGCTACAAGTTACTAATCTTATATGTTATACATAAAAATATTGGGTTACATTCTTTGAATATCTATAAGTATAGAAGTGTAAAATTCGTTGTGTGTTCACTCTGCCTGAGTAATCTACTGCGTCTTTGGAGCTGAAATTTTACACAGGAATAATTTAAATACCATCGGGTGTTAGTGGATGTGTTTGTATAATTGCCACCGCTACCCCGTACTCACCCACGAATTTTCTATAATTGTACAACCGTTACAAATTATACCATTAAGCTATATTTCAATGAAATCTTCACTACTGTAGCTTCTGTCGATCTGTCCCTTATCTATATGTATATTTTACTGTTAATCTGAACCGTTTTATAATATGTTTGATAAAGATGATCTGATGCCTGGGTTAAGACTTAAATTCCTAACGTAAGTAAGTATAATATGGAGTTGACAGCGGTCTAAACTAATATATATAATAAACTTTTTCATTAGAGAATAATATCAACTCAACTACATTGATAAGTCAACTATATTATTAAGGTTTGAAAGCAATTAAATTAAAACTTTGGCCTTCTTACTCTTAAGCAGTTAATAGCCTTACGTCAAACTTCATTGCATTACATCAGCTGAGTTTAAATTAATAAATTTTGAGAAGAAATAAATAAACAACATTTCCTTACATAAATGAGTATAAAAGTACAGAGAGACAAATTCCGGAAAACATGAGTGGCATGAGCAATTAGGTTTTCCTTTTATGCGGTGATAAAACAACTAGCAACTCTGTCGTCGTAGCCATTGCTACTGAATGACGTTGAAACTTTAACGGGTTGTGTATAATATTGAAACCAAAAGATTTAAGTTGTTTACACATGATGTTAAGACTAATTTTATACATATTTTATATTACGTTCGCGAACCAGACCTCAATTTTGACTCGCTGACCTCGGAAAATCTCAGTATGTGTTAGCATATTCAGCGCAGCTAGGTACAAACAGCACCGAAGTTGCATTTACAAAACGTCGGCACATTCAGACCTCAACTATTTTTTAAGATAAAAAAATTCCCAAAAAAATATAAATTTAAAAAAAAACAGAAAAAAGGAAAAATCTAAAAGCTGTTAAAAAAAAATTGGGCACGCGCATTTCATTATAAAGCTAAATTTTCTCGCAAAAATTTTTCCCATTGAAGCCTATTGGATTTAAGATTTTCCATGATTATTCCTCAACGACATCGAATATGTGAAATTTTTTTAAAACCATCGCACGACTGATGTCTATCGGTGTGCAAAATTTGGAAATTTTCAGATATATCGTTTTTGATAATGGTTGCACAAGGAAAGCAAAATAACTCTCATAGAGAACTTCGCTCAATAAAAAAAATTTTTTTTTAAGCATTTCAGTACAAAGATTCTAAGTAGCAATAACAATTCTGAAATTGTTATAGGTTTTTAAATTAAACGCTAAGTCGTACACACTTGAGATTAATTAGAAATTAATTAAACTATTAAAAGGCGCGACCTTAATACCCTAATTAAAGAGGTACTTGGAACATACACACCCTGTTGCTTTAAGCGGATTATTTCATATATATAAACTTATTAACCATTTTATTTCGTTTGACACTGTTTATTTTACACAAATATTAACTTATGAGTTTCGCAGAGGTATTAAAATGTAACAATATAAATAAATTAAGCCTCAATTAAGTAGTTCACACATTTGTTTCCAAAATTGATTCAAACTAATATAGCCTAAAATAATAAATTAAATTATCATTTAACTGCCCTTTCATATTTGAAAGGGCAGTTTAACAGTGTCGATGTCGTTGTTTTGACACACTGAAATTGTGAAGCCCATACCACCAAGTCTAAATGATCGGACTTATCTATCCGCAGCCGCTGGCGCCTACTACAAAAACAATACTATAAGGGCCTACTATTTAATTATTATAGTTGATTTGAACTAACAATATAAATCCCTTCTTACCTAAACAGATTCTTAGAATCATACATTTTTGCTCGATGCTACTTCTCTTTTATAAAAAAGATGTGATAAGACTGTAAATTAAAATAATATACTAATATAATAAGAACCTAATAATAAATCCCAAAAATCTAATCAAATTCAAGTTGTCTAAAGTAGTTATATGACTGATTTAATATAAAAGTTCCAGGAAACTCGAGACGCTCGTTTGTCCTAGAATGAGATATCACAAAACCTTTTTGTTTAAATAAGCTTTTAGATAGTTGGAAGGATGACTTTATTGAGCTAAAGGTTTCTCCTGAACTTACTTTAAAGTTGATTCAACTCTGTAAACTATATTTAGAGAGACTATGAATGAGTTGGAATATTATACTCTTGAAAGTGTAAACATCTGCATCATTCATAAGTATAAACTTATATGTATTTTAATCTTCAAATGTATAATGCTTATTGTTAAACTATTTACATTTATTGGTATCTATAGTAGTTTATAAATATAGAACTTTAGAAAACCTGTGTTGCGTTTAAATCTTTAATATTTTACTGGTAATTGTAGTTTTTTGCAGCGTTGTTTACATTATCAATTTTTAAAATTTTTACTTAGTCCTATACATTTGGTACTAGAATTGTATTTGTTTTAGTTGTTCAAACTCGGACTTGAAAGGAAATTTATACAATCCCATTGCTAAAACTTACGGTAATAAAATTGTCTTAATTCCCTGTTACAATGTCTTATCCTGCACCTTTCTCTTCCAAGTGATCTATTTTCTATTAATAGTGTAATTTGCGTGATCGTCTACATATTTGTTGTTATTGGCAAAATTATGTATGTATGATATATATTTTATCGGATCTATTATGTAATACGCTGGATTGGTTGTAACAGGATTCTCACTTTATTTTTGTTATTACACATTGGGTTATGGTATGAAAGATTCGTTGACCACAGATGGTAGATATCCATCTTCTGCTGTCGGGCGACACAACAATAGATATCTTGGATGAGCAATATATTGCTTGGTGTTGTTGGACTTCTATGTTGCTTCTACAATTATGAAATATTTGTCTGTTATATCTTACGGCACTATATATGCAATTTATGAGATTATTATATAAATTATTATTAATATGGCATTATGTATATATTTTGCACATTTGATAAAGTCAACGCTCTCTTCATTTACTTTTTGTTGCTATATTGTTAATAGGTAGTATAGTAAGCGTGATAAAAATAAAATTCATTTGAATTTCGAAAATTTTTTGCATATTTTTCCTAGCGCATGCCATTTGCACCCGAATTCTTTTCAAATATTAATATGCTTTAGTAGTTTGTACTCTTTTGAAATGAGAATTCGCTTGTGCATTCTCTTTACATTTTTTTTTATTTAATGCATTGTTTTATTTTATTTTTTATAAAGGGACCGGTGGTACATATCGTATTAAATAATAACTAATAAAAAAATAATTGAATTCATCATAAAATCTATAATTTCATATCACTATGTGAACGTCGATATTCAATACTTTTGCCTTTACAATATGTTCCATTACAAGATATATCACAGTTCAATATCGCAAGCAAAAATTATTTCATTTTAAAAATAAGAGAAACTTTAAAAGATTAAGTTTGGATTCCGGTTTCACAAATACTTAATAAATTCTTATCAAACAAATAGTTGAATGATCATTTTATGGAAATAAAAATTACTTTTTAAAATAAAAATAATAATCAGAATCCAATGAATTCTTTTGAACGAGAAACAATTTTTTTTTTAATTTTGCTCTGAAATAAGTTCTTCACTAATTTTGGAATAACCTCAAAAAAATAAAATATTTCCAATTTTTTTTGTACTGTATTAATACTATCATGATCCATAAAACTATTAAATATAATTAATTATTCGGCTGTACTAGCGAAATTGCTATCGGGATTTTACCCGGGATCGGGTAAATCGGGATTTTATAGGGATTTTATTCGTCACTCGCCGTTGAAACGTTTTTGTTACATACTGAACTAATTATGTCTCTTAAAATGTTATAAATAGTTTTAGAACCGTATAAAGAACCGTATAAAAAAACAATATAATCCAAGAAAATTAATCTGTACAATATTTTATTTGAATAAATCAATTTTAGATACAACTTAACAAAAGGGGTGAACAAAATAAAATATAAATAAACTCGTTTTTAGAAACGTTCACAAACGGAATATACTATTGTTTAATTTTCAACAACTGTCTTCTCAACAACGCTTATAAAAACGGTAACAGTGTCGGCATAGCGCAATCAAATGATCATATTGCGAAACAGAAAACCCAAGACATATTTATTAATAATCTATAATAGCAATTTGTTAAAACAAGCAGAATAGTTTTGTTGCTACGCTTTTATATATTAATTATTTGACTGATAGTTTTTGTTAATATCATTGCATTATCATTATTTAATATATTATTTACTAATGATTATTGAATAAACAATAAATAATAAATTGGCTTAAAATATTGACAAATAGCTGTAAAAATAATAAAATTTAAACAAAGAAATATAAAATGACGAGTTTTGGTAATAATAATAATTAAAATCACATTGAATTTGCATTCGACTTCTGGAAGTTAAGAGTACAATTTCGTTTAAACATAAATGATTAAAATTTAAATTGAATGCTGGCTATTGAGCGTAAGCAGAAATAATGAAAACGATATTTTTTTAATATTGCGTTGTATAGATGGTACTTTAAATTTTTTTGATACTTATAAATTTATCAGTAATATGTCAATTATATTGCAATATTTCTTGGATATGTAAATAAAAAAAAATCCACTTTATATTGTCACGGGAGGTGGTGATAAGAGTGAAGAAGACTAACTATATATTTGTTTTAAGTAAGAGGAGGGCAAACGAACTTGAGGATGTCGGGTGAAATGTGATCACCGCCGCCCGCGAACTCTTGCAACATCCGAAGACTCACATAAACGTTGCCGGCCTTGGAGATAGAAGTATATTCAATTATTACTAAAATACCTAAAAAATATCATTTAAAGGCAAAAATGGAAAACAAAATTATTGGCGGGCACATGTTATATTCAGATACGTGGAATTCCCATTTCTTTGAAAAATTTGTTAGGTCTAAGCGACCATTTTCTTTCACAAATATAGGCGGTAACGTGACATTACCTAACGAAAATGTATGTTTTCTTCTCATGTTATGTCACCGCTGTGTATATTCAATATTAAAATGTAAGATGCTCTGCATTCCATATTAATGGAACAGTTAGAACGCATGGAATCTCAAAGGAATCAAATCTACGATCTTAGAAATGTGTTTAGACATATTAATTGAATTTTGGTGATAATTTGTGAGATTAAGAACTACCTCAATTTCAAGTTTTGTTAGTAGTATTTTATAGTATCAAATAACAATATGTTTAACCAGTCAATATCTATCACACAAATATTAGCAAAAATTATTTTTTTATGAAATATGTATGAAGATAACGAATATAGGTTAAATAATTTTTAAATTAGAGTATTTCTTATTCTATTGTGCTTATAAACTTCATGCGGTTCCTATATAAATCTCTCGTGACATGCTTTACTCTCCGTTTATACGGTACAAAGAATTAATAAAAAAATAATAAGGGTATTGAGGAAATAATTTTAGAATCTATTTTTATAAAAATATTACATATAAGAGAAAAATATTATAATAAGTAGAGAATATAATTCCAATATTTTTTTTATAATACAATAAAATCTTTTTTGCAGAAGAAAATAGAATTTCTTTCAATATAAGCTTAAACTTTGTATTAAGGTTTTGTAAAATATTAATTCAGTAAATGAAATATTTCAGTGTTGAGTACAAAAATTCAAACTTAAATAATAGTAATAAACCGAATGAGCCTACTATTTATTTATTTATTAATTACGTTGTTCGCGGCCAAAGGACTCAAAAAAAACCGAATTTAATATAAAAGTGAATTTATTTTAACTCACAAATTTACTTATAATAATTAAACTAAATGCGACTGAATGTGTTGAAGTGGTAACACAGAGTAAATGAATTATTACAATTTATAATATAATGTTAAATCTAAACTTAAGCAATAAGACACACAGAGTTTCTGGAAACGATGAATGGATGTGGTTCGATGTTGCGCAAGGGTTGCCGGAACAGGCCGTAGTAGGTGCTCTCGGCGAACGCGGTGTCTCAATATTGTAATGTAGGGTTGTCACGTACGTAACATATTTATATATTTATTATTATTATATATAGGAAAAGATCTAAGAAAGTGAAAAAGTGGTAAGAAAAATTTAAAATATCTAACAATTTTTAATTATAGTCAAATACGAGCTTAAAATATATTTAAATATAGTTATGTGCCGGTAACTCACCACAACCCAAAATTATCATGAGATCATCTTATTACGTATATCCAATAATGTGATGAAATAATACAGAGTATAAGGTTGAAACAATAAAATATACAGCCTGTCTGTCAGTAACCATTGTCGCGTTTGATTTTTGCTCCCTATATCTTACATAAACTTAAATTTCTGTCACTGCAGTTAAATACGAGCTTGTTTATTTTTTGTAGTAGGTGCTACACTCTCACAGATGTTCGATATGAATAGATTATTTACATATAACTACATTTGGGAGTGAATTAAAAATTCAGATGGTTCCCCTTCGTCCCTTCCTTGGCCTATATCTTAATCTGTTTGTTTGTTGTTTGCAACCTAACATATTTGAATGACGAAGGTAATATTACCACTTTAATTATATTGCCTATACAAGATTGTATAAAAAATGTCGTAAACGATATAAATAAATGTAAAAAAAAATTCCAAAATTGGCTAGAACTGTGTAAATTGAATATTTCTTTATATGTTTTTAATTGAAGACTAATATAATAGACGCACGTAATATTGGTAAATGGTTTCGGAACCAGAACTGAGTTAAAAAGTTTTGACTGTAAGAAAAGCATGTCACTTTTGTTGTAATAACATGTCTGAGGGAAGTTATTTTATTTACATTTGAATAAAGGTATATTTTAGTTATTACAGCTGCATTTGAAAGAAGCAACGATGAAATAGAATATTGTTTTTATATTGAAAGGTAAAGTTTTTCAACAAAACATAAGCTGAAGTATTCATTGTTAATTTTATATCTGTTGTATTGAAAAAAAAATGTATAATTTTATTTATTTATATGTTTTTATTTTTTCCTTTTACTACATTAGGCCTTGAGTTGTTAATAATGTTATCTTATTAAAAATAATACAAAATTAAATATTTATTTCCCATTAACAAATTTCCAAAGCTTATTTTTCCTTTAAACTTTATTATACAAATACAAAAGCTACAAAATTTGGCTAAGAAAATATAAATAATTAAAAATATCTTATCATTAAGAAAAGCATTTATTGTTTTTTCTTATATTTTCACGAGTACACATTTGAAACAAAACTATTTTCACGGATTAAAACTCGCCTATAATTTGGTTACATTTTTTATTTTGACCCGACGTTTCGAATACTTTGCAGTAACCTTGTTCACGGGTAGACAAGATGTAAGTGTCTGTCAGAAAGTCAGTTAATTAATCATCAAATAGACATAGCATTTATTGTTTGGCTAACAGCATCAAACCAAAATTAACTGTTTAAATTAGCGAATAAAAGCATTGATTCGATTTTCATATCAACGATGTTATACTGCTTATATATATTGCTTTTTATCATAGACTAACTATATATTTATGGTTTATTTCGAATAAGAGTAATATATTTTTTTAAAGTGTTAATTTCTTAGTCCTCTTTATGAAAAGTTAATTTTGAATTCTTTTTATTTCTCAAAAACCATCTTCACTAGATACCCTCATTTTTTTGTTTAAACATACTTATGTACCCTTATTGCAGCATATTTTATAATATAAGAATATTATTAAAAACTATTCAAAAATACACATAGGTATATCAAAAATTTAACTTCACTCTTTTAAAAGAATGCGACAAACCGCAATAACAGAATCTAAATGTAATGGACAAAGTTGAATGCATTTTAAAGTCAGTTCAGGAAAAAAGCTTCTCTTAACTGTTGCAATAAAAAGCTTTTCTCCTATATTTTTGATACGAGTACCTGAAGTAACCTGAAACTTTGATATTAAATCAGACTTGAAACAGCTTCATTGTTCCATTCTTGCTTAACCCTAAATTGTTTTCAACGTCCAAGTAATTTAGAAAGTGATAACTTTCTTTACTTTGTTAACATGTTCTATAGATATAAAATAACAAAGGAATTATAAAAGTAAGTAAGGTGAAGCGACATATCTATATTAATATCCTCAAGAAAATTAAGAATATTTATTGTGTTGATGATGTAATAAAACTACAGCTGTCAAAAACTATTGAGTTTACTACGCACTTAGTAAGTGCTAAACAAATGAAAACATCATAAAAAAATATATGTATTATGCCGCTGTCTCACTGCATATGGTTTATTCCATTTTTTTTTCAATCTTATGTGAATGCAATAAAAGATAATCTGTTGCCTATTTGATTCTCTGTCTATTCATTATTTTTTGAGCTATATTAATTTGTTACAAATTACATAAAGGTATGATAAATATTGTATGTAGCGGATATAAAAGTCAATGTCATACGTGAGTCATTTATCACAGAATTAAGTTGTCATGGCCAGAGAATGCTCAGGTAATTTCTTTTGCACACAATCACACAAAAAGGATAAACAAAATATACTTAGAGCATGTACAGGAAGGGGAGACGACGATATGATTTTTCATTCTATTGAGTTGTTTATTTCTGTTGCCTCTCACCACTGTTCGCGAAATAAACATCGACAGCTTGTCATAGAGTTAAACGTTATTTGAAAAATAGAATTGGTTTTCACTTGAAACATACTATTTTATTTGTAGCAAGTCCATATCCATAAGTCAATACTTGTTTCTAGAATTTCTTCTAGATTTTCTATAAGAAATTCAAAGAAATAGTTCAATGCAGTGTATACGAATGCAAACATTATAAAGCTTCTAATTTGTCCTTACATTCTTCAGGACATTCATTTTGGCCTCTAATACCACGTTAATTTATTGACAGTTATATACATTTTGAAGACATTCAAATTTGATATTGTTCAAAAATATGCCTCAACTGGAAATTATAATTATTGATAAATTGATGATATTTGTGTTTAATGTTGCATCAAATTAATTTTATTGTAAAAGTGTCTATGAAATATATTGACAGTTTCGTTATTGGTCTGTTATGTTCGTTAAGGAACAATAAAATTCATGAATGATATTTCGATCTCGTTTAAGTAATTAATCTTTATTCTATTATCTTGACGGTAAATATTTGTAAAGTAGTAAAAATATATCTACAAATTTAGGATATGTTTTTGGAATTGGGAGACAATGAATGTAAATGTTTAAATGTATGGGATTTTAAGTTTTTAGTATTGTTCTTGAATTCACACTAGACACAATTATTCTTTCTATCTCACGATAAAGATGGCTGTTAGTTTTAACTATTCTCTATCTACGAAAATATATGTTATTCTTCGTGACGTTTGGTTTGAGGTTTTAAATAATAAATAATATATACCTACTTCTAAAAAGTTTTATTTATTTATTTTTTCTATATTTTCTATAGTTTTTATCTAAAACTTTATATAATATTAAGGAAACAATGTCGCAAATAAATATATAGACGTACATATATATATCAGCAATATTCTTATATTCTATAATAGCAATATTCTTCTTGGGCTCAATAAAATTTGCAATAGCATAAAGAGACTAGAAGTATATTTTTAGTTTATATATATATTAAATATTTATATTTAGTTTATGATTTAGTTATGAAGGACTTTAATAAAAGTTGTCGTCTATTTCTATTATCTCTTAAATTATACAATAATATAATATAATATCATTATCATATCAAGACATCTATAAAATAATATTGTTTTAAATAAAATTTGATTCTCGCTACTCATTTTCTATTGGAAATTTAACAGTTAAATGCTTCTCTAAAAATTCCAAATCTGAAATTTATTGCTAAATTGAAACAAAACTTTTTAAACTTTGATAAATTTAAAAGTTCTTTAGATATTGTTGTTATGAAAAGGGCCATGTGATCTTCATATACATAATTGGAGAGTTGGCAACTGGTATTCGGTAATTAATTATTGATAAGTATCGATTACCTTCAATTAGTCAGGAATTATTGTTTAATTAATGTATTTGATTAAATTATTTAGGGAATGCATAGACTATCACCGAATTACCCACTGAATATCTGTGTTATTAATCTAATATCGTTGGATCGCTTTGAATTTAAACATATTGTGCTCGTAATTACCGCTTTGACTAAATATTATTTTTGAGATGCTGTTGTTTAAGAAGAAATTAAGGAACGAGCATTAAAATTAAAACTCTTAAATAGCCTGATAGAGAAGTTAATAGATTAAATCATGTATAACACATTGAGAGTTCGGTAACAATTAAAATCATTATTAAGTTGTGGATTCAATTATCAAGTATAATGTGGATTTGATACTAAATAAATACCAAAATAATAAATATAATTTATTTATTTATTTATTTATTTATTTATTTATGCACCAGAAAAATTTTACAATACTTTATAAAATAAAAATTTTGTACATAGGATAACTTATCTCTATCAAGAGATCTCTTCCAGTTACCCATCACAGTGAAAGAAAACAAGAATACAACAATAGTAGGTGGATACATTATTAAAAAATAACACTTAACTAATAACAACACTAACAGATAAAAGTAAACTATAATATTGTCTATAAATATACATATAATAAACTAAAAATAAGATAAATAGGTAGGTAATATATAATATATACACATAAAATATATACAATATATATAACTAAATATATAAAATGCATATATAGAAATAAATATTTATTATAATTACATACATAAAGAGAGATAGTGCTTCTTCAACCTATATTTGAAAGAATTAAGAGTGGGACTATTACAAACTTCCGGAGGTAACGAATTCCATAATCGCGCTGCTTGTACTGTGAAGGATTTAGAGTAGCAAGCCGAGTTAAAGCGGGGTACGTCGAGCCGTTTGTATATCACACACGAACGAGACGGTCTGTCGTGTGGTGGTGCTACATTAAAACGCTGGCGTAAGTAGATTGGTCCAGAGTTTTTCAAAATATTAAAAAGGGTTGTTAACGTATGCATATTCCGGCGAAAACGGATAGGGAGCCACTTTAATTGACGTCGGAAGTCGGATATATGATCGAATTTACGTAGTCCGTATATAAAACGAATACATAAATTCTGAAGACGATCTAATTTGTCTAGCAGCTCCTCTGTAGCATCTAGATAGCAAACATCAGCGTAGTCGAGAATGGGGAGTAATAGAGATTGGGCTAAAAGTATTTTTGTTTGAAAGGGGAGAAAGTTTTGAAGGCGCCTCAAGAAGTGAAGTGAGTAGTGAAGACGTTTACTTATTTCGTTTATGTGCGGTGACCAAGACAAGTTGCAGTCAATAGTTAGACCCAGATTTTTAGCTGAGTCAGAAAGTGAGATTGTAGTGGTGTCATAAGTAATAGGAAGTAACGTGTTAAAGTCAATCTTACTTCGCAGTTGCCTGCTTCCTATAATCAGAGCTTGAGATTTCTTAGGGTTTATCAAGAGACCAAATTCTCCAGTCCATTGTTTGATGCGCTCGAGGTCCTCATTGACAGCTTCTATTTCTGCATCAAGTTCATGTAGATAAGCGTGCCTGTATAATTGCAAATCATCTGCATAAAGATGGTAGGGAGAAGTAATAGATTTAGTGATTTCATTTATGAATAAGGAGAAAAGCAAAGGAGATAGAACGCCGCCTTGCGGAACACCAGCAGTAAGATCAGCCCAAGTTGAGAAATTCTCATTGGAGCGGATAACCTGCTGGCGTCCATAAAGGTATGACCTAAACCATTCAATCACGGGTGGAGATATGTTAAGAGAGCGTAGAATAGCGAGCATAATACCAAAGTCGACTGAGTTAAAAGCATTGCTAAAGTCAAGAAGAATTAATATGGTAACCTTTTTGTTATCCATGGCAAAGCGAATATCCTCAGTGACCTTAAGTAGAGCTGTGGAAGTGCTGTGGAAATTGCGGAAACCGGATTGAAAAGGGTTAATTAGGTTATGGGTGTTTAGGAAGTACGTAAGCTGTTGGAAAACAACACTTTCGAGGATTTTTGATAGAATGGGTAATATAGATATGGGACGAAAGTGAGATGGAGATGATGGATTATTACATTTGGGTATGGGAACAACATGAGCCTTTTTCCAAATTGTGGGAAAGGAATTGGAAGTAAGAGAGAAATTCAAAATGTAAGTGATCACTTCCAATACATGATCAAGGATTGGTAGCAGCATATCACGACTAATGTCATCATTACCTATAGCTTTTGTTGTAAAGGATAGGATGCTCTTCTTAACATCACACTCCGTGACCTTCCGAAATATAAAAGGATTGCAACCGGGTTGGGGAATCAAGTCTAATTTGCGAAGGATATCTGATCTTTCAATGTCTGATAATGTAACAGGTGGTGTAGAAAAATATTGATTGAGTGAATTTATATCAGTAAAATGATGAAGTACGTTCGAGAGCTTCCCCACGCCCAATGTTTTAAAGAATCTCCACATTTGAGATGGAGTTGTGTTATTAACTGAGGAGTGTATATAGCGGCGCTTGGCATCCCTACACATCCTGCTACAGAGATTGCGTAATTTCTTATAAGTAAGTAGATATTCTTGACAGCCAATCTTTCTGTACATCAGTTTTGCCTTGTCACGCTTTAACATTACTCTTTTTATCTGAAGTGAAAGCCAGGGTGCTGGAAAGTGTTTTACACGAACAGGTTTGAGTGGTGCATGGGAATCGTAAAGACTAGTTATAGCCTTAACAAATGCCCCAACCTTTTCATCAATTGTCTCCTTTGAGTAAACACATGACCAGTCAATCATTGATGCTTCCAATTTAAAATCATCCCAGTTAATGCGCTTCAAAATTCTTCGCATGATCATTTTCGTCTTACGTTTAGGCACAGAGAAATCGTAGCATAGATAAAGTAGGTCATGATACGAAAAGGGTGCATTTAATTGACCGTATTCTAAAACTTTGTCAGGACAGGAAACGAAAATAAGATCAAGAAGAGAAGGGATAGAGTTAGGAGAATAGTGAGTTTCTGAAAGAGGAAGTATAGTCATATCAAAGGAGGTAATTAAAGACGTAAGATTCTGAGACCTAGTGTTGGTTTTTATAAGACACGTGTTAAGGTCACCAAGAATTATAATATGTTCATAAAAACAGGAAAAGGAATCTAAAATTTTTTCAAATGTAGAAAAATAGTCAATGGTCTGGGATGGGTTATAAACAACACCGAGTAGTAATTTAGCGTGATGTGTTCCAAGTTCTAGAAAAAGATATTCTAAGTTACAGGTGTCAGGAGAAGATTGAGTGACAATGGAAAAAGTAATATTGTTTCGGACATAAACACATACGCCACCACCTCTTCTGCCATCTCGATCAGTTCGAACAAGAGTAAAATCAGGGAGAGAGTATAAAGAGGAAGGGAGAGAAGGCTTTAACCAGGACTCGGAAACGAGAATACAATCAACTGTGACGCTGCTAAATGATGCTAGGAGATCGGAGTAATGAGCCGGAATACTTTGAGCATTTATGTGTACTATGTTTAGACAGCGTTTATTAGTGAAAATGGAATTTAGTTTCAAATCAAGCGTGGTGATGTCGGATGAGGTAGAACTTGCGGCACTATAAAAATCTTCAGTAGAAGAACAAGAGAAGTAATCGTCATTTATTATTTTATCACATAAATTAGACATAATAAACTAAATATATAAATATATTTATACAAATACAATAAGATATAATAGAATATAATATACTAAAATTAAAAAGTATTACAAACTAAAACCAAAAAAATAATAATAATAATAATAATTAAGAAAAAATAAAATAAAACACAATATACAAAAACACTTACATCACTGGCCGAATATGAAAAAACTATTAACACCATCACTATAACAGATATTTAATAGAAAAATTAATCGACTCCAATATAACATTAAAAATCAAAGCTTAGAAAAAAAAAAAAAAAAAAATAAAAATAAAGATAATTATAGTCATAAAGTACATGAAAAAAAAAATAATAATAATAAAAATAAAAACTGAACAAGAACACTAGGCTGAGTGACACTCAACTTCTGCGTCCTTTCCTAAACTATCAGTACAACTATCCGAACGATATACTTCAAATTGACATTTAGACCATAATATAAAATAAACAATGATTACAAACTAGAATTAATTGGAGCTTTAATTTTAAAATAAACTTCAAAGTAAAATAATTATAACGTAAATAATAAGCCTAGTACCTGACATACATAATAAAGATCCAAAATAGACGGAAAACATCATTTGGCAGCAGTTTTATTGATGCGACGCGGTCTCAAAAGTTTTGGGTCATGTGTAGTAGCAGCCTCTTGCAAAGGATATTTAGATATTAAGGACTTCAGTTCAGTCATTGTAGTAATTTTTTTGCGTGTGTTGTCAGGCAAAACAACAAGGATAATACCATCAGCGGACCAAGACTTTTTAATCCCAAAATGCTTTCTAGCGGCAGTGAACACCTCCTGTCTGGGCTTCGTTAAAAACTCTGTGACTATGACACCAGATCCTTTAAGAGACGTTTTGGAGCTCCAAACTTTATTTCTAACTTGTAATCCACTGAAGCGTACAAGAACAGGCCTGGGTTTATCTCTTTTGACTCCCAGCCTATGACAGACATCCAAGTGAGAACTGCTAACATCCACAAGCTTCATTTTGTCACTTATAATACTACTAATGATGCTTTCTGTCTTCTCATCATCATCTTCCGGTATACCATGAAACAAAAGCACTTTGCTCCGTGAAAGCATTTCATGCTTGTCAAATCCTTCTGTGAGAAGCTGAAGCTGCTGATGCAACATATACAAGGATTTCCAGATGAAATCCTTAAACGTACTATAGTCATTTGCCAGCGTTGCAAGATCCTGAGAACCACTTTTTGGTGGTGATTTAGATGATGCTTGAGTCTTAGCCAGTGCTTTATCAAAGTGGCTCATACGGGATTCAAACAATTTCACAATATCTTCCATGTTCTTACTGACTTGACTATGAAGATCCATTATGACAGTGATAATGTGACGGTGTTCTAAGTGGGTGTTTAAAACTTGCCAGGTGATGTAAGCAACAATATATTTCTCAATTAAAACATATGCACTTAAAAATTTTAACAAAAACTATTAATTTTTAAAGAAAATAGACAGACGAAAAAATTTTGATGTTGTTAACTCAAACTACCCACACGATTCGATAATATGTATAACACGTCATTACGTCATATCCATGTTATATTATAAGTTACAAGTTCCATTCAATCTTATTATGAATTAAGTTACTTTAGTTATAGTGTGCTGTAATAACATGTCTCTAAAAGATGTACGTTACTTTGCAAGAAATCTTTTATAATTTTAAACAACTGGACAAATTCCGGAAAACATGACGTGAGCAAATAGTTTCCTAGGCGGTGATAAAACAACAAACAACTCATCACAACATGCAACTGAATGACGTTGAAATGTTTTTAAGATTTTCGAGTACTACATATATTTACAAATGCTTAGCAGCAAGCATGTACATGAAAATCTACACCTTGTCTTCCCGCGAACGTACTTGCTGCATTTGAAACGTCGGATTCAAATTAAAATATAATACTAAATGAAAAAGTTTTATAAAAAAAGTATTGAAATATTATCATCAATATTTTATTTATAAATGAAATACAAAGCATGTGCTTTATAAAAAATATAGCACTAATCAACTTATTTTATATTAACAAAATAAAAATATCTTGATAATTTCTTTTTTTTTTTTGCTTTAAAATTACTAATAGGTTTTTGTTAAAAATCATATACTTAGTATTAAAAACTTTTTTGATCCATGATTACTGTCATATATAATTATCACGCTGTACTCACGTGAATACTTAATTAAAATATATGTATAATATAAATTATCCATCTACAAACCTTTACTTACATGAGTACAGCTAGTTAATTATATACATTTACTAAGCGCAAGTTTGATAGGTACATATTTATTTAATGTACGTGTATTTGGGAAGATATTATTTTATTGTAACAATAACAAAGTTTATAATTACATGATGTATTGTGTATTGCATTATTTAGTTCTCTTTCCCACAAATCATTATATATCCATCAGTGTTCTAAAACTTCTGAAGGTATTATCATATATTGTGACGTAATACTCCGCTTTCCCCGTGGGCACAAGTTGAAATGGGTACCGCCACAAGATGTAAGGGTAAGTCACCAGATATTTGAATTATCCAAAAATATATATTCAATGAAAATATCACAAAAATTGACAAAAATTGAATATAATTGTTAATCAACTTGGTTTCAATTTATGTTTATTTATATTCAACTCAAATGCATTTAAAAAAATAATAATATGAGTAAAACATTAAATAAAATTTTAAATGAATTTATCGTTTGCTTTGTTCAAAAATGTTTGGCTCAGAGCCTCGACAATCATGAGTATGTGTAGGGTTGCTTAAGACGGAGGTTGAAACTAATTCCTCTGTGGCAGCTCAGAGTGAGATATTATGCAATAATTAGAGTATACGACAACCCTACCGTCCCAAGAGCATTAATAATTACATACAGTCTTTAATTTCTAAACATATTAAACATTGCAATTAATTTCCGGAAGGCGTAATCATTTTATTATAATAATTTTACCCTATTATCTTTTAAATCTAAATGACATTAGTAAAATCTAGTAAAAAATACTTTCATAAAAGCATACTAGTATTGAATTTAACTAAAACCTTATTGCTAGAGTATCCTACGTTTTGCATTTTTAAATAAATATAACTGTCACCTGTAACTTTGCTAGTTTATGGTTTAACTTTCGTTTATGTTAAAATGAAAATATTTTTGGAAACATTTAGTATGTTAGGTTTGGTTTATATTTTTACATGCGTCAGATAAAGAACCTGTTGTGCCTTTAACAAGTTGATCCATCCTGCTAAAATTCATTTTTATCGGCTTATTAGTTTTCGAGTTTTCGTGATTAATGGATGAGTGTATTTCGCTTCTACTGTTTCGGTGCTGACCGGGTATGGTTGCTTGGGTGAGTACCTGCACAGGATAGCACGAAGGAAGGCGACCCCCTCCAGCCATCACTGTGACGAGTCCGTCGCCTCGGCTCGTCACACCTTGACGGAGTGCGCCGCCTGGGACCACCAGCGCACTGAGCTGGTGAGCGTGATTGGCAGGGACCTCTCGCTGCCGCGCGTCATCAGCGCGATGGTCAACAGCGAAAGGTGCTGGGTTGCAATGGCCTCCTTCTGCGAGCAAGTCATTGCCGCAAAGGAGGCCTCGGAGCGGGACAGGGAGTCAGCTTTGTCTGCTGACCCGCTCCGTAGGGGGAAACTGGGTAGAAGGAGGAAGGAATACGCCCGCCGCTTCCTTCCCCAGTTGTAGGCCTGGTGAGGGGGGAGGGTGACCCCTCTTACCTAACATAGGCCTGCGATGGGAGGATGCTCTACGTTGCTCAAGGCACCCTCATTCGGGGGGTCTCGCCGGGGCGTCACGGTGTGTGCTAACGCGATCCCGTGACGTCCCACTACGACGAAGAGGGCAACCGTTGGTTTTTTATTTTAATTATTTATTTATTTCTTCATGCATAAAAATACAATGGCGGACTTAATGCCACAGGCATTCTCTTTTAGTGTTTCTCTTTCAGGTTTTTTAGTGGGTAGCCTTAAAAATGGCAGCATCCTATATGCTGCCGGGTAGTCCCACATCACCCCCCGGCCGTCACCCCCCTGGGCCGACGGGGTACCCGTAACGGGTTTTTACAACGAAAAAAAAAGGTAACTTTAACTTTCGTAATTCATGATTACAAGTATATACATTTAATTATCCCACTGTCCTCACGTTAATGCTGTCGAAATTTGACTGACTGGTTTCACGGTGTGATACTGCCATGAATGGATTGGGTTCGCAAATAGTCAGTTAAATTCCTAGAATACTTGTAGATAAATTCAAATATTTGTAGAAATCAAATATCTATAGTACAGTCCAATAATTACGTATAATATACATTATTATGACGATAATAATAATATTTTTCTTAATAAAATCCGTTCCGATTTCGTTAGATTACAATAACTAACGATAATGAGGAAATCATTAATACTTTAAACAGAACATTCTATGTGACAGTACATCCATTTGTAAATGATTCTAAATAATAGTTGGAATTACTTAAAAAGAATAACAAAAAACATGACTATATAACTTATAAACATTTCTTATTTTTTTTAATATACTTTTATTTAATTATTTATATTTAAGGCAGATAGATAAAAAAGTCTAAAATTCTAATGTAGATTGTTATAAGAAAAGCAAAAAAGGTAGAGGGAAAGTGACAGTGAGTAAAAAAATAGCAAACCAGCAAGTGTTTACTAAGATGATGTATGATAGAATAGCGTCGAAGTATTTCATATTTTTAGCGCTACACCCAAGGGACTAAATTATGATTCATAAAATATTATGAATCATAATAATAAGGCAATGCTTTCTTCTTCATTTTTATTACAACATCAATATCAATGTTTTAAATATGATTAATGTATAATTTATTGAATTTTGTTATACTAGATGGGGCACAATAAAAAAATAAAAACATTCACCAAATTATCGACTAAATATTTGTTGAGCTGATATATACGATAAAACATATTTATTTCAATTTTAAGTAAATTTATGATGATACAAAATTCACCGGGTACTCTAGTATTATATAGTCATATATATCTTACGAAACTTATTGTTTACCAAATTAAAACTTTTGTTTCCTAACTCTTAAGTAGCCTCCCACAGGACTTTAATGAATTATGTCAGATACAACAAATCCGGAGTTAGCTCTTATTGATATTTAGATTGTCACTCTGAATAAAAACGTAATAAACAATTACCTTAACCTGTTTCACCTTTGTGCTATTGAAATTATTTTAACTAACACGAATAATAATATTAATAAACCTAAAACAAATATACTCATATTTAAGAAGTGTTAGTTTAGAACCGAATAGGCACGTCATGACAAGGGCCAAACCGTTGTGATTAAGTGAATATAAATTTGGAAGGATTAAGGTAAAAAATGGGATGGATGGATTGTATAAATGATGATATTGGGATAAAAGGAGTTGTGGCAGCACTGACATATGACAGAAGTGAGTGGACGAGTTGTAAAGTAGTTGTGTCAACCCAACCGAGAGTGGAATAAGGGCAGAAAATGATTATTATTCAAATATTTTCTATATTAATTCTATATAATTATTTTTTTTAAAACTATTTACACATTCGTTGTAAATGGCCTTTTTTATTACATTTTCGACATGTATTATTCGCAAAACGGCACTGGTCTCTAACATGAGTTTTATAACCACACACGACACAACATTCTTTAACACTTTCTGACGGCGAAGAGGCATCATCGGGTGCACGCAGCGCGTAGAGGTTGTCGGCGCCGAGCTGCGCCAAACCACTGCCGCCGCTGCAACCTGGAGATGATGTCTCTTCCATGCATACTTTATGTAATGCCAACAACGCACACCGATACTCATAGTAATATCTAAAGCCTTATTAAATGTTAGGCTCTCTGTACTTTCTGAGAATATTCTTCTTTTTCCTTGATGTTCTCTAAACCCAATACAAATCTATCTCGCAAAGCTACATCGTAATCTGATTTGAAATCACAATGTTGAGCAAGACTACGCACTCGCGCGGCCCATTCGGTCAATTCTTCCCCGGGTCTTTGTTCAGCTTTATAAAACAGGTATCTTTCAGCAAATGTACTTTTCTTTGCATAAAAATTTAGATCTAATTTTTGGAATAATTTGTATTCTACATTTTCTAACTCCGTAGGAAAAACTAAATCTCTAGCGACGTGGGAAGTATCTTTCACCAAAGCCGTCAATAGCAAAGCACGTCCTTTAACTCCCGCCTTGTCATTTTCTTCGGTAATATTATTCGCAGTACAATATTATTTGAAACAACTTACGAATATATTCCAGTCTTGGCCGTAGTGATCAAACGTGAGCGTGCGACCGAACATAACATTTTCACCAATTGCCATCTTACAAACTAATTATTTTATTTTTATGCAATACACAAATAATACGTATAACAGGTAGGTTACTAACTCGACGCCAATTTGTGGTGTTTGATTATAATAAAAAAAACCTCAACTGGGCTTTTACACGTTTACTGCTCCTTAACAGACTGCCATTTTGTCTTTTACAATATACCCACTTGTTTTATAATCTACCTACATCTTAATATACTACAATAAGATAAAATTTTATCTGTATTGACTATTAATTTTCTTTTAGGAAACTTTATTAGTCTACATTTTATATTACACTGTCAATCAAATATTGGATAATGATTTTATTTGGCGATTATTTACGTAATCCGAAGTTATTTAAAACTCTCTATAATATGCTAACATATTTACATTTTGAATAGAATCAACACATTTCAATTCTATTAATGTTAACACTACGATGAAATGTTTTCGGTTCTGACCGTACATATACCGCCCGTATTTAATTTTTGTATATTTTTTTAACTGTAACGTAGGTTACAACTATATTAAGTGGTTTGATATTTAAATTTTGATCTTAATTATTCCACTATGTTCAAACTATTATTAGCCGGCCAACAAGCTAAGTGTTGGTTCTGGTATCCGCATATGTAATTAATGGTTTACCTTTGGATAACGGTAGCTGATGTTATATATGAAATTTATATTTATAAGCCCATATAATAATATATATTTTTATAGGATTAGATCTGATTCTTATAATGTAGGTTAGATTTCCATGACACACAATTTTTGTATTACAATTGTTTAACTAACACGTGTTATTCTTGAAAAAAATATCTTGATATAAGTTATATCCACCATTAAATGTTTTAAAATCTTATTACAGTCACAAATCGATCTGAGGCCTTACTAACTAATACTAACTTAACGCAACGAAATCCTTTAAATCTCTCATTTAATATCTGTAACGAAACGAAAATACTACGAATAATATGTAATATACGTTGGGACACGTCCTTGTGAATCATTATGGCGATATTTATTATAATGATAATGTATATTGTAAAAGTAAGCTGAACACCCAATACTAAATAGTTTAAAACAAGAACACCTAGTTAATCGTATAGCAAACTTTCCATATAAATTTCGTGTTACAAGACTAAAAAAATCTAGTTACGATAAAGTTTATTTATTATTCATTCATTTTACTTTGCATTTATAAGTAGAGATAATCGTGTTGTTTTTAAAAGACTAGAGCTTCATAAAATGTTAATTAAGATTCTAAAAGGTATGAGCCTAATACCCTACTTAAAAAGGTACTCAGACATATATGCGGTGATGATTTAATCACTTTTATTTATAAACTAAATAGTTTATACTTGATAAAGATGATTTAGTTTTATCAAGAATTATATGCCCTTTTTGTGAAAAAAATCGGAAATAAATTGTTTATCAATATTTTATTTAAATATTGTATGTTAAAGTCCTCAACAACAACGACAACATATTGTCGTGTGCCATCTCCACATGTAATAATAATAATAATTCTGGCTGTATTTTGCTTTTCAATAATATAAAAATAAAAAAAATACTATGGAAATATATATATAGTAGTTTCTAAATAACAAAATATTAATCAATTTGTAAATTGCTCGTAAATGCAATTTATAAAATTTAATATAAAAATCAAGATATAGAACATAATATCAAAATTCATAATACATATCTATGTAATCTAATAGTATTCAGTAAAACAACAAATTTAATGGATTTAATTTCCTATATATCCCCAATCATTTCACTAAAGCTAGTTAACTGTAGTCTAACTTTAACTTTGAACTAAACATTTTACAGCATCTATTGGGGGCTAGCTTAACCGAAATACAGCAATTCACGGAAAATCAGCATTTGCTACCCAGTATGATGTATCAGCCATTATTGGTTAGTTTTTGACTAAGCCTTCTTTTTCTAAAAACACCCAAACTGTTCTAAGAACAACATTTGATGCCATTTTGTCTGATAATAATTTAAATAACCAATGTAAATGGTAAAGAGTCTAACATTTTTTCTTTTGAAGATAAAATAATTAAAACTGAACTCAATAAAGACGTTTAATTTCTAAGACGATTATTTATTGTGCAATTTGTTTTATTGATGTCATTTCAAAAGTTTTATTTTATTTTATCAAAAAAAAAAAATATTTATTAAGATATAACATTCAATTAAGAATTTTGTGATATAAATAACTTACTATTACCAGTTTGCTAATTGTATCAAACTTATTTTATATATCATAGGAATTCTAATAATTGACAAACACTCAATCAAATATGCAAATACTGGCGTTCCAATACATAGCATCGTATTCTGCAATTGAATGAGGCTTTTGCTATATAAATTAATTTGTTATGCAAAGGTTTGCCTTTATTATACAGATTTTTATGATTATTAAATTAAATTAATCAATAAGTTAGGTATAGTTTGACTTTTCAGATATGATAAGAGAGGAGGTTCTTTTGTTAACAAGTCCCCTTAAGATACATTTAAGAACAACATAAAGAATATATCTTAGGATATTATTTTTTTTAAATAAAAACTTTGTAGATTTTATATTACACAAGATTTTTTTAAAAACTATCCTTAATTAATTAAATGATTAGCAAATGCCAGTAATGTAATAAAAAAACTCACTTGAAAATTGTCAATAACTAATATCATTATAATTGAATTATTATAACAATTACTCGCATTATATTTTTGTCATTAATCGGTATCATTCTGAAAACTAAATTTAAGCGACCTCACGTTTATATAAAAAAAATATTTTAAATCCGTCCCTTATCCACTTCAAAGCAGCTAAAAATTTCTGAAGACATTTTCTTTAGTTGTGTATATTTAAGCCAAGCTTCTCAAACGAAAACTGGCCGAAATAATAAAAATCGACTCTTTGATACAAAAGCTGAAAAAAAACGTGTTATATATACCTATTACTCGTAATACGTTGTCAAAGAATAAATAAAAATAATTATACATGTTAAATTTAAAGATAAAACTTCTGAAGTAACATGGATTCTGCGACGAAAGTGCCAATAACACGTAGCATGCAGTTTTAAAGGAGCTCTAAGAAGATCATATTATCTTGAGCTTCATATGTCTTTACAATAAAAAACTTCTGAAGTATACTCATCTTTCATTGGGCGGCAGGGTTAATGCGTATCATACAAGATTAAATAAAATCTCTATCTATCTCTATCTACCTATCTTCATAATATTAGGATGAATCAAGTTATTACGGATCAGTTTTATCTTATTTTCGGAAATTCTTTATTTATTTACCAGTACCCATGAAGCCAGTGGAAAGCAGCTATATAACGGTGAAACATTATACACTTTAAATAGAATATCTACACTTATCGTGGAAATAATATCAGTCGTGGATAAACTCTCTGAATTAATAAAGTTTTTATTAACTTTTTAATTATTAATAAGGTTTATTATAAAACTTGACTAATTAGATGCCGAGCGTACACTTGGTAGATCATCATATAGTTTTAATTACGACGAATTAAAACTTAAATTACTAAGGGTACGCTCAGATTTTTAAAATGTAATCTTAAAGTTTGCCGAAGTATAATCATAAAATTACGACAAAGTTATTGTACAGAGAATTACTTTCAGATAAAATATTTATGAATGTACTTTGTAATTTTAGATTAACAGTAATTATTACAATAAATTTTGATTGTACTTAGCGGTGTCGTAATATCGAAAGAAAATATCAAATTTTGTTACCTCACTTAAAAGTGGTACCGGATAATATAATAAACTATCCTTGAAGTAAATTAAAGTGGCAAAAGGAAAGGAATTTTTTAAAAATTATTTTAGAGATATTTGCGTTCATGAAGTTATACATACATACAGATGATATAAACATTCTTTTTTTGCAGTTTGTGAAAGAGAAGGATATAGATGTTTAGTTTAGTGTAGATATGAGATAACAATTTTATTCTAATTGTTATAATATATCATTAGTTATTATAACGTGTCTTTTTATTTTATTTTGAAAATCCATGTCTTTAAAACAAAGATGTGATGTTAATAAATAAAAAAAATACATAAAAAGTTGACTTATGTAAACTTAACATTAACATCTAATAGATATAAAAAAAATTGTAAAAAAAAGTCTGCAGGATGTTACTTAAAACCTCTTTTAGTAACGTTGTCTGTTTGTGTGTTTAACAAAAAATAATAACAGTTTGAGTTATATTCCGACTAAATTTGTTTTTGATAGATCATTTTTCATAAGCATTAAATTAATAAAATGGATTAGACAACAAAGTAATTGTATAATTTAGAGCCAGTAAAATGATAATGTATTACTGATAATGAATTACTGCTTGTTGAAACATCTTTGAAAAGTATAATTAAAAATATAATGACAAGTTATCATTCCACAAAAATATTATATTCGATTTTAATTAAATATTATTGCTAATGTATAAAAAAATTATGAGGAAATTGGAGATATTATTGTTTTTATAATTACAACTTTTTTACACACATCTTTTCTTCTAAAGCTCCTATAAAAATCATGAGTCAGCCCTCTGGTACGGGAACAGCCAGTGCTGACGACAGGCATTGAAGTCCTCTAGAAAGACGAGCTGATGAGAGCCGAATCAGCAGCCTCGCTGAGGTACACAAGTGGTCAATTTCTCTCCTGATCATCGTTGTACGACAGGTATATACAGGAATATGTTTCTTGCCTCTACTAAAGGTCGTAAGGTAGTAAAAGCCATGTTATCTGTTGCTGTCAATACAGAAAGAAAAAAGACATTACTTACTTGTTCTTAATTTAGCTTCCTGTCTTAATTATACTATTTTCCTAATATAATTAGATTTAACCAATAAACCAAAATAGTGAACCAAAGTTTATTGTTTTTTTGTGTTATATGTAATTCTTTTATAACGTACTCTTCAATGCCAAGTTGTAACACGAAATATGTTCAAGTTAATATATATACTTAGCGTATTTGCAAGATTTTAATTTCTAAATGTGCAAAGTTATTAAAGTAAAATTCTTTTTATCTTTTTTTCACTGGGCATTTTATTATAATTTGATTGATATAATTAGCTTTGTTAATATTCGTATCACTAAGTTCTTACTCTAATCAGATAAAAAGATCAAATGGTTTGGAATACATATGCAGTGATCGTTCAGGCGAATATCAAATATTTATTTATCTCAGGTTAAATTATAAATAATGACTTATACAAGGCCCGGCTGGCCTTTCTCACCATCCCCGCGACCTCGGGAATGACAGCTGACGGCCCGTGGTACTGTTTTGCCGTAGCTAGCACCGGCGAGGGTGATGGGGGGAGCGCGTGCCAAGCTTCCCCGGTACGGGGCTAGGAATAACCGGCGGGTGAAGGTCCTGTGACGTTCCGCAAGGAATTCTGCGGCCTCTTCTACTTCCCGCCGAAGGCGGACCACTGTCAGGTTTTAGTGGGTATTACGTCGGTCGAGTCCCACATACCCCAGGCTGCGCCCCCCGACGCGCCGGGAATGCGTAAATGCATTTCCTGACAAAAAAAAAAAGCTAATAATTTACTTACTTACGAACAACTTTTTATTTTCTGGCTGAGTAAGTATTACTAATTAAATATCATTTAAATGTGTGCTGAGATAGAAAAGATAAAGGCAGTATAAAATATCAAGAAAACGTATTGGACATTATATTTTATTATTCGCATTTTATTGGTTGGGCTACATTCTTTTTTAAGTAAAATATTTCGAATAAAATGTATTTTGTTTTTTGAATAAAATGTATTTCTTTTTAAAACTCAAAGACATTTTTTCGTAGCATTAAATCTAAAAAATGGAAAATTAGCATTATTTTTGTTGCACTGGCGTCAATAGACAAGCACAGTTTTATTAGCTGTATAAAAACTCTTAAGGTACGTTTGAGAGAAAGCAGAAGGAAGCAATTGGGAGGTTAGAATACGATCATTTTGGTAAGAGAGGAGGGTATGTTTCCGCACGTGACATAGGCCTGCTCAAAATTTAATATCTAATTACAAATTTGTTTCTATATAGCCGGACTTTAGTTTGTATAAAAAAGAATGCCTCCTAAATTATTAATTATTATCAATAACTAGATAAATTGGTTGAATTTTTTTATATTGCCAATATTTTTTTTAATGTCTAAATCTGCACTGATATTTAAAACGCATTCAATAAATAAAGCAATTACAAATGATGAATAAATAAACAATTGAATTTTGCGATTAAAAACTTCAATCGTAATAAACTTCTCAATAACATTCATTGACGTTGATTGATAAAGAGTTTTTTGAAACAATCAACTAAAGCCTGAAATTGAATACTACAATTGTACGTACTGTGAATATAAGATACAGCTTCAATTATTAACAGTAACTCATTTTAAACTAGTTTTTATTGGAAATTCAGATTTTTTGACGTTCAGAAAACTATATAATATATGACAACTAAGATAAAAAAAATGTGTAAGCCTTTTTTTTTATTTTAGTAATATTTTAACGAAATTTTGTTTTCAATTTTTAAAGTTAAATATTTATTGACATATGTAATATTACATATTATTCAGTTTCCAGGTTTTCCCTTTCAATATGACACGAGATGTAACTTAGAAAATAAGAAACAAAATAAAAATAACTATATGCGGACTTCTAGAAGGTAGATGATGTTAAAAATAATGCTGTACAATTAATGGATGTAAGATTCTGACAAAATAATTTGTAATTTGTTTATTCGTATTTTTGTCTACTAACTAACTAGTGCAAATAGGTACCTTCTAGGTAAACATGCTACATCTTAGACTACAGTTTTGCTTAAAATCAGGCGGGCTGGAGTCAAACTCATACCTGTTCGAATTAAAGAAAAAAAAAAACACTTTTGCGTATACTGTACAATAATAATGCGGGATCTGTTTACTGAAAAGAGAGCTTAGTAAAAAATAAATCTTTGTATTTTACATCAAGTGCTATGATGCTAGATTGAGGTATCACTATTTTGTATTTCTAAGTTTCTCTTAACAATTAGATGCAATTTGTAAAAAGCGATAGACCTTTGAGTTCTAGTCAGTCAAGAAACAGAGAAAAACACAATAATGCCCTCAACAAAGCCCACCCTTTTATTCAATTTAAATATTTAGAAAACAACAATTTAAAAAGGAAAAAATTTAAATATAATAATTTATTATCACGTATTAGGGCCACATAAGTGGCAATTGCATTTCTTTACCATGTTTATACTGAAATGAGCACTTATATTTCGTGACGAAAATATTTAAGGTAACATAACAAGAAAAATTTTATATTTTAATCGCATGTTACGTCATCGCAGTTTATATAATTAAAAAAAAACTATCTTTAAAAAATCTAAAAATTTATCTTTAATAAATAATAAATATATTAATAATTGCGTTTAAAAAAATATACATCAAGGTTTACATTATAACATTATCACTTTCTTAAATTGTAAAATACCCTAAGATGTGAATTACACTAAGTACCAAACTAATTAAGTGAAACATCTAGTGAATAAAAAAGTGTGTGGTATTTATTTTGATTTCACTACTCATGTAATACGACCATTCACTTTCAGAGTCCACAACTGCCAGGTCAACATCAACATAAACACAAATACGATTTTAATGAATAAAAATTCAATTGTTACCATTAATTAGAGTTCAATTTAGTCTGATTTTTTATTCATTTTGAATTAAAACTAAATCAACAGCGTCTGCAACATCTCACAAGTATGTTTTGTGTTCACTCAACCTTGTTCATCAATCCTCTATGACTCTAAATAAATCCCTACCATTTAAATTATTAAAAAAAAAAATGGTAAAAATATTAAAAATCCAAACTATTACAATATTGAAACAGCCTAAGTAAAGGGCTTAGCACGAGCCCAATGCTGATGTCAACGCCAACGTTGGCAGAGCGATAACGCCGTTATCATTTAGACTCAGTGTTACAGGGGCCACATTATCAGTGTGGCAAATATCGTTATCGTTATCGTAGCAAAAATTAATTTAAAAAAAATTATAATTATTTTACCTTATTTTAGGAAAAAATTAATTACCATTTAAATGAAAAACAATACTTATATTAACTTTACTAAACCATTTGAAACTCTAAAACATGCAATTTTATACAAAAAAAATGTAGCTACTGCATTACCCAGCATTTTAATTATAGGACCCACGTCGTACTTAATATATGTAAATAATAAATGTAACATATTCCGGCACAGTTTTATGTACCAATTTGTTGATGACGAGTTCTTAATCACTGTACATCGTACATAGACATGGCTTATAATTTGATGCAAACACAATTTTAGAAGCTTTATAAGTGGGTACGCGACGTTCGACTATTTTATTAATCACTTAAAATCAAAATTAATATATATACACTCATCACATAAAACAAATAACATCAAGCGTATGCGTAGCGTTATGGCATCTCAAACTATAGCAGAACCTATAAAACTTATTTATATAAAAATTAATTTAAATATATATTTATAGTCTATGATTATCACTTATTATTTATATAAATAGGAAAGAAAGAAATTCATCATATTTATCTTACTATATAATTCCAAATTACATAGTAAGATAAATATGATACAGTACCACAATCTCACTTCTATAACACACAGTCACCAACCACGGCCAACAAACTAATTCCAACCTGGTGCGAGACATAGTGACCGTTGGCTTATCAATACTTAAAAAACGACTAAGTCATGTGCAAATCAACACAACAATCTACTATCCACATACAAATCAGAGTCCGTTATCACTGCGTTGGCCATAATAATTATCGAACTTTAATTAAATAATATTGTTGTTTGCGACGTATATAATAATTCTTAAGAAAATAAAGTACTTAAGACTATACATATGCCATCAAAGTTTTTATTTTGAATATCGTTATGTATTATAACATTTAATACAGTTCAGGCAAAAACATATTTTTCGTTAAAAACTTTAAGGAATTAAAATTGATTGATGTTGTTTTATGAACATAGAGTTGGAAAATGTGAATAAAAACGCTTAAATGAAAACTTTGAGATTTAAAGACCTCAAATATAGCATAATATTTTTTGTTTGGCTAACTGACATCAAAACTGATCGTTTTAGTAGGCGAATAATACACTTATTTTGCTATTTCAAACTAGAAATGGACAATTCCTTTAAAGTACTAGAGTAATTTAATAGTTATTAAATAATAATATTATATAATTATGTTTATGCAATTATTGATTTTCTATTGAACTACCTATTTCCCGTTTTTAAAGTTTTGGATTCGTTACATGAATCTGTAGTTAATAATACTTACAAAGTACTGACAATCATAAAAACCATACAAACTGTATCACGAGTTTACAAATTAACAATTCCTGAGTTGAAAAACTTCCTGAGTAAGAAATATATTGTAAAAATTTTTTTTTGTAATATCTTTACGTTTTGAGGTATCCTGAACTATATTTCCATAACAATCTTTCTTCTTTCCTAAAAGTTTTCTTTAAAAGAAAAAATATTTTGAATCTTTTACATATTTTTACATCAGACTGTTATCAAATATATTTTACAACTTTTTTGATTCACTGAATTTAACCACGACATTCGGGAAACCAGTTAGGATGAAATCAAAACCGTCGAGTACTGAATTCATTGAAGCGATAAGGATCAATTGGAAGAGCATGTGATTTTATACCGCAAAGCTAGAAATATTCTACTTTAGTATTTTCAAAGCCAAACAAATATCACTTCCGATCCAATAGACACATTTTATTGTATAATGCTAAATTTATGATAGCGGGTACGATATGCGCTAGTTCATTTACTTGAGTGATGTGAGGATTTTCAAGAGGTAGCGTGTTTTAATCTGCTCTTTTCGATTACTAAGTCTGCTATGAGGTTTTACAAGGTTTATATATTTGTATATAATTCAATAAATTACTCTTTTATATTGTATTTTTGACGCTTTATACAACCTTCACATTATAGGTGAAGTGAACTAGAAGACATATGACTTTAGAATTGACTCTTTTTACCCAAATCTTCATATAATTATTATTCTTATTGAAAGAAAATGTTCATATTGACAAAGTTCAATTTGAGTATTGATAATTGTAGATATACCTTATATATTATGATATTATATAGGTAATGTAACTTTTTCTATATTATTACAACTATTAAGAGCTTTAGCAAAACTTCAAATATCGACCATTTCTCAATAAACAGTATATTACATTTTGGTGGAAATGTCTCTAAGTGCATGAGGCGAAGTTGTTTCCATGTTTAAAATCGTCTACGGGAAGCTTTTAGACGATAAGTGCCTTTCTTCCTACTTTCTAGAAAGACTTTTTTAACAAAATTCTTTGTATCTCATTAGGGACGGAATGTCGTTCATATATACATATATATTTATATTGTTCACCAAAAAATGTATATATGTACATAAAGAAAAAGATAATTAAAAACATTATATATTTGATTCTTCGATTCTTCTTCGAGATTCTTCGATTTCTTTCCAGACAACTATACAAAACAGGATAATTCTTTTTGAAGACAGGTGGTGCAAAATTATAATTAAGCATTATATATGTAGGTCTAATTTTAATTGTATTTGTACTAGTATTTATTTAGCTATGGTTCTTTAAAATAACTAGATTGGCTAGCAAAACTAATTCTGCTGCATTAAAAAAAATAATCGCCTATGAAACTGCTGCCAATTTAATTTATTATAGTTACTTTCAAAACTTATGTTTTTTATTATTAAATTGTTCTGGGGTATCGCTGCCACCATATATAATATTTTTGTTTTATAGAAGATAAAAATCTGAATAATTGAAATTGCTTGCACTTCTCAGCTGTAATTTAATGCTAGGGTGAGCATAATTTTCTGTACTATCCCGAGGCCTGGAAATATCTTCCTTTTTATGCTCTTCCAAATCCTTATTTCAAAAAAAGCCTATTGTTTGACATTACCTGGACTTACCACTGAAGACCCTTCATCTTCAATTGAAAATCAAGTCCTGACACCACGAATTATCTGAAGGACCTGGATTGTATTGCATAGTTAGAAATAGGAATCTTGGCCGGTATAGAGGAGTTCAAATTCTTCAACAGAGCAGTTCACTGGAGGAGTTTTTAAATAATGCAGAAAAATGTAAATAAAATAAAAAACATCTGACACGCGGCAATCGAGCTTGCCGCTATGAAAAACTCCTAATCGGCCAATTATAAATCGCAAATTAATTAACAAACAAAACAACTTCTATTGCTTTTTTTATTTTTTTTATGTAGTTTATGATAGGATTTTAAAAAATTTAAAAATTCGAAATTTTTTTTCCATTTTTCGATAACTTCGGCGGCCGATCTGACCACCTTCCCGTTGGACAATCAACATAATTTTGAAAAGTGAATCTTACATTTAGATGCTGATTCCAAATATATCTTTAGTTTTTCAAAATTCGAAAAATAAAATTCGACACACACACAGACACACAGACACACAGACACACAGCCACACATACAGACAGACAGATCGGAAGGAAAAACTGAGTTTTTCGAAAATGTATAGTGCTAATTGACTATGAACCGTCAAGTCAGCGTTTTTTAAATAACAGTATTATTGTAAATATTATTTATAGGAAGGTACAGCAATTATTAATGCATTTATTAGTTATGTAAGTTATGTAATCATATATTTAAATAATTGCCTTTAGTGCCTATAATTATTTATCATAACATTTAATAATACTTTTAGTATATGATTGGGATTTTTTGGAAGTATTTTCCAATATTATTTTAGAATATCTTCAGTTGCGAAGTAATAATAAGATTATAAATTAAAAGATGAGGTATCCGTATTATTATTTATTTAAATGTACTATAAATAGTTTGCGACAATAACATGAAAAAAAAATAAAATTTAAACATTATTTCAGGTTGGCATTTAGTTTCGTCGTCCCAAGCCTAGATGGTCTTTGACACCTTTATCATTTAATCAAATTAATATTATGTTAGTCTGTTAATTTTGATTAAAATAAAAACTTTTTCATAAGCCCTTCGCTTTCTATAAAACTGGGCTATTTATTTAAGAAATAAATATATATATATATATATATTTAAATTAATTAAATGTTGCAAAATCATATTCAAATGAAATATTTTTTTAAATAATACGTGGTTATTTAAAGAAATTTATCTTTACATGTCAAACATCAAATTGTGAGGTGTGAAAGCGACCATAATCTGCGTATGTCACAACCATATTTGCCTTCAATTTATAAACGTCGTATTAAATCGAGTTTAGGAACCGCGAACAGAAATAATCGAGTAAGCTGCGCTCCAGTCGAATTATCTGCAAATAAAATTAAAATGAACTCGGTGAGTCTCAATCCCTATCGGATTTACGACTCAATATTAGAAGGGTGGGAAACGGAATGGTATTTAACTTTTGGGTTTTAAAACACCCTTGATGTCTTTAAATAATTCAAATTGTTAGTACAAAAATATCATAAAATTTTTTTGATTACTTAATAGTATGAAACCTATCAAAACATGAAATACATATCCAAATTTTATCTGAGCGGAAAAACTTTCAGAAAAATATTACCCATAAAAAATAACATAAATATTTCTACTTAAAAATAAATATTTCTTTAAAATATTACACATCAAAAAAAAAATATATATATTTTACGGATGTAACTCGAGTTTATTATTAATTTTTTTTTTAAACCTCACATTTCGATTGCTTTGGAGCAAACGTGTTCCCGATAAATTAATACAAATATGTAATAATGAACGCGAGTTATGTCCTTAAAATAGTTTTATTGAAATGTATAGTACTCGTGTAAATCTTAGAAATCATTAAAAAATATACATTTGAACTATAATTCCTTATTTTACATATTAATGTATATATTGCAAAAAATATATTATTAGTATGAAATTGAAAAGTAGCACAAATTATAAATAATCATATATATATCATATATTAAAGCAAAAACCGATGTAAGAAAATAATAAAATATTTTTTGTAGTAACGAAGAGAAAAATAATCAGTTTGTCTTATCGATTAATTAAAAAAAATAAATAATATTTTATATCACGAAATATCAAATCATTTTTTTACAATTTTTCATAAAAGATTTTGTAGAATTTTATTATAATTTTTGTTGTAAAAGGCAAATTATTATTTTTCTATATTCTAAAATAAATCATTCATAGCAATTTCAAAAATTATCAACGGTATTGTACTAAATGGTAAAAAAAAACGAAAAAACGGCTTACATTAATTTTTTTTAGTTTCTTTTTATTTCTTGTTTGGCTGGTAGATAATGTTTTTATAGCATAAAGCCCGCCTTGTGTGTATTGTGCAATAAAAAATAAATAAATATATAAAAATTGTATTGTTTTATCAAAGTAAGGACAATTGCTATGTTAAAAATATTCATACGTTCTGAACATACAGCTTTAGAGCTGATATTGTCATTTCAAAAAATACAAATTGTTTGAATAACAAATGTAGCTACATTTGATACTGTCTTTAGATTCTTACGTCATTCAATATGAATTATTATACGTTGATGTAATTAGTAACGTATAATTATTGTTAATAAGAAATATCAATTTATTTGATCATTTATTTAATAATATATTAATTGCAAAAAGAGTTAGAAAATATAACATAATTTTAAAATACGAAATATAAACCATAGATATTAATATTTTTTTTATGAATATAGATATTACATTAAATACAGATTTATAATGTTCTCACGTATTGCAATTTTTTTTACGGTATTTATTATAAATTAATGTACTGGCTGTTGTAAATTTAGAACAATATCGATATGAAGGTTTTAATAAGATTAAAGGATCAAACGAAACAATAGCTCGAATACTGAACAATATATTCCTATTTATCAAGCCTTTGTTTTACTCGCTGTTATAAGTTTCAATGAATTTAATTTTATGGCTTTTAGCATCATGTTAATTATTTTATGTATGACATAATTTATCTTAATTAAGTCACGATATTTTGTTTATGAATATGTAAATAAGTAAGAAAAAAATTAAAAGTTAAAAAATAAATTAATAAATTAAATAATTTCTTAAATCTCAAGTCCACCTTATTTATCTAGTTTTCCATAATGTAATGGGGATTATAGGTTTAATGTTATCAGGTAATACTAGAGGAAGCTAGCTTTTTAATATCTATTTACCTACTTATTGGCTTTACAAAACTATTTATATTTTGGAAATTATATCTTCATCTCTATTAATATTTTTCACAACTATTAATTTTTATTAAAAAGACCTCTATTTCTATTTGCTAATTATCACAGATTACAGATTGTATATTCTTTCAACAAAACATTTCTTACTAAGATTAGAATTATGATAATATGAAATAAAAACTTAAGGGTTGAATTAATGAAATATTCGTGATATAAAACAAAGGCCTAAAGAGGTGATATAAAATTATAGAAGGTAGTATAAAATAATGGCAGACTTTCATACGGATTATCATTACGTTTATTTATATATTTATTAATAGGAATAAGTTCAGAAATAATAGAAATTATCTTTAAAGTATGAAATTAATAAAAAAAAACAATTTAATTAAATGTCTATAGTTTTGTTCATGTCAAACGGCTTATGTTTAAAGATAACCAGTAATTAGCACCGTGCGGTGAAATGAAAGAGTGTTGACAAAGCTGTTTACTTTTATTATCACTTAAGAGGAAAACTTAGTAGTTCATAATGTTGTCTAAGATTCAAGAAACAAGTATTATCAATATTAATAAAATATACAATAATAATCAACAAATATAAGATGTTTGATATTAAATATAAAAATTGTAAAAGTATTATTTATTATATTCTCGTTTTAGAAGAAGATTTTTCCTTTTTATAAACAATGTTTTAATAAAAATATTATTACATGGTTTAATGTTACTAGATGAAAACAGATTCACAATTGAATAAAAACAGATAATGTTGAATGTAAGACATGAACTACTAATTTCAATAAAACTATTTTACGGATATAACTCGCGTTTATTATTACATTTTTAAATTTAACCCGACGTTGCGAATGCTTTGCAGTAAATGTGTTCACGGTATGACGAGATGATGGTGTAGATGATGAGATGAAGCATTCGAAACGTTGGGTTAAATTTAAAAATTTATTAACAAACGCGAGTTATATCCGTAAAATAGTTTTATTGAAATTAGTAGTTCATGTCTTACAACATTATCTGTTTTTATTCAATTGCGAATCTGTTTTCATCTAGTAACATTAAACCATGTAATAATATTTTTATTAAAACATTGTCTATAAAAAGGAAAAATCTTCTTCTAAAACGAGAATATAATAAATATTATTTTTACACTTTTTATATTTAATATCAAACATCTTATATTTGTTGATTATTATTGTATATTTTACTAATATTGATAAAACTTGTTTCTTAAAGTCTTCGAAATAATTAATATCGCATATTATCTTCGCAACATAAACGGTCGAAATAGACATATACATATATCGTGTTAAAGGTATTTTAATAATTTATAATTTATTTCAACTTCAAATTGTCATACATATTAACAAAGTGGAAGTCTTCTTTTAAGAATAATATAATTATTCCTGTGCCAGAAGACTCCGATCTTCCATAACAATATAATTATAACAAAATAAATTAATTCTTAAATTAAATATTACAGACTTAAATTTGTATGTGCGTGTGAGTGTGTGTGTGTGTGTGTGTGTGTGTATGCGTATGTGTATGTGTGTATGTATGTGTGTGTTCGTAAATGTAAAATCAAGTCATAAAACTCAGAAACAATGCTAATTATTTTTTACGATGATTGCAATAAAATTAAAGAAACATTTAGTTTGTCTAATATTTATGACAATTATGTTTATAAAAATGTTAGCTCAGTATATTATTTACTAAAAGTACCTTTAAAGTATATAGATAATTTCCGATAAAATTAATAAACTAAGTATCTTATACATACGGATTAAGATAAGTGCTGTTACAGTTGTTTAAAAAAATACACGTTTGTTTATGAAATTATTAATTATTTCTTTCATTTCCATCTCACAATTAGTTTTCTCTGTTATAATTAAAGATACTAGGTATTAAACATTTTATATAAATATTAAACTTTTTTATATCTTCTTTCGTTACTTTACTTTAATTATACTTACATTACAGGAATAAATAAAAAACGCCGTTGAAAGTATTATGGACGAAAACAAATAAGATACTTAATTTTCATTACCAAATGAACAAAAAATTTTGATATTATTTTTAAATCTAAAAATACAAGTTCTGAATGCAAAATAAAAGGCTTATTTGAATACACTCTATAAGTTCAATAACCTCAGCTAGTGAAATGTAAAATTAATACGGTTTAGTGCTATGATTTCTATTAATTTAATTGAAATGTGTTTAATTTTATGTACCCTATGTATTTTGTGTTTGCCTGGATACACAAAATATAGTCCTAAAATAACAATAAACACAAAAAATCTCACTTAGTTTTTTTACCATACTCGTATATTATGTCAACAGCACATGGACCCATGTTACGAACTTGTCAATAACATTACTTGTCGCATTGAATTGTTTTTGGCTGATCTACTGAAACGTCAACCCTATTACTTCTACTTCAATATGTTTTATATTAAATACCATGGAGCGTATAAATGCGTTGTTTAAAGTATTTATAGAATGCTTAATAATGTTAACGTTGCCTTCATTAACAGGCGTAGGCGTGGCTTTGTTAAGGTCTCAAGACTCCAGTTAAAATTTTTTTTTTTCGTTTATATATCCGTTACGGATACCCGCTGGCCAAGAAGGTGATGGCCGGAAGGTTATGTGGGACTACCCAGCAGCATAGAGGACGCTGCCATTTTTAAGGCTACCCACTAAATAAATCCAACGGTTGCCCTCATCACCCTAGTAGGACGCTACAGAACCACGTTAACAGTCACCGTCGTGATTCTAGTTTTCCTACGTGGCCCCAGGGCAGTATCAAACGGATAAAACCTCGGTAGCCATTAGTTAATTTAAGTAGTAAAGGCCATAACATCGGACCGTCAGTAAGTTTCCCACCCATCTAAAAAGTTGTTCCGCCAAGCGACTTTCCGCATTATATACGATGAAACTGCTTACCGGAGATGAATGTGGACAGCTGCGTTAAATTGACGTTTTGATTGAGATATAGTTATTGTTATGTCACGGTTTGCACTTCTCCCCACTCTTACTACACCTCACTAATATTCGAGGTTACCGATCTAATCGCACTTTGTAAATCACCATCACGAGACAGCACAGATATACTTGCTATTTTTGACGGAGACACCGATAAAATATTATTTAAGGCAGTTCACGTTTGTTTCACCGGTTATATTTTGTAGTACAGTTTCTGATTCCGTTCCGGAATCTGTGTATATGCACGAAACGGTCTCTGCTTTCAGTTTCTCAACAACCTTGAAGACCTCTTTTTTTATTCTTTATGGATTTTAAAAGGCAAAGGAAACGATAAAATCATGTTTTCTTGTGTTTACCTTTCTCAGGGTGATGGTCAACTTGTTTATTTGAATATCGTAGTGAGGTTGCTGATATGGTTCGTCGTACAGCTCGTCTTTTTAGGGGATATCAATTAAGACTCAAGACTGTCAATACTTGTTTCTTAAAACCAACCACACTGAATAGTGGCATGAAAGCAGGTCTGCTTCTACTCTTGAAGTTCGTCGAGCTCCACGAATGCTATAACTACTGTGGCGCATCAGGAGACAGAGTAGTAGTTATCCTTATAACGAAGTACTTATATATAGCTTATATATAAAGCTCTTTCATGGTTTAACGCTGAATGTACTTATTCTGATATCAAAAAATAGCTTACCTTGAATAAGTTGATACACACACTGCAAAGTTTCGGATGTAAGGTCTAAGAATAGAGCCCTTAACCAAGCTGCCAAGTCCAATAAAAAGGAATTACCAAAAGGTAGTCTCGATGGAATCGCTCACTGACTTAATATCTCCTATTCTACCTGATGCAAGCTTGGTTTACCAAGTAAATGAGAAAGTAGATAAATTAGCTTCTCTTTAAGATTAGTATTTTGTATTTTGATATTCACAACTCTATTGAACCAAATTTACTACGTCGTCTGTAAACTTAGTGTCGTCTGGATTTAAATACAGCCATTGATTATGACGGTAGATAATGTATTTATTAGATTTATGACCTGTATAAGTAATTCGTCGACTATACTGAAACACTGACACACTAAAAACTGATATATAAAATTTCAAAACTAATCTGTTATTTGAATTAGATAGCGTAGGTAATATATAAGTGTAACGGGTTCTTACAAACAAAATCCTACGAAACCTATATATAAGAACCTCTTATAAATACATATATCATAAATGTAAATAGACTCATTCTGCTATCATATCCTCCGGTCATATGACAGTCACATTTGCTTGAAATGTTTTTTTTTGAGGTGAACACTTTTTATTCTTGAGGAAATATTGTCTGTACACAAAATAAAACATATTGATATTATGTAAAACTTTTATTAATATATTTATAATCCTATGAAATACGACTTGCTCGGAAATTGTTGTATTTTATTATAATACGTATATTATAATAATATAATATATTCAACATTACACTTCCATACTAGATTTTTCGACTTAAATGAATATCAAATAAATTAATATTTTCATATAAGATTTCCAACTTGCGTTGAAAAGTTGAAAGTAATTGAAAAGGAAATGGCAAACGTGATTCTTTTCGCAACCACATATATGAAAAATTAACTCTATCTCTGGAGATTTTATATATCCTATATAAGATCAAATATAATATGTAGAACATTTTTAAAAATAGAAAAATGATTTTTATTTTTCATTATGCAGTTTGAAAACATTATATGTTACTTTATATAAATTATCTTTTTTATTTATACACCAACTGATAATAAATTTACATATTGTTATAAAAGTAATTTTTATTCAATATAAAACTTATGTATCTCATATCAATTATCCCAAATATATCAATACTACCATCAGAATATAAATTTATTACTCACTCATTTATAATCACTGCATTATCCTAAAATATTTTCGTTAATGATGGAATCAGCTTATACTTAATTTAATATCATAATATAACGCGTATTTTTAATAAAATATTATGGCAATTTATTCAATACTATAAATGCAAAAGCATTTTTAAATTTTTAGTACAGTTTAGTTAATTTTACCATTGTCTCGTGTATGACCCTGATATAATTAACTAGTAAAACAAAAAGTGTTAACAAGACAACATAAGCAAATTTAAATATTAAAATACAATACATATAATCTGGTCAGTATATAGATATCAGTTAATTTACTGACCAGATTATATGTATTCAGAGTTTATAGCCTTTATGTAGAGGTGATAAAGTCGTGGTGTTGCGGTAGGTAAGTCTATTGTAGATTAATTGTCTGCAGCTTTGATATAAATGGTTCGACCAGTTTACTGCCATTCATTACGAAGGATCTAATAACTTCACATTCATATGTTTTTGTTCGAGTTCGAGTTTTAATAATACATTAAAATAAAATATGTATTTTATATTGTGTGTTATAATTTTTTAAATATTTAAATGCATCCGCTTATAAAAAATTTAGAATTTACATAAGTGTAAGGAAAATACGATATATTTTTAGGTTAGGTTAGGTTCAGGTAGAATAAAAAATTTATTGACCAATTTGGTTTTGTCACTCTATTTAAAATAAAAAAATAACAACTGAAGATATATTTATTATATAATTATTAAATTAAATAAAATAGAAGATAATATATGATGTCTTCTTTTTAAATTTCACAGTCAATTATTTTATACGCTCACATTTCATATTCCTACCTCGTAAATCTCTATGTCCAATGCCATATTGTAGATCACAAATCATAGTATTATAATATAGTATTTGTGTATTTCTTTTTGCTATTTATAAATAAAATGTTTTATATAAATGTTTTATTAAATATTTAAAAATATCAATCATTTAGAAAAATATTGATATACTCTTATATGCACAGGTTTTGGACGATCGTGTTGGAATATGATTGCATTAAATAACTTGAATTCTATTGTGAAGTAATGCATAATGTTTTGACAATCTTGCATTCCTCAGAATTTTGGCCATAAACACTGTTACAATAAAAAAATATCATAATTTTACTTTGCATTTGCATCTGTCACTTTTACATGAATATCCACAAATGTTTTTTTTATTTTTATACCAATCGATGTTAAATATTTTTATCATAGTAAAATCGAATGGTGTAATGAAGTGTGTACCGGGCTACAGATAGGTACAAAGACAAATAGTCTATTTCTAGTGAAATGAATAATATAGTGTTCATTCTAATAAGGCAATCAAAGCAGTAAAGGACATAATCCGAAGAAAACCTGTCCGGCAAAAGATTTTATCTCGGGAAGTGATTTTATCTCGGGAAGTGTCAACTAGAACCAAGTTGCGTATTTTGTAAGATGACTTAGGATTTGCAGACTATAAGAGACACTGGACATTACCAAACTGAAAATTTCAAAATAAATTGAGCGGTGTAATTAAAACTTCAAACTTTTTACGCAGTACGCAAAGGAGAAGGAAATCACTGAAATTTTTTATTTAATGATGAGAAAGAATTTTTTAACCGTTGAACAACGTTACAAAAAGCAAAATAATCATGTTTATGCTCATGGCTCTATAGATACTTCCCAATTATTGAGCAAGGTGCGATGGGGACACTCTGCGATTTCAGTGATAGTTTGCTGGGGTATTAGTGATTTTTGTGACACAGACGTTAAAACATCGGCCCAAGTGTATAAGGATCCGATTCTTGAGAAATTTGTTAAACCTTCTAATAACACCACGTTCCATAATGAAAGCTGGTCCCTACAGCAAGATTTGGCCAGGACATAAAGCTTGCTCCATCCAAATGTCGTTGGAAATGGAAGTTTCAAACTTCATCAGAGCTGAAGACCGGCGAGCATTTAGTCCCAATCTCAAGATTCTGAATTATGATATATGGTCAGGTTTGGAGAATGTGGTGTACCCTAGATATCATGACAATTTTAAATCAATAAAACAAACCATAAAAATATCAGTTAAGAATTTCCCCATTAAGAGAGTTCGTGTTTCTTTTGATGATAACTTAAACTTTCTGTTACCATCAACGTTTAAAGGACTGTATTAAAGACAATGAAAATCATTTTCAATGAGCTTTATATATGAAGCTATATTTTATTTTTATCTTTATATATAACCTAAAAAACATTACGAGAATAAATCTTTAATGAAACTAAAATCATTTGAAAACTAAATACTCAAATAATAATAGTTTCATTAAAGAACATAAAAGTAATGAGGATTCAGTATTTAACTAAATATTATGGATATTATGCATTTTACTAAATATACAAAACAACTACTAACTTTTTTGATACACCATAAATTTCATCTAGTTTAAAATAAATGTAAGTCTAAGAATAGTAACGTGAGCATGATGATATTTAATTTGATTCTATATGGAACAGGTTGCTGATTGTTATCCTATTCTTATTGTAGTTAATAGTAAAACATGAACGGTGATCAATTTTAAAATGTTGGTGTGTGGTGAAAAGGTGCTCTTATTTTCTGAGCAGCACGTCTGCCATTGCCGGTTTTATTCCTTCGACATTGGAAAGTCGTCTTGGGCGATTTTGTAGTAGCTCCCCGATACCAGAGAATAGTGCGAGGTCGTTCCAGGTACTTGTCTGAGTCTTCTCTTTTGACTAAGGTTCTAATAGGGCTTGGGGCTTCTATCAAAGGCAAAGCAATCTCTCGCGTTACATCAACCTTGCGATTCATAGAGGCACTTGCATTACAAGGTACCTTCTAGTGGAGTTGTCGTGGTGCCGCGAATGCTTGTAGAGGAAAAAAAATCCTTTATTGATTCTTTTAATAAATATTGGGAAAACGAAATTAGGGCAAAATTTGTTTTACTCTTTAGCTTTTACTTAAGAGACAACCGACAAAAGCGCCTAATGCTGTAATTTTAAGGATACATTTAGAAAATAATCAAATACCAATAAATAATTATTCATTTACGCCATATTATGTGTTATACATATATATTAGAGAATTAAAGCATTATTACACTTAGGTTCTCGCAGGTCTGCCAACAGAGGAAATGTTTGTCCAAGTATTTACATATTGGATTAAATGTTTACTCATTGGATACACAAACATGGGCTTGATGCTTGCGATATTAATTCCATTGCATTAATATAAAAATAATAATATTAATCTATTAAGACACTTAATAATGATTTTAGTAATAATGATGTTATTTCATTATTCAAATAAAAAAAATACTTCACCTTTGAATTGCATTGAAAGATTTACTTTCAATTTTAACTTGTATGTTGTTTTAGATTCAACGAAAAAGAAAAAAAATTCTACCCTAGGATCCGTGTTATTCTGATTCTGTATATTTTTTTTTTGTTCATAAAGCCTGTATTAGAAGTTAATAAAATGATGAAAATATTTATTTTAATTGAAAGCAAATATAATTTTTTAGGTGTTTCATATGCAAATTAATTTATATTATTTTTAATAAAAAGATAAAATAAAAAGGTAACGAGTTATTTAATTTAATGTTACAAAAAAGTTGATAAGTTGTGATCACTGTTTCACGTCACGAACAACTCTAACCGTCGCATATAAAAAATATGTTAAAAATAATCTGTTCGAGATTTAAAGTAAATATTCCTCTCTAGGTACATTAAACATTAAATAACATTGACCAAGTATCATGATATATGAGAATGAATCTTATTAAAAGAAGCTATTTTACCGTTTATGTTTTTACAAATACAACGATCATGTTTTCTGCAAAAGCATTCGAAACTGTGCGTTAGGTTATAATAAAACATCTGACACGCGGCAATCGAGCTTGCCGCTATGAAAAACTCCTAATCGGCAAATTATAACTCGCAAATTAATTAACAAACAAAAGAAAAAAAAATAAAAAAATTAAATTAATTAATTAATTAATTAATTTTTAAATTTTAAAAAATTTAAATTTTAAATTTTAAAAAATTTAAAAATTCGAATTTTTTTTTTCATTTTTCGGTAACTTCGGCGGCCGATCTGACCACCTTCCCGTTGGACAATCAACATAATTTTGAAAAGTGAATCTTACATTTAGATGCTGATTCCAAATATATCTTTAGTTTTTCAAAATTCGAAAAATAAAATTCGACACACACACAGACACACAGACAGATAGACAGATCGGAAGGAAAAACTGAGTTTTTCGAAAATATAATTCTAAACGGGAGTTAAATCCGTTAAATAGTTTTATTGAACTGTTTTTCAATTTTATTTCAGAGTATATTTTATGATATTTCGATTTAAATCAAGTTTAAATTTATTCACGAGATGTAGGTGTCAATCACTTATACACTTAATTTGTCATTTGATGACAAAATAAGCTAGTCATAGTGAAATAGTTTTATTTAAATGCAATTTGTGTAATAACGTCCATTAAAGAATTTGTAAAAGAAACTTCACAAGAACTACAAGCCGCACTGTACTTTTATTCAATAAAAAACCAACCTCATAAGCCTTTCCTTAATTCTAAAACACAAAATTCTCGAAATTGTATCGCGTTGTACAACACATTCATTGTACAACACATTCATAAAAATACCGTTACATTATAAATTTTGTTGCCAAGAAAGTATTTTTTTTTTTAAATTAGTATAGCGGTCTAAAAAGTTTTATATTTTTCTAACTAATGATAACAAGTAACATAGTTCAAAGATAAATTGCCTCCGTAACAAATGTTCGTTCATTGGACACCTCTTTTGTTTCTTGGATATTTAATACTTGTCATTTCTTGATAAAATTAGGATGGATATTAATCTTGAACAAAAATAATTGAAATATAAATTATGAATGAAATGTTATATACATGTACTTCTTTAGGCAAAAAAGGTTCTTTAGGTTTAAAGCAAACGTTTTAAATCAGTAAACTTCTTTCTGAAAAACCGTAATAATCTTAAATATTACATTTTCTTAGGTGTATCTTAATTTTAACCTTTTTAAAGGCTGCCCTAATAATTTACTTTTAATAATATACATTTTACAAGAATATAATTTATATCTGTTGTCAATATTTTTATTTTAATAATCAATCATTATAAATTAGAATAAATAACACATTTTCATTCTGGAATAACTTAAATATTTCAAGAATAAAAAATTCTCTATTCAATCATCGGATAACTAAATTTGATTCGATCAAAGAGAAAGGAAAAATACTTTCAATTTAATTTCGATAACCTAAAGGCCCTTAATGATAGCAATGGGATAATTTATCTGATCACTATCATTGAGGCGTGCGATCAAATCAGATTAAAGCACTTTGGCTCTTTGTATTTATTTAAATATTCAACAATTAAAAACAATATCTTCAGATATAGAATTAGTGAATGAGATAACTTATCTCTTATATCTTAAGAATATAAGAGAAATGGCATTTAAAAACAATTGCACAATTGATGTGTACATTTATAACATTATAAGATTTTATTTTAAAATTTAATTAATGAAATAAATATGAAAAAATAATTTAATATACTTATATTAACATACTTTAAAATAAAATAATAACACATAACATCAGTATAACTATATAAAAATAAATATAATTAAATATTAAATTGCAGATTGCAATATTATTTTAATAAATGTTCGTCAATTAGTTACTTTGTAATGTTTGATTACTTAGTTGACAGAATTGGTTTTGTAAGTATGGTTAGGCCGAGGATCTGGTCAATTGGTTTAATGGACGTGGTTGGTAAGTGTGCATTATAGAGGTGACATTGTGGTTACGTACAGTCCATCTTTGATATATATTATACGTAAAATAATCACATAGAAAGTGAGGTAAATTTCCGCTTTAATCCGAATTTTAAGGAAATCATTGTAAGAAAGTTGTAAAGTTCAAAGGTAGTTTATTACACAAACGTACTGGTTTTTAAACATATTGGATTTTTTAAATGTTTGTTTAGCTTAAATACTTTCTTCTATGTAGTATCGACAACAATATACAAATATTTCTAGATGGAAAAAATGGATATGTCGCCGTGAAACGTCCGGATCGTAAAAGTCATCACAAATCATTTATCTAATTTAGTTTAAAACCAAATCATTCTAATAATTTAGTTAAAATTAAACTACCCACAACTGTGTAGTATTCAAAATGTAAAAGTCTACGGTCGTCGACTCAAAGCCAGTTCTACATTGTTCACTCGAAGGAGCAACACCTTGTAGAATTACTGTTACACAGTACTGGACCGTTATAGTCAAGAACAGAGTCTGAAGAGCATCTTGCTCTCACAGATGTATAAAAGTAAATTAATTTAATATTCTCAATAACTTTCATATTAATTAATATTTTTAAAATGATTTTTATTTTAAATATTTTATATTTATTTTATCAGATAAAACATAATGACTGATAACAAATTTGGTCGTCAGTGGCAATAAGTTTTGAAAAAATAAAAGGATTGTTTTACACTAAGAATCTAGTGAAGATTTAAAAAGTTAATATAAAATGGAACAATCATTTTTAAATTATAAATTACTTATGTCAAAATATTACAAGAAATACTGTTTTTATTTCCTTATTTCACAAACTAACAACCGAACGCTCACCTAACTTTAGTATCAATGACGGAAAAAAATACGGATTTTTTTTAAAACTATTGTGATATTATTTTATCATGTTATATTAAAACTATTTTGCGAATATAACTGGCGTTTCAAATTATTTTATAATTAGAAAAGATAAAAACGAGATAAATCCGTAAAATCGTTTAATTAAAATATATAGTACTCGTGAAAAAAATGAAGTTTCTTGGATTTTTATTTTTATTATATTTTTGAACAAGGTTCTAAATGATGTTACATTAAGTAAAATTTTATTTAATTCACCCTAATTATGTCTAATAAATTTTAAATGAGTATAGAACATAAAAAATGGTGTGAGCTGTTTCATAATAGGTTATTATTTTCCTATGACACAGTGAGGCGTGTAATGGGAAGAATATTGCCCATAATTCGCAACTACGACCTCGTTAACGCCTGCATAACTCATTTCTTTATAATTAATTTCTCAACTTAGATAGTAATGGCTCTAGAATTCAATTACAGTTAAAAATCATTTTGTTATTTTATATATATTAATGAATAATTAACACATCGTCTGTGATGTGTTAATGATCACATGAACCCTTGCTCTTAGTGATCTTAGATTTGTTTATTAGATTTAAGTTTCTTATTTGATACATAAAAATATGAGAAAAGTGGAGTTTATGATATTAATTATTAATATAAAAACATTGAATAAATATAGAAATTGAAATAAATATATAATTGACATAGACATTATACATGGCGTAAGCCATACATTCTTGTATTAGTTAACAATATTTAATATAAGAATATATTACTTTTTAAATATAATGGTTTTGAATATTTAAAATTAGATTCAAATCAGTTATTGATTTTCTTCGACCAAGCTTGTTTGTATCTAACGTAACTACGTTGATATCTAGAAAAGGAACTATATCAAATGCAAAATTTATATTATTTTTGCACAAGAGTGCAGTATGCAAGTAATAAGAACTGAAAAGCATACGATCCTTTAAGTCTTTCTGGGCATGAATCCTGACGGTAGAGGATATCGCTACTTACTTATCTGATATCCCATTTTACGCTTCATTACTCTTTAAAACAAAACGCTTTCAAGAAACAGTCTATATGCAGTATTCTTGTTAAGCTTTTAAATGTATATATACATTATACATGAATTATTTTTATTTTAAATACATTTTGACGTTGTGTATTAGTAAGCAAATATAAATCATATGAACGTCTATCAATTTATGAAATTGTAAATTAAAATATATAGTAAAATACATAGTAGCAAAATATTTTATATTGTAATGTACATTGTCTAATATTATTTACTTTGAAAAACGTATTTCTTTAACAGTAAATGTAACAAATATATATTTTTAATTTCATCAAATATGACCTGTGTTATAAAAAAGATATAACTAAATAAAATATATGATTAAATGAAAAGTTATTTGTTATACTTGAATGCTATTTCTAGTACTTGTGGGTTGTCTAACTACAAGGTTAACAAGCAATCTGTTGGACTTATTTGCATAATTGATTAAATGTTCATCAAACATTTGCTGTAACAATTCAGGAACGGCTGGCAATTTTTCTATTTTAGTTATGTACACAATATTAAAGATTCTTCAAGGGTTGGTTCGAAATATTCTATTCTACAATTTTGTATTTGGTTGAATTTACACATTATAAAACAGGATATAATAACAAATATGTCGAACTAAATCATTATATTTCAACATATAGTTAAATATTATTATTTAAATTATTTACTTTTAAGTTAGCATCACACTGTAAAAGTTTTAACATTAATTAATTAAGAAAATCATAGGATTAGTTTCAGATATTTAATATAATTTATATCTCTAAAGTTTTAGCCTAATTTCGACGGGAGATTGTTGATTAACTACGATTGTTTTACAGACCTCAAAATACGTACAGTGAATAATTTTAGTGTATAAATCTTTTGTAATATATATTACTCACTCCAATTTATTGACCATGACAAGGTGCAGAACAAAAACTTCAGAATTGTATATGTAAAATTTTAATACGATATCATAAAGGCACTGATTATCCTTAGGGCTTGACAAATGGTTAACAAAACAATTAAAAATCCTAAAAATCAAGAATTTTTGTTTTTCTTTACAAAAATATTTACCGTAATAATAAAATAACCAACTAAAATAACAAAACTACTTGATAACAGGCAAATGGTAAGTGAACATTGTTCTTATATATAAACCAATTTACATAAAACAAGTAAAACTAAAACTTGCCTTGTTTGTTAAGAATTATTCAAACGAGCTGTCGGTACACAAAACAATTCTCTCTCAGGTATTGTGTGGTTTTTAGTTACATAGCAGCCGTTATTCAGGTAAAAGTGTTGAATAATTTATAATGATAATGAACGAGAGTACAATTAAGGCTAGAGGAACACCAACACATAACAAAAGTTTCTTTTATATTTGAGTTCTAATATTTCTGTATGAAAATTACACATTGAAAGAAAAATAAAATAGTTATTAAAAAGTGTGGAAGTGGATCATGTTTGCCTTTTCTTCATAATTCTATATAAAATTGTTTGAGTTATTCTACTAAATATATTTTTTAAAAACGTAATCCGATTTTTCCTCACTTTTAATTTATTTTCTGGAAACTTCGTTAACTTTATCGTAACAAGATAAATCGAGTCGTTCCGTACGCCATTAATTTGATATTGGTGATATCTATCTGTAATTACTAGAAGAGCAAAATTATTTATCTCAAGAATTTTAAATTTACTTTGTGGATTTAAGATCATAAAGTGCTATAAACAGCCAGTACACGTTTTATTATTAATATTATTAGTATTACAGATACCTTGTCATAGAAACTATTTAAAATATCAGGACCACTTCTCAAAAAATCGTACCAAAAAAAACAGTCAAAAAATACAACAAGTGTTGTTAAACATTGAAATTTAATTAATATATTTATTTGTACACTTAATTGCACACAGAAATACATATATAAAAAACAGATGATGAAACGAAAAATAATAAATTTATAATTATATTTAACAGTAATCTAGAAAAATAAAATGGTTATTTATTTTATTTTTCATAATCTCTACAGCTATGTAGTTCTTAGGAAGTACAAACAAAACATTTTCAGCTAAAAAACTTTATTTTAACTTTAAAATGGATTGCAAATCTTGATACTGTAACAGCTGGTTATGCAGATTTTATTTTAAGTAAATAAACATTGAAATCTTATACGTATACAATAAACATATTGTCTGAAACAATAAAAACATAATCACATTTTGGTGATATTAACTTCTTAAAGTCCAAAGCGAGTCCTAACTCCAACTGACGTTCATGGAGCTCAAGGTATCTAAAGGTCTATATGATCAACTTTTACACACAAAACTTCTTTGAAGTATTGGTTTGAAAGGATCCTATAATAGCTTCCGAACATACCAAATACAAAAGAAGTATGAGTATTATTGATTGGACTAGTGATGATTTTGAAGCTTCGGAGCCAATTCTTCCAAAGACATAAGTTAAGACATATATAAAATTCAATAAATAAATAAAAAAAACACAATACTTATAAAAGTTAATTAATATTAAATTAAGCGATTTTAAATTATCGAAACATAAAAATGAACTTAACATTCAAAATGTAATGAAGCAAAATATGTAGACCTCAACTATAGATCAGACATGGATATTCTACATTCTGAAATGGTAGGACATGAAACACCGTTAGATTCGATTAGATTTTTTTTGTCGGGTAGATTTTAAATTGTCGAGACGTATTTTTGCCTACTCCTAAATTAGTTTTTAATATCAAAGTTCCTTTAAAGATCTTTGTTTTGTATCAACTTTTATACGGCAATTTAAGGATATCTGCTTTAAAAACCAATAGATAAAGATTGATAGAATAACCAACTAAAGCAAATTAATTTGTATTATTAATTCGCCGCTTATATGATGTAATGTCTTTTATACACTACATAAAACAATTTACATAGCTATTTAGTTTCCTTTGCATCTTAATATTGTTATCATACCCCTTAAAATATAATATTATTTTTATTGTTATTATATTAACCTTGGCAGAAACCTCGTCTGTTAAAAATATAATTTTTATTATCGTATAAGCAAGAGAACTTAGTTTTATGGTCCATCCATCTCGTATGTGAAGGTTCCACTGCAATTTCGCAGCAACAGAAATTCGAAGTAAAATTGTACATTTAACCACTTCCATTGCTTCCTAATACAATAGTAAGTACAACAGTTTTGCAACTATTTTATATTGGAGATAAAAATCTTTGGAAGTTTAGTCTTTTCACTATTTAGTTGTAGGTAACACTAAATTAAGATATAGTTTTAGAAAGAGTTTTGTTTACATCGTCATACATTATCTGATGTCTCTTCACTATGAAAATCAAAGACTTTCCTTGAAAAATGAATGAAAGTTATTTATATAAGCCAGAAAAAGAAAAGAGCCTTGGGAGACCACGATATGATTAGAGTTCAGATAATTAATTTCCATATTTCTTTTTATGAACCTTAACTCTGAATTGTATTAGAAAAATAAGAAATAAATAAGAGACCAATTAAAATAAATAATTCAAATACAGTTCTGAACCACTTGTTTTGATTACTAAACATTTATTATTTGATTATTGAAAAACCATTGTCGTGTTTATAGTATACAATTTCTTCTAGCTTCTCAGAGTTAATTTTTCTGTTTTTAAAAACATAAGATTTCTTTATACTATTAAGGTATGAAACAAGCATACAGACCATCTGATCGTATGATATTTCCTTCGCCTATAATACAAGGGGTATAACCCGCGAGCTGTTGACCTTTATAGTTCATAATATAATAGAAATTATGTTTCTTAATTAAATAGGGCCCTTAAAACATAACTATAATTCTCAAATTAAGCTAATATTCAACATAAAATTTGAGTTAATCAAATAATATTTCAGGGGCATAAGTGTTGTGTTAATATTTATAAAGAAACATCATTAAATACCTACTTGAATTAAAACTTCATGTATTTAACGCAGATTAAAAAGTAAGCGAATAAGAAAATTATATTAAATTAGCTACATTAGTATTTTGAAAGAAAATTAAATTGCGACGTTAATTTTCGAGTGAACATTATTGCTTTTTGAGCTAAGCTAGACAAAGCAAATTGTATTAAAATTAAACTAAAACTACCCTTACTTATTTAAAATTACTTAACAACTTTTGGCGTTTGTGCCATTAAATTACATTGCGGCGATTAACCAATGAAATAGTATAGGATAAATTAAAATATAATAAAAAAGAATAATTGTTGCACTTGAAAAAACATATTTGAAGGAACAAAACAAATTACACAATCTTTAGTCTTATGAGGTTTAAAATATTTTTACTTAATACTAATTAAAATTAGGTTTAAGATCTAAACATCTTTTATTAAAATATAATATAATATTTATTAATAATTATTTATATAACAAATGATAATTATTTTTATAATTAATATATATTGAATAATGATGTACATGTTTCAGACAGCAATATAATTTTAAATAAAGTTCGTCAATTGCTTCGTAGTATTTTTTTTAAAGGAGGTAAGGGCAAACGAACGTGCGAGTCACAAATGGGAATGTGATCACCGCCGCCCATGAACTCTTGCGACGTCCGATGACTCGCAAGAGTGTTGCCGGCCTTAGAAATAGGAATATACGCCTTTTGTGAAGGTACCAATGTCGTATCGATCTGGAGCGGTTTTGAGCATCATAAAATGATTTTCCATGGTTTGTGGAAATAAAATTTAAATTGAATACAATTATAAAACAAATCGGTCAATCAGAAAGACGGTTGTTTGCAAAGAAGTTTGATTTTTACAAAGAAAATGCAAAAATTTTATAAAACATCTGGAAGAAAGATACAATATGTACAATACGAGTTTAAAGTTTTAGACGATATATACGTAATGTAACTAAAGATATGACTTGACACTAAATTAACTATAGAGAGATGTATCTGATCTATTGACAGTTGTTGAAAATAAAACTACAATAGCTCTTGGATATTATGAAAATTATTCAAAGTTTGTCCATCTGGATCTGTAGAAACTGACTGGATTGAAATAAATAAAATATATAACAAATAATTACATATATATCTAAAGACTATAAAAAGCAGAAAATGTCTTTCGCGTTAAGGAATTTTGGATATTTTATAAAACCATGGTCAGAAACGTACATTTTATTGTTGAAGCATGACATGCTATAAATTGTATAAAAATTGTCATCGAATAATAAATATCCATCAGAAAATAAACAGACACATTGATTTATATCTTTGACTTGTATTATCAATTTTAAGAATAAATACTGCAACTATGTCAGAAATTTCAAATTCTATATCCAAATATATTATTCAAATAGCAGCATCTATATCTAGAACCAATGTACATTAACTTATAGAAGTCCCATATTAAAAAGAAAAGGAAGATATCTTCGATGGGTAGAACAACTTACCTTAAAGAAAAGAAAAACAGTCATGACATAAGAAAAATGATAATGGTTAGTTTTACAATAAAAGTTAAAGTTTACTTGAAATAATAAGATGAGCCAGATGCGAGGAAGTGAAACTACTAATTCTGTAAACGTTGATTGGAATATCCTGCCAACAACTTTTTTTTTGAAAATTCACAACTCTGTATGTGTCATATTTGCTGTATGGCTCTGAGTACATAACGACTGTGCTGGGTCGGTATTTGTAATTTAAGAGTAAATTTGATAAACCCATAAAAGTGAATTGCTAAACCCAGTCACCAAAGTGATTTATTTATTTATTTATTTATTTATGCACAAAATACAATGGCGAACTTAATGCCACAGGCATTCTCTACCAGTCAACCAAGATTTATTATCTTATAATAATTTAATATATAAAATAAACCTTAAATACCTTTGCATTTAAAGTTAATTTAGTTTAATATAGTTAAGTGTTAAGCATGGCTGTATCCCTTGTTTGGAAGTGATTCATATTTTGTGCATTTTGAAATTTCCTTTAGTCTCTAAAGATAGTGATATTGTCTATTACAAAACTAGAAAACTGTTACTTTTCAAGAATATGTGTCTGATTAATATTACATAAATATGAGGTTAAACTGTAAATCGTAGCAAATATGCTGTAAGCTTTCGTGATTTTTCAGGACTCATGACTAAACTGGTTTGGATCAAAGACACGGATTTTTTTTTTTTTGAGCACATAAAATCCCCTAATGGCAGCAATGGAATCACTTACCCTATCCGTGTCATCGAAGCGTACTATGAAATGAGATCAAAGTATATCAAAGAAGAATTTTTCTTTGTGAATGTTTTGTTTAGCTCTTTGATTCAATGGATAGTATCGTGCAAATAGTAAATTTGTTAAATTAAAAACATATTGGAATATATGGTTTATTAATATATTATTAAATTGTTTGACTAATTACTAACATCACTGGAATAAATATTAATATAAAGATTATTGTTTATTGATCTTTATAGGAAAATGTATTTCTATTATTTAGACATTTTCCACAATAAGCTATAAGCTATATTTTCATAAATTTATAACATTTAATAAATTCGCGTTTTAAATATCATCTCGAGCATTTAAGAAGTTGAAAAATTTTCCATATCAATCGTTTACCATGAGTATTAGTAATAACTCCTTGATTACAAAACCAAATTCATTGCCTTTCATGCTTTCATGTTTCTTAAAAAATAAGGATATCTTTTTAGACAATCATAAGACAAAATACTCCCTTCATAACCCTGTCTGCTAAGTTAAAAAGTATGAATTCATTATACATGATGGCTTGTGTGATTCAAACATTGCTATTTCGAGTCTGACCGTATGTACATTGTGTCTGTTACTTCTATATATGTACCCGCTCGCCACATAGCGACTATTTCAAAGGTTTTTTAAGAGAAAGATAAAAGTAACAAAAACTCAATCCATGATATTTCGTAAATACATATAACTTAAACTTAAACTAACTTTACTTAAATTCAAGTAAAGCACAGTTCTGCCTTAACAACAAATAACGAAGTATGTAAGAAGCTTCAATTACATTGTGCCATTTAAATTAAAATTACAATGAACACGAGGACCCTCTATCTCCTTCAGTTTAATGTTACGTAATCTGAGGGTGAATAGAAAAAGGAATTGTACTGAATGAGCGCTTATTCGCACATTCTCTGCGGCAAAATGCTGCTCTCCAATCTAATATTGTATCGGGAACATTCATATGACACACCGTCGTCGAGAATCATTGAAATAGATTTCTTTTTTTTATTTATTCTTGGTAATACAAAAATATATATCAGAAAAACACCCACACATTAATATTTTTAAAACACCGGAATCGTTAATCCCTTCAGGACCATCGCTTCCGTTCATACTTTATCCATAATTTAAGTTTTGCGATGATAAAACTCACTAAATTTATGATAAAATAAACACACAGAAAATATAATCAGTTATTTTAAGAGAATAACAAATTAAATTAAAGTAACAATTAAATTTTCAAGTAATAATAGTTACCGAGATTTCAAGATAACCTTACCAGTTGAACGCCCGAACCAAAGTGGATCTATCTTCCACCGAGCGCTTCGTTCAGACGTGTCCGCGCCCCTCTTAGCAGTGATTGGTTGAGTTTAATAGTTCTCCGATATAACACCAGAGGCGCTGAATACATCTGAACAGCACAACTTTACAAACAGATTACTAGGGTTTGCCATGACCAGATACAAACATTAGCCCAATGATCATGTTTAAATAATCTTTAAAAAGATAACCCTTAAAACATAAAGTGGTAGTCAATTTGAAACAATTTGAAAATGAATGGTGGTATGTAAAACAATACTTAGATGGCGCCACGTACACTTAATCAAAAACAACTTTCAAACAAAATATTTAAACTGAATGGTTTTAAATATAAACATTTATTCGATAATTAAATTTACAAATAAAACTTCGGAATGCAAATTGGAGGCTGGTCTGAAATTACTGATCTTAATTTCAAACCAGCAACCATGACGCTGTGTAGTCAAAATGTCATCCATTTTCAAAAGTATTTAACGGAGCTTAATTATGACAACAAATAATAATTATTTTAATCATTAAACAAACTTATCTTAAATAGATTTATTAAGTGAACTTGTTACTCGAAACCATATTAACATATGTAATAAGAATGCGGCGACATATATAAATAGTAACTTGAACCAAAAAGAAATGTTAGCCGTATTTAATACATAAATAAATAAACTAAAATAAAAAAGTAATGGCGCTAAATTAAGATATAAAATGTAAAACATTACAAATCATCAAAAGAGAACTCGAAAACGAAATTCTATTTCTTCCCTTCTTATTCTTATTTCATTTCTAGTTCATTTTCAAAAGTGTCAAAGCTTGTGCAAATATGTATTATAAATATTTTCGAAAATTTCCAAAGCGACGTGTAGCATTTCCAAGCACTTACTGTCATGTTTTGAACTAGTATATCATTGTTTTATCTGTTTATATGTTGGTGATAAAAATTTTATTTAAAGTATTAACGAATAAGGAAATGATGACAATGCATATGATAAATTGATTAAACCATAAAAAGAAACTATGGCATCATTTATATTGCCTTTGTATTTCATCAACATTGTAAACAGAACCGATATCAATTACGGTAGATTATCATATATTCTGGTAATTAATGTTTTATGAGATCGCTTTAGATTGATGAGATATTTCGTAAAATGTTCGAATTTATATATCATTTTTATAATTACTAAGCAAGTGTAAATAAAAGATTTTTTAGGATCAGTATATTGTTCAACCGATATTTGAAACTAACAGTTTTGATTAACTGTTGATGAAAAATATTTATTTATTTATTTATATTTTCCACTTTCAATCAATACCAATGATCACTTGTGTACGTCAAATGGAAGTGCCAGAAGGGCCTATTTTCATGCCTTACATATCGAAATAAGCCCTTTTGTAGAGTCACTGTCCAACTTATAACAAAAGCAACGAGGGTTCCAAGCGCGCCCTGGTCTGAGAAGACCCACACAACAAACTCAGCCGGGTTTTTTTTTATTGTGATCAAAGTTTCATAAACGTCCATATATAGTAAACAATTTACGAACAACGAAGTAAGTTTTATTTTATAAAAGTAAAAGTAGTTTAAAATAATTTTATATCACTAATAAAAATTTTGTTCTGCTTACATGAAAAATAAACATATATGCAAAACGCAATTTTTATCAAGTGGAAAATGAGTGACAGTAAAACACTGGATGATTGTGGAATCTTTTTAGACTGTACTGTGAAAAAAACCGTGTTAGTATTTGTGGTGTTGTACGAATAAAATACAATTTTCCTGAACTGTAATAATAATAATAATAATATACTTTATTGTACACCCGGATCATACAAAAATATAAACATTAAAAAACAGAAATAACAACATGGTACAAATTTGGCGACCTTACCGCTAAAGAGCAGTCTCTTCCAGGCAACCAATCAGAAGTAGGAAAAATATATAAGAATTCAAATCTATCTTTCAAGTAGGAGGGAGTGGAAGGATTAAACAGTAGGCAGTAAAGAAGGCTAAGCATATGAATATTCCTGCGAAAGCGAATTGGGAGCCACTTGAGTTTTTTACGAAAATGTGAAATATGGTCATACTTGCGAATACCTAATATGAACCTTATGCAAAGGTTTTGAAGGCGCTCAAGCTTATTCAATTGATCCTCTCTTAAATCAGAATAGCAAGTATCTGCATAATCAAGTATAGGAAATAGTAAAGATTGAGCTAAGACAACTTTGGTAGAGATTGGAAGAAAATTGCGTAGTCTTCTCAAACCTCCAACGGCAGCAAACATCTTTGTACTCAGCTCACTAATCTGCGGATTCCAAGAAAACGTTTGGTCTTGAATTACACCAAGATTTTTTACGGTATGAATATAAAGAATGACGATCCCTTCAAAACTGATGGGAGGTAGTTGAGACTCGGAGATGCGCGCAATTAACCTTGAACTACCCATGATTATGACCTTAGACTTAGATGTGTTTATTGTAAGTTCAAAACACTTACTCGAAACAGAGATACGCACCAGATCTTCATTAACTTTAAAAATGGTGTTAGCAAGATCATCAAAACAGGATTGCCGGTAAATCTGAAGATCGTCTGCATACAGGTGGTAGAAAGAATTGATTTGAGAGCAAATAGTGTTTATAAACACTGAAAATAATAGTCTAGATAACACGCCACCTTGCGGGACTCCAGCATTAACTGCACTCCAGTCAGAGTACAGATCATTTAAACGTACACGTTGCCGGCGCCCACGCAAGTAACAACGAAACCAGTGATTTGCCGATAGAGATAAGTTAAGAGTACCCAATATCGTGAGTAAGATATCAAAGTCTACGGTATTGAAAGCATTACTAAAGTCAAGCAATGTCTTAACAGATTATGTTTAGATAGAAAAGTACTCAATTGAGAATGAACTAGATGCTCAAAGATTTTGGACAAAAAGGAGAGGATAGATATAGTTCGGAAATCAGAAGAACAGAAGGGGTTACACTTTTTCGGGAGAGGTATAACATGAGCATCTTTCCAACATGAAGGGAAGTCACACTATGAAATGGAGTTGTTAAATAAGGAGGTTAAGGTTGGGGCTACGATATCATATAAATGTTGAAATAGATGTACGCTGTGATAAGATATGATGTAATAATATCATGTAAATGTTGAAATAGATGTACGCTGTGATAAGATATGCAATGGATAAATTAAAAATATTTATGTAAGTAAGGATGGAAAGTAATTATTTGTTGTGATATGATCGCGTTATGAAAATAAAAAATAAACATGAAAACTATAATCATTTAACATTAATCTATAATGATTTAATAAAATAAAATCTATAATGATATAATATTAATCTGAACGAAAAAATATGTCAAGCATTCAGATGGACTGAAAAGTAATTATTTATGTACACATATTATTGGGTGATACAACATTTAAATTACATAGTAAAGCAATTAATATTATTAATTACAGAGATTTATAAAACTATCGTAGTGCAATGCATATAACCTGCTTTTAAATCAAACGTTTTATAGGGGTTTTAATAACATTGGACTTTTATTATAAATTTATGTAATATTGTAACTTTATTTATTCGTTTATAGAGGTTTAATCATAAAGCTCAAGTTTTCAAAATATTCTAGATATCTTAACTCTCAGAGTCCTCACCTGACAGCTGTGGTAGGCAGTGAGCTCTCGCTGCCAAGCGTTGTTAGCGCAATGATCGACCTCCTATCACGTCTCAACTGAGATACATAGGCTTATATTTCTCTGAAAACCCTCATATGGGGGTTCCGCCTGGGCATCTCGGTGAATGCGTATTCAATCCCTTAGCATGTCAATCATTTGATGTTACTAACCAATAATTTTTCAAACATTTTAAAGTCTACTACTTATCAATTAAAGCTTACAGATTAATATAATACATACCAGAAAGAAATCGTCTGACCCTTTCATTATCAACCCAATAATAACTCAAAATATAAAAATACTGCTTTCTACTTTTTGTGAAAGCTGTTACAATCATTTGCTGTGCGAATATCACTTAAAACGCAACCTCACATGAAAATTTTAACTCATAATCTTGGTACTTTAAAAGATACGATATTCTCATCTTTATTATGTTTTTTGATTATCCGTCGTTAAAGTTACCAAACATATGAAAAACCAGTTGATTTCTGAAAAAAATAATAAGATTTTCCACACTAGCTTATTACAAGTACTATGATTTAACGAACAAAATACTACACTTAGACTTAAAATGAGTTACAAGTTATAATACAGCGAAACGAAAACTTTGAAAAAGGAATTCGTATCGAATTGTGAAGAAATGCTTAGTCGAGAAGTAAACAAAGGGAGATTTTAGCACTAAACCGAATCCTCGTTACCAACTTGGCGAAAGTTAGCGCCCTTCAGATGAAAACTTGGAAGTCGGGTCAACAAAAAGCACTGAAATATACGTGACTTTTGGAAGATTTCTATTGGATGTATACACAATTTTCACTTATTGGCACATTTAAATACTTTCTTCAATATTGAATTATTTTTTTGTTATAGAAATTTATTGTGAATTTCTAAAACGGAATAATGAAAAAAAAAAACATTACAGAATAAACTTTTGAATAATTACAGTATTTTAATAATATTTAATATTTGGAGAATGAAATGGGTCTGAACAATCAAACACTTCAGTGTATTTTATTAACTACTTTTAATACTACGACAATTTAAACATAATTTTAGATTGTTACTTGTATAAATTGAAATTTTAGTGAAGAAAGTCACTACTACTCAGTTAACTAGTTCATTTCTTATATATGAAAAAAAAAATACATTGTTTTATACAAAAACACACTTTGAATATTGAGAGATGTTTCGAAAGTTGACGGTAAATAGATCTTCTAGTTTGGTCAAAACTTTATCCTTTCTCAAAACGCTTTCAATAATGACCAGGGCTTATCTTAAACATATTAGCTGAGAACTCCAAACCTTTTATCATAATAAGGTTATTATTTCTAGAGTTAAAGTATGTTTTCTAAAGGTGGTCAAAAACGATGGTAAATAATATTGTTTATAATTTATGACTTAGTAGCTTTTAGGCTCAAAAGTAGTAATAATGGGTTTCGACTGCAAAGCATTCGAAACGTCGAGTTAAAATTATATGCGAGTTTAACCCGTAAAAAATAGTTTTATTTCAAATGTTTAGTCGTGAAAATTTAAGAAAATATAAAATAAGAAAGGCTTAAACGGGTTTTTTAGATGAGCAAATTTGCGATTCCTCGTTAAACATTTTTATTTGTAGAATGAAAAAATGTTTATTTTAAATTAATATTAAAAGTTAAATGGCGATTTAGTGCTTAAGTTTTAACTCAGAAGGTAAAGCACAGTTATTTATATGAGGAAACAACCGGGAATAGGTGCGAGCCCCATCACAGTAGCCTCCTGGTTAAGAAAAATGTTTGAGAAATATTAATAATTTCTTTTGCATCACTACTTTAAAAAACTTATTGAAGATATAGTCATAAATAATAACGTAAAAAAAACGTACTTTTTCTTAAAAAAAACTTCTAGATATTTTTTCGAAATTTTTTGACATTAATACGCACTAATTGCTACTACAACTACTAATTGCTACAGCTACGCTGAGTACATAATTCGTGTGAAAGGACGTACACTCAGGACGAGTCAGGATGATATCAAACAAAGAATCAGTTATTACCTTTCACTTACTTACTCACAGCAATCGGACAGCGTTTCCACTTCTTATGTATTTGGCGACCGTTGCAAGACAACACACTCGATCTACCCTCTTCATCGCCTTTTATTAGCTTTTACAAACACTCCACAATTTATTATATTCCAATTATGAAGTAGATCTGTATATACCGGGCCAAAGTTGGTAACATTCGTTTATTACAAATCGCGAGTACGTGGTATTTAGTTTATTTTAGAAAAACTTAAAAACCGCCATGTCGATTTCGATGAAAAATTAAACACCTCTAGGTTATATAAATACGTTTTAATTGGTATCACAACTACTCCAATGGCGATATTAGTTGTTTTGAAATTACGTGGTTTAAGTTACAAAAAAAAACTTTACAGTAAAACTAATCAACTCGAAGATATTTGAATACTCATCGATTGGTACCAAAACGGAGTTAAAAACTTAACCAGGTCGCGAAAAAAGGAACCCGAAAAGAAACTGTTGTATAGATACACATACATAAATACATTGGATTTACTCAAAACGTTACGATATTAGAAAAAAATCCAATTTCGAGGAAGTTATTGTAATCGGGATGATTACAATAACAAAAGGATAAAAATATATGTGTCATAATTTAAATATTTATAAAAACTTTTCACTTAAAAGTGCATGGAATAATAATTTTATTTTATATGTTGTGCAATCATATAGTATCAATACCTTTGACAAATTGTCTCAACTTACCGTAATGGCATTAATCAGCTATTGTGGCCGTCCACCCGATATTATATCCTTCATTAATTATTTATTTGCTACAAAATCCGGTACCTAACAAATTAATCACATCGGATAAAAGAATTATTATTAGTTTTTTTGTAATCCCTTTTTATTTTACAAACTAAATCATTTTTATTTTAAAATACTTTCTCTCTTCAAATAATTTAATTTATTTACTTATGTATAGAATTGATTATTTCTTTGGCATTAAAGTATTTCACATTTTGGTTCTGATCTTCTCTTGGACCTTTGTCTATCTGATCATTTTGAGGTTGTATATAAATAAGTTCCATAATTTTATACATAATTTGTTAACGTCCTTTTTGTCGGTTACTTTTCTCCTTTTATGTTATCTTTGTCCAGCTAGTCAACGCGAGCTTGCGACCTTGTGATTTTTCGATTTTGACCAGATTCTCTTGGAAGCGGACTTGCTCCGAGAGCATCTGCTCAAGGTGAAACGTCATACTTTGTGAGCCCCTTGTTAGTACGGTTGAATATCCGTCACTACCAGCAAAAGCGGATTGGGAATGACGGACAGCATCAGGGACGGCTATGGTAAGTTCTTTACGAGATATTGCAGCCTTTGGAGCTTAACTAGTAAGGCCTTGGAGTATGGATGACGATATCAGTGCCGTCGCAACACCCACTCTTTGCATCCCCTACTTTATAAACTTGCAAGGACAAAAAGTAAGCTCTCTTCGACGTTATACCGATAAGAATATCAAAGATTAACAAATCGATCCCAGAAATAGATCGCTTATACAAAATTAACTTCGTGGTTGGACAACTCATGTGTACTAAGAGTCCGCAATTTGGTACCTTTTAACGGTTTGATAGCCTTAAAAGCTAATTTTAACGTTTTGACTTTTCCAAGTTCAGTGGCAGAAGAGACGATATGCGGGGCCGACACTCCGTATTAAAAACAAAATCGTCTTAATGGCAAAGCAAATCGGAGTCACTCGCCGAACCATCGTTATGAGTTTTTCTTGTAGCAATATTTTAAAAAGACTTCTCACCAGAAAAAATAAAGCAACAGGCTAATGCGCGTACAGCACATCCTAAGCTTGCTTCCTTGCCCTTCTCTCTCACATCAGAGATCGGCGGCAACACTTTAGTAATAAATCAGCTTGGTTTATGTTCGATTGTTTTCTTAATAAAGTTTTAAGATGATACAAGAAATGTAGGCGAAAATTTAGGAGACTGGGCAACATGACTAAAAGTTCTAACTAATTACTGCGACTTCAGTTCTGCTCTAGAAAATTGTATATTGTAGTAATTTTGTATTTAAAATAGTTCTCTGAAGTTGTCCTATTTCTCCGGAAAAATTTAATCTTAAAAAGGAAAACATTACATCATCGCAAACCGAGTACGCATCTATTATTGTCCTCCAATCGATATTCAATAAAAATATTTAAATTAAATAAATAATCACTTGTAATAATACATTAAAATTTATATTAAAATTTAATCTATTTAAGCTAGCGTAAGTGAAAACTTGTAAATTAGATATAATTTATAATTAAAATAAATCCTTAAAAAGCCCTTCCCAGTGCCTATTTTAATAATTATTTATTTATTTATATTTATAACGCAGAGACCCATAAAATATATATATATATATATATATATATAATGCAGAGATCCATAAAATAACCTAATTTACTTGAAATTAAACAACCTGAATATGTATATTCTTCTTGAAACCATTTTCGGTAAATTGATTCAAACTAAACCATTGACAGTCAAAACGTGAGGAAATGAAATTCTTATATTAATAGTTTCGTATATTATCCAGGATATGATTTTATATAGAAAATAAATCATTGAGGAATCTATGTTTGGAAAAATAGATTACTTAGAAGACTTTTGACTCCAATATATTGCAGAAATTTTCGTATGCGGGCCCTGTTGCCGTTATGGACAGATTTATGGATAAAGTCGTTGTGCACACAATGTATTGCAGCGTTTTCTTATTTTTGCATATCTGTGATGATTTAAATCAGACTTATTTGATTTGATATGGCATATCTTTGCATTAATTACTTTTAAGTCACACGTAAGCCATGATGAGCAAGGTTTTTTCATTTTCGTGAATAATATATAGCTTGCTTATATTTCTATTTAATGTACAAACTTTGGTTTCCACATTAGTAATAGCTCACCAGTGTTCATTGCCTTCGTCAACACAAAAGCAAATAAGGATGCTTCCTTCAACATTATGCTGCAGAAATAGTTTGTTTTAGACTTAAAGAGGTCGTCATTTTAAAAATCATGAAATAAAAACGGATAGCGAAAATTACGGTTCTTAGGAAAAGGATTCGTTAATCGGTGTTGAAGTGTCGAACCGATATTTTTTTCTTATTTAAAGAACAAAATTATGTAATGTGGCACCCAAATAAATAGAAACAGCTTATCCGCCTGCGAAATTGTTTTCAAAAGTTAGTATCGTCTAAAATTAATTGGTTAAGGGAGTAATCGAAATAAAACATATAAAACTACTACTACAAACATATTACTACAAAGAGTACAATGGCTTTGATAAGGTCTCATCATATACAACTGTGTTAATTCAGAGTACGATTTTAGTAATTAAAATGTTTTTTTGCTACAAATAAATGATAATTTTAAAAATCAACTATGTATAAGTTTCCAATAATTTTATTTACAAAATTTTTCAATGTAATGTAATTTTTACCTTTTTTAATTAAAAATTTATATCAATATAATAAATTAAAGATTCATTTATTATTTATCTTGCGATATTAAATTAATCACAGGTTAATTTATTTTTAATTTGACTAAATATGTGAGTTATGACAAAAAATAATAACCAAACAAAATTAGTTACGATGATATTAACTACCTACATGTTATAATAATATAGAAAAAGTTCAACTGCACGTAAGAACGTTAATTATACCTCAGGAAAAATTTATGGAATTAAACTAAACTTATCTATAACTCCAATTAAAAGAATTAAATAATTATTTCCACTGATTATGAAAAAATATTACCTAGATACATATTTTTATTAAGACTTTCGTGATCCATAATTGATGTTATTCATAGCCATCCACGTTAAATTACGTTAGCACGTTAAATTTGGAACTAATTTTGAACTCTTCAGGGCCCTTATTTGTTAGCTCGGAATATGGCGAAACTTAACGTGATAATGGGTTATCTCTAGATTTAAAAGATAATAAATTCATCTTATACACGAAAACATTAGTATTCTGGTTTTTAGTAGATAATGGTATAAGTATCCATGATACTATGTTTCTATTCAATGTAACTCATCTGAGCGTAAAAATGTCAGACTTTGTTTCTAGCAATAAAATGCATCTAGCATGCATAGTGAACAATATGGTTTCACAAAAGGTAAACAAAAACTGATGCGGGTGCCACGTTTCTTAAGCACATTTACGACGCATGGGAAAAATCGCAGAATGCAATCGGGGTGTTTTGCGATTTATCCAAGGCCTTTGATTGCGTTGACCATCAAACGTTACTATGCAAACTTAACCACTATGGTGTGCGTAGTGTTGCGCTTGATCTTATTGCCTCTTACCAAGATCAAAGAGTCCAGACGGTTGATGTAAATAATTCTAAATCGGCTGATTCTTACCTAAAGATGGGTGTTCCACAAGGATCTATTCTTGGCCCCTTTTTATTTTTACTTTATATTAATGATTTGCCCTTTTTCGTTAAGGGTTTATATGACATTGTGCTTTTCGCTGACGATACCTCGCTCATTTTTAAAGTCGATCGTAATAGGACTAATTATGACGAAGTAAACAGCGCTCTGTCACGTGTTCTTCAATGGTTCGAAATAAATAATTTGGTCTTAAATACAAGGAAAACCAAATGCATCGAGTCTACACTTCCCAATGTTTCCCAATGTAAAAAGTCAGAATTGTAGCCTGCTCCTTAACAATGAAGTTTTGAAAATGACTGACTTAACGGTTTTCCTAGGTATAACTTTAGATAAAAAGCTCCAGTGGAACCCCTATCTCTCAACACTCGCAGGCAAACTCAGCTCCGCCGTCTATGCAATTAAAAAATAAGACAATTAACGGATGTCAATAAAGCTCGACTTGTTTATTTTAGTTACTTTCATTGTATTTTGTCTAACGGTATTTTGTTATGGGGCAGTGCTGCCAAAGTTAATTCTCTATTTATTTTACAAAAAAAAAAGCTATGCGAGCTATTTATAACTTAAAAGCTAGAGATTCCCTGAGAGATGTCTTTAAAGAAATTGGTATTCTTACGGTCGTTTCTCAATACATATTTAATAACATTTTATTTGTACGTCACAATTTGGATAGATATGTAAAAAACAGTGACAGACATGCTATAAATACTAGAAATAAAAATAAACTTCCAACGCAGATATTTCGTCTGCAAAAAGTTAAAAAATCCTTCATGGGCATGAGTGTTCGCATATATAATAAGCTTCCACAAGATATCTTAGACCTTCCTTTACTTGCTTTTAAATCTAAAATTAAAAGTATACTGTTAAATAAAGCTTATTATAGCATACAAGAATTCTTAGTTGATCGTATTTCGATCAAGTAAAAGGTTAGGTTGTGGAGCTTTGGTTGTTGACTCATTTGCAGGATATTCTAATCTGTACATCAAACATTGTTCACTTAAGAGCAACTGTTGAGTTTCTGGCCAGCTCTTCTCAACAGAACAGCATTTCGAGCTGGTGGTAGCTTAAGGATGGACTGACTATACTGACACTTTTATAATGTAATAATTGACGATTCAAAAGTGCGTGTAAATACCTATTTGAATAAAGATATTTTGAATTTGAAAAAATTTGAATTTGAATTGGAATTTGTCTTATTCAATCTTTTTTCAGTTCATTCATTTTTTTATCCTAATCAGATTTTTTCGTAAATTATCGGAGAAACATGGGTATTACGTGATATCTATAAAAATTGTTAGTCTATTTATGTGTTTTTGTTATTGTTAACTGAGATTAAATGGCCGGAGGAAAGTCCTGAACAGTAGTAAAATCTCATATAACTCAAAATTAATAAAAAAATATAGATAGGGGCCGAAGGGGCTTGGAAACCTGAAAGTAAAGCTTATTGACATGGATTTATACATATTTAAATAAATATAAAATTAACAATGGGAACAAACAAGGATTTTCGAAAAATTTAAAGTAGGAATAACATTTTTTATTCACAATTCTAGATTCATTAAGGTAACTTATCAAACCAAGTAGTGGCATTGTAGCTTTAGTGGCATGGCAACAAGACGGTTTCTTAGAAGTCGTAGGTTTAAATTTCTTAGACGAATTATTCACTTCTATTTAGTTCCATTAAAAAACCAAGCATAACATGGCTAGAAAATGACTTTAGACAATTTCAAACACCATTTAATATTTTTTTAGATTTAACGTGTAAATGCTAGACACCGCGGGTTAAACCGGATAATAAAAGAGATAAATAATGAAATGATAACAAGGACTATTTATTATAAAATATGAAACTTATTTTTATTATTTCTAGCCCAATAATTGTCTTCTTGACGACGCCCATCTCATTTTCTTTGTAAATATTATAAATATGTTTTTATTTTAATACTTTTAAGAAAGATGTGTACATTAATTACCTACTATTTAATGAACATAAACGAATACGTAGTAAAATTAATGTAATGTTCGAACAAATTACATTTGATATTAAACTAAAATCGTCCTTTGTATATTTAATTAGGATTTGTTACATGTTATTAAAGAATATATTTCACTATTTATTTTTTGTTTTTAATAAAAGTAACGTAAATTTAATATATAACTTACTAAGAGGAAAAAATTAAAATATAATAAAAGTATATTAATCAAATATAACAAAGAAAATCTTTCAATAATTTTTCGAATTATTAAACATGGGTATTTTGTAACAGTGTAAAATCAATAGAAGATGTCTATGTTTTATAATTTTGCCTTAATAATTATATTAGCAAGTTCACCACTCTGAAGGCAATTTATACGGCGATCGATGCTATTGGGATGTAATGGGGCGAGGCGATCAAATTGCGAAACATTAAGTATTCAACAGTACCAAATTTTGAATAACTTCGCACGTAATTTAATAGCTTCAAAAGATAGAATAATTATTATATTTCATTGTTTCATTTTTCAGATATAATTAATTTACTAGGTAGTATTTTTATTCTAAAATGTATTATTTTGGAGTATTTTTATTTACTTTTTTAATTTTACGCGCTATACGTATATTTTATTTAATTTTCGAGGTAATGAACCGTACACTAGTAACTTACAAGTGACAGAAATTGTTACAAAAAGTGTAAAAAGTCTCAAACGGAGACTTAAAAAAATAAAAAACATTACAAGAAAAAAATTGTTATACTATGTAATAGAAACCTCTGAGCATAATTCGGGTAAGATATATTATTCTAACATCAAGTCGAAGTTTTGGGCGCTAGTCATAACTTTGAAATCTACCAACCGACCGAATAGATCGAGTTTAACCGCGACTTAAGCCGTTCTTGAATTTTGAAGAAATCGAGAGATTGACGAAAATGTTCTCTGTCTACAATATATGTTACTGTGTTGCAGGTCCACGGTTAAAATATGAAAGCGAAAATATTATACAAATCTGCGCTTTCAAACAGTAACGGATGAATTATGTATAAATTATGATCTAGCTTCAATATAAATTATGATCTAGCTTCAACTCTCAAGGAATTATCGGAGATGAATAACCTGAACTTAAATCTGAGGACTTGCAAGCGTTAAACGGTACTATTGATGAAGGGCCTGAATACGAACAAACTATCCATCCTAACTTTGCTTTGAAATGGTTTTAATATTATACAATGACTTTCATAAAATTATCACGAAAAATAATCGTGACTTATTTAATTCCAAATAGCTAGTTAAAAATATACAAAAATAAGGTCTCTCTATAAAAAAAAGAATTTCAATACTTTGAAAGTACTGAATAATGTAATGATAAATAAGAGACGTGCGTTTCGTATAGCGTTTAATTCAAGACTGACAGTACCCACATGAATACAATATATACCAATACCTTCACCCTTAGTTCATACATAATTCATTAAATAATCTTACAACTAATAACAATTCATAATAATTTTACATTTACTTATTTACTAACAAAAATAACAAGCGTCAGTGTCGTAGCTTTAACAGAACTTAAAGGCGATTAAAAATATTCATCATATCCGAAACGCTTAGGTGGTTTAATAGCACGTTTCGATTGCTCATCTACAGATGGTGATAAAGTCTTATTATCAGGCACGCTAGTTTTGTCTATAAAAGTTTCCGGATTCGCCGGGGGCGACGCCGGAGCAACACCCTCGTTGTCCCGGGCCTCTTTGTCACAGATACACTCTCTACTAGTAGGTACTACAAGGGAACTAAGTCTACGATTTTTAGATTTTATAGGAGATTTTGATCCGTGGCTAACATTGGCAACCCTACGCCTTAACTGGTCGATATGTCTATTCTGGTAATTCTTCCTCCGCGTCGTGCATGTCTTCTTTATGAGATTTTATTAACCGAGACAAAGCATCGGCTGTATTTTTATCCGTGTTAATGTATTCAATCGTAAAATCATAGGCAGAAAGTTTAATAGCCCACCTTTGTAAGCGGCTTGCCGCCGTAGTGGGGATGCCTGTGTTCGGACCGAAAAGACTCACTAATGGTTTATGGTCAGTACGTAAAATAAATTTTCTACCATATAAATATTGATGGAACTTGTCTATCGCAAATATAATAGCCAACGCTTCCTTGTGTATCTGACTATAATTACGTTCAGCTGTGGTGAGCGCGCGAGAGGCGTACGCGACCGGGCGCTCGGGCCGCGTCGCACCCCCACGCTGCGCCAGCACCGCGCCCAGCCCGCGCGAGCTCGCATCCACCGTCAGCACTACCTCCCGACTCATGTCGTAATGCACTAGCACTTCCGCACCACACAAAGCATCCTTCACCGCCACAAATGATTGACTTTGTTCTTGACCCCAGATAAAGTGTTTACCTTTCTTAAGTAGATCGTATAACGGTGTTAAAATTGATGACAAATTCTTAACAAACTTCCCATAAAAGTTAACCATACCCAGGAATGACTTTAATTCGGAGGCATTACGTGGTGGGGACATGTCCACTATAGGTTTAATTTTTTCTGAGTTAACTCTCACTCCATTCCGATCCAAAATAAAACCTAAGTATTGTACTTGCTCAGTTAAAAAATTGCATTTGCTGATTTTAATTTTCAACCCGTTTGTTTGTAGAATGTCTAGTACCTGTTCCACTGATTTTAAATGACTACTCAAATCTTTACTTTTAATTAAAATGTCATCATAAAACACTATAACATCCGGGACCCGCCTGAACAAAGACTCCATAAATTTTTGAAAAATTCCCGGGCTCGAAGCTAGCCCGTACACTAATCGGTTATATCTAAATAAACCCTTATGCGTATTTATGACAGTATATGATTTAGAAGTTTCATCGAGTACAAGTTGATTGTACGCCTGTGACAAATCTAATTTTGTGAAGTACTGATTACCAGACAAATTAGCAAATAAGTCGTCTACCTTCGGAACCGGGTACCTATCGACCAATAAGACGCGGTTTAGGGTTACCTTATAGTCGGCACATATGCGAATACCGCCATCCGCCTTGCTCGCTATCACCAAAGGCGTGGCCCAGTCGGACCGCTCCACGGGCTCCACGACGCCGGCGCGCAGCATGGCGTCCAGCTCCGCGTCGACGCGCGGTCGCAGGGCGTACGGTACGGGGCGCGCGCGACAGAATATAGGCTCCGCACCCTCGCGAACATGAAACTGTACTGGCGGTCCCGAATACCGACCCAGCGTGCCGTCAAATAGCGACTCATGCCTAGAAATTAATTTTTTTATAATTATACTTTTGTTCTCTTTTTCTAAAGTCATACTTAACACATTAATCTTTGGTACTTCCATACCCAATTCTGTAAGCCACTGCCTACCTAACAAAGTCGTTGTACCATTATTTAAGACATACAAATCCAATTTCTTTGTCAAAGTTTTATAAGTAACTGCCACTTGCAAATAACCCTACGGTTGAACTACTGAACCATCATAAAACTTTAATTTTAAATGACATTTCTTTAACTGTACATCTTTATAATTCATATAATACGTATTTCCACTTATACATGAAATTGCGGAACCTGTATCTACCTCCATAACTAGTGGCTTGTTTTGTACCAGTAAGGTGATACATACCGGTTTGTATTTCGCTAATGACATTTGGTACATTGGTTCTTCATATTCGCTTAGTTAGCCATCGCCTATGCAATCCGAGGTAGTACCGGCCGTGTCACTGTTACCCGGTCGCTCGATCGGAGATGCGTGCTCGTGCACACAATAGTTGCTCGCTTTCGCGCCGCTGTACCCCGAAGCCGCGCGATAACTGCGTCCGTTTCCCCGCTCGCGACTCCTCGCTCGCCCGGCTGCCCGTCCTCTGTTTCCGTGGAAAGTCGCGTTTTCGCCGCGTGACTGTTGAAAACCGGCCATTCCCGCCGCCATCTTGAATCTTGCAGTCTTATTTGGACACATTCTCCTTAAATGTCCTATGCTCCTACACAAACTACACTCAAAGTTTTTGTATTTACAGCTTTCTGTTTTATGTCCGTCGTCACCGCACGCCATACACTTGTAATAGCCATTCTGAACCTTGTTAACGTTAACTTTAGTATCAGAATCCACTGCACTTGCATTTTTTTCGGCCGCTTCCAGTGTCATTCCCAGCTTAACTGCTTTTCCGTATGTAATGTTGTCATCTTCCGCGAATAGTCGTTGTCGTGTAGCTTCACTCAATATTCCACACACAAATTGGTCGCGTAAGTTTTCTTCCAGTGAGCTACCGAAGTCGCAATTTTTACTTAGCTTCTTTAGTTCCGCCACGTAGTCGGCAATAGATTCGCCTTTTGCTTGTCGCCTTTGTCGATAAACGTAACGTTCCGCAAGTATAGATGGCTTCGGCTGTAGATGATTTTTTAATAATAATACTGCCTGCTCGTAAGATAACGCCGAAGGTTTCTTTGGACTAGCTAATGTTGATAACAGCTGGTATGCCTCTTGCCCTATCAACGCAATCAACGTAGCTAACTTCAATTCCGTTTGTACTCCATTTGCTAAAATATACATGTCTAACCGCTCACTGTATTCAGTCCAATTACCCGACTTAACGTCAAACTCGTCAATTTTGCCGACTCCCATATTATTATCGTATCTTTTATTACAATTCTCAATATTCACAACGTCCGGCCTTGACACTATTATATTTTCTATGTAGTAGGTAGTCACAGAATTCTTTTCCAACCTCGTTCGCCACTGATAAATAAGAGACGTGCGTTTCGTATAGCGTTTAATTCAAGACTGACAGTACCCACATGAATACAATATATACCATGTAAGAGCAACGCATTCCTATCATAGAAACTGGTCAACACATATCTCGGGTGTGAGCTACTAAAACAGCAACGCAGCAACAACCACAAGTGCACCGCAACCGTCACCTGAGACAATATTTATGTCAATCTCATTGACATTAATGCCAGTACTTACTGGCCGTTTACATTTATTCTATAATTTGAAATAAAACATTTTTTTACGGATTAAACTCGCGTATAATTTGGTTACATTTTAATTTTAACCCGACGTTTCGAATGCTTTGCAGCAATCCTTTTCACGGGTAGACGAGATTTAAGTGTCTGTCACTAAGTCAAGTTATTATTCATCTACCTCCAAAAATTTATACGCGAGTGTAATCCGTAACAAATAATTTTATTATAAATGTGTACTCGTGAAAATCTAAGGAAATACTAATCTATAGTAATTGAAAAACTTTACCATACCTCTCTCTTGTCGTGTTATTAAAAAATTGGATGAAAATTATTATATATTTTCATTGAGAAAACAAGAAAAAACTAAAAATCATATAGATAAGATAAATCTTTTGCGATAGGATTACTATCTAGTAAATGAATGATATCTACAAAAGAAACAATATAAGGTTATTCGTTTCATCGTATATTATAATCAGTAAAGCAAAAAAGTTTTGATAATTTTTTATGGAATAAAATTGATTGAATGTCTGGTTGATTGGATTTTATATAACTAAATCTAAAAAAAGGTATAATTTCTTCAAAATATTTTTAAATTATTTTTGGAAATAAAATTGGTAATATTTAAAAATTCTGTAATAATATTATGTCATGCCGTCCTAATTCTTTATATTTATATATATAATCTGGCCAAGAAAAGAGGTGATCATTTTGAGGGACGCAATGGTATAGAACCGGACACCAACAATTTACCTGTATTATGTTAATGTTACCTATAGGTTTCCTGGGGTTCTATAGTTACTCAGATACCAAGCTTTTGCTGTTCCAAAATTTTAAAATTATATCTTAAATTATAGTTTTATATCGCGTCAATAATTATAACACTATACAATAACAAAAGTAATAAAATAAAACTGAAATGGGGAAAATAAGTTAATTATAACAGTAACAAGTAACAGGATATAACAAACAAAATGCTTTATTTGGTATAAAATGATTGGCTGTTACGAGTATCAGTAGGAAATAGAACTTGGTTAGGAATTCTTATTCCTAACCAAATGTGACTGAATGACAATTCCAAGTGTAATAATAAATAAGGAAGTTTTAGTACTAAGCCGCTTCCTTGTTACCAACTTGTTACCAACTGGTAAACTTTGAGATAAAAAGTTGAAGGTGGATTTAACAATAACATCAACATGTACGTGGCATTTCATAGACAAACCTAATTATATGAATAATTTATTAAGTTAAAGAGGTCAAATTTCTTTTGGTAATTCTTTTAAAGCATATTTAAAAAATTTTCGCTTCTAAACATAATAACACAATCCTGACCACCCCAATCGCGCAATTAGTTTTTTAGAAAAAAATTCAATAAGAGTTTTGTCAATTTTGCTAAAAACCCAATCAACTCTAACTTACGTAACTCTGCACTGTTTAGTAAGAATTGATGGAAAACAAAATTATTTGCAAAATGAGGAAAATAGAGCCGAAAAAATACTTACAAATAAACACATACAAATGTTTTAAAAAGTGTCTAGATTTACTCAGTACTCCTCAAAGCATTTTAATTTTTATTTGACCCCTCATAACATTTGATTTTGAAAATTGGGGTGATCACAAAAATTTCCTCATTATAAATTAGACGAAATTACAGAATTTATTCTCCTATTAAGTAATCAATTGAATAAATATAATTAAACCAATAATGATGTCTATGACATATGTAAACCTTTTCTTTCAAAAATCTCCTAATATATTTTATGTAAAAAAACTTTACAATTATGTATAGTTTACAAAAATAATTATCCGTAAAACAATAATCTCCATCTTGTAACGCATTATAAAATTTTAATATAGTAGTAATATTATTTGTCAATTTGTAGATTTTAAAAAATCCTTATCCACCTAGTGCATAATGGTCCGAAATCAACGACCCACGTAGAAAGTTCCAAAGTTTTGCTGTCTTTACAATAAATGTTGGGCCTTACAATAAAATCAAAAAAGTTTGTACGAGATTTTAGACCTTCCAATGTGGATTCCGATTCATGGGAATCGGTATCTCAAAGGCAATTCTTACGATGTTCGGTGATGAAAGGATACCATGCTGCTTGGCAGCTAATTGAGCTTGAGACTCTATGTAAGAATGCCTTATGTGTATGCCTTATGTGTTGTATACAACATACAACATTTGTATGTGTATGTAATTGCACAGTTTTTGTATGTTAATGTTTCGTGTTTATAATAATTTAAGTTACGATTCTATAAAAAAATAGCGGAATAGTGAATTTGGATAAATAAAAATTATCAAAATGTAAATAGTTCAAAATTTTAGCCTTATCTTATTATATATTTTGCATATTAAATCAAGATTGTTCAAATTTCGGCCGAGAAGAAAAATAATTTTATAAACAAAATGGATTACGATTTTGACGTAAATAGAATTATTTAAAAATACAATTTCTGCAACCAAATAACGAAACTTCTAAAATTAAAAGTACGCTTGAAAGCTCGCATTACATTTTCAACTTATAACTAACTATTTGCTAAGTGGAATTAAACGTATAGTTACAGTTTGGCGAAATAAAAAATAATGCCATTCGTTTCGGCTTCAACCAACTATTTTAGAATACATGTTGTTGTTTTATAGTTTGAAATCCGAGCCTCGAGATGAAAAATACTTCTAATTAAATTTGAATAATAATTTCTTTTCAGAAATTTTTTGTTTGTTTAAATTTACAGCACTTTTATTGATATGAAAATCAGAGTTAGTTTTAATAATTCTGATCCTTACAAAAGCGTGTTTTTAGACTATAGATATTTTTTTCCATTTCTAATATATATTTTTTAATAAGAATCATTATAAAATAGATTATTCTTTTACGAGCTCTAATTATTAGGTATCACGAGAATACGATAAAGAATTACAATAAATCAACTACTCATAATGCATTTTGTAAATAATGTTGAAGAGTGCAAAAAAAGTGCTAAAAAAAAATAGTTATAGCACTAATTTTGGGTTCAAATAGTGTTTAGTATATTTCCTTATATGATTAAAACAGAAACACACGTAAGTGACAAAATTACGCCCGATTGGTCTAATGGTAAGTGGTTGTGGGCCGAGGTGTTGAGCCAAATGTCTTGGGTTCGATTCTCACACGGAACAGTTGTTTGTGTGATCCACAAATTAATGTTCCAAGTCTCAGTTATTTGTGTCCAAATTTTTAAGTTTGTAATACAATTGTAACCTCCTCGACAAAGAGATTATTTCTCTAGTGCGAAAAAAAAAAACAGAAAAGTATAATTTTAACTAAAGTAAAATGTTCATAATTTTCAATGTACATTCACAGTTCACATATTAGAAAAGCAACTTAAATATGTTACTCACATAGCAAAATAGAATACGTGCTTTGGATATTAAACTTACTTCATATTCTCACTTTTACGACATTTTTTTATTCTGTTTCAGTCCAGACAATTTTATTTCATTTTATTATAGTTAGCTTATTCTGTTGCTTGCATTGCTTTTGCTACTTCTAATATACAAACAAAAGTCGATATGCTTATAATAATAAACAATGAAACTTGATTTATATAAAATTAATTAAAATTACTCTCTCTTCATTTCTTTCCATTAAAATTTTACAATTTTAAAAATGCATATCGGTTTTTGTATTTGTTTTTTCTATTGTTCTCGTTCTCGTTGAAGGATCTTAGTAGATATATATCCTTCCTAAGCATATCCTTGAGATCATGGTAAATCCTTACTAACCCAATAACAATATTTTATTAATATTATAAATAAAAGTAACAATATTACAACATAAATATATAACAAAATAGACTTATATTGATATTGATAAATCACATCTCTTATTTTATCAGCTTATTTTAATTAATGAATTTAAAAACAGCTTTACCAGTCAAAACGATCGAGAAGGCGTGGATTCTTCGAAAAATATTTGTTAAGTTAGTCAAAACTTTTAATTAGCCAATACGTTATCGAAAAGGAAAAAACTTATATGCAGCACTAAGATGACTTTTACTGTACTAAGCCTAAAGTTTATGAGATGAATGTTCTATTTATTTAATAAATCATATTATAAGCATTATTATGGCATTCATGAATGAATTTTGCATGAATATAGTATATATATACAATATACATGTTCCAGATAATCTTCTGACTGTTCAATTGAATATTTAAACGAAGTTTCCATTAGCCTCCCAATTTTCAGAAATCAAAGAGAAAATTCGTTCGTGTGCAACGTAATTATTATTTAATATTACAATTTATGTATAAATATATATTGTGGTGAACTTTGGTTTGTGCTTTATTATATTTTATGTTTTGTATTTTTTTTTTTAAAAGTTCTCATTGTAAATATGTTATATCTCATCTTCGCAAAATAACTAATCATTAACTTGTATATTCTTTTAAAAAAAATTGTGTTTCTGTTATATATTGTAAATATTATTAAGAAATGATTTTTTGATTTTATAAGCAAAATATAAATATGTACTTTTCATAATCTCTTATTTCTAGAAATAAAGAGTGTTTTAAATTGTAATAGTCAGTTTTGTAGTGAAGTAATATTTGGAAGGCCCAATTATTTATACTGCAATTTAATTAAAAGGTAATAATAACTCGTAAATTAAAGATTTGAAAGTATGGTATAAAATAAACGAACAACAACTACCAATCCCAATAAATTATCATAAAAAACTGTAAAGATATATTAAGGCGTATTAGACGAATTGAAAATTTATTTATTCCCTATATTTAATAAATTTTAAATATTAATATTGATTGTAATTGTTTTATTTATCGTCTATTTTATCTTTTTTTTTTGGTTTATTGCATATACTGTCTCTCATTTACAACTCTCCGTTCCTGTGAACGGAGAGTTGTTAATGAGATACTAATTGACCTGTGTCTGCTGGAAGAAATTTCAATATGAAATAAGCAGTGCCTTTGTACGAATTACTCTTTGTGTTTTTTTACTTATTTATATTTCGTGTGTACATAAATTGATAAATAAATAAATAAATTATGATCTAAAGGATGGAAAATCAAAATTATGCATGCCTTTATGATGCCTTTTTTATAAAGAAGAGATGCTGCTTAATGGGTTAAAGTTTGGGGATTCGAAAGTTCTCTTATTATACAATCACCATTCTCATAGCGTATTTAGTATAACAAAACTCGTATTCAATTTTGGAATATCAACTATTGAACGAAAATAAAAATATTAATACAGTTGTAAAACAAAGCTATAAAATCCAGATTAGGATTTGGATTACACATAATCCTTTTATTGGGGTTACTAAATAAATGTATTATTTTAGAACTAAAATAATTTTAAAATTAATTTTACTCGGTCACCAATTTTATACGGGTGAATAGGCTTGTTTTTGCTGCCGTTAAAATATTTGCAGTACGTATAATTGAATTATTTTGAGTTTCAATCCTATACATAGGTATATGATTGAATGGCCTAAAAACACACCTTGTATTTGTTTCTCAAAGTCGTTTTTTTAATACGATTATATTTTACTTTTATAATCATGTGGTTACTATTTTGCCAAACCTAACTCTATATATACAAAAATAAAATAGTAGTAATTTAAAATTATTTTTGGATAGAAAGCTTATCTTTATTTATTGTAGTCATTATCCAAATTGAATTATTTAGACAATGAGTTCAAGTAAATAATATTTTTTACTGTTAATAAAAGGCGATGAAATCCTCTAATTTACTAATTGACGGGGTTGAAAGGGTTCAGAATATTAAACCTTCAGGCAGGCGCGCAGTCGTTTGTAACGTTAGCTGTCGCGCATAACCGAAAAGACCAATTTGTTATCTAAAACATTTAAAACTGCAAATAATTTTAGAATCGTTAAGTTACAAACACTTATCTAAACAGAAGAAAAATACTTTATTATGAAAAAGTAACATTTTTTTGGACTAGTTTACTTTTTTAATAAATTAACTTACACATTTATTATGAAAAAAAATAATCTGAACAATTTGAGACTTAGACGTAAATCTTTAAATTATTTATTTATATGTTAAAAATAAAAATGGTGTCAACCTTATTACTTCCTCGTTTATTCTTTTTTGTTTTGTCTATTACAAAATAAGTGTCTCATCATGATATTAATAAAAAAAATTGTGTGGACCCTGGAAATATTATAATTATATTTTGTCAATAATAAGCGCCTTCTGTTTATAATTGCCTGCCACATCTACTTTAAATATGCGTATAACAGTTTAATATAGTATTTATCAGGTTTTGATTAATAAAACTATATTATTAGATATACTATAAAAATAAGTTTTCTGTAATAGTTCTGTGTTTTTATGATACGATGCCAATCTAATTAGCTTAAACGTGCTACTGTCTCGAGGCAGCATCATAATTGTACTACATTGTGGAACTTCGTTCGCCTCTACTCATAGCTACTGGTATCAGCGTTGCTTGTATTTTTACTTGCCTACTTACTTTACGCTGATCTCTTAAGAGCTAGTAATAATAACTTTACTATACGCGTTATATACAAGTAGTTACAACTACGGGTACAATTCCATCAGTTACTATGTAATATTTGAGAAATATCCAAACTAAGGGGTAAATAACGATAGAAGATTTTGAACGAGGCTTTCTTTAATAGGAACTTTTTTTTTTATAAAATTAATTCCTAGGAGGCGAAGATTTAGGCGAGCTAGTATTATTACATTGGCAAAAAGTTTTTCTACACTTTAGTTATTCATCTCTTTATTTAAAATAATTTTAAAAATTCGAATAAATGTTTATTCGGGTTCATATTTCTTTCTACAGTTTTATATTAAGTTTTGAACTTAAATTTTAGATGGTTATTACAAAACTTATAGGTTATGGTTTAACTTTCTGAGTTTCAAGATAATTTTATTTTAAAGTTCGAGATAAATGAAAGGTTTTTGTCCTCTTAACAATACATTCATATTAAAAACAATTCAACTTTTGCAACAAATTATTCAATTTTTGAGATTATCTTTTAATAATGTATAGCCGATACAGACTCTAATTCTCAAGTTGGAATGGTAATGCGATGAATGGGTCCCAAAAGTTGACTGCAACCGACACTGTTCGGTACTTGCGCGTATCGATAAATTTTTCATTCTATATTTCCTTAAAATAGTTTTTTTTTATAGTTAATAACATACTACTAAAGTTAATAAAATTTGCAAGCTCTGATGTTCATTTTATGGTTGTGACAATCAATTTTGTAAGCGTCTCCATCCGCGTTAATCACAAAAGAGCGTAATACTTTTGAATATTAATTTAGAGCTACTTATCTGTCAGAAGAACAGCATTATCATATTTATTTATTTATTTACATAATTTTATCACTTTAAATATATTAACTTGTTATACTTTTTAAATAATTTTCTAATATGGGTTTTATGGATGTTACAACCAAATTGAATTAACATAAAAATCATGTTAAAAAACTATAACCTTTACAATACCAAAAAATATACTATAATAAAGTTTTTTAATATATTTGAGTATGTTTTTCATTAAACAAAGCGGTTACAAATAAAGCTCTTTCCGTCACTACTTAACATCTTAGTATATTTGTATAGTGAATAATGGAGGGTGCTAGAATGAATCTACACCTAATAACTTAAATTGACATATTTGCCACAGCTTCTTCAGCTTCTTCAGTAAAAGGTTAGTTGTTTGTTGGTTCTAAATTCTTTATTTTTTATTTATTGTTTATTTTCAAACATTTTCAAATACAAAACATTAAAATTTGTAATTAACAAACCATTTTTGCAACATACTTTTATGCAGAAACGAGCTTGTTCCCATGAACTTTTAATTAGGGGTACGTAAAAACTTTTAAAACTTTTTTTTGCAAAAATTACTTGTGCTGAATACTAAGTTTTATTGCATAAATCAATATTTTGGATATGATACATCGAAAACTAAATTAAATTTTGTCAATGTAAGAAATAAAACAATTTTCAATGATAGATATCTGAGCTCTATAGCCAATATTTTTTATATAAGGTAAGTAGTACGTAAGGGGAAAGCTTATTTATATTTATGAATACTCAAGGATGTATAATATGTATTAAGAGATACGTTGAAAAGTAAATAGTAAATATTTTTTATTTAGGGCACTTTTACTTGACTTGAAAGTTGATTGCTAGAGTGGTTATCCCTAAATTGTGTTACCTTCGATTCTAAAAACCATTTTGTTTTAAATTGGGGTTTTGTATCTGTATGTTTTAGATTCAAAGTTCATCTGCAGGGCGAGATCATGCAATAAATATGGAAAGCTAACATATGATCACAATATGATGTTTGAATCGTACTCTTCACCGCATAGTACTTTTACTACACTGTAATGTGGTAATTAATTGTGACTTACTTACTAAGTCTTGACTAACCATTAGAAAAGCTTAGAAGGTGGTCGGGTTGTATGTAAAAAACTTGACAAACATATCTTATAGTACAAAAAGTTGTACTATAAGATATGTTTGTCAAGTTTTTTACATACAACCCTACCACCTTCTAAGCTTATAAATTCTTTATATGAAAAGATTATTTAAATTATATATCGCTGTGTTTAATGTCGATATAAAGTAATTTCCTTAAACTGGAAAAGTTTTAATTCTAACCACTTTTAACCACCCACTCTTTTTTACTGTGAGCAGAGGAAACCAAACCTATTTTGAACATGTTGAGTTTATCGATACATTTTTATTTAAATATTATTTGTTTTATTCAAAACCAGTGTTTTTCATACAAATTATTAGGTTCCGCTGAAGTGTAAAAATGTTCTCTCCACTTACAAGCCCGTATATCATCCTTTATCTTATTGATGTAATCTGGTATGACAAGATTCATTGGTATTCCATCATTGAATGGATTTTTAAATCTGCATGCCTTTCTGAGCTTTTAAAGCAATATTCAATTGTAAGTATATAATTTATTATTTATTATTGATAATATTAATATTATCCCATTGAAATATAAATAAGATAAGTTTTTATAGTAGTTGCAGGTAAATCTATCTTGTTCAAATTTTCATTCAGTAAAAGTTTCATATAAGAAGTTATAATACTATATTTAATTACAAAAATTATTCAATAATAGATGTACCAATGAACTAACTCTAAATAATATTAGTTCTTTTTTTTTTTTTTTTTTTTTTTCCGTTGGAAAAACCCGTTACGGGTACCCCGTCGGCCCATGGGGGTGACGGCCGGGGGGTGATGTGGGACTACCCGGCAGCATAGAGGATGCTGCCATTTTTAAGGCTACCCACTAAAAAACCAACGGTTGCCCTCTGCGCCGTAATGGGACGTCACGGGATCGCGTTAGCACACACCGTGACGCCCCGGCGAGACCCCCCAAATGAGGGTGCCCCGAGCAACGTAGAGCACCCTCTCATCGTAGGCCTATGTTAGGTAAGGGGGGTCACCCTCCCCCCTCACCAGGCCTACAACTGGGGAAGGAAGCGACGGGCGTATTCCCGCCTCCTTCTACCCAGTCTCCCCCTACGGAGCGGGTCAGCGGACGAGGCAAACTCCCTGTCCCGTTCCGAGGCCTCCTTTGCGGCGATGACTTGCTCGCAGAAGGAGGCCATTGCGACCCAGCACCTCTCGCTGCTGACCATCGCGCTGATAACGCGCGGCAGCGAAAGGTCCCTGCCAATCACGCCCACCAGTTCAGTGCGCTGGTGGTCCCAGGCGGCGCACTCCGCCAAGGTGTGACGAGCCGAGTCGACGGACTCGTCACAGTGGTGGCAGGAGGGGGTCGCCTCCCTTCGTGCTATCCTGTGCAGGTACTCACCGAAGCAACCAAATAATATTAGTTCTATTACAACTTACTAATATTACAGATGTTGCTTTCAAGTCTATTTAATCTCATAGAAACATTGCATTAACTCTGATGTAAGTTATTTATCCATAGAAGCCAGTAAATAACAAATTTCAATTTATAACATTTATTAGAATTTCTACAACTTTAACAGCTAGCTCTCTGAAGACTTAACAGTTTAACAAGTTGAATAAACTTATTGAATGAACATAAGATGGTTGGGAATTGGGATAATTTGCTTAGCTGTAATTAGAGGGGACAGACGATTTGATTGTCGTTTGAAATTTGAATATTAATCGTAAGTCACTTTTAATTGTACGATTTGGATTATAATATTATGTCTGAAAATTATTCTCTCTTTAATTAGATTTTCTTCTTATTCAGATAAGTTTTTTGTTTTTAATTAATTATTTATCTTTTTAAAGAATTATTTCGACATATAAATGTATTTATATTTTATATTTCGGATATAAGACTTTATACATAGCAAAAATTTACTTAATAAAAATAAAGACATTTTTGTTTGAATCAAACTATTTTACGGATATAACTCGCGTTTATTATTAAATTTTTAAATTTAACCCGACGTTTTCAATGCTTTGCAGAAAATGTGTTCGCGGTGCTGCAAAGCATTCGAAACGTCGGGTTAAATTTAAAAATGAAAAAATAAACGCGAGTTATATCCGTAAAATAGTTTTATTGAAATGTGTAGTACTCGTGTAAATCTTAGAAAACATTATTTTTTGTTTGATTTCAAACGACAGAAGCGTTTATTGTTCTGAGGATTTAAAATGTAATAAAGATTAAATCAGCCAACAGGTATAAAATTTCTAAGAAAGTTGAGAAAAGATCGTGCGAACTCCGGCTATTGAAAGATCACGTGGCGTCGACCTCAAAACTGCCGACTCAGCGTAGGCGGCGTCTAACTAAAGTACAACGTGAAATATACTTCGAAATAATACTGCGAACTAACTTAGTTAGTCATTTACCAAATAATTTCGTTCGTTTCTTCGGTTATCAATGTGCCTTCTTTATTTATTATTAGTTTCAGTAAATAACTATATGAAAAGAATGTTTTAAAACCAAGCTCGATGATATATATAACCGTATTTTTTCAAAAAGTTGCAAATTTCGGACAGGTAAGTGACTCTATTCTTTCCCCATTCGGCGATAATTCATTTTAAATGAAAAAAGGTTTCACAGAAATAGAATAAAATGAATTCATTTTTATCATACAAATGGATCCGATAAACGCTAAGTTAACGAGATTCTTATCTTTATATAAAACAAGTCAATTTAAAGTAATAATTATTATATCCTACAGGCATTTTGTTTTATAGTAGCATAATTTTTTTTTAATGTTTTAGGGTTGAGATTTAATAGTATATTATATGGTATATATCTGAAAGTTAAAGCTATAATATATAAAACTATCTTTTATATACTACAGTGAAAATACAAAAACATAACCATTATTGTACTTATGTTAAACAATGTTTCAAAATATTTCAAATTAATTTAAACAAACATGTACAAATGAAAATCCGTAAAGACTCTGAATGTATTTACTCATAAATTTATATTAAATAATTTATTTGGATAATGATTCGACCTTATTAATAGTTCGTTCTGTTTTTTACAGTTTGTAACATTAATTTTATTAATGAAATAACTTTAGCTACAGTCACATAAAAAATTATTATAATAATTTTAATAAATAAATAGAATCACAATCAACTAACATATTAACTAATAGAAGAACTCATGACCTCCTGGATGTAAGTAAAAACAAAAATATATATATTTTAAATATTTTTTTTTATTTCGGCGCAATGTTTATTACACATATATTTTGTTCACATCAAGATCAACGATGGAATATATGTACGTAATAACGTACATATTTATCAGTTCAGTTTGATTTAAGCTTTTTGGTTAAGTAGGTGACGTCTTATTTAAAAAGTAACACAAACAAAATATACACCTACGTAATTTTATAAAATTTTCTTGAATACTTAAAAGTAAACGTTGCGATACTTCCATTTTATATTTTACAATAATATTTTATATTTCATTTTTACATAGTATTTGTGTAAAAACATTAAGTAGCTAAAGATCAAATAGATTCAATAGTTTATGAATAACTATATTTTTATTTTTAAATAAATATAGAATAACAAATTGGCTTGTACATGTAGCATCACACTATGAATTTAGCATTTTTATTCAACCGTCTTTTTAGAGACGGAGGTGGCGGAGCTTCTTATGAAAAAATATTAACTGATGTCACTTTCGTCAATTTATGAAGATCAGCTAAGTACTAAGAATCTAGTAATCAAAGTATTAGAAATTTTATATGTGAAAATATAGCCATTGTACTGAGAGTATACTAGAGCGAGAAATTTAACAAATTCTTAAAAAATAATGTAGTAAACGTATATTCTTTAAGATCATGGACAAAGCTGCAGTAAGTAATATTATTCGGATTTAAACACAATATAATAGTGTCAGAGTAAAATAATAAATCTTTAATGTGTACTCCGCAGTGAAAATCTACGTTCATGAATAATGTACATTCACAAGTGTTGAGAGCGCGATGCGTCAATGATTCGTTGACTATTCACATTAATTGGATGCACTGATCATTACGTTTCTATTGTATTCATCTTTGCTGCACTGCAATTTAGTCCAATTAAATTTGCAACGAGGTATTATGAGATCTATAATAACTAATAAAAAAAGTTACGAAGTACGAATATTACATTAACTGAAATATCATAAACATTTAAGGACTTGATTTTTCACAAACTTTAAAACTTAATTGTAAATTCTATAAATTATATAATCCTATATTTTTTACTTAACTTTCATATAGTCTACTTGTGTTTTGGAATTTATTCCAGTCTCTGTAAATGGTTGTGACGAAATTGCGACGCTAGGGAACGCTTTATAAGAAAATGTGAAACATTTATTTTTAAGCTGTACTCGTAAAATAAAGGATATTGCCACAATTATATCCAGATTTAACAACAAAATTTAAAAAATGTTATATATTCTAAAAAACATTGTGCATTTCATTTTGTGAAATGTATTTAACAACATTATATACAACATTGTACATATACATACGTATACGTACAATGTTGTAAAATATATTTTTACATACAATATATTTGTTTAATTACATTTTACTATATTATATTAAGTATAATAATAAAATTACTATTTTAATAAATTCTAATCGAAAACTACAATTTAATGTATATTTTAATAATTTAAAAGCATCATCAGCACCTTAGGTTTGACCAATGTTGACTGTCTTTTAAGACAAACCACATTAAACATCGAAATTTCCCAAGAGTTCATTCTAACATTCAGTTACGCCTCTACTGTATTATTTACTAGGTGTTATGTTTTTGTTGGTCTCTTAGAGCATGTTACTTTTAGGAATTAAATTTGTAATTTCAGATATATTTTATTTTGACAAAGGAAACAAATCTCTATTACTTATTTACTTATTTTGACTTATTTATTTAACTTAATAATTAACGCAGCTAAAGTAAACAAAAAATCTTAAAACCAAGATCATTATCAAATAACCAAGGATAACAAAAATTTCAAAAGATTTTTGAGGTCAATTTTTTTTTTGTGTCTAATCTAATTTCGATTTTACGAACACGTTTGCTGCAAAGCATTCGAAACGTCGGGTTAAATTTTAGATTTAGATCATTATGACTAAAGATTAACTTGCGTTTCTGATGATGCAGTAAAAATGAAGCAGGTATTCAAACTTGTTGTAAAATTTTCATAAAATCATACTAACTATATTATACAGATTTATATTTAATTTCGATATTATATGATTTAAAACCAACTTGAACACAAATGAATCCGTGTATTGTAGTAAATTTCTATCGACGAATTATTATTTGTGTTCATATGCACTCAGACCCGTTTCCCAAGATGAATGTGTCAATATCACTGCTATCGAAGTTGGGTTGAATTTGTTATATATCTCAGAATTGTGGAATATGGTTTTCTTTGAATTTAAAAGATATATAAATATTGAAATAGACATTTTAAATTATTTTTTAAACGGATATAGCCATTTTAAGCGTATCAAATTTGAGATAAATATAAAGTTATTTAACTTATCATTAAAAAAACAACAAAAATTTATTTATCATTAAAAAAATACAAAAAAAAAAATAAGTTCCGAAAAGTTTTTCAAATTAAAAGTATTTATAATCGTTTTCCAGGCCAATGCTAACACTAAACTGTAATTCCTATAGACATACAGACAATCTTGTGATACTGACACTTCTTCCAAGACAAAGACAGGTTAAATGAAGTAGAAAATCTCTTACAATAGTGGCCAGTGCGTTGCTATTGTTGACAACAGTACAACAGCGCCAACGGATAACCAGGAGGTTTGCATAGGGAACGGGGGACAATATGGCGTATGGTCCTCGAGACCCCCTCAACTTGCCGATAGTTAACCTACCATTTAACAGCCTATTCATTAATTTTGTTAATTCAAAATACAACTTTTCTATCGTGTGTTTCTACCTTTTTTATTTATGTTCTCTTATTGAACAGATATAATTACTGAAGAAGCTAATTTTTTTTTATGTACTTGATAGTAAGACCAAATAGCAAAGTAGGACAGGACATACAAATAACATAAAATCGTTTATTCAACAATTATTGAGAGTATGCTATGAGCGCAGATATCACAAACAAGGGGATGAACGTACAAGATATTTGTAAGCTTATTATTAGCCTATACTTTGATGTACTTCTAGATGGAGGTACTCGCGTTGCCAGATTCAAGAATGCTTAAATGATTTCATAACAAGATGGTCCTTCAATAGCGAGAGTATAGGGGGTTAGATCTTGGCCTTTCTACTCCCTGGTCGTCAGCCCAAGCCAGAGTTTTGAACTCCTCTGCATATAATACGATACAGACCCCCGAACAAATAATTCCACAAAATAGTAATGGTGCTAATGCTTGTGGAATGCTAAAAAGTTTCGTATAATAGAAAAGATTAAAATACATATCATGACAACATATAATATAATGTTTAAACTAATACTCAAACAGGCGGAACTAGTTCTTTAATAATTTTTGGTAAAAATAAAGGTGTGTTGAAAAACATTCAATTGGAACAAATAAAAAAAAAATAATGATTTGTTTTTATTCTTCTGATAAATTAATGTCATGATAGGGTGATATTAAACTATAAATTAAACTTTACTTTTACTCTAACTAGTCAATTTATTCATACATTTGCAAAACTGCTATTAAAACTTCATCAATTTTCTTACTGAAATATTGGTTGAATTAACTTGAATCAATCAAAGTCTTCAAAATTTTATTTCAATAACCCAAAGGACTTTAATTGTAACAGAGGGTTGAGTATCCTATTAACATCATTGAGGCGTGCTGTCAAATCTGATTATAGCAATGTAAAGCTGCTCTTTTTAGTTCTTTAATTAAATGCATTAACTAATAACATGACTATGTACCAGAGATCTCAGAGACTTGGACTGTAAAGATAAGTAACGGATCTCGGTAAATAAGATAAATAAAGTATACTATAATTGTCTGCTAAACAAAACTTACTTACTGTCAGATCATACAACCATTTTACATATTATTTGTGTAAGATTAAAAAATATAAAAAAATAATGTTTTAATTTTTATACCCCAGGAGAGTTGTTCTTTTTTCTCGTTAATATCGTCATAAATACTATCCGTTTTGTTAACTGAGAACAGATGATATTACATTAGTATGTGTTAAAATTGTGTTAGTAAGTTGATGCGAACATATAAACATGCGCACAGACAAATATTGTAAACTTTTAATTTCGATACATATTTTAAGTCCATATCAATAACTTTTTCGTAAAATATTTTATGTTCATAAAGACTTTTTTTTTTTTTTTTTTTTTTTTTTTTTTTTACACTGTCTGAGTTAACGCTTGACTACATTCCACCTGATGGAAAGTGGAAATGTAGTCATAGACGGTAAGGCGCATTAACTCAGTAACCTATTCACTCTTCTCTTGACGACACCCACATTGTATTCAGATGGAAATACCGACGCAGGCAAGCTGTTCCAGTCCTTCGCCGTGCGAATAAAGAAAGACGAAGCAAAGCGCTTCGTTCGGACAGGTGGAATGTCCACAACGTATGGATGGATACTCGCCGTGCGTCGGGATGTCCGTTGGTAGAAGGGGGATGGGGGAATTACGTCATGTAATTCCTGTGCACACTCTCCAAAATGTATCCTATAGAATACTGAGAGGCCAGCAATTCTCCGCCTGTGTTCAAGGCTTTGAAGATTGGCGTCAACCAAGTCTTGGTCGCCAATAAGCCTTTTTGCTCGCCTCTCGATTGAGTCCAGAGCCGCTAGATGAAATTTTGCGGCACCAGCAAATATGTGACCACAGTACTCCACACACGACCGGATCTGTGCTTTGTATAATACAAGTAGCTGTCCCGGTGTAAAGTACTGTCGGACCTTCGCAAGAATGGCAAGCTTTCCTGCAGCTGCTCTTGCTCTGGACTCAATGCACCGACCATAGTTGAGGTTCGAGGAAATCTCTAAGCCTAACAACTGAAGCCGGTCACTGTATTCCAAAGATACATTCTGAAAAGAAGGAGCCAAGGTGAAAGGGCTCCTTTTGGCGGTGAACAAACACGTCTGCGTTTTGGTGGCGTTGAATGTGACAAGATTGGCACTGCCCCATGCAGAGACTGCCTGAAGTTTGTCACTCAAACGTTGCACCATGGCTTCTCTTTCTGACTGTACTTGTTCTCTACTAGCACGAGTGCTTGGCAGATATCTTTCTACAACTGTGCTGTCGTCTGCGTACCCATAGATTCCGGGCTTCAGCAGATCGTTTATATGCAGCAGGAAAAGAGTTGCAGAGAGAACGGACCCCTGAGGAACCCCGGCATTTATTGTTAAGGGCTCCGACGAGCACCCTTCAACAATAACTCGGATAGTTCTAAGGTTCAGGAAGTCCGTAACCCAGCCGATCAGACCAGGAGAAATACCGTACGCTGAAAGCTTGCTTATAAGGCTCGCATGCCAGACCCTGTCAAAAGCCTTCGAGACGTCCAGAGAGACGGCGACCGCTTCTCCGTTCTTCTCGATAGCCTCGCCTAAAATGTGAGTAGCATACACTAAAAGGTCCCCAGTGGACCTATTTCGGCGAAACCCGTACTGTCGGTCACTGAGGAGATCGTTACCTTCTAGGTATGCTAAAAGGCGCGAGTTCAATACACGCTCCATAATCTTGCAGAGTATGGAGGTGATTGCAATCGGTCTGTAATTGGCAGGATCGGCACGTCTGCCTTTTTTGGGCACTGGTTGCACGTTGGCAAGCTTCCAGGATTTCGGCACTATTCCAGTCTCGAAAGAGAGGCGATACAGACGTGTTAATATAGGAGACAACTCAGCTGCGCATGTTTTAAGCAGAATGGCTGGTATACCATCAGGACCACTGGCTTTATTCACATCCAAACGACACAATGTTCTCCGTACCTCTCTGTTTGTGATGCGGATTTCAGGCATCGAAATACCGCAGTGAGGAAGATGTGCTGGAGACGCATTGCTAGTGTCAAGATGTGAATTATATAACAAAAATCTTATATAATCAAGTCATAAAGACTTGATTATATAAGATTTTTGTTATATTTATTAAGTTTTTAATAATTTCCTCAACACTAAGTATACCTTCTTTTTCTACTAATACGTCTCAAATTATATTTTCAAATAAATTTTAATCTTTGTGACAAATTTAAGTGTTTAGTCTTTGTGATAATATTAACATTATTATTAAAAACAGATCCTATGATTTTACGTGATTTGTGACTTATATTAAAATAAATTAAGTGGAACTATGGTAATTATCCTAAGCCTTTTCATTTCTAAACCCTTAATTCTATATATAAATAATAACAGATGAAGATACAATTTTCATATTTACAAAATTACATATCTGGCAATCATTATGCAGTGTGTGTGTGTTTTTTTTAAAGATATTTAAATGACGTCTCCGGCCTAAATCAACGTGTGGAATACAACTTTACTGCATTGAAGAAGGGTAAATATACCATCGATAACAAGGAATGGAATACAACAAGAATCGGGTTCTCGATATTTGAAGTGTCATGAACGAGAGATATACTCTCGTGTCATCCCAAATGGGATGTCTTCCTTTTGAAATATTACATGACGTTGACTTGATATATAAATAAAATATATCCATGATTGAATAAAAATATTGATAATATAGAAAATAAAGAAATGAGACATACAATTTTCGATACTTTGAAAATCTATATCTGTTAATAGAGCAAAAGTTAACATGAATTTTTAAATTTATAGCCTCAATATATTATATGTTACAACCTGTGTTTTGTGTGTTATATACGTTAATTATTGTATGTTATAGGTTACATGCAGTATATAGCTATCAGACTTCTTTAATTATAAATTTTTATTTTGTCCTAAATTTTTACATTACCCATTATAAACTAAATTATTCAAAAACTTATATTTATTATATCATTATTATTGTATTTGAAATTGATATATATTTTACACAAAATATATCTTAAATCAACATTTTCTAAATTGGGTAAGTTTTAACTGAATTATCGGTTGACTAAACCTCAATCAATCAAAGTCCCAGCAATATTTATTTCAAATTTAATTTCCATAACCTAAAATACTTTATCGGTTCCAAATTGGATCATTTATTCTATTAATCTTATATTAAATTGGGTGAAAGTAATTCTTTGCTTGCTTTTTGATTAGGTCTTTGATGCCTTAGCCTTAATAAATCCTATTTATGAGCTTCTTATTTATTAATTATGTTAGGTAATTTAACTGTATACAAGGTTATTTTTGGTACTCCATATAATACCTATAAGTGAAATAGGATTACATCAGGATTACACTTTTTTATATACTACCTATTTTTTATAAACTATAAATAAAATATCTTTAAGATTGATGTTGCTACGATTATATATACGATTATATATATATATATATATATATATATATATATATATATATATATATATATATAATATATAGGGTATGTTACTTAAGTTATTTAGTGTGTAAGAGGTATCACAAATAGGTAATGCTTCTCAGAATAAAAAGAATCTGGTACTCACTACAAACTGCGTAAGTTTATAAATTTCTGTATATGTGTATTAATAGACAAATAAATCGATAAGTCTTGGCAGCTTTCTAACGAAAAATAAAACCTATATTTAAAATTTAAAAAATATTGATATTCTCAAAGAGTCTAATATTGTATATTGTATCAATAAAAACATCTATATTTGATTTCATTGCATACATTTTCGACTTTAAAAAAGGTGGGGGATGTTTCACTTTTCCTTAAAAATTCTGCAGTTTTTAAAGAATATTAATTTTAGGCCTTTTCCGATGCTACACTTTTACATATTTAATAAATATATCTTAATAATTCCTTATTTTGAAGGGTTAGATGATCGCTGACATAGTATTTTGCCTTAGGGAGTACAATAATCAATATCTAACGTAGTATATTTTGAATTTCTGTGATTTTTATGGACTTTGTTTATAACAATAAATAACTACGTCCAGGAGCGTTATTTTGAACAATATTTATGGGGGTACCAGTTCAGTGGCGGGTTAGGTGTTTAGTTGTTAAAGTAATGCCGAAGATTCCGTTTAAATCTAAGGAAATCCTAGAATTTTTAAGGTTGACATTGTAACATTTAAGAGACAGCGCGACCACTCTCACAGCAGCTACCTAAATCGATGTGACAGTAAATAACGTTGAGTTGCCTTTCGGTATACCAATATGTCACTTGAGTCAGTAGTCAGTGCAATCTATAAACTGACGTTCTCTCTATGCTAATTTAGTCTTTAGTGTTACGTTGTGAGGTTTTACTTTTAATTTCTTAGTTTGATTCTTATAGGTTCCTTTTTTTGGCAATAATATTTCCTATTCAAGTCAGTGAAATATTTAATTTATGTATATTTTTTTTTACTATTGGTTTTTGTGATTGTTTTGATATGAAGTTAAATTAAGTTGAAAATGTATATGGATTAGGTTACACGTTGTAGTCGCATCGAATCGCCTACGAGCCCGCAGCACTGCGCCGGGGCCGGACGGTATTCCAGGGCGAGTGCTGTTCATCGCTCTGGAATATTTGGGTGGCAGGCTTCGGGAACTGTTCAACCTCTGCTTGCGCACTGGACAGTTCCCGAAAGCCTGGAAGCGGGGCAGGTTGTGCCTGTTGCGGAAGCAGGGTCGTTCTGCCGTCTCTGCATCCGCATACAGGCCGATCGTGCTGCTGGATGAGACGGGCAAACTTTTCGAGAAAATTCTCTCTGCCCGTCTCATCCGTCACCTCGAAGAGGTGGGTCCGGATCTCTCAGAGGCTCAGTTCGGCTTCAGGGCGGGTCGTTCTACGATAGACGCCCTGAGAGCTCTGAGAGATGTGACCCAAGAGGCTTTTCGCGAGGGGGACGTCGTTTTGGCGGTTTCGCTGGACGTCGCTAACGCCTTCAACAGTCTTCCGTTCGAGACATTGGTCGAGGCGCTCCGGTACCATGGAGTGCCTCCCTATCTCCGGAGACTGTTGGGGGCCTACCTGCAGGACAGAGAGGTCCTGTGGGAGCGCGGCGACCAGCGAATGTACCGACGTGCCGTGAGCCGAGGGGTTCCACAGGGGTCCGTTTTGGGACCGGTCCTGTGGAACCTGGGCTATGACTGGCTGCTCCGCTGTCCTCTCCTTCCCCGGATGAGGGTGTTTTGTTACGCTGATGACACCCTCGTCACAGCACGGGGAGGGAGCTTTGCGGAAGCGGCCCGTCTTGCTACCGTCGGTGCAACGCTCGTTGCGGACCGCATAGGGCTGCTGGGTTTGGAGGTCTCCGTCACTAAAACGGAGGCCATCCTGTTCCACGGCCCTCGGCGAGGTCCCCCTCGTCGGGCGTCCATCTCCGTCCAGGGTTCGGAGGTGGTGGTGAAGGCCCAGATGAAGTATCTGGGCCTCACTCTGGACGGAAGGTGGAACTTCGGGGCGCACTTCTCCCTTCTCGCCCCGAAGTTGGTTTCCACCGCAGCTGCCTTGGGAAGGCTTCTGCCTAACGTCGGTGGGCCGCAGGCTCCATGCCGGCGCCTATATGCCGGCATCGTGAGGAGCATGGCCCTATACGGTGCTCCCATATGGTCGGAGTCCCTCACCGCTCACTCAAGGACCCTGTTGCGAAGAACGCAAAGGGTCCTAGCGGTGAGGATGATCAGGGGGTACCGTACGGTGTCCTTCACGGCGGCTACACTCCTGGCGAGCGATCCGCCCTGGGAGCTACAGGCGGAGGTGCTCGCAGCCGTGTACTGGCACCGGGCAGAAGCCTTGGCCACGGGGGTAAGGCCCGAGGTGGCGCGAATCAGGGCTCTAGCTCACCGAGCCCTGATGCGACGGTGGAACAGGGACTTAGAGTCCCCTGCCGCCGGTATGATCACAGTGGAGGCGGTCCGCCCTCACTTCGAACACTGGATCAATCGGCGGCACGGAACGCTTACGTTCCGTCTTGTGCAGGTGCTGACCGGGCATGGTTGCTTCGGTGGGTACCTGCACAGGATAGCACGAAGGGAGGCGACCCCCTCCTGCCATCACTGTGACGAGTCCGTCGACTCGGCTCGTCACACCTTGGCGGAGTGCGCCGCCTGGGACCACCAGCGCACTGAGCTGGTGGGCGTGATTGGCAGGGACCTCTCGCTGCCGCGCGTTATCAGCGCGATGGTCAGCAGCGAGAGGTGCTGGGTCGCAATGGCCTCCTTCTGCGAGCAAGTCATCGCCGCAAAGGAGGCCGCGGAGCGGGTCAGGGAGTCAGCCTCGTCCGCTGACCCGCTCCGTCGGGGAAGACTGGGTAGAAGGAGGCGGGAATACGCCCGCCGCTTCCTTCCCCAGTTGTAGGCCTGGTGAGGGGGGAGGGTGACCCCTCTTACCTAACATAGGCCTGCGATGGGAGGGTGCTCTACGTTGCTCGGGGCACCCTCATTCGGGGGGTCTCGCCGGGGCGTCACGGTGTGTGCTAACGCGATCCCGTGACGTCCCATTACGGCAAAGAGGGCAACCGTTGGTTTTTTAGTGGGTAGCCTTAAAAATGGCAGCATCCTCTATGCTGCCGGGTAGTCCCACATAACCCCCCCGGCCGTCACCCCCCTGGGCCGATGGGGTACCCGTAAAGGGTTTTTCCAAAGGAAAAAAAAAAAAAAAAAAAAAAATAATAATAAACGTTGTAAGAAACTAATGTTATTTAGTTTATTGTAATAAAATTATTCATTATTTGTTTAATTCAATTATATTAATGGTACAGACTTCTATAAAACTTTCATTTTTAAAAATTTTTGTCTGTCTATATATTTTTCTCAGTTATAAAATAACTTTGTTGATCTTGATTATGGTCAGTATCCAGTAAGAATTTTAGAAGTACATGGTTTTAAATTGGTAGACAGTAAAAATATAAGTAAAACTTGTGCGATAAAAGTTAAATAATTAAACCCACATTAGTATTAAGGTAAAATAACGTAACTATGATAAAAACAGTAACATTATATATAAAATTAAAGAGAGGATCCAGTCAGAAACACAAAGACAACAAACGGCTTGTGGATTTGAGGTGTAGAAAGCTTTCATATCTTAGAAGAAAATTTATAAAATAAACTTTTCGCTGTTAATTATCGGAAACTTTTAATTATTTTAACACATTAGTCTGTTATGGAAACGTTTGTTTGCTGAATGAATTCTGAGTCCTTTAAAATATTATATTAAAAAAATCATTTTTTATTAAAAGTATTCTTGTTGTGTTTGTGTTGAGTTGAGTTGAGTAGTCATCAATATAGCTAACGATTAAATTTACACAGATTTACAAATATTTCTCAACAACGATAAACGAATGAAGGTCAGTAATTTATTACAAAGTATTTTAATATAGATTTTCTAAGGCCCTATATCGAATGCCATCTTCTTTTGATGTGAAACTTTTTTATTGTTATTGTGATTTGTAATTAAATATAACTCAAATTTGAACTATAAAGAATCAAACGTATTGTCTAGATTGATAACTATCAATAAATTCAAATAAGGCTTCTTCGGAAGCAATATAAAAATATCAGAGGTTAGTAATAATTTACAAAACACTTAACATGATGTTTTAAATATAAGTATATTTATATAAAATTAAAATATATGAACACTGTGTAATAAGTAAAAGCCTACTTTGTTCAATTCTATCTAGTGTCAAATAATACGTCAAGGCTGAAATAAAAAATTACAAACGATAATCACATTCTCTTATTCAGAGCGACGGCTCTATTTATAAGCAATTTTTTATAATTTTTTATTAAGCGGCTTATATTTATAAGCAATTTTTTATTCTATATATATTTGTCTCTATTTATACAAAGATTAAATCTTTGGACCAAATTAAAATTAACAATGAATAGAAATTATTAAAAAGACGAGCGAAATTAATAAATCTTCAACGTAATTAAAATGAACAAAGAATACATAGAAATACAGCAAGAATATAAACTTAAACTCACAATGTACAAAAATATATTTATTGCAACAAAAAATATTTTCAATTTCTCCGTAAGATATTTCCTTTTAAGCAAAATATCTTGCTAATATCAAGTTTCTTTTAAATTAAATTTCCTAAAAAGATACGGATATTTTATTTTTGAAATAAAAATCTATATCTAACTCATATTTCTTTTATCTGGGTTACTGATAAATAAACTCTAATCATAAGAGATTAGATTTTATGGAAATTTTTAATTTTATACCAAAGCAAGTTCTGTATTCCGAATGTAATGTATATTTTTAATACACAGTAATAAGATGATGTTCTTCTAGGATGAAACTAAAATATTGACAAAACTTTATTTTACAATTTATTTACTTTACTGTTAATGTCAGTAAAGTATTTTTTAAGGGGTTTTTTTAAGAATACTCAACAATTTTGTTTCCAAAGAGTAACCACGACATTTCAAGCCTTTTTTTTCCGTTGGAAAAACCCCGTCGGCCCAGGGAGGTGACGGCCGGGGGGTGATGTGGGACTACCCGGCAGCATAGAGGATGCTGCCATTTTTAAGGCTACCAACTAAAAAAACAATGGTTGCCCTCTTCGCCGTAATGGGACGTCACGGGATCGCGTTAGAACACATTTCAAGCCTTAGCAGTTAGAGCGACATTTCAAGCCTGGCCAAGATCTAATAAAATTGAAATTGAAATTTAGAAAATTAGTTATCTATAGCTAGTGTTAAAGTTAAATTTATAGGTTTTCAAATCAGTAAGCAATAGGATCTGAAATTTTCTTCGACTTTTATAACTCATTTGGATAATAACACAATAGCACTCAGAAGCCTTTACAATAACTCACAACAGAAAAAGTCTTTAAAGAAACCAGACTTCAATTAATAACTGTCAGGAAGTTGTGGTGACATCCGGTTGTATTAGCACACTTGTATATGATTGATGTCTTTTTAGTTACTTTGGAGACATTTGTGCAAATCCAACGTATTATGGAAATATAAAAATATGAAGAAAATTCTATCATATTCTTTTTCAATTTATAGAACTTTAGAAATATAATATTATGTTGTATGTTCATATTAAATAGTTGTTGCACTAATTATCATATATCATAATATATCTTTACTTATTTTGTTAAATTAGCAATATGTAAATTATATATACTGTAATCTGAATCCATTTAGTAGTTGCTAAAGGCAAAATAGAACAAGATACCGCAGATATATCCAACATTAAGCGAAAATCAATGAAATACTTTTTTTATAATCAAGGACTTTGTGTATTTTTTTAATTATTAACGAAGTGTATTAAAAATCTGTGTTATTTAAATGTTACAGAAAATATAAAGAAGATATCAAAATAATTGATAGGTAATTTATTTTCTGTCTTAATGTAAATAAATAATTTATTTGTTTATAGAAAACGTGTTCTTGGGAAGACGAGATGTAATTATCTAACAGTGAGTCAGTGTTTAAGTCATCTTACGGCAATGGTTTCTACTGGTTGGTATAGTGTTTATAGGATATCATACTTCTGCGAAGGGTTTTTCTATACTATCACCAGTCAATATATATTTAAAATCGTAAAATATGATAAGAGTATTGATAAAAATGTTTATTATGTTTTGTAATGTATAACAATAAATATGTAATTCGAATACAAGAAAGGTACTTTGCCTACTACTCCAATTTAAATTGTTACAACAATCTCCCAGAAAATTTTCATATATATATTTTAAATGTTACAGAATGTTTATGTGCTCCCGAATAATGAAATAAGTTCGAATGATATGGTATGTCCTATGATGCGACCTCATCGATAGGCAGAAGTAATATTTTAGGAAAATTTCATGTATGAGCAAGATTTTTCGCCTGCTTCTGATTCAAATATCTTCTTGTTGCTATTCTGGCAGCTAGACTTGGGACTACAGACATTCAAGTACTGTCAATGTAAAGCTTCTGAACACTGTAAACTGTGCACTTATATAGGAAGTGGGGCTAATTGCTGAGCCAAAAGTTTGGTAGCTAAACTAAAACTTAGCCATTCTTGTGTTTATTAGTTTTATTAACTTAGTTATACTTTGTTGTCGAGTTTACATTTGCAAATGAAACAGAAAAAATAAGACCAATAGTCATACGTAGATTGTTTTTTTTTGAATATTGATTTGCTGGTAGGTACGAAGAGCTTACATTTATTTATCAATTTCTTTTCGCATATTAGTATTAAAATTAAATAAAAATCCAGATTAACGCAAAAACATGTTTTCTTTTTAAAAACTATCCGTAAAAAAATTTATATATTAAAAAAAGCTTTAGTATTTTTAAATATTTTTTAAATATTTTGTTAATATCAAAATCTCTAATATTAATTTAATAATAAGTTATAAATCGTAATACTTTTGATCAAATACTTTTAACCTTGTATTATTCCCCTCCAATATTTATAAATATTACTTAAACTTATGTATTTGTTTATTATTACGACTAATAGAACTAATGTAAAACTATTTTATAGATCTAGGAACGATCGGTTGTAAACAACTTTATAATAAATCTGTCTTATATGCCTCAATACCATTAGCTTAATGGATAGTCTGTGTTAGAATTAAATAACGTTAAGCTATGGTTAGTTTCATTGTGAGAATACACATATTGAATTTAGTTTCATAGCTAAAGAAATACACAAACATGAAAAAAATATAATTCCATGTTATTATTGTCTTTTAGGTAAATAAGTTAATTAAAAAGAATGGTTGTACAAAATTTTAAAAAAAGCTTGTATCCAAACCGAATCACTCTATGTGAAAATGAACAAAATTCGCTTTAACATATCGAATGTACCAAGTTCTTATCGTGTATAAAGGTTATGATATCAGATTGGTCGAATTTCCAAATCTAATGTACGCAAAACTTGGTGTCGGTTGCTCAAGGCCTAGTTTTGTACAAGCCCTTTTATTATGTTACTTTCTTGTCTATTATGTCCACGACATGGATGTTGCTTGGTAGGTAGGTAGGTCCCTAATCTTAACCAAAGAAAATAAAACAAAACAAAGGGGTACAAATAAACAATCTCATAATAAAATTTAACAAGTTCGCTTTATTTGCCGAAAACGCTTTTGGGTGACAAGGAAGACTTTTATAGTTTTGTTAGCAGACGAAGAAAGAGACAGAGATTGTATACAAAATTAAATAAGACGATGAATTACATCTACAAGAAGCAATACTAACAATGTTTTATTATAAGATTAAATTTTTTTAAAGATTTACGTTGTAGCCAGGTCTTTTTATAAAATGATCCTACTGTTATAGTTTCGAAAATATATAGACGAATCCATTGACACCCTATAGACACCCATTTATAGCAACAATAAAAATATCTTTCATTTTTATAAAATGTTGTATAAAAACTTAACTTAAATTTAATATAAAAAAACCTAGAACCTAGAATCTCATCGAATTCCAGTACAAAATAACAAAATAAATTCTTACCAGAGAATGTTTAGATTAAGAATATCCTTCTAAGCGAACGTATTTATTTATATTATTATAACTAAAAATATAAACCCTATTGGCATCTTTACCATATGAGCCAATTATTATATGCAATGTCAAAGTATATATACCTAGTACACCAAAAACTTATTTAAATCAACATAGCATTTCCTTAAATTTTTACGTGTACACATTTCAAATAAAGTATTTTTTCCGGATTAAACTCACGTGTAATTTTGGTTACATTTTAATTTTAACTCGACGTTTCGAATGCCTTGCAGCAAAAAGTCAGATGACTAATTAACTGACTTACTGACAGACACATCAAATCGTGAAACAATTGCTGCAAAGCATTCGAAACTTCGTCAGGTTAAAATTAAAATGTAACCAAAATTATATGCGAGTTTAATCCGTAAAAAATAGTTTTATTTTAAATGAACATATTAAAGACCGATAACTGAAAGTGCTCACTTATAAAGGTGCAATATTTCACAGACATCGTATTTCTTACTTTATTTTCTTTCGAGGTCGGGAATGGATATATGGAAAGTTTCTTATAAGTTTGGTCGTTATGCGCTAAAATGTTGTAGTTCTTATTTTAAACGAGATTTGGATTTATTTCTGCGGTTCATAGAATAATTTGTTGTTTTATTTAATTAGTTATCGGTTTGTTATGATGACGTCTTCTGTATTTTTATATTAAAATTGTTCGTATGTAAACATCTTCTTCAATTCAAATGTAAATAATGTGGTTTGCGTAATTGCCCTGTCTTTAATGTATTTGAACAAATATTCCATTACTCTCTTCATTAAATATATTATAATAAAAGAATATATCATTATTTCTTTTATTTTATCAATATTATGATGACGACTTCGTAATACATGAACTATTTGTGAATAATTCAAATATTACTATTAATACTTACAGTTTTATTTAAAATAAAATTTTCATTTTAAAATCCTGTGTGTAAATATACAGATGTTATTTAAATAAAATATCAGAAGTGGAAAACAAAGAAAACGAACAGTAAACAAAACCATAGAACAATACAATATATTACCCTATGTAATTTATTCATACACTTAGGAAATCTTTACGGTGCCAATATTCTAACGCCTTCGTGAATTAAATGACGTTGATCTTCTTTTGAGATCTAAATCTCTCAGAGAATTCCAATTACGCTAGACGTTTGCGTGACGAGAATAAAGATCATCACTTATCTACTCTTTTATACGATATTCGATCGATTTAAGGTCTTTACAGATGTTGGATTTTTATTTTTGTACACTAAATAACTTTTACTTCAATGAGCGCGGCGACAGAAGCTCTCTATGAGAGACTTTTCTGCATTCTTTGTGCAAGCATCAGTTAAAAACGGTATATTCGAAAATTTACAAATTTTGCACACTGATAGACACTGATCAGTCTAGTGGTGGTTTTAAATTAAAATATTTTAAGAATATGTCTCATATTAGAGGACAGAATGCGTTTTGTAAACGTAACTGCGGTGTTGTTTGCTGCTCGCTTTTGCTCAATATTCTAACACATATCGATATTTTACGAGCGCAGTGATTCAAAATTGAGGTCTGGTTCGCGCTCCTAGTTATAGACGAAAGCAACTTTAAGCTTAACAATAATGTTCCTTACTAATATTACTATCAAAAGAATTCCATAACGGAAGCCTTAAATCTCACTACATATTTATGTCTCGTACGTGCGAACTACTTGGTGATTTGTGAAACATAGTACCGTTCATACTGTTTTCAAAGATTGATTATAATTTAAGTGTTACTTAGATGTTATCTATACTTTTCTCAAATTTTAACTTTTAAATGATATGATAAAGGAGAGTTATGTACGGCGTTTCAAGTCGTTGCGTTTTTATTTCAAATGTGCTTTTTACATATTGTTGTCAGTACTTTTCAATTACGACTGTAACAGATAATATAAAACATATATTACAGGAAGATAAAGCTATTTGTAGCATATCTTTGAATTAGAGAGTAACTGAAATATAATAATAGGTATATTTTACTGGTAATATGATAAATAAAATGATAAATGAAATCTTTTTTTATTTTATTCTTTTTCATCACAATCAAAAATTTGTTTAATTAAATAAAAGTTTAAAAAAAAAACTATTTTATACTGTTTACTTAGATTTCCCTTTTTTTTTGTTTTCTTGCCTTGTTTTTAATTAAATGATTATTTTTGTGGTTAGAGTTTACCGTATGTCTGAACTTTCGTTTAATACTATATATTTATTTATTTATTTAACCAAAACTTAAATCGAATATATCAAATAATATCCATTATTGCATTAACATTTAAAATCCGGAAAAATAAAAATATAAAATATTGCTATTAATTCAGCAATTGGCATCTTAAAAGAATTTTCTCCATACTAAAAGCTATCTCAACCGACAAGGCTAAATACACAAATACATACGCTAAATTTATTACAGTACTACAACTTTGTTTACTGAAACTGATATGGAGTAGGCTTTCAATTTCAATAAAACTATTTTACGGATATAACTCGCGTTTATTATTACATTTTTAAATTTAACCTGACGTTTCGAATGCTTTGCAGCAAACGTGTTCGCGGTAAGACAAGATAATGGTGTCATTCGAAACGTCGGGTTAAATTTAAAAATGTAATAATAAACGCGAGTTATATCCGTAAAATAGTTTTATTTAAATGTGTAATACTCGTGTAAATCTTAGAAAACTAGGCTTTTAATTGTTTATTTTATAAAACCAGTAAGTTTCAAAATTGAAAATATGTTTTTCAACAATAATAAAAATATGTAAAATGCTTGTAATTATGTCATATCAGGGCCTTTTTGATTGCAGAACTACACTCTCCTAAACAATTAGCGTAAAATTGCTCTATCAACTACATTTTGTTACAGAGGTGGATACCCCAAACTTCCTTTTCTTGTCCTCTGTATATGTAAAGTTCAAATAGCTTATGATAATAACTTTACTCTTATGAAACGGCATACTCTAGTTCCAGCCCGCAGTATCCTTGTATTCTTATTCCTTCCCATTTAGTAGTAACGCAGTTCTTCATGGGTGACAATAATCATCACACCGACCAGCTGCTGACCTCCCACCTAAATATAAAAAAATCTTCTTGCGCTTATTATTCATACTACATTGGCACCAAAATATATTTTTCCAAAATGTAATAAACATGTCTTATTAAGTACAGTTCATAATGATCTGTTCACTTGCCACCTGGTCCATTAGCATTGAAGCCAAATGACTGGCATTACAGTAACTCAGTCTAGCGAAATATGGCTCCAACCGAATCATTAGTCAGAACGGTATGGCAACTTGCCAGTAAAACCTCAAAGCAAAATAAAGAAATATACAGATATTGGATATTTAATATGGAATATTATTTAATTGAAACGTGGCAAATCTTATTTCTTTTGCTATCTGGGCTATAAACGATCTATTTGTGAAGTTTAAAAAAGTTAGAGTAATGCACTACTTCATTTCGTAGGTCCTCTATACCTAAAAACCAAATAAGGCATTATTGTCTTCAAATTATGTATAGTCTACATCGAACTTGAAGGTTCGTTTTGAAATATGATAAAAGAATTTTCGAAATCGATTGAATAGACTGAAAAACTACTTTTTATATATTATTGTATAAACCTTCAAACGAAAAGTGTTTACATATTTATAAAAAAATAAGTACAGTTTAAATATAAAATGTTTACATGTACATATTTCATGAAACATACAATGTGTTTTCACATTCATGTCGCTTACCATTTGTAAGAAAACACTTCCGCTTCTTTGAGATATCCAACGTCTCAAACCCATTCGTGATATCCAAATGTCTTGCAAGACGACCAAAAAATATATTGCCTAATCTCTTTATATTTCAATGTACGAGTAATAACTGTTTGCAGTCTCACTGGTAAATAAATTAGATGTAGTGTAAATAATATTAAACTCTCAGGAAAAACTGGTTTGATTGTTTTTGCAGTGGTCTAATGAAATCTTTTGTTTAAAAAATAAATAAATTACCCTGTAAAATTTTAAATTAATAATTATTAATATGACTAAGATAGTCAAATTTGAGAACATCGTATCTAGCAGACCACCATAAAAACTTTTTAACATATCCTTTTGCTATTACTATGTTAAGGGTAATCTACCTTGTAATTTCTAATTATTTTAACTTTTAAGATAGATGATAACCAATACTTCTAAATATTAAATAAAACTTACTATATGGTATAATAAATAAAGTAAGCATTACGTAGGAATCATGTTTATGGCAATTTTACGTAATTAATTATTGAAAAACATGTTACAACGATGAATGCAACCGCCTCCGACCGTTTTACACCATCAGTAACGGGAAGCAACCGCAGCCGTCCACAGCATAGTCTCTTGATATGATTAATAAAGCTTCTAGATCTACATTATAATATGTTCTCACCTTATAGGTTCTATTATCGCTGAAAGATTAGGAAAATATCGCTCCAAGAATTGTAAGCCTATAATAAACGTTTTCGTGATGAGAATAAAAATTATACCATTTCATTGGACACTATGATATTCCTGTGTGAGTAATAATAATAACTGTTGGTTGTATAAATAATTTCATCTTATCTTAATGAATATAATAAGAAAAAAAATCATAACTAAATATGTTTAAATTTTTATTTTTTGTACATCACATATTACAGAAATGTTTCAAGAGAATCCAGAAGGAAAGCCTTACATCGCGTTCTATATTTATTACTCGCGCGTGCGAATTACTCGGGCGATGTGTGAAGCAGAGTATCGTACATGCTCCTTTTAAATATTGCTTCACTAGAATTTATGAGAATGCTTTGATCTATGTTTGTTATAAACTTAGTTGCAGGAAATCGATTTCTTTTCCTTTTCAATATAAAAATGTTAAATATAATGGAAACATTAATTTTTCGAAATATATGTATGTAATAAATTCTTATGTCTCTAAAACATAATATCGTCAAGAAACATGTATTTATTCAGTTATTTACTGAAAGTGTTTGAAGGTATATGCCAATATTTTAGATATTGTGGATACTGGATAGAGAACCATATTTTTTGTTTACTAAATTAATATATTTTATAAATTTAATAATGCAAAAAGTATAAAACATTAAACAAAATTTTTAATAAATGAAAAAAAGGAAAGTATTTTACGTGTGTGTGAAATACTTGCATAAAAGTTTTAAGTCGAGTTCGTACTGTTTATATTTTTCTAAATAATTTAAGCGAAGAAGTTACCTATATGTTCCATATTTTCAATTAATTCCATTTGCGCTATTACAGAGATCCAGTAAACTTGAAACAAGAATAATTGTTTTTTTTTAAATATTTTTTTTTTGTTTTATAGTTAATAAATAATTAGAATTCTTATGTGAAGGTTTAATTGATCATATAAATACGAATCGTTTATTTATACTGAGAATATTAAACTTCTCTTCTATAGTTATCCCATCAAAATCTTATAGTATAAATGTGTGTTCCAGCTGTCTCTCGTTTTACTTCGCCAAATTAGTGTATTTGGCGGAGTTTATCATTTTATCATTTTTGATTATATTTTATCATTATTGAACTTGGAAATTTATACTTTGATGAAGTTAATACTATACCATTATCATTTTCCGTTAATATTCAAAAGTATCAGATACAGCACATAATAATCTGAACACAATAGTCGGTCAGTGAGTCATTACTATAAACATTTATTACAGGCTAGCATTACAATAACTCATCGCAGTGATGCGGGTGAGCAGTTTGTCAGAGCTAGATGGCTACTTGCCAGTTACCAGTACAACCTCCAAGCAACCGTGTATGATAACAGAAAGTAAACGTTTAAAAATCATTTTATTTTATGGGCGTTTGCATTTTTTTTCCTTTATTATCGTATTTATTTTTTCTAAAAGATTATATCTAATTGAAGATTTGATTTTGATTATATTAGAAAATATGTTTTTCGTAATGTTCTATTATCTAAAATAACGGAGGTTTACTGAGAATGGTTGTGATTCAAATTCATGGAATCCCTTTCAAACCGTAAGAAAAACCTTGTAGGTATAGTTAAATAACATACTGTATGTAATAAATCTCATTGTAACGCATAGTTCTAAGGCATTCTAAAGTGTATTTATTAATCAATTTATTCTATCGTTTTTATAAGACAATTATCTGATTTTCATTCTAAAACCAAACAAGCATCATCATTTTATTTATTATTTATAATAATCTCGGAATCCGTTGCTGGCCTTTAAATGAATAGTTTTTTCTAGAATATATTTTTTCTGGTATATATGACAATATTAATGTTGAATGCAACTTCATTCGCAAAAGCAACGGATGGGTTCAATGTATTCGTAACATAAGTTATGTTATGTGTTGCGTATAGCTTTCCCCAAGAGATAAGTTATACATTGTGTAATTAGTCTATTAAATGTAACTCTTAGTTCTGGTGAAAATTTGCAACTTAATTTTATTAAATAGTTAAATGTTTACTTTAAGATAATACTTTTTCATAAATACTATGCCTATTTTATATAATATTATGCCTATTTTATATAATAGTTTAAAATAATAAAAATATGTTTTTATGTTTTTATAGATTAAAGATTACTTATGCAAGAATTAGTTACCTTATTTTGTATTTCATTGGGAATATAATAACATACTAAAATACAAATATGTATTGATAATTAGATAATAGTTGTTATATGGCAATTTGTACTTATAGATGTAAAATGCCTTCCTAGAGTGAAGATAGATACAATAGAAACTAGGAAAGGGGAAGGTATTTATTCGGTTTCTCGTTGATTGTTCCAAACATAGCTATAATAGCTGAGATACTTTAGGGAGATCTTCTGTGAATTGGTAAGACTACTTGGGTCTAGTGTTTATTGGAAGTTCGTTTACTATTTTTAGTCGAACAGATGCTACCATTTGAAGTCATGGCACCTAAAACCATGCCTTTCTAAACTCCTCACCTCACAAAAGTATACCTATCGAAACTTGTCATAGATTGATAGAAAATTTTCAGAAAAAAAATACCATTCGGCCCTATCTTCTATATTCTATATATATACAACAGCATTCCGAGCTGGTGGTAGCTTACTCATGAACTTATTACACATAAATTTTTATACTTTTTAAATTGACTATTCAAAAGTGCCTGTAAAAATATATTTGAATATAGATACTTTGAATTTGAATATCATATCAATAAGATTTTATAATTACGAAGACTTATTGACTCTAGACTACCTGTTTGACTGACTGAAGTGTATATCTCAGTCCAATCCATATTAATATCAGTAATGACCTCGTTTGATTTACATTACAGAACGATAAAGTTGCAAATGATATGGTGATGAGATGTCGCTTAGTGATGGAAGGTTGATAATATCACTTCAATAAGTAATGTAAATGTAAATTCTGCACAACAATAATATCATAAATAAGTAATAAGGCAAGCCAGATTAGCTTATTTAAGCTTTCTACCTCTAGCTTTAAAAAGCGAAACTAAATATTGAGTTTTTTTAATTTAATTATATTTACTTTTTCTTAGAAGATTTTTAAATCGGAAAGATAAACATTTGGATTTAAACTGACGCGGCAATTTGTTGAAGTGGCTGAGGTTCAAAGATCGAATATCAATGAAAATCAAGCAACAAAATATGTGACAAAAATCTTGTTTGTAAAGCGATTTTTTGATAACTTTTTGTTTGGAAATGCTAACATCCTTCTGTATATTAGAACTGCAGTTGTTCAAATTGTCGTAAAGGAAACAACGCTTACAATAAATTCACTATCCCTACATTTTTTTATTTCATTTAAGAAAGATAAAATAAGATAAGACGTCTATATAAAGTAAGCCATGTTCTTAAGTTCTGACCAATTCAAAACTGAAATTGTTAATACTTGGCATATTTCCAGTGTTTACACATACTATGTTACTCATATCTATATTAGGTAGTTATAAATATATTTTATGTATTTGGCACTTTGCGAAAATGTATATAAACATTTACTTAATTTATGTTTTTTTGTATCCTTTATAAATATAGTAATATCAAAAGGAAGACCTTTTTTGCTTATAAAAAGCATAATAGTACAAGTCTGTAGTAACCAAGTGTTAGTAAAAAACACTTTGTTAATATAGACTACATTTTTTTTTTCAAGATAACAGACAACATTGCTTAAGTAATAATAAATAAATTGAATCTTGGAAGTAATCAAGAAATTTATAAAACCGAAAACAATTTATTTTATACAGAAATCCACGGTTAATAAAATGTACCTATGACTTTTGTTAATTTCTACAAAATATTCGTAATATTTATTTAATAATATTTCTTATTAAAATGAATCAAAACAAGGACTTTTACTAAGTTAGAAAAGGCTTCCTTTAAATAAAGCATACTTACAAAACTATAAAACTAAGTTAAGGTTTAACTGTTGTTGTATATTTAACTGTTACGTTACTAAATGCTAATTAAAGTTTCAAGCTCCATTGTAATTCTACAGAGTAATTATACAATGTTAACATAAAACTTATTATGCAATTTGCAAATTGCAAACCTTTTATAACAGTTTTTAAAGATTTGTATAGTTTTAATTTTTATTATTATATGATAATCTTATATACAATCTTTTAATGCGGTATAATAATTAGGGGCGAAACAAGACCTTCAATTTCGATTCTCGGCTCTTCGACTTCATATTGAGCGGAAGGAGAAGTGGAAGAAGAAACCATTTATTGAAGCATTCTTTAACTCTAATGTAGATGCGGTCATCGAGAAATATATTTTAAAAAAATTTATTTTTATTTTTTTTTTAACGCGCTTTTCATTGTATATATAAACTTTCGCGCGTTATATTTTTAACATTGTGGTCTATGGGAATTTTTTATACAGCCATTATTCCTCAACGCCACAGAATTTTAAATACGATTTTTTTTTTAAAACAACTTGTGGACATGCGTTTAGACGCCAATTCCGGAAATTTAATTAGAAAAGTCTCACATAGAGCGCTCCGCTCGATCCGCTCGCTTCGCTCAAATAGAGACAAAACTGCACACTTAACGGTTTTTAAAAGAATTTATATTTCTCGTATGTTATTGCAAGTTTTAATGCTTTATCAGTGTTCACAGTTGCGTCTAGGTAATACTACCAACTGGCATGTTTCCAATAACTCTAACTGCGCACGTTGTAATGTAGTCTTATCTGAGAATTGCAGTTGCCATTATAATTGAGTTTCATAATTTTCATATATTATTTTATTATTGATCTTTTTATTTTTTTTAATTGATTATTACTTTTTATAATGAATAATAGAACATATATGTGGATATAATGTGAGTATTGAACATATTTCAAAGAAAGATGAGAATTTCTGGCCCTCGTTCAATCATTCTTAGTCTATTTTATCCAAACAGCGAACCTGTTTTGTGTGATTAAAAAACTTCAAAACATGCAATCTATCATTTTGGAAAACATTATATACTTCTTTAGTAGTTTTTAGATGAAAATGTAACTTATAAACTAGAATTACTATTTACTTTTTCAAATTATTGATTTATATAACAAATAAAATTATTAAAAAAAAAATTAACAATGGAACATTAAATCAAACCAGAATATAGCGTAACTCTCTTTATTTACTTTTCCCAGGAGAAATATAAACATTATTTTTAAAATAAAACGAAACTATTACAATCTATATCTACTTATAATTTAAGATTAAAAAATAACACAAAATTAAAAGCATTTTTGTTTCATTGAATATAATCATAGTAAATTCTATGTACACTTAGGCCAGCTATATTTTTCTATTAATTACATAAATAATACATAAACTAACAAGATTTTAAGTTACGTAAATGCAACAGACAAATCAATTTATCTATATTTGGATATAACTTTGACAATAAAATTTAAAACCAGCATTTTCTATACATTTAAAGACATTTTAACAAATGAAGCACGAAAGTTAATTTAAGTGACACTTAACTTACATGATGTATGCAGTATATGTATCATGAATATTAGAATCATGAGTAATATTTACAGTTGTTATAATAATTTAAGTCACACATCTATCATTCATTCATTTAAATTGAATTGAATTATTCAGGATAAAGCGTTTTTCATCCATTGTTTAATGACTTACATATCTGGAAATAAACATACTTTTAAATACACAGAAAAATGTTTATTATTTTTTTAAAAGATATATATAAAAAAAAATATAATAAAATAACTTCAATTATATTAAAACTGAAACATATGTTTTTACATTGAAATTAAAATCATATATCAATTAAAAAGGTATTGTCTACATTCTGTTAATAAAACTTAATAAATGTTTCTGTCAAACAACTGCGGTATTTTGATTGAAACTTAAAAGAATGATTCGTTCAATTTATTACCTGAATTATGTGTCCCGTGGTGTAACGAATGGAGTTATGCCAGTTATGCCAGTCACTTGGCTTGAACACTGCTTGTGAGCTTGGCCGGCTTTCGGTACGACGACCATTTGTTCCAAGTCCCCCTGTCATAAAAGTAGATGTTACGAGAAAATATGGGTTAGTTCAGGATGATCGTAATTTAACTTGTCTGTCTCGTAAATTGTAAGGAGTGTTCCGAGATTACTTTTATAACTGAAGTATTGTGTATAAAATAATATTGTTTAGTGAAGAAATAATATTTATGTTATTTTTATCTTCGATTCCGTTCGTTCGTTCCGTTCCGTTGAAGTTTAATAAATAAGTAAATCGGATATCCGTTTTCAGTATCAACTTTTCTAAATTAAACATAATTTATATAATATGTAATAAGTTTTTGTTTCTTAAATAATATAGAACATGCTGGTACATGTAGTAGTAAATGTATTTTTTTTTTGGGTAGGTATCTATAAGTATTTTTTTTGTATTTTTACGATCTGATTTCAGTAAACGAGCGTCGATATAATTGAAACACCAAACAAAATACACAAAACCTATATTGACGGATCTAAAATGTTTGGATGAAAAACATATAATGAAATTCTGAAAAATTACTGGACCTGAGTAAATATTAGCTTTCCCTTTTCATACATGGTTGGGTTATATTAAATAAAACATCTACTTACCGAGAAGAGATAGCCTATAATGAGATCAGCGTCCCTCGGCGTATCCAACGCGTCCTTTTCGAGTACGTCTGTCCTTAACCATCGGCAGTCAACATATACTCTCACAGTGTTATCGTCATGGATACTGAGTGGAATAAATCAGATTACAATACATCTCAAATATATTTCAAAAAACACTTACCATTCTTATATAACTTATTAGGTATTCAAATTAATTTTGGATATTATTAATGATATTATTGACCAAAGGATTTTATGAGAGACTTTCTGCATCCTATCTGCAAGCATCAATCAAAAACGGTATATCAGAAAATTTCCAAATCCTGCACACTGATAGACATCAGTCTGGTTGTGGTTTAAAAAAAATATCAAAAAATAAAAAGACAAAAATATAATAATATAATTTGAAGACAGAATGCGTCGACGTTTTGTAAAAGCAACTTCGGTGCCGTTTGCACCTCGCTTCGCTCAATATGCTAACACATACCGAGATTTTTCGAGCGCAGCGAGTCAAAATTGAGGTATAGTTCGCTAGTGATATTACAATCACAGCTATCAATATTTACATCATATATTAAATATTAATGATGTTTTGTACTTGATTGGTTGCAGGTCATACGTTACCAAATTAACAGACATAGTTTAATTTTAATTTTAGTACAAAACTCTATAACATAGAAAATAATTTGGTGCTGATTTTAAACCTAATTTAGATCTTTCCATAACAATAATAAAAAGATCTAAATAATTTTATCATTTGCCTTGAACCTTGGCTTCATTTATGTGAATGTGATAACTAGCCAGAGGCTTTATTGTCACTGAAGCTTAGTAATTCTCAATAGGCGATAACAATGCAACACCTAACTGGTATTTGCATCGTAATTATCTAGTTACGTAAATAGCTATTATAGGGAATCGTATTAGTTTGAAGGCAATTTATCAATCGTAAGAATTGGCAACCACGGAATAACTTAAATATAAAATATTGTACAAAGACATAAGATTTGAAATACAACTATTTTTTACGGATTAAACGCACGTATAATTTATTTTACGTAAGTGACACTTACATCTCGTCTACCCGTGACCACGATTGCTGCAAAGCATTCGAAACGTCGGGTTAAAATTAAAATGTAACCAAATTATACGCGAGTTTAATCCGTTAAAAATAGTTTAATATCAAATATTTACTCGTGAAAATGATTCATGATCGTCATTATTATTACTTTAAAATAAAACCCATTCCTCCATTCTTTGTATTCAAGTAATTAAAGCATCTTTTTGCACACTTTATACATTTATGAAATGTGCTATTATTGATGCATAAATTTATAAATTTAACAATTAATTTTATAAAATTTATTTTTTACATTTTCTTAAAATACAAAAAAACTGGGATATATATTTTTTCATTTGTAATCACTTTTTTCTGGCATTACACATACACACACACAAATATACACACATACGATTTCTAAAAATCAAATAGCGCGATTTTGGTGGCTTGGTACACAATCGACGTATTGAGGTCACTAAATAGTGTCCCAATTGGAAGAAAAAAAATATGTTGTTTCTTTTTTTGATTTTAAGAAAATGTAAAAAAGTAAAAGTATCTACAATGTAATTATCAAAAAAACAAAATGGGGCTTAATAAACCAGAAATAAAATAAAAAACCAGAACGTTAATATGATGGGGCTCATTTTAATTTTTTTTTTGTTCACTATCACTATATTTTATATTAAAATTAATTATACTTAATGTATTGTCAAAGAAATATATAATTATATACATATAAGTTATTAATATAAACTTGCACAAACCCAATAAGTAACGATCAAAAGATCTCACCTAATAGCGATGTGGTGCCATCTAAAGTCATAAAGCGGTACAGCTAAGTATATAGACTTGGATGGTCCACCACCAGCATGGACCAGTCTAGCAGCACCTCGTCCAGCCAATTCCAGAGACAAGAACGAACCCGTTCTACGCCGAGAACGTAGAGAGAAAAGAGTCCCTTGTCCGTAGCCACCGCTCTTAAAGAAATATTTAGATGAACATATAACATATTTTGATAAACATAGTTTTATTAATATCTGTTATAATATCTTTTAGAATATATAGCAATTACAATTTAATGTACGTAATAAGAACCTCATATAAATATGATTATATTTAAAGTTATTTCGACTTTTATATTGATTTCAAATTATAGGTGCATTTTGACTTCATAAATATCATGGCGGTTTATTTTCCAATATTAAATTTCCACACGCGACAAACTCTCCACTAAATTACATTACGCTCCAAAAATTCTCGCACTTACTAACCTGTTCTCGCAGTTCGTTTCACTTTATAAAGTATAACTTTAAATTGAATAACAACAGGTCAACAAGGTGACTAAATTTATGCGCAAAAACATTTCATTAGTGAATTTAATTCAACCTCCTCGTATATTACTGCTAAGACAAACAAGAGAAGACGATCATTTCAAAATACACACAAGAAATTGCTCCACCCTAAACTTTAAATTACTTTTTTTTTTATGAAACTTAAATTTAAATATAAAACCTAGTATTAAACCTATTAAAACATGAATAGCTTTTAACAAACAACCGTTTCTTCGTCATACCTCCGGTCTTAATCTTAAGGAAATGAACAGCGTAAATTCCCGAGGAAAAGTCTTGCCGGGAGGGAAGAGTTCAGATGATGCTATCCATATATAGGAATTAGGTTTTAGACTGAAAGCATGTGGCCGATCTGGTACCAGACCCCACCGGGCTTGGGCTGGATGAAAGTTCCGTCTTGCGCCTGGCGCCAGAGGATTTATTGTACCTGCATTCAAAGTTGGAATCAGTATAACAAAATTTAACTACATACTACAATATTCATGATAAAGTTTGGGAGTTTGTTTATTGATTTAGTAAGTACTAAATTGCTGTTCGTATGGTCGTAAAAGTTAAGTGTGGATTTGTGTCTTAACGAAATTGGTACCTTCAAAATAATTTAATATAATTAAGCAATAATTTACATACAACAAAGTATTATGTTTAAAGTATATTATCTACTCATAGTACAAAATATCATAGAGTATACCTTCACATTTAAAAGAGTTACAGGATCTCCCTTGTTCTCCGTACCCTTCACAAGAAGTTCGTGAACAATATCTTTTTCTTGTCTGTTTTCCTCCCCCACAAGTTTTACTACACACACCCCACTCTCCCCACCCGGCCCAACCTGAAACAATAACACTTTGATATTACATATCCTAATTACTCCCTAGGACAATTATATTTCCTAATTACTTTTGATATTATTATTGCGCTTATATTATAAATTAATGAAATAACATTTTATTATGTATTTGAATATTTTTTTGTATTATTTTTTTTATTAAAAATTAAATTGAAACAACGGAATAACTTTTATATGTTTATCGCTGATATTTTACCGAATAACTTGAAATTTATTTTCTTTGAAAATTTAATAATTGCCCATATTTCTAACTAAAATTTTAAAACGTTTCTTTTTGCTGCAGTGTTTAAAATAAATAAATTGTTTTTAAAATATAAACGTTACAGCAAATGTATATTTATATTATGTTCTGAATCGTTTAGTCTGATACTCACTGATGCTTTTATTGACTTCATTAAAAAATAATTTTTAGATCCAAGATATAATAAAAATCTAGAATAAAAAAAACTGTAACATGCGTTTACCCTGAAATTTATTTTACATATTTTTTAATTTGGGGCTTCAGTAATGTTTTCAATAATTTTAATCAAATTAATTGCAATATTACTTACTAGTTAATATGTAGGTTATGAACCCATAAAATATTTCTCTAAGGAGAAAATAAAAATTTTAGAGAACATACCAACAGCATTCCATATTGCTATATCTACTCCTAAGCTCCAGGGAACTGCTGCCGCTGTGGCCTCAAGCCAGGGTCCATCTGGCGGTGTAGTCTCCAGGTCTACGGCTGGTTCACTAACACTCGCGAACACAACAAGCTCGCTTTGCTGAGCCATGCTCCAGTTAAAGCAATCCTTTAATTGCGGGCTGATTTTTAGATTAATCTGCCTAAAAATTTAAATATTATCTAATAAATATGAAATATATCATTAAAATACGGAAATAAATATACTGAATGAAATAGCATCTTATTACAATAATTTCCCAATTAAGGCAGCCTTGTCAATGCTTTGTAAATTTATATGAGCGACGCGCCATATTCGTTTCAATTGTCCTTTTTATTTTTATATACTTTAATATATAATATACCTAACCACCTTTCTTGAGAAACACGCATTGGGCAAATATATCATGTATTCTTACCAATATAGACTATATTGTTAAATTTAAAGATATTATACTACAAATAACAAAGTAATAATTAGTACATATAATTACATATTTACAATAAAAAGCTTTATTTTAAATTCATTTATTTATATTTTAGTTTAGTATTCAACAAAGAACATTCAGTTAAATCTGATGTTATTAAGCGCACTGTAAACTTCAAAGTTATATTTTATTGAGGTGAATAACAAAAAGCAGCCTCTGCTAACTTTATCACAATACAATGATCCTATTTATCTCAACGTGCACGCGGTCAAAGTGACAAATAACTGCAATTTTGTTGCCCACGTTTTATTCTTATAATAAAAATATTTGAAAGCTTTTTAAAAGCAAACTAGAATTTTCATTGGTTTATTTACTTAAATTTGGGTAACCAATATAGCTATTGAATGTATTTGGAATTGAACCATATCATGAAAATTTGAACGAGATCACTTTGTTTGAAATTTTCAGCTATTTTTTTTATTATTCTGGTTTTATTTTTGATTAAAAACAATTTACATTTGGACTGGGCTGTTTTATTCGGTGTGTTTTTTTATTCCTTCACTACTTATTAATTTATTTTTTCTTTTTCATTAATAAAATAAAATATACAATTTACATTAATAAATTTTAATAAGAAAAATTAATGCATGATATGTCACGCAAAACTTTTAATCGAGAAACAATATACAAAGTTTTTGATATAAACAAAAATAACTTGCATCATTTATAAAAAAAATATCATTATTTAGAAATTTTAAAAAGTAAATTTGTATAAAATTTTTATTGGATGTCATGCTCATTTTTTCAAGAACACTTCTTATTTCGTTTATCTTGTAGATAAAATACAGATAAACATCATATCATAATACTATATTTTTAGTCTAGATGGTAATTAAGTGATAAAATTATATAAACTTATGTACGTATAATTAAATATATATTAAGGGTTACTTCTACTAGTATCAAACGAAGCTTTCACATTAGCAAGTAAGATATTTAATTAAAGTAAATGCTAAGCGATAAGGTGCACCTCTATTCGAATCACGGCACTTTTGCTGGGAATTTAATTACACGGATCGCGATCTTGCCACGAACTTGCTTGGTTTAATTGAGTTCCACACTAATCTTTAACTTGCGCCTTGCGGAGTTGCTAAATATATCCCAAGTGAAAGGAGATAGCGATAAAATAAGTTCAAATATAGTCCGTTCATTTCCGTGCACTTGTAAGAAGTAGTCACGAGCGTATGCGACTCTTATTTTCGACTTAAAATTAATTAGTTAATGTTTTTAATTAAACTAGACCAAACAACAATTTTACGGCAGAATATATTTATATATTTTATTATGTTGTATAAAAAACCATTACAATTGTCCAAGATGCTTATTATAACCCTATGATCGTAGTTTTCCGTTGACGCTTTTAACTTAGAACTTGGAGTTATACTAGTATCTAACACTTTTCTTGGCCAATTTTACCCCAGTGAAGCCTTTATTGTTTCTGTTATTTCCTTCAGAAATACTAAGCTTTTATTAATTACAAGTTAATATTTATAACAAGTTAATGTTTTTGTAACGTTTATATTACTTAATATTTTTATTTGAATCCCTGTTAACGAAAATGTAATACCTGTTTTTGTTCTAAATGTATATGATTGTTAAAATAAACACGGGCTACTGACTTACTCTTAATACATTTTTATGACAACAACTTTCAAGAGAAGTAATAAAGCTACATACAGAAATTAATGGAAAAAATTAAGCACAAACAATAATAATTCTAAGTTTTATAAAGCAAAATGTTATTAAAAACCATAATATCAATAATATAAATTTTGTTCATACTTCACGCCTTCGTAGTACTGACTTTATTATTTGGAATTTTAATATTGTCGAATTCACGCTTGGTATAAATTGTTATATTATATTTACAAGTAAAGCGGTAGGAGTAAACACAATTTAAGCTTAAAATTTACTCTAAATTTATTAATAATAATCGATTTTCCACTTAAAACTTTCATCCTGGGAGCAAAAACACATTAAATTAAATATGTAAACGATATACCAGTGACACAAAGCTTATAGTAAACCGATTTGTTTTTTTATGTCGACAATATGGATATTATATACTAAATGATTTATATACTAATTTTAGTAAAGTTGTTATATATATAGAAACTTATAATATAGTATACCTGTCTGTCGTATTGTAAGGTGAGCCAGCGTATTGGCTGATTGAAGCTAGTTCAACTCCGCCACGGTATATTGAAACTAGTGCCAAATCTAAAGTTTTTATCTGAAACAAAAAATATATGTAAATTTCATATCAAAAGCCATTAACTTGAGGTTAACAAATTCAATTTATTTGTAGGTACATTCTTAAGTTCTTTCTATAAAATCCTTTTGTCCAAAACCTGATAAAATAAGGCAGTTTCTAACAATGTTAAATAATAATTGAATAATACGTAGGTTTAAGCTTTGAACGGCCATTTTCAGACCAATTTAATCCATCTATGAATTCAGAGAAGATATTGCGAGAAACATTCATCTTGTATATATGTATCTGAACAACGTCTTGATCCATTACTATTGGCTTGTCGGTGATTGGTTATCGATTTAGCAAATGTACCAAGACTCTTTTTTCCGATATTTGTATTTAATAGCCTACTAATATAAATTTTATTACCATTATATAGGGTTGGTTTAATAAAGTTTTTTTTTTCAAGTTTTCGTTTAAAATATTATATTTTTTAATATATTTGTATATATGTATGTGTGTATTTTATTAAATTATTATTAATATTTTTTAAAACTTTCCATTTCCACTTATATTTCCAAATCATATGAAATTTGATCACACAAAACATATAATAACATAAAAATTTAAAAACTAGTCTGAAGTTGGAATTTATCTATTTATTGTGTTCAGGCCTATTGACGAAATAATATTTATTTTTAAAATTACCCGTAAATTCTCACATATAAATACAGTAAATAAAATACATGCACACTGATAAAACAATCTGTCGATTACAAAAGATGTACTTTTCTGTGGTGAGAATCAAATTTAAAGTGCTAGATCAGAAATTATTACCCACTACCCACCAATACAAAAATATGCAAAAAGAAAATTAATCTTTTCTACCGTTAAACTAAGTAAAACTGTTTGAACGTTAAAGAGCAATTTTTCCAAGTCCTAAGTGGGTATTTCGAAACTCGCTACAAATATTAGTTGCTTATATAATCTCAAGTCACGTCTCTCCACAGTATATTACGGCCTAGAATAACTTTTTTATTGTTACAACCAAGAAATAGTTTTTCGCAGCCGCGTCTGTGTAATGGAGAGACGGAGAAAAAATAATAATTCCTCTTGTTCTTGAAGATATTACACAAAAACGTGCCTTATGTAATTCTAATAGAACTTGAAAGCGCTTTCTTTACGATATACTGTTATAATATTGTAATAAAGATATCTTTTGGTGGTGACATTTGGACAATCGCACAAGTGTAGATGTCATATAAATATGTTTGCAACATTATAAATATATATTTTTAAGAATCTCTATGGAAAATAAGATTTTTTTTTCTTTGATACTTGCTAAATCTTAATATTGTAGTTTTTACTTAAATGTATGTCAAAATTTTTATGTCAGAATTGTAGAATGCAATAGTTTATTTATGTATAAAGCGGGTTTTACAGTACAAATATAATTTAATTTGACCTTGAATTCTTATTTAATATATTTTAAGTTTTTCTTTGTATGAAAAAATGTTATTATGAGGATCAAAGCAATAATTTTTATTTGTGTTTTCATAAAATAATATATGGAATAATAGGAACGTATAATCCTGAGGCTTATTGTTAATAAAGTAATGCTTACAAAGCAAAACCTTTCAAAGAACCGAAAATAAGAGTGAACCGAAATTCATTTAGTTTTTGTGATATAACATGAAAATGTTATTACAATATAATGAAAAAATACTTTCAATACAATCTAACAGGTTACAAAATAGCTATAACATCGAATAATTGCAAAAAATAAATGTTTGCTAAATTTTACTGTGTTTAAAGAAAACATCTGTCTCTTTTTGTTCCGGATAAATTCATATTCATGTATCAAATAAGACTGTTAATTTTTCCTTAATTTTTATTCAAAGGATTCTTGCTATGTAAGTTTTATTTCAAAGGCACGTTTGTCTTAATTGGATTTGTTCGTTGAAATAAAACTTCCCAGAATTTTCTAATAGACCTTGCGTTACTCAACATCATTGCGAAATTGAAAAAATTGATCCTAAGGAAAATGTTTTTACTAAAACAACTTCCTGCCTAACTGAGGTCTTGGTGAAAAAATAAAATTTTTTGGATCTCGGTTTAGTGGCTAGGGCGCCGCCTGCCTCAGGTCGTTGGTTCAGTTCCTACATGAGAGGGTTCTTTGTACGACGCACAGATTGCTATTTCAGTTCTAGATGATATTTATAGTAAAGTATTGTAAAAAACTCCCTCAACGCCTTATTAATGCGTGAGTTTTTCTTTAAAAAACAGAAAATTATTATTATAATATCCACTACATAATAATGGTACGTAGAAACAAGGCAATTAGAACGTTCGTGTGTTTTATATACGAGACCATTAACAAAGGTTCATAAAAATAATTACTTTAACAAGGAAGTAGTTTAGGGCTACATCATCAAAATTAAAGATGAAAATAATTTTTGTATTTCTGTTTTAATAACTATTCATCAGTGAGTTTATAAAAATATACGGCTTTTCCAATTAATATTGATTATTTACTATATTATTACGTGTCCTTGACAAGAAGGCTGCCTCGTCTAATTTAAAGATAAACGTGGTTTCTAATAATACTAATACTTTTGAAGCTATCTACTGAATACCAGATATACTTGTATAGTAGGGATTTCAAGATACTATCTTCCATGAACCTAAAAGATCATGTAATAATAAATTTATCAGCGATCTCGTGTTTATATTTTATTGAAAGACTAATAAAAATAGTAGAATCACAAGTTCGTTTGGCATTTTTATTAAGTTAAATGAGAGTTTTAAGTGTCTCTTAAACTGACCCAGTTCATAATTCAATCTAATATAATTACAATAAAAAGAATTTTAGCCTTTAATATTAATATTTTTAAAGGTGAATTGCATAAACCTGGCCATTAAGGTCACTTTCCTTTGTCGTAAAACTGAAAGAAGAAAGGCAGCTATAAATTATCCCGGATAACTTTAGCCAAAAATTATAGGTAACAGGTTCCAGCTTTATTTTAATCTTTAATTATATATTTTTCATATATTTTAATCTTTAATTTTATCTTTAATTTAAGGTAAACTGTAAAGATTCGGTCGTTAAAATTCAGACAATATTTATTTTGGAATAAGTTTCTTTGAACAATTATATCTGTGAAATAATAGAAATATAATTATAAAAATTATGCACATATTAATGTTCTTATACAATAAATATATACAAAATATTAATTAAAAGCAGTACGTACAATGGTATATATTTTTTTATATATTTTCAGTTTTTAGCTTCATATTATGCCGCTCGGTAAGAATACGTACATATGTACAATTTGTACCGGAAATTAATTAATTATCAGATACCAAAAATGTATACAATATATAATATTAATAACTGTAGATTTTACTTATATTTGAAATGGTCTATAAGTGTCATAGCTATATTATACTTTTTTTATAAATATATTTTATATAAATTGCAACCTGGAATAGGAACGGAGAGGTCGCATCAATTTCTGGAATATATAATTTCCGTTTGATAATATTCGATATGATAAGAATAACTATCATTTCGTGGCAACCATATCAGATTATGCCATTTTGACTAATCTAAAAGCATAATGAGCCGTTTGTTTATAAATTAAGCTTTGTTAAGTTAAATTGCGTGGGTGGTGCAATGGATGCGAGGCAATTCAGATTAACTCATCACATTATTAAGAAGAATGTTATATTATTATCATATATGTATATCATTAACATATATGTATATTGATCTATTTATTCATTAAGGATACTAAAGTCGTTTTATAACTGAAAAAATTTATAGCTAATACTTAATTTTTACATTTTTTTTCATTAAAACACAAAAAATATTTTTTGTCAATATCGCTGGAAAACTAAACAGCTCGAATTTATGGGAAAATGAATCGATTTCTTTACCAAAATGGATTATAATCACGTCCCGAGACTATGGAGTCCAATAAAGACTTACATACATGCAAACACATAAGTACATATGTTTTTAAACTTTCTAGAATTACTAAGGAAACCTCAAAACGTAAAAATATTATCAGTAATGGTAATTACGACTTTCTTAATCAGAAAGCTAATTAAAAAAATATAAACAATACTTTTTGAATCTTGTAAAAATTTGCTTGAAAATAAATAAAATAAGTTAAATTAGTACTATCATACTTAAGTATGATAGTACTAATTTTTCCAATAGTAAGCGCTTTCAATAATTTTATAGTATTATGCATATGCGATATACTTTATAACATTGATCTACACTTAATTATGGTATTAATAAACACTTGCCTAGAACAAATATATCTGCAATATCGAAGCTAAATACTGCATCCACAATTCCAGAATCATCAGTGATCATATTCAAAATAATTTCATGCGAAATTTACACAAATGATTACATTAACGTTCATACGAACATCATTTAATTTTGTTTTGATCTGGTTTGATTATGTTTCAAAATACCAATGTATTCATATAACGTAGTTTATATTGTATAGATTTTGAATTATATTGTTTGTTACTTTACTATTTAATTTGAATTTTTAAATCTATAGTAGCTGAAAAGGTTAATTATGTTTAGTTTCTATTATTATATATACTATATATATAATTTCTAGTAGTAGTTGACTGTTTTTATTACAAGAACGCTAAATAATCTACTGAATCCTGGAGCAGCGGCGGCCATGCTGCCATTACTGTTAGTTTGTTTAAAAAAATATATATTAATTATTCGTTGTCAAAATGGCTGTATATTACATTTCTTATTCTTAACGTAATATTAAATATAAAACTAAGTTAATATGTAGTAATTTTTTTTATAAAGCTTATATATATATTTATATACATATTAATTTTACTGAACCAAAAATATTCCAGGTGATTGAATTGCGTTAGATGGACTCTTTCTAAATTAGTTAGAATAAAAGTACACTTAATTTGTGAAAACGGATTTAAACTAAAGAATTCGGGAATATACATAACAAAAACAAACCACATATTACAAAATAATATATATTTTTAACACTACTAGAAACTTTTGCAATTATTTTATCCCCGATACTTACTTTATTCCCAAGAGATTCTATATAAGGAGACAATCGCAACATAAAACAAAAACACTTACAAAACTTACCTGATAGTGAGCCTGGACCACAACTGCCCTAAAAACTGTGGAAGCATCTTGAACTCTTGTTTCCAATGGCCTTTCCGCAAACTTCGGGCACTGGCTGTCGCAAACTACAGCTTGGCCCGACAAAAACAAAACAACCAACAAGAGGTCTCCATTGGAAATGCCGCGGCACGCCCGAGACGCCATTTTCAACTTTATCATTATGATAATAGTCACATATTTCATATTTCATTTCACTGCACTCTGTTTTTCTCGTCGTTTCTTTTGACGTTTTCTTTGCATTTTTATCTGTAACAAGGGATCGGTTATTTGAAATAATGTTGTTAATTTTCAATCATACTGTTCTGTTGACTATTGTAGTATTAATTTGTTCAGACCTATTATCAAAAACTTTTGTTTCGCATATCTAATTCTTCAAATTAGGGTATCATAAAAGATATGAGATTATAAACTTTAATCAATAAAATTTAAAAACAACTAGAACCCCTTTACTAATAAAAGTATTTATATGAATTATTCTCTGTTTTATCACTTTCACACTTATGACGTAAATCGATAGAGAGAAAGTAATAAAACAGAATAATTAGTAAAGAGTATTTTATAAGGCAGTAAATATACAACTAATTTACTTTAAGTGTGGTACATGAAAACTTTATTTTAAATACAAGTCATAATATTATGACATTGGAAAGGCAAATATTGCCTTAATCAAATATTCCACTCTTGTATCTTTGGATTATTATTAAAACGATGGAAAGTGCTGTTATTAATTACAAGTTATTTTTATTTTGTGTAAAAGTTATTGTTGACTGGATGTTATTGTTATATATATACTAATATAAATGTTTTATATAAAACTTCGGTAAAATTTGTTTGATATTCAAAGTGACATATTTGTAACTCATGTAATATAAGTATAACGTTTATTATTATTACAACGGTATGTACATTAATGAAAAACTTTTATTAAGTAACTAAAAAAATACTTGTAAGTCATTATGTAAAATATAGCTGTCTACGAAAACGTTTTTAAAATACTCAAATATTGAAAGTTTTTAGTGAGTAAATCAAAATTCTTTATGTACAAACGATATTTACCTATTAATATTCCTAATTAACTTTATACGAATAAATTATTTTGTACACTAAATAAAGTGTTTTGTATGAATTAATTTGAAAAAATAAATTCCAAAATTAAGATAGAAGTTCTAATTAACTTGATATAAAAACACAAAAATTGCACAAGAATTTTAAAATCGATAATAATCTAGGTTTATTTGTACTCTTAGTCTCCGCTATTTTATTAAATGTAAACAGATTTTGGAGAAAGAATTACAGATTTTTATTATAAAAAAAAAGAATATCACAAAAAAGAACTTAATGTTCTTAAAAGTTTATTAATAGATTTAATTATTATTATTTTTTTAATTTCTTATAAAAATTGTGAAATATATTTTGAAAAAATTAAAAACATAATAATTTATTTTTAATTATTACGCAAACATTTTCGTAACGATTAGTAATAGTTTTATAAATTATTCAAAATATATAATTTGATTATATAGAAAACTACATTCAAAAAACAAATTTCTTAAATACTCGTTTTAAAAGAAAGAGACTTCTTAAAAAACTAATTAGTAATTTAAACATTCCCATGAACATGTTTACTTCTTTTACTATATATTATTTCACGAATATAAAAATACCATTAATATCGAACAGTATATAATAACTAGGTTACATCACAATGGGTAGATGGAGCTAACATCTTCGCACTTTTTGCCATATTAAAAACAAGACTTGTCTTTTTTGAGATCTCTATTTAATTATAATTTATCTAGTATTTTCCGCGGTGAAATTTAAGTAACTGAAAATATATAATGAACCATAATGTCCATGTAACTGGCGTAAAGAGAATTCTAGGAACAAGGCAAATACAATCTTGTATCTTCTTGTAATTACGAGTGGCTATTTGAGGTTAGTACCTATTTTTCTGATCTTTGTTGATATGTTCGTGATAGATACTTCATGTATGTGCAAATTATACATTGTGCACTATAATTAAGGAACCGTATTGATAAACGCGCAATGATTTATTAATCAAAAAATTTTGACGGTTTTACGAAACAAATTGTTGTCTTTTATATAAACGAGGGTATTATTGAAATATCTGTTATAAAACATGACTGAAAAATAATTATAACTTCTTGTGAAAATGAGAAAAACATAGATGTATTTGTAGCAATTATTTTTATCGAAATATCTATTATTGAGAAAAATATAAGATAAATCTAATATACATATTCTATTTATATATTGTATCTATTAATATATTGTAATATTCTTATAGTTATACATTCTAAGCAATTAAAAATTTTTAATTCAAGAATTTTAACCGATAATCAAAACTGGATAAAATTAATTCGACTAAAAAAATAGTACCGGTATCTGTGTATAAAATAAAAAGAGCAATGACAAAGTTTTTAATAAATTAAAAATACAATATCGCTAAAAGCAAGACTATGTTTTTCCATCGCATCTCATAAAATCAGTTTCTTGCAATTACATTACACTCCAACACATTTGTAATATTCAGAGTGCCTATGTTTTTGTGATTTAAATATTTCAAATATTCATTCAGTTATATTAGTAAGTTAATGCAAGTGTGCTATAATTGTAAGATCTATCTTAGGCGTTATGATTTTAATATTTGGGCTATTGATGCGAAGAAATATCAAATATTTCAATAAAACTATTTTTCGGATATAACTCGCGTTTACTATTACATTTTTATATTTCAAACACCATCATCTCGTCTTGCCGCGAACATGTTTGCTGCAAAGCATTCGAAACGTCGGGTTAAATATAAAAATGTAATAATAAACGCGAGTTATATCCGAAAAATTGTTTTATTGAAAAGTGAAGTACTCGTGTAAATCTTAGAAAACATTAAATATTAAATACACGAGGGTTGGCCTTTATAGTAAGTAGGAAGGAAAAATATTGATTGGGAACAAACTGTTTAAATGCGTTTGAACTTTAGATTCATGCACTTTTTCATCCGTTACAACAGTGTCTACTTCGAATTTTTTTCACAGCGTAATTGTGGTGCAAAATCGATTGTATGGCAGTCTTTGATATGCTATAATATGCTTCTATCTCACAATACGTGATATGCGGATCTTCCTCAATCGTCTCGCACACTGCGTCGATGTTTTTGGATTTACTACCGATTTTGGTAGCCGTTTAAGAGATTCGTCAGTGATGGATTTACGATGACGGTGAAATTCTGATAACTAATTTTAAATAGTCTTTTCAGTTAATTTTTCATTACTTAAGGTATCACAGTGTGATTTGAAGCATTCTTGTGAAATTAACCCTTTTTTAAATTATAAAATATCATCCAGTAATTTCCATTTTATAATTTAGTTCGTTCTCTTAGGCTATCACAGCATTGAAAAATCCTCAATTCTAAGATAAAAAAATTAATATAACTAACTTTTTGAAAAAAAAAAAAATGTAACGTATCTTAAAAAAAACAGATAATAATGTAACGTAATATAGATATAAAGTTTATTTATATTTTAACACAAATTTAAAGTTTTTTTTAAACTCAATGTGTTTAAGTATATAAAACAACTCTCTAATAAAATATCTAATATAATAAACACTACTTGACTTGATTAATCATTAGTCAAAATGAGCGAGAAAGATTCTTGCACATCTCCTTCACTGGCAGTAAAACTCCAGAGCACTCATCGAAAGCCTTATTAGCTTTGAATCCAATATTGTTAAAAAAACAAATTAAATTCAAACTTGAACTATACTTTTGCTTATAAACTGTATTCAATAGCAAAATTTTTGTATATCTTTTGACATCTCTTAAAATTTTACATTACGTAACTCAAAGCGTTAGTTCTCATATTGAAATGTAATCATCTTGGCACCATTAACGAATGACGGGACGCAGATGCTGCATTCTGTATTATCTTGAGAGTAACTGCAAATTACTATCGTAAGGTTGTACGAGATAGTTATTATACAATTCTCTAGATCCAGTGTCTTGTTCAGGATTATATCCATTATACGGTAAGACAAGTATATACTATATATTATAATATGTAGAAATGAGGAGAAATTTGCATTAAGACTAGGAGCGCGACCAGACCTCAACTTTGACTCGCAGCACTCGAAAAATCTCGGTATATGTTAGCATATTAAGCTAAGCGAGGTGCAAATATATATATGTAGAACAGAAACTCATGTATCGGGCATGAATGACTTTAAATATAATATGGAAATATATTAATATTAGAGTTTATATGAATGAACATTTGTTACTTGACATTTTTTACGTTCTGAGATATTTTATTTTTATATAAAATCTTTAAGAAATTTTCAAATAAAATTTAATTCAATTATTCATTATTATTTTTAGTTGAACCTTATTATTATCATTTTTAGTTTAACAATGTCAACTTTCGTAAAGTTTAGTTTCTAAATTAATTTAATTAAATTGATTTTCTATCCAGAACTTTTTAATAAAAAATAAAAAATCAGTTGGGCTAAATCTGACAAAAATAAAACAATGTCCTAAGTCTATACTTGTTTCTTATATTTTTTTAATTTGTTTTTTTTACACTGTCTGAGTTAACGCTTGACTACATTCCACCTTATGGAAAGTGGAAATGTAGTCATAGATGGTAAGGCGCATTAACTCAGTAACCTATTCACTCTTCTCTTGAAGACACCCACATTGTATTCAGATGGAAATACCGACGCAGGCAAGCTGTTCCAGTCCTTCGCCGTGCGAATAAAGAAAGACGAAGCAAAGCGCTTCGTTCGGACAGGTGGAATGTCCACAACGTATGGATGGATACTCGCCGTGCGTCGGGATGTCCGTTGGTAGAAGGGGGATGGGGGAATTACGCCATGTAATTCCTGTGCACACTCTCCAAAATGTATCCTATAGAATACTGAGAGGCCAGCAATTCTCCGCCTGTGTTCAAGGCTTTGAAGATTGGCGTCAACCAAGTCTTGGTCGCCAATAAGCCTTTTTGCTCGCCTCTCGATTGAGTCCAGAACCGCTAGATGAAACTTTGCGGCACCAGCAAATATGTGACCACAGTACTCCACACACGACCGGATCTGTGCTTTGTATAATACAAGTAGCTGTCCCGGTGTAAAGTACTGTCAAACCTTCGCAAGAATGGCAAGCTTTCCTGCAGCTGCTCTTGCTCTGGACTCAATGCACCGACCATAGTTGAGGTTCGAGGAAATCTCTAAGCCTAACAACTGAAGCCGGTCACTGTATTCCAAAGATACATTCTGAAAAGAAGGAGCCAAGGTGAAAGGGTTCCTTTTGGCGGTGAACAAACACGTCTGCGTTTTGGTGGCGTTGAATGTGACAAGATTGGCACTGCCCCATGCAGAGACTGCCTGAAGTTTGTCACTCAAACGTTGCACCATAGCTTCTCTTTTTGACTGTACTTGTTCTCTACTAGCACGAGTGCTTGGCAGATATCTTTCTACAACTGTGCTGTCATCTGCGTACCCATAGATTCCGGGCTTCAGCAGATCGTTTATATGCAGCAGGAAAAGAGTTGCAGAAAGAAGTCTTATATTAAATACTTAATCCTTAGCTAAAGGCATTAAATCTCCTTTCTAAAATCCAGTTTTACTGTTCTAGGTGACTCACTTAGCGTTTTAAGTATCACTTAAAGGTTGACCACTTAAAAGAGACGTAGTGCTAAGTGAATTCTAATCCTAAGTTAGAAATTGTTGGTAAAGAAATGTTAGTGAATCGGAAGACGGTCAATGCAATTTTTAAAAGGTGAACATAAAAAAATATTTAGTCTATTTTAAGCTTCAAAATATAAAACATCTGATAATTTTACAAAATCTGCACTTTTTATTTTTCTGATATAAAATAATATTTAAGTTTATTTTCTTATTAAATATTAAACTATTCAGTGTATTCTAAGTCAATCTTTAAATTATGATTTTAATTTTAGATTGAATTTTCTATATTCATTAAATATTTTCCTACTGACTTTAATCTTGTTTTATTATTATAAAACAATTGGGCAACTAACAAAGCAATTCTTAGTTGCCCAATGAAAGCTTACAAATTCCTTTATGATTTCATTTTCATCATTAGAGAAACAAAAAGGGTTCTGAAACCATAATAAGAGGATTAAAATGTTATGTCTCGCTTAGAACCCGACAATTGAAAGATTTGCGCCTCAGAATTATTATTTCAGATAAATAGTCACGAATATTTAAAGTTGCATTATTGTTATTATTATATATAATTGAACGAAGGTCTCTATGAGAGACTTTTCTGCATCATTTGTGCAAGCATCAATCAAAAACGCTATATGCGAAAATTTACAAATTTTGTAAATTGATAGACATCTTCTGATCGTGGTTTTAAAAAAAAAATCAAATATCGATGTCGTTGAGGAATAATTATCTGGAAAATTAATATCTAATAGACTTCAATGGGAAAAATTTAGCTTGAAAAAAAAATTTGTTGAAGACGGTATGCGTCAATGTTTTGTAAATGAAATTTAGATGCTATTTGCACCTCGCTTATCTTAATATGCGAACACATACCGAGAATTTTCGAGGGCTGCGGGTCAAAGTTGAGGTCTGGTTCGCGCTCCTAGTCTTAATGGAGAATTAGATAGGTTATTTTTTTTATTTCTTGCAAGTTTATCATCATTTAATTTAAAAATAAAAATTTGAAGAACTTAACAAAATAATATTAACTACCAGTATATCTTTCCTTGACTTACAAAATATGTTATATTGTATGAAATCTATACTATTATGCAATAAATATATTTTTTTAATGTAATTAATATTTTATTAACTAATCTATTTAACTATATAAATACAAGTTTAACAGAAACTTACAATATTAATTTATAGCTTTAAAAGCCTTCTAGCTTCATTGTTGTGAGAACAAAGACAGTAATATCTCTATGTATGACTTGTAGGTCATTATTTCCTTTGAGTTTGTAATCTATTGTATACAGATCTCAATTAGAATTGTTTTAATAATAGATATTGATCAAAAAGTCATTTTATAGGCTTGAAATTTCATAGTAATGTAATATATTTTTATTGTAATAATTAAATATCTCAGAACAACTGTGGTTTTATTGGATATTAAAATTAAAAATAGTTATCTATAAAAATGATATTTTTATTCTTGCCGTAGGATTCAACTTACTCTTTTAAGATAAGCTCGGCTTTACAATATGCAAGACAAAAGAGCAAAAATAAGATATATATATATATATATATAATTAATATTTCGTCTCGTAACGATTAAATTTAAATAAAATAATAAATGTTTTATGCAATTTATTTCAGTTACAAACTACAAATGAGTGCTAAAGACCAAAACGAAATATAAAAAGGTACGCTCATATTCATAAGTTTAGTATTCATACGCGGTTTTTAACTTTTCGTTGGAGCTTGAACTCTGTGTGGTTTTGGTTGAATGACTGTCGGTTTAATAATAATGAAAAAGCAACACGAAATTCAACATAAGGGTGTATAATATATGTTTTATAACTAAACGGAAATTAAGAATATTAATTTCTATTTTAAGTACATTAAAAACCAGTAAATCTTAAAGAAAAAGTAGCTTTAAATTATAAAAAAAAATGGTAGATCAGTTGCACAGTATTACAGAAATAATGTATAGTATTACAAATATAATATTAATAAAAACAACAAATTAGAAATTTAAAATTTAATGTTATCAATTCCACATGAATAAGGATGAAACACAATTTTTTTTATATGAACTGTAATTAAGTTTTTTATTATTTATTCATAATCTAGCTCAATATTTATAATATTAATTTCTCATATTACTTTTGTATTACAACAAAATTGTTCTGTATAATATATGTAACTTCTTTGGGAGTTTTAATAAATATTTACTAAATCGTAATATTAAATAATTTCTTAATATTTGAATGCGTTATGAAACTTGCATTTGGACATAATTTTAAGAAGAGAAGGCATATTGAACAGATTTTTTAAACTTAAAATTACTATTAGAAAACTATTTACTAAAAACCCTTACATACTATAAAGGACACATAAAAACCCTTACATACTATAAAGGACACTATAAAGGACACATAAAAACCCTTACATACTATAAAGGACACTATAAAGGACACATAATGAAGTTCCTAATACAAAATTAAATATTTTTGATATCATAACAAAAATATATTATTAGCGCATATAAAGAATTGTATGTTTAAAGTATAATAAATTAGCCGAAAAGTCATTTGATAAAGCAAATTGTCCAAGGCTTATAACTTTGGATTCCGAAAGATTATTTAATATCATTTTGACCCAACAATATAAACGGAACAAAAAAATAAACTATGCAAATCAAGGGTCACCCTTTTATTAAAAATCAGGAGGTCATATTAAATAAATTCCAATAACAAAGCCCTAACAAAACAATTTAGAGTCGAAAAAAACAAAAATTCTATTGAATATTTTAATCTCAATTAAAGTATGATATCAGGACAATCAAAGGATTTTTATCATTCGTATGTTAATTTAGAGGATAAAATATAATTATCCCTTATGAAATAAAAACAAAAATATATTTTTTAAACTTAAAATTATGGGTGTTTGGAAATCTCTTAATCCGTGGGATATCAAAGGAAGAAGTTACGTGAGTTGTAATAGTGGATACCTGCAGTTACTCTATTGGATATATAATTTACGTAATACATATATGGAAAGTAAGATTCGAAGAAAGAGTCGAAGCAGTTACCTTTGCTTAACTGACCCATCGCTGTATCAATTGATTAATGATAAATACTAGGAACGCCACCAGACCCTCAACTTCGAATCGCTGCGATCGCGACATTGCGGGTGCCGTTTGCATGTTGAGCGAAGCAAGCCAAGTCGAAGGCTTCGTCTTGGTGTGGGATGTCGTAATTGTAGACCTTACACTTGCACTAATTTTTTTGACATTAAAGTCTATGGGAGTGATGTTTTTTGGACATTATTCCTCAACGACAAACCACCGCACATATCAGCATGGTATGTGTGCAAAATTGGAAATCGAATCGTTAAGCCGTTTTAATGCCAACTTTATACAACCAATACAAATTCTCTCCAGTAGAGGGCGCCGCTCGCTTCGCTCAATAAATATATAAAATCATATAAATATATAAACTCATTGATGCAAACGAAATTATTTATTGTCTTTTATCATGTTTAATCATGTAAAGAATATTTAAATATATATAAGAAGTCCTTAAATTCTTATTATTTTCTCCCAATTTTTCGTTATATATGTTATATATATTTATATATATTCTTCTTTGTAAAAACTGGTTCTGTAGACTCCCCTGGTGGTTTTTGGGTCAGAATTTAATGGAGATATTAAGGGTTCTTTTTAGAAAAATATAATAAATTATGAATTTAATTTTATCGGTATATTACAAATACATATAAAATATTAAATCCTATTTCAAATTTCTCAGAATTTTGTTCGTTTATAGGCAATATAATATTGTACAGCTCTGCAGACAGTCATAGAAATTTAATATTATTATAAAATATTTCCTTTCTTAATTTTTCAAAAATTCCAATGCTGTTTGAATAAGAACAAAATATTTAAATAAATGGAAAGATTTATCACTTCTATAAAAGCGTAACAAACTCCGAACTTTACTATAATATAATATTTTCCTTTAAAATTTATCAGCAATTGTTATTCAAGAAGTCCAATTAAAACAAAAAATATTTTAGGTTTGCCCTTAATTAGCATAAAAATATTATTAATTAAAATTGTTTAAAATTAAACATAAAAAATGATAACATTAGAATATACATTTTTATAACAGTCATATCAAATTTTATCGGAAATAGATTTCTTGTAACTATTTCTATTTCGATTAAACTCGGTAGAAGTCAACCGACCAATTCTTGGGGGACCGAGCTTATGTTCAATTTGTGGTCGACAGTTGCAAAGGTATATTGATGATACTGGTGTTTCCTAAGATGTTATCTGTGATGTTATGTTTTTTGTTATGGAAAAAACTTTGATTGACATCCGTTTTTGTAATAAACATTTGATTTCGGTAAGACTTCTGTCGAGTATATTTTATTAATTTTCTTGAAGTATCTTTTACTCAATTAAAAACCTAAGTTGAACCTGAAACTTGTGAATTTTGTGCAGATACATTTAATTTTCTGGTCTTTTCATAAATGTTATTTCTGTATCGTATTCAAAACATTGTGTAGATAAAATCAAAATGTAAATAGATATGCTTATGTCTTGAATACAAACAAATTCAAAGACGTATTTTACTTTATATCGTTGTTTTAGATTGGGGATTGTTAGAATTGTCACAAAATTTAAAAATTTTCTTAGGATAGTTAATATAAGTATATACTATAATAAAATAAATAAAATAAAATTTATTATTATATATTTATTTATCATTCTTGATAACGATTTCTTCTTAATTGACGTTGATTCTCAACTAATAAAAGAGACTTAGGAACGAGGAATTATTTTAGGTCAAGCATTTTTAATTAATTCGAAGTGAAATGAAGTTTTGTATTTAATTAAATATATTTCTAGCCAAAAAACGATGAAGAAAATTAATTGTACAATATTAACTATGGAATACACTGTAAAAATCTTACTAGTACATAAAATACTATAGTTTTTGAACTTAATGTTATTTACCAATTTGAAATGTATTTTTTTGTGGACCTTTCGTCTAAGCCTCAAAATTCTAAATCTTATATAACTACATTATCAAAACATTATAGAAATATTATTAAACGATAAATAACATTAACAATTGTAATCAAATTACACTATAAAATATTGAATATTTTCAAAAATAAAGTGTTATTATATATTTTTAAAAACAAATTTAAAATCCTAACCAGTCTTTCAATAAAAGGGCTGGGTTCCTTTATTTTTTTTCTTATAAACAAAATAATTTGGATTTTTTTTTGATAATCAACTAAATTTTATTTCCATCATGGACAATTAAAAAAGTATTTTTTTTAAAATATAAACTATTAATTATTTTGAAATTTTTTTTTTTTTTGTTTTGAGAGACATGAAATTTAAAATATATAATAAAAATCACAATTAAAAGAATCTTTTAAATACCTTCTTTAAAAATGTAATGGAATAATCACAACGAAAATGTTTTTTTAAATAATTATACTCAAAGTATTTATTTTTTTAATCAATACATAATTTATTTTATATATACTCACAAAATATAAAAAATCCGATGTTCAATCTCACAAAAGAAACACAAAAACACAGCTTTAGCCACCAGTTCCAAGTCGATTCGAGTTTTTATTAAGGTAAATTTTGTCTAGAGCAGTTGCTGTGACGCGTACACTCGCAACGACGTCAGAGAGGAGACTGAAGTACTAGCTATAACGAGTTCAAAGCTACGCCAACCCTTAGGAATTACGAAGTATTGGCGATGATTAGAGAACAGGGCGGTTTTATATTTTATTTGTCTTCATTGATGTTGTGTTAAACTAAACATTGCATTTAAGTTTGACAATTACCCAATTAAGTTAGTAGTACTAACTAAATTATTTATAAGTTGTGATAAATTCAAAAATATTTTTATTTTATTTAGATATATATATATATATATATATAAAAATAAAATCTCTAAATAAATGTAAGTTAAAATTCACTATTAATTTATTAAAAATATTTTTTTTTAGTATTTTTAACAACATATGTAATAATTTCAATAATCCTGGTTTTTCATTTAAAAATAGCTAACTTTACTTCTATAAATATCAAATAATAACTAAATAAATCGTGATGGAACAAGGTTGGAAAACATGACTTGTTAGTACCTGTTCTAAATTAGGTAAATAAAGTACAAGTATTTTACCTAATTTAGAACAGCTTATTTGTAACGAAAGTCGGTTTAATAAGATGCTGTTTTAATTGGCGCCTCGTCGTCAGTAATTGAGGTCATTTGGCAGAGATGGCGAGGATACTTATTAAAGCTATTGTAACAGTGGTTTTAACATAATTTCGATATATGTTCTTAAAATTATTCATTTACGTTTTTTCGTTTTATATTAGCTTTATTATCTTTTTAATAAAAATATACATTATAAGTTTATAAATATTGCATTGATAAGTGATTACCAAGCCCAAAACTACTGACTATAAAATATACATTTTAAATCATTGTCCAAAAAAGATTTTTGAAATTTCTATCTCTAATTTGATTTAATAGGGAGAGATCTCAAACTCTATTACTCTGTTGTTAAGTATGTATAAAACTTTGTTATTTTTTAAATTGTGGCCATAAAAATGATATTTAATAAATATAAATTAATTTATTAGGAAAGTTTACTAAGAGATATTTCGGATTCGTATTGGGTAATATAATAAAAATAAAAATGATATTGCAATAGTAATAAACATTTTTATACAAATCTAGATTTATTTATTCGATGTTTTAAGAATATGCTTTAATAAAAAGCGTTCTTATTATATTTATAGCATGAGACATTTACAGAAAAAAATCCATCGAGAAATTTGTAGGACAAAATATGACAGGGCTTTATGAAATAACATTAAATGGATTCGATGAAAATTGCTGAGTATTTTGTTGCTCTTTGTTCTATTTTGGTTTAAACGAAAAAAAAATTAAGTACCTTTTCCTTACAATTATAACTTCCAATTAATTATAACTATTTTAGTAAAAATGTTTGCCAGTTATCAATAGTAAACATAATATAATCCTAATTTTATATTTAGGAACAAAAAGTTTCCGGATAGCTGTTAAGAAATACAATAAATAAATAAAAAATACGTAAATCTGTAAAGTCAAACCTCTACTGTATTTCATGAGGTTAGTATTCGGATGCTATCATAAACCTCAAAAACTGCTTAAACAATTTTTGACAATTTATTCGTTGTGTATAGTAATATTACTGTACACAATAAATAAATTGCCTGATGTTCCGAATAGCAATTAATTACATTCTATATATAAGAAGGAAATTAAATTATCATTATTCCAGAATTTTCATTGCCTTCTATCAATCTTGAATATCTGGCTAGTTCATCACTCAACTGTTGCTACTTACTTGTTTGAAGTTTCTTAGCTATGTAATTTAAACTGCTATAATATTATTTAAAACTATTTTAAGAGGAAACAAATATCAAAAATGCAAAAGCAGCGTTACCTTTCTATAATAGCATACGTAAAAACTTATGTATTGGTAAAACAAATATGTTTATTATTAATGATTGCAACTGGTCAAGTCATGATACAATGAAAACACTTTTTTTACAAAGAAAGAAACAAAACTATTGATTAATATTAAATATAATTATCCGACTTGATTAAAAAAATAATATGTTGTTAATTAATAAAATAATAAAATTAATTAAATAAATTACATGCTTAAAAAATAAAATAAAACAATGATGTAAATACGTAATTAGATAAACCTCGGCGACAACTTCGTAAGTACAGCTTAAACTTAATGCCACTCTGATTGGCGTGCGGTTTTATTGTTTTGGATAGTTTTGTTTTAGTGAATTGTTAAAATATTTTAGTTGTATATCTTGACCTTATATAAATTTATGTGTTTAAGCTAAATATATTTACACTGTAATGAATTTAATAGAATAATACGATATAAATCGTTTGAACAATGAATCATATAATATACTTTATGTTATACATTTTTCCAATATAAAGTCATTGAACAATCTGTAGTCATTTGAATGCATCTTGTATGAGTTCAATCGGAGTAATACAATCCTCTAATAGAACATCGATCGTGAGTAGCTATTACAGCCACATAGTATATGTAATGAGTCGGAGGCCTTCCCTTCCCCTTCCTCTTCTAGTTTCTTTTATCTTTCCCGGTTCTTTATAACAACACATGTCTTTATATTTGCGAATGTCCCAGGGATAGCACTAATTTATCTTATAATATAGTATATCTTTCGATAAATGATTTTTTCGTTTGTCACTCTGTAAAATATAGTAACTTAATGGTCAAAATTACAATAGAGCTATGAAAATATCTTTACCAGATATAATTGAGGTTTTATAACAATGGATTTATTTATTATCTGAAATTTTATTTTCTCTGTAAAGAAATCTGAAGAAATCATATTAATAATTTTTAACTATAATTTTAAAACGTTTGACTTATGATAGCTTAAAGTGGAAAGAAAATAATTTTTTTACAGAAATATCTCCAAGCATAATAACTTAGAATTAAAACGAAAGAAGAATTTTCCATCAGTACTTTAAACAATTTAAATTTAATTTTAACTTAAACGGTGCTTGAGTTATGGTTATACAGGTAAGTTAATATTGTTTTCTGTTTTAATATACTAATAATATATTTCAATAAAATATATAAATAGATTTTTCCTTTTTTTTTTTTTGTTAAGAACTCAAGATAGAGTAACATACCTCAACAAAGAGCAATAAAAGTAATCCCCTGGCAGAGAATAACTTTGGCAATAGGACAAAGAAGCTGAGGAAATCCGCCACTTTATTGCGTTGACGGAACTATTTATATCTCAACTTAACACACTCGTGTTAATGTTATCCAGGATTAACCTGGTTTCAACACTAATATCCTGTTCATATTATTAATTTTTTTTTGTATGAAATTTTTTATCTTAGACATTAATATGAAGCACAACACCATTATATATATATTATAGTTAAATAACACCAATTTTTTTATCCTAATATTGTCTCCAATAGATTTCATTATAACTTAAAATTATTATTATTTTTTTTAAAATTTCATAAATATATTATCTGGATGTATATTATTCAATTAACGTCCCTATCTCCACTGTAAAAACCTGATTGGTAGTCACCAAGTGAGCTAATAGGCTCATACCGCTGAAGAGAAAGCCAGAATATTTGCGCCTCTATTGGAGGAGTCCACACGTTTAAATGCTGGTATGCAGTTTTAATATCGAAAAACCAAATAAGCCTAAAAGAGGTTTAGATAACGTTATCTGGACGTGAACATAGCCAGCGATCGTAATGGTATTCCTGAAATTGGACTAAAATCATGGGCGCCAGAATTATCTTCTATACGGAGCTGCTTTTTAGGTTCCCTTGAAAGTGCCAGGTTCTTGGAAGCTTGCATTGGCAAGCTATTTTGGTCTCATATTGCACATTGGTGCAATATGAGCCCAAAATAGACTGTCGTACTGACCAGGGTCACAGGCTTATATCGATTACAACTATTCTCTGCAAAAACATCGAACGAGTTATTAATTCAGGTTTACTGTGTACCGTGTATCGAATGATATCCTCAGTGATCGAGGAATAAATCATCTGAGGATCTTCTATTGTAGGTCACTCACATCTGGAGTGAAGCAGTCTTCTCGGCTATTTTAAAGCGCACTGGCATTTTCTTTCGACTTTTCTTATTCTTTTGACAGGGTATGGCTCTATAGCCTTATATTCAAGCTTTTCTACTACGATTTGCCCTCTTCTTGGTGCAAGTTACCGATATTCTCAAACTCAATATTTTTGGGTATACAGATGATATCACAGTTGTGGAAAGCAATGTATTAACGGGCGTGTCAATGCGTTCGAAATCCAATGGCTCAGAGGGGACGTGGTCGACCGCACGCATTTTTTTCTCCAAGAAGTGTCCGAAAGGGGCGATGGCAACCTGGTTTTGAAGTTGCGAAAATCAAGTTATGTCTGTTCTGTGTCAAAAAAAGTCATTGGACCTAGCCTTTATTTTTATCAAAACTAAAGGTTCAAATATGCTTAACAAATGTCGATACCTTTACATGGCAATAAATTAGGTATTCCATTAGCGACCATTTAATAAACACGTGTGGCAGCGTAAGAGCTGGTTCCCTATTTCACCTATTGTAAGTGATATAACTACATCACTATTTTGGCCAAATAGCAATAATGGAGAAATCTCCATTATTATAAATTTTAACTATAGCTAAAATACAAATCCACCAAAAATCTACATTTATGAAAATTTTCGTTTTGTATTACAAAGTTCAAAACTTAATTAACGCGATACTATATTTATTGTCTATAAAGTAAGTATCAAACCTAGATATTAAGGGCTTTGCTCAAAGGCTATGTTTGATCTGATTAAGTCTTTGACAGGTTTGTATTTTTTTCATAATTAAACGCTATAGAAAAAAAAGTTCTTATTAATATGAATTATTCATCATTTTCATCATCTAAAATTCTACAAACAAAAAAGAAAAAAAAAAACATTCTTTAAATTGTAACTTCATACACTCGTAAAAGTAAAGATTAGAAAACATTTTTGCATAAATATAACAATTATTAGGTAATTCATAAATGTTATAAAGGGACGCAGGAACACAAATAATATAAATGAATGCAAAAACATAACTTTTATATGGGGAGAGCGAGTTTTATCACGGCACTTTTAAAATAAATCTAATATTCGACTGTGTCGTAAACAATAAGTAAAAGGTGAAACAAAATAAACTTGGAAATCAGATTATGGGACTCCTATACTTTTATCGTTAGGACGGCTGTTCCTCAACATTTTCTCAATACGTAAATAAAAAAGAAACATTGCTCGAAAAAACAGAATAAAGTATTTACGAAGTCGAAGTAAACATACAGGAAAAAAAATTATTCACTTTCAAACATTTTTTGATCTCTTGAACTTAAGAAATTGTTTTCCCCTAATATACTAAAAATATCTATCAGATATTCAGATATTACAGAACATGCAGACTAGCTATTGGTCGTTTATTAAATAGAGTGCTATGGTCACTTTGAGAATCTTATATAATTCATAGACAGTTGCGTGTAGTTAGTAGTGCTAACACTAAACAAAGGTAATCACAATGGCTTAACCAGTGCTATACATATTCACTCTCCTTATTACCCCTCTCCTTAGAGAATGGGTAAGGAATCAGGCAGGATTATCCAAAGTATAAGTACAGCGAGGTGAGTAACACAATAATCCTATAATATATAATAAAGGCTTTAACGTAATAAAGTGCGAGATTTCCTCAACTTTTTTCCTTACCGAAGCCATTGTCTTTTAGCCAAGAGATTGAGCTTATTGCTCTCTTTGTCTTCACTAGTACATTAGTATTAAATCACTTTTACTATTGGGTTATACTAAAAAATATAACTATTCCATTTATCTAAAGTATATTCTGACTGACACAATTTGTTTTACATAATATTTTTTCGTATGTCTGCTGTACAGACGTTATTTAATTATTTTGTATCAAATAACAGTAAAAAAACTAAATACCTAAAAGTAATGACTCCTTATCGCCCTTCAGATATAGATCCTGGAAGTCTGAGGCAGCTTAGTTGACAGAACAATCAATCACATACTATATAAAGAATTATTTTGCTTCCATAATATTGAGCGTTGGTCTAAATCTCCTTGAAATAAAATAACTTTTACAAAAATACAATTACACTTATCTACTAAAACTTAAACTGAATAAGTTGTAGAGATAAAAATGAAAATTAATTCAAAATCAATTATTTTAAAATATTTTTTACTCACCTAAACTTTAGCTATTAAACAATGATTTAGGATTTGTCCCTTTTAGATATGAATAAAAGCAGATGTATTCATCATAATTATATAATAAAACATCTTAAGCAATGATAAAAGCAACAGGGAGTCGCGAGACACCAAGCATATACAAACTACTCTACACTCAATCAAATTTCAGGTCAAAAGTTTATTGGAATATTTTATATTTTGCGACATAACGAATATTTTATTATTTTGGTATTTAAAGCATTAAATAATAATAAAATTCAGAAAAAAGCTATTGCGGTATTTTAAAAGACAAAACTAAATCGTTTCATACAATGTATATATTAGCTGTTGAATTTATATTACGTTACTGATGAAATTCTCCTCCTTATCAACTGGCAATTAAGTTCATCTGTTTTGAATTTTCCACAACTATACCTCTCAACTTAGTTCCCCGGTGGTACTTATCAGGCGATAATGGTATGTTTTAACCGTAGAACCAGCCACCAAACCAACTTGCGTCGCAAAAGATTAGCTATTATCCGGCATATCGTTGTGGTGCTGTTATTCCAACCGCAGTCAGTCAGCACGCAACTCACGAAAGGTTGATTCACCAATTATTACTAATATCAAATTCTTGGATTATATGTGCGGTTTGGCTAACGGATGAGAGTGATAATTACTTTCAGGGAGGCTCAGACGTATCTGCAATCCTCAGACTAACTTCCTATCCGTATGAGTGGTTAAGATTTTTCTTCAATGAACAGACTCGGTCTTCTGTACCTCATTAAACTCCAAACAAATATTGAGAAACACTAAAACATGTTTTAACGGCAGTTTCATAAACTCGTTAAAGTAGCACCTCATTAAAATTTGAAAACTCCATTCACATACCTTATATAACTGGTTCCAATATAACTTATTAACCATTAACATAAAGCAAACAGCCTATGTCATTTTTAAAGCCAAAAATAAACCAATACCCACATTTTTTCCTTTTAAAATCGATGATGAACCCATACAACAGAAAACTCGCGAAAAATATCTCGGTCTTCATATTGATAGTCAACTAAATTGGAATAGGCATTTGCAGCAAATTAAAACAAAATTAATATCACTGCGCGGCTCACTCAATAATATCACAAAATGCATTCCACGTACCCTAAGATATACAATTTATAACGCGCTAGTCGAACTACACCTGCTGTATCTTATCGAGATGTGGGGAACCGCAGCCAAATCAGAAATAAACAAATTACGACGTCAACAAAATAAAATCATAAAATTACTCTTTAATTACCACATCCTAACGCCAACTACCAAAATATATGAAGAAACTAAGTTAATGAATATAAAGAATTTATACAAATATAATATCTGTATATTTATTCGAAAATATTTTAATTAGACTATCCATACTAATCTTTCGTTTACTAAACAAAATCAAGTATCCGAGCGCAGCAGTCGACGAGTTAGCTACCTGATCATACCGAAACATCGCACTTCATACGGCAAAACAATAATAACGGTCAACGGAGCGCAGCTGTATAATAATATACCCTCATATATAAAAAAGATTGAGTCATTTCATACATTTAAAAAACAATTATCCGATTATTATTTACTGAACAGGGATTGAATTTAATTCGTCATAAAGGTTTTGTTGGATGTATGAGATGATAAAATTAGGTGTATTTGTTTGTTGCTTTGTTTTTAATTGTTAATTTTAACTTAAGCATAACTTGGATTATTATACATTAATAAATAAAATTATGGTACATAAAATGGCTATGACGATGAATTGTAAGTAAATAATTTTATTTATTGTTATGACATTAGTGACAATGTAAAGTCTTTGTTGATAATAAAGTGCTATAAACATATAAATAACAATGCTATTAGTCAATCACCTTGAGATAGGTAAACCGCACTCTTCCTTTCACGTCCAAATCTGATGTTCATTAGATGTATTGTAGTAATCCTACCCTAAGATAATTGTATGCCACGCGAAAGCGTATGCGTATACTCCAGCGGTATAATGTTGATATGGTTATGGCGTATGGCGTCTAGACAATAACCATAGAGTAAAATGAGACAGATGCACGCTCATTATATCCAACTCAGATTGTATATAATGAGAAAAAATTATACCCACTAAAAATCTCACTGAGACTACCACTGACGATGCGAAACCAGGACGTCCGATAGAACTCTTGCAGTACGCCCTCGAAACTTCTATCGATCAGCGCCAAATAACGTGACGGGGGGATTAGTAACTTCTCCCGAGAACTTTTCATACTTATCTGTTACTGATCAAATGACCTAACACACCACAGCCCTCGTTCACAAGTGTTCATAGATAAGATGTTAAGGCTGAGGAAATAAAAGTTCGGCGCTAGTACGGTTTTCAAGAAATTGGAATGACTTGAAAATATGCTGAGTTCTTAGTAAAATAATTAATAACACTGGATTTCAAGGGGTAGTACTTTCTTTTTGATGTTCTTAAATCCAGTATCATCGGGTATGCAGACAATAATACTCTTATTGAGATATATATCAAACGCACAAAAAAAAAAACAGTTATTATCTAGGTTTTCTTGCCAAACCCATTACCTCATCTTTCAATTCTGCTTTCTACAATAGGTCTACAATACACTTAGCAGAAAAAAAAGCTAAGTATTCTTAAGAAGGTATGTGGGTACTTCGATCAGGAACAATAAGCTCACTCTGTATAAATCGGAAATCCTATGATGCATTATGTATGCATGACTTCTATCTACTATAAATTACCGTTACCAAATTAGCGGTATAAAAAATAAAGTAAATCTTCAGAGGATATTTATTTAACTTTATATATTTTTAAGTTAATTCTATTTTACAACTACTTTTGCTGGTACAAAAATATATTAATAGTGTTTTTTATTGATTATTGAATGAAGTATATGAGAAACAATAAATTTTATTTAAACTCGGATTAAATGCAAAAGTCACTATAAGTACAAGTACATTTCCATGAAAATATTGTATCATCATAATAACTTACAAATCAACTCAGATACTATAACGAACGTTATGGGAATACTGTATTATTTATATAAAAATCTATATATTATTTTTTTCAAAAGATATAATATATCATACTCTCTAATTCGTGTAATTAAAAAAAATCTGAATTTGTTTAACTTGCAACCGTATAATAAAACTTTTGATTGGTTATATTCAATCAGGCGCATATTTTAATTAAATATATTGTTTACATATTGTATTATATTAAAATGGCATAAATAAAAAATAATCCATGATACTAATTTAAATTTTATAAATCACTTTCAATATTGCAGTTTCTTTCAAAATATCATTTTTCCACTAATTACCTTTTGGAAGTTTTGCAGAAGTTGCACCGACCAAGATCATTATATGGTAAAGAGGTCTTGCATCGTGATAGTATAATAAAACTTCGCTTTAGCACCGCCGTAAGTCCCGAGTGTTTAATAATGTAAAACAATAGGAGCTTAAATAAGACGATTATTGAAAGCTTCCTCTGTCCATGTTCCTGAGGTTGTAAATTAATATTTAAAAATTCATCTTTCAAGCTATTATTTTCAAAGGAATATAAGTGTTTAATATACCAATTTGTATGAACCAAGAAGATATTTTTTTTAATAACTCTTACAAAAAAATTCTTACAAAACTCTTACAAAAATAACTCTCACAAAAAAAATCTTGGAAATGAAAGAGTTTTCCTTTATGTAAGCAAAACATTTTTAAAGATATACTAAATGTTTCTTGAGTTGTTTCTTTGGCAACTATTTCTTGTTTGAGAAAAAACGAGTACTAGTAAAAAAAAGCAAACATGTACTTTTCATCAAAAATATGATCCAAGACGAAAAGAGATTGATAGAGGAGTTCATCCTTATAATTTCTGATTTTAAAATGTGTTATCTAACAATATTAAGAAACAGAAAGAAAGTTGTTATAAAAGAAATTAAGATTTTATACTAATTGAAACTGGCCGTCGTGGTTGATAGCAGGGTATCACTGTCTAGTGTCATATCCAAGGTGCTGGACAGTGAGACCGTTTGGGTCACCATGGTCTCCTTCTGCGAGCAAGTCATTGCCGCAAAGGAGGCCGCGGAGCGGATCAGGGAGCTTGCCTCTACCGCTGATCCGCTCCGTCGTGGGAGACTAGGTAGACGAATGCGTGATTATGCCCGCCGCTTGTGACGGGGGTGACCTCTCTCACGTCCTATAGACCTGCGTCGTGAGGGTGCCTTAAGTTGCTCGGAGCACCCTCATGTGGGAGGTACCGCGGGGGCGTCACGGTGAGTGTTAAGGCGATCCCGTGACGTCCCACTAAGGAAATGAGGGCAACTGTTGTTTTTCTTAGTGGGTAGCCTTAAAAATGGCAGCTTCCTTTATGCTGTCGTGTAGTCCCACATAACCTTTCGGCTATCACTTTCTTGGCCGACGGGGTATCTCTGACGGATTTTTCCAACGAACAAACAAAAAAGGTTTTAAATATTTGTCAATAAATTGTTATTGTTTTTTGAGAGTAACTTTAATTAAATTTATAATATGAATTAAGGTACATTTGGTTTCCCAGAGGTCGTGGGTTCGAATCCTGCTCATATCGATAAATTTTTCATTCCATATTTCTTCAAAAATTTAATAAGCTCAACAAGATTATACATGTTAAAAAGTCCATTCAAATATCCATTAGTGTTGAAATAATTCAGGTTTTATACCTTTTGTGACTATATTAAATATAAAAAGTTGCAGTTATTTATTCTCATATATTGATGGGTGTTTAATTTATATTTACAATTAAATTTTTGTTATTATTATAATATTTAATTTTCTGGTAATATTATTGGAAACTGAAGTCATAGTTGTTGAGTTTAAAAACATAAAAAGAAACCACCGTTTCCACTTAGATCTTAGAAATTGTCGAAAACGAACAATTTAGGTCATTATTAACATAATAATGTATTAGTATTTACTTTATTCTATTATGGTCACAAATGATTAAATTTACAAAAAATTAAATTAAATGGTCCTTTTTTAAGTCTAACAATAACTGCGATAAAAATTTAAAATGTTAATAGGGCTTTAACAAAGCGTCAAATGTTTGCCAATAATTAACCAAAAATAAACAGAGGATATAAAAGATTTTTTGTTCAAAAATTCCATCAGCGCAAATGACCGTGAATGTGTTCGTCCAAATTATTTTTGTATTAAAATGTGTGTTGTAGCAAAAAGTGTGAAATTAAAAACATTATGAGAGGTTTAAGGATTTTATAGCACAAAATAATAATTTGATCATACAATTTTTCTTTGGATTTTAACTTTTAAATAGGAATTAACCCTCACCCTCACAGTTTTCTATCTTATACTACTGGCAAGGCGTGCGGTGCGCGATGATGTTATACTAGCGGCGAGAGTCCGGCACGGCATTGATACTTCTGAGACCAAAAATGGTGTCCCCTCTCGTGTCTATATTAATGAATAACCGCCTTTTATATAAGGCTAAAGAATAAGAGAGACGTCATGAGTGGCGTTCTATATGGACAAGGAACTGAAGGATACATATGCGCCGCGAAATGGATACTGCAGTCCATCGACTCAAAAATTAAAAAGACATTATCAATTTTTTTGGAATAAACTAAATTGTCCTATAGACTGTTCTTTAAGTTTATTAATATATAATAATTATATGTTATAAAAGTAACAATTTATAATATATTTATTGGTTTTCCGGGTTTAGTTATTTGTCTCAATAGTTATTTAAATTCCCTCGCGTATGTTACAACATTAGGTTTAATATTGATTTATAATTACTTGAGCAAATGTTTTTCATAGATTGCTTTAAGCTTGCCATCTTATTTAATTTATGCGTCTCAGTTTGAAGCCGTTAGAAAGTCGTGTATAATTTGGTTATATTTTAATTTTAACCTTTAGTTCCAGAAATTCTTTGTGAATTTGTAAGGGTAGAGGTTAATAAAACAAAACTTAATTAAATACAAAAGAAATATACGGTTCAAAGTAAGTAAGAAACTTATTGGAATTTGCTAATAAAAAAAAAACAAATTTAGAAATATACTTTTCAAATATATTTATGTGACTTTCGGATAAAATGGTCAGTTTTAAGATCTCTGATGCTCTCAAATACCTCGAGGTTCATCCCATCGCATATTCCGTCTGGAGCTTTTTCCACCTCGATATATCTATGCTTGTAGGCTTGATCAAACTTTGCACTTCTTATGTCATTGCATTCATTTTTATATATATATATATATATATATACATTGTATATAGGAATTGTATTTAGGAATTCTGTATGTTAACTTAAACAAATACTATAGACGTTTCAGCTACTTTAATCAAGAATCCTTTAAATGTTATGATATTTATTCTCAATTATACTAGATCATTAATTTGAGCTATTTTTTCGCTTTGTCTTCCATATAATTCTTAACCAGACTGACAAAAAAAAAAAAATTTTTGAACTTTTTAATTGCAATAAAACTTAAAATGTAAGGTATTATAAATATGAGGTAGTAAAATTTTAAATACACAAGGTATAGAGGTATGTTTAATTTGGTATGTCTATTATATAGCGGTATTAAAATTCCTGATTATCCGATAGTCAAAAGGGTAAAGTAAATTGCTTAATTGGGAAAGTAGGTAAACGTTTTACAAGGAATACAGGCATTTCCACTATGCTCAAAAACCATTTAAATTTTTGAAACTTTTATAAACAAGGATATACTTACTTTTATTGATGACCAAAAAAAAATATAAATCAAGAGTGAAGATTCTATTTTGGTATTATTGCTGCGACCATATATGATCCATTGTTGATGATGATGAAAATTGTTTAAAAATAAGACAATTATTTTCAAAGCATTAGCTGATTGAATGAACCAAGACCGTTGTTATAAAATAAATCCTGATGTAGATAAGTTAAACAAACTGTTTGTGAGTGTGGCTTCATTTAACCAAAGGCAATTTTTTCATCTAGAGAGATGAAAATTTTTTTTCGACTAACGTATTTACAATGTTTACCACACAAAGACTGGAAATGAGGTTTTAAGTTGTATTTTTATAAAATATTCCGGTAAATAATATGTCGACAAATAATGCGATTAAACTGATGTTAATACAATAAGTATTCAGTTATTAGAGTTTGACGATGAATTTCTAGAAATTTTAACCATATTCTATATTTCAAGATTAATTTCTAAAATACAACACAAACTTACTTCGAATTACCGATCTTAGGTTCTCGTCTGTCACCATAACTGGGTAAAAGCATGTGGGAAACCTGAAGTTTTCTTAAATGTCTCTTGGAGATATTTACCAACCATCATGGTTACAATCCTGAATAATTCTGTAAAGCAGAATTATTGCAATTATTTTCTTTTAAACTCGACGTAAAACATATTCATTTAAAAGTAATATTATAAAAACTTTGGAAAAGAAATAAGTTAATTTTTTAATATGATCAAAAAGAAACGATATGCTTATACTTCACTTGACTACAATTTCACCATAATAAGCAAACTGTTATATCGTCTGTTATTTAAAAAAAAAATTCAAGTTAAAGCACTACAAATAGAAAATAAATTAAATAAAGTATTCGTTCTATTACCTCAATGATATAAATGGTACTGGCAATGCAATAAAGTAGGGAACACAATAGTTGAGGAATCTTTTTCTCATTTCAGAATTTATTTATTTTGAAACAAGTTGGTAATATTGTTCTTTAAGCTTTGGTATCAGATCTGTTTTAACAACATTTATTATAAAGCTTGCTTTTTATGACATATTGTTCTTTGATTTTAATTAAAACTTAAAGGTAATATTTTCAGTAATTTTGACTAGTCAATAACATTATTCTTTAATAAGAGTCTGATTAAATACAAATATTTATAAATTTAAAGGCCGTTAAGATTTTTCCATAAAATAACTTTAAAATCAACACTAACATTATTAATTAGAACTCCAAAGATATGTAGGAATAAAACTTATGCTTTTGTAGAAATTTCAGAACTATTATCCTTTAATCAATAAATAAAAATAAAATATATATGCGCATATATGCGCATGAAATATATTATCGTTATTAAGATAAAGTAGGAAAAACCGAACAGTGACACTGGAACGTCTCTCAAGATGGATCGCCTAATTCTGAGGTTATCTAATTTCCTTGAGAGTACTAATCAATCACATAAAACAAAGTTTATCAGCTTTCACCAAATTATACTCTTGTGATTAGTATAAAATTGGATATTCGATATTTAGTACAACTTCATAAAAATTTCAAATAAAACTATTTTTACGGATTAAAACTCGCGTATATTTGGTTACATTTTTGATTTGAACCCGAAATTTCGAATACTTTGCAGTAATCGTGTTCACGGGTAGACGAGATGTAAGTGTCATAGAAATTGAATAGTTTTAGCCTGTGACTTAATTCTAAACGTATTTTATTAACTTCATATATTAAAAAAAAATTAGTACCATCAATAAATAAATTGAGATCACAACTTTAAAATAAGTAACAATCAAAGTCGTTGTCTTGAGTATGTTTAGTATTGTCAAGTGCGAATGTCTTCGCAGCGAGTGTGATATTCAATACGCAAAATCACAAGTGACTTATGTAATATCAATAAAACTATTTTAAGAATATAACTCTCGTTTATTTTTTTATTTTAAACCCGACGTTTCGAGTGCTTTGCAGCAAACGTCTTCGCGGTAAGACGAGATGATGGTCTATCTGTGTCAGATACCATCATCTCGAAACGTTAAAATAAAAAAATCTAAAAATAAACGCGAGTTATATCCGTAAAATAATTTTATTGAATCAATCCTAGGTAGTGATGACATGTTTAACTAAGGTTTAATTAATATGACCTATGAAATGACCTAAGTAACAATTATAATTTCAGTTTATTTAAAAATCAAGTTGTAAATATATCAAACCACATTATCAAACCGTTTATGAATGAATGATGAATAATCAAATAAAGTCTTTTTAGTTTTAACTTAAAACACATATATAACTAGCCGGCTGGTCCTACGTTATAATGTCGGGACAGCTTATCGATAAATTTATATAAATATATATTTAGATATCTATAAAAGTTTTGATTTAAAAGCATGCTTATATAGTTTCTCATAAATAGAACAAAGTAATACTTACAACTAACCTAACATTCCTACAATTTCATAGGGAATGAATCAAACCTCTTTAAAATGGTTATGATTTTATACTCGACAAAATACAAATGCAAACGATAACGAAACAAACAAACTACCTAGACTACTATTAATAGATGAAAATACAAGGTTTCTTCGGGCTAGGAAGACATTCAATACATAAACCACAAACGACCTTTATAATTTCAGTTTAAATGTTACCATCTTAGCTTTGATCTAATTATAAGTAAACCTTGATGAAATCCATTTATCTAATACAAAATGATTAAGCTTTAACTAAAAAAAATACAAACAACCAATCCAATTCTGGTACTCTTGAATATAAGTTTACTCCGCCGTTGCTATTTGAGAATCGAATTAAGTCTTTATAATTTCCATTTATCTAGATTCAGAAGTCTTGTAGCAATGGTATAGATTTTTTTATTTTATCTTCTACTCGATTTACCATATGTCTCTAAGGAAACATATGTATAAATTAAAAACATGGTAACTGAATATTAAGAAATATTTACGTATTTTGCGTACGAAGCATTTTACGACAACTCTCGTTAATTCTTAGTTAAAAGACGATTATATTGTTCTGAAAATGGTTTACATCGAATTAGTGAAGGTCCCATAACTCATTTAATTAAAATATTAGTAAGACATTTTGAAGATAACGGTTTAACTTCTAAACTACAAGCAAAAAGTCGTCCAAGAACATAGGACTAAAGACAATATTGAGAGACTTCGGCTGTCGGTACAAGGCAATCCACAAATGTCTATTCATGAATTTTAAGCTTGAATCTTAAACTGCATCCATATCACCTGTAATTAACACAAGAATTGAAAGATTCGGATTTCAGAGCCACGCTCACATCTACTAATGAAATGTTTGATCGATTTTCCAATATTGACAATATTCTTTCCTCTGATGAGGTCCATTTCCATATCAATGGGTTTGTAAATAGTCAAAATTGTCGTTACTGGAACAGTGAAAATTCCAAATTCAAACACCAGAAACTACTGCGTAGTCATAAAGTGACAGTATAGGCAGCAATCTTTGGTAGAGGGAAAATTTTGCGGTTTTTTTAATAACGAACTCTATGTTGCGATAAAGAAAGGTTTTTGGGTCCAGAACTTCAAAATTGATTTTAATAAGCCGAATCTACTAGTCATACATCAAATACTCCAGATCGGCTGTGGAACAAATCTTCCCTGGGACTAATTGCAAATTCAAAGAGTTGAGATGGCTACGGCTACCACGTAGTAAAGACTTCAAACCATCTGTTTTTTTTTTGTGGGGACATCACCGAAACAAAGCCTACAGTAATAATAATAATTCGAGTAAGTAATAGTAATAATTCGAGTAACATCGATCAGCTTAAGGAGATTATTCGTGGTGTAATGTCATTTTAAAGGGGATCAACATTTAGATATACTATTTTTAAAAAGTTTAAAAACTTCTTTTTATACTCTATAACTTGTAAATTTTATTTTAACTAAAGCTTTTGTATTTTTTTATAAATATACATTTGCGACTGCGCCCCCTGTATAAAAATAATAAACTCAACAACTATGTTAATGCTACTATTGCTTTATGTTAGTACAATTATGATAATACTACTTTATTTGAAGTTGCACTTCACACACGCACACATACGCTTTTTTGTTTAGTTGACGTTATTAAAATCAAGGAACTTACAGTAGTAATTAGTTTGACTTCACTCATTATATATTCAACTACTGTTACTATCAATATACTATTAGGGCCGCCAGCAGAGAGCGGGGAAAGCTGAACTAAACGAAAAATATATAACAGAAATTTTAACTTGATAATATATATGCAATTAACAAAAAATGATACATATGACAGTCATAGTAAGAATTTAAGATTTTTGCGTATAAAAAAAATTTCAATTAAGAATACGGTTAATTGCAAATGAATTTTTTTTCAAAATTTACTAATTTCAAAATTTTTTTTTTTTTAAATTTACCTATTGAAAGGTGGACATGTGATAATCAACTGCTCCAAATTTAGTAAGTATAGTTTCGCCGTTTCTCAACTGCATGGTCGCCAAATGACTGAATTTAATAGTTTTTACGCTGTAAATTAAAATTTATAAACTAACCATACTTCATATATAAATTCGATATTTTTTAAATTAAGTTATGATCTATCTACGCGTTAGTTTCCGACCAGCAAGATATGTTGATATATTACAAACGCAGACACGTATTTTTATGTATTATTTCGGTGGTCGACTAGTTATTTACGATTTATGGTCATCTTATTCCATACAAAAATATTATAAAATGCTGAATTTGTCGTGGTAAACTGGCAAATTTCTTAACACTTCAATAAATTAACATGCCGCTGCTAATGTTTGATGATCAAAGCAATAGCAATAGCAAACTGTTTCCGCCAATATGGGTGTAATCCATTAGGCGAAGACGCCTTTGATTAATGAGATATGTGAAAAGATATGCAAGGAAAAACACAATTCTAATCAAAATAAAATACACGATCTACTAGAGATTATGATATGTAAAAGTTATATCTTTTATAGCCGTAAAAGTTTTGAAATTTACCATTATTTAAACGTCTTTATTAATATTTCCTTGTTAGATTTGGTGGGTTTTATGTTTTGTGGGTTTTGAGAAAAAGTTTCGTTTAAAAAAATATCGTTCTCTTTGCAGGAGCGCTCACTGATTACTTGCATTACCCATAATATATATATATAATTGTGATTATATTTTACCCAGAAAATATAGACACTTATTAAAAATACAATACGGTTATGTCACCTAACGTCTCCAATAGTACACATAAGTAACTTTGTGTACTACTGGAGACGTTAGACTAAAATAACAATATTTTAAGTACACATAAGTAAATATTGTTATTTTAGTTTGTAGCGTACAACAGTGGATTTGATGTATCACAAATTTATAGACTACATGTTAATAATTATGATTGCGCTCAAAGAACAGCAAAATCGTTCGATTTAACTTTATAAAATATGAATGAGTCTAAAAAAATTAAATTTTAGTATGAAAAAGTTCTGAAATGGCGACCACGAACCTGGAGACGCAGCGTATCCCAGACTCTCGAGCAGACCTCCCACGAGATGGACCGAAGGCCTGGTGAGGGTCGCTGGATAAGAACGGCCCAGAACCGTTCCCTCTGGTCCTCAGGAGGGAGTGCTGTGTCTAACACTGAACTACTCCCGACTGAAATAATGATGATGATGATGACGGAAAATATATAAAATGAAAGGCAGATTGTTTTGGAACTAAATTTTAATCATAATCCAAAAAATAATTTTATTAACAAATTGCATTTCTAAGTTATAAGTTGATAAGCTTCATATAGAAACAGAGGTTGGGGAGATTACATATTATAATCAATAATTTTCTTTGAAACGATATATCGATTCGATATCATTTTATAAAAACAATAAACTTAACTCTGTCTATAATATATTTTGAAAACAAAATTTCAAGCATAAGTTAAAAATATGACTCGAAATTCGTATATGTTTAAAAAGTAAATATTTTAGAGATTCTGCATAAAACAAAAAAAATAGAGTGTATTTTATAAACATACGCAAACTTTACAAATATGTACTTGAAAATTTTATTGAATAAAAAATTTATCTCTATCTTCGTCAGAACCCATACTATTATTTTAATGTAACTAAGAAATGTATTTGAGGCAATAAATGAAACGTACAATATCATAAATATTTTCTTTTACAACCAGGGATGAAACACAAATAAAGAAAAAAGATTTTAAAAAAATACTTTAAGTTCACTACTATATTTCTGTAAGAGATTTAAAAGATTTTTTATCAATCATTTATTAAAATTATTTGAAAATTTTAAACCTTAAATGGTACTTTCTAAAATCATTACACTTGAAGATACTTATTAATTTGACTAACTCGTGATAATACTTCGTTATATTTTGCGACCTAAAAAATGCTTTACATGAAAAAGTAATTATCGATCATATTATTAATACAAATATATGCCCATTTTTTGTTCATTAGAAAAATCTGTTAAGAATAGCCCCCATCGACCGGGAAGGTGATGATCGGGGAGGTTATGTGAAAATACCTACTAAATAACCAACGGTTGTCCTAACGCCTTACCTGGACGGTACGGAAACTAGTTGATATAATTCGTGAAAAGTGAAAGACTCACGTAGGAAAACATCATCGTTTATGTCCTAAAACTTACTGACAATTCGTGAATCCGTTTTATTTTTGACATGCACAAAGTTGGTAACGTTTCAAAATACCACTATGAATTAGAGTGTTTCCCCAGTTCTTTTCACCAGAATATGCATCTTGTAACTCTTGACACTCGGTGATAAAAAAAAAAGTCTGTCTTACCTTCAGGAACGCTATTAATATTTATGATGTCAATATTTATGTAGGAGTCGACGTAAGCGCTCTTGTTGCATTGATACGAGTATTCCTTTAGATACCAAGATAAAATACAATTTTTTATCTTAGGTCCTTTTCTGTTTATGTTGTCTCACATACTGATTATATTTACTAGGGCTGCCAGCACACAAATAGAGGGAGCTGAGCGACACGAAAACTATATCACAAAAATTTTAGCTTGAGACAAGTTCCCCAATGTCAAAATCAATGTTCAATTAACAAAAAATGATACATATGTCCGTCATAGTAAGAATTTTTCATCTCCACGTTCAATAGAACGTTTCAATTAAAAATAAAATTAATTGCAAATTTAAACCAAATTGATCGATTTGACCGGTAAAGCACTGAGCGAAGCGAAGCTCAATTATAATACTTCTAGCATTCTGTAATATTACTACTAACATTAACACTTATTCAACTTCGTTATTTATAAGTATGGAAATAAAATTCTTTCCTTCCATTGTCGTATGATAATACACAGGAGTTTCAAACTTGTTGTTTTGTTTGTAAATTTGCCGAAAACTCTTCAGTGTTTCAGAAATTACCATAATCCGGACTTTTGTTGGAATAATTTCGGTGCACAGTTGTTCGAAAACATATGTAGTGGACTGCAGCAAAACGAGTAGGTTGTGCATTCGTGAAATTTTCCGTGTAATACGATGAACCTCTGGGCTGTGACAAAGAGAGAATTTAATATCTTTCTTCTGTGTATTTGTGAGAATTCTTGGATAAAAAAAATTATGAATTTCTATTGTTAAAACTTAGTCTGAGCTACCTGATACAGGTTATGGTATTTCTAATTCTCAATTTAGCTAAGTTGTTTAATTGCCGTAAATACAAATATTTTGCGTTAATTTATCCCGATATATAAATTAATATTATATGACAATAAATTTTTAACTACATAACTTTGTGACTAACCTACATACAAGTACTCGTATGTTGTATGTAACTGTTTAGTTTACTTTATTACATAACGTCACATATAAACGTTATTTACATAACGTCACATATAAATAAAATATTTATATGTATATGTAGACGTATTAGAGTGTACTCATTTGCATGTATGTCTATTGCTAATTTATAACTTTACACCACTTTCCATCCAATAGGATTATCCTATATTGTATGGTTGCCTCGAAGAAATCGCCTAAGGCGATAAGGTCGTCAATTGTACTAAATTTCTCTTTTTTAAAAAAAAAGTATCTTGAGCATGAAGCATACTTTAATTTGACAATCTCACGCGCATTTTATTTACAACATGGTTCTCTTTTCATGAGTTCTCATATTTATGTTTATTTTTATATATTCTATTCTAAACAAAAATTTTATGTACATACATACATTTTTTGTTTAGAATAGAATTAATTACTTAAAATAATGAGTTATATTAGTTAAATAATTAACCTAGAATAGCAAGATAAAAGTTATTCAAATATTCCTCTGTTCTTTCATATGATACAAAATGTCTTGTCAATATATCCTTAATAGAATCCTCTATGTAAGCATGGTTATGGCAATAAAAGGTTAATATTTCATAATTTGCATTGTTTACACCCTTTAAAACCTTCTGAACTATGTTAATTAAAATATTAGCTGCTATTTGAAGTTTTCTCATGCTTACATATGTCCATTCCATGACAACTTAACATTTGACATGGTTATTATTTATGGTTAAACTTTTTATTTCGACCGTGTACGCGTACAATAGTTCTTTATAATAATTTTGAATAGCAATAGGCAATACTATTATATAGAGATAAATCTTATTACTACGAAAATTATTAAGAGTTTAATATAATCAAGATTTTGTTAATGTAGAATATATATTGGAAAATAATATAATTCACTAATATTAAATACTTTAATTAAATAAATTTATTTACATAAAATAATACAAATAAAAAAGTTGATGGCAAAAAGCTCAAGCCAAAAAATATGTATCAGTAATATATACTTACTTATGGCAAGTAATATATATGATGTATTGCCAGACCCTAGTTGTAGCTAGTTACTTCATGAATAACAGTAAAGTCAATTCTATAAAGTTATTGTTAATAATTTAATAATAATTTGAAACAATTAACACTCACATACTAACACGCACGTTGTTTTACTCTAGTAGCTTTAGAATGATCCAAGTTTAATACTAGTATGGTATTATATATCTAAGTTGAATACATAAAGTCTACAGGATGGTCAATTTCCTTAAAACTTACGACCGTCAAGCCCCTGGAGTATTTTTTATGAGACTGATGTCATTACCATTTACTCGTAATTGCTTAAACTACCTTTGAAGCAGCCTTGAATTTGTTTTTCATAAAATTAATTGAAGCTACTAGTTATTTAAATTTTCATTTAAATTAATTTACAGTCTAAAGTATTATACTGCAAGGATTAAAAACCCTTTTTTTCTATAAATTAAAAAGATTTTTTTAAAACTAACTTTCTGATTCCCAAACAGTTATTAACTTTAAATTATATTAATTTCTAATAAAATACAGAAGACAATAAACTTTAATTACATCGAGTGAAGAAAAAAAAAATTAATTATTTATCAAAAAAAAAAGTGATTGTTATAATTTTAACGTGGCCATTTTTTATAGACTATTTGTCTATTATATAATTTTGAGGAATATACCTGATAAATATGTTTTTAACAATAATTTGTGTTGTTCTTTAAAAATAATATTCTCACCGATAATAGTTTTCTAAATTAAAGTTCTCTATAGTTTAAAGCAGCACAAAATAAAAATAAGTTTTCCTTTAAAGATCTTTACAAACGACTTGAGGGGCCACATTGAAATGGTATCTTAAAATATATTGAAGTTTCGTCTCTATCGGGCTTCCGCAAAAGTAAACAAATTCAATATACATTTATTCGAATACCGAGGCTTGTTTTATTTGAATAACTTTAGAGGATTTACCAACAACGCATTGGTACAAAGATGAACTTTTAAATCGGTATATTAACTTGAAGATACTATAAAACTATTTACAGTTATTCTAAAATATTGCATTGAAAATACTAAAAAAATACTATTTTAGTAATTTACTGAAAAAAATATTTCTTCTATTATTATATTTATTCATATTTTTCTTTACAATGTTTCTCTTAAATAGTTCAATATATACCTTATTTAAATAAATTAATAAAAATCCATGGCATATTATGACATACTATCTGAATAAAGACACTTACTCTTTACCACTTCGTAAGTACTTCGAAAAATATGTATACAAGTTTACTAACTTCAAAAACAAGAATTCGATTAATAAATGTATCTAAAATCATAGAATGTAATTTAAAAAAACAACGACTTAAAAAGATATTGTTTGCTGTATTGCGTATCCTAAATCTTCCTTGTCTTTCTAATCTATCATTTTCTTGTTGAAAGAGGGTAACACTGATTACCTTTTCAATTTCTAACGATTACAAGATGGCATCCATATTCAGAAGTTTTATTAAAAATGTTTGAAACGATAAATGTTATTGCCTTGTAACAATTTGTATTTTATGCAATTAAATTAATATAATTATTACTATGTTTTTTTGTATCCATTGTGTTAATTTACGATTCAATTCTTGGAGATATTGCAGACTTAAATTACTTTCAGAGTTGTTCTTACAATTTAAAAATCTTAAAATAATTAAAAAACGAAACATCTCTGTTTCGTTCTTTTAGATAAATTATAGATAGATTTTATTTCAAACGTTAGCCTCATCCTAACTGCCTAAAGATATATTATATTTAATTTCATATAAAGTACAAGTTATTTCAAGTTTTTATGAAGATTAGTATTGCAAGAAATAATTGATGTTCATGTGTCAACACACATGCATTATACAGCTTAATTTAATTTTAATTCTCTTAAGCGACATGAGCCGCGGTACAAGAAACAGCACGTCTCTCGCCACGAAACAGCTAACAACTACGCTGTACTTAATCAAGGTCTTAGTACCAGACCCGACTTATTAGATGTGATGACAATTGATTGCATTAAATGCAATCATATAAATTAATATAAATTAACATTTAAGATGTAAATTTTATTAATATCAGAACATTTAAAGTTAGAAATTAAAATTCCTATGTTCTTCTAGGGTTGTAAACATTTTGATATAAAGCATGAACTATAAAAATAACAACCCCTTCAAAACACTAAAATACATGTGAATCTAATTATAATTTGAAGTACCCAAAAATTATAGTATTAAGATAAAACAATTTTATCATTTGATACTTAATAGATACAAATTTGTACGTGCCTCTCTTCCCAGAACGTCTGATTGTGACAGTAAATTACTCGCTAATGGCACACCACTAATTGGTACCGCCTTATGTTGAAAAACTCCTTAAGGTTTTTTTGAAACATGAGATTATCACTAGTACAGTACAGAGCAACAGAATTTTATTAGCAGGAAACATTCACCTTTTGACTATTAAGAAAATTAACAATAAATTAAATATTAAGATCATTAAAATAATGCAACAATATTTCTAAAAATAATATTAATGTCATCTTCTTGAGTAACGAATTTACGTACTAACTTCAATACCTAATTTTGTACACATAGGTATGATCATGCAGTTTTAAACAAAATACATTGCTTGAAAACTCTCCGTTTTTTTTAATTTTATACATTATTTGACACTTAATAGCTCACAAAATCAATGCTTAAAAAAAGACACTAGATAAAAAAAACATTAAACATGAAATGCAAAACGGCTATATAAATGTTTTTTGTAAATGTTTTTAAAAATGCTTCTCCTTTAGTTCCTACGGACGAAGACACTGATAAAAACTAGGGAACTACGAAGAAAATGAATTTATAATATATATAAAGATATATGAATATTTTGTTGGTATTGTAAAGTTACAGTCGGGACGACATTGTCTGTGTTATAGTTTTGTGTAATTTATATCCCATTGCGGTAACTGCGGTCGGATGTAATTACTACATGCCTTGTGTCATACACTATATTGGTCTTTCAATACAGATACATACTTGATATGATAGTACAAATTTGAATTATTAAGCTTAACACTAAATATTAAGAATATTAGTATTTAAAATATTAATTAAAATAATTACAATTTTAATGTTACTCAGATTGTAGGCAACCTAAGCGTGCAAGCAGATAATATATACAATAATTTGCATAATATATTAAATGTGTGTTTGTATTGAGTAACACTTTTAATTTCTAACTCTTATATTAGAAGTCAATTGGATCTCCATAATAATAGGTCACGCAGTCCTTGCCTTGAACAGATCCGACATAGGGGTGCAATCATCTTTATGATTGATGAAGCTATTGTCGTAGGAATCCAATCATCTCGGATAAAATGGATATTATTTGATATTACTAAGAACTGATTGAGATTTTAATGTAAAATTTTGAATCCAAGAAATAAATATCAACGTTAACTACTTCTAGAATCTATATTACTTTTATAAATTATATTTCATTTTAGTAATGTTATGGAAATAAATATATTAAATGATCAAAATAATAATAATAACCCATTCCATTCTTCTTCATATGCCATACCTTGGCCCTTTAAAAGCGTAGTCGTAATTTTATGCTGGTAGAAGCATACGTAAATCCTGTAAAGTTATTCAAATGAAGCAAGCCGTGGCATTTTGAATAAATGTATATTGAATTTGTTTACGTTTGCTAAAGCCATTCAGATAGGCCATACTTCTATTTATATTTGAGGCTACGATCTACATATTATTGTTTCTATGTGTAGGAGTTACATTTTGGGTTGATGTCAAAAATGAAATTTTGTTTTTAAATATAAAAGTGGGATAATTAATTATTTTATAAGAAATTACTTATACATTAAAGTTAATTAATAATAGTTTAAAACTAAGTATTATCCAGACGTATATCTAAGCAATTTAAAGTTTCAAATGTGTTTCATATGGTATCTTTTTATTTGCCATTTTATATTGAAGTATAAACGAAATTATTATGGATAAAAATATATTATTAAATCTTTATACCTAGTAAAAGTAATTTTTAAATTCAACATCGATAAATTTACAAATTTGTCACTAATATTATATCGCAAATTTGAGATATTTTATTAAAAATGTAAAAGTCAAGAAGATATACCTGGCATTTTCAGCTTTGAATTATATAAAATTGGAATGAAAATATTTTTCTTCAAAAGATCTTGTATGCACAAGTAAATTTTATTTCTATAAGAGAAAAGAACTCACTAGTCACAAAATCTCTGTAACTACAAGAGTCACACCTTTGAAGTTTACATAAGTCCCTTTAAGCATATAAGATGTAGGCCTTTACTAAGACGAAATATAAAAGACAAATTTGAATTAAAATTAAATAAAAGTTAGAAATTCTAGTCAAAAGCTAAATAATTTAGACATATTGTAATTAATGAATTGATAGGAGCCAAGTTAATAGTGAAATGTCCACACTTGCTGAGCTGGTCAGCAATCCACAGGAACTCCTCGTAAAATAAACAGTAAACAGTTTTGTTTGGACTGGAGTAGTGCGGTTTATAATGGGTATTGTTAAATTCGTTATTTAGATGAGAGTGTAGTTAGATTGTTTTATTTGGATTAACTCAAATAAAACTCTAAATAAAGCTGATAGGACAAGAAAGTTACGCTTAGCTTTATATTTAGCTCAAGTAAATTTACATACTAAAGGTATATAAATCTATAATGTATCTTATGTTTTGGCTTTTATTAACTTCTTGATTATTAAAGTAATTGATTGGCAAAATCCTTTTTTTGTAATATCTCTGTTTAAGGTGTCTTGAGTAATTGTAGACTAAAAAAATAAGAACTGCTCATTTTCGACTTATAAAAAACTAATAACGCAATTAGGGTGGTTGTGGTGTTGACAAATGTTATTAAAAAGTGATAACAATTGAAAAATATATATATTTTTGTTTTTTTTTTATAGAAAATGCAAAATATTCAGTATAATGTCTAATAATCAAGTGATAGAATGACATTAAAAAAATAAATAAATAAAAAAAATAAATAAAAACCAATATGCCTACTAAATAGTATATGCATATTAAATAATATAATAAAAAAAGTTAATGTCGTTGCCCTCCTATTACTACTTGTTTACTATTAAATGATGTGGGTACTTATAAATCACAAAAAAAAAAAAACAAAAATACTTTTCATTTTAATTAAACATTATACACCCAATGATTTATAATAAAACTCTTACATCAGTAAATGAAATGTTATCCAAGGAATACTATAATGTAAAAATATTATAATATTTAAAATGTAAATATAAACCATATACATGGTATAATATCTTTTACTTTAAATACATTTGTATGATAGCATCTTCCAGACTCTTAATGGTTTTACGCCACCCACTTATATTGTTTTACATTTCTCAACTCTCAACACCCCAGACGGTACTAGAGCAAAATTTTGTTACACTATCGCGTTGCGAGACCTCTTTGCCTGGTAATGATCTTGCTCAGTATATCTTACTGCAAACTGCAAAAAGGTAATTAGCATATAACAAGAAAATGCTAATATGTATAATATATTATTTTATAGGAAATAATCTGTTGGATACTATGGATATTTCAGAGCCAGATAAGAAAAATTAAAAATTAACAGAAATACATAATAAAAATTACTCTCAAAGTTTATATTATTAATAGTCCACGTCTATTATTATTGGTTGATTAAGTTTATTCAGGAATTATCAAAATCTTTAGTTTGAGAGAATCATTCATGCGAATGTGAGGCACAACATACGTAAATACTGAAGCGTACAGAGTGAGGTAAGTTAGCAAGATCATATTTTGAGCCACAAGTTGCACATCTGTGTTAAGACAACAGGAGAATTTAATATCCTCCGGTTATGTATATGCAAACAAAACATCTATTTCGTCAAAGTCAATATTAACCATTTTCTCTACATATATTATTTATTTATTTATTTATTTAACACTTTATTGTACACCAGATACATTAAAGAACAGGCTTGTTGATACATGTACAAAGGGCATGTATTTTTTGTTTAAAGAACTGCTGGATTTTGAAAAAAATAAAACTGTTTGACAGTTAAAGTTATGATTGATTATCTATTACAATATTGATTGATGATTATCTAATACGATACAAAAAAAAAAGGTGTTTTTTTTCAATTTTGTTTATAAAATCAATAAAGTTCCTTTTCTATTTTCGCTTTTAATTTTCATAAACAGAATATGCAATTTTAAAAGTTCTTTTATTATATGAGAATAATTGTGAATACAAATAATAGCATGGTTATCCTTTCATATACGATTAGCTATTCAATTGTAGAAGATAACTGTGAATATAATGTAATTAAGAAACAAATTATACCGAAACTCGAAACAATATGTAAATCTTATAAATAAATTTATGATACTATAATTTTTTTGAAAAGCATTATATTAACTTGTTTGTTTAAAACAAGTATGATTATAGTATTTTCTTTTGTGAATATAGTATTTGGTGAAATCATTCAAACCGCTGAGTTGAAACAAAATTAAAATCTAATAAGCTATTTTAAATAATTTTATGTCGGGTAGGATTATACTAACTAACTAACTATACTGTCGCTTTTTTTTAATTTAGCTTTTCCAGACCTTGAATGTCACTATATCTTAATATTTTCATATAAAATAACTCAATACTTTCCCATACATAATAAAAATAAGATACAAAGAAAGCGTGTTGATAGGACATTTAGTATGCAACACGTCTCGACGAGACAAATTATAGCCGTTGGAGAGTAGCGGAATCGGTAAAGTGTATGTTATTGCGATTCTGGAAATTATAATGACGTCATGTAATATTTCATTAATAATTCCTTATATTAATTGTTATTATTTATCGTTAAATTTATAATTATTTGTTTCAATATCATAAAATATTTGACTTCAAATGAAACTATTTTTTACGGATTAAAACTCGCGTATAATAATTTTCCTTTGTTTAGTTTAACAAATGCATTTAATTAGTATAAGATTCCGATTCTTCCTTTTGAAGAGTGCAAGTAGGATCTTATTTTCTTTGATATATGATATAACTTCAACTGTTCTTATTATTTCTAACTTAATCTTTTTATTTCTAAGTTTTCTCTTTAAGGTTAAGAAATATTTAAATCAAACACTATGGCCTACTAAAAAAAAGAGAAAAAATTTTTTTAATCATATCTATTCAACATATTTTGAGTAACAAAATAAATTTTATCAACACTTTACCCATGTACTAATTAATACGTTTTACTAATTTTTATAATCAAAATAACACATTACGAATGAATCGCTTGCGAAATATTAAACAGGTGACAAAAGGTATTTTCGTACTCTCATATTGGTCCCGAATAATTCCAATTTGTATAAATTTATTTATTATTTTTGCAACAATGTGATACACTAAAATAATAAAAAAAAATCCTAACGAAATGAACTTGCACTAGTTTTTCGCCTTTGTCACATATTTTAAAAACGTAAACAAATAATGATATTACATCAATAAGGATATAAAAAAAAGGATCTATCTATCTATGAATTATGTGAAGATAAGAGTTTTTTTTTTAAATAAAACAATTTTTTTACGGACTAAACTCGCGTATAATTTTGTTTCATTTTAATTTTTACCCGACGTTTCCAATGCCTTCGAAATGTCTGAGACACGAAACGTTGGGTTACAATTAAAATGTAACCAAATTATACGCGAGTTTAATCCGTAAAAAAATAGTTTTATTTCAAATTTGTACTCTTAAAATATAAGAAAATATAGTGTTTTTTTATTTAAAAAGAAGGGATAAATAGCGCAACAACCCACGGTCTCTTTTGAATATTTGAACATCCTCACAAAATGTTTTGTATGCACACGTGTTTTTAAAGTACTAAAGATGAAATTTTAACAACATCCTAGTAGTTCGTGAACAGTTTCTTTTGAACTTTGCTGTAGAGAAACGATATACATCCAGGTGGTAGGGAATTTATTGGAACTAGTAACATAACAGAAAAAAACGAATAAAAAGTCACACAGCGGAAATGTGTTGCAAGAATCTATTATTTGGAATACTCATGATAAAAGCGATAGATGCCAAATGTCACGTATCAGTTAAAAATAGCACAACGGATTTATATTGTTTCAGATTATGCGATTATACAATATACTTTATATATACTTTTTAAATATGAGACATTTCGATCTTTAAATGCACTATTAAAACTTTTATAACTGATTAGTTCTAGATACAAAATTCCAATCCCCTTCAAGCTTTTCAATCAATTAATTTCTCATTATAAAAAAAAATTGAGTACTTTTTGTCAAAATTTTTAATTAGCAGCCTAAAGGGTTGCTCATTAAATCATAACAGATAGCCAGATAGATGTGTTACTTATGGTTTTATTATTTTTAAGCATTTTAGTGTGGATACCCCGTTTTCTAAAGATTATAAGTCATTATTTCACAATTTTGGAGCAATATACAGAAGTAATATATAAAATAAGGATGCTTTAAAATTACAAAACAATATAAAGCTAAGAAATCAATTCAAACCAGACATTAAATTTATGGTAATTTAATTCCCATTTTTTTGTAGAACTACAGAGGCTAGTACTAGATAAAACTTGCACTTTAAGCACCTATTCTTAGAGCTATGTTAAAGTTATTATCATTTTTTTTTAAACATTTTGTAAAAACCAAACAAATGTCTAATATGTTTTGTTTTTACATATAAAATAATACTAATAAATCATCATTCTCTATATATTTTACGGTTTTTGATGAAACTGGGAGGTTACAATAAACGAATGTCTTTCAGATATAGAAACATAAATATAACTATCATATTACACCGGTTTTAGTAGACACAAGTACTTCATACCTGTCGAAAACCTTGAAATGGTCATCTGTTTTTTATATTATTGATTTCTCCCCCGAAGGAGAAACGTTTTCTTATATTTCATTAATTAGATTTCTGTTAGTAAATTTATTTACGTAATGATATAGTTATTAGATTTTGTTACTTATTTGTTTAATAAATTTTTAAATGAGATTTTCTTGAAAAAAAAGTTAAAAATACGTCATAGTGAATCGCTGTCTGTTTTAAAAAGAGCATTTCCTCTCACAATAAATTGTATATAGGTTTTACTTAGTTTTAATAGTTTTATAACGGTACTTGTGCACTGATTAATTCTACTTATTTTATGCATTCTCACTTCCTGGGTTTGCTGGAAGGAAACTCTTACAGAGATAAGTTTGCCACGCCTCTTCTTTAAGGTATCTGATGTACAAAAAAATTAAAAAACTTAATAATTCTAACTTAAGTCTAAAAAAAAAATCTCTTAAATTAACATCTTTATATTTTCTGTCCCCTTTATTTGCTTCATGTTATCAGCCATGTTTCATGATATAACCATCTATATAAAATTTCACACATCTCTTGTCCTATTTCAATAGTTATGTATTTTTGTGTAAATTTTCTGGAAAGTAAAATATATTCAGAAAATAATTTTATTTTTTTACTACCACATTATATTTATTAATTAACGAGAAGTCTGTTTTTGATGTCCAGACAATCAGGTATACAAAACTATGTTAAATTATCATTTATATAAAATATATTAAAAGACTACTAATTCAAACACATGATAGTTCCCAAAATATTGAACATATAAAAAATTGTCAAGAAAAAAAAAATATTATGAAAGCATACAAAAATAAGCAAAAAGAATATTTACCGGATAATCTTAATAATCCCAATATTTTGAATATACATTTTCTCAATGCTCCCGGGAATCATAACATAATATGTGAGTCATGTATGGACTTTTTGACAAAACTAAATACAATAACAAATCATTTACTATTAACATAGTAGATGTTGATACTGTATTAAAGGCTCTGCGAAGTATCAAATCGAAGGCAATTGGTGCAGATGGCATTTCAATTGATATGTTAATAACATCAACGACTATTATTTTAGATTCCATCACCACTATTATAAATACTTCAATCAAGTCCAGCTCTTTTCCTCTGTTGTGGAAAAAGGCGGTAGTTAAGCCATTAGCTAAAAAAGTTAACCCTAGTACTTTAAATGACATCCGGCCTATTAGTATTCTGCCTTGCTTATCGAAAATTATGGAAAAAATTGTTTGTTCTCAACTCACGCAGTACATTGAATCAAACAATATCTTGCCATCTATGCAATCTGGATTTAGGAAAGGTAGAAGTACTACTACTGCTCTTCTGAATGTTGTGGATGATATTCTGAGTGCACAGGATGCTGGTGAGTGTACTATTTTGGTCTTACTTGATTTTTCCCGCGCTTTTGATACTATAAACTGGATAATGCTTTTGTCTAAGATGACGTATTATGGTTTCGGTAAAAAAGCAGTTGATTGGTTTCGAAGCTATTTAGTTGATAGATTGCAGGTAGTAGAAGTAACGCTTGGGGATGGTTCGAAAAGTACGTCAGAGTGAGGAACAATTTCCAGAGGAGTTCCCCAAGGTTCAATCCTGGGCCCTGTGTTATTTTCTTTGTATTGTGCTGATGTAATAAATAGTATAAAGCATTGTAAATTTCATATTTATGCAGACGATATCCAACTTTATATTTCAAACCATCTAATCTTAATTTTGCCCTTAACAAGCTTAACACTGATCTGATCAACATAGCCCGGTGGTCGGAGTGTAATGGTATAACTTTAAATCCTGACAAAACCAAATATATGTTACTTGGAACCCCAAAACTAACTCGTAAAATCTTACATTTATCACCATCCATCAAAATACATAATACCCAGATAATGCGTGTTAGTGAAGCGAAAAATTTAGGCGTGCTTATGGATGAGCACTTGAGATTCGAAAACCACGGTAAAAATACTATCAGTTCTTGTTTTTATCGACTCAATCTAATGTATCGCATAAGGCCATACCTATCTACAAAGGTTAGAATTAATCTGTGTGAATCGCTTGTTTTATCAAAATTAAACTATGCTGACGTAGTAATAGGTCCCAGACTACTGGCACGTACCAAGCGCCTTATTCAAAAAGTACAAAATGCGTGCGCGAGGTACTGCTTCGCTATCCCACCACGATCCCACGTTACACCATTTTTAAATAATGCACGTTTATTGAAAATGGACTATCGCAGACAGCTCCACCTCGCCACATTAATATTTGGTGTCATTAAATATAAAATGCCACCTTATTTATATTACAAATTAAAATGGCTTGGTGACGTGATCGTTCTACATGCTACGAAAGCAGAGTTTCTTTGCGGAAGTTTGCCATTGTTTCGTACAGCCGCATTCCGTGGCAGCTTTAAATATTCGGCAACTAGTTGCTGGAACAACCTTCCACCGCCCTTGCGTGACCTTAAAAATATTAAAACTTTTAAAATTAAATTGAAATCATTTCTAATTAACTTACAGACTACGTAAATATTTATTGTTTCATTTATTGATTTCTTTATGCATGTATGTGTGTGTGTGTGTAGGTATGTATGTATATATGTGTGTATGCGCGCATCTATGTGTATGTGTATGTGTATATGTATATATATATATATGTATGTGTGTGTATTGGTATATATGTATGTAAATATATACTTTTAATCCTACTTCCATGTTCAGCACGCTGTTCTATATCGGTGTTCCAGACCTAAATAGGTTTGCCGAATAATTTATTTACAATTTTAAAACCTGCTTTGTAGTTTACTAAGACTAGGTAAATCCATTTTCAAACCGTTTTTATTTTAGAAATACCTGCATTTATGAGATATGCTAATAATAATAATAATTATTATTATTTTTCATTTTATTTTAATCATTATTATTATTATTTTTTTTTGTTTAGTATTATTTTTTTTTTTTTTGTTTAGTATTATTATTTTTTTTTTGTTTAGTATTATTATTATTATTTTTTTTGTTATTATTGTTGTTGTTTTTGTTGTCATGTTTATGTTTTGTTAATTTACGATTGTACATAAGTTTTATTTTTATACTGTAATACAATAATTATTCTTAATTCCATCTTGTTCTTTTTTTTTTTTTTTCATTTATTATATAATTTATGCATTCTGTTTAATGTAGGTACTCCATCATTGTTCACCTTATTTTTATTATATTACCATAGTACCTACATTAACGTTTATCATTTTCAATTCTTTTATTTTTATGTAAAATATCTGCTTATACTTAGCGACGTAACTGGCTTAAAGGCAGCCACAGAATACCAGCTTTGAGAATATTGTTCTCAACAATCAGCTGAGTGGCCAACCTTTTTGGATAACTGTATCTTTTTTTTTTGTTTTTTTTTTAATTAATTAGTGTCAATAGTGTTAATTGTTAAGTGATTGGTTGTTGTATTTTTTTTTATTTTGCTGTATAGGTTGTCCAAATAAAGATTTTTGATTTGATTTGATTTGATTTGAAATCTATGATTAGGCCAATAACCTTATACTAATGGTAATATATTTCGTTTAAATAATATTTAACAATTCTTATTCATTGTATTCCCTTTTTCATACATTTTAATAATAAAAAGATAGCTTAATGCTGAAACCACACTGTCTCTTTTGTAGTGTTTCATCCCCTGAATTCCATTACAGTAAAATACTGGTTTCGCTGTTCTCAAGTGACTATAAGTTATCTAGTCGTGTTAGTATGCATACTACATTTATACGCCTTTTAGCAGGTTTGAAGTTATGGTCCACAATAGTCATGTAAAGTTCTATTAAATTTGAAGTCACTTTTGCTCGTTGAAGTTAAGAAATCATGACTTCACTTGATGAATTGAAAGATTTTTTAATAGCCCAAATATTTTGAGACGTTAGCTTGCGACTGTTTACACGAATATCAAAGGGTCTTTGAAATATAAATAATAAGATTATGGTCTTTATATTAAAGTAGTAAATCCCAAATAAAATAAATGTCAAGGTGCCATTGGGAATGATGCAGTAAAGTTTAATGTTCAGAAATTAAAATTTTAACTGCAACGGTTTGAATAAAATTTATGCAGAGTTTTTTAACTTTATCCTATTTTTCAGCAAGCTGTTAAACTTAAGGAATTACTGAAAGCGATAATAGAGGAATGCAGTGAACCTTGTTCGCTATTAGAACAGCGAGTAATTAAAGTCCGTACTATTAAGTACAGATTTTAAGTAAAAAATTTCTAAAACTCGATTCTCAGATTAAAGTGAAGTTGAATAAATTGATTTTTGCAATATTTTTTTTTGTTATTAAATTTAAATGAAACGATTTTAATGTTTTTGAAATTTAATATTTGTTATTGAAGTTTAAATAAATGTTTCATTATTATTTAATTATAAAAATTAAAATACAGATTGTTACAATTTGGTTCAATATTAAAGAAGTAACTTCTAAGCATTTATTGCATTGAAACAAGACTTCTCTTGTTATTTTATATTATATTTACCCAAGTTTCAGCTTAAAAGGCCCTTTTAAAATCACAAATTTGAATTGAAAACATATCCCTCTTTGTATTTTTTATTCAACTGTTCCCATAGTCTTAGAGGTTGCGTTGTGTTGAGTTTATTTTTTAAATGTTTGATTTAAAGATATATTATGTAGTTTCTTGGTCCAGATTCTAAGAATACATCAGAAAGTATTATCAAACGTGTGCTTGTTTCAATAGCATAATCTAAGATCTAATAAAAAATCATGCTTAGAAGATAGAAATTTCTTGCAGGAATTAATTTATAATTTAATTTAGACATTTCGCTTCTCGGTACCACTACTAACGTATTGTCTAGTAAGAATACGAAATCCATTTTCTAATGCTTAAATTATGCTATTTTATTATATACTTAATGCTTTTTGTCTCATGTGTTTTGTCTTCAAACTCGAGGATTTTCATTTAATTTTGGGGTGTATAATTGAGTTTTGGAATGGTTTAGTTTTAAGATTAGATTTGGATGGTGCTGTTATCGGTTTCTACGGATTTTGTTATATTTTTAGGACAGGATAACGTCTGCCGGCAAAATATTATATTTATAATACACACGAACATTTATGTGTGTCAATGAATGACATCAAGATGATCTAAAAGTCATGGTTGATTGACAATCATTCAATACTATGATAACATGATAAGTAAAATAATTAGATATAAATCTAAAATTCTATTATAACTGTAGGTATTAATTGATCCATGAGATTTATTTTATTAATTGATTAAATTTATTAGGAAAGTATGTATGACGAAAAAGAAATTCACTTTTTTATTATTCCAAATTAAAATGGCTGAGTTTCCACCTTATATATATATATATATATATATAATAAGCTTAAAATTCATCTACATCAGATGTACAATATATCCATGTACTATCGTATTAATCTAAGTATATGTAAACGAGGGGACTAATTCTGAGCAAGGTCAATCTGATATCCTGAAATTTAACTGACCCTCGAGAGTTAACCGTCCAGTTACAAATGTTCTGAAATCGAAATCGATTTAAATTATACCTTCGAAATTATTTCTAAGAAATAAGAATCTATTTTTAACCATCAATTGTTAAATTGTTAAAAAATATATATTTTTGTTACAAATTTAAGTGTAGGTTTAAAAGTATAAGTTAATAAAAATAAATTTTATTCAAATTTTATTCATCGATACAATATGTAAAACATAAAATAATCTCCATTGCACTTGTAAAATTGCATTAGAGGTGAATGAATGAATTAGGTTAAGAAGAAAAATGCCTAAAAATGTGATAAACAATATAAATTATTTAGATAAAAAAAAAACTAATTAATATATTATAATATGACTTGTATTATTTATAAATATCATTTCAAAATGATTTTGGGATACAAACAATTTAACGTCTATTCAAAAATTTCTTCGATCTTGTAAATTTAAACAATATTAATTTTTCCAACATTTAATGTAATAGTCAAATCGTTATTTTAGTTTCTTTATAAAATATTAAAACTTTTATAAACTCTCTATTCTAAATTCCAATTATGCCATTTTTCATTGAATCACACTTTAATTGGACTGATTAATGAAGTGCAACTGAAATTTATGACTTTTTTTCATTTTATTACTTGAATTATGGTTGTTATTTACTAGAATATTCAAAAATAAACAGAATGAAATTAGGAAATTTAAAAAAACACTTTTTATTTTAATGGCTAGCAACAAATATCGTTCATATTTTAAAACATCTTGGACCCAATATATTTTGCCTTATATTTTACATTAAGTATATTTTATGGCATGCAAAATCACGATTATCTATTATTATATTTCATAGAGTTAAGGTAGTATCGTACGTATTTAAATATAACATATTTAACAATTCTTATCATTTAAAAATAAATAGGTATTTTAAAAAAATAATTTTCACTTGATGTAATCACAAGAACTAAGTAATTAAAATAATAAAAACATTATTCTAATTACAATAATGAAAACATTATTGTATTTACAAAGTATTTACTATGACAAAATAAAAAAAGAAATCTTTGTGTGTGATAACTTCAGTGCAAATAATTGTCTAATGGTATAAAGGTCTAATGTTATTAAAATAATAATAATAACAAAAATGATGACAAAATATAACATTTTTCCTAACCAGGAAGTTAATGTGACGTGATTGTTTAATATTTTCATGATTCTATAACATCATTGAACGAGATTAGCTTAAGATTAAAGTATAAGCATAAACTCAATCAGCAAATTAAAATAGGCGTCAATCATGAATCAATAAAATGACAAACAGCTTAAAACATTTTTCTGATGATAAAAACAAAAGATATCTGCTGTGAAATAAAGCGATTACATTTCTTTAGATAGCGACAGATAATCTGCTTTATTATTCAGAACACGATGACGGGATTTGAAGGCAATTTCCTTTTTGATCTCTGCTCTGCAAACAACGAAACTTTGTCACGGCCACGCGCTCATTCTTTACATAAAACATAGGAGGTACTCGAATCGGACATTTTGAAAATGTTAGTTTTAGTAGAAAATAAGAATTAGCATCTATTATACTTTAACCATGCGTATACTAAGGATGGAATCGTATTTTAATGAGACAATAATGCTAATTGATTTAAGTATCATAAGTTATTTAAGCAAGTTCCTCAAATTCTTGCTTCTTGAAAAAACTTCTACCTCTATGTTCCAGGAGTATAAACAAATTATTTAAACCATTCTAATTATTACAGAAAGCTAAGAGAAAAATAGAGATAAACCAAAAAATTTAATATAAAAAGGAATTTAGGTTTATCTTTGCATCATTTTAAAAAAATATAACTGTTTTCGAAAAATTTATTTGAAACTTTAAAAGATTTTATATCATATAATTAATGTCTCTATATGCAACGTTTACCTAAAGAATAAAAATTTAAAAATAAAGCATAAATAATAGATACTATTAAAAAAAATACAGTGAAGGTAGTACATTCTGATTAGCCATTTCAAAGAAAAATGGTTAAATATTTTAGATATCTCTGATTCCACTAATTCAGCGTAGATCCCAATGGGCAAGGATTAATATGACGAATGACACAGGGAATTGGGACTTAATGTCCAAAGGAAATAACAAATTAGTGTGGTATCAATGTCAACACATTATTTTTGTTTTTGACATAGAAAAATAGAATGTTACAAAAATTGTATTGAATTAATTTGTTAGTAATTATCAATAAATGCTGTTTATTTATTCAGATGTGCATTAGCTTGGAATAGCTTCGATACTCTATTGGATGTATTCAAAGGAAATAAAAGTGCTCTGAAATTGGAGAAAAGCGATGTTTCGAAAGCAACGAGATGCAAAACTTCTTAACTCCGTTTGTCTTTGTCTTGTCTTTTATTCGAAGCACTCAGGATACTCAAAGTTCTTTATTGAATTATTAGTTTGTTTTGTAAAAAAAGGAATAGTTAATAGTTAGTTATGATTAAAATATGTAAGACGAAGATTCCAATCTTTTGGGTTATGGTAATTATATTTTTTTATTTTATAATTAATATTTTTTTTTCATGAAATAACCAAGTCAAATTTTAATAATAATAATAATATTTATTCATTTGTTTTACTTTTTTTTATGTTTTGTTTGATACTTTTCAGTATATGTAATTAGTATAAAAACATATTGAAATTGACTAATTTGCTTTTATTAAAGGACACCAGGACTTCATACTTTTATAGCCATTTGTTTCGTTGTTATTTGCCTATTCACAACAAAAGACGAACACTCATTGTATGAAAACTGAATAGACATCTATTCACTTTTCAACCAATGATTGAGTCTACATATAATATTTCACATGACCCATGTGTTATAAATGTCAAACCTTATTGATTTTTAGAGGGTTGAGAGTAATATAAAATGCACGTTTCCATTTTTTTCCACAATGCAAAAAATATATAGTACAATAAAGTATAGATATAGCGTATATTACTTCAGGGCTTGGATAAATTTAATTAAAGAAAGAAACATTCTCTATTAACAAACAGTTTATATAGGAAGTAATAAATCTACCAGCATCGCCTTTATTTGACGTCGATAAATTTATAGGGTGCTAAGTGTCGGTTGCTCAAGAATAAATTATCAGCAACAACTTGGTATCAAGTCAAAGATTGTTGAACTGTAACCGATAGTCAGGATTTTGGACAGATCAGTATATTATTCTTAAAATACGCTTAGATCTTTTGTCTTCAGTAGTTTTAATATTGATGTATAAAAGTATGATATATATCAAAAGGAAAGAGTAACAAAAAAAAATTATATATAAAAAAAAAATTGAATTATAATTGTATAATATTATACGGCAAAGATAATTATTTTAATACTTTATAAAGATCATAGCATTACTATAATTTTATTCTATTTTTAATTATAATCATGTCAGTATTTTATCTAATGTAAAAGAGATTTTTTTATTTTACATTCATTAAAGATCTTAAATTTTTGCTAGTGGTACTGACCTATAAAGATTAAAGAGACATACGCTCGAGAGATATAAAGAGTTCCTTCTAGTTTATATTAGGCGTCATAAATTTTTTTAGTCCAGCTTAAGATTTCACACCAAATTCATGATTTAAACGGGTTAAAATATACGACAGTTTTTTAAGCTTCTGCTAAACATTTCTATTAATCACCATGCTAATTTTTAGGCGTGGGAAACCTCAACACTATAGATAGGTAAATATAAGAGAAAAACAAAATGAACATTTACTGTTTAAGTATGGCTATAAAATTATACGTATATAAGTGTCTTGTGTGTGTGTCCCCGCTGAGTTTCTTCCGCCAACTCGTCTGGGTCCGTTTCAATATCTTTCCGAGCTGGTAGTAGCTTGGATATTTTTTTTTTTTATAAAAAACTTATTTTTAATAATAATTACAATATATAACAATAACATTATAGATTGATATCATCCTGATGATTATTCTACCTTTTAATATAATAAATCATTAAGAAAAAACAATATATAATTATGAAATAATATATTCCATCATATTCTCAGTTGAACAGCATTGAAGTTACGAATAATTCTTATTATTTTATCTTTACAATAAGAATGTTAAATTTATTATCACTTATGATACTCAAAACTTTGCATCAAACTATTTTATTAGTGGTACCTAGAGAAATATTTAACGCCAATATCTTTCAAAAAATTTAATTTATTTCCGAAATTAAAACAACTAATACATTTTGTTTTACAAATAGCTTATATCCATTATATGCTTTATTAGCTAAGTAAGTAAGTAAGCTTAAGTAGCTAGAATAATTAACCATATCGCTGTCTCATTTCTATAGACGTAGAATAAAAAAATATATGTTTAAACGACGTTTAAAACATATTTTTCTGATTCTTGTGTTAATGGAATAAAAGATAACAGATTGTCTATAACATTATTCGTCTAGGACTAAGTTTATGCTAAAAAGAGTAGGTAAAGACATTTAATATTAGGATCGCGAACCAAACCTCAATTTTAACTCGCTACGCTGCGCTGAAGCGAGGTGCAAACAGCACGGAAGTTGCAGTTACAAAACTTCGAGTCACTCTGTCCTCAACTATTTTTCAGTATAAAAAAAATTAAAAAAAATTTAAGCTGTTAAAAAAATTGCGACGCGCTCATATCATTGTAAAGCTAAATTTTCGAACGAAAAATTTTTCCCATTGAAGTCTATGGGATTTTAGTTTTTAAGCGATTATTCCTCAACCACAAAATCACAACCAGACTGATGTCTAGCAGTGTGCGAAATTTGGAAATATTCGGATATACGGGATTTGATTGATGCTTGCACAAAGGATGCAGATATGTCTCTCATAAAGAGCTTCGCTCAATTAATTATACGGCCTGTATTGACATAATATATGAAACATTGTGTAATTAATATATTTTCTTAACGGTTGTAATGTTTATTATTTCTTCTAATACATGACTTTACATAAAGCAAAGTCGTAACTATATCCTTTTAAGGTGTTTAAATAATGACCGATATGAAATTAATAATATATTAATATATAAATATAGCATATTTAATTTGTTTACGTTTGCTAAAGTAATTTAAATATACCATAATTGTGTTTGAATTTGAAACTGCGGTTTATATGTACTAACTGTTTATACATCTCCGAAGTTCAGTTGCTTCTAACTTATACGATGTTTTCTTTAAAATATAGTTATATCCATATATTATCTGAACTTTTTAAGGTATATAACACAAACATTTTTAGATAAGATTTTCTTAGAAAATTGATCTATTCAGACAATTACACCAACAAAAACCTGAAAGTTTTAAAATGTATTTTAGACTTAAAATATATTACATTGATACGGATTAGTATATATTTATTTTGTGATGATTATAATCTATACATCCAATTTAAGATTTACCTTAATTTCATTAAATAAATTTAAAATTTTATATGAGGTAAATATTTCACATTTCCACATCCAGATGTATATTGCCACAATTTCATATTAAATTGGCACTCATATACAACTTTCTGACTCGATCATCATAATAAATGTAGTGTAGTTCCTAACTATGTTTTGTGTTGCAAATTGTATGGAATTCTCTACAGTTACAAATTACCATAATCTAGTTTTTATAGCATGTACTTGAAGTATAATTTATGTCATATTTCTGACTAGCTCTTGCAAACGACTTTGTCTTTTCCTCTTAACTTAAATAAGTATGCAAATCCGAAAATTTTTATTGTTATTGTTATAGCTCATATCGAATAAAGTAATTTTGCGTAACAAAAAGTTCTACAAACAAGATATTATATATGTTTGTGTCACGTACTTTCCACGAAGCAATTCTTTTTTAATTTTTAATTTTGTCTTGGTGGCTTAGTTTGAAATTGTGATTTTAGGTATGTAATGTAATAAATAATAAATGTTATATTAACATGAGTACACATTTGAAATAATACTATTTTTTACGGATTATACACATGTATAATTTCGTTACATTTTAATTTTAACTCGACGTTTCAAATGCTTTGCAGCAATAGTCGGGTGACTAATTAACTGACTTAGTGACAGACACTTACATCTCGTCTACCTGTGACGATTGCTGAAGATGCTTTAAATTTAAAAATACTTAAGCCAGTCCTTATACGAGCAATAGTGAAATGACTTTCTGATGTTATTACAGTAAAGTAGCTGTCGGATACTTTAGATTACCCCACCTTATATAATTTAAAGGTGCAACTTACCACATATTACACTTTGAGGGTATTTATTAATTAAAATGTTATTCAAATTTACAAAAAAAACATTTAGGAGGTACTACAAGATGGTATTAACATTGATTAAAACAATTTCATTTTTGACACACTAGGGAAATCAGGGGCTTAACAATTTGTTGATCTCAAAGATTTCCCTCGATGTATTGAAAACTATTTGCACTCTGACCAATAATTGAACAAGAACTTCTCCGTTCGTTATTCGTTCTTTAATATATATTTATACTTTTTTTACTTATTACATTTGTGCGAGATAAACACTTATCACTTTATCTTTACATTTATATATAATAATATAAATAAATAAATATATATAAATAAAATTTGTATTAATAATTTGTATTTTAAAATGTAGAAACAAAATCAAACATTCACGTTAAATGAAATACACTCATAACATCATATTTTATACAAAGTGTTCTATCATGCATTATTTTTATTACGATTAAAAATTTTCACTCAATATCATTAGGTTAAGTTTACTCTAAATTAAAGAGATCTTTTATAATTCCAAGCTAGCATATCCAGAGGTGTTTAATATTCTGTGGTTCTTATGATTTTTTTTGTTGTTTGATGCTAATATTTTTTTAGCTGTGTAACTATTAAGGTAAATACTACATTTTTCTTTTTTTACTCTTTTCTTTTCAGTGAAAACAAATTTACATATATGTCTGAACCCCGACAGTTTGTCGAGTGGGGAAGTGATAGAGGTCACAATAAATCTTGAATATCTAAGAAAGCGTATAAGACAGCGAAGGATGTCTAAAATATATATTAGGATATGTTATAATATAATATATATTTTAAACCTTATATATTCATAAGAAACAAAAATTATAATGCAGTAGTTTCTTAACAAAAAAATACATTAAGTTTATAATAATTAATTATCGACCTGTACATGTTTAACATGTCTTAACATGTGTAAACAGTTTTATATTAAAAAAAAAACATTGTTCATGTTTTTTTAATAAATGCTAGTAAAAGAAAAACAGATACACTTTTATCTCTTCATACTTCACAGCTTTAAGCTTTTAAGCTCAGACCCAAGTTACTATCAGGTATATCTATCTCAAAGAGATCAAATCATACTAAATGCTAAATTTCATTGTTGTACTAAAAAATAATTTTTAAGTAAAATTAAGCGCATTATCTGTTGTGAACTTGTAATAATAATCTGAATATTGAAGCTATATACAAGTTTTTGGTAAATTTTATCTCCACAAACAATTTTATTTACTACTTTATTGGATATAAATAATATTCTAGTGTTACCAAAGAATTACCAAAGAGGATCGATTAAAGAAACGACTGATTAATGTGTAAAATTATTAATATTATTAAACATATTTATAAATTATAAAACATTTGTATCTGAAAAAAGCATATAAAATACAGGACACGAAAAAATAATTATCCATTAAAGCCTTGTAAATCCATTAACCATTTTTTATTTAAAAAGTGAAAAGGCATGTACTAATAATATGAATACAAACAGAAAATGTTTTAAGCTGTCCCACGGTGATAATAACTGAGGATATATATGACATATATTACAATATATTTATTATTATGACATGTTATGTCTTCCTGTGGACATCTGTAAAGTTACTATTGGGTAAGTGAGAGGGCGGAAATCATACTTCATAAGGAAATGAATGGAAGACACAAAGACGCTTTATCACTACTTTTTTTTATATTTGTCTGATTTTTTAATAATGTTACAATATATTTGCATGTTTATAAATACTATCGCATGAATACTAGATACTCAGTACTTTGTAGTCGAAATAAAGTACTACACTGTATTTTGGCATTACTTGTAACAAATATAATGTTTCTTAAGGGGATACACGAAACTGAAATAAGACTGAATAAACTACTCTCCTTTATCCTTGTCAGATGAGTGATATGGGTGACAGCGTCGTCAGTTATTTCCTTAACCCAGAAAGAAAGCATCTGAATGCTTTTACCTTAAAGGTCGTGAGTAAAAATAATAACTTTACTAAGTAATTTCATGGACACATATAAAATAAAAATCTCAAATAACGCGATGGTAGACACCTCGAAGTTGTTATTTTGAATTATGCCCGTTTAAATTATTTTAAATTATGAGTTTATGAAACAAGATTTTAGTCGGATATGAAGTTCAATAATTTATATTATTTTAAAATTATTGAAACGTTCTCTATGAGATACGAAAAAAAAAGCATGAGTGCAAAATAACAAATCATATTAATAAATTCATTGTAAAGAACATAATGTAATTCTACATACAATATGTCATCATAATATTATTTAAAATCTTAGTACAACACATATGTTTCTAATGACATACAGCTCAATTGAAAATATATAGTTATTGTTTTTTATTAATCAAGACTTATTTTGTTAGAAAGTGCTTTTAGCAAACTGAAATTTAATATATATTAATAATATTATAAGTTTTAATTTAAAAACGTATATAAAAAAGTGAAGTATTTACACATGTTCGATTACGCAATCACAAAGACTCAATTAAAATATCAGGTTTCATAACGCACTAGAGTTTCCTAACCACAGACGCTCACCTGTCAGAAGTTCTAGTTATTAAATGTAATTCCATTCAAGTTTATGAGAATATCTTTAACGGTGCCGTAAAACAAAAATAAAGATAACTAGACAGCGATTTAGAGGGAACTGTGATGAAATTCGTCTCGTAAAATGAATAGACTAGAGACTTTAGTGACTCGTAAATTCTAGAGATACGACCGTTCTTAGTGTAGGTCCCTGGCTCCTACTTAGAATATGGCATGGTTATTTCAAATTATATTAAACGGTTTCATTTTAGTATGTTTTTTTGCTATACTAAGAAAAAAAGTTTCTTTGTATGTTCTATAATTTGTTGTTTTATAAATATTTTCAAAACATATTAAATATGTCAAGTTTTAAACACTTTATATTTAATAAATTTATTATACAGATTATTCTTATATCTCCTAAGTTTTCCTAAATAAACTTAAGTATTCGGACTAAATTTATCTTGAATTTGTCCGTGTTTTCGGCCATATTTAGCTGCCGAACCCCAATATGGCTGAAATGTTAATATAAATTTGAACATACGATCTTCACATTTATAGTGTTTCATAGTAAAAGGTTGTTGTTTCTCGTAACATAAAGCTTTGACAGCCGTAGAATAAAAAACAGTCTAAGATTTTAACGAGGTTTACACATTTGAATAAAAATATTTTACGGATTACTTTCCAGATGAAATGCTTTGCAGCAAGCAACTCCTCTTACCGCGCACACGCTTGCTGCAAAGCACTTGAAACGTCGGGTAAAACCTAAGACAATTTTATTCAAAACAGCAAAACACAATTTTAAAATGTTTCAATTTAAGTTTAATTAAGTTGCAATAAAAACAAACCATTATCATATTCCTCTTCATAAAAACAAACATTAAGGATCTTCAAAAGTATGGCGTTACTGTAAATTTTGTAACTGTTTTAGTATATATTTTACACATTATATTTAATTTTCAAGTATATTCTAATTCATAAAGGAAAAATATGCGCATCCCATAAATTGTTGCTTCAATTTACTAGACATTTTAATCCCACGAAAATCAATTAAATAATTAATATGTATTAATACGCAACATATTAAAAATAATTACATGTAAAATACATCGGATTTCTTTTTCGAATACCTAATAAATTTGCGATTTAAGAAAACAAAATGCTTACGAAAACTTTTAGGAATAAACTTAATAATAACGTCTCGATAAGTTAGTGAGCAATAATCTTTACAAGATAGAAGTTGTGAAGACATTCACTTCCTTATCACAATCGTAGCTACAAATAAAGAAAAGAACCATCCACAGATATAGCCTTAATATAGTATACAAGGTTGTTTTTATCTTAACTTTTGTGAAGATGGAAAAAGATACATCAAGGTAATCCGAACTTAGATAACTTGATGTTTTTTAAAGAAATAACGTACAATAAATTAAGTTTTAAATAAATTTACTCAAAACTTCAAAGTTGCTGACTTTTTGTTTTACTTATCAGTAAAGTTTAAGAGAATAAATTTATACTCATATTTTTAAAACTTTCGCGAATTAAATTCATTAAATTCGGTCAACGGGACTTATTTGTGATATTAAGTAAAGATTTTATAAAACCTATCTTGATTTTTCGATCAGGTTGAACACTGCACGAGAACACTGAAGAAAGTATTGATCAATTAATTTGTCTGCGGGTAATTTTTGAAGTACCCGCATATGCTGGTTTTCTTTCTCGACATAACTGTTTCTCTCCCGAGACACTACAGTATTACATATACATATACAATTAAGGGCAATTCCCTTAACTGTACATGTCTTTATATGAATATGTTTTATAATGTGAATGTCTTTTGTTTAATATAAATTAAACCTCGTTGATTGAAAATTGTAAAACGGCAAAAGAAGAGATCGTAAAAGTTAGAAAAAACAAAACTCAGAGCTTAACAAAATGGTGTATAAGAAATCATATCAAAAATACAATGCCACCGACCGACGATACCGCACAACAAGTTTCCAAAGGGGCACTTTGGCTTAATGACTAAAAGGGAGTTTTAATAAGAGAAGTGATATCAAATTAAATAATAACAAATTACATACATTACAATCAAATATCACTCTTTGCGTCACACACAATAACGAAGTTAATAACAAGGTTATTCGAGGAAGAAGCAAGTGTAACACATGAAAAAGAATTAGATATTGCCTTTGTTGCTGTGAAACCTACTAGAAAGCAAAACAAGTCCTGAATTGAAAATAAATAATCTAAGTCCGATCAACATTATCAGCGTATATGTTACTGCTATATAAAAAGGCATTTTGTACTGTACAGATTCTTGATTGACATGTCCTATAGTTATGATTACTGTTGTAAATTTCAAGAAAAAGGCCTAAGTTATGGATACAGAACTGTGAGATTACGACAGAAGAAGGAACCATGGTGAAACATCATGGAAATGTATAAATTTATAGATGTATGAGTGAATAGTGGGAGCCAAGTATTTATAGAGGATGTATCTTTTGTACTATTTTAAAAGATACCTTTTATAAGTAAATAGTCTACTATTCCTATAATATGGCATACAGAGCCATCTACCCTTGGCAATAAAAATTGAAAATTAAATTAAAAGTATTAAGCGTTCACCATAATTCAATAAAATTAAGATTATAAAAGATTTATAAGAAACGGTTTAATAGGTTTATTTTATAAATTTACTGTATACCTCACAATTATCTACTAAAACTTATAATACAAATTAAGTTGTACAACAAGGTGGCCTTATCGGTAAACAGCGATTTCTTCCAGACAACCACAATCGAGTAATGAATATCAGTAAGATAACGTGAAATTATAATAAAACACTAATTTTTAGAACAAACACCGAAGGCTAATTATAAAATTATACTCGGAAATTAAAATACGGCCACAGTAGTTTATAAAAAATAACATTAATAATATTCAAAAAACAATTAGAAGTTAATAAAAAGCACAGTGAATTTAAACGCTCACCCTTTAAAGCTTTATATGTACAGCTTATTATCTGTTTTTATTTTTAAAAATGCTACATCAATATATAATAAAATTTAAAAATTAAAAGTTTGTTAGTATTGTTATATATTTAATAACTTTGTTATATAAGCGAGCTTCAGTATTCGGTAAAAATATATATTGAATTTGGTTAGCGGTAGCCTAGAATAGAACTTGAATCTAAATTGGAACTTACGATCTTAATATTGCCAGTAATTTATATTCTTTTAAAATAAAAGATTGTTGTTAAAATTACAATAAACGACCAAATATTGAAATATTTCAAATCAAATATTTTAATTAAATGCGTTGTTAATCTGAAAAGCATTACAAATAAAGTAATTATATTACCACGAATCCTCAATATTCAAAAATAATAGACAACAACAAATATTTTAATTAATAAACTTTTTAACGAGGTCCGGAGGTCCGGTTGGAAGACAAAGTTTAGGGAAACATAATCTAGTTTGATAATTCTGCTCTATGGAAACAATCATTAAAGGGCCATGAAAAATATAATCATTGTAAGAGATATTATGATTGATTTAATCATTAGTATACATATTTTTACATTGTACTTAACTTTCAATTATATGTTTTCTCATAACTAAGAAAATTTAGCATACTATGATGGCTTTTATTTACTGGAAAACTCACTAATAAACAAATGTAATAAATATACGTCTAATTTAGTTTAAATGAAATAAAATCCTTAAAAAATCGTCTCAAGTTCGAGAGCAGGAATCTTTATTATTGTGGAGAAAATAATTAATTAATCACTTACAATGTTAAATACAAATAAATAAAAGAACCATCCGCAGATAAGGTTTTTATCTTAACTTTTGTGAAGATGGAAAAAGATCCATTAAGGTCATCTAAACTTGGATAACTTGATTTTTATTTCTTTCTAGAAATAGTTTAAAAGGTATCATGTCTAAAATAAATTTACTAAACCTTAAAGATGCTGACTATTTCTAATTTCTATAAGTGCATATGTTTTCTTTTTATACAACAATTTACTTTATTTCACTATGTAACAAATTAGTAATGTTAACATTATGTCATATAAAATAAGACCCACAGTAACCACTCAACAATTCTCACTAAAACCGATCGTATATAACATGTTAATTTATGTAAATGTATTTAAAGCCAGGTCTTGTGACAAGACATGCAGTAATTTCATCCAACCGCACACTTCCCATACGTACATTTATCGAAATATTATGTAGGCGACCCCTACATTATATGAAAGAAATTAACCCAGTTGATTTTTAAAGCTAATAAATAACTATTTATTATAATAATAACTAAGAGCGCGAACCAGACCTCAATTTTGACTCGTTGCGCTCGCAAAATCTCGGTTTTTATTAGCATATTGAGCGATGGGCAAGTTGCATTTACAAAAGCAATATGTTCTTATAATTTAATTCAAATTTTATTAAGTGCCAAATTCACACACAAAGACAAAAATGAGGTGATGAAGCATGGTTTTACAGTTCGTTGGTTTGGTTTTTGGTTACATTATATTTGATTAGCTAAAGTTCTGAATTCCGTAAAAACTCGAATGGATTTCTCTTGATAAACATCGTGATTTATATGATCTTTCTATTATATACTATTAAACAATATACGTTTATTTTATATATTTATCAAATTTTAAACTAAGTTTTTTATAAATACTATTTTTATTAAAATTCCATTTATTCATATTACTCTTGTATTCTTATTATCTATTCGAGCGGAGCGAGCGAAGTTCTCTATGAGAGACTTTTTTCATCCGTTGTGCAAGCATCTATCAAAATCCATATATCCAAAAATTAAGATATTATCTTATTCACACAGACAGGAGCAACACACATGCAACCGGTGGCTCTAAATATCATCTTACTTACCCCTACCTCACTCTGTAACCTACAGAACCTACATATGTTATATGAGAAGTGGATTGGCTTATACGAGTCCTAGAAATGTCCGCATTACAGTAATATGCATAGGAGACTTCTGTGCAAGGCAAAGATCGGATATTTTTTTAAGATTTAATATTTTGTAATAAGTCATAATTTTTCAATATATTTTATTTGACAAAAGAAAACAATGTTTTTATTAATACACACAGAACTCAACTCATTTATATTGTAAAAAGCTTATATATTGTTTCGAATATTTCCTTTCTTTTGATTATAACAGTAATTAACGAACAAAGAGATGTAGAAAGGTTTAGTGTAATGCCTTATCACTCCCGAAGGTTTAATATTTATAGAGTTATAGATAACTTTCAATATAACATCTTGTTGTATTTTCAAAAATATATGTAACGTATATGCATAATACAATTATAAGATAGAACTTTATATTAATGATTCTCCTTGATATATTATTATGTCTAGCATTTAAATACTAGATAGAGCTACTAAGACACGTCGCCAGCTGCACTGTGTACATTTAATAAGAGAATCATTTAGTTATTAGTTGTTTGATAGCCACGGACGTTTTGTTTCTTGTCGTTATTTATGTTGCTAAAGCGATGCACAATCTTTCCCGCTCTAGCAGAGCTACAGCTACATTTCATTTCGGATGTGCAAATAATTTTGCAAATGTTGTTGTGAAATGTATACATCTCTTAGCAATAGATATTCTTATCTCAAGTTGAACAAAAATATTTTAATATTAGATTACATATTAATTGCATTTTTTCTTGTTATTTATTAATTAATATGTTCTTTAAAAATTATAACAAGATAGATTTTTTCAAAGCTTATCAAACATTTTATAACAAAATATTGTAATTGAAAAAAGTTACAATATTTTTTTTTTGTCTTGTAAATTGTTACAACGGCTAAAAATCTAAAAAAAATCATAGCAGTTTGGTACTTAAACCTTACCCTATTTTCTAATAACTAACTAACAAAGAAACCAATACGTTAACAAACTCATTTTACCACGGTTAATCTAAATTTACATAACTAGAATAAAATTTTTCAGTAACTCGTTTGTCATTGTCCAGCAAAAACAAAAACGTCTTTATCAAATAAATGGGATTTGCATTTTAATAGAAGTTTCAAATTTATATTCTTGTTTAAGACAGATTACTAAAATTTCGTCGACAGCAATATAGATACAGTAATTATAATCTCTTGATGGAATAACGCTTCATCCTTAAAAAGATTATTGAATTCTACCGCATTAAAATTTATAAATTTTTGGGAAGGCGATCTGTCTTTTTTTAAAGAAAAGGCTAAAACGAAGAACTAAAATATTTTTATTTAAAGAATTTAAATTTAAATAAGTATCTCTTAATTCAAGCCAAGATTTAAATTCTGTTTAAATCTTGGCTTGAATTAAGAGATACTTATTTGTCGATTATTATTATTTCAATTATTTTTTATCCTATCATGGTGTGTTGCGCAGATCTAGTTTAACTACCGAATCATGTTTCAGTCAAAACTACCACAGGGGTTTAGCCAAAACTACAACAAAATCATTACGTTCTACAAATTCATGACGGTCTCCTGTCAATTTTGTTACATTATCAGCAACATAGATGTAAGCCCAGTTATGAACGCGTTATCAGAGCCACTTTAAACGTACAGATCCTGGCGTAGATGCACGAATTTTTATGATATTTTTTTTTTTTTTTTTTTTTTTACACTGAGTTAACGCTTGACTACATTCCACCTGATGGAAAATGGAAATGTAGTCATAGATGGTAAGGCGCATTAACTCAGTAACCTATTCACTCTTCTCTTGAAGACACCCACATTATATTCAGATGGAAATACCGACGCAGGCAAGCTGTTCCAGTCCTTCGCCGTGCGAATAAAGAAAGACGAAGCAAAGCGCTTCGTTCGGACAGGTGGAATGTCCACAATGTATGGATGGATACTCGCCGTGCGTCGGGATGTCCGTTGGTAGAAGGGGGATGGGGGGATTACGTCATGTAATTCCTGTGCACACTCTCCAAAATGTATCCTATAGAATACTGAGAGGCCAGCAATTCTCCGCCTGTGTTCAAGGCTTTGAAGATTGGCGTCAACCAAGTCTTGGTCGCCTATAAGCCTTTTTGCTCGCCTCTCGATTGAGTCCAGAACCGCTAGATGAAACTTTGCGGCACCAGCAAATATGTGACCTCAGTACTCCACACACGACCGGATCTGTGCTTTGTATAATACAAGTAGCTGTCCCGGTGTAAAGTACTGTCGGACCTTCGCAAGAATGGCAAGCTTTCTTGCAGCTGCTCTTGCTCTGGACTCAATGCACCGACCATAGTTGAGGTTCGAGGAAATCTCTAAGCCTCACAACTGAAGCCGGTCACTGTATTCCAAAGATACATTCTGAAAAGAAGGAGCCAAGGTGAAAGGGCTCCTTTTGGCGGTGAACAAACACGTCTGCGTTTTGGTGGCATTGAATGTGACAAGATTGGCACTGCCCCATGCAGAGACTGCCTGAAGTTTGTCACTCAAACGTTGCACCATGGCTTCTCTTTCTGACTGTACTTGTTCTCTACTAGCACGAGTGCTTGGCAGATATCTTTCTACAACTGTGCTGTCGTCTGCGTACCCATAGATTCCGGGCTTCAGCAGATCGTTTATATGCAGCAGGAAAAGAGTTGCAGAAAGAACGGACCCCTGAGGAACCCCGGCATATATTGTTAAGGGCTCCGACGAGCACCCTTCAACAATAACTCGGATAGTTCTAAGGTTCAGGAAGTCCGTAACCCAGCCGATCAGACCAGGAGAAACACCGTACGCTGAAAGCTTGCTTATAAGGCTCGCATGCCAGACCCTGTCAAAAGCCTTCGAGACGTCCAGAGAGACTGCGACCGCTTCTCCGTTCTTCTCGATAGCCTCGCCTAAAATGTGAGTAGCATACACTAAAAGGTCCCCAGTGGACCTATTTCGGCGAAACCCGTACTGTCGGTCACTGAGGAGATCGTTACCTTCTAGGTATGCTAAAAGGCGCGAGTTCAATACACGCTCCATAATCTTGTAGAGTATGGAGGTGATTGCAATCGGTCTGTAATTGGCAGCATCGGCACGTCTGCCTTTTTTGGGCACTGGTTGCACGTTGGCAAGCTTCCAGGATTTCGGCACTATTCCAGTCTCGAAAGAGAGGCGATACAGACGTGTTAATATAGGAGACAACTCAGCTGCGCATGTTTTAAGCAGAATGGCTGGTATACCATCAGGACCACTGGCTTTATTCACATCCAAACGACACAATGTTCTCCGTACCTCTCTGTTTGTGATGCGGATTTCAGGCATCGAAATACCGCAGTGAGGAAGATGTGCTGGAGACGCATTGCTAGTTTCAAGATGTGAATTATTAGCAAACAGAGAAGCAAGTAAATTCGCCAGGGATCCGTCCGGCTTCTGCATTGCAGGCAGTGAGGGTTTACAGAAGTTCGACTCGATCGATCTGGCAAGAGACCAAAAAGGTCGACTGCCGGTTGGTCTGACAGAGAGCTCTTCGCCATTCTTAGCGATTCGATCGAGACGAGCCTTCCGCAACGCCTTTTTGTAAGACTTGGCAGCTCGGTTAAAGGCTCTCTTCTTAGATCTTACATCCGGAGATTTGCGGCTTCGAGCGTCGGCCCAACTGAGGTATGCCGAATGTTTTCGGCCTTCAGCATGACCAAATTCGGCATTAAACCATGGGCGAGCTTTGCCACCGATGGGTAAATCAGCAAACGGAATGAAATACTCCATTGCTTGATGCACCACATCGGTTATAGCATCTGCGCAGCTCGACGGATCCAAAGAAGAGAAGCAGACCTGCCGCCAAGGATATGATGCAAAAAAGTGCCGCATCTCATCCCAATCTGCTGACTTGTATTTCCATATTCGCCTGACACCATGTGGTTCGGAAACTGGTGGGGAATAAGTAAATACAGATTTCGCCAGACAGTGATCGGAAGTTCCCAAGGGGGAGGAAACCTCAACACGATATCTGTCCGGATCAGTTGTCAGCAGAAGGCCAAGGCAGTTGGCTGTATGGGACTCCACATCAGGCACCCTCGTCGCTTGCCTAACCAGCTGAAAGAGGTTCAAAGACAACGCGAAGTTCCGCGCCTCTCTTCCAGCATGGTCCGTCTTCTGGTACGGGTACAGCCATTCCTGATGACAGGCATTAAAGTCCCCCAGAAAGACGAGCTGCGCTGAAGGGTATCGATGCAGAGCCATATCAGCAGCCTCACTAAAATACTCAAATAAACGAGTGGTCTCCTGATCACCGCTGTGCGAACGGTAGACACAGGAATACAGGATTTTTTCGATTCCTGTATCTACTAAAACCCATATGGAAGAAAAAGTGGGGTCTTCAAGGTGACGGAGACGATGGATACAGAGATCGTTCCACGCGTACACACATACCCCGGCACGTGAGCGAAAGTTGTGCTCTAACGTGTAACCGGGATAATCCAGGTGTGCAGCACTCATAGGACATTGAATCTGCGTCTCCATCAAAGAGAGCAAGTGCGGCTGCGCTGTCTCGAGATGGCGGTGGACAGGTTCGAGATTTGAGTGCAAGCCTCGGATGTTACTGAGGTGCCCTAAAAGTGAGGAGGAGTGCAACCGCTGAAAAAACTTGTTCCCTTTTTTAAACCTTTTCATAAAATAAATATATAAGAGTGAATAGGATGGGAAATGGCAGTTGAACGAGGCGCTGCGTATCGAACCCGACGTCTAAATTGGTGTTGTCATACCACTGGGAGGCTAGTCTGGAGACTGCGGGGACGCCCGAACCCCCCCAGGGATCGCCATCGGGCCTCCTCGTCTGGTCGTTAACCAGCACGATGGAGCCACCCTGGGATTTTTCGCAGCTTTCGTTGGTGGCTAACCTACTATTTGGGCCCCCAACTATCTGCGGGCGGCCAGCGGAAAGCCGTCGCTTCGGATCCCGCTACCCTCCTCGACTAGGCACCCGACACAACCAACATCAACTCGACGCCAAACCGGTTCGCCAACGCAACGCAGCTGTTCAGACCCATTTCCCATATACGGCTTCATTGAGCAGCGTGCCGGAACACGACTAGGTCGCTTTGCGGCACGACTTTGCCCAATGGGTGGTAACCTTGCCGGCGACCCGATGTTATGGTCTAACACCGAGAATATGTATATATATATATATATATATTTCAATGTGCCTTGTACCTACTGTAGCTATTCCAATTGTGATGTAATTTAATAACGGGTTATATATAAATAAAGAAGAAATAAACTAAGAATTTCAATTCCTCAACTCTGAAAATCAAACTCGAATTATTTTTAATTTTGATTTAGTGTAATTTTAAAAAAGCAGTGTCAATTAATATTGTTTAATATTTTAAATATTTTAAACGGTTTATAGCATAGCGCCATGTCTGTGTGTTAAATACAAATGGCTGTTATATTACATTAATTTATAATATAATATTTTATATACATTTATTAACAAGTAAAGATAATATGGTATAACTATTTGAATATAAATCCAACATCTATTGCATTTGTATCTTATAAAAGATATTTATATTTTAATAAAACTTAAAATTTTATTTCTGGTTTTAGAAATAATATTGAAATGCTGTCCACGGCAATATGGAAATGCAATTTTGATTTCTTGAGGGTATTTCAGTTCGTATTTTTAGAAAATAATAATAAATTTTCTTACTTTGAAGAACTGTTCAGTTATTATTTGCGTGGAAATCTTTTTTTTTTTTTTGCTTAATTTATCTCTTAACATTCATAAATAAATTGATAATTCTTAAATCGTATTTTTTTCTTTAATTTTTTTTATTTTAGTCTTAAGTTATATTCTATTGCATTCAGAGCATTATATTGTTTTATTATTTGCAATATATTTCATTGTATTTAATCTACTCTTTTAATATTATATAACATTATATTATATACAAATTATTTTGTATTTGTTTTTGTATGAGCTTAGTTCTTTCAACAATGTAGATAATTTTCAAAAATCTCGAAACAATCTTTTATTAAATATTAAATATGTAAACAAATATAAGCCTTGATGTGACCATGACTACAAGATTTAATAAAATACTGTACAACATACTGTACAAACTGTACTTTTATGTACTGTACTGTACTGTTCATAAGCAAAGTTCTTAATATGACTAGGACTATAAGATAGAACTTTAATTATTTTCATCCTTGTAATCTATTGTGTTATAACAGTTAGGCCTCAGGGAGAGTTTCTATTACACGTCTCCATATTCACTATGTTAAGACCTTCATTTATTAAGGGACCAGTTGAGTTGTCTTTGTTTGGTGATGATGTACTGTCTCTTGTCGGTTAAGATCAGGGTAAAAGTATTAAACTATTTTTGTGCTTTTTAAGATTATTGTGAGCAGTTGCGACAATTTACAAAAAAAAAAATATTGTTTATTTTTTTTATTGATATATCGTAACATTACTTTTATTTTGTTTTTCCTTTCAGGTTTTTTCTATTACCTTCTTTTTTCTTTAATCTTTGCTGTACATTATCCATAAATAGTAAGGTTTACTATCTTATAAATACAAAGTAACAAACAAACGAACAAATTAACTAACTTATATTACTATGATTAAAATAAGCTTACAAAACGAAAATAATATTTTTCAGTAACTCGAGACAAAAATACCGTCTGTATCGAATAAATGGATTTGCATTTTAATATAACTTTGGAATTTACATTCCAATTTTAGACAATATATTCAAATGTTGCTGACATATCCATACGTATGTTTATCAAAATCTTGATTGAATATCGTTTCATATTTCAAGAGATTTATTGGGTTCTAAGACTTTATAAGTATTGCGAAGGCGAGTCAGAATTTCTTACTAAAGACTACGAATAAACAATACATTAAACTAAATTTGAGTAAATTGTAATTAACGACCAAAAGAGATAATTAATCCAATAATTTTAAAAAGTAACACTGATTGCATTTGAGAACGAACAAGTGTATCAAATTTAATAAAGAAATTAATTTATAAAATAAGTAAAATTCTAGTATTTAACATACGAGAATTTAGTTTAACCTTAAATTCTTAAAATATTACGATATATCACAGACTGATTATACTATACTTAGTTAGCTGTCAAAAGATAATTAATTGAATGTCGTCAAATGAGTCAGAAAAATTTAGAATATGTGTCTACATATATGACTACAAGAAATTTCTATGAACTTTAGCTCGTTTCAATCTTAATAAGAGCATTTTTTAAATTTGTTGTTATATATAAAATATCCAAATTTTGTCATTTTGTTTCATGTCAATTTATGTGACATACATATATTTTTTTATTTTGATACTATAATAGTGCAGTTAGCGTTAGTTATTCGTTGGATAAAATAAGAGTTAGGATTAAAAACACGGACACCGTTGTTTAAACAAAACAACTTTAATACTGTTCAAGAAACAAAAACTATTTAATAAGAAACGAAGTTAAATTAAACGCTCGCTCTGAAATGCTTTATTTGGTTTAGAATAAAACTAAACTAAAATAGCTTTTTATCTGATTAATATATGAAAAATTTAAATTAATTTTTTATATGAAGTTTGTAAGAAACGTTATATTTAATAAGTTTCGTATATAAATTAGTCATATTAATCTCAAGTTACTGAAAACAAGCTTCACTATTCGGAATAAATGTATATTAAATTTGTTTGGGTTATCGGTAGCCGAATATGATATGGGCGAAACGTCAAACCAAATTCGAATTTACAATCTACATATTGCCCGGATATTTAGGCTTTACAGTAAGAGGTTGTTGTTTTAATTGAAGTAAAGCTATGAAAGTCATAAAATAAAAAAACAGTTCTTACTTAAGATTATGACACAGTTTTGAAATGTTTGGTAAAGATTAAATTGTTAAAACCTGAAAAGTGCATTTAAAAAGTTATTTATCAATATTTATTGATATCTTAATCACGGAATTCTTAATATTTATTATTATAATAATTGTGATTTGACAAAGACAAATATTTTAATTAATAAACTCTGTAACAATTTCGAGTTTAAAGACAGAGTTTAGAGAAACAATCCATCTAGTTCGATACCTCGGCTCTACGTACACTACCATTGAGGACCTTCAAAGGTATGATGTCATTGTAATCGATATTATAATTAATTTAATGTGTATATTTTATATTTTTTGCGTAATCTTCCAATAAATTTTTCATCATAACGAATAAATTATATATTTTATAGACTATGGCTGTGGACAACTCAATTAAATGAGATTAAGTTGCATATTTAGTGTAGCCGATCGTGTATACATATATTTATAAATTTCAGTTTTAATTAAAGAAAATCGTCTTTCTTAAAAATCCTTAAAATTTCTAGAAAAAAATTTTTTACTGTTGTGAAGACCTTTACTTTTTTTCTAATCACTTACAAAAGAGGCTGCGAATAAAAAAATAACATACAGTATACAGGTACAGCCTTGATAAATTATACAAGACGGTTTTTATCTTAACTTTTGTGAAGATGGAAAAAGATCCATTAAGGTCATCTAAACTTGGATAACTTGATTTTTTTTTCTTTCTAGAAATAGCTTACAAGGACTTAAGTCTAAAATCTATTTATTAGAACTTTCATGTTGCTGATTGTTTGTTTTGCTTATCTTCTCTTAAATTTACATAGAATATTTTTTTTCGTTTAATAACTTAATTTATTTAAATATATAACAAACTAGAAATTTTAACATATAAAATGAGACTCAGGTCCAGTTCAACAATTCTCACTAAAACCGATCGTATTTAACATAGCAGTTTATGTAAATGTATTTAAAGCGAGGTCTTGTGACAAGACATGCAGTAATTTCATCCAACCGCACACTTCCCATACATATATTTATCGAAATATTATTGTCGAAATATAATATTATTAACGGGGATTATTATTTAAATCTAATAAATTATCTATGACATCGGTATGTAAATACATGTACTCGTATGACTTACTTAACAATTTTAACCATTCAGTAGCATCTATAGGATAGTAACTACAAAAATTGGATTTTGCAACGCTTAGTCCAATTTGTCAAGTAACCCGCTGGTTTTTCAGAGATCGTAGATTGAGTCTTGCCAGTGGCGATGAGCTTTTAACACTATATATATTCAAAATTCATATATGCATATCCGGGTTAAATATTTAAACGTTTTTTCAATATTTTTTTATTTAAAATAGAATTAAATACTTACTTTGGAACGTAAAACAAAGATTATATTCATAAAATTGGTATAATTGCATATTTTTATATATTTATGGTCAAAACAACAACATCGATACTGTTACATTTTTGCTTCCATACTAAACACAACTACAGTCTCACCTCTATAAAACAGATTCACCAAACATACAATATAAACCATTAGTATCGGATCGGAGAAGCAATCAGATCCGCGCCTCCAGCAAAAAAGACCGTTGGCCTATACTTACTTACAAAAATGACTCAGGCCACGTGGCAAGATTACAAATCAGCTAATGTCACAACGTTTGCTCTAAGAACTACGTTCTAAGTACAATTGACAATCTTTATTTAAAACAATATTGTTGTTTGTCACACATAATCGACTCTTATGACATATAATACATAAATGAATATATTTATGTTTACACAATCTAGCGTACAAAAATCTTGTCGCAATGGTTTTAAGTATAAACATGGGTGTACCTTCAAAAAAGGCGCATACTCCTACCTCCAAGGCCGGCACCGCTTTTGTGAGTCTTCGGATGTTGCAAGAGTGATCACATTACATCAGTGACCCGCACGCTCGTTTGTCCTCCTTTAACATTAAAAAAAGTTAATAAAATATTATAATATATTTATTATTTTATCTTTATTGTCCAATAAAAAGGCACAATGGGCGGAATTAATACTACAAAGCATTCTCTACCAGTCAACCGGAGAAAATAGTTGGGAAAGAAATTTACAATGTGGCGGTAAAATTAAATAACAATAAGTTTTATAGTACTCAAAAAAACTAAGCTTACTAAATATATATAATGAACACATAAATACTAATATATACTTAAAATAACATTAAATATAAAAATATATGATAACAAAAAATAAATAAATAAAACAAAAACATACAATTTACATAATATATACCATACATATATTATTAATACTCTCCAACAAATATTTAAAGACAGATTTCTTGAAAGCGAACTTGCTAGGGAAATGTGGAATATGTTTAAACCGTTCCAGAGTTTTATTACGTGGACTATGAAGGAGTTACCACAGAAATTGGAAGTGTGAGAAGGGACGAAAAGTTTAAGATTAGACGAGGAGCGAAGATGTCAATTGTGAGTATTTCCTAATAGCTAAATAATTTATGTTTTAAATATTGCGGAGAAAGTGGATCGTTAAGGATAGAGAATAATTATTAAGTAATATTTTCTAATAATTATAAAATATGGTAGCTTGGTTAAAAAAAATAAAAATAATTGACCATACAATTATTCTAACACTTTCTATTAACCTCTTTCTCAGGTAACCTAATTTTTTGAAGTTCTGCTTCTGCCATGTGTGAACACACACCTTTTTTATTTTAATCCTTATAATGATACTTATATTCATAGCTATAAATTCATATATTTATTTTTTTACTATACATATTATTAAAGGAACAGCACTTCTAATGTTATTAAGTTTTAATTCTAAGTATAGTTTTACGATTCGTAATTGGTTAGTGCAACTTCTGAATTCAGTCAAATCTCGAATGGCTTCCTATAGATAAACTTTGGAATTTATATGATCTTCATCCATATACTATTACACTTTTTAAGTCTCATTAAAGTATAATTTCCTAATAGTACTTCTTTACATATACTTCTATAATATTGTTAAATACATTATGTATCAATTATTTGTATGTTTGTTGACATTACATTATTCTATAACTGACCGACATTCAATTACAAATTCCAAAATAGCTTTAAAATTTTATGAGGTTTAAGTTACACTGACATCGATTACGATAAATGTACCTTTTATAAAATTTCAATCTTTCTGATAAAATTATTATAAAATAACATGTATTACTTTAAGTTTCAAAGAAATTCATAATCCAACAGCTCGGGGTCTTATACACATGTACGCAAGAGGAAGATATTAAATTTCATCTTATTCACACAGACAGGAGCAACACACATGCAACCGGTGGCTCTAAATATCATCTTACTCACCCTTGCCTCGCTTTGTAACCTACAGCACCTACATACGTTATATGAGAAGTGCATTCGCGTATACAAGTCTAACAAAAGGACAGAATATTGTAGGTAATATGAATTGAAAATTTCTGTATCACAATTAGTTTTTTTTTGTATAAAACACCACTAAACTCTCTTTTATGATATAAAGCGAATACTTTTTTGATAAAATGTTTTTCTCTAACTGTTTAAAATATTTCTCCACCTTATGATTATGATTGTTGCAGTAATTTAGCCACAGAAGTAATTACTAGACAAAGAGATCCAGCAACATGAATTACTAGACACAGAGAACCAGAATATTATCTTCTCACTTCAAAAGGTTTAATATTTGTAAAACGTAAATTATTCTCAATACTTAACATTATGTTCTTTAAGTATAATAAACTACATAGATTAATATGTATATAATATATTTTTTATAAAGTTTCTTTTGTATTTTATTATACTCACCAATAATTTGGTCCACATCAGCGGGGATTTATAATTCAATACGACACAAATGGCTTATTTATTTATTTTTTTCATTTCAGTACACAAATTCAACTTTAATAATATGTTTAACGTGTATGCATAATACAACTATAAGATAGAACTGTATATTAATTATTCTCTTTAAAGGTTTTATTTTAATTATTATTTAAACCTCAGAAAGTGCTTCTATAACATGTCGTCAGGTGAACTGTGTTGAGAACTTGATTTAATAAGAGAATTGTTTAGTTGTTAGTTGTTTGTTGGTGACCGACGTACTGTTTCTTGCGGTGTAATTCATGTTCCTAAAGCGGTGTACAATCTTATCCTGGTTTAGCGGAGCTGCAGTTACATTTCATTTTGGGATGTGCAAATAATTTTGCAGATGTTGTTGAGAAATGTATACGTTTCCTAGCTCCTGTATCTCATATCTCAAGTCGAAGAAAAGTATTTTTATATTAGTTTACATATCAAATTTATTAATTTGTATGTTGTTTATAATGTTGACAATGTTGCTTTTCAAAGTTAATTGACCAAATATAAAGGCGAATATAAAGGAAAAAATAAACATAAATTTTCATCATCATCATCATTTCAGCAACAAGACGTCCACTGCTGAACATAGGCCTCCCCCATAGACTTCCAAAGTGACCGATCTTCGGCAGCTTGCATCCAGCGGCTTCCTGCAGCCCTTTTCAGGTCATCCGTCCATCTAGGGGGGGGACGTCCTACGCTGCGCTTGCCGGTACGCGGTCGCCACTCGAGAACTTTTCGGCCCCATCGGCCATAGGTTCTTCGCGCTATGTGCCCCGCCCACTGTCACTTCAACTTGCTAATCCGCTGGACGATATCGGCGACTTTAGTTCGTCCACGGATCTCCTCATTCCTGATTTGATCGCGTAGAGAAACACCAAGCATCGCCCTCTCCATAGCTCGCTGAGCGACCTTGAGCCTTCTTATGAGGCCCATAGTAAAGCACCACGTTTCTGCACCATAAGTCATCACTGGTAACACATACTGGTTATAAACCTTCGTCTTTAAGCACTGAGGTATTTTAACATCAATTTTACTATCTTGTAAATTCCTAATACTGTTCACAACTATCTAGAACAGCACAAAAATAGTTTAATTAATTTTACAAAACAAATAACTAACTAATAACAACCAAACAAATAAACTAACTAACTTTACCCCGAATAATCTAAACGTACAAAACTAGGATAACATTTTCAGTAACTCACTCGTCATCGTCTACCAAAATTTTTCACAATAAAAATAACGTCTGTATCGAATAAATTGGATTGACATTTTAATAAAACTTTGAACATTGTATTCTCATTTTAGATACAAAATTTGAATTTAAAGCAATATCGACGTATAATTATATTTTTTTCACACAATTGATACACAATTTATGACATTAAGTTTTATAAAATTTTTCTGAAGCAGAGTCGTCTGAATTAGATTTAATTGTATTAGATTCAGACCACAGAAATGAAATAAGAAAAGACTAAAATGAGGAACTAAAAAAAATATGAAAAATGCTAAGATTTTTAAGCAATTTTGTAGCAATTAATTAAGTTAGTAATTAGTTATTTCTACAACGGTGAAATTATTTAAGGTAAATTATATTATTTTGAAATCTATTTGTCAAGAACATTCACTTTTCAGCAAAAGACAAATCGTTTTAAAATGCTTTGCAATACCGTATACTTTTTTAATTCCTTTTACGATGCAGGTGAGACGATATAAATTGCAAGAAGTAATTAGTTTGCAATTTATAGATAAAAGTACTAGAAGGTAAAAAGTTTTTAAATGCAATTTGCTTTTTACATTTCATGTTCAAGTTTATTTACTTAACGGAGGTGAATACGTCATACAAAACAATATTATAGATATTAGGATTCCTTGCTTAGAAAACTTAATTAAAAACCAACATTTATTATCCATTTATTAAAATCCAACGGTAATTTAAGAAACCAACATTAATAACACTCTAGAAAAAAAAAAACCTATTGAAGTTCTAACGAACTGCATTCAGATTCGCTCTTAAATGATTCATTCTTAAATGATTCATTCTCTAAAACACACACATAGTAAAAAGTCCGGAATATGAACATTTTCCTTATGAGGTTATTTAGATTTTTTAAATTATTCGCTTAGTACAGGTCGAAATTCATATAAAATATACTAGATATAAAGAGCGCATTTCTGACACTCGATAGGGTGCACAGTTTCGATGTTTTATGATCATAATGACAGCGATCTTGCTTCTTGTAATCATGGTACAATACCGTACTCAAAACAAGCTGTTCTATGATCAATATATTTAATAACCACCTGCTATATATGCAATATATATTATTCACACATACTATATAAACCAAATCCAAGAATTGTAGTAGACCTACATTGAGCACATGAAATTTCAATGAATTAAATTACAATTTATTAACCAGGTATAAGTAAATGGAGATATGGGACCAAATAACTGAATTACTCTAAAGAAACTAAAATTAAATATTGATATATTGTTTCTTTTTTTATTTCAGTTGTAATAACAACATACATTAAAAGTTTATATTTCGGTTTTATATATTGATATCTTTTAAAAGTATTTTTTAAACTATCAAAGTTTACATGTTATATAAAGCCAAGTTAATAGAACACATTTGGCATCTGTCTGTTTTGGATTAATAGGAAAGTGACCTGCTTTTAAACATCGAAAAAAGTAAATGAATCGACACGAAAATACATTAATTGAAATAAGTCATTACAAAAAAAAATGGATACTGTATATTCATTATTAAAATCATTAGGGAATCACCTGGTTCCTTCACATTTTTTAATTTTGTATTTTTGTTGATGAAAAACGGATGTAAGTGTTCAGACACTTACATCTCGTCTACCCGTGAACACGATTACTGCCAAATATTCGAAACTTCGGGTTAAAATTAAAATGTTACCAAATTATACGCGAGTTTTAATCCGTGAAATAGTTTTATTTCAGCTGCCATCACGTCGAATTACCTACAACGTCATGAAATACGTGTCATGGAGTGTCCTTCTATGAACCTCGACATAAATCCTATAGAAAACTTATGGGATATGCTTTATCGAGGCATTCGGAGACGTCCTATTACACCTCAAACGCTGCAGCATTGATGGAAGAATGAATTTAAAGGAAGGATCATTAGAAGCTTGCCGCGTCGTTGCCGAGCTGTGATTAGGACCCGTGGGGGTCACACGCGTTATAAGAAGTTTCTGGAGGCCAAAATTTTAACAATAAGATCACTTTTTCAACTGTGCTTAATTTACACATCACTTTGTCTTTCGCCCAAATTAAGTACACTAAATTTGAAATTTAATTTAAAAAAAATATCAATATTGCTTTTTTATTAATTATCTTGTTTTAGTGATTAATAACAATTAAAATATCTTTAAAATTACTTTTACCTTACAAATAGTTCGAAAGTTACAAACATTCAAAGTTTTGTTCCTTAAATGGTTTTGAGCAGGTATATATTATAATCGGGGCGTCACTGTGTGTACTAACGCGATCCCGTGGCGTCCCACTACGGCAAAGAGGGCAACCGTTGGTTTTTTAGTGGGTAACCTTAAAAATGGCAGCATCCTCTATGCTTCCGGGTAGTCCCACATAACCCCCCGGCCGTCACCCCCCTGGGCCGACGGGGTACCCGTAACGGGTTTTTCCAACGGAAAAACAAAGGTATATATTATAGTGAAATATTCTTTTAATTTTTCAATAATTTGTGTCACACCCCTCTAATCCGTCTAATCTAATCCCTCATTTAAAAAGAAAAATGATTTACTGACGCAACATTGTACCGACGTTTAGTTTATTAGAAAATAAATTGTTAATTATATTTTCATAAAGGTTTGTTTGTAAAATTAAATCCTAAAATTACCTTGTTTGATCGTTTTGACATAATCTTAATTGAAAAAATTTAAACAGTTGTGCAGTTCCAGCTTCGAAAAATTTATGAATATTTTAAAGATCCCGTTGCAAGATCACTGTGGTTTTTTGATGAAATGTCAAATGTGGATTATTAAAGTGGCCTTACTATCGATTATTATATTAAGATGCAGAGGATTTGTATCTGAATCTGTATCTGAATATAATTAAACGAAATTAAATATTTAAAAAAATATTTGGCATTCAAAAAAGTTCATAAAATCGTTGTACTGCTCTTGTTATGACAAAATTAGTATGTTAATGTTTGAAATTGTGTTTAAACATATATAGAAATGTTCAATCATTACATTTTAAAAAGTTGTAGAAATTAATATGTTACTTATTTGAGTAGGATTCGAACCCGCGACATTTGGCAAAACCATCCCATCACTCTACTAATTGTGATATCGTATCGTTAGAAAGAAACCTAATGCTAAATTTATCAAAGCGAAAAAAGATCAAATTTTTCTTTTTTTTTTAAATATTATATATTCTAGTATTATTAACTTAACTATATCTAATAAATTTAATTTAAAATTATTTGCACTTTATTAAACACAATGCTTAATACTTGTTAAATTTTCTTTAACAAATTTAAATGTAAAAATTCGGAGTTTCGTACACATTGATTAACAAGATTATAAATAAATTGCTGTTATATCATTATCAATTTTATATGTCGGCGCCAGTGCTTGCAAAGCGATAAGGTCTCGGTGGTACAACGCCCAAATTGTCAGTGTGATAAAGAACAATATGGATATTATTATACATCGCTTCCATAATGTACAGAACCAAAAATGCACCTCCATAACACACACTCAACAACCACTCCAAAAAAACCAAACGTTTCGTGCGAAAGTTACCAGGTTCATGCCTCCAGAAAAGTGTAGTATCGAAAACATAATGGCGTCAGTTGACGAATTGTAATGTAAATAATATATATTCACGACATATATAAGTTAATAAATACTAAGAATAATATTTTATTTCAAGCTATAAATATTCACAAGTATACATCCAACCTATATCAAATATAATAATATTTTAAAATTTATTTCTGGCTTCAATAATAATATTGAAAAGCTGTCTACGACAAGATAGACATTCATTTTTGATCTCTTGACGGTATTTGGATATGTATTTTTAGAAAATAGTATAATATTTTATACTTTGTAGAAGAAAAGCAGTTACTTTTGAGTTTGATATTGAATTTGGAAATAAACATTTTCAGGAACTCTCTTTACTTGAAATAACAAGTTTATTCTGACTAGAAATCAATTTTTTCCTAGTTTATACCTTCAAACCTTATATATACATAAAATCTGATAATTCCTTAATTATTACATATACAGTCAAAAAGGCAAACGAGTTTGTTGGACGTGTCTATCCTGTCAATTGTAGATCTTCAATTCAATCATCTTCCCCTTCTGCAATAATATTGAGTATATTGCACCTGAGCCCTTCGACATTCCTACGTAGATCGTAACGATCTCCTAAGTGACGGAAAATTCAGGTTACGCTGAAGTAGGGCCACCAGGGAATTTGCATACTAGACACAAGGGAGGCGCCCGAAAAGGACTAAGAAGCGGTCACCGTCTGTTTAGACACCTCAAAGGTCTTTGACAGGATCTGGCAAGTAAATTATAATCAAGCTTTCAAACTTCGGTATATCCTCTTGAGTGATCAGCTGTTTTATAACCTTCCATTCCATAATTTTTTTCTTCTTACCACTTACACCCTGAGCCTTAGTCTCGAGTATCAAACCAAATAAAGCAGCTAAATATTGTTACATTTTCGCATAGTAAATTTGGTACTAAACAGAAGGTGAGATTTGATACCGACGAGTATTTTAGCAAAAAGGATGAAATATTCTATTACTTGCTGTAGTACATCGGTTCTAGACCGCAAAATTCCAACTGTTCTCACAAGAAAAGTAGACTAGCTGCCAAGGTTAAGACACAAAAGCATGCCGCAATCCGATTTATATTATCTCCATTTTAATATTTAACCTGACTATTCTATCTGGACTGAATATTCAAAATTTAAATAAGTAGATTATGTGGGTTCAACAAAGATACGATAGACATAACTGACAAAGAATCCGTAAAATATTTACGTTTACCTTAAATTTACTGTATTTCATATAAACCATTTTTTTAGTATAATATCTTATTAACGGAACAGTTCTTAAAATATTATCTTGGAAGGCGAAAAAAAAATAGAACTGTCTGTCGTACTGATAAGACACGAAAATTAATAATAACATAAATTATTTTTTAATGGCCCATAACCATATAATATGGAAACTATAAAATCGTAATAATGTTTTTGAACTTTCACGATTTTTACACATAAATAATGTCGACCCGTGACCACGATCGGTGCAATTCGATCGAAACGTCGGATAAATAAAAAGGTATCGTACCTTAAAAAAAGAAATAAATAAATAAAATAACATAAAATATTTAGGCGATACAGTCCCGATATATATAGTTTTTAATCGTAATTATGGTTATAGCAGTATCTTTTAATTGCTTCCTAGGAATTTCACGTTGTTGCAATGATTGGTCATATATTAAATATTTACTTTTCGTATTAAATATAATCATATACCGTAAAAACTGACAGATCGTTGATTGCATGGTATATACAAATAAAAAAAAAATGATTAAATTTACATACATAATTGTAAGCGAATTGTAACGAATTTTTTTGTTGTACAACGAATTTGGATTGGACGGTATTCGAAAACCAGTAATATAATTGAGCAACTTTTGTACAATATGAGTGTAACCAACAATCATATTATTGTTTCTTATTTGTTTTAAAAGTAAGTTCATTAGTTTGATCGATTTAAAAAAATATAAAAGAAAATTGTTAAGAATTTAAGTTTATGACTCAGTTTCAAAAAACTTTTTATCCTATAGCTAAAATGTTCTTGGAAAACTTAACCTGTATATTATCCTATATCAATCTAATCGCTTATTTTTGAAACTAAATTAAATAAAATTTAGAAAGTTAGTTAACGAAAAAAACGACTGAGCTAATGCTGTTTTTCGAACTGCCTTCTGTAGCTGAGTAGTCCTGCAGAACAGTCAATAAATATTTCAAGTCAAACATTCCATGCTGATAAATGTACATCTAAATGAAGACGTTGAATAAAAGTCATGAAAGCAATAATATGTAGATCATCGGTTCAAACCCGAATAGAAGTGTGGTGTGATATCTCAGCCATACCATTGAGGCAAACGTAAACAAATTCCATATGCATTTATTCGCGGCGGCTTGCTTCATTTGAATGACTTTAAAGCATTTCGATATGCTTTAATTTTATTCAATTGAAATCACTGAAGTAAGAAATCAGATTTATATGGAATAAAGGTTTAAATTATGTATTATAACTATGCTCGTTGGACTACATGAAAATAATTTATTGAATTTACCTTACTAGAATAAGCAAGAAATAATTATTAATTATCATTAATTAAATAATTAAATATTAATAGTCACTCATATAAATATAGGTTTAAACTACTTACGTAATTGGTTGCCCTGCGAACAATTGTAATACACGTCTTTGCGGAGCCGCAAGACCTCGCACGACCAATGCTTCTTATTTCACTTATTTTTGAGTATCTCGACGGTTGTCATTGGTGCTGGTGGTTTTTGAAAAATATTCCAAAAAGAGAGAGTAGATTTCTGCCAAAATGAATCTTTGCTTCGTCTTTTCTTATTCGCACAACGAGGGACTGGAACAGTTTGCTGGCGTCAGTGTTTTTGTCGGAGTCTAATGTGGGTGTTTTTTATATCAAACAAAAACGCAATTTGGTTATCTAACATTTAAAATTATTAAAAACAGACAATGTTAAAAGTTCTTATTGTATAGCTACTAAAAATAAAAGAATATTTTAATTGAATATCACAAAAAGTTACACACAATATGTAAAATACTTTATATAGAGGAAAATCTTTATTATAAAGAGGCCTCTTCATTTGGGGGACTATTAATGGGTCAGCTATCTAAGCTATGTTTTAAAATCTCATCCCTATGTATGTATCGTATCTTTCACATACTTAGCTGTATGGGTTGTCTAGTTGACAAACTTGGCACTGTAGGTACATTGTTGTGTTGGTACTTGGCAACGATGTCCATCTGTATTGTTGTTTAACCGTAGTCGCAACTTCGTTACATAACATAAATAATTGTTTAGTAAGAGACTTCTATCTATCAGCGATAATACTGCTAAAGTATATCCTATTAATTAAATGAGATTTTATTGGTGTCTTTGAATGAAGTATTAAGTAATAAATACATAAAAAAATATATCGAACTTCCTTTGGAACATTATAAACTATAATGAAATATGATAAATATGTTTCCAATAAAAGAAACTTAATTTCGAATAACGGTTAGATTATTGACTGAAAGACTATACAACAATCTCAGACAATACTATAATTTGAATAAATTTAAAAGAATATACTGTTATTGCTGTTCGAGAATAATAATTCTAGTAAAACGATATATTTTAAAATATTATTTTGAAAATATAAAAAAATATTTATAATGTTCAGATTTATCATACCAATATTAACAAAATAAATATGAGAAAATAATTTACAATATAAATTTATAAAATATTATATTTTATAAAGTTATGAAAGAGAGAACATAGAACTATAACCAACTTTCAATTGAATATATGAATGTATAAAATACAATAGGCTTTTGATTACATTCATATTTATAGATCTAAATAAGTTCAACAATATGAGTCACATGGTGACAAATTTTTGTATAATTGATTGAAATATCCATATATTTCAATAAATTATACAAAAATGGGAAATAAAAAGTAGCAATAACTAATATTAGCTTTAATTTAACAATTGTTCGTTGGTAGAGCATCTATGGCCACTTAACCACACCTTGTTTACGGCAATACAGTTAATATATTATCCAAATTTAGTGATTTATTTTCAAAACAGCAGAATTTTATTTTCGAAATTATAATGTACTTTATACATATTTATAAACGTACATATACAAGTACTTATATTTATGTGCATAAGAACGTGTACGTATGTAAAAATAAATAGTAATAATTTATTTATTTATTTATTTATTTAACACTAATTAATAATAATTAATTAATTTATATATTTAACATTTTTATTCTACACCACATAACTGAAAAACTGAGTAGATATATAATTAATACTTTTATACATATAATAGAGCTTATTATATATAATATTTTTAAAGTTATAATTATATGTTGAAGGTAAAATGATAATCTAGTAATATTTCAACTTTGATTCCTGAAATGGATCCATTAATTAAATTATATTTTTTCTTGTTCTAATTTAATATTTTCTTTAATTTTTAATTCTGTTTCAAGAAGGGATCAGAATAACATTTCAAATCTGCCTGTAATATGTTACGGTTCATATAAAGTTTTTTTTGTGAGTTTGTAGCCTATATTATGTATACCTTTAGAGGTCGAATAGGCACGAAGTAGTAAATGTACTTGTGTTTCGCAAAATGATAAAAAAAATATGTATTTCCCTTCACATACCTTTTTTAGTGTCTTCTTGCTTAATCCCTTCCTGTCTATTAAGTTGATAGTGCAGCGCAATTCCTATAAGTACAGATGTCCACAGATGACGATGTTGAGAAACAAGTAATGTAGTTGTAGAAAATTTGTTGCAATTTCTGTAATCAAAAACTAAACCCACTTTATTAATATCAAATATATCATCAAATATTTCAAATTAAATGCAAAAGAAGGCACTCTAACCGAGTAAGGACACTCTGACTTAATAGCCTGTCGTATTTAAATGGACAATTTCAACAGATCGGAAAGCCATATTGATCGAGATTGAACATCCAATTTTATTATCCAATACAATGTTAACTACCGACAGAATAATAAAATCGTCAATAAACATCGAATAACAACTGAAATGATTATGACGTGGCCCAATTACAAAACTCTATGAGAATCGTAACTATGACGTTGGTATATTTTTAATGATTTATAGGATTATCTATTAAAACGAGTATAAAAAATATTTTTATTTAATCAAACAAATATTTTCAAATATTAATGTGTAATATCACAAACATATACAACTTCATGTAAACATTGTTTTTAATATTTTTAAATGTCATTCGCGTTTAAGACAATTTACTTTTGAATATGCTATCTAAATTACACATCAATTTACTTAACTAGCGCGTATTCATTATTGAGATTCATTAGTTTAGGCATTACATAATTAATTTCATAAACACGTGTTTCATAAGCTGTATAGATAGATACTTTATACCACATTAAAATAAGAATTACATTTAAGCTTTGCTGTTAAAAGAACAATTTGTCTATATTTAAATAAAATAAATAAATAAAGATTTAAAACTTAAAAGTACATGTCATTATAAATGTATAAATCAAAAAAATAATGTTAAATTTTAAGAAATTAATTGATTTATTTTAATACTTTATTGATATGATAATTTATATTTTTATTTAAAAATAAAGATTATAGTCAAATATAGATTATAATTAAATAATTAAATTATGTATACATTAAGGTTTTACTATTAAAAATCAGTTTTACTATTAAGTCTTTAGATTTGACTTAATTTAATATCCTAGTCTTGTTTGTAAAGCAGATGAAAGAAAAACAGACAAGAGACTTTTGATAAAATTATTGTGACGAAACTAACTAAACAATTTATAATATGCATACTTGTAGGTAAAATCTATACAGAGAAATGAATTAATAGTTAAAGATAGTTTTGTTTTGTGTTGCTATATAAATTTAGTTAGTAAGCCTTTTAAATAAATAAACGAGGTTTGCCGTCAGCGTCACTATGGGTCAGAAGATGTATTGAAGAGTAGTTCTGCCGATTAAAAACGATAAGTTATAAACGATTGACTGAAAAACAGCAAGTACTTAAAGTTATTGAGTGTAGCTATCCAGACCAGGCACCAGAAGATCTTTAATGTCTTATATTCATATTCAGGGGTTAGGAGGCACATGGTGGCACCGCCTATTATCATATAATAGGACTTCATCACTTCTAAATTCTACACACTCACTACAGTACCATAGCTAAGATAGACGCTAGACTATACTTGGCTACACAAATTTTCAAAGAAATTAACAGTTTTATATTTTTTGCAGCAGACGGTTAAATTCTTCGCGCGGCGTCGCGGTCACCATTTTCTAATAAGACTCCGCCAATCATACGATACTGTATGCTCCTTTCAAGCCTTGCTATTGGTCAATCCAAAGTGACGCGTGATATTCTAATTACGAAATCGTTTATTAAATAGAATAAGCAAATAGCGAACAATTATTTATGTTAAAAAGTATGCGTACACTGAGAACGTATGACTTGATTGGTGAAAGATGTTGGATACATCAGCTTATACTATATATGTATATTTTTGCTTTGAACCATTTTGAATCATTTGAAGTTTTCATAGCACGTGTTTGTAGCGTCTGTTTAATATACTTGGCAGCAATGGTTTCCTCTTTCTCTTACTTGGCAATGCATGGTAGCATCAGTTAGAACTTGGCAACAAACTAGAAATATGTCCACCTGTGTTCTTGTTTATGTCATGGAAACATCGATTTAGAATACAACACAATAGTATTTACAACAAGGCTGTTAGCGATCTATATCTGATCTAACTTGAATGAAGATCAGATGATTGGTTACTCATTATTAATGAATTGACAAGATATTAAATATATATAAATTCATAAATTAACCATAATTTTAAACGTTTTAATATTCATTTAAGTCACCTTCATAATTTAGTATAATAAATATTATTCAACTTCTAGCTGGGTGGTCTAATTCGTTTTATTTTTTATCCAAAAATTGGTTTGCCTTCATTCTCACTTTTGTTCAATATCACTAATGTATGCCAATCAATTTGAAGTAATATAAACCTTTTGTTTAATCAAAAAAACGTTACATGCGTATGCAAAAGGCCCTCGACCTTCGCTAAATATTTTCTTCAGATTCCCGATAAAAGTTAAAACATTTTAATCCTTAACACAAAGTTACAAGAGCCCCATAGCGTGTTTTCATAATAATTATTTAAAATGGAGCAAATTCATATCTCTTACGCTATCACCGCAACAGTAACTGAGGTAGTGTGAAAGAGATAACAGTAGGTTTTTTATTTCTATTGCTACTTGTTGTAATGGCGTCCGAAAAGATTAGAATGACCTTCGAGTAGGGATTTACCACCGTCAACAATTTTTATTTTATGAAAACTTTTTTAAATTTTTTATATGAATGAACTATTAGACTTTGACCTCTGGTAACTTTAATTATTATCTTTTTATGTATAAAGTCGTAGTTATTGTAGTATCGTACCGGTGACTATCGATTACGAAAATTAGTAATGTATAGAAAAAAAATAAAATTAAGGTATCAAAGTCATAACTGAACTATCAACACTATATTACTTTTTTCCTAATGATTTTAATAAGGATGAATATCAATTAAAACTAACAAAATATTTATACAACCAGTCATAAAATAAATTATAAATAAAAATAAAAGAAATAAATTATATTATATGATGATTACAAAATAAATTATGTATTATATTTACTTCACTATAACTTTTTATTTTTTTAAGAGAGTCGCCGCTTGGCCCCGCCCTCGTCTGGTACACATCAAGGTAAATCAACGATTCTCAAATTATTTTATGCAAAAGAAACTATTGTAATTTTTATAAAATAAACTGTTACCTCAGCTAACATTGAGATGACTTTAAAAATCATTTCTTAAAATGTTTAATCATTTAAATCAAAATGTTAAGCAATTTAAAAACTATACCTTTTGTTAATTGTGTAAGATTGACATGATTTTTTTATCAAAATATAACGAAATAAATAAACATCTAATTATTTAAAGCATGATATTTTTATTGATAGTGTTATTTACACTAATAATTATTATTAAATATAAAAAATAGTACTTTGAGAATCTTTTGTAGGTACATAATTTCAATGTCAAGTGTTTTGTCAGCGGCCATTAGTTTTCGCGAATGCTTCTTCGAGGATATAAGTATCCGTGTGAATTATTTTATTACGTTATTTAAAGTTAAAGTTTAAAAGAACAAATATAGCCCAAATTTTAGTTCCGTTGTTATTGATGATAAACCTCAAAGCAGAAAAATAAAGATGTTGAAGCTTCCGATGTCGAGGATACAAAACCAGCGTTTTCTGCAAGCGCATAAGTACGTTGGACTGAGGTATGGCATTCCGTGCTTTTGCAAGTGTTCAATTGAAATGGTCTTTTTAGACAAGAACGATCACCTGATTTCACAAATTACACTTTATTATAATGTTTTTTTTATTTCGAAGCAGTTGTGTTTTATATTCAAAAAGTGTAAATACATGAGTCATTAACAAATTAAAACATATTTTTATTAATTGTGATTTATTTGCACGGATATCAAATAAAAGAACTAAATAATGGCGACCATATTCAAAACATGAAATTTTAAAACATTTTAACTGATTCCAATTAAATTTTGTAATAAAATAGTTATTCTTAATTTAAGTCATTATCGCTCTTTACAGGTCAGTGACCCGTACAGTCATATTACATCCTTTATCACATCGTAAGTATGTTGGACTTTTTAAACATTATTTGTCCGTTAATTGTGATGTGATGATCTTAGTCTCATTACCATTTATGCATAATTTTAAAAACTTATGTTTCAAATTTGTGAACATGTTGAGCTTCAGTTAAAATTTTTATCATACTTATTAACTGCAAAATATCTCTTGCAAGTTTCAGGGAAACTTAAAAAAATTGTTATACGAATTAAGTAAATATATAGAAAATGCTTCTCTTTGAATATATAGTATATCTTAACAAAAATATACATTAATAGTTTACTATTTTGTATTGGGTTAAATCAAGTTTATAAGATATTTTCAAATTTTTTATAGGCTAAAGTTGCAGGAGTTACATCAGGGATTCATATTATTAACATTTTATTTTTGGGTCATCTTTTAACATCCGAAAGATGATGTTTAAAATGTTACAATCATTTGGCTATCTTTCTTGCCTAAATGGAAGATTTAAGTTTTCATTCCAAAAAAATAGTTTTCTTATAAGAATATATTGTTATTCATGTTGAACAAGCAGCACAACTTTTCATTAATTGATCTATGGGCTTTTTAAGTGTTTCTCCGAATTTAAGTGCCACCTATGAATGGATGAGTTCTGTTGTATCTACTGTTAATAGCATCTTGATAACAAGACAACGTTTAATATCAAAACTAAACTAGTATGTTTAATAAATGTTTATATTTAAATAAATTATGTTTTACAAAAGATTTATCCTTTTCCTAATACGGTTTATCTGAACAATATGAGTCGCTAAATACCTAAATAGATTACGTCATTTGTTGAGTTGAGATTTGAACTCCGGCCAAGGTTTCTGGATTACAACCAATTTAAATTACAGGGATTTAGAAGTTAATTAACTAGTTCCTTATTGATGGGTCTTGTACAGTAGAATTATTAATTACATAAACAATTTACAAGCCTTAGAATAAAATTACAATGGGTGCCCAGTTATTATTAACAGTTATTGCATAATATCATCCTGGTAATACATATTATTGGAAAACCTATAACACGCTGTATGAACTATTCAAACTGAAACCTGGCAAATATTTGCCACATTATATAAGCCTCAGCTAATTAATTACGGATATTTCCTTATAATATTAATAATAGTATCGGAGAGCCGCGCACGTCGCACAATTCTGAAATGGCAAGCTCAGAGCACACTTAACTAAATTTAATGGAGTTTACCAACTCTCTCCCACAGAGTACCTTTAACGTTCAACTTCAATGATATGCGCCTTCGAGAATTGTCTTTAGCAATAAATTTAAATGACATTTTTAAAGTAAAATGTGATGACAGCATTAAAAAAGTTGTTATTTGATGTCACGTATATACCCATTACATAGGGTATTTAAATATTTGGATAATACATTATGAGATCGATAAATTAATTTATTGATACAAAAAATTGACAGACACATCTCGTCTAACCGTGAATACGATTGCTGGAAAGTTTTCGAAACGTCAGATTAAAATTAAAATGTAACTAAAATTATACGCGAGTTTAATCCGTAATAGAATATTCTTATTGAAACAAAAGGTGTTTGTTTTATATAATAAATGATTACTATTTACATGATGTATATAGGAGTAAGTAAGAGGAGAATCTGTATAATACAAAAAAATAAAATATATTGGATTGATTTAGTTATTTAAAAAATATATATATCTTTTATAATAATTTTGATAGTTTTGGTTATTGCCCTTATTTTTTTATATAACTTATATAATAACTATTTTTATATTTTTATAGCAATTTTTGCAGCAAAAGGTTTTGTGAACTTTTCAATAAATTTTATTGCCATCATTATTTTTTGTTAACAATATTTCATTTATAACTGTAGAAAAAACGAGTCTTAGTTTAGTCTTTATTAAGCTTTAATAATGTATTCAAAGACAACATTTTTAATTTTACTTAAGCATAGATTGCACTTAAGAAAAGTTACTATGCAAGTAAATCAGTAATGATGATGATATATAATAGCTGTCTAAAACTTTAGCTACAGTTGTTATACTAATCCCCGTTGTAAATTCAAATCAAGATTCAGTAAGATACCAAAAAGTATGGTTTGTTAAATTGGTTTGTTTCAATTGGTTTGTCATTGAGAATCGAATTTAGACTTCTTCAGTTAATATTAGTTTATAAAATTGAGACATTTAGGTTTCATATTATTAAGTAAAATAAAATTTGGTTACAAACGCCTTGGCAAGGACCACTAAACATTTTTTACGGGTAAACGTTTCTGTGCAAGAACCAAAAGGAACAAGCCTTGATTCCTGAGGGACGGCCATTTTTGATCTTGAAAAAAACAGCTGCTTAAATTAACTTTCTGTTGACTTTTTGATAAATAAGAGGCTACAATTTTAGACGATCAGCACGGCATCGAAATTTGTAATGGTGAAATAAAGTATTACGGTCAACGCAATTAAAGGCCTAAATTTTTCTCAGGCCTTTAATTGCGTTACCAAAAATTGTAATAGCATCCTTCCAGACCTCTATAATGTTTGTAACCCGTTTCACTTTTGAACCAGTATTGTAATTTCCTTTCGTGAAACCAAACAGTTGACTATTATTTTTTTAAATAAAATGTAACATTAATTGGTCTACGATAATGTTTTTATAAGAAGAAGTTTATATAATTAATAAGACGAAGGTTCTTGGCACTCTCTGGATGGGGTACGGGTGTAGGGTCCATTGTGTTGCATGAAGAAGAATGCAAACTGTGCCTGGAACTTGTGACTTAGAGGATTGAGACTCTTTAGTCTCATAAATATTTATGAATAATCTTTAAAATCAATATGTATAACAAGTACTTGTTGTAAAAATATTTCATAATTTAAATTATATAAAGTGTCACTAATTTCCGTAAATCAAGAACCATACTCTTACTGTCAAGTAATTTAAATTATATGGATAAAAAAGACTAACACTAAATCAAACGATCAATCGAATATTAAAATTTTTTACTAGCTCTCGAGGATGAACTGAATCGTTTTAACAGATCTAAAACCAATATTGTACGAGATTAAACGTGCAATTTTATCGTCCGATACAATGTAAATGACCGACTGAATAATAAAATCAGCAATAAATATCGAATAACAACTGAGATTGTGATGGCTTTCTTCACAAACCAGGGTTTAATTTGTAAAGTAAATAAGAGTGTTGCTTAGTTTTTTCTTTGTAATTTATACAAGTCTTGGAATGAAGTTGACAAAAATTTTTTAATACTTTTATTTTCATATAAAACCAATTGTTGAGCTGGACTAGATATAACTGCAAGTGATACTAACATGATTTGTTAGAAATTGTGTGAATGTATTCTGCAAGTTATTACAAAATAATAGACGTAACATTTCGAGTATCGTTTTAATGGATTAAAATGTACTCTGGAGAGTACATATATGAAAAACTATATTTTTTTTATTGAATATTAAAACTTAATAAACAAATTGTTTTATAAAAAACTTAAAAGTCGTTTTAGAATGAGCATATAGAATTGTCATCATGTCTCACTGTTGCAGATAAATCTAGTTTTTTTGTTGTCTTTTGTGTTAAATCAAAACCATTTAATAATATTAAATTGGTGTAACTTCATGTAAAGACATAAGTCTTTACAAATTAAGAAAACGTTTAAATTAGAAGCGCGAGCCTCAATTTTGACTCGCTGTACTCGCAAAATATTGGTATGTGTTAGCATATTGAGCGAAGCGAGGTGCAAACAGCACCGAAGTTGCTTTTACAAAACGTCGACGTATTCTGTTCTCAACTATTTTTCAAGATACAAGAAACATTTACGTTTTAGTCTTTTTTATTTTTTTTAAAACCACCACCAGACTGATGTCTATCGGTGTGCAAAATTTGGAAATTTTCAGATATACGGTTTTTGATTGATGCTTGCACAAAAAATTCAGAACAGTCTCTCATAGAGAGCCTCACTCAACAATATGCCTATATGACTTGATTAAATCCTGGTTATTGAATAACGTTACCACCAGCTCAGATGTTATTCAATGTTTATTGCTGATTTTATTATTCAGTCGGTCATTTACATTGTATCGGACGATAAAATTGCACGTTTAATCTCGTACAATATTGGTTTTAGATCTGTTAAAACGATTCAGTTCATCCTCGAGAGGCAGCTAAATTTGTTGATATCAGATTGACCTTATTTTGTGTCAATCCCTTTATTTCCATAAAATTCGGATTATTTTATTTTACATGCACTTTGATTAATTAGGTATATATATTTTGCTAAATTCAAGTAAGAAAACAGTCGTTTAAGTACATAAGTTAATTTATTTTTTCAGATATTGTATTTTCGTTAATACGTTAATTAAATATAATAATAGCCTCTGCTTTATCAGTAGGTACATATTTTATCATAAAAAGGAGATTGAAAAGTACTTGACTCGACAGCAAATTAGTTTTCCCCCTCTGTGCACTTTTCTATGTTAGAATCCTTCTCTTCGCTCGTGCTTTAATGAAACACACTCGCCATTAAAGTACTATTTTGCTCCCTTGCGATATAATCTACTATTTCTCAATCTTGCATCTAAATTAAAGGACTATTTCTATACTGTCAACAACTTTCAACAATTATTATTTTATAGGACTTGCATTATAAGGACTTTGAACAAATTTGTCAATCGAAGCCCTAGCTCTGTCTAAAATAAAAATAGGATTGTCTATGTGTTATAGCACGAAGTAATTAAAAATATAAAATATGTTTGTTAATACAATAAAATTAACTTATTTGGAAAATATTATTTATAAAAATATTATAAATAAAATATTTACTTATTTTTCAGTCACAAGGTTATACTACCCAGCTACTCAACATATTCAACATACCCTTGTCCCGGTGTATCTATGGTAGTAGTGTCCTTCTTCCGAACCTTTGTTTGTTTTCTCATCGAATACTTGATCTGTGCCGATTGGAAACACAATTCTGTCCTTATAGTAACCAAAGCAATAGATTTCTACTGTATACCAACAGTCTATAAATTAGCAGTACCTTCCTGCTCTCAAACGAGCTAACTAAACTAAAGCAAGCTTAAGTTCCTTGACGTCCACGAGAGAAGTGGGCCGGATGGCATCCAGGTAAAAGTTAAAGTAGTAGTAGTAGTTAAAGAACAATATCCCTGGAAGACGTACCTCGAGCTGATCCAGGTATTAAAGCACCTATATCGTCTTTTCCTTCAAACTAATACGATTCTATCTTCGTGGACGGTTACCTTTGTCCACCTGATTCCTAAAAAGCGAGATCGGGCGGAGTCAGCAAAAGTAGAGCTGTAGTAGTGACATCTTTGTTTTCTAAGGTAATTGTTCGTACAATGAGCCATCAATATCGATACCCTCAGAATCAGCTGATATGATCAGTCATTGCTAGTATGGTTTCTGTCACGGAAGATCTGCTGCTGATATTTTCATGAACCTCTCACATCTTGCAAAGCAAGGGTGAAGCTCTTGGCCTTAGTCTTAAAATTGCCAAGGTTTGACAGGGTTTGGCACAATGCCGTTCAAGCGAATTTACTATCTAATGTAATCCTATAGAGACTCAGGATATGGATTTCTAGCTTTATATAAATTTATATCAAAATGTACAATATATTTTATTTTAACTATAAGCGATTTTGTTATTATTACTTTTATATTTAAATTTCTTTAATAATTTGACTTCTTTATTTGATGTAAATGACCTTTTAATTGAAATATATAAAATTATACTACATTTTAAATGATTGGATGGGGTACAAATATACTTTGTATATGAAAGTGGTACTTAGAGCTGAAATTGTGATAAATCTAACTGCAGCTCTTTATGTCAAATTGTAAAATTTATAGGGCGCTTTACGCCGGTTAGTCGGCATAAATTATATCAATACTAATAATTGCGCATCGCATGGGCGATAACATGAGAATAAGGAAATGATTATTAGGTTAAGGACAATTTTAATGATACAAAATAAAATATAAATTTATTACTAATATTATTTGAAAATAATATATTAAATGCATTTCATTTCTTAAATATTTCAATCTACTGTTTTGTATAGGTAAAGTGGTGTAAAAAAAAATAATAATAATAAGTTGATTAAAAATAAAAAAAAAACGGTCGCATTCAAAAAATAAAATTTACCTTCGCTGAACAACCTTGAATACAGCTTTTTATATTAAACGATTAAATAATTTTATAATTATTTAACAATATAAACAGCTAATCATTAAAATAAATTTATCCAAATTCTATTCTGTTTAAAAAAGCGCTCCTAAGTTACTTATAGTCCAATATATATTTTCCCTGTTACATATTAAATTTATTGTGAAGTTGATAATTATAACTAATTGTCTAATAATTATTTTTTTATTAAAAACAAAGAACCTAACTCACGGACTTATTACAACCTAACCCAAAAAAATTACAGTTTGTGCTGTTGAGACTTGGGTTAGTGCTTAGAATTAACGTTAATTAACGGAGTACTTGAGGAATAAGATATATTGGAAAAAGTTCAATAGTAATATCGAAATAAAATCTGCGAGAAGGTAATCTTGAAATCTGGCAGTTATATAGGAAATATTGATGGTTGAAATAAAAATTGTAAGTGGTTGATATTCTGAAAATTTTGGGCAATCCTTGTCTATAGCAAAATGTTTAACAGAGCATATTCTTTTCTGCATTATATGAGTACACATATCCTGAGTAAAACTTTACATACTTCAAAAAAAGACATTATATTTTATGTGTACATAACTTATATTTCTAGATTATTAATTATATTATCTTTTATGTTTCTACATTTAACTATTAATTATAATATTTACTATTACTATTATTAAAAAAAAAAGGTATCTTTTATTGTGAACTAAGTATTACAACTCTTGAAAGTTGTATGTTATAATTCTAATACGTCAACATATTTCTATTATTTCTTGCTAGAACATTATATTGTATCTTCAACGGTGATGTAGCAGTACTATATAATTCATCCATCCATGCGTTCGTCCGCCCGCTTATTTATTTATAGTTTCTAGTATTGTTTTTGGAAATTTGTTTCATCGATTGAAATCACGACTATTATAAAGAAATTTCATCTAAAATAATATAAATTAATAAATGTAACTGTTATTACATACAGATTGATAAAAGACAAGGCGACAAGGTGAAAATTGAATTTTTCAAAAGGAAAAAAAAAAAAAAAAGGTGAAAATTGAATTTACAGTTTTACATGAAACTGGAGCAATTTACCAATTTAAGTACATAGAAAAATACATTATGAAAATATTAATAAGAATTAAAATTTCGCTTGAGCACCGGTCAGTTTTTTCACTTACAATATTATAGAAATACGAATTATATTACCTAATTAACTCCATAGAAGGTATAAATTATGGAGAAAAACGTAGAAACAATAATATATCTGCAATATCTTCAAATATAGTCATTAACGTTTTTTTGGGCACTTTATTTTTTATGTTAGCGTTTGACTACAGTCTATCTGATTTTAAGCAACACTATAGTCTAGCACCTAGCAGGTAAAACATGTTTACCTAGCAGTAACTTTAATATTTTTACATTTTTAAATAAACCTTTTCTATATCTTGCAAAATATTGCACCATACAAAATAAGAGTCTTCTTTCAAAAACACACTATTCGTTCAAACACACCTGTCTTCTTATAAATGGGGCTTACATTATAGGACAACAGTTTAAAGTTTTCTTTATTTTTTTTTATTTATTTGTATTGTTATGTTAAAAATAATTGGTAATGATAACACTGGAAGCTGTTAATGAAATAAAAGCGTTATATTTATTTATTTTTATGAATATTTTATGGATCAGCTTTCGTGAATGCAAGCTCACAATTTCACTATGCCTCAGGTTCACGACTAATCTTCAATGCAAGGCTCGTGGTTTAATCTTCAATCCAATGCTTGTGCTTGTTCTGACCCTACTCAAAATATTTTTTCCGCACTGAAATAAATTCTAATATTACACATCACAACATTTGAGGTCGTTGATTGCATGGTATATAAAAAAAAAACAAAACTTTGATCAGATTTACCAATATGTTGTTCAACAAATTTAGATTGGAACCGTCCAAAGTACATTTCAAAAATAAGCAATGTTTTTACATTTTACGTAAGTTTTTAAAATAAATGCAGTCAACACACTATATATATACTATATATACTATTTTTAACTTCCATTCTTTGACTTTGTTACAAGTGGGTAAAAGTGAACATTTAGTAAGTTGTATACTTGATAGAAACAGTTGAGTCGAAAAGAAACAGTTCTACCTATCTATTATAAACCAAACAGTAGGAGTCGCGAGCAAAAACTGTGTTAATCATTGGCTTAATAGCTCAATAAACGTATGGTTTTTCTCTTAACCAAGTCATAAAGGATAAAGTAAAGGGTTAAACTGAAAATCAGCTTATAAGGTAAACTTCGCCTTGTACGATTGCTGAGTTGTGACATCTCACATATTATTTTTTTTATTTAATATAAATACATATCTTTGTGTTTTTATATTATTATTTTGTCTTCATTATCTGATATATCGTGTGTCTATATTAATATTGTGATGTTGTCAATGTCGTGTGTTGTTCTTGAATAAATGTTATTTCTTTAGTTCTTCTTTCTGTCATTGAGATAAACCAAATCAAATTTCATATGCATTTATTCGTTTACATGTACTAGTGTAAGCTATATTACTGAAATGTCAAATTTCTTATGCAATATAAAGTTTTGACTATAAATATATAATTTGGCGTATCACGTTTAGAAATATTTACAAAATTACGAGTATCTGAAATAGTTCATTATGTGCCTTTAGATTAAAGTAAAAATGTTTCAAAAAAATTCTCGTTGACTCTATTCAGAGAAATTCTAAAATTTCTAAAGCCTTAAATTTACGATTCACGAATACAGGTTGACATTTTTTTTTTTTATTTAAGTAAGTATATTAACTTTTGTGAAAATAAAATGAAACATTTATATCTACCTAATTTAATAATATTTTGACGAAATTTATTATTATTTAATGTTAGTGAACTAAATTAAAAACTATACTCGTAAACATTATTAACATACATAAACTTGCCATTTTTCAATCGCAACATACACTTTTCCACTACTATGGTTGTCTTTGGTGAAAATATTTCAACGTTTGTACTTGGAAATCGTATTTCGTATTCAACCTTTCTTTAGTATATTTGAAACCTGTCTTTTACATTTTCATTCGTCTCCAGAGCTATCGATTTTGATTTTCTGGCTAAGAATATAAATTCGTGGTATATAAAGCATCACTGCGACAAACATTTCGTTAAATAAGTTTTTTACTTTATTTGGTATTTGTAAATTTTTAATTTATTAATTAATATTACTTTTTTATATTTGTGTACTTTTTTTTATTTAAGTACCTTCATAAAACAATTCAATTTAATATGATATTTACTATTCTATAGAAACACATTAACCATACCATACACCTTATATTACTTTTAAATTCCCTTTATATTTGTCATTGCTTTTAAATTTCTTATCGGATCTTACCATGTTGCGATAATTGCTACATCTCACCAATCTCATGAAAAGGTACAATCCCAGTCTATTAATGAACTTGTAATAACTCAAAATATATCAAAATATTAAATTATAAATTATTTCAAAGATATGTGTATCTATTTTTACTTTTATAAAGCGTCACAAAACGCCCTTATTATGTGGAAATAATTTATTTATAGACACAACTCTATAATGAAACAGTATATTTTTTTATTTTGTTTTAGGAAAAGAGATTTTATTTGGCTACTGAGAAAATAAACTGAAATTTATCTTTCTTTGTCTAAAATGTACTAGAGAACGATGTTTAGATATAGCCCACATTCAAACAATTCAAATAGAAAATAAGGTGTTAATTTGAAACAAGATGAACCACACACATTTAACTTATAATTTCAATTAATAATTAATTTTAAAAAAATGTTGGTATTAGTGAATTATACAAAAACTAATATTTTATAAACACTTTCCGTAATTGTAATCAAATTTTAAAACAGATTTGGATATGAAATTAAAATTCTATGTTTTAAGTTATAAGATTACCAGGTTCCGGTCTTAGTTACGTCTGCGTGGACGTAATTTACATTATGTATCAGTGCCGGAATTGCTGACACTTTAAAAATTCACTTCTCTCTTTGTGCAATATTAACTCAATATCAAAGACACACAACGTTTTTAAAATATAAGAATTACTAATAAGTTGGTCGTAGGTTCAAATTCGAATAATTGTGTGGACTTTGTAAAACAACTTTATCAGACTTCACTAAATTATCTCTAAATTTTATTGGCGATTTCTGTTGCTTAGTTCACTGGTAAAAGAGAATCGGCGTATTTTTATAATCCTGTGAAATACATGGTCCCTTTTATTGTGAGCCATATTATACACGAGGTCACTATACACAAGTATGAAATTCTTCTCCTTCAAAAACAGAGGAATGGCTTTTAAGATTATATATTCGATTTAGTACTTAACTTTAAAAAAAATATACTGATACTGTAGACAGATTTGTACTGATAGACATGTATCTATAAAACTAAAAAGTACCAACTGATATATTTTGTTGAATAACATTCCACCAAAAACTGCCTTAAATCTTTATTTTAGTGGGCCTTTAAGTTGGGTCACTATAAAGAGGACAGTTATCTAAACTATTTCTTTGGACCTCATGTTCCTGTAACCTCTTTCACATATTTGGCAACATGAGTTACAAATACTTGCCACTGCAGGTGCATACTTGTGTTCAAACTCTGGAACAAAGCTGAAGTATGGCCGCCTGCATTCTTGTTTATATGTAGTTGTAAATCTTTACATCGAATAATTGTTTCGTGAGAGTTTTATATAGCAGCATGAGAGGGATAAAAAAGATCGGTAAAAAATTAATTAAGATATATTTCAATATAATATATTTGACTCGTCATAAAATTCTACTTAGTCCATTCATTGTGAATAAAAAATTCTTCTCTTTAAAGTCACAGATAATTTTGTTTTTAAAATTATAACTTCTTTCTGAAAAAATAACTATCACATATTATCTTATAATATAATTATTTTACACAATATATACCAGATATAAAGCTTAAACCTACTGGCTTATTAAAATATATATTTATATAGAAATACTACAGTATTCTTCAATAGACAAAATATGATGTACAATCTAATCTATAGACTAAATATATTATAATTATGCATATATAGTTGTCCCTGCTCCGAGGACCTTCTCGCACGGAAAGCGATCGAGACAACGAAATAATTTTACGGATTTTTCGTTTCAGTTTATTTCGCTTTCCCATCTGACATACATACATAGAAAACCTACATACATACATCAAAAACATTATATATTTTTTTCATAGCAGTAAATAAATATTTTATAAATAATATAATATAATATAATATATATTATATATTTATTTATTTATAGTATATAACAATCCTTAATTATATATTTCACTTTATTAATTTCAAATCATGCAATTGTATGATTTCTGGTTGAGAAAAACGAATTTCAAATTGAAATATTCTATTTATAAAATATCTTTCAACTCCTATTAATCCTTTATAACAGCTTCTTTAACTTTCAAATTCATATAAACCTTTATATTTATTTTGAAAAATGATATATTAATATATATTAAGTAAAGTATTACACTGCATATTTTGGAGATCATATATTTTATATTAAATTTTATTGAGATTACATTTTTTATTTTGTACAAATGCTTAACGTTAGTGACTTTTTAAATAAACATTAGTTCGATTATTCATCAGAAGATGAGTTGAAAAAAGTATGCTTATATTTAGAACACAACCATTCTACCTTTTCAGATCACAACCATTCTAAAGAAATTTCACTTTAAAAGAAGATTGACCTTATGTATATCAAGTATCTTATATGAACATCAAATTACACACAAACGAGGTCACTAACACTGAGTTAAGAGACTCTGATATCAAATAATTTAGCCTCTAGAGAATTAACTGGACCATTTCAACAGATTTCAAAACCAATATTATTCGAGATTTAACATCCAATTTTATGGCCCGATACAATGTAAATGAACGAACTGGATAATAAAATCAGTAATAAACATCGAATCACAATGGAAACAATTTTGACATCGCCCAATTACAAGGGCTCTTTATGACCATTATAAGAATGTCGTATGAATATTATTGGAGATTTATGTAAATTTATAAAAGATAAAGTTTTAAAGTTAAACAAATATTTAAAAATGTTAATTTTAAAAACCATTTACAAGTAAATACAAACATAAAATTCAATGATTTTAATCCTTATTTGATGTTATGGCACGACACAAATGTAGTTCTGAATATGCTATCACAACCAAACATCAATCAACCTAACTAACCTGCTAAAACCAATCTAGACTGGATTGGTTTTAGCGATAAAATCATCCAAATGTAAGTTGCAAATTTTTTAACTCGAAATAACTCCAAGCCACTTAATATTTGTTCGATATATTTATTTATTCGACATATTTATTTATTTATAAATATAGTATGGATAAATACACTTAAAAAACCTAAAAAATTAATAAATACTACTAAATTTTGTTGACTTAACTGTTGTAACAGTATTTCGTTTCATAAAATATAATGTACCTTGCATATGTAACATTTATTAGTATATCAGTATCAAGTATTACAAATATATGAAAGCAAAGGTACTAACACCGAATAAAGTTAGTCTGATATCAACAAAAATAACGCTCGAGGATTAGATGGATCGTTCCAACAGTTTCAAAACCCATATTGTTAGTGATTTAACATCCAGTTTTATCGTCTGATACAATGTAAATGACCGACTGAATAATAAAATCAACAATTAACATATTGCTTAGATGTTTTGTAATTTATACAAGTCTTAGTATAAAGTTAAGTTATTATTGCCAAAGTTATTTAGTAAATTGAATTTTATATTAAAGACATAGTAAGAATACCTGGATCTAGCTGGAACAGTGTGACATGATAATACTATAAGCTTTTATGGTGTTTTACTAATGTCGGTATGTCGTCTGGTGATTCTAAATTAACTTCATTTTTTTAAGTTAATTTGTGGGTATAATTTTAATTTGAAATAAGGATAATAATAAGTCCCTAAAAAAAGTAAAACAAAGTGTTTGAAGGCTCGAAAGTCGACGATCGTGGGATTTATTCCATCTCAGAATAAGCCTGCTACTTCTTGATTATTATGGTTAACTATTAATTGCACACTTCATTAAAAATAAAATAATAAAAACAGTTTTTTGATAATTACTAGTTTGCTATGCTGTTATTTAGAAATGCAATATTTTTACTTCATCCTTTGTTTATAAAGGTAAAGTATATTTACATTATTAACCCAATTCTTTATTAATTTCCTTATCCCTTTCCCTTATCTGCTGATAAAAAAGTTGTATTCTTAAACTTTTGACCAAACTAACTTCAATTAATTTGACAGCTGACCAACCCGTCTGCATGAAGACTTAAAATTTAAATATTTATGTAATGCAGAGTAAAATGACAAAATGCTGACGTATAAGAAATATTTTCAAGTTTAAAACCGTAATATTTTAAACAATTGTAATTTCCCTTGAGTCGATTTTGTGTATTTCGAAAGTAGTTGAAGTGTTTTATATTACAGCTTAATATTTTATAAACTTGTTGACTCGAATGTGATACTTAACGTCTAAATCGTGATATATCTAATTACACATCTTTATTGTAAAATTAATAAGGAGTTTCCAGTCGGTTGGCCGGAATAAATTATTTCAACACCAATAATCGGGCATCACGAGGAGGATAACCTATAAAGATTTTCTTGTAGGTCTATAGAATAATGCACCTATATAATACGTTTCATTCGCACTTCTACCTAGAAATTGTCTAATTTAATCAAAACAGATAGTTCTCTAATTATAATAAATTCCTTAATCGGGAAGTTATTATCATTTCGTTACATAATATATTACAGAAAACGGAGTGCATACGATAAAGCTAGAAATACAAAACGACTGGAAGACCATAGGTGACCTTAGTATTTCATTAACTATAAGTTGGCGTTCTCTGATTCAGATTAAAGTTATTTATTAAGACGGTGCGAAGCAATCGAAGAGTCTTGCAACATCAATAGACAGGCAGGGTACAGAGCATTATTGGATAAAGGTTGATAAATGTGGAGTATATTTGCTTTTTGAAATATGTTAGAAAGGAAAAATGTCAAAACCTCAGATTTATTACGTATTTCTTGATTTTTATTTTTCGTTTGACTCCTTTAGAACAAAACAGCCTGTGTATTTATTACAATTAAATATAATATATTTATTTCATTATTACACATTTATATACTTTCATTTGAAAATAGGAAGTTATGGTTAAATTTTGCATTAACGACACATACAAATGCATAAACACAAAAACACAAACGCACTTATACGCCACTTACCAAGGAAGCATATGTACAATAATATTAGATGTGATAATTACTTTGTAATTTTTTTTTGCTAACTGCAAATAATTTAGTTTCTTGTTTTGAACATAATGGCGCGATTTGGAGGTAATATTCTCCTTGATCTCTGCTCTGCTTTGCATAAATATTAGATGTCGAATTTTACGCAGACACGGATTCTGAGGTAAATATTTGAGTAGAATATGTTATTAAAAATATACTTCTAAATATATTATCTCGTTTTTTAAACCAAAAGCTTATGAATCAAACATTTTCAGATTAATATACAATATCAAAGTAAATAAAAAAAAATAAACACCACAGAACAATATGCAACTATGTTACTTTTGTTGTATCATACTATTATTATTTTTGTTAAGACTATATAAAAACTAAAAACTCAATATAGAAATTATCGATCCTTCAGAGTTGATAATCTTTTATATTAGGTAACAAAATTTGAGCTTATTGTTAAAATATGAGTTAGATGTTTGTGGAAGATGAATAATTACAAGTCATTGGACTTAATAGTAAAAAGGATCATATCTCTTTTAATAATAAACAGGCCGCACATTATCTCACGAGGGTGCCATCAATTCTTCTATCTAGTTTACGGCAACGTCTCAGCAATCCCTTACTGGATTTCTTTAATCTAGGGGATTTTCAGAAGATTTCGAAGAGAAAACCGTATTGAAGATAGCTTCATGAAAATGGGATTTCTGTATTGTGTCATACAATATAGAACATATTCTTATAACGTATAACAAAATGTCTATTCATAAAACATTATTACTTATATATCTTAAACAGATCTATATACTGCTAATTAGCAGTCCAATTTTACAGTGATTTATTACATAGTTCTAGTCAAATGTCCAAGAGTATTGGTAAATTTAATTTATGCTAAATGTTTAATATAGGTACTCTAAAATTGTTCATCTTATTTTTATGAAAATCTTCCTATATTACCTATATTAGCGTTTACTATTTTTTATTATTTTTTTATGTAATATAATTAATGTTTAATTTTTGAAACATAAATTGCAAAGTCAGCCACAGAATACCAGCTTTGTGAATATTGTTCTCAACAATGAGCTGAGTGGCGACCATTCATGATAACTGTTTCTATTTTTTATCAATAAACTGCTTTAGTGATAGTTGCAAAGTGTTTTGTTTTTTTTTGCAAAACTGTGTGTATTTTTTTTCTTATTGTAATGTATGTAATTTATATATATATTATAACGTATTGTTCAAATAAAGATTTTTCGATTAGATTTGATTTGATTTGATTTAAATATACATTAATTACTCCACTATTGTAAATCATATTTAAGCAATACAAATTAAAAGCTTATAATTTTATAAAATTTTCTTCAATGATTATTTTTACTCTTTGTTTATTTATTTCTTTTTATAAATATTGTCATTCGTTTGTTAACTATTATAATTTCTTACAATAGCTAAGTAACTAAGTGGGTAGTTGAGAATAGGTAAGTATTTAAAAAGGGAAGCAGAATAAATTTTAGTAAAAATTTCAACCTAATTTCTTAGATATAATTTGGACAATGAGATAATTATATGTAGGATGAGGGTATTTGATAATTTATACTGACGGCATAAATTTTTGTATCAATATCAAGCTAATAGTCAAAAATTTTTAAAAAATATAAGAAAAGGTAATGGTGAAAAATAAGAGTTCAACTGTAAATGGGTTTGAATAGATATCAGGTTTGTAGTTTCAAGTTTTTTAATTAAATTATTTTTTCTACGAAGGTCTTGGCTCTATGCTACCAAAAATTGAAAAAAAGCTTACGAAATTGTCGTGATTGTGGTTCTCATTTTCTTCTTATTTTTATTGTAGATGGGTGACTGGCCTAGAACATGTTTTCCAACGCACCTTCGTTGGAATGGTGGTGAGCGGATATGCTTATTTATTCCATATAGATATATCATTTGAAAAGCTTCCAAAATATATAAATTATGACTAACATTTCTTACTAGACAGTTACTTGTTTGAAACAAAGTTACTATGCACCGTCCAATGCATTTGTGTAGAGATTTATCGCCACAATTGTGTATAGAGTTAGTAATATTATAAAATAGCTTTAAATTGTAAATGAAATATAGTGTTGTTAGTTAAAAAAAATCCTACCTAATTCCATTGCCCAAATAAAACTCAACAAGGACCAGTTCTTAACCTCACATGATTTAAATCCTATGAATGTGTTCATTTACTTATAAAATCGTTTGTCCTGACGAATTCTCTTCGAATAGCCAAAACTATTAATTTTAAAAAGTTGAAACTTTGTAACAGGTTGATTTTATTACGTATCCACTAAATAAGGGTTAAAAAGGACCGGTATATCCTTTCTTATCAGAATTATGTATGTATGTATGTATATCAAAATTAACAAAACTCTTTTTTGAAAGACGAAAACTAAGATTGAGTAAACCATAGGGTAAACGTGCATGGTTGTCGATTTCTGTCTACCATTTGATAATTGTTTAGTGTTATTTATTAGTTAACATGGTACTACAGAATAATTAAAATAGGAAATTTATATAGGAGGAAATTTATATATTCATGTCTTCTACAGCCATTAGCATCCATTACCATGCGATTAAGAGAACTCACCCCATAAAACTATTGTAATTAGTGACTTTTGTGTATTTAATATGATTAGTGCATAGATACGTAATCTCCGGAAAGTTATCGTAAATAGAAAGTTAAAAAACAGCTATAATCCAACATCTTTTACCCACCCCTCTGATTTTGCTCTTTTTCTTTAAACTAGGAAATAAATTTTATCGTCACCAGCAATCATCACTAAGACGTTTTCCAAAAACCGTTGACATAGGACAAACTTTTCTTTCGATTTTAGCTTAATATAATAGGCTAAAATGTATCCATATTACAAAAATTGTAACTAAAATTATTAAATTTTCATTTCTAAAAAAATAAATATTTCAAAAACTATTATTTTCTTTTATGAGAAACATTGTAAATATCACTGATTGGTATTGTCACCTCAGTTTTATTGTTGAAACTAACATTGCCTCGCAAAATCAATTACATTTTTTGTGTTGTACTCAATCATTTGGGGTTGAAATTTATGCTTTTCCAATATGTTTCAATTGTTTGGAACGTTGTGTTTTTTAGTTTCAATATTTTGTATTTTTCCATGAACATAGTATTATGTAATAATGATTGCAAATACTACAGCTGTTATAAAGAGACTCGTAAATAATAAATCGTAATGAATATGTTGCTTTCTGAAGTAAGCAAGAATAAGAATCCAAAAAATAAAAGTTATACCCGCACATGGTAGAAAAATACTACACTAACTAATCTAGGTTATCACTCTCCGCTAAAGAATATATAGAAAAAAGTTTGTTTATTATCCATTTTAAATAAATCTGTATAAAATACCAGCGCATGTAAAGTAATTACTACACCAATCGCCTAACATTCGCTGGAAACATGTTATGATACGATAGGTGTCCTGTTTTAAAATACAACTAGATATCTTACCACAATTTTTATTTTGTTAATTCATATTAATTTTCTAGTTTATATTATATTATCCTGTTTTCGTAACCGCTCAATTTGTTTTTGTGATTATATAGATTGTGACAATTAAATGTACCATTTATTGCGTTATGTAAAACAAGAAATATGATAGTATAATGAATATGCTGCTATGCTGATATAATACTGAGTTTCTGTCGCCGGCTCTTCGCAGGGTTGAGGAATTTATCTTTTCGAGCCGGTGGTAGCTATGAAAAAATAGACATTTTCATTTCATTTCGTTTCGTTACGTTTCATTTCGTTTCGTTTCATTTCGCTTCGTCTCGTCTCGTTTCATTTCATTTCATTTCATTTCACATTTTGTTCCGCAATACATAAGACAGCACTAATTCATTGTTTCAGTACAGATCAATTGATCCTAGCGGCTATTGTATTGTTGATTCTTGTTTAATTGATCTTACAAATATAAAAGCAAAACATTATTAGGAATTTAGAACAGTAATAGAAATAGGATCATAATTTGTAAAAGATACAAGGGTTTATCGAAGAGTGGCTATTTTGTCAGGCCTCAGTGTTATTCCCTCTGTCAAAGCCGTATGTTCCCAATCTTCTATATGACCCAAATATTTAAACCTCTCAACGAGCTTAAAGGCTTTTACATGGCAGATGGTACGTGAGCAGGTATTTGCTTAATGAAATTCTAGTTATAATACACGAACTAATGTCGTTCATCATTAATTTTTTACATTAATTAGGGTTCAACAATCTAAAATGACAGAGTTTTGCTAGAGTATCTTAGATCTTGTTTTTATATTACTACGGTTCGTTACTTTTGAAAAAGATTTTGTTTTATTTTATAATATACATTCACACATTCTTAATATTAATTTTAAGAACTCAATTAACTAATCCATATTTTATATACATTTCTGAGCCATTATATATATAAGAATTACAACACGCTACCAGTGGTAATAGGAAAAGTTGCAAACGGCCTAAGTTTAACGACCCGTGACTTTTCCGACTCTGAAATTTTATTTAAGTGCCCATATTAATTACTGTCATTATGATGAAAAACAATGCTGTTAGAGTTTTTCTTAATTTATTTGAAGCTTTAAAGGGTTAAATGATTAAATTGAGTTTTTTTTTTATATAGATGTTCTTGAGGTCAAGTAGATACTAACATTGCACCTAAGAAACGCTAGACTCTAGTTATAGTGTCTAGACTAGACTAGACTTTGACTAGACTCTAGTCAAAGAGTGGCTAGATCTATTCAGAAGAACCTATAAAAGACATTGAGTCTAATACGAACTACCGTTTTAGTAATTTGGATCTTGATTTATTGATGATAAAATCAGTAAATCAAAATCATCAAAAATGAACACAAAAATGATTTATCTCCTTTTGTTTTATACTTAAATCTTAACAATACTGAAACATTTTACAAATATTAAAAAGTCACAGACAGCAATAATTGTTTGAAATTAAAGTTCGTCAACTGATTACTAAGCAGTGGGGTAAACGCTGTGATGTCGCCAGATTTGTAATGGCGACAATTGGACAGAGTTGTTTTTGGATGTGTGGATCGACGAACACTTCTTCAGATATGTGAACCCGGTCACTTGGTTTGTTTTCTTGGTGGGTGAGTGTGTATTATAGAGATAAGATTGTGGTTATGTACAGTATGGAAGCAACGTTTAACAATTTCGATATCATTGTTTTGATACATTGAAAATTTGAGCTCCTGTACTGTACCACCGAATGTAAATGATACCGGCCACATCGCTACCCATTGTCATCTTCGACAGATACATGTATTAAAATACTGTTGCAACACGAACGAAATTTTTGTAGTAATACTATTTTCTTTGAGACGTCAAAAAATTCGCTAAACAGAAAAATTGCTTGACGCTCAACATAACCGCAGTAAGTGTATAAAAGTGAAAATAGTGTGAAAACTTGACAATATGCTTTCAAAACATTATTTTAGTTTCTTTAAAAGTAAAGGGCGAGCCTATGTGCTCATGTACTACACCTTTAAGTTAACACTCTCGTCTCACGTTCGATGTCCAGCGGATTTTTAAGGTCCTCCGAAAGTCATTCGAAACGTCGACTTAAAATTAAAATGTAACCAAATTATACGCGAGCTTTATTCCGTAAAAAATAGTTTTATTTCAAATGTGTACTCGTGAAATTCTAAGAAAATATTATACCATATGTATTTCAATAAAACTATTTTCGGATATAACTCGCGTTTATTATTACATTTTTATATTTAACCCGTCGTTTCGGATGCTTTGCAGAAAACTTGTTCGCGGTAAGACGAGATGATGGTGTCTGTCAGTCAGTCAGTTTATTTGTCACCTACCTCCAACGGTTCCTGAGTTTACGGGCATAGAGTTCAGGATGCACACAAAACGTACTAACTGTGTCTATGGGCTTGGCAGTCGGTTCACGGCCATGGGATTTAATATTTTTCATGATAGGATCCCAGGTGTTCGAGAGATTCCAACCATCTTCTCAATTAAAATTAAGATGTTTTTTAATTTCAATAGCCTCGCGAATCATTCTTGGTATATATCTGTGTTCATGAGCGAGGATCTTTGGCTTATCAAAGCGGAGAAAGTGGTTGGGCTTGTCTATTGTATGTTCACACACTGCCCACTTCGACGTACGCATATTTTTTAAATCTGAGATGTGTTCCTTGATTCAAGTACCAATGCTCCTCTTTGTTTGATCAATGTAATAATAAATAATCCAAATAAGCCACAATCATAATCAAGTTTGTATACACCGGCACATTGCAAGGGAATATTACTCTTAACTGTTCTCAAGAATTGGCTCACTTTTTTATGTGGTTTGTAAATTGTCCTTATTGAAACCTTCTTCAAGATGTTGCCTATTCTGTCAGTAACCCCCTTCACATATGGTAGAAGTGCTGGTTGCCGCTCAACTGTAGGTGGCTTCGTATGGTTCCTGCGACAACGTCGGCTTAAATATAAAAATGTAATAATAAACGCGAGTTATATCCGAAAAATAGTTTTATTGAAATGTGTAGTACTTGTGTAAATCTTAGAAAACATTATATCATATATAGTTAAATGACAGTTTGATTCTACCACGTACTAAGGATGATAAGAAAGGACCAGAAATCAAAGGAAATCAAGAATAATGTTTGTATAAAAAATAAAAATTGAGGAATTTTTTGTGCATTTTTTTCTTTACAGGTAACTGCTCAAAAAACAGTAGTTCAATAAAGCTAAGAAAGAAAATAATGATAATTTGCAATGAGTTGTAATTGTGTAACTGTATGTTACATTTAAGAGTAATTTTTACGAATACAACTCCTAATTTTTTGACTACTTCTTTGCCATAACCGCATTCCATCCCTGTCTACTGGCTTGTTTACAACATTTTGTGTAATATTGTGAGTTTTTATGGGACTATACTCCGTATCAAACTATGGTCAAGTGATTCCAGAGGTTCGTCAACAGTTTGGTAGTTCAGGGAATATGTAGTGAACAGAAAATCTAGCAAAAGAGAGTATATATTTATCAACATCCGGGAGGCAAGTAAACCAATTGGGTTAGACTATTCAATGTTTTTTAGTCATACATTTTGTAGTCATCTACCCGCATACTCGGTGGCACGTGAAACAAGCCAATCGGTATTGTACTCATTGAAGCTTCCAAAAGATGTCAACCGAGGAGATTTGTTATAGTAAATCGAACTTTCAAAGGATTTAGATTAGACGATGTTTTCATCTGCTAACAATATAAAGAGTTGAAATTTTTGAATTTACATATTCGAGGTATACTATAATATAATAAGGTATAATACAGTATATATAACAATCTAAAGGTATTTATTAAAATAAAATTTTCAAGTATAAAATAACTTTTTTAGTAATTATTTGCACTGATATATCAAATTTGATTAACAAAAATTTGTTATTATCTTTCAGTTGATTTTTAAGAATTACAATCAGTCTTCATCAATATTTCTTCAAATATTAAAGTTGCAATATTCTCACAAATAAAAATATTATGAATATTATGAATCTTTGTCACATTGGCGTTTTTGTATTCATAATGCAGACGTGGTATAGCCGGAGCGTCACGGTGTGTGCTTACGCGATCCCGTGGCGTCCCTCTAAGGCGAAGAGCGCAACCGTTGGTTTTTTAGTGGGTAGCCTTAAAAATGGCAGCATCCTCTATGCTGCCGGGTAGTCCCACATAACCCCCCGGCCGTCACCCCCCTGGGCCAACGAGGTACCCGTAACGGGTTTTTCCAACGAAAAAAAAAAATAGATGTGGCAAATATAAGAATGATCCCGACCAGTACTAGCTTCATGAGACCAGAGTTTGCACTCATATTTTTTTTTGGTATCCGTTATTTGAATATGACTAAACAAGGAAGAGGTAGAGGGGTTTTTTCTTCTTCATTGTCTTCATTTGCTCTTTCTTTCGTGACAACGTTTTCTCTTTTAGTTTTAGTGTCTGGTTTTGTTTTGTTTTTCTTGTTTTAGTTTCTTGAAAGTTAGGTTTTTTTATGTTTAACTTAGCTGTTCTATCTGCTTGGATTTGATCTAATTCATACTTTACGGTATGTGATGTCCTGTTAGAGCTATAGTAACTAAGTAAGAAAATAGCTCTCAATTGTACCAAATATAAATAATCTGTTAGTTTTTGATAGGTCATAGCGTTTATAATTTAAAACGAAATACAAAAACCTTTATTAAAATAGAAGCATTGTAAAAAACGTTAAAATAATAATAATAAGTATTTATTTATATATTTTTTTTACGTATTAAGAAACAGGGCACGTAGAACTCAAACGCGTGACTTCAGCGACCGACACGACCTAAAGCTACATATCTTATAGACAAATTTTAGAATTTGTTAAATTTTATTAATATATTAATTATTAAATAAAATGGCCCTAAATGCAACAATTGTGGTGTTTATTTTATTTAATTAATTTATGTATTTTGTTCTAATTTAAGCAATTTGTTTCTTTAAACTAACCTACCACATTTACTTTATTACTATTTAACACTGAATGGTAACTTGTTAATTTGATCCTTTGTACATTTAGCTTTAAATTGTGTATATATTATATTCTTTAAAAATTGTATTTGTACCTTCTAAATTAAAAATGAGAATACTTTTTAAAGAATAAATTATACATGTATATATATATTAATTCTGACTTTATTTATCCCTTGAGGCTACGACAATTTTAAGCTCAGTATGATATGTATAACATATATATGTTTTAAAATATAAGTAGTTATTTAAATTTTATTATTCAAAACACGGTGACAGGATTCTGAGACCATTTTATTATATCGATGTGGTCGACGATCTCGATTTATGAAATATTCATGAATTTGTAACAGAGTAGACGTAAAGAATATATTATAAATTTAATAAAGAAAATTTATATGAAATTTTCCAAAAAAATTGTAATATTATGTCAAAGTTACGAAACGTATTAACTCTCGGAAGAAGTTATTTTTAGAGATCGATTTATTATATTTTAATCAAAGAATAAAACTTTTGTCTACATCCGGAACTCTATTCCCGCAAACTAAGGAACCGTTAGAGGTAATGATTAATTAACTTTCTAAACAATTTTTTAAATTAACTTTCTGACAGACACTTACATCTTGTCGACCAGTGAACACGATTGTTGCAAAGTATACGAAACGTCGGGTTAAAATTAAAATGTAACCAAATTATACGCGAATTTAATACGTAAAAAAGTTTTATTTCAAATAACACTTTTTTTAATCTTTCTATTTCTTATTAACTATTTATAATGTTTTATTGAGCGAAGCGAATGAAGCTTTTTTTTTTTGCTTTGAGAGACTTTTCTGCATTCTTTGGGCAAGCATCAATCAAAAACGGTAAATATAAAAAATTCTAAATTTTGCACACTGATAGACATCAGTATGGTGGTGGTTTAAAAAAAATTCAAATATTCGATGTCGTTGAAAAATAACCACGGAAAAACTGAAATCCCATAGGTTTCAATGGGAAAAATTGTGTGTGAAAAAAATCAGTTTGAAATAAAAATTGAGAACAGAATGCGACGACGTTTTGTAAATACAACTTCGGTGCTATTTGCAACTCGCTTCGCTCCATATGCTAACACATATCGAGATTTTGAAAGTGCAGCGAGTCAAAATTGAGGTCTGGTTTGCGCTCCTAGTATTAAAATGTTATACCCACTTAATAGGCAAAATATTCACCTTTCTTTGCTATCATAGTAAGAGTAACATAATAGCATAACAAATCTATAATGCATGCATAATATAATACTTGAGAAAATGATTAATGTACTATTATACAAAGATTGTAAAATGTATCTAAAAGTGTTTTGACTTATTTAAATTAGTGAATTTAACTTAAAGATTGAGAACCAATAAGGGTTTAAAAACTATCCATTAATTAATAATTCTATATTTTGTACTTTGAGTAGCTAATTTGACTAAAATTATTTATGTAAAGAGGGGCGTTTTCAAAAGAGAATTGTGCTCTTAACCGACATAAGGAAAACAATAGAGTCTTATAACTTAAACTGGTATATGAATTAAATTGTTTGCGATATTGGAAATATTTTAGTTTAAATAGTTGATTAGACTAAGATTATTGTTTATATGAAAAAGGGCATTGGCAAAAAAGAGATTAATAAATTGAGGGTTTAACTAAAATAAAGAGAAGTAATATCCTAAGCTATTGTTTCAATAAGTTGCTTGTGACATTTGGAATTGTTTATTAATAAATATTCTGTAATTTGCAGTTATAATTGTTGATTTGACTAAGATTGTTAATTATGTGAGAAAGGGTGCTCGTAGGTATATAAAAAGCATTTTTGGAAATTACTGGACTATGAAGTTATTAAATTTGAACAAACAAGAAGTGCAATATATTAGTGAAATAAAGTGTTTATGGGAAAGTACGTATATATATTTCTACTCGCGCAGCCTAATAATAGTAATCATGTCTTGTAATAAATATTATAATAATAATCATGTCTTGTAATAAAAATATATTTTGTTGATGATCTTTGATATTTTTATGAAATCAATATTTCTGCCTGTATCTGCATTTATTAAAATTACATCGGAAAAAAATAGATATTAATTAAAACAGCTTCTAATTCAAAACAATAATATCATTATACTAACCGTAAATTAATTATAAGAAATTACATATTTCATAATATATTTACGAAAGGTAAAAAAAATAATTTTATGGTATTAAATAACGTGGCGAGTATTTAGTTAGTTTAATACTAGATACTCAGTCGCAATAATTTGTTACCCATCTTACCAGAGCTATTGTCTTCTTAAATTTTTTTAGAGCAACTACGTCGATGTACAATGTTCATTGCTTTTTTTAATTTGAATGGTACAATAAACGTGCCAGGATATATATGTAAGGATATTTCATATATCGTTATTTTTTACATTGATATTGTAACTTAGTTTTGGTAGAAACTTCACATAACCCTTACAATTCTTCTCCTCTTTAGAGTTAAATAAAAAATATCTAGCCATCATATAAGTTTAATCAAATTTAAACATTAATAGTTGCAATTGCACCCATTTTTTGAGATATCTCTTAAGAATCTAAAATTTTTCCAAAGTGAAACCACATAATATTATATTCAGTTTGAAAACAAGCCTATAACCAAACCATATGCCATTGAAATATGTCAATGCGTTACTATGTCCTCATGCTGGTTTCAATTGTTAAATGTGAAAGATATGACAGCATATGAATGAAAATATTTGATATATTCAAAATAAATATAAAATACAGTTTTTATAAAAGTGTAAAATTCATTCATTGTTTGAAAATATTATTTATCTAAAACCCGTCGAAACTACAAACAGCTATTTATATTTAAATTTGATAAATTTTTATATGTTTTTACAAATAAAGAACGCAACAAGGCTCGTTTTTGTATTTATTTTAACGCCAAAGTTAAATATTTGTTTGTTAAAGTATTTATTTATATTATATATGTATAATTAAATAATAGCACACCATGATTCCATAGATTATTTAAAATAAAAAAGTGAATGTTCACTGTTTTTCTTAGCAATATGGAAGTTAAGTCATTTTATAGTAATTTTTAAGTAAGAGTTTAATTTAAAGTGAAAGATATTTCTCGTTCTACTTCATTAAGAGTATATAGTATTATTAAAAACTCATTTAAAACTCTAGTATCAAGAATGTCACGAGAAAGATCATTGGGTGTGTTCAAGACGTTTCTCTACAATAAAGTGGTCTATTGAAATCTGGTTTTGAGATGATTGTATTATTAAAATTGCTAATAATGGATACTATATTGATGCTTGATAGAAATACTAATGGAAAGCATTAAGTCACAGTCAAAGTGACAGTCAAAAGATTAACATCTAACAAGATTGAACAAGGTTTATTTCAAAACATAAGGATAAATAAATATGATTCATTACAATTTCAAGAGCCCCTGTTATGAAATAAAATGGAATTCAATTGTAGCATCTTTTTCATTATATATGAAAAAGATGCTACAATTGCGTAGAGATTATTTTTAACAGCAAACCTTAAATTATTTGTTCAATAGTGTACGTACTTTTATTTGTAATAAATATGTTTTCACAAATAAATAATTATATTTAACAATATAATTTTAAAAATAATTTAAGTAAGTTTGTATTTTTATAGAATACAATTAAAATTCAATATTAGTACATAATATAAATATTTTTAAATATCTAAATATACAAAACCTTATTTTGTTAAAAATGCTATTTCTCTATAAACTTTCATACTTTGTTCAACAAAACTCTTAACCAACTGTATGATAATACTGCTAGTCAGTCGCTATTGTACCTTCACACAGGTTCTAAAGCCACATCGCAAAATGAGAGACTTGAATAGTTCATTACGTAACTTTTGCTGAACCGTAGATTAATAATGGCTTCGTAAAAAACTCCGAATGAAGTCTAATGTTTCGAAATTTAATAGGAATGACTTCAACTCTTTACAGATTCACTTTTAATTTCTGAATGCTACATTAGATTTGTGAAATTTTTAGTTTTACCTTGTCATTATTATTACGTTTAATTTGAATGATTTGTGTTAAACATTTTGAAGGTAATTGTGGCACTATCACAAGCAAAATTATTTTGTTTAGTTGGAGAACTTTGTCTCTCATGTCTTAATTAAATTACGATTGGTAAAATAATACACTGAAATCTTCGCTTTTAAATTTCTAGATTGACATAAATTTATTGAATCATAATGGTATTACGTAGAATATAACAGATACGATAGACGTGAATCAGATTTAGGTGTGAGTCAAATCTTACACCACTCAAATGGTTTCATGCTTTGTACTATGATCTCTACTAGCTAATAAGATTAAGTTATTTTACTCAAGCCGCATTTGACAAATATTATGCTTTATAAAGCAACCAGACTATTTTCGAAATATTTCTTTTGAACTGAAGTCATCTATTTGTAAATATATAAATTATCCTATATTTGTATTGTGTACCCTACGTGATTCTAATTATGATAATTATTATGTGGTGTAAAACAAAATTATTTATAATGAATGACTGAATATATCTTTCGGTATAAGATAAATAATCATCTTATTAAAATACTGCATTACTAAATGTTAGTTCCTGTATTATATGATCTTAAAAAAGTGGAGACGAAGAAAATGCTTACATTTTTACACACATAAACACACAAAAACATACACCCATATTCATACACACACATACTACAAAGGAAATGATAGTAATTTCACAATTTTCTTATCCAAGAAGTTAATGTAATGGGACTATCATTACCACTACTTAATTTTGCTAAAACCAGACGCTTTAAATACTATAGCTTAATGTAAAGTCAATAGGTATCTAGTTAAATAGTTAGTCAAGATAATTTTCAACCTATAAAAAAAACTTAAATATAGTATTAATTCACAAAATATATACATAAAAGTGAGATCATCTATTTTAACATTTTCAGAGACATTGGTTTTAAAATATACCAAAAATAATAATCATCAAAGGTAAAGGGAGGATTTTCTAAAGATGGCAAGTTCGAATCTTGGTCGTAACGACATTTTTTTCGTTCTATATTTAATTAAAATTTGAAAAATATTATACAACTAGTTTGAAATAAAACTATTTTTTACGGATTAAAGCTCGCGTATAATTTGGTTACATTTTAATTTTAACCCGACGTTTCGAATGCTTAGCAGCAATCGTGTTCACGGGTAGGCAAGATGTGTCTGTCAGAAAGTCAGTTAATTAGTCAACTACCTTCAACGGTTCATTAGTTTACGGGCGTAAAATTCCCGATGTAGACAAAACGTAACGTATGTATCTTGAGGTCTGACAGTGCGATCACAGACGTGAGACTTTACAGTATTTATGAGTGTGTCCCAGGTGTTAGAAAGGTGTTACAACTAGTTTTTTCAGAAAATATGTCTGCATATTCAACGCGTCCCTCCTCTTTATACTCAAGTCATAAACCATCACTCATAACCACTCGAAATATATATACATTGTATATACATCGCTCTTACCTATTATTGTAATTGTGGCCCGAAATATTTGTGTTATCTCTTAAAAATAAGAGTATATCCCTAGTGAAAATATATAGTTGAATTTCATAATAAGCCAGCACAACATATTATCATAAAAATACGTTCAACTTATGTAAAATATTGTTATGTGCTTTCCGTCAAAATATTTGTTTTTTCCTGATATTTTGATATATTTATTTCAATGATATACTATAAGCATACCATTTGTATTAAAATAAAGATATGAAAAAGATCAAAACTTAAGAATATATCATACAATTTAAGATATAATAAATGTTAATTTTCAAATTTAAACGCATTTACAAATCATCTTTTGCATGAAATCCATCCTAATGTTTTATGCAAAGACCAAGCTCTTCGGCAGTGACAAAGTTTCGTTGTTTGCGGAGCAGAGATCAAAGAGGAAATTGCCCCCAGATCCCATCATTGTGTTTTGAATAATAAGCCAGATTATCTGCAGCATACCAAAGAAATTATGAATTCTAGTGTTACTGTAATAATACCTTGTTATACTTTCATTAGTTAAATATATGGCATTGGTCTATAGCTATTTAAGACAAATTATAATTATTCATATTTATAGATGGCTAATGTGTACTACATTAATAAAATTAATACATAAAAGTGTTATAAAGAAGAAAATTTCATAAATTCTTTCTCCATTATACTGCCACATTATGTCTGAGTTACATATATAATAGTATATTTATCCATTTAATATATACAATATACTAAATCGTTCATTCGCGGGTAAAACCGTGAATATCAGCTAAATAAATAAATAAATAAATAATACAGAGAAAAAAATTTAATCATCACTTAAAGAGAATATAAACGTCCATCAAAGGTTCAAAGAAAAATCCTAAGCGTTTGTAGTCAAAGCGCAATCATTTAATTTTCACGCTTATTTGGCTGCAAAAGATATGATGTCTTTTCGCGTGCTTGCAATTTCGTGTGCTTGCAGTTAAGCTCTGTTTATAAAAGTAACATAAAAATAATAAATGTGGTTCTTTATATACATATCGAACGACTCTAAAAGTACAAACATCTGTAATTTATTCTTAATATACTTCAAAAAGAAAGGTTATCTGTTGTCCTCGTATGTAAGTATATTTGTATATTTAAATGTCCGCGATTTTCTCGCGACTTAACCGACTTTGATGAATCTTTCGCCAATGTATTTAAAATACTTTAACGATGGTTTCTGTAATTTTTATATATAGGTCTTACAAAACTAAGTTATTGAATTTAATATGAGACAAGGAAATAAGAAACATTTTAGTTAAACTTTCCGCGTTTATCTCAAAATTAGTTAGACGATTGTGATCATATAATCTGATTTACTTTAAAGATAATTTTAGTACATAATATACTAACTTATTAACCATACATATGAAGCTATTTTATAAATACGCGCTATTTATATATAATATGAAATATAATAATTCTATTTGTTATGATATCTATAAAATTTAAAAAATTCTATTTGTATTCCCTTAAAAATATGTTTGCACGAATTTATTCATTCCGCAAAAAGAATGCTTGTTAAACGCTTGATATAAATCAATAATTTGAAGAACCAATAAATTGTAAGCAAATTGATAAGAAATTAAAAATATATATTTTCTAACAAACCAAATATTTTCACAATTGAAACAAGTATTACAGTCTAAACAATGAAATACAACTTGCGCGTATCTTAAGTTTCTAGACCAAGACAAACGGAATTAAAAGGTTTTGTATCACGATAGAGTAATAAATTCCTTTTCGTTCCTCTCTCAAAGTAGTTCCTTTGAATACAGGTACGGTGATATATAATGCGAAATGTACTTTTAAAGTTACAATGTACAGCTAAAAAATTTTTTGGATAAGAAAAGTTTTGTATACAATTAATTTATGTTAATATATATTAATATATAACATGTTAATGAAATTAAATATTTTTAATCGGAGTTTACGAAGAACGTTTTTTTTTAATATCTTGTATAAAGGTACGTACAGTCAAAGATGATGTCAAACAAAGAATCAGTTATTATATTTCACGTATTTATACACAGCAATCGGACAGATTTTCCACTTGTTCTGTATTTCGCGACTGTTGTAAGATATATGTAACTATCTCGATCTACCCTCTACATCGACTTTTATAAGTTTTTACAAGCACTTTACAATTTATTATATTCTAATTATGAAGTGGAGCTGTATACGCCCTATCGGAAGTTGATAACACTTATTTATTATTATTATTTAAAAATTGGAAAATGTATTTATGTGAGTGAATTTTGAAATATGTCGTTGCTATCAAGTAGATTTTTGTTTATAACATAGTATGAAGTAAAGTAAACATATTTTTATTATTAGTATAGTAAGTCATTTCATTGTATCTAATTCAGAACAATGTCCATATTTAATTCCAATTATCTCCAACAGGATACTTCATTGGTGTTGATAATTTATTCCAGAGCAACAGACGTGCTTAGCACCCTATAAATTTATTTATGTCAAATAACGGGGCTGCAGATAGATTTATTATTTACACTTAATGTATAATTAATCTTGTTTTTAAATTAAAAGTAAAAACATAACCTTTGGCACTTTATGCTTTCTTAAATTTAAAACCTATTGTAGCACCGCCAATTATATCTAATTAACCATAACCATAATAAGCTTATTAATTATTTCCATTATCGATGCAAAGTAAACTAAAGCTCAGTATAATTACAGAATTATGTAAACGAACAATCTGAAACTTTCAAGACATGAACTCGACTCCTTGAAAACTATATAAAAATAAAAAAACAGACGTGAAGACATTATTCTGAATATAAAAACTTGTAATTAAAGAATACTCACCATAACACCCATATCTCACAAAAACCAAATAGACTAGAATAATAAAAGTAATTCTATAAAATTTTAATAAGAAAAATAAAACGATAAATATTTAAGGAAATGGTAAACGCTGACTTACTGAATTCACATTTGTATATATTCTTTTACTCAATCTGTTAAGTAGAAATCTAATTTAAATCTAATCAATTTTTTTTTAAATTTTATCTTTTCTTAAATCTTTTTTTTTTTAATCTAATCAATTTTTTTTTGGTTCCTTAGTAATACGCGGGCTTAAGATTGGTCCTAGAATACCCAACTTCTAATGTATTTAGTTAAAAATTATTTTCTTTCCGAGTGTTTTAGTGGCTAAAATCTAATTAGTACGTTTTTATTTTGTTACTTACATCCTGTAATATTTATTGTCTTACTTTCATTCATTTTCTGCGTATTGAGTAACAATAACATTATGTATTTTTTTTTTTAATTCTCTATATTTTTAATGTATTTCTACTCACAGTCATTTTTTATACTGTTTTGTTATTTTTGTTATTTTTTATTATTGTTTTTTATTTTGTTGTTTTTTTTTTTGCATTCTTGTTGTACCCATACATTTTGTTTTTTTTTTCTGTTTAACTTTAAGGGCTTGTTGGTAGAGAATGCCTGTGGTATTATGCCTGCCTTTACATGTTTAGTGCATAAATAAATAAATAAATAAATAAATAAATACATAAATAAATAAATAAATAAATAAATAAGTATATAAAAAATTAGATAAGAAAATCGTTTCAAATTTCTAAATAATTTTTAAATATTTGTCTAAATATATTTTTTTTAACACACCACTCATTTACACTAAAGTAAGTTTCAGGGTTTCTTTTCAAACTTTTTTCTTTACAAACTTTGAGAATGCTTAGTATTTCCGGGTAAATGTAATCCGGGTTTTTAATTAAAACTCTTTACTGTTAAAATAATGGTAAAGATTAGTTTGATACGGACATAGGATTACAAGTGGGGAATACACCCTTTATTTTGTAGTACAAATATATATATACGAACATACGGAGAATTACACCTAAAGAGGCTAACTCATTAAATTAGTACCATGTAAAACTGATATATTTTTAAAGCAAATCAGTCGTTTAGTTATGACATACACATATACACAAATCAATAAAATTTTATTGTACAACTCGATATTTTTCCGATATTATTGATATATTTAATTTATTTTTGGTTCTACAATTTATATTACGAATAGCATTTTTTTTAATTTATAAGTTTTAAATTATACACTAACGACAGATGTTTTCGTAAAACGTAACTTCGCATAGATGTAAGACCACCTTAATCTTTATATTATTAAGTAATAATTAATTGCTTATAATAATTCCTTTCTTATGTAAGTAATTCTAAGTTAATCTATTAGTAAGTTCAGCGAATGTATAAGTGAATATTAGATAAAAATACCTGTGATCATCGGAACAATGAAAAGTGCATTTTAAATTTTCAGTAGTACATTAAGAGTTATAAACCGTTAAAAAGTTGTTAAAAGGATTTAGGTTGGTAGGTTGGTAGGTGGTAGGTAGGAAAAGGTTGTAAAAAGAATTACTGGAAACAAAAAGTAGTAAAATATTCAAGATTTTTTATAAATAATACCAAAATATTTAAAACGTTTGAATTTAATTGATTAAACTAAATTATGTATGAAAGTTGTATTAAACTATTTAAAATACAAGTATTTACAAGAAGAATATAAACTTTTAGATGTAGTAGAATAATAGTTTTCTTTTCAATAATATTTAATCTTAGTACAAATAAGAAGTATACAGATAAGGTATAAGAGATTTATTACTTCTTAAAAATATAATATTTGATTATTGTAATAACATTCCTAATTTCAATTGGTTCAAAATTTTTCGCTAAAAAATGGTCAAAAAAACATTTAAAAAAATCCGTCCGGTAAGAGTTGGTTAAATATAATTAGAAGTAAGTGTAGACTCAGAGTCTTCTGAATTGTGACAGGAAGCTATTATTAATTTTATTAGGGATTTATCGGAAATAGTTTAGTCGAGGCTTTATGCCAAAAGTTTGTCTATTGTGTTTCCAATAAAATTCACTAAGCTACTACATATTACAGCTACTACATATACCAGGATTGTATATATTTTACAATAACTATGACAAGGCAAAAGTTAAAATATTATATAAAAGTTTTCCTTTGGTTATGTTAAATTATTTGGGTATTTATAATTTAAGAAATTAAGTACGGTGGAAAACGAGGATCTTTCATTAAAAATTACAATGTAGTTTAAATGACAACCATTGCTTGCTATGTAAGAATAGGCTATGTAAGAATATGACAACCATTGCTTGCTATGTAAGAGTATGCTAATGTAAGAATATAATTTGCCAATTATATATAAATTCAGTTATTAAAGAAATTCAAGTTATATGAAATTATGGTTCCGCATTCCTCCTACTTCTATTATTATTGGATACCTATGCAATGTGTTGAACTTATTGCACGAGCGTTTGCGATTGAAACGCGATTTTCCATGCATCTGATTCTCTATCCACCAAACATTATATCGTAGTCAAAATATTCTCATCTAACATGGATAAACAAGGTTTATTTCAAAACATAAAAATAAATATTTATGATCCACTTCAGTAACCCTGGAAATTAAAAGAATATAATATATCATAACCATAGTATCCATACATAGCCTTGTTCAATAATTTCATCAAGAAATAATTTAAATTATCTATTTAACAGTTAATGTGTTGTTTTTTGTATTAAATAATATATTTTCGTCATCTCAAAAAATGGAATTTCAGGGTTATATGAATGACATGTTAATGTATTCTAAAATGCTTGTACACATTTTAATAAATTCCAAAGTGGTCCACGAAATTTGTGCATATGACGTAGAATGATAAAGATACAATGGAGATGGTCAAGTTTATTTAATTCAAACTGTAATTAATTTGAAGTTGTTAATTAATACTTAATTATTAAATCTATTTATTCATATTTGGATAAGAATTGCCCAACAATACAGTACTGAACCTGGCTGCATGTTGAGAATTCTGGATCCAAACGTAAATGTAGGTTACAATGATTTATTTTTAATTAATTTAATATTAACATTGATATTAATATGGCTTGACTTGATTTGAATATTACTATTTTGATATTTATAATTTTGATAATTATAATTTTATATTATATTGATCTTAATATTGTAATAATGAAATTATAAAGATCGTGACATGGTCTGAAATAAATATATGAATTTGAATATTTATTACAATTAAGACTTTTGACATTTGTCAGAGGTTTAGGGCAAGGCTTTAAAAAATCCTTACTCTATTTTCGAAATATGTCCTTTAACATGTTTGTTGTTAATATGTAAATATAATCTTATCTTGTATTATTGTTTCCAACTTGATTTTAAGTATGAGAATTATTATGTGGTGTACAATATACCTATTTAAAACGAATGAATGAATATATTCTACGGTGCAAGATAAAATCTCATTAAAAATATCGAAATTAATAAAGATGTAATGTATATTATCATTGTTTTATTGTATTATCTAATATTAGTTTTTGTATTATTTAATGGTAAATTAATAAATATATACATAAAATTATTTTATATTTAAAACATAATATGGAGTTAGAATTTTATTTCTCACATGCTTTTGTTTGAAATAAAATTCTAACTCCGTATTTAAAAGCTTTTTCAATGAGGTTCTCATCAACAAATCATCTGAATTCCACAGATTAAAGGGATCAAACAATGGATTCCTCAAAGGTTGATGTAAATGGAAAAGCAAAATTAATCAGCTCCTCTTGAGACAGAGCGACAGAATCCTGCGTAATTAAAGCGAATTAATTATTTGTTTGATCTTTTATATTGAATGGCATAAATATTATGATTGTATCCACCTTTATATAATATATTTACATTTCCATCGGATCATAAGTTTAATGTCCATTTAGTAAAATAGCTATAATTTATCGGTAAGTGTTATCAACTTCGGTCCAGCGTATATATATATAGCTTCATAATTAGAATATAGTATATTGTGGAGTGCTTGCAAAAGTTTACAAAAGTCGATTTAGAGGGTAGATTGAGTTAGTTGTCTTACAACAGTCGCGAAATACAGAACAAGTGGAAACGCTGTCCGATTGCTGTGAATAAGATAATAGTTGTTTCTTTGTTTTTTCCTTTATCACATGTTATTGTTATGGTAGCCGTTAAGTATTTCATCACAATATACATATTTTAAATTATACAATAAGGTAAATATAATTAGGATCTGTGCTAACAGTATTTTTTAAGTTCCTTTTTGTTTTTCTAAATCCGGACGTTATGAATGCTTTGCTATTATATATTTTAAAAATCTTGTTAAATACTTAGTGAGGATAATTTGCAACTTATATAAAACGAAAATGTTGTATTCATTTACAAAGTGTGTACTAAATACAGTCAGAATATTAAAATATTTCAATGATATACATCTAACACTTTAATCAATAAATATTTATATTTTTATTATATTTTATTACAAATCACAAGATATTGAAAAATCTTAGACTAACCCCACTTTTATGTCATAATAGTAGTTATTTGATAATGATATTAAGACATCAAATATATTTTTAAATACAGCTTTTAACATAATAGGTAATTGTTAATGGAATAAAATATTTTAATATACTCCCACAAACTCCCTAAACCGTTGATCATGGCAATCTCAAATGGATAAAATATTGATCTGAACATTGTGATATAATAATAATTGATTTGTCTTAAATGGTAAAAGTAAAGTGTTATTTTAGCAAGATTAACACGATATTATACATCATATATAAAATGTGTTAATATCATATAGTTTTAAATAAATTTAGTTAAGCTATATCCAACCTGTATCTTAAGTTTCCAGACAAAGACAAACGGAGTTAAAAGGTTTTGTATCACGATAGAGTAATAAATTCCTTTTTGTTCCTCTCTCAGAGTACTTCCCTTCCTTTGAATACAGGTACGGTGATATAAATTGCGAAATGTACATTTAAAGTTACAATTTACAGCTAAAAAACTATGAGAACAAAAAGTAAGAAGAGTTTTTATACATTTTTATAAATTAATTATCCTGAAACGTTTAGTAACTAAGTTAAATATATTTTGGGGCTATACGAGTAACAACGCTTTTAAATTATTTTGTACAATTCAATGGATTTTGAGGAAACGTCAATTATTATAGTGTATTGTAAGTTTGTGTGTAGTTTTATTAAGTCGCTTTTCGTTATAAATAATGAAGATAATGAAGAAAAATAATAAATATAAACTAATATTTCTCTTAAACATTTGTTATTATTTGTACTAATATTATAAATTATAGCATATTTTTATGCCCGTATAATTTTAATAATTAATATTTTATTCTTCTATTATTAACTTCTTATATTTTATATTTATTTAAAATGTAAGAAGTTAATAATAGTTAAATATTTGTAGGTTTTAAAAGTATTTGTTTTTAATTGTTTATAAAAATATACAAAAAAAATTAATAGAACAATACATTGTTTCAGTAAAATTATGAAATCCCCAACAAAAGTGCATTTCAAACTTTCAGTTGTACATTAAAAGATAGAGACATTAAAATACAAAGTTTTTAAAAAAGATCTCCACGGTTTATTAATCTGAAGCACTCGGCCATCGTATTAAATCCGAGGGCTGCTTTAAAAATGTCTTCTTGGCAGTTTAAAATATCTCCTTAATGTTGTTTTTAACTCAAATATTATATTCAAATGACAAACTTAATCGTTTCATGTATAACAGCTCCATTGTTGGGCTGTGGTCTTTATCTTCTCTTTGATCACCATTAATATTAATTTAAACACTCATTAACCAATTTAAGAATCACTTTAATGAATTTTACAGAAACAGAAACACTTATTTTCCAAATTGCTCCTCTTAATTTTTGTTCACAGCATCTTCACTTATATTTCACTTTAGCTTCTACTCGTAGTTTTATTTTCACACATAAATTCCTCCAGAATTCCGTTGTACTAGACGGTGTATTTAACAATGCCCGAAGCACATTGAATTTAGTCCTTATATACGCTTAAGGCAGCTTGCCATGACAGTACAGCCGACCGCATTATCAGTAATGAGGGTAGTCATAAAATAATTAATACAAGGTAGGTGGTATTACTGCTGACACGGCCATACTGACAATTGGTGCGTGCTCTGCGCCAATCTGAAAATTTAAGAATATGTGCAGAATTTTTATCTTTAAAATAAAAATATCTGGCTTATGACCAAAGTTTTAGAAATTGAAATCAATCCTAGATTTCCCTTTTAATTATCTTTAACTTTGTTGTTCATACTTGTGCACAAGGCGGTTCTCAATGCCATGTTACACAATATTAGATTCCTGTGCTCATGGCGGTCTCATACGCCGTGTTACACAGTATTAATGTTTATTCCTGTGCTCTGGGCGGTCCCGTACGCCGTGTTACACAGTAATGTTTATACCTGTGCTCATGGCGGTCTCGTACGCCGTGTTACACAGTATTAAAGTTTATTCCTGTGCTCTGGGCGGTCCTGCACGCCGTGTTACACAGTATTAATGTTTAGTCGTGTGCTCTGGGCGGTCCTGTACGCCGTGTTACATAGTATTAATGTTTATACTTGTGCTCTGGGCGGTCTCGTACGCCGTGTTACACAGTATTAAAGTTTATTCGTGTGCTCTGGGCGGTCCTGTACGCCGTGTTACACAGTATTAATGTTTTTTTCCTGTGCACTGAGTTTCCACAACCAGTTCACACTTTGGGATATTTCGACTTCCTTTCCCAACCAATAAAATGTAGTACGTTTGTATAATAATGTGTGTGTTTATATAATAATATTAAGATTCTCAATGCCTAAACCTTAAACACTGAGTTTTACCTCAAATTATTTGGATTGTAAATTGTATTACTTACTTAGCCCCAAATGTTTAGTCCTCAATTATCTCTGATGCAGTATCAGTGGAAGTCCCGATTATTTCGTTAGCCGATGAATGTTGTGATCCTATTGACGTATGTTTCGCATTGCGAATATTTTCCTTCATATTTAGTTCTCGATCTTTAAAACTTCGTAGGGTCCAGCAAACTTCAAATCTTATGAAGTTTGATTTCGTTGATTATTGTTCGTCAAAACAGAATCGCCCCACTTAAATCCTTTAACGTATGCCTTAGATTTTTCAAATTGACTTCTATTCTATAATCTTCTTCTAAATTTTTCTGCTGCGTCTGCCATCCTTTTGTTAATATGTCTTTGTAATATCTCCAAATCTATTCCGTTTTCTTCTATGTTAATTAACTTTCTTAGCTTCGCGGGAACAGTGTTGTTTTCGAATTAAAATTGTTAAAGGCGAAAATCCTGTATTTTATTTGCGGTGCAATTCATTGCAAGTTGTAGTCAAATTCTGTCTTTTTAGGCGTATGCAGGATGAACCAGAAATTAATTCTGCAACTGATTTTGCTCGTGCATTCAATAATCCCATACGAATGCCTTCGTCATCAACAGTTCCAATTACTGCTTCAACCGCATCGGTTCAAATGTCATAATTAGGTTCTGTTCTAATTCTTCCCAGGTAGATGTCGTCACAAACCATCTATCAGCCCATTTTCTTGCACGTCTTTTTAAAAAATTTGTAGCTTTCATCCGAACGTCGAATTCCTCAAGGTGATATTTTTGTTTCGCACATCTAATATGTTTGCACCAGTCTTTTATGTTTATTTCTCCATCCTAGAAGTGGCTGGTCGTACTGGCAGCAAGGGAGATATGGGTCGTGTCTGCACTTCTGATAACAGCTCCATTGTTGGGCTGTGGTCTTTATCTTCTCTTTGATCACCATTAATATTAATTTAAACACTCATTAACCAATTTAAGAATCACTTTAATGAATTTTACAGAAACAGAAACACTTATTTTCCAAATTGCTCCTCTTAATTTTTGTTCACAGCATCTTCACTTATATTTCACTTTAGCTTCTACTCCTAGTTTTATTTTCACACATAAAATCCTCCAGAATTCCGTTGTACTAGACGGTGTATTTAACAATGCCCGAAGCACATTGATTTTAGTCCTTATATACGCTTAAGGCAGCTTGCCATGACAGTACAGCCGACCGCATTATCAGTAATGAGGGTAGTCATAAAATAATTAATACAAGGTAGGTGGTATTACTGCTGACATGTATATGACACATTATTTTTAATATTTATTACAAACTTAATATTTTATATATGTTGTATTGATAAATGTAAATGTTTTATTTTTTAAAATAAACTTAATAAATCCTACAACATCACAAGAGGCTGGTTTTTTAAACAAAAAACCAAAATAAACTTTAAGACACACAAACGTGTGTCTTAAAGTTTATTTTAAAGTTCGTACCTCGTTTCTTTTTAAACATTTGCTATGTTTTGAGATGGTATCATTTAGTCATTCAATTAATATTAATAAGACAAAACTGTTCATCACCAACTGTCACAGAACATGTAATGTAAATGAATTCGCTGGTGATTGCAGTGGCAATTAAAATTAATGAATATTTATATAATACTAGATGACACGGCAAAATTTGTTTTGCCTTATCAAGGAAAAATTTTAAAATACCTACTTATACTATTTAAAAATAGGTGTTATTTATATAATGGTGAAAATATTAGGTCGTATAGTTTTACTTTAACGGCGAAAATTATAAAAGAATGTTTTCCAAAAATAAAAAAAAATTAGGTGGATCATTTTTAAAACTTAGAAGTTAGAAAAATAGTTTACGTTTTGTTCTCAGACTTATTTAATTAATATACACAACAAATTTCTTTAAAATCGATCAAGCTTTTTTTAAGGAGTTTAATAGAGCGCTGACCTCACATATGTCTAAAAGTTTTAATTATTTCAATACACGTTGTAAAAAAAATACAAACTTTAAATTTTATTTTAATACAAAATTATCATATTTTCACGTTCATAATTGCAATTGAATCAAAGTTTTCATCTAATTAATTTCAAATACCACCATATCAATAAATTAAATGTCAGAAGTACTCCGTCTAGAGAGAGTTAGAAATTAGTTAAATATAGTTAAATGTGGTCGGAATGTCACTTTAGAATTGTGTGACAGGAACTTCTCTATGAAACTAGATTACTAATTTTATCATAGATTTAATTAATTAATAAGTCCGAACTATTCAGCAAATTTATAGTATATATTAAGCACATTTTAGCGTTTTAAAATGTATTAAACCATAACTATTAAATATATTATTATATAGATAGTAGATATTATTACGGGGCACAAGTAAAAGTTCTATTTAAATGTAGGCAATCTCGTAAAGTATTTGAGTATTTATTATTCCAGAAATTAGGTACAGTTTCATCGGAGGATCTTAAAAAAACATATTTGAGAAAATACGTTTATGAAACATTGTAATTTATAATATATGACGACCATCAATTACTATCTTAAAATAGATTAGTGACAATTATATTTAAAATTCATACTAAAGACATACTATATTTCCGCTCCCCATTCATTGCTACTATTATTAAATACTAGTGCAATGTGATCAAATTATAACACGATTGTTTGCTCAGAGGTTCGTGCTTATGATACTATAGCTTATATCTCCTGAAGAAAAGTTCCAATTCGGTGTCTTTGGATGTCGAATAGAGCTGTAAAATCTTCTCCAAATGATAACGATTTCTGTTCACATCCTATCTTTGTTGTTAACTAAGAGTTTTAAAAGTTATTTAATATTCTTATATATTATTACACTGATGCATTACCCAGTGGTACGATAAAAACTTTTGGTTTTATATATTTCTCAAATTGATGACTACAACGTTATAGTTTTATTTTGATCTTGAAGTTTTTATCTCTCGGTGCTGATTAAATCAATTATTTTCAATGTGCTTTCGCTTGTACGCTCATTACTCTAGATTTTAGTGAATTCTAAACTAACTATACAACGTCTCTGAGGTAAACCAAGAAGATAACATCCCTCTTGTTGGTTACATGACAATTTAAAACTGGATGCCTCCGGAAATGTTATGGATCTGGATCTGTCATCAAGTTGTTCCAAGGCATCCCTAATCAGGATTACAGGAAACAAATTATCATACACTATGTAGTTGCTGCGTCATGATGAGGCATTGTATACAATGATGATATTAGATCAAATATATAATATGGTTATTCCTATTATATTATCCGTTTTTAGTTTTTCAATTGGTTTTTCAATTTAAAAAAAAGCTATCAGTGAGGTTGCACGAATTATAAACCTGTATATGTATATGATTGCGGCCCAAGTGAAAAAGATTTTATCTCATTATGATTCCTTTTGTTTCATTATGTAATATTTACACTTTCTCATAATGTGCAGTCTACCTTAGTGTTAGGACTGTTAATTGTGCTATGAACTATTATCTTCTACTTATTTCAACCTATTGCATTCTACATAAATTTTTTATTTATTTTTTCCTTTGGAAAAACCCGTTACGGGTACCCCTTCGGCCCCTGGGGGTGACGGCCGGGGGGTGATGTGGGACTAACTGGCAGCATAGAGGATGCTGCCATTTTTAAGGCTACCCACTAAAAAACCACCGGTTGCCCTCTGCGCCGTAATGGGACGTCACGGGATCGCGTTAAAAACTAAGCAACTTAAAAAGTACTTAAACAATAATACATTTTTTAATACAAATTTAGTAGTTTCTTAAATATCTTAGGGCGCAACGTAGATTAGTAACAGTAATGGCATAATTTCATTATTGAGAGCTTTATTTTCTATATTGTCAAGGTATGTAAGTCTATTCTATTGGAAGATATCAAATTGTCTTGACCGGGAATATATTTATAGTTAATTATTATTTTGTAGAAATAGAAGCGAATTTTTACTTAAATATCTAGTAATTCTTAAAATATTATTATTCTATTTCTAGAACAGATTTCACAGGAGGCGGCAGATTTGTATCTAAAGTTTGGTTGGTTTCTTTACCCAGAAGCATATACACAAAATATACGGAGGGGAGCGTTGGTACGCATTCTAAAAAACTTCTTAAAGATATAGCTGGGTCGCAAGGTACAGGCACTGGTATGTTCCCCTTTGGAACGCGATGAGCGTTGCATCGGCACAGCATTCCAAGTTTCGTACTCAGTATGTGACATAGATATTGTAATAAATTGATTATTATAAATTTTAATTATAATTTAATAAGTTCATCATAATCTTGCTACTTATATTAAGATAAAGGAGTAAATTACTTTTTGGGATAACATCACATTTAAATGAAGTTGGCTTAACGAGTACCTTAAACAGAGAAGTAGTCCTATCATATTATTAATAATAATCTTTATTGTACACATTAATAAAACACAAATGGAATAAAAAATGCTAACAAAAAAATAAATATGGTACAAATTTGGCGGCCTTATCGCTTAAGAGCGAACTCTTCCAGGCAACCAGTTGGTAGTTTGGAAAGAAAGTATGTATACGACATGGTATGGGTGTGTGTACATAAGAACATAGATAGAACATAGATAGAGAGATTAATAGATATCGTAGAATATGTAAATAGAATACCTACTTTTATTATAGTGCCTGAACTGGTAATTTACAAGTTTTCATATCCGCTATCAGTATTAAAAGTAGCAACGCATCTGCGAATATCCACATTGCAAATATCTATAATTTTATATATTCATAATTAATCGTAATGCCCAAACCCTTAAAAAACTTAAGTTTTTATGCAACAAGTATATGGTATAATGTTGTGTTCAATTGCTTTAAATTATATCTTTTGAATCATTTCTAAAAAATATATATTAAGCTCAATCATATACATATATATATATATATATTAAGCTTATTCAAACAACATCAATAATGTAATATTAATTAATTTTTATCCAAATTATAATAATTCGCCAAAGGGCATGGTAAAACCGTCCATAATTATATAATTTTGGTTTGCTCAACTGAATCATGAAATTAGACAGCTTATTACAGCTGTTGAGTACAAAATTTAATTATTCCCTTAAATAATAGCCATTTAATTAGTATTTCTATGTCATAATATAAACATAACATGTTAATTTTATAATTTTGTTATTGTTTTATAACAATTTAATGGGCTTTTTATAAAATATTAACTTGTATTAATTATGGTACAGTTTATACTTTACTGATCTTGGTAGAGTGTGTTAAAAGATATTATTTTTGATAATTTTTTTTTATTACGTAAGTTCATCAATACTATCAGATATCATAGATATCACTGTCGTCTGGGAATCCTACGGCGTCTATGACAAGGTATAATATTACATATATTTGTTAAATTTAACGGTAGCAGAGGGGAGGGGAGGGGTGGGGAGGGTAGGCGAGGCGAGGCGAGGCGAGGAGAAGCGTGTTGTATCTGTTGGACCACAAGATTTGATATTAAATTAAAATTCCAGATCAACTGTAAAAAATGTATGCAACACCAAAAGTAGCTTTTTTTGAGAGTGTTTTTTTTATGATTGTGGTTAAATTTATTTACCAACTCAATTATTACCAGTAGTTCCATAAGTACCATTAAAATGTAAAAAATTTAAAATTTTAAGTAAATAGATACGCAACTGAACATTTACATGTTCAGTTGTGATATCACAATTAAAAAACCACTGAAAGTAAACTTGATAAGTTAACAAAGTTAAAACAGCGCAGTAATTTATGAGGAGTAAGCGAGCTTTATACAGCATGCACTCTGCACTTGAGACATAACATTTGTGTTGTAAAATATGTTATTATATTTCACTGCCAGTATTTGCTTGGCGCTTACAGCTAGTGAGTAAAAATATATTCTTTAATACATTATAAATGTTTTCTTTAATGTTGTAAAAAACTATTTGTACTATATAACCAGTTTCATTTACGAAAACACTATGACGCCAGCGACAAATTGCCGTAATTGATAAATGTACATACATACTGCGTTAACTTTTTGCAACTAACTGCCAAGTGTTTGCCATTTAAAATTTAATAAATTACATGACATAATAAAAACTACTTAAAGAATTATAAATGTAATAACTATCGCGTCGATTCGTTTTGCCAAAAAGGGTTTGTTCCAATTTCTTACAAAAATTGCCAAAGTTTCTTCCATTACAACACCCTGTGGAGTATTTACGGCTTTCAGCCTTGTATTTTGTTGGAAATTGTATATAAACATGCTAACTATGTTTGTTAAGCTTATTTCAATATTTATTAATAAAAATTCTTCAAAACGGGAAGGACTTGAAGCTTCTAGGATACACGCCTAGTTATTTAAAAATTTATATTTCCTTAGTTATTATTATTATTTATTTATTTATCAATATTTATTTGAGCCAGTTTCAGTCACATCTATACAAAAAAAAGCAATACTTATATAAAGTTCATTCTGAAACTAACATCTAAGGTTATCAGTATCTAACATTTATTACCCTTGAGGAATCATTTTCATCCACGTGTAAAGATAGCGAGTGGACTCTCAGATTACAAGCGACATTGTGCCTGAGTTTGTCAAATGATCTCCTGTCAGTTTGTCAGCCGAAAACCATTTCGTCCCTTTACCTTCCATTCACGAACAGTAGTGGTAGTCAATGAAGGAGGCTTCACTTTACATGGTCGTATAGAGTAATGAAATTCAGATGCCAACTAAATAAATATAAAATAATTACTTATCATAGATATAACATTAAAAACGACGATGAATCATAATTGTAAATGAATGAATAAATTATATGGAATATCTTTAATTTTATTTAGACTGTAATGTAAACTGAAAAGTTTTCAATTAAAAGGACTGTGACTATATCGCCATTAAGTGCTTCGAGACGAGATGGCATAAAACTCCTTACCATCTCTATTGGAAAATATAATTTAAAACTACAATTAATTTCAATGGTTAGCTGATCGCCTTTAGTTTAGTTTAGTTTTTGTTTGGTTTGGTTTATACTATTAAAATATTACTAGGGTATACTAGTATTAACTAGAAATAATTTATTAATCTTAGATATTATTTTCTTATATTTTAAAATGGTAAAACGAAAAATACTGCATAACTATATAGCAGTTTACTTCAAAATGACTAACTTTTTTATCTAGACCCAGTAAAAGATATATTGTTAAAACTATTACATATTTCCTTTGTTGCGATATTGAACACTGAAATAATTTCCTTAAAATTTATAATAAAAATAAAAATACAAATAAAATTCGAACAAAATGGAAACATAAAACACAAACCATTTTGTAGAAACAATTAAAAGAGTAAACCTAGTTGTCTCTGTTAATATCCACTCTATGTGTTGTAGCGTGTTATTGTATTCTCGACGCAGGTTCGGATAAGGGGCTTGGAAATTGTTTTACGTGACACGTTATAATGAACGGAGAGTTCTCTGCACGCGTTTTGAATTACTAAGATTTCTCTTTTGAAGGCTTTGTCATTTCATTTAATGTCACAACGGAGTTTCAAATAAATTACTCTTTGCCCTTTTGCTTTTGTTTATTGTTTTGATAAACTTGCTCGGAAGTATTGTTAATAGAAATCGGTAAACTAAATATTTAGGTAAAAACCGTTAACGTGTCATTTTTGAAACTGTACAACACTTGTTTTGACAAATAGGATTTACTAAAAGAAATAACAGACAAAGTTAATGCAGTCGTAAATAAAGAACGGAGTGCAATTATGTGCATAAAGTTAGGCAATTTGTTCTCTAAAATGGAACAAGCAATTTTGGCCGTGCTGACTTTGCTGGTTCATTTTTATTCATTATGAGGACAAATGCTGAAATTACATGCAAGATAAAACATTAGACAATAATTATATTATAAGAGCTTTGATGCACAAGTTCATAAGACTAATTTATTAAAAAAGTAATGTATGTGTGACATTTAAATATAATAGTGGTTTTATTGCAAGAAAATAAGCTAGCAATTATATGATGTCTTAAAATAATTGAGTTATTTCAGAATGTTTGAAAATTTCGATTTGTCTTCGAATTAGATAAACGATTCTTCAACCTCAATAATTCCTTGCACTAAAATATTATTTTTCAAAGGATAGTAACATTAAGTGAAGTACTACATTACCTTTGAGCACAGACTTTCCTATTTAATTTTACTCGTGTATTACTTTTTATACACATACATATATAATTTAATAACTGCGATGTCAATGGCTCGGCGAGCATAGCGTAGTATAATTAAAATTTAATATGATGTTGTTTAGTGCATTCATGAAAGCTCTACGGTTATTGAAGTATTTAAAGGCTTTAAATTAAAAATATTTGCTTCAGAAATGAAACTATCTGAATTTACTAGATATTTGTCTACTTTTTTAACCAAATGGTTAAGTTTGTAATAAGATATTCTTTAATTACTTATTGATCCTATCGACACCAAAGATATGCAAAAAACATCACTTAACTCGATTAGGGCTATCAAATCGTTAGCAATCTATCAAAGTGTCGAGTATGTAGCCACAGTCTCGGGGCTGCGAAGTTGGTAGGATTTGAAGCGGTCTTCATATGTGTTTACATATAAAATATACGGAACCTTAATTCGCATTAGGTATATACATTTTCAATATTATTTTAAATTGTCTTCTAAATTACTTAGCACTAAAAACTTATGAAATATAGTACAATAAATACGATGAATATTTTAAATATATATGTGCATAGCTTTACCAAAACGTAGGCGGTGCGTTCGTCGTTAAATATTTTAATAGTTTTTCAACTACACTTTATAATTTTGCGTTACCTGTAGTATACTAAAAATGTCTAACATAGTGTGTGTTCGTGTTTTCACAATTCGAAGTTTGAAGTTATATGCTTAGAGCTTTGTTGTTGTTTCTAATGCTTACCTCCTAAGCCTCGTTAATCTTCATAAGATAAATTAGAGTATATACAGCATCCCTAACTGTTAATTATAATATACGAGTGTCGTAAGATGATGACAATGAAAGGATAATAATTCTGTTTGATACATCTCGCAACTATTTAAAGGTCATGGCGTCACATTTTAGAGTTATTACCCAAGTCATGTAACTTCTCTATTCCATAGCGATATCAACATTTGTCTTGTTTTGAAGACGACAGATTCGTTTCCCGCAACTAAAATGAAATTGTATAAAAAAATATTTTCAAAGTATTCCAAGTAGGAAAAATCATCTCAAAAGTAATAAATTAATTAAACACAAAGAAATCGAATGCGTGAATTTTGAAATACCATTCTCTCCTTCAATTAAACTATCTTGCATACTTAACGTGATAAATGTAACATTGAATATATGATCGTCTTCATTTGGAAGTAACATTTATCAGCCTTCTTTTTTTATATAGAATGGAATTGAAGAGACGATGGTGCGAAACTTATGTTTAACATGTTTACTCCCGTTATTCATATTAAACTTACTTTATATATAATAAATAATTCAACATGGCGAAACACAATATAGACAATTTCAAACCCTTATGAGGAAAATTTATCCGAATATTAACAAAAAATTTGTTTTTAAATACGCTAATTATTTCTTCGTTCGTTCGTCTTTTTCAGATTAGGTTTCTTCTCTTTATATAAATTAAGCCTTTTCATATGAGTTTATCTTATTCCGCACAACGTTATTTGATCAACTGTTGGTACTGTTGTTGATTTAATGTAACAAAATAATACATTTAAATACCATTTATTGAATATATTATTATATACGTAAGTTTCGTTCAACATTAAAAATAAGTTCACTATGTGCCTGGATTCTGTCGTTTTAATAAAACATGGTTCTTTGGTATTAAGTCAATACTCTTATGAGCAACGTGAATACTTTTTAAAGAAAATTAAATAAATAAGTATAAGATGGTAACATTCCGTTAATATAATTTATTTATTTAAAAAATATTGTTATATTATACTAAATGATAATTTATTAATTTTGCACTTATTTACATTAAATATGTATAATTATAGTTCTCTGGATGTCATGAGATAAGGACGGGTCACATAAAGGTTGATCACCTGTCTGGCGTTCATTTTAAATTGGAAAATGCAAGTGTAGTTAATTGAATCGTGTCAATTAACTGACATTTACTGTGAACCTTTTATAACAAGAAATAACTATGTTTGGTATTTCTGAAAATAATATATATATGTAATATAAATATAATATTCTAAATATTCTATATGTATATATATCTGAATATAAATTCTGGATAATGGTCTTATTTCCAAGTTATTTGAAACAATACACATATTACATATTACTTACTACGTATTACAAGTGTTTTTATAAATATTTATTATATCAAACCAAATAAGAATTCATATAGTTTATACGTATTTGTAACCCATATGAGTGTAGGTTGTAGGTTTGCCAAAATCTAAACATATTTGCTGTTAGCATTTGCCAAGTTAATGAGCTGTGAATAGATGGATTAGCCTTCTAACTACCTGATAATAATTTATGGGCTCTGGATAAGGCTGTGGTAAATACACACGGTAATGGGTTAATGATAATATTAATTAATAATAATTTATATGGATGTGAATGGTTTTAGATGTAGGGAATATTAATTAAAATGATTTAAGTGATATTCAATAATAATCATGCTTATATATTTTACTTAATAATTTGTACTAAAAGGTATCAGGTTTAGTAAAATTTCTTTTCAATTAAAAAATACATTTGAATATTAAAAATAAGTATATTAATATTAATTTATTTATTTATAAATAAATTAAAACAATACAAGAGAATATTTTAAAACATAATCCTATAGAAAATTTAAAATTATTTTACTATTATTAAGTATAGTAAGGTAGCAAGTAATTGTGTTAAAAAAAAAAAAAAAAAAAAAAAATCTTTTAAAGAAAGCGGTAATAACGAAATCACTTCAGATCACTTCAGATATTGTTTCATAATTCTGAATAAATATTCAATCAATTTTATAATAAATTAATTACGGTTTTAAAAAAGATTTCAATAAACTCTAATAAACTAGCATATTTAATATCTTTTTTGGTTTTCAGCTAAATTCTAATAGTGGTTTTACTTGTTATATTAAATTCATTAAAGAATTGAATATGTTATTATTTTAAATATTAAGAATTAATTATTGATTTACTTTTATGAATTTATTAAAAGTCTAAATTCGCAGCTTTAGGTAACAAATATTTATTATAATTATAAACTTATGTAATATATAATATAAATATTTTATATAAAATATAATAAAATAAGATTGTTCAGAAAATACCACATATGAAAGTGGTTTAAATTACTAATGCAAATTAAAAAAGCACTGTGCTAACTTAATTGTAATTCAAATCTTGTATTTCATTTTCACTTAATAATTTTATTCATATCATTAAAACAAAAGACAGGTGAACAGGTTATTAAAATTTTATTCAGCTATTTAATATATGATATAAATTATTACTATTTTTAGAATGTTACTAAAAAAAATGTCATTGAATACTGTATTATTTTCAAAACAAGAATAAAACAAAAGGTCTCTCGTGTATAAAAAGGGGCCTTCTATCTACGCTCCAAAGATTTTTTTCCATATAAACGTAAAAATTTTCCCATGGGAATGTAAGCACATTATTCTTTTATAAGTGAACTTTTATTATCATTGTTTGATACTAACATCAATGTTGTTGATATGCATGTAGTAAATAATGAATATGTTAAAAAATACATTAATATATTATTTTCTACACTAGCATTTTATTAAGGTTCCATTATAGAAAGGAATAATTAATTATTGTATCTCACGGCTTATAAAGGGTAAAATTTTATCACCCAATAAATAGCTGTCATGGTTGGGCGGCCATTTAAAAATTACTAATAATATTATATTAATCTTAATTCGTATGTTTGTCATTAAAGCAACCTACAGTCAAATATTATGATGTCAGAACACATGGGTGAATTGAACTGATATGGTATCACTTTCGTTGGACAGCATGAAGGACTTCCTTAAAATCCTATAATACAATTTTAAGAAGCCTACAGATGGCTACAGAGCTTATGTAATTGGGACAGCAGTCTTCTTACTCACGGAGCGGCCATAAATCGCATTTTCGAATGTTTTGTTCTAAGGTGCCCTGCCTGTGTATATGTAATTTAAAATAATGTGAATATTAAAAAATTGCAGATGACATCGATAAAAACGCCATATTTTTCGGTAATCTATAAATTTTTTGTTTGTTTATGGAAACAATCAAAATATTTATGCTTTGTTGAAACCTACCCAAAAACGGTTTCAAGATAGAAAAGATTAAGCATTGTAAAGACACATGTTTATTCTTAGCGTCTTCTGTTAGCATTGTATAAGTTTTTTTGTCTTCGTTTATAGTGTAAAATGTAGTCAGCGGCGATAATATTGCCGACGTTATAAGTTAGGATACTGTCCAAAAGTTTATCACTTTTGGACAGTATCATAAGAACCATGAAGCAGGGGAACCAGGGGAGGAACTGTGTAAAAGGGTATTCGATATTGTTTATACAACTTATGTTGGATGACTAAACCAATTATTCTCAGATTCCGTAATTGCCCTTATTAAGTTTCAGTAAGTATACACTAAAGCTTTTAAGGTATAGGTCAATTATTGATAATTTATCATTTTTTGTATAAAGCATTTTATCAAATATAATTTCAGATGTTAGTAAAATTTTTCAAAAATATTTTATATTATGGTAACTGTTTGACTTTATCGACAAAGCTTAAAATATATAAATACACCGGTATTATTTTTTTTTAGGAAATTGTAAATTTTTAACGGTTTATCTAAATCTTTTTCATGATTTATAATAATTACTTGTACAGAAACTTCTAAATTTTACTACAATATATTTATAAACATTAAACACGCGGCAATCGAGCTTGCCGCTATGAAAAACTCCTAATCGGCAAATTATAACTCGCAAATTAATTAACAAACAAAAGAAAAAAAAATTAATTAAAATAATTAAATTAATTAATTAATTTTTTCCATTTTTCGGTAACTTCGGCGGCCGATCTGACCACCTTCCCGTTAGACAATCAACATAATTTTGAAAAGTGAATCTTACATTTAGATGATGATTCCAAATATATCTTTAGTTTTTCAAAATTCGAAAAACAAAATTCGACATACACACAGACACACAGACACACAGACACACAGACGCACAGACGCACAGACGCACAGACACACATACAGACAGACAGATCGGAAGGAAAAACTGAATTTTTCGAAAATATATATTTTACACCTCAGAAGCTAATAAGAACATTGGTTAATCGTCGTGTCAAGGGATACACTTAAATAATGTTAATATATGGCCGAGGCAAGATTATAGAATAGACACTTTAACCTTTTATTTCTTAAACTGATATTGCCATCATAATAAAAAACATTGACATTGAGTGTACGTACTATAATATTAAATTAGACGATTATTCTGTATGGAAAAAATATTAAATTTCTACAGTATAATACACGCACAAGTCTACTTACGATTATCTCATTAACTTGTGAGCACGGGTTAGGGTATAAGTGTTTCCTGAAGAGCCTATTTAAAGTGAATTATTTGGATGCGAGGATGGCCCTTTAATTATTATCAAATGAGTACGGCTCTGGTTGACCGCAGTTTAGGATAATTATTTAAGGCCACTACTGTAATTGTAGGGTATCTTTAAAATCTTGCTAATAAAATTAAAGTCGGCTTAGTGAGTTTTAAATACACCTAAAATACTCTTGAAATACTATAAATCTACAATAAAATCTACATCGAAAGAGAAAACATTCTATCCTTTTTTAATAATCCAGACATATACCGTTTACCGTTTATTTGTTAAAAAAAATATTAAGTTATAAAATTATATTTATATAAATCTATACAAGAGGTATTGAATTTAATGTCATTCAAGACCATTGTAATACTTCCTTTTTTGATAATTTCAAAATACTAATATCGAACCAGTGACAATACCCTACTGTCTACTGTCACACCGAATGCACATTAACCTTTCTTATTAAACCTTGTACTCGGTGGCGTAAGTTTTAAAAAAACAATTTTCTTCTTTAAAGAAACTCTACAGAATATATATTTATTTGTAGTTCCAAGAATTTTGATATTGATAAAGAATATATTACAGACTAGCTTCTGCCCGTGCTATATAGCCCGCGGCGCCTGTTCGAGTTGTTGATGCAAAATACCAAATAACAAGATTCATCGCCTCCTCACCCTCGCCCCACGCCACAACGACCGATAGCTGGTAAGAGCTTAATAGTGCTATATTGAGGTTAATCTTATTTTGATAACTTTGAAATTATTCGTCCAATTTAATTTAAGTAAAAGAAAAAGTTTGCCTACTAAAAACGGCAAATGTGTCTACTAAAAGTTTTCATGAGATTCTATTAAATACTCTAAAATATATATTTAAAAAATATATTAAATTTTGCATGTAATATCTTTCACGTAAAAGGTAAACACTCTTACAATACAATATAAGCAGCATATGCCAAAATAGTTCTCAGAGGGCTGGATCTATTTCGATTCACTTGATATTTTTGTAATATTGTAGCCAAATATTTATATATTTATATTTTATTTTTTGGCTTATGTGTTATTTTGATATATTAGCAAAATATAAAGCGTAATCAAAATCCATTAATAAGTTTTTACGTCGAAGGATAACAAACATACATCCTGACATACTTCCGAAATTATAATATTCGTTATTATGAATTAAAAATAAGATGTTTTTACAAAGTCTTGTACAATTACCACTAAGGATATCTTATTTAAACTTTATTACAATTACAATATAAACATAACAACCAATGATTGTCCTACATATTGTATTGAATTAATTAGTTCTTTAAAATTAAATGAAGTGATGTAAAAAAACTAAATAAAATTAAAAACAAAATATTGAGTTTTCCCTTATAATAGAACGCAACAAACACAAAAAATAAATCATGAAAATCGGTCTAGCAATGTAGGAGTAATTCAGTGACAATCATAAGTCAGGAAGCTGGTAAATACACTCGTAAATTTTGTTACTGTTTCGTTATATAAAAATTATAATCAAACAAAATCAATATTATAGTATCGCTTTTTAGTTCTTGATCTGTTATCTTGTTTTTGTTATCAAGAAACAGATTGTGGAATATTGCTACTAGAACTTTATCTTGACTATCCTCTATTTTTTTCACTATATTAAAGAAGCAACGTTGAGAGCATATATAAAATTTGAGCCCAAGATAGTGGTTGCACTTTATCTAAGTGGCTTTAACAGCTAAGTTGAGACATGATTGTTATATATAAGATATTCGAAGTTTGTTTCCAATTGGTAGAGAAGGTATAAACTGTAGTACTTGTAATTTTTATATGAATTCTTGATAATTTATTTAATCATAGTTATGTGTATAATACAATATATTTTAAATAATAAAAAGAGCCCTGGAAACCAAAACACCCTGTATTCTAGTTCCATGCATACATCCCTTCAATCCCATTTGCAATTATATATGTATGTATATTTACAGATATCTATAGGTTAGATTAGTATTATAGACAGGCAACAATTGCTAACACATGATGTATTTGCTTTTGTATCACCATGTCTTTTAAAAGTAATGAAATAGTAAAAACAGCAATGATGGGAAATCACCATTTCTAAAGCTTCAGATAGCACAATGATTTTTCAAACATAGTCTTCAGACAGCCCCACAACTTAGTATGACTGTTCCTTAACAAACAAATAACAAACCAATAAGGTCCTAATTTTATAGTAATAAGAAGTATTTTTAATTTAAAATTCTATAAATTTTAAATATTACTGCACATGTACATACGTTAATGTTGCCATTGCATCGAAATATACTCTAACTTTACAAGTTGTGACACTCCTGGAAATTGGAACATGTAAGCGCTGATCCGATAAAATGTAACCCAATTTTCACAATTTCGCCGCCCCTAATAAATCTACGTCACAGTTTAGGAATTTTGTTTGCTTCACCTGATCTGGGATAAAATATTTAGTGGGTTTTCCAATTTCACGTTGCTTACTAAAAACTAATATGTTAAAGTAAGGATAAGGATAAAATATAAAAAGGTTGTGTGAAAAGAAAATTGAAAAAAGGAAATTGTCAAAGTTAAAAATATATGCTGGATATTTTCTATTTAATTTTATTATGGTACTCGTTTTACAAGAGGATACCTTACATCTGACGGAAAATATTCAACTCAACAATGGTTTATAACTATTTTATATAACCTGTATAAAACATGCATTGACTAGAACAGAGCTAAAAGTAAATATACATACTAAAATACGAAAAAACGCTTGGGTATTTTGGTGGACAGTTTTGTATATAACGTAGTGGATGTAAAGTAAACGTTACAATTCTATTTACATTAATAAGACTTAAAATTTCCTCAATATTTCTAATTCTAATTATTCAGTTTTTTTAAACTAAGTTTTATTTAGTTAGCATTTATGAACTTTTGCAGTTCTTAAGTTTATTAAATTATTTTTTATACAAAAATTTTGCCATTACTATATTTTGTAGTATTCACATTTATTATTCTTTACAGTAATTATTCAAGATTTAAGTTTTATGATACCAAAAAAATAATATAAACAGTTAAAATTTTATTCTAACATGGTATCCTCATCTTTGACCTTCGGCAAATATTAGTTACAATAATAATTTTATGGATATACATTAGTCTTAACGTGGATTGTTGTATTAAAAAAGATTTTGCATTTGAAAGTTAATATCATAATTGGATTTTGGAATTTTTAACGTCATTAAAAAGTATTGATTTGTATTTGTATAAAATAGAGAGACCATGATATAGAGGATAAAAGAAAAGCATAACAGTGAAATATTTGTTCATAATATCTCGCAATTGATTTTATGTTATTCAAAATTGAATATTTTTGCTCATAAAAAAAAATTTCCAAAATTTATAACAAAATAAAGCTCAAGTCACCATTGTAAACCGTAATCTTATATTTGAAATTTCTTAAAAATAAAATATATTTTAATTTACCTGGCGTTTAGGACTTGATCGCCTTCAAAGCAAAGCCCTTTCCCACTACACCAGCTTGGCCTAAGATTTATAAACATTACGTATTTAACATTTTCACAAAACAACCTAACAACCACAATTTAAAATATATTATTTCTACGTTTTAATTCTATGAGGTAAAATTAAATTTACAATAGAATTGCAAACAAACAAATTTTTGATTTCCTTGATATTTAAATTATCAAGAATCGTGACAACTCATTGGGTCATGTTATGTACATGAAACCCAAACACACTGATAGTTATATAAACTTGATTTGAATTGTGGCCTGTTATACATCGGTCCAAAAAAAAGGAGTATAGGTACAAGAATTAGGAAACAAATTTCAGATGTAAAAAAATGGCGTGTATCAAAGTCGGCAAAGTGTAAACATACAATAGAGAGGCCCAAATTTTTTCTTATTTGATAAACCAAAAATCCTAACTCGTGATCACAAATATTCTTAGAATTATCTGCAAAGTTTCTAAAATTAAAAAGAACATCCAAAGGAAAATTTGTTTAGAACACCTGAGACTCTTGAAATTATGATATGCTAGACTGTGATAGTGTTTAGTTTAGTGCGTTATAATATTACCTTTCGTCCCCAATTTCACTAGCATAGCAACTATTGAATTATTTGTTTTTTTTTTAATATAATGACTCATAAGAATCAATGAAAAAATTAAAGTAATGCTTTAGTAACTTCTTCAAAAATATTTAATTATCGTATCAATTTTCATCATCAGAATACCCATGAAAAACCGATTCTAATCCTTTTTCACAAAAGCGAACAATCTATCAAATTACTTACAAATCTTACATACGGATTACTTTTGTTATATAATATTTTATACGAGGTAAATACAGGTAAATCATCTCCAAAATTCGTAGTGATTTGTAAAAGTTTTTAAGGAATATTTTTTAACTTTTAATTTTATAAACGCGACTCGAAAGCGAATGAAAATATTATTAATGTTGTGAAATTAAAGATAACAGATCACAGATCCATCCCAATTACAAAGCAGTTTTTAAAATCCTTAAAGTTTTTATAAGGAACATTGACAGATAATAAAATTATTAAGCATCGTAAATACTAACCATAGTGGGTAAATAAAGTTTAAATATATTGTTAAGGAAATTTATAAATAACCAGTTATTACGTATATTTCAAAATGTTGATACAACATAAAGTTATGGTAAAATATTTTGTGCTTAAATTATTTCACAGACATATTTATATTAAACACAAAAAAAAAATATTTCATTAACCAAAAAAAACCATTTTGTGATTAAGTAATAATTCAATAATTATATTCAATTATTTGTTAAGTACTAATATAAAGTATCAAAATATGTAAAATAGTAAGTAGTCTCACATAGGAACTTCAATAATTAATATTTTAATCAGTATTAAGTACTGGAAGTAAACTGCCCAATGAGTCTGCATAAAAATCAGGTTTAAGCGTTTCGTGTTTCAACATTTCCTCTTTAGTTTTATTAGTTAAGACTAATAAAGTTTTGAATCCAACAGCTCGCCCTAAACCAACATCTTGTTCAATCCTGAAAGAAAAAATATTAAGTTTCAGGTAAACATCTATTTCCAGGTATTCAATTGGAATTCGTTAATATATTTTTTTAAATCAATGATTTAAAATACTTTACACATAAATGTTTGTCTAACTCACATATCTCCGATAAATAGCACTCGACTCGGATCTGTAACACCTGCTCTTTTCATCGCAAACTGACCAAAACTCTTGCCAGGTTTACCCAGTAACACTGGCTCTCGTTTGGACTCTTCACTCACTAGATCAGAGAAGGCTCCGACACCTGGTATAATTGGTTTGTGTTTTAAGATATTTTATGATAGCAATTTCTTTTCAAAGTATCCAATCATTAAAAATCAAATTAGTTGAAGCTCAAGCAGACTTCTTATTTGTAACACTTTTATAAAACTATAAATGAAATTAGATGAATATAAGAACTAGTTTTAGGACTCATGATTTAAATGTAGTTAAAACTACAACTAAACCTTAATGTTTACTTGTCTCGGAATAAAATACTAGGTAACGCAAGTGGGGTTAGCCTTGCGAAACAGTCGAGCGCATCAATGTCTAGAATTTACTATTGATATTTGTTTATGTATAAAAATTATGATTTGATGTCAATACTTGTTTTGAGCAAATTTATAATTTCTGAACTCCTCTTTCTTATCACGAGTATATGTTAACTCTATGGGACACATTTTATCAATTATCTCAAAAACTACAATTAAGATTCGAATGATTTTCAATCCAGAACGAGTTTTGCTTATTATGCGCATGTGTGCAAAATTTCGTGCATGTAGCTCGTAAATTGAAGAAGGAGTAGGATAACAAAGAGTTTAAAATTTGAGTAGTAAAGAGCTTCGCTTCGCTCAGCTCAACAAGAGTACATAAAAACCAATACTATTTATTCCAATATCTTTAACTTTTTTTTTCTAGGTATACAAAATATAAAACCCTATTTTAAAAACTGGAATTGTATTTATAATACCCACCTAAAGCCAAAGATCCAGGCTTCAAAGGAACATATTTATCAGTAGCTCCGTTAACATAGTGCACTTCTGGCCGTTGAAGATATGTTAGAGCTCTGTAAATCTTTGGTAGATTGATATTGAAGTCACTATCGAATACAACAGCTCCTATCTCTTCGTCGTCTGTCAGGTATTGGATGTAATCGCCATAATAATATGTGCCAAAGTCTGGCTGAAAAAAAGTTTTTTTAATTTTTTTAGATTAATGTCATTGTGCCATTGTCAAATGTCCTTCTCAAAATATCCTCTTAAAAGAATAGAAAAAGTAATTTAAAGAGAAAATACTATCTAAAAGTTTAAATAATATATATATATATATATATATATATATATATATATATATAACTTCTTATAACTAATAAATAGTTACCCCTTGCTTGCATTTAAAACCATGTGACGTCAACACTGCAATAGTTTCAGGGCACGTAACGCAATAGACAGATTTTTCCAGTTTTACTGATTTCAGAAATTCTACTATGGCTGTTGAAGGTATTGTGAGGTTTTCCTATGAAATAAAAAATACTTAACATTTGATGGAGTATAAACTGTCACCTTATGAAGTTACTAAATAGTGATATCAAAAAGAGATAATAAAAGAAACTTAATTATTTAAAAACTGACTATCTAAGGTTCACTTCACAATTCACTGATAAAATCGCCGATGTTGTTCTTATTTTTTATTATTTTTTATATTTCATATGACATAAGCAGAGTTTCTACATTACAAAAACTGCAAATATAATATGACTAAAAATATAAATAATCTTTTTAGAATTTGTAATTTGTATGTGTGCCAGTGCTTTGCTTCGAGTTTCAAAATAGTGTTGTGTTTCGTATAAAACTGATTCATACTAACAGTAATTACCTTCTGTGTTATTAATTGTTGTAAAATAATGTTTATATTATAAAGGAATTAATGATTAGGTAAAGTTACTGATATATAGTCATTTCTTTAATTTTGTTCAATTTCTTGTGAGTTTAATTAATATTTTCATTGTCTTATTTTCGTATATTAATAAATAAAGTAATTGAAAGAAAATAAACAATGGTCATATATATCATCAACCTATCATGGAAAACTATTTTCTTATAAAAATATTTTAACGGATTAAAACTCGCGTATAATTTGGTAATATTTTAATTTATTTATTTTCTTATATGTACGAAATATTTCTTTCAAATTTATGAATTTTTGTGGGTAACTTCCCTAGTGTTTAAAAAAAGGGAAAATTGGACTTTATCGAAATAAATTAGTAATGACAATGAAATTGTTATTTGTTTAATCAGGGCGCTTTATAAGGGTTAACTCAAAATTTTTATAGAAAAATATAATATTTGAGCTCATAGGAGTTCAAATATTCAAACAATGATTACTCCCATTACAGCCATGACTCATGACTGTAATGGAGTCAGCTGACTCATGGCTGTAATACCCATAGTTAATTTGAAATACTTACGAAACCGTTTTCAATTCCCGCAGCTCGGAACATAGACTCATAGTTTTCTTTGGTCCGTAAACTGTTGTTAGATACAAAATGTACAGTCTTGCCGAGTCTTTTCATCAGCTCAAAAAACTTTCCGGAGCCTGGCAACGGGTTTTGACCCCATATTACCCCTAGGGGAAAAGTACTTTATACTTAATAATATTCAAATCTTTAATTTTGTTATTAAACAATACGTTTAAGATGTATATAGGACATAAAATATAATAATCTATACTTAAATTTACTAACAATAATATTCAATAATAATTTGACTCAATAAATTAAAAACATAAGTTTTTCAAAATTTCATATTATTGCAACATCCTATGACTAAGTTATAATGGCGTCATTTACCTTATTCCCCAATATAGTTTGAAAGTGTTTATAACAATAAATTATATGGTAGTTTATAACTGGTATAATTTTTCATTGATTGCATTAACAGTGATATGTTTGGTCACATCACATGTTTTTAGTAACATTTAGTAACAACTATCACTCTAAGATCATTTGTCTAAACATCACCCAGTAAACTTGTTTCACCACCCTCTAAAATTGTTAGTAGTTTACGAATTGTATAATTTCTTCTATGGTTTGCCAATTCTGACCCCGAATATGTTGTATTGTATGTATATAACCCAAGCCGGGACTCGTCCATTCTAAGGAAAGCAATGATAGAACTACGACCGACGATCGTTGGGTATCAAAACTATCACATTTTAATTTTTTTTTTCTGACTGTTTTAATGTCACTGTCGTGGTTTATAAAATTTTGAAATATGTATATATAATAATTCTTTATTGTTAATTATTATACCTCGATTGAGGCAAGTAAAAATTTGTTTTTATTTATTATAAGTAAAGTAATATTTGAAATACAAAAACCCAATACGAAGATTAACCCTAAAACAATATGTATTTATTCGTATTTCCTAATATTATGTTAAATGTTTACTCAATAACTAAGAGAAGCTGCCCATGTGTAGGTTAAGGTTATCTTATTACGTACGAGAAATGTTTTTCGTTAGTTAATATTAGCTATCTAGTTTATCTTTCACATAATTTCATAAGCTATATAATACGAACGAATGAATGAAAATGAAAGATGTTTATATTTACGCCGGCTTAACCTAATTCTCGGGTATAATATCGACTTTTAACAAGCATGACGTAACTTACCGTCGCAATCCGAAAACACGTGATCAAATGAATCCAAGAATTCCTTTATTTTATCCTCAGTTAGTTCCATTAAATTTACCGGCTCCATGTTTCACTAACACTTATTTACGAATACACGTGTGCTCTTAACCTTGTATAAGTGTGAACTGCGCTCGAGTGTCGGGGAACGTATATAGATATAATCTTGAATCGATGTTGGTTTTTTAAATAACAAACTTTAATCCATGGTAATAAAGCTGGTATTATGTTGAAAAGAATTAATATATTTGTATATCAGAGGCCTGTAGTTCCATTGTGAAACGATTAGTATTGGACCCGTTTTATGTCTTCCGTCATAACGTAATGTATGTATGTTGTAGATAAACGTATCAAATTTTCGGGTTTACAGAAAAAATATTAATCATGATTTTGTCATATTATGTAATCAACTAGCTTATTACAAGGATAGTATCTGGATATGGTCTGAGTTCACATGTTTTAATTAATGAATGACTTCATTCTTTTTTGTACTTATTATACATTTTATTCATTTGTTGTAGCGATGCAAACAGAGATTCAATTTTTTTTTTTTTTTTTTTTTTTTTTTATGGAAAAGGAGGGCAAACGAGCATGCGGGTCACTGATAATATGTGATTACCGCCGCCCATGAACTCTTGCAACATCCGAAGACTCACAAGAGCGTTGCCGGCCTTGGAGATAGGAATAAACGCCTTTTTTGAAGGTACCCATGTCGTATCGATCTGGAAACACCGCCGAAGGAAGCTCATTCCACATCTTTGTGACACGTGGAAGAAAGGTTCTTGCAAACCGCACAGTTGAAGAACGCCATGCATCCAGGTGGTAAGGATGGTAATGAAGGCGGTGACGTGCTGTGCGGTGATGAAATTCGGCGGCAGGCATCAGATCAAATAGCTCTTCGGAACACTCCCCGTTGTAAATGCGATAGAAGACGCACAAGGAAGCCACGTCTCTACGCAATGCCAAAGAGTCCAGCCGTTCACAGAGCACCGGGTCCCCGACAATCCGTACGGCTCTCCGTTGTACGCGGTCAAAAGGTAGAAGCTGATATTGGGGTGATCCGGACCAGAGATGAGAACAGTACTCCATATGTGGCCGGACCTGCGCCTTATAGAGCGCAAGTCTTTGGCCAGCAGTGAAATACTGCCTCGCTCTATTGATCACACCCAATTTCATCGAGGCCAACTTGGCCTTGCTCTCCAAATGACCACGAAACCGACAGTCGCTCGAAATATCGAGTCCCAGTATTCTGATACTTGGCGAGGCGGTGAGGGGTGTGCTATCGAAGAGCGGCGACACGACAAATGGGGTTTTCTTAGTGGTAAACGCGCAAACCTGTGTCTTTAGGGGATTAAACTGAACGAGGTTCAGTTTACCCCATTCTGAGACCGTCCCCAGGGAGGTCTCTATAGAAGACACAAGTTTCTTTCGGCACTCGTCGACGTTTTCCCGAGAGAGACCTGCACGGCCGGAATATACCGCATCCCCAGTGCTGTCATCTGCATAACAATGTATGTTGGAAATATCCAACATATCATTGATGTGCAGGAGAAACAGGGTTGGGGATAGCACGCAGCCTTGGGGTACACCAGCGTTCACGGGCTTGGGGTCCGAGCAAAAACCGTCGAGAACGACCTGTATGCTCCGCCCAGTGAGGAAGCTGGTAATCCACTCGCATAAACTCTCGGGAAGCCCATAGGAAGGAAGCTTCGAAAGAAGCCCCTTACGCCATACACGATCGAAGGCTTTCGCCATATCCAGACTAACTGCCAGACCCTCTCCCTTGCTTTCAACAACCGCAGCCCAACGGTGTGTGAGATATAACAGAAGATCACCAGCCGATCGACCATGGCGAAAGCCATATTGCCGGTCATTGATCAACTGGTGATCCTCGAGGTACGCGAGGAGCTGACGGTTTATTATATTCTCCATTATTTTGGAGAGAAGAGAGGTGATGGCGATAGGTCTGTAGTTAGCCGGATCCGAGCTATCACCTTTTTTAGGGATCGGATGGACAAAGGCACACTTCCACGAGACCGGGACTACGCCTTTGAGATAGGAGTGCCGAAACAAACGCGTTAGCACTGGAGTCAACTCAGGGGCACACGTTCGTAGCACCAATGGGGAAATACCATCCGGCCCGCTCGACTTATGAACATCCAAGGAAAGTAGAGAACGACGAATGGTTTTTTGCCGGAAAATTATTTCCGGCATTGAACTCTGACACCGCTGGATGGTAGGCGGTGTTTTCCCTTGGTCGTTCAAAGTCGAGTTTGAGGCAAAAAGAGTGCCCAAGAGATCGGCTTTCTCTTTTGCCGTATGGGCCAGAGAATCATTCCCCGTGTGCAATGGCGGTAGGGACGGCTGGCAAAAGTTACCCAGAGTGGCTTTAGAAAGCGCCCAGAACTTGCGCGTGCCTGGTGGATACCTTGCCAACTGATCCCCAATTTTGACGACATGCTTGAACCTTGCTCTAGCGATTTGCCGTTTGAAGAATCTGGAGGCACGATTATATTTCCTCTTCAGAACTCTTGAGTTCGGATCCCTTGTGACTATCGATTTAGCCCAAGCCCGGTACGCCTGCCGTTTGCCGGCTGCTGCAGCCCTGACAGACGCATCAAACCAAGGCCGCGATCTGCCACCAAGTGGTACCACAGAGCTTGGAACGAATAGTTCCATGCCCTGTAGTATCACATCAGCTACAGCCGCAGCGCAGTCACTGGGATCATCGGAAGAGAAACAAATCGGCCCCCATGGGTAGGATGCAAAGAAAGACCGCATTCCATCCCAATCTGCTGACTTGTAGTGCCAAACGCCACGGGTCGCAGGTGTTGTGCGAGCCGGACGTTGAAGTGGCACTACACTCCGCACCAGGCAATGATCGGAGGACCCAAGGGGGGCCTCAACAATAACCTGGTACTTTCCGGGATGTGTAGTCAGCAGAAGATCCAACAAAGAGGGCATGTGGCTGTCCACGTCTGGTAGACGGGTGTGCGTCTGAACCAACTGGGACAAACCATTTGCCAGAGCAAAGTTAAACACAGATCTCCCCGCGTAGTCAGTGGAACGCGACCCTAGCCACTCGGCATTGTGCGCGTTGAAGTCCCCGAGGACTATGACTTCAGCTGAGGGAGTCTGTGAAAGCAGTTCGTCAATCTTCGCCTGAACATGGCCCAAGAGTTGCTCCGTTTCTGCATTACCACTGTGGGACCTGTAAAGGCACGCGTAGACTCTGACATGATCGTCCATGTCCACGCGCAGCCAAAGTAAAGACAGATCCCGACCTTCAAAAATCTGGAGGCGACGGTAGCAGATATCCTCCCTCACGAACACAGATACCCCGGCGTGTGGTATAAAATGATGTTCAAGTTTATACCCGGGGTATGAAAGGTACGCTGTGTCGCTAGGTTGAGATATCTGCGTCTCCGTCAAAAACAACAAGGCCGGCTGCGCCGTCTCAAGGTGGTAGTGGACGGCGTTTAGGTTAGAGTGAAGTCCCCGGATGTTGCAAAAATCCACATTTAAAGTGGAGCGGGGTGCCGCTCTGTTTCCTCGTCGTTTGCCCTCTGTAAACACAAAATGCGATACTTTGCCCGCCCCAGATACGACGGGCTGCCCGAGCAAAATCGGAGAGTGGTTTCCCCGATTTTGCTCGGGGAGGGATTCTCCGGCTTCATGAAAGCCGGTACCCTCCTGGGGTATATTTATTTTAGTAGCCGCATTCATGTTTTGGCGGAGGAGAGGGGAGGGGGGGGAGTTGGGCTTCCGGAAGCTCTCACTCACCGGACGGAACATAACCAAATAAGTTTGGTTACTTCACGCCGATCTTTTGTGAGAGGGTGGTCCTTCCCCGGACGAGCCAGCCCAATACGAGCTGTAGTCAGATGACTACAGCTAGGCTCTACCACCTAAAAAATCAATTTGTTTGGAGCTTGTAGATATAACGTAACCGAGTAAGAAAGCTGACAGGAATCAGCTGCTCTAACGTCCCTCTAGATTATTTATTGTGACGCATTCAACATGTTTAGCTTTCATCTGGTTATTATTATATAATTTTATTTATTGAAACCCAGCTTGTAAAACCATTTTATGGTCGAATAACAATAAAACAACAAATAAGGTCTTGATATTTTAATATAAATAAATTATTTATTGAAATAACATTACCAATATAAGATATTAAATTAAGTATATATTTATGTAAATAATTATGTCAAAAGAAATTATAAGGTAATGTTTTTATTATTCTTCTATTTTTCATCAAAAAGATTATTTGGTAAATTAATTATAAAAGTATAAAGACAACTTCTATGAATGTCTGAGGAGAGGTTAGGGGAAATTCAGATATAGTTATTGACAGTATCTTTTATAAAATATAATTTCTCGATAGATCGATTTTAGTGGGTAGTGTTATCCTGCTGTAAGACTACAGACAAACGCAAAAACACATACTTAGAACACTCCTCTTCTTTTATGTTAAGAATTCATGAATAATTTGAAATTTTATAATATGATATAATAAGTTATTCATTGATTAAAATGTAAATAAGTTTTATGTATGAATTCATTAATGAGTAATGCATTTGAAAATATTTAATTACTGAAATATATATATAGGGGTGTTTTAAGTCCAATCGGAGATAAAATTTCTCTTCATATTTTTAAATGGCAAGAATCGTATCTTTTATTACTACTCTTTAAAATCTTTAGGGGAAAAATCTGAAATAGAGTACAGTTTTCAACCTTACAACATATCTTAAAGAGGTACATATTTTAGAGCAAAGGCCGCAGAAAGACAAATAACTTACAACAAAGTTCCATACCAAATATATAAATATATGTAAGTTTATACTATAGTATATATATAGATATATTTAATTTGGGGCTAAGAATGGATCCAGACGACGTATGACCTTAATCTGACATCACACAAGGCTATGACCCTCGACTTTGCAAAGGGGATCACTGAAAAGTAAATATAGATTTGCAAAATTAAAGAAAGCCAAAAAAAACTGTTTTTTTTTATTTATAAATCTTTTTCTTAGTTAATAGATGTCGTTGTCCATGTGTTGATATTTTTGATATAAATTTTATTTATGGGAATTTTTATATTTTCCAACAAGTACATAGTATTTCTTCGATAGCTACAATCCATAAAGTAAAATATTCTTATAGCAATGGAAACTTACATTACCGATCGATAATGACGCCATAGGAATGACCTTGTTATATTTTGATATCCCATGCGTCTTGGGATGACTTACGGTCAATGGGAATACTAATTATCATTTTCTATTTAAAAAAATAATAATTAAAAAAAAACAAAACAAAATAAATTAAAATAAAATAAAATATTTGTACAGTATTATTGGTAAGTCTCTCTTTTCCCAAAAGAGTCCCTTTTTTATTTTATCTTCTGTCTTAGTTTCTTACCTGCCCAGGTGACATTATGTTTTTTGATATTTTTTTTTTCATTCACTTTTAAAAGACATCTTTTATACAGAACAGGATACAAAAAGTCTGGGATTCTACCTGGTTTCTATTATACTTTTTAATTCAATCAAACCAATGGTGCCAAAATAATAACATATTTTAAATAAATATATCTGTAAAATTACTTACCAAATCCGTAAAAATATAAAGATAATATAAAATTATAATTTTATCAAATAACATTAATACTTTAAACAAGATAAGGTAACAAAAATCAATATCGTTAAATTAATTATTTGCAACGAGAAAAAGTTACAGTTCCGCATTTCTGATAGAATTAACAACGTGGTCGAGAAAACAATTTGCATAATTATCTCGAGGTCAGTAATTGTCTTAGTAATGTAGTTTTTTGGTTACACAGCAGAAAACGAAGTAATCAATTTAATTCGGAATAAAATAAATTGTTTTTCGTTGGTTTTAATCGATTTTATAGATACTATATACGAAATCATGGGTAGCTGAGTCAGAACCGTAACATTGTTGAAGAAATGCCGAATACAAAGTATTGTATTGACCCACAAGCATCCGAAAACTATTCGTGGAGGGAAATTGTGAGGTCGCTACTCACGAAAGACTGTATGTACCTCAAACTGACGAAAAATCCCGGGAGTGCGTTATCACGCTCTGATGTCCTTTACTGTCCCTACAATGTAAACGCTTAATTCCACTGCTGACTTCCTATCGATTTTAAAACTCACAAATATAAAATGAAAAACAGTAAAATAGGTAAAAGTTTTAAACAGCGTTTTCACACCGTCTGTAAAAGTGCATCTCATTAATATCCGAATATTGCACTCAAATTTGAATTCCGTTCCTCATTACATCCAGACACTTTAACCGCACCTGTTTACAACGGAGACCGAAATAAGATTCATTTGACGCCTCTTACTTATTCTATTTAAGCTATATCCTTGAGTACAATTTTATACCACCAGTAGGAGCATGCGTAAATTTTTAGACTCCAGTTTTTTCGTGAAAAGGATACTGCAGGATACAGGAAAATCCTCTCCGCCTTTGTCTACTGGTCGTACAGAGGAGATGCCGTAACAATAAATACAGTAACAAACTACTTCAACTAAGTGGCAGACTTAGCTCAATAGAGTACCTGTCGGCTCTATGTGTGATGTGTTATTAGATGATTTTAATGGCCATCGCAAGAATTGGCTATATCCATACCTGGACAGTAACCATGCTGGTAGAGAGATGAGACGTCTTACCTTCTCATTAAATCTCACCCAGTTGGTCCAAAGAGCCACTAGGCTACCGAACATTGACTCCCACACTCCTTATAGCGTGAACTTTCTGTTAACGGCTGATCCAGAAAGATACTTGGTGATGATCATCGCCACTGATGGCTCTGATTACTGTCTGATGAAATGTGTATTACCGCCCGATCTCTGACCCTAAAGATACACGATAGATATGGAGATACAGCTCACAAGTTTGGAGTGAAATAAATACTTGTGATGATGACGATATGGGTGGCATTTGTGAGTTGTTGTTGTAAGTAGCTGTTGCGGAAGCTGGGCCATGGGTATTCTATATAAAAATTTGTTGGCTATTTAGTAATTTTTCATAGGTACTCACGAGAATGTCAGGTTGAGCGTGTCGCAGATAAAAGTATTATTTTAATTAAAATTCGTTAATAGATTACCAGTAGTAGGGTAAGTGCTGTCATGTCGCCTTATTTTTATGGTGGCAAGTTAATAGGGTCGTCTTTGATTGTATAGACAGATCGATGATCACTTTCTCTAAAAGCACGGACCTAGTTACTTGTTTTGTTTGGAAAGGTTGATGAATGTGTATTATAGTGGTAAAATTGTGGTTATGTACACCATGGAAGCGACGTTTAAGTTTCGATGTCGTTGTTTTGACACACTGACAGTTTGGATCCCATATCATCAAGTCTAAATGATACCGGCCATATTCCTCCGCTATAGCCCTCTGCGATATATATATATATATATATATATATATATATATATATATATATATATATATATATATATCTGTATTATTTTTTTCTTCTAATAATAATATAAAATAATTAAACCTTTAGTACTATAAATTTCACTAACCTTTAAGAGGATATTATTCAACCGAGGACTGTGATTTGAATACAGCCTCAGTTTTTAAAATGGATTAAAATACCTTAAATTTTGGGTTAAAATGTCTCTAAAGCCAAACTAAATTAAACTTGTTTAGTTCATATTTATAGCTTGTTATGGCTTATCATAGCTTGTCATAGTTTTTCATAGCTTGTCTCGGCAATTAGAAATCATAAGTCTATGATGACATATAATTAAAAATGTGAAAAAAAAACGTTATTGATGATATTATAAAGTTTCGACTTGTAACTTAACAAAATAAAATTTATATTAATCGAACAACTAATGCCATATTAAAAAAATATCCAATTAGTAAAACTAATTGAATTGAATTAGTAAAACTAATTGAATATTTTTGAATTGATAATTATTGTGAATTACCAAAAGTGAAATATTAAGAAAATATAGACATAATTCGTCAAACAAAAACAGGATGTGTTTTGTTATTATCTATGTCAATTTAATAATTCTCCAACGTACTAACAAATATTGATTTAGTTAAAAGTTTAAATGATAAAGGGACTTGAAAGATTTTAAATTATATTATATGTTTTTTTATCAATTAATTTTTGTAAATACCTCGTATATTTAATAAAAATTGTTTAATAAAAAATAAATATTTATCATAAAATAATTTTAGTTTTATTTCCAAACGCATTGCAGCCAAAATAAAAAAGTCTGAAAACTTAACAAAGAATCATTTCAAGTCTCAAGAGACCGCAATCGTAAAATTTTATTTAAACTTCTTGATTGAAGTCACCTTTACGTGTTGAATGATAAGCAGTATTTTACCGAAGTAATAATTAAAGTCACTGAACAATGGGAAAATATAAAAATATTAATCGACTGCTAGCCTAAATTATTGTTAGTTTTAAATAAAAACTTTTTATTTATTTCGTTATAGTTTAAATATAGAATCTAATAACCCGACCTCAGTTGTACCTTTTTTTGTAACTCAAGTGACTATTATATGCAATACATGTTATATTTAATATTATTTCTGATATATTTTTAACAAAAATGTCGGTCATGTTATGCCTAATGTTTAAACTACAATATAGTTCAGTTGAAACGATACCGATGGCGATAGATTCCTAGAAGTCGCAGGTGTACATATATTTCGAAATAATTATTTTTTAAATAATAGGCAGATTTATGACGTCGCGAATTTTTATTTACAATTATTAAAAGGCAAACAATCGTACCACACATTATCTTCATATGACTTTAACCGTATACGCAGTGCACGCCGAAATAGCACTCAGAAGGCAAGACTTTTTCCGCCTTATCGTTATATTGTTTTCGAGTTACAAAAATTATAGCCTGTTTATTATTCTGTATAAGCTTATAACAGAAAGTTTCATAATATTTTTTAGGTGAAAGAGTAACAAACATCCGCACAAACTTTCGCATTTATAATATTAAAAGGATAGAGGAAAAATACCCTCGAAATGCAAATTTTATTAAATAATATTTTTAAATGATAATTAAAAAAAAAATTCTGAACCTCTACAAAGTCTTAAAGTATATAATTTCGAGGATAAAGCCTTCGATTCGTAATATTTTTTATATATTTTTGGGTGTACAGACTGTGCATATAGATTGTAACTATTTTAGTATCATTTTCTTGATATGGTTTAATACAAATATGTAAACTTTAAATCTAAATGTTACGACCGACCATTGCGTAACCTTTAAACGTGCTCATTAACATTTGTAAAACAAACACATAACGTGGTTATAAATTTCACTAAGACTTATCATGACAGATACAGTCAGCTTCAAAATTCGATGACCATATTAAAAGTAAAAAAAAAAGTCATGTTCATCAAACACATGTCATGTTTCTAATAGATTTTATTTAATTTAACGTATTTTAAAGTTTGTTCTTGTTCTAAGTGACAATAGAAGTATTACTAATATTGCCACTTTAAAAATTCATTATTTTTATAATAAAGTTGAATTTATAAAAGGAAGTACTGTAAATAAAAATAAATAATCATTAATATTGTCTTTTTGTAATGTATAAGCAGTGTTTTAAATGCAAAGAAAGAGACGCTACATTCTTTGTCTCAACTATCATTCCGTGACAATGACAAAATTATAAATTTCTGTCAATTACAATTTGAACTCTAATGTTGTTTATTCAATATCGGCGTTTGTCATGTTCAGCAGTTTTGATGTAATATAGTGTATAGCTATTTTGAAACTTTAAATATGATCATCGACTTTTGAAGCTGTACAAGACTGTACAAGAAAAACTTAACGTATAATAACTGTACTTTTGAACATTCGAATAACGTAAAACATGAAAAAAAAAACCTCGTGAGCGAACCTTAAGTAAAAACCATCGACTATACAGAAGTAAGCGTGACGTAATATTTTATAATATTTCATCACAAAATTAGAAAAGTTTTATTATTTAAGACTAGGAACAAATTCATTAATTAATGGCTGCTCGTAAAAACTTATATTACAACTTTAACATGATCCAGGGTAAGTTTGAAGTATTGAAACGTTTTTTTTAAAAAAAGAACATTCACAAGTTCTTACGTCTTGAGAAGGATATATTTAGAAATGTCTTTCTAAACTTTGCCATTTCAATGTCTATTTGATATTCTTTTTGTCTGCATCATCTGTCGTTCGTCGTACATAAAAAAAGATATATGTTGTATATAGGTTTGTGATACAAAAGGTACGATTACTTTTGAATCACAAACGGGCCCGATAAGCAAGCTGACAATTGACAGACTTGAATGTAATTCAATGTGACATTTGTTGTTCTCTCTGTTGTCTAAGGACAATCTTTACGTTTGATTTTTGCCATCTGGTTACTACCATTATTTTATTTTATAATAATTTATTTGTTTTTTGTTTACGGTCTGATTTTTAATTTAATTTTAATTAACTTGATTTATAAATATTTTGATATTAGCAGCAATCTCTTATCAATAGCTGAGGGATGAAAGTACTAGACAAATTACAGGTACAATTAAAATTAAATAATTGAAAATACTAATAATAATTATGTCCATATAGCTGAGCGAGCATTGTATCTAAATGAGTTTCGCATACCTGTAAATTTAGCAAAGTATGTAGTGGCTATAATATATATACTAGGTCCACGCAAGCGGGGTTAGCCTCGCGACGCAGTCGAGCGCATCGATGTCTAGAGTTAAATATTGATATTTATTTATGGATAAAAATTATCATTTGTGTAGCATTGCATTTGTAAAGCATAAGTCAGCGCACGCGAAACAATAACGTTCTATATGTAACTATATGGGACACATTTTATCAATTATCCCGAAAACTTCAATTACGATTGGACTGATTTTCAATCCAAACCGAGTTTTGCAAGTATGTGCATGTGTGCAAAATTTCGTGCTTGTAGCTTGTAAATTGAAGGAGGAGTAGGGTAAACAAAGAGTTGAAAATTTGAGTAATAAATAGTTTTCGGGTTAATCTAAATCACGTTGCATTAGTGGGTGCTAGTATGTTGATGAAATTGTACAGAATAAATACTATTCGATTTGGCATATCGATTCTGAAAATCAGGCCATATGTGTGGCGTTACCTTCATGTGAAGTCAGCATGTGCTGACTCTCTTTTACTTACTCTTTTATAATTCTCACAGTCCGTGTTATCTAAAACAGTTTTTTCCATGTCTTGGCTCTAAAATTGGACGACAAAACCCAAGATCATATAAAGATCGACCGTTTACATAACCCTTCAAAGCTCTTAGGAATTTTCAAATACTCGTTTACCTATAAATCAGTAACGTTTTGAAATGATCTTCGAGATGAAATTTGACTTTAAAAAACAGTATCAATTTTAAATGTTATTTGTATGTACATTTCCCTTCGATTACTATTACTTAACAAGCGATAATGGGTGTGAGCCCCATCACATGCACAATTATACATATTAATGTCTTTAAAAAGTATCTAGAAAAACTCAAAACACTCCATAACGTAAACATGTTACAAGAAAACGATTTCGTAAGTCGAGGTGTTTACCATAACTTCCTTAATGAGAAAGTAAATAATATAGTATATTAATTATAGTATTATATACATATGAGAGTGTTTATATTTTAGATTTTCACTATCCCGTATTCGCATAACTTAATCATTTCTCTAAATATTCATCTGTAAGAAATTGCTTTAGCAATAAGATCGTATTTGCAACCCTGATTTATAATAGTTGGTCTTACCGCTATTTTTTTAATATTTTAATATGTGTGTGTAATAAAGACCCAATCTTTCTGTTTTTTATGTTATTTTTCTTCCAATTTTGGCATTTATGATCAAATAACACATAACATTGATACGCAGATTACCAAGTCTTAATTAAAGGATTAAAAAACCATGAATCCAATGATACATCAAGTGATATATATCAATTCCATGTAATTATTTAAAGTATCCCCGACCATATTTGCAGGAATATTAATATTTATGCCCCACAAATAATAATACATATCAATCATCTATATAATATTACTATAATTGAATTAATACTATGACAAATTCTGTTACCAACTTGTCATACTTATAATATTATAAAACTGTAATAGCTTGAACACAATAAAAATGACGTAACAACCTTTCACATAATTAATAATTTCAATTAGAATAATTTATTGCTAATTTTACAATCAGCTGCGGTTTATTTGAAACACGTAGCGGTTGAACAACTTTTTGTCACTGATTAGTAAACATTTGGCTTGTTAACAGCTGTACATTGATTGAATTTATATTTGGATTTTGTCTTCAGTTTATACTGTATTCGATTAAAATGTTATGTAATTAAAATGTAATGTATTTATTGCTCTCATTTGGTAAGTATTATTTACTAACCTGCACTTACGATTGTAATGAAAATTTTTAATTGACTAAGATTCGAAACATCACGATATTTTATCGAAATTTTATCTATATCTATATCTATTTATTTAGATTCTCTTATTTAAAAAGAAAATAACATAAAGCAAAGAGTAAAACATGATAGAGATTGTGAATTTTCTTATCGTTAGAAACTTATTAAATAACTATATGGTGAATAAACCTAAACTAAAGTAACATTTAGAAATTGTCAAATACCATGTAATTATTTGAAAAAGTACAAGAAATTATAAAATGTAACGATCTTGTGATAAAATTAGCTATCGCTCGGCATCAAAGCCGATTCATTAAATCAACCGTTTAATTTAAATTTCAGAACGCGTCGCGTCCTAAATAAATGTTTGAAAACCGAACAATTCGAAATGGGTTCAAATGAAAAAGGGTAACAATAAAAGGGTAATATTATTTAATTCTTTGAGATTGACACAGCTAGATTATGTTGTTCTATTTCTGTGTTGGTAATACCAACCATTTTTAATTATTGTCACCTCATTTTTAAACTAAGTTTTAAAAGTAATGAAGGGTTTATTAACGACTAGATTAAGATTCGAGAAGACCCACCTGGAACCTCCTGATGTGCCTGCACTCTATCGACGCCATTCGGAAACGTTTGTGCCTAAGAAGCGGTACGGGTCGGTGCTCCCTGAAAGACTTCCTTCTAGGTTGCTTTATCGGTTGGCCAATGCCCGGCGGAACGGGGGTTGGTCACGAACATCGTGCCTGGATCATGGGTGAAAATTGGGATGGGGTAATGGCAGTTATGAATGGAATCCCAAATCACAAGGCGGTTTTCCATAATTGTCAATAGGGGTAGTTCGAGGTACGTTCGACGTACGGATTCTTAGGGATATAAAAGTTCAATAAAAATATTCTCTTAACCTTGTATGGACAAATCCATATAAAAACAAACGGTAAAAAATATTATTAAAAATAAAATAGGAACCGAACAAAAAAAGACTATGGTTTACAAATGGGAAAATTAAATTAAATTATATGACAAGCATTTTTGTAAACGACCCCAAACTTAAAACGATCAGTCACAGAGAAGTGAGCTTGATGTATTACGTCAACGAAAATGGGAAAAGTTTGACGAATATTAGTAATGAAGATTCAGAATTTAATTAATGAGAAGCCCTAAAGTAACGGTACTCGTAAAGACTTATATTACTTTCTAGTTCAGTACATTTTAATGTAAGTTTTATTTATAACATAAGTTTAAATATATATGAAAATACTAAAATATTTTATAATGCGCATAATATTATAGAATATATTAACTCATACATTTAACACATCGATATTAATTAGATTGAATTCAATTAAAGTTCGTCAAGTACTTAGTAGTAAGCGAAATGCACGTCACGTCACCGCTCTCATTATTATCTCTATTATTCTATTATTTATCTTTATAAGGGGAATCACATAATTGTGATTTTTTTGCTTATAAGCAAAAAATAAAAATTCCCCTTATGTAATCATTTCTTAACTTCTCTTCTGTTATACAACAGCCTTGCATCCACCTTCCATCTTCCTATTCTCATTTTATGGCATGCACTGGTTAAGAGCACTGCATGCTAATTAAATTAAATTAAGCCTGTGGCTTACAACAGGCTTAATTAAACTTTTATTTACTTATATAACAAATCTTTCATATCGTGTTGTAATAAATAAAAAAATATATATATAAATATAAATGATAAATATCGCCTTGTAAACGGTATCCATATCGATTAGTAATGGAATTGCCACCCAAAAAATAAAAATAGAAAAAAAGTGAAAACTTTCGTAAAGACGTAAATGTGGTAGCGATTAAAAATGCTCTTTTTTATATTAAGTTTCTACTTATTGTTGATTAATTAACTTAAGCAAGCCACTTGAGTACTCAAGTCAGAAGCCAAAACTTAAAACCCGAGTTTGAGAGCCACATTGCCAATTTACTAATTAAAGCAATTTATGCCAAACTATTCATTTCGACTTCAATAACAGCGTTTATTTTTTTTGCAAGTTCATTATGTTGTGTTTTATAGTATTCAATATTATTTTGGTATACGGTGATACAATTATTTCTGTCGAAATATAAAATTAAATATAAAAATGTAGCTTCTTTAATAGATAAAGATATTTTCAAGTGAAATATTTTATAAAATACAATAATTTTATGTGAACACAAAAGAAGGTCGTTGTAGTAGGTACAAAAATTATAGGACATCAATTCAAAGAATTTTATATTTCTTCGACCAAGATCACTTTAAAAGGCTTTCTGTGTTTTATTCAAATAAGTAAGCCACAGTACGATAACAACCAATTGATCTCGCTTGAACCTTGACTTGATACATAATATTTATCTTAAGAAGATCCTAGGCTTTTAAGATGAATAAAGTATGAGTCGGTAAGTGTCGTGCCAAGACCTGAGGATAAAGTTACGAAGATAGATACAATAAGGGTAAGAAAGTTGCGGCGAGTTATTATACAATGATATTAAAGTGTGTTTGGTCACTTCATTTATTATATTACAGTATGGCAATAAAAATAGTTTAATTAAAGGTATTTTTTTGTTTGTTTTTTGCATATGTAACGTCTTATTTGAATAAAAAAATATAAAAATATGTAACGCTAGTATCCAGAGAAGTTATTTTTTTTTAATAAAGTTGTAAATTAAAAAAAAAACTGATAAAATTCTTAAAATTTCCGTTTACGTTTATTTTTCATAGAAGTATTTTGTAAAAAAATATCAGCAGAAATGACATTATGAAAATATTAGACATAAGCCGACTGACTTTCACCGACTAGCCGAATAGTTGGAATAAAAATGGTAAATATTGAAAAAAAAACGGAATTATTACATGGAATACTTTTGTACTCTATACAAATTCTCTAGGAAATGATTAAAAAACTAAATTTAATGGCATTTAAGTACAGATGTAAGGTCAGATATTTTTAATTAAAACAAATTATTTTTAATAAAACTATATTATAATTTATAATTATATTATAATTATATAACTATATAAGTACATACATATGGATGATACATTTCACTCAAACTTATTACTACATTAACAATATTTTTAGAACTACTCAAGAATCTGTCACATATAAGCGCTGATCCGATAAAATTTTACCCAATTTTTTCAATTTCGCCACCCCTAATAAATCAACGTTACATTTTAGGATTCTTTTTGCTTCACTGTATGTGTTGTGTGTCATTTATTGTTTTTTATTTATTTTATTAAGTGGTCTGATAGAATATTGGTTAGCAATCCTTGCTGTTGAACTAAAGGTCATTTATTGTATTCTAATACAGAACCACTATTTCACTGACAGTTATTTGTGATTTCATGTAGGTGTTATTTAGTTATCAATTATCAACAGATTATGAAAAATAGTGCAGCCGAACTTACTCTTTTTGATGGAGAAGCAGATACAACGTCCTTTTAGCGCTGCATCTTATCGATACAGAATTTTAAAGTAAAAATCTCACCAGATATATCTACTTAGCTTCCGTATATATTTTAATTTGGGATGGTGCAGCAAACCGCAGATAATATTATTTTTAATTATATACTTTTTATTTTTCTACTTTTGATTAAAGACTTCGTCTGACTTTCCACTTTGCCTTTTTTTTTTAAACTTAAACCATAAATCATTGTTCATAAAAACTTGAAATATAAAACTAGATATAATGATCAAGAACATCATTATATGTTACAAATGTTAATTTTCAAATTTTATCGATTTTGAAATCATCTTCTGCGTGAAATCTATCCCAATGTTTTATGCAAAAGACCATACTCTTCAGCAGTGACAAAGTTTCGTTGTTTTGCCGAGCAGAGATCAAAGAGGAAATTGAGTCCAAAACCCGTCTCTGTGTTCCGAATAATAAACCATAATTTCTACAGCATACATAAGAAATTAGGATTCCTAATGTCTAATGTAGTGTTAGGGGCCTAATTTCATTAGTGTAACCATACCGAAAAAGAAGTTACTGACGACAATATACAGTTTTACATATTAATGGAAATCCAATGTCTACTAGGTTAACCTATACTAATATTATAAAGAGTAACGGTTTGTATGGTTGTCACAAATATACAAGTTAAATTACTCAAATTATATTTATCAGTTTGCCCGCACGTGAAAACACGAATAAAAACTTATATAAAATAGAAAAATAGAAGAGAAATTTGATCACTAAAAAGAATATAAATATTCAGCAAAGGTTCAGATAAAAATCCTCAATATTTGAAGTCAAAGAGATATTTGAAGTAATCATTTAATTTTTACGCTCATCTTCAGCTGCAAAGGATTTTGATTTGTCTTATTTTGCTTCCAATTAAGCTTTGTATAAGTGGTTTTATATATCCGTATCGAACGCAGTACTACTTAGATAGTATATAAATTATAAATTATTTTTAACAGACTTTAAAAAAGATTTTTTTTGTTTCACTCGTATGTAAAAGTACTAGTATGGCCGGCTTGTTAACCAAATTTGATGATTTTTTTTGTCAATTTAATAAATTTGAGATTAAGGATTGATTTCCTTTTTATTATACTTAAGTAACACGCTTATAAAATAGATTATGAGAATGTACTGATATGCGGGATTTTTACTTCACATTTCAGCCCTTATCTGAAAAAGTTGTTGATCGATTTTAATAATTATTTTGGTAATATAATCATCGTACTTTAGACTTTTTTAGTATGTAAATTCTGAATTATTACAAACGAAGTTATTTTCATAATTAGGAGACAAAATATTGTCATTCTTGAATTTAATATTTTGTTTCGTGGATAACAATATTGTTTTAAATAAATTCGACGTTCGTTATTTTGTAGTTAGAAAGCATTCAAAGCTACGATGAATTTAATTATATATTTAAGTATATAAAAGTTTGTTAAGATAATATTTTTTTTTGTTAAATATAATATTTAAAAAATAGTTATGTTAAAGCAAGGAAGTAAGGGGTTTGTTCAACAAAGAAAGATGTTTATTATTTCGTGGGCCAATGACATATGGGTTTTTATTGAGGTTTTATAAAAAAAGCAATATATATTTTATTTTGTAATACGTAGTATCACCATAAGAGAAGAAAAACCTTATAATTGGTGTCACATAATCGTAATTTTTTTGTAAAAACAAATTTAATTTTGACATTATCCTAGTAAAGCCAAAATATATATGTTCGGGGATAATTTCTTCGTATTTAAGTTTGGTGATTAATATAAAGATACGATAACATTTTTTCCCCGACCTATTAGATATTCAAATTTTTGTAACACTGATATTTATACTATACTTTTCAATTATCATTTTTATATTATTCTTAATTGTATACATTTTCTTTCAAATAAAAAAATAACATCTCCAGTCTTAATTAACGAAACTTTAGCATTATGTAGCGTCTTTACTATTATTATTTTAAGTTTAGCATATGTTGTTTAATATTTTATGTAAATCATAAGATACAAAATCAAAATGTTATTGATTTAGCCAACCGCAAGAACTTCTGAAATGAACACACTCTAAAGTTTATTTAGATGTTTATGTGAAATGTAACAACGTAAAGCCATTTGCTTCATAACGTCATTTAGTTGATAATAAAAGTTTATCCTAACTTCTTTCTTATATAGCCTTTAGTTAATTTATTACTAAGTTCAACAAATGCACAAGTGGTAAAATATATCCTGATGATAATCTTCTTAAAATTGCCCTTTATTCGGTATAATCTGACATTGTTAAATTAACTATTACATCTTAAAATTTAAATTTGCCTTCAAATTAATTTAAGAGGTGTTAATATGTTTTTATTTTCACTTCAATATTGAGATATAAAAAGACATTCAATAAATATTAATATTTTTTTTTTATGTTTACACAATAATAAAGTAAAGTGATTCAAAATATTTTAAAAGTATTCTCTTCTGTATCTGCACTTATCTCTTATATAAAGTTTATAGAAATCACAAACATTTAAATGAGATATTTTTAACTTGAGCCTCTGTTGACGTCATGATTATGTTATTTTTGTCTTGATATAGCCGATTCTATTAAATACATTACTTCGGCTGCATTGAAATTAAATTCCGATAAATATTATAAATCTCGTATTGTTTCAATAATTAATATTCTATTTCTTTCTGTTATTAACCGCGTTCTTTAGTTCGTTTTGTTTAAATAATAAATATTGTTAATACGTTTGTTACGTACGTGACAACCCTACATTACAATATTGCGACACCGCTTTCGCCAAGACCACCTACTACGACCCGTTCCGGCACCCTTGCGCAACATCGAACCACATCCATTCATCGTTTCCAGAAACTCTGTGTGTCTTTTTGCTTAAGTTTAGATTAAACATTATTTTATAATTTGTAATAATTCACTCACTCTGTGTTACAACTTCAACACATGAAGTCGTATTTAGTTTAATTATAATAAGTTAATTTGTGAGTTAAAATAAATTCACTTCTATATTAAATTCGGGTTTTTTGAGTCCTTCGGCTGCGAACAACGTAATCCGTTATAACAAACTTTCTAACAAAGAAATATCTTAAAATACATTGTTTCAGTAAATTAAATCTGAAACAGCAAAAGTGCATTTGCAACAAAGTTTTATCTGTACATTATAAGAAAGAGTCTATTAAAAATACAAAGTACGAAGTTCTAAAGGGGATCTGGACAGTTTTTTAATCCGGAACACTCGGCCGATGTAATGAACCCGAAGGATGCTGTAAAAATGTTTTTCTGGCAGTTTAAAATATCTCTCTAATTTGGATTTGCAACACAAAAATTACATTGAAATGACAGACTTTGTCATTTCAATTATGTCACATATAACGTTTGTTAATAATTATAATATATGATTAAACTATCTTTATATAAATAATAAATTCTATAGACACTAAATTCATTAGACTTTGGTTCTGTTGTCTGTACGCGTCAAAATAAAAGCGTTCTTTTTTTTCAATTCTCTTTTAAAAGACGCTTAACATAACTTGACAGAACGAAACCTTCCCACAACTCTTGTAACTGTTAAGTATTCAACTATTGTATTCAGTATGAAAATGACAACCATTGCCACCTTCGGCGCACCTCGTTATAGATTCTGTTCCCTTTTTGATATACCTACTTTGATTTGCTTGTAGTATCATTAAGCCTTTCAACTAATATTAATAAGACAATACATTTCCTCAGTAAACTGTTAGTTTCCTTTCAGATATATTAATTAAAAATTTATTTTAAATAATTTTCGCAAACTAAATAAAACCTATTATAAGCTCACTCGAACAACATAAATAATGGAATATTGATACATTGTTCACTAAATTATAATAATTTGCCAAAGGGCATGCTAAAACCATGCATAATTATATAATTTTGGTTTTATCAACCGAATCGTGAATTTAGAAAGCTTATTACAGCTGTTGTGTACAAAATTCAATTTATCCCCTAAATAATAGCTATTAAATTAGTATTACTATGTCATATTATAAATATATTATCTTTATTTTATGATTATTTTTTTTTTATTATTTTTTATTTTAATATAATGCGATTTTACTTTTGTTTATTATAATATTATTTTAAATTAATCTCTTATATTTTATTTAAGCCCACATTGAATCTCGATGTGAATTGGTATCCTGGAACTGGTATCGTGATGTGAACTGGTATCGTGAAACTTGTCTCCCTTAAACTTTTTATCGTTCGGTTATATGTTTATAATGGGTATATGTTAATAACCAAACCAGCCCCAGCAGCCCTCATGCCATTGGTAAAATGTTGGCTAATTTATGCCAAATAGTCATAATTAAGTGGATATTTCGGATGCGCCAAATAGCAAAGCTTTGGAAGACATTTGGTCTATGTTATGGCCAATGTATAAACAGAAAGGTTGTGACACACGGTTCAACAGACTTAAGATTTTATTTAGTATTAATACAAAAAACTGATGTTTAATTCTTCCTCACGAACCTTCCAATTATAATCTGAAAATATTTTTTAAATCTTGAACATTAGCGCGTTAATATATAAAAAAAAAGACAAATTTTTGCAATGCAATGCAATGCAAAACGATTAAAACTTAATCCGATTACAAGACGTATATCGCCGTTTAATTTCCATTTTGCTGCATCAACAACGATAATTAGATTGCGGTAAAGCTTTCTTCTTATTTAGAAATATAAAGTAGAATAATAATAAAACAATTCCTTACCTTTAAATAATAAATGTAGATCAAAAATAACGTATTATTTATTATAAGATATGTTTTTGAGTTAAACCCAATTCAAAATAATTCTAATAATCTTATTTGTTTATTATCTAGAAACTAAATTTAAAAATTATTATTATGTAACATATTTCAATTTAGGGTTGTTTTGTTTCTCATTATAATGTAATTATCATTATAGTATTTATCCGAGTGCACGTCATCCGGTTCATTGGCGTTTTCATACTCATTGGACCGCAAGAACTGAAATTAAAAGCCCAGTTGGGCAATTAACGTATGTAACACCAACAGTAATTTTAAGTATTCAATTGTTTGTTTTTAATCTATAAATAATTAGGTTATAAAAAATTATAATTGTTATTAATTATTAACGGTTTTAAAATTTTATAAATTGATATTAGTTTTCATAAATCTCAATTCTTTTAATTACATAAGATAACAATTTATTTTGTAAATTTTTATTTTCATTATGGTTGTGGGTAGATTTTTTTAGCTACTAAATTATTCCCAGCAGTTCTACGTTAGCACCGAGACATATTGAATTTTTAAGCAAATATTAAATGATATCACTGAACACGTAATACCACAATTAAGAAACTACTGGAAGTTAACCTATTACAAGTCGACAAACTAAAAACAGCGCAGTAATTTATTTGAGTAGCAAACGAGCTTTTTAGCCTTCGTTTTGCCACTCGAGACTAACATTTGTGTTATAAAATATATTATTATTTTTCATTGCCAGTATTTGCTTGGCGACTTCTGCTGTGGAATAAAAGTATTTTCTTTAATACTTTATAAGTATTTTGTTAAATTTTAGCTAGAAGCGAACACAGACACTGTCACTGTCGTAATTGAACTGAAATTTATATCTTATACGTTACATAATGTAAACTACTTAAAGAATTATAAACTGTTGTACCAATTGTTTTGCTAAAGAGGTTTGTTCCAATTTCCTAAAAAATTTTAAAAGTTTATCCCATTACAACACCCTGTGGAGTATTTATGACTTCCAGCCTTGTATATTATTTGAAATTGTTTATAAACATGCCACGTTAAGCTTATTTGAATATTTAATAATAAAAATTCTTCAAGCTGGAAAGGAATCCAAACTCCTAGGATATACCCCAAAGGTATTAAGTTTTTTTCATATATTTCATTTTATCTTTAAATTTATTTACGAAAGTAAACATATTCATTTAAGCCAGTCTCAGATATAATTATCTAAAGAAAAAAAATTCTTTTATAATATCAATTCTAAAACCAACATCTAAAATTATCGATACAATCTAAAGTTTATTACCCTTTATGAATCATTTTCATCCACGTGTAAAGATAGCGAGTGGACTCTCAGATTACAAGCGACATTGTGCCTGAGTTTGTCAAATGATCTCCTGTCAGTTTGTCAGCCGAAAACCATTTCGTCCCTTTACCTTCCATTCACGACCAGTAGTGGTAGTCAATGAAGGAGGCTTCACTTTACATGGTCGTATAGACTAATGAAATCCAGATGCTAACGTATTAATATATGTATTGACAATAATTTTATATAGAAATTGAAACTGAAAGGGTTTAAAGTTAAAGAGGCAAAACATTCGTTACCTTTTAAAAAAATATGATTTAAAAAAACTCGATTAATTTCATGCGTAGACTAATCACCTTTATAAAATATTACTGGTATAATTTCACACAGAGTAAAAGATACAGTGTTTTAATTATAAGATATTGTCTTTGATTTTACTTTATTGAACATTAATTACTGAAATAAAGTAAGTCCTAAAAATACAATAACATTAAAATTGGTAAACGATAATTAAAGACAAAAAAATATAAAATGACAGAAAGTTTTTTTAAAATAATATAACAAATATTTTCTTCCAATAAAACTCGAACATATAAAAAATTGAATCACAAACATCACAACCATTTTGTAGAAACAATTAAAAGAGTAAACCTAGTTGTCTCTGTTAATATCCACTCTATGTGTTGTAGCGTGTTATTGTATTCTCGACGCAGGTTCGGATAAGGGGCTTGGAAATTGTTTTACGTGACACGTTATAACGAACGGAGAGCTCTCTGCACGCGTTTTGAATTACTAAGATTTCTCTTTTGAAGGCTTTGTCATTTCATTTAATGTCACAACGGAGTTTCAAATAAATTACTCTTTGCCCTTTTGCTTTTTTTTATTGTTTTGCCAAACTTGCTCGGAAGTATTGTTAATGGAAATCGGTAAACTAAATATTTAGGTAAAAACCATTAACGTGTCATTTTGGAAACTGTACAAAACTTGTTTTGACAAATATGATTTACTAAAAGAAATAAAAGAAAAAGTTAATGCAGTTGTAAATAAAGAACGGAGTGCAATTATGTGCATAAAGTTAGGCAATTTGTTCTCAAAAATGGAACAAGCCATTTTGGCCGTGCTGACTTTGCTGGTTCATTTTTATTCATTATGAGGACAAATGCTAAAATTACATGCAAGATAAAACATCAGACATTAATTATATTACAGGTGTTTTGAAACAACAACAAGACGATAAAATTCTGTTTACAGTAACCGAAATGCAATTATTTTAGTCAAGTTAATATATTAATAAGTTCATTTATACTGGTTGTGATATTCAAATATTATATTACTATTGCAAGAAAATGAACTATTAATTATATGATGTTTTAAAAACTAAAGATAAAGATAATACATTAGTAAAGCCAATATACAAACAAAAACTATTATGTCAACTTTTTACAGGCGTTAAATCGATAAGCCAGATAGTACATATATACTTTCATAACTGCGATGTCATAATGGCTCGGTGAGCATAGAATGGTATAATTAAAATTTAATATGATCCTGTTTAGTGCATTCATGGAAGGTCTAGGGTTATTGAAGTATTTAAAGACTTTAAATTAAAAATATTAGTCTATAACATATAACTAAATATTTATATGTCTACTTTCATGTAGACATATATATATATATATTTATTTATTCTTAAAATTAATCATTTGGTATTCCAAGGATTAATTTTATAATGAAATACTCTCTTATTACTTACTTATTCTATCAATATCAAAGTTATGCTAAAACACCACTTAACTCTATTGGGACAGTCAAATCTTTAGCAATCTATCAAAGTGTCAAGTATGTAGCCACATTGGCTCGGGGATGCGAAGTTTGTAAGATTTCACACGATCTTCATATGTGCTTATATAAAATACACGGAAGTTTAATTTGCATCAGGTATATACATTTTCAATATCATCTTAAAATGGCTTATCAATAACTTAACACTTAAAAATTATTGAAAATATAATAAAAACAAATACGACAAAAGTTTTAAAATATATCTAGCTCGGTTTTACAAAAAGTAAAGGTGCCATAAAATATTTTAATGGTTTTTTAATTTTACTTTATTTTTTAACTTAAAAATACGAAATATTTACATACTAACGCATTCTGTGTTCGTGTTTTCACAATTTGAAGTTATATGCTTAGAGCTTTGTTGTTGTTTCTAATGCTTACCTCCTAAGCCTCGTTAATCTTCATAAGATAAATTAGAGTATATACAAGTTCCCTAACTGTTAATTATAATATACGAGTCGTATGATGATAACAATGAAATGATGTTAATACTTATTTTGTTCATCCAACAATTAAAATATCACGCAATGTATTATGGAGTAATTTCCAAAGTCATGTAACTTCTCTATGCCGTAGCGATAACAAGACCTGTGTTGCAAAGAAGGCAGATTTTTATTCCGCCACTGAAAAGAAATAGTAAATGCTTTTATAAGTAATCTGTGCGAGTAAAATCATCACGAAAGTAATAAATTCCTTAAACACAAAGGACTCGAACCTATGACTTTTGAAATACCATTCTCTCCACCAATTGAGATAGTTCAATTGTCATATATAATCTATAATTCAATTGTAATATGTCTTTAGGAGACTGGAAATAAAATCTATTAGATAGATAGTCCCAATTTTGAAGTATATAATATCATTCAAGTGACAATAGTAGCGAAATTGATGTTTAAAATTTTCTATTAACATATATAGTTACGTTAAACTTAATTTAGTTAGATTACCAAAATCAATATGGCTAAAAATGGTTTTAAGCAATTTCAAACCATAACCATTATGCGGATTATCTGTTGTTGGCATCACGAGTTGCTGACATTGAATGATGGCGGCGCCGTTGTAAAATGTACAACTGCCCGCGAACATGTCATGTCCAGTAAAAAGCTTCGCACTTGAAATCAGATGTTGGAGGCTCATTTTTCTGCTGGGATGCAAGCCGATCATTGCTCTGGATGATGAAACAAGTTATTTATGTGTAATCAGTTAAAAGTAAATATATATGTATGTAAGTCTATGGTGTTTAATTTTAAAACGAACTAAGATTCCCCACTAATATTCACAAAAATTTTGTTTGTTTAAACATGTTAATTTTCTAAATACCCCAATGGATTTGAAAAATTGTATATTCATCCCTGTCCAGTATTACGCTACTTCTCTTAGTTATATTACAGTAAATAAAGTCGTTTTCGTTTCTCAACTCTCGTAAAGTCTGTAGGTCTGTCTCTACCTTTGACTAACTTTGTAGATATTTAAAGTCCTTAAAGCGGTGCAAGTTTGTATGAAACTTCGATTTTTTAATGTTGGATACATAAAAATTTAAGAATTTAATTTTTTATTAGAAAAATACTAATTATGAATTAATAGGATTTTAAAAATTGTATTTCTATGTAAATTTATACGAAATGTGTGGTTTTTCTTCTGCGTTGGACATGTCATCAAAAGAAGGCGCTAGAAATTATTTTAAATGTCGGTAGTGGTTTGTCGTTCGTATTTTCTCACTCTGTGGAGTAAATGTGATTTCAAAATAAAAAAAAAATCTTCATTATTCTTATTATTATTACTTTTATTTGCACTCCTACCAACAATCTCTCCTGTACGTCGTAAGGTTGGCTGGAAGAGAATGTTTTTTGTAGCATTAAGCCCGCTTTTTATGCATTTTTTTGTATTATGTGCAATGAAGAATTAAATAAATAAACAAATATATTTTGTTTAACTGTGTGAATATTTTTTAATATATAAATACTAAACTATATGTTAAATTATTCACTTTCGAAGAATAAATTCAATATGTTTTATTTTAGTTTCCGGGACGTTTGCTTACGAGAGAAAGTCGAGTGACAAAAGTTGATCACCTGTCTGTAGTTCCCTTTATATTGGAAACTGCAAGTGTAATTGAACTGTTTCAATTAGCTGCCGTACTGTGAGCCTTTTGTAACAAGAAGTGACTGTGTTTGGTATTTCTGAATATATAGGCAGGTCTCTCATTTAAAGTAAGGCACATATAACATACTATAGTTTTTAAAAATAATACGCTTATAAAGATGTATAATCAAAGCATATAGTTTATGCATATTTTAACCACTATGAGTGTAGGTTATAGGTTTGCCAAAATCTAAACATTTGCTGTTAGCATTTGCCAAGTTAATGAGCTGTGAATAGATGGATTAGACTTCTAACTAAATAATAGTAGAGTTATGGGCTTTAGATGAGGCTCTCGTGAATAAAAACAGTAATGATTATATTAATTGATAATAATTTATATGGATATGAATGGTTTTAAACGAAGTGCTTGTCAATGATACTCGGTATTAATCATGCTTATACAATTTAGTAAGTTTTGTAGTCAAATACATTGGCTTTTCAAATAAAAAAAAACATTTGAAAATTAACAATATGTAAGTGAAACAATTGATTAGTACTACGACCCCCTAAATCACGCAATAACCAAACCGATGTCAATTGTACAAGTAGGTCGCAAAATTAATTAGGAACAGAAAAAAAAACTTACATACTCACACACATAAAACCAAACACGCAACTCATACATGCATGTTTTTAAAAAACTCTGGAATTACTTAACCTCAAAATGTAAAAACATTCCAAAAAGTCCGATTACGAAAATCTGTGTGATTACAATAACTTTCTTAACCAGATAGTTAATATTATTTAATGACATTATTATATTCTTATTAGATAAAGTTAAATAGTAGATATAACTTACAATTACAAAATATTAAATTTATACATGCACAAGACTACTTAAGCTTATCTCATTAACTTGTTGTGAGCACGGGTTAGGGTATAAGTGTTTCCTGAAGAGCGTATTTAAAGTGAATTATTTGGATACGAGGATGGCCCTTTAATTATAATCAGATTAAGGCGGTTATGGTTGACCGCAGTTTAGGATAATTACTTTATGGCCACTACTGTAATTGTAGGGTATCTTTAAAATCTTGCTAATAAAATTAAAGTCGCCTTAGTGAGTTTAATTATTAAATACACCTAAAATACCCTTGGGGTATAATAGATCCATAAAATACGCTTAGTAAATTGAAAGATAAATCTTTGTATATTATAAAAATGATCCAAAGATTTATTTTATTATATGTAATAATTGATATTTTTTAAATATTTTAATAATAAATCTATATAATAAATACTGAAATTAACGCATAATAATGATTAATTTCTTAACATTATTCTCTATGGGCTAAGGTTCTAATAATGTTTTGATAAATTAATTAAGTAATTTCTGCTTTAAATCGTAAAGAGGAAGCTCTTTCTAATTTTATTTAGCTCTTAGAATTTGGTGGAGACGTTTGTAATTCAGTACTAAAGAATATATTATATTTCTTAATTTTTATTATTAGTATATATAACAATAATTAATTTATTAAGAATCCCCGATACGATATAAGTCAGTGCTACCTTGCTGTAAACAGAAAAAAGTATCCAAGTCACGTTAACACTTTACAGATTAATATAGTATTGTTAGCGAAAGATGTGTCAGACTAGTTAGTGGAGGGGCGATGGTCTTAATAAAAATGACTGCGCACCTATTTTTTATTACAATTACCGTCGTTGAGATATAGTGGAAGCTCTGCCCGTTTGTTCAGTGAAATACCTAAATTGTAAATTTATCTAGTTAGCCCTAAGTTTTGATATTGTTTTAATTGTTTTCGGTACTTAAGATTGATTTATTTTGTTAAATATAAAAATAGTTGAAGTTAAGTAAGTGTTTGATCTTTTTTTTGTTGTTAACCACCTCTGGTCCCTAAGAGTATCATATTAAAATAATAAAATAATGAGTTTGCCCGTATGAATGGTACTATACACTAAATAAATCATGAAAATTAGCCTAGTGACCTAGGAATAGCTGAGTGACAAACAGAAGCCAGAACACTAGTAATATATATAAAATTAGGGTACTGTTTCGTAATATAAAAGTATTACAATCAAACAAAATCTCTACTATTTATACATACATAGTGTATTTTTTTTTGTCGTGTGATAACAGATTATTTATTAACTTCCTGATTAAGGAATTTATTGATTTTTTCTAAGATTTTCTAAATCGGAGTTTTTGTAATATCTTTACGTTGTAATATCTTTATGTATACGTGTGTGCGTATGCAATGTAATAGTCAATTGTATTATCAAATTGCAATGATAATACAATTTATCAATGTCATTTGTTCCATTTTATAAGATGTTCAAAATAGAACTAAGTTAAAGTTGGTGACCAAATACTTTCTCAGATTTAATAAACTTAGAATTCCCGCTCGTAAGCACAAAAAATGCATAGAACCACTCTACAATAAGAGTGTTTGCTTCAAAAATTATGAGTTATCATATAAATTTCTAACCATAGCATACCCAAAGTCCGAGACTATTCCTTTTTTATTATTATATAGCGAACGATGTGTCAATTTCTTACACATTTTCACATACAGATTAACTTTGTTATTTAATGTTTTTATAAGGCCAAAATAATTCATATGAATCACTAGCTAATTTGGAAAAGTGAAGTGTAGTAGGATTCATCCCAACTTTGACTTAGTTTTGTAAATATTTAAAGTCTTATTAGAAATATGATTAGATAATAAAACTATTAAATTCTATTAAATGTTAAATATAGTAGTTAACAAAAGTTTATATAATAATAATAATAATTATAATATACTTTATTGTACTACACCCGATCATACAAAAATATAAACATTAAAAAACAGAAATAACAAAATGGTACAACTTTGGCGACCTTACCGCTAAAGAGCAGTCTCTTCCAGGCAACCAATCAGAAGTAGGAAAAATATATGAGAAAAACATAATGTGGGTGTGCTTAAACAGTAACATAGAAAGAAAAACATTGCGCAATCATACATATAAACCTACATAAATACATAAGTATACATATAAAAACATATACATACACAAAAACATACATAAATATATATAATATATTCACATATACAAATGATACATATAATAAACATCCATTACTGTTTAATCCTTCCACTCCCCCCTACTTGAAAGATAGATTTGAATTTTTAAGTCACAGTCATATTCGTTCTCTTCGTTCCAACCAAAACCTTATCCTGAAAGTTCCTCCCCATTCTTCTTCTTATTACTCCAATTCCTTCACTGTACGTACCATTCGTCTTTGGAATAATCTTCCTCTTAGTATTAAACTCGCCAAGTCATGTGAGTCATTCAAACGTTGCTTAAAATTTCACTATTTAAACTTATAGTATGTTAGTCGTTTTTATATTTTAATGTTTCTATATTTATGTGTATTTAAGTATGCAGTAAAGAAGGCTAAGCATAAGAATATTCCTGCGAAAGCGAATTGGGAGCCACTTGAGTTTTTTACGAAAATGTGAAATATGGTCATATTTGCGAATATCAAATATGAACCTTATGCAAAGGTTTTGAAGGCGCTCAAGCTTATTCAACTGATCCTCTCTTAAATCAGGATAGCAAGCATCTGCATAATCAAGTATAGGAAATAGTAAAGATTGAGCTAAGACAACTTCGGATTCGGTAGAGATTGGAAGAAAATTGCGTAGTCTTCTCAAACCTTCCACGGCAGCAAACATCTTTCTAATCTTTCAGCTCACTAATCTGCAGATTCCAAGAAAACTTTTGGTCTAGAATTACACCAAGATTTTTTACGGTATGACTATAAGGAATGACGATCCCTTCAAAATTGATGGGAGTTAGTTGAGACGCGGAGATGCGCGCAATTAACCTTGAACTACCCATGATTATGACCTTAGATTTAGATGTGTTTATTGTAAGTCCAAAATACTTACTCCAAACAGAGATACGCACCAGATCTTCATTTACTTTAAATGGTGTTAGCAAGATCATCAAAACAGGATTTCCGATAAATCTGAAGATCGTCTGCATACAGGTGGTAGAAAGAATTGATTTGAGACCAAATAGTGTTTATAAACACTGAAAATAATAGTGGAGATAACACGCCACCTTGCGGGACTCCAGCATTAACGGCACTCCAGTCAGAGTACAGATCATTTAAACGTACACGTTGCCGGCGCCAACGCAAGTAACAACGAAACCACTGAATTGCCGATGGAGATATGTTAAGAGTACCCAATATCGTGAGTAAGATATCAAAGTCTACGATATTGAAAGCATTACTAAAGTCAAGCAATGTCAATACCATAACCTGACAATTGTCCAAGCCGCACCTGATGTCGTCAGTGATTTTTACTAAAGCAGTAGTTGTACTATGACCTGGACGGAAGCCGGATTGGAAATTGCTTAACAGATTATGTTTAGATAGAACAGAATATAATTTATTTAAAAAATTTATACGACATACTTTGTATTAATTTTGTATAAGTTCTGTTTCAAAGTATCAAGTTATCTTACATATTTAAAATTTTATTACAATGTAACATAAAGTTAAAATATTTTGTGCTTACATTATTTTACATATATATATTATAATATTATATTTATGTTTAATCAACAATAAATTATATTTTTGGACAAGATACAATTTAATTCATATTAACCTAGGAAAAATTTGTAAATAAATAATAATTCTAATTAATTATATATTACCTACTAATATTCAGTATAACAAAAGTGAAATACTAAGTCAATTCACATAGTAACTAAAATAACTTATATTTTAGTCAGTATTAAGTAATCGAAGTAAACTGCCTAATGAGTCTGCATAAAAATCAGGTTTAAGTGTTTCGTGGTTCAACATTTCCTCTTTAGTTTTATTTGTTAATACTAGTAAGGTTTTAAATCCAACAGCTCGGCCTAAACCAACATCTTGTTCAATCCTGAAAGAAAAAAGAATGATTTTTAGATAAATATTTATTTTTCGCTATTCATTTGGAATCGGTTATTGAAATTTATTTTAAAAATTCGAAAATGACGTGTTATATAAATTGTTATATCCAACTCACATGTCTCCGATAAAGAGCACTCGACTAGGATCTGTAACACCAGCTCTTTTCATCGCAAACTGACCAAAACTCTTGCCAGGCTTACCCAGTAATACTGGTTCTCGCTTGGCCTCTTTACTCACTAGATCCGAAAAGGCTCCTACACCTGGAAAAAATATCATATATTTAGTACTAAACTAAATTTTTTTATTAATATTTTATTTTGTAAGGTATTTAATGATAGCAATTTCGTTTCAAGTATACCAATTATTAAAATTCACATTGGCTAAGCTTCGCCCAGACTGATCAGATTTCATAATACTTTTTATAAATTTTTAAGCCAAGTTACTTCAGGACTCATTAGGTATATGTAGTTCAAACTGCAGTTTATTAGTGCTATTATGTTTATTTTTCTCTGAAGAAAGTCCTCAAGTCCAATACCCCTTTTTTCCTTGATCTTTTGTTTTTTTAATATCAAGGTATAATACATATAAAAACTAAATTATATATAATACACCTAAAGCCAAAGATCCCTCCTTCAAAGGAACATATTTATCAGTTGCTCCGTTAACATAGAGCACTTCTGGTCGTTGAAGATATGTTAGAGCTCTGTATAGTTTTGGTGGATTGATATTGAAGTCATTATCGAACACAACAGCTCCTATCTCTTCGTCGTCTATTAGGTATTGGATGTAATCGTCATAATAATGTGTGCCAAAGTCTGGCTGAAAAAAAAAATGTCTTTGTTAGTTTTGATTGAAATATATCAAATAAAAGTAAAATTTTGCAACAAATCACAAATATTTGAAGGAGTATTCATCAAGGAGGGAAAATATTTGTATTATTCAATATAAAAGTTTTTATAACTTTTAAATACATACCCCTTGCCTGCATTTAAAACCATGTGATGTCAATACTGATATAGTTTCAGGGCATGTAACGCAATAGACAGATTTTTCCAGTTTTACTGATTTCAAAAATTCCACTATGGCTGTTGAAGGTATTGTGAGGTTTTCCTATGAAATTAAATATTCTTAACATATAATGGAGCGTCAACCTTATAAACTTACTATATAGTGGTATCAGAAAATATATTAAAAGAAATTTAATAATTTAACAATTGAGCATCTAAAGTTCAATGATACAAATGCCAATGTTGTTTTTATTTTTTTACGTATTTATTTATTTTTTTACTTTAGTAGGGATTATGCATTTTCCAAAAATTACAGTATTATATGATAAACAAAGCTTAATTTTAGAATTCCTATTTTTCTGTTAGTTCTTAAAAATTTTGATTTCTCTTAGAATTCCTAATAGCCAATGCGGCTGCTTTACTAAGTTCATCAGTAATTATGGTCTATGTTATTAATTCCTAAAAAAGTATCTATAAACGTATCAATAAGATGAGTTTAGCAAAATTATATTGTAGTGAGTCAATGCTATAATTTAGTTCAATTTCGAGAATTAATAATCAAATATAATTTTTATAAAGGTAAGTTCTTATGACTTCAATTAATAATAGCTACGTTATACAACCAGTTTCGCAAAGAGTTAAATAATATTAATATTTATTATAGAAACAGTCATGGCTGTAATACCCGTAGTTCATTTGAAATACTTACGAAACCGTTTTCAATTCCAGCTGCTTGGAACATAGACTCATAGTTTTCTTTGGTCCGTAAACTGTTGTTAGAAACAAAATGTACAGTCTTGCCGCGTCTTTTCATCAGCTCAAAAAACTTTCCGGAGCCTGGCAACGGGTTTTTAACCCATATTACTCCTAGGGCAAAATATTTTAACTTTAAACAAATAAATGTGAAAAACAATATCAAGTCCTACAACTACATCATTAGCGATTCATCATTTTATAATATATTATATTTATATATAATATATTTTATCAAAAAAAAAAACTAAGAAAGACATGACTTCATTTAAAAATATTGCAACTTGCAATTTCATTGAAAAAAGTTTAGGATGTATCTAGAACATAAGTTAAAAAAAAGAATTAACGAATGAAAATGAAAGATGTTTATATTTACGACGATTTAATCTTATTCTCGGTCGTATTATCGATTTTCAAACAAGCATAAAGTAACTTACCGTCGCAATCTGATAACACGTGATCAAATGAATCCAAGAATTCCTTTATTTTATCCTCAGTTAGTTCCATTAAATTTACCGGCTCCATGTTTCACTATTACTTTTATATACCAATACACATGTGTTGTTATTCTTGGATGAGTGTGAACTGCGCTAGAGTGTCGTGCAACGTATATAGATATAATCGATGAATTGATTTTAATTCGAATTTATTGAATCGATATTTCTTTTTTAATGGCGAATGCTAATAGAGCTGAATATGGTTACTATAATTTGTCTATACAAATTATAATAATAATGCTATCATTGGACTAAAGTTGTTTCCAAAATGAAACGATTAGTATTAGAACCGTTTTATTACTTCCATTACGGTTTTGAGTGTTTATAAGTTTTCAGAGTTACTTATATATATGGTTATTTTTATTTTATTTTATTTTTTTACTTTTTGTTCAAGATATGTCTTTTTATTATTATTTATTATAACTTTTTTTGATAAAATCTATAGGACCTTAAAAACAATTAATGCAAGTAAAGTATACTTCATAAGTTTATAAATTTAATCATAAATTTAAAAATTATATTTCTTACATTTTCTTAAAAACAAAAAACTAGAATATATTGTTTTTAGAAATCAGGAGTATGTGGTGTTCATTTTTACAAAAACTAAAAAAACGGCTACATTGGTACCTGAAAAACTGACCAGCTTAACTTGAATACGTGTCGATTAGTCTCAAATCAAAGTCAATCGCATTTGAAGCCACAAGAAAATGGAACTGAAAAAAAAACGACATATAAAAAAGGCGTATACAAGGCTGGCAATGCTTTTGTGAGTCTTCAGATATTGCAACAGTTCGTGGACGGTGGTGATCACATTTCAATCTGTAACCCCCACGCTCGTTTGATCTCCTTTACCCCAAAAATAAACCATTGAAAAATATAAACACAAAAACACACAAACGTAAACATACATGCATGCACAGTCGCACACACACGCAAATACATACATACATGTTTTTAAAAAGTGTCTACAATTTTAGGATAATTTAAAAATTAAAAATATTACAAAAAGTCTGATTTTGATAATCAATAATTTCCTTATTCAGGGAGCTAATAAATATGGTTCATTATAGTATTATAATTATATAATTAAAAGCAAGCAGAGATTAAATTAGTCTCTAGCTTGTAGGTATAACGTAAAGAAGACAGACAAAGCTGACAAGAATCAGCTGCTCTTGCATCCCTTTCGCATGACCTTTTGATACAAAAACTGGAAAATGTCGGTATACATGGTAATTTACTTAGGTTGTTATCATTTTACCTACGTGACAGATCTCAAGCTGTAGCAATAAAAGGTTTCACTTCGTCTTTCCCTTTAACTTCTGGTGTACCGCAGTGCTCTCATCTCGGGTCTTTATTATTTAATATATTTATCAATGAAATAAAGAATTGTTTTGAATATTCAAACTTTTTATTGTAAAATTTTTTAAAGTTATAAAAACTTGCCAAGACAGTACGAAATTACAAAGTGATTTTAATAAATTAAATGAGTATTGTATATCAAATAAAATAAATCTTAATATTTTTTATTACAGATTTTCTAATTTAAAAGTAAAAAGGGTAACTGAGGTAAGGGATCTTGTGGTACTTCTCGATAGTAAACTTAATTTTGATAAGCATATAGATAAAATTACAAAGAAAGCATATCGCATGCTTGGTTTCATCTTTTGCATAATCTTATTGATTCTCCTTACTTGCTAAGTAAGATATTATTTAAGTGTACCCGATTAAGTGCGCGATCTCATGTCGCATTTCATATTCCATTATGTAAAACAAATTACTTGAGAAATAATTATATATTACGATCTTGTAAAAACTACAATGAAAAGTACCACCATATTGACTTATTTTATAATAGTTTTAAAAAGTATGTGTCACTACTTAAGTGTACTTAAGGTATTGTTGTTTTTATTTCCCCGTTTTGTTCTGTGTTTTTATTAGTATTTTTTTTTGTATGACTTTAGTTAATATTTTGTCTGTGTATATTTATTTTTTTTTTGTGGAAATTTTACGGGCATATTTGTTTTATATTATTTGTAAAAATTAATTGAATATGATGCTTTTTTGTTTCCCAATAAAAAAAAATTATAATATGAAAATTAATGTTAGATTTTTGGTAAGTAACAGATAAGGACTAAGGATTAGTGATAAAGATAGGCAGTCATTATTAAAATATATTTTTTTTATTATATCGAATTCTAGCAGTAGGTAGGTTTAGGTAGCAATAATATAAATAAAATGAATGACCTAGCTATAGTTCTAATTTAAATAAATGTTATTTTAAAGTTTCTTCATCAATTATATGGTATGTGAATAGGTTAAAATAGAAAAAAAAAAAAGTCAGAGGAATAGTTTTGTTTCAGAGATATAATAGATTACGTGAATTTGTCAAATTTAAAAAACGAGCATGAGGAGTATTGTGAGCATATTGTGCATAATAAATATATGGGTCATAAATCTAAAATGTTTATTATTTACGGAACAAAATATAATATTACATTATAAGATGTGAACAAATGCTTCATCAAAAATATTTTCTTATTGTGATAAATTAGGACTTCCCAGATTTATATCCCAGTGTACCAGGTAAGAGCGGTTTTTCATCACAGACCCCAAGGATAGGGGATATAGAATTACGAACCCTATGACCAGAAGATAAGATATAAAGTCGAATATAGTATTATGGCTGTAAATTACGATACGGTAGTGATTTATTGCTTTTGTCAGCCCTAGACCCTGAAGGCCGTTCTTTGATACTATTACAGCAATAATATAGAGCACTGACTATTTCTCGTGGTTCCGTCTACGATATTAATCGCTTACTTATTGTTTGATTTTCTCTTTTCACGGATCGATAATTACAATATGATACTGGGCAATAACCATATAAAAAGAGAAAAAGAATTTATTTAGTACAATAAAAAATATTTGAACATTAATAGATTATAACAAAGAAACTTCAACTTCAATTTTATTTCCATTAAATCAATATTCACTTCTAAAAAGATTCACAAGCTTACGCTTTTTCTCAAAGTAATAAAAATCGAATGGAGCACAAGCGAGATCAATTGACTTATTACCATAATGTGCCTCACTTATTTGAATAAAACACGCAACGTCTTTTCATGCTCTCATCTGACTGCATATATTTTTTAAAGTGCGGAAGAAGTCTGTGATTTATCAAACCTAATAAATTATTGTTTCTTATGGTAAATTCAATACTAGGTAGTTATTTTCTTGGTATTGTTAATAAGCTTCAGTAGTTTTCACGCCTCATTAATAATAAGACGTTTCTAAAATGTTGCTAATCTGTTATTCTTTTGCTCAAAACAAAGAAATAGATACTATTTAAAAAGATTTTCAGGAGTGAAAAAATAAAATAAAATTTGAGAAAAAAAAAATTATGGGGCGGGAGTATTTAGATGATATATAAAATTATCATTTAACTATATTGCTGACGGCAAAGACAAAACAAGATGTTCCAAATAGAATAAAATTAAATTCAATCAAATATTGTACTGTAGGAATAGTCTCTAGCACGTAACAGGTCAGGATAGAATTAGTTTTTTTTTTTTTTATGTAAAAGGAGGACAAACGAGCGTGTGGGTCACAGGTCAAATGTGATCACCGCCGCCCACGAACTCTTGCAACATCCGAAGACAGACAAGAGCGTTGCCGGCTTCGAAGGTCGTATCAAAACCTGTATTGCAATGATGATGAAACACCAATCCCGGTAAAAAGTTTGGTCATCCTTACAATGAACATTCAAAAGAAAGGATTTGTACACATTGCAACACGGCTGAACCGAGTGGATTGTAACCAGCAATTGCCGAAGGCCTGTCCTTCATTTTTATATTATTTATAGAATATATATATATTTATTTATTGCTACATAAGTGATCTTCGTAAACGGTAATCGAAAGTTAAATTCAAGAGAAGTTGATCATTGAAGTGTTATTAAAATTAAAACTCGTTTCACTTGTTCAAGTATATTTTGCTGAAATGAATAGAATTAGTTGTTAATACTTGAAAATTTTCTTTATTTTTACACATTTTTATTTTAAATCATTAATACTTTTCTGTACATATTATTTTTTATAAGACAAACGTGACTCAATTATTTATCATTAAAAAATGAATTCACAAATACAACAAAATAAATTAACAAATATGACAAAAGAAGTTAAACTTTAGTAATCGTAGTTTCTTAGCCTTTAACTAAGAATTGTGATGCCTTATACAGCCTCAGTTTTCAGTGGATTGAAGTGCCTTAAATTGTCGGGTAAAAAGTGTCTTTAAGCCAAACAAAAATATAATCTAAACACAAACTATAGTATTATTTTTAGTTAACTTTTAAAATTTGTATAAAAATGAGCGTTAAAAAGCAAAAAAAATACAAAGAAGAGTAATATATAACAAGAAATTAGCAAAATGTGTTTGTCATAGCTATTAGGAATCATTAATCTCCGATGACATACGTTTAAAAGCGTGAAAATTACATAATTGATGATGTTATATAGTTTCGGTTCTAAGAAAAATGTTCTTAAAAATATTAGAATTAAATAGATTTTATTATACAATTTGGACAAAATTTGTTACACCTATAAATAAAATACAGGCTGTGTTTTTGTCTCATTATTATTTATGGGATTTATTGGATACCCCAGTTCACTAACGAATTTCCCCTGTACTCTATAGAAATAAATAGTTTGACTTAATTATGCTGTAACACACGATGATAAAATGTAATATATAATATCTTATATACTAAATTAAAATAAAATATATAAAGGGGGACTCAATTATAAATTGCCTTATTTAATATTATAAAGTGGTATATTATTTTAATTATATGCAAATCCCATCACAGTAACGTCCTAGTTAAAAAAAAAGTTATACTATTCATTTTTGTTTAAGGAAGTTATTGCAATTAAACCGATTCTCAAAACTGTTTTTTTTTTAATATTTTTATTCTTTGGTTTGATTCCAATTGATGCACAATCACATAACAAAACCTAATTAGTTTTGCAGTAAAAACTATTAAGCGGTTTTTAAGTTTAAAAAAAAATGGCGATGACGAACGTTTTAGTACCAAGCGATGGATATTTATGTAACTTGGAACATATTTGCGATTTATAAAAGACTAATTGCGAGAGAGAGGTGGTCGTAGTACCAATCAATGCATATTAATATCCGCAAAAAGTGTCAGTGAAAAGTTTTTAAGAAAATGTAATAAATAAGTATAATGTCAAGTTCATTCTAAAAATTTAAAGTCAACTTTGTTTTGAGTAATTGATTCTATATATTTTTTAACATTTTCTTCCAAAACCTAGAAATTTACGAGAATTTCTTATTAAATAATTGTGATGCCTATCTAACATATGATAATAATTAACATGCGTTGATTTCTATCATAACCACCCCATTTCATAATTAGTTTTTAGGAATCGAAAATATTGGTTTTCTAGTTTTTTCAAAAAAACGAAAGTATCGCAGCAACTATTTCGCTGGAAAACTAATCTGCTCTGATTCATGTATCAGTTCACCAATTGGTACCAAACCAATTCATAATCATATCGCGAGAAAATGAAAATACGCTTCCATATTCATACACATAGACACACATATATACCTGTTTTAAAAAGTTTCTAATAGGTACAAACACCTTACAACATCAAAATATTACTAAAACTCCGATGTCGATAATCGGTGTGATTACCATAGCTTCCTTTATCAGGAAGTTAATAATATTAAACTTTTTCTTATAAGTGATTTATAGTTATATTTTTTTTTTTATATTCCGTAATTTATTTTTGAAATTAGTACAGTTAAAAAAGTTTTAGAGAATAATATTTTATATCAATAATGTTATTGCTATCTCAGAATGCAATGTAACCAAACTAAACATTTGAAAACCAAACTACGAATCATTTAAAATATTAAGAGACCGCAGTCGTAAAATTTTATTTATACATTGGTTAATTACCTTTACGTATTGAACGATAAGTAGTACTTTACCGAAGTAATTATTAATGTCACTGAACAATGAGAGAATGTCCAATCTTAAATGGACTGGCAGCCTGAATTATCGTAATTTTAAATGAAAACACCGTTGTATTTATTTCATTATATTCTACATTTTTAATATAATTAAAAAACGTAAATTGTGCATCGTTTAACTCATACATTTTTTTTTAAATACATTACTTATTTTACATAATATAATTTGTGATTTATATTTTTTTATAAACGTGATGGTCAACTTAAAGTTAAACGAAAAAACAACAGTTAAATTAAAGTTAAACGACAAAATAGTTAAGTTGAAACGACAAGGTCGATAGGGGTAGACTCTGTAACTCGTGTTAATGATTTTGTTTTTCTATATTTTAAAATTTATAACATGTAACGTTTGTGGAAAACTTATTTTCATTAAATACTAGCTTCCACCCTGGCTTCACTCGCGAGTTATATATCAATTACTCTATGTTCTTCCCCAGGCTGGAGACAATCCATATAAAATTTTATCACATACAGCTTAGCTTAACCGTAATAGTAGGTACAACGTTTCCCATGTCGTATAGAAACTGCAAAAAATAAAAACTTAAGGACAGAAATAAAAAGGTCATTTCGATAAATGTTGTAAAATATATCGAGATATGTTTTCGGTTTTTGCGGTTGCACTTACATACTGCATTATACTTTATTACGTGATTTGTTTTGGTTAGCCAAATATGCAGATTTTGCGAGTAAGAAAACTTAATAAGCGCTGGAGGGCGTTAGTTTAGTTCAATCTAATTGTGATAACTTTGTAACTATTCAGCGTAGTTACTTACTAGAAAAGACAAAGTTTATCTTCATTATGTACTAAAAGCTTAAGATTATTAATTTTGATACGAATGTGATAAATATTCTAATATGTATTTTTTTTTTAAATATATATTTGCCTCACTATTTTCAATAAAATGGATTCTGAATACATATTCAGAATCTATTAAATAATATTAATAATTATATAATCTATTAGTCTATATAATCAATTTTATATTAAACTAGAATTAGAACTATTTATGGCAAACCATTGTGCCGGACATTATCTTCACGTAACTTTGATGGTGTACGCAGCCGAGATAGTTCTCAGAAAGATGTATATTTTTCCGAATTTCTTGATACTTATCGTTATATTGAGTTGGAATTACAAAAAAAAAATATTTTAAATTGTACTCCATTTATTATTCTAATATATACATATATTCTTATACAGTTAAAGTTTTATACAGTTATAATATTATAACTGTAAAGTTTTATCTATATCCATTCAATAGTTTTGCGTGAAACAGTAAGAGTAAGTAAGAGTAACAAATATTCATAAAACCTCACAACCTTTCGCAATAATATTTTTGGAAGAATAATGGTATAATTTCCTCAAAGTACTTATTCTGATGTAAATATATTTTTATAAGACAATGAGTATTAAAATAAGAACAGTACTTAACTTGTAAAAGTTTTACAAATTTTGTCTTAAAATCCTTGACGATATCGATTCACTATGTTTTTTATATGGAGATTGTAATTGTTGTTATTGACATATTTATGTGATCTGATTAAAATCTGTAAATTTAAAATCTAAATGTACGACCGATAGTTGCATAGCTTTTATCGTGCTCATCAACATATGTGAATTGGTAAAAACAAAGACCTCTATGACGGAAGGAACAAGAAAAATTTGACTTGTATTAGTTCTTTTTAAATTTGAAATAAAGTAACTCATGAAGAGAAAAATCTCACGAAGTAAACGATCCTAAATTGAAAACCATCCATTAAACAGAAGTATGAAAGAAGAGAAGCATGATTATACAGAAGAAGTAAGCATGACGTAATATTTCTTAATATTTCATCACAAAATGAGAAAAGTTTTAGTAGTAAAGACCACCCACAAATTCATTAATGAATGGCTAGTCGTAAAAACTTATATTACTTACAACTTCAAGGATTTCCAGGGTAAGTTTAAAGTACTGAAAAGGATTTTTTTTTAAAAGAAACTTTCAAAAGTTCTTATATCGTGAAAAAGATATATTAAGAAAAAGTTTTTTTTAACTTTACCATTTCAGTGTATTTAATTTTTTTATCTGCAACTCTATAACCTATTAGTTTCAAAAGTTTAACTATTTAGTAATGAAAAATCAAAAAATACTCTAGAATTATTGAAACCTTTAAATTTTTTCACAAACCAGACAAATATACTAAACAGTACCAGCGTACTACCGTTCATAAGAAAAATGTGTAAGATACGCCAATCATTGCTTCCCTAGTACTTTTTTATTATCAATCTGTTTAAATTAGAACTTCACATAAACGGAATATATTATCGACGATGAAGAGAAGATTATCAATATTATTGTATATCCAAAGTTCCTTATGCAAAGTTTATATTTATGAATACACTTACATCGCTTAATATCTTAGAAAATATTTAAAGTTGCAGATTAGAAAAGATATTTTGAATATTTTTCTTTATTTAAGAAAATTGTTGTTACATTAATTGTGACATTCTGTTAAGGAAATGTGGTTTGGCTCCTGGTCATATCAAAACTGTAAATCAATATGAATTAATTATATTATATCTTAGCAATTTTATGCTCAGTCTTTTTGACAATCCTTGCCATCGCCATTCTTTATTTTGGAAAATTAAGCAATTTGCTTTTTACTATATCGTGCCAAACTCATTAAAATCCTGCTTAAGAAGTAATTGTAATCACTCCAACTTTTGAAATTTTATTATTTGTAATACGACAGTAATAGTGTACTTTAGCAAAATGTTTCTCTTCGTCATAAGTAGATAACTTGGATGCTCAGAGAGCTGCACGCAGTTCACCTCGAGTTCACCGCGAGTTCACCTCCGAGCTCATGAATACGAACCCTAGATGGGTTTGGAACTTCATCAAAAATAACATAATAAAAATAACAGTAAACATTGATTACGGCAGTCTTAATACAAAAATCCATTGATTTATATTTTACAACAATACCTGGATGAAAGATGACTTTTGGGGGATATTCGAATTGACTTACACACTTACATTTATTATTATTTATTGGGCTAATTTGTGAATTTAAAATAATCATCACATATTTTGTATCAAGTACAACAAACCTTATTTATATGTACGACGACAAACAGATGTTATTCATGAAACTCCAGTATATGAGTAATTGTAAATAATTCGAAGGACGGTTTCAATTTATAAATTATTCAGGGAAGTTTGTTAAAATGAATATTGAAAAATCAGCCATTTATAAAATTAATATGTATGTTACTAGGAGCGCTTTTATGGTAGACGATATTTTATTCAAAAAAGCGGTAATAGGAACGAGCCCATCACATTATCTTCCTGGTTAAGAAAAATGTTATGTATAAATATTTATTTGTTTCTTTCGCTTTTTAATAACTTGCACTGAAGTCATTGAAACAACTTATTGCAGATATAGCATGTTTCATAAATTAACAATAAATTTGATACTATTTTTTTTTTACATTTTCTTAAAACATACAAACACTAAATCTATATAGTATTTTCTTAGATTTTCACAAGTACACATTTAAAATAAAACAATTTTTTACGGATTAAAACTCGCGTATAATTTGCTTACGTTTGAATTTTAACCCGACGTTTCGAATGCTTTGCCGCAGTTGTGTTCACGGGTAGACGAGATGTAAGTGTGACTTACTAAAACTATATATTTAAATATTTATTTATTTATTATAGTTTAACGCTTTTTGTGATATTAACTGTTAGGTTCTCTTTTTTGTTGATTGTTGTTATCTTATCATCTCCGTAAACTTATAATAAATATCTATTATATTCATAACAAATGACAGGTTTCCAAAACATTTTTTGTGTTTTTTTTTTATTAACAGTTCAATTTTTAAGTTTATTTTTAGCATTAGCAGTAATTTGTTACAAATAGCTGCAGGATTAAAGTGAGTAGAAGCTAAACAAGCTTGCACAAGCAATTTACGATCATAATTAAATAATTGAATATTAATAATAATAACAATATATTATTATTATTTAAAGTTCGTCAACTAATAACTTAGTAGTAGGAAACATTCTTTGACATCATTTGATTAGTAATGGCTGGAAGTGGACATGGTCGTTTTTGTATGTAGAAAGTTCGACAGTCACTTTATCTCCAAAGGCAGACCTGATCACTTGTCGGTTTGGAGTGGTTGATAAGTGTGTTATAGAAATAAGATTTTAGTTATGTATAGTATGGAAGTTTTACCACACTGACTATGTGGGCCCCGTATTATCTATTCTAAAGCATGACGGCCTTATCGGTTTATTATTCCCGGCACCGACATATTGTATCAAATTAAGTAAAAGACTAGAATATGGCGTTACCGTTTCTCCCCCGCTGAAGAATTCCCTTCAACAATATGTATGGAGATATAAAATACGCTGACGCTGTTAAGACGCTGTCGCTGTCTCACGAGACTTAGTTTTTGTTATTATATTTAAGGGAAAAGCAATATTAAAAACAAACGATATTAAAGGTTACTTAATAAAATAGGAACTTAGTAAGAAAAGTTTATGTTTTACGAATGGGGGAATTAAATTAAATAATATTAAGTTTTTTCTTGTAAACGACCCCAAACTTAAAACGATCAGTTACAGAGAAGTGTGCTTGATGTAATACGTCAACGAAAATGGGAAAAGTTCGACGAATATTAGAAATGAAGATTCAGAAATTAATTAACGAGCTCTAAAGTAACGGTACTCGTAAAGACTTATATTACTTACAACTTTGTATTTTGATATCAGTTTTATTTATAATATAAGTTTATGGGAAAATATATAAATTAAAATACGGAAATAAGTTTATAACAGAATGTGAGTATAATAGTATCTCTTATAAAAAGTTAATGCATTTAAACAGAATTCCTCAAATCTAATGTTTAGAACAATATACAATACATATATGTTGTGCAAATCGAATATGCTAAACTTAAGAAGTAACAAAAATATGTTAATTAAATTTATTAATTAACATAATTATGTTAATATATTTTTTTTACCGACTGACTTAATAACAAAATTGGTAAAGGACATCTATTATGCTAATCTAATCGAACTAGTACGTAACGTATGTAAAACTAAATTCAAACACACTTGAAGTTTTTCACTTTTTATTTAATATATTTCATTTCATTCTGTAATATTGAGATGCGCCCAAAAAATAAAAAATATTTTATGAGACTTAATACCGTAATCTATTTCTTTTATTATAAATTAGTATAGTTTACCAAAAAAACTTCTGAATTCTGAAACTAAATACACCTAATTTATTTAATTGAAAAAATTATAATACATTTCTGAAATATAATCTATCTTATTCCTTCAAGTGTACAGTATGAATTTGAAAGTAATGGAAAATTTATTTAGTGTAGGAATTAATTATAGTATTTTTATTATATACTGCAAAAATTCTTTATATGATGTTAATATAAAGATCTGGACAATACTTTTACAACCGTGAAAAACATTTGAGCTTATCTACTTAAACTTTTTCAGGTCAAAAGCAATTTCTTTTTAAGTAAATATTACAATATTAACAAACTCTAAAAAAGGTGTTAATGGTATCTACATTTTTTAAATAAATAAGATTCATATTACGAGGAAGAAAAAAGAAAAAGGTTGTTGTAATATAAGTTTTAAAGAGTAAATCTGCTTGAACATTCTTGTTCATGAATTTCTAAAGCTTAATAAGTAATAAAACTTTTTTCATTAACAATTCCCTATCATTTCCACTTTTACAGATGGGGCAAGTTAGAGATTGATTACATACAGATTAAAATTTTACATCGGACTCATAAGGCATTTAAAGTTCTTGTATAATATACTTTATATTGTTAAAAATGTTTTTATATACATAAGGTGAAAATATTCTTGATATAATGCAACCAATTTTCAAAAAACGATACCATTTCCTTTTAATAATTTACCCTTATCACATTAGGGAATAAAAATTACCTGTCGTCAAAGAGGTTCTCGTAAAAGTTGGGTCCACGTCACATATAGTCGTGTTTTTCGATAAGTGAGAACATAAAAGGTAACCCTTTTTCAAAGTCACAAATGGTAATGGATATGATATTTAGAGAATTTTTTTTTTTCTCACCTTTCATTACTAACACTAAGAAAAAGGCGGAAATACCGTTTGCTTCTATTGTTAACGTACTTGTATCCCAATCGAGAATTATATTAGGACTTAACTTTTGCAAAAATTTGTTTTTATTTGCGGATATAACCGGCCCTTTTCCTGTAGGAACAACATTTTTTGTCTATTCACAACTATCAACATTGCATCTACTCCTTTGAATCTAATATCATCCATCCAACGTGATTCAATCTATTGGTTTTTGATCTCCCTATATTCATCCGTTCATATTCATGACTTTCTTAGTTATATGACTTTTTTTATTGAGTGTCCAGGTCATACTAATCTTTATTGTTACAGTTTTAAAATTTCAACTTATTTCCCCTCATATAAGCATTTCTTAAATTATCTCTACTGTTATACCATGTCCACGCATTCAACATAAAACTTAATATTATCATCTTATTAGCATGCATTCGTCTTTCATCTAATTACGCTTTTCTATTTTAATGTATATATTATTACTTATATAATCTATCTTCATGTCTTGTTACAATAAAATAATTAATAAATAACTCAATGTACCTAGCTATATCCATTATTGCTCAAAAAGTCATCCATAGAGTACAAATAGAAGAAAAGTAAAACTATTGTAAATATATGTATAATATGGCGGCGATTAAAATTACTCATATTAATCATCTTTTGATAAAGTTTCTACTTACTGTTGATTAATTAACTTGAGAAAGCTACTTGAGTACTCAAGTCACGAGCCAAAATGTAAAACCAGAGTTTGAGGGCCACATTGCCAACTTACTAATTAGAGCAATTAGTGCCGAACTATGCATTTCCACTTCAATAACAGTGTTTATCTTTTAAATAGCCTCATTTTATCTTGTCTTATAGAAATAAGGATAATTTTGTTTTATGATATTATAGTATTTTCTGTGGAGATGAGGTTATAAAAAGTACATATCAAAGTTATCTATTTTATTAGAAATAATATTATCAAATGAATTATTTATTTTTAATAATAATCAACTAAACAATAATTTGATATTAACACAAAGAAAAGTAAAAGATATTCACAAATTATGGTTAAGTAAATAGGACATTTAAATATATAAAAAAATAAATATATTTTCGACTGAGATCGATTTGAAAAAAAAATTGTGTTTTATTCAAATAAGCAAGACTTTACTTGATTCATAATATTTATTTTAAGAAGATCTTAGGCTGTTAAAAAAATAAACTATGTGCCGGTACATAAAGAAAGTTGCGACGCGATAATTTAAAGATATCAAAGTGTGGTTGATTATTGACATTATTTATGAGAGGGTCCCAGGTATTAGATAGGCTTCAACCATCTTCTCTAGTGTAATTAGAATATACTATACTAAGAAAATACTATAAGAACGAACTTAAATGAGAAGTTGAGAAGGTGGCGACAGAAACTCAGAGGGGGTTTGTCTTTTATTTAAATATTTTTTAAGCAAAAATTTCGATTATATTAAAACTATAGTGGCCTGGCAACGATTGCTTCATCAATCGGAAATTGTAGTATCCGTAAGTAAATAAAACTTACACACACACAAGTTTAATAAATTAAATAATTGAATAAACAGCAGCTAGAGCCAGCCTGTTGTTCTTTTATCGGATACATTTCGTTTCGAAATGTAAATGTCTGTCAACACTTACATCTCGTCTACCCGTGACACGATTGCTGCAAAGCATTCGAAACGTCGAGTTTAAAATTAGAATGTAACCAAATTATACGCGAGTTTTAATCCGTAAAAAATAGTTTTATTTCAAATGGGTACTCGTAAAAATCTACAAAAATACTACATTTCGGAGAGTATGCTTTGGAGTTACACAACATGATTCTCTTTTTTTCTCTTCCAACACGCAAAAACAACAAATTTGGTCTTGAAGATACAGGTTCATGGTGGAAGTTATAAAGCTTCGTACAAAACGTTTTACTTCTACATTAATTGTACGGAAAAACAAAACTTTAGAACTTTCGACTTTGGTCAATGTCTCCGGACAATTATGATCTAGGGGTCTTCGAATCCAAAGTAAATAGGTAATTTATAGGCAAGGGTGCATCATCTTAGACTTCTGTCTAGCTCAACAAAAGGCAGGCTGTAGTCCCACGCCTATTAATTTCGTTTTATAAAATATATATATTTTTACGTATATTATCTTATTTAAATATTAAATTTATTTAAAAAATACAAACAGTTTCGTAGTTTCAAAGAATTTAAATTGTATACTACAAAAAAAAAATTAAATCACAAATCCTAAAGAAACTTAGTTTTGATTTATTTGATACAATCTCGAAGCTTTGAACAATTTCTTGTATCAGACGATAGAACATACCAGATAGTTCCCTCTTTGTAGTGCTGATTGTCAATTACTTTGAAACATGTTACTGGAAAATCTATAGATATATTTTGCCAGATCTGATATATTAAAAACTCTTTTGTCAAATGAGGGCCTATTTTGATATCATACTTGTAAAATCCTTTGAAAAGACACTCTCCAAGTTAAAATTTAACCTACGAGGGTTATTATTATACAGTTATATTAATATCGTATAACTATATCTACGTTTAAAAAAGACAAACTTAGAAAATATTTTGTACCCGAAAAATATTAAAAAACTGTTGAAAACTAAGCTATATATTACACATATATTTCATGGTCTCATCCGTCTGTCGGTATATTATTAATATAGACGAATCAATTTAAAAATGCTGAACTTGTTGAAATCTGGTTGATTTTCTGCCGTTAAAAGGCTTGGAAAAGATGTACGCTACGTATGTTATCCGATATAACGAATAAATTTGAGCACTTGGCGAAGAAATTTATTCTTCACGTTTTATTTGCTTCATTTTAGGCAAAACACACTAAATTACACGTGCAGTAAAAAGTACCAAGAAAGTAAAATGCGACCTAAGGAAGGTATGTACACGCTTTTGCTATTGTATTTGTTTTGTTGAAATCTATAAGCTTTTTTTATTGTAATATTTAATAACTGTAATAAAATCTCACAGACTTATAAATATTCAGTTAAAAAAATTGTAAGGCGTTGTATAACAACAAAAGTAGAAGCAGGGATTTTTTTTTATAAATATTGATTGATCAATATCAATATCAGTTACACAATTGTAACTGATGTTCATAAGAACTAAGTTCAGTAAAATTTCAATTTAATTGGCTAACTTCTATCACGTGGTTATTAAGTATGAAGAATTGTCTCCAATGGGCAAAAAAATTTTCGATTTACTGTATTTGATGACTAATCAACGTAATACAATTTTGATCTCTCATGAAACTCAATTTATGTTTAATGTAAATGAGAAATAGAATCTAAATGTAAACGAACTTAATAGTTTTTCCAAATAGTTTGCTTAATAATATGAAACTAAATAACTCAAGTTTACGTTACCTAATATTGCCGAAGTATTTCTAATTTAATTCTTCTTTTTAATAAGGAAAATTTAAATATTAAGGAAACCATATTTTACGTACATTTTAGATCCAAGATTACTATGACGTACTCATGTTAATATTAAAACGTTTAGATTCAGCGGTATATGCGGTTTGATGAATTACCGCTAAGTTGGTTCACCTCCATATTACATTTTAGGGCGTTTTTCTCTGTTGATCAGAAGCAAATGCAGAATTTAAGCAATTAATGCTATAGACAAAATGCGTTCCAGAAGGTTTTTAAAACTATTGAAGCTACAATACATACTATTCCAATACTTCATATTTTACAAAATACTTCCCAAAAAAAATGTAAATAAAAATTCCTAAATTTAGACTTACTATGACTATGTAATTTTGGGTAAAAACATAATCATCGATCTAAATGAAAAAAAACGCTTATTATGTTTTTTTAAAAAATCACCTAAATTATTACAATGTATAACCTACGAGACCTTCCTTATATTGATTGATTGAGTGACCTAACAGGTTAAATTTTTTTATTCACGTTTTGTTGTAATCTATGTTCTTACATTCTTTATACCTATTTATTGAACATTGATATTTTTGGTAATATTATGAAGCACGAAACTAATTAATTAAAATTTCATAAGATTTTCTTGACAGTGAAAACCACATGAAATTTTTAACACAAAGTCATATTATTTTATTATAAAAGTTATAAACAACATGTACAATTTTGAATTCAATTTTGTACACGACACGACGTTTCGAATGTTTCTACAGCAATTATGTTCTTGGGAAGACAAGATGTCTTGACAGAAAATACGTCGCTTTTAGAAGTTGGCGCCAATCAAATAAATTCGGAATAAATACGGACTCCGAACAGTAAAGCATGTAAGATAGTTGACAAAGGGAAAATTCGATATTTATTCGTTGACCTCAATTAATTAAACTATATTAATTACTGCCTAGTTGAAAAAATGTTTGATATTTAACATAAGAATATCTAGGCACAATTTAGAATTTCGCAGTTCTTGATTTTGGACGTCGGTTTTTCTTTTTCTTTCTCAATTTATTTTTATTTAATTTATATTTCAATTTATATTTCATAAATACATTTTACTAATAAAGTTTTCGATTTATACTGCACAAATGTCTCCCAAGTTGATGAAAATGGAATAATCAAAGTTGAATTATTGTTTTTTTTAGAGATATCGCAAGTATAAAGTATTAAATACGAATATAAAATGTCAGAATGATAATAATTTTTCTCGCTTTTGTAATAAAAATATAATAAAAATACGCCGATTATATTATTAAAGCATCACCAATTTTAAATTTGAGTTAATACATCATAACTTTTCTTTTTTGATGTTTGTTAAAAATGTGTACAAATCTTACACGGCAGTAATGAAAATTCAGAAAAGTAGCCTACTACAGAAAGAAATGAATCTAAAGCAATAGTAGTAGTAGTAAAATTGTAAGGTTTTTTATTTTCATATTTTGATCGAACTCTTAAGAATAAGTTAAAAAGGATACCAGACGATAAATCATGTTAAAAATAAACTTATACATTTATTGTTTGCAAAGTTAAAAGTATGAGGACTTAATTCCGTCATGTAAGACCAAATGAAATTGAACAAAGTTGGCTTAAATTTACAAATTAGTGTTAAGATTTTTCAGAAATTATATGTGATTTTGTGTTGAATGTCTGGCTTATTCCGAAGAAATCTTGCATTTAACTTTTTAAGAAATCCTTTAAATCTATTTGTGTCTTTATTGATCATATTTACTCATCATAAACTTTTAAATTGCAACTATTCTAAAAAAATTCATATCAATAACTACATAATCCTTATGATGCTTAAGTTTCACAAACCTTTTTTAGGGTTTCTATTCATTTATATAAACAAAAAAACGATTCGCTCAAAGGCACTTTCCATTTCTAGGTTCGTACTTGGTAAATAACGTTAATAAGATTTTGAATTTCCAAGATTGTAATAAACATAATGTCAAAAAAAATGTGGAGAAATGGCTCAAATCTTTGGATTATGATGGCACAGAAAATATTTTAAAACTTTTTTAGCACTGCTAATATTATGATTATTTCATGTAAACTTTATTTATATGTAGATTTATTATTATTATGTTATTTAATTGATATGTTATTGTTTGTCTATTATTATTATTTATTTGCTATATATTTTTGTTATTATTATTTTATACTTCATGCAATAAAAACACAGGTGTCGTAATAAAAGAATAACGCAGGTGCAGTAGTAGCACGAACAGAGTTTACTGGATGTCTCAGCACAGGGTATCCTAGTGAGATATCCAGGGTAATTAAGTGTTCAAACCATCCTCTTTGACTTGTATAAAATTTTTATCTTTGACTTGTAAGTGTATGTGTATGTATGTAATAATAAATAAATATAATTAAAAAACCTCTATGTATCACATAGTAAGTTGTATTAAAAAAAAAGGACAGTTGTTCTAGCAAGACAATGTGAATGACATCTACACCCATAGGTCTACCTGTAGCATACTACAGGGAAACTTAATAGCCCAAAAGCCAAATCCACACACGCTTAAAGTTTATACTGCTACTAAATGAGCTGTATCGATTAGACATTAACTAGATACTGAATTACTGGGTATTAAGGCTATAGTATTATATTGCTGTGGCACTTAGCTGTTAATACTAAGTGCTTGTGGATACAGCTGTTAATGATCAATTTCACCATGTGCGGGTTATCAAGTGAACTCAACCACAGAAATTAATATTTATTTTCCAACAATTCAGTTTAATATATGATTTATGAAACTCAGTATCCTGTACCTGTAGATATCATGTGCTTCTAAATAAGTTTTCGAAGTTAAAATCAAGGAGATGACTTAATATCCACCTGGCTTTTTAATTTATTTGTTACAACTTATATCGGATCATATAGAAGTAATAACTATATTTAAGTATAATAATGCTAATAAACACATGCATACAATATAAATAAATATAACAAAAAATTAATAGTTTTTTTTTTTATTTTATTATTAATTCGATATTTTATTAATAAATTAAACAATAAAGGTAAAACACAGACTAAAATAAAGTAATTAAAACCGTTGAAGTGCGAATTCGTAATATTAACAGCACCTACATATAAATTATAATTAAATCAATCGCTGATAAAACATTCTGATCTTTATTTTATTTCATAAAAATTTCTAGGTTCAATATAAAAACATTCCGTATATAATATCAAAGTTTACCTATAACTGATACAATATGTCAAAAGCATCAAAAATATTTTATGCGCTTATGATATATTATCCGACGTATATTATTTAATATGCTTACAGCTTGTCAATATAGAGTTACATTTATATGAAACATAAGTTACAGTAATAATATTAAAGCTCATGGTGAAATTTTTGTTATTAACGCGATATTTACATATTATGTATATATAGTAAGCACTCATAAACATCATTTTTTTTTTTATTTTTTACATTTTTTTCTTTTAATATATAATAATTCTAAATTAAGCATAACTTCTTAAGCAGTAATAGCCTAAACTATTTCATTGATGTTGTAGAAAAATGTTAATTTATTGAACTTACCTATATATCAGTAAAATCATGAAATACGTCGGAGAGTTTCCCCACGCTCAATATTTGAAACTCTTCACATTTAAAATTATTAAAATATATATTGTGGAGTGTTTTTAGCGGGGCGTAGCATCTCTAAACATTCTGTTGCGCTATTCCTAAAAAAATCCTTTCAAATTTGTATCACTTTGAGACATTTTGATCAAATTGTTTTTATATTTAGTAACAGCAAGGGTGCAGAAAAGGGTTTTCACGAATACACGAATACACACGCCACTATTTCTTCTTAAGTCTCGAGCACTGCGAACAAGAATAGAATATTATGATAAAAATGGGTGAGCCTTAACTACGACTTGGACACGAGAATGCCATAAATTGCAACTGTGCTAAATGGTAATAGGACATCAGAAATGATCAAAAATACTTTAGAAATTTTACCGTAGAAATACATGATGAATAATACTAGAAAGATAGAAAAATATAATTTCGTTCACTTAAACTACCCTCACACTATTCTTCCATCACTTGAGAGCGCATCATATATCTAATTCGACCGTTGTCGGATCACCATCTTACAGAAGAATAGCTTAAAGTATAACACCTATTTTTATTTCGGTAAGAGATTTAAGAACCCCATTCTGCTCAAAGTATCTGACTCTACAGATTTATATACTCAGTTTGTCTAGGTGGCGTTTACCATTTGCTATCGGGATCCATCGATCATCATCCAGTCACATGTAAAAAAATAATAATAAAGATTATTTTATTCTAAAGGATCTATGCTTTTATCATATGAATATTTTACTTAATAATTAGAGACTTACAGATGTTGAAAGGTGAACAGATTAAAAAAACTAAAATATAAATTTAATAGTAGAAAAAGTTCAGCCTTGTGCAAAACAATTTTAAAAAAGGATGAGTTTTTGTTACAAGGATAAACTTTTAAGGTTGTGAGCAAAATGACAAGTTTTAAAAAGGAAGAAATTTGTAATTTACAAATTTGTTATATTTTATATTTGAGCCTCTGAAATTTTATGTTTGGGCAGATTTTCTTTTCTTTTCCTTTCTTTTTTTCGTCTGGAAGCTTTTATTGAGGTACGGTCCCACTAGATGAAGGAGGAGTCCGGTTTTGTGGGACTCCTGGCAATATAGAGGAGGCTGCCATTTTTAAGATTACCCGCTAAACCAGACGGTCATCATCTCACCGTCATAGTGGAGTGCCAGGAAAATCGCTTTCGAATACATCCGCGTTGCTCCGACGGCTGGCCGTGTGAGTGTTCATAAACCCTACAATCCCCCCAACTGACAGCCACGGGATGTTGGATACTTGAGGAGGCACCCATGACTGTCCCCGAACCCCAGACCACCGCGTGCGTCCTAAAAAGCGCGCGGCAGTCCGAGATCCGGGCTGATGTACGCCTGTTGCGATCCCCTGAGAGAGGTCACCATGGCATACAGGGCCGGAAGAGGCGGAATTCACCACCTTGACCTACCCCCACCTCGCTACGAAGCCCTTCGTCAGAGCGACACCTTCACTCAGGAAAGGCTCTGTAGCAGAGACCAGACACAGCAAGCTTCTACTGAAAGAGGCGCGAGGCTGGTCCTATGCTGCGCCGGGCATTAGCTAACGGTTAACGCGAATCCCAAGGAACTCATTAAAAGTTGCCCGGGGAGCACCGGCCCGTACCGCTTCCCATGCCACCGGATATATTCGACAGCATCGATAGCGGACGGGCACACGAGGAGGTTCTCGACGCGTAGCCCCCCACTATAACGTACCCTAATTAATAACTTGGCAACTTGGCTTACAACCTCCAGTTAAACATTTCATCTCGTAACTTGACGAAGGACTACTAAGTTCAACTGTAATTGTTGGTTATTTCTTGTTTGTTAAATATTAAATATCAAAAATATAATTTAAATATCAATTCGCGATTAGGAATTTTTATCAAACCTTAGTAAAAATACCTATTAAAAATCTTACTTCTCAAGCGAAATATTAAAGGAATGATTTAAAGGAAGGAATTTAGTAAATATTATGTTGTATTTGGGAAAGTAGTGAAAGAAGTGTTAAAAAGCAATTTATCTTGTCTGAGTGGGCTGTTTATGAATATATATTTTTGTAGGGTTTTTTGTTTATTTCAAAAAATAAATAAGAAAAAAAATACCCATAATTTATTTCTTAAGCAAATTTTAATAAAAGACGAAGCTGTACGCTAATTTTTAAAAGCAGATTAGCAACACTTCCTATCCTTTCAGTTATAACAAGCTGAGCTCTTCAAACTGGTTATACCTAAGTCAATTAAACTGAAAACTTATGCCGCGATTTTTACCTGCGTCCGTAGCGGGCAAGTATCGAACACGATTATATCATTATTGTAAATTAACAAAATTTATTCACGCTACGAAATCGGATTTAACAGAAAATTGGATATAAGTCATATTTCATATTTTTATCTTACATTATCAATAAGAAAGTTTCGGAATATATAAATCGTGTTGTGTAATTTATTATAGATAATCTTTTACCTACTTTATTATTTCAAACAGCGCCGTCTTACCATTAAAAAGTTCATTCTAAATTCCATACAATATTTAATATTGACTACATATTTTGTTCAGACTTCATAGTGAGATAAAGCTTCTTACAATTGCATTCAACTTGTGGGTACCGAGGCCATCGCGTTACAGGAAGAAGAGTACGAACAGTGTTTTGGACAAACGACCAAGATGTAGGTTTAAGGGGCTCCTTTTAAATGTGAATTTATCTTCATTGTCTACACTCTTCTTCCTACCTAATCAAATTTTAATCCAACCTACCATGCTGCCTTTGACGTACGTTTTAGAAGTAAACAGTGCACCAAATAACTATAAACCTATTCCTAATCATTTCGTAATGATTTTTTATGTTAAATGTGTGATCTTTAGAAATGTTGATAGAATTTAACAGTATCTGTATGAAGGTGACAGTAAGCATACATAAATATTAGGAGCTTTAACTACCTTGAGTCTATGGTCATCCACGTCAAACATGTTCCTATGAACATGTTTGACGTGGATGATGAGGCACCTATATGTTCAGGGATTCTGTTTTTCATAAGTATCCATCTAAAGGATGCAATAAAGAGCTGTTTCTAATATAGAAGTCTTAGGATAGAGAACCTCTGGGTTTATGTTTTTATTTTAGATTCTATAGATCGTTTTTGTCGTTGTATACCTTTAGCGCTCTTAGCACTGAAAGACTAATGGCTTCACGTATAATTAACCGTTGGTTTTTTAGTGGGTAGCCTTAAAAATGACAGCATCCTCTATGCTGCCCGGTAGTCCAACATCACCCCCCGGCCGTCACCCCCATGGGCCGACGGGGTGCCCGTAACGGGTTTTTCCAACGGAAAAAAAAAGGTTGTTACAAAGTAGTTCAAAATTTAGTAATAATGTATTTATATTACTTAATGAGCCACCAATCCAGGTAGAGAGTTCGAAAGTTTTTTTTCGGACATTACAATAAATGTAGAAGCCTAACTTTTTCCGCAAGAACTCGTAACATAACCCGTGAATCGGTGTCACCGAACCGAATTTCTCGTAGTTCGGTGAGGGATATCCGATAAAAGACCAACAGGCTAGCACCTAGCGCCGATGTTCCAGACTATGGAGTTCTGCTTTCATAAATGTGAGTTCACCTATTAGCTCGTCTCAATTAATTCCAACGACACTAGCTGCTTTTTATCGGAACTATCTCAAGATGAAAACAGTACTCCATGCACGACCGATCTTGTGATTTATACAAGCAAAGCAACTACTCTGAGTTTCTTGATTTCGGTGTCACTGGTTCGGTCGTTTGATTTACAGCTCTCCACAACTAGAGAACAACTCCCAAAGAGAGCGGATTTAAGCAAATCGTTCATGTGCAGCAAAAACAGTGCTGTGGAGAGCACTGAGAGAACTGAGAGAACTTTTTTCTATTTATTTGAATAAAGTTGCTTTTTGCTTAAGAAATTACTAAAGGTAGTTTATAAAGATATTGATATTGTTTTAATTACAATATTTATATTTTATAACTTTCTTAACCAAATTATATTTAAAAAAAAACAGTTTGGATAAAAATTCTTTCTTTGTTTTGTTTTCAGAATCTTACCTAAAACTCAGGAAATAAGAATTTAAGACAAACTTTTCCTAATAAGAATTCTTATCTAAAGACCTTCTGTTAAATTTTATTAAATATTTTCTTGTGTTCTGTATTTTTACGCCTACAAGTTTTATACAAGCTTTAAGTAATTACGATAAGTTTTTAAGAGTTTTAACTAATAATAAACATTTTGATATAATCAAAATCAGACTTTTTTCTTGCATTTATCATAAACTTAGACTTATGACACCATATGATCTAGATTAACAGATAACAACAAAATATTAAATCCCAAGTCTGTTCACAGACATGGGCTTTAATATTTTTTATGATAGGATCTCAGGTGTTCGAAAGATTTAAATTAGAAAATGTAATAATAAATGCGAGTTATATCCGTAAAATAGTTTTATTGATAACAGTTTAAAATTCAAGTTAATCGTAGTACCGATAAAGAAAATACAGTGACACTACTATTTTTATATGCTCCCAAAATGTACAAGGGCTAAAAGGATTCTAACATTTTTTAGAGTAAATGTATTATATCTTAACTAAAAACCGTAATAGAGAGGCTAAAATAAAATAAGATGCGCAGAATTGTCAAGAAATTAATTATTGCCAGAGTTCATTATCTCCAACTTTCTTCAATGTATTGTTATAAATTTTAGATATTATTTTTTATTATTTAGATCGGTAGTAATTTTTGTCAATTTATTCCATTGCCCAAAATAATTTTATAAGTAAGTCAAAATTTTGTAACTGTTAAATTGCCATTAATATTTATATTGAGAGTCGCTTTTAATTAAAGTTTGCAAATACTCATGAATAATGATTTATATATTACTTTTAACCAGAAAAGAAATTATTTTATATTGAATTATTAAGTTTTACATTGTTTGCAAAGTTAAAGTGAATAAAAATAAAAGCTGAAGATTTAAATCTTACAGTTAAACATGAAACATAAAATTTTATTTACGTACAAGAAGAATTTCTATCGTCAAGATCGTAACGCGTTTGTGCAATAGATCGTGAAATTTCACAGAAACTTTTATTGGTATTCCGCTAAACCGAGCGGAGTCTTACGCCGCCGTAAACTTGTATCTTCTAATGTTTACCTTCAGAGGAATATATGTAAGGTAAAAGTTATGTTGTTCGTGGTAGTAATATTATTTTAGTACCCTAATTTCGTTTGTTATGTTTTTAGTTTGGGTTTGTGATGTAGTTTCCTTTATGACTAATTTTTACTTATATTTTTTTATCTACACTAGTTTTAGAACTTAAAATTGAGTAGATTACTTAGTACCTTAGACCTCCTACCTGATTTTTAGGTTTATTATTATAACTAATATCAGATCATACAAAAATAATATGCTTATAAACTTATAAACACATGCATTAAATGTATCATAATACAAAAAATAAACTTTTATAATTTATATACCTAATATTTTAACATAGAATTAAGCAATGAAGCCGTTTTTACCAACCCGCCAATTATGTTCAGAAATAATTATTCAAATCTATCAAGTATCTTAAACAATCAAAAACAAAAACTTTTTAGTTTTATAACATTAATATAGATTTATAGACAGTGTAATTTTATTTTATTATAATAAAATAATCAACCGTTTAATTGTTACTGGTTAATTTAGTCAATATCTTCTACAAAATATAGACAGAATTATATATGCACTTATGGTATACTATCCGTCATATATTATTTCAAAAGGTTTACAACTCTTAAGTATAGAGTTACATTAGTATGAAACATAAGTAACATTAATTATATAATATAATTATAATAATATAATAATTATAATAATATAATATAATTATATTATAATAATATAAATGCGTATTACCGCGAGATTTGTTTAATTAGTAATGTCAGTGGTTAAGTAGTCGTAACTAACATACATCTTCCATATATTTTTTACATTTAAAGATTCAACTTGTTACATTGTTGTTGATTCAACAGTTGTTACTGTGTAATATGTAATTTGAATACAACACCAACAGTTCAACGAAATTTTGAATGATCGGAAAAACGATATATTTCATTTTTCCGATCATTATTATTATAAATATTTAAATTTTAAATTTTAAAAATTTCCTTTACAAATTAGGAAAGTAAAGTAACTACTTTAAATGAGGATAATTATTTTTATCAAAAATATATTATATATATAGTAGTTAAACCTAAATATTTACTATGATACAGTTGCTCTATTAAAATAATGGTGTCGTTAATCTCATTTTATTGTTTTTTTTTACATTTTGTTAATTAAACATTGTACGTCATAGGACTTTATAAAAATTGGTACAGATAAAGTTTTAAATCTTATTTAAAAGATACTGTTGCAAAAGTAAGGAAAATAATATAACTTTGTAAGTAACAAGATAACTGTTTTTTTCTTTGTTTATTCTACTTAACAGAAAGTATATCTTCTCTAGACAACAATACTTATTATTTAAATATTGTTTTAAAATAATTTAAAGTTTAAATTAAACTGCAGTTAAACCTTTTTGATTTATTTATATAAACTTAACACATTAATAAACATAACAATTAAAGTTCGAACAAAAAAACTCATTTAAAACTCGTATTCTACTTATGTATTCTACTCGTATACTCGTAATACTCGTACTCTTGTTCTACTATTACTTATCAGTGATATCATCCACTAACATTGAACATAATGTAAGATAATTCATCCTAAAAGCCGCAATTAAGCTGGTTTATGTCCAATTTAGATGTGCCTCAAGTACTAAGCAAAGACATAACCAACTTATTTGGCTTTATTTTAGCTGCCAATTATAAGAAAAAATGTTGTAAGAGAAAATTATCTTTCAGACACTTACATCTCGTCTACCCGTGGACACGATTGCTGCAAAGCATTCCAAACGTCGGGTGAAAATTAAAAAGTAACCAAATTATACGCGAGTTTTAATCCGTAAAAAATTGTTTTATTTGAAAATTATCTTACCCTTTATTATTTTATTTTCAATATATATTATTTATGTTTTATTATAATTTGTTATATATTTATTTAACTTTGTTAGTGATTATTCCATGACATGAACTTTGAATATGTTTTTTTATGCTATCTGAGTTCCCAATTTTTATTCCGAATTGAAAAGTTAGCACCTCATTTTGCAAAGATACTAATTTATTTATAATCATCTCCTGACTATATTCAAATTATTTAAATTTGGAAATATTTTTTTTTTATTAAAATTGTTTTTTTTTCTACTAAAATGGTTCCAACGGTAGACACTGCAAAAATACTTTCATATCAACAAAATACTATAAATACTTAAAATGATCTCATATATATATGGAAAAGATAAAATCAAAAAGATATATATATATGTATTTAACAATAAATAGAAAAGTAGAAAATATTTTACAACAAAAGGTGGAACAAAATTATCTCTTACTGTAATATTGTCAACATAAAATTACTCTCCCGAGCAGACGCTACTATAAAATTTTCTTATTATGACAGAGACAAACGGTTATAATAAGCATTTCTTTCGTGTGGATACAGATGTTTTTGTTATTGTCAGGGACATAAAGTAGCTGTTGTCATCAAGTTACTCGCCAAAATAAATTTATTTATCCTATTAAATAATAAATTAAACATACAAATAAACACATCTTCAAAATTCCAATATATTTAATTGAGTTCAAATTGAATTCTTCAAAATATTTGAAAATTAAACTTCTTTAACATTAATTTTGAGTATCTTAAACTTCATAGAAATAATAAACATGCGATGTAAGTTGCAGAGAAACAATTGTTTTCATATTTGAATTATGAAACAGTGGTAAAAATTTTAAAATTAATCTTAAAATTTTCAGAAAAACCTAACTTTTATATTTACTGATTACAGATTATATAAACTAAATATTATTCAGTATCATAATTTATTTTCATAATTTTCATACCATAAAATTTTTGATGTGAGAATGCTCTTTATTTTGACACAAGTTAAAAGAAAATTTGACTGATTAAGAAAAACCAAGTATAATTTGGAACTAGTAATATATGTAAAAACGTGACAAATTTTAAAATCTAGTGCCGTTTAAACCAATTTTAAATTAAACATAGTCTTCATAAATGGTAATAAGCTAAACATTTACTGACTGCGAATTATTTATCTATTCAACCATCACTGGATCACCATCTCACAAGAGTTTCGTGAAGTATCTATTCTATCCTTCGGTGGCTGAAAGATTTACGAACCACTTTCTATCTTCTCTATCCTACTGTTTTATATGCCTAGTTCGTCGAAATGGCGGTTAACATTTACAACCGGAATCATCTGATCGAATGTCATCCAGTCACATAAAAAATAAATATTATAGGTAATTTATTAGGATTGAGATAAAAAAGTGTCTATTATTATATGTGTTTTAAATATGAAATCAATCTTTTAAAAGCCAAGTGAACGTTATAATTCCTACAAACTTCCAAATACCGAAAAGGTGAAAAGGTTACAAAACAGTTAAATTTAAATATAAATTTAATGATAACAAACTTTCAACTCTGCGCAAAACTTTTATAATTATGGCAAAGGATGAGTTTCTGTTGCAAGGATAAAGTTTTAAGGATGTTATCAATATGACAAGGTTTTAAAAATTAAAAAACACAGATATTTGAGAGTTTTATAATATATTTTTTATTTGATATTTGAGTTTTTTTTTTTGGGAGATACCTAGAAGAAGCGGACTAGTTGATTACAAAAATATTAGTAATCGGTTTCATGAAAGTTTTTAAAATAATTGTTCAATAAAATAATAAAATCTTATTAAAAAAAATCAAAACAATTTTATTTATGTTCATATATTTGTAATGTATTTTCTATTAGGCTTTCAAAACAAAAAAACTTATCAACATATTTTGAAAACTTAAAATATAACATTTGATTTTATTTCTACAAATATTTTATTGAAAAATAAAATATTGTATTTAATTATTTTTCATCTATAGTAGAAAGTTTGAAGTGAATCAACTAATACTATGTACAAATCAAATTATAATGTTAGCCTGTCATTAATACCTGTTTAGATAAACATTATAAATTGAGGTCATTTACAAAATAATTACGGTTATTGAAGCGTAAATGCGTAGTTTAGCAAAACGTGCCCTAATTAGTAAGTTGGCAACGTGGATAACAACCTTTAGTTTCAAATTTAGACTAGTGACCTATCCTTCCGTACCTCAACTTTATTACTATGTAACTTACTATTAATATCTAAAACATAACTTTTAATTGTTTTTTAATGAATATTAAAAATCTGACTAAATTATTAATTAAAACTTAGAAGTTTTGTAAAACCTATTAAAAATGTTACTTCTTTAGCGACATAAATAGAAATTTATCTTTATTATTCAGATATATTATGTTGTTGCTAATTACTGCCATATTTTATTAGTGAGGAAAGTTGTGAAAGTGTAGCGTAAAAAGCAATGATCATATCTCGATAGGATGTTGTAAACATTTTTATGAATAAAAACCCTTTTGAGGATATACCTATAAAAATCTTTTTCTACTTTGTTATTTCATGTCTTCTCAACATTAAGATGTACATTACAACTTCCTCACAATATTTATTATTTACTATAATATAAAGTTCAGATTTCATAGTTCTGTCAAAAAAAAATAAAAATGTAATAACATATAAACACATTTTTTTTTATTTAAACAATTTTTTTTTATTTATGAAACTTTTTTTTACTGTAACTAACCGATTAGAAAATTTGAGTTTGAGAAAGTGACGCAAACCCAATTGGCATTCGATAGAATATAATAAGACAATAAATACGAAATTACAAAAGTTATTTACTTAAATAATACTAAATTTGTTTTTTGTTATGGTCCAACTTATAATGGTTACGTCAAATATATATTTTTATGCTATTTTACAAAATGAAAACAGTTAAACTTATTTTTATTATATCAGTCATAAAGTGGGTAAATTATACTTAATAAAATCAATATTATCGAACAAGCAAGATCATCTTAATCCCACCTTTAACCATATTATATTGTTTGGTTAAAACTTGAACTACTGTTTCTATAAATAAAGTTGCTTTTCGTTCCATAGATTGGTTCTTGATTAAGATTTTGATAGCGTCTGCACTATGATGTTTATGTTTTATAACATTGTTGCTTATCATAAAAAGAAGAACATGGATATTATAATATATATATATGTAATAAACATATATTTTTATAATAATATATATAAATTATCTAACTAATTATATTAAGTATTATCCAATTAAATATTTAACCTTAACTTTCGAAAAATATTGTACTGACTATTTTATTTACATCAATATTTCAAATAATATTACATAGAGAAATTTACAGAAATTTTCTGTGTAATTCGTGTAAACAAACCAATAAAAAATACCAAATATATGTTTCATTCTTTAAATCTACATTCCTCGATACTTTTTAAAAATAAATGAGTTTATATACTTTTGCCAATCTGGTCTGTAAGTGGTTTGTCATTTTTATTTCTGTGATAATGTGTTCAGCGGTCAAAAGAAATTCTGTCTAATAAGTCAGTAATTTATGCTGGGAAGAACGTAATTTGATATCTATTCTTGTCAGCAGTAAAGTATTATAAAATGACAGAGGTGCAGAATTAGATATATATATGTTAATTGGTAATCAGTTATAACTTAAAACACTTAATAGATGTTCATAAATGAATAAATCGAATCTTTTGATAATATTTGATTTATTTTTTATGAATGAAATAAATAAAACAATGGAGTGTGTTACATTATGATAAAAGTCAATTGATCTCACTTTTACTTCAATTCGGTTTTATTTCTTTTAGAAAAATCGTAAGCTCGGAGCGTGAATAAAGTATGAGGTCGTGACAAAAACTGAAGATAAAGTTACTAAGATTATACAGTTTGGTGGGACCGAGATGGAAACTCGCAACGAATTTATTATTTAATCAATCCAAAGTCAGAAAAAAATTGTCACGGCATAATAAAAGAAGATATCTTAAAAGATTGTTATGATATCAATTTAAAAAAATACATTATTTATCTAACTAGTAACTCATAATAATTTATACTAATAATATTTATTTATTCATTAGCATATGACATATTACAATTTAGAAATTGGGTTATAAGATACCTCTTTTTGGAAACCGCTATTCCACAGCTGAATTCGTTAAAATAGATTTTACTAACTTTACACAATAATTATATTATTTTATTACTTTTGTTAATTAATAACTTATATCTTTTACATTTCTTTATTTTGTTCAATAAGTATATTTTAATAAATAGATACACTTATTATAATAAATAAGATTATGTATGCTATTTTGAGAGTAAAAAAAAGGGTTACATATCTTGAGAAGTATACGTGTTAAGATTTTATTACATCTAACTAATTGTTTTAACAGGGCTTTGATCTTTTCTTGACTTTTGTTTTAATCAATCCACAATATATGGATTGTTTAAAACAAATTCATCACAAGATGTTTTTAAAAATAAGTAAATCATTTTAAAATTTTTTTTTGATTATCTTATAAAAGTGTGCTGCCTGTATCTGTATTTTGTCGATGTGTATATACTTTTTTTATTTTAATTTTTAAGGTTTTTTCAAGTAAGGTACATTTTAATTTATTTGTAATACATATGTTAATGATCTTCTTATTTATATTTATTATTTTGTTCTAGATTGTTTCAGACCGTATACTTGATACTTATATTGTTTTAAATAGCTTATAGAATGTTAGGTAAACTATATGATCCGTAGTTATTGTATAAATAGTTTTAAAACTAATATAATCCACAGATCTATCGTTTTGCGTGTTAAGAGTCATACGTTGCCAACATATTAATTTTCTATAATAATTTTGTACCAAAGTTCGCGTTAATTTTCCAACTCGTTTTTGGAAACTTAACATATTCACGCAATTGTTTTATTTCAGGAAAGATTTCATCTTCGTACTAATTGCAAAAGTTCCGAGTGAGACTGAAGTAAGGGATCATATTAAAATAGTAGTGAAATAGATTAATAAGATATTTTATTTAAATACATTTAATAACCATTTATTTGGTCCTTACTACGTTATTAGATAGCTAATTTTTTTCCATTCAATAAAATAAAATGATATAAAAATAATTATCTGTCCTAAAATAGATTTAAAACCATTTTACATTTATTTAAATTAACTGTCTACTTGGTATAGATTTTGTAGTCATTACTAATATTTTAGGAACTAATTAGTATTTCCTTTGCCTTTTAATAGTGGTGTTCGAGTCTAGGCACAAAAATAATAATAATAATAACAATCTTTATTTCAGATTTTTCATATATCCATATATTTGTTAGTAGCGATTTCTTAAAGACTATGTTAGTTAACAATACAAAACGTCGAATTAAGTATAAGTTTCTTTTCGAACGGTGATTAAACTAGCCAGAAGCCGTTTCCTAGTTCCTCTATCCCTCCTTCCTAGTTCCTCTATCCCTCCGTCCTAGTTTCTCTATCTCTCCTAGTTTAAAATTTTGATTTATGGGTGACAGTACCACTTACTATAATAACTTAAAACGAGTTATGTTATGAGTTTCATCATACCGTAGTATGTGGCCATAATACTATACTATTCATAAAGATTATTTGTTTTGAGATAATTTTTCTACTATTTTTAAGATTTTACGTTATGGTGATAAAAATATATTTTCTGCATAAATATAATAATAATAATATATAAATTATTAAATCTTCTTTTATGTTTATCTTAAACACATATTTATATAAGCTTTATCCATTGAATGCGTCACGATAAATATTCCAGTGGGGTGTGAGAGCAACTGAGGCCTGTCAGCTGTCTGACCCCGTTACATTGTAATGACTAAAATCAAATTATTACTCATTTTGCATCGCGTGACAACGCGATGCAAATAAGAAACATCTTATGGTCATAATTTTGAACTAAGCTAACAACGGGCAGGGATTAACATCATGCTTAGACCTTTTTGAATATTTTGGATGTTGTTACGTAACCAAATATGTAAAAACTTCACGATTCTTAAGCATAGTAATGAAACAGAGGGCCAGTTTAAATCCTAGATTTCAGGGTTACTACAATATTCTCAAATATCAAACGTAACAATTAACGTGTTTCTACCTAGACGTTTGAAGTTACACAGATTTGAGAACATTATTTATTTTGTATTTTCTTAGATTTTCACGAGTAAAAATTTGAAATAAAACTAAGCACTTACATCTCGTCTACCCGTGAACACGATTGCTGCAAAGCATTCGAAACCTCGGGTTAAAATTAAAATTATACGCGAGTTACATCCATAAAAAGTAGTTTTATTTATTTATATCAATAATTATATGTAAATAATATAATTATTAATAAATTTTTTAACAACTTAGCATGCTTGAAAATTAAGTCTACCTTTAATAACTAACTTTTATAATTTTATATATTCATAGTTTCAATAAACAACACTAATATTTAACAAGCTTTAAAAACACGATGAATTAAGAACAAGGGATGTAATTTGTTAATATTGGATAGCGACTTGTATTATCTATATTAAATGAAGTTTATTAATTAGAAATGTCAATGCAGTTTGTCAAATAGCAAAAATTTTTAATTTAATGTAAATATAATTAAAAAAATATATATTTGTCAAATTAAAAATTACAATTTTTAATTTGACAATAATATTATATATAATTTATTTTATCAATTAGTCACAAAATATAATTGAAGTGATGTTATGTTTGTAGATGTATCTTGTAAGATTAAGATAATCAAAGACATTAATCACTCTATAATCCTTAAGAGCAATAACCATTTAAGTGTGAGCCAGATACAAAGCTAATCTAGGACGAAGTATATCTGCAAGTGAACTGATAGGTGGAGGCTTTGCAGACCATTTCTGAACCGATGTCGTGTTTGAATTCTGAGTATATTCTTATGTCACCAATTTATGTAAAGTACATTAAAACTCACATGGTACGTCAGTGTATAACGTATGATTATACCTTCGCAATAATCATCCCTCATATAAAATATTAGGAGGGCACACCAAAGATCAAATTTTGAGTTGCTGCGCTCGCAATATCTCGGTATGTGTTAGCATATTGAGCGAAACGAGGTGCAAACAGCACCGAAGGTGCATTTATAAAACGTTGACGCATCGTATCCTTAATTTTTTTTTTTCATTGTAAAATTATATTTACCCAAAAAAATTTTGCCATTGAAGTCTATGGTATTTTAGTTTTTCCGTGATTATTCCTCGACGACTTGGAATATTTGAAAATTGTTTAAATTTTTTTCAAGTCCTCCAGACTGACGTTTACGAAATTTTTGGATATACCGTTTTTGATTGATGCTTGCACAAAGGATGCAGAAAAGTCTCTCGAGAGCTTTATTATGTTATCTCAAGTTGTATACCCATACAACTTGAGAAAATATAATTGAGCGAATCATGTAACAAATATTTTACAATTACAAATTTTAAATTTTAATTTATCGTTGGAATTTTGTAGGAACCTCAATATTAATCGTACTGAATTTAACATTACATCCTATAAATTACAAACAGGTATCAGACAGTCAGATATCATTATCGCCACACACGTACAATGCAACAACATAAACTATTTGAAAAATTATATTGGGGATTTGACACTGCAACCTATTTGAAATATTATGTGGTTAAATAAAATTTTTATTATAGATATTAAATAAATATTTTCTGTCTAATATTTTGGCTGTATAAAACTTTAGAAATTGGTAATCAGTGCGAGCTTTATCATATCAACTTCGTGGTTAAGATTAATTTTATATTTTTAATATTAGTTTTTATAAATTAATACAAATTATTGAAACAATTAACAATTTGTTGGATATATAGTATATTTCATATCATAACAAAAAAAATTACTATTTGTTTTTTGACGCTTCGAGATATTTTTTAAATTGAAATCACTTTTTATTAACATTAAGAATTATTGATTGGTACTACACCCCCTATCATGTTAAAAGTATTTTTAATCGCAAAAACGTGGTTTTCATTTTTTTTTTTTACTAAAAAGGTACTTTGTGGATTTCGCTAAAAAATAACCAGCTTTTATTAATTTAATTAATAATTAATTACGCATATATTTATTAGTGAATGTTTTAACGTTATACTTCGATTTAATATATGATCGAGATAAATATGAGATTCTTAAGTAATTTTAATAAATAAATACTTAAGATGTCATTTTATGAATACGTAAATTTTTAAGTAATAATTTTATGACTTATAATATTTTTTCGATTCACTAAGGGTTCTGCAATAAATTTAATTTAATGATGAGGAATATTTAAAACAACATGGTAAAACAACATTTGGTATCCTGAGGATAAACCGAGATCAACACATAAGATGCACCGCAGGACTCCAGTACAGTCAGCTTGTGTATGCTCAGCTTAACCGCACCGGAACCGGTTCGGTTCGCTCTCCACAGGGATACAGACCATGGATGCTCAGGTGCTTGCAAAATAAAATTTTCCTGCGACAATTAATGATAATTTTTCTAATATATTATAAATATACATATTAACAGCATTGAAATAGAATTCGGACCGATCGACATAAGTATTACTCATTAATTATATACATATTAATTTAAAAAAAGTTAATTATAAACATATATAGAACATCAAAAGAGCACGGAGACCAGTTTGTAATTAGGAAGCATCGGCGCACGACAACTCTGACATCAGAACATGTACAAGACCATTACCAGAAATGTAATTAACAAGTAGATTATAGTAAACCTAACAATGTTCAAATATCTTATGATATATTTACAATGTTCTTATTGCGGTCTAGGTGTCGGATTTGTACAATGGAAGAAGTGAAGCCCTTGTTATTTTTCGTTCATATCATGTGGTTAAGTAATTATATATTTTTTGAGACTAGGACTCATTCTGTACATTATTTGAGAGATATTCTAATATTTTTATAAGAATTACGACCCAAATTTATGGAAGTCTTTATTATTTTCCTATAAATAAATAAATATATAATATATAAGTATCCTTTAAATAAGTTAATCTTATAATAAAATGCACATGATGTACTTGCACTTTTATTCTTAAGTATAATAAATAACCAGTTATTAAAAACAGTTTATTTAATACTTCATATACTCTATAAACGAAACCAAATAAATAAGGAATAATCATCATGTATTTATTTATTTTTATATTTTCCACTTTCAATCAATACTAATGATCACTTGTGTACGTCAAATGGAAGTGCCAGGAGGGCCTATTTCGATGCCTTACATATCGAAATAAGCCCTTCTGTAGAATCACTGTCCAACTTATAACTAAAGCAACGAGGGTTCCTGCAACCCTAAAGCAACGAGCGCCCTGGTCTGAGAAGAACCACACAACAAACTCAGCAGGGTTTTTTTTTTTTGTATTGTGATCACTGTTTCACAAACGTCCATATATAGTAAACAATTTACGAACAACTAGAACCATCGCAATCAATTCCTTGTGGAGGCTAAATTATAAAAACCAATTAAGCAAATCAAATAAAGCTATAATTATGAAACTGAGCCAGCATCCTAAAAAGTAAACCAGGAAAAACCAAAAAACTAAAAAAACCGCCTGATCCATTCACTTGAAACTTGTTATAGCTAAAAAAACCTCATTTAAATCTTAAGGCCATTAAAAAATATGTAGCTAAAAATCTTTAGCATAAAAGAGCTGTTAAACGTAATGCGAAACAGATTCCTTAAATTAACCTAAATTCGGTTTAACCTTTATAATACGATGCTTTTCATTGCGAACACTATTCCATTATTTCACAAAATACAAAATTTGGTTTGTCACTTAGTCTGGCGTATTTTCTTGCAATATGATTTCCACTTCTTCGCAAAAGAGAGGATAAAACTTTCACGTTACAAAACTCTAGCCCTTTTACTATTATAATCATTTTGCTTTGTTAGGTTTTCGAAAGTTTATTTAGGATATATTCTGAAATTCAAATAAAATGGTTGATTTAATGAACCTTCCGTCGGATTATACTAAAGCATTCTTTCTTAATGTAATCGTGACATTCTGTGAATAAGGTTGGTAGTGTTTTTGTGGATTAATAGTTAAGAACACTTCTTTGCTATTTAACAGAATTAATATTAGTTAGTATCAATCTGTGGTAATGAATTTGTGTGGTGAATACATATATAATGTTTATCCTGTGTTAGCAAAATAGGTATTGATATAATTATTAGATTTTATATTAATTTAGGACAAAGTTTGTCTATTTTCATATATTTACAGTATTTACCACTATCCGCTTTAAGTTGTTTTTGGTAAGAACTTTTTTGTGCTGTCTTTCTTTTTCCGGCCGTGTATGCCGTGGTGGTCTCTCTCGGGGGATCGCCACAGGGGTACAACAGCCCGGTTCTCGGACTGCAGCGCGCATGTTGGGACGTGCGTGATTTCCTGGGGTTCGAGGACAGTCATGGATGCCTCCTGAGGTACCCAATATCGCCGGGTGGTAGCCCGTGGCTGTCAACTGCGGGGTTTTGGGGAAATAGAGGGCCGGGCTGCTTGCACCGGGTGCGGTGTTCGGGCGCCCTCGGTTGTGGGAAGTTGGGCCGTTTGCGGATGTCACTTGCTGCTCCCAGCATAGCCGGGTGATATTTGGCCGTCACGGGTTGTTTGCTGCCGATGGCGGCGGCCTCTGCTTCGGGCTCCTTTTAGGGGTCTGGGCCCGAGTAGTGGAGTCGGACCGGTACTCCCTGATTCGGCTTTCTGAGTTTCGGCTTAAGTGTCAGCTTGGTGAAGAGGGCGGTGGTCTGGCTCGATCGGCTTGGGTGGGGGGCAAGGGAGCCCTTCACGTTATAACAAGCCGGCCACGGGAGAGAGTGGCCCCCCCGCGAGCAGGTGGCTGCTCACGTGGCCAGCCGTCGAAACAACGCGGATGCATGCGAAAGCGATTCCCGTGGCGCTCCACTATGACGGTAAGATGGTGATCGTCTGATTTAGTGGGTAGCCTTAAAAATGGCAGCATCTATGCTGCCGGGAGTCCCACATAAACGGCCTCCTCCTTCCCCTTGGAGGGCCGTGTAGCAATAAAAGCTTCCAGACGAAAAAAAAAAAGGGGCGCACAGCTCTTAAGACGACCTATAACTTTAAAAAAATATATATGGTAGAAACATTCTAATCCTATTATTCCAGAAACTCGTGGCAATAATATTTTACAGCTTTTGAGTGATTTGATTTTGGTATTGTTTCGTTCTGTTTCTGTATAAGTATTAATTCGTACTGTTATGTTTATAATTAACCAACAAATGCGTCACAATAAATATTCCAGTGGGATATGAGAGCGGCTGATGCCTGTCAGCTGTCTGACCCCGTTACATTACAATGGCTAAAATCAAATCATGCTTAATTTTGCATTACTTTTTCTGATATAATCATGGTTTGGAACTTAGCCAATATTCATTCATTGCTTCTGATAATAGCTCCTATAGTGTCAATGGGATTGATAACTTATTTAAACTATTTTAAATATCTATATTGTTGTTACGGTACATCCAAAAGAAACGCGCACACAACTGTCATAATACTTATGACATATTAATGAATAGCAGGCCTAGATTAAATCCTATATTCAGTGGGGTTTCATATCCTCAAACATTTTCTCAAACTTACAACATTTTCTCAAACTTTCTCAAACAAACGATAGAAAATAACGTGTTTCTATCTAGACCTCTCAAGTTACAAGGATATGCGAACATTAATAATATGATACATATTAAAATTATGCTTTTTAATATTCTTCTATGTTAAGCATATGTAAAAGATTTTATAGGATGAAATTGAATTGAAATTTGATTTATATATTCTACTTATAAAAGCCAACTTATTATACTACTTTATATGTACTCACAATTTGTATAAACAACACATATATTTAACAAGCTTTAAAAACACTATAAATTAAGACAAGGGATGTAATTTGTCGATAACGGACAGCGACTCACTATCTTTATTAACTGGACTTTTTTGGAAAAAATATGTTAATGCAATTTATTTAATAAATTATAATTATAGCTTTGCAAAAAGTAATATAAGGTTTGCCGAATTTAAGGTTTTTAATAAAGTTTTACAACATTTTCTTAAAAAACTATTTTTTTATTTGATCCACAACATACAGAAACAAAAATAGAAATAAGATGTCAGGTACATTCTTAGATTAGGTAGGTAACTCTCTTGAGATTAATGTTTATTTTACATCAATCACTTAATGACTCTTATGAGTAATCACGATAAAAGTGTGAATAATCTTATTGAAGTATATACTTAGCTAATTTAGTACGAGGTAGAGGTGTGGTCGCCGACTGTTTTTGAACCATTACTAACACTGATTTGTGAATGCTTATTTCTTACTTTACTGTAGTATCATGTCATAAGGGCTGAGCAGATACTCATTTTCGAAAAACTCAGTTTTTCCTTCCGATCTGTCTGTCTGTATGTGTGTCTGTGTGTCTGTCGAATTTTATTTTTCAAATTTTGAAAAACTAAAGATATATTTGGAATCAGCATCTAAATGTAAGATTCACTTTTCAAAATTATGTTGATTGTCCAACGGGAAGCTGGTCAGATCGGCCGCCGAAGTTACCGAAAAATTGAAAAAAAATTTCGAATTTTTAATTTTTTTAAAATTTAAAAATTAATTAATTAATTAATTAATTTAATTATTTTAATTTTTTTTTTTTCTTTTGTTTGTTAATTAATTTGCGAGTTATAATTTGCCGATTAGGAGTTTTTCATAGCGGCAAGCTCGATTGCCGCGTGTTAGATGTTTTTAATTACTTTTTATTTCCAAACCGAAAATAGTTATAAAAATTACATTCTCGAATTAAATATATTAAGTTTTTATACTTTTGTTGGCACTTTGTAGGTACTCTCAGTAAATAATAAACGTTGCAAACTATCACCAGTTCTTAGTATTAAATTCATTGTACATTATTAATTGTGTACTAAACAATATCACAGTAAATCCTACAAATTACGAGTAGGTATCAGATAGGATGGTGAGTATTATACACAGCTCATTATCGCCATACACGTACTATGCAAAATCTTTTTGGATTCGCAAACTCTATTTAAAGAACCAAATTGTTCCTGCAATTTGGGATTTGACAATGTCACCTGCAAACCTATATGAAATATATGGTAAATTAAGATAGAAATTTTTTTTTTTTTTTTTTTGGAACTGCATAAAAATTAATAGCACACATACATAGGATTAAAACACTTTTAATCATCATTACTTTTTGTTATAAAAGGCCCAAGGCTCGTACCTGGCTAATTGTTCCAATTCAATTGCTGTAGAACGTTTCAATTCTAATCCAACACTAGTCACACCATCAAATTTTATGTGCCCGATATGTCTACCAAAGCGCAATTTTGGAAATACTTTTCATTTTAAATTTCAAAATTAAAGTAGATTTTTTTTAATAGTAGATAAACTGAAACAATATAATAAAATAGAATAAATAAACGGAAATATATTTACTAGTGACTCTTTTAATGTTTTACGCATATAAAATATCTAATCACGAAAAATAAAAGATTCCAAAGTAATTTCTCGAAAGCTGTTATTCTAAATGTTTTCAAGTAATCATTTTATAAGTTATAATGTTCTTTCGATTCACTAAGGGTTCCGTAATAATTTTCTTAATATTCAAACACAAGGTCTATTTTAAAAGAAATATGGTATGATAACTTATGAATCCTTTTAATAACTCCCTTATCTAAAAATTTGCAAGTTATTTTATGTATAAAAAAAAACATAATTTGCATTTTAGGTGTAGATTGAAATTTAGATGATAAAGTTGTATTATTTATTTTTGGCTTTACATATTTTCCTTCCATCAAGAATCATAAGTGATGGAAAACTTATTTTAAAACACATAAGCGGCACTTGAAACCAACCAAAAACTGAAAATTATTCGTTAATATTTATTTATACCAGTTATGGGTACTGTTTCTAGATATTCTTTAAGTTTATACTAGAATTTTTGATAATTTTCCTGAAACCTTTTAAAGTAGAAATAACATGTTACCTGACTATAAAATATAGATCCCTTTTTTGTAACTTTAGAAAAGGTACCTTTATGTTAACATTTATATATCTAAGAAATCAAATAAATAAAATATTTAAAGTTTTATGCTTCAATGCTGTGATTAATAACAAAACGTTGAACGTTGAAAAAACATACAAGTATCGTAAATTAAAAATATAATTAAAATGTCATTTCGTATTATTCTCTAATCAATTCTAATTTAGATGCATTTCTCGCAAAAACGCATAAATGTAGCAAATACATCATCGCAAAAAATAAGTGTTGCCAGTTATAAAAGAAATACATCAATTTGACACCATATAGACAAAGTTGTTAAATTATTGTTTAATGAAATAGCGCATTTTAAAAACAATTTTTTTTTTAATTTTATAATTTTATCAATAAAACTTATCTACTATATCAAAATTATAAAATAATTATTATCAATAATTGGACTTGAATTTCATAATATTTTCAGAACTTTTATTAAAAGGTTAACGAATGTAAACATTATTCTCAAATTTCTAAGGTTATAAAGTTAAAATTTCTAATTATATTTTTATAAAGATAATTTTATAATAAAAATAAATTATCTTATACAGTTTAGTTTATATATATTTGAGAAATTGTTTTATTAGATTTCGTAAAAACCCTTATCCCAATATAATCTACCCTTACAGCATTATGGAAAAATACTTTTCGTAAGAGAGGTCCTCATAAACATTGGGTACACGTCAAGTTTATTTGTCTTCCGATTATCCGATGAGTGAGAACGTAAAAATAACCTTTTTAAATGTCCATTTATATTTTAAAAATCCAAATAGTACTAATATTATAATGTTATATGTGAATTATTCTATTGATATTTGAATATCATGTTCTTTAAGGGTACTCTTACAACAATTTTCCGAATACTGTCTAAAGATATAGACATGAATTATAAATACAATTTAAAATATTAACTAATAAGAATTGTATGCAATATATATAAACTATAAATATAGAAAAAAATTAACAAAACATTAATATCATATGAATGTCGTTTAGATCTCAAATAAAATTAGAGCTATTATTTTCTCAAACTTTGTTGTTTCAATTGGCTTATACATATTGTTCTCAAATTAGAAACCCTTGTTGTATCCTCGGTCCAGGGGAAGTATTCCCGCAAGAATCAACGCTGAGCTTAGAGAGACCGTGCGGTAGGCTTTACAAAGCTTTAGTGCGAAAGATCATTGTATAATATTTAATTGCTTTTGTGCTCCCAGTTTATCAACTGCCCGATACCATGCATAGGCTGCATACACTACAGTCGGTTCTACAACGGCTGTATAAATAATCTTTATAACTTCTGGGCTTAATCCCCAGCTCACCCTCGCCGTGCGTGCCAATATTCTATAACGATTAATGGCCTTTTTGCAAATATTTTTTAGGTGTGTATTGAACGTGATTTTGCGATCTATTGTTAGTCCTAGCAACTTAAGTTCGTCGGACATTGCAATGTGTACCCCTCCCATGCTCAGAAGTGGGGTGTCGTACTTTAGCCTTCGCGTGATTTGTGCGGCCCGAATTTGAGCTTATTTCGGATACCCCATGCCCGAACATGTTCCAGGATGACATTGGCCCGTGTCTCTATCTCCACGGTTGTATCTCCGTCAAAGACGAGGACGACATCGTCTCACTGCAGTATACTACATAATAATATACTATATAGTAGTGTACTATAGCAAATAAATTATAGTACACGTAACAATGTACTACATAAAAATATCGTATAATATTATTTAACGTTTCGTATATAATGGTCCAGTTCTCTTATATATTTGAACAATAGAATAAGTAAAGCCCTTGTTATTGTTCTTGGGTATGGTGTTGTGTTTGTATTGTGTTAAAATTTTTGCCATTGATTCGAACCCCTGAAACATCCTGTATGTTATTTTGTATTCGAATATTTTCTACGAATGACGTTTCAAATTTATTAAAACCTTCTCAATCTGTTTTAAATAAATAAAATATAAAATTGAAATGCATTACAATTAGTTAGTTTAGTTTATTTATTAGTTCGTTATATAATTTTATTGTTGTTATCAACTTGTCATTTGCAGATAAGATTTTTATTATTATGCAACATAAATCACTGTCTAGATTCTCAAGGACAATTAACCCTGAATAAGGTAAAATTACAGAAATAAGACGAAGAGATTGATAGTGTTCTTTTCAGTAGTGATTTCAATACCAATCTACCAAAGATGTAAGAGCTCTTACATATCTTGAATAACCAGAAGTGCACTATGTTAAAGGAGCATCTGATAGATAAGTTCCATTTGAGCCAGTATCTCTGACTTTAGGCGGATTTTCTAAAATAAACTTTATTGTTTGTGGGATAAAGTTTAGTTTATGTTAGTCGTATATCTTGATATTAAATGTGAATTAATTGGGAACTATTGTTTGATGTGAAGTAGAATCTTGTTAACCACTTATATATTGTAGTTTTATCAATATTCATTTAATTTTCGAGTGTTTCAAAAATAATATCAAAACATTTGAAATTATACACGAGAAATTGAACGGAAATCATATTGTTAAATCTTATAATTATAAAAAATATGAACAATTACAAAAATTATTAACGTTTTATTTTGTTTGTTTGATACTTAAGAAATGTTGACAGTTCTTTAGAGTTTATCACTGAATAAATTAATCGTCCGTTGCTTGCAATTAATCTCACATTATTTTATGTAGTAACTTAGTATTTTCTTAGATTTTCACGAGTACACATTTCAAATAAAACTATTTTTAGTGTCAGTTACTTACATCTTGTCTACCCGTGAACACGATTACTGCAAAGTATTCGAAACGTCGGGTTAAAATAAATAATGTAACCAAATTATACGCGAGTTTTAATCCGTAAAAATAGTTTTATTTGATTTGTAGTAACTTTTTAATATTGGTTAGATAAAAATAACTTTCTAAAAAATATCAAATGAAAAAGTTTTTTTAATTGAGACCGGACTCCTTACGATCAAACCAACACGTGTGCTTTTATACTCAGCATGTGAGCTGGACATATTTTATTGCATGATAAGGTTAAACAGCTTTGGTAAGATTTGCTGTAGCTCTTTATTTATTACCAGGATTGCACAATATATTGATTTAGGTCGAGATCTTAGATTTAAGCTTACTAGTGTACACAACAAATAAATATTGAGCCATAAAACAGGAACCTGATTTCTGTTCTGATTCATTTGGCACGACATTCATATTACACATTATTTAATCTGCAAATCTCCTTTTAAATTACAAATATGCTATTAAATTGCTAACGGGTGCATCTTTTCATTATTTTTATAGGCAGATTTTTTTTTATGAATGACAAATATATAACATTTCAAGTAAGTTATAAGTGCTGCTGTTTATTTATTTCAATTGTTTTATAGGACATTTTTTAGTTTCTGCCTAATTTTGATCATTGTCGAACACCCTGTGATAAGCTACAGGTATACAGATAATATATCACGTCTAGCCACCCTGAAGGTCGGACATAAAAGCATTTTATAATGATATAGGAACATTATTTAAAGATAATTTCCTATGTGCAAACCAATAAAGTATTTTTTATAACGTTAGATATTTAGCATGAAATAGTTGTGAAGAACATCAGGTCCATTCGTTTTTTTAAATAAACATTACTATTTTCTAATTGTGAAGTTAAAAATATTATTTTATACCTCAGTAAAAATTTAAATAGTTTACCTAAAATATGTTTAAAACCTTTTAATGAATGTTTTTTACTATGTATTTTATTGTTAGGGAAAAAAAAGCGTTAAAAGGAACGAGCTTTTATTTGAAAAAGTGCAGCTAATGGTTGTGATTTATTCGTTGGTCGTCGAGGCATACACACGTGAGTTCATCAATGTCCAGTTGCGGTAAAAGCTTGTATCGTATTTTTCTGAAATAATGCGCGGAAATTAAAACTAAGTAAAATTTAAAATTTTCGTAGTTTTTCATGCCAACGAATTTTCTGTTAAGGCTCTTGCGGCCTCTTGAATTCTAGGTGGTGTTCAAGACGTAGGACGCCTGCATTACTACAGGGCTCCAATTAATAATATTTCCACGACACACCAAGAAGTAAGAGAGAGAAATAAGAGAAAACTGAATACACAATATTTCTGTAATTCACAGCACGTTTTAAATATGCGAAACTTAGTTCAAGGTTCTATATAAGAATCTATCAATATTTTTTATAGGTCTGTTAAATTTTCAATATAAAACGATATATAACAGTAGCGAACATTTCTAACGAATAGCGCATTTCAAGCAAAACTGACCACAATATATCATTTTTATGCGAGGCCTCGCTACTTTTGAAAAATATTTAAATTATTTCTAAATGACCTGCTATTTTTCACATTCATCCCCCCTCTATTAGGGTTAAGCAACCGTCATAAATATAAATGAGGGATTTTGTTATTTCACTTACGATCTATACAGAAACCAATTTAACTTCTAAAATATGTATGGTGATTTTTATGTTTTTAAGTTTGAACTATTTTATTATACCTTTTTATTTAACATTAAGTAGTAGAAGGTTATTCAATAAGAATAAGATAGACTCCTGTTATCAGTTATGAATAACAAATGCATAATAAATATAATAATAGCTAAGAAGTAAGAAATCTTATCAATATTAGTAATTAATTACTAATATTTCATTGGATGTTATATATATTCTGTCAGCTACATTATACGTATAGACAAATATATAAAGAAGATTCAGTCACTTTTAAAATTGTTAAAATACATACTTTCCATAGATTCAATATATTTTAAAATAAACTTGGGCTCATGTCAGTTTATATTTTCGTTTTGTCGGTGTCTATTGACGTGATAAAAGTAATTAGTTTTAGGTCTGTTTATAATGTCTTTTAAAAAAACATAACCTTGACAAGTAATAATAAATAAAATAATGTTATAATAGTTATTCAAAAATAAAGTCTTTTCAATAAATTAGTTATAGTTAAATGAAAATATAAGAATTACTTTTATAATTTATTCATAACTATGGCTGTTATTTGGTAGATTTTCATTAAAAAAAATCATATATTTTACATTTTTGTTAATATAAAGAATATATAGGAAAAATGGCCAATCAATATCACAAAGAGGCAAATATTAGTATTTATGATATAAAGATACAAAGCTCCATAATAAGCAAAAATAAATTGTAATTCAAAATATATTTGAAAGAAATTAAACAAATTTTATTATCTTCAATAGTAAATTTTATCATAAATATACAATAAATTAAAATATGTACAACATTAGGAATCGAAAAGGTATAATGTGTTAAACTTACATTAAAATTCCATAATAATTTAAACTACACCAAAAGTTACGTTTAGTTTTTTTATTATATCAATTGAGTTTTTCTTACTAAACTGAAGTTTTCGATATGACAAGATTTTAAAAACGAATATATAAAAATGTTTTGCTTTGAACTTTACTAGAACAAAAAAGTCTTGTTGCTTAAGAAAAGTATTCAAATTCAAATTCAAAATATCTTTATTCAAATAGGCATTTACACGCACTTTTGAATCGTCAATTATTACATTATAAAAATGTCAGTATAGTCAGTCCGTCCTTAAGCTACCACCAGCTCGGAATGCTATTCTGTTGAGAAGAGCTGGCCAGAAAGTCAACAGTTGCTCTTTTTAAAATATGTGAACAATGTTTGATGTACAGATTAGAATATCCTGCAAATGAGTCAACAACCAAAGCTCCACAACCTAACCTTTTACTTGATCGAAATACGATCAGCTATGAACTCTATTGAAACTTACAAAAAGAACACTCCAATGTCTATGATTGCATAAAATATCTTCAGGATTGTTACAAGTGTGTAGTTGGTATCATCTTATATTTTATTAAACTTTAAAGATTAACGAATAGGTTGAAAATCAGGAAATAATATTTAATTAATAACAGAAATTCTGTTAGCACCTTCACTGAATAAAAGTTCGTATGTTCTTAGTGTATAATTACTGCAAAAATTTTACTTTAATTTTGAAATAAAGCAATGTTTTCACATGTATATGTCTGTTTTAGAAAGTTTGAAGTGAATCAACTAACTTTGTGTACAAATCAAATTGTAATGTTAGCCTATCATTAATACCTGTTTGGATAAACAGTACAAAATGAGGTCATTTCCAAAATAAATACAGTTATTGAAGCGTAAATGCGTAGTTTACAAAACGTGCCCTAATTAGTAAGTTACGTCGCTAACAACCTCCAGTTTAAAGTTTTCTACCTACCTACCTACCGTACCTCAACTTTAACTTATTATTCTATAATAATATACAACATTCCATATATATTAGATTATTTATTTGGATTTTATCTTATATTTCTTTTGCATCATAAATATATTTTATATATAAATTTATTATCATTATTCACTTACTCTTCTTATTTCATACCAGTGTCGCGATCCCTCTGGTGTAATAAATAGTAGACGCCATCTTTACATAAAAAAGTGCGGTATAAATTCTACACCATATTTATTGTTTATTGAATAACTTATTCAGATAATATAAGACAAGGCAATGAAAAAAATATATATCCAGGGTTTTTAATATTTACCAAAAATTTAACTAAGCCATAACTAAATGTAAATTTCAGTACGACTTGTAAATAAAAAATATAATAACAGTATTTCAAAATAGAAGTTAAATGTGTTGAATTGATAACTAACAGTTGAAAAGTTTAAAAGTTTAAAAGTCTTAGCATCATTATAATTATCAATATAGTGTTTTTATTTTTTTCTAAACTTTGCTATCGTTAGTTACAAGAAGTAAAATATATAAAAAAAATTTATGAAACCAAAAAGAAAGGTAGTTAAGCGAAGCTCTCTATGAGAGACTTTTCTGCATCCTTTGTGCAAGCATCAATCAAAAACGGTATATCCTAAAATTTCCAAATTTTGCACACTGATAGAAATCAGTCTGATAAATGTTTTAAAAAAAACTTTAAAAAAAAATAAATATGTCTCATCCTAAAAATTATTGAGGACAAAATGCGTGCACGTTTTGTAAATGCAACTTCGGTGCTATTTACACTTCGCTTCGCTCAATGTGCTAAAACTTACCGAGATTTTGCGAGAGCAGTGATACAAATTTATGGTCTGGTTCGCGCTCCTAGTTAAAGTTATTTATATTAAGAGACATAGTTTATCCTAACATAATTTTATCATATTACTTCAACCTCAACCTCGAGATAAGTTTTAACTGGTGTATTGATGGAAAAAAAATACTTACAAGTTTATAATCCTTTGTTATTTCTACAAATTGCAAATTTTTAATATGATATAAACAGATATGAACATTGAAAAATAAAAAAAGATATCTGTTTTTTTAATATCTACATTGTGAATGTTCCAAAGTTTCATAATATTTTAAAAAATATTTTGATAATAATAATAAAATTAAATTTATTTCTTAATAATGAACATGTAAGCTCTTTTAATGAACCTGATTAGATGTAGAAAATATCGTTATTCTTGTAAAACTTTGACGAAAATTTAAAATATATTATTATTTATTGATAACCAGAAAAAAAAATAATCAAAGCTTCCAATCCAATCAATGCAAGATACAATATGGAGTTAGAAGACTTAAATTATTTAAAATAAATGTGATATAATTTGATAGGAAATTAACAAACATAAAAATATAATTTTATTTTTATTTCTATTCATATGATTTATACCTTGAACTGAACGAGATATTCATAAAATATGAAACTTGTAAGAAGTTCTTTTTCTTCATGTTCGTGTTCGAAAAAAGCGTACTACATTATTACGTACTAAGAATTTTGAGAAGTTTTTAAAATAACATGCAAATTAAACTTTTTTTTTTATGAAGTCTTATACATATTTTGCTCGTAATACACATCTTAAAAAAAAAACAATTTTTTTTTACACAAACATGGTACACGAAATGTCTTTGGCGGTGATCGATTCGACATGGGTAGCTTCAAAAAAGCCCGACAAGGCTTTTTTGAGTCTTCGTATGTTGCACGAGTTCGTGGGTGGCGGTGATCACGATTATATTTTTATAATGATCAATGGAATACCATAGGAGAGTTTATCTTTTCCTTGATTAAAACAGAAATGTAATTTTGGTATATAGAAGATTTTAAACAAGATTGTATATAAATCAATCATGAACAAAGTCTATAAATGTACTTAAAATAATAACACTACATTATTTCATATAACTGTCTGCTCTGAAATAAAGAATTTATGTTTTGATGTGTATATAATAAATACAAAGTAAATATACAGTTAATTATTGTCTGACAAAGATGGTAATGTGGTGCAGGCGAAGTCGTGATCAATACATTTTCTCTTAATATAAAACGAAGTTGAACATTTTTAGCTAAAATTCATAATTAATTTGAATATTGCAATTAGCAATATGATTATTTAGAAAAATAACGGAAAATGTTGCATCTTTTAATAGAAAGAGCTTATAGGGGTAGGGAAACTAACAAAAACATAACAAGCGATCAGTACATTTTATAAAAGAAGTTTTCCCAAAAATCGAAACAAAACAGACTCTCTATCTTAAAGCCGCTCCTGATTGGACCCTCACGATGGACAAATATGAAAACCAATTCGAAATCCCTGAGGATGTTGATATTTTGTCATCCAGATCGGACCGAGCAAAGACTAAATTTTTCAAAAGAAATTCAAAATAACAATAAAATATTTCTATTTCATAATCACTAATTTGTTTGGACAATATCCTCATGAATTAATTTCAAAAAGCTGGCCTCAGTAGTCCTTGAAAATTTAAATGTTAATTCCGTTCACGGTTCATGATGGGATAAAACTTTCACAGTTCAAGATTTTACTGCTTTTACTCTTAAAACCGTTTCGCTTAGTTTAGTTTCGAAAGGTTTGTTTAGAATGAACTCTGAAATTCAAATAAAATGAGTAATTTAATGAATCATTAAGCATGGCTTTATCGAATGAAAGCATTAAATTTTCATAATAACATTTGTATTAATTTTGAATATTAATATATATAATAACTACGATCTGATTCTGTCCTTGAATATTGGAAAAAGTTTGTTTTGATATAAATCAAATCTGATTTTAAATTTGATTATGTTTTCCTGTATCTGAATATTTTTTCATAAAATAATTTAAAATCAAAAACATAACGTGTTTCATTATTTTAAAAATACGTATCCGAATATTTTTTATGCAAAGGGTATTGGTATAATCTTGGAAGAATTTAAAGTATATTTATTATTCATCTTGGTGTATTTTTTAACAATTAAATACTATTTTGTATAAACATAAATAAATGTTAACAAAACAGTAAATTTAAAAAAAAAAAACTTATATCATAAGATTTTTTTACTAAAGTTCTTTTGTACGAAAACTGAGTACCTCAAAATTTATTCTTGTTTCATACCACAGTTCTCTCATTAAATAAAACCTTCTTTAAAGGCAGTTAAGCAAAAGTTTTAATCATGATTTTTTTTTTAATTTTTATTTTACTTTTGGGTTATTACTTATTTTATTGATTCATATTTTTAATTCCAGCTATCCCTGAATTCCAGTCTTATAAATTCTTATAAATTAAATCTCAAAAAATATTATTATTCTTTTGTAAATCATCACATACGATAATATTAAAATTTAAAAATATCTATTCAGTACGCATTTGAATGAGTGAATAACAATATGGTGATAAGTAAATTGACTTTCTACTTAATAAAATTACTTAAAGAAAAAAATTATATGTCAATGAAATGGTCATGAAAATTATATGTCAATGAAATGAGGTCATGAAAATTCTGAAGATAAAGTTACTAACATTATAAAGTTTGAAGAAATCGTGACAGAAACTCGCAACACATTTAATATTTAACAATTGTTAACGGGAGCGAGCGAGAAGAAAAATTTTGTGTAATTGTTAATATTATTTTTAATTCCTGATTAAGAACAATATTATAAGTACTCTTATTTTCTAAATAAGATATTTTTGTAATATTTTTGTTTTGTCGCTTGGGTATTCTACACAATTTAAAAAAATGTATAATAAGTTATTCACTGTGTATGTGTATCATAAATAAAAAAATAATACATATATCTAGACATAGTCTAAAAGCATTATCTTTACTTACTCGGCCTCGTGTTTGAAAACTTGACTTATTCAGGCCATTGTTATCTCTGCACTAAATACTTCATCTTTGTTCTAATTGCAAAAGTTAGGCAGTAAGCCCAAAATTAGGTATAATATTAAAATAATACTACAAAATTTTATAACTTCATAGTCTTGTCATTCTGACATTTTAGCTTCCTGAATTAAATATAAAAAAAATAACATTATATTGTTAAATATGTTCAAATTTGACTTCCCAAAGTTATCAAAATTTACTAATCTAGACACAAGTAAACAACAGTTTTGCTTTCTTAATTGAAAAGTTAACTGTTGTCAGCTCATATCTATTAAACAGTCAAACTTTAAACTAGATATTATAAAACATATGAATATCTCTTTTGGGCTTAGAAATCAATTTAAATTATATCGATTAAAAGAATTTAATTCATTGCTTTATATACAATAGAAAAACTGAAAAGCTATAATTTAATAAGTTTGTTATAGAAAAAAAAATAATGTGGGTTACTTGACTTGACAATTGGTAAGTGAAAACATATGCGTAAAACACTTATTTGTCAGTCAAGAGAACCGCAGACAAACATTTGCTCTCAAAAAATAAAATACTTTGTAGCGCTAATTAAATATTATAAATTATACAATACACGAACTCAGCAATACAATAATATCAGGCTTTAGATACAGCATGAGGCGGGGAACAACAAGACGGCGCCCCAAAAATTCAAGTCTACCCTCAATTAAATTAAATTTTTTCGTACCGTACAAGAATCCTTCTATAATTGTTAATACACAGCTTAATCTATAAAAGAATACTAATACATTACGGAGGAAAAGACGCCCACGCAAGTTTTAATAGCCTATGTGGAACCGAATAGAAAACAGGACAAATACTGAAATATTGCGACGTTAAAACATTAAAGAGTCAGAAAATCAATAGAACATCTATTAATTTATAGTAAAGAATCAAATTACTTACGAACTACTGTTCCAATAAACTTTGAAACTGTCAGGGAAATTCCGGAAATACGAGTTATATTTATATTAAATAAGCCCTGCAATTAGACACACGAATGATTAAGGATCGTGGAGGAGGATTAACGCTAATTACTAGAACACACATCGAGGAATAATCATAAAATGATAGCCGGAAGTGCTGCCGATGCCGCTAGCCGATGCCGAAGTATGCAAATCAACAATTCGGCTACGCTTGCAGTACTTTAAATTAAATATGGGTAAATAAGAATAACGACAAAGAGAGATAATTAATTAATTGTCTTTGAGAACAAACAAGTCTATAAAGTTGATTTCGTATGGATATGTTATAAAATATAGTCTTTTCTTAGATTTTCACGAGTACACATTTCAAATAAAACTATTTTTACGATAAACCACAAATCCTCGCTAGGGAACCCCGCTACATAACAAGAATGATTCGCGAGCCTATTGAAATTAAAAATATCCTAATTTCAATAGAGAAGATGGTTGGAGCCTTTCTAACACCTGGGACCGACTCATAAATACTGTGAAGTCTCACGTCTGTGACCGCACTGTCAGACCTCAGGATACAGTTAGTGCGTTTTGTCTACATCCGGAACTCTATTCCCGCAAACTAAGGAACCGTTGGAGGTAGATGATTAATTAACTGACTTTCTGACAGACACTTACATCTCGTTTACCCGTGAACACGATTACTGCAAAGTATTCGAAACGTCGGGTTAAAATAAAAAATGTAACCAAATTATACGCGAGTTTTCATCCGTAAAAATAGTTTTATTTGTAATATTATAAAATATATCAATAAAATAACGCAGGCTGAATTTATAAAAATTATATTTAATTAATATTCTAGCCCTACAACAATGAATCAATTAAGTAAAACACTAATTATGAACGATAATAAAGTATATTTTTTCTGCAGCAATTTGAAGAAATTAAAGTATCCTTAAGCTGGCAACATTCAATTGCTATAACATTAAAAAATATCACAGACTAATTAGGTATTTAAATGAGCTGTCCACAGATAATAAATTAACCTTAGGTTTTAGATTTGAGAGAAAATAAAAATCAAAATATTAAACAAAAATTTTTAAATAGGAAATTAAATTTTATATTATTATTTCTGTGTAACAATTTGTTGTCTTTAAAAAGAATTTGCATTACATAAATGTGGTTAATATCAATACAAAATTATTTTTTAAATATTAGCTTCTCTTACTTTTCCCTGAGTCCTTTATCGTAAGAGTGACCTAATAGAGATAGGTACCTTGCAACTTCTTATAATAGCGGCAGGCTGTTCAATTTATCGACAGGAATTTCTATTTTGGGCCTTTTATTTTATCTGGGGCCTTATGAGCTATGATATACGAGATTCCTTGCAAATAACAACTGACTTCACGCGCTCTAGCCGTATAAGGACTTCATAAATGCATAATGGTATAGAGTTGTAGAATTGTATGCCACACGTTAATGTGTATGGATAGCTTTTGATCGGACATCACGCACGACAGTGTGTTATAAAATTTTTCCCTTTTAAGTTTGGTCTGGTTGTTTTTCAAGTTTTGTCTGGTCCTAGCGAATAAGAGCCCTGGTTGTTAGAACCATTGACTAAGCAAAATCCGACAGACTGGTTCGTATCGCCTGTGCGAATTCCAAAATAATATATGACAGCCAGAACATCTACTAATGGCGTAGAGAAGAAAATGTGGACATGTTGAAGACGTCTATTTCAGTGTCACTACAATTTTTTCAAACATCAAACCTCAAGCTTACTAATTAGTGACATGTTTAAAAGTATTTCAAATTAAGCCAAATTTGTAAATGTTTTAAATGATATGTATAATATATGCATATTCTGTCTCTATAGTAAAGTATGTTGAAAAATTGTGTATTTTATTTATATATTGCACCCTTAATAATATTTTCACGTTATATGTTGATAGGTTTGCACAAGCATTAAAATGTATACGATCAATTGAGGACAGGGGATGTAATTTGTTGATAATGGACAGCGAGTGACACTATCTGTATTAACTGAAGTTTATTGGTAATAAAATGCCAATGCAATTTATTAGTGTGTCATTTGTAATAATGTAGCCTTATTTAAATGTAAGTACTAAATAAATTTTATAAATATATTCTGGATTTTATACGAAACCATATATTCCATAGATAAATAAGAAAATATGAAGATATACAAAAGTTGTCTAATTTCTAAAACACTATTGAAATTAAAGATTATTTTTGGTTTTTATAACATATTTGACGGTACAAATATACCAATACATGTAATTACTTTATGCTCCTTAAGAACGGTGAAATTACCAAGCTTTACTAAACTTCGGCTCAATGAAATATGTTTTAATGTTTCTAAGATTTACACGAGTACTACACATTTCAATAAAACTATTTTACGGATATAACTCGCGTTTATTTTTATTTTTTTTTTAATTTAAACCCGACGTTTCGAGTGCTTTGCAGCAAACATGTTCGCGGTAAGAGGAGACGATGGTATGGTATGGTAGTCAGTCAGTTTATTTGTCACCTACCTCCAACGGTTCCTGAGTTTATGGGCATAGAGTTAAGGATTCACACAAAACGCACTAACTGTGTCTATGGGTCTGGGCAGTATGTTAACCGACATGGGATTTAATATTTTTTATGATAGCATCCCAGGTTTTAAAAACACACAAATATACTGACTGACTGACAGACACCATCATCTCGTCTTACCACGAACACGTTTGCTGCAAAGCACTTTAAACGTCGACTTAAATTTTTTTTTAATGTAAAAACAAAAACGAGTTATATCCGTAAAATAGTTTTATTGAAAATATGTTTTGTAAAATTTTTATTTTTCAAACCAGGATAAAAAATTACAATGGAAGTAATCCAAATTCGTTTTGAATTTAGGGTGTATGAAAGCACCTTTGCGTTTGAAAACGTTTCTGAACATCGTTATTTTTGCTACAAAAGGCTGAAGGCTCGTGCACCGGCTAATTGCTGCGATTCAATTGCACTTGTAGTTTTCATTTCGAACTGAACCGACGTAAGTCAGACGATCAACTTTAATGTGCGCGATCTTTAAACTGAAATGGTCATTTTGGAAAACTTCTGTATTATAATCTTGATATTTTTATTATTAAATTTAAGTTTTTGAGATAGATTTAATAAAATAGTGACGTTCTTAATTTCAAACAAAGATTTAAACTTCATTTCTTAGTATAATTTACATTCACTAAGGGCTCCGTACTAACAATAAATATTTATATAATATATGAATAAAATGTATAAAACAATATGGTCCTTTAAAAAAAAAAAATTTTAATTTTTATCAGTCATTTTATAAACTTCTTTATCTTCAACAAACTTGCTAGATTTTACTTGCCTCCTAAATTACGAGTGTATATAAATATACTTAATTTTTTTTCTTTGTAATTTTAGTGCTGAGTATTTCAGTATTACTAGTATTTTAACCATGACAGTAAGTAATTTTACATATTTTACTTCCATTAATCCGTGGCCGAATTGGAGCCGTTAGTTACATAGAAAGGTTTTTTTTTCCTATGAAATTCGCTATAGCATTCTTCCTGTATTAACTATATTAAAGAATAATCTTAAAATCCATATTTTTTAAACAATAATACATCTAAGAATATTTTGAGTTAATAATAGTTTGATCGCTCGTTTAGATACGGAAATAAAATAAAACTAGAATCAATCCTTAATAAAATATACTTTTTAGTTATTGATTTTTTAACTAAAACCACGAGGAACCGTATATAACAAGTACATATCATGTCTTTTGTATCCGTTAATAACAAATTGTCATCATTTACATATATCCTACATATATAAATGACAACAACTTAAATTTTATTATTTTTTTGTATTGAAACTTGGTATTGAAACTTATATATAATTTGGCCATTCTCTGAGCTCATAAATAAAGACGTCTCACTCACTCATATTTACATGACAACAGCAGTATAATTATACATAATATTATTTTTTTGTCTTTATAAATAATTTTTCAGTATGGAAAACAACTATAAAACTGATAAAACAAAAGTTTATAATATTTATAATTTATAATTGAAGCCGAATTATTGTTTTATTTTACAAATTTTTATAAAAATCTTGACCCCAATATAATCTACCCTTACATTAAGGGATCAAAAATACTTTTCGTAAGAGAGGTTCTCATAAAAGTTGGGTACACGTCAAGTTTATTGTCTTCCGATTATCCGATAAGTGAGAACGTAAAAATAACCTTTTTATATATATAAAGAATAGTACATATTTATATAATACATAGCTTTATTAATAACTCTTTTAACATTATTATTGTCAATAACACCTTGTCTGAAACTATATATTATATACATTTCAAATAACAATTAAAGTTTTATGTTATGAGAATTGTACATATATATGATAAAATGTAACATATTAAACAAACGTAAAAGCAAACTATGGATTTCAATGTGAGTGCCGTTTAGATTTTGATAAAATGTAAAACCTCTTTAGTTCCTGTAAACCATATTGTTTCTATAAGTTTATACATACTTTTAGTTTTTTTATACATACTTTTATACTATAATTACTATCCCTTATTGATAATAATAATAATAAAGTAACAAAACTTATAGTAAGTGTAAATATACTAAGTTATTTACCACCATCTTGAATTAATGAATTGGTTGCTTTGTTGTAATAATTTATATTAAATTTTATCACTTTTAATTCTCGATATATTGTGTACAATAAATTAACATTTACAATTATATAAACATGTCTGTACGTAGTGTATTGTGTTTATCAATTATTTCAATAATCATTATTAATTTATTTACAATATTATTTCTTTTATTTACAATTTTCAGTATAAATTACTTCGATAAATCTGCCATTCGATTCCATTCAGCGGTTAAAGGTTCCACTTCTATTAAGGAGTTTTTGAAGAAATAAAATTTTCACGGTTCGAGATTCCTTTTACCTTTAGAACCATTTGCATTGTTTGGTTTCCAAACGTTTATTTAGGTCGCAAAGCGTTCTGTATTATAAATTAAATTATTGATTTAATGAACCGCTTTTGTTACTTTACTAAAACTTTAATTAAATAATTACATTTCAATAATGTAATACCCATTAGCACTTTTAGGGAATTTTAGTTTATAGATATAGATTCTTACAATTTACATATTAAATAAACAATGCATAAATGTTCTTTTGTTGATAAGTTACTTATAATTTATTACGATCAAAATTTTTTTAGATCGGTTGTATATCTTATGATAAAATAAATATTTTTTAAGTTAGGATTGCTTATTAATAAATAAAATGTCTTTGCTTCATCCAGAACACCATTTTACAACTATTCGATACAACAATAAATTTACAACAATTGCTATACCATAATTTTACACTATAAAAAATAAAAGTTTTTATTATTGTCAACTGTCTGGTACTCAGCCATACTTCAAATAAAAAGCATATTTATAAAATATGTAAGTTAAATGTGAAAATATTTCAAACACATTTAACATAAAAGATACATACATTTTGGTATATGAAATTGTAACATTAAATCCATGATTTTTATTATATTTAATTATTCGACCGTGCTCAGGTTAATTCTATCGGAATGTGTTCGAATATTTCCCAAATCATCCGTTCATGAACTCGGAAAATGGATGAATCGTGGCGTGACTTACTTTACCTATTAATCGATCATTCACTTTCATGTACAAATATATTATGATTTATTATGTATATCAATTAAAAAATAGGCAGGGCATTTTGAAATTAGAAAATATCGCTGCCAACCAACACTTAGAACAGAGCCTGTTGCAAGATATTTGTGTAATTAATATATAAATTATAAAAACATGTAATAAATATCAACATAGTATGACGTTATATTAACGATATTTCGTACATGATAGTCCAGTTGTCCTACTTATTTGTACAATTGAATAAGTAAAGCCTTTGTTATTGTTCTTGGGAATCTATTGTGTTAAAATAATTATAATTAATACGAGACAATGAAACATCCTGTATGTTGTTTGTGGGATATTTAATACTATTTTGTGCGAATGACGATGCGAATTTAATGAAACCTTATTAATCTTTATTCTTAAGCACATGATGTACTTGTCTTTTAATTCTTCAAATTAAAATAGCCAGTTTATTAGTTCATTTTTAAATTTATCCATCGTATAGTTTTTACTGGTGCTTCTTTATCAACCTACCCTTTGAAACAAATAAAATATTAACTAGTCTTACGTTGCATAAGAGCAACAATTTTATATTAAAGTTACATTATCTTTGACTTTGAAGCAAGTATCTGCAAGTTCTCATATTATTGTTGTTAGGGGCTTGTCAGTATCTAGAGCTTTTTATGAATTTGCAAAAACAATTATAATATCTTAATCTTAATATCTGGTTATTTTTTAAAAACAGTTAATCATTTAATAAGAGGAAATTTCAGCCATATAACGAAGAGATATGTGCTCATGTGTTACTTAAATGTTAAATAGTATTTGGAGGATTTATATCCACCAAAAACTTATAACTCTAAAATATTTTCAAGGAGCAGAAGTGCACTATGTGAACGGAGCAACTGATAGATCTTTGAAACCTGGTTCTTTGACCTTAGTCGGTATTGTAAATTGGACTTAACAGTTTGAGTGTATAAAGTTTAATATATGTTACTTCTTTTTGTCGGTATAGTATTACAAACTTTTGAAAATAAAATTTAAATCGAAAATCTTTGGTTCTTAAAAAATAATCACAGTGCTTTAAAACTTTTAATGGCTCGGAATTAATTAATTATCTGTTTCTTGCCGTTATACTCAGATAGGTAAGTATAACAACTGTGTAACACTAAATAGAGAATCATATTTACCTTTTTATAAATAACAAAATAAAGAATTATAAATCAAAACGTAATTGTGTGTTTGTAGTCAGTATGTGAGCTGAATATTTTTGATTCCAACAAAACTGATATGGGTAGATTTGTTGAAGCTCTTTATTTAATATTTATTTCAGGATTGAACATCGGTTTAAGTTAAGATACTGAATTTAAGATTACTTTTCTTAACAATTCGAACAAAAAAACGTTGAATCATAAAACTGTGACCTGATTTCTGCTCTGATTCATTAGGCAGTCTATTCATATTACTCAAATTGCTCAATATTTTTTGAATGTGAAAATCTGCTTTAAATTGCGAATATGTGTTGTATATGTATTGAAAGTGGGACGGAAAAATTGTGTTTGACTTTTAATAAAACTTCCGTTTTTTTTTATCGTTCCTATTTTCGTTTCATTAAGTTTCAAATTAAAATCTTTCTAAAGAAGTTTTATTTCAAAAGTTTGTACACGAAAACAAGTTCAGTATCATCAATGCATATCGTTAATTACTATAACAAAAGATTAGATTTAAATAGCTATTTCAGAAAGACAGACACTATAACCCTGTTAACACATTATTAAATTTTGTCCATTTTTAAAATTTTATCTCATCACATTTCTTTTATTCGTTTATGAACTTAAAAATATTACTTAGATCAAGTAACTACTTGACCTAACTTTTGATATTTTTTTAACTAGAAATCTAACAAAAATATTGACTTAATTTTTTTTACCTTAACTAAAGTGATAAAGGACAGATTTAAATTGTAAATTTTTGATACTTGGCAAAAATAAGATAATCCAATTGGTGCGGATTAATGTTAAACAGAATCAATTCGGAAATATTAAGTTTATAAGAATTTTGCCTCTTTGAAGTGATATTGAAAAATGTTTATCGATATTGGTAAAAACAATTGAATAAAGGTTCAATAAAAGTATTACAGGTTCTCAATCATATTCTGATATTATTATTAATTTTACAAAATCTGTATATTGAATTTATTAGAATACCTTTTAACACATCGCCACATTCATTTTTATGGGAGTTGTGTGACAATTTTGTAAAATACATTTTCCATATCTGATGATTTGGCTAACACAAAACACCATGATTTGATGGACACGAAACGTCATCTCTATTTGAAGACCCAAAAACAAAATAAAAGGAAGTAATTTTAATATAATAAATGAGAAAGAAGTGATGATTATAAAAAAACTATAAACATTACTAATAAATTATCATTGAATTTGATGCTGTCATGTAATAAATTATCTCAATATAAAATAATCTATAACATTTTTTAAACATTTTATTTGCATGAACAAATCATCTAAGAAAAAATTGAAAAAGGGAAACATTAGTATTTCTGATGATGTTCTTTCTTTTACAAAGAACATATACAAAGAAAGAAGAAATACAAAGAACTGAAGATTGGACTGACCAATCAAGAATATTTTGTAACCTGAAATATATTTGAAAGAAACTTGACATATTTTATCACCTCCAAGTGCTATTCGTACTCATTTTTTATTATACCAATTCCTTAGTTCAGTTATAGAATTTTGCTATCATTTCACTGAGACTCTATAACTGACTTGGGTTTGGTAGCATCACCATCTAACAGCAGTTACCATCTTTTTATCGATAGGTTTCGTTTGGCTCACATTTTCAACTTTATTGTCATTTTTGGATCAGCAAAACAGCGGTTGATCTTTACTATAATAATCATCTGATTATTTGCAATTCATTCCCGCAATTTATTAAGATTGTTATGAAGGAAAAGTATTTTAAATTCATTTGATATTTCTACTGCAAGCATTAGAATCTTTTTTTTCCTTGTAATATGTATATATGTAACCTTAATTATCAAAATGTGAAAAAGTTATACAAACAGCAAAAACTTTATATTCTTTGAATTACATCAAAAGGTCGGTCGTGCGCATTTTTTTACATTATGAGATTTATTTATACCTTTGAGCTACTAGAAGGAACGGTCTTATTTTTTTAAAAAAATACTACCACTTTTTTATTACAGGAAAATTGGTACATAATTTCTTCATGTATTTCTTTGACTACTTCATTGATGATGAAATTATATTTAACAGAAAATATAAATATAATGCATATATAATCTTATATCATAAATATAGTTTTGATACCATATTTTTCAGTAAATCTAAAATTTTTATTTTAAAAACTTGAGCACCCTTTCGTCTAGACAAAAAGGGAAAGCAGTCCTTAATATATTTGCATTAGAATTTAAACACAGCTTATGATTTTACTCCCATATGTTTCACACGTATCTTAATTACTTATATAAAAAAATTCAGAGATCTCTTAAACATAAAAAAATATGTTAGAAAATATATATAAATAAAGTATTAAATAAATAAGACGTTAAAAATTAAAAACTGGATAACCCAAATTCCATTCCATCACCGAACAACTAAAAGATTTCGCTTCCATTTTCATACTGAGGACGGCAAAACTTTGGAACTCACTGCCCGGGTTGTTATTTTTTGAGCAGTATAATCCAAGAGTCTTCAAATCCTGAGCAAATAGGTGGCTCTTTGACCAACGTATCACATCGTAGGCAATAGAGATGCTTTAGAGCAAGTAGACTGTAGTCAAACGCTTACCTAATATTTAAAACAAAATTATAGTATTTCAAATTTATAAAACATCATTTCATTAGCTCCCATTCAAAAATATACACTTTTTTTTGTACAGTAGGGCAAACAAACGTGCGGGTCACGGATGGAATGTGATCACCGCCCACGAACCGTTGCAACATCCGAAGACTCGCAAAAATGTGGCCGGCCTTGGTGGAAGGAATATACGCCTTTTATTTAAGGTACCCATGTCAATAAAAAGCTTTGCTGTTTTAACTGTTTTTTTCATGGAGAATTTTGAAAATATTTGACTTTATGATATGCAATTAACCGGCTTTACATAAATACATATAATTTTTTTTCGCAACTAGTTTCGAATCCATTCGGGGCCCCTATTCATGAACTCGTAGCACGACGAAAGCGTGGCGTGAACACAATAGTATCTACAGCCGGATACTTTGTATATTACCCTAATCGTCGTAGAGTGTAAATACAAATTGAGAAATCAAGAAATATTTTTATTTGTATATAAATTGATATGCTTGTTTGAGAAAGTGTTAGGTTAAACAAATAATTCTATATCTAACTGAAATTGGGGTGTTAGCCTATCATCAATACCTGTTTGGACACAAGAGTACAAAATGAGGCCGTTTATAAGATAAATTACACTTATTGAAGCGTAAATGCGTAGTTTAGCAAAACGTGCCCTAATTAGTAAGTTGGCAACGTGGCTAACAACCACGTTTCAAATTTTGGCTCGTGACTTGACGTAGCCTTTCGTACCTAAACTTTATTAATCCATAACTTACATTCTAATAATATCTAAAACATTTTGCAATTTTATAAATCAACCTTTTTAAAAATTTGTTATAAATCTTATTTAACATTAACAAAATGGCATAAGTTACAGTTAGTCTGCATTTCACTAATAATATATATTTGTTGTTGCGAAGTTTCGAATTATTTTGTTATTTTAAAAACAACCATATCACAATTACTACTCGTAAATATATTAATAATTTTTTAATGTAATGAAATTACGTTTTTATTATATTTAAGGAGTTTTCTTGCACTACAGAGTTTTTTTTGTATAACGAGATACCATGATACCATTAGAACAATAAAAACAATGTAACATGTTTCAGTTAGTGGTTTATCAAAACAAATTCTTTTTAGGGTCATTATCTAAAGAATGATGTTAATAGACTACAAGTTTAATTCATTATTTATTTTTAAAATCTTTATATTTACAAAGATGGGTCAAAATAAACACAATTTATTAATCAAATATCGTATGTCGAAGTCTAACGGATCACTAACTTTTAAAAGGAGATTGGCAACATTTTCTACATTCTAAGATTATGCAACGGGCAATCATCGGACACAATAATAAATCATATTATATCTTATATTTCCTTAGCACCATCAATTAATTTTTAGAAATAGAAATCACATTGTCGCTTAATTTTCATTCAAAATGTTTAAATTACAAAGATTACAGGTACATAAAATATGACGGTTTGAAAATAATAAAATCCAAAAGCTTAAAAGTATATAACCTTTTTATTTTTATTATGATAATAATTGTCATTGTATTTTGACGTATATACTATCCTATCGTTAATAATAAAGGATGTATAAGTAGCACTCAAATATTAATAAATATTTATTGCAAGCTATTTTAAGGGTAGTTGCGATTATTTATATATTAAGAGGTTTTATAATAGATTCTCTAAACATAACTTTATCAAATTGCTTGAACATTAAACGTTATGTTTAATTTTCACTGACGTATTGACACTATGGCCCGGAAAATGCATATCTAATTGTAGAAACTGAGGATTTCTAATATGATATTTGATAAAAAATATATAGAAAAATAAAAACTATTATAGTGATTAGTTTTTTACATACATGTTAAAAGTTTCAAGACATTTTAAAAATTTTATGAGGAAAAAAATACAATCGAATTGTTTATTTTGAATTATATTGAAATATAAGGATTATATATAAATAAATATATAAGCTTGTTTTCATAAACTTGATATAAATCTAGAAAATATATCGTAACAATTTTGAAACTTCGAATTAAAATATTATTAATTGATAATTAGAATAAACAAAGTCAAAACTTCCTTGCTTGGAGGAAACAATAAGAAACATAATAAGAAAAGTTAAATTAATTGTCATAAAAGTAATACAATTTGAACGAAGATTTGCACATACAAAACTTTAATTATCTTTTAATTTCTTGTAATATAAATTACGTCTTAAATTAAAAGAGATATTAATATAATATGAAACTTCCAAAAAAATCTTTTATTACAAAATAATTAGCAGCTTAAAAGATGAATACGTACCACACCTACACAAACCAAGAAATTGATGAAGCTACTTTTATATATATATATTATATATATTTTGAATTAACATGTAACATTTCACGATCTATATGGCTATCTGCAAGTCACACTAAGGAATCCAAATATGACCACGCTTTTAAAAACAAACGTATTTGTCAACTGAAAAAAGAAATTCTTTCAATTTCATTCCTACCTCCCGAAATACTTCTGTTTCAATCATTGACCATCTTGAACACCTTGAGATAGACTTGAAGTCAAACCTCAAAGCGGCTAAAATATAATTATTTCTTCTAATACTCTAATACCAGACTAGACTATAAATATGGATACCACATAATAAAGTGGTTATGCCGGTAAGAAAAAAGAAATGCATGTATTATGTAAGAAATAATAAGAGTATGGTATGATAATTGTAGTTACAATAGAAGTAAGTGGAAGAAATCAAACTTATCGTACCAATGCCTCCTAGAGTAAGATAAGAAAAAGGATGATAATGTGTTAATAAGGTTTGTTTGTTAAAGTCAATATATGTATGAATTTTCGTTCCTTCAGTTTTAATCTTGCTACGCAATATATATATAATAAGCAACAAGCTATACGTACATTTTTATGGCTTGTTTTATTTAGTATAAAAAAATTTTTGCTCCTAATAATCCCCGTGAAGGTATGATCTACGTCAAATTTATTAGTCTATCGTTTATCCATAAATAAGAAGGTAAAGTAACCCTTTTGGGTATAAAAAGTAAAGGATATCATAATGTAATATGTAAAGAATCGTATTATTTCTAAGACTATTACAAAAGTTGTGCATAATATTTGAATTCTAAATATAATAATAATAATTATCTTTATTCAGATAAATATTGCATATATAACATAACCACAGAAATATATTCCAAAGTTATGATATAAAAATAATAGAACAATTCTAAATATTCAAATAATATTAGAAAGTATAATATAATAGTATTATACAAAATCAAACATGTTTAACAAAAATTCGCAATTATTAATTTTAATTTGGTCATTAGCAATAGAAGTGTTTTGAAATATTACAGAATATAAGGATATAATAACTTAAAACGATTAATAAAATTGTAACAAAAGAATTGTTCACAAAATTTTAAATAAACGAAATACTCTATCTTTTAAGTCGCTCCTGATAAAACTCTCTAGATGGATACGTATGGAAAGCAAATGCTGGGTAAGTTGGTATTTCATTCAGATTCAGCAAAAAAAAAATAAACTTATTAAAAAAAATTTAAAAAATGCATTAAAATATTTTTATTTCATATTGAATTATTTATATATTTGACAATTTCTGAAATTTAAAAAAAGTGGTATCAGTATAATATACTTTAAAACTTAAGTATGAATTTCATTTAAGAGTTTATGAGGAGTAAAACTTTTACAGTTCAAGATTTTAGTGCTTTTACTCCTGAAACTGTTTCGCTTTGTTCGGTTTCCAAACGTTTGTTTTTCGAGACGAATACGAGAATTCAAATCAAATGAGTAATTGAGCTGAGCGAAGCGAAGCTCTTTACTACCCAAATTTTCAACTCTTTGTTACCCATCTCCTCCTTCAATTTACGAGCTACACGCACAAAATTTTGCACACATGCGCATAATGAGCAAAACTCGGTCTGGATTGAAAATCAGCCGAATCGTAATTGCAGTTTTCGAGGTAATTGATAAAATCTGTCCCATATAGTTAACATATAGAACGTTTTCGCAAGGCTAACCCCGCTTGCGTGGACCTAGTATAATGAACCATTAATCATGGCTTTATCAGTTGAAATAACTTTATTTTCATAATAACATTCGTATTACGAGTAATTTAAAACCTTATTTTAAAGGTTAAAATAATCTAACCTGAACTGTTGGGACCGATACATTTCTTTCAAGTGACAGGTATTTAAGTTGCTGGGTTCTGTAACAGGAAGGGGGAAAACGTGTATTTTAGATTTAATATTTCAAAACAAATTTAAAAGTACATTAGGTTTTTGATGATGTTATGAATATTTTTTTGTTGCAATGTTTTAAAATTAAACTTAATGTTATTCTACTTTTCGAATAAATTCCTTATTCAAAGCTCAAAATTATTATATTAAGCAAGTGAAAATAACTTGGTAGAATCAAAAGTCAAAAGCACCAAATACAATTTTTTTTTTTTTTTTTTTTTTTTTTGCCATATTTTTGAACATATATGGTACAAAATGAATTATGTTACTTAAGATTTTTGTTGAAACCGCTTTTTTTTATGCAAAACTAGGAACTTAAAATGAATTCTTACATCACAGTTCTATGAAGTTAATGGATACCCTCTTTAAAAGTAGCAAAGTTTTTAGAAATGAAATTTAGAATGTTTTTGAATGAAGTGCAAATTGTAAAAACAAAGTAACAAACTTATTGCCTTGAGTAAAGTTAAGTTAATTAAAGCACGAACTTAAAACTCACAAATGATCTATATAATATCAGTTTTCATTTTACCACCGTGAAAAGGACAAGCCTGCTGAGTTTCTGTCTCCAACTCTTCTCAGAACTGAGGTATATGTATCATTCCGAAACAGTTATGAAATACAACTATTTTTTACGGATTAGAAACTCGTATGTAAATACTTACATCTCGTCTAGCCGTGAACATCGGCTTAAAATTAAAATGTAACCAAATTATACGCGCGTTTTAGTCCGTAAAAATCTAAAAAAAAATACTACAATAGTAGTTTTGTCTATAAAGAAATTTCTTTTAGAATCTTATTTTCAATAAAACATTTTTATTACATTCCATTACGTTTCTTATTCACGTTATTCGAAAACGTATTCGAAAACCAGACGTATTCAGGCCGTTGTTTTATCTCCACAACAAATACTTCATCTTCGTTCTAATTGCAAAACTTCCGAGTGAGCCTAAACTTAGGCATTATACTAGAAAATCATATAATTTCAAAATAGTCATTCTTACATTTTCTTTTCTGATTTTGATATTTTTTAAATAAAACTGTACAATATTTCGGCAAGGATATTAAAATTTTCTTTTGAGCCTCGCATTTATTTATTAGGACAATTAATTGTACTAACTTTGACAATTCACGCCAATCCCTTGGCTAAGGTAGACGCTAAACTGTACTTGGGTACACAAATCTCCAAAGAAACTAACAGTTTTATATATTTTTTGCAGCAGGCGATTAAATTAATCGCGCGGCGTTGCGTTCACCATCTACAAATGAGGGCGCCGCCAATCATCCGATACGGTATGCTTCTTTCGAGGCTTACTATTGGTCAGGCCAAATTTGCTCTAATATTATTTAATAATAAATTAAATCAACGACTAACGAATCACTCGTGGGATGGAATACCTACTAATGACATCATGAAGAAAATGAGGCGATGTTGAACTCACCTATTGATACATTGGCCTTAAACAATTAAGATATAGGTTTATATTTTTTAATACTTACGTTTATACCAAAATACGTCAAATTACATAATATTTGTTAAAAACGTTATTAATTAAATTTAATAAAAACTGTGGTTTATTTTATTTATATGTTCTACCTTTAATACCTTTTAACCTAACTTATTGACAGTTTTCACAGAGGTCATATAGATTGCAAAAGCTTTGAAATATATACGATCTATTGACAACAGGGGATGTAAATGAAAGGGGATGTTGATAATGGACAGCGAGTGACACTATCTGCACGTCACTAACTGTGTGTCAGTTACAATAATATAAAAATAACGTTAAAATAAACAATTTTATTTAATTACAATTGATAAGTTTTATGAATTTTATATTTAACGTTTTACGATTTTCGATTTTATATTTAACGTTATATTAATAACTAAGACGTAAGTATTTACACTAAATTATTTTTGGTTTTTGTAGCTTATTTAACGAATACGCTATATGTATTATTAGATTATAAACTTTAAGAACCTTAGGAATACTCCTATAATAAAGTTAGAAAAAAAATATTTCGTCTAAATAAAATGTCTTTGGTCACTATATTTATATTTCTAAAAATCACAAGAAATTGGAAAGAACATAAACCAAAAAAAATTTTGTATTTAGGGTGTTTATTTATGAAACATATGGAACACTCCTGAACATTGTTATTTTTACAAAAGCTTCAAAAGGCTGAAGGCCCGTGCATCGACTAATTGCTGCGATTAAATTGAACTTGTAATTTTAATTTAGGAAATAATCTTAATATTTTCAATATTATTTTTGGCTTTTTAAAATTAGATTTATCAATATTATATTTATAGTTTTTGACTAATTTGTTTGAATTCTTACTTTTAAATGATTTAAATTGAATACCAAAAATAAATAATTGTTTACGTAATATAATAATTATATGTTTGAAGCAGTATGGTTGAATAAAAATAATTTGGTGTAAAACCTTGTCATTTTTTATCTTCTCTTTTGTTATAATTGCGTTTTAAGCTATATCTAAAATTGAAATATATTTTTTAATTTTAATGTTTAGTATTTGAGAAAATAAATGTTATTATAAGTTTTAGACAATGACATATTAACAATTAGTTTTAATTGTTTCGTTCCACTGATTCATTTTTTCATGATATTCCTTATGGCGTTTTTAATTCCTCTTATTTTTTATTATTTTAATGATCCTTTTTATCCTAATTTTATTAATTAACATTACCCTTTTTTATAATTTTAGAAAGGGTACTTTTACGTTTTTTTTTTCTTTTATCGTCACTTTTTATTTTGTGACTTTAATTTTTTATAACAAAACAAAAATTTTCCATTTTTTTTTATTTATTTATTTAGTTATTTATTTTTTTAGTCCAGTCTTTGCGTAGCTCAATTTCTTTTGTTTGTTGCTTTGACAATTTAATGGCGTATTCTAAAAATTTACTTACGTTATCTATATACGTAAAAGTTAAAATTTCTTTGTGTTTAGTGAACACATGCCTGACTAAATAACTGCAATGATCGAGAGCTGAAGCTTTTGCATACTGATAGATCAAATACCAGCGGGTGTTCGTGGGTGTCTTTACACCCACAGCCACTCATCCACGTATTTTTTATAGTGTAACTTATTTCGATTTGTCGGCGTATTTATCTGTATATGAAAATAAAACGTATAATAAATGTATGTTTTACGGCTAAGCTGAGCCGGTTTATTATGAAATTTAATTTAGATATTGTTAAGCATAGGATAGGATATACATAGTGTACTTTGTATCAACACACCACGAGGGTGAAGCTGTGGGCGTTATCTAGTCACTTATATTTTTAACTCAGTCATTCTTTGAGAACCAAACATTTTCCGAGAGTTTTATGTATCAATGCTATAAATTAATCAGTAAAAAATACTATAAAGTATAACAAATTAAAAATACTTGCAAATTGGTCTACACTTCAAATATTGTAAATACAAGATAAAATAAAAATGTTATTATAAGTATATATTTGTCTCTAATCATTTTCTAACTTTGGCTCATTCGTCACGCAGAAACGAGCATGAGGTAGGTAATACATCATCGCAAATGAGAAAAGTTTTACTAGTGATAAAGCTTCAGAAATACATTAATGAGAAACCCAATGACAATGTTCATAAAACTTATATTAGCTATAATTTTGTGAAGTAAGAAAGCCCTATCAAGATATGACTAAAAAAAATTGAAATGAAATAAAACAGTACAAAGTATGACTTGGTTTTTTTGGCATACTATACATATTTATGAAATTACTAATAAATATACTTTTGAATAAAGTGTAATCCTTTTATGATCAATAATTAAAGCCGTATTTAATAATATTATTACAAAATTTTATGAGGATTACATATTGTAAATAGTACTCTCAAATTTGAAGATAAATGAATATTTGAAGTTTGGATTGCAGACTTTTTAAAAATGTTATAAGTTATTTTATTATAAGCATTATTTATTTTTTGTTATTTCGGATTTATTTTGGTTAATGTATATTTGAACCACGTCTGCAACCATGAAATATGGCTCTCTACCTTTGAATTGTTAAATATATTGGACGTAATTAGGTTCTAATTCTAAGGATTGTTTCGAAACGACTGAATCGACTTGTTACAAATTACAGAAATATACTTAAAAGCAATAAGCATCTTGGAGTTTCATTTATTATTTTATCGATTTTAACAAACGGTTTATATATTTATATATGTAAGTAAATGTATATGTATTTTATGTGTATTTAAAGTATTTCTTTTTATGATATTAGTTAAAAATCATTTCAGCTCACCTCAACAATATAATAATATGAATTAACCTCTCTTGCTGGCATTTTCTTCTATTTAACTCGTTGTACGAAGGAGGTTGCTCGTAAGCCATAAGGCCAATAAATAATCATTCTCTTATATAATGTATACCCTTTCAATTTTAAGAGATAAAAATACTTTATATCAAAGGTCTTCATAAAAGTTGGGTCCACGTCAAGTTTATTGGTCTGTCGATGGTCCTTTAACGTAAAAATAACCTTCTTCGAAAGTCAGACATCGTTACGGGTATCGTAATGTTAAATGTAAAGAAATGTACTACATTACTAAAAATGTAACGTTTTACTAAAATATTTGACCACCTACATAATATATAAAAAAAGAAATAAATAAAAACATGTAAATAAACTATAATTTTATTTTTAACATATAAAATCGTATATATCGCATAATTATATACAACTTAAGGTTAGTGCCACTTAGATCTCAGATAAAAATTTAAGCAATGTTGCTTGAATTGACTTAAAAATACTTTTAAACATTTCACGAACCCCTGTTTTCTGTATAATGGAATACCAACTTTTTTATAAAATAACAATAAAACAGGATCAAGAATTGACCCTTGAGGAATACCCATTTTTACTAATGCACCCAAAATGCACCACTTACGTTGACTTTCCATGTAAAAGTTGTATAAAGAAATAAAAATATCACGGCTTACAATTAATTGTTAACATTAAAAACTATTTTGTATCGTTCGGTATCCAAACGTTTATTTAGGTCACTTCTGTAATTTAAATTATGTGTTTTATTTAATAAACCACGCTTGTTAATATACTAAAACCTAAATTTATCGAATGTTATACTAAAATTTCAACAATATTATACTGTATGTACTGTTCAGTAATTTTAGATTGTTTGTGATATTTACATAATCGCATAAATTATTTTATGATTTTACGTATTAACTAAAAATGTTAAACAAAGTTTCGTTTTAAATCTATTATATATACCTAAAATAATTATTAATTATAGTAATAAATTATTAAAATTATTATTTATACTCATCTCACGAATTTACCTAGTGATAAATTATGTTTTCATGATACATGAAATCATTATTTATAGCCTTATGTTTAAAAATTATATAAATAATTACATAATATTACTTTATCTATCAATTTATTGATAAAGTTACTTAATCAAAAAACTTGTTCTCTCTATCGCATCGCGTATTTTTCACATTGAAGGTTAAGAGCTCACGCGTATTTTGGTAATGTAAGGAGTAATTATGGACCCCGTAAATTTTATGTCATTAAATAAGTAGAAAAAAGAGGAGATATTGAATTCATTTGACCAAAAATTTTAATTGACCAAAAAAATGTAACTTAAACTGAAAAACATTCAGATGCTCGATATCACATATTAAGCCTTCAAAACTCATTTTATCCACTTTTAAAATGATAAGCAATTTAAAAATATTTATGTGGAAATATAGACAAGAAAAATATACCATCGTTAAATTAGTTATAGGGTCAGAAGATATTTTATAGCAATTAAAATTTAGAAACATTTTCCAAACTTTTTGATAAAAGTCTGAATCATCAATCAAACTCAAAAACTGATGTTATTCAAACCGTTGGGTATAGCAGCATTAGACAATAAAAAAGTAATGAATGTGGGTGACTAAGCCATAAAAAATTTATTGAAAGCAATAAATTCTCTTTTACAATTCCTTGTAGTTCTAAAACGTTTTTGTCATTTTGAACTCGTGTACATGCACAAAAATTATTATTGACGATCATAAATGCATTAAAAGAATTTATAAAAGTGCTGTAACTTGGCAACTGATGGTAACATCTTTAGCTTTTGCTGCGAATAGACATGACCCTCTTGACCCTCTTGTCTTGTCTTGATTAGTAGTTCATTGACATCCATACATTCCTTAGCATAGCTGATATTAAGAAAACGACTTTAAAAGCATATAATCTTAAGATAAAAAATATATTATGAATGGTTTTTTTTTAATTTTTTACAAAGCAAAATAGTCGAACTCAGGGGCGGCGTAGAGGGTGGCTGAGGTAGCTAGAGCAAAATCGAAGGGTGATGGGTAAATTCTGACTTCAGATTCCTTGACGTATTGTAGTAGGGATCTCGGACCTTGCAGTATATACATCTTTTTTTTTAAAGTGCACCTTGCAGTCCCTCTCGAAGGTGTCAGTCTGAGATATCAGTTAAGGAGAGAAAAGCTATGATGAAGCCATATTTCGTTCTATTCTATTTCTATTTCGTTATGGCACTAAGGTCAATGAGAAGTAACACATACATTCGATATAAGATATTGAGAAATAAAATTTTAAGTTTTTAGTTAATAGACATCCAGAAACTTATACCTATTATAAATGTTTAACATTTAACATAACACCGTTTCCAGGCGTTGGGAAATTCTGTGGGCTCATGAAAAGACTTGGCAAAAGAATTAGTGTATTTTTTTTAAATAATAATATTTTCAATAGATGCATAAATATATGTACTTACATTGTTATATTGTAGATGCATATATTTTATTATTATATATTGTGTAAGTTCATATTATATTTAGAGAAATAGAAGACATAAATACCTATTGTGATGAAACGCAACGACTTACTTTAACAGTCTTAAGAATCTACTTTTTGTTTTTAAGAGGGAAATAATTCAAATCAATCGACACACGGATTTAATTAAATCTCTTATAGACAATTTTAACACTGTGATTGAGAATATAAATAAATAAATAAATAAATAAATAAACTTAGCAGTAATATCCTTTGGGATGCAAAAGATGGAAGGGTATTTTTATAACGTAATTGAGATCCAATCACATTAAAGTGTAGTCTTACTAATCTAAAGAAATAAAAAGAAATTAAAAATCTCTTTTATATAATGTTATATTTTTACAGTATTTATCCTTTAAAAAATATTTTCAGCAGCTTTAAAGTTTTAAATAGACAAAAATACATTTTAAATCTTTGAATTTACATTTATTAATTTCATATGATATTTATCAGTGATTTAATCAACATATTGTAGTTTTTTTACTTGTACTTTATAATATAGTACTAAATTATTATTAGTAGTATTAATAAATAATCATATCTAAGACATAATTTCGCATCTTGGAGCAATGTGTAGCACCTGTGCATTTCCTGTATCTTTCCTTCTTATTCTCGCATTTCGTGTTATCAAGAAAAGGAAGTGAATTGTGGAGATTTTATTAAATATTATTGCATTTATTTTCTTAATTTGCATATATATATTTTTTACAGGACCTAACAGTGCCGTCAACAGCGATAAAGGAATATTTGAAATCTAGAAAATTTAAAAAATCTGTGTATTGCGTAACGTTCTCTGAAACTATTGCGGTGCTGGAATCGCATGCCTTCCAAGGCAAACAAGGGGTAAATAATTATATAAACATTGAAAATGCTCAATATTTCTTTTCTAAAATAATATGAAATGAAATGAAAATGTTTATTGAAAATAAGTTATAAAAAACATTTTTTCATTGTCAAAGCTACCACCGGCTCAAAAAGATAAATGTCTCAATCCTGAGAAGAGCCGATGACAGAAACTTACATTACAATACGTTACTTATGTTACAATTACAATACAAGTTTGTAGCCAGAAATTACATCAAGGGGGTGTTTGAACCAATAACTAAAAATAATAGATAAAGAGATTGGTGCTGTTGTGTTCGATAATGACTTCAATATCAATTTACCAAAGACATACAGAGCTCTAACATATCTTCAACGATCAGAAGTGCATTGTGTTAACGGAGCTACTGATAGATACGTTCCTTTGAAACCTGGATCTTTGTCTTTAGGTAGCTATTGAAAATAGGACTTCATTGTATGTGGAATAAAGTTTAATATTCCACAAAATATAAACTCAAATATATACGGATTAATTGAGTACTATCAAATTGTATAATTTGAAGAGCAAACTTAGTAAGTACTAATGAATTGTTGTTATTAAAATATTTCTATGATCTTTGAGAATTATAAATAATGTCGAAAAGTTGAGAAGTGTTTTTTTTATAATTAGAAAATTAACATTAAATACATTCAAAACTGGTCTGGTGATATTATTATAAAAATCCTTTAATCCTATTTTTTTTTGTTGAACGACTACTTTACTACTTTATAATTTTTAATAGCTCTGTATAAAATATTAACAGATTATCATTAAATGCAAATAATACTAACACTAATAAGATATTTAAAATTATGTATGAAAAAATAGGCCAAATATGCTTAAATTTTTAAATAAATACAGTATAAAAAAATTTAATACCTCGGGTAAGACTCAAACCCATGACTCCCGCACTCCATCCCAATCGCTCTGCATCTTGAGCTTGTATGTTATGAAATTGTGCTTCTGATTATATATATTATGATTATACTATTTTCTATTTTGGTAATAATAAACTATAAATTTACATTTTGGTTTCAAAAACTTATCTCCCCAGGTGTAGATGCCTTCTCTGACCTAGTGAGAGAAGAGTTCAAAAGAAAGCCCGTGTTACTGGGCAAACCGGGCAAAATGTTTGGTCAATTGGCCATGAAAAGAGCCGGTGTGACCGAAACGAATGGTGTGCTTTTTATTGGAGATATGTGAGTCGGACTTATTGAATAAAAAAAAATCGTTAAATGGATTTAGATCACTGATTCTATTTAAACAGCTTTTGTTAGATTTTCTTTAGTTCTTTATTTTTTGTTTGTTTTAGGATTTAACAAGACATTGGTTTAGGTCGAGCGCTTGGATTTAAAACCTTAGTAGTCTTAACAAATAGAACAAAGGAGGAAATGTTGAGCCATAAAACTCTGCAACCTGATTACTTTGCGGATTCACTAGGAAATCTTTTCACATTACTAGAAACATGAGTATATATATATCTGCAAAAAAAAAAAAAACTTACTTTCTCATTATTTTTATTAATAATTTTTAGTAATAAACATGATATTACTATTTTGTCCCTATTTAAATAATTTTTACTTTATTTAAATATATTAAGAATGCATTTATTAAAAGTATTGATTAAAAATACTCGATTAATGTATTTATATTCTACTGTATAATATTATATGAATCTTGTCACGTTACTTTTCAGGAATCATATATTATCAGACTAATTATTTCACTTCAGACTTAATGTAACTAATTAATTTATTTGGATTGGATCAAACCTAAAAAATATATATTTAACATAAGGTATATCTATTATTAGATTAATTTCGAATCATCAAATTAAATAATTTTATAGATAATCGCAGATATGCAAACATACAAATACAATACAGATACATACGTGTACAACAAAAAAACATTCCTCATTTAAATTTTTTTAAAAACGGTGAGCAGACATAACAGATTTTAAGAGTAACATCTAAATTAAAAAAAATCCTTTTTTATGTTACGACCTTATTATTTAAAACGATACTCACCACGTAATAATAAAACAAGAATAACACTTTTGTATTTTTATTATTAAACACAAAATATATTTAACTTTCCATAATCACATACACCGTTTTTACCTCAAATGGTTGTAATACCTCGAATAAATAATATATTTTATAAAGACACATAAGGAATCAGATTTTTCGTATGCAATCACTCACCAACCGATTACCAGATATCTTAATATATGAAGTATTAATATATGATTTATTACACTCCTTATTTCAGTAATATCAATTGAGCTTGTATTGGTTTTTGCGGTATCGGTTTGTGTATTGTAGACCTGCGGTTTTATCTCATTGGAGCTAACCACAAAGCTATTATTGAGCCACTTATATAATTGAAATGTGTAGATTAAAATTATATATAAATGATTCTATATATTGTTACTAGTTTAAGTTCACTTATCTATGTAACCTTATAAGAATAATTTGATTTTAGTTAAGAAAATACTAAATACTTCTAATTAAAATATTACTTTTTTTTCTTGAAATGTTATGATGTTATTATAGTTTCCAATAAGTGTCGATTTTGTAATTCCAATAAACGACACCACTTTTTATCATTTTCACTAAGAGGGTAGTTTTGGTTAAATCTCACTTGGGATAACGGCGGGTAGAATATTTGATATTCAGCCAGTCTCTTGCACTTCCTGCTCCATCATTATCCATACTTCGAACGAATGAATTTGGGAATAAAAAGAGAGTTCTCTGCTCTCTCAAACTTGAATGCCCGTCAGCATCGAATTCATATTTAATAAAGAGAATTACCATGGACAACCAGACAAAATTCTTATTTCAGTTAAGGCAACTTAAACAATAATTCACAGACCACACACAAATTTCATTATGAAGTGACATAACGCTTGACGTTTCTCCAACCCGTTCTATCTATATTGAATTAAATCCTGTAGTGTCGCCGCTGAGACATAATATTGAACATCATTTATATATTTACACTATACAAAAATATTATATCTTAACTTAAAAGAACAATCATTTCCCTATGCAACAACTAAATAATCTCATTACGTTTTCTCTTTCTCATCTCATAATAATATTAAATAACAATGCTTTACTGAGAAAAATGTTTCGCAAATAGTACAATAGCCTATGTTGCCTTCAATAGACGTAACAGGATAAATACTGAAATAATGGGAAATAAAACATTAAGAAAAAAGTTCATCCTTATAATAACTACCTTCTTATTTATAAAAAGGTTCAAACTACTTACGATATATTAATAAAATTTTATAGCCCCGGTAATAAAATATATTACAGTTTAATAATACTTAATAAAAAATAATACATACGAACGATTATCTACGCTACATAGTAAATGTTTTTAAAGCTTTAATAATTCTGCTGTAAAAATATTGCTTATATCGACATTATGTTAATTCAGCATCAGATGTAATACCTTCAATTTATTAAAAATGTTCTGTATAAGTAATGGTTTGATGACTGAACAATAGAACATGAGAAAACTACCGAATTATTTTCGGTATTGAAATAGGGGGGTGTGGGGGGGGGGTTGTACATTAGGGTTCGTACCCGGAATACTGCTAATAAGGGCGGCCTTCTGCCCTTTGGCGCAGTCGTAGGAAAGTAGATTTGGGCGTTTTTAGTGCACAGGCTCTCTATGCCGGGGGTCAGTATCTGACAGTTCTAAGTACTCCTGTGTTTGCAGAGTGGACAAGTGCGCCATTGTAGACTAAAAGTCTAGGCTTGTGTGTTCCCGACATTTTGCCTCTTTCATCTCCTTTGATAAATGATAGGCAGTTGACTGTCGGTTTTGGTTGGGTTTTCTTTTGTGGATAGAGTTTTAACCTTTTCAAAAGGATTACAATAATAAATCGAATCAAAATAAAAAAAGTACGATATCATTATTGCTAATAAACACAAATAACAGTTTAAATATTTTTGAAGTAGCATAAAACCTACCCGTTTAAATAAATGCATTTTAATGATGAGTTATTTCATTATTTTTTTATATATTTATAGTTGTTAAATGCAGTAATGTTCCTAAGAAATATAAATAAATTGTCCACAATGACAAGCTGTCAAATGTATTTACTGTTGTTTTGAAAACAGAACCGCTACCATTCCTGAGGTATTAAGGCGATGAATTGGAGTAAGAAACGGGTAGCGGAAAATGGTTTCCTTATTATTTATAATCAATACCAGTAATTACTTGTGTTAATGTATATTTTATATATTATTTAAATGATATGTCAATTAACTTATAAATAAACTCAAATGATTAATAATAGTCAATAAAACTTCCGTTGAAGGTAGGTTATAAAAACAGTGGATTTGTAGAAATAGAGGCAGTTTTTAACTAGTTTTTAACTAATTTTTAATTTTGTCTCCGAGTACTAACACGTGTGTACTTCAAATCAGTTACTTTTAAAGTTAACTTAGTTTTACTTAATGCCTTGTCCGTGTCCGAAAAACTTTTATGCGAACTGTATGTCAAACAAAATATTTACTTGCCTAAAAAAATCTAAAATTACCTAAAATTCTAAGTATATATATTTTCAGAATTTTTAAATATACTTTATCCAGAACAATTATAAAACTAAAAAAAGATTAAAAAATTAATGTTTTAATTAAAAAAATAACGTAAATAGTGCATTTATAAAATTTGAAAAAAATGACCCTGTTAATAACACGGTACACGGTCATTAGAGTAGAAACGCTTAACAGGAAATCCATTTCAATGTCCATTGCTAAAGCATTGGAACAATTGGTACAGTATCAGTTAATTGCTCCAATTCGATTGCACCGCACGAAATTCCCAGTTTAAACGCTTTTCAACCCTAAACTGTTCCCATGTGGCTTGCCATAAAATGTTTTGACTTTCTGTCATAGACAGAATATCGACAGACACATTTGACAAAAAGATCTATATCTTTAGTTTAGTAAACAATATACAAAATACTTAGTCTTATATCAATACAAATGTCAACCTTATTAATTATAAATATATACATAGTTTTTTGAACAAAACGTAAAATTAAATAAACCAAAGGATTTTAATTATGGTTAATAAAAATCAATTAATTATACATCCACATAGTTGACATCATTGAACTGATGCTACTCGTTCATAAAATCAATTAATTATACACGCAGAACGCCTGCATTGCTACAGAGCGCTAATTCTGTTACCATTTCCACGACACACGAACATTCACCCGAATTTCGAATGAACAGTTTCACGTACATTTTTAAAAAGATAAGAGAGGGAAAGTAGACTAGACACAGGTGTTTGCAGCCAAATATTCATGCATTACACAACCCGCCAATATGAATAAATTTAAATTTATATTCATCTTTTGAATTTAGTATTACAGGGTCAATATTTCTTAAATGTTCTTTGCAAGTTTAAAAGCTTTAAAATTTAATACAAACTTACCTATTTTTAATCTTCCATAGATTATTTAAATTATTTTATAATTCCATTGATAAATATACATTTATTTTGTAAAATCTACAATATGAAATAATATAACACAAGCGAAAATTTTTACAAATCTGCATATTTTAGGTAAACTGTACCAGTGACCACAATACGTCATTTTTATGCGCGACCTCGGTACTTTTGAAAAAAATTTGTATTGTTTGTGAATGACCTGCCATTTTGAATTTTTTTCCACCCTCTATTAGGGTTAAGCATGCATCGTAAATATAAATGAGGGATTTTATTATTTTACTCATCCTATTTACTCCATTAATAATGTTGTGTTATTTTTATTACACCTAAGAATCTAAGGCTTTTTATTATATATTAAGGATTTTAATTGTTACATATCTATTTCATAAAAATAGAGGCATAATATGAATTTATTATGCCCCTATTTTTATGAATAAGTGAAGAAATCGACTTCGTATTTTTCCTTTGCATGATATCATCATGCCCTTGTGTGCGCTTTTTGATATTACTTGGTGGTTGATTTTCAACTTCTTTAGATCATTTAAAGAGTTACCGTCTATAATTACGTTAGATTACGAAGACTGTATTTTTTTTTACTGTGTTCTCTAATCGACAACTTGTAATATGTATTTTATGTATTTGTTATTAACCTTAAATTGAAAAACCCAATTTCGTCATAATTTATAAGTTTTCTAATTATATATAGAAAACGTGATTTGCTTTTTAATTTTTCTGTCATTGTTAAGACTGATCGATTTTAGTATGTTGTGTTTTAGGCATTCGGAAATTCCGTACAAAAACTTTTTCTGGTAATTCGGTGGAAATACCTTAAATCATTGACAAATTGTCTTATTTTCATTTTCAAATAAGATTTTTTTAAGATAATATATTTTGTTAAATCTTTCGGTCTGGCATATTTAGAATTTATTTTCTTTCATGTCATTGCCAATAATTCAATGAAATGCTCATAAGCAACCCTACCTATATCTATTTCTATACACATTAACCGCCCTGAAAACAAGAAAAATGTTAAAGTTTATACAACTTATATAGCTAATATTTGGAATGGAGTGATATTTATATGTAATGACTAAATTAATATTATAATATATGAAAAATTCTGTTAAATTCAATCATTGATTATAATCCTAGCTAATTCAAATAAAAAATATTATAAAGTATAATTTTGACTATTAATTCTGATATATTTAACTTAAACGTACTATCTTATGACTGACATTTTTTTTTTACAACAACTAATATACTTCTTTAATATACTATTTTATCGTAATTTAAAATATTAATATAGAATGCTGCGACTTCTTGGATACTTTACTACTACTTTATTACTTTATTAATTTATAATGATTGATAAGTAATAAAAATACTATCTGAATGTGAAACTTAAGAATTCTCTAATTTGAAAACTAAAACAAAGTACTATTGTACTTTCTTTATAATATATATATATATATATATATATATATATATATATATATATATATATATATATATATATATCCGATGATAAAGCTATTGAAGTAACGTATCTGATGTTTCCCATCAAATTCCATTTTAATTTACATCAACCGTTTAGATTTTGCAATGTTGAATGAGAGAGAACAATTGAACAGAATTAGTTAATTGGTTCAATTCACCGATTACATCCACTGCAATTTCCAGCTTAAAAGCTTTTCAACCCTCAGCTGCCTATACCATCTAAAAAAATTAATGATATTTCCAAGAGGTATATATATTTTAAAAAAACTTTGGTTTTAGTATACCTGCTACCAGCGTTAAAGAAAGTTATAAGTTATTTTATTATGATAAGTTATATAACATAATAAGGATGATATTTTAGTAAATTGTGTAGTCTAGGAATACGCCTGACGGACTTATTTAAATATTTATATATTTATTTATTAATTTGTTTAATCATTCATTTATTCATTTATTTGTTTATTCGTTCATAAACTATTACATTTATTTATTTATTCATTCATAATTTTTTTTTGTTTATTCGTTTATTGATTCATTTATTCCTCATTGCATAATTTAACTTAATAAAAGTGTACAACAGGCGGACTTAATGTTAACCGACATTTTTTTATAGCCGCTCTTAAAACTAACAAGAAAGAATGTATCAAGGTGTGCTAAAAAAACAATGATTTAGTTGGATGTGATACAGAAAATCTTGCTTGTTTTTCTAATATAATTAAATTGTTTACTGAAACTCGACCTAACAAGCTAAATTAACTTTATTTGACGAACCTACCTTATATTATTTATTTCTATGAAGTAATATTTTATTCTATAAAAAGCCAAAGGCACCTTAAGTGCCTGTTAATAAATGCGTCAAAATATGAGACTAACATGTTTTTCTTAAAAGGTGTAAAAATTCTCAGCAATGTGTTTAATCATTTACCCTCTATTTTTCTTTGGACTCTAAATCTTAAAAGTATTACTTTATGAAAAGAAAAACGACATAATATTCTTTACGACCACATTTACCACTTCAACATTATTCTGTCCCTCGGACATCAATTATTCCTCCCAATGTACTTGTTGTACTTCGCTTCTCTGAAGTTAGGTCTCGAGAGTACAATTAAACTTTTGAATCTCAAACTAACTTTGAACGTATCGGAAAATAATTTGTGGAGTTCCTATCAAGCATAACTAGTTTTGCCTTTAAGATAAAATTTAAACACCTCGACATTTATATTCCTGAAACTTCATGAATTTACATATGTTAGCATGAAACCATGAACAGTATACATTATTCTATCTGATGTCATATTTTTGTATAAATATTTACAAGCAAAGAAAAAAAAGGAAAACATGATAAATATTGTATAATAAAAAAAAAAAGCTCGGTTTTTTAATATATATATAATTATATTTATAACAACAACAACATAACCATTATATTTTTTACATAAAATTAAATAGTATTGATTTGTTATTATTGGTACTTATTCTTTTATTTATTTATTTTGATTATAGAAGAATCATGATATTGTAAACGTTGGATTAAAATATTTCTAAATGTTATAAATGTTACTATGTTATGTTAATAATACATCAAAATATATTCATAATAAAATATTGTTTAAATCATTTTCCTCTCAAAATCTCTAACACAGTTTAAAATGGCCAAAAACAAACTTCTAAATTAAATATTTCATCAATCTTGTCGCTATACTTCATAAAGAATTTAGGCTGAAATCAAAATGAGCATTATCTAATTCGAGGGAAACTTATTACGAACCGTAAACTCAACGTAACGACTCATTATGACTACCAGAACTTCACAAGCACCTGAATAGGGCTGCCATTTAAACTTTTATTACATATTAAAAAAATTTTTAATTACATTTCTTGGACAACTAATAATAATATATAGTTATATTAAGCATATAAAGTTTCAGTTTTTTGTTACAAATATTTGAAATAATATACTTTACAGAATAGGATCGAAAGATTGTTTCTATAAACAAGATTTTTATTAATAAAATACACAAAATCCAAATTCATTTTCTAAGAAAAATGCTTGAAACGTAATACAGTAAAGAAATTTTGGACGAATCATTATTAAAATGGTAATGGTATCAACCCTAGTTGCTAAGGACCCCGGCTCGTGACGGCCCTCGCCTGGACAAAGTTTGATAAAACTGTCGGAACTCTTTGCTTTGTTCCTTTTACCAAATTGCGTGCTAAACAAACTTCCAGATAAATGTTGAATTGTGTTAATATTCGCGTAAATGCGTGCGACCTACTAAAGCACTTCGCTGAGAGTTTTGATTTCTTTGAATAATAATTTCTTTTGCTTACGATCTTAAATTTAATTTTAAAGTGCTGTGTTTAAATATCTTTATAATTATTATAATGTCTACATTATTAAGAAATTCTGGGTTTCTAGAATATGCGTACAGATTGGGTTTGAATTTTTAAAATATTTTTGTAGTAAAATAGATATAATTAAATTTTAAATAGGTTTTTTATGCATTTACTTGAATTGTATATTTGATATAAATGACATTTCTAATGAACCCTTTTAGGGGTTCATGTTCTAAAAATACTTATTAAAATGATGCTTATATTATATTAAAATGACTGGACTTATTAAATTTTACTGGGCGTTCATGGACACAACACTATTTTACAAGTATAAATTAGATATTTTGATGTTATTTTAATATTAGAATGTAATATAATTATCAATAAGATTTAAAGCTTAATAATATTATAATCAGACACACAAACAGATTATTATAACTTAACTAACTTGACCATATATATGCAATATGTGAAAACAATCCGCACATGTTAATTTAATTATCAAACCAAATCCCAGCGGAATATCGTTTATAATAGAATTAAATGAGATAGTATCATTTAAATATACGGAAATAATACACTTTGTAGCGACAGAACTCTGTAGTTGCTTGCTAAAAAAGGAAAGTCATGGAAAATGTTTACTTCCTAAATAAACATTCTGGTTCTGTTTTTTTTTTTGTGTATTTTATTTAACATTATAAATAAATCGTCAATTAGTAAATTTTTTAATGAAAAGATTCATAAATTAAATATTTTTTGTTATTTTTTGATAGAATAATAATAGTTTGTTATTATAAATAAATACAGAGTTTTTTGAAATCCAAAATAGTAGTTGGAGTTCAAAAAATATTAAGTGAGTTCTAGGACTCGAACTGAGCCAAAAATGTTAGGTAACAAATACACGTACATATATACAATTTCTTAACGGTACGAGAGTATGTTTTATAGAATTTATAAGCCACTGACTCTGATCTCTAACGAAGGTAGAATAGGTAGAATAGAAGGTAGTTCTTTAATATTTAAATTTTATCAATAACAGGAAGATATAGACTAATAATAAATTATTTTTAAATATTGGAAATATATATATATATCAATTTTATTTATTATAACAATAAAAAGAACTTCCTTTTTAGCGTATTTTCAAAAAGTATTTAAGCATTCCCAGATGGTCTTCTATAATTAGCTCTAAATATTTACAAAGCTCATCACAAATCAAATGGTGTGTTACCTTTCATGAATGTGGCAACATAGCAATGTGGCTTTTGTGGCTAAATTATTATTCGCTGGCACCTGTCATGAATAGTTTTGATAATAATAGATATAAAAGTAATATTACGGACATTACCAATTTTTCTAACACTGACATTTTAATGTTTGTTATTTAAGTTACATCGAAATATATTCATATTTTAAGTGTTTAAATATAGGAATACCCAAAAATTTTTCATTTAGTGTATTTAAATAATAAAATTAATGTTTTGCAGTATGTTGCTAACATGCTATAGATTATTTATACTTCATTCAGGTCGTAACTGATAGTTTTTGTAACCTTATTAAATTAAACAATGCTTACGCTACAAATACAATAATTACACAATATTTAAGTTATGTCACTTAAGACAAACATTCAATAAAAATATTCATTTAATTTACCATTATTTACTCTTTAAGATCTCGTAACTATAAAAATTATTAATTCCGTAACCGAACTCCAGACCTCTGACTTATTAAACATTTGAATAAAACTATTTTAAGGATTTAACTTCGTAAGTTCAAATAAAAATTCAAATGTGAAAGTCTTAGAAAACATTATTGTAAATTATTACTAATTTCTACACAAAAGAAATTCTCGAAATCGCGAACCTTCCGAGAAATAATAATCATTACATAAATGTTACGAATTATAAAACAATTGTGTAATAAAATCGATATATACAAACAAGGAGTTATAAATACAATTCATAATCCTATCAACGAAAATATAAACCTAATATTTGATAATGGATTATGTACCTGCTAATTACTATTTTGGAGATAAGATAAGAACGTTTACAGTTGTGACATAAGCTTTATGCAATTTATATTTTAATTGGATTAGCTAATTTCTTTGTGATATACATGAAATAAAATAAATGTATGATAAATATAATTTATATTGAATGGATCATAGGTCAAAGGTCGTGGGATCGTTTCAAACATGGGGCAGTTGTTTGTGAGATCCCCAGAGTATTCTTTTAAATCTGGGTGTTACTTCTATGTTTGTGATAAGCCCCGAGACAGAAATTATTTCTTTAGTGCAATAATTTTTACTTCGAAATAATATTAATTATTATAACAATTCTTTAGTGCGCTAGTTGTAACTTAGAAATAATATTAATTATTATGACAATAATAATAAAAAGAGAATCATCTTACAATGACCCAAAAAAAACAAAAAAACCAGGCTCCACTGGGACAGCGATATAATAACCGATAAAACTGCAACATACAATAAGCCACGAATAAAACACGAATTAAATACTTAATTAATAGATACAAAATAATAATTCCACTCATATTTAATATTACTTAATTAGTTCCGTAATTTAGACGCACACTTGCAAAATTAACACCTCTTTCATATTAAAGCGATTGCGCAATTAAATTCACATTAGAAGCGCTATATATTAACATAATTATGTTCTAGATATTTCCTTGAATTTCATTTATATTTTACTCTTATTACAAAATTATTCTTGTTTTCCTAATTAAGTTCTTTTAAATATAATATATATAAGGATAATTTATTGAATATATATATTTCAGAATACCTACAACAATGAAAAATTACAACATCGCACAAAAAGAGACTCAAAATAACAGGTATTATTACTATTATTACTATCTGGGAAGTATTAATATTACTAAAAAAATCTGTATATTTTCATTTACATACTAACTGTCCTCTTCGACTCCGTCCGCGTGTACTGTAGAAGCCGGTATACCCAACCAGTGTACATTAGTAATAACTACTCATTAAATCCGAAAAGAAATTTTTAGGAATAGCAAAAATACGCTTCCAATTCTTAGCTATATTGTTTTAAAAGGTATTGTAATTTTTATATTTATAAAATTCTCAGTAAATAGACTGTTAAATGATTAAAGATTTATTCAAATCCGACTGAAGATCCAGATGGAAGCGCTTTAAAAAAAAAAAATCTATTTCGCTTTATATCAGTATAAAAATATTTTATAAGATGGGATGGTGAGACTCAGCAATGGATGAGTTGTTAACTTAAGAAGCTCTAAATATTCTTTAAAACAGCAGCGAATACCATTTTAATTACAGTTTTTGTTGTACGACATGCTGACAACACTTGAAGATGTATCTTAAAGAAGTTTTAAAACGTATTAAGTATATTTAAATAAAGATATAATACAAATATAAAAATAAAATTTAGTATTGAATAGACTGGATAAGTTTTCATTAGATCTTGGAGAGTGAGAGCTTAATAAGGTATTTTTAATCAGTTTCGACTAATTAATTTTTCCACTTTAATTTGACTTATAAATAATTTTGTGGATAATCTATGTTTTATCTATAGTTAATAATATATTATTCATTTAACTAAGTATACCTGTCAAGTTATTTTAAAATACAACTGAATGAAAATAATAATATTTTTTTTTTACATTTTTTTTGTTTATTTTTTATATCCACATGTTTATTCATGTCAAACTGATCTTAATGTTCAACATTACTAAATCTTAGACGAACATCTAAATCGATTATTTTTTGTATTGTAAAATATAATCGAAATCGTCATCGAAGCTTCAGGAATGAAGTAGCAATAACATATAATATATAATAAACTATTATCAATAATAAAAAATTGATAAAGAAAAAGATCGGGAACAGTAATGACTAAGAAAAAAGTTTACTGGTTTTTCTAAAATCTAAAGCAGTTTACACATTTCCTAGAATCTAATTATGTAATTCTTTGTAAGAAACGTCTTATTTATATTTATTACACGAATCACTTTGTTCAAACTAAATAAGTAATAAAACAAAGGAATTGTAAGAAAGCCATAATCCTATTTACAGCTGTTAGAAACCCAATATTCGACAAAGGATTATATACCTGTTAATAACTTTAAAGATAAGATAAGATCGTTTTCGAAACTGTGAAAGACAGGTATGGATTGCCAAAGGACCGGTTATTATTTTTAATATCGATGTTGTTAGATAAAAATATGTAATTTATAGATTTTGTTACAATAAAAATAATTATTTTTTGTTGTTTATTAAGAATTAATAACTTATAAAAATTACTAATATTATTTTTAACTATTAGCTTTAATCAATATTTTTTATTTATCTTTGCATTTTTTTTCTCTTTCTCTCTCTCTCTCTTTGTTCTTAAAGCTCACAATTAATTAAAAATGTTTTATTAACGCAATTATAAACGAAATGTATATTATAATATTTTATTTAATATAAATAATTTTATATTTATTTAAAATAACAGTAAAAGCTGAAAAACAAAAAACAATTTGAACGACGTTTTCTTTATTTATCTATAGTTATCTATTTAGCTAATTTAATTTGGTTTGAATAAATTTATTCAGAAATAAAATTAAAATTTTTAATTGGAATATATATATTATTCAATTAGTACTTTGTAGTAAAATTGTAGTCTTGAAACCTTATTCTAAAAAATAAATGTTACAAAATGTTTTATATCTTGTTTTTTGACACGACCTGTAGAAATAAAATATTATATAAATTGAATATAATAATATAAATTAATATAAAGATAAAAAATAATCATAACTATAATTGTAATTTTATTATTGCAAGTAATTTATAAATAATTGACTTCCAACTCAATCTTGATGTAAAAAAACAAATTATATTCTTCTATACTTCTAATAATAATTTTTCTTAGACATAGTGTATAAATAAAAATTTAATATCCAATACATATTAATGAGTTCGCACGCGGCGCTGGCTTCTCAACTTTACTAATTATAACTTCTTTACTTTTTCTAGGTCTTTGCCTGGATGAAGTCAAGGATGAAGTCAAGGAAGAAGTAGTCTTTAAAATTCAAATACCGTTAACTTTGTCGGTAATTATACTCATTTTCTAAGCAATGGTACTCGTTCTTTTGTTTCTGTAAAACATTTTCTAAAGCGGTTATTTCTGAGCTGAAAAACAAAGAAATTTCGCATAAAAATTAAAACTCCATTAGCAAAAATTATACAAATAACACTTGTTTGGTTTTGATAAATAATTAAATACAGCTTGTATATTATTTTAATATAAGTTAAGAATATTTTTACAGATTAAAATTTTTCTTCCTTTAATAAAATATCTAAATTTCAAAAACACAATATGATTGTTTAATTTGTATTTAAATCGGGTTTTATTATTTGTTTTAATATACATACACATATACATTGCACTTAAAACTAAATCTAAACGTATATTCGTTGTAGTAAAACGTGTATTATTGAAATTGTGTATTTACAATTGATTTAGTACTATTTAGCACAAAGAGTACAAACTTGTAATATTATTCATTTATTTAATATTATTGGTTTATTATTAAAATATTTACAAAATAAATAGAGAATCTAAGCTTAAATTTCTAAAATACATGGTCCATTGTAACTATTGGTATTAAAGCAACGGTGCATTTTCTCCCACAATCTATAAATATACTGCCCTTACCAGTTTTGTAGGTTCGCTGGAACGCAGGTAGACTCGTCTGACTCATAGGGATTAAGATACTAAATAGTATAACAGTCCTTATAACAAGGGATTAAGGTTTATTTTATGTTAGCAATCTAGTGGTAAGTAGTAAGATGGGTATTGTCAAAGGAATGAATTAGTTTTGTCAATTTATTGTTAAGTCTCTTCAGTCAGTGTTCGACATACGACGGAACGAGTGGTGCTTTGTATATTTTTTGTTTCAGTGTCACGTGGTCATTTAATTCAGGTAATTATTGTTTTAGTTTTAATATAATATGGCTTAATATAATTGTGTATTATTTGTTTGTAATTTTAGTTTGGTTTTGTTTTTTTAACCTGTGTAGTAAATAAGCCGTTCAATATATATTTGACTTATTTATTCTAAGTTAGTCGTAGGTCAGAGGGTCTATTAAATTATATTGGAATTTACTGTTTGAGAAAGTTCGTGAACTTTGCAGACGTTATTGACAATTTTTATTAAGATGTTTGTATGATTATTATAATATATAAACTAAGTTTAAAATTTCTTTAACTAATATTACTAGTAATAATAATAGAAAAAAAACATTTGAGTATTTTAGACTACTAACAATGTAAATAAACAAATGCAAATACAGAAGCTGATGTATAAAAATACATTTTGAAAACTCGTTTTTTACTTCTTACATTTTTTAAACAATACGTTTCCCGATGAAAGAGCAAAAAAGTTTAAATAAAAAATCTTATTGTACGACCTTACAAGTTTTTGTGGATATTACAAAAATAAATGGTCAGGTGCAGATTTGAGAAAATAGTCATTTAAATGTCGCTGTCATTCCGTTTCACAAAATCGACCTTGTAATATCACAATGGAGGATATGAAACAAAAATATCAGCTGTTTTGTTTGCAAAAGGTCATTTTGTACTGAGAACAATACACTATTATTATACCGATGAGACCTGTATGGTTAGATCGATATAAACATTGATGGCAGTCGTGGCATTCCGAATGAATAAAACTGGATTGCAGCTGTAATATTATAAGTACTAACTTGCATTGTATTTAAAAAGGTTTTGTTAAATATCCATATTCGCTGTTGATTCATATTCATAGGTGAAACTATCACGAATTATCTTAAATTGTTATTAAAATAGTTTTAAAGGGATAAGTTTATATGATATACATTTAAATCACAATAAGCACAAACAATGAAAAGTATAATATTTTTTACAAATTTAGAAAACCACTAACTTTCTCCAAATAATTTGCTAATTGATGTTGTTAATAAGTCAACCTGTTAAAAGTCCATTAAAAATTTCGCAAGTTTTGTGTAAATTAACACATTGTATCACTTGCCGGAATGTATTTATGTTTTTAAAGTATAATTAGTAAAAGCATTACATCATTATTATATTTGTTTTACTCATACGTTAATCTTTCGTTCCAGAACCAGCAAGAGATATGTCCAATTCAAGTAAAGAAGATATGTTGCAGCCAACAACATTGCAAGAGGCCATTAATATAATAAAATTTCTTAAATCATCTCATAAACAAGAGATCGCTAAAATAAAAGAAGCTCAAATGAAACAGACTGAAGTAATAAAAAAATTAGAAATTAACAGAAAGAAAGAACTTGAATATTTGTCAAGTGAACTTCAAAAATACGAACTTAATTTAGCATTAAGAACAGAAGCTGTAAAAAAGCAAATAGCGCAAAAGGATGATATAATTCAAAATCAATTAGAAGTAATAGAAAGTCTTACCAAGAAATTAAAAGGTAAAGATGACTTTGTCGTTCCTGATGTTGCTATACACGTCGAATCGAATTCTGACTCCGGTATTGCTATGGAAAACGATGACAGCTTAGACAAAACAGAACAAATTAAAGTTGAAACAAAAGCATCTCGGAAATGTAGTAGACGATTTGCAGACCCTATTAGTTTTCTACGTCGTGTTGACTTTTCACCTATGAAATATAAACCCTGCAATAGAGAAAGTAAAAAGAAAGAAGACAAAAAGAAAAACCTTGAAGTTCCTTCAGATACAAGAGTTTTTGTACGACAACTAAGTAATGAGAAAGTCACTAGCGATGACGATAGACCTCTAGAAGATCCAATATTTTCAGATGAAGTTATTGAACCTCTGATATTACGTCCTAAAAAAATGAATGATAGTATGAATAACCATTTCTCTGACGATGGAAGCGAAGATACCAGTGAAGAAATATTTGACAGAGTAATGACTAGAAGCAGTATCCGAAGATCAGTCAAAGCGAACCCTAAATATAAGAAAATAAGTAGAACGAAATCGAAATTGCTGGAACAAGTAAAAGTAAATATTGTTGATTAAAGAACCAAGTTATTGTTAGTAATTGGTAATTTATATTTATTTATGAGAAGTCAACAGTGTAACTATAAATTACAAAATCATCTTATGAAGTTTGCATTTATTTATTATTATGTCATTTTTAGTTTATAATTAAACTTCTTCAAAAAAAGTTTGACCCCAAAAATTTTTTTTAACTATTTTCTTTAACTAGTTTAAGAAACAAAGATAGTATTAAAGAATTCTTAAAATCTTTTAACCGGAATCTCAGCATCATATTATAAACTACTAGCAAGCATATTTACTGATCTGCAGTGCACTTACAATTCTCGAACATGGGACTTACTATTTATCATAATTTACTTATACATTAGTAACAGTATAATAAACAGTATAGTGTCTAGTAAAATAAACTGAAATTATTATGTATTTCAATAAAAAGAGTAATAAAAGCACGAAACTGTTAAGGCGAAGAGAAGCGTTTGATAAAATATAACTTATAATATTATTTTCTAAAACTTCCTGCTTTATATTAATACAGAGTACATAATACTAAGATAAAATACTTGTTACGTCGCATTAACTGACACAAGTTTTAATGAAACTGGATAAGTTTATAGAGACAAAACTGTCGCTTACATTCTAAAAAGATGTTCGAAAGTGTTAAAACTTTTTAAGAGCTCAAGTTTTATAGCTGAGAAACAAAACTTCTAATAAAATAATACTAATAATGTGATATTGTACGAAATCTTTTTATAAATATTTATAGACAATATATATAAATATTTATTATTAATAAACTAAAATATTGTTGAACATACTAATCCCGTGCGATGAGGTTTAGAATAAAAACGCGCTACTATTTCCCGAGGGTGTCGTAAGAGCCTATTTGATAAAAGGACAAACGAAAACGTTGACATCATCCTGTATCAGTTATCAGAAAAAAGCGGCCCAAATGCCAGCAGATGTTCCAAAGGAGGAGTAACATCAAGCTGGCGTCCTATCAATTTCTGCGATATGTCTCTCAAAATGTTGAGATTCTAAAAAACTATTTTCGTTAGTTAAAATTTAGTTCCATTAAATTGTCTTGTTAATCATAGCTTGATATCTCAATGACGTTTAATATATCAATATTTACATTACAGACTACTAATAGTAACGAGACAATAGATGGATGACCCACTGAATTCACTGCACCCATACTATAATATATATATATATATATATATCGCTGACTGGACTCGACTGACTAGATTTATAAAATAAAGAAACAAATTGTATGTAGCATTAAAATGACCATGAAGAACAAAGTCACATAAATGTCTTGTTAACGTATTTTGAATAAAAGCCCTAAAAGTATAAAACACCAAAGGAGTCGTAAAAGACTCGTTTGCTATGACAATATAAAAGTTTTATGATTATGTTCTAATCCCAAGGTGAGAATTATCGAGTCTCTTTCAAATTGTGTATCTAACTTTACTTACAAACATTAGATTTTTTTTAGAGAAAACGACTTTATATTCACACATACGCATACTGAACAAACATTTGTAACAGGAAAAGTGAACTCCAAAAGACACAAATCGACTCGTTACAATATAACCAATCTCGCTAAGTACAAGTCGGTAGTAATTTGTCCAATTATTCTGAACTGTAGCTTCAGGAAACACGTTCGGCTTCCAAGTTAGCAATTCAATTAACAAGTTTGTACAGGATTGTACATCTGTTTCCAAAGTTGTGAAGAGCCAGATACAAGAAACCTTCCAGGTATATTGTTATTACATTAAGAAAATAGTTATCATGATAACATTAATATAATAACGATAAATTTAGTTTATTAATATACTCTTTATATTATATCTATTAATATTATCCATTATATCTAAAATGTATAATATCTGATAATATATATGTCTAAAATCTATTAATTTACAAAGCCCTAACAAAATGACATAACAATCAGCTTTAAAAGAAACAAACATATCTATCTTTAGTTTTAAAAACAATTGCAACATCTGCCAAGCGGCTTTTACGGCCCGAAACGAAGCACAAACAATTGTTCCAACACTGCGACTTGAGACTCAATTTCCTGCGCACATCCGCATCTCAGTCAATGGTCCACAAAATGCAGGACTACCGAATTTACAGACACAGCTCTGCCAAAGTTTCCAACTGTCAAAACAAATTCCGCATAAAACTTAACTATGAAAACAACCGATTTTGAATCCTACGATATAGAGACAGGGTTATTTTTGGATTAGCCGTGATGTAGCAAAGTCGATATAGTTATTGGAATAATGTCTAAAGTATAAAGTGAAGTAAAATGGCTTGGACAAGCGAGCAAGTTAGTACAATGTAGTTTTATCAGCTATTTGTATTATCGCTACTATATTGATTTTCTTTGTAGTTTCTGGCACTGAAAAGATTTTATACATAAAGAATTTTTAAATGGCTCGAATATAAAACTGGGCTTAAATTATGGGGTATGTTTCGTAGACAAATTTGAAAGTATTTCTATACTAATATTATAGAATAGAAAAGTTTTTTTATTTGTTTAAAAGCGCTAATCTTCGACACTACTACGACGGTTTGAAATTTTTGTTTCTGAACATGGTAGACAAGTCCATGAGGAAGATTATAGTATACGGATTACGCTGCATTACTATCTTTGTTATCATAAAAGTAAATTGAATCGTTCATCCGCCGCTCGAACTGCAAGTAACAACTTTTATATATTTTTCTCTATATGTCTTCATTTAAAATACTATACTTATAAGGATAGGTATATAAATATATTTCTATATCAGTAATCTTGCTCGCTTAAAGTAAAAATCAATAATAGCTAGTATTTTATAGCTAAGGCTATTATAACGTGGTATAACTATTTTTGGTTATACCCCAAAATAGCCTGAAATCGCATATTTTAGTTATAGCTTATGAAGGATTCGACCAAATTCTTAAATTACAACTGTCATAAAATTCAATAGTTTTTTATTAAAGGGCAAATATTTTAAACAAAAATCTTTAAACTGTTTTACAAAATTAATTTAGTTTGAATTGGCGAAAGGTGGTTTTAGGAAAAGCGATAACATGTTATATTTTACTTAATTTGATATTTGTTTTAATAACGTCATTATTTTAGATTTCTTTGTAAATATTTTAGGAAATAATTTTAATTTTTTAAATGTTTCTCTAAAACTGACCCAAATATTTATATATAATGAGTATTCTATGTGAGTAATTTTCTTTGACTGCAGCTACTATTCATTAGTGTCAGAGCGCTGTTATTGCTTCTTTCAAATACTAAGTGAGCAACTTCTAAGTAAAATTTTATTAAATTGAAACATTCTTAATACAATTTCATTAAAATCGGCTTCATAATAGCAAAGTATTGCCTTGACATAATAGCAAAGTGAAATGCCTGCAAATATTTTGCCAATAAATAATTTTGCTTGTTCCTTTTATTTATCAAATCTTATTAACTGCTGAAAAGATTTTTAATATTAAGATACAAAGAAAACCAATTATGAATTTTCAGACCAAATATTTGAATACAAATACAATTACAGTTTAAACTCGCAAATGAAAAGCATCGCTTTAAATTAAATTTTCAAGCGTATTATTTTCGAAGAGATAATAAATTCAGTAACAAATTGTTGCTATCCCCGCGAATGGCGTTCAGTATTTGTATATATTATATTACAAAGATATATAAGTATTAATATTATTTATTAGTTTATATTATTTATTATTATGCATCAAACTTTACTAAATAATAATAAAAACATATTTTTACATACTAAATTTATTATTTATATTTAATTTGTTTCATTAATATTTTCTTTTAATCTAATAAATTAAATAATATTTTCGCTGAAAAAAATGACTTTTTCTTTAGTTCTACACATTTGAATAAAACTTATTTACAGATATAATTCGATTTTTTTTTTACATTTTTGTTTATAACCTGATGTTTCGAATGTCTTGCAGCAAGCGTGTACTTATTATTTTGTTGTTTCAAATATGTATATTTTACGATGTTCAATAAGATGTTGACATATCCAGCAACAAAAAACTCTCGTAATTCTCGAGGGCCACCTGTGTTCTACGCCAAGGCGAGTGGGTTCAGATCCATCAAAATTTATTACGTAAATGAAACCTTTCAATATTACAGGTTATTTGTTTCGCATCAAATTATCGTCTACATTTATATTTTATTACAGTTTCAGAATATATATCAATTTAAATATACTTTAGATTAAAAAATGTAAAACAGATTGATTTAATTAATTCTAAACACATGACATATTATGCATAACTATAACGCTATACGGATTTCCCTGTAATAATAAATCTTATATAAAAGTTATAATTAATTGCAGGTGGTAATTGTATCGTAACACGGTACTGGAAATCATAACAGCTTCTTCCAAGGGCTGTGTTCAAAGTATAAGGGTATGGTCTCTTTAATAGCGAATATCATTTTAACAACCAAGACTATTCTGTATAAAAATATTCTTATCAAAATATTATTCAAAATTGAACTTTAGAATATTATCATGTGAATATGGTTTAATATATTTACGTAATTTTTTTTAATCTGATACCTTTTTTTTTAAATATTATATTTGATTTTTTCGCTGTCAGAGAGGTATGTTGAGAGCGGATTCACCTAAATGTGACGATAGATTAACGTAAATCTGCCAGTTAGTAAAATGTTATATTAATTAATAAAAAAAAATTAATATAATATTAAGAAAGCTTTATTTCTTCTTTTTGTGCTTTTATGTCTTTCTAGACATAATATTATAAACACCAAAGATTTTAGTTTTTTTTTTGTTTCACAACAACTGTATTAATTATTCTTTTTCAAATAATTCAAAAAAAATATTTCTTGTGAGGCATCATAATTAAAAGTAAAATAAAAACCGGAAGGTGAATTGAATTTTCATTTAAAACCACATAAAATTTTTATCAATTACGGTTATTTTAAATCTTGTCGCTTTTCGAATTTTTAAGGATTAAGTTGTTAATTTCGAAATGACTATAACTAAACTTTTTTAACTAGTGCGAAATGTTTTATATGTACCTGTTAGTCTATATTACTACATTTTTAAATAAATATAACTAAAACAACTTGCCAAAAGGTTTTTTACTATACTTATTTAAAAATATATCATTAAATTGATCCAAATCACAACACTCACAGCAAATCAAATCGTAATATATCTTTGAATGTAGATATATATAAGCTAGAATAAGTAAAATGGTACAACAACTGAAAAACACATTGTAAAGAATAGCTCTTTCTCTAGGATTCCTAAAGATACAAGAGATCGTAGGTGGATCACTAACCATCTGTTAACCCACATTGTTATTAGTCCTCCTTCTACTACAAAAACACCAATAAAATTTAATAGCAAGAATTTTAAATACATATAGTTAGAATATTTAGTTTAATATCGAATTTCTAAAATTCTTTTAAAGAATACAACTTCAAATAGATAGTTTTCCCTATCTTTAACTTATGATGACGTAGCCAATATATCTTTATAGAAAAAAAATTTTGTTATGCTCTTATGAAATATTAATATTACATTAAAATATTAATATTTTATAAAATACCGAATAACCACATTTTTTCATTAAACTTGTATGTTAATGTTTCATTAAGCTATATGTTATATTCATAAAAATAAGATGTTAAATATTTTTTAAATCCTTTTTTTATCCTTTATATGTATAAAGTTCTTTACAAAGTGAAAAACCCAAGCAGGAATTCTTTAAAGTGGCTACTACACGAGGAGAGTACTTAAAGCCCTTGCAAGCACTGGCCGAGCTTTTAAACTCACGAGCTGTGGTTTAAGAAAGCTTAATGCAATCTTTCAGATATTTTTAAGACTATTAAAGCTTCGGAGACTAAATAAAATTGTATTACAAAAACAATGAATATAGTTAAAATTAAACTTTTATTTTAACAATTTTTCATGCTTGAAAATATGTTCTTATTTAAAAGGTTTAGAAGGGTCTAATTCAAATTCAATTCACGAACTCAAATTTGACAAATAACATCAGTTCCAGCTACTTTGGAACGTCTCTAAAAATTAAAAAAGAAAGTTAATTTAATTAATTATAATACCAAGACAAGTCACTTAAAAATATTCCAAAAAATGTATATATATGTATATATAGGAAAGTATATTTTATAACAACTATTTAATTACGACTTGTAAGGTCCTTTGTAAAAATACGAAAATACCGGTTTTTTATCTCACGGAATCTTTAAAAGACCATTGACATGGTCCAAAGTATTTTCCGGGTCTTGTTTTTTTATCTTTCTATCTCGAGGGACAAAGAACGTACAATACTACGAGGAACAATTGGACTTAAACTGCAATTTAGTTTGCTTAAGTTAAACGAAACCTGCGATTTTTATTTTCATTATTAGTTATTTATGATTTTATTACCAAACAAAATAAAACATTTTAAATAAAATTAACGATTTAATAGTCAAAACTAAAAATTACATCTAATATAATAAAAATTATTATTTATTATTCTGAAAACGTTTTTAGATTAACAATTAAAAATTTATTGAGTATTAATATTAAATAATATATATCTAAATTTAATTATAGTCAATATTTTCTTTAATAAGGCAGTTAAAAGTATATCTCTCATCTCTTGTATCATTTTACATTAAGACCGCGGTGAGCGGCTTCGCACGCTTCGGACAGTCAAAGAGACTTTAATATGAGTGCCTCGGATATTTTCCACCTCGATCAAAATATATATTTTAATTTAAATCTCGCAATTTGAGATAAGAACAATGCAAGATTAAAATTGTTTCAACTTTTTATAATTTCTTACCTTTTTAATATCGTACGGATTGCTTTAAAAGATTTTGTGAAGTATGTAGCTTATCCAGCTCAATCTCAAAATACTTTTTACAGATTATTTTTTTTACATTATTAACCGCGATGTTTAATAATATAGTTTTGTAATAATTCTTAATAATATTAATATAAAATAAAATATATTTATAAAGAGAAACTGTATTTTTAACATCGTATGTTTTTACACTTGCATAACATATTTAATTAGGTTAATCATTATTTCTATATTATTTGTATGATTTTTATCTTTATTTTACACACAATAAAAAATTAAGAAAAATAAAAATAAGAAATACAACAGGGGTGCAAAAGCGGTCTCATTGCTAAAGCAATCTCTTACAGACAACCCTTGTGGAAAAAGGATTAGTTGAGGCGAACTCCGGATAGTGCAAAAACTAAAACAATTTTACAAAACTACTCTGTTTTTAATACAACTTTGTTTTAATAGTATTTTCTTAGATTTCTTAGAGTTGTGTCGACTCAACACATTGAAATAAAACTATTTTGAACGTATTTAAAGTTTAATTGATTATTGGTTACATTTTAATTTAATTTTAACCCCACATTGTTTGCTTTGATGTAATCGTGCTGCAAGACGAGATGTAAGTGTCAGTATGTTAGTTAATCTGCCTTCAACGGTTTCTTGGTTTGCGGGCTTGAGTTCCGGATGTACACAAAATGCACTTATAGTATTTTGAGGTCTGACAGTGCGGTCACAGACATTGAACTTTATATTGCTTACGAGTCGTAAATATATTTTAAATGTTTTAGCCCAAAACATATTAGTCTAATTAAAGTAATTATGTTGATTGATTTTTTTAATATTCATTGTATAGATACAGTTTAAAAGACTAGTGTACATCCGAAAAAGATTATCATTTTTAAAGCGAATAATTTTTTTACGTAATACTTTTAAATCCATTTCAAGAGTCTATTCGTTTTTAAAGAAAAAACTGACAGTAGTACAGTGAAAAACAAAAATTTTACATGTTTAACAATGTTTACAAATTTTAAACAAAGCATTTATATACCTAACATACTATATTTATATATATTTAAAATTACTTTACAAGTATCTCTAGTAATTGTAAAATATTATATTTAATATAACGTAATTGTAAAATATTATATTTAATATATTATATTTAATATAACGTTTTCATTAATTAGATAATATTAATTTATTTTTATAGTAATTTTATTATTATATCAAAATTCTATTCATTCTCGAAATATTTAATAAAAATATATGAAAAATAAACATCAGTTATTATATATATATATATATATTTGATGTTCTTTAGATAAGTGCTAATTAAGTCTGAAAAGAAAATTTAACGTAAAAAAGCAAGCTTGAAGGTTTCAGCCAACTAAATTGTCAATTAGTTATCACCTCTCAAATTGAAGTCTAGTTAGTTTTATCTACACTTTGAATGAAGACTATACAATGAAGTCGTTAGGAGCCGTTGACGGAGTGCAATTTGCACCAGAGAAAATTCTTTTAAAGAATAAAGTTCTCCACAAAAGGTAAAATTCTGTCAAAGCAAGGCAAAATAGTATTTGCCACAAGGGAATACAGACTATAACGAAATATTAGTTTTTTTTTTCGTTTTTATTAGTGATATACTGTATGGCTATGGGATATTTCAATATAAAAAATTGAAACTGCTATTTCGAAATAATGAGTTCTATTGTAACGAAATATTTGCTAAGTTGAAATATATGGAATGTGCTTAAGTGAAATATTCTTTTTAAATATCATATTAATTTAGTCAGGCTTTAACGTTTACAAATTAACATTCATTGCTTTGATGACATTAAACCGTCTTTTTATTTTTAAAGTACCCTCTTTTAATAACTAATATTACAAAAAAAACATGGGTATATTTCGTTATATGTGACAACATCACAAATCACCTGATTGTATAAATACTCGAATCTATTAATATGTCGTAAAGTGTTGAGTTAGTGATAAAAGTATTGTTAATGAATGTTTAATAATTTGCAACAAGTTTAAGGTACAAATATTGTTAATATTTTAGATATGTGAAATTTTCTACTAACAATAAACACAATTAATACATGCAATGTTGTATATTTTCAGTTCAGACATGTTGAACTTTTATGTCTACTCAACAAGACATGACTAACATTAATAACAAAATTACGAAGACATTTAGAAGAATCGCAAAACAAGTCCCTTCAATGGTCCGTCTCATACAAAGAAAGAAGATTAAAAAAAGGGAATGTAAATAGAACATCAAAATTTTTTATTAAAAACAAAATTTGAAGATTGTGTAATACAGATATATATAATGGCAAGTTATTATTCCCAATGTGGCTTACCACAGGTATACCACTTTCCAGAATCAGTAGCAGAATGGAGCCCCGTAATGAGTACAGTGCAAGTACCAAATTTATATACTTCACCTATACATAATATACCAGTAACAATAATTGGGCCACAAATTATAAACACACTTTGTCCATATACAGATGCCATCATTCCAACAGATCCGATAATGGCTTCAATGGCACCAGGTATAGTAGCTGATGTTCCTTCTGGATGTAGTCACTTGAATAATACAGAATATAGAACCGTTGTTAATAATCCTCAAGAACATTTAGGTCCAGTAATAAATGAAAGTCAATTTGAATATCATACTGAAGAAAACACTCAAATTGCAGAAAATGTCTTTAATGTATCGAAAAAAGTGCCTACTGATCCAGTAGAATATTATTTAAATCTACCAAAAGAATTATTTCCTTCAGCAAGAATGCTAGCAATGGATCCAAATTTCATAATAGATGAATTTTGTAAGATAATTGATATAAATGAAAACGTATCGTGGATATTAGATTTAGAATTCGGTATACCAAGAGTACCGGTAACGAGAGCTATAGCAGTATACAACGTTAAATTTAACAGTGTTCATTGCAAAAATACTCCTAATGCCATCCATCCTGGTTTTGAGAAGTGCAATGCAGATTTCAAACGAGTGGTGGTATTTTATTACGACTGTATTCTATCCATTTGGTACAAAGGATACATTATTTTGAATTATGATAAATCCGTTGAGAATTTTCAGTCGTGGTTGTTGATACCAATGCAGATGTTTGGAATGTGTTGGCCGTAGCATGTGCGTATGAATAATTATTAGTATACGCATGGTAAGTAATTATATGTTAAGTGTATCATGTATTTCATCTTGTAATGATTGTATTATATATTCTTATTTAATAGTTCTAATTTAATATTTGAATAATAAAATATAAGAAGAATTTAGAGTATATTTATTTACTCCTAGTTTTATTTATTTATCTTTTCTACTTCTTCTTGTAATAATCAATCTATAATGTATTTTATAATGTTTGATTGTAATTATAGACCAAATAGTAATTGAAAAAGCGCACAACAAAAAAAACAACTAAAACTTTTGTTTAGAGATATGTCACTTAACACGTAGCATAAAATTTTCATCAAACAATAATATACAAAGATTTAATCTTTTGACTGTTAAATATTATGTAATATATATATAAATAGATAATAATTATGTAAATATATGTTATATAACTCTAATAAAGTAATAACGTTTACATGAAGTAAATGATAATTAATACTCGTTAGCGACATTATTTGTGAGAATATTTCTTTGACGCCATGTAATTTCATTTCGAATTCTCGCTTATCACCCGTATGACCTATATTTTAAAAGTAGTATTTATATCAATCGGTAACGTTACATTTTAATACCTCACTAATGTGTTAATTATACTAACATTATATAAAACGACTTTTTAAGAAATATATAATCATATTTGAAAAAACTAAACCTATAAACAAGTATTATTTTAGTCCAGTAGTATTTTCTTAAATTTTCACGAGTACACATTTAAAATATTTTTTTTTTACGGATTAAACCTCGCTTATAATTTGGTTACATTTTGATTTTAACCCGAAGTTTCGAATACTTTGCAGTAATCCAATAAAGTAGTCCAGTAATAAAGGTCCAGCTGTCTATTCTAGTAGTAATCAACCTTTATATATAACAATTCTATAATAATATAATATTTATTTTAATTTTATAAATTATTATCGTTACGATGTAATGTAAAAGAGCTACAGATTCTAATGGTTGAAGTGGAATTTTCCCCACATCGAGGAATCCAACAAATCTAATTTATTGACCGCACCAGCTGGAAATTAATAATTCCGTTCTGTAATTAGCGGGTTGCTTCCATCGATACTGAAATTAAATGCATTTGGTTTGTACTTATCTTACCTACTTTGAATAGCAAAATGCTATGATCATATTAACTTTTATAAGTCTTATTTAAAGCAATCTTAATTTGGGTAAGTTAAAAAAATACCATTACTTTTTTATGTTTAATAATTAACAAAATTACTGTGCAAACATTACGTCAACATCATTATAAACTCTTAATTCAAACAAAGTTTTAATAGAATATACAATTTATAAACATCACTGGAGTATATTTGCTAAATGCACATACATAAAGACAACAAACTGTGATTTGGTAATTTTCACATTTTTGTTTATTTCTTAAACTTACTAGGCTATACAATAATGCTTAAAAATGATAAGATACATTAATAATTATAATAATTCATAAAATTATCAACTATCTAATGTTAGAAGAGGAACTAACGTATATATGATATTTACAAATAAAGCTCAGATTGTGGTAGAGCTGAAATAAATAATTAATACTGTGAATACTATGTTAGTATCTACGGCAAGAAACAATATTTACATCTAAATATATAATAAGAGGTAAGTTATACAAAATAATTAATTTTAGATTATATAATAATTATAATTAAAAATTTAAAATCAATATAAACAAATAAACGTATTTTAAATTTAAAATGAAATTGTATTTACATTTATTATTAATTCTGTGATACGTGAAAAAGATAATTAAAATGATTGTAAACAAGCTGTGATTGTAAGGGCGTTTATTAATGTCCATGCTAGAGCAAATATTGCAGATTATTTTGAAATTGATACCGAAATTAAAAATTAATTTCAAGGTAATTTAAAATAATCTACAATACATAAGCCTTATCATAAAATCCAAGCTAATCTGCAACAGAATCTCGCTATACAAGCTCTGTTCAGCCTCCAAGTGGACCACTGTTAATAAAACGCCTCAAAAAACGTTGAATTCAATCAACATTGTTGAAGGTAATCATTGAAGTCGTTAATTCGGTTAAATCGATCATCTCACGACATATCTTCATCATTTACAACACAACAATACAATTCTTATTATTGTTCATTTTCACTATCACTGTCACTTTTATTTCAAGTGTCTTAACAATACAGTTATTCTAAGAGTTAACAGTTTGCAATATCCAAGGGACAAACTTAGATATTCTTGTGCAGACCCCGGGTAAGTTAGCCTCACCGCATCCGATGCCCCAACTTATAATGCCCGCTAGGAAATATCTTTGATCTCTTCCTTTTACCTGCAAATTTAATAAACACGTGAACTTATTGTTAAAATGTAACATATAAAATGATATTTTTTTCAAATGTACTTAAGTAAAACTAGAGGAATATAAAGATTGTAAATTTAAATTATTTTGTAGGCATTCATACTTTTAATAGCTTACAAAATCAATAAATAAATTACGTAAATATCCACAATAATGCAGAATACAAGTCAGACTAGTCAAGAATTGTTAAATTGGGTTCCGAGTTGACACTAACTTTAAATGTGGTTACTGGTCCTATCCATTAAACTTATTCGTCTTACTCTTCAAAGTCTATTTGGAAAATCCAGTTTAAAACCCCCTTATTTTCAGCGACCCATTTAAGAACAAAGAACATTATGCTATCTTCTTCACATATAAAGTGTTGGGTCAGCGTTCGCAATAATCTCGGATTTTCATGCGGTTTCTTATTATCCCCTGGTGTTTCATTCATAAAAGATTTAGTTTAAAACATTTATACAAATTTAAGAACAAAGAAACTTTTTTTTTACTTTTTATTTACTTTATTTTTTTTTCCTTTTAGCTAACTGTATTTTATATCTGTAATTCATTTTCATATCATATTAAGTCACTTTTTAATACTATTATAAAGAAAAATTGTACTATTATATACTACATATCTGTGGGGTATCTGGTTTGTTCTTCCGCATGGAACATTTCTGTAGTAATAGTAAATAATATATAAAAGTAATTATCTGCCTAGCTAACTTAAACTAGGATATGTATTTAAAATAATATTTAACTATTCAAAGTGACCATTGGGATGTTATGTGTCTGATAGATGTACAGTAAACAAAAACAGAGTGCAGTTGAATTCTAATTGTATTAATTAATTTATTTAAAATACGTATATGTATTTGTAATAAAATGGAAGTATGTGAAGTAAATGTCTTTTATTTATTTCTCTGTTTTAAGTTTATAACGCATTCATAAATGGATATTATTAACTATTTATATAAGTTAAGCATATCTGGTTGGACAATGTAAGTTGGACATAATTCCTTTATAACACTTTCTTACCTGTAAAGGTCCCCCAGAATCCCCCTGGCAAGAGTCATGGCCCCCTCGCTCGTGTCCCGCACACAGGAAGATATCAGGAATAAACTCATGTCTCCCGGCTTGCAGGAACATTGACTTGCATCTATCATTTGAAACTATTGGAACTTGAACCTGAAAACATTTTAGTCCTAATTAGTATTTTAAAATAATTATTAAATGTATTCTAAAATTTTACCTAAGTTATTGAAAATAATTTTTCAATATTTACAGTTAACTCATACAAATAATATTAATCACAATTTGTAATGTAATTAGTATATGTATTGTACCTCTTGCAAAACAGAAGGCAGAACCCCTCCTTCGGATAGTCTGCCCCAACCAGTGACGGTAGCATTTTCACCGACTAAGAGATCATCGCTCGCAGGTAGACATATTGGAGATATGTGAGGCGCAAACTGAACTGGTGAATCCAACTTAACAAGCGCCAAATCATATTCATATGTGTAGAAATTGTATTTTGGATGAACGGCCTTCTTTGCTACACCTCGCTCCGCATATGGATATTGTTCAGATACCGATGAAAAGTCGTATTCACCAACTCTTATCCGGATTTGTGATGTAAGGAGACTGGGAAAGTTATTTTTGTTATTGGATTTTTACTATTTTTTGTTTGTGAAATAATAACTTTTGAGTTATAAATTCAGATTACTAACATAGGTCTCTAAATCTCTAATAAAATAATGTCGGTTTTTCGGTATAAAAAGTATTTTATTGTAACTTAAAATAACAGTTTTTGATTTAAATGAAATTAAAATGACAAGATAAGGTATTACATTTACAACTTTTTGGTCAATGTTTTACGAATTTTAATCGAAACTAAACCAATACAATAACCATTCTTGGAAATTTGGAACAGCTTAGAAAAGCTTACTCATCAACGCAATGTCCAGCAGTAGCTATCCAGCCTTCATTGATGATAGCACCACCACATCTATGTGTTGAGGAAAAGCCGAAGAACGAGTTCCGTCTTACTGAGACTTGCCATGGCCAGCGACCGAAACTCGAGTCTTTTCCGCCCATGATCCTTGTTTCTGGACGTGGCCACATTGCTGTTAAGCCGCATTCTGAAAACATTGGTGGATACATTAGATTTTATGGTTTTAAAGAAGTTTGATTAACAAACTTAGATTAATTCAATAGAAATATCGAAATATATTGTAATTTTTATATATATTTAGAATTTTTTAACTAAAAGATATTCATACCTATGCTATTAGTAGCCGCTGTAGTTGGTATGGACGCAGGAGTCGAATCGTCAGTTTTGTTGATCATGTTTAAAGCTGGGTCCTTTGGTTTCATGTAATTTTTGTGTGGTTTACTTGTTGTGGTTGTGAATTTTTTTGTGGGTTTAGGTTTCCCGACTGGTTTTTCCCAGTTTGGTCTCGGTTTTGTAATAAATGATGGCTCAGTTGTTGCTTGCCAGTGTATCGTGTTCAAGTTATTTGGGCGGGACATCATATGAGCTGAAAATTAGTTTTTTTTTGATGAATTTCAATGTTATACGTTATACACTTATCACATGATAATTTAGGAATTTTAGATAAACGCCATCTACAAATCAAATATACAACTAAATAGCAAGGACAACTTACCTGATGAAATGCTGTTCTCGGAATGTTGTTCAGAAACAGCCATAGGTCGCGCACCCATTAAGCTAAGACTAGACGAAATTTTATTGTGGGGACTAGTTTCCATTTCACTGCTCGGCCTATGTACATTTTGGTACTTATTTACACTGTTATATGTTATTTTATGAACTATATCACTATTTTGCTCGCTATTAACTTCTAAACTGCTAACAGAGGGCAGGTTGATTTCAGGCGGGCGATAGCTGTAAGATGTGGGAGCGCCATCTATTGGTTTGGTCATAAATGATGGGCGTACTGTTTGTGAACTCGGTCGTACGGTTTGAGTAGTAGTCGAAATGATGGTTGTGGTGCTGGGTGTGGTTGATGGAGTTGTATGCGGCCGATCGGTAACTGTTGTAGGAATTGGTGCCTCTGGAAAATTATAGCAAAATGTAAACTGATTTTGGAATAATTTATTATGAGAATGTACAATACATATTTAGAGTATTAAAAATTTCATTGAAACCGTCATAACTTTGCACAATTTAGGAAGTAAACTTTATGATACGTAATTTTCTAATCCGTGATAGAACAGTAATTGTTGGGTTAACCATTTGCATCATAAAAAGCAAGATTACAAACAGTTTTAGAAATAGAATATTCATTAACACTTCATTTTAAAAAACAATAATTATTTTTTTTAACTTTAAAACTATCCACGACATAAGTTACCGACTCCTTTGCTTATATTTTAATATTGTATCTAACCTGTAGCTGGTCGGTCGGGCAACCGGCAACATGACCCAAACATAAAGCCGTCCACACACACCCCCGCGTGTATGCCACCAACCCTGTTGCATTCCTGTACCCACATGCAAGCACCCCGCGCGCCGCCCACCGTACATGACTTTCGGGACATTTGATAACCTGGAAATAAATTTAACATACATATAAATACACAGTATTTTATAAATATAAATAATTATTTTATTTCTTAGAAAATATTTTATATTTGTTATGATCGATAGGTTTACAAATACAAATGTGTTTAATTTATTTTAACTCCATCTCTTAATAAAACACAGAACTATGAACGTTATCATTTTACAACAAGATATCGCCTGGCGGGCTTTTGTATCTTAAGGTTTTTAAGTAATAACGTGCCACAAGATGGCACCACCAGCTTAAAAATTTGCTAATATTTCTAAACTAATTAAATAAAACTTAGAGAGCGTAACTAAATAAGAAAAACTATCTGGTAATTAGTCAAAAGATATTATAATAATAGACGATAATATGGTGAAAAGTATTTTCATTTTATTTTAATGACAGTAACATTTATGCTCTTAATTGTAATTGCTATATTATATACATAATTTTCCATTACATTTTCTGACGTAGGGTAGATAACTATCTAAAAAATCTGTTATTATAAAAAAAAAATTTTGATAACAGGAAAAACAGAACAACTTTAAAGTATTGCTTATAGAAATTCGCTTCTATACGGATTGATAGGCTTAAAGAGTTAAGCCTTAAGTGCCTTTATAGAAAATATCCCTTTCATTTTCCATTAAATCAGTCGACGTGGTGTCCGAAAATTTTTCCAATAAATACCTTGCTATTGTGAAAACGTCCTTACACAATTAGCCTTAAAGCACAAGATCTGTACAAAGTAATTTAAACTTTTTGGATATATTTAATAAGGTTGAATATAAAATATCTTTAATGTATATATGTTTGGCTAAAGTATTGTAAAAAGAGGGGGAAAAATGTTTTCCACTAACCCATATCCAAATACTATATTCATGATGTCCTTTTAATATGTCCACTTATTGGTTACTTCAAATTTATTATGCACAGACCAACTTATATAAATCCTAATATTATTATAGATTAAAACTTAAAACAAATTTTGTATATATTATGAATGTTATGAATCATATTTATGGTTGAAACGTTCTCTGGTTCAAAGCTTGGATGCTAGATAGGCTTTGTCGGTGTTTTAACACGTTTTGCATACATTTAGAAAAGAAGGTAATGTCGCATTTAAATATTATTCATATTTTAATTGCGGCCTTATATTTATGTATGTACTTTTTATGTATTTTGTACATAAACTAGCTGTATCCTACGGTTTTGTCGGCGCATTACTCGTATAAATTCCGTTACGATGCGTTGCTCATTTGTGTAAACACAATTTTTTTCTATACACAAAAAATTCAACAACATTTAATAAGTTGTTTTTAAGTTATAATAGTGGATACTTACAAAAGAAGTGGGTACATACAAAAATATGGACAAAAGTGAAATTTTTAGAAAACGAAGAATGTTTATCAAAACAAAATTAAAGATGGGTCAAAATTAAAATTTAAAAATTGGTTCAAAAATAGTAAAATTAAATGTTAAAATGTTTTAATCTATTAAGGACTTAGAAATAATTAATAACACCGTAAATAATGCTGATTAAACATTTTGACAAATACTATAGATTAGTATATATCTATTTTTATAAAACATTACTACTTACCTGACGCCAAAAAACAATTTTTATACTATAATTTTTATACTAATATTAGTATCAGTTTATTAGCCTATATATTATAAACAAAGAATAAAAGAGCTTATATATTATGAACATTTAATACACCTTTCCTCTATAATATAAATATGGATATATTAATATTATTATTAAAACAACAGACTATAATCTATTTTTATTACATTATTTAAAAGGATAAATATAACAAAGTGCTCGAGGTAAAGGTCAGACTCTGATGTCAGAAATAAAACCTTAGTTTTATATACAGCGAGATATTTTTGGATCCAATCGATGTTATGAGATATTTATTAATAAAATTTAATATACCATTTGAAAAATTTAATATAATTATATTTAACATTGATTTGTAGAAAGTTACTAGAAAATGTGCTTCCTCCTTACATCCGATGAAGGAAGTACCATTCTGTCTTTCAATATGGCTGAGGATATTTCATCGGAAATTTAAGAAGAAAGTTCTTCCCTTCAAAAGTAATTACACAGGTAAGATGAAGAATAGGAGTGTTGATGTACTTATTGTAATTGGCATTTGATTAAATATTAGCAATATAAAAGAAATGTTAAATAATATTTTTAACACTATAATATCAAACTATAAATAGGTTGTTTTGTAAAGTGGCTTTTATTCTATCCGGTTACTGAATTAGTTCAAATTTTTCATAAATACTTCATATTTTAATGACGTTTTCACTTCAATTAAAATCATTTGTTTTAAAAAATATATGTATAATCTGCTTAAATTTATGAGTTTTAGACAAGGCAATTTTTTTTAAATCGTCATTATAGATTTTTAGATTTTTACATAGCTAAGGATGCCTGAAAGTATTGCATCAAATTATTGATCTTACCGGAAAGGACGAAGATAGAATCTCTGTCGATAATTTCACAATACCTATAATCATATATATATTTTAGCGATTTTCAGTGACACAGTATCTATCCTTCAGTTACAGATCTTACATCAACCGAACATATTTGCTATACTTTAAAATATTTAATTAAAGATTTTAAGTAACTAGTCTTACGAAATATATGGTAATATCTAGCATATATCCTTTTATACTTATTTACTTACATATATAAAGATATAATGAGTGTTAATTATATTTTATATATATTTTTGTGATTTGTTTGCCTTTAATTTGCCCTTATTTATCAATTTATTGTTCTCCAAAAAGTCTACATTTAAAGTAATAAACGTATATGTTAAATATTTAAATGAAACATGTAACTTCACTCACATCAGAACAGCCCTCGAGCCCATTCCCCGTGCTCTTAACATTACCTACATAATACAGTGTTACGCTTTGAGAGGTATTCTCGTTTCTTGTATGTTTTGTATATTAAATATTAAAGATTTTCATCTGATTAAAAAGTTCAAAATTTTTGTAATTTGAAAATATAATAAAATTGATAAAACATTGTTAAATAGAGTAACAAATACAATAACAATATTCCTGAAAATTCTTTAAAATATAATTTATTACATAATTAGAATTTCCTCATATTCACAAAATTTATACCAATTTTCTTAAACTCATAACGAAATCCAAACAAAAGCCATTGTAACATGACCCCTGGAATTGCGTAATCATCTTTGTAACAAAGGTCCACGTCGTTATTTATTTTTATGCCCCAAAAAGTTTGATGTTTTGGTAATCTATTGTTCTTTAATACGTGTGTTGTGAGATAGAAAATAACTAATAGTAATAATTTTGCAATATCCTATAATAAAAAATAAACCTTAGTGTTGTTTTACTAAGGTTTATTTTTTTGTGATTAAAACTTTCGTGATTACTGTTATATATTATTTTCTTATATTTTCACGAGTACACATTTAAAATAAAACTATTTTTAACGTATTAAAACTCGCGTATAATTTGGTTACATTTTAATTTTAACCCGACGTTTCGAATGCTTTGTAGCAATCGTGTTCACGGGTAAACGAGATGTTACATCTCACATTGACAATTAAAATGTAACCAAATTATACGCGAATTTTAATCCGTAAAAAATAGTTTTACTGTTTTATATATGGATGTACTTACGTTAATCCTAGCAAAGATTTGACCTCTAGTTTGGAACACATTCGGGGACCTCATTCATGATTTTCAAGTGATCAGTTCACGGCGCATATCCGTATTTTTTTTGTTATATAGATAATATATTATCTACAGATAGTTTTTAAAAATATTTTTCCTTTCCACGTCTATAAAGTTTCAAACTAATACATAACGCACTCTATCAAAATTATATTTTAGTTATAATAAGCACATTTGTGTTATAATATTCAATGCACGGGAAAATAAATATAAGAAAACATTAAATGATAATTAGCTTTTATAAGTTATATCGTCATGTCAATTTTATATAAGAACTGACAGTAAAAAAAATTTGTCCAAAGCTGGTGAAGGTGTGAGATAGATTTGATAGAATAATCGGTGCAGACAAATTATTTTTCTCGCTTCAATTAAATTCTAATTTGTTAGCACATCTCAAGTATTGTAACTTAAGTTAATATTATTAATTGTAATTTTATAAATAAGTTTTTTTTTCATTTAGTATAGAGTATAAGATTTCATAAAAGCAATATATACCTATATAAAATAAAAAAAAATCATTTTTACTTATACTTAGACAAGTTATTTTCCAATGACTTTCCTGCACTAAAAATGAATTCTAAGTCTGACATGTTTGTTATTTGTGTTATTTTAAACTAAACCCCATTCAAAATGCAAATTTGATATTCTGATTTTATTAAAATAATCAAATAAATGTTAAAAATATTGAAATATTTGAAATTATATTGAAAAATATTAAAAAGTACCGATATACTTAAATTCGTTAATTTAAGTTAAAAAAATCTTTACGAAAAAGCAAGCGATATCGACTAGTTCATTTAGAAGAACCAGATTTAGGAACTAAAAGACAAAAATTATATATAAATTCATACGAGTATTCAACATAATTTTGAGGCATTGATGCAAGTAATAGAATGCTCTCATACATTTTAACAAACAGTATCAAACGGATCCGTAACAGCGGAAAGAACTTCCCCGCATTGTCTCACAAGGAAATAACCATTCTAGTTCACAATAAAGCAAATTGTGTCTTATATAACATTTCCGTACACAATGAGTATAAAATATATCATACTTACTAATAATATATTAGATATAAGTTGCAATTTTTGGCCTTTTAGTGCATAAATATATATACAGAATGTTTTTATATGGTTTTGAATCTTGAAAGAATCTGTTATAGATTCTTAATAATCTTATGAGGTCCAAAAACTCTTCAAAAAAAAATAGTTTCTCTATTAGTCAGTGATAATTTTCAAATGTATTTTTTAGCTTTTTTTTTTAATAGAGATCCTAAGGGAAGATCTTAACAAAGTTAAATTGCTTTTAATACTTTTTGATACAAAATTTTCATATGTAAAATACGAGGAAAATTGTATTATTATAGCTATTTATATAATATATATAATATGCATAATATACATATATATACACATACATATATAATATACATATAAATACGAATATGTATTATTATATAATAATATACATACATTCATATTAGTTAATTGCCGTAGTATCGACGATGGTAAGAATTTTAAGTAAAAAATACCATTAATGTTTGAATTACTTTTTTAACTTCTCAAATTTCTTATTTTATATTTTAATAAACTTACAATTAATTCGAAACATTATTATAAAAAATTTATATAAACATTTATTTATTACATTTATTTTATAAATATTTAATTAAAACTTCATACTACTTCATAAATTGCATAAAATAAACCATGATACTAATAATTAGCCCAAATACCACACAAGAGGTATTCCTGGAAATATTTCACATCTCGACGCTGTTGGTAATCTTCACCTCACTCCGTAATAATTTCGATGCGTCAAAACCAGTAGCTATTAAGATCCTGGTTACCGTTAAATACCAAGGACGGTGCTTAGTTGGAGTTACTAAGGACTCGTCTTAACTCGCAAATTTGTCGCTTTTATATTAATCTCATTTTAAATCTCACTGCTGGAGTTAACGCTAATTCAATAATCAAATCAAATAAGCTTCTTTTGTATCCAATCTAAAGAATATCTTATTATAAAGCTTATAATTGAATTTACCGCTTTCTTCGTTCCTAATTTGACTAAATGTCATAACCTAATTTTATTTAAATTAATATTCTTTAAATTTTAAAATAAATTATTCGTACCAACTAATAACGCCATCTTTTTCAGAGATTACTAGTCTTAAACAAAAATAACATACGACAATTTTCATTAATTTTAATTATCTGTTACTTATAAGTAATACAATAAACTATTATAATATATGATACAAAATAATTTAAAATAGTATATATTTTAAACTATAAAATATTATAATTATTCATAACTCGAAGAGTCCAATGGTAACTGTATTCGAGGAATCTAAACCGCAAGCAATCGCGACAGAATGTAGCTTCCATAGCAAACATAACTCCGGCTTTCGCGAGTTCAACTAGCTCCAGACCGCGGCTCTGTCCATAATAATAAAATTACTACATGACTTTTTAAATCATCTTCAATTCTAATAGACTTGTTCCTAATAAGTCAAAGTCAACATGATTAAAATTAAAGTCCATAAAAAGTATACTCATATAAAATATAAGTCATCTTAATATTCCGTTACACAACAAAATTACCATTTCAAATATAATGATGTGGTCTACTGTGTAAATTAAACCGCAATCATAATGAATACAGAATTTTTTGGGGATCAATTAATTTGAGTCAGGTACAAAGAAGCTTTTAAGTCAAATTACGTTTAAAGGTTCTGTATATATTTTGTTTTTTATGGGTGTAAGATGGAATATACAGAGGCTTTTTCAGAGTAATTACAAGTGTTATAAAGTGGATTTGAGACAAGTATCCAGATAGTGAGTATGGTACTTAGATCTGTGAAGATAGCCTGCATTAGATGATGGAAGTCAGCGATAAAAACTAGAACAAACAACTCCCGGTTAAACTTCATAATTGCCATACAAGTCATAGCGATGCGAGATCTTTATGAACGTTTTAGAAACCGACCGTTCACTGAGTACTGAGCGACAATTCATATACCTCTTCGTTTTATACAATCAAATATTTCTTAGATGATTTTAAGGAGCTTCAAACACGAGATTTCCTAATAATTATATAAGTCTCCAAGAAGATAATCTAAAGGCTGACGAGAAAGAACGCATTATGATATAAACGACAGTAGGATTTTGCAGTAAGGACTAGTTACTACGGCTTCTCGATTATATAGAATTGCTGCTGTCCAGCGTTCTGAAGTATTCAAGGAAAATATCAGCCACTCAACAATGTCGAAACCTATATTATACAATAGGATATTCGTTCTTTTATCATATCTCATTAATATATGATGAAAGTATTAATATCCTTAAGAAATTCCACGAAATGTCTATTAATAACACAAAACCAATATTTTTGAAAGATACTTCCGTATCCTTATATTGCCGGCCAAAAATAGGACCGCCCAATATATTCCCGAGGGTGTCGTAAATAGCCAGATAAAGGATAAAATAAAACTAAAACTAGAAAATAAAACCTTCACCGCTTCTCCGAAATATGGCTGATACCATAAACGCATTCCCAAGGGGAGTGATGTCTGGCATTTTTAAAAACTTTTTCCAAAGCCAAAAATAAATATATATATATATATATCAGGATATCTGAAAAATATAACCTTTAAAGGATTAAAGAGGGTCCGCTAAAGTTGTATGTTAAATGTTTTCGTTGTATCTTGTCTATTGAACAGTTTTATTTTTTTATTTATTCTACTCCTCCCATATTCTACTCCTCGCATATTATTTGTCAAAATCGATTTTGATAAATGAAACTTGTCACTTTTTAAATTAAATTATTTAAAAAAATGCTGCCCTTTTTATATTGAATTTGATCAGAAGTCTGTCCGATTAATCTAACATATTAATTCAAGTAATAACAAAAATTTATTCATGTAGTTGTATGCGACCGAATCCGCGTAAACAAAACTAGTAAAAATATAAAATAAAATAAGAACCAGAAACGTCAATTGTGACATTTACAAAAAAGGTTTAAGTGTCAATTAATGTGAAGTTCTTGAAATCAATTATATTATTTATTTAAATGAATACATTCATACTGAGAGACTTGTATTTTTTATTTAAGAGCAACATCATTACCAACTTTTATGGTTTTCATGTTAATTACAATATTTATAACTTTCCTGATGTTACTTAAAAATCTATTCATGACTCCATGACATAATGACACAACATACTATCAGAGTTTCAATAAAACTATTTTACGGATATCACGTTTATTATTACATTTTTTTATTTAAACCCGACGTTTCGAGTGCTTTGCAGCAAACGTGTTCGCGGTAAGACAAGATGATGAAAATAAAAAGAAGCAAAAAAACCTTATTTAATAAAAAAAATTAAACATATCCTAAGTAACAATAACATCCAATTAGCATCACCGAAATCCACGAAAGCGAAGCTGCGATTGGAAGCTAGTATATCCATATAGACTTAATAGTAGATAAATACAACTTGTAATATTCTTTCTAAGTCACTGTCACTTGTTAAGTAAATAGTAATGAAGTTTCTCCTTACAATTTTATACAAAGTATTTAAATTACTTTGTATTACATAAATCAAACTTAAAATATTGGAAAATATTTTACTGCAGACTTAACTGAGATTAATATTTTCAGTACTTCTTTTATGATTTAAATAATTTGCAAAATTTTATATATGTAGCTTCTTTTTGCTCCAATACAGGCATGGATAAGACATATTATAACAAACGGAAAAAATATATATATTATATTTACTGAGAAGTTTTTTACATCTATTTCAATTCCTTTGTTGCAATAGTCTCATATGAAACGATTCATATTATTTAATATCAAATTGATCTATTCTGTTTCTTTATTAAGATTTTATAATGATATAGATTTGTAATCAAGAATCGTTCGATTCGGATTAACGGCACCATGCCATTGATTATAAATCAATGAAGCTATTTTTTATATTTTTTGCACATTCTTTTCGGACACAGGTATTAACAATCTATTGTGGGCATAATGAAACAAAGTAGATGATTATCGAAAAATAAACTTTATCTATATATATTAAGGTTCATTTTATATTGGTAATTTATGTTGTTTTCTTTTAAATTAGTCTTGATGACTTGCGGAGTACACGGAAAACCAGAAAATGAGGTGGTTCCGTATTGTGAATGGCACAAAGATGCGCCAACTTATTTTAGTTGAATTATGTGGGATCCTTTCACAAAGATTGGAACTGAATAATAACAATGATTCTGGTAATCATAATATAATTAATATTAAAAAAATTGTTTACTGTTACCTTTCCTATCTTACATATTTAACATTCAGAATTAGCTGTTATTCTCTAACTTACTAAAAGTTATTAGGGTAATAGCCTATAGTCTTCCAATCCTATTCAAAACTAATTTTTCAATATCATCCGATGAATCCAAAGATTTTCGCGGTTAAACAAACAAGGAAACTATTCCGCTTTATAGTATTAGTATAGATTTTAAAAAAAGAAAATCTTTAAAGCTTCTATTACATAATGCCAGTATATAATAATTTATTTTTTCTTAGACAATTACTGGTATAGGTCGTTCCATATTATATGAAATACCTTCTAGTTTAACAGACGCTCCGTTGGTTTAACAATTTTCAAATAACTATTGCTTGACATGACTCTTTTGTACCTTTCAGAGGTCAACGACACATACATACATCGGTACATAATAAATATATTTGGCAATTACACAATACATTCAGAGAATTACATATATTTATACGTAATTCGTATATACTTTAAAGTATGAGATATAATTATGTTACATATGTACGGTTTGCGTATATATTTTATTAAATGATTAACGAACTTTAAAGATATATATATTTGCATATTTATTAAATTTTAGCAAATAAACATTTTCATAGGTTTCCAAAAATCAACAGCTTCATAGGTTTCTAATATCAAATGTAACCTTTTTTTTTTTGTTCGTTGGAAAAATCCGTTACGGATACCCCGTCGGCCAAGAAGGTAATGGCCGGGGGGTTATGTGGGACTACCCGGCAGCATAGAGGACGCTGCCATTTTTAAGGCTTCCAACTAAAAAACCAACGGTTGCCCTCATCGCCATAGTGGGACGTCACGGGATCGCGTTACACTCACCGTGACGCCCCGGCGGTACCCCCCATATGAGGGTGCTCCGAGCAACTTAGGGAATATCAAATGTAACCTATGAAACTGTTTAATTATTAAAATGTAATAAATGTATAAGACTGCGGGTTTGAGATATATCTTTCGGTTAAAACGCAAAGCTCAACTACTGACAAATAGAACTTTATTGATATTGCCTCCGTTAAATCTATGATAAGAATTATAAAACGGGAGAGGGAGAGAGTTAAATAAACAATTTTTTAAGGATGTTAATAAAATTTTATTATTTATGTATAAAATATTCACCATTATTTATTATATACATTGAATGCAATACATGATGTATAATTGGTACTTAATTTTTATTAACTCCTAAATCGATATTGTCTCAAGAGTTTGTCTTTATAAACGTTTTTAGATTTATAAACAGGGTTAGTATTTAAAAAAATGAAATAATATTTTATTTCATATACACAGTATTTTTACATTTAAATAAAAAGCAGTATAAAAGACAATGTTTAATGGAATATTTAAGCACGGGAAGCACTGAGAATTTTCTTTGTGAAGCCGCAGCTTGTAGAAATAAATTTTTAAACGTCGAAACTGCATTTTTAGTAAATTATTATAGTATTTTTTTATTAAATGAAAAATGTTTTACAAATAAAATGGAAAGTCTATATTTTTATCAATCAGTTATACTCTAAGGCGGTGTTTGTATACTTCAATAGCTTAACAACAATTTATAATAAAATATTTTTGGATGTTAATACGAAAATCTAACAAAACAAAATAAACTACTTAAAAAAACTTTACTCATATTATATTATAAAGAAGAAATGAATATTTGTTTGTTTAAACCAGCTATTTTTCGAAACCTGATATATTTAATAATATCTCTATGATTATGATAGGCAGGTTCATGAGGTAGGCTATATACTGTATCATTACTCTTAGTTATCCTAATAATAAATAAAATCATTCGTCATTGGGGTTGCGCCTGGAGTAACAGCTGTAATATACCTCATAAATCTTAACAGATATGAGACAGCGACCGTCCTCAAACCAGTGAAGTAAAATACCTCCTAACTGAAATAGAAATTTCAGAAAAATTTCGGTATACAAAATTCCGTACATATTTCTTAAAGTTCAACTTTATCCACTATTTTTATATCCTTTTACAGTTATAGTACGATAAATGATATAATAAAATAAATATTTATTCATACATTACAAAAAGCAACAAATACATATAGTTTCCTATTTCTCAGTTGCAATTCGCATTTACAATAGCAATAGAAATAGGTCACATTAAACCTTATTTTAAGGTATTGGTTCGTTCAGTTCCATTTCATCTGGACTGCAATTAATTGCAATTCCGGAGGATATTAGTGTGAACGCACACTGTGGTGTTTTAATCGCATGCACGCTTACCAAAAAAAATTATTAGGAATTTATTCAATAATATCTTTTAGGCTTACACAGAAGAAATACAAGGTATCTTTCGTTTGTTTCCAGACAATCATTGTTACAAAACATTCAAAACAAAACCAAATTTATAATATTATAAAATTTAAAAAATAACGAATTTTAACAAATATTATCTTCACTGTACTGTCATTATTATTCGAAGGGGACATGTCACTTAAGATGGACGCTGTCTTCGCCCTCCATACATCTCTGTCACCTGTCATGTCAATACACCCAGCCTAATAATATTGTCTTCAGCACAGCGTCCATTACTCTGATTTCTCTTACGCTTTAACATTTTTACTCCAAACTTAAACATATAATTTCTTCCTATAAAGATAATAAACTAAATTACTATAGATTTTATGATATATCATTTAGAATATATTTCAATATTTATCAAAATAAGCCATTTCTAACATATATTAATATGGTATAACTAATTAGACCTCGGTTTTGTCGGTACTATATTTGGTAACTAGAAATTGGGTTGAAATACTGGATACGTAATCTAGATAGTGTAAATTAATTAATTTAGATAACATTGGTAAGGCAAAATTCTGGGTCATGGGAGCCATAAACAAAAGCAACGACTTGGGCATTGTTTATGTATTTAGTAGCTACAATAAGGTTAAATACCTTTAATAAAACTGTACAAGAAAGTGTTTATCGAATATAAAAAATGAAAAAAAATCCTGATTTTTCCTTTTCTTACTCTTCCTTTTTTACTCCTCATCCTCTGTATCCCTCTCTTAATACAGTAATACTATCTGCTATAAGATAAGGTAATCCAAAAGAGACTGTTTTCGTTCACGTGTATTATTTATTACACAAAAAAAAAACACATTTACCTTTAACAAAACTATAGAAGAAGGTATTTATAGAATATAAAAATAAATTCTGTGTATTCCTTTTCTTATTCTTCCTTCCTAACTTCTCATTCTCTGTATCCCTCCCTTATTTATTAAATGTCATCCCTTCCGAAGATAGTACTACTATCGCATTCCAAAAGAGGCTGTTTTCGTCCACGTGTATTATATATTACACAAAGAAAATCCACATTTGCCTCTAATAAAACATTTCATACAAACGTCTTCATGTATGGATTTTACAAAAATCCAGTTCTGTGCAATCCTGAATCCAAAATCCATTACTCCTCATTAGAAACGGTTAACGTATACCAGATTAAGGTCAATCCAGTTATCCTCGGAATCGCCGTGAAGCATTTAATTTTATGGTTCTCAACAAAATTGTATAGACTTTAACTTAATAAGCTTTAATTGTAGTTTTATAATATAAAGGTAGTATATATATTAATTATTATAAAGTATTAATTAAAGCATGAAAATAACTATCTATATCGTAAACTCGCATACAAATAAATAAGTTGTAAATAACATTATAAAATTATTATAGAACAAATGATTTGGTTTTTTACACATTTATCAAATATATATAGAATTATTTAAAAAAAAACTATAGTTTACACAATAGTTTTCAGACTGTTTATATTAAATTCTAATTAAAAATCAGTTTTAGAAAATTATTTTTCTTTAAATATAAAATAGATAATAAATTTCATCTTTTCGATCCTAGTAGTCCTTGCATGAATGCAGTCTTAATAGACCACAGATTAGATAAAGAGTAGTAGTAGTAGATCAAAATATGTCTTTACAAACATGCACAGTCACATAGACCACAGATGAGATAATATCAGTAGATCAAAATGTATAAGTAAATTTATAATAATTATAAGCGATAGCTCAAAAGAAATGATCATAACAAATGGCGGACTCTCATCGCTATCGGCAATGTTCGTTTAAATTATTTACCCGTATAAGAAGCTTGACAACAAGTAAAGTAGTAAATCGCACACGACTCATTATACATTATAGGGTTGTCAATAATTAATAACTATATAATATTTATATTATATTGAAAATAAACAATTATGTCAGTTAAAAATATACTATTTTCTTTTGTGATATGTATAAAAATTCCAATATGTGACAGCCCTAAGTCTTAGTCGATTTCTCCATCTTATATTGAAGAATTATTCTAATAAATTCAAATGTCACTAGTTAATTTTATCCATATAAAGGTATGAAACCCCTTTTTGTAACAAAGTTTTGAAATATGCTAATACCTGATTATACATAACTGTAAGTTACGAATATTAGTAACAATGTTCATTTAATGTTTGTAATTTGAGTTTATTTTTAACATAACATACGAAGCGAAGATCGAGATAGTTTTACCGAGACAAAGTTTTGACATATATATATATATATTAAACATTAATTATTAACAAGATACTATTAATAATGATAATAATATTAATAATAATATTTGTTTCAGGCTCAGCTTACATAAAAGTACATTTCTAAAAGAAAGAATCAAAATATAAAAAAGTTAAAATCAACCAAACAATGAAAAAATTTCACATAACTATAACAATCATCAGTCAAAAATATAAATACTAGGAGCGCGAACCAGACCTCAATTATGACTCGATGCGCGCGCAAAATCTCGGTAGGTTTTAGCATATTGAGCGAATCGAGGTGTAAACAAACCCGAAGTTGCATTTACAACACGTCGACGCATTCTGTCCTCAGCTATTTTTCAAGATAAAACACATTATTAAATTATTATTTATTATCATTTTTTTTAAACCACCACCAGAGTGATGTCTAACAGTGTGCAAAATTTGTAAATTTTCAGATATACCAGATACATTTTAAGATATTCAGATATATTCAGATATATTCAGATAGACTGATGCTTTCACAAAGGAAACAGAAAAGTCTCTCACAGAGAAATTCGCTGAATAAAAATCCAAAAAAAAATCAAATATCAAAAGACGTTTAGTATATAGTAATAGTAATTTCACAAATGATACAGAAGACCTTTTAAAATATCTTTACATGAATAAACTTATCTTAACTTATCTTTGATTATCTTTAATTAAATTATTCCTATCACAGAATACACGTATATATTAATCAAGTTATTTGATATCTTTATTAGATAAAATATTATTTCCTGAGTTCAATAGAATCATATTACTTGATTTACAAATTATTATATTACTTCGCGGAAATGGTATTGGAGAATCCAATGAAATACGTTATTCTGATTCAATTAACGAGTTTTCATAACTTTATGTATCGTAATGTTATATACTAGCTGTTAGTCGCGATACCCACAGACGAACGATGTTCTCTACATATCGAAACCAGACGGTAATCTTCTGATATCTCAAAAGATACATCTTCACACTAGAGCCAAAACAACTATACATTTTGAAATATATACAAAAGTATCGTATCTAAGCAAAATAATTTCGTATTGTGCAACGAATATATCTCATATTAGATTTTTTTTAAGTTACGACAACATTGCTTCAAATTGGCAAATAAAATAGGCTATATTTATGTGTAGACTATATTTATATATCAAATGTTAATAAACAATAATGTAACCTTAAAATGGTTAAAGAAGTTTTGAAATTAATCCAATAGTTAGAAAATGTTAATCTTTATAATTTAAATACAGACAGTTATATCCACTAATTCCGCTAATTGGAAAATAAGCGATAATAATAATATTATTAATTACCTGTTATCAGATAAACTATTTAAGTTTTGTGGAAAGCGAAGAAACGAGGGGAAAATGTTATCAAACAAATCTCGCTTTCTCGAGACGTATCTGAACACGCTATATTAAAACAGGCCTAAGAGGAAACAATTATGAAATTAACAACAGACCAATTATGTATTATTACAAAAATATTATCCGCTAGTTTATATGAAATATAATTCAAGTTTAATAACGTTCAGTCTAATTTATGGCTCGGCTATTAATTATGAGATAGGGAATAGGACTCCGAAATTTATGATTAATGGTAATAATATTCGCGAATTGCAATATCGTGTGTGAATTATGTTTCATTATTTTACTTAATATGTCATATTTATATAGTAGTATAACAAGTAATAAAAGTAGTACATATATAAAATATATATACAAATATTATAGAGGAAAGGTTTGAATGTTTGTAACGAATAAACTACACCATCTGACCGATTTGGTAAATTCTTTATAATATTTTTTTACTTGTATTATATACTCGCGGTTCCATCCTCGAACGAAATATTTTTTTAGAAGTAGTAAGTAGCCTACAGCTAGATAGCCTTCTTTAGCCTTAGCTTCCATGAACTTGCCTACCAAAATCAGAAAAAATGTTATCAAATTCATTCAAAAGTTTCGAAGATAGCGCGTTCTGCCAAACAAAGAACCTCTTTAGCTTTATAATATTAGTAAAGATTTATCATCAACCACTGCTATTCTTAGTAAAAACTAAATTTTGTAATTCATTAGAAAATCTGTAACCTGAAAGCCCTATTGTTAAAAAAGTAGTAAATAGTAAAATTTGAGAAGAAAAAAAAATTCTTAAGTAATAAAGTCGCCCCTTGTTTTGTATTTTACTTTTACTTTGATGTATTATAAATAAAATACAATTTGCATAAATATTGATAATAATGTACATAGAGTGTATTCTTCTTGCTCAACTCACTTTTTGGTAACAAAATTCGCTTCTGAACAATAAAATTTTGTTAAACATTAACCTGCTTTATAACAATGTCCGTTGTTAAACGAAAGCGAAGCATAAACTGATGCTATCTTTTTATTTATAGTTGTAACTTCGCGTTTTGGCGTTTGATATCTGGATAGAAACTTATTTGTGAGGTTTCCTAAAGAAATAGGCTATATCCGACAACTATACATATATTATACAGCCTTAAGGAAACATAATCAGCTAATTGATGAAGAATGAAGACATATTTTTTTCATAAACATATTCAGTTTTCTTTTTTAAAATTTTAGTAACAGTATAATATAGCTTTTAGTGTAAATCAAAGCTAAATTAATTTAAACTTTTATTTATATCACATAATATTTGCTCTAATTAAATATACTTAGAAGATAATCCAATTGGCACTTTTATTTATAAGTAGGTTAATTACATATAATAAGTAACATTTTATCAGTACATTTTTTATTAAAATTTTAATTCTGAAACAGTTATATAGATTCACTTTAATAGTGAAAACACTTTTATCTAACAATATTAATTATTCTCCTAACATGTTGTCAGTATGTATGTATGTAGCAACCGTGACCAATCGTCCGTTTTCTCCGTTTCACCTAACAATTGATAGGAATGAGGCCTAATCAAGTTTAGAAACAATTAACCATCTATCCCACTGCTAGGCGTCTTTCAATTGTGGACGAAGTCTAGCCTATTTTAGCGGTTTTAGTAAAACTAACTAAATAACAAGTCAAAATTGTTTTATATCTGGAACGGTAAATCGATTATTTATTAGATGATATTAATCCTAACCTCCTGGCTATAGAAAGGCTGTGTGATAAAAGAAGCAATATTGTTTTCTAAGAAATTTCGAACCTACAGTTTTTAGGTAAAAAATAATAAAATTAAACACATTAGTAGATTTAAAAATTATTTAATTTAAACAGACAATAAATAAAGTATTGAAAAAATATAAAAAAAGTTTTCTCAAACTTAAGTGATTTTGTACAATGAAATGTCAGTCGTAAACTTATCAAATCAAGATAAGATAGAGAAAAAAAATTATAAATTTAGTATTATTTTAATTTTTTAGCACAGATATTGTGTGTTACAGTGTGACTACAGCCTGCTTGATGTTGAACATATCTCTATCATCTTATGCTCAGTTGTTAATTACTGCTAGTGACAGGAGTAGTGGACTCCATATTCATAATTTGTACCTAAAATGTAACAAATTATATCTTAAAAAAATATATCTGATCTAGTCTATACAGAGACTAACACTCTAGAGAGCTCTTCAAGCATACACTTGGAAACTAAATACATTTGCATAAGAAAATCTTTATTTACGCACAGTGTAAGTGTTGTAAAATATTTTGTATCTTTCATACATGGTAAAGAGAAATGGAATGACATGCAATACTGACTTATAATTCAATAACTTGTAATCTTGGTGAGCGTTTAATCAAAGAAAGTTTTAAATAATTGAAAGTGATTTTTTTGACCTACTTTCAGGTAAACGAATACATGTAATGGTTTTATTATTTTTTTTTTCTTCTTAAATAAAAAGTATAAATATAAAAAATAGTAATAAATATCAAATAACACAGAAATAGATATTTGTTAAAACCAAGAACACGTTTTAAACTAAATTAAAAAAAAATTCAGAGCACATTCAGACCAATTTAATACGATTTTAAATGTCAAAAAGTACTACAACTTTGTAAAATAAGAAACTATTTGCAAAGGAAACTTACTCTGTATATATTACTATATACTAGATTCCAGAAGTTAAATAGTTGTCAGAGTTCTCAAACACAAGAATTCTAACTTATTTATTTAAACACATGTATAAAAAATTGCTAAGACTGTGTATAACCCTTAAATCAAAGGATAAATAAATCAATCAAACAAACAAGAGCCTACTTTCGCTTCACAAAACTCCATAACAACAGTCTGGGAACAGGTTTAGTGTAAATCATCTCGCGATAGATGCGGCAGCTTTCGTGTCGGTGAAACTGTTTACACACGGGAGTTACGATCGCGCCCTACAATTGACCGAGCACTAGATACCTGATGGATGCACCGTGTCAAAAGAGAATAAGAAATGTCTATCTGATATTTTGGTTTTAAAATTCTATTCAACACGAAGATCGCTTCTTTGTAAAAATCAGGATTTTTTTTCTGTGTGACGCTAAGATATATATTATTTTTCAAATCAATCAGGACATTTTATTTTCGTTAAACTTTTGTAAGAATAAGATTACGTTGTGTTTTACAATATTTACTTTTAAAATATTATGATACACGACTTAAGGACTTCTCATAATCAATCCATTTTATAAAAAACTAAAATTCTCATTATATGAGGTATATCTGAAATTATAATTTGATTTTTACACATAAAACATGACCTAATTTTAAAACAGATTTTTAAATCAATATACCGTACCAGTATTATTTATCCATAAAACCCTTTACATTATTGATAACATTTTTATGAATCATTATAACATTTGTAAGTACTAATTGATTTAAACACTATCAATTTAAATATTGACAAGTAGTTGGCCCTGTTCTCACAAAGCACTTCCAATTTCTCAGCCAAACTTGGCAGTTTTCGATGGCGTTGGCTTTTTCAAACTAGAACACATAAACATTAAGTGACCCGTGTCTTAATGTGTAGACCACTTAAGAGATTTTATATCCAACTTAACTCCTTTGGAATCATTTAATTTATAACTAAAAGTATAGATAAATTTAAACCTATATGCATATATGTATATATTAATAATAACACCTATAGTGGTCACTCGTAACGATATATTTTTAATTGTTTCTAATTCTTCATTATTTTATTAAATAAATATTTAGCTTTAAACTACTTACAGAACAATACAACTAATTTTCGGTGTTTTTTTAATGTATATACATTCATCAACCATTATAACTAAAAGTACAATAATACCCGGTTTCTACAAGACAGATTAAGAGGAAAATGAGTAATGCTTTCATATCCCATGTCAACCTTTCTGATTGGTTGAGAGCATGACAAAACCATCGCACCCTCGTCACTTCACATTGCTGACAAACCATTTTACTTTATATCCATCCAAAATCCGTAGAAACACAATTAAATATCCTTAAAACAATAAACAATAAAACAACTATAGCAACTAACATAATATATTTATTTTATTACATAGAAAAAACATCAATTTCTTTTTATAAGCATTAAAACAAACGCTCTACTTAAAGTATAAAATTTACACGTCGTAAAAGAGGCGTTACTTAGCCTTTTACTAAACATAAAAAATATGCTCACATTCAGGTACAATCGTAAATTTTAACCTTTTTAAAGTAGATTTGATTTTTAACGTTTCATAAATTCTCACGTAACGTAAATGTAAATGTATAGTGAAAAAAAAAATATTATCTATTTATAATAAAACAAAGACCGTGGAAAACATAAAGTCCATTGTGAGTCTTTAAATCCCGGTATAATTGCATGAAAGTGAAATGTTTCTTCCATTGATGCTTACGGGTTAATAAATTCACTTTCGTGACCTTGTAGGGCCTGAATGGTGTTAAAAAGTAAAAGTCATGCCCAGAGCAAAGGCTGTGGGCTTTAATAGCAAACGAAAGTGCTTAGCTTTTTAGTTATCACTGTATTCAATTTGTAATTAATGAAAAGAAAGTAATATATATAATTATCCGGTTTTACACATGTTAATTACACCGTAATTTGTCGAACTAGTTTCAAACATTCGGTCCCTCATTCATAAGCTTGACGTGACATGAAACATAGCCTGAACTTGCTGAGAATGTTAAGTGAATGTTTATTGTATGTGCTTTAATAGAACAAAAATGTAATTATAATCTGTGGTTCGCTCTCTTCTAAATAAAAAGTTCGGAAAGTAATCTATGACTTTAAATGTTCTGCTTTGGTAATAAAACTAATAAATTAATAGAACTGTTACAATAATTTAAAAATATAATATATAAATATATTATAAATAATATAAATAAATTTAAAATATATTATCAATCATGGATGACGAAAGTTTAAATACAAACTATCAAGTTATATAAATATTTTTGTGTTAAAGCTTTTGTGATCTACGATTACCATTACATGTAATTATCTGGCTGTACTGACTTCGCAATTATCCAACTAGTTTCAAACCCATTCAAAGTCCTTATTCCTTAACTCTGAGCATGGCAGAATCTCGGCATGAACTATTCACGTTTCGAAACTAGTCTGGCAAATTCTAATACTATTATAAATCTACTTAAAAAAGAAATAAATAAACTAACTTACATTTGTTTATATTACGCGCTAAAAAAAATTTGCTACTTCAGTATTTAACACAATATATTTTAGAGGAAAATGTCGAAATGTCGAAAAATTAACAAACTGCCGTACCCTTAAGCACCCACAACCCTTCCACATATCATCTCAGAAAGGTTCCTTAATAATTCTTTACCCTACAATGTTTCAAGAGTTATAATTCCCGTAACACCCATTACTTGGGTCTGAGGTACCATATAACGCAAGATTCGTGAGACCGGATATATATAACACTAATTCAGAATAACCCTACCATCTCGAAGAGATTATGGATGAAAGCTAATTCGCTTGTGTGAAATGAACACCTAAATCAGTTTTCCGATATATCAAATTTAATCTAATCTAATCTAATAAACGGATAATGTGCCAGTTATATTCGTTAAGCTTCTAGATAATTTAAATTTATATAATACGATTTTGTCATTGATGCTATTTATTTGTGTTTCAAGGCATATTTTTTATTTTTATAATATAGAAAATACTAGATAAAGTTTAATATTGCTTGAGGATTATATATGATTGAAACATCGCCACGCATAACATTTCAAGCTGTCAGTGTCAATAAAACTACAATAATTTACTCTTAATAAAATACTGTAGAATAAATAAATAATTTTTAAAAAATTACGTGCCAACAACATACTAATACAAAAATGAATTTAAAAACTATTATTTATTTTTTATTATTTAATACTTTATTAAATAAATTTACAAATTTTTGTACAAAAGACGAGCTTAATTCCAAGTAAACATTCCTCTGCCAGCCATCCTTAAGTTGTACTAGAGAGAACGTTAGTAAGTGTAAAAAATATATATGTATAGATAGATAGATTAACAAATATATATAAAGATAATAGATATCCTTAAATATTTTGAAATAAATACATTCATATGCAAATATAAAAATATACACCAAATAATATATTATATTATATTTATTTTAATTTTTAACTTAACTCTGTATTTTTTAGTTTAAGTAGAAAATTTATTCTTAAAAATACGGCCTTATTTGAATATAATTTTTCGTATTAAAAATAAATGTTTATTTATTTATTTAAATTTATTTATTTATTTGTTAAAAATACAAAACTGTTTCTTATAATAATTTCAATTTCTTTATCTCATGATACTCGGTGCTAGAATTCAATTTAATCCAAAAGTGTTAAAAGGACATTAAATTCTTTAAGGCCATCTGTATATCGCTGTTGGTCATAAACAATCCTATATAAACCCAGTTTATGATCAAAGTATCGCACCGTATAGTAAGGGTTAATATTAGCAACCTTGTCGCTTAAATGTAAATTTTATTTAAAATATAGTTCTTTTGTTTTAAACGCAATTTTATTCACTTGTTCAAAAGATACTTAAAAACTAATTTAAAGTAGTGAAATATTTATTAAATCTGAAATGAGCTTGGTATATACATATTATACATTTTTACTTTTAAAATGATAATTTTTCAGTTAATTCTAATTTGAAATGAAACAGCCAATATAAGTTGAGACCCTATAATTTCCAGATTATTAGATTGCATTATTCGTAATCAACCGTTGAAATGCTATAAGAACATATGACTTTTTCACTTATTTCCCTGGCAAGACTTCACCACTCCAACTATACACACTTTACACAGGGGAACAAACAATATATCTATATATATGTTCTTTGACTTAACCAAACTGATTCTTAATGAAGCTTTTAGCAAAAGCTTTGACGAAAGCTAGTGTTCATAATAAACAAGCTCTTGTTCATAGGTTTACTTTTTACTTATGTTTCATCAAAAGTAGTATACACTCTAGTGTATATTATTTTTGATAAAACATAAATAAAAAGTAACGTAACGAAATATTATCTTAATAAGTTTTAAATGACGATAAAAAATAATACTCTTAAAACAAATGTAAATCCCTCTGATATTTAAAAAGGGTATATGTTAAAAGCTTTTTTGTTCATATATTTACATACACAATGTTTAATATTGTAGATTATTCAAAGAAGGTTTCAGAACATGACAATTTTTTATAAAAAGGAGGATATAAATCGTGACCTTTTTTATCTTTTTCTGCTTCAGCTATGGTTGAATAAATATATTATATGCTTATTATGTTGGTTTGGGAAAGAAACGAGCAAGTCCATCTGATAACTGTCATACTCATGAAAACGAAGTTATGGATAGAAAGGATATATTACTAGCCTTGCACAAATAAGGGAAAAAGAGGTTGACTTTTTGACTCTCTCACTTACCATTTATAGGACTCTACATACTGCAAATAGTATATATTTTACAGCATTTATTTTTAAGAAAGTTATAATGTAATTTTCGTAACATATAGCATATTTAAAATATATATGTGTATAAAAAATAAGATATATATATATTAATTTGATATCAATAATAAAAAAGAATAATAAATATGAATTAACTGTGCAAGGGCTCACTAATATAGTTTTTAAGACTTCAATAAGGTATTCATTTGTCATGTTATTTATGTCTCCATTGAGAAATATAAATGTAATAAATATATCTAAGATCACAAAGAAAGAAGAAGAAGAAGAAAGTTGACGGGTCTGTGATGTTTTAAATATATATAATTTACATTACTTACTTGAAGTAATAGTTTTAAATAATCATCTAGACAACCTCTATATATAATATTATTAAAAACAATAGGATCTTTAGGAAACAGTTGAAAGAGTCATCTTTCACTTTTAGTAATCAATCTCTCAACGCATCCTACACTATTTAGTGTCTTTCTCACACTAATTAGTGTGATATTAAGATTTTTTTTAATTTTTTCACTCTTTTTAATAAATATTAATATAGGATATTTTTATTTAGATACATCTATTTTTATTTATATTTATATAATAAATGTAATTGAAGTCTTCACAAGTTATAATATGACGTATGCTGTCAGCATGGCTTTTTATTTAGAGAATTAATACATGTAAAGCAAAAATATTTATTACTTTTAGCTTTAAAAAAAGTCCGCGATACCATATAGCTAAGTTAAAAACCTTAGCTAAAAGGGACGCCGAGAAAACTAGAGAATAAATGAAAAGGGGACATCAGGGTGGTTTTTGGATATGTGTAGACGAAGACACGGATAGCAGCTAGTATAAATATATATATGATATATAATAGAAGTTTTTCAATAAATAATTGCGTTTTATTATTAAATGAATGGTAGAGAAAGTAATGGCTGAGATGCTTTATAATTGAATTGTTTTTGTTTAAATTGTCACATTGTTTGAGCTACATTTTAATTAATATAATAACTATAAAACAATTTCATAATAATTCAATTTCTTTTAGAGAGTTATTTAAGATGTGCTTAGAAATAAACTTGACGAACAGACGGTCATGAAAGTGATAAGAGTTTCGTTTTCTTTTAAGGTACGGAGATCTAAAAATAAGTTAACATGCCACTACACTTCCTACTTATCAGTTAGTGCTAGTAAGTGTAAGACAGTAAAAAATAAATTTAATGATACTCTGAAACATAAAACACTTTGTAACGAAGATTTACGAAGGCTTAGTGCCGTGAACATGCGGTGATAAATAAAAGAAAGTGATGTGAGACTTCTTACTGTAAAATTACTTAACAACACTTTATACTATCCTACCATAAAATAACAGTTGCGTATAGATTAAGCGAATAAGAAATTTGGCGTAGCTTTATCTAGATAGGTAGGCTAGATATGAAGGTTGAAGTATAATAAATTTAAAACCATTACTTTTTGAATATTCTTGCATATATGTTTAGTGCGAGTTTTTAAAGTAAAGTGGGATTTGTGTGAAATGAAAAGACCATCTGACGGAAATAAAATGTCACTGTTTTTAATTCATATACCAAGTTTACGCTAACGCGATCGAATGAGTTAGAAATCTCTCATCTTGCACATTTATTTATTATTATTTGATATAATTGCTAAAGTATGAACCTATCAAAACTATATTGGGTGAGATTTAAATATTTTTCTTGAGATGTGATAGTTTTTTTTTTAAGAATGATTTAGAAGACAGAGAGAATTAAGAACTAACATGACCTTAAGACTCAGTCTGCACTAAGGATAGTTTTAATGTTTTCTTTTTAAACAGAGTAGACCGAGACCAGTTATGTGATAGGCACTAATAGCATAAGTAGACGAAAGTAAAAACAAGTCATTACAATGATCAACTTGCTAGTATATGGTGTATCAGAAAGGAAATGGTGATGAAGAGAATGCTTACTGTAAAATAGCTCACCAGAGCCGGCCCGGGGCGCGGCGAGGGCGGGCGCAGACAGCGCTAGCAGCGCCAGCGCCCACCACCATGACATCACAACCACACCTGGTGACAAACAATATTTAATTATTATTTTTATTTGGTAAATGCAGCCTTTACAGAGAAGGCGAATAATAGGCTAGTATTTTATATTAAAATAAAATGTGTACACTACAATTTTTTTGGTAGGCTTTCAACTTTGCAAAATTACAATACATTTCCTTAATGTTACGTAGAGTGAAGGAAATTGGTCTTTAAACTAAATAATTCCATGCAAGAGAGTAAAATATTTAAGTATAGAATTAATAATACCTATATGTACAAAACTATGATTTACGGACGGTTTTTCGGAGATTAAAATATAAATTAAGTGGATAATACTGTCTCTTAAAATTGCTCAACCTATTATATTTAACTGTTTAACAAAAAGCACTAATCAGTATTTTTTTGACAGAAGTTTGACAAAAGAGTATGTGATTCGCATTTCGATTAATAATAATAATAGTTTGGTTATAATGAAAAGATATAAGGAAAGAAAGACAGACTAATTTAAATAATACTTTATTGAATTAAAAAGATGTGGTCACAATGTGTCAAGTTCTTTCACGCTCTTTTATCGTACATAATCAATACAGACAGATGCAAACCTTTTTTTTTATATCATATCTCTACATTCCTTCCAGTTCTTCTTTCATCCTCTTCTTTTAAAACCATGCATATTCATACTTAATACTGTTCATGTTAAATTACAATATCTTATATATCTAAACACCAAATATTTACCATAAATCAATTCTACACATCGCATTTAAACCAAACTGACCACTATCAGATAGTAGGCGGAGTTTAGTACACAGTTTAATTAAACAACATTAATTTACTGATATAACTTTGCATATTAGAAACACCATATATAATCCACTTTCCCTCTTATTTAATACTCAATAAGCTTATCGGCTAGAAAATACAGTAGCTTGAAGAAATCTATATGATAACTTATCTAAATTATTATTACATTTAATTTTCTTAGTTGTTTAGACATTGTTTATATTATTGCATCAGCCAGCAATAGCTTGATTGATGGTGTTAATGTGGGCTGAGATGAAGTTTGATGATTATATTATATTTGTTTGGGATAATTCTAAAGTTCCGGTGTTTTTTCAATTAATCTCAGGCGGCTGAAAAACAGCTTTCTATTTGCAAGCCAGTTAGAAATAAAACCTTTGATAAACTATCTCTTTGGTTACTATTTTTCGGAGTAAAATATACATGATAGATATGAGTTTGCTAATCTATTTGGACGCTAAAACACTAAATATTGATTTTCAAACAAGTTTTACCAGCCGCTGCTTGCATGTATTTGGTAAGAACAAAAATATCAGTTTATTTGAAAATGGCTGTCAAAAACATGTTCTAATTTTAAAGCATGTTTAAGAAAAAGCTTTTACAGGTTTTGGGAACAGGTGATATATTTCAAATCAATAAATTATCACTTTAAATATTCATATAAGTAACATTTTATAAAACGATTAATAGTACTATTAATTTTTAATAAAATATTATAATGAAAGTGTTTTAGTAAACTTAAGTAAAAGTAATGTATAATCACTCAAAAACTTAAAGTTGATTCCATTTTTGTCTACTCTCAATAAAGATCTAATAATAAATTTAATAACTTTCTAAATATATTAAAATGAAACAATCACGAGGAAACCTCGCTTAAATATACTTAATTCAAATTATATGTTTTAAAGAAAATGTATATTTCGATTTAATGTTACAGCCAAAAGTTAATATAAAATAATTTTTGATACATAACATGTGACTATTATTTTAGGAGCGCAAACCAGATCTCCATTTTGACTCGCTGCGCTCGCAAAATCTCGGTATGTATTGAGCGAAGCGAGGTGCAAACAAGTTGCGTTTACAAAACGTCGACGCATGTCCTCAATTATTTTTTAAGAAAAAAATATATATAAAAAAAATGTGCAGAAAAATATTAAAAAAGGAATAAAATAAAATAAAAATAATGTATATTAAAAACTTTCAAATTATTATATAATAAAAAAACATTAATGGCAACATCCATTGCTGTAACATACAGCATCTTGTCTGTGGGTAGTAAATCTTTCAGATTTATTCGTTATTCAAGCAAGATTTGCTGTCCTACTTAAATACAAGCCGGCTATTAGCTCGTTGATAAGCTGAACTAGAAATTGCTTGTTTACGTGCTACGGACTGATAAGGGATTTATTTCATACAACTAGGTCGCTCTTGGTGAAAATGTATACTGTTTTTTTACGTTAGTAAAAAAGTTTTTTTTTTCCATATTCTAGGTCGCTCTTGGTGAAAATGTATACTGGTTTTTTTTTTATGTTAGTAAAAAAGTTTTTTTTTTGCATTTTTTTTTTCCATATTTTTATTACAATAGCTAAAATATATTAACTTTTTTAGTAAAAGAATAACCAAAATATATTTATTATCTTTATTAAAAAAATTTCTTTTAGTTTATAAATAATCACTGAATTTTATCTATAATTTTTTTATTTTTAAAGTCTAAAATCGAATTATTTATAAATAACATTAAATAAAATATAACTGATTTATCAGAACGTGATTTTCTTATTTGTCCATAAATAAGAATTCTAGAAAAGAAAACAAAAAATCTAGAACGGACGTGTGGCATTGATTGAGGTTTTAGCACTTAATTATCACATTATCTGCTCACGCTTGCTTGATATAAACGGGTGGAGCCGCAAAATAAACACTAGTTTTTTATATGTGGTACATAGCTATATTATTTTATTGAATTGATAAATTAGTAATGGGGTTAAACACTGTGACGTCAACTAATTTGTAATGGCGGCAAATTGAAAGAATCGATTTTGTAAGTATGAATAAGTCAACGATCACTTCTTCTGGAGGCGAGGATCTGGTCTCCTGGTCCCTGGTCAGAGTTTGTAACAGAGTTGATGTTATGGGTACATACAGTATGTAAGCGAAGTTTGATAGTGTCGACGTGGACACCGCAGCACCAAGTCTAAACGATGAAAATTATTTTTAATTATCTTTATATATCTTTATCTACATATTTATCATACTGCCATCTGTCTAACATATGCCAACAATAAATATACATAATAATAACATTCACTTATATATAAGTGAACTTTGAGAGTTATATAAAACTACAACTCTAACATATAAGAGTTCAAATCCTACACAATTTTCTGTAAAGTTTACTAACTCTATTTTCCCGCTGTCATGATTGAAAATGACGTTTCAGTAAAACCGACAGAAAATTGTTTTGTGTCAAACATTAGTGCTTCGGGAATTGAGTTTTCGAAAATATAGAATATACTTTTCTGTCGTTATTTTGTTTGTATGAAACTTTGATAAGTTTATGTATTTTAATTTACACCAGTAAGAATTTAAAAAAAAAATTATAATTATTATAATATAATATTGTGTCTTATTTATTACATCTGAAGCTTATAAAATGCTTTTTTAAGAATTAAAATCTTGTTTTTATTCAAAAGAAATCGTTGCATTTTTAATTTCATTTAAAAAATAATAAATATAACAAACTCATTGATTCGATTCACGAAATTTTATACGGAATAAAAAAACTTTTTTTTTGTATTAACAATCTGTGATTATTGTTATATATAATTATCCGGTTATACTCAAGTAAATACTATCGGAACATCTCTAGTCTAGTCTCAATTCCGCCTCGATCTCATAAATTAGGACCCTGAAAAGATAAGGCAAATTCCTAGTATTTTCGTGAGTATATACGATAATTATATTGAATTCTACTGGTTTAAAATAAATAATTCTTATGACGAAAGGTGAAAAACCTCTAAAGCCTCGATATCCAGAGCACAAAATTAAACGAAGAAAACTTTGCCACTAATAAATCCCAACAATCACCCAACTTTCCAACCAATTCCGTTTGTAGTTTGAAAAATATTTTTTAATTTTTTCATTTTTCAAAAGACGATAATCAATACCTTTCAATAGTTTCAACTATAATAATATTTTTGTTTTTTTTTGTTTTTTAATGAAGCTTTTTAAGTAATGAAAAAAAGAAATTATCCTTTTCTCTATGAATTTATAAGTTTCTTTAAATTTAAATTAGTAACTATATATTTCGAGCCTACCTACCACTAAAGACATAAGAAACATTATTTCTTTTAAAGATGAAAATTATACTTAAAAATTATATATAAAAATGTTATAGATTTGGCTGCAAAGTATGATAAGCCCACAAAAAAGTATATAAGGTGTCACAATAAAAATTTTATATTCTATCATACATTTAATTAAAATTACACCAACAGTATTAATTAAAATATAAATAAATATACATATAAAGATTTTCAACCCAAAGATAAAACAAAAGACTAAAAATAAACCTATTATTTATTTATCAAAGGATCTTTTTTTTCTTATTCCTTTTATCTTTAATAGAAGATAAAAAGAACCAACCACCGAAAATTCATTTACTCTCTTACTTAAAAATAACAAATTAAAAAAATACTCAAACAAATTAAAAAGAAAACACAGCTAATAAAAATATGTATAATAAAAGAATCAATTTCTCCTATTTGCGTAAATAAAAAACGAGTTTGCAATTAACAGTTTATTTCTTAATAAACCTAATATAAAGTTTATGTGAAAATTAATTCCAACTTATAAATTTATATTATGATTAAAATGACTTTATCATCAGTGAAATCCACTTTCATCGCGCGAAGCAGAAATCGGAAGCGTTTCGAAGCGTTTCGAAGCGTTTACTAAGAAATTACATGCTCTGTTGTATTATTACTCGGATTACTTGACGATATTATAACTCTTATTAAGAGCTATTGTCAGTAATCATTTAAGTTCCGCTTATTTCATAAACCTATTAGGTTTGTATGTGTGTGTGTGTGTGTGTGTGAAAGAGACGAAACTATATTACCGTTATCGTTTCGTTATCATTATTACCGTTTCTTGCTTTTATTTATTAAGTGTTAAAAAGTTACAATTTAAGTTATCCAATAAAAGAGCACAATATTTGTTTTTTTTTTTTTGTGATTTTGTAAGTTTTTATTATTATGTTTTTTAAGCTCGAAATAAATATTATACGAAGGTATGACTCCAATTGAGAGCTCAAATTTAGAACTTGCAGTCGTTTGTTAAATATTTTCTTTACAAATAGACAGCTATTTTTATAAAATTATGACAGATGATTTATAATTTTTTAAGAATCATGTACTATATTCAAACAATTGGCTTTGAATATAAATCATAACGAGAACAGAAACCCTACTTAGGACCAAGATATAACCGTTTAAAGCGAAAGTGAACCTATTTTCTTTTGTATATGAAAACAGTTAGTGTAGTGTTAACTCGAGGGTAAATGATTACAAATGTACTGCTAAGAATAGCTTGAACTACATTATTATAGAAAATTGATTATCTTCTATATATATGCAAATAGAAAATGTTGCTTTTACTATCGTGAAACAAGCTGACAATTACTATATAACTGTAACATCATAATAGCTCATGTTGCTTTTAATTAATAAACAAAACATTCTATTAAAAATAAACGACAACTAACCTTTATAATTACTAGATGTTATTCGCGGCTTTACGAAATGATTTTGTTTTCTATTAAGAAAACTAAGATTAGTAGCCTAATACTAGCTTTATATTGTTCTTGATGAACCATGCCAAATCAGAAAAAACTTTACAATTCCGTCCAATAGTTTCGAAGATTAGTGCGTTTAAACAAACAAACTTTTTCTCTTTAACAAGCCGTTTCTTGCGGTTTCGCCCGCGGACAAATTATTTTATTTGCGATTAAGATAGAATATGTAGAAGTATAATTCTAGATATTCAGATTAATTCTTCATGAATAATAAAAATAAAGAAGAATTTTTCAACTCCATCCAGTAGTTTCGAACATTGTCGCGTTTTGACTAACAATCTTTTCCACTTTATATAACAATAATAAAATATATTTCTAGCTCAGAAGCTCTCAAAGTAAATCTGAAAACAAACGACACATGCCATATAACTTTCTTGATATTCGTCATAATATTTTGACAAGCCTCACTTTCTAAGACGGGTGACGAGTTATCTGCGCTTTCCCAATGACAGTGTGTGCCCTACAAAGAGACTGCACTCGTAAAAAAAACATACAATACCTTACTTGGTACTAAATGCACTACGGAAACCGACCAAATCAATCAGCAAATAAAGCGATAAATTCCCGTTTATTGGATATTAGAACTAATCAATCTCAACTAATATCATCCTGTTGCATCAGGTTTAAATCAAGATTCTAAGATTTCCCTGACAACTAGAAATAAATTAGTTAGATCCATTAGAAATGGACTCCAATCCAGTTGACCCATTTGTATTGTTCCAGTTTTTATACTTCGTAATTGCTTTTTAAAAAGTTGTTAATATTCTCGTACCTCTCTCTATTGGTTGTAATTTCTTAATATAGTCAGTCTAATTGATATATTGCTGTATTTGGATTTTTTCACTTTACATATTCGAACTTTCTAGATAATTAATGACAGTACTTTAAGATATCTCAAGTACTTGAGAATGTTAATTAATATTATAATGGATACAGTAATGTTTAAGACATGTTACTTGCAACTGATGTGTCTTGGTAATTGTTGAGACTTTTATGTCAGTTTTAACAAATTCATTGTAGCTTCTAGACGTATTATTCAATTAATCCTTATTGTAATTAGCTGTTAAATAAAATAACAATTACAAAATAAAAAACATGAGACACGATGAGGAAAACTTGAAAAGCGGGGAGGATATGTTTTTAATGTTTTTGAGTCTCATTTTTTTTTTAGATGTTGTTTATTTAAATTATCGTTAATTTTAATTTTAATATTAAATTTATTTTATTTTAAATAATTTCATTTACTTAAATATTTTCCAGGCAAAACAAAATTCAAAGTTTATAGTTCAAAAAAAAAAAAATTACAAAAAAAAAAAAAATACAAAAATTTGTTTAGCTTATTTAAAGAGTAGATAGAAGGAAAAGATATTACTTATTTGTTACAACAATAATAATTCGAATGAGAAAGCTGATATCTAATATATATAAATAAAATTATAATTATATAACGATAAATAAATAATATAATAATAAAACCATGAAATATTAATTAAAACGATCAACTTTAAAGCAAAATTTCTTAATAACAGGGAACATTTTACGACGCCATTTTGCAATTTTGATTTCATTGCTTCAAAGCATAACGCAATTTCTGTAGAGTTTTATCACTAGAAAGCAACATAAGCTAATTGTTCTGTTTAGTATCACTTTTCAAATGCCTACACACACACACACACACACACACTTTTCACATTCGAGCACATAATTTTATGGTGCTTTCATCTTGAATTATGAAGATTCTAATCAAACAGTGTGTTAAATACAAGCCACACTACGAACTAAGCTAAATTTATATAATAAATGCTTGATTTTCACACAGTTCTATACTAAGCTAAATTTAACTGGCGGTGGCTTCCACTTTAGGATTAATGGTTTAAATTATAAGGTTAGATAGATGTACTGCTTTTAATAAACAGTGGTATATAATTAAAAATTATGTGAATTGCTAAATCTAAACCAAAATTGCTAAAAATTGCTGAAACTAATTTTTATTTAGATTAAATAGATTTAAATAATAATAAAACTTTCGTTGGTTTTTTATATATAGACAGGTAAGTTAAAAATCAAGCATTCTCCATTGCAATTAGAAAAAGAAACCACATAAATAAAATACTGCCACTTTTAATTATGGAGAAAATATTAAGTTGTAACTAAAATTAATTGCGGATATAACTCGCGTTTAATATTACATTTCTAAATTTAACCCGACGTGTCGAATACTTTGCAGCAAACGTGTTCGCGGTAAGACGAGATGATGGTGGTGGTGAGACACCATTAGTTATATCCGTAAAATAGTTTTATTGAAATGTGTAGTACTCGTGTAAATCTTAGAAAACATTAAAATTAATTAAAAGAACGTCAAAAATAAATAAACAAATAGATTATAAACAGACATTAAAACTGAAATATATTGATATATTATAAAGAGAAAAAGTTAGTATGTTTGTAACGAAGAAACTCAAAATTTACTGAACCGATTTCAAAAATTCATTCATCATTAGAATGCTGCATTATATAACGTCTATAAAAAAAATTGTCCGGTACAAAAAGGTAACAGCTAGTAATAAACAAATTGATGTCTTATTAAGTATATACATATGTAGCGATAAACGTTTTTCTCTAAAACTTCAACATATGAAGTTAATATGTAAATGAAGCAATGTTTCATTGTTCCTTGTTTCATCACCTAAGCCTTGTTTTATTGTTGTTTGTTACGAAATATTTAAAATACACCGCATATTTATTTTTAATCTTTTTAAAGTACAGTCGTAAAATAAAGATATGACTTCACGGTTTGTTGACGCTCAATAGAAAAGCCTGTTCTACTGTTCATATACACTTTTATGACATAGTTTTTTATATAATATTTGTATACAATATAATATATATATAAACGATGTTTTTATTAAGTAAGTCGTATGCATTTTATAATAAAATGATAGGAAACAAAATCAAATTCTAACAAAGTTATACTAATTAGCATTTGTTAAATTAACGAAGGCCTGTGTTTCTCAAAGTTTGGAAAATTTATATCTAATTAAGTTGAAATGTTTTCCCAATGTTATTTATAGTTATAGATGAAGATACTTGCTTTTTATTACCAAGAAATCGTGATATCGTTTTAAAAGAAATATATCTAGAATGGAATAAATCAAATCAGTATTTATTTATTCATTAGCGTGTTTACGAGTGGTGTGTTTATTGTGTTTATATATTGGGTTGCATGTGTTATTTGTGTTTTTAAAAAAAATAATTTTTAAAAATAAATATAATAAATATTTTGATACATCCTAGTTTCATAATGAAAAAATATATATAATACATATTTTTATCTAATTTTACTATATCTTTTTATTGCAGTAGAATGTGTGTGTGTGTGTTAGAAAGCAATACTTTTACATAAGTACAAGATGCAAAAATGTGTTGGAAACAATATTTGTAAAATAAACAGAATCTAATCAGAATAAAATGCAGACGCGGTCGAAACCTAGTGATAGGAAAAAAAACAAAACCTATAAAATAAACACTGAACTAGGGTCTAGACAATCGGCTATGCGTCATTGTGCGATCCTGTTAGACTGTATTAGTCTCATCAATATGCGATCAGATAAAAGCTTTCATATTATATAAATACAATAGACAACTTGCATTGTTCAATATTTAATTTTTATTTACACCCGTATACACACACACACACCCACACACACAGGTATATATATCATTTATATGTTAAACTCATTCAGCCCGTTCTTTTATAAATTACAATTGACATTTATACGTTTATAATACTAAGTATAACATTGATAAAAATATTTATTGTATTAAAGTACTTATAAAAAATAAAAAATCCTCATTAAACTTTAATTTTAAATATCTAGGATAAAGGATACACATTTATATATTGTTATTTTCAGTTTCAGATACATTAATAATACCTTAATTGATTTATCAAATCACATATTCGATAAATAACTCAATAAAATGAGACATTCGAAAAAGAGTATAAGTTTTTTTTTTGTCAAAAACAATCGAACAAAAAAATGTCAGAAAGACCGAAGTTATTTATTCTTTTTGAATATTCAAAAGTACAAACACACAGTCCTACTGACCTCGTTTTAAAATTGCATTTTTATGTTCCCTGGATTTCGGGTTCCAAGAAAAATATTGTTTCTTTATGATTCAAATATCTGATACTGGTATGAAAATTTTACTACTTACTCACAGGATTAGTTTTATATTCTCAAACTATTGTAAACAATCTTCTAAATAAAATATAAAATTATTTAGGTAAATAGTTATATTGGACACAAAATTTAAATTAAAAATGTATTTAAAAAAATGATCTCATCTCTGACAAAGATTTGAGTAACTTGAGTAAAAAGTGCGTGAAAGTGAGTGCCATTAACCTAAACATTACTTACAATAATAATATAAATTAAAATAATACTTCCATGTATAACAATACTTACACTTATCCATTTGATAATTTCAACTAATAAATAATTATATATTTTTATATTATTTCATTAGATTTATAAAATATTTATATTTAAAGCAATAGAAAACTAAAAGCTCTTTTATATTTAATATTTTTCATTCTATAATCTTTTTAAATGCAATATTTCAATAAACCAGACATTTCATAATGTAATTTCAAACGTTATAAAATTCTACGGTCATATATTTTAAAAATAATATTTTAAAATAAAATACCGAGGCTTTACATTCAATATTAAAAAAAAAATAACATTAAATATTAAAAAATTCATAACTACGTTCTGTAAAAGTCCTTAATACTTTTTTAAATTGCATTTGCAATTGAAATTGCAATGCGTGCAACAAGAGTAACAAATAACTAATAATCTTAATAAGCATCTTGAAGTCTTCATTGTTAAAGAGTTAGACATGTCACTTTGTGAGTTTGTATAACCGAGCCTAGACAATGTATAGCGACAATTGCAATATTTAGTTATACTATTCGTTAACGATACGGATAAGATTTGTCTTATGGTCTAAAACCAAAATATTTTTTAGCATTTCATTCCTAACTAAATGAAATATTTCTAAAGACTACTTCTGACAAACCTCTAAATTGGTATTGAAGCCTTTATGGTCTGTTACATATACATCATTTAAATAATTAATGTAGAATAAAGACGGGTTTGCAAAAATCATTCTGTATAAATCTATAAAGTTGTGACAAAAGTTGAATCAAAAATATTGTAAATGTTGAATCATATATGCTGCTGCTAAATTTATGAATCCATTGTTGTATACTTTCACTTATATTGTTGAATCATATTGACTTGTCACAGAAATAGCCCAGAACAAGGAAAGTTATATTAAACTTTAGTTTATGTATTTAAATCAATGAAATTTTATTTAATTGTATGATAATATTAATTTTATTTTAGAGTCAATGTAAGGGGTTAATTATCTTGCTCAGGGTACCCTCATATGGGGGAACCGTCACGGTGAGTGCTATAGCGATCCCATGCTATCCCACTAAGGATATGAGGGCAACCGCTGGTTCTTTAATTGCCTTAAAAATGGCAGCATCTTCTATGCATCAATGTTATCCCATATAACCTCCGACCATCATCTTCTGGGCTGACATTATCAGTAATGGATTTAGCCAATATACAAAAAAAGGTGTTAATTGTCTGTTAAAAATGATACTCCGGATATTTTTAGAATAAATTAACTATGTATGAACTTCAAGAGGATTATTTTAGAGAATCTTATCTGGATCTTAAGCCTATCCAAGCTTAGGTAGAGGTCAGAAAATAAGTAAGAAAATTTTGAATTTATTATACAATATATAATACCAATAAAAGTTAAACAGTTTGTTATAACGCTAAAGATAAAAAGATTTACCGTTAAAGTTATTATAATATTCGTTAAGCGTTTTATGGCAACTTAAAATCGATTTGAGCGAACCAATCGTATATAACGAGGTACAGTCACTCGTGTTTTATTTGTTTTATTGAAACTTGATATTTGCTAAGCAGAGGTTAGGAGTCAAAATTGCATGCGTCTATATTAGAACGAGGTGTACAGTAGGGAATAGCGTCCCCTAATGAAAATAAGATAGGATGAGCTTGACAAATATGGAAATGTGGTTCCGTACTATTATTTTGAATATTTTTATAAAGAAATTGTACAATAATTTTGACATTATTGTTGAAAACGTTTTTATTTATTTGTTATTATTTATCAAAACAATGTTATTTTGTCTAACATTACAACACCAGTAACTTTTAAAGTATTTTTAATTAAATTTCTGCTCCAGACGCTGAACTGAACCCTAAAAATGAAATCGGATTCAACGTTGATAGGATTTAGAGCGCTCTAGATTCTCAAAGGCTCAATTCGTTTGCCACCAAATTGTAGTAATGCGAACAGACGCGAAGTAGAAAAGTTGTTTTAGAACTAAATTACATGTAAGTATATTAAACTAATTATAGTTTTATTGAAATAAATGGAAAATTTTAAAATATATTGATTTATAAATTATTAATTACTTTTATTTTTAATGAAGGTGACGAATCCAAGAGTAGATTTTCAGTCTAAGTAAATAAGCTCTTGTGACTTCTTCAATTTAACTTTTAATCTATATCTTATGTTTATGCAGTAACCATTTATTTAGTAAAAAAAGTAAATAGAATAAATAATTTATGCATACAAAATTTTTCTTTTTTCTATTTATAAAAAACATATTTTTTTCAATCTCTTATTACATAATATATTTTTAAGGTTATGTATACAAATGGGTAATACATTATAAGCATATTAAAAATAGGCGCTTTTCTCATAAACCAAAATATACCGAAATAATAAATAAATTTTCTTTATACTCGATGTTTTATTTCCCTTGTAACGAAACCGTAAAGAAAAGTAATTCGGTCATAAATTCGGTCATTAGGTTTAACTCTGTCTCTATCAAAGATATAATTTATATTATATCTAGTATTTCTGTCTCATTGGCTTACAACAGTTAGTATTTTAAAAGATAATTTATCCAAAGAATATACTTAGCAATTTCTGAGATTTTCATTAAACTATCTTCGTATAATTCGCATATTTTTACATATTCAAGTTAGTCGACGTCGCAATCCCAGCTGGAGTGTTTACGGGAACCTAGATAATTTACTTATTTACAAGCAAATATCATTTTATTATCATGTTTCTACAGATGAGACATTAAATAAACATTAATTCTGAGAAATATACATTCTTCATTCATAAAACTTTATACTATTGTAGGAGACAAGAGAGAGAAAGAGAAGAGAAAGAGAGAATTTGACACAAACATTTAGTGATAAAATAATTAATACAATATAACTTCATTTTGGAGATCTTTCGAAGTATGTTATGTTTATAAAATAATCTCTCCTGACAACCACAAGGTTTGATTTAAAAAGAAAAAAAAAAAAAAATAGTAAATAAATTAAATTAAATAGTACATTAAATAGGAGCCCGCTCTATCTATTTCAAGTTCAAATGCGATACACGTCAGAGATAGGGTTTGCTTTTCTAATGATAAAATACACGACTCGTAAATAAAGCTTCAGCAAGAAAATATTATGCATTGAAACCATTTACTAGCTTTCAAGAATTGAATCAGTCTGACGTGTATCGCTCGTAAAAAGTTATTTCGTTATTCAAGTTAGGAAAATGAAAACAGCATTATAAAACAGATGCCCATAAACGCCCTATTTATATTGATTTAACATTTGATTTATGTCAACGTCAATTGATGCAAGTGTTATACTGATTCAATAAATGTTATACATTTTATGAATACAATTACATGTTAACATCAACACATTCAAATCCAAATTAACTATCTGGTATTGTTATTATCCTCCACCGTCTTTTGTCATACCTCATAGAGACTTGCTTGTTACAATTACAATCTAACAATATACAATTATTGCTTCAAAATTAAAACTGAATGTATTTCATACGATATAAGCTCAATAAATCCGCAGATCTTACAAAATATACGATTGCAAATAAAACAAGTCATTTGGCACTTTAACCATGAATTCAAGATAGTGATCGCCCGAGCACAGTAACCTCGTAGCTTGAGGCTTCTACCTTATCAGATACGCTACTCGTCAGATGACGCCAATGTCATACATACGGAAAAATAGAACATACAATCTCTTGTTATTGAATATTATATATTCTTTTTAATTTTTGCAGCAATTTAGAGTAGGCCCATGTCCTCCTGGTGATACTGTACGAGCGCTTACTCGGCTCTATTATGAAATTGGATACCATATAATAAAACTTATCCGAGAACTAGCAGTAAAATTACTAAAATGCAAACAAAACAAAGAAAGTTGACGTCTGGCCGTCAGATGGTCCTAAAATTAAAATAACAGCAAGTATGATGTACTTTTCAAGTCCCAATGTATACTCATTATTTTTCAAATAGGAAAAATATTGTTTTATAGATTTTAGTATAACATTTGTTCATTTTTCGATATTCGTAAAACAATTACCAAAGATATCGTATTTCAAATAGATTCACTCAGTTTACGATTACTTCATTGCCCATACTTTCTTTTTATTCTTAAATTAAATTATTAAAAACTTTAATCTAAATAATATATTAGGTTTAAATTGAATAATGTTTGATATCCTCCGCAGCAGTGTGTATGTGTGCCGCTATGCCAGGAGTGTCGTGCGGCACATTTGCTTACTTTCCGACAGCTTTGTCTACACGATGACTATGCCTGTTATGTCACGAGGAGATAACAGATATCCATTTAATTTCATTTTTATTTAGCTATATTATTCACATCTATATATATTATTATTATTATTTACGTGTCAATAAACTCATAAACGGCTAGAATTATCTACAAATGGATTTGGAAGCATTGCTGTCGGATTATTTTTTTTCAGAAATTTGCCTCCCAGTTTTGAAATGTCGAAGCTGGGTGGAACGGTTCTGGAAAATAATTTGTAATTACAAATTTATTATAAGAAAATTTATAATTACCAAATTTTCGTTTTTATGGTGAATATATATTTAAAAAATATGTACAATGTATTTTATTTTTAAAAATTTTGACATAAAAATATTATTGAGTTAATTATTATGATTCTCAGCATCATCATTTAGAATTATACGTAAAATTATTAGATTTCAAGATAACATTCACTTCCGTGTCAAAGAACTATGAACTTTTTAAATTTAATGATTATGAACTCAAAATGTAAGTTTGTATGTTTTGGAAATTTATTCGTGCAATGAATGCTTTTTCATTGTGCAATAACAATAAAATGGTATGAAATAAATAAAGGTATCTAGTATAGACATCTAAAGTAGAAGATTGGTATCTTAAATCTCATATTTGAAATAAAATTTATTGGACAGCCACATTTTGATTAGCCTTTATCTGTTCCATTTCTAGACGATCTAGAAAATCCTACTTAATTGATTTCTGAACGAACCAGCTTTAGTTAGTAAATACAAATATCTAATATAAACTACAAAAGTCCGAAAGTCTCCTGTCTATCTGTATTCACAGATAGTCAATGGTGTAGTCATAAAAAATAGGATAACAGAATAAAACACAAATGTAATAAAATTATTATAGTAAATTGTACAATAAATGAGTTTACGTACAGATATATAAAATGAGATTTAATAAAGTCAACTTTATACTACTGTAAAGTATATAGTACTAGTTCTATATTAAGATCTAATTCTGTCTATGCGGATCTACTATTTTACAGCCCACGTAAGAAAATAGTAACTATATTATAGTATCACAGACTGCACGTGGGTTTTGTCAACATACAGATGTGTTCATTTATTGAATAAAATCATTCATATTCCAAACATACTTTGTTATTTATTAGTACTTATTTGTTGTTTCCAATATAAAGGAATAAAAGGACACTCGATCCTCAATACAAGCTCGCTTGAGAGATAAACAAACACACCGAGAAACGTATAGCTTTCTAATAGTTTCGTTGAGTGCTTACACAATATAAATATATGGGATTATGTTCTAGGATACTTTAGTTCATCTTTTCTAATAAAAAATCAAATAACTGTGTTAAAAGTAACAGCTGTTGAAGATATTAACTCACTCTTAAACAAATAATAATACTGCGTCTAATTTTGGAGTATACAAGTGACCACTGATATTATATTATTATAAACATTATGGTATAGACAATAAATACCAGACGATTGAAAATTAACCAAATTTACCTAAACTAAGTACAGATTTCATGCTTGTAACATTTTCTAAAACCTTTATTTGACTTATACTTTTATTTCACATGTTTATTAAAAACTTTAAGATAAGCTCGAATTCAGTTCTCGATTAGGATTTAAACTTAAGCTGATAAGAAAAGTTTAATCAACAACAAAGCTTAAAATATGACATGTTATTATCTCTTAGATAGATCTTTAAATATTATTATTACAATTCTCGCAAACACACATTATTAAATAAAATACAACAAGAAGCAGGAATCAATTTAATCTCAACATATCATTAAGGCACTAATCCATTCAGTGCCATCAAGTTGTCAATCTACAACACCATAGCATTAAGACGTCACACACATTAATACTAAACCCATTTCACACTAACAACAAATTGCACATAAATATATATTGTATATAATTTTAATGATTACCTATTTATCATTATTATCTATACATATAAAATGATCTCCGCGTCGTGTCTGTCTGTGATACTCTCGACTCTTAAACTACTAAAGGAAATTTAGTACGGTTTAAGCCAATTTATAGAGTGATTTCTGAGAAAGGTTTTGGTGTATTTCATAATGGTTTTGTAAGTTTACATAAGTATAACGATTATTGTTATAAAGCACAAATATTCACTAATTTAATAAATGAACAATCAAATAAATAATAAAGCTGAAATAACTCGCTTTTCACTTTCACGCGGGCGATGTTGCGGGCGGAAGTTAGTCTACAAATAGGAAAAAACCTTACAAATACCTTTATCTCCTATTTTACACTTGATTTATATTTAATATTTGTGAAAAAAAGTCTTATTGGTATGATAAAATAATCTAATTTCACTTTAAAATATGTTGGACATTTTTATTTATGTAATAAATAATGTAAAACTTATAATGTTAAGACTATTTTGAATATTAATAATCCCAGGATAATATTATAATTGCAAATCAATTATTCACTTAGATGTCAACCCAAGCAAGTGATACCACACCCACATCAAAGAACCAGCTTAAATAAATAATTAACCCAGATTCTAAGCCTTCTCGCCGGGGCGTCACGGAGTGTGCTAAGGCGATCCCGTGACGTCCCATTACGGCGCAGAGGGCAACCGTTGGTTTTTTAGTGGGTAGCCTTAAAAATGGCAGCATCCTCTATGCTGCCGGGTAGTCCCACATCACCCCCCGGCCCTCACCCATATGGGCCGACGGGGTAACCGTATCGGGTTTTTCCAACAAAAAAAAAAAAAAAAACAAAAGTTTCTAAGCCTTGTTTTAGACTCAATTTAGCATTATTAATATTTCATTTTAAGTTAATATAGTATAATAAAATTATTGACAAGCAGAAATCGAGCTCGTGACCTCTGGAAAACTCTCCTGTCGCTCTACCACTTGAGCTACCCTAGCTTTTACTCGCTTCAATGAATTTAGGATTCTATATTAAACTTTATAAAGACGGAGTTAATACGCTTAAAATGGCTATACGTTTAATATAATTATCCGGCTGTACTCGCATAAAGCTTATGAAGAAGGACACCGAATGCGTTCTAAACAAGTAGTTATATAAGTACAGCCAAAGTAACATTGAAACCTTATTATTTTTTTATTTATATTTTTTATTTCATAGTTAATTTTAAACGTGATAACAAGACAAGTAATAAGATCTCTTAGAACCGTCAGTGTATTCAGCAAAATCAATTAAGCCAAGGCGTGAAAAGTGCCAATATCTCTTCCATTCAAACGTCGCTATTGTGTCCAGTGACTTATTAAGTTATCAGGTGATCTGCGGATTAGCCCAGTTCTCGTGATTGTATTGGAAAGTGTCGCTCCTTACAGCTACAAGATATATAGCTTTAATTATTAAAGCTACCTTAGATACAGCTTCAAAATCAATTATTTCATTTTAAACTACCTGCTACCTGCCTCTTGTTTCCAGATCGATACATGGGTACCTTCAAAAAAGGCGTATACTCTTACTTAAAAGGCCGGCAACGCTCTTGATTGTCTTTGGATGTTGCAAGAGTTCGTGGGCGGTGATGATCACATTTGACCTGTGACCAACATGCTCGTTTGCCCTAATTTTTCATAAAAATAATTTAAAAAATTGCCAGTCACTTCGTCACAATAATCCTCTCCTAAGACTGTCTTAAACCTAAAAATTATAGAAATGCATACTTTTCAGGTTTATTTTAATTATAATTCAATCCAGTTAATATTTTATTATTTAACTATATTTTTTTCAGAATGAAAAGCATTTGTGTTGTTGTTTAAGATAAAAAGTTAAGAAAGTGAATATTACAAACATCTAAGTATCTTTAAAATCCTGGTCCTATTTTTTCTTTTAAGAAACTTCTTCAAACTTCAAAGTATATTCAAATAATATTTTTATAAATCTTCCAGTTATTTTGTTTTGAAGTTCTTTATTTTCCTTTTATTCTCCTCTAGCAAACTTTCTCAAAATGCGAGGAATATACAAACAATAATGTATTTATAAATATCGTCCAATCGCTGTGAAACTTCAAGGCTAATATGCTTTTTAATTATTTATATATTTATTTAAATCTTTATGGTACAAAAAAAGGACAACGGGCGAACTTAATGCTATAGAGTATTCTCCACCAGTCAAACCATAGAAAACTAAAAAGAGAAAAATAACAATAAAGCGGTATAAACAATATAATGAAAAATTTTAGATATAAAACTAAATTCAAATTAAAACTAAATCTAAGTTATTTCTAAATACAAATAATACAGATATAATTAAATAAATAAACATTATTTATTCTTAATTTTTTTTATTTAAATTATTTTTAATTTTTAATATAATAACGTGGTACGTATCGATAGAAGAACACTTCTTAATATATCAACGTGTATTCAAGTTCACAAATTATTGCAATAGGTTTTCATGTAGTCATTAGCAACTAACAACTAACAACCTTAGCTCAATACACTATAAATATTACAATAATGAATACTTATTAGGGTCAAGCGACCGTTAGTTTGACAAAGGTTACGATTACAAGATTGTATAAGGTTACTCATTGTGCGGTATGGGAAGTAGTTTGAACTACTTTTGGACATGGCTACCGTAAGATACTCGTAAGTGAGATACATGTTACTACAAATTGACTACACGACCTCTCACTGAACCCTATTAACGGATGAACATTATTTATTAACTATCTTATATACATATAACATACATTAAAACACACACATTATACATATATTTAGATATACACATTTTTTTAAATCGAACATCTGCCTCACAAGAGACACAATCTGTGTCGAGGGTTTCACAAACATCAATGTCAGATCAGAAACAACAATATGTAAATCACACAAACAACTGCCTTGTGTGAGAATCGAACCCACGACCATTGGAACAACAGGCACTATCGCCATTGACTCTAGAACGATTAGCTATCAAAGTATATATATATTTCAATTATTAAAAAAAAATCTCAATAAATATATGTAGTTGATGATTATTATTTGACTTAATAACAAAATTGTATTAAATTATTCAATATTTAATTTACTCAAAAATGTAATTTAGACCTATTAAAAACAAACCAACAAACTTTTATATTCAGAAAGAGTTATTCCTTTGTTAAAAACAAAACCAACTTCACCCCAATTTGTTCTTTGGGGTGTCCGTGATAATTACAAACTGAATAAGCAATTAGGGATTCTATACCGTTAATACTTGATTCTGAAAATGAAAGTTCATGATGTTCAATTAACCCTAGCAATTATGCTTGCCTTCAATTAGTAGAAGGCAAGCATAATAAACTCTAATAAAGAAATAACAAAGAGAATATTAAGCTATTGAATCATTTGGTAATCTATTGGACCTCATTGGATATTACTAAGTCGAGTGACCTTTCAAAATTAGGGCAGTGCCTCACTTGGTTATTCCAATCGCTTCTGAATCATTAACGGATTCAACGATTCACTAAGCATATTTACATAGTTACGAAACAAGTATTATGCAAGAGTTGAATCAGAGACTGATTCATTGCTATGTGCTTTTGTACAAAAGCTAGTTGGATTTTATTTTGCAGTTTTAAATCTTTTTAATTTTGCATTTTAGTCCAAATATAACCTACATTTATGTCTTTTGCTTTTCATATTGCATCTATTTCAATATAACAGAGACTAAGAGTAGTTTGTTTATTAAATATCATTTATTAAATATCACCATCTGAATAATAATGTGGGTGTCTTCAAGAGAAGAGTGAATAGGTTAGAGTTAATGCGCCTTACCATCTATGACTACATTTCCACTTTCCATCAGGTGGAATATAGTCAAGCATTAACTTAGACAGTGTAAAAAAAAAAAACGTTAAAAGGAATAAATAAATTTTGTGGTAAGTTTTATAAGACAGAAACATCCACAATCACATTATCAGTGATCACTTGTGTATTTTAAATGGAAGTATTAGGAACACTACTAAGATACTTAAAGAAATAAGCCCTTTTGAAAAAACACTTTCCATCTTAAAATTAGAGCTACCATGGTTTCAAACGCCTGGTCTGAGAAGAACCTGACAAGACACTAAATAACAAAATCAACTATAAATAAACACATAAAATCTTAAATATTTACTAAACTATAGCAAATATTACTTTATACCCACGTTTAAAATATTCATCTTATTCCAAACTCATATATGTTGGAATATTGGATCTGAAATATTCTGAGCATTAAATAACATCTTCAATATTTTCAATTTACATAATATAGAAAATGTGATTTCGGAAAGTTGTCAATATTTCAATTACAAATATTCTCTTATATTACTAGTTTCGTTCAGTGATTTTATTTCTGAAGGCTATAAATGTTAATAAATATTAAATTATGCAAATGGTTCAAATTTAAATCCACGAATGCAGATTGATGGGCTATAGCATACAATGTTTGAAATTGGCTTAAGCCATAGCTAGCCAATTTAATGTAATTAAATTTTAAATATATATACTACCCAATATTTATAACTTTACAATATAGACTAATATTGCAAAGTTATTAATATTGTTTAAGATTTTTGCAAGAAGCCTCATATATGTCAACTCTATCCTGATAAAAACGATTATAAGATGCTAAATTCATTGAACCAGCTACACAGTAACTCAATAAATAGTGCGACAAAACGGTTTCACAGAGGTCGCGAGTTCGCATCCCGCTTGTATGAATATGTAATATTTTTTTTAATTTCTTTAATAAATGCTACAGTTCATTTGACGCTATTATGGAGATCTTGATTTACGATTTTCTTCCTCATTTTAGTTATTTATTTATTATATAAATAACTTTTACTGGAAACTAGACTATCCGAAAAAAAGCTAAACATTGTTGTCACTGCACAAAATAGTGCAATTTACCTTAAAACTATCCTTATATATGACACTAGCTTTTGCCAGCGGCTTCGCCCACGCTTTCAAGTGTAAATTATACCGATGTTAAATAGCCTATAACTTGTGCGATCAATTGCTCAAAAATTATGAGCTAGAAAATGACATACATTTTTGATGTTTTGTCCCAAAAACAATATGCATAACACCTATATATATAATAGATTTGATACATTATTTACAAAAACACATAAAAAAGCAATGGTTCATAAAATTTAAGGACTTACTTCTTGGAACCAGGTGTTCTTGAGTATTGTACATCAAAAGTTGGAACATTAAAATAATTTATTAAACATTTTACATTATAAACGCTATAATACTAATGTAATAATTTATAATCACAATGAAAACTAGTTTAAAAATATAAACAAGTCATTGAATATTAAATAACTTCATTGAGAAATGTGAATAACTAATATAAGTTATTTGTAAATTTTTTTACTAATTGATGGACAATTCAGTCTAAATAAGAAAACACAGATTAAAAAGATTTGTATTTTGTTTCTCAGTTTGGTTATTTAAATTTCAAAAATATATTGTTATGGATTTATTTCGCAAAATTATTTTAACTCACAAAGAATAATATAACAATAAAATTATTATTTATCTATCTTTTACTTTAAATTAATATCAATGATTACTTGTGTATGACGAATTGAAATGACAAGAGGAAAATATACAGATTAAAGAGAACAGATATATAATGAAATATTCCTGGTGACCTTGAGTTTAAATAAAGGTTTTTACCAACCCTTATATTATCTCTGGATCACAACAAAGGATTGTAGCATGTTTAAACTCATGATACTCGGCTTAACAGTTGGGTAATTGCTGAAATAACGTCATCTAAGATTGGACAAAACTTAAAACAATTGAAAGACATTTTCAATTTTAGTAAACATTACCCACTATTAATCTTAAAAGTAGCAAAATTCAGGTACTTTTATCTAATATAAATTTTTATGTTTGGTTAAAATTTTTATTCCTATTTTTGTTAAACAATTAATTAAATAGATTGACACTTTTAATTAGTAAAGAGTTATTTTATACTTTAATTGTACACTAACAACTATATTCGGGGATGCGTATTAATAAATTATTGAATCTCGTACCGTATTAACAGTTTCACGGTCCATCTGACATGAAACGGATTATGCAAAATACAATTGAACCGTTCAAATTATAATTATTACAATGTAGGTCGACGTTAGTTTCTATACAGGTATATAGGTTAGTGTATATACAACCAAATATATATATAATGAACCAAAATTCACATGTCTACAGCCCTACATATATATATAGGGCTACAGACATTTTTCATAAAAAATGTTCGAGAATATTTAATGAAAGTTTGACTTTTGAACTGTTCATGTAAATTTTGGTTCAAAAAATTGCTTTAAAGTCGTCTACATCTCGTAAAAAAGGTTAAACACGAACAAAACATAAATAAATATATATTACGGTATAAGAGCTAGTTACTATAAAGGTGACCGTCCATCGCAAAACGAATAAACTGATAAAATCAAAAGATAATATTCTATCATAACCAGAACGTAGCCGTTGTAATAGGAAGCCGCTTTGTCGTTCCCGCTAATGAGCTACGTTGAAATTTTACAAATTAAGTTCTATAGCTTTGATTTGAATTTCGAATTTAAAATTAAAATTATTTTCATAATATTTTAAATTTATTTAATCTAAATAACATTCCTAATTTAAAAAGTGATTTTAAAAGTCTCATTACTTTTAAAATGGTACAAACAACTACTTTTATTTTTGTTTCTGTCATTATAAGCAAATGAGATCCAATGAAAAAAGGTTTATTGTCGCTCACCTCAACTTTCATTGCAAATAGGAATTTTCTAAACAAAGAAAATGTTTTCTTATTTTGATGTGTTATACTTAAATTAAACTTCCATAAGGGAAAATCAAATATAAAAAATAACATTAACCTTATTTTGACGGTACTGTCGAGACCACAACCGTTAAGATTATTTAATATTAAAATTTATATTATAATTAATTAAAAAATATATATAATAATAATTAAATTAAATTTTAACAAATAAATTAAATTTTTTTCTATGAAAGATATTTAATATGTTTGGTAACTACACAAGAAACTAATCGCTATTCTATACGTGACTGTTCGTACCGGAGACATGAACGAAAGTGAAAACGGCCTTAAAACATGTATAAATAGCGTCTGTTACGGTTGACAAGAACAAATATTGGACCGTCAGAAGAAAAGAACTATAGAAAGTCGAAATTTATTTCTTTCTTTTTATAAAATTGAATAATAATGACCGAATTACCGAACGAAGGGAGCTGTAGACTATTTGTGTCAACCTTCTGGATGATTGGAAGTATTCATTTATTTAATATTTTCTTTACTACATTTAATAGTAGGATAGAAAAGCTATCCTTTCATCTGTCTGTGTGCAATTGTTGCCAAAGTTGATTCCAATATTGGTTCAAACATACTCCTTTGGACCGGATACCAAAGACTCTTCACTTAATAAAGTTAAATCTTTGGACGGGTTGCCAATAATAATAATAACTCACTTTTTACAAAGACCAAAAAGACTCACGTTTACTAAAAACCCAAGCGAGCGAAGGTTCGGGCGGAATTTAGTGAATAATAATAAATTAAACACTCTAATTTTTTGTCTGTAAATTTACGAAAGAAATAGAGAGATATAGATATAGTATGTATAGAAGACATAAGTAAGGGAATTACAATAATATTAGAGGGAGATTGTTGTTGTAAATAATAATTATAATAATATTGCATTACGAATAATGATACAATTATCAAATCATATCATTACATATTTTATTTCATTATTATCATTATGTCATTACGATGTACACAGCGAGCTCACTTACGAAACACTCTTACCAAAGTATACACTTGAAATATTAAGTATGTTTGGTTTGTCAAGGGCTGTCAGTCGTCCGGAATTCTTCGGATTTGTCTTACTTTTGAAAGCATACGGGGCGTTCTGGAAAGAAATTTTTAAAAAAGTGTCCTAGAATGTCCAAGAGAAAACATTATTTCTCCAAAATGGCCGGGGTATTACCAAATTTTATCCGGTTTCAGTAATTTAAGTAATGGCAGCCCTAAGTTTGTCCTCTACATTGAATTGATGTTGCGAACTGAAAAGTATGCTAGTACTAATTACGTTATATTTTCAATTATCTCTGTTTTTAAATAAATATGTACATTAGAAACGACAAATTTTATTTTCTTTATCATTTTATGTTTATTTATTTTATGTTTTTAGTAACTTTATGACTAAAGTATTAAGACTACTTTCAATTATTCTGATTTCTTTAGAATAACAATTGTTGCTATAAAAGATCTTAACTCTTTCTTGTTTCTTTGAGACGCTATATAAGTAAAAAAAATAAAACTGATGTTTTTTTTTTAACAAAAACCAAAATATTTTGAAATCACTCGATATTATCTTTAGTTCGTAAAATGAACATATTTAAGAATAACCATTTTAATTATAAGACTATTTTTTGGATTATTCTACAAGTTAAAGAAGAATATATTTTTAGGTTTAGATTTTATTTATGTATTCAAGAAAAAAATCTGATTATTATTTTTATCAAAATTAGTTTATTCAAAAATTAAGCAATTATTAATATTTAAATAAAATTATTTGTGATGTAGTATTTAAGAAAATTATGCTTGACTATTGTTATCATGCATTGAATGATAATTATTGTCATGCTATTTTTTATTTATTATAAATAGTAAATGCCATTTATGAACTATAATTACATTCATAGGCCATACTGTTTTCGTTGTGCTTTTAATAACGCGCGTGGAAATTAAAGCAATCATGAAAATAGGTTTTTGCTCATATCTCAACTTATACTGGTTGGGTTTAAATGAAATATTTCCATATATTGCTCTAAAAGATCAATATTTAAATAAATTCAATAGTTTTTATGTGATACGCGAACATATAAATAAAGAAATATACGAATAGAGTAAATTAACAAATTAAGCTACATTATGAATGTTATAGAATATATTAAATTGTTATTAATAGTATAGACGTTACAATTTATTAATAATATAAATTATGTACTTGTAGTTTTCAGAAAATGCATTCAATCTGACTGACCCATCCAAATTTATCCCTGATGTGTGCTTGCGTATGTGTGTGTGTGTGTGTGTGTGCATTTACAGAGCATTATTTTTTTACACATCTTATCTTTATGTAAACATTGAAACTCCTCACAATTCTGTATTTCGGTTAATGTACACGATTAAAAGCAAAGCGTCATTAAATCTTCAGTTTCCAACTATGTCATTTAAGCTTAACAATATTTTGCAAATTTTTATGAATTACAAGATGCAAATTTCATAGAAAAGTTATCTACACAATAAACTATTTTTTTTCTAATCGACTTTCTGTTTTTAATTTATATTCTAAAATCTAAATAACCAATTTTATTTCTTATACTTTGCTCAACTATTTAAAGCATGGAAACTCCAAAAAATTTTTTTAAGTCATTTAGTCATTATAGATGAAATGGAAAGCGAAGGTGAAAATTTTCAAAAATTACTTTTACTATAATTCCCTAGCTTATGTAACGAGGTATCCCGTGAATAGCCAATGAGCTAATTAATTCTGTAACGGTTTCTGAACGTGACTAGACTATTTTTATAATACGTGATACTGAACGTAATTACAGTCTAATTGTATTTAATTTCATAATATATATTTACTTTAAATTCAATTATATTTGAGGATATTTCTGACAAATTTCTCGAAAATAATCAAAATCATAATATAGTTAAAGAAATTCTAATATATTAATATTAATATAATCATTAATAAAACATCTTCTATATACGAATTGTTTTAAATAGATTAATACTCTCGCCACACCTGCTCTTTCTAGTGTCAATCAATACAACATTGTAATTGCAAATTTATTTGAAAATAGACTGCAATAAATATTTATGTAGCAGAAAATATGTAAAAAAAAAATATTAATTTTGTAACATAGATCAAATTTGTTATTTAATATTCGATAGCAAAATGTTCTTGTATAACAAAATTATCCAACATTAAATATTTGTTCCTTAGTATAACAAAAGAAAAACATTTTGTAATAAATCCACGAAATATGTTATATCGTGGCAAAATCAATAACAAAATGATCAACAAATATTTATGATTTTTTTGCTACTTATTTATATGACATGTTATTTAATAACAAAATCATACAAATATTTGTTGTAAAATATTAAAATAGTTTTGTCATATAATTTAATGTTAATTTAAAATTGCAAATTAATAATGGTGAGACAAAATGTCATTTTTTTATGTTTTACAGTTTTTAAATTATACATAATAAGGCAGGTTAAGATCATTTGTGGTATTAATAAGCCGTTACTAACCGTATCGTTGACGGGTATCATAAAATGATAATTTTTATGCCATCTTCATACATTAAACCCCTCTCTTTATCTTTACCTTTATCTTTTATTTTTTATTTTTTAATCCAAGTTTTGTAATTATATCTTAAAGAATATTTTAATAGAATTTCGTTTATCTATTGCAGTTATCATAGTTCATTACAATCTTTTTACTTATATCTTCTGTCGAATCATTTCCATTGCTCTTGGTAGGTATTGGATTATAAGCTTTATGTTAAAGAAAAAGGGTTTATTTTTGAAAAATTGCTGTAATGATATATATTCAAATAAGGGCAAAAATAAAATAGATACTAATTATAAGCGCCAATAAAATAAAATACTCCTCGACGTTCATGTGAATACTAAGATCGATTAACCGTTGAAATTAATAATCGATCTTTTTTCATAATTTTCTACTAAAAATTTAAATTACTTTTTTGAGTTATTATTGCCAATAACTGTATTAAGTTTATAGACAGCCTTATTACGTTGATTATTAATCGTATCTTATGAGACAGAAAATGGCGTATTACTAAAACGTATTATTAAAAATTTAGTTAAAGTTGTAAATTCACAAAAATGGCATTAATGAAACTCAGAAGTCTCAATTCTAATATGAAGTTGTAAAATAATAATAAAGATGTAAAATATTAAAGATATTCAATGATCCACTACGAGATCAGTGAAGTGGATCGCAGGGTAGTTTTAGGGAAGCACTCGAAGGCACAATGCGTGAAACGAAATTTGTTTATAACAGAACAAAAAACTAGTGTTTAGAATATTAATTACTTGAATTAGTATCATTAGACATATTTATTATCGATAATCTTCGATTATTCAGAAAATATTGATTTTATTGCTGTTGGAAAATTATACTGATTCATTTGATGTTATTAGACACAAAAATAAAATGGTACAGATTTATAAGTGCATTTTATTTTTTACTTTACTTATACCAATATATGTATCAGTTAATTTATATATCTAGTAAAAAGTAGTGTAACATAATATAGCTCTTCATAATAAATAAAAATGATAAGTAGGTGAGGAATAATAAACAATACGTTTCTTTCTTATATATTATTTATCAACAAGATGCTTTATGACATCAAAATTCTAAGAGCTGTCAAAAAAGATTTATAAAATGAACAAACTGTACACCCTAATAACGTCTCAAAAGTATTAAAAATTCATTAAAAATAATGCTTCAAAGTCATTAGAAATTCAAATTATTAATTATATTCGTAATTTATTGTAATGTAAGCAAATAAGAATGTTGTTTTTTAAATTTCTTTCCATTTAAATTGCGTAATATAATTGTGTGCAAATATCAATTTCATTCACTAATTCATTCATATTTGGTTATTTCAATATTTTCAAACAATACAAATCCCGGAGTCAAAAAAACATCCAATGATTTATCATTCATCGCAATTAAAATGCTCAGTTTGCGTTTTAGCGCTTTTAGGTCAGATATTAACAAATATTTGCGTTTATCTGTGAATGTGGTGAAAGTATTTTATATATTTTTTACTTCCTTTATGAATATATAATATTGGAGCTATTTTTAATACTTCTATATATTTAAGTTTTTCTTATTTTGCTCATTTCGGACAGTAGTTAAATTAGGATTTTTTTAGATTTATTCTGTAATATAAATTCACATTCCAAAGAGATAAATATTAAATTTTTATACTTAAACACTCAAGCCAGATTATAAATACATTTGACATCTGTCACGTCATTGCAGCTTGACCACAGATAGAAATAAAATGTGTGATGTATAAAATATTAACTCCATTTTTAGATAAAAGCAATACATCTGAATTATTAAGTTCTTGACTGTGACAGATATCCCTCTTATGGGTAAAATGAGTATTAATGTAGGTAATAAATTACTATCTTGAAACATACTAATAATATTATACTGGCCACATTTTACTATATTCATTCCAATCAGATTATTTTTATGTTCTATTTTTTTTTATATAAATGTTAAATGTATTGTCTTATTTTATGTAATTTTAAAGGCAAATAAATAACAACGAATACAAAATAGGTAGGAAAAAAAATTAACACAAATATGTATAAAAACAAATAGAACTTCTGCAATGAAACTGTTTGTTTGTCCGTTGTTCAGCTATGACTGAACTTGTTTCAGTGATTATGAAGCCTGAAACTTTTACAAAAAACCTATTTTTAAAACACATATAGTTGCAAGTCTTTAATCAACATATTTACTCATAACAAAATGTGCTGTCTGTACTGTAAAGAAAAGTCTACGTACTTTAACATTAGCTACAAGCAAAATTAATAAATAATATTAATTTACTGCTAATAGATATTACAATCGTAAAATAGCATTTCAATTTACAGAACATAAACATAAAAAGCAATTATAGGTTGATAAATTGCGTATTCTTTATACAATAAATAAGAATACATAATTACTATGCATAGAATACTTGTATTCTTTACTCACCGGGTGCGCGGGCTGCATGCATGTGTCAAACGGCGCTCGCCGCGCATCACTTGCAGTGCAACGCGCCCTGTGGACAGATATTAATTGTATTGTATGCTATTTACAAAACGAATACTATATAAATTATTCTAAAAATTTTGGTTAAACTTTTTTGTTTCATCCATCCATCGGACTGTATTTACGTAAATGCTTTCAGATTTTGCCAGATTAGTTTCGAATCATGGGAATTTTATAATGGAATCGCGATGTGAACTTTAGCTCACGCGAAGGGACCCCGAATGCGGTTGATTCTAATCAGACAAACTCTAATAATATTGACGTTGGTATATCCGGATATTTATATATAACAGTACTTTAAAATGACATTTTGTACCCTCTAACTTATTTATGTTTCATTACTTATACTCCTTTTAAAAATATATTATAATTAAATAACTTTCTGTTAGTATATTATAACTAAGACATAAAAGAAACATTCAGTTAAAACTTTCCAAATGCTGACCAGATTAACAAATTAAACTTGGATTCAATATTGGATAAATTTCAATCAATTAATTATTTTAAATGATCGCAACCAAATTTATCTGATTATAATTATTAGCAAAATAATTGTATTATCGACATTATCCGGTCTAATTTATTAAATTGAAACTTTCATTTATTTTGGTGATAGCATGAAAATTTGTAAACTATTTAAAGGAAATTTAATATAATGTTATAATTATGTTATTTATTGAAAAAAGCTTCTATTTTTTATTTATACTATATATACGTATGTATTTTATACATAAAAATATGAGATCTTTATAAAACTTATGTTACAGATTTTTCTTTGAAAAAAGGTCATCATAATGTTACAGTTATTCTTATGAAATAAAAATTATAAGTAAAATTTAAAATATATATAAAAAAAGATGCAAATACAAAAAATATACCCTTTATAACATATATATATATATATATATATATATATATAAGCATATTTAAAGGTGTATTTAAAATAATCGCTTATATATTTTATAAAATGAAAATATAGTACATATTAAAAGAGGGAGAGTGGTAATTTGAATTTTACGTCACAAAATACAGACTCAAAGGAAAAGTCACGAAAGACAAAATGGCGGCCTCAAGGACATTTTCTTGGAAGCCCTTCCCTCGCTTTGACATTCAACTCACGGACCAACTTAACTTATTATTTCTTCCGTTTGTCAACGAATTTCTCATAAACACGAATCTTTAGAAACTCAATTAAAAAGTAAACAGCCGATGAAAGTTTTCGTTAATTTTATAAGATATATAGAAATTATATTTAATATTATTATAGTAATAATTATTAAAAATTAATGTCACCTCACTATGTTTATTTTTTTCTAACTTAATAGTGATTTTAATCGAAAAAAAAATTAATATGAAAGTTTGTTTTATTAATAGCACATATAAAAGTAATTATAATAATAGTATAATGGCTGCATTTATAATACAATTATTCACGCTCTGGTTTTAATATCTACTTAATTAAAGTGATTATAAAAGTGTAAGTAGAAAGTATCTTCTAGAAGAAGTAGGTTAAAGATAACATTCTTAAAAACACAAATTAGTAATCAAATTTGTTCGTAGGAAACGCGGTGGCTCAATTGACAGAACGACAGCGTGATATCCTTGAGGTGACAGGTTCAGGTCATTATTTAAATATTTAAAAAACCTTAACAGGGCTAGACATCTTTACAGACAAATTCAAACATGAAATATATTTAAATTTAATAAACCAAATGAATTAATGAATGAATATGAAAGAATGATTTGACTGAATATAAATTCTATTTTTATCATATTATATGAAGTATACTTATTTCTTTCCACACTCAATCGTACTAAAATGACGTCATCATTACGTCATACCTTTTTGAACATAAAATAAGAATACGTGTGTCCACTTAAGATAATAAGAGTTATTTGCGTCTAATTTGTATGTAGGTACTTATTTTCGCGTAACTGTTCTTGGTAGCTAGACTACAGATACAGTTGAAATATGACTCATATATTTAAGTAGTTTCAAGTTATATATGTTACTATGTAGTTAAAATTAGGAATTTAAACTTAATTTCTAAATCATATTAAGAATATTAAGTATACTATTTATATAAATCAAATTTCATAAATATGAAAATATTTTTTCTTATAAGTAATAATATTAAACGTTGATAAAATTTATCGATAAGACGCTGTGATCTATCTACAATCATCCTTACTTTACCGTCGTGTGAACCAGTCATAAATGTTTCATAGGCCATTACCTTGTATGAACTATGAAAGTATTAATAACGCATGATTGAGACAGATCCCGTGTGAGATATTTACTGCTGGGATCAGCTTTGAACATATAATAAATTCTTAATTTCAGACGATATAAATATAACTGTTAAGATAACAGGCACTATAACAAATATCGATAACCAAAATTACATAACTGATACGGATCAACCCTAATTTACTATAAATTTAATTATTAAACCGACACTATAAAAAAATAAGAAAAAAAATAAAATAACAAAAAAATGATATTAATGAAACAATTGTACAGAGACTGTAAACATTTATCGATAACCAAAATACCAACTGATGAGGCATAACACTAAATTGCTATAAAATATATCCTGTTTAATTGAGCACTTATAAAATCTGTTACCTTGTCAGGTCAAATCATATAATCACAGATATTGACGATAATCATTAACACCTAAAGTTGATTTATCGATAGCGAGTCAAGAGGTTAGACACTAATCTACTGTCAGGGATCCCAGGTTAATCAGAAGACCTGGGTTCCCAGGGAATGGGACAAAAACCGTAATTGGTTATGAGTTTCTGCTAAAAAGGTTAGATTAAAGTGACCCTGAACATGTTCAAAGCGACCCTAGCCGCTGGATTCGACCAATATGAAATATTTTAGAGAATGGATATAAAACAGAATGTTACAGTTCATTGAGCGGAGTGCTCTATGTGAGACTTTTCTGATTGAACGTCCGGGGTAGGCGTCTAAATGACTCATCCGATCAAGACGAAATTTTACACACATGTTAATCATGTCTACACGGTGGTTTAAAAAAAAATCGTAAAAAAAAAACTGTGGCGATGAGGAATAATGATTGTATAAAAAAACCCCATAGGCCGCAATGGTAAAAATATTTCGCGCAAAAATTTATAGTCACAATAAAAAAAAAATTTACATAATTATTTATCGATGACCGCATTTGCATTAGTGTTAAATAGCGCTTCAGTAAAATTATTTCTTCTTCCACTGCTTGCTTCATTCAATATGTAAACGGCACCCGAGATTTCGCGAGCGAGCGAAATTGAGAATCTCGTTGCGCCCCTAGTATTTACAGAATAGATTTCTTTTTTTAAATGTAATAGTATATATAAAGGCAAAAATTATGTATATAAAAATAAAGGTACCGAAAATTCCATATTATATCTTTAAATATATTATATAGTTATAATCATAATTCAATAGTATTTAACTCAGTATCTTTTTTTGTATAATGTTTAGCTATAATTTGATAAATACAAACAAAGGTGCAATTTATTATGCAATTCGCAATTTATAATCTTATAATTCTACAGCAATTTAGCAATTTTCTAACTTCTTTGTCAAGCAAAAACAAATAAACGCTTTAGTCATATTAATACAACAGGAAGTGCAACGAACTATAATCTCTGCAATGTTTTATGAAATTTGTATGAAGACATTCGGAAACTAAGCGTAACATCACATGTATGACAAATCTTATAACAGGATCTCTGTGCGCGGGAGTGGAAATAAATTTAATTGTATTTTAATTACTCGGGTCAATGACCGCTAGTTAGGAGTTCACTACACTTTAGGTTATTTAATATAAATCAAAAAAATATATATTTTGATTAGAAACTCTCGATTAGATCTCTGCATTTTTTATACAGAATTTTTATTTTTATATAATAAAAATTAAGTTTTTTAATTACTTTAATTTTTTTTAATATAACTGAGATAATTTAAAAAAAAAATATGAGCTTTTATTGTGTATGTAAACTTTCGTGATCCATGATTACTATTAAATATAATTATAGCGAACTTCCTTTAAACAGTTCACGCCGCGATTTCGTCATCTTCAGAGCTCTTGAATAAGAATCCCGAATGGGTTTGAAACTATTTGGGCAAATTTCGATAGTAGTAACGTGAGCCATTTGAGGTTCTTTTTTAAATGATTTCCACCAAATATGATATTATTTTATTATTTTATCAAACAATATAAAGCGTTCAATCAATTTCAACGTCTCTTGATCAGATTAATTGACTGCTTCATTTGAATAAGTCGTTAATACTATCTGCATTCATTAAACTACGAGAAGGAATTTACTGTTTGAACTAAATGCTAAAAATTTAAATGTTCATCACTTGAAATGAAATTACTATTAATTTATTTTTAATAATAATACTCTTTTATAATATGAATATTTGATTAATGAGATATTATTAATTTTTCATTTTTGAGACAAGCTTACAACATTCATTTTAATATAGTATTCGTTTATATTCTACAAGTCATTTAATATTATTATTATTTCATTTGTACTCACCTTTTTCTCGACAAAGGTAATAAATGAATTGAAATAGCTCTTTATGAAGTAAAATACAACAAAAATATCATAAAATCTATAACTCTTCTAAATTCTAGAAAAAAAATTTAGAATATTACAATAAGACATTCAAGAGAATTGTATAGTCTTCTCTAATAAATAGATTCAAAAGAACATAGTTCATCTAATTTGTCACAAGTTATGAGAAACTACCATATTTACAGAACTTTAACATTATCACTTCTAGAAATAGATATTGATCAGACTTATTAATCAGACGTAGTCTCTTTCATAAATAACCAAAGATCCACAAAATAGTTTATCTAAATTCAAATGGGGCGTCAGGCTATACTGAAAAAGCTCAAATTTCGTTTACAAAGTTCAAAACCCAACAGGATGGCATTCACCATAAATGTTCAATTATACTCATATAACGGCAAAGTGCATTAACGAAGAATTAAGAGAAGTTCAGAAATATAGAATATATGTCAGAATAAGTTATAAATAAGATTCGACATAATAACGACAGAAACAAATGTTGTGTGATAAATTCAATGAATAATTACTACTATTATCTTAGTGTCTTTATTCTATAATAAGTATATAATTAGAGGTTGATTAATAGTTATATTATATAAGTAAACTTCCTGAACTTATTAATGTATTTCATATATGAAAATATTAAATATGAAACTAACTACGATTTATAAGAAATGTGGAAACATGCAGCATGTATCGATTTGTTAACATTTTGAATTGTTCTGTGCATTGGATATAAAATTTGTTTAAAGATATTTTGTTTAAAATATTGATATATTTTTTAAGGATTTTTAGTACTTCCTAAGAATTAAACTAATAAGCATATACGACAGATTTGAAAATTAATGTGACTTATATACTAGCCGTTACTCGCAGTTCCATCCGCGGAGGAACGATTCTTTTATCTTTTATCATAACTAAAAGAAATAGAGTAAAGTAATAAGCCTTCCTCATGAACCAGTCCATCATAACCCTTCAGATAGTTTCGAAGATAATTAAAAAACAAAACTTGTCGTTTTATATTAATATAAATAAATAATAAACAAAATATAGCTAAAAACTGTATTATTTCGTCTACAAGAAACTGTCCATCTATAGTGTATGTGATTACACGCTATAGAACCGGTGGTGCGGGTTCTAGTCCCGGATAAAGAAATCTTTTATCTCAGTCTTATCCACGCAGGATGTTAGGAGACAAGTTACAAAAACGTATTCTCAACTATATTTATATTACTGATTAAATAATATTATGATTAAATTAAAATATAATAATACTAAAAATATTATTTCCCTAAAATACAAATATTATAAACACTAACTTATGATTTAGTGAAAGTTTAATAGAAACCAGTTTAGTGCTTGTTATCTTGCTATCTTACCGATCATTTTGATAAAATATTATTTTATAGATAGAATTAATTGTAATAGCTTAATTTTATGAAACAATAAATAAAAATACAATTTATTAATCATATTAAGTACTTATATAATACTAAAATTTATATATACTAATATTATAGAGAAAACAAGTTTGTTCGTTTGTTTAAAAACGCTAAACTTTGTAACCGGATGGATTTCAAAAATTGAAGCTATCCAGAACTATGCAAGTGCTTTACTGTCCCGATTAAATCATTCGTCCACAGACAAAACCACGTGTAACAGCCAGTCAGTAATATAATAGAACATCATAACTTATATGCAAATACTTATATATTCCTTAAAAAGTAAGTACTACCATTTAAAGGCATATTTCCAGTCTACAACATATAATATATAAAATACGTGACCTTTCTAAAATGTAATAGACGAATATTTCTTTAAGGCAAACAAACCAAACATAATTATTGTTTTAATAAAATAATCTTTATTTTAGCTTTCTTTTTAATGAGACTTATAAAGAATATCAACCATTAAAAGTTTTCCAAACATAAAACTGTAGCTTGGAAAGGTCTATTTTAAAATGTTTTGGAATACATACAATAATCTACCTTAACACTTTAAAATAGGATTTAAATTGAACTGTTCTTGTAAAAATATATCGAGAAATGAGCATAAACGGATTATCTAAGTTACAACATTATCACATTAAGAACTGTCTGAAATCGTTTAATATATACTAATATTATAAAAACGAAAAATTTTAAAACTATCAGACATATCAGTATTTGAAAAATTATTATTATAATAGACAAGTCCAGGAAGCAGGCTATAGGCTATCTAGAATTATAACTACTCTAGAGTAAGTAAATAAAATTGATAAACACGTAGAACCTGGAGCAAGAGTCGGTATTATAATTTAGTATAATTATAAGGACGATATAAATATCCAAAAATATTTTATTTATTTATTTATTTATTTATTTATTTATTTATTTATTTATTTATTTATTTATTTATTTATTTATTTATTTATTTATTTATTTATTTATTTATTTATTTATGTATTTATTAGGAAGACAAACAGTTATATAGAACACATACATAGGAATAATAAAAACATAGAACGGTCGTATGACAACAAAAGATATTCAAAGTTAGTAAAAATGTATATTTTATATTTTTTAATTTAGAAATATTAACAAAATTTTTCTATTCTGTTTATCTTAAACCTATTTTTAAACCTTATTATGTTAAAATAACTGGAAGTATTTCTATTTTATCAGTAACAGGAAGGATCGTAAAAAGTAGTCTAATAGCTGGTTTAATACAGAAATAGTGCTTCTCGCTGATTTATTGTTTAGATGTAAAAACATATTACTGAAGATTTCTCACGGCTGGTATGATCACATTATATATACTATGATGAAACATCTTCATTATCTGAACGTGTGCTGTAAATTAACTATTTTCTGATATAATTATATTGCTTTGTTTGTTTTTGTCAAAATTGAAAAAAATATGCTTATTAATTTATTTCTTTTTCACTTTGATTAAATCAACGAGTCAACGAGTTCCTATTTTTTTCGAAATAAGCCCTTTAGGAAAGATTTCTCTAACTTCAAATTTAATGTTACGAGGATTTCAGATACGTCCTGTTTTGAGATGAACGACACGATAAGCTCAGCCTTATATTTCTTTTTAACTGATGACCTGATTTTTAATTTTAAAATCAATGATAAAACATATTTTGTTTTGCTTAATAATTATTTTTATTTAAGCTTATTTGCAAATATGCTAAAGCTTTTGCTGGCGTACTTGACTATTTGTATGCTTTTATCAATCAAAAGGTTGATTCGAGCATGATTAATAAATGGAAAATGTGCATATATTTTTATTAAAAAAAAGTATTTATATCACATTCCTAAACGAACATTTCAATATTCTGCAAAATAAGTTTCAACTATATAATTATATTTTTTCTTGTCAATTTGTAATAAGTTTATTCACCTTATTTAAAGCTTGAATCATTGAACTTAGATAAAAATTAAGCTATAATTTTGGATGAAATTTCGGTGAAAGATACCGCAAGGTTATTTGGTACTATTATAGTGTTATTAATTAAGTTTATGAGGACTAATTCGAGTACTCAGGTCGTTGCTACACATTCAGCCATTAACTCTCACTGGCGCGCCACTAACACACTAGAACTAGGGCTGCCATTTAAAAAAACACTAAATTATATATATAATATGTATAAGAAAAATGGAAATATAATAATATTTCTTGTATTCAAAAAATTTTTTTTTTCTAATAATATAAAATTATAAGTGAAATCTTAATTTGAGGTCAACCACATTTAGTTTGTTATTTTTCAGCTGAACAAATATAGGTTATACACGTTGTTCTACATTTCAGAGATAAAAGTTGCATCAGAATGTCTGCATTTTTATAAACTAGTATTTATGTCACTACAAAATATTACAATGCGTTGATAAGATACCTTATCAAACCAAATTCTTGTATATGGAACATGTTTGGTAATATACGCGACAAAATATTTCCAATATTAAATGAAATAAATATAAAAAACTCTACCTATTTTTATAAATTAATATATGTATAATATTTTTTATTAATTATAATGGTAACCCTACAGCAATCTTCACTAAGCCGCGTTAGGGTCCGCTGCATTTTGCATGAGTTAGATATTGACGGTTCTATTATTCTGCATTCTGCATTCTGCATTCTGCACTCAATCGTTTTCTTGGATCATTCGTACAATGATCATGCATTTACGTAGATTTATTAGTGATTGGAGGTTATAATGCTTTTTAGTTATAGTTTAATTTTATTTCATTTTAGATTATACTAATTGAGTTATTTTTCCCATTTAACTTAATAGTTCAAATTTTTTTAATTATTAGTATTAATATATATTATTTTCCTAATTAGAATATTTCTACTTAAGCTTAAATATAAAAAAAAATAACTTTATCTAGAATTTAAAATAATTCGCGAAAGTTATAACAATCAGACAATAATTGTCAAAATATAAATAACTTGACGGTTCTGTTCTCGCTTCGGCGATTTCATGCAGTTTTTCATGTGATTTCTAAATCATTTAAATACGTGCACGAGATCTCATTAACAGCATTCGGAATTGGGTTTATATCGCGTGATGATTTGTCTTGCCCATCTTTCATACAAGACTTCATACAGATTTATGACTGAAAACATTTTTTTGCAATGTATTTTTTTTTTTTATAAAATTAAAAAGTTATATTTTTTTTGTTAAACACTTACGATTTCAATGGCACAGTAACGGAATCCGAAAACTACACAGAAACATCACTGTCACTCACACGCGTGCGATGTGGGCCGATGCGCAGGCGCAACTGTGCGCAAGAACAGCGATCCACCGCCAAGTGATTGCAATTTTTCTAAGGAAATTATTATCTTCCGCTCTCATAACATTAAACGTTTTGTTATATAAAACTAAACCAAAAAAATATGTCCTTTTTTTAATATTTATGAGATTGATTATTTATTTTTTAATTTATTAATGTTTCTAACTATTCTATGACGTGAAGATTATTAATGTAAATATTTCAGAACTTAAAAAAATACAATAATAGCTGAATCCAAATTTTACAATATTACACAAAACTCTATTTTTAAACATTATTTTAGATCATTTAACAAAATAAAAAGTTTCTATATAAAATATACAAACATTCAATACTTCCAGTAATAAACTAACCAGTTATATATATTTTTTCCGGTAATCTAAAAATTTAAATAAGAAATACTAAAACAGTTTCACTTTAATCACTTAATGTCCAAAAGATTTATTATAACAAACACGTTTATAAACATAATAAAAAATTTGAACTGTTTCCGGTGTCTAAGATGTCTAGATTTCTCTAACCTTGTTTAATTTGCAACTTTATATATTTGTAAAACTGTAACTATAATAGTACGTCCTCAAATAGTCGTTAGGAAGACATCAACGCGTGCGCATGTTCAGATACACTTGTATACTTTACTTTGTTATCTCACGAAAAAATTGTTAAAAAAAAAATTAAGTAATAAAAAAATTATAAATTAGTTGCAGGTTCATTTGAATAACAAATAAACTTCACGGTACATAAAAAAATAAAAAAAAATCTTAGCTGCCGTTTACATTATTTAAAGTTAATTACTTTTCACAATACGTTATATTGTAATTTATAAAACTATCTGTTAACAAATTTATCTGTATTGAATCCAGAAGCAAGGTTTGTAAGAAATGATATCTTTCAATCGATTTTTCGTCTACCTTAATTGCAAAATACAATATTTTTTCCGAAAAATATTGCCTTAGTTCAAAACTGAAGATCTATTTTATATTTTTTAGAAAATTAAAGAATAAAAATGAAACGTTTACATTAAACTTATAAGCTTATTATCATATACATATATAATATATTTATCATTTACATGTAACAATATAAAACTATTAATTTATTAGCTTTTTTTTGAAATATAATAGGAATTTCAATTTCAATTAAAGACAATTCCTTTATTATATGAAAAAGCACATTACAACAGATACTAACAAGACCTTATATTAACCAACGATTTGAAATCTGAAGCGAGGTAAAACCTCAAGATACTGTTAGTCTCTAGTGCAGAGCGTTGTATCGGGAACCGTTACGATAGATTATAATGTTTGGAAAAGATGGGTTAAGAATTGTTTAGATAATTGTGATAATAAACGGCCCATTTATTAAATTAGACAGTAATTTTTTTGGCTGTTCATTGCCATCTTTGTTGAATGGCCTCCTTAGTCAAAAAAACTTATATGAGTTTAACATTATTTGAAAGGGCTAGCTCCGATCTTGTCCATCCCATGATGCAGAAGATCGTGGGTGGTGGTGATCAACTACCATCACAAATGATAACTAATTTTAACTCAAAGTATAAAAGATATATAACCATCAGGGGACCAGTTTCCTCATTTGCCCACCTTATAACATTTGAAGAATAGTCTGCTGCAATATTTATTGTAATAAATGTAGTGGAACGCAGATATTATATAAACTAACAATGTCCAAACAACATGATTTCACAAATGTAACACGAAAAGCGAACATGTGAAAAGAATCCAGGTCAAATCTAGCAGAGCTGAATTTCTAAAAAAAAAAGTTATATCAATCACTCACTAAGTGGTAAAAGATTGTAAAAAACTTAGAGTGAACTATAAAAGATATATATAGGTATATAATTAAATAACTTATTAATTTTATATACAAAAATGTAACAAGGAAAATATACTGTATTTTTAATTGAACATATTTTGTATCTGAGCTAAGGCTTTGTAATAATTTATCTTAAAACGGAAAAAACCGTGAACATTTCTGTGTTTGTCCATATTCTGTATAAGACCTGAGATTTTGTAGTAACATACACAAATACTTAAAGAAATTATTGCAGTGATGAAAGTGATTGCGGTGATGACTCATCACAAATATTGAATCACAAATTTATTAAACACTGGGCTGCATTTTACCCCTTATAATAATAATAATAATATTAATAATAAATTTATATCCAACTTCCATAATAAGCTAATAATAACATAAAAGTATTAAACAATAGGATACAAGATAGTTTTTCAGCAAACTTGTATTGCAGGTAATAAATTAATTTAAAAAACACCCCATGTATCAATAAAGTCATAAATAACATTTGTATCGTCACAGTCCCCGTACATTAATTTACAGCACAAAATTTATGTAATAGTCTTTAATGTACGTTTAAGATTAATTAACCAGAATAATATGATAGCTTATACTAATAATATAAAAAACTAAATTAATAATATTGTGACAGTGTACTTCAGGTTAAATTTTATCCTTTTACCACATGTTTACAATTCCTAAACCTTCTCATTTTATATGCATTTTAAAATAAATTATTTCAATCCCACAATTCATCTAGTATAGACATTAGACAAGGAAAAAGTTTGTTTGTTTAAACGGGCTAATTGTAAAAACTATAGAATGGATTTGAAAAAATATGTCTAATTATGATAGGCAGGTTTACAAATGATTGGCTTTTTATCATTACTCTATTGCTCTTAGATATCCTAATAGAATATAACATCTTTTCTCCGATGGAACAACCAGAAAGTTACATATAAAATAGTAATTTTAAGCAATTAAAATAAAATATTTTATTATTAAAACAATAATTTAAATAATTACAAAATCTTTAAACTAACTAAATAAACAAAATTTAAATAAATACATATCTATATCTATATACAATGTAATCTTTATCCACAGACAATTAACTATTACTTTAAGCTGAATTGATCGTAGAATCAATGCAGCTTAAAGTAATAAGAATCTTTAAGCGGTCTGCATTTGTCGCATTTTAAAAATATTCTTTAATCTCCATAAAAATGACTTAAGGGAAATGAAAGAAACTGAAAACTAATTTCTAAAGAAAAACTATATATTCTGATTTTCATATCAAATTAAAAGTTTCAGATCAAATTAGTAATACAGATGGGAATTAAAGAATAGAGAAAGAATTTCTTTGCAAATTTTCATTGCATTTTTCAAATGAAAGTATTCACTTTATTAGATTTTAAATTTTACTTTATTTACTTATTATATTTATTAATTATCAAAATCCTGTTATATGTTAGAAACTTAAATTTTATAAAATTCTCTTTAAAAAAATTATTATAAATGAAAATATTCTTTTTAAATACATCAACATAATTGTGATTTTGAATTAAGAAATAATTAGACGATTTGATAAAAGATATAAATAGAAACGAATGAATAGGTTATATTTATTTATCTGTATATATCTTTATTAATATTATTTACGGTATATATAGAGAATTATTAATAAAAGAAGTAGCAACGAAAATCTTTTTTTTTTATTACGCCTGCCTTAAGTTTGCATTTTTGTAAAAAAAAAAACACAAAAAATATATACGGAACTTTTAAAAATATGATTTTTGTATATAACAATTTAAAAAGGTTACGAAGAAAACGTCATGATAAATTGCTTGAAAGCTGCATCTTTTGTCTAAATCTAATTGTCATTCAATTAAACTTAGATTGAAGTATTGATGATTTATTCATAAATCAATCTTCTATAGAAAGTTATCAGAGTTATATACCATGAGTAGAATTGTTTGTTTGTTAGAAAGCATTGACAAATTGTAGTCTTGATAACGTCATACTTGCTATCAAGACAAACCATTTATATTATATAAATAACCTGAATTTTATGCTTATCATAATATTTAAATATAAATTGGGTCCATTGTTATTTTATAAAAATTTTAATTTCCTATCAAATATTTCCAAAAGTATAATTAAGAAAATAATTTAAATTAAAATACATAGTTTATTAATAGTTTTACGGCTATTTGTAAGATAAGCTTACACGGGGTTCTGTTTTCGTAATACTGTAAAGATCTAACTTTCATTATTTATGCATTATTTAAACAAATTAAGTTTGTTCATCAAATTATTTCAACTCTCGAATGTTATGTTATGTTGGGACTATAAAAAAGATAATTGGTAGCGGTTGTGTGTAAATAAATCTGCCAGTTTTAGCTCGAAGCTATATTTTCACTATTCACGATTTTATGGTGTGCGCATGGAGACAGTTTTTATATGTCTCTCAGTAAATAAGCTACACTTGATGACAGACGGAAATATTAATGAGAAAGCTATCCGAGATGATATATTGATATATCTTTGGAGTAATAAAATTTTATTCGTATTTTATCTTTTATAATTAATGGATTTCTTTTCGGTTATTAATTACATAATTTTAATAATAAAATACAAAGAAAATGTTTATTAAATGTTAACGTAAATGTATTTGAGTTTCGTTTGATCCTTCAGAGATATCTTTTTATGTGGTCCCTAATTAACCACAAGCTCTTTATCAGACGCGACGTTTTTCTTTAATCATAATGCTACAGCGTTGGCAAAAAAAATATTGTTATTTAAGACTCATGATTAGGAAACTGGTATTCATATAAATAAAACAAAAAAAATGGTTTCAAAACGAATCTAACTTTTTTGTTTATAGCAAATACAAAAACTATTATAAAATTGAAACACAACAAAATATCATTTGTTAAATCAACAAACGATTATATTCTGTGAAGACCAAAATGTTTAATAAAATAATAACAAAATATTATTAAATACATACATATATTTCTTTGTTAAGACAAGAAATAATATTGTTTCTGAATAACCTTAAAAACTTTTATTTACGCCATGGTAACATTATTAGGTGATTTACATTTTTTGTATAAGAAAGATTCTTTTTATTGGCATCCTAAACAATTTTTTTTTTATCTGCCATGATGCAGAACCATCGACTTCAGTATTAACAGTTCATCTTACCGTTTATATAAACTAATTAAATGTTATATTAAAATATTTGAATACAGAAATAAATGCACATTAAACTTACTTATTAACTTATTAAGCAAATCTATTACTTATTAATTGAATACATATAAAATATTTAATAAATCAAGTAATAAATGCTCTTAAAAAGCTAACACAAGTGCAAACATACGTATTTCCGTCTAGTGTTCCAGCCTCTCATATATTATTTAGCGCAGTGCGTGTCGACCTAATTATCTCGCGGTTTAATTAATCCAGCATCCACCGCATTTTATATAAACACGTTTTAGCTATTTGACATTTTCATTTCACTGAAATTTTCAGTAAGAAAATATTATCATTATTAATTTTTAGAAATTGTTTTGGTTTTCTTCTCATAAAATTATAAATCAGTTATATGATGTTTTGTTTTCATATCACCCCAAAAAGTTATAAAACAATTGTTTTTTTTTTAATTCTGAGACAAAGATATATGAAACAAACATTGTTATATTTACACTTTCATGATTTACGTTTACTATAGTATTGTATATATTGTACTGTCTAATATGCAATAAAGTGCTTATCTATATATCTATAGTATTTTTCTGATATAATTACATCGAAATCTACCCCACTAATTAGCTTGAAATACCCATGCAGACAAGTTCATGATTAAGGACCCCTTATGGGTGCGAAACATAAAATTTTAAAGTCTGTAAAACACTATATTAAATAACCGTCTTGTATATATATATATCTTAATAATCTACTATGGCGTTATAAAACAACATAGTAAATATCCTCCTTATGAAATTTACATCTAAAACTATCAATAAAGAAGTTAACTAACGTATTAAGTTACTTTTATTACAATTAAAACGTTCTATATAAAATTCTAACACTTCTAATGCAAGCGCTAAAGAGAAACGGACATGCGTCTCGCTATCTGCTAACGAATTGAAATCATCAGTATTACTATTGTTTTAATTGCACGTATTAAGCGTGAGTTTTATGTGAGAATTAATTGATATATTAAAATAATATTGTTTTTAGTTACACTTGGTTTAAAGTGAATTTTATGTTAGAATGACTCAGATTATAATATTTTTTTAAGTAAGTTTGCTTATTATATACTAAAAAGTAACAATATATGTGGTAAATATATTCTTGAAATTAGAAATTTAATGAAACAACCTTTCTCCGTGTTAAAAGTTAAACATTTAATAAATACTCCCATTGAAATCTTTGGCAGGGCCTATAACCAGATATAAACAGGATGAGTTCTAATTATAATGTATACTATCTCTTGTTATATATTAAATTAAATATTTTACATATTTCTATAATTAAGCATTACTTTTTATATAAGTATATTTCATTATTTTTGAAATGAAACTTCTTTAGAATGTAAATTGCGAACGAAAAAACAACGTCAAAAAATTAAGATTTTGTTTTTGTCAATGGAAAAGAGGGTAGAATAAAGAATACTTTGAGATAAGTGGAAGAAGAGGGGGAAATTTGAACACCCAACTCAGGGGCTCGTATCAAACATGCCTACAATAATTATTTAACTCCGATATTTTGAAAGGTTTGAACTGACAAACCATTTTCTTTCGCTATTATTTACAGTTGTAAGTTTTATTAGTGTTTTGGTTTATTAAATAATTTTAAAATATGAAAAGATAATGATATGTGTGATTATTAAAAATCTGTTTTTTTTATTCCTTGATTGATTGATTGATTTACTGAATGATTGAATGAATGATTGATTGATTGATTGATTGATTGATTGATTGATTGATTGATTGATTGATTGATTGATTGATTGATTTATTTATTTATTGATTTATTGATTTATTGATTGATTGATTGGTTGAATGATTGAATTATTTTATCAGCTGTTATTAATGAGAAATCATATCAACTAACCGATTATCATAAAACGACAGACAATAAAATTTTGTATTATAATTATTGTTTCTCCTTATATATTTATCTAATTTTGTTAATCAAAATATTATCACTATTAAAAAAATAAAGTAGATACTTTATTTAGAAGAATATGGTAAATCAAGACTTTCCGTTAGGACTAGAATAACTGTATAAAAGTCTACTATTTCTAAGACCCATGCACAAATAGGTCGTTTATTCAACTGCTGTTGACCAGAATCCTCCAATAATGTAGTTTCCTCACTATGTTAATCTACGAAAATATATCTAAGCTGAACGTGGTAAAGAGAAGCATTATTTGTTGTCAATATTATTTATTGTTAAAGGTAACAAATGGTAACGCTCTGAAACGTTTTCGAGATCACGTGAGCTGGTCAAAGCGTACCGATGTTTTAATTGCGTTAATCACAGCTCTATCTAGATTCAGTGCTTGTTAGTGTTAGGAAGATACCATCAGATTTATTTAACAATGTAGTGGTACCGCTACCACAGTCACACCAACAAACAATTTATAAAAATTTGTTATCCGTCACTGTGTTAACGATAACGTTTTATCTCGTTTGTTTTTTGTTGGGGTTTTCGTAAATTATTAAAATTACTAAAAGTTAGGTGTAGCTGCTTTCTTGCATATGTGCAAAAATATATCTAGACACAATTAAAATATAATAAAACTAACATTCTTAATCTAATTAGTTGAGATTTATTTTTATATATTTTTTTTTAAATCGCTAGAGAAAATTCGCCTCAATTATTCAAATCATAAGTATAAAAATCCTGTAAAATATAAAAGAGAAAACAATGAAAATATATCATTCTATTATTTAGTTACAGATTGTTAATTTAGTAATTCGTGTTATGGTGAAAGTAACATTAAAAAAGTATTATCTCATTGTTCCTCGGGAGTCGTGTATGAAGATATTTATCATTTGCATTTTATTATATAACTGAGAAAGTGCTGTATTAACATACAAACAATTAGATTAAATAATTAATAACTACAAAATGAACAATTTATCGATACAAGCAGAATTCGAACCCGTGACCTCAAAGAAACCAATTGAGCTACTGCAACGCTACTCGTTTTGATGAATTTAACACACGCGGACAAAAGATTTTATTTACTGTTAAGATAACTGAAAGCAGTAACGTAATCCTGAATAGCCTTCCTCAACCAGTCTATTATATTCAGAAAGAATTTTTCAAATCCGTTTTATAGTTTAGAAGATTAACGCATTTAAACAAAAAACTTTTTCGCTTTATAATATTGATGTAAACATTAAAACGAATCTTGTGGATGTATGTATGAATAATTTGATGCAATAGAAATTTCTTTCGCACAAAACAACTAGAATTGAACTAGATTTGATACATTTTAAGATGTGATATATGATATGCTAACAATTAGGTTATTTTTCTTTTAAATTCATAATTTTGGAGCCGCTTGCCTCTATTAACGTTTAGTTTTCTTAGTCTTCATCAACAGACATGTGCAAACAATACAAACTAGGTTAAGTTAAAATTTTATATCATATTTAGAGTTTTATAAAATCTTTTATAACACTAATATTATATATTCAGACTTAACTCAAACTTAAATCCTAACAACTTTACATATTGATGAAAAATCCATTTTAAAGTACATTATTTTTAATATCCAATTTCCTTCTTCATGCTAATTTCATCAAATCGGGTAACAATTCGGTAGCTCAATTATTAGAGCGACTTAATGATTTACCAAAGGTCACAGGTTCGAATCCTGCTTGTATCTATAAATTTTTCCATTCTATATTTATATACAAATGAAATAACTTTTATAATATTATTAGTAATATTAGATAGTTCAATAAATTGTTTTTTCAATGATTACATAATCTCTAGTTATATAAGTGTAATCCGTAATAATTAATTTATTAGCCATTGCGAATTCTGTCGATCATAATAATTAAGCAATATAACTTTCTAGATATTATCTTCAAAAAACTTATCCCTCATGACATTTTAAATGACTGGTCAAAGCCCGCGGCGAAGAAATTTAAAATGCAACTTCTAATATTTACTTTCAGATTAAAAAATTGCATGTATTTTATATAAAATAAAAAAAACTAACACGTATTAGATACTTTTAATGAACGAAGCTCTCTATGAGAGATTTTTTTGCATTTTGTGCAAGCATCAATCAAAAACGGGATATATGAAAATTTTCAAATTTTGCATACTGATAGACATCAGTGGTGGTTTTAAAAAAAAAAAACAAAAAAAACAAAATGTAATAATGTGTCTCATCTCGAAAAATAGTTGAGCACAGAATGCGTCGACGTTTTGTTAATGCAACTTCGGTGCCGTTTGCACCTCGCTTCGCTCAATATGCTAACACATACCGAGATTTTGCGAACGTTGCGAGTCAAAATTGAGGTCTGGCTCGCACTCCTAGTTTTTAAATGTTTAGAATTATTCATTTTAATCTATGATTTTGATTCAGTGGTATCTGTTTTATATATTTTTAGGCTTATCTATATATATCGAAAATAAATATAACAAAAATATTAAATGTATAAATTATTAATGAAGTCATTCTACTTCGTGTTTGGTCCATCATTTTAAAAATTATATTTAAACGCATTCCAAATGATCCCTTAATTTTGTAAGATAGGTCAAAGCTCGCCTCGTATCGCCAGAAAAAACTATTAGTACTTGAAGCAGTTAGACTTTTAGTAGCAAGAGCATAAAAGGATGTAACAAACAATCTAAATAGTTTATTAAAGAAACCTCGTCTAAAAAATCAAAACAAAGCCTCACTCTATTTTAGAAGTTTCTTATTGGACTCTATGATGGATACGTATGAGAAACAATTTAAAATCCATGACGATATTAGTGTATCGCCATTTAGACCGGATAAATGTCTATATACACATATATATAGTATAAACGAGCCACATTTCTTGTATAAATGATACCCAAAAATATAACAAGAACTTGCAGAGTTACGTGAATTAATTTAATAATCCGTCATCAATTAATGCAGAAACTTAAAACTTCAGTTTAAAAGCGATTACCCCAGTTTCTAAGTTACGCAGATAGCAAGCACCTTCTTGGCCGACGGGGTATCCGTAACGGATTTTTCCAACGAACAAAAAAAAAAAAAAAAAAAAAAAAAAAAAAAAAAGATAGCAAGCACCACAAACTAAGTACATTGACTTTACAATTTCTCATCTACTAATATTAATATTAACGCTTTTATTGTATGGAAATTTATATTTATTTATACCTTTTTCCCGTTTGACTCAATATTTGTACATCGAAAGAGTTAGGAGGATATTCAATAATATACTTATCAAATCAAGCCTATCTGTACAGACATCCTCCATGATATTATGGTTCAAAGGTTCTGAAATAACTTAAAATTACACCTTTATAACATTAAGTTATCTTAAAAAGATGATATTGTTAATCAAAATTGTTTATATGTAGTTAACAAGTTGTAAACGCTTATGAGACATCTACCTACAACAATTTTATTATGATGTTAAACATATATATAAGATATCTGTGCAAGGTTTCATTCGCGCGCTACTAATATAACCTATATCCATCCTCATGAAACCGTGTACCATAATCATACCGAGTTTTTCGAATCCACCCCGTTCTTTAGAAGATTATCTCGTTTAAACAAACAATCTTTGCCGCTTTATATTAGTATAGATAAGTAGATAATCTAAAATCTTTCGTGAAACAATGAGTATTCAAGTTTAGAAGCTAATTAGTGATGCTGTTTAGATAAAGAATGAAGAGGCTTTAAGAACTGATTTTTATTAAATCTTTTATAAATGTTATATATTGAGTTGAAGCTTATTTGATGTATACAAAGTTTTTAAAATATATAATATTTTTAATAAAAATAAGGAAGTAAGGTTAGACATTGGATAATAATTATTAATATTTTCCATATCTTTATAAGATAGAGAGTTTTTAATTGCATATTTTTCTTTAAAATATTTTATTAATAAGATGGCCTAAGTATATGGCTTTTCAGTGTCAGTGTACTTTGTTAAGTGAATTTAAAACCGATAAATATTATTAGTAAAATTTCGCTATTTGTAAGCATTCTTCATCTTTCTTTATTCTTTTTTATACCTTAATGATGGCTTTTATATCTGCTAAGAAACCTTTACTTATTTAAAGTTAAGCCAGCAATTATCCAACTAAAGCCAATTAAAAAATACAGCTACTAAATATATAAAAAATGGAGTTATGATATTCATTAGCCCTTAGACGAAAGCTTGTAAATCTTCTTAGGATATATACTTGCTTTTTTATATAAACTATGCCACTAAGTCAAATCAAATAATATACATATGTTACACGACAAAAAACAAAAAACTTCAAAAAATACTAAAATTAAGGGACACTTAAGTGTTTTAAAAAATACAGTAAAATGTAAATTACATGTTATAAACATGTCATTTTCTGGTAACCTAATATACGGTACGAAAAATAATAACTTAATTTTAAAAGAAACCTGATATTTACATACGGGTACCAAGAACTGAGTGAAGGGAGAAAGCCATGTGAGTTATATAATCTGTTACGCATGAGTTTTATCCGTTAGATTTGTACAACATTGCTCTACTTACTAATATAACAAAGTTGTCCGTCTGAATGTCATATTAGACGAGACTTAATACCTAAAACCTATTAAAAAATATTATAAATTATTTATTTATAAATAGATATTTTAAGTACGTTATTATATATCAGTATCTGACTGTACTTACGTCATAACTTTTATCATAACCCATTCAGGGCCCTTATTCATAAGCTCGAAGCATGGCGTAAATGCAGCGTGAACGGCCGTAACACGCCGCGAATCCAATGCTTCAATTTGGAAACAAATCAGGCAAATTCTGATAGTAATGACGTGGGTACAACCGAATTATTTTTATAGTAATAGCAATCATGGATCCTAGAAGTTTTAATATAATAGTTCATTTACATTTTTAAATAATACATCTTGTCAAGTGATGTCCTCTATATACCTACTTTTCTCTTTCGGGGTTCCTTCCTATTAAATCCAACTCCATGTAGTTGAACCTATCCTGAACAAGATCATACAATATCTGCTCGACCTAAGATTCGTACCGCGTCACAACTGACACATTTTGACAATAAATATGGCTTCAAAATTTAGATAGAAAAATAAAAAGTAAAACGATACAATTGATCTAAGATTTCATATTGTTCGCACGTTTTTTATATTTATAACTGTGTCAATAGAACAATTTTTACTGAGATCACGTTAACTTTCCTTTGTTGGTGATTCCTTTTCTATTAATAACAGCAGGAGGTTAAACTAAATTTCAATTTAACCTAACAATTCAATTGAAATCAGCAGTATTTAAAAACAGTCCAAATATGAAATTGTTAGAGCAACGAACAAAAGAAATGGAGGTACGAAAAGACTGGACTAAAGTAAAAAAAATAATAATAAATAAATAATTAAAAAAATAAAAAATATATATAATAAAACAAAAGAAAGTTACATTTTTGTTTTGTTATAAAATTAAAGTAACAAATGTCAAAAAATAAAAAGTGACATATACATACATCTCGTCTGTCCCCACACCCTGCAAATCATTCGAAACGTTTTGTAATTAAAAACATAATAATAAACGCGAGTTAAATTCGTAAAATAGTTTAATTTAAAGAGACACTCATATTATAATTGGCAAGCAGAACACATCTCCAATTATACCTACGTTTTTATATCACTTTCACTTGAACGAATCAAGCGACATCTAGTTTAAAGTTGTCTAAAAGAAAGTAACAACCCATGCGTGGCTCGTATATACCTATAATTATTATAAAGCGGAAATGTTTGTTTGTTTAAACGAGCATATCTTTAAAAGTATTGGATGGATTTGAAGAAATCTTTCAGACTATAATAGGCAGGTTCATGAGAAAAATTATATTCATCCAGCTTTAAGCTACTCTTAGTTATCTTAAAAGTAAATAAAGTCGTTCGTACGCGGGCGGAATCGCGAATAACAGCTAGTATATATACTATAACCGAAAACTGTATATATACTATATATACTAGCTGTACATACAGTTTTCGGTGGTTCAAAAACGCTTTTTAAATTGCACCTATTATGTATACATTTACAGATCGATACGACATGGGTACCTTCAAAAAAGGCGTTTACTCTTATCTCCAAGGCCGGCAACGCTCTTGTGCGTCTTCGGATGTTGCAAGAGTTCATGGGCGGCGGTGATCACATTTGACCTGTGACCCGCACGCTCGTTTGCCCTCCTATATCATAAAAAAAAAAAAAAAAATACTTCATCAATTTCCAAAGTTATTTCAATCAAAAAACTTGGTACTATCTATTCGAAATATCATAGAAATATTTTCATTTTATTGGGTCAAGTGTATTTAAGCGAAATAGATCAATGAACATCACAGAATACTGCATGTTAAATTATATATTTCAATTGGTATTTCTTATTTAAAATTACAATATATATATGTATAGTTTTTTATTTGACGCAAATACAAAAAATATAGATTTCTTATAGTTATGAAACTTGCCAAATAATATACACTCATATGCCCAATGGAAAACCAAAGAACAGAAAATTTTATTGTTTTTTATTATTTATTTTGCAAGTTTGTAATAACTGGAAAATGTAAAAATAAAAAATAATAAAATGTCACATTAAAAGTGTATAAAGGGTAAGTTTTAACTCTGAAGTTGTAAAAATACAGATCATAAAAACTCGAGAAAATAAATATAAATGCTTGAATATTATTGGTTGGCATCATTTTAACTTCGTACATTCACCAACTGACCTCATTGAAACTTTTACAACTTATCAAAAGCTTTTATTTACAAATAAAATAGTAATATTTTAATATTTTTTAAATATGTTAAAGGAACCAACATTACTCTGTGTTAGATCGACATGTTAACGGTAATTGGCATATTGGCATGTTCACAAAATGTATTGACATTTAATTACACTGGAGTGAAGTCTGCATTCCCTTGAAAAAGGATTTGAAAATTACCGAATTGTAATCAAAATGATTCAGGAAAAAAAAACTTTTATAACGAATTTATTTTAGGTAATATTTTTAGTGTAATATTTCATTATTTAATAAATTGTCAGTATATTTAAAATAAAAGATAATATTATGCCTTTTCAACAAAAAATATGTAGTGGATAAGTTAAAAAATATGTATATCTTTTGTTGTACAAAATGGCGGGTCAGCGTATTTCAGATAGCCGGCTTTGGAAGCAATTTCAGGCTTCACTGAAAATGACTGGATGAATAAAATATACGTTATTTAGCGTTTAACACGAAATGTGAATATTAATTTATGTTCACTTACTGACGATTGTTGGGACACTTAATAGGCTGCCTTATTTTATAATAAAATGTTAAACTATGAAACTGTGACTTGTTAAAAATATTATTTTAGATATTGTGCAAGTATTTTTGAAATGTTTTTTTGCAACTGTCTTTATAATAAAAAAACACACTAGATGTTACTACGGATCCATTATGTTTTGTTACGAATTAAATAACAAAATAGCATTATACTAGTAAACTTATAGCATTCGACATGAACCTGCAAAAAAAACCATATCTATCAAGTAATTTCGAAGATAATTTCATTTAAACCAACGAACGAACAAACAACAACAAAAATATTTTTTTCCGCCTTATAATATTAGTATAAATATCTGTTTGTTTTATTTAATAATATTCTACTATAATAATGACAACAGAAAAATAACTAGTCCCTTAGTTATTGTATACACTTTCATATTAAGTGTATTTTATCTTTTCATCACTAAACTTACCTTACTTAACACAAAATCAATAAAACATATAGTACTTTTATAAATCAATAAACGAACAGATTGTCAGTTTCTCTTATCTATTATTTATAAAACACCATGTACGTCTGTCTTAGAGAGTATTAATCGACCATCGCAACTTTCAAGATACGAGCGGCAAATATAAGAATTAATTAGAAGAAACTCGTTTATGCCAACAATTTTTCTTTTCACCAAAGTTTTATAAATGTTGAAATGTAAATTGTATAAAAATAAAATCTTTTTTGCTCGTTTTGGTATTGTATTTTCCGTGAAATAGAAACATCCGGATAAGCCAGACGGTTTTCATAACACTAAAGAATAAAAAACAAATAATTATTGATAATAGACACGTATTTCATATTTTTTGTTATAATATATAACCAAATATATTATAATAAAATTAATGTTTTTGCACCTAACGTTATCAAAAGTAAACGAAAAATTAAATTAAAATTAATAAAAGATGAAATAGTTTTAAAGATTTGTTACTTTTTTTTATTGGAGCAAAAATATTCTATTGTATTAATCGTCCCACGTGGGAATCGAGTCCACGACCTGTTTTTATAGCAAACAGAACAACCCACCACTAAACCGTCTTCGTCGCATTTGTACACTAAAGTTTTATTTATTATTAACATTACATAGTACATGAGTACACTCATACACTACATATAGAGCAGTACAGCCTTAAGCCTGTTTCATATAATTTTATTAATTTAACACCTTAACCTATATCATATTTAATCTTATTCAATGTATACTATAAGTACATGTGCTTATAAAAAACTAAGGTTTCATAGAGATATAAATCATAATTAAGTCATAAAAAATGCTAAAAATTATATCAAAACATATAAAAAAAATTTTAACAAAACATATTTTTTTTCGTTTTTTTTTAACGATAATAACACAATGCCGTTGGTGTTTTTTTTAATATTATTTTTCTTAGTTCATACCAATTTAGGTCTGATTAGATTTGCTCATGTTACTAATTTAGAAACAAAACGATTATATTCTGGCGTCCAAAGTTAAAAACATAATTAACGATTAGATTACCTACATCTTAATTTATTATACGATATTATATAAATAAGGGATAATAAATTTAAAAAAACTTATGAACTTAATTACCTGTAAGTACTACATAAAAGTAAACGTGAAGTCCCAGAGGAAAGCTTCGGACAGCATCCACTTGAAAATAAATAGAAAAAAAGTAGGTCAAATTACGAAAAGTAAGTGTTTCATTACACAAGTCTTAGTAAATTATTATTTAAACGAAACCCTTATGTTATGTTTTTACAAGAAAAAAATACCGAAAAACTTTATGCTATTTTTATAGAAAAGAAAATTATACACTCGGTATATTTATATTTCAATGAAAATAGTTCTTTTACGTACACAAAAAACATATATGTAGTTGTAAAATTTTCTGCCAAAACAATACTATTTATATAAATATATAGTCTGTATCTATTTACCTTTGAAAAGACTTTTGCCCAAACAAAAGAAAGCCACAAAAAGGTTGAAACCGTGATGTTTTGGAGAAAACATTTCCAGATCGCTATCACAACCAGACCCGATTCAACCACCACAAAGTAATTTCAATTCATTTCATTCATTCATTTCATTCGTTCTTTTCATGAATAGATTCATAGAGTTCACTTTCTTTATTCCGATAATTGTATTTGAACTGAATCGTGGGTTCCGATTCTTTTTCACGCTTTTATTTGATAAAATGATTATCACAACATTAGTAAATATATCATTATTATATGATTATGATTATATATACAAATAATACATTTAAAGGTGTTAAAAACAACAGGTTATTAATGACATCGACTTTGAATTTAGTCGACATATCCATAGATTTACATTATCAATTCATATACAAAATAAATGCTAGTTTAAATTTAAAAATAGACAATTATATATAATTATAGCAAAGCAAAGCTAGCGAGTATAGAATATAAAAAACTAATATCTTCAATACACCGTAATTATATAAGAAATATAATTATTGTAAAACATATAACAAATTTCTTCGCTAAAATTTTCTAATATTGGTAAATAGTATTGCAAAGAATACTTTTATTTGAATCACTTTCATATTCCCTCGACTTCTTCAATAGAATGTCTTCCAAACCCACTTTCATGATGAATACTACTCAGGGCTGTCGACTTCTATACTTTACATCTAGTAATAAAATTTCACATGTTATGTTTAAACAGGAAACTAAGGTATAAAACTAAATAAATGTTATATCAACTGGAGATTAAACCAAGATAGTTACTTAAAGTACGAATTTGTAAATATATTTTCTAACAACAACAGATTCATCTCAATTATCTCTTAGAACTTTAACTAGTCCACCTTTTCCTCATTAAAAGAAAAACTTGAAAACCCTCAAACAATTAAAATAAAACAAACTTAGCGGCAACCCTATCATTATCTCGTTATAATGTCAAAAATACAAAAGATCTTCACAAATACGCGGTTATTGTCTAACGTTTGAAATTGTCACTTAGAATAAAGAGAAAGCTGTCGATCAATCTTAATATATTTTGGAAACATTGCATCTAGAAAGTTCAAAACTATTTAAGAATAAGCGCATTTCGAAAAATATTATAGATTGCCAATAAGTTTTTAGTTTTACTTTGTTAATCATTGGAGTATGGTTCTAGATATTACTTATTTGCTTTATTATAAGCTAGTTGTGACTCGCGGTTGTACTCGCGTAATTGTATAATTTACTATTAGGATAACTAAGAGTAGTAGCGCAATGCTAGTCTATAGCCTTCGTCATGAACTGGCCTGACATAGTCAGAAATAATTTTACAAATGCATCCTGAAGTTTCAAAAAGTAGCCTGTTTAACAAACAAAGTTTTCTGATTTCTAATATTAGTATAGTAAATTTAGCTCTTAATTAGTTTTTATTCTTTTAAGAAAATGTTAACTTTATAATAGTCTTATTAATATTTACTAAAATTTTTTTTCTTTGGCATTATAAGTTTTGGTTGAGAGTATCTCATTTAATTTGTTCAAATCCTCGTTACGTTCACTCAATACCTAAACAACTTAATTAATTCACACCTGTTTCAATTCATTTATAAACTCTTAATACAATAAACAGGTCTCTTTATAAAGTTTGCTTGGCTCAGGTAAGGGTACTAAATTTTAATTGAATCGCTTCCTAATAGCACCTTGGCCTGTTTAAATAAATTAGTAATTGTGCGAGGAAACTCGTTGCTAACCAAAATACGGCAGGCGCCTGAAATAATTTTTTTTTTCTATTTTTGACTTTATAATAGTTACAGCTTTAACAATTATTAATAATATAATTTATAATAATATTTTACTATGATTATGATTAAACTTCAATTTTATACTTCAAATCATTTACGTGGTTATTTTGTTTTTACTAATACCTATATTTTCATTCAAGTAATTTATTGTCATAATGCTTGGATGGTAACCTTAAATGAAGCCCTCGACATATATTTTTGAACTTAGAACAATAACGTGAAATCGTTGTTCAGTAACAAGGTCAAAATTTATAGAAATTTAGCGCTTTGTGAAGTTATTAATTAGGAACTAATTACAAAGTTCATTATAAAACATCTGTTAATTTAGGCCAAAAGATTATGATTAAGTACAATAATTTAAATTACAATCTGTTTTATTCTAAAAATTATAGTTTTATTCTGTTATATAATATGAAAACTAATAAAACGAGCAATGATCATATCAATGGAAATAATATAAAACAATTATATTTTATTAAGAATTACGTTATTTGTAGCTGCAACAAACAATAATCTTCGAGAAAACGTACCCATAACGAGTTGCGTAAACTATACCCCACTGCTGAGTCCAGTGAACTGGAAAGCAAGGTCTCCGGCTCAGTTATTGTATTTGGCAGTAGTGTTCTCATTAGCACCAGTTGAGACAATAACACAGGAAGGAAACCAAGTACAGGCTCTCATGCCGCGTGAAAACTATCACGCTACAAAGAAACTACTTCGTTCCACTAAATTTAACTTCACTATAAATAAACGTGGCGATCATAAAATGATATTAGTCGACCGGGAACAGTGACAATTAATCAGTACGATGTTAAAAGCAGTTCTAACTCTTACCTTTGCTTTAATAGCCGTGCAGGCAATTAAAGTCGAATTAGCCGAAGAGAAAACTCCATATGATTACGTAAAGGAACGTTTAGATTCTATAGGAGTTGATGCAAGATCCGGCTTGCCCTTATCAAGCTCTTATGAAGTTGAAGAAGGTGAAGACTATCCAGAAGAGATTAGTGGGGCCGCATCATCAGTACTCAATACCGTCGCAGGTGTTGGTGGCATTGGTTTAGGTCAAGGCATCGGATATGGTGGTTTAGGAGGACTTGGAATTGGTCAAGGTTTAGGTATAGGTCTTGGTGGTTTAGGAGTTGGGGGTGCCGGTGGAATTGGTGGGGCAAATGGTATTGGTGGGGCCGGAGGTATTGGTGGCCTCGGAATAAATGGAATTGGACTCAATGCTGGTGGTATTGGTGCCGGTGGTCTTGGACTGACCAACGGTTTTATTAATCCTGCTTTAGGTGGAATTGGATTAGGTGGTGTCGGTATTGGACAAGGTCTTTTATACCACCCAATATTAGGAGCCCAAGTAGGTGGGGGTTATGTGGATAAACAAGCCTATGATGCCGCACAAAAGAAAGGAGCTGATGAGAATATAGAAAAGCTTGAAAAGAAAGCGGGTGAAGAAGCTAAGCACGGACAAGAAGGTTTTCAGCAAGCTGCAGCGGCGGCTAAAGAAGAAAAGGGTGAATCAAGTTTTTACAAGGATGAAGAGGCAAAAAAGAAAGCTGCTGGAGATGAAAAATTTTATGTAGGAGGCCAAAAAATTGATAAACTGGGTAAGGATTCAATAGTTTAGCATTATGTAAGGTTTAGTTTATACAGAATAAAGATTAACAATTTTATAAATTATTTTACAACTGAATGAACAGTTTATTCTTAACCAGGGAAGACTATTCTTTGAAGTTATTATATTTTAGGTGCCAATGAAGAAAAATTAAAGAAAGCGAAAAGCCATAAAAAAGGGCATGTCAGCAAGGGCTTCAAGTCTTCAAGTAGTAAGAATGAGGAAGAAAAATCTGAAAGTTTTTACGATGAGGCCCACGATGAATCGGATCACAAGGTTGCTGGACATAACGCTGGATCTTTTGGTGAAAATTCTGAACAAGGATTCAAAGGAACTCACGAAGAGAAGGTTCTTGATGCAAATGCCCAAGGCAAGGAAGGGCACCACGTGTCCGAGCAAAAGATTGACGACGCAAAAGCTAACAAGGTATATATAATAGATTTTATAAATGCTAATTTACATTTTATCTTAAAGAAATATTTAGTAAACATTGAATATATTATTTTATTATTACAATGTTCGTAATTGAATGAAGCTTGGACCAATCTAAAAATATAATTGAATCGTTTATAATACTTTCACTGGCCTGTCTAATTAACCATTTCATCTTTCTTCACACTCATTTTTTATTGAGAGAGCTATAAAGATAACTATTAATCAGTTTCTTATAGATAAAAGAGTGATTACTTCTTATAAATCAATTGCAGAATTGCATATTATTACATTTAATAAACTATAAAGGTTACTTTTAATGTTGTAATTTCAAGTTTACTAAAATATTAATAGATATGTTATTCCAAATGTTTTTTTTAAGATTATTTTTTATTCCTTATCCTAAAAGTAATTCGGAATTTTCTCGACTAGTTTTGAACCCATGCAGGGTCTTATTCGTAAGCTCAGAGAATGGCGCGATCGCGGTGTGAACTGCTCATAGTACTGTTCATAGAAAAATAAAGCAATGGTAATTAATACTAAATAATATGCTTGTTCGATTTTATCATAATAATTAGAAACTCCATTTATTTACTGTTGAAGCTATTTTAAGAGACAGACTAACTTTACTGTGTTATGTAAGTAGGTATCAAGACTTGCGTAACTTAATAGCGACGTGTAATTTGTATCTATACATTAAATGATATAAATGGCTTTATACTTACTGACTGTCTGATCTATACATATTGTAATGGTCTGCGAGAAGCCACAACAAACTCAGACGCGTATTTTTTAAAACTAGTGCGTTTAGAACCATCTATATAAAGGTCTTATGATTTTAGTCACTCGGCCATCAATACAGCCAATCATTGCTAACAGCACTCGTTCATGGATATAATGCAAGCATTCATTATGTTTATATGTAAATATATTGAAATATCATGATTAGTGTTGAAGTAAATGAAAAATATTGCCCTAATAAATTAATAATACAGTTAATTTATATATTCATAGGTAGAAATAACATTTTTTCTTAATATAAACAAAATTTTCACAGCTACTTTAATCCAAATTAAAGCTAGTTTTGTATAAGTGACAAATAATCAAATTAATTGCGCTCTGACCTTCACAAATTCACTGTAAAATTGAATCGCACCGTGGTTTTGATTTCTAAAGATATACAAAATTGCTAGACGGACGAAAGTAGAATACAAATATTAGAATTACGCTCCTAACTGTTATTTATTCGTAATATTTTGTTTACTTCGAGCTCGTATTTTACAATGCGAATAATATAACAAAAATATATTCAGAACTCTTGCATAATACCGTTTCATGTTGGAATTGCCTGACAGACATATTTTATGCCTTCATTTGTTTAAATACTAAATATTGTTGTAAACATATTTTGAGTAAATGTTATTTTGTATTAAGACTTTTGTGATCTATAATTACTATATATATATTTATTACGTTAATTGCAACTTCCGTTACAATTAACGTAAATATTGCCGGATAGTATATAATAATAAATGTTAATATTTCAGGGTGAATTCCTGCATAAAGGTTTCAAGGAAGGAACAGAACTTCTGGAGAAGTTCAACAATTTGGGAGCTCACGCTGTACATGGTCACCAAGAAGCCACAGGTGGCTACCAACAGAACAAAGGAATATTACCAATTCACTGATTATATTGCCTGCGATTCGATTACTATGAAACAATAAAACATATATAAAACTTTATTTTTTTTATTTATTTTTCTATAAAATTAAACAATATTTCTTATTAATAATTATTATTGAAAATAAATCTAACATGCACATAACTAAAAACAAATTATAATTTTATATATATTTAAAAGTACACTTCTTCGCATATCCATCGCAATACAAGTTTGGTGAAGTCTCAATCCAAGGACTACTGGATGCGTAACCAGATTCGATGCTACGGACAGACCTACAAATAAGATTTATATATATAAAATAATTTATTTGTTTCTCAAACAGTAGTTATCCTTAAGTTAAAGATCAACTATTTAATATTAATGTTTGTAATTATATTTAAACATATTTACATATAAATCATATGATTTTATTAAAATGTTAAAAATAGAAGTTCTATAGAGATAATAGTATCATTTTTATATAAATCTCAATACTATTGAATAAATATATACCAGTTTTGTTTTACATATATATAAAAAATATAAAACTCAAACTTACTCAAATATTATTATATTTTTTTCCGGTTTTTTAAATGTATATTTATAATAATTTATTATTTTACCAAATATAGAAGTTATTATATATTATTTTTAAAATTAATTTGTTAATTATAAATAAATGTCTCTCACATTTTTTTAAAGTATTTAAATCGAAACTAATAGTTTTAATATTTTCTAAGATTTACACGAGTACTAGACATTGCAATAAAACTATTTTACGGATATAACTCGCGTTTATTTTTTTTAAATTTAAACATGACGTTTCGAATGCTTTGTAGCAAACGTGTTCGCGGTAAGACGAGATGAGGGTGTGTTTGTAAGTTTTAATCTTTTTATGTTTTATTATAATATAGTTATAATGGAATTCGCATAGCAACGACCATTATGCGTAATACCATTAGAGGTTCTTTAAAAAGTGTTTGTACCCCGACTCCGGCGTGGGAGGAGTGCACACTGTCGAGGATATCTTGTTGGATGTGTTGGACCTCTGTAATAAATTATGTACAAGTATAGACAAGCCTTTATTTATTTGTAAAGATATTTTTAAATTTATAATATAATAAAAATTTTGTGTAATGTCTGTCTATATATTACATGCAAAAAAAAAATAAAATAGCCGACATGGCCCATGAAATAATTTTTTATGGTTTACTTATATATATATATATCATGAAATATACTATCATAGGTTAAACTATCATACAAAAAACTGTGTCAATATGACAATAATTTTGAAACAATTGAGATTTTATAAGAGCAATCTAGTAGCACCTCAAAAGTAACAACTAAATAGTAGAAATGTATATATAAAACAAATTTGTATTATAGGTACTTAGATATGTTGGTACGAAAATGCAAGTAAGATTGTTTTAATATTATTTTAAAAGATAAGGACTATGACGATTACCGAATATTATGACGTCATATTCAATTTCAAATTAATTTTTTACTTATTCTTTATTTAATTTACATAAAAAAACCAAGCACATACTCTATGAAAATAATGTCAACTAAAAAAACAAAGTTAGCTTTAAAATATAAAAGAAACAAAGCAATAAAGATAAAAAAAACTCACTTGACTCAACGGAGTGTAGCTTGATCTGTTCTTGCTTATCCGGGCCGGGGTCACGAGGTTGGACTGATAGGGTTGCTGAGTTGATATTATATTTGTTAAATGGGAATACCCTAAACCGATCTATCAAATATAGATCATATATACGTCATATTTACATCAAATATTAAAAGATTAAGGATTACAGAATAAGGCGTGCTCTTAGCTGTCCGTTTGTATGTTGGTGTTGTTTCAATGAAGCCGGGTGACAAGTTGCTACCAGGTGAGATTGGAACGTTGAACGGCGAGACTTGTTCTAGAAGATTAATGAATGTTCTAGAAATTTCTGGTACATTGTAGAATGATATACTTTATAAGATTGGTAAAACTTATTTTGTTCTAGAAGCTTCTTGTATCTATTACTTTTTTCATATTCTATACTTGATTTCAATTATCGAAAGGTATAAAATGTAATTTTATTTATGAACACATAATAGTCCTCTGAAGCCTCTGAAACCTAAATTTTTATTAAGTAAAGACGCGTTTTATTAAAAATACAAATTTGTATAAATAAGATATATTTAGAGAGAGACAGCTTTATAAAAAAAAAGAACAAGAACGAATTAGTCAAATAATTAATAAATATGAAAAAAACACACATAATTTTTGACAAATTTATTACTAGCTGATATAATAAATAAATGTAAATTTTATTTGTATTTTTTTTATAAATATCAATCAAATGTAACAAATTCTGTCTCTGTCGGATCTGTCTCTGTATGAGTCCCTAACATCTTCAGATAGTAAGAATAAGGAAAAATAATATTTATCATACTATGTTTATAATTAACCAAAAGTGAGATGAGGTCAACGAGGTCTAAGTAAAGGACTTATGACCTCTAAGGTATTGCAAATAAGTTTACGATAACTTTATTATTAATTAGATAAATCTAAGTATTCCCCTTTTTGTTTTATTATGCAATAATAATTAAATACGTATTATTATACGTATTTAATAATCATCTTCTATTGAAGAGATAGTAACTTTTAATCTTAATATTTTATCTGATTATTAAACTTGCAACATTTTTTTTTTATTTTTCCAATTTAGGTTCTATTCTCTATTGAAATTTATGTCACAGATTGAAAAAAGAATGCAAGAAAAAATAAATAATTTTATCTGGGCCAATGTTTAAAGAAGTGAAGTATTGTCACAGATTAACTAATGTAATTAATTTATTTATTAATTACTACTAAATCATTTTCCCCAAAATTACACAACTCGATATTTAAAGGATTAATAATTGTACATAAAATATTTTTATTATTTATATATTTTAACTAAGAAATTGACTTGTGATGTGATTTAATCAACGAGATCCTTTTTGCAAATTATTCTGATTCTATTACACAAATTGGCTTATGCCTCCATTTTGTGAGAGAAATTGAAATCGCGAGATAATTCTAATTTGTAACTTAATATATTTATACTAAAAGCCTTATACGTAGCCTTTTATACGTGAAAATGTAAAAATCAAATAAACTTGGGACATGTAATAATATAAACCAGTAAATGTTAAAGAATGAAATACGAATGACAATAAGTTATTATTATTATTAACAAAGAGTTTATATATTTTATATATCATAGAATTAGTTTTATTACATGACCATAGACAATACATTATATAAACTATATATTATATTGACTATACACTTACTTCTTATACAATGGGCATAGACAAAAGCAGAGGTTATTGTGTTGTAACTTAGCTTCTAGTCTTTAATATTTTGAAAATATTTAGTTAAATTTTTACAAAAAATATTCCTTCTCAAAAAGTATAGAGTATTTAAACCTAACTATAGAAGAAATAATTGTTTTCTGACATAGTTTATAAAATTTAAAAATTTTCTCAACTGGATGAATGTCATCTTCATTAAAATGTTAATTATTATGTAATATACTCACTTGGCTGTACAAGCTGGGACTCCAAATTCATGATAATCTTCTTGTACTCCTTCAGCTGCTTGTGCTGTTTCTGACAGAGTTCTGTTACACGCTTTAGTTCTGTTCTTGCTGTATAGAATTTCTTCGTCTAAAAATTAGCACCATACCGTCGATAATAACAAAATATTTATTAAAATACTAAGATAAAAATATTTATTTAAAAATATACAAAACTGTTTGGTTATTGGAAAAGTATAAAACAAACAGAACAGTACTTTAGTTAAAACAAATACATTTCAAGATTTTATCAACACAAAAAATAACAAAGGAATTTCCGTTGTTTAAGTTAGTTCTCTTTTGTTAATTTATCGAAAATATTTTTTCTATAATTGGCTTAAACAAAGTTCAGTTGAAATTTGCTCTGGCATTTTCGTTTTGTTTAAGAGTACCCGGGCGGGAGCTGTATTAGAGGTTTTTATACCCTTAGCATACCCTTATTATTTAAACTTAATTTTAATTAGTAATCTGTTTAGATAAATTAAAAAACAAACTTATTTCTGTGATTTCGAATTACTAATTTCGGCATAACTTTAACTTTTGATAAGTTTTTTAAGTTTAAATGAATCCCGAAAATTTATTCTGAAAGTTATAAGTTTTATAAGTTTAAATTGCTTATTCCTTTAAATAGAATACTTATATAAGAACTTTGCTGTCTCATTTGTACGGATGTCTCATTTAAACTTTTTGATGAGCTTCCTTTGGTTATGATTATAACTTTTTATGGCACGTACGTACTTGGTGATGGAGACGAGAAAAGGTTTTACTTGTTTGGAATTTACATTATATTTGGAACTTTCGTTAAAATAATTTTAAAAATATATTTCAACTAATCGTAAAATATACTTCAATAGATTTTATTTACTACATTTTATATGTATTTTATATACAACAATACAAAATGACATTATGGGTACATTCAGTTTCATTTCGCGTTCAACTTTTCTATAGTATCGATCGTTTCAACTCGAGATACAATTGAGGACATAACTAAATTGCTATCTGCCCATCCGTAATTGACAAAGGGGTCTGGGCAAATTTGTTTTAGTAATCTATTTAGATTTTACGTCATAGCCTTGTTATATAGTTCAATTATGAGATCAAATAGATTTATGTTGCTAGGTATCTAGGTGGAAAAATATTTTATATTTACCGACTGCAACAAATATGAAAGAAGTCTGCGTCTATGTTGCTTTTGAAATTGTAAAACTTCGCTACATTTCTTAATTAATTCTTCCGGATCTGTGAAATAATCTTGGATTTCTTGGTCCATCTGCGGAAGACAGATACGTATAGAAATGTAAAAGTAAATTTTAAACAGACATTTTAAACATAAAACTTTTCAAAATTATATCTTACGTCTGGAACCAGTTTCATCATTGAACACGGCATTCGGCAAGCTAAACATGTACTTTCCTTTTCTCCTAAAATTCAGATAAGTATTTAATAAATCCAATAGTATTATTTCAAACATACAAAAATACGTATCGACTATTTTCAAACACGACACACCATTGTTTAAGCAATTGTTGCAAAACATGTGACCACATGATGTTAAATGAAGGGTTGTTCCAGGTTCCAACTGACTAAAACAGTTATTGCAATGTATCCAATCCATTTTCAAGTGAAATAAAACAATTTATTTTTCAAACATGCTATTTTCAAAACAATCATTTTATTTTATTTTTTTTTTTATAATGGCCGCCAAAAGTATTAGGTACATGTGGTTAAGCACGTTGAGATTAAATGAAATGTTTTTATATTTTAAAAAGTCTATAAAAAGAAAAATTATTATAAATAAATGTAAAGTAATTAAAAACAATTTTATTATTTATTTTGGAAATATTTCTTTGTTATTTGATTTTTTATTTGGCATAATACAGGCAGTTTTTTTTTTACAAGATGTTGATAAAAGTTCGAAACAATTAGCAACATTCTAAAATTAACTACCAATAACACGTTTTACATTTTAGTAATTTATTTGACTAGTTAATAGCTGTTAACAAACTCAAGTCTCACCTTCATAACGAACTTTAAATAAATAATCACTGTAAGATAGCAGATGAATATATAAAAAGAAAACGTTGGTATAACGACCAGTCGTGTATACATTCGCGCATGGTCACACGCCTGACCATGACTTTGAAATATATCTTACTTTTGATAGCCGTGGCCAGTGTTAATGTCAACTGCAAAACATCATGTATGTTTTTAATTTGATTGTGTTAATAATTCGTAAAATAGTATGATATATATATATTTAGTATGATATATATATAAATTAAATGAAATCAGGACTTGTTATTTTTTTCATTATTTTTAAACTTATTGTATTTGTGATTACAAAAAAATATTTATTAAAAAAAAAGTATTCTTTATAAAAATAAAATATTTTTATATTTATACGTCTCAAATATCATTACAATTATTATTTTGATATTTTATTTTCATTTTATATAAAGTTTCTATTTTTTAGACAAAATATGTGTTCCTGCACAATTTTTAAAAGCCTGCCAGGCGATGCTTGAAATACCCACAAAAAGCAAAGCTGTGCTGGAATGTATGCCGGCTAGGGATAGGTAAGTTAATCATTTATGATAATTCTTAATTCTTGACTACTTTATAACGAATTTAATAACTTAACACATAAAATAATGTTTTATCCATGACATTAATGATACTGGTTTGACCTTTAAGTGATAATTTGTTATGTAAATATAAATGCTATAAACGAAAAAACAGATTTGTGTAAAAAGATATTACAAATAGAATAAAGGAATATCCAATGTATTAAAGGTTGATTAGTAAATTTGAGTAAAAGTATGAAAATATGAAATTATGTTATTAGAGTTAATTTGATTAACGATTCAGATTTGCCTAAAGGGTCTTTTTGAGTAATTTATCAAAGCGACAGTTATTTGGGGAGTGCGAATTGTATTTTCTTGAAGATATGACAGCCATTTTGTTATAATGTCCATTTGCTATCCAGCTGTCATTTATTTACTTACCTCTTACTCTGACAGTTTTTTTTAAATTTTAAGCAGATTAATGAAGAAAACTGATTATGGTACAGCTTTGCTATTTGAATATTAAAATATAATAAAAAAATTGAAAACACGTACGACGTGAATTTGTCAAGATACAGCAAATGAATACGCGAAATAATGTATGATAGGCTTGTTGTTAGCCGCGCAATGTTTTATATATTAAGGTTTAGCATATCTTCCATAGGGTGTCTTTATAACACTCCTCTTAAATAATTGTATTAAAGGTACGTTGGATATCTTTTTGTTATTTTACTAAGTAACATTTGACGTAGGTGGGTCTTTATCATCGTCATCGTCATTATTTGAGAGAATGATAAAAAAATAACACTTTTAGTCTATTATTGATAGTTTTTTTATTTTTTCTAAAATTTATTTAATATATAAGTTTTATTCAAAGCTTATATTACCTACTGGTTATTAAGTTTATAAATTGATTTTATTATAAATTAATACAGACAACTTTAAATCAAACGGAACCAAAATTATATTTTAACATTTAATCAAGGAATCACGGACGAATTTTTAAGTTTATAACTTAAGTAATAAAAAAAACAAAAAAATGATGTATACATGTATACATGTATCAAGACTCAGTAAATAGGCAAAGGTCGCACGTATGACGTCAAAAGACCCTTGACAAATAATGTATTATATTGACCCAAAAGCTAGTCCTAAAAAAACAAATGCGTTATTCACATTGATTGGACAAATCCTCTGCACAATCAACATACACGTCCGCCAATAATATCCAATCAGATGTAAATAATTGGCATTTCAGAACGAAACAAATACTCTTTCGTAGGTAGAAACTCGAAGTATAATAGCCGAAGAGAAATAATTCCCATTTTAAAACTTAGACATTTATCAAATGACGTTACAATAGAATAAAAAACAGCTAAAACAAAAAAGAATAATGCCTATATTGTCACAATGGCGTCCGTATTCACTACACTCAAAGTACGTGTTCAGAATCATAACTCGCTGATTCAAGCGTTTAAATACAATATAATCTTTAATTCAAATAGAATAAAGTTTAAAATATGTTGCCAAGAGTTGAATCATACATAATACTTAGAGTTATCAAGCAATCAGAGTCTGAAATAAATCCTCTTTTGTCTTATAATTCCTTCTTTGAGACTATTTTCAATAATGCTCGTTCAAATTTAATTCAAATGAAAATAATTAATGTTTTAAAACACTTTTTTTATCTTCTCACCTTTATATATCTTTTTTAATCTATGCAAAAGAGTTATAAGAACCTTTTTATATCTAGGTCATACATATTAACATAAAAAAAATGTGCCAGGGATGACAATATTTTTTTTTTATATATTGCTTAACGTGTTGGAAGACACAAGAATGTTTATACTTAATACTTACCGAAGTGAATATATAATATTTACTGTTATTTTAAATACTCCAATAAAACCTCAGATTATTGTTTCTTTAATAATATAAGGAACATATTTTGGCTTTTAGTAAACGTTGATGATTTTTCAAATTCTATATTGTAAAAAAAGTTATCAAAATATTGAATATTATTGAAAATAATATTTAGAACAAACCATATTTATATATAGTAGATAAAATGGTCCAAAGTGCGAGTTAGCAACAGTTAGTGATTTTATGTTATACCAGCCTTTGCTCGTGGTTCCACCTGCAACGAACGACTTTATTTACTATATTTAGGTAATATGTATACATTTATAGGCTAGGTATTTTTTTCAGTGATAGTATAGTATTATTATTCGTTATGAACATTCAAAAATACAAGCCTTTTCTCCTTATAATATTAATAAAATTTTTAAAAAAAATTTAGTGATAAGTTAATTTTTCTTATCGCTAGGATGGAATGTCTCTCGTTCGTGCAGCAGCGTCAGGCAGACCTGGTACCAGTAGACCCTGAAGATATGTACGTAGCTTCAAAAATACCGAATCAAGACTTTGTAGTCTTCCAGGAGTACAGAACTGATGAAGAACCAGATGGTAAGTTTTATTTATAGCCACATATTAGTTACTTTATAAACATGAACTCAGCTTGGCTAAAAAAACTATATTATAGTTGATTATATTTGAATAGCAATACGAATACTGCTTCAGTTAATCTTTATAAATTGGTGTGTTTGAGTGTATATATATGTGTGTGTATGTTTGTGTGATAGTTATCTTATTAATATTAAAATTTATCGTACTTTGTATAATATCCGAATATTTATTAAATTGAACTTTTACGAACTCTCGAACAGTCAAACAATTATTAACTACGAAGCTACCATTGAACACTTGAAAACCTCTTGAAGTCAAGAAACTTGATAGCTTCTCTACTAGAAATATTGAAGTGGGGTATTTTATTACTTTTTATGTTAAAGGAGTTCAGGCTTTAGATCTATTTTATTTACTTATAATCAAAGAAAAATATACTTCATATATTTATAGTCATTGAAATAAGTGACAGGGTGTAAATATTGAAATAATTACGATTTTATTGATAAAAGTTTAATTTTAATAATGATATAATTTGGTATGGTATGGTTCTATGATGGCTACTCTATCGTTAAATACGAACCTCAGAGTAAATATAAGTCCATTTCACAAGTGGAATTAATTTGATATTTTTTCGCATAATTTAAAATGCTCGTTTTCTTGCGACTTGATGGTGTATAGGTGACATGAATGAAATACCTTTAACACAAATGGAGTCTACGTGACACAAATGATAAACAAACACTGATTATAACTGAAGAATTTATATTTATTGAAACATGCATAATAATGTTAGGATGGAATAAAACCGAAACAATATATTGACTAACATGTTTAATTTTATCAAAAAATAAAAACGGTGTTATAATATTATACAAAACACAACATAGGGTTAAAATTTACATAATTATTTTGATAGAAAATCATTTTTTTTAATAATACTTAAAGATCAATATAAGAAAACAAGACATGTCATGACATGATCAAATTGCACATGATCTTGACGCATCACATCAAACTAAAATTATTTGAATGTCAAAGTAAATAAATAAATTATTTCAGTATCATTATTTTTACGTGTGCTTTGAAATCGACTCTAAAATTACTGAAACGATTACGTACTGAAAATCGGCGACCGACAAAAGCAATTAAAAACTTAACAAACTTCAATTAATGACTCAAATTCACTCCTGCGTTTAATCGAACTTTCGTAAAATTCATATAAATTTTATTTAAAATGACTATAAGTACATCGTTCAATTAATTGAAATTTCATTAAATAAATTACACGCTGTATTATGAACGCAATAATAATCAATTATAAGCATTTATTTTGTCGGTAAGAGACTTATTTATTAATACACAAATGTTATATTTTGAATGTTAGCCTTACAAGGATTTTTCATTAAATTTTTATACCAATCAGTCGAAACATACAGAACGTGTACGTGACTTACAAACAAACATTATTATATACATAACAATAATTATTTAAGTAAGATTCTAGCTGTAAACAATAACTATATTTATATACCGTAGAAATAATATATAAAATCTGCGGTAACTAATGGTATTACCATGTTATATAAAAGATTTTTTCCGATATAATTTCTTTTAATAAACTACTTAGTAGAGGCAAGTTAAAGCATATTTGGCGTTTCACAAACACAAGTATAGCAAACAAGGATCTAAGTAACTTTAGACTCTGAACAACAATATGTAAATTACGAAAACACTTTCACAGTGTGGGATTAGAACCCACACCCTGTTTAAGATAGCATTCATGATCGCTAACCACTAAACCAATAGGCCATTAGTGTTCTTTACCAAATAATACAATATAATGCCACGAAAGAGACAATAACATAACTGAATAATATTATATATTAACAGAAAAGAAACAGAAATATTTCTTACCTGAAGTAGGTACGCGTTACTGTCTAAATATTTCATTCAATTATTTAAAAACAGTAAACAGTATATCGTAACCTAATACGACAATCAGTTCTATACATGCATAATTAACAGATATGGTATCAGAAGTCTGGAATCACGAATGTTGGAATTAATTTAGAATATAAATTCCCTAAATTTCTAGTTACATCTGATAACGAAACAAGGTTAAAACTAAGACCATTTTTTAAGTTTCAATGTGTAAATTAGATACATTAAGATATATTTTATCAGTCTAATTAAGGCCTTGACGAAACCTCAGCTTTAAAATATATTTTTTCTTACACTGCTTTTAACATTAACATAATCTTATGTCATAAATATTCTTAAAGATATGGGATTTCTCTTTCAAATCAATAAAATTTCATCTTTACTATATTAGCCGGTAATAAAACTGGGTACCTATCTTTAGAAAAACAAGATAAAATTGGGACAAACGGCCTTAATAATTATTATATCTTAATGTATATAATCAATATTAAATAGAGAACTATTCAAATATTGATATCTCGGATAATTTAAATAATTTCAAAGGTTTGTCAAAGGTCGTTGCTATAGCAACGCAATGTAATGAGCACTCAATATTCAAACATTACCTAATTTAAATAAGAGAAAGTAGACAATAGACTTCTTATCATAGAGACGGTTCGTGCTCGTATAATTTGCCTTTTAAATGGCTCCCCGTAGAGCTTTAAAATTTGAATAATGGACAGATTTTTAGATATTAATTAGTTTTAATAGAGCCAAATATTTTTACTTACATTAATATTAAAGTTTTAAAATTTCACTTACGTCTTAAAAAATATTTTATAAATATAAATTACGGTTAATTTGGAAGTTTAAAATGTTTTCGCAGTTTTTCATAAAAAAATAAAAATTATTTAAATTCCATTTGACTACATTCCCCTTTAATACCTTTAATCAATATCAGCGCTTCATTGATACAAACAAGCGCTAAAGCGCTAGTTGCAAAAAGAGAATCTATTCAAAAATACGGTACACTGGCTCATGTCACAGGGTAGCAGTTGAATATTCATGTTATGTTACTTGCATGCTAATTCTCAGTGCAGTCAGATGTTGAAAGGGTGAATCTCACCCCGCCCTCCCCTTTCCACGGTTATATTAGTCTGAATCTAACCGTGTGTGCATATAACTCAACTAGATAATAGGTGTGTGAGTTTTGCAAACTTCTATTTGATTTAGAATTTAGGTACTGACTTTTGAAATAAAAATTGCATCCAAAAAGAAAAATAAATGTTAAATAATCGAGACTTCATTCATTAATTTAATATTAATTTTAATACTATGAAAGTTAATTTCTCTAAGTCTGACTTAAACTATTTTATTATAATCTGTACAGTTAAATCAAAAATATTTTGTATAATCTGGAGCGGATGAAAGTTTTATAAATAATTACGTTATTTTTTATATTCTATAAAACTTTTTATAATTTCTCATTTGAGATATACAAAGCTTATACTCAAATATATAATATTTTTCTATCAAATATATATCTAATTCAATAATTTGAATTTTTAACCTTCAAATAATTTCTACTTTCTTTATTACTATATAAATACAATTCACAATGAGAAGGATAAATACATTTCGAATTATGTTTTATAATTTAATTCATTTATTAAATAAACACTAAAAGGTATCTTCATTAAAAAGCTGTCTTTGTTGTCTCGGGAACAAAAGTCCATTGAAATTGTTTTATGGAACTCAAGATAATTAATAAAACCGACCATTTCCATTGTAGTTAAAACATTTTATTTTAACTCAACATTAATTCTAATTATCGAAAATTTCATAACCAATTGGTATCTTAATGTTAAAATAAGGTTTTAGTTTTTTTTTTCTTAAAATGCTTTAGAAAAGATAAAAAGATAACTTTATAATTTTTATTCGTGTTTATCTTTTAGCGGAGTTCCGATACGAAGCTGTGATAGTTGTTCACAAGGATCTCCCTATTAACAACCTGGACCAGCTCAAGGGATTGAAGTCTTGCCATACTGGAGTCAACAGAAATGTTGGGTACAAGGTGAACAAATTCATACTAACATAACCTTATATTCATATATCCATATAAAGTCCAAAGTCCATATACAGTACCTTTGCCAATATAAGTAAGAATGTAAACAATAAACAACAGTTGGTCAAGTAAAGTTCAAAAGTTAAACCAATGAACTATTCAAATAACCAAAATATTTGTTTACCATATACTTTTACCACATCCGCCCAAAACGTGTTGAAACTATTCCAATTACAGCTCCAAAACGTATCCACGATACGAACTTTACTTCACAAATATTTAAAGCCAACCCTATATTAACTTTAGAAATAAATATATCTCAGGATTTTCTATTTCGAAAAAACTTTACATTTTTATACTGAAAGCACTTTAATCGTAAAAAATGTCTACAATTTATAACAGCAAATGTAACTACCAACTTTTTAACTTGAAATTTCTGTTTTAATGAGCTTATTTCAACAAATTATTTTGGTTTTTTCTACCAGCCACGTCAAAAGTTAGAATTAAGGAAACAAGCAATGGACTTTTGTGTATTTTGATGTACTTGAACTTAAAAATATTATATCTGAATTATTGGTTTTTTTAAATTATAAGAAAGTAATTAAAAATAGCAATACAATTTCTACTTCAAGGAGTGAAAATAAATTCTCCCTGAAAGACTTATTTAGAAGAAATAATATTTGCATTTGAGAGAAAGTAACAAAGAAAATTAATTTTGACATCGCATAGCTACTCAGACGAATGCGTTTGAACCCAGAATAATGTATAATAAAATCCGTTTTATATCCATCTTTTCTAACCTACGAGTGTATTGCAATTTTATTATATCAGAAATATTTACAAGCTTTCCGCAACAATATACGAGATAGATCAAAAAGATCGACGAATAGAGGGAGTGGAGAAGATCGTTACTTTTATAACAAGCACTGATTGACTGAATATTTGGGTGGAAAGTCTGGAAAAATATTAGTAACATCTGTTCAAGTACAGGCAACTAGAATAGATTTTTTTACTAAAGCTTTCAGGTTCAGAAACATAGCACCCTGGATATCTGACTGTCAAAACAAACGAGCTAGGTATAAAAATAAAAATAAATAAAAATAAAAATACAAAGTTAAACAAAGAAATGTGGTTTAAGGACAGGGCTAATTTATTTCAAAGTAGAAAACATAAAAAACAAATGTGACCGCAACGAAACTGAAACATAAGTAATGCTTAAATTTACGTCCGACGAGCTTAGTGGTACTTGGATCCATGTGGGCTTATATATGACAGTGTATTTACATTGAAACCACCTACGAATTTATTTCGGAAGTGGCAAATTAAATTTGAGTACAGATAAAGTGGATAATGGACGTCTTGTAACATGACGTGTTCATTTATTTGATTAATACAGAAGAGACAATAAAGACCTGAAAGTAATAAAGTGAAAGCCTTGACAAATTGAAAACATGTGCAAAATTAACATTATTTGTCATCTATTAGTCGTGTATATAACATCTATTAGTCAATTAATAATACTAATTATAGGTGAACCAACCTTCCACTTAATATACTATATACTTTGTATGTTTTTAAGTAAATAGTGATGTTTTAGAATCGAAATAAATCAATAAATCGTTTTAGATTCCCCTGACAATGCTGATGAAAAGGGCAATCTTCCCCAAAATGACTGATCGAACAATTTCACCAAAGGAGAACGAACTTCGAGCACTATCCACGTTTTTCAAGAAATCATGTATAGTTGGAAAATGGTCACCGGATCCAAAAACTAATTCTGTTTGGAGTAAGTAAAAACAAACAAATCATTTGAAAAAAAAATCATGAAACATTTTACTAAAAGTAAATCCATAAATTATTTTGTGAATCTCTATGATTTATTCAATATAATAAAAACGTGCTCCAAAAAACAAAGTAATAAAATCTGGTACCTATCTTGAACACATTAAATAACCAAGTCTGGTATCTGTTTTACCAAATATAATAAATTACAATACCACCATAATCAATCATTTATATAATTTTTCGAAGCTGAAAATAATCATAAATTGAAATGAGTTTCAGTTATTGTTTAACAAAGATTTATTATCAGAACATTCCGCGCAATTTATTCAGTTCCTAGTCTCGGGTGACTGTTATCGTACTGCCTATAATGAACTTTGTTCAAAAGACGTAAATCTTTGAAAGCAACAGGTGTTCTTGTAAGGAAATTGCTTGAATCCCATTCAAATCACTGGAGACATTACAGTTCTGTGTAGCAATTAAGTAAGTTAAGTAGGAGTTTCGACAAACTTAAGCGAAGAATATAAGACAAGATAAATAATTAATCTAGATATACTTATCCTTGATGTTATTAATGTTTTATATCAAATTGCAATGCAAGTAACGTGTGGTTTGTAATGCGGTTTTCAATTATGTGTAACAATATAAATCTTTGTTTTTGTTTCACATAATAAAATAACATAATAAACTTTTTTTACTATAACAAGACGAATACGAATGTTTCTAGATCAAATAGTTCTGTAAACGTCGTTTTAGGTACAAATAGGTCACAGAAATAGTTAGAACAGATTCTTGTCAAGATATTGTGAACTGAAATCTGTTCAATTTTAGTTATTGCAAAAAGCAAATAAATAGTTTCTTGTCACGGCATTATAAAATTTTCTTATCAATTATCAAAAAAATACGAAAAATAAAAATAATAATTTAACTTTTGTAATAAAGCTCATAAATCATATTAAATGAAACCTTATTTAAAAATGTTAAAAGGGACAAAATATTTATATTTTTTTTTAACATTATTTTTGATCAGAATTTAATTATTAATATACTGAAGGTCGGAGTCTGCTGGCACAGGGATAATTATATTATTCTTAAAAGAAGACTTCTACTTTGTTGATATGTATGACAGTTTGAAGTTGAAATAAATTATCTAAAATAAAGTAATAAAATCTTTTAACTACAGTTTGGCTTTTCAGGCCAATTTTATAAAGGATCTGAATTCAAAACGAGGTTTATAAACAAATAATCTTTCAGAATCCCAATACAGTCAGCTGTGCTCTATGTGTGAACATCCAGACAAGTGTGACTATCCAGATAACTATAGTGGGTATGAAGGAGCGCTGCGATGCCTCGCTCATAATGGGGGGGAAGTCGCCTTCACTAAGGTTATTTATGTTAGGAAGTTCTTTGGGGTAAGCATTTTACCAAATATCTTAACTAAAAAAATCATTTCTTTTTTTTTTTTAAATATATTTTATCAGTAATTTCTTCACTTTTTTTTTCATTATGATGTCCTTGTTTTTATAATATTTTTTTTATGTTGGACTACTCTATTCCAAAGTTTTTATCTTTCAGCTTCCAGTAGGAACAACACCAGCTAGCCAATCATCAGAGAACCCTGAGGAGTTCGCATATCTCTGTGTCGATGGATCTAAAGTGTCAGTAAGAGAGAAACCATGTTCCTGGGCAGCGAGACCATGGCAAGGGTTGTTGGGACATAACGACGTACTTGCCAAATTATCACCTTTGAGGGACAAGATTAAGCAATTGTCTGAAGCTGGTGAGGAATAAAAAATATTCTGTCGAGTAAATTAGTTATATTTAAAACGTAACATACTTTAAAAAAATCTGGAGAATCACAGTTCATTTAAATTGTAATCCGATAGACGGAAATAAAAAAAACAGTACAAAAAAATGTTGACGTTGATAAGTCTAAATTAAATCAGCAGTAGAGCTTAAGAGTGATTAAAAAAACAGAAAAGGACTTATTTGTACTTTTTATAGGTATTTGAATTAATTTTCATTTAAGCTATATATTGAGATTAACCCTTAAATTCAAAAGTATATTTCATAGATCTAGATATTATGAAAATAAAATTCTTTAAAATAACAGAGACAGAGCCGAATCGAGTTCTGAAAAAATTTACATACCGACATATTGGATTTAAAAAAATCTATGATGGGATTTTCTATAATTTATGTAGACTCCTATGCTAAATTTTCTTTAAAATTCAAAAAGAAAAATAAAGCATTTAATGTGGTTTCTCCCTGCAGGAGTAAGCACCAAACCTGATTGGTTCATAAACGTACTTGGTTTATCAGAAAAGATATATCACGTAGCCGACAATATTCCGATTAAACCTGTCGATTACTTGAAGAAGGCCAACTACACTGAAGTTATTGAACGAGGACACGGACCGCCCGAACCGGTTGTCAGGTTAATCATTTCACTAGACTTCTCAATTCTGAGAATAATATCCATTGTTTTGTCATTTTATAATAGGTAATGTTTGGCACACTTTTTACTAAAATTAACATAGAACAAATCTTCTGCTATGTCAAATAGTGTAAGAATTACTAATGTCCCTTATACTTCGAAATAGCAAAAACAAACTCGGTCTAACCAAAGTCTTCGAAACCAATTCTCGAAAAGCCATTGTTACTTTCAAGTAGTTATAAAACCTCATTAATATATTTTAAAGTAGAAGATTTTATCCCCCAAAAACCCTCGCTACAGTAAAAGACACAGGGACATATCTCGCTTTGCTAAAGCTAATGTATCTGTGTGTAGGCTGTGTGTGACCTCACCGGTGGCTCTGGCCAAATGTCGCGCCATGTCTGTGTTCGCGTTCAGTCGCGACATCCGACCGAAACTGGACTGCGTACAGGAACCCTCCGAGGATGACTGTCTCAGGAGTGTATGTTGCTTTAATACTTATTTATTATGTATTTCTATTTAAATCGCTATCGCAATATAAGATAAATATTATATATAGGTATTACACCTAATGTTTAAACTAATTTGTAAATATCACTTCGCGTGTATCTTTTTCCGCGGTACATGAAAATAGATTATGATTAAGCCTAGTATTTAGTAGCTGTAGGTATTCTTTGACCACTATTTATTCCTATATATTGTCCCAAACACCAGTCAAAAATGGTAATCTATACCTATTATAGAATAACCATAACTTGGATTATACCAAAAAACAGCTAAATTCTTTCTTAAAATACTTTTGACTCTCTACTAAACAAAAATAATTACTATCCTTGCTTTTCGAGTAAGCCCTCGTGGCTAGAAGGATAAATAATAGATATCTATTCTGAATAAGCACAAATGGTAAAAAAACAATATCTCTTATATGTAATAACTTACCTGCAGGTCCAAGACAACGGTTCTGATTTAGCAGCAGTAGATGATATAAGAGTGGCTTCAGCCTCCAAAAAATACAACTTACATCCAGTCTTCCATGAAGTGTATGGGAAACAGAAAACTCCGAATTACGCTGTAGTCGTCGTCAAGAAAAACACTAAATATAATAATATTGATGATTTAAGAGGGAAACGGTAAGATTGAAATTGTCAAAATATTTAAATATTACTTCCCTTGACACCTTGAATCTTCTAATAGTTTTTAAATTCTTTCTAATTAAACATGGTAAGGAAAATGATAACAGTTTGAAGTACCTAGGTATACTAGACTTATGACTTTTTAATGACACTAGGACAGCACTTCAAACGATTTTTTTTTAATTTTCGTCTGAGCTATAATCCCATGTGCATAGTGCATAATATAATAGAATTGAAAAAGTATATTTATATACTTTAAGAATAGGTTAAATGTTTATTTACTTACGACCTTAAAAATATTTACTAATTCTTTTATAATAATTAATATGCACTTTAAGATCATGTCACAACTCCTTCGGCACATTCACGGGACTTGTAGGTCCTCTCTTCTATCTCATCAACAAAAATAAGATATCTTCAGATAAATGCATTAAGAACTTTGGAGATTTCTTCTCAGGATCTTGTATACCGGGAGTCGACAAAGCAGAAAACAACCCTAAAGGTTTTACTTAAAATATATACATATCTATTTTTTATTTTATCACTTAATCTGTTATTAAGATTTATTATTTCTTAAGAGTTCATGGATTAAGTTTCTTCAAGCAAAGTATTAAAATAAAACTATATTTGTCAACTATATAAATATAATACTAACAATAAAATTTCAGGAGAAGATGTATCCAAGCTAAAGAAACAATGTTCGGCTAACAATATGGAGAACAATGCATGGAAATGCCTTCAAGAGGACAGAGGAGACGTAGCATTTGTCTCCAGTATGTTTCCATAGTTATATATATATATATAATTTTGTGACTATTTAAGTCACAAAATTTTTATCATTTATTATCAATAACTTATAAATTTCAGGTGCAGATTTATCAAACTTTGATTCAGCAGAGTACGAACTCCTTTGTTTAAATCAAGACAGTGGAAGGGATAGCATTCAAAACTATGCCACTTGCAATATTGCCATGGCACCTTCCAGAACTTGGCTATCAGCAAAGGACTTTTTGTCTGATGTCTCTATAGCTCATACTCCATTGAGTTTGGCACAACTATTGGACACTAGGAGTGATCTGTTTAACATTTATGGAGAGTTCCTTAAGAACAATAATGTTATTTTCAATGTAGGTTTTGTAATGATTTTCTGTTATATAAATTACAATAATTAACATTATATGGAATAATTAAAACTGTATCTTGTTTTTTTCAGAATGCTGCAACAGGTCTTGTAACAACAGAGAAAATTGACTTTGAAAAATTCAAAACCATTCATGACGTTATGAACACATGTGGAGTAGCTTAATATATAAGATACTTTATTATACAGAACTGACTTTGAACAAAGATTATAAATATTGGAAAGAAAAATAAAACAATACTAAATAATTCGTAAAGTTTAATTCTCTACTTAAATGAAACAAATAAATAAAACAAAAATTAACAAATTTTATTTCTTAAATAATTATAATGCAGCTAAGAACAGCGTGAATACCGCTGCCCCAGCCAACATAGCATATCCTGTTGAGTAAACTTCCTTAATAGACAAACCTTTAGCGGTATCCCAGTAGAGATGGCGAATTCCATTAGCAAAATGATAGCCAAATGGAGCTGCTATTAATAGTTTTGCTACAAATAAAGTCGCTGGGGACAAATTAAGTCCTTCGATCATTGTTATGTAGTGGGAAATATCATGGGGTAAAACTAGTGCTCCAACTCCCAAAGCTGTTGCATATCCAGAAAGAATCATTCCTAAAAACAATTTTTGCATTAGATGCTGATACTTTATTAGAACGTTAATAAAAGTGATGTCTAAAAACTTAAATCATATCAATAATAATAAAATATAATGTAATATTTAATTAACTATCTCGTTAGCAATTTAATTAATTAGTGTTTGATTAAAAATGGAATTCAAAAACATCTAAAATGTATACTTAATAAGTAAATGAAAACTTACCAGCAAATCTATGGGAAATAGAAAGTATACTTGTCAGCTGATACTCAATAATGGTAAGATGTGGTGAAAGAGGTCGTTTAAGGCGTTCGTTTCTAATATCATGATGTTCGTCCTTTGGAGGCTCAAAATTTTTGAAAGTAATCTTAGGCACAGAGGCAGATTGCGCGTATGACACTGTTCCCAATGTAGAACGGAACTTCGCTAAATTTCCGAACACCGACTTTGTTCCCAACCTTAAATTAAAAATAATTGTCATATTTTAATATATCATAATAATTTATTCTTTATTACATAATATTTATGTCAACATACCTGCAGCAATAGAACGCCATTGTGTTTAATAAATATATTACAAGTCAAAAGCTACTTATTTTTTATTAAATATAGTTATAGCCTACCATAAATATTTAATAATTATAAATGGATTTTTTTTATTTTGGGGATATTTGACAAATTGACAACCTAATGAAATGGCTACTGAGAGCTGTCATTTGTCTAATTTAGGATTTATAACGATAGTTAACACTTCAGCTTGAGATGAGATATTGTTATTATTATATATTTTATTTGTTACTCACGATATATGTTTTAACAAAATAAGTAGTTATCACATTATAATACAACAAAATATTACGAATACTGTTACACTACTTGTACGCAGGTGACTTTGACGATCTCCGTAAATATATTCCGATCGTGTTAGAAAATGACATTTGACGCTGAACATTTTCAAAATAATTTACTAATGTTTATTTTTAAAAACCTATGAATTATGATTTACGGCCATTAAATGATTCGATTATTAGTTTTGACAACTATAACTAGTGGTTTAAAGGTAAATTTTTGTACAGCTGTAGCGAGTATGGCTCTCCGAAGTATTGACTTTGAAGTGCATGGCCGGGTTCAAGGAGTATTCTTTCGAAAGGTTAGTATGAAACGAAAAATCCTTACTTTTTGTCCAATTTTAAATAAATTAAATATTTATTGTCTTCATTTATACCTTTAGGCTTTCATATTAGACCACACGTTTTGGAACAGGAACTAAGAATAATGAGTATTGTCGTCATACAATAGTTTTCCCTAACCGGTAATACTTCTGCTAATTTACGAGCAATAAACAAAAACTTATTCATCCCTACTGACTAGTTTATCACAAAATTGCTATTTTTAGGAAAATAAAAATTTTGACTGGAATTATCTTTTATGACTTATTAAGACATTTATGTCTAGATATTCCATCCCTATGATAAAGAGAGGGTGTAAATTTGTTAGGGTGTAATGAAATAATTATTTTATTTATTATATATATGAGCTAATGGATCATTAAATGGCATAAAAAAACAGTACAAAAGTAACTACAACTTTATTTTTGACCAAAAAAAAAATATCTCAATCAGATATGTTTTCCAGTTACCCTTTAGTGGGTCATGACTGGTATGAATTAAGTCAGTTTGGTACTGAGATATATACTAGTATCAAAAATACAATAAAATAGTGATCAATATTAATTTTATACTTTCTATTTTAACAACTTACTAATTTATTTAATAATATTTCAAACACAAAAAGCTATAAATGCCAGTAGAAGCAATTTAGACATGAATTCTAGAAACCATACATTTTAAATGATTATCATTAAGATGAATTGCATGATTCAGAAATACACTGTCTTTAAGATTATATGGAATATACCTTAAGTATGAGATATAAAGTTTGAAAGAATATGAATTTCAAATTCCAATTAATATTTTATCCAAGAAAATTACAAACAAAATATTTCCCAGTTACAAATCTGAACTATAAGCTTGTAACACACAAAACATTTATTTATTTATCAAAATTTATAATATTTTTAATTTCTGCTGTTTTAAAAAATATTATAGTTAATGTTACAGCTTTATGTTGCAGCACACTATATTTAAGATTCTTGTGTTTTCTACATTGTCTTTTTAAATAATTTATTTATTGATGCCTTTTCCACTTTGACTCAATATCAGTTGTCACTTGTGTATACACAAGTAAATGTGTTATATTACATAACAACACAATATATCAGATGGAAATGTGTCAGGAGGACTTATTTTGATACCATACTTATTGGAATCCAACGTAAAATTTAAACTACAAGGGTAACTTTAAGGCACTGTAAAGAAGTACAGAACAAAGCCAGATGGGTATTTTTTAATTGTGATTACGGTTTCACAAATCTCAAAATATAAAAAACAATTTGCAAACAACTAAAACCAATGCAATCAATTCGTTAAATTCTAGATATCCTTTTCAAATATTAATATGAAATAGTTGTTCAACTTTTACATAAAAACAGAAAAATGATTAAATCATATGCTTTATTTGTACAATACTTTAAAATTTTCAGTGTGCATATCTGTTACAGTTTTAATGTACGACTATATATATATATATATATATATATATATATATATATATATATATATATATATATATATATATATATATATATTCTATATATATATTTATATAATTTTTCGAAAATTAAGAATATACTTTCTTAATGTTCGAAAATTTTTTTACGAAATAAAATTAATCTTAGAATAAGGAATAATAATACCTAATCAATTTAAATTTAATTATTGTTCCTTAATTATTACATATTTATTAACAGTACTGTCTTCTACTGTTCATACTGCTCATAATATGAATACAAAGATTTTCTGTGTTTCTGTACATTTACTTAAAGTCCTAATTCAGTTAGGATTGACCTAACTAAAATGTTTGTATCTGGTATATATCGTCATTACAGTTTCTCAGATATGAAGCATTTCTTAAGCATTTTATTAAATTAGAATGAGGGTGCCAGGCACTCAGCAATCAGTGTCTAGGGCTTGCGACCCAGGTGTAGGTTTAGGGGGCCCCTTTAAAGGTGTATGCCTGCACTGTATATGCTCCCCTCCTTACTTAACAAAATTTAAAAGAAACCTCATGCCTCTACAGCTATTTCTTAATATTTGTTAAATGTGCCGAGGAAAGTCTAAGCATTTTCTTTATTTATAGTACACGAAGGAGCAAGCCGAGAAACTTGATCTCAAGGGATGGTGCAGGAATACGTCCCGAGGAACTGTGGAAGGACAAATGGAAGGACCATCAGAAAAAGTGGATGCGATGTAAGTCTTTAAGGAAAACCTTCAGCAATTTTTGATGATATTAAAATGTATAAAAATGTCGGTGGTTACAAAGCAATTAGCTTTTACCTTCAACAAAGTTCGTTTAAAGTAACTTTAAAGTTTTCAATCTTTCAACATATTCTGAAAATGTTAGCGCTTGAAAGTTTAAAAGTATGTTCCAATTTTCAAGTAACGTGACTTCGTCCGACGTGTCGTGACAGCTGCTACATGTAACATATAAAAGATTTAGTGAACGCGGTTTTTAAAATACTGCTTTATTACAAACATTATTTACAAATTCCAGTAAGAGAGAAGTAAAAAAATGGTAATTTCTATACTATTTAGTACAGGAGGTTAAAACTTTACACATTAAAATTTAATTGCAATTAAATTTAAATTGTTCAAACGTATTTAAAAAGACAGAATTTCATGTTGAGTTTTTATTAATAAAAAAGATTACCTATGATTATAATTAATGGAAAGTATCATGAAAATCTCATAAAATATTTCACTTCTGAAGTTTGAAACATTTATTTTATAAAGACATAAATGTATTACTGATAATGCATCTTCCATATATTTTACTTTTGGATTCCATCACGTTCATTTTTCCATCTGATCAGTTTTCCAACTTTTGACGAGTTTTGAAAGAAATTTTCCAAATGGTTTACCTCAGTTTTCTAACTCACTTCAATATTTCCACTTTTTTTATTACTGCCTCTAATTAAACAAATTGAAGTATGTAGTTATATGACATATATAAAATGATTATAATGCTTTTAAAGCAACTTAGTCATAGTGGCTGTTTATTCAGTATTTTAATGCAAGACTTGATGTATGCCCGCGATAGTTTGTACAAAATTCATGAAATTCGCTGCGCTAATGTCGTGAATTAAAACCGTCTCAAATATTTAAGTCTATATACTGCTAAGGTAAAGTACAATTAAAAATATATTATTGTTGTTATATTGTTGATTTCTTTATTTATGTTTTTTTATTATTTAATGATTCTTGAGTTCAAAATTTTGATGTTATTTAAATGTCAATTGTGAACCTTTAATAACTAACCTAGGACAGGGATTGCGAACCTTTTTTATGTCCGAGCCACAAAGTCACACTTTTTTTGTTAAATAGGTAACGTGCCACAATAAAATTTCATTAGAAATATTAGCGTGGTGAAATTATACATAAGTATAATGAAATAGAGAAATTAAAACAATTCTTCTTTAAATATCTTTTATCTATCAATGTTTTACAATTATTTTGTTTATGTGCGTGCCATCAAAACTTTAAAAAGTGCCACTTGTGGCAGGCGTGCCATTGTTTCGCCATCCCAGACCTATAACACTAACCCCCTTATAAATAAAAATATTTATACCCAATAAAACATATTCCCTATTTTGTCACTTTCACACCTTAGACGTGGGTCGTAAGTGAGAACGTGACAAAAAAGAGAATTTACTCTATTGGGTAATAAACATTTTAAAGGCAGTTCTAAATTAAACTTAAAACTATATTTGAACTCTAAAAATATCTTGAAATCGAAAATGTTGCTTGTACCTGACACAACTACAAACTACTACTTGATAAACGAAAAAGTTGTTTTCGTGCCAATTTAAAACATCCTAATGCATGTTATTTCACAATGCTTACAGGGGGTGGTTTATCTTTGTTCTTATTAAAATTTCAAGTGTTTTTAATTCATTTACGAATTCCACGGTTAAATATTACATGAAAAATGTTTAACTTGCGTTATTAAATAGTAAAATTCTAGAATATTCTCTTCTTAGTAAATGTTTTACCGATAATGACACCATCATCTCGTCTTACCGCGAACACGTTTGCTGCAAAGCAATCGAAACGTCGGGTTAAATTTAAAAATGTAATAATAAACGCGAGTTATATCCGTAAAATAGTTTTATTGAAATGGGTAGTACTCGTGTAAATCTTAGAAAACATTAAATGTTTTAGCCTTATTGAATTTTCGTTTGCCAAACAAACAGGGCAGGGTTGCCCTCCTAACCTCAACACAAGTGTGCTTTGTGGTGTATACATATATCTATATTACTGAGTATTGAACCAATGTTACTAAACATTTCATGCCTTTATTTTATAATATTACTTTTAAATTTCATTTTATGACTATCAAAGAAAGAATGCATTTATAACGAATGAATATAAATATTTATAAGAAACGTTTTACGAAACCCCAAAACTAAATAGAAATAGAACATCTGATAAATGGAATTCATTCAGACATGAACTTAATAGCAAAGAATCCCCTCTTTCATAATGAAAACGTCCTAATGACCGACATTACGAAGGCTGAAAGAGAGTGTCGGTGAATTCGGTGCTTTCACTGTAATATCGTTCTTTTGCGAGTGCAATTTAAGTTGTGATGCTTTGTTTGACCTAATTTATTTGTCTGTATGTTTATAATTGGAAAATATAACATTATTTATATGTTTTATTGGATTTATTAACATTTTGAATTCAAAAATTTTGATTCTTAAAGATACGAAAACATAAATTGCATAACTTTAACAATCAGAAAATTGGTGATATGGTCGTTTGAATGTAACCGAAACTTCCGATTTTGGCAAAATTACAACAAAGTAAAGTTTCACATACTTTAAGTAAAAATACTAGAAAAGTTACTCATATATGAAACTAAGTTCTTTTGCAAATTCCTTTATTCTTTCTACAGTTTATTTTTCAGGATGCAATGGCTTAAATCGACCGGCAGTCCAAGCAGCAAAATTGACAAAGCCGATTTTAAAAACGGCAAAGATATATCTGAATACAACTTTAGTAACTTCGAAATTAGACGTGATGGTTAAACAATGATTAGATTATTATTTATTAATAAATAATATTATTTATAGTTTCGATATATACGATTACTATTATATATAATTATTCGGATGTACTCACGTTAATACTATCAAAATTTGCAAGCCTCGTTTCTCATTCGGGGTCTTAATTCAAAAGCTATGAGCGTGGAGGAATCGCGGCGTGAACTCAGTAACAAAGATCATTAATAATATAGTATATACGTGAAAACAGCCAGATTATTATATATAATATTAATACATAACATAAAAATCTCTGTGTGATATTAATTTTACTTCAATGTAATTGAAAACAGTATTTAATTTGAATATATGATACGAAATACTTTTTGTTTTATTTTTCGGATTCAGAGGTAATTTAGAACCTAAGTTATTTCCCAAGGCTATAGTAAAAAGGTAATGAACATGTTAAAATTCTGACGCTCCGTCCATTAAGAAAGAACTGAATCCACAAAATTCATGGAAGCACCATTAAACTGAAAGCAAATGGTTTTCATACCACAAGTATTTCGTTTGATGTTCTTTATATGCCTCGAATTTCAGTAAAAGCAGCCTTTAAATCATGATTTCTGAATTTACGGTTCAGTATATGAGCGAAGGCGCGATCGACACAGATTAGTCTCTTTTTTTATGTTTTTTCAATATTATTCTTTTTAATATCCCGTAAAAATGTTTAGTATATATGTTAATATTTAATATGCTCATCCGTGTGCATGTTTAATTATATATTCGACCATAATCCTCTTATCCGCCAGCTTACACTCGTAAGTATCTATGCCATAAAGGTTATTAGAGAGATCAAAAGCTGTGTAATTAAACGTTAGTTCTGAGAAATAATGTTACTAATAGTTAATACACTGTTCCAGAAGAAGCTGTATATTACGGATTTATACCGCCAAAAGAAATATTTTGGTAATAAAATGTTATTGGTTAAATAAACAATATTTTCTTTTCAATAATCAACGTTTTGGTAGTCTAATCTAAATACCCTATTACGAATGTTGTTTATAAATTTTATATGGAAGTTGTGTCAGAATTAATAATTATAAACTTTATAACAAGCCGAGCATTACATGAGTAAACTGCCTAAATTGTTGATTCACGGTTTAGTCGTTGCTCGAGTACATAAAGGGGACCGCTACAGCGTGCTAACTTTCCGAAGTATTTGAAAATAAAAAAACATCTGTTAACTGACAATGAGCGACCTTGGAGATTTTTACGAAGAGTTGGGCTCGAAGGGGTAGGAAATGATTGCGTCCAAGTCAGTAACCCGGGCGTGTGTTATTGATGGGAGAGGGCGGGACGCGGGGGCGGCTGGGGAGAAAAGTGGGTCAGGAGGGGCGCGCAGTCGCGCGACATTGCGCCCTCAGCCTCCAGCCATGGCGGACGCTCCGCCAGAGGTCCTCGAGTTGAACGTCGGCGGCGTGCACTACGCCACTACACGCGACACGCTGTTGCGCGAGCCGGACTCGCTGCTGGCCGCCGCGATTAACGACCCCGACCACTCGCGGGACGCTCGCGGGCGGGTCTTCTTCGACCGCGACGGTGTGCTCTTCCGCTACGTACTCGATTATCTCCGCGACGGCGGCCTCGTCCTACCGGAGTGCTTCCGCGAGCATAAACGCCTAACGCGAGAAGCTAAACATTACAGACTACTGGGGCTGGAGAATGCGGTACGAGATGCCGACCCGCGATCTCCGACCCGCGAGCGCGGCTGCATCACTGTTGGGTATCGCGGGAGTTTTGCTTTCGGACGTGACGGCCTCGCTGATGTTAAATTCCGCAAGCTGTCCCGAATCCTGGTGTGCGGAAAGGTGACTCTATGTCGAGACGTGTTCGGAGAGACACTCAATGAGTCGCGTGACCCAGACCACGGGCTCGCGGACAGATACACGTCTCGTTTCTTCTTGAAGCACTCCTTTATTGAGCAGGCTTTCGACATGCTGCAGGAGCAAGGGTTCAAGCTGACGGCCAGCTGCGGTAGCGGTACAGCAGGCGGTGCGGCCGAACTCAAGCCCGGAGTCGACTCCGAAGAGAACCGCTGGAACCACTACAACGAATTTGTATTCGTACGCGAATAAAATCTCAATGATATGTGATATGAATCACCTTGTAGAAAGTTAACGCTCCAGTCACGGTTTGTGGCGGGTGAAAAGTTTTGATTGACCGAAGGTAAAACGAGTAGAAAAAAATTACTTCCTTTTATAATATCACTTAAAAATTGTTCTTGCGGAAATCGGTTCCTGATACATTCTAATTATTTTTGTTTGTTATTTATATATATATATATATATATAATATTAATTTTAGTTGTAATTATAACTCAAATCCTATCTCATTAGACCTTATTACTAAATAAACTTAAGACATGTTCTACATAGGTTTAGATGTAGATAAAGCGAACTTAAATGTATTCATATAATAAGTAGTTAAATTATTGTATTTAATAGATTAATTGTATAAATATAAAAGTAGCCGTTACATCCTTTTAGAATCTCGTGTACTGTAAACGATCTATTTCTAATGTATTCTCTATTTTATAAATAATTATTATAAATGTCGTACAATGTATTTTGGAATTGCATTTCAAATAAATTTTCATTTCTATACGAAGAGAAGCTTTGATCAAAACTTATTTGAAATTTAAATATATATTTTTATATACAATTTATTTTATAGACACCTTCCTATAGTATGATTCGTTTAATCAAATACTAATACTGATTAGAACAATTTTTTATTAATGTTTCTTAAAACGCGCGAACAATCGGTACCTGAAATGAATAGATAACTGCTGCAAATACTGCCCGTAGATTTAGACGGTAGTATGAAATAAGGGAATAAAAACTCCTATAACTTATTAAAGTATCAACGAAAAGTTTAAAGAAATTACTTTCTTTCGTAAAAATTTTCTATAGAAAATTGTAAGCCATCTTCATAATCTGTTAAAGTTGGCAATATATTTTATTTTGCTCGAAAATTCAATTATCAGTCATATCACTATAACATAGAAATAAGATTTCATCTTTATTTTAAAAGATTCAAGTTTGCCAAAAATCTATCTGTCACAATACAGTAGATATAATTAATAAATTGTTACTAAGAAATATAAAATCTAGTAAACAATACCGATATTAAAACTTTCATTAGAATTTAGAAAAAACTTTTTATTTTTATTGGTATATCAGATTATTAAAGTAGCGTTTAAAACACGTAAAGCGTTTAAGATCTTTAGTAAAATGGAATAAATAATTTTCGTAGTTCATTCTAAATATAAACTCTAAATATGACTTCGGTTATACTTATCACGCTAAACTTTGCCAAAATTAATATCAAAATGGCGCTGTGGGCGTTTCAACTATCCACAGATAATATAACTTTACAGAATAATAAAATAAAATTATAAAGCTTATAAAAAGCTTTGTTCATAAATAGCATTTATTAAAATACTCTGGTTTTAGGACTCTAAAGATTTATTATTAAATATGTTTGTTTATTATTTTTATAAATACTTTTAGAAAATAATTCACCCTTAGATAATAGCTTAATTTTATCGTAATCCTATCTCATGACTCGTTTTTCGAAATCATTTACATAAACTATATTTATCTGTGTATTAATGTATTGAATATTTATCTAAAGTTATTTAATCAATATGTTTAAATATACTTAAATATATAATAAAATATGGAAAAAAAGACTTCAATAATAATTTATTAAAGGTACTTTATTTCACAAAGAATTTGTAAAATTGACAACTGTCGTAGGATTAGTTGAAAAAATAAATTTAGTTGACAAGATAAAATATGTTTTATTTTTTCTTTATTTTAAAGTGACATAATGTTAAATATAACCTTCCCCATGAACCTGCCTATCATATTCAGAAAGAATTTTTCAAATCTATCTAATTTTTCGAAAACAAGCCCGTTTAAACAAACAAAGTCTAGCTTTATAATATTAGTAAAGCTTTAAATTTAAACGATTAGAAACATTCATTTAAACTCTAAATTCTACGAAATTAACTACTTCTGTGACGTCATAATGACGTATTAAGAGAGGATGAAAGCGTCCTTTGTTCTTTGACAAGAACCTATAAATTAAAAATCGATACTTTTAATAATACTTGTGATAGTATAGACATATATAAAAAAGTGCTCATAACTTACAATTTATCATCAAAAATTTAGAGCCACAAAAAATTTCATTTTCAAATATCTTTGAAACTAGACCTAAAAATTGAGAATAAAAGGCAATAAACCCCACAGGCAGTATTGGCTGTGATCAATATTAAAAGGCACTCGGACGAGCTCTTCAATGGCACGTTGGTACTTTGATTACATGGAACTGAAGTGTTCTGTAGGTACTACACGGTCCCCAATCATGCGTTACTGTAATTTTATGTTTTGTTTGTGAAGTGTAGCACTTGAAATATGAAAATATTTCTTGGTACTTTTATATTCTTTTCATATACATTTATGAGATTTTTTGTTCAAATGTTCATGTAGGTAGACTTTTGTTATAAAGAGGAAAGATTGGTTTGTTTCTTTGTTATTGTTTAAATCCTAAGCGCTACACGATTTTAGTAATTTTAATTTAAATCAACATTATATTTCTAATTACCATAGACTATTAGATAGATTTTTTTTTTCAGAAATTTTATTTAGATAAATTTGTCAACGCATATAGCACTGTTGTATGTATTTTATGACTATACTTATTTTATAAGTTCAAAAATAAATTTATTCATTATTAAAAAGGCAAAGCTACTGGCAGAAGCTGGTAAATTAGATAAATATAGAGCGAGGACCGGTAAAGATAATTGAATTTTAAAATATAGTTAATACCATGCTGTCAACTAAGAGGAAGGAAAGATGGTGGACAGACAGAATGATGGTAAGTAAGAATACTTTAATATGTTAGACTTATTATCCATCAGTCCTCATCCTAATTATTTGTGGAAAACAGCTTCGGTTAAAGTTCTTAACGTTTCTTCTTGAGAGTGAGTTCTTATAAGACTGGCATCTATCTATAAAAATAAATTTATCTTGTAAATATTATTAAAATCTTAATTAACTAATTGTATTTATGCACTTTTGTTATTTCTCTTACCTATTCAAGGTTTTAATGAGTGCCTTACGGAACTATTACCGAGGGAGAAAACAATGAACGTTGAATTATTTCTTGAACTCTATGTCTTTTGTTTTCTATCTCTAGGTGTTATCAAAGAAGACAAAGACTAAAACTCGAAAAAAAACATAACATTTGCAATTTATTAGCTGTGGAATAAAAACCTGCATTGTTATTTATGGATACCAAGATATAAATACACCTAGGTGCATACCACTAATACATGTAGATGATCAAAAACAAAATGTTATTGTTGCAATTAACTTATTAATTGTAACAAAAACACAAAATAATTATTTCCTTAATAATAATAATAAAATAAAACGTCAATATGACTTGTATCTTATTATTTTAAAATGTGTCATAAACTTTCGCGCCCAAACTTTTTATAACGATTTTGACAGATGACAGCCCAATGAAATGCTATTAACAGCTTTTCTACGAGTTTAAAGAATTTAGTTTTCTTATTATATTTTCTCGTTTTCGTCTTCCAGAATGGTCCATTATTGGCTTGACAATATTCACTGGATTGGAAAAAATTCAGTGATCCTTGTTAATAAAATACTTTGATCGAGGAGGATCCATTTATCAACGTGACGTGCGCAAGTAATCACTGACTTTGGTTTAAAGTGGACAAGATATAATTGGATAAATAAATAAAAAGTCTTTTTAAAAACTTTAACGTACAGTCATTATCTTAAGTTAATTAACATATTTGAACAAGACAATCGTCAATTTTGAATAATCAACTTTAAATTTAAGGTTTAAAATTATAATTTAAAAAATTACTAGACACCATAGTGTCACAAATTCTGACCAATTTTCAAAAATATTTTAACTTTGCAAAAATCACAACATATTTGTAGTAATAATAATCGTAATATCGTTCGTGTCTTAAATGTCTGATTTTAGCAAAAACTACATATCTTACAAACACCAGTGAACAATTTTTTTTTTTTGTTTAATAAGAAAGTTTTAACAATGAAAATCAATTTATTTTGTTGCCATAAAATAAAATAAAGCTCTAACCCAATAAATTTAAAACGTAATGATGATTATTCAATATTGACGTTTTTATGTTTAGCAATTTTAGTTTTATTATGTATAGCTGTAGAAATTCTGAATGTGGTCATTTACTTTTGATGCTGTTTGTACTTACGTCTAGTATGTTCGTGTAATACATCCATTACACTACCTAATTTACGAAGCATTATTTGAGGAAAAAATAATGATATAACTATTTATAGCTATAAAGCACTAACAGCCTTTTTAGTGTGATATTATTACCTTAGTAGACCTAGTGCTTAATAAATTAATTGTGTTATGTAATGGACGCTTAAAAGTACCTGGTTAGGTTAAAAAATATTAAACCATGCTTTCTTTTCATTTGTGCATTATCATTTTTAAGATGAATAACGTCAGCTAAAATATAATCAAACAAATGTAGAAATAATTTTATCCGAATATTCTATTAAAAAAATCTCTGTATTTGCAGAAAGAAAATTAATAAACCGTTAATTAAAAACGAGTGATGTGTTTTGCTTTAAAGAATTTGAAAATTAGTTTGCATTATTTTTAATTCTGAGAAATTATTTTTAGTTAACAAATAAATGAAGTTAAAATAATATTTGATATAAAACATCCACTTTAAACTTTTATCTATTATTGAATGCTGCCATCTGTAGGTAAACTGTAGAGTGCTAGATTTTAGTCTACTCGAATGTGTAAAACTAAACATAGATTATTAAAAATTAAGAGCAACGCCATCTCACGGATATAAAGTGCTCTTAGTGGCGAAACTATGTTGTTTGAAATACAGGTCAAATTCACCGGAGGGGAGGCTTGACTCCTTAATACAATAAGCTTAACACAAGATCTAGTTGTTTTTTAATTTAAACCTGTATGCTAAATACTTACCACGTTTCATTCACCTATGACATTTTGTATTTTTCCAACTATATAACATCAAGTTCTCATTACTGAAAGAAATGAATCTCAAAAGAAATGATTATTATTGTCGTATTAAGGACAATAAATATTTCAAAACTGGAACACAAAATTGAGCTAATTAACTTTTAAGAAGAGGGTGTATCATGTAAGTAATAACAATAACATTTTGAGATAAGAGCATAAACCGCTTAGACCAAAGATACAAATAAGCTCTTAAAGAGTAATATTAGAATTAAGTTATTTTATTATAAGAATAACTGAAACCAGAGCAGCCACACTATACGACGAATGATCAACTACTAAAAACTCCAGGTCATATTGGTAAAAAAAAAACATTTGCTTAAACCTAACAGGTTGGGTATCAAATGGGCGTCATAATTGGATTTTGCTCCATCATAAAAATACCCTCGGGCCTCAAGTTCATGTAACTTAATTTTTATAAAGTATTGAGTATTCATTTCTAAATTTGAGTAGTTTCACAATTTACAATTTTAAAATTAAAAAAATTTAATAAGTTTATAATAGAATGGAATTTCAGAGATGGAAAATTTGTGATGAGGGCGAGGGTATTATAATAATAAAAAAAATAATAATAATAAAATATTTATTTCGGACAAGATCATCCACACATTTATCACTTTAGGGAGTATGTTTAGGCTATTAAGTTTGGCAAACAGTTAGGTCTCATTGGGCTTATCTTATTTCATTTTTCCAAATATATATAATTTATATAAAAAAAAATTATAAAACGAAACATTTTGCATTTCTAAAACTTGTTGCATCGTTTAAATAAGTAAGATTATTTCAAAATATAGGCCAATTAATTCGAATTGGCTTATATTAAAATATAGATACAGTATAGTCGCAGATCCAGGTGAATGTTACACAAAGAAAAATTATTTTTTATCAATACATATTTTATCGACATAAATATATATATAGATATTTAAAACCAGTCTAAAATATTCCTGCCTGGAACAAAATTGTCCAAAATTCCTCTATTTACACGTGGTTTATATATGTGTATATATGTAGCTAATACCTACCCATTCGCTTAGATAGTTTGTTTTATATGAAACTTGCAACTAAATTAATAATCACTTCCGCAAAAATAACATATTTATCTCCCTAAAGGATTGTCAGGTCTATGATAAGACTTCGAGCGGTGGAAATTACCACCATTGCGCAAATGTAGTTACTTTGCTCCCACTGTCGCAAGCAGTGACATAATATATACAATTATTTTTTGTTATTTATTATTAAAACTTCATTATACAAAAAAATATTAGCCAACTCAGCTAACAAATAAAATAAAAATCTATGAAGGAATACACAACACAAGTAAATGAAAACAAAAGAAAAACTAAAAATAAGGATCAATATAAGCATTATTTGCTAAATTTTAATATATTTTAAATAATAAATAACCAACAATAAAATGAATTAATCACAATATCAAAAATAACTGATGTCGCTATCTTTATCCTATTAGATTTGGTTTTGCCCGATTGCAATTTGGCATCAAGAGTAATTCGAAGAAACACTGTAGTTAATTTAGTTTGTACATTTTATATTAGATGTGATAGATTAGATTTCTTTCTTTTTAGATTAGATTTCTATGTGAAGAGTACCTGGGGTGGCCTATTTATTAACTGATAATTTATTTCTGAATGTGCAGGTGTTTTGTGCAGGTGAAATGATTTTTTTTGTAAATACAAAATTAAGGAACTTCTAAAAATGAATGATACTAATTGTAACGATGATTTGAATTAACCATATAAATTTATTTTTGATTCACTAATGCAAATTCTAAGAATAAATTTAAAAGGTTGTACGATTTTATTATTATCTGCCAAAAGAAATTCCATTTCAAAGGAATCATAATAAATTTAGAAGTCTGTATACATTTAAAACAATGAAGCGTTACAGCTCTGCGAAGGACATTTCAATGGTTCGATTAACAAATACTAGAGTTTTGCATGTTGTTTCAGTTTTTCGTGTTTATCAATAATATATTTAAAAAAAATTGTATTCAAGTTTCATTTGTTTTGCACATTACATAACATTTTATTGTTTTTTCCATGTCTTATTTTATTTAAACTTCAAATCTACGACTCTACGAGGTGACGTTCTTCAACTATGACTGTTGTTCTTCAAAATGATACCCTCACCAATTTCATATATGCAGCCATTTTCACATAACTAGACCAGATTCCTCTTATAACTAAGATTATTAAGATTAGAAATAATAAAAAACTTTCTTTTTCCACAACTTAAAACCTAATAAAACATAAAATAATAATTTATCTAGTCTATATCAAGCTTTTTGAATGAACCTTCTACTCCTCCGAAAATATCTGTAATAGTTTTTGGTTTCCCAGGACGAAGATTCTCAGTCACTCGTTTGTACTTCTCTTCTTCAAAATAAAATTTATATTCTCTCAACTTTTTTAGAATATCATCTAAAATGAAGAATCCTTTATCAATTTAATAAATAGTAGTGTCATTTATTTTAATATAAAAAATGAATTAACCTTTACACTCGTGGATCGATTTGTACGAGCCTCCGGCTTCGTTCGGAAGTGCTTCCATAGGAATAAAATTTTGCAATTTAGTAGATCCAGGTGTATGAATGTGCAACATGTCCATTAGTTCCTTTTTCAAAAAGGGCCGTATCATTAGTAGAATTTTGTCGATGTAGGATGGTGCGTTGATAAAGTGCAATCCTTTCAATTTTACTAACATTGCCTCCTGCGAATATAAAATTGTAGCTAGTAGCCTAGAAGGTAGTAGCAGTGGGGTTATGTGGCAAAGAAGACGCTGCTAATTTTAAAGCTAACCACTTAAAAAAACCAGGGGTTACCCTCATCGCCTTAGTAGAACTTGACGGGATTGCCTTCGCATTTATTGTGGTGATATTCTGGCGGAAATTACTGATACCTGTTGAAGTCTGATTAGGACCATTAAGTATTGCAAAACAAAAATTATTTTCGACATGTTAACTGGAAAGTGGATGAGGAGCGAAGCAATTTGATTCATGCAGACCACGGTGATTCGGAAATGTAGGAAAAAATTAAAAATTAGATAATGGCAACTGAACAGCCGCTGGGATGTGATTGTGAAGGACGATTCGAGCGCAAAGAGAACAGTCACCACATTACACCACACCGTATTGAATTGGCATTGAATCGCTTCAGCATTGAATCGCTCACGTAAGGACCTACTTTGTTTTAATATGCGACCGAGAATTTACAGATTAATATTAAAAGAAATACACCTAAAATGTTTTGATGTTAGTATAATTAAATGTTTTTACCTGAAGAAAATAAAATTCATGCTGCAAAATCTCCAAATCATATTTAGCTAGGTGACCTAAGGACATATCCTCAAAGTCAAAAACCAACATAAAACCAGGCCACGTTCCTTCTTCATACTGATATATATCGGTTACCATGAACATAGCTCTGTGGAAAAATACTTGGGTTAAACAAGACACGAAAAAAAAAAGATTGAGGTGTTTATAATTTTTACAAAAGTATTTTTATTTTAATCACTACATTATTATTATTATTAATTATTATTATTATTGTTATTATGTAAGGACAATGAAAAAGTAGCTTTATCATTCACTGCTACTCGCGGTTCCAGCCGCGGATGGACGATTTTATTTAATATTAGGATAACTAAGCGCAGTAACGTAACGCTTAATAGTCTATATATCTTTTTATTTATATCTTTTTTATTAAGGCTTTTAAAAAAATATACTTTTCAGTTTTATAATATTAGTATAGATTAAACTTACTTAATTACTTCGCTATAAATGAATAACTTAGTATCTGTATTTAAAATACGGCCGTACATTATCTTATATCCTTCTTTCGTAGTCATTGGTAGAGGAGTCAGGAGTCTCAAGAAAAAACAGAAAATAAAATAAAATATAATATCGATAAAAAATAGTAAAAATGCTATAAAACTTAGTTAAGTTTTATGAGTTCATAATCCAATATTCAACAAAAATATTTTTCTTAAGGTATCTGTATCTGAGCTTACATATTGTTTAATGTTTCTAAACCTTGCTCCACTTGACGATCTTTGAAGAACGAAAATAAAGACCTCAATGTGAGGTTTAAGTCCAGGACCTGTTTCGTCAGCAGCGAGCTTCGGTCGCAGGAATGAAACGCGAGGATCAGGTCTAAGTCTAGAATTAATTAAAATTTGAAGAAAAATAATATCTTCAGTCTTACATAACATTATTTCTAAACAATATTAACCAATGTTTTACCAAGACAACATTGTTTTTTGTTACAGTTGACAGTATCACACCGCTCACTTATATGTTATTACTTGTGGTAGCTTTGGAGTCGGAATCCCCCCCTCCCTCAAATTTCGCGAAGGGGATGATGGCTGACTCATACGTTATGCTCGTGAATTAGAGCTGCTAGCGGAGAACGTTTGTTGGTGCTGACCGAGTTACAATATTTCTTGACTAAAACCATTAGACCCACATATCGATCGAACCCATTCAAATCGATCGATCGATTCAATACTTCGCAAATAATTAACACAATATTTTGACGTTTGTGAAACAATGACCATAATAAAATATACTCGTCTGAGCTTGCTGTGTGGTTCTTCCTTCTTTTTTTTCCGTTTGAAAAACCCATAACGGGTACCCCGTCGGTCCATGGGGGTGACGGCTTGGGGTGATGTGCGACTACGCGGCAGCATAGAGGATGCTGCCATTTTTAAGGCTACCCACTAAAAAACCAATGGTTGCCCTCTGCGCCGTAATGGGACATCACGGGATTGCGTCAGCACACACCGTGACGCCCCGGCAAGATCCCCGGAATGAGGGTGCCCCGAGCAACGTAGAGCACCCTCCCATCGTAGGCCTTTGTTAGGTAAGAGGGGTCACCCTCCCACCTCACCAGGCACTACAACTGGGGAAGGAAGCGACTGGCTTATTCCCGCCTCCTTCTATCCAGTCTCCCCCTACGGAAGCCGACTCCCTGACCCGCTCCGCAGGCTGTGTGGTTCTTCCTAGACCAGGGGACGTTCGGATTACAAGTGATCTCTGATATTGATATAAACATTGATTGAAAAGAACAAGATACGAATAACTAAATCCAATAAAAACAATAATATATTTATTTTGTAATCTGTATACTATATAAATTATTATATATTACCAGTTATGTGTTTCTCCGGTAGATGCGGCTGCGTCAGGAGCCATTCACGTAATTTCTTTATGTCTTCAGGTATAATACCAGTATTTTTCAGATACTCCTCCTTTAAGGAAATTGGTTTGATATTGTTTGATGGCATTATGATAACTGAAAATAAAAGAATACTTTGTACTTACTTAATATAAATATTAGATGAATTAAAAAATAATAGGTATTAAATTTAGACATACTAAAAAAAACAATTGAATATATAGAATTACTTTTTACAATAAATTGTTCAAATATATCACAAACTAATGTGGCAATTTTTTTTTTATGTAAATCACTATGTAATTCAATTAAAGTAATATTTTTATTTACTTTTCCATTTGAACATTTCTACATCTTTATATCCAAAATTTATTATATTACTAATATATATTAATAATTAGTTTCAAGATAGGGCGATCTGGCAAATACAATCTTGATGATAATTCTGCACTGTAACCACTTCCAAAGTGTTGACAATTAGCGTTTTTAAAACTAGAGCATTGAATTGTAAATGAATCTCGCATTAATTATGTATATGACTGCAATAGTCAAAACTACAAGTAATTTTATTAATAACTGATAATGTACGTATAAAAGTATCTATTATTGAATTCCTAGCGTATAGCTAGTAATCAAACATTGTTTCTTCTTCAATTCACTTTATTACACCTTTCACAATTATGAGTACTTTAACACAACTTAGTCTACCGACTATCTTACTCACAAATAATGTCATTCTTAGCTGAGACACAATTTATATAAACTCGTATTTTAAGTCAAATCAGTGTCTTATATTAATTTTATTAATTTACTTTCTACACGCAATCTTAACTTAGTCAAATCAGTATCTTATATTAATTAAATCAATTAACCATCTTCACATAATCTTTATTTTATTTCAATCAAATCGACCACTTATACCTTATACCTTTAGTTTAAATATAAACAAAGCTAATATGGAGCTTCATAAATATTCCTTGTAGAAGATGCTAAGTATCTTTTATAGCTTAGTGTGTATGTGTATGTGTATGCATGTGAGTTGGCTTTAAAAAAATTTACATTTAAGTATATATGTCACTCGTCTATTGTATATCTAAATATTTGTTGATTTTAGATAGTAACACTGTTGTGCTACTTGTTATATAGACTATGTAATCATTTATTAGATATTTCTTATATACTTATTAATAATAAAATTGTTAAATTAGCATTTACTATATTCTCACGAACCGTGGAAGCGCTGATTAAGCACAGGTGCATTGTATCATGTTAAAATCCTAGAATGTAAATCTGAAACCCTTGTTTGTTACACTTTCTGTATTCCTTTAATTATTAATTCATTTTATTCATTCTTGTCTCCAACTTTGAGCAGGGATCACGTAGTTTGTAAATTAAATATAAGAATTAAATTTTAAGTTAATAAATTTGTATTTTTTTGGATCCTCCGGTTGTGACCGACGTAATTTACTTATAAAGTAATGTGGTCTTGCAAAAACTGTTGTTGTTGTGTGCAACTTCGCCAAATAAATTGTGTACACACAATTTGTTTGACGAAACTGTGTACACACAATTTGTTTGACGCATAGCCATTCCCCACATCACAGTTGTACTAGAAAGCCGCATCGTCTGACGAGTGGAATATTTACGAGGTAAAACTTTAAGTATATAAAATTGCCGTATAGTAAGAATTGTTACAGTTTCTGATAGCTAAAAAATCATTTGAAGTATTAGCTTTAGTATAGCTCTTTGAATTATTTTTAAGCATATAGAGTAGTTTTAACTGCTTGACCTACACGGCCCAACAGAACAAATTGAAAAAAAATTGAAAACAACTTCGAAACAAACCTCTTGAGTGCGTTCAAGAGGTTTGTTTCGAAGTTGTTTCGAAAATATCCGATATTTTTTTAAGGCAGATAAATGTATGATTGTGGATATTTGTGATAGATGGTTTCAGAGACTCGTAAAAAACAACTGAGAACAAGTCTGCGAAGGTTATATTTAAGATCTTAACTGTTGAAACTGACTTCGCTATTCAGCCATTTCCTTAGTCAGGTCACTGAGTCACTGATGGCAGAGCTAGGGACAGTGTCTAAAATGTACGCGTGTAGACCAATTTTAATATTACCTACATGAAAAACAATATTGCTTATTCAACTATGTAGTTTCTCATTTCATTAATAATAACTTTTCACATAAAAAACAGTTTGATATTACTTCTGGTCGGTTATTAACAGATGCTGGAGTGGAGTTGTTGTTGTATATTTTTGAAATTTGAAAAGAATCACAAAATGTGCTAGGAATTTTATTATATTTATCTATCTAATGCGTTCGACTGTGAACAGCAGGTTACTCAAATTAGAAAATTACAACATGATGAAGTAAGATATAAAACTTTTGATTTGATTAGTTGCTATCTTAATAAAAGAATTCAGAAAGTAGACATGAATGGAATTTGTTATCCAAAGTAGATGTGCCAATAGGCTCTATTTTAAGATTTTTTTGTTCCTTATTTACATATAAGTAAAGCAATTAAGACAAGTCTTATTTTGCAAGGTATAGTATACCATACCATATAGGTAACCATGGAATAGTATTGTTTTGCTGAAGACACTCTCAAAATTGATAATAAATTTGACTCCAAGTGAAAACTACAACTTATAACTTAATTACTATTTCTATGACCCTCTCATTTACAAATGATTTAAGAAGTCTAAGTTTAAAACCTCAAAATATAAATTAATATTTTATAAATTATATATTACTAATTAAGAACTAAAGCTCGTGCTAAGTAATTTAAGATGATTGTGTCCAATAGATTGTCTATTCTAATAAACATACATTTCTCAAATTACTGTAAAAATGTGCAGATTGTAAGTAATTTATTTAATAGTTATTCAAGATTACATAGTCTACGATTTCCTAATAAACGATTTTATTATTTATAATGTAATAAATAAATAAATCTTTAGGATGTTACCTAAATCAAAACAAACCAAATAATATTTGCTTTTTTTAACCGGGGCGACATTTATTTTACCAATTATAATAAATAAAATTTAAAAGTTAATAATCACTAAACAAACACAAAATCAACATCTTTAATCCTTTGCTATATAAAACAATAATTTTATAATCTCTTAACTCTAAATTATTAATATACTATTGGACTTCTCTCCTTCGATTCACAATTGTAAAACGGTAAAATAAAAAAAATCCCGATTAAGAACTGTTTAGTTAGCGCTCGTTCCGTTAGATGGGGCGAATTACAATTATAAATCTGACGCGACAAAATGTATGAAATGATGAGCATGGATATATATTATTATTGATTGCAATTTATTTTTGTTCCTTAGTAGGTGACATAAACTCAGGTGCAAACTTAACTCAATGAAGAGTATATTATAGCCAACACCTGGCCGGGGATTTCCTCTTTAGGTTAGTAAATTTTGTACCAAAATCCGTTCAGCCATTTTCTCGTGAGACTATCAAGTTTAAACCAACAAACTTTTCTGCTTTATAATGTTATAATATAAGATAGAGTATAATACTCACATAAGTTTCACGTCCGTCTCCGCTAAACGTTGCCTCTTTAATGTAAAATGTAAATACACAATTGACGTCTTGAATGCTAGTTTATCAAAGATTAGAGAAATTGAGAGAAAAAAAAACGTGTAAATTTTGAGATGAAGTTTCGTATCATTCTATCACTCCATGGATTCAGTGTGCGGGCGCCGGGCCCATTGCGTTTCAGAGAGAGGAATAGATACTGATGATAGATAAAGATACAGAGGCCAAGATCTTTAACTGGGTTATAAAGAGATTTCACTGCTATTCCTATATATTTATTTACTTATTTATTTATAATATATAATATAATTTATAGATTGTCTATAATATTATAAATTATCTACATAACTATTCCTTGTCATTTCATTGGTCAGTTTGTTATTGTTATTTACTCTAAATGTATGTTAACACATTTAGACTAACGTCTAAATTAATTCAGCACTTCAGAAAATACAGATTGCATTAAATCATTATGAATAAAATTACATTCAGAAGATAAGGCTTTAAAATTAATTTTACTAAAACTGTCAAATAAAATGAAAATAAACGAAATTATCGAATGAAACATATTTATTAAGAGTGTATATATTTTTAATGACATAGTGGTATATTTTTCTGATCGATGTTTTATTTTGAACATTATCGAGTGTCAGGGATAGATCACAAAACTTCTCCCCGGCTTCAAATATATGTTTAATAAGACAAACGCTAGTATCTGTTTTAAAGCAATTTATTGTTTAATAAATTATTGATATTAAAATGATCAAGTAATTAATTGAACACAATTGTTCATAGTTAGTGAAGATAATATAGACACACTTCTATAATTTGACGGATATAAAGAATCATTTTAAAATGATTATATCGTTACTGTTTTATTAGGTCAGGAAATACCACAAAAAATACATTATTTTAACTTCAAATATTGTATTATTAAATATATATTTATTTTTAAAACAAACATATACCACAATTTTTTACCAAACAATACCAGCCAAAATTAACAAAGAATATAACAAATAAGGATGTATTTTATTAAAATCAACCATCACTTATATATTTATTTATTTATTTTAAGAAATTATTAGGAAATAAATATAAACCTGTTCGTCCAATACAAGTTGATTCAGATATCAAAGTATATAGTTATGATTTTTATTGATGCTAGAGGTTCACTCGCAAAACTTCGCGGTTATTCAACAAACATTTTAGGAATTTCTAAACCTGTTTTTTTTATTACATTTCATTGTACTTCGTTTTATCACTTATCTATATTTAGTACCAAAATGATGAAACATTTTATTGTTATTTTGTTTGTTTTATTTTTTTAATTCTGTATAATTTTCTGCACAATTTTTATATTTTTAGTTCTGTATATATTTCTCCCTGGAACTCTTCAAAGTGAGACCATCCACCGACCTCTTATGTGCTACATATTTCTATCGTCCCGCCATCACTGGGTCAAAAATCGACTTATGTTTACTTATATACTAATAAAATATAATAAAAAACTTTTGATTTTCACACTTAAAACATAAAATAAATAGAATAATATTTTATCTAATCTATATCCAGTTTTTTAAGTGAACCTTCCACTCCATCGAAGATGTCTGTTATAGTTTTTGGTTTCCCAGGACGAAGATTCTCAATCACTCGTTTGTACTTCTCTTCTTCAAAATAAAATTTATATTCTCTCAACTTATTTAGAATATCATCTAAAATAACGAATCCTTTATCAATTTAATAAATAGTAGTCTCATTTAGTTTAATATAAAAATGAATTAACCTTTACACTCGTGGATCGATTTGTACGAGCCTCCGGCTTCTTTCGGAAGTGCTTCCATAGGAATAAAATTTTGCAATTTAGTAGATCCAGGTGTATGAATGTGTATCATTTCCATTAGTTCCTTCTTTAAGAAGGGCCGCATCATTAGTAAAATTTTATCAATGAAGGATGGTGAGTTGATAAAGTGCATTCCTTTCAACTTAACAAACATGGCCTCCTGCGAATAGATCCGAAAAAGAATTTATTTAAAGATAACTTGTCAGCAAAGTAGGTGATGGTCGGGGCTTATGTGGGACCTGGCAGCATAGAAGACGCTGTAATTTTTAGGATACCTACTAAAAGCCAACGGTTACACTTATCACCACTCAAATTCAAATTCAATTCAAAGCAGTTGCAGCACTAATCAAATTGATTCATGCAGACCTCTATTTGAAAACCACCTAAAAATTTGAAGATATTAGTAGATATTAATTTTCTCACCTGAAGAAAATAAAGATCATGCTGCAAAGTCTGCAAATCCAATTTGGCGACGTGACCTAAGGACATATCCTCAAAGTCAAAAACAAACATAAAACCAGGCCACGTTCCTTCTTCATACTGATATATATCCGTTACCATGAACAAAGCTCTGTGGAAATAATCTTGGATTAAGACAAGAAATACATAGAAAGATAAGAAATAATCTATAGATTGAACTTACTTAATTACTTCGCTAAAAATAAATAACTTAGTATCTGTATTTAAAACACGGCTGTATATTATTTTATACCCTTCTTTAGTACTCATTGGTAAAGGAGTGAGGAGTCTGAAAAAAAACAACAAAATATTCACTCTGTTAACGTTAATGAAAAAAAAAAACTATATCAATAAAAAAAAATTTTTAACTTGACTCATAATGCAATATTCAAAAAAATATATTTTTCATAAGGTATTTGAACTTACATATTGTTTAATGTTTCTAAACTTGGCTCCACTTGACGGTCTTTGAAGAACGAAAATAAAGACCTCAATGTGAGGTTTAAGTCCAGGACCTGTTTCGTCAGCAGCGAGCTTCGGTCGCAGGAATGAAACGCGAGGATCAGGTCTAAGTCTAGAATTAATTAAGATTTGAAGAAAAATAATATCTGCCGTCTTGCAATGCATTTTCTCTAAAAATGTAACTCGAACTAATTTTTCAGGAATTTGGAGCACCTCTTTTAAACTAATTGTGAAACAACATCGTAACATATGAGAAATGTACCTAATCGATCAGTGACGTGTTTTGGAAACTGAACAAAATATTATCGTAATTATTATATGTCTTATTGTAGGTGCTTACATAAATATCGAAATTTGACCATCAAGTTTCAAACGCATGTGGTGTCCTTATTCATGAGCTGGCGGGGATACCACCATGCTCCGAGCTGCAACGAATGGATAGACCAATACAAGCCTAGCAAATTTCTTACCCATCTACGAACCTGTTACCTAGTTCAAATACTACCTACTTACCTAGTTACAATATATCTAAATGGTAACTAAAATATTATTAATGCCATATTCCTTCCACAATGTGAGTTACGGTCGATGTTAAGGTCAACTAAAAAAGCAAACTAGACATCCCGTGTGTATACGACACGTAAATATTAATTATATACAGGAAGGGGGTGATGGTTGACCCTTATGTTATGCTCGTCAGCGGGTGCTGCATTCGGAGGTTAATTGTCTTACTGGCCGATATAATATAACTTACATAAAGTAATTAGGCTTTCATATGAATTTGTTTGCGATGATTCTATTTCGTAGTAAATTGCTTACTCAATATTTTGAGGTTTGTGTAACAACGACTACAATAAAACTACAAGCTGGTTTTGTCGTATGGTTCTTCCAAGACCAGGGCACGTTTGGATCACAGGTATTCACTGATATTAGAAAATAGGTTAAAGATAGTACGGAGAAAATATAAATAAATGAATACAATAAAAATAGTAAGCCTTGAAATAAATACAATAAAAATAATAATATATTTATTTTGTAAACTGTATACTATATACATTATTATATAATACCTGTTATGTGTTTCTCCGGTAAATGCGGCTGCGTCAGGAGCCATTCACGTAATTTCTTTATATCTTCAGGTATAATACCAGTATTTTTCATATACTCCTCCTTCAAGGAAATTGGTTTGATATTCTCTGACGGCATTATTAACTCTGAAAAAAATGAATACCTTATATTTATAAAATATAAATACAACACAATCATAAATTTATAGATCTTAAATTTAAAGTCACAAAATTAAAAAATTATTTGTTACATAGAATAATTTTTTACAATAAATTGACCAAATTTAACAGGGACTCATCAGACGCAATTAAAGTCACAATTGTATTGTCATTTTAATTAATATATTTAATTGAGAATTCAAAGCCTATAGTCTGGATTAGCTTTTGCATATAAGATCGTTTTTACATCCATGTATACAAAACGTATTATAATAATATTGTAAATTAATTACTTTGGGCATTAAAACGTACGTTAATTTAAAAATAAGCCTCAAAATCTAATTTAAATTAGTGATACTTATAAATATTTATATATTTTTCAAAGCACAAAGCATACAACATCATGTATACATTTAGGAGTTGTCTCTTACATACATTAGTTAATATTCTATGAATAATGTTTCTACATTTTGTAGCTTTTTTAAATTTATTCTCTAAAAAATAATCTTCATTAAAATTTTTAGGTTTTATTTTAGGAAGTTCATTATAATATGTCGTTGTGTACTCAATGTATGGAAACGAAGAGGACATTTATTATTATCATCTGTCACTACAATAATGCTATACAATTAAATTATCATAAGCAAGCAATTTAACCTAATATACCTTATAACTATGTCATAAGTAGTAAGTAAGTAGTAAGTATTTCATAAGTAAGTAGTAAAATATTACTCAATTGAGGGAATGAAACTGTAAAACTATCATTTAACACTGTTATTGTAAGAAAATAGTCATGGATATTATTATATATAGTGTGCCATGAAATAAATTGTTTGTTATATGAAATGTTTGTACTTTTAACATAGCGTCATCTATCGGAAAGTTACTCAATCCAGTTGACGAATTAAATTACACCGCCATCTGTTGGAATAGTACGGAACTGAACTTCATATAGTAACCAAATAATAAAAAATATTACTATTATAAGAATCAGAAATGGAAATAACTTTAAAAAAAAAAAAAAAGGAATCCAACGACAATTACAATTTATTTATTTTTAACAGAATTATGAAATAAACGTAATAGAGGTAGGAAATCAAATTAAAAATAAGTCAGCAAACACATAAACTAAAACTCAACTAAAATATAAACGTAACGATTACTTTCGTAATTCGATAAGCAAAAATGGCTTACGTGACCGTTACACTAATACCGAAACCACTAAACGATTACGTCCGTTCGATTCGAGAACAAGCCAGCAAAAAAATGTAAATATGATTGAAACGTTCCATTTATAGATGTTTTACCGAAAAACTTCTTTTCTCTAACACTATTATAAATAGAGATATAAACTAACCTATCTTTCAAGTTGGATGAAACTGTATATAGTATATAAAAAGTATACAAAAATATATTAAAATCGTTTTAGTAGGTTATATGTCCATCGCGAACAAACAACATGACACTATTTAGGTATATATATTAAGATATATTTGTCATTGCACTTATGAAACGTCATACTCTAGTTCACCACTAGTTAGTTAGACACTTTGATATCTAACTAGATATGTAACTCCAATTCTCCTCCTCCATTTGATTCGATGACAAAGTCAATAGAACATTTAACTTATAAATTTACATTTAATATCAAATTATTAACATTATCATATTTTACCAATAGATCTTATTTCAACGTTAAAAAAGTAAGTTATTAATAATTGTTTTTTTTACAATAATTGACAATAATTAACATTTATTTACAATATAATAGCTTAAACTTTAGCTACTTCGGTAGTTTCGGAGATTAGCGCGACAACAAACAAACTTCTCCGGTTTATAATATTAGTATATAAGTTTAATACTCACATATACACACAATACGTCTCACTCCCGCCTCCCATAAACGCTGAGTCTAAAATGTAAAATTTAAATAAATATAAAATTTATGTTATCAAGGCTCAGAAACTACAAATTACAGTATGTCATATTTAACTATTGTTATGTAAAGGCGCTCAAGAAAAGGTTTTTTTAATTTAATTTTATTTTTTTAATACAATATTAATAAAATCTAAATCTGTTACTAAAATAAAAAATTCAAATATCAAGTAGTTAATCATAAAATAAATTCAATTGCAAAATGGATTTCGCAAATCATCGTGAGGTCAGCATTCAGCGGCTTCACTGCAATGGAGTTCTGGTATCGAGGTAAAAAAAAGCATTTTAGATATCACGGGTTCGAATCCGGCTCGTGCAGACAATTTTTTAAATTTATTTTTATTTAAACAATAATAACCTTAACATGATTTTACATGTTTCGACATCTATGTAGGTCATTATCCTTTTTTTGTAAGTGAAATAAATATATAAATAAATATATATATTTTTTAATTTTATCCCTTACATATTATGTATTCGTTACTACTAAGCCCGTAATCTAGCAACGGTTGCTTTATAGCCGTGAATGATCATGTATAGAATATATCATATATACTATAATACCAAATAATATACAATCGAAATAAAATTCGAACGTTCCTTGACAGTGTGTTGTAAATGTGTATGTTACCTACATTGCCCCACAAGAGTTCTCACTCTATCAGTCTAAAGACCGTCAATGTACCTCTGTTCCTAGTGTTAAATGTTAATCCTATTTATGTTATTTCAAAAATGGGTGGGCTTAATAACATCTTAAAGTAATATTACAATAATCTTATAAGCAATTTTCGTTCTATGACATATCTAAAATATTATTATTTTGATGTTTCGAAAGTTTTGACGACGTCATCCTAAATCGTGTTATAAATATTCTTTTATTATAGAAAATATTATAAACTTTACCAATGAAGTCGCGAAGGATTTATAAGTGCTTTAGAGGTAACTCAAAATTGTAACTAATCCATACTAATGTTATAAACAAAGGTCTAACAAAGGTCCTTTAGTTTGAGCGTCTGGGCCAAGACAGTTGCAAAGAACTTTTGACTCAAAAATGAAGATTGATAATGAAACTATTGAATGAAATTACATGATCCAAACATGATAACCTCAACTTTTCGACCGATCATCATGAAATTTTCTCAATCAGGAATTAGTTGTCAATAAAATACTCCAAAAAAAAACATCATTCTTAATGATTCGTTGACTCACTTGTTGGAACGTTATGGGGTATTCTTAGAGTAAGTTCAATACTCGTGTCGCCACGAGAAAGTATTAGAAATCATACGTGAAATCTTTTAGTATCAAGAGCACAAAAGGGTGTAACAACCACCTCACAATCTATATAGTTTATTAAAGAAGAGTCGACTAAAAAAGCATAACAAAAGCCTCACTCTAGATATTGAATAGATTAGAAGTTCTTCCTTATTGTACTCTCATGATGGATACGTATATAAAAACCCTGAGACTATTGGTGTTTCGTCATCCAGTCCTGATATATTCCTGTACTCTAGACAGTTAAAGCGCTTAGTACTTATGTTGCTAAATATTCCGTTGGAAACAAACATTCCCAAAGATCACATATTTAAAGTATACAAATATAATGAACTGATCATGAATACGTTTGTAGTTAATTTGTAACAGTAGAAGTGAGAGCGAGAGGTCTCTCTATAACGTACTGGAAGATCTTGCCCTCACTAGAACTATCATCAGTTCATTTCTAGAAAATACTTCAAAGGCAGCATTGGTAGTTACGTTTCAAATTTGAATAGGTAAGGAAAGGAGCGTAAAGAAGATGAACATGTATGCACATTATAAAGAGCTCCTTACACCAACATCTGTGTCGCAAGTACAAGACTCTGGTTGCTCTCCTCTCCTTGCAACGCGACGGGCTTTGTACCACCCGCACGGTAAATCTATGGAATGCTAAGAGCTTCGTCTCGTCAATGTTTTTATCTAGGGTAGAGGTTAGTGAACTTAATATGTACTTTGTCATATTTTCCTGGTCTCAAAAGAAATGAATAAATGTTAATGATGAAGGCTTCGATGTTTTGCCATGTTTATCTTAATATTTCTGTAGTCTTACAGTTATTCTAATATATACAAACCCACGGGAAGGATTTCTAGTTTTTTTTGTATTATGATTGGCCAGAACTGTGCAGAAAGTAAAGTGTAAAAAACAAAAATTAAAGGTGTACATTTTTGGAAAATAATATAACATCTTAGTTTATCTTATTTAATAAACCTATTATAACATTACTAAATGTTTAAGAGTGATATTATTATTTATTATGCATTTTCGTATTCAAACTTTCTTTAATTACTATTATATATAATTATTCGGCTGTATTGTATATACATGTGTCTATACTATCAGAATTTGCCCAACTTTTTTACATCACGCCACTTCACGAATTCGTCATGCTTCGAGCTCATGAATGAGAGTATTATGAATGAATATGAACATAATAAGAACCGTATTCACATATGTACCATGGATTTTGCATTTATGACCTAAAATATACTCAACAAAGATATACTATTTGTTATGTTTAGATTTTATTTCATAATGCTAAAATTGCTATCTTATTAAGTAAAAAGATTGATTGATTAATAAATGCAACATCTTTACTTTTGATCAACAAACCACAATCTAATCCAAACCATAATATAATACAAAGTTGTAAAAGACAATTTTTTTTACAATTATAATATAGTCTTATATATATCTGATGGTAACTTACATTTGTAAGTTACCATCAGATCATTTTGAACAATGTTATATTTATAACATTGTTCAAAATGATCTACCAACCTACATATTAGTCATGTTTATTTATGTTTAACAAAAATTGCAGCAATAAGTATGATATCTGCCATTTTTTTAATAAAAAAAATCATAAACAAGTGTATCATTTTTAAATAAATAATGACATTATATATTTATATGCATAAGTTAAATCTCTTATCCTTATTTAAGTTAAAATCCTTTAACAAGGTACTATTACAAGATTGATTTAAATTATTCAAAAAAAACTATTGTAGAAAATTATGAAACTAACAGATAATTAATTTTTACTCTTAAATATATTTTCTTTGTAATATTTCATTTCTTCTAAACTCTCTTTGATGTCACTTAAACATCTATGCTCCATCTTCTTTGTAGGAATCCGAGAATATTCAGGTTGAAACCATCTTTTGGCTAATTCCTTGATAGTGCTAACATCAATTATTCTATAATGTAAATAATTATTTAATTTAGGCATGTATTTCCTAATAAATATCCTATCCATATATACACTGTTTCCTCCCATAGGACACAACTTTTCAGGTACACAAGTTTTTAGAAAATTCAATATCTTATTTTCTGCTTCAGACACTGATATTTTTGATTCTTTACTTGCTGCAACCAATCCAGTCTGTAAAGTATTAAAATGGTTTATATTACCAATTGCATATAGTGCCATATGAGGTAGATTACTAGTTTTATCTTAAAAACATACACATACTAGCAATATACTACTTTCCATCTTTCATATCTATATTAGATATGAACTGTAAACACAGTAACTATGATATTAATGAGAGTAATGATATACTAATGAGAGTAATGAGTTGTGCATTGTTTCTGAATGAGAATTCTAAAGGTGACTAACAGAAAATAGAACCATATTTATGAAAAGATTGCATTAATTAATGTAACACAGTCAGTTGTGTTTGTTATGAATGTATCATAACTTACTCCATGGACAACACTTAACCATTTAAAAATTGCAATCACAAATGTCACCCAAAAACTTCAGGAACGAAAACTCTACCAGTTTTCGACTTCCTGCCATTATTCGTCTAGGATTAGCAGTAGATATGAATTACTGTTCTTACCAGAAGGAGGTGTACTTCCCTCGGTTTCATAAATAGACATTTAAAATTAATACAGTAATTACAAATCATTGGCATACCTCATTATGTTGGATGTTACACCAATCATTCATATTATTTAAAACATCATCCTCTTGGTGAATTATTATATTTGGACCTGTCGCAACTATGTTTAAATTAGCGTCTGTTACAAGACAGGCTATCTCTAGAATATGATCTTTTTCCACTTCAAGGCCGGTCATTTCCAAATCAATCCATACTATATTTTTTGCATCTTTCTTTTTTGTAGTTGCGGAATGTGTGTTCATCCTTACCAGATGATAACCTACAAAGATCATGTTTTATACTTTAATAACGTTGAAATGAAAGAATTTAAAATTAATAACTTTATAAAAATAAAATATAAGTGCAAAGCAAATATTATATTCTAAATACTTACTGCTTGATGCATTTAAAGCTTTAAAAGCAGCTTTCGTATAAAAGGCTAAAGATTTTTTAATGAAAAGCATAACAAGTCACTAATCAAAAATGTATATACCAATAACAATGCTATGGAGAATAGTTTGTGATAATTGTTGAACCGATAAATGACCGTTAATAATGAAATTTAATTTAACAATAAAAAATACAAAACTCGTGCACATCCATACTCTGTGTGAACATCGCAGTGACAGTAGTCATAGACAATTACGCTATACGACGTATCATAGACTTTTTATTTATCAAATATATTATGGAATAAATGTAAGCAATTATGGCAGCAGTGTTAGAGAATGACATAGAATTTTCTTTTTAAATACTTGAATAAGCCAATATATATATATTTTTCTTTTTAGTTATTATTTTTATTATTGTTTTATGTTTTTTTTTTCCTTTTTTTAATTAAGCATATTTTTACATACAAGTGAGCAATCACCCTCTTTTTGCATGTTAAGTTAGTCTTTAAATGGGATATACTTTGTAACTTTTTTATTCAATCAAATGTTATACTATGATTTTTTCATTGTATATCACGTTGGCTTCCTATTGAATAAATAAATGAATAAATAATGCTAATGATGAATTTATTTTAGTTAATGAAATTGTACTTACGTTATTGTCCTAACTAGAATTCTGGAGTGAAAATTAACACGTGTATGCTAGTCTTCACTCCAGGATTACAATAACATGAGAGCCAATTAAATAACGTTAGTTTCTAATTGTAATAATCAAATATAACTAGGAACGCCACCAGACCCTCAATTTCGACTCGCTGCGGTCGCGAAAACTTGGGTGCCGTTTGCATGTTGAGCGAAGCGAACCAAGCCGATGGCTTCGTCTTGATGTGGGATGTCGTAATTGTAAACCTTACACTTGCGCTAATTTTTTTACATTGAAGACTATGGGAGTGATGTTTTTTGTACATTATTTCTCAACGAAAATGAATTTTTTTGAATTTTTTTTTTTACAAACCACTACACACATCAGCATGGTATATGTGCAAAATTTGAAACGGAACCGTTAAACCGTTTTAATGCCAACTTTGTAAAACCAATGCAAATTCTCTCCAGTAAAGCGCTCCGCTCGCTTCGCTCGTTTCACTCAAAAAATATGATATCTACTATTTTAACAAAGACGTGTTGGTCTCTTAAGTCCGCAGAAGTGATAACTTAAACTTATCTAAGTTGAACTATTTAATATTTGCAAAGAATAGTCTGCTCATTATTTTATCGTCGCTACTCTTCTGTTTTAACACAAAAATCCTCGTTCATGTTACAAAATATTGCTTTACTTTTCACCCTAACTCTATAAACCTTTAAACTATCGAATTTTAAACTTAGTATAATGTGAAATGTAAATAAGAGGGCTATCTGAAGATGTTAGAATAAGAATATTCAAAAATATTATTTTAACTGACTACATTAAACAAGAACTACCTACATTATCAAAAATGAACAATAAATTGTTTCTTTCCGTCTAGAACTATAGTTCATTCTGCAAATATACACAAATATTCTAGAAATTTCTTTACTATATTTTAATATTGTAAAAATTTGAAACAATGAATCTTAAAAAAGGGAGTAGACAAAAGTATCATTGCACAGAAATAGAAAAAACTATCTGGGATGCCTAGCTATAAGTATAAGTCAATTCTAGTACATGGTTTTGTAAAGGTCGTAATTTTATTAATAAGAAGTTTTACTCCATACTATTTGGACATTGTTGCCTATAAATAAATTTGGGTAAACATAAAATTAAACATTAAAACAAACTCCCGAAATAAATATCAAATATTTTATTAAAAATTTATAATTTTGAGAATGAAATGTGAAATGTCAAAGATGAAATTAATAATTTTTATTGTTGTTTGAATACTATGTAATTGGCAAAAAAGAATATAATGGAAACATGAAATTTGATGTGGGAAGCCTAATCCGTAATTTGTTTTCTGTCGACTACCTTTGGAGTTGTTAACTCATTACTATAAAAAACAAAAAATGTAAGCTAAAAGAAAAGTGGAATGATAGATATGTTGTGCATTTTTGAAGTTGTAATAACTATATTATAAAATCAATATAACTACTAAATATAAAAAATATCACTATAAAAAAGTAGTAACGCTAGTGTTTAAGATATTTAGTATATTAAATAATACCAATATTATAATTTAACTTGTTCATTTGACTCTTCGTGAATATCGACCTAATATTCGTGTCGCAGGTATTAAAGCTTCATTCTTTTAATACCTACTAGTATGTCCATACAAATGTAAACATTTCAGTGTGGAATTTGCTATATTTTCAGAATAAATTCTCAAGATGTAATCACGACCTTAGCTTGAAGGAAATAGTATACTATTACTATTAGTATACTATTAGTATTTTAAGCTTGAAGGCTTCACACGAACAAACAGATAACAAAATGCAATAAAAATGTCATATCTACTTGCCACAGACTAAATAAAAAAATATTCTTCTAGTTTGTCATGGTGCCTAAAGGTTGATTTTGTTTTTAATATTCGTAATTTTCCTATTGTTAGCCAAATAAAAAGGCAAGATGAATAGAATTGTATTAAATCGGTGTCGGTGTTTAAAAAAATCCAGTAAGTATAAAAATATAGATTGAATTTACTAGACAAACGTCGGAAATATCTATATAACCTTTAGTAACATTTGATTGAATATACTATGACTTCATCAATGTATATAATTGTATTGTTTCAAATAATTAGTTTTTAAAAAAATGTAAACAACACCTAGTCACGTGCATTTTTTATTTTGAGTTCCTCCAACCCTTTTTTATTATGTTATTAAATATGTTATTGTGTATTATCACATGGGTATTGCTTCATAATTTAAAAATATTCTTATATTACATGACCAGGCGGCTTAATAGGTTATTTAGAGAGCCCTAAACATCTTTATTTATGAGATTTTCATAGAAGTATGTCAGATATGATGACATAAAATTCATTGGTTATTATTTCATATTATATTTTATATTTGAAAGAGATATTATTTATAATAAATCTTATTATGTTTTAGCTCTACTATGGGAGACCAGACAATATCAAAACTTTCCATATATTGCTCTCTCAAGGTCATTATCTTATTACACAACCCAATGTATTGGATTGCAACATGATATATGTCAAAAGCCTTTTATTAATAATATATACAATCCTCTTGGTGTCCGAACAATATCCACAAGTAAATATTACTATGAGAAAGAACCTCTTAAACCTTCCTCAAAAGTTGAGGCTACAGTTGAGACAATTAAAAAAGGTATCGAAGAGAATGAGAAACTACCCAAAAAGGAAGAAAGGAAAAAAAGCTTAAAGGAAAGAATTATGGCTGAATTAAGACATTACTATCATGGTTTTCGCCTTCTGTTTATTGAAGTAAGAATATCAACGTCACTTTTATTTAAAATTTTAAAAGGACAGTCACTAACTCGTAGAGAACACAGGCTGTTAGTCACAACTATAGGTGATTTATTCAGAATGGTTCCTTTTATTGTTTTTATAGCAGTACCATTCTTGGAGTTTACGTTACCACTATTTATTAAACTATTCCCAAATATGCTGCCATCAACTTTTGAAAGTAGGAGTCAAAAAGAAGACAAATTAAAACAACACTTAAAAGTGAAGCTGGAAATGGCAAAGTTCTTCCAAGAGACTTTAGATCAAATGGCCCCACAGGCTAGCAACAGACATTCAGAGTTAGCTAAGGAATTTTCCAGTTTCTTTAATAGGATAAGAACATCAGGTGATGTGGCCACCAGTGAAGAAATAATGAAGTTTTCCAAATTGTTTGAAGATGAAATCACCTTGGATTCACTTCAAAGACCCCATTTAGTTGCTTTATGTAAAGTTTTAAATGTTTCCACTATTGGTACAAGTGCAATGTTACGGTTTAATTTAAAAATGAAGCTGAGATCATTATCTGCGGATGATAAAATGATTGCAAAAGAAGGTGTGGATAGTTTGAACTTCAGTGAGCTACAACAGGCTTGCCGAGCGAGAGGCATGAGAGCTTATGGTGTATCTGAAGAGAGATTAAGAAAAGAATTGCGTAATTGGCTAGATTTGTCGTTAAATGAAAGAGTTCCACCTTCACTACTACTATTGTCACGAGCATTGATGGTCCCTGAACATGTGCCAACAACATACAAGTTGAAAGCAACAATTTCAGCGTTACCAGAACAAGTTGCTACACAAACTAAAGCTGCCATTGGTGAGAAAGAAGGCAAGGTTGATTTCCAGGTAATGTTTGTTATTTATTATTTTATAATTTTCTTCTAAATGTAAATTTTATTTCTATATTTATATCGAAAATAAAAAATAAAAAACCAATAAATCGCAAATTGTTTACAGGCTAAAGCAGAAGCAATTAAACTTGAGGAAGAGAAGATTAAAGAAGAGAAAAAGGAGTTACAAGAGGCAGAAAGAGAAAAGGAGATTCTTGAGGCTAAAAAACGTGAGAAGGAAGAAATTAAGGACAAGGCACCAATTATTGATGATGAAACTACACCAGTAATGGTTGATCCAGCTCCAATATTGTCTGTGGATTCAGTTAAGTCTAAACCAGAAGAAGGCTTGTCTGCCAAAGACATTGAAGTTATAGAGGATGCTTTAGAGAAATTAGGTAAATCTGGCGTAATGCCATTTGAATTTAGGGCCAAGGGAATTCATTGTTTTGTAAGACATTTCTTAAAATAGATTTCTTTAAAAAATAATTCCTAGTGAAAATATATTAATCTATCTTTAACATTTTCCTTGTTATACATTAAATTAAGTCCTAACATATTCAGCAAGTATACTAATGATATTTATATTACACATTAATTTAACTTCAAATCTACTAATACTTAAAGATATTAGTCATAAACTAAATGTGTATAATAAATTTTAAAAAAAGGTATTTAAATAAATTACAAATACTCATGTTTCTAAATATAGTTATACATGAAAATTTATTTTTTATGTATACAATACTAATCTTAATATTATGAATGTTTACAGCTGAACAAAAGAAATCTCTCTTGCTTGAAAAGGAGAGTATTCAAGAGCTGAAAACTGAATTGCTAGACTACAGTGAGGATGTAAAAGAAATGCAGGAAATTGTTAAAACAAAACAAGCAGATATTAAACTAACCAAGGGTGCTAGGAGGTATGTTACTATTTTTTCCCTTTTTTTAAAGGTATGTTACCAAAAAGAAGTTATATTGACTAAAATTAGTTAGTCTGATAACATTTTCAAACTCCATAATTGTATGGCTTCTAAATTACATGCAGAATTTAATTATTGTTACCGAAGTATATAATATAAACCATTCTTGAGGTATTATTTGATGATTATGTTCTAAAGATTAATCTGGAAAATAGTTATCAAAATCGTTTAAATTTTAGAGATAATTGCAGCATACATACACACATATCCATACATCCATACTTGCATACATACATATATACATTGTTATACAGCTAAGCAAAAATATTTTTAAAAGAAAGAAAAGGAAGGAGGAAAACCATGTTATTGATGTGGTTGATTAAGTATTTCAAAAATATATGTCAAATCATTCGCGGGTTGTCGATTAAAAAAATGGTTACGTCAGCATTGCTTTGTTGATGGTTCTTTTTTTTTTTTTATCATTTTGGCTTTTACAGATGGTTCTTATATTGAACCATAACAACGACAATATAGGCGTTGACACATTTTTTTATTTTTTTACTTTTTTAATTGGTCGACGGAAGTATACTTTCAACTCCAGCAATCACTTGACTTGACGGTTTTTAATTTACTATGTCGCTTTGTATATAGAATTTATTCTCGACGTTACCAATGCAGTACTGAATATTAAATTATTTCTCTAGATTACAACCTTAAAAATTCAATAATGGATTAATTATAATTAAAAAAAAACTTATAATTTATTTATTTATTAGGAAAACAAACAGTTGTATAGAATACAAAAAAAGTAATAAAAATATACACAAACCGATAAAGTCATTACATACTAATAAAAACAAAGAACTATCGTAAGACAACAGAAGATATCTACAAATAGTTAAAATTCACAACAAATAATAATTAAGATGAAATTCATTCAAAATATATATTTCATAATAATTGACATTTTAATTTATGTAGAAAATAAAAAATTATTATACAAAAAAAATTAAAATTAAAAATTTGGGTTTTAAATTTATGAAATATAACATTTAAAAGGTCAATATTTTTAAATAATTCGTTGTGAACATAATAATAATTTTAAAACAAAACTAAAATGAATTCATTACAAATTACAATCACAATGTGAAGAGTCAATATAAACACTGATATTAAAATAATTAACCAAGTAGTAAACATACATATTGTAAATAGAACAATAATCATCGAAATAAAGTAATTAGTTAATTGATTACTTTCTGATTTTTAACTTTATTATGGAAACCTCCGTATTTTTACTGTACCCGTATTAAATTTATTTATTATATTAAATAGATATTTCAAATTTATCAAAAGATATATAATTCATATAAAAAATCGGAATTTGCCCGAATAGTTTTGAGTCAATTAGAGGTTGTGAACAGTTCACGCCGTCATTATGCCATGCCGAAAGCTCATGAACCCCGAATGGATTCGAAATTAAACGTACGAAAGTGTATTAGTATTCACGTGAGCACAGCTAGATAATTATATATATTAGTACTTCAGTATATTATTAGAAATGTATAAGAGCTAGACAAATATCTGACGTATAAATAAATATATATAAATCATACCCTATAATGTCTAAATTCATATATTTCATTTTGTTATTAATTAAAATACAATATACAAATTGGAAGTAATCCAAATTGTTAACATACAGAAGTGAGTCATTTTACTGTCATTATGAGGAATTATGTAACATGAAAAATATTTTAATACAAGCAGCTTTCCGCGGCTTCGCTTAGACAAAAAATTGATTCGTCAATAGACTCTATAATATAACTCTTATCTTTATAATATTAGTATAGATTAAAAGTTATGAAACAAATAGTAGATCAGCTTATCGCCTTTTAGCGATAAGGTCGCCTTTTTGTGTCATCACTATATTATTATTTTTTTGTTATTATTTTTCTGTAATTTCTGTATTGTTTTTGAATAAAGAATATTTATTTATTTATTTATTATTATTATAGATAACAAACCTAACCTCAACCCATAAATATTTTTTAGTCAATTAAAAATGATTATAGGTATTATTTTAATGAATTTTTAAATATTATATTTTAGGTTATACCGAGCTGTAAACAACATGACAAGTAAATTGGATGCTGCTCTCATAGAACTTGAGAACAAAGAAAAGGCTCTTAAGACTACACTAGAACAGACTAAGTCTGAACCACAGAAAGCCAAGGAGCACCTTATTCAGATCGACGAACTCATGCATTCCATTAAGAGTCTCCAGAAAGTACCAGATGAAGCCAAGTTGAAGCTCATACAAGATGTGTTGGGAAGGCTTGATGATGACTTTGATGGTCAGTTGAAAATTGATGATGTTTTGAAGGTAATAAATATTTTTAGTTTTTATTATTTGATTATTTAAAATGGAACAAAAATGTACACAAAAGTATAAATTTGTAGTAAAAATCAAAATAAAAAACAATCCATTCCAGATGCCCCAGCACTCTACTAATATTATATTATATTTAAATAGAAAAGAATACAAGAGTCAATTCTGTGCTAAAATCTTTTAAAAAATTTGTATCAGATTCTCAAGCACTAACAATATTATAGTCTATTGAAATTAATATCGCTACAAGAGTAATTTCTGTGCTAAAATTTAAAATTAAAAAATCTATTTCAGATGCTGGAAATAATTGGTAACGAGAACGTGAATCTATCAGAGAAGCAGATGCAAGAACTGATAGAACTGTTGGACAAGGAGGAGATATTAGAAGTAGAAAGTAAGATACAAAAGGCATTGAACAAAGCGGCAAGTGCGGCCAAAGAGCAGGATAAAAGTAGTGAATCTGATGGGAAGGTAAATGATTAATTAAATTACCCTGAAAACATTAAAGGTTTTATAAATAACCGTGAGAGACAGAGAAGCCAGACACGCTGGCTCCGTCACGCGTTACGTAACCAATCGGGTTAATCTCCCATAATAAGTTTCCACTTCAATAATCATTTGCATTATGAATATAAGGTGCAATTCTCGCTTCTCAAATATTAAATACTAGCTGTCACTCGCGGTACCAGCGGACGATTTTATTTAGTTTTAGGATAGCTATAGAAACTTTACTAAGTAACACTAGATAGTCTGTAGTATTTCTCCTGAACCTTCCTATTATGAACAGAAATCAGAGATTAGCGCGTTTAAATAAACAAAAAATGTTAACTTTTTAATAGTAATATAGATGTGATATTTGTATATGGCCAATATCATATCATACTTAAAAATCAATTTTGAAGTTATTTTATTGAACATCTGAATAAATTTAATATACCAATTGTTTAATTAATATATATAAAACGTATTATTAATTTAGTACTCCAATTATAATAATTATAATATATCTATTTATTACAGAGTTTATTTGATATTATCCGAGAGGCTCAAAAAAGACGAGAAATGAAGAAAGCAGTTGAAAAGTTTGGAGAACAACGAACCATACCTAAGAGTGAGGACGTCACAAAAGATACTAAACGACCGGAGAGTCATTAAATCAATTACCTGTTTCATATGCAGCAAACTTTGTTAATTTATACTTAATATTAATATTTCAATAATTGAAGAAGATAGTAACTAAAATAACGTGTTTCTTATTTTTTCATTAATATTTTTGAAAAATTAGTAAGTTAAAAAGTTAATAAACATTATTTGCTGCATGCAAGAAACAGATTCTCCGATGTTTAATGAGTTCTAGTGAATGTATATATGACAGTGTGATTTCGGTTTAGACTAATGCTGTCCTGTGTATTTGCGTTGCAAATTTGCTAGGACATGTTTTATTTGAGGGGCATGTGACTTTTAGCATAAACTACAAATGTTACAATATATAAAATATAATCTATATATGTTTTTAAAGCAATGATCGTATCGTGTACGTATCGTAATCGTCAAGTGCCCTGTTTGTCCCTTGTTTACTGAGAGTAAGGTCTTACGAAATATAAAACAATATATTGTTACATATGACAATAAGCATTTTGTATTAACAAAAATCTTTATCACTTGAATGTATATATGAATGATAACTATAATTCCACCCCATACAAAGTTACTGTTTGTTATAAAACAATATTTATTTTGTTTATTTTCGTTTCTTCAGAGATTTATTACTATTATTTATGCATTTCTGTGATCGATGTTCAGTAAGTTTATTTTAATTTTATTTAGTTTAAATGTATTAGCACAAATTGTATTATCCACTTATCAATATTTGTTTGAACTGTTACACTATGAGAGAAGTATTGCAAGTGTAACATTTACTTTTAAATACAATTTCTTTCAACATCTATTTAGCTATGAATAATTTTGCGTTACATTTTCACTTTGTACATAGCACATACAATAATTTGAATAAATAAAATCAAAAGTACATATAAATCTTTCCTTAGCTCATATAATTTGCATAACTATTTATAGTTGCATATGATGCAGTTTTTGTAAGATATGTATATACCATAAAGGTGTATATTTCATTTGTGCTTGTGAAGACTTAAAACAATGTAATAAATTTCATTCTGGTATAGATGTGACACTGTTATTAATATTAATACAGATGTCAAACATTGTGTGTATTTTATTTCCATCCAGTTATAAACATCAGATATATAACTATATATAGAATTACAATTTAGTTATCTTTAATCCTATTTGTTATTTAAAAAATATAAATATTATTGAGGACTAATCTTAAATGTTAACTAGCTGAGTTACTAAATTAAATTAAAAGCATTCTATAGATTCTAAAAAGTTAACTTCTTAAAAGTGAAAACTGTTTCATATAGCAACATGTTATTCTTGTTTTGTTTTGGAAGTGATTTGTTCTTAAGAAGGAAAAGTAAGTTACATAAAATGAGAATACTATGCGATATATAATTTTGAATTTGATTTTCATTAAATTAATTCGTCTAAACTATTAATCAAAGGAGAAATTAATGTAAAAGAATTAACAAGCCCAATCTTAAAAAGAAATAAAACCTTATACTTTAACGCAAGAATGCTAGCCAATTCCTTACTATACGAGAACCTTAGCTGACTTAATTTTTTACCATCTTGACATAATTAAATTATGAAATATTTTACATTGATGATCATAAAATTTGGGTAATTGTAATTTAAATTACGCCATTATTATAGTAACTCAGGCCAAGTAATACAAACCCGGACATTTCGCTTTTTAAATTTTGCGCGTGATTTCTATAATACCATAGAGAACGGCTTACTATTGGTACAATTTCAGATTTTTTAGCCAATAGATTGTTAGGCACACATTTCGACGAATCGTAAACGTCAATCAATGTGATCACGAAATCACGGGCTCGTCGTCGGCCATTTTGAATAAATTCAAAAATCGAAGCATCGTCATTGGTCGATATATAGACGTCATTACAATCTTTTGACGGCGTTGCGCAAATTATAATTTTTGACTCTCACTTCGTATAGCTGCCATGTTTTTTTTCATGTGGGGAGTGTGTATTTAGAAACTATCATGATAATTTCCCCTTATAACCTATTAAGGGTAAGTATTTGAAATACTCGATAATTTTAAAAAGAGCACACGCGGAAGTGCATCGCGCAACTAGTGAAAGTGTATCATGTAATCCTGGCATGATCTTGTGAAATTGTAGTTTTATAGGTACATGCTAGTATCTAACGTCTCTGTTGATGAAATTTGAAATCTAGAGGTCGCGTGTTAACTTTTTGTAGTTTGAAATTAAAAAGTTTAATCTGAGCCCTAAGCGAAGCATGGCGAATGTATTTTACAATCGAGTGAATGACGTTTGTTTGGCGCCATCGACCCATTTAGCGCGGCGGGGCGGGTATGGGTTTCCATGAAATTCTTTATGCCCTTGCAACTGCAAGTCATAGTGATGATTATAACAAAACAACACGTGACATCATAGTAAATACAAAACGTTTTATGTTGCAGCAGTAAGGGGTGCACCAAGTGCGTCATACGTCGACAGCTAGTGACAATGAACAAAATTTACTAAACGCGAAGACCATCGATTCGAGAATCAAAAACGAACCACTAGCAAAGATTAGGCCAAAGAATTAAGGATGTATTAGTACGTTGGCATCCAAAAGGATCGATTTTACACACGGCCCCCGGCAAATGAAAAATGGACACTCGATTTCTGAACAAGATGATTGTGTTTGATAGCAGCAGAGGTGATATCGGGCAGAATGCGTAAACATAAGAAAGAGAGCCAGGCTTACGCCTGCTGGCCTGTTACGTCGCGAGAGCTGTTCCTGAACCTATACTCCTTCTGAAACCGCAACACTACACAGGCTAGTAGATATTATAATTATTTTTGTTATCAAATTTATTCCTCACATAATATGAAAAGCACATATTTTATTATAATTCCCTATTATTTAATCTTACTCAAAATTTTATCTGGAGACTTGGTATTAAAACATAACGTTTTATGCATATTATTTATATGATAGGCATTTTTAAAAATACTAAAGAAATACATTGAAATTTATTAAGGTGATTTATTGTGTATTTATTAGTTTGTAAAGGTTAAATATTGTAAATGAGATTAGTGTATGTAGTAATGTCATTAATAAATATTCAATTAAAATGTTATGAAAGACTATTGTCTGCATTCATTTTATAAACTGCGTTAGTAAAGTTTTTTTGTATTAAGGCAATTTCAATTTATCAGACAATGGAAAATATGTTATTTGTTGAAAATTAAATTTTATCTTACTACTAGCGATTTGTTTGCTAATTAACCATTAGATAGCTAATTAGGCAGCACTGCTTAATATATTATGTATTGTTATATTTATTCAAAAGTTACTTAATAATAAGTAATTAGATTAATGACTATTCCTATATCTTAACCTAGTTATCAGAAATAGTCAACTAATTTTTATTTTCTCTGCCATGAAGAGGATATGCAGTGCCCAATTGTACAGCAAAAGGATTGTAACCGTGGCAAAATTAAAATGAAGACAATTAATGGTTTTAAGAATCCTTACAGAAAGGTCGGTTCAATATATGCCATTAGAAATGCACTGTATTCAATTCATAGGCAACATTAATAACTATATATATTGTTGTTTTAATATTTATCAAAATGTTATTTGTTTACTCTATTAAGCATATGTTGCCTGTGAAGTGCACTAATTTTCTTTACCTTTGGTTTGCATACTTCCTCTTTTTGTTCCATTGTTGCATTCTGGCCATGATTTATTTGCATAGTCATTGATTGTATTTATGATTTCAGTGTTTCACATGTTTTGTCTTTGTGCTCATACATTAGGGTCCATACAATACATAGTTTTATATAATATAGATACATAAGAAAATAGTTTACTTTGCTTGCTTTATGTATACTACAATTACATTATTAATTATTATTAATTAATTTCAGGATCCTAATCTGGACAACATTGTCGATCAGCTGTGTTCAAGACTTAAAGATATCAAAGATCAAGACGGTGCATTGGTAGGCATGCCAACCTGTTCTATAGAACAAACAGAGGCTGTGCGTCGATACTACGCTGCATTTCCGGCTCTAAAGAAAGGTCAGGAGTCACCGTTGCAGTACTATCTGCCGCCCCCAGCGTGGTGTCGCAAAACTACGCCCGACTCGAAGGTCAAAATGCAGAGTGAACTTTCAATGTCAAAGGATTGGAATTTCAAAAACAAAAAGTATTCTTCAGGCAAAGAGCGACGAAATTCTTATCACGGGCCTAAAAAGAATAGCAGGAAAAGATACAACAGCTACAGTAGGTCCTTCGAGAGTAAAGAGAATCTGCCCGAGTGGATGACCCACGAGGGAGTTTGGGACATGGAAACGCAAGATCCGGTGAAGGAGTTCATACGAGCCATAGCTTTAGACGAGGGCTACGGGACCTGCGAGAACACAGTGACCGACGAAATAAAAGATATAACACAGGTCAAGTTCAGATTAAACGAAAACATGGTGCCGGATTGGGACGACGGCCTCGATTTCGACGCCCGGTGGGTCATCACCGAGGACCTCAACCCTCGAGCGAGATCTCCAATGGAAGAGGAGCTCTACGCCAAGTTCGAGGCCAAATTCGATCGCAGCATCGAGGCTCTGTGGTCCAAGGATCAGAACACGCCCGACGACGAGTTCCAGGACCTCCCCATCGACTTCCAAGATCTGCTCTCGTCTCCCTCCGACCGCCTGTTCGCAAACCCCTCAATCGAGAAGTGCAGCCTCGCCTCGCTCACCGAGAGCATCTGGTCCGGCGAGGCCGAGCGGCGGGCGGCCTCGGCCGAGCGCTCGCCCGACGGACTGAGCGCGCGCCTGCGGCCGCTGCGGCTGCACGACTCGCGCCCGCCGCCCTGCCCCCGGGAGATAGAGTCCTTCGCGCTGTACGAGGGCGAGGAGTTCTACGACGCTCTCTCCGTCGTCGCCAAGACCATGCGCTCGCTGGCCGCCATCAACCACAGCCGCGACGGCAGCGGCTTCGTGGAGGTGCCGCCTCGCCGCCCGGGCCCCACGCCGCCCGCCGGCCTCTCCGCCGTCGCGCCTCGAGCTCCGCCGCCGCGCGAGCCCGAGCGGGAGCGGGAGGACCCGCTCACCTCCTGGCGGACGCACTTCCGCCCCATCCGTCGCGAGGCGGAGGCCGATCCGCCGCGCTACGCCGACGGCGACACCTTCGACATCCGCGGGGACCTCGACGTCGTCGAGTTTCGTCGCAGCGAGTCCGGCGGCGCCTACCTCGGCTCGACGCTCGAGCGCTACCTGGAGTACCGCGCCTCGCGAGGCATCGACTACGGCCGCCTCAACCTCACGGCCGCGCAGCGCTGCCCCGACCTCGACGACCCCGCCTTCCGCCTGCGCTTCCCGATGAAGCAGACCGACGCCGCCGTGCAGACGGAGCGCCCGGCCGACGCCGCCTGGGAGTGCGACGAGTGCGGCGGCTCCGTCAAGAAGATGAGGGCGAACGGGATGGACAGCATCTGGAGCGACGCCCTCGCCTGCCGCTGCGGCGCGCCGCCGACGCCCGCGCCCGCCGCCGCGCCGCCGCCCGACGAGTTGTCGCGGGATTGGGAGGAGCTGTTGAGGGACATCAGCGCGGCGCACCGCCTGTACGCCAGCGAGGCGGGCGGCGCGGACGACGACTGCGGGGGGGGCGTCGACCGCAAGCGACGACACAGCGCAGCGCTGCGAGGCGCGGGGGGCGGGGCGAGCGAGGGAGGGGGCGGGGCCGCCGCGCGCTGCTCGCACCCGCACGCGCGCTTCCTGCACTGCTGCGGCGCGGCGCTGCACCGCCCGCTCACTCGCTGAGCGAAGAGGACGGACGACGAGCGCCTCGGCCCGTTGATCACCGATCGTCTCGTCGCTCGCGTCGCCGATTGCTCGTTCTTTTTAAATAGTTAATTCCAAATTTAACCCGTAGGAGCTCGCGACGTCCTCTCCGCCGTCTGTCGCGCCCGGCGGGGCGGCCGAGGGGGGCCGAGCGGCAGATATTTTAATTCTGGGGCGATATTTTGTAAATACTAGTGCCTTGTTTGTGGACGATTTACGATTCGGCGAATTCTAGACAACTTTCCATTCGGAAGTGCTTCGGCCGCCCCGACGGAGCTCTCGCCCGTCCTCGCCGGACCCGTCGTGCGACGACGCGTTCGGACATCCGGTCTCGTTGCACGGGGGAGGCCATTTTAGCACAGTATTTTTATCTATGTAATTATTAAATTAGAGTCTAATCTTAAATTGTTTAAAAGTGTATCCGTAGAGAACTTATTTGACCCTAGCGATCGTTTATCACGAAATCGCACTCGCGATCCCCGAATATTGTGTCGAGGTGGCCTCTATCGCTTATCTCCCCCGTTGAACGATTGTATATCGTTCCTTGTATATATATGTCTGTCGAACCCGTTCCGCGACCTATTAAAAAAAAGTAGTGCCCTTCTCGCGTTCAGATTGAAGAAGCTGCAATAACGGTCGAGGGAGCCAATATAAAATCGCACGATCTGAAACTAAACAGTTCTCCGAAGCGGCAAATAACTCGGTCCTTTTGAAGTGACATTTGATTAAAAATAGTTTTAATAGTTGAAATTAGAAACCTTAACGGTACCGGTGGGTGGAGGTTAAAGAGTAGAGAGTGCTAACATATCGTACGATTTGTCGTCGAGGGCAGGGATAAAGATAATTTTAGTTCAATGTTTTATTTGTAGCGATTTTATATTGATATAGGATTGTTTGATGAAATGCTATCGCTTCTAATTTTAATATGATTTTTGACGAGGAATTCTATTTATTGCATTAAAGATATTCTATTTACATTAAAAAAGTCGACCTTTTGGCCAGTGTATTTATTTTAAAAATTTATATTATATATTTTTAGGTCTGTCACGAATTCGACTGGTGCGAGGCGTTAGCATTTCATGATAAACATAGGACGATTCTAATATAATTCTTACAATAATATCGTCCCAAATTGTTTAAACTATGCGTTTATATTAAAATAGTTAACAGGTATTTTATTTTTTGTTAATATATTTTCGTTTTGTTTTTCCGGCAATCAAAATTTCATTCTAAAAATTTATATTCTAGGTAAATTTGTTTTTGTTGGTAAATATTGAAGGGGTCGACTGAGAGGAAATCGCATCTGGACCTTGGCTTTGGGCGCCGTACTATATATATTACAAATAGTAGCTGTCTGTTCATGTATCAGGCACTCGTAAACTAGGTGTCCAATGCCAGTATTGTCTAGGTGCTATATATATGTGTTATTGAAGGATTGTTTTAAAGGTTGGTCCAGTATGTCTAAAGTTTTATACGCGGCGATTTTATTGATTAGCCGCATAATGTAACTTAGGATGGCAGAATTGTGTTAAGAATGTTTCACGAGAGGAGTTCTGCCTGCTAGTGGTAAAGTGTAGTTTTCTATGAAGGACTATGTTAACTGGGTGGTTAGTTACACCCTGTAGTGCGTTATGTGAACAGACGGTATTGTGGTCTTTGATAGTAGTTTCTGTCCTCACTGTTTAATAATTTTTATTACATTGCCTTTAGAATAGCATGTTTTATTTGATAAGCCTCGCAGACAGCCTCGATATTTTAGACATAAAGTCAACATTAAATCTATTAATATTGTAAATTATAAGTCCTAGGGTTACTATATACAATATTAAATGTGATTTAATTCTCACAATCCATGTAAAATCGTCTGTAAATATATTGTGGTGTGCGATGAGCTTAAGCTTTTATAATATTTATTTCATCTAAAGAAAATATTGAACAGTGAGGGCATTTGTAATATAATTTACAGTTCCGAACTTGATAACATTACGGTTAATGTAGGCGTAATTGTTATTATATTGTTTATGTAAAAAATAAGAAATGTATATGTTATATTTTTCATTTATATCGGAATCCATGCGGTCCCTATAACGTATAAAGTTAAATTTTACTAAGCGTTCTGTTGTCGCCTGTAACTTTGCGATTTTATACGGGGTAATATATATATATATATATATATATATATGTGTATATTATGTATTTCGTTTAGATGCCTTATCTAGTAATATTGTCATATATTTCAAAACTTTGCTACATTTTGTCGTTATATATGTATATAAACAAATTTATATATATATATGTATAATTTCTGTAGTGTGTTTTAATCCTGTTTTGTAAAAATTGAAAATAATTTAAAAAATAAACAAAAAAAATTGTCTGCAGATTTTGCATTGGTATGGGATTTTAATGTATATATTTAAAAATATTGTCAAATTTACCTATAAGAAATTCAGTTCTATAAATGTGTATTTTTATTTCATTTTTTAAAACTGACATATCTGAAATGTAATTAAAATATCCATCTTTATATTTGAGATTTTATATCTCTAAACATTTCAGACATGCCAACACTACTATTAGACAGCAGAATAATTAGCAAAGGTTGGTAATTTTAATATCATCAATACTAATTAATTCATTATATTTTGTATCATGTAATCTTATGGTTCCATCAATTTCTCATTATGTTCCGTCATTTCATATTATATTGTACTTATTCCAATAACGATATTCGATAAAGAATACATGGAAAAAAAAATAAGAAAATCCAAAAAAAAATAATATTGTAATAATTAGTCAAGTACGCATATAATATTATGTTTGATTAGAAAATAATCTAATATAATGTGCCTATGCACTTGATGTGTGTGTTGTATCCTGAACAGCTGGATTCGTTGTTATTAACAATTTTGAGTTGTTTAAGACAACAGGGTGAGTGATGGCCGCTCGGGGACGTGAAAATGGCTGTCACAAATCCTTATTTGATGTCCGCTAATAAAACTATTGCTGTTAATCTTTAGTTCTCGTGACTGCAAAAGTTTTATTAGTGTCATCATCGCCTCTAGGTTCGCTTGTAATTTAGACTGTAATTTGACTGGAAATTTTGTATTGTTATCGTATGTATGTTTCAAATAAGTTAAATATAGTAAAAAGGAATTTAATACATCTATGCCTATAATAAAATTATTTGAAACATAAATACAACGATTATTGTAATGAAAAGTGAAACTGCAGAGTTGGTACCTACTAAGAGGCGATTGTAACGTCCCCTAAATAATCTATACTTTTTAAGCCACACATAACACGTGGCAAATGAGCTTTTTGTCAATATAACTATAATTCAATTTGTAAAATTTCACAGTATTTATTATGTATTTAATTTTGTAATATTGAGCTGAGAGCATCACCTTTTTCTAATATTTATTCGGACACGTCGCTAATCAGCACACGTTTAAAAATTAAAAACAATATTAAGTAAATAGTTTTGTCTAGTGCATGCTCTCCTCAATAACAAGTGGGCTTGTAACCGATAGTCTGACGGGCCTTGGTTACCTGCATATTTGTTAAACTTAATATCAATATACGGTTTTCTTTTCTGTTTTCAAAGTCAATAATTAATTAGAATTTACGATCCGGAGTAGCAGGACTGTAGGGATAACACAATATTGTTTTGGTGCCCTCTTGTGTGATGTAAATCAAATCACCTAATAAAAACACGCAATTGCATTTTGTAATACTTTTGTATTTATTCGATAAAGACACTTCTATCAATGCAATGCGTTTTATATATTGGCACCGATTATTTCATTCTAAATAATATGTAGTCGATTTAGAATAGATGTTGAATTCATAAAAAATGGGATTCTTAGATTAACAGGTGTTTACTCAATCGATTAGAGGTGGTTATCCCTGAAAATAGTTACCATAATTCGTTACGTTAGGTTGTACTTGCTACTCTGGTTCTTGCCTCCTGTGGGAAGAAAATAAAAATAAACAAACCATACATTTTAGTTTTATTTCGACTATATAAAGGTTTTTGAACAACCCTGTTAAAATGTTTTCTATGAATTCGTCATGCACGAAACCAAGAGGTTGGGTATTTTTTTTTTAAATAATAGTGGGCGAAGTCGCCACTTGCTTAAATCCAAACTTGACGGTGGCTTGTTATTGTGTCCTTGTCTTGCGCACGAGTGTGAAGAGGAAGGCGCTATACAAAAACCACAGTTTACACTTTCATCCATTGACATGCACGCGGTGCTTCGTTGAGAACGAGCCACGCCGGTTTGTCTTTGAAATAACAGATAAATCGCTCGTTATCTTCGAGAATTTTTATATAAATTAAATTATTTATGTAAAAGAAAGTGTAAAATTGTGTTATATTGTGGAGTTCTCGGACTTTTAGTGGCGGTTACAACTAATACACGATATTATCTATTCGGTGATAAGCAAGGTAAGATTTATTTACTTTGTCATTTTAAGTTATAAAAAATATTTTTAATATAGAATTACATATTAAAGGAAACAGAATCTATACACATAGATTCTGTTTCCTTTAGATTTATTACATTTTCTGATTGACATTTCTGGTTTGTTTATTACTCACAGATATTTTGTTTAAATAATATATTTTTAATAAGTATACCTGAACCTTAGCAGATAGTAGTATTTGCAGTAGCAATAAATATCCAACTGCACACAGTAAAGATAACATCTAGGTTTATTGCATTATACCAGGTCAAAGCTCTAACACACTATAGGTGAAATACGCTGTGTGAAAGTATTAAATGCATTGATTGTCGATTTTAGAAAAATATAACCTACTTTTTAAAATAAACAGTTTGTTGATTAATTTTCTTATAGCTAAATAATATACCAATACTTAATAAAAAAAATATAAATTTAAATTATATCGATAGTTTAGTCTAGACGGTTCGGAGATTGGGTTTATCTATTAAACAACCGTTAAAGAAATAAACTTGTTGCAAAGTTGAGAGCAAAAATGTCGTGTCATAAAGCGGATGTCGATAATGAAGTAAATTTAAAAATATAATTTTGAGTAATATCGTAATTGGTTTCGATTTAAATGTGATTTCATAGAGGGATAATAAACTCATCATTAAATATTGTATCAAGTTTACGAAAAAGTGAGTTACAAATGTAACAAAGCATCCATTTATATAAACTTACTTGCTTTTGTAAGAAAGTAAATAATATATCGATTGGAAAGTCATTACTTATTACTTATACGTATGTTGTTTTATTTTACTAGTCTTTGTCACATCCGGTCAATGTAAAGCAGTCGTAGGGTCCTTGCACAAGTTAAAATAAATAAAATTATAGTGCCTCCTAGAGACCATTGTAAATCAATCCAAGAATACAAGCCACACGTGTTCGTCGAGTACCTAGATAGGAGCGTCTATACAAACTGGTTGAATGTTTGTTCAAATAAAACAACTATTTAACACAATGTGTGGATACTGTCCGTAAATGTTGGTTAGGTTATTTCAAGACAAATATTCAGCTCCGCTGTTCATACACTACAAAAGTGACGACTTTAAAAAGAAAACTAAATTATTACAAATATTTTAACTCAAGTTAATTTCTTTTACTGTTACTAAACTAATCAACAGATTAATAATGTTTCTTAAATTGTCTAAATTACTTAAGCCAGTTACATAAATTAGAAATATATATATATATATATATATATATATATATATATATATATATATATATATATATATATATATATATATATATATATATATTTGAAAACTTTAACAAACAAAATCAAGGTTTTGCTTACTTATAAAATAAGTAGGTATAGCTGTTGACTATTGTGTATAAATTGCTCAACACTAAAAACGCTTGCATGTGGATGCACCCATTTAGTTACAAAATATATTAATAATATTTAGACAACTGAAAATTAAAAATCCATTTTTTTTTTCATTTTTACTCAAATATCGGCAGTTATTAAAAAATAAATGGCAGTAAAGCTAGAAACTATTTGGATATTGTAAGATGTTAAGAGAAAATAATACAGAAAATCCGGGACTTAGCGAGTTTAGATATCACGATAGCCATAAGAGTGAACTCTGATCGACGCCCACACACGATCCTGTAATTATCCAGCTATTGTCCACGCTTGGATAATAATATAACTATGATGTTATATACATAGCAACAATATAATTAGCTAGAGTTTAATAAAAATTCTGAGTCTATTGGTAAAGTTAATTTTAAGATTTAAGACATAGATACTATTGGTTCTTACTTGCTTAGTGCGTGTCCATCTTTTATGGAAACTAAGCGTCTGAGGTACTTAACAAGTAATTATAACTGACAGTAAATAATAGGTTACGTAATGTGTCGTAACGGGAAAATTATAAGGAACAGTTTTGGTGTAATTTATATTTGACAGTTTTAAAATTATTATTGAAATACAATACAATTACAAATAAATATATACAATTACATACAATTGATAAGCACCATTGCTGGTTTATTTTGTTGTTACTAATATACAAAAAAATTGTTTTTTTTTCTATTTCACTTTGACAACGGTGATGGAGTGGAACGGAATAATAAAAAAAATAGTAGTAATGTAACAGAATAGTGGTGATTGTATTTAAAGTAAGCACATAACTTTTATATGGTATTACATGCTGAACAATATTATTCAGTATCTCAGACTGCAGTATGAAAAAAGTCTTGAACGCTTGAAGTAACAAAAAAAATATCCATTCAATAGCTATCCATTTTCCTGTCAAGTAATAGGGAACGTAGTACAGATACAGAATCTCCTTTTGTAGATTTATTTATTCGTTCTCTATGAATAAATTGTTTATATTATCTGTTTAAAATATTAGTTCTTTTAGTGAAGGAAATAGAAATCCTTTCACTGTGATATTATCTTATGTCACAAAATCGAGTTCTAACTTATCTTTGGATTTGTGAAATAGCTTTGGACAAATCGATTTTGTAATCCAATGTTAGTTAACAATTATGACATAGTACGATATAATGAACATATTAAAAGCACGGATGTTAATTAAGTTTTTTTAGAAATTCTTGTTTCTTATTTCTAAGTTTTATTACAGAAAATATATAATTAAAAAAATGCGACAAAAGTATTATTAAAAAAAATGTAAAACTAATTTTATAAAAGTTATATTTTTTAATAGTCTATATTATGCCGCATAACCTGTAAAAATATTTTTACTTAAAGCAACATTATAAAGTTCATATAAAAAAAATAGTTACATAAAATCAGATCTTGCGATTTTAATAGCCCGTTGGTTCCTTATATGCGTGGTGGAGATGTTTTCTCATAGTTTTTATATCTTCCTTATTTAGATGCAGTATAATGTTGCCATGTGCATATCAAATGCCAACTGATTGGGTCACGGTTCTAGACGTTACAACAGAGTTTTAATTTTTAAACTTCTGAGAACGGCAAAATATTTATAGATCACGTATACCATGAAGTTTGATGCTATTCTTAAAACACGAAGTTTTTTGACCATCAGAAAAGTTTAACATCGATTCTACGCGGTTAAATGATAGCGATCTCAGTTTCAATTCGTTCCAGTGCTGCATTGTATATTAACTAAGACCAAACTAGTCAAGGACAGATAAACGTAAGTATCTCTACAATCAAAGTTCAAATTTTCTTTAAAGCGTGCAAGATCATATCTAAGAGATATGATATTGATAATTTCTCATTTGTGCCTTTCCAATATTGCTCGGTTTGTACTCACGAGCACAGCGGCACATTATTTGAGATAATCGGTATGGATGGATGAGTCACGAATGATGGCCAGATATGCTGGAGTCGAATCCCTTTGTCAAACCGCCAGTTTATGGTATTACGAAGACTTCCATAAACGGAAAGATGTCGTTATTTTTAACGTGACCTATGTATTTATTATATGTATTGTAGTATTTACATTATGTAATTCTTTTAGAGTTTTTTGAAGTTTGTGTTATTTTGTTTAAACAAATATTTAGTATGTTCGTATAATACTCATACTTTAGCGTTTAAACAATGTTTTATCAAGGTTTCACCATCCTTGCAGTCAATTCATGCTATTTATTACGTTTTTTATTTGCAATAGGTTTTGTTTAGTGAGAATTAAATCTTACATATTTTTATTTCAGTTAAAAGTAATAAAATAAATATAAAATACGTGTTTTGTGGTTAATCATGAAATATAAAAAAATAAGCAAAATTTCAGAAAGAGTTGGTAATATTGTTATAAACAACATTCTCAAAATTAATGAGATTTGGCAGGATATTCCGTAATTATATTAAAACGATTAAAAATAAATATAATCGTAGTAAAATGAAATTATACAAATTTTCACCTTTTTTTCACTTTAACCAAAATTAAAATAATTGTTTTTAGCACAATTTTTCAAATAGGATTATATTTCTAGTGTTTCATAACCTAAAAAATAATTGATTATAGATAAAATAGAAGTAGTTGTAGCAATATATATTAAGCCGCTGGGTAATATCTCATTAAACTATTATGTTTGATCGTAGTAACAAGCCATTCATAATACAACTAGACACGACTCATGAAGCTGTTTCGTTTTTTGTTATAAGCTGCAGTCGGCCATTATTAATTCCCTCATAAAAAAGCGTTCGGATACTCCTACCATAATTGCAATGGCGCGGTCTATGGCCGCACAGATATTTATTGATTTTCTTTAGAATTTGTAATTTTCTTTAATCAGTTTATATTACGGCTTCCGCTTGTTAGACTATGATAAATTCTGTTATTATTTATGTATATTTTTTAAATTTAAAAAACGATAAGTAGACAGAAGATATTTAATTGATCTAGTTTTTTAAATTATTAGTTGCCACGAAATCATACTTATAGAAGTATATAGGTATTTTTTTAATAAGTTGAGATTCCTGTCCTCTATAGAGTATCCACAGAATTGATTTAAGTTTAAAGAATTCATAATAACACATAGTAATCGTTTAATGTTTAATAATAAAAGTCATATACCTTTATACTCTGTACACTAACACAGAAAAACTGTTACAAGAAAATAATCAAAGAAAGTAAATATCATTACTCAATTGTTGGTTAATGTTTACGTAAACAATTATAACGCAAATCAGTGTAGAGGAAGTAAAAACACATTAGCATTGTAACAGGATGTAATTACTCTATCATCTATCAGATAATCTGAGAAATAATATATTGCTTTTGAGATAACTGTGGCGCTCTAATGACCTGTTCCTCAAAATGCATTGCTTCTTAATTAACGACCTTCCTGGGGGATAGGGTTAATCGTTTATATGTTTAAAAGTATACTCAATTTACGGAAATTTCCCGAATCTGTAAACATAGACCTGTACAAATTATATCTAGATAAATCTAAAATTAAACTTAAAAAACGGTATCCAACATATTTGAAGAGAAATGTCATTTTTGGAATCTCCTAAACCTTTTAAAATTTTTTAGAGTGTCAACAAAAAAATATGAGTATAATTTTTATTCATATGCTAAGACTTATTAATTAAATATGGTTTAAAATTCGTTTTTTCATTATCACTAATTACAATTGACTGGGCGTACAAAATATATTTTTTTATTTATAGGCATAGATTGCACTTAAAACACATTGTATTTTAATTGCACGTTTCCAAAAACTCATTCTATAAGGATGAAATGGCAATAACTTGTGGATTTATTAATAACACTGACTTTAGTCGCAGAATTTAGTAAGATTTCAAATAAAAAAGAATTCTAACTTAACACTTTCTAAATTATTTGAATTATGAAACGAATTATTATATTTGTATTAAAAAAGCTAATGTAGTTTAGAGGTATCGACATGGCAAGTTGATTCTTGCCAGACCTCTCTCAAATTTTGAACATACTCCTTAGTTTTATAACTTTTTTATAAGAACGGTTCAAGTATATCTTATTATTATAATTAGTCTGTTAGTGCGCTTACTTTATACTTTATAATTCTTGATTCGTCAATTTTGAGGCCACACAGTGCTTCCTAAATTGAACAGTATAAAAGAAGTTTAACTAAACATTTTTATTAAACAAAACGACCACACACGTTCTTAAATCCTGTCAATAATAAACTTAGAGCACATAGTAAATGACACTTCGTCTCCGGCGGTGCTTGGGACGAATAAATAAGGTCTTATCGAGAAATCTAGATGGGTTTGTACCGTGAGAAAACTGGGTTGCGTTTATCTCTTACAGTTTACACCATAAATGTTACCTTAAAATAAGAATGCTATTATTATGATATTGTGTGTTTTAACCTCAAAATCAAGTAAATACGTGTGGTCATTTTCATGAAGTTTTTGACCTAATAAAGGGTTAAAAGTTATATGATATATAGATATATTAGGTTGGCGAAAAGTTTTATTCGTATTTTACAACAAATCAAAGTAAGACACTAAAATATGTTTTTTTCGAACTATTTGAATAATTATTAAAAAACAATATATTCTCTACTTATTTGAATTCATATTCGGATATAAAATATTCTTCGCAATATTGTATTATTTTTAATCCAAAACGTGCTTAGTTTTTATATTTGATTGAACAAAATATTTAGTATCAAATATCAAACGTAATTTGAAACGGATACGGATACAATAATAAACTTAAATAGAAATGATCGTGCATTTCAAAATAGTTTCACAAATATCCTATATAACTTTAACTTACAAGTAGGTATATAATTGTAATATATCCTATTTATTTCCCACTAGATCTACTAGGGTACTAACATCGCAAAGTGTGTTAATTGTATTTTCTCCCTATTTTTAGAGTAAGTTAGTAAAGTGTATATTCTGATTTCTAATATGATATTATTACGTCGCTTAACACTGAACATGTAGTCTTTGTTTCTAGGACGTAAGCGTAAGAATAAGGATATCTTATGACAAAACCATATCTTTACACTCCATGTCTATTCTCTCTGGCGATCTATTGACTAATCTAAATCTAAAGGCTTCATGTCTTTGAACTTTGAATAAATTAGTGAAAATATATGAAATATATGTAAATATGTCACAAATGTTACAAAATTAAAAAAACTCGCCAGAAATTTATTAGAAATTATTATTTATTAGTTATTTTTAATAAATTCTCACCAATCTGTTTTAAACAAAACTTCTAATTACATGTCACTTAATGGTGTGATCCTGCTAGATAAATCAAAGAAGTTTTATCATATACTTACACATAAAAATATTAGGAAATTTCTATTCTAGAAAGATTATTAATCTTTGCAAAATAGAAATTACCATGAATACGGAGAGCAACGGTTCTCGAACTGTTTACAAAAATGGCAGACTCATATTTTGTAATGTCAGAAAGCAAATACTTTTTTTTTTTTTAAATTTTATTTCATAACATTGCAATGGCCATAAATAAGCGACTTTCCATTCGTCTATCTAAAAAAAAATAAAAATCATTAGTAATATAAATTAATAATAATTTAATAATAATATCACACCTAATAATATATTTTGTTTTCTAATAAATATTGCATAGTGGCAGTTTTATTAGCTTTTACGACTTTTTTTTATTTTAAATAATATTGTGAGAATAGTGATGTAATAAGTGTAATATGCATAATCAATGCAGTTATGTTTGTCATTAAATTTGTTTTAAAGGATCTATCCTTTAAAATTTCTCAAAACCCGCTTGATATTCTAAATGATAATAAAGTTTTGACATTTTTTATCATAGTTTCTTGTCCGTACATATTAACATAATGTGTTTTTGAAGATATTTTTCAGTGCTCTGAAAGGTTTGCTTTGTCTATATTATTAGTGCTATTAAAAACTCCCTAACAATATCATCCACCTAAATTTATTTCTGATCTTTTAACAATATATCAAGCAACAACTAATGAAACATGATACGGACACTTATAAACGATTCTAAATCATATAAACAATTGAATATAAACTTAATAATCTATATTCCTGTTCAATATAGAAACTGTGTTAGACAATTAAATATTCATGAAAATAACCAGTCGCTGGATAATGTATGGGATATCTTCATCTAATATCATGTAAGTACATCATTTCTATGTAAATTTTAAACAAGTTGGTTTCAGGTTTCTAGTATATCTGGAAAACCTTGGGAATCTTATACGGCCACTGTGTTAGAAATGTCTTGTAAATAAGGTACAAAATGTCTATTTCAAAATCAGTTATCTGACCTAATCTTCGCTCGCAACTAACAACACAAGTACTTTTTGTTTGTATTACAATAGTTGGAAAATCATTTATTATAGGGACTTGTCGATGGTTCTTATGTGACATCTCTCTCTCTCTCATCTCTCTCTTTTTGCGATGGCAGACCACTCTCCGTTTTGAGGAATAATAACAAGAGCAGCTTAATAAGTTAAAGGACAGAAATGAAGCTTTTCTTGTTCCCATTCTTTTTTGTTTGCTTTGCTATATTTATTTTCTCTCAGAAGTTGGTACTTCCTACTGCTGGAGCTACTGTCAATATCTACTGTCAATTGACAATCAGGCCATAATGAATAAAATAGTAGCTAATATAATATTAGCTGTTACTCGCGGTTCCACCCGTGGATTAACGATTTTATTTACTGTTATGATATATTATATCCTTTCTCGTGGACTTGCTTATCATAATAATATATATTTTTTAATCCATCTGCTAGTTTAGAAATTTAAACACACAATTTTTTCTTTATAATATAGTTATATATTTATATCGTGTTTGTTTTAACAGTGATGCAGATCTAAGCGATGGGTCACACTGAGGAGCGCACGCGCAGGTCGCCCGAGCCACCTCTGCCGCCACCAATACAGCCTTGTAGCGGCTTCCTCGGAAATGTGAGTTAATTAATATTATTAATAGAATAATTCTTAGTTTTTATCAATGCTGTTGTGAAAATATTTAATGTTGTATAAATACATCAGATAGTTTCGAATGAACTATTCGAAATGAACTATTTCGCTTTATGATGTTAGTACATAGATAGTTTTTATCGTATGGAAAAATGGCCTTATTTATATTTTAATAATAAAACATACACAAGAATCAAAACAAGTTGAAACTAGATTCACAGATTTGTAGTATATATGCCTCTAAAGATAAAAATAATTTACTAACTGTAAATCAATCCAAATATAACAATATGGCGGCAAAACTCCTTGGCTTGTATATTTGCCAATTTGTATAAGCAGGTCAATTTGATACTGCGTTCTACTTCACATCTACCTGATATTTTAATAAATCTTTGCATAGTATATTAAGTTTATATTCATAACTATTTACAATGAATAGAACAGTTTGCTTCTCCATCGTTACTAATTTGCGTTTAATGGACTTTCAAATGAGACTGTTTATAAAGTTTCACTCCAATAATAATGATAATTTTAATATTCTTATACACTAGTTCTTACTTGCGGTTTAATCCGCGGACTAATGATTTTATTTAGCCTTTAGCCTTCCACATTAATTTGCCTATCATAATCAGAATTTTTTTTTCCCAATTTATTGTATAGTTTCAGAGATTAGCGCGTTGAAATAAAAAAACTTTCTCCATTTATAATATTAGTATATATGATATTAATAAACGATAAATTATGAAATTGTAAACATATATGTAATACAATGAATGTCCATAATTAGGCAACTCAGACCATCTGTCTTGCTTTGTCGACTTTCATATCGACAGCCAGTTTAAAAGCCCTAACGGTACAGCGTCGAAAGTGAGGATGAATAAAATCGGGGCGAGGTCCCTTGTCGCTTTCAACTGGTAAGATAGATGTTCCAGAGCCGGGTAGAGCTGATGTCATGTCTAACGGTTCATGGGAACCTGCTCTGTCAACTGGTTTCAGTGATTAATGAAGCAATACTGACATATTAGTGATGCAACTGGTCCCATTAGGTTAAAAAATCTTAAAATGTCTAATATCTTTAGTCTTAATTCAATGTTAATTAGATTCATAATTCATAAGATAAGTTAGAGCACAAAAAATATCAAAGCATTTTCCTGTAACTGTACCAGTAATAAAGCCCCCGTTAGTACCGTACCGTACAATCTGATTCTATAAGGGCTAAACCCTGTATAGTATCGCAAATGTAACAATTTATGCAGTGGGATGAAATGGCCTCCGGTGAAGACAGATTACGTGAGCGTAGTCTTATGATCATAAATTACTCATATTATAAGCTTCAGAAATCAACTATTCATAATAAATACCGAGAAACTGATAAAATACTATTAAACGCTAAAAAGAAAATTATTGTTATATAAAATGTTTAATAAATATTTCTAATCCAACTAAATGCAATTGTGGGTATTATAAAAACTTGGATATTATTTGCATAATATTTTATTTGATATCATAATACTAGTTTTTACATATTACTTTTCACTCTCACTATTTGTACTTAAATAATAACTGCGTAACCTTTAAAGCTTTTATAACAGCTTAAACCTTTTTTAAAAAAATATCCACTTAGAACATATAACGCTTATAACAAATCTCGATGAAAAGTGGCGTAGGCACTAGATTCAAAATATGCAACAACACGCAGTAACAATGATGTAGAAAATTGCACAAAGTGGACACTGTTAGTGCCAATTTTAGCCCATAAGCATTTATGTCTGACGTTAAAGGAACGTTGGGGCGGTATTAAAGCCCCTTGTATATTTTAAAACAATGCGGGCCGCGTCACGGCTGACCTCGCACCAGCGCAAGATTATGCTTATTTACCTTTTATTTTATAGAAAACGAGCAATTTAAACCCCGACAGGATGTGCAACAAGTCTTAGTTAACTTTTTGCGTAATACAAAGGATATAGCAACACTGATTCTCCGTTTACTTTGAAAATATTACTGTTATTAATTTTTATCTCAAGGTTTTGTTTATAATTTCTTATAAATTACCTTTATTATGTGACCCTGGTTTGAAATATATTTTATTGCACAAGCATTCCAAGACAATTAACTATCCCATGGGAAATATAATTTCTAACTCGTCCTTTTATAGCACTGCGGAGACACTAATGGGAACACCTGACACGTGGGAAATAACAAACAAAACAAAGAAAAATAAAAATCTTATTCTAGTACTTATCTGTAAAAACAAAGATAATCAAATGTAAATAAGATAGATTTATCTTCTCAGTTGTTATTGTTAACTATTTTAAGATCTTTGGAAATCGAGAGGTGAATTCAGTCACGAAATCCAGTCAGTCGGTTAATTGTTAATTGGTTTAAATTGGAAATTTCAATTGGCCAGCGGTTACAGTTGCAGCTAAGGGAGCGGTGCTCTACTTACCTTGAAGATTGATAGTTTTTACATCTTTATGTCTTCATGATTAAATAAACTCAAGTGAATTTAACTGAGATGGAATAGAGTGACATTTGTGACATTAAACTTTTGTATTAAATTCCAAATTTAAATGACAACAATAACTTTAATGGAATATAGTGACATTTGTGGCGTTTAACATTAGTATTATATTCGAAATTTAAATGACAAAAATAACTTTAATGAAATAGAGTGACGTTTGACATTTAACATTTGAATTAAATTTGAAATTAAAATGACATTAAAAAAACTAGAATTGCAGCTTGAATTTAATACCTGATAAAAAAAATAGTAAAAGTTAAGTATTTTGCAAAGTCATGATATTTTCCATTGTTATTTTGTACTGTAAACTGTGTTAAGTTTTAAAGCTAAAGTAATAAATAAAATCTATTTAGACACACATCAGTCGAAGAGTTGTAGGATAGTTGTAATTTATAAGATGTAATTACTAACACAAATGGAATGGTTGAGCTAGTGAATGGCAATTACAATCAATTTCATTCACATGTTTGGTTTTAGTTTACGGTTTTAGTTAGTTTATTGGTTTATAACTGATATTTATTAAATACAAGCCATCTTTAACATTATTTATCAATAATAATAAACATTAAAAAACTGATAGACATTTTGTGGTTCATATGTTTATAAATAAAATAACTTATTTGTTAAATGAATAAAATATCCATTTAATAATAATATTTCAATACGGCGTCAGTATTTAACTAGCAATTTAAGTTCATCTTATCTTCAGCTTTCCAGGTATTAATTAATTCCTATTCTCCTTTAGTCATACGAGCAAATTGCATCGCACGTTACAGACAGACGTTTCCTTTTACGGCGTTGAATATAAATTATTTCTAGTGTTATGAATCATAGCGTAATGAAATCATATTACGCTTTTAATACTTGCAATGGTGTTAAAGCCTCGTAATGGTGTTGCTATATGTATTTATTTTTGTCAATACTTTTTGGTAGCTATTATATAACTAACTCATTATGTTATATGTATGATTTTATATGTATATACTACTTGTAGAAAATTGTGGTTAAGACTGTATATTTTTTAAAGCCCGGATGTTTTAAATTTTAAAAATAAAAATATAGAACACATTGGTGTGAAGGACATTTCCGCATTACAAATATTAGTTAAGAATAAAACGAAACGTTATTATATAATAATATTTATATATTTAAATGTTAATATAAGTTTCGAGACATCTCTCATAAAGTTGATATTGATTACAAAATAGCAACACTGTATAGCTTGAACATCAACCTGTCTAATTTGAAACGGTTAAATAAACGGTCATTACGCAGCCCCATTATACAGGTGTCTAGAATAAATGTTTTATAATATAGGTAAGTTAGATAATATATAATATTAAAGTTAAATAAAATTTATAAACTTTAATATTATGATTTATTATCTATGTTTATAACGGTTCTTAAAATTAGTTTAATAATCCCGACGCGTGTCAAAGCACAATCGTTTGATTGACGTAATAACAAAATATATTCTGTGTGACGAATGTGACATAATTATGTCAACTAAAATAATAATATACAATATACAATAAGAGTCAATAATAGTTTTACAGTATACCTTGATGTATGACTTAAGAAATGACAGGCATTACATTGTTTATAATATTTTTATATTATCTATGTCTTTAATTTCTATTGGCTTTGACATTATTTTACGTGGCAAGTCTATAATAGCTCATCTAGATTTTTTTTCTTATTAACAAGGTCTAGTTGGTAAAAATGTTTATATTTTGAAATTTTGCATTCAATTTGACATAAGATTTATAAAATATATTATTATAGTATATAGATACAAAATTCATTAATTCTCGAATGAAATTTAGAAGTATTACATAATAGCACTTTGACTTTGATATCATTATTTTGAGATGAATCTTAGGTCATTAAAGAAATTACATCCAATCTTTTATTTTTTTAAGCATTATCCACGTGGAAGTCGACTTGACATTTGCATCTGTTGTGACACTACATTCTAGAATTTTATACGTTATATAATATAACTAAATGATTACTGAATACATATTTCTAAAATATGATTATATAAAGATTGATACTCATAAAAAACGACTCAGCAGTAGCCATTACAAATGAAATGTTCAGTTTTTTATACCGGGTGCTAACTACAGAAAAACATAAATAGAAGCGATGAAATAATAAACCATATGTGGAAACGCTAAAGTGTCAAAATGTACAATTTGATGGTGCACGCGAGTCGTAAGTATGCCAGGCGGTCGTGCAACGATCGCTTCTTGACATGCTTCTGGTTTTTAAGCACAAGATAGGCGTGAAATATAGTTTTATGTAAACCAGAGAATATTTATAGCATTAAATTATATCATGAGCAATGACCTAAAGGATATAGTAGTAGTTGTGTAGAGGTAAGGAGTACATCGCCATGTCAGCCATAATATCTTTAGTTTAAAAATAATGGCGCTAGTGATGCTATTGTCTATTGCTAAATAATTTTGCCAAAAAAAGAAGGAACTATACTATTTCTTATGAGTTTGGAAATGTACGACAAAAGACTATTTATTCTCACTGAGTATTATTACAATTAACTCTTAACCTTTAAGCAGTATAGAAATCTAAAGACCTTTAGCATGTCATTACAATTCATAAAAGAGTTACTTAACAATAACAAAACAATCCTTTATGTCCGTCCATTGCGGTCACTTTCGCTATTCTGAATGAAATATTGATGTTTCAAAACCATTAAACATTTTTAATCTTATGCTAAAAATGTTTTGTAATACTCGCAATATTTTGAGTGGCAGAGAAAGTTAAACGAGAGTGACGTCCGCTCTACACTTGAGGGCGTTGTAATAACATCATTAAATAACAATTATTTTAAACAATATAACTAATAAGTCACAGTTAATAATCATAAGATTAGGTACATCTATACCTTTTTGGAATGATAGCAGAATGTAAACGTGAAAGCGGCTGTAGGCTGTAGAGCAGTGGAACGTGTATGAAGGCCAGCGAAAGTTTATTAATCGGCGGTCAAGTACACTATGGCCGCCTGAAAATTCTTTATTGGTGTTGCTAGGTACATTGTATTCATCTGCTATTTAATTGTTGAAGGTGAAGTCTCTTCCGTTTTCGAAATGAGTTGCTTTGTCTGAAGGGTTATTGATTTTTTTAAATAAAAAAATATGCTGTTAATAGTAATTATGGAATTAGAATGCAATAAAGAACGGAAGTAGAACCAAAAATTATAAATATTTGATATCAAGTTCTTCAATACTTAAACTTAACAAAATTCACTCAATATGTTTAGTACAGACGATAAAAAAGACATCGCTTGTCTGTTTTTTCGTCTAAGTGCAAATTTAATATTATATTAATACGATACTTGAATTAGTATTCATTGAAATACAATATTAAATGTTTTAAAATATATAAAAACATTCAACGCCCGACCTAATTATTTGAAAAATTCTTCAAAGATACCGTCCATGGATAAAAACTGATAAAATTGACATCTTTAAACCGTATTTAACATGTTATTTTTCATTATTTTATCTTTAGCAAGTAAAGACACCGTTACGTTTCAATTAAGGAAATATGAAACTTTTTCCTTTAATAAAATCATGATGCAAATTTAGGTGAAATCAAGATAAAGAAGTAGAGCATCTTTTAAATAAGCTATACTTTTACTCCCAAACTTCTCTATCAAGCATATTTTTTATTTCTCAAATCAAAAAACCTAACCAATAATGTATATAATTATCCGTCTGAAATCACGTAAATACTATCGGAGTTTGCAAGACCAGTTTCAAACCAATTTAGAGTCCAATGGAGATTATTTCACGCCGTGATTCTAAGTTTCTAACTAGACGGGCCAATTCCGATACTATTAAAGTCTATACTGCCGGATAATTAAATAAAATACTAATTTCAGATCACAGAGGTTTACATACAAAGAAATCTTAAAAACATAAAACAAAATTATAAAAGATCTATTTTAAAAAATAAGTTTTAATCTAAAATATATTTATTATCTTTTACACCAACAATGGCTAAACAAAACACATTGTTAGATAAAAGATATATATCGTGTTGAAACTAGTCTAAAATACAAAATTATCTTCCCATTCATTACCTGTTAATGAAGGTATCTGGATGTTGCTTCATTAGAACACATTGTATAGAGAAGCAATAAATCGGATACACTATTAATTCACTAGCTGCATACCGCGACTGTGAACGGGTTTGTTTATATAATTCTTTTTTACTTACTTTTTTTATGTGCATAGATTTAATTAATTTTCTTTACATTGGCCTTTTGTGTTTATTTTTCGGTAACAAATTGAAATCTTTGAGACAAATGTTTTTTTAGCCTCTAATTCTTAATATTGGTAAAAAAAATACAATATTGATCTTAATCTAATTTTAGTTACCAAAATTTAAAGTATAATTGCGTTTCTTAAGTTACCAGTGCCAATAACCGACCTGTGTTTTAGGAAGCCGTAAAAGGTTGATTTTAATCTCAAATTGCAGACTATCAATTTCGCTTGTTTCAGATCTTGTAATTAATAAATTAATGTTTTTATTATAAACTCTTTAACATATGCAAAATATATATTTTTAATATAATTATAAAATATAAACTTTATATAAATCAGCTTTCGAAACGTCGTAATATAGAAATTAGATTACCTGAATTCGTAACGAAAAAAAAGATCAAATAATTTAAGAAAACAGTATAATTAAATATAATTAATTGAAAAATATAACGAAAAGTATATAATTAAAAGCACTACAAAACTATTTTTACAAACTTCTTTTAAATAGGGTTTTTAAAAGGGTTAAAATAAAAGAAAATAAAATTCCCAAATTTCCTTGTTACTCTGAGATATCAATGAGAAAACCCCTCAGTAAGTGCCAGCAATATTTAAATATTTAAATAATATATTTGGCACAAATTATATAATTTATTAATAATGTTTATTTTGTTTTTTTAGACGTTGTCTCAATGTACTCAGATCCTGTTGTTAGGTAAGACTACTACAAGTGTTATTGTACTGTGATTGCTTTCTTGCTTTCTACCCCGCGGCTGATTAATTCAATTTCTGTATATATCTAGAGATATTAGGACATTTACACATACAGTGTATATTGTCGTACTATGGCTACTAGATAAATATATACTAAAATATATATATTTCTCACAGCAACAACGAACTTTGAAAACACTTTTTTAAATATTTTACTAGAATTTTTATAAAATCCTGTTTAACGTGGAATTTACTAAGTGAAATATTTAGTTATAATTATTCAGTTTATATTGATAGAAAATTCCTTTCTTTTTTAATCAACTATTTTACTTATTATATTAAAATTGTACAGCACCTTAAAACTATAGAAAATACTTCTTGTAACAATTATTTAAAGTGTGGGGATCGAACCCATGACCTCCGTGAACAATACTCGAAGTTCCGGTCATTGCGCTAATCATTGTCTAGATTTAAAATAGGGCTGTATACAGTTTTCTTGAATTTCTTATGATGATTTATTTTTTTTTGGTTTTATCGTCACTTGGTGTATAAAATTTAATACATTACATGATGTATCGAATTTATTTTGCTTAAATGTGCACTTCTCAAGAAAATTTTATATCAGCACATTTTTCGTAGCTCTTAAGGTACTTTGCTAATATTTAAGGCAGTATGGTAAATTATGAAATACTTGAGTAATTACTGAATCAGAATATTTCTTAATAATTCGTGTTAGAATCGTTGATTATTTTTTTTATATTAATAAAAAAAAATTATATACGTAAAAATATTCATAAAATAAACTAAATTATTTTGAACAACATTAAATTATTTTAAGAACAATAATCACTATTCGAAATTCTAAAAACTATATCTTACTGGTTATTGACCTTTCCGTCATGTCAAAGTAATTAATGAAGACATTGCTTACTCTGTCGTTAAACTGTCATGGCGCTTAGTAAATTATTGTTCTGCTTAAAATATACAGGAAAATACAACAATGAGTATTGTATTACACGGTTGTAAAGCTGCTGGATGTGGCTTTAATAGATAGTATACTTAGCTTAATAAGATTCTCTTAAGCATGTAAAGCTACGATTTTCTATTGAAAATAAGTTTATGAAATATTTAACATAATTAAAGCTACTTCCAGCTATGAAAGATATGTCCTGTCCTAAGAAGAGCCGGCGACCGAAACCCAGGTTTTGTTTTTTTTGTTGCAAAGAGTATTACAATTAGTTATAATGTTGAAATATCCTGCCAGTGAGGGCCTCATTCCGTTTTTATGAGTGACTGAATGATTTTTAATGAATGACTTTCTTTCTTATGTAGAAATAAGACTTGCTTTTAATTTGATGTGTCACTTGTTTTATACTTTTATAAAAATATTGGTCTAAATACTTCAATTTTTTTGGTCTATAGGGTATTGTAATGTATTATTTTTAGTGCAATATTTCTAAGATAGTATTCTTCTAATGGTTTATTTGTATGTCTCTTCCATTTGCTTTAAAGATTGTACATTGGAAATGAACTTGAACTCGCTTCCGTAAACTTCGTTCTGAATTATGCAAGACATTGAAGGTTTGTGTGAGTTTTAATTGCATAGCTAAAATTTCGAAAAAATGTTTTACAAACTTATTTTCAATATTATACTTTATTTCATTTTATTTTATATCACTATATTTATATTTAACCCTAATATTTTTATCTGATAATTATTGTTTAATTTGAATCTACAAATAAGCATTTTAAAAATCTATATATTCGCAAAATTAAATCAAATTTGTCTTTAATATGTTCCATTTTGTAATGGTTCAATTATTACAATTATCTATCTCTTACTCTACTCTAGGAGGACATGTTTCTCCTTACACCTGTCATCTGCCAGCTCTGCCTCAACTCCATTTAGACATTGACAGACTTCACTTATCTCTCTTGTGTTCACATTAAACTGATATCCAGATTAGAGCAATTAAATTATTATCTTGCTTTTGCTGTATTGTAACTTATCTTAATAGATCACTTCACTTCACCTTATAGTACATTTTTAAACAATTATATTCTAATTAAGTTTAATTAGTTTAGAATCAGTACCAACTCTGACCTGATATTATAACTGAGAGGGCATTATTATTTTGACACTAAAGTTGCAGATTTTCTTTATATTATTTTTTATGTTATTTTCAAGATTGTCTTTATGTGTCTTTCTTTCTGTTAATTAATTGTAATATGTATCTAGAAATAGCGATGTTACAACTATCAGTATGTAAACAGATACAACGGATGCGATTTAAAGAAAATGGTTGAAATCGTTATTTTAAATACCATGTAGTAAGAACAATTAATAATAAAACAAAGAGGTTACTAATAATAAATAAATATAGGTTTCCTGATGTTAGAACAATAGATAGGAATACTTTAATATAAATATTAACTTTAATTGTTGATTGTTAACTATTGTATGTATTTGAGAATATTGTACTTTTGAAATATTACGGAGTATATATTTATAGCTTTATGACCGCCATTTTGAGTTTCAAAGCCTGCATATACTTGGATAAATGTAGATTATTATTATATTAAATAAAGTGTGTGGCACACTAATAGTCCCACATACTCCTCAGACCATCCCCTGAATTCTGTTAGTAATAAAGACACAGTCGTGCCAGGTTTCCATAATATAAAAAAACAATGTTATTATAATATTTGTACCATAATATTTAAGAGAGATTAGTTTTATTATTGGTTGGAAAGTTTTGTTGTTCGTGACTGTCGTCTCGTAGTCGTCTCGACGTCGTCAGTCGTATTCAAAGTATTAAGATTATAGTGCATTATCAAGTATCAAACTAAATTGTTCCATCACCATAAAACCTAACAGACCCATAAGAAACCATTACATGTCGTGATTCTGAACAAAAACGGATATTGTGTTCAAGTGTCTTTGGTTCTAACGGTCCTCTGTATTTACATTTACAATGCACTCAGATCACTTCTACAAACTTCAAGATATATTCAAGATATATTTTTAAAATAACGGTTTCAGAATATTAAACATTTTTACTTTGTGTATCAGTGTTCTAAATTTAAATACATTTATAAAGGGTTTATTGTATTTTAAAATTTTGATTTTGTGTTCCAGTGTTTTCTAATTTTAAATATAAAGTTTTTATTATATTATATATTTTTTTATTTTATGTGCCAGTATTCTAATTTTAAATATATTTATAACGTTTTTATTATTTTATGTGCCAATGTTCTAATTTTAAACATATTTATGACGTTTTATTATATAAACAATAAGTGTCGAAAAATGTATAAAATAATATTCAAATATAAAAGCAATAATAATGTATATGTCTAAGAAAACATTTGTATTTGTCGTTGCAAAACAAGATGTAATATGATACTCGATAGTTCAGTTGATATGCAGACAAATACTGAGCTATATGAAGCATGTCTAAGCCAGTTGAGTGGGAACTGCACCAAGGAAGCTATTTGACCCACTTGTGAACTAACGGTCTGAAGCCGAATCCATTGAATTTGTACCGACGTCTCAATCATCCAGCATCACAATATTATCAGATAATTTTTATTATTTTAAAAACTTTTTTGATTAGACTGATGTTCGTTGATACATTGTGTAATAATTGGTCATGATAATTATTTTAAATGATGTTACTGTATGTATGGTTTTTATTTAGGTATGTATGTGTGTATGTATGTATGTGTGTGTGTGTGTGTGTGTGTGTGTGTGTGTGTGTATGTGTATGTATGTATGTATGTATATGTATGTGTGTATACAGTACAAAGCCGCAACCAATCAGTCAGGGTCGTGAGAAGGCCAGCAATCCGCGATCTCGAACACGATATATTCTCGTCATCTTCTTAGATGATCAAGAAATTCATAACAATTTTTAAAAATCACAGATAAATTAGAAATTAATTTAAATTTTATATTAATATGGTTTAAAAATTGATAAATTAAGTCAGGATTAGAACTAGTCACCTTTAAGATACCGACCATGGGAAATATAATATAAATGACTCAAAATGTTTAAAGACAATTTGAAACAACTTATACCTAATAGCTAAGTATATAATACTATATAATAACTGGTTTTCTGTACCTACAACATGTGCAATATATATATATATATATACATATACTAGCTGGAACTCGCGGCTCCACCTGCGGACGAAATATCTTATTTACTATTAAAATAACTAAGAACAGTATCATAATGACAGATAGCCTTTTTCATATATCTGCTTGTCATAATCAAGGATTTTTCAAATCCGGTATTTTAAAAAATTATTGTTTATACAAACAAACTTTTCAACTTCATAATATTAGTAAAGTGTACTTAGTAATTATTTTTATAATTATAATGCAAGCTTTATTTAAAATTCTTGTCTAATTTTTAATCATTATAATAAATATGAAAATTAAAGTCTTTTTAGTATTTAGCGACGGAAATGTTTAACATTTTATGTCCTATAAGGTTATAAATTAACTGACTAGACCCTAGTTTTAATAACAGGATATTAATTATATTAATATTGGACTTTAGTACTTTATACCAAAAATAAATTACGATAGAAGCGTAAAAGATTGTTTAAAGGCGCTATGTTTGGAAACTACCGAATAGATATAAAAAATTCTTTCTCATTATTATAGACATATTTATGAGTAAGGCTTTAGGGTAAATAATAATACTGCTCTTAGCTCTATCCTAAAGTAACTGGTTATTCGCGAGTAAAACCGCAAATAACTGCTAGTACATCATAAGACGCAAGAGACATGATATTGATTTCAATATAATTGAATAAGCTTAATTTTCTCTAAGCTTTTCACGAGAACATTTTAATAATAATGTTTTACTTAGTTAAATAAATTTATTATTACATTTTGAATTTTTGCAAAGGTGGTCACAGGAATTGCAAATACTATAAATATACTATATAGTAAACGCGATTTTCTTAATTAAATATAGTATGGAAATTTAGTGAATTTACTAGGATGATTCGAAGTCGCGATCTAAGAGCAACTGTCCATTTTTCTAACAATTGAGCTACCGTGTACTCGCTTACAAATACGAATAAACTTGAGTTAAATCCGTTAAATAGTTTAATTTAACTGACCTTTTGAATTTAAATGTTGTATTTAGAAGAATTCCTAAGACTTAAGAGCTCAGCTCATTAGCGCTAGAACAGGAAGGAGCTAAACAAACTAGAAGCGAGATAAGGTACTTGCTTTTATTTACGCTTATACTAGCCTTTTGTCTAAATAAACTGTTTAAAATTGTTTATATTTAGCCAGGGTTATTTGAAATTAATAATGATATTATAATAGACGAGACTCGAAGCTAGAGAAATGAGCTATCGTGTCCTCGCTCGCCACGATGACTGACAGTTTTCAGTCGGAGGTTGCAGTCCTACCCGTGTTCATAAATAAATTGATTTAATATTTCTGTAGTTCCATACTAAAATCTTGGTTAAAGATTCTATAAAATCAAAGAAAATCAGTATTTGTGTTTTTTTAAAGTGAAACTTCTTTAGAATGGTTTTGATTTGAGACAGGAATAAACTCTAATGCAAACGATAGATTCTTAAAGTAATATTAATAAAATCAATCACTAGGTATCTTCGGAACGAGTCAGACATTCAAGTAAAATATATAATATAATTTAAAAAAATATACAAATATATATAAACTTTCGTGATCCATCATTACTATTATATATATAATTAGCCATCTATACTCACGTTGATACTGTCTATATTTGGTGTAGTTTTGAACCGATTTTGGGTGCTTATTCATGAGCATTTCAAAGTCACGGCGTGAACCGACTTCAAAACCGGTTTCGAAACTAGTTGGTCAAACTCCGATAGCATTTACGTGAGTACAGCCGGATAATATAACTATAATATAAAAATAAAGTTTGGCATATAGTTTTTTTTTAATTTCTAACTTGTTATTTCAGTACCGCAATTTGTAATCATCAATTATATCTGATATGAAGTGCATTCATGTAATTAGATTAATTAGAGTTTATCTTGTGTTTAGAGCTATAAGAAATCATATTGACAAAGATTGCAAGTGCAATTCCAAAGCGCAGTGATAATAATAATTAATAGTAGGCTGCGGGGCAATTTGTTTGATTCTGGTTATCGATAGAGATATAAAATGCACCAGTAAATACGTATCTTTGTACATTTGTCTGTGTTTAGTACTTATCTTGAAATGGCTTGTGCATTGACCATGAGCGGTTTTAATAAGATCTGATAATGGTAGATGTAGAATGAAAAGTTAGTGTTTAGTTATTGGGTGTATTTGCTTTGTTAAAATGCATTTTTTTTATATTTAAATGTGAATAAACGAGAAAATTGGTCATCTGATGGAAGATGATCACTTCCGCCCACGATTTCTTGTAGTATCGAAAGATGCACAAGTTTAACTCCACTTCTTTTTTCATCACTAGTTGTAATTTTTTTCCTCATCAATATGTAAAAAATATTGTTTTTTTTTTTTGACAACCCTTATCAGAAGATCACAAGTTACTTTATATTAGAAGATCATATGAGAAGCTCTAGAAATTTAATAAGACAATTAAGATATATTATAACCAAAAATATATTATGTTTATATATATTTGTAATACATAATCCAAAATAACCTGTAACATATGTTTCAAATGTCACAAAGGACCTGATAGGACCCGTTCATTCGTTCGTGAACAGAAGTCACGATTTAAAACATTCACCATATCACAGAACTAAAACACGCTGGCAAGTGCTACTTGTCTGTCGTGTGTTGTTATCATCTGTATCAAGTTTTTATTGTCTATTGTACTTTATGAGGATTCATATGACAGATGTTACAAACAATAAGTAATGAATTGAAAACAAACAACAATACCTCTAATAATAATATAATATAAAATTTTAAATAATTTCCTTAAAAAACATGTTTATACTTCAATGACGTAAACGTAGTGCAACATTTCAAGTCAAATATCTGTATTTCAATAGTTATATCGTGTAACTTTTGACTATAAGATTTCTATATTATCTATAAACGCCACAGTAAATGCTATTAAATGCTAATTAGAACAGTTTACATACAAATAGCTTCTCGTATTTGTGTTCATTGTTCTGGAAAGATCGGTAGCTATAACATAAATGTCTTTTTAAGTTCTAAATTTGTTTTCAAAATTCGTCTAAAATCAATTATAATATAATTAATAATCACTTTTAATATCTTGACATGAACTGTCATGAGAATATGACAAGTAAGAAACCTTGCAAGGTTCATAAATTTCCCGCCTACATTTATGTCATTACAATATAAAAAAAGGTTCAATGATTTTTTTCGCATTCATTCATTTACTCATTCATTGAATTAATTATATTATTTAAATTAATTATTTTCATTCATTCATTCATAAAAAGCATTTTATACTTTTAAATAATTTATTTATATTAACCACATCAAAGAAATTTATACGATACGAGACGTGCGGCTTAAACGCCTTGAACACAAATTTCACCAGCCATTCGATAATAAGATTAACTTTACAACACCACCATTCAGTATTTTATAAATAGCAATAAATACTTTTATCACCATAAAGAATAAGAAAGCAATGATTATTTACAATACTCATAATAAATTATTAAACTTATAAAAGATTAAACCATAGACAATCACGAAGCACTCAAGTCCATTAGCACTTTTAAGGATCAGAGAGAATCACTAGAAAGTCATCATAAAAACCGGATTACCACAAAATGGCGAAATGAGAAACCCTAAAGTTTTGGTACACGTGAGAATTTGTTAACATAATTTAATTATAACCTTAAATCATATTATATTTAGCTTATTTAAAAGTGATGAAGTTTTCGGTTTTTGGTAATTGGATGAATATATTTTAGTTCCATAATATTATATACAAACGAATGAAACAGTTGCAAATACTATAAGCCTACAAATATATGTATCATGTTTCAAAGATTAAAGTTCAAGATCGTTCTCTTATTACAATGTATGTCGAGACTATCCTGTTCCGACTTATTGAAACAGACAGAAATGCTGCTGTCTTGACATTGGATCTACATTCAATAGAATTTTCTAGATTTTGTGATAAAGACATTTAAACTAAGCCAGTAATGGAGATTTTTTTATTTACTGTTTTAAGTGTCAGTGTCACTTTTTTTAAACGTGCTATTTTCTAATACTTGTGACAAGGAGTAAAGAAAACATGAAATTAAGATATGGACTTTAATCGAAAAAAACTTTAATATTGAAAGTCACATTTACTAAAAATCCGATAGCTTTTCACATTCAAAATATATATTTGTATTTATAATAATAAAATCAGTTCTTTAATCTTAAAAATGTGATTATTTTATTATAACTAATAAATATTATAAACAAATCTCAAATTTTTAATCAAATCAAAATTTTCCTACATCTACTTTTTGAAGAATGACGACAATTTTTGTCTGTGGGTAATTCTTTCAAGCAAAATTCGAGTTTATAGCGAATATATTTTTTATCTGTAATCTAAATTAATTCATAGGATTCGTATTTCAATTTAATACCGGAAGTCAAACAAAAGAAACATTAGTCCCTACGATCGATAATTGGAGAAGATTGTAGAAATATACCCATAGAGATGTTTATCTTAAATTAGATTGCTATTTAGTTTGAGTTCAACTGACATTGGCAATAAAATGGCGGCTTGTCTTCATGTTTTTTCCCACGACTGTTTGCGTGGGAGTTATTGATTGTCGTGGGAATAAGATAAATTGCTTTGAATCATTACTTATAGTTGCTAGTTTTTATTTATTATTTAGTGCGGCATACATTTACAATTATTGTATTATATTGTACGTTGGCGTATGGTATTGTTGTATATTCCATTATAAATATATTAAAATCAATTAGTTAACTATAGTCTTAATATACATCTTCAGCTGCGGGCATTATTATTTATGGCATAAGTATTACATCAAAACGTAAAACATGATCTTGTAACGTCTCGTAACCAAGAACAATCTGTAAATTGAATATTCAATATTCAATGACAAAACATAAATAATATAGAAATATATATATTTTTTTAAATTTAATATTTAAAATTAATAGTTATACATTATTAGTCAACACTAAGAATATATTTCAACCGCAGATATATTAGAAATGTCGTTAAAAATCGGGATATTTTGAGGTGAGCTGAAATTGAAACAAAAAACTGCATTTGCTTTTAATGAAGTTGCGTGTGGTGTTGGCCTAATATTCAAATTAATATGCCCGGAAAATTCAATAACTTTCTCAGGAAATAACAAATCTGATTTCATCTATAATTAAAATACCTACATAATTATAAGACGAATTATTTAAATTTGCTGTAGTCTTAATGTATAATTAAATTAGCTTATAATTTAAACTACTGATCGTTTGAACTACTTCAAACTCTAAGAGCTCAAGCAAAATCACAAGCAAAACTAAGCAGCAGTGGCAGTAACATAACAGGAGTGGCCAACTCAATCGGGATTGAGATCCACTGACTCTCTTTCTAATTCTTTAAGTCCTAGGAATGTTTTAACTGTACTGATAAGTAATAAAACTTTTAATCCAAAATTTTTACCTTAAAAGAGATTTACTCATACAGAGTGGACACTTCATGAGTTGCTCGCGATGATAGATGCACGGTTGTTAGCATTTCAATAATTATCGTAATATTTAGAAAGGGATAGATAGGTACCGATAATTTTTTCCTTGCCCGCGATCGACGGGCTGGCCTCCCCTGATATATACACAATCGTCTAGTGTAACTAAATGAACAAATTCCTCAATATTACGCATATACCACAATTTTCTAGTGTAACTAAGTGAACAAATTCCATATTATATATATTATCTAACGTTCACGTAATCGTCACGCTCGATGCTAAATTCAGCAACACTAAGCTGATATATTGCTGACTTTTTGCTCTATATAACTCTCAGACAATAGAGAATGTAAGCTGTTTATACAACTATTAAAAGTTCTGTTGTAATAACGGAATACATAGGGAACATAGATATCCTTAAAGATACAGTGACTTTTAATTAGTTTTTATATCATACAGAGTATAAAATTAATTAATCTGTATGACCGCAGATTAAAATACAATCCGTTTTTTGGGTTTTCAGTGCATAGTGCATTTATCTGGATGGCGTTATAAAGGGTTTCTAAAGCTAATTATAATCTCGCATTATTCTATCAACAACTGTATAAACTTGATGTTTCCGGTTTCTATTTTAATTTAATTAATTGTATTTTTTTTATTTAAAATGAATCACCATAGATAATATCTAAGTTAAAAAATCCTATATTCTACATTATCTAAGGATTTAAATCACAAACGTTAAATGAACAGAACAGAATTGTGATCTATCAATTAGATATGATAATTATCAGGACAGCTTTTTGTCGGCACATTTTTTGTTATACAAAAATTCACATGAAATTTGAGATTCTGACAGCGCCACACCTGTTCATAAAATGGCGATAAAAATATACAAGTCTTTGATATAATAATTTGTTTAAAACTTGTTTTATTATTTAAAAAATTTATTTATTATAACAAAACTTTAATTTTAAAAATATTTCTGAGGGAAAAGGAATTAATGTTTAAATGTTTGAAAGAAGCTACTGAAAAAAGTACAAAATATACAACACAGTTACAATAACGGATGATGTGGAACTTAGTAAAAATGTAATTTAAATAATAATATTCGCTTTTGAATAGAATGAACAATTAGACAAAGAAAAACTAGGCTTTGCATTTGCCTTCAGAAATGGTTTGTAGGCTAATCGGTTCCCAGGCACATCGGAAACATTAAAAAACCCGCGTACTTTATTTATATTTTTATTTATTATTAAAGGCAAAAGTTTTACATCTTCAAGCCTCAAGGTATTTATTTTTTATTTTTTATTTTGCTTGTAACTTAATTGAAATATAAACATTTTAACACCTGAAATATTACTAAATTTTGTTTTCAAAATAAAAAATATTGGATACAAACATTTAAAATTATTATATACATTTAGGTTTTGAATACAAATCAAATTATGGGTTTATAGGATAGAGAAATTCAAATTAAAAGCGACGGGGGTCAGGAACAGTGACCTCCGAACTCGAATGGTTCATTGAGCACGGCAGCTGAGCGTCACCCATTCAATCATTCGCCATAGCCCATGGCGCGCGTTCAGTGTCGCTCCTAAACATTGAACGTACACACGCGCTGGCGGAATACTTGTGGACTGTTGTGGCGGGAATTTTGACATTTCGTTATTGTTATTATTTTTGTTACACTGAAAAATCATTTTTATTTTATTTTGAGTGTGATATGTGCGCTTAGTGATATTACGGTTTTGCAATTTGTAAACTTCCGAAATGACGTCGATGTACGAGGTGAGTGCACGCCATTTACACTTGACATTTAAGTTTTTGTTCAAATTTGTTCTGTAAACTGGTCCGGTTGGAGTGCTCTTATTTTTTTTCTCCTAATTGCTAATAATGCCACGAAAATGTTGTTAATTTTAAGTACATATTAGCACATGATTAGTACCTACAATATTTTAAAATGTGTTTGTGATAGTACGTACGTAATTAGTACAATATTTTATATGTAAGACCACTTCAATAATAAGCCATAACAATTGTTGATTTAAAATGATTTCATAAGCCAGTAGGTTTATAAGGATATAAATAAATTCTAACACCAAAATAAATTGATTCAAATAACAATTTCAATTGCAAAACGCTTGCAGAATATCCGACAAAGCAATGAATGAACTTTATTAGGTTTCAACATCGCAGTCAATAGATATTCCAAGTGTCACGAATTAACAATGCGGCTCATATCTATTTACGGCGTCTGTCCTTAGCAATAACTAAGTGCAGTTATTTTGACAGCTTTTACCATTCTTGAACCTTTGATAGAGATACGAAAGATTACACAACAAAAACATCAAACAGACAAATAAACGAGGTTATATATAATTATATTTTTATATACGATCTAATAAGGTTTTATATATTCATTGTTATTCTACCGGCGTCATAAATACTGATTAATTACGTAGTAAGAATGATTTTATTTACTATTATAAAAATTAAGATTTAGTTGCTTATCATAATCTGAAATAATTGTTCAAATCTATCCAGTATTTTTTACGATTTTCAATTAATCAAAAAAAAATTCAATATACAATATTAATATAGATAATGGTATACTAATGTTATAAAGAGGAAAGATTGGTTTGTTTGTAATCTATTAAAACTACTGAACCAATTTTAATAATTATACTTAAAAAATACATCATATTCCTAAGTAACGTAGATATACATTTAGTGTGTATATCTTAATATACCAGTTTCCTCTAACTTCTAAACTCAAATCTGTTGAACGATGTTTATATTGCTAGTTATCGAGTGCATTGTACCTATTTATATTTATACTGGCATCGTTTGTTTACATTGCTTTTGGTTTACAGAGAGAGAGAGAGAGAGAGAGAGAGACAGGGAGAGAGAGAGAGAGAAAGAGTATGAGGAATTTATTACGCGCTGTTTATTCTGATTTTAGTACTGATATTTTGGTAATGACTTCCGTTTGATATAAAAGGATATGTTTTCCTAATATGGCGATAGAAACGAAGCTTTATTATTCATAACCATATTATCTGTTGCTAAAGTTATTCGTCATGAAGTTGTTAATTAAGATCCAACGGTCTTTGATAACAGATAAATTATCTTATCGATATCCGTTACGTTTTATCTGAATGTTTGCTATTAATATTATTCTGTTATCGCCTATGAATATTTGCTTGTGGTATTTTATACAGAATAAGCTGAATGTACAGAAAAAAAAAATAGTTTTTAAATTAAATAAAAACAATTAACGCCACCGTGTGTCTTTTATATAATGACAGTGTGTCTTTTATATAATGACAGTTTAAAATTGATTAAAATAATGTCATCGTGTGTGTGTAAAACTTCAATATTAACAAAAATCTCAAAAACCAATACAGTATAGTCGAGATGATGAACCCATTGTGACCTGCTTCACAACTTTCACCTCAAAGTTGTGATAACGTGCAGTACCTGTCATTTAGTTATTTATGTTCATTGGTTACTTTCACTGTCATTATGGTTTTAATAACCGAATTGTATTTGCTGATATGTTGATAAACTTATTTAGTTCTTGAAGGTGGTAGAGGCTACTTGACTTGGCTACTAGAGTAGGCATACATGTAGATGTCCCAACCGTACCTTTTCACAGAAGATTGCCTGGTAGTTACTATTTTAAATTATCAAGTTAGAGACTTGGAAAGCAAACACGAACCTTTCTCCTCAATTTCCTAGCATCCTTTATCCCTCTCCACTTCTCAAGAGTGACAACGCAACGCATTACTTGTAAAAGTTCGGCTTTACTACCTACCATAAACTACACTATCTCGTCCATCGTACTAAAAAGAAGTTTGGGCGATTCAATATTGTTCAAGTTGAAGTTCTGTTATTGTGATTTAATAACATCAAGTATAAAGTTGAATAACATCGGTTATTAAGCTCTTCATCTTCATCCAAGTTTAAGGCCTTGCAAAATCTTTAATACTTCTAAGATTTTGTTATAAAGGTAGTTTGACACCTAAAGTGTTCGAGAAATATGTTAAGATATTATTTATATCTAGGAAAATACATGTCTAGAAAAATATTGAAATGAATCATTATATTATTATTAAATTCTTCTTTAGTTCCTATAGACTTATTATATATTAATTTGTATATAATAATTGAAATATTTCGTCCACACAAATATATTGAAGATTATTTATAATAGGAACATTTGAATAATATTTCTTTAAGCCATGTAATGATGAAACATTACATTAAAAATACTGAGTGGTATAATGTTATCAATACTAAAAGCTTTTTAGTATATTAGTATATTAGTCATCTTTATTTAGAATATTACGTAAATATCATAAATGATGTCAATGCTAAAGATAATAAACAGATTTGTGAAATAAAAAAAAAACCTTTAATATAATAAATATATTTGTGAAATAAAAAAAACTTTTTTATATCAAAGTATATTATGATTATCAATGAAATTATTCTTTTATTTAAATTTTGTATTTCGGTAATGGTGAACCCGTCTGTGCCATGGCATGCATGACGCCATCACTGACTCATGCCAGATGCTCTCCCAAAGATTTATGATTTTCGGACATTTATTGATACAACTTGTATTTTATTTTAGTATACTTGTACTGGATAAATTACATGTATGCGTTGTAATAAAATTCGACATTGGTATACTTACCACCTATGATTATATTACTTACTGCCAGGTGGTGGTGGTGGTACCAGGTGGATGCATTAACTTACTCTAAAAATTTGATGCTTAGCATATGCATATTAATATCTGAAATTAGTCCACTCCCACCAGTGAATTTTAGTCATGCATTAACTTAGTCTTAAAAATGTATGCATTGCATATGCATACTTAAATCTGAAAATAGTCCATTACCACCTATGACAAATTACTTACCACCAAGTGGTATGTAGTTATGAAAAGAAATAATGTTTCACTTTATTTTTAAATGTTCTTTGTTTAAATATATCCGTTGTAATTTATGAAGATATTTATAATATATGTTCATAATCTAATTCATGCAGCACAGTAACCTCCATATTAAGTTCCATTTCGTTCTTATCCGGTTTTACGATTATTATTCTGTTATAGTATTTATGATTTCAGGTCAATGGATTTCGTTACATTTTTTATTGCTTGTAAATTTTGTGTCTTCGTATAACTAATCACTTACAAATAATATATATAAAAGTAATTTACAGTTTTGATAAATTATAAAAAAATATAATAAATTAATTTTCTAATTAAGATGACATATAAAAATTTTTATTTATTTTGTTTTATAATTTAACAGACAATATCTATAGAATTAACCATTTTATTTAAACTGTCCGAATACATAACATTTAAAATATATATATAATATTTTTTCTATTATTAAATTTCATAATAAAATTACAATAACGAGTGGTAAATTACAGGAAAAAGTAAGTTTCTATTTAAAAACTACCGCAAAAACCTCGCAAAGATTTAAAGGCTTACAATTAGAGCATATCGACTTTATGAGTCATCTCATAAAAAACAGCCTTCACATCGCTAACTACCCACAATGAAGCCTTAGTAGGTAGTTAAGAGTTTCGTACAGCGTTAATTACGCCAAATTTAGAAGGCATATCCAAATTACTGTCTTGCGAAATTATGTTGTTACATATTGTGTTTTTTGATGCTTTTAAATATATGATTAATGTTGTCGAGTTTGTCTGTATGTATTGTGTTGCTTTAAAAGTTTTGCTTCCATTTTCATTGTATAGATCGTAGAATTATGAATTTTTCTTCCAGAGTCGGTGTTAACAGAGCATTATAATCTAGGTATCTACAAATCTAGAGTAAATGTGGTTTCATAGTCAGCGTGTCACATCGTAGTCAGCATGGTACATTACAGTCAGCGTGTCACATAGTAATCAATATGTCACATCGTAGTCAGCATATGACATTGTAGTCAGCATGTCACATTGTAGTCAGCATGTGAAATCGTAGTCAGCGTGTCACATAGTAGTCAACCTGTCACATCGTAGTCAGCATGTGACATTGTAGGCAGCGTGTTACATCCAATAAAATGAAAACAAAAAAAAACAAAAGAAACATTAGAAACAAAAGAGCATGATTTAAATGTAGATTTATGTTCTGATACTTCACAAAATGCCAAAGATTCTCTGATAGTTGAGTTGTTACAAACCTTCTACATTTACAATTAGACGTGGGAGCATTCTCGCAAGACTCGAGACGGTTGACTGATGTTACCAATGAGAACTAATCAATGAGACGCATTGTGTCTCAATAGATTGTTGGTAAATGAATAGTAGTTTAATAATACTGAGAGCGTAAAAATATTGGTATTTGAAGAGCATTTTTCTTGTATTAAAATCAAGAATTAAATATTATTTGTTGGCATATTTTTATATTTTATTAATAAAAGTTTTATTTAGTGCCTGAAAACCACAGTAATTGTTAATGTAATGGTAGAAAAAAACGGTCTGGGGGTCATTCTCTTGTACGCTTCAGTGATTTTCTTAGGACTTAATAAGACCGCCCATGATTCTACCAGGGCAAATAAATTAAGTTAAGTTTGATATACACAATACTAGCTTCTGGCCGCGGCTTCACCGGTGGAATGTTAGCCTGTTAGAATGTTACTGGATGTACAATGCTGCACTGATGCAAATTTTCATCTCAATCCGTTTAGTAGTTTTGGCGTCAAAGAGCAACAAACACATAAACATCCTCAGAAACTTTATGTATTTTTAGTAGAAAAGTAGTAATTAGTAGTGTAGTAAAATCAAAGTAATTTGAACTATATATTAAAATTTATCTATAACATATAAAAACATTTTAAACAAATTTGTCTACAAAATTTTAAAAAATATCTACCTAAATTAACGTTTCCAAAGATTGTTCTGTCGACATTATTCTAAATAAAAATGATAAATTGCTTAAAGATTTTAAAATATTCCTTATGAGGACATACAAACTTGACTACATCCTTTTTAAATTGATTTATAACTTTATGTAAACATTTAAATTTTATTTGATTTTTGTTTTAATAATAAATATCGCACCCACGGCATCGACAGACAACTTGACAGGCGAGAATTTTATGCGAAGAATCAGTTCGACCTCGCCTTTAGATTTCATTTAGGTCTATCTTCCGGATTTACTCACCAATTATATCTATATATCTATAGCATTTAGTCTCGGCAGCGTCTGTCTGTTTGTATGAACGCGATAAACTAAAATTATGAAACAGATTTTTTGCAGTTTTCATTAACATATAGTATGATGCCTGAGAAGGGTTTAAGTTTAAAATTTATTTATGTTTTTTACTGAAGTTATTATTGTTGGAGAGGTCTCAAAAATAATTCCTAAATAAATAATACAGTAAATCGAGAATATAGTAAGTAAAAATAACTCAGTATTTAATATTAACAATAAGGATCACAATTACCGAAAAACATGTCGAGGTTGCGGGCGGAAGCTAGTCAACTATATATAATTATTCGGCTGTACTCACGTCAATACAAGAAGAATTTGAACGACCAGCGTCGAACCCATTAGACGCCCTTATTTGTGAACTCGGAGCATGGCGGAATCGCGGCTCGAACTTTATATATATACGATGATTTTTCAACGCTTATTTGAATCAGTGACGCCTGGAGACTTCTAAAACAAGTGACATATGCTAAATATTTCTTATGCATATATTAATTGTGATTTATGTAATAATATTCATTGCTGTGTTATTTATGTACAGGATGTTATAAATAATTTATTGTACCACATAACAATACCAGATTTTTTTTTTGTTATTTCACGTATATATGATATTAATTATTCCTGGTTATAAATTTAAACTAATAAAATAGATTTTTTAGTTATATTAAGTTATTGCAAAAGTCTGTCTGTCTGTTCATATAATTTAATAAGTATAATTTTATGATATGATCTTAATGGGTTATTGCTAATGTGGCAAGTCTTTTGTCCACAAAGGCTTTCTAATTGACCTTTGATAAAGGTGTCTGGAAATAGTCCAAGGGCATCTGGTGGCGGATTTGAGATCCGGCGGTCACGACTGGTTCTGGTTCACTTTGACTACATATTAAATCTATTAATTTTCGTGAATCTTTAAAAAAACTAAATATTACTATCCGTGAACTAGATATTATATATATTATTTCATTAATCATTAAATATATAAGAACAAAAAAAAAAAATTCCAAATATCAATCTATCATTTTAAACTTGTTTTATTGGGGCTGAGATAGTCCGATAATTGTTTTTTTTTATTAAAGCTTTTAATTTATTATATATAATTATGTTCAATTTTTAGTACGAAAATAATTGTAATTTTTGTGAGTCATCAATACTTACATCAAACTCCGCGTCAATTTATATATAATTAAAAATTTTTAGTTCGAAATAAAGAAAAACTAAAACTTTTATCGTTTTTGTAAGTCATCAATATATACATCAATCTCCATTTCAATCTGCGCTTCAACATTTTATATTTATAAAAAATAATTTTAGTTCGTGAGTAATAAAAATAAGTAGTATAATAAAAATAACATCAATCTTCATATCAGTCTCCACGGCAGTATCATATGTTTATAGATAATAGAAAAATTTTAGTTCAAAATAATACAAAATAAAAGAAAACTGTAAATTTTTTGTAAGTAATTAATATTTACATCAATCTCCATATCAATCTCCTCATCAATGTCCACATTTTAGAGAATCACGGACATCTCACGCACAAGTACATGGTCTGAAAGCTGACCGTTTGACCCAGAAACGTGCGGCCATCCGAGATAAGACTGAATGTTTTATTAATCGACCCTTGTTCCGTACAGCTTCACAATTGACTATGTATGAACCTGTATCTCCATTGCGGTAACTTATGAATTTTCTCCAGCCTTGATTAAGATTAATTGCGAATTAATACAGTTGTCCTAACCCTCTGATGTACTTGAGACTTATTGACATATATTTTTTAATAAAAAAATATTTTTTTAACTTTCCCTTGATGGTTACAAAAATTTGAAGTGAAGTTGAAGAATTCTCTCTTTTCTAATATTTTTATCCACAGCGTACTTTTAGGTTGAAATTAAATAATTAATAGAATTTTCAGAACGCTTTGCGGAATGTGAACACCATATCTCACTTTACTTTGGAATTAACACGAACCTCTTAGCTGCATGCTCTCATTATTCGATTATAACTAGAGAATACATGCAATTAGAAGTAATGATTAATTATACTTATTAGCGAAAATAAATTATTTTTTCTTGATTGAGACAAAGTTATTACAATTAATAAATATCCTTTTTTTTTAGAAGATTTGTTTAACTATAGAACCTGCGTTTCAAACTATTAATACAATTACTACTTAATATATTTAAAAATTACTAACTAATATATTTAAAGTATCCAAAAAAAGTAAATTATGGAACTGTAACATAAGAACAAAATACAACAACATCGTAAAAGAAAACGAAACTTAGAATGAGACGCCGAGACAATCAGAAAATATCATGTTGCTTAGGACGTCTAAAGACAACATAAATAACAAAGATAGTATGTAAAGTCGCATTTATGCACCAAATTAAGATTTAATCCTAAGGTTATTGGCTGTATAGGAACTGATTAAACTATCAGCTGATTTCAACTTAGCCAATAATGTGTGAGGTGGAGAATTATTTACGCCTGTCGGTTTTACCGACGCCTGAGATTACCTCGCCTACGCTTTACGGATTAGCGCACGCTGACAAGTCTATTTTATGCTGAAGATACGATTAACTGACGGCTAACTTATTTAAATATATTTGTTGACATTTTAAACCTGTATGAGATCATAGTTATGACGCGTTCATGCTTCGTCTGTGTGCAATGAAATATATAATTCAATTTTAAAATGCTTCTTCAATTATATGCAGTGTAGAAACCGTTTTATTATCTAATATTAAGCTATATTCACACTTTCAATTCAATTTATTAATCTCAATCTGTTTTAGAAAGTCTAGCTGGAGATAATTGAAAATGTTATTAGTGGAGTTGTTTCTGATAGTCTAAAATTATTTTTTATTTTCTAATAAAGGCTCATTATCTGAAATACTTAATACATAACTCTCACTTTCACGTCTCAATGATTTAAATTCGCTTCACGTTCGGTTTGTGGATTCAGCGAGGTTGTCAGACCTCAATCAAACTCATAGTGGGTGTTCAGACGTCAGGCGTTTTTTTGCCAAAACTTATTCATCGATTGTCTCAGTAAATTGCTTTTAATTTTAATTACTGATGACAGGTTTTCTTTTTTTTAAATAACATGCTTATATACATACGAGTAATATTATCATATCGTAAGTATTCTGCAATATACTATTATGATAAGTTCTGGATAGACTTTCACACGAGATGTTTTTTTTTTAATCGCAGCATATATTATTTACTGAATACAATGAAATAGTATTTATAATGTAATTGATAATTAAGAGAAAGACTTAAAGTCGTACATTTCGTTTAGACAAGTCTTTCCCTTGCACTGTACCTCACCTAAGGAATATCTCATTGGATACAATTGAAGATAGTATAACTTAAAAAAGCATAGCCTGTTATACATCCTATGCTTTTTTAAGTGTTAAATACGTCAACTTAGAAGGACAAATTTAATAAACGATTAGGCGTCGAAGCTACGACCTGTGGGTAGTTCGTAAACAGGCGTGGAGCCTTGCTCGTGTGGTATTACAAGAGTATCCATAGGTTTTCTTGCGTGATCCTCTTTTTGGATGTACCCTCGAACTCTTTTGGACTTGTAATGTTTTATGTACGTTGAAAACGGGCAAATAGAGTACAAAAAAAATACTAATTATATGATTTTGACTATATTTATTCAAATTTTTTCTTTTTTATATGAACTTTGTTCGTGTATTCGTCTGCCTCGTACAGACTATATTATACATGGTTTTTACGTAGTCTCTTGATAATTCAATCTCTCCCAATAAGGAGAACAATACAAAGTCGCAAAAACAATTTCATCGAATATTTTAGGACTGCGCATTTGACACAAGTTTATTTGAGGTACTTATAATACGCGGTTTTTATTACATTACAAATGAATATATAAGTACGTACACACACACAGAGAGACACACACACAGACACGCGCTCACACATACACGCACACACACAGAGACCGTGTCCCTGTGTGTGTGCGTGTGCGTGCCCACGCACAGATTCGCACACACACCCACACGCACACACAGCCACGCACATACACACACACTCATACACACAGCCACGCACATACACACACACTCATACACACAGACACGCACATACACACACACAATCACACACACACACTGTAGACGAAAAGATATATAATAAAAACAAAAGTATTCAACTTATCTCAAATTGTATTTATATAACAAAAAAAAAGAATTACTTAAAAAAATACATATATTTATATCTTTAAGTGTAAATCTTCTCCATAAAATATTTTGAATGTAACACGTGGAAATAATTAAAAGGAATTTACATTTTATTACCTCTATATAAGGATTTTTAAACGAATATTATAAATCCCAAGCTGAAGGAATTTATTTCAAAAATTCAACCAAGTTAAATACCAAGCTTTAGGATCCACGTAAAAAGATTGTAACGTATTTTTTATTCGTTTATAAACATTTCAATTTCTTTTTATTAAAGTTTAATGTAATATAAATAACAAGTTCACATTGTGTTTGGTATGTCAGAAATTAAAAAACCTTAAAATACTAAAAAAAATATCAAATTAAAAATTTTCTAAATATAAAAAAAACCAAGGGATTTAATAAAAGTTTGAAAAATCCAACAACCTTATAAACACTATTAAATACACAACAACAAAAAATAATTTCAAAAAAGAAATAAAATAACCTTCTAACTCCATTGAAACATATTGAATAGTTAAAATAATAATCAATCGATATTTTTTTATGTTTTACCACGTGACCTATTTAGAAATAGTGACTTAACACTATAAATGACAATTAGCGCACTAATAGACACTAAACTAAACTAGTTAATTAGTGCTTAGTGTCTTGTATAATGTAATGGCTGCTTGAGATGTATTTTAACCTTGCAGACGCTTCTACATTTTTCTTTTGTATTTTCCTGAGTTACGAGTTAAATTTAGCAAACAGTACAAATACATAAATTTAAGGATAAAAAAAAGGAAAGAAAAAAAATATACTTATATAGTTTTGACAACTTTTACAGTCCCATTTTGCATAGATCAAATAAATGTAAAGAGAAAAGATAAGCAAAGACAAGATAAGCAAAGAAAAGAAAATAATTCATATATTATTCCCATTAAATATTCCTCCCACATAAACATCTATGTATATACATTAATAAGGTTTGTTTATATGTATATTGATTTAACGAGAGCCTATTGTTCCTGGTGTTTTTCAAAATACAAATGACTCTAAAGTCTATTGTTTAATAAGGAGGTTGTTTTATTAAAACGCATTTATTTGCTCATTGTTCTACGATTAGATGTTACATTATCAGTTTGGTCCAAGTTATAAACTTTCAGCGTATTTGATAAACGAGAACCTGTGAGACAGATCATTTCTATTTAAAAACCATAAGAAACTAGTTGAACATCACGGTTTTAACCGAGACGTAGCTTAGATTATTTTAGATCTATTTAAGCCCAACATTTTTTTTAGTACAGGATTTTTAGGTATACTTGAACATTTGCCTTTTTAGAGCATACGGATTTAGTAATTTAGTGGCGTTCTTTCTTCCGATTTAACTAGTAGTTGCCTAACATTAAATACTATGCCTTCATCATCACACTGCTTCTAATTAAATCAGAAAGAATTTTTCCAATCCATCTTGTAGTTTCAAAGATGATTTTAAACAAACAAACCAACTTATTGCTTATTCATATTGAATAATATTGAACAAATAAACATTAGGAAATTCGAATTTGTTTACAAATGGCAACTTCTTTTACACTAATAAACATAGTTCTCTTAAATTTTATATATATTTTGTATATATCTTAAGCAGGTTTTTTTGTAACTTGTGCCACACGTACTCATTATTGCTTCAAGACACAATGCGGAACATTGCATATATCTCATGTTACTACCTATAGATGGTACACGCCTACAGTCCTAAGAATACAATTAGATGTGTAAATCAAAGATGAGTTTATAATTAATTAGTATTTCATAATAATTCATAACTTTCATAATGTCTACTGTGATCTTGACCTTATTATAAATAATACATCATAATAAAAAAACAAAGGCTTCGTATATATTGTTGTCAATTATATATTTCGAAATAACTTAGCAATAAATCTCTTGTTAAAAATAAATGTTAATTAAAAAAAAATCTTATAAAATCTGAATCAAGAAATATATAGTTAACATAATTCTGAACCAAGAAATATCAAGTTAACAAAAATCCATCTAATCAAAACTTTCATAGAATCTGATTGGTCAATTGAATGGAATGATTCCTTTGATTGATTGAATGTATTTACGTCACTCCAGACAATATAAAATAATTTCTTTGTATTGAATATCTCACCAAAAGGTTTGTTTTGATTGTGCCTGCTTTGTGATCTCATCATATACAATTGTGCCATGGTTGAATATGATTTTAAATGTTTTAAAATATAGTATAATATTATTTAGTTTATATATATCAATTGACAATTGAATGAATACGTGTAATAAATTTTTAATAAAATGTATATTTTTCAATTAATAGAAGTTTATTATATATAAGTTTTAAATAAAGCGTATTATAGCTTTGGTTACATGCAAAAATAATAAGAATTCAAATAAAATTAAAATTGAGTTGTAACATTGATAAAGAAATTTACCATTAAATGAAAGATATGTATAGTATATAATTTAAATTTTTACAATCAATAAAGTATCTAAAATAAATTAACAATACAATCTAATTAACTAAATAAAAATAAATGTCTCATTGTTAATATAACTTTCGCGTTATTTAAAAAAACTGTACCCTATGTGGTCCACAACCTGCTCTAGCGACAACTTTCTCCGTGCCAATAATATTGACATGAGATCAGTTCATCTATTGATTGAATGGATGTGAATAAACGTCCTCGAGAAAAAAAGTTTTATATGTACTGTAACATAAAAAAAAATTTTTTTTTTCAAATATACCCAATTATTTTTATTCTTTTTTATATTTCTATTTTATAGCATGAAGTTAAAGTAGGGTTCCGCAGCAATATTTTAAACCAAAACACAATAATGGCTTCAAGCATTAACATAAATATGAATTTTAAACTTTATAGAGGAACTTCAAACATACCTATATAATAACGTAAACTTGCATTGTCTTTCCATCATTACATTTGTTAAAATGCCAAAAAAAAACTTATTTTTATGTTTATGTCTAACAATTTAATTAACACAATATAAATAGTCGAACTTCGTAAATAAGTATTATTTGTAACACATGCTTCACCCTCCCCTTCAAGTTACTCAGTATTAAACATTAAATGATCTTTAAGTGTCAGTAATGGTAGGCCACCCCTCGTGTGTGTTAACATCTGCCTGGCACGTGCGAGCTTTATTCTTTGTAACGTATGTACAGAACTTAAAGTATATATATCATTTAGGTTTTGGTACCATCTGCTCGCGAGAACTCGCAGCTATATAAATATACGCCGATTTCTGACCCAGTGATTATTACTATAGAAGCACATAAAAAAAGTCTTAAATGTACAGAAAAATAAAGAAAACAAAAAAAATACAAAAACGTAAAAATATGAAAAGATTCCATAATATTGGCGTCACATGTAGATGATTTGCAGTTTACAATGCAATAAAATCAAAACCAAACCTGTCATAGGTTTCGAAATTCCTAAAATATCTGTTAAATAAACACGAAGTGTCGCGAGCGATCCATTAGTTAATATAATGATTAGTCTCTGAAACTTATACAGTATATACAGCATATACTTATATAGTATATACAGTATGTAACTCAGTGTATCCGATTCAGATGTAGTGTTTTGTTTTTATATATTTAGTTGATTTGGTCCTTAAACTTATTAATAAAAAGGTTTTCTGAAAAATCTAGTCTAAGATTAAAATCTCTAAAGTTGAATACAAACTCATTAATATGCTCTTATGAAACACAATGTAATGTAAATCTTTAGTGTCTACGAATCAATAGATTTGGATCGTATATGACAGTTATGAATATAGTGTTTTTTTAGATTTTTACGAGTACACATTTCAAATAAAACTATTTTTTACGGTTTGAAACTCGCGTATAATTTGGTTACATTTTAATATTAACCCGACGTTTCGAATACTTTGCAGCAATCGTGTTCACGGGTAAACGAGATGTAAGTGTATTTCAGTAAGTCAGTTAAGTAGTCATCTGATGACTAAACAAATTATACGCGAGTTTTAATCCGTAAAAAATAGTTTTATTTGAGCTATGAATATATATATATATATATATATATATATATATATATATATATATATATAATACATGTAATAACATATATTATGACTTGAATCAGGTCGTTCAGAATTAACACTAATTCTTTAATACTTACAATTATTATAATCAAGTTTTTCTTGGTAGCTAATAATATATAAGAGGTTTTGTTAATCTCTTGTGATCGTTCATTGTAAGCTAATTTATTAATCCCCGCCAAGGATATCGAAGTCGTATTTAATTATATTCTTTTAATTAGGCATTAGTTGTGACTGTTCCCCGAAATTTAATATTTTTCACTTCTGACGTATAATTGTAATAAATTTAATGGCTCCATTTAGTTATACAGATTTCTTTGAAACTAGTGATAAAATGGTATGTAATAATTCAGATTTCTTATTGAATATTGTTAATTTCATTTCATAAACAGACTAGTTGTTTCCACTGACTTCATGTGTCTTCATAGATTTTTTTTTTTAATGGAAGCTAAACTATTAATTAAAAAATCAGGTGCAGTTTCTAAAGCGACTCTTCTGAGTCATAATTGTACTCGCACAATTCCATCACAGAACTTTGTATTATATTTGTTGAAAACCCCAATACAAAGTCGTCAAATTTGAAAACCCCAACAAGGAACGCTAATATCATTATGGTCTCAAAAATGCGTGCAACTTGTTCATCATTTACAAAATTTAGTTTAAACAATAGCCTGGGAATTAGCCGTCGGCTGGTGTAACACAATATTTACCTGCTCTTAATAAGCATTCAGATTTTATGTTATTTTGATAATTTTGCCATTATTTTCTTTAAATACTAAAAAAATTAATACTATTAATCAAATTATAACGCTTTGATTATGTTTTGGAAGGTATTGAACATAATATATAAAATACTATTTTGTTCAAATAGATACAAAAATAATATTAAAAGTATAAAGATAACGACGGTTAAATAAATATGATTTTAAGTTTGTATTTAAATAAAGTATATCGTGAGAATTTTGCATCGTATCGAGATAATGTTTCTTAAAAAAATCATAATAAACTCAATTTAGTCCACGTGTTCCTTGCATGCTGTGCTGTGGGAAACAGCCCGGGGTGACGAAATGCAATTTGCTTGACAATCGCTTAGGACTTCGCCCCAACGCGTGGGCGGAGCTGGTTGCTAAGGAATGATAAAATATGCCTAATATTCAATATATAACAAGGCAATTTCAAGGTGATTTGAATAGTTTATCGAACTAGTCTATTTTAATAAGGTGGGCGTTAATAATTTATTTAGTTCATCCTTATATGATTTTTATATTTTATAATATTCTTATTCCCATGTGAAAATATTTTTAATATTATAAAAAGACTATGTCCTCTTCCGCAATAATTTAATATGAAATTGATACATCCTAAACACACACACACACAAACAGATACACACACACACACACACACACACACGCACACGCACACAATATCACACACACATACAAATACACTTCAATGTACACACATCAGATAAAATTACATAGAATGACTTGTTATTCCGGATAATATGTTTTAATATATAAGTGCATCATATCCCGTTGCTTTCATCCTAACCTCCACCCATAAATCCCTCCTACAAATAGTACACATTATTCCTCACCTCACACTTGAGGCTATTCAAACCATTTTACATAAGGAAACCAACTTAATATAATACTTGCCGCCATATGCAGGCGCTAACTGTAATTTCAGAGACAAAATGCCGCGACTAATAAAGTAATAAATGCACACTCGACACCTATACAAATACACGAGTCGACAGCATCTCCAGCACAGTAAATCTACTATCCTAATATGGCCCTTGAGGCATTGATTTAAATACGTTAATCGGTTGTCCATTCATGGTAGAAGGTGCGATGGAATGGTAATACTAATAGTTTCTAATAGCCGCACCGGTATGAACTGGTGATAAATCACAGGAGCCACCCAGCAGGTATGTGCCTTAACCGCAAATCCGTTCAGATTCACCACTTGCTTTTCACACTAAAGCTTTTATATACTGTATTTATAGTAAGAATTTAAATTGTAAAATATACTTAAATGTTTTGTTTTTTTTTTATATTTCAACATATATTTATATCTTCTATATATTATATACATGTCTCTGTCACACACAGACAAACAGACATACATATAATGATTTTGTAAACAGTATAATTATGTATCTACAGATTTAAATGGTATTATCAGTTATAGTGGTTATGAATGAACAAATCTACTACGGAAAGGTCTCCAAAAAAGGGAATAAAAAAAGTTAAAATAACTAAATTTAGTAGGTTTTATGTGCTTTTGTGGTAATTTAGTAATTTTCTTATAATCTTTATAAAACAAATGTTATAGACAGTATATATATTTATCTAGATCTAGCGTCAAAAAGTTTAAATGTACAGACATTCTAACATCATCGCATACAAAGCGTCCATATTTCTTGTTCACGTTGAGAAGTGAAGGGTCCGTGGTTTACTTTTCAAAAGATCGATTTCACTCGGATTTAGAGCTTTTATATTGTTACTATTGTATTACATATATAGACAAGTAGTACCGTTATGAAGAATGAAACCTTGTTTAAGCTAAACTTTATTACCCGTTTATTGTATTTTTAAATGTGCAATTATAAAGCGATTGATCTAGTGGTTGGTGGTCTTGGTAAAACAAGGATTGGGGTTCGATTCCCATACAGGGCAGTTGTTAGTGTGATCCAAAGATTGCTGGTTCGAGCCTGTTATTTGTATCAGTTATTGCAGTTTGTGAATCTCTCCCAGACACAGATTATTTCTCTAGTGTAGGCATTGCTTTTTTAAACAATAAAAAAAGACAATGATATATTAAAAACAGGAAATTCTTTAAATATTAAACAACTATATTTTGTTATTATGAAGCAGCTGCAGACAGCACTACGGTTTTCTATAAATTAAGTCATTTTTATTATCATTAATTAAATCAAGTCATAAGTTACGATAAAGAAAATCTTGAAGAAACTTTTCGGTAAAATTAATATACTTTATAAACTTTTATAAAAATTGAGACAGTCCTTAAAAAGACTTTTAAGAAAAAAATATTTATCTATATTAATATTATAACGCAAAAAGTTTGTTTGTTTAAGCGCGTTAATTTTTAAATCTACCAGGTCGTTTTGAAAAATTCTTTCTTATTATGATAGGCAGGTTTATAAGGAAGGCTATAGGCTATCTAAAATTAGTCTAATACTTTTAGTTATTTTTATAGTAAAAAGCGTATTGCATCCGCGGGTGGCACCGCGAGTTATTTATATAGTACAGGTTACAACGAATGTGCGGGCTTATCCCGTTTTCAACTATTCTACCTGTTGGCGATGGTACTTTCAAAAGCGCTTGGATATATTTTAATCATAGTTTACCATTTTCATATTGTAAAAATATGTTCGGAGTAATGTCAGGCACTACTCGGCGTCAATACTATATTGTGTGAGGCCCTGAGAAAATTCCCAGGAGGGGGCCCTTACCTAATATAAAAATGCTGAACCAATCATGTAATATTTTTTATTTTAAACATCTTTGTAAAGTAGTTTCAAACAAACGCTTTCATAAATGAGTTTAGTTACTTTTAATTTAAACCTGCGGCCTCTTCCCTTTGAGGACCGGAGTCATAATGTCATAGTCAAAATATAAAACGTACTATTCCTATTTTTTAATATTTCACCTTTATTGTCTTAGTTCTTTTATAGGATTATTGTATTGAAATACCAATATTTTTTAACAAAAAATATATAAAATGCCATACGATGCCTGAATTGTTTGAAATAAAAAAAATCTATATCAAAAATATTATTTACCCATTACAATACGATACAAAATAATATTAATAATTTAATAACAGTCAAAAACAGATTTTATATAAGTAATAAAAATTTTATTCAATTTCGTTTAGATTAAGGTTTCTCTTAAATTTTACACATTTTTATGAAAATAAATAGTTGCATATAAATAACATTTATATGGTGATAAAGATAACATTTTACAGCGTGTTAATTGATAGAGAAATAAAAATAAAAAGACAATAAAATGATTGTGTTGTCGCTATCTCTGGCTTTGTGAGAATAGTAAACGAAATGGGCAGAGAGGCGCAGGGACAATTACATGTAGATAATTTATAGAATAAACTATGAATTGGTAATAAACGTCTATTGAGGGGGGAGTAAACAAAGTCGTGGGTAGTATCTACTTATATATTTCTCAAGACAAAGAAATAAAGAATATATCAACCTTTAGTCCTAATATTTTTTTAGTTGAGCTTCTTTGGAACAAATATATATGCCTAACTCTAGTTATTTTTAATATATTTAACAGTTTCCAAACAAATGACTATTAAATCTACTTGATAGTAAAAAGATAACATCGCCAATGAATATCTAAAACTATGGCAAGTTGCATGTGTGTTGACTGGCTTAAAAAAAAAACAAAAAAGGAAAATATAGTGTGTTTGTTGAAGAAAGATGTTACAACGTTTACGTAATTAAATCAGTACAGTTATTTTTCTCTTTAAATATGGTGGTAATATCAAAGTGAGGTAGGATATTGATCAAGATGGTACCACCTTGTGATACATTCATCTCCAGTAAAGAATTTTACCTTCCATGAATTATACCTACCGTTTTAAAACTATCTTTTTATAATAAGTATTTATCTAGTTTTCAAAACAATCGTCAAAACTTTGTACTTAAAATGTACTATTAATAATAATAATAATATTTTATAATATTCTTAATATTATTTAAACCGCTGTCTCTTATAAGTCAGTCCACACAACACTATTCAAGGCTTTCACACAGATAACCTACTATCTGATATAAGTGTACTACTAGATAATTATTACACGTGCTGTTAAAATTATAATTGTAATTTGTTGTTATTAAATTATATAGTATTAATTTAACGAGAACTTTGTTATTAAGAAAATGTTTCCTTTTGGTTTATAAGGTAGAGTCTTTATAATTATATTAATACATTGAGTATCAGAAAAGCAAGACCTCAAAACTTCTAGAAAAATAAAAAATATAAAGCTGATATCTTGCAAATGTAATGAAATTGTTCATTAATCTATCCTAACAAAAGAAAAAGATAAATTGAAAAATGTTAAGTTTGTTAACTATAAACTAGTCGTATGAAGTAAAGAAAGATTATCCGCTGGTAACAGCTGTACAATATAAAATCCATACATTATAGTGCACTAATAATGCCATGCAAATCTGTCCAGTTTCATGTAAACAGCTAATGGCATGTCAGTAGAGCACACTTTCGCTTTATTGCTTTTATCGATCATTGCCCTGCTATTGGAAAATTTCCACGTCTGTCGTCTTATAATTATACAGTATATTTTTTGTATAATTATAATTACAGCCGCCTTTTGTATAATTATAACATACGATAGAATTACATTAAATTTGAAAAGAAAATTAAACTTTAATGTTTTTTACTTTTTTCCTTGTTTTATTTGTGATTTAATAATTATATAGTTATAACAACAGACATGAATGTAATTTGCCAATACCAGGGCAATATATATTTAATGACGATATTATATATATAATATACAGTATATTATAGTTATTCAAATCTAAACAGATCGGTCTCGCGGTCTCGTTATAAGATAATCATTAATCTCCTGTAAGTCGCAGATTACATTGCTTATTAGACTAGAAAATGTCTGTAGTCTCGGTAGGTCTTGTAGAACATAAACACAGCTTCACACTTGCTTATCTTCAATGAAAATAAAAAAACTATGGCAGGTAGTTGTAAAAAAAATATTATTAAATGTTAGAGTTGATTATAACATAACATAAGGTACAATTTCTAGAAGCACAGTTTCACACTTGCTTATACTCGACGAAAATTAAAGAAAAAACTATGGTACGCGCAAAAAATAGAAATAATAAATGTTAAAAGATTCTCATACCAAGATAAATTTCTAGAAGAAAGTGCCAACCCTGGTTTCAATTAGCAAGGTCGCATAGCTATTGGTTTCAAGAACCGCTTGCTGGTAGCGGTTGGAGGTGTTTTTATCACTTGACATTCTTACTTGTCGTTCAGTCTCGTTGGAGACGAGGTATTTCTTTTGAGCGATTACTATTCACGCTTCATTGACAACTTCAGTTATGCAAAAGGCTTGGGACCTGTGTGTTTAGTAGTTATTATCTTATATTAGGTTATCTAACCTGTATGGATATTATTTATTTTATTAATATTCATACAATAATAATACTTATACTACTTTTTATTGTGATTGAATTAATAGAAAGTATGTATTAAAAATCATATCAATGTCTTACCTGCAAACAAAATGATTGCAGGTCAAAACAATAATTATTATTATCAATAAAAAGTGTACAGCAGTTTCTTTTCTCCTAATGTTTTCTAAGATTTACACGAGTACTACACATTTCAATAAAACTATTTTACGGATATAACTCGCGTTTATAACATTTTTAAATTTAACCCGACGTTTCGAATGATTTGCAGCAAACGTGATCGCGGTAAGACGAGATGATGGAGTCATTATTTTTATTATTCGTAGTTCTTTTCTCCTGAATGTTTCGATGTCGAGGCATCCCTTACTATTGAAAGAGATTAGGATTTAAAATCGGCCTTTGATGCATGCCCGCTGAGAGCTAAATCTTTGCTTTTACTAGAAACAGCATGAATTCACTCCATTTACTTTATAGGACCCAAAGTTTTTCTTTAGCATCACAATGCCTTTGACAAAGATAAACAAAATATTTTAAATTTATTTTTTGAGTACGTCAACGTTTTCACACAATTCGTGACAAGCAAATATGGCATCTTTAGTATTTCGATGCGGCTGAGACCTCAAATTGGTTTTGGATGATCTCACTTTCCACGCAGTAATAATATTTTTCATACCGTATAACATAAGGTTTATTTTTTATTTGTTGTTCCAGTCCATTCACTCATTCTTTTAAATATGCTTCCTCTTGCAATAACTTCCTCCTTTTTCCATATTCTCAGTATAACCATATTGGCTTCTTCATCTGCATCACCGGTCTTACCCATTTATTTTTATTCATAAACCTTTTCAAGTATTTCTTCTATTGTTATTGTTTTTATAATTGCCTACTACAATAAAATGACATTCGAATGACATATTGACATTTTGGACAATGTACATTTTCGATTATCTTCAGGGTTCAAGCTTCCATATAAAATAGTTGCTCATTTGATACTTCGTCAATTATACCGGAACTAATCTAGATGTGATTTAAATTATACAATATTGCCAAACTCAACACGTAATACAACATAAAGATCAGTTTGCGTAACTTGACCACAGAATAATGCTTAACTTAGAGTAATCTTGACCACGATATATTGTAAACAGTTGTCGTTTTGTAAATGTAATAAAATATACATAGACATAAGTTAAGTAGAGAGCCGATTAATATCTCCAGATTTGAAAGATTGTAAGTTCCCTAGAGTTTGTTTAGAAGATAATGTATCAGAAGGATGGGATTCATGATATTAGTAAAAAATATTCTAAAATTGTTAATGTATCTGCAATGTTGCTGATATAAAGTCCACCAGGATGTCAAGTTAAGAAAATTCTGTACCTTTCTATTTCATTCATTCATCATTTATTTAAACAATAACCTTTTGTGTTCCAACTATTTAGAATTGTGACATTTCGTGGGTTGCGTCCAAAATGCCGAATTCGTGCTGGATATTATATTAAAAAGTTTATTCAATATAATCCATTGTATTAACATTTCGTGATTTATTTTTAAACGGTTATATAATTCGGATTAAACTAGATTTCGATCATAATATTAATTCCACAATACATATAATAGATTATATAATATCAATTGGTTTATTTTAACTGAAATCCTGTAATAAAACGTTATTAATTATGAAGTAACAAAATCAAATAAACTCACAACTTAAAACATGGGCAGATTGATCAGAGTGGTTCATGTGTGATTTTTGTATAAGATAATCATAAGAACTTAAAGGAATATAATGTTTTTTAAGATTTACACTAGTACTACAAATTATAGGAATTTTCAAACATTTCAAATTTCAAATGAAACTATTTTTACTTATTAAAACTCGCGTATAATTAGGTTGCATTTTTATTGTAACCCAACGTTCGAATGCTTTGCAGCAATCGTGTTCGCGGGTAGACGAAATGTAAGTGTATAGGAATAATTGCATTTTTAACTAATTTAATATTATTGTTTCAGGGAAAGTCGGTAATTCGGCCTATAGCTTTCAAGCCGCTCGGCGGTCGTCTGTCTGCAGGCGGGGAGCGCTACGGCTCCACACCGGTGCTAGCCAGTCGTCCGCCATCGCTTATGACTTTATACGGTAGTAAGTAATATATATAAATAATAAAAAGAAAAGAAAAGAAAAAAAGCTTTTATTGCTTTATCCTCATTTACTAGTAAGGAAAGTGTGAAATCTTGTCCAATTGAATTTCTTTATATATACATAGTTTCCTAAATCTATTTTATGGGTGATTTTAATACTTTAGCAAAGCCAAATAAAGTTATACAATATCCTTTAACATTAGCTACCGCCTCTGCTTGTGACTCGCTTAAATATAAATGTAAATTAGGTTATATAATATATCAAAATTAACTCTACTTAATAGTAATACAAAAAAAACTTCATAAAAATGTATTTGTATTTACAAAATTATTAGAATATATAGATAGAGTTTTTTTGCTCTAATATATACATACTTAAAGGTTCGTCTGATGTCCGTGAAGCTCGTTGGTGTGGGTCCCCACAGCCCGCGTCACTGTCCGCGCTGCCGCCCGCCCCGCTGCACCACAGACACCACTCTGCTATTGTGTGAGTATTTATATCAATATTTACTTAATAATATATGATTTTAACAATACATTGTGTTACAAAATTATAATACATTTGTTCCCATACAAACGTTTAATATTACAATTGTCTCTTATTACCCGCATCTATCAATTTAAACTCGCTGTGAGATAATTTATTTATAGATCCATCAATGATAGAGTCATTTAGCTTCGCTTACAGAAATTTCTTTTATTGTTTTTTTTTTATTTTTTCCCAAACAGTTTACAAGAAATGTAAATTTATACCATTTATAGATATATGTACAGAACAAAACTCCAAACTAGGGAGGGCCTGTTATATGAAAATCCCAATAAATAAAACTTAGAGAATATATATAATATACGGCAAATAAAAAAAATGACAAATATGGTCTATAGAAATGTAATTAATTTTATCAAAAACTCAAAACATAAAAAATATATCAAAATACATTTGAAAAATTCATAAATAGTACAAATTTATTATGAAAAAAATAATATTAAAAAAAAAAGAAAAAAAAATTCAGCTCAATAAAACGCTTGTAAACGAACCACAAGTTATCCAAGCTGCTAGTTCTTTATCATTAATAATAAAGTAATCACCTCACAAGTGGATTCTACTTTACTAACATAATGCTTGTAATATACAGTACAGCTTCTATATGTCGTTAACATTATATAGTATGTATCGTTATGTATGTATCGTTGGTGGTCTCAGTTAATATACTTTGTTAAAACATACAAGAGTTTTACTTATAATGTATGCGTAGTTATTCATTTTGTTCATGACGTGACGTGACGTCATCAAATTCTTTAGTCTTTGTTATACATAATTTATTGTTAATAATAATATTGGAAACTTTTGACTGTGTTTTTTTTTAAATCACAGATTATATAAAGGTTTATAATATGAATAATTTCAAGTTCTATTTTAAATGAATTATATATATATATATATAAATGCTAAATTCATTGAAGCAAGTATCGATACGGTAGCTCAATTTATGAGGGACGGAGGGTTTCTCGGTAGTCGCTTTAATCTTGTCCGTATCGATCTATATATTTTTTTTCGATTTATGTTCACAGGGCCGTACTTGAACATAAAAATAAATACATGTACAATTTCAAAAATTTTTAGGGGTACATACATCTACAATCAATCAACTATATATTGAATCTATGTATTATATATTTGAACTATAATAATGATTTATTTTTAATTAGCTGTTATTCGCCTTTCCACCAACGGCTGGCAGATTTTATTTACTATTAGAATAACTCAGAGCATTAGTGTATGTTACATAATCTATAGCATATTTCATGAACCTGCCTATCATACCCAGGAAGAATTTCCCAAATCCATACCATAGTTTCAAAGATTAGAGCTTTCAATCAAACAAACAAACTCTACAGCTTCATAATATTACTATATTAGATATTTGTAACATAATATATGTTTAACTCCTTTAATCTGTAGCTAAGTCATATATATGTCTGTGTGTCTCACTACTCGTAACCGATTATGTGATTACTTAGGACTTGTCAGATAGGACTTATGGCAACTTCTCAAATACTAATAATTTGATAAAATATATTGAGAACAGACTTTGAACGTTAGATAAATTTTAATTAGAGAATAAATTTTATTTTCAGATCAAACTTAATATAATAAATTTTTAACACAGTTTTATTATATTGAATATAAAATATCTAATAAAATATAAATGTTATTGTTTGTGTCTTTGGAGATTAAAAATCGATGTTTCTTTGTATAATCTATATCTACATATATAAAGCAGGAAAGTTTGTCTGTTTAAACGCAGTAATTTACAAAATCGGATGAATTTAAATTAAAAAACTTTCTTTCATTAAAATAATTCAAATATTCGAAAATATTTCTGTAGTACAATTTCTTGGTTTTATAATGATAATAAATATATATTCGTGTAGTTTCACATCGGTGCAGTAGCATTAATTCTCTGTAAGAAAATTGTATCTAATGCATCGAGTCAAGAATAAAAGTGAGATGTGAAACTAGAAGAGCTAAGTTTTAGAATTGATAATATATATTAATTTAAACAAAAATTGTACATACTTAACGTATTTTTAATATTTTTGACAATAAATATATCCAAGGACCTTTAAAAGATAATTTGTAAAGATGTCATTGACTCATGGGCGCGGTCTATTACTAATTAAAGTTATTAACAAGACTGATCGTGTATGGTCGTGTTCCTCAATGAATTACTTCGGGCCGCTAAAATGTAACACCATTATATCATAACATATTTATTAGTATAAAAAAACAGAAATATACGCATTTCGTGTTGTATCTTTTATATGAAAAATAAAAAATATATTATTAAACTTTTTTAATTTAAATATATTTCTATTAATATTTCTTGGTAGCTTTTAGCTTACGCTTTTTTAAAATATTGATATCGAATGTTGATATATTTATTAACATTAATATTTTCAATATTTATTATATTAATAATTGAAGTTACATTTTAACAATAAAAAAATTAACTATGGTTAAATAGATATGTCAAGGTTACATTTTGATGGAAAAAATATTTTTTATTAGAGGCTATCGCCATTTTAGTGTTCGCGACACGCGCTATATAGTACACATTGCATTCAGACATATCGCACTGTACGGAACACTCGTGTTGAAACAAAGTGAAGTTAATAAGTGAAAATGAGTTTAAGGAATTAGTGCAAGTGCAATGTATAGGTAAGTGTGAAAAAGAAGATTAACACACAAACAAACAACACAATTTTTTTATTTTTTTACTTTGTTTTTTTTAAATGTTGCGAATTGACTGTATTATTATATTATGTATTTATTATATATTGTATTTATTCTGATATACATAGATTATGCGCTGACAAAAAGTTATTGAAATTGCTTTCACGTGACGTGAGGCGTATGATAACATTTATTGTAGTGTGTATTCTATTTATATAGCACTAAGACCTAGTATTTAATGCAGGTTCCAATTATAATTTTTTTGGGCAAGTGTACATGCATGTCATTGTTATAAAATAACTTTGAAAATTGGTTCATTTATGATTTTTTTTTAAATAATTTAACTTGTATCTTTTTCAGTTAAAAAAAACTAAACTAGGACTAACCTATGATAAATTTAATTTCTTATAAAACAAGTTAGTTTTTTAAGACATTAACACATTTTTAAACTATAAAAACAGTATAATATAATTTTATAATAACGGTTTTTTTTTTAAGTAAGTAGTTTATTAAACATTTCGTAGAAGTCTATTTTACTTGTTCACATCATTACAGAATTATTTGAATGTTGTATTCTGCGAAAACAATATTACCGTAACACTTATAAATAAATGCACATAAACACACACACACACACACACACACACCGACACACACATACACATAAACACACTCACACATATACATGCATACACACGTATACACATATACATACATTACCAAATGTATCTTTGTATGCTCACCACACATTTTTCAAATTCACGCTCGAAGACTAACCCATATCTTTATAATATTGCATTCCAGGAATAATGACTAATAATGAAACATTTATAACTGATTAAAATATATAAATACTATATCGCTTTTGAAGAAACTATCGGATAGTTAACATTATTACAAAGATTTCAAAAAAACATTACCGTTTATTTTTAAAGTCGGTTGATTCAAACTCGGTCACACAATGAACAAACACCTTATACGATAAAAACAGATTTACATACAAACTGTAATACTTTTAAATCTTGAATACACTATAAATATACTAATGAATAAAACATTGTCTAGACCAGCCTTAACGAGGAGTTCTTTTAGACTTTATATACACCTACGAAACTATTCTTTTCCTATTCTATTCTTTGTCCTACGTCTTATATTCACTTCGAAAGTTTATTCCTGAAAGTAAGAACTCTTAAAATTATCATAGTTTGAAAAGTTTTGTTTCAATATTACAATAATATTATTTTCTGAAACGTAATAAGCCCTAAACTAGTAACTGCAAAGTCGCACAAACTTGGGTAACAAAATATTATTTTATAACGAGTTGCGTAAAGGGAAAGTAAGATTGTTATAATATTACTTTTAGAGATGGTGAGGCCTGTCCCGTGATATTGTACATGTGCTTTTGATAACGCTTGTAATGGCTTGTTTGATCTAATTATGAAATTGAGTTTAGCAATAATTATACGAAACCAAACTGGAAATATATTTAAGTTTATAATAAACTTTATGTTTTATGATTATTTTATACTGTTTACTGAGTGCACGTGTGTGTTAATTGATTACGTTATAATCTATATCTACATATATAAAGCAGGAAAGTTTGTCTGTTTAAACGCAGTAATCTGCAAAATCGGATGAATATAAATAATTCTTTCGGATTATGATAGGCAAGTTCAAGAGAAAGTTTAGCATACATTACTACTCTTATTTTTATAGTAAATAAGGTCGTTCGTCCTCAGGTGGAACCGCGAGTAAAATCTAGTCAAATAATACTTATAATGCATGTAAACTCCACGTGTGAAAAGAAATCAATCTATTATTATTTCAAAGGGAGTGCAAACACACTAAGCCAAAGCTTACATGACAGATGTTCAGTGTACACTGAAATTATGATATGTGTGGAAGAACATTAAATTTTTTTGAAACTTGATTTAAATCCTTCCTACTAATTGTAACCGAAAACAATTTTCCAAACCCAAAATCATATAAATTTGTTTAGATTTTTGCTTAAACATCAATTTTTATTTAGTTATAAAAATTGGATTTTTCATATCATAAAATTGGATATTTAAGGTTTCAATTCGGGGTTGATTAATAAGACTGGGGGTGGAATTTAAATCAACGACTTCTGATATACTTGTAAATATATAGTGTACAATGGTCTTACTAAAATATCTATAGCAGCCATTTTTTTCAGATGCGTCGTCGGTACTCTTTATGTTCTTAGATATATTTGTTAAATTGGGGTTTCTTATTTGAGATATTAAAAAAACATTACAAAATGGTGGTTTGTTAGTAGAAAGAATATGTTAGAGAGTCCTTGCAAAGTTAAATAACATTAATTAATATTTTTTATATTATTATTTTGTTTAAATATATAATATACATAAATTATTTTATCATATCTTCTACTCAACTCTATATCAGCCTCAGTATATCACACTTAGCAACCTATTTATAATGTACATTTACAAAGATAAATAAGATATATTACAGAATATTAACTAAAATTATGTGAAAACTGAAGGTACAATAGTATGTTGGTCATACGGTCAGGAACCACGCTCCACGAGCATCAGGCTAACATATAATTAAAAATAATATGTTATTTCACAATACTGTATCATTGCGAAAGAGAATATCTACGGAAGAGGTTATTGTTTACAATTTAATTGTAATACGTATATTATTTATTTACAAATCAATGTTCTAGTATTAATATTTTGTATGTTGACACGATAGCTCAAATATTAGAGCGACGAGACGGTTTACCAGAGGTCGCAGGTTCAAATCAATATTTCACTCATTTTTTTTTATTATAAGACGTCAAACTGTTTTTATTCTTTAAGCTCGAAAACTATAGACTTGGAACTTTTTATACTAAGATACATTACCGTTATATATGGTAAGTATATAACAGATGATGTTCATGGCATAAGTTGAAGGTGGTCCAAGCGCAGCCGCGGGCTCAGCTAGTATCATACAATAACGGTGCAGTTATGTAAAATGAAGGCTTTACTTATCGTGTGAGTAACGCTCGGCTGCTGGAGCGCGTCGGGCCCTCGAGCGAGACGTCCATCATATACCTTCTCTAAGAAATCCTTATAATTCACCAACTTACTAGATTATTTTATTTGTAATTTGAATAATATTATAATAATACTGTTTCAATCTAGTAACATAAGTTAATTCAACGTAGTAATATAATTGTAAAGTAGTAATATATTGTATCCTGTAATTGTTATATATATAATCTGAAAATAAAATAAAAATCGATTTTTCAAAACATCTTCAGTAATATTTCTGTTCTCTATAATTTTAAATCGATAATCTTCATACCGTTTGATTTATAATATGTCCTTAAAATGTTATATAATCTAGTGTATTAAGAATCGATATCGAGTTTTAAAATACAGCAATCGTAAATATTTCCCAACAATTGAGAACATCGTCCATAAAGATTAAATGATAGCGACAAATCAATATAATATAACTTTTACATTTGATACAAAAACGGTAATGTTATAAGACCGGTGTGATCAGAGCGAGTTTTCTATTCTATACATCGAATTGCATAAACTTTGATATGTATGAAATAAAAGTTGTACTTTACTTCCGCTAGATGGCGTTGCTCTTATTTTATTGAAATTACGTTTACGCAAACTCCATCGAGTTTGTTAGAAAACTAGAAAGATATAAAATGAAATAAAATGAAAATAAAACTGAGTAATCGGAAACATATTATAATCAAAATTAATACTATAAATAAATACTATATCAATGAATGCTTAACAAATAGCATATAATAAGTTTCATTATAAAAAATTAACTATTTACGTCTATTAGGTATTCTAAGTATATTATATAATAAATTAGAAAAAGGAGTTTATTTGTTAGTCAGTATAGCAAAATACCCCTTAGAAATATTTAACAGGCACTAGTTGGAACAGTTATGAGAACATGTTCCGAACTGTAGACAAAGCCGCAGGGAACAACTAGTTATTTATTAAGCTCACCTCCGTATAAAATATATCAGCAAACTGCATCCAGGCTTTTAATAAGATAATGTGAAATCAATTTGCATTTATAACGTTTAGTAGAGAATTTGATAATAGATAAGATTATGGTTTTTTTAATTTTTTTTTAAAGTTTTTTTCTTTATAGTCATTTAATTAAATAATTATAATAATAAAAAGAATGTTTTTTTTAGACAAACAGCGGACAAAATTTTAACAATAACTATGTAATATGTTTAATAAACTCAATTTAATAAAGTTTATCTAATTTCCAGGACAAAGTCGAGCTCAGTGCTGGGAGAGACCAAGGAGCCAGCACCAGCTCCCTCGCCCGCTGACTCGGGTGTCTCCGAGCTGGAGCGAGACCATCAGGACTATAGGTAGAGAATCAATGTTTTCTTCCTACACATTTAACACTGGGGTTGGTACAGCATGTACATTTCTTCATCTCAACTCTCCCATTCCTCATCTCAGTGCTCCTTCCTGTATCTTCTTACAATCTATATTTTCTCTAGTCTGCTTCTTCTACCATCCATACTCATATATATATTTTTTTTGCTAAATTATATGTCCATATCAAACCATTCTATTGCTCCTCAACTTTTCCATCACCGAAGCTTCTAGGCTTCCTTTTCTTCTCTCTTCAGAAGAAAAGAAGATGAATAGGAATTCGTCTTTATAATCTTACAACTATCTCAACCAGGCAAAGAACTAATCAATATAATTAATATGTTAATATTTCTATATTCCTTCACGTGTCTAAGTACGATTGTAAAATTTCTATATCATATCAGATCTTAGATAACATAATAATTATATATAATGTATGATAATCATGCACCGTGAAGTATTAATAAGTGGTGAGGTAATGAAGGTGGAAACAGGAAAAGAATTAGATGATAAATACTTCCTACATAGTTATAAGACGCTTTTAATTTAATTTGGAGACTGCTGTTACGTTCTTTCTTAGTATATTATAAGTTTTGTTTGAATACTTTGAAATAGGATTTAAATACGCTGTGACATATACCTACATTGCGACACCCAGCTACGGTTGACTATTCTTAATTTTATTAATATTTACAAACATAAAAGTTGATAAATATATAATAAAACCAAGGTTTCTTAAATAAACTATTTAATAAGAGTTACTGGGCAATAGACTACAGCTCATTTTTAATATCAGGTGGGCTGTAGTCGATTCCCGTGGCGCTCCACTATGACGGTGAGATGGTGACCGTCTGGTTTAGTGGGTAGCCTTAAAAATGGCAGCATCCTCTATGGAGTCCCACATAACCGGTCTCCTCCTTCCTCTAGGGGGACCGTGTAGAAATAAAAGATTCCAGACGAAAAAAAAAAACGGTGGGCTGTAGTCAAACACTAACCTTTCCTGGTTAAAAAAAAAAGAAATGAATAACATAATTTCAATGGAAAAAGGAGTAAAAGATTATAATGCATTTCGAAAACAAGCAAATTGCTAAAAAACTTGTTTATAAGTAGTTGTAATCATTATTATATCTCACTGCTACAATGTGTGACAATATGAAATAATAATAGGCACTTGTATATAAGTATGATGAAAGTCAGATAAGCGAAAGAGGTGAGACTATTGGCCGAGCTGATTGCTGATGTGTGAACACTCTCCCCCCAGTGTCAGTGAGCGCCTCCGTCGTCCTCGTCTGCTGCAGAGCTCTCGTCGCGACGAGCGCGAGGCGGAGCGCCTCGAGCTGACGAGGCTGAGGAGAGACCGCGCGCTGCTGAGGCAGAGGCTGGAGGACACCGAGTGGAGCCTGTGCCAGCGGGCGGGGGAGATAGCACTGCTCAAGACACAGCTCAAGGACGCACAGGTGAGACACACACACACACACACACACACACACACACACACACACACACACACACACACACACACACACACACACACACACACACACACACACACACGTGAACTGACACACGCACGCACATGTTATATCCAGTAGCCAATAGAGGGACCCATTGTACACGATTATACATTAAGAAATGAGTAACATATTTAAGTAGGTAAAGGTAACACAGATGACAGGACAGCCGAGACTATAATTGTTCTCATACTACTAGATACTTTTTGTGACACTTGATTGGTCGATTTTTTTGTTTATATAATTGAATTATACGATATGTAAATCCGTAGTGGATTATGTTTTACCATACATTTGAAAAAAGATCCTCTATCCTGCAGTAAAAAGTTTATAAGCTAGTAAATATAACACACATTACATACAAATATTTCATCCAATCAACTTTGGATTCAAATGTGATAACGACATACTTGTATATAATATATAATATAAGGTTATAGAGAGTATACTAGGTATAAATATATGATGAATACTTTTATTTAATCTAATCTAAGATAAACTAGCACTATAAATATTAATTATACGTATAAGCGAAGAATAAAATGTATTAACTATGTTTTATATATATTTCAGAACGAACAGACCGCTAAAGGTCACGAGTACTTGACACTGAAAGCAGATTGCCGTCAACTTAGAGAAACTTTGGACAAGAAGGATAAAGAAGTACTAAGAATACGAGCAGAATCTGAGGATAAAGACAAATCTATGAAGAGACTCCAAGCTGAAGTGGACAGACTGAACAATGAGCTGATGAACAGTGTGACAGATTTAACTAAAACAAAAGAGAGCAATAAGAACGAGATAGAGAAACTGAAAACAGAAGTAAAGGAACTAAGACAGGAATTATCTGATGTGTCTTTGAGTGGATATGAGGGTATAGAGTGCGGGAGAACTATGAGAGGCATTTACGATGTTTGTAAAACAAATGAATATCACTGGACTTCAAGTGACAGTGCCTTGGAAGATGCAGAAGTCCAGAGGCTGAATGGAGAACTACCAGACTCTTGCAGCGAGCCCTGTGCAGCGACAGCTGTGGTGGAGAGACTTAAATGCGAGATAGAGAACAAGGAAGCAGAGTTTAATAATGAGAAGAGGAAGTGGTCAGAGGAGAAGGACAAAGTTCTGAGATACCAGAAGCAGTTACAGATGAACTACGTACAGATGTTCAAAAGATCTCGTACTCTAGAAGCAGAGATAGACGGCCTGAGATTAGAACTTGAGTTATGTAACAAGAATATGAAAAATCTGAACCAACACAAAACCATAGAGTTGTAAATACCAAATTATATTATAATATTTATTTTAAGCTTCTGTAAATATGCGTTTTCTTGCCGTGCTCTGATTTGTCAGTTTTTTTAATATTTTTTTTTAGTTAGTTTAGTTTTATTTGTAATATACTTATTAATACTCAGCTGACAATTAATTATATCACATTTTAAATTATTGTATATTAATAGACTACGTAATTATCGATGTTATTTTTAAACTTTTTGCTATTGTAGATAATAAATAAAAAGTTTTATTAAAATAAAACAAGCCTTATTTTATTTTGAAATATCTAACACACGTGCGAACATATTAATGAGATCAAAAATATTTTTCTACTGAACATAAAGCGTCTAAAATTATTAATATTTATTTTTCAAAGACAGTCCTAGATTTCTGGAGCGAAATGTGAAACCGTCGTTGATTTTAGGTCTGGTCTCAGCATTATTTCTGATTGTCTTGGCGGGTTCCACCTGTAATTAATATAAAAATTAATAAATTAATATAAAAAGAATAGAAACAAATTAGGTTTCAGGTGATATAAAATAAGTTGCCATAATACAAATCTCTAATAATTATATATTTTTATTTGTTTGGTTGTTCGAGAAACAAAAAGACATAAAATTTAAATGATAATTTACTGTCGCAGAATATAAGATAATTTTTACAATGGAAACTCAAAAATTTACTTGAATAAAAGTAAATAAAACTCATACTAATTTTGATACCATCGTATGAAAAAAAAAATTATCGACTTGATAAAAACAAAATTGATATATATTTTTTTTGTTAACGGAAATTAGCGCACGAAATAGGCATTACATACCTCTCAATTGTCTGACATTTCGACCTTGTTGCACCGGCCGTAGCCACAGACAAAGTATGCCTGTAATAACTATTTCGCGCGTTAATTCCCGTTAATAAAATAATAATATATTATGAACCGCGAAAGTTTAAAAGTTAGTAACAACTGATATAGTCCCTTACAACGTGTACGACTAAAAGTGAAGTGAATCAAAAATTATATAAAAGCGCCTTATAAAAAATATAGCAAAATATTCGAAGCGAATTCTTGCTCTCAAAAAATATATAATTATCAAGAACATTCCTTGTTTCACTGAGTAATTAAACCAATATTCGAAACATGTAAGATATATATCACTTTATTATAAAACTAAATGCTTCTTTCTATATTTGAAAATATCAATTATTGAGACCGACAAGTATCGTACTCTTTAGTGAGATTTTTTAAAACTCTAGTTAAGTTGGTTCAATCATGGCCATATCTCTTTACAAATTGTAAACAATAATTGTATATATTTTGTACCTGTGTTATATCACCAATAACTGGCCGTCGCCTCCATTTATACCACCAGTATTCAACCCCTAAGGTGATACAAGCGAGGCCGATGCCCATAAATATAACTATAAAAACTCCTCCAATATTTTGTATGGAGATACCGTCTGACTGGTCGTCCTGTTTCTCACATTTGATCGCTTTTGGATTATTGTTCCACCAATTTTCTTTAAGCTTTTCCAATTTTCTCTTATTTAGGAGTTGGAGTATCCTACAAAAAATATTATTTTTATAGTCTTTTTTTTGGAAAAATAAAATTATGAAAAAAGAACAAGCTTTTAATATTACAATACCTATCAGTTTATTAGACTAACCTTAGAGTGTAGGTTAAAAATACTCTAACAGATCAAATATCCTGAATCTCTTTTAAATAAATTAAAATTTTCAGACTTTATCTTTGTTATGACTAGACAATTTACGTAATAATAAGTTTGTATAAGTGGAACCAATTTAAATGGCAACATTGAGTTATTTCAGTTGCAAATAGTTGCTCTTACGCATGTCACTGTGCATTCTTTACTTCATTACTGCGATTGGACACAGAATTATAAATGGATAATATTTTTTGTTATAAAATGTCTATTCATTACTACTACTTTAATAAAACTTCTTTAGTTTACTGCTATGCTATGTTCATATTAAAACATTTAATGTAATTGATATTGCTCTCAAAGTTATACCTTGTTTTGTTACTTTTAATTATTCTAATTTTAGTTTTGAAATTAAACTGTTACATCACTCACGCGTTATTAAACTGATCCTTCAAAGGCGATCCTTGTTGAACAGCAATGGCATATGGTTTTCTAGAAAATTCGTCACCAACCATTTGTAGATCACAACTAGTCAAAACATAGTATCTGACATCCGTCGCATCTCCTAACCAAGCGAATCCCTCACTGGAACTCTTTGAAGCTCTCACTCTTTCTATAGCTTCCTCAATGGAGTTTGGTAGACCAGCTTCCTTCATGGCTTGCCACATTTTGCTGTATTTGTCGCTGACTGGATAATCCCAAACAGCTAGTTTCGCGCGCTCCACGTCACTCAGACTGTCATTTAAACTCATTTGCTTCCATATCCTGATTAATTCATATTATGAGATTATTATTTAATATTCTATAATTAGGTATTAATATTAAAAAGTTAAAGTAATATTAAACATATAAGTATTAAGTCAAAGGCTCATGACCTTGACTAATAAGTATTTCAAGGAAAATGTATTTCTATTGTTGTTTTGTTTTAAACTTTGCTGTCTCAGACATTTACTTAATAAATATTATCCGAAGAATTTCAAAATGAGTATCCCATCTTAAACAAAGATTGGAATTGCCGAATCTTTTATCTCGAGTTCTTTGACTGATAAGGTGATGATAAACTTTGATGCTGTTCACACGGAAAACAAACAAAATATGTTTTATTTAATATAACCTTGTAAAGTAACAGAAATGAAACAAAACGTCTTCTTTATGTATTATGATGTTCTTAAGGTTTGGAGGGCAAATTGGTCTGAGTACACTAATGGTAAGCAGTGAACATCTACAAATATACAATTGAATCAACTTCAGGAACAGTGCAGAATGCAGAAAATTCAGAAAAATATCACGTATCCGAATTGTGGTCAAACATACCAAATTACCTATGCGGCTGTGATATATCAATTTAACTGTCTCTATCTAAATGTTTTTCTTACACTTACTCGTAAAACCGAACTTCAATATTGGCCATCCTTTCAAAATACGTCATAGCAGCAGAACCGTTCAAGGGAGCGTATTGAATTTTGTACTGTTTGGACAAATCATCCAAGGATTCTATGGGGGTATCCAGACGAGATACCGTGAGGAAAGCAGCTAAGTTCGCAGTATAAGAAGCTATGATGATGAATCTGAAAACAAAATTAACTATACCTCTTCAAACTTTATTTTAATTAAGAAAATATATCTGTAGAGAAATAATTGAATCATTCACCTACATTTTATTTTTATTACGCTCACCCGATAACATTTATAGGGGTGTTAGCCTTGTCTTTCTTGTGACGACGCCAAAACATAAATATAATACAGAAACTATTACCACTTCAACGAAATTATAAGCCAAGTCAACTTTATTTTTACTATCTATCTTTAAAAAACTAACTCTTAAATAAAAGAATAACAAGTTACCCAAACAGCCACCACGTTGCCGCTAATAATCTTCCAGAGAGATTCTTGGGGGCCTCCCCTCCACCTTGCGGTGTTAATGATGTCATACAAAACCACAGACACTCTTTAAGAGTGAACTCTCTCTTTTCTTCATCATCCTTATATTTTTGACGATTGTTCTGGTAGCTGTAGGGACTCCATTTGTCGAACACCCACATAAGAAAGCTAGAAAAAAATTTAACTTTCTAGTAACTTATTAAAATATAATTAAAATCGACTAAAAGTAATTTATTTTTGAAACAATCATTAATTATATCGAATAATACAATCTAATCTAAAATAATTTCCGCATTTCTAAAAGAAAAAGTACTGTTCTAGTTAATATTACTTATAACAATGACATAAGGTTGAAAATTAATTTCAGAAGTAAATTAGTCAATTTGGCGAAAGGCCAATTGGTACATCGTTATTTACTGCAAGATTATGGAAAGTTTAGACCAGAAAAGATAGTCTTAAATAAACAGCTATTATAATAGTAGGTTAAATAGGTATTATTTTGAATTCAGTGGGGATTTTGTTGTTAAAATTTCTATAAACTTAATAATATTGATTTTCTAGCTACTAGAAGGTTTATAGCTCGATCTTTTTTAGACTATGAGAGAAGTAATTTATTCTATAAGAAATTTCGATTAGAGGTGAACTTTTATTCGTAACACCTAATTTAAGGCTTAGATAAAAAAGTCAAATAATGTCGACCTGTTTATTAATAGATTCTTATTTGATATTAGTTTTTAGAAGCATCTAACTTGGGTTTGCATTTGGGTGTCATTTAATTTAGCTTTATAATATGTTCCTAGAGAATTGGCCATTAATAAAAAAGTATTTCATATTAAAAGAAAAATCTCCTTTATATTTACCTTCTGGCATTAAAGCAATCCTTTAAAATAAAAGAATAAAGAATTAACCAAACAGCCACCACGAAACCGCTGATAATCTTCCAGAGAGATTGTTGAGAGCTTCACGCCTTCTTTGCGATGTTAATGACGTCATACCAAACCATCATCTTTTTTTTATTATCTACATTATTTTTTATATTTGTTTAAATAAGTAATATTTAACGAAAAGCCGCATGGTGCTTACCTACTCACTTTCGAGGTGATTTAGTAATAAACAGGCAAAAATCCATCAAACTATATTTTCAAATTTTTAATACTTGTATGATAAACGATAATTTTTGTTTTTGTTATTATTAATCCAGTAAAATTAAAGTACTTCGACAATTACTATTTAAATCATAAGTCATATTCGGCCCATCTCTAATTTTAATCCACTTTTTTTTTAAATTTAACATAGCCGTGATCTCGTTAATATTAAATGAAGTTTTTTATTTAATATAGCCCAAAACTAAAGTCGTACTTACAAGTGTGTGAAAATAAAAATACATATATTCTTTTCTAAATTCCACAAATACAAAATCTCGGATTAAAGTCAAATAAAAATAATACAAATATTTTTTTTTAGATAAATACTTTCTGATAGTTTCTGAACGAATCTTAGTATAACTTACACAAATAACAGATTGTTCTAATTTATATTATAATGTTATGTTACGTTGGATCGATCAGATAAATAAAGAATAATGAATTCAGGTGACTGTCCTATTGATCGTACATCAAATGCCACGCTGGTGAATTATAACAAGCGGGAAACAAAATCAAAACATTTGTTATTTAATGCATAGTGACCGACTGACACAAAAAAACATGGTTGACACCAGAGGTTCTATTATAAATGATTAAAAATTGTAGTTGTTTTAATCAATTTATATTACTTTAATATTTTTTGTTTATATATTTTAATGCATTAATTTTGTATAATATACATTTATACAATATGTATTTTTTTTTATTTTTTGACGTTTAACTGTAAATAACTCAAAAACATTCGTCCCTAGAGAACGTGTGAGCGCTGCTGTATGTTTATTTTAGGTGTTAGAATAATTTAATTTCGGAAATTTTATTTACACACTGTATATTCAGTGATGTTACATTAAAGAGGACACGATATTGGCTAATGCACTAGCTTTTGCCAATGGCTTTACCCGCGAATACTAAAAAATGTCTTGTCTGTCAGATGAAAGTCTAAAAAATATTTTTTGTTTCTTGGGACGAAATTTTCCTTATAATTTTTTCCAAGAAATGTGTGCGAATAATTTCATGATAATTGGTTCAGTAGTTAAGACATGAGAGCCTACAAACAACCGCACATATTGGTTAAATTTAATTAGAGAATAGAGTATATTACATTTTTATTATTTTTAATCGCTGCAGATATCTATTGCATTTCTTGAAGCATGTTATGTAGTTATCTATATAAGTTAAAATAGATTATAAATAGACATTTATTTAGTAGACACTAATATTGGCAAATTCTCAAACAACTTGCAATAATTTGTAAAATATAGGAAACGACGAGGAAAATTCAAAAGCAGTTTCTATTTAATACATCGTTAGATCAAAAACATAAATTGATCAACCCAAGTTTCTTTTACTGGCAGCTAATTGTTTAATATTTATGTAGACAATAAGATGTTTAATATAGAAATACAATTGAATTATAGTTAAGTTGTGAATTGCGTATATTATGTAACAGTCTTATATATATTTAGGAATTTTACTCGTCCGATTCAAATTACTAGAAGCTATAGTTATAATACTGGACACACCAAAATATTGAAAATTTGTGAATAAATCAAAAGTATTTTGAAAAAAGTTTGAACATATTTTATACCAATATATTTAATGATTAATAAAAATAAAGATGTCATGAACTATGTATATTACATACCTACAAGGAAGCCTATTATAAAACTGATAAAACTCTAAATAGTTAACACATTCTGAACACACAAAAGACCAGTACCAGTACCACATATATTTTATTACAATCATTGAGAAAAGATTTTGAAAATATAAGCATATAATTACATAATTAGAAAAGATAAAAAATATGAGTGCTTTTTTAAAGCTTTATATTACCCAAAAATAAATAAATTATAAAGTAACGAATGAAAGAATGAACGTATTATAAATTGTATAATTTAATATTCTAGACTGTGTTAGTCTCGTTGGTTAACGTCTGATGGACAACAACTGTCAGACTGAACCTCCTTGCAAACTAGTTTGCCAACTGCTTACTTTGATATTTTATTAACATTAATAACTACATATACATGTTTTAAATTTATCAGTAAAAACTCAACCTATGTTGCAGATCTAATGAAAAGATATTATAATTATAAATATAATTTTAAGTCATACGATTTATCTATACGAGTATATAAGATAACAACAAGTACCTAATCATTGGTATTGATTCAGAGTTTAAAAGAACTTAATATACTTAGTAAAAAGTAAATCATACAGAAATTCGTTTTTTTTAAATGTACTCCACATTTCTGTTTGTTTCGTTTTTCTTTTATCACCTAGATATGAATTATTTTAATATAACTTTGTCAAATTGCAAATGAAATTGCATTCTTCGATTTATATTTGAGTACAGTTTTATTCATACCTAATAGCATTAAAATGTGATGATAGTTCTTGTGTAAATAGTAATGTATTTTAACTATTCTTGGGCCTCTCAATTTAACATTTAATTATCAGTAGTTTCACTTCCTACTTGCGCAATGTTAATACGATGACACGAATACTTAATTAATACTAGATAACGTGTCCTAGAGAGAACCTTTAAATATTTGTAAGGTTAACTACTCTCTTACGTTATTGATAAACGCAATACGATACATACAATTATAGCTTTTTATGAATGTTTTTTTTGCAAAATAACTCACCTCGTAAAAAAGTATGCTGCCAAAATCGACAGCCAGACGTCGTTCTCTAAGACTGTCAGAAACTTGAACAAAGATGTAGGAGTCCTTGGCAGTTTCATTAAAATAGTTATTCCGACTAAATCGTAGTATGGAACTGTGAAATCGACCACATTCTCTCGTTCCGCCATTACAGATAACGAAGTTAATCCTATATCAGCTCTTTTTTCCATCAATTCCTTTATTACTCCGTTCCAGTTGCCGTTATCATCCATCACGCCAAAGCTTGCATCAGGAGCGAGCATTATTTCGTAATCAAACTTAACTATTTGTCGTATTTCCTCTATGAGGTCTATGCAATAACCTTTAAAACCTTTTGGGGCTTCGTCATCTCTTATAATGAAAGGTTCTTGCTACGAAACAAAACCAATATCAAACATATTTACCGTTAATAAAATCAACAATGATAACTTTAAAATGAGAGAACGTCGCTAAATTGTTTGCACAACTGAATTAAACAAGCTGAATTTATCAAAAGAAAATATTTACGAGGTTATTCACCTCAACAGTCACGATTCTGTAGACCAGTTGTGCGGAATAGTCAGTCATATTATCCTGATCTGTCAACATTAGGGGATTAGATAAACCAGCTTTCCATGATCCCAAAGATCTACTGCCTATAGAAGCGCCATCTTTAATGGTAACAACAGTTAAATCGGTTGTATATTCCATATAACTTCGACCATTCATTGGATCATCCTCGGGAATGTAAAATGGCGCATATGCAGGCGTCTCCTTAATCTAAGCACAAAAAAAAACATAAAAGAGGATGAAAATTGTAACTAATAAAATAATAGCACACATATAGAAACACGATTTTCTATAAATACTTCTTGAAAAGCAGTTTTGAGATCCAAAGTCCTTTTGGGAGTATTTTTCCCATCATAATCATCACATGTAATATAAGTCATGTCCTTTAGCCATTTTCCAGAGTCCAATAACGATCTGGAAAATCGTAAAATGTTTATTCACGGAATTAGCCAGACTATAATTAGATATGCTACGTAACACGTGTGCACTAAAACACTACGTATAAAGTACATTTAATGGAGGTCATTACTTGATGGATAAAAATGTTCTCAATGACAGATCGAAATAGAATGCAGAAGTAATTTCAGGTTCGCCATTCATGCTGTATGTAGTTTTAATTTTTCCCAATCGATCGCGACTTTTAGCATCAGGTGTTGGTTTCAAATAAACAATAGTCGCATCTTTGCATCCACAGCTAATATCTCCTTTATCTAAAGACATCGCAAACCAGGCAGTTTTTCGACCAAAGTACTGATTTTCGTCAGCGGCATCCAATACGTTTTTTATAGTTCTCAAACTGCCCACGATAAAAAAGTTTACAATATCAAGTTCTCGCAAACTTCTTAATTGAGTTTTTATCTCATCCTTGCTAAAACTTTTAACGGGAGTTATCACATGTCGGGTAGGAATATTCTGTAGGAGAGACTTATATTTATGGTCCATAACTAAAAACAAAGGTGTTTGTTTAGTACTCTAAGATTAAGATAAGTTCAATAAATGTTTTTTATCTATCAACATTTACTAACCGAAAAATTCATCAAAAATAATAGCGGCGTTAGTAATATCTTGCTTTGTGACAATCGCACGGATTGCTTCTGGCAGGACATCTGCCGGGGGCATAACTTGTAACAGATATCTAGTTTCGTTTACATCAAGAGAACGCCATTGCCGCAAATCACCCGCTTGACCGAAAGATCCAGAAATAGTTGGCAATGCCAAAGCTGCGGTAAATGACTTAATGGTTTCTGAACCGACGCCGGTCATCGTGAAATCTAAGACTACATGAGGCGTTTTCTTCGCAGATAGCATATCGTTGTATTTTCTGCAAACTAATCCAATGATATAAAAACTATATTTATGCATTCGTTGTTATATACTCGGATAAAGTCATGTGTAAGTACATGATAAAGGAGCGTAGATAAAAACTTTTAAATTTGTGTTTCTTCGTATCATCATGCAAACACGAATGTATGGATTAATAAAGTTCAGTATAATAAGTATAATATTTTTAGAGTTAATACGTTACATTGCGTTAATTACTTAATCAAATAAATATAATAAAAGTCCTATCTACACCTAATTACATTAAACTAGTACTTCCATACCCCACTAGTACTTCCATATTAGTGGGGGGTCACCACTCAGATGAAGCCCCCTCTAATATACTAATTATGTAACAAGTTTTAATTAGTCGTGATATATCTCTTGATTTAATGAACAGTTTCTTACCATTTTCCAAAAAGGATTTAGCATCAGTACGATTTCCTACAACAATCACAGGATCAACAGCTAGACCTAAACTAGGATTACGCCTTACATACTCCTTGGCTACTTCAAAAGCTCTTTCAGCCAGTGCGTTGTTTTCTTCGTTAATCAACACTATAAAAAAAAAATATCTGTCAAACATCTCTCATTTATTTGTGATAATATTTTTATTTCACGAACGAAAGCCACAAGGTAATATTTTTATTCGTTTTACTCACAAACATTAATATTTTGTGTTGTCTGTGAAAAGGAGCTGCTAAAGAAAGAAATTAAATTCAAAATGTTGAGTAAGACTTTCATCTTTCTACAGTTGAGACAACCAAGTCATACTGTGTCATAAAATGAAATAATTCTTGTGTACCACCTTGTATCCACGGTGACGTCCGGCCTTGATACGCCCTCAGTAATTGATGTTTTCTATGCTCATCACTTAAATAACAGGTTTTATATACAAGGGATAATAATCGTAATCATATACTGAATACTGTATGACTGTTGTCTTAGTAAACTAGTATACTTTGTTTTCAGTATTACAAAGACTATTTTAACTATTCATTATCTACTGCCGTTCGTATTCACATTTCAATCATGTTTCAAGGATGTATAGTGAGATATAGAAACACGTTTTCAAGATAGATACTAGCATTAATATTTTTGAAAGTCAAATACCCACTTGAAACCACAATACAAGTTGAACTTTACTTATTTTAAGTCAGAACAAGGAAAGGTCGCTCTGGTGTTGTTTATAAGAAAAATAATAAGAAAGCTATGGGATATATCTTATAAAAAAAAAACAATAACATTTATTATACTATTTTATTGCCAGAATTCAAAAACCTTTTACAAACACTGACTCACAAAGTAGTGTTAGACTGTACATACTAATGTCTAATACTAGATGTACTTCTGAATTTATTACAAGTCTGAACAATTATTTGAAAAAAGTTAGTCAAAATCTTAACATATAATTCCTTAGCTTGGAACATGTTTCATTCAATAAAAATGAGGATTCGTATCCACAAAGATTTATCTTACATTCGAGGTTTGTATCTATCACATAAATGAGAAGCAAAATAAATTAGAAAAAATACAGTAATAAGAAAATAAAGACCCATAGAATTAAAAAAAATAGCACACGAAAAATAAGTATGTCAATATGAACTATCACCTTGTCAACTTTGAACTTTATAATTTTCAATTCTTAAAATAACTAATGCACGGTGAACTTGAAAAAAATATCGCAACTGAAATCAACTTACAGCCGAAATTAATAGTCGATCCTAATCCAAAGTGTGTAACTAAACTTATCATTCGGAAAAACTGACCTGTGCGACTACTTTTCGATCTCGGATAGTAGATTGGTTATTATTTTCGGCCGATAATTCGCAAGTCCACAGTGCAGTCCAACCCAAGTCAAAGGAATGTTTAATGGTTAAGTAATAATGCCTATGTAGTATAAATGTGCGACATTTATTGCTAACTTAAATTTACAACTGAATTATTTATCTAACACTTTAATTAACCTTAAGTTTATATAAAATCCTTGTATTAATTACGGAAGCTGTTCAAGTCGCATCGTTCACAGAACGGATCGTGAATTGATTTCACACTTAGTGAATTACTTTGGCAGTACCTAGTGGCGGAATTGTTCCATAACCAATGTGTTTATCTTCAATTCAATAACCCATCTAACGTCTGTTGAAGTAGACACCGATACGCAAACAGCAAACACAGAAAATAATCTTGTGCATGGTCAGTTCACTGCGATGCACATGACATGACTGACGATAAATTTACACTTTACAGGTACTTCACAGGTAAGTTAAATACGTTTGTATTATAAACCTAAACTAGTGCGGTCACAAAAGGGCCCAACTCTGTAATATAAAGAGTACAAATATGTAACAATGTATAAAAACTATAGTTTTGGCATTGTAAATGTATATAGAGGATATGTATGTATGAGTTGAACCCTAATGAACATGAATGCATTGCAGTAAACCAAGCGAATTATTTCCGTGGCTTTAGGCCGCCTCTTCTTCAGCAGGAGGAGCCTCCTCTGCTACTTTACTTTTCTTCTCAGGTGCGTTTTTCTCAGCATCCCCATTGTCGGTGGCTGCAGATTTCCTCTTAACACCAGCTTCTTTCTTTTCTTCTAAAAAAAAATAAATAAATATTAATTTAATATTTTAGTTTAACTTTAGATAAATATTTAGTACCAAACACTGTACATATGACATTTTTTTCAGTTGTTACATTGTGTACAGATTTATAACATTTAACTAACCTGCGGCATCACCATTTTCGACGGCATCGTTGCTCTCGTCGTCGCCATTTTCGGCGGGAACTTCTTCAGGCGCATCGCCGCTGCCGTTCTCAGCTTTACCATTGCTCTCGGACTCGGGAACTTTTTTGGCGGGAGATTTCTTTACTGGCGATTCCTTTGCCACTTCGGTTGAAGACACTTCCTCGGGCACGGCATCTCTGTAAACAAAACAGAAAAATTTAAGCCAAGGCAATTAAATAAGGTGTTAGAAATTATAGAACTTGACAATATAGTTTATTAGATATTAAACTACAATTATGATCTTCTAATTGCAAGGCCTTGTACTATTTTTAGTGCTGAACGCAGTCTACATCAGACGTAATAAAATGTTATTATTAAATAGGTTGTCAAGGTACTTGGCATTTACTGTATATCGTAGTTTACAACCTGACCAACATACGCACGCACATTTACCAAGTGGGGCGATAGAAAGGAAGTGTGCCGGAACAAAAACAAGTGGCAATTGTTGCGCAAGACTACCTACATGCTTGTGGGAAAGTCACAAGAAAAATTAACGTAAGCCTTATTGCAATATAAATAAGTTTGTCATTTCTGTAAATTGCATTGAGATGAAGACTTCGAAAGTGGTAAAAATAACTAATGACAACACGCGGCCCTCGAGTAAGCGGTAACGTAACCGACAAGTTGCAAAACTCGCAAGTCTCAGCGAATTTGAAACAAGCGCGCGCCGATGACGCTACCGCGCCGGCACGCCGCGCAACAGCGCCATCTTGGACAAGCTATTCGCGCTCACCGGCGTGCTTTCAATTTTCCCGTTAAATTTTATGCACGTAAACTATAATACACTTAGTTACACGCATATTCACTTATTGGCAATTGAAATCCAGTACACTTAGTCCAATAATAATTATAAATCTATTATTATAATACTGTTTGTCAACCAAAAATTTTCCCGCGTGTCAGCTTCTAACGTCAATAAACTACAAAGTCATAAACAATTAATTAAAGAACTTCGATAAGTCGTTATAATAGAAAATTAAAATATAAAAAAATATAAAACAAAACATAAAACAACGTATAGAAAATAAAGGAAGCCATTTTGATCACGTTTCCATAGCCGCCAAAATATAAATATACGGAAACCTTTAATAAATAAAAAAAAACACTTCAAACTTACTTCTTTTCTACAGCTGCGTCTGCCATTGTTAAGTTTAGCTTAAGATTGCGTGAAATGAGAAATAAAAAATATCCGGCACGTGCTACCCTCAACGAATAACAATGTTCACTGCACAAACACTGACGACCAAATGAAGGAGAAAGAAAGAAAATGTGCGCGGTGTTTTGCGGGGTCATGAGTTTGAAACGAAGCTAACTTCGCATCATGAAACAGCTATATTGTTATTATAATTAGTTAAAGCAGGATAGATATAGTGGCAGGTACAACTTCAAGCAACCTTGAATTCCATCAAGAGCCTAGACAGGGATAAAATACTATGTCTCTTTCAAAGATATGAATCAAGAGGAAACGTTAAATTATTATAGTTTCAAAATGAAACCAACTATTTTTTTCATAATTTAAAATAAAATAAAAGAAACATAAAATGTTCAGTAAATAAAACATTCTAAATTGAATTGATTATCATTCTTTATAAAAGTACTAAAGTTGTATTTTTTTATAGTAAAAGATTGAGATAATACAGCCTTTTTTTGCCCAAAAGTAAAAAGGACATATTTATAATTCCCAGCTCAGACACAATGTACAATAATGTTTAAATGTTATTGTACATACGTAGCTTTTACATAGAAGACGTGTTATTTTATTTTAGCACAATGAATATTTTATAAGTAAACTCTAACCTACTTTGCATGTACTCGTGTATTTTCGAAGTTCGTTGCCTTAAGCAAATATACTCAAAAGTTATAAGAAATATTGTACGTTATTAACTTAATATTAGTACTTCTATACAAAACTACACGGGATTATTTTATAACCTATAATAATAAACTTTGCAAGTTCACCTCGTGTGTTATTTAATAACTTTTAAGCTTATACCCACAACAATAAAAAGTTGGTCGCGTTCTTGTATAAATAGTTTTATTTAGTTTTAATATAATCATTTAATATTATTTTAATAAAACTTCTAAAAATATATAGTATTTTCGTTTAAATTTAATCTTATCTCACCTGCTAGTTTATTTTCCACAAAGGCGATTTCAGTTCACCTCTACGGCCAGAAAATCTGATCAGTGAAACCGTACATTTAATAAATGTAACGAAAACCATGCAATCTTGAACTCTGATACGAAGGAAATAATGCTCTAGTTTTTGCGTTTTTGTAGCAAATATAACGTGGTAATATATTATTGGGTCGTTGGCTTTTGAAAGAAATCTTGGCACTCGTCGACGATTTCGTCAGAATATGAATACATTTACCAGAACAATCCGGCTTCGATTTTTGAATGTTAGTCAGGTAAAAACCTTGAATGGAAATATTGTTTTTAATTTCAAAAAAAATGTATACCTTTTATATTGTAGCTCTTACAGGTTTTTAAACTTTATTTTGATATCGCTATTTACTACTGTAATTTCACGGGAACAATTAATTTTTGCTAAACTGAAATTTCTAAACGTTATAATTTTAAGGCAACAGTGAACACTGAACAGCCTACAGGTATCAAGATCGTGGAATTTGCTCGTAACCGGGTTTGTTTCTAGTACATAATAAGATTTTATGAGCATTTTCGTTGTTGCCTGCTATATTCTTATCGCTAGCTATTGTAACGATTTTAATTATTATGTAGTATAATATTCATTGAATTTACAACTCTATTTTCATAATTCTCAAGAATATTTTTTGTTTTTATTTATATATACTTGCTACTACTTGGCTGATGTTAAGTAACATAATATTATTAAGACATTTAATTTATCTATTGTAGTTATATATAATTTATAAGTACATTTTTTTTTTGTAAATTAGAAATCTATATAATTATTACTAAAGATATAGAGCGATAGATACATTCACATCTATTAATAAAATAAGGGAGATCGTTAAAAATATAAAATCCTTATTATTTAATATTTAATATTAGAAAATAAAACTTCTGTATTTCGTTACATTTTACCAGCAGCTTTATTCACGTAATCATCGACTTAATTATTTTAATATGGACAGTAGAGTAGACAATGTTGTCATAAGTAGCAATTGAAGCTTTAACTAAACAATAAAAACCTAGTAAAAACCTACTTGGACACTCCAGAACGAACGAAAAAGTTAGAAAAAGTAAAATTACTGTGATTAAGTTTTACCTATTAGTAATGATAAAAATATACTAGTTTTTTCCTTAAGCCTTTTATTATCCAGTATTTTGCCCTTGATATATAACTCATTAAAGGCTGTAAGAACTGATGAACTATTCCTTGCCTTTGTATGAGCAAACGATACTGACTCATACAGCCTATAGGTTTTTTCTTACGCGTTCGAGAATCCTATAGTTTAAACTAAAGGCGGCAAATACACGTGTTAGAGAAAATTCGAGAAACTTTTTCATGAATGTAAGAATATTTCTGTACTAGATAATTAAAAAGTAAAATAAAGTTGTGTGCAAATTTGTGTTAAATCATACATTCTTTTTTCACAAGTTCCCTTATTATTTTTAAGATAGCATAAATATCTATGTTGCTATGCTGTATCTGGTAAACTGATTTCTTAAAGTTGTTGGATTATAATCTTTATGTCTGAAACTATAAAGTTCACAACATTTAATGTTTATGTTTACCCGACGTCACTAAACTGTGGCCTTTACAACGGAACGTATGACGGTCATCGGTCCGTGTGGTGAAAGAGATAGAGTTATATAAGTTCTATTTCACCATCTCTTTCATTGCGTATATGGCGGATGGTTTTCATGGTACTGTGCACCCTACTGTTGGAACTTTAAAATTTATAATTCTCACTGACGTGGAAATGCAGAAGATACTTGTTGATTTTCCAGTAACATTTTTGTTTTTAAATTATTTAGAAAAGGTTTTTAAGATTAAGTATTTTCCACAAGTAGTTATATATTGAAACCAAATAAATATTTAAAATAGTTTAAAAGAAAACTTAGCTTTTCTTGTGCTTAAGACTGTTTCAAAATTATTACCGCTGTAATAACTGTAATAATTATTAATCGTGTGATTTTTCCTTGTGTAATTATCAATATAATGTGTATTCATGTAGATACATTTACTTTAGAAAAAATAAAAAACTTAGTTATTTAATTTCAAAACACTTTTTTAAATATTTTATTCAAAACGAAAATAATTAAGTACATTCATATTCGCGCTGGGGACAAGCACGAATCAAACAGGTTATTAAATTTAATATTATTTTTTAATATTAAATTTGTATTTCTTTACAATACAAGTGGTATACTAGTTATGCATTAAAACGTGTTGACATTCTGTAGATAGCAATTATAACATCTAAAAGGATCGAATAATTATATAGCCATGATTAAATAAGACAATTCATTTTTCCTAAATGATTTTAAAAAGTTTAAAATATTGCCTTGAATGATATCTTAAATTTTTCATATATCATTTCATTAATTCATACTTGACCTGAAATATTTTTCCATAATAACTACTATGTTGCTCAGTTTTATTGGTTCTTTCACGGATGACATCGGGTTTTTCCTCAATTATTTTAAACTGCGAATAGCGCCATCTCGATTTCTGAGATAAAAATAGAAACAATTTTTTGATGTTGCCATACGTCTACAATGAAAAGACTATGGTAGATTTTTTAGAAAGCCCGTTGTTACGTAGATAATACATTTTTATTTTTAGGTTCTGTTGTGCCCAAAAAATAAACAATTTCTCAATTCATATTTAATCTTTCCTTTAAAAATAATAAGGTTTTCCAAATGAATACTACTTTTTTTATATATACAAATATGAAAATAATTTAAAGTTCCGCTGTTTTTTTTTTTTACAAATGATGGGCAAAAAGCGATAGATATCATAATTGGTATATGGTGTAAATATATGGGTGTCAATTGCTATAAATCATTTAATTCTTCATATATTTACCTTTTAATTGAAATTGCTAAAAAAAGATTATGAAATATAAATCAATAACAAAATGTATATATAATATACTAAATTCGTATATATTAATTATATTTATATACGTATCCACGTAACACACAAATAAACTTATAAATTAAAAATAAATGATATGATGAGAAAGAAGGACAGAGGGAGTGAGAAAGTCACAGGTGTGGATTGAAGGACATTAAATTTTTCATTACTTAACGATTTATAGCAGTTCTTATTAAGTGCTTAGCATAAATTTAACGTTGTGAAAAAAAAAACGGTTTGTGACTTTGAATCAACCATGTAATTGTTATAAACTATTGCCATAATATAAAAAAATATTGGTATTGGTGCGCACTCCCAGAGGCGCCCGCCCTTGAAAGATTAAATATTTAATTAGTAATAATAAGTTTTAGCAATAAATTTTTAAAATAGTTTCCTTATAACCTTTGTCCTTTGTATAAATTCTGTTATATAAACGCAAATCTTTGAGATTAAATTTTGTTTTCAATACCGAGATGGCAATTCTTAGAGTTTTGAGATTATTCTTTTATGAAGATATTAAAGAAAGTAAAAGAAAAGATCTAAACTATTTTGAAAGAACAAGTCAAATTTAATATATATGTTTGAAATATTATTCATATAAGATTTAAACCATAATATCGATAAACTTTATATTTATTTATTATATAATCAAAAGATTCTGTCTGAATAATAATAAGTAATGTTATGAATTATTATTTGGTAGTTTAAAAAAAAATGGTAGTTATTTTTTATGTAGAAAGGTAACACTGTCGTAATTGACCGCCACCCGTGAGCAAATCGTTCGCTCGTTCTCGCTCTGTCGATCGAGCTCAGTGGAAGCCATTTTAATTTTGTGAATGTGACAAAAATTTTAGAGGTTCTCGAATTTGAACTAATAGTGTCAATGTGTGCCTACAAGTGTTATTTGTGACGTAATAAATATTTTAAAAGTTTATAATGTACGTGTTTAAAATCGGTTTGTGTTGACCTGCCCGTCTCTTACACGGTTGTATAGGCAGGCATCGATTAGTGCAGAAGGCAGCCTTTATAACGGTGACTAGAGTCATTGGAATAGTTTGTGGGGTGCGCCATGGGCAACAATGCTGCCACCGCCAACAAAAAGGTGGATGCCGCCGAAAGCGTCAAGGAATTTCTTGACCAGGCAAAAGAGGACTTCGAGGAGAAATGGAAGAAGAATCCTACTAACACCGCCGGATTGAATGACTTTGAAAGAATAAAAACGCTTGGCACGGGATCTTTCGGGCGGGTTATGATAGTACAACACAAACCAACAAAAGAATATTATGCTATGAAAATATTAGATAAGCAAAAAGTTGTAAAATTGAAACAAGTGGAGCATACGCTTAACGAAAAGCGTATATTGCAGGCAATCAATTTTCCATTCCTTGTAAGCCTTAAGTTTCACTTTAAAGATAATTCCAACCTGTATATGGTCCTGGAATACGTTCCAGGAGGTGAAATGTTCTCGCATCTTCGAAAAGTTGGAAGGTTTTCTGAACCTCATTCTCGGTTCTATGCCGCCCAAATAGTTCTCGCTTTTGAGTACCTCCATTACCTAGATCTTATTTACCGAGACCTCAAACCTGAAAATCTTTTGATAGACTCTCAGGGTTACCTTAAAGTCACAGATTTTGGTTTTGCAAAACGCGTTAAAGGGCGTACGTGGACATTATGCGGCACTCCTGAATACCTCGCTCCTGAGATCATTCTGTCTAAGGGATATAATAAAGCTGTAGATTGGTGGGCGCTGGGTGTCCTCGTCTACGAAATGGCGGCAGGGTATCCCCCTTTCTTTGCTGATCAACCCATACAAATATATGAAAAAATTGTATCAGGTAAAGTCCGTTTCCCCTCACATTTCGGATCTGATTTGAAAGACCTGCTGCGTAACCTCCTGCAAGTGGATTTGACAAAGCGTTATGGTAACCTTAAAGCAGGAGTGAATGACATTAAAGGACACAAATGGTTTGCAAGTACTGACTGGATTGCTGTTTTTCAGAAGAAAATTGAAGCACCTTTTATCCCCCGTTGCAAAGGTCCTGGTGACACAAGCAATTTCGATGATTATGAGGAGGAGGCATTGCGTATCTCATCTACGGAGAAGTGTGCAAAGGAGTTTGCAGAGTTCTGAGCGCTTAGTTGGAGCCTGCATGCGGTTACTTCCGTGGGTAGGAGTATTGTATTAGTGAATCTTCCATGGCAGTGTTCATGGAAAGTTACAAGAGCATCTTGTGTGCAGCTTTGGGTGTATAAAGACATTAGCACACCCCCAGTTGCATAAGGTGTATCAAACTTGGAGTATAGGTGAAATGATAGTAGAACTGATTCTGATATTTTTGTGGCATTCATTTGCTTAGTGCCCTCTCAATTTTAAAGTATAATGATCCAGGGGTATGTAGCTCCAGTTTTGGTGATATTCTAAGAAGCATACTACTGATAGTGTAGAAGTGAACCTGATTGTCAGTCTAAGTGTTTTTTTTATTATGTAGTTTGCCTTTGATAGTGTTGGAAATGTGGTAAGCTTTAGAGATTCAATTGTTTTTGTGAAGTCAATGCAAAAAAAACAAACAGTTTTTCAGAATGCTTGTTTAGATTTATAATTCTTCACATATGTCAATAATATTATCAAATGCATTACTGAATCATAAGTTTTTTCTTAATCATTTTATGACATATTAAATCTGAATTTGAAATTCTTAGATTGCCTTCAAACAAGTTAAGGTATTTCAAACAAAACTAAATATATGCAAACTCACTTGGATTCTGTCAGTTGATTACTAAATTATTATTACTTACATTTGATAAGGCAAATGTAGTTATTTAAATGTCTTTACTAGGTATTATATTATTATTAACTTAAGCAGTGTTATATTGTGAAAGTTTAATTTTTGAAGTTTTGTTATTGGTTTTATTTAAAATATAATATTGTTAAATCAGTTGATATTTTAATTAAGAAATGAACTACATCAGAAAATCGAAGAGATTAATTTATTGTATTTTTATGTAGTTGTGTTCATTTGTGCAATTTAATCTTGTTTGTGATCTGATGCCAGAATTTGTTTGGGATTAATTGTAAGTGTATAGTTCCTTATTTTGTAGATTTATGTATTTAATTAACTTGTAATGGCAAATAAAGTAAACACTGAAAATTTGGTTTGACCATGACATAACATGGTATTGGTCGCAACAGTTCAAAAATATAATTCAATATGGGTGGTTTTAACTTATGCTGTAAAAAATATGATTTTGAATGAATTTTCAAGTTACAAAACTATTTTTTTGGAACTGAGGCAATCAATCTAATTTAATCATGGAGAAAATGGTAGAGCAGTTAGAGTCAGACACTTGGCAATTTTACAATAAATTTTATTAGCTTAGACGTAGGACTTTGACTTTGAGTTGTACAAATAATTGAACCTAGTTCTGTAGAAGTTTTTACATTGTATGCATATGTGGTTATAGTCATTAGGTTTAATAAATCGGAATGGTTACTTGACCAATTCTACACATAAATTAAAATGACATTGATTGCACTTGATAAACATTATTTTTGTTTAAAATAAATCCATTATAGACTTAATGCTAAATCATATCAAGCTGTAATCATAAAGTAATCATTCTAAATTATATTAATAGTGTTGTCTGTGAAGTTGTAGTTTAGTCTAAATAATGCTTTTCTTTAAACTATGACATTCTTTGCAGTATAGATCTTAAAAGTAATTTGTGTACTAATTTCTTTAAGAAAACAATGTCTGGTGGTGATTCTATATATAGATTAGATTTGTTTTTATACCCATGTCTTATTTTATTTACTAATATCCAAAGTTAATAAATGATCTGCCTTTAAAATTGGATTTCACTATTGATGGCTTTAAAATTAATGTCCAAGTTGGTTATTGAACAAAAAAAGCCAAAAATTAGATTATTTGATCTGGATCACTTATTAATTTTGGTTTTAAATAGTTTAGTGTTTGGTGCCATAAATTATATTATTTTGTCTCATACAAGTGTATAATTTTTAATGGATCTTGTCATACAAATGATTGGAATACAACCTATTGTTACAGTATTAAGTTAACACCATCTTGGGTGATATCTTAGGACTCGAATTAGTTTTAAGTAAATAATTTGACAAGTCATATTCTGAATTTGTATGGAGTTGTTTGAAAAAATAAACCAAATCTATATCCTATTGACTAAGATCTTTAATTATACTTTGAACATCTTCAAGGTGCTGTGGTGGAAATGTCAACACTTTAAGATTACTTTCAAGCCATTGTTCATAAAAATTATGATCTATTGTTCATGAAAGCACCAAGCTTACTGCGATTATTCACCATTTGGACATTGTTTCAGTTCCATTTATTTCTTAGATCATATTTAATTGCATGTCTATTGTTCCTTTTAGTGGCAAGTGATTTTTTAATTTCATTATAAATTATTAATAAATTAATGATGTGTACCTTTCATATTATCATTGTATATAACTAGAGTGATTGTGTACCTCGTAATGTTTAGGAGTTTTGACATCTGCTTGATAATAGCAGATTTCCATTCCGTTTGCTTCACGAAGTGTTCCCCACTTTGTATGTTCTAATGTGAACATTTTAAAGCTACTTTGGATATTATAAACATAAGTGTGACCGTATGTGTAGTTGCGAGCAGTCTTTTTATATCTGTGCGTATTAAATAATATTAAAATGTTCACGTCTAGAGCTATTATATCGAGTGCCTATAGCATTGAAGAGTTCAATTGTAAAAAGTCAGTTAATTTCAGTAATTATTTGTCACCATGTATTGATCTTCCATAAAATTACGATGAAATTAAAAATATCGATGTAACAGTAAACACTTGTTTGATTGTAGTTTAAAGCCCTTAATAGTGTTGTGCAGCTAACCAATATAGAGGATCCCATTCAGCTGTGCTTTAGTTTATTGCGTGTTCCGTTGGAGTACATCGAAGATGCTCGTGTGCACTTAATACATGTATTTGTAAGTGTGGTTATTGAGTACATTTGGCAGGCCTCGGAAAATGCACGTGGGGCGACCGAGATAATGTGCGGCTTCCTAATAAAACGGAATATTCCGACAGTAACTCTTCTGCCAAACGCTACAGATCGAATTGTCTTAATTTATCACGTAAGTTTCGATCAATTTAAAGTGCAGTTGTGGATTAATAATTTTGATTTTGTATTCTTTAAAACAGTTAAGATTTATTGAAATATTTGGTTTCGTATTCTTATTAAATTTTGACGTTCCTCGCTCGAGTTTTAACATGTATGTACGAAATGTAATTGAGCCTAATCAGAAAGGTTAGAACAACAACACTAATATAGATTAAGAATCTGTCATGTCAATGTTTATTACTTTTTATTTATCGAAGCGTTCATATTATAATCAGCTAGGGCGTGTAACGTCATGATCTAAATTCTAACAATAGCAAACTAATCTTTTCCCGCTTAAAGTAATTTGTTATTCACGACTGTTCTAATTAATGTAACGATTACTAAATGTATATTTGTTTCTGCTTTGAATAATACTTTTGCAAAATGTCCCCAAATTACCTTACGTAACCCATGTTGCGTTGGAGTTCAAGTATTCTTTTTATCTTAACGAACATATTTATCCTCACCCACGCATTGTTTCAATATAATATTATCGTTTAGTCTAATCCAAATGTCTGCTGTTCTTTTATATAAATTGGACAAGATTTTTAAATTTAAATAAATATTTAGAGGATTAGTACTCGGAAGGTGGGAGGAACGTTTTAAATATAACAAGCTGAGATGCCTATTTTGCCATGTCATAATATGGTGGCATCCACAAAATTAAGTTCCGTAATGTGATTGAGAAGACACAATTTCTAGCCCTGGGAAGCCATTTTCTAAGTCCGAAAATGACAAAAACATCTGCATATAAACCGAGAATATTTGGTTACAACATTTTATTTTAGCTAACATACAGACGAGGTGACACTTAGAGGTCAGTAGACAAAACATTTATTAAATAGTGATCCAAGTAGTTTAGGGAACTTATATACAACAAGATATGATTTTGTCTGTTTGTCTATAATTGTAAAGTTTTCACATAGTAACTATATCTATAATATGCTAGATATATCAAGTAGTTTCTTTAATAAATGTATTTTATGAAATTAACTTTAATTATCAAGATGAATGTCAATTTTAGTAACACTAAATGATAATACTTTTAAAATTTCGAGCGCGTGTCTGCGGACGCCGTTCTCGTGATGTAACCTTGAACAGTGAGAAAGTTATGTATGTGTAATATATTATACAGTCTGTATGTATAAATAATATTACATACTAATGTAATTAATGGCCTCAGATAGCATTAGTTACAATTCATCTAAGCCACCTCGTGTTAAATAAAATATATATAGTTTATTCATTCTGGTGAATAGAATAAACATTAAAATCAGTATAGCTTATACATTATATATGCAATTATAAGGATTTCTGTGTTCCGATTGTTGTCTAAAAAAACTTGACATAATATTGAATAACACATATTATGTATCTAATAATCTTTCTATTTCTCTTAAAAATGATATAAAATTAAATAGAGATACTTATATAATTTTTTTGTACACCAGATGTTACCAATATTTGTTTTCTGACCATTCTACACATCCTTTGTTAATTTTTTACAATGAACGTGATAAACGCCGAGGTCATACTTAATATTAATGACTTTAAAGAATTAAGTTGTTAAACGAAATTACTATTTGAAGGTTTATTATCAATTACTTATTAGCCTTATAAAATCAAAACCTGTTAAATAAACTAATATCAGTCAGAAATACCTAGTGTTCCTATGACAGGTCATATGACAAGTACAACTGTTAAAACTAAAGGTGAAAACCTGTTAAACCCATTATGACAGAAGATATGTTTTAGTTTCATTTCATCTTTTAATTTAATTTAATTTCATGTCATTTTTTATATATTTATATGTGGGTGTTACTTTTAAAGTACGACGTAAAAATATGTTTTTTTAATTATTTCCAATGAAATAATAAACAGCAGACTTAAAATTATATCATTGCTGGACTTTTTACTTTTAACAGATAAAGCCAAAATATTTTTGTTTTTTTAATAAATATTCACAATGAGCCTTTGTGCACACATTCTTCTGAAGGCACAAGAGAACAATATCATTTTTTAAAAACTGCTGATTCTCTGATACACAATCATTTCAGTTTTTCAAACACTTATATTGACAAGGCAGAGACGCTAATGTGTTGGCTATTGCGTAACACAAGAAGGCTTTTATGAACATGCCTTCAGACGCTGAATGATTTTGTAAACATGCACTATATATGTATATGTGGTAATATTTTTACAATGGGTCCAAGTATAATATAACGTTAAACGCATTTTTTTTTGACGTTTTATCAGTCTTTTTCCAGTCAATCCTTACTTTATATGAATATTTGTTTAGGATGTCACAGTGCAGGAACCATAATTTTCTAAATGTTGTTTATTTTTATATTGTTGCTCGAAACATCTTATTAAATAAAATTAAGCACAAATGCTGAATTAAAATTATAGTGGCTAAAATTGAACTTCAAAAACTAAAACATTGTTTAAAATGCTTTAACTTGACGAGTCCTCACATTTTTTTTTTGCAAAATAAAATATTTGTTAGTTAAAACCAAGCAGAACTTTTGCGTAAGTAGTATGTACATTATATTTTGCCGCAATGCGTGCACATATGCAATACTTAGTAGTTATTATGCAGAACATGAAAAATGAAATATTTGCTAATAGGATACATTTCAATATCGTTACCACTTATGGTTATAATGTTTGCTCGATATTATACCTAATTTAAATTTATTTAATATTTCAGACGTTACATGCTCGAATGAATTCAATTGACAAATGACAACTGGCATTTCGATTGACGACTTATATTAGCTTTCCTTTATGTATAAATTACTTAAATTATTGCAATTTCCAACACAAGCCAGTTATATCCAGTTTCTATTTGCTATAAACGAAACGAATAATAAAAACTTGGATCACAAAACAGCTGGGCGAATCTGACTGATATATTTTATCTCTTATATTTTTATAAAGACGCAGAGTTTCGAATGAGACCAATTTCAAACGACAGCCATTTTTTATTTTTAATTACAACATGCCTAGGGCGTCACACGAACGCGATACCTTCAAAGACATTCTTTTAATATAATAAAAGTGATTCGGTAAGTATGAAATCCTATTAGATTGTCGGTGATAAGCTTATCTTTAATATTTTGCCATTATTCGAACAATTATATATGTGTAACAAGAGAGTTTAAAATTGCGTACACTTTACGTTACATCAGGTGGATAAGTTGTAGCGACTTGTCCTTGCCATACAATATAAATTTTCAATGTTGTGAGTTGAATGCACGTATATTTGAGATAATGTTGCGTGATTAGGGCTACCTACTGATATAACAATTATATCACTTGTGTTATTGAAAAAACGTCTAAAAGTAAAGTATGTTACGATCCGTTTTTAAATAATAAATCATTTTATTTTAGTTTTTTGATGACTTTTGCGGAAGCAAAATGTATATAAAATAACTGATTTAAAAACAATCCCAAAATAAATAAATATACCTTGCTCATCATTTAACGGGTTTTTGTATTATTTATATTACTGTATATTGCCGTAAGTTGGTATAAAAAATTCTTTGAAAACATAAATGAATTTTAAAACTTTGTTTTTTTTTTATATATATATTCTTGTATAATATATAATAACAATAACATTATTAGTATTTAAAATTAGATTGTAACACTTAGATAGTTTTTATTGTCAATTAATTTCAACTGTCACATTAATTTTCATAAATGACAAGCAAAAAAATGTTAAACCTAAATTAAAAAAAAAACATCTTTAAGAGTACATTCTAAAGACTTTACATCTCTTTTATCAAGAGTGATAACGGGTGCTCATTTAGGAGGGCGTCGAGGTTATATACAAACACTTGTTTTTATAACATTCTTCATTTTTTCTACTAAAAAACCACCAAAATATTACAACGCGTGAATATATATTAACCGATAAGGAGTATCGCTTTCAAATAGAACGGATTAGTAAAAACTGATATATTTCTTTATCAATCAAATTCAGTTTCCTTTTGTCTTTTGTTAACAATATACAAATATATTTACTGTAAGTTGCAAAATTAATAAAAAATGATGTTTGTTGGTATTGGATTAATTTTAGTTGTATTGTATTTTTGCGTTGAAACTAAAGTATAATAGATTTAGAATTGACGTTTAAGATCGAGATATAGTTTTAGTTTTTTTTTTTGTATGTTGGTAGTATGAATAAAGGCGGTATCAAAAGCTAATATTGATATTCTTGTAAAACTATAATATTATTGAGATTATGTTATGATAACTGATTCATACAAAAAGTTATAGTTTCGTATGAATGATCATCGTATTATCATGATGGTAAATAGCAGTACTTATAGATTATAGATAGAAAAATAGATTGCAAAATTAAAACATAAACATGTTATTCGCATTATTATTTTTTTGCCACTAAAAGATAGTAACGAAATCAATATTTTATATTGTTTAAAACTTTTATATTTTATGTTCTGTTTCTAATGTAAAATTTCCGCTCTACTGGAAGAGGTTTAAGAAAAAGTTTTGTGTTAAATAAGTATTTTTTGTACTTTTATATCTTCGAGAACTGATCGTCCTTTTTCCTTGGCGTGTCCAAGAAAGACGCCCGTCCTTGTGACCCTTTTAAGAGCTGGACGTGAGTTGGGTCCTTAGTAACCTTGAGATAAATTAAACGTGTCAATACCTTCAGCAGAGATGAATGTAAATACATATAGAATAAATATAAATATAATTTTAAAAATATTAATACAGAACATATATTTTCCATTAAATTATGTTAAAATCTCGCAATTTGAGGATTTTAATTAATCGTATGTCTAAAACAAAATGTTAAAAAAAGATAATTTATAATTTTTTTACATCAACTGCTATTAGTATCGATTTTTGAGGCAATACATCAAGAGATAAAAAAGACAGGCGTTGACAAACAGGAAAATGTAATTACGTTGGAGCCATCAGTTCAGAAATTCACATGCGATCGAGTTTGTCAAGTATAAATCTATCATTGAGTAAATAACAATATAACTGTTTCTAAACTCAGTTTAAATGGTAGTAAGTTAGTAATAACATTGTCTTGTGTTATTATATTTCGTTCCACGTCAGTAGTATTTTGTTTTTTTTTTTATTTTTGGTAATCATACAGATTGTACATCAGACAATTTTTTAATATATATATTAAAAAATGTTTTGCTTTAAATTCCATATGACATGATATTTTGAAAAAAGAAAAAGAAACCTTGAAAGAATGTTTATTTACATTATTTACTTTAAATGCGGTCACGTTTATATCTGAACATATGGCACAACTTGATTCTTTCATCTCCCTTCCTTCAGTGAACGTGAAATTCGGAAGACACAAATTTACGGTGGAAGTTTCAAATTCCCGCTCAAAAGTCTTTGATTCTACTTTTATTGTGTGGACAAAAAACTTTGGAACACTTTACCTGGGTCGATGTTCGCGGACAATTACAATTTTCAAATATAGAGTAATTAGGTACCTCCTAGCTAAGCGTGTTTAGAGTACGTACATTATAAACATGAGGCAGGCTGCAAACGTATATCTATTTCTCATTAAAAAAAAATATGGCATCACTAGGTGGCAACGATTTTAGCAAAACTTGCTTTTGCCGGGCCTGTCTCATTGCAGAGGGAGCAAAACAAACAGTGCCCTGGACTTGCAAATTAGGGGTAGCTTTAAGGGACTTCTATAATTGCGCATACAAGCAACCCAACTGCTCCTGCTGCTTCTCCACATCTGTGGAGAACAGTAACATCCGTTTCTAAACTTTCTATTCAATTATAATGCGTTGAGATAACATTTTATTAAAATTAATTTTATTTTTTATAATAAAAGGACATTCAAGAGATTCTGGTGATATTTTTTTTTCATCAAATCAACGAAATAAATTTGAAGAGTCTGCTAAACCTGCTAACCGAAGCCACAACTTCAATAATTTTATGACGCTTCCATCTAACTTTGGCAAACGGGTTTTATTGAGCTCATAAACTAGAAATTACCGATAGACAATCAGTATTTTATTTATTTTTAATTAACTAAATGTTAAGAAAGTCAAATATATTATAAATATATATTTGAGATTAATGTACCTGTACATATATATATATATATATATATATATTAAATAAACAGTTATGTAAGGTTTCCTAAATTGTTTATTTTTTATCTAGAAATTAGAAATTTAAAGACAGCCTTCCGAATAAATGTATATTTTATATTACTTAATATGCGTATAATATTAGTAATTGTTAGTTATTGCTATGATTTTTTCCTTCATAATCTAATATATATTTTATTTATCTACGTTATTTATTATAACATACGTGTTTATTATAATGTAGACTTCTGAAGCAAGTCAAAGTAAGTATAATTATTTCACTTCGTTTTTTGGTTTGATACAAATGAACTGTTTCTGCATAATTCGTATGACCTTATAAAATCAAGACTAAATAACATATTTGTTGTTATTGATATATTAAAATATATAAAATAGATACAGAATGTCCTGTCATTCTTCCTATTGGGCTATAGTGTTCCCTTGAAAAAAATTAAGTTTTACTTCTAGGAAACAATTTAAAATGTACATGTCTTTGTTTTTAAATAAATGTATTTTTGGTTAATTAGTATTGTATATAGTCATTAATGTTATCATGAAATTAAAGATAAAATTTAATTCATAATAAATTTAATAAAAAACATTACTACATATCTATTTTTAAGAGATATCGATTATAATATTTTTAAAACGGAAATAATGTTAGTATATTTTATATAGAAGTGTATTGTTGATGTAATTCCGTAATTTGGATTTAAAAGTATTTTATTATTTTATTTTAGGGCGGATTTTGCAAAATGAAATGTCTTTGATAGAAATAAGGATTATTATGTATCTTTAGACATTTAACCGATTTGTAGTATGCTATCTCTTTTTAAAATATATCTATATATTATTTAATCATATTAAAATATTGTATATTAGTTTATATTTATATTTTGTACGGTTCCCTGAAAGAAATAGCCCTTAGGCGATAAGGCTCCCACTTGTATCTTTGTGTTGTTTTGTTTTCCTTTTCATATGTTACACCAGAAAAAATGGTGTTTAAAATAACAATATAATAATTGAATTGAGTTCAGCATTCAAAAGCTAAATAGATGATATATAATTAATATGTTAGTTGAACTAATAACTGACTTTTGGTATTTAGTATAATAAAATTCTACTCTATCCTAATTACTAAGTCATCAATATTATTGCAATTATGCAAGAAATATTTAGTTTTGTTTGCAAGGAGTTACAGAACTTGTACTTAACAGAGAACAGGTTCATGACCGTAATACGTAAAGCTAACTGCTGCAAGTTCTTTTATAAAACATTTTATTTAACGTTAGAACAACAAGTACCGCATGAACTAAAGTCATTTGTTAGAGAATTACCGGAGACATTAAGAGAAGTGTCAATACGTCATGAGGTGACCTTCAAGATCACCATCTTCGTGAGTTAGGCATTGAGAAATCACAAAGTTTTATTTGAGTACCTCAACTATACCCTTGAAGAAGTAAGAGTTAATTTAACCTATGTTCAAACAGGGCCTTAAAAGTTTAGTGTTTCGTTTATGAACACATTGCATTTATTTGTCGAGAAACAAAAAAATATTTTTTTTTGGCGCAGTTTACATACTTTCTTTTAAATAAATGAACGAATAATAAATAATGTGCCTACACTGTCATGAATATAAATTATGATTTGAATGAAAAAAGCTGGTTACGATATGAATGATACATCTGTTGTAAATATTAGTGATGACAACATTTTGGTGGTTGGCATCACGTCAAAATATTTTTTAAAATGTCAGCTATTGGATGACATTGCTTTTGTTACAAGGACAGACAGATTAAATAATTTTAATAATTTAATAACTTTTACTGATTCTCAATTAAAAAAGATGACTTATAATTACTATAAACAACACACTAATCTAATTAATTAAATTACATTGCGCATATTATATAAGTTTCTTTCCATAATAGGCGTGTATTTATGCAAAAGCACACATATATACATAACACACACATGTCATGCTTTGTTTACGACGAATGAATGAAAATATACGTCATTGGTAAGGTAACAAACTTTTGCTTGATAAGTGTATTATTGTAAAAAAAAATATCAAATAATTAACTGAATAATAATATATGTATATGACTTTGATATATGTATGAACGTTATAACAGGCTCTAGTGTTGTTTTGTTGGTTCTACGTTTTTGACTAGACGAATAATAGAATCTATTAATCTTAGTAACGATGAAGTTAGGTCTATGTGAACATGTTCATACATAAAGATGCTTCAGGTGAAAACCCAAGGCCAACCCAAAATTTGGAAAGGAATTTAAAGACTAAATCGTCCTGAATGTAGAAAAAGCTTGGCAAGACTACATTTGTGCGCCAGCTTTGTTCAAACATCGTTTCTATCATTATATTGTTGTCAATGTTATTTCAGCTTTAGATCTGACGCTGGGATTTTTTGCAATGGAACGTAATGAGAATAGTGAGAAAGTGTAGTAAACATTAATTAATTTTAGTAACTTGTAATATACAAAAACAATTTGTGATACAAACAAGGGTATTAATTTTATTTTGTATAATATGAAGTAAAGTTAAATTACTCAATGACAAAAATAATAATTGTCTATATCCATGATTTGTTTACGATGATATAAATAAATTTGTTTTCTGATAATAGTGTTCACACATTCTCTTTATTATATTATTCCACTAACGTCTACGTCACACCAACGTCATAGATCGGACCTATGACATATTTATATCGTTTGTCACAATAACAGATCAATACGAAGTAAATCAGTTTAACAAAACTATATTTTAATTACAGAACCAAATAAAATCGTCGATAAATAACATTGTGTATAGTTATTAGTTATATTATTATTGATTTATTCTTTAAGGAGTTTTTTAAATGCATATTAATTGTGTAATCGGTGTATTTTTAACTTATTTACATTGTTTCTAAGAAATTTCTTGTTTTTTTCTCATAGTTTAAAAAGGGATTGTCTGTTTGCTATGCTTTCAGACTGTTGTGTAATATCTCACTCAATACATTATACTAGTCGCAAGTAAAACAGCTGTTATCCATAAATAATTACTTATATTCTTGGAATAATGCCCAGACGAGCAGACTTCCTCATTTCAATCAATTTCTAACCGAAACTGAGGCCAAGTTGTGCTCAAAAATGCGAATACACGTTGTAAATGTGAAAGTTCAATACTAAAAAGAATTATTTAATTTGTCCGTTTTACTTGTATGTTGGTAATTCAATGTATTGATAAAATCACGTCATTTCTCTGTTTGAATTTATTTCTGATTTAGTTTACATTTGTTTTAATGTTTTTTTATACAATTAGTCAATCTAGTCAATATTAGACACTGTTTAGGACTTTATTGAGTCTTACTATTAAATCTGTTTTGTCTCAGATGGTATCTCATAAACTCTTAAAACTGTCGTAGTTTGAAAAAAGTTTTGTTTTAATATTATTATTATTTTATAGTTTCAAACCTTTTATTTGCACTTAACTAGTAAAACCTCAAAAAGAAACTGAAATGAAATGTTGTATTACGTGTTTTTGTATGAAAAGGAAAAGTAAGATTGTTGTAATATTACTCTAAGAAATGTTGGTCAGACCTGGGACCTATATGGTGTCAAGAGATAACAATTTTGGAAAAATAAAGTAAGTTTATTTTCACTTGTTTTATATCGTTTTGATCTGGGGATTTGAAAGGTAAATATAGACTGTATATGTCGTCTTAAAGATCACTCCGGATTATCATGAAACTTTTCGAAAGTATTTATAGGTTAATGTTCATGCTACTTTTACTTCATAGCTTAAATATATTTGTAAATATAAATCAAGTTCGTTCTAGTAATCTTCAGAAAACTTCTAAACAGTTGTAGATTTTCAGCTTCAGATTTTCAGATTTGGTTCGAGCTATCTCTTAATAATTATTTAGATTTTTTGATCTAATCCTGCCACAGAAGACTTTTCATATCTAATCATCAACTACGTTCGAAAATTACCCCTATCTTATTTTTTTTTGCAACCCTTATCACACGTATTTAGAATTTCTCTCTTGATGGTTCACTCCCTACTCTTCTAATACGTCATTCTTCTTTTTGATTTATAAAATAAAAAATAGTAAATCCAATATTGAGCTCCACTTCCAACTGATATAAATTATTTCTTTTATTTCTTTTTGATTCTCTCTCAAGTTTTTTAGGTTATCCATTCTTCAATATTAAAATTTTAGTATTGTTCCGGGAACCTTTCAAGTAATAAAATATTTCCAGGTTCCGTTAAATACATAAAATTAACTTTCAATTTATACTTGCATTTGCGATTCTTTTTATTTTAGAATCTTTTAATTGACAGCTCTTAAGTGACAGTTAATTAGTGTCAACTAGTAATTTTTTTTTATTTAATTTATTAATATCAATAAGACATTTGAACGATTTGAACCAATATAAAAAATATATATATTTTTCGTTGATGAAATATGTATTATATGACTTTTTTAAATATATTTAATATTTTTAATATTTTTAATTCGTTTTATTATATTATCATTTTTTTTCAATGCAATTTTTACAATTCTAAACATTTACGTTTTGGAATAAAACTATTTTTTACGGATTAAACTCACGTATAATATGGTTACATTTTAATTTTAAGCCGACGTTTCGAATGCTCAGCAGCAATCGTGTTTACGGGTAGACAAAATGTAAGTGATTTATGTTTTATAGAACGAGTTCCTGTTCACAAAACACTAGATTGATATCAATATTTGGTATAGCTTAATGTACGATTACTCGTGTCGACAACGTCCGATACCAGCGATAAACTGGTGGGATAAAAGTCCTATCTGACAAGCTCTATAGATATGAAAGCATAACATAATTATAATAATCATTGAGATTCTCATTTGATTTATATTTTTTGTTTCTTTGATAAAGCTAATTTATGGTACCATCTTTACACAGGTCTCTGAAAATATGGTGTTATCATCAAATTTCCAGTAAGAACCGGTTCCCGAAATCCCCTCCCCCCCGTTTCTTTTACAAAGCAAGATAACAACGTCATATCAATGGTACCATTTAAACCAAAACGTCGTCTCGTTAGTGATTAAAAAACATTAAACACGCGGCAATCGAGCTTGCCGCTATGAAAAACTCCTAATCGGCAAATTATAACTCGCAAATTAATTAACAAACAAAACAACTTCTATTGCTTTTTTTATTTTTTTTTATATAGTTTATGATAGGATTTTAAAAAATTTAAAAATTCGATTTTTTTTTTCCATTTTTCGGTAACTTCGGCGGCCGATCTGACCACCTTCCCGTTGGACAATCAACATAATTTTGAAAAGTGAATCTTACATCTAAATGTAATCAGCATCTAAATGCTGATTCCAAATACATATTTAGTTTTTCAAAATTCGAAAAATAAAATTCGACACACACACAGACACATAGACACACAGACACAAAGACATACAGACACACAGACACACAGACACACATACAGACAGACAGATCGGAAGGAAAAACTGAGTTTTTCGAAAAACATAATTAAAAAAAAAAGGTTCTAGAAAAAATATTAAATGATAATTACGAAGCCTGGGATTTATCAAGTAATTAAAATTCTACAAGCATAGTTATAACACTGTTTTAACTATTACGACATAGAATTTATGCAAATTATAACTCTATAAATTAGTATTTTCATAGATTTTCACGAGTATACATTTGAAATAAAACTATTTTTTGCTGATTAAAACTATTTTTTACAGATTATAATTTGGTTACATATGTCTGTCCAGACTCTTACATCTCGTCTACCTGTGAACATGATTGCTGCCAAGCATTCGAAACGTTGGGTTGAAATTAAAATTTAACCAAATTATACGCGAGTTTAATCCGTAAAAATTGTTTTATTTCAAACTCCATATATTGTTTAATACTAAAAATCCCATAACTGAATCTGTATTCGATTTTATAGTTATCATTTAAAATTATAGCAATATTTTAGTTTAATTCATATTTTTCCTCAATTAATCTTAAAATGCATGGGGTTTTTCAGTATCCAGAAATTATTATTTTGTAGCTAATATGAGGTTATGTTAACATATTTTTATTTACATAACTCCATAGAAGTAATGATTGTATAATTATCATCTGTAACCATATTAAGGTCAGTTTACACTTGAAAATGTGAGAAATTAAATATTAAATATAATTTTAAATCATTATATCTGAACATAAAATCAATTTAATATTTATTTCCGTATATAGAATATTTTAAAGATAAAATTTCATTAAGGTCATAATGAGGTCAATAACCTATCTTATGTTTTTTTGAAAATGACCTAATGGTCTACGATCTTGGAGTTTCTTGTGTGATCTTAATCTGATATAACGTCATTCATTCATTTACGAACGCTCTCTCATTCGAGAATGAAAACAGAATAAGTATATTTTACATATGCACGCGGCATTAGATACTCTTCTGACGTTCGCCTTGACTTCATTTATTGAATGTTATTGCAATTTGCTATTCAATTCTCTCTGAGCTACGTAAATCGTGGCTCTGACCAGTTTCTGATGTCAGTTTTCAATTAACTCATTACCATATTAAGAGTCAAACACGTGGATAGAAGTTACATCTAACAAGGTCTTTACATACATTCGTTTATAATTATATAGGCTTATAGTATAAAGATTTTTAGTAACTCTATGGTTTTGTTTATATATATATTGTGTGTTTGCTATGACAAAACTATTGCACTGATCGAGTTGAGAGTTTGCATACGGAGAGATTAAATACCGACGGGTGTTTGTTATTGTATAGTATAAAGGTATAATTGACGTCACATCCACACTCACTCACGCATTATCTATAACAGCTGAAATGTTTATGTATTTGTGTGTGTAAATAAAACGTATAATAAAGGTATGTCTTACGGCTTAGTTATGCTGTTTTATAATGAATATAAATAGTCTTCAGATTAAAAAAAAAATCAAATTCAAAATATCTTTATTCAAATAGGCATTTACAAGCACTTTTGAATTTTCAATTTACAAAGTATACAAATTTGTGTAATAATGTCATGAGTAAGCTACTATCAGCTCGAAATGCTGTTCTGCTGAGAAGAACAGGCCAGAAACTCAACAGTTAATCTTTTTAAATAAAATTTAACAATGTTTGGCTTATATATCATAATAACAACCCTGCAAACGACTTAACAATCCAAGTTCCACACATTTTCATCGACTTAGTACTTTTGAATGCTGTAGTAAGATTTATTTAATAATATACTTTTAATTTTAGATTAAAATCTAAGAAAGGGAAGGTCTAAGATATCTCGTGAAATCTTATTATATATGAATATCCTTAACCCTCTGAAGACTGTTGACTGTCTCTTATGTCTAAATAGATTACCTATTTAGACATAAAAGATAGTCGACAAAGAGTACCCCAGAGATTCCGAGAGTATCCGAGATAGGATAGGATAGGATATAAGTTAGTTTTGTCAACACAATACGCGGGCGAATGCGCAGGTGGAATCTATTATCTACCAATATATATAAAAATAACAACTTTTAGTCTTTTCTTTAAAACTATTAAATTAATTCTAATAGATATCTCATAAATCACTGTAAAAGTAAATAAACAAATTTTCAAAATATGATTTTTCCTCCGAAAAATCGAAAACTAAAATATTGTTATAAGAAGTAATACGTGTCAATAGTAACTTTTAATTCAAAAAACTTCAATATAGTGCATAGGTTCTTTCTAAGTAAGCATGCAAAGTCGTAGTCATGCATAAAATCAAGTAGTCATATGCGGACTTACTTTGCATAAAATAGTAAAAAAAACATGTTTCAAATAGGTTTGTAATTACCTTTCAATTTCCGTTAGTAATACGATACGTAATGTGGTATCCTGTGTTTTTTACAATATACAACGCCTCTTTAAGCGGGTCTTGCCAATCTGATACAAATAATTCTTTATACCTTACGATAGCCGACTGACTTTTATTTGTAATTAACTCTAATCAAGTTTATAAGACTCAATGTTTCATTGTTGTTTACGTTCCGGTGGAATTTTTATAGCGACAGAACATTTTCTGCGAGGAACTTTAAAGATTTCCGTATAAAATGATTAAAACATATCCAAAAACACCAGAGACATTTAAACTTCTAATTACGATCCTATTTTGACTATTGAATGATTCAATATAAATGAATGTATCTTACATAATATGTATATGAGTTTTTAGTCTGTTAGCTCACGCGAAAATCAGAATTTTAACTTTATTTGACATCAGATTACTAAATAGATCACACGAAATGAATCTATTCGAAATTAGAGTACTTGAAATGAATCCGTGTAGCAAAGTAGTGTGTATTTTTGTTTAATAATTTAATATCTATAAAAAATCACCCCTTCTATACAAACTTTATCTTTAAAATATATAAGTAAGGTTCAAAAAATCTGGTTTACTAAGATTATAATATAATGTGATGCTTATATTTCATCTTTCATAATCTATAGAAAAACAACCAAAAAATAGACAATTGGCAGATATATTAATTAAAAATATAACCGAATCAAATATCATATTTACATCACGTGACCTTTCAAAAAAGATGAAAAATATATATTTTCACCTATAAATAGTAGACAAATAAAAATTATAAACTTACATGAAGTTACTATCTGTTAAACACGTTTCCACCCGCGGACAAAAGACTTTATTTATTATTAGGAGTTTAAGAACAATAGCGTAATGCTAGATAGCCTTCATGAACCTGTCTATTTTATTAATTTTAAAGGATTTCCAAATCCATCCGGTGGGTCCGATTATTAGCTTGTATAAATAAACAAACTTTATCATTTTATAATATTAGTATAGATACGTGTCTGATATAAATGGGAATTCTGTTTTGGAGGCTGTTCATTGACGTTTTCTTCAGGAACGTTACCAAAACATCAATAGATTATTTTTATGACTCTACAAGATACATGGTCCTGTTGTGGTTAGTTTTATCAATTTTATATAGGACTATAGATGGCCTTGACCTTTACATATTTCAATTATATGCGGAGGTCAATTAAAATGGTCGATGTTATTGTTTTTCGACACGCCAAGTTCTATGTTATAACAGTGTCTATAAAAATTTGTCGGAAAACTGTAATTTCCTATTAGAATTATTTATAAAAAATCCAAAAATTTGTAGTATTTATTTTTAATTTATTTTGTTATTTCATTATTTTCTGCGCTAAATTTAAATAATACTATGTTGGTACACGAAATACTTAATAAAATATGTAGGTAGTGAAAATATACCGTGAAAAAACAGAAATAACATATTCAAAGTTCTATATATCAAAAAGGTTTTATTTATCACAAAGAACATTTAAATACGAAGGTTATCTCGGGACCGCCCGGATTCAAAGTGGACGCGTGGGCGGTTTTGCACGAAATATTAAAATTTATAACCCACTTGAAAACTACCAGACGTTAGGGTCGTCGTTTTATATAAGCACTGAAATTACAATTGTAATTAAGGTTTCTTTACAAGAATTAAACATTAAACATTTGTATTAAGAACTGAAAAGGGATTAAAAGTACTGTTAAGTATAATAAAAGATATTTATTGGGACATCAGAGGTTTCAGTGAAGTAAGGAAAAGCATTATGAAGGGTTAGTGAAGCAAAGGCGAAATATCAGAAAGACACGGAGTTGGATTCCTAATCAAGAAAGAACTTAAGAATTTAGTTGCAGTATCTGCTTAGACCACTATATTGAATATTAGAATCTCTACTAGAAAATAAGTATGTTCTGTTGTAAAAACATATTCAACAAATGAGCGATTATCTACTTAAGAAATTGAATTTTTTTACTCAACTCTTAGCATCTTTTTAAAAGAACATGCAAAAAAACTATATTGTAATATCTGATTTTAACGCTTAACTAGACGTAATGGGACAATGGGCTTCAACTGTAGCGGAAAAAGAAGAATAAAACCACAATTTTGATTGTGTCACCTTTTGGAATTTATTTGATTTCAATAGTTACTACAAATTATTATTTTTTTGTTCTTTGGAAAAATCCGTTACGAATACCCCGTCGGCCAAGAAGGTGATAGTCGGGGGATAATGTATATATAAACATCTAGCTTAAAGCAAAGTCGACCATTCAACATTAAAGCATCAATACCAATAAACGAGAAAAGCCATCATCAAAAAACAAAAGTTTATGACGAAATCATCACATCCACACCAAGATATTCAGAAGAAATACTAACAGTAAGATTAGAAACTACGACTACCACGAACCACTACGACGAAAACCAACTACGGGATAAAAGATACATATTAGGAAAAGTAACCGTACTTCTAGAGAAAATGTCGAAGTTTATTAGCACTGTAAAAAAAACAAGAACATCAGGAGCAAATAGAGAAAGAAGTGAAGAAATAAAACACTAAATGCGAAGAGATAGAGAACGTTTTAAACTTAATACTTGAAAAACACATATTCAAAACTGGCGGTATAAAAACTCCTCTATGTGCCTATCATTTAAATCTACCAGGATACCTACAATGGAAAGTCTTCCAAATTCTAATCCATATTTGTTATTGTTTGTTTGTTGTTTAAAAGCGGAGCACCTGGTGGAGCTTAGCCATTCCAAAACCTTTGCATACAGCTTATAGTTGGGCTAAGCAAATATATTAGATGTTTTTCCTAAAAAGCTTAACTGGTTCCAAATCCGTCTCCGTAGGACTAATCATATTTTAAATCTCCTATACTGTATTTTGTTTTATCTTGCACTCCCTTCTTATTTAAACAGCGATTTTTGGGGGTACCATCAAATCCACACAATCACTCACTCCTCTACCTTTTGGGCTAAATCTTTTACAGTCCTCGCCTTCCAACTTTGGGTTTCTCTTACTTTGCAAGACACGCTCAATGCGTAGCAGTTCTTTATAAAAATTGTAAAGGAATATTGTTTGTATGTGTATATATCTATAATGCATTTAATATACCTAGGTTTTATTTATACAATATTTTGCTTATTTATTTTTTAATATTATATACTATGAGTGCGAACCAAACCTTAATTTTGACTCGCTGCGCTCGCGAAATCTCGGTATGTGTTAGCATATCGAGCGAAGCGAGGTGCAAAGAGCACCGAAGTTGCATTTACAAAACGTCGACGCATTCTATCCTCAACTATTTTTCAAGATGACACACACTATTACATATTTTTTTTAAACTACCACCAGATTAATGTTTCTCTGTGTGCAAAATTTGGAACTTTTCGAATATACCCATATATCTCATAGAAAGCTTCGCTCAATAATTTTTTATTTATTATATTGCAAGTATACATCTTAGTATAATGCGCACTCTTTTACCTCTGTCACAGCATTTTCTGAACGCAAAGGTTGTTTGGAATTTTGAATTGTTTCTCTTTTGGGTGCAAGAAAGATATAAGAAAGTGTTTTTATTTTTATTAGACAAACCTGGGTAAATAGATCAGGTTACCGGAGTCACAGACTAACCAGGGTTTGTTTTTATATTGTATGTAAATGTGTGTCTCAATAAAGGCTTATTTATTATTATGCTACGAATTTAAGTGCGATTAAATAATTGAATAGATATATTTTGTTCAATAATAAAAGTAATCAGTAGTTTTTATCTAACGGTACGTTCTCAACCTAACTGATGTTGTAAATGGCTGATTAACGGCTGATAAGCGATCTTTTATCCGAGATTGCAATCTATCTTACAAAATAAATCCACATTCTTTCTTAAATCCAAGTTCTTTGTATTAAAGGAACAACGGATATTTATTTACTAATCAAAATTTTATCAGGATTGATTATTAAGACACTTACATCTCGTCTACCTGTGAAAACGATTGCTGCAAAGCATTCGAAACGTCGGGTTAAAATTAAAACCAAATTATACGCGAACTTTAATCCGTAAAAAATAGTTATATTTCAAATCTACTCTACTCGTGAAAATCTAAGAAAATACTATTTGATTATTAATTGTGGTCGTAGATCGTGAATAGTTTTAATGTTAGTAATAAGGTAATCTTTACTAAAATAAAATCGTAAGCGTTATAATACTCTTAATACTTTGAAACAGATGTAAATAAAATTTAATATATTATATAATAAAGAATGAGCTTACACATGTACAACATATATTTTTAAAACATTTTTTTTTAAATTGAAAAAAAATATTTGTCCTAAAATCGACTTTTGTCCGATAGCACATAAAGAGCTCATTTTAAAGAACTCCAGCCATATAATGTGTATGTGTAGAAAAATATAGTGAACCTAAGAAATACTAAAACCTAAAAATTTGAAAAAGTTTAATCATTTTGCCGCTAAATGTAGATGAGTTCGCAAATGAAATGAAATGAAATGAAATGAAATGAAATGAAATGAAATGAAATGAAATGAAATGAAATGAAATGAAATGAAATGAAATGAAATGAAATGAAATGAAATGAAATGAAATGAAATGAAATGAAATGAAATGAAATGAAATGAAATGAAATGAAATGAAATGAAATGAAATGAAATGAAATGAAATGAAATGAAATGAAATGAAATGAAATGAAATGAAATGAAATGAAATGAAATGAAATGAAATGAAATGAAATGAAATGAAATGAAATGAAATGAAATGAAATGAAATGAAATGAAATGAAATGAAATGAAATGAAATGAAATGAAATGAAATGAAATGAAATGAAATGAAATGAAATGAAATGAAATGAAATGAAATGAAATGAAATGAAATGAAATGAAATGAAATGAAATGAAATGAAATGAAATGAAATGAAATGAAATGAAATGAAATGAAATGAAATGAAATGAAATGAAATGAAATGAAATGAAATGAAATGAAATGAAATGAAATGAAATGAAATGAAATGAAATGAAATGAAATGAAATGAAATGAAATGAAATGAAATGAAATGAAATGAAATGAAATGAAATGAAATGAAATGAAATGAAATGAAATGAAATGAAATGAAATGAAATGAAATGAAATGAAATGAAATGAAATGAAATGAAATGAAATGAAATGAAATCAAAACAAAACAAAACCTGTCATAGGTTTCGAAATTCCAAAAATATCTGTTGAATAAATACGAAGTTTCGCGAGCGACCCACTACTATAATCTAGTATATGTATTAGTATAGTTTAAAATATATTTAACCATTTATATCACTGCTATAGTCTTTATATTTTGTCAAAATACATTAGAATGTTTAGTAATTACAGATGTTCATGGACTTCCGGTGGTCATAGATCAATATCAATCAATAAAAAATATCACTTTAAGTTTGTTTATATATGTATATATACATAAACAAACTTAAAGTGATATTTTTAAAATAGTATAAAGATAACCGCATTAGTAAAAAATGTTTATGGTAAATAATACGAGACCACACAACTTACACTTACTTACAATGAACTGAGGAGTAATAAACCTGGTAATAATCTTGAACAATGAGTGAAAGTTATAACTACGAGTCATTGTGACTGATTAAAAATCAATATCTCTTAAAGTTTCCCACGCTATAATATCTACATGAAAATGTGTAATAAAAAGTATTAACAGATGTTACAACTGTACTTAATTATTTAAATATAGTTTTTTACAATTTTTTTTAATTTTAAGTATTAGTTTTGGTAAAAAATTTCTTTGGAAATAAGGTTTTGAATTAAATGTTCTATTTTTTGTAAAAAAAATCCAGAGAGTAAAAAATTTTGATAGTTTTTATGTTATTTTTATAACAACTCTGCAATATTTTTTTACTTTAATTTGTATTAAATATTATATTATTTTAAGTTCTGACTGAATTCTCAATATAGAATTTATCATTTGATATATTTGAAACCTATAAAATGTCCTAAATAATTTATATTATATCTTAATCAAATTCAAACACTCCCCTCGGGATGTGAACTGAGGTCGCCACTGAGTTTCAAAGTTTATTATATAATTATTTACTCCCACATAATACAGCATATTAAATGAAGGGTCAACTTTACTGGTTATCTACCCAATTAAGCTATAACTGACTGATATATAGCTGACCTTACAGTGACCTTAGACAGTTTATAATTATTAATAATTTAATAAACTTTCCACCATTTATTTCAATAAACCTATTAATTGATTTGTTTGTAATGATTATAGAACAAGTCTATGGGATTTGTAATTAAAAATTGGAGTTAAAGTTATAAATGTATATATATATGTATATATGTTGTATACAAAATTATGATATGATGCGGATATCCAAAGATGGGTTAATAAAAAATTTTCTAGAGTTTTCAATCAGTATATTTCCCGAACAGAAAACACTTAAATTTCCCGGTTTAGGGAATATTTTGTTTTCTCATTGTATTATGAACTCCTTACAGAAGATTGACCTAATGTTGGTTTTATGTGTGAGTCTTTTGTTTTTCGTCTTTTTTCCTGTTGACTGACTACTTTCTCTTATTTGTGCTAAAAAAAAATGTAACGTTCGAAATTCGAGTAGTTTCATCGGACATAGCACCACTTGCCAGGTAACCGAAATGTTTCATAGAAAAAAAAAAAATTTTTGTTTCATAATCAATCTCGCAAATAAATATGACTTCTTATCAGTAGTTATCCAGTTCTCAAGGTCAGTGCTGCTATAAAACTTCATAAAGGTATCATTTGTTAATTTAAACGCAACAGGAACTAGTCAATTTGTTGCGAGAAAAATGGTTGTTACACTTTGAGTCGTTTAGTTGCAAATTTAATATATATATATATATATATATATATATAAATATATATACAATTATTCGGCTGTACTCATGTAAAAACTATAGACATTTTCCCGACTAGTTTGTACTGTCGTGGAATTAGGGGTGTGATCAGTTCACGCCGCGATTTTGAACTGCTCCGAGCTCATGAATAAAGGCCCCGTATACGTTCAAAAGTGGTCGGATAAATTGTGACAGCTACGTGAGTACAGCCAAGTAATTAAATATATTAGTAATCATGGATCAAGAATGCTTAAATTCAAAAGTTAATGTTATTGATATTATTTTGCACATGCTAGAAGACTGTCGAAAAGTGCTGTATTATCTATACATATAAAAATATCAATTACTGCTTATTTGGTTAATACATATTTTTAAAATTTTATAGTTTTAATATAGACTTAATATCTATAATTATTGAGAAAGGGGAAAAGTTTATTTCTTTAAGCGTGCTTATCTATGAAACTATTGTATATAATATTGATATGTACCTTCATAAATGAGCTCGCTAATGAATATATATTTTCATTTTTTTTTATACTTTTGCTTTGATATGTTACTGGTTTAATGCTCTTCTAAAAACTTTATTTTCAAAGATATTATTATTGTAATAATGAAGAATTTTTTTAACCTACGATAGCTAAGAGTTCATTTAAAATAATAGGTCGTACTCTTTATTTAAAATAATGTTAAAAATTTAAAACTATTTCGCTATTTACTAGAAGCTTAAAGGAATAAGGAGATGGTTGAGATTATGTAGAGGTGATTATAGACAAAGTCACGGGTACAAGGCTAGCAATGTATTAAGTCTAGTTAAGATAAGAGTAGAATTAGTAATTGTATTATTTTTTTATATTATTATTACAATTTTAATACTATCGTAAGTACATTACTATTTTCACCCAATACATATGTCTCAAATTTATGGAAATTTGTTTAGAATATTTCTTATTTGTAAATGAGTGTGGAAAATTTTGATTTTCACGCAGACATTTAGAGTATTTGGGTGCTTTGTATACCTTTAGCTAAAGAGTCAGCATATTTTATATAGCTTCGTCTGTCTATAATACTGTTTTAATGAAAAAAAAAATAGAAATATTCCTTTGAATTTGAAATTTGTAGATCTGTTACAAAAATATCTATTATGTTTTCTTATTCGTCTAATCGGTTCTGAATATTCTTGTTTTATCAAAATGGAGTGGGGTGATAAAGAGAAATGAACTGCTGTGATAGCATTATAGAAGCTATGGAGACAAATACAATTTATGAAACTCTTCATCCGTGTACCGAGTTATTGATATATCTGTAGCTACAAGAAAACGTCCATTGTTTGTGACAGAAAGATCTCGCGCGTGCACGTATTTTTTTTCGGAGAAATCCTATCCAGAAGCAAAAGATTTTATCTCAGGAAAGAAATATAGCCTAGAACCTTGTTTCATAAATAGAAAGATGACTTAAGAGAAGGACTTTAATTTAAAGTTTTTTAACTGATTATTAAGAAATGAATATGGTGGTAAAATCAAAACAGCTTTTCAAGCTGCACACAAAAGGAGTTCAGCAGAAAAAATATATTTATCGATAAGTATATTTACTATTAGTACATGCAAAATGACTGAATACATGTTTATAGCTCTGTAGAAGCGTCTCATTTAGTTAATGAGTACAACACATTAACCGACTTCAATGATGGTATGGGGAGTGTTATCTTTCAAGGGGAGACTGGACCATATTCTTGAAATGAAAAAGGTGTCAAAACATCGACAAACCAGTACATCAAGATACAATTCTTGAGAAGGCGGTTGACCATGTTTCATAACCAAGGCTGTTCCTTTCAGAAAGATAGCAATGTTGCAAATGAACGTTTCATCAGACTTCATCAGAGCCAAAGATTGGCAGTCGTCTAGTCGCGATCTCAGTCACCTGGATTTATGGTCAGTTTTAGAGAGTATGGCATACTTTAAACTTCATGATAATATGGAGTCCCTCAAACAGCTCATAAGAATAGCAGCAGATAATTTTCCCATGGAGAAAGTGTTCATCTATTGCTAGCCCTCATGGTTTAAAGGACTTTCTCAAAGCCAATAGATATAATTTTGAATAAGCTTTATTTATTTCAATTTTATTCTATTAATGTATTATTAAGACACATTACAAAAATAAATGTTATATACAATCCAAAGAAAATTAATTTTTTCCTTGTAACAATATTTATGTCAAGACTTTTCATTAATGATAAAATATGTCTATTTTTGTATAAACTTTAATTTATATTAGTGTTTTCTCGTAAAAGATATTATGTTTTAATTCAGAAAATAAATATATCCAGTTATATTTATCATTCTTATTTATATAATTGAATGAAGTTTTTATATAAAACATAATAGTTAATATAAGTCATTGTTATTATTTCTATAGGTTTTATTTGGTTTTTGTGTATGTATATGTGTGTGTGTGTGTGTATGTGTGTATGTATGTGTGTGTGTGTATGTGTATGTGTACAGACACATAAGTATATTACTGGAGAGTGGAAGCGTCGTAAAAAAAGTACACATGATTCTAACTATACACATTACAGATAATTAAATATAATATTATTGTAATTTATTTAAACTTAATTACTAATAATGTCTTTACTATGAAAAATATAATATATATTATTCATTTCTATTTATTAAGTAACAGATGTAACACTCGTGTTTAGTGTTTTGTCTATACTAGTGTATTTAAACAAATCTAGCTTAAAACAAACAAAAACAAACAAACAAAACTGATTTTAAAACAACCGCGACATCAGGCCCCTAATACGTTTAGTGTTATCTAAAGTCAATTGATAGTACACATAAAACAATTTTTAAACAACTCTATAAGAAATGTCTGCGCATAACTCTCGAGCGGACAGATATAATTATAATATAATTAAAAAAGGTGCACATGTTTTATGCCAATATTACGACATATATATATATAATAATTTGATATTGATATATATATATATATATATATATATATATATATATATATATATATATATATCAATATCAAATTATTTAACATATTTGGTTAACTTAATATTTGTATCATAACACTGATATTTATAGATTTAAACTTTTTATGTCGGTATAGTTATTCTCTTAGGAAATCAACTTCTTGAAATACTTGAACTTGTGAAGGTACTCTGAGAATTCCTGAAGTTTAGAACAATGTACCGCTTTCGATTTGTATGAAATAAGGGCAGTGCTAACTTACCTTCACTAGATGGCGTTGTTTTTATTTCATAGATATCGACATTTACCTTTACTTATTTATTTTTTTTTTTACTTTACTTATTTATTTACTTTACTTATTTATTTACTTATTTATTTAATTACTTAACGTTACAACTTATATAAGTTTTGTTTCAATATTAAAAATAGGGGCGCGAACCAGAACTCGATTTTGACTCGCTGGGCTTGCAAAATCTCGGTAGTGTTCATCATGTTGAGCGAAGCGAGCACCAAGTGCAAAAACTCAGATATCCGGTCTAACATTTAAATAAAAGTTACAGGCGCTTAGCGTTACCCGGAAGAGACCACCGGCAACGGTTTTCTCCGGAATCTATTAAGGTTTGTGTTATTAATTCTTAATTATTTTTTGGAATTTTAGAATTTTTTTTTCTATGTTACGCGTATTGTTGTGTTATAATAATAATAATAACAATAATTCTTTATTGCCAGAACATACATTCTATAACAATTCACTATTATATTTTTATTTATGAAAATTCTGCTTAATTAATATACATTACAGCATGTAGTAATCAAAAGCAAAAGTATAATTAGAATAATAAGATACAAAAATTCAAAGTATTAAAATAACATAACCATAAAATGAAATTGAATGAAATTATATTAAAATGCATTGAATACATTAAATTGAATAACGTCACAGAGCATTACATATTGTGTTATTAAAAATAAACTAACAATTTAATTAAATTAGAATACAATAAATTATAAAACAATTGAAGGAAATAAATTAAGTGATGTCAGATAAAATAAATAAAACACATTTTTTATAATTTAAATTACAGTAGAGCGTTCCGCTCGCTTCGCTCATTAATTTCAATTTTGATATTTGAATTTTAGAAGAGCAAACAACTAGTTACCTCAAAAAAACTCTTTTTTAATTAAAGTTTTTACTTTAATTTCAAACTTTGTTTTCAAAGTGGTTTTACGAATGTTTTGGTACGAAAAGAGAGAGAAAGGTTGTTGTGCTACTACTTTAAGAATACCATACCATTATTGTTCAAAATATATTTTATTCATTAATTAATATAAAATTTATTTAAAATTAATAATCTTATTTAAATATTATTAATAAAGAGGTGAAATAAGTACCAGTTAAAATTATTAGTAATTCTGTACTTGTTTGAGTATAGCTGCAGAATAGATATTAGGAAAAAGCTATTTTATTTCATATAATATATACCGACTTGTCCAGTGCGAGTTGCTAACCTAAGCAATCATTTAAAAGTAATCATCAATTTGTATGAAACAGCAGTTCCAACTTACCTCCGCTAGATGGCGTTGCTTTTTTTTCATAGGCATTGAATACGCTAACTCCATCGAGTAAGTAAGAAAAACTCCATCGAGTAAGTAAGAAAAATCGTAATGGTAAAGTAAACATTTTAAAAATGTTATATGTTATATATTTTATAGATGAAATGATGATATTCTATATTTTCTTCTATATATTGTATGGAAGAAAATATATATTTTACATGATAGACAATTGTATATCAGCGTCTGTATATTATCAGTCATCATGACCGTATCATCCAGCTGTTGTCTAGACGCTATCTCGTCAGATACTTAGTTACGTCAAACAAATGTTAGTTAGGCGGCTGTTAGCCGCCTTTTAAAAACTGTGAGAATTAGTGCAAGATGGTTTTTTCTTTCACAAAAATAATAAAAACAGTCCTGAAATGAAATCACTAAAAATAAATAATAATATTAATGTTCATAGAATAATATTTATTTTGATATCTTAACTTACAAAATCTAAAAATATATATTAAATTTTTTTTTTGTTAAAATTACAATAAAAGTTCTTCCTTTTATCTTGAAAATACAAAAAATACAGCTTAATGTTCAGAAAAAATAAAATTTTTGTTAGATATATTGTTAGCTGTTCCAGGTTACAAGAAAACTTCTAAATCAAAGTCTTGCTTTCCTTGCAAGGAATTTATAAAAGTGCATTTTATCCAAAGTTGGTATTGGATCTATCGTTGGATCTCATTCAGACAGCAGCGTTCATGAATAAGCAAATATGCGATCACGAGCAAATTGCATTTGAAATTCTGAATATGAAAACTTGTATCAAGGAGATATTAACCTTATATTATACCTTAATAGGAGTGGATTTTCAATAATGCCCTCTGTAATCAATGGTGTTCCATCAGATTACGACCCTTGTGACAGTATGATTGAATAAACCGACTTTTCAAATTTATATATAATTAAATATTTAAATTATTTATATCAGTATTTATTCGTTATTCTGTAAATTATGGCAAACTATTTTGTTTCCTGATTTTTTTATAACTTTGTATTTTTTTTTAAATTTAAAAGATCAACCAATTTAAATGAGATATTGGGTGGATGTCAGTTAATAGACCGAAATACTCCAGAGGTCACAGGTTCGAGTACTAGTCATAGATTAAATACACGAACATATAACTATAGTACCGAAAATTTTAAAAGTCCAAGATTCGATACACGAATTTATAATTTTTTTCTTATTATATACAATAAATATAAACAGACAAATTAAATAATTTTATGTAATAAGTCAGTTGAAATTGTACAGTTGATATTACAAATTAATTTCGTGATAAAACGCCAATACTCATTATAAATTTAATAACTCTCCAAGGCGTTAAGTGAAGTCGTTTAACTTTAGAGGTCAATGAACGTACAATATGAAGTACGTTTATTTCAGTTAATATAATGGTTTAACTTAAAATACATTTATAATAACGAAAAGTTAAAATTTCTACTCAATGTGTTTTTGATATCTAAATTTTTTTTTTTAAAAGAGAAATAATTGACAACAAGAAAGTTAAATTCATTATATTATATTATATTATACATACTATATTATACACATATATACAATTTAAAAAATTATCGCAATTTAATATGAATTATATTTTGCTTATAATATGTTCGCCAGTCAAAACAAAACGGCAGGATATTGATAATAAAATACTTTTTGGTATGTTTTAATCAAACATTTTACTTCTCATTGCCGGAAGTATTTTAGTTGATCGGCTTACGTCAATGTCATCTTACAATGGACACTTCACCGCCATATTTGTTGACGTATGGTTTGGATTCTTGTAATCGTGGGCGATTAGTGCATTAAAATTTATATATATTATCTTATTGTCTGTTCTTGTGTAATTAAACCGTAGATATATCTACATTCTGGTTAATTAATAAAACTAGTTGGTTAATTAATGATAACTAAAAAATACCTGTTAAATCCCGTTTGTTCTGAAGTATATAACGAAGTTGGTTTGTTTTTTTTTTCATTTTAATAAATATACAAAGCGTTTTATCTTTATTTTGTGCCTTTTTTATTAAACTAGAAATCTTTTCTATAAGGTTAAATTTGAAGCTTACTAAAAAAGTAGAAAGCACGTTTATGCGACTTTTTTTTTTTTATATAATGTTATAGCAATTTGAATAAGGGATTTAAACGAAGAACCATAAGAATCGGTACATAAAAGGCTGACCAACAGTTTAATTAATATGCGGAGAGACAAAGACCAACAGACAGAAGGATCAGAGGAAATTAAAAAGTTTTTGTGTTTCTCTTTTTTTGTCGCATGAATACAAAAAAAAAGTATTATACATTTTTGAAAAAGATGGAATAAGTAGGTCGCTTATGTTAGTATGATCTTTTTCTATGCAACATTAAAATAATTATAATTATAAAAAAAAAAACTTTTCCAAATAAGAAATTAACGTTTTGAAATTTAAAAGAAAAAATAAAAATAAAAAAGCGACGAAAGCATATGTCATATTTTTGTAATCTGTGCTTAATTTTAAACATTTTGAACAATAGTTATTAATATATTTTTTTTCATTCGTGTTTCGTATACAATACTTTCAACCCAATTAAAACTTATAAGCATTGTCTGAAAAGCAGTTGGAGATCAAATCGAATCGATGATTCATACAAAATAAATGGTACAACATATATTTTGCGATGTCACTTTTATCAAACAAGGAAAAAAACTTAGTTCTAAGTATTTATATTTTATTATAAACTAGTTTAATACAGGTAAAAATAACAGGTAAATATTACTATTGGCAAGATTGCATAAGGATAATAAATTACCATATCTTATTAATAACTGGTTATGTACCTGATGCAACTGAACGTTAGAGGACATCACTATCACCGAATATTTCAACATGGCGTCTGACGCCATCTGTTTTAGACGTTTTGTTACGAACTAGTTTTTTACGAATTTATCTATATTTATAATCATATTTTTCAGTTATAACGTAGTAAGTAGAGAAGAGTGAAAAAAAATAAACAATACTTCATATTTATACATTCTGTGTAAAAAAGCTGAAAAGGCTCTTAAAATTACATTAGAAGAAGTTAGTGTCAAAGTCGCCGCCATTACGGTTAAGACTAAGTGACCAGTTATATAATTAATATACCCTTAAACTGTTTCGATTATATCACTACTATAAAAAAGTAAACTTTTAAATATTTGGAGAAACTGCTTTGCATATATATTTTTGAGATCAAAACATGTTCAGGTGTCTCGAATCGAGAGTAACAAAAATTTTGAGACAAAAGAGAGTCACGGTCACGGTCAGGAGAGTAACGGTAATCCGAATTCTCTCTCTTCTCCAAAACTTCATCCAAAATTTTAATGCCTGGAAAAAATTGGCCAAATCAAAATCGAAAAAAAAAAAATAATAATTGTGACTGATTATGTTCTATACGTCAAAAATTATGAAAGATTAATATAAACAGTGACTTGAGTGATGACAATGATAAATAGGACGTTACATTATTTAGATCATAATTATACCAATTTAAAAATTCGTTAAATTAATTAAAATCTAATATTTTAATGAAAATACGCTTCATCGAAGCTACAGCTAAACATTGTTTACAATGACCTTGACAAAAACAGCTGATAGCTTTATACTTTTTATAGATATGTAGAAGCTATTGTATACACCCAATCTCTTTTAAATTATTTTGATTCCTAAAAGAAAAAAACCGTAATATCAGGGAAAATTTTACTGCATTAATTTGCAACCTTACAAATAAAAGTGCTACCAACTGCTTCACGCGTAAACTTAATGTGAACGGTCTATACATACTTCGGTTGAGTCAAACCAAATTTGACAAAGTCATAGCCAGAGTCTTACATGTGACGAAGATTACGAATAGCACCTAGTATTAATGAATCGGAATATACGGTTACTAAGATGTGTAAGATATATAAAAATAACCTGTGTTGTATATACAAGTTGTTTATTATTTTGGTTTGTTTTGATTTCTCCGTCTTGTTTTATGTTAAAATGATTAATCTCGTGGTTTATCTTTGACTCACTCTGTTAAAATAGAAGAGTTTGTTTTATGAATCATCATTTTAAACGTATAAGAAGTTTCTTCAGAGGAAATTGAGATATAATCTTAATTCTAAACAAGCTGTTGTTAGCGATATATAAATATTTCAAATATTTTTGGATGATGTCTAAGGTATCATTCACCTTTAAATACGATAATTAGAATTTTGTGCATTTTTAAAGGATTTTATTATTTTCATGTTGGATCCCTAAGTATTACTGGATGAAAATTTAACTTCTAAGTAACCCAATAAACTTTAAGAAAACTAATTTGTCTTGAAGTGAAAATTCATTTAAAAACTACACACAGACACTTCCATTTTCTTTATATGTTGCTAATTCTCAGATTTATAAAATATTATTAACTGTTAGCTTACGCATAATCTTTAATACTTTTAATTTAATGTCCAAAAAATATCACAATGCATCCTTGTGAATCCTTAAGAATATTAAGTGTAGGCATAAAGTGGTAGTGGTATTTTTCCGTAGGAATAAGACATTTAATTGCAATAAAAGTTCTTATCTTAAATGTTAACCATATTCATCTATCACCATACCAAATTTCATAAGAATCCCTCACGTAGATTTTGCGTGCACAAACATACAGAAAGACACAAAATTGTAAACAAATATATCTATATCGATTACTTGTTACACCTTCATTAAAAGTTTTAAAATATATTCAATTCAATATACAGACATGTTATTTAGAGTTTAATAATATGTATAGATAATAGTAATATACAGTACAGCTCAGTGAGGTATTTCTTGATAAAGGCGGTTCAAATGTTTTATGGGTTAGTTCGTTACTCTGCAAAATTAAAAATTCTATAGCGTAAATTAAACTACTAGGGTTGGAAAATGTATGGTTATGTTTTATTATTATTTTTCTCTTTTCTATCTATTAATTAAGAATGCGATAGCAACAGAATATACATAATTGATATATATTGTAAGTAAGCTTGTTAACTAGAAGATATAAACATCTTATCTGATTGATATCGCTTATAAAAATATCCCATTGATTTCAAAATATATTGAATATATAATTCCCTTAAAAAATATTAATTTTTTTCTTTAATATAATAATATTTACATTATTTATTATTATAGTTTTAGATTAAAGTAAATAAACATGTTTATTCTATTTAAAATATGTACTCACTAAGCAATATAATTTAAAAACTAAAATTGGTATAATTATTTACAAAACTTAAAACATACTATATATATCTATATATTATTACTGAAATCCCTTCTTAAACTATTTCTATGCTACAATGAATAATATCATTAAAATAACAATAGTAATATCATTATTTATAATGATAAAGATAAGAACAACTTCATTCGATATTTTATTTTAACATTGACTTTTCTGATCCTATGTGTGTTAGTATTACAAATAATTGTACATCCGATAGACATGATCACCTATTTTTATAAATATATATGTATTCTTCTAATATAAAAAATTCTTGTGTCACAGTGTTTGACGATGAGTTTTATTTACTATTATACTAACAACAAGCAGTATTGTTATCCTAGATAGCCTATACGTAGCCTTACCCAAACATTTTTTTGAAACCCTTCTATAGTTTCGTAGATTAGCACATTTAAACATACAAACAAACTTCTTATTATAATATTAGTATAGATGAAGCAATGATTATAGGAGGATAGCACATAAAAATCAATTATATATATATATAGAAGCGTTTCCGCGGCAGCCGTAACAGTATTTTGAAAATATTTGTTGATAGATGGGAGAGTCCAATGCTACAACATTGGATAAAACTACATGTCTAAATATTATTTATTACTTCTTATAATTTTGTTTATTTTTGATTTACAATACTAACACTAGTTTTTTAAGAATAATTGTTACTAACAAAATATGGGCTTGTCCCGAAATAAATGTATATATATATATATATATATATATATATATATCGAAAAATAAAAAAAAAATAGTTTGATCATTCTTTTGTCAAATTAGATGAATGACGACTTGCAATTTACAATGTAATGAAATGGAACCGGTCTCAAAAATTTATAAAACATTTGCTGAATAAACGTGAAGTTTCAGGAGCAACCCACTGGTATTAATTTATTCTGTTATTAAGCATTGTGTCGACAACGTGTTCAATAAAATCTAGACGCAGCCGACGTCAGTTTGACGCCTCGCTTGAATTAACAATTCTAATTCATTTAACTTCATTTCTCTTGGAGTCAGTATTAATTTTCAGTTTCAGTTATTTGCGTTTAATATTCAGTCGGGATAATTAAGTTTTATGATGGATGAATAACAAATATTGTGGGTAGTAATTTATTTCTGTTTATTATAATTGTTATATATTAACAGTTTTTTAGTTTATATTAAAATTAAATCAAAATGTTTTTCCTCACCTAAATTAACATTACTAAAATTATATTACATATTACGTATATACATTGGTTTGTTGGTCTAGTAGTTAGTTACTCCCCGTGCAGTCTCAAGGGTCGTATGTTTGATTCTCAAACGAAACAGTTGATTACCTCAGATTACCTCAGATTATTGTTTTGAATCAATATTTCCTATATTTCAGTTATATCTATATTTTTAAAACCCCTTCGCAACGAGAGGGGTTGTTTCTCTACTTCTTCAAAGACTTAAAAAAAACAAATAAAAAGAACAAAATATACATCTTCCTTGGATAATAGACGAACAGAAAGTAATAATAGAAGACAGTGACTGTACATCTAAAACTATTCAGCTATGAATTACAGGTATACATAGGTCTTGATTTTTTTTCAGCTGTCGCCATGATGTTTCAAATACTAAGGCCAGCTAGCATTATCAATTTTAGTATATATAAAAAGGTAAAAAAACTATAATTGCAAGTCATATATTAAATATTTTGAAGAATAATGTTATATCGTTTCAATGAAACTATTTTACGGATATAACTCGCGTTTTTTTTACATTTTTTAAATTAACCCGACGTTTCGAATGCTCTGCATCAACACGTTTGCTGCAAAGCATTCGAACCGTCGGTATATATCCGTAAAATAGTTTTATTGAAATGTGTAGTACTCGTGTAAATCTTAGAACATAATGTTATATCTATACATATTAAAAAATGAATTTCCTCGACCTCGTCTGTCCGTATAAACTCAAATACATCAAAAAGATTTTTGTCAATTCATTATTCATCACATTTGAAAGTGTGACTCCTGAAGGTTATATTGATTGAAATATAATTATTGCAGAAGTCCCAAAAAATGTTGACTAAAAAAACAAATTATATATAAATAATTAATGTCTTACATATAAACCAATTACTTTAAAATCACGACTACAGACATTCACGCAGATATAGCTGCGAGGTTAAGCTAGTATGAAAATATTTTGAAATGTTTACTTGACTTTGTTGGTTTTTAGTTTTTGTGTGCTCTATTGCGGACAAAAAATATATAATGTTTTTGTATACGTGTTTTAGCACCAGATATTATATAATCTAAAAGTATTACTTTCTTCGTTCATTCGAAATCGTATCCTAAAATATTATATAAAAACTATACTCGACGATAAGAGGAATACGAAAACGATTCCTCCATCTTTTATTAAAACCATAGGTTATACATATGTCTGTGTTTGACGCAGCAGAGACATTTGCAATTCCAATTTCATTGACAGATGTATATTTTTTTCGTTTGTTTTGTATATTTAAATATATTCCTCAGTATTCGGTATTCAAGAAGAGCAAAGAGCAAGTAAGAAAGATATAATATAGTTAATTAAATTAGGTAATATATAATTGTTGTATATTTTTTAAACTATTATAGTTTAAAATAATTAATATTACATTGATTTAAGTATTATATACCTTTGAGTTTAGAAGAGCGACCGTACCTTTAAAAAAAACATTTCAATATTGACTAAAACAGCATTGTTTTATAGATGTTTTGGCACATAATAGGAAAGTAAGATTGTTGTAATATTACTTTAAAAGATGATAGTAAGAGAGAGACCGTGCTCTCTCTTGAGCTAAATAGATACTTTTTAACAACGGCCAAATGTTTAAATTAATTAAAAAATATGTTTTTATCAAAATAATGTCAAGTCACGCGGGTATGTAACCTACAGTAACCTTCACAGATATCATTATAGGTGTGGCAGAAATATAAATTACTTGAGATATAGTTATTTACATAAGCATTTGTTTTTTTATTATTTTATAACTAACATTTAGTATATACATACTGTTAGCAAATGTCCATTAAGATGATTTGATAACAGGTTTGTAAAATAAAAATAAAATAATCTATTATATATTAATTATGCTAAAAAACATAGTATATATATATATATGTATATAATATGATCTTCCTTGTATGTTTATTTTATATGCTCTCATGTCTTTATTGATAGATTATATTGATATTAAGAATACGCATGTCGTAGGTTCGAAAAAGGAAATAAGGCACTTTTCATACCAAATAAAAGCACTCTTTTCAAGGTGTACCAAAATAACTATTACATAAACAAACAATCAAAATGAGGCTTCTTTTATCCATAAAGCGTGGGCAAAGTAGAAAAAGCCAGTTATTTTAATAAAGTTGAACTCGATACGATTTATTATCATTGAAAAAATGTTGACAGGTCAATCTTTTAAAACATGAACGAACCAATGATGTGCAATTCCTCTGGGGGATGATCTTACAGTTAGTGTTTGGTCAGGTTCACCCCAAAGTATATATATATTAGGGTTCTGATCGGTAAACTAATCTTTAGGAAGTTTTGGACATCTATCCAAAAATACAATCGGTCTAACAAACTGGAAGAAATAAAAATTTTATTTTATGTGTTTTATATTTAAAAATATTAATAAGATCTCATACTGCCAAATAAAAATATTTATACAGTATATATAACCTATTCTCTATTTCGTATGTGTACATATATATATGATGTGTTATAACTGTCTGTTACTGTGAGGTCGGTGTATCGTTCACTTAATATGAGTTGAATATTGCAATTAATATTGTGTTTGATGATGTGTTGCTTTGAGCTAATTTATAAGTTGATAAAGTTTTATTGGTGGAATATGTAAATGGTGTAAAAAGAAATATTTGATGAAGTCAGTTAGTAGTGGTTGGTGCGCCTGACGTTTATTGAAAGTAGTGTGTTCGATTTTTATAACAAGCATGTCGCAAATGCTTGTGTGATTTTCAGATTCAGGGTGTATTTTGAGTGCGTTATTTGTGTGGTTAATATTTTTTTTTTCAACGTCAAACCTAATAGTCATATACCCACTCTAAAGTTAGTTAAAATGAAGAAAACAAACATATACACACACATGCCCATGCACATAAACACTCCCACCCACCCACCCACACACACACACACACACACACACACACACACACACACACACACACACGCACACACACACACACACACACACACACACACACACACACACACACACACACACGCACACACACACACGCACACACACACACGCACACGCGTACGCATATGAAAAGTTTGTGATAATTTAATAATTTAAATGTTTAATAAAACCGGTTCAAAAATACCAAAAATACTCATATATTATTTAATTAATAAAGTTTTCATTATTTATTTAGGGTTCATATAAACAAAATCATGTATTAATATATAATTATTATATTATTATAAATCGCTGTTGCCTCCAACCGCTGAAACTTTGAACTCTTCATTTGTTTGTTTTGTAAATTAAACAGTTTTGACATTTACATATATTTTAACGAATTCATATCGACAATGTAATCTGAAATTTTACTTTCGAATTATATTGTATTTAAAATATTAAATTTAAATTTGGATATTGATATGAATATGTTATTGTTAACTAATATTTAATATATACTTTTAATCGTTTATAAATAAATGTGATTTAAAGTCATTTTTGTTTATTGTTTTGAGTTTTTAAAGAGTTTAAGTTTATCCTTTTGTTTTCAATTCTTCTTCTTCTTATCAATTCTTCAATAATTGTCTTCACCTGTCATTAGTTCATTTTTATTGTATATTTTACAATGTTATGTGAAATGGATACTAATTCTAAAACTCCTCTCACCTTGTTTGCTAAATTTAAGTCACTTTTAAATTCTAGATATTTCTAGTTAATTCAAGAGAAGATTACAACTCCCTTGAATTGTATTATAAGCTCGCTTCCTCATTGCAAATAGTAATAGCATAAGCACTTCCCACTACTGGGCACATGCTCCCCTTCTGATTGTTTAGAGCATTGTTGTTAAAAAAGAATTTAAAAAAAAGTTTGAATAAATATATCTCAACTGTGCAAGGACTAATTAATGTAGTTTTTAAGATTCTTACTAATATAATTCTCTTTTGAAATAAAACTATTTTTTACGGATTACAACTCGCGTAAAATTGGGTTGCATTTTGATTTTAACCCTTCCCTTTTGTCATGTTTTATGTCTCAAATAAAAAAATCTATACTTAATAAAGTTCATCTTAAAATATTTATCCTACCAATATTGTTACGACCCTGGATCGAACCCGAGACTTGTCAATACATAGACGAGCAATGATACCGCTATGACAGATAATTTTTTATTATGTCCGACGCTGCGTTAAAACTAAAACAACATTTAGAAATACAAATATTATATCTATCTATCTATCTATCTATCTATGTTAATATAAAAGACCTTTTAAAATATATTCATAATAATCTATATATTTGACTAAAAACAAATGTTAAGAAATATATGTATTATAGATAGGAAGATATTGTGAAAAGATAGAAATAAAATATTATGATATTTGTTGATAAAAGAAATCAAGTAAAGAGTAAAGGTTAATTGTTAATTATAAAGTTCATTTTCTTGTTAAACCCTTCTTTTTATATGGTTTTATACCGTTGTTATACTTTTGAAAATCATATACTTTTGAAAATAATTTTTTTCATTTTTTTTTCGTTTTTGAATTTCGTAAATCAGAATACTATTCCAAATTATAAGCGTTCTGTAGTATATGAATTTTAAATTATTAAGAAAATATAAATAAATAGTTCTTTTTTTTAAAGCAAATTAATTAATGTGTAAGTTTAGTGGGTAGAAGTTTTTTAAATAAGGGGTGTGCGCTTTTTATGTAATTTAAAATAACTGATCTTTAGAACTAGCAAATAAATTTGAAAAAAAAATCTGATTATGACAGACAAGTTCAAGATGAAGGATATCTAGCATGAGGCTCGTTTAAGTTCTTGTTATAATAAATAAAAAAAATCATATATATTATTTTTCCAAAATTTATTGAAACATTTAAAAATAGTTCTAGTTTATTATATCAAAATAATAATACCAAAACTTTGATAACATGTATAAACCTTAGTTATTGTAGGAATACTTCGAACGGTGGAGGGTATATATAGTTTTTACTTCAGTAAATATAAGAAGAAGAATCACAATATGTCTATTGTGATTATCCCTCCAATGGTTTTGGACACGTTTCCTTAAACAGTTTCCGGTTCCTAGTTATTGAAAATTCTCCAAATTGTACAGTATGGTGTTGTATAAAATATGTGTAGAAGTCGAGATGTTAAATTATATAATAAAAGGAGGTATTGATTTGTATGAATATTATGCATTAATATCATTAATTGTATCGTTAATATCATTAAATGTAATATTATTTTGGATTATTCTCAATATAAAGGGGCCAAAATAATTTACAGGCTTTTTATAAAAAGATAAATTTAAAAAGTTGATCCAAAAAAAAATTAAAAGCAAAAATTGGGATTGAAAATTCTTATCTCTTAGGGGTATGAAATATACGCCTTATTTTTAAACACTAATTTTTTATATAATATTAGATGATTAAAATTAAAAAAAACGTTTATACAAATATATATGATTTCAAAATAAGCTTCATATTAATAACTCAGTATTATGTTCAACTATATTTGCATCTAGCGGCAACTCCGTCATATTACTATTACGAGATCCAATATCTCTTAGCCGGAGGCTGCAATTATACCTCATCTGCAAAATTAAATTCACTGGCACATAGTGACATTATATTATATAGTAAATACTTTATTATATTATCGTTATTGTTTATAAAAATGTAGGAATAATAAAAGATATTTTACGTTTTGAATTCTAAAATATTTTTTGGGATCGCTTAGTATGTTTTAAAATGATGATAAACAAAATTGTTCGATTATTTATCTTATGTTTATTATATAAAGTTATATATAAATATAAGTAAAATACGTCTTTTATGATGTTTGAAAATATTTATCAAATCTTTTTTATATGCTAAGTTTTTTTAGTTTTTTAACTTGTTTTAAAAATCGACTTTTAATTTATTTTTAATATATAGGTAATATAATACAGAATTTTGTCAAAATTATATCTTCCTAATATATATTTTTTAAATATTTTCAATTTTATTCCATTACCTGAAATACTAGTCCTTAGCGATGAACACATCTTGAACAGACTGAATTGATATAGGAATATTGATATATATCCGGTTATTGGAATGCTAGCATATAACCGGAAATGGAGAACGGATAAGCACTTGTAAGTCGGATTTCGACTTGTGCTGACCTCTCTAATATTAAAAAAGAATCCGGAAACAGGACTGTAACGACTACTCTACTTCTTTTCAACCTTATGAAATAAACCCCCCACACAAGTTTTGAAACCCCAAATTGATTTAGTAAATTTTTTAATAAGGTTATAATGTAAAATAAACGAAAGAAATCTCCAATCCAGGTTAACTGCGTTATAAAATATTTTAATAAGAATAATGCTGTATCTATCAATTCTTTTCTTACATTCTAAAGTAATGGACATTTGTCAATAAAAAAATATATAATAAAACCTCACCCATTAATATTATTCACGCTACATATTTTTCTACTCATGACTCTAATATGACTCCAATATGATCTCGCTGTTGACATCGTACATACCTCTGTATTCAAAGAGTAAAATACCTGGATAAGAGGATTTTCCAATAATTTGCTGACCTTTTCACGTGTATACTGCAATGCGTTTTTATTTTATTTTTGTACTGTTCTATAACTTTGTAGTAATTTGTAAAAATTTAAATAGAAGTCACAAAATTGGTTATTATTTGAATGATTGCAAAATTATAGTATACAAATAAATAAGACAATAATAAATGGTTTTAATATATATTATTTTTTGAACTTATTATTCTGAAATGTTTGATTATTAATGTATCTCAAGAATTGTATTCGTAATTTTTTTTAACTGTTTTGGTTTTTTTTTGGCATTTTTTTTTTAATTAGCTGTTACCGAATGCTTGTAGCATGCTTGTATCATATGTGCAAAAAAATAGATAAATGTATTATGTATCTCAAGATGTATGTTTGTGTTAGAAAATTCTTAATATTAATGTAAATTATATGCCTCAGATGCTACACAAATAAAATTATTATTACTTATTTTATTTTATTTACTTATAAATAGTACATAAAAAGTACTTGTAAATTATGTAAATTTGTAAGTCTTTAGAGTTTGAAGATTTTAAATAGCTTATTGCAAGTGTTATGTAATTGGATAAAATCATTCGTAGATTTGATACTAGATTAGTATTTCATACGAGAAGATTTAAGATGTTTCCTTAATTGGATTTCTTAAAAATCTTAAATAGAATATTATCAATTCGCTTCTAAAACATACTTCAAAGGGAGGATTTGTGAGGTCATTTCAAATTTTGGTGATATAGAGAGAGCAGTGTATACAGTAAAAGTATTATTGTATGCTTGCATTTCTATGCGAACTTTTTGCACTATTTTCCTCCAACGCGATGGACCCATCCCTCTCACGGTGACTCCATGCTTAGGAGTTTCGTGTCTTCTCTTCTAGAAGTTAAAGTTATAATGAATAGCATTTCTATTTTCTAATATGGTTATATACATAATTAACTAAAACATGCCATAATATCTTTACTCTATATAAGATACAAAGAGCTATATTTAAAAGGCTTTCAGTTTAATGTAATATAAGATGAATTGATTATAAATTATATATAATATCACATTTTATTATAAGGCAAATGAATGAAGATGTCTGTCTTATCAAGTCGATAATAATCATTATTATTTTATACTATCTGTGCCCGCGATTTAGTCCTCGTTAACTAAACATATCCTCAGTAAAATCAACTATCTACCAGTTAGCCTCTCATCAAAATCGATCTAGCCGTTGCAGAGATTAGCCGGAGTAACACAGACAAAAATTATAAAGAATAATATATGTGCCGCTTATACATGTATATGCATTTTGTAAAAATCGGTAATTTTAATATTAAAAACAGGTACTCCAATTTGATTTATTATACTAGCTTCACACACACGCACAGCTTCGCTTGAATTTGGATATTTTTCTTAGGATATTCTCAATTTATTCCAATTCTAGTTTTTTGCCACCTTTTTAGCTATTATAGTTTGTTTTTAAGTTAATATAAATAAAACAATTAAAAATGAATTATATAATTCAACCTTTCTCAGGAATCACTCTGTCCATTGATGAAAACCGCACTAACCACCATTTTATGTATTTTATGTATTTTATGTATATTATTTATCATATCACTATAACCATGTCGCTCGCATATGTAAAGATCGCATTCATATCAACAGACTATAAAGCAATTAAATTGTACCATACTTTGTAACATACTTCGAATGTCTTTTTAAGTAGCAGAATAGTTTTAAGATTTATATCTATAACAGACAAAAATTAGTTTGTATTCAGAGAAGTAATGTTAGTACTTGTATTTTTAAACATAAATATAAAATAGGTCTGTGTATATTCAGAAGTTTCAGTGCTTATAATTATAGTGCTTTAAGAATAAGTCGTTTGAACAGCTCTCATCAACAACACAGCGAGTATTTACATACGACGTCAGTTAAGATGGCGACGGCTTGCACAGACTCTAGCTGCGATAGTCTTAAGACTTTAAAGTCGTATATTTGATGTTATAATATATAGGTTTTTAATGCGAAATATATAAATATATATACGAAGGAGTAATATGTAAAATATTAGATAATAATAATAATAATAATAATCTTTATTCAATACTAACATTCATACAAATACTCTTATTACATTTATAACCATATAATTTATCATATATTTAAAAAAAATACTAATTTTTACTAAGTTTCCTTGTTCTGTATCTCTTTTTTATAAATCAATATAGTTTTTATTTTTATATATAATTTTTAGACTGTACGCATGTTATTATTATTAGAATTTCCCCGACTAGTGTCGTACCCATTCGGGATTTTTATTTATGATCTCTGAGCATGGCGGAATCGCGGCGTGAACTGTTCATGTAAACATTAATCAAAATATAAGAAACATGAAAGTTTACATACAAACGTATAGTTTTTTGTGTTTTTGATCCAGTTTAAATTTTTTGTTATTGATTATTTATAATTTCTGTACATGTTGATTTTATTGTAATTATTACTTATTTCTTTTTATTACCAACAACTTCCAACGGTGCTATTAAAAATATTTTGTGAATGCAATTTAATTGAAATATATATATTGAGGTTTATTTGAATTATTTATGTACAAGGTTAAACACTCAGTGACCTACGAATTTTTAACTGATCTGATAAGATTTTATCATGGAATTATTTTAATGTTATAATATAATTTTTATATTTAATTTGAAGATAAAAAGAGTCCTAGTTAATGTAATAGAAATACCGAATAAATTAATTTAATGTTTTTCATAAGACATAAATATCTAAAAGAATTAGTCTAATGTCTGCACTGTTTCAAAAAAGCGGGTCACGTGTGAGTTATGCGTACTGAGGCTCTAATTGGAGCGAACACAAAATTAACATACTCATACAAAACACGCCTTGAACCTTATATCTTTGGGATAAAGTTCAAAATATAACTTAATAATTTTTTTGATTGATATTTAAGATGGTTAATCGATCGTATAAATCGTCAAGTTGTTAGCTGTCATCGTATGCCTCTTACGGTAGCTTGGTGTTGCAAGTGTTAGTAAAGTTTAGACAAGAACTACCAAATCTAGATAACAAGTTTTATAATTGGTTTATATGTTAATTTTTATAAGAAATTGTGTGCTTGTACAGTTTATTCATTATTAATTCAATGAAATTAGACCTCATTTTATATTTTATAAAACTATGTTGTATTAATGTAAAGAATATCGAGATTTGTCCGACTTGATTGCTAGGGTTTGTTTGCAGGAGCTTGGAATTTGCCAGACTAGACTTGGACAAATCCGGGGCCTTCATTCATGAGTTGTATGAAGAAGGGCACCTGGTTAAAGCATGAAGATGGTGGAATAGCGCCACGAACTTAAACTCTAATGGATTCGAAACTAGTCGGGCAGATTTCGAAAATTTTAACATACAGCCCGATAATTATAATATAATGATTATGAATCACTACAATTAAAATACAAAAATTGTATGTTGAAATAATTCACAAACCGAAATGCACAAATAACTAAATTCCCTTTATTGCTTTAATCAAAATAAAATTATACAAGGATTCGAACCTATCTTCTGTGAATAGTTCTTCATCACTCTGCAAAGTGAGCTATCGTGTCCAAATTCTTTTCTAACAATAATTTAGCATTATGTACATTTTTGAACTTCAATTTTATTTTTTAGATTATGTAAAATAATAATTTAGAGTTACGTAATATGAAGTAAAATGTTTTACAGGTGGGCGTTAAACCTCAGCCGCTTGCCCCACGCAAGGTTTCAGGTGGAACACTCTTTGAATGTTAATTGCCACTTCGTACTTTATTCACAATGTTGTGAAGTTTCAGACGCTGCTAAAAATACTAATGACAAAGTTTGTCCTCAACCTACAAAATTCCGAAAGTCCGTCACAGGAATATTAGAGAAAATCATAAGTTATAAGACCTTATATTATGTTGATATATATTTAATATTTAATTAATAATTATAAAAATAAAATCTTTTATATGTAATACTTTTGGATAAAGTTTTTTTTATTATGGAAAACTTGAGAGCTATTATGTTGGTTTAGTGTTGTTTTGTGTATAAAATATTGTGGAACTTCTTGAAAGAGAACGAGGTTAACGATGTTTTTTCATTGAAGTGAATTTCCCATTGGAAATAACTATTTTTCCCCAGAATGGGTGACATATAGGAAAATACTTTTACTAACTATAATATGTATACATTATTATGTTCATTTTAGATGGGTTTATTATAGAGGAAGATAAATAATATACATTTTAAAAAAGGTTTTCAAATAGTTTTTTGAAATATATTTAACTTAAAGCAATTTTCTGTTAGCATTTAATCGTATTTTATTTGTATATTGTATTTTAATTTTCAAGCCCTTTCTTTTGATACTCATATAGGGTAGATTGTACAATAAATGTTATACGCCATTTTTTGAGACGGCCATTTTGGATTGAAGACAATATTGATTATACATTGCCGTATAGTAGTAAAAGGTGAATTCCAGATTTCAGTTCAATCGGTTGACGTTATTTGGTTTAAAACTCTTTTCTAAGATTTCTCCCTCACTCACTGAAAAAGAGAGCAAGTTAATTAAAAATTTGCTAAAATGAATATTACATTTTTTTGTCGTTTTGACTCTATTATACGAGGTATAGTCATTAGTATATATATTAGTCCAATTAGTAGGTATTGTATTAGCTTTAGGCTATAGCTAATGAGATTTTTTATATCTATTATTGCAAAAGAAATCGTAATATGGTATCTTCGCAGTTGTCTTGTTAACTCAATTTATGATCAAGATTATGAATATTATATCTAATAAAAAAAAGGTAAAAGGAGTTTTTATATATAATTATCCAGTATATGTTTGTGACTTGATTTCATGCTGTTTTCGTTCGTTTGAAGAATCCTTCACGATGGCCGGCCAAGAAGGTAATGGCCGGGGGGTTATGTTTGACTGCCCGGTAGCATAGAAGATGCCGCTTTTTATGTCTAGGTACCCACTAAAAAACCAACAGTTACCCTCATCGCCTGAATGGGACACCATGGGATCATCTAATTTCTACGGTTTGACTGAATTAATTATACCCTAACGGATCGACCAAATTCGTTATTTTTTTCATGATGGCTAAATAGACCTTCGGAAGCTTTAACTTAACATTTAGTCTGGAAAAAAATGATGTTTCGCATATCATCCAAACCTTTTTTATTTCCTTTGAATTGATCACTTTGCAGTCTGTCAAAGACCGTAACATTCAAGGTATCTCCATGAAAACATATAATTTTCAAACAGTATGAATATAAAAAAAAAAATCATGTCACCTTCCTTATTTCCCACCAGATGGTGCTGTGGTATTTTAACATATGTACCGTTTAAACCATATCCATAATTATATATTAGAAACATTTATTGATGATTACATATAATATACTTAAACCATTAATAATATAAAAATATTAATTAATAAAATTGTTAAGAGATAATAAAATGTTTATTAAATATTATGTTACTTTGATCTTGCATGACGAGTTTCTTCACGCCATGCATGTGTCAAGGATTATCTTATATATGTTAATTCATAATAATATATAAAGATTTTTTTTATGTTTTTATGTTAAAAATTTTTGATAATGTATAACTTTAGTATATTACCATAAACAAATAAATAGAATAAGTAAGGCTAGACATGGAATTAATATAATTAAAATTACCAAAAGGATCAACTATTACTGATTTTCGTTATTTTGAATTTTGTATATTATTTATTTAATTTATTGTTACAATTTTATGTCTTTAACATTTAATAACATAAACAAAGGTTAAATTGAGATATAATATAAGATTTAGGCAGCTGACAGTTGAAATATTATTCGTCTAACATGTAAAAGAATCTAAAGTATTTTTAAGATGAGGCTGATATAAGGCTTAGTGGTCATTTAAAAAAACTATCTATGGATATAATTATTTGTTAACTAAAATACCTATTACGTAGAGGTCAAAAGTAAACAAAACACACTTTAAAAGGTAATTAAAGATAATTTAAAAAAGGTAATTATCTTGTATTAAACACTTAAAAAATAAATTATACTTCATATTTAGTCTCAAGGTCATATATATGAGAAATTGTGCGTCAGTCATAGCTAGGTCACGTGTAAGTCATAATAGAATATGTTAACATAAATATAAGATTTTCTTGTATATTATATATAAGAAGTGTTAATTAATGTTCGCTCTCTATATATCCGGGCATAAACCATCTTGTCAATCAATTATCAATCTATAACAATACTAGGGTTGTGCTTATTCCTCTACAATTTTTTTTAATAATAATAATAATATTACATAATAAAGTATTCTAAAAAGAATGTTATATGTTTAAATCATGTTATTTTTTTAAAATACCTATTAATTATTTTTAATCAGGAAGAAAAAGTTTTACAAATATTTATTTTAAGGGCAACCCTTTTTTTTTTTTTTCCGTTGGAAAAACCCGTTACGGGTACCCCGTCGGCCCATGGGGGTGACGGCCGGGGGGTGATATGGGACTACCCGGCAGCATAGAGGATGCTGCCATTTTTAAGGCTACCCACTAAAAAACCAACGGTTGCCCTCTGCGCCGTAATGGGACGTCAAGGGATCGCGTTAGCACACACCGTGATGCCCCGGCGAGACCCCCCAAATGAGGGTGCCCCGAGCAACGTAGAGCAATTTAAAGGGCAACCCTACGTCCACGTCATGTCCTAAGGGATGGATTTGATTCTGAATTCTTTATTTGCTGTCGTAAACTTATAACAAAAGTTGAATCGTTCTGGGTTAAGGGTGAATATAGAAGGACATGTTTAACATCAGTCAAAAGTTTATGATTTCTTACAGATATGAATGTTCTGTGGAAATTGATGTTAAATGGTTGTAATCTTAATCCATTAATAAACGATGATTAAGCATTTAAGATATTTTTTTGCAAATATTTCAAGTTTTAATTAATGAATTCATTGTATTAAAATCACGAAGAAAAATTTTTGTTATGAAAAATAAATATATATTGTTATCTAATATTGTTTTATTATTGTGTAAATGTTATGTTTACTAAATGAAGTATTTATTCTTAATACTAGAACTAGATGTACTGGAAATACTGGCTTACTTTAATAAAACTAATTGATTATTCTATTGAACTGAAACTTGCTTACTTATTTACAGTTAAATAATTCAATTTTCTGAATGAGTTAGATAAGAGTTGAAACGCGCCTTATTCATTTAATCATAGTTTAAATTTCCAAAGAAGTTGCTGTTCTGAAAAAAAAAGGTTTAAGTAAAATTATTTTCAACATTTAATGGGTAAGCTAGATTTTATCCGGCTGTAGAACAGTTGCCTTCGAAGTAATTCTCTTGCATTGACCATAAACACACGCTTCAAGAGCTGATAAGGGATTGCTTTGATCTACCCTTTTGCTTGGAATTCGTAGATTGTTAACTGACCGTCCACATAGGCTATATTTCGGGCATGTGGTTAATTAGAAGCATAGCTTTAGATATAGTGTAACAACAATGCAGGTACACACTTTGACGAATCTTATTTCGAAGGGAGGGGGGGGGGTGACAGTGCGCTACAGTTTTATTTACACTAATAAAAAAAAACTAACTTCGAAGGCAAAAAAAAAATCACTTTAAGATCAATATAAGAGAAGAGATAGTTAACTTAGAGTACAAATAGGATGACATCTTCGAATTCAACCACAGCATCTTAAACACCTTTGATTTGCCAGTTATGACTTACGTTAATAGGTTTTATTTATATATTTTAAAATCTTATCTATTTTAAAAGTTGTAGCGAAAAGTAGCGATAAATTAGATTTTTCCAATAATTAAAAGCGCATCGGATAGGAAAAGTGGGACGAAGTTGTGAGCTAAGTATATATAATCTTAATTTATATAAAAACTAAGACAAACTTTATCAGTTTACTAATAAGTATCTTTCTTTTGCGGCTTCGCCCGTTTAGACAGTTAAAATTTCTCGTATCATTATTTTTTTTGTTTCTATCCAAGTGCTGCGTTTTACAAATACATAAATAAAATATATATGCAATTGTAAAAAGCAACACCTACTACAAAAAACAATATATTTAGAGTTAATGAAATACTAAAATATTTTGACAATAACTGTACGTAGTACAAATAACAGGTAATAGTGTTAAAAATAAAATTAATAGTTTTAAATACTTTTCGTTTTATATGTGTTAATATATATATGTATGTAATACATATATATAGATTGACATATACTATATTTCTATAAAAGAAATATCCGTCAGCAACTTTGGCGAGTAATATTTCAAATTATCTATATGTATTAACCATAATAGAAAAGAAAAAATAAAAATGATAACTTCTAAGAATATATTCCCGCAGCTCTATTAATTGATTGATATATTGGACACTTTATAATTAAAAGTCCTTTTTAATTCAAGAATATAAAACTTTTTTAGTTCAGGTCAAAAATATTCCATCTTCCATTACTTAAATATACTGGTTCGCTCGTTACTGTGGTTCGCTCGCTTCGCTTCACTTCACTTTTATTCAAAAGATATTTAACAAATATCGAAATCTATGACAGGTTTTGTTTTTATTTCATTGTGAATCGCAAGTCACTCATCTATGTTTGGCGCCAAAATGAACCTTGTTATCAATTTTATCTGTTTTCTTTACTATATTGGACATTACTCGTATAGATCATTAGGGCATAGCTCTTCAAAATGAAACCATAACCTACTTTTAATATGAACCCTCATAATCACTGCGGCAAAAATCAGCTTATTCTAGTAATACATAAGATATGTTTTGATTTTCTTAAAAGTAATATGATTTATTTCAAGTCCCTGTCAGTTTGTCACTAATAATTGGTTTACATCTCACACTTGATGTCTTAAGAAAATTATACTTAACTATCTTAATAGGTATGTTAGTCATTTTGTTTGTTAATTTATTTAATGAATTATATAATGAAAAATTCATCGATACTTTGCACCGAACCTGAGACCGCTGAGATGAATTAACGTTCTGTGAAATCGTTCTTTTCAGGGTGTTGTATTATTATTTTTATTATTATTTTTTAACTTATTTATCTTATGGTTATATTATTTTACTACTTTGAATTTGTTTTTATCCTATTATTCTAATTATAATTTTGTTTTTGGTTTTTATTACTGCATGTTGTAGTATTTATAAATTAAGCAGAAAATCATAAAAAATGTATGTTCTGGCAATAAAGAATTATTATTATTATATAACTTTACTGAAAAAAATTAAAAAATATCACAGTCTTTAAAAATATTTTTAATTAAATACATTTTGTTTTTAATATTAATAACTATTCTTGAATCAGTTAACGTCATTACTATTTACAGTTTAGTTGAAGGAAGTCATAAACATATGAAATAATAAAGATTTTAATTACATTTTAATACAAAAAATATTTGGCGAGAGATTTATAGTATCATAATAAACTATTTTTACGATATCTAAATTTCAATTACATTAGACTATCGAACGTAAATCAGTAAGTCATCGGTCAGTGTGAAATCAAAATACATTTCTTGGCGTTATTGCACTGGACTCAAAAATAAAAGAGACATTCGGGGATGGAATAGAAAAATCAATACTTGCCCGCTCAGAACCAACGAAATCTTTATTTTCGAGCTATTATTGTTTTATTCTTTACAATAAAAGTCTTATTCTTTTCGGTATATATATTATGCGATTTAAATTATTACGTGTATTAGTAATTCATTTCTTTATAGTACTTGCTATTTTAAATAAATGCGTTCTTTCAATTTCGTGTTTTGTCTTGTCTGCAATATTAGATTCTTTAAGTAAGCCCCCGATGGAATAAAAAAGGCAAGCAAATTTGTAGGCGATTAAAACTCTTTGCGAGTTGAGATAACCTGAGTTACACCGCAAAAAAGGTACTTCGCCCTGTCTGCCACCTTGTTACGGACACCCTCGCTTAGGAAGAGTAATAGCGAAGACCCGATAGGCCTTTACTTCCAGATGTCGGTGTATGTCGGATGGGCATGTCTTCAGTGGAGTATTCGACAAAAAAAAACTGGTTTGCCATGTTTATAGACAATTTCATGAGAATAGTTTTCTCTTGTAAAACAAAAATATAAAATTTAGAGCTTGTATATATAATATAATAAATATTGAATACTGATTTTATATAAATGTGTATTTTATGAAAGGTACCGTCCGTAATAGCTCCATATTCGGGATTCCAGAGGTCGTAGGTTCTTTAGTGTTGACGATTTTTACTCATTCTAAATTTATATCGAATTTGTGTACTGAACGAACAATAATATAGATTTTCTACAAAAAAGGCCTCTTAACTTCATTGTATATAAATACGTAAATATATTATTTCAAATACTTGGAATAGTATAAAATATATAAAATAATATAAAATATAAATTTAAATATATACGGCGAAGAAGTAAAATCTAATAGGAATTAATAAAATTGATAACATGTTGTTGTAATATTTTTTTTAAAAGTTTATTCGTTTACTTAATAACAAAGAAATACCTTTAGTTTATTAAAACTTATAAGCCGCTTATGAAAAGCCGTTTTAAAATTAAAACCACAGCCGGATCTGAACACACCACATCTTTCACAGGAAATACAACTTTAAATACAAATATGTAAGGTGTATATTCAATTGTACTTCAAATATGGAAACATAAGCTAGAAAGTACAAGTAAAATATTCTTCTAGGTCTAATAACCTGCTTAGTTGTTTTGACAAAGTTCTAAAATGTTTTTATCTATAAATTATTTTTACTGAAATTACCAACAAATCAGTCTCTTATATGCGTGTGTAAATGATAAATATTAGGTGTAATAAAAATATATTATGTATATATTAGCTGTCATATTATTTTTTTTCATTATTTTTATATAGTTATAGTATTTGGGGGATAAAAAAAAATATTTAAAAAATACTTCTATATATCAATCGATGAGAAATTTTATACTAAATTTAAAAAACCAAAAAAAAAACACACATGAACACACAGAATTAAAACATGAAAATTTTTTCCTAGAAGTTATGAGGGAAAAAAACTACAAATTAAAACATGAAAATAACAGAAAACACCGAATTATCAGATTATTTTTATGTTTTATAGTATCATAATATTTTTTTTGTGTAATAACTATTTTAAATAGATTTTATTACAAGTGTATTATTAACGACAAATACGGAAATAATTGGTAATACATGATGTATCCTCTGAGGTAACATGGAAAGACATTTAGCATATTCTATACAAAATCCGGCGGAAGCTGATGCTCGATACATAATAATGAGTCTCGATCCATATTAATAGACTTTATATTTAGCATAATATATTTTCCGGCTGTTACACAAAAAAAAAAAAAAATTACACAGAATCAGGATTCTGTTGCGTGTATCTCTAGGTCTTTATCACCATTTCGTAAAGTAATATTACAATAATCTTCCCTTTTCGTAGTAGGATATCTGAAAAATAATACTATTATACTTAAACTTTTGAGATTCATTTTTTTTTGGTGTTTTTATAACTACTTATCAAGATTGTAAGTTACGATAGAAACGTGTCCTGAAAGTCCTTCCAATTAAATTCAGGTTCGCAGCACAAGGTTATATATACAGATATATATATTTATGTATATTACAGATATATATATTATGTGTATTGTTTATAAGAAAAAAATGGGTTTTAGGAGATCGACGTAACAAAAACTATAAATACATTTTACATTCCAATAATCTTAAACAATGAGAAATATTCTAAGTCGCTTATCCCGGACAATTTAAAAATATATGTATCTTTGACTAATATTTGATGAAATTATAATAAATTTATAGTTTGTAGTAGACTTAAGCAATGCAAGCATTATTTAAACTACTTGTCTACTATTTGTACTTCAAGAAGTAGTTTATAGAAAGCTGAAACTTTTTGTTTGTTTCAATCCCCGTTCTACTAACTAGGAAGAATAATATTAAACAGATAGAAAGAAAAAGAAAAGAAAGGAAAAAAGTCTTGAACGCTTGTTTAAGAAAACTGCCTCCTAGGGTACAGTGGAAATTATATTTTCAATTAATTCATACTTAAGTATAATTTTTGATTACAATTACAGTAATTGAGAGCAATTACAGAGGTCTTTAATATTACGATTGTTATCAAGAAAGTTGTGTTGATCTGTTCTTTAATATGGTACGATAAATCAAAAACCAAATGGTAGTAGTTTGTTACAAAGATTATTGTTCTTTTGGAATATTAATGAGACAAATGTTACCTTCATTGCGGTGCTGAAAATTAATTGATGAAGCTGAATTGGACTTTGTATATTCAATTCAAAGTTGATATTGCAATACAGGTCTATCATACATTCATTGTCTTTATTTCAAAGTATTTAAAATGTTTGTAATTTTCTCTTGAGTTTCGTGAGGTAATATACTTCAGTTATTCTTAATCCCGAGAGCTTTTATACAATCCTTATTTGAGTTTCATCATCTTTGTTTGTTTTCTCTTATAAGTTTTTATGAATAAAATGTTTCATATAAAAATTATCGAACACACACACACCATTTGTATTGATAACTCAAAAATATATTCAAGAAATGTTGTTTTAGATATGATGTTTAATAATAATAGTAATTAAAAGTATAAACGTACTCAGGATAATTATTTGAATTTTTCAACTAAATTAATCATTTTATAACATTAGCAAAATATTCAGTACAACGAGATATGTTTTTATATTTTATGTTTTTTTTTTTGTATTATGTAACAATTTATAGTTGAACTTTATACTTTTACAGAATGACGCTGAGAGACATATTTTTGTTCCAACGTCCTAGACTTTGGCATTGCAGAGTACAAAATAAGGCTGACTATACCATGACGTAGCTATGACCTTACTAACATAAAAAACTATATAACAAATGAATCTAATTAATTTGGATATATATGTAAAATATAGTATTTTGTTATGAAATAGATATATATTTCTATTTATTAAATAATATAAAAATATTATTAATTTTTCAATTTGCAAGCAATCATAGAATATTACAAGAAAAGATACATATTTAGTTATTTATTTTTTTTATTATACGCTTAATGCTTTACGCTAAAAAATGTTGTACCAGCCAACTCAAAAAAATACGTGTGAGCAAGAAAAAAAAAAATAAATAAATAAAAAAAAGAAGTCTGTAGAGTACCTTATACACTAATAAAAATTTCTTTGTTTGCATTGGCAAAAGTTCAAACGCTGACGGCAACTTCCTATTCTATTTCGATTTCACATATTATGTTATCTTAAAAAGCGAGTCTATGTTTCATCCTTACATATATTACCTTTGAAATATTTAAATAAATAATACCTATTACTCGTTCTCTTACTGGAATGAGAGCATCGTTTCATAAATGTCTTCTCGTATATCTTATCTCGACTTATTTTTGTTAAGAAGGAAAATATATTTTATATTACATTAAGATATTAAGCAATATATTTCAAACAAATTACTACTTGATGAAATTAAATTATTGATGTTATCTATACTAATATTATAAAGGGGAAATGTTTGTATTTTTAATATTTGTGGTGAATGACTCAAAAACTATTTAACAGATTTCAAAAATTATTTCACCAATGCAATTCACATTATTGCCAAGTAACAGTATATATATATATATATATGTATAAACTTGTTCACCTGCATTGTAAACCACGAGTTACAGCTGGTATGAGAATAAGTTATATCAAAACCAACTTAGTAAAAATAATAACGATTAAGAAATAAGTTAAGTTAAAAATTCAAATATATAAAGTAAAATAAATAAGATTCCAGAAATTTCTCAGACTGAAAGATAATAAAAGCTATTCAAAAGGAACAAAAAACGTCCAAGATGTTTTCTGTCGGGTAATTGAAATATAAATTCAGTATTCAGGATAAAACGTAACTCTGAAAACAGGTTTATATTACAAAAGGTTATTTCATTGTAAGCACCTGATCCCATGTCTAAATGTGTCAGACATTAACTGAATTTTCTTTGTTCATTATTTAGAAAAAATATCGATCTCACGAAGCAATGTTGTGGTATCTCCAAAAATACAACTTCACAACAGAACCAAAAAACTATAAATGTTTAAATATTTAAAAAAATTAACTGTATCTAAGCAGAGTTTTGTAGAAAATTTAAGATCGGATCATTTGATGAAGTATTTTTTTGTTATTCTAAAAATGAATATATATATATGTTTTTTTTTTGGGTCAAGACAAGATTGTTATTTTATTATATATCACTAGAATAATACAAAATCATTTGTAGTTTAGAAATTAGTCAATATTTAATTGCTTAGATTAATTGCAGAGTAATTAAAATTCGCTTCTTCAACTTTTTTAAGCTGAGTGCAGAGTGCATTCAGATGTAATGAAATATAAAGTAAAAACTTGCATATTGACCTAAATTCTTTGAATTCACTACTCGATGCGTGGTACAGGCTCTGATAAATACCGATTCATTTATATTCCACACGAATTCACAAGGGTAGGGGCGCCCCACCCTCTGACGTCATCGCAAGTTCAAGGTCACGAGGCTCCGTTTTTGTTCGTTAAATGGCCAAGATTTTAGGTACTGCTATAATGTTTAATGAGACCTAATAAACTCTTAATAGCAATTCGCGTATTTTTTATGACAGATATTATTCGCAAGTATAATTATTTACATCTGTCTTACATCATTCTTATGTCAGAAATATAAAATTGTTAAGTGTTTTGAAGTCTTTCATACTTGAACACGTATATCCATGTTTCTGTTAAGGAAAAGGAATGTGTGAATTACAAATTGTGATATGTTGATATTGAAATCCATTACTAAGTCACTATCACACCATCACCGAAGGGACACCATTGCTTATTTTTGCACGTTAAATTAAAAATATTTGTTGTATTGTTGTATGTATCGTCGATAATTTTGTTATATATTATATATTATTGTACATGTACGTTAAGTTAAAGACATATTTGGTTTTGTGCATTGCGTTCCCATGGCTACTCCATAGCATTGCATAGGTATTGGTTTAATCGAGATGATTCCGAAGAAGGCAAGGAACTCCCCCTTGGGTTTTAGTGTTAGCATTTTCTATAACGGTAAGTTCCACAAAACGTTTCCGCCCTTCCCTGACGCGGGCGGTGTCTATAAAGAATAAAAAAAAAGAACAAAGGCAAAAATATAGATCTTCCAATTTTAATCGGCTTTCAATAAGGAGAATTACTTTAATAAAAGTAATTATTATTTAAATTTGTAATAATTTTTCTATTTTTTATTTTATGAACTAGAACCCGGAAATAAGATAATAAAAGATCCCATTCTGGTAATAGGTCTTTCGATACAGTTTTGTAGTTCGAACAAATTTTTGGGTAAATATCTTTCAAAAAGCAACATTTCAGCACAAGACTATAATTAAAATCAACCCTAAGAAATTCATGATCAAATAACTTATTAAAAAAAGTTGATCATGCAAGTCCTTCTAGTTTTTAGGCTAAAAATCGATCAATGAAAATCTTTCAAAATCATAATAAAAAAATTCCTTTAATAAATATACTATATATAAATATAATATATATTTCAGCAATGATGAAACTAAAGTTTGACTATAAAAAAACTAAATCTAGTTATAAAAATTATATATACTGTAAACAGATATATTCGCTTTAAGCTAAGCACTATATATGTACTTAAGCTATCGAGTTTATTAGATGTCATCTTGCTTATATTCGTATAAACCGTTATACTTTGTTCATACATAAAATACCGTTAAAGTATATGACAACTAAAGTTTGAAATCTAGTTGTCTGGAAAAGGTAGGTTCATAGTGAAGAATACACAACAACCTCCAACAAGTACTCTTATTAATACATTTATTAAAAAGCCATGTACTATACGGGTGTTGATTTATAGCCAGAAAAGATATGTGAGAATAAATTAGTAGAGAAACGAAAAATAATTAACAATACCACTGCGAAATTTACTCATAAAACAAGCACTCTAGTTAGATATATTAATTTAATATAGTCTGATATATCTTATAGATATCATATATATTTAGTTCACAATGATAAGTGGTATCGATTTACCATTAATAGTAACAACCGACCTTAACCTTGTTCAAACATATTTATAAATTGCTCGCGGTGTTATTCGATCAAGTGACTTACCATCTTAAAGTAATATAAAAGTCCTACCATTTCAAAAAGCGATATCAATAAAACAATATTGTTTTATCAAATTATGTGATAGATTCTTTTTGTTTTTATATATATACATATACTGGAAATAGACAAATAATTGTAATAATAAAACAAAATTTACTTAAATCATGACAGTTTTAAGAGTTTATGACAGACCACAAGGTTTTCGAAGAAAAATTCCCAAAATAAATTAATTTATTGAATTTTTCCTTCTATCTAATATTTTGAATTTTATTTTTTATTTCTGACTTATTATTAAAAATCATTCATTCATTCATTCATTCATTCATTCATTCATTGACTAAATATTTCTAAGTACACATTCCATTGCAAACAGTCATACTACGGCACATATACCTTCTTATTTATAGTTATTAAGTTATATATAATTTCACTGATTCTGTTATAAAATAATTTAAATTCTGTTTTGAAATTATCTCGACAGTTATAGTCATTTGCGTTATTTTTTATAATGGAATAATCCTCAGATATACATATAGTAAGTATAAGCAATTATTCAGTATTGGGGATCCAAAACTTTCAGGAAGTAAGTGCTATGACGTTTTAGGTTAGTGTAGAAAGTGTTGGTGGTAAGCTATAAACTTTTTTATAAATTATATATTAGACATTTATTCTCTATGTATTTTACAATAATAAATAAATACTGAAAAGTATTTAAAAGCTTAATACATATCTGTCATAATTATTCGTTAAGATAAAATCGAATTTAAAAAATGCGTTCAATTCGCACGCAGCAGAAGTGAACTGAAACAGTACGAAAGAGGAAGAGATGTATAGTTATATAGTGTAATAAAAATAATAAGATAACTAAGGTTTTTTTATATTTTGGACAATATAGATATATTACAGATAATATATATAATATAACATATTATCCAGATTTCATGATTATAAATTAGGAAAGAAAATAAAAAGAGTTATGTTAAAAAAATACTACGGCGAAAATATACTCATACATTATTTGTGTGTACTCATAGATTAATTTAAAACTGTAGGTCAGTTTTTGAGTTTTAAATTAAACCTCATTTCGGTTTTTCGCCACTAGATGGGGTTAACCAAGATTGCTTTATATTTAGACCACGGTGGTAAGATTTAAAGTAAAACTATATAGGTTGTATGATATTTTATATATTGAAAGTTTGATTCGTTTCGAGAAAACTTGCGAGTAACTTCATTAATAGTACTTTAGGCAGTGCTTGTTTCTTTATCGTTTGAAATTTCGTTTCATCGAGTTACAAAACACAACCATTCAAATGAAGTTTCGGTTTAAAAACTTTTTAATCGATTTGTGAAGTCTCATTGTATCAAAAAGTTTGGGAGTTTCAAATAATTTATTTCCAGGGTCTTTTTGATATCTTTTGAACAGAATTTGTTAAGATGAAAGAAAAGTCAAATTCTTTGTTTTATAATAAAAGTTAAATTTCATTTTAATTGTTGCAGATACTTTTAAAAACTTTTACCAAAGCATTAGGTTTTTCTAAAAGGGTTTTAAATTCGAAATAGCAATTTATTCCTAATAATAAATAGAAAATATAGTACTCGATTGATAAATTCTAAATGATTTTTAGATCTATGTCTAAACAAAGGTTGGTTGGTCTTAATCCCTTTGTACGTGATAAAATAGCAACAAAGCTTATTGTAATATTGAGAAATATTTTAACATTTGAAAATCACCAAAACCACAGAGAAAAACTATGGCCTACGAATTTAACTTTATTCTTAAAACTTTTGAGAATTATAAAAGTAATTTTCATCACTGAAGAAAACCGATATTGATGACATTTCATTAAAAAGTTTCAATAGAATTCTTTTTATTATTGCATTTATATTTTAAGAATCAAGCCATTTGGAACTAGAGTCTAAACTGATAATTTATTAACTTATATTTATATAAAACTAGTTTGAACTGGTTCTACCTGCGGACGAACGATTTAATATACTATATAGTTACAAAGAGCTGTAGCGTAGACTACATTACATTCCGCACCAACTTGCTTATTATGATCAGAATTTTTTGAATCTATCGAGTAGTTCATAAGATTACCATGTCAAAAAAAATAACTTTTTAAGCCTTATAATATTAGTATAAATATTTATTAATATATATAATATAATTTACATAGAATTAATATATATATAATAACATAGGAAATGAGTTGTTATCTCAGTATTGAAAAGTGAGTAAAAAAGCGGAGTAAAAGTCGATGTGTAATAGAAGATGATAAAAACTTAATTTAATTTAAATATGAAATACATAAAACCACCTTATTGAAACTTTATTTAAATTTGCGATTAATTTTTTTTTTATATAAACAATTAAGTAGCAAATAATTTTATTGATTATTCGTTACCATTGATCGTACTATTCCATTTAAATACTATTAACACGAACAAACTCTCACCTGTTATCGATAAAATTTTTATTTTATATTTACTTAAATTTTAATATTAATTTTTGTATAATTGAAATATGGTATAAAATGAAAAGTACAAACATTTATTATAAAACTTCGTTGAAACTTCCAGTTATTTTATTTCTTTGTGAAGTCCTTTGAAGGTCAAAGAAATGATATCGTGTTTAGGATTTTTTGAGGTAAACGAAGATACACTCTAGTTCATTGGAAAAAAGCCTTTAATCGTCTTTCGATAAGGTAGATTTTATGTTGTGTTTAAGATACGGTAGTTAATATTGTGTTAGATTAAAAAAGACGATAGCAAAATAAGAGGCAAGGGTGGGGCTGTTTATAAAGTTCAATATAATTAATAATGACAAAGTATTATATTTCTGTTTACTTTTATAACAATGTTTTTGTGTCAAACTATATCATGAAAATCAAAGACTTATTCTGATAAATTATTTAACTGTCATAGAAAAGATATTAAAGTACATTTCGTACTCATACAGCCGCATATAATATGTTAATCTCATCATAGCGAGTAGCGATACAGTAGCTCAATTGCTAGAGCGACGGGACGGTGTCCCAGACGTTATGGGTTCGAATTCTGGTAGTATCCATATTACATATTTCTTAAAAAAGCTCAACATGGCTTTACATGTTGTAAGACAATTTCAAAAAAAAATCCTTAATAAATTTATTTGTGATTTCAATAAAATTATTAAAAAAACAATTTTGAAGTTGTTTTAGATTTTTTCCATGTATATTTATTTACTTTTTGTTCAAAGTTAATTTTTAAAACTTTTTTTTTTGGTGAAAAAAAAAACATAAATTAAATGTGCTTTTGAATATAATAATAACATGAGGGACAAACATCGAAAAATACAAATTTAACACTAAAATTACCCGAAAATTATATTATCAGACAGAATTTCTAAAATACGATTTTATTATTTTCCAATCCACTCATATTCGCAAACAACTGTAATTCTCGTAGGATTCTCATTTCTAATCACTTATATAACAGTAATAAAATAGATGACTCTGTTTTCGACAGAATAAGTATCCATTTAATATCTAAATTGTTAGTAACAGTCGAGTAGATTTTATAGATTTAACTAAAATTATCCTAGTTTAAATAATTAAATTTTTGAAATTTTTTATAGACTAATTAACAAGAAACATCACAAAAAATAGTGACAGACAGTAATAAGAGTAAAACAATATTAAAATAAAACTATTTTTAAGCATTAAAACTCGCGTATAATTTGGTTACCTTTTAATTGTAACCCGACGTTTCGAATGCTTTGCAGCAATCGTGCAACACGACATACGCGAGTTTTAATCTGTAAAAAACAGTTTTATTTCAAATGTGTACTCGTGAAAAGGGATAGCAAGATTGTTGTAATATTACTTTAATAGATGGCGGTAAGAGTCCAACAATAAGGATGATGTATATTTTCCTTAGAAATTATATTAAAAGAAAATAGGGAAAGTAGTTGAGGTATAAAATGTTTTATTTTCCTTAATTTTGTTTCTCAAGAACTAAAATCCTATAAAATCCTATAAAATCTTATAAAATACTATAACGCCAGACTAAGACTAATTTTTACTTTAAACAAATCAATGAAACAACTTAAATCCACCAATTTATCTTTTCATAAATAATTATATATAATGCATATTAGTAATTCAAATATACTGATAGACAAGTAATTATATCAAAGTAATAAATTATTAAAGCAATATAAACATATATTATATCTAGCTATGTGTATAACATATACATATACAATCAATATAAATAGATACGCTTATTCTAGGAAAGATTCCAGGATTGATTGCTTGCAAATGTTTTTTTGGGCGACAAAGTGCGTCATTTCTATCTGTGTTCAAAGTTTATACATTAATATCTAAATGAGACTGTAGGTTTGTTTGTTTATGGTTAAATGTGTTTCTTAAGAAACGTACAACAACAACCACCACATACGGAAATTATTAATTGTTTCATGTTTACGATTTTATTCACAATTTTTTTTATGTGTAGATCAAATTAATAGACTGAATACAAAAATAGTCTGATAAAAAATGTTTGCACAAACAAGTAGTATATGATTTGCCCGGACAAAAAAAAAATTCTTTTACTCTATATTGTCAGTTCTCTCTCTAGTTTAGCTTTCATCAAATTGGTTAGGCTTTGTCATAGAAGCAGAATATAGTTGAAAACTCAACGCTTAGTAACTTAAAAATAGCGTGTCTAGAACCCAGTGCTCTAAATATGCAAAGTTTTTTAAACCCCTTAAAGAAGCCTCTAAAACCCCTTCTCGAAGAAGACGTGCCTTCGCGTTAACTAATAGTGAACAAACAAAACTGAAGCTATTAAAAAGTCAAAGACGAGTCGTTAACGGGTCTTATCACAGAGTAAACTGAGGCAATGTGTGTGAGTGTCACTCACACACTGATGGTTCCACAAACTTGTATGTAGATAGTTCGTTCTATTGAAAACAAAGTTTGAAGCAAAACACTAAAATACACAGATACTTAATAATATAAATAAAGGTTCTAAATATAAATAAAGGTTCTAAATGAATTTTTATTTATTGAAGAATTTTTAATTGTTTTAATTTGAATAAATTAGTATTTTATATAGTTAAGGAATTTTTTATTTTTTTATTTATAAACTAATTATTATTGTTCGACCAACTTGGACCAGCTTCGACCAACTCCATCTTAGTAGAATAGAATCAGTAAAATGTCTACGAATAAAATATATTTGCTTTAAACGCAAAAACAATGCACGCTGAAAGTGGAAAGATTTTGACCTAGAATAAAGCTTTTCTGAGCGAAAGTTACATTTTATATACAAGAAATTTAAAAAGGTATAAAATAGATATAAAAATATACATCAACAGTCGTTTTACTAAATGTTTTTACAAATTTTATAAATGATAGGTATAGTTCTCAGGAGAATCTCTATTCATACAATTCATACAAAAGCACTTGTCCATTTGTGGAAATTCCTTTATTTCAGAAATTCAATAAATTGTTATTTGAAATTTGCCGTTGTAGTTGAAAAGTTAGATGATTTATTATTTAAATTTGCACAAAGACATTGATTGCAAAGTTAAGGATGATAACGAACTTTAATCCAATTCTTTTCCATTGTGTGAAGTCAGATAGGATGAAGTTCAAAACTTCTGAAAGTTTCTGAAGTTATATTCCGTATCAAGTTTCAAAGTTATTAATTGAATATCATAGTTAATATGTATTAGTTTATCAATTATGATTTATGATGAAAATTTAGCAAAGACATAAGTTTGAATATAGATTTGGATTTTTTTACACACACACGTTGAACACGAAATGTCAGTTGGAATTATCAACATATTATTTATTATAGTTCATAGACAATCTATATATATATATTGTAACTAAATTATTTGTTAAATTATTCCTATGAAAAGTTTATTTCTACAAAGAGATCTCTCCCAGCTACCAATGAGTGTTAGACAGGGGTTTTAGAGTTATCATTACATTATCATATTTTAATCATTGAAAAGAACACTATATTATTATTAAAACTCAGGAAAATCCCCAAAATAGTAGTTATAAACGATGCGAATCTAATCTTGTCCTAATTAAAATTAATTGTTATTTTATAGCGCTGTCCTTAACGACGGAACATTAATTTTAACGAGTGCCTTGACTCAGTTACGATAACAAGAACGCGTTAAACGACATATCACCTGAAAAATACGACATAATATACATCATAAATTATGAAGTATTACACTTAATTTGGGAGATAAATTAATTGAATCTCAAATCCAGTGGCACGATTATTCCATGCGAGACCCAGGACGAAGGTATCTCATGGGGCTCTTCCTTCCCTAATTTGAATAAACTCAACCAATGATGTTGTATTTTTATTATAGTTACTTTTAATTTAGGCTTGTAGGCCCCTTCCCGCTGGGGGCCCATTTGCCGTCTGGCACCTCTGTTGTTACGCAACTGCTTAAATCATAAGAAAGATCAGAGATTAAAGTATTCTTTGATGGTCCATCAAATAAGAAAGCTCTTAATCGCTTTTGGAAATGAACTCGAAAACGATTGACACTTCAAAGAGGTTATTAGTTCATCAACCATTCAAAATGGTTTTTATTTGATTTTATAAGAGATAGGTGAGGCTTTTATGAGCAGCGAGAGGTGCTGGGTCGCAATGGCCTCCTTCTGCGAGCAAGTCATCGCCGCAAAGGAGGCCTCGGAGCGGGACAGGGAGTCAGCCTCGTCCGTTGACCCGCTCCGTAGGGGGAGACTGGGTAGAAGGAGGCGGCAATACGCCCGTCGCTTCCTTCCTCAGTTGTAGGCCTGGTGAGGGGGGAAGGGTGACCCCTCTTACCTAACATAGGCCTGCAATGGGAGGGTGCTCTACGTTGCTCGGGGCACCCTCATTCGGGGGGTCTCACCGGGGCGTCACGGTGTGTGCTAACGCGATCCCGTGACGTCCCCTCACGGCGAAGAGGGCAACCGTTGGTTTCTTAGTGGGCAGCCTTAAAAATGGCAGCATCTTCTATGCTGCCGGGTAGTCCCACATAACCCTCCGGCCGTCACCCCGCTGGGCCGACGGGGTACCCGTAACGGGTTTTTCCAACGAAAAAAAAAAAGGCTTTTATGAAAAAGCCGTCGAAGTTAGGTTTTAGTCACATCATTTAAGAACACCTTCTGTTAAAAAACCTTTATTTGTATAATGACATAAAGGATGTTATAAATGAAATTCTATCATGAAATAAAAATTCAAATATAGTATAGTCTATACACTATTACTATATTAGTGCCATTTACATTACAACTACATTAGGTGACAATTATACATAAACTTCATTAATGTAAAAAAACAAAGGTTGCCTGCCTTTGCCTTTATATCATGACATATAAAAAAAAAAAAACTTTGCCTTTATATCATGACATCGCAACATTTGAATGCACGTTAGTATTCAGAACAACACATCATTGTTGATTGACCTATTAACACTAATTACTTCAGTTTCAAGTGAAAATAGACACCTGTATTTTCATGGAACTAAGGAACTGTTTGTCAAATGTTTGTATTGCATTGTGATAAATGTATATGGAACATCTTTTATTACAAATGACGTCAAGTTCCAAGACCTGGCCTATTTTCTCTATTCTGCTATTCTATGAAGTCAACGCTGCTAATATTTCTAAGCATTTAAAAAATACAATTTATGAAAATTTTGCAAGGACTTCCTCTATTAAAAATTCAGATTTTTTTTTAATAGTTTAAAAAGTTTTTGTTTTAAATGGTTTGATAATCTTCAATATAAAAAAAATCTATAAAATTAATAAAAATTCTCGAAAATGAAATTCACTCATGGTCACGCATGGTATTCCGTCATGGTCAGAGCTAATGATTAAGGACCAATAATGGATTTGAAACTAGTCGAGCAAATTCTGATATTTACGTGAATGCAGCCGGATTATTATATACAGCACAAATATTATTCAAAATGTCTACATCAAATAAAGCTTGCATTAGAACAATTAATTTTCATGCAGCGCTCAAATAAATTGAGTGAGTGAGTTAGTTAAACGTATTACATACATTCCAAACTTCCACATTAACAGTATATAGTTTGTTTTGCTCTACTTATAAAGTCCGTAGAAAGTAATGGCTCTAGTCGGCTTTTAACATTAAGTTTAAAGCTTGTTGTATAATAAATGTTTTTTTTTACAACAATGTTTTGAATTATATCAAATTGCTAGTATTTATAAGGTTTTTTAGATATTACAAGACCCTGAAGTACCATATTGAGTTTTAGTGATTTATAGTATGTATTTATTCCAATTTTGTGTACTCATAAGTTATTTTCGCCATTGGACCCTAGGAACCCCTTTTGTCAATATAAAACCAGTCTAATATTTCATAGTCGTAATTGAATTCTTGAAATAAAATGATTATTTTTTTTATTTGTTTTGTTAAGCTTATTAACATGTACAGAAATATAATTTCTAAAAATTATTGATAACAACAGAATTTGGACCCGCACTTCTTTGAGATCGTTTCGTCGCTGTACGAATTGAGCTGAGCCATATCGCTGGTCGCTTCGTTGAGTGACGTGACACTTTCTCAGAGGTCATTGGTTCGAACTCTGCTGGTATCGATAAACTTTTAATGCTATATTTTTAAAATAAAATTAATACATTTATTTTAAAACAAAACATGAATTTTAAAATTAAATCCTGTACACATTCTAACGATAATTGTGTAAATTGTAGTTTATGTATTTACCCAATAAAACATTTAAGAGCCTTGATCACTCTGAGTTATTGTAGGCCAGGAGCAAATATAACATGTAGTTACAAATTTTGTTTATCAATCCTGTAGCATTTATCTGTCTAATATCAGCATCTAATAGCAGTTAAAAATTAAAAAATCTGTATTCTCTTCATTAAATATTTTTTTAGTATTTTAAATATCGTGATCCATGATTACTGTTACACTTATATACTACATAAGGCTTAAATACTTAAATTCACCGGCAATCTTGTTTTGATAACCTTGCTAACACAATTTATCAAGTAAATGAAGATCTGGTGCGTATTTCTGTTTAGAGTAAGTGTTTTGGCCATACTGTAAACCCATCTAAGACTAAGCTCATAAACTTAGAATTATACTAGATCAAATGCTGTCTTGATATCCGCACCTTAGTGAGTTAAAATATGTTTGATGTCGTGGAAGGTTTGAGAAGATTACGCAATTTCTTCCAATATCTACCAAAGTTTTCTTAACTCAATCTCGACTGTTTCCTATTCTTGATAATGCAGATAGTTGTTATTCTCATTTACGAAAGGATCAGTTGAATAAGCTTGACCGCCTTCAAAACCTTTGCATGAGGTTCATATTTGGTATCCACAAATATGACCATATTTCTCATATTCGTAAAAAGCTCAAGTGGTTCCCGATTCGATTTCGCAGTAATACTTATATGCTTAGCCTTCTTTACTTCCTACTGATTAATTCTTCCACTTCTTCTTGAAAGACAGATCTGAATTTTTGAGTAACAGTCATAATCGTTCGCTTCGTTCTTAACAAGACATTATTCTTAAAGTTCCTCCCAATTCATCCGCTTATTACTCCAATTCGTCTTTGAAATGGTCTCTCTCTGAGTATAAAACTCGGAGTCATGTTATGTATATATACATACATAACATGTTGATATGTATGCTTAAGTAATGATTTTTTTTCTTTGTTACTGTTCAAGCACACCTACATAATGCTTCTGTCTGACATTTTTCCTCCTAGCAATTGGTCGCCTGGAAGAGATTGCTCTTTAGCGATAAGGGCGCCAAATTTGTACCATTTTGTAATTTTTTTATACTGTTTATATTTTTGTATGATCCGGGTGTACAATAAAGCCTTTTATTAGTATTATTACACTACATAACGCTTGTATACTAACATAATGATTATATACTACATAAAGCTTATGTACTATATAGCGCTTATATAATACAATAGCTTCTGCCCGCTACTTTTCCGTGTGGTGTGTGGATAAAAAGTACACAAGGTGAACTTTTTGTTTTAAACTTTTTGTTTGTTGAAATCACAATGACTACACAGTGTGATCAAATGTAAACGACAAACCACTAACGACATTTAAAATGATTGCTAGCGCCATCTATTGACGGCTTCTCCATCACAAAAAGAAACCACAAATAAATTGGCTATTTCGCATTAATAATAATAATATAATAATAATAAATATTTATTTCAGATAAGATCATCCATATAGTGTTAGTATGTTATAAACTAGGTTAGTTATTGTTAGTTACATTATACAAATGTTTAATTACAATTTATTTTATTTGGCCCGTCATAGAAATGCAATTTATCATATAAATAATCAGTTAAATTTTTGTGAATAACCCTTGTTTTTTGTTTGTGAATACTTTTGAAAATTTTTTGAAAATTTTTGTGAATACTTGTTTTTGTATTATATATTATTCTCATATTTAATTGATCGAAAAACTCAGTTTTTCCTTCCGATCTGTCTGTCTGTATGTGTGTCTGTGTGTCTGTCGAATTTTATTTTTCGAATTTTGAAAAACTAAAGATATATTTGGAATCAGCATCTAAATGTAAGATTCACTTTTCAAAATTATGTTGATTGTCCAATGGGAAGGTGGTCAGATCGGCCGCCGAACTTACCGAAAAATGGAAAAAATTTTTCGAATTTTTAAATTTTTCAAAATTTAAAAATTAATTAATTAATTTAATTATTTTATTTTCTTTTTTTTTCTTTTGTTTTTTAATTAATTTGCGAGTTATAATTTGCCGATTAGGAGTTTTTCATAGCGGCAAGCTCGATTGCCGCGTGTCAGATGTTTTTTTAATATTATTTGTTCAAATCTGTTGCTTAGTAAATATATTTTTTGACGTGAATGTTTCTTTAAAATTGCTGTTTTCATAAAGAAAGCAATTCGAAAAACCTAATGATAACAAAATACAGTTATGAATTAGAGTAATGAATCTGTCGTCAACATTAAAAATTAAATTACATCACTGTTACAAATATTTTATATAAAAAGTATAATCCTTTACGTAAATGTATTTACGTAAAACATACGGCCGTGGTTATGATTCTACACACCACTTCTTTCTTTCTGTTATACTATTTTTGGTAATCATATTATTTGACTGGTGCAGTGCTTTAGCATTAGGTCCGCGTGTTATATACTTCCTATATACAATAAATATTTATAAAGAAGTAGTATTTTATTTATAAATAGATCCATATGCATTATTTAGATTAGGATTAATTTGCTGAGATTCATCAGTAAAAGCTGTAACAGCTGAAGTGAGGTCGAGAGGTGACCTTATTGAGATGTAATTTGGGTTAAATAAAGCATTACAGCGTGTTGAAGGACGTCATATATATTATTAATAATATATCTTTCATCTTGTAACTTGTTAAGGTATTTGAGTATATTTATATTTCTATTTTAGGAATTGGTATTAGAAATGTCTTTTTAAAAAGTAGGGCTTAATGCGATGGTAAATCTGCTGATCAGTGATCTGCTTTCGACTTTCGACTTTCGACTTCGACTTTCGACTTTCGACTTCCTTATATTACTATTAGTAATGTTACGTCTCGACTTCCTATTCGTGAGCGTAGGAACTTATATTCACTTTATTTTTTATTTCAAATGTTATTAAATAGTGCATATATGAAAATTGCACAAAAGGCGAGCTTGTCTCTAAACTTAAATCGTTCATATAGATAATTCGGATATGCACTATTAATTATCTATATGAACGATTTAAGTTTAGAGATAAGCTAACCTTTTGTGCAATTTTCATTATTTATGTTTAAATATTTGCTGTGTACAATAAAGTGTTCAATAAGATGCTGAACAAGCATGTCAAATATGCCTTAGTTAACAACAACTTGCCTGTCAAAAAAAGTATTTACCTCATAGAAAAGTGAGCCGATTCTTGAGACCTATTAAAAGTAATATTCCTTAACAATGTGCCGGGATATATCAACTTGACTGTGATTGTGGTTTGTCATACGTTGGTCAAACGAAGAGGAGCATCGGTACAAGAGTTGGGGAACGCATTGGATATTAAGAATAGGCGTACATCGAAGTCTGCAGTGTGTGAACATACCATAGACTAGCCCAACCATCATATTAGATTTGATAAACCACAAATACTCGCTAGGGAATCCCGCTACGTACCAAGCAAGATTCGCGAGGCTATTGAAATTAATTACTGAAGCTAATTTACATTTAGATGATGAGATGTTATTTCTTACATATTTATATAATAATTTATATAAACATTTACATAATATTTATATAAAATATTATAAACTATCGGACGAATTTGCCTATTTTTTTTTATTTTGATAGACAGATTCATAAGGAAGTATTAAGTGCAATAAGTTATTCTAAAAGTAATTATAATCTTTCATCCGCAGGTGGAACTGCGAGTAACAGCTAGTTTATTAAATATTTTTTTAATAATACAATAATACAGTACTTACTTATAAGAACTTTAAAAAAAAACATTATACTTTTATTATATATATTTTAAAACAATAATGTTTTTATACACTTCATTATTATAATGTATATAATTCAAAATTCCTCTGTTGTTTATGTATAGTGCAAATAAAGTCAGTGAAGTAGAAATAAGTTTATTCTCTCATAAGTCAGGTCTGTCTGCTTGCACCAAGTGACCTTGACATTGGACACCAGATAGGAATATAAATAAATCAAGCTAATAATATTACGAGACGGAAAATTACTTAACCAGGTCACATTATATAGACATATATATCTAAAACATTGATACAATAGCAGTTATCAATAAATGTTAATAAGGATGTTATATTGTACATTCGTGTCGATAATTTATTAGCTACAGGAAAACCAATTAAGAGTTAAATATGAAATCTTTAATAATTATTCAATTTTTTTATCATATAGTAATTATTTAATTTATTTTTATTACAATTGAATAAAATACATATAGAAAATATATAATGAAATTCCTGTAATTCCATTAACCTGTAATGATATAATATGATAATAATGAATTATTAAAAGAATTAGGTCTACACAATAACATTTAGATCTCATTACTATATCGGTCATCACAGAAACATGTTCTATAGTCACGAGATTCCTCTCATCAAGAACACAAACTCTTTCATCAATAAATGATGAACCGAGTCACTTGACGTAGCCCAGGGTCGGTTCTCACCACCAGCATTGTACTGAGATTGTAATAAATAATAATAATGATTATAATGTTTAGATCTTTCAAAAAGGCGAAATAAAAAGTTATGCACTTTTACTACATTTACTGTGAACTCGAATTTAATTTATTAAGAACAGTTAGAAAAAAATAACGTTCAGGTTCTATTTTTGTTCTCTAATAATGAACTTTTATATAAATACATCATCATGCACTGAGTCAGTCAGTCATCAAGCAATCAGAATGCTCAAGATATTTGGTTAATAATCCCATATAAAAAACTGTAAGTTCGTTAAAAAGTAATCCACATTAAACACTATTATAGTAGACTTATTCCATACTTTATTTGTTGTGTTAATAACGTATAAAAAAAATATTTAAAAAATTCAGACAAAAAAATATGTTTTGATTGGAATAAAGCTACTAATTCGAATAAGGCTTCTATTGCACCGTCATTATTTTATTTTTTAAGTTATAGTGTTTTTATGATATGTTAGTTAGTTTAGTATAGTTATAGTTTTTTTGTTATAGTTATCATAAAAATAAGAGTGTGTTTATATTAGACTATAATTTTTTTTTTCTTAATTTATTATTCTAAGTCTGTCTATAATAAATTTGTCTTGACGTGTTTGTCTCCAGCTGTATGTTAAGTTACAAATACTAATAATAAACATGATTTATAATACATCAGTCTGTCTGTTTGCCAAAGTCTAGCAAAACTGCATCACTCACTGTTCTGGCCGTCTGTTTCATTTATAAAATTAATATGTATATTTTTGAGTACAGACACTATTTAAATACACTATTTAGATAATGATTATTGTTCTAGTTTAAAAGGATTTTAGTTAAATACTTTTTTTTTTAATGAATACGAATACTAAAAAGGGAAAAATTTCGTTGTCTAAACGTGCTATTTTTCTAAACTTCTAAACTACGGGATAGTTTTCAAATATTATTTCTGATCATAAAACTCTTAGTTATCCTAATAGTAAATGAAATCGTTCGTCAGCAAAGGAACCGCATATAATAAATAGTATATTAATAGAAATATTCAACATGTTAAAACTGTCATTAGCGACTGAAGTTTACGAGAACACAAATGTGAACTTTATTGTGAACTTTAAAGTGTTATTGTGTTTTAAATCACACGTATATAAAACATATTCTATGAAAAGAAGAGGATCAAAGTAATCTGGTGGTGATTAAAAGCGACATGCTTTTATACACACAACTCTTTTGAGTGTCTTCTCTTCAAAGAATTTTTCTTTAGATCATTGTTTTATGTACATTGAAGTTAACGTATATTTTTAAAAACATTTCAAATGTATGGACTTTATTTCATGTATAAGTGTATATTTATTTATTTTATTGTACATAAAAATTTATGTGTGTGTGAGGGTACACTGGCATAATACAACGTTTCGAACTTTACGAAAATAACAACAAAAAACAATAAACATGTTAAAAAATATATATATGATAATCGATTTGAAAAAAGTTTTAAAATTCATATTATATTGAGCTTAAGTAATACAAAATGTAAAACAAAAAAGAAAAGGTGGGAAAAAATAAAACTATATACTCATATATTTTTTATAAAATATTACTAGCAATATAAATGGTTTATATTCTATTGTATTCAACACTTTTCTATCTTCAATATAGGTTCAATGCAGTCATTGCCTCGAGTTACTGCTACTATACAATATACTACGTTTGAGGTCAAGCTGAAAAAGTTGGAAAGGTTGGATTTAAAAAAAAAATCCATTTATTTGAATATATTTATACATGTTGTTATTGTAATTTTTATTTTTAATTTAATCCCTGCTTGTTTTATGTACCTTTTTTTAACTTTATCTTTGTCTATTCTCTATCGTCTGTTGCCGTGTCTGTATGTATTGTGCCTTCGTTTTGTCAATTCTGTCTCATCTTTCTGTTTATCTGTGGTCTGTCATTGTCTGTCATCTGTCAATGTCTGTTGTCTGTCATTGTCTGTTGTCTGTCATTATCTGTCAATATCCAAAGCACTCATTTTGTGATAGATATAGTATAGAAATAGTAAATGTTATGCAATGCATTGTGACACATAAAACCGTACAAGAGTGTTTTAAGGAACCACTACTGAATTTTTAGGTCAGGGCATTACAGTCAAAAAGATTTTCTATTACTTAATGTTGCTACTGTATATATCAATACTTTAACTAGCTTTTACTCGAGGTTCCACCCGCTGACGAACGATTTTATTTACTATTAGACTAGTGGCGATTTTATTTACTATTAGACTAGTGGCTATTAGGTTTAGCTAGCTAAGAATAGTGGCGTCATTCTAGATAGCCTATAAATATCATTATTAACCTGGCTATGTTATTCAGATTTATCCCGAAAATATGTTTTTCAAATGAATCCGATAGTTTCGAAATTTACATCGTTTAAACAAACAAACTTTTACGTTATATAATAATAGTGTAGATTACAATTTACTCTATACATTATATATTATTTATATACATTATACATTATACATTATTAAGTATTGTATAATTATATAGATTTTATTGCATTTCGTAGACATATTCGTTACAGCATGTGTCAATTACAAGATCTAGAACATTCCGGCAATCGATTTATTATATGTAATGGTCGGTTAAACAAGCGGGTGTCAGTCGTTCAATAATAATTGCAGCCATTAAACTATTTTCTGTCAATTTGTTTTATATTAATTAGTGTTGCACTCGTTTTTATAATACTGAACTGGTTTTAAGATATTCTTAACATTAAATATCTTTGTATTATTATTATTATTTATTTTTTTATTTATTTATTTATGTACCTTAATTTTACAAAGACATTTTAATTTAACAATATGTATGTATGTATTACTTTAGGAATCTATAATTTCTATTATATTTTTACTAGCTGGCTTATAAAATTTTTTTAAAATATATATAAGTACCTATATCTCTAGTATCTTATGGTAAAAATTTAGTGTTGTATGTATTTTTTAATGTCGAATCATAAATAATTATTTAAGAATATTGTCCAAATCAACAAAATTTTTTGTAGTGGACCATTTTTATTACTTAGGGGTATGAAAAATCGTTTTTATACTATTTTCAGAGACTGAATACACATACAAAATTTCATAAGAAAAGGAGTTTGGATGAAAACGCTGTGACACAATAATTTTATATATTAGATGAAGCTTACTCACATTCTATTCTAATTCTATCTGAATTGGCCCGACTACTTTCAAACTTTTTCCTTTATTTTACAAAAAAAAAAAAAACAATTAAAGCTGACGATGTAATGTCTGGATGGCCCTAATATACCTAACAAAATGTCTTTCGTTCATACATCAAAGAACAATTTTAATTTGCAGAGATTCTAAAAGAGATTTCTTTAGGTTAAACCTAATTACATAATTTCCTCTTATTGTATTTTGGTATATAATGGTACAAATGTACTCAAATCACAGCAATAGTCTCTGAAAGCCACATACCTTTTCATAATAATTAAAAAGATTCAGACTGAGACAGCGACCCGGTTGACCCATTTCCGTACTCGTGCCGCACGGGTCAATACATTCGTTTGCTGAACTAAATCAGAACCTTAATTCACGTATATAGAGTTAAATTTTGTATAATCAACGCTCTATTTAAATAGATTCGTGATACATTTCGCTATGCAAGTTAGTGAGCTTATACACGTGAGGTGTTAGAAGTTATTTTATTATTATACGGTGATAATACTTCAAGTAACAGCTTAATGTTATAATCTTTAGGGTTGTGGAATCTAGTTGTATATATATTTTTATATGATTGATTTCTCATTCATTCATATAAAATAAATATATATAATGTGATCACAGATAAAATATGATCACCGCCGCCCACGAACTCTTGCAATATCCGAAGACTCACAAAATTGTTGCCGGCCTGGAAGGTAGAAATAAATGCCTTTTTTGAAGGTATCCATGTCGTATCAATCTGGAAATACCGCAGAAGGAAGTTCACTCCACATTTTAGTGGTACGTGGAAGAAAAGTCCTTGAAAACCACACAAGATCACCACGCATTCAGGTGGTGGGGATGAAAATGCAGGCGGTGATGTAGTCATTTGATTGCATAAACGAGCTTATTCTTGTGAGAGAGCTGCAATGGTGGTACCATTGCCATAGAGAGATTTGCGATTATTCTTTTAGTTGTTTTTAAGTGACCTGGATCCTCATTCTAAGTATGCAATAAATTCTGAACTATGTTATACTCATATAGTCACGAGACCAACGTAATCTTGTGTCCTACTTTTAAAAACTTTTTCCAAATATTAATTAAATAATATCTATTTTAATGACTTTAAAATTTTTCATAATCATCTTTTATTTATTATTTTTTTCCTTTAATTCATACGCAATATATATTTTGTATATGTTATTATTAATAAACAATTATGGTTACTAGAATCATGTTCTTGGAAATGCTTCGAGTATTGTGAACGAATTTCAGAACTAACGACTTGAACTCGAACTCGAACTTGAACCTCTTTAAAAATAAATATATTTCGATATATTATAAATATGTTCGATATGTTCGATATATTATAAATATGATTCTATGTTCCCTACAGTTCAAGGTTATGAGATTTGGGGTGAAAAGCAGAGTTGAGAGCACAAGACCTCAAGTAAACCGCCTGTACTTAAAGCCGAGCAGATCAAATCCAATAGATTTGATGCATTCTTTAAATGATAAATTTCTATAAATAAATGTCCCTTCACATAAATGTACGAGGTTATCTTTATTACTGTTTGATTTATTGATTTAGAGTTAATTTCATATTTACTATGTGGACACTATTACTTACAATATTTTTTTGCAATTTTATACAATGTGTCATTCCAAGAACTGTACGTTGACGAGTTAATTATTAGATACAATAACAGGGTACTTCGTTTTCTTTACTTATACATATAATTGCTTTTAATTATTAAAAAGATTTTTTTTTCACATGATTGTTTTTTATCTGTTAAGTCTGAATTGGTTTATATTGTTATCCTACTTATTTTTTTGTGCCAGTAAATAGTTCACACAAATGAATTACGTGCCCGTATTCAACAAAAACCTGTTTCAAAAGCATAGCATAGCATAACAAATCTATGCAATAAATCTTACACAAATTTTAGGATTTTCAACACGAGTTTCAACAAAAATATCATTAATGTTAGATCCTTTTATATTAATTATAGATCTCAAATATGTGGTGTTTCGTTTTAATTACAAAATCAAATTTAGATCTAATTGAGGCTGTCTATTTCTGTTCAATTTAGCGATTTAATTTTTTAAATTATTATTCTTTTTATTTTACAAAATGTTAAATTAAAAATATTGCGTTTTTTACAAATTCCAATTCCATTATGGCACCAAAGCAGCAGAAATATCTCCAAGAATTAATGATGCGTATGGGAGACTATTGTAGAAGAAAGAACGGCACAACCTTCACGATAACGAAAAATTTTGAATTGTATCGTTACTTATGATGATGATTGGATACGATACCCTTAAACACATTGATTGAACCCTGGAGAACTGAACAAATAATGTTCCAACCGGAAGTTGTACCCGCAAATTGTACTATTGAGGCTTTGGTGGTTTTAAGAAGTGTCATAAACTATAGCTTCCTAAGATCTGGCTAAAAGGTTAAGGCAGAGCTGTAATGTTAGCAATTGATGATGAACATGTGGGAAATGCTATATAAAGCCACCCAGATTTGTCCATCGTTCTGATCCATTGCTGCTTCAAAACAATGCTAGACCTCGTATGGCACGACAATCGCTAAATTAGAGGGGATGCCACTGGATTGCTTCCAACACCCATCACATTCCCTGGATATGGTTCAGGGAGAAAGAATAGAGTATGCTCTACAGCCATTAAAGATTTTATTGATATATGAATTAGAAAGCTGCATGGATAAAGATGATACATATTTCTTGTTTTCCTTTTTATATATAAAACGTCAATTTCATATGTAAGAACCTACTACTATAGTTTTATTTTTAAATAATTAATAGTATTTAGTTAAAATTACGTTATAAAAACTCCAATATTGTTTCTTGGAAATATTATAAGCAGATTTCCCTATTGGAACTGCCGGAATGATCAAGATATATAGTGAAGATTTACTAATATTGTAATTTTATCATCACTTTAATACTTTGAGACATATTTGTTAGAGTAAAAAAAAAAATATTTATTTCAAATTTATTTCTTTCTTCCTTTCTCTTCTACTTTGAATTAATTGAAAAATAAGCCTGTTGAGACACTTTCCAATTTAAAGTGAAAGAGTTCCAAACGCATCCTTGTCTGAGAGAAATCACACAAAAAACTCAGCCTAGTATTTTTTATTATGATCAATAACATTTAATAAACAATTTGCGAACAACTAGAACCACCCTAATCAATCTGTCGTGAAGTCTCTCTTAAAATTAATATCGCAAACTCGCCCTGCAAAACCAGTCCCCATGAGCAGCACCTGTTCACTAGTAAAACGTATTGGTTTCATTTATATCATCAAGCAGATTGTTGTTTTTGCAGGTTGTAACAAATAGTTCTTAATAAATTATTACAGAAACCTATATTTGTATGGATAATCAGATCAGCTATTTCAAAAAGAAGATTAATAAATGCTTTCAATTTCGATATATTTTCAAATTTGTATGATTTCTGAAGCTATCACCAACGAATTGCACACGCGCAACACTCAAAGATTATTTTAATTGGAAAGTCGTGATTTTTCTCAATACATGAAAGCAGATGTTTTAAGTAACGTTATTAAGGTGACGCTGATAATCGGATGTCAGTTATGAAGTTTTGCACTCAAAGTATATACTTAAGAAAAAGTCTTAATCCTCATTTTTTTGTAAATTTCTATAAGAGTATTATATTTCTCATTTTAGTTATGTTAAAAAAAACGTATGTGACAATGCTTTCTGTGTTGATTTGGTGATTAAAAGACAAGATATATTATTTTAGAACTCCAAACAAGTATAGAAAAATAAATGGTTTAGGAGTAGAGGTATAAAAAGTGATGAATTTAATTTTTTTTCTTTTGTCTTTTTAATTTGACCAGGTTGATCATTTTCTTGTTTTCCGTCTAATAACAATAATAAAGTAAAAACAGATATTTAAAAGTTGTCGCCAGATAAAGCGGAGACGAAGAAACAAAGACAGTGGTGTTGGAATAAATTTTAAAATACATTTTTTTTTTCATTTTAAACTAAGTGCCATCACTAACTTTTATTAGTATTTATTACTCTACAACATTTTTAATTCTTGAAATACAGTACAAAAAATAATCAGACCGATGGGCAAAGACAATAAACATCACCGAAGTATCAATTTTGTCTGGAAGTTTGCTTAAAATAATTTCTGATTAATAAATATTACTTTAAAATTATACAAATGTTTAACATTAAATCATACAATATATATATAAGTAAATGCATCGGGGACATAACATCATAAATGATTTAGAAATACATACTTAAGTCGGCTACCAATTACATAACATTTACGCCCTCCAAGATTTCTTTATAATCGATGACCAATTATGAATATATTATATATTGAATTGAATGCAAGTGAAATATTACACAAAACAAAACTTCAGCATGAAGCGTATCAGTACGTGTTTGTTTTATTTGTGGTTTATTTTACAACTAAATATTATTATCTGCAGTGACAGTGATTATGAATTACATAAATATTTAAATCAAACTGATCCCGCTACAAAACAAATATACCTCTTCAAACTTCAGCATCCGGTATGTTTATACAATAATATCTTTATATTGTTAGGTCGCATTTTCGTATTCTTATAAGAGACTAACTTTTACTCGTCGCGCTATCCGCAGATTGAAGATTTTATTTACTATTAAGATAACTGAGAGTAGTAGCATAATGCTAAGTATCCTATAAGCTTATTCATGAACCTGCCTATCATAATCAGAAATGAAATACAAACAAGAAAACCGCTTTTAAAAATTTATAATATTTGTAAAGATGAGATAACCTATGAACATTTCTAAATAAATAATATTGTGTCATTTCAAATTGTTCAATAATATTCTCTTATATTAAAAATGTATTGAAATAGTATCTCTTACAAAAAAAGTATAAACACTATTTTTGATTTACAGAAACCTATTGGAATTCTTACTACCAGTGCCGGAAAGCTAGTAGACTTAAGAGAAACAAATCTTTTAAATTCTGTTCCATTTTCTAATCAGCATCATGTAGATCTTCTAACTCACAGCATTGCTGAAAGAATTCCTGAAAGAATAGTACATGCTAAGGGAACAGCTGCTTTTGGTTACTTTGAGGTAACTCATGATGTTTCAAAATATATTAAAGCGGAAATGTTCAATGGCATTGGTAAAAAAACACCCGCAGTTGGACGTTTTTCTACAGCAGTACAAAGTCTAGGAGGAAGTGACTTAGCTAGAGAGGTGAAAGGATTATCAGTTAAATTTTATACGCAGGAAGGAAATCTTGATTTTCTATGTTTTAATTTTCCAATCTATTTTTTTAGAAACCCAATAGATTTTTCACACTTTTTACATGCAATTAGGAGAAATCCTAAAACTAGTGTATTTGATAATACAATGCTTTGGGACTTTCTAATTAAGAAACCAGATATCATCCATGGATTTTTGTGGCTGTTATCTGACTATGGTATTCCTAATGGATATAGAAAAATGGATGGTTTCCCTATTCATACATATGAGGTTCATAATAAACACGGTGACATATATTTCGTTAAGTTCAATTTTAGGACTGAACAAGGAATAGAAAATCTTCCGTCGGATGTGGCTGCCGAAATAGCTTCCAGGGATCCTGATTATTACAATAGGGACTTATACAATTCTATAGAAAATAAAACATATCCTGCTTGGAGATTAGAAATGGATGTTATGACATTCAATGATGTTAAAAAGGTTGACTATAATCCATTTGAAGTTACTAGAATATGGAAAAAAGGCACTTACTTTACTGTACCTATCGGACGACTAGTTTTTGACAGAACTCCTGATAACTATTTTAGAGTAGTTGAACAAAGCGCATTCAACCCTGCTAATTTGGTACCCGGTATTCCTGGTCCAATCGATGATATGTTCAAGACTAGACGATCTGCATATCGCGAAACTCAGATATATCGTTTGGGTGTTAATCACAATAAAATTAGAGTCAATAGACCTTTGCATTATAAAGGATATGATCGTGATGGCATACCTCCTTTGGGAGATAATATGAGAGATGCACCAAATTACTATCCAAATTCATTTAATGGGCCAGTTCCATACGTTGATTCGAGTCGGCCGAAGGAAAGACTCTCTATGTATGAAACTAATGCAGTAGATTTAGACGCACCTGCTTCTTTCTATAAATATGTATTGAAAAATGATGAAGAAAGAGAAAGACTTGCTAACAATACTGTGGCAATATTAACTGATGTCTCTCCTGAAATCCAAAACAAAGTAATTCGCCTTTACACTTTAACGGATCTAGATTTAGGTAGAAGAGTAGAACGATTATTAGAAGAAGCTATGAAGACGCCTCCGCCTCCTGTTGCACCTTCACGGGTACTAAGAGTACCTTCAAACACTTATATTGAAGGTAATAAAATGTATAAAAGAAACTATGAAAAAGATAATGTACTGACCTAAAAAGTTTTTGAATTACAAAATGATATTTATCTTGCAAAATATTTTCCATAATTTGTATCCATATTTTTGTTAATCCATTAAGCAAAATAGGAATCTTGACTATTACTATATTACTATAGAAAAACATTGGTTTTATTTGTTTAATACGAATCTACAAAATATTCATAAAAAAATATGTTAGAAATGCAACTTGTGTTGTAGTATCAAAATAGGCCCGTCTGATACTACAATTTGACGTGCGCTAGTGAACACTGGTATTAATTTAAAGTGGAAAAGATATAAAGAAAAGACAAAGAAAAGATATAAAGACATAATAAAACTAATAAATATATCAAAAATATATGGATGTATTTTTATTCAAATTATCCATCCATATTTACTTATATATTTTTATATTATCAATACCTTAAACATTTTTACATTCCGGTTGTATGTATCGATTTTACAATCAACTGAGTCATTTTTCATTTGTAGAACTGACTTGGTTGATGTGTTGTTTATTTCTAATACATATTTTTAAAACAGTAAGATTTCTAATGGTTTGACCACTTTTTTTACGAATACCCATTTAATAAATTTTTAAGTTAAATTAATTCATAGTGAATAAAAAAGCTTATTCAAAGCAATGAATATCTACAGCCACTTGTCGATCCATCAGAACCGATATCGAATCTGAAAAAAGTAAGCCAATTCCGCACTCATAGCAAAACCTCAAAATAAATACATAAAAATTTTAATCTGAATATTGGCATGAATGCGGGATGAAATTAATTTTTATTTAAAGATAGAAAAAATAAATAAATTTTCTATTTATAATATGAATTTATATTACAGTCATTACTATTGACTATTCATTTATTATTGAGATAACCAAGAGCAGTAGCGAAATGCTAGACAGCTTTCTTCATGAACCTGCTTCTCATGATCAGAAAGCATTTTTTTAATTCATTCGATAACTAGGTCCACGCATACGGGGTTGGCCTAGCGACTTAGCGCGCGCGAAATAAAAACGTTCTATATATTTACTATATGGGACACATTTTATTAATTATCTCGAAAACTACAATTACGATACGGCTGATTTTCAATCCAGACCGGGTTTTGCTCATTATGCGCATGTGTGCAAAATATCGTGCGTGTCGCTCGTAAATTGAAGGAGGAGTAGGGTAATAAAGAATTGAAAATTTGGGTAGTAAAGAGGTTCGCTTCGCTTAGCTCAATTAAAATTATCACGTTTAAACAAACAAAGTTTTCCGCTTTATAATATTACCATAATCAGTGGCGTAATAGTGTGCCATGGTGGCAATATGCCACGGGCCCCCAGCGGAAAGGGGCCCGATTTAAATTAATAAAAAAATTACTATTGTATCATTGATTGAGCTAGAATTTGTATTTGCCCCGGGCCTCACACAATACAGTAGCTCTTTGTAGATTTAAACGCTATGCAGAATATTCTAGAACAGAAAACTGGTATATAATATGCAAATAGCCGTCTATAAGCGTCATGTTATTCCAGGTTCGTTGTTTCGGAAACCTCTCTCGTCCACTCGACCGGAACGTTGGATGTAAAATAACCTTATTATGAATAGGTTTTATATCACCGTGCTTAATGGACGACATATATTTTGGGAATATTCTTTTTATAGTGCAGACTGTTCTCGCTAATTTAAAAATGGTACGCTGTTATTTTTTGGGGAGTTTCACTTGACCCCAATCTGAGGGGGGGAAGGGTTAATAAGGCACTACACAAACGCAGAAAAAGACACTACTTGTTGGAAAATTTGACCAACACTCCAAACCTTTCTTAAAAATAACAATCTTATTTTTTCTTTTCGTATCATAACCATATTTTTTTCCGTAATTGCTGGGATTCACAAGACCTCAAAGTTTTATTAGCTGATTAGTCGTTCAAAAAACTCAAAGGTTTCAAAGGAAATAAATGATATCAAAATTTTTTAAACTAATATATTTAGTTTTTGGTAGGTAAATAAGAGCACTTTACTTCCGCTAGATGGCGTTGTTCTTATTTCATATAAATCGATGCTAATCTTACCTCGATCGACTAAGTTCAAAAACTCGAATTCAGCACACAGATAGAAAAAACACATCTTAAATATCGAAAGGTTGCGTAATATGGAACGTGACGTAGCTGAAGATATTACGTCAGCAAAAGGCTTAAGGGGATCAAATGATATATTGGAATTGCTACATTTGCGAACGTTACAATTTTGGCTACCCGTTTTATTCATCATTCTATGTAGCATATATAAAAGAGACAATCTAGTGATTAAGCCTTCCAGAATTTATTAGGTTTAATTTTAAGAAATGTGAGAACATAATGTATATTATTATTTATAATTATCCAGCTGTACTTACGTACTATCGGAGTTTGCCCAACTAGTTTCAAATTCAATTAGGACTTTTATACATATATTTTGAGGATGGCGAAATGGCGGTGTGAACTTGACAAAATCCGATAAGAATTTCTTGAGTACAGTCGGATTAATATATATAATAGAAATCATGGATCACGAAAGTTGAAATACAGTGAAAATATATTATTATTGATACAAATTATTAAAATTGTTACATTTTATCAATTATAAACTTGTAATTGTAATTAAAATAACAGATTCCATTAATTTGTTTTTTTTATTTCTAATAATATATATATATATATATATATATATATATATATATATATATATATATATTTTATATGAATAAAACACAGCTGCATATGTGGCTTCTAATCAATACTCGTTATATGTATTGAAAGAGAGGACTCAATCAAACCTTTCCCACGCCAGCGGTCACACAAATAGACCTTAATTGAAACTCCAGACTGCAATTTAATTTCTCGTATTCGTTTATCTTTTATTTACTTTACTATACGTTCTTTTTGCATTCTATAATAAAACAACTAGGAGCGCGAACCAGACCTCAATTTTGATTCTCTACTCTCGCAAAATCTCCGTATATGTTAGCATATTGAGCGAAGCGAGGTGCAAACAGCACCGAAGTTGCATTTACAAAACGTCGACGCATTCTATCCTCAAATATTTTTTATTTTTGGAATTTTTGTTTTTGAAAAATTGTTATTTTAAAACCATCACCAGACTGATGTCTATCAGTGTCCAAAATTTGGAAGTTTTGGGATATACCGTTTTTGATTTATGCTTGCACAAAGAATGTAGAAAACTCTCTCATAGAGAGCTTCGCTCAATAACTAATATAGAAAATAATTACTAAGTGTTCAATAGGGAGAGGCGAGGAGGGAAAAAGGCTGGCTGTAACTAGTTTTATTTAGTAATATTGAGTAAATTTCTATATCCAATAGCTTATAATAGTGTATACTTTCACGTCAAATTTCGTTTTACGATCATGATTACGATTGTTTGAAATAGAATGAATGAATTATTTTGACTTATTGTGAAATAAATTTCATTCTGCTTTAAACTATGAAGATATATGAAGAAGCTTCATGATAATAAGCTCATTTGCTGAATCACTTTATGAGATGAAGGTTCTTATTCCATCATGACATTTACTAAATCCCTTATAAATACAGCAAATTTAAGTTTATTTTTTGTTTTTTTTTTCAAGGGTGTCACAAATATCTCGAACATATAAATTGTACATGGTGTTCATATAAATTGTTAGATAATAAATTTTAAATCTTGTAAAAATATAAAAAATTACATAATTTAATTAATTTTTCAATTCAAATATTAGGTATATCCGTAGTTTATTTACTCAAGCGGTTCGAGTTTGCACTATTAAGTAAGTTCTAACGTATAACGTCTTCAAACTCTTTTACAAGATCTTTTTACGTAATTCGTTTACAAGAGCCATAAACACATGCTATCAAATGAAAAAATATATTTTACTAACTTTTCATAGAAGATTCATTTATAAAAGAAATTCTAATATTGTTACAATTATATATTTATTTATTTATTTAATAGCAAGCCAACGTGATATACAATGAAAAAATCATATTATAACATTTGGTTGAATAAAAAAGTTACAAAGTATATCCCATTTAAAGGTTAACTTAACATGCAATAAGAGGGTGGTTGCCCAATTATATGTAAAAATATGCTTAATTAAAAAAAAGGAAAAACAATAATAATAATAAATAAAAAAAATAAAGAGAAACATAAATTTAAAACTTAAATTATTTTTAGTTTAATGATACAAAAATAATAATAACAAAAACTGAATAAAATATGTATAAGTAATATAAGACGATATAAGTATATATATATATATATATATATATATATATATATTCTTATTTCTTCTGTTGTTCTTCAGTGTTCATGAAATCTAAAGACAGACTAAAATTAATGAAACTAATTATAATAACAGTCCTTATTCTGTGTTAAGACAGAACGCAAGTCTAACCTATTCGATAAACTTCTTATGTATTGTCCTTCTTTATATTATGTATTTCGCGTATAATAAGGAGGGGTCCACACAGTAGGACATGGCGTGACAAAGGCAGACAAATAGTACCCGAAAAAATATTTTTAAATTTTAATATTCCAAACTTTAAATGTTATAAAAAACTTTAAATTATATTACAGTAAATTATATTAGAGAAAAGGACGGAAGTACATTGAATATTATTAGAATGTACGAAGGTAAAAAGATATCAATACCTATAACAACTTAAAACAAAATATAAAAAGCTTCCCGTACCGGGAATCGAACCCGAGCCTCCTGGGTGAAAGCCAGGTATCCTAGCCACTAGACCATACGGGATACACTTAAGGTACGAAAATTGCAAAACAGTTTCACGTTCCAATAATTCACTATTCATTGTTTTTTAAATTAAAATTTATTTAAATTCTTAAAAATTTTGCATTAGAGTGACTCGAGTCAATTATTCATTTTGTTATAGAGAAAAATAAATTACGTTTCCGATAATGAGACTATTATCTTGTTATTATTACTTAGTTTTTAAATATTCTTATTTAATTTTTATTGTTCTTTTGCACTTTGATTATATTTTTATATCATCTAAAATTTGTTAAAGCGACGCCATCTACAATTGCATAAATAACTAAATGAGAAAATTATTGTGAACTCAGATAGTTATCAAATTAAATTACAGAGGGCGCTGTCACCAAATTATTTTTAAGGCAATAGTGTAGATTTTTGTACTTATAGTAGTTTCGATAGAAAAACAGAGGTGACGCTTAAATGTATTTTAATAAATAGTAACTATTACAGTACTTTTAACTTAATAAAAAGTGAAAAAGTATTTGAGCTTCAATAATTTTTCAAAGAATCTAATCAAGAAGATATTAATTTATTATAATTTATTTTGATATATTTTTTAAATTGATCGTGTTGCTATACTTAAGCTTCAGGCAACAACAATTTAAAGACTAACAAAGAACCGTGTTCTTACTAAAATTGTTTTTTTATTAGGTCCATAGATGGCGTTGTTAAAATTTGTGATATTTCCAGAATCTAGATCGTTGTAATTAATGATGCAATTTATATCTTCAATAATATTTCATGCTTTTCTTGTTAGATAACAATTATAAATAATAGTAATATTATACCTTCTCTCGGCACACTACTATTAATATAACAAATTCGTGAATACTTTGATAATAAACTGTGATATACTATTATTTTTATCTAAATCAAGAATCTTAATTATATTATGATTTACCATGTAAGTATTTATATTCGCTGAATTAGTTTAGCTCTGGTTTAAATGAGTTAAAAAATATAATTTTAGGTACTTTCAAGGCATTTCTGTATTTGTCATTTCTCATTTCATTACCAGAGTAGTTAAATATTGTAAATATTTTATACATATTTTATATATACATATATATTTATTTACAAGTGAAAAACATAGTTCGGTGCTCTTTTACTAATCAGGAGAATTATATTTAAGATATAATTTTTTCTAAAATAAAAAAAATGGTTTAGTTAATCTGCGATTGGTCAAAATCACATGAAAATTTCGTAAAGTAGATGAACGGATATACATTTCGCATAATGTTAATTTAGCTATAAAATGGTTTTCGACCGACACCACACTAAATTTCAATCTAGTATATCTTGTTCACATTTACATATAGTTATATAGTGTTAAATAAAACTTGAAAAAACACTAAAATGTTATTTTATATTTTAATGACATTAATGTATAAACGAAATAAATAAATAGTATGAAATAACTCTTTGAACTTTTAAAAGAGATCTTTCGGTCGGTTACAATTACAAAAAACATAATGAAGAAATGGAAAATAAAATAAACAAACTTACTGTAAATATGTATATCTCTTTATTAATAACAATAAAATCTAAACAAGAGGTATTTAATACAATAGACAATGTCACATACAAGAAAGAATTTCTACTATTATTATAAAGTATGAAAAATCGTAAGCATTACATTATGGCGAAGAAATAGAAAAATTCATTTAATACTGATACATATATAATCAATGGAATGTCAGTCCATACAGATGAGATCAATATATTTGGCTTTAAGATTTGGTAAATTTGTTTTTTTTTAGTCTAGGCCGATTGAAATTCTACTCTAAAACAGGTCTAATTGAACATCGACTTAAAGCGTAAGTGAAGCCATTAAAAGGGTCTAGTCTAGACTGTTTTTATATCTTAGGGTTGTTTAGTGGGTGTCGCGACGCCTTCTTCCAGGTCCTCCAGCGTAGTTGGCAGCGGCCATTGCCATGAGGTGTTTAGCTTGGACAGCTCCAGAATATCCACGGCTCAATCCCATATCCAATGCACGTTTCTCGCTGTGAATAAATTAGTTTTTTAGTTTAAAATATGTTTCTTAAAAGTTAGTTTAAGCTTAGTTTAATAAAGTAACTAAGCTAACTAATAATAACTAATATCTTAAAACAAATATGTAAAAATAATGTTTCTCGAAAAATATTAAAGTCGCAAGTTTTTTTGATAGTTTATATTAGGTTTTTATATTATTAATAATAGTGTATAGAAATATCGAATTAATTAGCTGAAAAAAACCTTAAAACATTAAATAACTTTTAAGGCTGTGTATAATTGGATCAATATTATTATTATTATCTATATATATCGGATAATTGATCGGAATTTGCCCTTTAGGACCCTCATGAGCTCGAAACAGTGGATTAGCGGCATGTACATTTCACGCAAATTCATGCAAAACTCGATAAATATACCGAGAGTATAACCGGATAGCTATAGATAATAGTAATAAGAATCACGAAAGGCTAAAATAAAACATAAATAAAAAAACTTATTGTCATCGAACATAAACATACAACATTTAATGATAAAATAAATTATAGTTATTTTGAAAGATATACGTTATATCAATTCAAACCTTAGATATTTTCAAAACATAAAACAGCCCTTACACTCTACATATATTTCAGTCGCTATTAAAATTTTAAAAGGTATTCTACTTAAGTCAAAAATCGATAAAACTACTATAAGGAAGTATTGTTATTGATATCGGCTTCATTCACAGTCTTCATACATCCAGGGCTTTGAGAATTTACATAAAGCTTTCTACATTTCAATGTAAGGCTCTTAACAGAAATTATTCACACGTTGTTGTAAAAGTATAATTTTTTAATCTTATTTTATATACAAGCAGATTTACAGTTTTCAGTTCTAAATCCCGTTGTTTTTGAAGAAAATATTAATTCAAAAAATAACTTGATACACAAATCTAGCTATATATAAAAACATAACAAAAAAAATAAATAAATGTGACGTAACTGTGAAAAAATTCCCTAACATAATTTTTAAGATTCCTATTAACAAGGTCTTCTTTGTCATGTCTCAAATAAGAAATTTAAATCTTACAATCATATCTAAGAACACAAAAAGCACGAACGACGTGTGTGTGATGTGTTAATTAGCACGTTAGATTTATATAATTAGCACTTTTAAATCATGCAAGTTAAATACAATGAAAGCATTCAAACATAAAATAAATAATTGTTAAACTAAAATACAAAGTCAAGTTACTTTGAGAGGCCACAATGATAAAGGTTCAAAGGAGAAAAGCGAAAAGCGAAAAGGTTTTGCTTAAATTCGAAGCCTTTTGACGTACCTAGTTATGTCATCTTTGAAACTGTAAAAAAATTACATATAATAATTATATGATAAAAATATTTAATTTAATGAGTACAAATAATTTTTAATATATCTTTTAGTTTTTTATTTTGTATTTATTCATAGAAAAATATATTTTTTTATTGTGTATATTATATTTTAAATATATTCGTTTGATATAAAATTATACATCGAATCTTTAAAAAATGAAGATATTTTTTTTATTATATAATGTATACTGACCTCTCCATCTTGCGTTCTATGAGGAGAAGGTTGTTCAGACGGTTGATCATGTCCAGTATCTCCTCTGGCTCATATGTTTGCTCACGGTAATAGTTGTTGACACTGTAATTAATTATTAATATTAGGACAATATTTATAAATGACCTTCATATATATATATATATGAAGGAATATATATATATAGCTTTTGCCATCGATTTCGTTCATCAAGTAACTATATTTCTATTTCTTAAAAGACAATTGGTAAGTGTATTGATAGTTTCGTGCAATAATAACTAAAACAAAATTATATTTTCTAAGTTTATTCAATTAAAGGTATTGACAGACTGACGGATAACAAAGTGATATGTGTTCCGTATACGATATAAGGGTTCATTTTTTAACTTTAATAGATTGTATCCTAAAACGAGAGATCTGTGCTATATTAAATTTAAAACAACGACATATATTCCAACCCTTAAATTGCATTCGATTCCAAATATTAATATTGTGTGATATGACAACATGGAAATAGAAAAAAATTAAAAACTGTTTCTTTACTTTTGATGCTATAATAAAGACATTAGTTTTTGCCCTCCTTTTCCATAAAAAAAAAAAAAAAAAAAAAAAGTTTTTATAAAATATCTACGTTAAAATTTACTTGTTACAAATTCATTATTTATCAAAAGTACAATACAAAAATCGAGGTCTTATTCCCAGAGAATCTGATTTTCCATTGTCCCGATAAAACCCAATAGTTATTTAACATTTGTGATTTAGTCTTGAAAATATTAACTTGTTTCTTCTCGAACAGAACCGCGGGTAGAAGCTAGTATTTAATATTGTCTAAGTACTACTACCTGGGGTAGGAGAATGCTGGCACAAAAAAGACCAGCGCACCCAGCAGGCAGCACAGCAACAGACAGCTTGCTCGGACCATTCTGTAACAGACAGACGAAACAATAAAAAAACTATAGATATAGATACAAGTATCATAAAAATAATGTCTTTATTAGATAACCAATGCTATAAGTTATAAATATATATATGTATATATTAATATACATTTATTGTCATATGTATGTCAGATCATAACTTTATAACGATCTATCGGCTTGTCTTTTTTTAAAACGTAGTTTGATACTAAAAACATTTTGAAAAATATATCTGAAAATCTCTAGTATTTTGTATGAAAATTTAAATAAAAATGTGATTTTTTGTTACAACGAAGCTATTAAAACATTTTTTATTGACATTTTTATATAAATAAAACTAATTTAAGACATTTCAAAGCTTATTTGAAATAAAAACCTCTGTATTTAGAGATATTTCAAACTGAATAAATTTCTGGTTTCTTTGTATAGACAATTATTTTATTCATTTTTAAAATAAAAACCCAAATATTATTTAGTTTCAACAATTTTAACTGTTAAAAATTCTTTAAACTTATAAAATATTACATGCGACCCGTGTTTTATACGCCTGAAAAAATATTTTTCGAAGAAATATTCACAAAACAAATTGAATTTCCGGTCCTATCACCAGTCGTACACCAGACGTGGGTATATTTATAATATCTAGTTTTGTAGATACGAAATTGTAACAGCGTTTCAAAAAAAAGTAAATTTTTAAAAAGTAAATTTTCAGTCAATATTTTGTTATATAGTTTTATAAAATAAACCCTGTACAACTTTATTCATATGGCTCGGTATTGAAATAATTTTTCCTAGAATTTAACATCAAAACAGAGTGATAAATAAGTGATAATTATAAAAAAATAAGTAATTTGTCATAAATAATTAGTAAAATTCTAATTATTCAAATTTCAATTACTGGGAAATACTCATAACTTGCATCTTCTCTCATCCTCTAACCTCAATCTCTTTATACCTTCACACCATACCGGATTTCTCTCTAACTCTTTCACAGTTCACTCAACTAAGCTCTGGAACAGCCTCCCTGAAACTATTAGACGGTCACCCAGCAGAGTGGTTTTTAAAAAGTCAGTCAACCTTTTCCTTACTAAAATGTCTATTTATTCATATATATTTTTTTATATATTAAAACAGATTATCTATATTAATGTGTATATATATCATATTTATTATATTTAAATGTATATAGCATCTTATCTATGGTATGTATTAGAATTGTTTTTATTATTTATTTATATTTATTATCTATATTGTGTAGGTGTATTTTATTTATTATAAATATGTAGGTATGATTTATACGTAACTTGTGTCTTTTATGTGTACATATGTTTTATTTTCAAAGTTAATTTTATGCTGTTTTTTTTATTGTTTAATTTTTTTTATTACTTTAAGATCTCCAATGTTTTTATTTTTTTTACTGCATTCTCAGGTTGATTGGTAGAGAATGCTTTTTAGTGTTAAGTCCGCCTATTGTACGTTTTTTGGGCAATAAAGAATTAATAAATAAATTCTAGAAGTTATAAAATACTATATACAATAGATTCAACTTCGCCTTCCACAATATAAACAAAGCTATTTCACAACAACTGTAAACTCAAAGCTTTAAGTTAATCCGATGCAATTAACAACTAGGTCTGTCACAATTGGATCAATGCACTTGAGTTGACTTAGAGCATACGAGGTCAGTTTGTGTGACTAGCCCTTTTGGAATGAATAGAAACTAATATATTGTTATATGTTCTGCAAAATATTTTACTAACATAAAACAAAGAAAACTATATATAAATTTAATTGATTTGAAATTAAAGCAAAATAATTATAATAAAATTTACATTATAAGGTAAATTAATTTGTTAAGTTATTATAAAAATAACGTTCAAGAAATTTTTAATAATTAATCCTAAATATTTTACTAGAACGTGTAAACGAGGCTCCGCCAGTTTACGCTTACCACGACTTACGCAATTGGCTTAGACGGTTGAATGGCTTGCCCGCTGCAGCCACAAATAGCCACAAACAACCACAAATGGTCGCAAATAGCCATCCACTAGAAACAATGTGTGTTAATTATACACTACCAAAACATAATTAAACAGATTTGTCAGAAATTTTAAATAATTTCATATATACTTGATGAATTCAAGTTTATATTATTTCATATTTTCAAGATTATAAATAAATTAACCGTTTATTCCAACAGTGTTCCTATTAAAAATGTTTTATTTTCCGCACCTTACTAAATTTTAAGAGAATTTTATATAAATAATAAATGTTTGCATGTAAATTTGTGTTTCGTTGAATTTAATATTATAAATAATATTTTTTATAATATTGGATATTTATTGAATGTGTTTTGTCAATCAATCCTTCTACTACAGCTATAGCCTTTCTCAGGAACCTGCGAATCATAACCATAAAAAAAAATCTAAAACAAACTGTAGTTTAGAAGATTAGCGCGTATAAATAAACAAACATACATCGTCTTATAATATTAGTACAAATTTTAATAAATTCAATAAGCTATCTGAATGAAATATCATACCTATTTCCATATTAATTATATTATATTAATATTATAAAATTTCTTATCTCTCCAACCATGCTTGCAGTAACATCACCCTCTTGTCAGCTAATTACGATCACCAGCGATAAGCAGATCGATTGACCAAATATCAGCTTACCATGATTTTTATTTATCTTATATATCTTTTAATTAATTAATTGATATTATTACCAAAAAACACGCAGTTTTTCTCTATATTTTAAATTCGTTTTAATATTTTCAGTTTAATCTTAACTGGCAAAGGTTTTTTGATAGTAAATTGAAATAGTAAAATATAAAATCACTTCTAAATCATTCAAGTACGTGCCTTCGTGTTATATTCGAAGCTTTTGGTCAGTCACAAGTGAAGCAGAGAACATACACACATAAATCCCTTGATATCTCATAAACTATAATATGAAGTTGAAGACAAGTGAAACTTACGTAACTTAAGAACATTATAAATATTAGAATATAATGATTTCTAAGATTTACACGAATGCTACACATTTCAATAAAACCATCATCTCGTCTTACCGCGGACACCTTTGTTGCAAAGCATTCGAAACGTCGGGTTAAATTTTAAAAATGTAAAAATAAACGCGAGTTATATCCGTAAAATAGTTTTATTGAAATATTAGAAAAGTTTATAATTCTTTATTATTTGTTTAAAATGAAACATTATAAAAAATCCTTTTTTAATTTTCTTATTTCACATTCCATAGATTTCACTTACCTAGTTACACGGTTCAAAACGATAAGTCATGAAAAGGAATCAGTAAGAAAGTCTATGGAATGCTTTTGTAACTTATTTGTGAAATGTCAATTAATATTAGTATTATTTGAATCTGAGTTATATTTGATATTTGAGAATAAATTCAACTTGTGTAGAAAAAAAGATTACTAATTAAGATAATTTATTAAGATTATTTATTGATAGCGTATTGATAAACATTTAAATATAAATAACAATAATTATATATATCTCAACCAATTTAATAGTCAAGAAACATTTATGAAAATTAATACATTAATATAGCGAGTAATTATAATATAATTATAGTTAAAGCATTCATTATACTCCTCTGTTAGCTTAGACAATGCACACTACGAGTACAACACCTCTCGATTATTATCAACTACCTATTATTGGTCTTCTCTTAGTCAATTAAGGAATCTACATTTACTATCTAAATTATATATATTTAATATCAAATAGTCTATGTATTTGACAAAGTTATATATTTGGATATTAGCGGCGGCATTTAAATACACTGAAGTATAGCTGCGTGCTGAGACATATTAGGCTCAGTACACATGAAATACTACAGTCATTTCATGACGGTTCACGTAAGCTCTCTATTTATTTTCGTAATCCTAACAATATATTATACATCCGTTGGTAAGCCTTAAATATTTTATTATTGAAAATTCTTTTAAAGCTGAAACTGAGTAAAAAATAATTAAAACAGACAGTCAACAAATATCCACTTCACGTTAGACACTAATTGTTTTTCATGTTGAAGTTTTGAAAACTCAAGAAAGAAATGAAAGTTAAATTGCTAAATTGCAATTTGTGTTAAAAGTTCCATTTCCAGTTGAAATTGGTGCAGCAAATACAAATCTAGTTTGTCCGGAACGAGATTTAGTGGGAAGGCTAATACCAAGTGATTGTGTGGAACATTTAACAACTTTCATTCTATTTCTTTCTCTCTCTTCTATTTCTATTAATATAAAATAAAATATACTGTATTACTGTATTTTTGTTGTTTGCTTTCTATTCAATAATTTAGTAACTTTAATAAACTCCTTACTAAGATTGCGTCCAAACCGTTTTACTACGTAAGTAAGTACTTTTAAGTGTTTCACTGGACATCTCCGTCTTTATACTGAAATTTTAACGAAAATTTCAAAGCTTAATTGAACTATTTAATACTTGAAAACTGTTTAATTATAATAAGTGTTAGAGTTAACAAACTATGCTTAACATAAAGTATAATTAAGATTGTTACTGTAATATTAGAAACAACAATATTGCAATACAAATATACCCAGATGAGTTTTTTGTGTGGATTTTTTTAGACCAGGGCGCATTTGGAAAACTAGTAGCTTTCACTTGGAGATTGAAGAGTGTAATAGAATTGAACATAGAAGTGATTATTTCGATAAGTATGGTATAAAAATACACAAGTGATCACTGATATTGATTCAAAGTGAAAAAGACATACATAAATAAAAACACTAAATTAAAATATATCCAAAATGAGTACAATCAAAAGTTTAAATGAATGTAATTTGAAATGGCCAATATAAATTTACATTTTCGTCCATTAGCGCCCACGAGGGTCAGATGGAGGCTGAAATTTGGGTACGCCAATGGTTACACCTCTCGTAATCAAACTGCGTCTTATTTGGAGGTAATCTGAGAGGAAGTTATTTAAATTATAAAAAGTACAGACAAAGAACTTTCTTGTCTAAAATAAGCGAATATTTCAAGAGATGTTACTAAATTAATTAATAAAATAACATCGAGTGCTTTTTTATGAGTAAATTTAATATTATTAAAAGAATTTTGAAGAATGTAAAATATTTTTGAGAGAAGTGTACAAAATATTAAACTGCTATTTCATATAAACTAAAATGTCAAAGTTTAACTGCTGGTGATTTAGTTTAAATTTCTCAAGAGTATTGCAGGAAATAATACTTCTGTTGGTTATATATTTTATGAGCTATGTTCAGTCACTAGCCAGTACATAGTACACTGTTACATCTGGGAACTAAGCACATATATTGGCTACAATTGAAAAGAATTTTGTCGCAAATTAAAATCGTTATTTACAAAACATGTTTAAACATTTTCAATTAAAGATGCTTTCAAAGTGAGTAATTATTTATTGAAGGGTATCTAGAAGCAACACCGAGCTCAAACCACAACACCTCGTAACCTCTCGTTAGTATTAACCTTTCAAACAGCCCTAATAGTTTTTTTACATTTATTACATTGAAAAAAAAAAACAAATTATTTTTTTTTTATATTTTGATTACGCAAATTTATTAAAAACTGTTTTAGATTCGTTATGGTCATAAAAAACATACATATAAATTTTTTTCAAATATATTTTGCTTACAAAATTCTTATATATTATTAAAATAATTATTATTTTATTGCTTATAATAATTGAAGACTTTTTGCTCGTGCATTAATTTTAGATCATTATTTATATAACTAATACTGTTTTTACTTGTACATGAATAATTATTTTTTACTAAATAATAATAAAATAATTTTATAAATAAAGAATTATATATATTATAACAACAATAACTTTGTCTATTATAATATGATTATTGCAAATGAATATCACTATTGTGAATAGACACCACATTTATGAATAAAAACGAAAAAGAAAATTACTGAAACTGTAAATAAATTTTAGATAATATATTTCAGGCTTTTGAGCTATAGCATTGGTTTGTACCTAATTATTAATATTTCTATGAGATAAATTTTTTTTGGTATTTACTTTTTTTTTTGGTTTTTCTAGTTTATAAATAAATGTATAAAGAAATTTTCTTTAATGTTTTTGTTTTCTTTATAAAAAAACTTTCGCGTTGTTTAAAAAGCTTTTGGTAAATTCTTTTAAAACATTTTTTCTCGCATAATTTAAGTTTTTTTGTGTTAATGTTTTAGAAACATTAAGTGGGAGAAGAATTTGAAAAAATATGTTGGATGTCTAAAGGTTTTTTTAATACTCTAGAAGGTTTTTTGTCATGAAATTTGCATATTTTTATAAGAATGTAAAAGAAAAACTTTTTGCGAAAATATAAAATAAACGTATTATATAATATAAATTAAAACATATATATTTTTAACATATATATATTTATAAAGAATCATTTTTCATAAATCGAAACATTTTTGTTTCTTTATGAAACACAATTCTTTAAACATCAGTTAAAAAAACAAAATGGCTGCTATTTATTATTAGATTTGGATTTAGTTGATAAAATTTTGTTACATAAATTTTAACCATAACAGTTGTTGTGGTTATTGTTAAATAAAATTCGATTTGAACCATGTCTTTGTTTTCTTAAAATAAGGTTAAATGGAAAATCGTAAGAAAATTTAATTACATTTATTGTGCTGTTGGATAACTTTTATTTTGTGATCTTAAATTTTATGAATAAAAAATATTTTTGCGAGCTTTTCAAAAATAATTGTTATATTTCATATATAAAAATCTCTCAAATTTTTGTAAAAAAATACGTTTTGTAGTCTTTGAATTTATCGCTTTTATACAGACGGACAAACAGGGGCGGTTATTTTCATTTTATATTATATATAGATATATAAATATGTAAAGAATATATGAAATAAATATCAAACGTATCTAATGATATCATTATAAAGCAATTCCGATGAACAAATATAACAAATAAATACGTAAGAATAATAAGTACTTCAAACTTTCTGAGTCGTATTTTGTTAGCAAATGATTAAAATACAAAGTTTTTTTTTTATTTAAAACAAAGCCTATTGGACTTATGAAAAAATGACACGTACAAAAAAAATTTTTACTAGTTACTAATATTTATTGCTATAAATTTTTATTTCTTTAAATTTACATGAAACCAACACTTACAGATCAATTATTTATTTGTAAATTTAGTATTATATTTTTGAATTATACATAGCAGTTCACGCGGAATTGCCGCGTGAATTGAGAGCTCATGAAAAACGGCTCCGGTCTTGTTCCAAACTAGTCGGAATAATTCCGATAAAACTGACATGAGTACAGCCGGATAGTATCTAATTATAGATCCCGAAAGTCTTAATATAAAAATTGATAATTGCCTTATGAACAACTTTCTCAAAAATAAAGGGTAGTTTGAAGACATCTCTTTGTAGGGATAAGCTATGTAAATATTTAAAAAATAAAATGTCTCTGTAAATATATATTTTATTATGTTCAATATTAAATAATAATTATAAATAAACTTGCGTCATAGTTATAATAAAGTTTTAAGCCAGAGGGCTTCAAGATATCCGTTCGATACAAACTCGGGGAGTGTTTAAGACATATCTTAATAAGTGAAACAATAACAAGACTATCTTAACAGCCTAAATGAATACTAAATATTAGAGCAAAATATAAACATATTAACGATTTATATATCTTATATAACGTATATAAAAAACTTTGGCAAACAACTTTACTTTTACTTTTCATTTTGTATTAAATTATTTGTCTTTTTATTTCATTCTTTTGTAACTCATTGATTGTTTAAAGTTTATTTTGATTTTCTTGAGATACTTATTTACTTCCGTAAAAGTCAAGTCACAGAGAAAAACTTTGTATATTAAGCCTATATATATTAATATATATTTTGAAGATTATTTTTAAATCTCAAAACATTCTTGAAAGTTTGTAAAAGAAATAACTAGCTGCTTACTATGACTTTGGCCGTGAACTAAAAAGACGTTACATGGACCTAGGTTTGAACGAGTTGATTTAACTTGTTATAACACTTCGTTAGTGGTTATATAAAACTTAAATTGTTATATCAATTTGATATAAAAAATAAACAGACAAAGAGGTAAATTTGGCAATTGTATAAAAGTATATATAACATATCATTGTGTCAAAATTAAGTTACAAAACCCACAAAATTCTTTATTGTCGACAGCAAGAAAATGGACAAGTCTCTTGCGGGTCATCTTACAACTTGGTATCAGTTCTAAGTTAGTTTGGTACTTTAATATATTTATTTAAAAAAAACTAAGTTTGGTCTGAATGTTTTGGGTATCCTTTTTTATTTCCAGCTTGAACTCACCTTGACCTTTAAATTCCATAGTATAGTTATTGAAATATTACAATATCTTTTTTTGTTCTACGATATTTATAAAATCATTTATAAGTGAGTAATAATTAATCACTATGACTGGTTATCAGTTTTGATAAGCTTTTATAAGTCAACTTAAAGTGTTTGCTTTTTTCATGGTAATAGTACCATAATAATAATAATAATAATAATAATAATAATAATAATAATAATAATTAACCCTTATAATAATATAGGGTAAGTAAAGGGAATAAGCAATTCTAAAATATTTAATTATATTTCCACTTTTAATTCACAAAATTATGTTTCATTTAAACCCAATATTACAAGTATAATAAACTTACGAGTGAAGCCTTAAATTTGTTAATAAATAAATAAAAATTATATATTAAAAGTAATTTGATGAAAAAACCTGTTTTCATGTTATAGATATCATTAAATACTGCACGGTCTTTGAATGAATTGTATTGTTGGAAATAACTAATAAGCTATGTAATTTGTTTGACGTTATTTCATATACCTGCTGCATCACACTTCTCCTTTAGAACTTAAAACTTGCGGCAGCGTTGGGGGTCGAGATTCTCTCAACCCTCAAATATGGCGAAGGGGGTAATGGCTGAACCTTGCGATTTGGTAGTAAGAGTGCTGTTTGCGGGGACTGGTTGACATGCTTTTATTAGTTGTCTAGTTTTATTGATTTTATTTTAATCTTATTTCACCATATGACTAATTAGAGATTCATATCCAATTGATGGCAAAGATTGTTCAAAAATTGTTCTAAATATTTAAGTTAATGAATTGATAAGTATGAGTCGATAAATGAAGAATTTCTGGCTGAGTTTGTTGTGTGGTTTTTTTAGACCATGACTCATTTGAAACCCTCGCAGCTTTAACTTAAAGTTGGTGACTGTTTTCACAGAAGGGCTCGTTTCGAAAAGTATGGTACCAAAATAGACCTACCTGGCACTTCCGTGTAACCTACAGAAATGAAAAAAAAATACTCTGAATGTTCTTAAAAGCCGGACGAAAATAAAACTTTATTTTTGTGTTTCAACTTACGTGTGTCGTAATTTCGATGAAAACTTAATTTTTTTAGTTTAATAAAATTGCTTTCACAATAAAATGTACAAAAAACGAAAAAAAATAAAAATTTTAAGATAAGTATGTTGTTCCTTTATTCTATATTAGTAGAACCAAGCTGATAAAGCTAAGAATGTTAGGAGCAGATTCAAAGTGAATAGCCAACATAGTTTAATTGGAGGGACAAGCTTTTAGGGTCACTAAAATTTATTAACATTTATGATTAGAGACATTACGTAACTTTACTTACAATTTTATTATAAAATTTAACAGGACTCGAACCTGCGACCTTTGGTATTCCGTTCCTATTTTTTTGAAAACTGGGCAATCGTGTTTGGTTCATTAGTTAAAAAATTATATAATATATTTGTAGAAATATTAGATTGTGATGAAAATGATTTAATTTATTAATTTTTTTTTAAAGATTTAAGTAAATATAAAATGTCTAACAATTGAAAAATAATTTAAATATTACAAAATAAATAATATTCATGTATTCCTTTCCTTTGAAGGGTTCAAAATAGCTTTTATTTGACGACATCCTTTTCTTGTATCCGCAATCAGATCCCAGATATCGAAGCCTTAAAGGCTCTTACAGAAAATATAAAACAACCGGACAATAATGTGAAAAAAAAAACCAAACCTCGCTCCCCAAATAACACTTTATATAATTACTTTTCATTTCGCATCGTATCGGCTCTCGCAGTTCGGTTTTCAATCAAACTATTTACTGAGAGATAAAATACCGGTATCATATTTCACGCTTCACCTCAAATGATGTTTCATTAATATTTATTATTTTCAAGCCTATTTTCACATCACTAATTAAATGCTCAGTTATGAATGTCCTGCTATTTCAAGTATTATTTTTTAAATTTTAATAATATCAAGTCCATTTTATGCTACAGCACTCATTCCAAGCTCAAAAGTATAATGTTTTAATTAATATTTATTATTTTCAAGTTCATTTTCACATCACTAATTAAAAGCTTAATTATTGCTGTTTTTTTCAATTATTTTATTTATTATTCTTATATTAGACGTGAAATAACTTAATAAGAGGCAGAGTTGTGCTCTTTGATTGATATGTTCTTTTTTACTATAACAATATATACTCCCTTTTCTAGGTCATAATTTCAAAATGATTATGCATAATTAAGCTATTATATATTATATAATATTATATATAAGCCAATTTCTTCCAATTTATATGGTAGTCAAAATTCTAAATATCTTTGTCATAGTTTAGTGTTGTCATGAAACCCGTCTCTATATTTACTCTACAAAGTGTATTTGGAGTGTACATTACAGCTTTCAGACTCTATGTAATGTGTCAAATTGATTAAATATATCAGGTTTTTTTATTATATATATTTATATTATAATGGAATTACTAAATATTGTTTTTAAGAATATTCTTCATAATTTTATAGGGATAGGTACAGAGTATATATTTTATCTATGCTAGGGTAAAAAAAAAAAGATTTATATATTTGTAAAAAATAAACAAAAAACTAATGGACCCTTTTAGAAAATTCTTTCACTATTAGAATGCTTCATTTTCCTAGACTTATCCTCATTACAAAGATTATTTATATTTATATACATAACAATTAATATGGTCGTATTTTCTTAGATTTTCACGAGTACACATTTCAAATAAAACTATTTTTACGGATTAAAACTCGCGTATAATTTGGTTACATTTTTTATTTTAACCCTATATGTCTTACACTTACATCTCGTCTACCCGTGAACACGATAACTGCAAAGTATTCGAAACGTATATTACAAAAAATTGTAAAATTGTACTCGGATTCGTTAATAGTTTCAGAACCTTATAGATGGAAATATATCTGATGTATTTATTTTATTCAAACTATTTATGACTTGAAATTACCTATCACTCTGTTTATTTTAAAAACATATAATTTGAATTTAATATATACTATTTTTATATATTTTAGCTATTTGAATGAATGGGTAATGTTTTTATTTTAAGTTTTAAATTGTTTGTTCTAATAAAAGTTGATTATTAATACTTATTATTATTAAATAGTTTTTATATATTTAAAAAAAATAACATATAATTCTGTAAATAATTATCAGTGTTTATTATCTTACGGGATTAATATAGAAAAGATAAGGCTATTTACAAAACGTTCATATTATGTATAAGAAATAAAAACGTAATTGTAATATCTCTTCCTCAAAACATTTATTTTTCGATCTAAACCAATTAAGTAAATATTAAAAAGTCTTTAAAGTATACCGAAGCTGCTAAAACCATTTTTAATGACCAATGAAATTTATACGACGAGAAAATCCCGAACGTCGAAAATTTCGTCTTCGAATTTTTCGTCACAAATTATATTTACGTCTTTTATAAAATACGTTTTGTTTCACGGATTACCTCAAACTCGTAACAGATTCAATAAAATATTTTATTGGTCGTGAAAAGTTTCAAACGGCATGAAAATTTACTGTTTTAAATATAAATATAGTGTCGTAAAAATATAGTTCTCTTTTACTTTTGATATAGTTCTCTTTTACTTTTGAAAAAAATCATCTCAAAAATATAAGCAGTTTTAATTAACAGGCTACACTCAAATAAATACCACCGAAGTTTTTTCAACTAGTTTAGAACCCATTCGTTTTCTTTATTCATGAGTTCTGAGTATGTAAACTTGTCGGTCAAAGTCTGATAGTAATATACTAGGTCCACGCAAGCGGGATTAGCCTCGCGACGCAGTCGAGCGCATCAATGTCTAGAGTTAAATATTGATATTTATTTATGGATAAAAATTATGATTTGATGTCAATACTTGTTTTGAGCAAATTTATACTTGCAAATAATAGTGTAGTAGGACTGGTCGCGCGCGTGAAACAAAAATGTTCTATATGTTAATTATATGGGACACATTTTATCAATTATGTCGAAAACTACAATTGTGTTTCGGCTGATTTTTAATCCAGACCGAGTTTTGTTCATTATGCGCATGTGTGCAAAATTTCGTGCGTGTAGCTTGTAAATTGAAGGAGGAGTAGGGTAACAAAGGGTTGAAAATTTGAGTAGTAAAGAGCTTCGCTTCGCTCAGCTCATTGAATAGAATCGGTTAATTCTATATAATATAAGTAAATGTCAATTAGTGACCAAAAACAATAATAATCGCAAAAATTATTCCTATAATTTGGAAGTTACTTAGGACATGTGGTAAAATAATTGAGCGAAGCGAGCGGGGCGCTCTATGTGAGACTTTTCTGATTGAATTTCCGGGGTTGGCGCCTAAATGACTGATCCGATCAAGATGAAATTTTGAACACATGTTATACTTAACACACTTACTTAACACATTTTTTTTAAATCCACCGTGTGGACATACTTGTCCACACGGTGGATTTAAAAAAAATTAAAAAAAACCTATTTAAAATAAATATTTCTCGATGACCGCATCTACATTAGTATCAAACAGCGCTTTAATAAATGATTTATTCTTCCACTGCTCGCATCGCTCAATATGTAAATGGCACCCGAGATTTCGCGAGCGCAGCGAGACTAAATTGAATGTCTGGTTGCGCCCTTAGTATAACTTGAAGTTTGAAGTATTGCTTATAAATAGAACAATGTATATATATAATACATATTGTTTAACTTTAAAATACACACGTACATACACACACACCCACACACACACAATAAGCATTGAACAATATATTATATATAAAAAAAACCGTCCCAATATTCCATCTTTCAGAAACGATCAAAGCAAAATTATCTTAAATCAGTTTAAGGAATCATTCGTAAAGATCAATTTGGCGTATCTAATACGTTAAAGGGAATAGATCCCATTCTCTTCCATAAATTGGGTTTGATGTCTCTTGAACCTCTACATTGATACATTCGTTTAAACATCATATAAGAAATGCTACAGAAATTTCGTTGCAACGGAAACAAGAATACTAAAGAAGGAATACATGAATACAGTCGTAACGATATAAGATTTAGTGAAGAGAAAAGAATACATGAATACAGATTTAAAAGAATGAAGACATTTTCGACGTATTCGTCTTATTAATATTGTATTATGTGGGTATCGAATGTAAGACATTATAAAACAATTTTAATACGTCACAAGTGTATCAGTGCGATATCTATACCTAATTATTGAGTTTTTAAATATACATAAAAAAATATTGTTTGATTATAAAAATATAAATTATATGTTTAAAACAACGGGTATATAATTTTAATAAAAGACAGTATTTAATATTCAGGAGTTTGTTTTTAATATAGTATATATCTACTCTTTTCTAAATTTATGGTCTTTTATCATCAAAACTAAATATAATTTTTACAACATGTATATATATTTATAAGAATGTAAGGATTTCTGTTATTTTGATTAAAATTTTATTAAACTTTACGTATGAAATTGTCTATAAACTTGTATAACCATGTTAGGCTTATTGTTATATATATATATGTAAGTATATATATAATGAAAAGTTTATCGAAAAAAGGATTCGAATTCGCGACCTCTTGAATATCGTTCCTTTGCCCAACTAATTAACATGCCATATCACTCGCTTCGATGAATTTAGCATTCTATATATGACCGTCTTTATCGTAAAATTTTTTTGTGTAATATAAAAATATATTCACATGGTTTCGTTCATTCATTCATTCAGTATTATATTATTTTAACATTAAAGCTATTTATCCTGCCATATTCTACCTACATCTATCAATTCATGCTTGACCAAATAAAGGGCCGAAATATGACAGATTGTTACTCAACTGACATATTATTATATGATAATAAACCACAACTCTCGTGAATAACAAATATGTTATTGCTATTCATGAGAAACTATTTACGAAGTTAATATGTCAAAATAATCAGCATCTAATCTCTCCAAGATTCAAGATACCCTTCAATGAGTATTATTTAAATATTATGTACTTTTCAAAATATTATTTATCTACGAATATTAAGATATAAAAGTAATAGTAAAGTTATTAAGCAGGAATGCATATTAGCAGGGAAAATAACTATTTTCCGTAAAACAGTGAAAAACTAAAAAAATGAAAAAAAATGAAAAGAAAAAATGAGTAAATGACAAAAAAAAAATTAAAAAAAAATTAAAATTTAACCAAAAAATTAAAAAAAAATGATTTTCTATAACACAAAATTTTATAAACTGTTTTTGGTAGTTCATTACATGGTAAGGATAAGACTTGTCATCATCGTTCCAAAACGTGATATTTTGTTAATTCTAATGCTTAGCAATGTTTAAACTTTATCTTTATTACATTCCATAATATTTGATGTGAAGAAAATTATTAAACTTTTTGGAGCTATTATTATTATATAATTAACTTATAATTCGATTAATGAGAATACCTAATATCTATAGCCCTATAACTAATTTGTAGCTAAAAATACCAAAAATTCGAGGTATACTTAAAAGTATACCTCGAATTTTTTGAAAGAAGTATACGAAAAAATTAGGTGATGAAAACAGACTTTTTTTAAAGAAAATCTCTCAGTGACTCTATAAATTAAAGAGCACTTAAAAACTTTAATCAGACGCTTCTCAACCAGAGATAACAGTTTTATAGCCAGTGCTAAGACATATAAAAGTTAAGCGATAAAGAAAATAAGCCCCGGACTTAAAAGTGACGTTTATTAAAAAAAAAATCACCAAAATAAATAAAAAAGTGAATTATTGAAATAAGCTCCAAACTGAAAATATTTGTTTAAAAAATAAATAATCAAGAAATGAATGAATTTTAGAATTTACTTCTACTTAAGACTAATTCAATAGTCCTCTTTCTTTATGCTAAGTCACTAAAGATAGGACTCAATATTGTTAACTAAATTGGGACGCTACTAATTGCCTGCAATGGACTGAATGCATTTTTAAAGTATACCTAGTTTTAATGAGCGACTTCTTAAGCGCAGTGTTAACTCGGACGAATATTAAATATTAAATCTCGTCAGGTATATATTTCTAAATATTATAATGTAACACAAATATTGCTTGCCATTTTATTGTATTCCGATGTATGTATGTATATATGTATAGTTTTTGCAGACCGAGTTTGCAATATTTATTTTACTAGAAACATTGGGACATCACGTCGAGTTGATTGATTGCGGTGGTTCTAGTTGTTTGCAAATTGTTTATTAAATATTTTGACGTTTGTGAAACATTGATCACAATACCTGGCTGAGTTTGTTGTGTGGTTCTTCTCAGATTAGAGCGCATTTCGAACCCTCGTTGCCTTAGCTTTAAGTTGGAGTTTACAAAAAGGCTTATTTCGATAAGTATGGCGTCAAAATAAGAACTTTCAACACTTTCATTTGACGTACACAAGTGAACACTGGTATTGATTCAAAGCAATAAATAAATATATATGTATGTAGGAAAAAAGATTTCGTGTTTCTTTCTATAAAGAAAATTTTGTGAACTCTAAAATAGATTGAAGAGTCTCACACGTGTCATAAAATTTTAAGATGTCTAGTGTTTCAGTAACAATGTCACTGAAATTTCTACTTTTCTCGTAAAATCTACAGACTTCAGGCGCTTGAGGTAAGTGCATTTCCTTTGGATATCGAAGTCTATTTTTGTAGGAAATAACCCATAAAAGTTCAAATATTTTAAAATAACTTTATTCGCACACTATTTTTAACTTAAAATTATCTATATGACATTTGTCTTAAAAAGTGTACATAATTACTATTATATATACAATTATAATATACTTTATGTCGCGTATCTGCTGTGCTCCGAGCTCATAAATAAGGAGTCTGAATTGGTTCTAGTCTGGTACATTCCGATAGTACCGACGTGAGTAAAATCGTATAAATGTATATACTATGCTTTATTTTAGTACTATTAAAAATTTACTAGATTTTGTCCACGACGCTGCCAGCGTGAACCAATAGTTTCAACCTATATTAAACCCTAATACGTACAAAAAAATATTATATATTTAACTAAATTTCGAATCATAAACGCGTATACAATTATACAAATAAATAAAGAATAATTATCAATATACTTATCACACTTACAATCAAAGATTGAATTGAGAGTAAACGATTTTGCGTCTAACAAATACTGGTAAGTCTAACAGAAAAAGAATTATTACAATGAAAAAAGTCTAACTAATCCATCAATGTATCTTTTGATTGATAGCAACAAGCTACTTCAAATATACCAAATACTTATGATATTAACAATATCTGAACATTATTGTTATATAATAATGATCGGAAATTATTATTATTACTAAAGGAAATATTATAATATACTGCTTTTATATTGATGTCAATCACAAATATGATGGATAAAATTGAGGGTTGCCACATTTACGTTAATCTATATTTTTCTTATATCATACTAGTAAATCTCCAAGTAGGCAGCGTTTTTTCCACCTATTAAACAGTAATTGCTAATTTTCAGTTAATATAATGACTTATAAGCACAAACTTTTCTTAGGAATCATCAGTTCTAGTTAAAAACATAAGAATCCATTTTGATAGTTTTTGTGTTTATCGCTTTGATAAAGACGGACAGTTGGGGCTAAAAGACATCAGTTTATAATATGTAAATTTTATGTCTTAGTTTCAGAAACAAACTCCGCAAAACGACATAATTTTATACAACAAAATGAGTAAAACGATACAAATAAAATATTTAAGTAAATATGCAAAACATTATGGTAATTCTCAACTATTAGTTAAACTAAAGGTTTGTAGTGGACCCTAAAAGGTATTTAATTCAATATTTAAGAGAACATATAAGTCACTAACGTAGGTGTTTCGTTTAATTGTATTTGCTTGGGCCGAATGTGGCTTATAAATTCTGAAGCGTTTTAATTTGTTACCTCGAAGCCTGCGGGATTATTCTGGTTAAAATTTAATTCGTTTATACGCCTCCCTTGAAATTTTATTTGCATTAATATTTTCCCCTTAAATCCAAAGGTATTAATGACAATGCAAAAAATATGTAAAATAATATTCTAGAATTTTTCGACTTACTTTACAATTAAGTAATTTAAAAAGTAGATTTCAATTTAGAACGAATTTAATTTATTTTTTACAAATTTCTTGAAATGAAAAAATCTTACGAATTTCTTCCAAAGATATTCGCATCAATTGTATTTTTGAATAGATTCTTTGTATCCAACCAGCGTGAAGGTTTTAATCAATCGACGTTCTTGTAAAAGATATTCGATATTGCTGATTTAGAAAAAAAAATAACAACACAGCGTAAAAAGTAGGTTTTATATCGGTTGTAATATTTACGGTCCAACCTTTATTCTTTTTGTTGGCCTTTACACCTGATCTCAAAGGAAGGGTTTCTTTTATTTGTCTTACAAAATAATAATACTTATATTTTTAATTTTCTAGTTATCATAAAAATTTTAATCTAACTCACCTATTTTAGCGTTCGTAGAGTTCGTTAGCCATTTATTTGGAGATGAATTTTAACAAGTGAACGTTTTATAAATAGTTTTTGGTATTAGAATAACAAGAAGTATTTATATGTTGGTAAAGGAAATCAATGTTTTCGTCTAAAAATAATAAAACTGTATCGAATTTTTACGAACCACATATTGGTTTAGGATCATGATTCGATTGTGAGAAAATTTCATTACCTTATACTAACAAGGTTCTTGAGTTTTATTTTTTGAAGATGTTTTTCTTTGTTTTTCTTTAATTGTATCACAAACCTAATAAAAGTGAACCGTAAATACAAGAGCGGTTATTTTCAATAAATTTTTAAATTGTTGCCGCTTTTTTTATGTGACGTTTATACAATTTTAACTTCCATCAACTCAATTGTATTAATAACTTTATAAAATTTGTACATAAATACGCTAATTTATCTCAAGTAGACATATTTATATTAATATATTTTTCTAACATCCATAAATGTGTTTAACACATAAGGATGACGTCACGTCGTGGGTTATTGCTCGCATTTTTAGTTGGGGCTGGCAATAAATCAACCCTTTATGTAGGAATGGTAATCAAGCTCTTTATGACATGACGTTATCTACAAAGTCATCGGAATTCAAATCCTGGAGTCATGGCGATTATTATTTTTTTAATATTTTGTGCTTTTTGGTCAAATTCATTGAACAAATATTTGTATTTTATTTATTTTTTTTTTATAAATTTCGTTTCTGTTTAACATCTTGGAGTTAATCGTTGATTAGTTTTTCGGTAATATTTTTGTATTTTTTGTCTTATTTTTTTTTTTTTTAATTTTCGTTTATTTTCCTCATACTTGAAATCATTGTTAGAATGTTTTTGATTAATTTTTCGTTTATTTTTAGGATACCTCTATTTAACAGATATTTGTATTTTTTGTAATGTTAACAAATAAATATTAATATATTTTATTAATTTTCGTTTAAGTAAGACAAAACCGTGTTAATAATTTTAAAAATTTTTATTCGTTTCTTCTTTTCTTCTCATTTCTTTTTTATATATATTTTTTTATAGAATCCTATAAACCTCCTAAAGTAAACGTGTTTATGATTTGTTTATAAATAAACGGACTCTTTAACTGTAACAAAAATCTCTGAAGTTAATAAATTTTTGAAATTTATTAAGAATTTTTGTATGTAAACTTAATTTCTCTGTGGGATAAATTTTCCAAGGCAAGAGGATTTGACAACAAAAAAAGTTTTATAAAAATTTTACTTCCCGTCAAGAATTTTGCTTTGTCTTTCTTCTTAAATATTTTTATTAAAAACAAAACTCCCGTTCTAAAGAAATATATTCTGTGTCGCGGTAGGTTTCACAAACATAAAAATAACTTACAAAAAAACACCCACTCAGTATCTCAAAAACAAATGTTGGTCAAATGTGGGAATCAAACCCACGATCTTTAGCTCAAGAAGACCACCACCAACCACCAACCACTATACTAATTAGTCTTAAAATATTTTTATATTAAGCTTATTTTAATTTTAAATGTCTTATATATAAATATCCTGTCCTATCTTACTCTTCAATGTCACTCGCATCAAAGAGATTTTTGTAAAGTTATTGCGTATTACTTGAGATATCAAAATTACGTCGTATTGTCTCTCAAAGCATTGTATTGCTAAGAAATCTGAGATTTGAACAGTTTTTCAAATCTATTCTTTTATATGCTGTCTTTTCAAGATATTTCGTCTGACATTACTGTGAGTTGTGAAAATAAATTACAAAGTCGTAGTTCCATTACTAAAATTAAAATTAAGCTTACACCTATATAATTGAGTTATAATATACAGAAACGAATGCTGCTATTAAAAATAGAATCTCATTATTTAAATCAAGCATAAACTAAAAAAAAACTCTTAAAATTCTTTTCGCCAAGGGAGTTTAAAATCTCTCTGAAACTCTGTCATTTTTCAAATTATTATATTTGGATTAAGTAATAATTAATAAATATGTATTTTAGGATTGTTTGCAATATTAAAAATAAAGAATTTTAAAGAAATCAAGTCTGGGTGAATTTGTTGTCGTTTTTTTTATTTATATTCTTTTATTGTTTTTTAGAATTCATATAACATATAATTATTACTTAAAATATACCGTGAAAAACGGGGTAGGGTGACATATATCTAAGGGTTAAGTACGTAATATATTTAAATAAAGTTTAAACTAAGAAATGTTACTATCTTTTCATAATATATACTTGAGTTTGTAACAGGAATATAATTATAAATACAATATTCACAAAATTACTTTATATATAAATTATTTATTTTATAAAATATATGAGAATTTAGTTTATAATTATTATGGTTGCTAATGCTAAAATTAGATCAGACATTTAATAAAATTCAGTATAAATATATTTTATTTTTAATATTTATAATATCTTATAAGAGTATTAATTTATTAACTGTTCCAGCCATCGTCAACCATTTCAATTTTTCAGTCCCACGTTAATTTATTCCAGACGCATTCTATCGTGAAGATAATTACCAAGATAAGTTTAGGTTAATTTAAAAATGTTACTAACTTCTGATAATATCATGTCTACTTTGACACGTTCCGTTCACAGATTCTTAATTTATTATTAGTTTGTTATTAATTATTAAGATAATATTCTCCTTTCAAATTTTAATTAATATGTCAGTATTTATTATATTTGTTTTCAAAATAGTCATCTTTCTTTTTTCTTTTTTAAAAAGTAATTTTATTGTACAAGTAATATCTTTTACATCTGAAAACATATTAAATGCCTCTTTGTTCATAAAACAACACGTAAATGATATAAAATGTGTTAGTAATTCTGTTTTACGAAAAATATTTAAGGGATGTGTCGGCTTCCAGAAAAAACACGAGAGTTGAAAATTACATAAAAATTATATACGAAAATTGGCTTACGCCTCGTAAAAAAAGGAATAAAATGTTACACCCTGTACCTGGTATTTGTAGTTTATTTTATGATATTGTTTATCATAAATATTTATTATTTTTTTATAAAACAAGTTGTTACTCTCGGTTTCACTCGCGAAAGACCGATTATTTATTATAACTAATAATGATAGCGTAATGCTAGATAGCCTGTCTTGTGAACCTGCCTATCATAATCAAAAATAATTTCTAAGTCCATTCGGAAGTGTCAAGGATTAATTAATTTAAACAGACGCACAAACTTTTCTTTATAATATTAGTAAACAATAAAGATTGTACTATAAAGCGTTATGTTAATATCACTTCACTCATTTTATCTAGTGATTATAATATTTAGATATACGTCCCACTACTAGGAACAGGGGTCTTTTTCAATTATAGAAAGATTGAGGGTACGACCATCTTCGTCTAAGCGTATTTGTTGCTTACACATTGCAAATTTTGTAAATTTTCTATTATTGACTTCACCCAACCAAATACATATAGTACTTTGAAATTTCGAAAGTTATATTCAAACTTGGGTAAAGCTATAGTTCTGGTTTAAAGTCTGTAATCATTATTAATATTTCAGAAAGAAGTTATTTATTATATATATTAAGCTTTACGCCTTCTGGTGTAGTTATTAATCTTGAAGTTAAGTTAATTTAGAACAAATTAAATAACGTTTAATCGTTAATGCTTCTGAGTCAAGTTGCCAAGTATCGTCAAAATGTTCCCTGCCTGGGGCATTGCCGGCGTTTCGGTTATTTCTAACAAAATTTAATAACTCAATGATATTGAAACTTCAAATAGAGTTCTGTAAGTTTTAATTATTCGGAAGAGAATTTAAATTGTTAAAAAATATTTTTATTAGGGTTTTATCACTATACATACATATAGTTTTGTTTAAAGTATATTAAAGTAAGATAAAATATATATAGCCTTATGAGTAATCTAGTTTTGATCGTCAATAACAATATCCCTTCTAATAATTGGTTAACATAATTATTTAATACTGTAACTGCGTTTTTAAATTACGTAATCATTTTATACACGCAAATACAATTTACAAAAAATGTATGTGTTTCTATAAGTAAGCATCTAAATATATAAAAAAATGACAAACCTATATTTTTAGCTTCGAATGACGTCACTTCTAATTCCTGTGATAATAGCATATTCAAAATAATAAGCGCGTAGAAGAGCTTAGGAAAACAATGACATGCCCCAAGCTTTGTGTGAGCTTTGGCTCAAAGACATAACTAGGATTCCTTCTTATTTATGTCAATAACTTTATCTAGTATATATTTTACATCACAAAAGCTATATTTTTCACTATATATATATATGTGTACTTAATTTGCTAATCATTTATTTTCATTTCAATTTTTTTAATAATAAATTTTGGTTTATTATTTTGTATTGTGTTTAAAATGAGAATTCTTTTTAATACAATACATTTTTTCTAAAATTCATAATTAATTAGTTCCTCAAATAACTACGGGTTTTATAGAGATCAACAAAATTTCTAATGTTTAAAAATTTCGGAGTACATGGTAAACAGGTCGGAATATTTAAATGGCACTTGAGAAACATTTCTTATTATTTACAATGTTTGAATATTTACGCCTTAAATAAATACAATAGATACTAATTATACAAAATAAATATGTATTAAATATAAGTTATCAAAGTTTTAATTATAAAAAAACGATAGCAAGTATTTAATGCGTCTTATTTTCGTTGTGGAGAAACGCAATTCTCTTTTATTATTTGTTAGTTCTTGGTTTAGTTATTTCGAGATTATGAAGCTCACAAGAAAAATTAGTTTCACAACAGAACATTGTTTAATTTTCTTGAGAAATGTACGCCCTGAATTTTAATGGGTGTTGCAGAGTTTTTCAATTATTCGGCAACCAGATAACATTTTTATTCAGCGTGTTTTTTTAAGCAGCGTATGTAATTTAAAAAGTTTTAATCAGTGTATTTCTGATGTGCAAAAGTAACAAAAAATAAACCATCCCGTGAGTATTCAAAGTTGAATTTATATTCTGGTCTCAAGGGAGTCGGCGATAATTCGTAATATATCGCAGATATTTTGAAAGCGGGTACGAAATATTGCCTTTTGCTCCAGATATCGGACATTAAATCACACTTTTAAAAATGTTACATTCTATAACTTTACATATATTTATTATTTTTTAAAACATACATTATATTTTAAATAAATTGAAATTGCTAAGAAAGTAAAAAAAATATGAATAACATTTATTCTAACAATTATTTTTTATATGAATGAAAACGTGTTTTTATTACTGATTAAATATGTCCTGTTGAAGCAAGTGTCACTCGCACACACGCCACTAACGTATACAGGAGCTAATTATAGAAAAGTGGAATGTAACTAAGGGTATATCAATCTGAGCCTGTATGATAAATATATTCAATGTAATCAAAGTTATATTAAAGATTAAGTTTCTGAAAGTGTACAACAAAAAAGCATAAATATATAATCTTATTTATATACCCATCAATTGTGTAGTTCATTTATAAATACCATTTCTTTTAAATCCAGGGTAGCTGGAGGAAATGTCTTTGAAATGATAAGCTATCTCATGTACTATTTGTTTATTTTAAGATGTTTTTTATTGCGTATATAAATAAATAAATAAAACTAATTAATATAAATTCTGATTTCTTTATAATTTTAACCATTTTCCACATTTGTAAGGAACATTCAGTAAAAAGCACATTTCTTTGTTATATAATCGTTTTGATATAAACGTTCCATAACATTGAAATCGTCTTGAATTTCCGACAAGAGCTTCAATAGCGTTAATATTATAAATTGAATTATAAACCTTATGTACTTGCATTAAGAAATAAATTAGGTTGAATATTATGTAGTGAAAACAATAATGAAGATTGCTTATGAGGTGGTAAAGATAAAAATACGTTAAATAAAAGCTCGAGTTTATTTACACTGTGTATGAAATTAAAACGAAAATAAATAATTAATAAACTTTAGTGTTACTTAAACAAAAAAAAAAACATTTTTAAAACCACAAATAACTATCTCTATATCAACAATATTATATATTTTTATTAATTTCACGCAATAATTTAAATGTAATATTTATTGCACAATAATAAATTACAAGACATATATATATATATATATATATATATATATATATATATATATATACATATATATATATTATATATATTATAAAGTATATAAATAAACATAGAGAGTATTAAATAATATATTAAATAACTATATTGACAATATCTTAACTGTACTTACTAAAATGATGGATGCTTATAAGATGTATTATTTGACAATATCAAAAGATTGTCACATAAACAGTGACGTCATCAATCAAATGTAATACAAAGCTGCGTGTCTGTTTTCTTGTATATTATTAAATAGGCTTTAGACAGCTATTACTACCTTTTACGAAAACCATTCATATATATATATAATTGGCATGTACAGGAATCTTTGAAAGCACAAATAGTAATGTGATATTCAAATATTTCGTAGGGGAATCTATATTTTACCTGCTAATTGTTTGAAAGAGTAGGTTGAAATATTTAGAATTTTCATTTAGTAGAATGAATCTCTAAAATATCTTTAATAAATTTATGTTTGGTAAAACTTTTAGTAATATAAACATTTTTTTCCTATTTCTTGATGAAACAACTAAAAATATTAATTAAATTAATGTACATTAATTGATTTTTATATAAACCTTCATCTAATTTTATAACTCTTTGCCTTGATTTTCATAGCTCTTAGCCCAGAGTACGCCTATGTTGTAAAAGAAAACTGTATTATCATCCGGCTGTACTCACATTAATATCGGCCATTAGCCTACTAGTTTCGAACTCATTTGGGGTCCTTATTTATAAACTTAAAAAAAAACAAAAAAAAATACAATTCTTTTTATAAATTTTTAGTTGCCTTTATAAATGAATCATAAATAAAAATATTTTTTCAAATAAAAACTGACATTAAAGTTACATAATAAGAACTACGTTTCTTTAACAAATATTTTCCGGAATTTCTACTCTTTGATGATATTGTTCATATAATTTTGACGAACGTTAATTGAATAATGAGAAGTATGAAATGAAATTAACATTGAAAAGCAAAATTTTGACAATTCCATTTTAATAATTGATTCCATGTGTTAATTATTTGAGTAATTTATACAAATTAACATACTGGTATATTACTCTATAATTATATTATAAAGAGGAGAGGTTTGTCTGTTTGTAACGAATAATCTCAATAACTAATAATAATAATAATCTTTAACTGAAAGACCTTGTTCAAAAAATTCTTTCTCCATTAAAATACTATATTATCCATTTAGTAACATACGCTAAATTTGTCTAAATATTACGTGTAAAACCGCGGGTAAAAGCTAGTAACATAAATATGTTTTATTACTAGATTATGTTTAAAATGAGAAACTTTCAATATATAAATGAAATAATCTGTATTATATTTGTTGAAATTATAAAGAGTCCGTGAATAAGAAAATAATTTGAATAATTATTTTAATTCCTTCGAAATGGTGAAGGAATATTATTACAATTATTCTAAACAGAATTCGAGATTTCTGAAGCTTGTAAATTATATTAAAATAGAGTTGTGTCATTTATGTTTTTGATATTCACAATATTATTATGATGATAAGAAAATATTAATATATATTTAAAAGGTTAAACATCGCAGGTTAATTTTATACTAATATATATATATATATATATATATATTTATGTTATATTTAAAAACGATAAATAAAATCTCACTTGTAACAATAATGTAATATATATATAAAGTAATTTATATATATATATAAACTACTTTTTAATTCACATACGTCTCAAAGTTCGATTATAAGAATATAGTTTTCTTAGAGGTTTTATAGTTTTCATAGAAAATTTTTAGACAAACAAGAGAATGGTTTAAAATATATACATATTTAATTCCTTCTCGCGATTTGATTATCCGAATTGTCTTTTAACCATCAATCATATTTTAACTAAAGATTAAAGAAGTTTGATGTATAATTATTTTGTTCTGAAACCAATCATTATGAACTTTTGATTAAAGATAAATCAATAATATTTGTCAAAGAAATTTGTGTTATTGTTTTAAAATAACTGTTTCAAGAAAATTATAAGATAATGGTTTTAGATTTAAGTAATTAAAGTCACGTAAAGATTTTATCCAAAAACGGAAGTGTTAAAGTTTGACAAAATTTTAACAAAATGTAAAGAAAGCTTTAACCAAATTCAATCAGTCTAATGGAGGCTTTGATGTAAAAAAATACTAATACATATGGAGTTGTTAATTCTTATTTATAATTACTGTTTCAGTATAAAAAATGTATAAAAAATGTTGTATTTAAATGAAAATATATTCTTTTATTCTGAATTAGATTCTTTAGAGTTAGATATTCGTTAGAAAACGTATTTTTACATAAGTTTATTAAAATCTAGGTTAAAAATTGCAACGTCTAGTGTCTTATGAAGTCTCTTAACACAGAATGTTATTTTTTAATTACTACATTTCTTAACAACTTCATATTTTACATAGATATGAAGTTATTATACTTGTTAGTGCAAGCAGTATTTCAAATATACATAACTACATGACATACTTATGTCTCTCGACTTTGCCTGACCTGACTTGAAAGTTAGAGTAAATAAAAGTTATGATCGTAATCTAACACTTTTTATTTGAATCACACACATTTATTTTATTTAAAAAATATAGTAAACCTACTCATATTTCTCAAGTTATATGTGGTTCTAGGAATTATTTCAGTATTTTTTGGTTTAGTTGTCATTGTTTTGTTTTTCTTAAATATTTAAATATTGTATTCTTTATCAATTATACCGAGATGGAAATTTACTTTAAACATGTTTAAGTAGACAAAAAATAAAAACTATACTTATCTTTTTTTTATAAATATTATATTAGGTATTGTATAATTGTTCACTTCCTGTTTATTTGGAAGTGGAAACTTTGTTAGCATAATGTCTCTTAATTGTGAAAATTATTTGTTTAATATAATATGCTGTGTTTCCCGTGAATAAATAAATAAATATTTTTTTAAATTTTGAAACAAATTATAACAAGAGCAATTCCATATATTGACATATTACCCTAATTTGATGGTACTTCCACGTAATATGAAAATGGCGACCATGGATCATGTTTTTGACCGCAAATAACCATAAAAGTACCGTAATATATTTGTATATGTTTATTAATTTCCAAATAACTATCAGAGGGTTTTTAAAAATTTATTCGCAAACTTGTTAGAAATTAACCGCATTAATATTATTTATTAATTTATTTATCTGAATTATACAAATTTAAAACCAACATTTAATTTACAAAAACAATGTTAAATTTGATTTAACACGAGTTCAAACACATTCGTTTAAATTAGATTAATATATTTAAATAATTTCCCTTTAAGAATATTTAATAAGATTTAAAAAACAAATCTTCCATATCTTAATATGATGCTCTTAAAAATGTTAATATAAATAAAAATTCAAACAAGAAGACTCGTCTTATCTCATTTGTAAGAATATTTTAACTTGAATCTTTATTATTAAACATTAATATAATGAAAGAATTATATTACGCTTTTTTATTATTGCACTTAAAAGTAAATTCAATATTAATTTAAGAGTAACACTTACAAAAGTTATAATATCAATTTTTTGTGATCTTTATTGGAAACTAACCAATTTTCTTATTTAAAAAGCATATATATTTTGACTTGGACAATGAGCCAATTACCAAATCAAATATCTTTAAAAACCCTATTTTTTACGTCAATGAAACAAAATTTTTCATTTTAATGCTATATTATATATATATATACATATATTGAAATATTGTTTATAATTTATTTTGTTATATATTATTGTTAATAAAACTATATCACTATTATATATATTAAGGCTTGGACTCCATTAATAAATATTAAAGTTTCTCATTATTATCAAACTTAGATGGTTTTATTATAATGTGATAATGGACTCTTTATAAGAAGTTAATTAAAGTTTTTATAGTACGTTTGTAACTCGTTATTTAATTTTTATTGTGAAAATTTATTTAGAAATGTACAAAAGCTATATTATTAAATAGATTCTATTTATTCTCATATCCACTTTATGACTTTATTGTTTTTAGTAAATTTTTTTCTTATAAAATGCTCTTTTCAGTTGTTTCAGAGTTTTCTTTTATCTATAGAATTATTTTTTTTTTAATTTTCAATATTTGAAAATATTTTTTTCTATATATTTTTATTATTATGTTAGATTTTTTAAAATATTAAAAATAATATGTATAAAAGCACTCCTTTAAATAGTAAAATATCACTCCTTTAAATAGTAAATCTCACTGTTATTCAAAACTTTTAATCTATCACTTACCTCGTGTCTCTCGTGTGGTTTCAGCGACCAGGCTGGTAGGAGGCAACAAGTGTTCTGCCGCCGTTTGCCATGAACCAGGCTTATATAGTAAACCGCCCTAGCCGCCCACGCTACGCGGTTTCACGAATCAAAACTATACGACACTAAAGCAAAATGGGAAGTTTTGCGTTAGTTTAATATTTATAATAATTATTATTATTTAACATTATTAATAAATATAGGATAAAAAAATATATCAATTTACTTTAGAAGTAATTTAATAATTTAATATTTTTATTTATTATTCATATAAAAATAAATTATTATAATAATTTAGATTACTCAATTTGAATTTAATTACACTATCAAATTAAAAAAATATATTTTAAGTATTCGTAGTTATTTGATACTAAAAAGTTATTTTAATTTCAATTTCTAAATAATATAAGAGATTCTTAAAAAAATATGATATGAAATTTAAACCCATTACACCTTTTCTCTCATTTTTTAAGCTATTTAAAATAAACGTGTAAGTGTATGATACATTTAGTTTTAAAACTATAATTAATTCTATAATAAAACCCTTTTTTAAATAATCTCTTTTATTTATAATAACCTCACCTTTTTTAAACGTTAAGTTATTTATTATATTTTAAATAATCTCTTTTATTTTTTTAGTATTCTAAAATATTGTTTCAATATTTGTCATATTATATATATTATCGTCATAAATAAGTTTTTCAAAGTTGGCACGATTGGAAACGTTCATCAATGGGTTAGGTAAGTAAAACTTAATTATTATTAATCTTTGTTAATAATTATGTATTTATTGCTCAGAATTATTCTTCTATTTTGGCTCAGTTTGAGTGTATAGGATATCTAAGCGTTTTATCCATTAAATTATATAAACAATAAAATATACATTTTAAAATTAATATAAAATTTGTGATTTCTTCTCAATTTGAAATAGTTGACATTTTTTTGTTGATATGGCCGCTAATTTTAAATTATTTTTTTGTTAATAGAATCATAAAATAACTTTAAAAAGAGTAATTCAATTGTAATTTTTAACACTTAGCTATTATAAGATAAATTGTATTATTTTAAACGTTTTTTTGTCCTAAGACGAAAAAGCCCTGTTAACAACCACAGTAATTAATATGTAAATACATATTAACTAATTTAATTCAAATATCAGGACATATAGAGAAGAACATATAAATATAAACCCTAGAACATTAAAGTTTAATAAATTAATTAATTAACAAAAGCGAATAATCTGTATTTTATATCCGTATTTGAGATTCCAATATAATGCAATTAGTCAAAATACTTAGAATGAAACGGACATTAATGATTAAGTTCTCATTGTCACAGGAGAGCTTTTAAAACACAAATTTACGTCACTCTGTTCGTTTATTCCCCGTTACGTTTATAAATCTTCTGTAAAATATATATCATTTTAATATTTAAATTTTAATACACGTATTATTTTAAAATTATATTATATTAAGTATATATATATATAAGCATAGATTACGAAGCGTGAAAGTTAGTTTGTTTAAACGAGCTAATGTTCGAATCTAGGAAAATTCTTACTGATTATGATAGAGACGTTTATGGGAAAGGCTATATGTTATCTACTATCACGATTTTCATATAGTATAAAAAATCATTCGTCCACGGGTGAAACCGCGAGAAACATTTAGTATTATAATAAATTCATCGAACTATATTAGGTATATTTGATGTAATGTGTCATAGATTAGATGATTAGTATTTTAATGTAAAAAGCTTGTTTAACAGCCTTATCGTTTTTAAAATGATTATAAAATGTCAGTTGTCATATGATCTATATAAATATATGAAAATATATTATTTTTTATATATTTTTAATTGTAATTTTTATTTAAAATATTGTATAAATTGTTTATTAAATTGTGAGAACAAAAAATGTGAAACAATTTTTGAGTATCATTCCTTCGTGTACAAACTTTTATTTTGTAAAATAGTTAACTGAGTTTAAGTGAAGAAAATATCTACTTTAACTTAAAATTGCTAGTAAAGTGAAGCAAATAGCCTCTTTTAGGTGTGAAGTTAAACTTCATAAAATACCAAGAAGTAATTCCTCTCATAAAAATACTAAGAATATTCTTTGATGTTTTTCGTCTAATAGACACTAATATTTTTTTAAAATTTGAGTAAAAGGCAAATTACAAACACACCATTTATACTTTGAAAAAGTATAATCGATTACATAAAAAAAGAATAAATCAAAGTATAAATTATTAACATTTTGTTATATATTTATTTATTTATTTATTTATATTCTTTATTGCACACCACAATACATATCACATATTTAAAAATAACAAGTACAAATAAAAGATGGAATGTACAAATGGCGGATTTATCGCCTAAAGGCGATTTCTTCCAGCCAACCATTGAGTTAGGAAAAAATGCAAACAATCAGGTAATTGTTGGTGGTGCGATTATAATAAACCTACTTACTAATAATTACATACAAATACATACGAATAATACATAAATATCAATATATACAATACATATCAACATACACTAATATATACATGATAACATAATAAATAGTTAATAAATAGTATAAGTAGAAATTAATTATCTTCTGCTGAGTAGATTTTTTTAACTGACTTTTTAAATACTGCTAAGGTTGGTATACGTCGTATATTTAAAGGAAGTGCGTTCTACAATTTAGAGGCGTAAACAGTAAATGAGAGTTTATAAAAAGTGGAATTATGGATAGGCATTTTTATCGTAAGTGTTTGTGATGTTCGTGTTATATGAAATAAGATTTATTTTTCTGGTAACTGTTGTGAACTGGGCTAGTATTTTTCCAGCTTGATGTCGACATCCGCTACCACCTGTATATCTCATGCATTCAAAAGATTAAGATTTTAATCAGGTCAATTTATTTAAAAGGTTATTTTATGGAATTTCATAAGAGTAACAATTAAAATATATGGATTGTGTCAAAATTTGCATATTTTTATGTTTTTCGTTAGAAATTAAACTTGCTAGCATTCTATAGATTCATCGTGCGTGTTCTGGGCCCATCGCATTGTTGCGAGAAAAGTGCAAACAGTACTGGTGACCCAGGGTGTAAAGAGCCCCTTTAAAATGCGCACACACGCTCTCCTCCACACTTAATCGACTAGTAATTTTGTAATAACTTGATGTGTTTTAAACATTCTTAAAATTATAATCTTTTTTTTTGACACAAGATTTATCGTTATTATTGTATTATTTTAGATGCTTATTTAGTATAAATATACATATAAGATTATTAAATTTAAATATAAATTTAAATTTAAATATTTATATACAAATATTTATAACATAAGATAACATTGTTTTCAGCAATTTTATAACACAATTATGTAATATTTCAGTACTTTCTCATGCGCAAAGTTAAATTAATATTCTTAACTTTTATATTCAAATATTTATTGCTTTAACCGTTTTATTTTTTTTATGTAAAAATCTCTAAAATATCTTTCAATTAATAATAATATATTGTACAAACAATAGAACCTCTTTGATTATGATAGTACTAATTCTATATAATTTATTAATTCTGGCGCAATGACAACACTGGAGTATAATAAAAAGCGTCATGTCAATATCGGAGTCCATTTTGTTATGACAATGGCGTCGGCGCCGAGAGCAAACAAAAGAATATGATTGGAAGATAGCACCCACGTGTCTCTCATGCAGGATCTAGGTCGTGTGTCTAGTGAGGATTTAACATCCTATCTTCCGGTTTTCGTATATTTTTGTGGATTTATCAATTTTATTGATATAGATTAATTTATTTTTGTAAGCCTACTTGTCTTTCATTTTATTATTTGCATTTTTTCTTACGTAAAAAAATATAGTACATTTGCAGTACATACCGCCATTTTGGAAATAAACAAATCTGATAAAGGTTGCTATGCTTATCTTTCTATTTCGATAAAATTTTAGAATTTTATGTCGCATATTGGATATTAATTATTTTTATCGGTTTTTAATTCGGGTGCTTTACTTTATATCATTTATTTCAAGATTAAGGGGACAGAAGTATACGATACGATGACAGCCTATCATCGTCGCCATTTTGGACGTAACCAAAACGTTGATAATGGTAGGTTGCAACACAAAAGTCTTTTAGTTTTAGATTCACAAAAAGAAGCAAAATACATTAAAATAATTTATTTTGATTATAATGTTTTATTCAAAATATCTGTATCAATCCATTAGGTATATTTCTGTTATTTTTCACAAGTAAATGCAAAATAGGTTATTGAATAAGTATTTTGTTAAATTGATGGAGTAATTGTCCATAAATCTGTAATGGATTAGTCGCCAGAGCACAATGTGAGACTTTAAACAGACTATAAACCTTACTTAGTAACATTACTTCGATATTGAAATGGAAATTGTTTTTCCATAAAGATAGCACTTATTTATAACATTTATATGTATATATATATAATACTTATTTATTGGTATATATATATATATATTGTATACCAATAAAAAAGGTGTTCTTACTTATCACTTAAGGTGTTTTTTTCCAACCAAACAAAATCGAATATTTCTTTTTGGTAGTGCAAAGTTATAAGTTAGCATTATATACACATACAAATACACACTAAAACGTATACATATATAACTTATACTATAATACTATATTTTAACAAAGCATTAAAAATACTCTCATATTCCAGAACTGAAATTCCTGAAAGTCTATACTTTGTAATTGCCTATTATACATAATAGGAAAACTTATGTAATTTTAAAAGTAATTCCTAACCTCATAATATTACTTTTGCTACAATTCCAAAATATAATAATATTTGACTAACACTAACTGCCTAATTAATAAAAATAATTATACCCAGTATAATATTTGCTGTTTTATCACTTTCTCACTAATAATATACGTCAAAGGTGTAAAAGTGTCAAGAGAGAATATGTTTTATATATATGTTATAATTTTTAATTATAAGAGGTTAAGTTGAAGAAGACTAATAATTTTATTAAATAATTTTTTCGCAATATTTATAATTTAATAATACAATACTATAATGTTATAGTTAATAATGTTTTAGAGGGTGTAATCTAAGCGTGGTGCGTCACTCAGTTATTTGCTAAGAGTTAGAGGACATAAAGTGTTAGTTCCAATAAGTGATCTTGAGGATGATAAGGCTCTGTCTATAATATACACTATTTATAAAAAAAATAATTTCAAAAATGGAAATGAAATAAAGTTTATATGTAAGCTATTTAACCCGAAGTTTCCTTTTAGTTTAAAAAAGTTTCTATCAATTTTATGTGTTATTTATTAAAAAATTAATCAAATTTGTTAATCATTATGTATGTTATAGAAACTAAAGTTTCTATAAATTTTGACAGTTTAAAAAATAACTGAAAATAAGAATCGAACATGTAAGTTAATTATACTTTTTATGTCCGAAAATCGTAATAATTAATTTGAATAAGATTATTTGGTATAAGTCAAAATAATTAAGTTTTTAATAGAATTAGTATTAAGTGTATTGAGTGTTAATATTATAGCCAAAATACGAATGTGGGTGGTTAATAAATGAGGTAACAGTCAGATAGATTAGTGGAACAAACCTGCATTAAGATGACATATGATGATATTTGATGACATATGATAAAAGAGCATTAAGGGTGTTAAATATTGCACTTATTCAAAAATTGGTAGATTATATACAATATTAGTCCATTTTACATTAAATCTATTATATATACTAATATTTCATTTTTATTCCTTTTGGAAAGATTAGTATTGTTGAATATTTATAACCAATAATTTCAAAACCTTCTGCTACGTTTTCTCCTAGTAAAATAGGCTATATTAACCTATATAAAATAAATAAAACAGAATCGCGAGTAACAGCTAGTTTTTAATATTAGTATTTTTAAAGCTACTTCTAACATGTTGACGCATTCTGTTTGATACTTGTGGATGCTCTTATACTGTGTTTTGTTTTAAGATAAGGAGATGACGTCTAGATAAGAAAGGTTTATTCTAATACAAAGAACGTAAAGCCGAGTGTTTCTATAAGTTATGTTGTTCATGCATTGTAGAGTTTTATATATTTGAAAGTATAAAGAGTAAAATTGTTTTAGTTTTTCACGTTGGTATTATCAGCAGTTCGATTCAAGCCTATATTTTATGTTTAAAAAACAATAAGAATATCTATAATTTAGGTAAAAAGCGGGGTTTAAATAAGCATTTATAAATTTTGCATTCACAATAATAATGACGTATTTGATAGATAATGACAATATCTGGAACTAGTAGTCCTATAGAACATTATCTATGACGAAAACTAGTTTCTAAAAAACAACGCCAAAAAAAATCAAATAAAAAGAAACTAAAAAAAAATTGCAGTAATTAACTATACACTGTTAAATAAATAATGAACATGAACAATATTAATCTGAAATAAAATTACAAAGACAAAGTAAAAGAGACAGACAATACTGTAAATATTTTATGTATATACATACATACATATGCATTTAGAAAAAAGCAGTTTTTAATATGACAAACACTATTATTTATTGGTATTATTCACATAGCTAAACATGTGTATACATGATTTAAAATAAAAGAAAAAAAATACATAACCCTATATATATTTCCAGTGTGACCGATCCCTTTGTTTATTTACACAAAGTTAATACAGATTTCAGTTCTATTCAAGATTGACAAATTACGCTGGTACGTTTTTGTAGAGAACTAAATCTTACTTGAAACTAATTATGATACATATTAAATATGATTATCAGTTATATTAAAAACGAAAGTCATATAAAAATAGTGTGAAATAATAGTGTGAAAGTTATTGAGTTTTTAAATAAATATTAATTTAAAGAAAGATCAACACTTGATTCAAACATACGACCTCTGGAAGTCTTTTAGTTGCACTATTCACTGAGCTATCACATCGGTACTCGTCTTTTTGAACTAATATATGAAAAAAATAATAATTTTAAGATGTACATATCATAGGCTTCCCATTTCAAACGTCCATGGTGATAAAGAAACAGAAAAACTGACAGATACTCTTTAAAAAATTATTAAAAAACACTTATGACAATAATGTATCGGTGTTTGTAAATAACAATTCATGTATATCTTATATCGATTAGAAAATGTATCAGCAAAGTAGTAAACGTGTTACATTGCTAATAAATTTGTACGACGATGATTATATGTTAAAATACAAAAAAAAAAAAAATATCTTAACTATATATATACAGTTTGGTTCACATATATTCTATTTGCCTCACTTATAAAAATATTTATACAGTATAATCTATTCTCCGGTTTGTCAATTTCTCACTAACGATTTACCTCAAAGGTGTGAAAGTAACAAAACAGAGAATATTCTATACTGGGTATAAATATTTTTATAAGAAGGGGGGTAGAAGTTTTATTTTTTATACCCTTTAATTATATTATAACGAGATTCCGCCCGCAGCTTCACCCGTGTGGCTTTCAGTAATCCTGACTTGTTTTGGGCATTATAAGAGATGAGTGATTATTATATTAATTATTATTGCCCGCCCACCCAAAAGCCAAGAGTCGTCGGTATCCATTCCAATGTAATTAAACCATTATAGGATCCAACTTTGGAACCAACTGCACAACGACAGACAAAAGGTTAGCTTTCTCAATTCTACTATTATATGTTGTAAAGGTATATCAATTAAAATATTTTTAGCATAAACTAAATACAGTTTATAAATAATAAACTTCATATGTTTGTTTTATTAAGGGCTATGATAAGTTTTAATGAAGCTACATGGCAACATGAAGTTCATATGAACAACTTTATCACCAAATAGTACTAGCGTGTAGTTGAAGTTGTTTCACAAAATTCACTGCTATTCACATTGTAGCCAACTGAATAAATAAAAATATATGATTTTTTTCTTAAGCTCTACTTATATATTTTATTTCACATATATGTTATACTCTAATATGTTGTTTGAAATTATCTGCATATGTAAATATATTAAGCTTTTTAATAAATATGAAAAGTTTATCAACAGGACTCGAACCTGCTGTCTTTCAGATATCGATATATAAAAAAATCGATATATAAATATATATATATGATATACTAGCTTTCTTATGAAAGAGCTAGTATAAGTACCAAAAGCTAAAAGCCATAAGGCTTCATATGTAACCTTTTTTTATTTGTTCGTTGGGAAAATCCATTACGGATACCCCGTCGGCCAAGAAGGTGATGGTCGGGGGGTTATGTGGGACTACCCGGCAGCATAGAGGACGCTGCCATTTTTAAGGCTATACACTAAAAAACCAACGGTTGCCCTCATCGCCACAGTGGCACGTCATGGGGTCGCGTTATATGTAACCTATATTATTTTCAAAATATATATTTTTACTTATTTTTTCTTGTATCATAAAACAATAATTGTAATAGAGCCTTTTGTACAAAGGATTACTTATATCTAAGAAAACGATATCTACCAGAATCTTTTGGATCAAGAGATATTATAGTATAGTAGTAGAATATTAGTAGTATATTTTAATGAATACGTATACAGGGAGTGAGTTTCATAGTTTAGCACTAGAAAAGAAATTAAAGACTAAAAAGATGTACTTTTGCAACTTGAAATTTTCCAACAAACCGAAGAGCGTGCAGGTCAATTTCTACAGAAATATAATTGAAAGTTTTCCTATATATATTTGAAAGAAAAGAAGTCTATGTTGAAAATAAGGTATGCATGTCTGTGTATGTCACCTATACTTACATATATTGAAGTTGTATGATAGAAAGAAAAGTTTAGATTATTTTTGAAGTTTAAAAAATCTTATACTCATTTTACTCATACTTTTGGAATAGTAGTTGGTGGGTCTAGAAGCTAAACCAAATGGCATGGGTTCGATTCCCATTCGGTACCATTGTTTATGCGATTTATGAACTGCTGTTTAGTATCTTGGTTTTCTTTGTGCCTCTTATATCTGTTTTTTAGACGCTCCGCTATACGCGATTTTTCTCCAATCCTTGAGTTGTATTGCTTGTATTTGTTTGTATTCTAAAAGGTTTACTTTAATCTTAAGAATTATAATTTTGAATGTACAAACATAAAAATAAGAATTCTGTTTAAAAATAAGCGAACATTAATAGTATTATGACATTACCTATATAACTATAAATTATACGTTAAAATTGACATTTTGAGCTACGAATTGAGCTAGGAAGCTAGGAACTGGGATCTCCAGAGACTAACATTCATGCTCTCGACAAAATATACTATATAGAGAGAGAGAGACTATTTACAAAGAAATTTAACTTATTATAATTAACTTAGAATAAAACTATATATATATTTATAGTATATTTGTATAGAATTAGTGTTTTTATATATTTAATAACTTTAAGATGTTATATATACTAGCTGTTATTCGCAGTGGCACTCGCAAATGAAGGCTTTTATTTATTATTATGATAACTAAGAATAATGCTATAGCCATCCTCATGAACGTAGATCCATGATCCTCATAGAAATAATGTTTACATATATTTATTTGAAACCCATCTGGTTGTTCCGAAAAGCGCGTGTAAACAAACAAACAAAAAAAAATTAAATAACTTAAAAAGATTAAATGTTTATTCAATCATTCATTCATTCAGTTAATTTTAGAGAATTTAGAGAAATTTAGAGAAGCATATGTAGGTGTTTTACCTTAATATAAGCAATTAAATATCTTGCAATTGAAAACACCCAGTACTAAAAGTAAATGAGTATTGCTCAGCCTTACCAATACGGTTAGTATAACTTTTATATATTTATATATACATTAAAAGTGGATTAGTATATTAAATATATATAAATTTTTGAAATGCAATTTGCATTTTGAAATATGAGCAATTTGTAATTTGAAATCTCTTTAAAATAAGAATGTTATATTTTTGTAATATTACAAACAGAATAGATATGGAACAACATAATTTTAAAAACATATTGAAATGTATTATAATTTATAATATCTTTTTAAAGTAAGAAGTATCTTATTAATATTATAAGGATATACGACACTGCATAATTTATATATACATCTAGCTATAAAATACATTAATAATAGTACATAACTAAAGTAGGTCAGATCCGTATTTACAAGAAATAAAGTTATCATATTGTGTTTCTTAAAACCGTAGATTTATAACGTATTGTTGATACAAATAAAGAAACTCAATAGTGTTTTCGAAGAAACCCATATAAGGTTAAAGATAAGTTAAATTATATATATATTGCAATTTAAATTTAAAAACAAAATCAGCCACCATTTAAAAACAATATATTTTATTTTATTTTAATATATAATATATTATATTTTTATATTTTTGCTCGTGACTTGAATTTATTTAATTCAAATGAAAGATTAAATTATTTGTTTAACATTTCTAAATATACTTTATATACTAATAAGATTAAGATTATATGATATATGTTGTTTTATATTCCAAATTAAGAATTAAAATTTATTTGATAGCTTATACAAGTGATTACTATGAAACTATTGAATGGATTTGAATAGTTAATTCTGATAATAATAGGCTATCTTAATAGTACATAAAATCGTCCACGGGTAGAACCGCGAGTAATAGCTAGTATATATAAAATCCAAGAAATTATATTTACGTCTTTATTTATAAACAATGGTGAAGATTGTAACAATAACTTATTAATAAGACAGTGCTCAGTTCGTTACTCGAGAAAATATAAACTGACCTATGACTTATGATAAGGTTGTTTATTAAATATTTTTATTAACTAAAGTCATTCAGTGGATTTGCTTGACTATAAAAGGTTCGTGAACAGCTTTTAATTAGGAGCTTTGTATAAGATCAAAACAAGGCGGGCAAACTGTGGTAGTATTTACATGAGTACAGCCGGATAATGTATATAATAGTAATTATAGATCACGAAAAAGTATTTAATACTAACATTGTCGAGTGTTTAAACTTACAATAAATATCTTATATATAATATATAACTATAGTAAATACATAATAACGTATAGATAAGTCAGTGTCAGCCTACAGTCTCTAAATTTCGTCTCCAAACCTAACTTCATCCTATATAGTATTTTTTCAAGTACGCGACGCCATCTTGTTTTTACATACTAAATCGAGAGTCCGTAACATTAGTCGGCCATTTTAGACATGCGAAGGTGAGAGGTCGCTCCTACGAAAAGACATTAGGAGCGCGAACCAGACCTCAATTTTGACTCGCTGCGCTCGCAAAATCTCAGCATGTGTTAGCATATTGAGCGAAACGAGGTGCAAACAGCACCGAAGTGTCATTTACAAAACGTCAACGCATTCTATCCTCAAATATTTATCAAAATGAGACACATTATATTTTTTGTTTTTTTTAAATATATTTTTTAAACCACCACCAGACTAATATCTGTCAGTGTCCAAATTTGGAAATTTTCGGATGTACCGTTTTTGATTGATGCTTGCACAAAGGATGCAAAAAAGTCTCTGATTGAGCTTCGCTCAATTAAAAAGATAAAAAGATTTCAAGGTGAGGAGTGTGAGTTGAGGATTTTATCCGTTTCTTACATTCATGTATTTTTAGTCTAATTAATTTGTTTTTATTAATCATAATAATACGATACACAGACAGCCATAATATTTGTATTATATATACTGCAAATGTTTTCTTTATTTATTCGCAATCATCTGTGAATCAATGGATATTGGTATAGGACGAACGTGAACAATGCTGCAAATACTAGGAGTTGTATTATTTATTTTGGTGAGTGGCTTATATATAAATCGATATTAATTTATATTTATTAATATATAATATTTTTTTTTTTTTCGTTAGGCGCAATATCAAAGTCATTATTTTAACAACAATTTTTTATAGAAACTATAATTGATAGGTAAGTTGCTACTTGCAATATTGTAAATTACAATATATATTTTTTTATATTCAAATTATCATCTTTAACCTGCGTGCGCTTTATATCAATATAATACGATTTATTAAATTTTTATATTGTATTAACGCAGTTAATTCAATATAAAAATTAATTTAATATTTTTACACTAGCTGTTGTCCGTGACTTGGGCCACGTAATACTCTTAACTTCTATTTCTTAACTTTCAATTCATTATTAGTCGAAATTGAAATAAATAATATACTGAATATGTACACTCAGAAAGTCAATGTTTGTAATATAGGTCTCTGACAGTTCTTAATAATAAGGTCTTGGTTATAAAATAACGCGCTGTTTGGTTATAATTATAAGTCATTTAGTAAATATACTTTCTTAAATTGAATTAAAAAAGATTACATATCCGATGATGTGTCCCTTTTCGCTTGTCAATGGAAACTACACGTTAAACATAAGCTTTAACAAACATTCAATATTTCGAGGGTCTGTCAAATGTCATATTGAAAAATAATAAATGTCATTACAATAGTTTAAAAAACATATATTTTGTTGCACATATTAAGGTTGATAGAGAATCTCTTTGTGGCATCAAACCCTTTTGTTATTTTGTATATTGTGCAATAAGGAATAAATAAATAACCTCATACTAAGTGAGCGAAACGAACGGAACGAGCGAAGCTCTCTATGAGAGAGTTTTTTGCATTCTTTGTGAAAGCATCAATCAAAAACGGTGTATCCGAAAATTTCAAAATTTTACACACAAAAAATTGTTCAAAACCAAAAATGGAAAGGTAATAATATCATCTCATCTTGAAAAATAGTTGAAGACAGAATGCGTCGCGTCGCTCAATATGCTAACACATACCGCGATTTTGGGATCGTAGCGAGACACAAATGAGGTCTGGTTCGCGGGCCTAGTACAATATTTGACATTGAGTAGTAGCTACTACTACTGTGTCATTACATTAACTATAACGTATATTTTTAATTATTATAAATCTCTATAAATAATTTTCAATGCTTCCAGACTGTGAATGCGGATTTCTTAACTCAAGAGAGGAACAGAGGAGCCAGTCTTGTAAGTATATAATTAATTAAAGTGAACTGATGTGTAATAATTATTGCCTCTGAATTAACGCGTTCAGATTAAATATCCGGCGATGACTAAGATGAATATATGTTTATGTTTCTGTATGTATGATCCATGACTAACATGTTTATAGATTTTATTTATAGACTTATAAAATTTTAACTTAACTTAAAATTATGATTTTATTTTAAATTTTATCCGGTATCCTAGATATCGCAGGTTCGACTCTTGGCCGTGGTGATGATTTTTTTTTTTTTTAAATTAGTAATTTAGTAATCTCATGTAACTAAAATATTTATAGATAATTTCAAACAAAAAAAAAAGTATTAAGAAGAAAATATAAACATATTACGAATTTCTTTGATGTCTTTCAGCCAATTTGTGGCTGAACCTTTCATTAGACAAATGTCTTTGGCCCTTAAAGAGTATTTTAGTTTTGTTTAAATGTTACTATTGATATTTAAATGTATTTCAGAAGCCGATTTCAGCATGTTGTGATATACCAGAACTTGGTGACCCTAAGCCTCTTATGGAATGCTCCGACTCCAAGTTATCAGGGCCTGTTAGTAGATTTGTCTATATGTTTTTTAAATTGGGTTAAGATTACGCAGAGTGTGCTTAAATGAATTTTGATATGCAACATTTTATGTACTATGCTATGTATCTATCTATATAAGTATATATATTAAAAATAATTATATAGTTTAAAAAGTACATAACAAGAAATAAATTAACAAAAAAAATTAATTAGCGATTTTCCAGATAACCTTATTCCCGCAGACGTTGTATGTCTAATAGTTTAATATATATTAATATATATAGTTTATAAATTATCAGTTATCCAAAGATGGATTTAAAGCGATCTTTGGTTTAATTTCAATTAAAATACATACCATTTCTGGACATCGACTCCCTCGATTGAGTTTGCAAAAAAAACTTGGGTTGATTTGAAATTCTGATACAAGATTAACTATTAATTTCAATGCATTAAGTTAATGCTTATAGGCAATTTAATAAAATATTTTTTATACATAGAATACTTATTATATTATATCTATATAAATAATATTTAATTAATACATAATATTATACGTAATGGAGAAAGATTAACTTTCTCATCACATCTACAGAAACTTTTACTGGAATGAAAGTCAGCCATTTTTCATCTCACAAAAGTGCGAGATGAATTTGTAATTCAATTCTGTTTTTGGAATAAATATTAAATATGAGCTAAAATGTAAATCATATATCAACGTAATTAAATTTATAATGACCTCTCTGTGGGAAAAATAATATAAAACTAAGAATATATAATTGGTATTAAGAAAATTTTTAAACTTTTATATTTTAAAAAGTTAACAGATAATCATTTAATCATGTAAAATAATAAATATCTGTCTGTATCTATATTCCAATTCCACAATATAATATTTATTTCATTATATAAAAACATTCTTCATTAAAATATATAAATAAATAATCCAACCTTTTGAATTTAGATGGGTCTTGATTAAAAACTTCAAAATTAATTTTTCAGTGCACAGATATACAATGCGCATTCGAAAAGTCTAGCTTCCTCGTTGATAAGCAGACCCTCAACAAAGAAGTATACAGGAACCATTTGAGAAAATGGCTTGAGGGTCACAAAGAATGGACGGATGCCATAGACAAGGCTATCAAGGACTGTGTTGACAAAGACCTCAGGCAGTATCTAGACTATCCCTGCAAGGCGTACGATGTTTTTACTTGCACTGGCATAGCTATGCTGAAGGTACTTTAATTTGTCGAATACCTCTAATTACTTCAACATTTAATATTTATTATTTACATATTGTAATTCTTACATTTATTATATTTATGTTTTAATCTTCAAAAATTATTATCTAATTTTATTTTCAGAAATGTCCAAAAGACTCTTGGAAATGCTAGCGAATTCTGAAGAGCAGTTACTGGATAGAAAATATATGTTTTGTATTTACAACAAAATAGAAATTAGTATTGATAACAGAATATTTCATATAATAAATAAATTGCAATCCTAATGAAATGGTTGTTTTACTGAGGCTCTATATAATATTTTTTTTATATCGACACAATGAATTTATTTAGCAAAATATATTTATTTTATTTATTTACCAGTGATCACTTGTGTATCAAAGGGAAGTGACAGAAGGGTCTATTTTTACATCATATTTATCGAAATGAGCCCCTTCTGTTGAGACACTCCAACTTAGAACTAAAGCTATATATATTGCTTACTAATTATAATACTGGCTACATAGGTTTTATATATATTTTAACATTTTTTAAAACAAAAAGGATTCTCAAAGCAAAACTGATTTATAAAACTGCTCGTCTGAATTCAAGTATAATAATATATATATATATATATATATATATATGAATAGTTATTATTAATTATTAAACGCGTATGAAATACACATATTAAAGATACATTTAATAAACAAATATATTGTATAAAAAATAAGCTGACCCTGCTTTAGCACCATTATAACTGCAAAACGGACCCGTAACTAAATCTCTAACACCTACAATACATTGAAACACAGTTCATTGTACTATTGTTAAGGCTTAGTTCACACAAGCAAGCCTTAAGGACATCCGTTCATTACATGCGTAATGCAACCTTGGCGTTCAAATGCAATTTCTTTGTTTAATTAGTATATAATTTGTCATGGTTTTGACACCGTTTTTGATAATAGATATGTCATTTTAATAGCAAATGATTTTATATAATGTGTCTCTAAATATATATATAAGCTTTTAGGACTAGTAGACGACGACCTGTCATAGAAAATCTGGAATCTAATTACTGAATCTGGAATCTAATTCTGAAATTTTTTTTATCAAAATCAGTATAAGATCAGGCAACTACATTCTGATGTTTCATAAGAGAAATATAATATGAAATTCTTGGAGTCCTGGAACATTTTTTCCTTTAAATTGTAATCTAATAAAAAATTTATATCAAACCATTACTCATGTGAGGCATAAAAAATTTTGAAACACCAATTCCATTGGATTCATTAATATATTTTTTACAAAGTTGTTATTTTAAAAATATAAAAAATATTTTTGTAAAGCTAATGTAAAGCTAACGAATATAATTGGGATCTTAAATAGTCAATTAGGATTTATATATATAGGCCCGGTAGACACATAATAGCTTAATGTCAGAGCTACATGACGGTATCAACGTAATCACATTTTTGAGTCCTGAACTTGTTAAGAAATAAACATTAAATATTTACGTAAAAAATAAAAAGCTTAACATTATATGCTTATAATAGCTTTTTTTATTATTATTTAATTAATAAAAACATCATCAACGTAATTAAAAAATACATAAAAAATATAAACTGAAATAATTTAAAGCACATTTATTCACACTTGTGCATTGTAATTTATAATGTAGAGGGTATGACATCATGAAATAACAAATAATGGATGTGCCAAATAATATGCTTAGTGTATTATTACCACCATTAATAGAGGATAACTCCGGGATACGTTTATTTTTAATGTTGTTTTTAAATAAGAGTTATCTTGATAATTTGGTAGATATTTTGTTGAACCGTTTATAATATTATTAAACAAACTAGCTTCAGTCTGCAACTTCGCTTACGTTGATTTTAATTAACGTGAACGATTTTAGTTCAAACGATTTCATTTATTTTTACTCATATTAAAAATAATCATTATGTTCTAATCAATTTACATAACCTTAATTAATTATACGTTTAAAAATTCCTTAAGAATCACACTATCTTGTGGGAAAAACCGTATAAAAATAAATTCAGTAATTTTAGTGTTTATCGCTTTTATACACAGACATTTGCGGCCGGGCGACTTCATTTTATTAATAGCAAATTAGTTAGTTATTTATATGTCCCTAGCTAACAATCTCGATCTTGAAGTCTCGATTATGTTAGGGTTAATTTTTCGATATTTATATCTGTCTATTTTTTGCATGACAGTGGTGCTCCAATTAATTTTATTATCATAAATATAATTTAAAACCAAACAGTTGCTTAGTATCAATAACTATGTAACTTCTTTGAGGGTGGCATTTCAAAAAATATTAAAAAAATATCTTTATCTTTCTACACTCCGTAACACTTGTCGTGCTTATATAAAATAAATATAAAATTCTTAACATTTCTGGTTAGTTTCGGGAACACTTGAATTTTAAACAACAAAAATTATTCTTCATGAAAAAAATTTGGATAAACATTTAAAAAAAATTATTTACAAAAAAAAATACGTCGTTTGATAACTACAGAACAACTGTGTGTGTTTCTTTCATTTAATTATATATCAAAACTTTTTCATTCTATACACAAATAATAATCTATAGCACGCGACACCTTGGTAGTTTCCCGTTTATAATGATGGTAAGCGTTGCCTATAAAACCACCTCTCTGTGTCACACATTGCCACTACATCCCAGTGTTTCAAACATGAACAGTATAACTTTATGTGTTTTGTCAATTCTCCATGTAAGTAAATCTACTATAGTCTTAAAATGAAAATAAAATGCATTACTTTACAAAAGTCAAGTAATTTCTATAAAATATTTTTTTATTTATTTATTTATTTACGCTTTATTGTTAAATTAACAAAAAGCGTACTTAATGCCTAGTGGCATTCTCTGCCAGTTAAATTTTGTGAAGGTGAAAAATTGTGGTAGGCGTTTATAAAAAAATATATACAATACGAAAAACAATACCAATTAAATTACAATATAATATAATAAATATTTTACAATAATAATTAATATATAATACAATATAACGTAATATAATATTTTATAACATAAAATACTCTGTCAGTTTGTAGATTTTTTTTGATACAATAAGATGTTAATTTATATAATTTAGTTGTGATTTATTTTCTATATGAAAGTATTTCAAGTATAAACTTTATACTTTCAATACTCTCTTTATCCCCTCTATACACTGATATACAAAAGAAATCGATATATATGTATATACAATTTATGTAGCTAAGCTCTACATACAGTAATTACTTTTTTTTCTTTTAGTGAATGCTACAATCTATCCCTTCTTTTCAGATCGTGTTGTCAGATCAAATTCCTCCACATTGCAGAGGGCCACCCCCTGGAGTGGTAAGATGGCGAAAATTCTTTTTTTTTTATTTTATATCTCGTATAGAAAACATTATATTTTTTTGAATGGATAAAATGTTTTATTTTTATTATTATGACTTATAATTGGATATAAAATATTTTTTACTCTAAAATAAAACTAAACCTGAAATAAACAATTCTACTTAATGTCAGAATTACAGTTTTTCATTTGAGTTTTATAAATATAACTTGCTTTATTATATGTTTTATATTTGACAGGGTAATCCTGGAGAATGTTGCAAGTTTGAGAAAATATTTACAGACGAGGACTTAAAATCATGTGGTATTGAGAAACCTTCAGGAAATGAAAGACCCAAGCCCGATGTACGTATTAAAACTAAATATATTGAAGTATGTATGTAAAGTAAATATAAAGTGTTTAATTTGATTGTTTTAAATAAAGCATAATTATTTAGGATAAACTAGATTAGATTTAAAAATATGTTGAAGTTTTATTAAGAAAAAAAATTCATTTCTTCGAAAATCGAAATAATATATTTTTTTATATTTTACCAAATTAATTATTATTATTTTATATTACGTAAAAATATCTTGTTGCAGTGTTCTAAACAAATTTGTTTGTTAAATAAATATAATTTGATGAAAGATGATGATACTATCGATAAGGAGGCTGTGGCCGCGTTTCTCGATAAATACGCTGAAAAGAATACAGATTATAAACCTGCTGCAGACGCAGCTAAAGAGAATTGCCTGAAAGACAACCTGCCAGGTCCACCTGAAATTTGTGAAGCTAATAAAATTGTCTTCTGTATTTTGGGAACCGCGTTTATGGTAAGTGGATTTACGCTACATTAGATAAAAATCTGCGTATATTTAAAAATATATGCAGATTTTTATGTAATAACTCACCTACCTACACACATGAGCTTCGGATTTTAAATTGTAAGTATATGAATTTTTGTTTAAATATAACAGTAAAAAATATTTATTTTAAATTAGTTCTTCTTTAAATTTTTTTATGGAATCTACGGGAATATTGCATTTTATTTCTGAAATAAACTTCCACATAGAACAATTTGCAATATAACACATTAATATATATTAAGTATGTTGCATTTTTCAATTCATTGCTTCGAGTGTGAGTGGTTGGTTTCCAGCTGTTCCAAATGTCGCGAGTTCGATTCCCAAACGGGACAGTTGTTTGTGATCCAAAGATTGTTGTTTAAAGTTATTTGTATTCCCAACAACACTGAGATTAATTCTCTAGAGCGAGAGTTGCTTTTTATACAAAATGTTACGTTATATAGAATAAACATAACATTATAAATTCATATTAATATTAATTTATTTGTTTTTATTTTTATTTTGTAGTTGTAGTCTTTCCAATCTTTAACTGTCACTCATTTATTTCATAGTTACCTGTCAATTGTTTTTTTTTATATTTTCCTCAAATTACTATTAACGCTATGCATCTTTTATTCTAATTTTATTGTGTTTCTTTGTCATATTGAAAACTATTTTTGGTTAAGTGTTTTTAATGTTTGATATTTTATTTATTGTTATAACACCGTAAATAAATAAATAAATAAATAAATAAATAAATAAATAAATAAATAAATAAATAAATAAATAAATAAATAAATAAATAAATAAATAAATAAATAAATAAATAAATAAATAAATAAATAAATAAATAAATAAATAAATAAATAAATAAATAAATAAATAAATAAATAAGTAAATAAATATTTCATACTAAAAATGCGAATTTCGTTTTAGAACTGTCCCAAGTGGGAGGATAGCGACAACTGCAAGCAACTTAAGAACCACGTTGAAGAATGTAAAAAATATTATAAGTAATGTTTTAAAATGATTAAAATATAACAACAATAAACCTTACTCTGATCATTATTACTTTGTTTTTATTTAATATTTATTTATATTTAATAATCCATTTTATTTCAATATAAAAATATTATATGTTTTTTTTTGTTCAGTTCTGTTTCATTTAAGGAACCTGTTTTTATAACCGTTTTTTTTAAACTGTTTTTATAAAAAAAAATACTACCTTTAAATTCAAAATACTTATGTAATGATCCAAATTTCCGAGTCATTTTAGAAATAAGAATGTATTTTGAAAGTTGTAAAATAAAAAAGTATTAAAACCTATACCTTTTTACGAAACAATATATTTATCAATATTTTATTTGACATAATTTTAAATTATATTTTATCGTACAAACTTTAAAAATGTCTTGTCCTTATAATATTATAAATGTTTATAATTTGTGTGTTTTAATGTTTTGCTATCTTAAGTACTGAATGTAATTTTGTCTAGAGAAGGACATAATGTAACTTTTAATGGAAGAATAAGTTCTCTAAAAACTAGGTAAGTCAATTAGTCTTTAGATACAGAATGGTCGCTGTCACTATATATTAATTAATTTATTATGTTAATTGTTAATCCTGCTCTATGTCATCGAAAGAAAGCAATCTTATTATAACTCAAAAATTGTGAACACGACATACAAACGTCATTGAAATCAGAAAAAAAGTAATGCATGAAGGTTTTTTGCTTCGATACGCCATTGATTTTTTTGAAAATATTGAGAAAAATTAAATTTTTTTGGATCTGATTGAAATTGATTTGTTTATTTATTAATGATTTAATTTGATTTTTCATTTGTGTATTGATATATGCGAAAAAAGATTTTTTAATCAATCTTGATAGAAAGAAAATAATGTTAAATGTTTTGACGTATTCGGTTTATTCCAATTTTTAATTTTAAATGATGCGTACAAACAGATTGTCAGCCAACCCACGTTGATGTTATAAAATAAATATATTAAAAATACAGCCAACAATGCTAAAAATACCTCGTGTTACGCGACAATGGAGTGCAATGTTTTGTATGAAATAAACAGAATATTAAATATGAAAGAGAATACATTTAAAAAATACTTTGTTCAATTTTATGTTTTTTAAAACAACATGTGAACTTTTGTGTTAAATTGATTTCATTTTAATGTCTACATAATATTTTTAATGACTATAATTTGAAGTCGTTACAATTGATGATTGAAATTGTCTATACACGTTAGATCTGTTCAGGTTATTTAAATTTTTAAAGAATTATATCACGGGCACGACTCCAAAACTTGTAAGGGGTTTCATGCGGTGTGTGCGATATGCGATCCCGTGGTGTCCCATCGGCGATGGTCAACCGTTTTGGTGAAGTGGGAATTGCTTTCCCTTGGTCGTCTGATACTCATAAAGAATTTCCCAATATATATTCCCAAAAAATTAAAATAGGTCTCCAACGTCTGAAATCGTCATGGTCCCCTCTGAGATATAGGAAGTTTGGATTCTGAATATGATAATGAATGTTCAATGTTTATTCACTAATTTAAATGAATATATTAAATTTATTATTATATGTTTAAACATAAATTATTGTTTTTATACATTAAAGAAAACATTTAAATGTATATCAAAAGAACTTATTTAATATTTTGTCTACAAACTCTTTACTCTTAAAACAAATCCCAGTTCTTCCTTGAAATTTACTTAGCTTATAATTTTATTTACTAATACTAGTATTAATGATATATTTATATGTTATAATAGGAGCTTTTTGTCATCAAACTAGCAGTATTATGTCATATCCATACAAGTGAAATCAATAAATTAAACATTTTTTAAGGTTTTCTTACATTAAAAAAGAGTTTTAAGAATTTGTAATTTTTTATATATTTTCAACATGTATATCCCATTTGTAATTTTAATCTATATGTTTAGCTGGATATTAAGTTACTCTAATTTATTATTTAGCAAAACCATAACTACAAATGCTTTAAACACGACCATCACCATCATCGCCGTCATATTATATAAATGTGACATAACTAAAATAGCTGTGACACATAGTTCTTGGAACAAAAACGAAGTATTGAAATAAACTAGACAATTGTAAAAGTTTTGCCTCAAAATTCAGAACTGACGTCGAAATAACTTCTAACAATCTAACATTCTAAGGATGAACTTATTAGTTTAAGGAACATATTTCTGAGATTTTTATTTATGTTCAAAGAGGGAAACTGCATCTGTTCTGAGTCACAAAAGTTTTATAGAAAATAATGGGCACAGCACTCAATATTACATAGGCATAGCACCTCCAGTCCAAGGACGATTAATTGGCTGAGTGATCTTAACTCACATATGCTCACAAAAATAGGATTAACAAATTTCGAAGAAAGTTAAACAGGTTTCAATCACCTTTTATATGAAAATATATGATTGTTTATAGATTAATATATTAATTCTACTCCAGAGCTGTTGTTACAGATGACTTTTACACGATATAATGTAAGCATTATACGCGAAATAAAATCTACTGTCACTTTTTACTTAAAATTATATTTATTCTTTTTGTTATTGATAATTGTTGGTATAAACATATGCAATAATTGTAAAAATACTCTATTTTGCAACATTAGAGGGTTAATAAATCGTGGCCTGCTTTGTAAAGAGAAACAACAAACATTGAGCTGGTGAAGATGCGGCACTGAGCTCGTGTCGTACCTTGCAATAAATGAAGTCAACAGCAGCAATCCGATCAAAAACCATAATCTGCGATGCAAAAAGCTCCTCAGAGCATTCCCTATAGTAAATGTGATAAAAAACACGCAAAACGCAACGCCAAAACAAAACACACTACATCCCTGACAGTTCAAAGTGCTCATTGAATACAAATTACCGGAAACCTGGCTATGTCTATCTCTTTTAGTCCAACTTGATCTTACTCTTCAGATGACGGCAAACTGAGTAACATTTAAAATTTCAAGGCCTAGCAGTCCATATCAGACCCTATCTTAAGATGAACGCTACATAATTCCTGTAGCTACATTAGAACAACTCCAACTAATCCACTATGGATGTATAGTGTTGGTTATTGATCAACGATAATAATGAATCTACAATACGATCTCGTAGTCAATGATACTCTCCCTAAATTTAAGATACTTTCAAAAGTATAGCTCTGCATTTCTCAAATTAAAGTGCCATAAAAGAACAAAACAAAATGAATTTACTGACACTTGTTTTGTCATAACTTTTGCAAGAACATTGCTGTGTTAGTATTGTTAGAAGTTGTGTTTCCTTGGTTTTAGGAACATTAGGTCAGTAAGTATATTTATAAAAACGTTATATTATAAGATGGAGAGGTCCATTCATATTCCCGTCACTGACTGACAGTTTTTTTTTATGTTACTTTATAACGTGAGTTAAACGTCAGTTATTTGATAACACCTTCAGTTAGTTTTAATAAGACCGAATATGGTATCAAAACATTACTCATAACTTCCTTTCAAGAAATGTACACCTGAAGGTGCAATCATTACTCATTTTGCTCATATTCTTAATGCACTTTAGACTTTTAGGTGTTTTAAGATATGATTTTGGTGTATCTTTTAACAAGTTTATATTTAGTAGGTAATGTGATATCACAATTATATATTAATTAAGTATATATTTAATTAACAGTTCAATGTTTTTAGGTTTACTGTCAGCTTTATCCAGATACTGTAAAAATTAAACCAGAAAAATGTTATGGTGAAGATAAGGTGATGGTAAGTAATAAGGATTCGTTTATAGAATAAGAATTAAAATTAAAATTTGTTAGTCAGTCGAACAAGTTTTATCTTTGCTGATAAAAGTTCTTTTTATATTTGCGATAAAAAATTTTTTTTAGATAAATACTACATTTAAAACTGATTATAACATTTACAACTAAGATCCAACCAATTTTATTTATAGGACAGACATTGTTGCATATTTCCACCATTTTTTCGTCGTGATGTGGCAAGAACTTGTGGTGCCTTTTTTGCTATCGTGCATATTGACAACGACAACAATGTTACCAGTCTGAAACGACAGAATAAATATGAAGTAAATAACTTTAATTACTAAGTTAAAAAGCCATACAGTAGAATAGATAAAAATTTCATTATCTAATTTGTGGTGTCACAAAGAGAAATAAAAAAAACAAAAGAGAAATAAAGAAAAGAATTCTACAATGATTTTAGGCTAACTAATATCACTTACGACTATTAGCTTATTTGTATGAACTCTCTAGTTTTTGTATGTCTGTAGTTTAAAAAATTGTACAACCTAACCCTCATCTTTACTTTTACTTTACCATTACATCAAAATCGGTCCATGCAATTGATATATAAATAATAATAATAATAAATATATGTCAGGCTTTTAGCGTCTTTACGTTAAGGCAAAACAATAATATATGATAACTATTATAATATAGCTCCATCAAATTAACGTCAGGTCAGAAATTTGATCACGTCACGAAGCGCTTCCGCCATGCTCCGAGCACATGAATAAGGACCCAGAATAGATTCGAAACTAAACAAACAAATTCCGATAGTATTTACATGAGTGCAACTAGTTAATTAAATACAAGTATAAATGTAATCAAGAAACTTTCAGTACAAAAGAACAAGTCAAAATGTTGTATTGTTTCAGTGCGAGTATTGGAGATGCCTGCTCAGTAAATATGGCATGTTAGATGTTGGAGATAAAGTGCATACCGACAATTATTTTAGCCACCTCAACCGATGGACATCTCTGAATCCCGATTTCAGCACCGTTATTGTAAAAGGCAAAGCTCACTGTCGTGAAAAATACGCACTTTTCTTACCTCTTACTACTTGTGAATTCTTTGGTTTTCAACAGTGTATTAGAGCATTTGTTAATGTGGTAAAACCAGATGATATGACTTTATGATCGTAGATATAGAGTAATAACTTTCTTATTATATTTCTTATTTCATTTCAGCATTGCCCCGTTTTTATACAATCCAAGGAGTGTTTGGAATGGAAAGAATTTTATGAGGAATGTAAAGAGTATTTTATATAAATCAAAATTAAAATAATTTTATTATCTTATTTATTCTTATCGCAATTACAAGTGATATGACAATAACAATGAAATGGAATGAATCATTAATTGAAATGAACTAAACTATAATTTTACACATAATCGACTTAGCATTATTTGCAATACCTTATAACTACATGCATTTCATGTTGAGTTAGTATGGAGGTACTGTGTAGATACATATAAATTGAAACACTAGATACCTACATACCAATACACAATTACAGCTTCAATGATACTCTCATATACATATTATATCACACGAGCCAGTACACCTCACTTCCTTACAGGAATAAAGTAATTTAAACTAAACTAACAGTCTTTTCTATAGTCTAAGGTAGAAGCCTGGGATTGTAACGACCTACATATAGAATCATTCCAGATGGATTATGTCTTACAAAATATAGGAAAGGACGATCGAATTTTAATCGGGCAGGTTGAGAACTCCTGGCCGGTACTCTAGCCTGTCTCGGCCGAAGGTGCAGTGGCAAATGCATTGCTTCACCAACATCATGTGGATCGTGGAACGCTCGCTGATAATCTCGAGGCTCAGCCCAACCTGCATTCCATCTGGAGGTTCTCCGTTTAGGTCTTATTTCAATCGTGTCTGGATATTCTTCTATGTGATGTTGTTCTCCAATAACATCTTCGCCGCAAGTAACAAATGATGTCTCTTGAATCATATCAGATAAATGAAGATCCTTCGAAGGTCCATTCAGTCCACCCAAGTCAGCATGATCTTCACTGAACAAATCTTTTAATTCCATTCGTTGCAATGTTGATGTAACATTAAAGATTGATTTGTGTGAAAATCTCGGAATCTGCAATTCTAACCCATTTCTAGGAAGAAGAGTACGCAATAATCTATTCCAAGCCGGTGTAGTAAGATCTGATTTTATGAGACGTTTTTCAAGATTCCCCAAATCATCGGTATGCACAACGTTACCTTGTTGTCCCGGCATTAGAAATAGAGTGCTGACTATGGATTTAGTATTACCCAAAGCTGCCGCTGTTGCATCTAGAATAGGATCATAACCAGCCAAGAAATTACTTCTGTATACTACTGAAGGTACAGGCACTAGGCGACGTTGCCGTACACTTGGTGACACCACGAAATACATCTCGCCATCTCTTCCTTCAACAGAAGATCCACTACAGTCAGTCTGAAAAATAATAGTTGTAGCATTAGCAAACATTTTTATCTAGACTTATTTAATGTTACTTATAAATTGTTTCTATTTTGTTTACAGCTATCAGTATATTGCTGCATATCAGTATTTTGTTTTAATATAATATTTAAATTATTTTAGTAAAAGTAAATTTATATGATTATTAAATTGTATTAAAAACTTACGTAAAATATGTTAGCTGCAAACGCTGCAAGAGGTGGGTTCATTGTAATGCTATTAGTTTTCATGTATTCTGCAATTTTACCTGCAGTGTATCTTTTTACCAATAAATTAGTTCGCCGTCTTATTATGTCACTTATTATTTTAAAGTTAACCTCTTCAACATGGCCATTATAAAAGTGTTGAGCTCTTTCTTTGTAAAATGTTAAAATTTTACCCTTATTTCTTTCACTATAAAGTTCTCTTACAAATGCTGATACCGCTACACCCGAATTAGGAGTAGTTTCAATAGAATCAGAAATATTTTTCAAAGTGAAATGAGGATTAAAGGTGACCATATCGTCTAGTTTAAGTACTTCATTCATTTCGCCTGAGGTTGATCCTTTCGCTCCCATAAACATCATAGCTAACATAGATGTTATGGAATAGGGCGAGAAGACCATACTGCGTTTCTTGTCAATTTTTTCGACCATAATGTTCCAGTATCGAAAAGCCAATTCATTACTAAGCTCCGTAAATTGCATTAAATCTTCTCCTAAATCTTTTGTAGTAACTGCTAAACCTTGATTTTCTTTGGGAAATTCTAAAATTATATCTTTCTCGTTATTTTCAGAAGTATAAAAACCTTCATGTTTTTGCTTATCTTTAGCAAGTTCATTTAATTTAACTACAGTTGGTACTAGTTTCCATGAATTGTTTCTCTCATTCGCTAACTCCTTGTCATCAATATTAATTTTTTGTATTTTCTTTTTGAAGTCGTCAATTTTGGGTAATTCCTCTGATATTTTATGCTGTTTATTGCTTATCTTATTATTTTCATTAATATTCTTTGGCGGAACAGTATTAATTAGATTAGTAGCTGCAATAATTTTACTTGTACTTATTGTTGGTTCTATCTGTTCAGTAGTAGTGCTTGGGGTTATGCTTAAACGATTATCACTATCTTTTATAGTCATATTTATCTCATCTTTAGACATAGAAATAATTATCGGGGTCGCCTGTTCCAAAAGAACGTTATTCTGGGCTTCGGGTATTAGTGTCGTTAAAAACAAATCTTGTTCTTTTTCTTGCTTCTTGTTAGAAGAAACTGAAGATGAAAGTGCATTTTCTTGGGTTTTAATAATTTTCTTGTTATCGTCTTTCTCACTATTGTTGCTTATCGGGAAGTTGGATGTTGCTTCTTGATCATATTTTTCTGTTGTAGTCTCTAAATTAAAAATATTATTAGTTGTTGAATCAACAGATATTTCAGTACTTGGTATATAATCGTTTGGACTGTGATTTTTAGAAAATACAACAGTAGTTGCATCAGGACTTTCATTTACAACTTGGGAAAATAAGTTATCCATAGATTCTGATAAAAGAGGGTCTATATTATTAGAAGTACTTGATGATGTCGTTGAAGATACACTTAAAGTTATAGATGTATTTTTATATTCATTAACTTTGCTATTATTATTGTCATTGTTTCCGACTTGATCTGATGTAGATATTTTTATAAAGTGTTTTTTTACGTCGGTCATATTTTCTTTAACGTTATTTTCTTTACCAGATTCTGTCGGTATGTCAATTTCCAAATTTTCCTTGCTCTCGATATCTATATTATTTTGCGGGGTTGTGTCTAGTAAACCATTGGATGTAGGTGCAGGAGAAAAATTTCCACTTAAATCGGAGGCTATTTGACTTAAGCTTTGAGCAACGTCGAACATAGGTATTATAGTCTCTTGATTATCATTTTTACTATCCATTGTAGGTAACGGATTTTTCGGTTCAAAGTCGCCTTGTGTCTGTTCTTTTTGAGTAGATATTAATTCAGTGGGAGATACCGAAGTAGATGGAGAAACCGATTGAGTAGTTATAGTAGTTGCATTCTGCTTTTCTATTTCCTTGTGCTTATGTAATAAAGGTGTGCTCGGAGTGGTGCTCAGAGATGATTCATTAATTTCACTAGGACTTTTACTCAATGATACATTATATATGTTATTAAAAATGATCCTATTCGTAGTACTTTCTGTAATATACGACACCGTAGAGACAGGCACATAATTACTTTCTTCTTCGTACGGCTTATTATTTACAGAGGGTGAACTTGATTTAATCTCATTATTATTTTTATTTGATAACTGGTTAATATCATTACTTATTTTTGTGGTTACTTTGTTATTTATTACGGCTGTAGATATTTGGTCTGTTGACAAAACGATAGGAAGTTCAGTACTAGTCAATACCACTGACGGATTTGAAGTGGTTGTTTTAGGTTTATATGATGGTTTAATTTCTAATTGCATTTTTGTTGTAGTAGTTGTTTGTCTAGCTGTAGTTGAAGAGGGTTTTTGTGTGGTTGTTGTTAACATATTAACTGTTATTGAAGATGGCTTTGAAGTTGTAGTAGTAGATGTTGAAAGGGGTTTATTTGTAGGAGAAGTTGAAGTTGTAGAAGAAATGTTCGTACCAGAATGATTAATAGGTTTCTTCTCTATAACGTTAGGTGACACCGTGGGTATGTCATTGCTTTCTTTACTTTGTGAATTTTCGTACTCATTATTTAAATTATTTATTTCAATAGTTTCAGTTTCTGGTGTTATGACGGATCCAGATAATTTATCCGGAACTATGTCTACTCCAGTATTACCAAATATAGATGGCAATATCAAGCTCCAAGAGTCTGATACATCTGGAGTATCTAATGTTGGTTGAACAGAAGGTTTGTTTTTCTGAGCTTCCATTTGTGCCTTAAGAACGTTTTGAACATTAGTTACTACGTTATGAACTTTAGTTTGGGATGGCTGACTAAAATTGAACGTTATTGTTGGTAAATTTTCATTCGCAAAAGTAACTAAGCCGTCAGTCTCTTCACCTGCAGCAACTATTGCTTGTATTTCTTCCAAAGTCATCAATCTTTTAACTAATTCACCGGATTCATCAAAGGTATAAAACTCATATTTGTCTGGAGACAATAACTTCACAGGGCTCCCTACACTTGCTGGACCACTTGTAGGAGGAGGCAGACTATTTCCAACAGCATCTGCGACGTATGGCAGTTTGGTGCGTCTGGAAATTATAAGATTTTATTTAAGTAAAAACATTTACTAATATCACCTTAAAAATATATTTACACTTGAGATACTTTGAAATTAACTATAACTTTATTCAGAGTCTAACATTTATTTTACACATATAACTTTATTACAAAGTGTAAATATCCAACCTGATCTGATCTGCCTGCGCACACGCAGTGGCGATGAGTACGTATATTAAAACTCGCATTGTCACTCTTTACACCTGGAACTGATAAAGAAATATTGTTATTGTCATTTATTTTACACGGATTTATTATATAATAAATTGTATATATTATGATTATAAGATTTAATATTTTATTAAATCATTGAATAACTAAAATACATGTGTACTACAGCACATTTATTGTACTTGACGTAATAAAGTCCCACCATTACATAAATAGATGTAATAAAAACTGTAAAATTAAAAACCTGCTAAACAAGTAAAACGGCGGTCATTGTCGCATCAACTTGAACTACAAGTTCAGGTACTGTGACTTGTATGGTAACGCCATTAAGAGTACGTTTTATTCTTTATTATTTTAACATCATCATTCGTATATCTTTATTATTATATTGATTATACTATCAATATTTATTCTTGTTTTATTAATCGGTTAAATAATAGATGGTCTATCATAACAAATTAATTGAAGCTATCCATCCATAAGTATTATTGTAAATTTGTTTTGACAAGATGTTTTCAAACGATCTAGGACACTTGACTCTCAACCACGGTAGGTGTTAAACAGGTCACTCAACTTACAGATAAGGCTGAGTGCATATGTAATAATTAATGTTATATTATTATACCAAATAAAATTTTACTTTGTATTAAAATTAATGTGAGTTCTTCTAAGTTTAGGTACATTTTGTAATACGCCTAGAACCCACTAAGAATTATTTTATTTAAGACTGTTACTCATTTATGAGAAATAGTATTTATAGATTTAATCAAATTGGTGTATGTGTGGTATTATAATCACATTATTTAAAAGATAACTCGTTTATATCAACATATCTTTAATTTTATTAATGTAATACTGGCTTTATGGTAAGCGGTAAGTAATATCGACAAGCTATTAGCTTGACCGGTGTATTAATGTCTGAGATAGTTTGTTGCGCCTGCGCACATTTGTTACTATGGAAGTATAATTTGTTTAATGGTTACATAAAAACGTTTAATGTTACAAAACATCATTATAATTACATATAATCTAAATAGTATGTACAGGTCGTTATTTATACGTTTATTTCTCTTTGATCATGATTTAAGATTATTAATAGTTTAAAAAATGCCTCTTAAATAGTTAATATATATTTCGAACTAATAACAACCTCTTAAAATATTGCAAAGTGCCATGGAATTAAAGACAATTCCTAAATCAAATTGATCAATTATAACAGAATGGAGAGTAGTTAATTGTACTCGAATTATTTTATACTTTATTTAATTTATTCATTCAGTAACCAAAAGAAATAAAGGTATACAAATAAAACGTCTATCTCCAAGCATTACTTCGAAAATGAATTAACACTGATTTATGGGAAATTCTATCAGACTCAGTCTCATCGTATCTCATAAACATGCTATTCTCAACCTTAATTAGATATTTTATTTGTAACACAATATTAACCTTAAAAAATAAGTGAATCATCAAAAATAATGAAATCATAACAACGGAACTTGGAACATTAAAAAAAACAAGTCCTTGGTATTACTTGGTGAGATAGTTAGAATCAACGAAACACCAAAATTCCGTTGGATACAGAAAGTAAAGGCACAGTTAACGGGACAGCCTCCGTGACAACTGAGGTCATCGACCTTGTGTTTTTGCGGGAAAAGTAATTGTTTGAGTTCCATAGACGAGTTATTGAAATGAGATTTTGTACAATCTTATAGCGGATTCTGGTTCTGAGGTAGCTTTTCGGTCAATTTAATTGTTTTGTGGCCAGTAGTAATTTACTAAGCAGGTTGAGTTCGTAAGGGAAAGGTATAATCCTTCGTAATCAATATCGTGATGCCCAAATTCCATAATTTATTTTTATTTATATTTATAAATATTTATATATAACGGATTTTGGTTGATTGTTAAGATTATTTTTTTAGAATAAGCATGAATCTCTTATCAAAAATTTTATAAAATATATAATTTGTATGATTTATAAAAAATTGCTGTTCGGATACAAGATTGAAATTTTACATATATAACATATTTTTTGTATGGTTTATTTTGTATTTTTATTTAAGTAAGTCTAATAAATAAAAACAGACGCAACAAAAATCATAAAGTTTTTTGATTGAAAGAAATATTTATCAAAGTTTAGATATTTTTTTAAACATCAATTTGAAAAATAGATATGTTTTAAATAAATAAATTTTATATTAACTCAAAACGGTACAAAATCCTAAAAAATAGTTTTATCTATTTCATTTTCCGCGTGAAGTAAAACCTAATGAACCTATTCTTATGAAATTTGATGCTGTGATAGCTTTTTATGTTCTAAAAATATATTTTGATTTAAAAAAAAAAACAAAAGTTTTGATTAATAATTGTAATAAAACAGAAATTTTTGTATCGAAATTTAATATCTAATTGATCGTTGCTAATAAAAGCTATTTCAAATTTACAAAGCTAAAACAAATCACGTAATAGCCTTAGACTTCGTTAGAGCCAACATTTCGAATGGTAAAGTAAAAGTACTTGAGCAATATTTGCTACCCATCTTGCTTTATGAATGACCAAAGCAAAACTAACAGAGTCAGGCTTGCTCTGAACGATCAAAAGGTTTTATTCCTGTTAAAGGCCCTGGAACTGCCTCGTCATTTATCTTAATTTAAACGACAAAACGAGAATCATCCTTTAGAGGTCCTATTTGTATACATTTGGTACAAAAAATTGTAAGGAATTTATCTCCAAAAATGCTTTTTATAAAAGGTTTCTCTAAAAAAATTTATCATAACTAAACTCTTTGGATAATCTGTCTCATTTAAAAAAAAAAGTCTTTTGTTGTTATTTAATGTTAATTTATTTATCTATTTTACCTGTTAATATAACATAAATAAATGTATAAATATAATTTTAATTCGAATTTCTTTACGTAAGCTGCCGGGTCATAGAAAACAAAAATAAATATACGAATTTAATGGTAATTCGAAAATAATTTACTTAGCTGTTAATAGAATACAAATATACTCAGAATTACCTTTCTAAAGTATAATAATGCTTGCATCAATACACAATACTGGTTATATTGTATTTACTCTTACTTCCTAATAAATTCCACACAATACTTCACTTTGTTTATCCAAAACAACGTTACATAAGCTTTTTTAAGAGTATGTAACAAAAACGGGTATATTGTACGAATGAAGAGCGTGCTAAAGAAAAGTGTCTATCATAATACTTGATGGACTAAACTTTATCCTTGAGAATTTTATTTTTCTCTATCAAAAAGTGTAAATTTAAGCTGGTCTCGTAACAATGTATTGCATAAATATATGTTTAGAATTCTAAGAATGTATGTTCCATATATTTTTTTAAATTAAGATAACACAATAAAACACAAGTTACAATGTGACTTATTTTGGCTTTGATATTAAAATATTAGTTGATTAATAAGATATTATTATATTTGTACATCTTTTAAGTTATAAATAAGAATAATTTATTTTCAACTGATAGTAGTAAAGTTTAAATGCAGATAAAGCTTCAGTTTTAATTTTAAACGCTTCAGATATATATATGATTTAAAATAAATATCATATAGATAGTAACTAATGACTGCTATATGTTTATATATTAATTGTGTTAAATTCAATAATTTTATTATGTTCAAACTCTAACTGCATCACTAATCAAAATATTTATGAAATATATAGCTAATAGAATTTATTCTCTTTTTTGTCACTTTCTTACTAATTATTTGTTAAAGGTGGAAAAGTGACAAAACACAGAAATTTTTGGGTTTGGTTCAAGTTATACATGAAATCTAAGAACGTAGTAATTAAATAGTTTGCTAGATATAGAAACAAACTCATACATAGCTCGTTAAGAAACTAAAATAAATAATCTATAAAAGCTCGCATTACCAATAGAGTAAGAACTCTACTTAAATATTTTATTTAATATGGAAATACATATAACCTCTTTTAAAACGAACTCACATAGTACACGTATTAAAGTTCAAAAAATTAAAAAGTAATTAACGTGTGGTGCTAACAGTATTTCTAATTCAAGGGATGATGTACTGAGGGTATGAGAAGATTACTGTCGGGTTATTTCGCATGTTATTATTAATGTTATTTAGGTACAATTATGACTGAAAAAATAAACAAACCAACTGAGTTTTTCGCGTTATTCGGAGCTGATAAATTTGACTGTGAAAAATTTTTTGAATTTTTTTTTATAAATATCTGTTCATTTTATTAATATTTATACACAACTTTCGTAAACGCAAATCTTATAAAAACTAACTTTAAAGGAGGTTTCATTTTTGATATTAAAAAGTCAAACTAAAACGCAACGGCAATAGACAAAATTTTATTTATTTATTATCATTACATTCAACTACTTTCTATCAAATGTCATTGTGAGCAAAGATTAAAGATAAGAAAAATATATATATCTTACAATTAACAAAGTTATAAGTTAGCTTTATAAAAGATCAAAGCGACTTACAGAATTCCTTATAATTGAGAAAGTTCGTTTTATATTGATGGTAGAAAGTCTGAAGATAGAAAATATTAAACGTAAGGAGTTCTTACTCGAGGTTAATCTTATAAACTGTTAAATCATATTATAAATGATATCTGAATCTTTATCAAAAATAAGTATTAATCAACTTTTTCTGATTACTTTTAAGTAGTTTTTATCAATTTCTTTGCATCTCATATCTTGGAAAAGGATCTTGTTGAGATTTCTTTTTTCCTGTTTTTTTGTTTTTGCGGTAGAATGCTAAATAAGTGTTTCTGAAATAAAATGTAGCAAAGCCAAAAATTTTGTTTGTCTACTATTATCACATGATAAAACATAGTTTTAACAGACGGCATTTGGCATATATATATATACATTTCTGATGTATATACATTCGTTTTGTATGTAAATTTTAATTGAACTAGTATTTCATTCATTCATTCATTCATTATTTTAAGAGTTAATTAAATAAACCTCATTATTACATTCGTATAATGAATAGAATGCATTATTATATTCCTCCTGCAGAAAAACAATTAAAACAAAATATTTCTATACAATACAGCTTGGAGCATTTTTAAAAAATATAATGTGTTTATCTCGAATATATAACTATAACAATTATAACATATCTAGGATCACGTTTCTCTATACACTGTCTATTGCATTTATGTAACAATTATATACAATTACTATTTATAAGTACTCGATGTTTGGAACTAAATCAACTATTCTATATACATAAATACATCAGGTATTGAAGATGTAAAACGAAAAATATTCAAATGTGGAGGTTTTTTCAAATATTCAAATGAATGTCTCAATGCGCTTGTATTATGCAACAATTAATTAATTAAGTCAGTGTAATGTCACAAAAATCCAGAACTCATTTCTAGAGTAGCCGCTATTTTTAGGGCAGGAGTATTTCATCAGTACTAGGTCATGTCTACGTCCGACCTGATTTCTCTTGGCTCTTAGGATCAGCTAAACACACCCACTTCCCTACTTTTATTAGTCTAAAATGTAACATGCTTGAAGCAAAATGAAGATATTAAAAACTTAATTTAAAATACCTTTCTTGTTTGTCCATTTGCATTCTTATTACAAAAGTTTTACGTTTTAAATAAAGCTTTAAATACTGAAGAGTTCCAATTACATTTTAATGCCCAGTGAAGTAGGAATAATTCAAGAAGAATAGATTGCTCTTACTTTTTAGTGGAATTAACTTACATTGCTCTTAGTTGGTACCTACTCACTATATAGTGACTTTCAACTTAGTCAGGTTAATTTTGTGTAGGATATAATTCACTAGCCGTTGCTCGCGGTTGCACCCGCGGACAAAATATTTTATTTACTATTGCGATAACTAAAAGCCGTAGTGTAATACTACAAACTCTGACTGACTCTATCTAACAAAAATAGGTACAAGAAAAAATTTTTAAATGCCATTTGGTGGATTCCAAGATTAGTGTTTAACCAAAAATATTTTACCATTTTATTAATCTTGAATTGTATAAAAAATTCTATACCACGATAGTAAAGGATGAGCATCATGAAATGTATTCTTAAAGTATTCTAATATACCACATATATCACTTAACTAAATGAACCATCAAATACCTTTTAACAGTCAAAACAACTGAAGAGTACTTTTCGGTTTAATCAGACCCGAAAGGTTTTTATTTCATTTGAAATATAAACTGAAATTCCTTTACCTTTTAAAGGTCGAAAGTAATAAAGTTACAAGAGGTAAGTTATACGTTTCAAGAAGTTTATCCGCCAAAGTGCCAACCTAACAAAAGATCTAGTGACAATTTGACATATAAAATAAAACTAAAAATAATATTATATTCATCAATTTAGTAATATACTAACCAAAACAGTTTTATAAATTAATATACATGCATGATTTTAGATTCTATTCTACGCTATCTGCGCCATGTTTTGCCTTAAAAGGGTGTTCCACATTCAAACAATGACCTCATATATGACAAGAGCAACTTACCTCAATCAGAGTTATGTCTAATTACGATTGTAATAGAGAAGAGTCAGTAAATGACCAACTTTTGTAATCATCAACTCTGTTTTATGAACATTTTTTTAATATTTGTCGTACAATAATACAAGGATATAAAATTTTTCTCGTGACATTTGTACTCATGCATTACATAACATTATTTATATAAATATATATCATAATACAACCTGGGTATGAAGCTTTTACTAGGTTCTTTTATAACAAATTGTGATCGTTTTTAATTTTTGCCCTAAAAAAAGAACAAATCTGCTATTTCTGTTCATCTCAGTACTTTGGAATATATCTATCCGATTCGGTGGTGGGTTTGAGTATGAAAAATTGTTTTATTTAATTTTAATAAAATATTTTCATTTTCATTGCTGCAACTAAAGTTAGCAATGTATAATATAAAAGGCGAACCCGGAACTCATCAGCCGTCCTAAAATCTAGATTGTACATATTTGAAGAGGCAATCACAAGCCAAAAATATATAAAAATGGCTCTCCGCGATCAACTTCTATCGGCTCCTGCGTTAATATCCCTTGTAAAATCATTGAATTCAATTAAAAATCTAAGAAAAGTATATCACCGTACAGTCTTTTATTGTAATTAAAAAAATGTACAAAACGATACTGATTTTCCTTTAAACCTAGGTAAAAATATTTTAGTATTTTTATCCCGTTAAACACATATAATATTGGGATTAGTTTTGAAACCAGGTTTAGTACTCGGGTTAGAATTAGGAATAATGTTCGGGTACAGTTAGACCTTTTATAAATACTGCTTGACTTTTCTCCTAAATATGATAAAAAAGGAAAAAAAATAATCTTCTTCAAAATAACCCCCCACATAAGCATCTAGACATGACATATACAAGTTTGAGTGTGTGTGTGTGGATGTGTGCGTGAATGTGTGTCCACTAAGTGACAGTTGGTTCTATGGTTCTATCGTAACATACGATAGTAGAGAGATTGTGGAGTATGATTACAATAAACCTATTATGACGCTGTGTAGACATGTTTATAATCTAAGTTCGCCTATGATAGTATTATTTTATTTATTTATTTTATTTTAAATAATATTATATACTAAAATATAGTAAAGAAAAATTTTAACATATAATATTTCTTCATTTAGTTAGATGAAAAGTACTTTATAATACTAAGTATAAGATCAATATATACCATGTTTTATTGCTTATTAGTCGTAGCGTGACGTTACATAACTGAAAGCTGATTGAGAATAAATATATAGTAACATAATTTTGATGTTTGAAATTGATTTTTTAACATATTTAGACATATTGACGTTATCGATACGAGCAGGATTCGAACCCACGTCCTCTAGGAAACAGTCTCCTCGTTCTACCAATTGAGCTACCGTATCGCTGCTCGCTTCGATGAATTGAATATTCCATGTTATCACTAATAACTCCAGAAGCGAGTACATGTAAACCGACAAAAAATACACAAAACAGTTCTTTATTTTTCATTTCAATAACATTTATTTAGAAATAACTAAATTTCAATTAAATTTTTTCTTATTTCTAATTTCGTATAGAAAGAACGAATTTCGCTGAGGCAAAAGTAATATAATAAGTATAATATACATATATATTATACTTACTAAAATAAAATTGTGGATGATAAGAAGAGGGCGACGCAAGAAGACGCTGGAGTACTTAAAATATGATATGGCAAACAAGCAGATATGAAATGACGTATGATAGACGAGCGAGGAAGGATTAAACATATTGTGCTGACTATAAATAATTAGGAAAAGGGTAGACGATGGTAACACTAACATATTACAGTCATTAAATGAATCAAACAATTTGTATTACATAAAAACTTAAAGAATATCTAGTAAGAAAACAATTGTTAAATATGTTTTATTACAATTGAAAACTAATTATTGAATTACGACTATTAATACACATTTAAACAACAATAGAATTTGGTAATTTTAAAATATGTTATCAATTAATTTTATTCATATGAAATAGCATTAAAATATCTTAAGGCATTTCAGACTGACCTCCGTTAAAAGGATAAAGACTAAAAACACAAAGGATGAAAAATGTGTTTTAATATTAATTGATATTTCCATACAACAATATCGAGATGAAATAAAGATCATGCGTATTTGTAGCTTTACTATTGTACTTATATAGGAAATTGTATGATTATTGGAGAAACAAGCAGTTCCTAAAATAAATTCTCAAGTACCCCAAATGAGTTTGAAAATAGTTGAGCAAATTCTGATAGTATTTATGTAAGTAAACTATGAAAGTTTAAGACAATAATATGAGGATGTTTTGTGGCCATATTCAAAATACTATATATTATTAAATTGTTATTAATTAACAAAACGATAACACGGCCAAAGAACGAACAATTGTCTAAAATAAAGAACTAGATAACAGCTAAAGTTATCTTTTTAACTGTCTGAAGACACCTTATCTGCAACTTACAATCGCTAAAAGCTATCTTAATAGAATTCCAATCTTATCAACCATTAGCCACAATTTCAATTTCACTTACTTGAGATTGACTTTACAATCTTCTTTGAAAGAAGCGATAATAAATCTATTTTTTTATACCAATACAAAAATGTTATTTTCTTGAGTGAAAGAGTTATTTGAATGCAGGTTGTCACTGTCCTAACAAAAGATAGTCGTAAAGGGATATTATGTTTTCTGCAACAAATGAGAAAGGCGGATGTACAAACATTTTCTTGGATTTGCCACTTTTCATATACCTGCAATTTCTAGTATTAGTTTGACCGTACGCGTTTTGTCTTCAAAAAAAAAAAAATATCTTATAAATAGATCCAAAAACAAAGTTCTCATAAATGCATTTTTTATTTTTATTTCACAAAATATTTGCTATACCTATTTTATATTTCATAGATCAGGTATTTTAATAAATCTTAACAATCTTAAAACCTATTTTGATTTTATAATAAGATTTTTTTTATGTATATGGCAACTTTCTGAAACTAATTTGTCTGCCTGTTTTTGTGTTTAGAGTAACTTAACAAAAACGAAAACATAAACAATTATACAAACTTTTATTCAGAATTTTATAAGGTATTTTTAAAAACATAAGATCCCTTCTTGTTTTTTTTTTCTTACAATAAAGAAAAAAAAGTCAGATAAAAAAGTTAAAACATTATTAAGATCAGGAGTCGAACTTGTGTCTTTTGAAACAGATATTGGAATAGTTCACTGTTAATAGAAAAATTATAAAATGTTATATATAAAATTATATATACTTTGAAATACTTTGTTTTACTTAAATCAAGTCCAAGTAACGGTTATATCACTTAACTCTTAAAATCCAGAGCAAATTCTTTAAATGCTCCAGACACTAAAAGAATGTCACTGAGCTTAACATTATTTAGTTAAAAATGTCCGTAGTAAATTTTTTACATTTTAATTATTTATAATTGTACGCCGCGGTTTCACTCGCGTGTTAACCTAATGCTAAACCCATAATGTAGTTTCAAAGATTACAGCGTTTAAAAAAACATACTTTTCCTCATAAAATTATTCATTAATTACTTCGCCTATGAAAGGAAAAAAATAATTCCGACAAAAATATTTTTTATATATATAAATAAAAATTAATATAAACAGTCATATTTTGTCTCTTTTCGTGTAAGAACGTAACTGTACTTCATATTTACATATTGTTTACTGCAGAATGACTGAGAATACTTTGCTGAAATAACTGTTCTAGCAGACCTACTTACAATTTTGTATCACTTTTTTCGTACAAAATAGAATTTATTAATATTTAAAAAAGATACCACTAACATTATTATTTACAAAAAAATAATTATCAAACAAAGCTACATAATGTATGTTTTAAGCAGAAAATTTACTCCCAAAAAGCAAAATATTAAAACACATTGTTTTTAAACTGCGTGAATATTTTAAAGGCACAACTTTTTATTTTCCCCATATTTCGAAAGAATTACACCGATCGTGGGCACGGGTCGACTCTATGAAAATACAATTTGAATTACCAATAAAAAATATTGATAATATTTTAGAATAATTTTTAAATAGTTATAAAATATTTATCTATATACTGACGACACTGACAAGATAAATTAGTTAGTTAAGCAACGATCAAAGAGGTCACAGGTTTGAGTTTTATAAAAAAATCTTAGGCATTATTGGATAGCTATAAATCTAGTTATCGAATTAAAGACTTAAACGAAACCCTCCATTTTGTTTGTTTTAAAAATATATTATATTGCTAAAAGTATACTTTGGTAATCAAATTTACATTATATTAAATTCATAATTTATGATAAAATAAAGCCATAAATAACATTTTATTTTATATCAAGCCATAAAAGCTATTCGCTCTAAAAGTTTGATTAATTTACGTTATTATGATGTCATAAACGTCTTACATTACCTCTCGTTATTTTTAATTTGTAAAAGCTAAAAAAGGAACATTTTTTTAATGTTCAGTAAATGCTTTCATATAAAATTGAGAGAATAATTATTATAATGTTACCTGTTATTCAAGTTTCAATATTAACTAAGTATTGCTATCGGCTTTGCCCGTCCCTTCAGATTAAAACCATTACGATTTTTTTAATAAATCATGTAATTTCAGTTTTATTGCAGTGGCCCAAATCGATTGTGTATTTCGATCATAATTTCAGGAGGTAAAGCATCTTAATGTTCAATCACATTAAGCTGAATCACTCACATATTACAATCCTATTTATATTTTGTTTTTACTCAACCCTATTTCTCTTATTTTTCTCTTTTGAACCTAAATCTTTATGAATCTGAGGTATAATTTGTCTAAAATTATCAAAACGTTCTAGAGTTCATTATACTCTGATAGAAATAGCATAATACGAGATTATTATAAATTTGTCATAACTTTAGTTTTAATTTTTTCTTTGTTTTTGGTTTTTAATTGATTACGGAGATGTCAGCCGAGATAAAAATGGAAAGAGAAAAGCTGTATGTACCGTTAATCCCTTTTGCTTTGCATCAATTTTATAATATACCCACTTATTTTTAAGTCAAAATATTTTTAATTTATAAAGTAATTTTCTTCCTGACAAACTTTACACATTGAAAATTATCAAAGAATCTTCAAAACTCCGAAAAACGATTTGACTTCATTATTACACCCAACTGACATACAGCATATTCAAACTTAAGAATTAATTATTATATATTATATATATAATTATTAGTGTATATATGTATTATATATATAATACAGTGAATATTCTATACATTTATCTAATGATATTTTAGTATTTAAATACATTTACTTTCTTTAGAATTACAATTCGTTAATCAGAATTTTAATTCCGATACGTTTGTCGACAACAGTCAGGATGCACGTGTAACCCCAAAATGTCATTTAAACCAACACGTTATTTAACAATTACAAAGACAGTCGTGAGACACGAATCAGAGTATTATTCACACGAAAAAGACAGAAAAAGTGAAAGAAATAATAATATTTTGGTACAGAAATGATTCCTCTGATAAAAATGTATAAATTAATTAACTAAAGTTACGCCTGTTACGGAAAAGATAAAAATCAGAGGTCAGCTTTGTATATTCTTTTAATTAGTATTCTTTTAAAGTATGTGATTTAGCAAAGTCAGTGAAAGAAGCATCTGCTCTAGGCTTCACTATTAACAAAAACAAATTAGTCTTTAATATTAGATAATAGATATCTAAAACGAAAGTGAAAATGATTGATCTCTGATAATAATCAGTTATATCAACTTGATTAAAAAATAATTTACGTCATATAAGGGGGTCCTTTCATTGGCTAGAGCCAACGCTAGGATAGATCCTAAAACTAACTTCTAATGTAGTTATGTGTTGACACTATCCGTCTGTATGTACTGTTCTTGTATTAAAACTATATTCAAAATTACTATTATATGTCAGGCCGTACTCACGTCAATGCTATCGGAATTTGTATGACTGGTTTCGACCCTTATTCATGTAATAGCTTACAGCGTATATAGCTCGAAGCATGGCTGAATCCGGACGAAAACTGATTCTGCCATGCTCTGAGCTCATAAATAGTGTCGATATCATTGCGTACAGCGGAATAATTATATATAATAATTACAAACTATTCAATGATAGGTAAAAAATAATTCTGTAATTTTTATTTCATGTAAATGTAACATCAAATTAAGGTCATGTGTTTACTGAGCACCTTTGCAATCACTGCGCCTGCATTACTGAAATAAGATTAAATACGAATAAATTTGTAAATATCCCATAATAACAATTAATTATTGACTGACTGACTGACCGTTACTGACTTTAACTGACTGACTGTGACAATGACGTCATTAGATCATAAATTTAAAAATCGAACAGTACCAATATTAGTATAGTATATTATATTCACAACAATAGTCTATAATATTTATATAGAATTCGCTTCAATTACCTCTGTTCAGTAATTATATCTTAGATATTCCAACGCTTTCTTTTAACATAAATATGTAATTGTATTATATTAATGTATTTACGAGGGACAGTAAATCAAATTACATGCTCTTCTAATCTATTAGGTAGAGTAATATTTCTCATTGTCTCTATTGTCATAGAGACTTGTCTTACTTAGAAATATGTTAATACAAAAATAAGACGCAAGTTGTACAAAAGAATTTCTTTTCATAAAACAGAGTTTTAGTGCGAGATTTATAAGAAAAGTTTACATTGTATATAAATTACAAATTACATTTTTCTTTTTGTTCATTTAAATTTAAATTATTTTTAGAACATTTAAAGAAATGGCAATGCATTTCTTTTCTAGAATTATTCTATAATTACATATTATTACATTTTAATTGTTATATTTCATTAAAATCAACAATAAACTAATAATATTGAAGTTATTTCCTATATATATATATATATATATTGTACACTAGCATGTACTCCCGGTCCCGCCTACAAGCGAATGGTCTGATTTACTATAAGTCTAAGAGTAGTAGCGTAAATTATAAAGCCTAGTCTAGCCTAAACCTTTCTCATGAATCTCCATATCATATTTAAAAAGAATCTTTACAAATAATTTTCATTAGCACACTAAAGAAACAAACTTTTCGCTAAATCAAAACAGTATATATTATTCATATCCTGTTGTACATACAAAATAAATATAATATAAAAGATACTTGATGCTTAAACTTAAGGGTTATATGTAAACGTAAGTTCAACCAAGTATTACTTAAAAGTACTAGTGTAATATCAATATATTATTTTAACTGCAATCTTGTCCGGTACAAATTGTAGCCGCAAGCTGTTCAGAGCACTGGCTGGTATATTAGTTCCATCAGGTTATACGAGGAGACGGGTGTGGCCACACTAACAAATTAATACATAGATTTATCAAATATATATTTATTTGAGTCATTGTAACTTTTAAATAATGATTATTTTGTATGAAAATATCGTGTTCATTGTTTACAGATTCTAAATATATTTATGTTTAACACTTACTCTATTAAGTATTATAAAACAATGTGTCTTTTTTTTACTAAAAGCTTGCATTTATTAAACCTCATACTCTAATCGTTCATAATTACAATTCGAGTTAAGCTTCGCGCCAAAAGAAGGCTAGAATAACTAACCACAACTCTACCAGCTCTATGATGCTTCCAAATTTACAAAGGATTCTAATTATTTTTTAATAATGCTAATAGACTACTCTTTAGAAGTTTTTAAATAGAGGTAAAATATACAGATTTATTTTAGACTTGCTCATTATATCCAAGTTAAATCGATCAGACCTCTAGACAGATTGCAGAAATTGAATTTGACTCTAACGGATATCAACTTAATTGCCTTAACTGTAGTATGTATCGTGGTGAAGTAAATATTGCATATATTTTTAAGGTGTAGTTTAACAAAAAATCTATTATTTCTAAAATAATGTGAACTTCAAATTTTCATACGTAATATGTCTATTACATATTTATAATTACGGCTGCAAACCCTAAGGCACATTCAGTGTAAACTCGGCTTTACCCTATCGTTACCTCCATATCCTTAAGTGACTTTTCCCCTCCACTTGATGCAAACCCCCTACTTTATTACGACCCTAAGAGTTCGATGTAATGCATATGTATGCCTTGTTTTTCCAATTGTAATTCAAGAATGTTTATTTTTTTAATAAATAAATGTGAATATTGTATTCAATCTAGTACAAAATACTAAATACGTAGTCAAAATAAATATTCTTACGCAATATATAAATGAGAATAAAAATAATATACTAAAAAATACTTGAGAAATTACATAGACTAAGCAACAATGCAGAAGGTAATCATTACTCTTATATACATCAGATATAAACCATACAATTGCCCTCTGGTGAAATATTATCTATGTTTTGATGTTAGATTCACTATTACTGAGTAAATTCGCGTAGAGACCTAGGATTTGGAGGTTAATCTGTAAAGTATAAAGAGATAGCTTATACTCTTAGGGCTTGCATATACCTATATATTACATCTGTATAATTTATGTAAGGAAAATATAATATATGTATGATAAATGTCACTTATGATTACTATGCAGTTACTTTAGAATAAATCGGTGGTAAAATAATTATGGTGCTGTTTGTTTGCTTTAAATTATTTTTATATGATTTTACGTATTATTCAGACCCACTATTCTATGAGTTAAAAGTGGTTCAAATCATAAAATCAATATATATATAAAAGATTTTTTTTTATATAATCTCACTGTACCTGACTAAAGTACTATACCGATCGAGATAAAACTATGCACAAGGATAGACCAATTACCGTGGGTATATTTGAATGATACCCAGCGCCACCCCTGCACTCAACCACGGTTATTATATAACTGCTAAATCCTTACACCCATTTTGATGAAATCTTCACTAATGTATTGTGGATTTGTCTATTTATCTGTATATAAAAATAAAACGAAAAAAAATTCCGTTTTGGCATGATGTCATTTGGTATAGATAGTCTGGAGCCTTAGATAGTACATAGAGAACTTTCAATCAACACAGCATGCGGTAAAGCCGCGGTTGAAACTAAATTTCTTATAAAAAAAGATTTTTCTAAAATCTCAATCAATCACACTTAATTCGCAGAACATTAAAATATTAAATAAATGAACGTTACAAAACCATTTAATAAATTGTAAGAATTCAGTAAATATAATGTTTGATACTTAAAGTTACATTTTGTATAACTTCTTAAGTATTGTGAAGAAAACTTTCACTAAACTCTGATTTCATATTCACTAACTCCTTGAACTTGAAGTTATTGTGAGAACATTAAGACATTAAAGCTTTTTATAGCTTTATAAAGTAACTTCATTTCTGACCAACCTTTTTTCAAGAATTAAATGAAGTAAAATAATATGCTGCGTATATTTTGTAAATATTAATTTATCAATGCTTAGGTTATTTGAATTGTAATTAAATTGATTTCATTCAATTTGTGTATCAGTCAATAAAAAATATTTCTATAAATACAAATTCATGTTAGAAAATTTTCTTTAGTTTTCGTACTTGTTAACTATATAGGAAAACAGGAGTTTCTTGCCAGCTCTTTCCATCGATCTACTCTTTAGAATTGTACGAATAGAATATGACATATAAGGGGAATGAAATCGTATGTCAATTTGAAAAAAATACTATGACTTTGATGTTGAGTTTGACTTTGATATTGATTTTTACTTTGATTTTGTCTTAAGAGAATCGCTAAAGTAATGTCATTATTATTAACCCATATTCTTAAATTACATAATACTAGATAATTATAAGATTATATCTTCATGTAAGACGCATCGTGTACTTTACTTTGAAAGAGCCTCTTTTATGAACACTAATCCTGAAATCGTGAACCTGTTAACAAGTTCAGGATTCACTACACAACTTTTAATGACACGTTTGTTTGTGCCAAGTCACACGTGACTAATTATAAATTTATTACATGTTTATAAATTTATTACATTTTCGTTGTGAAGTTTTTGTTATGCAATTTATTATTAAATGTCATAAAGGCTCTTTTTGTATTTAGGAGGAGAAAGAGAAAAAGAGAGAAAGAAAAAAAAGAAAAGATTTTTATATAATTATATTATACAAGAAAAATGGATATTGATGTTACAAATATGTTTATAAGTTTTGGTAATAGATATGTTTTATCTTATTTATTATAGATATAATGCTAAAATAATATGAAATTATTAATATGAATTATTCAAATTAAAATAAAAATAAAAATGTTTAATAAAACACTTAATAATATTATATTGAGAACATTTCTGTCAAAGACTTTTAAAAATAAAACCGGGGTGAATCTTCACCATAACTGAATTACCGCAAGAACTTTAGATAGAATAAGAATTTTATACGAGTCTTACTCAGATATTAAATAATTTAATATTAATTATTATTTTGTTCTTAAAATAATATAGTATAGAAATAAAAGTTTAACAAATCCCAAAATGAGAAGTTTATTTATATAAATGGAGCATTTAACAAAATAGACGTTGTAAAAAAGGTATAAAGCGTAAAATTTTAAGTAAAATGTTAACAAAGCTTAAAATTTTATGACTAAAAGTTAAACGATTTATTATTCAACTTGCGCATGATAACGAGAATATGGAAATAAAGTCTAAAAATACACTTTTAAAATAAAACAAGAACTTTACAAAGGTTATGAAAATAAAGATAAAAAGATATATTATGAACAAATATGAAAAAAAAGTTATAAAAAAGATATAAGAAAAAACATGTGTCATAGAGAAAATAGTATGTCTAAATCAGCATTGCGACTATTCTGCGGCAAGACAATGACAGACTGGATAACAGTTTCACGTGTGTTTCTAGTGTGGTAATTATTTTAACATATTCTGTAACCTATATTTCTAGTGTGGTTTAAAATTGTTTTATAGTTTCAAAATTCACTTATATAAAAGATTAATTACGTGAAAAATAAAGAAAATACTAAAAATATCTATATCATATTTTCCTTACTGTATTATCTGTTTGGAATACAGAAGTTAATTTAAAAGTAAGTATTTTAAAAATCCTAGATTTCATTCCGAGTGAGACAAAATCTTCGTATCTTAAATACCTCGAGTCTGAGCTCTTTAAATAATTAGAAAGAAGTCTTTTCTACTTTAAGAGTGAGAATGTACGAGTTGATACTTTACTATTGATTTCTTAAATGTAAAATAATTGGAGATCTACTTCACATTTATACTATAATTAATTTAACTCAAAAAACCTGTGACATTATTGAAATATTTATTTATTTATGCAACAATAAATAAACAAATGCATGGGATAGCTTATATCTTCAAAGAGATTTTTTAAAACTACTTTTGATTGAAAAGAGATGACGAGTACATATTTACTATACTTTACTATAGGCATTATTATACTATACTGCGGGAAATCCTGTGGCTAATTGCAATGATAACTTTTGTTTTAGCCAAACATAGTTAATCTTGCCTTAAACATAATTATAAACAGACAATGCTTTCAAAAACAACACAGAAATGGGGTTATCCGTTTGGAAGATATGATGGCATAAACAACCACAATAACATTTAAACATGTTAAACTTATAATATAGTTTTTGTATAGAGATAATAAATAATAACTGTGAGAAAATTCATTTGAACGCCGCTGGCGCGGAGTCTTCTGGACGACGTTATAAATGATAGCGGACTGTATCAGCAACAACCTTTAATAACTGTCTAGATATCGTGAAAACCTTGTTACACATTTTTATTATGAAATACTATATTTTTAAAATAAAAGAATTAACTTATGAAACTTATTTGTTTCAAGTAATCGATCTTCTGAGAAAGAACTGCAATCCAGCAGTTATATTAGCTGACTAACTATTACACGCGGTTTCACTCGTAGACGAACGTTTCTATTTACTTTTGGGGTAATTAAAAGCAGTAGTATATTGCTAGTCTGTCTCTTGAACTTCATAATCAGAAAGAATATATAGTTCGAATATTAGCTCGGTTTAACAAACTTTTTGTTCTATAATGTTAATACAAATAATATTTACTATTACATATATTATATATACTATTTAATCTAGCTCTTGTTACTTGCTTTTGCTTGTTTTAAATGTTTCACAAATTGCATTTCAAATCCATTGTATTTACTGCTTAACTAGCTTCCGCCTACGCCTCCGCTTAAATTTTATTAACTATGATATTTTTGTTAAAAATAAAAAAAAAATCTATTATTTATTTTCAATAACTGCACTATTTATTTATTTATTTAGAAAATGTTTTTTGTGAGCTCTTCGACAATAAACGTTATATTTCAGTCATTTTATATTAAACTATAATAAAAAAACCTTACTCAAGAACCACACTGTCTATTTGTAAAACTGTACAAAAATCCGGAAAAAGTTGAGGAGTTAATTATATATACAGACATAAAAACGCGGCGAGTGACCTTTGTTTTAGTATGTAACATAGTATGTATGTAACATAGATAGTTGAATTAATTTTACCACATTTACTTAACACAATAAAATAATTACTAATACGAAAAAGAAATTAAAACTCAATAATGAATTATAATTACTAACATAAAAACGAAATTATAACTCAAAATGAATAATAATTACTAATATGAAAATGAAATTATAATGCAAAATTACAAAAAAATAATAGACCGTAAAAATAAAACTAACATTTATTTTATGATTGTGACTAGAAACTAATTAAAATATAATTAAATTATTGAGGGTGCGAATATTAATAGAAGGTAATTTGAATGAATAACAGTATATTAGCCGTTATCATTCACACGACTACTAACTAATTTCCACACAATTTTAGTTTGTGAGTATTATAATATGGTTATTATTTTTATAGCACAAAGACACAAAAAAACAGAAGAAAAATTTATATATTTTTAGTTTTTTTTGTTATAAAACCAAATGTTTTTTGAACATAATTTGGAAAAAAAATATGCTATTCTTAAAATGTAAACAAAAATACATTAAAAACAACACTGTTGGTTAGTAGATGATATCTATTAAAATGAACATTTGATAGGTTTCTCAATGTATGAAACGTGGGCATGCGTCTTTTTAAATGAAAATAATATTAACGCAAACAGGAATCGATTCTACGACTTTGGGAGCCCATGTTCATGCTTGTAGTGACAAGTCTGGATGAAATTTATATTATAGATGATATCTATAAAATTTTTTCAAAAACCTTTATATGGTTAAAATTTAAAACTCCTTATATATGAACAGTAATGATATTATGTTATTATTTAATTTAATTATTAAAGGGATTATTCGGTAAATTCAATAATTTTCATTCACATATTGTTGTATAATTAATAGAGTTCCAAGTCTATACAGTCACGTCTCGATAATATTAGTATCGAAAAATATAAGACAATATTAATATTAATAAATAAAATTAAAATTAAAACATAAAATACTTAAAAATTGTTGTAATTTTCACTTTAATTTAATAATAAAATAAATAAAATATTATTTTCAAACTTCATCAGAAAATATAAATATACAATTATTATTTACTTAACGTTTAAAAATAAATATAATATTTATTTATTTTTGATATTATAAATGTAGCTTTGCTATGCTTAAATATAATTTTGAAAAGCCAACCGGCTTACTATGGCTTAAATGTTAGTATCCATAAAAATCCCGCCTCGTAATATCTTTACGTAACTTTGATTTCTGACAAATAAATCATTCATAACTAAATTTATTTTTAAGCGTTTTGGAATTATTTTGTTAAATAATTAAAGCATATATTCGATTGCTATAATATTTCCAATATTTATTGGTAAAACTATAGTAATTGACTTAAATGGATATCTAATAAAATCCTTAGTTCTATTCTAAAAGTTGAAAAGTAACTTTAGTTTAAAACTTTTAGCAGAGCACGTATTACTAACAGTAATAGAAATTTATGATAATATATTATTATCGCAACAACTTAATATTCTTATCATACCTAAGTAAAACGTTAACTTATTAAATATAGTAAAGTGACTCAAAGCATCAAATAATTTTTAGTAACTATACGTTTATACAACTATTTAATATAGTTACAAAGAAATACAACACACAAAGTTAATTTATTAAAAGAATTTCGAAAATTTAAATATTATAAATGATATTAATTAAAATTTTCAAAATTAAATCATTCAAATTGAAAAAAATTACAGAAATAGTTGTTTAACAGATGAATTTATTAAAAGAATTTCTTAAAATAGAATTTCTTTAAATAGTATTCTGAATGTCAGTGAACAATATTAAATACTAAATTTAAAACTTCAAAATACATAAATAACTACCAGGAAGTGATTTAAAAAAAAGAATCCCTATATATAGAAATAGTTTGAAAATGTCAATTAAGAATACATTCTTAATTTAAAATACAAATATAAATGGAACTGACATTTGACATTTAATTGTAAATTTTTTTTTTTTATGAAAAGATACTGGAAAAATGTCTTTTATATTTCAAATTTCTTTTTAAAAATTCATAGACTATGAAGATAGATTTTATAAAATACTTCACGTTCTCTCCTGAGGGTGCTGTTGGTGGATTTTAATATCCTTACAATTATTTTATATCTAAAACCTAGTTTTATTTTTATTTAAATATTTTTATTCTACATTTAAAACCTTTTTCACTACATTAATGTTATTTCGATACCAGTCCACGGCGCGATGCCATCATACTCCGAGCTTATGAATAAGGGTCCCTGATGAGGCCAAAAAAGTTGGGCAAATTCTTATACAATTAACGTGATTGTAGCCGTATAATTATATATAATAATATTATTTTTAAATTTGCTATAAATATAAATTATTATTCCTTATAAGAAAGAGATAATAAGCAATATTATTTTATCTTCATACCATCTCACAGTTAAGAAATATAATTGTCACAGACCTGACAAGAACGATGCAAGAAACTCAGACGACTTCTCTTTTGTTTTTATTTTCATTTGAGCTCAGCTTATAATCCCATTTTATATTGTCTGATCACATTTTGTAACAAATATATATAAAATATGTATTAAATATTATGTATGTAATCTGACATACATACATAAATATATAATATATGTAATATTTGAGCTTGGATTTGACTATAAAAATTGTTGACTATTAAATTTAATTTTAATTTTAAGTGTACATATTTATTCCATAGAATATTACATTTATAGACATAACTTTTAATTATTATTATTGTTACTACTAATTAATATCTTAGCCAAGCCAAACCTTTGTTTTTAAAAAATATTAACTACAAACTGGCCTATCTATAACAGTAATAAAATAAAATATAATTACATTTAAGCATATGTCAAATTTCGTAAGAAATAGTCACAACAGTCTCGAAAATAAAAATCTAAAATATGTTCAAATAATTATGTGTAATATGTTCAAATATATTTACTTAATACTATTTAATAAACAATTTCTTTAAATATGATATATATATTGAATTGATCAATTCTGTATTTAAAAAATAATTATTATTATAGACAATTCAAACTTTTAATAGCATCTTTTCTTTTCATAACGTCTCTTATATTTATATATCTGTGATATTTGTAACATATTTTATTTCTCAAATAAATTTAAACTTAAATAAAAATTGAACAATTTGAACATTAGAAGATTTTTACATTAAAATTTTAAATATATATTATATTATATACTGTATATATGTAATACATTTAAACGGACAAATATAGTTTATAACAAGATTCTCTATTTATTAGGTTAAAATAATAAATCAGTCATAACACAACATATAGTATATCTAACTATATGAGAGTCAATGTTTTGTTACAGAACTTAATGTTTGATCATAAACTTTTATGAGATAATTTGAAATGTTTGCGATATCTTTATTGTGGTATGACTTACTTACGAATCATAAATATCTATAGAGATTGTTATATATATTTATTTATTTATTTGTTTATATTTTCTTCTGCATTGAATTAAAATCAGTGATCACTCATTAATATCAATAAGAAAAGGTAGGAAAGTCTATTTTAATATATATTTATCAGAGTAAGCCCTCGTGTAAAGAAATTCTCCAACTTAAGGTTATGGCTACGAGGGTTCCATATGTTCCCTGATCTAAGAACCACACAACAAAAACTCAGCAAGGTAATTTTTTATATATTCTATTATAAATGCGAATAAGATATTGTTTGTTGCCTTCACGCGTAAACTCCTAAACATATTATAAGAGAATTAATGCAATTTCCCGTGGGAAATACTTTTAGACTGATATAACAAGACCGTTTGTAGCTAATGCTATAATATATGTAAATATTAAATACCTTGTGGTTTTTGCCTTAACGAAGAACTTTAAATAACAAAATAGCTTAATGTTTCTTTGCGTTACAGTGGACCGATAGTTTTAAAGTTTACTAAGAAGTCAACGGCATTAAGCACTTAACAACTAGAACGGTTAGAATAAAAAAATATTTGACGGGTAGAGTAAAAAAATATTAAACGGGTAGAATAAAAAAAAATTTAACGGGTAGGACAAAAAAATCTATAGCGGGTAGAATAAAAAAATCTATAGCGGGTAGAATAAAAAAATCTTTAACGGGTAGAACAAAAAAATCTATAGCGGGTAGAATAAAAAAATTATTAACGGTTAGAATAAGAAATCAGTACCTTTCAGATCATTGAAACTAAACAAAAAAGTTTTTATCTATATTTACAGTATAAAGCGGAGGTTTGTTTGCCTAATGCGCTTATCTTTGAAACTACGTCACATTGAATTGAAAAATTCTTTCTGATTATGAGAGGCAGATGAAGAAGGCTAGTAGGATTATACACCGGTGAACCGCGGGAACAGCTAGTATAAAATAAAATTTAAAAATTTTATTCCATATTTCTTGTATTTTTTGTAAAGGTAATTTACGAGAAACATTGACTTAAAAAGCATGCCCTTAATAAGTTTATAATGATACCAGATTTAATCACTTACTATCAAATCTTAATTTTTTTATAAAAATTCTTTTTTTATTTAAATATATAAAATCATATTGACAATAAACACGAAAGTCAAAATGGAAAACATAAAATAAGGTTGAAGTTATGTCATTTTATTATAATAAAATTGTCAATTAATAATAATATTAGTATCATAAAATAGTAAAAATATATAATATATAAATCTTTGCTTGTTTGATAAAATTTTAAACAAGATATAACCTGTATATACAAAAATTAAAGTTCGTTAGTCTCGTTAAAAGTCGAGAACGTCTGGAGCGATTTGGCTAATTTTGCTTTTGAAAAATTTGTGGATTTCCAGGTAAAATTCAAATGATAAATAATACAGAAACATTGCAAGAAATAAAATATTTTATATAATAAAATAAAATTATATAAATTAATATGTAAATTGAAAAATTGTTCGAAAATATATAAAGAGGATATAATTCACCAGATCATTTATTAAAAATATAATTTAATCATATTGATTTGTTAAAACTATATATCGATTAATAAGTAACAATTTTTTTTTTGTCGAACTTTAAATATTATAAAGAGTATTTATATTTTAATTAAACGAATAAAAAAAACATATTCCCTATTAGCAAAAAGCTAGTTAAAATACCCACATAGTTTATTATGTTCTTTCATACACACAGACAGACAGCTAGTTATTAACAGTTTGAATTATTATATAATCAGATACTGAATCCATCTATATCCATTATTAACACACACATTGATATATTTTTTCAGTCATTGTTGTGTGTCGTTACAAATGCTGTAGATATGACTTATGTAAGGGTTGACACACGTTTGAAATCAAATAACAAAATAATAATATATTACTATCCGAATATACTTCATACTAAAAAATATTTTTTAAGCAAAATAAGGATACATATAGTAATATAATAATCTAGTGATTCCTGAGTAGCCGAATCTATATAAGATATTATGAAAATTATTTATAAAATATATATCTAAAAACGTATTTTAAATTTTTTCGTAAATAAGTAGAATTCTAATTTTGTTTAAGGTCCATAGTCATCGTACTTAGATTTAGTAAATAATTATAAAGACATTATACATGCAATAAGTTTTAATAAATTATAAGAATGTCTCTATATAAATTCACCCGGCTGTTCTCGCGTTAATAATATCAGAATTTGCCCGACTAGTTTCCAACCCATTCGGAATTATTCCGTGAAAACGCCATGGTCCGAACTCATGAAGAAGCCTTGAACCAGAACCTTGAGTAGTCGATTAAATACCAATAGTATTAACATGAATACAGACGGATAATTATATATTATAGTAACCAAATATTACGAAAAAATTATAAAACTAATAATGAGTTGTATATATGTTTTAAAAAAGATATAAATAATTCAACTTAAAGAAAACATACAAGAAATAAAAATAATACGTAAAGTTACAATAAAAAAACAAAGGCACATACACGAGGCTGTATTATCTCCAGACGACGATTTCTTTCAAACAGACTTAGGGTTAGAAAATTTATTTTAATTTTAAACTATTTATTTATACCATTTAGTTTTTACTTTTTATTTTTTTTTTATTATTTTTCTTTATATAAATAAATAATAATAAATATATTCAAAGCGACAGCCCCAACTATCTGGATTATAGAATTGTTCGTCAACGGAGTGCTCGTACTCGTAGATGTAAACATATATTTTTCTCCCGTTCCCAGATCGGAACCAGACAAACCACTTTTATGGTTCTTTTAGTGTTTGCAATTTAACTTGTAATATTACACCCGAGGCGAGCGACGAGTTTACTAAAACAATATTTTTACTAACATTATACTAGCTATTGATCGCGGTTTTACACATTTTAATTCGCGGATTCTTAAGAAATCTACTAGATATATTTTATATAGAATTATATTTTAGTTGTTATTTATAAAAATATATTTCACGTTTTTGTTTATTTTAGATATTATAGAAATATGTCGGGACTTATCGCATATAATATTCATATCCTAAGTTGCCATCGGTGCAATTCGATATAAATCAGATTTTATTTTTTTAAAAGAACTAATCTAAAATCAGAAGTTTTCAAATATTCTTACTGATTATGGATACGATTTCTCATGAGATCTCGAATTTCGCTACTGCTCTTAGTAATGTTAATAGTAAATAAAATCGTTCGTCTATGAGTGGATCCGCGAGTAACAGCTAGTATATAAAATAATTTGTTTTATTCGACAATATAACAAATTCGAAAGCTAACAGATCACAAAAATAAAACTCAATCTTTTTTTCAAATAGGACATTGCAATTAACTCGCTTCAATATTTACAACCATTGTATAAAATAGTACACGGTAAAATAGTCTTTATTGTATTGATTGAAGCGATAAATTTGTATGTAATCATTTTGCACTGTAAATACGACTGGAGATTGTACATATGAACTATCCAGATCAATCTCCTGTTTTAATTATTGCATCCTGAAATCTGAAAGTCAATATACTGAGTATTGACTTTGAGTTATTTGATTTACAATATGTATATATGTTTAAATTGTATTGAAACTGAATTGATTGTGGTTGAAATATTATATATACATTTTTAATTAGAACATATCCATTAGGTTTGCTTTTAATAATATAATTATTTCATGTTTTAATCAAATATTTATATAATAAGTTAATTTAAAAGCAGATGTTTGTTTATAATTAGTTATAAAGTTAAATAAAAATAATATTTTATACGTTATTTAAAAAAATATATTGAGAGAAACTTTTAAAAGATTATTTTAACTAAATATATTATATAAACGGACAAACAAACCTATGGATTCTAATAACAATAATAATACCTACAATAGATTTTACTATTATAATAGGACTTAAAATTATTTTAAAAAATTGTTGAGGGGAATTGTTAAAGAATTATTTAATTAAAAATCAATTAAACCTATTGATTATAACAAAGATTTTACTTCAAATAATAAAAAAAACCCAATTTTCAATTTAAATTACATTGGTCATGTTTGTCACACTATAAATAAATAAATAAATATATAAATGATGTTTAAATCACCTAATCTCATTGGTAACCTGACAGAGCGACCTCATTTTTATATGACCTGCAATGCAGCAAGCCACTAACTGAAGAATCTATTTATTGTACAGTCCACTACAAGTCAAAAACAGAGAGAGAGTTAACTCTAATTATCAATACAATAACATACATATCCTCTTGCTTTAAAACAACAATGACGATAAAAACATACTTGGGTTTTAAAATAAAATTAATTTATTAATATAATTACTGTAAAGTTTAGTTAAAATTTTCATTATTTTCATATTATTATTTGTAATTTACAAAGTTAAATGAGCGTTTATTTTAAATATAACATAAAAGCGAACGCCATATATATATGTGATATTAATATACCATTAAAGTAATATATCATTATCATTATTTTAATGTCAGTAATGACGCCTCATGAAGATACTGTAACACTTTCCTCGCAAATGACCTTTTCTCTACTTTCTGTTCCCAATATTTATTGCTTCATTATAATTTATACGAGACATTTAAGTTTTACCTTAAAATATATGATAATTGCAGTAATTATAAATATGGACACAATAATAATAATAATTTCGTAAAAGATAGCAATAAAATCTTATCATGTGTACTTATTACTTTCGACTGTATGTTAAAATTTTCAAAAATATATATATTTTATCTAAAATAAATTTATAAATTTTCCAAATTATCTATCAATTTTTTTTATAATTTATAGATATATAATAATCCACCTACATATTATAAAAATATATCACGAATTTAAACACTAATAATCTAGTATATGTTTCTAAATAATGTGATTTTTTTATTTAACATTAGTTTTATATAACTTACTATTTTATTCTTTAAAATTATTTGAAAATCAATTTTTCATCGTTGATTTATTGATGTGTGATCTAATTGCATAATAAACTATATCAAACTGAAGTATATATGTATATGTGTATGACAAAATAAAATGTTAAAAGACTGAAGGCATTATAACTTTGGACATAAAGTTTTGATGGTTTCGTTAAATAACGTCATCCGCATGCATGTACGAGAAAATTAAAAGTTTCTTGGAAATATTTGATAATAATTATTATATTTTATATCATACCATCTACATTTTTTGTATTTTATTTCAATTATATTATATATTCGTTGAAAGATATATTTTATACAAATTAATTATATTTTTGTGAGATTATTTATTAAGTTTAGTAATAATAGTATTTTTTTAAGTTCAGTAATAATACTTAATAATTCAATTTTTTTTATTACAAATCAAAATAAATAAAATCTCAAAATAACTAAACCATTATTAATTAAAACAAAAAGAATCTTACCAATTAAATAAGTGCCGCAAGAAACACCAGCATCACGTCACAAAAATGTAATTCTCTGAATGTTCAAACACGTGGTGTACCGAGTAAAGGCGGTGACAGACTGAGCGCTCGCGCCCCCTCCGGTGATACCTTCCCTCGAGATGGCAATTTATCACGCGGTATCTAATCCCGGAACATCCTTACTCTCATTTTTAATCTGTGATTATTATTCAATATTGAGATGTTCTTGCTTACTGACTTATATTATATGTATTATATAAATAACAAATTATTTTTTATATATCTTTCTCCCACCTATATATATGCTATAGGCAGAGGTAGGGAGAATATTTCTTAACGTCCTTGCTTTCTAAATTTAAAAATATCACTTAGATATTTTTCTTTTTTTGTACCCAAATTTGTATCATGCAGTCACTAAAAAAATAAAAAATCTTCTCTACCAAGTTCTTGACACAGATTAAGCCAGTACTTTTATTTCACGGAACGGATCAATGACCTCTTATTTAAAAAAAGTACAATTCCAAACGTTTGTGTGTTTTCGGACAGTTTTTATTTGGATTCGACGTTTTTCAATAAAAAGTTTGGCTTATGAAATAAAATAAAATTCCTCTTTGTGTTGCGCTCTGGAATGCTCTTGATAGAACTTTGTTTAAACTAAAATTTTGTATATTAGTCTGAAGTTACTGAATCTGTGTATACATGAAAAGTAAAGACATCTGTAGACAGTCTTTTAATTATAATATACTGCGTATTAACATGACTTACCTAAAATTTAAATTTTTACAAAGATATCAATCTATATTCATGAAATAGATAAACATTTACTAATATTTTGAGTTTTAACAATATTTTTTCGACAAAATACTGAAATTTCAAAACCCTACTTTATAAAGAAACCAATTATACTTTTATAGATAATACTATAAAAATAACTTGTCAAATATGGCTTGCGAAGTCATAGAGCGTTTAGGAAAACCGCAAATTTCATTTCTGATGGGCGCATCCAAATGCATCACAAATAAGGTTAGTTAATGATGTTCATACTATGTTAATATTATTCGAATATATAAATATAAGAATATTCTTTGAAAAACAAATAATATATTAAATGAAGTATAAATAACTAAAAATATGTGTTTATATGTTGTTTGTGAGTATGCAAAAGATACATCAATATTATTTAAATTAATAACAATATATGAACGAAGTTAATATTCTGTTCTGACTCTAGTTAGTTATAATAAAAGAGAACAGGTCATTAGTTATTGGCTGAATCTGACACCACAAATGGTTGCGTAGCAACGAGTTCTCATTTAAAAATAAGATTTAATCATACAATATTCTTGTAATAACATATTTAATTTTAAGTTAATTAAACTTTTTATAAATAAAGATATGTGAAGGTTATTGCAATACTATTCTTAAAATCAGAGAAATTAAATAGTAAAATTTTATAGTAAAAACGCAATGGACATAAAAGCCATTTACCTTTCGTCATGGGTCAAAGAAATTGTCGGTAACAATCGTAGATTACACGGCTATCTGCGGCGCCATTTTGATTATTGAGTTGAATCTAACTTCCTTGTTTTGAAAGAGCTTAGATTCAAAAGTAATCTGTGCTTCATATTTTATATTAAGCTTGAATTACATCTAATACATAAAGAGTTAAATTTAATTATAATAAAAAGAATCAAGAAATGTATAAAGTAAAAAAATAAATATCTTCAAAAATCTTTTAAAACCAAATCTTATAAAGACAATATTCTTACCGTATCTTATAAAAGCTGGTGTCGTTTCGTCGATTCGCATCACGTCCGCCGTAAAATATATGTAAATTAGAGCTCACCGCCCATCTTTGTAGAGCCTCTGTAATTCACTGATTTATTAGCAAAGGTAGCGCTGAATAAAATTGTGAATTAGACGAATAACGGACAAATCATCATTGTGTGCACCCAGCGTTATGTGACGTAACTGCATAATGCAGATTATGCTAACACGAACTGTGAATTTTACCTTTATATTTAAATTGTGCAAGATGTTTACATCTATCTATATTTGAACAGATACTAAAACAGTAAAAGCAACAGTTATTTAACATAATGAGAATAAAAATAATAAATAGGATTATGGGATAGGATTAAAGACCAATAAATAAAAATTATTTCTATTAACCTATAAAGAAACGATACAAAAACAGTGCCTTTAATTGGTAAAAGTCCGAAGAAAGCATCAAAAGGCAGAGCAAGGAAGATAGATTACCTCCAGATCCGCTATGAATATTCTACGAAGACCCTTCGTTTGTTACTCTATTTGCAAACTGCAGCACAATATGTTAAATAACACAACATATATATATATATATATATATATATATATATTGTTGCATCTTTTAATTGTGAAGAATCTATTTGGTATATCTGAGTGATTGAGTCTATATTTACACATTAAATTAGCAAAGATATTTTCGACCCCAAGTTCAACTTTTCTCTATATATGTATACTCTGACTCTACATTCACATTACAAGTGTTCATATTCTCAGCAACAACAATAGACCCCTATTTTGCTATTCTTGGAAATGGTAGAGTTACTAAAGTTTAAAATCTGAGTAAACTTTTGAATTCCAGCTAAAGTATACTCAACATATTACTCTCAAAACATATACTTGGTTGGTTTTGTTCTGACCATAATGGTAGTTCAATATTTTTTAAGCGAGTGTTCCAAACAAAGAATTCTGCTAAATCTATAACATATTTGTATTAATATCATTTTAAGATATTCAAAACTCTTTAATACAAATAATTTATCTTTTATACTCTTTTGTATACAAGTTAGCTTAATCTGATATTTATCTCATAATTATAATAATAATAATAATAATAATCTTTATTGTACACACGAATCAAATACAAATGGAATTAAAAAAAAGTTAACAAAAATAAAATGGTACAAATTTGGCGGCCTTATCGCTTAAAAGCGATCTCTTCCAGGCAACCAGTGAGGTTAGAAAGAAAATATATAGGAGACGGTGTGTGGGTGTGTGTACATAAGAACATAGATAGATAGAAGGTAAACATACATATTATATATACATATACTCCTACTTACATACATATATAAATACATACTCCTATATATACTATAAACATACATATATAATATATTATCATATATTCACATAGATATATAATACGACGAATTCACTATTATAATGTTGATGAAGATATATGATATAAAAAAAAAGTTTTAAAGTCTAAATTTAAACTATACCTCAATTTTTTATCTTAAATTCGTTTCTGTTTTTAATGATTCTATTCTCAGTTTAAACTTTATTGATTTCCTTGAAACCTTTTTGTTTTATTTATTCTTTTTTTTAAACATATCGAATGCGCGGCAAAAAGTGACGTTAATGAGAATAAATTTATAATTATTTGTATTAAAAACTTTTTACTTTTAAGATATATTTATGTTAGAGATAACGCTTTCAGAAATAGCTATGAAAAACTCGTGATATAAATAAGTTTCATAAAAGTTAAATCTCAGCAAAACGAATCTTATTTGAATCAGAATTCGTATGTTTGAAAGTTCATGATTATCACTTCAAAGTTGTTTTAATACTTTAACATATTACAAACCCTTTCTGACTGCGATTTGAACAAAACACATTTACATTTAGAAACAAACTTTGTTTGGGTTTTGTAACTTTGTATATAAAATAATGAAAATTACCCAAAACTACTAGCTAATTTAATATATGGCTAAAATAAACATTCTCGGCGTTAATTGCAAGTTAAAGATACAGAGGAAAATAAAGTTTAGCAAAGACTACTCTAAGTAGTTTTATTAAACTTTGCTGTTCTTTGCTGTTCTTGAAAATAAATCACGAACTTCTGTCTAAGCCAACGTGAAAAGATCAATTAAGTTTAATTTATATGGATTAGTTTTTCAAATCTATACGTATTATAAAACCATCGTCCGCCTGTATTTGTCTGTATGAACGTGATAAACTCAAAAACGTATTCTGTACTTTTTGTACCAATAGAGAGTGTGATTCCTGCCAAATCTATATAATGCCAATATTATATAATGAAGTCACCATGCCGAGTCTGTCAGTCTGTATGAACGCGGAAAACTCAAAAACTATCTTCTAGATTTTGATACAATTTTTAAGAATAAATAGTGTGATTTTTGAGAAAGGTTTATTTGTATCCTTTAGTATGTTTTTATGTGGATTTACTGAAATTACTGAATAGGTCGCAAATTATATTGCCTACTGGTTTAATTAAAATAACATTTAAGTAAGACCTTTAACAAAAATAACCCGAAATCTGGTACTTAAATATCCATCAAAAAGAATAAATTTTGATATTTGGAATCGCACAACCCTTTTAGGGTCATCGAGATATATACTTCATCTGTATTCGTTTTTTGTTGATTATATCTAAGATATAAGACGTAAACAATAGCATTTTAATAATATGGAATTTTGACATTTTAATCGATTTTTAATTGTTTTATTTTTAAATTATTTTTCTTTAATGCTGATTAATTTTTGATAGAACACTGAGCATGTTCAATTGCTCAGTCTTTTCAATAGATGAAAGGTGGTGGTATTACTGCAGTACTGCGGCCATGTCTCTAGACACGATCACAACTCACTAGGTTGGCTGGTCGCACAAGGAAGACTATATGGAACCAGATTACACGGCAGACCTATGCGCTGGACTGATCAGGTGAAATCCGTAATGGGAAACCACGTGTCAAACACCTAAAGACATTCTGCAAACAGAGAGTGATGGCAGGAGATCGTGAAGAAAGTTGTTTCCGCATCTTACACCAACGCAGAGGCCTCAACGTGACCACGACAGTTTGCCAAGAGTGAAATGATAGAGAAGTAGGTGGTGTTATTATAACAATAAAGATCAAGTAAGGAAGTTTACACTCTATCGTGTTCCAATGCCGTAACTCTTTATATATAAACATCCTATGATAACTAACTGACTAATGATTATGACTAATGATTTTCTGACAGACACTTACATCTCATCTACCCGTGAATACGACTACTGCAAAGTATTCCGAACGTCGGGTTAAAATCAAAATGTACCAAATTATATGCGAGTTTTAATCCGTGAAAATAGTTTTGTTTCCAATGTGTACTCGTGAAAATCTCAGAAAACACTATCCTATGATATATTTTTCATTTTTACTTCACATACTTGTAACACAATTTTTGGTCGTCTGGAATTTTCAAATTGGATTATTGAAAACTGGTTCCGTTATATAATCTTGATATAAAGAACAATCTGGAAGATAAAATAAATCATCAGATTCAACTTTCGAAACAACTTCAAATGAACATTCCAATTTTCCCCAACCTTAATAAATGTATTGTATTAGTGTATTGTTGATCTCCATTGTGTCGAAACTTTCAAAGTGGTACCATCGTGATGCGTTTTAACCGCTAAAGCATTACTGTTGGTTATTTTTTACAACACTTCTGTACCGCTACGTCACGCTCCGGATTAGATCGCTCCCTAACGTGTTCTTACATTTTATTGATCGTGCTTTTCAATATATATATAATCGTTGTAGCGGACTATTTGTAATTGTCATTTTTGATGATTTGACCGATTTTTTGTATTCACTGTGTTTTTTCAAGCTGTTACTGAGAAATGGAATCTATTTACTATATATAGATTAATATCGCCTATTTCTCATAAAAAAAAAGAAATTTAAAAATTGATCTAATTATTTTTTCTTCATAAACATACAAATCTCTCCTTTTACAGTGTTAGTAAAGAAGGGGTTTCAATATATGTGATTATGTAAATAATTTACTTATAATGAAAATTATATTAGACCGATCTGACCTTAAAGGTAAATATATAGATAAATAATTTCATGTACCTTATTTTTTAATGATTACAGACAATATCAACAGTTATATTTTGTTAAGTTTGAACTTATAATCGAGAAGCTTTAGAAAATAAGCTGTTTATATTCTCTCACAAGTTTAAGAATTAAATTAATTACTATATACGGATAGAATAAACTTATATTCATAAAAATATATATTCAAAGTAAATCATTTATCTAGAAGATAGTAAAATATTATAATAACAAATAACAATAACATAATGTTTTATAATTTTTTTGTGACAAATATTACATAACAATAACAATACACGAACTCTATCAGATATAAACATTATATGATAAACATGACCCATATTGTAAGACAATGCCTCAAACAATCTTTAATTGTTAAAGACAATAACTCAAATAATTTTAAGCTAATTTCTAGGTAAAACCTTCTGACAAGTGGACAGATATAAATATTAACTGATATTTTGGAAAACAATATATATATTTTTTTGTATTTAAACTTGATCCATGATTACTATTATATATAATTGTAATGTACTCACGTCAATACTATCGGATTTCGCTCGACTAGTTTTGAAGTCATTCGAGACCTTTATTCATGAGCTCAGAGCTTGGCGAAATCGCGGCATATAGTAAAGTAATTAAATGGGTAAAGTTTAGTCGGTAAAGGAAAAACGGGGTAATTTTTTTTTAAATAATAAGCTAATTCTTTGACAATTATTCACCCTGTCAGTAAAGCGTCATGGGTTAAATGATCCAATAAGCTCCATAACTGTATAGCCTCAATTGTCATTGGGACAAACAGACATACATACAGCAATACTATATTATGCAATACTAATAGAATAGGTATAACTTCCTTGTGTATATACCTTTTTTTATTATACGTTAAAAATATCTCTCACGGGTAACCTGTCAGCCAAGGAGGTTATGGTCGGGGCTCATGTCGGACTACTTGGTAGCAGAGAAACCGTCATTTTTAAAATTACCCATAAAAAAACAATAGTTACACTCATCGCTTACTTTATAATATTTTTCTTAAAATCAAATTCTTAATTTAACCTAAGCGTGCATTAGTACTCTTAGTCAAAGCCAATTCTAAGCCTTCGCTTAAACTTTTAAAATAAACGATAAAATAATGTAATGTAATAATTTAAAAGCAAGACATAGTTTTTCTATATATATAATAATTATATAAAATATAGAGTTAAACATGTTCTTGTTATTTTTTTTTGTATTCTGATATTAGTGTTAGTAGTTTTAAATTATATTACCTTAGGAAAGATCGATTTGAATAGTATATAGACATTTCATACGATGACTACAGAGAGAGATGTAATACCAAACTATTATAACCTGTCTCACAGGGTTGCCACTTGTCACCAGATGTCTAAGTTGCCCCACAGAATTATTTAATACATGATATAAACGTATTTAGATTTATACATATACATTTGTATATGTATAAATATACATTTGTATAAATCTCAAGTCAAGTACACCATTTCTTCTCACCAGCTATTGATTTATCAATCATTCCTTGAACCATTGTACCAAATAATACAAAGAGTACTACAAATCAATCTAAATTTGGTAATCATCAATCTTGCTCAATACAATTAAGTGAAATGAAGAACATAATAACATTCTATTTCAATTATGTTTAAATCTAAAGAATGATCATATTGACTAATAGCCAATGATGTTTTAAAAGAATATTACAACTTCTAGATTGTTCTAAGAGAGTCCAAGGTCTGTTATTAAAACTATGAAATAAGAATCAATATTCGATAATTATAATATATAACAATTTTTATATTACATTAGTTGTGTGTTGTGTATGTGTCTGTGTGATTAAGAAATGATCATAAACTTCAAGTGTTAGTGAAGCAATAAAAGTAACATACTTATATGTATAATAAAACTTCAGTTTTATGCATTTAAAAATCTCTTCAAAATATATATATAGCTTAGTATTGAATATAAAAATATAACATAATTTGGATAAATACTCAAAATTATTTTACAATATATATATTAGGTCGAGGAAATTGCGGGAAATATCAGGTAATTATTAAATCATAAAATATAAAAAAGAAACCAACTCAAAATAAATTTCCAAAATAAAAACAATTTTTTTTTTTCATTCTTACTATGATTTTCCAGATTTTCTATAAATCCTAGAAGATGTAGTACATAAATATATCATCTTAACCATATTGTATTGTAGTTCAACAAGAACACTTACTCAAAGCTAAACTAAGAGACAAACTTCTCTTCATACTCCATATATTAAGAACCTCAGTCTGGCGCTGTCATAAAAGTATAACATAAAATAGTACTTGAAGCTTATAAAAGTATATATAATATCTTATAAAAGTAATTTGTTTTAATATTTTAATTAACCAAAATCTTGGCCATCCAGATTACAGACAATATTTCGATTTTTTTATTTTGATAAGAAACTTTAATTAACACACATAAACACTTACATCTCGTCTACCCGTGAACACGATTGCTGCAAAGCATTCGAATCGTCGGGTTAAAATATGAATGTAACCAAATTATACGCGAGTTTTAATCCCTACGATATAGTTTTATTTGAACTTTAATTAAATTCATTAAAGCTTATTAGTTGTGAAGATAATTTTATAAGAGACTGAGTATAAAGTCATTGCACGCGGCTCAATACGGAGTTTATTAACTCAACCACAACGCTATCTATCGATATTAGATTATGTGTTTTATTATAAGGACATACATGAAAGTGCATAAATATATTAACATAATTAAAATAGTAATATAACTTTGTTTTTTATTTCGATATTTATATAAGTTTTAACTAAACACAGCTATATATTGTTAAAGACACTTTCAAATTTAAATTTCGTTTGTGACATCTTTTCAATGTTATTGTATAAAGATTAAAACATTGGTTAGTATTTACAAAGAAAACCTAATAGATGTCACCCCGATAAAGGCGGTCATATATAGAATAATAAATTCATATAATATCGGTGCGTTAGTTCAATTAGTAAAGCGACGTGACGGTTTTCCAGAAGTCGCGGGTTCAAATCCTGCTTGTATTTATTAACTTTTTCATGCTATACATATTTAAATATAATTTCAAACAATAACTTAAGCTTTCAAACCTTATTTTGATGACAATCAACACAAGATTCGGCGAAACATAATAATTAAACAGATAGACAAACTTACTTTAACGTTAATGTGAACTGTCATGGTCCTGTATCATTTGAAATGACCTTGATATGACATTGAGATGACCCTCTATTAATATAATAGTCTTATAAACTGACGTACACTGAAATTGTCTTGCGGTCTTTACAGAATTGAGTGGTTTAGGAATATCGGACCGGAGTGGACGGTATTTACATAAATTTATTTTATAAATGTATATTATTCTATACTATATCGCATTGAATATATTACAAAGTAAACAGATTTATATATGATTTAAATATGTATGATTACTACTAAACCGATTTGTAAAGTCATATTAGAATGTTACATTATCTCTATATATTATACTATATATATACTAGTCTTATAATTCTGGATAAATCAGAGCCTCCGCAGTTCTTCAAGCAGTACACGTGGTTTGCACGCGAGTGGAACCGCGGGTAACAGCTAGTACATGCATATTTTGAGTGCGTGTATACTTACTTGTAGCGTTATATTTTATTATCAAAATTGTTTTTATTGGAGCACTGTATCAGAAAAGAAACTAAAAAATATTAATATTAATATTATTTTGTTTTAAAAATACATACAGATATACAGAAACAATTTTAATAATTATTAATTTACATACTATGTTTTGTAATTATTTTTATTTCTATTTTAAGTCGACCAAATTATTTTTATTTTGGTTTTAAATTAAAGAAATTATTTTTGATTAGTTTGAAATAAATAAAATATATTTTTATTTTAGTTTGAAATAAATGAAATTATTTTTAATTTAGTTTTCAAGGAATAAAATTATTTTTATTTAGTTATAAATAAACAAAATTATTTTTATTTCTATTAAATAAGCTACATTATTTCTGTTTTAAATATTGTCTTTGAATTCGTATAAAGCAGTTTTAATTATTGCCTCGCTTGTTAAAGACAAAGCTTTTGAACAAAGCAATTACTGTAAAGTTATTCAGAGTATGAAATTAAAACTGTGGCTTTGTACATAACACTTGAAACTTGAAAATTTTGAATTAAAACCTACTAAACCTACCTACCTACTAAAGGTTAGAACATTTTACTTAGGATTCGTTTGTATTAGAAGATGGAGACATAAGTTCTATGTAAGGCTATGTAAAATCGTCACAGGACTATCTGCTTTACTTATATTGCTGTAAAGAAGATTATTGTTTAAAGATTTTATAACATTGAAGTCACAGCATAGTTCTTTATGCTCATAACAAATCTTCACACGGGATTATTTCCCTTACTCACGTTGCTATAAGCACGATTATTGTGTAAGATTTTATAAAATGGTAGTGGCAATATAGTTCTGTACGTCCACAGCAAATCTTTACTTAGGACTATCTGCCTAACTGCTCTTGCTATAAAGAAGGTTTTTCTTTAAAATTTAATTTTATATTTGACCAACATAGTTTGACACTTGCAGGTATACCATTAACGCATTGTCATAAAACATGTATTTATATATCGAGTTAAATCAGGTGTAAATGTAAGTTTGTATGTCTGTATGTCAAAGGGACTTTCTCTGGGACGAATTACGTACAAACAACGTAACTAATTATTAATGAAATTAACCTATTTCAAGATTGTTTAGTGTCTATTGTAATATATTTAGGTTGGTTTATTAGAGACTAGTTGTAACTCGCGGTGCGACTCACGAACGTATGGTTTTATTTACTATAAGGATAACTAAGTAGAGGTGTAATGTATAATATCTAATAAAAAAAATAGCCTTCCCATAAACCTATCATAGTCAAAAATAATTTTTCAAATCCATCCCGTCGTTTGTAGAATTAGCGCGTATAAACAAACAATCTTTTCCACTTTATAAAATGTAGATGAATATTAAATTGAATATAATTTATTTTTAAATATTAAATAGGAAATATATCAGTTTGAAGCGGTTGAATAATGAACGTACTACGAATATTAATTTCTAAACTAATTATAATAATATTAAAATTGATAAATTAGATATTTGGATTATTTTGAATAGTTATTAATCATTAATCAAGAATTAGATCTTTTATTATATAATCATAAACATTTTCTAATAAGTTTGTATAAAACCTGTAAATAATTTAATTTCAATAAATAATTGTATCTAAAAATCGAGTTTTTAAGTTGATTTTATATTTTATTAATAATAATACAGCATTCTATTAAAAATGCACTAAATAATATAACTTACTAAATCTAATCCTTTCGTCGTAGAAAAAACCTTAGCCTCCAAACTTTTTATTTAATGTGAATAAGCTTTTTCTTGTAAATATCCAAGGATTAACTATTTTCATTATATTTAAAAACATACATTACATTGACTCTATCACACACAATACACAACTCTTTATAAAAAAATAATTATATTTTGTATAAAATCATTACTAAACTTTCATAAAAATAAACCACAATTAATAAAATCTTTCATTAATCAAAAAAAATAATACTACATATAACCTTAATATTTCAAACCTACTTGATAAATAAAAAATAAAAAAAGTCAGCTGTAATAAGCTGTCATTTGTATAATTTTTAATTGATATTATTTATCAATTTATTTATTAATAGAGTTCGTGAGACTCGTGAGTTTCCTATTATTTATTATTTATTATTTATTATTAACTATATATTATAAAAATCTAGGCAACATCTCTTAGAAACAATGGACAGAGAACTCTTTTAATATTATTCTAGAGTAAAACTTTCATTATGAGAGCTTAAATGAACTTACAATCTAACCATCCAATTACAGTGCTGCCAACATAAAAGATATTTATTGTTTAGTTTTCATTTGTATAATATATTTACTGTTATATTATTGTGCCCTATTGTATATATTTTATATTTCATATATATATATATATATGTGAAAAAAAAATTCACTATTACAGAAATTGTCTTATGATAGAAGGTTTACTGAACAGAAATAGATATAAACTACACCAAACACGAAAAAGCAATCTGTAGATCACAAACAGGCTTATAGGATTCGAAACCACGACTTTTAGCTCCTAACCACTAACCAGTCAACATTCAAAAGTAATAAAACATTAACGTACACAGTATGAAGTCTTTCGTGATTAATTATTTATTTCTATGTACAATTATTCGGCTGTACTCTTGTACTATTGTATAGTTTCCAACAAAATCGGATCCTTTATTCATGAGCTCGAAGCATCGTAAATTCATGATAAAAACATGGTAGACGTCAAAAATTCCGATAATTAATGAGTACAGCCGTATAATTATAATATACATAGTTATAATATTAAAGCAACCTTAATATATGCGAAATATTTAGAACCTTTTGAAATGAAGCTGTACCGGATGTTGGTAACTCAATGGTTAATTCAATGTTTTGTAAATGTATTCATACGCAAAATTTCACTCTTTCTAAATAAATAATGCATGCGTCTGACCATGACCGAGGACACATGCGTTGAATACAAACACATACTACAATAGCATTTCTCCTTTGAATTTCCCATGATGTTAAAGACCTGATTAGTATGGACGGTCACGGCTGAAAGTTGAAGGGCATCATATAAATTTAAATTGCGATTTTCTATAACATTTTTTATAGATTTTTTTAAACATTTTAATTTGATTTAAATTTAATAAAATAGAACGCTTTAACTACATTTCTAGAACGGTAGCTCAATTGGTAGAGCAATCGGTCGCAAACGTAATTTCTCGTCGTTATGAATTTTTATACTACATTTATTCAATATTTACACTCATTTTAACTTAATAAAATTTATACTATTGTTAACAGCAAAAGATATAAAAATGTTTCAATACTTGGAATTTTAATTAAAGTTTTATTCCAGCTGACTTCTTTCTAATACAATAATGTCATTACGAAAGTCTAAAGAAAATTCAGAGTAAGAGTCCTGTGTATTTTTCTTTATGTTTGATGCTTTCTTACTATTTCATGACTGCTACTATATCTTTAGATCGGGAACAAAGCGCGGGTCGCAATGGGAGGAGTTGATGAGAAAGTTTTCTGAAGCTCATAAAGAAGAATGCAAGTAAGTATATGAATTTATAAATACATAAATAAACAAGTGAATTACGACGGTCACAAGCGGAGGATCTAAAAAAGTTTATTAACTTCATATTTAATAATTATTATCTAAGTTACAAGCTATGTACCACTTGGTCGAAGCTGGAGACAAGAGTGGACATAATAAATGAAATTATAAATAAAAGAAACAAATTGAACATTCAAGTGTTTCGAGTATCTGATCATTACTTTCTAGGATTACTTCACCATCTTATCAGAGATTCCGCTATGAATGGGAATTTAACGAATATCTATTTAATTATTATATAACAATTTTAAATGTTTAAGATAATTGTTTATTTTTATTATACTAAAAAAATAAAGTTGATTAAAGATGGCTGTTTAACAGAAAAAAAACACAAAATGGCTAATTTTGTAATAAAAAAAACCGTACAAAAAATTTTTTTTAGATAATTTATTGTATTTAACAAATATGGTACTATAACAAAGTGAATCAATATATAAATGTTTGATTCAACTGAGTTCGGTTGAACCTGAATCGGATTTAACATTCCGATGCATTAGTTATAATCAGTTGTTTACAGGACGGTGTCTTTAGACATTCCGCGGGTCACGCGATCCGTGAAGCAGTTCCCGACTGGCTCTCAGTACGAGGGCACTTGGGATGTACTTGGTATGAGCGGCTGTGGAGTTTATAAATTCCCTAATGGTTAGTTAGTATTAGAAATTACTAGATTTATTTTTTATAACATTTGACTGACTTTTGATACTCAAATTTTTCATTTTATTGTTTTTATCGCCTAATTGTTTAGGTTTTTTTTACTTCTCTATAAGTTGACTCGAAGAGAATTCTCTATAGCATTAAGTCCGCCTGTTCTACTTTTGTTTTACGGTACAATAAACATTTAAATAAATAAATAAATAAAAAATATAATTATTTATTCATGTTGTAATTTTATTTTTTTATATAAACTTTCGTGATCCATAATAACTATTATATATAATTGTCTTGCAGTAGGTGCTCACAGCAGTATTATCGGAATTTGAAAAAATATTATCGAATCATTTTGAGTCCTTCTTCAGGACGCGGTTCACGCCGCGAATCGGCTCAGAGCTCATGAATTTGAAGTCCTGGATTTGGTTTCCAAATGGTTTCAGAACTAGTCGCGCAAATTCCGATAGTAATTATATAACAATCCTGTTCTAACTAAAACATTATTTAAATTGTGAGGTTCATTTCCCTTTCATACTTATGCAATTAAAACTGTCTTTTAAACAAAAATTATCATTTCATATTAAAGAACTGTCTCCATTTCATAGTAAATTCTGTTTAATTATAAAATGTTAACTAAGCCACGGTAAGTTCCTCTAGAGGGATCATTTTCCTAACAAGTGCCTTGTTAAGTTTGCGAAATTTGACCGCACTTTTTATGCTGGCCGCTTTCTAGGACTCCACTCACGAATATTTATGAAAAAGAATTTATGAATATTTTTTAAAAATTGGATGGTAATTGAGTTAATGACTTTAAATCAAATAAGACTGACTTGGTGTATATATAGATACATAGATATATAAGCACTTTATTGCTTATTAGACAATACAATTAAACAGTTAAAACTTACAATATTAAATGATGCAAACGCATAATTGAACAATATGCAAAGGCGGTCTCATTGCTAAAAGGAGTCTCTCACAGACAACCTTTACGTGAAAGGATTTAAACAGAAAACGCGGGATAATTAGTGCGATTAAAATGATATAATAAAAATAATTTATTGCACTTACTAAAACAATACTACTAATAAAAAAAGGTATATATATATATATATTTAACACACACATATATATGTGTGTGTTAAAAACAAATAAAAAAGAGATATTACTTTTTAAATCGAAGACATATAAGCACATCGATGCTTATTTATTTACATTATATTCTCAGCACATACAAGTAAAATCAATTAATGTACTAAACCCTGCCTTAATAAGACCAGTTAAAACCTCAAACTACCGTTGAAGTCTATTTATTTGAATTGATTTGATTGAATTTGAATAGCTCTGTTAAAGAGCCTCTGGAGACGACAAACCTTATTCGGCAGCTGATTAAAGATACTACATATATATATATATATATATATATATATATATATATCTATGGGCTTGTTGTTCTCACAATGTTATTTAATGTTAGTCATAAAATAACATTGTGATATACACTACTAGATTATAACGCCTAATAAAAAGAAAGTAGTTTATAGCACACGAAATATAGGGTTTTATTTACTCGAATAATATCATGATAGCTTAGTTAACAGAAGCAGGTTCTTATAATAGGTTCTGTTCCTGCTCGATTAATAAATCCTCAACGAAACTTAAACTTTCAAATTAAAAAAAATATTTAGTTAACAAAGATAATACTACAAAAATTTACAAATTGAAAATTAACAAGAAAAACCAAAGACATCTGTAATATCTAAAACATTAAGCCACTCGGATTATGCTGGAATATATGACTTTTTTTGCTAAAAGTCATTTACTCCGTACCCCTGCAATATTTTCTCCTGTAGTGATGCATATATATATATACATATATATATATATATATATATATATATATATATATATATATATATATGTCTATATTAAATTTACCAGGTGTAATTTACGAAGGGGAGTTCGATGATGGTATGTTCCATGGCGAGGGTGATTTAAAGTACCCGAGTGGAGAAATACTCAGTGGAACCTGGCAAAGAGGGCAGCTAATCGAGAGAAAGCTCATCTTTGAAGATGGCTTGGAGTTTAGTGACACCAACTGGATGTACTGCAGGATGCCGGATAGACGGTATGACTTAATAGATATATATAATTTTCAGGACATACATCTAAAATTTTCAGGAATTGCATATTTGTTTTAGTACGTTTTGTCACATGATATCATAAAACCCATTGCTTCTACTTGTTTTACAAGACATAGATTTTGCAAAGCAAGAATGCAATCAAACACATGCAAGGAACACTTTTGCTATGGCAAAACTTAAAGTTTAGGCTGGTGTGGGATGGCTTATTGTTAATTCTAATGTTTTTTTATATTTAAGTAATTTATTATTTGTTTATCTGTTTGTTTCAAATATCTTACATTAAAACAATACTCTGATGTTTCTACAATAAACATCACAAAGTACCTTTTTAATGTCTGTAGAAGTTTAATCTGAAAAAGCAGTGAAAATGCAATTAAAACTTTGTTTGTTTCTCGCGCTAATTCCCCGCGGATCTGTAAAGTAAAACAAAGTCTTTTTGTATTACTATTAAGCCGTCTGTTTTTACTTCACAACCTATATTTCCTATATGATGTGAATTTTCAATTAAATAATGTTCATTTAGTATTTTCTTAGATTTTCACGAGTACACATTTCAAATAAAGCTATTTTTACGGATTAAAACTCGCGTATAATTTGGTTACGTTTTTTATTTTAACCCGACGTTTCGAATACTTTGCACAGTGTCTCGTGACACTTACATCTTGTCTACCCGTGAACACGATTACTGCAAAGTATTCGAAACCTCGGGTTGAAATAAAAAATGTAACCAAATTATACGCGAGTTTTAATCCGTAAAAATAGTTCTAATGTTCATTTCTTTTTATATTTATTTAACTATAAAATCGAATCTACTTAGTTATTCCTTTAAGCCGACTTGTTTTGTTTTGCCTTTATTCATATTAACATCATAAAAATAAACCTCTACTTATAAGTTCGTTTTTAGGTCTAAGGTTTCTTGTTGATGAGTTTGTAAGTCAAGACTTATTCTTCAATTTATACAATATATAAAGAAAAACTAGATCAAATCACAAATACAACCTTTTTTATAGAAAACCATCAATATTTGTCAAGAAAAGCAATTTTCAGATTTACAATAGAATACGCAATCGGAGTTCAACCGTCCGGTAAATCGTATATGACAGCAGAGCAACCCCCGCGACAGATACCCGCTGGATACTACGACACAGGGGATGGCTTCTACAACCCGAAGACCAGAGTCGTATACAGTATTGAAGATCCTAATACTATAATTCGGTAACATCTTGTTCATCCCTTTATCATACTGCTATAGAACTATCTTACACTATACTGTATCATTTGTCGTATCACTACTTCTTAAAATTTGTTATCTATTGTAAAGTAGCATTACATAATACGACAAAGTTTTATTCATTTACAACACACAGTTACAGACAGAAATAAACCTTTATGTAAAAATACTAAAATAAAGAAGAGGGAAAAAGAATTGCTCATCATCAAAATGGCCTTTTCAAACTGCTATTGAACTATCTAGTGCTATACTTTATCATATGTCATCTCAGTACTAATTTTTTTTAATCACATCTCTAACATTCCAATTATTTATTCTTTATAAAGATGAAAGACTACACGGTCTTGCTCCTCTTTGCTATTTACATTAATGATTGTAAGTATTAAATATTATTTTAATTAATCATATATTTCTAAGAGTTTCACGAGTAATATACATTTAAATAACATAATGAACTCGGTTTTATTAATACGGGAAACCGAGATGTATGTGACAGACAAATAGGTATCTCATTTTCTCGTGAACACGCTTACTACAAAGCATTTGAAACGTCGGGTTATGATTAAAAATGTAAAAATAAACGCGAGTTAAACCAGTAAAATAGTGTCATTTAAATATTATATTTAGGGTTTAGATATTAAGTTGCATGAATATTTATGTAGTTAATGCGAAGAGGCTTGTTATTGTCTATTAAAAATCATAAAATTTAAATTAGAAAGTACAGTGGCCAATTGCCGAAATATATAGTTAATATTCTGTATAATTCAATAACTTTATCTGAGATGATTATTAATGACGAAATAAAATACACTTCATAATAAAATCGATAGTATAAACAATTTTCACATTAGCAGTTTTTATGTAGCGAACTAAAATTTTGATGTATTTTCACATGTAGTATGACTGTGTGTGTTATTACTTCTTCTCACGTGGAACACTGTAACCATATGTATATAGTACTCTGTGACTGTAACAATGTAACAAGGGAATGACGTTTGACAAGTGCAACTATGACATGTAAAATAGAACATTTGATTTTGACTAATATTTTGACATTGACCTTGTCTTTGACTTTGATTTTAATAAAGACAATTATATTTGACTTCGTGATTTATTAACGTGACCACGCTTATTATGTAAATAAACAATTGAATAATTTTTAATTATATTTCCTTTCTCATGATTAAATAATAATTTAATAATAAAATGTTTATATCTCAATGATTAATTTGGTTATTATATTATGTTTTTGCAATATTATATAACTATTAATACTATATTAATATACAATATTTTATATATACTGTCTGAGTGACTAAATAATTTATAAATATCAAACAAAACTTATTAATTATAAGGACTTGTTACACTTTTAGATACACCGTATCCTTTTGAAGTAACAGAGGCTCATTTATTATCTTTAAGGATTTATAACACCTCAGCTCAGAATATCTGGTAAAAAAATTGTAATAGATCAGAGGAACCTGTCCTATCTTACATCACGAGTTAGACACTTGTTAAAGCTGACGATGTTATTTCAGTGATTCGCTCGACATCTAAAGTAACATAATGCTGTTCCAATAACACGGCTGTTATTTTGAGCATGCATAGTATAGAGTTGTGAATGTAGACGAGACTAGACATTTGATAACCGCAATAGCAAAAAAAATGTTTTAATTTAGTTTACTTTTTTTCACAGATCACCCTCAGTACGTGAACAGAAATGGATTATAGAGAATTGCCGCACGAACCCCGAAGAGCCACTAGGACCACGTAAAGAACTTTACGAAGAATGGCTGGAACCGAAAATATATCTCCCTCTACCACCTTCACCAGCATCAGATTCCAGGGGAACTTCTATATCAACTAGACAGTCCAATATTGAGCCTGACCGAGAAACCGTAAGTACAATTCTACCAACATAAAAATAGGATCTGTATGATCGTGTATTGAATACCTCATAGATTTATTTGGTAGCGTTGCCTACCTTCAGAGGCTGAATCTTCGATCTTTAACGTTGGCAACATTGGCATATGCATTATGCAAACGTCATTGTCAAAAATGTTTTTATAATAATTACTATCTATACAGGAAGTGGCGTTTATAAACTTAGAACAATCTTCTTCAAGCAGCTCCGAGTTCATTTAGGAATTAAATAATAATAATTTTATTCACTATAATAATAACATAATATTTATAAGTTATCGATATGCTATTGATAATATATTCTGTTTCTTATACTGCGATATTTTAAAGTTATTTAAGGATAATAACTATTTTTGTAATAAATAATAAGTGAGTTTTAGTTCATATTAGTTGTAATTTAAAAGAATAATAGGTAGAATAATATTATATTTTAATTGTATTACCAGAATAGAGTCTATGTTTACTATGTTTTTTTTATAAAAAAAAATCCTTGTAATAAAAAAAATATACATAACATAAATAAAAAGTAAACAACATGTATTCTTATTTGTATTATCCTATTTTAGATATTTTGTCGTTATAACAATATTTACTTATTACATCTTGTAACTTTAGTATCTTATTTTTAAAGGAGTAACTAATGAATATGCAATTACAAATGCATAATTTTGTAAGGATTTTTATCTTTTATCTTTTTTTTTTCTGCAGCTAGTTGAGGACGGCTGTAGTATCTTTCGTTGGCGGAGCAGACAGTCGTCAGCTAGATGGAACCAACGCCCTTTTATTAAATTTGATATTATTGATGATTCGTAATTCATTTTTTTTATTATAATAACTATTTTTAAATAAAGTTTATAAAAAAAATATGAATTATTTTATTTTTTTTGTTATTCTTCTATTAAATACTTTTTAAATGACATTATATTAAGGCAAATTACTATTTAACGGGTCAGAAAGTGACAAAGATTTTTTGGTTTGTCACTTTTATTTAGTAAAATTGCTAACAATGGTGAAAAGGTGTCCTAAACTGGAAACTTCTGTGATACCATCCCCACCGCGCAAGCAACTCTGCTACGCTCATTAATTTCCTCAATAAGTAAAGTAACAACATAAAATGTTTTTTATAAGGACTTTGTCAACAGTTAACATGTATCTTTCGAAAACCTCAAGAGTTAGAATTTTTTAAAAAATTGTATTTAGTAACAACAAACAACATTTTCAAAAGAAACTATGGTTAGGGTGATCTGTCAGCAATATAGTGCTAACAAAATCATTTTATTCTGATATATATATTTGAAAAACTATATTTCATAAGTATTAATATTGTTATAAATAATAACTATACGAGGCAAGGTTGTGTATAATGCAAATCTAAGTTTCTATCCCTTGGGAAATTTGTTTTATTAATGTAAATAGTCATTATAATGCGATTAGTAAAATATAACTCCAGAATATTTTTTCTTTATAAAGGCTAATGTCCTATATAGCTTATTATTATGAGAATCGTGAGGGTCAGTCGTGACGGCTATGTCAAAGTATATGTAAATGAATCAGAATTCCTTTATTCCATTAGTATTTTTGTTTTTTTTTTAAATATTACTAAAATATAAATGAATTGAGATATCCTATATGTATTATATAATCATTTAAACCATATTAAAAATAGTGTCTATAGTTTTAACATATTCATGTCGAGATCAATACTTTTATGCAATATCAAAACGTTGACCGGAAATCTGTTTGACATTACAATGTTGCTAGAGACATAAAAATACCCTTATATACTTTTATTAATGTCTGTTATTGATTACAATCTGAAATTTATACAATATTTATTAATATAAACGTATATAAAATAAAAATATAATCACTAAAAACTTTGCTTATATGTTGGCCATAATGTAATATAAAATCGTCTTTAATTTTTTTTTTCATGAAACCTCAAACCGTTCATACCATAGTAGTGATTATTATTAAATATTTTAGGGTAGACTTTTGCTAATCAACAAGTCAACACTCATTGTATTGTGAACGAAAAAAAATGAGCATGGACGTCGTTTAGACGGACATCGATCATTATTATTTTCACAATATTATTAAAGTAAGATAAATTAAGTGACTCGAATTTTAACGTTTACAATTAAGTTCCTATTCCTTAGTTGTGTTAAAAAAAATTGCTTTAAACTGATATCTTTTTACGATAATTAGAAAAGCCGCTTGGCAGGTTATATTACTTTTTGCGGTGATTATATTTGTGCTGTGCACTAGTAATATTGGAAAGTAAGATCTATAATGATAGCAAAATGAAGTGCCATTACGAAATTCTAAGCTTACCAAAAGAGGCGAGCGCAACGGAAATTAAAAAAGCTTACCGAAAGCTCGCACTGCAGTGGCACCCAGATAAAAATTTAGATAACTTACAAGAAGCTAAAGAACAGTTTCAATTAGTCCAAAATGCATACGAAGTACTTTCTGATCCCCAAGAAAGAGCCTGGTAATCAATAAACTATTGGATTTACAAATGTAGTTAAGGAAAAAGGCAAAAAACTTTTGATATATTTAATAAATTTTTAAATATTTATTAGGTATGACAATCACCGCGAGCAACTATTGCGTGGCGCAGGCAGTTCCTATAATGATGATAGTCTTGATGTTTACCCTTACTTTAGTCCGTCCTGCTACAAAGGTTTCGGTGATGACCCTCAAGGCTTCTATGGTGTTTATTCAGAGGTATGCTCATAGACTTGAAGTTTTTCTGAATTTCTGAAAAGATAAAAGAGAAAATCCCTTGCTTTGAATACATAATATAGAATATATACATTTCTTGACACAAATAAGCCTCATCTCCATTTCCATATTGCACAATAATTTTTTTTAATGTTTCAATGTAACTACAAAATACCATAATTTTTATAATAAATTAAAGGTATTTTCTAAATTGGCCTCAGAAGAGTCAGAGTTTTTGGAGGATCCAGAAGAAATTGCTAAAATTCCCAAATTTGGTGTATCTACATCTGACTATGAAGAAGTTCATGAATTTTATGCATTTTGGATGTCCTTCTCTACTAATAAAAGTTAGTTCAGTGATTGTTAATGTATTGTCCATATAAATAATGTATATTTAAACATTAAGTTTAATTGATATATTATTACAGGTTATGTGTGGCTAGACCAGTATGAAATATCCCAAGGTGATAACCGTAGAGTTATTAAATTAATGGAAAAAGAGAACAATAAAATAAGACAAAAGGCTCGTAAAGAAAGAAATGAGGAAATAAGACGACTTGTCAGCTTTGTAAGAAGGAAGGATAAAAGAGTTATTGAACACACTAAACAGCTTCAAGAGAAAGCTGAAGAAAATAAAAAGAAGGTTAATTTTATATTCAATTTGTTATTTAATTTTATTCAGAGGACTAAAAGAAATGATACATTTTGCTTATATTGATTGAACATTTTTAATGTTCTTTGATAAAAGAAATAAGTTTTTTTTTCAAACATACTTTCTCACTGTATTTCATGAAATAATATTTAATTATTAGGCAGAACTACTGAGAAGGGAGAGAATAATTCAAAGGCAGAAGGAAATAGAGGAAGCCAAGAAGAAAGAAGGAGAATCATCTTTCCTCCAAAGTGAGGATTATCAAAAGAAATTGAGTGAAATTGAATCATTGCTTGCAGAGGAATTTGGTATATCTTCAGACGATGATACCATAAGTGAAGGGGGTATGGAAAGTAGCAATGAAGATAGCTCGAAGACTGAGGAGGTGAGAAAGGGTTTATTTAAAAAAAAAACATTTTTCATTTGTATAACAATTCTTGTACTTGTACTTCACATAATTCTATTTGTTAGCAATTCTTTTTATGCAATTTTTTTTAATTTTAATGGAGTATATTTTATCAAATATATATTATAAAATAACATCTATATAATTTTATTTCAAATAGGTAACATTTTTAGTGTGATTTTATGAAAGGAAATGTGACAAGCAATCACCAGTTTTTGTTTTTATACATGTAGGTCAAAATAAAAATCAATGTAATAATCAATGTAATGTAGTGTAATAAAAATCAATTTCCTGCCTTTAATTCAGTTTAACTCATACTTATTTATTGTTTTTTATTGTTATTCCATATACATTTTATTTCAAAATGCAATTCACATTATATTACAGGCCTTTTGTGAATTAATTATTAATTTTAAAAATTTAAATACACATTTTGTTGTAGGTGGTTGAAACATGCAAAGCAGCAAAATCATCCTCAAAGAGCAAATCTACTATCAAAAACTTGTACTGTTCAGCATGTAACAAGATGTTTAAAAATGTTAATTCCTTTGAAAATCATGAAAATAGTCGCAAACATAAGGAAAATGTTGCGAGTATGACTTTAGAGGATGATATTGACATTTCTGATGAAGAAGCAAATGAGAATGATGTTCAGGAAACTCTTGACACAAATGATGACAAGGTCAATGGAGAGGAACAAGGCGAAAATAAGGGTAACTCTACATCAGATATTGAAGACAATGATATCAGAGAAACTCTCAGTGATGACTCTGATAAAATACAGGTATATTTTGTACACTCTACATAGTTGTGCTATTATGTATACAATTTCATTAAATTTTATTTTTATAATTTACTTTTCACTTATACAGGCATTACCTAAAAGCCAAAAGAAAAAGAAAAATAAGAAGAAATCATTCATTCCAATGCCAGAGAGTGAGGGCAATGATAGCCATGATGAAATGAGTTTTAATGAGATAGAAGGTCCTGCTAGAAGCCGCAAAGCTAAGAAATTTAACATGTTGAAAAGCCAAATACAGGCTAAGAAAGAAGCTAATCTTAAGAAAGGATCTCAATCACAAACTTCAACAGAGAACTTGTATGAGGTATCAAGTACCACACCAACTGATGACCCCTTAGGAGATAACGCATTGCCTAAAGACAGACCAGCTCTACCAAAGACTCAGAGGAATATTAAAGGTAAAAAGCTGGTAGATCGTAAACCATTACGTCCCAAGGCTAGTGAAACTGAAGATTCAAGTAGCGCAATAAACCTCAAATGTGTTATCTGCCAAACAGACTTCCCTTCTAAAAATAAATTATTTGACCATTTAAAAAAGACAGGCCATTCAGTGCCACTTCCCCAAACTAGCTTCACACAAAAAAAGGGAAAGAAAAATAATAGGTAAATGTGCAATTTAGATAGGAAGAGAAGTATTATTATTATTCATTGAGAATCAAATGGTTTTCTTCAATCCTTACATCTGTAAAGTGACTTTATCAATCTATTTATTAAAATTATGATCACTCAATAAATAATGCTGTTTTTTATTTACAAATAAATATTTATCTTTATATTACATGAACAAAACTTAATTATTTAACTTATATGATAATTTTAATACATGTACACTACATACAGAAAATATATTGAAAAATGGAAGTTCATATATTGCTAATTACAAAGGGTTTGTAGACTAATATGGAGATATTTATTACATTATAAAACATCATTCACTAAAGGTTTGTTTACACATCGTATATTTTACAGAATACAGAAAACATTGACACATTGAAAGGCAGTGGCCATTAGAAAAGTATTAATTTTTTTTAATAGAATAATGACATGCAAAACAAACTACTTGGTCTATATTACTTTAATCCTACTTGTAGTTATAGTTACAACACTAAATGCTAAAACAAAAAATTATCCTAAAGAAATACAGTGGTACAGAATATTTTAATTGCACTTGTGTACTACATTCTTACTACTAAACTTTATTAAAAAATTATTCAAACTCTGGAATGTCTGCAAAACTGTATCCTGGATACTCCTTGTAGGCATAATATGCTATCCTCATATGATAAGCACCAGGGAGGAACATAATACCACCCAAGACAATCATGGGCCAAAGACGGTCAGAATATTTAGTGTCAATGTGACCAGTAACTATAAGGCTTCCTACAATTAACAAAGAGGTCCCGACAACAAACAGAAATGCTGCTAAGCTTAAAGCTTTCCAAGGTATCTTCAATGGAGGCACTTCAAACTGAGCGTCGGAAAATCCACTATCATCGTGTGGCACAGAAATGTATCCATCATTTGGCCGCCGCAGTCGAAACCTCGACATTCTTTCACTGAGCGCCTAAAAAGTAATAATATCTTTAACATCAGTTATGGTTTAAAATTTACAAAAATTGTAGGAAATGTAAAGGAATATCTAATTAATGATTTTCAACCTTAATCTTTATTTCCTTAAATTATACTTATGTTTTATAAATATTTGAAATTTAAATATTGGCTAGTTATATTTTTAAAACGAACTTTTTCATAAATTATAAACACAAATCTTATAAGAAGTGACAAGTGTCAAGCATTGAATTTTCATTCATTCCGATAGCACAGAACAGTGACAACTGCTAATTTAAGCTGAAAGCCTATTATTTTAAGCTCGCTTATTAAGGAGTTTAAACGGTTTTGTAAAATGTTATCGATTATCGCATTCTTTGTTGATAAAACATTTGTATAATGAATACTTTTTATTTTCTCTGTTTTTACAGACTGCTTTATGATATAACTTTGTAAAGAAACTGTCATCTCTTATGAGAAGCTTAATAAAAAATTATAAAAGAATAAATATTTGATTCGTATAGAGGCAATACTAAGGGTAATGTCATTAGGCTACGAATAAATTTTATTTCAACGTTATCTTTTTTAATCAAAAAAATATATACATTTATTTTAAATTGCATTATTTGTGCAATTTATGTAACAATCAGTTTATTACCATTATATAGTCAAAAGCTTTGTTCAAAAAATGGAATGTTTCTCTGGACATATAACTTTTTACCCGAATACTGATTTGAAATGTTTATCAATGTATTCTATAAATAAATCAACAAAAATTATATGTATCTTTACCAATCACTAAATTTTTATGTCAAAAGGAATGGAAACGAAATTTAGTTATGTCTTCTTTCGATACATGATTTACACATGCCTATATTTTCCTCATTCTTGTGTGAATGCAAAAAAAAACCAGTTGTCTAAAGTATTTTATGTGCGATAATTACAGAGTAAAAAGAGAATGATATAATATGGTATAAAAAAACATAAACAGGGTAAAGAGGGTTATTAATTGTTTATTTCTTTGGTGTTGTTATTGTGTTTAAAGTATTACAAACTTATAACGGTACACATTGTAAATGTCAAAAAATAATTGTAGTTATTAAAAATAATAATAGGTATCCTGCTCTCGATATTGGAATATTTTCAAGCAAACTTAAATTCTTTCATTCAGTTTATACACATTCAAAGGACCAATTATAAGCAATGTTTTTTTGAAAAATACTGTATAGTATCATGACACCGTATAGTATGACATCGGGCTTTTTTTATATAAACAATTATTGCTTAAGGTCACCTTTATAACTTTCAGATAAGATAATTATTGACCTTAAGATAACTGGAAGATAAATGTATTGTTTTGAAAGTTTTTTTACATTTTTTTTTACGCAGCCCTGTTATTTGAATATAGAAATGTCAGCACTTGATGATTTAGTGTGTACTTAATATTAATAAACTCTTTTCCACGTAGATGAAAACAAAAGTAATTTTTCAAATACACGACGAAGCGAATAAATACGAATAAATCACACGTATGTCTTATATTTCAGTGATTTCGGTAACCATCATCCTTATTTCTACTTAGTATATACTCAATTTACTGTACTATTAATATCTTTAGTCAAGATTAGTTTTTTAATTTATCGGGTACAGACACAGACACATTATCGGCCGGGAGATTTCAATTTGTAATATATACACCCAAAAATCTTTAGCTTTTACTACGTATTTTAGGACACGATGTATCATATTTAATGTATAAAATAAATACATAGAGTGACTAGTGTTTATTTTTGACTGGTGTTCGCAGCGCTGTTGGAACGACAAAGCTGTAAGACAATTAGATCCTCAGAAAAATTATTCTTAAATTAAGTATGAAATGTGACACACGATTCGTTACGACGAGACGTAACACGTGACGACGCCAGTCTGTCTGGCTTCCCTTTCTCTCAAGCATACGGAATCGGTAGGCAGGCTCCTCCTCTCTCACTCTTACCCACAGCGCTAGCCATATTTTGATATACAGTGCAGCCGTATTTAGTACGATTAAATAATGATACTTATTATTATGTACATACACAAAATTCTAAAGTACATATTCAAGAATTGTAACTAAGAATACAATACATTTCATAATCATTAAAAAAAGATATTAATAAAAAACCTTTCTTTACATTATTATACATAAAATTAAAGTAACAATTTACGCTTTTCTTAAGTTAAACAATTTCAATATTAAGTAGTTCAAATTACACGTTTTCTTTATTTTAATCAGTCAACGATTGTTTCTTTTATTCTGCAAAAAAGTGAGAAAAATATTCTAAGAACTTATCATAAAATTGAGGAATAAATTATTTGCGAAAACATATAAATATATTCTTGTTGATTTAACTTTTAAAATACATTTTAATTTAACACATATTGTGGTTAATTATTTGCTTAAGAAAAAAAGGTTATTGATATGTTAGTAAAAAAATATAAAAAATGTGAATAAAATAATTGTTTTTCCACACGTAAAAAACAATGCTTTTGAAATTATAGAGATATTTTTAAAATAAATTGTATGTAATATTAAGCTATATTTATTTATAAACTTTTTTGCACAAAAATAGTACGATCAATAAACTTAATGCTAAAGAATTGTTTTAATAGTGAATCAACATATTAAACAGAAAAACTTTAATTTTTAGACAAAATATTTTTTAGGCCACAATTTTATATAATACTTGTATATAGCGTTGCCAGGTGTCCGGATAAAGCCGGACATAGGTAGGTATTACGTGTCCGGCCGAAGAAAATAGTGTCTGGCTTGTCCGGCTTTTGTGAAACTTTTTACCTACCTACAACTGATTTGGCATTCGATTTTATTTATTATTACACTAGAACATACAAAATTACCTAGAATATAATAAATTATACTGAGCAAAATACTGAGATAAAATCATCAATAAAGTAGGGTGTCCGTCCTTTCTACTCAAACTAGCTGATCTGTTAGGTTACGCTACTAGGTTTGGCGACCTAGCAACTCTATTTGTACATCTTTTTGAAGAATCAGGACTTTTATACAAAATGAAACGGATTTAACAGATTTATCCTACCAACAACACAAACTTTACAAACATAAGAATAACGAAAGCGTAATGAAAATAGTGATATCTATTTAGAATAGAACTTCAACAATAGTTTTACGTATGATACAACGGCATAAAAATGATTGTTTACCTTTTAATTGAGGTAAATATTGAAAATAAGTTTGTAATACTTATTGATTTTCGAATAAGATATTAAAAAAACAAAAAAAAAACACGTGCACAGTTTTGGGCGTGTGGCAGGATTTTTTTGAGTCTAATACACTTTCTTGACTCTTCTCTTCTAATCTTCAACAGACCGTCCACTAATCTCAGACTAACATCTTTGAGCTCTTGCATAACGTCGACACCAGTTAAACGATGATTTCAAAGACACATGTAAACGATAAAACGAATATCCCTCTCAGATGTGTACTGCTACCATTCAGATCTAGATCTCGGGATAATCCTAGCAATCTCCCAAAAGCTTTTATAAACTTTCTAAACACTTGACTGACTTGTGTGGAGCGGACGTGCGACATCCCCTTGCCAGTCCCCTACCGAGCTAAGCCCTTCCCATAGAGCGACATTTTGTACTATATTTTCGTCCAAGACCAAGCGTCAAAAGTAGCGGACATGTTGACCAATCAACGTACAAAAGCCGACCATTTAAACAAAATCCAATATCATGCTATTTTTCTTTGAAACTTACTTCGAAACTTAATATGGAATAGCCATTAAATAATAATGTAATTTAAATATCAATACATTTAATTTAAAGTCAATGTAAAGTCAACAATTTAACGTTTACAATAATGCCATTTTTGTTGTTCTTGACTTATTATTGAGTATATAAGATCGCGGTAAAAGAAATTAAAGCAAGTGATTCTGTACTTTTACTCGCGAGAGAGAGAGAAATCACAACAATCAATCTAACGAACAAAAATTAACAAGAAGTTTTTTAGGATTTAATTATAATAAAATGAAGAGTATATTTTAAAATTTAAATTCAATTAAGATAATTCGCAATGTCAATCCGTAGTTTTGTAATGAAGACGTAGGAAAAATTTGTATTTTATTGTCAAAACAGTGCTTCAATGTTTTCGATACACGAGTGAATTTCTAAGTTTAATAAAACTAAACTAAGAGTTCCGTTTAAGAGACGTATTGTAGCAAACTGTCTGTTTAAAAATGATTCTAGTTATTTCTATTAGATCTACTCTAGTGTATGGTTCATTGTGTTAAGACTACATACACTCGCGGCAGGACTGCAGCTGCCCGGTGACCTTGACACGATGCGGCACGTTGCTGAGTTCGTTTGGACGTATTTAGTAGCCATCTATCTGATTTACAATATGCTATATATGCATTTAAATGCGCCATTTGTAAAAAAAAATCCATCATAAGGTATAAACTTCTTAGTTTTTCACGAATATTTTTTTTTGTATAATCTTTGATATTTTTGGCCATTGTTATATATAGATATATATACATTATGTAATTTTTAAATTCTTGTTAACTTCTCATCCCGTAAGACAATTATAGGCTCAGACATTATTTCATAGCAACTGTTGAGAGCCAAGTAACGCTAGCCAATTCTTTTATGTAAAGTTATTGCTCCTCTTCTAAAAATAAATCTCATAAATCAATAATCTGAGCTGGAACAAGATACAACATATTTTTATCTGTAAAGTAAGGATAATGCTCTATAAGAAAGTATTTTGGAAATCTTTAAACTTAAACTGCCTAACTTATAAAAATACTTAGTACTAATGTACTTAATAGGATAATACTAATGTACTTAATAGGATAATGCTCTATAAGAAAGTATTTTGGAAATCTTTAAACTTAAACTGCCTAACTTATAAAAATACTTTTACCCAGTGTAATATATTCACAGTTCTGTCACTTTCTTACTAACTATTTACATCAAAGGTGTGAAAGTGACAAAACAAGTAATATGTTATACTGGATATAAATATTTTTATTAGTACGTGGGATAAAATATTAAAATACGATAACGTTTGCGGCGTTAAGAAACAAATAATATATAAACTAAGTCATTCTAAGCTACAAAATTGACTTATAAAGAGAATTTGCCTTGTTTCAATAAAGCTTATATCTACAAAGAGATCTCTACCAGCTACCCATGAGTGTTGGAATTTTTTTTATAAATAATAATATAATATACACTACAACTACTACTATATTTATATCTATATAAACACAAAAATGCATATAATAGTAATAATTCACATATATAAAAAATATATATATAATTTTTGCTTGTATACGTATACGTATATAAAATATGACATTAGCATATAGAATACGTTTTCACTAAATTCTTGCGTATTTTTCGTAATACTGTACGTTACGCGTCCGTCTCGTCGGAGCGAATAAGGGCCGAGTTCTGAATGCAACACTGAATTATTCGGTTGTTACTAATAAACAAAAATATTTTAAAAAAAATAATGTTAAACTTAATTAGCACAGTCAGTAGGATTCCAAGTGAATTGTGTTTCATTTGAAAGCTTTTCGTGGAAATTTGAGACAACATCATGCATATCATCAAAGAACCCACAGGATCCTGAACATCAGTAAAGACCAGCAACGGTAATGGCGTAACTCAGAGTATAACCAGCAATGTTTGTGAACTAAGCATACAACTTTGTTTCTCCCAAAATTCCTTAAATTGTGTTTATTAACACTTAATTTTACATATTTAATATAATCTTATATTAAAAATTATCTTCTAATACTAATATAAAACTGTCGTGTCACAGTGTTTGTATCTAAATGCCTTTGAAACGGCTTGACCGATTCCTATGAAATTTTTTGTGTATGTCCGATATATGTGATATGTGAGAATATAACGTAATAAGTTTACCCCTAAGTGACAAGATCCATCCTAATTTTTATTTATTTTTGGACAATATATTTTTTTTATTTTTTGTATCATTTAACTATAACAAAATACATAGAACCGCACATTTTTATCATTCAACTTAATCGCTATTGCGATATAAGAACTTTATTATTTTTATTTATTTATTTATTTATTTATAAATTTTTGTACACACGGAATATAAGTAAAAAAAACACAAAGAGTAATTCGTACAAAGGCACTGCTTATTTCATAGTGATATCTCTTCCAGCAGACCTGTGAAAGGAGAGTTGTAAATGAGAGGCAGTATATTTGTGCAATAAACCAAAAAAAAAAGATAAAATAGACGATTAATAAAACAATTATGAATTATGAGGTTGCATGGGTAGCAGGTTTCATGTGGAGGGGAGAGGAGTGGAGACGAGAGAGATATTTAAAGCGTTTCTAAAGTTGAATGTGACGCATTATATTACAATATTTAAAATATATAAAATATTTATTATTATAAAATGTTTATTAGGAAGACAAACAGTTAAATGGAACGCGTACATAGGAACAATAAAATATACATAAACCAACAAAGTCTTCACATATTAAAAGAAACACAAAACTATCGCAAGACGACAAAAGATAAAATTTACTAAAAAAAATTAAATAGAAAATAATACATTTACTTTGTCAAAACTAATTAAACAAAAATAAAGAGTAATACAAAACTACGTAAATAAAAAAATAGGGAATAAATAAATTTTCATAAAGATGGGAACTTGGGAATTTTTTTTAAATATTTTTTATGGCAAAAATACGTCTGCTGGGTCAGCTTATATATAAATGATATGAAATACTTTGTTTTTTTTTTCAGTTCAGCTAAATGGCTTTTGAAGCCACTAAATATGAAACGGCATTGATTATTACTAGTATGCTAAGACCAGCCAGTCACAATAGATAATACAAAAAATTTGAAAGCGCGCGCAAAATTTCCCCATGCAAAGTCTATGGGAAAAATTAATTTTTTGACTAATTACTGCAATTAGGCTAATGAGATTTGAGAGTTGTCACTATTTTTCAGCAGTGTAGCATAATGAGACCTTTGATTTGAGCCATCAACGATATTTTTCCCTTTAGTGGTTCTCGAGCTACAGTGTGCCAACGAAATCGCTTCCTGCATTAATATATAAGATGTCCATTCTGCTCCGAATGTCCGACCTAAGACAGTATTAAAAAACTAGTTATACATAAATAGTATTCAATATGCATTCAATTTACTTGAGTTTAAGTAAGAACCATCCATCGCTTACTTGGTTCGCAATAAGTTAACAGGAAAAGCAAACGAAGCATTAGAACTTTATGTCAGGAGAATATATAAAAACATTCTTATAAACCGCTTCAGATAATTCCGTGATAAGGAGCAATTAATACAATAATTAAGGCATTTAAATAAAGATAGATTAAGCGAAGAACCATTCAGTTATTAAAAAATGTTGCTTCCATCATAATTAGTTTAGACTTTAATTAAAAAGAAGTCAATAATCAAATGGTTCTAAAAGTTTTTCTAAGCCATTTTGATCCTCTTATAGCCTCAAACATTAGACTTACAAGTAAGTATACGTGAATTCGAAAAGTAGACATTGTTAGTAAGTCAGGAGGAATTAAAGATATAAACGAAATGAATTTATTGAAAATAGAGTAAAACAAGCTATTCTTCCCTTTAGATGAAGCTTAAATTATAATCTAAATTAGAAATACTTCAATTGCAAAATATAGTGCGATTCGCCCAGGGATTTCTTCCAAATTAAAATGCAAATCAAATCAAAAACCATAAAACAGAGTCAACGCAGTCTCGCCGCGTCATTTCGCCATATTCCTAGATACACTAAAAAATCGCCACATTCATAGATACACTAAAAAACCATATCTGTGTGTTAATGGTGTGTTATATTCAACTAAAATAACATATCGGTGTGTTAACGGTGTGTTAGTGGTGTGGTATATGGTGTGTTAACCGTAGTCTTAATTAACTAAAATCAAAGTAAAAGAAATCATTACATTAATTACAAATTACATTTAAAGAGGAAATTTTCGATTCAGAGTTAGAATCCCCGAAATTTGAACTCGTAACCGCACCGAAAATTTTTTGTTATTGAAGCTAAACAAACTAGTTCTTCGTTTATTTAAATCAGAATAATAAATAACCCTTTATTTATATTCTTATTATTTTAAGAGTTAGTCAATAGATTTTTAATCAATACCGGATACCTCACAATCACTTATATCACAGGATTTAATAAAATAAACATTTACCATAATTGTTTTTAGCAGATTGTTTACATTATATTACGAAGAGAATAGTGACAAGAAACATAAATTCCTTTTTGCATCGGTTTAAAACGCATTATTAATCATTATTTTTAAAATACATATAGCATGTTCTTACTTCTTATGTTCAAATTTACTCGAATTGTAACAAATTATTTTGTCATCTAATTGTTGTGAATACGGTTGTTAAACAGAAAAATGAAAGCGGAATTAAATACTGCAAAAAAATAAAACTAATTTAAAAGATTATCCTAGTTAATTCATATGAGATAATAATTTAATGATAATTGTAAAGATATATTACCCAAATAAAGAATATAGTAACAAAAAAAACTATTGCGGGTAGATTTTAATAGGTTTTTTAAGCATTGCAGCCGATTGGAGCACATTTTTAAGAGAATATCGTACTGCTTTGGACAATAGCACATGCAGTAGCGATGATGATGTCTTCACCAGAGATAAATAACCTCATTGATTGATTAGACACCTAATTGTCTCTATGCATCACTTACGGTGCACTTTTTCCAGGCTCTATTGACTAAAGGTTGCATGGGTAGCAGGTTTCATGTGGAGGGGAGAGGAGTGGAGACGAGAGAGATATTTAAAGCTAAAGTTGCTAAAGTTGAATGTGACGCATTATATTACAATATTTTAAATATAAATGTTGAGCTGATTTTTGAATTTTTTGAATTTCTATGAGAGACTTCTCTGCATCCTTTGTGCAACCGATCAAAAGCGGCATACCTGAAAATTTCCAAATTTTGCACACTGATATACATCTGTCTGGTGGTGGTTTTAAAATTAAAAATTTTCCAAATATTCGATTTCGTTGCGGAATAATCATGAAAAAACTAAAATCAGATGGGTTTTAATAGGAAAAGTTTTACGCGCCAAAATTTAACTTTGCAATGACATGCACGTGCCAATTTTTTAAAGTTCTTTTTCTTTTTTTAAGATTTTTTTTTTTTTCTTTTTTTTTTCTTGAAAAATAGTTTACAGCAAAACAGGTCGAAGTTTTGTAAATTCAACTTCAGTGGTGTTTGCACCACGTTTCGCTCAACATGCTAGTAGATACCGAAATTATGCGAGCGCAGCGAGTCAAAATTGAGGTCTGGATCACGCTCCTAGTTATAAAAAACATGTGACTTACATATGATTTTTCATTTAGTTAGTTAAAAAATCGTTACATATTACTTTATTCAAATTTCCACGATTTTTTGGATAAGTAAGAAAATGTGCTCACGATCTTTGTTTGCCTTAAAACCCAAAGGAACACCGTTGGGTTTTAGCAAACAAAAATAAACGATATAACCACACTTTTGCCATTGACGCCGACCACACGGTGTCCACGTTAATCCAAAAAAGGTTACTATTCTCTTACACAAAAAAAAGATTTTTAATAGCTATTACAGCTACGTTTTTATGATGAGTGAGAGAACAGTTGCTCGAATCTCTCTCTCCAAGTATCTTTCGATCTCCCTTTTCTTCAGCGTCGGAACAGTAACAAAAAACTCCTTATTTGCAAATGTATATTCCGAATGCACTTTCGCAGCAAACAAAAACAACTTTTATTTATTAAAAGTTATATACTTTTAACCAATTTACTTAATGTCAGAGTCTACATTTTCTTACTCACATGGCAGTAATTGCACTTAAGAGAATTCATGTTCTAGTTACACGCTTCCAAAAGGTAGCTCCATGAAAAAGAACCAGCAAGAACTCTATGGAATAAATAGTCTTTTAAGTAATTTATAACATTACAATTAATAATAGTATTATCTTGTTGAGTCATAGAATAGAATTCTAATTTCTGAATTTTAGAAAGAAGCGTTATACCCAAAAAAGATTAGAATAATTAACCACGGCTCAACTAGTTCTATGAAGCTCTCACATTTACATGGTTTAACTTTAAATATTAAAATAACAGCAATTATATTGTCTGAAATAAGAACGTTAATAGATATACTATACGAAGCCGTTACAATGAAGCAACATGTGCAGAATTCTCAACAAATTTATTATTACAAGACCTGCTTTCTTCGACATATGCCTTAGAATTACTAGGTCCACGCAAGCGGGGTTAGCCTCGCGACGCAGCGCACGCGAAACAAAAACGTTCTATATGTTTATTATATGGGACACATTTTATCAATTACCTCAAAAACTACAATAACGATTCGGCTGATTTTCAATCCAGACCAGGTTTTGCTCATTAAGCGTATGTGTGCAAAATTTCGTGCGTCTAGCTCGTAAATTGAAGGTGGAGTAGGGTAACAAAGAGTTGAAAATTTGGGTAGAAAAGAGCTTCGCTTCGCTCAGCTCAATTATTGTTATTATTATAAGCTTTGAACATGAGAAAGAGTTTAAAATATTTCAACCGTTATTTGGGTTGTTAATTTTGAAAATTCATTGTAAAAAGTAATTAGCCCAAAAATAGAAAATTATATATATATAAGAGTTGCTTGTAGAGCTTCATATAGGCTTGACTCTTATGAGATCTTATTTATCCATAGAATCCAACCCCCACCCACCCCCTGCATCTCTTTATTCTTCATAGTGTACCGCATGTGCAGATGTCTATTGCTCACTTTTACATATGGCGAATATAACGATTACTTCAGGCGCCATCTAGGGGACACAAAAAGTAATAAAATAAAAAACAAATCCTAATTTAAAATTAAAAACAAAACAAATTTTAAATAGACATTTAAAAAATTTCATATTTTTGATTCATTCTAAAATTAGTCTAAGACGGGTCTTTAAACCCTTAGTATTCAAAAGCTTTTTCGAGGATCATAATGTCACTAAAATTGTTACGTAACTAAAGTATTTTACTAACACTGTTACGTAACATCTGCCTCAAACACTAAAAATGACCTAAGGGACATAAGCTAACTAAATCTCAAGAAGTGATATATTCAAGTCTTCAACAAAGGAATTAAGAATGAAAGCAGGTCACCTGGAAGAATCTAAAGATGAAATCTTCTAAAGGTAAAAATATTTCACTCTCTAGAGTCCAAACTTTAATTGAATTTTTAATTTGGCTTTTTAAACCAGCGTCGAGTGAAAAGATATTAATTACTTTAACATATTAAGGTCTTATATTTTAATAAAGAAAATGTGCATAAATATAACATTTTCTTTTCTTAAATAATTTTTTCCGTATCTTTTATTAATTGTACTATACAACAATAAATACTGTACATAATACGAGAAGTTCTTTTCTGACCTGAATAAAGTTCCACCAACATTCAAACAACGAATTATAAAAAAAAAATACACGAAAAAAAAAAAAATGATTTATAAAAAATTATCTGTATGTCACACAATGGATTGCCCCATATGACAATCAATCTAACAATTTTTTGCTCAAGAACCCAGGGCATTGATCAACTAGCCTAACTCTTCAAAGAATTATAAGTAATATTTATATTCTTTTATTATTAATTACTAATTAGTTAATAGGTTTTGTGTCTGTGTGTTTTTTATTACGTCATTTGAATAAAAAACAAAAAAATATTCTGTAAGTAAAAACTAAGTAAAAATTAAGTTCTTAAATTAAATTATTTTAACATAGACTCATTGTTATATTTTTTTTTTGCGACATTACTTTTAAGATCTAGAAAGATCGTGTTGAAATCTAAGCACAATTATTTCTTATTTCAGCATTATGATAGATTAATCATTTAAGAGGAAAATAATACCACTTATGTGACGAAGCAACTTGTAACAAGATAGTCGGACGCCATTGCTGGACAATCGCCAAAGAATGTAATACTGAGAACTTTTTAATCAATAAAAATTAATACTTATTTAACAGCTGATTAACATAACTGAGAACGAACACGTAATATAACTAAATTTTCTCCTTTAAAACTCTACATTTTACGTAGCGGTCTTCACAAAAACGGGCCGTTATTGTAATCAATACAAAAAACTGTATAAGTTGACGTGTGCGAAATCAAGATATAATAGTTCACGGTGCGTGTATAATGTGTATAATGCGTAGATTAGTCTAATCGCTTGCGGCAAGGAGCCGGCGTCGTATGGCGCATGCGCGTGTTGCAGCGCGCGCACCGCCCGCCGCTGTCAGGCCAGCTCAGTGCTCACTCCGCCGGCACACCGATCGCGAAGTACACGCGCCCCAGGTTCGCTAGCCAAGCAACGCCGGCCCCTCGCGGCCAGGAGCCCTGTCAGGCGCTTCCTTACCCTACACACCACACCGAACCATCTGGGGGACACAGCCGGCGTTCGCGAACAGGGCTCCGCGGACTAAAGGTATTTTTTTTGTAATTTGAATAACATGTCCGCCCTCTATTGCTTTTCATTTGCACCGCAATGCCACATTTGTTAACGATCTCGCAAAATAAAGTTCCCCCACAGCATGTTGGGCCATGCGGGGTTGTCGCATTATGGCAGGGGACAGGAATAAAAGTGTACCGGTTTACGAGTCTTGTCGGTGGCATGTACGGCATTAGTATTTGACCTTCTTTCTTTACGGCTTCGTAAAAAAATCGCAAATATTTAGCTTACACGATATATATTTACAAAGCATACAAAAATTTCCTCATGTATACATACATACATAATACTTTTCGATACATAAAAGTTTATGTTCGAAAAGGTTATATAAAAAAATCATTTGAGACTTTTTGGCATATCAAATATTTGTATAATTAACACGCAATACCTCTAGTTTTATTCCAATTAACTGTAATGAGGTAATTTACGTGCTTTGAAAGAACTAAAACCCTTTATAATTGAGTAACCCTAAGGTACACACCTCTTTCTTGTAATCCTTGAAAACTACCTTATGCAGATATCGAATATAATATAAGCAATATCTTTTTCATAATACATTTCAATATACCCACAATATGAATATGGTAATGAAAAAACTTTTAATGACCTTACATATTGTTTCAAAAATATTATTAACGTTATTGTCAGATATTTCAAACACGGCATTGCGCTAAGAAATTAAGTTATACATTAAACAAATTTATATTACTTCCGCCCGCAGCTATGCTCGCGTGGATTTCGGAAATTCCTTGTTAATATTAAAAACATTGTTTCTACTTAAAATATTCTAAAATTACTCTATTAATTAAGAAAGGTTTTCATAAATTATCGTTACATTTCGATTCATTAACATAAGACAATAATATAAATATATGTTAAATCGTTTTTTAGGAATTACACTATATTTTACCTTACAAAAGCATACTTTTTATTTTTCGAATTTATCGGGTTCACACAGACTCAGACACGGCAGGGAGACTTTATTCAATTCCTATAGATTCGTATGACAATAGTGTCTATACTATACTATATAGATATCAATGTAAATAACACACAGGATATTACTTATTCACTTTATAAGAAAAATATAATTCTTTTATTATGAAATAATCTCATTATCCACTTTATTCAAATAAAATTTACCTTCTTACCTTTCGTGACTCCCTCAAAGACTTATATCTTTTATTCTCCCAGGACTAAAGTTCGAACAATAAAAGACGATCTTGAAAAAGAAACAATTTTTTTAAAAGAAAGTCTGATTTGTAGTTTTTGTGTGCTTTTAGAAAGCTGTCGGCTTTTAAGATGAGTATTGATCCCGATTTCAAAACCACTTTGACAATGCGACAGGCTAATCTAGATAGGCACAAATTGGTATTGTCTTACGAATTATTTGGAAGATTTCGTTAATTTGATTGTCGTTCAGAATCTTATTAGATTGTCATCTTAATTGAAATTTATAGAAATTTGAACATAGCACAGATTTTAGTTGACTTTCATTGAGTCTAAATAATCCTCTTCAATAATAAAACCTAGTTTACTTTCATGTTAAAACCTATATAGAAAACCTCTCTATTATATTATTATTTTTTTACTATTGTTTTTCTCTCGATATAATAATATGATTTCAAAATCAGATGGCTTTGTTTGCTGTATGTAGGAAGTTGACAGTTAAATAACTGTCATTTTAGTATGGTTATGGTAACAGCATTACTACTAGCGCCATCTAGGCGAAGTGTGAATTTTCAATAACGTTTATTTTTGAGGATAGAGTTGGTATTACTTTTTTTCTTTATAAGTATTGATTCGCTTTCTTTTATATACCTATCTTTTTAATATTGATGTGGAGTGGCTAGGCCATGGAGGTCGTTAAATATTTTATTTGTTTATCATTATTTTGTTAATCATATTTAACAACAATTACTGTATTACTACCTCATGAGTATTTGAGATGACAGTCTTTTAAGTTTAAATAATTACTTTTCTTCCAAACTGCTTCCAAGTTACGAAAAGCTGCTGTTAATATTATAAATTTTGTGCTTTGTTAATTTCCTCATCTTTGCATAGTTTTATTATCTCTTAACAAGTTTTTAACTGACTTTCATTGCAATGAATAACTAGATAAATTCCTGATTCCTGATTTTTTTTTTGGTCAAATGAGCGCACGATTCTTTAAAGTAAGTCGTTCCATTGCCATGACAAATCTATATATAAAAATTGCAATTGCTTTTTCACCAGTGAGGTATGGGGAGATATAGAGGATAAAAGAACATAAGGAGTGGAAGAAAGGGAATTAAGGCATCCCACTCTGAGGTTCAATAAAATAATTACAGCTTGGCTCTACCATCTAAAATTCATATCAAAGCAAGCAAGGTTTTGGTAGGCCTTTGGCTGCTTCAGAGTTCTTCGTCTATTAATAAATTGGTTCTGTCATTCGTATTTTTAATCTGTAATAGTGTTGAGTTCCGACGCTTGAATGCTCGAATATCATATTCAAGCGTTTAAACAGTTTTTGGAACAATTTTAACACATACTTTTTTATTCTTTCCCATTCTCCTTAATTATAAAACTATATCTCTCACAGACTATATATACAAATTCAATTTTGCAACTACATTATTGATGCTCAATAATCTATGAATACTGATGATTTTCCTTTGAATAGCCAGTATAGTGTTTATCGTAGGTTTAATTAATATATAATAATCTTCTCCCTTTAATGTTGGACTCACAACAATTTATTATATTCACATCATCAGATTTAATCTTTCGAAAGTTATAACACAAATATTATGTGTTGTGAGTGTTGACTTCACTTACCTGTATTTATAAAATTACTGACACATTTTTTTGTAAAACGTAAATAAATAATAAAATTATATTCTAATTTCACTATAAATAGTAGTTTCATAATAAATTAATATTTTTAAGAACCTCAACAACTAACGTATGAGCGCCATCTTGCTTCACATGTGTTATAAGGCTACATTTACACATTTGATAATATAAATCATTATTTAAAGATAACCTTGAGACAATGCGTCTGTCGCTTTACAGCGCTTTTTTGCTGCAGGATACGTGGAATTTTTAACCTTACATAACGGGTCGAGACTAAAATTTACATTTGACCTTAACTATAAATCTTTTTTGAAATAAGATTGGGTTACTAATTAAAGTTAAGATACATTGTTAATATTTTATATATATTTGAGTTATGTTTTTATTAATTATTTTAATGTATAACAAAAATAAAATTTTTAACTAATTAAAAATTCACGTTAAACTACGGCATCTCAAAGTGTCACGTGGTAAGTTTGCGGGGACTTTGTTAACTTCTACGTAATGACTGTACAGCTGATAGAAAAATATTTTGTCATGGAAGAATTTTATAACGATTATAATTTATTATTACATAAAAAGTCACAAACTTTTGCAATTAGAAACAGTATTTCTTACCCACGTAATAATATTGTTTTATTATTTTTGAATCAAATGTATTTAATAAGTTATTAGAATTTTAATCTGATTCTGATTCAGCTTTAAAATTCTGTACTGAGACTACATTTTAGAAAATTAATTTCGTTCCTCTGACTTATTAATTACTGAGCAGAATCCTAAGAGTGTAAAATATTTAAGGATTTCCATACCTTTAATAAATCAAAAGTTTTGAAGGTCTTATAGTTTTATTTGAGCCTTAGTTCATTTATATGAATATATTTTTATACTTCCAGAAATTTTTAACTTCACAATGTTATTTTTAGTATCTAAATGATTAATAATTATTTTTCAACTCTTAATTATTGAGATAGTTATAGTATTACAAAATAACAATTAACGTTTGAAATTGTCTTTAAAGATATATGAAATAAAACTATTTTATATTATTAAAATTCTCGTATAATTTGGTTACATTTTAATTTTAACCCGATGATTCGAATGCTTTGCAGCAATCGTGTTCACGCGTAGACGAGTTGTAAGTGTCTGCAGGTAAATCAGTTAATTAGTCATTTGACTAGTTTTTTTTCAAAAGCTTAATATAGTTATTTATTTTTAAAGACAATATAAAACATAATTTCTGCTGTGGCTTTTTTATAGAAAATTTGGTTATAATATACGAAAAAACTAATAGATTTCAGCTGCGTCCCGGTTAAAGAAACAGTCATAAAAATAATTATATATCCATTGAAGCGAGTAGCGGTATGGTATATGAAGTGGTAGATCGGCGGAACGGTTTCAAAAAGGTTGCGGTTTTGAATTCTACTCGTATCCATACATTTTGACTTGACATAGAATTCACTAGCTTTTGCTCGTGTCTCTGGCTAAAAAGACAGACATCATTGGATTGATCATAATAAAAGCTATATAATGTTATAATATCTACAAACCATCGACAAAACGTATATTAGGTGAATAAAACCTTAATTGGTTAAGTACGTTAAAAATTACGAGATCATACACCACTAATTATACTAATATGAAAAAATAATGTATTAACACAAAAAACACCGAATTATTTGGCTTAAATATTTCACATATAACCAAGAGGTACCTGAGTTCAATGTCCAGGTCGAGCAACGTTTTGTAATTTTCAAATAACAACATTGACAGGAAGTTTGCTCAGATTGGTCTATTCAGGTCGTGGTGGAACTTTGGTAAAATGAGTGCATACAGAATTGACATTGCCTTCATGACTCCAGCACTGTTTTAAAATTGGAATGGAATGAAATTTAGCTTAACAAAATTGCCTTAAATGAAACAGAAAAAGAACATGCTTTTCCCAAATATTTTGACCTCTCATCCCACATTCAACGAACATAAGCGTATTTAGATAATAGAAATATCAAAACGCACATATTTAATTATTTTTAACGATTGTTTTAACGCCATCTTAAACTACGAATCGAAAGAAAAATATACCTTTACACTAAACATTATTCTAAACTAAAAAAAAACAACGTTCAAGCATAAAAAGCTATTTGCATTTCAAAGCTTTTACCTTTGCGGCTCTTTAATATTTACAACTTTACTTTTGAACGTAAGATGAATGACATGCTAATAATTTTTATTAGACTTTTAAACTTTAGAAATAAACCTTGTAATATCTTCTATTTATTTGCTGATCGATCTTAAGCGATTAATAACAATGAATATCTACAATTTACTGTAAAGTAATTAAATATTTTAAGCGATAAATAATATCAATAATTTAGTGAAGTTATTTATTTTCTTAAACGATTGATAGCTGTAAGTATCAACAATTTTTTATAATTTTATTCGATATTTTAAACGATTAAATGCAATTAATAAAAAAAATTTTGTAAGCTTATTCAATATTGTAAGTGTCTATTATTTACGTCACAATAAGCCCTTTAATATGATTATTTTATGCAACCGTTGTAAAGAGCATGTCAAAAACAGAGTATATATCACGAATACTGTTTAGGTGAGTTCAATTCAGTACACACGCTAATCCATCACGCCATTTTGAAGTCACTAAAATATCGGGTTATTTTTATGTAATCTTATCTAAAAATCTATTATAATTATATAAAAATTATATGGCAATTAATAAAATAAAGCTTATACGAAAATTTTGTTGAAGAAGTTTTATATTTACTTATAATAAATCAGTCGTAAATTATTTAAGTACGTTTTTGTAGTTAATTTGATTTTGGGAAACTACTTATATCAGAATAATAACAAATGAAATTATTTATCACATTACTTTATCCGCTTTTATTATAAGTTTAGAATATAAATATAAAACGTACCAGTGCTATAAATGCACTTTTGAATTTCCTAGATGATAGAGACGACGCCATTGTGAGTTCGTCCGCAATAAGATGGCAAGGTTAACAATAGTTTGCATACAGCAATTTGAATAAAATCCAAGCATTCCATGAAAAGCATATATAAGTAGGTTTTATCAAATATATTTTGTAAAAGCGAGAATATTCTAGAAATATGACGTATTAGTGCAGACATTTAAGGTTATATTTTTTAAAACATATAACACATTTTGCATAATGTATCAAAATGCGGTTAGCGGTAATGTTTCTACTACACAGAACAGATGTAATCTACTTATCCCTCGTTTAATGGAATTATTTACTCAACCATGAGATCTTTTTATATCATTGAAACGAGATTAAAAGAACAAAATAACTTTTGTGATACTGAAAACCGAACAATAAAATTGTGCATGTCATTAAAAAATACAGAGCATAAAAAAAATAAACTTCGGCTGTTATTCAATAAAAAAAAAAAACAAATTTAAGAGGACAGAAAAATAAAAAAAAAGCAGTGATCGATCGTTGACGGCCACTGCAGTGGTTTTGCAGACTCGGCGTCGCAGTCTCTAGCGAGTCGGGCCGGCGCGATTCACACGCAAATTACTCACACTTAGCTTTGAATTTATACGACTTGTGTTTCCTTTGTCTGTCACACTTCGTTATTTTATAATAGCTGGACTATTTTCTTCTTCTTTTGTTTTAATAGATACGTTAATTTCCATTCACCATCTTGATTAGATTATAAATAAGCATCATTTTTATTATGTAGGTTAACATTTTTGTTACAACCCAATGGAAGTGTACATTACAATGTTTCATTTTTCTATAAATATAAAAAAAAAAATAAAGAAACGGAGGGGTTTTTTTATTAAGGAAAATAGAATACTGATAGTTCTTGACTAATTATATAGAATTAGAACGTGTGTAAGGAAATTATTGTCAGTAAAAGAAGTAACTATTAATTCAGGTTCTCTCTGAGTACATCACGCCACTAAACACGAAATAAAGTCTCTCAAATCCATTAATTTAAAATGAAATCAAAACTATTTGATCAAAGGTTGGAGAAATTATCTTCAATATTATTACTTTTATTTTCACTAAATAATTATGACAATCAAAACTGAAAAACAGCACCAAAATCGGTCCATCTATTAGGAAGCTATAAACCCACAGACAGACGCTAATACATGAATATTATCTCTTTTAAGTTGGTTAAAAATACAAATGATTTAAATAAATACATGCATACTATGAACTTTCACAGTAAATTGGCAGGTTTTCACACGTTTTTAACTTCTAAAACATTCAAAACAAGTGCTACGCCCGCGCTACGTATGCTACGAGTGCTACGAAACTCGTAGTTAATGAACGAGTCGAGAACTTTTTAGCTTTTCAACTGTTTTGTTTCATTTAAGCTTAATTTCCAAGTTCTAAGATCAATTTGTACATGCATGTACATCATCAGCTTGTATCGCGTGCGGCAAAACGGTTCAACCTTGACCTGATGCAGCTTTTAGTGCAGTTTGATAATATGTATATAATAAATATTTACACATGCGTTCCGTGCACTTAACTTTCAAGTTTAAAATAGTTAACTATTACTTATTATTATATTGTTAAATTTTATTTTGCTATGCCTCCTAACTGGTAATTATTATAATGTAACAAAAATTAACATTCAAGTGCATGAAAGCTACTCCTTTAGCCTCAATACTATGAATGTTTATCGATTTTACAGTTATACATATTACATACGTACATGACATTTACGATACTATATTGAAATATTTAAGTGTTCTTTAACTTGTTCTAGAGATGGAAATCGTGCCCGAAGGGAAAAACTTTCGTTTGGTAACCGAAGACGAGCTCCCTGCAATAGCTGATATCCTAGTGCAGTATATGCCTGAATCTCTAAAGGTATTATTTTATCTAAATATAAACTAAAATAAATTAATTTTAGAATTTACAACATATAAAATGGCTAAACCGATTTTGATTTCATTTGTGTGGAATGTTAATATTTTCTTTAAAATGTTAAATTTTTTCAATTGGACAGTACAATAGGAACCACTCTCGAACATGCAGTAATGTAGTTATGTAAAATATATACTTTTACTTATCAAAATAAAGAGACTTTATGTATACGAAGAAAAAAATTTATTCTCAAATTTAGTTTTTGAGTACATAAACTTGAACATAGCATCATATATTCGATCTCAGGGTGGCGCCAACAGTCCCGGGCGAGCTGCCAATTTAGAGATACCAAATATTAAAACCATTGGTCTGGAATTAATATTGACAAAAAATATGCAGAACCCGAGTTCACTCGATTATTAATTGCTTTGTGAATTATATTTACACAAATAATCTCGGTTTCGATAATCAAAAATATACCTTTAATAAAAAGTCCTCAAATAACTTTTGCGGGCTCTTCTCCATTATCAATTTGAAACTGATAATTAAAAAAGACAATATAGCCAACATAATAATAAAAAATTCCTTTTTAAATTTATATGGCAAAGTTGTTTCAAAGGATACAGCTTCCGTTAATTGAATATTCGTTTTCATTAATGTTAACACTATAACGAAGTTAATTATAAATGTTACTTTCAGTTCCATCAGACGATTCAAACATATCTCAACAACAAAGTCTGGGACTTTAATTTTTATGTAGCAAAGAACTGGCCGGAGGACCCGGTCTGTCTGCATTTCCCTGGATGTACGAGCACGGTTAGTGTGATATACCCTTTTAATATGTTTTACTGAATAATATCTCTAATAGATCAATTGAAACAAGTACTACACTTGTGCGGACAAGTCATAAAGCAACCTTTCTTTGTATTAAACTAATGTTAATTGATATTTATTAATAATTTATGTCACTGTTTATTTATATTAGTCATTAGTTCTAATATTTAAAATTTGTGGTTTTTAGTTAAACATGTACTTCAATCTCTCTCTCCAGTTATATATAATTTACCATAGTAGGTATTCTTTTACATAAGGGCTGGTATAGTTAATAAACACATTACATTATATTACATTACATTTAATTACTTTAGCAACCATAACAGTTTATTAAAATATAAAGAAACAATAAATTAAATTCTAACATCTTGTTTATAAAATGAACACTTTGATGGAACACATTAATCACATCGCTGGCTTCTCAAACGAAGCTTAAGTAGTCTTCAAAAAAACTGTTAGTTTTTCATGAGAGGAATCTTATTGCAATATTAAAGTTGCAAAGATCTTGCTGGCTTAAAACAGCTTTGCTGGCACAAAATAATTATTGCACTAAGAAAAAAAAATATTTAAAAAATTTTACAAAATTTACTCACGTACATGAATATTTTAATTAAAACCTTCGTTAATTATGTTTATTTACAAAAAATACGTTCCATACAAATTCTATAATGTTTAAATTCAATGACATATATTTTTAGCCAAATAGTCACCCATATGAGAGCGTGACAATATTCTGTCCATCGGAGCGCTCGGAGCTGGTAGACCTCCTGACTTCTGAAGACGTTCTTCTCGACCTCACTCAACCATTGTACCTGAACTTCACTCACGAGGCCATTGTGGAACGCTTCGAGAAACGCTATGAAGCTCACGACAAGATCACCGGTGATGTCTACTCTTGTGATAATCCGCCAGACGATGATGAGGAACAGTAAGACCGCATTCATTGTGTTTTTATTTGAAGTTATCTATAAATATTTAGAGCCATTATTATGTGTAGCTATTCGGCTGTACTCACGTTAAATTTAACAGAATTTTCCCGACTAGTCAACGTTCACGCCACGTTGGAATTATCCGGAGCATGGCGGAAGCCATGCTTGGCTTGGCTGCCATGGCTTGGCTGCCATGGCTTCCGCCATGCTCCGGATGGATTCGAAACTAATCGGCCAAATTCCTATAAATTTAACTTAAATACTTCCGGATAATAATATGTAATAGTAATAAGGAATGGTGGAAGTCTTTATATAAAATATTTAAATTTGGATTAAATATTAAATGAGAATTTTTTCGATATAAACAAGTTTCGAAGCTGCGATATGTCATCTATTGAATGATATTTTATACAATTCAATACCAACATGGCTTAGGATAATCAAAAGAAGAATAATGATGAAAGATTGATATCTTAAATATAAATGTCTATATCAGGATGGAGGTGAACCTCCATCCTGATATAGACATTTAGATGCGAAGATAGATTTATATTTAGAATGCGAAGTTCATTGAAGCGGATAATAATACGTTAGCTCAATTAATTGGCAAAGCAGAGACAAAGTTACCCAAAGGTCGTACATTCGAATCCTGCTTCTATCGATTTATTTTTCAGTATATATTTCTTAAAATTTTAACATTATTTTCTGTTGCTTCTCGTTCCTAGTAGTATGTTATAAGACTTCAGAAGCCTCTTCATGAAATATAAAACAACATTTTCTTTTTAATTCTGAGAATTTTATAATCTAAATCATTGATATTCTTGTGCTTTTTAATAATGTTAAAATTTAATCTTTAGGAGCACGTTAAAGAAACAATGTATGTTTGTCTTCCATTAATATATATCTATTTTTTTACAGACTACCCCCGGATGTGGAGTTAGTTCGCTTGCAGTCACAACATATGAAGGCAGTTCACGATCTATACCCAGCCAGCGACATCGAATGCCGAGAGGTGTTCGAGAAGCTGGTAGTTGAACTGCCTGCCTATGGTATATTCGTAGAAGGACAATTGGCATCTTGGATGGTGCAGTCCTACTACGGCGCTATGTTCTCAATGCAAACGCGACCGGAATTCCGTAGGAAAGGCTACGGGATATTTCTAGCGAGGCGTCTCACCAAGGAGGTCGCTTCTCGCGGCTACAAGCCGTTCGTAGTGATTCGTCCAGAAAACGACGCCTCCCGTTCTCTTTACTCCAAATTGGGCTTCGAGAAACGTTTCCGAACTGTGCGCGCTGTTTTGCGTCCTCGCTAGCGTTAACGTTGATCACTAGCAGATTTTATTTTTTTAAGACTTTTGAAATCAATTTAGCTTACGATCTTTGATCGTTTAGAAAATTTTAGCGGTAGCTGTAAGATTGGACGGCTATTGCTTTCGATCTGTCTTAATTATGTTCGAATAAGAGTGTGATGCAGCAAAATTTATTTAAATATGAATTATAATTTAAATATTATTTTTGTTTCTGTATAAAATTTATTTAGGAATGTCAACGTTATCTTTTAAATGATTCAAGCAGATTTGAAAGCAATAGACGTTTGCTGCGTTCTAGCGCCAGCTTAGTTACTGATCTCAATAATGCTGTCTGGTCATATATTTTGGAACCTTGCATCCAAGAAAACATCAACTATCAAACCTCCTTGAAATAACTGGAACTGAACGCTCAAAATTCCTTAACTGATTTAGAATGATGGGTTCAAGGTTTCAGAATCATATGTTAGCACAGTTAGTATCTCATTTAGGCGATTGCTTCATTACCACTCGTTTATGAAGCGGGACTATCTATCTCATGATATATTCTATGAAATTCTGGGACCCGGTTTGATCTGTGTGATAAAGATAAGATAAAGAACATGAGAGAGAAAGTTACCGTAAGCACTCGAGTTGCACAATTCTTCAAAAGATTTAAGCACCATTCATGAAACGATATTAATATTGACAATGTAAGGGCTATAATTTTTATAACTCAAAAAGAGAATTCGGTAGAATTTATAGATTTTGATAAATCAATTGCTATTTTAATTTTGTTTTATACTTTTGCTGTTTTTTGATACGATGGAGATTATTGAAAGGAACGTGGAGAGACATGAAGAGTCAATAGTGTTATTATTTATATATCATACATTTGTAGACTCGGTTTTTATAATGAAGGAACTTTAATGGCAACGTGAGAAAAAAATCAATAAAAATTTGATACGAAAAGTAGATAGGTAGGTATTTTTAATATGGGAAACTATTTTACAATTATATTGGCGTAATTTGTATTCAAAGTGTACACGGGAATGTTAGTAGCCATATTTGTTTACTGTATTTCTGTATTTAGTTATATGCTTTTGTAATAGGTACCTTTGTTTAATTTTCCATTATATCTGTGGTGTCTTTATAAAGGCCATCGCACATTCGAACGACTAGAAACTACCTGGGCTAAAGGTGTTCAATGAAATTAAAACTATCGTTACAATGTAGAGGCGGTAATCGCTTCTTTACTCGATCATGCATAGTTTTGAGACACTCATTAAATCAGACTATCGTTATTTCTTTACCTATTGTTGGTTGTAATGTGCGATAGCCTTTAGACTGTAAAGTAACAGTTTGAACGGCATGGATGAGAGCGGGCAATTAAGTAACTTCAACCGTTGTACTCGGTCTTAAAAAGTATTTATTGATTTCATAAAAGAAAATTAAATAAATTTATAATACAGTTAACTTCAAAAAGCACTTTTTGAAACTGGCACTTAGCTTGAATTAAAAAATCATTTAATATGGAATTTTGCTCAAAAGAAGAGCTTCCACCTTTTATGAAATTGAGTGCATCATTCGATAAAATGCAAATGCCAAAAAATAGAATTTAATTACAAGAAAACAACTTTGAATTTTAGCGTAATAACAACAATTTTATGCATTATATTGAAATCATGGCAATAATATATTTTCAAATAAGGAGATGTGCAAGCAAAATTGATTTCTTAAATACAAAGTAAAGTCATTACCAATATAAGAAAAGTCCATCAACTTTATATTGGAATTCCATAAGAAATACAAATTTTCAATTCAAGTGCGTTACATTACAATCTTTAATTGTCAATTGCAAGTGACATCTGAAAACTTGACGCTAACTCTTGACGTAAGGATTGACAAGCCGATGTCAGATTAAAACTTACTGGTCGAAAAAAGACTAGTAAAGCCAATTTAATAGCCCACATTTGACATCTGTCAGTTTGTAGTGTATGCAAATGTCAAAATGCATCGGTTTTGATTGAAATATACAAGTTGTTGGTATTCTCTCTACTTTAAGTATCTAAATTATTGGTATGAATTTGGAAATATATAAATCGAAAATGGTTGATCTCGTTTTTCGCCCTTGTCTAATAAGTAAGTATAACAATGAATATTGCAAGCACATCTACTTATTAGAAAATCAAGAATCATCGAACATGCAATCATGCTGAAGCTTTTCCACTTTTCCTACTATTAGTAGGTGCATACGACTAAGTAGTTCGAAATTTCTTGAAGTATTAATTATAAGAACAGTTTTGTGAACACTTTCCCTTGCCTAAGCAAAAACCAGGACAAGTTTCCGTCCTCGACACTGCAGTTGAAGCAAATGTAATCGCAGTATATAAAAGATATTTAAATCTGCAGCTACACGAGTAACGTAGTGTCCGTTCTGTATTGTGTTTATCACATTACCTTGCAAAGGTATGAAGAAAATTAATAAAATTATATATTATACGAAGGTGCGTTTTATTTTTATATACTATTTGAAATTTCTTTGACAAGCTTATTTAACATAAAAAATGCTGTAATAGACTTTAAAACTATATAATCCATAGAATTTCATTCAAATTAAGATTATATTCAAGTATAATAATATTGAATTAAGAATTTCGTTATACAAATATAGTGACCAAGCTTCGACCAATTAATTCACTATGTGGGAGTTGGACTCGCAGTTTTGCAGGGAGTGGCCTTCGGGAAGAAAACGAGCCTTCTTTAATAAACGCTAAATTTTCGTCCCGCCCAATAAAGAATCCTGTTTAGTCCATATACTTTACTTTCCTACTCGATCTTAGGATCGAGGGTTAGCCCTAATTTATTTATTTATTACCACAGAATCTAGCTAGAATCTAGTTTATAATCTAGCGTGACCTAATTTGACGTACCGATACTATAATTATTTTAGGCTTATCTTACAAAACACATTAGTATATTCACTATCCGAATAGGGAAAGCGTAAAAAATGTCATTGCTTTTTCTTAATTTATTTTTTAATTAAAAGTTTTATTTTTAATTTAATAAATAAAACCCATGCATGATTCAGTCAAATAGCCAAATAGTTAAAATTTTAATTAAAATACAAAATCTCCCAAAAACATTTAATCTTCACCTATATTATAATTCTTAATTGGTTAATATATATTATAATAAGTACAGCCTACGTAATTTCACTTAACTTACTAAATTCCCATCTTTAAATTTCAAGTTTGGTCAAAGTGGATAAAAGTATCTGACCTCTGTTTAATTAAAAAGTAGCTTACCGTTTTTATACGAGTATTGGGACTCAAGATCTTCCAAGCTGAGACAAAGATTCTTTATAGATAAGTGGGGTACTCTTATAAAATTGAATGTTATTTCTGGATTAACAATTAATTTTAAAACATTTTTTATAAAACTAAATAATTACCAAAAAAAAAACAAGAAGTGTGAGCCGTTCACGCTGCAACTGAAACTTTAGAAAAATATTCAACTAGAGAAGAATATAGAGAATAAAAATAGTATTAAGATAATTATAAAGTTTATTATTTTTATATTTTAACTTATCTAAAAAATATTTTAAATTTATCTAAGATATAATATCTATAATGTAATAAATTTAATTTAAGTTGTTTGTGGTTTTATGTATTGAATATCTGAAGAAACTGTGTTTGACTTAATTAACAGTAAAAGCAGTAGCAGCAATAGTTACAGAAAGTATTATAATTAAAAATTAAAAGATGCTGACACGAACAAGCAGAATGATCAATAAAAAATTTAAATCAAACATTAAAAGCTTATTCTGATGAATTACTTATTTTGATTATCTGTATTTATTACCTATGCCATGAAAAAACAATAAAATGTCAAATTCTCTGGCTAAAATGGAGAAATGAAGCTGTAGAGGATAACAATGTTTAAAGTAACTGTTTTCAGATTTGATCATAGGCTAATAAGCAATACTATACATATTTGTAATATAAGTAATACAACTAATACTGGTTTTGATAAATCATCTTGAAATAAACTCGCGAAATATAGTAATATCTAACGATCTATGAAAATGTTTTCGTGACTCATTGTTCAATTGTTTATACTGTATACATTATTGTGCAGTATTTACTAACTGTAAGAGTGGATACAGTGTTTTTCTTTTTAGTATCTAAGTGTTGTTCAGTAATAATGACCAGTTTAATAAATAAAATTGAAATGTTGATAAAGAGGGAGAAAACAACACCAGACCGTAAAAAAGACGATACGACAAAATCATCAAGTGAAATACTTTCAGAGCTTTTCAGTGCTTTTAATGCGGACCCTCCGAAAATTGAGGAGATTTCTTTTAAAAAATCAAAAAAGAGTAAGAAGAAACATAAAAAAGAAAAGAAGAAACGGAGTAGAAGTGCAAGTGTTAGTAGCGAAGGTAGTGATTACAGTCGCAAACGTAAAAAAAGAAAAAAGAGTAAATCTAAGAAACGTAAAGAGGATCGGCCTCCCTCTAATCGTCGCTCAAGATCACCTACATCCAAAAAAGGTACTTTAAGTTTGAAAGTAAAAATCAAGAAAGACTTGGATAAAATCAACCAAGAAGCACCGGCGAAAGTGAAAAAGGAAATTCAAATTAAAAAAGAACCTGTTAAAGTTGAACTTGTAAAAGAAGACACAAATGATTCATGTATATTGGTTGATGATATTGATGCAAGTGAAATTCCTATGCCGGAAACTCCAGTTCAACTTAAAATACAAACATCGGATCCTAAAGTAGAGCCAAAACAGGATACTGTAGCTGAAAATGACAAAACCAAAAGTAAAATTCAAATTAAGAACTTAAAGTTTAGTGCTGTTTTTGAAGAAACCGTAAAAAAGGCTGAGGAAGAGGCTAAAAAGAAAAAGGAAAAACTGGAAGATGGGGAATATACAGATACATCAAGTAGTACAGAAGGAGATGAGGAAACAAATTCTCAGTTCCCTAAATCCTCAGATCCTGGAGGAATATTAAAACAACAAGCAGCTGAAGAAATTAAATTGTAAGTATAGAATATTTTCAGTCAAAATAAGTATCTACATACTTATGACAATTCATATTACTTATATCTTAAATAAGAATAAATAGTTTTTTTACACTATGAGAAAATTTCTTATAAAAAAATATATATATATCAATATGTCAATTCATTTTTATGACACAAATAGACAAGAAAATAATAAACATATGGAAAGGATGTACTAGAGATATGGCACTAAAAACCGATACTTGTTTTAAAGAATTTCCTTTATAAGTACATACTTATGGAGAAATCCTTTCATCTATTTAAATGTTTTACATGGTTCAATTATTATGTCTTCTTTAAAAGTTAGAAAAAATAAGAAAATAAACTCATTTTTAGTTATTAACATAACATTAGGGGGATATACTTGACCTATAAAGACTTAAGTGTTTAATAATATAATAACTTTAATTTTACAGAATTGAAGTAGAAAAAACCATAAATAAACAAAAACAGGCAGAACCTATACAAAAAACATCACAACGAGAAAGAAGTAAATCAAGAAAAAGGTAAAAGCCACATAAAATTTTAGAGTTAACATTTAATTAAGTCCATATTTTTGAATTTTCATTTCTTTTAAAGAGATTAATTTACAAACAATACAACTAATAAAAATTCAGTTTATTTGGGACTTAACAAAATGTTAATTAAATCTTGATTGATATTAAATTGATGATGTAATTAACATGGACACTTGCACATATATCTTGATTGGATTATAATTTAAAGTAATGTCATAATTTATATACTGACTTGTGAATAATAAAAAATACATATAAGGTGTTTTTTTTATTAATTGTTTGTCCAAAGACAAGGCAGCCACAAAAGTCTAATACTGTTAATATGCTGTCAATCTTTAGATCAAGCAGTAAGAAACGCTCAAGATCACGATCAACATCGAGACATAGAAGACGGCACAGGACTCGTTCAAGATCGAGACGTAAGAGTCGTTCCCGACATCGTTCGAGATCCAAACGTTCGAGATCGAGACACAGGACATCGTCTCGCTCGAGACACAGATCATCATCTCGCTCGAGACATAGGTCATCATCGAAATCCAAGCACAGGTCGAGACACTCTTCAAGACACAGACGGAGGTCTAGGTATGAGTTAAATATATTATTAATTGTTTATTTTAATGTAAGCTATATGGTATTTCTAAAATTTTACTAAATAGTAATGGAAGCGACGTAATTAGTTGAACAATTCAAACTTTTCATTTACTTATATATCTTAATTAAAAGAGATAATTATTCATCGAGTAGTTCGTATATTTGTAATAAATATAAAATAAAAATTTCATTAACACACACAGGATCACTATCGTTCTGCACATTGAAAGCAGTTTAGTATATAAAAACTTTGCATTTATACCTCATATGAAATATGTCTGTTTTCAATTGAAATGAAATGAGCAATGTTGCTACAGATCTTCAACGGGTGTCCGTCTGGCCGACAGCGAGAAGAAGCGTCTGCTGGAGGTGGCTCGTCGCAACGCTATCAACATGCTGAAGAACGGAGCCGTGCCCGCCGGAGCAGCTGCGCTGCCGCCGCACACACGCAGCCAGGTTATGGCCGCCATACAGTCTGGAGGTACGCACACATGTGTAGTGTGTATACACTCTACACATATATAAATATAGCTTTAGAAATATATTTCATATAACGCACATTTATATATTGAGATACATAGATATATATTTTAATAAGCAATATTTTCAAAATATCATGTACATGCATTTATCAGAAAATCGGCTTACCCACTTACCCGAACATATTAGATGCTGTCCAAAAATAATTTTAAAAAAATCTGTTCACAAATATTTTATGGAGAATCCTGTTAATTAATTCTATATCTTCTTCATATGTTCTTATTATATTTGTCATGTATATATATCACCTATTGCTTTGTAATGTAAGTATTTATTCGCATTTATGTATCTATATTAACGATTATGTATATGTATTTATTTATATGTGTATTATTAGTATTTAGAAATAACTTAAATTTAGTTTTAATTTAAATTTAGCTTATTTTCAAATTTGCCATTTTATAGTTTTTACCGCCTAATGGTTGTTTTTTTTTTTTTTACTTTTCTATGGGTTGACTAGTAGAGAGTGCTCTATAGAATTAAGTCCGTCTGTTGTACATTTTTTTTTGTGGTACAATAAAGATTTAAATAAAAGAATCAAAAATAAAATTTACATACAATAACTTTATTCTTTTCCAGGCAAATCAGTGGATGAACTAACAGACTTCTGTAAACATCTATCAAAGAAGGAGGCTCTGGGAGAGCTCTCTTCCGTGTCATCAAATGATGATGATATGTCAGAAAATGAAGACACAATTGCCTTCCATCACCCTTTCTTGGTAAAAGAAAAAGCTCCTATCATGCTCAATATAAGGGTAAGTAATTAAATACTGACAAATTGCTCTCCTACTACTTTTTTGATGTATTTACAATAAAAGTTTTTTATAATACACATCTCTGACCTATAACAATTGTCACATTGAAGAAAAATTTTCCGAAGGTTGACTTCAGCTCACATGACAACTATTATTATTAGAATTATTATTTCATTTATTTAGTAACAAACAGTCAAACAAAAAAAAAATTAAAACTCAAAAACAGTTACAACAATGATGAGAATGAAATATCCTGTAAAGAATAAAAGAATAAAATATATATATTTTTTTTTTATGTAAAAAATATATACAGAAATAAATATTTCAATACATTGGTTATCACTATAATTTTTTAAACTATATAAAAAAATTGTTGTTCAGAACATCGTTAAATATGAAAAATATTGCACTTTTGCAATTAAAAATGTTATTTATGTTAAGATTATTATTCAATTACTCGCTAACTTTAACTAATAATAAATTCCAGGGTGGTGCCCCTCTCCCCACTAAGTTAAGCACTCTACCTGTGGCAAATAAGGAAGAACTAAGGTTACAGTTCCCCGTGTCATCTGGCACTCAGCACCGAGAGAAAGCTGAGGATAAAACAATGGATGATGAGGAAATGGTAACTACAGCTAATTTTAAATATATATTTTGTATTTTTTTTAATTTAGCTATCTGAAGCTGAGCTACATTTTGAAAAGAAAGAATTGGTTTTAATAAATGAAGAATGTTTCTTTAATACAATAAAGAAATTATGACATAACTTTAAAATTTTCGCTAAATGAAATAAATTAAGTAATTTCAAGCTTAACATTTTATTAAATATTAACAAAGTCTTTGACTTTTTTATTTATAGAATTAAAATTAATGCAAGTATTGAGGATTATGACTGATCTAGTTTTGTTCCTTTGGTAATTTTTTTTTCTTATTAAAAAGTATGTCATTAGTTGACACAATTAATAAATAACAAGAAAAAATTATTTCATTTGGCCAAAGAACAAAATAAACATAATAGTATAAAAATGCAGGAATATTAATATTTGTTTTTTTAAATTGTTACAGCAAGTTGCAGTATTAAACTCAAACCCGGAAAGTACCTTAAAACCGTAAGTATATATTCATTATATAATTTAAATATTATTAAATCAAATCAAATCAAAACTCTTTATTTGGACAACAGAACAGATTACATTACATACAAAAAAAAAAAAGAACAATATAAACAAATTTATAACAAACAGGAAAAGAATAATAATAAATACAGTAAAATAGACTGATCTTAAAAATAATAATAATAATAATAAAATATAATAACTTTATCAATTATATATAAGTATGTAAAAAGAATGTAAGTTCAGTATATTTATTAATGTTATTTTTATTATAGATCTGACCCGATAGCTCTGCCTGCGCCTAAACCTGACTACATGAAGGTGTTTACTGCTGGAAGCAGTGAGTACCTTAATATATATTTATTTATCTAAGTATATATTTAATTTAGTTCACGCCGCTAATCCGCCATGGTCCGAGCATGATGAACCAAATGGGTTCAATATTAGTCAGCCATATTGCAAGAGTATTTAATGATTATATCGGGATAATTATATATAATAGTATATATGTATATTATTATTAACTCTACCTGGCATGTATCACAACCTCATTCATTATAAAAGAAAGTTAAATATTATTTACTTTTTGACAGTTAAGGAATAGATGTCAATGACACCTCTGTCCCAATAAAGAAGGTCATATATAGAATGTTTAATTCATAAAAACGAGTAGTGAAACGGTAGTTCAATTGCTTGACGGGACTGTTTCCCAGAGGTCGCCGGTTCTAATCCTGGTCGTAGCGATAATTTTTTCATTCTATATTTTTTCAAAAATTGGTATATGGTTAGTGTTTAGTTTTTCTGTCTGCTGAGGTTTGATTCCCACACTTGACAGTGTGTGTGATTGCAGCTTCGAATTTGAGTTTTATTTGTGTCTGTTATTTCTATTTGTGAAACACACCGCGACACAAAGTTTATTTCTTTGAAGATGAAAAAAAAATAATTTTCACAAAAAATTATTGCCAAATGTTTATTTATGAAGCTTTGTAATATATTATACTTCAGGTCTAACTACAGTCCCCGCGACACCCGCCGCCGCTGCGACGCAACACAAAACTACAAAGGTTCATTAGTTATTTTTTATTATTAGTAAATTGTATAGAGTTCTATTTTATATATTTATATTACATATTGCATATATCATTCAGCTGGATTCATCCACTGATGGGCATAGGTCTCCCCATTGAGCGCTACAGGGAACGGTTCTGGGCCGCGCTCATCCATTGTATACCGATGACCCTCAGCACCCTCGTCGGTCCATCTGGCGGGGTCCTGCTGAAGGCCTGCCTACTCTCTTTCTCCCGGTTCGTGATCGCCACTTGAGAACTTTTCCACCTCAATGGCCATCACTTCTACGAGATATATGTCCTGCCCGCTACCACTAGAGTTTCGCAACTCTGAGGAATATCTCGGTTACTTTGGTTCTTCTGCGTATCTCCTCATTTCCGGTTCGATTCCGCAAGGAAAATTTGAGCATAGCCCTCTCCATTGCCCTCTGGGTGACCTTGAGCCACCTGATAAGGCCCATAATGAGCGAGCACGTCTGTTCCATATGTCATCACTCCCAACACAAACTGGTCAAAGACTTGAGACATTGCGGTATGCGAGAGGAGAAGATATTTCGGAGCCTCCCAAAAGCTGCCCAGCCTCCCAAAAGGTATATATGACGAGCGACCTTTCTCTTGAAATTGGACCTAGCTGGACTACTTGTCCCAGGTAGACGTACTTGTCGACAACTTCGAGTGTAGCGACTCCTATTTTGACAAGGCTGGGTCTGACATGGTGATTAGACTTGACTTTTGTCTTATCCATTGGTAAAGGCTACTGAGGTCGTCGAGCATTGTGCTAAGGTCTTCCAGGGTCTTAGCTATGACTCTACTGCTGACAATTACTGCCCATTAATTTTGATGCCGAGTCCTCTCCAGTCCATAAGCTTGAAGATTTCTTACAATGCAGCAGTGAACAGTTTCGGAAATATCACATATCCCTATTTTAAGCCACGCTACAGTTAGATAGGTTTCGATTTCTGCTCCTGGAGGTTGGCTGACATAGTGGATTTTTCGTATTGGCACTTCAACACTTCGATATACCGGTAGTCAATTTGGCACCTTTGGAGAGACTGAAGCCCTACCCAGGTCTCGATCGAATCGAGGGCTTTAAGGCATAGTCCACAAACGCCAGGCAATTCTGCCGATTGATCCGCCGTCAGCCTGTTACTCTGATCTGAGTATCGGGCACGCCAGCCTTGCCGATACTCTCGATCTTTCCAAGGTCGTTTACGACGGATTTGTTGATGATAAATCCGTCACCTGTTCTATTTCCTGTAAGGCGACCAGAAGTGTCGAGACCACTTCTGGGCGCCTTACAGGAAATAGAACAGGTTATTGGACTGAAGGATTATCGAGTCCTGTTCCTTTCCTCGGATAATCTTACAACGTCCCACCGCAGTGTGCGCGTGTTATATGTTAGCAGAGCCAGTTTTCGTGGCTAGTGGTAGCCTGGTCTCTGCGGGGAATATTTTTGGGTACTAACAATAGAAAATTTTTATCTTTTTATTTTTTATTTATACATTTATTTAGTTAACAAAATAAACACCTCTTTTATCAGGAGGTAGCGTTGCTGGTGTCAGAGAAGCTGTCACTAATAAGAAAGGAGCAAGAGCAATGCGAGTTGACAGGTGCACCCGGGGTATGAGTGTTACTTTATTAACCATAACGCATATATTTAACTTTAATTTAATTTAAACCTCAAACATGTACTTATTCAAGTTGTACCAAGTTGTATCAAGTTGTAATTAATTTTTAATCATTTGATATAATAAAAAATATTTTTCGACATGCTTAATTCGTCAATTTCGAACAATTCTCGTTTGTATAAGACCAGATAGATAAGAAAATAAAATAAAATAAATAGTCAAGTTAACATTTAATTAATAATAATATCTGTGTGTCCAGTTCGGTTTCTCTGGGTCTCTGGGTGAGTTCACGGGCTCCACGGGCGCCACCGTACTGACGCCCAGAGAGCTGGCCGCCGGGACACAGGCGTGGGCTAAGAAGGTAACCACACGAGGATTACGAGGATTACAGTCCATATTGAAAAAATACTATTAGGCTATTTTATAGTCCTTTTTGGATTTATATTATAGTTTTTTATATATATAATATAGCTTGGCATTTTTAACTCGAGGCTCTTTAGTTCGTTCGAAATATTTTAAAATGGAAATTAGATAATACATATAATTAAATAATAATGCATTTATAAAATAATTTATATTCATATTTATAGGAGGATGTATCATAGAATATTAAAAATATTGTTTCCGAGAATATATAACTCTGAAAAGCGTAGTGCAAAAAAAATATTATGTGTATGTATTTTATAATAATTTTGTGTGCTCTGTGAAGCGACAAGTATTATGCAGAATCGAGCAAAAATGCCCATTATCTAAATACAATATATTGGTGAACTTTCACATCTAAAACTAATTAAATAATCTCCCGTACGATAAAAACCATTACATAAATAGATATATAACTTATTATGTAAACATGGTGTTTAGTATTATATTACAAATTGCCGGTTCCGTATAATACTCGATACTTTGAATAACTTTTCTTTCAGCTCGACCGTCGCTCTGGATTCGCGTAATCTTCTCGATGGTGCGGACTCGGTCAGAAAATATAATACACTTGTATTATTCTTTCTGACTTTATTACAATATTTATGATGGTTATGACAACATTAGACAAAAACTTACAAATATATTTAAATAAACCAAGTGGTATACGAAATATAGTGGTATTGTCCAAGTGGTATACGAAATATAGTCGTATAGTCCAAGTGGTATACGAAAAAATCAAAAGTCTAAATAATATACTATAATATATTACTACTAAAGTTATATCTATTTTATATAGTGTTTTCTAAGATTTACACGAGTACTACATATTTCAATAGATTTCAATCGAGATGATAACACCATCATCTTGTCTTACCGCGAACACTTTTGCTGCAAAGCATTCGAAACGTCGGTTTAAATTTAAAAAAAGTTAAAAATAAACGCGAGTAAAATAGTTAGTATATCCGTAAAATAGTTTTATTGAAATCTATATTATATTTTATATAAATTATACCCTTCTTGTAATATTTTTATGAGTTTTAAATTTATTAAAATTCCTTTGTAAATGTTGTTTTATCCATCTCGTCTCAGACTGCTCTCTGTGTAAAGAGAGAACTGGTAGTTCGCTCCTTACACTAAATTAAGCACAGTGGTAAATCTCATGCCATCACCGGCATGTCAGTTACCATTAAAATAATGTTAACAAATATTCAGTATTCCCCTGTCTTTATTATCTCATTTATTATAATTGTTTAAAATATATCTAGATATAGAATATAGTAATAGCCCAATTTTAATAGATATATTTTAAACAAATAAAATCAATGTTTGTTTTTAAAAAATTACAACAGTAGAGTAACTCTGTAGACCAGTGATTCTTGAGCCGAAAAACTATAAAATAAGGCTGAGAAAAGCTGGGCTTATAAGGGGAATTCTTGAATATTTGTTGCAGCTTTTAAGAGCTAAGGAGACGCGGGCTCTTCGTTAATCGGATCGCAGTCGACCGATAGGTGCGATAACTACAAAGGTAAGGAAAGAGGGAAGATTACAAAAAAAACTACGAGGAATTATTGATTTAAAAGTTTAGAAAAGATTACAGATTACGATTCAAGGTAACGTGTTGACATAACGAACGACCGAATGGAAATAATCGAACGGTTTAATTTAGGATCAACTGGTCCGAGCCGCGCCGGTCGAAGGAGGGATGGGAATGCATCTTCTACAAAAAATGGGCTGGACTCCGGGACGAGGACTGGGAAAGGAGGGCACCGGGGCACTCCAGCCTCTCCTGTTAGAGGTCAAGTTGGACACGAGAGGTCTAACGTCTAAGGAGGAGGTCAGTAACAGGCACGGGAAAAATGTAAGTTATATTGATTTTCTTTGAAGTATTTTTTGCTGCTCTTGATCTTATATATCGTATATAACTATAATTGAATTAAATTGTCCGTCCGTCAGGTGCGCCCCACCCGCGGCACTCGTCGTCCGCCCCCCCCCCTGTCCGCAGGAGGCAAGCACCCCGTGTCTCTTCTAGGCGAGTACTGTTCCAAGCAGAAGCTGGGTCCGCCGGAGTACACGTTGTGCTTCGAGTGTGGCCCAGACCACAAGAAGAACTTCCTCTTTAAGGTCATATTTCATTTCGAACTACATACGTATATAAGTATATATTTTTCTTTCCTGACTGGTTGCACTGATAACGTTTTAAGATAGATAAAATATAAATATTTATAAAAATATATCGATACAGCGACTTCAAGAAATCATATATTACCAAACTTTAATATAATTTATTTACACTATTCAATTATTATAAATACGACTAAAATAAAGTAACACTACATACAATTGTTTCAATATTTGAACAATTGTCCTTTATTGCTTTATTGTATTAAACTAGACGTTCAAAGACAATTATTTGAAGAAATATATAATGGTAATTTACGTAAAATAGAATGGTTTTATATTTAAGACTTTATTTTACAGGTAAAAGTAGCCGGTACAGAATACCAGCCGGCCGTAGCGAGCGCCAATAAGAAGCAAGCGAAGGCAGATGCGGCACAATTAGCTTTGCAAAAATTAGGGATTGTAACGTAAAAAAACTCAAATAATCTGTATATATTTTTACAATAAAATAGTTTAATGTATATTCGTTTAAATTATTGATTTCCTTGTGTTTCGGAGATTTATTATTTTTAACAGTTAAGCAACTTGATCCTCTTTACATAGTGCAGGTTTTCAAAGACTCTTTAAAACGTATGCTACCTGCTAAAAGGCACGATTTGTTTTAATAATACTTTATAATCAAATAAATTATTATATCCAATATTTATAGATAGACCAGTCACTTAGCCCATTCTATCACAAGACAAACAGATAATAACTCAATGTCTAGATTTTTTTTTGATAAAAGTAATCATAATGTGATAATCTATCCAAGTTAAATATGTACATGTACTGAGCACCTTTTGTTTATCAAACATTGATTTTGCTGAAAGTTATTCAAGTAATTTCTTAACACCTATATTATGAAAAATAAGTATAAGTTGATCTAAGAAATATATTTTGCTTTATAAAGATGTTAATAACAAAAACAAGTTCTATTTATAAACAATATAGATGTATTTTCAAAATTCATAATGAATATAAATTTTGAAATAACTAAATAATACTTTTTAGAACACTATAAGCTAAATTGGAAATGGACCGGACCTAATCTGGTTGAAAGACATAATGGAAAAAGTAAAACTCTATGCACAAAAGCCATAACAGAAACTCAAAAACACGAAATTGATGAAAGAAGGAATTGACGATACTAAAGACAAGTGACCATACAAATATTAGAATCTCTTATAGTCATTTTTATTTTATTGTTTTATTACTCTACACATTTTAACAATTATAATAACCATTTTAACAATTTTTACAAATTGCAAAACATTTTGAAATAGTTCAAAAAACCCTAATTTATATGCATACTATATAAATTAAATTAATTATATTAAAAAAATGAGCAAGCTCATTATATTTGTACATTATTATTTATATACATACAAAAATCTTCTGGTCATCCACTATTAGCATTAGTAATAGAATCTAAGTAATTTAAATATTATTTGGGTGTTAAAAAAGAGCTTAATTAAACTCAGTGAAATAAAAAACTAATATCTAAGATATAATTTATTCTTCTAATTACAATTCAACATAAATAGATTTTCATTATTACTAAGAAGGGAATTATACAATTTGATTGCATATAATATTGTTTCTAGGAAATCTAAATGATATTTCTTCATTAAATGTTGTTAGAGAGGTTTAACATCTATTTTTTAGCTATATCGAATCCCCCAGACTTTATATGCCATCACAGATCTGTTTCAACATTCCTAATTTACTTTCACAAATTAGTTCTTTCCCTGCTGTTTAATTCTATAGTCCGATAGAGCGGCTTTAATAGCATCTTCAGCAAGCACTGCAAATAATATTTATATTTAACAAATCATATTAAAACAATCATGAGAAATTTGTTGAGATTTGTTAATTATTGGTATAATCATGGTAAAAAGGTATTTTGATACTAGAATAAGATATGAGTAAATTAAATATTTTGGAACTTACTTGAGCAATGTAGCTTAACAGGGGGCAAAGACAGTTCTTTAGCAATGTCAGTATTTTTGAGCTTCAAAGCCTCATCTACTGTCTTTCCTTTCACCCACTCTGTAGCAAGTGAGCTTGAAGCAATCGCAGATCCACAACCAAAGGTTTTAAACTTTGCATCAACAATTTTCCCATTTTCGTCCACTTTTATTTGTAATTTCATTACATCACCGCAAGCTGGAGCCCCGACTAAACCTGTTCCAACGTTTAAGTCTTTTTTGTCTAAAGACCCAACGTTACGAGGATTCTCGTAGTGATCGATAACCTGCCGATAAATATAGTTATCATACAGGCACAAAAATTAATCAATAATTTTTGACATTGCACGTGAAAAACAAACTTACATTTGCATGATATGACGCAGTTTGTATAAGGTTGAGGCCAGGGCCGTTTCTCAAGCACAAACACTTACATATATTTGGAATTAAGAATGCCATGTTTTTTTCGTACACGTGTTTAATAATTCCAGTGAAAGACAAAATGCACTTTCTTAAATAGTCGCAGGTCAAGTTCGTTCTATTTCAATAGTCTTATAGACTACTGCGTGCTCTGTGGTCAATACAATTATCGATTATTAGTTTTTACAAAAGTTTACATTTGTCAATGACGGATGGTCACAGATAATGTGGTAATATAATAAATAAAGTAGTGAGGAGTGACTAACTATAAATCGAAATTTAAAAGTATTGATATTAAATTCAAGAGACATCTCAATAATTACACAGCGTCTTTTTAAAAAATATGTTATTTTAAATAAATACTAATAAGTAATCGATCCGCAATCAAATCTCATCGACCGATTTTATAAGGATCTTTTGATTATTCTTACGAAAATTGTCATAACTAGGAACGCCACCAGACACTAAATTTCGACTCGCTGCGATCGCGAAATCTCGGGTGTCGTTTGCATGATGAGCGAAGCGAGCGAAGCCGAAGGCTTCGTCTTGGTGTGGGATGTCGTAATTGTAAACGTTACACTTGCGCTAATTTTTTTTACATTGAAGTCTATGGGAGTAATGTTTTTGGACATTATTCTCCAACGACATTGAATTTTTTTGAAAATTTCTTTTACAAACCACCACACATATCAGCATAGTATGCGTGCAAAGTTTGAAACCGAACCGTTAAGCCGTTTTAATACCAAACTTTGTAAAACCAATGCAAATTCTCTTCAGTAGAGCGCTCCGCTCTCTACGCTCGCTTCGCTTAATTATTATTAATATGAGGTAGATATTTTAAAAAATACGTTTGCGATGTGGTTTCGTTTTAAGTAGGGTCGCTTAAAAATGTGCAAGTAAATAAAATGGAGAGGAGTTATTTAATATGTTTTCACTTTTATTGATTTGTATATCCCGATACATAATTGGATATTACAGAGTTCATAAATTAAACAGATGCACAAATTAAGTCGATTTAAAACTCCTTGGAAACATCTAAATAACAGAAATTTTAATTAATTTTACTAACTTCAACAATTTGTGCTGATCATGAAAGATCACATTAACAAAATGCCAAGATTTTTACACTTGTAAGTGAATGGTATTAGAGTCGTATATCAGACAAAGTAATGAGTGTTATGTGGACAGGCAGTTTCTTACTACACATGATCAAGGCTTGTGACTGTTTGTCAACCCATTTATTAATGATCTCGGAGTCATAACAATACTTCCCATTTTATTTATTGTTGTGAGTTTTAATCATCTACATAAAGACATGAAATAACTTAAATGATCACGTTAATAAAAAATGAAAAGAGAAGAGGAGTAAACACTGCCTTGCGGAAGTGAAATATTGACTGACTATAATGCACCTAGCAATAAATCAAAGCATGAATAGAACGCTTCTCTAAATTTTAACAATATGATAATAGTAAATTCTGTATTGTTGTTAGGTTCTCTGTTAATTTTAGTTTTGATGATTTACTCCTTAACTATCAGATGTAATAAGTGTCTTTACTTCTAGACACAAGTTAAAACGGCCAATCATAAACTATAGACCACTAAATTCGACAATTTTTAATTATATAAATATAAAAGGAGACAATTATCATTATAATATATAGTGAATTGTCTGTGGTGACAGTGAATATAGAATAAATAAAGCCAAATATATTATTATTATATGTAATTATTTATTCAATAACTGTGAACACTCAACACTGAAAAGTGAAATTCAAACATGGCAATTGGATATAGAACTTTATCGAAGCTTGTTGTACCGGCTCTTAGCAACTTATTTTGTGTAACACGAGTGCAATTGAGTACAGTGTAAGTATAAATATTCTGTAGTTGTTTAACAAACTAAATTTGCTTTAATTTATATTGTTGCATAATATCTGGCCGGCAACTTTGACATATTATGTATTTTTATTCATTAACAATGTGACACTCATGACATTGTAGTTTTGTAAAATTGTTGTTATTTTCGTTCTAGTTTTGTTTTATTTTTTTAAACATTTTTAATGAACTTAGTTTTATTACAGGAAAATGTCTGATAACAATCCAGATTACAAAAGTGCGTCAAGCATTCACGAATTTACGGTTAAAAATATTAAAGGAGAAGATGTAAAATTGGACAGTTACAAAGGGCATGTGTGTATTATTGTGAATGTTGCATCACAGTGTGGCCTGACCGCAAATAACTACAAACAACTCAATGAATTGTATGACCAATATGCTGAAAGCAAAGGTAATTCTTGTCCAAAGATTAAAGAATCTTGATTATTCTACAAGTTCCAATAATATAATTGATTCAAATACTATGTGAATGTTGTGTACAGGTCTCCGTATCTTGGCTTTTCCATGCAATCAGTTTGCCGGACAAGAACCTGGGGATTCAGAAAATATTGTTTGCTTTATCAATGAACGGAAGGTAAAGTTCGATATGTTTGAGAAGATTGATGTTAATGGAGATTCTGCAAACCCATTGTGGAAGTTTCTGAAAGTAAGTGTACTAATTATTTGATAGAATATATATTATTAGAATTCTCATATAGTGTAGACTGGAATATAGTATCATTAATAATAACTTCTAAATCTAAAATCAATAACACTAAGCTATTTTATTCCTCAAACACATTAAATGTATAAGTGTATATTGATTCTTGTAACCTTGAATTATGTTTGTATTATTGTTGCATAGAAACTTGTTACCAAAATAACTTTACTCAATATTATGCAACTGTATTCTGTAATCTAATTATTTTTCACTTAATCTACTTTTATTTAGGGACTTTTTAGCAATTAATCCAAATGACTCCAAATATCCCTAATATATTATCATAACATATTACAAACAACAACAACAGTAATATATATCAAACAATGACATGAAAAAATAACAATTGCTTATCTTAATTTAAATTTTTATAAAAATATAATTAAATGTTGCACAATCATTTTGTTGAATGTTTCAGCACAAACAAGGAGGTACTTTGGGAAGTTTTATTAAATGGAACTTTACAAAGTTCATCATTGACAAAAATGGTGTACCTGTTGAAAGGCATGGACCTAATACTGATCCCATGGACTTGGTGAAGTCACTTGAGAAATATTGGTAAAAAATATGAAGGATAAGCATGATACAACACAGATTATAAATACATTTATGATTAGCATTTAGCTGTTGTCTATAAAATAATAAAGAGTACACACAAGGCACTAGTCTTGGAAAATTTTGGCCTTGACTGCTAATATTTATGGTTTTTGTTCAAAGTGATGAAATAATATTAAACTTTGTGTATGTAATCTATATGTTACTAGCAATTTGCATTTTATTATTGTTATTATATAATAAAATATTTACACAGTTTGAACTTATATCACTATATGCTTGTAGTTTGTTAATATATTTTTATTTTCAATTATTGTTTTCTTTTTACATTTTTATTTAATTGAACTTATGAAAACACTAATGTGTTAACAGATAGTTGTTTTATTTCTAGAATAACAAAGTGAATTGTTTAAGGAGGGAGTCTGTGAGAGAAAAAAATTTAATGTAGTATAGCGTATTTTCTTAAAGTACAAACTTGCCACCACTCCCACTATTGAAATAGTCTGTTTACAAAACCTGACCTCTTGTTCCACTTCTTACTCAATCATTTTCATTAATTTAAAGTAAAATAAAAAGTTTAAAAAACCTTTAAAAGTTTGCAATTTCCATGATAAAATTGAGAATATATCATAGAAAAATATTGTCATGGCAATATTCGTAGCATAGCAAGTAGCTATATATTTGATAAGTACAGCTTTTAGTACAGTATTACATACAATATATAGATATTGACATGAACTGAACAATTATCTACACATGGAGCTGACATTGTTATTATCACAAATTTGAAATAATTTTGGTCTGCAGGACTAACCCTAAGTGTGAGTTCATTTATGGCAAAGGCTAATAAGTTATACCACCTCTAATGCCTCCAAACAGAAAATTAATCTGACGTCATAAGTCTCATCCAATTTGAAAACATCAAGTTGGCTTTGAGTAATATGAATAACCTGACAATTTATCTAAGGTACGATCCAGTAATATAAGTAAACATCAAGAATAAAACGAAGTTAAAACAGAAAATAGAAGTATTTTTTGTTTAAGTAATGACATACAAAAGTATGGTCAGTTATTAATCTCTGCTTATAATAATTACTTGGTACAAGTTTTCAATACATTTACTTTTTCTTTTAAAAAACAAAATACACCGAAAACATTTTCATTACAATGTTCAAATCGCTCTTATAAGCGACAATTAAATACAATAAAAGTTTTATTGCCTAAAAAAAAGCAATCGGCATTTCTTTTTAAATTCTGAACTAGCTTCCGCCCGGAGATTTCGCCCGTTTTTGCTGTGTGCATAAAAAGTACTTTAAACAAAGTACAATTATTTATTAAATATTTTGGAAACACAATTACCACATACGGTGTTAGAATGCGAACGACAAATCATTACCGACATTTAAAATAAGTGCTAACTCCATCTATTAACGGCTTCCCCAACACAAAAAAAAACCATACATTATTCTGTTTCACTAATTGTAAATCTAAATTTTCATGTCTCCGATATTAAAAATAACGAAGTTTCATACAAACTTGCAACCCCTTTCACACCCTTAGGAATGGCATTTTAAAAATCCTTTCTTGGGTAAGTGCTACTGCTAAGAACACAAAATTCAATGTTACTTCGACACGCTCTTAAGAGCAAAACAATTTGATGAGCCTTGCGAATGGTTGTAGCAATAAATGGCAAACAAATGAGTTCACCAATCTCAGAATCCAAGATAGCTGCAGCAAGACAATCCAAGGAGGACCGTCACTTTTTAGGAGAAGGCTATAACAATGTCTCTTCACTATCTTCAAGAGAAATTCTCAAATATCGGGCGGGAGGCTGGGGGTGAAAACGAAGTTGTACAAGTACACATGTTTATTTAATAAAATCACATATACAATGTTTATTTTTACAAGCATAGTTATTAAATATAAAAAAGATATGCACTCTAATCTTTAAAATAAAATGAATTAAATGTATCGCAAGTTCAGGAACTAAAAATAATTATGTTAAACATCTATGTTGTTAGCGAAAAGAATAGGTTATTCAATTTTTAAAGTAAAAAAATAAAAAAAGTAAGTGATAATCATAAATTTATCTTGATGCGTTAAATTTAATGTAACGTTCGAAAAACAAATTTGCCAATAAAAAAATTCTTTACCAAACACATCTGCCTGCATTGAGAATTAAAAAAATATTAACACATTTCAATTGCTCTTACCAGTAAATTTGCTTGTATGCACAAAAAGGGAATTCCCCTAAATTTGTGATATGAACTTAATTCGCAGAAATTAAATTTGACTAAAAAAAATAAAGCACAATAAATTTGGATTCCTGCTATATGGAATAAAAGCGTGTAAAAAAATTTAAAAAAAAAAAATTTCAAACCGTGTTATATCAAAACCGTGTAAAAAACACCGTGTAAAAACAGAATTAGGTGTAATAATATATGAATGTATTCGAGCATGTGTGTGTGTGTGTTATGTAGGTATGCATATACATCCATATGCACATGTATGTATATGTCTAGTATGCGTATATAAACGCATTTGATGTGTTCTTTCTTTTTTTCTGTTTTAGTATGTAATTATTGGATTATATATATATATAAGTGGCTCTATGTTTGTGAACGACAACTTGTCCAGATAAATCCAAAGAGGTTTTCGGGCATTTATCTTGCATTTTTTCTAAAATGTATAATTTTTGAATTTTAAATAAATGGAAAAAAAAGGTACCAATAAGCTTAAAGAAAGATTTAGAATGGTTACTATTAACTTTAGGTTTCACGGTTATATCATCAGGAGTGTGAATGGTAATGGTAAGTCTAAGTGTATAGTATTGCCAACATACAATTTTATCAATGATGAGGATCGTATTCATAATTTTCCGTAACCGTTAAAGATAGCGCCAACGATTTCCAGCCAATCAAAGAGCTTGGTTTGAAATTTTTTTTCGAGCGTCGTTGACGCTTGGCGTAGTAGCATAGTTTTTACTTTTCAATTTGGTGAAACTTGAATGTTGAAATGAATCGGGAATTTTTGTCGAATTTGGAATTTCATTTGAAGTTTCAGATTATTTTAATAATTGTGCTTCGTGATACATAATTTTTAAAGAATTATATTATCTTTTTTGCCATAATTGTAGATGTTCTTTATAAATAACATTACGCTCTACGTGTGGTCATGAAATTATATTTAGGTTTTCAGTGGTTCTATTAATTTATTGTATATTTAGTGCATCAAGATGTCCACAAGAAGTGGTTTGATAAGACAAAGTCTTATTGAAACAAGTCCTCAGCGTACTCGAAAAGGAGTTTCTCCAACGCGCTCTCCCGCTAGAAAAAGGAGTTCACCCATATCGCGTTCTTCTCAAAAGTCTCCATCACGTAAATCTCCTAGCCGCAAGCCAGCATCTAAATATCCTGCTCGAAAGTCTCCATCCAGAGCGGTCAAACAACATAAAGAGGAAAAAGTGTCTCCATCACCCACTAAAAGACCCACTATAAAACAAGATTCTGATGTCAAACAAGTGAATGTTTCTTCTAAAATTGAAATTTTACGAACCACACGGGCTCGTCGCTCAGAATATCCTATTAAAGATATTTCCTCATCTATATCAAAAACTGAAACTATATTATCAGAAAATCTTAATGGGCTAGAGAATATCCAATCTCTATCAGATATATATGAACTGAGACATAGAAGAGTAGCCGAAGATACTGGGCTACGTAGGTCTAGTCGATTAAAGGATTTTGACTATGCACCAGATATCAGACGGAGCTTTAGTAAATCTCTTAGTAAGTCCATAAGCAAATCTATCAGTATGTCTGTTGATGCATACTCAGACGAAGAAATTTCTGATGATAAACTTAAAGAAAAATCACATTCTGTTTCGAGAAAACTTGCAACTCCATTGCCTAGTGCAAAGACCCTTGCACAAATAAATGACAAATTTGATTTCCACGGGAAAATAGGAACTTGTATTTTTTACATATTAATACCAATAATAGTATTTTATATTTTGTTATCTTGTTATAATTCATGTGCACCCAAAACTTTAAAGGACTTATCATCATACAAATTGTCATCTCTTTGGTTAGAATACCAAACCTCAATTATTGTAATTGCACAATATATATTCCAAGCTCTACTTGTATGCTTACCAATTTTTGGTACTAAGGAGTTGGATAAACAAGGCCAAAAATATTGCTTCAATGCATTTTTTTCAAGTATTTGCACTATTATTGCATTAATATCATTGATTTACTATAATGTATTACATATAGATATATTTCTTGGGTCATATTTGCAAATGGCAAGTGTTTCTTATATAATTGCAGTATTTCTTGCAATAGTGTTGTATGTGAAGAGCTTTTATAACGATGATGACTTAAACTCTTATGGAACCTCGGGGTATATTATACATGATTTCTTTATGGGAAGAAAGACACACGACAGATTGATGAAACTTAATATAAAATTATGGCTAGCAAGAACTTCCAACATCACTACAGTAAGTATAAAGAATATTTGCATAATAACTCATAAGTAATTAGTTTGTTTTAGTTTTTCTAACAAATACTATAATGTAGAGTAAACCTATATAATATTAGTAAATATTATTTTCAGCTTATATTTACAATGTTAATATTCAAAAATGGGTTTCACATTCAAGAAAAACAAATTGATTTTACATGGGAATCGTTAAAAGAGATTCATAACAAGGTTAAAATACAGCCGACCGTATTTGTATATTCTATGATGCAAATGGTGTATATTCTTTATTTCATTACAAGAGAAAAAATTATTACATCCACATTTTACTGGCATTCAGAAGGATTGGGGTACCTCCAGATAGTATCAAGTGCTCTATACCCATATCTCTTCACTAGTATATCTAAATATGTTGTAGATACAGAACTATCTATGTCTATCTATGCACTAACAGCGGCTGTTACAATATACTTGCTGGGACTCCTTCTAATGCTTATTAGCAACAATATTAAATATGAATTCAGGAAAAACCCTCTGCAGCCTAAACTGATGTGTAAGTTGAATTTACTTCAATTTTCCTTGTTTCTGTTAATTATTTAAATTATATCTGTTGTGAAAATAATAGCCAATTAGAACAATTATATTTAATTATAATGCTTATAATAATTATAGCACCATTGGTGATACACGCACACCCACACACATTTTAAATGCAATTAAAACAATTTATTTGTAGTAAATATCTTTCAATCTTTTCAGATTTAGAATCAATGCCTACATTTCATGGTAAGAAGCTCCTAACATCTCATGTATGGGGTTTGTTGCGCCATCCTAACTATACTGGAGATATATTGATACACATTGCACTTATGTTGCCCGGTGTATTCACACATCAAATACTAGCTTCCGCTCCGGCTTTGATTGCTATTGTGGTACTTTTGCATCGTTCTTGGAGAGATCACAAGCGTTGTAGGCGGCGCTATGGCGCGGCATGGCAAAGATATTGTGTTAAGGTACCATCGGTAATTATACCAAAAATATTTTAGAATGATGGATTCATATATAATGAAATATTTTATATTGAAATTGTGTACCCGATATATTTTATAATTGTCCAGTCTATATACATTTTATGTATTGACTGGAATTTAATAATTGGGTTATATATTAATACTCATAATATGTAATATATAACAATATTACATACTGGTAAATATATAGTAATAGTTATGAAATTATTTACAGAGATTTCCAGAGTATTTTTTTAGTTGTCGTAATATTTTACAAGAAAATTACATACATTTTTTGTACTCGAATTATTATTTGATGTATTGTAATTTGTGAATGTTTATACAAATTTGTATAATATACATAATTAATTAAATACTATAGGTATACAGTTTTTGATAATTATATCAAATGTGCTTGCCATAATTGTAACTGGCAACATTTTTTAGTTTTAATTTTGCTCTCTATTGCATTATCAATATAAATTTTATAGAGTTGATTAATTTAATGGAATGTTATAATTAGTTTACACAAAACCTGCAATAAAAATATTTTTTTGGTTGGTACTTTAAAAATTATTATATGTGTATCTAAGGCAAAAGAGACTAAACCATTCTACTATTTGGTAACTATTGAACAGAATGTATTTATTTCCAACCAATTTCTTTGTGTCTTTTCTATCTTACGTGACATTGGCGAAATATATCTTGCACTGGCACGAATGAAAGTCATTTTAATGAAATGAATTGAAATTAAATTTATTGATTTTTTTTATAATTTTAGAAAAGTAAATATTTGACAATAAATTATTATAGAGGAGTTCGTAAACTAATTATATTAAGTCCAATCTAAAGTCTTAAAATCTAAGTAGGTATTAAAAACGAGTGCCACCAAATAGTTTTAATAATAATTTTAGGATATTGTAACATTTGAAATGATTTATTTTGTATAATATAATATTGATAAAAAAGTGCCTATATTTGGAATTTAACCAAAATTTATTTTTACATTTAAAACTAAGCGGCACTAAGCTCAATAAAAAGCATATCTTTTTAATTATATTAAGATAATTTAGATTATATATTTTTATGACTTAATTGTAATTTTAAAACAAACTTGTTAAAATCCAGGTAAGTGTGACAAATATAAGAATAAAAATTTGAAGAAACGATTAGTTTATTTTTTACCTTATAATGAATATTGCAGCTGCAATACCTATGCAGGATATTTTATTTATTAACTATTTCAATATAATTACACATTTTTTTTTTGTAGTAAAATTTATAACTTTCGTGTTCCATGATGAACTGACGGGCTGTACTCACGTTAACTTAAAATTTGAACGACTAGTTTCGAACACCGAAACTCTGTGGCGCAGCGCATTCGAAACTAGTCCGGTAAATTACGATAGAATTAAATGGCGTACAACCAGATAATTAGATATTTTTGGCATTTTTTAGATGTTCAACAAATCATTTCAAAGCATTCAATAAAAAACATTGTATTATTTTGTTTATTTTCTAAAAAAATACACATACAATTTGTAAATAAACAATTTATTATTCAAATACATATCTAATTACATTTCATTTCTAACATTCATACCGACATTTATATTATTCGTGTTCTATTGGAGGTTGGAATAGCAACTGAAAATATAATTACTACTTTAATATCAAAATACATCAGTTTTGAGGTTATTGAATTTATTAAATGAGTCTCAAGCTCGAGCTTTTCATTTAATAATTTCTTCAGAATTATCCATAAAGATAAAAGCTACTGAATTATGATGACTGATATGTTATTCATGTAGCTATGAGAGCGCCTCCAATTTGCTGATCAGCTATAATACTACCAATAATAAAGTAACTAACATCAAGTACATGGTAATCTACTTATACGTACATGGACTCCATTGAAAATCATTTCATATAAATTCTAATAGGCTTATCATAACCGCCGCTAAAGAATGGTACATCTTCAAAGCTAGTAATGAAACATATAAAGCAAATAGGTACTTCTATGTATAATTATTATTCACAGAATAATGTAATAAATATTATAATTTTCTCACGACTCGTAATAAATGGAACACGGGAATTTAATACGGAAATAAAATAAGTGTACTTTTACCAAAGTTAGCACGTTTAGAAACCGCATAGAATCCGAATTCGAGAAATGTTATCAGAGTTTACAGTTTTTTTAAAAAAACCTTTGTAACCTGCATATGTATCTCATTATACATAGAAGGCTTTGATATTTAGCGGATTAACTGATGGGGATGTTACGGGTACTAGAACATGAAATGATTTTTGTAATTATATATATATATTTCTTTATTATTAAATTATGATTTTAATACTATGGCATTAAAACAAAAAGAAGGAACTTTATAAAACTGCATTTTCTAGCTTCCACAATTTAAACTATTATGATACACAATAAATACCTATTTCAAATTTTGGCACAGATACAAAACTGTATTATAATTCAGAAAAAAAAATAATATTAAAAAAAAATCGAAATAAACTTCTTATCTAGTTAAGCTCGTCGAATATTTCACTGTTATGGAACAAAAAACAGCATTTGTTTTTATGACAATGATATTGAAGTACAAAACACTAAGCAATATCTAAGCAAATCAATATTGATATTAAATCACTGTTACGCCATCTACTTATTTGGTTCCATTTTAACATTCGCTATGAAAATATACATAATATAATTCTATTCAATTGATTATACACCAACTATAAATATTTACATCTCAGGTGACAATTTTCAGAAAATATTTTCAATACATCGACCAATAAAATTTAGTATATTGTTTTTACCTTGATCACGGAACTTTTGAACTTTTAATGAATATAAATAACCGTCACATATGTTTTTAATGAAGTTATAAGAACTGTGAGAGTGCATTCTATTCTGTTTTATAGTTCAATGAACTGCTTTGAAAACTAAGATTGATATTTAATGAATTCGATACGTAATCTAAAAATAAGTGGTTTTATTAAAGTTTATTAAAACATAATAGTTAAATAATAATTTTATTCCTTTATTATTTTTAATGTAGTGGCAGTGCTTCATACAGTTGGGGTTTTTACCCAGGTTTTATGCCATGTACTTATTTAATATATATTAAATATTAGCGCATCCTGCACCCGCATCAAGTATTCTAGCCATTTTGTTTGAAAATAATTCATGACAAGGACAATAGCCCTACGAGACTAGAAGCGTTCTCAAAAATTTAATATTATTGATATTTTTCACTTACTTTTCTGATTAGACTTACCACATCTTTACTAAAATATCTTAAGTATTTGATATTTATATTAGAAAAAAGCAATAATAAGGGAAATACAATTTCATTTTATTAATCAATTGCTTTCTTAATGAAAGTGAATATACAATTTCAGCAACGATTAGGTATTGTAATATATCTTAAATAAATATTACATATAATAAATTCTTAATAAATATTCTATTTAAAATGGCCGGAATAATTGAAAAAAAAAATGTAAAGTACCGGAGATAAAAATGGAATTCACTTCACCAATATCGAAGTCAATCAATTAGCCAATCTAATGTCAACTGTCGCGGGAAATTGTTTTAAAAAATAAAATACTAATTTAATTATTCATATATATAAATTGAAAAAGGGATATTGGGTTATAAAAATAATATTATCTATTATTAGATACGAATCTTCTATAAAATGGCAAAATAGGTACTTAGATAAATACAATTAATATTTTTAAACTATCTACATAATTTAATACATAGCTACGGTTTACACAGCCATTGACATTGGTTGATGGCGTTCTACACACTTTTATATATATATATTAATAAATATAAGAATATATGCTATCTTTAAATTAAGGATTTCTTTTGTAAAATCTAATAATTAAATGACGTGCAATTTGGCATTGTAATAAAAAAGCAAAGGAAAATAAAAACAACGCCGGCAACCCTCATTAATAGGTTTTGAATTCGGATGAATTAAATTTTCTTTTTCTTTTTTTTTATACCTATTTATCGAAATTTTAATGAGTTTTAAAATGTTCAAGTAAGTGAATTAAATTAAAAGGGCAGGTATTTCTTAATATTTAATTATAATTAATTAAAGACTATATATCTTTTTAATTATACTAATTTTTATAGCTTTATAATGCTGGATTTACATGGGAAGTGTGTTTAAATGGACACAATAAATATCATGTTGACTTGGTGCTTGTATCACAAATGCTTAATTTACTTGAAGAAGTAGGATTTGATTATTTGTACGATATTTTTCACGTCGCATTTACTAAATTCGACCATTTTCATTATATATCATATTGCAAACGCTATTCGTTTTGTGGTTTGAGCTTTTACAATTATTATAAACACCACATGATATTAAGTTAACGAGAAAAATATTATTTTTGTAAAGTGACGAGTAGTTAAAGATCGAAGCAGAAAATGTAACGTTTATTTTAGAACTCTCAAAGCTATTACTCATTTACGAAACGCTATCATCTTCGTTATATTTTAAATTTATTTCCGCACTGCGAATATTATTCCATGTAAATCCCGCATTATGTTAAAAGACGAAGAGTTAAACTTCCAAAAGTTCACTACATTGTAGGTTAATGATATTAGAATTAGTGGAGCTCAATGTTATATTTACTAGACAAGATATTAAAGATATTTAATATTTCTTTCTTTTTATTCACAGCTATTATAATTTGTAAGACACAGAAATTGAGATCCACGAGAAAGATTTTTTTTGTCTAAGAATATTGAATATTTACATTCAAATACATTAATAAAACTACTTTACATTTATAATTAAGTTAATTACATCCATTCATACTTGATAATTATTTAAGATAAGTATTCGATTAAAATAAAGTAGTGTTAAAAAAATCTTACGAATTTTAAAGGGGAGGGCATTTCATAATTTACATAATCTAAAAAAAGTACTATAGAGAGGTATAATAATTAACATAGTGGGACAAAATATGATTGGAATCTGTTATAAAATGATAAGAAAATCTGCAATTTATCAGTAAACAGAAAACAGACTGTTTTTTATTCTATAAAGGCCAGCGTCGTACACGCACGGCGGGGCGTCAGAAGTTGCTGTCAAACACGCCCATCGAGCGTGAAATGTCTTCGTCGCGGAGAGAACAGTCCAGGAATTCGTCCATTGTTAACACACCGTCGCGATTTAGATCCATCTTCTATAAGAAATGTAATTTATAGCATATATGTAGAAAAATATATTTTACACAGTTTCAATTACCCTAAAAAAATTATGTCTACCAATATTCATTATAGACACTTTTAAATACCACCTATCTAAAGCATGTCCTTTAAATTAGTTTACCTGAAAAAGCCTCTCCACTTTTTCTCGTATGACATCGTCATCCAACATAGGTTCTACTATTTTGCCCATTAGATCGTAAATAGCTGTTACAATCTCTGTCATTTCTTCTTTAGTGATGTAACCATCACCGTTAATGTCGTATAGTGAGAATGTCCATTTTAATTTTTCTTCAAGAGTTCCTCTAGATAATATCGACAATCCAGTAACGAATTCCTGTAATCATATTTTGTAAAATTTAGTAAGCAGGTAAAAATTTAAATTAAATGTAGGTTTAAAATTATATAAACTCGTACATTGCTAAAGGATATTTATATATTGTATAGGTGAATGTAATTGATGCTAATAATTTCAAAAAAAAAACGCAATGTGTACGTCGTCTTTTATTAATCTAACTTCGGACAAATAAAGGACCACTTTAATACATAAAAAAAATACACAAAACAACTATGGCACCAATGATTCATATTTGAGAAAAAGTTTTTTAACTTGTGAATTTTTTATTTGTAAAATATAATACATTATATATATATATAAATATAATACATATTATTTCAGAGGGTCTATTGTAACTATACTTATATAATGTTGTAAGAATAAAAGAACACACTGAGTAGTTTTATTGATATATGATTTAAATATAACTTTTTGTTAATCATTCGTGACATTATAATATTAACATAAAAAAGTAGCTAACCTCAAAACTCAACAATCCACTTCGATCTTGGTCCAGGGAATTAAAAACGTAGTGAGCGTACTGCGCTGTATTAGCTGTGAAAAAATAAAAGAAAATTAAGTAAAGTAATTAAATGATTGCAATTTATACTAAGGCTTTAAACTTCTATGGTAATTAGCAAATGTCTCAAGTTCCGGAGGTTCGTTAGTTAGAAACTACGTGTCAGATAAAATAAAAAAAATATATAGTCAGCTCGATCGGAACCTAGGCTGTGTATATATCAAAAAATAATAAATACAATGGCTTTTTGCAAATAGAAATATTGCAATGCAAGGCGACAAGAGGCAACTTAGGCGTTTCTCAAGAATATACTATTCTATAGTGAACACAGGTGAAGTCGTCAAAAACATTTTAACTTTTCAAAAATCATACATGTTTTTTAAGCGTACATATATTCGGTTATTTTCTAATTAATATAACTTCTAACTTTAACGAAGGTGCTTTTAGAAATTATCCGCGTATTCATCTACTAGTCTTAAGTTTCTGTGGGTTTAAAATTCAAATTTTATTAAAATCCTTCCAGTAGATTCTCTGTTGTGCTTATTCGAGCAACGAAAATTTCTAGATGCAAAATTTACGCAAGGATTATATATTGATGCCATACAATCTTTAAACAAAAATACAAATAATCAGCTCTTGTAATAGGAAGCAGTAAACTACAAACGAAACCCAAACCTTTATCAATATAATATTGACTATTCTAATGGCGTCAAGTTCACGCTATACCGATACTGGTTAAAATAAGCCTTCTTAGTATCGAATAGTTATAATTTTTTTCGCAGTTACTTCTGGTCAATTCATGTTTATATTTCTAAATAAGTATAAAGGTTTATATAGTAATAAATGCATAATTACATTGTTATTTTTATTTAGCATAAATACTACATTAAAAGGGATCTACATGCTAGAGAGTAACAAATCATTTATCAATATAAATACCATTTTATTCATATCTTTAGAATTCTAATTTATCGAAGGTATTAAAATAAAAATGTAATCCTTATTGAGTAACAAAATACAAGTTCGGTTCATAATACAATTATTACAACAACGATTAGATACTTTAATAGATCTATAGATAATCCGCACATACAAATTGAAATGGCCAACCACGAACTCTTAAAACTATCATAGTTTAAAAAGTTTTGGTTTTAATATTACAATAATATTACTTTGTGTGACCTTTGAGTTTTTAGAACATGAGCACTATTAACCTCTGGAAAAGAGTCAAGTAAAACATTTTTTTTTTAAAAGGGAAAGTAAGATTGTTATAACATTACTGTAGAGGTGGTAAGGCCGCAGGTCGTAACTTACATTTGTAATGTATATTGATCGCGATTGGCGTATGAGTGCTATTAGAAGTGATATCTACATTATGGTGGTCATAAAGCATCAGGACAGAGTTTAATAGACGTGTTATTTTACTGTGAAAACATCTTATATTAGATACAGGAAGTAAATGTTGTAGGCTGTGAGAGATTGCATTGCAATTATTATTTATGGGTATAAAAATGTACTTTGAAAGCTCACTTTTTGGCTGTTTATATAAAATTGTTTGTAGACAACAAAGATGTAAAAAAACCCTTTTTTAAAATATGTTGAATTATTTATAAACCATATTTTTATTTTGTGCTGATATTTTAAAATATTATATATTAAATTATTTTTTTTGTTTTGAATAGATTTTTGATGATAATTAGTACTCTCAATTAGAAGACACTTTAAGCACAAACCAGGTTTTGGTATAAATACCTATTTATTTTTACTATAACTTTAACTAATGGAATTATTATTACAATAATTTCTAGTATAAGTTATAATTGGTGATACTGTAATAGCATAGCTAAAAGCACAATTGATTCATCATATTTGTTATCTTTTTGACTTTCTCCAGCAAAAAGATAACACAGATGTATGATAATATGATTTTTGTAACACCTGTCAAAATCACATTACTTGATTAACAAACTATTGAAGTTTATTAGGTAATAAAACTATTTTTATTTGTTTACATTTTGATTTTAACCGGTTTCAAATACTTTGCAGTAATTATGTTCACGGGTAGACGAGATGTAAGTGTCTTTATTAGGTAAGTTTATTTAAACATAAAAATATGAAATGTCTAGTTTAGTTAAATAATAAAGTACAAAATAATATGATATTTTAATAATCATATGAATATAGATCACTGTTACATAGATTTAATTACTAATTATTGTGAAATATAAAGCAATAAACAACATTGCAGCAGAATCCTTAATCTAATTATTAAGAAGTTATAAAATAAATACACGTGAAATTATTACATTTACTTTATTTCAAATAGGTACATCAGCGGTTATAGATTCTGACAAATGTGATGAACATGTCCAATAAATTACAATTAACCATATAGAAACAAAAAGCCGCAGCACTTCAGCATTTAAAATACTGACTGAGTCTAGACATGTCAACTGAACATTATCACAAAGGAATCGTCGAAGCTACCTAGATCATTTGGTTTACCTCATATTTCCCCTTAATTTTTTAAATAATTTCCAGGGCAAATATTCCCATATTCACTGTTGGCTGGGAATTTGTGTCTCGGAAATTATAAATAGTTCACATACAGATACAAAAGATGGTATTAAAATTAACTTAATGTTAATGTTTTGAGATGGGCACATCATGTCGATTTTCCCACAAAACTGACAGTTCCTTAAGTTATTTTACACTAAATCTCCTCCAGTCTGCTGCTGGTACACTTCTATTGTGTCTCCTTCTTCCATCTCCAGTGATGTTGGTGTGTCATTTTCATTAATAGGCTGTCCATCAAATCTGAATCTAACAACTTGCATAGATAGACCCTGAAAGGATTTTAAATATAAATCATAAAACATCAAATTCTTGTTTACAAATTAATGTTAAAATGTTATATACTAAAATAACGGAAAATCATATCTTAGTAAGCTTGTGGTTAGATAATTGACATAAAAGAAGTAGTTCATTTAACTAACACCAAATCCAAATTAATATTTATTTAAATGTCAGTCAAAATTTAACATTGAATTAAGCATAGCATTCAAAAAAGCAAAGATGTAATAATTGAAAAGATGATTACAATATGAAGAGTATTGTTTCATTATAAAGTCTGTCATGAGTAGATTTGTTTTGAAGATTACCTTAGATAGATAATAAATCAATAACAGTTTATTTAATCATCGTAATACAGGAGTTATAATTTTGTGATCGACGGAAAATGATTTAAAATAAAACCGGCATCCGAATTTGGCTGCCATCAATGCAAATTGAAGGACTGTAACTGGTATTCCAACATTGTTGGTTGTAATATAGTTTGGGCATTACTCATATAATTTTTATATCTAATATTTTATAATCTTAAATACTCACTGCTCGATCACAGTATGCGTTCATCAACTTTCTGAGAGGTGTGTGTTTCTTTATTTTGAACTGGACAATAGCATTATCCTGTCCTAAAACTTTCAAGTTGATGTGCTCGCTTTCTCCCTGAAATGCAATTTAAATATAAGTCACTAAAAACATAAAACACAATACATGAGAACGAATAAATAACCACATTGCACTATATGACTAAGAACGCCATGTCTACACAAGAGTTGAAAGTTTTTAACTGATATTACGGAATATTATGTACCTTTTTTTCATCCGCCATTTTAGGATAATATAGTTATTGATTCCTATAATCACAAATAATGAAGAGATCAATAAAATATTTGATTAAACACAAAAACTTAGCACAGTGACAGATAAGTGATCCGGTGGCGTGGTAATGGCGTCCGCCGTCCGGTTGAGTCGGCTTGGAGGAAACGCTCAATGCTACCAACATATGCGCAGTTCGCTCTTGGCGCGCATCTGCGCATTAGATGTCACTAATCATATTTATGCATTCTACTTTTACATAAATGTTGTTTACGAATGATCATCATGTAATTCAAAGAACAAAAAGAAGTTTTATTTAATGATTACTATCTCAAATTAATACCAACATTACATTACTAACTATAATTTTTTACTTCTTTTAAAACTTCGTAGTATAAGGAAAATAAAATAGAAATGTCAGAAGTAAAGAATAAAACAATTATTTATTGTTTTTTATATTTATATATTTTATTTAAAATATTAGCCAGGATGCCTTTAGGTATAATAAATAGTGTCTTGACTTGTTTCCGTTTACGCAGGACAACCAACATTAATTTTAAAAATTAGTCTTGGCTAGGGTTGTCACTCAGCTAGTGTTGTTCTCATCGATTAGGAGTACCGATTTTTATAAAGAAATCGGTTTTAATAATACAATATCAACAAAACGTTTTATATATTGTAAATGAAAATCAAGACAGAAATTATGTATTTTTTTTTTTATGTAATTTCTTTTGAATTTAATACTTTAATATCTTTTTTTATATTGTAGTATTAATATAAAAATAATATCGATTAAAACTTTGGATATATAACTGTTATAGTCTAAGATTTTAGGTTTATGTACATCGTACAGTCCAGCTTTGGTATACACACATAAAGATCTTGCTATAATAGACCTGAAGGATTACTTCAATTTATTTGATAATTTAGTTAATACAATAATTGTATGGTAGAAGCTTACGCCGGTGAGCGTCATATTACCATAAGACTGTTATTATTGGTTTAAGTTAGTAGTAATATTACTGTAAGTTTAATTGAGAGATAAGATCTGTTTTAATTTTACAATGGTAACTTATATAGATAGATATCTAGATGTTAAAATATTTCAAATCATTTTAAGGACACTTCGATAAAGTTATATAACCTGTTACAGATAAAAAAGCAGTTAAGAAGCTTTAAAGTATGAAGAAAAAATTTTCTAAATCTTAGTTTTAAATTGCGATAATTTAAAACTAAGATTAAGGGCAGTAAAAATTGAACGTGTTTCGTTTCGAAAACTTTAAACGTATTAGCGATATTTTAACTTTTTAGCTATTATAAATGGTTATAAATAATAATTCCTAATTCAGTTAATTAATGTTAAGTTAATTAATGGTATTTTCTTGAAAATGTTATATTTACAGTGGAAATTAATACTATTGTTTCATTCGCCCTTTTAACCTCCAAAAAGGTTAATATCCATAGTGTTTTTTCACGGGTAGTTTATGGGAATGATTGTTATTTCCGTCGGGTTAGCAATGTGGGCTGAATGTCGTGAATTGTGAATTTGTGGCCGGCGCTTCGAACCGATAACTGGCAGGCAGTTGAAAATTATCACCGGCGTCCCTTGCGGCTCACATATAACTATCGTTGGAATTGAATCGATCTACTTGATTCGATTTACTGTTAGGTTGGTACTTATTTAATTTACAGACCGTTATGAAACAGCAACTTCTGACCTAAAACTTATTATTCCTAAATAATACTTATTAATATTATTAATTTTAAATAATAATTTTTATACTGTTATTGTGGTATTTGAAATATTTTTAAAATGGAGGTCGGCAGTTATTAACGGTAATATTCGTCAAAAGCGAACCGCATTTCATAGCGTGTAGTAGCCACTTCAGCCATTTGAGTACGCGTCTTGAAAGTCTCTCTGCAGCTCTTAGTTGAAACCTACTTTGTGAAATATACATTTTTGCGAGTCATTTATTGGGGAAATTATTAAACATATTATTTGAGTTTTTTTTTGTTTTGAAAATATCGAATGTATAGAAATATAAAGTTGAGTTTTAATGGTTTAGTCGAAATAATAGTGTACAAATGAATATTCAAAAAATTGGCCTTTTAGAACTTGAATTTCTTACATAGCCAATTATAAATAGTTAAAAAATCGTTTAGCAATTCATAAATACAATCACTGAGATCTTGAGGACTTTGAGAATCATGTTTTTTTATTTTAATTCCTCTTCATTATTATTCAATATTCAGTTCGTTTCCGATAAATTTAATTGCTATCCAGTAAAATTTCTCTTTAGGATTTGTTTTAATTTTTTAATGGTTGCCTTTATTTTTTCACCAAAAAAGATTTTATGCTATTTTATTTCATCTTTATAACACAGAATTATATAATATATATAACAGTATTTATTTAAACGCCTAAATAAATACTTTTAATACACTACATTTAAATACTGTGTAGATAAATTGAACTTAGTATATCATATTATTAATTTACCGCGACCATTTTAGTTAATCTCTTTATTTTATATAATATATTGTACATATTTGATCGATGTGTAAACTCAGTAAAATATTTTAAAGTATAAGTTCTCACTATTTATTTCTATTAAAAGATTAATATCTGTTATGCCTTAAAATTATGTCATACTAATAAAAATATGTACGACCCGTATAAGTTATTGTCTGTTTTGTCACTTTCTCACTAACAATTTACGTCAAAGGCGTGAAAGTGACAAAACACTGAATATTTTATATGGGTATAATTATTTTTTTTTCGTGAAGAGGTAGGTATTTAGTGTCAAGTATGACAAGACACTAGTGTCTAGTGTTTTTTGTAATTACGAGGAAATGCTCTCTAAAATAGGCCAGCCTCAGTAAGCTATGCTATTAAGAAATCCGCCACTGAGACAACAAACGCCCAAACCATGTTATTGTTTCAAACTAAACCGCTCACATAGAACTTTATCTAAATAAACTTTACAGCTTTCAACAAGACTTCATTTGGTGGACTTCATTTAAAGTTTTGCTACATAAAGTTAACTGCGGGACCCCAATTTAAAGTAATGTTATAAGAAACTTACTTTTTCTTTTCATTTCTTTAAAAAATATTGTTTTACTTAAAATTCCGCGATTTATACCCCTTTTTTGTGAAGAGTTATTAGTTCAGAAGTTGTGTGAAGTGTTAAGAGTTCATGGTAGGCTTCCAGCCCCATAGTTAATGATGGTGAATGAGATAGAAGCTATAAATAAATGTTTTGGTCTAATTTTAGTTGTTTTAGTTGTGTTGCAGTTTAACATTAATAATATTATCTATTTTTCTATGTAACAAAGATAACCACAACTCCTATAAAAATGTTGGTTTGTTGCTATGAGTTTTTTATATCCACAAAATACTCAGTATATTTAACCAGTACAGATTATATGTTACACATATCACATACTGCGTTATGGCCTACGGCTTTGTTAATTTTGATTAAAAGATAGTAAAAGAAATAATGACTTACCTTTCCGTTTCTCTTCTGTTTTTTCTTGTTTGTTAAGGAAACAATTTATTTATAATGAAGATATTGAATTTCTTAGGATATTTTCACGCGTTTTATAAAATATACACTTTTATAAAAGAAATAATTGGACCGAGATTTTTTCTTTAAAACAAAAATATGAGAAAAAGAAAATTAAATTATAGAAAATTTAGAATAAAACTATAAAACGTCCTCCAAAACACGAAAACGAATAATCTATCTTACCTTACTTAACTTACCTCCTTGTGGAAAAAACTGGGAGTATATTAGCTTAAAGGTTTCTTCTTTCACCACGCCCGTGGGGCACTCCGCCTTGAACCCACGGTACAGCCTCTTGAGCTCGGGCTCCGTAAACCGCGTGATTCTGCGAAGAGCGGCGATGGAGTCCGGACGATAGCGTGGCAGCTGTTCACCCAACTCCTCGAGTTCGGAATCTGGAATAATTAAAGTATTATTTAGTAGATTTATTTCAAATATCAATAAGAATATAATGTGAGGTTTTGGATGAGGTATGATAATTCTAAAAAGGACTACCTATTATAAATGTTTGAAAAGAATTCGTAAATTGCGAGTACTCTCGCTCTTTTTTATCGCATTGGTCTCGTATCATAATACTCTATAGATCCTGTCAATTGAATGATATATGAATGAATATGATATATGAAATTGAAACTACTGGGATTCCCTGAAGTTTATGTTAGTGATATACATAAATATTTGTAAGGAAAGCTAACATACTCAACACAATATATAGAATACCTTCCAAAACCCAACCTACCATTAAGGATATTCGAAACAAAGCCCGGAGAAAGTGCTACTATAAAAGCACTTTGATCTTTCCACTTCAAATGAATAAACTCGAATAAAGGAGTCATACAGCGAGTTGTTAATATCCATTGTACGTACAACTGTTCATTATCTTCACAAACCATTAGTTGAAATGACTGAATTAATTCATACCTAAAATTTACCATTATCGAGTTAGAATATTATGAGAACATTAGTAGGGCTTCTAGAAATCCTTTAGTGCCATGTTATTATACGATAGAACTGACAATGCTTTAAGGTTACAATGAAAGACGAACAATGACGTTAGATTGGGATCTTGATATTATAATCTCGATATCGTTCTATTCAATTATATTTTATATTATTTAGTTTAGTTTTTTAAATGTTTCTTTTATAATGATTTAGAGGGGAAGTAGCTAATTTTATTTTTGCATTTTTTTATAATTATTTGTTTTTGTTTTTATATATTTTTTATGTCTTAAGGAGAAGTGTCTAATAAATGTTAACTTTGATCTGAAAAGTATTTTTCTCTCTTTCTGATATCACTCTTTCCCTTTCGTTTCTTTTGTAATTGGATAGTTATTGTCAAATTGAGGTTATTTTTGAATTGACAGACCATATAGTATAATACCAAATGCATTTAAAATAAATTTATTCATAAACTTTTTAAATAGAAGAGAATTCGAAATCACTTTTAAATAATAATTATTTTAAATGAAAAGTGATTTGAAATGGATTAATTATTAGGAAGTGAAGTGACTTTGCTAATCAACTTGAACTTTTCATATTACTAAGAGGAAACTAAAGTTTTCTTTCTTAACGTTCTCATTGCACTGTCAGTTACTATCTCTTGGCTATTATAATGGCATTTTAATATCTTCTCTGACATGTCTTTTCTGCAAAGTTAATATAATTTTTTTTCATTTTTTTACGTTTTGTTTCTTTGTTTAAAAGTAAGTTATCATTTTAAAATTACATATTTTATACTGAAAAGATTCTAGAAATGATGTTTAAGTTTGCAAATGTCTATGAATATTATATCTATATATATCTTTAAACACGCGAAAATATTAATTCCTATTTATTGTATTTGAGTTGTTATTATTTGATAGTTTAACTAACCTAATATATAAGTATTTTACTATAAGAAAATATGTTTTTTCAACTAATTAGTCTTGAATTTCTTTAGATTGCATTTAATTTGAACATTTTATTACAATTAAAATTGATGAACTTGATTAAAGATAAAGTTAGATTGTCAAGCTCTAGACCAGACCAGATCAGACCCTCGATCTCTAAAACATAGACCATAACATAGATTATTATTAAGATACAGGCTCGGTCCTCGTTTATTCTTAGGTCCCAAGACCAACGTTTGGTAAAACGGACGCTATAAAAGCTGTGACAGTTGTTCATGTAAAATATACACAATCTTTTTGTAAAAAAATAAAAATTTTTTAGTTGATGACTTTACTCAGAAATGAAATGAAATAAAAATGTTTTATTGAAAATAAGTTTACAAAAAAAATTTTTTTTTTTTTTAGTCAAAACACCGGCTTAAAAAAGTCACTCGCATATGCCACAGTCCTCAAAGGAGACGACATTTTAGTAATAAATATGTTTTGTCTATGCTTTTAACTGTATTAGAATCTAATAAGTAATTCTTGTTGGTTCAGAATGTACTGAATAATTAATAATGAGTTTTAAAAATCAAAATGTCTGTTTCATAAGTTATAATGCTTTTAACAACTCTTTATTAAGAGTTACTCAAAATCTAAATGTTAAACAAACAGATTAAAAATGAAGATACAATCTGTCTGTTCAAGAAGACATTTAAATTAGCAGAGCGCTGTAAGAGATGATCTTGATTATAATATTAAATATGTGTACTCAGGACAACTGTTTAGATTTGGGTATTTTAGGTACTTTGTTTTATTGACACGTATTTTAGGTTTTAATTATTATATCAGTATTTTTATGAACAGTACTTCTAATTCAAATTCGTTTTAGAATGCTTGAATAACTTAGGCTATATTTATTGATCGAAGAGAGCGGAGCGAGCTAAGCTCTCTATGAGAAACTTTTCTGCATCCTTTGTGCAAGCACCAATCTAAAACCGTAAATCAAAAAAATTCCAAATTTTGGACACTGATAGACATAATTCCGGCAGTTGTTTAAAAAAAAAACATAAAATATAATAATATGTCTCATCTTGAAAAATAGTTGAGGACAGAATACGTCGACGTTTCGTAAATGCAACTTCGGTGCTGTTTGCACTTCGCTTCGCTCAATAGGCTAACACATACCGAAATTTGCGAGCGCAGCGAATCAAAATTGTGGTCTGGTTCGCGCTCCTAGTTTATATGTACACTATTTTAAAATTAGGGATAATTTGCACAAGTGGAACCGCGAATAACAGATAGTTTATAATATTCAATTAAGAATTAATATTTTGTTTCCAACTGAATATGTCCAAATGATTTAAGGTTTTAAAAATGTTTTACGTTTTTTGATCCACTCTCAGCTCAGAGAGGACATTTTTGTGAAAAAAAAAAATATGACCAGCAAAATATGTTACTAATCCCACTACGATTATAAATGCGAAATGAGGTAGTAAGGTATTTATTTTTATTACTCTGTAATGCAGCAAATTACTAAACAAATTTTGTTAAAACTATAAAGTAATGATTTTGTGTAATTTGGCCACAACAAAACGATAAATAAGTATTGACTTAGAAGTAAAGGATCCTGCTTTCTGATCTAAACCATTAACGTAACATGAAGATAACTATAGGATTGTTTATTGTAAATAGTTAAAAATAAAAGTACGCGATATACATCTGCAGTGACAGTATTTTTTTATATAAATGTCGTATACATTGGTATACATTTCTTGAATAACTTTCACTCCAAAATAGTGAATCATAAATACAATTAAATTTCATATTTTTTAAAATATTTCCTATAGGTTCAATACGCAGGTCGTTTATTTGGACTGATAAGTGATGAACAATTCCAATTAAAATTTTAAGATATATTATAATCCAAATTAGATAATCAATTATAATTAAATTCGGCTTCGTCAAGAACAGTAAAATGTTGTAATTTTTTTAAATAAATAATTATTTTTTTTGCATATGTTGTACCTTTAAAGAAGTTTTGTTTTAAAAATGTGACCTTTTTTAACAGACAACAGATATTATTTACTTAATATTATTACATACATAATTGTCAAAATATCTATCTATATTTTAGTTATAAAATCATTCATTCGTTCAGTCACTTAGTGACGAACTAAATCTTTAAATTTGTTCAGTCGGCACGTTGAGTATTGGGACTTTTACCATCATTCTTTTGCTAAGTCGTTCAGTCATACTTTGCTCAAACTTGGTTAACCTTTAAATTGATTCGGCCCCACTTTGTATATTGGATGTTTTAAAAGAATTACTAAACCAATTTTTCGCTACGGCATAGTGATTTATGCTTGCCTTTTCAATACCTGGGATAGACCGGTTCGACAAATAGTCATAACCGAAAACCGACTGTGTGTTTGTGTTGTTGCCAACTTTGAGAAGGTCTTTAATATTTGAACTTCTTTTGATATTATTATAATTATTAATATAATTATCATTTTAGTTGCAAAAGTTATATGTTTTTAAAATAGAATAATAGATAAATGATGATCGTCGCTGCTTGAAGAGTAAGTAAAAAAATCTTAAACTTCCTCAATGACAAAGACGAAGACAGGAACAGGTTAAGATATGTGTTTTCCATTTTAAGATTGTTAAATATAAAATTCAAATTATACAAATTGAATTAATTGCTGTTTACACAACTTAATGGAATTACGTTCAAACACATTTCTTACCGAAGAAATCTTTAATTTTTTCACGAATTTTTTTAGCTTTTTCAGTTTCCTTCTTCAGGCTGAAGGTATAACCTTTCCCGGGTCGCAATATTTTTATCTAAATTAAGACTTATGAAATTCTCTATAGTAGTTGTAACAGTAACAAATAAAGTTACAATTACATATTAATAATATTATGTACTTGAGCATATCTGCGATTGTTTTGTTCCTAATGTATTATTTTAGATAAATAGATTTGCACCATCTAACAGTAGAATTTTCTATATATCAAATAGTTTACTGCAATATAATGCTTTACGTAAACTATAATATCTAAATAGTAGATAATATACTTTGTAAGGATTTTTAATAAAATGTCAATTTAGGGTTTACCCTTCATCCTGTTTCCGAAATAATTAAGCTGATACGCCGAAATATATTTCCGTGTCTCAAAGGGTTTAATTAAATGAGACACGAGATTAATTTAGTCTCACCGGTTAATAACGATTTTTATATTTTTATAATGTGATTTCTACATTTTATTTTCAATCTATCCTGTCTTGCAAAATTAAATTATTTATTATTTTAGACTTCTATTAAAAATAAAATGATGTTTCTTTTAAAGCTACGGTTTTATATAATCTTTATTTACTTAGTCGGATATAATTGCCAAAAATAAGAAGGTATTTTTATTATAATTTATACAATCAATCATTTCCATTATTACGGTAAAATAAAGTAAATATAAGAGACATGGCAACATTGAGATTTAATAATTTTCCAGAGAATTGTTTTGTAGACATTGACATATTGCTCTGGACTGAGGGCCGTCCACAGAGACTTGTTACGTGCGGACTGTTATATAAATATAAAGAGTCTGTGATATTAATAATGAAAATTCATTTTATTGAGTGAATCTCTCTATGAGAGACTTTTCTGCATCCTTTGTACAAGCTTCAATCAAAAACGGTATATCCGAAAAATTTTGCATAGATATCAGTTTGGTGATGGTTTAAATAAAATATTTTTTTACAAATACTCGATGTCGTTGAGGAACAATTACGGAAAAACTAAAATCCCATAGACTACAATGGAAAAAAGTATAAGAGACTGACCCACTGAATGACTCATCTAGTGCCCAAAGCTATGATTCCGTTCCCGTTCGTTCTCGAAGGATCTTGCCTATTACTTATTTAAAGGCACATGTCAATGTCAGTATTTAATGTCACTCTTAATTAAACCATTCGTGGTTCTTCTCCCAAGAAGTGAACATAATTCGTGTCATGGTTTTATTAATTTAATTAATTAAAAACTTGAATACTTTGTTGTTTTTCATCCGTAAAAAAATTAAATTAATCGATATATTTTCTAAAAAAGTGTCAAACTATTAACATCATTTACAAAAATATATTATATTTCTGAAATACCTTAAACAGATGATAAGAACGTTGTTAAATTAATTTGTGCAACTTTTATTAAAATTATGTCTCAAATCATCATAATGACCTATAAGTATATGTTCTTAAGATAATGAAAACAATAAATAACTATACCGTTTAAATCTTAGTGATGTAAACGCAACAAGCAATCTGAAAACGTGTGTTTTAATCAAACAAAGGCAAATTAGAGGCAAAGCTTCGAGCTGTCCAAAGCAAGACATTCAAATTAGCTGAAGCGCTGTAGGGCTCAGGCCCCGATTAGAATATAAAACGAGTTTACACAGGACCAACCTTTGATTTGAAATTAGGTAGCGCTCTTACAGAATATGGAAACCAACAAAAAATATAAATTTTAATATTAGAATTTGCGGAACTTGTTTTGAGCAAACCAATGTAGTAAGAACCCCTTAAGTTAATATTCCATTGTGAAAAAGCTGTTAATGTTGTAATTGTAACAAATTTTTATTTTGATTGACCCAAAAAAAAAAATAAACATTTTTTTTTTGGGGTTAAATAGTGTTTAGTAAATTGGAAAGCATAATGGATGTATTAAACTAAAATCAATTTACTATATTGAGTTAAGATTATTTTATGATATTTTTAATAATCGAGATCGCTTAATACTCTCTCTCAGTCACGACTGATTTATCTCTATCGTTTGTGTAAATGGTTTAATGAAAATATCGAAATTCGCTCTGAAAAATATTTTTTGACAAAACAAATGTGTTACTGGCAGAGTATTTTTATATATAGTGATCGATAAAATTGTATATGTTTTTAAATCACTTATAGCTCAAATAAATCAAAACAATGTTCTGGGGGCAAATAAAAAGTTAAAAAAAAAAAAGTTACCGCAAGCGTGATACGTAATTGTTTGATTTTTTTTAGATAAATAGTATTAATTAATACAAATTCACAAACAGTATTTATATTTTAGTGAACACATATATAAAATTATTAGAAAACTAATATTATGTATATAAAGTAGAATATTATAATTAAAATTATACTTACATTTATAACTTGATAACATACAATGTAATTCTGAAATACTTTTTTAAACATATGACTAGTAATTAACATGATATATTAATATGTAATATTATATTATATGACAAGTTATTTGCAAATCCTATTAGTTATTTGTCATACATTTATAGGACACAATGATTTTGGATTATTTATTTATAACAATGGCGGCAATTGGACAGAGTTGTAAGTAAGAATAGGCCGACGTTTACTTCTTCTGAAGGAGCGGATCTGGTCACTTGGTTGGTTTGTCGTTGTTTGTGAGTGTGTTATAGAGGTGAGATTGTGGTTCTATGAATGAGAGTGTAACAATGTCAATGTTGTTGTTATGCCACACTGAAAATGTGAGTATCACCGACAAATATGATGGCGGCCATATCGCTCTGTTATGACACATCTATGAAATAATTTATTCATTATTTATCTAACCTTATTTTTTTATTCTACAAAAGTCGTGTTTAATTGTAGTCGTATGAAATTGTAATGAAAATAGAGTTTTGTTATTTTCTACCGTCATGGTGTGCACACACACTACATATAACATACGTAAAATATAAGTTCATCGAAGCGTTTCCGGCGTTTGCACGGTTGGAATAAAACAAAATATTTCAATACGAACCGATATTGAAATCATTTTAATATATAAAAGTAATAAAAAATTATATTAATACATGAGAAAAAACATATTTTACTATTTTGTAAGGCTGTTTAAATATAACTAGAGATAGTAGGTTCTCTTTGCTTGTCAATTTTCAGTTTGAATCTAAATAGTTTCTTTAATTTTATTTCTTCTCGTCGTCGTCGTTTTATCGTCGTCAAAAGAAAATGAAGATTAACAGCATGTTAATCTTGATTTTCTTTCGACGACGATAAACACAGCATATCTAGTAAGTGATATAATCTAGTATTTACCTTCTTCTTAAGAGGTATCTCTAATAATTTATGAATTTAAAAATTAATAAGTCTTTATACATCACAATGTCTATATTTCTTTACAGAATGTTATCTAAATGACAGACAGAGCAAGAACAAGTGACAATAATTGATATTAAATGTATCATAATTTACAAAAATGTTATGAAAATGGAGAATCTACAGGTCTTCGACCACTTGTAAATGATACAATCACAATGTCTATATTTCTTTACAGAACGCAATCCAAATCCGTATGTTTGTCCACAAACATTATTAGACAGTTTCCAGCTGAAGTCTGTAAACGTGCTTGAACTCAAAACACTGTCATGAATATCAACCATATGTTTAGACATCTATTGTCTGAATCCCTCACTAAATCATTAACAGACGAGTTACATTGTACATAAACTGGATTTGAGCTGTCAGGTCAAGCTGTTCATTCTCTTGGTATATGTGTGTTGAATTAAATTTGTATTTTTTTAAAACTATTGCCAGTGACATTGTCTCTTCCATTTCTAGGTTTCAACAATAGGTCGCTGAAAAAGTCTCTTCATATCTTTTTTAGAATTGTCAAAGTAGTACACCTATCAAGTTATCTATTATTACGTAATATTAAGTTTAGTAAAGAGTATTAGTTTTATTTTATTATTAGAACCCATTCATTTGTCTATTTATTTGAAAATGAGAGTTTGCAAAGTGAAAGCCATGTTTATTTAGATAATAGTCATACTTCTACCGAGATTTCATTGAAATTGTTTCAGTCGTTTATTTATTGTACTGTAATAATATAACTTTTTTTTGTTTTTTTTTAAAGATAATAAATAAAGAATTCCAACAAATTTATAAAAATTGGTCAAGTCGTCTTGTTTAACTTTCTTTATTCACCAAGTAAAATTTTGTGAATATTAAAATAATTTATAATGTAAATAAGCATGGTTACATATGCTTTTATAATAACATGTATTTTGTTCTAATTTTTTATAGAATTACAACTCCGTTATGTAACTTTTTTAACCATCCCTGTTTTTTTTTAAAACAATACAAATAACATATTATTCTATCTGTTTTTTTGTCTTTTGATTTTCTTATTTCAGTAAAACGTACTCTTTGTATATTTATTTATATTTTCTGCTTATGATAAGTCCTTTTGACAGGTTTTGATAATATATAGATATGATATGACGATGAGGCTTTTATATTAAGTATATCATCTTGTGTGGGTATTACAAATTTATTTATTTATTTTAATATGTGTATATGAAAATGCAGTTTCTGTTTTAAATCAAAGTTAATTTTTTGTCATTTTTACCCAAAAGCTGAATTTTATATACTTTGCTGCCAGTAGCAAGTATTAAAAACTAAAAGTAATAAAAATAGGTATTCGATCTCTTAATTACTTTTATTTTATTACTTGTAAAAAAAAAATTCTGATAAAACATATTCACTGTCTGAAGAAAAACCAATCACCGGTTGTAAGATATTACTTTGGTGAAGTTATTAAAATTACTAGCGAGGTTTCACGCGACAGGAAGCCACGAGCGAGAACGACTAACACATAGTTTATAATAATTTAAAATGAAAGGACTGTAAGGAAAAAAGGGCGACAAAAACTTAAAAACATAAAAGGTTTTTATAACTTATTCAATTATAAAAATAAAATATTTGAGGTTAAACTTTGTTATGTACTGAGCGACACATTTAAATAAGATAGAACTCTGAAGGTAATGTTTCTTTTAATAAATTGAGATATAAAAATATAAATTATAGGTTAGGTAGGTATTAATAAAATACGGCTATTAATTTTAATAAATAAAAAGAGTTAAAAATATCGGATGAATGCAGATATGTTTAAGTTTTCAAAACAACTACGACAGCTAAACTGTGTTAACGGACCGGTGATTTTGAGAAAAGCATTGCCAAGCTGTGTCCAGAACAGAAATTGCTTTTAGCTCTTACAGGACTCCAGCCAGCAGTAAACATTACAAGGAATGTGATTGAAAAGTTTTGTCGTTTAATAAAGGGTTCCATTGGTATTGAGAATGTTGATTCTATTGGACTTCTCATAAGTTCAAGTATTTGTCGCTGACAGCTTATAGAGAGCTTCATGTTTAATAAATTATAATATTATATCGGTTCTTTAAATACTTGATTATTTTCATGAGCCTTGTTAATTACACCCTCACTGCTATTTCAGTGTTATTACGGGCTGTGAAATTCTTTAATTTAGTTTATAATGTGGCGATAAGTAGACATTGTCCGGATTTCTAGCATTCCATTTATTTCCACAATTCTAAAAACATTATATAGAAATAAAGCTTTGTTTTTCCTTGTAATGTAAAATAAAAATATACTATTATAATAAAAAGGTATACTTATTTGTAAATGACAAATTGTACACCATATTGAAGATTAATGTTTGTTGAGAGGAATATTTTTTGTTGACATGACGTACTGTGGATTAGCGATTATATAAGGAAAATGTTATAATTGGTTGCTAACACATAAAATCTCGGGTAATCGCATTAATACTTAAAATAATATTAATCTTTGATGACAGGTAAGATAACAATATTAAAAGTATGTATAAAGCTAAGATTGTATATGTCGCCGCATTCTTATTACGTATGTTAAAATAGTTACGAGTAACAAGTAAACTCAATAAATCTATTTAAGATAAGTTTGTTTAATGATTAAAATGATTATTATTTTCTATCATAATTAAGCTCCGTCGAATATTTTTGTAAATGGATGACATTTTGACTACACAGCGAAACGGTTGCTGGTTTGAAATTAATATCAGTTATTTCGGACCTGATTCCAAATTGCAGTCCGAAGTTTTATTTATAAATTTATTTATCGAATAAACGTTTGTATTTAAAACCATTCAGTTTAAATATTTTGTTTGAAAGTTGTTTTTGATTAAGTTTACGTGGCGCCATCTAAGTATTGTTTTACATACCACCATTAATTTCCAAATTGTTTCAAATTGACTACCAGTTTATGTTTTAAGGGTTATCCTTTTAAAGATTATTTAAACATGATCATTGGTCTAATGATTGTATCTGGTCATGGCTAACCCTAGTAATCTGTTTGTAAAGTTGAACAGTCCAAACGTGTTCAGCGCCTCTGATGTCATATCGGAGAACTATTAAACTCCAACCAATGACTGTTAAGAGCGGTGCGGACAGGTTTGAACCAAGCGCTCGGTGGAACATGGATCCACTTTGATTCGAGCGTTCAACTGGTAAGGTTGTCTTGAAATATCGGTAACTATAATTAATTCATTTTGTAATTCTCTTAAAATAACTAATTATATGCGGGGGTGTAAATCTGATATATATAATAAACCAAGTTCAATAAGAAGCTTTTAATAATGGATTTAACTATGAAGTTTAACTTAAAAATTTTTAGAATAGATAAGACGAGAATGGCAGGTGACATAAATGGGTCAATATTTAGCTCATCTTAAATGTCAAAAGCTTTTATAAATAAATGTATTATCGTACATCGATATTTTTTTAAAACAATTTATTGAAAAATCTTTACGTGCTCGTACAGTTACAGATTCTATTTGAATTCTGGACCAGACGAGTTGATGAACAAACCGCACTTAATACTGGGAAGATGTCTTGACGCTTTTCAACGAATGCTTTACGAAGCCTACGAATGCTAAATATAAACTTCAAATCTCACAAATATAACTTCAACAAAATAAAACATTTTTGAGATTTTATTTGGAATGGATTAAAAGCATGAAATATTGAAAATCGCTTAAAAACTATCAAAATTATGAGTCTTAACTAATAGACGATGCTTGCAAAAGTAATTGTTGCTTAAATAACTAACATTCCGGAAATAGAAAAACAACAAATCAACAAGATTAATTTTCCGGAAGTTAAAATAGGCTTTTCGGAAGAGTGAAACGTTTAAATGTTCGGAATGTAAATTACCAACCAAACTGAAAAATAGCAATGGTATTATGGTTTACATTTATTATTTCCGGAAAAAAAATATTTTGAATTTTTCATGAAATTTTAAATATAATATTTGTAATATGGCTAATTATGTATTCCACTAATTTATGAATATAATTGTCATATCCTTTTATGTTTAAAAGACAATGTTTTTGGGTTACATTCCCATCAGTTCCATAACTGAACATAGAGAAAGAAAGAAAAGAGTCTATATTTTATTATATTAATTCATATATTAACATATATAATAAACAACAAAGTATTAATGAATATAGTATTTGGTATTAGTTGCAGTTAATTTTTTGTTCGTAAACACACAACATATTAAAACTTAACGTTTAAACTTGAAGTATGTCGAAGTGTTTACAGAGTTTGGGTTTCTCTGTTTGAAACAAATTATTTAAATACGAACCAAAGTTGAAATGATTTTAAATATATATACGTATAAATTATTAGTTTACCAACTGACTAATGCTGTAAGGACGCACTAATTCTCATGGTTTTAGATAAACTATTAAAGAATGGTAATATCTTGTATTTTGTGTCTGTTAGATGCTAAATAAATTTTTCTTTTTATTTTTTTGCCTATATATGTTTAAGTTTTATGTTATGTACCTTTGAAATGACATATAAAATAGAGTATAGTAATGGTTTCCCATGTCATAAGTTTTTCAGTCTTTTTAATATTTTTAAAATAAAAACTATGTGATTAATGTTAATTTAAATTTATTGCTTCGAAAGATCTGACAAGAAAAAAATGTCAAAATATCAAATGTTACAATTTGAAGGAGAGCTGCCTTTTAAGTAATAACTAATGTCTATATCAAATATAATTAGGTACGTTTGTGCATGTGTGTATGTGTGTATGTACCTAACTATGTTTGTATGTGGGTAACTATGTTTGTATAATAGATATCTTGTGATAGTGACAGCAAGAACAAGTACAGTAAGTGACATTAAATGTTTCAAAATTTAAAAATTGTGGCGAAAATCATAGAGAATCTACAGGTCTTCGACCACTTGTTCAGAATACAATCACAATTTATTAACAGAACGCAATCCAAATCGTATGTTTGTCTCACAAACATTAAGAGACGGTTTCCAGCTGTAGTCTGATGCGAGACGTGCTTGAATTCAAAACATTGTCATGAATATCAACAATGTTTATACATCTATTGTCTTAATGCTTCATTAAATTAACAGACGAGTTACATAGCACATAGCACTCGGTATGAGCTGTCAGGTCAAGCTGTTCATTCCCTTGATATATGTGTTGTGTTGTATTGAATTTGTATTTTTCGGTTTAAAACAATATTAAAGCAAGCGACTTCGTCTATTCTACCTCCAGACTTCAATATAAAGCCTTTTATTAGCACTTAAAATAATTTTCAGGAAAAAAATTTAGTTTGATTGTAACTATAAACAAATATATCTGTCTCTTTATGTGAAAAGGGATTTTTTATTTGGTGAAAACCATTAGTTAACAAGGATTATATTGGCACACCAAGTCATATATAATTTAAGTTTGCCCAGGATTTTTTTTTATATAATAATTATAGTCCAAATGTTTTTAGCTTAACTTGGAGAAAAAAAAATAGCAAGTTTATATAAATAATCACAACAAATTAAAACAATAAGACATTGTAATGTTGTCTTAAGTCTTAATGGTAGTTTAAAACAGTCTGCTTTTTTCCGCGAATATTGTGACAGACGGTAAAACCTGCATTTCTTTTTATTTAATAAAAATACACTTAGTGTATTTATTACAATGTTCACATCTTGTGCTGATGATAAAACTGATATGATTTTATCATGATGATGATGATGTTGACTGTTTTAGATTGAGTATACTATTTATTTTCAAATAATTGATGTTTATTTATTTATATAAAATTTTATGTTTGTATTAGCAAATAAAAAATCAATTTTAATCATTGCATTGGTAAGGATAAATCTAAGTATTCCAAGAGGATGAAGCTGTGACCAATATTTAGTGTTATATACAAAATAAAATATCTTATTATTACAGATCCGATAGATATTTCTTTTTTCGTTATCTTATTCGAATAATTTATACTTTTATTAATTTCATTAATAAATTTTACCTGTTCTAAATAAAAATTGTGATAGTCGCTGTCTGAAGAAAAGCCAACCACCTGTTGAAAGATATTACTTCGGCAAGTAATTAGAATTGTTCGCGTGGTTTCACAAGACGAAAAGCCGCAGGCGAGGACGAATAACACCTACTTTGAATTCGTTTTAAAATTAAAAGGCAGCACAATTTTAAGAAATTTTTGGTGCAAAAACTTATTTATTTATTTATTTATTAGGAAGACTAACAGTTTAATAAATAATAAGTAAATTATTAAAAACACAGAACTATCGTAAGACAATAAAATATATTCAAAGGTAGTTAAAATTAATAACAAAACAAAATTAATACATGTTTAAAATGTTTAAAAATTTGAATATTTAAGATGAAATATACTTAAGATGAAATTTACTGAAAAAAAAATACATTTCTAATGTAGACATGTTTTTATAAAGAAAGTAAAAAGTAATTAAACAAAAAGAAATAATAATACAAAACTACGAAACTACGAAGGAAGGACATTAAAAATTTGGTTCTTCAATTTACTAAGTTTAACATTAAAAAGGAAAATTTTTTATTTTTTTATTTTATATTGTGGTCAAGCTTTGTCAAATTCTAAACTATATTTTAAAATATGACTTAACTTTAAAGAAAAATGATTAAATTAAAAACAAGAAGCATATATGATGTTACAAATGAATTTGATTGTTTATTGTTTTTAAAAATAAATTAATGCGATAATTTTTAATATCAAAAACCAATTAAATATCTATTATTGTAACTATACTAAGATCTAGAAACCTATTAATAATGAAAAAATCTAAAGTACACTAAATTCATTGTTACTCTACTCCTCCTTGAATTTACGAACTACCCGCACGAAATTTTGCACATATGCGCATAATGAGCAAAACTCATTCTGGATTGAAAATCAGCTGAATCGTAATTGTAGCTTTCGAGATAATTGATTTAATGTGTCCCATATAGTTAACATATAGAACGTTTTTATTTAGCGCGCGCTGCGTCGCGAGGTTAACTTCGCTTGCGTGGAACTAGTATATTAATTTCCTTAAGGAGAGCCGTCCCTCGCCGCTGCGACTTGAACGGTCCTTTACGTAAAATTTGGTTTTATTAATCATTCCCTTTTACCATATATAATTAGATTTTCAAAGTGAGTGCATTTTTCACTTGCCTATTATAATATTTTTTTTTTAGAGATCAAGAGAAGATTATTGTGTATTATTGATGTGGTAAAACAGAAATAATTTGAAGTTGTATCTTTTTTTTAAAAACTTTTAAATCTATTTTATAATAGGAATTATTCAGAGATCCACTTTCCTCGAATAATTTGAAAATATTATCACGTACTCTAATGATAAGATAAATAATTGCTTTGATGCGTCAAAACTGTGGTTAAAGATATTGTGAGACAGTTTCGAGTTAAAGTCTCGAAACGTGAGTGGATTTAATCGCACTCATGAATACTATCCATATGTTTTTACGCTTATGTTGTAAATGCTTTACGAAATCGTTTACAGTTTGTGTGTGCGATGAATTCAATAGATTAGAATATTCTAATCTAATGAATTCACAAGTATTATATATAATAGTAATATTACCATCATATTTGTAAAAACACTTAGTAACGAAAAAACGGAAAGTATATATACAAAACACACTCTATTACCGGGCCGGTGAGGTTCAGAAAAGAAATACCAAGTTGTGTTCAGCGCAGGAAATTGCTTTTTGCTCTTGCATGGACTCTAGCCAGCAGTAAACATCACAACGAATTACATTCAGAAGTTTTATTCTTCCAGATGTACTAGTTCCAATTGAATTATATTATACTGGAGAATCTGGAACCTATATAAGTATGTAAACCAAATGTACCAAATGTACCAAATATAATTCACGTAAAGCGTGTGTAGTAAAGGGTTAATGTAAACTTTTAATTTCAATAAATTATATTTGGTATAATAATTTTGATATTGAAGATATATTTGAATTATGAAATTAGAACTTCGAATACACTATTCGAAGTTCCAATTAACATAGTGAAGGTACACTTACCTTCACTATGTAAAAAAACCTCGGTATATATTTTAATTTCTATGTTTAAGCAATACACGAAAAGCGTATAATTATTAAGAAATTCTTTAATTAAGTTAACAATCAGAAGAATTAACATTCAGAGTTCCAGAATTATATAAAAGATACACAAAATAAAAAAAAAATATTACTCCTAACGACAAATTATACAAAACATTAATATTTGTTCAGCGGAATATTTTTTGTTGACACGACAAACTGTGGATTGGCGTTTGTGTAAAATTAAAGTATGTAAGTAACCAATACTACAATATCTTTGGAATACCAAATTACAGAAAGTTTAATTATTTATCTTATATATATTTATAATTATAAGAGACCTCTAGTATCTGGTATTAACAATTACTAAATATCTATTTACCATTTTATGTCATAATAAAGTTGTAACAATATTACTCAATAAAATATCGTGTTTGATCAACACAATTAATTTTGAATGTCTTTAAGTAGAAAAATTAAAATATATCGGCTACAATTTTTAATCTTTGTGTAACTAGCTCTAAGAGTAAGTTAATAAAGAATTTTTTTGGAAATAATTTTCAGATCAAAACAATGTTAAATATATTTAAATTGCCTGTTTAATTGATGTATTAATATTACAGAATTTATAAAGACATTGACTTATTAATTGCTTATATCAGAAATAATTAAAAATATTATAACTGATTAAAGAAAAAAATATAAGTTTCATTTTACCATCTATAATATATAAAATATGTACAATACAAGTACAATAACAGAGATAGTTTTTAGTTAAATTGTGTACGGGACGTGCGAGAACTCAACCGCACTCCTGAATACCAGCCAGATGTTTTGACGCTTAGCCACGAATGTTTCACGAAATCATTTACAGCCTGAAGTTAGATTAGCTTCTTCTTCTGAGATTGGTATCCGAATTTATATTAAAAATTTAAGCTTTTTACTTAATGCATAATTTTATTATTAGTTTTAGCTTGCTTTGTTGAGAATCAGTTGTATCTGAAGCACAGTTTGTTTTTTAAATGATTGCCTAATTGATAAAAAAAACTGAGGCAAAATGATTGGTAGCCTCTTGTTACCTTTATAATACGTTTTAATAACATTGGATTATAAGCTTCGGTTTTCAGAATAATATTAAGATATTATTCTGAAAACCATTGAAACCATGAAATTAGTAAAAACACTAAAGTAATATATAAACAATTATCCAAATATAATAGATCAAATAGGAGGAAAAATAAATTAAAAAGAAGAATGTTTTCAAAGTCTGTAAAACTAATTAAGAAGTCTAGAAATTTTAATTCATAGTTATTAGTAAAGCACGAAAAATAATTATTTTGTAAAAAATTAAAACGGACATTAACAACATTAAAAGAATCCAATTCAAAAAGAAATATCATATCAAAAACAATAAACTCTAATACCACTACATTTAAAACAATAATTTTAATATGTTATTAAACATAAGAATAAATGATTTTAAAGTTCTTTTGTGAAGCCTTTTGACTATATATTAGTACATAATACAACAGCGTCTAAATTAAATTCATTATTCAGATGAGAACTCATACTAAACTGATATCACTACAATTATTAATAGCGGGCGCTCGTTCACTGAGGCGTTTTTGAGACTATAACTTAGACCGGTTGTCGCTGACACTGACTTGGTTTCCAAGGATAGTTGGAAATTATAGCAATTGCCTTTTATATTAGATAAATTTTGTTTTTAAACTTATGTCCTGTATTTTGTTTCTGAAAATACGTTATATCTCCAACATCATAAGAAAAATATACAGAAAAATGGTAGATAAAATTGATGTCTAGATGGTATTAATAAATTTATAATGTTTAAATTATAGAAACTATAGGCATAACATAATGACATTAAAATTAACATAATATTTATGCTTTTATACATATTTATCAATGCATCAATAATATAAGAAAATAATAAGTGATAAGGAGAATAGGGCAAATATAGTTTTGTTTAAGTTTTGAATGTAACAACGTTTTAAATAAAAAATAAAAATAAAATAACGTAAACACTGTGTCAACGGGCCCGTGAGTTTGAGAAATGCAATACCAAGCTATGGCCAGAGCAGGAAATTGCTTTTTGCTCTTACAGGACTCCAGCGGCAGTAAACACCACAAAAAATGTGATTCAGAAGTTTTGTCCGTCTATATTCTGGTTATAAAGAAATGGAATATATTATACTATAGAAAATCTTTTCTCTTTAAGAATTTCACTTAAAGTACTGATCTTTAATATGTACATTTAATTTCAATAAATTGTATTTGGTATAATAGTTGACACTATAAATTTGAATTATTTAGTCAGAACTTTGAATATTGTTTCAAAAATTTTTTTTTTCCATTTATTTAAACATTTAAAAAATATACATTTAAAAAAAAATACAGGATAAATGCCCGAAAACCTCTCTGGGTTTATCTGGACAAGTTGTCGCTCACGAACATTGTGCCACTTATATATATATATATAATCCAATAATTACAAACTAAATCAGAAAAAACAAATAGAATGAACACATTGAATGCGTGTATATATATTTATAAATATATATACACGCATTCAATAAATACATACACACACATGTGCACATAGGTCTATATGGACGTATATGTATACACATATACAAACAAATATAGATTACATACTGTTTTAATATATCGTTATAATGTCTAAGTTAAATAGATTTTTATTTCTACGCTTAGAAAATAACCAACAGTGTATTATTATATTGGGCTCCGAAATTCAATAATTAAGGTACCAATGAGACAAAAATTAGTTTATATTAGAAGTTCCACCATTATATGCCTATGCGGATACTTAAAACTTTAAGTTGAAACAATATTTTTGGTATTTCAAATGCAAGACAGTGTATGTAAAATTTTCTTGTCTCTATAATATAATATAAGTTTGTTAATCCCTTTAATATCTACTTACAATAAGTAGATATTTTAGTTACGTACCATTTTCTGTTCAAGTTTTAACAATAATATATATATTTTTTATAAACATAACTAATTTATAATGTAATAAGATTTAAAAACTAGCCTTTTTTGATAATTATATGTAACAGTAAGCTGATAAAAAATGATACGGTTTTATGTTCATTAAGATGTAAAATATTTCAGATTCAATTCAATGATTCAATATAATCGTCATAGAATTTATAAAGAGATTTACTTGTTAATTAGAAATATGCGAAATAATAACAAAATATATAATTCACAAAATGTAAGGCCGGGGCCTTTGTATTTTGAAATTTAAAAAATATATTTGTAAAATAACAGAAATAGTTTCCAGTTAAATTGTGTATGGGACGTATGAGAACTCAACCGCATTCGTGAATATTAGCCAGATGTTTTGACGCTTAGCCACGAATGCCTCACGAAATCATTTACAGCCTGCAGTTAGATTAGCCACAAACTTCTGATATTTGTATTTGGATTTAAATTGAAAATTTAAGCTGGTTATTTAGTGGATTTTATTATTATGACTGGGATTAGACTTATTTTAAAGAATAGTTTATTTATAAACATATTTTAGTGATGTTTTTATTGTATAAAATAAATGTAAAAGCGTAAATCTAGATCTTCCTCGTTAAATTATACTTCTTGATTACTTACTAACCTATTTAAAACAGAATATAAATTGACTAACTTAAAAAGTTATATGTGATTTTTATAATTCTAGCGGATTTAAAATGTAAAACCGTTTTTTAATAAAGATATGTTATTTAATTGAATTATAACTTTGACTTTGATTTATACATTTGTATCATTAACAAATACTTAATAGAGCATAATATTTTATTTTTATATTAACAAAACTATATCAACAATTTAATATATTAACTGATTCTAACTTCTCTGTTAATTAAGATTGTTATGCTGCATTTCAATTACTCTAGTACTGTTGTCTCAATATTACTGTATTCCTTTGTCATACACTTGCTGATTGCGACATCGGTCATGATTCTACATCAGCGGCAGATGGGTGCTAGCAACAGATAACATGTGGGGAATATCTTTTAATAAATATATTTGAGAAGGGACTCTTTGTTAGATTACAGCCTTATAAGCTCAACAAACAGAAAGACGGAAATCAAAGGATAATATTGTTCAAAATGCATTATAATCCTTCGAACCTAAAATAAAATTCTTTATACTCCACATAATGAAAGACCACTGAAGTTAAGGGATTATTTTTCGAATGAAAAGAATATTCGTATAGGCTGGTTGAGGCTGATACCGACTCCGGATATTATTCTCGTTCTATGAACATATTACTGAATAAATGACGACAATATACAGCTCATTTTTATCATTTTATACTTTTAGCATAATAGACTGTGACTGCGGAATAACATTATCTTATAACTTTATGATACAGCACTGAAATGGAATATGAAGGTGCCAATTTTGAAGCCATTATTTTCAGTTTTAAATAAATTAAATTTCTAAGAAAATTTATAGTTTGTTAGTTTCTAATAGGAGGGTTAGGTTAGGAGCATTAGGTTAGGTTTAGCTGAGGTAGATATTATATCTAATTTAAATTTGCTTTCATATTTCACAGGAAAAGGAAACTTATTGCCTCAATTCATTTTTATTTACTTATTTGGCTTTACAACCTGTAACTGAATTAGAAACATGAAACTTTTTAAACCTTTTTAAAAACAACTAATTAAAATATAATATATATATATATATATATATATATATATATATATATATATTATTAATATTTTAATAGTTTAAATGTATATATTATATATATATATATATATACATTTAAACGTAAATGTAATGAAATAAATAAGACGAGTCCCCTCTCCTAGCGTAAGGAATCCTTTTTTTTAAACATAAACATCCTAATTCATAAAAATATCAGCGGTACATAAAAATAAAAAAGTCGGCCCTCTTAAACAAATTTATACAAATAATAATGATTTGTTATTAACTATAAAAATAAATGATTATAAAGTTTTTTTTGTGAAGCCATTTAACCATATTAGTACATAATACAAATGCGTCTAAATCAAATTCATTATTCAGATGAGAAAACATACTAAAGTGATCATCACTGCGCTTGTTAATAGCCGGCGCTCGTTCACTGAGGCGTTTTTGAGACGATAACTTTGACCGGTTGTCGTTGACACTGACTTGGTTTCGCCGGACAGTTGGAAATTATAGATATTGTCTTTTATTTAAGATAAGTTTTGATTTTAAATATGCAACTAAAGATATTAGAAATATAAAAAAATAAATAAATATTCATTAAGATTGTTATTGATTGAATCAATCAATCATTCAATCATTGCATACTATTTAGAGCACATTTTGAACAAATCGCTTGAAATTTTAGTATTAATAAAGTGACGTTTTTCTTCATTATTATTTTATAGTTTATTTCAATTAAAACAATGAGGCGTAGATACATGATTTGTCTGGCAACAGTTTGGTCCGAATTAATAATAATATTCACATCTTTTAGTAGTAGGCACGATAAGGTCTCTAAATGATACCAAACATTGTAACAAAGTTCTGAAAACCGAATTAGAATTTGAACTGTCAATCAAAGCTGTTGATTTCCTTGATTGATCTATGTTTTATATTAAAGGTACTATTAATTTTAATGTCTATGTATAGTTAGTTACTGATTGTAAATTTCATAACAAATTCATATTAAACTAATGCGAAGTGCTAAATGATTGTATATTTTTATTATTTATTACAAGTGTAAGAAGCTCATTTTATTTTGTTTGTTAAAACTTCTTTTAGATACAAACACCTATAAAACATTAACTTTAGATCGGGCTTTTAAACTCTAGCAATGCACCAAGTTAAGTTTAGTTCAAGACACATATCCTTTCTTTAATATTATCGGGAAAAGTCTTTTCGTATCTTACCTTGAATTGTCTAAGAAATCTTGTTCCCTGATCTATTAAACAGACTGCTACCAATATAACGAATCAACACTTATTTATAGAAATTCACAAATAATATTTATATTTGTTTTTATATACACAGTAACTATATAAATACGTGTTTGTGTTGTATATTGATGAATCCATGTACATCTCATTTTGAAAGCAGCATACCGTCTAAGGTTGTCTGTTAGCGATTGCTGTCTTGTTATAACGCCTGATTATGTCATAGTAAACATAGCTTAAATTTAGTTTGAATAATTTCATTCTTACGTGTTGAGTACATAATAATGAAATTTATTAAATTATATAATATAATAATGAAATTTATTAAATTTAGCCTATAGGCTATTAGTGCGAGACTTGCTTTTACGAGTACGAGTTTTTAAATGTACAAAATAGTTTTTGATAGATATGATGAGTTAAAAATATATTTTTTTATTATATATGTCTATTTTATTACATTAAAATATAATTGTTTAAAAATAATTTGAAACGTTGAAACAATGAAGTCCAAATAAACAGCGTGTTAAGAAATTATTATTGATCGTTTATTTATGAAATAGATTACTTATTATTTTTATCAATCATATTCTAATCTTAATGGTGTAAATTGATTTAAACATAAATTAAAATGTAACATAGATAGAAAGATAGAGAAGCACTTAATGGCCAATTAAATAATAAATAAATAAATAAATAAAGGAAGCAAATAAAACATTACTTGTTCTTCGCCTTAAAACAAAATACAAAATTTTGTAAAACACATTTTATGTTCGTAAAGTCGGACTATTGTTTTAAAGTTGTTGAGTGGTTTTCGAAGTGAGTATCAAACGGTAAAGTTGTACATTGTAATTTTTTATTCAGTTTAAGAATCGAAATAATATGGCTGACTTGTTTCAATGTATTTTTCCTAAGAAATTTATTTTCTTAGTAGCCGACAAAAACATATAAAGAATCCATTTAACAGCATCTGGGCATATAACATACAATGTTGTTTTTTTTAAAATATAGTATTAATTAGGGTTTATAAAAACTTTTCTTTATAATTACTTGGCATGTTGGGAGCTGCCATTTTGTCTGGATAAGGGCCGGGATAATGGATGGGTTTTTAGTAAGATTAGTAAAAATATTTTGCTTATTCTCAATATATTATATAGTTCGAATATAAAGAATAAACAAATGGTATTTATGATTTTTTTTTAACTTATGAGTAATAATTTTTACATTTTACTATAAATATTATCATTCATGTAAGTAGAATAAAATAACAAAAAAGGAATAGACTTTAAATTTATGAAAGCTTAGCTTAGCTTTACTTATCTGTAAAAGTGTACATTAATTTTATGATTAAATACATGTGTGTTGTAAGAGATGTATTCCATAAAAGTAGTAACTCTTACGGAAATAAAACTAAGATATTACAAAAAAGTTCTAGTTCCTAATAAGTATATGACCTCTGAAATAAGAAGATAATTTCGAATGAACGGAACATTTGTACAGGCTGATCGAGGTTGACACCGACTCCGGATATTATTCTCATTCTATGGATATATTTCTGAATAAGCGACTAAAATATATAAACCCGTTTTTTTTATTAAGAAGTGAAGTTCATTTTCATATTTCAAATCAAAATAATATTTTGGAGAATTAGTTCCAAATGCAGTTTGTAAAATGTACAATATAATAACTTATAAGAGTTTTCTTTGCAGATTTGAGGAAACAGAAGGGAATAATTTTGGTATAACAATTTCACAAAAAATCAATTGCGTGAGCGAGGCTCTTGGATTACGCACAGGAAAATATAAAAGTATTTTATCCTTGTCAGGTATTTTAAAATATTACTGGACTCATAATTTACTGTTATATTAATATAGTATCCTAAATTTAAACTATTTTATAAATTGATTTTGAGTGCCTATGCTCCCCTAAAACGATAAGCCATTTCTCATTATTCATTGTTCCTAAAAACTATTAATTTTTAAGTTCTATTGTTGCATAACGAAAATCAAATTTTTTGTTATTTTTCCTGGAAGAATGTTATTTTTTCGGAATAAAGTATCTTATTTATTGACCGATAATAATAACCGAATATCTGATAAGTTTATACAATGATTATGTTTTGTGAAAATAAGATAATGTTTAACAGTAATATTAATTAATATAACTATACGAAATTTCATTAAAATTATTTTTCCGTGATTCGCCAACAATCATTCCAAAGGAGATACTTGTGTCATTTATTAATTTCGAAGAGAGTATTCTTTTTTTATAAAACAAAAAAAAAAAAACATGGGTGTATTTTTGTTTTATTATTATTTTGTTGTCGGTATTTTGAAGGAGCTCTATTATTACATCCAACTAAGATCGCTTGAAAAAAAACTAACAGGATAGACAAAATTAACATTTTTAATAATAAAGTTATTACAATGCAAAATATTTTATAAGCTATGGAGAAATATGAAAGAAATGTTTGTTATAAAATATAATTTTTATTTTTTACTCTCGGTGGTTTTAAACTTGATAATCTTAATCATGATTTATGTAAAGATAGTAAAGAAGCGGTATTATATCCGTAAAGGAAAAGGTTACCGCATAAATAGGCTTTTAATATAAGGAAGTTTTATGAGGCTGCAAAAGGAAGCAGGGCTTTCAGCCTTTGCTCTCGTAATATTGTACCAAAATAAGAAAATACAATGTACAAAAGAAGATACTAGTTTGTTTAAATGTTTTTTTTATTATGAACTAGAATAATACTTACTCTTTGGGTATTTATGGCGCTGGCTTCCTCTTTCATATCAATAATAATAAATAAATTTCATATTGTGATTATTATTGTAAACAAGTCCAGTGGTTAACAACATCCTGTGGTAGCAGATATTTTATTTTTTAATAATATATTTTATTTTAATAGATATATTTTATCTAGCAAAATATTGTTCATTTGAATAATAATAAACTCATATATTGTGAGATTATAAATGTTTGTATATCCATTATTTGCTTAGAAATTGTTTTTATGTTTATTACAAAATAAAATAATCTTAGCATGGCTAAACGTGTTTATAGATAATTTCAATAATTTATTGTTTTTGATGGTTTCATACCGTTGTAAAAAATTTGTGATAATTTATATGATGGCTTGATGTCGTGACAGACAAACACATTGCTTTATAGTCTTGACAGTAAGGTTATAAAAAAAAAAATAATAACATTTATTACTGCCATATCGTTATATAGAAATCAATTTACAATTTTCAATCTTCTACGTGTCATATCTACTTTAATATTGGAGAAATATTTTGTGCGCTTTTGACACGAACATAATCTACAAGATTAGAAATAAACGGTTTTGAATGTACTTAATTATTAATTAGTTTTATTTTAAATACCGTTTTAAGTAACTATTTTTCGGATGCAAATATCGTGATTCATTTTTTTTACATTAAATTTAAAACGTTATAAACGTTATGTTAAAAAATTTATTAAAACGTTAAAACGTTATGTTATGCAGTAATCACTTTCGGCAGTCTGTACGTTTTATTAAGAAAAATATTTATTGCTCGCTTAAAGAGGTCATGAATCTACATTTTTACTATCATCAGGTTTATTTTTAGGGGAATATAGTAGAAAAATTAAAAAAGTTTTACATTAAATAAACCAATCAAATTCTTTTATCATAAAAAATAAAATTCTGCAGAAAATTCTTTATCTAAGTAAACAAATTTTCACAGGCCTAGATTGTGATGTCTTGACGAATAGAAACATGAATTATCTTTTTTTTTATTTATGTCTTAAAAAATACGAAAGTTTGTCCAATTGGTCATTCCAAAATGGCACCAGGTGTCCGCTAGGCGTCAACCAATTACGTTTGAGCAGAATAAATTATAACAAAGTTTGTAAGGAGCTGTAATTAAAACCTTTTTTTTGATATGTTTGTAATTGAAATAGATAATTTTGTTTTTGTGACTCATATAATAAATAGTACAGATAAAATAAAATGAAAAGTTTCTTAATTTTAATAAGACAAAGTCATTTTGTAATAAATTTAATCTAAAATCAACTTTAAGATTTAAAAAATATGAATGAGTCGTAGGCATTTTTATTATTGAATAGATTGTGAATGGATGCATTTTTAAATTAATATACGTCTGTTCTGAGTAATTAAATTATTTTAAAAAGCCTTGATTTAATCATGATCAAAATACGCTGTTTTTATTTCTACAAACAAATAACATTAAATATAGCTGCAGTGTGATATTGTATAAGCAAACGGCTTAGAAGTTTTTAGAGCGAAAGGAAGCATCGAGTATAAGCTTAGTCAACAGACAAGACATTATTATTATATATTTCTAACTGAATTCTGTTGCTTTACAGTCATTGTACAACTTAACAATATATATGTTATAAGTGTAGTATAACCACTGTATAATCACTGTACAGTCTATTTTTTTTTTTTTTTAAACTACAATAGGTAAGCGTTTGACTACAGCCCGCCTGATGTTAAGCATAGGCTGTAGTCTAAAGTGTGGCACGCTTACCTAATAAATACCTATTAACTTTCGATTTGAAGACCCCCAGATTGTAACAATCAGGAAACACCGACTCCGGCAGAAAATTCCAAATTTTCGCCGTCCGCACAAGGAATGTGGAAGCAAAACGCTTTATACGGGACTTTGGAACCTCAACCGTAAATTGGTGTTTCCTATTTGAGCTTCTCGTCGTTCGGTGACTGAAAGGAGCTGGGTGTATCAAGTTGTGCAGCTCTGTTGCACACTCTCCGAAATGTATCCGATAAAAATATGTATAATCGTATCTTTACCAGTTCACTCAGTCGCGTGTTTTGATGTCAGCTCTTAAAATCTCTGGATACGTCACCAATATGACATAAAAGTTTTTATAAAAATCTATAAACTGTACCATAATTTTGTTTTGGTTTTTGTATATAATATTAATGTTTATCTTTTAATATTGTTTTGTTTAATTAATTATATGTTTAATTCATCCCCTCTTCCTTTTTCTTTCAAACATGATGCAACCTGTTCAAATTTATCTCCCTGCCATTATTGTAAATAAAATATAATTACTTTTGTTTTTATGCGCCTTAATAAGTTCTCTTAAGTTGAGGTTAGTTTGTACAAAAATATCTAGCGGCACTATACTTACAAGAAAGTGTATTACCATTTTTGAAGTTTTAATAAAATTCAATTAAAACCTAGTATAGATATTATATACTTTTTAATATTTTCTTTTTCCCTTCTTGTAACCATACTTTCAATTTTATATGCCAAGGTAGTTTGATCAATGCAAGATCAACTCTTAGTCCTGTGTATTAAGGTGTTGAGGACAATGAAAAGCTCCAAATTATATGGAAGAATAAGAATATTTTCTATATCTCATAAATTTTTTTTATAATCACGATTATATAATTTGTTAACTCAAAAGGAAATTATACCAAGCTAATACTACGGCTACAATACAACAGTCAAAATAAAAGTAAAAAATACAATATGAATGTTATTTATTTATAGATACTATTATTTTTTATTTGAGCACAATCAAATTACAATACTTGGAAGAGTCGTTGAAAAAATTATTGTTATTTAATATAAATTATGTATGAAATTTTTCTAACAAGTTTCCATCTGAAGGACAGATACTTAAATAAAATAGAACTAGATAAAATTAACTTAATTATTATTACCTTCTCGTGCTTCTATAATATTTATTTAAATTCTTTATTGCACAATAACGGTACAAAGGTGGGGCTTAACGCTAAAGCTTTGTCTACCTTTCAACCCAAAACGAGCAAGAAAATACGTGTAAAGGCGGAGTGCGAAATATAAAAAAGAAAACAAACAATAAAAAACATATACAATTTAATAAATAAATGTAACTATATATCGCTAATGTACGTACAAGTACATAGGGCATATGTAGGTATGAGTATGTACATGCATGATTTACGTATATATGTAGACGTACGTACTGACATACATAATTACAAAGCTACACATATACAAATAAAAAAATGAATATAATGTAATGACCATTACTTACAATATTTGAAAGACATTTATCAAATTTAAAACCAGCTTTTGAAAATTTTGTTTTAATTTTGAAATAATAAAATAAATAGTATGTTGGTGCAAACAATAACTTCATTGCTTTAAAAGTGATCCATAAAACTTTCTAATTTCTCTAATTTATAGATATTTTTGTTAAAAAAGTTGAATAAATATAGGTAACAACCTGAGATTTCTAGGACCCGGTGACGTTATTCTGATAATTGAGAATTGATGTTTTATAATAAGCATATATGAATTTGTTTAATAATGAGCTTAATTATACAAGAACTCGAACTTGATAACTTTGGTATTCCTTCGCATATCTATAGACAATATTAAATATGAAAAAGTTATTTAAATTAAGATTTTCTATAGAAATTAATTTGAATATAGTGTAAATTTCATTCTTTTAGTGTCTTTATAGAGCAGTTACAAGAATTTTTCCGCTTTTAAATTACTTATTCTTTATAATAGTTTAAATTTGGCAGTTATCACATTTGGCGAGGTGCCCTATTCATCCGTTGTATTGTACACCACTTTATTGGTCCTCCATAACTTAAACTTATGTGTTTCATATAAAATGTTATTGGTCTTAACACTCAGTAATAGAGTTAACGGTTTATAAAAATATCATAAAAAATATAACAATAATAAAAGTCAAAGATAAAAGCTTTCAATTTCCCACCTTGCATTGACAGATGCCAAATTGTCACCTGGTTGTTGGACGAAGATTTGAAATTATTAATACGTGCCTGGGGCCTTAACACCCTCTTTTAAAGTATTATTACAATAATATTATTTTCGTTTCATATCACTATATCTATAACATACTATTTTAAAAAAAAATCTGTTATTCAGATTTTTTTAAAGGTTTTTTTTAGTAATTGATTGTTCTTCTTCTAAATACTTAAAAGTCGCTGAAAGTAAGATTATTGTAATATTGAAACATGATAAAACTTTTTAAACTGTGTTAGTTTTAAGACCCCATCGTGGCTACCTGGAGTTATAAACTACTTACTTGCTGTAAAGTCTTAACAAAATATTTAGGTTTTGTAATAAATATTAAATTCGAAGTATGGTTCTTGAAAAAATGGTTTACTCAAGCTAAAAAGTCCAAAAATAGTAAGTGGTTTTCATAATAAAGTCTGAAAAGTTATCAGATAATTTCTCTACTTAATCAAGAAAGTATCAATTTTTGAAAAATATTTTTTTTGTAATGAATAATATTCCTTAAAATTTTTTTACTTAACAGTAGAATAAATGTATTAATATTTATTTAAACTAAGTAGGTTACTTATATAAAGTAAAATTTTTCAAGAAAGACCCATATAATACGATAAAACTACCAACATTGTTAAAGTTTTCACAGATTCAATTGAATTGATTTTAATGTTTGAAAAAAAAATTCTAAACCTTAATCATGTGTTATTATCGGCATTAATATATAATATGTAATTGTATTATATATGTATTCGTTTAATTTTCGGACTTCGCAAGTTTGAGAATATTTCTGGTTTCCTTCGTCAACTTAAGTGGCTTGCTATCCGCCTTCACCGGAATATGCACCGGAATATGCACTTATTTACTTAAAAGTTTCCAACTCTCATTACACAGGAGCCGTCCTAAACGGTTGTGCGTCTCATTTAAAACTTTTACAATTCTTCCTTTAAATCTAACTTTTATTCCAAATCCTTTACCGTTAAAACAGCGTAATTATGGAATTTTCTACCAACTGATATAACATCAAGTTTCTCCGCCATGATAGTTTAAGACTAAATTATTTTTATGTATCTGTAGAAAGATATATAAATATCTATGTACCTATTTCTGCCCTCTGAAACACCCTGTCCAAAACTCGTGAGTAGCTGGAAGAGATCTCTTTGTAGAGATAAGCTCATCATTTGTATATGTTTTTGCTTTTGTGGTACGTGAAGTAAATAAAATAAATATATGTAAAGTTGATCAGATTTTTTTAGATTAGACTTTAATTCAATATATGAAAATTTTTATAACGTTCATTGATGAAGGTTCCAAACTATATAAGATCAATGACCTTCAAATCTATATTTAGAATATCTCTCCTAGAAAATATAATACATAGGATAATGACATTATTTCCTGGGTTCGTCCAGTGGGACTAAAATAGTTTCAAATATTGAAACTTTTCTGTAGCCTACGACAATAGAGTGGCTAACTGTAGTAATATATAAGTAAGAAAAACAGATACTTTTATGCTTAAATTAAAAAGAATGCATTGTTAATTTTATTAATTTGTTGTATTATTATATCATTACTATCTGAAAATACTAACTCTACTAATGTGAATATTAGAGCTCAGGTGTAGCGGAATCCTGATCCGAGCTCATGAGTGGCCTCGAGTGGATTCTAAACTAGTTGGGCAAATTCTGATAATATTGTTGTGAACCTTTCAAAAGTTTTGAACTAATTTTGTACTCGTGTACAACTGGATAATTATATAAAATTGTCAATTTGCCTATAAAAGTTCTTTTATAATTACATTTTGTTTTGGCTAACAAAGTTAGTTTCTCTTGCAAAGGATGCTGTGTCAACAAAAACAAAGTTATTATTAAGATATATTAATATTCATGTATGTAAATTAAAGAGCGAGAATATAATTAATGAGTTGAACGTTAGGGTCTTGTTATAAAGGTGCTTGTAATTTAAATTTTATTAGAAATAGCTTGTGTGTTAATATTATATTTAAAAAAGACAAGAAACAAAACATATATGCAAAATGTCGTAAGATATCAATATTACAGACAGACAGTAATTTATATTTTTATTATAATATTCTGTAACGTAAAAAATATAATAACGAATATATTATTTTTAGACAGAATATAATAGTAAAGTAAGTAAATGGCTACTGAGTTAACTTTATTGATTACAGTACACCCCTGTTATAAAATTGTTTTTTACAATTTCAATATTGTATATTGAACCTATAGGTTATTAAAAAATATAATTTAAACGAATGATCTCTGTTACAGTTAAAATTACTAGGAGCGCGAACCAGACCTTAATTTTGACTCGCTGCCGCGCAAAATCTCGGTATGTGTTAGCATATTGAACGAAGCGTGGTGCGAATAGCACCGAAGTTGAGTTTACAAAAAGTCGACACAATATTATATTTTTGTTTTTTTTTTATTTTTTTTTAATACCACCACCAGACTGATGTCTATCAGTATGCAAAATTTGGAAAATTTCGGATGTTTTAATTGACGTTTGCATAAAGAACGCAGAAAAGTCTCCCATAGAGAGCTTCATTCGCTCCGCTCGCTTCGCTCAATAAGTTTGTAAAGTATCTAAAACTCAAAACACAATATAAAGCTTCAAATATTACAAAAATATCACAATATCATACAATATTCAAATTTTAATGCAAGTGAAAATGATAATTTAAATCATTTAATTGTCTTTCCCAGCTGAGTCTCTTAAAAGTTAAATACGTTATATATTTTATATTTATACTAATTATTAGATGAACTAGGGTAATATAATCGCATTAGCGCCTTACATAATTTTTAACTATATTTTAGTGCTTAGTAAGTTGGATAGGATAATTAGTCATACTAAATCCAAATTTTACTTCTATAAATGAAACATATTCTTCATAAATCTAAATGTATAAACCCAACTACAATACCTAGTTTCTGTTATAACTGTGGTATAAATTAATAAATATTCCTTATCTTATCACCATCTACGTGTGTGAAAGGTCATACTTGAGGTATGAAGTAATGTGTAGGCGGAGACCTGTCTTGTAAAGATTGCTATCAATAAATTATTACCTTTCTGTAGTTTCATGCTTCGTATGAGATTTATAGTTTGGTTAAGTTATACAAATCAATGTGTTATATATGTTATATATTGCAAAACGGGGGCCACAAGGAAAAAGAGGAAGAGGAAGACCGCCTGCACGATGGGAGGATGATATTACGAAAAATAACAAGCTCAAATTGGTGCCAAAAAGACCAAAATAAAGAAGTTTGGGCATCTTTGGAGGAGTTCTTTACCCACTCTGGGGTTCTCTGATATAACTTTTAAATTAGTAATGTATATTCGATTTAATGTAGTAAAGAACAAATAAAGGCTTTTTTATTTTATTTTTTATTTATTTTTATTATTTTAAAAAATGTATTTGTAATTTTCTATTATTGATTTTATAGTTATTTTTGGACAATGATTACTATTATATAATTTTCCGGTTACTCATCATGTAATTACTATCGGAATTTCGGAATTCCGGCTAGTTTCGAACACATTCGGGGTCCTTTCATGAGCTCTGAATAACGCGATTCCACCCCCAAATAGGTTCGAATCTAGTCGGGCAAATTTACTATTTGTAGATTAAAGAAATGCATGGTCTAGTTATATGTAATATATCGTATGGTAAAAATAAGGGGTAGTTACTGACAAAGCAAAAGATGAATTGCAGTATTACTTTTTGTACCTCAATCGTATATACAAAATTTAAACTTTTTAAACAAGTACAAATGCAACAGTTCAATTTACAATAAAATTACTCTGTCCTGTTGTAGTACATTAGTAACTTCATCTTTACTTGAGAGGATGGTAGTAAACATGTTTGAAGGAAACTACAGTGGCATGGCTAGGTTCTTTAACCATACTAAAATGTAATAAAAACAATATTAAGACTAAAAATTGTTATTAAATAGTAAAGAAATCATGCAGGCGGAAATAATGTTTATTATTTTGAATTACCTTTTTAAAATTTTATTATTTTTTCGAATAACAAATACTAAGATTTTCCTAATAATAATATTACAATATTTTTTTTTACTAAAAGTTATAATAATATCATAAATATAGACATTTAATTATTTTGGTTATGTTGGTTTTGGTTTGATTTATATTATAAATTCTAAAGTAGATACAAAAACATATGTTTCTTTGTAGCTGACAAGATGATATAGGGACGTACAGAAGGAAGAGTGAACATGCTTTCAATGAAATATATATCATTAAGAAAGTTTTATTTACTTATCATTAGCTTCAAGTAAAAAGGACTGAACGTACACGTATCTGTGGTAAAAAGTGTCAGTTGTGGTTTCGTAACCGCTAAAATATTAAACTGTTCCCGTTTCACGCAATCGCGTGCTTTCCGTGTCGGCTCTCCACATCATAGTAGGTAGGAACTACTGAATATGACATGTTACGAGACTCTAAAAATTATGAATGACAGTATGAAACTATACTTTATAGTTTTACACATAAAAAAAAAATTACTTATGCCAAATATTTTTAAATATTTTTAATTTATAATATTTATTTTTTAGAAATAAATAAATAAGACGGTTTATTAAGAAATGTTTTATATGTGGAATAATTATTTTTATCAAAAATATTTGGCAATTGAACCATACCATACTATACTATACTGACCATACATACGAACAGCGGCCGGATAAACTTACATGAAAACCCATATCTGTCTTGGTTTACGGCCAAATCAATTTCTATGTAAACTCATATCATATAATTTAAAAGCCTGTAATATTTAATTTACGAATTAATTTATTTTCTCTTATTATATTGTAATGGAAAATAGAAGTCTTCTGGCACAGGGATAATTATACTATTCTTAAAAGACTTCTACTTTGTTGATATATATGACTGTTTGAAGTTGAAATAAATTATTATTATTATTAATATCTGTCAAGTAATTTAAAAATTTAACGATCTTTTAGTTCGAAATATGGCAACCAAGGAGATAATTTAACGGAGGTTTTATATTGTTATCGTTCGTCTAAGGTTTATTTGAAACTAAAAAAAAACAAAAATTAACCCTTTGGTGCGTGAAAGATATTGATGTTCGTAATGTGGTAGAAGAACTTAGTTTAAATTTCAGCACATTATTTAGAAAAACTACCTACTACTACATAAGCTGTTGACATTGATGGACTCATGTAAGGTTGACCCTTTGACCGACCGCTGCCGAAATGTACTATAACATTCTTAATGGAATCTACTGTTTAGAGCCTTATTCTGAAATTAGAGGCTGACATTATACTAGTATGTCTATTCGAAATAAAACTGTCATGTTTGAAATTATACATTGATACAGCCACATTGCTAAATACGCAAAATTTTTATTAATAAATAAAAGGAATGTTTAGAAAAAAGAATCTATTTAACATTAAATTTTATTTTTATTTTTGCTTTTTATTCTAAAAACCTACTTATTCCGTATAATTCTCAAAAGCACTTGACATATTTGGCTGTATGCCAAGTTCCTCCATCTCATTGAGAGACAAATTATTAGCTTTTAAATCACTAGTATATTGTTAGAAAAAATAAACTACAACTTAGTAAATATAAATAGAATAAATAATTAATATGTTAGAAAAGATAGACAATAAAAGTAATTTTCCTCTTTTTTCTAAACGCACACACTCTATTTTTCTATTAAAGCTTTTAATTTCCCGTAGCTTTGTTGACAGACGAGTTGATGTGATGATGAAAAAGAGAGCTATTAATACCACCTCTGTAGACAAATACACTACTACTTGTTTCAAGTGACGTCATCTGCGTGAACAAAGGCGTATTGAACTTGTTCTGAATATTAGTTTAAAACTACTTTTTTTTTATGCGATCGTAGTTTCATAGATTAGTGCAATAAAACAAAAAAACATTTTAGCTTTATTATATTAGTAATATGTAATGGCGATGGTTGATATTTTTTTTTAATGAGGTTTTAGCTAAGTCTTAAGATCATAAATCATAGGAGAAGAGAGAGTTGCTTAAACATGTTTCAAAAGCTTCAAATTAAAACAAGGGCTAAATATTCATTCTACAGATAAAAGTAAATAAATTATATGAAAAATAAATACAGGGCTATCTTTGTTTGAAGTGTAATCCTATGTTGTTAAGTTTTATAAATACAAGAACCTAATGTCGAAGAAGCCGGTGCTATCTCTCTACAGTTTGCTATCAGAGTTTTGGAGACTGCATTTGTATTCAAAGTATTGGAAGAGTTTAAAATTATACAAATAACACACCTTTGTGACTTAATAACTTAAGTATATGTAATAAAAATATGTTTTATGCATCTGTACAAGTAAACTATTCGCTGTTAAAGAAAGTTTGACTTTTTTATGTTAATAAAAAATATGTATCGAAAGTACCAATTTATTATAATTTTATTTTTTTGATGAGTAGTTTCATTACAGATAGTTTACACAAACTTTGGTTTGTTTATTAAAAAGACTTCTTAAACAAATGTTTTTTTTTCTGAAAGACTTACAAATTTACTCAACATGTAATTTAAAAGAACCATAAGTCGAAGCCTTAAGTACAGCTTATCAAGACTGAAGTGCTGAAAAAGTGATGTTAATTAATCAGTTTATATACCGAGAGACACGTTAATTTTAGAAAAAAGATGATTATATTTTCTTTGTTTTTTAAAATAATATGATATTTTAATATTTACTGAATACTTAATGATTTATTTGATTTTATGTGTCATGTAAAATTTCGATAGAAAATACTTTATAGAAAAAACAAGTAATATATCAATTACGTAAAACCCTTGATTTATATATCTGGAAAATATTTTTGAAACTAAATCATTTTGTTATTTTGTACCTGACTCCGAGAGGTATCCGTGGGTTTGAAAGCTGAGTTATCGTTGTTTAATTTGTTGTTATTCCCAAATGGTAACGAAAAACATTGTAAATGACTATTTTATATTTATTAATATTAATCAAATATATTTTGTAAAAATTATGTATTTATAATTAAGAATTGTATCAAATTGGTAAAAGTAGAAATTTACTAATGAATATATCTATATAAATAAACTAATATTATAAAGTGATTTTTTTTTTGTTTAAACGATCTATCTAACCTTCAAAACTTCATGATATATTTGATAAATTATCTGTTAATGTTTTCTAAGATTTACACGAGTACTACACATTTGAATAAAACTATTTTTCGGATATAACTCGTGTTTATTATTACATTTTTATATTTAACCCGACGTTTGGGATGCTTTGCAGCAAACGTGTTCGCGGTAAGACGAGATGATGGCATCCTGAACTCTATGCCCGTAAACTCAGGAACCGTTGGAGGTAGATGGAGGAAATAAACTAACTGACTGACAGACACCATCATCTCGTCTTACCGCGAACACGTTTGCTGCAAAGCATCTGAAACGTCGGGTTAAATATAAAAATGTAATAATAAACGCGAGTTATATCCGAAAAATAGTTTTATTGAAATTGTCTGTATATAATAGGTAGATCAATGAAAAAAGACTTCATTTCCCTTTAGTTACTGCTCTTAGTTATCCTAATAGTAAATAAAATCTTTCTTCAGCGGGTAAAACCGCGAGTAATGACTGGTATATAAAAAAGACAACTAAATATATCTTTATATCAATTGACGAACAATACTAGACTTATAATATAATATTACAGAAATAAATAGTCGTCTAGAAAAGAGTTTATTTTAAAATGATTTGAAATATAAATATCCTTTATGTGTCACTGGAGGCCGATTTTCAGCAACTCTGAGTAAAATTTATTCATCTCGCCATTATTTATATTTTCTTTTATTTATTGTTTTAAAGTTTCAGGAGAATTGATGACATTGAAATTGCTTAGATGTGAATATAATGTGTGTGTAGTGTCATTGTGATAAAATGACAAATCGCTATTTATTAGTATTATAAATATTCAAAAGTATACAACTTTATTTACATCTAGTAGGCCATACATTGTATTAGTTAAGAAGTTCATAATTATAATTCTTCTTGATTTAAATTAGTTTAAAGTAGTTTCTAGTTTTTAATGTAATAAGTTATTCTATTATTTATGTTTATTAAGTTTATATTTATTAATTCTTAATAAAAATAATTTAATTAATTGATTAAATTAGCTAAATACAAACGTTGTTTCTTCAGTTGTATCGAATAAAATAATTTATAACCCTGTCACATGTCAAGTATTTATTTATAACTCAGCCCAAAGGAGAATAAACATCCGAATTATTCCCGAAGTATTTCCATCCCTTCGCAGATGCCGTGAAGAGTTATGACGTCATTAAAGCTCTGAGCTAAAGGGAAATTCTCTGATAACTGAACCATGATACCAAGTTGTATCGTACAATTTCATATTTATAATGTTCGAGACAAAGATATCGAGTTTGAAACATCTTTTGCAGGTGACTTACTTACAAAAGGTTATCTTTATGATAATATATTATTTGCTTAAATATGCAGCTTATAATTATATTAATGTAGCAGTTTAATATAAAATATAAATACAATAAGACAGATGCCTAAAATTGATATGTAGTCACTAAGTGGCTCGAAGTAGCTTTAATATTAATATGTATTTTATAACTATATTAATTTAGCAGTTTTATTTAAAATATCAATACAATAAGACAGATGCCTTAAATTGTTATGTAGTCAATAAGTGGCTCGAAGTAGCTTTAATATTAATATGTATTTTATAATTATATTGAAGAAGGAAGTAGTTTTGTATCAAATATAAATACAATAAGACAGATGCCTTAAATTGTTGTGTAGTCAATAAGTGGCTCGAAGTAGCTTTAATATTAATATGTATTTTATAACTATATTAATTTAGCAGTTTTATTTAAAATATCAATACAATAAGACAGATGCCTTAAATTGTTATGTAGTCAATAAGTGGCTCGAAGTAGCTTTAATATTAATATGTATTTTATAATTATATTGAAGAAGGAAGTAGTTTTGTATCAAATATAAATACAATAAGACAGATGCCTTAAATTGTTGTGTAGTCAATAAGTGGCTCGAAGTAGCTTTAATATTAATATGTATTTTATAATTATATTGAAGAAGGAAGTAGTTTTGTATCAAATATAAATACAATAAGACAGATGCCTTAAATTGTTGTGTAGTCAATAAGTGGCTCGAAGTAGCTTTAATATTAATATGTATTTTATAACTATATTAATGTAGCAGTTTTATTTAAAATATCAATACAATAAGACAGATGCCTTAAATTGTTATGTCGTCAATAAGTGGCTCGAAGTAGCTTTAATATTAATATGTATTTTATAATTATATTAAAGTAGGAAAAGGTATTGTATTAATTGTAATTATAATAAAAAAGATGCCTAAATGCCGTCAATAGTGTCGCGAAGTCGCATTGAAGTCGTTTTAATATCGCAATGTTGGCAATAAACATGGTCGCGTGCTTTCCGTGTCAGTGCTGGATGTTCCAAGGGTTATGAGCCACAAAATATACGAATGTTATGAGAACTTTATTGAAATTATGATCATTTATTTAAGTCTTGCACTGATATGGCTGAAGGAGTTTGAAACTTGCTATTGCTTTTATGCAAAAGCCAATATGCGGGTAATAAAACCCAAGATTTTATAGGGAAGATTTTTATAATATAAGTATAGAAATTATTATATAATAATACGTTTTGGTGCGTTGTATAATAGTGGTACTCGTTGGAATTACAACTAAATAAGATTATTACAACTATATAGGATTGTATTGGTAGAAACCACTAAAAATATCTTAATACTTTACACTAACATAATGTAACATAAGCTAGAGTATACAATAATTTTGTATATATATATATATTAGGGCTCCTACTAACAAAACTCCTCTTTTATGCATTTTAAAGTATCGCATAAGAAATTAAAACTTAACAAACATTACTAAGATCAAATAGAGTACGGACAACGCGTCTATTTGTAAATTATTATATATTTACAATAAGTATATTTACTAGTAGTAATGCCACTTTTACATTTGACGTTTGTGAAAATGTTTTTTAAATATAGTATAATATACTATCACATTTATATTTAATAACCCGTACATATATTCATTATCATTATCAGTTTTTTTTCTCGGTAGTCGGTGAAGATTAACTTTCAAAGAATGAGTTCTGTTAGAATTTTAAGTGTTGATTACTAAGATTGTAAAGTGAATATTTGTAATATATATGAAACATAGTCATTTATTACGTAGTTCGCGTATCGATTCCTTATTTTTGATATAAGAAGATATTAAATAGAAAAGAACCTGTTTGCACATTTCAAGTAAGAACTTTTATTACACATACTAACGTTTCCGTTAGATCGTAACCGATAAATATATTGTGTTGAAACTTGGCCAACTCACGCCGCGATCACTGATGTGGTAAGTTTGAGATTATCTCAGAAAGCAGAAGTTATATGAAAATTATTTTATTGTCTCAAATTTTCTATTTTATATTGTGTTGATACCGACAGATTAGCTTAGCTTAGCAATATGTTCATTCCGGTTTAGAAATATGTGGAATAAATCTTCAAAGAAATTCTTTAATATTTATTTAATCCACGCTTATATATGAAATACTACACATTATTGTCACCGATATTTAATAATACCTATGAAGTGTTTCCCTTTCTTAATTGGTTTTTTGTTTTGGGTAGTAAATTAGGTTGAAGTACTGGAAGTTAACATTTTGTTTTTTATCTGTTTTTCTTACGTATACATGAAAATATCAAGACATTTAGTATGTTCTTCTGCAGAGAAGCTTTTCGATACATATTTTGAGATTTGCTCGAGTTCAAAGCGCTTTCTTTGGCACTTAAGTTTCACAACAGAAAAGACAGACTACGAAGACTACGAAGTTAAAATAAGGAACCAAACTTTGTTAACGTAGACTCCTTACACATTTTGAACAAATCTTTTATTTAATATTTATATAAATTCGATAATAAACTTACTGTTCTTGGTGTTAAAGTAAGTTTGAGCTAAGTTCGCCGAGGTGATATAGCATTTAAATTCATTTTATCTCTTCCACGCCGTTGAACCGTAATAGACCTGCCAATTCATAGAATAAGTAGAGTTTAGAATAAACGTAATACAAGTCATGTATAGCAAATTTCTGGATACTTTCCAAAATCACTCCTGTTAGCATTGAGTAAACTATAGTTCCATTTTTAATATTTTTTGATAAATTTTTATAACAAAATAGTAAATTATACATTAATAGAAATATGCATATTTTTAAAAGGTCATACATATTTTAAAGTTATGTACTTAATAGAACATTTGTTATTTTATATACATGATAGTATTTGACAGTTAATACTTATTAATATAACTTTTTTTTATGTATATGTTATAAGCTGATAATAAACATAATGAAAAAAATAAAAAACCAAGACGTACGGGTTATTAAATATAAAGGATTGTAATTTTTATTTATACTTATGTATAAGTTATATACGTAAATAAAATGATGGACGATTGGTCTAGTGGCTAGTGGTTGGTAGGTATGGTAGGTGGCTAGTGGTTGGTGCTAACGCGATCCCGTGACGTCCCATTACGGCGCAGAGGGCAACCGTTGGTTTTTTAGTGGGTAGCCTTAAAAATGGCAGCATCCTCTATGCTGCCGGGTAGTCCCACATCACCCCCCGGCCGTCACCCCCATGGGCCGACGGGGTACCCGTAACGGGTTTTTCCAACGGAAAAAAAAAAAAAAAAAAAAAAAAAAAAGGTATGCCTGCTGAGTCAAAGAGATCGTGGATTCGATCCCACATGGGACAGTTGTTTGTGTGTTTCGATTCTGGGTTATATTTGTGTGCGTTATTTTTAAGTTTTTGAAACCGCCGACAAAGAGATTGTTTTACTACTGTGAGAGTTATTTGTTTTGAAGAATATACATATTTTAAATAAAGGTTAAAAATATCGATGTATGTTGTAATATATGTCTGCCTGTTTGTGATGTCGATTATACCAAACTGGCTCCTTAGAGACGCAATTAGAACTATAATTGTATTTGTACAGATTACTTAATTAAATGGGAGTTTACATAATATAAAAATATAATCCTATTTTACGTCTTGACCACACCCCCCCACAAAGGAAAGAGGGTTATTTTGTAGTAGGAGATTCGGCGGTATTGAAGATATCCAGGTCCATGCTCAACACTAGCTGTTTAGAGCATCCGTTTACATCAGTATCCTTTGAAGGGCCATAGAAGAAACCACTTCGATGTACACGATGTACAAGTACCGAAGGTCTACCAACAGTCCCTTTAGCGTTTCGATGGACGCGATGAGCGCTCTGACTGAGCTGACGAGATATGCGACAGCAACCTAAAATGTTTGAGGATATTAAAACTTCAAATGAAATTCAATCTTCAGCGATGTAAACTGCACCAATACACGGGCTGGAAGTCGCTGGAGGTGTATTTTGCATGCTGTGTATCCACGAAACTACGAATTTGTGAAGGGCAACCTCCGACCCCATTGCTACCTGAACTTTGCAACCCTGCACTTGCAAGAATACATCATTCCCGTCTCTGTTGACTGAAAAAGTATCTTTATAATATATCCTAATTATTTTATATTTAGTATTAATACAAACTAATCAATACTTACAGAATATTATAAAGGACAGTATTATCTTTTAAAATTTTTAATATGATTTTAAAACTGTTGTTGAAATAATATACTAAATATAAACGCCGGTTGAAGCTTTGAACTTGGCATTTGACACATTTGGCTGGTTGCCTTGTTTATCGTCGTATTGTATTATATTAGTATTTTTATTAATCTATATATATCGATATAGTATTTTCTTAGATATTAGGAGTATATTTGTAATAAAACTATTTTTTACGAATTAAAACTCGCGTATAATTTGGTTACATTTTAATTTTAACCCGATGTTTCGAATTATTTGCACCAATCGTGTTCACGGTTAGACGAGATGTAAGTGTCTATCCATATATTGTTGACTCATAATATTGAAGTTTCTTTATTTTTATTTATATGAAAACCCATTGTGTTAGGTTTTATTAATAAAGGATTTTAATTTCCCTTGCGCTGACGGAGGACGAGTTGACGTGCGGAAGTGGAATGAGATTTCTCTATTATTAATATTTTATATACTATATATATATACATATATATATTACCGCCAATATGAAAATACAACAACAATATGTTATATCGGCAAAACCCAGTCTATAAAATTTTATTATATTCTTTTATAACTATATTTGTCAATGAATACTATATATATAATTACTTTATTTATATACAATAACTTTTTGGTATACTAAGTTTAGCTATTATAATATATGTTTAATATATATGTAGCGATATCAATATTCAAATATTCAAATTATGGATAGCCTGAATATATAATGTATTTGATATAATAATAGCCTATATGGTATAGGGTATGCTTACATTATTTTACGTCTTAACCATAAAATAATTTTAAAAGAATAACAGATAGCCAGGTTTGATCCATTTTAAAATTTATTTCTTAATTATATTATAGTAAGTGTATAAGTTTTTATTAATCAGAATCTATTTATTTTGTACTGAGTTGTTTCTTTTTAAGTAAAACTATTTAAATTATATACAAAAGTCTTAAAAAACGTAAATTATTTTTCTTGAGGTGTCAAACATGAACCTTCAACTCTTTATCAACTAAAATAATTATATCCTTCATATAAATATATCACTAATAGTAATTAATTTCTAAGCATATGTAATAAAGTAATGTTTTTTTTTGATTAATCGTTCAGTTTCAATGTTATTTTTATGAAGCAGAAATTTGTATTACGTTCAAAATCCATGTTAAACAATCCCTTATCTATATCAGGTATCTATTATGTTAATCCTCACCGCCTGTTAAATGTAAATGAGCAATAATATTGAACGATATACCAGGTCTTCGAGCAACAAGTGTGTTTTTGAATTATGCTTGATTATGAGTAATTTGTTAATTCGATTAAGTCGTTTATAATATTTAATAAGTAGCTTCCACTATTCCTGTTTCTAAGTCCTTGGAAGAGGTCTTAAGAAGTTTGTAGGTTAATTCATACAATCTATAAGGTACTTATTTACTTGTTTTATTAAATATAATAGTTTAAACATATTAATTATAAAATATTGATCATATTTAACTATTTTCTGTAATATATAGCAGACAACAATATTGTGTTATTAAAATTTTCTAAAATTTTATTCCTTTTTTTTTATGAAAAAGAAGGGTAAACGAGCATGCAGGCCACAGGTCAAATGTGATCACCGCCGTCCACGGACTCTTGCAATATCCGAAGACATACAACAGCGTTGCCGGCCTTGGAGGGAAGAGTATACCCCTCTTTTTAAGGTACCCATGCCGTCACCGAAGGAAGTTCATTCCAATTCAATTAATTACTTGGTAGTAAGTTTTGTAAGTATGAATAGGCATAGGTGACTGTGTGTTATAGAGGTAAGATTGTGGTTGTGTAAAGTATGGAAGCGCAGTGTAACAGTATCGATGTTGTTGAATTGACATTGACCTATATGGGCCCTATACAACCGAATCTAAATGATGACGGCTTTATTACTATACCATCGCGTGCGCCGACTCTCACACTCACACATATATATATTTATATTGTGGCAAAATAACTTCACAACAATAAACCTACATTGTTGCATTGCTAATTTGAAATTATATGTTCTACTTGTTCTAATCAGGAAAAATTGAAGAGACAAACAACGACACAATAACGAGATAAAGACACAAAATCTTTATATTTATGGACACAAAAAATAAAAATCAAGTATAAACATTCCAAGACACAGCTGGTAATACAGTTTTGGTAAACATTTATTCACTGTATATACACTACATATTGACATAGGGCTGTCAATTACTGGAGACCCTTTTGACTTTCTTGCAGCAAAAAAGACTCAGTTTTGGTTTTTACGAATAGCCCATTATAGGTCTCGTCGGTCAAGTTGATTTATTTTTACGGTTTCTATTTTCTACTGCGTAAATATTTATGAAAATATATATTTTACGATTTTTATTGCGTTCTAAAATATTTCTAATTCTTTTTTCGAATGCGTAAGGTAAAGTAAGTATTTATAATAAATACATTTTATGATTGTTACAGCGTTCTAAATTATTTATTACACTGAAAAGCTTGTACTTTTAATAATAATCACAGTATATTAGAATATATTTTTATAGATAAATATTTTACATTTTCCTATATTTCTATCAATGCTTTTACTTTAATAATTTACTAAAACAATAAACTTTTTCTCTTTGTATGTACATTCAAAAGACATTGTTGTAATAAACTGCAGCGGAAAACAATTTGTACGGTACAATACACCGTATCTCGTTCAGTCCTCAATAGATTCACGAATGAATGAAGTTTTGAATTTCGATAGAACTGCGAAAAAATAAAATATAAAAAATGAACAATATTTTATTTAATTTTAATATTAACACCTGAAAATTTGGAAGGATCTTTTAAAACAATACATAAAGATGAGGAAAATTGTATAAAAATTTTTAATTAGATTATTATTGCAAAAACAATAAAGCTAGGTACAGTATATTTTAATTTAATTATTAATATTATTACATATGTTACGGAAATATATAATAAAAAATACCTAAGGTCAACGATTAGGATTTTAGTTTCAGGTATTACGGAATATTATAGTATTTTAGTACATTTAAAAGTATATATTGTTTAAGAACAATATATACTTTAAAATGTACTAAAATTAACACCTATACATGATTTAAATGAATAAAATACAGAATCTCCCAAAGCTAAAGTACAACAATGGTCAACTTTAGTACGCCTCTGTTCAATGAACTGCACTGATTTTCCAGTAATGGTGCTGCCATTGTATTTACTACAACCCGTTACAAAGAGCTTTGACACTATATTTTTGGATAAATATTTACTATTGCTTGGAAAATTTGTTGCTCGTTTTTTTGTAAAGATACATTTAATATTGAAAAAAACATAATATGGTATATATATAAAAATTACTTACAAGAAACTTTTTATTATCTCAGTGACTATTGTTTTTATCATATTTTTTTGTTAACTGTTCACAAAACATTTCTTTCAAAATTTGTTTCAAACTATTATGTGTCACATACATATTAAATAAATAAATAAGACCAATGTACTGCACTGGTCTGACATTTGTGATGACTTATGATAATTGTGATAATTATGTGATAAGTATGATAATTGTGAAAAGCTTGTAAAAGAACTAAAGATGATTTGCTCATCCAAAACTCTTGAGTTTTATTACCATCTGATATAAAACTATTTTTACGTATTAAGACTCGCATATAATATGGTTACATTAATTTTAAATTGATTACCTTGTCTTAAAGTAACTTAACAAAAATATTACTTTCCTTTTAGTACCACTATATCTATAAAATAATTTTATTTTACTGAAATTTCTGTGATTTTTTTGAGGTTTTACTAGTTGCGTTAAAAATAAAATACTCTTTTGTTACATTAAAACAAAACTTTCAAAATTATGACATTTTAAGAGTTCATAGTAAGCGTATTGTTTTAAGTTTGGGTGAACTATATGTACACTATTTCTATATTTATAAAATATGACATACATTTTACCAAGTGCGGCATTTCACTAAATAACAAAAAATGATAAAAAGACCAAATATTAATAAGATTATTAAAGTCTTAGAAGTGAGAGTGTGTTAGACAATGGGCTTTGTTATGTCCATAATAACAATAATAACCAAAGGATCTTAAATATAATATAAAAGATATTATATTTTAGATCCTTGTCTTGTCTTAATATACAATAAATAAACTTATTTAAATTTCAGCACATTATTCCGTTCTAAATGTTTTAAAATTACGTCTCCTTAAACGTACGTACGTATATTAGTGGAAAGGGTAGATAACCGCTGTGTCCCAGCAAGTTATTGCTGAGGTAAAAACCGGATTCAGGAACGCAATGAATTAGATCGATAACTTGTAAGATAAACTTTAAGTAAATTGTAATTTTATATTAATATTATGTTATTTATTTTAAATTATAAAATTATTATCAATGTATTTTTAAAATAAAATGCTAAGTCTAGAAAAAAGCCTCATATTTATCATGTTTGTCTGAATTGGATTTTGCTTAAAGTTTTTTTAAGTATATATGTAATGTTATTTAAAATTTTCATGTTTTTAATTTTCTTTTCGATATTTTAAAACTGAAAATCATTTCTAGGTTTAAACGTGTGGTAAGATTATTCCTCGGATTACGGAAGGAATTTATGTGAAATAGTCTGAACGTTTAAAAAGCACATTTTTATTAGGATTATTTTCAAAATATTATTTTAAATACTCTCCAAATTTTTATTATGTTATTCAGTTATAACATTAGCTCTTATATTTAATTTGTATTTTTATGTATTATTTTTTAATGTTTATTAAAACTAACTACTAAAAACGGTGAAATATCTTAGTAACGCAATATCCTTAACCATCAGAAATATCGCTTTTAAAAACTTTATAAAAAGCGTCCTAATGAGAGATAATGTTGCCTATGTTGCCTATTAATGAAAGAATTATGAAATACGTTACGTAAAAATTTATTTATTTTAAACAAATAAATCTTTGCAAATCTTTCTTATTAATATATGAATATCCTTTATTTGTATTTCCATTGCCTCATCGAATCGACCAAAGATATCCATTTGTGTAAATGGTAATTCCCTCGCGAGGATCGCAAGGGTTTGATAAGCAGAATGGATAAATCAATATAGAATTAATCTTTATATATTAAGATTCACATATATGTGAAGGGTTGCTTTTTAATATGCTAATAGAAACGTTAATGGTACTAAATGATAAAACATTTAAAATAATTACATATGATAGAATCTTTAATTCTTTTAAAAAATAATAATAAAAACATATTAAAGGATAAAATCAATCACGTCATCTAAAACCTTTATCATGTCCTGTCATATTTCATGACTAATAAAATTTTCTTGTACCTACGCAAAACGTTCTATCTTTAGCCGCAGGATTGAAAATCGATTTTACCGCAATTGGCCCTTTATCTCTCAGACTCCCAAGCGAGCTATCGCCGCCTAATACATGAATCACCAGAATTGTTTCTGAAAAGAACATTTATTTCTCTACTGTCTTCGGTTTTCTTTGTTTAAATAAAAATTGGTGATAAGAAAAAAAACTTTTATTATTAATGAGTAAAAAAATGTTTTGCCATTTTGTAATTAGATAAGAAAAATTATTTATAAAAAGAAATTGAGATTGTGTATATACTTTATCTGACTAAGAGTGACAAAACATCTCCATCTTTTGTCACTCTTACGCTGATAAGCGAAGAAGGACTTGGTTTCAGTATATTTAAATGCTTTGGATTTTGTAACCTAAAGCGTTATATTTATCTACATATTCAGAATCGTATTTCAACCCAACCAAGGTTAAGGACAGCAACGCCCCAGGCATTAAGCTCTTCAGATAATTACAAAATGTACAGAAACAAATGAATAGCAAAGACTCTTAACGACGGTTTAAGCGCTGTCATTAAAAGGTTCTAAGTAAATTGCGATTGTAATGTATTTATTTTGAGGTATGCTAGATATTTAAAGGATAGAATTACAGAACTTACAGCTTTATAAATAGGGATCAGAATTGAATACGCATATGAAAGTGGAATTAGATGACGTTAATGTACATTTACAATGCTTGCCACGTTTTCGGAATAAACACCCAGGGGTAATGAGATTAAGGTAAGCGACGTAGGCTGAAAGAAATGGAAATTGTTTATTTGAAATAAGTATTTAGGAAAAATCATTTTTTGAATTTTATTATTATATTAAAATATATTTTGACATTCTAATATACAGACCCACTTAATATGTTATTAAATAACGGAAATATGGACACATTTTTCTTTTTAGCATTCGTATGTTTCCTTTATTGCTTTTTTAAACTTTGCTGTAAATTCATCTTTCATAACCTTTTATGTACAGTTTTATTTGTTTAAGATTTAATTGGTTTGATTATAATACAAGTACACGGGAGACAAGTATTGGGTACAAGTACAAGGATTATGCAAGGGTCGTCTAAACGTAAAAGCTTTATTCAATACGATTAGTTAATCTTCTAAAAACTGGGTCATACAAGGTTCACGACAACGCTGACGTAACGATAACGTGACGAGGGGATATTTTATCCATCACTTAAACTTTCAATCACTCTCACTAAGTCTTATATTAACGGTCGGAATTTATTGCCTCAGCTAGCTGCTTATCTAATAATAATTCTTATACCAAAATAACACGTATACTGTTTCTGTTATGAAGGATTTATCATTTTCTTTTGTCGTAGAAATATGTTGGAGTATTACTTCGCTCATATTAAATGACATAGAAAACTTGTTACTTATTGAATTGTTTACTTATTTGTTGTTCTTTTATTGCTGTTACAAATTACATTTCTCATTTCTTATAAATATTCAATATTTATGTGAATATGTAACGATCTATTTTGGAAGTTTATTTCAATTATATAGGATAAGTCTTCTAAGTACGTCATCCAAACTACTCTACAGAAAGTTCTTGATTGCGTCTGCTTTTTGTCCATATCGTCTTCGATCTTTCTCTTCTGTCAGCACCATCCACATTCTTATATAAAAGTATATCATGATATACTTTTCGTTTCACAAAACCATTATTGTTTTTCATATCTCATGTTACCATAACTATGACATTTCGTAACTACGTTTAAACTCCTCCAAGTAGAGACTACTAAAGTTTTTAATATCAGCAATTCAAATGCAATTGTAATTGAAATAATATATATTTATAACATGAGTACAGATACATTAATTACTTATTTTTTCTAGTCTAATCAAAGAACATATTCATCTTAACATTCTTTGAATTTAGTACTGTAATCAATGTATTATCAATATTAGTAAATTAAAATTTTAATTATCTTAGAAAATGATTAAAGATTAACTGAATAAAATTATGTTCTTGTAGGTTTTCATAGCAATATAGAAATAGAAAAATATTGAATATTTTATTGTGATTTAATAAGGTCCAGAAAGTGCAATTTTTATAATATCTCTTTTCATGCATTTTTGTCCTTGTCTCTTTTATAAAAAATAAATTATTTATTAAAAATTTCAAAATTTCAAAATTCTATAATTATAAAGTTAGAAATAAAAAATTCTATGAACAAATAAATACTAACAAATAAATAATTAATACTAATAATATGTATAACGAGAAAATATTTTTCTCATTATTAAATTCATCTTTGTATTGACTTCTGTATTTATTCATTTAATAAAGGTTTACTCCAATTCCTTACATTCGCCAGATGCGACACACTTGACAGCACAAGAAAAATATTACACTAACGCTAGAAATACAGACCTTTTGCTCGGGTTTATATACATGAGAATAATTTTGTTGGAACTCAATTGGTATTAAAGAAATACTTACAAGGACACAACAAAGTCGTAAAAGCATTTAGGATTATTATTGGTCTTGTTAGATTAGTGTCCGGAAAAGTATTTTTATTCTCAAATAAAATTATGGCTATAATTTATGAATAAATTAATAAGTTGATTCAAAATATTTAAAGACATATCGGCAGTGTTGTATTAAATAAATTATTGTTTAAAAATAAATTGAAACATTGCATTTTATTTATTATTCCTGACGTTTTAATAAACATAGCTGACAACATAATTACGGATTATTACGTGGTAATGATGAAAACGTTACAATTTTCCGGATTACTGATGGTGGCAACACTTTGTTATGGGCTTAATTCGGATTAAGTTACGGAGATAACCGCCATACTGTTGACTGCGCATTTGTTTTCATAACTGCGACTCGGAGATTTCCAGCACAAATATTTTGTATTTATTCAATAAGTTTGCGGTGTAATCTTTTACATTTGTTTTTACTGTTTCAGATATTACGAGAGATCAGGCTGACTTCGATAATATTCGGTAACAAGTATTAGTAATTTGACAAAGTTAGTATTTAATAAATATCAATTTAAATACTGTTTATTACCTTTAAAAAGTAAAGTTGGCAGAATTTACTTGAACGCAATCAAAGAAATGTAATAAAATAAGTCGTATATACAGTTAGTTATTGGTCTAATATTTGTATCTAAGAATTGTAGATCTCATGAGACCTTATTGGCTTCAAGCAGTAAACTGACTGTTTTAGAGAATCTCGTGGAATTTACTATTGCAATATTTGATTTTGTCGAGTTTGTTTCATAAAATTCTTTGTAACAATATTTGGTCCAATATTATTTGTTATATGAAAACCTAAATCAAAATAATTTATTTAATTATTTTGTAAGTATAAATATAAATATAATTTTTTTTGGTGATAGTATAAAAGAAACCTATAAAATTTAAATGCGATATACGAAAAACAGATATAATATGTTTGAATATAAATAATTTAGTCCTTGTAAATATTCTAAAAGCACGATTACATAAACTGTAAGTTTTATCATAAATCCGTGCGAGTATTAAATACGATAGGATGTGAAAACTATAGAACATTAACAGGGATTCAAAAGTTTGTACGCTTAGTGTGAAAGTTAGTAAATAGCGAAGTTTAACGAAACCAATTAGGGTATTTAAGCAAGCTCATTCCACGTCTTAGGCTGAAATTTTGAATAGTAAAGAAATGGATGGACCAAATGAGTTTTGGGTAAGATTAATATAATTGATCTTTTTTTAAACAACAATCAATCAAAATTAAAATAACATTTATTCTAGATTCTAATAAAAGAACCGTTACAAAATAGCAAGCATAAATAAATTTCTATTATCTCAAAAGCAATTACAAGTTAAACCAATACTGTTTAAATATATCACAAGGTATAAATTAAGGTAGTATCGAATTAAATTGTTCAGATAACTCAGTTTATTCCCCGTTACAGACATCTTAGACTGTCTTTGGCTTACTGAAACTAACAATATAAACCTCACTTAAACATAAAAAAGAAGCTAGTAGTTAACATGCATATATAACATGCATAAAGTAGTCAATTTACGATACAACTATTAAATGTACTATAAGGAACAAATATGTTTGTGTGTGTGCGTGTGTGTATCAACATATACATATGTATGTAAGCGTATATCCGGCTCCATTTTGTCCGACCTGATTATGCATTTGTTCTGTTTTGATACAACAATGCGTATATATGTAACTTAGAGCTGATTTGCAGCGAAAACTATAAATGAGTTTTTACTTTCTTTTTTTTATTGTAAAAATTCGAATCCGCGATATCTTAATAACTAAAGGTGCGATGTGATGGTTATGTGTATTGGATCGATGCGTATTCACGTAACTTAGAACTTAGAAGTTTTTCAGCGAAATTGCAAAAGCAGTTTTTATTTATTTTGACTAAAAACTTTATTTTAATTTTTTTTTGTTAAGAAAGTAAAGAAAAAAATGTATGAAATTTATTTTGAAATTTTATAAAATTTACGAAATATATTATATGTGCTATAAATTGTTTTAACGACTTTACGACAAATAATGTTGGAATTAAAATAAATATTATGAATTTAGCACACATTACCGCTTGTTTTACTATTTAATAAGCTCAGTCTTATTGTACTAAATATAATTTAAAAATATTTAAACATTAATAAATCAATTGTACAAACCTTTAAAGAGCTTATTCCTTCGAAGTCGGTTCAAAATAAAACGGTCAATTGGAATCCATAGGCTTAAGCCATTAGTTAGGCAGATCGTTTGTAATTTGCTCAAAAAAGCTTTTTAAAAATGCTTAACTTAAATTGCTTATTCAACTTTGATATTGTTTCTTAAAAGCTTCGACGAGATCTCATCGTAGAATTTGATAGTTATTATCAAGATTAATCTAAATAGATTTTATCCAATAGAAACAATAAAGTTCATGTTGATCTAGTTGCTACTAGACCTCACCGTTGAGACAAAAGTTCTAGTAAATAGGAGAATTCTGTGCGATACACAGATATTTATTGAGGATATCATTTGTTATTTATTTCTGTGTTTGTAAATAAGGATAATGCAAGAATTTTATAAAAAAAATATATTTTTAACTATGATATGGTTGGTAAAATATTTTTTTATTAAATTGATGGTTTTTATACGCCAAAGATATAAAATAAAATGGACAGTGTAAATGATAATAAGAACAAATTCCAATTCAAAACTCATTAAGAAGTCCAGGTAGTCAGGTAATTACGTGGATATCAATGTAATAGGCACTGCCGGGTATTTGCAGGGAAGGTTGTTAAGTTATATTCTATCAAGAACATTCTAGGATATTAATATCAAGAGCGAGGTAATTCATACACTTTAAGATGTCTTAACGTACGCTTAACCTAATTATAAATCTAATGAAACTCATCTGAATTACGTTTTATTATAAATTTCAAACTCAAAATTAACACGAGCAACGAATATTATTCATTAACAAAATTATACACAATTTGATTGAGTGTTCTTCCTCCCACCATAATTATGAAACAATACAGATTACTTGAAAATACCTCTTCAAAATTATTCTTCATTCGCTGGGAACTTTATTTAATATCTTGACGTTACTAGGGTCGAATTTCTTAGCCGCCTGTTGCAGTTGATTTCTATTAGTATAATATGCCAGTGCAAACGGTTTGAACAAAATATTATTTTATCATTAATGAGGAACTGCCACGTTTTCAGCTTGTAATGGCTGCTCCAATCTTATTTTGTACTTGTTCTTATCGTTGTATGTCTTGTTCAATTATTATTATTTTATTATTTGTATTTGTAACTCGTAAATTAGAAACGAAATTCTAATTAATTTAATGTAAAATTGGATTGTGTCCACTACCAAAGCTCCTTTTGATTTGTACATTTCACAAATTATACAATTTGTGAAATGTGCAAGTCTAAAAGTAATTACGAGAGCTCTAAAATATATTCAGAAGGGATAAACCATAAACTTTTAATGTAACCGAGTCCACGTCAGTAATCAGGCGAGTGGATACGAGACTGGCTGCTTTGCTCGAAGACTGTCAGGAGAACAATCTTAAAAGTCAAGTCTTAATAGCCAATTTAAAAAAAAAAAAATTTACACGTATGACTTTTCATACAATGTTTCGATATTATAAACCTATAAATCGATAGTAGTATTTTTAGATAACAAGAAAGAAAGGAAGAAATAACATTATTTAGTATCTTTAGTTAAAATATTAATACACGGTGTATGTGTATCACAATAAAGATGATATTAATATATGAATGTGGGCCTAATTAATTTTGGACAAGGCTTATTGAGCATCGATTTGTGACATGAATGAATGAGGGTTAGAACAATATAAAATGATATTGTTATGAAATTCATTATTTAAATTTATATTGTTAGCCGGCTACTAGCTGTTTCCAGAGAATCTGTTATTATCATCTAAAACTTGTAAAAGACCCAAACCGATCCATATATCTAGTTTTATCGATTTTTCCTGCAAAACTGAAAGTAATACTATATCCTGAATTATATACAAGATCTCTTGACACGAAAATTTATAAAAATATATTCCTTACTTTTGTCGTTTTATAATTATTAAAAAAAAAAAAAAAATTGTTTTCACGAATATTATTATTATTTTTTAATTACAGTGTTATTTACTTTAAGTTGGATAATACCATATTAATTTTTTTTAAGTGACTCATTAAACATAAACTGATAAATTGTCTGACAGACAAAAATTAAAAAAACTGTTGTTTTTAGACTTCTGCTATACTTGTGTACTAATCAGGTAGTCATTCACTTTTCAAAGTATATTTAGAGCACAGATTTTAGTTCTTTAGTATTTAATTCTATTTTAGCTTATAAAAGATATGGGAATCTTATGTTTACGCGATAGGAGTAGTGTGTATATACTACAAATTATTTGGGAAATCTGTATTTAGACGACCAACTTGACTATACCAAACCACAACGTTTGCACATGCTAAGTTTTATGCATATATGTATGTGCAATTTGGTACACATGGCAGTCGTTGCAAATAGAGCGCAAGATTGCATCAACAATGATGCACGACTGGGTTTTAGGGCGCGTTTTACACTGGCTTTTATTTCACTGTAATGAATAAAGAATTGATAGAAAATCATAGCCATGTTTTCTTTTCAAATAATATATACAATAATTAACTCATATAGACAAATACTTTTTATTATATTACAATACACTGTGATCTTAATTTTATTTGATGGTGTCTTTGTTGTGGTCACGATCGAACTGGATTGAGTCACGTACACTCATTTGAAAACCAAAAAAATAATTTGTTATAATCTGATTTGTGTGTCTTTAACATGGTCTATGCTGTCTTTAAATTATTATAATTATGTAACGTATATAAAATTATCAAAAATTCAGTAAATTGTATTTGAATATATATAATAAAATGTTGAATAATATAAAACGTACATTAAGTTTTTATGTTTTTTTTTTAATAATGTATATACTATATTCTAATATTGATTAGGACACAAAAATAATACAAGTTTGTTTCAAGATATTTTACTTAACTCCCTTCTCATTTATTAATAACGAACTAATTTATCTTGACGTAATTTTATTGCCCAGGTATTTTTGTATTAATTAAAATAGTAAGTCGTACTTTGAAATGATGAAGTAATATTAATTAAAAAATCAATTAACAAGAGTTCCACTTGAAACGTTTCTGCTTATTTGCATTAATCTAAGCTTTGAAGAAAAAGACAGAAAAAGAGTTTATAACCACTAAATTGAGTCTCTATTATTTGACGATTTATACGATTCAAGTTGTATTAGACTATAAATTAAGAATATCTTTTGAAATGTTTACTATACTTTATATGATTTTTATCAAACAATAGTTATTATAAACGTGCACCTCATGTTTCTCAGGGACTCAAATCAGGTGTCTATCCTCTTGACCTGACGTACTTCTCCAGTACAGGATATATTCTGGAATTATACACTACGTGCAGGCTTTACATCTCGCTAGATCTCACTCAATTAGTCACTGGGGTAACCTATGTAGACACCTTTATTGCGGCCTTCTGCTGACGACTCCGGACAGGTTTTCGGTGACGATCTTTTTCCCTGAGGGTGGTTCCGATCACTGTCTGTTGAAATCGGTATTCCTCTACTCTCCGTCTGATGCCAGCCGTAAAGGTATACGGCAGGTGGATCTTCCACCTTTACGGCTCCCTTGGTAACTGATGGACTATGGTTGGATATACTATATATTATATTCTAATTCATGCCATGAATGACTGTTCGTCTGATCGAATGGATTTTAATGCCGTTGTTTCTTTAAGGGTCAGTGCTCTCCGCAACAACCTTCTTGTTGAATATTAATGATCAGTTTAACCTCGGTATATTTGAGCATATAGACAACATCACAGCTGTATGTGGTGGGTTAAATGCACGAGTCAATGGACCAAAATCAGTTAGTCAGACAGGCCATGGTCAAGCATCCGAACCTTTCCCTTCATTCATTCTCCAAATGGGCGCCAATCTGGTTAGTTTTAACAGCGCCAATCTTGTTAGCTTTGGACAAGGGGGACCATGTCCATGTTGATGTTTCCGGATAATTACAATCTAAATGAAATTTAAAATCTAAAGTAAATAGGTACCTTCTAGGTAATTATGCCACATTGTGGACCACAGTCATGCTTAACATCAGGCAGGCTCTAATTAAACTAGTTCATATTTTTCGTATAAAAAAAATATACACTTCATGGTAAATAATGAACTTTATATAATTTTAAATATTGTTTTTCAAATTGCCGTACTTTTCTGTAACTATCAAAGTTCGTCTTGTCTATTGCGGAAAGAATATTAAATAAATTGGGAATTGATAATAAGAAAGCTAAATTTTTATAAATTATCAGTATATATATTTTATATTGCCTATGCTCAGTATAGACTGAAATATATAAATAATAGTATCTACATTATATTAAAAATATAAGGGAATTACTGCTATCTATATAAAAATATTAATAAATATATAAAATGTAAGCAATAATATAATTAACACAAAGTTGACAGTAATACTGTATAAAATTCCTGAATTCACATTTTTATTGCCTTTTGATTTACTCATTTATAAGCGAAAAGTATTTTTTTATTTCAATATTTTTCTGATTACAGTTCATAAATTACATGATTAAGTTGATTTAAAATATTTAATGACAGTATATCAATAGCGTTGTATTAATATAAATAATTGATTAATAAACCACGAAATTTAATTTAATATCCTTGAGGTTTTATTGAAACAACTGACAATATAATTACTTTTCGTTACGTAATAATGAAAACGTAAAAATTAACGGATTACTGAAGCTGACAGAACATTGTTATAGTATTAATTTGGATTAAGGTACGGCGATAACTGCCGTACTGTCGACTGCGCGTTAGTTGTTATAACTGCGACCCGCGGATTTGCAAAATAATTATTATTTTCAATTTATTTACTCAGTTTGTTTGTAATCTTTTAAATTTGTTTTTATTGTTCTAAGATATTATTATATTTATTGTTCGAAGAGAGATCAGCCTGGTTTCAATAATATTGGGTCCAAGTTATTACTAAAGAAATTGAAATAATGTTTATTATTTGTTTTATATTTAACAATATAGTGTAAGGATACGATAGAGTAAGTAATAAGTAAAGATAGAAGCATTTAAAGAAATGTCATAAAATAACTTGTTTATAATGTTTGTAATTGGTCTAATATTTTACTATGAATTATAAAAAATATGACATCTTATCGGCACCAAGTAAAAAACTGACTTTTATCCAGATTTTATCAATTTTGATTCGACAATATTTGATTCTATTGAGTTTATTGTATTAAATCTGTTTTTGTAATATTTTGTCTATATATTATATGAAAACTTTAATAAAAGAATTTATTTTATATTAGTAGGTATGATTATTTCTTTATGTAATAGTGAGAATGAATATATAACTTTTTAATCAGTTACCTATAAAATGTACATGTTATATACAATAAATAATATAAATATGTTTTTATACAAATTTTAATAAAATTCATTTTTATCTTTTATTTTATGTGTAAATTTTCATAACTTTGATATATTTTTTTATGTATTTAGGAAACAAATTTAATCTTAAGGCTCAGTAATATAAACTATATAGTTAGTTATATAAACTATATATAGTTAAATAAATGCGTGCAAGTATTAAATACGATAAGATGTGAAAAATATGGAATATTAACCGGGATTAAAAAGTTTGTAAACTTAGTGTGAAAATTGGTAAATAGAGAACTTTATCTAAACGGATTAGAATAATTAAACAAGCTCATCACTTAATTAATCTGTTCCGACATCTCAGTTTATTCCACGTTACAGACAACTGAGTTTGCTTACGGTTTAGTGAAACTAACAATATAAGCCACATACACACACACATTTATATTTATATATATATATATATATGAACAAGCTAGCAGATAGTTTGCATATATAACATATGCACGTAGTAGTCAATTTACGACACAATAGCTTTAAAATAGAACAGCATTCAGTATATATACAAATACAAGATAAAAAGGTAGCGAATTATAATGATAATATTATTGAAAACTCAAAAAAACATTAAAAAATAATAAATGTATTTATTATACCTCTATAATCATATGCTCAGTTCTATGCACCGTGTAAAAATAGTATACAAGGAGATAAAGAATTACAGTTTCATTTTAATTTAACGACTATAGTCATATAAAACTAAATCACAAAACATTTTATTATTTGTTACATAAATATTAAAATGTGAAAATTCTCAAAGATTATAAATTGAGATTTAAAAACTGTTATTCAAATAAGATAATTTTTTGGGTTGCTGATCTTTTCAGCAAAAGAATAAGACTAAATTATGTATGCGGGATAAAAAATCAAGTTTCAGCCTTTACTCTAAGAATGGTTATTCACACGTCTAATAAGTTTTTAAATATTATTTTTGTTTTACTGTATTATGTTGGCTAAATTATTATATAAAAAATATATAAACTGCTTAACCTTTTAAAAGCTTATTGTTTCGAAGTTGAGTCAAAAAAGAAATGGTCAATTGGATTTCACAGGCTTACGCAATTAGCAGCAGTAGCAGATGTACCTCGCTCAAAAAAAAAATTAAAGTATTGGACGTCATTTCATTATTTCGCTTAGATACTGTTCGAGGAGATCCTAGAAATCGATAGTTATTATCAAGATTAATATAGATCATCCTCAACCAATAGAAACAATAGACGCATACTGTTCCAGTGGAAAGTAAATAATTGAGCTGAGCGAAGCGAAGCTCTTTACTACTCAAATTTTCAACTCTTTGTTACCCTACTCCTCTTTCAATTTACGAGCTACAAACACGAAGTTTTGCACACATGCGCATAATGAGCAAAACTCGTTTTAGATTGAAAATCAGTCGAATAGTAAATATAGTTTTTGAGATAATTGATAAAAAGGTGTTCCACAGAGTTAACATATACAACGCTTGTGTTTCGCGCGCGCTGCGTCGCGAGGCTAACCCCACTTGCGTGGACCTAGTAACTCAGACTACTGATCCAAAACTTCTAGCACATATTACCTATTTGTGCGAAACAGAAATTGCTATTTACATATACTTAGATTCGATTATTTTTGTGTTTAAAAAAACCCTTGTAACAGGGATTATTAAAATAATCCAAAGTTATAAAAAAAAAGTGACATTTTTAGTAATAATATGATGAATTGTATTTAATTATATAGACGGTATTTGATACGACAAAGATGAAAAGAAAAGTTAAAAAGCATAATGTATAAGTAAAAAAAAATCCAATTCAAAACTCATTCATTAGTTCAGGTAGTCCGGTAATTATGTGGAATGGTATGTCTATGTAATAAGCACATATTATATATTAAGGTTATTTGTAAAAAAATATTGTTAGGTGGGACTATGTTCTATTAAGAACATTCCAGGCTTTTGCCAAATTAATATTAAGAGCGAGGCAATTCCTAAATTTTAAGGTGACAACATATGTTATTATGAATTCAATCAAATTTATTTGACATAACTTTTATTTTAAACATTAAATTCTAAATTTATATAAGTATCGAATATTCTTAATTCGAATAATACTAAATTACATTGAGTTGTCTGTAAACGTATTTTCCTCTCAATTGTAAAATAATATAGATAAATTAAGAATACCTCAGCAAAAATATTCTTCATTCGTTGGGGACTTTATTTAATATCTTGGCGCAACTAGCGTCAAATCCCTTGGCCGCCAGTTGCCGTTGATTTCTATTAGCTCTCTTTGACGGAAAATCCGGTTTGAATAAAATATTATTATACCATTAATGAGAAACTGCCATTGTTTCAGCTTGTAATATCTGCTCCAATCCTATTTTACAGTTGTTTTATTCGTGTTATATCTGCAAAGTTCTGCAAAATTCACTTATAACTTTTGATGGAGATTTTATATAAAATGTTTTTAAATCAATTTTTTTTCATTGCACAGGTATGTGTAAAGTAAAGTAATAATGTTATTTTTTTTATTTTTGTTTTTATGTACGAAATGATAAAAAATAGAAACTAAAATATTATAACTATTTTAAAAAAAATTGGTAAACCTTCAAAACTTAATCTTGTTGTTTATATTTCTTGAATATTATATATTTTTAAAGTGAAATCTGAAAGTAATTATGAAAGCTTTGAAGTTCAGAAGTGCTTCACCAAGAAAATTTATTTTAAGCGATGTGACATCAGTAGTTAGGTTCGAAACGAAGCTTCGAAACCAGTTACTGTTGTCTCGAATAATTTCTGAAGAGAGTAATAAAGTCTGATAAGTAAAGTCATAATAACTAATTTACAATTACTAAATTATGAGTAAGGTGTATAGTATGACTGTTCACAAACACTCATATACTCTTGCTATATACCTACTGTAAAAAATACATTTATTTGACTATGTTAATTGCAATACAGTTTGATAATAATCTTTTTAGACAACAAAGAAAGAAAGATTAATCCTATTTATTAACACTAATTATAATATAGTCACACGATGTGTATTGAGATTGCTCAATCATTAGTGCCATGTATGTGGGCCTAATTAGTATTGAAGAGGTCTTATTGAACATCAATTTGTTACCTGATTGAGTACAGACTCGGAAGCTGATTTCACGATAAAGTTATATTATTACTCAATTGATTTTAATTTATATTATAAATAATATCCTAATTGTGGCACCAATAAATTTTTATTTTCAAATTGGTAATATAAAAAAAGGAGAAAAGATAATCCTATTCATACATTATGCCTAAAAAATAAACATTGCACTAAAACTCATAAAAATTCATCTAGTATACTTTTTGTATTATAATTATATTTAAAATTAACCTTTTTTTATATTTAAAGCACAGATTTCGTCTCTCTACTATTTGTCTGTATTTTATAATATTTACTGGATTATCTTATATTAATCTTATATTAGAACTTACTACAAACTATTTGGGAAATCCTGTGTGTTTAGACACAAAACTTGACTACACCAAACAACAACGGTTGAACATGCTAAGTTTCACGCATATATGTATGCCAAATTTGTTACTTAAGGCAGTCGTAAATAAAGCACAAGGATGCATCAACAATGATGCCAGACCGGATTTTATTGCAACTTGTATACCAGCTCCATATATTTGACATTCATATATTGACTGTGACTTTTATTGATTAACGAGTGAATGGATAATTTTTATATGTTTTTTTTTACAAAGAATTTAAAAAGAAATAACTTATTTAGACTTCATGCAACGATCGTATTAATATATGTATAAATTCAGCTAATGAATGAATAAAGAAGTATTTGTGTTTATCTATTTATTATACAATATATAGCATACCATAGCATAGCAAAGCATAGTCTTCATTTTACCTGATGTTCTCTTTGTCGTGGTCACGACCGAAATGAATTAAGTCACGTACAGTCATTAGGAAACAAATAAAAAAATAACTGGACTCACACTTATGTTGAAATAACCTAAAAAATGTTTGTAATTAGATTAAAAAATAAAATATTTTCTCTATTGTTAGCCCAAAAGAAAATGTTCATTTTATAAAATTAGGAAAGTGGTTACCTTCTTGTTTTTGTAAAATGCTTAATTTTTTGACTGTTATAGAAATTAGTTGTCATCTAATTCCTGAATATCTTTGATGAGAGTTCTATTCTATATCAGTAAATTTTTGTAATTATGTAACGCATATAAAATTCGGTAAATTGAAATTATTAAATGTAAAAAAAGGTTGAATGTTATAAAACGTCTAGTTCTCTCTAGTTGTTTATATTTTTTTTTATAATAACTCAAATATGTTGACTATATATAAACTAAATACTATATTTTAATGTTCTTTAGATGCTGTATCTAAAGAACATTAAAATATAGTATTAAGTAAAAATACAAATTTGTTTAAAGAAACTTTACTTTAACTTCCTGCTTAATTATTAATAACGAACTAATTTATCTTGACACAATTTTATTGCTCATGTATTTTTGTATTAATTAAAATAGGAAGTCGTACTTTGAAATGATCAAGTAATATTAATTTACAAATTAATTAACTTGAGTTCAACTTGAAATCATTTTACTTGTTTACAATAACCAGACGTTTGAAGACAAAAGTCAAAAGCGGAAGAAAAAGGGTTTTATCTACTACATTGAGTCTCTATTGTTAGACTTCAATTCTACATAAAATTATAAATTTTTACTATCTTTTGATATGGTTTATTATATTTATATGATTTATAGCAAACTAAACTATTTATACGTTATATTATACCCTCTGGGTAAATACCTCAGGACGCCACCTCACACGTAGTCCTCGGGTGCTGCTAATCAGGCGAAACACAACCGGTACCCACAACCGGACCTCATTAGGATTAGCTAAACACAAAACTTATATACCAACCATGCTGGGAGTGAGACGAAACACCTTGCTCTCCCGTTAGATTTCACTCAACTGGTCCCCTTGGAGGGAAGTTGACATAAGATACACTAGTGACTGTGTTCTGCTGACAACTGATCCAGATAGGTGTTCGGTGAAAATTGGCTCGGGATGGCTCCGATCATAGTCTGATGATATGTCTATACATCTATCTTGATCTAATCCCCGCTTAACACCAAAGTAAACGGTTAACTTGGTAAAATGAGTCAGCCGTTTAATTTGAGATGCGGTAAAATTCTACCACCCCTCACTGCCTCCGCTACAGAGATCTTATGGTTCACGGGTTAATGCGGCTGAAGAAAAAGAAAACAGTCTAGATGGTGGTAAAAAGACACATTCAGTTTTGTTTGGCAGTTTGATGGCAATGTGGGAAACCCTAATTATTAAAAAATAGGTGCTTAATGTGTTACGCAATCTTTTGATATCCGTGAAGTTTTAACAAACAGAACTGACAATAAAATTGCAATTCATTACGCAGAAATGATGAAATACAACAATTTTCCGGATTACTGATGGTGACAGAACATTGTTATAGGATTAATTTGGATTAAGGTACGGAGATAACTGTCGGAGATAACTGCCGTACTGTCGACTGGGCATTAGTTCTTATAACTGCGACCCACGGATTTATAAAACACTTATTTTTTACTTGTTTATAAATTTTTCTATGTAAACTTTTACATATTGAAGGTAAAATTGTCAATGTTATTAAAAAAATTTCAATAATGTTTATTTTTTTAAAATAAAAAAAATAGTAGTAAAGTTGGAAGAGTACAATTGGATAGAGACATTAAAATTAACAAAATTGAATATATTGTTTATCAAGTTAGGTATTGGTCCAATATTGTAAAATTACTAATTTTATTACTAATTTATTTACAATATTTGATTCCCTTCAGTTTATTGTATTAAATTTGTTTTAAAAATATTTTGTCCTTTACTATATGTTATTTGAAATCTTAAATAAAAACAAATTTTTGTCATAATATGATGAGTACGGAAATAAAATTTACTTTGTACATGTCATATACAAACATTATATATAATATTTTTATATAAAAATCATTTTTATTCATTTTATGTAAATATTCATTAGAGCGAGTTGTCTTTTGATGCACTCAGGAAACACTTTTAACCTTAAAGCTCGGTTACATAAATTGTAAGTTTCATCACAAATTCGTGTGAGTATTAAATACGATAGGATGTGAAAACTATACAACATTAACCGGGATTGAAAAGTTTGTACACTTAGTGTGAAAGTTAGTAAATAGAGAAATTTAACTAAAAATTAAAAAATTTATGGAACAAGATTATTAAAATCCTTAATTCCTAATATTTTAAATGACTTGCCTGTAAATTTACAAAACCTATATGGAAATAATAAATACACTGCTTTAAAAAAACACTACTTAGATCAACTATATTAAAATAAATAAAAAGTAACTAAGTATTATAATATATGTAATTTTAAATAAATGAAAAATATATATATATAAACGGATTTGAATAATCAAAAAAACTGATCTCAAGTGATATATTGAAATTTCTGATGGAGAAGAATTGAAGAATGAAGAAAAAAATATGTAAATGTTATAATTGTTGTGAATATTCACAACAAGCAAAAATTATTTTATTAAAAAAATTAATAATTTTATAAGAGGTACTACTAAATGGATAAGCATGTTTAAAATATTCAAATACGAATAATAAAAATAACAATATATTAGTTTGTAATTAAAATAACGTAAGAAGATAACAAGCGAATTACGTCGGTCACAACCGGAGGACCCAAAAAATACAAATTTATTAACTTAAAAATTAATACTTATATTTAATTTACAAACTACGTGATCCCTGCTCAAAGTTGGAGACAGAATATAATAAAATGAATTTATAATTAAAGGAATACAAAAAATAAGTGTAACAAACAAGGTTTTCAGATTTACATTCTGGGATTTTAACATGATACAATGCATCTGTGCTTAATCAGCGTTTCCACGTTTCGTGAGAATATAGTAAATGCTAATTTAACAATTTTATTATTAATAAGAATATAAGAAATATTTATTAAATGATCACATAGTATATGGTAATATAACAAGTGCAAGTCTATTTCTATTATTCCAAAAGCAATCAATACAAGATAAACTGGTACTGTTTCAATATATCACGAGGTACAAACTTAGATAGTATCGAATTTCATTTGTTTCGACATCTCAGTTTATTTGACGGTTGAGACATTTGAATTGGTCCATGGTTTAGTGAAACTAACAACATAAGCTTTATAAACACACATATATAAACAACCTTGGAGATAATTTGCATATAGGTATATAACATGAATATAGTAGACATAACACATAGCTATACAATAGAACAGCAGGCAGTATATATACGAATAAAACATAATGAGGCAACGAATTTAGCTGTTGCCATTGTTAATAACAATAATATTAATGATAACTGTCATTTAAATTTTGATTAATAATACATAAAAATTTAAAACTATAAAAACGGGACTACTATCACTTTATAATAATATATGTTATTGTATTATGTAAAACTATTAATAAAGAACTTAGTCATATAAAAACTTATTCGCAAATCAAGTTATCATTTGTAACATACAATAAGAATGAATAATACAAAAAAACGTACAGAATAAAGATAATATATAATTTAGATTTAAGAATTGTTACGAGATAAACTTCTACTATCCCCTGACTGTCGTCGTAAACAGATACTTAAACACGATTCAAACGAAGGCGTTCTTTGAAAAGCATTAGTTTGTGAATCTTTTTAAAACAACACTAAAATAAAACTGAATTAATACTTGAATAGTTTTATTATAATTGAATGTACATATGTATGTGGAATACCTCTAAGAAACTTGACATTACTCGGAGACTGAGAATTTTTTAAAATAACTTCACATCTTACTCATATTTGAATTGTCAATTAATTTTATATTGTGCATTTAATTTATGTGTATAATAACTTCAATAAATAATATTTAAACATAAGTAAATACGTACGTACTTTAAGAGCATAGTACGTCCAAGTTAATTGTGATTTGTTGAATGAAACTTTTTATAACTTTATCACTAAAATTGTTTATTTAATTTGACATTGTTGTTGAAATACTGTTCATCGAAATCAGATCCTAGAAGTCGATAGTTATTATAAAGATATTTATAGACAGTTATCACCCAATAGAAAAATATATATAAACCTATGTTGGTTAATATTTAGTATTGAGTAATTGTATTGAGACCAAAGTTCTTGTAAACAATTATATGTGCGATATAAAGATTATTTTTAAGTATAATCTGTGCTCATTATTTGTTGGCGTGAATTTTTACCAGAGATAATTTCTGTAATGTCAAAAAATACAAATCATTTTTCATTGTAATGTGGTGAATTATATTTAATTCTATTGACGGTGATTAGAATGATAAATGTAAAATAAAACATAAAGTGTAAAAGTACAATAACACTAAATTCCAATTCAAAACTCAATTCCAGGTAGTCAGGTAATTACGTGGACGGGTATGTCTATGTAATAAGCACTGTTGGTTATTTGCATGGAAAGTTGTTACGTTAGGTTATTCAGTTTAGAATTTTCGAGACTATATAACCTGAATAATATTAAGAGCGAGGTATTTCATATATTTTAAGATGCGTTTAGGTAGGCTAAACCTTATTATAAATTTATTGAAACTTATATGAAATAACTTTTATTTTAATGTAAAATTTTAAATTTAAATTAATATCCGATATACTTTATTCAAAAAATACTTCACAATTCGATTGAAATTTCTATAAACGTATTTTCTTGCTCCTTCCAATTTTGAAATAATACAGATAACTTGAAAATACCTCAGCAAAAATATTCTTCATTCGTTGGGGTCTTTATTTAATATCTTGGCGCAACTAGCGTCAAATCCCTTGGCCGCCAGTTGCCGTTGATTTCCATTAGTTCTCTTTGACGGAACAACCGGTTTGAATAAATATAATAAAGATATATTATTTTACCATTAATGAGGAAATGCCATTGTTTCAGCTTGCAATATCCACTCGAATCCTATTTTATACTTTTCTAATGGTTTTATCGTGTGTTTCATTTATTATTTTGACTTTTAAAATGAATCCCATTCAATTATTTTATTAGTTATTTATTGCATAAACATTATTTTATTTTTTAATATTTTGTAGACATTAAATTAAAAACTAAATTCTAATAAATACAATTAAAAATCATTGGTTCGTAACCAAAATTTCCTTATTTGTGTCACTAAGCAAAATATACAATATACAATTTCCCAAATGTGAAACCTGAAAGTAATTACGAGGTCTCTGAAATTCTATTCAGAAGTGCTAAACCATGAACTTTTTAATTTAAGTTACGCCACGTCAGTAATTAGACGACTTGCTTCAAAACTGGCTGCTGTTCGCTGGAATTGCTTTTGAAGAGTGATTTTACATATCCAGTCTTAATAACTAATTTTCACATAAGGTATATAATGAGTTTGAGTTTTCATAAATGACATATACACGACATGAAGGAATAATTTTAAACTAAAATATCAGGTTTATTTCACGTTATGAATGAAAGGTTAAATACCTTTTCCTTTATTTCCATACGTTTCTGATGAAAACTTTTGATGTTAGCCCATCGTCGTCTTCATGAGACACGAGTTTTACATCTACTCTCACTTTTACTCGTTTTTTTTAATATTTTTATAAACGTTAATGTGGGATATTATGATATATGCTGGCGTTTAAGTTGCGGTGAGTGTGATACTTGTATATCACTGGAATCCATGAAGATCCATCCATCTTCCCAATTGAAATGTTTATGTTTCTTCAATTCCATGACTTCACGTGTTATTTTAAGATAAACGTGACGTTATGTGGAGCGGGAGATATATGGCTAGTGAAAGCCAATCAAGTTTTTGCTGACCTGATTCTAAAAATTATTCAATTACTGTTAACTTATTAATCTGTCTTTTTTTAACACCTGCAATATCTTTTTTGTTTTTTTTGCATGAGTTATTATGGTGTTTCTTATGTAGGAGCTAAGACAGGTGTAGTCCACTTTTGAGACATCACTTATTTGATAAGGAACTACATCCTTCGGAGTGCTTAATTTTCACACCAGTTTGGAGGACTATATAAAGGAAGAGGAGGAGGGCTATATATATTTTATATTTAGTGTTTTTTATATTGATAATAGATGTCTCGGATGGTGAGGTGACTAGGCGTTTATATATTTGGTATTAGTATCTGTGAGTGACGTTATTTTGTATGCCATGTGCTTGTATTTATGATTTTCACAGACATTAATTTAAAACAGAAAAGCCACTATATTTCATTTAATTAATTGATAATTTATATTGCGAAATAAGCTCGATATTTTAGTCTAAAATGAGTACAAGTCATGATAGTTTAAAAATAATGTACGAATGATATTTATTTTTCTATATTTAATTCAATAGAGCTTGATAATAATCTTTTTTCAGACAGTACAGCCAGAAATATTGTTTTATTTTTATGTAAAATAAGTATTTCAACTTCGCGACGTAACTCCTTTAAAGGCAGCCACAGAATACCAGCTTTGTTATTGCATAATATTGTTTTCAACAATCAACTGAGTGGCCTACCATTTTGGATGTTTCTCTTTTTTTATTAATTAACTTCACTAGTGATAAGTGTTTTATTGTTAAGCAAAATTGTTTACAATAAGTCAAAATTGTTTGTAATAGTTGTTAATTGTTTTATTGTTTTGCAAAATTGTTTCTATTTTTTTTAATTCTTTTTACAATGTGTAGGTTGTCCAATAAAAGTTTTTTTATTTGATTTGATTTGAAATAACCGTATTTAATATAGGGATATTAATTATAACATACACGTGTGTGTGTGTATTAGTAATTAGTATTGAGGAGAGCTCAATCAATATAAAGCCATAATGTTATTAAATTGACCTTTTAAATGTTGCCAGTGATTTATCTAGAACCACTCAGAAATATAATAAAAAAATTATCTTTTAGAATGTAACATTTTCAAAATGCCATATAGTATGTTCAGTTTTATAGTGATTTTAGCTCAAGGGAGTGTTTCTTTTTCTGTTTTAATTTTAAAAAATCGACGTGAATATTATCCTACACCTAAATTACTTTAAGTAACAAGTCAACACTTTATCAAAATTAAAATATCGCCAGCAGTTTTCTCGTATTTAGCTCAAAAAAAGTCTTTGTGTTTTCCCTTGAAAATGACAGATTTTCCTAACTAAATATTATTATATTTATAAACTTGAACAATTATTTCACCAAATTGATTTATAAACGTTTAAAGCTGTTTTTTTTGTTACGCTTGAATTAACACACACAAATTCACAAACAGAAAAATTCTTAAAAAATATTGTTTTGAAATTTGTTTGTGAACTGAACAGGTAGCTTTTCAATATATATTTTAAAGCACTGCGTTTTATACACCCGTCGGTATTTTATATGTTTGATATTCATATACTGAGTGTGACTATTAATGAATAAAGAATCAATAAATGTATTATAGCTATAAATACTACTAATTTAAGAAGCGCTTGTATTAAGTTATTCTATATTATATATTTATATATATTATTTTCACTTTTATTATAACTCGTGTTGTCTTCATCGTATTGAAATGAGGCATGTACACTCATTATGAAACAAAAGTAATAATGGAATCATTAAAATATTTTTTTCTTTTTTCATCTAAAATTAGAAAGTATTATTTCATTTTTTTAAAAAGAAGGCCATTATTTATCTTTTAGCACTTGTAAAGTACTTCGCTTGCTTTTCTTCGTTTTTGGACATTAATTGTCATCTGATCCTCTACCGTCTTTAATAATAATTCTTTGTTACGTCAGAGATAGACAAAAGAAAATCAAAGTTTCACATCAATTATTGTTATTACATTATGTATATAAATTTAAAAATAATGTGGTGAGGCCATGGGGATTTGCGCCCGGATCATAGCAGGCGGAGGCCATGGTCTACAATTCTAGGCAAGCTCATTAGCTTTTTTAAACTTGTTTTTTATATACTAAAATGCCTAGGTTATTTAATTATTACGTGCATTTTACTTCCCTGATAGTATCAACGCTAGATATAATTATGGTATGAGAACATATTCACATTGCTTTATTTTAGTTATTTTCACCACAACACACATTCATCTTAACATTCTCATCTCAGCTGCAAACACTCGGCTTTCATCTGTCGGTTTTGTAAACCAGCATGAATTGTGCATTACGTCTTATGACACATCATGGCTGCAAGATGATGAAGTGCACGCTGAAATTCGTGATATCGATAAGGAATACTCTCTTTTTGTGTTTCCTGGCTCTTTTTTAAATATTTTTCTGTTTAGGTTTAAGAGACATAATATGAAATAGTAGAGTGGATAAATCAAGCCTCTAGTTGTTTATATTTTATTTCTATTATGTTAAAAAAATATATGGTAGTCGATTATAAATAAATTAAATACAATATTTTGCTTTTGATCATAAAAACAAACAAACATTTTTTTTCAACAATATGTAAAAATATGTTTATCTAAATAAAGTTTACTTATAGGGGTCCTGATTTGTAAAATAATACCGAATAAATTTCTTTGAGAACAATGTTATTGCTACGTAATTTGGGATACAACAAATTAAAATTCACTAAGTACTAGTTAAAATAGAAAGTCGTAATTTGAAATGGTGCCGTAATATTAATTTCAAAATTAATTAACTAGAGCTCGACTTGAAACGATTCTGCTTATTTGGCATACCTGACCTTTGAAGATAAAAGTCAAAAGTGGGAAGAAGAGGGTTTTTAACTACTAAATTAAGTCTCTATTATATGACTTCATTGCTACAAGGTCAAGTTGCTCTAGAACATAAATTTAGAAAAAAATATATATTTATTTAAATTTTATATGATATCTAGAAAACTATTCAGTTACTCATATGAAAAGAGTTATGTTAAAAAATTACTATTGATGAAGTTTATAAAATGTTGCGTTTTTTTTTAGTTATCCTTTAGTATCTTTTTGTAGTTGGTAAAATTATATTAGTCTATTACCGAAATACTAAATATTTCACCAAGCTTTGATATTGTGAATAAAAAAAAATATATATAAAATATATTTTAAATAATTGCAATTTCTTTTTAATTTAATGAACTCATCAACATCACCATCGTTCAACCGCCCCCATTAATGAACTCAATCATATCAAAATTATTTACAGTTTTTTAATAATTTTTTATATATATTATAAATAGTAAATAATACAAAATCTTTTTAAATAAAGACCATAGTATTTAGTGTCAATTGTCGGACACAGATATTTGGACACGATTCAAACGAAGGTGTTCTTTAAATAGCATCGAGTTGCTGATCTTTTTAGCACAAAAAAATACTGAATTAACGTTTTACTATAACTGAATATATGTACCATGTGAAGTATAAAATTTAAATTTCAGAGTGGACTATTCACTAGTTACACACATGTTTGAATAGTCAATAAGTTTAAAAATGTTAAAGTGACTGTAACAAGAATCGAAAGTCATTGTATTTTCAATTTACTAAATTAAAAAAATTAGTATTGAAACCTGAATTTATAAACTACGTAAACCTTTTAAGAGCTTATTTTGTCAATTTAAACGCTTAATTAGATTCCACCGGCTTTATTAATTAATTGAGCAGAGCGCTTGTGATTTTCTCAATAAAGCTTTTAAACCTATTTGACTTAAATTGGTTATTTTATTTTGATATTATTACTGGAATATTCAACGGGATCGTTTCTTAGAAATCGATAGTTATTATCAATATTAATCTAGATAGTCTACACCCAATTTAAACAATAGACATCATAAATGGACTAGTGGTTGGTGGTCCTGACTATTGAGACAAAAGTTATTGCATATTTTGTTATTGGTTCTGTTATTTCTGTGTTTGTTTAAATCTATGGGGACTGTTATGGTAACTCAAAAATTGTAAAAATAATATTTTTTTTTATTATAATATGTATTTTGGTAAATTGTATATCATTAAATTGACTGTGTTTGATAAATACATAACATAAAATATTTAGTGCAAAAATACAATAAAATAAAATTCCAATTCAAAACTCATTAATTAGTCCAGTTAGTCACCTGACTAACTACTCGGATGGGTATGTCTATGTAATAAGTACTGCAGGTAATTTGTTGATATTGTTCTTAAGTTATATTTTATTAAAAATATTCCAGAATATTAATTTTAAGAGCGAGGTAATTCGTATATTTTGAGATACCTTAACGTAGGCTTAACCTTATTATAAATTTAATGAATCTTAACTGAAATAAATTTATTTTAAATGTTAAATTTTAAATTATAAATTTATATTAATATCAAATATTCTTACACAATACGATTGCGTTTTTAGTAAAAGTATTTTGTTGCTCCCTCACAATTGAGTAATAATATAGATAATTGAGCTGAGCAAAGCGAAGCTCTTTACTACTCAAATTTTCAACTATTTGTTACTCTACTCCTTCTTCAAATTACGAGTTATATGCACGAAATTTTGCACACATACGCATAATGAGCAAAACTCGTTTTGGATTGAAAATCAGCCGAATCGTAATGGTAGTTTATAAAATGATAAAATGTGTCCCATATAGTTAACAAATAGAACGTTTTTGTTCCGCGCACGCGACCATTCCTACTACACTACTTCAGAGGTGTGTCACTTGCTTTCACCTCAGTCATGTAAAATAAGTATTGACATCAAATCATAATTTTTATCCATTAATAAGTATCAATATTTAACTCTAGACATTGATGCGCTCGACTGCGTCGCCAGGCTAACCCCGCTTGCGTGGACCTAGTATAAAAACCTTAACAAATATATTCTTCATTCGTTAGGGACTTATTTCATATATGAGCGAAACTAGCGTCAAATCCCTTGGCCGCCTGTTGCCGTTGATTTCTATTAGCCCGCTTTGCTGGCTTTGGTTTGAATAAAATATTATTTTCCCATTAATGAGAAAGTGCCATTGTTTTAACTCGTAATATCTACTCTAATGTTATTTTATACTTTTTTAATACTTTTATATCGTGTTCTGCTATATTGTTTTCTTTTATTATTTTTGATGGACATTTAGAATAAAAATTATTTGTTTATTTCGTAAACCGTAGATTTCAAACGAAATCAAAACTAGTGGGTTTATTTTCGAAAACACATCGTGTGTCCATAATTTTTGAAATTATTTAAATTTGTCAAATGCAAATTTGCAAATTTGAAACTAATTACGAGAGTTCTGAAATTCTATTCAGAAGTGCTAAGCCGCGAACTTTTAATTTAAGCTACGTCGTCAGTAATTAGGTGACTGGCTTCGAGACCGGCTGCTGTTCGCTCGAATAGTTGCTAAAGTGCAATTTCATAAGTCAAGTCTTAATGACCAAGTGACATATACTTAATTAAGACTGAGGTATCAAGGTATCTAGTATAATTTTATACACTGTCTTGACATGTATATATTAACTATATAAAATACATTTATTTTGCAATGTTAAATGCAATACAGAGCGACTAAACAAAAAATAACGAAAAATATGTAATTCAACACTTGATTTATATTTAGCTACTATCTGTTGCCAGCCACTTTATTTACTTCTCAGACACTGATCAGACTCTATCTATTGAGACTAAAATTGACAAAATCCACACTTGTAAATATATAGCCTTAATATAAATGCTTAAACAAGATTATGTACCTATGTGCAAAATAAAAAAAAAATTACGAAGGTAATCCAATATCTTGATTTTAGTTATAAGCCAAATACACTATTTAAAAAAAATAACAGTAAATTTGTCCTAACAAATAAAATTTTTGTTTTCCCGAAAAAATTGCAGATTAAATTAGAAAAAGTTTTCTACATATTGAGGAGAGCTATTATTATACCAATCTATTTTTAGAAATCTGTTAAGTAGATTTTTTTCCTTCCTTACGAGTGACAACACTATTGTTTTATGATTTGTTCTATATATGAACTGATCCCGTAGCCATCCATTTTAAAAATAATTATATTTATAATAATTAAACCACGGATCTTGGCACTCTACTACTATTATATTTTTCTTATAATATGCACTGGAATATCTTATATCAAAACACTACAAACTATTTGGGAAATCCTGTGTATTTAGATGCAAAACTTGAATACACCAAACCGCATCGTTTGCACATGCTAAGTTTCATGTATGCGCTAAACTCGATAGTTGTTGCAAATAGAGTGCAAGTGTGTATTAACAATGTTGCCAAAATGGGTTTTATTGCGATTTTTACACCGTCTGTTGCTCTGTATATTTCTATATATAACTTTAAAATATATTTTATTACTTCACTGTGACTATTAGTGAATAACAAATCAATAAAGAATCTATGTATGATTTAAATCTTTTTTTTGCAAGAAATATATAAAACAAGTAACTTATACTAGTATTAACAAACTTATTATAAGATTAGTGTTTATTATTTTATTTAGTATCTACAATGTTTTGTATTTATAGATACAATATTTGAACTTTGTTTCGCCTTAATTTTACCTGATGTTGTCTTTGTCGTGGTCACGAACGAACAGAATAGAGTCACGTACACTCATTTGGAAACCAAAAAATCGCTGTACGTGGACTTACAGTAACAATAGAATAAATATAATGTTGGTTTCTATTAAGCAATTTCTTCAAATGGTTTCTATAAATCAACATTACATATTTATTGAATATTTGAAAATTTCGTTGGAAATTATTTTTAAATACATATAGACATGTTTATTATATTTTAAATAAATATAGAATGAAAAGGCATTTTTGAATTCTATATTTATTTAAAATGTTATGAGCTCAACATAGCTTTGTTTAAAAACCATTTCAAATATTAATTTTAGTTGTGGCCTCATTCTAAATTTATTCTGTTATTCTACCGCCAATCTGATAAAAACGGTAATATATATCCTATATATACCGTATCGCGACTCGTATTGATGAATCGTAGTTCAATTGGTAAAGCGAAAGAACGGATTCCCGGAGGTTACAAATTCAAATCCTGCTTGTATCTATATGCGAAAATGAGAAAAAATTATTTCGTTTTAAAACAAAAAGCGAAGTCTCTTTTTGCTAGTTCTACCTTCTAGTGAAATACTTGTAAAATAACTCGTTTGTCTTTCGTCTTAACGAACGTTTTTTAAAAAAATATGTTACATGTTAAATGTAATAATTAATATAATTTCCGTTTGATAGAATGCCAGGCTTTTACTTCTTTTCGTTAAAAAAACCTAGCCGTAATATTATCTATTTTTTTGTTCAATATATAAACGTGAGATCCGGTTTTTTATGCATAAGCAAATACGTAAAAATATTACTATTAAATGATGTTGTTAATAGACTATTAAAATCTTTAGGAATCGTAAGGGATCAAAAGACAATTAAATATACCTCATAAAAAATATATATTTCTTGTAAGTCTAAACATTTAGACTAGTACAGTATATATGGATTATGGATATTTATGGATTTATTATTGAAATACGTCATTCTTTTTTAATTCTTTTGGGGTCAGCATAAAATATCAGTTTCATCGGCAGTCTTCTACGTATATTATCTCAAACTGCATTAAAAAGGCTTGCTTCTAGGCCATATATTTTTGCACGCATTATCTGTCCTTTCAGCCACCTTTTTTTCCCTCCTTTCATAAAAGCATTTTTTGATCAACCTACGGGAAACCACTACTTTATTTTTCCATTACAGTCTTAAAATAGTAGTATAAAATTATACAATAATTATATTATAAATATATAATAGTAATCTTTATAAAATATTAACTGTTTATTTTTCTTATTCCATACCTTTCTTTATTTGTCAAAGTTTTCATCCATATTTCGGAGAAATAATAAATATTCCACTAGGCTTTGATATTATGAATGCTAATGTTTATGGGGATATATTTCTGTATGTTTTCTACTCTCACACAAAAAACTACTAAATGGATTTTTATGAAACTTTACAATAATCAGAAGCTTATATATATATACAATTTATAAAGATTTTGTGTTAATTTGCCATGTTATATCCTTAAGTATTGAATAAGTCGTGATCGTGCGCTCTAAGAACAATCTTTGCGTGTGCTGGTTAAAAAGTTCTAGTAAATACATGTGTATAACATACCGAAGTATTGTTAGTTTTAAATAAAAGTCCGCGATAGCATATTTATATCTTTTATTTGGACGCTATTTGAAACAAAATAGTGAGCCATAAACACAATTCAATGTGATAGTTATTTAAAAAACAAATTTTAGAGTATTTATAAAACTCTTGTCACTTTTACTATTGAAAGTAGATAAATTTCATCATTCACATTAAGTAATTTGGGCAAATAATTTCAAATTTAGACGAGCAGAATCAAGCTTTATAACCAGTCTTGTAAATACTTTTATTGGTTTTGATGACATGGCCTACATTAAAATTAATATACCATATGTATAGTACCATATACTATACCATGCCGTACCATATATTTTATATATATAGTACCATCAAAAACTTCTATTCAATAGAATTCAATACTCTAAACAAATATTTAATTAATACAAACAACATGTATAATGAGAATAAATTTTTTTCATTACTAAATTCACCTTTCTATTGACTTCTGTGTTTATTCATTTAATAAGGGTTTGCTCCAATTCCGTACATTCGCCAGATGCGACACACTTGACAGCACAAGAAAAATATTAGACTAACGCTAGAAATACAGACCTTTTGCTCGGTTTTATATATATGAAAATAACTTTGTTGGAACTCAATTGGTATTAAAGATATACTTACAAGGACACAAAAAGTCGTAAAAGCATTAAGGCTTATCAATTGAACTTGTTAGATTAATGTCCGGAAAAGTATTTTTATTGTCAAATAATCTGATGAAAAAGTTGATTTAAAATCTTTAGTGACAATATACTGAAACATTGCATGTAATTTAATATCCTTGATGTTTTAATACACTTAATTGAAAATATAATAACGATTCATTACGATTAAAAGACATCACAGTCTTCCGGATTACTGATGGTGGCAGCACATTGTTGTACGGATATGCAGAACAAATATTTTCTATGTATATAATAATTCTGCTGTGTAATCTTTTACTGTTGCTCTTATCGTGTAACATACATACATACATTACTGTTATTTTTACTGTTGTCAGATATTAGGAGAGGAGGTCAGGTCGGCTTCAATAATGTTTGATTTAAATATTAGTAAACTGGCAAAGTTAATATTATTGAAATTTCAATTGAAATACTGTTTACTATTTGTATTACTCTGAAAAATATACTAATAAAGTTGGCAGAGTTTACTTGAACGCAATCAAAGAAATGTAATAAAATAAGTCGTATATACAGTTAGTTATTGGTCTAATATTTGTATCTAAAAATTGTAGAACTCATGAGACCTTATTAGCCTGAAGCAATAAACTGACTGTTCTGCAGTCTCTCGTGAATTATTTGATTCTATTGATTTTATTATATTAAATTTGTTTTAATTTTTTTTTGTCCATTACTGTACGTTATTTGTAATTTAAATAAAAATATTTAATTTAATAATTTTGTTACGAAAATATAATTTATTGGTATAAGTATAAAAAAAATATTATTATTATATATATACATATAATTTTTTTTTCTATATAAATAATTTATTTTTAGTTAGTGTCTGTAAGAGCGAGTCGTCTTTTTGATGCACTCAGGAAAGATGTTTAATCTTAAAGCTCGGTTATATAAACTATAACTTTCATCACAAATTCGTGCGAGTATTAAATACGATAGGATGTGAAAACTATAGAACATTAAACCGGGATTCAAAAGTTTATACACTTAGTGTGAAAGTTAGTAAATAGAGAAGTTTATATAAATTTGAATAATTAAGCAACCTCATCCTATGTCTTAGATTGACATTGTGGATAAAGAAAAAAAAATGGAAAAAATTATGTTAAAGTTGAAACTGTTATGAATATTTAGGTCAGATTAGAAGAACTGAAAAAAAATTAAATGAAAAAAGTCAATCAATCTGTACATTTACATTGAAAGCATATTTTTAATATACTACTCAAGATATTCAAAATTGTTTAGTGAATTAAATACTGTAAAAAAACAACAATAATTCTATTATCAAAATACAATATTTTATTCTATTATCAACATACATGACAAACTAAATACCGAATTAATTTCATGTCAGCTCCATCACATTAACTTTCTGATTAAGAAAAATGTTATATCATTATTTATTATTTCAAATTCCTTATTAAGGGAGTTATTTTAATGAACCCATTTTTTTAATTTGTTTCTACCATATATCTGCAATAAGTAGCTTCAAACCATTTGTTACATAAATTATAAATAGTGAATAATAAAAAAAAATACAAAATAAATATCATAGAATTTATATTTAAAATTGTTGCACTATTCAAATAAGATAAACTTCCACTAACCCATGTCAATTGTCGGAGACAGATACTTAGACACGATCCGAACGAAGGCGTTCTTAAATAGAATGTGTTTATTTATCTTTTTAATACAATAATAAGACTGAATTAATGCTCGACTAGTTTTACTATAATTGAATGTATGTAAGTGTGATACAATGTCACGTTTGAGTCATTATTCTAAGAATTATTTTATGTAATAAGCGGACACGTCACACGTTTGAATAGTCAATAAGTTTAAAAATGTTGCTGTTTCCGTATTAAAAATCGAAAACTCATAGTATTTTAAATTAGTAAATATAAAAAAATTAAACATGAATATATAAACTAAAAAACTAAACGGTTAATTAGGTATGAAAAAATTGACTATTCACATGTGATACATTTTTTATTAGTCAACAAGTTTAAAATTGCTCAGTCTTTTTATATTAATAAATAAGTTGTTAATAAAAATATATTTAACCATTAATTTATAGAGAATACATTCAGTCTTTGGAGAGATATCATCAGCTCTGTATTTAAAAATTCATAGCAACATTTTAATGTAGTATTGTGGAAAAGAAACTCAGCGACATATATTTTTATTAAAGTCTTACTCAAAGCTAAAAAAATGAATAAAAAAACAAAAACAAACAAGAATTTATAAACGCGTAAATCTTTTAAGAGCTTATTGCGTTGCAGTAAATGATATATTGGATTTCACTGACCTAAGTAATTAATTAAGCTGATCGCTTGTTATTTGGTCAACATAGCTTTTAAAACAAATTGACTTCAGTTAATTATTTTTCTGTGATATTATTACTGAAATAATATTCGACTAGATTTTGTGTTAAAAATTGATAGTTATTAGCAAAAATCTTCTTCCATTATAGACAATAGACGTATATTGTTTTAGTGGTTAGTAACTCTGATTATTGAGCAAAAAACAACACACAGGACAATCCTGTGCAAAACACAGATAATTTCAGAGTATACTTTGTGTTCATTATTTTTGGGTTTGGAAAACCACTTAAGACCAAGACAATTACAATAATGCGAAAATTATAATAAAATACAGGACATGTTTAATTATTAAATGGTAAATTGTATCTAATTATATATATCTAACGCAATGTTTGTTGAGATAAAGATAAAAAAAAAAGTTAAAATGCAAATTCTAAAAGTACAATAAAACGAAATAGGTAATTAGGTAATTACTTGAATTGTTATGACTATTTAATAGGCATTGCAGATTATGTGCAGGGAATGCTGTTAGGTTAGGTTTTACTTTATTAAGAACCTTCCATGCTATTAATATTAAGAACGATAAAGAATTATGAAGAAGAATATATTTCAAAGTATAAAAGCTTAACGTACATTGTTATAAATTGATTGAAACTCATCTAAAATGGCTTTAATTTTCAAAGTTACACATAAATAAATGTTTAATTTTGATTTATAATACTAACAGTAATTTTTAAAAATAAATGTTACTAACAAAATATGGGCTCGTCCCGAAATAAATGTTTATTATTATTATTATTATAACAGAAATAGAGATATAAGCTAAAACAATTATATAAAGGTTGACTTATCTCTTCACAGGAGATCTCTACCGGTAACCCTTGGTAATAGAAAATACTAGATGACACGGGTCTGTCATCTAATATTTTCTATCGTATATTATTTTATTGCTCCCTCTGAATTGTGAAATATAAATAACTTAAAAATACCTCAGCAAAAATATTGTCCATTCGCTGGGGACTTTATTTAATATATGGGCACAAATAGAATCGAATTTCTTTGTCGCCTGTTGGAGTTGATTTTTATTAACTCGCTTTGCCGGTGCAACTGGTTTGAATAAAATATTATTTTACCGGTAATGAGGAACTGTCATTGTTTCAGCTTGTAATAGCTGCTCCAATCCTATTTTATACTTATCTCAAGGGTTTTATATCGTGTGCTACGTTCATTTATTATTTTTGATTTGAAATTTAAAATAAATTGTTTTAAATTAATTTTTTTAATTACATATTTGTTACATAAATATAGTTTATAGTTATTAATTAAGAAATTAAATCTAATAAATCTAATTAAAAAACTGACAGTAAAAAAGAGAGCTTTGAAATTTTATTCAGAAGTACTAAAACACAAACTTTTAATTTAAGCTATCTGACGTCAGTAATTAGGCGACTGGCTTCGAAACCGGGTGATATTTGTTCCAATATTTTCTGAAGAACGATTTTATAAGTCAGGTTTTAATAATTAATGTACACATACTAAATTTAGAGTTTAGATTTAGGTATGTTATATGACTTTTTATACATCGTCTGGTATATACTTAGTGTTTTAAAAGTTCTGCCATATTGTTGATAATAATCTCTTTCAAAGAAATTAATTACATAATCACAACGTGTGTTTATTACCATCAAGATACAGTTACTATATGTATGTGGTACTAATTAGTTTTGAAGAAGGCTTCTTGGGAATATAATAGAACATTTACCTACTTTATCATTTAAAATTTACAAAGCAGATATGGTTTTCTAAATTTCCTTCTTGTTCTAATGTTTATTTTTATTGTAATTATTGATTTTAAATTGTTAAAAGGTTTTTTTTAAGTTTTATGTTAAACATTTAGCTATTCGTTTTTCAAATATATTTAAAGCACAGGCTATAGCTTTCTAATATTACATTTATGCTGATTATATTTTGATACATAATATGCACTGGAATATCTTATATATTTGTTTTATATTAGTATACTAGAAAATATTTGGAAAATCCTGGGTATTTAGTGGTAAAATTTGACTACACCAAAACCTCAATGTTTACAAATGCTAAGTTTCATGCATATATGTATGCGCGACGGTACACACGGCAGTCGTTCAAAATAGAGTGCAAGGGTGCGTTAACAATAGTGCCAGACCGGGTTTTATTGCGATTTTTACATCACCAATTGGTTTATACATTTTTTGTTACTTAGGAATATATTAATGAATACTATTAATTGTTACTATTAATGAATAACAAGTGCAGAGAGAATCTTTGTGTTATATACGTCATATGTTTTTTTTGCAAAAAATATAATAAAGAAATATGATCAAAAACTCCTTACAAGAGCAGTGTTTAATTTACTGTACATATAAGTACTGCTTTTGTAAGTGTTTGTATTTACATACTGATTTTATATGTTCTATAAAGAAAAATTATATTTGGACATTGTGGCGTCCTAATTTTACCTGATGTTGTCTTGTCGTGGTCACGAACGAACTGAATTGTGTCACGTACACTCATTTGGAAGCTAAAACAATTTTAAAAGAGGACTTAGAACTAAATATGGAATAAAAAAAATGTATTGAAACTCTCGTGATTATGATTATATATAATTTTATCCGGCTATTTTATCGTAAATAATATCCGAATTGGCCCAACTAGGTCTGAATCCATTCGGGGTTTATATTGATTGCCTCTGACCATGGCAGAATCGCGACTTGAATTGTTCATTAAACGAAATTAGTTGGGTAAATTTCAATGGTATTTATAAGTCCTCTATATATGATAACAAATAAATATTATATATGATAACAAATAATATAATTGAAATAAACCATGTTTTGATTGATTTAAGACTTATAATTTTTGTATTTACAGGAATACAGTCAGCAGATTACGAATTATCTAATATGATAGTCTTCAATATCTCTTCTCTTAAAACAACGCTTTAAAGTTATATTTATTTGTCACATATAAATCCAATAAATATACGTGAATTAAAATAGTTAAAAATAGTTTTATTTCAATGTGTAGAAATTTGTACAAACTTAGCAAAATAAAATTTGTTATAATTTTAAACAGTAGGTCACATTATTGTCCAATGTGAGAATTTTATTTCCCTTTTTAAGATGTTTAGTTTTTATCTACTTTACTAGCCTTTCTTTAGTTGTTTAAAATAAGATGTCAACTGACCCCGTACTGTCTTTAATATTAATTCTTTGAGAAATTTTTTATTCTAACTCTTCAAAGAAAGACAAAGAAAGGCTCAGTTTCTTATTAATTATTCTCATTATAAAATGCATACAAAATTAACAAATTATGCAGTTAAAATGTACATTTATTTATAAGTTAAAATATATAAAGATATGATTTTTACTATACTATGATTCTTTATAAATTTAATTGGATATTTGACTGTCCATTAGAATCAAAGCTTTGTTTTGCTCATTACACTAAAACTCAAATTACCAACAAACAATGACATTAAGGTTAGTATTGATGTACACTCAATGTTTACAAGTTAACAAGATGCTGTCTACATTGAAATTGCCACGGAAAAGCTAAAGGATAACAACTTGCCTATAGAATATACAAATTTACTAAAACATTGCCTAGCATCTGGAAAGATGAATTCTATACAAGTTGATGGATTTGCAATGGGTTTCCTGGTTTTAACCGTTGTTGCGTCATTTCATTAACAACAAAATATAATTTACTATGGAGTTAGAGTCAAATCAATCTTTAGCTTTCCTTGATAATCTTATCAAGAACCCTGAAAACACAATAGGGTACACTGTTTATAAGGAACCTATACATACATACGAATATCTCTACGTTAAATCCCACTTCAACCCTACCCATAGATAACGTTGGCAAATCCTGGTTACAGACGGCATATCTGTTATGCTGAACACTTGGCGATGGCGAGTTCCAGTCTGTCAAGTATGCCTTAGTCAACAATCACTTGCCTGTCCCTCGCCAGCGTCGCAGAAGCCACATTAAGCCTTTTACACTTACTTAAAAACCTACCATATGTAAAGGGCGATACTGACAAAATTGGTAATATCTTGAAAAAGGTTTCTATAAGACCTGTTAACAAACTTCATGGGAAAGTGAGCTAATTCTTGAGACATCAAAGGAATATTCCTTTTTAACGTGCCAGATTATATAAACTTGTCTAAGATTGTGTTTTGTAATATATGTATATAATGTGTGAATATACCATAGACAAGCCCAGCCATTATAATAAACCATAAATACTCGCTAGGGAACCCAGCTAGGAACATACCAAGAATGATTCGCAAGGATATTAAAATTAAGAAATAAAAAAAATTTTAATAGAGAAGATGATTGGCGACAATGATGGATGTTTATCTAACAACTGGGATCCACTCATCAACACTGTAAAACTCCATGTGTGTGACCATACTGCCAGACCCCAAGATACTGTTTTGTGTATATATGGACCTCTGTGCCCGCAAACTAAAAAACCGTTGGAGATACATGACTAATTTATTGAATTACTGATACTGACAGACACGATTAATGCGTTAAAATTAAATTAACCTTTAATTCGATGCGAGTTGAACACGTTAAAAATTGTTTTATTTCACGGTGTATTTGTGAAAAGCTAAGAAAGTGCTCTTATATAAGCGTAAAAATATTTACCTAAAATGCATTTGTTATCTGATTATTAAATTGCTTAGGATACCGAATCGTAAAAGATCAAACGAAACCCTATCATTATCTGACGGCTGTCCATCCACTGTGTTGATAAATGTATTACTTGCTACTTAGAGGAAAGAACTTGATACAGTATATGTACTTGATAAAGTATTAAAAATTACAAATTAAAATAAATATTACTTTAATTATCTATATCACATTTAAATAATATAAATATTGATTCAATTGCTTGTTTAAAAGAATAATGAAACAATTTACACAAAAAGAATATTTAATGCTTATTAGTATGTATTAATTAACAAGTTTTGTTTAGATTTTGACTACTAATAGCGTCATTAGAAACAACTAAAACTATTTGTTGATGTCATACCTAAGCTTTATTTTCTGAGCTGTTATTAGCTGTAATTCCAGTTGAGTAACCAAATCTCGCCGGGGCGTCACGGAATCGCGTTAGGATACATCCTAACGCGATCCCGTGACGTCCCATCACGGCGAAGAGGGCAACCGTTGGTTTTTTAGTGGGTAGCCTTAAAAATGGCAGCATCCTCTATGCTGCCGGGTAGTCCCACATAACCCCCCGGCCGTCACCCCCTGGACCGACAGGGTACCCGTAACGGGTTTTTCCAAAGGAAAAAAAAAAAAAGTTGAGCAATTAAAACACAGAAATTATTATTATATTACAACTATTTTCTTTATACTACTTTGCAGATAAAGACTGTCTTCGGCGATTATTTTGCCATATTTTTCTCACAAACTTCAAGTAATCAATAACTTTCAAAAGAGAGTTTAAATTTTTAAATTTTAATAACTTTTATGTTGTATGTTTTTTTAATTTATTGTATATTAGATATTTCTTTGCTTTATCTCATTTTGTTTCAAAAGTGAAGTAAATATAACTAGAAAAATATAATATATAAATTTAATGCAGTAAAATATAAACGAAAAGGTGTCTCACTCACCAAGAACTATTAATATCGATCGATCGATTGGAACAGTATTATTTGTTTCTTGGTTTTTACTTTCCCATATTTCTAAAATCACTACATATAATATTTGAATAAGACTGGTTGTTGGTCATCATCGTCGTCCAGTCGTCAGTCGTCGTTACTAGTTTGATATTTTACAAAAAAGTCATATAAACATCACGAGGGTTACACATCAAGGTCGTCAAAATAAATCCTTAAAGACACACAATGCTTTGCCGCTATTGTCGATAGCTTGAAAGTCAGTCGACGGGATTTGAAAAATGATTCGATTTTAGAACAATGTGAAGGCTGTGTGGTTGCGATATAAAGCTTTTAGGTTCGATGGCTTAAAATTTGCCTAAACTTTAAATCATAGTCAACACAATTAATAAAATATTTTGTAAATTAGAAAACAAACAACATTTTATGCGAGTGAAAAAGTTTTTTGTAATAAAGATTTTGAAATTTGTGTGAATTGTAAAATTCAACTAATTAATAACATAAAAATAAAATTTAAATAAAATCGCATTCAGACCTTTAAGACATCCTGTAAATTAAGTAATTGAAAATGCTATAACATTTATTTAATCTAATCTTCAATTCATTTAGAGTTTGGCTTAAGATAGCTTAATTAGTAAATGCGATTTAATTTTCTATTCCCAGCTCCGTTGTTTTAGTAATATATAATGCAATAACATTGAAAATTTGCTTCATATTTCCTTTATTATTTTAGTATAATTTCAAAGTAACCCCTTTTTAATAATGAACACCAAATATGTATAGTAGTAAAAAAACTTTAGCGTTTAAATTTAGAATTAACATTCGGATTTGTAAATTCTTTTAACATAACTTTATAACTTTGATGCGAAATATATTATCCTGGATCTGTTAAAAAAAATAAAAATCGCTTCTTTGCGAAAATGATTAATAACTCTGAAGTATTCAGTACATGTTCCAAATGTCCTTTTGTAGTTCAAGCGGACGGAGACGCTGAAAACGACTAGTAACAGAATGTAACAGTTTGAAGGTCATTGTTTTTAAACTTTCAAGATTTTTACACATTATAGAAATATATATCGGGACTTTATCACGTAATTTTTTTTTTTTAAATTACGATACCTTTTTTATTCACAGTCGACCCGTGACCACGGTCGGTGCAATACAAAACGTCGGATAAATAAAAAAGGTCCCGATATATATTTCTATAGTTTTAAGGTCACTCAAAGAATTTAAAATGATATATTTTTACAACTACCTTACAGACACGTGTGCTCGCTATGAATAGTTTTATGTGACGTCGTATATTTGTTAAAAATTTAAAACCTTAATAACTAAACATGTCAGCAAGTTGCATTGGAATTTATTTGTTTGTTGTTCATCAAACGTTTTAGTGCGGCATGCGCTGCACGTGTTTCTTTGTTTTTATTTTCGGTTTATGAGTTCAACTTTATTTGAGAGAGTTTTAGAGCTCGAACGTATTTTAGAAAAGGTTTCCACACTTTCCAATAAAATTATTTCTTCGAATATAAACAAAAATATATTTATAGCGATTCAGCATTAGAGTTCTATTCAACCTTATAAGAAGGTTTTTTATTCCAGTAAAAAACTGCGATTACTATTATTATAGTTAAGGATACGATTATAAAACTTTTCTAGAAGGTCAGATAGACTTAAAATTGCCTATAATAAAAAAAAAACCTAAATTAGAAGAAACTACCAAGATAAAAAAGATACAAGATGAAAAAGTATTTTAGTAAAGCATATTTATTTTTTTATAACAATTATATTATAATAAATTTGTAATTACAGTAAAATGGGATCGTGTTTGTAAATCATTAATTCTTGTAATCAAAAAGCCATTTATGAGGTAAACACTTCAATTTAAGATATTCACTGTTCATAAACAATACTCTTAAACCAACTAAATTATATCAACAACGTTATTATATGCGAGTTAAATTAATTAAAAGTAGTTTTATTTCAACGTGTGCTTGTAAAAATCGAAGAAAATACTAATTAAAATATCTTCGCATTCGAAACACATACAAGTACGTATCCTGAATCTTTTTGTTGATATGTCTGTGTATCTATTAATTATTAGTGAGTTTAAAGTGTACTTTGTTGAGTAGTCTTTGCTAATCACTATTCTATGTTTGACTAATGGCTGAGCCAACATTTATTTGGTAAAAGGAATTGCTTTGGGATTCCATTAACCAAACTGCAATCAACACAATACAATATTTACTACAGTTACTTTACTGCAATAAAAATTTTATTCGATTTGTCAGAATATATACCCTTTTGTAAAAACATAAGTGGTTCAGTGAATACTTATAATTTATATAAATAAATTGTTTTTTGAATTGTTTCAAATTGATGAAAATTGTCTGAACGATCATATCATTAACATATTATAAATTTTCATACTGAATTTGTATTTAATATTAATGATTTAATAATGTTAAATTCATGATTGAAATGATAATACAAAGCTGTATTTCATTGTCTGTGAATTGAGGAAAGGTCTCATTTAAATGTTAATCAGTCACTCCATCGAGGATTTTTAAAGCTTCTAGACTCGTCTTTTATTTAATATGTAGTGGAACATAATTAAACTTATAAAATACTCAACTATTCGTTAAAATATTATAATGTATTTCAGAATTATATGTGCCTTTTAAAAAAGTTGTGAATTTGTATATAATTATAAGGTTTATGTAAATATTTTCAATTGTTCCATATACGTTTAAAGGGTTTTGGTTATATATTAATATTCAGAGTTTTCATTCACTTTCCCTTCTAATTCTATCATACATCATCTCTTGCACTGTCAAATTTGTTTTTTTTCTATATAATTTTTCTCTCAATCCGTTCATTCCTTAGTCGCACTCATTTCTTATAATCATAGGTATTAATTTTAAGTTTAATATACATGTTTTATAAGCTTTTGCATCAAATAACCGAATTACAACAAATATTACTTGCTTGATATTTAACGTATCGGTCAAAAATACTTGTTTTATTAAACGGGTGTTTGTTGAGCCTTAAATAATGTGCTAGAGAATGCTATCAACATTTCTTTAATAAGATTTTTTACCATCAAAGGTTTTATGAGAGGTGAAGCGCTTTTTTAAAAGGTTCAAAGAAACACCAAGTTAGCTCCAGAAACTATTCCGCTGTGGGCTTTGTGCTGCATTAAGTTATTCTGCTCTGAAGATACTTTGATCTCTTGAGGACCGAGTTGTGCTTTTAAAATATTAAACTGAAGTTTAACTTTTTACTTACGATTAAGAAAATATAATATTGAGTTTCCTGTATTAGGGGTGTATCTTTTGTATTGTTTTGTATCTTTTGTTTGTCAAGTTTAAGACAAGTTTATTCGATGGAGTAGTTTGTTGTTTTTGTTGTTCGTTTCCTCTAAAGTAAAATTTCTTTATCCAACTTGATTATGGGTTGTATAGAAATCTGTTATCTTTATAATTTCACATGCAATTATTTCAACCTCTTTAATATTTATTGATGTTTTTTTTGGTTAAAACTATCATTTAAATTTGTAATATGGAAAAAAATGTTATTTTAAAAAAAATATGTAAGTATATTACATTATTTGATGAAGGATATTTAAAAATACAAAACTAAACATTAAAAACAAATTTATATTATAGTAAATACAGAATATGTTAGCACCCTTTCTACAATTTTTAACTCATTTAGATTTCTTCGTGTTGTGTTAACTTCATTATAAACTTAATTATTTTTAATGCAAGTCAGAATATTCTGAACTTTACAAGTTTAAAATTTTTTACAACTGTTTCAGGAGCTGAAAAAGGTTCGTTAAAATTGCTTTTTGCGACAAAATTACCGCTAAACTTTGTTCGCCGTCTTATGTATTGTTGTGGACATAATAAAAAGAAATGTTTCTTTCAAACATGTTTGTAATGAGAGTTTTTAATACTTTATTTTTGTATTCCCAGAAAAGATTTATTTCTGAAATTCTTGATGTCCATTATAATGTCCATTATAAGTTCTAAAATATATTTTTGTCTTTATTACGAACTTTTATATTTTATGAGTTTATTAAATTATTTATTCTATTTCAGTAAGTGTACAATATATTAAAGTTTATGAGCAATATAAACAACGCAAAACGAATAAATGCCAACGCGAAGGAACTTAATTCGGTCATCAAAACACATAAAATGTAGACGAATCAGCCTCTCATCAAACTGAAAAGGGCCTGCAATTTCAAACGTTCTTCATTAACAATAAGGAAAAGTATGTATTTCATTTCCCTACAATTTTATTGTCTAAATATTAATTAAATAAAAGACTGGTATAATTTTTGATATTCTGAAACATATATATTTCAGCTTATTATTTTTAATTCATTAAAAAGACATTTAATATTAAACTAAATATAAAAAACACTTACCTGCTCTGTTATAACAAAGTTGAATTAAACAGCATGTCACAGTTTTTGTGTCAAAAATTCTCGATCCACAATTACTATTATATATAATTATGAAATTATATCTGAAGTTGTTTCAATAGTTTCGAACCTGATCTCTAAGCTTGGCACATTCTGCTATGCTCCGCCATGATAATTATATATAATAGTGTGTCATGAAATACTGAAAATTAAAAGTTTTCTAATACTAGGACATGCGTAAGTAATTCAGAGCTAAATCAGACTAAAACCTAATGAAAGATATTTTAGAAGAAGAACTTAAAATGCAAGTCTTACAAAAATTCAGTAATATTATCTAACCAATGAAATTGAGTTCAAATATGTAAAATTGAAATTAAAAAACGTCTTTATATTGATAAAATTTTCTCTCAAAAATAAATAAGACAAATCAAATAAAAACTAAGATATCAGAACTATGATTATTAAGTCCAGACTTACATTTAAGTGATTGTGAATAAAGTTGTAAAAAGTTTTTTTTTTGTAACTACTGTAATGTTATGTATGATTGAACATGGTTTTCTGTGAATCTAGCATGCTGAGTCTGATTTCTGCTTACTTTCGGAATGCTCAGTGAGACCTGGGAAATAATTATTTGTTAGTAACATGTTGTACTGAGTATTAATTTGTCTAGTTATATTGTCTAGTTAGTATATTTGTCTAGTTTCTATAAGTCAGTGTTTGAATAAAAAGACACATTTAAAAGTTACATAATTCTTTTCAATTTAAACAATATTTGTATAATATTTATAATGTATTTAAATAATATTAGAGTTGTTTGAATTATTTGAAATTTATATGGTTAATTTATACAACTTTAAATAATTAAACGAATTCTTATGCTTTCTTCATACATCGAAATTGTATATAAATGAGGTTTTATTCTTTATATTATATTATATACATATATGTATGTAGTTATAAAATAAATTTGTTTGAGTATTATAAGCTAGTAAATAATAATGTTTGTCTTTAGGCAGTAAATATTAAGACTAATTAACAAGGTAGATGCAATGAGATACGAACCTTATTCTTTTTTGAAGAATATTAAAAATATATTATATCTTAGGTGAATATTGTCATGAAATATATTGTTTACAAAAAAGCCTGGTAAATAAAATTATGATGTTATTATTAAATGTTATAAAAATATATTAAATACTAGAGTATTTCTTTCTTTTAGATAAACTATATTTTCTATGAGTGTGTCAAAAAACTATAAGATGGATGAGCTTACCCCAAACCATAATATAATTATGTTAAGCGCAGACTAACATACATCATAATAAAACATATTTTTTATTGCACACTGATAAAAAAAAAAAAAAGGAATAAAAACAAATAATATTTGCAGAAACGCGGTTTTAGATCACAAAGAAGCGGCTTCATCGCTATAAAGCGTTAATATAAATTTGCTAATTAACACACATTTAAAACAAACATAAATTACCACAGTTTATTATGTTTTTAATGCTTCACTATATGTTTTCAGGAAGCTAATAATGTTTATTTACGACCAAACGTAGACCTTTGTAATGGCCAATAAAATTCATATTATTAAAATATAATTTTTCTATTATAAAAAGATTATAATAATCTTTATTGAGCACTTTATTAACATTAACATTTTATGTAATAAAAGTGTGACTATTAAATTTTTTTGTATTTATAGTTTTATTTTTTTAATATATTATTATTATTGTTTTGCGCTTTCTAAAAGTACCCGAATGAGTTCGAAACTAATCTTGAAAATTTCGAAAGAAATTTCGAAAGAATTTACTTGAAATTTATATAATACTATTAAATGTATAGATCTATTTTTTATGTGTTTATTTTTTTCTTTTCTAAATTGAATCAATACCATTCATCACTTTTGTACGTTAAATGAAACTGACGGTGGGGAGTATTTTGACACTACACTTATTGAAAGAAGCCCTTCTGTTGAGACATTCTCTCACTTAAAATTATGGCTATGAGAGATCCAAACGTACCCTAGTGTGAGAAGAACCATACAACAAATGCAGCAAAGTATTTTTTATTGTAATCACTTTTTTAAAAACGTCGATATAGGTCTGAAATGTTATAATACATACAAATCAGTAGTACATTAATTTATTATCTAGTCGTGACATAAGATATTATAAATACATGCAATCAATCACTGTTGACATCAATATAAAGCAAATTGTTAATCATTTATTGACGACAGCACCAGTACTTGTGCTCTGCGGTCATTAAAAACATCTGCCACCGCGTGACAATAGGGAATTGTTGTGTTAATCCTTTGTTTTTGTTTTAAATTTTATGTATATTTTAACTAGTTTTATCAGAGGATTTTTCATATGAATGAGGTTAGCTTAAGAAACTATAACTGAATTAATAGGAGCAGTTTTTACGCCCTCTGGCGAACGGTTGTTGATAATTTTTAAAATTAGTCTTTTGCCAGGTTTATGTAAAACTTTTTATAAAAGTTCATCTACTTTTTTCTTTCATAAATTGTTTTTCTTGATTTATTAATTAGTTCGGCATATTAATGTAGATATGCATATAAGTAATGTATATATACACATATTTTAAACCTTGAATAACATTATGGAATAATTAATATAAATTGATCAAATGGTTATTCTTATGACAAATTACATATATTAGTCACAAATATACTAATAAACGTGTTAAAATGTTATCTTCTTAAACCGAAATCCCTCTATTTAACATTTTACCTACTCGTTTAAATACAATAAGTGAAAGATATTATTTAAGGCTTTAGTTAAAAATGCCATTATTATAATTTTAATAATAACATGTTAACAATTCTATAATTTGAATGATATAATAAATACGATGCAAGAGCAGCTGCAGGAAAGCTTGCCATTCTTGCGAAGGTCTGACTGTATTTTACACCGGGACAGCTACTTGTATTATACAAAGCACAGATCCGGTCGTGTTTAGAGTACTGTGGTTACATATTTGCTAGTTGCGCAAAGTCACATCTAGTGGTTTTGGACTCAATTGAGAGGCGTGCAAAAAAGCTCACTGGCGATCATGAATTGGTTGTAGCCAAGCTCCAAAGCCTTGAGTACAGGCGTAGAATCGCCAGCCAGTAATCTATAGGATACATTTTCGAGAGTGTGCACAGGAATTATATGATGTAATTCTCCCATCCCCCTTGCACCAACGGACATCCCGACGCACGGCGAGTATCCATCTTTACGATGTGGATAATCCACCTGTTCGAAACGCTTTGTTTCGTCCTTCTTCCTTGGCACGGCGAAGGATTGGAACAGCTTGCCTGCTATGGTATTTCCATCTGGATACAATGCGGGTGTCTTCAAGAGAAGAGTGAATAGGTTGTTAGGTTATTGCGCCTTACCACCTATGACTACATTTCCACTTTCCATTAAGTGGAATATAGTCAAGCATAAACTTAGACTGTATAAAATTTTTAGACACAAAATAAATAATTAAACAATTTATATTACCTAGTTTTATTGTAAAAGCTTCGTTTTAAATCCTACGTATAAATTCGTTCATTACAACTCATTATCATATATATTTGGCAGAGACGCCATTCGTCACTGTTTACAAATGGAAGTAATGTCCGCAAAAAAAGTGATTGAGGTAATATATTACGTTAAATGTAAATGTTGCTTTGAATACAAATTTCATACTAAATTACTTTTGTTTTTATTTGTTTTGAATGTGTTTATATGAATATTAATAATTTTCACCGAATTATTTAAATGTTTAATATAGCAGTTAGTAAAGAAGTTTGATATAAATATTTAATATAAATTATAAATACCGAAAATATATATAAATATTTTTTTTAGACAATAAATAATTTCTGTTATTTATAATCTTTAAAAATATTTTATAAAGAACACGAAAATATCCTGTAATAATTGGAGTTTAAAAGATCACAATGGAGTCAGGTAATTTGCAAATATAATATAAGACGTAACTATATAACTGTGAGAAATAAATTTATTTTGAAACACAGACTTTTGCCGTTGAATTGGTATGTTTTTTTGTATAATTTTGTAAATTATATGTTTGTAATATTAATATTACAAACATATAATGTTTTAAATAATATTTCTCTTTTTGTACTTTAATATTCAATGCTATCATTGAATATTTTGCTATCTAAATACAAAATTTAAGTCATTTGACTGTATCCCCTTTAAACTGCTCTGGAAATTCTCACCCGCAGTATTCCGAATAGGCACAATAGGGTTTATGTACTGTACAATTTATGTTCATTTCATTGCTGGTCTGGAACTTTCCAACATTCAATGAAACTGTTACACGACTTAAAAGGACATTTTCTTTATTAATTTTCGTGTAATTAGTATTACAATATTCTAAAAACAACATAATTACCTTATTGCTTTTAATTTTGTCTGAATTATTATTCTTTATATAAAAATCGTATTACTTATTATATTATTATGTTGGTACATGTGTACCATATTTTTTTTTGTGTTATTATGACTGAGTATTATTGTATGAAAAATGGTATTAAGTGTTGTATTATTATCTTGGTACTAATATAACACACTCAAGGTAAAACATTTAAAAGCAAACAAATTTCACTTTAAAATTTCCAAACTTCTCTACAGTTTGCAAATTATCGAAATAATGGATATGTGTTTCAGTTCTAGGGGGTAAATGTGTAAGGACAGAATAATCTCCTAACATTAATATATATAAAAGGGACCTTATGTAAATTAATAGTTTGTTACACGAAGAGAATACATATTTGTTATTCAAACAATTCCAATTTAATAATAATAACATACAGACGTGTAAAAATATTTTATGTTATATTAATAATTCCTATGTTATATTTCTATGGGGGACTTAATTATGTAAAATGTATATAAAAACTTTCATAAGCGTTTAGCTATGTTCAAAAGATCTTTTATCATTTCTTCTGACGACATAAAAAAATTCTAAAATATTTCAAGCTTTTAAAATATTTTCTTTATACATTTCTACTATTATAATTTTACTCGTATTAGTGAATAAAAACCTGGAAAATGTAAAGTTTAAATCAATTTTATATTATAAAGATTATTTGAACGATAAATATTCAAATGCTTTCATACGTGACGTATGAATCGCGAAGCAATATCCGGGAGTCATTACTTTACATGCAATCGCTCTTGTAGCAATTTGTTATTCCACTAAGCGATATTACGATTGCAATTCATCTTTGTATATTTGAAATAAATGTATGAGTAACATTTTTTAATTTGTATAAATATATATAATCGAGTACATTATACTTTATTTTAAATAATGGTTAAATATTTTATTTAGTATATCTTGTAGGTGTTATATTTGTAGATACTATAAAGTCAGAATAATTTTGTTAGTGAAACTTTTTCTGAATGGTAGTGATTTGAAACTGGATGAAAAGCAAATGCAAACGAGAGAAAAACAAGCATATAGTCTAAAGTACTATTAATATAGTCGAATGGGTTTCCGGTAAAAAGGTCAATGAAAAATGAAAAGTTTTTTTCGGAATTCAATACAAAAAATCAAAAAAGACTTATATAAATTCAGATTAAATCTTAGTACATAATAAATAAAAGGTAACCTTCGCCGGTTTAAAATTTAACGGTGCGGTGGCACTTGCTTTGCTAAATTGATTTAAGGATGTTTTTTTTATATTCTATTTAATGAAAGCCATATAACAGTTTAATAAAAGAAGGTAACATTCCAAAGACTGGAACATCGCCTTTAATTTGTCGATGTTTTATCCGAAATATTTCGGACTGCGTTCAATGAAGTTGATTCGCCCTCCTTTTACTCCTTTCAATTACTAAACAACCAGAAGGACAGCAGGAAAACATCGATTCACGGTTGACAATTCCCGTACAAAGCATTTCGCTTCCATTTTCATTGTGAGGACATCAAAACTTTAGAACTTTCTACCGGGGACGATGTTTCCTGTGCATTTTACTATAGGGTTGTTCAAATCCAGAGTAAAGACGTGACTTCTAGGTGACACATTGTACACTACACTGATTGTTAACATCTAACCTTTTTATTTAAGAAACAAATTGAAAGAGAATTTGCTAACAATAAATTGTATAATACTGTTACGTAACCATTTATTAGAACATATATTGTTCATATGCAAAACATCTAAATAGTAGAGTTAAAAATATACTTGTAAGTTGTAAAACTTAATTTTCATTAAGTACCTTTCCTATATTGAAAATACAATGGATTTTGATATAATGTATATCTTACAAACCAGGATAATAGACTTGTCCTATCAATTCAACATACAAATTACGGCATGCTGGAAAATCTAAATAGTACCACTGATTGTCCGTCAAGAGACTCTTGAGACAAGAGCCTCTCTTGTACTGGTCGTCACCAGTACAAAAGTGGCATCGGCTACCACCAGCCATGGTGGCAATATTAGGATGTTAGGGTAATCCCAAAAAAATATCTTCGTATCAAGAGAAACATCCGTTGTTTTAAGGTGATGGTTCTAAACTTAAAAGCTGCCTAGGCATTTCATATCATTGTTCTGTTTTATCTAACATATAATTTATATTTTGTTGTAATATAAATTATATGTTAGATAAAACAGAAATTGTGTTAGATAAGACAGTCATAATATATGTTTTGTGTAATATTTGTGATATGATATTTTATTTCAAATTATAAAATAATTTTTGAGCTCGGTCAATATATAAATTTATAAAAATACAGTTATCTTAATACTTCTATTGCTCTATATTTATATCTTTCTCTAGTAGGCTACTTATTTTATGGTCTATTCGGCCGTTTATTTTACACACCTTTTTTAATAAAAATGATTTTTTATTAAAATTAAAAAAGCAATAATTTTGAAATAAACTAATATACTGAATTATAAAAACATAAAAATTTCTCACATCACATTGATCATTCGTATAAAATATCCAATCAGCAAAATATATTTTTTTATATTTTTCTGTATTCAATTTGTACCTTAACACGCAACCAACGATTTCTGAATCAACTCTGTTCGCTTCGTATTTTACTATTTGAAATGGGAAGCTTTCAAATCTGCAACAATTTTACCGTACATTCTGAAAGAATTCGTTAATTTATCACCACTTATTTCTATTTTGCTTTTTTTTAGGAGTAAAGAAAGTTTGAAAATATTTATAACAATTTAGAAATACAATATGATATAAGTAAGTAAATTACATTTATATCAAAATACATACTAATGTGATCTGTGCAATTCTCTAATAAAAACATTATTTATGTGTGTTATTATTTATGTGTTTAAAATAAAAACATGATAAAACGTACATACATACACACTATACGACTGCAATAAAAATAACATTAGTATTTCATATATAAATATTAAAATACGCACACATAAAACGCGTACATGTCCATGCTATAAATAAAACCTTTATCAGCGTAAACTAGAAGTGATGGTAAAATTTACATTTAAAGTGAACGGAGTGCTCTTAAAAACTGATGACGTGGCAACGCCTGATAGGGCCATCGGGTCTCATTTAAATGTCGCGGGCCTCTCAGCGCTCCCTCCTCGTCTTTGATACATTGTTAAGGGGCTCATGGTAATTGGCTGTTAGATATTAATAACCTTTAAGCTGCTATAAACACTTTTAACGTTATATTATTCAAGGGATAATAAAATTTCATGTCATTAAGTTTGATTGCTCTTGTGATTTTATAAGTGGGGTATGGAGCTGAATTTTGTTTTATAAATATAGAACTAATTATATAGATGATAAACTATAGGTATGTACTGTTATTGAAATTGAATCTTTTATTATTCAAATTGAATTGTCTATTATTAACATATATATTTTATACTAGTTGTTACATGCGGTTGCACACGTGGATAAAACGCATGTATAGCGCAAGACTGGACAAACGCTGCGTAATCGACAATTTTAATATTAGTGTAGATATAGATAAATAAAGCCTGTGTTACTCAAAAATTTTTCGTTACAAACAAACAAGATTTTCTTCTTTACAATACTAAATACCCTGTGCTAATATTATATACTTCATATAACAAAAACTCTGAGACTGAACTGAGACTGAGAGATAGTATCATAATATCTGTGTGAAGATAAAATGTTATTTATAATGAAATGAGTATATAAAATTATTTTTATAGAGCGAATTAAAAAGCTTTACTCAAACGAAGTTTAAAATATTTTTGTATTTATTGTTATTGAATATTCATTAGTATCTTGAAAATTAAGTACAGACAATGAGTTCTCTCTCATTCAAGATATGTATATATAAATATATCACAAATATGTGAGAATTTGGTCAGACTTTTTCAGACCATGGCTGAGAAAGGTAGTGACTATATGGATGTTATTTTGATTTTTGTAATAATTCTACTTTTGATCTCGACATGCGGTAAAAAGGTAAGTGTTTGACATACTGTAAAATATTAAATCTTGATGTTAACAATTTTAATTAAATTTTTTTTTTTTTAAATCACCCACAATTTCAAAAAGTAAAGAAAAAGCTTAGTCTTATTTTTATATTTGGAAAGAAAATCGTCTCCATATTTATAAAATTTTGTTTAATCTGCATTGATATTTATTTATTTATTTTATCTAGTGTAATTTCGAATTAGCGATTATTTAAATTATTGTTTAAATTACTTTTGTAGTTATAAACTATACTATTGTATCACCACAAAATCAATTAAATTAACATCATACTTAAACAGCTCTTGAGTAATTAAAAAATCTAGATTCTCTTTTACAAAAATCTACATTTATTACGTTATAATATTATTTCATTATTTTTGATATCACTATGGCATTTCAATGGAAGTGTATTTATGCCTCTATTATTAAAATTCTGGTGACGAAAATAAAAGAATTCTTTGTGATTGTGTATCTCTTTGGAAATTATATTTTTCCTATATAAAAATGTTAATAAAATTTTGAACAAATGGTGATGAGTTTGACAATTTTTAATAAAAAATCCTGTAATTTAAGGGCGGTTTTTGTTATCAATAAAGGGCGTTCGTTCCCAGTACAGAGGCTTGGCTGTCAATTAATAATTAAATTTAAAAAAAAATTGGTGATATTTACAAATATGATTAATTTAGTCAGGAAAGAAACAAAACGATGAAACTATTTTTATTCGCTGGTTATTAATAAATAATTGTCTACTATCGATCACCACGCAGTAAATATGTTTTTTTATATTTGTTATGACGTAAAGTCAGAAGTGTAATTAATAGATAGAATAGATAGAATAGATACTAGACATTAAGAACGCTTCATACAGATAGTGAAAATATTGTATAGTATATTTTCGTATCATAAACAAACACGAGATTATATTTGTAGTAAATTGAATCAAATTTTACATAATAATCTTGATGCAACTATATAAGTCCGGTTCTACTATATCTACTTGGATATCATTACTCTTCTCTAATTAAAAAATAATAAATTATATTTAAGTTAATATAAAAACTTTCTTTTAACGTAAAAACAATTTAAAAGACGTTTCTTTCGTGACAAATGTTGCAACCGTCGGATTTTAAATTACAGTTCCTCTGAACTGCAAAACGAACGTTGTATATTTTTCAAATATTTTATAACATATAAATTAAAACTAAATTTAATGATAATGACGAAAGAATATTTACTGAATTCTTTATTTTATATTTATACTATCCTCGGTAACCTTGATCCTCTTAAATCATTATAAATCACTTAAAAAAATAAAAAAAACTATAATGAATTACAACTAAATATCCCTTGAAAATTCTTACTTTCTTGGTGAAAAAAAGAAACAACAATCTTTTCAGTAGTTAAAGCGGTTGAGAGACCTCTTTTTATAATGTTGTCGTCTTTTTTTCTAAAAGTGGTAGGTATAATGTAAACAGTATGTTATTTGTACTCTTGCTCGATATCATCATAACAACTTTGTTTTTACTTTGTTTTTATTTTCTTTATATTACCTTAGTTAAACGAAGACTGAACTATGATTTAATTAATAAAGAAGCACTTAAGTGCTTCGCATCGTGTACTAACTATAGAGTCTAGCTTAATATAATTACAGAAACTTAACAACTTTATTAGCAACATGCTAAAGATAACACAAAATTTGTGTTGTGATAAAATGAATTTAATTTATAATTAGAATGTCATTATCATATTGCAAATATATATTTTTTATAATGAATATTTCATTGAAGCAAATAACTTTTAATAATAATCTGATAATGATTTTTTGGTCTTTTACTTTTCGTTCTCAAAAATAATGTATTCACACAAATTTATTGTGCGTTTCGATCCCGGAACTTATTTTATTTTTACTATATTTAAAACGATTACTTCTAAAATAAACTGTATTTTTATACTATAGTACATGAAAACTTATTAAAGCATATCGCTTTTAACTTGATAAGTAACAGTATGATGTAAGTTCTGCCATTTGTGTGAAAATTTCGGTTAACCACACGCCTATGTGGTGTTCCTGTAATTAGCTTGGTCGCTGTGTAGAGTTGCGTTTCTGTAGCCTTCTAACAAATGATGCACGAGGGACAGATTATAAGGGAAGCTAAATCCCTTGAATAAATGGATTTTGTTTCATAGGGTAGTTTGTTAACGGAATTGTTTACAGTGAGATGTAATCATTATAAAAATTTAGCAACTTTCTATTTAATATCAAGTTTAATTTAAAGGTAACTAATAACAAATTTGTTATATTCAATATTAAAAGCAATAAGTTTGATAGGCAGGAACTGGACTTTGTATTTGTGTTTCTGTGAGGTAGTTTGCAATTGTTTGACTTTTACTAGAATCTTTTGTTGTGTAGTTAATAAATAATTCGTAGTAGTGTTCAAACAGGTAATATTATGCCACAATGAAACAAAACAAACACATTCAATTTCATTAACATTAGTTGTTTTAATTATTTTGTAAACTAGATGAAACAAATTTTTACGTTTAGTATATTCAGAAATCAGAACACAATAAGATAGTTTTCCAGATTTGAAAGTATACCTCTCGCTACCTTATATATGTTATGGGTCCTTAAATTGGGTTAAAGTAATAATTTATTCACAAAACTCGCACCCTCGTCCCATGCTAAGAGAATGTGATTTTATGAAGTGTTTATTGAATTTAGATTCAAGTTTGTGCTGTTCAGAAAATGTAGATAGTTTTGTTTATTACTTACTAGTATGTTTATTTATATCTATACATTATGTTCATGTAGTGTTTTTTAAAGTATTTATAAACGTCCAATTGTTGAGCACAGATGCGTCCAACCATTTTTCATTGTAATAGTTGGATTAAAATAATTTCTTTACAGAATCGTTTTTTTTTCTGAGGTCTTTCTTCACATTCCACACTCGGAGAAATATAAGTACTTTTATAAATATTTTTTGATTGTTAGGTGATTAAACTTTACTCATTAGTACCTAAATGTATATAGTTTGTTATAAATATTTTATAAAATAGCAATATGCAATAGATTCATTTGTGTAGAAAAAAAAAACTATGCTCATATGATACTTCGAAAATTTCAACAAAACGGAATGAATTCAAATCCTCATAAGAAAGTTTAAAGAAAGTACAAAAATGCCTTTGGAAAAAAAAGTCTTGATCCTCACAAAGTGTACATTATTATTTATGAGGTGATTATCTTAAAAGTTTTATAAAAAATTTTAAATTTTCAATCCGAAATCAATAAATATAACTTAATTTGGAGTATTTCGTTTTGATAACTTATATAGTTTGCTACAATATTTCCTTGTTATTGTCTATTTATATAATTGAAACAAGTAGAATTGGTGGAAGTATTTCTATTTTATTAGAAGTTTGTTCATGCTTTTTTTATTGAAGCTATTGTGACGGAAATCGATGAACTTTGTCTGGTTTTCTTTTTCTCACAAAGGATTGTGTTTAAAAATTTAATAAAATTCAAGAAAAGAAAATCAATTTGACAGTTTTCAATCGTAGTTTCTGTAACTGAGTCCCTTTTATGGAAGAAATCTAACTTTTGGTTCAGTTTGTTAGTGATTCTTTGCTTTTTATACCTGTTCTTATTTGTTGAATGTGTTGGTTTGTTTTTCCATGAATATTCTAATTCCCAATAAAAGAGTCAGCTACAATTAAAAAGTTATTTTAAATTCATGGACTAAGAAAGTCAAATATATATAAAAAAAAGGTGAACTTTAAAGCAGTTTTAGAAGTTAAAGAAAAACAATATATTCAAAATTTACTGTTATCTAGCAAAAGCAAGTAAAAAGGTGTTTCTATATTTATTGAGACTCAACGTAAGAAAAAGTTTCTAGTCATTATGATGGCACTATGCAGAAAAACATATTCACTTTTAACATCTTCATTACATATGGGACTCCAAATTATCATGACGCTTACAGCATACTCTATAAAAATGACTGTAAATCATCCTTCAGGACATAGAGATCGGGACCAGAGATGCTAGTCTTCAGCTCTGATGAAGTCTGAAACGTTTATTATCAATCATACTTTGGTGAATCTAGCTTTATGATAAGTAACTATTTTCTTAGTATATAAAATTTTTCGATGACCTTCCATTGCGTTCTGCTTAAGAAGTTGTTTTCATTTTACTAACCTGATTTTTGAATTATATATCAGTTTAACAATGCCCAGATCGAGTCACAAGTTTTGAAATCAAATTTTTGTAATATTTTTACGTTTTTGCTTTCTGAGTATTTAAAGAGACTTAGAATTGAAGAAAATATATGTATGTATTGGTATGTGAGTGTGTATATATATATACAAGCGTTTTCTTTGCTCCATTTACTCCACACCTAATTAAGTTAACTTCGTTTTGGTACCAATTGATGTCTATTCACGTAAATTAGTGCTGATTAATGTTCCAGAGAAATCTACCCAGCAGTTTCTAAGTTTTAAAAGAACAAGTTTTAATCTTTTCCTCGTATTTGAAGAGTTTTTTGAAGAATTTGTATCATATTTGTTGTACATTTTTAAAGTTATGTTATGAGGTATATCTGCAGTAAGTCGTTTTAATAACTGTAGTTTTAGTTGAGTATATCTAAAAATCAGAACACATTAAGGCACTTTTTGAGATTTAAACATCGAAGAATACCTTTCGGTGTTTCTTATAAAACGATGGGTTCTAAAAGTGGGTTAAAGTAATCATTTATTCACAATATCCGCACACTCGTCCTGTGCAAAAAGAACGTGAGTATATGAAGTGTTTATAAAAATATATTATTATACTTATATACATAATAATAAATTTAAAAGAAAAATATTATGCTCATCCGTTTCTTTAAAAATCTTTTTATTAGGATTTTTATATGCATTTATATTTGGATTTGTATTTGGATTTGCATTTGAACTTGAACTTGGATTGCAATCGAATCCTCATGATCAAAGATTGGAAGAAGGTACAGAAATGCTTTTAAACAAAAAACATCTAGACGTTCCCAAAGTATTCTTCCCAAAGGTTTTATTTGTCCAATCGGAGTATATTATATATATTGATTGTTTATAAAAATTAATAAAAATCCAAAAAAGATGAATCTAGCAACGTTCAATAAAATTTCTCGTAATGCAGTCGTTTAATTTAAATGAAACCTTGGTTTAGTTTCTTAGTGATTGTCTAAATTATTTACTTTATTTTTTTATTTATGAGCTTATGTGGCAGACAGACTCGTAGGTATTTACGCAATTTATTTGTTTTTATCGATTAGATGTTTCATTACAACGCTAGGACCGAGTAGTAGACGATTTGATAAAGACTTTATAAATTAAATTATAAATTTTATTAATTACGTACATAAATTCGATAGTTCTTCTTACATGTTATTAATAATTATCTGTTACCGAGAACAAGCTAGTAAAATATGTTTTGTATATTTATTGCGACGTAAAGTCAGAAGTGTAATTTATATTTTCCACAATACATAAAGCTGCTTCATGCAAGTAAGCTTCCTAGCTTACTATACCTTGTGCATACAAATACGGTTTTCGTCTTAAAATGAGATAGTAGACGTTTTGAAAGGAACCATGTATATAGTGACAATATTGTATAGTGTATTTCCGTATCATAAACAAACACGAGATTATATATGAGTAAATTTATCAATATTTACGTAATAATTTTGTTGCAATTGTAAAGAGAAACTGAAAACTTAGATTTTATTATACTCGGATTTCAATATTCTTTTCTAGTTAAAAAATAATAAGTTGTAATTTAAGTTAAAAATTGAAAGAAGCTCTCTTTATAATGATGTAAAAACAATTTAAAAGACACTCCTGTCGTGACAAATGTTTCAACCGTCTGATTTTAAATGGTTTTTCTGAACTGCGAACAAACACTGAACAATTTTCGGAAATTTTATAGTATAGAAAATAAAATTAATTTAAAAGATAGTGGCGAAAGAATAATGTAACCGTGGGCTCTCTTTTATAATCAACTATGAGTTTTTGAGATTTCTTTAACAAAAATAATTATTTTTCAGTCAACTTACATAAAACCATCATAAATTTATTATTGCTAAATACCGTACTAATATCGGTACGGAGTGTTTGAATTTATCTCACGCATATAGACAGACCGACGCGGCCGAGAATTCAAAAAATTGTCTTCGTTTCAAATTTAGTACGTATAATGTAAATAATATTTTAATTGTTCTCTAACTCTATATTAATATAAATTTGTATACACTTTGTGTAATACTTACTTAATATAACCAAAGAGTCACTTAAGTGTTTCGTATGGTGTACTAACCATAAATAAACTTGGTTAACTATAAATAGACATGCAGGAACACTGGATAATATTTCTAAAACTTTACAACTTTATTAGTAATATACAAGAGTTGTGTTGTGATAATTTGAATTGTATTTGTTAAGATAAGGAGTTAATTTTTATCTTAGAAAATTGTGTATAATATTTCATTAAAAGCAAATGAATTTTAAGACGATTAAGTTAATGTTTTGTTAGCGAGATTCGAAACTTTCTTCTACTGAATATATATATATTATAATACATGTAAAAAAAAGTTATCGCTTTTAACTTTATTTATGAAATAAGTTCTGCTTATTTCAATAAAACTATTTTTCGGATATAACTCGCGTTTATTATTACATTTTTATATTTAACCCGAAGTTTCGGATGCTTTGCAGCAACACGCGAATACGTTTGCTGCAAAGCATCCGAAACGTCGAAAACGATAAATAGTTTTATTGAAATGTGTAGTATTCGTGTAAATCTTAGAAAACATTATAAGTTCTGCTATTTGTGTAAAAATTTCGAGTAACCACACGCCTACGTGGTGTTCATGCACGATGGATAGATTTCAAAGGAAAGCTAAACACCTTGAATAACTGAATTTTGCCACATAAGGGCTATTTCAACAAAATGGTAATTTGTTAACGCAATTTTCTACAGTGAGAAACGATCTTTATAAAAATATATAATTTTCTGTTTATTATCAAGGTTAATCTTAATTCAATTATTTAAAAATGTGTTATTTACAAATTATTTATTTCATTATTTATTTACAAATGTGAAATATTCATTATTAAAAGCAATAAGTTTGATAGGCTATTGATGTTTGCAATTATTACAACTGGCACTGGACTTTGTATTTGTTTTTGTATGAGGTAGTTTGCTTTTATTTGACTATTAACAGAAACTTTGGTTATGCTATTAATGGCAAACGAAACACAGTAGTATTCAAACAGGTAATATTACCACAATGAAACAAAGGAACATACTTTATTTTATAAATGTATGTTATTATAATTATTGTGTAAACTGGATAATATAATCTGGATAAAAGACAAGTTTTCAGTTGAGTATATCTAGAAAACAGAATACAATAAGACAGTTTTCCAGATATAGCAGCATACCCTTCAGTGCTTTACATATATTATAAGTCCTTAAATTGGGTTAAAGTAATAATTTATTCACAAAACTCGCACCCTCGTCCCATGCTAAGAGAACGTGAGTTTATTAAGTGTTTATTGAATTTAGATTCAAGCTTGTGCTGTTCAGAAAATGTCGTATAATATATGTTTATAATATTAACCATTATGTATATTTATAACCCACCCACCGCTCATAGACAGGTAAATAATTTATTTTAAGTGATTCTGTTTTACTGTTTTCTTCAAATCAAAGGAGTTTTGTTTCATCGAATTTCAAACCACAATCCCTGTGTATAAGTTTTACTTCTGTAACTTTTAGTATTAATTGTATTAATTTTAATGCAAGCGTTGGTGTTTATGAACATATATGTATATTTTATAAAGTTATATATAGTTTTGGCTATAGATAAAAGTATATAGAACACCTTTAAAAGAAAAAAAATTGATCGTATGTTACTTTTAAAATCTAAATAAAAGGGCATGATATTGGGGCCACATAATAAAAGATTTGAAGGGAGCAAAATGCTTTTAAACCAAAAAATACTTGATCCACTTTCAATAGGTATTTAAAAGATCAATATACAAAATTCGAAGTAATAAAACTCTTCAGACGTCAAGTAAGGTTGTAATTGAAGCAACGATTGTGAAAAAAGGCGTGTAGTAAGCGTCGGGTATCTGAAAATGGCTCCCCGGTGACCAGTGCTAGCTGACCCGGTTTTAATTGCTAGCGTGGCGAATGTTCGGTACTCTTGATGTTTTATTTTAGCCAGGCTTTAATCCCTTAATTATTCGTGAAAGGGCTTTGACAACTGATTCCCTTGTTCGAATTGAATTTTATCTCGAATTGCAAACGTTTATAGAATTTAATTCATCGTATTACTTGATATTGTTAATATGTGGGTATGCTCCGTAACAATATTCAAATTTTCTAAATTTAACATTGTCCTTTGTCAAATAACTTATCGTCTATTATATGCACTAAGTATTTTTATTAGTTATCTATATTATTCCTTCAATCTTTCATATTTTTGCCATCAATCTGAAAGAATCTAGCTTTGAATATTTTTTGCAGCAAAGAATAAAAGTGAAGGACGTTGTATAAAAAATATAAAAAAGTGATAGCGATAGCATCCGGATTTTTTGAAGAGATCTAGTCCAAAGCCAATTACGTTATCCTATAGATATTCTTTAAAACACTTTTTTAAACCATATTTATGTTACACAAACCACTTATTTGTTTATTTTTTGTCATTTTTTAATTTATTCCATGTTTATATTATATTCTTGTAATTGCTTTCGTGGTATAATATCTCTTTCCAAAAAGTTTTACAAACAGAAATAACAGACACAAAATTCGAAACAACAATCTGTGGATCACAACAGTGTATAGGAATCGAGCCCATATCTTTTGACTCATTAGTGCAGAACCACTAACCACTAAATCAGCATACCATCAATTAATACGTAATATTTCTTTGAGATATATAACAGGAATATCAAATAAAAGTAAACTACATAAAAACGAATGGTGGTCTAGTCTTATATATTAGGTTGGCGTGATCTATCATCACTATTCACCCTTTTCCCTTGGGTTGATAAGCAGCCGCTCCCTTCAAGGTTTTTGTTAGAGTTTTTAGAAAACACAAATATATATTCGGGTCGAAAGTCTCTTATATATAATATTGAATAGATGTATAACTGAACATATATATTTTTTTGTAAAATGTTAACTCTTTTAAATACTTCAACTATACTATAAATTTATGGCATATATAATAAATCAAGTTATGATTTTTCCCTATTGTGTAAGTGTATTCAATAAATATTAATTGACACTAATTATTATATACTGCTCAAAACAATTAGGGGAACAAGATTTTGTAATAGTACTAAACTTTTTGCATGAGGTTTTAATAACAACTGGCCATTACAAAATTTAGATAAACAATAAAAAAAAAAAGAAAAACAAAAGAACATCGTTATTTTGTTTTGCGGTTCGTAGTATGGTTGTTAAAAGTCTACATAGATGCAAATACAAAGTGACGCTATAGCATTTTCCTAAGTTTTCAATCACAAAAACTCATTTATGAGTTTTGTTCGAGTATTTTGTTTAAAGGCAGTGAGGGAAATAATTGTAAATTTTGGACATCATGGGAAATTTGATTGAAATTCAAGTCTCCCGAGCCGTCGCGTTGCTTGAAGTGTGCCGTACTATACGGTATGTAGGAAATGACCTCGGAGTCACACCTTCTGTTATCTGTAGACTCTGGAAACGATTTCAAGAGACAGGAGAATATTCCAAAAGGGCTGGACAGGGTAGCAAAAAAAACAACTACTGCTCAAGATCGCTACATCATCAACTGTACTTTACGTAACCGCACTGTTGTTGCAAGAGATCTGCAAAATACACTGATGACGGCCACTCGTGTCACAATTTCGGATCAGACGGTAAGGAATATTTTAAGGGAAGTCAATTTAAAACCACGCCGACCTTTTAGAGCTATGAGGCTAACAGGGCAGAAAAGACAAGCTCGTTTAGAGTTCTCCCAAAACCACGTTAATTGGCAATTAGGTCACTCGAAACCAGTGCTATTTACGGATGTATCAAGATTCCGTCTGACGCGTTGCGATGGTCGTCTACGTATCTACAGGCACCCTGATGAACGATATAGTGTAGCAGCAGTTTAGGAGTATGACAAATTTGGATGTGGTTCGGTGATGATTTGGGGCGGTGTTAGTATTGAAGAGCGCACGGACTTCATCGTTATCCCTGGACGATTTAGCGCTCAAGCTTAGATTGATAACGTTCTTGAGGTTCACATCTTGCCCGCAGCGTATGGTATTGGTCCACAGTTCATGTTAATGCATGATAATGCCAAACCACATACAGCTGCCATCACTTCGGATTACCTACAACGTCATGAAATACGTGTAATGGAGTGGCCTTCTATGAGCCCCGATCTAAATCCTATAGAACACGTATGGGATATGCTTGATCGAGGCATTTGGAAACGTCCTATTGCACTTCAAACGTTGCAGCAGCTCGCATAATATATAGGTCGCCTTTTATAAATGTCAGATCTAGAAAAGGCACTGATATTAAAGTGAATACCGCCAGGACAATGTATTGCGTAAAAAATATATATGATCATCCCAATACAATCGATTATGTATAGAATGCTAAATTCATTGAAGCGAGAAAGACATTTTCAAAAAAATTATAATATTGAGTATCTGAAAACAAAGTATAAACAGTGATACTAACTTTTGATGAGTGATAAGCAGTGATATTGAATAAGTTAAAGATTACTTTAACATTTCTTGTTATTTTTATTTAATCGTGAATTATTAGAAATTATGGTGTCAAAAAGAGGATCTACTATAAGAATGTACGAAAAAGTTTGTGGTCAAAGGTCGGTGAAGCTGCACAGACTATCGTGAATCCCGGGTTCGCATACAGTAATTGCTTCATTCACTATGATTTATACTGTTGACAGCTGGTGAGATTTAAGTAAGAAATTAAGAAGCCACTTTTAGCCACTCAATGTAAATTGAGAAGACTTTACTGGGAGGTCTTAATACATCCACCATACAGCCAAATGATGGTGGTCTTGTGCCTTCAAATTTCCATTTGCTTCGTCTCTCTAAGATTAACATCGAGACGATAACAAGAGAGGCCTGTCAAAACTACTTTCCGCGGCTTTAAATGAGAAATCGTGACAAATGGAATCATGAAATATACCTACGAGATGGCTGCAGGTTATCAAACTTTAAAACAAATTGTAAAATAATTTGAATTTATATGTAAAATAGGAAAATACCTTTCCCTGACCTTTAATTTACTCCTTAAACTAAGTGTAACACAGTGTTACAAAGCAGCGGATTAATAATATTGCAGTTGTTATAACAGCAAGATGTTAGGACAGGTAACGAAGATAAGTGCTTTTGAGGTGAGCACAATGGATGTCTAAAGCATTTCAAAGAGTCTATGTTATGGAGGTTCATATTTAATAAATACTTAGAGAATTATTCAGGTTACGATCAGAGCAGTTCCATTTTAAGACATGATTTCAAAGGGTAGTATTTTTAAATGTAGTATTTTAAATATTTATTTTTCATTTCTGATTTTGTATTCGTAAAGTGATCAGACAAGAATTAAAATATCAAGATTGATATTCACATTATTGAGGAGGAAATGAAATTAATTACCTAAGTATGTTTAAAGCATAATATCAACATTATGAATTAAATTTACATATAAGTACAATATTGTCATAATATGCAAAGCTCAGAAAATTATACAAAAATGTTAGCTAAATTCTAATGTATTATTCATTTAAGGTTGTCAGAATGAAAAATCAGGAAACATGGAGAAACGAATGTTCCTGAAAATGTATTAAAAAGTTTTTGATTACAGATTAAATAAACAAAACAATATTACAAATGTAAACAGTATTTTTATACACCATTAATATTTTGTTGTGATGACATCACGTTAGATGATGATTTTAAAAGTCTTTTAAGTCAGTTAAAACGTTTAGTAACATCTCGTGAGAGCATGTCGGCTTACGAACGTGTTCACACGTACTATCTTATAGTTACTTTTATTGGTTTTGAGAGATTCTACGCGATGATTTCTTCACTTTACTTTTATATTACAATTGGCAAGCAACTGCTAAAGTATTACGGTTTTTCCTGTTAACTCTATTGTTTTATGAAGTAAAACAATGTAAGAGAATTGTATTTTCAAAATATCTCTATTTAAATGATAGAATATTAAACGTTTTTTACCCATGAAAAATCACATTACCATTTTGTTCAAAACATAAAAAACATAACTTTTGGAAAAACATATAATAACACATAAAATGCGAATATCTACACATCGAGCCTCATTTCATTAATATGGTCCTATCTTTCTAGACAACAATTCACAAAGCTCCCACAAGCATAAAAGTAACAAGAAACGTATCACCTGTCCCAACTGTTTAGAAACCCGGTCGCACTTATATAAAATGCAATTGCAATATGTTTCTTGTGTCAAATTCAATTTAAAAACACTTACTAGCGATTTGCCTGAGCGCCGTCACGGCCGATCGAAGTGTATTGAGTGTTCGTCGTCTTAGATTCTTCTTAAAAGAAAAGTTTTCCATGTCAATGTTCACAGACATTACACTTTACCGCCTTGAACACCTTTGATACGGAAAGCTGGGAGTATACTGATAAATGCACATCAGTCGGTCCGCTATGATCAAGAATCACATCAAAACGAAAATGGATAGAGACGTTTTGGTTTATATTGTTTTGTGGTTTTTGATTTATTACACTCTCAATATTTATGATGAATTTATAGTTGCGGATTTCTTTTAAATTTAGAACATAACTAATATCTGCAGTCTTAGTAATATTAACATATTATACTTATGTATTTTACTGTGATTAAAACTAATCTATACTATTACTAAGCCTAAAAGTTCTTTGGTAAAAGAACCACCTTTTGCAAAAATTCCATACCATTCTTTAACTCAATACTCTTTTCCTCTCAATATTACAAATATATTCATTATCTATTTAATTTTATTATCACATAAGGGACCCTTACTTCAGAATTACCTCTAAAACGTATCGTTACTGGACAACCATCTGGTATAATGTAAGGAATACTCGCTTCTGTAACGATGATTCTTGTGCTTGATATGCAAATATTCATATTGATATTCCAGGCAAATATTCGAATGTTGAATATTTGTATGAGCAGTTAAGCCCAGCATGCAAATAATAGGCTTACCCAAGAAGATTATATTCGATTAAATGATATCGATTTTCTTCATCCATATTTTTTTTTATATGTAATAGCTACTCCAATAAATATTATTCAGTTATCCACTTGATGAATTTAAGGCCTATTTACAAGAGTGTGATGCGCTGCGTATACACTAGCGGATGTATAATAAACAATGTGTCTATTCTTGAAAAGCAGCCGGTTTCAGGTTCATTAACAGAATACGATTTCAGCCAGCCTTTGGATCGTAACAATGCCGTTTCTAATTTTGTTTTATGATAATCTGGACGTTAGCGTTTCATTCAACACTAGCTCTCAAACCGACGTCTATCTCAGTTTATAGATTCTAGAATAAATTTCAGTGGCTATTAATAATGTATATAAAAAAAATTGGAAAATCAAAGTAAGTACTTAATAGCTTTGCAGAATATATATCTATATAAATATATTAAATATATATATTTTTAAGTTTGAAATATGCCACGCACAAATATATAAGTTTAAATGGTAATATATTTCTAAAAATATCACTAGTATTAAGAACGAATAATGAAAACCTTCTTTAAATCAAAAACTATTAAATTGACAGTAAGATAATGTAAATAAAGTGTTTTATGCACATAAGATTGATATCGAAACATTGTTGGCAATTTAACAATTATCTATTGTATATTGTGATATTAATTAAGAAATAATCTAGTTTTAGATGTGTCTCGTTATTACTCGTTATTATAGACGGCCGATTATTTTTTATAATGAGATTACTATCGTAGTACAGTTTATTGTAAAAACTTTATACATCTGCTATTAAATCAAAAACATGTAATTTAATATAAAATTAGATCAGAAATGTCTCTTCTGAAGTTTCCTAAAGAAATGTAAAGTGGTTCTAGTTGTTCAGTCCAGATAAAGACATTTTTCTTAAAGAGTAGAACAAAATGGTTATATAGGCAGATTACTGAACTTGGATTGTTCATAAAATGAACCCAAACATAGACATCATGTATACTTACAAAATAACAAATTATTATTAAACGTGTTTTAAGTATTTATTTATTTTATATTAGTTCTTTATTGTACAAATTTAGAAAACCATATATAATAGGTGGTCTAAATGTTGGAATGACATTCTCCATCAGCTAACCTTAATATGGTTTATTACAAATTAATAACTATATATATTTAATAAGGCCAAGATTGAATGTTGTTATTGTCTGAAACTTGCGAAATTTGAATTATAAATTTGATTACAGACAGCAAGCGAAGGATATAAAATCATAGAAATCTTAAGACCACCTGTACGAATGTAATAAACAGCCGTTAATAATTATTCCTGTCGTAAATGCTATTTCAGTATATAAATACACAAACACATTAAAGTTTCCGCGATTGAGTCATGCTTCCAATAATCATTACTTACATTATCATTTCAGCTTTCACTGACTTCCAACCGTTATTCACAGAGGAATATTATCGATGCGCACCGAAAATACATAAATTAAAACTAAGGTAAATTTTTTTTTAAATTATATTTTAGGTTCTTTTATTTTCACGAGCACACATTTCAAATAAAAGTATTTTTTACTGATTAAAACTCGCGTATAATTTGGTTAAATTTTTATAAGTCAGTACTTACCGACAGACACTTACATCTCGTCTACCCGTAAACACGATTGCTGCAAAGCATTCGAAACGTCGGGTTAAAATAAAAATGTAACCAAATTATACGCGAGTTTTAATCCGTAAAAAGTAGTTTTATTTGATATATTTTAAGTTGATTATTTATAATTACATAATTATATATAATAATGTATTTACTTCAATACTATTATTTTCCAGATTAGTAGATGAACTCACTCGGGGTCCTTAGCCATGAGCTCGGAGCATAGATAAATCGCGGTGCTCTGTACTTCATGATTCACTTTCTCCCTTATTGTCACTATAACAACATTGAATATTCAAATCCATGTCAGATTTGAAGCTGCATGCTGCATTAATTTTATAGTACAACTCGTATTTTAACCACTACTCGCTGTTAGTGTTATTCTGATTGTGGTTCAATAATATCGCAATCCATGTCAGATTTGAAGCTGGATACTTCCGTTTAATATAACACATGTTGTAACCTCTACCAGCTGTTAGATAATTACTACATTAATAGTGTAATACAACCGAAAACGGAATTCATAATGCGTTCATATTACGCAATTTAGACGTGGTATAATAATTGACAAATAGGTAATTACAGGCATTAGTTGTTGTATACTATATTGATCATGTACTTAAACCCTATGCCTTGTACTGTTCTACATGGATGTATTTGAATGTAGGTCATTAATTTGATATCTATTTGACATTAACGATAACTGATTGAGTATAAACATAACCATTACAGCTTGTTTACACTGTTAATTTTTTTTATCAAATTAAATAATATAATTCATAATATTAAGTTTTATAATTTTATAAACGATTATAAAGGGTAGTTAATTTTAATAACGTAATTTTGAGCGACTGTCAGTTTCTTGGTCATCTGGAGAGCAAGGCTAAGTGGGCCTCGATGAGATTGTGATTAATAGAACGAGACAGTATTTCAGTTCTGGCCAATGACTTGCGCTCTGTAAGGCGCAGATCCGGCCACATATGGAATACTGTTCTCATCTCTGGTCCTTATCACCCCAATATCAACTTCTACCTTTTGACCGCGTACAACGAAAAGCCGCACGGATTTTTGGGGATTCAACACTCTATAAACAGCTGGACTCTTTGCTTTGCGTAAAAACGAGGCTCTCTTGTGTGTCTTCTATCGCATTTACAACGGGGAGTGTTCCGAAGAGCTATTTGGTCCTGCCTGCCGCCAAATTTCATCACCGCACAGATCATCACCGCCTGTATCCATTGTGCGATTTTTAAGGACTTTTCTTCCACGTACCACAAAGTTGTGGAATGAACTTCTTTCGGCGGAATCTCCAAATAGATACGACATGGGTACCTTCAAAAAAGGCATGTACACCTACCTCCAAAGCCGGCAACGCTTTTATGAATCTTCGGATGTTGCAATGGTTCGTGGGCAGCGGTGATCACATTCCATTTGTGACCCGCATGCTCGTTTACCCTTGTCTTTCATAAAAAAAATCTTTACTAAAATTCGTTTACGGGTTGAACCGTGACTATCAGCTAGTATATGATGTTAAGTTAACACTTATATAATCCAAATTAGCAAAATTATAATATTAAATTATATGGATGGTATATTCTTACCAATATTTTTTTGTAATACGATAAAAATACTTCATCAGTAATATAAAATATGAATGTAATTTTATGATTAGCTCTCATAAGCACTGTAGTGTCTATATAATAAGGTTCAGTTTGAAAACAATGCCATCTGACTTTTATATAGTCCCCAGTGAAGCTCGAAGTTTACGGTTAACGAGTGGGTCAGGCCCACAGACGTGACCTCAACATTTACTTTATAATCAAATTTGAGTTTATCCCTACTTACTGCTATGAGCTTTGGCTTGACATAATGCATTATTATATTAATCTTTCTAAAAGCATTTATATCATATATTGGTCTTGTTTTGACTAAAAAATAAATAAATAGTAGTTTTTCGTTAAAGATTACTCTCTCTACTGTTATGGATATAATATAAAAACATATTTATATATATATGTATGCATTCGGTCACGAGATACTGCAGACCTATCGTTGGCCGAAGCGTTACGTTACACCGTGATTTTACCATTGTTGTCATAGAATTACATATAACTAATTAATATTAGTAAAAAAATAAATAAAAAAAAACAAAAACAAATAAATAATTAGGTGAATTTTCGGTTAAAATCAAGAAAAAAATGTCTTACTTCATAAAATACTTTAAAATATCTTTAATCAATAAATTTTTAATACTACATATATCGCATGTTAATAATTGTAAATTTTAATATATAATAATGTAATTCGATATGAAAAATAATCTTGTAATATCGAAATACATTATATATAACTATAGTTTCCAAAAATCTAATATGAATTGTGTTAATTGTTGGTATTACAAGAAAAGAAATGTTATATTACGTACATACGTAGATACATACGTACATACAATAATTCGTACCTTATTTCTTTTGCTTGTATATTTAAAATATTATGTCAACCATATATAAATAATTGTAATATATTACAAACAGTCTTGAACTGTATTTTTGTGCCTAATCTGTCGTTATTATTGAACTTTGTAAACTTTAAATATGTTTTGATATTTAGTTAGAAAAATAAATAAATTTATTTGTGAAATAAAGTATTATATATAAACTCAATTATTTTAAATCTTTGAACATTGATTTCAAGTAAATTATTCAAGGTATTATTATTATTTTCAGGCAGCTAATATTGGAATCCTGAAAAGTATATGAATAATTAAGTTTGCCTACAACTTACATATTAAAACGAAAACAATTTTACCTCTACTCATTAATAATAACATTTTATTGTCATATTTAATATACTAAACCAGATTTTTTTAATAATACCTCATTACGACAGATGAAAGTGTAATGAAATACTAATATCAACAATATTTTCACAAAATACAATTTCTATTTTGCTGATGATCCGTGAGCATTTTACTTATTCTTTATGTAGATTTTCAATTATTTGAAATATATAAATATTGGTTTATTCTAGTTGAGCTCTTACTCGTGTATAATATGCAATTGATGAAAAGCCACAACTGTATAAATACTGAATACACAAAAATATTGTTATGAACGAAGTTACGTCACTTAAGACGCCATAATATTCCTGAACATTTCGATGCAAATTCATTTTTTTTTCATAAAAACATCAACCATATTACAATTGTTTAGATTTTAAAAAAATAGCCAATTTTTTTTAAATTTGGTCAAACTTTTATTATTTTAATAATTTTTACCATCGCATGTCTTCAAACTATCCATCCATTCTTCAATTACTATTTAGGAATTTTAATCCCATCCTAATTTTTATATCACTATAGAAAATATACTTCTAATCTATTATAGTATTGAACTGGAACTTATTCTCAAAATGTTATTGCAAAAAATTAAGCTTTCTGAATTCAAATCATATGTTTTCTTTTTGTTTCTACGATGTGAAATAGTGAACAAGTAATTAAAGATAAATTAAATTCAAATATTACTTATGATGTGATATTCTTGACTTAATGACAAAATAATATACATAATGTTGTGTACTTATATTGTATTTATTGGTTTTACTTGATTATATTCATGTTTCATTATTCATACTGGGTATATTGAATCAAATTATTGGAAGTCTGGAAGTCTGATTGACAACTATTCAATGCCTAAACTCCAGTGTAATCAATACTTCGCTACGGAAATTTCATTAATTCCTAAAGAGTAGTTGGTTGAAGTTTGGTGGCACGTTCCATTTTAGCGCTGCCTGAATTGTTCATCAAACTGTCTCAAATACCTAAAATATCGTTATAACTACAGTTTCATAAAGTTTTAAAATGTTATATTTACACTGTTTGTTTTTGAGGAAACTCTACAGTATTTAAGCGTGCTTGAGCTCAAATACGAGTTAATGTAATCCGTTGCAAACAGTTTTGTACTTTAGTTGAACATAACTTGGGTGAAAGCTGAAATCATTTTAACATAACATTTTTGATAAATTAATACTATAGAATAATTAAATAATCTTTTAAAAATATTGTATAGTATGTGTATATAGCAATTATTCTAGGATTAAATTTATGACTTAGGTCATGAAAAGTATTTTTAAACTTACTTAAAGCAGTTTTAAACGTCGATCTTGTATATCTCCAAATTCTACGAAAGAACCTGAGGACGCGTTCTTTGAAGGTCACGTTATCGTCAGTTAACTCATCGTCTATAAATCTAACTCTTTTCTTCGCTATTTTTCCTTTTTCTTTATTATCGATTTTTTTAATATTCAATAAATTTAACTTTACAATTTTTACCTCATTTGATCGCTCATTTTTTTCTATCACACTTTCACACACTGTATCAAGTCTGATAACACTATCTCTATGTTTTAAATTAATTACATTTTTAACCATTGGTAGACACTCAACGTGTAATGGTCTTGCTTGCGCACTTTGTAAATATATATGGTTTTCGAAAGCCGTGTTTAAAGAATATACTTATTGGTATCACGAGGTTGGATATATATTGTATACACAACACAATGCGGTACTGAGTAGTCTTCTACTATGACGCCGATAATTTGCAGCTCGGCGACGCGTCTACGAGATTTGGCGTTGTTTCAAATGTCGACTGTTAGGGCACACTTAAATATGAACCAAATGAAGATATTCATAATAAATTAATCAGAATGCACGTGCATTGTTTATAATAATTGAAAACAAATAATAATCCAGTGGCGACTTCTCTAAAATGTTAAGTATTAAAATGAAAGATAATTTTTCATAACAATGATTTAGTAATATGTAAGTACATATTTTTATAAATTATTTTTTAAATATATAACCTATGTATATTACAAATATTATAAATTAACCTAATTAAGGTTATAAAGTAGAATGTGTAGTTTCCAATCAAGCGAGCGTAAACCAAACACGGCCCCCGAGTTGTGTTTATTATCATCTCAAAGGGTTTGTTTGCAAATTTGGTTAAAACATCCAGCCGGTTTTTATGAGCATATATTTTAAAATTGTAGCTTCATACAGTTTACTTTTGGAAGCACTGATATGATAAACCATTACATAAGTTTCATAATAATAAGGATATTTATACAAACTATAACATACTCTCTTTTTTGTCACTTTCACACCTTTGACTTAAATGATTAGTGAGAAAGTAACCAAATAGAGAATAAGCACTGCTAAGTATATTTATTAGTAAGGCAATTAGAGTTTAAAGTAATTTTATAATAATTTTAGTTTAATTGGTATTTTGAGTTTCAAATCAAGACTACAAAAATTTATTAAAAGTTTAATAATATGTGTGTTCATTTAAAATATATTTATATTTTCTTCAAAAAAAAAGAATTAAAATATTAATATTATTTCTTTCTTAGTCATAACAGTCATATTTTAACCAGCAATGCGCTATCTATTATTTGAGATCAATTACACCAATTTATCATCGACGATGTCACAAGTTTTATTAACTTCTAAATTTCAGTGTAGATATTGATCGAACCCTTTTGTATATTTATAAATAACTTTTTATGGGAATTTAATCTTTAAAATTACTTCATAAGGTTCAGAATAGCAAAACATAATTTTATAACCAAAATAAACAGACTGGACAAGCTGAATATTCTGTTTTTATACCAAGTTTATTTTGAATCTACCCCTAGCCGGTAATCAGACGTAAATTTTTAATTATTATATCATAAAGTAATTTCACAGAGACAATATTCACAAAGAGAATATGTTATAAAACAAAAAAATTAATACTATCTTTGTGTGTAGGTTTTAAATAAACCACCCTATTTTATTAGTATTTATAAGAAACATGAAATAATTTCTTTATGATTTCATTATTTAAAATATTTATCTATCTATATTTAATTTAAAAGTTTTTTAAGTTAAAAATCAAATAAAATACACGTAGTTGCTATAATAAAAAGCATTTTTGTGTAACATTAACAGATAAAAGATGTTAATAAAGAAGAGGTCTATAAACTTGCAACTAAGGAAAAGTTCACTCAAAGACCTTCTATAAAACATTATAAATTATGAGGTCGTATAATGCGATATGATTATGACCCGGGCTTACCGGAAAATTTACTATTTTTTTCACATTAGTTCTACTGCGCTATAGTAATTACATTATGGTTCTGAGTAATAATACTTCCATATTAAGCACACGTCGGAACGGGAATAGTAAAAGCTAAAAGGGTATTTCCGTTTATTGTTACTTAATGAAATAGGTTTCTTATTTTTCCTAATTTTTTTTGATATTTGGTATGGATAATATTATTTATATTTTAGTCAACATACTGCGTTAATTTATATTAATTTCATGGTTTTATTTGACAAGGACTGTCTAAGTCAATCTTAGCAAAAAATAAAAAACTGAAAACGTCACAAACAAAAGTTTTATTACATATAATACATTTTTTAAATTAATATTTTCTTCTCGCCGTATACATAATATTTTAAAAGCATTTCATAGATGTCTAATAAATTGAGTTCTAAATCTTATAGAAATCCAATTTATGAAGTTAAATTAAAGACAAGATATGTGTATATAAAAATGGAATAATTAAAATTATAAAATACTTACTTTCATATAGCGTACGTGTGAATCGAAATTAAGTAATAAAAGTTAATACTAATATACTATTGAAAGCTAAGTTCAAACAAAAACAATTGAGTTCATTACCTAGAGCAAATTTGACGCCGGTCCAAGCTGTGCGCACATAGTGGAAGAGGCGGCGGTAGAGAGGGCGCTGTCGTCTTCGGCGCGGCGCTTCCGCGTCGGGCGCGGGCGTCGGAGCGCACTCCTCGCCCGCGCCCGCTCGAGCCTCCACCGATGACGCCGTGGCTTTGAGCACCCAGCTTTAAACGAAACGCTCGCCTCGCTAATGTAACCGCATTACCGCACACCACCCGATCTCATACATTGTTCGCGAATAACTTCTCATTTGCACTCGGTCTGATGTATTCAATATACTTTTCAGTTACACTTATATTACTATATTAGTTTGGCAGGATTATTATTATTTACACTTTAAATAGTCATAACTTACACGTCATGATAGAATTTAAGTTATTTGAAAATATTATTAGTTATTATATATTGTTAGACATGCAGCAAGGAACTCGGAAAACCTGTGAACAAAGAACGCAATTGTTAGATATATAGCCCAATATTATTATTAATGTTAATATAATACCGCAATAGTAAGAAAATTAAAAGACATAAGATAGTTATATTCTAAATTATGTTTAAACACGCTAACTTTGGTTGTTACCAATTTATATAAAAAGAATAATTAATTAAAACAAGCAAGACTTAAACTAAACTCCTGGGATTCTTGCAAAGACGATTAAATAATATAAAACGCTAATTTAATCAAGGGTAGTAAGCACGATAGTCCAATGGGTAGAACTCGGGGTGGAATACCACAGGGTAAATTGATTTGTCTTTTTAGACCTATTAAATTTTCTTGTATAGTTAAGAGTTAAATCTATACATATTTTAAGATTTGTTATTAAAATTAGATGAAAATTAAAAATAATATTAAATCAAAAGGAGTTTCGATTTATTTGAAACTTCTCAACGCCGGGTAGAATAGCACAGTTATTTCATTGTTTGCTCAAGATTTGCATTGGATTTGAATTTCAGCGTATGGTAATGAACATAATGAAAAGTAAAAAGTATACTTCGTCAAAAATATATGTATGCAGATTTAAGCAAATATATAGCGAAATATGTTTGATTTTGAAAGGCTTGGTAAATAGATAGCGAATAACCTGTACCCAAAGTGAAAAGGAAAAATTGTATTAAAAGGTCGGCCATGCAAATAAGATGTTGGGATCTTTACAAATTTAGTTTAATGGTAAATATTTAATTCGTTAAATGTCATGTCATTTACACACATAATTACATATTTTATTTGTATATAAATATATATACCTATTAATCTATATAGACTATGTACAATTTCAAATCATTGCAAAGTATGGATGTGTTGAAACTGTCGTAGTATTTGTTTAGAAAATTTCATATTATCGTTAAAAAAAATTACAAAATCAGTTCACATAATATACTACAGACAAAAGTCTGAATATGAAAGAAGTTGTTCTAAAAACAAAATTAATTCACCAGCGCATATATTTATAAAAACCACATTTCACGGAGAACTCACTCGACTAAGAGTCTCCCAGTTTTATTTCTAAAGGACAATAGGTCCGTTGGGAGTGCCATACAATTTCCTGCGGCAATATGTACAAACAATTTTCAACCTTACGCCAATACATTACTGTACAGCAGAAAGCATATAATGGTTTTGTGGTTCATAAATTAGACCGTGTTTCACTGTCACCGTGGCGTGGCAAAAGCGAAAGGATGCTTCGTAATAACCTGTGAAATGAACGGTTGATGACCGCTGGCTTTTGAAAATATAGAGGAGTTGCGAAGTTCAGTGACAGAATAATGACGTGGTGGAAATAGATAGCTGCATTCAAACTTTAATACTTAGACTTAACTTCAAAATTTTATAAAGTTATAGAATTTCATGACTTCAAGTTTAAACGACTTTTTAAATTCCTAATAGATTGTGCGCACCATTTATTTATAGTTATAAGTTATATTGTATAGTGTAGAAAAAATAATTGCCAAACTTTTAAATAGAATACTATATATCCGAATTTCTGATGCGCAAAAATTTGTCATGCGTTTAATAATTGTGCGTCATATGTTTGAATTCATGTATGCTATTTAAAAATATGTTGCAGGATGATTATATTTTATTGATCGTCATTTAAAACATATTTAATACCACAGCATTGGGAAGACACAACTTATGTTTTTTTAATTTAATGTGTATTATTGAAAATGATCTAAAATGATATGTTTAGTAATTTGAAGTTATTAATTTCTATACGAATCGCCATCGTGTTTACCAATCTTGAATAATTAATGATAATATATCTTAGAGACAGCTTTTATAAAACAAAATCAACGCAGTAAATATTTTAAGTTTTTAATCCGTATACTTCTAATCCGTAAAAAGTTATAATTAAAACATCAAGACTGTAATTGTAAAGTAAAATGATTTACAGAAGAAAAGCATTCCAGCATTCAAAGACCGGGACAGCACTTAAAAGATTAGACGCAAATCCCGGTTTTCAATAAAAGAAATTCTTAAAAAAGAAAAGGTAAAAGCTTGTTACAGCCTCAATGCAGCCTACGATATTCTATAAAGACGACCTGACCTACATTGAAAATAAATTGTACTTATAGGATCGATTGTACGTTAGGCAAAGTATCCAGACTATGTCTTAGTGGCAGCGAATCGGTTTCCATATAACTATACATAATTAAAGTTTGAATTAATTTGAAGGAGCCTTTAATACATGTCGAAAGCATGCTCTATTATTTATTAGATCAATATAAATAAATATAAATCATACTATATAAATACACTCATAGCCCATAACTTTTTGAAATTATTATTACATATTGTAAAAAATATTGTGTAAGAAATCAAAAATATTAGATTTCTAAACACATTAAACGTGACGATAAACTGTCAATGTCTATGTCAATGAGAAACCAATGAACGTTGATAGTACCATCTTATGTATTGTACCAACATGTCGGTGCTACATACTCGTGGGTAGGTGCTACAAAGTTATTTATTAATTTCTGAGCAACAGAGGAACAGTTGAGAAACAATTAGTGCGAACACTTTAGTGCGTTCTTAAGTCATATTATTAAAGTTATGTCGTTACAGAAAATAAGTATTTAAGTTAAACCATTTGAATGTTTAAGTCATAAAATGAAATTCTATTAATTCGCACAAAATGTAACTTCGTTGATACTAATATTTAACTAACGGTAATGTTTCGTTTAGGAATTGTGTTTCTTGTTTCAGACTTTTCATAATGTAATATTTAGGTTAGATATTTCATTGTTCGGATAAATTAGATGAGTAAATTACAAAGTAAACAATTGTGAATATACTTCTTGGTTGAGAAGAACTGATGAAACTTTAATTTAACTTCCCGGTTAAATTGTATCATTGGATTCTAAAATAGCTTCTCGACGTCAAGCAATTACTCTTTATTACGTTAAACGTTAGTTGATTATTATAAGGTTTGTTTATTTATATGTATATTTTTATCCGATTAATCTGATTGATTTTATTATAGTTTTTCTAAAGCAAAAGATTTTCACGAATTCTTTTATATTTAAAAGTGAAGAAAATTATTTTTATTGTTTAATAAAAATGTAGTAGCAAAATATTGAATATAAACCGTACTTAATTCTTTAATATTCTTAATTAATAATATAATAAAGCTCCAAAATAACATATTAAAGTCACACCAGTCTGTTAGTGTAAATGTAAGTATTTGCATTTCTCAGAACTATATAACCAGCAAGTACAGCCATACAAATGATTATAAAATATTATAATAAAGTAAGCCATACAAATTACTATAACTTTATAAAATTTAATATAAAAATAACAAGCGTCCTAACAAAATAGGAACTATCTAAACTAAAAAGATTTATTATATTTAGGAATATTTATTCAGAATTAAACGTATTCATTCATTTTGTTATTTATTCATTAATTTAAATCAAGTAAGTTCATTTAAGACCATATAATATTATTAATCACAGTGAAACATTTAACCTATGCAAGGTTAAGAAAATATGCTGAAGTTCATTTTGTTTTTGTTACCAAGATTATAATCACTCACTCTTAGATTGAACTCTCATGGCGTATAAAAATAAATTTTGTGTTATTATAATAATTAATTTAAAAAGTGAGTAGTTTTTATACATACTGTATTCGAAAATGACTATTCCAAGGACAGATAAATACATATCTGTTAGTTTGTTTTTCATATCCAATTTTCAGTATAAATACGTTCTTCTAAGGACGTAGGTACTATAAGTTTAAAATGTTTATTTACTATGTACTAGCCGTGTCCTACAACTACGTCCTTGTGAATTGCAAAAGGTCTTACCCGTTAAGAACTAATGATTGTACCTGAAAACAAGTATTGCCCTTATAGAATATACTTAATATTTCTTAGAAGAGATTTTCAAATACCAGTTTCAAGGTATAATGTCAAATAAAATAGTTTAACAATAACTTCAATGCATCTTGGTGAATTTAATTAAAAAAAATTACACAAATTATAAAAACATTAAAAATGTCGTAATTTCTCATTAAAGACGTAAATTTTGAGGTAAATTATTTAACTGCACAGAAGATTAAATTAAAATATGAAATCAGTAGAATAAAATGTATGAATGTTTACTTTTTTACTTTGAAGTAATTGTAACATTATAAAAAATATCTATTAATTTTAGTATTATAATTATTGTTTATCTACTATTATAAGCAAACAGAAAAAAAATATTTTATGTTATTTTTAGGTTTGTTGAAATAAAAATATTTTCTTTAAAAAACTAAATAATAAATAAATGTGCCTAAATACATTAATTTTGATTTCTTGTATAGTTAGCATGTTTATAAAAATATATTGAGCGTGAGCAAAGTATAAAACAACTTGTTTTCGGAGGAAAAGTTTCCTCCCCCGACAGTTTAACTACGGGAACATTTTTCTTCATTGCCTCTTTGCTAAAAGTTACAATGTTCTCTTGTGTCTTAAACACTTCCCAAACCGAAAAGAAAATTCTGATTACTGTTATTTTCTTATTTTATTTTCAATTTGTTATATTTCTTAATATGGTTAACGCAATTTTTGTATCCAAATTCGTGTTGCGTCTTTACTATTATTTATAATTATTCAACCGTACTCAACTAAAAACTCGTAATCGTATTTAGTTACCTGAACGTAACTAGTTTCGAACTTATTCGGGGCCCTTATTCCATTAAATCAGGCATGGCGGCATAGCAGCGTGCCTGTTCACGAGCAAATTCCGATATTTGACGTGAATACGGCCGGATAATTATATATAATACATTGTACAATTGTACATATATTTAGAAAATAACTCAACAGTCGATTGTTTTACTGGTGTTTCTTTGTAAAGTTCATCAATATAATTAAAATCTGCTAACCTTGCTTTTAAACAAATATGATATAGTTATATAAATAAAAAATAATATTAATCTAAACCTTTCCTTCTTATATTGTTGCTAAAAGAATGAAAATTGTGATTTTCAAAGTGGAATATTTTAGATAAATTTTAAAGTAAGTAAAAATTTAAAATTACACTGGAAAAAAAATAAATTCTCTGTCTGAAACTTGACCAACCTACAGGTAAGTTGTTTGATGTCCCAAAACCCTTAGATTTTCACCCAGCTACCCAAGCAACCCTCTAAACCGCTCCAGAATTTTAATATTTTACATTGTGCAAAAGTAAAATATAAAAATTATTTAAATTATAATGTAAATATAAAACATCTAAAAAATCTTATGGTAATAGGTAAATTCTCACTTTAGATTTGTATTTATCACTCCAAAAAGCATAACATGGACATTTTATTTTCAAATTTTGCACAAATTAAAATATTCGCACTCTGGGCCTAAATATAAGGGTGATGGGAAACTTCTGCCTTCAAATTCGTTTTGGGATATCAAAAAACTTACCTGTAGGTAAGTCAGGTTTCGGATACAGAACTTTTTTTTTTTTGTGTGCCAGTGTTATTAAGGTAGTCCTAAAAATAATTTATAAAAAAAGTTTCCTTTGAGTTTTATATCATAACCACATATAAAATGACAAGTTAATAAAATAATAAGATAATAATTCTAAAGTAAAAAATATCTTTAAAACAAAAAATATAACATACTCCATCTTTTTTTAAAAATAGAAATATATTCTGATAAATAATTTAGAAGTTCCATGCGATAATATCCTTTTAGAGAGTTAATTACACGGCAGTACTTGGCAACTGTTGTTCATAATTGACCGTTCTTCAGCTAGACCTCGAGAGCTCTCACTTGACACAGATCCTTACTGGCTGGGTGCTTTAAAAAGCGTAGTTTATTTCACAGATATCATAAAATAATGTTTTCAATTTTTTTATACATAATTTTGCGAATGTTGTAATTATAAATGTATAATAAAATAGAAAACAGTCAAAATCTATATTTTTCGATCGAAAAAGACTATTTGTTGCGTATTTATTCTGTTTTCTTTATTTATTTTATTAAAAGCATAACAAAAAAGTTACTTAATAGTTTTAATGAAATGTATATTAAACATAATTTATTGAAAGTGTTTAATATGTTTTTATAGAAAAATATTTTTTTCGGTAAAATTAATTTATTAATTTATTTAACAAAGTAAAAGTTATGGTGGATGTTAGATTCGTTGAAAACAGCTAATAATTTAATATTATTGTGTATTTTATTTTAACCAATCATTTAACTTTAAACAAAATTAGAACGTAATGGTTCTAATTTTGTTATTAAGATTTTTCGATTATATTTTGTAATACTTGTAAATAAAAAAATATTCAAAAACCTATAGTGTCAAGCCCGATGCTATGTTATATACTATATGTTTCCTAGGGTGTTTGTTTTCTTACCATAAGGGCATAAAAATGGACTGCCTTTCATATACCTCATTCTATCGCACTCACTTATAACACTGTAGCGAGAATAGGTTCCCAATTTATTATGCAAGATTTTAACCTCTTATTTCTCTTAGTGCCAAAAATGTGACAGTAATCCTTTGTTAATAATTGTGAGGTTAAGAAAACAAAACATTTTAGCGTGAGGGAAAGGTGTCAAGGGAAAACGACAAACCTCCTTCCGTATACCCTCATCCTAAAATTTATAATATCTCGTCAAAATTTTCCACCTGTTAATGAATTTTTTAATATTGGATTTCAGTCGATTTAAAAAAATCAAAACTTTCATAGTCTGTAAGAGTATAGACATATAAGCTCTGCCTGATGTTAGATTTATTAATAATTATGTCGACTTTAGATTGCAGAACTTTATAATTAAGTCGATTACTGCATTTTGTATGTTATTTTCTTTTTAAATTATCTGGAAATTTGACAAATTCAAAAATGTATTCAATAGACAGATTCCGATAACTAAAACCATGTACAATAGTACATTAAAGTGAACTGAAAATGGAAATGTTTTATTAAAAATAAGTTAATAAAAATATTTATTATGGTCAAAGTATCAAAGAAATGGAATAAATGTTTTTGATCTGATCTTACCTGTGTTCTATAATAGCCTCAGATTAGTACTAATTACGTTTAACCTGTTTCAGTTGTATTGCATAATGTAGACAGACTGGCCACCATATTAGACTATCACATATTACACAGCAAACAAACACCTGTCACAGGGCCTACATACAATTTGGTTCGTAACTATAAGCGTATTTATCAAGTACTAATTGGTTCGGGAAATGAGAATTAGATTTAAACTAAGAGACATAAGAATAACTCGTAAAAAGATATTTAATACATACATACATACATACATTTAAATTAAAAACAAAAATAATACATAATTATTATTGTTTTTAATTTAAATTTAAAAATACAATTAAGTAATAGTTGATTGTGTTGTTATTTAATTATTAAAATTGATTGTGTTTATTTCCATAGCGTTGTGAGAAAATGATGATAGCAATCAGTCTTAGCAAAACATTGAAGCCGTAGTTATGTTAAAAATTACTGGTAGGTAAAGTATTGAGCATCAACTTGTTATTAAGATTATATAATTAAAATACTATAGAAGAAAAAAAAAGACATTAAAATAAAGCTATAATGTAACAAAATTTTATATCTAAATAGTGATTCTTTAAAACAAGTTGTAGTTCAAAGTCTCGTTCTTATAAATGTCTTAATATAGTAAATAGATATACTACTCAGCTTTATTAATAGATGATTTGATTGTAAAATTTTTACCGAAAAAAATATTGAATATTAAAAATGAACAAATTTATTTATTGAATGATGGATGACTTAATGTAATAAATAGTGGAATCTGATCAAATAAATTATTATATTAAGTTTAAAATAAGAGTAAAAGTGTAAATAATAAAAGAAATATTACGTAACAGTTTGTTATTTCAACTTTGTATTGAAGTGAAATGTTGCAAGCAGCTGTTTCATGTTACCTTAAAAGTTGTTGAGGCCGCGTCAAGTCGTACATTACTGCAAACTAACATTAACAGCTTGTAACTTGAAATTAGAAATTAAATGTTGAATTATTTACTTACAATAATACACTTTACGCATTCATATTTTTGTTTGTATATTTATCAAAATCTGTTAAAAAAAATAATAACAAAATTTAGATTATTACTATCTGTGCATTTGTTTTTTATAAAAACATGTTTCCGACCGGGAACGAACCGGGGATCTTCTGCGTTTTGGGCAGATGTGATAAGCGCGACACCACGGAAGCGATAAATATTGAGTATAAATACAAGCTCAGATCTGAGACTTAATATTAATCTTCTAGTTTATAATAATATTTTATATTCAAAAAAGATTCAGCAGATATCTTATTTCAAAACAGAATAATAAAAGGAGTAAAATACAGTTGTATGTATAAACAGTTTATATAATAACTATAAACGTATATACTAAAAGCCTACCTCAGTCTTATCTCAACCTGTCAGGGATAATCAAATAATTACAGTACAGACTTTATCTGTATTTATTCCATTAGTTCTCTGAAGTAGTCTCGAGCGAGTATAAAAACTAATTATTCAGCTTAATCTAATATGGTAAGCAATTTTGTAAATTGATCTAAAATTAAAACCCGTCATTGTACTCGGTAATTTTAATTCATGATATCATATAATAAAATAAATACAATAGTAATATTCCACATATTCTAATAAAATATAATGTTATTTATGATGATAATTCTTAACCAAATGTTACGTATTTTTTATTGTAATACATTTGTTGTAAGAGATTTTTCTCTTATTCTATATTATTTTACTTACTTCTAACAAACTGCCCATGTCTTAAATAGTTGGAGTCATTATAATATGTCAAATAATTTCACGCTTCTCATACCATCTCAGCGTAGACTAACTTCTTTAAAATATAACTTTTGTCATAGAGTATGTTAAAAGTTTACATTCATTTTCATCACATTTCATTTTCATACACATTGATTCTTAAAACTTTTTTCATTATTAACCTTTTATGTTTGAAATATGTGACTATATAACAAAAAACGATAAATTGGCATCTACTTTAAAACTATTATTATATATTTAAACAAATAAATAATAGCATTTGCGTACTCCAGATAAATAAAATAAAAAAAAATCAATACAGTACAGTAAATGAAGACATAATAAGAAATAATTTGTAGTCTATAAAACGCTTAGAATGATTACCTTATGGAATCTAAGCGTCAATCAAATCAAAAAAGATTATACGTATACCAAATATTATATTATCGTACGAGCACGTATAACGTATGCTGCGTCGAGGCTGGCATATATCACCTCATACAGAGCTATCATATTGCGACTGTATTACACTTAAAAGGAATGGGAGTATTTTTCAAACACTGTATTATTATAATAATGTTCTTTTACATTACTTGGTATCAATTTTCTTTATAATTATGGAAATGAGTCCAATAAATATCGATATATTTAATACGTTAATGGGCTAAGTTTAATAAGTTATTTAAACGAGATATAACTTATCTGCATTACAAATAAAAATATTTATACTCAATACAACTTATTCCCTTTTTTGTCCCTTTCTTACTAATGATTTACTTCAAAAGTGTGAAAGTAGCAAAACAGAATACTTTATATTACTTCCTTACTGATGATGATATTAAATTTATCAAAGGTTAATTTAATATTACATTTTAGTATAACAAGTAAAAGGAAATCAAGGCAATCTGTTGCCAACAAAGGAAGAGGCAGCATTCCGCTCTGTCGCGTGTCAAAGCTGACAACAGTATGATGAAATAATTCAGTGACGCTTTGCGTATTGCGAAAGATGTCTGTGCGATGTGTGTTCTCTAGTAGGTCGGTATATACTGAAATGAGAGACAGTCTTTTATGCGTATAATATACTTTACTTAAACTGTTTTTTTTTATTATTTGGAAAATCTATTGCATGCTTTGAAACAAGGTGTCTCTTTTTGCATAAAAATATTTCAGAAGTGGAGAAAAGATTTATAAACGTACAGCCACGGCTTAGAATAACCACCCCATATATTCCCGAAGGTATCGTAAGAATACTAGATATGTAAGATACTCTACTTATCGGAAAAGTGGTGAATATCCCTAACATATATTCCCAAGGAGGGTTGATATTATTCAAGCAGCCAATTCTAAAAACTTTTACCAAATCCATTATCCTAAATAATTGGTATATAGGCAGGTGGATGATGATGAAAAGATTTTATTGAAGGTATTACTAAACATATTCCATCTGATTCATATTCAAGAAATGATCTGGACTACAATAGGTCACATGTAGAATGTAACTTCATCGTATTTGGTGGATTGATTGGAATGTTTTTTAGTATATTATTTTTCATAAAACTATATATTTTTTTCTACCAATAAAACATAATTAATGATTTATAAAAACGTATAATTTAAAAACATATTTTATTTTCTTAAAAAAAACATTTTAGCATCTAGAATTTTCGTTTGTTATGATGCTCATGATGGCATGTTAATCTACAAATAGGTAAGTTTTTATTAATATAAGCTTATTATCATATAAATATTCTAGTCTTAAATCTTTAACACTAATTTGGTGTATATTTCAGTTAACAACGTGCAACTCCAATAATATTGAAGATTCTATAAACTCAACATTGTCATTTTTGATATTAAGGTATTTTAAAACAAAATTAGTATAGCTATGTTTAAATGTTTTTTTTTGCGCTGGGATAGTCCATCTTATCATATGTATAATAAAATTTTGATTCTAATAGAAAAACAGTGGAAGTGTAAGAATAATTTTCATCTGCATTAAATAGATAGTGGTTAGATTGTGTCGTATATAAAGTGAAGTATAACGAGTTAAGTTTATCGATAGATTGCTATTACGATAAATGAATAAAATTTGCATTTTCATTGTATTGTATATAGAAGATTAATGTTGCAAATAATCTTTGCAATTTCACAAATGGTGTGATTTTGACAATAATAAAATTCTGCTTTTATATCGCGAGTATCTATTTTTTATAATTTTATTTTCAGTTGCAAGTTAAAAAGTAATAAGCTTTGTTCGTAATGTTTTTAGAATGAAAATGCTGTCGTATTTTGATCCATCATTTAATATTGTCAACTTTTGAGTCGCAATAGTGCAACTTCTTGAAAATGTCTGTTTTCTTAACATAGAAATATTCGAGTTTAATTTAAAACACAACAGCCCTTTTTAAAAATAATATAAATTATTAAATAATGATTTACAGAGTATATTATTTATTATTAATTAAACTCTGTTTATTATTTTTTTTATTTACTTTTAAGATGATTATCAATGTAATCAGTGGTATGATTTTGTTTTCAGATCACATCATACAACACGGGTTATTTTTTATAAGGGTTCACTATTAAGGAAATTAAGAAAAAAATTATTTAATTATTGTTTGTAAAAATATATTTCATAAACATATTTCTAGGTATAGTTTATTTGTTATTTAAGAAAATTTGAAAAATAAATCATAATTTTTTTTTGCTAAACCAATTATATGCAGTCTCTGCCATAACTTATTTTAATGATTTTAAATGACTTAAAAAAATATATAACATATCCTTTTTCTTAACCAGGAAGTTAATAAATTGGAACTTGCACTTATTATTGCTTGTTTAATTATTTTTTTGATGGTTTGTTATAAATGTAGACTATGAAATTTTATTTCATGTTACACAGCAACCTTCGCTTTGCTCACAGTATTTACGTGTAGAGTCATCCGTTTTTAAAGAAACGAAGTATATAATTCACTTATTTATTTATGACAGTACTTTCTTTATTTACAATAAAATTTGTGAATATTTATGTAAGTAAAAGATAATAGCAAGTAATGTAATTGATAAATAAATAATTACATTATCAACTAGACTATAAATTAAAAAAAAAATATTAATTTAAATCTTAAGTTAGATATAATAATATGGTGTTAAACAAGTTAACTTAATTGTTTCCAAGTTAATAAAATTCACTGTTAAAACATTACCGCCTGAACAATTTTCATGATCAACAAGATGGCCGGGAAATAATCTTATTTATAATAATAAAGACAAATGATGCCGTGTCAAACTTATCACATTGATTTATTTACTGTGACAAGGTATGTACAACAGCCAAAAACTATTTATCTCAAAGCATATTAGTTGGTAACTTTGGTTAATGTGTTCTTGAAAAAATAAAGAAAATATGATTTTATCATAACACAGTTAGTAAAATAACACAAAAATAACTTACATTCGAGATTCTTGAAGCTCATAATGCTCATAAATCTAAAAACAAAAATAAAACACAAATCAGAGGATATCGTTTTTTTAAATATATACATATTTAGAATAATATTAAAGATAATATATATCCATTGGATATATATATATATACCTAGTGTATATACATTTATAATATTAGCTTAAGAATAATGCAAGTAATCTAAGCTTATAATTGCTGTTCTATAATTAAATGGATTTTAATTGATTACAAAAGTAATTTAAAAGTAAAGAAACCTATAGTAATGTTAATTTATTAGCTGTCATGGATAGCGATTAAAAACTTGTTTTTGTTTCAATACATTATTTCAAAGAGATACAGATCTAAAGGTTTATCTTAACAATCGCAGATTATCTTAGATCGACTGTCGACAGCTTTTTAAGAAGATTAAGTTTAGCTTATAATGGGTATACCTAAATATATAAAAATGGTTTACTGATACAACGCATTCATACTCACACTCAGTTGTGGACACCTGGAGTTCATTTACTTTTCATGAATTAGAAGGTTTACGAAGAAGAACTTCGTTTTTATTTTGTGTGAGGTATATGTGTATTCCTGAGAAGTATGTAGGGTTTATTTCTGCAACCTATAGTACTTATATCCGAACTGCTAAGTTTAAGAATAACGACTTTGACTTTGACATCAGAAAAACAGAAGTACTTTTATGCCAACATTTTTTTGTTTAAAAAAAGTGAACTTTTGAATCTTAATATAATATTAAAGTGGTATTAAAAATTTTAACATACCGATTTAAAAGCTGACCTCGCAACCCAATAATACCATGGTTTTAATGCCGTATTAGAAGACGAGCTTTTGCCAAATAGCATTATACATAGTCACATACTTATATGAAGTATTATTACTTTATGTTATAAATTGAGAGCGATAGAATCTAGCAGAAATGATAAGCGGAATGTGTTAAAAGAAAAGATAAGAAATGGAATTGTGGGAAGTATAAAAGCTTCAGTGAAGGATAAATACAATGAAAGGAACACGAATAGAGAATTTCCAGTGTATATATGAACTCAGTAAAAAAGGATGAAACAAACAAAAATATGTGAAAGAAGTTTGAGGTATATACGGTCCAAAGAGTTCATTTAAATTTGAATGACCAAACCTAATTAATTTACTAAATAATTACAATTGAGCAATTAAACCACCTAAAACTATATATTGCCTGCAGAGGATGATATTTTTCAGTATAAAATAATTAATATTTAGGGTAAGCTGCAGGTAGCTGTAGAATGAGATACCTTCGAGTTTCCTTCTCAAGCGATTATACAGAATATTCACTATAATTTAATAAATTTTAAATTTCAAAAAATTATTGTATTAACACTTTTTAACTATGATAAAAAAAGATGTTTCTTGGTAGAATTTTAAAGTTTTATATTCATGAGCTGTGAAACCACTGCAAGGATTCATGTCAAGGGATTTTAGACGCTCTCAAGCTGGCGTCGTGTCGCCAATTACTGCGGGCGCTTGCTATTCGAGCGAAGTTATGTTTTTTTATATTGAAACTGAACACTAAGGTACACAAAGTTTGAAATTGTCTGTACATTTTTATTCATGTTATTTAAATAAATATAAAATTAAAAAGTGTCAACGTTACAATGATACGTACTAGCGATCTCTAAGATGTATCTAATAAGTTGAGGGTTTGAATCCTGACCATGTTGATAATATGTTTATTCAATATTTATAGGCAGATGAGGGGCTCGCGCTACTGCGGGGCCTTTTAGAGCGTAATACCACTCTTAATACATGAGGTGATTCACGAACATTGTAAACTTTAAAGTAGATATATAACTGTAAACCAAAAAAAAATTTAAAGTGAAATGAAGGTAATGTTATACGTATAAAGGTATGTTACAATAGTTGTCCTTAAATATATATATATATATAATAATAAAATTGTAAACAAAAGTTTTGATATAAATCAAAACTTTTAACATTTTTTTATATTTACCTGAAAAGTAATAATCTAAATATTAAAATAAATAATTTTTAAGATAAACTTTAAAATACATTCTATGTAAAAGATAATGAGAATTTTTTAACAGATTGTACAAACAATAGAATTACTAAAATAGATTAGGTGATAACTGAAAAAGCTTTTACTGATTTCATTACACGGCAGTACTTGGCGACTGTTGTTCATAATTGACTGTCCTCGTGCGAGACCTCAAGAGCTCACACTTGACACAGATCCTTGCTAACTTCGTGCCTGGTATTCTGTCTATTTTGTATTTTGTATATAAATAAGTCGGGATAATAAAAAGGTAAGAATCAATTATAGTAAAAGAATAATATTTACGAATTGTGTTGGTTAGGAAACTTATATTTATTAAAATATAAGCACAATTTTTTGATAGCATAGTTTAAAATAAAATATTATTTTATAATATAAAGGATAAAAAAGTATCTTCTTAACTCTGTTTATTCAATCAGGGATAAAAGTCGGGCGGCTTCAGACAACATTCTGTAAACAGATTAAACATTGTTTGTTATTTTAATATTTATAATGTTATATACGTTTTTGGTAAACATAGAATAATATTTTAGTATTAATTCTACAAATTTATAATATAAATATTTTTTAAAGGGTTAATAACGAAACAACCAAAAGAAATCAACGTATCTACGTTGTTTACACACATATCCATATATGTATATAGTACATGATAGAAACCATACATATGTACATAATACAAAGATAATTAATAATAATAATAATAATCTTTAGTTGAACAATAAAAATAGTACAAAAATAAAACAGTGATCGAAAATGCTTGCATTAGTTTTAAAACTGTGTCGCAGACATTAACGCCCACCCTCAAAACAAAGATTTTTCTAGAAGAAACAATAGAAACAATTAAAACTCAAAGCAATAAAATTACAGATATAAACATTTTAAAACAAAAAACTTATAATAAAACTAAAATCAATGTGCTTTTGTGTGCGTGTGTGAGTGTGAGTATGTGTGTGTTTGTGTGTGTGTGTGTGTGTAATTACATCATTCACACAGTTGTGTATTTTCTTAGTTTTGCTACCTTCATATAATTAGGTCGCAGTTATTCTCAACTAGGAGCCCATTTATTAAATACTAATTGGTTTCTGAAATGCAAATGAGAATCACTTTGTTATTCAGCTCTGTTCCAGACTGTAATATTGAGAATATTAAGTTTACTTACTAGAAGAACTAGCTTTTGCCGTCGACTTCCTCCAACAACGTAAATATTAAATCATTGGTTCAGCTAAAAGACATTAAATGTTTGATCTTGTAGTGACTTTCTTTTTAAATTATCTACGAATAACAAATAACATTATTGTATAGGATTGGATCATCAGCATCAGTTTGAAGAAGTATCTGATGTGTGCTATTTTGTAACAAAGTTCTCAGTAGTACATAGATGTCTATTAAAACAAGTTATACAAAGAAATTCTAAGATAATAATAGTACCAGCTAAGAGATCATTTTGATATAGCTAACTTTTCCACGGCTGTTATAAGTTAACAATTCCAATTAAAAACTGTACATGTGCAACAAGAAGGTTAAACACGTGTTTTATATATTTCGAATATTTAAAATGTAAGAGGTTTCCTAATTACTCATTTTATTATGCTTTCCATATAACATAATTCTAATGAGAATTGCATTATCTTTTAATAAAGATCTTTATCCTGGAAAAGTAAAGATCATACAGAAAAAAATAAAAATAAAAAAGACGAATTGACAACTTATCTATTCGAAACAGCTAAAATTATAGATTTTTATGTTATAAATGCAACGCTGGTCCTATATGTATCAAGTAGGTAGACTATATATATATTGAATCATAAAACCAATATATATATAATAAAAAATAAAAATATCTGTAAAGCTTATGAGAAATAGAGACAAATATAAAACCAGTCAAAACAATAACGAAATCAGACACGATGATATGTTCGGAGGTCAACGTATTATCATATATTTTATGTTACGAGCACTCATAATGTATGCTCAGTAGTGCCTTGAATATAAACCCCTTGTGGTAGGGTTATCATAGCGCGAGTATATTACACTTTCAGGCAATGGGAGCATATTTTATAGAGTTGTGTTCTTTCACCATACTTGAAGTTTATTTGAGAATGTAAATATAAAACATTTCTATATATTTATATTTTGTTGAGCGGAGCGACTGAAGCGAGCGGAGCGCTCTACTGGAGACTTTTCACAATTTTCAAATTTCCGAGGTTGGCATAAAAATGGCGCTATCAATCACGCGGTTATAAATTTTCAGGGCTTATATAACACAATAATACGCGTAACATAGAAAAAAAATATATAAAATTCCATGTCTTTGAGGAATGATAGATAAAAATAAAAATCCCATAGACTTCAATGAGAAAAATTTTTCGAACGAAAATGTTGCTTTACAATGACATGCGCGTGCCGTTTTTTTTAATTTATAGCTTTTAGAATTTTTTCTTTTTGTTTAGATTTATTAAAAATTTTTTATCTTGAAAAATACAATTGTACTGTTTGCACCTCGCTTCGCTCAATACGCTAACATAATATGCTACCGAGATTTGGAGAGCGCAGCGAGTCAAAATTGAGGTTTGTTCGCGCTCCTAATTTATTTTATTTTAATATATATATCCTAAATCTTAAAGTCAAAACAAAAAACAATGAGACAAAAAATACTCTAACCAAAAAAAAAAATCATAAAACTGTTCAAAATATACCCTTTTCTATTGCCTTTACATTTTGTTTCCATGGCGATCAAAAGCCAACCGCTACCTTATTATGAAATAGTGCACAGATATTTTAAACTTAAAATGAAAAGAAATGCACTTGAGGTGTAATTTAATGCAAAATAAGATACTCAGCAACACATTTCATTCTATAATATTTACATATATACAAGTAATCATTTTGCTAGTGTATTAATAGTTTTTCTTTTCTGTCTTTAAAGTTAATAGTAAAAGCCGTTACATATAAAAGTTTATTTTCTCTGAATAAAATCTCCTACTTGTACAATTTTTGGACTATTTCTATTAAACTCAGATAAATTTTTCTGACAATTTGATGTTCTCTCTAATAAGGAAGGGCCTTTTTAATATATCGCATATATAAACAATATTTCCACTCAATGATTAAGACTTTCAGCTTTGCTATAAGTTCTCTGAATAAACAAAAACACTAATAATTATATGGACTGTAAAAATTTAATTGAATTAAAAATATACAAAATACAAAACATTAAAATTTTTATAACCCTATACGATTGAAATTATCTATTTTAAAATTTTACTATTGAATCCATAATAACAAAAATAATACATTTAATTTTATAATTAATATCAAATTTTATAATAAATTTTCAAATCTTTGTTGTTTTTATATGTATCTTATTTTTCCAACTGTTTTTTCAATGTTTCTGCACATGTGAGTATAACATATAACAAAAATAATTTAAAATTAGTTAACATTATTTAAGCAAGTTGAGAAATACACCAAAGTAATAGAAAGTCAGATGAATTATCAACAACGTTGAACTAAATATTTATTATATTATACTAGCTGTTGCCCTCGACTTCGTCTGCTTCCTCGTTAACTACACGTTATTCGTTTGATACACATCTAATATATAAAGAATTTATGTTTAAATAATTTCTTCTTAGTCCGCCTCCATGCCCGAAGCAACATCCTAGCAGGCATCTAGCAGGCATGTACAGTCAGCTTCATAAGTCGATGGCCATATTTAAAGTTTCAAAATAGCTATACACTATATTACATAAAAACTGCTGAACATGACAAACGCCAATATTGAATGAACAGCATTAGAGTTAAAATTATCTAAATATCAAGTTGTCAAATTCATCAAATATATGTTATTTTCCTAATAGATTTTATTTAATTTAACGAATTATGCAGTTTGTTCTTGTTCTAGTTTGTTCTTGTAAGTTTTGATGTAATATAGTGTATCGCTATTATTTCGTATAATTTTCAGACAAAGTCCATCAAACAACATGTTGTAAAATGTATTCTTTATATAAAAAAATATTCATTTTGATTAGTCTTTACATTTTTATAACAATTTTTAAAGTACTCGTGCCATCGGGATCCAAACTAAATCTAAGTTAATTAATTTATGGACTTTGTTAGAAGATTACACGAAAAAGTTTTTTTTATTTTAATGAATAACTGCTGTGATATTAAACATAGATTTACGGTTTCGTGAAGTTTATTGAAAAATATTAAAGTATATATTATGTTTAAGATTTTATTTATAACCAGGTGCCACAAGCCCTATTATAGAATTTGGGTCTTCTAAATATTACATTTGGATTGCTTAATTTTAATTAAAAATATGTATTTATTAAAATATTCCCTTACAAGAGTAAAAGAATTTTTAAAATCAGATCAATAACACGATAAATAAACACAACACATATAAACTCGCAAACTTTACCTTTTTAAACATCATTGTAAATTATTATTTTATGAATCGAAACATAACATACCCCATATGTTACGTTTCGATTTATAAATGTCTGAACGATAAATTATTTATTTTTAGAAGACTTGACAATAATATTGATTTATTAATGTATTTTATCCTATTCAGACATCTATAATACTTTTTTGAATTACGTTATTATATAAATGCATTGAACTGATTACATTCTTTTAGAGATTACTTTTTATTTCTAATCATTAGATAAAACAAAAACCAAAAAATATGTCAAAGGTAAAAAAAAAACTATTATTTGTATAATTTTTAAAAAATATATATTTTTTAATTCTAGTAAATATTAGCAATTAAAATTTGTCTTAGTATTTTTCATTGCATTTGATTTTTATTTTTATTAACATTTTTAAAATTTGACATTGCAACTAATTTTTGTCAATATTATTTATTTTATTATTCATTATAATTGATTTCACCGGTGAATAGAAATGATTGGTATTGATTTCTTTCTGGTTGATCAATATTATATAATAAAAACAAAAGAGGACCTAGAAAACTTTCTGGTAGAACTCCAATGACGTTACATTTCCAAACTGAATTATTATTTTAGTCTTTCATTGTCTGAGGTTAAATGCAAAAAGTGAAGTAGCATTGTAACTTTGTAACTGTCTTTGAAACTTCTTAGTACTCGTACTTAGGCAAATATTAATAGAGAATATCAGTAAATGTACCAGTTTATATGTATTTCTTGACATTAGCATCCATCTCATACAAATAAAAATAAGAGTCAGAGTTAAGATCAATTTATTATACTCCAATGTCAAGAGAAATTTACTAAGTGTTAATTAACTTAGGGAATAATTAGACGTAAATTAGAATGTAGTTTTCTATATACAAAAAAATTGTAACCTTTTTTTTTTTTTTTTTTTTTTTTTTCCTTTGGAAAAACCCGTTACGGGCACCCCGTCGGCCCATGGGGGTGACGGCCGGGGGGTGATGTGGCGGGGGGCGTGTTTCTATTCATAAGTGACTTCAGCATTATGACTGAATTAGACCAATGAGATTTGTATAATTTAATTCTTCTTATATTCATGTAAAAAATAATACGTTACATTAATAAATGTATTATGCAATAACATTTTTTGATTCTTATAAAGTTATGTATCGCAAAACTAGATATCGATGAAATAAAAATATACTACCCTACTGCTACTATTATCATTAAAGTATTATTTATTATATCATATAGCATTATATTAAAATCAATATTTTAAAAATACGCGAGTTTAATCTTTTTTTTTAATTATATTTCATTGTATCGCATCTCTATTAGTGTCATGTAAAAATGAAATGCATTATTGTGTCTTTTTGTATGTTGTTTTAAGTTTTTTATTAATTACTGAATTCAGATTGAAAAAATGTACTAAATAATATAAAAACAATTATTATCAAAAGTTGACTTTTATAATTCTTGAAATAAATACATATTTATTTCAAGAATTTATTGAAACATATTTATGTTGTAATTATGTAATTAAAAAAGTTTGAAAGCTTGTCATTGAAATGCTTTTAATTTGTTATAAAAGAGTCTCACTGTGTTGTATAATTTTAAACTTTGAAAAAGATTATTTGAACGGGTATCGTAAAATTTTGAAAAAAATTCACACAGAAAAATATTCACACAAAAATAAAGAAAAAGAATAAAGAACATAAAGTAATAATATAGATGATAGTACTCTGATCTACATACAATTAATTCTGTTTAAATTAAATTGAATTCAAAGTATTAGCTACAAATTATACCAAATTTATAAACTTCTTAACTGAAGTCTCATTGTTAAATATATTTGAAAATTACTAGATCTGTTCGATAGACTCGAACGATTCTTTTTATTCGAAAAACGTCCCAACGTACAGCCATCTTTTCTCGCAAACTGTCTGCTCAATTTTTCTATCAAAATGAAATATTGTTACCAGGACTTGTGTACCGACTGGTTTATTACGGTTCTTGTAATATTACGGGGCGTAGAGAAATCTTTCGTGAAAATAAATGTAATTTTGGAGTACTTACTTCATTCTTTTTATTTTTTTATGTTTATTTTTTAATGTTTACATATCGTATCTTTTTTGCATAAAATTTCAAGTTATATATTTTTTGTAATATGACAATAGTAATTTAAAGTATAATTCAAAATGTCTTAAATGTCATTTTTTAATTATGGAGGGACTTTAATTTGCACCTTAAAAACCAATTAGTATGTAATAAACTGGCTTCTAGTTACTTATTAGTCCTAGCGCAGTGACCTAATTATATACAGGAACACAGTTAACGGGCACAGGTATGTGTGTGTGTGTGTGTATGTGCGTGTGTGTGTGTGTGTGTGTGCTATGTAATTATGTGATAAACTGACTGGGATTAGTTGGAAATAATGCAATTGAAATAATTTAAATCTTGTATTATCTATTAAATCTTCTGTATAATCTTACAGCTCCTATTTTTTGATAATATTTGAATTTATAATTGGTTCTTTATTGAAATAACAAACTATAAAAAAAGATAAAATGTGTAGTTCTGCTTTCTACAGTTGATTTAAATTAGAAATGTAAGTACCATTTATAAAGAATAAGAATTTTGAATTTATTTGTAGATATAATATTAAATAGTATAATTTATATCATTTGGTTTCTTAATATGTAGAATAATATGATTTAATATGAATCTATAAAACAAAATGTTACAACTATAATTTATAATAAAAACATTTTTTTTTGTGAGTAAAATACGTATGTATATCTTCAATATATTTTATGACAGACTAACCTACGATTTCGTTAGCGTGAACTACGCGTAGGACCAGTGCTTATAAATAATGTATTCATTTTATTAACATAATAAAATATTTTCTTTTTATATTTTATTTTATTACAGGATAGAGTATGAACAGAGAATAAGATTGTTGTCTTGTCAAGAGTGTTGCCAACACTTAAGATCATTAGAAAACAAAGGAGAGTCATCGTACTAAACGTAGAACTATAGTACTACTAAACAGTCCAGTAGTACTAGGTTATATACATCAGAGTGAAGTAGTACTATACAATAAAGTAATACTATACAGTAAAGTAGTACTATACTACTTACTCCGATCTTGTGGGACTTGTTAGTACTACCAAGGGCATGCAAGCCTGTATTCAAGCCGTAGACACATGACTATAGCTAGACTCGACCATTTGCATAATGGCCTATCTTGACCAGCACATCATTTTATTTGAGGGTATTAGTATATATCTCGTTTTGATAAAGATAAAAAACCCATGACGTAGAAAAAAAAAAGGCACCGAGATTTTTGATTCGTGTAAGCGAAACTTTGCTAAACAGTTAAATATTACTATATTCATCTCAATAAAACAATTTTTTACAGATTAAAACTCGCGTATAATTTGGTTACATTTTTATTTTAACCTGACGTTTCGAATGCTTTGCAGCAATCGGCTTCACGGGTAGACGAGATGTAAGTGTCTGTCAGATAGTGAGTTAATTAGTTAGTCAGATGTCGTACGCGAGTTTTATTCCGTAAAAAATAGTTTTATTTGAAATGTGTACTGTAAAATCTAAGAAAATACTAAGCTTTTTTTTGTCATCGACATGTTAAAATTTTAAAGATTGTAATTCTTGATCATTTACAGTTAGTTATGGCCGTTTCAAAATCTAAGTAATCTATACTGAAAACTGTAAACTGTGAAATTTAAGATAATTATTTTTTGAAATTAATTCTTTTTTAAAGAAATATATTTAGATATATATACAAAACAGATATTAATAAGAAGGAATTTGTCTACTTATTTAACACAAAAATCTAAATATATATTATTTAACGCTAAAATCGAAATATAATTGATAATATTCTCATTTTAATCTCCTGGTTAATACAACTTCAATTTATATAAGTCGTTACACATAGTTTACGCAAATTACAAATGTGCTTGGAATATAATTACGAGTACGTAGCTTCGTTTAGGAATGGCGCCATATTTGCTCCAAGTTATATTATTAAACTCGTACGATTTAAGGCTAGGCTTATATCACATGACATTCAGGCATTTTACATTATTTGAAACAAGAAGCATGGAGTTATCTCGAAAATACGAGTATATTATAATTTTATATTAACCTTTTAAAGACACTCAAACACAGTAGTAGCAATATAAATGGCTTACAGAGACAGACTATAAAAATAGTGGATATATTTTTTATTAATGATATTTTAAGAGCAGAAAATAATAATAATCAAACTTTATAAAGATTTTCTATAGTTGTGTTTCGTGAGATAAATAAGTGCCAAGTTTAAAAAAGTTGGTCATTAAGAATTCAGCTTACCGATAAAAGCTTGAACTGAAAAGAGTTGAAATCCTTCCGTATATTTATGTGTTTATTTAATATAAATACATATGGATGTATAAAAAATATCAAAATATATTCTATTCATTCGTTTCGCATTTTAAATTACAAAATAACGTGAAAACTAAATAAAGACGATTATTTCAAATTTAAATGATTTGATAAAAACTTAAATTTAATAAAAAAAGTAACAGCTACTGAATATTAAAATAGATAGGTTTATATATTCGAAAAAAAAAATCATGAAACTTTAAGATCATTCCATACATACTTGAATTAGTAACTCTTTTTATATAAAAAATTTATTACAATTTACTATCATTCGGTAGTAAAATTATTATTATCGTTATTATTATAATAGTATTATATTGTTATTTTATTATTAAAAAAAAATGATTATTATTGAAATAAAAATATTTTTATTGAATTAAAACTCGCTTATAATTTGGTTACATATTAAATTTGACCAAATTATACTCGAGTTACATCCGTAAAAAGTCAGTTAATTAGTCATCTACGCGAGTTTTAATCCGTAAAACATAGTTTTATTTCAAATGTGTACTCGTGAAAATTTAAGAAAATGCTAGTAGTATTATTGTTTATTATAAACTATTTTTTGATAGAAACTTATTTTAAAAAACATACCTTATTTATTTATTTTTATTTATATTTTTTATTGCACACCACAATACATATCACATTTTTAAAAATACCAAGTACAAATAATTAATAAACAGAAATATAAAAATGAATCAAAATTATCTTTATATTGTAACACATAAAGAATTTTGTAGTTTCAAACTCTTTTATGATTGTAATACCAAAAGGATTTCAATTCAATATGAAGCCATTTGATTAGCGAAGTGTGCCGCATCAACAACTCTATTTGCTTACTTTAAAAAGAGCGTTCTCATATGCGCTGAATCTTATAGGAATACTAAAAAAGTCTAGCAAGTTTAATAAAATGAATAAAATTCAGTTTTAATATTTAGAACATAGAAGTTTTCAAACTTATTCATATTTTAAAACACCTATATTTTTATAAAGTATTATTATCTTAAAAAAAACTTAGATGATGAAAATTTAAATTACAAAATGTTTATTTTTAACTTGCTAAAGCTAAAGGTAAATTGGTTCGGTTTATCGTAATAGCCATCTATCGATTATCTTAACGTGTTAGGCTCTATTCATACTTCACTACATGTTTGTGGCAGATATTTATTTCGACACTATCTACCGACTATCTGTTTACCACCAATGAAAAATGCTCATCACATCTGCACGGTTTTTCTATCAGAATGAGATTTTATTTTGTTCCACGTCGTTTGTCTTAGTTACATGTCTACAGCGCGGGTAGAGTTTTATTTAGGACTTTGAATCTTTATAAGAGGTTTTAATTCAATATTCTGGAACTTATATCTATAAATACAAAATAATGGTATTACAATGTTGCTATTTGCATATTATTTTCTTTTCTAATGTAAATTCTTAAAAAAAATGCTTTGGAAAAAAAAAAATTTAAAATATATATTTATTGTTAAAAAAAATATAAGAATTATAAAATAATACAAATCAGAGTTTGAATTTATTGCAAATGCAAAAACTTTGTTTCATTTTATTTAGAAACCAATTATTTCTTGATTAATGAAAGTTGGAAATAGTTTCAGCGACTGCTGACCTATTTGTGCTATATTTAATAATAATTGTACATTAGTATAATATATCGGCATTTTAACAAATTATTAGTCTTATTTAATGTTAATTTATAAATATAAATATAAAATGAAGTAATTCACATTGTAACTACTTTGTATAATGTTCATCAAAATTTACTAAGTAAATTTCGTTATTACTATCTAAAATGATAATATTTTTGATATGATATTGCATTAAACTTAAAATTAATATTTTAGTGTCCCATAAAAATTAAAATGACCCTGAATTATTGCGTCATAGTTTATTTAGTTTATACATATAAAAGACAAATTCAATTATAACTGAATTAATTTAAAATATATAGATTATTTGTCACTATTATATATTTAAAAAGAACTTTTTCAATCATTACTGCACTAAAGTCATTAAAACAACTTATTGCAGAAATAACGTATTTTAAAACTACAAAAATAAATAATGAATTTGTTACTATTTATTTTCTTAAAAGGTTAGAAAACTAATACATTTTTTTTTACAATTGTGATTACTTTTTGTCGACACCTACAATGAATGGTGCAATTAGGTTTTATAAATAGTTAATAACTTTAGTGCAAATAATGATGGAATGAATTTCATTAATAATAAATAAAAATAATAATATACCATTTATCTTAACCTGATTAATGGCCCACCACAGCTCGCTGTTTGAAATGTTTATTGAAACATAAACATAGACACAACTTTTATGTCCATTGACAATAATTTTAAACTTTACTCAGTTGGTGTCTTCAGCTACGAGGATATCAGATATGGGGGATTATACGCGATAACTATTGGATCTTCTATTGACCTCGCATTCTATGGCTATGGGGTACACGTTAATGCCCTTATCGGCTCATCTGACCACTGTTTTATCCGGAGTCAAGTGCCGATCACACTCTCTTTTAGGCCGCATCATGAAGGCAGCTGTCGCGCGTGGCACTACAGGTCAGCAGATTGGGATGGAATGCGATCTTTTTTTGCATACTACCCATGGGGTGGAGTTTGCTTTTTGGCCTTGATGCAGCTGCCGTCTCTGTCCCCGATTTTTTGCTTCAGGTTATGGAATTATTTATTCCTACCTCTGTGTTACCCATTGGAGGTAAGACGCAACCCTGGTTTGGTTGGTCCTGTAGATCGGCGTCAAGTCATAAGCAGGAATTACTTCCCATCAGGTGACTCACGTTCTCGTTTGTCCCTCATGCTATTAAAAAAAATGCAGTGATTCATTCAAACTACTCTTGCTTCTGACTTCAGAAAGTCCCAGACTAAGCCGATCAGACTAGGCTATAAAATCTAACTATGGTAAATAATATCTTGTGTTATCTGATTATTATCGAGTCCGTATTCAAGTTATTTCCTATTCCTAACCATAAGAAGTGATTTGCAAGCTTTTATTATTCATAACATTAATATAGAATAATAAAAATTTTATTACTTTGCAGTTTCACCAATACAAAATTTTATTTAGGTGTATTAGCATGTGAGATAAAAATATAACACCGATGAGGTTTTTATTGGTATTAAACAAAATCTGGTTAGACAGTATTAAGTCACTTTATTTTAATCTCAAGATAATCTTGTTAACTGTAAATTCATTTAAATAATGAATGAATTTGAAATGGAATTTTTGTATAGACACAATTTTGCAACCTAAGCTGTATATTAAAATCTTTCAACATTAGTTTTATCGAAAATTAAAAGGTTTTTACATTTACATTTACAATTACATTTAAAAATGCCTCAAAATTTATTTAATCGATACTCACTGCTTAAAAAAGTATAAAAATCAAAAGAGCATACTGATAAACAAAATACAAAAATAACAATAATGTAAAAGAAGGTATCAACTTATTAATTAACATTAAAATCAAAATGTAATTCATAATATTCTCATTTTAATATCCTATTAGAGATCCAATTTATATAAGTCGTTACACATAGTTTACGCAAATTACAAATGTGCTTGAAATATAATTACGAGTACGTAGCTTCGTTTAGGAATGGCGCCATATATGCTCCAAGTTATAATATTAAACTTGTACAATTTAAGTCTAGGCTTATATCACATGACATTCAGGCATTTTAGATTATTTGAAATAAGAAGCATGGAGTTATCTCGAAAAATATAAATTATAAATTTTAAGGAAATCTTCTAAAGTTTTCTGAAAAAATAACACTAAAATATAAATTGCTTTAACAACAACAGACTTTTTATGAAACTAAATAAGGTCAGTGGATATAATGTTTTAATTAATTTTACTGAATGTCAAAAAACATATTTCTTGTTTTGGTTTCCATTGTGGATAAAAAAAGTGCAATTAAAATAAACTGATCATTAAGAATTTATCTTTCCTATATTAAATTTAACTGAATATAATTGAAATCAATACAATATATGTATGGTTATTAAACATTTGTGTAAACTTTAATAACAAAAATATTGTAAAAATAAATTTTTGATGTTATAGGAATTAAACTTAAAAAATTATTTTCAAAACAATGAAGAAATTAATTAAAATGTAATTATATATATAGTTATAAGGATGCATTTATTCATTCTTAAAAATAAGAGAACATTAAATTTAGCAAAAATATATTGTGTATACAAATTAAGACAGTTTTAATGTTTCGAAAAAATGTTTGTTCTGTATACAAGTCCACAGAATTAATTGAATAATTCTTTATATAAATATACATAAATAATTTTAAGATTTTTGTTAGTGTTTGTCACTGAAACAAAGCAAAGAAACTGATAACCATATTAAATCAAAATTTACCTTTATTAAATCATTTGCGTATCTAATATTAAAAAGCATCAGAAATTGTGTCCAGTTTCAAACTTTAGTATAAATACTTATATAGTTTCAATTTAACTCAAAACCATTTGATTAGTGAAGTGTGCGGCATCTACAGCTGTCATTTACTTTGAAAGTAACCTACTAATATTCTATACAAAAAAAAAAAGAAAAAGTTTATTCTAAAAAAGAAACGTTTAGTGTTCCGAGAAAGTGTTGCAAGTTATGTTTTATAAAATGATTTTAATAAAAAAAAACAGGAAAGCAACATAAGCAACTAATATATTTTAGTTTAAAAAGTTAGATCTTCGAATTTCAAATTTACAAATTAAACCTATATTTTAAATGACCTTTAATTTTATCATGTATTCTCAACTTTTAAAATATAACTAGGAAAATGTTTGTTTGTAAACTTAAACTGTTTTGTCGGTCACAAAATAGCATTTCAGAAAACCTTTTGAAAACTTCCAGCGATGTTATTAAGTATCTTATTTTTAACAAGAATTTATCATATAATATAACGCTTCTATATCAGTTTGATATCAGTTTTAGATTAAATAAATATTTTCATATTTTTTGTAACATTACTTCTTTATTAACATTAAGCTGAAAATTCATTTTAATTAACTTTCATGGCTTTATAATATTTATATATATTTATAAATAATAAATTAATTATAAAATTATTAGAATATACATATGGTGATAATGTCGAAATTTATTTCATTCAAAAATTTCTACGGAGTTTGTATTTTGATTTAAAGATGTAAATAATATATTTGCGCTACAAATCTCTAGTAATGTGATGTCAGAAACATTACGTGGTTAGTGAGAAAAATGATAAATGTGTTTTTATTGGATAAATGATAAATATGTTTCATTACGTGTTACATAACGTAAAATATAACAGAATAATAATAGTATATGTAATATTTCCTAAGATTTTTAATTTGTTTCTATCAAAATACAGAAAAAACGGTGTGAGTAAGCTTTTATATTTTTTGGCACATAGTATATTTTAAAGTTTTAATATTTTTGGCTATACTTAATAAAATATTTTTTTCTCTGAAATCTATACATTATCGTAAAAGTCAGGAATTATTGCCATGAATGTCCTCTTTTCTAGTATTATTGAATTGTCTAAATTCCATTCGCCGATATACAAAACTTAACAATTTTGTGAGATTCGATGATGATTTTAGTTTTTTTTAATTAGCGGCTATATTCTTACCATGAGGCTTACTTTTGACTTTATAACGGTGTGTATAAAAGTTAAAGCTATCACTAAGTTTTATCATTTTGAGTTCCAAATCTAAAGTAACCTTCAATTGATATTATCGACATGAAACCGGTTTAAATTACTTAAGACAAATAAGATAGTAACCATTGTAATCACATCTCTAAAAAAATTATTAAATTTTTTAGAGAAAAGCAGATGACAGGAAACTTGATTCTTTTAACTTGACCAAGTATATTCCTTCGGTTTATCGTAATAGGCATCTATCGATTAACTAAGCGTGTTAGGCTCTATTCACACTTCACTACACGTTTGTGGAAGATATTTATTTCGACACTATCTACCGACTATCTGTTTACCACCAATGAAAAATGCTCATCACATCTGCACGGTTTTTCTATCAGAATGAGATTTTATTTTGTTCCACGTCGTTTGTCTTAGTTACATGTCTACAGTGCGGGTAGAATTTTATTTAGGACTTTGAATTTGTATAAGAGGTTTTTTAATTCAATATTTTGGTACTTATATGTATAAATACATAATAATGTAAATAAAATATTGCTATTTGCATATTATTTTCCTTACTATCTTTGCAAGCTTCTGAAAATAAGAAATTATAAAAAAATATATATTTATTATTACAGAAATGTTAAGAACTAGAAAAATATACAAAAAAGTATTTGAATTTATTAAAAATGAATAAACTTTGTTTCATTTTATTTAGAAACCAATTATTTCTTAATTAATGCAAGTTGAAAATACTTTCAGTGACCGCTGACCTATTTGTGCTATATTTAATAATAATTGTACATTAGTATCTGCAATTTTACCAATTAATAAACTTATTTATTTTTGTATATTTTGTGCAATTAGAATAAAAAAATGCGTAATGGGTGTTGAAAGTTTACAAAAATGTTAAATTGTTATCATGATTATATATTAATAAAAAACCTTTTAATGATTATCGCACTACAGTCATTAAAACAACTTATTGCAGATATAGCCTATTTTGTAAATATAAAAATTAAACAATAAATGTGATTCTGTTTATTTTTTATATTTTCTTAAAAAGTAAGAAAACTACGAGATATTTTCTTTTTCCAATTAAGATCACTTCCTGCTGAAATCTACCACAATTGCGCAATTAGGTTTTATAGAAGCGTAATGACTTTAGTTCAAGTAATGATGGTATCGATTTTATTACAAATAATGAAATAAATAATGTTACTAAGCTTAATGTGATGATGCTTGCACTCCTAATCTACACCTCGTTCTTAATTTAAATGTCCATTGACAATAATATTAAACTTTTAAAACCGATTATTTGAGCAATTATGGTAAAACTCTTAAAAATATTCACACTCTTACTAAGACAGGTGTATCGCAGTGGGTTTTATATGAGACTCACAACGGACAATGTATTATACATGCTCATAAAATAAAATATATGACAATATGACCCTGACCTACATATCATTACTTCTGATTTCGAACTGCAATATAAGATATGAATTTATAAACTTTTAAATTAAAGTCTCATAGTTATTTGTATTCAATAAATAGGTTTGTTGGATAGACTTGCGCGATTAATCGAATAATGTCCGAAAGTACAGCCATCTTTTCTCGCAAACTATCTGCTCAATTTTTCTATCAAAATGAAATATTGTTACCAGGGATGTACCGAATGGTTTATTACGGTTCTTCGAATATTATGGGCGTAGAGAAATCTTTTGGGAGAGAAAATGACATTTTCAGATACCTACTTCATTCGTTCAAATAAAATGCCTAAATTATCTTGTTATTTATTTTTAATTTCATATAACCGCAATTAGTTTTTAATTACAAAAGGTTTCTCATTTGCATCTCAGAGACCAATTAGTACTTAATAAACAGGCTTGTAGTTAAGACTAAGTCCTGGCGCAGTAACCTAATTGAATACAGGAAGACAGTTAACGAGCTCAGGTATGTATGTAATTATGAGATAACCTGACTGAGATTAATTCTAGGTAATGCAAGTGAAATATTTTACAACCTGTACCATGTTTTAAATCTTTTGTGTATTCTCTTATTTTTTCCAATTTTGTGATAATACCAGAATTTTTAAGTGGTTTTCTGTTTTATGTTTAATTATATACTCGAAAAAAAAAGTTATTTGCCATACTATCGATTAAAGTTATAAATATACATAAAAATATATTTATAATTATTTTTACGATTATGATATATTTATATAATTCATATCTTTTTTTTTTAATATGGAATTCGTTTCAACAGATAGAATTCGTTTTTAATAATCATATAATTCAACGAAAAGACATCAACTGAAAGTTTGGTGAATGTGCAGATTAATAATTGTGATTTATAGAACGCACGATAATACAAAACATTATTTTATAATCAAATTATATTTATTGGGTTTTCGACAATAAAACCGTACATAAAGAGGTATTCGATTTAGCTTATTAATTATAACATTTTTTATTACACATGATAATAAAAGAAAAAAAATGTTTACGTGATACCTAGTGGTGCAATCAATTAAAAATTCATAGGGCAAGGACAGGAAGGGAGGCCATTATATTTGGCTTTCTGTTTCTCGTCGTATAAAACATACATGTGGTAGAAACGTCACACCAATCTTATGTGTCCTCATATTATTACCATGGTGATACTAGCTTTCATTCAAGGTACATCTAGGCTCATATGACTACAGCAAGGTTCGCTATAATAGACCTTAGCCCTGAAAGTCTGCATAGTAAAGTTTATTAATAAATATACTTACTTCGATACTACTAAATATATTGTACCTTAGAATAGTAAACAGAATTATGTATATTAAATAGCATTGTCACCAAAAATAAACGATTAAGTGCTTTATTACTACGTATTAAAATACAATTTATCAACAATATAAATTACGCCATTTATACTGAAGTGTGTTTGGCGAGCTTTTAGAGATAACTGCTTTGAAACGGTTCCTTTGTCTTATTATTCATTGTTTTGTTTTAGAAACTATAAATAAATCTGTCACTACAGTTTCGTAAATAGAAGCAGAAATGGTATTTATTCTTAAGTAATATAATATATGGTGTGTTTTAAAACCACGTTGCTATTTAATGTTCTTAAATTTTCACGTTTTTATAAAAAATATAAAATTTATTGAGCGAGAGACTTTTTTGCATCGTTTGTGCAAGCATCAATCAAAAACGGTATATCCGAAAATTTAGAAATTTTGCATAAGTTTGATAGTGGTTTTATATAGATATTTTTTTTTAAACATTCGATGTCTTTGAGTAATAATCAAGGAAATATTTAAATCTTCAATGGGAAACATTTTTCGTGCGAAAATTTAGCTTAAAAAAAATTGAGGATAGAATGCGTCAACGTCTTGTAAATGCGACTTTGGTCCTTTTTGCACCTCGCTTCGCTCAATATGTTAACATATATCGAGATTTTGAGATCGCAGCGCGTCAATATTGAGGTCTGGTCGCGATCCTAGTTGAGCGAAGCTCTCTATGAGAGACTTTTCTGCAACCTTTGTGCAAGCATCAATCAAAAACGGTATATCTTAAAATTTCAAAACTTTGCACACTGACAGACATCAGTCTGGGGGTAGTTAAAAAATTTTCAAAAAAAAAAGAAACAAAAATGTAATAATGTGTTGTAAAATAGTTGAGGACAGAGTGCGTCGAGGTTTTATAAACGCCACTTCGTTTGCATCTCACTTCGCTCAATATGCTAACATATACCGAGATTTTGCGAGTGCAGGGAGTCAAAATTGAGGTGTGGTTCGCGCTCCTAGTATAACATTAACAGCGGCGTCTTCTTGAAGCGCGGGGGTTTTCCACTACCCGCGCGTTGTCTTCATAATTTTGTAACACTATTTTTAACGTCAGTACTCTTACACACTACACTTACGACATCCTTACATTGGAGCGAGGTGACTTTTCTGTGACGATTGCATTTGCTGATCAATTATCTAATGGAAATCGGTTTTAAAAAGCTGAGAACAAAATTGAACCAGTTCCAACTAATTCCCACAATAAATAAAAAAAATGGGTGTCATGGGATTGAACTGAAATTATTTCCAATTTTAAAGAAATTAAGTCTAGTTCTGCTTTTCGCGTTTATTGTGTGTTTGTTATTGATGCTGATTGAATACATGCTCATAAGTAAGTTATGGTCGCGGTAGTTGTTGGCAGACTTTTTTGGAGGGTCACCCACAGGTCTTTTGCCTAATATGGTTGACAATTTTGAGAGGTGATGCGAAAGACTCCAAGATTTAACCAATTGATTTAACAGGTATATCACGCTATTTTCTATGTTTTTTGGCAGCTTCTTTTATGCTGAAGAGGATCTCTGTCCTCCTGACAGGAGCGTGTGATAAAGGATCAAACAAGTGAAAAAAAATAAAATAGAATGCATTTTTTTATTAATTTAGTAACATATACAAAAATCCTCTAAGAATAAATAAATAAATATACTTTTTTAGAGCTATTTATATCATAGTATATCACAGGCGGAAACTTTTATTTTACAAATGAAGAAAAAAATGTTTATATAAAAATACATTCTGAAAAATTACTGGCTTTTTAGAAAATAAAAAATAATGAACCAAGTTAACGCACATAAATAATGAACTTACAACAATGCACATAAATAATGAACTTACAACCAAAGCACTTTTATGTTATTCAAGTGAAAGAAAGAAGACTGTTTAGAGAAACAATTAGAGAATTGTAATATCGGTTTATATTTTTTGTTCTTCGATCATCGAATATTTTTTTTATTTAACAGAGTTTCAAATAAGTAGACGAACCCTCTGAGGGTAGTGGTATAATAACCTAGATATTTGTACATACCATTAACATTCTTTAAAAATGGAGAAAAATAGACGAAAATAGTATAAGAACGAGTACTAGCTTCCGGCTCTATCCCTGCTATAGTGGCTACTTCATGCTGAACTTCTATGAGAGGTTCCTGGGTAGTGACACCCTCTAAAAGAAGTTGATGCACTTACAAGCTGCAGTTAAGTAACTTCATCTGTGTACAAATACCTTTGTATTCTATTACTATCATCCAAATAAAAAAAAAATTAATAAATTCATTAATATACCCGAATTATATACTTATTTTACAGGAATTCTATTGCATAGAGGTAAGTTATAAAAAAATCTTGTAAAATAAAAAAAGACTTCTTCACTAAAGCGTTTACAGTAAATGTGTATATTTTAAAAATTTATAATTTAAAAACATATTTTTTCACTTGCTTAAAACATCAGAAATGATATGATGTTTTACAGACAAAAGGAAGGTTAAGATAAATAGCAAATATTTCCAGTATTTTTCTCTAGTATTTTTTCACTAGAGAAGAGATTTTATGTTTTGCATAATAAAATAACGTTACACTAAAGTACTTTATATTTCACGACTGCGAGCTGAGCCTTCACGACTACAAATGATAGCACATATCTTACGTCTTCTCGTCAGATCTTTTTATATATTTCCTCTTTGTAACAGAATTTCTAGAAAAATAAAATGGTTATACTTTTAACTTTTCAGCGGTTTACTTTTCTTTTATTATTTATTACAACTAAGAAGTTATTTATTTCTTTTTTATTTATTATCATAAAATATTATTAATTTTATTATATTCTTAGTTTTCTCTAACCTGTTATTATTTATATTAAATGGAAATTTTGAAGAATATTAAGAAACTTGATCATTTGTCCGTTATAGGCTTTTATTATATATAATTATGAGGAATTTGCACAACATGTGGCAAAATTAACGTGAGTAAAGCATAACTATATTTAATAGTATTCATGAACAACATTAATACAAAAACAGAGTTCTTTTGCTTATCTTAGTTCTTTAGTGAAACAAATTTCAATTAGCTGACGTGAAAATTGATACCTGTTTCGGCAATCCAGTGCACTGCAAATCACAGCAAAAGGTCTCGGTTGAATGGAAGAATGAATGGAATGGTAATCGAATGAACGTTAAATACAATGGCCGTCGATTTTCGTGACCGGGTTTCGGTCAGCAATTTATTGTTTGCCTGATAAAGTTCGCTTGACACCTCATTCATTCGTCGGGTCATTAGATTATGTAGGTTGATTTATTTTCAGCTGCCATTAGCAAGTCGATAATAGCTTTTGCTATTAATTGAGAACTCAGGTTAACCCCATAACTTTCGAACGATAAGATTGTTTGCAAACGATTGTAATTGTTTGCAGATGAAAATTAACAGTGGTTGAGTATGAATTGATAGACCATATTTTAAGATTATTACATAAGATAACCGTAAATCACAAGAATATATATAAATAAAACTACTTTTGGGAATGAAAGTCCCATATAATTGGATCAGAATTAATATGCACATAAAAAGGACTAGCGTATTCCGTGTTGAACCTGAAATCTATGCAACTGAAGGCAGATGACTAATTGACTGATTTACTGAGATATACCGTTAACACGATTGCTGTGAGGCATTCGAAACATCAGAATAAAATAAAATTAAAGAATAAAATGGAAATTATGTTATAAATTTAAAGAAATCTTTTTATCAATTCAAGTTTTAATAATGGGTAAATTATCTGTAGTGAAAAAACTAAATAGATAACAATTTTAAAATCATTGTAATATTCAATGATAAATATATATAAATATAAAAATAAGTTTTAAAAAACTATTTAATAAATAATATATGTTAGAACCAACACAGCTATATCACAGTGTAACGCCACCCTATGTAATCACTACACAATAGGGAGAAGCAGAGCAAGGGTAGCCTCAACCGGTCAAGCACAGAGCCATCAAAGGTTATCTCGTCTATAGAGATCACCTAAATGGGAGGTTGCGCTATTGTAATATGAAAAGCTTGGCTCGTCAGAGAATAAACAGTTTATATGACGGGTTTTCTAGTGTTAGAAAGAAGATGCACATGTATTGGAATGTTTCTGTATGTTCATTTTAATGTACACATACACAGATTGAAATGAATTAAAAACAGAATTCAATTAATTGAACATTTAAATAAACGACTGAATTATGATTTAATTTAAATAAAAGGAATTATTTTGATTAAAATTATTCTATAAATCAACAATGTACTAAGAGCTATAACCCAAATATTTAACTTCATACACCACTGAACTATGTACATATTTGCATACATTATTCAGTGAAACAGTTAGTGAATTCGTACCATCATAGTACACATAAAGCACATGACAATCATTTGTCTGTAACGTGGTCAGTTATTTAGGAAGTGACAGGAATGAGCCATTTAGGTCATTGTGAGAGAGAAATTGCTGACTCATGAATATAGTTTGATATAATGTGATGTATACAGTGTATTTTAGTATGAGTATATGTATATGTATAAATATGTATTTTTTATATATGTATATTTATAATATGTTGTGTATTTTATTTAAATATTTGCTTACATTTATTTTTTTTGTCTCTTTTTTTTAATTTTTTTTTGCACCCCTACTAACGTCCTCTCCTGCTCATCTAAGATTGGCTGGTAGAAAATGTCTTAATAGCATTAAGCCCGTCTTTTGTACATTTTGTTTTGAATTGTGCAATAAAGAATAAATAAATAAATAAATGTGTGATTTACGTTACTATGAGTAAATTTACTTCAACTGAATTATATGTGGAATTAAACATATGCATTGACAGACACAACAAAAAAGTACACCAACTCAACTAAAATGTATATACTAAATTAAACCCCTTGCTAATAAAAATATTTATACCCATTATAATATATTCCCTGTTTTGTCACTCTCTCACTAACAATTTACGCCAAAGGTGTGAAAATGACAAAATATATTATACATATATAAATGTTTTTGTTAGTAAAACAATAATTGTTCATTACTTATTTTATGTATAATAACAATAGAGGTTAATATAAACCTTTATTACACGTGTGAGTGTAAAAAAATTATAAAAATAGAAAAAAGGGTGTGCACTAAATAATCACGCTCGGATAATTTTTAAAAGCACAAAAATAGCTTTGTTTAGTACAAAGGTAATGTGGGTCGCGAGCCGCCGGCTGATTGATGAAATGTGTTTCGCGGAATAACACCCTATACTTTAAATAAATACTTCATTCTAGAATTATGTCATGTAAAAGTAAAATGTATATGGATTTAGTTAGCTCTCTCTATCTCATATCTATCTCATAGTATATATAAGAAATAAAAACTATGATGTGATTAAAAATATTAATTTAAATAATACGTTTTCAATATTAATGTGTTGTTAGTTGTATATAGCAATTTTTCTTTGTAATAGGATTATTGAAGATCATATACTACGATCAGTTTACGGCTTCAAGTTTTTCACTATAATGTTTTAAAATGAACATTTTAAATTTTAATAGAAATATATACAACGGATTTCAATACTCTATATTGATTTTTTTCAGTACAATGTAAAATATATTACAGTTATAATGTCAATAAGAACACTGGAAGGCGTCAGTCAGTTCAATTCATCAAAATTTATTATAAAAAACATGTCACTATAATACTGAAGCAAAAAGGAGACATTAACATTTTTAAATTAATAAAAAATATGATCCATATTTTAAAATATATACATAAAAGTACATGTAAATCCGTGCATAAATTATTTTAACTGCAAAGCTTCGTTTAATATTTCAAATATTCAACGCTTGTAATATCATAATGATGCATTTATTATTAATGTATCATTTTATATCATCCCTTACAAAGCCTTCATATAAATTAAATTTAACAGCCACATAATATATCAATATATATACATACCAATGTAGACCAAGTAGAGAAGTCGTTGAACCGTTAATTATGATGAAACAAAATTTTGTTGACCCGGATAAAATCCGAAATCCGGATCAATAGACAGCGGACTGATGACTGCTCAAGTAGCTAGAATCGAAATAAAAATCGAATCTCGTTTCCGTCTGTATGTTTATTGCGTTTGGCAAAGCTTGGCATAAACATTGACATGTACAGTCGGTGATAAACATTTGATAATAAAAGTTTAGAATTAAGAATATTCAGTAGTAAAATCCAGAATTTGGTACGTCTTTACAGTAAAAGATATTATGGAATTTAATGTACTTGCATATTTAAGTTTTATATACTAGCTGTTGGCGACAGTTTTACTCACATAAATAAATTTACTTTTTCAATTGCTTACGTTTAGATTATATGATTTTTTTTATGGTATAGGAGGGCAAACGAGCGTGCGGGTCACAGGTCAAATGTGATCACCGCCGCCCATGAACTCTTGCAACATCCGAAGACCCACAAGAGCGTTGCCGGCCGTGAATGCAACTCTTTCAATCATTACTGTCGCCACAAAAAGCTAGAAGGCTTAAAATCTCTATATGCAATTTCATCACATTTAAGATCACAGAGTTCGTTTCGTATGTATAATATTAGTGTTATTATAGACTATTCATAAATATTTTTTTTATTACAAATTTATAAAACAAATTTTCAATTCCTATTGTAACTGTTCATCTAAAAAACATTTTATTTATTTCTTTTCAATTCTTTTGGTAAATTTGTAAGGATCAGTTAATTAATAATAAACACGTTATTACAATACAATAAGTTTAATTTAGCTTTGATTTGCTGTTTTTCTTTCATATGATAGGGAAAGCAAGGATTTGTTCCGGCTTTTTATGTAAATATGATTAATATATTTTTTTTATGTTCAAAATCTTCCTTTCTCAAGTTTGTAACATTTTTTTGTAATTAAAATATTTAACATTAATTTATAAATATAAATTAACTAGTATTGATAGAATAGTTTCTCGAATAAAAAGAAATGTCTAATCCGGATTTATCGCTTTCCGTCGTCCTTAGGGAGATTTTGCCAACTTCCACCGATCAATGCTCAACCGACTTGGACTTAGTTCGTGAATAACTAATTATAGAAGCGCTTGAAGATGAATATAAAATAAAAACCTTATATAGTAATTATAATAACAAAATAAAAATAAAAGCCGCTACTTATAAAAATTGCTCTTTAACCTCAAAGTCAGTCAAATTTCTGACATGGCATTAGACAGTCGTAAAAGAAAATATTTTTAAAGTATATCAAAATCTTTGAATAATATTGATTTATACTAGCAGAGAAATACACCAGCAGACGGTCTATATGTTTTTTTTAAACACTCGTAAAAATGAAATAATTTAATACAAAAATGATAAAATGAAGATGTTTTGCAATCTTTGAGAAACAGTAAAATATGAAGAAAAAAAGCATATAGAAAGAAGACCTTTTGGGGTACGGATAAAAATATAAAATAAAATTTTAAAATATCATAGCAGTAAATGCGTTTACAGATACATATACTTTTAATAATAAAATAAATTTTTAAATGCAACTTTATGGAATTCTTTAGGCCGTTAGCTGCTTTAGGCCTGGTGAGGGGGGAGGGTGACCCCTCTTACCTAACATAGGCCTACGATGGGAGGGCGCTCTACGTTGCTCGGGGCACCCTCATTCGGGGGGTCTCGCCGGGGCGTCACGGTGTATGATAACGCGATCCCATGACGTCCCATTACGGCGCAGAGGGCAACCGTTGGTTTTTTAGTGGGTAGCCTTAAAAATGGCAGCATCCTCTATGCTACCGGGTAGTCCCACATCACCCCCCGGCCGTCACCCCCTGGGCCGACGGGGTACCCGTAACGGGTTTTTCCAAACGGAAAAATAAAGGCCGTTACCTGCTACCACAAATCCATTGAATTATAAATGAACCAACCCACTTTTCAACTAATAATTTAGATCGATTATCGTCTGATTTTATCTTAACTGGCAAATAGAAGTGGGATAAAGTTTTTAGATTTGAGAATTGAACATTACCTTAAACTTAAAAATATGAATACTCATTAAATTGGTACTTTATTTATCATAAATTATAGAGAAATACCAATTTCAGAACTTTTATTATAAAATGTCGAAATTTTCATTTTAATAAAAATTTCAAAAGTATCATTTAAATTATAAATTTATTCTGCTATTTGTATTTCACTATAACATTTACGGATTATGAACGGTATGCAAGGAATGGAATTAATATGTAATAATCTCGAATGCAATCTGTATGGTAATGAAATACGAAGCATTCGTTGCGACGGCCGCCGCAAAATGTCATTTTACCTCCTGTGAAGATCCGCCGCTATAGAAACTTGAAACAAGCTACATATGCTGTGTAATGCCATGCTGGATTATTAAAAATATAACTCAAAATAAATATGTGTATATATTTATATTTTTAATTTTTTATCTATAATAAAAGCAAACATTACTTTTTATTTTATATAAACTCCTGATACAAAACAAACATCATTAAAACTTATAGAAACTCTTAATTTTAAATGATACGAATTTTTTTAAATTTTACACTCAAATATCTAATATGTCATTTAAAATTATTCCTAGAATTAATATTAACTGCTGTTAAATGAAAAAATACGAAAGGTAATAAAAATAACGCTCTATTAACTTTGCCCTTTCATTTTTTCCACATAATGATATAGGTTTAACAAACGTTTATATACAAAAACTTTTTCTATTAGCCTTTCAAAGTAATGTCCATGAAAAATTGCCTCACATAAATCTATTTAAAATATCTACTAAGTTCTAGAACTTTCTTTCAAAGTTGTTTTTTTTTTTTAATATCAATAACCTTTTCTTACACAACTAAATATTAATGTCTTTAATATAATAAAAAAATAAGGAAACTTTTGAAATACTCTTTACTCTATGTAGTAATTTACGATAGTAATTAAATATAAAACACGATATTGATCTATACAAAATAAATTTAAATGTATATAAAATAATGCATCGCCTGTTCTGCTTTAAATAAACGTAGCCATTTTGGTAAAGCAAAAAAAATATGAACGCTATGAAAAAAGTATGACTGGATGACTTCATAAATGTACAAACAAATAGTTTTAATGTGGCACAATTGTTCAACAACTGCGATAAATTGCACTCATGTTTTATTTCATATTTGTTTTTTATTTTTTAAATGTAGTTCAATAAAAATATTGAGTAATTATGTTATTAGCAATAATCTATTTTTGTTTATTCCTGTATAAATTAAAAATTCTATAGCATAATTCGATTAAAACTCTTATACTAAACATCGCGTTGAGTTATTTAAACACTATACTTTCCACTGTTTGAAAAGTGGGAGTTTTTGAACCAACTCATTAGTTTTAGCCTAAACTTTGATTTGTAAAACAGAACCTATAACACTTCACTTCCTTTACTTTTTATTGCCATTATTTCAAACCGATCGAAGTTAATGCTAAATCTTTATAATAATAATAATAATAATGAACTTTATTTCAGATTTTCCATTTATCCATATATTTGTTAGTAGTGATTTTTTTATACCTTGCGCGCTGTAGCAAGGTGACCCTGTCAGTAACGTTTCGTTTCTCTCTTGAGAGTAAGTTATAACACATTCGTAATATATAATAACTGTAGTAAATTAAATTAAGCCCAATCAGAATATTTTAGGCTACAAATAAAATCAAATAGAAAGAAAAATTAAGATCAGTGTTATGCGTTTAGCCCTAGACGAATTTAGTGAGGGGATGTACTGTTACGATGGAGAGTCGATGTTTTTATATAATAAAAAAGTACATTGTGGGTAAATAGTTTAATTTTTATTGTTAAAGAGCTTATAATTATATTAATGAACCACCTTGCTACAGCGCACAAGGTATAGAGTTAATTAAACAACCCGCTCTGGGTACTATTCAAGTTTGTTTGTATGTAATATATGAAAAAACTTGACTATCTATGTGAAAATAAGTTAGCCTTTTTCTAAGCCAATACGTAAATCATATTATTTACGCTTTGCAACACTTTTAACACATTCAAAAACTACAATTGGCCATAAAATTCCCTTCATATATAATATATTATATACTTAGTATGCTTATTTCTTATAAATCGTATGTATATTATTATTTTTTTATCTCAGAGAAAAAGGGAGTATTAATTATTACTATATTTCAACACCATTTCTATATTTAATTCCGTTAAGTATTATTGACAATCATTTTCGTTTTTGCTTAAAAAGTTATATAAAATTATACATTATTTCATATACCAATTTTTTTAAACTTACAGTTTATACAAAAATATTACTTCGCGGCCTTCGGATTACTTCAAAAGCATAAATAACAATGCAACTCAAAATTATAGTTATTTGTTTTTCTGTTTTATTTCTTTGTATACCAAGCCGTTGGTTCCTTATTAAGGGGCGGTCAAACAAAGTCAATTATAACACCTAGCATTAAAAAAGCAGAATATCTGTTTTCTGATTATCTAAGAGACGTTTTTCAATCAAGGGCGTACTTCAGATATTTTAAAAAAATGTCTACCAGCGCTCATGTAATAAAAAATAAATTATATTTTGCGTCAATCACACGTTCAAAAATAGTCCTTTACGCGTTCAGTTGTGTAAGTATCTTTGTATTTATATATATGTATTTGTTAGGGTGGATTTCCAACAAAGCACCTTCTAGTGAATTTGGGGACTACGTGATTGGAAACAACAACCACTTCCTTCAAACTCTTCCAATATATTCCTTCTTGCTCATTATTTTCTTTTAGACAATTTGCTTTTATATGTCCTTGTATATTGTTAAGTTTGTATGGTTGTTTTACTGCTGTCTTAAATTTTATGTTGTTCTTTGTCCACGAACAATCGTTAAAGTGGTTTATGGGAAATCTTTCTTATTGATGCTTGACGTCATTTTGCCAGTGTATTGTTGTAAGTAATTTATTAGTTACCTAAAATAAAGTTTTAGAAGATGCAATGAAAGTATTTCAATAATAAACATTTAAAAAACAATCATTGAATGGAGCCGGGTTTTTAATTTAATTAAATGAGAATTAATCAAAACCAATTCGTAAAATGAATTGTAAGTAAATTTATATACTTTCTAATAAATTATGTTATTCCAAAAACAAAATAGAAGTTAGCTTGTAAAAGGCTAACCTAAATAAAATGATGTCATTGCCCAACCCTGTTACAAATACTGACGGATACTAAAACTTCAATGTCTAAAAAGACGGAGACAAATTACTATTGACAGAAAGAGGCCTGGTTTCTACAAAATGACAGGAGAGTTAATGTTCTAAGAAAATTAAATCATTTCTTATTTAAATACATAAATGAAAGAAATTAAGCATGTTTTTAATATATTATAAAGTTCATTTTAAAATAACATAGAGGATATAATTTAAAAGATAATTAAAACTAAATAGATAGCTGTTTATCTTTAAAAAAAAAGAATTTAATTTCTTTCGCCAAAGGAACGTTAAAAGACGATTTATCATTAACCCGTACCCTAATTAGCCTAATTTATTGACTGAAATATCCACATTTTATGAGAAAAATGTCAGACTGCTTGATCTAGCTCTAATGGAGATTAAATACTCTTACAGGATACATAATGACCTTAACTCACATTCGTCTTACAGTTTTTCGAATTTAGAATTTCTTCTTTAGAATTTCTTGCGAACAATATTTCTTTAAGCTATCACAATAATAAACATTTACTTTTTTACATTTATTGGTAAGATAAAATCTTAGTTAAAAAATTGCGCTGTTTTGCATTCGCTCGAATTGTAAAGATTTTAATTTTCGAAATTTGAACGAAAAATGTTATGAAGAATTAAAGAAACATATATTTTTATGAAACTTGTGTTAAAAAATTGCATGAAAACATTTCAGTTATTACTGGTCACTCTTCAATGGCTTACCTGTATTTCATTTTATAAATGTTTTAATATTTTAGATTTATACATATTTTAGCTAGTTTTGGTTGAGACAAAAAAATATATATGTTTTTTAATTTAAAATTACAATTTTGCATTTTTGTTTAGTAAATACTGAACTACCAACAAAGTTGTTATATTTTAACGTAGATATATTTTATATTAAAACTTATTTTCAAATAAAATAAAAACATCATAGGAAATTAAATACTTTTTTGATGTGCAAATTGTTAAATGACAATGTATATGTACAATTGTTATTTGTTTTAAAGGTAAAGAAACTGGGATCCATTCAAATTACTAGCAATTTGTAAACCAACAAATTTGAAAGAATTAAAGCCTTGATTTCAAATATGATTGAATATATCGCTTAAGGTATTCTGCAAACTTTTTGAACGGAAAACAAAAGCAAAGTGTATTAAATAACGCCACTCCCAGAACTGCCGAAAAAGTGAGGCGGGAAACAATTTAAGAATAACATGGAGTACGAAAAAACGTATAAATTATGAACGCCTTAAGTAATCTTAATTCTCCACTTTCATTGTATATAGTTGCAACAAAGATTCAAGCACGTTTTACAAAGATCATAATTATATAATTAAGCCCGAGCTTCATTTTATGGATCCTCAGATAAGATATACAGATAAACTTGATATAAGGAGTGTTTTGCCATATAATAATTAAGGTAAGTAAAAGGGAAGTCATCTATTGACAATTAATCGAAATAAGTTTCAATTAAAAATTGCAAACGACCTATATAACTGCAGGAAATTATTAACACCGCATTGAAGGTAAAAACAGAATAATATGTCATATAATATATATTATCTGAAATATATTTTGTATGCTATTTTATTTCAGAATTTAAAATATTTTTTTGGTTTGTTCATAATATAAACATACTAAACCTTACAATTACTTTAATATGGAGTATTATAATTAAGTTAAAAAGAGAAGAGAAGAGAGAATTGTAAGGTAATAAATTTTTATTTTATATTCCTTTCATTTTCTCGTAGGCTACTTTTGAAGTTTCACTTTTGTCATGTCATATAACATAAGCGTTTTTAAGTACCGTACAACACACTCCGATCTGTACAACGGTCAGACGATGTCTAGGGAGCGTGACAGATGTTGTTTGACTAGCAGAAGAATTAGAAGGGAATTTATACATACATTAAAGGGTAAGATACCTATGCTGTATCGCTCGGTAAAAGAATCTGCATCTTTGTAAAAAAACACAAGTCTGGTTCCACCGTCTGAAAATGATAGTCTACAGTATCTAAGTATTGGAGAAATGCCCTGATATTGCAGAGATCTACAAGTAAAATGGAACGGTTTTTCGATGAGTCAAGCCAGTCGGTCCTCTGTGTGAGTGTGATACTGGAATTGTCCGGTCGAATCAGCCTATTCGTGCTCTTGTCCTGAGATGGCAGCATAATTATACTATAGACGATTTTGGACGCATAGTAACTTTTTACGATACCTTCAGATGCCATAGGTGCCATACTCTTACTCGAGACCACACGGATAACTTACTTCTGTGGTACTTATTTGAACTGTTAAGTTTTAAATATAAAATTTTGTATTATTAGTAGAAACTAAATCCAGCAAACAATTTGGATTAAAAAAATTAATTAGATAGATACTAGCTTTGAATATTATTATTTATGTTATTCACTAATTAATACTATACAAAATATTAATTTAAAACACTGTAATTAAATATAATATATGCTTGTTTAAAAAATCTTAAATTAATGAATTGATACCAATTTAAACGAAGATGTGAACAATTAAATTATAAGTATTATTTTTTGTTTGCTTTATAAAAAATCTTTAAACGATTGAACCAAAGGATTAGAAAGTATATCCATCATGCATTACCAATTTCTTAAACCAAAGTAAAAGAATCTGAATAAAAAATTTATTAAATTTGGTTAGTGGCTTAAAATGTTAAAATGATGTCAGATTATTGAAACGAGTTTTAAAAATGATAATATAAAAGACAATGCTAAATAAAGTTATTAAGTATTTTTTATATACTATTTGAATTCTGTCAAAAACAAAAGCACTAATTTCTTTCGATAGCAGTGGCTAATAATATAAGCAATTTTTTTTTCATTCCTTGATTAATTGGGTTGCTTCGTGAATTAAAATCAATAAAGCATTTCAAACGATCCATGAATATGAATAAGTCTTTCCGTCGCATTCAGGCTTTACTTGATTCAGCAACAGAACCATTGAATTCAATTAACATATCCTAGGATTCTAATATCGACATAATGGAGCCTTTTATTCTAAAGCTACATATATGCAAAAAAAATGTGCACCACATGTGTTGATAATATTTTCAAATTTATATAGAATTATATATCAATAAGAAAATCAATAAATTATTAAAATATGAATTAAAAAGATATCATCGCCTTTTGCAGTAATGTATTCGTATAATAAAATAATACTCGTATATTGACGTTTTTAAATTGTTAAGAGGTATTAACACAAATTGTGTATGAAATTATGTTTGACTGAAATTACCCTTGGTTGGTTGGTCTCTATACAGACTGTTAAGCTCAACTTTATGAAAATGGTTTTCAAAATAAGAGCAATTAATAAGAGCTTGCGAACTATGAAAAATTTTAGGCTCGTATATGAATAAAAATTTTATTTTTGTTTATTATTTAAGAGTACTTCATATGTTCTAATAAAAATGTTCTTATGGATTAAGCTTATTATAATTTTTGTACTTTATTTTACAACATGTTTTCGTACACTAATAAATTATTTTCGATCTGAATGATAATTGCAGAAAATAATATTGAAATGATACACGAAATAACAATATATAATATTCTGCGGCAAAAATTTGCAAATTTGTAATTTATTTATAATACAGTACCTATTCGGAAATGATAATTTAAATATAATATAATTATAATTTAAAATTCTTTCTTTATTTACGTTCTTATGACTTTTACAAGAAGGCTATTAAAAATGCAGATGAAAAACTAATTGATTTAGCTTCAATTTTAATCTTCGAAACCAATTAAGAGTTATATAATATATAATATAATATATATATATATATATATTCATTGACGCGTATGTTTTTTTTAAATAATATATATATATATATTATCTCAGAAGAAGCATTACTTAAATTTTCTTTGACATTGGTTTTATTATAAGTGTGTAGGTTATCTTATCTTATATAAAATTGTCTGAAGCATCGGATTCTCATAACAATCTTCTCGTGCACACTAGGGGTTAGTTGCAGTGCTGAGTTTGAAACTTTTAATGATTCCACCTGCAATCTAATATCTACACAAAAACCGTCTGTTGACAAGTATACACATATACTTTTATGCTTATTACGAAAAGCGATACGCAGTTTTGAGACTTGAATGTCTAAACTTATGTTTTTATTAATATGTAGTTTTGATCGAATAAACACAGTTTTTGTAATACTTTTTTAGAAACTAGGATGGTCCAGTAGAGTAAAATAGGTTTAAAGATAAATAATATAAAATTTATATGACAATACAATTAAAACTTTATTTTATTTTCTCCAAAGCCAAAACTCATTCTGAAAGCGCAAAATTGAAATCTTATTTTAGTATTTTATATCAAGGTTAATTTATTTTATATTTAATCATTACTGAGACAAAGCAAAGCAAAGTATAAATATCTGTAGTTAAATAAACTGACCTGTATCAAAAACTCTATCAATTTTAAACGAGGTGCATCCTCCCAAGAGATTAGAAATACGCGCTCAACCAAAAAATATACCTATTCTGATGTAAACATGTCAACAACTCACCTAAGATTGGTTTTACTCTAAAACATATTGAAATATGTCGCAACTGTGGAAGTACGAGTATAAGCATTAAAAGAAATGAATAGAAACTGAAAGATGAAAAAAAGGTTCTGGATAATATCTAGGTGCTGTTTTATTTCTCAGCAGTTTTAAAATTTATTTAGATCGTACTAGTTCGATCATTAAAGAAATTTTTTAGATTTGTTAGCAACTGAATAAATATTATTTCTCCTTATTTCTTGCAACTCATTTCAAAAGATAAAATTGATTTGTATCATATACTTAGCGATACAATTAATAGAATCATCTATGAATCCGGAACGGCGAATATAAAATATGTTTGCTGTGTTCATTAATATGTTTCCACCGCAAATTATAAAAAGGTAAGATTTGATATCAAATTTTAAAATTTTAATGAAATTAATTAATATTTTATATGTTATCAAATTTTTTATATGTAGCAAAAACTATACGTAGAATGAATAAATTTGAAATACATATATATATTTTTATCTCTAGGGAGAGATAAAACAAAATTGGTTTCTGTGCTGCGTTTACACTGCTTTAAACTATATTTTATATGGCTCTTGTGTGTACTTGTGAGAATTTAAGTTTTATGCGGTAAGATAAATTTATATTACTTGCTTTAACATCAAAGAGAGTATCCTGAGGAACTGTGTTCTAGATTTTTCAACAAATTCCAAAAAGCATTTTTAAAACAAGAGCTCAGCTGAAATTTTTAATACTATAATGAAGTAATATAAAGTCCGTCATATATAAATACTCATTTACTTTCGAAATTATTTTGTATTTCGCTTCCCAAATAAAGCTTTAGTATTCTAAAAGGGTTAAATTAGTTGTATGAAAAAATATAGATCAAATATTCTTAAACAGAAATCAACAAGAAACTTATATTGTTCTATATTAGATTTATATACTATTTAAATAACAATGAAAGGGTTCGTAATGGTAATGCTTGTTCAGTAACTGAATATTGACTTTGTCGATTTCTCTCTCATTCAAAAGCAGGTTGAACTTTTGTAGTCGGCATCACAAATTCACGAAAGTAGATTTAATCAACTTAAGTAACGGATATGATCTGAACAGGCCTTTGAGGTAACAAGTAATTTAAATTAAAAATTAATTTAGCGGGTCAAATAAACTAACAGACTTCGGATGTATAACTAGATAAGCGGAAACTTTGATGCGGTTATATAAGGCTAAAAATATTTATATAAAATGTGTTTTAATTATAATATTATAACGCATATTGCACGAGCCAATCATAGGGCTTATGTTACTCTTAATCTTGTATTGTAAAATCCTATTTAATATATCATGGCCTATATGTAAAAATTGTATATCATAAATGTATGTATTGTATGTATGTCATATATGAATACAAAAAAGATCACTTAATAATATTTAGTCCTAAAACAGAATAATAAGTTATTATTCTGTATATAAATAGAAACGTATAGTTATATCTCCCGCGGAAGAGTTTAAAAGATTTTAGAGTGTGTTTAATTTAATGGTAACGTAGTGCGAGGGACGTCAAAAATTCGGTAACAATTTACATTATAATTGACTATTATTTCATCGCCACGCACAAGCTGTCCAAAAAATTTGCACATTTTCATAAGCCCAAGCAGTAATAATTCACAAAAAAACATTATTAGCTTTATCTTTAGCACCAGACTCGTTTCGAACCGCCGCCATAAAGGACTCCTTAAGATAAAATGAATTTAATAAAGAAAGCTCTAGATTTATAAGAATGTACCAACAACTTTCCCGCCTGTAACGAGATTACTCACAAGGCTTAGAGAGTAATATTGATCAGTCCTGATAAACCAGCGCATAATGTAATGGTTTATCATTATATTTTGAAGTTATTTGTCTTTTACTTCATACTTTCTAATTTTTTGTTTTTTTTTTCTATTTAGGAGAAATGTGAAAACAATCTACGATATCAATCTATATAAAGTACGATATTAAAATAATGTATAGAATTGAATATTACGTATAAAAAATGATATATATTTATTTTATTATATTAAACAATTATATAAATGCATAGCTGTTTAGATAAAAATGTAATACAACTAATTGGACCGACTTTCTTAACGTTTCCGTGGTGTAGCGGTTATCACATCTGCCTAACACGCAGAAGGTCCCCGGTTCGATCCCGGGCGGAAACATATTTTTGAGTTGGTTATTATATATAATTAACATATTAAAACCAATAAGTAAACCACTTATACCTTTTTTTTTTTATGGAAAAGGAGGGCAAACGAGCATGCGGGTCACTGATAAAATGTGATCACCGCCGCCCATGAACTATTGCAACATCCGAAGACTCACAAGAGCGTTGCCGGCCTTGGAGATAGGAATGAACGCCTTTTTTGAAGGTACCCATGTCGTATCGATCTGGAAACACCGCCGAAGGAAGCTCATTCCACATCTTTGTGACACGTGGAAGAAAGGTACTTGCAAACCGCACAGTAGAAGAACGCCATGCATCCAGGTGGTAAGGATTTTATCATACGTTCCTCACATGCTATACCTTTGAAGTAGATTATGTTATAATTATAATCAAAATGTTAATTATTCAGTAAAAGCGTATGACGTCATATTATTTTGGAAGAAATTTATTCAGTAAATAATCGAACTCAATTGAACTTATCTTTACCTGTTAATATTAAATGGCGTTAGGTACAAAGATCTATGTTCATTACACGGCGTCTCATATAACGTATATTACGAACCCATTTGTAATTCTAAGAGGGAATTAACGGCCTTCTTCTGACGCATTATATCTATCCTGCGGGTAATTTATACCTATCGGTAATTTGTGATATGAATATAAATAAAACTTTTATTTACTTAGACGAGCAAGATATGTTTATAATCTTGTTTTTTGTACTTAAAAATAAAACAGATTTTTCATATATAATTTTATATTTGAAAATTTATATAAAGTCAAACTAATTTAGGAAAAAATCCACCACAGTGGATTCTTCCTTTTAGATACTTAATTAATAAAAGATACTCAAATTGAGCTAAAATTGATTTGTAACCATAGTGTTTTAACGAAATGGCCTCTTTATTTCTAAGCTTTGAATAAAATTTAGATCTCTCAAACTTTTTATATTCATAAGATAATCGTCAGTTCTTACGATGTACTAATGGTCAGTTAATATTCTCCGTTACAAGACTTAACACTGAAACTCCATAGTTGAGTCAGCTTAGCATACTTCATATCCAGTAAGGTAAAAATAAAATATAGTTTAATTTAATGTACTCATACTTTTGAATCTGTACTACAAGCTTATTAAATTATGAATAATACTTGAAATTGTAGTTCAACATTTAACTAGATATATCGTTGTTTCTTACTTTTAAAATGGCTACATTGATAAATTACTAGTAATTTTATCTAATATATCTAAACCCAATAATAAAAATGATATAAAGCAAGATTAATGTTATAAATATAAATGAATAAAATATAATTTTCTTATCTTGAGATCAAAAAGTCGGTATCTACCATTAAAGATATCTCAATGTTTAATGTGTAATATATTGTTTAATATATCTTTTTTTGACACTATGTAATTGTTAGTTTCTATATTTATATTTGTATAGAGTTCCTATTTATTTAATTTCGGAATTCAATATGATCTAAATGGTCTTTTATTATGCAAAAATAAAACAAATTTCGATTAAATTACTATGTACGTATTATAAATAACATACTGTAATAAATGAGATCTATAAGAAATTTACATAAAGCTATATTTTACGATAGAAAATTTTTATGTTGTTTTATATATTGTTTCCATATAAAATATCACCTATTACCATTTTCAATATATTACTGCCATATATTACTGGAATAAAAGTGACATTGTCAAAACTAAATTATAGATGTGAAACCAGATAAGTACAATGTAAAATATACATTCAATAAATATTCAAGCACTTTGTAAATAGTTTGCCTCTGAACTGTTTGAGGATTACAGATGTCTGTGTAAGGTTTTACAACAGATATGGAAAAGTTTGTGAAAATACTGTGTAGTTTTAGACATAGATTATATCTATAAAACACAACCTTAGTAGATGAGAATACTGTTTTCAACCTTTGCTATGATACTATTACTGATAATATGTTATTAGGGTTCTGTAGCATAAAACTAAAAAAAAAACGGAACTCTTATAACATCACTTTTTAGCCCGTTTGTCCGTTAGTCTATCCATCTGTTTGTCAAGACTTCAAATTTCTGGTATGCGTTAGGATAAAGAGTTGATTAATACTAATTGAGTGGGTCTACAGTCTATTGATAAAAATGATTTCTTAAATAAAAAGATACGTCTATTTTTGGTGGAAATCACAAAGTGTTTTATATTACATTTTCAAGGAAAATTCGTCCATCAATAAAGAGCTTTAAATAACCTTCACTGGGCGAGTCCGACATGCACCTGTGTGATTTTTATGTAATTTAAAAATTATTATATATAAATTTATTCATTCATTATTAAAATTCATATATATGTTCGTATATTACATTATTTTAATTTATCTTTTCAATCGTCAGTGGTTATCAGGTGCATTCCAGATACTAAGTACCTTTAATGTCTCTCTCGTGTGTTATAATCACGATATCATTTTAGTTTTTCAAGAAACCTAATGTAATTTAATGTTATATTCTAGTTATTTATTTATTTCATTAATGAGTATGTACTTTTACTTTACGTAAGCAGCAATAGTTTTATAATAAAGTTTATGTTAATTTATACACAGCAAAAGAGTGAATGGCTTTGTTTTTTTTATCAATAGTGATATAAAGGCATTACCTTCTTAAATCAGCAGATGATACTTAAATGTAGTTTAACAATGTCCTTATATAATTAAAATTTTAATACACTCGATAATAATATTTATTTTATTTCAATAATTATCACGTTTAAACAACATTTTTAGCATAAGAGAGTAAAAGTAACAAATTATCACCAACAATAATACGAATTGGCTTTGAAGCCAAACTCGGTTTCCGGAATATTATATATAATTCAGTTTTGCTATTGATATTCATAAATAACATTGTCAATTCAAATCACTATGAAAATTCTTTCGAGAATTTCTATAAATTGTATCAAAACAATGTCAATTTTGATTTATTTGTAGCAATAAATTTTATTTCAAAAACGGGGATATGGGATTAATAATGGAACGGGATTCTGATGTTAATTAGAAAATATCTATAGAGAAAGATGAAATATATATTAACTATATCGTTATATCACTATGTGATCACTATCACAATCAATAAAAAAAATCACTGATCAGAACTATAATTTTACATAATATTAAATTAATTATGTCAAATTAATGAGGACTTGCCGCTGACAGATTTTCCAAGAGCTTTGACAAGGCTCGATAAAGCCTCTAATGAATATATATTACATTTATTATACTTTACAAAACTGTAATGAATTATGTGAATTCTATTCTTTAGCCTTTATTGAAAAGGAAAATGTTTATTGAAAATAAGTTTATAAAAAACATTTCATAGTCAAAGCTACCATTGGCTGGAAAAGATATATGCCTCAGTCCTGGCGACAGAAACAAAGCAAGCTTGTTTTTTTTTAAATCCAATTTATAGACCTACAATTTATTATAATCTTTAAATATCCTTACAGTGAAGGCCTCGTTCGAAGCAAACGGTATGATCTTAATATAATATTATCTAAGATATTTATGTAGAGAATATTTAAAAGTATTAAGAAGTAATTGGCAACAAGAAGTTTGTCATCTCCCGTTTTGACAAATAAATATTTTTACCAAAACCTTTGCCTTCGATTGACAAGATACCATGATTTGGTAAAATATAATTTTATATGTTTTTATATACTCTAGTTTTTATTTTTGTACAAATATTTATAGGTATATACACAAATGTTTATATATTTATTATATTATGGAATATTTATTTAAATAAAAAAAAAGGTTAAAACTTCCCAATTGGGTTATTTCCGCAAAAGACACGGAATAGACTATTGCAGGCAAGACTTGAACGAAAAAAAAACCTGAAAGGGGTTTTATAGGGCTGAAAAAGCTGACTACGGGTGATACCCTTAGTTTTACAGCCGTCGATAGATGACAGCAACTGCTTACGATTACTTACGAGTACTTACTTATGTTCGTCAGTTTCTTTAGTGGTTATAAAAAAATATATACTAAAGATGCTCTAAGAGGGCATAGAAAGAAGAATTTAGTTTTTACAATCTTAAACATAAAAAGTTCAAATTTTTTACCAAATCTGAATATTATATAGATTCTTACAAACATGATTACATGATACAAATTTTAATCGCTAGCTTAGTGAACGAAACATAAAATTTATAAGGTTATAAAAAACTTATATAACCATTTTCAGAGAGAGCTAGAAAAATAAAAGTAGTATCTACTCAATAGCTAGGTAATCGAGAACAAATATGTGCAAAACCCAACCGCGAGCTGTAATGGCACAGAGCCAATACCGTCTTGTCGACAGACGAGGCTGGTTTGCAAACATAATATCCGACTTTAGGCTTTTGTCGTGAATCCACCATTTTCTACAATAAGAAATAAATGCATAATTAAACATTATTATCTTATATAACATTTTTAGGTCATTTTTTATTTTACTTACTGGTTTTATATATTAAATTTCTGGTTATATATATTTTTTTCATCTAGTTCTAGTTCAAAATCAATTTATATAAGTAAAAGGACAACCTATATAAAATGAGATGTTGCCATAATTTTACACGAAAATTTTATATTGACTGCTTTTTAAACATTTGTTCCCAAAAGAGAAAACGGAATGGAACAGAACAGTTATGTTATATATTAAGTATTTTATTTGAGGGTTGCTTAATTGGGTCTGTTCACAAACATGTCACGACTACCGACCAATATAAATTGACTGATTTGTTTGTATAAACGTATTGGAAACTTAAATTTGCAACCAATTATAGTTATACGATATATAAAATGTATGGACTTGTTACTGACAAGTCAACTATTATGCAAAAGTGTATATTAATAGAAAGATATTATCAACAATAAAAGTTATATATTTAAAAGTTGCTGCACTTCAGTAGGTAAGCGGCTTTCTGAAACGTTTGTGGATTTTGTCCGTCAAATGAAATGAGAATTTTAAATATTTAATTCTCTATACAATATTTATTTACAAATGAAAATTTTCAATATTATTTGGACAGCTGCAAAGATACAATAAAAGAATATTTCCGAAATACGTCTTAAATAAGCTACCGAAAAGTATGATAACCCCTGTTTTATATAAAATCTTTTCTTAAAATCATTTTCAAACACTTGAATATACAAAAATATATTTTATATAAAAAAAGCCATTACCTTAGATTAGGTTTTTTATACTTGAATATAAAAAAAAACCTAACCAAAGGTAATGGTTTAATAACATATAAAAAATTATTACAACTGTTTTAGATTAAATATAATTATTAAGCATGAATCCTGCAACACATCTCTGATTACTATATTACGTCAGGCTTTAATGTTAAGCCCTTAAATGTCAGGCAATCATACAAGGTAGCGAGCACTACACGAAATTAGTTCGTCAAATTCATTATAACAACTTCACCAACATTGTTAACACCAGCAATTAGTAATTGTATGTGTATTAATTCACCATATATTTTTGTTATTCTGTAGTATTTTATATATTCCGTAATAATGTTAACGAGAAGTTTAAAATAAGTTTTTAATAGAAGTAAATTGCGAAACCTACACTTTTTTCAAACTTATTTACGCGGCACTGAATTTTATTTATTTTTAATAGATTACAGAAACATTTTAAGGTAACCGAATACGTTAAAAATTTTTCAACATAATAGGTGCATATTATAAAAACCTGTAACAGATTATTTTTTAATTTCTCTTTTTTACTGATTATAATATTAAAATCGACTAATTTAATAAGTGTAAAGAAAAAATGTATTTTATGTACAAAAACTTTCATAACCTGCACTATAAAAACAAATAGCATAAATCATATTATGTATTAAACTAGAGAAACAGATGTATTGTAGCCAAAACAGATAAGTAAGTCCTCCAAAAAATAAGTGGCATCAACTCAATAGAATAGGTAATTCAGGACAAATATGTGCGAAATTGACCCGAGTTCTGATGGCACGGAGCCAACACCATCACATATGTGTCAACACTGTCCCATTTTGGGCTTTGTTGCGACTACATTCCGATATTAGGTTTAAATGCATACATTTTGAACGGAAATTGAATTTACGAATACACCTGACGATGGCCGACCATTACATAAAGTGCAAGGTAACGTGATTATAAATTGGTATGTATAATTTAAACAATTTACAATAGATACAAAAGAAATCTTACTAATGTGCTTTGATATTTTAGATACAAAATAAAGGTTCATGTCATTGATTCTTAAAATAGCACTTACACTAACATTCAAATAAATGTTTTTGAGTAATACTAGTGACTTTATTTAACTACATAATATAACAAATAATGACACAATTGAAGACATAATGCTATATTGTGATTAGTGCATCTGCAACGCATTAGTATTCAGTGGATGAGTCGTCAGTGAAACCGCCAAGACACAAGGTGGAATAATAACGTTGTACCAAGTAATAGCTACCTTTAAAAATAAACTTTGTATTTGAGTTAACTCTTAATAACAAGTTTTTACTAAGCTTAGATAGGTAAGATATTAGGCCAATATATTAGACTATTATATATATTGCTTAAAACGTAATATTTCTAAAATGGTTAGTTATATTAAATCAAGTTACCTATATAATGCTTAAATGTAATCGATTAAAATAATTCTGTATTAGACCAACATAAAAGCAGGATTGTCGAGAGTGTTGTAAGATTCAATAAAACAGGTCACAATACAATGAAGTCCCTGAAACAATGTTCTGGTATCAAGTTTAGTTCCACAGACAATATTATCAAATAGTCTAAGTCTAGTATTGGTAATAATAATTCCATAGTTCCAAAATTTAAATCAGATCAAAGCCATGATAAATGAACAAACCTGTATTAATTGTGTCAAAAGTGACACAACTTAAATGGCATAATTGTCATGGCTTTGATCTGATTTAAATTTTGGAACTATGGAATTATTATTAAATTTGTTTTGATTTTGTAATACCTGCTAATGAAATTAGCATTCTGATTCAAGGATACTGAAGACGGAGGTTTGTTGCTGACAGTTTACCTTGCGGGTAATACAGGAGATACGAGACTTAGATACAAGATTAAATTATTTATTGATTACAACAATAAGATATATATTTAACAGGTAGAAGAATTTTCAGACATAAATGCCTTTTGAGATTTATATGTTTAATAGAAGTGTATTTATATATGTTTTAGTTATCATGATCAAGATAGTTTGTCGTTTCCAAATTGTCTGGAATATTATAGTTCTGGTTTAAAAATATCGATCCATAAAATCAAATGAGAACAAAGAACTATGACTTTCATTTTAATAATTAGAATGTATATAAAAGAGGTATAATGGTCTCCAATTACCTTCCACTTCAACTCTCTTTGAAGCTTTATAGTTTCAGGCAATTAATTCTGTAGAATCTTAAGTGGGCGGTCGTTTGTTTACAACACCTAAAATATTAAAATATATCTATATTCAAAGGTTAAGTATTGTTATACTTAAGTACTTCCAAATATTTTCCACTTTGGTGATAAAAATACCTATAACCTTTAAATATCAGCTGATCTTATAAAAAGGATAATTTTTTGAAATAAAAAATATTTCTAATAAAATATTAACAAAGAAGATATAATGTACAAGCAAAATAACTATAAAGTTTCATTTCAAGCCGTTTAGCAGTTTCTGCAGGAGAGATTCACAAACAAACATCTATGTATTCGTTTTTCGAAAAAATCTTTTTTATAATAGTAAAAGTACTTTTTTATTTTTTTTTAAATTAATCTACTAATTATACAATGGCTTTACCACAGCCAGTCATTACGCATATTGCATCATTAATATTTCCCGCTGCTGGCTGCTAATTCAGAATCCTAAATCAGTTGTTGCACTTATTATTTCTGTAGCATCGCTCGCGGCTATATAACTCCGTAGTCTGACAAGTTTTCTTATGTATAGTATTCCAGAGTAACGGGAATAACCATTCCCGTTAATCTGGAATACTCACCAACCGGTGATTTGGAGAAATATAATTATTACGACCACACTATTTTCTTATCTATTGTCCTGACCTTTTGACCTTTGTTACCTCTTGAGAGCTTATCATTTAATACGGTTATTTTATTTGGATAGATTTATGGCAACAATTATTATCATATAGGTACTGATAGAAGGTTTTATGTATATACCGGTATGAAGGTGGAAAACGTCCATCGCGTGCGTTACATGGTTACAACCACAATAGGTCATCCATTATATTCTTGGTCTCATTCAACGCGGTATAGCCAGCGATATATATTTATAAACTTCGGCAGTCTAGATCTCATAGTATCTGTAATAAGGAAATAATAATAAACATACATAAATCAAGGTCTTCAGATAATAAGTTATAGAACTTGTTTTGAAGATAATCAATATTTTAATGTTTATGATACTTCAATTTCAAGAATTTTTAGACAATTCCAGAGTACGAGATAATTTTAATTCCTTATGTGGCGAAAACAGACTATTTATCTAATGAAATTCTTTATGGATATGTACAGGGACACTAAAATGTAATTAAGGTTTTCAATCTAAATACCTAACTCAAACTTAAATACAGGATGTCGTGATATACATAACGTTGTATTCTCATGAATTATAAAAACAATCGTTTTTAAATAGCGATTTTATAAAATGTTAATAAATTTTTTATATGTAAATCTACGAAATCTTTAGAAGAGGAGTGTTCAAATATTAGTCAATAAAAATAAAACTATTTTTTACGGATTAAAACTCGCGTTAATTTGGTTACATATTTATTTTAACCCGACGTTTTGAATGCTTTGCAGCAATCGTGTTCTCGGGTATACGAGATGTTAGTGTCTGTCAGTAAGTCAGATCTGGTTAATACGACGGGAGTGACCATAGGTGAGTTTTGTATTATACTTGCTGTAAGTCGGGGCATCCTTCATGATTTTTTCTCAACATTATTAAACTTCTATTAAAATAGCTCATCATACTGGTTTTTGTCCAAATCATTTGCTTTGACTGCTGTTAGACTGTGGAACGAGTTCCACATCGGGAACCATATCGGGAAAGCCCCTACTCGCGTTTTTTAAACGTAGAGTGAAGGTTTTTTATCTACATAAATAAAGTATATATTTTTATGCCATCTTATTTGTATATGTTGTATATATGTTATTATAAATATATTATAAGTAACGTCACATTTTATTTAAATTACCATTATTATAGTTATATAATATTTATGTTTGATATTCTTAACTAGATTCTTTCCTTTTTTTTTCATATTTTTTATATTTTTATATGTAATTATAATTCTTATTAGTATTATAATTTTTATTTTTTTTTGCACGCCTACCAATAATCTCTCTTGTACTTTGTAGGGTTGGCTGGTAGATAATGTTTTTGTAGCATTAAGCCCGCCTTTTGAGCTTTGTTTTTGTATTTAGTGCAATAAAGAATTAAATAAATAAATAATAAATTATTGACTCTTACAGATCAAAGTAGATTATTAAAATTAGGTTAATTTGTAATGTGTTTGGAGAGTCATTTGGGACGTTTAAAAACTTTTTGATAGAATATATGTTACTTCCGTATTACTACGATAAAGTACTAAAAGTCATACGCGAAACAGTTGATATTTCAGATGAAACAGCATAGAAAGTTATAACACCATTAAACGATCTGTAAAGTTTGTCCAGGAAGGCTCGTGTATAAAAAACAAAAAAAAAAACAGTCTTCTAAAAAAGCGGGTCCTGATTGATAACAAAAAAACCTGATATTTCGTCATCCAGACCGGAGCTATTCCTATTAAAGTATAGGAATACAATTAAAACATACTAGTACTTACAAACATTCATAATGATTACAAAATCAAAACAACCAAGTCTTACGAACTGATTGACGTGTGCATGTAAGTGTTTTTTCGGCTAGTTTCTCGTGACCTTATTATGCAATTGACTTCCTTTTGATACCCATTGATACGTTTTCATGTAACTGATTACTTTTTAGCGAAATCGATTGAATATATTTTTTAAAACTAAATGCCGCGCATTCGCGATTTATAACAAAAATGAAAAAAACTGCAATAAGTTGTTTTAGTAGCTTAAGTAAATGATAGCGGGTAGTAATAATAATCTTAAAATAAAACTAAAATGACTTCAATACAAAATACAGTCACAATATAAAAACAAACAAACATTTTTTTAAAATAAATAATCAAGTAATAAATATAACCAAATATAAATAGAACAATAATTATAGAAATAATTAAATTAATAATTAATTCTTGTCTGATGTTCGACTTTACGCCATATGGCCATACTAATAAGCAATGCGCGCTCTGCATCTGCTTTGAACGTTTTCTGAAACAATAAATCATTTTTTCTGAGCAAGTATCAGTAAGCAACCTATGTTTTACTGAAAAAAAAATTCTTTCGAGGTAATTCATTTTGTAGATATGTCCTTCAAACCTACTTGTAAGAGGTTTTATTATAGTATTTCTCAATTATTATAATTGAAATCCTAATTTAGGATTTATTATTGTTTTTATTATTTTTATAGTTGAAATTCTTTGTCAACAATTATAAATTTATAAAGACACGATACTGTGCTCTGAGCGGTCCTGTTCACGTGGTATATAAAAAAAAAATCTTAACCAGAAAATTAATGGGGCTCGCATCTATCACCGTTAGATGTTTATAAAATCTGAGGGTAGTTTTACTTAGTGCATCTGCACCTTGACGTAATAAGATATGATCACTTTGAGTTGCTATTTATTACAATAAGGGAAAATTAGTCTATTACAAAGGTTCGGAGTACAAACAAGTGCTGCAGGACGGATATATTACTTAATTAGATTTCTATGCCTGTCTATGACTGTAGCCATCTTGGATACAGAAGGTTTAATAAAAGCAAACAAGTAACAATAGAGGTTGTTACTATGTAATAAGGATGCATATTGCTTGGAAAGAGACGGTGTGACGTATCAAGTCACAGGCTGTATCGATTTCACTGGTATGAACTAGTTCATTTTAATTATTTTCTATATGAAAGTAATAATAAGACGACAAACATTTTAAATATAACCATATTGTATATACGTAGAAATAAATATTGTAAAGAATAGGGAAGAATATAACGTGTCGTTTTAAAATTACCTGTTAGTATTGTTGTTCATATTTTGCTAATTTGTACGTTTTCCAGACTTATACACAGACACATTCATATAGATATTTCTTTTATTCTATACTTATTAAAATAGACTAATCGCTAAATATTTAATACATTGTATGTATTCATATATGTATTACACATGTATGGAAATTTAATTTTGCCTATCGCTTATGGCTTGAGACTGTTAACCGCAACGATTTTATACTGATTTTACTAAGACTAGACATGTCTATACAAAGGATTACTTCTTTTTTATGTAATTGCAAAATCCATGCACCTTACTTAGAGTAAGACCGATATATGCTCTAGATACGGATGTTGTATTGGAGTACAATAGTTTTAATTAAAGAAGCGTTAGTATAAACTTAGCGGTAGTCGATTATGAGTATTTTTATTAAACATTTTTCAAGATCTTTAAGAAGATACTGAATCCAATTTACGACTGTTTTATCTTGGGTCTCGGCTGAACGCTTCTTAACAATTCCTCGACTTTGATGTAAATTTTATTTATACTGAAAAATCTTTTGTTATATTTAATGTTTCTTTTGCAAAACGAAAATATTGTTATTTGAGTATATAATGTTTTAACTTCCGAGAGATTTTAATTTTAATAAGTATTTTAGTTTCCAACAAGCGCATTTTAAAGGATTAAATGCATAAATAGCTTATTTGTGGTACAGCGCTCATGTTCTGAGGAAGCCTATGTGTGGCTTAACGGAAATAGACTAACAAATAGAGATTTTCTTTATAGCTGGGATTCACATTAAGTTGTTTAAAAGGGCAAGTCTCAATCCAGACGTAAGTGCCGTCATAATATAGAGTAACTCTTATCATTAAGTGAAGTTAGTGCTAGTTAATTAAATTAGTTTTAATTTTTATGTGTGTTGTCATATAATTAGTACTAAACATAGATAAATATTATATTCATTTGCTAACCTTATTATAAATTATTAAATATTTTTTTATCTATAGTTTGGACGTTGTTACACATGAAAATTATATACATTATACATTTTCAACGTCAGTCCTATCAAAGTTTGAAAGCATATCATACATATGTTGCATTTCTTAGTAAACTAATATTTCGCAAGTATTTGAATCGATTTATAGCAAAGTTGCGAAATTATGCAACATTGCGCTGTGACTTTCGCAGCTCCCGAGAATTGCAAGTAACACTTTGTAATCCAAAATTTCAATTAAAATATTCAAATGTTCATATTTCAAGTTCTTTACTCTGACTAACAGACTAAATTACTTGATAAAGCTTTCAGTAGTTTAGATAACAAAATTTAGTCAGTTTGCGTGACCCCTTAGTATATATTTACTCACCCACAAAAAACCACAATGAAATAAATTAAACAATTATTCAAATGGGTGGTAAATGAGGATGATATGCAAATCATTGGACTCACCCAGCTACCGTTAATCATTTTTGTCTGACGATATATCGTTAATTATCTGATTTATTGAGATCGTTGTTCAATGGAATAATTTGATACCATATTCGATTTTCTGGTTTTTCAGGTACTGTTTTATTTACAATTTTGTCATCGAATATACTATTTTCGAATTATTGACAAAGCTCTTGCAACTTGATTGAATAATGTAAGCTGTTTATATATTACGTATAATACATAAAAAAAGCTTTATCCGGTCCTACTTACTTCCATATCGGAAATTTCTCGACTAGTTCCGAACACATCGGGGTGTTTACTAATGAGCTCGGAGCATGGTGGAATAGAGGTTTGAACTTTTTTATTTTAGCAAAGCATATATATATTATTAATATAATTAATTCCATGAATAAATGAAATAAATATTATTTTCACAAAGTGACAATAATATTTGATAAGGAGTATATGAAAATTTCAGAACTTTATGAGAAACTTATTATACAATTAGAAGCTAGAGAAATCAGGTCAGTATGCAATATTTGGAGTGACCAATTTATTTTAAAATGATTTTCCATTCTCGTACAATTGAGGTAGCTTCTTGTTCTGTTGATACGCACACATAAATACATAATATATTAATACATCCGGAGTAAGTTCGTTGAAGTGTTAATATTGAGTCAAATTTATACGCTCAAACACTCTCCAAACTTTCAACTGGAACACAGTTTGATAACAAATATCAATGTGTAAGCGTAACCATAAAATATTTGTAAATTCCTGGTCACAAGCAATTTGCGAAGCTTTATACAAATAAATATTTCACGTTCAAAAAAACGCTATTCAAATTTTTGAATAGTATTTTTTGCATATTTGCTAGGTCGTTTGTTAGTAATAAATATTTATTGGATAAATATGGAAATTTTAAATTATCATTTTTATATAAATGTTTATTATTTTATTACAATTACAGGATTAGAAACAAAAAAAAAAAGACTGGTAAGAAAAATGCTTTATTAAGTTAAAAAAATCCTTACATAACAATAGAAAACTATGGGCTAAATAGCACAGTGAAAGCATATTTTGATATAAAAACGCACCTTTTTGTTTAATTTAAAAACTTATCTTTAGTATTTTATACAAAAAATATTTAACAAATAAATTAATATTGCAATACAAAAATACAACAAATAACGAACGAAAAATATATTTGTATGTTTAATAAACTGCTCCCTAGTAGCTTATAACGATCGGAGAACCATTATGATAATAAGTAAAGAAAACATCTCATCGTATTCCAATGGTTCGTTATTGTATCTCGAGCGTATTCTGAATGACGTATTCTTCAAATTCATTGCTAAGCAATTCTTGGATATGGTATTAATACAAAGGAATTATAGAAGCCCCGTTTATCATAATAGCCCCATAAAATATTACTTAAATGATCTTAAAATATGTATTATAAGTAATTAAGGCAAATATTATAAGTTTTGTATGTTTAATAATTAAGTTATAATACTCAATGTAGAAGGTCTGATTATAAAGATTACGTATGGAATTTATAATGTCAATTAATTCTTCGAACATATGTATGTTTCAAAAAAACATTTCAAGAAAAATTGTAAAGAAACAATAATAAAGAAAAATGGTAATCCTAATGCTTTTAAATAAATAAAATAATTTGTTATTTGAAAAGGAACCTTTTTATTAAAAATGATGAAAGATTAACATATTTTTTTCACAAAGTGTTATGCTCACGACGGATTAGAGATGGCGCTGTTTGCTAACATTTCACAAATTACTTTCGTTTTCTTTAGCCAGGTTTATTTCGTCAACATGATTGAAGGCTTTGAAATATCGTTTATGGCATCCGAGATAGGATTTATCTTTTCTTATTTTAATAAGAATAATTCAAAGAATTTTTATGTTCGCTATTGTTTTAGGCTGTGATTTCAATTTGAATTGAATTTTTTTCTTAAATATTTATCTAATATTATATAAATGGAGAAATCATATTTATTTAATTTTTATAATAATGTGTTCAATATAGTCGATAGATATCAAAAAGAAAAGAATGCTAATTCGCTTCTGACAATATTTGATTACATTGAAAGGTATCTAAACCAATCAGAATAGAAACTATGTTATATAAGATTTCATTCTCACCGAATGGAATTTACTTTGTTACTCGACAAGCTTCTTCAATTACATTCAAAGCTATTGCGATCTAAAATAAATATATTTTAAGTATAAAACAATTTACTAAAGTGAAACTAAGTATATGAAGATTTTATTATTAAACACACGGTTTCAGGACATTTAATAATTTTCTGAATGTTATTATTAGTTTATGTGATTATGGACATGTTAGGCTAAAAAAATGTTCCTAAACTAATTATAACATATATACATAATAATTTTTTTGGTGAAATATATATTTTTAATTAAAAAATAACTTTGAGGAATGAACCTCAAAACCTTTCATTAGAGACTTGGTAATAGAGTCTGAATAATGAAATTAGAATTTTCAAAGTACTTTTATTACAAACGTTTATTTAATTGCTACCGAGATTAAAAATAATAAAATACCTAACACGCAATAAAAGTCACGTTGTAATATAATATCTTTTCATTCTCAATTAATATAATTGTAAAATTTTTATATGTATAAATGTTTCTCCATTATTCACACAATAAAGAATAAAGCAAAAGAAATAATGTTGACGTAAAAAGAACAGAAAAAAAAATCAAAATCAAAATATAAAAAAGTACGGAGATAACTAAAATGAAATAACTGTCGGAATAACATACAAAACTACATAAACAATGTTATTAAAAGGTATGTAAGCATTAGCGAGGAATTTTTGTAAATATTACAGCCAAAGGTGTAAAAAGGCTTACATAAAGTTAATTTTGTTGGTAATTGTTAAAAAGGTTGACTGACTGATTATAATTCAAAAATAGACTTCTTTTAAGGTTTAATCTCCGTTTCTCCATTTTCCATCATTCGATTCAAAGTATCTTTTCTCACAATTGTGGTTGTTGTTGTTGTTTGAAAATCGACTTTGGTGGATATTTCAGAAACCGAGAAGTATTCCCAGATATTAAATAAAAATAAAAACACTTTTCTACTTGGAATAGAAACGCCGTAGGATATAAAAAATAACTACAAGCCAAAGGTTAAATAATATAATATATTTTTTTTTAGTTTATATATGTAAGTTTCTTTGTTTGAAATATCTGAAATAACTGAAAGATCAAAGCCATATGTATAAACGAGAATAAACATATTATTAGCTAAAGCACTTGTTTACAAATAGTTTTATATTTACAAAACATCAAAAAGTTGTATTTTTTGTGTTTTTTCGTAATGCTCCGTATTTTTTGTAATGTACGGTCCATTTCTAAAATAAAGTACACTAAATCATTATTTTGGACATAAGGAAAATTGGGACATGAAAAAGACTATAGACCGAAATGGTTTATTTATTTATTTGTTGCAATTTGAAACGCGAGGAATTGTTGTTCCTAAAAACAAGTTAAGTTGTTTATACTTAGCTACGACGACTATATCTAAAAAGAAAAAAAAACTGTAAAAAGAATATGAATATTTGCAGTTACATATTAAATATATTAATAATATTGAGGTCAGAGTCGTGCTTAATCATCACATCATCTCAAAAATTGTAGAACGCTACCGACTTTTAATCATCCTATCAAAAGTAACACTACACTGAGTGCACATTTCAAAGTTTGTACATAAACCTAAATTTTCAAGTTAAGTTAAAATAAATGACCCTAAAAACCAAAGCTCTTACAATGGAAAACTTTGTAATTGCATTGCGGAAAGTTTTGAGAAGTAATAAGATTCCCTTATTGCCTGTCAATGTGTTTCAAAGTTAAGTGATTTCTTGAATTACTTAAGAAACTAATAAGGCTGCCAAGTAAAATCTTTTTTTTACTTTGTAATTTTCATACAATATTTATTTCTCTTAATGAAATTTCATAATTTAAACAATGCAGATTTCGTATTTTAATATTTCTAAAGCCATTTTAAATGCAAGGCTTAAAATATTGAAATAAATACCACTTTACAATAACAGAGAAAAATATGAAATTGTATCCTTAAGAAGAATTGTATCCTTTAAACATTATTCTTACTTTATATCCTTGACCTTTTCACGTGTCACCAAATTCACATCATTTGACTGTTAGATTTCTTAATGTAATCAATAAGCAAATGTAATAGTTACTCCATCAAAATGGATACCAAATACTATAGATTAGTATCTATAGTATTTGGTATCCATTTTAATATTTATTGATTAGATAAGTAACTATAGAATAAGAATAAGATATATTTATATCAATAATAACTATTGATATACTAGGATCAATAGGACTCATTATTGATATAAATTAGTCGTTAGACCGTACATCGTATATATGTGTGTTATTTTATAAATATATGTTGCAAATTTTTCTCAACTCTCTTCCTGTATAAGTTATATTAAAATTAAGACAATTTTTAATTTGTTGCAATAAAAAAAGTTATATTTACAAAACACCAAAAAAATACAAATAAAAAAAAATAAAAAAAGCCATATATCTTCTTATGAAAAAAAAATATAGCTTTGCCATTTCCCTTTACTCATTTTATGTTAAAAATACAGAAACTATCTGAAAAAGGTAATAAAACGCATCAACGCTAAGGTCAAAACCATTACGATATACAATATACGTATATTACATATACGTACTTATATGAGCGGTTATTAGACAATATAATGATAATTTATTGCTACATAAAACTCACCGACTCAGCACTTATTAACCATCACTTCAAATCCTTTAACAACACATTTAACTGTGGCAGAGAGTTATTAAGTATACAGTAAGTAATATAAACAGGATAAACATTGTAACACTTGAAATTAAGTTCGTGGTTTAACCGGCTCACAGGATATAGACACGTGCGTCCTGGACGGTAGTCGGCACCATACTGACAGGGATGCTGACGGTTGCTACGATACGACACCCATTTTCCACCCCCTGTAGATTGGGCCGCCGCCCTAGAACGCAACCTAGTTTATGTATAGATATCAGGATAGCATGAATATCCATCCACTTTATTTCTTCTGATAGGTATTGTGGTTTTAATAGTTTTGTGCGGCTAATATGACTCCATTTTTTAAAATTAATTGTAATTTCATTACAATGTTTAGCTATCATTTACTATTACAAACTAAACAGATTTACTATACTAACCCACTAAAATACGTTTATGTAACAATTAAAAATATTTAATTTCAAAACAAATTTGCAGGCAAATTCATAAGACACCATCATGTCTGCACGAAGGGTGAAGCTCTTTGAAATGAGATTTTGATTGATTACCAAGCGGCCTTGCTTTCATGGTAAGACGATGTTTGCGGAGGATTGAAGAATTCGTCATTAAAGTCACCACATCAAGAGATTAGTTGAACATGATTGGTCTTAAAATCATATTTAAAATTTAAATATTTTCTTTTTAGTATTAGTTTTTTAAATCATTGAACTTTTTACATTTCCTGTATTTTACTTGAAACTACTATATCAGTATTCACTACAAAGTATTGGTAAACAAGTTCAAAATTTATGGATACTGAAGTATTAGTTGCAAAAGATTTTCTTAAAAGTAATATATATGTCAAAAATCATTTATCATGCAAACTAAGACAAAAAGCTACCTAGCTTAATTGAAATTCTTTTCCAATAAATAGGGTCACCAGGCATGTACATTCAGAAATAATATTATTAAAGTACATTTTAATTAGATAACTCAATATAAAAACAAACTTAGATATTTTTTTATTTATTTTTTAAATTAACAACACAATATAAGACCATTAAATTAAATAAGTTATAGCAGTAATAAAAGTTAACTGTAACTTATTTATGATGCTAATTGAGACACGCATAATTTAAAATATATGTATTTAAGAATCCTATTCTCAAACATAGTTCACTGAGTAAAATAAAAAACTGAAAACAGTAAAATTTCATAAAATAATTATGAATTAAATAGAAACGTCAATGCGTCGCAGACATATTTAATTTTAGTATTATTATAATAGTAAATGAATCAAATGGCAAATGAAGATATAACATGACAAACAAATTTCCGACGATAAAGTTAGGAAAAGATATACTCCGATTTATGTTACAAGTGTCGTAAAGTTTTACTTGATTTTATTACTTTTTTAAGTCTTTATAATGTGTTTCTGGTAAATTAATTTTAACGATTTCATTACTGGATATTGTAATAGTGGATTGGACCTAGTTTGGATTGCCTAAACGGAAATTTTGTTAAATATTTTTTGTTGTTGTACTTATTGCGTTTTTATCGGCGTGCTTCATATAATTCCTATGGTATCCATTGTTCGAGCATTCATGTTTTTTTTACTGAATTATAACTGTTTCAGTAATTCACATTGACATGATTGTTTGATTTACTTCCAGAACAAAAATTTTGCATGCAAAAATATACCGTGCTTTATTAATAGTACCTTTGCAAATAACCATCATTGTTTCCTCGAGGTTTTTGTACAGTCTTGGTATCGCAGCGGACGCCGTAATACATATTGCCATTTTATTTTATTTTTTTGAATTTTTTTTTCTGGATTCTGTTTTGAATTTAGTGTGGATTTTCTATTTGAATTTTTCAATGATTCGAAAACAATTAAAACATTAAATTCAAAACAAAAAAACACGAACATAAAGTTGATATAAATTGAAATAGTTATTCCAAACAAAACGCCACATTTTTATATTAAGATGTTATATGTTCAGTTGATCAAAACGCTAATTTAATATTTAAGGATTTACTATAAACCTAATTTTATAGTTTCTTATTCTATAATAATTAATTTTATTAAGTTACAAAATTTTGTTTAACATATATTATTTATTTTCTATAGTTTCTTTTCATAGAATAAGCTTAAGTTGTTTAATTACTATTATTCAATATTATTATCTTTTAAAGACCACTACAAAGAAAATTAGACTTTAATTTAGGTTAGTCTTTTGAAACAAGATTTATACAAAGGCATTCAGGCACTTTTGGCTCCGTGTTTCATGAGAGAATGCAAATGCTAAAATCATAAAATAATTTTAAATCTTTAATAAAGTTTTTATATTTGTTAACACAGCTTTATATTTTTGTTATTTTTTAATTTTTTATGCATATGAAATTGGAATGGCTGTTATTTGAACGTCATCTACAAAAAAATATAATATTTAATTTTCATTTAAATATAAACTATCTTTGTAGGATAAGATAGGAAAAAAAACTAAGATTGCCCAAATATATTTTGGTAACTATTAAAATCTACCATGTTTCAACCATAAGTTCTATAACCGCAGTTTTTTTTTAGTTATAATATTTGCGATAAAAACTTCCGTTCAATTCCTCAAACTTTTTATAAATATTCTATCTCATTCATAACTTCTCGGTCGATATTTTATTGAATACTGTATATAGTGTAAATAGATTTTGCTATTCTATTTCTGAGAGATTAAAATGTAAACTATCTATTTATTCATTAGGCTTCTATATACGCGGTGGAATTGAATTTTATTCTCTATAGTTATTAAGCTTTAGTAACAACAACAAAATAGAGTTAGTTAAGTAACGCGTGACATGCATTGATAATAGTTTAAATCTCAGAACTATTTGTACACAACACCTAAGTATAGGTAAAGTTTCAATGTTGTAAAACTAGGTTAAGCTTAGCTCAATTACTATAAATAGAAGTTGATTGCTTTACTTGTTAAAATGTAATCTATATATTAATTTTATTTAAATAAAATTTTTAGGTGTAAATGTTAACGTCTAATATACTTCTAAACTTATATATTGAAAATGTTAAAATTACAATAATTCGTATGCACAACTCTATGATGAATATAATATATGTTATGTATTTATTCACCCATATTTATCTTAAAAGAGAAACAAACATTAATACTTACAATATTCCTTGAAATAAATGAATTATAAAGATAATATAAAAAAAATCTTAGATTTTCACGAGTACACATTTGAAATAAAAGTATATTTCACGGATTAAAGTCGCGTATAATTTGGTTACATTTTAATTTTAAACCGACGTTTCGAATGCTTTGCAACAATCGTGTTTACGAAACCGTTTAAACCGTGCAAAGGAACCGTTGGAGGTGACTATTTAACATACTTACTGACACTTACATCTCGTGTACCCCTAAACACGATTGCTACAAAGCATGTAAAACGTCAGGTTAAGATTAAAATGTAACCAAATTACACGCAAGTTTAATCCGTAAAAAGTAGTTTTATTTCATATATAAAAGATAATATATCTAAGGCATAAATAAACTTATCAAAATAAAAATCCCTAAGTCTTTCAAAAGTAGCACTACAAAATGGATAGGTACTAACTAAATATATTTTATTCCACTCACTCCACATTGACTGTATTTAAACTGGGCAACCAATTTCATGTATCACAATATGAAATAGTGGTGTTAGACTGAAGCCCAAATAACATCTCCCTTGATAGTAACAATATGGTGGACCAATATTCAACTTTGTTTGTACAGTATAGTGATTAGGCTCAAGTTGATTGAGTCGTTTTAACTTTGTTGAGTGCTGAAGTCGTTATCAAAGTCATTTTCGTTTACGGAACGGCAAGGTAGAAAGTGGAAATACTCTCTTGTAGCATTTTGTCTAATCGGTCGAAATACCTATATGAAATTGAACAATTAGCTTATGAGTACATAAAATCATTTTTTTTTTTCAGGTGTATGTGTGTTTTTAAGAGCATTCTCACGATATAAGCCTATGTCAGGTGAGAGAAGTCAAACGTCCCTCCCGTCAAGGTATGACCTGGGAAAAAAACGACGGTTGTGTTTCCGTTTTTTTTCCAAATAAAAAAAAAAGGCTATACCGCTTTAACTATTACGCTTTGCAACAGCAGCAGCAGGCCATTACTCATTACACGGCCATCAGCTCAGTACTCTGAGAGTCTCAGGATGCGACCTCCTCAAAGGGGTCGTAACAGTTGTTGGAGTAGATTGACTCCTTTCGTGCGATCTTGTGCAGGAACTTCCTGAAGTACCGTGAATTGCTGTACAAGACGGAATATGAGTTTGTTTGTCTCGGGGTTGTTCCAACGATCAGTGTTGGCGAATACCTTCCTACTGTCGCCAGAATGGCCACCGGAGATCTCAGATCCTTTTTCCACCATAGACTCAGAAGACACAGGGCCTTTCTGCCATTAATACTGGTATATAAGCACCAGCAAGGAGTCTCCGATGTCGTCGACGGTTACGTATCAGAATGGTCCCCGTCTTGGTGACAGAAACTTCTAAGCTGATCAAATGTATGTTGTCCTTTACCAAAGTTGAATATATAGAGAGATCAATGTATATACAATAAACAATAACTATGAATAAGAATACAGAAAAGAACAAAAAGCATTTTCGTAACTTTCATGACAGGCATCCCTCCCATAATCTGGAACAGCACTTTTAGAATTAGAACAGCAGGCTTTTAGTATTAAAATAGAAGCAATCGTGCTGATCCAGTACTTCATCCTCTGTATCTGAAATCTGCGGTTCATAAATGTCCCCTACTTCATAAGGTAACAATTAAAAATAACATAAATACTAAATAAAGGAATGAATACCTATAGCAAAAATAATCATAATTGAACTTTTAAAATATAATTAGATCTGGTTGATAAATGATGTACTTTTGAGATGTTTGTTTCATTGTGAAATAGTACTAATATGATAAATATCGGTTCTTCGATACAAATAAAAGCGGCTGAGAACGTGATAGTGTCATTTGGTTGTAACTATCAGGTGTTGCAAGATTTAGATTGAGAAGAACCGAAAAACGGTTTGACATTTAAATTTAGTATAAAATATATCTCATAAGTATAACATATACACCCAAATTTATAAGTTTTATTTAAATAAGCTACTATAAAAGCATACATACATAAACAAAATTTACTTTGATAAATAAGTAAAAGTGTCACCCTTGACTCCTTTATTGTTTTTTTTTAATATATCTTCTGTGAAATGCAATTCATTGATACGAATTTCTATATTTCTGTTTATAAGTATGTGTATATCATGACTTATGTTAACTACTTCAAGAATTCTAATATCCATCTAAAAACAACAAAAGTGTTATGAAGACTATGGTAAAATACCGTATAATAAATCATAGCCTATCCCTTTCAGCTTACATATGTAGGTTTGTCCTTAGAAATCAGTAGAGTTGATATTGTGTTTACAATTATTTTAAATATTTCTGTCCGTTACATAAAATTCTAGGCACAGAATAAATATCAATTGTTACAAATGTATAAATTAATAATTTTGGGTGATTAACTTATAAAAATAAACAAAATTAAGTTCATACCATAAATTTATTTATAAATTATAGACATTATCTACTCCATTAAGATATCCCAATGACATCTAAACGTCGCTTAACAGCCGTTACTGAATATTTCATACTAATGGCGACTTTCAAAAACAATTAAATTAAAATTATCATATTACAAAAAGTCTGTCTGGAATAACAGTATTTTTTTATTTTAATTTAAATGTAGTTCATAAAAGGCGGACGGGAAAATGAAGTCGCCAACAAAAATTTTTAGGTAATAAATATTTGTTAATTTCATGTATTTATTATAATCCATTTTCATATTATAAAGCTCCATTACAAAAGTAAATATTCAACTCAATAAGGTTTTCAAACAAACCGATCGATCGAAACAAACAGAAAACACTTAGAAGTTTGTGAAACAAACAAAACTAGTCCATTAATAGTAAAGGTTCATCTCCACTATACTTAAGATTATTGGTTTCTTGTCTCAACTACTCTATTGGAAAGTAAAAGGAAAAGAAAAATTATAACTTAACATACCTTTTTTAAGGCTTTATTGATAATTATATTATTATAATATTACTGATATATGAATTATAATTAGGAGATATAAACAATTGTTTAACATTTTTTTTAAGATAACATCAGCATCAAATTCATCTTTTTTAATAAAAAGATAGTAGTTACCACACTATTAGCCGGAATTCTTACTAATTACTTAAAGATATTTATTTTCCTTTTAAATTAGTAAAAGATAAATTGTTTTTATAATAATCCAAGATATGAGAACATTTTTTGAAAATAGTATCGTTTTTTATTATATAATTTCTTGGATATTAGGAGAATAACTTATCAAAAACTATTTCTAATCACAATATCTTTTGTATAATAAATTTTTCGTCTGTCAGATCTAAATAGATTTTTTGTGAAGATCTTTTCTATGTACGATATTTTCGGTTCGTATACATCGTATGTCCACAAAAGGGTATAAATAATTCAAAATGTTCACCGACCTTCTTATTTCAAACTCAAAATATTTATTTACGTACTTCTGGCTTGAGTCATTTCGTAGAGCTATTTGTAAGAAATGAATAAAGAATATCTAAATAAAGAATATCTGTAAATAAGACAGATATTACTACAGTGCAATTATTCCTTTTTTTTTGTTATATATAATGTTACAGCATAAGAGTATCGCTAAAATAAATAAAGTAGAGGATAGTCGGTGAAATTCAGAATTTTGGAGTGGTCACCTCCGCTCTCTGTTTCTGTCACTATCAGAGGTTTAGGTTTAGAAGGTTTTTTAAAATACTTAGAAGATAAAAAATTACGAAAAGGAATTTTATTCCAAATGTTATAATAGAAGAAACAACTAATTTGTCGATAAATTTCTAAGAAAAGTTTAATTGGTACGATAATAATAAGTCTCTATAGTCTTTTTTCACGAAGCCTGGTTTTAAACTAGACTTCCGAACTGATGAGATGTATCTGTATTTTAGGTTATTTACATAGGTACGATATATTTTTTATAAAAAGAGAAATATTAATAAATGGCCCTAAATTGACATTCCTCTATACGATACAAGTGTTTTTTAAGAAAAGGACTAGATCGTTTAGAATTTCAGGATATCACTGCTATATTTCACAATGACTGCGTAGCACGCCGAATTTATATAACATAGTTATATAATATTTTTTCTTTAAAAATAACCACTATAAAATGTGTTTTAATTATTTTAAAACGTATTTAATTGTTTTAAATTTTTACAAAATGTATTTTAATAAACAAATTCTGGAAAACAAAAATCACTTCTGTCTATTGCAAGCCTGCAACCTTTTGATATGAGATGTCGCTATTTTACATATATATTTATTAAATAGGTTTATTGCCAAAGAAAACAGAAATACAATTAAAAATCCCCTTCTTATCGATCGACACATGCAATTCCAATATTTTATGTAGATATTAAGGAAATAGCACTTATACTTACTATATATATCAAGTGGAACTCAGTCGGAATAAGCAAATCAATAATTTTGTGGTCCGCCATAACTTACGTCTAAACACAAATCTAGGTCATACTTTTTAGAAGTTTTATTTCATTCTTTGATAAATTAAATAAATTCTTTAAAAATATAATATAATTAAACCTTTTTAGAAAAAGAAATACATTTTATTATTTTTTTTATATAATTTTAGTATTTATTTTTAAGAAATCCGTGCTTTAAAGGTTAAACAAATTATTCTAAATAATTATTTTAATATGAAAATTATTTAGTTATTAACTTAAGTTATTTTTTAAAATTATACGAAATATTTTCATTCGAAATGTGTTTTTTTTTAAACGAGGCACAAACTTGTAACTGAAAAGAAGCCAACGCTAAAGATATATGTAAAAAAAAAAATTATATCTATTACAGTTTATAATCATTATCAAGAAAAATTAAACCTTTTTAAAATTCCTTAAAACATTGCGTACTTGAATGTTTTCTTAATAAACTGTTTTTTTGTGACAAAATTGACAACATATTGTTGAGGACAATTATTTGTTTTTTTTTTGTAAAAGGATCATTCTTTACAAAAAAATATTCACTTCCAGAAATTATAGTAATCACTACAATTTTTAAAATCAGATTTTTTAAAAATATTTTTATTAAAAACTGGCTTATTAGACAGCCGTTCTAGATTTTTATTGCCATTATTTTGAAAGAGTTGGATAAAACCACTATGTTGTGAAGGTATACATAAACTAAGACTAAACGAAGAACAAATCATGCATATTCCATACTAAGGATGAAAAAAATTGGGCTATAGTCCTCAAATATCTTTATTTTTTTACGATAAGGAGCCATTTCAACTTAGAGCATTATTGAGAGATACTAACAAAAAAATTTAAATTTAAAGAAATACAACTTTTTATAGGACTATCTTATTTGCTAAAATGGATTTCTGATATGTTAGATTAACATACACCAGCAAAGTCAATGACTGGTAAGATAAGAGACTGCACTAACAGTGTTTTGTCGGAAAACGCAAAAAGTTTTGGTGCCGATAAATTGAACGTAACGAATGCGTTTACTTACGGGATATCAGTTACGTGGGTATTCCAGCTAAGTAAATAAGATTTTTTACTGATGGCATAAATGATATTTCAATATTTATAATATAAATTTATTCAAATCGTGCTTGCTTTCAATAACTATTTTTGGTATAAACATTAATACCAAATTTGTAACATGGAAATGCTGCAGGGTTTTATTTATGTCGGCAAGGGCAGAGTTAATGAAATTCGACTTGACTCATGTTGTTGCTCATGCAAAGATTTAGAGATCGTCAGCAAGAAGACCAAAGTAGGTCAAAAGTGATTAAAGTAATATTTCAATATTCCAATTCATTTTAATTGAATTAAATTTTTTTTATCATTTACATCGAAGCCTCGCATTAGCACTGAAGTGGTTTGCTATAAATACACGCAACTAGTCTCAAATTACCTACGGGTTTATTCTGTAGGTAATTTATAAAACCGAAATGCTGGAAGCAAAAATCAACAACTTCTTTTACAGTAGCTTTCCGATACACATCATTAATTTTTCAAGCGGTGACTGCAGCTTTGCAGCGTCGATGAACTCATATTCGTAATATTCTAAGTTTTCCATTTTGTGAACCAAATGGTGTCGAGGAAATATAAAATCGTTTAAAATCAAACGAATCACTAACATCTAAACAGAAATGTATAATCATAAACATAATATGAATTCGGGAATTCAAACCAAAAGCAGCAGATTAGAGATCATAATGGCCACTTCCTTTAAACTCCATTTTCATATAAAAAAGAACTTAAATTATAGTTTTTTGAGTTAATTGTTTCCAAATTACTTAAAATCTATTTTTACAATATTTACCTAACTACGAAAACCTCTCAGGGTTTATCTAGGTATCGGCGAGTGGTTTAAAAAAAATCTTTAACAGTAATTTAAAATAGTTAATTAAAGATAATTATAAACTTTATTTTTCTATGAAAAATTTTTTGAATAAATATTTATAACCTTTCACACCTTTTATGTATAACTTTTGTGAATCTGCTGGGACTTTCTTCAGATAGCAAGTTATCAATTCTATTTTTCATCATCAAGTGTTCATTTCTATTATTTTTCTATTATCAATTCCGGTCGATTGAGTTTATCAAGAGTAAGTTATTTTACTTTATTATAAACACTCATAACGTTACAATATTGGAATAGGGCGCTGTCGTTGTTACTATGTTTCTTATTAATGTGATTAGGTGTTATGATTTTTAATCATTTTAATTGAAGCTTATAGACATCCGCCAGGTATTATTGGTACGTTCTTGCATAGCTACTTATGCCGTAGTGGATGATGATGGATGATGTATGAGCTAAAGCCATATAAAGCATTCTGAGCCCATTATACTTTAAAATACTAATCTGACCAATTATAGACCGTAGTTTATTGCAAATATAGTCTTTATGTGGACCCCACCAGAAACGACTATCCTTTACACTGGCACTTGAAATTTTTTGGTAATTAATTTCGTATATTTTACTATTTTTATTGTAGGGTAGAAGAATATCATTTTCGATCGGCGCGTATGCGTATGCGTCTATACTTGGGCGTTTCGACTCAGCGATTGATCTTATTCCCAAAAACTTTAAATATTTTTACGAAATTTATGTCCAAATTTATCTTGATTTTTTTTTCGTTTATTTTCATGAAATATGACTAAGTTATGTATAAAATTAAATATTATTTATCTTTAAAGACACTACAAAGTAAATTAGATAGATTAGACTTTAAATCCTAACATCATTCTAATATATTTTATGTAATAACTTTTTATTTATTCTATTGAATATGTTAGAGTAATTAGTATTATTAAATTGTTTTATTCTATACATGAGAGGTTAAAATGTTTTAAATCGACTTTAACTTTAAGGAGTTTCACCTGAAAAACAGCAAAACCGTGAAAATGAGACTAACTAACGATTAACGAGATTAAACTTTTACAGCTTTTAATGTACGAGTGACTAAAAACAGAGTGGGTCAGTTCTTAAGATAATATAAAACAAATAAATATATAAGTCCCATATTCTCCGCATGTGGAAAATGGATACTTGGACAGGCAATAAATGTTAACAGGTTGTATTTTATTGTCTTTGAGACATATCCCGACCTATTTACTTGATGGAACGGAATTTTATGTTCTATAATCATTAAGCTCGAGCAACAACGTAATGGAGTTAGTTAAGTAATGTGTGGCATGCATTGCTAATACTGCTAATACTACTATTTGTACACTATATTTATGTATAGGTAAATTTTTACGGTTGTAAAACAAGGTAAAGCTTTGCAATAATTGCAATTAGGAGTGGAATTTTTACTGTATGAATGTAATCAATATATTAATATTTATAAATTGTATCATACGTGTTTATTAAAATATTGATTTTATTAAACAAATAATACTTGTAATAAGCGAATTATATAAATAATATATGGAAGCTGAATAACTACATCTATCAGCCTCAATGTACGTATCAAAATAAAAATACTTGTATAGATCTTACCAAATTCTTGCCGAACTTACTCCATTTTGAATGTATTTAAACTGGGCTTTCAATTTCATTTAACATATTATGCAAAATTGGTATAATACAAAATGCCAAACATCAGTTCTTTTGATTTTAACAATAGTGAGCGATCAATATTCAACTTTGTGTGTATATTCTACCGAGTATTGTGCTTAGGATCAGAAGATTAAGTCGTTTTATCTTTGTCAAGTACTGAAGTGGTTATCAATGTTATTTCAGTCTTCGCAACGGTGAGGTACAAAGTGGAAATAATCTCTCTACACTCTCTACGAATCTCTCTAATAAATCAAAGTACCTGTAGAAAGTTGAGCATGAGGTGAAACCTACTTTAAAGTTCTTTGAAAGTGTATTCTAAATGAATAAAAGACTATTAAGTGACAAGTGGCAGTATGAGAGATAGTTGTCATAGCAGCAGGTTATCTTGCCCTCCCACGAACAAGTGTTTGATATATTATAATTACGGATACTTGTAACAGGATATTTGATTTTATCATATAATATTGTATAATATTGAGCATCTTTATTGGACTTAAACTTATATATACTATAATTAATACCAAAAAAAATATATAGAGATTTTTCTTGTCTTCGTTATAACTTAGCTATTATATAATATGTTTTAACCATTATTTACTTAAACTGACATTCATAAATTCGACATTAGTTAAGGTAGATATAAATTCTTTTTGTACTAAACTAACAATATCTGTTATTATTTTACTCGGTATAATATATAGGTACATATATAAAGCTTTTTTATGTAATTTAAATATTCAGTCCCATAACATAAGGACTTTATCAAAATTTCTCAAATGTAATCAAAGATCTTTGATTTACAATTGTCAAATGAAAGCCAGACAAAATAATCTATAAAAATCTCATATGCAATCAATGTAACTATAATGAAGTACACGAAAAGAACGAAAATCATACTATAAACTAAGTTACGTTACAAAAAAATAATAATTAACACATTATATTTAAGTTTCTTGTTAGGACACTTAGTCTGACAATTACAAAATGCTACAGTAAAAATTCATATATATTTTCTTACAAAATAATAATATAAAAATTCTCATGTATTTCTGAGTTTCCATTGTCCATTTTGTGTGGTCGCTTTTCCATTATGCCAACAATTTAATATAAATCCATATTCGGTTGTTTTATTGGGATTAAAGAGATCTCATACTGGATATATAGGTTTAGAAGAATTATCAGTATTTTCTAATTTTATAGTTTTTTGTATTTTCATAACACAAAAAGTCTAAGTATATAACACAATACTGACTATTTGTGTTTGATTGCATTTTATATTTAAAAAAAGTTAAATATAAAATTGTTACGTTAAGTTGTTGATATTATTTATTTATATAACAGCCTTGTTATCTTGTATTTTTACTAAATTTTAATTTAATTTATTAGTAACATCAAATGAGAATTTGGAAAACATCAACTAATATAACTAAATGTGTAGGATTTATTAATTAAATATCAAAGAAACCATTTCTGTACGGTGTTGTATGTTAAAAAATATACGATATACTTCTCTATTATATAGTTTTAAATAAACTATAAAAAAATGTCTTATATATTTTGAGCAGCAACATGGATAATTCTACTTAAATCTATCTTGACAAACGTGGTGGAGATAAACAAACCAACAAATTTGTATTTGCATAAACATATGTATTTTCTAGTTCTTCATTTACGTTAAAGTTTTTTAACGAAATGGAAACTTTTTATCTAACCTACTTTCGTTTAGGGAACTGTATGACAAATTCAGCTTGAATGGTTTGTGTATTAAATATAAACCATTGAAAGTTATTTTATCATAAAACTATTTTCAGTCGTTTTTTTATCAACTATTGTAGTTGTAGTGTTAAAACTTGCGTTTATAATTATTATTTTGAATACCTTCTTCGTACCTTGTTTCAGTCGATTTAATCTGCATTATTATTATCAGATATTATGACATACAGGATATGTTCCGTAAAATAATAGATGTGAATTATCACAGATAATAATCATACAAAGTTTTGAACAAATTTCAGAAGGGATGGAAAAAATTAATTAAATTACTATAGTAACAATCGGGTCACAGAATGGAATACAAATAGAACGAAATATAACAAGATAAGTAATGAATAGAAATAATATTAAAAATACTTACAAAAGGCAATATTAGAATTTACAGGGAATTTTATATACAAATACAAATAATTGTGTTAATTTTTTTATGGTTCTCAATACTTATTATAAACTGACTGACATATAAACAGACTGACTGACAGACACCAATATCTTGTCTTACCGCGAACACGTTTGCTGAAAATCACTCATAACATCGAGTTTTATTTAAAATATGTAAACGCAAGTTATATCCATAAAATAGTTTTATTGAAACGTGTGGTACTCGTGTAAATCTTAAAAAACATTCTGTATAGAAAAAATTATAAAATATTATATATCTAAGAAACCATAAATCTCTTAGCTAAGAAATTTATTAAACAAATGATCAAAATACTTCTAATAAATAATTAAGTAAGAAAATTATCGAAAAAGTAAATAAAGTTTTAAAGTATCGAAATTAAAAGACAACTTTACTTAAAACTGTCTTATCAAACATAATGGAGATAAACAAAACAATAAATTGTATTTGCACAAACATGGATGTTCTAAATCTTCATTTATTTTAAAATTTTATAATGACACGCAAACATTTTCATTTAAACAAGTTTTGTTAAGAAACCTGTATGAAAATTCAGCTTCAAGTAAAAAATAAAACATTTAAAGTTTATTCTTCGTCGTCATCTCCATCGGCCATAGTAGTTGTAGTGTTAAATATTGCGTTTATTATTGTTTTGAATACCTTTTTAGTACCTTGTCTCAATAGCGTTAATTTAAACTGCATTAATACTATCAGATATGTTGACATAAAGGATATGTTCTGTAAAATAATACATATAAATTATCACAGATATGGATTTTCCATATTTATAACAAGTTTGGATGAAGTTGCAGTATTATTAATAATGTCTCTGTTAAAACTGTAATTTTTTATACATAACAAAGAATTATGTAAAAACATTTAACTTACAGCAGTAAAGAGCTCTCGGTTTATGTTCGTAAAACCATCCAAATTCATGATCGGTGGGTTCTTAGCGATCGCTACTAGGAACATTTCAACCTCTCGCTGAGTACTACGATCAATGGCGCCGAGGTTCACATTCAGCAATCGCATTTGAAATTCCAAACCAACCTAGTATTACACAAGTTTGTATTTACTAACAAATTAACCCAAACACCACCAACGAAGTTCCACCAAATATGTAAGTAAATAAAAATAATACTGTTGGATTTTTAATTCATGTAAAATGATAATAATTAATATTATATTCTATAAAGCGTAACAATTTAAAAATAGCAAGGACCGTATACAAGATTTTATAATTCTCTTCAAATCTTACCTTCCTCGTGGCGTGATAAGCTTCATTACAAATGATAAACAGCAGAGTCATACAGTACCCCACTATCACAAATAGTCCCATTTCCTTGTAACTCAAGCCGTGCTCTAATATTTCTGAGAGGGATCCGTATAATGAAATTGTGGTTGTGAAGAAAATGACCATACAGTAAATACCATACATGTTGGAGTATGCTCGTCCTGCAAATATCATTGCATTTAAGTACAGGTCTGTATATATTTTAGAACTTTTATAATTCAGGTATAGAAAAGTTTATATACAATGCTTAGCAGCCTTAAGAAATTTTTACATTATATTATTATTTTTATGATATTAAAATAGCTTAATTTAATTACTCTATGTTTTTTTCAGGGGAATCGTATGTTTATTGCGATAAAAAAGAGCTTTTATTATTTTCTAAGACATGGCCAATCATTGCTATCTATCGATATAAAAAAATCATCTACAAGTTATTTGCGAATAAACTCTAATCTAAAAATACTTCCTCTATTGATGATATGCTTTATGAACATCGTACCTAACTGTTGCATCATGTGTGATAAATCAACCCAGAGATGCCGGTACTGCGCCAATTTCAAAGCTGGGTGTTCTGCCTCAAGGGCCTTATGAAGATTTGTTGCTAGGCCTTTTGACGCCATTCCAAATGCATTGCAATTGATATACCTAGAATAAATATTTCACCTTAAGAGAAATTTATAATACGTGACTTAATTACAAAAATAATAATAGTATAAAAACTGTTCTTACCATAAAGAACAAAAGCCATCTAGCATGGCGATGATATGATAATAAGCAAATGAGTGCCATAACTCAAAATCGTTTTGTAGGTAATTTTGGGAGAGAATAACGGCAAAGCTTAGAGCCCAGGAGAAAATACACAAGCCCCAAGTAAGAGAATAAAGGTTGGGAAAAACAATCGGGGTGCCGGTAATTTTGAGATATTTCAGCTAAAAATAATTTGTTCAGAATTATTTTATTACACATTAGACTTATTTAAGTTATTATTTCACCTTGATTTTTTGTGGTGCTGTATATATCCTCAATTAATTATTCGTGATATAAAAACAAAATAATATTTAATATTAATGTTGATATATAATAAGTTACCTGATAATGTGTCCACATATTTTTAAATATAGCAACTTCAGTTCCATGACGCCACGAAGCTATAGGGAGTAGGAAATGTGGAATGAGGATGCTTAGAAATATTATGTTGTAGATAATTTCGTCGAATCGTTTATTGGAGTTCTGTTGGAAGTTGGCGTACCGCTCCCTTCCCACTTAAATATATTATTATATTATTATATTAAGAAACTTGCTGTTACTTAAATGAATATTTTCTTGTCTTAAATAACCTTTGATAACGATGATGCTTTCAAGGCTCCATACTACATAAGCCCACAATGTCGCTTTTGATATCCAATTGTAAGTCGTTCGTTTAGTAGTTTGAGCATCTTAAAAGAAATATATTTAACACATGATATTTAGAATATAATTCTAACATAATCTAGTTTTATAATATAATACGGATATACGCTTCCACCCCATCATTTTGTGTCACAAATTTAGAAGTGGTTGGAATGTAACCTAGTAAAGGAAGAAAAATGGAACATTTGCTTAGCCAGCCTGAATTCTATTTAATAAGAACATATGGCAGTCAAAATTACATTTCATGCTTCGAATATTTAAATGCGAAATTTTAAAAGACACAGGTATGTGTTGTGTATTTAAGTTTACATTTTCAGGGATACAATTACCGGAGTCAAAAAGGGAAAAATTTTCAATGTCATTAACAATATTGGCAATATTATCTATGTTAGAGAATTAGGATAAACAGAGTAATAGTAACAAATATGTGTATTATTTCGATTTTTAATTGATTTTATAGCTTTAGTAGCCCTAATAGATAAATTATTTGAGTTTGAAAATGAAATTCTTTGCCTATCAAATGAAGTAAAATATTAAATTACGCAAGTGTGAATGTGTAAGTGTTTGAGTATGTGAGTGTTATATCAATAGTTAAATATGAGCGGAAATTAAATATTATGATACAAATAAAAATTAAGTGCATTAAATTACAAAAAAGTAAAATTAAAGTAAATTGTAGAAAAAAATACTTAGCAAAACAGGTTTAGAAACAGTTACCATTAAACAATAATAATTTAATACAGCTATAGACACAGAAACTAGTCATTTTTTTTCTGCCAGTCGACTCAAATCGCAATCACTACATATTCTTAATAGTATACCGCCATCTCTTTTGCGTAGGAATATTTTGCCATTTGAAATCCAGCAATACTTATAATCTTGAGCTTTTGCATATTTACGTGACTGGAAGAAACGTTTTTCATTATCGCTGTAAGGTTATCTGCAATAAATATAGGTTTGACTGGTCCCGGTTATTTGAATTTTTCTGTATACGAACTTATAAATTTTTCCTTAGATTTGATTTGATTTGAATTTACTATTGCAGTCTTCTAGTCTGCATTTTCGGAATTAATCTTTAATGCATCTAATGGAAATAATTTTTACTTTCGCAAAGCCGAAATCCAAAGTAATTTCTCTTTCTATAATTAGAACTGTATCAAATAAAATTTGTTCTCAGACTGCAAAGTAGGTAGATTTTTAATTTCTAGGCAATTAATTCTGGTTTCGCGATCTAAAGTTTCGAATTTTTGTTCTAGGCGACAAATATATTTTCGTTGTCTAACTTGTCAACCTAACTTGGGCGAGAAAATCAACTATCGAACGTATATCATCAACGGCCTCGAACAGTTTGTCATATTTAAGGTTCTGCTGCTCCTGGAACTTCTTCCTCATATTTTTTATTTCAGCCATAAAATGGCTCAAATTTTCTACGTCGCAATCTGGGCGATTGCTTTTGAGACTGCGTGTAATATGAGCAGTTTCACCCTGTGCAGAATTTCCTGTTTTAAAGATTTTACGCGCAGATTTTACGGTTGAGGTGTTCGTTTACGTCGTATAATGAATTATAAATTCAAGCAGCAACCAAAGCAATGAAGCAAGATAAAATATAAGAAATGTCATGAAACAAAAAACTAATAATTAAAAGCTCTATGCTATCGGTTTTGAACCCATATTGTAAAGTTATATGCCAAAATGTACAAGTGAAGTAACCACTGCGCCAAGAACGATATGAGGCATAAAGATGAAAAATGCTCATAAGGTACACTGTCAACTGTAAACAATGCACAACACATAATTCACTTTAATGATGATCATTGTTTTATTATAAAGTTTAACTGTAACAATTTCATGTGTGTTGTTACGTTATTTAGTACACTATATAACTATTATTAACTGATTTCGAAGATGACATTAATTTTACAATGTTTAAACACTAATAATTTCGTAGCAATCAGAAATATCATTTACAAAATTTAAGAAACATATATAGTACAAGTTTATATTTGTACATTGTTTCTAAGATATCTTCACGTAGAAAAGGTGTACCAAAAATATCATAAAAAAAAATTATAATCAAGTTATATTTATACTTAGATGATGCTCTAGACACCGGCTTATAAACTTCATATGAATAACCCATTTACCAGCGTTTGAGAATTTAGAATAATAATAATAATAATAATATCCTTGATTGTACATCCTCAAAGAGTATTATTACATAAAAAGGAAAGAAGTAACAACAAAACACAAATATAAATGTACAATAGGCGACCTTATCGCTTACGAGCGATCTCTTCCAGGTAACCCAGTTATAGGAGATTACTAAAATTGGCGGAAGAGGTGTACAGCTGGTACATCATATATTATATAAATATAGTATAACATAATATACATAGTACATAAATATATATAAATAAATATATATATCTATATTTATATAAAATCATATTGTTTATATGCATGAATAGAACTTAAATAAGCATTATTATAAATATATCAGTATCATAATAATATTAAATGAAAACACAACAGGAGTACAAGGTAAAGAGGACCATGTTGCAAAAAAAACCAAGTGCAAGAAAATATTTTGATAATACAAATTTTCAAACTTACAATAACATAATATGTACAATAAATAAGAATTATGGTATTTTCTTATATTCTCACGAGTACACATTTGAAATAAAACTATTTTTTAAGGATTAAATTCGCGTATAATTTGGATACATTTTAATTTTAACCCGACGTTTCGAATGCTTTGCAGCAATCGCTTTCACAGTTAGACGAGATGTAAGTGTCACTTAAAATGTCACCAAATTATACGCGAGTTTAATCCGTAAAAAATAGTTGTATTGTAAATTACAACTATGTATAAAAGCACAAAATACATTACGTTTCGGTACCCTCATGATAGGCATCACTCCCATAATTTGAAATAGCACCAGCAGACTTTTAGTATTGATGTAAAAACTGTCGTGCTGATCCAGTAGTTCTCCATCCTTATCTGTAATTTGCGGTCCGTAAATGTCCTCTGCTTGATATGCTAACAATTAAAAATAACATAGTCAATAAATAATACATAAATTGAAAAAATAATTAGAACCGAATTTTTGTATATACGTCTTTTGTTCCAATTGTTAAATTGAGCTCCGTCTGGATGATTGATTCATTGTGAAGTAGTGAAAATTACAAATATTTCAATTTTAACATACAAATAAAATAGGCTGCGATAACTAAATAAAGTTCGGTTCGCTACAACGAGATCAGTTATTGCAAGGTTAAAATAGGTTCTGAAACATCGAAAAGGGGTTTTGACCAATAAGTTTAGTATAAAAATATCTCACACTTGTAGCAAAGACTCCCAAATATGAATGTCATATTTTTACATCTTACATCAAAATAAACGTTTTAAAAAGTATGAGCACTTAAATTATATGAAAGTCCTTCAATAAATAAATTTGAAAAGTCACCTTTCATTTCTTTCTCGTTAATTTTCTCAACATTATTTCCCTTGCGGTTTTCTTTTCGTTGATACAAATTGATGTGTTTGTAAACATGTGTATCCATATCTGGGCTTGTATTTAGTATAGCAAGAATACTAATATCCATCTAAAAACCGAAATTTCTTATGAATACTTCGGTAAAACACCGAATAATCAATCATATATAATCATAACCTTTCAGCTTACTCATACATGTGGTTGGCTCGTTGGATATCCATAGAGTCGATATTGCATTTACAATTGTTTGAAAATGTTTCTATACATGGTTTTAAAATCTAGACACAGAATAAACAAAGTCGCTACAATTGATTATATTACTAATTTTTATTATTCCACTAATATCAAATATAACTAAATAAAATATCTTATAAATTACAAAGGAAAGAATATCCCTTCAATTTATTTATAAAAATTAGGCGTCTCTACTTGCGTTAACCATTTACCAATGACGCCAGAGCGTCGCTTAACAGCCGTTACTGCATATTTCATTCTAATGGCGACTTCAAAAACACTTAAAGGTCTGCTAAGTGAGATGTTTGTTGAGCTGCGCTGAGTCATAAGTAATATACAGATAACTTTGAGACCTGTATTAATTTAGTATTTATATAATATTATACATACATTTTTCAGCGGTGCAAAAGATTTTTTGTTTTTATATTTATAAAAGAACTTTGATACGAAAAGCTTTATTTCGACCAATAAAAACCAATATTAAAGCACCACTTTGACGAACAGAATTAAATAAAAAATAAAATGAAATATAATAAGTAAAGTTATTATAAATAACACTAAGAATACTTACGAACAGGAAGTATTCAAATTGACAGGTTACCTTGTTGAATTTAAATAATTCTCAGTACCTTTTCTAATCGTGTAAAGAAGAAAGTCTTGGCCCCTCTAGAACTATCAGCATTTTTAAGACGTACATCAAGTTTGCACTGCTTGTAATGCGATGGGACTGACAAGCGCACGTAAGTAAATTTCATAGCACTTTGGATGAAATGATGAACTGGTCAGGTTCTCTCTATGTTGAAGGAGAGAGCAGAAAGATAAAGATAGATAGATAAAATATTTTAAGTAAAAACAATAAAATTAAAAAATACAAATAACTTACAAAACTTAAGCAATAATAAATTAACAATTTTAAATAGTTGAGTCTGTCTTAATTTCTTTATCTAATTTAAACCAAATGTTTGTCCACTTAAGACATCTCGTACTCGTGATCAGATTTTATTCAAAAGTTTTGTTTATGTTATATAAGTATTTGCTTATAAGAATCCAATAAATAAATTTGTAAAGGGGCTCAGAATACAAGACAAAAGTGATTTAATCCTCGGATAACTTTTGTTTGATATCGTGATAAAGCACAGCGAAAAGCGCAGTTGTAGGGTTTTCGTATCTGTGTTGTTGCGTTCAACGGAAGGAGCAAAATCAAAATATTTTTGCATTTGAAAACACAAACAAAATATGGCCCTCGAATGTGGTTTAGTAGATGGTAATAATGTGTAAATAAAATCGTTACAGTATTTCTCAATATTGTCTTAGTGTTTGAGAAATTTTGTAGTAACTAAAAAGTCTTTTTTAAAGTTTTTTGGAAATTATACCAGCTATCATAATTATCTTCAGAGCACTTTAGCTAGTTTTTTTAAATATATTTAACGGTATGGAAAAACGAAAAAACTGTCCACCTCCTAATCATGATATTATCCAAAAATGTTTTAAAAAAATACTATTATTATAATAAATATATAAACTAGGATAAGGAAAGGAAAAAGTGGGTGTTTTGGTCTCGGGTTGTTTTGAGAAAGCTTTAATATCTACCAGCTCACTGACCATGATGAAACGACTTAGAACATCATGCTGTTTATAACTAGATTGTAATAAAAAAACACTATTAAAAACAATTAGTAACATATAAATGACAAGTTAATTAAAATAATTGTTTTATTGTTTCATTTGTAAAAAGTGGAGCTAAATAGTCCTAATCTTGTTTTCTTCTATTAGAATAAAATGTACACAAGAATACACTGTATGTAGTTTAGAAATAAACATAGTAATGTATTTTTATTTAAACGTTATGTTTAAAATATTTGGTCCGTCGTTTTATGTTTTTTTATTTATTTAAGCAAGACAAACTTATGAATACCCCCCTAATAAGGATTAAGACACCTCAAAATATTCAGTTTCTACAGAATATTACTTTAGAAATAATAACAAAAAATAATTTTAATAATTGTAATAAAGTATTTATTTATCAATAAGTTATTACTGTTCTTTTACCTAAAGACACTATTTTAAACATTTTTACGACAACTATTACTACAATGTAACATTGAGGTGAAGAGTACTTGGTCGATGCAGGTTATTAGCGACATTACAAGAGGAGAACCCAAAACCTTAAATTTTAATATTTCAAAGTAGTTTTTTTTAGAATAATGTAAATTATTATTTTTGTAGTTTTAAGACTTTTATTGATAGACTTTGCTATTGAATAGAGTGAGTTGACTATATGTCAAATTCAAAATTATTATAAATGTGATTGGATGGCTAATTGGTAAATATTGTAATATCAAACAATTTACTTAATTAATATATTATAAAATATTAATGTTTCCTAAGTCTTAGTTATTGCAAGAGATTGCGCCCACAAGAACCATAGCTAAAGTATGTCAGATTGTGGGCGAGTCTGCTTTTAATATGATTGAATCACACAACCGGTTACGATCCAGTTTTTTCATTTTCTTAAGTACTTATGTCTGTTGAACTACAAAATATGTATGGTAGAAATTTTCTTGTAAATATAATTTTTAAATGAATTAAATTACGTGAACATGGTTCTAACTTGAAATAATGAATACAATTTATCAATTTATTTATTTATTTTAAATATAAAGGATATAAAGGTTTAGTTGAAAATATCATATTTTATAATTCATTGCCAGACACCGTTAATATTCATGATATTGTAATTCTACTTACATTATGTTATAAAATCAGATTTTTAGGTAAAAAGATGATTTTCTTCATCAAAAAGATGGTTGTGATAATTCCAAACCCTTGTCAGACAAACTTGTACAGTATCTGTAGAAGAGAACGGATGGCAATATATGTATGTGGGTGGCAAGAAAACGTGAGTTAGTGAGTAGTTTTAAATACTTTCAATCCTATTAATTTTTTCTATCCCACTGTTTTCATCGAACCCCGTTGCGAAATTACACTATCTATGTTTACCATATTTATGTTATAAATAAGTAATGACTGATAAACGTATTTATGTTGCACATTAATACGAGTTGCAATTAATTTACATGACTTGTAAGACTTTTGTGATCTATAATTACCATTATCTATATTCTATAGATATCTGGCTATACTGACGTTAAATTTATCTAGTTTAATAATTAGTCATATTTTTGAAGACATTGATTGTTATTTGTTTTTACAGATTATGAAGTTTTTTTAAGTAAAAAAGATAAGTTTTTGAAGTTTCTTTAGTATTTTAAACTAATTATTTGTTTGGTGTTATTAAATCTTAATTTTAATTCTTGATTTGTTGAAATTTTATTTACATAATTATCAAGTTTCACGCTGTATAAAACTCGAAAATGGTCAAACTTTTCAGAACTCCCTCGGAATTTACGGAATAGAAATATAATATTTTCTACACAATTTATTTTAAAGAAACAGAAGCTTCAGTTTAGTTTATAACCAGAGTAACTTTTCCAACATTTGACATTGAATGATTTTATAAATAAGTTATTATGTTTTTAATAATATTGATATATAGTCAATATTACTAAAAAGTAAAACTAAATAAACTCAAAATATATATCTACGTCAGTTACTCATAGGACACATAAAATTGTGATTTCTTCTACAAAGGTTTGCAGACTCAGCGTACGTGATTGTGCTTTTCTTTTGTCGGGTCGTTACGATGTTTTGCAATTCACGTTTTGTTTACTCAGTTTATAGAAGAAAACTGTTAGCAGAATTTGTGATAAGAAAATTTAAAATTTAAGTCATTGCTTTTTCAGCACAGAAAATGTAGTCTCAAAGTGTCACGTGTTTTCTATCATGTCACACTTCTCAATATTCATATAAACTTGTACATGTTTATGTACGACTAATTTTCACGAACAGTTTTGATCATCTTTTTTTTTTGTTCGTTGGAAAAATCCGTTACGAATAAATACCGCGTCGGCCAAGAAGATGATGGCCGGGGGGTAATGTGGGACTACCCGGCAGCGTAGAGGACGCTGCCTTTTTAAGGCTACCCACTAAAAAACCAACGGTTGCCCTCATCGCATTAGTGGGACGCCACGGGATCGCGTTAGCACTCACCGTGACAGTTTTGATCATCTAGTACATATAAAAAAGTAATATTTAAGTATTTTTTTATGCAGTAACTTGTGGATCTATGAAAGTGCCGTCAAAAGCTTAACAACTTAAATTATGAAAATGTACTAACCTAAATTACAAAAAACATAAATGCCTATATACTTATCACAAATTTTTATTGAAAAATATATTCAACTATCAATATTGTATGTACTTATATATTGATGACATGTATTATTAGAGAATATAAAAGTAAATATGAGGTTTATATCTTAATACATACATACAAGATACTGCTTCATATGATTACCGAAGTAGTATTATTTCTCTTTCCTGATAATTTTGTAAATTATTCCTGATTTGGCTTTAGTTTTTAGAAATTTCGACAATAAATAATTGAGGATGTTTCCAATGAAACAAAATAAATCATATTTCTAATAATAATAATATTTTGAAAAAGGGTGCTTGGAAAGTTTGTAAAAGAATTAAAATATGCTCTTGTCTGTTGTTTATTAATTCATTTAATCTTTATTGCACAATTTAACTTTAAAAAAGTATATAAAAGGCAGACTGAATGCTAACATTTTTTAGGTGGTAGAGCCTAGCTGTTGTCATTTGACTGCAGCTTGTATTGGGCTGGCTCGACCGGGGAAGGACCACCCTCTCACAGAAGATCGACGTATAGTAACCAAATTCATTTGGTTATGTTCCGTCGGTGAGTGAGAGTTTCCGGAAGCCCAACCCCCCCCTCCCCCCTCTTCCCTGCCAAACATGAATGCGGTTACTTCAATAAATATACCCCAGGAGGGTACCGGCTTTAATGAAGCCGGAGAATCCCTCCCCGAGCAAAATCGGGGAAACGATTCTCCGATTTTGCTCGGGCCGCCCGTCGTATCTGGGGCGGGCAAAGAATCGCATTTCGTGTTTTTTGAGGGCAAACGACGAGGTAACACAGCGGCACCCCGGTCCACCCTGAATGTGGACTTTTGCAACATCCGGGGACTTCACTCCAACCTAAACGCCGTCCATTATCATCTTGAGACGGCGCAGCCGGCCTTGTTGTTTTTGACGGAGACGCAGATATCCAAACCTAGCGACACAGCGTACCTTTCATACCCCGGGTATAAATTAGAGCATCATTTTATACCCCACGCCGGGGTATCTGTGTTCGTAAGGGAGGATATCTGCTACCGTCGCCTCGAGATTTTTGAAGGTCGGGATCTGTCTCTCCTCTGGCTGCGCGTGGACATGGACGATCATGTCAGAGTCTACGCGTGCCTATACAGATCCCATAGTGGTAATGCAGAAACGGAACAACTCTTGGGCCATGTACAGGCGAAGATTGACGACCTGCTATCACAGGTTCCCTCCGCTGAGGTCATAGTCCTTGGGGACTTCAACGCGCACAATGCCGAGTGGCTAGGGTCGCGTTCCACTGACTTCGCGGGGAGATTTGTGTTTGACTTTGCTCTGGCAAATGGTCTGTCCCAGTTGGTTCAGACGCACACTCGTCTACCGGACGTGGACAGCCACATGCCCTCTTTGTTGGATCTTCTGCTGACTACACATCCCGGAAAGTACCAGGTCATTGTCGAGGCTCCCCTTGGGTCCTCCGATCATTGCTTGGTACGGAGTGTAGTGCCCATTCAACGTCCGGCTCGCACAAGACCTGCGACCCGACGCGTTTGGCACTACAAGTCAGCGGATTGGGATGGAATGCGGTCTTTCTTTGCATCCTACCCATGGGGGCCGATTTGTTTCTCTTCCGATGATCCCAGTGACTGCGCTGCGGCTGTAGCTGATGTGATACTACAGGGCATGGATCTATTTGTACCTAGCTCTGTGGTACCACTTGGTGGCAGATCGCGGCCTTGGTTTGATGCGTCTGTCAGGGCTGCAGCAGCCGGAAAACGTCAGGCGTATCAGGCTTGGGTTAATGCGTTAGTCATCAAGGATCCGAACTCTAGAGTTCTGAAGAGGAAATACAATCGTGCCTCCAGATTCTTCAAACGGCAAATTGCTAGAGCAAGGTTTAGGCATGTCGTCAAAATTGGGGATCAGTTGACAAGGTACCCACCAGGCACGCGCAAGTTCTGGGCGCTTTCTAAAGCCACTTTGGGTAACTTTTGCCAGCCATCCCTACCGCCACTGCACTCGGGGAATGATTCTCTGGTCCATACGGCAAAAGAGAAAGCCGATCTCTTGGGCACTCTTTTTGCCTCAAACTCGACTTTGAACGACCAAGGGAAAACACCGCCTACCATCCAGCGGTGTCAGAGTTCAATGCCGGAAATAATTTTCCGGCAAAAAACCATTCGACGGTCTCTACTTTCCTTGGATGTTCATAAGTCGAGTGGGCCGGATGGCATTTCCCCAATCGTGCTACGAACATGTGCCCCTGAGTTGACTCCAGTGCTAACGCGTCTATTTCGGTACTCCTATTTCAAAGGCGTAGTCCCGGTCTCATGGAAGTGTGCTTTTGTCCATCCGATCCCTAAAAAAGGTGATAGCTCGGACCCAGCTAACTACAGACCTATCGCCATCACCTCTCTTCTCTCCAAAATAATGGAGAACATCATAAACCGACAGCTCCTCGCGTACCTTGAGGATCACCAGTTGATCAATGACCGACAATATGGCTTTCGCCATGGTCGATCGGCTGGTGACCTCCTGTTATATCTTACACACCGTTGGGCTGCGGTTATTGAAAGCAAGGGAGAAGGTCTGGTAGTTAGTCTGGATATAGCGAAAGCCTTCGATCGTGTATGGCACAAGGGGCTTCTTTCGAAGCTTCCTTCCTATGGGCTTCCCGAGAGTTTATGCAAGTGGATCACCAGCTTCCTCACTGGGCGGAGCATACAGGTCGTTCTCGACGGTTTTTGCTCGGACCCCAAGCCCGTGAATGCTGGTGTACCCCAAGGCTGCGTGCTATCCCCAACCCTGTTCCTCTTGCACATCAATGATATGTTGGACATTTCCAACATACATTGTTATGCGGATGACAGCACTGGGGATGCGGTATATTCCGGCCGTGCAGGTCTCTCTCGGGAAAACGTCGACGAGTGCCGAAAGAAACTTGTGTCTTCTATAGAGACCTCCCTGAGGACGGTCTCAGAATGGGGTAAACTGAACCTCGTTCAGTTTAATCCCCAAAAGACACAGGTTTGCGCGTTTACCACTAAGAAAACCCCATTTGTCGTATCGCCGCTCTTCGATAGCACACCTCTCGATGCCTCGCCAAGTATCAAAGTACTGGGACTCGACATTTCGAGCGACTGTCAGTTTCGTGGTCACTTGGAGAGCAAGGCCAAGTTGGCCTCGATGAAATTGGGTGTGATCAATAGAGCGAGACAGTATTTCAATCCTGGCCATAGACTTGCGCTTTATAAGGCGCAGGTTCGGCCACATATGGAGTACTGCTCTCATCTCTGGTCCGGATCACCCCAATATCAGCTTCTACCTTTTGACCGCGTACAACGGAGAGCCGTACGGATTGTCGGGGACCCGGTGCTCTGTGAACGGCTGGACTCTTTGGCATTGCGTAGAGACGTGGCTTCCTTGTGCGTCTTCTATCGCATTTACAACGGGGAGTGTTCCGAAGAGCTATTTGATCTGATGCCTGCCGCCGAATTCCATCACCGCACAGCACGTCACCGCCTGCATTTCCATCCACACCACCTGGATGCGTGGCGATCTTCTACTGTGCGGTTTTCAAGGACTTTTCTTCCACGTACCACTAAGATGTGGAATGAACTTCCTTCGGCGGTGTTTCCAGATCGATACGACATGGGTACCTTCAAAAAAGGCGTCTATTCGTATCTCCAAGGCCGGCAACGCTCTTGTGAGTCTTCGGATGTTGCAAGAGTTCATGGGCGGCGGTGATCACATTTTATCAGTGACCCGCATGCTCGTTTGCCCTCCTTTTCCATAAAAAAAAAAAAAAAAAAAAAAAAAAAAAAATAACATTCATTTTCTATTAGCGAGCACAGGAAGTACAAAAAAAAATGTTTGTAGACGTGTAAAAAAAAAACTTTCATATATTTTTTATTGTAATTTATATTTTTATATTTAATTTATATTCTATTATTATTATTAAAATTTTATTATATAATATATCTCAAATCAGTAAGAATTAAAGATTAACTTAATGTCATATCATTAGCATCGTGCATCAGCTTATCAAGTACTCTCTACTCTTTGTGACTTTCAGCGACATCTTGTGTTCCAGAAGTAATTTAGATGATTTTTAGAAATAACTGAAAATAAAATATTGAGTTTTCTATCTCATATTAATTAAAAGTCCTCCTCATGTATCAATGACATAAAACTACATTTATGTGTAATGTTAAAAATTAAGAATTATATTAACAAATTATTTTACAAGTGCTGCTTTTAAACCAGCAAAATATAAATAATATAAAGTATATAAAACTGACTAATGAAATAAAATTTAAAATATTTAAATCATTAAAGGTAAAAATAAAATAAAAAAAATAGCGATGGAAATATTCAAAATATACATTTTACAATTATTATCTCTAGATGGTATTCTTGAGCTCATTTATAAATTTGAATTACTTAATTTCAAAAGGCTACAGTTCTAATACAAAACCGCCTGTATGGGTAAATAACACTCAGAATATCTGAATGAAGTAGATAATAAAAAATCTATTCTGCTTTAGAAGAATAATCCATAATTAGAAGTTATAATCCTGATAGCGACATTGTTGTATAGATACTGGGCATCCACAATGTGTCTATATAACTAAAATAATATTTCACAAATTTAATTTTGTCCATACACTTTGATAAGGCCAAATATTATTTACAATCTACATATTAAAAGCTGCAGATTCACTTTTTTTATATATATTTTAGGCGAACGTTAATTTTATATGTTATAAAGTGACCACTAGCGTAAAATATATATTTATAAATACGTAATCATATGGACTGCCATTGGGCAGTCAGCATATATACTATATCCACCCTTCTAAAAAGTCTTATCCTGAGTAGAACAACTGTCAGTTACAACAGTCAGCTTACAGAAGTAAGCTAACCAGGAACGTCTTGCGCCTGTCTTAAAGCAACCCGTTGGGAATTCTAATAACTTCTGAATGCACAGGATTGCAATGTCTGAATAACACAAATAGTTATGGTATGTAATTGGTAGACATTTAATATATAACAAACAAAGATTGTATCACTCTCTTTATATATATGGCATACATATATTAACTTTTTGATAACTTAATAGTTTTATACATAAATATGTTTACTAGTTTTCATTTATTCAATATTGCTTGTATTTACAATTAGAAGACTAAACTATACATGTCAGAAAATGTTTGCCTTTAGTGCAAAATGATAATCATATAACGTGTAAAAATATGAAGAGTTTTAACTGCTTGATCTATATTATAGGGAATTGATAGTTTCAAGTTGTTATAATATAGCATATTTCACTATGTTATAAATTATAATATATTAAAAGAGAAAGTGTACATTTCAAAATTGTTCTGTGTGATCTCTGGTAAGTAATCAGAAACAAATTTTGATTGACGTCCATTTAAGGACAAAACTTAACATTGTCTGTTAAGATGCTAATTTATATTTAATAAATGTCTTAGACATAGCGAAATATCCAGTTGCTGTATAATTATGTTAAATAAAAAACCATTTTAATATTCACGGCGTTAGTAAATCGTATTTAATCGTTCGGTTAAATACGACTTGCATATTAATTTACATAAAAGTTACGTTTAAGTATAATGTACGAGTTGTTACGAGCTTATTATTAATATTTTGAATTATAAATGACTTCTAAATCGTGGTTGTGGGGTTCAGTACGTCAATATATTATAAACGATGAGTAGGAATCAATTTTAAGTAAAAAAATTCAAACTTATTTATAAAACTTAGTATTTCACTAAAGCTCTTTTAGTACCTAAGCTAAATTTTATTTAAAATGGTAAATACAAATCAGATTAAAAAGGTCACATATATTCGCAGTTTGTGTCGAAACAATATAACAAAGCAGTGAAGAGCTCTTGACCAGCTGATGCAGCTGTTAGCGACATTAGATGAAGAGCACTCTTACTACTTTATGACCATGATTTATATATTTTAAAATGTTATTTCTTTTATTTTTTGAAGAAATCCTTAATTTCATGAGTAACATGAAAATTTGTTTTTGTTTTTGTTGTTCTATAGTAAATATTATAAGACATTCGAAGTATGTGAAGGAAATAAAAAAAAATTGTAAGTATAGTGGAATATAGGCCATTACTTTTTGACGGGCACTTTAATGCTAAGGTTATATTAAAAACATATAAATATTCTAATTAATATTAGTATACTAACACTAATAGTACAGCAAAAACCTTTGTTGAAAATTTAAACGATTTTTTTTTCTCACTAAGTACTACCACAACTTAAAAAATATTACAGATTATTCATTTAATGTGCGTTAAAAAATGTTTATCTTATAATTAAAATGAAAACAAAAAAAAATACGCTGTAAATCTTTGCAAGAGATAATTTTTCATTCAAGATAATAAAACAGAAAAAGTTTATTTTAATCTTTCAAGTATATGTCTCAAAGTATAAAGCAAGAATAATTAGGTATTTTCCAAAAATTTAATCATTTTGATTCTGTAAATTCAGCGTTCAGGTTTTATGATGATAATTTTATTGTTTTAAACCTTTAAGATTTTTACACATTATAGAAATATTTATGGGGACTTTATCGCGTATTTTTTTTTGAGGTACTATACCTTTTTTATAACACGGATCGACCCGTGACCACGATCGGTGCAATTTGATAGAACCGTCGTATAAATAATAAAGGTATCGTACCTTAAAAAAAATATTTACGCGATAAAGTCCCGATATATATTTCTATAATGATAATTAAAAAAAATAATTAAAGACGATTCGGCACTTTTGTTATGAAATAATTAAAAAAACCTAATAACCACATTACTTTAGAAACTATATTTTCCCTTGTGAAAACCGTACACTTCTAAATTAAAACACACTTTCTTCATTAATTTATTTTAATAACACATCACTCTTGCTAACTATTACAATGAGACACAGCACGACTTCTACAACTATCTTATTGCCAGCGCAATTGCTATAATTAAGTTATATTATATTATTATAAGTTATATTAGTTATATTACAACTATCTTATTGCCAGCACTGTGGCTATAATTAAGTTATATTACCAGATAATTATTTTTACTTGCTAATTTCTTTGTTTATTGGAATGTTTGTAATCTTTCAGTATCATAAACATTGTACAACTTTTGTTAAAAGTTCAAATGTAAGTAAAAAGCAAGTAAATATTATTCTCTAAATAAGATCGAAAACAGATCAATTAATTCAAAGAAACAAACACCTATTAAGTAGTGAAGTTAATTATAACTAATTTTGTATTCTACTATTTGATTAAAAATAACATAAAAATTCTCTATATGTATCTTACAAATAAATATATTTATGTATTTTTCTGTCACATCGTTCTGTTATATTTGAATCAATTCTATATATTTGTTCTATTTGAATTAATTCTATTTATTTTCCTGTATATATTGTAATCAAATAGTATTTCAAATTACCTATAATTAGAATAAAATGTTTTCTGAGATTTAGACGAGTACTACATATTTGAATAAAACTATTTTACGAATGCAACTCGCGTTTCCATTTTTAATAAAAACCAGAATTTTTGAATGCTTTGCAGCAAACGGAAAAACGAGATGTTGATATGTTAATTTTCTACCTGCTTAAATATAGGTTCCCAAATTTAGGCAGGTATTCTACAGATCCCAATCATTTTCTCTTTTAAAATTAGGATGTTTTTTAACTTCAATAACCTCGCAAAATTCTAGGAAAAAAAATCTAAATTCTTTGGATTATGAAATTTTTATTACCGATTGTCATACATACATCACTTTTCAGTATGTGTATAGTAAGTAAAAAAGAATATGATAAAAAACTTGTGATCGTTTAACTTAGTCATATTAAAAACAGCCTCGTCTTTGATCTAACAAACTTTTGTTTTATTCTTCAAACTATTTTTTGTTTACGAAATTTATTACAATAGCAAAGCAATCTCTTAATAAACATTATTGTTTTATATTGAATAGAGCTGAGACGGCCTCATTCTCTAGTGTCTGCCGAAAGTATAAAATACTTGTAAAGTTTTAAAATAATGATTTAGTTAGATATAAAAAATATATCAAGATATGTCATACGTCTAGTATCTTTTATGGTCTGACCTGCAGAGCTTCTAACTTCTTGTGATATTTCATGGATATCTACGTACTAAAAATGAACCTATGTGGCCTTTTAAATTATTTCTTTATAAAATTTTGAAAAAACACATCGTGTTTTGTTATACGAGCGAAGAATAAAATATATAAAACTGTTGTTACTACTCTATTAATTGATATTTATTTTCTTTCTATATTAACAATTGAAAAAAATAATGATAAATAGATAGTTCTCACAACATTTGTAAATAGTTTAATTATTGTAGATTTACTTTAATAACTTATAAAAAATATGATAAAAATTACATTAAAAGATGCCATTGAAACAACAGTACAATGTAATTGAGATGAATTAAGTAAAAAATACTAATCAAAATGAAATACCATGACCTAAATTTTATACATTAAACATCGAAGTATTTCACATAAATACCCCATAATTTATAGCAAGCAGTTTGCATACGGACTGGCCCGAACTGGTTAGCAACATATTTATAAAACCGGAAAAAAGTTGATAATATATAAAATAAAAAGCCTTCAATCATAAAAATCAATCACAAATTTTGGAAAATTATCTTCTAAAATTTAGATCAATGAGAATCTTCTATGTATAGTCGATATAATCCTGATAGCGAAATTGGCTGAACAAAATAGCCGGGACGTAAATTATAATAACAAATCAACCCCTAGTCTAAAGACGCCTTTTAACTATAAAGATATATCTCAATGAATACCGAATCTTACCTGATTCTATATATTCTACCATTAATTTATCTTGTGTTTAAAGTAATGGGGAAATTCTTTATAAGCAACATTCCTTTATTATTGAACTGAGCGAAGTTAACCTCTTTACTACTCAAATTTTCTACTCTTTGTAACCCTACTCCTCCTTCAATTTACGAGCTACACTCACGAAATTTTGTTAGTATAAAAAGTGTGTTACGGTATTAGAGCCAGGACTACTACTGATTTTCAAAGAAATTGTGAGTAGATTCTAATTAATTAATTATTTAATTTATTTATTTAAAAATTATTGTCTTAAAATGATATTCAATTTCTGGTAAATTCAATTATCTCAATATGATAGTAGTCATTCCAATATAAAATTGTCTAACTACTGTTGGTATATATTATTATAGTTACTCTTTTTCTTTAATAATAATGTATACAATCTGTATGTAATATATGTATATATATTTTGTGCAAAACTTTAGGGACCTAATGTTTTATATTTTATTGTATTTTCGGAATGGCTTGTAGAGAAGGCTGTTAAGCTTTAAGTATTGTACCTGTTTCCAAGCAATAAAGACATAGAAAATAAATAAAGAAATATATATATGTATATGTTAAATTTCAGATACGTATTTCTCTAAGAAGTTATTTATTCAATAAAATATTTGACCTAGTTTTAATTCTCCTATATGACTTATGTTTCCAGAAAAATGAAAAACCTATATCACAAAATGCTTGCTTGCGCTGAAAAGGGTATTATATATTTTTGCGTTAAAAGAAGGATCCTGCATCACAGCTCGTAAGCGGATCAAAATTTTTAATGTAGTAGACAGTATCTGTGAAAATATATATTAATGCTGATACTAAAAAGCATTCTAAGCCTTTTATTATCGGCGTGTATTCAATATTTTGTGTCTAAATTAATTAAAAGTTGCGTAAAATACTAGTAAACTGTAAAAAAAATATAATTCTTTAGTTATATATGACAATCCTGACAGCAACAACCTAAGCTGAGCATCCGAAACGTAAATTATAATAACAGACCAGACCCTAACTTAAAGATGCCCATTAACTATAAAGATATTTCTCAAGTTATTTAAAATCTGTCAAAGTTCCATATAAACTAACATTAATATAAAATATTTTTTAATCTTGTATTTTTTATAATTTGCAAGTACTACGTGTGTTTTTTGAAAGTATTTTAGGCAAATGTTAATATATATTTTATGCAATTGAAATATAATTGTCGTAAATGATATAAGTAAAATATTTATTAAGAGAAAGCATACAACACACGCAAAAAGTTTTATCCTGAGTGGCAAGCTTTATAACTGTCAAATTTACAACAAGTAACCTAACTGGCAACGCCTAGCGCCTGTCTTAAAGCAACCCGTTGGGAGTTCTATTGACTTTATGTTATTGTTCCACTCGAATGAACTGTTAAAATTCCAGAATCATATTAAAATAGCAGATATTATAATGAACAAACATTTAATATCTGTTTCTTAACTTGCTATAACTTTGGTTATATTCATTGAATTAAATATTAATTGAAGTTATTTTCAATATTATTTTACCACTTTTTATAACAATATCGCAATAAATGGGTAATTTCAGTGTAAATTTTAGTATATTTTCGAGTTATAAAGGGACTGTGCATTACAGCGTGTAAGAAAATCAATACTTCAACATGTATAAGATCACTGTTTAAAATACATATATTATTAAGAAATAACACATATTTATTTCTTTATTTTAAAAATTATTAGTTGTTTTTTGTTCTGCTATTTTTTTATTAATGCTTTAAAATCTTGTTCATTGATTTCCTATTATATTCGTAACAAAGATTATCATGATTTAAGCCGAATATAAACTAAGGTGAATTTATTAGATAGATATCTGTGCTTTTACATAACCTGGTTTTCCTTCACTTATTCTTTTATTTGTGCTTTTATTTATTTGTAAATATGCTATCTCTTGGTTTAATTCAAAACTTTTGTTTCACCACTTCCCTTTTCCACAAATTGTTCTTTAGTTTTAATTAGCCTAAAACAACATAGAGGGATTAATTTTATTAATATTATCTTATTAAACTAAACCAGTTTTGCTACGAACACTTTATGTTATATCAAAGAGGTTAAACTGCTGATGCAGCTGATGAGATTTAGAGGGTCTTTTCTATTTTATTGTTGTATAAATATTAATACATTTTATTTTTTTGTACGCATATATCTGAAATATGTATTAAATAATTTGTGAAAATATTTAATACTGTTTTATGTCTTCTTCGGTTAAATATCAATGAATGTCTAAAGAAAATAATAAGGATTTGAATGTTTAATTTGTTTAATCTATTTCATAATTGATTCGTAGTTACACGGAATAAGATTAGAAACTGTTCAAATATTTTGTCGGTTAAATCAATACTGGTATTTCATTACAAACGGGTTGTATTTATAACTTAAAAGCTAGAGATTCCCTGAGAGATGTCTTTAAAGAAATTGGTATTCTTACGGTCGTTTCTCAATACATATTTAATAACATTTTATTTGTACGTCACAATTTGGATAGATATGTAAAAAACAGTGACAGACACGCTATAAATACTAGAAACAAAAATAAACTTTCAACGCAGATATTTCGTCTGCAAAAAGTTAAAAAATCCTTCATGGGCATGAGTGTTCGCATATATAATTAGCTTCCGCAAGATATCTTAGACCTTCCTTTACTTGCTTTTAAATCTAAAATTAAAAGTATACTGTTAAATAAAGCTTATTATAGCATACAAGAATTCTTAGTTGATCGTATTTCGATCAAGTAAAAGGTTAGGTTGTGGAGCTTTGGTTGTTGACTCATTTGCAGGATATTCTAATCTGTACATCAAACATTGTTCACATATTTTAAAAAGAGCAACTGTTGAGTTTCTGGCCAGCTCTTCTCAACAGAACAGCATTCCGAGCTGGTGGTAGCTTAAGGACGGACTGACTACTGACATTTTTATAATGTAATAATTGACGATTCAAAAGTGCGTGTAAATGCCTATTTGAATAAAGATATTTTGAATTTGAATTTGAATTTGTTTCTATAAAATAAGATTTAAATTTATGTCAAAAACATTATGGATCATTTAATTAATATATAGTAAAGTAAAGTAACAACAGTAAAGAAATAATCTTTTTTATATAAATACCTAATTTTCCCTTTAGTATAAATAATTTTCAGAAATCTTATTACAATAAAAAAAATTGGGTAATTAATAATACAGTGAAAGACTTTGTTCAAATTCTAAGTGAATTTCTGTTTCGTACTTACTTTCTAAAGTATTAAAATATTTAAAAATTACTCAGATGACATTTTTAAACCTTGAATAATATTGTTATTTTAACTTAAAATGAGTATAACTTCAATATCTTGAGTCTTAGTAAAAGAAGAAAATTTTTCATTCAAGAAAATGAAACACAGACAGAGTATATTTTAATCCTTCAAGTAACTTTCTAAGCACCCTTTATAAAGTAGGAATAACTTAGGTACTTCTTCAAAAATTTTAATTATTTTGAACCTCTGAAAGCTGAAGCTTTACGGTGTTAATTTTATACCAAACTGGAAGATACTCCGAATTATAGTATTAAAGTTGATAAACACATTTCTATGGTAAATCTTTACTATTTTTATATTAAACATTACAAATTAATTACAAAACTTTTTTATTTAACCAATAATTTATATTATAATATCTTCATCATAATCATCATCATCATTTTTATCATTGATTATTATATTATATATTCTTATTCTACAACCGCAATAAATACACACACATTACAGATTTTGCAATAACTTATTGTTAATACAATAGGCGATCTTAACGCCTACAGGTGATTTCTTCCAGACAACCTCAATGTTAGGAAATAATTATCTGTATAGGAGGACTAAATATTAAAAATTATAAAAGAAAAGACATATAAATATGTACACACTAATACCTAAACGTAATACACTTATAAATATATAACATACATATTAATTAATACACTAAACAATATAAATATATATGAATATTGTTATAAGAGGTAATGTCTTATAATGTCTTAATCATATATAATATACACCTCTAATTTGATTTTTAATTATAACTGATTAAATACAAGTTAAACTTGTTATTACGAGGGTCATATACTTCTATTACAATAAATATCTTACAGATAAATAATTCGTTTTGTTTTTACTTCTGTCTTTATTTTTCGTCTCAAATATTTTTGCGTTTGTTTGATGTTTTTGTTTATAAGCAAGCAAAATATATGTGAATACCCTAATCCGGATTAAGAATATCTTGAAATATTTTGTTTGTTCAGACGCAATGTATCAAAATCTATTATTCTTGAAATTTATTTCTAATATATTAATAGATATACTGTAGTACTAGAAAAAAAAATGTAGTTGTACATAAAAAAATTAAATTGTAAACAATATAAATACATCCATTATTACAACAAATTCAAAACGTAGATATTAGATACTTTTGGTTTTAGGGTATTATATCTGTATACTAGCTGTTCTATATAATTGCAAGTATATCCTCTTCTTACCTTCCGTTTTATAATGGCTATCTCTCATCTCATATAATTGCTAGTACTGATTACTGAAAATATTATAAATTTTCTTATATTTATTTGTATCTAGAATAATGAAAAAAACTATTGATAAATAAATAGGAAAAAGAGGGAGAGGAAGACCGCCTGCACGATAAGAGGATGATATTACGAAAATAGCAAGCTCAAATTGGTGCCAAAAAGCCCAAAATAAAGACGTTTGGGCATCTTTGGAGGAGGCCTTTACCCACTCTGGAGTTCTGTGACATAACTTTTATTTTAGTAATTTATGTTCGACTTAATGTAGCTAAGAACAAATGAAAGCTTTTTTTTATATATTTTTATTTTAATAAATAAACGTCTGAAGCTGAGGTGGGGATGTCACTACCATTGTTAAAGAACAAAAACTAAATTCATCTTCAGAAAAAATTGTTTTACACAGTTCACTATCGTACTGAAAAAATTAATTACTAACCTTAATACGATACACCGTTTCATATCCATATATGAATTATTTCTTTAATTATTTGCACAAATCATGCAAAAGCAAGCATAATGCCACAGGTATTCTCTACCAAAAAAAAAAAACAAAATAAAAATAACAATAATAAAAAATAACAAAACAGTATAAAAAACGACAAAGAGTAGAAATACATAAAATATTTAGACGTTAATAGTTAAACAATTGAAAATATATAGAAAAAAACATAATTATATCTATGACCTTTTCATTTCTAATTTTTCCTGTGGTAAAGGTATATAAAAAGTATAGTAATGAAATATTAATTATTTTATAAAAATAATATTAATGTCAGTTGATATATCTCATTTCATGATTTAACAAAGTCGTTTGATTTCAAAAATGCTGTATTCTCCTTATATTTTACTTTGTTTACGTCATAATTTTATTTTACATAGTATGCATGAATAATTCAAAATATTATAACAATGATACAATGTTTTTATGTAAAATTTACGTAAATGCGTTCCCAGTGTTCTTTCTAAATTCCTTAGCAAAATATTAAGTACATTTCTATAAATTCTTAGATTAGAACTTTTATGTTGTTTACTATTAAATGTAAAGTAATCATCTAAAAATAGTAATTAATTTATATTTTTATAAGTGACATCGCTAGCTCGTATTGGGTCGGTATTATCTTAATAGCAGCATTCGCTTTCAACACATAAATCCAACTGGAAATGGTCGATATAATTATAACTAACATAAGTTATCTTGTAATACTAGATTGTTTCTTTGATTTTGAATATAAAATTAACTGTTATTTTTAATTTCTAATATAAAGAAAATGATAAATTAATTTTTGATATCGATTACCACATTGAAATGATTACAATATTGAAAATATTTCTTGCAATGTGGTAATCGACAAATGTTGATAAATTACACGAGTATTTGATTCACTTATATTATATATAATCCTGGAATATATCCCTTATTACTGACTTTATCTCAGCTTTCCATTCTGTTTATTCTCCCATTTTTTGTAATTTATAATATAACTTACATGAGACTATAAGAAAAACATTTGAGCGTAATAAAAACTTCCATTCAATGATATTAAATACAGACTCGACCACATTGTCTATTTCTTCGTTTATAGTTCTGAAAATGGTTGCAAGTGCTCGTGAAGTTATTGTGAAGTATATGAAAATAAAGAAGTCGGGATCCTCTTCTCTTAATCTAATTCGCTAAGTCTACATCAGGTGATTGAGTGCTCTTCACTGTTTTTTCATGTTTCATCGACACGCCACCAATTATAAATATGACGTGACCTGTATTTATGTTTCATGCATAATTTATTCATTAAAAAAATTACAATTATTCTAATATTTCACCTTACTGTTTCGTTAAACTTTGTAAAATGAAATTATAATAAATAATAATTAAATAAGATCCACGTTATTTTTATTATAAACACTAGGTCTCAAATAGCATGCTGATTTTCTCAATTTCATTATTGAATTTATTTAATATAAATTACACTTAATAGATTCAGATATCATTCTAAAAAAGTATTCAACTTAATATTATTATTATTTTTTTAATTTCAACTAATCAAATTCTTTTTTGAAGAAAAATTCTTAAAGAATAAAAAGTTACTTCTCCTAAAATATATTTTATATTTTTAATCCCAGCTTATTATTTTATTAAAAAAGCGTTTTTATCAAATTACATGTAAGTAATTTAAACATATAAGTTAATGTAAATAAATAATTAGCACTTATATTTGTTTTAATTCTGCTTGTTAACCCAATTTAAACTAATAAACTATTTAAAATCGACTGTTGACTTTTTGATTAAAAATTTTCTTTTCTTTTGTATGCTTGTTGAACTTTCAACTAAAATTCTCCTGAAAAAAAGTAGGTATTAGTTACAATAGGTAGTTCTAAAAAACTGCTTCGTCGACTTTGTTCGAAAACAGCTCTAAATAACGATAATACGCTACAGTTGGTGCTAAAACGAAGTCAATCGCATTAAATTGAGACAAAAACACGATTAAATACATAGACAGATGTATATTTTTAGAAAACGTTATTATAAGATTCTAATAACTTTCTTAAACAGGAAGCTAATATTTGAAGCTTTAAATTATTTTTTTATAATTTTCTTAGCACCAAATTTATTATTATTTATAAATAACTTTATTATTATCCAATATTTTTAGTAAATAATAGAAACTAATATAAGTTTTATGAATTAACATGCAAGTAGTATCCCTAAATGATACATTATTGTTTAACTTTATTACTTATTTCATATTCTCATATTATATTACATGATTTTGGCAACAAACCGGACAAATTCAGAACTAAGCTAAATTTAATAACAGTTCTTTGTTCCATAAATTTATATAATTATTAGTCTTTTTACTTTTTCACCTATCTTTATATTATGAAATGCAAGAACATTTTTTTTACACAACAATATATTTCTAAAAGGTATTGAACGTTCATAAAGATCTAAAACAGAATAATAATAACTATTTTGTAATCTATTTATCATTTCGACAATTTTTTGTTAAATTGGTTAAAAGTTTGGTTTTAATTTACACGACAAATATTTCATTTAAAAAATAAATTATATTTCTAATTGAAGTGAAGTACTTATTCTAATTCGTACGAGTTTTCCAACTTATTCGAAGAATTAAAATAAGCGCTTGTATGTATTTTATTTCGTTTTCAATAAAAAATAATTTTATACCATATTGAAGTTATTGAATTTATTTTAAGAAACTTTGAATAATATTATTTTGTTAACATTTTATTTTTCAATAACAATTCTTAAGGGTTTGATTTTGTTCAATGAACAAATTCTAAAAGGAGATGTCTTTTCTAACACAATAATATGAAAAATATTTTGCTGACATTTCATTGAGTGCGGTTATAGACTTCATAGCATCATTCTAGGAACATTCTTATAAGATTATGAAGTCTAAGTCTATAAACATTATTAAACTGGTTGGTATTATAAAATAAATAAAAAAAATAGAACATTTTTTTCTCTCGTTCGATCATTAGTTCGAAACATGTGATACTCTAATATCTCAACACATGAAATTGCGGGCCAAATCAAGATAAACTAGTTCAAAATAAAATATTTGAATGAACTGAGCTAAGAATGTGTTTAGGATTTTTGATTTATAGACATGTAATTTATAATCTTCAGTCCTATCACAAATTTCTGTTATCTTGCATACTTCATAGTCATACATAAAAATGGAAAAACATTCGATCGTAACCTGTTGTGTTATTTAGTCAGAATAAAGAAGGCTCACCCACAATTTGACATAGTTGACATGACAGACACTTACATCTCGTCTACCCGTGAACATGATTGCTGCAAAGCATTCGAAACGTCGGGTTAAAATTAAAATGTAACCAAAATTTTGCTATTGTTCTTAACAGTACTATCTGTTACAATATACAAAAATAAATGCTTACTAAGTCTTAGTGAACATCTATTTTTGTTTAGATATAATTTCAGAATAGTCCCATCTTCCAAAACAATATTATTATAGCAAAATAAATTATAAGTTTATTAATCCCGGAACCTAACTTTATAATATTGAATCTGTTTTGTTTAATCTTTTTTACTCCATACTTATAAAATTAAAAGTAACAATTTACATTATTCATAAAAAATATTTAAAATATATAAATTTTTAATATATTGGTCCTCTTCGTGAAATGGTGCTAACATCCTGCATCAACTAGCAAAGTGCTCTTTACCGCAATATTTCCTCAGTACTCTACGAATTGCCTTTAAAATTAATTTATATATGCAAATGATTTTCATTTTTGGACATGGTTTCATGTCTTTGGCATAATTTCGCATATTTAAGCATAGACTATGTTAGTATCAAGTAATATTTAGTATTTATGCTCTTTCCTTACATCCTTCCGACCTCGCCTCTCCATCCCGCAATCACTATTATCTTGAAGAGGAGGTAGCTCGCAGAATCTCTAATAAATAACTCGCAGTAGCCGTATGGCCGCATTTCATTTCCTTTCCTTCCTATCTTTATTTCAAGACGGTCTCAAAGAACAACACTAACTACCCCAGGAGATATCAAAGCCCTGGTAAAATTTTAGAGGTTTGGATACCGAGTTCAGTGAGTTCCAAGTTTTCCCTATTACCAGCGTCGCGTGAGTTAAACTTATATCAAATTTAGTTCAAGTAACTATAGTGGGCATAACCCGCAGACTAAATGCTATATCATAAGAATTATTGAGAAAACAGCATGCTATTTTAATTATTTAAACAAACTTCTGATTTAATATTCTTATTATATCCAAATATAACGTGTCTTAAATTTTAGAGTGCTGTGATTTTTTACACTTACTGTTATCCGCGACAGTAACATTCGTATGAACTTTAGGAGGTTGTTATGTCAGTCTTGAGTGTAGATCACTTGTGGACTGGTCAAGTCGGGATAGTTGGAGGCAGTGAGGTAGCTATTACAGCTTTCGTATGAACATTGAGAGAGGTAGAGGCTAAAACACCCACCTTAGCTCGTTCTTTTACTGATCTTTTTGTTCATATCCTGTTTCTTGATGGTGGTATTAATAGTTTTTTTTTTGTTTTATAATAATATAAGGAATTATCAGCCAGTAGCTTTGGACTTGCTGTAAAAAAAAATACAAAACATTTTATTAATAGACTTAAAACATATATATTTTACAATATGGGCAGAATATAATAAATCGTCTATATTTCTCAATTATTGTTAAATAACGATAACGCGATCTGCCTTGCAAACTTCACTTTTTCACGTTTGGCTACCAATTTATTACTATTTAATAATATATTTAATTAAATTTGGGTACCAATAAAAAAACCTTCTTTTGTTTTTAGCATGATATCAAGCAAAAGTTATCCGAGCTTAAATCAATTTTCCTTATATTCTGAGATGCTTTAGAAATCTATTGATTTTACTCTCTCAAGTAAATATTGCCAACACAAATAATAGAGAGGTAGACATAGACATTCTAGTGATATTTAATTCTATTAAATAAATTTTAATATTAAAAAAAATATCACAAAAAAAAATCATACATTTTAGACTATTTAAACATGTAAAAAATTGTATGCTTTTGAAACTAGTACATATTACTAGTAGAGACGATGGTGCATATTAAGATTAAGACTAGCTATATTATTTAAAGTTATAATAATGTTCTCTAGGTATGTATTCACATAGAATTATTTTTTCTGTAGTAAAGTTACGTAAAGTTAACAGTCAGTCAGTCAGTTTACAAGTGGGATCTTTGATTACCTATCACCTACATCTTAAAACGTTATTATCGATAAAATGCACTGAATTACCGGAAACAGTGAACATTGAACATTAAGATTAAACATTAAGTGTTAAAGGATTCAAACCAAAGGTGATCGTCCTTTGGTGAGCTTTAGATAAAAAGGTCGGTGAACATTTTGAATTATTCATGCACCCTTTTGTGGACATATAGGAATGACGTAAACGAACCGAGAATATTCGGCAGAGAAAAGATATTTCAGAAAGAATAAATCAAATTTAGATCTAATAAAAAGTTTTATGATAAAAAAATATTATTAGTAACCGAAAAATTTATATACATATATAGTAATTATATATATATATATATATTTACTATTTGATTTTGATCAACTATTTTTGAACTCATATGATATGGAGCCCTTTTTTATGAGCGCGGAGCAAAGCGGAAGGTGGTGTGAATTGCGATGCAGCATCTTTCTGAACACCCTCAGAAAGCTATGTTGATTAGTATGGTTTGATTTTCGTCTTCGGAGGTTTGGTTAAGTTTCATTTTAAAATGTTCATAATAGTTCAGTTTTATACTAATGTTTTCTAAGATTTAAACGAGCAATGCACATTTCAATAAAACTATTTTACGGATGTAAATCGCATTTTGTTTTACATTTTTTTAATGTAACTCGACGTTTCGAATGATTTGCAGCAAACGTGGTATATCTTTAAAATAGTTTTATTGAAAAGCTTTATACTACTTATTACCGGTGTCCAGGCAGATGCTAAAACTAAATCACTACCAATACGGGTATCTTTCTTCAGACCGTTGATCTCAATGGCTTCAAGCACTTTCCGTTATAGTAGAAACTTTTTCCTAGATAATATGGACACTATGTTGAAACATATGTGATGCACGGTTCCTAAATCCAAGATGAGTTCCGTTATCACTAAGTAATTCCTGTCCAGATTTTTAGCTTGAGCTTACAAACCTCATAGTGCTGAATCATAATAGTTAGTCTAAAATAAAATTAGAAAAATTGCTTTATCATTACACCATTCAAATCCGTACTGAGAAACATTAAAATTCAACGAGGTTATTCTGAATTTTCTGCATATATGAATATTTACGTATTTTTAATATTCTTAGCATTATTTCTATTCATTACTTTCTTTGTTATATTTCTATCTACGTTGTATTACATTCGGAACCGTTCGTTAAAGTAGTGACTTTGCAAATTCTTTTAATTAATAGTAATAACGACAAGAAATAAAGTTACATTTATTAATATTATACTAAAAGTAGTTTACCGTAAAAGTATTATTACCGAAAAACAATGTATGTATTATATTTTTTCAACATGTAATATTTTTTACATTTTAGGCCATAAGCTATTTATTATATATATTTACTATTACATACCGAGGATAGTTAAACACACATCTCTCTGATGACTATTAAGTGTTTTTGAAGGTCGTCATTACTATAAAGTATTCAGTAATGACTGTTAGTGACGCTCAGGCGTCATTGGTATATGATAGAAGGGAGTAGAGACGCTTAGTATTTAAGAGATGTTTATATTTTGCTTTTAAAACGAAATTATTTATATTTGCAAGTGTAACGACTTTATTTGTTCTTTGTTCAGAATAGTGTATAATACTTAGCAACGTTTAAAATAATTTGAAATACAATAACAACTGGATATCTAATGACACAAATACTAGTCAGACGAAGAGCTAGATTATTATTAATTACACGGTATTACCGGTGCCCTTACTTAAAACTTTTTGCTTCTTAGGCGGGTATTAGTATTTTTTCTATATCGAATTCGAACTCGGATATAAAAACACATTTATAAACAGAAACATCAATTCATATAAACATGATGAATTACCGAAAAGAAATCTTTTCGTTTTCTTTTCTTAAAATACTTATTTGTTTTTCTAATTTTCACTGCAATGGTGGTTTTTGCCAAGGTTTAAAGATGTTATTTGATTTAAGACTTTGTTTACCATTAACTATTGTGGTTATAGAGGTTGCTGCTGCATATATGATATCTATTATATATTCTAATGTCGGTTCAGTATGTTTCGACTTTATAAAAAGTATTTTGGAATATACAATTCAGTTTATCGATAATGATAAATGTTTTGAATATTTTTTTTAAGTTGTGGAATTGATGGGGTTTTCTGGGGCCTTCGTATTTTACAAATATTTCTAAAAATATTTATTATTTCTAAAAATATTTATATATATAAAAATATTTATATATATAAAAATATTTATATATATTTAATATTCCTAAAAGTATTCTAATTAATATGAATTATTTTACAGAACCTTTAGGTATAAAGATACAATTAGAACATGCAAAACTAATGTAAGCGAAATATGGCGAAGATGATGTAGATTCGATTTATATCAACTGATAACTTTTATTTTAACTAGGCAGTTGAATGTTCCTACAATTGCCTTAAAAAAACTGATTTAAATAAAAAAGTTTATATTTAATTACAAGACTTTAAGTAAAGGAGAATTTAGAACACATGTTTGCGCAAATACAAATTTATGGGTTTGTTTATCCTCCACCACGTTCTGCAAAACACATTTAAGTAAAATTATCGTTGCACATGTCGATGCATAAAATTGGACCAATCTTTTTAAGATACTTTTTATTTCTTGTAAGGTACTCTATGGAGAGATATTTTATATATTTTTAAGATAAAATGATATTGAGTAAAATATTTCCTTTACATTGGTCTATATTAAATACTGTAATACTCCAAAGATACAAAAATAATGCTGAATACTGTTTAATATTTTTTTAATTTGTGCTAGTAATTTATTAGAATAAATTAATATTAGCGAACGCTATTAAGTTAAGATAAATTAAATATTGCTGTTCTTAAAATGTGAAGAAGCTAGCATATTGAAAAACTAAGCTTCATTTTATAATTATTTTTTTTCATAAAATGTTTTTAGACGCAAATAATTCTGAACTGATTTATTTTTAAAGGATTGTGTTCTGATGAGTTTACCCTTTTAGTGTTAAAATAATTAAAAACTATAAAATTATTAGAAAATACTGATACATCTTCTAGAGCACTATAGTAATCAATCTATATTGTGGTTAGTAAAAGTGTAATGGTAAAAGTTTATTAGGTTGTTAGGCTAGTTAGTATAAGTAATTCGGAATGTTTAGTAAAACTGAGTTGGCGTAATCGGTAAGGCGTTGGGTGTAGGTGCTATCAAGTTCGATTCTCCAAGGTCTGGTATTAATTTAATTTTATATATGTTTTGTTATTATAATAATGAACAGGTTAATATTAAATATTTAATATTCAAAACATTGATTGGGAAGTAAACGGGCGTGTGTACTTGTGTCGAGTTACAAATATTCTTTACCGACATATAAGAAAATAAAATGTTCAACTGATGTATATAACGTGCTTGTATTAAGTTCTATTTTTGTGTCAGCTTCTTTATACGACTACGGGTGAATTTTTCATAATAGATTAAGTAATTATTAGTTATAAAAGTAATCTTAAAAGGATATTTATTTGTTTACTTAGCCTATTGAAACGCCTTCTTTTGCCTTGAGAAAGTATACGTAACTCAAACTAATGCTCAGTAGAATAATCCGATGACTAGCAATTCTGCATGTGTAAGGTCATATAAAATCTTGTGCATAACCCTCCACTAGCACGCAACTGTATGTCTGTGTTTGTGACAAGATTAAACTATATGTTCCGAACTGTTGGTTTGATTTGAAGCTAATTACGTCGGTCACAGCCGGAGGATCCAAAAAATACAAAATTATTAACTTAAAATTTAATTTACAAACTTTTATTTTTTGTTTATGTGAAAGGAGGGCAAACGAGCAGGCGGGTCACTGATCAAAAGTGATCACCGCCGCCTATGAACTCTTGCAACATCCAAAGACTCACAAGAGCGTTGCCGGCCTTGGAGGAAGGAGTAAACGCCTTTTTTGAAGGTACCCCTGTCGTATCGATCTGGAAACACCGCCGAAGGAAGCTCATTCCACATCTTTGTGACACGTGGAAGAAAGGTACTTGCAAACCGCACAGTAGAAGAACGCCATGCATCTAGGTGGTAAGGATGGTAATGAAGACGGTGACGTGCTGTGCGGTGATGAAATTCGGCGGCAGGCATTAGATCAAATAGCTCTTCGGAACACTCCCGGTTGTAAATGCGATAGAAGACGCACAAGGAAGCCACGTCTCTACGCAATGCCAAAGAGTGCAGCCGTTCACAGAGCACTGGGTCCCCGACAATCCGTACGGCTCTCCGTTGTACGCGGTCAAAAGGTAGAAGGTGATATTGGGGTGATCCGGACCAGAGATGAGAACAGTCCATATGTGGCCGGACCTGCGCCTTATATAGCGCAAGTCTTTGGCCAGGATTAAAATACTGCATCTCTCTATTGATCACACCCAATTTCTTCGAGGCCAACTTGGCCTTGCTTTCCAAATTACCACGAAACCGACAGTCGCTCGAAATGTCAAGTCCCAGTATTCTGATACTTGGCGAGGTGGCGAGGGGTGTGCTAACGAAGTGCGGCGATACGACAAATGGGGTTTTCTTAGTGGTAACGCCAACCTATGTCTCTTGGGGATTAAACTGAACGAGGTTCAGTTCACCCTATTCTGAGACCAGGGAGGTCTTTACAGAAGACACAAGTTTCTTTCGACACTCGTTGACGTTTTCTGGAGAGAAACTTGAATATACCGCATCCCCAGTACTGTCATCCGCATGTCATCAACAATGTATGTTGGGAATATCCAACATATCATTGATGTGCAGGAGAAACAGGGTTGGGGATAGCACACAGCCTTGGGGTACACCAGCGTTCACGGGCTTGGGGTCCAAAAATCGTCGAGAACGACCTGTATGCTCCGCCCAGTGAGGAAGCTGGTGATCCACTTGCATAAACTCTCGGGAAGCCCATAGGAAGGAAGCTTCGAAAGAAGCCCCTTGTGCCATACACGATCGAAGGCTTTCACCATATCCAGACTAACGGCTAGACCCTCTCCCTTGCTTTCAATAACCGCAGTCCAACGGTGTGTGAGATATAACAGAAGATCACCAGCCGATCGACCATGGAGAAAGCCATATTGCCGGTCATTGATCAACTGGCGATCCTCGAGGTACGCAAGGAGCTGTCGGTTAATAATATTCTCCATTATTTTGGAGAGAAGAGAGGTGATGGCGATGGGTCTGTAGTTAGCTGGATCCGAGCTAGCACCTTTTTTAGGGATCGGATGGACAAAGGCACACTTCCACGAGACCGGGACTACGCCTTTGAGATAGGAGTGCCGAAATAAACGCGTTAGCACTGGAGTAAACTCAGGGGTACACGTTCGTAGCACCAATGGGGAAATACCATCCGGCCCACTCGATTTATGAACATCCAAGGAAAATAGAGAACGACGAATGCTTATGCTGGAAAATTATTTCCGGCATTGAACTCTGACACCGCTGAATGGTTCAAGGTCGAGTTTGAGGCAAAAAAAGTGCCCAAGAGATCGGCTTTCTCTTTTGCCGCATGGGCTAGAGAATCATTCCCTGTGTGCAATGGCGGTAGGGAAGGCTGGCAAAAGTTACCCAGAGTGGTTTTAGAAAGCGCCCAGAACTTGCGCGTGCCGGGTGGGTACCTTGCCAAACGATCCCCAATTTTGACGACATGCTTGAACTTTGCTCTAGCGAATTGCCGTTTGAAGAATCTGGAAGCACGATTATATTTCCTCTTAATAACTCTAGAGTTGGGATCCCTTATGACTAATGCTTTAGCCCCGGCCTGGTACGCCTGCCGTTTGCCGGCTGCTGCAGCCCTGACAGACGCATTAAACCAAGGCCGCGATCTGCCACCAAGTGGTACCACAGAGCTTGGTACGAATAGTTCCATGTCCTGTAGTATCACCTCAGTTACAGTCGCCGCGCAGTCACTGGGATCATTGGAAGGAAAGCAAATCGGCCCCCAAGGGTAGGATACAAAGAAAGACCGCATTCCATCCCAATCCGCTGACTTGTAGTGCCAAGCGCGTCGGGTCGCGGGTATTGTGCGAGCCGGACGTTGAAAGGGCACTACACTCCGTACCAGGCAATGATCGGAGGACCCAAGAGGGGCCTCAAGAATAACCTGGTAATTTCCGGGATGTGTAGTCAGCAGAAGATCCAACAAAGAGGGCATGTGGCTGTCCACATCTGGCAGACGAGTGTGCGTCTGAAACAACTGGGACAAACCATTTGCCAGAGCAAAGTTAAACACAGTTCTCCCCGCGAAGTCAGTGGAACGCGACCCTAGCCACTCGGCATTATGCGCGTTAAAGTCCCCGAGGATTATGACTTCAGCTAAGGGAGTCTGTGAAAGCAGGTCGTCAATCTTCGCCTGAACATGGCACAAGATTTGCTCCGTTTCTGCATTACCACTATGGGACCTGATATCCTCCCTCACGAACACAGATACCCCGGCGTGTGGTATTAAATGATGTTCAAGTTTATACCCGAGGTATGAAAGGTACGCTGTGTCGATAAGTTGAGATATCTGCGTCTACGTTAAAAACAACAAGGCCGGCTGCGCCGTCTCAAGATGGTAGTGTACTGCGATTAGGTTAGAGTGAATTCCCCGGATGTTGCAAAAATCTACATTTAAAGAGGAGCGGGGTGCCACTTTGTTTCGCCTGCCCTCTCTAAACACAAAATGCGATACTTTGAACACACAACAATGATGTAGAAATATGAATAATAGACAACAAGAATGTAGAAATATGTTTACATAATTATACTTGTGAGCAGAGAAAATATATGGCTTATTACTAACTGAAGTTATTTACAGTGGTAAGACTAGGTTTTATCCTCGGGGCATCTCGTCCACGGTGCGAAGGTGGTGGTTAACGGGAGAGGTCTTTTCTAGTGATCCAGTGATGCTTTTTTGATGAGATGAGGGTAATGATTGGTGGTTGAATGGGTTGTTCATTGCACGTGCATCATGGCTGACGTCACTTTTGTTCTATATGATACAATTTGTCTATATTTCGGTATTGTGATGATGTTCCATAACGTATGGGACTTTATGGGACTGTACATCAGAATATACAAAGAATCTTCATTTGTCTAATATTGTAACACCAAAATATTAAATATTGCAATAAACTATAGTTACTTATAAGTTTACAATCTATTTTAGTTGTTAATTAATTTGTACAAATTTTGTTTTAACTGGGTTCAGAACTATAATTAATTAATGCTATATTTAATTTAAGCATTCAATATATTATATACTATAATATCGGCTCAGTGTCGACACTACAGATATCAAATGACAAACTCACATAACCAAGTAAGCTGAGAGGGGTAGGTTTTGATTGATTACGCTGTATTTTTCCAGAGCCTACATAACGCCTTTAAGTGAATTTTCATGGAACCTATATAGATAGATACGGATACGGATAATGTAGACATATGTACATATATTTTATAAGTCAAAATATTTCAAATAATCTCAAGATGAAGACACACCCATAAATAATTTTAAAACAGTTAATGAATTGAAAAGAACTTTGAGTGTTTTCTTTTGTCTTGGTTTGCTTATTTTGAAATTTAATTATTTGTTTAGTTAATTGTGTTTTTCTATAAATATTAAAACAATTTTCTGAGCAAACCGCATAATATATTTCACTGAGATAATAGGCCATCATACACCAACCTATATGGTCGGATGTTCTGGGTATTGAATCGCTCTTTTGAGCACGATGGAGCATTGTGACCTGAGATTTTAAAGAGGGTGGTATGTATATTTGTATTCCGGGGAAAACGAATTAGGATCCATTTAAGTTGACGGCGAAAATCAGAGATGTGATCGATATTCAATATAAACAAGTAATCTTTAAAAATAATTAACAAGTAATCTCTTATTTTAAAATAAAATTGTAAATAATTCAGTTAAAAAATATTAAGCAATTTAATTTGGTTAAAAAAAAACATGTATGATATTAATTTATTAAAGTCAATTAAAACTCGGCGAAGTATGAAATACTGATGTAAAAAGTCACTGAACATAAAATATTTAACATGTTATTTTAATTGGGATTTGTCGTTAATTTTGTATTTAGTTTTTGTGTTATTATATAATAAAATTTGAGAATAATAATACACAACAAATTTAAAATAAAGCATATTATTGTAACATATAATTTTACATTACAAAGATGAAATCACTATAGCTATAGCTAAAGCTAATATAACACAAAGATACATTTACCAAATCACCATTTCTAGTATAAAAGCTGTATTTGGTTAGTCAAGAAAGCTTGCGAATGAGGAATTTTCTACGAAATTATGTCAAAATGGAAAAGGGACAGTTCTTAATGGACCATAAACGTACAAGAATATTTTTGAATAAGTATTTTATCCGTAGAGATATAAAGGTATATCATGTAATATTACTATGATGATTTTCCGTCTAGACAGCCTACGTGACAAATAAATATAGTACAGGTCTAGTAAGTAACTATGTTCAGTAATTCATGCGAAAGTAAATGTCTGCCTGAATGTTCTACTTTCACGATCAATCCCCTAATGAAATTTGATGTAAAGATAGTTTGTAGCCTATAGAAGGACAGTCTATTTTTTGTCTCGTAAGTACAACATGGAGAGGATTAAATATACGATTAAGTTAATATAATAAATTTCATCAAAATGACTGGTATAGTATAAACTATTGATTTAAGAAAGCAACCTTTTTTATTCATTTAAATTTTTAGAATATATATTGGTATATTCTTAAATAATCAACACGTTGCTTTCTTAGTTTGTTGTGGGTACTAAGAAATTTATTAAATAAATCAGTCAGCTTCCTACTCCCGTGTTTCATTGACGTTCCATTGGCGACGAGGCGGTTTCATTACCACGCGTATTTAAAAGATAGTACAAAATGCCGATCGGAAAACTCGAACCTTCCGATCTGAATTCTAAGCAGTGGCCTGTGTTAGATTAATGGGGCTCTACTAATAAAGAAAACAAAAAATATTAAATAATACTGTGATTATATAAACTATTCTGCACAACTAAGTAAATACCGCTAAATTATTTAAAGAAAAGACACGAAACAAAGATTACTTAGTATTTATATTTAATAAATGAAGAATATTGTTTATTAGAAAAACACAATATGAACATTAATATCAATTTAATGAATAATAATTATTAATGTACTTAAAATACCCACAAAAGATGTAACAGAAAACTATCACACAAAATGTATAAAATAACTTAACTTGCCATCTCCATCTCCAGTACGAACAATGCCTCAATAATGGCTCTAAGCCCTATTTATAACAAATTTTAAAGGCGACAGCAGCGCTATGATCAACTGAATTTTAATCATATTCATAACTTTTAAACATAGTAAACTGTATTTAATTATAAACTATTTTACAGTATGATTCTTAATTCTTAAATGGAGTTGTAACAATATATTAATGGTATTTCTTTCTTATTAAATAAAGTATGTAAATACAATAACTTAATATGATAACAATAGCTTATGACAATTTATCAAATCAACAACTTTTATCACTTTAATGTTATATCAGTAATAAGAATGAAACATTGTTCTAAATAATACTAAATTCCCAAAAATAATAATTCTAATATATTACACTTTTATTGTGTCAACGAAATTAAATAGTTTTCTAATTGGTTTTTTGTATGACCTACATATTAAATTATTAAAATACTATACCATAATTCAATATATAGGCATAGTACAACAATATAATACCCGCGTACATTCGTCGAGTTAAGCAATATATCCTTTTAAACGAGATTAAAGATGCGTTACAAGTGCCATTATTAATCAACGTTGTGGGTGGATGCGACATATTCGTTGATGTGTGATTTGTGTTCACCGTCACATCCGGAAGCAAAATCCTTTACTGACTTAGTGAAGTTATCATCGGATCATTTGGAACCTCAACGTTCAGAAATAGCCGGTTGAGAAGACAAAGAGTCGGAGAACCTTTGACGGAGTACCTACAAAATTTAAAACATCTAGCTACTACCTGCAACTTTGGAACAACGTTAGAAGAAAATTTACGTGATAAATTCGTTTCTGGTTTTGCTAAGGAAGCTATGCGGTCAAGGATATTTGCTGAAAGAAACATTAAATATAAAGTGGCAGTGGAGCTGGCTCTGGCGCTGGAGGCTGCAGAGAAGCACGCGGAGGTGAGCGGCGCCATAGCGGCGTCGACGTCGGCCTCGGGTGCGGGCGTTGAAGCGAGCGAAGTCTTATTTCAAGCCAGCGCTGGGCGCTTATCGGCGCCGGGTAGACCGCCAGCGGGCGCTGCGGGCGCGCGAGATCGCGCTGCAGTCGGGCGCTGCTGGTGTTGTGGGAAATCACATCAAGCGTCGAAGTGTAGGTTCATACAGTATAGAAGTGATAAGTGTAATTAGAAAGGTCACCTAAAAGTTATGTGTGCACAAGTGCGTAATGGGTCGTTTATACGGAATAACTTGTTACAAGACGTTAATTCCTCGGAGGACGAAGATTTTTTCATTTAGATTTAACAGCTAAAGGTAATAAACCATATTTTGTTAAAGTAATTATTGATAATAATTTGTTAGAATGCGAGATAGACACTGGAAGTCGGATCTCGGCTATTAGTTTAGAGTTATTTAAGAATCTGTTTATATCTAAAAAAATTATACCTGATAATTTAATTTTACGCTGTTACTCTGGAATACAGATAGAGTGTTTAGGGTTCATTAATGTTGATGTAACGTTAGGAAATTTTAAAGCTAAAGAGTTATCTTTATACGTGATTATAAATGACTCGCGTCCTTTAATAGACCGTGACTGGATCCGCGTTTTAAAAATTAAACAAATTATTTTAAACGAAATAAAGGACGATCATTTTGTTGATACATTAATTAAAGATTACACGAAGTTATTACCGATAAGTTAGGGACTTGTAAAAATAATATTGTAATACAGTTGACCGATACGGAACCAGTTTATATTCGAACTCAAGTCGTGCCTCTCGCGCTGCGCGAACGCGTCGAGAACGAGCTCGAACGTCTCGAGCGAGAGGAGTACACGTACCGTGTCGATTATTCCGATTATGGTATACCTATTGTTCCCGTTATCAAGGAGTGTGGTGAAATACGAATATGTGGAGATTACAAAATCACCATCTATCCTAAATTAAAACGTGATTATCATCCTTTACCTCGTATAGAGGAATTGTTTGCGGTGCTCAGTGGAGGTCAAGAATTTTCAAAAATAGACCTTAAGCATTCCTATCAACAAGTTCTTTTATCGCCTGAATCCCAGGCGTATACAGCGATTACAACTCATCTCGGTACATTCGTGTATCGCCGCACTCCGTTTGGTTTGTATTCCAGAAAAGTTCCCAAATTTAATGGAGGAAACATTAAGAGGCATTCCGGGTACGGTAGTATTTTTAGATGATATATATGTAACTAGTTCTAATAGACAAATACATTTAAAAAACCTACGGGCTGTATGCGAACGATTACGTTGTATGGATTTTACTGTAAAATTACATAAATGTAGTTTGTTGAAAAGAAGTGTTAAGTATCTCGGATTTATTATAGATCAACTAGGTCTCCATCCTGATAAAAAAAAAATCGAAGCTATCTGGGACGCCCCTCGGCCAAATAACGTCACACAGTTAAAAAGTTTTCTTGGTTTCTTAAATTATTATGGGAAATTTATAAAAAATCTTAGTATAATATTAAATCCCTTACATGATTTGTTAAAAAGGAATATTTCTTGGAAATGGGATTCGAACTGTGAGACGTCATTTGTCGAGGCTAAATGTGCTTTATTGGGGGATCAAGTGCTAGCACATTACGAAGAGGGTCGGCCGTTGATATTGTATGCATTGCTGTTCGGATGGCAGTGAACGCCCTATTAGTTGTGTTTCACGTACTTTGAACAAATCAGAAATTAATTATAGTCAGCTAGACAAAGAGGCACTGGCTATATTTTTTGGAGTTGTTAAGCATCATCAGTATTTGTTTGGTAGGCGGTTTATTTTAAGGACGGACCACAAACCGCTTTCTTATATTTTTAGTGTTAAATGTGGTATCCCACAGACAGAGGCGGGCGGTTACAACGATGGGCGGCTCGTTTATCAGCTTATGATTTTTCAGTTGAATATGTGCGTTCAAGTGAAAACGGACCAGCCGATGCTTTGTCTCGCTTACTGCTGCCATATGAACGGATGAATCCCTCTGAGTCATGCAGTTATATACAGCTATTTGATAATTGTTTACCAGTTAATTTTAAAGACATTAGTACTGAGACTAAAAGAGATTCTTTGCTATGTAAGATAACGGGCTATGTTTTATTTGATTGGCCATCGGCTACGAGTTGCGATGAGGAAAAACCGTATTTTATGCGTAGAAATGATATTACACTAGACTTAGGTTGTCTAATTTATAAATATAGAATTATAGTACCGCCCTCCTTGCGTGATCAAATCTTAAATGAAATTCACGAAGGACACTTAGGTGTTAATAAAATGAAAAATTTATCACGAAATTATGTATATTGTAATTATGATAAAGATATCGAAAATTTATGTCGTAACTGTGAGGCGTGCCGAATAGTTCGAGACGCACCACCTAAGGCACCTTTACATCCCTGGGAGTTCCCACTTTATCTTTGGTAGCGTATACACAGATTTTGCAGAATGTGCACGAAAAAAATATTTTATAATTATTGATGCACATTCACAGTGGATCGAAGTATTTAATATGAATCGAACAGATGCAAACGCGACGATTTCCGTTTTGCGAACAATGTTTGCTAGATTTGGACTTCCATCGCAGCTCATTACTGATAACGGTCCACCGTTTTCTTCTTTAGAATTTAAAAATTACTGTCTAAATAACTGCATCGACGGCACCATATAGACCTCAGGGTAACGGCGCGGCAGAAAACGCCGTAAAAACGGTTAAAAAAGTAATTAAAAGAGCTATATTTTTAAAAGAAGATATTTCTGTAGCCCTTAATATTTTTTTATCTCAATATAGAAATTGTGAACACGCGAAGACCTGGGTATCGCCTGCCTGGGTCTTGTTAGGGCACCGCTTGCGCGGACGCCTCGACGCTATTCGTCCTAATATAGATATGGTGGTACGTTTGGCACAAGATCGACAAGTAGCAACTAAAAAGGGCACTGATAGAGAAATACAATTTGGAGAAAAAGTGTTAGCTCGTGATTATCAAGTGAGGGGTAGTAAGTGGTCACAAGGTAAAGTTATCGAAAAAACGGGACCGTGGTCGTATAAGATGTCGATATGGGAAATGGGGTTAAATGACGTAGGCACCAAGATCAGATTATTAACACTGAAAATAAAAATCGCTTTTCACTAGTAGTACCGAAAATTCAGGTTCGGATAATAATCAAACTGATGAAGTCGAATATGATGCCGACGATACCTGTGAGAATAAATTTAAAGAGACGGAGGTAGAAGAGGCGGGGCAGATGCCCGTGGCAGCACCGCGCCCACACTCTCTTAATCCGCCACCACCAGATGCGTCAGCTAGGGCATTGCGGGCTTATAATAGAAATAAAAATATGTAACATATGTAATTTAGTTTATCACATTTATAGTATAGTTCTAGAACTTTGTTTTGGTTTATTTTTATCATATAAGAATTAAAAAGAGGGAAAAGTATTGTGGGTACTAAGAAATTTTTTAAAGAAATCAGTCAGCTTCCTACTCCCGTGTTTCATTGACGTTCCAGTTAAACCTAAGGTTACAAAAGAGACTTATATGCACGGGGATAAGCTTTCATCTGCCTGTTTCCATCCTTTTGGGGCACGATTGTTTTAGGAGGAATCCGTTCCCGTCATTCCATCTAAAGATAAAAGATGGATTTTAATTATTCGGTAAATTAAAGATGATTGCTCGTTCTTTGCTGCTGGCGGTTTCCACCTCTGCACCCCTTGGAAGATATGTGTAAATGATTTCAAGTATTAGTACCTAGTATTTGTTAGATTGTTAATCTTATTGCTATGAAAGCATTTATGAAGATTTTTAGTACGTACATACAATACATAAGTTGGTACTATCAACGTTCATTTGTTCGTCATAGACATTGACAGTTTGTCGTACGTTAAATGCGTTTAGAAATCTAATATTTTTAACATTTACATGGAAGACTTCGAGGCAAGGGCTCTTCGCTCTGCACAGGTCTTGCCTAAAATCTATGAAGGGTACGTAGATGACACTTTCACAATGACAATAATAATGATAATAATAATGGATTATTATTATTATAACAATAATAATAATAGTTATAATAATATAATGGACAAGCCCAACCACTTTCTCCGATTTGATAAACCAAAGATCCTCCCCCGTGAACACATATATGCCAAGAATGATTCGCGAGGCTATTGAAATTATAAAACCTCCTATTTTTAATAAAGAAGATGGTTGGAATCTATCGAACACCTGGTATTCAATCATGAAAAATATTAAATCCTGTCTCTCTGTGAACATTCTGCCTGTTGTGATTATTATTATTAGTACAGTCAATCAGTCATAAATAAAGCGTGTGAAGTGTGAAGTGAAGTGAAGTTGCGTTTAAATTCATCACTACATTCCAAATACAAAATCAACCTTATCAACCCACCACTACCAGACCCATAGATACAGTTAATGCGTTTTCTGTGCATCCTGAACTCTATGCCCGTAAACTCAGGAACCGTTGGAGGTAGGTGACAAATAAACTGACTGACTGACAGAAACCAACATCTCGTCTTACCGCGAACACGTTTGATGCAAAGCATTCGAAACGTGCCGGAGGGGGACTGGTCGCCACATATTCCCAGACCTCCATTAAGGCGAAGCCGGAGCGCCGCTGGGTTGTTTTTAGTGGGTATACCGGGAGTACCGGGTACTCCCACATACCCCTCTCGTCCCCTGACGGGAGGGGATGCATAAGCACGCATCTTTTTCCCAGCGACAAAAAAAAAAAAAAAAAAGGTAAGGTTAATTTCCACCAGCGCACTGAGCTGGTGGGTGTGATTGGCAGGAACCTCTCACTGCCGCGCGTTATCAGCGCGATGGTCAGCAGCGTGAGGTGCTGGGTCGCAATGGCCTCCTTCTGCGAGCAAGTCATCGTCGCAATGGAGGCCGCGGAGCGGGACAGGGAGTCAGCCTCGTGCGCTGACCCGCTCCGTAGTGGGAGACTGGGTAGAAGGAGGCGGCAATACGCCCGTCGCTTCCTGCCTCAGTTGTAGGTCTGGTGAGGGGGGAAGGGTGACCCCTCTTACCTAACATATGCCTACGATGGGAGGGTGATCTACGTTGCTCAGGGCACCCTCATTCGGAAAGTCTCGCCGGGGCGTCACGGTGTGTGCTAAAGCGATCCCGTGACGTCCCATCACGGCGAAGAGGGCAACCGTTGGTTTTTTAGTGGGTAGCCTTAAAAATGGCAGCATCCTCTATGCTGCCGGGTACTCCCACATAACCCCCCGGCCGTCACCCCTCTGGGCCGACGGGGTACCCGTTACGGTTTTTCCAATGGATAAAAAAAGATAAGGTTAAATTGACTCGTTATCAGAGAATCGGATAACTACGCCAATAGTTTTGTAAAAAGATGGAGCAAGAAGTAATTCTCTGTACTTCCATGTGGGGCATAATGGAACAATATAAAGAATCCGTAAAAATAAAATAGTCTGGTTCTGATTAATGAAATTAAGTTGCCATCTCTTAGATGGAAGTTGGGTTTGATTGTTAAATTACACAATGGAAGTGATGTAGTCTTCATTATAGCAGACATTAAGATTGCCGAAGGATTCCGAGAGCTTTAAGTAAAATATGTTCTCTATCGCATGCTAAATTGCTGTAAAAGCAGATGAGTTATAATAAATTGACACTTACAAAATTTGTAAGCAATGTCTCATTACCGGTATTATTTATTTTGGTATAAATATTTTTGTTCTCGTTATCAATAAAGTCATTACATCTCAGAAGTAATATAATCATTACATTTAAATACGTCCTAATCAGGAAAATGATTAAAATATCTAAATGTCTTAAATAATCTATTAAGAAAGATCAGTTAGAACTTCGTGATGAACAAGTTGTAAGTAATAATTTTACAAACTATAATCCTTGTTAATACATTTTATTTATGGTTTATATGTAGGTATATACCAAAGGGAACGATTATGTGAATAATACTTTATACCTAATACATATACGTAAACCTTATTCAAAAATTAGTTTAGTTAGAATTCCATAGGCTTCCTTAACAGCTGGTGTAATATCTTGCACAGGTTCGTCGTGTATTGACAGCCAAGTGCTACCACTTTCGCCGCGCTTGAGAACTTCAACTAAACTAGAGGCTGCTGATTCCACTCTGAAATAAAAAAATATATATGTCTCAAAGTATTAATGATTTTTTAAAACAAAAATATAACGTTCTTTTATTATTTTTGCATAATATGCGGTTCAAAAACATTCATCAATTCACTTTCAATGTTCTTGTCGAAATTTCCCATCATATTTTTAGATAAAAGGGCCGTATCAGTAGGGCCAAAACACATTGTTACGACTCGGACACCAGTATTGTTAAAATACTTTGGTAACTAAAAATTACATTAAAAACATTTATTGCATCAGCTATTAATTCAAATGCAAGCATTGCTGTTGTAAATTTAAGTTTACCCCAATACAATTACTGAATTGTAGAACCGCACTCTTAGTTCCATAGTATATTGGTAACATTTCGTCTTGGTATAATGCAGCAATGGAGGAGATATTGATTACTACGCCTCCTTTACCACCTTCAGATTTATTCATTATTTCTATCGCCTTAAGTGTGCTTGTCGTTAGGGCAATCTGAAATAGGGTTCGTAAATATTGTCGATAATCATGATGTTATCTTGACATATATTATTTATTACGCCTGGTATAGAGTAAATATAATATATTATCTATTTTGTAAATTTTAAACCTTCTATATGGATAATTTTTTTTATTTTGTTAATTTAACTTAAATTATCAATCGTATACATAATCTTCTTTCTATATATCTATGTACATGTTATTATAGAAACGACTCACAAAATTTATTTCAATTTCCTTTTTATATTTAGCTTTGCTGTCATTCATAATTCCTGCGTTATTGATAACTACATCGATGTATCCCTGTTCATCAAGGATTGACTGATATGAGCCGAGTAACTTATCTTCCTTTGAAACATCACATTCGTAGAATTTAACTTTGTTTGTCCCATATTTTTCATTTAGCGTGTTCTGCTGAGCAACGCCGATATTCACGGAAATATCTAAGTTGGCAATATGCTGGAATAAAATAAAATATTTGATAAAGAAATCTGTTTTGTATTTTGAGTGATTGATCTGACTACAAAAAGAAGATAACGACGACGTGATGTACATAAGGTTTTTATTTATGTATTAAGATCGCAGCAAAACCGTGGCGTGTATAATATATATTTAGAATTATTTTGTTCTTGGTTGCTGAATACTGTCTAAAATCCATAAACTCGATATTTGACATGAGATGTTTGTATAAGGAAATCTAAATACCATTTTTTTTTCTTATCACTGCAAGTATAGACGATAACATCTCACTACAGGCATCTGGCTGTAGTATGGTGCTATATGACCTCAACAAAAATACTATCAGGTGATATTTAAATCAGGTTAGGATTAGACCATCACTATATTATACATCATAAAATACCGGAAAAATTGTTTATTGGCAATTATATTCCAAATTAGTTGTAATGGTTTAAAAAAATATTTCCAAAAATATAAAAAGCTTTCGAATTCGTTGATGCTTCTGAGGAGTCGGGATGTATAAACAGAAGATTAGAAAAAACAAATACGAGGGAAGGGGCTCTGGGATGTTTTAGACATAGTTCGAAACGTATACAGTTAACAAACATATACTTGTATTAATAATAATAGCTACTTCGTCCCGATTGAACGTGAAAGGGTATTATTACCCCTAAGAATAAATTAACGAAGCATAAGATAAAGTGACCCGGATAAGTTGTAACAAACGGAGAATGCACCAGAAATCCACTTATTTTATAGTCTTGCATTTTAACGGTAAAATCAGTATAGAATCGTTTTCGGTTCTCATTTTATTTCATTATATTTAAAACTCTTTTATTTATAAAGTAAATATATATTATAAGAAAACACATTGCACTGTTTGCATTTGTAAAAAAGCCATTCTGTTGGCAAATACTCTATATTAAAACATACATACCTTTTTTAGGTACGTACCTTTTCAGTAAAATGTGTGCATATTCGAAAGGGTGCTGAATACGAGAATGCGTAAAATGTGAATGCGTAGTCAGCTTGTCTTTCAGTAATGCAATAAAATGCAATAAAAAATGGTCCGTCGCAGAAACACAATTCAGGAAAATTGGTTTAATTTCATCAAATGAAACAAATACTGAAGGATAGTGTTTTTTTAACCATACTTTTTTAAATTATTAATTAAAATTTTAGAAGATAAGAAAAGACAACAGCTTATTGTCACAATAATATCTAACGTAGTAGGACAATAATCAGTGATTTGTATTATTTTTTACATAACAAAGAAATAAAATTAAGGTTTAAATAAAAAATAATTTAATCTTATTAATTTAATGACTTACCTTCACATGTTCGTCAAGTAAAAATTCGATCACCTTAGCCCCAATCCCATTAGAGCCCCCGGTGATTAAAACAACTTTATTCTTTAGATCAAACGCCATCACGAATGCCAGCAATTATAAAACGGGCAAATCTTATCAATTGATATTTATACCACTTGCAAGATATGAACTTAACTACAAAATATATACGGAATGATGTTTCACGATGATATTCATAAATTGTGTCGATAATTGATATCAGTAAAATCTAACTAATTGATAATTGATATCAGTAAAGTCCACACGACACGCGCACAAACACGCACGAAATTTTGCACACATGCGCATAATGAGAAAAACTCGTTCTGGATTGAAATCAGCCGAATTGTAATTGTAATTGTCGAAATAATTGATAAAATGTGTCCCATATAGTTAACATATAAAAAGAACGTTTTTGTTTCGCGCGCGCGACCACTCCTACTACACTACTTCAGAGGCATCTTACATACTTTCAACCAATAAACAACTCCGCTCAATTTTTAATTGACCAATTTTTTTCGCTTTTTTTCCCCATTTCTCTTTATCCGCTGGCCGCTGGCTTTCATTGACATCCATGACCTTGCGCTTGCGAGCTGCCGCCCAGTCTAGGTCCAGATGACGGCATGTCAGAGAATGGAATATAATACTAAATTCTCTAATCTGATGGCCTGTATCGCCACTACCGCCATGTACCCTAAGGGATGAGATCGGTCGGGGAGTAAACGGATACAGATTTCAAAAGACATTGATCAGAGCCATCCAGGGGCGAGGAAATCAGCACAGAGTATCTTTCTGGATTTGTCGTCATCAGGTCTTTGTCTCTTTAGACAAGCTGTGTGAGATACAACGCAGGACGATTGAAGCACATCGTAACCATGCACACCGTTCTGAAGACTGCGGAGACGCCTAAGCCCCCGAACGTGCCCATTGCGCCCTCTCATCTGGAATGGTAGCCAACCAGCGTGATGACGGACTCCAAGGATTTTTTGATAGTCAGCGAGACAGCCTTTCGTGTGAAAAGAGTTTACAATTGGGCCCCCTATTGACTGCGGTCGGCCAGCGGTGAACCGTGCCTCGGTTCCTCTAGTCTGCGGCTAGTGTTTCGATGCTTGTGTGTCAATGTACTCTGCACTAGCCACGGCCGAAGCCTACCACCAGTTGTTTGTTACCATATTTGGCACCACCCGAGGATTAGCGTGGGTTATCGTTCCGTGTCAGTCCTCATATATATATTCTTTATTGTACACCAAAAAAAAATCATATACTAGAAAAAACACAAAAATTAAAAACAAATAGGTATGTACAAGTGGCGGCCTTATCGCCTAAGGGCGATTTCTTCCAGGCAACCTTTTCGAACGGACAATATTTAATAAAATAAAACATAGAGGCAAAGTTATAGATATACATATATACCTAATACAATAATATAATCTAACAAACTAAACAATATTTTAAAATTATTAATTAATATATACATAGAAAATAAATAATAATAAAAAAGAAAAAAGTTATAAACATTTCTATGAACCGATCTAAATATCTAAAGATAAATAATAATCCTTGACAGTTTTTTTAAATATATGTAAATTTTGACTTGCGAATATAAAGGGGCAATTTATTCCATAACTTAATGACAGAAACTGTAAAAGAGTGTTTATAGAGTGTTGAGTTATGGACAGGTGTTTTTAGGGTGAGATATCGGGAAGGACTCAAGTCTGGGGGAGATCCCAGAAAATGAAATCTCTCTTTCAGGTATGAAGGTGAGTTTGGGTGAAATAACACACAGTACAAAAGAGAAAGAAAGCGTAAATCCCGGCGGCGGCGAATAGGGAGCCACTTGAGTTGTTAACGAAAATGGGAAACGTTGTCATATTTACGTAAGCCAAATATGAATCTTATAGCAATATTTTGAAGTCGCTCAAGTTTATTTAAATAGTCCTCGGTCATATTTGGGTAACTTGCATCGGCATAATCAAGAACGGAAAGAAAAAGGGATTGTGCTAACATAATTTTGGTAGGAATGGGAAGAAAATATCTGAGTCGCTTTAATGAGTGCATTGTCATAAACATTTTCTTACTCACCTCTTTAATATGGGCAGACCCAGATAATGTTTGATCTAAATGTATTCCAAGATTTCGTCTCACAATAAGGAATTGTTAATCCATTATATAAGATCGGAGGAAGATTCCGCCCATCAATCCTCGAAATCATACCAGCGCTGCCAATGATAATAGCCTGCGACTTAAGGGGATTTATCTCTAAGCCAAATAAATGACTCCACCTGAGTATAGCAGCTAGGTCACTATTAATGGCGGCTATCGAAGGGAAAATGTTTTCGAGGTTTGAATGGCGATTTATTTGAATATCATCTGCATACATGTGATAGAGAGAAGAAATTTCCTGAGTGATATAGTTAATAAATAACGCGAATAATATTGGAGAAATCACGCCACCCTGAGGTACCCCAGCGGAGAGTCTGGACCAAGATGAGAAGGAATTATCAGACTGTATAATTCGCTGTCTCCGACCGGTGAGGTAACTCCGAAACCAGTCTATCACAGATGGAGATATGTTAATGGAACGCATTAGACTCAATAAGATGTCATAGTCTACAGCGTTAAACGCATTACTGACATATAATAGAATCAGTAATATCACTTGTTTATTATCCATCGCAAGTCGAATGTCGTCGGTAATCTTAACAAGAGCTGAAGTGGTACTGTGACCTGGTCGAAATCCGGACTAAAAAGTACTTAGAAGGGAATTTTGATTGAGAAATATGCTAATCTGTTCGAAAACTAATTTCTCAAGGATTTTGGAGAGGAAGGGTAAAATTGAGATAGGTCGAAAATCTTCGATAATGGATGGCTTGGCCTTCTTAGGTATAGGAACAATTTGGGCATTTTTCCAAGCATCCGGAAATTCACAAGTAGCAATGGAATGGTTTAGGATATGTTTTAATGTAGGAGCAATAATATCGAGGATAGGAATAATCATTATTCGACTGATACAGTCAGCACCAACAGCATTCGACGGTATGGATAATGCGGTTCTCTTAACATCACATTCTGTGAAAGAACATTTTAAAAGGCAAAAAATCATGAGCTGGGAGGCATGAGAGAGCTTTAAGAGTGCGTTCTTTGTCAGCACTATCGATTGCATCAGAAGAAGAGAAGTGCTTGTTGAGGAGTTCAATATCGATGTTGATAGAAGTTGTAGTAGTGGATTTGCCAACTCCAAGTGATTTAAGAAAATTCCAAGCTTTTAATGTATTACCGTTTTCAACTGACTTGTGGATGTGGCGTCGATATGCATCTCTACACGATGTATTGCAGCGATTTCGGGCTTTGTTGTAATTATTCCGGTTGGTGTCAGAATCTTTTAACTTGAATTTATATTTTGCACTATTTTTCTTTTTCATTAAAGTTTTCAAGCCATCTGTTAATCAAGGTGATGGCAGATGTTTAATTTTAATAGATCTGATAGGATGCATGCTTATCAAAGAGTTATGTTACTAAGTGATTGAATATCTCAACTTTGCTATCAATTGATACAGATTCGTTAACAATAGACCAATCCACTAGACTTGCATCCTCAAAAAGACGTTTCCTATCAATTCCACCAAAATTACGCTGCAGAAGAACACGACGTTTGGGTTTTGGAGGACGAATATTGTAAGAAAGATATATTAGATCATGGTAAGAAAACGCATCAGCAGGATACTGGCCGTATTTTAAAAGAAAGTTTGGCGAAGAAACCATTATAAGGTCGAGGAAACAAGGAGCACTACCAGGAAATAAGTGCGTGGCGGTCAGAGGGAAAATATGCAAGTTACGACTATCGGTGACATTAAATAACTTATTAGTACGATGATTATTCTTATTTACACATGTATTAAGATTACCCATTATAATAGTGTGATTATAATAAGGTACATGTTTTTTCAACAATCTTTAAAACGTTGTCAAATAATTAAAGACAGAGCGAGGGCAATAACAAACTCCAAGAAGGATTTTCGCCTGGTCTAGGTGAACTTCAATGAGCAGGTGTTCAGTCGCATCAAGAGAAGGTGGTTGAGTAGACGAGCTTATAATATTAAAAGGTAAGTGAGTACGCAAGTAGATCGCTACTCCTTCACCCCCCTTACCAATGCGATCATTACGAATGAGATGGAATCCTGGTAGTGCATAGGAGGTTGAGGGGAGACAAGGCTTAAGCCACGATTCAGAAATTAGGATAGCATGTATTTTAGGGGATTCCAACGAAGCAAGCATATCGGGGTAATGAGCCGGAATACTCTGTGCATTGATATTAATCACATTGAAAGTATTCAGAGAGTCTGAGAAACATGAATTAAGAGTTACATTAAGTAGTTGGAGGGTTGTACTGTGGACACTGTCACAAGATGAAAAAGATACAAACTACTATTGCTATCGCTTTCGGCTGACAACATATTTCAATAATTATATAATTCAATATACTTAAATAAAAATGTATACAAATATATTTATAAATATAATATTTCTAATAATTATGTAATACAATATGTATAAACATATACAATAATAAATGTATAAATTTCTACACTAACCCACCAGCTTAAAATAATTAAAAAAACAAAATACAAATAAAATATTACAAGAATGTTCAAAATAAGCAATAAAAATATAAATAAAAAAAAAAAAACAAATGAAAGGTTTCATATTACATAAGTTCAACAATTGCTACATAATACTTTAAAAATAATAATAATAATAGGAAATATTACAAGCCTTTTATTGGACTACTATTATTATCAACAGGCTAAAAAGTCACTGACAGCTGTCACTTGTCCAGTTGTCAGAATGAAAGTTGTTACATTAATAACACAATTATAAGTAAATTAAATTATAAAACAAATTATCGAATCAAGTAATATTGAGTTAGTAATTAAGTTGAAGAAATTATGACAATTGCAATATAAAAAAATTAAGTAGAATACAGCAAATATTAAGATTTAAACAGAAAATTACTTCTTAATAATCCTTTTAGTGCGAGTCACCTGTGATTGCTTGCTTCTCTCAGCCGCAATGCCAGATAGGGCATGCGATCTTGCGATATCCCGAGATTCAGAAATCATGAAGATACTATCAAGCTCAGCTGTTGATGTTATTATGTGTTTTTTCCCTTCCGGACTTACAACAACAACAGATCCATTTCTTGTCCAGCATTTGGATATATCTAAGTGTTGTCTGGCAGCCATGAGTGCGTCATGCCTAGGCTTCGTCAGAAATTCAGACAGTGTTATTCCTGTACTTTTAAGTTTAGATTTTGCAAACCAGACCCGACTTCTAAGAGACAAATTTTTAAACCTGAATGGAGTCCTTGATAAAATCCATACTGTAATTAAAAATCAATCAAGCTATATGAACTGTCAAGTTAGTGGATTAAAACAGTACACTTGTAATTATTCTTTAAAGGAAGAAAGCTGGCAGGTATAACTTTTATTAAAACATTTATTAGATATACACAGAACAAATATTATGAATTTAATTAATTATTAAATTAAGAGCACAATAAAAACATGTAACTTTTTTAACACCTACCACCAATATGTTTTAATAGAAACCTTTTTTAAGATATTACCAATTCTGTCAGTAACACCCTTCACATATGGAAGTAGGACCGGTCGTCTTTCGACTGTGAGTGGCTTGATGTGGCTTCTGCGACGCTGGCGAGGGACAGGCAAGTGGTTTTTAACTAAGGCATGCTGGCCATGCTGGAGCTCCCCTCTAGGTGTTCAGCATCGCAGATGTGATGGGCTCTCTGAAACAAAGATTTGCCAACGGCAGCTAACTGGCTAGGGTGGTGGTGGGATTTATCAGTTCTTCCATATGTGAAGGGTGTTACTGACAGAATTGGTAATATCTTAAAAAAGGTTTCTATTAAAACTATTTACAAACCTCATAGAAAAGTAAGCCAATTCTTGAGACCTATTAAAAGTAATGTCCCTTTACAATGTGCCGGAGTATAAACTTGACTGCGATTGTGGTTTGTCATATATTGGTCAAACGAAGAGGAGCATCGGTACAAGAGTTAGGGAACACATATTGAATATCAAGAATAGGCGTACATCGAAGTCTGCAGTGTGTGAACATACCATAGACAAGCCCAACCATAATATTAGATTTGATAAACCACAAATCCTCGCTAGGGAACCCCGCTACATACCAAGAATGATTCTCGAGGCTATTGAAATTTAAAAATATCCTAATTTCAATAGAGAAGATGGTTGGAGCCTTTCTAACACCTGTCTGTGACCGCACTGTCAGACCTCAGGATACAGTTAGTGCGTTTTGTCTACGTCCGGAACTCTATGCCCGCAAACTAAGGAACCGTTGGAGGTAGATGATTAATTAACTGAATTTCTGACACACACATCTCGTCTACCCGTGAATACGATTACTGCAAAGTATTCGAAACGTCGGGTTAAAATAAAAAATGTAGCCAAATTATACGCGAGTTATAATCCGTAAAAATAGTTTTATTTTATTTGAAATGTGTACTCGTGAAAATCTAATAAAATACTATATTACAAGATATTTATTACATATAATTATTACTTATTATCATATAACTTAACACTGATCTCTTTATAAATCAAATAACCTACATAAAACCTGATTAATAAAGCGTTGGAAATTATTAACACATGTCAAAAATCCGATCATAGAAACTATCAAATCCTTACAATGAGTTCGTATGAGACTAGTTTTATTTTTCAGTAATTCTCTTGAAACTATTTATTAATTATAGCTGATCAATATTTCCGAACATGCAGGTTTTAAGTAGGAGACGCAAAAAATATACCTTGATTTAGTTTTAGATTAATATTATAATTTGGCTTTCAACTTTCAAGTCGTTGGCTTTACAAAAATATGAAAAAGCTAATCATAGAATAAAAACTACTGCTCTTGATTTTCTATCAGGCGAAAACAATGGTAATTTAGATTATAATAAACACAAATATGTAACAGTAAGAACGTCAAAAAGGAACCCAAGTTTCTAGGTATGATAATCTAGTTTTGTATACATATATAAATTGTATTTATGAAAATGTACCAAATTTTGATAAAAGGTTCTCTAAGGTCAAACAAAAATTCCTAGAGTATTTTTTATTTATTTATTAATTCTTTATTGCCCAAAAAGGTACAATCAGCGGACTTAACGCTAAAAAGCATTCTCTACCAGTCAACCTGAGAATCCAGTAAAAAAAAAAACTTTGGGGCGCTTAGAGTAATAATTTAAAAAAAAACAATTTAAACAATAACAAAAAAAACAGCATAAAAATTAAAATTTTACAAAATAAAACAAATGTACACATAAATTACAAGTTGCGTGTAAATCGTACATACATATTTATAATAAATAAAATATACCTACACAAATATAGATAATAAACATAATTAAATAATAAAAACAATTCTAATACATACCATACATACGATGCTATATAGATATATACACACATATATAATCTGCATTAATATATATAAAAAAATATGAATAAATAGACAATTTAATTATAGGACTGTGGATTTTTACTAAGGAAAAGGTTAACTGATTTTTTAAAGACCACTCTGCTGCATGACCGTCTAATAGTTTCAGGAAGGCTGTTCCAGAGTTTAGTTGAGTGAACTGTGAACGAGTTAGAGAGAAACCCGGTATGGTGTGAGGGTTTAAAGAGAGAGTATGTCATGATTGTTTTGGTAGCATTAGGACGTTGAGTTTTAGTTGAAAGTACCTGTGGTTACTGTTTATACGTAAATAGAGCAATCAAAGATTTTATTTGTTGATCACCTATTAATTTTCAAATAAAAAACCAAATTGAAGTGATAGTTTTATGAAAAGATTCGTAATGAAATATTTGAAAAAATCAAAAGTTGCTTAATGAACCTTTGGCTGCCAGTTTGCAACTAATATAATGCTCTAATGAAAAAAAAATTGTTTTTATTTGCTATAGTAAAAGAATAATGAAGAATGTATGTACACTTTCGTGATATGGATCATGATTATTATATGATAATCGTAGTCATGGCATTACGACTATCGGGACTTTCCTGTATAACAAAAGAACTCATGAGAGACTATCCAACGTCTGGAGCCCGAATGGGTTTGAAACTAGTTGGGCAAATTCCAATACTATATACTATATATTGATAAAACAGTATTTTAACAGCAACTTGAAATATTGTCCAATTCTTATAAAGATACCACTTACTACTTCTCATATTATACAAAATGACAGTAGTTGTTAAATTGTTGTTGTAAATTTATGAATAAATTGAAAAGTATTTTTCCTTATTTTATTTCAACAATATTTAATATTTATAGCGTTTTTTTTTGTTTAAACCAATTAAAAGACATGATATATTGTTTTTATTGAAATAACAGTAGGTAAAATAAAAAAAATATAAAAAACAACTAATATATTTCCTTTATAGTATAACGTTTATCTGTGTTTACAAGAACCGTAACCTAAATAGACCAATCACCAACAAAAACAAGTCTTACGGGAATATTGACGCAATAGTTGTGTGCATTGACATACTTCTATAACCTTCTATTACATCCTCTGTGATATTGATAATTTTATTGTTATCAACGAGCCACGTACTTCCACTGTCACCGTTGTTGTAGGCTTCTACTATCCCTCTCGCTGCTATATCGGAGCTGTAATTAATGGGTATATTTTTTAATATTTTATAATATATGCATTTTATAATAAAACATGATTGAATTATTTTACAATATTTCATTTTTTTTTATTTACTGAGGAGTGAGGGAGGAGTTTAAGATCCTAGAAACAGTAACACTCTTGCTAGGGCATTAAACTCTATGGTCGAAAACTAAGGAAATTTTGGAAGGTTATTAACACATCACAAACATGGAGTTATATTTTAGACATTATATTTATAATTTGTTTAATAAAGCTTAAGTTTTACTACTTAGTTAACTATACAAAGGAAAAGTAAAAAAAAGTAATGATATAAATTTTTTTAACACTTACGATTGTATAAATCCTTTTCTGTCAAATGTATTCACAAGTTGTTTTAATCCTTCATTAATAATGTCGTCAAAGCTATCCATAGCTGGCAATATGTCTGTATCGGTTAAACTGAAGCACACCGTCATTACCCGTACTTTAGTGTGACGGTAATAGTAATTTTTCTGAAATATAAATATAACAAAATATACAGGCATATACATATACTCTCGTCGCGTAACTTATTTATAAAAAAAATTATTCTAAATATTATACTTACTCCAATACAATTACTAAAATGTAATATGGCACTTTTTGTGGCACCATATACAAAGACACAGGGTGATGGTAGTGATAGAGCAGCGATTGATGAAATATTTATAATAGTACCACCCTGACCTCCCTGATCTGCACGCATCATTTCTATTGCCTTTAGAGTGGACGTTACCGAAGCAGTCTTGCAAAAAAAGGTTATACAATGCTGATTATAGTACAAAACATAAGAAAATTAATGCAGTGTGATAAAATCCTTATGGCCTTTACTGTAGTTATTAATTTATAAAAAATAAAGATTGAGTCGGAAACAGTTAGTATGTATATCCTCAACCAATATATACTGCTTAAAACAATTAAAGGATCAAACTTTGAATGTTTGTAACTCTCGAAATATTTGTAAGGTAAAAGTAATTTTAAAGCTTTTTTAATTGTTATTAATCGCTAAAAAAAGACAATTAATGAAAAATGTAATGTAATGTATACATATTTTTTAAATAAAATTTTGTTACAAATTTAGTGTAGTTTGGGCGAAAGACTAAGTGGTGTGTAAATTAAGCGCAGTTGACAAAAATGACCATCCGTAAATAGCACTGGTTTCCAGTGACATAATTACCAATTAACGTGGTTTTGGGAGAACTCTAATCGAGCTTGCCTGTGCTGCCCTGTTAGCCTCACAGCTCTAACAGGTCGGCGTGATCTTAAATTGACTTCCCTTAATCTATTCCTTACCGTTCGATCCGAAATTGCGAAACCAGTGGCAGTCATCAGTGTTTTTTTAACATCTCTTGCAGTAACAGTGCGGTTACGTAAAGTACAGTTGATGATGTAGCTATCTTGAGCAGTAGTTGTTTTTCTTTTGCGACCCTGTCCAGCCCTTCTGGAGTATTCTCCTGTCTCTTGAAATCGTTTACAGATAACAGATGGTGCGACTCATTTCCATTCCTTCATTCATTTCCTTCATACCGCATAGTATAGCCCACTTCTATTAACGCGACGGCTCGGGAGACTTGGATTTCAGTCAAATTTCGCATGATGCTGTGATTAGGGTACGTGGAGGTCACACGCGTTATTAGCAGTTTCTGAAGGCCAAAATTTTAACAATAACACTTTTTCAACTGCGCTTAATTTACACACCACTTTGTCTTCCACCAAAACTCTACTCTACTCTACTAAATTTGAAATTTTATTAAAAAAAATATATCAATATTGCTTTTTCATTAATTGTCTTTTTTTAGCGAATAATAAAAATTAAAAAAGCTTTAAAATTACTTTTACCTTACAAATATTTCGAGAGTTACAAACATTCAAAGTTTTGTTCCTTTAATTGTTTTGTGCAGTATGTAATTTTATAATTGTCCTCACAAGTTCATAATGAAACTTAAGTTCCGTAAAAAACAAATATAGGTTCAACTACTTGAAAGATTGAAGATAACAGATTGAAGGGGTGTTTTTTTACGGTTTTCTTGAAGAACCTCATGCTATAGTCCTTGATTGCTATACAAATCGAGTAATTTCTTAGTGGTTGAGTTATTAAGGTTAACTTGACCCCATTTCAAGACCGACTCCAGAGAGTTTTTGACTTTAGATACCAGTGAGATTCTGCTCTCCTTCACTTTTGACCGATAAATATTGGCGAGACAAGTGTATATTGCGGAAACCGTCCTATCATCGGCAAAGAATGTATGCTACACGAAAGCTGCAACGAATCATTTATATGGAGGATAAACGAATCATTTATATGGATGCTATCCGTCGAGGACCTTCGTACAGCAGAACAGAACAAGCGGTGGTCAGAAGTTACACGAATAGCCCCGACTAGTAAATAGATGGTTGGGCAAAAGTAGCTCTAGCAACGAGGCAGTGTATGGGATAAAGAATAATCGGAATTTAGCACCGCGGTTATTAATTTCTTAAACTATGATTGGAACATTTTGCACTAAGAATTTCATCTTATAATTATATTCATTAAAGTCTTACAGTATAAAAAATAATAATTTGTTATTTTACGTTATCTTATTGTTAAATCGTTAAGCAAATTAGTAAAACATTTGAAGCACTTACAAAGTTGATTTCAATTTCTTTTTTGTACATATTCATATTATCACGAGCAATGGCAGCATTATTGACAACTAAGTCAATACATCCAAATTCATTTTTAACCTTCTTAAAAATATCAAACAATTCTTCATCTTTAGTGACATCACACTTGAAAAAATTTGTTTTGCCTACGCCATACTTTGAAGTCATTTCTTTTTCAAGTTTTGCACCTTGCGCCACATCAATGTCCAGAATTGCTACATACTGTAATAATAAATTCACAATTATTATTAACAAAAAAAATAAATATCACAAGCGATTAATCGAGACGACGTATGACTATAACAAAAGTGCGATACAAAGTGTGCCAAATTAAGAAAATCCATGGAGTTTTTTGCTGGTTCTACACTATGGATCTTCCTGTAGGAATCTTTCAACTAGAGTATGACGTTCATAAGTGAAATCTGTGTTTATGCGTAATAAAAAATGTTGACTTTGACTTCAATTTTAAACAATTATGTTAAGTATTTACGTCGCTTGAATTAACTAGCTTCTTGTTAAGATGTCGGTTTGTTCATAAGGGATTTTTTTTTCGTTTGATATTTTAGTTTTAATTATATTTGCTACTGTTACCGCCATTAATTTTTTAGTGCCTCAATTAATAAAAACTCACCTTGACACCGAGTTTTAGAAATTCCTTAATAATTTGAGCTCCTATGCCATTGGCTCCTCCGGTTACTATTGCAACTTTGTCTGATAAATGAAACATCGTTTTTTTTTAAATTTTTGTTTACAAGTTTAGGCCGATACAAGTTTGATTAAAATAAAATATTGAATAAGCAGTGAGTCTTGCCAGCCTGCTATAAACCCTTAGTTGCAAATGTAACTGAATATATTAGATTACCAAATGATGATTTAAGATTTGAGATCGGTAGTTGGACGATAAATTCATTTGAAATTATTGTGCATTTCATGGTTTCCCTATAATATATATTTTTTATTTTTTTAAAGAGCCGCTACTTCATCGGAGCAATATTTAAGTTATAAGCGATGTATTTATTTCATTATTTCATTAATGTTTTATATATTATAAAAAAAAAATTGTTTTGAATTTAAGTAACAGTTTAAGTAAAAATTAAGAAGTTGCCACTATATAGAAGAAATATTTCTTCTATAAAATTGAAATCTGTACATACATCTGTATAATTTGGTTACATTTTAACCCGACGTTTCGAATGCTTTGCAGCAATCGTGTTCAAGGGTAGACGAGATGTAAGTGTCTTCCCGTCTACCCTTGAACACAATTGCTCGTCGCGTCGGGTTAAAATTAAAATGTTATCAAATTATTCGCGAGTTTAACCCGTAAAAAATAGTTTTATTTTAAAATATATATATATTTTTTTATTTTATACGGAATTGATTGTTAAGGTAAAAAATTATTCTGTGATTCATAAATCACAGAATAACATTTTAACTTAACATTGATCGAGCTGGAGGTGAAAACAGAATTGTAGAATTATTTAATCTGTCAATGCCATTAGTGCTATTTATTACAGTGGATATTTCTGTTCCAGGTAATTTATTATTAGCTTGTGAACTTGTTTAAACGTTTGACCTCACAGAGTCGCCAATTGTATGACTAGAATAACGGACGTAAACTCCTTTAACACCACTGCTTCGACCTACTGTTGACAACTGATGCAGACAGATACTTGTTACTCGTTAACAGTAACCGTTCCTCTGAGTAGTTTTGACTATTGTATACTTAAGTCTGTATCTGTATCCCTAGGTTTTAATTGTCAGTCAGTTAAGCAGGCGGTGACGGTGATAAAATCAGATTTCACTTACAGGCATAATATCAAATAGGTCATGGGAATACTCCCCGTTGTTAATGCGATAGAAGCCACGTCTCTACGCAATACAAAGAGTCCAGCCGTTCACAGAGTACTGGGTCCTCGACAATCCGAACGGCTCTCCGCTGTACGCGGTCAAAAGGAACAAGCTGATTTTTATTTATTTCTTTATGCATAAAATACAATGGTGGACTTAATGCCACAGGCATTCTCGGTGATATTGGGGTGATTCGGACCAGAGATGAGAACAGTACTCCTTATATGGCCTTTATGATTTAATTTTTTTTCTCTTACGGACTATATCCCCCAAAATTTCCAGCTAAGATATTATTTATGCAAAAATTTGCAAAACTAAACATTCGTCTTTTGTACGACATGTTCCTGCTTGACTGATCCATTGTAATTAGTAAACAAAATATATATATGAAGGTTAAGTTACTATATAGTATTATAGTTAGTAATATAAGCATGCTGTCATTCGTGCTGTAAATAACGAGTCCAGCGGTTTTTTGACGTACTGAAAGTGGCTGGTTTTTCGGTCTTTTATCGGATGCATTTCGGAGTGTGCAAGAGAAATACACAATCTAATGCCTCCAGTTCCTCTCCATCACCGAACAAACAGAAGCTCGGCAAGAAAACATCGATTTACGTTTGAAGTTCCCAAGTGTATCACCGTGTTTTGCTTCTTTGTAAGGACGGCAAAACTTTGGATTTCTCTGCCGGTATCGCTGTTTTCTGATAATCACAATCTAAGGGTATTCAAATTCAGAGTAAATAGGTTTGTATTAAGTAAGCGTGCAACATCATAAACTACATTCATGCTTAACATCAGGCAGACTACAGTCAAACTTAAACCTATTTAGCGGTAAATAAAAAAGTCTCAGATATGAAATCTTTGTAATATTCCACATCCACTTAAACAGATGCTTGACAAGAAATAAAAGTAATTGTTCCTAACTGTTCCAGTTGACCTACAGAAAAACGAATCCCATTCCCATTTCCTTTGACCTACAAAAATAAGAATAAAATTTCAAGCGCTGTTGTTGGATAAAACTTATTTCGTCATCACTTCATCCTTAATTTTGTACTTAATTACATCTGCTTTAAACATTTGTCAAAATGTTCAGTTTAAAAATAAAAATTATTTAATTTAAAATATTCAGTAGCTGCTTTGTTTATTGAAATGACAGTAATTATAGAAGAAGTGTGATAAAAATGATATGATAACCAGTATAAATGTAGTTCAACTGTTTGTTCTCACAATACTACTTGTGTGGTTGTGTAATAAGGCAAATAATATATTATATACATCTAAAATGTTTAGCATTGAAAATAAAGTAGCTATTGTAACTGGAGGGGCGAATGGTATAGGGGCTAACATTGTCAGGGAGTTTTTAAAGGAAAATATTAAGGTAAGTGTAAAACTTTCGTGTCTGATACAATTTTTAGGAGGTGTTGTTGTACCCCAGTATTGATTTAAAAATAGTAAAAGCATTTTTCCAACGTTCAAGAGCAAGTTAATAGTTAATAGGGTTAAGTGATTTGCCTTTTTGAACGAAGGACGACAGCTGCATATAAAAATGTGTTATGGTCTCAATTTGAAGAGCTCCAGAGGAGCTCTCAGTTAAGCAGAAAAATATAACAAAAACACACAAACCGCAATGATAGATTTTTTAGAAATATTTAAGGATTTCCGTTAAATAAAAGATCTTACTTAAGACAAAAGGCGATTTATAATTATGAATTAATTAATTACATTACAGTCCTCTTGTGATTCAACTAAAAATATGAATATTTTATACGATAAATTAGAAAATAAGGGCTTATGTACTAAAATAAATAGTATTAAGGCCGTGAATAATAGTCCGTAGGCATACAGAAATGCCGCAGAAGTTGATTCCAAATCTTAGTGATTCCTGGCAAAAAGTTTTTAAAAAGCGCCGCTAATAACATTTATCTTTAAGAGAAAGGTGAAATGGTGTGGCTCGCAGCCATTAACGCTTGTTCATAAACATTAATAGCTATCTGACTATTCTCACGTTACAATTATTGGAATTTTTCTCTTATTTATTTCTTATTATATTTTTATCTATAAGATGCGGCTAGATTGTAGATGCCGCCCGCGTAATGTCTTGATAAGAAATTTCTCTATGTCCTATATCAGGCTCCAGACTATCTATATCAAATTTTAAAACATTTATTATACGTTTTTTATACATACACAAACAAATAAACGTACAGATCGGTAGCAGTTAAGTTATTGAAGATTTCAACGAAATCAGTGTAACAGCTCAGAAGTTATAGATTAAATGATTAAAGGATGAAGATGGGTATATACGTGTGCAAAATTTCAGCTCGATCGATGCAGTTATTTCGACAAGCCTATAAAAAACACAAACAAGTTTTCACTTCTATATATAGAGATTTAAAAATGTGAAAGGGTTAATCTAGAATAATTTGACAATTTATTTTGATGATACTAAATAAAATTTGTTATTTTTATTTCAAATACGTTGTTATTAGTTATTATATACATTATGATAATCTTTAAAAAAACAACAGTCATAATCTACTTATAGATATAGTTATTGCACATTAAGTTTATGGACAACTTTAATAAATAAACTCTGATAGCGAATTGCTTATGAATATTTCTTATATAATATAACATTGTTGCGCAGCAGTGCAGCAAGGAAGTTGTGTGTTACCTTAACTATTTATTATTTAAAGGAAAAGTATCAAAGAACGTTTAAATCGGGAGTGAAACAGTTTAGTTTTTTACATAAATAGTTGTTATATAAATCTAACTTTAAAACGGAATTTAATTTGTATTGCTTATGCATCTTAAAGTGATAAACATTAATTAAAAATTTATATCTGTAAATTGTGCAGTGTTCGAAGTGAACGCGTAAGCGACGCGCTATTCACGGCGCTTACGCCATTTTGATCGCGATATCGCGATCACTAACAGCTGTTATTTGCATCGGAGTGCATTGGATTTCTACCTGCACAATTGATTGTGTATGAACTAATTATGGAATGTATACATTGTTCGGACGACTTAAGATCAGATGATTCAATTAAGTGTTCATCTTGTCAGGGTATTCTTCACTATTCTTGCGCTGGTTTGAATGATAATGATTTTAGAAGAATGCTTCCAATGAATAAAGCTAAGTGGAAGTGTCCCACTTGTAAAACATCCAAACGAGGTAATAATAATAGTCCTAAACCCATAACCTATGTCAAAATTTATTCGAAAGATACAACCCAGCCTCAATCTGTTATAACACACGTTGACACTAAATCTTTGATGGCCCAAATAGACGACCGCTTTAATATTTTACAATCAACTATGGAATCGTTTAAAGTTTTCATTTAATCAATCAAATCAAATGAAAAATCTTTATTTGGACAACCTATACAGCACAATAAAAAATGCAACAACAACATAACAATTAACACTATTGACGCTAATTAATTAAAAAAAAAAAGATACAGTTATCCAAAAAGGTTGGCCAGTCAGCTGATTGTTGAGAACAATATTCTCAAAGCTGGTATTCTGTGGCTGCCTTTAAGCGAGTTACGTCGCTAAGTATAAACAGATATTTTACATAAATATAAAAGAATTAAAAATGATAAACGTTAATGTAGGTACTATGGTAATATAACAAAAATAAGATGAACAATGATGGAGTACCTACATTAAACAGAATGCATAAATTATATAATAAATAAAAAATAAAAAAAAAGAACAAGATGGAATGAAGAATAATTATTGTATGACAGTATAAAAACTTATGTACGATCGTAAATTAACAAAACATAAACATGACAACAACAACAACAACAATAATAACAAAAAATAATAATAATACTAAACAAAAAAATAATAATAATGATTGAAATAAAATGAAAAATAATAATAATTATTATTATTATTATTATTAGTATATCTCATCAATGCAGGTATTTCTAAAATAAAAACGGTTTGAAAATGGATTTACCTAGTCTTAGTAAACTACAAAGCAGGTTTTAAAATTGTAAATAAATTATTCGGCAAACCTATTTAGTTCTGGAACACCGATATAGTACAGCGTGCTGAACATGGAAGTAGGATTAAAAGTATATATTTACATACATATATACCAATACACACACACACATATATATATATATATATATATATATATATATATATACACATAGATGCGCGCATACACACATATATTATACATACATACCTACACACACACACACACACATACATGCATAAAGAAATCAATTAATGAAACAATAAATATTTACGTAGTCTGTAAGTTAATTAGAAATGATTTCAATTTAATTTTAAAAGTTTTAATATTTTTAAGGTCACGCAAGGGCTGTGGAAGGTTGTTCCAGCAACTAGTTGCTGAATATTTAAAGCTGCCACGGAATGCGGCTGTACGAAACAATGGCAAACTTAGCTTCCGCAAAGAAACTCTGCTTTCTTAGCATGTAGAACGATCGTCACCAAGCCATTTTAATTTGTAATATAAATAAGGTGGCATTTTATATTTAATGACACCAAATATTAATGTGGCGAGGTGGAGCTGTCTGCGATAGTCCATTTTCAATAAACGTGCATTATTTAAAAATGGTGTAACGTGGGATCGTGGTGGGATAGCGAAGTAGTACCTCGCGCACGCATTTTGTACTTTTTGAATAAGGCGCTTGGTACGTGCCAGTAGTCTGGGACCTATAACTACGTCAGCATAGTTTAGTTTTGATAAAACAAACAATTCACACAGATTAATTCTAACCTTTGTAGATAGGTATGGCCTTATGCGATACATTAGATGAAGTCGATAAAAACAAGAACTGATAGTATTTTTAACGTGGTTTTCGAATCTCAAGTGCTCATCCATAAGCACGCCTAAGTTTTTCGCTTCACTAACACGCATTATCTGGGTATTATGTATATTGATGGATGGTGACAAATGTAAGATTTTACGAGTTACTTTTGGGGTTTCAAGAAACATATATTTGGTTTTGTCAGGATTTAAAGTTAAACCATTACACTCCGACCACCGGGCTATGTTGATCAGATCAGTGTTAAGCTTGTTAAGGGCAAAATTAAGATTAGATGGTTTGAAGGAAATATAAAGTTGGATATCGTCTGCATAAATATGAAATTTACAATGCTTTATACTATTTATTACATCAGCACAATACAAAGAAAATAACACAGGGCCCAGGATTGAACCTTGGGGAACTACTCTGGAAATTGTTCCGCACTCTGACGTACTTTTCGAACCATCCCCAAGCGTTACTTCTACTACCTGTAATCTATCAACTAAATAGCTTCGAAACCAATCAACTGCTTTTTTACCGAAACCATAATACGCCATCTTAGACAAAAGCATTATCCAGTTTATAGTATCAAAAGCGCGGGAAAAAACAAGTAAGACCAAAATAGTACCCTCACCAGCATCCTGTGCACTTAGAATATCATCCACAACATTCAGAAGAGCAGTAGTAGTACTTCTACCTTTCCTAAATCCAGATTGCATAGATGGCAAGATATTGTTTGATTCAATGTATTACGTGAGTTGAGAACAAACAATTTCTTCCATAATTTTCGATAAGCAAGGCAGAATACTAATAGGCCGGATGTCATTTAAAGTACTAGGGTTATCTTTTTTAGCTAATGGCTTAACTACCGCCTTTTTCCACAACAGAGGAAAAGAGCTGGACTTGATCGAAGTATTTATAATAGTGGTGATGGAATCTAAAATAATAGTCATTGATGTTATTAAAATATCAATTGAAATGCCATCTGCACCAATTGCCTTCGATTTGATACTTCGCAGAGCCTTTAATACAGTATCAACATCTACTGTGTTAATAGTAAATGATTTGTTATTGTTGTAGTTGTAGTTGTGTTAAAAAAGTTCATACATGACTCACATATTATGTTATGATTCCCGTGAGCATTGAGAAAATGTATATTCAAAATATTGGGATTATTAAGATTATCCGGTAAATATTCATTTTGCTTATTTTTGTATGCTATACTGAGCTTGAGATGGTTCCACATAAACTTGGAGTTATTAATGTTGTTGTTAATAAAATAAGTATAATAAGCAATTTTTTCACTAACAATTGCATTTTCAACTATTGCTTTTAACTCTTTGTAGTATGATATGTGGTTTCCTTTCTGAGTACTCCGAGCCTTAATATGTGCATCATCAAGTTTCTCAATCATTTGGTTAATATTGTAAGTGATCCAAGGATATTTATGTATTCTAAAATATTTTGTTGTTAAAGGTGCTAATATATCAAAAACTGTTATTAATACATTAGTAAAATCGTTTACCATCGTGTTAACATCTAAGTTATGGAAATTTTGCTAATTATACGAGACCAGAAGCATTTCTAAGTCGTTAATGTCAATGTCCTGAATTTTCCTGTAAGTCTTAATTATAGGTTTTGGCTTTTATTTTGGTACGTTAAGATTAAAAGATAACACTGCATGACTGCCTAGATCACCTATATAATTTACACAGACGTTACTAAAGTTGCCGTTTACACATACTAAATCAATTAGAGTTTCACTGTGACTTGTGAAGTTAATAGGATTCTTGACCATTTGAGTGAGACCAGTATAGATTAGAAAGTCACATAACAACTTGGCGTTCACATTATTGATATCAAGAAAATTAATATTAAAATCACCTATTATTACCAAATAATCGTAATAAATAAAAGAAGAAAATGAATCGGTTAAAGCGTCAAAAAACGTTTGCGCACTTAGCCAGGGAGGTCTGTACGCTATACTGACAATAACTTTCTTACCCCCGACAGTAATACTTATCCACATTTGTTCAACGCAGGTTGTCTCAGGGTAAGAAATAAACCGAACAGATATGTTACTTCTTATGTAAAAGCCAACACCACCAACACCTCCACGCATACGTACCTCAGGTGGCCTTGGCTTGTGACGTAGGCGGTATCCCGGAACAGATGGAGCACGTCCCTCTTCACCCTCTTTAAGCCATGTTTCATTAATAGTCATTAAATCTACATCGAGACGATTTATTGCGAATAAGAATTCATCGTGACGAGTACCTAGAGAACTCGCATTTAAAAAACCAAATTTTAATTTTCGCAATCCTACCATTTAAAAAAAGAAACAACTTAATAAAATTAAAAGAACTTAAATAAAAAATATTTTTCAAGTTATATATATAAATATAAATAAATATTATATTGCCGTTTTTATTACAACTTATAGTCATAATTATATATATATATATATATATATATATATATATATAGTAAAAGTAAAATAAAGACATACTTATCAATAATAATTTACATGTTATAAAATATTTATTTATAAAGATATAATAAACTAAAACAATATTAAATGCGACAGTAAAAAAAATATGCAGAAAAATAAATCGTGAGATATATTTTACATTTATAATTACAACGACTGTAGAATAATAGATAGCATAACAATTATTTGTCACTCCTATTAAATTTACTTACATAAAGTATACATAACAATAAGTAGCAAACAAGAAACAAACAATGGTATAAAAATTCTCTGTACTAATTGATAGTGTCCCCAAAAACCTTGGTAATATCAGCTTCTGTGCGGATTCGGTGAACATTAGCTGACATTTCACGCCGAACAAATATTCGCCCACCTTTTGACCAGATAAAACGCCAACCTTTACGACTGCCTTCCTCTCGAGCTTTGTACAACAGAAACCGATTTAGAGGTGTTAGTCTCTCATTAATATACAGTTTTCGTGGTTCCCCGTCAATGACGCCTTCTGAGTCCGTGTAGCGACGTACGCCCGCAGCAGGTCATCGCGTACTGACCGTAGGGCGAGCCGCACTAAGCGACGATGCCCTGCTCGCTCAGCACTAAGAACGTCATGTGCATCGAGATTTATTCCAACCTTCTTGGCTACCAAGTTTACGATGCTCAAGACATTCTCTCCCGGCCTCTCATGTAAGCAAGCAATCTCGAGATCATTTGAAATATGTTCTTGCTCACGCTCATTAATTTCCAAGCGCAGCTTCGCAATTTCATTTAAACTGTTCCCTTCGTTTGGCACCTCGCGTTTCTCCAGTGCCGATACTCTTTTGTCTATTACAGTAAGACGGACATTGAAATCTGTCATGATGCCGGAGAAATGCGATATTTCTTCACGAAAGAATGACATCTCCTTTGAGGCTGTAGCCATTTCAGTTCGCAGCAATCGGATTTCATTCACTAGAAGCGATATTTGAGACTGCTCATCCATATCTGCGTCTTTGAAAACATCTTCTCCACATAACTGCTCAGCGGAGTCTTTTACGGGGAATTACTGGCGAATTTAAGAAGCTGTCCGAGACCGTAAGTTCGTGGTCTATGAAAATAACTTCCATTGAATCTTCCGTTAACTCTATCGTAGATAGGCTAAATCTTTTGGATAAAGAAATTTCTAAAATGGAAGCCTTTGAAAGTGATCTTGAGGAAATGAAATGTAAATTGAAAGAATTAACGGAAAGTAATAATAAGAACGAGCAATGAGTGCGTCGATCTAACATCCAATTTAATGGGATCCCATACAAAAAATGGTTCGCAAATCCGACAACTCACCTGTGATCCACATTGGTTCTAAGGATTGTTTAAAAAAGATAAAATAAGTGTTATTATTTTGCATATCATATTAATAGCATTTCAATATACTTTTTCGTTTGTGTTTAGTTTCTACTTTTTGTTGTTTAGTTATAGTACATATAATTAATGTAGTTTTTATAAGGCTTGATTTTTTACTTGAGCAGAAAGGGTATATTCTGTTTATGAAAATTTACTTCAAAGATTTGGTTTTTTATGTATTGTTCGTGTATATCTACATTTACTATATTCAGCTAAAGGTTTTATATGTGAGGTTAACATCATTAACAATTATAATAAATATATTGTTTTGATTTTTATTTTATGGCTTTGACATTTTTTTATCAAAACGTTAGGGGTCTGAGAACGAAAACAAATCAATTTTATTCAAATATTCTTAATTGTGATTATGACATTGTTTGCTTGACGGAAACATGGCTGTTACCAGGAATTTTTAATGAGGAGCTTTTTGATGCTCGATATGAAGTATATCGTAACGATCGTGACTATTTACATTATGGAGTCAGCATGGGTGGTAGAACTCTTATAGCCGTGCGTCGTGGAAACATATCTATTAATTTATCGCATAAGGTGAAATTGCCACAAATTACCTGATGCTGAGATCACTAACATCAACATTGTGATTCCTACTAAGTCCAATCAACAGAATCTGCGCCTCTTTTGTTGCTATTTTCCTCAGAATGTCCAACAGTGTGATTCTGAAGCTATCTTTTTAGAATTTTTTTCTGATTTAAGTATTAATCATCCACATGATAAATTTATTGTAGTGGGAGACTTTAACATAAGAGATGCCATTTGGTCACCATCTTTCAATGAACACGTTAGTATTATAAACGGATCTGAAAATAATTTAATTATGCAAATATTTGCCTTTATGAGTTTTACCGGATGGCATCAATACAATAAAGTTTTTAACACTAATAATAGATTATTGGACCTAATTTTGTCTAACCTCTGTTGAACCGTTACGAGAACGAAGCCGTTGTCCTTACCCGAAGACTGTCATCACCCAGCTTTGTCCATCGTAGTGAACATTGAAACTAACGAAAATGGTTTACGTCCAGCACCACGTATTAAGCGTCAATTTCATTGCGCTAACTAGGAAACCATAAACAATGAATTAAATAGTATAAATTGGGTGTATAAACTACAAACTGACAATTTATTAACAGCTGTACATACCTTTTATTCACTAATTAACGACATAGTAGACCGTTTTGTACCAGGTAAAACTTTCTATGACGATTTAAGATTTCCTCCGTGCTATACAAAAGCTTTAAGAAAACTTATCAATAAGAAGCTAAAAATACATAAAAGATGGAAAATTTATGGAAGATCAAGTGACTACGACCGTTTTACAGATATAAGGAGACAATCAAAACTTCTCGAAACTGAGTGCTATGACAAATATATTATAAATGCTGAAAATAATATTTGTCTTAATTCTAAACACTTTTGGTCATTTATTAAAACAAAAAAAGAAAGTAACATAATACCAAATAGTTTGTTCTTCAATGACCAATTTGGGTCTGACGGTCAATCCATATGTAATATGTTTAGTTCATATTTTATGTCAGTTTTTGTTATTGAAGATAACGTGTCTTTTAACAATCTTACACCCAATGAATTGTTTGGAAGCTATGACCAAGTACTTATTAACACCATCCATTACATTACACGCAGTAAAGTTGAGAAATATTTATCTAACCTTAAACTTAAACTTAACCTTAAACTTAACCTTAAACAACTTTCCTTGCCCATATATATACTTTTTAATAGATCGTTAAGTTTAGGATCATTGCCACCGATTTGGAAGAAAAGTATAATTATTACAATATATAAAAGTGGTGATAAGCACAATATTATAAACTATCGTGGAATATCAAAATTGGCAGTTTTACCAAAGTTACTGGAAACAATTATTTATGATACGCTGTTTCCATTACTTAGACCTACACTAATTTCTCAACAACATGGATTTGTAAAAAAACGCTCGATTGAATCTAACCTTTTCGAGTTTCTTGATGTCGTTTATCGCGCTTTAGAGAATTGATTTCAGGTGGATGTAGTGTATACTGACTACTCAAAAGCTTTTGACAAAATTCCACATTCATTATTAATAAAAAACTCGAAGTAGTGGGTATACATGGTGATCTGCTTAGATGGTTGAAATCTTATTTACGAGATAGAACTCAAACTGTAGCTGTCAAGGGGTATACATCCAGTTTTGTTCCAATTTCATCTGGAGTTCCCCAGGGATCCCATCTCGGTATTCTTTTATTTAATGTATTTATTAATGACATTTACAAATATTTTCAACACTCCAATATTTTATTATATGCTGATGATACAAAAATATTTAAAATTATAAAAAATGATGCTGATTGTATAAATTTACAGAATGATATAAATGCGCTAGAGCAGTACTGTCTTTTAAATGGTCTACGTCTAAATTCTAATAAATGTTGTGTTATAACTTTAAAAAAAAAAAAAAAACCCATATTATTTCAATATAAAATTTTCAACAATTCGCTTAACTGTGAACTGTGACTCTAGTCTTTTATTGAGTAGACATATACAGAACATAACTGCCAAGTCTTATAAAATGTTGGGCTTCATTTTTAGACAAGGAAGGGATTTTAAAAATATTAAAACTTATAATATCCTTTACAACTCATTCGTGAGACCTCACTTAGAATTCGCATCTAGTATTTGGAACCCCCAATACTCTAAGTACATTAAAGAAATTGAGAATGTCCAACATAAATTTCTAAAAAGATTGGTTTTTAAGTTTGGTTTGAGTTGTGTCAATAGCCTCAACATTTTGTCCTTGGAAAAGCGGAGGGAACATAGGGACCTCTTATTTTTATACAAAATTTTGAATAATTTGACGGATTCCAACTATCTTCTCAGTAATGTTTTAATAAATTGTCCTCGTTCTTCTGCACGTTTAAGAAATACCTTTTCTGTTCCGTATTGTAGAACTAATTATAATAAAAACCGATTTTTAGCTAGAACATGTATAAATTTTAATAAATTATATAACCAACTCGATGTTTTTAGTAATAATGTTTATCAAAAGTTATAAGTTTATCAAAAGTTTTAAAATCAAGTCCTGAATTTTTTTTAATGTAATTTTTTGTTTTATTTTTTATCGTTTTTTATCTTTATTTCTAAAATTATTTTTAATTCTATGTAATTTTCAAAACATAAATTTGATATTGATTTTTCAATTTAGTTTCAGTTTTTTTTTATGTATTACTATCATTTTTTTTTAATTTTTAACTTATTTCGATTGTAATTTCACTCCATGTATAAACACCAGTGGAAACTTTGCTGGCAAATATGTATTATTATTACCTGTACTTTCATAGATGTAATATAACTGCTGTATGTTTCCCTATACTCAATAATATAAAATAAAAATAGTTCTTTTTGACAAGATAAGAACTGGCAACAGTGGTGACAAGTTGTAAAATTTCTTTGTATATTTTAAATAACATTAAGTTACTTTGAGGGTGTTTAAAATTGTTTACAATTAAATATCCATCATTCTTTTTAATGATGCGTTACAAAGCCTACTTACTTTTTTGTAAGCTGTGTAAAGTAAGCTAATCATGATTATAGAAAACTTTAAAAAGTTAATTTTAGGGATCAGCATATTAGATATTGGATCCATCGCCATTAAGGCCATTACTTATAGCTATAGTAGTCCATAGTAGTCTTTATCGTCTGACTCTTATTACCTTGAATTTTAATTTCTATAATAAATAAAATATATATGGTAATATTGTTTAATGCCGAACATAATTGTTGATATCAGGTTCTTTAATTTATTCCTTCCAAAAATCTTGCCACAAATTGTATGTGTAAGTATAACAAACTTCTAATTCTGTTTATGTATTATCAACGCCGTCTTTTTTTTTAAAATACAATTGTTCATATTACTTTTTATTTGACCTGAGGAGTGGTGTCGTTAACTTATTCTTATTTATATAATATTTGAAGTGTCAAGTCGTCAAGACTGTCTTGACGACATTGCTGATAAATTATTATTTGATTAATTTAATTTAATTTTAGGAATGTAGTGTTGTAAATTTATAAAAAAAATATATATAGTGTTTTAATACACTCTTATATTAGGGGCATGCCGATTTTGGAGTACGCATTGTCAATTAGATTTGTACGTATGACTGCAATGTCACTTATCAGGCTATTGTCCTGATTTAACAATAAAGCTATTTTAGTCTACTGAACTTTACATCTGTGAATTCTAGCTATTTATAAATTTAATAGAAAATAAATATAACTTTGTTGATGCATAACTTAATATATTTCCCCAATATCTGGTAATAACAAATGTTTGATTGCATAGCTTTTGTACGAACATACTAGGGGGTCATATAATTATCGCGTTTACGAATAGGATGTTATTTCCCATATGCAACGATAGGAGGAACGGCTGGCAGAAGTTGTGAAGATTAGCTTTTGAGAGTGCCCAGAATTTTAACGTCTCTAGCGAATAGCTGGGCAGCTGTTAGCCAATTTAGACAACATAATTGGACACTGATCTAGCGACTTGAAGAATCTAGATTTAAGGTTTTATTTTCTGTTTAGAACTTAAGAATCAGGATTCTTGGTAATTAGCCTAGGGAAGACACTACTCTTGCTAGCAACAGTAGCTACTTTATGACACGAACCATAGAGGTGATTGGTATTATAGAGATTGGTATTAAAATATTCAAATACCTGTAGTACCACTTCCTTGCAATTTTGGATCAGACGAGAAAATATGCTACACGAGCTATATGCGAGGAAATATGCAACACTAGTCCTGCCCCAGAGGGCGAATATTTTAATTTGTGCAAAATTTGAAAATAAAACCGTCTATTTTATGTTTTTTTGACAACACCGGTGCAGAGCGAAGAGCCCTTGCTCTAAATTTAAAAATGTAAAAATAAACACGAGTTATATCCGTAAAATAGTTTCATTGAATTATAATAAAATTTTATTTATTCATTTCATGGCACAGCCACAACTACTAAGATTAAATATTGATTTCGTCGTGTAAGCATTCACTACATACGAATATTCGGAAGTTTGACCTTTAACGTGCCTTAATTAAAGATGAATATTATTATTAAAGCTGATTATTTATGGTAATTTACTTAAAATTTAATCAAAAACCTTTATCAGGATGTTTATACGAAACACAGAATTTTTTAAAGAAAATCCCCTGAACGAAGTTGAGGTGGACTGGTTAGTTGCAAAATAAAAGCTTTTATTTATATTGACTAACGTAATTATTTCGATTAACAAAATACTTCTAAGAAGTGAAAAATATTATTATTCGTTAGAGATAGGTTTATTCCAAATAGAAAACCTATACAAATTTTCTTCTCTATTTTTAGCTGCATGCTAGGCCAAAAGCTTTCAAACAAAAAGTTCATCCCCTACAAGTTAGGAACAAACTCAGGCTCTCGTAGTTCGTCCTTGGTATTGTTCAGTGTTTCGCTTTATGGCAGGCATATTATGTACAAATTTTGTAAGTTTTTAAAAATTGTATTCGCTGTGAATTTAAAAGTTGCTACACGGAACGATTTTCAAGTTATCAAAAATGGAAATGAAAATTCAAATTAAAAAGGTCATTTTGATTTACGATTTAACCTTATAAATCACATTATATTTTGACAGATATATAAAATATAAAGGTTAGGTTAGGTAAGGTTAAATTGACTCGTTATCAGAGAATCGGATAACTACGCCAATAGTTTTGTAAAAAGATGGAGCAAGAAGTAATTCTCTGTACTTCCATGTGGGGCATAATGGAACAATATAAAGAATCCGTAAAAATAAAATATTATATAAATATTAAGTTGAAATGGAAGTTGGGTTTGATTGTTAAATTACACAATGGAAGTGATGTAGTCTTCATTATAGCAGACATTAAGATTGCCGAAGGATTCCGAGAGCTTTAAGTAAAATATGTTCTCTATCGAATGCTAATTTGCTGTAAGAGCAGATGAGTTGTAATAAATTGACACTTACAAAATTTGTAAGCAATGTCTTATTACCGGTATTATTTATTTTGGTATAAATATTTTTGTTCTCGTTATCAATAAAGTCATTACATCTCAGAAGTAATATAATCATTACATTTAAATACGTCCTAATCAGCAAAATGCTTAAAATATCTAAATGTCTTAAATAATCTATTTAGAAAGATCAGTTAGAACTTCGTGATGAACAAGTTGTAAGTAATAATTTTACAAACTATAATCCTTGTTAATACATTTTATTTATGGTTTATATGTAGGTATATACAAAAGGGAAAGATTATGTAAATAATACTTTATACCTAATACACATACGTAAACCTTATTCAAAAATTAGTTTAGTTAGAATTCCATAGGCTTCCTTAACAACAGGTGTAATATCTTGCACAGGTTCGTCGTGTATTGACAGCCAAGTGCTACCACTTTCGCCGCGCTTGAGAACTTCAACTAAACTAGAGGCTGCTGATTCCACTCTGAAATAAAAAAATATATATGTCTCAAAGTATTAATAATTTTTTAAAACAAAAATATAACGTTCAATTATTACTTTTGCATAATATGCGGTTCAAAAACATCCATCAATTCACTTTCAATGTTCTTGTCGAAATTTCCCATCATATTTTTAGATAAAAGGGCCGTATCAGTAGGGCCAAAACACATTGTTACGACTCGGACACCAGTATTGTTAAAATACTTTGGTAACTAAAAATTACATTAAAATTACATTAAAAACATTTATTGCATCAGCTATTAATTCAAATGCAAGCATTGCTGTTGTAAATTTAAGTTTACCCCAATACAATTACTGAATTGTAGAACCGCACTCTTAGTTCCATAGTATATTGGTAACATTTCGTCTTGGTATAATGCAGCAATGGAGGAGATATTGATTACTACGCCTCCTTTACCACCTTCAGATTTATTCATTATTTCTATCGCCTTAAGTGTGCTTGTCGTTAGGGCAATCTGAAATAGGGTTCGTAAATAATGTCGATAATCATGATGTTATCTTGACATTTATTATTTATTACGCCTGGTATAGATTAAATATAATATATTATCTATTTTGTAAATATTAAACCTTCTATATGGTTAATTTTTTTTATTTTGTTAATTTAACTTAAATTATCAATCGTATACATAATCTTCTTTCTATATATCTATGTACATGTTATTATAGAAACGACTCACAAAATTTATTTCAATTTCCTTTTTATATTTAGCTTTGCTGTCATTCATAATTCCTGCGTTATTGATAACTACATCGATGTATCCCTGTTCATCAAGGATTGACTGATATGAGCCGAGTAACTTATCTTCCTTTGAAACATCACATTCGTAGAATTTAACTTTGTTTGTCCCATATTTTTCATTTAGCGTATTCTGCTGAGCAACGCCGATATCCACGGAAATATCTAAATTGGCAACATGCTGGAATAAAATAAAATATTTGATAAAGAAATCTGTTTTGTATTTTGAGTGATTGATCTGACTACAAAAAGAAGATAACGACGGCGTAATGTACATAAGGTTTTTATTTATGTATTAAGATCGCAGCAAAACCGTGGCGTGTATAATATATATTTAGAATTATTTTGTTCTTGGTTGCTGAATACTGTCTAAAATCCATAAACTCGATATTTGACATGAGATGTTTGAATAAGGAAATCTAAATACCATTTTTTTTTCTTATCACTGCAAGTATAGGCGATAACATCTCACTACAGGCATCTGGCTGTAGTATGGTGTTATATGACCTCAACAAAAATACTATCAGGTGATATTTAAATCAGGTTAGGATTAGACCATCACTATATTATACATCATAAAATACCGGAAAAATTGTTTATTGGCAATTATATTCCAAATTAGTTGTAATGGTTTAAAAAAATATTTCCAAAAATATAAAAAGCTTTCGAATTCGTTGATGCTTCTGAGGAGTCGGGATGTATAAACAGAAGATTAGAAAAAACAAATACGAGGGAAGGGGCTCTGGGATGTTTTAGACATAGTTCGAAACGTATACAGTTAACAAACATATACTTGTATTAATAATAATAGCTACTTCGTCCCGATTGAACGTGAAATCTTGCATTTTAACGGTAAAATCATTATATAATCGTTTTCGGTTCTCATTTTATTTCATTATATTTAAAACTCTTTTATTTATAAAGTAAATATATATTGTAAGAAAACACATTGCATTGTTTGGATTTGTAAAAAAGCCATTCTGTTGGCAAATACTCTATATTAAAACATAAATACCTTTTTTAGGTACGTACCTTTTCAGTAAAATGTGTGCATATTCGAAAGGGTGCTGAATACGAGAATGCGTTAAATGTGAATGCGTAGTCAGCTTGTGTTTCAGTAATACAATAAAATGCAATAAAAAATGATCCGTCGCAGAAACACAATTCAGGAAAATTGGTTTAATTTCATCAAATGAAACAAATACTGAAGGATAGTGTTTTTTTAACCATACTTTTTTAAATTATTAATTAAAATTTTAGAAGATAAGAAAAGACAACAGCTTATTGTCACAATAATATCTAACGTAGTAGGACAATAATCAGTGATTTGTATTATTTTTTACATAACAAAGAAATAAAATTAAGGTTTAAATAAAAAATAATTTAATCTTATTAATTTAATGACTTACCTTCACATGTTCGTCAAGTAAAAATTCGATCACCTTAGCCCCAATCCCATTAGAGCCCCCGGTGATTAAAACAACTTTATTCTTTAGATCAAACGCCATCACGAATGCCAGCAATTATAAAACGGGCAAATCTTATCAATTGATATTTATACCACTTGCAAGATATGAACTTAACTACAAAATATATACGGAATGATGTTTCACGATGATATTCATAAATTGTGTCGATAATTGATATCAGTAAAATCTAACTAATTGATAATTGATATCAGTAAAGTCCACACGACACGCGCACAAACACGCACGAAATTTTGCACACATGCGCATAATGAGAAAAACTCGTTCTGGATTGAAATCAGCCGAATCGTAATTGTAATTTTCGAAATAATTGATAAAATGTGTCCCATATAGTTAACATATAAAAAGAACGTTTTTGTTTCGCGCGCGCGACCATTCCTACTACACTACTTCAGAGGCATCTCACGTACTTTCAACCAATTTTTTTATTTTTTTATTTTTTTTTTATTTTTTTTTTTTTTTTCCGTTGGAAAAACCCGTTACGGGTACCCCGTCGGCCCATGGGGGTGACGGCCGGGGGGTGATGTGGGACTACCCGGCAGCATAGAGGATGCTGCCATTTTTAAGGCTACCTACTAAAAAACCAACGGTTGCCCTCTGCGCCGTAATGGGACGTCACGGGATCGGGTTAGCACACACCGTGACGCCCCGGCGAGACCCCCCAAATGAGGGTGCCCCGAGCAACGTAGAGCACCCTCTCATCGTAGGCCTATGTTAGGTAAGGGGGGTCACCCTCCCCCCTCACCAGGCCTAAGTGAAACGTACTTTCAACCAATAAACAACTCCGCTCAATTTTTAATTGACCAATTTTTTTCGCTTTTTTTCCCATTTCTCTTTATCCGCTGGCCGCTGGCTTTCATTAACATCCATGACCTTGCGCTTGCGAGCTGCCGCCCAGTCTAGGTCCAGATGACGGCATGTCAGAAAATGGAATATAATACTAAATTCTCTAATCTGATGGCCTGTATCGCCACTACCGCCATGTACCCTAAGGGATGAGATCGGTCGGGGAGTAAACGGATACAGATTTCGCGTAAGGGCGATTTCTTCCAGGCAACCTTTTCGAACGGACAATATTTAATAAAATAAAACATAGAGGCAAAGTTATAGATATACCTAATACAATAATATAATCTAACAAACTAAACAATATTTTAAAATTATTAATTAATATATACATAGAAAATAAATAATAATAAAAAAGAAAAAAGTTATAAACATTTCTATGAACCGATCTAAATATCTAAAGATAAATAATAATCCTTGACAGTTTTTTAAATATATGTAAAAATTTTGACTTGCGAATATAAAGGGGCAATTTTTTCCATAACTTAATGACAGAAACTGTAAAAGAGTGTTTATAGAGTGTTGAGTTATGGACAGGTGTTTTTAGGGTGAGATATCGGGAAGGACGCAAGTCTGAGGGAGATCCCAGAAAATGAAATCTCTCTTTCAGGTATGAAGGTGAGTTTGGGTGAAATAACACACAGTACAAAAGAGAAAGAAAGCGTAAATCCCGGCGTCGGCGAATAGGGAGCCACTTGAGTTGTTAACGAAAATGGGAAACGTTGTCATATTTACGTAAGCCAAATATGAATCTTATAGCAATATTTTGAAGTCGCTCAAGTTTATTTAAATAGTCCTCGGTCAAATTTGGGTAACTTGCATCGGCATAATCAAGAACGGAAAGAAAAAGGGATTGTGCTAACATAATTTTGGTAGGAATGGGAAGAAAATATCTGAGTCGCTTTAATGAGTGCATTGTCATAAACATTTTCTTACTCACCTCTTTAATATGGGCAGACCCAGATAATGTTTGATCTAAATGTATTCCAAGATTTCGTCTCACAATAAGGAATTGTTAATCCATTATATAAGATCGGAGGAAGATTCCGCCCATCAATCCTCGAAATCATACCAGCGCTGCCAATGATAATAGCCTGCGACTTAAGGGGATTTATCTCTAAGCCAAATAAATGACTCCACCTGAGTATAGCAGCTAGGTCACTATTAATGGCGGCTATCGAAGGTAAAATGTTTTCGAGGTTTGAATGGCGATTTATTTGAATATCATCTGCATACATGTGATAGAGAGAAGAAATTTCCTGAGTGATATAGTTAATAAATAACGCGAATAATATTGGAGAAATCACGCCACCCTGAGGTACCCCAGCGGAGAGTCTGGACCAAGATGAGAAGGAATTATCAGACTGTATAATTCGCTGTCTCCGACCGGTGAGGTAACTCCGAAACCAGTCTATCACAGATGGAGATATGTTAATGGAACGCATTAGACTCAATAAGATGTCATAGTCTACAGCGTTAAACGCATTACTGAAATATAATAGAATCAGTAATGTCACTTGTTTATTATCCATCGCAAGTCGAATGTCGTCGGTAATCTTAACAAGAGCTGAAGTGGTACTGTGACCTGGTCGAAATCCGGACTAAAAAGGACTTAGAAGGGAATTTTGATTGAGAAATATGCTGATCTGTTCGAAAACTAATTTCTCAAGGATTTTGGAGAGGAAGGGTAAAATTGAGATAGGTCGAAAATCTTCGATAATGCATGGCTTGGCCTTCTTAGGTATAGGAACAATTTGGGCATTTTTCCAAGCATCCGGAAATTCACAAGTAGCAATGGAATGGTTTAGGATATGTTTCAATGTAGGAGCAATAATATCGAGGATAGGAATAATCATTATTCGACTGATACAGTCAGCACCAACAGCATTCGTCGGTATGGATAATGCGGTCCTCTTAACATCACATTCTGTGAAAGAACATTTTAAAAGGCAAAAAATCACGAGCTGGGAGGCATGAGAGAGCTTTAAGAGTGCGTTCTTTGTCAGCACTATCGATTACATCAGAAGAAGAGAAGTGCTTGTTGAGGAGTTCAATATCGATGTTGATAGAAGTTGTAGTAGTGGATTTGCCAACTCCAAGTGATTTAAGAAAATTCCAAGTTTTTAATGTATTACCGTTTTCAACTGACTTGTGGATGTGGCGTCGATATGCATCTCTACACGATGTATTGCAGCGATTTCGGGCTTTGTTGTAATTATTCCGGTTGGTGTCAGAATCTTTTAACTTGAATTTATATTTTGCACTATTTTTCTTTTTCATTAAAGTTTTCAAGCCATCTGTTAATCAAGGTGATGGCAGATGTTTAATTTTAATAGATCTGATAGGATGCATGCTTATCAAAGAGTTATGTTACTAAGTGATTGAATATCTCAACTTTGCTATCAATTGATACAGATTCGTTAACAATAGACCAATCCACTAGACTTGCATCCTCAAAAAGACGTTTCCTATCAATTCCACCAAAATTACGCTGCAGAAGAACACGACGTTTGGGTTTTGGAGGACGAATATTGTAAGAAAGATATATTAGATCATGGTAAGAAAACGCAACAGCAGGATACTGGCCGTATTTTAAAAGAAAGTTTGGCGAAGAAACCATTATAAAGTCGAGGAAACAAGGAGCACTACCAGGAAATAAGTGCGTGGCGGTCAGAGGGAAAATATGCAAGTTACGACTATCGGTGACATTAAATAACTTATTAGTACGATGATTATTCTTATTTACACATGTATTAAGATCACCCATTATAATAGTGTGATTATAATAAGGTACATGTTTTTTCAACAATCTTTAAAACGTTGTCAAATAATTAAAGACAGAGCGAGGGCAATAACAAACTCCAAGAAGGATTTTCGCCTGGCCTAGGTGAACTTCAATGAGCAGGTGTTCAGTCGCATCAAGAGAAGGTGGTTGAGTAGACGAGCTTATAATATTAAAAGGTAAGTGAGTACGCAAGTAGATCGCTACTCCTATTATGTGTTTTTTCCCTTCCGGACTTACAACAACAACAGATCCATTTCTTGTCCAGCATTTGGATATATCTAAGTGTTGTCTGGCAGCCATGAGTGCGTCATGCCTAGGCTTCGTCAGAAATTCAGACAGTGTTATTCCTGTACTTTTAAGTTTAGATTTTGCAAACCAGACCTGACTTCTAAGAGACAAATTTTTAAACCTTGATAAAATCCATACTGTAATTAAAAATCAATCAAGCTATATGAACTGTCAAGTTAGTGGATTAAAACAGTACACTTGTAATTATTCTTTAAAGGAAGAAAGCTGGCAGGTATAACTTTTATTAAAACATTTATTAGATATACACAGAACAAATATTATGTATTGTATGTATTAATTAATAATTATTAAATTAAGAGCACAATAAAAACATGTAACTTTTTTAACACCTACCACCAATATGTTTTAATAGAAACCTTTTTTAAGATATTACCAATTCTGTCAGTAACACCCTTCACATATGGAAGTAGGACCGGTCGTCTTTCGACTGTGAGTGGCTTGATGTGGCTTCTGCGACGCTGGCGAGGGACAGGCAAGTGGTTTTAAACTAAGGCATGCTGGCCATGCTGGAGCTCCCCCTCTAGGTGTTCAGCATCGCAGATGTGATGGGCTCTCTGAAACAGAGATTTGCCAACGGTAGCTAACTGGCTAGGGTGGTGGTGGGATTTATCAGTTCTTCCATATGTGAAGGGTGTTACAGAATTGGTAATATCTTAAAAAAGGTTTCTATTAAAACTATTTACAAACCTCATAGAAAAGTAAGCCAATTCTTGAGACCTATTAAAAGTAATATCCCTTTACAAAGTGCCGGAGTATATAAACTTGACTGCGATTGTGGTTTGTCATACATTGGTCAAACGAAAAGGAGCATCGGTACAAGAGTTAGGGAACACATATTGGATATCCAGAATAGGCGTACATCGAAGTCTGCAGTGTGTGAACATACCATAGACAAGCCCAACCATTATATTAAATTTGATACACCACAAATCCTCGCTAGGGAACCCCGCTACATACCAAGAATGATTCTCGAGGCTATTGAAATTTAAAAATATCCTAATTTCAATAGAGAAGATGGTTGGAGCCTTTCTAACACCTGGGACCCACTTATAAATACTGTAAAGTCTCACGTCTGTGACCGCACTGTCAGACCTCAGGATACAGTTAGTGCGTTTTGTCTACATCCGGAACTCTATGCCCGCAAACTAAGGAACCGTTGGAGGTAGATGATTAATAAACTGACTTTCTGACACACACATCTCGTCTACCCGTGAATACGATTACTGCAAAGTATTCGAAACGTCGGGTTAAAATAAAAAATGTAACCAAATTATACGCGAGTTATAATCCGTAAAAATAGTTTTATTTTATTTGAAATGTGTACTCGTGAAAATCTAAGAAAATACTATAATTACAAGATATTTATTACATATAATTATTACTTATTATCGTATAACTTAACACTGATCTCTTTATAAATCAAATTAACCTACATAAAACCTGATTAATAAAGCGTTGGAAATTATTAACACATGTCAAAAATCCGATCATAGAAAGTATCAAATCCTTACAATGAGTTCGTATGAGACTAGTTTTATTTTTCAGTAATTCTCTTGAAACTATTTATTAATTATAGCTGATCAATATTTCCGAACATGCAGGTTTGATGCAGGTTTTAAGTAGGAGACGCAAAAAATATACCTTGATTTAGTTTTATATTAATATTATAACTTGGCTTTCAACTTTCAAGTCGTTGGCTTTACAAAAATATGAAAAAGCTAATCATAGAATAAGAACTACTGCTCTTGACTTTCTATCAGGCGAAAACAATGGTAATTTAGATTATAATAAACACAAATATGTAACAGTAAGAACGTCAAAAAGGAACCCAAGTTTCTAGGTATGATAATCTAGTTTTGTATACATATATAAATTGTATTTATGAAAATGTACCAAATTTTGATAAAAGGTTCTCTAAGGTCAAACAAAAATTCCTAGAGTATTTTTTATTTATTTATTAATTCTTTATTGCCCAAAAAGGTACAATCGGCGGACTTAACGCTAAAAAGCATTCTCTACCAGTCAACCTGAGAATGCAGTAAAAAAAAACTTTGGGGCGCTTAGAGTAATAATTAAAAAAAAACAATTTAAACAATAACAAAAAAAACAGCATAAAAATTAAAATTTTACAAAATAAAACAAATGTACACATAAGTTACAAGTTGCGTGTAAATCGTTTATAATAAATAAAATATACCTACACAAATATAGATAATAAACATAATTAAATAATAAAAACAATTCTAATACATACCATACATAAGATGCTATATAGATATATACACACATATATAATCTGCATTAATATATATAAAAAAATATGAATAAATAGACAATTTAATTATAGGACTGTGGATTTTTACTAAGGAAAAGGTTAACTGTTTTTTTAAAGACCACTGCTGCATGACCGTCTAATAGTTTCAGGAAGGCTGTTCCAGGCTGTTCCAGTTGAGTGAACTGTGAACGAGTTAGAGAGAAACCCGGTATGGTGTGAGGGTTTAAAGAGAGAGTATGTCATGATTGTTTTGGTAAAAGTATTAGGACGTTGAGTTTTGTTGAAAGTACCTGTGGTTACTGTTTATACGTAAATAGAGCAATCAAAGATTTTATTTGTTAATCACCTATTAATTTTCAAATAAAAAACCAAATAGTGATAGTTTTATGAAAAGATTCGTAATGAAATATTTGAAAAAATCAAAAGTTGCTTAATGAACCTTTGGCTGCCAGTTTTCAACTAATATTATGCTCTAATGAAAAAAATTGTTTTTATTTGATATAGAATAATGAAGAATGTATGTACACTTTCGTGATATGGATCATGATTATTATATGATATGATAGTAGTCATCGGATTACGACTATCGGGACTTTCATGTATAACAAAAGAACTCATGAGAGACTATCCAACATCTGGAGCCCGAATGGGTTTGAAACTGGTCGGGCAAATTCCAATACTATATACTATATATTGATAAAACAGTATCTTAACAGCAACTTGAAATATTGTCCAATTCTTATAAAGATATCACTTACTACTTCTCATATTATACAAAATGACAGTAGTTGTTAAATTGTTGTTGTAAATTTATGAATAAAACGAAAAGTATTTTTCCTTATTTTATTTCATATTTGTTGCGTATATAACAGTATTTAATATTTGTTGCGTTTTTTTGGTTTAAACCAATTAAAAGAAATAATATATTTTTTTTTTGTAGTAACAGTAGGTAAAATAAAAAAAATATAAAAAACAAGTAATATATTTCCTTTATAGTATAACGTTTATCTGTGTTTACAAGAACCGTAACCTAAATAGACCAATCACCAACAAAAACAAGTCTTACGGGAATATTGACGCAATAGTTGTGTGCTTTGACATACTTCTATAACCTTCTATTACATCCTCTGTGATATTGATAATTTTATTGTTATCAACGAGCCACGTACTTCCACTGTCACCGTTGTTGTAGGCTTCTACTATCCCTCTCGCTGCTATATCGGAGCTGTAATTAATGGGTATATTTTTTAATATTTTATAATATATACATTTTATAATAAAACATGATTGAATTATTTTACAATATTTCATTTTTTTTTATTTACTGAGGACTGAGGGAGGAGTTTAAGATCCTAGAAACAGTAACACTGTTGCTAGGGCATTAAACTCTATGGTCGAAAACTAAGGAAATTTTAAAAGGTTATTAACACATCACAAATATGGAGTTATATTTTAGACATTATATTTATAATTTGTTTAATAAAGCTTAAGTTTTACTACTTAGTTAACTATACAAAGGAAAAGTAAAAAAAAGTAATGATATAAATATTTTTTAACACTTACGATTGTATAAATCCTTTTCTGTCAAACGTATTCACAAGTTGTTTTAATCCTTCATTAATAATGTCGTCAAAGCTATCCATAGCTGGCAATATGTCTGTATCGGTTAAACTGAAGCACACCGTCATTACCCGTACTTTAGTGTGACGGTAATAGTAATTTTTCTGAAATATAAATATAACAGAATATACAGGCATATACATATACTCTCGTCGCGTAACTTATTTATAAAAAAAGTTATTCTAAATATTATACTTACTCCAATACAATTACTAAAATGTAATATGGCACTTTTTGTGGCGCCATATACAAAGACACAGGGTGATGGTAGTGATAGAGCAGCGATTGATGAAATATTTATAATAGTACCACCCTGACCTCCCTGATCTACACGCATCATTTCTATTGCCTTTAGAGTGGACGTTACCGAAGCAGTCTTGCAAAAAAAGGTTATACAATGCTGATTATAGTACAAAACATAAGAAAATTAATGCAGTGTGATAAAATCCTTATGGCCTTTACTGTAGTTATTAATTTATAAAAAATAAAGATTGAGTCGGAAACAGTTAGTATGTATATCCTCAAGCAATATATACTGCTTAAAACAATTAAAGGATCAAACTTTGAATGTTTGTAACTCTCGAAATATTTGTAAGGTAAAAGTAATTTTAAAGCTTTTTTAATTGTTATTAATCGCTAAAAAAAGACAATTAATGAAAAATGTAATGTAATGTATACATATTTTTTAAATAAAATTTAGTTACAAATTTAGTGTAGTTTGGGCGAAAGACTAAGTGGTGTGTAAATTAAGCGCAGTTGACAAAATTGACCATCCGTAAATAGCACTGGTTTCCAGTGACGTAATTGCCAATTAACGTGGTTTTGGGAGAACTCTAATCGAGCTTGCCTGTGCTGCCCTGTTAGCCTCACAGCTCTAACAGGTCGGCGTGATCTTAAATTGACTTCCCTTAATCTATTCCTTACCGTCCGATCCGAAATTGCGAAACCAGTGGCCGTCATCAGTGTTTTTTGAAGATCTCTTGCAGTAACAGTGCGGTTACGTAAAGTACAGTTGATGATGTAGCGATCTTGAGCAGTAGTTGTTTTTCTTTTGCGACCCTTTCCAGCCCATCCGGAGTATTCTCCTGTCTCTTGAAATCGTTTCCAGAGTCTACAGATAACAGATGGTGCGACTCCGAGGTCATTTCCTTCAAACCGCATAGTATAGCCCACTTCTATCAACGCGACGGCTCGGGAAACTTGGATTTCAGTCAAATTTCGCATGATGCTGTGATTAGGGTACGTGGAGGTCACACGCGTTATTAACAGTTTCTGGAGGCCAAAATTTTAACAATAACACTTTTTCAACTGCGCTTAATTTACACACCACTTTGTCTTCCACCCAAACTACACTAAATTTGAAATTTTATTAAAAAAAATATATCAATATTGCTTTTTCATTAATTATCTTTTTTTAGCGAATAATAAAAATTAAAAAAGCTTTAAAATTACTTTTACCTTACAAATATTTCGAGAGTTACAAACATTCAAAGTTTTGTTCCTTTAATTGTTTTGTGCAGTATGTAATTTTATAATTGTCCTCACAAGTTCATAATGAAACTTAAGTTCCGTAAAAAACAAATATAGGTTCAACTACTTGAAAGATTGAAGATAACAGATTGAAGGGGTGTTTTTTTACGGTTTTCTTGAAGAACCTCATGCTATAGTCCTTGATTGCTATACAAATCGAGTAATTTCTTAGTGGTTGAGTTATTAAGGTTAACTTGACCCCATTTCAAGACCGACTCCAGAGAGTTTTTGACTTTAGATACCAGTGAGATTCTGCTCTCCTTCACTTTTGACCGATAAATATTGGCGAGACAAGTGTATATTGCGGAAACCGTCCTATCATCGGCAAAGAATGTATGCTACGCGAAAGCTGCAACGAATCATTTATATGGAGGATAAACGAATCATTTATATGGACGCTATCCGTCGAGGACCTTCGTACAGCAGAACAGAACAAGCGGTGGTCAGAGGCGACACGAGTAGCCCCAACTAGTACCTGGTAAATAGATGGGTGGACAAAAGTAGCTCCAGCAACGAGGCAGTGTATGGGATAAAGAATAATCGGAATTTAGCACCGACCTCGCGGTTATTAATTTCTTAAACTATGATTGGAACATTTTGCACTAAGAATTTCATGTTATAATTATATTAATTAAAGTCTTTCAGTATAAAAAAAAATAATTTGTTATTTTATGTTATCTTATTGTTAAATCGTTAAGCAAATTAGTAAAACATTTGAAGCACTTACAAAGTTGATTTCAATTTCTTTTTTGTACATATTCATATTATCACGAGCAATGGCAGCATTATTGACAACTAAGTCAATACATCCAAATTCATTTTTAACCTTCTTAAAAATATCAAACAATTCTTCATCTTTAGTGACATCACACTTGAAAAAATTTGTTTTGCCTACGCCATACTTTGAAGTCATTTCTTTTTCAAGTTTTGCACCTTGCGCCACATCAATGTCCAGAATTGCTACATACTGTAATAATAAATTCACAATTATTATTAACAAAAAAAATAAATATCACAAGCGATTAATCGAGACGACGTATGACTATAACAAAAGTGCGATACAAAGTGTGCCAAATTAAGAAAATCCATGGAGTTTTTTGCTGGTTCTACACTATGGATCTTCCTGTAGGAATCTTTCAACTAGAGTATGACGTTCATAAGTGAAATCTGTGTTTATGCGTAATGTTGACTTTGACTTCAATTTTAAACAATTATGTTAAGTATTTACGTCGCTTGAATTAACTAGCTTCTTGTTAAGATGTCGGTTTGTTCATAAGGGATTTTTTTTTCGTTTGATATTTTAGTTTTAATTATATTTGCTACTGTTACCGCCATTAATTTTTTATTGACTCAATTAATAAAAACTCACCTTGACACCGAGTTTTAGAAATTCCTTAATAATTTGAGCTCCTATGCCATTGGCTCCTCCGGTTACTATTGCAACTTTGTCTGATAAATGAAACATCGTTTTTTTTTAAATTTTTGTTTACAAGTTTAGGCCGATACAAGTTTGATTAAAATAAAATATTGAATAAGCAGTGAATCTTGCCAGCCTGCTATAAACCCTTAGTTGCAAATGTAACTGAATATAGATTAGATTAGATTACCAAATGATGATTTTAGATTTGAGATCGGTAGTTGGACGATAAATTCATTTGAAATTATTGTGTATTTTATGGTTTCCGTATAATATATATTTTCGAAAAACTCAGTTTTTCCTTCCGATCTGTCTGTCTGTATGTGTGTCTGTGTGTCTGTCGAATTTTATTTTTCGAATTTTGAAAAACTAAAGATATATCTGGAATCAGCATACAAATGTAAGATTCACTTTTCAAAATTATGTTGATTGTCCAACGGGAAGGTGGTCAGATCGGCCGCCGAAGTTACCGAAAAATGGAAAAAAAATTTCGAATTTTTAAATTTTTTAAAATTTAAATTTTTTAATTTAGTTAAGTTACATAGTATTATAGTTAGTAATATAAGCATGCTGTCATTCATGCTGTAAATAAGGAGTCCAGCGGTTTTTTGACGTACTGAAAGTGGCTGGTTTTTCGGTCTTTTATCGGATGCATTTCGGAGTGTGCAAGAGAAATACACAATCTAATACCTCCAGCTCCTCTCCATCACCGAACAAACAGAAGCTCGGCAAGAAAACATCGATTTACGTTTGAAGTTCCCAAGTGTATCACCGTGTTTTGCTTCTTTGTAAGGACGGCAAAACTTTGGATTTCTCTGCCGGTATCGCTGTTTTCTGATAATCACAATCTAAGGGTATTCAAATTCAGAGTAAATAGGTTTGTATTAAGTAAGCGTGCAACATCATAAACTACATTCATGCTTAACATCAGACAGACTACAGTCAAACTTAAACCTATTTAGCGGTAAATAAAAAAGTCTCAGATATGAAATCTTTGCAATATTCCACGTCCACTTAAACAGATGCTTGACAAGAAATAAAAGTAATTGTTCCTAACTGTTTCAGTTGACATACAGAAAAACGAATCCCATTCCCATTTCCTTTGACCTACAAAAATACGAATCAAATTTCAAGCGCTGTTGTCGGATAAAACTTATTTCGTCATCACTTCATCCTTAATTTTGTACTTAATTACATCTGCCTTAAGCATTTGTCAAAATGTTCAGTTTAAAAATAAAAAATCTTTAATTTAAAATATTCAGTAGCTGCTTTGTTTATTGAAATGAGAGTAATTATAGAAGAAGTGTGATAAAAATTATATGAAAACCAGTATAAATGTAGTTGAACTCTTTGTTCTCACAATACTACTTCTGTAATAATAAGGCAAATAATATATTATATATATCTAATATGTGTAGCATTGAAAATAAAGTAGCTATTGTAACTGGAGGGGCGAATGGTATAGGGGCTAACATTGTCAGGGAGTTTTTAAAGGAAAATATTAAGGTAAGTGTAAAACTTTCGTGTCTGATACAATTTTTAGGAGGTGTTGTTGTACCCCAGTATTGATTTAAAAATAGTAAAAGCATTTTTCCAACGTTCAAGAGCAAGTTAATAGTTAAATAGGGTTAAATGATTTGCCTTTTTGAACGAAGGACGACAGCTGCATGTAAAAATGTGTTATGGTCTCAATTTGAAGAGCTCCAGAGGAGCTCTCGGTTAAGCAGAAAAATATAACAAAAACATCTGACACGCGGCAATTGAGCTTGCCGCTATGAAAAACTCCTAAACGGCAAATTATAACTCGCAAATTAATTAACAAACAAAACAACTTCTATTGCATTTTTAAATTTTTTTATGTAGTTTATGATAGGATTTTAAAAAATTTAAAAATTCGAAATTTTTTTTCCATTTTTCGGTAACTTCGGCGGCCGATCTGACCACCTTCCCGTTGGACAATCAACATAATTTTGAAAAGTGAATCTTACATTTAGATGCTGATTCCAAATATATCTTTAGTTTTTCAAAATTCGAAAAATAAAATTCGACAGACACACAGACACACATACAGACAGACAGATCGGAAGGAAAAACTGAGTTTTTCGAACACACAAACAGCAATGATAGATTTTTTAGAAATATTTAAGTTTTTCCTTTAAATAAAAGATCTTACTTAAGACAAAAGGCGATTTAATATTATGAATTAATTAATTACATTACAGTCCTCTTGTGATTCAACTAAAAATATGAATATTTTATACGATAAATTAGAAAATAAGGGCTTATGTACTAAAATAAATAGCATTAAGGCTGTAAATAATAGTCCGCAGGCATACAGAAATGCCGCAGAAGTTGATTCCAAATCTTAGTGATTCCTGGCAAAAAGTTTTTAACATTTATCTTTAAGAGAAAGTTGAAATGATGAGGCTCGCAGCCATTCACGCTTGTTCATAAATATTAATAGCTATCTGGCTATTCTCACGTTACAATTATTGGAATTTTTCTCTTCTTTATTTCTTATTATATTATTATCTATAAGATGCGGCTCGATTGTAGATGTCGCCCGCGTAATGTCTTGATAAGAAATTTCTCTTTGTCCTATATCAGGCTTCAGACTATCTATATCAAATATCAAGACATTTATTATACGTTTTTTATACATACACAAACAAATAAACGTACAGATCGATAGCAGTTAAGTTATTGAAGATTTCAACGAAATCAGTGTATTAGCTCAGAAGTTATAGATTAAATGATTAAATGATGAAGATGGTTATGATTCAAACAGTCATGAATACCCGCCGGAATATGATCTATGCGTGTGCAAAGTTTCAGCTCGATCGATGCAGTTATTTCGACAAGCATATCAAACACACAAAGAAGTTTTCATTTCTATATATAGAGATTTAAAAATGTGAAAGGGTTAACGTAGAATAATTCGACAATTTATTTTGATGATACTAAATAAAATTTGTTATTTTTATTCCAAATAGGTTGTTATTATTTATTATATACATTATAATAATCTTAAAAAAAAACAACAGTCATAATCTACTTATAGATATATTTATTGCACATTAAGTTTATGGCCAACTTTAATAAATAAACTCTGATAGCGAATTGTTTATGAATATTCTTATAGTTCATTTTGACAAGATAAGAACTGGCAACAGTGGCGACTAGTTGTAAAATTTCTTTGTATATTTTAAATAACATTAAGTTACTTTGAGGGTGTTTAAAATTGTTTACAATTAAATATCCATCATATTTTTTAAAGATGCGTTACAAAGCCTACTTACTTTTTTGTAAGCTGTGTAAAGTAAGCTAATCATGTTTATAGAAAACTTTAAAAAGTTAATTTTAGGGATCAGCATATTAGATATTGGATCCATCGCCATTAAGGCCATTACTTATACCTATAGTAGTCCGTAGTAGTCTTTATCGTCTGACTCTTGTTACCTTGAATTTTAATTTCTATAATAAATAAAATATATATGGTAATATTGTTTAATACCGAACATAATTGTTGATATCAGGTTCTTTAATTTATTCCTTGTGTATACTATAAGGAAATTAGGAACAGAAATGATACTACAACTGTACAGCTTAGATGATTTTCTTCAGAATCAAAATTAAGAATTAAGAACTAAAAATGATGTTTTTTGAACTTCCAAAAATCTTGCCACAAATTGTATGTGTAAATATAACAAACTTGTAATTCTGTTTATGTATTATCAACGCCGTCTTTTTTTAAAAAATACAATTGTTCATATTACTTTTTGTTTGACCTGAGGAGTGGTGTCGTCAACTTATTCTTATTTATATAATATTTGAAGTGTCAAGTCGTCAAGACTGTCTTGTCAAGACATTGCTGATTAATTATTATTTGACAAGACAGTCTTGACGACTTGCGTCAAGACTGTCTCGTCAAGACATTGCTGATCGCGTTTACGAATAGGATATTATTTCCCATGTGCAAGGATAGAAAGAACGGCTGGCAGAAGTTGTGAAGAGTAGCTTTTGAGAGTGCCCAGAATTTTAACGTCTCTAGCGAATAGTTGGACAGCTGTTAGCCAATTTAGACAACATAATTGGACACTGATCTAGCGATTTGAAGAATCTAGATTTAAGGTTTTATTTTCTGTTTAGAACTTTAGAATCAGGATTCTTGGTAATTAGCCTAGGGAAGACACTACTCTTGCTAGCAACAGTAGCTACTTTATGACACGAACCATAGAGGTGATTGGTATTATAGAGATTGGTATTAAAATATTCAAATACCTGTAGTACCACTTCCTTGCAATTTTGGATCAGACGAGAAAATATGCTACACGAGCTATATGCGAGGAAATATGCAACACTAGTCCTCGAAAGTATCTTAAATAGCAGTGTGTTAATACTTATGGTCTTGTTATTTTATATTTAAAATAACTTTAAGCTGCCCCAGAGGACGAATATTTTAATTTGTGCAAAATTTGAAAATAAAACCGTCTATTTTATGTTTTTTTGACAACACCGGTGCAGAGCGAAGAGCCCTTGCTCTAAATTTAAAAATGTAAAAATAAACACTAGTTATATCCTTAAAATAGTTTCATTGAATTATAATAAAATTTTATTTATTCATTTCATGGCACAGCCACAACTACTAAGATTAAATATTGATTTCGTCGTGTAAGCGTCCACTACATACGAATATTCGGAAGTTTGACCTTTAACGTGCCTTAATTAAAGATGAATATTATTATTAAAGCTGATTATTTATGGTAATTTACTTAAAATTTAATCAAAAACCTTTATCAGGATGTTTATACGAAACACAGAATTTTTTAAAGAAAATCCCCTGAACGAAGTTGAGGTGGACTGGTTAGTTGCAAAATAAAAGCTTTTATTTATATTGACTAACGTAATTATTTCGATTAACAAAATACTTCTAAGAAGTGAAAAATATTATTATTCGTTAGAGATAGGTTTATTCCAAATAGAAAACCTATACAAATTTTCTTCTCTATTTTTAGCTGCATGCTAGGCCAAAAGCTTTCAAACAAAAAGTTCATCCCCTACAAGTTAGGAACAAACTCAGGCTCTCGTAGTTCGTCCTTGGTATTGTTCAGTGTTTCGCTTTATGGCAGGCATATTATGTACAAATTTTGTAAGTTTTTAAAAATTGTATTCGCTGTGAATTTAAAAGTTGCTACACGGAACGATTTTCAAGTTATCAAAAATTAAAATGAAAATTCAAATTAAAAAGGTCATTTTGATTTACGATTTAACCTTATAAATCACATTATATTTTGACAGATATATAAAATATAAAGGTTAGGTTAGGTAAGGTTAAATTGCCGCACTGCGGGCTCTGAGAATAGAGGCGAAGGAGGCCGAATTCGAGCGCGCATAAAGCGCTCGGGCCTCCCGTAAAAAGCCTCCAGTGGTCGAGCGTGTACCGGGATCCGAGAAAGATCCCTCCCCGGGGTCGCAACCGGCACACACTCCCACACCCCTGGGAGTAGAAGAGTTGAGGGCGGTCGCTGGGCGGCATGCTGCCTCAATCATTGAGGTGAGCCGGAAGTCTCGTAACCTAAAGGGGACGATGGTCAAGGCCCTGAGGGAGGCTTCGAGCGGCATGCTCGAAGTCGTGCAGGCCTTGGCCAGCCGCAGTGAGCCTGAGGAGACGCGCCGCATCCGTGCGGACAATGCTCGTCTCCACAAGGAGGTGGAAGCCCTCAAGTGTGAGCTGAAGGCTCACCGGAAGGAGTTTTCTGAGATGAGGGCATCTGCGGCCAAAGCCGTGGCTCCTGAGATGCCCTCTCTTAACTCAGAAACCCTGGATGAGTTGAGGCGATCGCTGATTACCTCGGTGGGCGTTATGTTCAACGCCCGCCTTGCAGGCATTGAAGATCGCCTCCTCCCAGAAAAGAGCCTTCGGCCGCCCTTAGCGGCAGATCGCCGAAGAGAGGCGGCGACAGCTGCAGCAGCGGCAAGGAAGGCCGCCACAAGTGGGCGTTCAGGCTCGCCCATCTTAGAGGCGAGGCCTGTGATGCCTCGGCCTCCTCCTCCGGCTCCTGCACAGAAATCAGCCGCCACAGAGGAGGCCTGGAACACGGTCGCGCGGCGGGGTAGGCGTAAAAAGAATGCCCCCCGCCCGCCGGCCCCGGCTCTTGTGGGCCATCCCACAGATCGCCAAGGAGCAGCCCCTGAGCCCTCGCAGCCGCCAAAGAAAGGCGGAGGCCGCAGAAGGCGGGGGTCCAGGGCGAAAAGGCATAAGGGCCGGTCTAGGCCGAAGCCTAAGCTGCCGCCGCCTCGGTCTCCTGCGGTTATTATTAAGGACGAGGCGGCCTCTAAGGGCATCACTTACGCGCACGTCCTCGAGCGCGCCGCCGAGAGAGTAAATCTCGGCGAGATCGGGCTCGAGGGCGGGCTTGTAATCCGGCGTTCGGCCACCGGAGCGAGGCTCCTAGAGCTGCCGAAGGCGGCGGCCGACAAGGCGGGGGCGTTGGAGGCGAGCCTCCGCTCCGCCTTAGATGGGGTTGCAGATGTCGCCCAGGCCCAGCAGAGGGTTGGCCTCAGAGTCAAGGGCTTGGACGACTCTGCAACCAAGGAGAAGGTGGCAGAGGCGATCTGCCGCATCACCGGGTGCTCCAGGGAGTCTCTCCACGTTGGGGAGATTCGCTGGGGCGCCGTGACGATGGGCGCTACCTTTGCCCGGTGCACAGTGGATGCGGCAAGGATCCTGCTGGGGGCGGAGCGGTTTCTTGTCGGTTGGAGCCCGGTCAAAGTTGAGCTCCTGGAGGAGCGACCGCTGCGGTGCTTCGGGTGCATGGAGCTCGGACACACGCGTGCGGTCTGCCCCTCCGGCGTGGACCGCAGCAAGATCTGCTTTCGGTGCGGCTTGGCAGGTCACGAACGTGCCAGCTGCACCGGAGTGCTGCGGTGCGCGGCCTGTGCAGACCGAGGACTGCCAGCGGGCCACGAGCTGGGGAGTCGGGCATGCAAGGCTCCGTCCAAAAGACGGAAAGCAGCCCGCTCCTCCCCGCCAAAGAACGCGCGCTCCCAGGCGCCGGTTGAAGCCATGTCGCAATGAACAGTCTGCGACATGGCTTCCTCCAGGCGAACCTCAACCACTGCGCCAGGGCTCAGGACCTTTTCCTGCAGGCCATGGCGGAGTGGAAGGTAGATATCGCGGTTGCCTGTGAGCAATACTATGTCCCCCCAGTTCCCAATTGGTCGGGGGACATAAACGGCTCCGTGGCGTTGGTTGTGGGATCTAGTCCCGGTCCCCCTCTCTCCACCCTGGAGACTGGCCCGGGTTTAGTAGTGGCGCGGTGGGGGGAGTACGTGGTTGTCGGCACGTACTTCTCTCCCAATCGCAGCCTGGCGGAGTTCGAGATCTTCCTGGACTCCGTCAGGGAGGCGATCAGCAGACAGGCGTCGGGGAAAACAATCGTCCTCGGCGACCTGAACGCTAAATCCGCGGCCTGGGGGAACCGCGTCACGGACGCTAGGGGTAGGGCTGTTCAGATCTGGTCGCTCCTCTCCGGTCTGTCCCTCCTTAATAGGGGGACCGAACCGACCTGCGTGCGGCAGCAAGGGAGTTCCGTGGTGGACGTCTCGTTCGCCACCCCCGCTGTCGCACGTTTGGTCCACGACTGGAGAGTCGAGAAGGAGGTGGAGACTCTATCGGATCACCAATACATCCGATTTGAGATCTCCACCGCCCGACCGGATCTGGCCAGGCCACCGCGGGGAGGAAGTCGATTTCCTCGCTGGTCAATCCAGCGGTTGGATCGGGAAATGGCTGCGGAGGCAGCCATCGTACAGGGCTGGGCCTTTCCCGATCTTCCCAGCGAGGAAACCGACGTGGAGGCGATGGCAGGCCGCATGCGCGAAGCCCTGTCTCGGGTTTGCGATGCGGCCATGCCGAGGGTGGGGTCTAGGCCCCGGCGCCGTAGAGGTGTCTACTGGTGGTCGCCCGAAATAGCCGAACTTCGGACGGCCTGCTGCAGGGCTCGTAGGGCCTTCGTCCGGTGTCGCCGACGTCACGGCATTGACCCGGACCTGGAGGCCCAGCTGCGGAGCTGTTATCGTGATGCGAGAACAGCTCTGTGTTTGGCGATTCGAAAGGCGAAGGACCTGACTCGGGAGGAAATCCTGGCTGGTCTCGACAGGGACCCATGGGGGCGAACGTATCGCGCGGCGCGGAACAAACTCCGAACCGCGTGCGCCCCGGTCATGGAGTCCCTGGAGCCGGATTTCCTCGAAAGGCTGGTGGGGGACCTTTTCCCGGAGTCCACCGGCCACTCGCCTCCCGTGATGGCTCCCCCTTTTCATAGTGGGGGAGTTGGCTCTGTCCCAGACATCACAGAGGCCGAGCTGGAGGGTGACCCCTCTTACCTAACATAGGCCTAACGATTGGAGGGTGCTCTACGTTGCTCGGGGCACCCTCATTCGGGGGGTCTCGCCGGGGCGTCACGGTGTGTGCTAACGCCATCCCGTGACGTCCCATTACGGCGAAGAGGGCAACCGTTGGTTTTTTAGTGGGTAGCCTTAAAAATGGCAGCATCCTCTATGCTGCCGGGTAGTCCCACATAACCCCCCGGCCGTCACCCTCTGGGCCGACGGGGTACCCGTAACGGGTTTTTCCAACGAAAAAAAAAAAAAAAAAAAAAAAAAGGTAAGGTTAAATTGACTCGTTATCAGTATCGTTACACAATGGAAGTGATGTAGTCTTCATTATAGCAGACATTAAGATTGCCGAAGGATTCCGAGAGCTTTAAGTAAAATATGTTCTCTATCGCATGCTAAATTGCTGTAAAAGCAGATGAGTTATAATAAATTGACACTTACAAAATTTGTAAGCAATGTCTCATTACCGGTATTATTTATTTTGGTATAAATATTTTTGTTCTCGTTATCAATAAAGTCATTACATCTCAGAAGTAATATAATCATTACATTTAAATACGTCCTAATCAGCAAAATGCTTAAAATATCTAAATGTCTTAAATAATCTATTTAGAAAGATCAGTTAGAACTTCGTGATGAACAAGTTGTAAGTAATAATTTTACAAACTATAATCCTTGTTAATACAATTTATTTATGGTTTATATGTAGGTATATACCAAAGGGAAAGATTATGTAAATAATACTTTATACCTAATACACATACGTAAACCTTATTCAAAAATTAGTTTAGTTAGAATTCCATAGGCTTCCTTAACAACAGGTGTAATATCTTGCACAGGTTCGTCGTGTATTGACAGCCAAGTGCTACCACTTTCGCCGCGCTTGAGAACTTCAACTAAACTAGAGGCTGCTGATTCCACTCTGAAATAAAAAAATATATATGTCTCAAAGTATTCATGATTTTTTAAAACAAAAATATAACATTCAGTTATTACTTTTGCATAATATGCGGTTCAAAAACATCCATCAATTCACTTTCAATGTTCTTGTCGAAATTTCCCATCATATTTTTAGATAAAAGGGCCGTATCAGTAGGGCCAAAACACATTGTTACGACTCGGACACCAGTATTGTTAAAATACTTTGGTAACTAAAAATTACATTCAAAATACATTAAAAACATTTATTGCATCAGCTATTAATTCAAATGCAAGCATTGCTGTTGTAAATTTAAGTTTACCCCAATACAATTACTGAATTGTAGAACCGCACTCTTAGTTCCATAGTATATTGGTAACATTTCGTCTTGGTATAATGCAGCAATAGAGGAGATATTGATTACTACGCCTCCTTTACCACCTTCAGATTTATTCATTATTTCTATCGCCTTAAGTGTGCTTGTCGTTAGGGCAATCTGAAATAGGGTTCGTAAATAATGTCGATAATCATGATGTTATCTTGACATATATTATTTATTACGCCTGGTATAGATTAAATATAATATATTATCTATTTTGTAAATATTAAACCTTCTATATGGATAATTTTTTTTATTTTGTTAATTTAACTTAAATTATCAATCGTATACATAATCTTCTTTCTATATATCTATGTACATGTTATTATAGAAACGACTCACAAAATTTATTTCAATTTCCTTTTTATATTTAGCTTTGCTGTCATTCATAATTCCTGCGTTATTGATAACTACATCGATGTATCCGTGTTCATCAAGGATTGACTGATATGAGCCGAGTAACTTATCTTCCTTTGAAACATCACATTCGTAGAATTTAACTTTGTTTGTCCCATATTTTTCATTTAGCGTGTTCTGCTGAGTAACGCCGATATCCACGGAAATATCTAAGTTGGCAATATGCTGGAATAAAATAAAATATTTGATAAAGAAATCTGTTTTGTATTTTGAGTGATTGATCTGACTACAAAAAGAAGATAACGACGACGTAATGTACATAAGGTTTTTATTTATGTATTAAGATCGCAGCAAAACCGTGGCGTGTATAATATTTATTTAGAATTATTTTGTTCTTAGTTGCTGAATACTGTCTAAAATCCATAAACTCGATATTTGACATGAGATGTTTGTATAAGGAAATCTAAATACCATTTTTTTTCTTATCACTGCAAGTATAGGCGATAACATCTCACTACAGGCATCTGGCTGTAGTATGGTGTTATATGACCTCAACAAAAATACTATCAGGTGATATTTAAATCAGATTAGGATTAGACCATCACTATATCATACATTATAAAATACCGGAAAAATAGTTTAGTGGCAATTATATTCCAAATTAGTTGTAATGGTTTAAAAAAATATTTCCAAAAATATAAAAAGCTTTCGAATTCGTTGATGCTTCTGTGGAGTCGGGATGTATAAACAGAAGATTAGAAAACGCAAATACGGGGGAAGGGGATCTGGGATGTTTTAGACATAGTTCGTAACGTATACAGTTAACAAACATATACTTGTATTAATAATAATAGCTACTTCGTCCCGATTGAACGTGAAATCTTGCATTTTAACGGTAAAATCATTATAGAATCGTTTTCGGTTCTCATTTTATTTCATTATATTTAAAACTCTTTTATTTATAAAGTAAATATATATTGTAAGAAAACACATTGCATTGTTTGGATTTGTAAAAAAGCCATTCTGTTGGCAAATACTCTATATTAAAACATACATACCTTTTTTAGGTACGTACCTTTTCAGTAAAATGTGTGCATATTCGAAAGGGTGCTGAATACGAGAATGCGTAAAATGTGAATGCGTAGTCAGCTTGTCTTTCAGTAATGCAATAAAATGCAATAAAAAATGGTCCGTCGCAGAAACACAATTCAGGAAAATTGGTTTAATTTCATCAAATGAAACAAATACTGAAGGATAGTGTTTTTTTAACCATACTTTTTTAAATTATTAATTAAAATTTTAGAAGATAAGAAAAGACAACAGCTTATTGTCACAATAATATCTAACGTAGTAGGACAATAATCAGTGATTTGTATTATTTTTTACATAACAAAGAAATAAAATTAAGGTTTAAATAAAAAATAATTTAATGACTTACCTTCACGTGTTCGTCAAGTAAAAATTCGATCACCTTAGCCCCAATCCCATTAGAGCCCCCGGTGATTAAAACAACTTTATTCTTTAGATCAAACGCCATCACGAATGCCAGCAATTATAAAACGGGCAAATCTTATCAATTGATATTTATACCACTTGCAAGATATGAACTTAACTACAAAATATATACGGAATGATGTTTCACGATGATATTCATAAATTGTGTCGATAATTGATATCAGTAAAATCTAACTAATTGATAATTGATATCAGTAAAGTCTAAGTCCACACGACACGCGCACAAACACGCACGAATGCGCATTTTGCACACATGCGCATAATGAGCAAAACTCGTTCTGGATTGAAATCAGCCGAATCGTAATTGTAATTTTCGAGATAATTGATAAAATGTGTCCCATATAGTTAACATATAAAAAGAACGTTTTTGTTTCGCGCGCGCCACCATTCCTACTACACTACTTCAGAGGCATCTCACGTACTTTCAACCAATAAACAACTCCGCTCAATTTTTAATTGACCAATTTTTTTCGCTTTTTTTCCCATTTCTCTTTATCCGCTGGCCGCTGGCTTTCATTAACATCCATGACCTTGCGCTTGCGAGCTGCCGCCCAGTCTAGGTCCAGATGACGGCATGTCAGAAAATGGAATATAATACTAAATTCTCTAATCTGATGGCCTGTATCGCCACTACCGCCATGTACCCTAAGGGATGAGATCGGTCGGGGAGTAAACGGATACAGATTTCAAAAGACATTGATCAGAGCCATCCAGGGGCGAGGAAATCAGCACAGAGTATCTTTCTGGATTTGTCGTCATCAGGTCTTTGTCTCTTTGGACAAGCTGTGTGAGATACAACGCAGGACGATTTAAGCACATTGTAACCATGCACATTGTAACCATGCATAAGTGCGTGGCGGTCAGAGGGAAAATATGCAAGTTACGACTATCGGTGACATTAAATAACTTATTAGTACGATGATTATTCTTATTTACACATGTATTAAGATCACCCATTATAATAGTGTGATTATAATAAGGTACATGTTTTTTCAACAATCTTTAAAACGTTGTCAAATAATTAAAAACAGAGCGAGGGCAATAACAAACTCCAAGAAGGATTTTCGCCTGGCCTAGGTGAACTTCAATGAGCAGGTGTTCAGTCGCATCAAGAGAAGGTGGTTGAGTAGACGAGCTTATAATATTAAAAGGTAAGTGAGTACGCAAGTAGATCGCTACTCCTCCACCCCCCTTACCAATGCGATCATTACGAATGAGATGGAATCCTGGTAGTGCATAGGAGGTTGAGGGGAGACAAGGCTTAAGCCACGATTCAGAAATTAGGATAGCATGTATTTCAGGGGATTCCAACGAAGCAAGCATATCGGGGTAATGAGCCGGAATACTCTCTGCATTGATATGAATAACTTTGAAAGTATTCAGAGAGTCTGAGAAACATGAATTAAGAGTTACATTAAGTGGTTGGAGGGTTGTACTGTGGACACTGTCACAAGATGAAAAAGATACAAACTATTATTGCTATCGCTTTCGGCTGACAACATATTTCAATAATTATATAATTCAATATACTTAAATAAAAATGTACACAAATATATTTAAAAATATAATATTTCTAATAATTATGTAATACAATATGTATAAACATATACAATAATAAATGTATAAATTTCTACACTAACCCACCAGCTTAAAATAATTTAAAAAACAAAATACAAATAAAATATTACAAGAATGTTCAAAATAAGCAATAAAAATATAAATAAAAAAAAAAAAACAAATGAAAGGTTTCATATTACATAAGTTCAACAATTGCTACATAATACTTTAAAAATAATAATAATAATAGGAAATATTACAAGCCTTTTATTGGACTACTATTAATATCAACAGGCTAAAAAGTCACTGACAGCTGTCACTTGTCCAGTTGTCAGAATGAAAGTTGTTACATTAATAACACAATTATAAGTAAATTAAATATAAAACAAATTATCGAATCAAGTAATATTGAGTTAGTAATTAAGTTGAAGAAATTATGACAATTACAATATAAAAAAATTAAGTAGAATACAGCAAATATTAAGATTTAAACAGAAAATTACTTCTTAATAATCCTTTTAGTGCGAGTCACCTGTGATTGCTTGCTTCTCTCAGCCGCAATGCCAGATAGGGCATGCGATCTTGCGATATCCCGAGATTCAGAAATCATGAAGATACTATCAAGCTCAGCTGTTGATGTTATTATGTGTTTTTTCCCTTCCGGACTTACAACAACAACAGATCCATTTCTTGTCCAGCATTTGGATATATCTAAGTGTTGTCTGGCAGCCATGAGTGCGTCATGCCTAGGCTTTGTCAGAAATTCAGACAGTGTTATTCCTGTACTTTTAAGTTTAGATTTTGCAAACCAGACCTGACTTCTAAGAGACAAATTTTTAAACCTGAATGGAGTCCTTGATAAAAACCATACTGTAATTAAAAATCAATCAAGCTATATGAACTGTCAAGTTAGTGGATTAAAACAGTACACTTGTAATTATTCTTTAAAGGAAGAAAGCTGGCAGGTATAACTTTTATTAAAACATTTATTAGATATACACAGAACAAATATTATGTATTTAATTAATTATTAAATTAAGAGCACAATAAAAACATGTAACTTTTTTAACACCTACCACCAATATGTTTTAATAGAAACCTTTTTTAAGATATTACCAATTCTGTCAGTAACACCCTTCACATATGGAAGTAGGACCGGTCGTCTTTCGACTGTGAGTGGCTTGATGTGGCTTCTGCGACGCTGGCGAGGGACAGGCAAGTGTTTTTAAACTAAGGCATGCTGGCCATGCTGGAGCTCCCCCTCTAGGTGTTCAGCATCATGTGATGGGCTCTCTGAAACAGAGATTTGCCAACGGTAGCTAACTGGCTAGGGTGGTGGTGGGATTTATCAGTTCTTCCATATGTGAAGGGTGTTACAGAATTGGTAATATCTTAAAAAAGGTTTCTATTAAAACTATTTACAAACCTCATAGAAAAGTAAGCCAATTCTTGAGACCTATTAAAAGTAATATCCCTTTACAAAGTGCCCGAGTATATAAACTTGACTGCGATTGTGGTTTGTCATACATTGGTCAAACGAAAAGGAGCATCGGTACAAGAGTTAGGGAACACATATTGGATATCCAGAATAGGCGTACATCGAAGTCTGCAGTGTGTGAACATACCATAGACAAGCAAAACCATTATATTAGATTTGATACACCACAAATCCTCGCTAGGGAACCCCGCTACATACCAAGAATGATTCTCGAGGCTATTGAAATTTAAAAATATCCTAATTTCAATAGAGAAGATGGTTGGAGCCTTTCTAACACCTGGGACCCACTTATAAATACTGTAAAGTCTCACCTCTGTGACCGCACTGTCAGACCTCAGGATACAGTTAGTGCGTTTTGTCTACATCCGGAACTCTATGCCCGCAAACTAAGGAACCGTTGGAGGTAGATGATTAATTAACTGACTTTCTGACACACACATCTCGTCTACCCGTGAATACGATTACTGCAAAGTATTCGAAACGTCGGGTTAAAATAAAAAATGTAGCCAAATTATACGCGAGTTATAATCCGTAAAAATAGTTTTATTTTATTTGAAATGTGTACTCGTGAAAATCTAAGAAAATACTATATTACAAGATATTTATTACATATAATTATTACTTATTATCATATAACTTAACACTGATCTCTTTATAAATCAAATAACCTACATAAAACCTGATTAATAAAGCGTTGGAAATTATTAACACATGTCAAAATCCGATCATAGAAAGTATCAAATCCTTACAATGAGTTCGTATGAGACTAGTTTTATTTTTCAGTAATTCTCTTGAAACTATTTATTAATTATAGCTGATTAATATTTCCGAACATGCAGGTTTGATGCAGGTTTTAAGTAGGAGACGCAAAAAATATACCTTGATTTAGTTTTAGATTAATATTATAATTTGGCTTTCAACTTTCCAAGTCGTTGGCTTTACAAAAATATGAAAAAGCTAATCATAGAATAAAAACTACTGCTCTTGAGTTTCTATCAGGCGAAAACAATGGTAATTTAGATTATAATAAACACAAATATGTAACAGTAAGAACGTCAAAAAGGAACCCAAGTTTCTAGGTATGATAATCTAGTTTTATATACATTTATAAATCGTATATATGAAAATGTACCAAATTTTGATAAAAGGTTCTCTAAGGTCAAACAAAAATTCCTAGAGTATTTTTTATTTATTTATTAATTCTTTATTGCCCAAAAAGGTACAATCGGCGGACTTAACGCTAAAAAGCATTCTCTACCAGTCAACCTGAGAATGCAGTAAAAAAAAACTTTGGGGCGCTTAGAGTAATAATAAAAAAAAACAATTTAAACAATAACAAAAAAAAAACAGCATAAAAATTAAAATTTTACAAAATAAAACAAATGTACATATAAGTTACAAGTTGCGTGTAAATCGTACATACATATTTATAATAAATAAAATATACCTACACAAATATAGATAATAAACATAATTAAATAATAAAAACAATTCTAATACATACCATACATAAGATGCTATATAGATATATACACACATATATAATCTGTATTAATATATATAAAAAAAAATGAATAAATAGACAATTTAATTATAGGACTGTGGATTTTTACTAAGGAAAAGGTTAACTGATTTTTTAAAGACCACTCTGCTGCGTGACCGTCTAATAGTTTCAGGAAGGCTGTTCCAGAGCTTAGTTGAGTGAACTGTGAACGAGTTAGAGAGAAACCCGGTATGGTGTGAGGGTTTAAAGAGGGAGTATGTCATGATTGTTTCGGTAAAAGTATTAGGACGTTGAGTTTCGTTGAAAGTACCTGTGGTTACTGTTTATACGTAAATAGAGCAATCAAAGATTTTATTTGTTGATCACCTATTAATTTTCAAATAAAAAACCAAATTGAAGTGATAGTTTTATGAAAAGATTCGTAATGAAATATTTGAAAAAATCAAAAGTTGCTTAATGAATCTTTGGCTGCCAGTTTTCAACTAATATAATGCTCTAAAGAAAAAAAAATTGTTTTTATTTGCTATAGTAAAAGAATAATGAAGAATGTATGTACACTTTCGTGATATGGATCATGATTATTATATGATAATCGTAGTCATGGGATTACGACCTATCGGGACTTTCCTGTATAACAAAAGAACTCATGAGAGACTATCCAACGTCTGGAGCCCGAATGGGTTTGAAACTAGTTGGGCAAATTCCAATACTATATACTATATATTGATAAAACAGTATTTTAACAGCAACTTGAAATATTGTCCAATTCTTATAAAGATACCACTTACTACTTCTCATATTATACAAAATGACAGTAGTTGTTAAATTGTTGTTGTAAATTTATGAATAAATTGAAAAGTATTTTTCCTTATTTTATTTCAACAATATTTAATATTTGTAGCGTTTTTTTTGTTTAAACCAATTAAAAGACATGATATATTTTTTTTATTGAAATAACAGTAGGTAAAATAAAAAAATATAAAAAACAACTAATATATTTCCTTTATAGTATAACGTTTATCTGTGTTTACAAGAACCGTAACCTAAATAGACCAATCACCAACAAAAACAAGTCTTACGGGAATATTGACGCAATAGTTGTGTGCTTTGACATACTCCTATAACCTTCTATTACATCCTCTGTGATATTGATAATTTTATTGTTATCAACGAGCCACGTACTTCCACTGTCACCGTTGTTGTAGGCTTCTACTATCCCTCTTGCTGCTATATCGGAGCTGTAATTAATGGGTATATTTTTTAATATTTTATAATATATGCATTTTATAATAAAACATGATTGAATTATTTTACAATATTTCATTTTTTTTTATTTACTGAGGAGTGAGGGAGGAGTTTAAGATCCTAGAAACAGTAACACTCTTGCTAGGGCATTAAACTCTATAGTCGAAAACTAAGGAAATTTTGGAAGGTTATTAACACATCACAAATATGGAGTTATATTTTAGACATTATATTTATAATTTGTTTAATAAAGCTTAAGTTTTACTACTTAGTTAACTATACAAAGGAAAAGTAAAAAAAAAAGGAATGATATAAATTTTTTTAACACTTACGATTGTATAAATCCTTTTCTGTCAAATGTATTCACAAGTTGTTTTAATCCTTCATTAATAATGTCGTCAAAGCTATCCATAGCTGGCAATATGTCTGTATCGGTTAAACTGAAGCACACCGTCATTACCCGTACTTTAGTGTGACGGTAATAGTAATTTTTCTGAAATATAAATATAACAGAATATACAGGCATATACATATACTCTCGTCGCGTAACTTATTTATAAAAAAGTTATTCTAAATATTATACTTACTCCAATACAATTACTAAAATGTAATATGGCACTTTTTGTGGCGCCATATACAAAGACACAGGGTGATGGTAGTGATAGAGCAGCGATTGATGAAATATTTATAATAGTACCACCCTGACCTCCCTGATCTGCACGCATCATTTCTATTGCCTTTAGAGTGGACGTTACCGAAGCAGTCTTGCAAAAAAAGGTTATACAATGCTGATTATAGTACAAAACATAAGAAAATTAATGCAGTGTGATAAAATCCTTATGGCCTTTACTGTAGTTATTAATGTATAAAAAATAAAGATTGAGTCGGAAACAGTTAGTATGTATATCCTCAACCAATATATACTGCTTAAAACAATTAAAGGATCAAACTTTGAATGTTTGTAACTCTCGAAATATTTGTAAGGTAAAAGTAATTTTAAAGCTTTTTTAATTGTTATTAATCGCTAAAAAAAGACAATTAATGAAAAATGTAATGTAATGTATACATATTTTTTAAATAAAATTTTGTTACAAATTTAGTGTAGTTTGGGCGAAAGACTAAGTGGTGTGTAAATTAAGCGCAGTTGACAAAAATGACCATCCGTAAATAGCACTGGTTTCCAGTGACATAATTACCAATTAACGTGGTTTTGGGAGAACTCTAATCGAGCTTGCCTGTGCTGCCCTGTTAGCCTCACAGCTCTAACAGGTCGGCGTTATCTTAAATTGACTTCCCTTAATCTATTCCTTACCGTTCGATCCGAAATTGCGAAACCAGTGGCAGTCATCAGTGTTTTTTTAACATCTCTTGCAGTAACAGTGCGGTTACGTAAAGTACAGTTGATGATGTAGCTATCTTGAGCAGTAGTTATTTTTCTTTTGCGACCCTGTCCAGCCCTTCTGGAGTATTCTCCTGTCTCTTGTAATCGTTTACAGATAACAGATGGTGCGACTCATTTCCATTCCTTCATTCATTTCCTTCATACCGCATAGTATAGCCCACTTCTATTAACGCGACGGCTCGGGAGACTTGGATTTCAGTCAAATTTCGCATGATGCTGTGATTAGGGTACGTGGAGGTCACACGCGTTATTAGCAGTTTCTGAAGGCCAAAATTTTAACAATAACACTTTTTCAACTGCGCTTAATTTACACACCACTTTGTCTTCCACCCAAACTCCACTAAATTTGAAATTTTATTAAAAAAAATATATCAATATTGCTTTTTCATTAATTGTCTTTTTTTAGCGAATAATAAAAATTAAAAAAGCTTTAAAATTACTTTTACCTTACAAATATTTCGAGAGTTCCAAACATTCAAAGTTTTGTTCCTTTAATTGTTTTGTGCAGTATATAATTTTATAATTGTCCTCACAAGTTCATAATGAAACTTAAGTTCCGTAAAAAACAAATACAGGTTCAACTACTTGAAAGATTGAAGATAACAGATTGAAGGGGTGTTTTTTTACGGTTTTCTTGAAGAACCTCATGCTATAGTCCTTGATTGCTATACAAATCGAGTAATTTCTTAGTGGTTGAGTTATTAAGGTTAACTTGACCCCATTTCAAGACCGACTCCAGAGAGTTTTTGACTTTAGACACCAGTGAGATTCTGCTCTCCTTCACTTTTGACCGATAAATATTGGCGAGACAAGTGTATATTGCGGAAACTGTCCTATCAAGCGCAAAGAATATATGCTACTCGAAAGCTGCAACTAATCATTTATATGGAGGATAAACGAATCATTTATATGGACGCTATCCGTCGAGGACCTTCGTACAGCAGAACAGAACAAGCGGTGGTCAGAGGCGACACGAGTAGCCCCAACTAGTACTTGGTAAATAGATGGGTGGACAAAAGTAGCTCCAGCAACGAGGCAGTGTATGGGATAAAGAATAATCGGAATTTAGCACCGACCTCGCGGTTATTAATTTCTTAAACTATGATTGGAACATTTTGCACTAAGAATTTCATGTTATAATTATATTAATTAAAGTCTTACAGTATAAAAAAAAATAATTTGTTATTTTATGTTATCTTATTGTTAAATCGTTAACCAATTAGTAAAACATTTGAAGCACTTACAAAGTTGATTTCAATTTCTTTTTTGTACATATTCATATTATCACGAGCAATGGCAGCATTATTGACAACTAAGTCAATACATCCAAATTCATTTTTAACCTTCTTAAAAATATCAAACAATTCTTCATCTTTAGTGACATCACACTTGTAAAAATTTGTTTTGCCTACGCCATACTTTGAAGTCATTTCTTTTTCAAGTTTTGCACCTTGCGCCACATCAATGTCCAGAATTGCTACATACTGTAATAATAAATTCACAATTATTATTAACAAAAAAAATAAATATCACAAGCGATTAATCGAGACGACGTATGACTATAACAAAAGTGCGATACAAAGTGTACCAAATTAAGAAAATCCATGGAGTTTTATGCTGGTTACACTATGGATCTTCCTGTAGGAATCTTTCAACTAGAGTATGACGTTCATAAGTGAAATCTGTGTTTATTAATAAAAAATGTTGACTTTGACTTCAATTTTGAACAATTATGTTAAGTATTTACGTCGCTTGAATTAACTAGCTTCTTGTTAAGATGTCGGTTTGTTCATAAGGGATTTTTTTTCGTTTGATATTTTAGTTTTAATTATATTTGCTACTGTTACCGCCATTAATTTTTTATTGCCTCAATTAATAAAAACTCACCTTGACACCGAGTTTTAGAAATTCCTTAATAATTTGAGCTCCTATGCCATTGGCTCCTCCGGTTACTATTGCAACTTTGTCTGATAAATGAAACATCGTTTTTTTTTAAATTTTTGTTTACAAGTTTAGGCCGATACAAGTTTGATTAAAATAAAATATTGAATAAGCAGTTAGTCTTGCCAGCCTGCTATAAACCCTTAGTTGCAAATGTAACTGAATATAGATTAGATTAGATTACCAAATGATGATTTTAGATTTGAGATCGGTAGTTGGACGATAAATTCATTTGAAATTATTGTGTATTTTATGGTTTCCGTATAATATATATTTTCGAAAAACTCAGTTTTTCCTTCCGATCTGTCTGTCTGTATGTGTGTCTGTGTGTCTGTCGAATTTTATTTTTCGAATTTTGAAAAACTAAAGATATATTTGGAATCAGCATACAAATGTAAGATTCACTTTTCAAAATTATGTTGATTGTCCAACGGGAAGGTGGTCAGATCGGCCGCCGAAGTTACCGAAAAATGGAAAAAAAATTTCGAATTTTTAAATTTTTTAAAATTTAAAAATTATTTAATTAATTAATTAATTTAATTATTTTAATTTTTTTTTTCTTTTGTTTGTTAATTAATTTGCGAGTTATAATTTGCCGATTAGGAGTTTTTCATAGCGGCAAGCTCGATTGCCGCTTGTCAGATGTTTTAATTTTTTTAAGAGCCGCTACTTCATCGGAGTAATATTTAAGTTATAAGCGGTGTATTTATTTCATTATTTCATTAATGTTTTATATATTGTAAAAAAAAATTTTTTTTTAATTTTAGTAAGAGTTTAAGTAAAACTTAAGAAGTTGCCACTTTATAGAAGAAATATTTCTTCTATATAATTGAAATCTGTATATACATCTATATAATTTGGTTACATTTTAACCCGACGTTTCGAATGCTTTGCAGTAATCGTGTTCACGGGTAGACGAGATGTAAGTGTCTTCCCGTCTACCCCTGAACACAATTGCTCGTCGCGACGGGTTAAAATTAAAATTTTATCAAATTATTCGCGAGTTTAATCCGTAAAAAATAGTTTTATTTTAAAATAAAAAAATATATATATATTTCATACGGAATTGATTATACGGAATTGATTGTCACCATTGATCGAGCTGGATGTGAAAACAGAATTGTAGAATTATTTAATCTATCAATGCCATATTTATTACAGTGGATATTCCTGTTCCAGGTAATTTATTATTAGCTTGTGAACTTGTTTAAACGTTTGACCTCACAGAGTCGCCAATTGTATGATTAGAATAACGGACGTAAACTCCTTTAACACCACTGTGTCGATCTACTGTTGACAGTTGTCAACTAACTACTAACTCCGAGTAGTTTTGACTACTGTATACTTAAGTCTGTATCTGTATCCGTAGGTTTTAATTATCAGTTAAAACCGATTGCGGTATAGAGTTCCAAATTTTTGTCGTTCTCACAAAGAAAGTAAAAGAAAAAAGTAAATTGATGTTGTTGTGGTAAACTTCTGGTTATTCGGTATCAGATTATGTAGCTCTATGAAGACTCTCCCTAATTTATCTTTTTTTTTTCTCTTTTATGGAAGAGTAGGGCAAACAAGCGTGTAGATCACAGATGGAATGTGATCACCACCGCCCACGAACTCTTGAAACATCCGAGCACTCGCAAAAGTGTTGCCGGTCTTAGAGGTGGAAATATACGCTTTTTTTGAACGATGCCGTATCAATCTGCAAATACCGTTGAAAGACGTTCATTTCATCATTCCACATCTTTGTGGTACGTGGAAGAAAAGTCCTTGAAAAACGCACAGTAGAAGATCGCCACTCACTCAGGTGGTAGGGATGATAATGCAGGCGGTGACGGTGATAAAATCAGATTTCACTTACAGGCATAATATCAAATAGATAGAAGACACGTCTCTACGCAATACAAAAGGTCCAGTCGTTCACAGAGTACTGGGTCCCCGACAATCCGAACGGCTCTCCGCTGTACGCGGTCAAAAGGAACAAGCTGATTTTGGGGTGATTCGGAACAGAGATGAGAACAGTACTCCTTATATGGTCAAACCTGCGCCTTATAGAGCGTCAATCTTTGGCCAGAATTGATATACTGCCTCGCTCTATTGATCACACCGAAATTCATCGAGGCTAACGTGAACTTGCTTTCCAGATGACCACGAAACTAACGAGGTTCAGTTCATCTCAATTTGAAACCATCCCCAGAGAAGTCTCTATAGAAAACACAAGTTTTTTTCGCACTATGGTACTTCGAAAGATCCGGACTACGACTTCTAGATAGGGGAAATGCCCTCCAGTCCACTCGACTTCTTGAACATACTAGGAAAATTGAAACTTCTGGCATTGAGCTCTGACACTGAACGACCAAAGGAAAACACCGCCTACCACTGGCGTCGTTCAAGAAAACGGCTTTCTTATTCGCCGTATGGGCCAGAGAATCATCCCCCGTGAGCAATGGCGTAAGGGTGAATTTAATAACGATATTCTTAAAAATACTACAAGATCGACACAATTAAATTCTATCATGACCAGATTTTTTGTATTCTTTCTTTGCAACCTACGTGAATACAGATATTGTTAATTCTTGAATAATAATTGTCTCTTCTACAAAGTCTATTAACAGTCCATTGACAGATATTGCCCCAGCTCTTTCTAGACATGATTTAATTTTTTTCCCCCAAAATTCCCAGCTAAGATATTATTTATGCAAAAATTTTGCAAAACTAAACATTTTCTTCTTTTGTACGATATGTTCCTGCTTGACTGATCCATTGTAATTAGTAAACAAAATATATATATGAAGGTTAAGTTACTACATAGTATTATAGTTAGTAATATAAGCATGCTGTCATTCATGCCGTAAATAAGGAGTCCAGCGGTTTTTTGACGTACTGAAAGTGGCTGGTTTTTCGGTCTTTTATCGGATGCATTTCGGAGTGTGCAAGAGAAATACACAATCTAATACCTCCAGCTCCTCTCCATCACCGAACAAACAGAAGCTCGGCAAGAAAACATCGATTTACGTTTGAAGTTCCCAAGTGTATCACCGTGTTTTGCTTCTTTGTAAGGACGGCAAAACTTTGGATTTCTCTGCCGGTATCGCTGTTTTCTGATAATCACAATCTAAGGGTATTCAAATTCAGAGTAAATAGGTTTGTATTAAGTAAGCGTGCAACATCATAAACTACAGTCATGCTTAACATCAGACAGACTACAGTCAAACTTAAACCTATTTAGCGGTAAATAAAAAAGTCTCAGATATGAAATCTTTGCAATATTCCACGTCCACTTAAACAGATGCTTGACAAGAAATAAAAGTAATTGTTCCTAACTGTTTCAGTTGACATACAGAAAAACGAATCCCATTCCCATTTCTTTTGACCTACAAAAATACGAATCAAATTTCAAGCGCTGTTGTCGGATAAAACTTATTTCATCATCACTTCATCCTTAATTTTGTACTTAATTACATCTGCCTTAAGCATTTGTCAAAATGTTCAGTTTAAAAATAAAAAATCTTTAATTTAAAATATTCAGTAGCTGCTTTGTTTATTGAAATGAGAGTAATTATAGAAGAAGTGTGATAAAAATTATATGAAAACCAGTATAAATGTAGTTGAACTCTTTGTTCTCACAATACTACTTCTGTAATAATAAGGCAAATAATATGTTATATACATCTAAAATGTGTAGCATTGAAAATAAAGTAGCTATTGTAACTGGAGGGGCGAATGGTATAGGGGCTAACATTGTCAGGGAGTTTTTAAAGGAAAATATTAAGATAAGTGTAAAACTTTCATGTCTGATACAATTTTTAGGAGGTGTTGTTGTACCCCAGTATTGATTTAAAAATAGTAAAAGCATTTTTCCAACGTTCAAGAGCAAGTTAATAGTTAAATAGGGTTAAATGATTTGCCTTTTTGAACGAAGGACGACAGCTGCATGTAAAAATTTGTTATGGTCTCAATTTGAAGAGCTCCAGAGGAGCTCTCGGTTAAGCAGAAAAATATAACAAAAACATCTGACACGCGGCAATTGAGCTTGCCGCTATGAAAAACTTCTAATCGGCAAATTATAACTCGCAAATTAATTAACAAACAAAACAACTTCTATTGCATTCTTTAATTTTTTTATGTAGTTTATGATAGGATTTTAAAAAATTTAAAAATTCGAATTTTTTTTTCCATTTTTCGGTAAACTTCGGCGGCCGATCTGACCACCTTCCCGTAGGACAATCAACATAATTTTGAAAAGTGAATCTTACATTTAGATGCTGATTCCAAATATATCTTTAGTTTTTCAAAATTCGAAAAATAAAATTCGACAGACACACATACAGACAGACAGATCGGAAGGAAAAACTGAGTTTTTCGAACACACAAACAGCAATGATAGATTTTTTTGAAATATTTAAGGATTTCCGTTAAATAAAAGATCTTACTTAAGACAAAAGGCGATTTAATATTATGAATTAATTAATTACATAACAGTCCTCTTGTGATTCAACTAAAAATATGAATATTTTATACGATAAATTAGAAAATAAGGGCTTATGTACTAAAATAAATAGCATTAAGGCTGTAAATAATAGTCCGCAGGCATACAGAAATGCCGCAGAAGTTGATTCCAAATCTTAGTGATTCCTGGCAAAAAGTTTTTAACATTTATCTTTAAGAGAAATTTGAAATGGTGGGGCTCGCAGCCATTAACGCTTGTTCATAAATATTAATAGCTATCTGGCTATTCTCACGTTACAATTATTGGAATTTTTCTCTTATTTATTTCTTATTATATTATTATCTAGATGCGGCTAGATTGTAGATGTCGCCCGCGTAATGTCTTGATAAGAAATTTCTCTTTGTCCTATATCAGGCTTCAGACTATCTATATCAAATATCAAGACATTTATTATACGTTTTTTATACATACACAAACAAATAAACGTACAGATCGATAGCAGTTAAGTTATTGAAGATTTCAACGAATTCAGTGTATTAGCTCAGAAGTTATAGATTAAATGATTAAATGATGAAGATGGTTATGATTCAAACAGTCATGAATACCCGCCGGAATATGATCTATGCGTGGGCAAAGTTTCAGCTCGATCGATGCAGTTATTTCGACAAGCATATCAAACACACAAAGAAGTTTTCACTTCTTCACTTCTATATATAGAGATTTAAAAATGTGAAAGGGTTAATGTAGAATAATTCGACAATTTATTTTGATGATACTAAATAAAATTTGTTATTTTTATTCCAAATACGTTGTTATTAGTTATTATATACATTATGATAATCTTAATAAAAACAACAGTCATAATCTACTTATAGATATATTTATTGCACATTAAGTTTATGGCCAACTTTAATAAATAAACTCTGATAGCGAATTGTTTATGAATATTCTTATAGTTCATTTTGACAAGATAAGAACTGGCAACAGTGGCGACTAGTTGTAAAATTTCTTTGTATATTTTAAATAACATTAAGCTATTTTGAGGGTGTTTAAAATTGTTTACAATTAAATATCCATCATTCTTTTTAATGATGCGTTACAAAGCCTACTTACTTTTTTGTAAGCTGTGTAAAGTAAGCTAATCATGATTATAGAAAACTTTAAAAAGTTAATTTTAGGGATCAGCATATTAGATATTGGATCCATCGCCATTAAGGCCATTACTTATACCTATAGTAGTCCATAGTAGTCTTTATCGTCTGACTCTTGTTATCTTGAATTTTAATTTCTATAATAAATAAAATATATATGGTAATATAGTTTAATACCGAACATAATTGTTGATAATCTTCCGCCACCTTTACGTATACTAAAATCAATGATCACTTTTAAAACTTTGTATAAAAACCACCTGTTAGCAAATCAAAAACGTAATTAACGTCTCTATAAGTGATTAGGTGGATTATTGTATTTTATTAGGTTATTCGGATATTTTTAATTATTCTATGAAATTATTTATTTATTTATTTTTTTATTTTTTTTTTATTATGTAGTATATAATATAAATTGTTTAAATGTTTACAATAATTGTATTCACATTTGTTTTTATTATTATTATTTCTACATAGCCCTCCAAAAACGTATATAAATCATAAACAATCGCTTTGATATATGGTTTCGCACGCTTTGGGTAGTCACTGGCATCTTGGCATAGACATTTACTTATTTATATTTCTGATTTATTCCATCTCCTCTTTATTATTATTATTATTATTATTATTACTATTATCGGTATCATTTTCTTTTTACTTTATATTTATTTTTTAACACAATTATACATCTCACATAAGTGTCACTAGTGTTGGTTACGCCATGGTTCGGCAGCCACTGAAAACCAGCGCTGGAGTGTTTCACTTCAGTAATAGCTGAGTGGTCGACCGTTTTGGACGTCACATTTAATTTTATTTTTTTTATTTTTTTTTAATTTCCTTTTTTTTTTTTGTTTGTTTTTTATATTTAGTTCTATTTTTATATGTTATTTTAGTTCTGTGTGAATGTATGTGACGTCTGAATAAAGTTTTTTTGATTTGATTTGATTTGATTTGATATCAGGTTCTTTAATTTATTCCTTGTGTATACTATAAGGAAATTAGGAATAGAAATGATACTACAACTGTACAGCTTAGATGATCGTCTTCAGAATTCAAAATTAAGAATTAAGAACTAAAAATGATGTTTTTTGAACTTCCAAAAATCTTGCCACAAATTGTATGTGTAAATATAACAAACTTGTAATTCTGTTTATGTATTATCAACGCCGTCTTTTTTTAAAAAATACAATTGTTCATATTACTTTTTGTTTGACCTGAGGAGTGGTGTCGTCAACTTATTCTTATTTATATAATATTTGAAGTGTCAAGTCGTCAAGACTGTCTTGTCAAGACATTGCTGATTAATTATTATTTGACAAGACAGTCTTGACGACTTGCGTCAAGACTGTCTTGTCAAGACATTGCTGATCGCGTTTACGAATAGGATATCATTTCCCATGTGCAAGGATAGGAAGAACGGCTGGCAGAAGTTGTGAAGAGTAGCTTTTGAGAGTGTCCAGAATTTTAACGTCTCTAGCGAATAGTTGGACAGCTGTTAGCCAATTTAGACAACATAATTGGATACTGATCTAGCGATTTGAAGAATCTAGATTTAAGGTTTTATTTTCTGTTTAGAACTTTAGAATCAGGATTCTTGGTAATTAGCCTAGGGAAGACACTACTCTTGCTAGCAACAGTAGCTACTTTATGACACGAACCATAGAGGTGATTGGTATTTTAGAGATTGGTATTAAAATATTCAAATACCTGTAGTACCACTTCCTTGCAATTTTGGATCAGACGAGAAAATAGGCTACACGAGCTATATGCGAGGAAATATGCAACACTAGTCCTCAAAAGTCTCTTAAAAAGCAGTGTGTTAATACTTATGGTCTTGTTATTTTATATTTAAAATAACTTTAAGCTGCCCCAGAGGACGAATATTTTAATTTGTGCAAAATTTGAAAATAAAACCGTCTATTGTATATATTTTTGACAACACCGGTGCAGAGCGACGAGCCCTTGCTCTAAATTTAAAAATGTAAAAATAAACACTAGTTATATCCGTAAAATAGTTTCATTGAAATATAATAAAATTTTATTTATTCATTTCATGGCACAGCCACAACTACTAAGTTTAAATATTGATTACGTCGTGTAAGCGTCCACTACATACGAATATGCGGAAGTTTGACCTTTAACGTGCCTTAATTAAAGATGAATATTATTATTATTAAAGCTGATTATTTATGGTAATTTACTTAAAATTTAATCAAAAACCTTTATCAGGATGTTTAGACGAAACACAGAATTTTTTAAAGAAAATCCCCTGAACGAAGTTGAGGTGGACTGGTTAGTTGCAAAATAAAAGCTTTTATTCATATTGACTAACGTAATTATTTCGATTAACAAAATACTTCTAAGAAGTGAAAAATATTATTATTCGTTAGAGATAGGTTTATTCCAAATAGAAAACCTATATACATTTTATTCTCTATTTTTAGCTGCATGCTAGGCCAAAAGTTTTCAAACAAAAGTTCATCCCATACAAGTTAGGAACAAACTCAGGCTCTCGTAGTTCGTCGTTGGTATTCTTCAGTGTTTCGCTTTATGGCAGGCATATTATGTGCAAATTTTTAAGTGTTTAAAAATTGTATTCGCTGTGAATTTCAAGTTATCAAAAATGGAAATGAAAATTCAATTATTTACGATTAAATGGCTTAAAAATGGCAGCATCCTCTATGCTGCCGGGTAGTCCCACATCAACCCCCGTCCGTCATCCCCATGGGCCGACTTGGTACCCGTAACGGGTTTTTCCAACGGAAAAAAAAAAGGTAAGGTTAAATTGACTCGTTATCAGAGAATCGGATAACTACGCCAATAGTTTTATAAAAAGATGGAGCAAGAAGTAATTCTCTGTACTTCCATGTGGGGCATAATGGAACAATATAAAGAATCCGTAAAAATAAAATAGTTTGGTTCTGATTAAAGAAATTAAGTTGCCATCTCTTAAATGGAAGTTGGGTTTGATTGTTGAATTACACAATGGAAGTGATATAGTCTTCATTGTAGCAGACATTAAGACTGCCGAAGGATCCCGAGAGCTTTAAGTAAAATATATTCTATATCGCATCCTAAAGTGCTGTAAGAGCAGAAGAGTAATAATAAATTGACACTTACAAAATTTGTAAGCAATGTGTTCATTACCGGTATTATTTATTTTGGTATAAATATTTTTGTTCTCGTTATTACATTTATATACGTCCTAATAAGCAAAATGCTTAAAATATCTAAATGTCTTAAATAATCTATTAAGAAAGATCAGTTAGAACTTCGTGATGAACAAGTTGTAAGTAATAATTTTACAAATTATAATACTTGTTAATACATTTTATTTATGGTTTATATGTAGGTATATACCAAAGGGAAAGATTATGTGAATAATACTTTATACCTAATACATATACGTAAACCTTATTCAAAAATTAGTTTAGTTAGAATTCCATAGGCTTCCTTAACAACTGGTGTAATATCTTGCACAGGTTTGTTATTTATTGAGAGCCAAGTGCTACCACTTTCGCCGCGCTTGAGAACTTCAACTAAACTAGAGGCTGCTGATTCCACTCTGAAATAAAAAAAATATATGTCTCAAAGTATTAATGATTTTTTAAAACAAAAATATAACATTAAATTATTACTTTTGCATAGTATGCGCTTTTAAAATATCCATCAATTCACTTTCAATGTTCTTGTCGAAATTTCCCAGCATATTTTTAGTTAAAAGAGCCGTATCAGTAGCGCCAAAACACATTGTTATGACTCGGACACCAGTATTGTTAAAATACTTTGGTAACTAAAGATTATATTCAAAATACATTAAAAACATTTATTGCATCAGCTATTAATTCAAATGCAAGCATTGCTGTTGTAAATTTAAGTTTACCCCAATACAATTACTGAATTGTAGAACCGCACTCTTAGTTCCATAGTATATTGGTAACATTTCGTCTTGGCATAATGCAGCAATGGAGGAGATATTGATTACTACGCCTCCTTTACCACCTTCAGATTTATTCATTATTTCTATCGCCTTAAGTGTGCTTGTCGTTAGGGCAATCTGAAATAGGGTTCGTAAATATTGTCGATAATCATGATGTTATCTTGACATATATTATTTATTACGCCTGATATAGATTAAATAGAATATATTATCTATTTTGGAAATTTAGATTAGTAGATAGATATATTTTTACTGTCTAGATATATTGTGAAGGTTATTCTTAACAATCAGCTAAAAAATAATTTTTGTAAAATTAATTGTAATCACTTACAAAAAAAAAACTTATGAAAATGGTATTTTTTATTGTTTCGAATGTAAATAATGCTTATTAATAAATTATAATTATTAGTTGATTACTACTATATTGAATTTTTGTAAATTTTAAACCTTCTATATGGATTATTTTTTTTATTTTATTAATTTAACTTAAATTATTAATCGTATACATAATCTTCTTTCTATATATCTATGTTCATGTTATGATAGAAACAACTCACAAAATTTATTTCAATTTCCTTTTTATATTTAGCTTTGCTGTCATTCATAATTCCTGCGTTATTTATAACTACATCGATGTATCCCTGTTCATCAAGGATTGACTGATATGAGCCGAGTAACTTATCTTCCTTTGAAACATCACATTCGTAGAATTTAACTTTGTTTGTCCCATATTTTTCATTTAGCGTGTTCTGCTGAGCAACGCCGATATCCACGGAAATATCTAAATTGGCAACATGCTGGAATAAAATAAAATATTTGATAAAGAAATCTGTTTTGTATTTTGAGTGATTGATCTGACTACAAAAAGAAGATAACGACGGCGTAATGTACATAAGGTTTTTATTTATGTATTAAGATCGCAGCAAAACCGTGGCGTGTATAATATATATTTAGAATTATTTTGTTCTTGGTTGCTGAATACTGTCTAAAATCCATAAACTCGATATTTGACATGAGATGTTTATATAAGAAAATCTAAATACCATTTTTTTTTCTTATCACTGCAAGTATAGGCGATAACATCTCACTACAGGCATCTGGCTGTAGTATGGTGCTATATGACCTCAACAAAAATACTATCAGGTGATATTTAAATCAGGTTAGGATTAGACCATCACTATATTATACATCATAAAATACCGGAAAAATTGTTTATTGGCAATTATATTCCAAATTAGTTGTAATGGTTTAAAAAAATATTTCCAAAAATATAAAAAGCTTTCGAATTCGTTGATGCTTCTGAGGAGTCGGGATGTATAAACAGAAGATTAGAAAAAACAAATACGAGGGAAGGGGCTCTGGGATGTTTTAGACATAGTTCGAAACGTATACAGTTAACAAACATATACTTGTATTAATAATAATAGCTACTTCGTCCCGATTGAACGTGAAATCTTGCATTTTAACGGTAAAATCATTATAGAATCGTTTTCGGTTCTCATTTTATTTCATTATATTTAAAACTCTTTTATTTATAAAGTAAATATATATTGTAAGAAAACACATTGCATGGTTTGGATTTGTAAAAAAGCCATTCTGTTGGCAAATACTCTATATTAAAACATACATACCTTTTTTAGGTACGTACCTTTTCAGTAAAATGTGTGCATATTCGAAAGGGTGCTGAATACGAGAATGCGTAAAATGTGAATGCGTAGTCAGCTTGTCTTTCAGTAATGCAATAAAATGCAATAAAAAATGGTCCGTCGCAGAAGCACAATTCAGGAAAATTGGTTTAATTTCATCAAAAGAAACAAATAATGAAGGATAGTGTTTTTTATCCATACTTTTTTAATTATTAATTAAAATTTTAAAAGATAAGAAAAGACAAGAGCTTATTGTCACAATAATATCTAACGTACTAGGACAATAATCAGTGATTTGTGTTATTTTTTACATAGCAAAGAAATAAAATTAAGGTTTAAATAAAAAATAATTTAATCTTATTAATTTAATGACTTACCTTCACATGTTCGTCAAGTAAAAATTCGATCACCTTAGCCCCAATCCCATTAGAGCCCCCGGTGATTAAAACAACTTTATTCTTTAGATCAAACGCCATTACGAATGCGTGCAATTATAAAACTGGCAGATCTTATCAATTGATATTTATACCACTTGCAAGATATGAACTTCGCTACAAAATATATACCGAATGATGTTTCTCTATGATATTGATAAATTGTGTCGATAATTGATATCAGTAAAGTCTAAGTAATTGATAATTGATATCAGTAAAGTCTAAGTCTAAGCGAAAAGAAGTTCTTTACTACTCAAATTTTCAACTTCAATTTACTTCAATTTACCAGCTACACGCAGGAAATTCTGGATTGAAAATCAGCCGAATCGTAATTGTAATTTTCGAGATAATTGATAAAATGTGTCCCATATAGTTAACCTATTATAGAACGTTTTTATTTCGCGCGCGCGACCATTCCTACTACACTACTTCAGAGGCATCTCACGTACTTTCAACCAGTAAACAACTCCGCTCAATTTTTAATTGACCGATTTTTCGCTTATTTTCCCATTTCTCTCTATCCTTTTCGATTAATATTATTTGCAATTATAAATTTGCTCAAAACAACTATTGACATTAAATCATAATTTTTATCCATAAATAAATATTAATATTTAACTCTTGACATTGATGCGCTCGACTGCGTCGCGAGGCTAACCCCTTGACTTGCCCAAGACTTGCCCAAGACTTGCGTGGGCCTAGTAATTACAATCTTGATTGTAAGATATGAACCTAACTTATATTTTAAGTATATTGTAAAGTCGAGTATAAGATACTAGAATCGTGATTTTTCTTAACCGAAATAAGTACCTACGTGTATGACTATAGCCTGCCAGATGTTTATCCAGACTGTAGTATAAGATATGGTTTGCTTACCTAAGAAGTACCTATTTACTTTAGTTTTGAAGATTCCCTTCATTGTAATAAGCAAAAAACACTGGCTCCGGCAGAGACTTCCAATCTTTCGCCATCCTCATAAAGAAAGCAGAAGTGAAACACTTTGCAGACTTTTGGAATTTTGTGTTGTTTTGCTAAAGTACTTACGAGCTTCTTAGCTCGTCTTTCAATCGATTAAAAAACCTCTAGCTGATATTTTGTTGATCCATCTAAAAAATGAGAGCAGTATATCATTCACAACCGAACTTTTGCTTTATTAAAGTGAGTCAATGTTCCGCCTTAAAATAATACCAGCTGATAACATAAAATAATAGTTTTATAGCAGCCAATGGAGCTTTAGACTTTAAACATAGGATCCGAAGTTGAGAGACAAATTAAGACTGACACCAAGAAGATCTAGGTGGTTCACAATCTTCAAGAGTACATTCTTAAAAGTATGGGCCTAAGAACTCGGCACTTTTCCAGTCTCAAGGGAGAGCCTAAATACGCGTGTAAGTATGGTATGAAAGACAACTCGGGCGCACACGTATTCGGGAACATAACAATTATAGGAATACGGCCAGAACCGCTGGCTTTCATTAACATCCATGACCTTGCGCTGGCGAGCTGCCGTCCAGTCTAGGTATACCTGGTGTTTCTGGGCCTCAGCATGTCCACAGTCAGGTCCAGATGACGGCTTGTTAGAAAATGGAATATAATACTAAATTCTCATCCATAGCATATCAGTAAAGGAATCTGTGCAGGCATTGGGATAACTCGAAAAGAAGCAAACATTTCATCCCAGTCTGATGGCCTGTATCGCCACTACCGCCATGTACCCTAAGGGATGAGATCGGTCGGGGAGTAAACGGATACAGATTTCAACAGACATTGATGGGAACCATCCAGGGGTGATGAAATCGGCACAAAGTATCTTTCTGCATTTGTCGTCATCAGGTCTTTGTCTCTTTAGACAAGCTGTGTGAGATACAACGCAGGACGATTGAAGCACATCGTAACCATGCACACCGTTCTGAAGACTGCGGAGACGCCTAAGCCCCCGGACGTGCCCATTGCGCCCTCTCATCTGGTATGGTAGCCAACCAGCGTGATGACGCACTCCTGGGATTTTTTGATAGTCAGCGAGACAGCCTTTCGTGTGAAAAGAGTTTACAATTGGGCCCCCTATTGACTGCGGTCAGCCAGCGGTGAACCGTGCCTCGGTTCCGCTAGTCTGCGGCTAGTGTTTCGATGCTTGTGTGTCAATGTACTCTGCACTAGCCACGGCCGAAGCCTACCACCAGTTATTTGTTACCATATTTGGCACCACCCGAGGGCTAGTGTGGGTTATCGTTCCGTATCAGTCCTCATATTATATTATACTTTATAAAATATTTTTTCTGTAAACAATAAAGAAGCTGATAAATAGATATAAAGTGTTAGTATAATCAGATATATTCTCATTTATTGCCATCGTTTATACCTTCCTTAGTTCATGCGTTATTTAATGAATAATAACAAATCTGATTGGTAATTTCAGAGATAAGCAAATAAAAGAGAAACATTAATACTATTATTGATAAGCATACAGCGTGTAATTATTCTATAAATATTCCTATTCCCAATCCAATACTTTACTTTTCAAGAATAAGTTATTGGATATTTTATGTTTCTAAGATCATTAGGAAATGATAGGCACTTAAATGAAAAATCGTGAGTGGCGAGCTCATAATTGGGTCCCCTGCTGACTGCGTTCTGGCAGCCTCGGATCCCGCTACCTTGCGCGATTATTCTCCCGATGCTTGTGTGTCGATGTACTTCTTACTCTGCATTTATGTAGCAACGCTATTATTCTGACCCGACTTCCTAACGGCGTCACCCGACTGCGCTCCGGAAAACGGTTAGGCCGCTTCACAGAGCAACTTAGTTTGATGGGGGATCACTTAAAACTGCCGAAACCTACCAGTGGTTGTTTTGTCGCCTGATTATCACCACCCCAGGACTACATGTGGATACCCTACACATTACGGGGTATTCTCCAACGGACAGGGGCGACTCAGTTCTCAAATTTTAAAATTTTTAATGGGCATGTAATAAGTAATTGATACAGATACCTAGTCACTATTAACAAATGTAAAATTTCGGATCATAGAAAGTATCAATCCTTACAATGAGTTCGTATGAGACTAGTTTTATTTTTCAGTAATTCTCTTGAAACTATTTATTAATTATAGCTGATCAATATTTCCGAACATGCAGGTTTGATGCAGGTTTTAAGTAGGAGACGCAAAAAATATACCTTGATTTAGTTTTATATTAATATTATAACTTGGCTTTCAAGTCGTTGGCTTTACAAAAATATAAAAAAGCTAATCATAGAATAAAAACTACTGCTCTTGAGTTTCTATCAGGCGAAAACAATGGTAATTTAGATTATAATAAACACAAATATGTAACAGTAAGAACGTCAAAACGGAACCCAAGTTTCTAGGTATGATAATCTAGTTTTGTATACATATATAAATTGTACCAAATTTTGATAAAAGGTTCTCTAAGGTCAAACAAAAATTCCTAGAGTATTTTTTATTTATTTATTAATTCTTTATTGCCCAAAAAGGTACAATCGGCGAACTTAACGCTAAAAAGCATTCTCTACCAGTCAACCTGAGAATGCAGTAAAAAAAAACTTTGGGGCGCTTAGAGTAATAATTAAAAAAAAACAATTTAAACAATAACAAAAAAAAAACATAAGTTACAAATTGCGTGTAAATCGTACATACATATTTATAATAAATAAAATATACCTACACAAATATAGATAATAAACATAATTAAATAATAAAAACAATTCTAATACATACCATACATGAGATGCTATATAGATATATACACACATATATAATCTGCATTAATATATATAAAAAAAATATGAATAAATAGACAATTTAATTATAGGACTGTGGATTTTTACTATGGAAAAGGTTAACTGATTTTTTAAAGACCACTCTGCTGGGTGACCGTCTAATAGTTTCAGGGAGGCTGTTCCAGAGCTTAGTTGAGTGAACTGTGAAAGAGTTAGAGAGAAACCCGGTATGGTGTGAAGGGATAAAAAGAGAGTATGTCATGATTGTTTTGGTAAAAGTATTAGGACGTTGAGTTTTGTTGAAAGTACCTGAGGTTACTATTTATACGTAAATAAAGCAATCAAAGATTTTATTTGTTGATAACCTATTAATTTTCAAAAATAAAAATCAAATTGAAGTGATAGTTTTATGAAAAGATTCGTAATGAAGTATTTTGAAAAAATCAAAAGTTGCTTATTGAACCTTTGGCTCCAATTTTTCAACTAATATAATGCCCTAATGAAAACAAATTTGTTTTTATTTGCTATAGTAAAAGAAAGTATAAAGAAAGAAGAAAAGAAAAATGTAAAAAGTGAACTAGTGTATGTACACTTTCGTGATATGGATCATGATCATGATATGATAATCGTAATTTTGGGATTACGACTATCGGGACTTTCCCGTATAACAAAAGAACTCATGAGAGACTATCCAACATCTGGAGCCCGAATGGGTTTGAAACTGGTCGGGCAAATTCCAATACTATATAATATATATTGATAAAACAGTATTTTATACAGTACAGCACCTTGAAATATTGTCCAATTCTTTTAAAGATACCACTTACTACTTCTAATATTATACAAAATGACAGTAGTTGTTAAATTGTTGTTGTAAATTTATGAATAAAACGAAAAGTATTTTTCCTTTTTTTATTTCAACAGTATTTAATATTTGTAGCGTTTTTTTTTTTGTTTAAACCAATTAAAAGAAATTATATATTTTTTTATTGAAATAACAGTAGGTAAAATAAAAAAATATAAAAAAAACAACTAATATATTTTCTTTATAGTATAACGTTTATCTGTGTTTACAAAAACCGTAACCTAAATAGACCAATCACCAACAAAAACAAGTCTTACGGGAATATTGACGCAATAGTTGTGTGCTTTGACATACTTCTATAACCTTCTATTACATCCTCTGTGATATTGATAATTTTATTGTTATCAACGAGCCACGTACTTCCACTGTCACCGTTGTTGTAGGCATCTACTATCCCTCTCGCTGCTATATCGGAGCTGTAATTAATGGGCATATTTTTTAATATTTTATAATATATACATTTTATAATAAAACATTATTGAATGATTTTACAGTATTTCATTTTTTTTATTTATTGAATAGTGAGGGAGGAGTTTAAGATCCTAGAAACAGTAACACTGTTGCTAGGGCATTAAACTCTTTGGTCGAAAACTAAGGAAATTTTAAAAGGTTATTAACACATCACAAATATGGAGTTATATTTTAGACATTATATTTATAATTTGTTTAATAAAGCTTAAGTTTTACTACTTAGTTAACTATACAAAGGAAAAGTTAAAAAAAGTAATGACATAAATTTTTTTTAACACTTACGATTATATAAATCCTTTTCTGTGAAATGTATTCACAAGTTGTTTTAATCCTTCATTAATAATGTCGTCAAAGCTATCCATAGCTGGCAATATGTCTGTATCGGTTAAACTGAAGCACACCGTCATTACCCGTACTTTAGTGTGACGGTAATAGTAATTTTTTGCTGAAATATAAATATAACAGAATATACAGGCATATACATATACTCTCGTCGCGTAACCTATTTATAAAAAAAGTAATTCTAAATATTATACTTACTCCAATACAATTACTTAAATGTAATATGGCACTTTTTGTGGCGCCATATACAAAGACACAGGGTGATGGTAGTGATAGAGCAGCGATTGATGAAATATTTATAATAGTACCACCCTGACCTCCCTGATCTGCTCGCATCATTTCTATTGCCTTTAGAGTGGACGTTACCGAAGCAGTCTTGCAAAAAAAGGTTATACAATGCTGATTATAGTACAAAACATAAGAAAATTAATGCAGTGTGATAAAATCCTTATGGCTTTTACTGTAGTTATTCATTTATAAAAAATAAAGATTGAATTAGAAAAAGTTAGTATGTATATCCTCAACCAATATATACTGCTTAAAACAATTAAAGGAACAAATTTTGAATGTTTGTAACTCTCGAAATGTTTAAGGTAAAAGTAATTTTACCTTAGACAAAGATAGACAAAATGGGTGGACAAAAGTAGCTCCAGCAACGAGGCAGTGTATGGGATAAAGAATAATCGGAATTTAGCACCGACCTCGTGGTTATTAATTTCTTAAACTATGATTGGAACATTTTGCACTAAGAATTTCATGTCATAATTATATGAATTAAAGTCTTACAGTATTAAAAAAAAATATTTGTTATTTTATGTTATCTTATTGTTAAATCGTTAAGCAAATTAGTAAAACATTTGAAGCACTTACAAAGTTGATTTCAATTTCTTTTTTGTACATATTCATATTATCACGAGCAATCGCAGCATTATTGACAACTAAGTCAATAGTTACAAATTCATATTTAACCTTCTTAAAAATATCAAACAATTCTTCGTCTTTAGTGACATCACACTTGAAAAAATTTGTTTTGCCTACGCCATACTTTGAAGTCATTTCTTTTTCAAGTTTTGCACCTTGCGCCACATCAATGTCCAGAATTGCTACATACTATAATAATAAATTCACAATTATTATTAACAAAAAAAATAAATATCACAAGCGATTAATCGAGACAAAGTATGACTATAAAAAACGTGCGATACAAAGTGTGCCAAATTAAGAAAATCCATGGAGTTTTTTGCTGGTTTTTCTCTATGGATCTTCCTGTAGGAATCTTTCAACTAGAGTATGACGTTCATAAGTGAAATCTGTGTTTAATCGTAATAAAAAATGTTGACTTTGACTTCAATTTTGAACAATTGTGTTAAGCATTTACGTCGCTTGAATTAACTAGCTTCTTGTTAAGATGTCGGTTTGTTCGTAAGGGATTTTTTTTCGTTTGATATTTTAGTTTTAATTATATTTGCTACTGCCGCCATTAATTTTTTATTGCCTCAATTAATAAAAACTCACCTTGACACCGAGTTTTAGAAATTCCTTAATAATTTGAGCTCCTATGCCATTGGCTCCTCCGGTTACTATTGCAACTTTGTCTGATAAATGAAACATCGTTTTTTTAAATTGTTGTTTACAAGTTTAGGCCGATACGAGTTTGATTAAAATAAAATATTGAATAAGCAGTGAGTCTTGCCAGCCTGCTAAAACCCTCAGTTGCAAATGTAACTAAATATATTAGATTACCAAATGATGATTTAAGATTTGAGATCGGTAGTTGGACGATAAATTCATTTGAAATTATTGTGCATTTCATGGTTTCCCTATAATATATATTTTTTAATTTTTTAAAGAGCCGCTACTTCATCGGAGCAATATTTAAGTTATAAGCGATGTATTTATTTCATTATTTCATTACTGTTTTATATATTGTAAAAAAAAAATTTGTTTTTAATTTTAGTAACAGTTTAAGTAAAAATTAAGAAGTTGCCACTATATAGAAGAAATATTTCTTCTATATAATTGAAATCTGTATAATTTGGTTACATTTTAACCCGACGTTTCGAATGCTTTGCAGTAATCGTGTTCACGGGTAGACGAGATGTAAGTATCTTCCCGTCTACCCCTGAACACAATTGCTCGTCGCGACGGTTAAAATTAAAATGTTTTCAAATTATTCGCGAGTTTAATCCGTAAAAAATAGTTTTATTTTAAAAAATAAAAAAATAAAAAAATTATTTCATACGGAATTGATTATTCGGAATTGATTGTTAAGGTAAAAAGTTATTCTGTGATTCATAAATCACAGAATAACGTTTTACCTTAACATTGATCGAGCTGGAGGTGAAAACAGAATTGTAGAATTATTTAATTTGTCAATGCCATTAATGCTATTTATTACAGTAGATATTCCTGTTCCAGGTAATTTATTATTAGCTTGTGAACTTGTTTAAACGTTTGACCTCACAGAGTCGCCAATTGTGTGACTAGAATAACGGACGTAAACTCCTTTAACATCACTGCTTCGACCTACTGTTGACAACTGATGCAGACAGAGTAACCGTTCCTCTGAGTAGTTTTGACTACTGTATACTTAAGTCTGTATCTGTATCCGTAGGCTTTAATTGTCAGTTAAAACCGATTGCGGTATAGAGTTCCAAATTTTTGTCGTCCTCACAAAGAAAGTGAAAGAAAAAAAGCTTTTTACACGAGTTTGGAACTTCAACGGTAAATTGATGTTGTTGTGGTAAACTTCTGGTTATTCGGTATCAGATTATGTATCTCTATGAAGACTCTGCCTAATTTATCTTTTTTTTTTCTCTCTTTTATGGAAGAGTAGGGCAAACAAGCGTGTAGATCACAGATGGAATGTGATCACCGCCGCCCACGAACTCTTGAAACATCCGAGCACTCGCAAAAGTGTTGCCGGCCTTAGAGGTGGGAATATACGCCTTTTTTGAACGATGCCGTATCAATCTGCAAATACCGTTGAAAGAAGTTCATTCCATCATTCCACATCTTTGTGGTACGTGGAAGAAAGGTCCTTGAAAAACGCACTGTAGAAGATCGCCACTCACTCAGGTGGTAGGGATAATAATGCAGGCGGTGACGGTGATAAAATCAGATTTCACTTACAGGCATAATATCAAATAGGTCATGGGAATACTCCCCGTTGTTAATGCGATAGAAGCCACGTCTCTACGCAATACAAAGAGTCCAGCCGTTCACAGAGTACTGGGTCCTCGAAAATCCGAACGGCTCTCCGCTGTACGCGGTCAAAACAACGGAACGAATTAGGCATGTCGTCAAAATTGGGGATCAGTTGACAAGGTACCCATCAGGCACGCGCAAGTTCTGGGCGTTTTCTAAAGCCACTTTGGGTAACTTTTCCCAGCCATCCCTACCGCCACTGCACTCGGGGAATGATTCTCTGGCCCATACGGCAAAAGAGAAAGCCGATCTCTTGGGCACTCTTTTTGCCTGAAACTCGACCTTGAACGACCAAGGGAAAACACCGCCTACCATCCAGCAGTGTCAGAGTTCAATGCCGGAAATAATTTTCCGGCAAAAAACCATTCGACGGTCTCTACTTTCCTTGGATGTTCATAAGTCGAGTGGGCCGGATGGCATTTCCCCAATCGTGCTACGAACATGTGCCCCTTTTTTTTTTTTTTTTTTTTTTTATTTTTTTTTTTTTATTTTTTTTTTTTTGTCGCTGGGAAAAAGATGCGTGCTTATGCATCCCCTCCCGTCGGGGGACGAGAGGGGTATGTGGGACTCCCCGGTGCTCCCGGTATACCCACTAAAAATAACCCAGCGGCGCTCCGGCTTCGCCTTAATGGAGGGGGTCTGGGAATATGTGGCGACCAGTCCCCCTCCGGCGATTGGCCGCCTTACGGCAGGCCCCTCAAACAATCCCCCCCCCGGCTGGGGAGGGGTCCTGGCCAGAGCGCAGGTGGGGTGATCTGTGCAATGCAGGCGGAGGCGCCCCCGCGCCTATCGCCCGCTGATCACCCCTCGGGGCGGATGGTGGCGGCCGTTGTGTTAGCCGCCGAGTTCCGCCCCTTCTACGTCTGCGGAGCGGCGCCGCGAGAGGGTCGTCCTCCCGCGCGCGCTCCGCCGCCTCCTTCTGCGACATGACATCCTCGCAGAAGGAGGCCACCGCCTGCCATGCCTCGTCGCCACTCAGCATGGCGGCAATCACCCCGGGGAGCGAGAGGTCGTCCCCAACTACCGCCGCAAGGGTGCGGCGGGGTTCAGCCCACGATGAGCACACCTCCAGGGTGTGCGCCGCCGTATCCATCGCTGCACCGCAGTGGTGGCACGCTGGAGTCTCCTCCCTCCCTATACGGTGCAGGTACGATCCGAAGCATCCATGCCCGGACAGCACCTGCACCAGACGTAGGGAGAGGTGGCCGTGCCGCCGATCGAGCCAGTCGCTGAGGACCGGCCCGATGGCATCCAGCGTCCGGCGGCCGTAGGCTGCGGACGCGAGGTCCTCCGTCCAGTGCCGGATGACGGCACCCCTCGCCTCCTCGCGGAGCTCCTTTCGCTCCCCCGGATCCGGTGGCTCGTTAAGTGCCCTCTGCCCCGCCGTCCATTCGTAGGCCCTGGCGAGCGTCCAGGCCTCGAGCTCCCACGGCGGGGTGCCTGCGAGGACGCACGCAACCGCAAAACTAATGGTGCGGTACGCCCTCGCCACCCGTTGCGCGATGGCCCTCTGTGGCCTGCGGAGGGCAGTGGTGTTTTCCCGCCTGCCCAATGAGTCCGCCAAGATTGGAGCCCCATAGAGGGCCATACTCTTGAGTATGCCGGCGTATAGACGCCGGCATTTGTCCCCGGGCCTCCCGACGTTCGGGAGGAGCCACGAGAGGGTGCCCGCAGTCCTCATGAGGCGTGCCGACAGCGAGGAGAAGTGGGCACTAAAGCGCCACCTGCTGTCGAGCACTAGGCCCAGATATTTCATCTGGGCCTGAACCTCTATGCGGACACCCGCAATGTGGACGTGGGCGTCGGGCGGTTGGCGCTGCCGAGGCCCGTGGAAAAACACGGCCTCGGTTTTGTGCAGCGCCACCTTCAGCCCTAGGCGGGTGATTCGGTCCACCACTCGCGAACCACTCGCCGAGGCCAAGCTGGCCGCCTCCTCGAAATTTCTCCCCCGGGCTGTTAGCAAGGTGTCGTCTGCATAGCAGACGACGGATGTGCCACGGGGAAGATTTCCCCGCAAAAGCCAGTCGAACCCGATGTCCCACAGCAGCGGTCCTAGTACAGAACCCTGTGGAACACCGGACTCGACGCCGTATCTAAGGAGCCGCCCCGACCTGTCCACGACCAGTACCGAGCGGCCCCTCAGGTAGTCCGCCACCTGACCCCGCAAATACGGAGGCGCTCCATGAAAGCGGAGCGCCTCCAGTATGGTGGAGTGGGGAATGGAGTTGAATGCGTTGTCGATGTCGAAAGACACCGCCAACAGTCCATCCCCCGCATCCATAGCCTCCCTCACCTGGCTCTTTAGGCGGAATAGGGCGTCCACCGTCGAGCGCCCAGCTCGGAAGCCGAACTGGGCTTCCGAGAGGTCCGGGCCAACTGTGCCCAAGTGCCCCTTGATACGGGCGGCGAGAATCCCCTCGAACATTTTACCGACCTCGTCCAGAAGGACGATCGGTCGGTATGCCGACGGGGAGTCCATTGGCCGCCCTTCCTTCCTCAGAAGGCACAGTTGGCCCTCCTTCCAGGCCCCCGGGAACCTCTCACACGCCAAACACGCACTGAAGAGGTCCCGGAACCTTTCGCCCATCTGGGAGGCGGCGATGGCCACGACCCTTGCAGGGACGCCATCCGGACCCGGGGCCGTCTTTTTCGCTCGGAGGCGGACGACCGCCCTCTCCACCTCGTCCTCCGTCACTGGGGGGACCTCCTCGGCCAAAAGAGCCGCGCCCTGCGGGGTGCTCATCGCTGGCGGGGTGAAGTTGTCCCTGCGTGGAAACAGGGACTGGACCACCCCGTCCAGCAGCGACGGCTCGAGGGTCTCGGCGACCGGAGGACCGTACGGGCGCAGTTTGTTACGTGCCGCCTTGTACGGCCTCCCAAACGGGTCAGCGTCGAGACCCTCGAGCATCTCCGTCCTCGCGCTATCCTGGGCGGCGCGTATTCGCGCCGTCAGGGCCGCCTTGGCCTCCACGTATGCCACGTAGAGGCGGTCCTCGTGCGCGAGGTCGCGAATGCGCCGCCGCCGGCTCCTAGTGTAGGCCCGCCTGGCCGCCACGCAGGCAGCTCGGAGGTCCACCAACTCCTGCGACCACCAGTAGACGGCGCGTCGAGGACGAACATGTGCCCCTGAGTTGACTCCAGTGCTAACGCGTTTATTTCGGTACTCCTATTTCAAAGGCGTAGTCCCGGTCTCATGGAAGTGTGCTTTTGTCCATCCGATCCCTAAAAAAGGTGATAGCTCGGACCCAGCTAACTACAGACCTATCGCTATCACCTCTCTTCTCTCCAAAATAATGGAGAACATCATAAACCGACATCTCCTCGCGTACCTTGAGGATCACCAGTTGATCAATGACCGACAATATGGCTTTCGCCATGGTCAATCGGCTGGTGACCTCCTGTTATATCTTACACACCGTTGGGCTGCGGTTATTGAAAGCAAGGGAGAAGGTCTGGCAGTTAGTCTGGATATAGCGAAATCCTTCGATCGTGTATGGCACAAGGGGCTTCTTTCGAAGCTTCCTTCCTATGGGCTTCCCGAGAGTTTATGCAAGTGGATCACCAGCTTCCTCACTGGGCGGAGCATACAGGTCGTTCTCGACGGTTTTTGCTCGGACCCCAAGCCCGTGAATGCTGGTGTACCCCAAGGCTGCGTGCTATCCCCAACCCTGTTCCTCTTGCACATCAATGATATGTTGGACATTTCCAACATACATTGTTATGCGGATGACAGCACTGGGGATGCGGTATATTCCGGACGTGCAGGTCTCTCTCGGGAAAATGTCGACGAGTGCCGAAAGAAACTTTTGTCTTCTATAGAGACCTCCCTGAGGACGGTCTCAGAATGGGGTAAACTGAACCTCGTTCAGTTTAATCCCCAAAAGACACAGGTTTGCGCGTTTACCACTAAGAAAACCCCATTTGTCCTATCGCCGCTCTTCGATAGCACACCTCTCGATGCCACGCCAAGTATCAAAGTACTGGGACTCGACATTTCGAGCGACTGTCAGTTTCGTAATCACTTGGAGAGCAAGGCCAAGTTGGCCTTTTTTGGCAAATTGGGTGTGATCAATAGAGCGAGATAGTATTTCAATCCTGGCCATAGACTTGCGCTTTATAAGGCGCAGGTTCGGCCACATATGGAGTACTGCTCTCATCTCTGGTCCGGATCACCCCAATATCAGCTTCTACCTTTTGACCGCGTACAACGGAGAGCCGTACGGATTGTCGGTGACCCGGTGCTCTGTGAACGGCTGGACTCTTTGGCATTGCTTAGAGACGTGGCTCCTTTGTGCATCTTCTATCGCATTTACAACGGGGAGTGTTCCGAAGAGCTATTTGATCTGATGCCTGCCGCCGAATTCCATCACCGCACAGCACGTCACCGCCTGCATTTCCATCCACACCACCTGGATGCGTGGCGATCTTCTACTGTGCGGTTTTCAAGGACTTTTCTTCCACGTACCACTAAGATGTGGAATGAACTTCCTTCGGCGGTGTTTCCAGATCGATACGACATGGGTACCTTCAAAAAAGGCGTCTATTCATATCTCCAAGGCCGGCAACGCTCTTGTGAGTCTTCGGATGTTGCAAGAGTTCTTGGGCGGCGGTGATCACATTTTATCAGTGACCTGCATGCTCGTTTGCCCTCCTTTTCCATAAAAAAAAAAAAGCGGAACAAGCTGATATTGGGGTGATTCGGACCAGAGATGAGAACAGTACTCCTTATATGGTCGGACCTGCGCCTTATAGAGCGTCAATCTTTGGCCAGAATTGATATACTGCTTCGCTCTATTGATCACACCGAAATTCATCGAGGCTAACGTGAACTTGCTTTCCAGATGTCCTCAATCTGAAACCATCCCCAGAGAAGTCTCTATAGAAGACACAAGTTTTTTTTGCACTATGGTACTTCAAAAGATCCGGATTACGACTTCAAAATAGGGGAAATGCCCTCCAGTCCACTCGACTTCTTGAACATACAAGGAAAATTGAAACTTCTGGCATTGAGCTCTGACACTGAACGATCAAAGGAAAACACCGTCTACCATAGGCGTCGTTCAAGAAAACAGCTTACTTATTCGCCGTATGGGCCAGAGAATCATCCCCCGTGAGCAATGGCGTAAGGGTGAATTTAATAACGATATTCTTAAAAATACTACAAGATCGAGACAATTAAATTCTATCATGACCAGTGTGAAGTTTTGTATTCTTTCTTTGCAACCTACGTGAATACAGATATTGTTAATTCTTGAATAATAATTGTCTTTTCTACAAAATCTATTAACAGTCCATTGACAGATATTGCCCCAGCTCTTTCTAGACATAATTTAATTTTTTTTCTTTTACGGACTATATCCCCCAAAATTTCCAGCTAAGATATTATTTATGCAAAATTTTGCAAAACTAAACATTCGTCTTTTGTACGATATGTTCCTGCTTGACTGATCCATTGTAATTAGTAAACAAAATATATATATGAAGGTTAAGTTACTATATAGTATTATAGTTAGTAATATAAGCATGCTGTCATTCGTGCTGTAAATAACGAGTCCAGCGGTTTTTTGACGTACTGAAAGTGGCTGGTTTTTCGGTCTTTTATCGGATGCATTTCGGAGTGTGCAAGAGAAATACACAATCTAATGCCTCCAGCTCCTCTCCATCACCGAACAAACAGAAGCTCGGCAAGAAAACATCGATTTACGTTTGAAGTTCCCAAGTGTATCACCGTGCTTTGCTTCTTTGTAAGGACGGCAAAACTTTGGATTTCTCTGCCGGTATCGCTGTTTTCTGATAATCACAATCTAAGGGTATTCAAATTCAGAGTAAATAGGTTTGTATTAAGTAAGCGTGCAACATCATAAACTACATTCATGCTTAACATCAGGCAGACTACAGTCAAACTTAAACCTATTTAGCGGTAAATAAAAAAGTCTCAGATATGAAATCTTTGTAATAATCCACATCCACTTAAACAGATGCTTGACAAGAAATAAAAGTAATTGTTCCTAACTGTTTCAGTTGACCTACAGAAAAACGAATCCCATTCCCCTTTTCTTTGACCTACAAAAATACGAATCAAATTTCAAGCGCTGTTGTTGGATAAAACTTATTTCGTCATCACTTCATCCTTAATTTTGTACTTAATTACATCTGCCTTAAACTTTTGTCAAAATGTTCAGTTTAAAAATAAAAATTCTTTAATTTAAAATATTCAGTAGCTGCTTTGTTTATTGAAATGAGAGTAATTCTATAATAGTTTTCATATCAATTTTATCACACTTCTTCTATAAGAAGTGTGATAAAATTGATATGAAAACCAGTATAAATGTAGTTCAACTGTTTGTTCTCACAATACTACTTGTGTGGTTGTGTAATAAGGCAAATAATATATTATATACATCTAAAATGTTTAGCATTGAAAATAAAGTAGCTATTGTAACTGGAGGGGCGAATGGTATAGGGGCTAACATTGTCAGGGAGTTTTTAAAGGAAAATATTAAGGTAAGTGTAAAACTTTCGTGTCTGATACAATTTTTAGGAGGTGTTGTTGTACCCCAGTATTGATTTAAAAATAGTAAAAGCATTTTTCCAACGTTCAAGAGCAAGTTAATAGTTAATAGGGTTAAGTGATTTGCCTTATTGAACAAAGGAAGACAGCTGCATATAAAAATGTGTTATGGTCTCAATTTGAAGAGCTCCAGAGGAGCTCTCGGTTAAGCAGAAAAATATAACAAAAACACACAAACAGCAATGATAGATTTTTTAGAAATATTTAAGGATTTCCGTTAAATAAAAGATCTTACTTAAGACAAAAGGCGATTTAATATTATGAATTAATTAATTACATTACAGTCCTCTTGTGATTCAACTAAAAATATGAATATTTTATACGATAAATTAGAAAATAAGGGCTATTGTACTAAAATAAATAGTATTAAGGCTGTGAATAGTAGTCCGCAGGCATATAGAAATGCCGCAGAAGTTGATCCCAAATCTTAGTGATTCCTGGCAAAAAGTTTTTAAAAAGCGGCACTGTAGTATAACATTTTTCTTTAAGAGAAAGTTGAAATGATGAGGCTCGCAGCCATTAACGCTTGTTCATAAACATTAATAGCTATCTGGCTATTCTCCCGTTAAAATTATTAGAATTTTCCTCTTATTTATTTCTTATTATATTATTATCTACAAGATGCGGCTAGACACTAAATTGTAGATGAGATGTGTCGATAAGAAATTTCTCTATATCCTATATCAGGCTCCAGACTATCTATACCAAATATCAAAACATTTATTATACGTTTTTTATACATACACAAACAAATAAACGTACAGATCGATAGCAGTTAAGTCATTGAAGATTTCAACGAATTCAGTGTAACAGCTCAGAAGTTATAGATTAAATGATTAAATGATAAAGATGGGTATGATTCAAACAGTCATGAATACCCGCCGGTATATATCTATACGTGTGCAAAGTTTCAGCTCGATCGATGCAGTTATTTCGACAAGCATATCAAACACACAAAGAAGTTTTCACTTCTTCACTTCTATATATAGAGATTTAAAAATGTGAAAGGGTTAATGTAGAATAATTCGACAATTTATTTTGATGATACTAAATAAAATTTGTTATTTTTATTCCAAATACGTTGTTATTAGTTATTATATACATTATGATAATCTTAATAAAAACAACAGTCATAATCTACTTATAGATATATTTATTGCACATTAAGTTTATGGCCAACTTTAATAAATAAACTCTGATAGCGAATTGTTTATGAATATTCTTATAGTTCATTTTGATAAGATAAGAACTGGCAACAGTGGCGACTAGTTGTAAAAATTTCTTTGTATATTTTAAATAACATTAAGTTATTTTGAGGGTGTTTAAAATTGTTTACAATTAAATATCCATCATTCTTTTTAATGATGCGTTACAAAGCCTACTTACTTTTTTGTAAGCTGTGTAAAGTAAGCTAATCATGATTATAGAAAACTTTAAAAAGTTAATTTTAGGGATCAGCATATTAGATATTGGATCCATCGCCATTGAGGCCATTACTTATACCTATAGTAGTCCGTAGTAGTCTTTATCGTCTGACTCTTGTTACCTTGAATTTTAATTTCTATAATAAATAAAATATATATGGTAATATTGTTTAATACCGAACGTAATTGTTGATATCAGGTTCTTTAATTTATTCCTTGTGTATACTATAAGGAAATTAGGAACAGAAATGATACTACAACTGTACAGCTTAGATGATTTTCTTCAGAATCAAAATTAAGAATTAAGAACTAAAAATGATGTTTTTTGAACTTCCAAAAATCTTGCCACAAATTGTATGTGTAAATATAACAAACTTGTAATTCTGTTTATGTATTATCAACGCCGTCTTTTTTTAAAAAATACAATTGTTCATATTACTTTTTGTTTGACCTGAGGAGTGGTGTCGTTAACTTATTCTTATTTATATAATATTTGAAGTGTCAAGTCGTCAAGACTGTCTTGTCAAGACATTGCTGATTAATTATTATTTGACAAGACAGTCTTGACGACTTGCGTCAAGACTGTCTTGTCAAGACATTGCTGATCGCGTTTACGAATAGGATATCATTTCCCATGTGCAAGGATAGGAAGAACGGCTGGCAGAAGTTGTGAAGAGTAGCTTTTGAGAGTGCCCAGAATTTTAACGTCTCTAGCGAAAAGCTGGACAGCTGTTAGCCAATTTAGACAACATAATTGGACACTGATCTAGCGACTTGAAGAATCTAGATTTAAGGTTTTATTTTCTGTTTAGAACTTTAGAATCAGGATTCTTGGTAATTAGCCTAGGGAAGACACTACTCTTGCTAGCAACAGTAGCTACTTTATGACACGAACCATAGAGGTGATTGGTATTTTAGAGATTGGTATTAAAATATTCAAATACCTGTAGTACCACTTCCTTTCAATTTTGGATCAGACCAGGAAATATGCTACACGAGCTATATGCGAGGAAATATGCAACACTAGTCCTCGAAAGTCTCTTAAAAAGCAGTGTGTTAATACTTATGGTCTTGTTATTTTATATTTAAAATAACTTTAAGCTGCCCCAGAACGCGAATATTTTAATTTGTGCAAAATTTGAAAATAAAACCGTCTATTTTATGTTTTTTTGACAACACCGGTGCAGAGCGAAGAGCCCTTGCTCTAAATTTAAAAATGTAAAAATAAACACGAGTTATATCCTTAAAATAGTTTCATTTAAATATAATAAAATTTTATTTATTCATTTCATGGCACAGCCACAACTACTAAGATTAAATATTGATTTCGTCGTGTAAGCATTCACTACATACGAATATGCGGAAGTTTGACCTTTAACGTGCCTTAATTAAAGATGAATATTATTATTAAAGCTGATTATTTATGGTAATTTACTTAAAATTTAATCAAAAACCTTTATCAGGTGTTTAGACGAAACACAGAAATTTTTTAAGAAAATCCCCTGAACAAAATTGAGGTGGACTGATTAGTTGCAATATAAAAGCATTTATTCATATTGACTAACGTAATTATTTTGATTAACAAAATACTTCTAAGAACTGAAAAATATTATTATTCGTTAGAGATAGGTTTATTCCAAATAGAAAACCTATATACATTTTATTCTCTATTTTTAGCTGCATGCTAGGCCAAAAGTTTTCAAACAAAAAGTTCATCCCATACAAGTTAGGAACAAACTCAGGCTCTCGTAGTTCGTCGTTGGTATTGTTCAGTGTTTCGCTTTATGGCAGGCATATTATGTGCAAATTTTTAAGTGTTTAAAAATTGTATTCGCTGTGAATTTCAAGTTAACAAAAATGGAAATGAAAATTCAATTATTTACGATTAAATGGCTTAAAAATGGCAGCATCCTCTATGCTGCCGGGTAGTCCCACATCAACCCCCGTCCATCATCCCCATGGGCCGACTTGGTACCCGTAACGGGTTTTTCCAACGGAAAAAAAAAAGGTAAGGTTAAATTGACTCGTTATCAGAGAATCGGATAACTACGCCAATAGTTTTATAAAAAGATGGAGCAAGAAGTAATTCTCTGTACTTCCATGTGGGGCATAATGGAACAATATAAAGAATCCGTAAAAATAAAATAGTTTGGTTCTGATTAAAGAAATTAAGTTGCCATCTCTTAAATGGAAGTTGGGTTTGATTGTTGAATTGCACAATGGAAGTGATATAGTCTTCATTGTAGCAGACATTAAGACTGCCGAAGGATCCCGAGAGCTTTAAGTAAAATATATTCTATATCGCATCCTAAAGTGCTGTAAGAGCAGATGAGTAATAATAAATTGACACTTACAAAATTTGTAAGCAATGTGTTCATTACCGGTATTATTTATTTTGGTATAAATATTTTTGTTCTCGTTATTACATTTATATACGTCCTAATAAGCAAAATGCTTAAAATATCTAAATGTCTTAAATAATCTATTAAGAAAGATCAGTTAGAACTTCGTGATGAACAAGTTGTAAGTAATAATTTTACAAATTATAATACTTGTTAATACATTTTATTTATGGTTTATATGTAGGTATATACCAAAGGGAAAGATTATGTGAATAATACTTTATACCTAATACATATACGTAAACCTTATTCAAAAATTAGTTTAGTTAGAATTCCATAGGCTTCCTTAACAACTGGTGTAATATCTTGCACAGGTTTGTTGTTTATTGAGAGCCAAGTGCTACCACTTTCGCCGCGCTTGAGAACTTCAACTAAACTAGAGGCTGCTGATTCCACTCTGAAATAAAAAAATATATATGTCTCAAAGTATTAATGATTTTTTTCAACAAAAATATAACATTCAATTATTACTTTTGCATAGTATGTGCTTTTAAAATATCCATCAATTCACTTTCAATGTTCTTGTCGAAATTTCCCAGCATATTTTTAGTTAAAAGGGCCGTATCAGTAGCGCCAAAACACATTGTTATGACTCGGACACCAGTATTGTTAAAATACTTTGGTAACTAAAGATTATATACAAAAGATATTAAAAACATTTATTGCATCAGCTATTAATTCAAATGCAAGCATTGCTGTTGTAAATTTAAGTTTACCCCAATACAATTACTGAATTGTAGAACCGCACTCTTAGTTCCATAGTATATTGGTAACATTTCGTCTTGGCATAATGCAGCAATGGAGGAGATATTGATTACTACGCCTCCTTTACCACCTTCAGATTTATTCATTATTTCTATCGCCTTAAGTGTGCTTGTCGTTAGGGCAATCTGAAATAGGGTTCGTAAATATTGTCAATAATCATGATGTTATCTTGACATATATTATTTATTACGCCTGGTATAGATTAAATATAATATATTATCTATTTTGGAAATTTAGATTAGTAGATAGATATGTTTTTACTATCTAGATATATTGTGAAGGTTATTCTTAACAATCAGCTAAAAAATAATTAATGTAAAATTAATTTAAATCACTTACAAAAAAAAAACTTATGAAAATGGTCTTTTTTATTGTTTCGAATGTAAATAATGTTTATTAATAAATTATAATTATTAGTTGACTACTACTATATTGAATTTTTGTAAATTTTAAACCTTCTATATGGATTATTTTTTTTATTTTATTAATTTAACTTAAATTATTAATCGTATACATAATCTTCTTTCTATATTTCTATGTACATGTTATTATAGAAACAACTCACAAAATTTATTTCAATTTCCTTTTTATATTTAGCTTTGCTGTCATTCATAATTCCTGCGTTATTTATAACTACATCGATGTATCCCTGTTCTTCAAGGATTGACTGATATGAGCCGAGTAACTTATCTTCCTTTGAAACATCACATTCGTAGAATTTAACTTTGTTTGTCCCATATTTTTCATTTAGCGTGTTCTGCTGAGCAACGCCGATATCCACGGAAATATCTAAGTTGGCAACATGCTGGAATAAAATAAAATATTTGATAAAGAAATCTGTTTTGTATTTTGAGTGATTGATCTGACTACAAAAAGAAGATAACGACGACGTAATGTACATAAGGTTTTTATTTATGTATTAAGATCGCAGCAAAACCGTGGCGTGTATAATATAAATTTAGAATTATTTTGTTCTTGGTTGCTGAATACTGTCTAAAATCATAAACTCGATATTTGACATGAGATGTTTGTATAAGGAAATCTAAATACCATTTTTTTTTTCTTATCACTGCAAGTATAGGCGATAACATCTCACTACAGGCATCTGGCTGTAGTATGGTGTTACATGACCTCAACAAAAATACTATCAGGTGATATTTAAATCAGGTTAGGATTAGACCATCAAACATATACTTGTATTAATAATAATAGCTACTTCGTCTCGATTGAACGTGAAATCTTGCATTTTAACGGTAAAATCATTATAGAATCGTTTTCGGTTCTCATTTTATTTAATTATATTTAAAACTCTTTTATTTATAAAGTAAATATATATTGTAAGAAAACACATTGCATTGTTTGGATTTGTAAAAAAGCCATTCTGTTGGCAAATACTCTATATTAAAACATACATACCTTTTTTAGGTGCGTACCTTTTCAGTAAAATGTGTGCATATTCGAAAGGGTGCTGACTACGAGAATGCGTAAAATGTGAATGCGTAGTCAGCTTGTCTTTCAGTAATGCAATAAAATGCAATAAAAAATGGTCCGTCGCAGAAGCACAATTCAGGAAAATTGGTTTAATTTCATCAAAAGAAACAAATAATGAAGGATAGTGTTTTTTATCCATACTTTTTTAATTATTAATTAAAATTTTAAAAGATAAGAAAAGACAAGAGCTTATTGTCACAATAATATCTAACGTACTAGGACAATAATCAGTGATTTGTGTTATTTTTTACATAGCAAAGAAATAAAATTAAGGTTTAAATAAAAAATAATTTAATCTTATTAATTTAATGACTTACCTTCACATGTTCGTCAAGTAAAAATTCGATCACCTTAGCCCCAATCCCATTAGAGCCCCCGGTGATTAAAACAACTTTATTCTTTAGATCAAACGCCATTACGAATGCGTGCAATTATAAAACTGGCAGATCTTATCAATTGATATTTATACCACTTGCAAGATATGAACTTCGCTACAAAATATATACCGAATGATGTTTCTCTATGATATTGATAAATTGTGTCGATAATTGATATCAGTAAAGTCTAAGTAATTGATAATTGATATCAGTAAAGTCTAAGTCTAAGCGAAAAGAAGTTCTTTACTACTCAAATTTTCAACTTCAATTTACTTCAATTTACCAGCTACACGCAGGAAATTCTGGATTGAAAATCAGCCGAATCGTAATTGTAATTTTCGAGATAATTGATAAAATGTGTCCCATATAGTTAACCTATTATAGAACGTTTTTATTTCGCGCGCGCGACCATTCCTACTACACTACTTCAGAGGCATCTCACGTACTTTCAACCAGTAAACAACTCCGCTCAATTTTTAATTGACCGATTTTTCGCTTATTTTCCCATTTCTCTCTATCCTTTTCGATTAATATTATTTGCAATTATAAATTTGCTCAAAACAACTATTGACATTAAATCATAATTTTTATCCATAAATAAATATTAATATTTAACTCTTAACATTGATGCGCTCGACTGCGTCGCGAGGCTAACCCCTTGACTTGCCCAAGACTTGCCCAAGACTTGCGTGGGCCTAGTAATTACAATCTTGATTGTAAGATATGAACCTAACTTATATTTTAAGTATATTGTAAAGTCGAGTATAAGATACTAGAATCGTGATTTTTCTTAACCGAAATAAGTACCTACGTGTATGACTATAGCCTGCCAGATGTTTATCCAGACTGTAGTATAAGATATGGTTTGCTTACCTAAGAAGTACCTATTTACTTTAGTTTTGAAGATTCCCTTCATTGTAATAAGCAAAAAACACTGGCTCCGGCAGAGACTTCCAATCTTTCGCCATCCTCATAAAGAAAGCAGAAGTGAAACACTTTGCAGACTTTTGGAATTTTGTGTTGTTTTGCTAAAGTACTTACGAGCTTCTTAGCTCGTCTTTCAATCGATTAAAAAACCTCTAGCTGATATTTTGTTGATCCATCTAAAAAATGAGAGCAGTATATCATTCACAACCGAACTTTTGCTTTATTAAAGTGAGTCAATGTTCCGCCTTAAAATAATACCAGCTGATAACATAAAATAATAGTTTTATAGCAGCCAATGGAGCTTTAGACTTTAAACATAGGATCCGAAGTTGAGAGACAAATTAAGACTGACACCAAGAAGATCTAGGTGGTTCACAATCTTCAAGAGTACATTCTTAAAAGTATGGGCCTAAGAACTCGGCACTTTTCCAGTCTCAAGGGAGAGCCTAAATACGCGTGTAAGTATGGTATGAAAGACAACTCGGGCGCACACGTATTCGGGAACATAACAATTATAGGAATACGGCCAGAACCGCTGGCTTTCATTAGCATCCATGACCTTGCGCTGGCGAGCTGCCGTCCAGTCTAGGTATACCTGGTGTTTCTGGTGGCCCAGCTGCGGAGCTGTTACCGTGATGCGAGAACAGCTCTGCGATTGGCGATTCGAAAGGCGAAGGACCTGGCTCGGGAGGAAATCCTGGCGGGTCTTGACAGGGACCCATGGGGGCGAACGTATCGCGTGGCGCGGAACAAACTCCGCGTCGCGTGCGCCCCGGTCATGGAGTCCCTGAAGCCGGATTTCCTCGAAAGGCTGGTGGGGGAACTTTTCCCAGACCCCACCGGCCACACGCCTCCCGTGATGGCTCCCCCTTTTCACGGTGGGGGGGTTGGCTCTGTCCCAGACATCACGAAGGCCGAGCTGGAGGTCGCGTCGAGTCGCCTACGAGCCTGCAGCACTGCGCCGGGGCCAGACGGTATTCCGGGGCGAGTGCTGTTCATCGCCCTGGAATACTTGGGTGGCAGGCTTCGGGAACTGTTCAACCTCTGCTTGCGCACTGGACAGTTCCCGAAAGCCTGGAAAGAGGGCAGGTTGTGCCTGTTGCGGAAGGGGGGTCGTTCTGCCGACTCTACTTCCGCATACAGGCCGATCGTGTTGCTGGATGAGACGGGTAAACTCTTCGAGAGAATCCTCTCTGCCCGTCTCACCTGCCACCTCGAGGAGGTGGGTCCGGATCTCTCAGAAGCTCAGTTCGGCTTCAGGGCGGGTCGTTCTACGATAGATGCCCTGAGAGCTCTGAGAGATGTGACCCAGGAGGCTGTTCGCGAGGGGGACGTCGTCTTGGCGGTTTCGCTGGACGTCGCTAACGCCTTCAACAGTCTTCCGTTCGAGACATTGGTCGAGGCGCTCCGGTTCCATGGAGTGCCTCCCTGTCTCCGGAGACTGTTGGGGGCCTACTTGCAGGACAGAGAGGTCCTGTGGGAGCGCGGCGACCGGCGGATGTACCGACGTGCCGTGAGCCGAGGGGTTCCACAGGGGTCCGTTTTGGGACCGGTCCTGTGGAACCTGGGCTATGACTGGCTGCTCCGCTGTCCTCTCCTTCCCCGGATGAGGGTGTTTTGTTACGCTGATGACACCCTCGTCACAGCACGGGGAGGGAGCTTTGCGGAAGCGGCCCGTCTTGCTACCGTCGGTGCAACGCTTGTTGCGGACCGCATAGGGCTGCTGGGTTTGGAGGTCTCCGTCACTAAAACGGAGGCCATCCTGTTCCACGGCCCTCGGCGAGGTCCCCCTCGTCGGGCGTCCATCTCCGTCCAGGGTTCGGAGGTGGTGGTGAAGGCCCAGATGAAGTATCTGGGCCTCACCCTGGACGGAAGGTGGAACTTCGGGGCGCACTTCTCCCTTCTCGCCCCGAAGTTGGTTTCCACCGCAGCTGCCTTGGGAAGGCTTCTGCCTAACGTCGGTGGGCCGCAGGCTCCATGCCGGCGTCTATATGCCGGTATCGTGAGGAGCATGGCCCTATACGGTGCTCCCATATGGTCGGAGTCCCTCACCGCTCACTCAAGGACCCTGTTGCGAAGAACGCAAAGGGTCCTAGCGGTGAGGATGATCAGGGGGTACCGTACGGTGTCCTTCACGGCGGCTACACTCCTGGCGAGCGATCCGCCCTGGGAGCTACAGGCGGAGGTGCTCGCAGCCGTGTACTGGCACCGGGCAGAAGCCTTGGCCACGGGGGTAAGGCCCGAGGTGGCGCGAATCAGGGCTCTAGCTCACCGAGCCCTGATGCGACGATGGAACAGGGACTTAGAGTCCCCTGCCGCCGGTCTGATCACAGTGGAGGCGGTCCGCCCTCACTTCAACCACTGGATCAATCGGCGGCACGGAACGCTTACGTTCCGTCTTGTGCAGGTGCTGACCGTGCATGGTTGCTTCGGTGGGTACCTGCACAGGATAGCACGAAGGGAGGCGACCCCCTCCTGCCATCACTGTGACGAGTCCGTCGACTCGGCTCGTCACACCTTGGCGGAATGCGCCGCCTGGGACCACCAGCGCACTGAGCTGGTGGGCGTGATTGGCAGGGACCTCTCGCTGCCGCGCGTTATCAGCGCGATGGTCAGCAGTGAGAGGTGCTGGGTCGCAATGGCCTCCTTCTGTGAGCAAGTCATAGCCGCAAAGGAGGCCGCGGAGCGGGTCAGGGAGTCAGCCTCGTCCACTGACCCGCTCCGTCGGGGAAGACTGGGTAGAAGGAGGCGGGAATACGCCCGCCGCTTCCTTCCCCAGTTGTAGGCCTGGTGAGGGGGGAGGGTGACCCCTCTCACCTAACATAGGCCTGCGATGGGAGGGTGCTCTACGTTGCTCGGGGCACCCTCATTCGGGGGGTCTCGCCGGGGCGTCACGGTGTGTGCTAACGCGATCCCGTGACGTCCCATTACGGCAAAGAGGGCAACCGTTGGTTTTTTAGTGGGTAGCCTTAAAAATGGCAGCATCCTCTATGCTGTCGGGTAGTCCCACATAACCCCCCGGCCGTCACCCCCCTGGGCCGACGGGGTACCCGTAACGGGTTTTTCCAACGGAAAAAAAAAAAAAAAAAAAAAAAAAAAAGGGTGATGGTAGTGATAGAGCAGCGATTGATGAAATATTTATAATAGTACCACCCTGACCTCCCTGATCTGCTCGCATCATTTCTATTGCCTTTAGAGTGGACGTTACCGAAGCAGTCTTGCAAAAAAAGGTTATACAATGCTGATTATAGTACAAAACATAAGAAAATTAATGCAGTGTGATAAAATCCTTATGGCTTTTACTGTAGTTATTCATTTATAAAAAATAAAGATTGAATTAGAAAAAGTTAGTATGTATATCCTCAACCAATATATACTGCTTAAAACAATTAAAGGAACAAATTTTGAATGTTTGTAACTCTCGAAATGTTTAAGGTAAAAGTAATTTTAAAGCTTTTTTTATTGTTATTAATCGCTAAAAAAAGATAATTAATGAAAAATGTAATGTAATGTATACATATTTTTTAAATAAAATTTAGTTACAAATTTAGTGTAGTTTGGGCGAAAGACAAAGTGGTGTGTAAATTAAGCGCAGTTGACAAAAGTGACCATCAGTAAATAGAACTGGGTTCCAGTGACGTAATTGCCAATTAACGTGGTTTTGGGAGAACTCTAATCGAGCTTGCCTGTGCTGCCCTGTTAGCCTCACAGCTCTAACAGGTCGGCGTGATCTTAAATTGACTTCCCTTAATCTATTCCTTACCGTCCGGTCCGAAATTGCGAAACCAGTGGCCGTCATCAGTGTTTTTTGAAGATCTCTTGCAGTAACAGTGCGGTTACGTAAAGTACAGTTGATGATGTAGCGATCTTGAGCAGTAGTTGTTTTTCTTTTGCGACCCTTTCCAGCCCTTCCGGACTATTCTCCTGTCTCTTGAAATCGTTTACAGATAACAGATGGTGCGACTCATTTCCATTCCTTCATTCATTTCCTTCATACCGCATAGTATAGCCCACTTCTATTAACGCGACGGCTCGGGAAACTTGGATTTCAGTCAAATTTCGCATGATGCTGGGATTAGGGTACGTGGAGGTCACACGCGTTATTAGCAGTTTCTGAAGGCCAAAATTTTAACAATAACACTTTTTCAACTGCGCTTCATTTACACACCACTTTGTCTTCCACCCAAACTCCACTAAATTTGAAATTCTATTTAAAAAAATATATCAATATTGCTTTTCCATTAATTGTCTTTTTTAGCGAATAATAAATATTAAAAAAGCTTTAAAATTACTTTTACCTTACAAATATTTCGAGAGTTCCAAACATTCAAAGTTTTGTTCCTTTAATTGTTTTGTGCAGTATATAATTTTATAATTGTCCTCACAAATTCATAATGAAACTTAAATTCCGTAAAAAACAAATACAGGTTCAACTACTTGAAAGATTGAAGATAACAGATTCAAGGGGTGTTTTTTTACGGTTTTCTTGAAGAACCTCATGCTATAGTCCTTGATTGCTATACAAATCGAGTAATTTCTTAGTGGTTGAGTTATTAAGGTTAACTTGACCCCATTTCAAGACCGACTCCAGAGAGTTTTTGACTTTAGATACCAGTGAGATTCTGCTCTCCTTCACTTTTGACCGATAAATATTGGCGAGACAAGTGTATATTGCGGAAACCGTCCTATCATCGGCAAAGAATGTATGCTACGCGAAAGCTGCAACGAATCATTTATATGGAGGATAAACGAATCATTTATATGGACGCTATCCGTCGAGGACCTTCGTACAGCAGAACAGAACAAGCGGTGGTCAGAGGCGACACGAGTAGCCCCGACTAGTACCTGGTAAATAGATGGGTGGACAAAAGTAGCTCCAGCAACGAGGCAGTGTATGGGATAAAGAATAATCGGAATTTAGCACCGACCTCGTGGTTATTAATTTCTTAAACTATGATTGGAACATTTTGCACTAAGAATTTCATGTCATAATTATATGAATTAAAGTCTTACAGTATTAAAAAAAAATATTTGTTATTTTATGTTATCTTATTGTTAAATCGTTAAGCAAATTAGTAAAACATTTGAAGCACTTACAAAGTTGATTTCAATTTCTTTTTTGTACATATTCATATTATCACGAGCAATCGCACCATTATTGACAACTAAGTCAATAGTTACAAATTCATATTTAACCTTCTTAAAAATATCAAACAATTCTTCGTCTTTAGTGACATCACACTTGAAAAAATTTGTTTTGCCTACGCCATACTTTGAAGTCATTTCTTTTTCAAGTTTTGCACCTTGCGCCACATCAATGTCCAGAATTGCTACATACTATAATAATAAATTCACAATTATTATTAACAAAAAAAATAAATATCACAAGCGATTAATCGAGACAAAGTATGACTATAAAAAACGTGCGATACAAAGTGTGCCAAATTAAGAAAATCCATGGAGTTTTTTGCTGGTTTTTCTCTATGGATCTTCCTGTAGGAATCTTTCAACTAGAGTATGACGTTCATAAGTGAAATCTGTGTTTAATCGTAATAAAAAATGTTGACTTTGACTTCAATTTTGAACAATTGTGTTAAGCATTTACGTCGCTTGAATTAACTAGCTTCTTGTTAAGATGTCGGTTTGTTCGTAAGGGATTTTTTTTCGTTTGATATTTTAGTTTTAATTATATTTGCTACTGCCGCCATTAATTTTTTATTGCCTCAATTAATAAAAACTCACCTTGACACCGAGTTTTAGAAATTCCTTAATAATTTGAGCTCCTATGCCATTGGCTCCTCCGGTTACTATTGCAACTTTGTCTGATAAATGAAACATCGTTTTTTTAAATTGTTGTTTACAAGTTTAGGCCGATACGAGTTTGATTAAAATAAAATATTGAATAAGCAGTGAGTCTTGCCAGCCTGCTAAAACCCTCAGTTGCAAATGTAACTAAATATATTAGATTACCAAATGATGATTTAAGATTTGAGATCGGTAGTTGGACGATAAATTCATTTGAAATTATTGTGCATTTCATGGTTTCCCTATAATATATATTTTTTAATTTTTTAAAGAGCCGCTACTTCATCGGAGCAATATTTAAGTTATAAGCGATGTATTTATTTCATTATTTCATTATTGTTTTATATATTGTAAAAAAAAAAATTTGTTTTTAATTTTAGTAACAGTTTAAGTAAAAATTAAGAAGTTGCCACTATATAGAAGAAATATTTCTTCTATATAATTGAAATCTGTATAATTTGGTTACATTTTAACCCGACGTTTCGAATGCTTTGCAGTAATCGTGTTCACGGGTAGACGAGATGTAAGTATCTTCCCGTCTACCCCTGAACACAATTGCTCGTCGCGACGGTTAAAATTAAAATGTTTTCAAATTATTCGCGAGTTTAATCCGTAAAAAATAGTTTTATTTTAAAAAATAAAAAAATAAAAAAATTATTTCATACGGAATTGATTATTCGGAATTGATTGTTAAGGTAAAAAGTTATTCTGTGATTCATAAATCACAGAATAACGTTTTACCTTAACATTGATCGAGCTGGAGGTGAAAACAGAATTGTAGAATTATTTAATTTGTCAATGCCATTAATGCTATTTATTACAGTAGATATTCCTGTTCCAGGTAATTTATTATTAGCTTGTGAACTTGTTTAAACGTTTGACCTCACAGAGTCGCCAATTGTGTGACTAGAATAACGGACGTAAACTCCTTTAACATCACTGCTTCGACCTACTGTTGACAACTGATGCAGACAGAGTAACCGTTCCTCTGAGTAGTTTTGACTACTGTATACTTAAGTCTGTATCTGTATCCGTAGGCTTTAATTGTCAGTTAAAACCGATTGCGGTATAGAGTTCCAAATTTTTGTCGTCCTCACAAAGAAAGTGAAAGAAAAAAAGCTTTTTACACGAGTTTGGAACTTCAACGGTAAATTGATGTTGTTGTGGTAAACTTCTGGTTATTCGGTATCAGATTATGTATCTCTATGAAGACTCTGCCTAATTTATCTTTTTTTTTCTCTCTTTTATGGAAGAGTAGGGCAAACAAGCGTGTAGATCACAGATGGAATGTGATCACCGCCGCCCACGAACTCTTGAAACATCCGAGCACTCGCAAAAGTGTTGCCGGCCTTAGAGGTGGGAATATACGCCTTTTTTGAACGATGCCGTATCAATCTGTAAATACCGTTGAAAGAAGTTCATTCCATCATTCCACATCTTTGTGGTACGTGGAAGAAAGGTCCTTGAAAAACGCACTGTAGAAGATCGCCACTCACTCAGGTGGTAGGGATAATAATGCAGGCGGTGACGGTGATAAAATCAGATTTCACTTACAGGCATAATATCAAATAGGTCATGGGAATACTCCCCGTTGTTAATGCGATAGAAGCCACGTCTCTACGCAATACAAAGAGTCCAGCCGTTCACAGAGTACTGGGTCCTCGAAAATCCGAACGGCTCTCCGCTGTACGCGGTCAAAACAACGGAACGAATTAGGCATGTCGTCAAAATTGGGGATCAGTTGACAAGGTACCCACCAGGCACGCGCAAGTTCTGGGCGTTTTCTAAAGCCACTTTGGGTAACTTTTCCCAGCCATCCCTACCGCCACTGCACTCGGGGAATGATTCTCTGGCCCATACGGCAAAAGAGAAAGCCGATCTCTTGGGCACTCTTTTTGCCTGAAACTCGACCTTGAACGACCAAGGGAAAACACCGCCTACCATCCAGCAGTGTCAGAGTTCAATGCCGGAAATAATTTTCCGGCAAAAAACCATTCGACGGTCTCTACTTTCCTTGGATGTTCATAAGTCGAGTGGGCCGGATGGCATTTCCCCAATCGTGCTACGAACATGTGCCCCTTTTTTTTTTTTTTTTTTTTTTTTTTGTCGCTGGGAAAAAGATGCGTGCTTATGCATCCCCTCCCGTCGGGGGACGAGAGGGGTATGTGGGACTCCCCGGTGCTCCCGGTATACCCACTAAAAATAACCCAGCGGCGCTCCGGCTTCGCCTTAATGGAGGGGGTCTGGGAATATGTGGCGACCAGTCCCCCTCCGGCGATTGGCCGCCTTACGGCAGGCCCCTCAAACAATCCCCCCCCCGGCTGGGGAGGGGTCCTGGCCAGAGCGCAGGTGGGGTGATCTGTGCAATGCAGGCGGAGGCGCCCCCGCGCCTATCGCCCGCTGATCACCCCTCGGGGCGGATGGTGGCGGCCGTTGTGTTAGCCGCCGAGTTCCGCCCCTTCTACGTCTGCGGAGCGGCGCCGCGAGAGGGTCGTCCTCCCGCGCGCGCTCCGCCGCCTCCTTCTGCGACATGACATCCTCGCAGAAGGAGGCCACCGCCTGCCATGCCTCGTCGCCACTCAGCATGGCGGCAATCACCCCGGGGAGCGAGAGGTCGTCCCCAACCACCGCCGCAAGGGTGCGGCGGGGTTCAGCCCACGATGAGCACACCTCCAGGGTGTGCGCCGCCGTATCCACCGCTGCACCGCAGTGGTGGCACGCTGGAGTCTCCTCCCTCCCTATACGGTGCAGGTACGATCCGAAGCATCCATGCCCGGACAGCACCTGCACCAGACGTAGGGAGAGGTGGCCGTGCCGCCGATCGAGCCAGTCGCTGAGGACCGGCCCGATGGCATCCAGCGTCCGGCGGCCGTAGGCTGCGGACGCGAGGTCCTCCGTCCAGTGCCGGATGACGGCACCCCTCGCCTCCTCGCGGAGCTCCTTTCGCTCCCCCGGATCCGGTGGCTCGTTAAGTGCCCTCTGCCCCGCCGTCCATTCGTAGGCCCTGGCGAGCGTCCAGGCCTCGAGCTCCCACGGCGGGGTGCCTGCGAGGACGCACGCAACCGCAAAACTAATGGTGCGGTACACCCTCGCCACCCGCTGCGCGATGGCCCTCTGTGGCCTGCGGAGGGCAGTGGTGTTTTCCCGCCTGCCCAATGAGTCCGCCAAGATTGGAGCCCCATAGAGGGCCATACTCTTGAGTATGCCGGCGTATAGACGCCGGCATTTGTCCCCGGGCCTCCCGACGTTCGGGAGGAGCCACGAGAGGGTGCCCGCAGTCCTCATGAGGCGTGCCGACAGCGAGGAGAAGTGGGCACTAAAGCGCCACCTGCTGTCGAGCACTAGGCCCAGATATTTCATCTGGGCCTGAACCTCTATGCGGACACCCGCAATGTGGACGTGGGCGTCGGGCGGTTGGCGCTGCCGAGGCCCGTGGAAAAACACGGCCTCGGTTTTGTGCAGCGCCACCTTCAGCCCTAGGCGGGTGATTCGGTCCACCACTCGCGAACCACTCGCCGAGGCCAAGCTGGCCGCCTCCTCGAAATTTCTCCCCCGGGCTGTTAGCAAGGTGTCGTCTGCATAGCAGACGACGGATGTGCCACGGGGGAGATTTCCCCGCAAAAGCCAGTCGAACCCGATGTCCCACAGCAGCGGTCCTAGTACAGAACCCTGTGGAACACCGGACTCGACGCCGTATCTAAGGAGCCGCCCCGACCTGTCCACGACCAGTACCGAGCGGCCCCTCAGGTAGTCCGCCACCTGACCCCGCAAATACGGAGGCGCTCCATGAAAGCGGAGCGCCTCCAGTATGGTGGAGTGGGGAATGGAGTTGAATGCGTTGTCGATGTCGAAAGACACCGCCAACAGTCCATCCCCCGCATCCATAGCCTCCCTCACCTGGCTCTTTAGGCGGAATAGGGCGTCCACCGTCGAGCGCCCAGCTCGGAAGCCGAACTGGGCTTCCGAGAGGTCCGGGCCAACTGTGCCCAAGTGCCCCTTGATACGGGCGGCGAGAATCCCCTCGAACATTTTACCGACCTCGTCCAGAAGGACGATCGGTCGGTATGCCGACGGGGAGTCCATTGGCCGCCCTTCCTTCCTCAGAAGGCACAGTTGGCCCTCCTTCCAGGCCCCCGGGAACCTCTCACACGCCAAACACGCACTGAAGAGGTCCCGGAACCTTTCGCCCATCTGGGAGGCGGCGATGGCCACGACCCTTGCAGGGAGGCCATCCGGACCCGGGGCCGTCTTTTTCGCTCGGAGGCGGACGACCGCCCTCTCCACCTCGTCCTCCGTCACTGGGGGGACCTCCTCGGCCAAAAGAGCCGCGCCCTGCGGGGTGCTCATCGCTGGCGGGGTGAAGTTGTCCCTGCGTGGAAACAGGGACTGGACCACCCCGTCCAGCAGCGACGGCTCGAGGGTCTCGGCGACCGGAGGACCGTACGGGCGCAGTTTGTTACGTGCCGCCTTGTACGGCCTCCCAAACGGGTCAGCGTCGAGACCCTCGAGCATCTCCGTCCTCGCGCTATCCTGGGCGGCGCGTATTCGCGCCGTCAGGGCCGCCTTGGCCTCCACGTATGCCACGTAGAGGCGGTCCTCGTGCGCGAGGTCGCGAATGTGCCGCCGCCGGCTCCTAGTGTAGGCCCGCCTGGCCGCCACGCAGGCGGCTCGGAGGTCCACCAACTCCTGCGACCACCAGTAGACGGCGCGTCGAGGACGAACATGTGCCCCTGAGTTGACTCCAGTGCTAACGCGTTTATTTCGGTACTCCTATTTCAAAGGCGTAGTCCCGGTCTCATGGAAGTGTGCTTTTGTCCATCCGATCCCTAAAAAAGGTGATAGCTCGGACCCAGCTAACTACAGACCTATCGCCATCACCTCTCTTCTCTCCAAAATAATGGAGAACATCATAAACCGACAGCTCCTCGCGTACCTTGAGGATCACCAGTTGATCAATGACCGACAATATGGCTTTCGCCATGGTCAATCGGCTGGTGACCTCCTGTTATATCTTACACACCGTTGGGCTGCGGTTATTGAAAGCAAGGGAGAAGGTCTGGCAGTTAGTCTGGATATAGCGAAATCCTTCGATCGTGTATGGCACAAGGGGCTTCTTTCGAAGCTTCCTTCCTATGGGCTTCCCGAGAGTTTATGCAAGTGGATCACCAGCTTCCTCACTGGGCGGAGCATACAGGTCGTTCTCGACGGTTTTTGCTCGGACCCCAAGCCCGTGAATGCTGGTGTACCCCAAGGCTGCGTGCTATCCCCAACCCTGTTCCTCTTGTACATCAATGATATGTTGGACATTTCCAACATACATTGTTATGCGGATGACAGCACTGGGGATGCGGTATATTCCGGACGTGCAGGTCTCTCTCGGGAAAATGTCGACGAGTGCCGAAAGAAACTTTTGTCTTCTATAGAGACCTCCCTGAGGACGGTCTCAGAATGGGGTAAACTGAACCTCGTTCAGTTTAATCCCCAAAAGACACAGGTTTGCGCGTTTACCACTAAGAAAACCCCATTTGTCCTATCGCCGCTCTTCGATAGCACACCTCTCGATGCCACGCCAAGTATCAAAGTACTGGGACTCGACATTTCGAGCGACTGTCAGTTTCGTAATCACTTGGAGAGCAAGGCCAAGTTGGCCTTTTTTGGCAAATTGGGTGTGATCAATAGAGCGAGATAGTATTTCAATCCTGGCCATAGACTTGCGCTTTATAAGGCGCAGGTTCGGCCACATATGGAGTACTGCTCTCATCTCTGGTCCGGATCACCCCAATATCAGCTTCTACCTTTTGACCGCGTACAACGGAGAGCCGTACGGATTGTCGGTGACCCGGTGCTCTGTGAACGGCTGGACTCTTTGACATTGCTTAGAGACGTGGCTCCTTTGTGCATCTTCTATCGCATTTACAACGGGGAGTGTTCCGAAGAGCTATTTGATCTGATGCCTGCCGCCGAATTCCATCACCGCACAGCACGTCACCGCCTGCATTTCCATCCACACCACCTGGATGCGTGGCGATCTTCTACTGTGCGGTTTTCAAGGACTTTTCTTCCACGTACCACTAAGATGTGGAATGAACTTCCTTCGGCGGTGTTTCCAGATCGATACGACATGGGTACCTTCAAAAAAGGCGTCTATTCATATCTCCAAGGCCGGCAACGCTCTTGTGAGTCTTCGGATGTTGCAAGAGTTCTTGGGCGGCGGTGATCACATTTTATCAGTGACCTGCATGCTCGTTTGCCCTCCTTTTCCATAAAAAAAAAAAAGCGGAACAAGCTGATATTGGGGTGATTCGGACCAGAGATGAGAACAGTACTCCTTATATGGTCGGACCTGCGCCTTATAGAGCGTCAATCTTTGGCCAGAATTGATATACTGCTTCGCTCTATTGATCACACCGAAATTCATCGAGGCTAACGTGAACTTGCTTTCCAGATGTCCTCAATCTGAAACCATCCCCAGAGAAGTCTCTATAGAAGACACAAGTTTTTTTTGCACTATGGTACTTCAAAAGATCCGGATTACGACTTCAAGATAGGGGAAATGCCCTCCAGTCCACTCGACTTCTTGAACATACAAGGAAAATTGAAACTTCTGGCATTGAGCTCTGACACTGAACGATCAAAGGAAAACACCGTCTACCATAGGCGTCGTTCAAGAAAACAGCTTACTTATTCGCCGTATGGGCCAGAGAATCATCCCCCGTGAGCAATGGCGTAAGGGTGAATTTAATAACGATATTCTTAAAAATACTACAAGATCGAGACAATTAAATTCTATCATGACCAGTGTGAAGTTTTGTATTCTTTCTTTGCAACCTACGTGAATACAGATATTGTTAATTCTTGAATAATAATTGTCTTTTCTACAAAATCTATTAACAGTCCATTGACAGATATTGCCCCAGCTCTTTCTAGACATAATTTAATTTTTTTTCTTTTACGGACTATATCCCCCAAAATTTCCAGCTAAGATATTATTTATGCAAAATTTTGCAAAACTAAACATTCGTCTTTTGTACGATATGTTCCTGCTTGACTGATCCATTGTAATTAGTAAACAAAATATATATATGAAGGTTAAGTTACTACATATATAGTATTATAGTTAGTAATATAAGCATGCTGTCATTCGTGCTGTAAATAACGAGTCCAGCGGTTTTTTGACGTACTGAAAGTGGCTGGTTTTTCGGTCTTTTATCGGATGCATTTCGGAGTGTGCAAGAGAAATACACAATCTAATGCCTCCAGCTCCTCTCCATCACCGAACAAACAGAAGCTCGGCAAGAAAACATCGATTTACGTTTGAAGTTCCCAAGTGTATCACCGTGTTTTGCTTCTTTGTAAGGACGGCAAAACTTTGGATTTCTCTGCCGGTATCGCTGTTTTCTGATAATCACAATCTAAGGGTATTCAAATTCAGAGTAAATAGGTTTGTATTAAGTAAGCGTGCAACATCATAAACTACATTCATGCTTAACATCAGGCAGACTACAGTCAAACTTAAACCTATTTAGCGGTAAATAAAAAAGTCTCAGATATGAAATCTTTGTAATAATCCACATCCACTTAAACAGATGCTTGACAAGAAATAAAAGTAATTGTTCCTAACTGTTTCAGTTGACCTACAGAAAAACGAATCCCATTCCCCTTTTCTTTGACCTACAAAAATACGAATCAAATTTCAAGCGCTGTTGTTGGATAAAACTTATTTCGTCATCACTTCATCCTTAATTTTGTACTTAATTACATCTGCCTTAAACTTTTGTCAAAATGTTCAGTTTAAAAATAAAAATTCTTTAATTTAAAATATTCAGTAGCTGCTTTGTTTATTGAAATGAGAGTAATTCTATAATAGTTTTCATATCAATTTTATCACACTTCTTCTATAAGAAGTGTGATAAAATTGATATGAAAACCAGTATAAATGTAGTTCAACTGTTTGTTCTCACAATACTACTTGTGTGGTTGTGTAATAAGGCAAATAATATATTATATACATCTAAAATGTTTAGCATTGAAAATAAAGTAGCTATTGTAACTGGAGGGGCGAATGGTATAGGGGCTAACATTGTCAGGGAGTTTTTAAAGGAAAATATTAAGGTAAGTGTAAAACTTTCGTGTCTGATACAATTTTTAGGAGGTGTTGTTGTACCCCAGTATTGATTTAAAAATAGTAAAAGCATTTTTCCAATGTTCAAGAGCAAGTTAATAGTTAATAGGGTTAAGTGATTTGCCTTATTGAACAAAGGAAGACAGCTGCATATAAAAATGTGTTATGGTCTCAATTTGAAGAGCTCCAGAGGAGCTCTCGGTTAAGCAGAAAAATATAACAAAAACACACAAACAGCAATGATAGATTTTTTAGAAATATTTAAGGATTTCCGTTAAATAAATCTTACTTAAGACAAAAGGCGATTTAATATTATGAATTAATTAATTACATTACAGTCCTCTTGTGATTCAACTAAAAATATGAATATTTTATACGATAAATTAGAAAATAAGGGCTATTGTACTAAAATAAATAGTATTAAGGCTGTGAATAGTAGTCCGCAGGCATATAGAAATGCCGCAGAAGTTGATCCCAAATCTTAGTGATTCCTGGCAAAAAGTTTTTAAAAAGCGGCACTGTAGTATAACATTTTTCTTTAAGAGAAAGTTGAAATGATGAGGCTCGCAGCCATTAACGCTTGTTCATAAACATTAATAGCTATCTGGCTATTCTCCCGTTAAAATTATTAGAATTTTCCTCTTATTTATTTCTTATTATATTATTATCTACAAGATGCGGCTAGACACTAAATTGTAGATGAGATGTGTCGATAAGAAATTTCTCTATATCCTATATCAGGCTCCAGACTATCTATACCAAATATCAAAACATTTATTATACGTTTTTTATACATACACAAACAAATAAACGTACAGATCGATAGCAGTTAAGTCATTGAAGATTTCAACGAATTCAGTGTATTAGCTCAGAAGTTATAGATTAAATGATTAAATGATGAAGATGGGTATGATTCAAACAGTCATGAATACCCGCCGGTATATATCTATACGTGTGCAAAGTTTCAGCTCGATCGATGCAGTTATTTCGACAAGCATATCAAACACACAAAGAAGTTTTCACTTCTATATATAGAGATTTAAAAATGTGAAAGGGTTAATGTAGAATAATTCGACAATTTATTTTGATGATACTAAATAAAATTTGTTATTTTTATTCCAAATACGTTGTTATTAATTATTATATACATTATGATAATCTTAATAAAAACAACAGTCATAATCTACTTATAGATATATTTATTGCACATTAAGTTTATGGCCAACTTTAATAAATAATTAAATAATAAACTGATAGCGAATTGTTTATGAATATTCTTATAGTTCATTTTGACAAGATAAGAACTGGCAACAGTGGCGACTAGTTGTAAAATTTCTTTGTATATTTTAAATAACGTTAAGCTATTTTGAGGGTGTTTAAAATTGTTTACAATTAAATATCCATCATTCTTTTTAATGATGCGTTACAAAGCCTACTTACTTTTTTGTAAGCTGTGTAAAGTAAGCTAATCATGATTATAGAAAACTTTAAAAAGTTAATTTTAGGGATCAGCATATTAGATATTGCATCCATCGCCATTAAGGCCATTACTTATACCTATAGTAGTCCATAGTAGTCTTTATCGTCTGACTCTTGTTATCTTGAATTTTAATTTCTATAATAAATAAAATATATATGGTAATATTGTTTAATACCGAACATAATTGTTAATATCAGGTTATTTAATTTATTCCTTATAGTATATAAGGAAATTAGGAATAGAAATGATACTACAACAGTACAGCTTAGATGATCGTCTTCATAATTCAATATTAAGAATTAAGAATTAAAAATGATGTTTTTTGAACTTCCAAAAATCTTGCCACAAATTGTATGTGTAAATATAACAAACTTGTAATTCTGTTTATGTATTATCAACGCCGTCTTTTTTTAAAAAATACAATTGTTCATATTACTTTTTGTTTGACCTGAGGAGTGGTGTCGTCAACTTATTCTTATTTATATAATATTTGAAGTGTCAAGTCGTCAAGACTGTCTTGTCAAGACATTGCTGATTAATTATTATTTGACAAGACAGTCTTGACGACTTGCGTCAAGACTGTCTTGTCAAGACATTGCTGATTAATTATTATTTGACAAGACAGTCTTGACGACTTGCGTCAAGACTGTCTTGTCAAGACATTGCTGATTAATTATTATTTGACAAGACAGTCTTGACGACTTGCGTCAACACTGTCTCGTCAAGACATTGCTGATCGCGTTTACGAATAGGATATTATTTCCCATGTGCAAGGATAGGAAGAACGGCTGGCAGAAGTTGTGAAGAGTAGCTTTTGAGAGTGCCCAGAATTTTAACGTCTCTAGCGAATAGTTGGACAGCTGTTAGCCAATTTAGACAACATAATTGGACACTGATCTAGCGACTTGAAGAATCTAGATTTAAGGTTTTATTTTCTGTTTAGAACTTAAGAATCAGGATTCTTGGTAATTAGCCTAGGGAAGACACTACTCTTGCTAGCAACAGTAGCTACTTTATGACACGAACCATAGAGGTGATTGGTATTATAGAGATTGGTATTAAAATATTCAAATACCTGTAGTACCACTTCCTTGCAATTTTGGATCAGACGAGAAAATATGCTACACGAGCTATATGCGAGGAAATATGCAACACTAGTCCTCGAAAGTCTCTTAAAAAGCAGTGTGTTAATACTTATGGTCTTGTTATTTATATTTAAAAAATATATAATGTTAAGAGTTAATATTTTATAAATTGAACAACAGAAACAATCATAATTTTTTTTTTTAAATTGATTATATGATTCAATAAATAAATTAATGATTAATAAAAATATAAAACCAATTTTCAATCAAGTTCGCCGCAATTAAATCTAGTTATGTATTATATTACAAACCACTTAGACTTTTGTCACTTAAAAAGGTTCGTTCTTAAACAATATTTTTCCTGAGTCTGAAACTGTCTCTATATATTTTTAATAGTACTACAATTTACAAGCAGTAATTATTGTCCCATCATTTTATGCTTTTGGGCAAGAGAAATGTAATATCATTATTATAATTACACAGGCACACAAAAAAAAAATCTGTATTGGAAACCTGACCTACCTACAGGTAAGTTATTTGATATCAGAATTTACCCATCAGCCTTCTATTTAGCCCCAGAAACCCCAACCGCCTTTAAGCTGCCCCAGAGGGCTAATATTTTAATTTGTGCAAAATTTGCAAATAGAACCGTCAATTTTATGTTTTTTTGGAGTGATAAATATGAATCTGAAGTCAGAATTTACCCATCACCCTCAGATTTTGCCCCAGATACCCCAGCGACCCTCTAAGCCACCCCAGATGGCGAATATTTAACTTTTTACAAAAATACAACTTTCTTAATTGTAAAGTTAAAATGAGCTAAAAAAATCTAGGGCGACTAGTTAAAATACTTTGTCTCTAATGGGCTCTCATATGGCTGATGTAGCAAGTCTTTTTAGAAAAGATCCTCACACATTACAGTCATTTGCGTGCAGTATTCTCAAAGTTCTAGCTGATAGGCGCAGATATCAGCTTATCGTGCTAAGCGTCAATGAAACCTCAATGCCACTGACGTTCCACACGCGATCAGATAATCTAAATTTAAGTATTTTACGCATACATGTAATGACGATAAACTCGCCTTATTTTGGAAAAGTAGACGATATTAGGCAGCACCACCGCCACGTATACTGAGACTTTTGTAGCCAGTTTAAGGTCATGGGATCAAAAGACATTAGAGCTGCAGCTTAATGCTGCAGCTGCACTTAGATTATACTGCAAAAGTTACGTAAGTGTGTTGCTCAGATAGCGAAATTTGTCGACATGTACAACTCATCCTGTACAAATTTGATGGCTATTGCCTCGTGAATATGAATATCTAACATTTTTTTGGTTTTCATTTTCAGGCCGAATATCCTGCGAAACTTGTTAAAATAGAATTGAGCTATTGTAGGCCTTTTGAAGATTTTGTAAAAGAGTAAAAGTCATCAGCGTAGATACATAATCTCGGTTATCATTGTATGCGAGATTTTTGTGCAGGCCTTCAATCTTGCTACGTTAAAGATACTGTCATCCGTACGGCATCGGATTCGAATGCCTCCCGATGTAACTTGCAAAAAGTCTTGGACTACTATATCAAAGTACAACGCAAACAGTATCGTGCAAGAAAATGGCTCGATACGTACCCCGATCTGGACAATAGGCAAACTGAGTTTTCGGCAGGTTTTTTTCTAGAATTTCTTTAGGCACTTTAATAGAAGTCCTGCAAAGAGTTTTTGCGAAACATACGACAACGAAATCCCACGGGAGGAGCCGTAATCGAAACGGTCACTTTTGTTCTTGTAGAGAGCCTTGATACATGACACTTTGAAAGTTCTCCCGGTATGGAGTCAATGTCTACGCTTATTCTCTTGTTGCAAAAGATACGTCTCCTTATGAAAGTTGCTCGTCCACCTCTACAGTAAATATTAAGTATTTTGTTTGTATCACTATTTTTTGTATTTAAAATTATGTTATATTTGTAGTATGTCGCAATTGTTGATATAGACATTGCTTCGGGATTGTCTCTAGAAGAAGAAGTAAATTTGAAATATGGCAAAGGAAGAGCTGTTTTTTTCAAATGTGATGTCACAAAAGATCAGGAATTAACACACGTTTTTCAAAAAGCCGCATCAGAAAATGGTAGCATTGATTTAGTTATTAATAATGCTGGTGTAGCTTTTGGTTGTCTTGAAAACTATAAACTAACTATAGGAATCAATTTTGTAAGTCTGTTTTATATTTTATATTATAAACATTTCTCATAATAATAATAATAAACAACTTCCTTTTTTTTCGCAAATTTGTTTGTAGATAACGAGGATTGATCTATTAAACGTATTTTTTTTAATTCGCCTTAATTTGTTTAGAAAGCAAAAATATCTTAAGCTTTATAATAATAGTATATATTTCTTAGCACTTATTTTTAGACTGCTGTAGTCACGTCGACTCTGAAGGCGTTGAATTTAATGCGTGCAGACCATGGTGGAAATGGTGGGACCATTATCAATATTTCTTCGATAACAGCGTTGGCACCAACTATTGGTGTTGCTCATATATACGCAGCGACTAAAGTCGCTGTTATGCAGTTCAGCAATCGCATGGGAGTAAGAGTGTTTTGTCAACTATATCTACTTATAATATAAGATATTTAGTGTAATATAATTGCAGATGGATCTTCTTTATTCACAAACAAATGTACGAGTAATGACAGTTTGTTTCGGAGCTACAGATACAGACATATTAAATAAATGCTCAGGATTTGATGATATAATTAATAATGAGACAGAGAGAATAATTAGAGCACTTAAGACACAAAAAGCTTTACAAAGGTTAGAAACTAATAAATCTTATTTTAAATGTTGGGGAGAGATATAGTAGGCAAGTGTAAAATATAGTATTAATAATAATATATAAAAAGTCAGAGTTGCATTTTCGTACATAGTTCACTAAGGTTAGTATGAGTGTTAATATTTATTACAGGAATAAAGAGAAATATACTTTTTATTTTTGCAGTGCTGTTACAGCTGCACAAGGTGTTGTACATACTTACAAAAATGGAAAAAGTGCAAGCACATGGCTTGTTCAGAATAATGATATAAATGATATTACCGATACATTAAAAAAGGCTAATGAGACTATCGAAGAGTTTATAGGGTTTGAAATTTAACAAACAAACAAACAGTCACAAGTTAATTAAATTACTTTAAAATGTTATAAAGTATGTTATAATAAGCATATAATGTCTATTAATTGTAATTAATTTATGCTATTTAATAATTTCATAGAAATTCAGTTACAGTCAAAGGAACTTATGGACTTTGATACAATTTTTGATATTATTTCTTTGGTTGTAATCACTATTTACGAACCTGTGAATTGAGATTGTAAAGTGGTAATAATAATATGCAGATACTAAAAAAAAAATTAATAGCAATCTTTCACTTAAATGTTTTAAGTGTATATAAAAAAAAAATATCAAATCTTCTGCCATCATTCCGAAGTTCCTGGGTTTATTATGACAAAGTATTTTCAATTTAATGTTTTTATATTCTAAATCTACTTTTACTATTATTCTCCTGCAACTTTACTTTCCTAACACATGAAACCAAAATTATTGATATTAAAATATAATAATTGACTAGTGATAATGGATAATGAAATAAAATAGTTTAATGAAATCATCAATTTCAAATAATGTTTTTGAGTAATTTATTGTATAGCTTCTTATAATATTTTTTACAGGTGTATGTGTATAGGAGTTCAAGGTTTTGAAAAAACAATTGTGTTTTTTAAGTCAAATACTGGAACCATATCAATCACAAAGCTATCAAATAATGGAATTATTGTTTTAATTTTAAAAATAAAAAAAAATTAAAGTAACAAAGATTAAGAAATATATTCATTATATTTTCGGTTGATTCTTAATTTGATTGTTATATATTTTTATTTTTTAAGAAGGTAATATAATAAAAAATGCTGAATATTACAGCAAGCCATGTTTTCGTTACCTAAGAATTAACCAAAGCAAAACATTATATGTAACGTTGATCACTTACATTGTTTCAATAAAACTATTTTACGGATATAACTCGCGTTTATTTTACATTTAAGCCCGACGTTTCGAGTGCTTTGCAGCAAACGTGTTTGCGGTGCCCTCTTCAAGCAACACCCATCTCAGAAGAGATGTTTCTACCCCAAGCCGCGTAAGGTTACCCCTGTCTCAGGACGTTGCATTCCCGACCAGTGAGTCGCAAACAAATAATTAGAAAGTTTTAACAACTCTATTTTTTCTTTTTAAACGATTTAGTAATATTTAGTATTTCATAGTTTATTTCTTTCTTTTTCCTTTACTATTAAGATATTTGTATTCTACAACTCTTATATACTGTTTGTTTTATAATTAGCATTTTTAAGGACTGTGTGATAATTATCAAATTATAAAAACAATGTTTATTATAGTAAGTAATAGTATATAAATAATAATTTCTGTGCCAGATGTCAATTGTCAAACATGACTCTTTTTACCTTTTTTTCTGTTTTGCAAAAAGGCAAAGGTACAAATCTATTCAGCCTTAATTCACTAGACATTGAGAATTTATGTCACTTTTAAGTTTTTTTTTTTAAATAATTTTTATCGTTTTTAATACTTACTACGACAAGTTTCTTGTTTTATATTTGTATATAAAACTTAATGGTACAGTAATGATTAATAATTAATTTGTAAGTCTACTTAAATTTGGTTTATATCCAAACTAAATTAAAGCATAGTCTACCAATTTTGTTGACATTTATTATTTTATATTACTTTTTTCATTATGTTCTGTTAATAATTACTATCATGTATTTTTTTTACTTTTTTTACCCTCTAGGTTTATGGTTGTTTAATGCATAACTTTGTGTAATTTTATTACCGTTATTACCATTGTTTTAACGGCAGCTATATTTAACAATGCTTATACGCCAGCAATTAAGCACGTCCACCTTTTTTTACATATATTTTTTTAGATTTTATTTATCTGTCCCTGTTTTGATAAGGTTTAATTTGTTATTATTATTTTTTTTTTTGTGGTAATTATTATCACAAAAATTTAATTTCTTGTTATTAATCATATTGTTATTATCATTATTATTAATATTATTATTATAACTATACTTCTATGGATTCCAGTTCTGATTCGTATTTTACAGCTGATGAAAATAACTCTTTTGAGAGCCAGGCTCAGGATTCTAGATCACTACTTTGCATATTGGTAAACGAGTTAGATGCAGTCCGTAATAACTTTGAATTTTGTCATATCAATGCTCATTACTTAGATCTTCTTAATTCTTTTAACCCTTCTTCAGTTCATGCTGTGCTCGTCTACAAGTCATGGCTTAAACTAAATCTCTTTTCTTTGTGCTACTCAATTTCTGATTTCAACCTTATTAGAAATGATCGTATTTAAAAGCCAGCGGTGGTGTCTGTATTTATTTATGTAACCATATTTCTTTCAAATTTATTGTTCTTTCATCTACCCTTGATTATCCTGAATATTTATTTATTGAAGTCAATATTGGCATCAAGTTGGTTTCAAAATATTTACCGAACGTGATTTTTAATAATATTTTAATACCGTATTCGTCCCAAGTAAAAAATTTAGGACTTATTTTTCTAAGTTGGCACGTTCACGTCGAAGAAACATCACGTAAATTCTATATCACTTTACACCGCTTATTGCCGACTTAAAAACTTTCTTTCCTTTAAAGCTAAATTTGTTATTAATACCACTTATTTACTATGCCGATGTGTGCTATTTGGATGCCAACGAAATCCATATTGACAAATTTCATCGTCTGCTTAACACTTAAATAAGATTTATTTTCGGACTACGTGAATTTGATTACGTTTCCGTTTTCAGACCTCAACTACAATGGCTTTCCATACGTGAACGCAGAAATGTGAGAATTCTGTGTCTTCTATATTCAGTCTTATTCCATCTTTCTACTTCTGCATATCTTAAATGTAAATTTTCGTTTTTATCTGATATACATAGCAGAGATCTTCGTCCTTCTAGCAATTTAGTGCTTCATAGTCTTCTTAGTCGGTCTGGCTTCTTGTCTGACTCGTTTGTTGTAACTGCAGTTCAACTTTGGAATTTGTTATTTGAGTCTATCAGAAAGGTCTCTTCACGTGATGATTTTAAACGTCAACTTAAAGAATTTTTTTAGTAAAAGTCGCAATGTTTAATTTTATTTTTTCATATCTTATAAAGTGAATTTTGGGACACCCTATATACGTATTTATGTATACTCGTATGTCTTTAATTAGAATAATATAATATATTATTTGATATATATATGTATATTTGCATATGTATTTATTTAAAAATATTTAAAGATATCTATCATCTATGTGTATATATATTTATATTTGCATATCTATCTATACATATATTTTATTATTTTACACTTACTAACGTTCTCTTCTGTACATCTTATGGTTAGGTGGCAGAGAATGCTTACCTAGCATTAAGCTCACCCTTAGTGCAAAAAATTTTTAAAATTGTGCAATAAGTATTAAAATAAACAAAAGGAATTACATGATGCAATACCCCCATCCCCCAACGGTCCACCAACGGACATCCCGACGCACGGCGAGTATCCATTCTTACGTTGTGAATATTCCACCTGTCCGAACGAAACGCTCTGCTTCGTCCTTCTTGATTCGCACGGCGAAGAACTGGAACTACTTGCCTAAGTCGGTATTTCTATCCAGATATAATGTAGGTGTCTTTAAGAGAAGAGTGAATAGGTTGCTAAGTTAATGCGCCTTACCATCTATGACTACATTTCCACTTTCCTTCAGGTGGAATGTAGTCAAGCATTACTTAGACTGTATAAAAAAAATAAGTAATTTGAGTCAAATAATTCAAGTCAAAAAGAGTCGCAGAAGCCACATCACGCCTCTCACAGTCGAACAACAACCGTTCCTACTTCTATATGTTAAGAGAACTACTAACAGAATTGGTAATATCTTAAAGAAGGTTTCTAGAAAACTATTTACAAACCTGATAGACAAGTGAGCCAATTCTTAAAAGTGATAGCCATTCAAAAAAATTATAAGTACGAATCTAACAATAAAATAACATTAATATGAACATAGATTTTCTATTAAAAACTTTAAATAACAAAATTTCATTCATTCCTTGGTGTCTTTCTTCAATCATATTGCATATAGTAGAATTTTTATAGATATTACTTACTTAATTTTATGAGAAAAGGTGAGGTTATCGGTTTAAATTTAACAACAAACCCACAGGATTCATATTAGATTTTAAAGACGATCTTGATCTTATTAATATAAAAACAATATTTCAGACAACTATATAAATTATTATATTTAACTTCTGTACGATTTTTCTATTATTTATATATATATATATATATATATATATATATATATATATATATATATATATATATATATATATATATATATATGAGACATTAGTAACAATATCTTATAATCCATTATATTCAAATAAACGTAATATATATATTTTACTCATTAATTACGTTTTGAAAACCATAACACCTTTTTGTTATACTGAGTTGATGTTATAATAATTGTCAACAAGGAGGTAAATATAAGCATTTTCAAATAATAGTAAGAGATAGACATAATGCGATTATATTGTAATCTTACGGTTGTATAACATACTTATAAAAAAACCTGTTTTTGTCAATAATGATGTGCGGTTAATTATTATGTTTGCATTTTCTGTCTTGTTTAAGAATCTTAGTTAAATTATATATTTGCAAACTTTATCGTCTTGAATTTAAATTAAAATTTTTGACGAAACAGACACTTTTTGTCTAAAACATACTTAACTATGTGTAACTTAATAAATAATAAAAAGTGAAAAATAAATAAATAATAAAAATAAACATATATTATTTCCTTACAACCAAGCAAGACCTCTAGGTGTTGTTCTGTCTTGTCTTGTCTATCCTGTTTCTCTACAAACTGAAATATAGCTTTTTTCAAAAACATTTAAAAATTGTATTTGCTACTTCGTTGATGATAGTTGTGTGGTAATTCATATGTGTGTGCCTGTAAATTTATTATATCTTCAGCATAAATATAACTAATAGCGACTGCTGTATATAAATTGATTTTCGCAAGGAAAGTATAAAAATCCTGTGTATCGTAACGTTTAACGTCCTGCATTTGTAATTTATGAAGCAGTCGAATTTCATTAGCGGTCGTGAACAGACGAATATGTACAGCTTGAAGGATCAAGTCGTATTAATCACCGGGGCCGCCACTGGTATCGGTGCAGGTGTGACCCGCGCCTTAATCGGCATTGGAGCCAAGGTAAATCTAAATCTTGTACTTGTTAATTGTTTTGAACAATTGAAAGCATTAGTTATACCCAGCCAAGTCCAGAGCCATGTACTTAAAAAGTAGAAGGCAGTTATAATCAGCGCGGTACAGTAATTGAGATTGGTACGACAACAGTCATCTGGACAAAAAAAAAACGGAGGGAACTTTGTTGAAATATGTTTATTATTAATTGTTTGCTCTATAAACATTTTACATTTTGATCTATAAATATTTTAAATGGTAACCATATATAATCATATATCTAACTACCGTTGACGACTGAATTGGCTATCTATCCGCGAGCAAAGATACTTAAGACATTTGTCTCAATTATTCTTGATTCTTAACGACCCTGTTTCTCCTCAGTATTTAAAATGTTAATTTCAACTACTAGGAAATACTCATGACTTGCATCTTCGCACCTTTTCTAATCTCAAACTTTTCATTCCTTTACACTATGCAGCGTCCGTTGCAAATTCCTTCACAGTACACATAATTACACTCTGGAACGGCTTACCTGAACATATTAGACGCTGTCCAAACGCAATTATCTTCAAAAAATGTGTTCACAAATATTTTATTGGAGAATTTTGTTAATTGATTCGATTTTGTTTTTTTTTTATATTTATAATATTTGTCATGTAGTTATATCACGTATTGCTATTATTGAATATTATATATTCGCATTTGTTTATCAATATTTTATAAGTATATAATTTTTCCTTTTATTGTTTTATATTTTATACCGCTTTATTGTCGTACTTTTTCTTTTTACTTTTCTATGGGTTGAATGCTAAAGAATGCTGTATTATTATACTCTCTCCACATATTGGCACGAAATAGTGTTAAATATGAAAAATGGAACTCTATCTAATTATCCTATCAGATTAAGAAAAAAACGTTATTATATCGGTATAGTGATTTTAGTTGAGGTTATTTAAAAATTCTTTAGTTCTCTTTTTAATATTTTCAGCATGTAGCCATGTTAGATATAAATACAACGGAAGGAAAGGCTTTAGAAACGGAATTAAATATAAAATATGGAGAGAATAAAGTAAAATTTATTCAATGTGATGTTTCAAGGGACGAACTTCTCGATGCTTTCGAAGAAGCTATGAATTTGTTTGGAAATCTGGACATTGTTATAAATAATGCTGGGATTATGAATGACAGTCCACATGTTTATGAAAAGGAAATCGCAATTAACGTGGTATGGTTTTATAATTTTTTTTAAACTTTACTTAGTAAAATGACATTCTGTCAAAGGAGGAGTTTCTTTATGAATCTTAAGGAGATTGGATTGGTTTACTTTTGACTATCAGATAAAAATAAAGGTTTTGAGTCAAAATTACAAAAATAGAAATCAAGTAATTCATTTTTTATTACAATAGTTTAGTAATGCTAAGTAACACACAAAATATATAAATGAAGTCATTTCTAAATTTGAAATGAAGTCTTTATGTATTCTGTGATTTAAGATAAGTATGTTAATACACACATTGAAATATTTTCAAAGAGATGTCTTATATAAATTTGTTTTACTTTTTATTGTGTAAAGAACGTCTTGTCTTATCTGAATGCGATAACCTTTTTGTTATTATTTTATTGTTATTGTCTTTTAATTCTTATATTTTTCTGGAATGTTTTATTTTTAAACAATAATCAAATACTAAAGCATACTTAAACGCATTTAAAAGACGTTATACGATTTTGATACATTCATTTATTTAATTCAAAGACTTTTTGTTTTCGTTTAGAAATCCTAATTTTGTTGTTTTCGTATAAATTTAAATTGAATATAACATTGAAAATAGCGTAGATTTGATTACACTAGTCAATAAATTATGAAATAAATATTTGAAATACATTAGCATTGGTTTTCAGACAGCTGTAATAAGGGGTTCATTAAAAGCTCTTGAAATAATGCGCAAAGACAGAAATGGCAAGGGAGGCACAATTGTAAATATCTCATCAATTGTAGGGCTGATACAAACACCTTTACTACCAGTATACAGCGCGACGAAAAGTGCGGTTTTGCAGTTCAGTAATTGCCTTGGCGTAAGTAAATTCACATATTTGTGTATTTTTGTACGTATATGTATGTGTTTCATAGAAATTGTGACGTTTTTATGTTGTAATGTAATTATTTAAGTTTTTTTTGGTGCATGACGATTAAAAAAATACAACCCACTATATTTTGACATATTACACATATAAGAAGTTTTTTTTTGTTGTCACTACCTCACACCAAAAGTAAAGTTATTTGCTTCATTAGTGACGATAAGATTCTGGTACCGCGACTTTTTCAGTTCTCCTTGAATACGGTAGCAATGGCGGAAATCCATGTTAGCTAAAGAGAGGTTAAGAATGCTTCACAATCTCGACATTAACAAAGCCAGCGGCCCTGACGTTATTACCGTAATTGTAATTAAGGCATGTTCTCCCGAATTGTGCCCCATACTGAGATATCTCTTTAGGCTTTGTCTCAAGATTGTATAAGTACCAATTCTTGGAAGCTTACCAACGTGCAACCCATGCCCAAAAAGGGCAGTCGTACTAACCCTGTTCTCACTTTGCAAGAGTATACGACTGCGATGCTTTGGAACTCTCCGCCGGGGTCGGTGTTCCTAATAATTACAATCTAAGAGTCTTCAAATATAGAGTAAATAGGTTTCTACTTAATAATATCCTACTCAATCTTAACATCAGGCAGACTATTAGCAGACGCGAATCTATTTAGAGTTGAAAAAAAATCCAACCTATGATGATTTTCTAAAAAAAACAATGTATTTGTTAAATAATTTCTGTAAAATTAAATTTGAATATAGGTTTTACATAAACTTTACAAATTCTTATTACAACAAATAGTTGTATGAAAATTACCCGAATAAAATTTTATAAACTGATGAAGTTGGATAAAAAATGTGTAAATTATTGCGTTGTCGCTATGTCTGTTCGTGCGAATTGTAGGCATGATAAGGAGGTTAAGGACGTAGCAGCAACTATATTTACATAAATATATACAGGTTAGACTTCATCTGAAAATGGTGTATTGATTGCGCAATAAGCAACTAGGTAATAAACCGGCTTTGGATATATAGTTCTCGTAGTTTAAATGTAAAAAGATACGTACAACTATTTCAGTTTGACTAATGTTTATATATATTTCAGAAAAATGAAAATTATAGTAGGACTGGAGTTCGAGTGGTGACAATTTGTTTTGGTACAACAGAGACAAATTTAATTAAAGGAGTGGGTTGTATTGATAAAGAACTTGAGGCGGCGGTAGTCATAGCCTTGCAAAAATTACCTTCACAGGGGTATGTTTTAATCTATGAAATTATAATTTATTTTTTCTTCTTTTTCCAGTTAACATTAAAAACCCTTATTTTATGCAATAGGTACCGTAAAAAGTTATCAGAAACATCTGATTAAAGTAAAATAAAGGTACTTTGTATAATAACACATGTATGTAATAAAAATATGCCAACAACAAGACACTTATTGTTTTTCTAACGTTAAAAGTATACACTTATGTCATTACTAAAATATAGAAAAGGATAATTCACGTTTTACTTAAGCTTTTTTTAGAAATAAAATTTAAAAATATATATATACTTTAGGGGTCTAATTCTTCACAGAGTTGATGCCGCTGTGCGTGGTTTTGTACACGTGCTGGAAAATGGTAAAAGTGGAAGCACATGGTTGATAACTTCTGAGAGACCTGCGGAAGAAATCACCAGTAACGTCGAGAAAGCTTTTAACATATTGAGTGAAGGAGTCTTTTAATAAATACTTTAAATAGGTAAAATATAATTAGAATTAAAAACCAAACAAGATGTTTTAAGTTTTTCATACCTTGTTTACCAAAAAAAATGGTCTAAAATTTATTATCGGTTATGGCTTTTCGGTTTTATCGGTTTTATCGGTTATGGCTTTTATCGGTTTTAACTTTTCAATATTATTCGATATGGCACAAAATTAGAAATATTGGTATATATGAATATATGGTACAAAATTAGAATAAGCTGGTGGTAGCTTAAGGACGGACTGAATACTGACATTTTTATAATGTAATAATTGACGATTCAAAAGTGCGTGTAAATGCCTATTTGAATAAAGATATTTTGAATTTGAATTTGAATTGATTAAGATTTTTCACCTAATGGATGTTGTATAAAGTCTGATAACAACAAATTTGTATAAAATGCTAAATTTCTTAAAATAGGTAGCGGCAAAGTAGCCCAAAAGAAAATTTGCATATGATTTATATACTTGTTTTTAAACCTTATATTTTATCATAATATAATTCTTAATTTTTTTATGAATAATCACCATAACGATAAACATCGGTGACATATTTTTTTTTATCCATATCACTGTTCAAATCACGACGCAATTGACGTATATATAAACAACAGTAGTGACTAGCCAAAACCTTTTATGGCAATTTATACTGTATATAAACAAAACTATACTATTAACCCTCTTACACCGTTTTGTTTACATATATTAATTTGACTATTCGTGTACTAAATCTGGATCTTTTAAATAGTTGTGAATTTCTTTATTTCTTGCTTTGTTGGTTTTCAAAAACATTATTGTACCTGCATGAACCTGCTTTCCGAGACCCTTTCTAATGGCTTAATTTTATCGATCCTAAAATGTCACTGTGAGTTCTGTATAACATTTTTGTTCTTCTTGCACCCACATTAGTAAACGAATTTTTATTCTGCTTACTTTCAGAACAAGTCGTTCAATAAGATTTCTTTATTTCAATCATAGCATCTTAAGCTTGAATGTTGAGAGTTGCAAATTACGTGCCATTGAACTTTTGTTCTCTCGATCATTTGATCTATAATATGAAATTCAGCCTTATTGATATCAAATGCTTAGAAATATAAATGTAGTTCCTATTCTATAGTTTATGATCTTTTTTTTTTTTTTTTATGATATAGGAGGGCAAACGAGCGTGCGGGTCACAGGTCAAATGTGATCACCGCCGCCCATGAACTCTTGCAACATCCGAAGACGCACAAGAGCGTTGCCGGCCTTGGAGATAAGAGTAAACGCCTTTTTTGAAGGTACCCATGTCGTATCGATCTGGAAATACCGCCGAAGGAAGTTCATTCCACATCTTAGTGGTACGTGGAAGAAAAGTCCTTGAAAACCGCACAGTAGAAGATCGCCATGCATCCAGGTGGTGTGGATGGAAATGCAGGCGGTGACGTGCTGTGCGGTGATGGAATGCGGGGGCAGGCATCAGATCAAATAGCTCTTCGGAACACTCAACGTTGTAAATGCGATAGAAGACGCTCAAAGAAGCCACGTCTCTACGCAATGCCAAAGAGTCCAACCGTTCACAGAGCACCGGGTCCCCGACAATCCGTACGGCTCTCCGTTGTACGCGGTCAAAAGGTAGAAGCTGATATTGGGGTGATCCGGACCAGAGATGAGAGCAGTACTCCATACGTGGCCGAACCTGCGCCTTATAAAGCGCAAGTCTTTGGCCAGGATTCAAATACTGTCTCGCTCTATTGATCACACCCAATTTCATCGAGGCCAACTTGGCCTTGCTCTCCAAGTGACCACGAAACTGACAGTCGCTCGAAATGTCGAGTCCCAGTACTCTGATACTTGGCGAGGCATCGAGGGGTGTGCTATCGAAGAGCGGAAATCTCATCGTAATTGATTTTTGACATCAAATAACTTCCTCAGTGATCAACAATATAGCTTTCATCGGAATTAATCAACTGGGTCACCATATCTGGAGTGAGGCAGTTGAGAAGTACGAAGAAGAACTGGCGGTTTTTCTTGATATTTTGAAGGTTTTCGATAGGCTATGGCTCGGTAGCCTTAAAAGCAAGCTCTTCGAATGATTTTCTCTCTAGCTTCTATGCATGAATATCAGAGGAATCGATCAATAATACGAGTGGTCATTGATGGTTGCTCGTCTGATCCAATGCCTATCAATGCCGATGTCCCTCAAGTGTCAGTGCTCTCTGAAACTCTCTTTCTACTGCACATTAACGATTTATATAAGCCCGGTATCTTTGTGTATGCAGATAACATCACAGTTATGGAGAACTATACATCAAACGCACAAGTCATTGCGGTCAAAATTCAGTAATTCAGAAAGGCCATTGGTTTTAATTCAGCGAAGATATTTGCCAAAAAGAGAATATTCGATCTGGCCTCTTCTCTTTGGAATGTACCCGTGAAGATTGCAATTCAACATCCATCCATCTTAGGGTCAGCCCTAATTCGGATCTTCTAGATTAGATAGATTCGGATCGTCTTCACTTAATAGTCTAAAGTGATACTGGCTCCTAAAAAGTTTGGTATTCTGTCAAAGGTGCGTCACTATTTCAAACCGGAACAAAAGCTAACTCTTTATAAAGTACAAGTTCGGTTGTGGTAGTATCTTTGGGATGGATCAGTAAAATACCAGCAAGATTAATGAGCTAAAAGGCTCGTAGGTGAAACCACCTTTGCTAAGGCAAAACTCCAAAACCTGGATCATTGCTGTACATTTCTTATCTTCGTCAACAACTTAAGTGGCTCTCTATTCGCCGACGCCTTGATTTACAAAAAAGAATATATAATATTATTCATACAATCCGGAACACTTACCTCATACAATTTAAAACACATTTATACGTGATCGCTCATTTTTTGTATATGTGTGTGTGTGAGCGAGTTACCAGGATAAACACTTAGATACGCATTTCTACTTTTGAAGGGGATAAAGCTCACGATCATAATGCTCGGAGTGTTTACGTGTTATGATCGTAAAATAAATAACTGCCTAACTGTTTAAACCTAGCATTATGAGTAAAGGGCTTAAGAAGGAATTAGAATTGGTTTAAATGTCATAAGTTACTTTGACAATAATCCTCTGCCTTTTTTCTATTTTCAACATATTGAGTTTAAGCAGAACCTCTCCATGAAGATATATGATATTAAAGTTTCAAAGATTGAGATATTGTAAATTTGCTGACTTTCTGATATATTTAAAACTTGGGATAAATTTTCTAATCCTGGACAATGTGGGATCAATGCTGATATAGTTTTAATTGCTTGTACTGCTCTTACTTACAATATAGATAGGTGTTATATTTATTGATGATTACTGACGCATAACTGTTGTTACTGTAGATTCACGTCCATAATTCCTTTAATTGACCGCACTCGGACTCATTTCAAAACAGTAATTTTTAAGAAATGTGGTGTTTCTTTAAAGTACCCTGCATTTTATGATATTAGGGAATTATCTAAACATAACTTAAAATATTTAGGAGATTAGGAATGAAAACTTAAAATACAAAATCGCAAAAATTTAATTGATAAAATAAATAAATGAATTTAATTTAATTATTTTAATCCTTTAAATTACTTTCAAATAAATCATAATATTTAATCTTTAATAAAATTTTTATAATTTAAAAAAAAAAACATACGATGTAAATATTGAAATAAAAACCAAAATTTCATGCAATATTTATTTTAAAAACTTCTTATATCACCATAACTTTCGTCATCATGACCAATTTCAAATTAGTATCTCTGCTTAAACTGCTATTTTCCATCATTATTGTCTTCCAGGATAACACCTGATTTGGATAATTAATTCACTTCCTTTAGCGGAAACTAACCATATTTCATACTGGCGGGAAATAAGGAAAAGAAATCCGGAATTATCGTACGTATGGAAGACGATACAAACATCCTACAACAGTTTCACTAACTTACCTTGTAATAACAAATTACAAAATCAATCGCTCGCTAAAATTAAATATCTACTTCCAATTCGAAACAATCTCTTATAAATAGATATTATAAGCTAATAAAGAACACATTATCAATAATCTATATCTCGTATAATTTAACAGTTCCTATTTAGTCAGTACCTGCGTTCATACTTGTATTGGCAGGAAGTAATAAAGGTGTACATTTCAACGTGAAATCAATTTATCAAAATTAGATTACATTGTTAATTTTGCGCTTAAATCTACAATATATACTAATCGCATATGTACTGTTACGTATTAATGTGAACGTAATGTCGCTGGTACAAGTATGTACGAGGTATGATTTGTGTTTTTTTTTTAATTGTCTAATTTATTTTTCAGTAACATTATCTTATTTTTAAAACGAGGTGTTTCAATAGGATCTCGACTCTACAATTTTGCTAATAGTAACTTGACATTATAGATGCAAACAATTTCCCTGGGAAATATATATTTTTATAATATCACTTTAATATTTTTCTAAGATATGAATATTTTAATTTTAAATAACATATTATTATTTTTTTTTTACTATATTAAAATGATTAATTGATTTAGTTTTAGATAACTATTAAAATTATATTAAAAAGTGGCAAATATTATGCCATTAACGGTAACTTCGTCAATAGACAAAATATTTTATTGTAAAACAAATATTGTATAATCTTTATGTTGACTGAACTTTTTTTATTAATTTGGTAGCATTGTTTATGAATATTGTTTAAAAAATGGCAGTTTAATATCACGTATACGAATTTAGAACAACAATAAGAACACAGGCGAATGCTTCGATTATTATTAAAATGTGAACAAAATGTTTTGCCACAACGATATTTCTTAAAACCTATATTATAATACAATAACCACTTAAGAAATACTACTTCTATTTACAACTTTTAAAATCACAATCGAGTAATTAAACAAATGAAATGTTGTGCCACAAGCCGATCGGTCGATTTGTGCGTTAAAATCTTAATACAAAAAACATTGACCGGTTGCAAGGAATAAAATACTTAAAAACATTGACACGGAGACCGATCAACTGCAATTGGTCCAAATATAATATAGTACGTAGAATTAATTTAATTTAGAAGAAAAATTAGTTTTTATTAACAGTATAATATTCGTTTAAAACATCTTTCCATTCACATATAGAATATGCCTCCGGAAACAGGCAACTAGCGAATGAGACAAATATCAACCTCCTATAATTATGACTCTGTGCGGAACAGTCACACTGTGGTGACCCGGTCCACTTCCACGTATCGCACAGAGTCCTCGCTTGGTCAGCAAATTACTTCTTTTTCGTCAAAAATTGCCGTATCTGAAGATAAGCTTTTTAGTCGTTGCTGAAGAGCAGACCGACGTTGACGACATGAACGCAATACTGCTATCTGTAATGTAAATTATTAGTATCAAATATTGTACAAGTATGTTTGTGACAATACTTATATGCAGATACAGTTAAATCACTTTCGGGACGTTTTAGCATTTTTATTTGTGTACGGTCAGCACATATATAAATAAACTATTACTTTTATGTTTTTTAAACATTATTTAAACACTGTAGTAAACACCAGACATTTCGCACTCACTTTTATCTGGTGAATCATTTGTGTTAACTATATTTTTTTCTTATTATATCTTAAGCGTCATCAGGACCTTAAAATCTTTTGTCCTTTTTAATAGCATGTAGACAAATATTTTTCCATTCTTATACAATGAAGATATGAAATTTTTCCTCAGCTAATATCATTATAGAACTGTATAATAATATCAACAATAATAATGAATAAATAACATAATAATAATAATTTATATATTTACTTCTTCAAAATGTGATGACTTTTTTTCAGACTGCACAATGAAATTTAAAGGTTTAGAATCCGTGTAAATATACAAACACTACTACAAACAAAAACGTCTCGTAAGTGTATAATTTACCTGTAAAGTTTTATTGCACAAAACTTGTTAAAGAAATTACTTATTCGGAATATAATTAAATTCAAATCAAATAAGAATTTGATACAATAATATTTTAAGCGTGATTGCTAACTGATATTGGATAATGAACTGAAGACATCGACAGTTGCAAGCCCTGTCACGGCCTCAGCCAGCCTTATAAACCAAATATGATATAATTAATAATCAGATTGATTAAAACCGAACTTTACTAATAATCAAAAAACAATTATCTGTTCAATAATAAGTAATTAAAGATAAATTCTTGCATACCCATAAACTTTTTTAACGATTGACTGAAGTTTTAATTAATAAGATTCTTTTAGATATATTTTACAGAAAGCTCAACTGAATTTCTTTGTGTTTGTGAAAATAAGACGAGATATAATAAATAAATATGGCCGAGCGCACCTGTGCACACTTTTCGCTATCGGAACTGTTACAATATGGTATAGAAAAGTGCTTATCACAATAGGACAGTGCATCTTTTTACAAAACCGCTATAATCCTAAGAAAAATAAAAAAACTCCTTAGAAGCTTACATTATTAAAAATTAAATATTTTATAAATTAGGGATCAATACGATACAACAGTATAATTAAAAGGTTATTATTAACTTACTACAAGTATAAAAACCATTTAAAACTATTACTTATGATATTGCTATACCTTATAACCTCAAACTTCAAATCGTAACTAATTATCGTACACAATTATTTTACATATTGAAAGACTAATAACCGCCATCTATGAATGTTTAAATGAACTACATCGGAACATTTGTAGCAACTATTACTACTACTACAAATTGCTACTATTTGGGACATCTGCCACTAGAGAGCGCTTTTATAAATGGTCTTAGTTAACATTGGAAGTGATTTAGCATTGCATACAGAAATCCTGTTACGTTAAATTTTTAATATCTGTTTCATAATCATTCTTTCAATAGATATCCGGTTTAAGTTAACGATAAAAACGAAACAATAATTTCTACCTTTTAAACTCGATATGATATTGTGATAACTATAATGTTTGAATAATATTCAAACCCAAATATAAAATTTTTATCTGTGATGCAAACTGTTATATTTACAGTTTGATGTAAGTTTTTTGAATATTTAAGTTTTTTGTTTTGTAGTATGTTTTAAAATATTATTGTTGTAACTATAACTTTTTTACGTCAATGCAGTTAAAATATTCTACAATTATGTAAAATATATAATTAGAGGCGATTTTATTTCCAAAATTGGTTATCTTCGAAAGAAGAATCGCAAGCACTAAATGGAATCCCATCTCGCTTTCACCCTCAAACATCGTTCGACATTGAGACATTGATGGTTTTAATTTTACCGCTGACGTTAAGTACTACAGAAGTAGTAATTTATACATAAAGCTTAAGAAGCGAGATTAGAAAAAATTATCTCAAGTATAAACCTCCAATTGTCAAACAAACTGCTGTGTTGTTGTGTTTTATTTGGTTTGTCAAAAAAAAGTCGTCGACTGTTAATTCAAAAAGAATTCTACAACGTTATAATGAATTCAAGATCTAGCTAATATTGTGCATAGCACCTTAACCCTTGTAGATGGCTTATAACTGTAATTTGAATTTCAAAATGATTGCCACTAAAACAGAACTGAACTAGAACAGATTTCTCACCGCGGCGAAGACGGCCAGCACGGTGAGCGCGAGCAGCGCGGCCGCGTAGTGCGCGGGGACCCTCAGCAGCGCGGAACACTGCGCCAGTCGCTCGTCGTCTCCATCGGGGCAATGCGCCACGCCGTCGCACCACAGCGAGGGCTCGATGCAGGCATCAAGCGATGCGCAGCGGTGCACGCACTCTCCCGACAAAGCAAACACGCCCCCGCGGGGGCTCGGTTGTCTGGAATGACAATTATCTTAGTTTAAACAATTGTGACATTTTAAACTTAAACTTCAAATATATGTACATGAAATATATTTTCTTATATTTCCACGTGTAGCGCACATTTAATTAAAATTACTTTTAACATATGCTTGATTTAAATTTCAAATTTTAATCTATGCCATGCTTTACTACTGCAATTTTCAACTCTTTGTTACCCTACTCCTCTTTCAATTCGGGATCTACACGCACGAAATTTTGCACACATGCGCATAATGTATAATCATAATTTATAATTTTGATATTATTTATTTTTTACATTTTGTTAAAAAACAAAACTACGAGATTTCTTTTTCCATTCGTGACCATTTTATAATTTACCATTAGGGGTTATTAGTCTGTGAGGGAGTCAGTTAATTTATTGCAAACCTCCCAGTTTCTGGTGACACAGTGTGGTCCCAGACATCTGATTTTACGTTGTTCATTAACTCTGTTTTGGTTTTGTGAAAGTAGTTTTCTATTACATTTGTAATATAGTTTTAAACCACAAAATAAACATACCATGCAACACAACGTCATGAAGTTTAGAAAAAGATTACCTTCTCGAAAGTTCCAGCCATGTGATATAGTAGGAGCCAGTGTCCGCAGCCAACAGCTCCACGGCAAGAGACCGCGGCGGCTCGAAGTCGAACCGGTCCGGCGCCGGCGCGGGCGCCAGCACGTGACGGGACAGGCCGTCGACTTCCTTACTCCAGCCTTCGGAGAATATTTCCACTACATCGTCTTCCTGAAAATAGAATTTAAAGACAATATGATATGTATTTTTCAACCGTGAGTCCTTATCTTTATATCAATAATTATAATCTTTATACTTTTAATGATTATTAACAAAATGTATTTCACCTGTTCCACTGGGGGCTTAGGACATATAAAAATTGGAGATAGTCCTCCGGCATAGACAGCGATACGATTTTGAGTCTGACATAAATGTCTTAAGTCCGGTGCTACAGTGATGTTGTTTTGTAAGGTGAAGTTATCGAGTTCTGGTTCTCTAATCAAACTGCCTTGGATTTGTAGATAAAGATACCTTCCTGGAGATGGATCTATTAACCAGGGACGAAAATCACAACGATCCTAAAAATGTAAACAAAACACCTTGTCATATATATGTAACTTGATTAAATTACTAAACTTACTTAAACTAAGTTTCTTGAAAAAAATACTAACATCTACAGTTTGATTACATTAAGTATTTTTTTATTAACTCATGTAATAAAACTGTATTTTGTTTTCTTGGTTTTAACTTTCGCACCTATGTTAGTACCCATAAGATTTGAAGAAACTTTCCTGCATTTAATAACTTATTAGGAAGGTTGAATATAATAATTTTTCAACTATCATCAGCTGAAATCAATATTAGAATGTGTATTTATAAAACATGTCGTAAATTACCGAAAGTGATTTATAACAAAATAAAGTAATTTGTTTATATAGGTTACCTAGGTTCCGAATTACCTTTAACTTAATTTTTTTTTACAGTCAATGCGAACTTAGTTTAGCTTGATTGCAAGTTATTAAATTGCTTTATTATTTAGTGATCACAATTATCACCTAAAACTTACATCTTCAGACATTGGAGGATAGTATGATAGTCTTAACTCTCCACTTGCTCCATATACTTTATGAGTTGAATCACACACGCTGTTCAATCTAACGAACTCGACAGATGCTTCAAAGCCAAATGATCTAAAATCATCTACAGCAGTCATGTTGACAACATCGAATTTCAATTCGGCGATTGCTGAAGTAGATGTGAACTCATAGTCTGAGACGTCACTGGAATAAAGTAATCAAATTTTAAAACAATTTTTATTTAGAAAATACTTCCTTTTACAATTGCTTATTACAATTCTATATTAACCATGTTAGTATAATATGTTTTACCTGCATAAACAATCTCGTGGAACGCTAGACCCACTATCTCTCCAGTGTCTTTCAAACACTCTTACTGCTGCAGTTGGATTTCCTCCGCAGCGGTACCATGGTGAGTGAGCGGAATGCACAGACCTACAGATTCTGCCTCCATTTCTTATACCCCAAACTCGGAGCCGAATCACCTCACCTGGATTTGCTTCAAAGCGGTACGTGCAACTGAAAAGATTTTCCATGTTATTTCAGAATTTTCATACTACTATTTATAAAATAAATACTAGATCTCACGTTGTTTAGTTATTTACTTTTCAAATTTTCTTTTAATGTAGTCATTAAATTAATTGTTATTTAAAGTATAATTAAACATGATTTCATATATTTAAAACTTTGTAAAGCAAATAGAGCACATTTTTGTAGGCCTTACCTTATATTTTTAGCACCTCCACGTCCATACAAAAAAACGTCTCTAGGTGAAGAGAATGTAACCGGTGGGTCTGGTGGAGCTTCAGGAAAGGATCTTGACACAAAGCGTCTAGAACAGGGTCCCCTCCCCCAAGATTCCCCGTCTTGATGCAGATCAACAAACTCGTACAATGCTTTGAAAAATACTGGCCTGGAAACACATTGCATAAAATTTTTCAATTATTATTCTAAAATTATTAAATTGAAAGATACAAATAAAAAGTTCATTACTTCGTACAGTTTGTTATTTTTGAAATTAATATAGAGAAAAAATACTGTAGATCTCATAATAATAAAAAAATCTAAAAGAAATTAGGAAAGATAATATTGATAACAAATAATTTAACATAAGATTAGAAAAGCTCAACTAACTTCAATGCAGTTCCTTGAGTTAACTTCAATTCTAGTGTTAAAGAGTCTCCTTTAGATAAGAAGCTTTCTGTTCTAGCACATGCCCTAGATCGTCTTAATAATGCATGTTCGCAAGTTCTAGGAGCTCGTTCTCGACAAAACCTAGCTACTAATGTGGCATTTGTGGGTGGTCGACCAACTATCACAGATTGAGCGGATGTAGCTCTTGACATTTGCACAGACCTTTCCTTATCGCTGCAAATGAAAATGAAAATGGGTAGTTTAGTGATAATATGTATCAACTGTAAAGTAGAGGTACAAAATTTTACACTAAAAATTAAACAATGTTGTAAGCTGGCTTAAGATTCAATTGAACGCGTAATAAAAAACACTTAATTGTGTAGCATAAAAAAGCATAATCAACAAAAAGCAGTATATAAGCCATTGTTCTGTTATTAGTAACCGACTATAAAATATAGCTAATAAATCAAATAATATATATCCCTTCACCTATTTTAAATACAAGTATATAATTCACATTTGGCTAAAATCTTTAAACTAAACCGATATAGAAGTATTAATATCATAGTCGCGTATACATTCACACACACTACTCTGGCACAGCTTGTTATTTTAAGGCTCCATTTTTTTTTAGGATGTTGCTGCTTGAATTTTTTTTTGTTTTTTATATTTGTTTTTTATATTTAATGTTATAAGAATGTTTGTATGAATGTTAGTAATTATTATTGATTTTTTTAGATATATTTGAAATTTCAGACATACGCTTGATTATATTTTGTTTATAGTATAATTACATAAGGCATAAAAATATGATACAATCATAGATTTAAATATGAACTTCTGACGGGTTTTGAATACATATCAATATTTACTTATTTTTATTTATTTGAAGAACAAGAAGGCCTTCACCAGAATTCATCTTGTAAAAGGTGTGGGTAGGAGGGCGTGGACAACTTACAAGTCCTTTTAATGAAAGTTATTTAATCTGCACACCGTTCAGATCAGGAAATTAATTTACAGTAGCACCAAATCAACTTAATTTGTTTAATACTCGGATTCATAGCGATTCGTCACAAACGTGGTGCTCGGGCGCCGTCTCGAATTCGAATAAGAAAGTCAAAACGGCTACCCTCGGCTGACTTTGACCGCTAAAATTCAATCTTATGTATAACATTTATAGATGTGCCGTCATGTTTAACACCTTATTGCACTAATAAAATAAAAGAACAAAAGGATGTGTTTAACACTAATGCATTTTCTATTAGCCAACAGCAACGTGCAAAGAAAATTTGTCTGTATTCGTGGAAACCAAAATCTTTATAAATTATATAAGATATATACAACAAATACAAAAAAAAAAAATACCAAAAAATATCACTGCAACCGGGAGATATTCTCATTGGTCCATCCCAAATATTCAAATGGCTTCCACAATACTCATCTTCAGGTAAATTGGGGTTAATAGAGTTTGTAACATAAAATTTTAATACAGAGAACCAAACTCTAAATCTAGGAGCGGAGAATTGCCGTCTATAGATTATATTTCTTCCTGATGGTCCGGAAGTATCGATTCCTTGCATGTGATAAAGACATGTAGTGTTTGGTGGAAGCGAATGCTGTGGGTGTTCCAATACTCCCCTACCGGTTCCCCGAATCCAAAATTCACAAGCTCTTTTGTTTTTAGCATATGTTGGAGATTGTTGGTCAACAAACCTTACCTGAAATGAAAATGGCTATTAAAACGTTAAAAAATATCAAAATATTGTATATGACACCGTATTGACAATATTATTTTTACATTACATTGTTTGCTTTACTATTTTCAGAAAATAAGTTGATTATTGTTACGAATTCATTGGTGTAGGTAATTTAATCTTTTCGGATGTTTGACAATTATTTTCTTAGTTATCTTAATTTCATTATTTTGTTTAAAAACGTTGGATTAATGATATTTTGAATTTAAATATAAAATGAAAACTCAATGTTTTTTTAGAAATTATTTCCGTTGTGTTAACAAAGTAATAGAGAGAATAATTAAAATGTATTTTAGAAGTTTTTTTATTCATGGGGCTGCACTTATATTGCAATAAGACTTCAGAATATTAAAAATAAGTTTACAAACCTTCTTTATATTTGTTTTAAGTTTAACGCTATTATTCGAAAAATATTTTATAAAAGAAATTCCTGCAAACACGCATTATTAAAATTATTATATTTAAAATGCGTAATAATGTTAATATTGTAATTATTAGTTGGTAAAAAAAGTTTTAAAGGAGTAAAATTTTACAACCTAATAAAGGTGGCAAGATTTGCCATTTACGAGTTAAATATATACTATATTAAGTATATTGCTCTTTATATTATAATATGTATTGAAAATCTCATATGATATTTAATGTTTTACGATGTGTTAATATTAAAAAAGTATTTACACCTTTTAATAAAATCAAACATTTTAAGTTTGTTCTCAAATGTATCAAACTATATTTTAAAGGCATACATTTTAAGCCAGTAAGAGTCTAGTATAAATATTCATCTTTTAGTTTAAACTTTGCACGATGTATCTTCGATTTAGTCTCATTAACTATAAAAGACGGTCTTCCAGACCATTATTGAATTGTATTTTCTTAGATTATAACGAGCACTCATTTGAAATAAAACAATTTTTTACGGATTTAACTCGCGTATAATTTTGGTTACATTTTAATTTTAACCCGACTTTTCTAATGCTTTGCAGCAATTGGGTTCACGGGTAGACCAGATGTAAATGTCTGTCGTTATTGGATTCTCCCTAATCTGATAATGAAAAAAATTTATGTCAATAATAGTCTCAAACTAAAGACAAAGCTAAATCAGTATATATTTTAAATAAAAAAAAAAATTACTAGTATTATAAAATGTAGTCTGACCTCAACTTCTAACTGGAATCCATGTAGAGATTGTGAAGTAGCCGGTTGTAGAAAAGTACCAAAAGGGGAAGTTGTAAATTCTACTAACAATTCGGGACCACTCGATATCGCTTCGGGAACCGATACTCCTCCACCACAAAATCTTAATATAACTGGATCTCTTGTCGTATAACCATCGTAAACAGTAACATAATCTTGCACTTCGTCGCATTGCTGCCAAAATTTTAATTCTCTACCATTACTTTCTCTGTCATTTTGAGACGGGGCATATAATGCCTTTTGACTTCTGATCGATATTAACTGTCCATTTGGTTGTTTAACAACAATTAATCCATGTTTTCCTTGAGGCACCTCGTGTTGTCGAACGGCATAGTAGCAGGTGAGATTTCTAGGATAAACGCCAGGAAAGTTTGGAGATTGTAATCTACAGTTCTTCCGATCGCAGTCACTGAATATTCGAGAACAATAAGTCCCTGAGATCAAATCCCCAAGATAAAATTCCGGAGTTTTTGTAGCTTTTCCAACGTTTGTATCTTCTCCACGTGATATGTTTACGGAATATAATATTGGCCTTAGTTTGAAAAAAGGTCTCTCTAAAAGGAATAATGTTTATAAGAAATATTGATACTAAATTGTTCAGTAAAAGCAACCAGTAACTCTTTTAACTGTTATTTATATGTAATTGAAATATTATTTATCTTTATAATATTCATTAACTTATATCTAAAGTTAACCATAGAAAATTCTAATAGTAGCTTTAGTCAGGAGTTTAGAGTATTTTGAAGTAAATGGTATTGTTGGAAATTGGGGTTGTTATACATGAAGACATTAATGTCAGTTGGAGTTGGAGGGGAGTATTAGTTAAAATTCATTTGCGTGCGGAAACTCTTCGAATGTGACTAGGGATTGACAGTGTTATCTATGAATCTCGTATTTATCATCAGGTGTTATGTTTTTAATCAACGTTATTAATAAAAATAATTATTTTTTAAAATATTAGTTAAAGCCATAAATTTTTATTTTTTAATTTAAATTCCACCTGATTTTTAAAATTTAGAATTTTCCATGTTTAAGTTTATATAGAATAAAAATAAAAAAAAAAAACATATGTAATATAATAAAATATTGATAAATTACTCCTAAGTGTACCTGAAGGTGGTGTACCACCGTATCTAACGGTTGCGTATTCTTTTCTTAAAACCTTGTATGCCATTCGGAAGTCAAAGTTATAATTATTTTGTTCTTTGGATAAGTGTAATAGACGTATAATAAGTGTAATAGACTTAGTCTCGCTGTAATAAATGGATGGGCCCCAGGAGGTCCCACACCAGGAACCGCCTACTTGAGGACGACTGGCTTCTTGTATTTGCATGTAACCATCTGGACAACCGTCGTCGATAAAGGATGTAAATCGCCCCAACGTGAAACTGTCAAATAATATCTGCGGACAAAAAAAATTGCTTTAACTACAATTTATTACTGTTTTAGTTATTTTACAGCTTTATGTGGAATTAATCTAAATTATTATTTGTAAGTTAATATGGGTATTTCTAATTCCAACAATAACGGAATATTTCAAAAATTATAGTCTAGTTTTAAATGTTTTCCCGCGACACGTATTTATTATAGCAGTGAAAAGTTGAAATGGTAGTCCTTGGTTTTGCCGTGGTAGGACGGATATATTAGCTCGGGTACCGAGAGTTTAAGCTTCGATTTTTATTTAATAACGTAATTTAAAACTAAATTATAAAATTACTTTGTATCTCGAGGTCTGCAATTTTTTAACAATAATTTCTTCATCTCTTCAAGTAAATAGGTGTCATCAATGTCATGCACTTATTATTATTGTTGGTTAGTAGTAACCGGTAGCTATTGCATCTTCAAGGACCTAGTTACAGCAAATATTTCGTAATGGAAATGCTCGAGCTTCTAATTCGCAATCACCTCTAATTTCTAGTGTAGTATGTTTGCTAGTAGAGTCGGCGAAAGTTAAAATCGATCGGAGCTAGTGTGACATTAGGATTAACCGGAGAAAACGTAGCGTGGAATAAGATAGGTTACCACTACTGAGAGCACCCATACAGTGACGTAGTTGTGTAGGCTTTTAGTTTCCGAGCTCCATATCTAATAATAGTATTTGCAGCTGTCACTCTTCATACTCGTAGAAATATATGAGATAATTATCACGAGCGGCGTAATAGCAACTGGTTGGTCGGTTGTAGGAGGAATGCGCATGCGAGGCTAACGTCGCAGGTGTCCTTTTAATTATCTGTTGTCTTGATTTCATACTTGCGGCTAAATTCGGGATTTAAACAGAGATTTTTCTTTGTTCTTGCTTGATAATCCTTTCATTGTAACATAACTTCTTCTTTTGAAAGCATAGACGCTACACAAATAATGAACAATTTATTAAATATTTTAATATTCTAAAGAATTAGAATCAATACTTTGGCATTTTTATTTATTATGTCAGTTAGTAAATATATTAAATAATATAATAAACATAAATAATAGACAACAATGAATTAAATCGTCAAATGTCGAATTGTTCACCCAGCTCTGTTATCAATTGATAATGTCTTATCACAACTGCAGTGATAAAAATATCATCATAATACGTTTTCAACAATATTTTTACAACAATATAGTTTTTTATTTGATACATAAAAAGTAGATTGTTAAATTGACACAATGGAGAAGTCTGCAAATTCTTGTAGTATTGAAGGAAAAGTGATTGTAGTGGCAGGTGGTGTAATCGGTATAGGAGTTGGTTTAATACGAAGTTTGGTTTCAAATAATGCTATGGTTTGTACCATTTGATAATCTTTTCCATTATGTTTTAAAGTTAAATAAGCAAATATTTATTTAATAACGCATCATTGCTAACAGATTCTTGACATCTAAATTCCTATAAATGCTGTGTCAGGATTTTAATATACTTAATTTAAATAAATTTAATATTACAGCACGTTTCATTCTTAGACATATCGGAACGTGAAGGAGTAGCCCTAGAGAGGGAACTATTAAATAACTTCGGTGCCCTAAAAGCAAAGTTCATAAAATGTGACATAGCTAACGAAGAACAACTCTGGAACGCATATAAGCAAGTCTTAGACAAATATAGAAGAATTGATGTTGTGATAAACAATGGCTCGGTTGTTTATAATGAGAGCTTACAGAAAATGGTGGATACCAATTTCGTAAGTAAAGTTATGTGTAAATCAAACTTAGTTTTCAATCTATATTGAACCAATAAATATTTACAGTAATATTGATTTTGGATATACTTGCAAAGTAAATTTTGAATAGATTAAAATTTTAATTTTTACTAATGGTTTTAGTATAATGATTATTGTAAGTCATCTTATATGATATATGTCAGAAAATTTTCAAAATTTGTTTATAAGCTCATGTAAGAATCTATCTATTTATATGCAATGGTAAAATGTAAGAAATTATTCATTTACCGACATTGTCATTATAAATATCATATATATATATATATATATATATATATATATATATATATTACCTCATTAAAATAATTTTATTTTTATGTTTATTGTTGACAGAAAACAATTATCACCAGTACATTTAAAGCTTTAGAGGAGATGCGTATGGACAAGTTGGGAAACGGCGGTGTTATTTTAAATTTATCATCATTTCTCTTTTTGAACCAACCCAACAATCTCTTTCAAGACTTAAGTAAGGAGCTTGAGGTTAGTAGCATATACTTAAAGTTAAAAAGATAATAGTAGAAAAGCTCGAACATAAAATGCTTCCTTTGAATAAAATTAAAACAAAGGAATGGGTGAGGATGTAAGAAACTAGGATAGAGGATGTTTTTAATCTTTTGCAACTTTTACAACTTTTAAACAATGATAATGGCTCTACTTCGTGATGAATATCAACGTTCAAATACTTTTTTTACTTTCCGATGTTTTAGCCTAATTTCATTTTTACAGCACTGACGATTCTATAAATATTTTATATATATTCTATTTCAGAATCAGGAACCATATTCGAAAACACACGTTCGTATAATCACAGCATTTTTGGGACCAACTGACACAGCATTGTTGCATGGATCTAACTTTATAGAAAATTACTCGAGGAGAGAAGTCCCTGAGACTCAGAGGTAAAATTAATTTCTAATATTCATGTTTATAACTATTCTTAAAACTAAGTTGAACCTTATTTTGCTCAACCGGGTGTCGTGGGTCCGTTTCCTCTCCCAAACGAGTAACTAATAATTTATTTTTCAATTAAAAGAAGACAAAATATATTAAGTCTATCTTACAAATGACAAAAATGTCGAAAACAAAGCACAATTAAATAATAAGTTTTTTCAATTCTACTGTTCTTGGATTCAAAATTGCAATGAAGTTCTCATGTTTGCGATTTATAAAACATATAAATATGTTTGATTAGTTCCGCTGGATATGCAGTTTAAATAATGCGCTTTTTAAGAAATGTTGGAACGAGTGATTAGTATCAGGTCATACGGCATACTATTATATTGTAATAAGCATATACATAAGCAGTAGATATTGGTATTTGCACTGCAGAAGAAGGCTGTTCGAGCTATCTATCATATGAACGCAAGAGAATATTTACAAAATACAATTCAATATATTAAAATTATGGGTGTACAATATACTTTTACAAAAATATTTATATTAAAAAAAAAATATTAAAGAATTTAAGAAAAACTCCAAAAACTTCTAAAATTAACACTAGAAATAAAAATCATAAAATAATTAAAATTTTTCAATGTATTTTTAAGTGAAGCCTAACGAAGCCTTAAATTTAACAATTAATAAGTTTAAATCATATATAACAAGTAATTTGAAATAAAAAATCTTTTATTGTGTTTTTATACTTTAATCCTTTGATTTGATTATATTAACAACGATATGACCTGAAAATGAATTGAATCCTAACGAATAACTAGCAATCTACGCAATTTCTTTGTTGTTGTTACTTTTATTTTAGCATCGGTCTGAATCACACTGCTCCTGCAGAAAACACAGAGTTGTTGGTCGGGTTGCTCTCCTTCTTCAAATATAGTAAAGGAGCGTGATAACTGACCCTTGCGTTTTACTCGTGAACGAGTGCTGCTTACAGAGACTGGTTGTCTTACAGACCGAGTTGCAATATTAATTGACTAAAATCATTAGGCCTTATAGAGAATTGATTGTGATGGTTCTAGTAGTCTAAAAAAGTACTTGAAAAACAGTGATCACAATAAAAATACAATAATACTGTAGTAATACCCGACAAATCTTTTTGTATAGTGTTTTTCAAACCAGGGCTTGTTAGGAACCCTCGTAGCTTGAATTATCAGGTAATATGAAAGAAGAAACACAGTCATTAAAAATTATCGCAAAACAAGGCCCAATAAGTTCTACTGTTAAGTTAACTGTTAAATTTTACATATATCTTTATATATATATCTTTCATATATCTTTATAAGTATCATGTATTTGTAATTAAATATTTTTAATAATTTTCAAAAGAAGGGTCTACTTCTTAATTGCATTTTGTTACTTAATTATTTAATTTGATTTATTTCTGAAATATTTTTTGAATCAGGTAAAGATAATTTGTATTTATAAGGTAAAATTTATAAGATGTAATGATATTATTTTTTCATTTATCTTTTGTTGTGTAGTGAAACTTAAATTCACAAGAAAGCAAAAGAATACGAAGTTTCTTGATAGTCAGATATACTCGTATATCAGGTTTATTCTGCATTTGATATTTTAGTATAGAATTAAAGCTAAATGGCTACGAAGTTTGAAAGTAGTTATATCTACATAAAGTTACATTTACAAATTAAACACAATTATTCTTATGAAACATATTCCATTTTTTTCAAGCTTAATACTTTTATATTTTCTTATAAATTTCCCTTACATTTTCAGAGTAATATCAGCAGTAACTGGCATAATTAATGTAATTACTCGAGCTGTGAGCGGGTCCACGTGGATAATTGTCAATGACAAACCCCCATTCGAGGTCACAGATACTAAAGGATTGAGTGTTTTGGATATTACAAATGCAACTTCATATGAATAATATTATTACATTATATTAATTCCTAGTTATTTTTAATATTAAAATATTTTAATAAACGATATTAAGCGATAAAAATATTTTATTAAATTATAGTATTACATCAATTATCGAATAGATTTAATTTGTATGTATAAAACCAATTATTTTTACTAAGTACTTCAACATTATATTTTTTAACAGAAAAATTATATTGTATTTAAACTTGCATAATCCATGATTAATATAATATATACGTACAAGCTTTTAGCCGCGATTTTGTCACAAAAAGAGTTTCTTAGTTCAGCAATTTTATTTTTACGTCAAGTACTTTCATAGTAAATGTAATTGTGTTTTTTCTTTTGTAAGTGAAGTGTGAACTGGATGTTAGAACAGTTCTAACCACTCCTGGTCGAATATAACCTGTTCGTTTCTTCAAGACAAAATTTCCCATAATCCTTTGACCTAAATAATCATGTTACATATACAACAGTAATTAAGCACTTAAAGTAGTGGTGACATTTTTGAGCCTTATAAGTTAGTTATTTACGATATTTCATTCATTATGTACGTACTAACATAAGAAAGTAAAAATAAACACACTAAAATACTGACCTTCAATATACCTTATACGCATCAAAAAGTCCCTATTTATGAACGTAATCCTACAAAAAATTATATCAGCTTAGGAATCTAATTATTAAATACTTTTTATCTAACCGGATTATACAGATATCGCAGTATAAAACCTACAAATAATAATAATAACCAAGACACAAATCTATCAAATATCACTACCAAAGAGGTACAAAATTAACAATTCATAATAATATCAAGCAAATGTAAATGAAACCATGAATAAATAAAACAACTGTAAACATAATATAACGCAAATTATAAATCTATTTATAATATAGGTAATTACTACACATCGAACTTATAAGAATAAAAAAGTAAGTAGATTAGAGAATAAGATTAATATTGTCATTTATATATGGATGTAAATAAATAAAAAGTATACAAAAACAACGTATTATAAAAAAGAGTACGCGAATGTACTAAATAATTCTTTAACTTATGATTATTTAAATAAGCAAAGGACAATCCAAGGAAATCAATTATAAAGAAACAGTTTATTTTTCACGAATAATAGCAATCGAAGCGATAGATTTCTTTATTATTCGCATGCGTAAAACAACGACGTCTTCCTTCACGTCTGGTTAACCGCACTTAAACTTATTTTGCCTTGCTAAATTATAATATTTGAAAATAACTATTCATATATTTTTTTATGTCTTATTTTATTTTACCTACAATAAATAGATATTGGTATCGCGGACTTTTTACCCAGATCTACTAAAAAAGAAATTTTTTTTAAACATTGTGTCGACAAATTAGAAACAAAGGTCTTCCAAAGCGGATCATATTTAAAAAAAATATTAATTTAATGAAAAATGTAGTTGGTATTGGTTAATGCATAAAAAGAGGTCGTTAATATTGTGCAAAAATTGTATTAAAATTGTTACCATTGCGCATACTAATAAAGAAAACAGTGCTACATATTAATCTTTTGTCAATTCTTGTTTTTACGTCGATTGTTAATCAGTTACAATAAAACTAATAAGAAAAAGAAAGACAAAAACCTGATTAAAATAAACTGTTTTAATCTTCAATCTCACAAACAATATTAAACGTTTCTGCTAAAATGATTCTAAGAAAAAAAAGTTACAAAAGCCTACAATATTTTTCCTTTCAACAGTGAACTCTAAATGTTAAACGCAGGTGAAGTGACCTCATAATTACGAAGCTTAAAGGGTTGAAAAGGTCTGTTATCATAGCAGTGAATGGAGGACGCGGCTGAAAATTTAAATACACCCAGACTTCCCTGACAACGCTTTCATTCGTGAATGGTAGTCCCAACACAGCATTTCGAAAGAAAAATCCTATCTTTAAATTAAATATACTTTAATACTTTATCATACTAATTTATATAATGCTTTATATAACTTTTTTTGTATTAAAGGATTTATTTTGTGTAGTACGTTTCGTAAACCTTTCTGTTCACCAAAAGATTATTTAAACTATAACACGCCACATATTGTGATGGCTCTAATATCATAAAAGTGATTTTTTTTATTTATTTTTAAAAGAGTATGACTAAAAGAAATGCCCGTAGAAGGTCTTGTTTTGCATAAAATGACATTAAAGATCCGTCTACGAAATACTAATCCTTTTGTGAATTTTGTAGATTGTATCTTTAGTTTTTAACTAATTTACAGAACAAAATGGCGTTACGCCATTGTGTAAGTGTCCGAAGTTTCTGACAACAGCTAAGATAATTTATTAATTTTTAAATTTATTGTATACATATAGTTAATCAATTAATTTATATTATTAAAAGACTTCAATTTAAAACTTTAATGAGAAATCAATAAATTTTTTCATACTAATGAAAAAAGCTTAAAATGAAAACATTTATTTTTTAAATAAAAGTGCAAAATAAACCTGTAGTTTTATAAACTGAACTTGAATTTCGAGCTCGAGGTTAAGTCTCGGTAATGTCAAGGTTTCATGAAGCACCTGCTTTCATTCCAGTACAATTTCATTAAATATTTATTCGTTTCATAGATATTTTAATAGACGATAATGAAAATTATATATAAAGTTTTTTATGCATGCACTACTTGTGTTGATAAATATATTTAAATAGGTTTATAATAAAAAATATACTTTTAATAATAAAATTGTAAAGAATATCTGTACTTTAAAAATATTTTTTTATTTCCTCCGTTGGTTTCTATTACACGACTGAACCTAAAGATATATAGACAAATTTTGTCTATCTGCCTATCTGTTTGCTGTTTATGATTTAATATCATAAATAATTAAATACCTGTACAAGATCTCCATGAACGCCTCCAGCAGCAGTGATTGTTAACAAGCAGACATATGGCACTAAGTCTTCTCTTGGGCGATGTAATTCTAGTTCGTAAGTACGTCCGATGTCGCCGTAGTAGGTTTTATTGCAACCTGGGGATAATAAATAATTTTAAAAACACGTTAATTAAACTGTGTTTATCACAAGGTTTTATTTATCAATGTATATTTTTAAAAGTTAAAACTTAAATCGAAGGTATGTTACGTCGAATTTAATTTAGCCAAACTATTTGAACAATACATAATTAACACCAAAATTACTTAAAAGTTCTGTTTTAACTTTTCTAATACTGTTGATGAACCAAGTTGTAAGATGTAATATTCTCATATTATTATAATTAAAATGGAAGATAAATACGTTAAGTATGCGAAGAGTAGATTATTTATCCTTCCTGTCGCCTAGTATGTCATGATCGATATTTTGACGCTACAAATAAACAACTTATCAAACATTACTGCAGAAGATAAACTAAATTAAAGAATGTCCTATTACAGAAATAATCAAATATCATAATAATAATAAACATAATTATGTAATTAATGTTTAGAATAGTTTGTAGATTATTTGTGAAATTTCAATAAACTGTCAGGCGTAAACTTATATGAATTGATAGATTTTTAATTTTTAAATTAAATTGAGAGTGTGACGAATGCATGCGGATCGTGTTGCAGTTATATTTTCGAAGTTTTTGGTTCTAAACGTTTCGCGAAGGAAGTACTATCGGTGATATTAAATTTCGTGGTGATGTTAAGTATTGTTGGCTGTAGCGGGGAATTGGTAGTTTCCACTCGAAGTGTGCTTGGAATAGGTTACACTACGGAACACTTCCCCAGGGGGGAACCCTAAACCCTTGACTAATACAGACTTCCTTCATTCTACCACTCCTGAAGTGAGCATGTAAGTCGCTGGTCATACCGTACACTGCAGTCGCGTACTATGGCGTTTTAGAAGTTGTGTCGTGGGGTCCACCGAAACCATTTGCACGATTACATTAATATTAATAATAAAATAAATATTAATTAATATTAATATTGCTTGGTCTGGGAACGTATCAGATTCATCAAGCAGGATCCTAGTATTGTGCACACATACGTTTTCAAGGAGTATACAGAATAGAAGTATGTTTTGAGACAAGTCATATACCTGAATAAGGCGAAGAACATTGTATGATATAATGAAAAATAAAGTTCAGACATATATCAAGACAATATTAATATTAATCTATTTAATTCATTGAAAGAAGGAGTTCAAAAGGAATTGTCGTGGTGGGGCCTCATAAAATTCAAAAATATTTAGTTATATTTGTGGCTAAAATACAACTTAAGTTATGTTGACAATAAAATTTTTGCATGCAAATAGTTTTTCTACTAGTAACAATTTGGTTTAATTATTACAGCACAATATTGCATGTAACATAATTATATACTAATCAAAATATAACCCGTTGGTCAATGTAAGTAATCCACATTCACAATCCTATCGGTCATTTCCTATCGTTATTTTTGTTATAAACACAAAAAAGTTTTTTAATATAATATTTTTTTTTAGAGTTAATAACGAAAAAAAATGCTATTCTTAAAAGTAAACAAAAATACGTTTAAAGCAACACTGGTGGTTAGTAAACGATATCTATTAAAAAAATCATGGCCAGGTTTTTTAATGTATGGAAGGTGGGCATGCTTCTTAAACCTCAGTTGCAAGAATAAAATTCACATAACTAAAATATTCGCGTATAACAAAGCTAGAAAAACAATACAGCGTACTACTTTGAAAACCCGTCATTTTACTAGAAGCTTTCTCTTTGATTGCAATAATGTGTATGATACTTGGGCAGTGGGACAGCTTTGTACCGGTATGCATGTTTGTGGAGGGAGTTCTTGGTCGTAGAAGTGCTCTAAAGTTGATGCATTTTGTTGCGCATTATGATAGTTTGATACGTTTGGTATAGGTATGAACGGAAAATATTGGATGTACTAATTGTCAAAACTCTAATATCTAATATCACTTTAATTTTACAAAAAAATCTTTAAGTTGTTGTTCCATTTTATAAATGAAAAGTTTTACGAAAGAAAAAAAAACAGAATCAAGAATCATATTCCAAAACAAGAATAAAATACCTACAAAGTAAAACAAAAAAAGTTTTAAATTTTTGTAACAATATCAACTTATTTTCGTAACAATATCAAGCTATCTTTAATTAATTTTCAAGAAAATTTAATGAAAATAAAATGTAAATAAAAATGTAGTTACCATTCGCGTATGCTGCATTCTGTTTTCGTTCTGCTTTGGTGCATGAACGTATCGCTGTAGTGTCAGTTGAGCTCTCAATTATGTCAATGAGGCGTAATGGAAATGGCTTTTTGCGAATTGCTCAATTTTAATTAGTTCAAATTATACATAAAGGGTGATGCAAACTTTTTATGCTTTTTAACCAATCAAGCTCTAAAAGATTAAAACTTCATAACCTACAATTAACTAGCAGCTTTAGTAACGAAAAAATTAATGCTTCAACAAATTTCAATTCAATTGTAATAAAAAGTATTATTAAATTATAATATATTAAATATACAAAGAAAAAGAAACTCTGTGTTTATATTATTTGTAAAATTGTAAAAAGGAACCCTCATATTAAATATAAACACATTATCTGGAAAATTGTTTATAAGGCATCATTTACTCCCTTTATATGCTACGTTCAGAGTTTATTGTTTGTAGAACAAACAAATATCGGCACAAACACTGGACCCTCATACAATGTTCCATCGTCCACAATATCATTGTTAACTTAGCAACGGTACAATGTGTTTTCCTAGCCTGTTTTTGTTTACTTGTTTTAAAATATATCGTTTGATGTCTTCTTAGAAAGAGCCAAACACAAGTGGGACTTGTTGTCTATAAAATGCATGCTGTGCATAGCTGTCATCGGGGTTGAAATTTACATGTACCTATATTCATAATTATGTAATCTTAAATTTTAATTTTAATCCTGTAGTTAAGCCTTATAAAAAAAAAAATAAAAAAAAAATAAATAAATAAAACATTTTTATTCAAAAATTGCACGTGTTGAAAGAATGTAAAGTAAGGTGCAGCTTTAGTTAGTAATATCGTTTAAGAGATTGACCTAGAAACAAAAGTTCTTGAAGAAGAATTGTCAACAAAACGCTATGCTATTTTAAATCTGGCCTGAATGAAAGTAAAATTGCTTAACTCGATACAAAATTATAAAAAAACATGGCCTATCGGAAATAAAGACATTCTTAAATTAATTTAGTAATTTACAGACGTCTATCGTGTATGTAATGCGCTTGACACCATGTAAATTCATGATTTGCTAAAATGAGGAGAGGAGAGGAGAGGAGAGGAGAGGAGAGGAGAGGAGAGGAGAGGAGAGGAGAGGAGAGGAGAGGAGAGGAGAGGAGAGGAGAGGAGAGGAGAGGAGAGGAGAGGAGAGGAGAGGAGAGGAGAGGAGAGGAGAGGAGAGGAGAGGAGAGGAGAGGAGAGGAGAGGAGAGGAGAGGAGAGGAGAGGAGAGGAGAGGAGAGGAGAGGAGAGGAGAGGAGAGGAGAGGAGAGGAGAGGAGAGGAGAGGAGAGGAGAGGAGAGGAGAGGAGAGGAGAGGAGAGGAGAGGAGAGGAGAGGAGAGGAGAGGAGAGGAGAGGAGAGGAGAGGAGAGGAGAGGAGAGGAGAGGAGAGGAGAGGAGAGGAGAGGAGAGGAGAGGAGAGGAGAGGAGAGGAGAGGAGAGGAGAGGAGAGGAGAGGAGAGGAGAGGAGAGGAGAGGAGAGGAGAGGAGAGGAGAGGAGAGGAGAGGAGAGGAGAGGAGAGGAGAGGAGAGGAGAGGAGAGGAGAGGAGAGGAGAGGAGAGGAGAGGAGAGGAGAGGAGAGGAGAGGAGAGGAGAGGAGAGGAGAGGAGAGGAGAGGAGAGGAGAGGAGAGGAGAGGAGAGGAGAGGAGAGGAGAGGAGAGGAGAGGAGAGGAGAGGAGAGGAGAGGAGAGGAGAGGAGAGGAGAGGAGAGGAGAGGAGAGGAGAGGAGAGGAGAGGAGAGGAGAGGAGAGGAGAGGAGAGGAGAGGAGAGGAGAGGAGAGGAGAGGAGAGGAGAGGAGAGGAGAGGAGAGGAGAGGAGAGGAGAGGAGAGGAGAGGAGAGGAGAGGAGAGGAGAGGAGAGGAGAGGAGAGGAGAGGAGAGGAGAGGAGAGGAGAGGAGAGGAGAGGAGAGGAGAGGAGAGGAGAGGAGAGGAGAGGAGAGGAGAGGAGAGGAGAGGAGAGGAGAGGAGAGGAGAGGAGAGGAGAGGAGAGGAGAGGAGAGGAGAGGAGAGGAGAGGAGAGGAGAGGAGAGGAGAGGAGAGGAGAGGAGAGGAGAGGAGAGGAGAGGAGAGGAGAGGAGAGGAGAGGAGAGGAGAGGAGAGGAGAGGAGAGGAGAGGAGAGGAGAGGAGAGGAGAGGAGAGGAGAGGAGAGGAGAGGAGAGGAGAGGAGAGGAGAGGAGAGGAGAGGAGAGGAGAGGAGAGGAGAGGAGAGGAGAGGAGAGGAGAGGAGAGGAGAGGAGAGGAGAGGAGAGGAGAGGAGAGGAGAGGAGAGGAGAGGAGAGGAGAGGAGAGGAGAGGAGAGGAGAGGAGAGGAGAGGAGAGGAGAGGAGAGGAGAGGAGAGGAGAGGAGAGGAGAGGAGAGGAGAGGAGAGGAGAGGAGAGGAGAGGAGAGGAGAGGAGAGGAGAGGAGAGGAGAGGAGAGGAGAGGAGAGGAGAGGAGAGGAGAGGAGAGGAGAGGAGAGGAGAGGAGAGGAGAGGAGAGGAGAGGAGAGGAGAGGAGAGGAGAGGAGAGGAGAGGAGAGGAGAGGAGAGGAGAGGAGAGGAGAGGAGAGGAGAGGAGAGGAGAGGAGAGGAGAGGAGAGGAGAGGAGAGGAGAGGAGAGGAGAGGAGAGGAGAGGAGAGGAGAGGAGAGGAGAGGAGAGGAGAGGAGAGGAGAGGAGAGGAGAGGAGAGGAGAGGAGAGGAGAGGAGAGGAGAGGAGAGGAGAGGAGAGGAGAGGAGAGGAGAGGAGAGGAGAGGAGAGGAGAGGAGAGGAGAGGAGAGGAGAGGAGAGGATCTTGTTGTGGGTCGATTTGGCAATGGCAATGGTCGATTTGGCTTGATTTAGACGAAGTATAGTAAGTTATAAGATATTTGTTTGTCTATTTCCAAGATAAATCTTGCAAGACCAAGCTTAATGCCACATGGTATTTTTACCAGCTAGTGCTCGAATTAACAATAGAAAAAGAATAAAATAAAAATAGGACAGTAAAAAATACAAAAACAGGCAACAAGAAAAAGAGAGAAAAATAATAAATCATTAACACTAATTTTAAAAATGAAGTTATTAAAATAAATTTGTAGTTTTATAAAAAGGAAATTCGTTTACGACACATAAATAAGCTATATTATCATTTGCAATTATATCCATTTGAACTCTCTTAAATATCTTAAAATAAATTCTGACCATTTATGCTCGCGTACAGAAATCCAGCTTTGTAAAATAAGCCCCTCAGTATATAAAAAAAAATTAAAACTCTCATGAGGTACATAACAAATACTGAAACTCTTAATGTTGTTAAAACCATGCTCCTATAATTATGGGGTTATGTAAGAAGTTCATTATATAAACAGGAGTCACCATGAGTCAAATGATAAACCTAAATAATAAAAATAAACAAAGAAACTCATCACTGTTTCTGTGTTTGTAGAAATTGAAATTTCAAAGTGTTACAAAATCAAAACTAAAACAATTTAAAACAGAAGCAAAAAGATAAGATTCAATTCAACCTTTTGACGACAAAAATACACTTAAATTGCAAACAACGTTAAATAAGCATATCTTCATCGTTTTAATTTAACTTGTAATAAGTTTGTTAAATTTCATAAAATTATCTAAAATTTAAGTTTACAAATTTGTTAATAATATCTACTATAAATAAGACGATAATCCAAGCGGAAGTTAACTTCCGCTTGGATTATCGTATATTATATCGTATCGTATTAAACTTCTATTAATAGAAGTTTAATAATATCATATATATAATATAATGAGGATTTGCTTTGGTCGACGTCATTGATTTATTTAATATTGTCTGTACATCGATTGACTTTCAAACTTAGGTTTTATTATAATTACAGAAGTGATATATCGATTTTTATGAAACAAAAGACCAATGAGCAATTTCTTTCTAGCTGACCTTTACTTAAAATTGCAGCCACGAAGTTTGCATTCATCTCATTTTTAGACAGTAAAGCTTTATACGAGTAAAAAATAGGACGAGCCAACATTCCACCATTGTTTTCCGTTGCTCACTTTGGAATTTTCTATTTAAATTTTTCATATTGCCTACTCTTTCTGAACATGTGCTTCTTTTAATATATTCCCTGACACCTCGCACTTTTTTTCCTCAACAAAGAAATAAGTACATCACGAAAAGTTTCTGACATTGTTTAAATGAAATAGTGTAAAACCAATATTTAATAATTATTTTTTTAACTTGCCAACTTTGCTATCAATTTTTATAATACACAATATTCATGCAGGCGTAATGTAGTAGAGATGACCAGAGGGAATAAATTAACATTCAGCTGTGGCCCTGTTTTTGGGTGTTTCATTTAAATATTCATTCTGTTTTGTGTTCAAACGAAACCAAGTTTTTAGTTCGGGATTTTACTGTTTCGAGGGTTAATATTATTTCTTATTGCATTTTCTGAAAGCATTTGTCGATTATTAATGAATACTAGTTTACCACTAGCTTTGCCCGCGTGATGTGTTAATAAAAAGTATCCTATGTCCTATCCCAGGCTCAAGAATTTCTATAACAAAGCTGATCCTAAAATGGGTGTGCTTTGCCGTAGAACGTATTTTTATTATACTTTTTATTTATATACAATCCGAGAGAACGATACGAAGATTTCATCAAAATTAGTGTAACGTTCAGCAGTTATAGAAAGCGTGGGTGGGTAAGGGGGTATCGGTTGTTATAGGCATAGGTGGTCATAGCCAGGCATAGCGAACATACAAAGAAAATTTCACATTTATATATAATAATAACAATAATAACAAACTTTATGTCAGATTTTCCATATATCCATATATTTGTTAATTTATTTCTTAACGACTATGTTAGTTAATGATGAAATGCCATTGATAATAATAATAATAGACAATGTATAATTCAAAACATAATCAAAATAAGTCAATATTACAATAACACACAATATTATTAAATAAAGTATAAATTAATACACCACAAAGTATAAGCCAACTAATAATAGTGTTGGAGGTAGGAGACAGTCCCTCAAGATAGCGTTCTGTGCACCAAGACGGAACCATGAGAAATTTGTGCCGATACATATTAGGTTTACAGGCTTTGTTATGTTAATTTTTTTTTTACCTCTGTCATATATTTATATAAATATATATATTTAGATCTCTATTCTTTCACTTCATCTAACATGGGATTTAAAGACCTTGTGTTTCTATTCATTTTCTATCATTTAACCGATAGCTGTGTGGCTTATATTAGTTTTTACATTTAGTATGTTTGTAATATAGCCCACACTTAACAAACGCAAGTTTATTTATCGTATGTTGCTTATAGTCAAATTAGTTTATATTCTTAAATACTTGTAATGATTTATTTTTTTGTTTAATATTATAACATCATCTTTTTGCTGTGACTATTTTCAATGCCAGAATTTACTTTTTTCGCCTCCTTACTTATGCAATACTGCAGCATACTGCATCTTCAATTATTACATGTCTGTATAAGCTATGGAACATGGATTATTTAGGTTCGTGTAAAAACCAAAAGTGTAAAATGATTAAATAGCATTAGACTAATCATATAATGTTATTTTACTATTTCTACGATAACGTTCAGATAACGTGTAGCAAATATTTCACTAAATTTATTTTATATTGAAAATTCTAGGCCGAGCACATTTTATCGGAACCACATTAACACAACCTTTTAAAGAATTGCCAAGAGAGTTCTTTCATTACTTGAAAATTCGGTATTGGATACTAACCATCCAAAATAACAACAAAAAAAAATAGCATGACATGTCGAGTTACAGGAAAACCGGGTCATTGTTCAAATCCGCGAAACTAATCCGATTGTCCGAGGATCGAGCGCTTTGTTGCTCGGTCGCGTTCAAATAATCTAATTATTGTCGCTAATATGTTACGTGTGAAGTGGATATTGAAATATATACTACAATCTTTTTATGGAACACTACTCTTATGCTATTTCTATCAACGGCTATAAAAAGTACCCTGGAGATATTTTAAAGCTGTAGAATGTAGCTTATAATGTTATATAACAATTTAATATTCTAGCTACCAATAAATTAGAGGTACCTTGGCCGGCTGCCCACAGTTCCAAAGCAGGGAACATTAAAGCGGTTCTTACTAGCGCACTTCCTTTTAAGTGATTATAAACTTTAATGTAGTAAAACCCCTCCCGAAAAAATTTGTAAAAAAAAATAATATGAATTTGAATAAAGAGTTGTACCAGTTCTGGAAGTTCAATGCAGTTTTACATCTTTCATTGGTTAAAATATAAGCCATCAAATATGAAAAAAGTTTTATTTAATACTTGTTATATAATAAAACTAATTATGTATTATAACAAATTTTCAAATAAAATAATGTTATCATTCGTAAATGATTATATAGGAAAACGGTATCCCTCCGCTATCTATCTATGGAGGGATAAGCTTTTAAATAATAATAAGTTAAGAGTAAAACGCCCCAAAATGAAATTAAATAATTTCTTAAGTTTATTTTTATTTTCAATGTTAATTTTGTGTAAATGACAGTTTTTCTTAAAGATATGTAAGAGCGTAAATTAAATTTACTTAATTTAATTATAAATTCTTAAATATAATTATTTTGAATTTATTTCTTAACGATTCTTATGTTCTCATGTTATAAATTATCATACCATATAACATGATATTATGAAAATATTTAAAATAAACTAATTTAGCTGTTACATCTTATGTTAATCGGCGTATTCTTTGAACCACATATGCGGTAGGCCGAGTCTTTTTGACACCGTTCATAATCTAATTCTTGATGTTTATTCGTTTGTATTATTAGTGTTATATAATATTTAATATATTTTTTTTTTTATAAATATATGTCCCAAGAATTTTCTGCTTGGGGAACTCCTGATGTAACCTTATAAAGTATCGACTGAGAGCAATTTTTTTTAAATATATTTTTTGTAATTTCAACGCATTGATGTCACTTTTGCAAATAGTTTTTTAACCAATTTTAGTCTTTATCGTCTAATTTTCCTAGTTAATAAATGACGTAGTTTTAATGTAATCTAAAGCTTTGATATATCAAATACTGATAATTAATGAAATACTGATAATTACTGAATGCTTCAATTACTTTTTTATTAAGTCAACACACACTAGTGACGCTAAAATATTTTTTTGGAACTCGTATTAATTATTTCTTAATAGGTATATATTTATTAAAAAGATATTAACTTTATTATGCATTATTTTATTAATTAGAATTAGTGTTCCTAAGATTTTTGATTACTCTATGTACATAAAGTTTTCTATTCTCTTCGATATGTCGTTCGATGTTATTTATATATATATGTGTGTGTACTTATGTAATGTTCATTAAATTTATATACGATTAAATAGGCTTCATTATATTTAATAGAATTTATTTCTAATTCATTGATATCATTTAATAATTTATGTTATTGTATAAACTATTTCAAAATAAAATTTTTATTTTTAGACAGACCGTTATAAAAAAAATTACAACTAAGACTTTGAATCTGAGAGAGCCCACTGATGTATACGTGGACTGATTTAGTTCCCTTTAAGATTAATAATATTAAAATAAGACTATTTATTCTAGTTAGTGTTATTAGTGTTATTTCGTATATTTTAATTATCTAGCATAAAAGTTTGGTTGTTACTGTGCTGGTTAAATTTAAAACGCGAAATTCACGTGCAGCCGAATCGACTCACCCGTATAAAATAGACAAAAAATGTGTGCCGTCATATGCTATGGTTTCGGCAATGGAACCTGAAAATTCTTGCTTGCTTTCTTTCCATGCCTTAATCAATTCTTTATTAGCACCATTGGAGTTCCTTTTTTGGTCACTCCATACATGTGAACATTTTCCACGTCGTGCACAAAACCTTTTAAAGGCATACATCCTTCTGCCGTGAGATATCCTACTAGTTATGTTTTAAAAGTAAAAAAACAAAATAAGCTTCGTGGTAAATGGTTTACAATTTATTAAAAAACTAAAAACGGCTTGACCGATTTTTTAGTTTTTAAAAAAAAACTAATTATATCTAAGATACGTGTTTCTTCAAATTAATAGTTTCTATTTTAATAAAGTTTCAATAGTTTTGAAAGTTTTGACTTTGTACAGCCATCCCATATTGGGATACAATACATTAATATTGCTTGAGACAATGGCATATATAAATCTGTTTTAATAGAGGCTTTTTTATGTTTTGAAAAACCCAGATAAGTTTTCTAGTTCTACTGATTACGAGTTCAGTAAGTGCATGCCATCATAAATGTTTATAAACTGCAACACCTAAATATTTTGACCATTGTTGGCTTTTCTGTCAGTGCACAAACTTTTATATCGAACTGTGTTAGGGGTTGGTTTTTAGTAAAATTTTTAAAGCTTACGTACTGAGTTTTTTTAATCTTTAAAGATAATAAAAGTTGTTTTCACCAACCAGCATTTTTTTTAGAACCCTTTCTGTTGTTTTTTATACTTTATCCCAAGTGATTCAAATAAAAAGTACAGCAGTATCATTTGCATATAAAAATAAATTTAAAATACTTTTATTTTACTTTTTACTATAAACAAATTAGAGGTCTATGACCTTGACCATTCAGTTGATTTTATGAATTAAGTCAGAACGATATTAAGTAATGAATCAACCAGCTGCAGCATTGGCATCACGCCAAGTAGTCGCACTGAAACCGATTACATCTTTTATAAGTTTAACAATTATATTATGTAATTGTATTTTGTCAGTAATGGGCTTAAAACTTTGGTCTAAGTGCCGACCTGGATAACTAAAAACTATGATTGTAATTGAATTTCTTATTTTCTTTTTATACTGTCTTGTCTATTATTTATTTTTTGATGATGTTTAAGTACCGGTAATTTAATACAAAGAAGCGGTAATGGATACGAGCCCCATTACATTAACTTCCGGTGAAGATTATTAATAAAATTAGTTCCACGATATTATTTTTTTACTTTTTCTTTTAAAACACGAAAACTAAAAGATTTTTTGTGTACAGTCACCCTAGTGGCGACATAAGTTTCTATAAATCGCTTATAAGCGGTAATAAATAAAAAAAAATTTAAAACCCGTCTGGTCGATTTTGGAGGAAAATTAGAACTTATTTATGTGAATACGCATGAAATGCGTATTCACGTAAATAAGTTCTGAATAGTAATGGTTATAGTTGATGTTTGCTCGGCGGTGGCCGTTAATAAGAATAATAATTTAATTATATCCTCAACTTTTAAATCAGTTTAATCTATTAATAACCATTAAAATTCTATATAACATTAGGGCAAGAGGATTTGGCCTTTCAACAAAATTCAAAATTTTGAAAATCTGTCACAAATTCAATCGCAGTAAATTGGGTCTGTAAGGTCTCAAGCGGTTTTTAAAGTTATAAACTTTGTTTGCTCAACATGTCAGCACGGAACCCAATCACAGTTTACATATCATTCGACGTTGTGTATTTTGCAGCTCACGCCTTGCATGTAAATTCAGTTCAGAAAATCTTTGACTTTAACCTTTAGCCTTATAAAGTAAAACAGTTAAAAGTGTAACAAAATTCGATCTTTTTTTGTTATAAAAACGCTAACCATACCAGATTTAGCTGCGAATATTTGATTGTGTATAAATTTATTGTATTTTTGTACAAATTGACATACATTTCGGCGTTTCATAATGAACTTAACATGGATAAAACCGTATTGCCATTTCTCTACCACCTGAGCTAACTGTGTAAAGTCCTGTCGTCGTTGACCTTCCAAATTATATATTTGTCGCCTCCGGCGATGACGAGGCGGTACAGCCATCATCACTTAGGCTCGGCGGTACAGGGTTCATATTGCCGATGTGTATCACCTAACTTTTATATATAAAACACGCACTCGCTAATTACACTACACAAGCCGACAATTTTGTATCGAAGAAGTAACCGTGTCCGCGCCCTCGGATCTAATGACTTATCCATACTTTCCAAAACGACTCTGTCCAAATGCCGCCATTACAAATCAACTAATTTGCTTTTGTTCTAATACCAAATAATCAATTGACGAACGTTAATTAAAACCAACAACATTGTTTTCCCTCACATATTGTTTTAAGTTTTATCATATGTATTCAATATTATACTGCTATTGAGAAATAGAAGGCAGAAGGTTGCAGATAATACAATATATGATAACATTCTTAGTCAGTCTTTATCCCTAAATGAGAATAGAATATATTTATTTTCTAGAGTTCATAATATGAAAAATATTAGGGACTATTTACATTATTGTACACATATTTTACATTTACAAAATAAGTAGCTATTAATATTTTAAGTTTCTCTATCATGGAAAACTGTCTTCCGCAAGTAAAAGTTTGAAATTAATGACAATGAGTTGTTAGAATGTTCAAGGTACTATCCCAAACTTTCGAAAACAAACTCTTGACGTTAGCGATTCAATCTAGTGCCTTAATGGAAACTGAGACTAGAACCTGTCCCGAAGTTTTTATTAAATGAAGAAATAGATGCTTATTAATTTCAAGGAAGACTACACAGTCTTCCTTGAAATTATTAGTTACACAGTTGTGTAAGGCGTAAAACAATCATTTGTTTTTCAAATTTTCGTACTGACAATAAATATTAGTTGTCAATATCTCTTCAGTTGACATTGTCAGTATATTATAAATTCAGTATATTTTAGTTAATATTTATTTAAGGAACTTTTAAAGACATTTACAAAATTTACAAAAATAAACGAAATTATATCAGGTATTATAAGTACTACTCGATGCACTATGTAATTTTTATGCATGCAAGCTACATGTATCACTCCAGATAAGTTTTGCCCACCTACCTACTTTGAGGGATAAATGGGCAAAAATCAATTCATCTATGTTTTTGTAATTAAAAAATATATATTACAATTTTTGTTTATGATTATTATTTAAACCAATATAACTGTAACTTTGATAATAAGTACTCAAAAAGTAAATGTTCTTTTCTTATTCATATTAATATATATATATATATATAATTTTTAGTGGCCTTTGCTCTTACATTCGCCCTATCTCTAATTTTTATCATTTTAGTAATATTATATGTTATTCATGGCAGTTTGGGGAATGTCTGCTTTGAAGCGATGCTAGCATATCAAACACGGTATGTAAATAGCTGTTAAACACAGAAGCAACTTTATTAAAGTTTCGGAGTTAATTTCGGAAAGTTTGTGGCAGTAAAATGATCCTAAACAACTATAAGGTACACGAATGTCTATACTATCATACTGTCTGTAATATTTGATAATGGTCTTTGATTCCACCTTGTAAGTTTTAATTGCTGACCTTGGAAATGTACTCAATTCAAATTCAAATTATCTTTATTCAAATAGGCATTTACACGCACTTTTGAATCGTCAATTATTACATTATAAAAATGTCAGTAGTCAGTCCGTCCTTAAGCTACCACCAGCTCGGAATGCTGTTCTGTTGAGAAGAGCTGGCCAGAAACTCAACAGTTGCTCTTTTTAAAATACGTGAACAATGTTTGATGTCCAGATTAGAATATCCTGCAAATGAGTCAACAACCAAAGCTCCACAACCTAACCTTTTACTTGATCGAAATACGATCAACTAAGAATTCTTGTATGCTATAATAAGCTTTATTTATCAGTATACTTTTAATTTTAGATTTGAAAGCAAGTAAAGGAAGGTCTAAAATATCTTGTGGAAGCTTATTATATATGCGAACACTCATGCCCATGAAGGATTTTTTAACTTTTTGCAGACGAAATATCTGCGTTGAAAGTTTATTTTTATTTCTAGTATTTATAGCGTGTCTGTCACTGTTTTTTTACATATCTATCCAAATTGTGACGTACAAATAAAATGTTATTAAATATGTATTGAGAAACGACCGTAAGAATACCAATTTCTTTAAAGACATCTCTCAGGGAATCTCTAGCTTTTAAGTTATAAATAGCCCGCACAGCTCTTTTTTGTAAAATAAATAGAGAATTAAATTCAGCAGCACTGCCCCATAACAAAATACCGTAAGACAAAATGCAATGAAAGTAACTAAAATAAACAAGTCGAGCTGTATTGACATCTGTTAATTGTCTTATTTTTTTAATTGCATAGACGGCGGAGCTGAGTTTGCCTGCGAGTGTTGAGAGATGGGGGTTCCACTGGAGCTTTTTATCTAAAGTTATACTTAGGAAAACCGTTGAGTCAGTCATTTCCAAAACTTCATTGTTAAGGAGCAGGCTACAATTCTGACTTTTTACAGTGGGAAGTGTAAACTCCATGCATTTGGTTTTCCTTGTATTTAAGACCAAATTATTTATTTCGAACCAATGAAGAACACGTGACAGAGCGCTGTTTACTTCGTCATAATTAGTTCTATTACGCCCGACTTTAAAAATAAGCGAGGTATCGTCAGCAAAAAGCACAATGTCACATAAGCCCTTTACGAAAAAGGGCAAATCATTAATATAAAGCAAAAATAAAAAGGGACCAAGAATAGATCCTTGTGGAACACCCATCTTTAGGTAAGAACCAGCCGATTTAGAATTATTTACATCAACCGTCTGGACTCTTTGATCTAGGTAAGAGGCAATAAGATCAAGCGCAACACTACGCACACCATAGTGGTTAAGTTTGCATAGTAACGTTTGATGGTCAATGCAAACAAAGGCCTTGGATAAATCGCAAAACACCCCGATTGCATTCTGCGATTTTTCCCATGCGTCGTAAATGTGCTTAAGAAGCGTGGCACCCGCATCAGTTGTTGATTTACCTTTGGTGAAACCATATTGTTCACTATGCATGATTTTATTGCTAGAAACAAATTCTGACATTTGATTTAAAATAATCTTTTCAAAGATCTTACTTAAGGTCGGTAAAACAGAGATAGGCCTATAGTTTCCCGGTTCTTTTGTATCGCCATTTTTAAACAAAGGAACTACTTTACTACTTTTCATCAAATCTGGAAAAATACCGGTTTCAATACATTTGTTGAACATTAAGCAAAGTTGTGGGGAAATTTCATTTATAATGCTAAGTAATTTAACTGATATACCCCAAAGATCACCGGTTTTTTTCAGATTTAAGGTTCTAAACGTTTTAACAATTTCATCAGATGAAACAGGCTTAAAAACAAAACATTTATTACTGACTAACGTTATTAGTTAGTTCCATGGTTGCATCAGATGATGAAGAATTAAAATTACGCATGACTGCTAATGGAATTTCAGTAAAAAAAGATTCAAAAATGGTCGCCACATTTATATCTGTACTTACTACTTTATCATTAATTTTTAACTTTATAGGTTCTTTAGCAGCCCTAGTTTTCCCCGTAACACTAGATAAAACATCCCAAGTTGCTTTTATTTTATCGTCTGAATTTACGATTTTATTTCGAATATGTATCGACTTGGCTTGTAAGCAAACGTTCTTAATTATTTTAGAAAATATCCTAACTTTATTCAAGAACAACGGATCATGATTCCATTGCCTCTCTCCATATAAATCGTATAACTTTTCTCTACTTATATATATTCCTACGGTCGTCCAATCACTAAATTTAAGATTTAAGTATTTTATCTTTGTTATGGACTTAAACGTATTATTAAATTCATGTAATACAAGTTCGAATACTTTATTCTATAGATTATTTGGATTATCGTCTGTTAAATTTACTTTAAATATTATTTTTAAAAGTAATGATTCTATTTTTTGTAATCGGCCTGCAACTATATTTTAGGGGCTTTTTAATTTTATGATCAATTAAAAGAGAAAATTTTTGACCACAGTGGTCTGAACTTAAATTGGCCATTATCATCTCTTCATAAATGTTACAGTGACAGAACACATTATCAATACAAGTTGCAGAAATATTAGTAATGCGAGTTGGTTCCGAAAAGACGTTCAATAAATTAAAAGATTTAAACAAATTTAATAAACGTACACTATACGAAGTTACATGTAATATATCTACATTAAAATCACCGCACACTATCAATGACTTGTTTTTATGACTAAGCTTTGTTAAAATATCCTCCATTTTATTTTCAAATTCTTCAAAGTCACAAGAGGGGGTCGGTACACGCATAAAATAATGTAATCATTGATCTCAACGCAGGATAGCTCAATAATTCGCTCAACAGAGAGCGCCACTATGTCCGATCGAGACTTGAAGACATTACGAGCTAAGAAAAGTGAACCACCACGAATAGCTTTCTCTCTAAAGAACGAACTTGACAATTTATAATTTTCTATATTAATAATGCTGTTCTTTGACAACCAGTGCTCGGTAAGGCACAATAAACTAATATTATATTTATTAACAAACAGTTCCACTTCTAATTCCTTGCCACCTATGCCTTGTATATTTTGATGGACAATATTAAACAGCTTAGGCTTTGTCTTACTTTTTAGTTTAAAGTGGACTGATTATTATTAGGCAATATTTTTTTTTGTGGCAAGATTTATTTTTCGTTATAGCTTGTATAACGAAGTTCTTTAAATTAAATGCTACTAAAGTAGCAATTTGTTTTTTATAATACAGAGGCAGATACATAGTACCTTTTGTCATCCTAAAACTATTATAAATAAATTTATTAATGTCATAATAAAAGAATGCGTCGCTATGACGATATGTCAAATTGTATAATGTCAAATTTTGATTATGTATATACTTATTTTGTTTGTCCGAATAAGAAGATGAATACGGGAATGTGCAAATTACAAATTTACAGTTATTTTTGTAGTACAAACTTAACAATTTATCTATGCTTTTAATAATGTCACCTTTCTTAACGGACAAACCATCTCCATGTATTAGTACAATAGTACTATTTTTATGGTTAAAATTATCAATTTTCTTAATATTGTGTTGTTAACTAGCTCCAGGCGAGCATATATTACATACATTGTTTAGTTCATTGCTTAAAAGCGAACCAAAGCCTTGACCTAATTGGTCAGAAAAAACAAAGTAATTATTTTTAGGCACAACGGAGGACTTGTTGACTGTTTTATTGTTTGCCATGCTATCTTCATTTTTATTATTATCTTTATTATGTTTATTATGTATAGCCGAGTCACCCAACACTCCAGAATTTATTTTTGTAACGTCATTTAATTTTTCATTTAAGCAAATACAATGAGAATAATTATTTGTTAATGACTCAAACCGCTCTAAATTGTAGCTACACAAATCAACTAAATTGCCTGTGGCTTGAATATGTTCCTTAATTTCATTTTGTGACAATTCATATTTCTTACTGATTGAGTCTAGTGAAAAAGTTAATTGAGAGATTTTATCTTGTAAGTCTTGGGTGTCTCACTCATACATAGACCTACTCTCAATCAGTTTCCTATTAAAATCTTGAACTCTATTAATTAATTTAGAGTGTTGATTATTTAGATCATTTATTTTATTTGCTGAAAATTTGTTCTTTATATTTTTCTTACATTTTTTAATTAATTTGTTTACCTTAACATACTTCTTTAATTTATTGTGACTTGAGAAGTATATAGGATGCACAATACTTGAATCATCCTTAGTTAAGTCTATTATTACTGATTTTTCATTATTAAAGTCTGATTGAGTAGGTTGTGAGTTGCATTGGACCAGCTCCTCATATAAGCTATGAGTATGCTGATTTTCTACATTTAAATTGCAGGTTTCCAGGTCTGATATAGACTTTCTAGCCTGCACCAAATCAGACTCAAGATCTGAAATGCGATCTAGTACTCTCTCATGCTCATTGCTGCACTGGTCAAATGCAGTCACTATATTTTGCAACTGATCTCGCTGAGCCACAATATCCATATAATTTGTATGTAGCTCAGCAAGCTGACTTTTAAGATCAGTATTTTTCTTAATAACAATTCTAATTTCCTCCTCACTGTCCTCTCGTTCCTGCAATAGTTTTTCACACAAATCTTTAGAAGATCTTAATTCTTCTAAGGTTTGTTAACTGAAAAGTTTTTTTTTATTTGAGAGAGGAATGAAAGGTTGAGAAAAAAAATATAATAGACTATATATATATAGTGAGAACAATTCAAGGAAGAAAGTTAATAAAATGATAAAAAGGAGGGTTTTTGGTTAGTTGTTAATAAAAAGGAAAGGAATTTAACAATGATAATAAATTTATTTCTACTACTTAATTGGTTATATAATTGTATTAATTACTTTGTAAAATTCTACTTTTTTAACTTGTTTGTAATGTAATTTTAATCAATAATTATTAAATAATACTTATTAATAAAACTTTAGCACAAATATTGGCTTATATGCAATGGAAACTTTAATTTTAATGTTATTTATATATTTATATGTATAGTAAAATAAAAGTAAAGGTTATGTATGAGGCTAATGTTTTTGTCTACAACTTTGCTTCCAACTTGTCAAGCAAAGTGAGTCGGTAACGGTGCCTGAGTGTGTGGATGGACGTTACTCATCAATAAACTGAGTAGTGTGCAGTGTATTGATTGTTATTTATATGTAAATAAACCAAATACTCCCCGGATTCTTTGAAGATTTGAAATACTGCCGTTGAAAAACTGACAGCTTCGAAGATTACTTTTTATACAATTTTATTGACACGGGTTTAGTTTACAATATTAATTATAGATTTAATATCGTGCTTTATTCTGTAACAACAAGAGCTACAGTTTTGACGTCCACCATTACCAGTTACCACAGATCATCCAATCCAATCCATTGTTAACATTTGTTAATAAATTTGTCCATATTAACTAAACACTTTAATTTATAACTTTTCATCAAATTTATTTATTTATTAATTTATAACTTTTCATCAATTTATCAAATAAAAATCTACGGGGGTACACGAACAAAACAGCCGATGGTCAATCATTGCAATACCTATTATATAGTCACTTTAACACGATTTTTTTCGTTTTTTTTCAGTCAATTTTCTTTCCGAGCATTGTGGAACTTCTTTGGTTTTATCGTTCCTCTCATCAGAGCAAATCAGTCTTTTGGTACCTGGACATTTCCAGCGGACAAAAAAGTGAGATTTTATCTTATTTAAAGTTTATTAATATCACACATAATATATGCATATAATAATAGCACATGATTTGCTTCAAGGTGATAGATAGTCCAGCAATATTATTATTATCATTGGTAGCGGTAATCTCTAGGTATATTGTATGTATATTGTTCAACAATGTAACAAATGACTTTCTTAAATATGATTTAAGTTTGGGGGGTCGAATGATGATGATAATAACTGAGTATGATGTTTCGTACCTTGTTACTTTTAGGCACAGTGAAATTCTGACTACAACTATTATCATAACTAGCAATTCATCTAACGAGAAATTCATAAAAAGAAACTCGTTAGGTTAGGTGTTATACATTTGATATTCAAACGTTTACCGTAAATAGGATAAAATCAAGATAGATGCCGCAGTGGGATAGATGCCTCATCTTCAAAATGTCTAACTTCCCAAAATCGTGAATAAAAATTAATAGTATAAGTGGAATAAGCAGTCATACTCATCTTAATTCATCCACGGGTGTGGGCAATAAGAAGCGGAACCTACTTATAAAGGTAATTTTGTTCTCCGCGAGCTTCAGGAGCACATTATATAGTGACATATTGATATTTAACGTGTATAATTTGATAAAAAATAATAAATTACGTTGTATTTTTATTGCGTCAATGAAACGGCTCATTAAATGTACATCTATGTATAAAAAATTACGCTTTTGTTTTTAATTTATTTAAGAAATAGTACGGAATTTATCCCTCGCAAAAATAATAGTAGCCCTGTTTTTCGAAGTTCAAATGACGTTAGAGGCATATATCCCTCTAAACACAATACATGCCCATGGTGTCAGGTTATATGTAAAATTTTATTTATTGTTCTCTTAGGTTTTTGATGTATTTACTTTTTATTAGAAAATATACAATAAAGATTGCAGTGTCAGCTTTACTATTTTCTTACGCTACTGAATAACTATTAATATAATTAAAAAATATATAATTATTTACCCTTTTAGTTTCGAACACACTCGGGGCCCTTATTATGAACTCAGAGTATGGCGGAATCACAGAATGAATCTAGTTAGGCAAATGCCAATGTTAATTACGTGAGTAGAGACAGATAATTAAATATAAGTAATCATGATTTACAAAAGTTTATGGCTATAAATTTACAAATCAAATATTAAACATGAAGACCTACCTATAAAATTAAAGGAAAGAAAACTAATGATTTTACAAAAGAAGTACCAAAAATGGAAAAAACAATCATTATTGGACTGACCCTTACGTCATACTCGTGAACGGGTGCTGCTTGCGGAGACTGGTTATTTGGCAGGCTTAGTTTACAATATTAATGTTACTAAAAACCATTGGGACTTCACGTCGGATTAATTGCGGTGGTTTTAGTTGTTCACAAATTGTTTATTAAATATTTTGACATTTATGAAAGTTTGATCACAATAAAAAATACTCGACTCAGTTTATTGTTAGGTTGTTTTGAGAACCAAACCAGGCCTCGCCTGGAAACCTCGTAGCTTTAACTTGAAGATTGTTTCAGTGGAAGGGATTATTTCGGTAAGTATGGTGTCAAAATAGGCCCTTCTGTCACTTCCATTCGACATACATAAGTGATTACTGTTCAATAGCAGTAATCACTTGCATCAAATTTCTAAGTGAAGAAGAAATGAATAAATACATCAATAAATAAAATAAAATCAAATGGAACATCGATTAAGTAAGATAAAAAATAAACTGAAACTTAAAATAATACCTAAAATTTTATAAGAATAAGAAATTGATGATATATTTGTTAAACTTTACAAATTTTATTTTATACAAAATTATAATAGTGCTATTTGAAACTTAAGATAATGATTTATAAGATTTTTTATTAAACGTATGCCTGTTAAATTTAAATATGATACGTTTCTTATGTGCTACATTAGTTATCTTACTAAAAATATTAAAAAAAGCTAAAAAAGAAATTAAAATGTTTTTCATAATTGACGTTTGACATTGCTAAGAGTAGAACTAGCTCACAAATTTAGTTTACACAATATAAAAGGCATCTATCCCACACTGCAGGAATCTATCCTTCTTAAAATAACGATAGCAAAAGAGTGCTACACTTTTCATTTATGAACATAGAAGATGTTTGTCAGCTTGTCAATGAAAAATACTTGTTCGAACTACTGTAATGTACACACAATTTTATGATTTGTCATTACTTTAATGTACACATAATTTTATGATTTGTGAAGTCATGCATTTTCACTTTTTGGTAACACAGTGGATATCACTAAAGGTTCCACCTCTTTTAATAAATTAGATAAGGCGGGCTAATTTTACTAAATTAACCGCTTTATTCTATTAACCTCCTCTCTATAGGCGTTACCTTGTTCCTGAGAAGCCTTAATATGCTTATCTGATAAAATTGTATTAAAATAAACCAAGCTAAAATTTTCTTGATAATTTTATACATTTTTATAGTCTTATATTTGTATATACAGGTACTGTATCTATTTCTAAATGAGTGAACGAATATAACAAGCCGAAAAAAATAGAACTCTGACTATTTGTAAATTGAACAAAGTATTATTTTTATCATATTTCATCCAACTTTTTTATTTTAAGAAATACCTAAATAAAATAACTTGTAGACAAATTACTAGTACTCGCGTCAGATGATCATTTAACAAGTTCTCAATTTCGTTGAAGCCATTCAGTCATTTTTATAACATTTAAATTAATGTTATTTAAACGGCTTACTGCTTATCTACAAAAACTGAATTGTCTTAACAAAAGAATAAGCTCGATTTCATTATTAAGTAATCGATTAATTAAAATCTTTCAGGAAATGATGATTATTATTGTTATAAAATATAAATAACTATTAAGCCATCTTGACCTTTGTTAATATGTTTTAAAAAATAATTATCTTAAGAAGTCATAAAACTTGAGATTTGAGATTGAAGTATAATTTAATTAAAAAATAACATTGTTTATATTTCTTAATTAAAAAAATATATATTATGGAGCTCAGCTATAAATCTAATGTGGATATTCTATATTCTGAAATTTTAAAACTTGAATCATCATCAGGTCCAGAGTAAAAAATAAAAAATAATCTCATAAACAGATAATAAAAAACTTGCAAAAAACCTTACAATGTATGATTCGTGAAAATTCGAAATGCTTTGTTTCACTAACAAAAAATTACAATACATGTTTTTGTCAATATTCTATGCCAAATAATTGTGAAAAAAAACGATACACAAGTTCTCTCAATACTTAGATTTACCAAATATTTGCCTGAAAAAAAGTATCTTTTGTAATGATATAGGTACGGTATTTGATGTAGTGTTCTGAACAGTCAGTAACTAATCATTTCATGCCAGGAGCTTCATTATCTCAAATTATTAATGAACCTAATAACACTACTCATTGTTAAAAACACAACCTGAGTCTATAATTGAGAGAAGGACAAATGGACAAAGATATAACATAAATTAAATTATTAAAAAAATTATCGGAATTGAAGAAGTTAGTTTCTTTATATTTCTTTATATTAAGGGTTTGTTTGAAAATAACATAGGATATTCATATTCAAATGAGTGCAATATCGATACGGTAGCACAATTGGTAAAGCAAAAAGTCGTGGGTTCGAATCTTGTTCGTATCGATACATTTTTCATTCTATATTTCTTTAAAAAGTTAATAAGCCCAACATGGCTATAACTGTTAAAAGTTTTTGTGCTTGCGAATACTAGCTTATTTCCGAATATTAACATGATGAAACATTTAAGTATGGTTTTAAAAAAATATATTTATATAACAGAACATGCTCTCTCATGCTCTCTGAACTTCTGTTGCCAGCTCTTCCCAGGTCTTCGTCGATATCTTTCCGAGGTGATGGTAGCTTTGACAGTGAAAAGATATTGATTTTAAAAATAACCTTTTATATCGTTTTTTTTTTTCCCGAAATTTAAAGTGTTTATAGGTGTTTAATAAGTTTTAGGTCATTTAAAATCAGGATGATGAATAATTCCCACTAAATAAACTGAGCTAATTTTTTTATAACTATCATTTTCTTTACTGTTACTTCTTTTTATGATCAACAATAAGATATTCTTTAGAAACAAATTTTCTATAATCTTTCCTTATTCGATACAGATAGATCTCCAACCATGAAAAGTATTTCATTTACTTCGTATTTTACTTATTCATTTATTTCGTATATTACTTCGTACTTGGCTTAATTTTTCTATAAGGCATATATCCTACTTTACATAAACTTTAAAAATATTTTATTGCATAACTTTACAATTATAGAATTTTTTATCTTACCAGCAAAATAAAATTGTTATATCTAACTTGATATCAAAAAAGATAATTAGAGAAATCCCAAATTGTGAGAATATATCTGATAATCCACATATTTTTGTTTTCTATTTGATTAAAACCTGACTGTAATTATAGCACACTTCAAAAACACTCAAAATCGCATTCTATCCTTTCTATTATAAATATGACATGATTCACCTCTCATTAATATCAATACCCCTGACACATACTGAAAGAATATAATATTGCCGATAAAAAATAAATAAAAACACGATAGTATCTACTCTCGGGCTATATGTAGTAGGAGAAACACCAAGTCTTAATCCTTAAAGTTTATCCAGTGCATCAGCGTCCATATTGAAGAAAGTTAAGCTTTCTCCAAGTTTCGGGAAACTACATAAATTCAACCAATTAAAAAGATAAATTAAATTTATTTCTATTGCAATCATAATAATAAAATTACAATATGAAAAAAATTATATTATTATATAAAATATTTTATTAAAATCTTACGAATAATCCGAGAGTTATTAAAACAAAGCCTTGTGACAGAATTTATGTCATTGTTCTATTATATCATTTATTAAAAGAAACAATGAAGAGGGTCATTGAAAACTCATGAGTTGAATACGTCTGGGCTGAATGCACCGAAGGATACTCTGAACCGTTTCAATTATTATTTTAATGAAATGAGGTCTTCTAGGACTTTTAATTAATATTATTAAGTTAATAACTTTTGCGATTATTTTGAAAAATGATTTATTGTATGATATATATAAGGGATGAAACAAAATTACGTAGAAGACATTTTAATTATTCTGCATACAGAATAATTAAAATATAAAACTATAGTTCGCCCTGATTCTTCTCTAGAGACAGTTAAAAATTATTTAAAAGTTATCATTTCGGTTATAAAACTCTCTTTTTAATATTTAGGCTTATAATTTCTTTTACATACATAGGCATATAATGAAGACGAAAACTACAAATGTCCCATTTACAATAAAGCATTCCTAGATTTCTATAATATTAAAAATCAGTATCAGATATAACTGTCATTCTAACTTGGAATTAGGAAATGTCAAAATTTACATTATAAAATATTTTTAAATAAAAAAAATCAATACATCTCAAAATTATCCAACCATTACTTATTGATATTCTTTTCGACATTTCTTTAGAACGTATGACTTTTGGTAATTATTTATCAATGCACGGAGTATGCCGCTGAATGTATATACAATATGTGTTAAGCATTTATAGAGAATCTTTTATTTTCCTTTTAAGAATTACGATATAAAGACGAAGATTATGAATATCGATAATATATAAGACGAATCTTAATAAAACTATTTACTTTCCAGTGATATGCAAGGTAGTTGTAGATTTCTTATATACCTATTTTTTTCAATTTTAACTTCAGGGAGAGAAAATATAAATTGAGGGAATGGTTTTTCTTATATTTTTACTTTAAAAAGACAAGATACTTTTTAATGTGTAAATATAAAAAAAGTATTGGGGTTCCAAGAGGCTGGTATTGAGTTAAGTACACTTCTATTCAGAAACTAAAACTTAAATACAAAATAATCCTATGATAATTAAGTATTGTGTTCCAAAAAGGTAAAGAATAGCTTTGAAACTAGTTCAATCTAACAAATGTATTTAAATGAAATTAGTTTATAAAATAATATATATTAATAAAATATAGTTGTTCAACCTAAAGCTCAAACAGTTTTTAAACTAAATACTTAAAAGAAATGGCAGGAAATAACAGTATTAAATGTTTTTAAGAATCTTAAAAAGATGAGAACTTCCACTCTTAGTAAATAGAGAGAATCGAATTGGTGCAAGCGCCGTGTCTCCGCATTGAGAAATTTGATTATTGTATTCATTCTGAGAGGGATTTGACAAATTTAGTTATACATTTTATAAAAAAAACCATGGACGGTGAATTATTATTTGCTTTTCACAACATATATAATTAGTAACTATAAGTAGTAATACGAAGTGTAGAACCAAGCGACAGCCACATGAATACTCATAGTATATAAGATAAAATTACGTGATCCCGTAACTATACATAAGAAGTCCAGAGTTCGTGCAGTTTAGCGAAAACCCGTTTTCCTTATTATGTAAGCATATACTCAAGTGTATGCTTACACAATAAGGATTATTCGATTCTATTCGTTATTTTATATTCATGAACATTTTGTTGTAATCGACATTGAAGATTTTACATTTGCATACATAGAAACGTCTCACTTCTGTTCAGTGACCCGATGTACTTTTTTAATATAGGTAACGTGTTATTTTTACGTACGTTGAATTAACTATAAGTTCATATCTATATAATATTTATTTAAAAAAAAAATTAAATAAGTTTGTTTACTTACTTAGACATTCACAAGTTTTTATCCGTGCGCGCAAAAAGTACTAGACGGATTTAAATCAAGTTTAGTATAGTGTAACAATTACAACCACCTACATATACACTCGCATATATATAATATATTATTATGTTCAGACTAATTTTTATGGGAAATTTAAGATTTTAAACAAATGATATCCCTATATTTATATATATTTCTTAATAATTATGTATTATTTATTGTATAATTTAATTGTAGAATTCTTAATCATTAAAATAAGAGTTTTTAAGAGAAAAAACTTTTGTATAAATTGCAAGTATTGGTTGGGTTATTACGTTATTTTATTTTCTTTTTTACGTACAAATACGAAGTATTCGTACATTTTATGTGTGCGAAGAGCGTGGTAAAAAAAATAAAAGTTGCTAAATTTTACTGACCAAGAAAGGCGGTTAGATAGATAGGTCAGGTGTTGAAAGGGATAAGTTACGTTTTCCACATGTCTTCACAACCTGAAAAAAAAACTGTACGTTCAAGAGGAATTTTATATATAATAATATTACTTGCTCTGTATTTAAAAAAAAATAATATTTATTAGTCCTTTGAATTTTTCAAAAAGAGAAACGTTACATAGTTTCGAAAAACAGAAATTAATGATATTTCATACAAAAACGTATATAAAAACGGTTCATACGTGGTCTCTCAAATTATTATTGACTTAAAAAAAAGTACATAAAATACGGCGAATTTAGACATTTTATTAATTACGAACCGTTTGCTATCAAATAGCAAAATACTATTGATAAACCAAGAATGAAGTTCACTTGCTACCTAGAAAGGTACCGACAATACAAGACGAAAAAAAACCGGTTACTCGTCTCTTAATAGTTTCGTCGTCGTTTAGTAAATAGCTCAGTTTCGTCTCCTGGCCAAGTCGTATAAAATATCATACTCCTTAAATTTTTATGCGACGCGACGCGTAATGTACCATATATCATTATACCAATGTCCCGGATGGTGGTGAGGACGGTAATTGTCCAAAACCCCGTTCATTTCTGAGTTTTCTAGTAACCTTCTTAGTATTTCGTGAATAGCAAGATATTTACAATTTTTTTTTTTAATTTAGCAAATTATAGTAAGTGTTGCACACACTCTGTAATATACCTTCCAAAATATCCTGTTAGTCAGAATATTTTCTTTATATGTAATTATATAACTACAATTACTATGTTATTTAAGAAATATAAAAAATAAAATAAAACATATTGTTGTCAAAAAAAGAGTACCATTCTTGTTTTAAAATAATAAGCTTCTAAAGTATTGTATGGTTGTTTTGCAGGTTGAGTTTTTAATGACAATTTTACTACATACATTTCATATGAGATTGATTGCAGTGGTTCTAGTTGTTTGCAAAATTATTTATTAAATATTTAGACGTTTGTAAAACTGATCACAATAAAAAAATACCCGGCTGTGGTTGGTGTGTGGTTCTTCTTAGATCACGGTGCATTTGGAACCCTCATAAGCTTAGCTTTAAGTTGGAAAATGTCACAACCGAAGCTTATTTCAATAAGTATTCTGTTAAAATAGCTCTTTCTGTATTTTCCATTTCCATTCAAAGCGGAAAAGAAACAAAAAAAAATGTTTTGAGAAGAATATGTTCTGTCTATCCGTCCAAACAAAATTGAATTAACTCAACCAAATCTGCAGTTTCCGTTCAACTGTTTCATGACATGTTAAAATAACGTTCCGTTGAACTTATTATATTCAGCGATTTAATTTTCACGGAACTTTAATTTCATAAAATAATACAGTAATGTTTTGGATGAAATGAAAATATTAATTAATAATCCTATTACAAAATAATATAAACAGAATAAACATTACTTACGAGTGCAATGCCGCGGCTCATCTGAGGCGTCCCCACAGTCATTACCACCATCACAAAATCGGTTAATTGGTATACACCTTTTATTGAAACACTGATATTCTGATATTCGGCATTTAGTATCATTCAAACGCAGAACTGGCAATGTTTCCGGCTCCTGGATCAAGATACTGTCTTTTTGGTAAACATGTTTGTCGTCCACAATATCACAGTCAGTGAACTTAATCAGGGCAAGGATAATCCCGATTAGCATAGCGGTGATATCTGTAACAAAGAAAGCCAACCGTCAAATTTTTATGGACACTAGAAAATAGCTACACATATATGCAATAGGCTAATTACATAGATATAATTTCAATACAATATTAAAATACGTATTATAGTAATCATAATTAAATCTAATAATATAATCTGAATACGTATCTTTAGACATTGTGTACTTGCATATATTTTTTATATACTTTGTTCGGGAAAAATATAAAAATCATTTTTAAAAACGTCTAGGTTACAAGCTATAGTTAAAAAAAACTATAAAAATGAAGATTAGATTCGTTATAAATGTTATTACATTGATTTCGATCAAAAGAAGAAGTCTACGGTGTTCGTTTTTTATTTAATTGACTGAGTAATAAAACGTCGTTACCCTTAAATTTTAACGTCATTGCTTATAAGCTATGGAAACTAATTAAACCCAATCTATTACAAGTTTCCTACTTATATAGGAAAAGGCAAATAAAGTTTACTTTGACATGTTCACTTTCAATTTCTTTTGTCTATATTGAGCTCAAGCAAATTAGCTTCTTGAAAATGTTTGTAATATGTTCTTAACACTTCAATTTATTCAGTGCAACTTTTTATTTAAGTTAAGAAATGTAGAGGGTTCTTTAGATATATTTTCTATACGATAATTAATTTTGTTTTTCTTGTAAGTAATGTAAGCACTTAGCTTTATAATCTTAGTCTTATCAAAGATGCCTTAAATATTGTTAGAAAGAACAAAAATTTATGCATAAAACATTTATTCCTGTAATATGTATTAGTTTATATTAATTTTTAATTTAAAAATATATGAAGCTTATTTAAAATTAATTTATTATCTAGGATTTTATACAGTTTTTCAAACGTTGAAGCCAGTTATCAATAGAAACACGAAATCACGTAATCATAGTAAATTAGGCGACATCGTACTAAGTACTATGTTCATTTCCCGAGATAAAATTTTTTGCTTCCAGAAAGGATTTCTCCAAATTCTTTCCATCAAGACTTTGATTGCCTTTTTCGTATAAACACTATGTAGACGGCCAGTTTAAATCTATCACAAGTCGTTTCATTGAACCTTTCAATATCTATACACGTGACACAAATATTCGTGACACAAATTTTCGACTAATACTAAGCGGATGGGCGATGGATAATGGTAATGGTAATGCTATTACAGCAATTCGGTTCTCTTTATTACTACACTTCAATGTCATGAAAATATTTAACACCAATTGTCGTGAAAATAAAGATACAATGGATATTCATGTAAGAAAGACAGATTGCAAATACAAATGTTTTTTATTATTATAATAGTACTTATGACCGGCCTAAGTATATAAATTGTTAAGTTTTTAAATTGATATTATTAATTGAAATTGAATTAAAGTCCAACAAAAGCAAGGTAAGAGCAATTCAAAATATAATAAGGAATATTTAATTTCAAGTTAAACTAAGTTTATAAAGAACAGAACTTTTTATTCTCCTTCCATAAGAAAATAAAGAGTCGAGTTTCAGAGCTGTAATCAATCTTAGTTTAAACGATCAAATGAAGCCATGTCAAGTATTGGTTTGGAAATAAAATTTAAATGATAAATTACTTTCCTAAATACTCAATGGAAATACTTTAAGACTTTTAATAAAATACCGCTCCAAAAATACTGCACATGGAGTACTCGTAGATACATATCATATAATACAAAACATACATATCGCAGACAAAAATTAAAGCAATATATTTGTAACGAAATCTTAAACCGACATGTTTTAAGAATTTCATTCAAATTTTAATTAAAATCAACGAATTAAAGGATAACGGAAACATTCTAACATTAATTATAAATATTTATATAAAAATTCTTACTTAGAAGATGAAATTAATGAGGAACTAAACAATTACCAATAAATATGATTAAGCTATTAAATTTGTATATAACAATTTTCAACCCTTTTTTTAATTTTTTACCCGAGAACTAAACAATTAGTGATGTTCTAAAGTATTTACCGGTACCTTCTTTACAGAATAAGAAAATAAAGTACGTTTAAAATAAATTAAGTTTTTATACCAAAAATAGTTAAAATTACTTATTTTTAATTTTATTCAATTTCTGGGTCAGACCAGTTATAATGACAGGAATAACGTTTATGAAAAAATTTTACTATTATTTAATTAAATTTATAGAAAACACATCAGTATTTTTTTAAAACCTGTTTGATTAAATTTTTTTTAGTTTCAATGTAACAAATTCTTCAGTACTGGTACAGTCTTGACATGTATATGTATCATTAGTATATCTTAGCCTTTTTATCGAATTGGGAGTTAAACGAAATACGATACGCACGATATTTCAATTTTAGTCTTATGTATTTCCGTTTTGAATTCAGTGATTCATTAGAGGTGGGTTTATTATATGAGTAGATCCAATCAGAAAATATATCTGATATCAGAAACAACTTATATTTTAAAATATTTACTCAAGTAGATACTTTTTTTAAACAACACTTTTCCTGGGCATGAGGTCATATTATCGATTGAGAAAGATGAATGTATCCTAACCAGTAAATTTAATAAGTAGGAAACGGAAATCTCCAGAAAAATACAAAGGATTTTTTCTGGAGATTTCCATTCTACCGTGATCCGTTCCGAATTATCGATGCTTTACGTAAAGACAATATTTACTCAATCATTGAAACATTATTTATTTATTAACACATTAATTGTTGAAATCAAGACAAATCATTATATAAATAAGTAATTCTTATTATTATTGTAAATATTAAATAAATAAGTCATTTTTTTTAAATTAATTAAATTAGAGCCCAACATTTCTCATTATTCAATTAATTTGATACAAAAGGAAAAGGATGCTTATTTAATTTAAATACAAAACGATATAGCGATTAATTTACAACATGACGCAAACGTCCGGCTCGAGAATGTAGATTTATTCCAGTTATATTTATTTATATTTAATATACTCCTTAGTAAGAAATAAGGATTTTAAAATACTCCTCTTCCGTCTTATTTGTATTTCCTTAGTAATATAATAATTGGTTATAACTGCATATTTTATATCATAAGTATTAAGAGTTGAATCAAAAGGATTAAGTAACTTTAGTAAACACCAAAACCTGAAGACAAACAATTATTTAAAAGTGTAATAACTAAAAAATACATTACGAACATTACAAAATAATCCCAGTGTATTTCTGATATAAAAAATAACCGAAAAATTATATTTAATTGCAAATTTGAACAACATTCTAAATTCGTACCGATTCATCACCACGTTTCATCACCATAAATTTTCTTGAATAAACATTGGAGCACAGCTTCCTTTCACGCGAGGACCGGAGTGATTTTACATCGTATCTGCCATATTGTACGAAAATATATTTTAGTAGACACAGGAAACGAAAAATTATTTTATATAAAGAAAAAATCCTGTCACACAAGACAACCTAACTATTTGAATATCTAGATAACATATGGCTCAGAACCTGTAATTTTACCGCAGAATATCTGGATCGTTTGGGGTATTTCAATGCCTATCATCAGGACTCGCTGTTCCCGTAACAAAAAACTCAGCAAGCTAGAAGGCACGTAACTTGACTTTGTTATTAGACCTCTTTCAGCTGGTTAGGTAAGCGACTACGGTTCATGATGTAGACGATCAGACAGCCAAATTCGGACCTTCTGCTGACAACTGATCCGGAAAGGTATTGAGGTTCTCCTCCTTCTCCTCCTCCTCCTCCTCCTACTTGAAAATATAAGTATCGATGTTGCCTTATCACATTTTAATCTACATAGCGTTAGGCGAGTATGGCAATACCAGTCAGCAGATGGGAATGACATGCGGCATTTTTTATATGTTATCCTTGATGGCAGGTCTGCATCTTTTCCGATGATCCATTGAGTTACGCGAAAGCTTTAGCCGATAAGGGGTGCATCAGGCAATGGAGTATTTTATTCAATTTGCCGACATATCCATGTCCATGACCATAACGTCTCGAATATATTGTAAATTTTCAGAGTACGGTATATCTACTAGTTTGATCGGTTGAATTTCGGACTTCCTGGTCGTATAAGCATATTTTTTAAATATATTTTCAAGTTTTTAGTGTTTATTTGGTTACTTACATATTTTTATTTGTCATTCTATTTATTTCATTTGATTTAGACTTTTTTTTGTGATACCCATATTGAGGGATCATGTAAAATAATGTTATACTCCATTTTGTAGCTGTGACCATCTTGGATTTACATTAATATAGAATAAATAAAATTGTATTATTATCAGAACTAAAAGTGTACACCAACGAAGTGTAAAAATTTCAGATCAACCTGAAAACTGCAAGGGGTGAAACCCAAACAAACTGGGCAAGCTAAATAGAACCGTTTAAAAATAAAGTTGACATATACTAATATTTAGGGTAAAATAGTATAATGATATTTAATGGTTTGCCAAAGTGAAATAGCGAATTTACAAAACACAACTATCTTACACAATCATTTATTGACCTTTTTTCAAACAGATCAAGTATTATATACATAGAGCAGCGTTTAGGTTTCTAATTTACCCCAAGAAGTACGTAAATACTAAGTACGTACGTAAGTACATAAATAATATATTATAAAACTTAGCTAGAATAAAATGAGATCGTAAAATACCAAAGTAATATAATTTTCCACTATATCTGTTGATTTTATTTTTCTCTAGACTATTAAATCCGTATTTGCATTTATTTACAAAGTAGTACTTATAAATAATAAAAATCAAAATAACAACGGAATGTTTTTCCATTATAACCCTGTCCTCTACTTATTTTAAAAGGGTTTTTTTTTGTATAAAAAACATGAATATGTTTAAAGCTAATTGTCAAATGATAGGCAGCAAGTCGAGGATCAGAAATGAACTATATATATATATTATAGTTAAGTAAATTATTAACTTTATAATATAGATCGATGAATATGTGATAAATATTTCTATTTGGTTAAAGTTATATATCATATTCTTGCAAGTAAATTAATTATGACTATTATTATTAATAAAAGTTATTTTATGCTTATACATAACTGGATTAGAATCAATAAAGTAAACAAATATATAACCTAACATATATATGTTATATATTCCAAAATAATACAATCTACGATATCATAGTTATACCACAAAAGTTGTTTAACATTGCGGTGTCGGTATGAACACTCCAGTCAACAAAACAGCAGAAAATTTTAATAATTCAGCCGCCGAATACCGAGCGATGGCTACGTAATTTGATATCCTGAGCATTTATCGAATAACCAGAAGCTCGGCAATAAAACATCGATTCACTGTGGATGTGACAAAATTAAGTATGAAAAACTTATTGTGATTTTTATATTTTGTAATTAAAAGCGAATTAGCCTCATTCAACCTGACAGACAGAATCCTGTATATATATTTTTACTGGTTTAATTATTTTTGCTCTAGTTTGGCTAGTAACTGTTCCTAACCAGATCTTGTTCCTATTTTTTTTCTTAAATGGACCGCTTTTCTACAGAAAATTAATTAAATAAAATGAATGAAAAAAGCTTTAGGTCAAGTCAAGTCAAGGCAAGTTAAGGTCAAAAATCCCCGTAAAAGGCATCAATAAAGTTTCACAACAACAGATGTGGATCTATAATCGTTGTCTTAGATACATTTATTGAAAATAAATAAAAAAATTCGATATCTATAACAAAATTACAATTTTGTTTGAACGAGTCAAATATGTCAAAAGATATTGATTGATAGGTAGTGCTAGATTTTTCAATATCAAAAATTGTTGAGGCTATTTCTATTTTTCAAGCAAAAGCAAGTATAACTCTTTTGTATAACAAGCGGGAAAGTTAAATGGGTTTGTTTTACTTTTACACCCAAAATTAAGGAAAAATGCAATTAAAAATGGAGTAAAATATCATGGAATCTGATAACCTAACAAATTGGATATCATTAATTACAGATTTTAAAAAAACCGCTTTATCAAGAATAAATTATATCAATTTTACTTAAGTATAATTGTCGGTTACATGCTTGTTCCACTATATAACACTGCGAATATAAATGCTATATATCATTTTATTAGATTTTCACGAGAACACATTTGAAATAAAAATATTTTTTACGGATTTAACTCGCGTATAATTTTGGTTACATTTAGACACTACATCTCGTCTAACCGTGAACACGATTGCTGCAAAGCATTCGAAACGTCGGGTTAAAATTAAAATGTAAATGTAGTAAATTTGTTAAAATTAACAAGGCTATTTATAAAATAAAATATAAAAGTATATCATAAATTGATACTTTAATTACGTTTTTTAATAGCGACGTAGTATCGTGCACGTATTTATTCAAAGTTTCTCAGTAGTACTTAGTACACAACAGTTAGTTATTCGTAGATAACATAGTTTTTATCATTTATTGGTCGAAGAATTAATTTTCTCCATATAGAATAAAAATTGCTATAATAAAGATTTTTATGCCGAGATTTGAGTCATTTAGTAACGTTTCGTAGTCATTTATTGTAATTTATTAACATATTAATTACAATATAATTTCAATGATTCTAGGTTGATGCAGATTACCTATTAGTTCCAATTCGAATTTTTCAATAAAATATTGAATTTTCTAAATCGGAAATACTGGATCATAAACAGTGTGAAATTGATCAGTTCAATGCGCTCTGAGAACTCGCAATACACAAAGTTTTACATCAACAGGCTGAGTGGAAATTATAAATTTTTTACACTTATTACAAGTGCCTTTCTTATAGAAACGTTTGCTGTATTTAGTAAAGCAAAAACGAAACGTGTGTAAAAGTAATATTATAATAAATTCATCTAAGAACATGACTTTTATCGTCGTAGAGATATATTTAATAATTACTTTTATTGTTAAGTACAATTTACGATATATTTATAAATAGACGCTTAATACTTAAAACTTAACACATTGTTTCTACTATATAATTAATTTGTGGGGTGAAATAATCTTATTTATTGCCAACGTTAATTAAATCCTACATGAATCATATCATGTATTAGGCTCGGATATGACATGTAAAAAAATGAGAATAGAGAATAATATAATTGTTTTACTTATTGGTTATTAAAATCATGAGTTAGTCTTCTGTCATGGTCATGGGCCATAATTCTATACCACAATTTTCGGTTCAATTTTTTTTTAATTTCACTAATTTTGTTAGAAAAAAATCTAAATTTTATTCTTTTTATTGAGGTAGGTTCATCATCACATTACTTAACGTAAAATCTACTAATTTGCGTTAAAATATAATATAAACTACAAGCGCACTGCGCTGAACCTCTAACATATGCTGATAATAATTCTGTTATAAAACACTTTTATGGCTCCGTCCCATCTTTACGGCCGCATGGTACGGAGAGCTGAGATAATAGAGCTCAATGATAATTCTCTCCACAAACAGGAATTTCTGGTCTTAATCTTGTTTAGATGTTCTGCAAAGTTACAAAAATATTTTTTGAGTTACCAGTCAAGATACTAGAAAATTTTTACTGGAATCGGAATTTTTGGCTATTCAGTATTTCGATTTTTTTGATATTCGATAAACAGTTAAAATTATTTAGGTATATACATATATACTTAATTATAAGGACATTCTTACACATACATATATATATATACGTATGTATATATATATGTTTCGGTTGTCTTTGTTTTGGTTTTCTTAAATATTTAAATATTGTATTCTTTATCAATTATACTAAGATGAAAAATTTTTATTTAAACATGTTTAGTAGAAAAAAAAATTAAAACTATATTTTTATAAATATTATATAACATATTGTTTTTCATAAATAATATATTACGTATTCTATAATTGTTCACTTCCTGTTTATTTAGAAGTGGAAACTTTGTTAGCATAATGTCTTAATTAATTGTGAAAAATATTTGTTTAAACATATACTGTATGTTTTCCGTAAATAAATAAATAAATAAATAAATAAATATTTAGGTATATATTTTCTTAAAGGACGACAACACCCTCAAATTTCCAACAATTTAAACTTTAACCCTCATTCCCTCCCTTCAAGTATTCAATTTAGAAAAACCCTTTTTAGATCTCATAAAAACAGAACAAAAACAAAATTCACGTTCTTAAAACTATTACTGTAGAACAATTGTAGGGAATTTTGTCAGTCATTTTTCTTTTTAAATTATATTCTTAAAAAATGTAAACTGAAAACTTAGTCTTACTTGAGAATCAACATTAGCTTCCATCGTTGTTCTGCTAAAGTATACTTTTGATTACCTCATGTATTTCATACAGTATATGTTTCCTTTTGTATACGGTTGTTTTTTAATTAAAAATATCGGCAAATTATTACGACCTCTTACTAATACAACTGTTATTAACCTTCAATTTATATCTTTACCAAATAACATACTAATGATTTAAAATTGCGAAGCTTTCGAAGCAAAATTTTAAATAAGAATTTCGAAAAGGTTTTATCTCTGAAAATATGTCGAATATTTATATTACATATATAAAGGCGTTTGCTTCGTCTAACTAAAAAGAATTTTCACAATTTGCATTTATAAAACACAAAAAAACATTATGCAACAAAGGCAACAATTTCATAAAATCTTGAACGTTTTAATTGTACTTAATCTTAATTAAACCTTCGCATCTTTCATCTCAAAACTAAGTTCTCACAGTGTATTTAAAATATTCATGTTTGATCATCTCTAAACACAATAGGTCTCATCACATTTCACTTAGAAGCATTAAACTGAAGGAGAACCACGGCGTTACTTCATGAATATGAAATGTTCTGCTTTATAATTTACGTCATGGCTCATACCATTTATGAAAATGTTAAGAGTAGATTACACCAGAACAATACCGCATGTTGTATTAACAAATTGTTTACGCTTTGTTCTTTGTTCGCTATCTTGATGACGGAGATAGTTTACAAAAAATAATTTAAGTTGATTTTGAATAAGGATTGTGATTGGGATTTGAAAATTCATGTTATAATTATAATTCATCATTTTCCATTAACAATCTTAAAATCCGATAGTCAGCTATAAATATTAGTTTCTGGTAAAATTTAAAACAGCCTGCTGATAAAACAAGCCAGCTCAGAAATTCCCTTAAGCGGCGATTTTTATATCATAGGTAAATTTATCTGTGTAAAAAATTAAGCTTAAATATATTTTAGACATGGGTGATAGGAGGGGAGTCTGAGAGAGGTCAAAAACCCAGACACTTTTAGTTGATGTTCTCGTCAATGTGAAATGCATCAACGAGCTTTGTTTAAAAATAAATATTTTTTTAATCTTTTTAGAAATTGTAGTGAACCTAACATGTGTCTTACTAAGTTACTTTAAAACTTTTATTTCTACTTTTAACAATTTATATTGTCGTATATATCGCTTTTCTGAAAACTAATTTAAGAATATTTCTTTTTAAAACCTACATTAATTTCAATTAGTAAAACAATGATATGATGTTTGTTCAAAACGAATATTTAACAACAGTTTTAGATACCTACGAAAAATTTGAACAAATAAGTTTAGTCGCATGCACTAGCCTCAGGGATCGTTTTGAAAATTCCTTTCTTGTAAAGCACATAAAGGTTATGTAGCCCGGAAGTGTCAAAAGGCTTTAGTATGCGTTAATCTTCAGTAACAGGACTTTTTCTTCAATAACAATAGAAAGACATCATGAAAATATTTTAAAATACAAATCAAAATCCTATTATTCTTCTGATGTTAAGCACGCGACATGGTTCAAAAAATAATATTCATTCATTTAATAATTTTATAAGCTATGCTTTTCAACATTAAACATTAAAATAATACTCCTGTATAGCTTTCTGTAAAAGAAAGTTAACTCTATCTGTGTATGCATGTGTGTGTTATATTCGTATATTGATCAACATACGTATGAATCCCTTATTCAGTACTTTGGTTTAACATCTCTTGTCTCAAGACGTAGAAGTCAAGATTTTTTTCCTTTTCACAAAATTTTCGATCCGATTCTAATGCATTACTCAGAGGCTTTTCATTAAAAAAACGGTAAAACTTTTAGCAATTACCATTCCATAACCTACATGTAGAAATAATCATCGTATGGTTCTTATCTCCATTGACAATTTCTTTTTTTAATATATTATAATAACATAGACATATTACAGTGTGATTGTTTTTTTGTTAGGTGTACTTGGTAACATATAAGTCGTTGCATATAAGTTATGCAACTCTAGCACTATATTATACATAGTGCATACTGTACGTACTTATTAACGGGATTGAAATTTAACATACATCCATATTGAACATTATATAATCTTAAACTTTAATTTTAATCCTGTAGTTATAGTAATAAATAAATACCTTTCGTTTTACCTTCAACAAATAAATTAGTATTATAATATCTTATCTTATTTATAACATTGAAAAAATTATATGTAGCAAGTTCTATTATATGTACGTATAAAAAACTCGTTGTACAACATGCATTGCATTCTATGTACTTGTAAATTGTTATGTGGTGTACAATGAAAGTGTTAAATAAAATAAATAAATAAAAATAAAATAAAATAATAAATAAACATTAAAACACATGTTATTGAAATCAGAGTATCTAAGTTTTTGAGTAAATATAAATTATGAGTTAGACGATGTCGATAAGTGTAAAAAGAGAATCCCTTTTTAAAGTTATTTACGTGGCATTGCTAATTTTATCTATACTTTGATTGTAAAACCTTATTAACTTAAGTTATTAAAAATCAAGTTCATTAGTACATAGATAATAGTTTCAAAAGTGCGTAATAAGGCTCTTATCAGTTGTAATGTATTTGACCATAAACTTCATTTTTCAATAAACAGTAGTTATTTTGTGAATGTTCATTTATAATGTATACATACATTTTCCTATGAGACTGAGGTCAATACCTACGTACATTATTTAAACAAACATTAAAATAACTTTATTCAATATTATGTTTGAGAAATGTACGTAGTATAGAAATATGCAATATTTACACAGTAATGAGAAATACGAGTGTAAATTTGATATAAAAGTAGGTAAATCTAATTTTATTTAAACGGGCGCTCTAAAGGACAATGTTTAATGCGCAGTTTTGTAATTGTAAGTGGATACGAGGTACTGGCGGCTGAGTCTCGCTTTTGATTATAAACTAAATTTATTAAATTTGTTGTGATGGCTCCGTATCTTCATACACAATTTTTTTTTTAACATCATTGGTCAAAGTTTTTACTATCCCGTATGACGATAAACTGCCTGGGCCTTAGGAGTTAATAGTACCGGCGCGGTACGAACTAACTATTATTTAAAGTGCAATTTAAACAATCTTCCCCCGGGACTACACGGGATTTGGCTAATCCAGAATACAGAAATAGTATTCCCACAACAGTTTAAATGTACCTACTTACATACATTGGTTATACGACCTTATTAATTATCTTTAATCAAATTATATTCGCTCATACAATCACAACGACGCATTTGTGTTTCTTGGTGAAAAATATATTCTTATAATCCGCAGAAAAATATGTAATAATAAAAAAAAATAATTATAATTTGCGATGTCCATATCTGTTATATTTATAACAATAACATTAAAATATGTATAAGTAGAAAATGAAATATAAAAAACACAAGTATTAAAAAGGCCTTTTTAAAACTATCATTTGTCAATCAAAGTGTTAGAACATCAAACTGCTCTCGTCTTTTAACCGATGAAACATATGCTCTTCCAATTTTCTTTTTAAACTAGAGTATGTCAGTACACACTCTCGTGTAGAAAGAAAATTCGAATCAATATTAGGATTCCCAATAAAACTTAACTATACTTATTTTCTTATTCCTGGACCTCCTAATTCTTCTATGCTTTTTCCATTGATTTAAACTCTTTTTAAAACTCTTATTTCTTACGGTACAATTGTAATAATAAAAATGGAATTGTTGTAAATGTAGGTACAACTCTATATGTAGGTATTTTATCTGCGACTGTTTCAAAGTAAATTTTAAATGTTCCATCTATTTCCTTACGTTAAAGAAAGAATTATAGAATATATTAGAAATATATATATATATATATATATATATATATATAAAATATAAGAAATATTCCGTAGTTTAATTATTGAGATGAAATTTGGAAAATAAATATGAAATATTTTTTTTATTTCCACTTTATTATTTGTATAACAAATATATCATTGCAAGGTAGCAAATGATATAATCAAAATTAATATTAATTTAAAATTGCACATCAAAGGACAGGTGGTTGGGTTTGTTGAATTTCTTCAAGTTTTGAAGGTTCTCTTGCTGTTTTTTTTTTCCATCAGACTGACAATATATTTATGTTAATGTATAATAAAGTACCTGAGTTAAGTCATTCTAAGATTAGTATCAAGAGAGATGTGGCAGACCAAAGATTTTGCTATTCAACATTTTATATTATATTCATATTAAGTTTATATAATACCTAATATGAATATAATATAAAACTCCAATACACTTACAATATCCAGTTTAATCATATTGATTAAAATATTTATAGCATTGTTTTCTAAATGATGTTGGAAATAGAGACTCATTACTTTCAATTATTCAAGATTTTTTAATAATCTGTACAAAACCCATTTATTTTCCTCTTCGCACACCTCATTCTTGAGCTGTAGATTAAAACTATATTGCTAAGAAAAGCGCTTTTTTCTGAAAAAAAAATGCGTAAGTTCCTAAGTACATTAAATATTTGAAGCCGAAATTTGACGAAAAATAATTTATTAAGTATATAAAATTTTAAATACAAAAAAAAAACTTTAATTTATAATCAGGTTGTTTAGACTTACGTATTTTGTTTTCTTTTTTTAATATATATACATTTTAAAGAATGAAAATTTGTTATATTTTCTTACCTTTTTGTGTTCCCATGGTCACCGACCTGCCAATGAGACCGTCACAACATTATAAGAAAACTAAATTTTGCATGTTTCAATACACTAAGTGTCAGATTAGATGCACAATAAGGTAGTCATTATATTGTATTATAATTATTTTATTACAATATGAATTTAAAATATATTTTGCTAGTAAGCATCGAACTTGACGCTCTTACATATTTAAACGGCACTAATTATAATAATGGTTGTGTTTGCTAAAGTCAAGAGGGAGTGCAATCGAACACAAGGTTGAAGCGTCAGCGCGGGAAAATGTGTCAAGGTCATGCAGACACCACGATAACCACTCCACAGCGACCGCGGCGACCAGCCCTCCTCATCATGTACTGTACTACAAGAGCCTGTTTTTAATTATTCTTACGATTCTCAATCGAATTCTTAAAACTCACGCCTAATTCTAAGAGTAATTGGAAATAATATCACTATTTCAAAACTGAACGCTATTAATTTCTGTTTTATTAATATTATTGTGAACGCGTTTCACTTTGAAATATATTTTTTTTTAATTTTTGACATCTCACGTAAGATCGACCTCGCGGGACACAACATCCCCCTTTAGTGCCGCAAGAAGACTGGAAAAGCCGATAGAGGCCGCTAGAAACGAAATTGGCGCAATTTTAACGCATGCGCATCAAACTTGCGAACCGGCGGGACTCGATGTGACCCGATGCCCGTCGCTTGATAGAAAAATCGAGGACGTAATGTGACGTCAAGCGCTCGTACCACTAATACAATATGGGTTAATCGAACGAAACAAACCCAACACAAAGAGACGCAATTACATCATAATAAGTTACTATATCTATATTTACTTGAATATCAAACAACATAATGCTATAAGGATCATTATTGGTTACAACAGTTTAAATAACAAATAAAGTAAATTATGTGGCAGTTACGCCATTGGTCTGCTTTTAATGTTTCCTCTAGCTATTTTCTTTTTCTTGGAGAAATAAAATTACAAATCCTTTTCTTAATACCTACAGTTCGCCAAACAATGGGAAATTGTTTTAAATTATATTGATTGAGGTTGTGGTCTGTTTTCAATCATTCCTGGTTTTTCCTGTAGCAGTAAAATATCCCTCCTTTGATAAAATTGCGCAAGTAATAGACGTTACATATAAATATGTATAGAACTAACAAATATATACTTAATTTTTTTTTAATTTGATTTCAAACCATGCTACTATTTTAAGACACACTTGTGTCTTATGAAAATATTGTAATTAAAACAGTAAAGCACATTTCTGATAACCATTCTATCACTCTATTAGTCTTTACTTAATGGGAAAGTAATAACAAATTACTAAGATACTAAAACGTAAAAATATTACGTTCCTTATAATAAAATTATGGATGTAATATATCTGACCTCACAGAATATAGTTTTTATTACTTGATCTCTGAAATTTCTTAAATTCTCTCAGAGTTATTTAAACCAAAATACCTTCAATGTGGCTTATCGCTCTCATATGAGAACAAACAAGATCGGAGTTCTGAAAGAAGTAGTAATAGAATGTATTTATAGACTTCTTTATTAATGTATAAAGTTAATCTCATATAAAGCTATATGAACATCGAATTTACAAAAATACTTTTTGTATCACGACAGTATATACTCGTGACTAGTTTTTATCTATATTAAAACAATGAAGCGCCTGATATATTATTTTAGCAAAGTGGTCGTAAGTATACACGTCACCGTATATTTCAAAAGGCTATAAAACACACCCAAATTCCTAATTTACTATTTTAAATTCCTTTTTCAATTTAAATAAGTAATCTTTACCTAATAAACTTAATTTATTTTAGGTAATGATGAGCGGACTTAATATAATATTAAATCAAATAATTTATGGGCACATTTTCCATTTTTAATGCGTTAAAAATAACCGATGGCCGTAGACATCAATACTATATGACATCAATTTTCACCCATTTTTTATCAGAGAACCCGACACCAGAAGCAGAATTGGTACACTAGTAAAGGGGTTAATATGAGAAGCACCGGTAAAAATGATTTCAATTAGAGTCTGCCACCAGTAAATCTTTATCTCCCGGACACAGACAATATAATGTTAATGTTAATTTTAAAGCCAAACTGATAAACTATAATTTCAAAGCCAACATATTCGTAATTCAGGACATTGTCGTCCAAATATTGTTGTCTTTAGCTGCATTTACGTGTATCTTATATTTGTATTGGTATAAACATCCTTCGTGGTGAAATTCTTGGCCGCTCTTAATTCTTCCTCGGTGTTACTGCATAAAACTTATGCTAAAAACTTTCCGTTGTTTTTTCCTTTTGGACAATAAAGAATATCTATCTATCTATCTAGAAATCTAATAATACCTAATCTAGTACTGGAAAAGTTATCATTTTATCACAGCGGAGACCTACTTTCTTGCTCGAGTAAAGTTACATCAAAGCAAAAAGTGAGATCTTCGTATAAATCCCAGAAACTATGGCTTGACCTACTTTTCACGATTTATTGTTTTTGTTCGCTGAAGCAGTCATCGAGACACCTTGGCTGAATTTGAAACAGTAGGATCTCCTGAGACCATTAACTGGTGTTTTCGCAGGTTTGATTTGACACACGACGAATGTTTTTAAATGTTTTTTTTTTTTAACTCATTCATTATTAATTAGTTTATTTTTAATTACTTCATTTTGCTAAAAAGATAATATAACCGATATTGAGAATATACCGATATAAATTAAAAAACTTTATTTTCTTCATATTCACCCAACTTGAAATAGTAATGAATGAAACATTGAAAGAATTAAAATCCCTACAAGCAGTTTCATGACACGCTTTAAACAAAACAACTTCAGTGAAAATATAACTGTTTAAAATTAAATTAAATGAGATAAAACTCGATTATGTCAAAGTCTTGGAAAAATTCTAACATAATGTTTTTTTGTTTTATAATCCCACTCACCGTGTAGTCGCTGATTGGATGCAATATAATAAACGTTTAATTTAAAACATAATTAACAATTACCGTCAGGGATTGGACGCCACTTAAGAGCTTAAATAAATAAAACAACCCTTTATTAAACACATAACGGGGTGAGTAATTAAAAGTTTGTATTATTTTAAAACTACACGTGGATGGTATAAACGTGGATGGTTTAACGTCGAAAGGTAAATTAAGGATTAAAATACAAGATAACTTTTATATACAACCCCTTACTGCGATCGCTTTTTAAATGACTAATAGATATTATTGAGTTGTAATTACACATTACGAGATTTGGACCTCTCGTCTCTTGCTATAATATTAAAGTCTAAGAACTTTACTTTTGGATTGATTAAACTTAGATACTTCGAGAACAACCTTATCACTTCAATCCCTTCTTTTACTGCCAAATTTATATCAATGTATCTTTTACCAAGTTTTGGCTTTGAAGAACCGCCGTTTACAGTTAACAGATCACCGATGCCTATATACTTGAGAATATACAAGAATATTTATAAGAAGATTACGTTGCAGTGTATCAACTTTTAGAACCTTCATATAATTCCGTCCCGATACAGACTGTTGTATAAAAGTTAAATTTATCGAAACGGAAAAAGAATCGACAGTTCAATTGGCAAAGGACGTTCGGGACTACGGTCGCGGTTTTGAACTGCCCTCGTATCGATTAATATCATTTTATGCATTTATTTAAAATACTTCAAGGACTTTATATACGAGTAAATTGTTACAGCTTTCCAGGAAAATATTCAAGTAATTAATAATTAAAACTGACATCAAATTACTTAACAACAATAATCAAATAGATGAATGGATTTTATTACTCTCCAGGCTTTACAATTATAAATGTGGTTAGTGGTTTTTTAGTAGATATGGTCAATAAGCAGTGATTTATGAATCATACAAATACCGTGTTCCCTTTAAACCCGTTGTCACGATTAATGAAAACAAACTCAATATTTTAACTGTGATAGAAACACGTTCCGTTCTACGCATCCTAAAGTAAATTGTATACAGATTCCAACCATAAATAACACGTTAGCCGACACTTACATTCCTTTTCACGCTAATTAAATTTTATTGTACTTAAATAGAAATGAATACTGCATTATTCTTCTAAACGGACTATTATTGAAATAAATTTTATATTTCGGGATTATTATTTTTTAATAGCCTGATTTATTTCCGTACTTAATATAAATGATATTTTCAGTCACAATGATAATTAGGTTGATGTTGTTTAAGTTATAGTAATAAGTACGTATGTAGTTCTAGAATATTAACTTATTGCCAATAAAAGTTATTAGTTTTCTCTTTTTATACTCAAGTCTAAAATCGAGGTTTCTTACAAGTTTAACATTTCTTTTTGTGCTTTGAATGTGTGTGTTTTGTTGTGTGCCTAAAGAACTTTTTTACTTCGATACGATTTTTTTTAATTAAAAACCCTATCTATTAAGAACCAGGCAATGTTTGGTGAAAATAATTTTTGAAGATAAATGATGAAAACTAGCTAAGTCACCTTTAATTTCAATTAGTAAGACAATTTCCAAGGTATGTTACTTTTGAAATCTTTATTATTTTTCAAAAATTCTTATTGCTGTATTATATTGCAAAAATTCTTGTTGATGTTCTATTTCATTGTGTGGATAGAAAAGATCGTAGCGCCTCAGTCAGCGGTACCTAGGAATAAAATCAACAATTAAATTTTATTAAGCAATGCTCCAAAGTAACGGCGTTTGGAGTAAAATCTGCCGAATCTCTATTACGCTCTAACTTGCAGAGAAGAACGAGAGGATCGCAAACAACTCTCGCTTGCTTTATTTATTCACTTGTGTCGAGGGATTGGTCAATTTTTTTTGTTAAATTAACGTAAATATATCATAGATTAAACTTTATAAATAAAATATAAAAACGATAAATATATCTCGATAAATGTAATTACATAAAATGTCGATGAAATATCTAACTTTGTATCGTCTAAATATATTTTCTCTGCGATGGGAAAAATAACTGACATATAGAAAGGTACTATCCAGGTAATGTCACGGTTTTTCGTTAAAAATAACTTAATTACGCTTTGTTTTATTAAATACCGACTCTTATGTTACACCTTTTTTATTATATAATTTTGGGTGTAGTTTTTATTCCATTTGGGTTTATATTTTTCACATATTTGTCAGCATTTTTACTAGGACTTAAAAAAAAAAAGGATTAAAAATGTTCTATAACTGACATTCTTTTTACTTAATTTTGCCAAAAAATCAAGCCAGCATAATTTATGGAAGGTATTTATAACACATGGGTATCTGCTGCCTAGACTAGCTATGTCATACTCATAGAGATAAACTAGAACCAACGACCACAACGTTTACCTTTACAATTTTTATTTATAACTATATAATTCGGCCTACCAGTCATCGCAAGACAACCAGTCATTGCTATGCTTGCTGGCAGAACCCGTTCACGAATATAACGCAAGGATCTTTCATCAGCTCTTCCGCTATATTTGAAGAGTACATTAGTACTGTATGAAGTATTGCGTATTTTCAAACATTTCTCTTTTCCTATTATTTTAGAATAACGCGCTCACTTAACATACAAAAATTGATCTTTATTAGTAAATAAATTAGTTTTCCTCACTTTCGGTTTAACTCGATTTTAATCACAATCAAAATAAATGACGGTTTGTTTACAAAAATTTAATGAAAGACCATTAAATTAATTTATATGAAGTAAATACATGAGCACGGGCCAAAATGAGAACGCCCGCTGTGTATAAGGTTACTTTACACTTATCGATAAATTCAAATAAAAAAACATTTAATCTATGCTAATTATAATATAGTAGTTTGAATATCATTATTTAATTATTGTCAATTATTATATTAATTAGGGATGTATACAGTAATACCTTAGAAGCAAAACTAAATAATGCTTTTATAAATGTATTAATAATACTAAAAGTTGTAAAATGAAAAATATATTTATGCCATAGCTTGCTTTCGAGAATGTTCTGTATTTCGATGTCAAAAGTTAAGCCTAATCCTTAGAGTCTTTTAAAAATGTTTACTATAAAATTTTTACAATGTACACACACCCTATTGTTTCTTTAACTTTAACCCTATGGGTAACAGACGTTAGTGTCGCCGTTCACGAAGCAGCCTATTAATATGAATCCGAAACCATTTAGTTTCCCGTCAAGAAAATACTTGATGCATTGTTATAATTATCGTTATAAGTTATTGATCAAGTAGGCTCTTCATTATTGAAACATACAACAGTTAACAAAAAATTTAAATAATATATAGAACAAGTCAAAAAAATTTCAATATATGTTAGTTTAAATATTCTTGGATCATTTCAAGTCATCCTTATCACAATACGAATTGTTTTTACAATAAAATATAAATCATATGAATATTAGTTCGTTGGTTACTAATACCTCTTTCTTGATATGTCCATCAAATACCCAATGGATTAAAAGTATATCAAAATAAAGCGATTATTTCGGTAATATTCAAACGACCCATTTCAAAACATGCCACACCTAATAACAGTATCGAAATAACAGATGTGAATTTACTGAACTTAATCCGAAGCAGTGAGTGTCAGACAAACGTCACCTTAATACGATCTCGCTCGGTTGAGCCAGTTTCCAATGGTTTTAGAGATTTTATGTTACGGGAACAAAATATTATGAAAATTAGTGTATATTAAAATAATAACTTTTAGGTAAAAACCCACTTTAAGGCTAAAACAAATCAAACAATTAAAATAACTTGGTGAGAGTAAGACTAACATGTAAAGTAATCAAATATTATTTTTTATAAATTTGAGAGTTAAGTAAGAGTTTTTGTATTATGTACCTAAGCCCAAAGGCTCACTAGTGCGAATATTGTTAATAAGATATAGCAAACTTACCTGCTCTACAATTTATTTGTTTATTAATATTTATAACTATTTATTTATGATATTTGCTCCCGCGCCGTCACCATCGCGCCCCGCCCACTATTCCGAATTCCAGCGTGGCCGGTGGTAACGAGATCGTAACACCGGCTTTTTGTTTTATTTCGAATTATCTTTTGATCAACTTCGCTGACGTGTTAAAATTAAACATATGGTATCGCAGACTATGTTGTACCCGAACATATAGACTCACCAACTGTACGTTTTTGTATATAAGCAAACACTTCCACTATTACTATTTTTACTTAAACTAAACTTAAGTTAAACTCACGTGAACAGAAATTAACGTGTACTGAGTTCACGCCGCGATTCCGCTATGCTCAGATCTCATTAAAAAGGACCCCGAATGGGTTCAAAATTAGTTGGGCAAATTCTGATAGTACAGTTGGATAATTATATAAAATAATAATAAAGGAACACGAAAGCTCAATACAAAAAAAAACTTTTACTATCGGTAAAAGTTGAAAGCATTCACAATTTATTATATTCAAAATATATTCGGATCCCATCGTCCCATAAATATAGATTTTTGTACGAACGAGGCATCGCGATTCTCAAAGGATTTCAGAAGCAAATAGCAAGAATGGAAGTATTATATATATTGGCTTAAATTTTGTAAACTTATATAATTTATTAATAAATTTACAACAAGAGTATTACAACCTTTGTAATGATTTTAGTAATTATATATATAAATTTATAAGCAAATAAATATATATAATTACTATTAACTAGGATTAAATCAGAGGCAATACAAAATGTCTGTTAGGTGACATTTTATCTTTTTATAAAACATGCTTTGCTTCATTTCACAAAGATGAGATCAGTGTCAGTCGACTCAAACGACAATTGAATAATGGCGTCGTCGCGGACGTCAGCAATCAGTTCATTGGCGCAAGTGAAGATAAGTGCCCTGCGTAACGTATAGTTTAATATTAAAATACACAGCTTCCCAAAGTGAAAGACGATCAATATACAAAATTCAAAGATTCATCATTCATCAAAAACTTATTGACAACCTTTGACTCTATCTATTTTTAATAATTACACAAAGACTTGTTTAGTGTTAACGAGATAAGATAAAACATCTAGTTCTTATTATTAAAGACTTTAAGAATGTTAATTACATGATTATGTAATTTTTTGTAAAAATATATGTAAATTTGATTCACTCAAAATATAAATATACACGGACGGAAGAGCTTGATTATATTTCGTTGAGTTACTGATGCAAGTTATGACAAGTCCTCATCTTAAGACACTACCTTGTTGAACATGATTTTTTGATTGTACGAAAACGTAATTAAGTAATCAAATCTTTTAATTATAAAAGTTTATAATTGACTGCACCAATCCTCAAAATAAAACACAATAACAATATAATAATAGTTTACAAGATTTTTGTATGTATTGCATATATAGTAAATATTTTATATTGTCCGGGACAGTTATAACTAGTCTATAAAATGTTTTGCAAATAGTTGCTTCCTCTGAACCTTCTCCATCAAAACGATTGATAATAACCATTAATAATACAAGAAGCTTGTTCACAGATGCGAATATATCAATTAAAAAAGTCATTCAGCCTCTGTCTAAACGGTTATTGTTCCCACGATTAGCGTGTACAATCCTCATTACAAGCTTCCGCAATTAGCAACGGGCTCACTTTCTAACTGCGGTGTTTACCTTCCAAGATACATCCGGAGAAACATGCAAACTGGTATATTTATAATAAATGATATTAAAATATCTATATCGTATGAAAAGTAAGTATTTATTTATAATTCTCATGTAACAAGGGACAACTAGATTTTGTGAAACAGCTGAGGCTAAATAATCCCAACAATAACAAAAAAAATCGTGTACGTGTCGGAACGTCTGACAGAAGTGATATCTTAAACTTTTTTTTTTTTTTTTTTCGCAAAGAAATGCCTGTACGCATACCACACCAACGCGGGGGCGACTACGTGTTTATATGACGCTCGCACCCACTAAAACTCTGCGGTGAACTGTCTCTGCCGCTTTAAACACTGGAGGGTGCGGGAACGCTTCATGCAACATCTCTCCGGTATGCAGCTTGGCCTCCACAGGCCCCCACACGGGCACGCTGACATCGCGCGCCCAAATGAGCTCCTTGGGCTGGGGCGCCGTACTGGTTCATACAGTACAGCGCCTCCTCACGGGTCTGCGTGCAATGACGGTGAACTCCCCCGAGTCCACTGCCCGCAGGCCCAAAGTGATATCTTAAACTAATCAATACAATTCTTGAATATGTACATTAGAATTTCGTACGTGTAAATAATTATACTAATCATTGTAAGTATTATTATTTTAGCCTACAAAACACGGCTATACTGTATACGGAAATTCTGCTAGTGCGAAGTTCGAGTGGAAGAGAGGAAGTCTATCTACCGCTGCCAAATACGTGTGAGATGGAGAAGTCAGGTAGAATGGCGCCCTTACGCTTTACGTAAGAAGGTCACTTTAAAAACTATTATGTTACTACGTATAATAATTAATCTTTTTAATAGAGAAGCCAGACACTGATCGAGATCTTTTTAATGAACCGGAAATTTATTATATTTTTGTTTTATATTTCAATTAAAAGTAGCGCGATAAATGCCGCCTGAGAGCTTTGTAATTAGTGGATAAGGTATGAAATCTTTTTATATGTTGTATATTTTTTAATTATATTTTGAAATTATTTTACTTGCATTAAAATGTTCAATCAATTTAATGCTAAAATCTATTTAGATCTAATATAACTCGATCTTTTTTGTTTGGATCTTGATAAATTCTATATAAGTAGTTATAGTATTTGGGGAATAAAAAAAAATATCTTAAAAAGATATATTTGTCTATATCAATCGCTGCGGAATTTTATAATGAGTCTAAAAAACAACCACTAATTATGATGTTCTGGGTAAAATAATTTATAGTAATCAGGTTTATTTATTCTTTCAAAAGATATAAGAAATCGATTTTATTATAAATACCCTATCGGTAATAATCGATAATATCGAATTAAATTAATAATATCGTAATAAATCGATATAATCGAAAATAGTCGATAATAATCGGGAAAATCGTAAAAAATAGAAAATATCGATAATAGCGTCAGAATGGAATCAAAAATAGATACGCCATTAACCGGGTTTAGTTTTTTTGGGACTCCTTGAATACTGTCGTATTTCATTTAATAAAAATTATTCCCTATTTTGAGCCAATCACGCGAATTCTTTCAAAAATTTTTCTTTAAAAATACTCATGTTGTTTTTTTATTTTTTTTTCGGCCTTTAAACTTTTCATCATTGAACGTTGTAATTTATGGTGAATTCAATGTGAATTGTTTCATTAAATTATATTCTAACAAGTTAAACCTGTTTATGTTTATGATGAATATTTTCTTCACTTGCTAAGTTCGAAAAAACATTACAAACAATGCATGCTCTTTATATACTCGAAAACACTGGAAAAATCTTATTATGCTAAAAGAACACAAAATAATTAATTCAACATTTGATTCATAAATTCAGAAGTGTCTAAAATACTGGAATATTAGACTCAATCATCTTTCTATACCAATTTTCGAAGTTAAATATTTTGTGACATTTTTTTCACTCAATATTTCATATGAAATAATATAAATAACATAAAATTGCACTTTTTTTTTGTATCACAAACTAAATTAATTATAAACTGATAGTTCCGTTAATGAAAATAAATAGGTAGTTGTGACCACATAACAATTTAAAAGATTTCAAGCGAAAAAGAATATAGAAAATATTTAACTTGCGTCAACCACGACATTACAAAAATTCTAATTCTGTTATCCAGCTTGAATGACATTTAACGCATCATTGACTAATTTCATGACCACCCACAGTTACGTGACATTTAACTCTGTCGTCGGGAAATATAATAATAATATCCAGATGTTTTTAATAAAAGATGTTAAAAGAGCTATATTAGGAATATATTATTTAGTTACATATTTACTATAAATAATAAAATATAAATAAATTGCAAAACATGTATCGTAACAGCTATATTCAATACAAAGTTCTTTGAAAAATTGTTACATATCTAACTCATAAAAAATTTTAGTGAAACTTTTGGAAAATGCTTTGAATGCCATGATTTTAATAACAGATGAGCTAGAACTATTGTTTATGATGTAACCTATATACAAAAGTATCTACTACATACAAAATTTTACAATTTAGCAAAAAAGAGTGAAAATTCTTAAATAGAGTACTTATTTTTAGACTGCAATTTCCAAATACCATAACACAAATTTTTATAGCATCTATTAATATAAGGACTCGACAACACCATGTTAATATGTTAATATTGTTACTAATAGCTAACATTGTCGACACTTTCTATCATTACAGTCAATAACGTACATACTGATGAGTTACAAAAATAATAATATATAAATGAGACCAGTCGCTAAAGCACAAAAGCCTAAAGTAACGAAAGACTGTCAAGTATGAGTTAGACTGCAAAAATTGGATCAATAGCAAAAGGAATTCATAGTCCAAAAAGTAACTGCAACAGCCGTCGAATAAACAGTGAAACTCTGTCTGATATTTGCGCATTAAAATTAAAATTAAAGTTCCTAACACATAATACTCTTCACTAGAGTATTAAACCTACTCTGTTTTGAGCTATGAGTCCTGAACTATGTACCGTCTTGGAGTTAATGTGTGCGCGGATGGACGAATGGACGAACAGACAGATATCCCAGAGAATCTTATAACACAGCTTTTCCTATGTAATAAACCAGGTAAGTCGTCCCTCTCTGCAACTTCACATTATACTTGTCACAGACTAAATCTCTCCCTTGGCACTCGATTCACTTCACTATTATACCAGTATTCAATAAACTGATATAATCCTTAGACACACCCGTATTACACAGCTTTTCAAATAATATAACGTAGCTCAGGAATACGAACATTTTCGATCAAACCTAAGGTTTAAAAATCCAAGGCTTAAAATCTTAAGGCACATAATAGCACTTTTTGGGTAAATAATATGGCCCGAAATAGAATTATACTTTTTATCATTAAAATTTAAACATCAGTCACCCTGCATTAAAATGATACATTAAAATTATTTGCAATATTCTTGGAGACACACACCTCCTCCACATTAATTAGAATGCAATGCTTAATTAGTTTCTTATTGATGATTCCAAAATATCGTGGAATCCTCAATTCATGATACTTCATTAACGCCAATAAGGATCTATAAGGGCCCGCGACTGGAAATTATACCGAGTCTCACATACACATTTTTTTAAATTGCCAGTCCGATTAATTGATTTAAATAAAGATTTAAATCCAAAAGGGTAGAAGGAATTTCGTTATTAGAAATGTAAATTTTTATGAAGTTAATCGAAAAGATAGAAATTAAATAATGTGATGATTATTTCAAAAACAAATCGTGTAAAATTAATTAAAGTTTACCTAATAAATACCTCCGAGTTAACCTAATAAATATAATCTAAACCTCTATATAAAATATAATTTATGAAAATCGATAAATGAATATCTTAGTTACAGTTAATTAAATATTTTAATTATTGATCTCTTCCAAAAAAAAAATATTACATTAACCTTATCTTTTTTGTTAAATGCGTCATACAAAATGCACCCATCGATGAAATTAACAATTATTTGAGCTATTGACACGGGTGTAGCTGCCGGCGATTGCGCAGGCGGCAGACAGGCGCACGCGCAGGTAGGCCTAGCGAGAGCGAACGAGCCACTATTATCGGATTTCTCGCTCCCAGCACGTGGTGGGGCTACAAGGCGGCGCGGGCGTTTGCTTGTACAACATTTATATTTAGTTTATAACCGTTCTTTGCCGCATACGCACAGGTTACTTGAACTTGGAATTGTGCTTCGATAATAAAGTGCAACAGATGAGTGAGAATGTGTTAGGGCTAAGCCTGTATTGTAGGCTCTGTGTCTCTAAAAGACTTTGGCATGGGTGGTCGTAGACTAATCAAAGCTGCAGCTTTGCTGATAGCTTTAGGTTACAGCAGTTTGCTTGTTTATCAAGGCGGAGTAAATTTCAACTTCCAAGAAACTCGGTCAGTGCAAGTTTCTGATTTATCTATAGAACCCGTGACTAAAACAATTATTATAGACAGTGCTCAGAACAAAAATATAAGTTTGGATGATATATTTATTAGTGTTAAGACAACTAAACATTATCAACACACAAGATTACCAATCATACTGAAGACATGGTTTCAATTGGCAAAGGATCAGGTAAATTTATATTTTTATTTAAACCTATAGTAATGCATAAATGAATTATACTTTAATTACTTAGTATTTTGTTTATTTCATATTACTGTTACTTAATAACAACTTATTTGGTATAATTTGAAAAAATGAAGCTATTAATCGATTATATTTAGACAAAATCATTGTCAAATGGCGCATTCTATAATTCTTGATCGTCTAATCTCAAAAACGTTATCAAAGAAAGAACACAATTCTAAACAGATTTTAAAATTGCAAATTAAATAAAGAGGGTAAATATGTAGATTACTTTCAATACTTATGTTTAATAACTTCTGAGAGATACCAGTTTGTAGCATTTGAATCAGCAATTTTTGTTTATCTTATTTGTTTACTATTTATGACTTGTAAACATTTTTATTTCCTATCAATTGACTTTTGGTTTCAAACAATCACATTGAAGAGTCACTGCTGGCTGGCGGGTTATATTCTATAATGTAGAATCAGTTATAGGCATTATATAGCAGAACGATAGGCTGTTTACGTTTTAATTCTATGTACAAAGAAAAACAAATAAATCTTGCATAATCTGAATTAACGACCACAACATTACAATTTTTATCTCCTATCTTCTTTAAAGCACATAATAATAATAAACCTGTCTGTTTGTTCCAACGCTCCGAAACGCTCCCTACGAGAGACAAGCATCTGCCAAAATGTCTCTTTATAAAACCTGATATCTGAATTATAATTTTACTCAACTGACTTGTCTAACAAGGTACCTTAAAAATGTAACTTCTCTGATAATGTTTTTTTGTTATAGAATCTGTTTCATTGATCACGAATTTATAAAACTTTTTATAAATTGGTGATCAATGAAAACAAATTCCTAAAATTTGTACCTGTTGCTGTTTTTTTATATATATCTCTTAAAAGTTAATCTTTGCGATTCGAAAATCTTACAATTTGATGTAAGAAATATTTTTTTTGTCATTTAATATAGATTATTTTTTATTTAGAAATGTCAAGCGTTTCATCACGTTTCAAAAACATCGAAAGTATAACAAAATGTCATTTGACTATATATTATTTACCATGAGTAAGTATTTGTGTAATTTTGTTGTAATGTTGTTTATATTATTGGCAAATATTCTTTGATAATTTTTTTCTATGCTAAAGTATGCGCGTATATATTTATATTATTTTTTAATTTTAATTTCCTGTTACGAAAACAATGTCATTCAATCATGGCTCTGTTTCCTTATAAGGTAAAGATTTTACAGTATTTTCTTTAAGGTGATATTTTGTAATAATCTTAAAAAGGAAGCTAAATAATGGTTTTATAATAATATCATATCTGATATATATAATAAAGGTTAGTCGTTTTCAACTAACCAGCCTGTTTCCCAAATCTGGAGCGAGTATAATCGACCGTTAATCCAACTCCAAGGATCAACATAAATATCTATTGTACGGACACTGTGCTTGCGCAGCGCGTGGCACGAAGGCGCGCGCCGGCCACGTGACTGGATTATTACTCTACTTTCCTTCTTTTGTATAATATCTTTGAAATATTTTGGATTATAAAATATTTGTAAAATAGAATTTTTGCACCAGTGAGGCATCGCGATTCTAAAAAGATTTTGGAGTTAAATATGAATCAATTATTATTGTATCGAAAAAAAGTAATACCATACTAATATTTTCAATGTGTCTACAAATTTAATATCAAAAAAAGATTGGAAAAGATAGGAAACAGCTTTTTTAAAGAATTAGCACATTAATTTGAAATTCAACTTCTTCTTCTTCTTCTTTAATGCTTCAGTAATAGCTATCGTACGTTTGTCACAAATGATATCAGCTAAATTTATGTAAGACATAAAGATTATTATTATTTCAATTAAAATTAAAATATGTGATGCTCATGGTTGACAATAAATAATAGAACACAATCTAAGAGTTTTTATAAAATAATTTTTTCATTTTAAGTATCAACACCATCTATAGCGTAAAAAGTAATATTAATAGATACAGAACCTTTTTAATTGTTAAAGTTGAATTAAAAGTACTAAATTTCAAAGTAATAGAATTTTTCTCTTTTTGAAGTATATGACAAGGAAGAGATAGTACACTAGTAATTTGTACTTAAAACTTTACCTTAATGGTTATAAAGACGATATTGCATCATTATTATTTGATTTTAAATAACAGCAGCTTCCTTCTCTCTCGTATGTGTAAAGAAAGTGATGGTGACTAGTTTTTTTTCTGCTTAGTCTTCGAATCACTCATCGCTAGACTCGATGCAGTGTCAAAATATTAGGCAAGTATCTTGTCACAGTGTGATTACTTGTTATTGTCAACTTAAAATATTTTTGTCTGTCGGACTTTGCAACATCTGTTGTTTTTCAGTGTGACGTTACATACGCCTCTACACAGATGGTTGAGAATGTGTTACGGTTGTGCTAGTATTGTATGCTGTATGTAAAGAAGACTTTGGCATGGGTGGACGTAGGATCATGAAAGCTGTAGTTTTGCTGATAACTTTAGGTTACAGCAATTTGTTTGTTTATCAAGTCGTAGTGAATTTAAGCTTTCAAGAAACTCAATCAGAGCAAGTTTCTGATTTATCTATTGACCCCGTAACTAAAACAATAATAATAGACAGTGCTCAGAACAAAAATATAAGTTTGGATGATATATTTATTAGTGTTAAGACAACTAAACATTATCAACATACAAGATTACCAATCATACTGAAGACATGGTTCCAATTGGCAAAGGAACAGGTAAATTTATGTTTTTATTTAAATCTATAGTTATGCATAACAGAATGATACTTGAAAATATTTTTTCTATTTGTTGAGTAAATTTTTTGGTACTCTTAACGCCACCGCAGCAAAAACTCTGTGAAATGTTTTTTGAGATTTTCGAAAAATATAAAAGATGGATTATAGTTTTTAGGGCGAAATATTATATCTAAAAACGTAAGTGAATCTAACCTAACATAATCGGTTTCGAATATCATCCCGCAAAATGACAAAAACCCGAATTTTGAATTCGGCCATTAGCCATGCGATTATTATGAAACAAGTTACCGTAGCAACGAACGCCATGTTGTTTGCTGATTTTCAACACCACTTTTTCTTAAAAGCAAAATTTCATTTTTTTTCACATCCGAAATACTCATTTTCATAGCACTACTTAATACAAAAAAAATAGCATTAACCGAATTATGATGCGGTACATTATATTTAGGCAAAATCATTATCAATTGGGTATTCTATCATTCTCGATCGTCTAATCTCAAAAATGTTATCAAAGAAAGAAAACAATGCAAAAGGGATTTTAAAATTACAAATTCAATACAGAGTAAAATATGTTCATAGGTCGCTTTTAATGCCTTATGTTAAATAGCTTCTGAGAGATATCAGGTTGTAACACTTGAACCAACAATTTTTATTTATATATATTCTTATTTGTTTAGTATTTATGACTTGTGAACATTGTTATCTACTATCACTAGACTTTTGGTTTCAAACAATATGTACATTTTAAAGTCAAAAGGAAAAAAATATTTTTTTAAGTCTAAAGTAAATTATTACCTCTATATCTAACAGCTGGGTCATATTTCCAATTATCAAAAGTGGTGCAGTCACATTGAAGAGTCACTGCTGGCTGGCGGGTTATATTATAGTGTACTTTTATTTATATATATACTTTTATGATATCCAGATTTCCTCACAGTGTTTTCTTACACCGACTTCACCTGGATGAATGAACTTCTCACTGCTGGAGATAACATCTTAGATATGTCAAATTAGTTGAAGGCGTTATAGAGCACCACGAAAGACTATGTACTTTTTAATTCTATGTGCAAAATCTTGCATAATCTAAATTAACGAGCGAAAAATCACTATTTATATCTCCTATCTCCTTTCAAGCATACAGTAATAATAAACCTGTCTATTTGTTCCAACGCTCCGGAGCGCTCCCTACGAAAGACAAGCATCTGCCAAAATGTCTCTTTATAAAACCTGATATCTAAATTATAATTTTTAAACGAACTTGTTTAACAAGGCACCTTAGGAATTCAACTTCTTTGATAATGTTTCTTTTTGTAGAATCATTGATCACAAATTTATAAAAAGTTTTATTGAAAAAAAAAACCTTAAACTTGTACCTTTGATTCAACATGTGTAGCTCTTAAAAGTTTATTAATCTTGCTTTTCCAAAGGCTTACAATTTTATTTAAGAAATAATTAATTATTTTTTTGTCATTTCATATAAATTATTTTTTGTTCAGAAATGTCAATGCTTTTCATCACGTTTTCAAAACATCGAAATTATAACAAAATATCATTTCACTATATATTATTTACTTTATATAATTTTGTTGTAATGTTGTTTATATTTTTGGAAAACATTCTCTGATATTTTTTTCGCTGCTAGGGTACACGTGATAGATATTTATATTATTTTTTTATTCTAATTTACTGTTACGAAATTAATGTCATTCAATTATGGTTCTGTTTCCTTATAAGATAAAGATATCACAGCAAATTTTTATTTTCATTTAAGTAATAATCTTAAAAAAGAAGCAAATAATGGTCTTACATTTATGTTTTAAAAATCTCATATCTGATATATATAATAAAGGTTATTCGTGTTCATTTGTTATCAAGCCGCCTTTTTCCCAAATCTGGAGCGAGCATAATCGACCGTTAATCCAACTCCGAGGACCAACATAAATATCTATTGTACGGACACTGCGCTTGCGCAGCGCGTGGCACGAAGGCGCGCGCCGGCCACGTGACTGGACTATTACCCTGCTTTCCTTCTTTTGTATAATATCTTTGAAATATTTTTGTGATTTATGTTCAACTAACTGAATAGATTATCCATTCTAGAAGTATAATATTACATATCATATGTTATTTTATTATTCTTAAATTATAAATGATAAATATTTATTATGGGAGCAGAATTTTTTTATTTTTTTTATTTAATATACAAAAATATTTTAAACATTGAAGAGAATTTAAGATTCATATACGAAAATCATATTCCAAGCAATATATTACATAAAAGCCATAATTCGTGGACAGGTCTTATTACCGCATATCGTATTTCTTCTTATCGGCCATTTTAGATTATTTTATTTAACCTGTTTATTTATATAACCCGTCATGTTTGCTTTATTCCAATAGTGTAACAAAATATTACATTGTAGGCTTTCAAGGGCGCTTCTTATCCTAGTCAGTACAAGTCGCAACCACCACCTTCTTGGTCGACGAGGTAGGTATCCATAACGGATTTTTCCAAAAGAAGCAAAAATAATATTTTGAAAACATTTCTTATCCTAGTCAGTACAAGTTCTGAATAACTAGGCTCCATGTTCTAATAACTAAATTTGCAAGCTACCAGTAATAACTTGTAAAGAGTAAATAACTACATAATGGCAAATGAAAAGCTTTAGTAATGCGAAAGCTGATTACACTCTATTTAATATTAGGTATAAAGGAAGTTTACCTACGTTATTATTGTGAGTGTGGATGGTTGATACTTAACAATAATCTTATATTTATAATGGCACATTTTATATTTATCCACGTTATAGCTTATAACACATTTATTCATATACGTGCAAGCATGAACAGGCATACAAATGTGGAATTTCAATTGGAATAAATGTTTTCCGCGTGTCCATTTTGATTGACGCAGTCACGGACCCTTAGTGATTTCATTTAATAATATCTGCGTTAAAAAGTAAACGTGGCTTCCTATTATTATAAATATTTTAACATAAAAAAATTCGACTCTGTAAGTGTGATTTATAAATAAGTATTATTATATATTTTTTATTTTACTAATAAATTCGAAGTTAGTGATCATGAATTATGACGTGTTTTATATTATTTTTTAAGCTTTCTTTAACAGTAAAAGTGTTCTTTAAAAATAAATGCGTTTTATTTAGATATAGAAAATAATAGCTTTAAAATGTTAATTCAACTCGATCAATAATAATAATAATCATCATCGTTAGTTAAAAAATCTATACCCATAATATTTATGAATGTACATGTTTTATTTGTGTTCAGGTGTGAAGAGCTTTTTGTAAGCGTGGTGTTGTAATGAAAAATATTGATACACGTCCCTTTGTTGGACACTTTGTAGCCAGCAGTAGTATTATTATACTTATCAGCGGCAGGAACATTAGGAACATTGATTTTTGGGCCAAAATATATTTCAAAAACTAATGATACATATTGTAAACTATTTTTGTTTTAAATAAAGGAAATGATAAATCTCTAGGTTTGAAAATACTTGGTTAACTTGGAAACATCATGCTTTTTGAAAAGGAAAGCCTATGTGTATAGATACACTACTTAATTTTAAATGTTCTTTAGTTACATATATATATATGTATATATATGTTTAGTTTTTTATATATATATATGTTTAGTTTTAAGCTTTATATATATATATATGTTTAGTTTTAAGCTATAAAATACCCAATGTTTAAATATTATTATTTTACGATACCGTCTGTATTTTATATAAGACACGTAATTTCATAGATTTATGGATATTGTTAAAATTTAAGTGATTGTATAATATCCTGATTGATATAAGGAAAAACAATTAATAAATTGATAACAAATTATGACTTTAAAAGATGAATCAATTTTATTTAATATATAATAGACAATGGCCTATTTAATTTTGTTATTGTAAGAATTACATAAATTAAATATACTTAATGATAGTGTTTCCACTTGTTTAATTATTTTCTGTGTTCCAGACGTGGTTTTTCACCGACACGGATAATCAGCAACTGCAAAATCAAACAAGTAAGTGTTTCTTTGTTGTAAGCATTTTTTTTTCTAGTTTTATCCCAAATATTTCATAATTGAACAAATCAAAGAATTTAAGATAGTTTTATTTAATATGACAACATTTTTAAAGCATAATTTTAACCGACACGATTATACTACGATAGTAAACTGTCTTGTGTCATTTAGATATACGAGTATCTTTCGTTTTGTTTGTGCAATGGCAAACTGAAAGTTTTAAAAAGAAACCAGAAAATTTGAGTCGTTGAGAATACTTTACTAAAACTTTCTTGTCTTTGGGAAACATCAAAATAAATGATACATTTCCTCAAGGATAAAATTTGTGATATCAAAGTTCGCAAATTTCAGATTCTATTTCACCATAAAATCAATTCAAAGATTTTATTTTTAAAATTAATTTAGATTTTTGGATTTATAGTGATAAGATCGGTGTAGAATAAAAACCATCAAAGCGTTCAATGGCTCAATGATTAGACTAACAGGACGTTTTCCTAGAGTTCGCGGGTTCGAATCCTGCTCGTATCGATAAATGTGTCATTCTGTATTTATTTAATTTTGGTTTTCATCTTGTTGCCAGACGGTCACATTGTAAACACGAAGTGCTCGGCGTCGCATCAACGCAAACACCTCTGTTGCAAAATGTCAGTGGAATATGATCATTTTTTGGAAAGCGGTAGAAAGTAAGTAGTTACTCATCAACATCAATAAGTTTATGATATTAGAAAAAGATGTGACATATATTTACAATACTTAGAAAAAAAACAAAAACAAAAAAATATTTTTTAATTTTATTATTCAAATTATAAATTTATATATAAACTATTCTATTTATACAAATTTTTCACAAAACAACAATATTGTTTTAATTAAAGTTCATTTATTGACTACTCAATAGTAGGGTGAACGCTGTAACGTTAGCTAAGTCGTCTTTGTAAATATAGATAGGCCGATTATGACTTTTTCTCCAGCCGCAGACCTAGTCACTTAGTTTGGTTGCCGAAGTTGGTGAGAGTGCGTTATAAAGGTGATTATGTACAGAATGGAAGCGAAGTATAAAAGTGTCGATATTATTTTTGGCACACTGGCTATGTTCCTTACTAGTGAGTCCAAATGATGACATCCTTATTGCGCCGCCATTGCTTGAGTCGATAATTTTATTTTAAATAGTAATGAAAAATGTATGGACCTGACTTGAACCTGCAATCTCTATGAAACAGTCTAGTAGCTCTAGCATTGAGTTATCGCGCCGCCACCCCCTCGATGAATTTTGCAATCTATATTTGTCTGCTTATGATATTATACATTAAAGTAAAACAGTGTATTCAATTATATTTTTCTTTATTTTAAAGCTAGCCCCAGGACCTACATATTACATAATTGTAATTAAGTAATCTGTAGGTGCGTTATTACTCATATGTTAATAGTTGTAAATGAATGGCAATTATAGAACAATTAAAGTTACATTTGTAGAGTCAGTGTCGCGTCGCGATTACCGCAATTAATCACTGTTATAATTATAACGTAGGTGTAGGACTTATAATTACCAAAGACAAATGGGTTGTACCGAATATGGTCGAAACAGTCCTAATCAATCAAACGTAATTATAATAAAATATTTTAACGACTTAAATAAATGAAGATGTTTCTGTTTCATTGTTACAATATGACTTCGAGGCCATATTTATTCGCTTCATTAACTTTAAACGGAGATCAAGCCAATGAATCCAACGGTCAGTTGAAACCAAGGGGTTGAGTGCGTTTTGTTTTTAGTAAAAACAAGGTGCTCTTAACTTCTGTTTATAGAAACTTGTTCAGTAAATAAAGAACATGAGCCATTGTTTGACGACTAATGACTCATTCCGAGTAGTTCTAACATAACCATCTTCTTTACATGTCTCTATAAAAGTACTTGACATTTAACATTTATACTATTTAATAACACTTTAAATAAAAAAATCTTACTTGTAATTCTTTTTTTTTTTAATCTGTTTTTATTTATAATTTTTCATATACAATCTAAAACAAAGCTCGCAAGCAGAGACATTAATTTTTTCATATGACTTTTATTATAATTTACCAAAAAAACGTTCATAACTCAATAGGAATAAAAAAAAGACATTATAAATAATTACAAATTAAATATGCGGTGTATGCGAGTCACATCACATTAACTTCCCGGTTAAGAAAAATTTAATATTTTATATTGAAATATATTATTAATATATATTTTATTAATAAAATCCATTCTATCACTACTTCACTGATGTAATTAAAATACCATATTTATTAAATAAGTCATCAACAAATTTGATCATATTTTTTGTTTAACTTTTCTCTTAAAAATAAAACTACGGGATATATTTTTTTTTCAATTGTGATTCCTTTTTGCTGACATTAACGAGCATTACTATTTCGCTGAAAAAGTAATGAAAATTCATTTTAAAGAAAAAAAAAAAACACATGCCGGATTTTGCGCTGAAAACTAATCAGTTCTAAGTTATGTATGTTATGTATTAAAACACATCGATTGGAACAAAATAAAGTCAATTTCATAATCAAGCAACGTTTTTGAGAGTCTTCGGATGTTGCCAGAGCTCGTGGGCGGCGACGATCACATTTCACCTGTGACCTACAAGCTCGTTTATAAAAAAAATTGGTACCGATAAAAACCTCACAAAGTAAAGATATTGCAAAAAATACGATTTCGAAAATCGGAGTGATAACAATAACTTTCTTAATCAGGAAGTTAATAAGGAATAAATTGGTCATATTTCTCTTTATAGTGAATAGATTTAGTAAAATATAATGCAACAAAAACTATCCGTCACATCATACGTCCTCGTACCTGTCTGTTGACTTTGTTATCTCCGCATCTCTTTAACAAAAGATTTCATGGGCTCTTTAATGTGGGTCCAAGTTATATTTAAATAAACACAACTCAAGTTAATGGTTTTTTGAGAACAAGTTCAATATTATTATGGGCTCACAATGATTTTCACGCGTTTACTCATTACTCCTACCAATGTTTTTGTTAGGTTAAAAGCTTGGGTTTCTTCCCATGCCTTTAAATAAATATAGGTATATGCTCATTCATCGAGACTTAAGAGAATTGCCGCTATTCAATGTACTGTTGTAATGTTTCTAAGTTTAAAACTCATTAACTTCTATATCTAAATAAATATCTGACCATTTAAAGTTTAAGCACGGGATCATAAATAAAGCAATAATGATATTGACAGACCTCCCACATTCCCATACCAGATATTTTATCTTAAATTAACAAATTTTTGAGATAAAATGTTCACAGAAGTTGAGCTTTTATGGTAATGTAAAATAATATCTTCTATAACAAGGTCTTGGCTACTACCATTAAACTATACAAATATACGTCTATTGTACCGTTACATTTTTAATTCAAATGTTAGTTACCTTTAATATTTTTTTCTTCGTCGTAAAATTTAGGTGGTAGAGTTAAAATCACAGCTATTTTAAAAACAAATATCAACACGTTTTTGTTCTTACAATTTAAAAGGCTAGAAATGGTGAGGTTTTATTCTTATTTAATATTTATCTGCATGGTTATTCCACTCCTTCCTTTGCAATTACAATCTTTTAAATTAGCTTCTTGTATTCTTAAATAATATGACATAACAATATTCTTTTTATAAATATAAATATAGATAAACTGTTATGTCGAAACTATATACTTATAACATAAAATCACTTAAATTTCTTAAGTGCAAAACCTGATATGGTGGAAATTGGATCCGTGTTATGACTTAGCACAGCAGTCATTTGTCGTACGCCATCTTGCAATATGTGGTCTCGGTTGCGCAGACGCTGCTCCTGTTATTTGCGCAAAGCGTAATGTCAGTAAATTATACTGCTACAATAATTATTATTGGCACTCGAAGCAAATCTTTGAAAGATAAATTATACAAAGTATCGGTCCCTGTAATCAAGTAATTTTATCTACATATTTATGTTCTTTAAGCTTTTAGTATTTAATTTCCTTTCCCAGTAAACCATACATTTTTTAATTAATAGTTTTTATTGGATATTTCTTTACTTTTTTCTTTTAGATGGTTTTGTCACTTCGACGATGACAACTACGTAAATATTCCTCGCTTGGTGGCTGTGCTTCAAAATTATAACCACCAAAAAGACTGGTATCTTGGAAGAACTTCTATATACGAACCAGTTAAAATTTACCAGAAACCAACTAATAAGGTATAAAAAGATATAAGGTATTTTACATAGTTATATAAAAGTGTGATGTCTAAAAAAAATATATTTAATTTAATTTTAATTTACATTAACAACTTTCTTCTGTGAAAATAAATAAAACACTAATAATTTATGAACTGTATCCTTAAAATGTTGTATTTAAATTTTGTTGCAGTTATTATTTTCATTTTGGTTTGCGACGGGAGGCGCTGGATTTTGCATAAGCAGAAGTTTGGCTTTAAAAATGTTACCAGTAGCAAGGTACTTATTAATTTCGTATCTCATAAAATTTATTATTCAATAGAATATTGTCTAATTCTAATTTTTTTCCATAGTGGAGGAAGATTCATTAGTATTTGTGAAGGCATTCGTTTACCAGACGACGTTTCCATGGGTTTTATAATAGGTAACTAATTCATTTAGAAATTATTTATTTTTAAAATTTGTTAACTTTAATTTAATAAAATATAAAATGAAACCTTTTTAGAACATCTTATGAAGAAAAATTTAACTTTAGTGCCAGAATTTCATTCGCACTTGGAACAAATGAAACTTCTTATGTCTGAAACTTTCCGGGACCAAATATCCTTTAGTTACTCAAAGACTAAGAACACTTGGAATGTCATCAACGTCCCGGGATTTGATTCCAGATACGATCCGACGAGGTGAGCCTGCAACTTTTCTATACGAATTTTAGCACTTTTATTACGAATCTAATATTGAGATATTAGTTTCGTCCTATTTATAGGAAGGAATCTTTCAAACTTATGTTCTACAAGTGAATATTATTTGTTGCAGGTTCCTGTCACTTCATTGTTTTCTCTTTCCGCATTTCAAATTTTGCCCAAGGTAGTCTAAAGTGATACTGTTTTGTACATTCCGTACAGATTTGAAAATAAAAGTAGGTGCAATAAAGGACATTGCTGTTGAAGAGATTGTTAAATGCGTTGTGATATTAATTAAATCATTGAAGTTGAAACTTTAACAATCACCGATTTGAGCTCACACCTAGTAGTACATTATGTCTTATATAATGTTAACTGTGATATTAGATTATGTTTAATTTTAAGTTATGTTTATACTCTCTTAGCTTATAAATATTATGTATTTAAATTCATTAAATTAAATGTTGTTGAATAATTGTTTATTAAATAAACAATTGTAAATTGAAACTAAATTTTATTAACTGCATCATTCCCTTTTTTAGTTATTTTGATTGTTTAAAAATATTTAGTATACAAGTAAACAAACTTTTAATTAAATAATAGTTATAAACTTGACTTTTAAATCTCGAGAAACTATGTTTATAAAACTTTTGAGTATTTCAAAATATATCATAATGAAATATTGGTAGTATTTTCAGTATTTGTTGTTTTTAGTAAATGAAACATTATAGATCACAAGCGAAGCTTAGTTGAATGCAATGCTATCACAGGTGTGCAATGACGAAACACAATGAACAAAAAAGTATAATGGCGTCGGAATATAAATGGAATGCATTACAGATCGCAAATCTGAACGAGATGGCGAGTTGTCGTGTTTAGTATTCAAGAAATGTTAGGTTAATGTCCTTACTGCGTGTTGATGCTTTAATATAGTAATGGATACGGTTTGCATTTTATTGTAATAAAACTAAAGATTAACTTAAATCTGGGTTTAATATCAGTGGAATACGCATCGAATAATTGAGATGTATGTAAGTTGACCGTCTTAGAACATTTTTTTTAAACTCTTATTTTATAGATATTATTTTATAATATATATTTCTATCGATGATAAGAAATCCCTTAAAGGATTAAATACGTAAAGTAAAAAATATGTTCTGACTAATTTAATCCTTTAAATTAAAAACGAATCAATTAACTTAAGTTCTAACATGAGACGATTATGAAGCATGAAATTTTCTTTAAGCTTCTTAAATGATTAATTAACATTGACATGGTCCATTCGCTCCGCGGCGGCGGGTCCTGGCGTTTCCTGTCCAGCCACCTGCCCGGTCGGTCTTTTTATTTCTAATCGATTATCAACTGCAGACTCATTCTTGGTAATTGGCTTCTTCTTTAATTTGTTCTGCATCACTTATAATGACATGGTGCAGCTTTATCTATAGCAGTTAGTCTTGATTGATAGATATCGAATATTATTTATTATTTATTAATCGTTTCTTCTTGTTCACTTACCATTAAATATTTCTTAATGATAATTTTTGTTTTAAAAATTGCGTCACTCTTAATGTTATAAAACAAATGTCATAATAACACAAACCGAAAGTTGTCGGTTATAGTGACTGCATCAATAAAAGCTTGTTTTTTTATTGGATCCTCAATAACGATTTCCTATAATTTGCCTTGTGGAGCGATTAACTGGACTGGTTCAGTTAATGGGTTAGTATAAACATAATTAAGCTTTCAAAGAGCGCCGATTAATCCTTCATCTGTTAGTTGAAAATAACGCACAAATAAATTTAATAAAAATTTTCTTTGCCGCCTATTATTCTCCGAATTTATTTGTAAGAATCAACAAAATTGCGAATATTCTTGGGTATTATTAGATAATATTATATAACATTGATAAAACATTGGTATATTATTATAACCATAACATTCGATCACAGTGTAAAAGGTAGTATATGCTCGATCACTAAACATTTCTTATATTTTTTAGGTTTTGTGAATACATAAAATTTACAAATGTTAAATTGCCTAATCATGAATACTACAACTTTCAAGCAGTGATATAATTGACTTCGAACCAGTTAATAACAGTTTTATCGTCAAGACAGAATGACAACCGGTTCTTGTCAATTAAACTTCCCTCAGCTGCGACATGTTCAATGTTGAGAAACTGATTTACCAAGATTTTCCACTTGGATATAAAATATTTATAAAATAAACTGTGTGTTCTTAAGAATTTGCATGGCAACATGTGTTTTGTTGTGCAATTTATATAAAAATTAACGGTAAGATATTTTTACGAAGTCAAGATCATCACCCTTGGAGTTGTTATTATGATCACCTGTTTGTTGCTCATTTTGTATATCTGTTGTTATATATATATATATAACAACAAATAATGTACCGTGTGATTATTTGTTATAAATAGTTCTAAATAAAAATCCACGACAGTATAAATGTATCAGTTTATAGTGACCTTTTATCAAAGCTATTATGTCCAAAATAGTAAATGAACTATTTCAAAGTTAGCACAAAATTATTGAACCAAATAAAGAATGGCCTACTAAAAGTCGGCGTAGCATGAAGCGGATGGCGGTGCAACTTGCTACTTGGTACTTTTCAAAACAAGATGTGGATGGGGCCGCGGGCAAAAGCCAGTATTTAATACTTTCAATACCTGCAAATATGCACCAAAATAAAATAACTTTGCATTTAGACAGAATTTTTAATTATAACATTTAGTTTTATTTAAATTCAGCTCCAGTGTGTTGCATTAAATATTAAATATGAACCCAGAGTCCTTTCACTTAACCGGACAATGTAAGCAGTGAAGGGTGCGGCGCGGTGAGGTCACGCCTATTCAAATGTGCTTCATATCTTTTATCTCTGATTACATTTTGCAATTCAGTGCGCAGTTGAAACCTATCTGTAGTCATTAATCCGGCTTTTGTTGCGACAATTCGTGGCCAACCTTTTGTTAGGTTTTTATCTTTATGAGCTTGCTTTTAGTTATGGGTAAAATGATATTATTTTTCTGAATAATATGATTGTTTTAAATTGTGTCTTTTAGCAAAAGTTTAAAAGTCTTATATTTGTCCTCCTGCTATATATAATAAATGTCTATGTTTTCAAGACGGTCACCTTGTATTATTTGAGACTTAGATGTCATGGTAAATAATTCCGTACCTACAGCATATAGCTATGGAAAAAATGATAAAAAGCGGTATAAGAAGAGCGCCAGAGAATATCTTGAATATGCTAATATGTCATATTGTGTAGGTATAGGTATGACGAGGTCGATAAAAAAACTAGTTTATTTGATTTGTTGTATTCAGACGAGAAACTTCTTAAATTAAACCTTAAATCTCATAAAATAAAATATAAAGCACTGTAAAACATCAAAGATGTCTGCTGTAGTCCCGTACTAATATATTTTGAATGAAAGTTAATACAGCCTTTAAAGAATCAAAGCATTCCCAGAATTATAAAAGATTTGATCTGAATGCTTAGTCTACCTATTAACTTTATTGAAAGCCGGGTATTGTATGACACTCCTACCATGGAATACTGATGACCTTACAGCGGCACACGATTATTTCTTTGTTAAAGTTATCAACATTAAGGTATTTTTTGTTAATTTGTTATTACACAATCAGTGACATGATTTAAAGCGTCTATTATGTTAATGTTTCTTTTATATAAATATATAGGAAATATTATGTTATCTTAATAAATATAATATTTTATCATTGGCAATCTGTGTATGCGTGTTAAAAAGCGATCTATCTGAGTCTGGCAAAATTATTGCTCTATTAACTATTTCTCATTATCAGCACAAATGGACAGACGACAGCGCCCAGTCACGAAACGATCCGACAAAATGATAATTTGATATTGGACCCGGTATCAGCGGCTGTATGCAAATTATAGTTAAATGTACGTATGTATTGTGCTTATGCTTACATAATAAGCTTACATAAATCTATTATAAATTTCATCGGACCTTGTAATCTCATAATATCAAATTCAAGTATAAGTTGAGCTAATTCCCTCAAAAGCACGATACTGTTGTTTTTTTACTTACTTTAGACAGAAAAAACCAGAGATAAAAGTTAATCAAAAACTTCTTGTTTTCCTTTGAGTCCAAATGTACGCTATTGCAATATACAAGAGGCCACACCCTAGATTAAATCTAAAGTGCAGTGCAAGCGAATTTATCTCGTAAGTTCCTTGGAATAAACTTCTTAATCCCATTATAGTCTTAGAAATATAATTTACTGAACGGAATCTGTGCTAAAGGCTACCAACAACAAATCAGATTATAATGCCCCGTAGCCTCCAAAATGCAAAGTTAATAAAATTAACAATTATTATGTTAAAGTTATTTTCATTTTTATTTCTTGTTTAATTTTACAAATAAGTTTTTATTTGTCATAACATTAAAATTTATATTTATATAATGAGACTTCTAAATAATAATTTTCTTGTAAACTAAATTTTTATTATTAAAAGCTACACTACAATAAAACTCCAACACTTTTTATTAAATAGATCTAAATAGTTCTGAGACGAAACGCATTCTCAAGTGTTAATATTAATCTACGTATATTAAATGACATATAGAATTATGTTGTAGATAAATAGCGACTGAGAAATGTAAAAAGAGTGATTTTTATATCATATATTTATTTTCAAAATATAAATTAATGACACATATAATTTGTTGACTATAATTATCTAAATGGTGTTATATACAATATAAATATTGCCCGGTGAAAGAAATTAAATAACAAAATAAAATGAAGATATAATTGAAATATTAAATACATGTTATAACGCCTATAACCTATGACTCGCACTAGTTAATAAAACGTGTCTGTAGAAGACAAATAATGCAGGTTAACTTCAGCTTTGGTGTGGTTATAGTACCCTGTAATTTTATAATTAAATTTATATTAAAGTGATGTAGTAAAAGGTAGTTTTGAAAGTTGTAAAATAATCGAGAGTGCTGAAACTAGATCATATGTATAAATAAAAAATAATATCCTAAGTTGCGTGAGCCACCTTAATTGATGCAAATCTTATCTATGTCTTGATTTACGTAATATTACTACGTAATTAAACTGTATATTAAACGAACTACATTCCTGACGCCGATGAGTTTATCAATGTCTTTATTGTTTTCTACAAATATCTATTGTATTATTTAATTATTGATGACACCTAATACAATCCGGTTAAAGAATTAAACAATAGAAAAATATTTTTAAATATAATCTTGCATAATAGTAGACGCCGATTGTTATCAAAATTGATAATTTTTTGGTTTCAATCGATCCATATCATAGGATAACGCTTGGTTCTCCATATCTGAGAAAAAACATAGAAAATAAAGGAGCTCTCCTCTTACTGCTTAGAAAAGACGCTAAGATTTTTTTAGAAGTACGTTAGACACACCAAACAACCATTTTTTTTTGAGTCCGACTATTTAGAAAAAAACTATATACTTAGAGGAGCGCCAAAGGTTTAAGTTACTTCCACGGGTCTACCTATGTTGGATACATACAAAGTCGTTTTAATAACTTAAAGCCGTTTTCTTAGTTTTACAACCAACTTTAATTACTTGCAATAAAATGTATTCTTCACGTTTACGACCACTTTTAAAAAAAATTACCTTAAAATTGTAATACTTTTTATTATTTTAAGTTTATTATTGAAATTTGAGAGAATTAGCTTTTAATAAAACTATCAAATGAAGGAAAAAAATATGTTTGTGGAAATTTTAATATATTTAATTTTAATATTTTTAATATTTAAGATATTAATCTTACAACATAAATCAATAATTAAATAGTATTAAATTTTTAAATATACGTTTCACATGAGTGTATGTAGCTTACTGGAGTCACTGCCAATATCCATTTGTTTTTATAAAATCCTTACAAAATATATTATTTACTTTTTATGTGTTTCATCAATACATTAAACCCTGACATGTGTAGTTAAATTACAAAGCTAACAAGCAACAAAAGAATGAATTTTAAAAAGGAAAAAGATTTTGTACCACTAACTGCAGGTCATATAAATAAAATTAAGAATAGCTTAGCTTGTAGAATATATTTCCATAAAAATATTCAAACCCTAATATTATATTTAATGTCTTTTTAATGCTTATATAAATTATTTAACTCTGGTTACCATTAAGTCTGTGCTTATTGCCAATGCATTACTATTTAGTAAATGGTCATCAGAACATTAAGATAAAGAAAAAGCATGTAAAAAACTATAGGCTAAAAAGCAATTGAATTCTATTAAAGAATTTTAAAATGATGTTAAGTTATTTAATATTTCAACTACTTTTGAAACTTTCTATATCGATATTCCAGATATCTCAACTAAATCTATACAGTGCTGCTGCTGTGATATTACTACCGGTCAATGTAGATCATTGTCGTATGGATTTCAAATTAAAAAAATATATATTAGAAATAATTAAAATTTTTAAATTAATTAATTTTAAAAGATAAGTTATCTATAGGGAACATCTGTTAAAAGTCTCAGATCATTAAAACACATTGTTCGGACAGACTTAGTATTAATATATAATACCTGTTTAGACTGTGGTATATTTCTAGGGTTAATGACAAAGAGTAAAATAATACCATTAAATAAATCCAGCAGTAAATTCGGCCCTACTTAGTACAGACCGACACCAGTTTTCTCCTCATTAAGTAAGATTTTTAAAAGGAATTATTCTTAAGTTGCTTATTTTAATAATAAAAACATTTTTACCTGGAGTTTCAAAGGCGTTCGACTACGTAATATGAACGAATGAATGAATGAATGAACGAATGAACAAATAAACGAATGAACGAATGAATGAATGAAGACATCACCGCTACTAATTTAACCGTGACCAACCTCTATAAGCCGAAGGATCATTCAATTTCACAAACATTTACAGTTAAGAGTCTGCCTCATGCAATACTATAGTATAGTGTATGCACTGCTAGAGAACTTTAATTAAACTAAGTATTTGGAAGCGAATGTTTTCAAATATTTTATTTACAATGTTTATCGCAAAACAACATTGTGTTGCACTGTATTATTAAGTTTTGTTATAAATATTAATTTAAAAACCACAATGGACAATACCCCCGATATCTTACATTTAATATTTTTCATCAAAAACCGCATCTACTCAAGTTTCTGTATCTAAGCCACTAATAGACGTAGCGGTTGAAAAAACTTTGCTATTTACTCGAGAATGTTAAAATATTTTTCAACTTGAAACAAAAAAATGAGTTTTCTAAAACTTTATTCAGTGTAATTCACTACATCAAAGTAAACTATATCTGGGCTACAGCAAGGACAGCCCTTACGAATTCGACGAAAGTAATTGGTTTCTATTTAAATATTTTCGGTTAACAATAATTACTGAATTTACATTTCATTCACACAAAGATTGCTAAAACTATACACACTTTTTTTGTAACTAATTGTTTCTTGTTTGAAGTTCAAAATTATAATCAATCTTATTTTTTATGGCTTTCATTGTTGTGGTTTACCTTTCATTCAAATTTAAAATCTTCCTGTATTTTTACGGATCATTAATGTTTTTAAGGCTGAAAAATAAAGTCCTTCTCCGTAAAAAATCTCTATCAATAAAACCTTTTCATATTGCAAAGGAAAATATTAAAGGCCATTTAATTGTCAAAACGTTATTATAAATACTTTATTTATTTAGAAACAATATATATTCCTTTCTTTATAAAAGTTTCAAGTTTTTTATAAGTACTTATATATGACAGAACTGTCTCTCTCAGGTAATATATTTATATAAAACACAAGATCCGTAACTGAATGTTATTTTAATTTGCATACCTTGAACAAGGCATTGTAAATTTGAAAATTATCTGTAAAACAAAACAGTTTTATGCCTACAATGTGTGGTAAAATGTCACCTATATTTAGATTGGATTTGTAGATCAGTTCATTTGTTTTGCATAAATGAATAGAACACTGTTTCAACTATTCATGAAGTACTTTTCCCGAAGCGAAGATAAATCTTCGAACGAACTGTGTTCGGTAAAAAAAAACTGTATCCGATTCGTATATCTGGAGGGTGATTAGAGTAAGAGAGACAATAAAGAAACAAATATATAATTCTTCTATGCAAAAAGGTACAAAAATACATACTTATAGAAGTGACTTTTTATTCTTTACCTAAATTTTGAAGGAATTTTAAGAATAGCAACTTTTTTTGCAAAATTTAGATTTCTAATTATCGCTGTAGGGAGCTCACATTTTCAGTTCCTATAAAAGGGCACTCTCAAGGAAACGGTGCCGCCGTAACGGGAGCGGGGCACGAACAACTACCGCTTGAAGTGTGAAGTGATACTGGCTGACTTTATGCGAGAAAATGGAACAAAATTTTGAGTTACTCGAGTCGAGGATGTGGTTTTAAGGACATTTTTATTAAAAGAGAATATTTATTTTTCAGAATATATAGTTTAAATATTCATCAGAATCTATTATAATCATTACTTTGTTATGTTAGTTTGATTTCAATATTATTTAGAAGGTGCTGCTTATTATATATTTGCTTAAGATATACAATTGTAACCGTTTTGTTTCCAAACAATTTACAGAAGTATAATAAAAAATTATTAAATTATATAAAAATATTCAGGAAATACGCAAGATTCAGAACTATGGAATTAGTTTCACAGCGGTCAATACCGTCATACAAAATCAAAAATCATATTTAAATATTTTTCGTTATAATCATATTCAAATACATCATGTATTAAAAAAATAATATTTTAATACTATCTATTTTATTTGTTCAGAATAAACATGTGGTTATACTAGTAATTTCAGATTTTTACCGAACTTTGGCAAATTGCCTGTAATTATGGAGCGCGTAAATGTATAATCTCCGCAGCCGTTTGTGGGTGAATCGGTAGCACATTTGGACGCAAATTATAGTAACTTATGCTTAAATGCGCTTAGTTCATTAATAATTGTGCCCTTTATAAGCTTTGTATAAAATGATATAATTAATATTATGGTTTACAGTTAGTGGTTTATAACCCATTAAAACTTGGACTCCTTTTCAGCATTTGAAAATACATTAAAAAAAATTTAATACAATGAGATAATTAAAAAAAAAAAATTATTTTTTAAGTATTCGTTCCCTAATCGTTTGTTTGCATCATTAGTGCAGTACTAGGTCCATCCAAACATGGCGAAAGACAAACTAAAGACAAATAATCAAACATACGGTGATACACAAACATTACGCTTACATTGGAAATTCCCTACTATAAAAACTTATGATTATCAAAGCGAGACCATGGCCAGGAGCAATTACGAATAATTGAGGGTGGTATGCGAAATGTCAATGACCTCCTGTGACGTGGAGTTCATTCGTTCTAGAATGTCATATGTCATTTCTAGTCTGATTTTAATATCTTGTTTTAAATATCTGTGCGGGTAAAACAAAGCTTCCGAATATTAAAAAGTAATAATTCAGTCATAAATGAAAAGGAACAGTATGTTTTTTTTATATGTAATATCTACAGCATTTCGGTGAGAAAGAAATGTCAACAAATTAGTTTTTACAGAAGCAATTCTTCCTGCACACAATAGCCTTTATTTTACAAAGCTTTTGTGCAATGTAATTCTCGATTATCATTTATTATATCTGGTTTCTATTGCAGTGGTTCACTCTCGCGACCGTGACCCGTCAGATACCAAAATAATATTCTAATTACAACAATACCGACGGATATTATTTTTAATGAATATATAAACCGTTTTTTGTTCAATAAGTTAATGGTTTAGTATAAAATTCATTATTCAAAATTCCTTACCAAAAATGTATCGGTACCATTTAAAATTACTTACAACTTAAAAAATCTTGATAAAAAAGGCCAATTGTCTTTGATGTACCGTCTAATATTAAGTTATCTACTTGCCATAATAAAGCAGATTTTCACAATAAGGTTTCACCTTTGAAAATAGTGAAGTATATTAAGCAAACCTAATTATTGTACTAAATAATGTACGGTTCTCTCGCCCACATCACGTCAGCGTCTGGTCAACGCCCACGTCAAGTCAAGTCGTACCCAATTAAATAGTGAGCGCTTTTATTTGGCCATTGATGTTTAAATGTGTGCTTTCAATAGTTTTATCTGTAATTCAATCAAGCTATAACTGCAGTGTCTTCGTATATTTTATGTGCATTTAAATGTGAAAGCTACTATTAGTTCACTTAATTTTAAGTATTTTTATTTTTTTTTAAATATTGAAAGTATAAGTAATTATTACAGTATTTATTATATTGTATACGGCAAGTTATAAAATATAACATGAGGAAAATAATAAAAATAATTTTACTATTATTTAAGAAAAACAACTCAAGTGCAAAAACAATAATATGTAGTCTATTGACATTGAGTTGTACATTATACCAATTTAATCATATATACGCAAATTACATACTATTACTATGTAAATGTTACCATACAAATTTAAGTGTGCTTATCGCATGGCAAAGTAAAGACGCCGTATTTCAGTTGTATTTTCAAGTCAATGCTACAAATCGTAGTCAAGAAAAAAAGTAAAATGAATAGCTGCGTCGCTCATGGCTTTTGAAGCGTGTCGCTTTAGGGGACCATTGAGGAAACGATTAGACCAGAATGTATATAATTTAGAGATTAAGGCATCTATAGTTATGGGTACCCATGGTTTCGTGTTGAAGAATGCATTAGTTTCATAATTTGTTTAAATCTTTTATTTTAATAATGTATATGTATGTTACATATACGTATATTATATGCTTTCGATCGAATACTCTAGTTAGGTTTCAATTAGAATCTTGTCACATCCACTCTATACCTGATATTGAATGACTAATTGTGTATAATTATTATATAATGTATGAAGAAAATTTAAAGAAAGTTTTATTAAAAGTAAAATCAAATATTATAAAACAATTTTTTTTTTTAATTGACTTAAATTTTAGGAACTAAAGAGCGTTTAAAATTGTAAAAAATGTGATTATTATCATATTATCATATTATCATAACAAAAAACTAATGATATATTATACTATTATTTTATTATCGGGAATTATTGACTGAGTTGAGTCAGCCTGTGACCACGGCCGGTGCAACTTGGTCATAACGTCAGGCAATTGTGAGGCATGTAATACCTATTTCGCGCGTTAATTCCCGTTAATAAAATAATAATATATTATGCAACGCGAAAGTTTAAAAGTTAGTAATGATATATTAGTTTAAATAAAGGTTTTGTAATTCTTAATTTTATTACGAATCGAATCAAAATGCGATGTCGTCCTTCTTCCTCGGGCCAATCTTCTTATTTAAGTTCAATCAAAAACTTTCTATATCTGTTTTCAGCCAAATAGTTTTTGTGCTGAAACTATGTCAATAAATACTCTGTCACTTCGTTTCAAGATTAATAAGAATAAAAGAATACAACCTCAAAAATAAATAAATAAAAGTACTTAAACGTACTTTATTAGATTCTTTAATCATATAATTATAATTTCTTGCTGGTCTTATATTACTTATATTAAATGTAATCTTACTCTTAATTTAACTTCTAATTAAACTACGCTTAGAAGTTCAATCTGAACGTCTATTCTACTTTAAGCTGAAAACTGGAAAGATCACTATCAGCGAGATTCGCAGCTGCGCAAGAGTTGCCGAGCGAGCGGCGAGCCGGCGCGAGCTCACCTCCAGGGACTTACGAGATTGTTTATTTATGCACAGGTTTAAGGAACCCGCTATATTGTAAGATATTGAATATTCATAATATTACAACTCGTAAAACATTATAGATGTTTATATATTGAAAACATTATTTTAAAACAAATTACTGTGGGGGCGAACACAAAAAGGTTCATTAACATTAGGGCAGCCACTGGAAAAGACGTTTCAACTTTAATCGACTATTAAAAGATTAACGAATTGATTGAAATTGTTCTTATTAAATTTTAGTAATATTATCGCTAGCTATATCTCATCTCCGGCGCTCCAGTACTGACCTTAAGCAGGCGTGGTCGTTCACGAGGTACTAGAATGGCCGCTGGCTGCTGTTTATAGGATGCATTTGTTATAATTTCCAACGGATATAATACGTCACCGGATTAAAGATAAGCTGCAGAATAATTTCTATTGGGAGATACAATTTATGTTATATTGGCTCTGAATAACAGCAGTGCACATTATCTAGTCTTGTACTTTAATATTGTAATATAACATGTTACACTGCAATACATGTTTGTCGGCGGCTGTTCGGTCATTAGTATAGCACTAAGTAAAGTTGTGGTTGTTTGCCACTCGGGACAGTTGTTTGTGATCCATAGATTGTTGTTCTGTGTGTGGGTATAATTTGTATCGTTAATATTATTATAAAACCCCACAAAGATTTTGTATCGGGACATTTGAATGCGGATGTTATATTTAAATAAAAAATAAATGTGTAGTAAAAGATAGCAATGAAATGAGATATAGATTGCTTAAAAATGTATTTATAAATATAAGAGATTAACTCTTAGAAAGTATTGGGTCATTACAGTTCAGAATACCAGTATATCAAATCACTACGAAATACAAAATATATTTTTATTTCAATATCTATAATGCTGTAATTCTTAGGTAAGTAAGCTTTCTGTACTCTAACATAATTCTGTTAGAATACTACTAGCCCAGACACAGGAATTTGAATATAAAGGAATTGCAAGCTTGAGGTTACGTATTTTAAGAATATGACAGAGAAAACAAGATAGTGCTATCCAATTGATTTAAACAATCGTTTTCAATACCGCTTCAATCGTTTCAAATCAATCAATTACTACATTAACAATACTCCAAGCTACCGGAAATCTTAATGAATTAAATTGAAGCTTAAAATTAAATTTTGTCCCACTTATCAATGTTTCAAGATAAGGATTATACTAATTCGGCACCGCGTGGGAGGTAGAAGCGGAATACTTCAATAGAATATATATTTAATCACTTAATGGATGGAAGATGGATAGGGACATAAATTATATAATTAATTAGTTCTTTTGAACTTCTTTTTCAACAAAAATCAGCAGCTATTTCACAAAATTTAGTTATAAATAATTATTATATGAAGAAAAGCAATCCCTATATATAAATATTTCAAAATTAATTTGATTGCAAGGTTACGAGAACATTGTCAGACTCAAAAAGTTCTTTTTACTATCTATAAATATGTTATAAAACATTTTTTTTAATATTTTTTTTTTTATAAAAATATAAATTTAAAGAGCAGGACTTGAACCTATGACCTGAAAAAGTAAAACAGAAGTCTATAATAACAGGAAAACGGAAATATATCGAAAACAACGCTAATGTCACATTCGTTTTGTCAACTTCTTGACCTCTAAATATTATAACTTCTTGAACTATATACCTATATGTTCTATATTAACTTCTTCAAATATTACATAGAGTATAAAACAAGACAGCAAAAGTTTTACATCTAAAATTCTTAATATTTTTTAATTATCTTGAAATATGCTAGCTTTTGTAAATGCTTATTGAAATTTAAAAAATAATGGTTTTGGTAGAGTGGCGGATTCGCAACCTGCTAGTGGAGAGACGAATTATACATTCTATAAATATTATACAAATAGCAAATGTCAGCAATATCAGACTTTGAGAACTTTATTAGAAAAGATAAATATACATATTTGCTTTTGGTGATTTATAAAAAGAGGTTGGTAATAAAATATATTTAAATAATCCCTTTTATATAAAAGCGAAAGGAAAAAATGCACAAAAAATGTATTTTTTTTTATAGTACAATACAGTTTTTCGTTTGCCTCCAGCCTGTCTGATGTTAAGTATTACCGTATGTTTAACGCTTACCTAGTAAGTAATTTCTGATCCTCTATTTAAACATTTCATATATTATAACTGGTATTTTGCAGCGACTATCTAAATTCTCACCCTTCTTAGACAGAATGCCTTCAAAGCTTTTAGATGTAGGAACTGAAAGTGAGAGATGAGGATAAGGTGGTAATATTGAAAGGAACATTCCGTAAGGAGGGTGCCCTATCGAAATTGCCTCTTTTTGACATAAAACGGACACGTCATCTTGGCCGCATTAAATGGCGACAACGCCCCAGTCGGAGACCGCCTGAAGAGAAAGGTTCCTTCGTTTGATCATTATCTACCTGAGGAAATGGATTTCTGTCGCACTGGTTTCTTTATTTATGTAGCTCTTTTTAATCCAAAACCTAATCCTCTAAAAATATGATATGTATATGTAATAAAATAAACTAGACTAAACTTGTTTATGCGAGGGCGTTGCTTCAATTTTGATATTAAATTACATTTATCTCGGCAAGAGCCAGACCGACCACCGCTAAGAATCATTCAAGTATCATCGAAATTCTATCCAAAGGATTTCTAGATGGTACAAATTTGACGAATTTTACTAAATATAGCCAAAAGCTTCGATGATTATTTATTTAAATAAGTTAAAGAAACATAATCCTTTTTTTAAATAAAATAAATATCATATACAATTTACAAATTATTATTTGTTATCTAACCTTCATTCATTTTCTGCTTTTTGAGTAACAATAACATTATTCTTTTTTTTATATTTTCAATTTTTTTACTATTAATGTCTCTAAATATTTTATGTATTTTTACTCGTTGTCTTTTCTTATACTGTTTTGTTATTTTTTTAATTTTTGTTTTGTTTTTTTTTGTATTCTCTTTACACCGTTACTCATGGGCCTGCTGGTAGAGAATGTCTGTGGCATTATGCTTGCCTTTGCATGTTTAGAGCAAATAAATCAATTAAAAAAAGTTTTCAAATAAAACCATGTTGAATAAGTTAGTTATGAGTTAGTAACAATCATTTACTACCTAATGGAAATCAATATATATATTACAGCAATATTATAAAGAAAACTACAGAAAACTTAATTGGCTCATGAATGAAACAATGAATATGAAGTGCTTGATAATTAGCAGTTATCGGAATACGATCAACGCTTGCGGTGAAAGCTAATAGGGGAGGATATAACACTTAATACCTGTATAGGAAACTGTTATGAACAGTCACTCTTTATCACGTTATTTATCACAGCTTTACGTAATAAAGGTTCTAAAATCGGTACACTAATATCTATTTCAATTATTAATCTTTCATGAATTAGATAACATAGAGAATAATTACATAGATAAATTTCATGCATAATGTAAATAAATATAGCGTGTGTGATTGCTTTGGTAATTGTATACCTTACGAATGATAGTTACTCCCGCTCTTAATCCTGTTGTTGTTTGTAATAGATATGATAAATTCGTATACAAAATTAGGATAATTCTTTGCAGAGGTCTGTATCAGGTGGTAACAATTTGTCATTTTAGAAACACATGTTTACTCCTTTTGGTTTGATAGGTTACTAAAATATTTGTAACTAATGTTGTTTTTTTTTATTTTGTATTATTTTTTTGTTATAATATTTCTTATTGAATCATTACAAAATAAGACAAACTACTTTTCCTTAATCCAATTGTTGTAACCAATTCATCTAAATAAAAATCAAAATATGGTAGATCAGTGGTAAAATTAATAATATGAAAATCATTTTCATAATTCGCTGTGAATGTTTGTGATATTTAATCTTAAACATCTAAATCTAATCTAGAAAATTCCTTGTATCTACAAAATTCAAAATAAAGTACACACTGTAGGGCAAAATTGGCAATTTACTCGTACGAGCACCCGGTCTCTCGTGCACTAGATAATGTGCCGGCCAAAATGACTCTCGTAAATTCTGTTTAGTTACTTTTAAGCTTAGAGGTTACACTTTAACCCGGTTAGAATTTGTAATTCAGTGGACGAATATAAGTCACATATTTAAACAGTAGTAATAATAAAACACTGTTCAATATTCTCAAGTTGCAGACTCATCCGGTCGGTAAATAAAATGATTATCGCTCACACTTACAATTAGCTACACGAGATCCAATAGGACATACGAGACGATACGACACGAGATACGAGAGATTATATTACTAATTTAAACAACACAATTTTTAGAAGGAAGGTTAAAATAATAAATAGATCACATCGGAGAATAAGACTCCGGTTGATTATGTCATATTGTCGCCATTAGAGAGTTTTTTACCTCTTCTCTGATGCGACACGGCTCCCAACACATATATCAAGGGTAATGGAATCATCTAGAAAGGGGAAAGACTTTAGTTTCTTGTTAATATTTATGTAAAGATTAAAATTTGCTCTTTCAAGCTTTCCATCTTTTTCTTATGTAACTAAAAATTTTAATATGTTCCTTCGTTTTAACATTAACATTTGTGGCACTGAGTGATCACTCTTTTTAAATATGAATCTTTTATATAAAGCTTTCTAAGACTTTCCAGAATTCTATTAGACCCAGGACGATAGATATCATAATGTTCTCAAAGCTCAATATATAAATAATATGACAAATGTGAATTGTGCCATTGTTTAAATTTAACTGTAATCTGTTTCCATCAAATTGTAGCAGTTGCGAGCCTTAAGCAGTGTTTACAACTTATTTTTATTAAATAATATTCGATATATCTTAAGCAACGTCTAGATATATAACTAATTATCATAAACATAATAAATGTCTGTCTACATATTTTAAATCGAAATTAGATTCTTAGATACAAAACCTAAATAGTATAAACATTTAATGTTATATAAATGAGTAGGTGAATATACCCGCATCACTACATCGGTGGGAACAAACGACACGTGTTCATGTGCTCGTGTGAACGCTGCAAGCAGGATGAAATCCTTGTCTTTGTTTTATATACTAACATTAACTGTACTGCGACTCGTGGGGTTCATTTTTACTACTAAGTTTTTTAGCATAATTTAGCTTACAATAATTAAGTATAATTTCGTTAACGTGTGCCGATAGTGCATTTTCAGTTTTGTAATTGTTAAACTTCCCTAACTTTTTATATTATTATTATATTACATAAGTACCCTCATATTTGTATATATATTTATAATAATTATAATTACTATTTAACTGATAAGTTTTAAAGAAATTGATTCTTTTTAAATGTTTTTAGGAGTTTTTAAAACACTTTTTCAAAATTTGTATCACTAGTCGTACATAACTATTCATTTAATTTTGTTTTACGGGAAGTGTATGTAAATCTGATACATATCTACTTAATTGAATTTTATATGGATAGTCGTGGGAAAGATTTGAACAAATACAGGTATATATAACTTAACCTTTTGGTGCAGGTCAGTGTTTAACTAAATTTTAACCAACTTTTAATATACAAAAACTTTTCCTTAATTAACTACCTCAGGACTAGTAGATTTGTGTGCAAGTACTGCGAGGTATTCTGAAAAGCTATTTGATCTGATTTCTGTCGTTACATCCTATAACACCGTCCCTACCACTTAGATGTGTTACGTATTTTACTATCGATATGATAGAGACCCCTTCAAAATAGTGCCCATTCCTTTATGAAAGGTTAGCAATGAATGATAATTCCAAACTTTTGCTGGTGTTATGACAAAAGTAAAAGTTTTTCGGTAATGGTAAGGAGCGGGGGAAACCACCCACCTTGAAACCTTACAGCAGTGTTCTAAATTTTGGATTTTGCCTGATGGGAAAGGCTCATGCGCTCGACCATGCCTTCTCTGAATCGTTTTATTTCGGCTCGTGCGTTTGATGTATAATTCTCCACAAGTGTGTTGTCATCTGCATATCCAAAGATACTGAGCTTAGGCAAATCATTACTGTGCAGCAAATAGAAAGTTGCTGAAAGGTTGCTGACCCTTGAAAGACACTGCCGTTAATAGCGATCAGACGAGCAGCCAACAATCACCAACTGTATACATCGCTTCGTCAACAAGTCTGATATCCACGCACAGAAATCAGAAAGCAAACTCTTCAGGAAAGCTTGCTTATAAGGCTCTCGAACCATACTCTGTCAAAAGCCTTGGAAATGTCTAGAGTAACCTCTAGGACTTTGTTGAACCTTTCAACGGCCTCACTCCAGATCGATTCCGGTAAAAGCCATATTACCCATCACTCGATTCAAAATTAACAGGCTACTGGCAGCCTATAATTATGGAATTAAATATATTATTTGAATTACAATTATTTTAATTAAATATATACATTTACAATCGTAGCAATAGTAATTTAATTCATATTTTAGTGAATATAATTTTTTTTTTGTAAAAAGTGTGATGATATGTAAATATCAAAACTGTTGTTTTTGATAAAAAATAATAATAAAACTCACATAGTAGTCACATAGTAGTAATTAGCACAAATTATAAACAAATAAAGTATGTCAATCATCCTAGACATAATACATAACTACTTAGGCAATAAAATCAAATAATTATAATTATAATTTTATATATAATTTTATCTACATTTCTATAATTAACTATTTTTAATTAGGTATTTATAGTATACTAGCTGTGCCCGCGGCGTCATTCGCATGGCGTGTTGTTTTAATTCTCGTAAAAAGCTGACAAAATAGTTTTTGTTTGTATAATTGGAGGCTTAACTTGTACATTTTCTCTCTTGTTGAACTTCCACAAATTCAGAGCCGGAGTTCATATCAATTTCAATGAATTTTGAACTCAACAAAATTCTTTTACTCAAACTCAAAATAATTTATTTCAAAATAGAATTAAGTGGTAGAACTAGTATTTTGTATTTATTGCAAGAATTACATATTTTCCTACAGTATTCATCTTAAAAGTTGACTAGGATATTCTGCTATCACTATTACGATTTTAAACATACACATAGACAGACAAACAGACAAATGTGTAAAAAAATGTGATTTGGTATCTATACCTTTTATCTATAACGCCCACAAAAGAAGTTTTAAAATAAATTCAATGTACAGAAGCAGGCTATTTACACTTTTATTATATATAGATTATAGTATAAACCTATAATTTTTTCAATTGTGGAAAGTTGAAAACCATAATTCAATATGTAATTCTCTCTAGCAATATTAAACTTAAAAAATATTTAATGAGGCAGGAGACTGAATCCCGCTCGCCGGGACGTCACGGTGTGTGCTAACGCGATCCCGTGACGTCCCATTACGGCGCAGAGGGCAACCGTTGGTTTTTTAGTGGGTAGCCTTAAAAATGGCAGCATCCTCTATGCTGCCGGGTAGTCCCACATCACCCCCCGGCCGTCACCCCCATGGGCCGACGGGGTACCCGTAACGGGTTTTTCCAACGGAAAAAAAAAAAAAAAAAAAAAAAAGGAGACTGAATCCCAACCCATATAAAGACAGATATCACGATGGCAGACTTAAACATATAAAAACGTAAAAAATAGATTTATTATAATTACCTTAAACATATTAAATATATACATCATAGAACCATCGAGACTGGCTTGTCTGATGTCTACAATTGCCACAAATGAATGAAGCGCACGGAGGAACAGAAATGTAATTCAAGCCACGCTCCACAGAGACATGAAAGCTGGAATTTTTTACGAAACTAATGGCGAATTCAGTTTATATTTCTTAAAAAACGAAATGTTATACAAAATTAAACGTGTTTAATATATATATATAATACATATATAGAGATCACAATACAATAGAAATTTCAAATCATAAATTAACATTCAACTGAACACAAATAAATTAAATTAATTTAACATGAAAACTTACTTATAAAAAATTCGTTTAATCGATAATGTGTCAACCGATGAGGTCATCAACAACCTTGCTCTAATTTTAAAACCACTCAAAACATTAGACATTTTATCTAGCAGAACTAATGTATGCGAACAGTCGGATACTCATTGTGAAGGCCCACAGCTGGAACTCGAGTTAAGAGCTGCAAACTATACTACATATAACTACTACAATAGCTACTGTTACCACTTGATTGCTTGCGCAAAAATTGTTACTGTTAATATTAATATTATTACATATTTCAATACGTTAAAGGACTAATTCTATCGTATTTAGTTTAAACTGAATATCCAGTACAGTTAAATTTGATATCCGTATATTTATAAAAAAAACACAATACCGCTAATATTAGTGTCCAAACATCGCATGCATTTTTATGCATTATCTGATTTGTGAAATACAGGTTAATTTATAAAATATAAATATTTTCATGATAAAAAGGAACTTCTTTATTTCTATTTTAATGATTATTATATATTTTATAAATAAATAATTTTTCGATACGACCAGGATTCGAAACCCAGACCTTTGGGGAAACCGTGCCGTTGCGATAAAAAGTGAATTACTGAATTAGAGCTCGGTAAAATGTATTTACAATTGTAATTATTGTATTGTAAAATAATTTATTGTAATAATCTAGTACAACAAAATTATATCATTATATCTATTTATTTTTGTTAATTTTAAAATTGATTGATTATGCGGGATAAAATATATATATTAAAGGAAACCTTAACAGTAAACGAAATGTTACAAACTAACACAAGTCTTAACTGTCCTAATAGTGCTAAAGTAGCGTGTGTCTGTACATTGCTGGCTCGTCATGGCAGGTATTAAACAAGAAAATATTTAGCTATAATTTTTTTTTTGAGGATATTATAAATTAAACTTCTTTTGTAAGATAAATAAGAAAATCCATATAAAAAAATTCCTATTCCAACTTTCTTTCGTAGGAGTCTGTGAGAAATAGTAGTGTATTAAGTATTACGTGCCACAATTTACTTTAATACGACGTTCAATCCAGCCGATGTGAAATGTGTCATTGCAGTGTTTGCAATCTGAACCTAAATCACGAACCCAACAGATCTACAATTACCCTGCGATCTTATTCTCTAATCGATGAGGTCGATGACCGATAGTGAATTGTATGCGCAGCTATATTTATCAGACAACGTTACGAAGCGGGCAATCTAGTCTCTTTAAGTTAACGGCAACCGTATAACCAGTATTAAGAGCTTCTATCTATAGCGGTTTTGTATTACATACTTATATTATTCTTATATTTTAGGAAAAAAAAATTAATATTAAGCATTATTAAAATTAATAATATAATAAAGATTTGTATAGCGGATCTCGAAAAGTATTTTAATTTATTTATTATGGTATTTCTAAATAACTCTTACTTTTAAACGATATTTAAGTCTAATATTTACTTAAATACAAATATATAATGACAGTACGTTTCCAGGACATAAAATATTTATTTGGATAAAACTGTTCCAACACAGCAATAAGGAATTAGAGTCAGAGTTTAAAATAGTTTTCTTAATATTATATACGATTGAAATATATTATACGTGTTGTGGGCGTAAGGCATCTACAGATGCTAAGAAGTTATAAGATAAAATTTTAAATTAAAAAAATATATATTTAATACAGTTTTGATTTTCCTACATAACACCTTTTAATGGTTTTGTTTGTATTTGTTATATAGAAAATTATATTTTATTGTAGTTTCGAGTTATTAGTTAATTTATTTTAATAATATTTTCTTATTTTTATGGAATATATTCAAAACTTCAAATATTTCCATCGAGTGGGTAGTGACCCTTACATCAGATTATAAAACTGCACCCACACTCTTCTTATATCAAGGTGTAAAATACTTAATGTCCAGAAATCTCGTCTTCGATAGGAACGATACAACATAGCTGTCGAGAGCTAAAATATTTTTTATATTTACGGCAGTATAATATTGAATATCGTTATATTAACATTGAAATCGGTAACAAATCAACTCCTACTTCTGATTGGAAAGGATTTTAAATTAAACACGTACTTGTAGATAATATATTCAGTTTGGAGTTTCTTTTGCACAAATAATATATTGTATCCATTTAATAAATATGTACAATGAATGTCGATGGTCAATTTAACCCATTATGAGATATTTTAATTTAAATTAAACAAGTCAATAGGTTTTATTTTTAATATTAAGATATTTAGTGACAATCTAAAACGCAATATTCCTCGAAGGGGTAATCATTCACATTTAATGTTCCCGCCCGCTGACGTAATAATTTTCTCTTGTGTTTGACTTAGACAAAATATATTAGTCGAGTTGACGACAAAGACACTCACAGAGATGTAATATACGACGAGTTGATCACATTTTGTATACGACGAAATGACGATTTTATTAAGTGTTTCTAATAAAGAGCGAAATACGAAATTTTAAACATTTTCAAATTAATGTCAGATATGTTTTTAAAAGACCAACATACAGAAATAAGTCGTTAAAGCACACATGACTCACAAAACAAGATCCCGAACCCTCCACTAGATGTAATCTTGGGAGCAGCGTGTTTCATTTTAAACGAAGACGCCTTAACTAATCAAGTGTATCCAATTCAGCCCATCATCTCAATTGCTCCTAATACGGATTGAACATGTCCGAAATGTGATGCCAACATTTATAATTACTCAGAGCATTTAACTTATATAATTATTTTAGGACCGGTTTCTATATTTCATATTTATATTCAAAAGAAATATCAAAGTCGCAACGAATTTGGTAATGTAGTATATTTTCACATCTCATCTTTGTTCCTTACATGATTTTGAGTCCCGTACTAAGGAACGTAAACGGTGTATTTTCAAATTGTTTGTCAAATTTATTTATCACATTGTCACCGCGGTACTGTTCTATTTTATAGTATTTATAGTACGAAATGTGATTTTATTTAACGTATTATAATTTATATACGCATACATTTTTTATGTCTAACGGAGCTCTGTTTGTTCTTTCAAATATTTTCTTTCCAAATCGCTAGCCGATTAAATAAATAAAAGAATTCCTTAAAAACGATAAACTTCTGATAACAAGTAAGCGTTTTTTGTAAATAACTCGATAGTAGATGTTACTCAGTATTCTCAGATTGTAAACTCTTTGATCTGTGAACGGAATTTTAATTAAATTTATTTCATTGAAAACCTCGAATTCAATTCTAATCGAGCCTGAATAAATTAGGGTTCTGTATCAATATATAATTAAAAGATTATTAATTAAAAACATATGAGTGAGAGTTAGTAATAATTAAAATTAATAACATTTCTTCATCAAATACTTTTAATGTATAAAGTATAATAAATTTTTAAAGCAACTTGTTCCACTGAACTATATAAATATAAAGAACACATCAATGACTTAAAACTAGTCCATCTCGAACAAGTCAGAGCAGGTCTAGTTATTTTATATTTTACAATCATTTAACGTTTTAAGTTATTTCAAGTCTCTCACAGTGCAGCGGCCGCGTGTTCTTAATTATTTACAACACGTTTTTAATTATCTCGCCGCTGATATTTCTAGATGTAAATTATTGAGTTCATATTTGATACGATATATTTTATATACTTACCGGCACGTCACAAGAGGTGTACCTACGGGATATATAAAACTAACATTATAATAAATATAAGAAGCGGAAAACAGAACAGATAGAGAGATTTGAATGTTTTATATTCTTAGTAACCTAAGCTTCGACTTGCATTTACATACTTGTTTTACACTGGGCTATTGAAACAAGGGCTTATTATAGACCGACATCTGGTTTGACTCGACGGTATCTAGCAGTCAGTAGTCGCTAGCAATCTCACGGCCATTATAGTTTTTACAAAGTCGACTTCAACAACAGTTCATTATTTACCAACACCTGTTTATAATGTACTTGTAAAAACTTGTTTGACATGAAATTATGTGAAATTATTTATATCCAAATAGTCCCGCCGGTTGAGAGGATTCTTTTAATTGACAGTAGTGTGTGCGAGTAAATTAATGAGTAACCGGAATAAATAAACAAAATTTGTTGAGTCACAAATTTATAATCTTAATTGGTGTTCTTTTCAATTAATCTATATTAAGAATTTAAATGTTTTTATACGTTTTTAAATAAATTGTAATCAAAATTGACACATCTTGTATTTTTACGAATATTTTTTCTAATGGGCTTTGATATTCTATATCCACACGCATATTTAATATGACTAATTAATAATAAAAGTAGATTGTATTAAATAATATTAAAAGTAGAGTTTAATAATTCTCTTCGATCAGCAATTATTGAAGTGGCCATAAGAAAATAGTTTAAAAAAGTAAGTTGCAACAATTCCATTAAATCCAAGTATATTCTCAAAAATGTGATAAAAGAACATTTTGATAACCCGTGCGTTATAGTCAAAGTACGTATTGTTTGTGTTGTTGAGCCTTGATCTGTATGAAAACACACGCTCGCATTTGACATCATCCGGTCAACAGTTTACATATTAGATCCTTTTTATTAATCTATAATATCACCCATATAATATTCAAATTCAAATTCAAATTCAAAATATCTTTATTCAAATAGGCATTTACACGCACTTTTGAATCGTCAATTATTACATTATAAAAATGTCAGTAGTCAGTCCGTCCTTAAGTTACCACCAGCTCGGAATGCTGTTCTGTTGAGAAGAGCTGGCCAGAAACTCAACAGTTGCTCTTTTTAAAATAGAAGAAAACTATTCAATTAATTAAATTATTACAAATATTTGACAAAGTATAAATGCTTTTCGTTTAGTTATATGTAATGTGACGAACACACAGTTTGGACATGATCTCATTGGTTAAAACAAATATATATAATTATATTTCTTTTTTGAAAGTGAATTTCTATGAAATTAAATCAACCACAGTTTAACCGAACTGTAATTTTAGACAAACATTAGTTTCTCGTGACATTGCATGAATTATATTTGCCGTCTTTGTAAATCCAACATGGCGGTCGCACGCACAAAATATCAATTTAAAACTTATTTATTTTAGTACATTACTGGATTACACTACAAGTTACAAGTTTTTTTTTAAAGTGATATATTTGATAGTTTTCTATGATAATTTCTTAATATAATTCTGTATATACATAGTACTATAAACAATTTAAATGGTAAATCCTCGATAAGCTTCAGTATAATGTAACTCTCCGGTCCCTGATACGAAGGTCGTTAGTGAACAATGACTCAGCTGTACAGGTCTTTGTATAATTTGCTTGAGATAATAATTGATGACCCAATTAAGTGAACGGGATACTTTTAACAAGGACAGGCATCCTATTAAAACGTTTCTCTCATATTGGTTTATTAATAATATTATCTTTATTTTAATGAATATAATAAAGAAGGGCTCTCTTGTATGACGATTGCCCATTAATTGTCGGTTACTGGTTTCGATGCCAGATGTCAGAATATTTGTACTTGTACTGTCGGATCGCTCCATGAAGAAAACTGTCTTATTATAAAACAAATTATTATATATGTCGATTTCTTCACAACTCTCTAATCCGAGTTTTATCATGTGGTAGATTAAGCTTATTCTCATAATTAATTAAACGTACTTTTTTTGTGATACGTAATCAGCAACATGGTTAAGTATCAGAAGAATCAGCCCTTTAGATAAGCTGATAGTTGCTAATACTTCAGGTTCAACTTTAAATACATTGAAATAATTTATAGTTTTATTCTTTATAAATATTTTTGACATTACGTAATATATACATTAATGACACAATACAATTAAGTAACAAGGCGTACTTTTTATTATTGATAGAATTTGTGCAAAACTTAATTTTTCCGAGAGTGTATCCCTGAACCCTCGATCACGCTTCGCTGAATTAGCCTCTCAGACTTTCACAGCGAAAAGTCTCCCTGGCAAAAATTACTTGTTATATTAGAAAATTAAAACGTATTAATTTTTGTTATGTTAGATTATTTCTTTTTTATATGTTTTTTTTAATTTAATAGAGTCTATTACGTAACTTAACAAGCCTCCACACACGTTTATAGCTTTAATATTCAATGTTAGAGCTATAAAAACTAGTGCGGTTAGACTAAGAGAACTTAGCATGACCGATCGTCGAAAGAAAACTTCCTGCTATTGTCTACGCGACTGTGAAACTATACAGTTAAATTAACTTACCTCTGTAACGTGCTGTCTTAATGTTCCCACGAACATATTACAAGTTTTTGAACTTCTACATTATTCGTATGTGGGTGTAAGTTAGTAGTTGCGATCAGCGATGCGAGACCAATGATTTAAGCTTTAGTTAAGTTGATATCAAAGTATCTGAAACCTCTGAATACTGCTACTATAATTGTTCACCTGTCTTTCCTTCTTTTATCAAAACCTATTATAAATTACCAAAGTAAGGTTTTGAAAATATTAATACCCTCATTTCCATTGTCGAATTTAAAGTTTTAATTTTAAAAATTAGCTGTTTCTAATTATTGATATTTACGCTGCTTAGTTATAACACGATAAATATTAGAAGATATATAAAAAATACAGTTATTTTAAATCTATCATCAGAAAGTAATTATTCGTAGCTATTGCACTTTACATATCATACATATCATACAAGATGTAGAAGAAACTATTTTTATATATTAAATTATTGGCAAACGAACATACGGTCATCTGATGGAAGATGACGACCGCCGTCCACGGTCTCTTATAATATCATGAGCTGCGTAATAGCATTGCAGGCCTTTAAACTTAACATCATCATCTGTTCAAATCTACGAGTTCAAAAAAGGGGAGTAAAAACCTGGAAACAAGAGTAGTTTAGTCAATAGGACAAAATTAACATATTCTATAATAAATAATCTAAGACTTATAAAAAAAATATAAAAGTTCAATTTCCCATGACTGCTTAAGAGTCACTTGGCTCACGGACAATGGTAAGTACTCAGATTAGTGTAAAGGAAACACGGCGTCAGCACCCTCCGCTGTGTATTGCATTGTGTTCTAGAGACGACATTGAAAGGGGAGAGAAATTTAAGACCACTCATTTCTTTTCGAGAAAACTCTTCGGTAATTCGAAGGAGGTCGGGGAATATATCCATATGTCGTGATTGTATTGGGAATTTGGGATCGCGAGGCTTTGTGTTTGTGATTTATTTAATGAAACTACGTGAGGTTTTGTTTCTCTCGATGTACGAGGGCTTTAGGAAATTGTTAAAATATTTATCTGTGTTTCAAATTACTTAATTAACAACAATGAAACAAATTAGATTTCTTTAACAAGAAGTGAAACCGTTCGATACAAAACAATAGATAAACAAATAAACAATATTATTTATTAAAAATATTACTTTGAATGTATTTTTATTATCATAGTTTTAGTATTTTACAAGCTTTCATATTATAATAAGATCCCGCATTAAGTAGCTATTTTCCAAAATAAACAAAGTCATAGGACAAGCCTATCGATACAAAGGATGTACAAGCATTATAGAGCTCTTTTTGGTCACGGAGTATTATCAAAAATCAGATATGGCAATTACTTTGACTCACGATTCCTATATTAAGCCAGAGCGAGGAAAAAAATAGTTTATATCAGACAGAAATATTATATTAATGTCCATACTTAGAGAACACGGACATAACCTAATGAAATAATGACAACTTCAGATAAAACATATACAGAGTTTAAAATATTATTAAATTTAAAAATTTTTAACGTTAAATAAAACTATTTTTTACATTTTTATTTTAGCCCGACGTTTCGAATGCTTTGCAGCAATCGTGTACACGGGTAGACGAGATGTAAGTGTCTCTCCTGGTCTACCCGTGAACAAGATTGCTGCAAAGCATTCGAAAAGTCGGGCTATAATAAAAATTTAACCAAATTGTACGCGAGTTTTAATCCGTAAAGAATAGTTTTATTTGACGTTAAGTTGATTTTGTCTTTTGCTCAAACCACCACACTACTGTATTTGTTAACAAGTCCTTTTATGTTTTTTATGAACAAGGTGCGTAATGTTCTACACGTAATAATACTCACTTACATATTTGCAGATGTCTGAATGCAATTAATAATAAATGAATGACAAGTTAATTAAAATAATTACAAGAGCGCATTGCAGCGCTGGACTATACTTTCACAATTTCTGAGAAGTATATTTATAAACTATAATAGTAAAGTACCTACTTTAGTTGTTTAATATAATGTTATCACTCTATAACTGAAATTAAATTGAATTTAAAGAACTTTATTAAATATTAGCTAAAGGTCTGAATTATAATACATATTGATGCAAGCAATTACAATCTCATACTTATTTAAAAGATAGTTATTCAATATTCATTTCAAATATATATTGTATTTGTACTAATAATTAATAGTTAAGGATTAAAACAATTAAAGTTAAAAAATATTAAATTTAAAAAAAATTATTCATTTTCGTCAAATATTTACGAAATTAAAAGTAAATATGATGATAAAAAGACTTTGACAATTCTTATTGACTTTAAATGTTTGCGTGATCGTTCATCAAATAAATTGGTGACTTTGGTTTTAATATATAGGTAAGTAAAAAACAGACAGAAAACTTATATATATATATTTCATAACACATACATAAAATAAAAAAGTTAACACAACCCCTTTTTAATTGTGTATTCAAAGACATGTTCGTTCGAAGCTATTTATAAGCGTTCATATCTTTGGTCGCGCACCTGCCGCTTACCGACCGCGGGATTGGCTCCGACACCTCGAGTCAACAACCAGCTCACCCTCGCTTTACCCTTATCTTGTCTCGAATAATCTGATCGCAATTTAGTTCACAAAACAGACGAACATTCACTCATTCTACATATTCAGAATTCTTAAATAATTTCATTATTTAGTTATTTATTTATTTGCACTAAACATGCAAAGGCAAGCATAATGCCACAGGCTTTCTCTACCAGCAAACCCATGAGTTAAACAGTAAAAAAACATTTAAGGGTGCAAAGAGAATATAAAAAAAAAACAAAACAGTATAAACACGACAACGAGTAGAAATACATAAAATATTATCTCTTCTGTTTAGGTAATTATGTTAATTACTGAGCAAATATATCATCATGTATATATTAGTAAGAATATATGTATAAGTTTTAGTAACCAACAGTGATTAATTTCATAATCAACAAAGAGCCGACAAACTCGAACATTTAGTCTGAATCCATTAGTACGAGACTAATCGACAGACAACTGAAAATATAACATTATTTATTGAGAGTATTATAAGATATGAATTTCTATTTTGAGTATTTAGTAATGATTAATTGAACTGGTAAATAAGAAATTCATAAAACTAAAATTAATTATGTATACTATTGAAAGAAACAATATATTTACTCTCAAACCAGATATTTATTTGTAGGTTGTATTTTACGACGCACAGGATATCACTTTTTAATTGTTTTAACAGACTCGTTGAATTTTTATTAGGATCGCAAAATGTCAATTCATACAATAATAAATTCTCAATAACTGGTTCACGCGAAGGAAGTGAAGACTGGTGTAATACACAAATATAACGGTGACATAGACTAAGAACTTACGATAAAAGCGGTCACAAACGAAACATTAACAATTCTACGATTTGTATTTATCTAATTCAAAATCAATCCGGAGTAATCTTACCGCTATTCATACCAATAAGTAGTAATTTTATCACTGGGAGGTTGTCACAAAGCACAAACTTGTTACACTTTAACCAGAAATCAAAGTTAGATTTATTTTCACTTAATTAAATTGATCAATAATAGTGTAAAAACAATTTTGTGTTTATAATAATAATCTTTATTTAGATTTTAGAAGTATCCATTGATTTGGGCAATATGTCGTATATTAATGAAATCATTGGATAATAAACCAAAAAAAAAATTCGCATTGCCGCTTTGATCAAATCAGACCTAATTAGGTATAGAGTATACTCGTGTACTCAAAAAAAATGAACCACTAAATGTCTTCTAGCAGAATGAAGAAACGGAATTGAATAAAAGTTTCGACATCTGATCATAAGCTCTTATACTATGAGGACTACTTTTGAAACCCATACTGAGATTGACAATCTGATAACATATAGCTCCTGTCTATAGACAATTAAACAAATGGACGTCTGAAGAGAATTGATTGCTGTGATAAGTCGCTATGACTTCTTGTATGAATAATCTGACTCGAAAAATCTTGATTGTTTAAGCGAACAGATTACAAGATAATAATGTTTATTTCAATGCTGGCCCTTAGCTTTTTATCAGTTTTTAATGTATCAAACTATTTAGTAAAGTTTTATGTATGAAATAATAAACCCATATAAATACCAAATACCAAAATAAAATACCAAATGCAACTCTAACTTTCCTTTCCATTCTTACAGCGTTATTTTAGAACATACTACCTTGTTGGACAACATTAATACACTTTAATGAGCCATTTAGATGTACAGTGTCTGTCAAATGATAACATCTGAAGTGTTCATAGTAATGGTGTTCAAATCACACACTCGACTTACTTTTATAACCAGTCAGATCAATTAACTATAAAATTAAGAAAGCATTAACACAAACATACACATGTTTATAGTTTTCAAAATGTTCTCACTAAAGACATAAAAAGAGATTCTCCTGTAAACCTTTATCTTTTTTTGTTATAAAAAAAAAACATTTAAAATAATACCAGTTTTGCTCGCTGCAAATCAAACATTTTGTTATAATTATAGTACTTAAAAACAAGTTGAAAAATATATTAAGAGTTGTGCATATTAATAAACGACAAAACAATTCTATTCGAAATTTCATCGAAAATATATAAGCAATATATATATTATAATCTGTGGCGACCCGAAACATTCAATCATATCTAATGTCAATACAATTTCTAAAGACACCGACTTCATTGTTTGCGGCCAAAGAAATCAATAAGTCATATCGTCTGTATCACTCTGTCATTATGGGAGATTGTTTTCAAATACACTCTCTAAGTTTCTATTGTTTTATACCATGTTATCTCTTTCGAATTGAATTGAAGATTAATTGAAATGATATTGAGCGATATCTCGTGATGTATATTTATTATACTGTAGATGGAATAAACTTATAAAATATACGAGTATCTCATACACATCTTTATGGCCGCGGTCACGAACTGGAGTACGGTAGCTTGGATCCATCTTTACCACCCTTCAGGCCATTAAAATATGTTACTAAAGTTTTTAACTATTCAGCAAAGTGAACCTGTTACATATTATACATCTAAAGTTTTTGGTATCTATCTGTCCTTAAGGATTTGATTACAACAATAAAAAATATTGAATTATTACATCATTTTTTAAGAATAATTTTCTAATTTTGTGCAAATTAAAATTACAATTTATGTGTTATCTTCCAACGATAACCTTTATTATACTGTATTTTGTAGAAGTAATAAATAACTTGCAAATTGCTTTCTTAATTAGCTTCACTAACCGGTTTTCGAGATCATTTTCTTTACTTTAAAATTTAATCATAAAGAGATACCCGTTATTATCCCGTTATGAAACTTGTAGGAAATATTACTTATTGTTTGTTATTAAAATGTTATTATATATCGTATTATGAATAAAAGATCATTATTTTTGAGAACTTTTTTAACCTATAAATATTTTGATTTCAAGAGTAACATTAAATTTATTTATTTCCTCTGTACGTAATTTATTTCTTAAAATTTAGAATATTATTAGTTCAATCTTTATTTATAAGAATACATGCCAATAGTATCTGGTTTGTTCTGAATGTTCCAGGTTCATGTAGTAAGCAATGGAGTCAAATCAAGCGACTGCGTGTCACTTAACAGTTTACTTACATTTTAAACATTTCTTTCGATACACTTTTAACGTTTATATTTTGTCGACAGTCCCTGAACGAACGGAACCCGGCGCGTGACAGCTCGCGGGCGTATTTTGCGCCTATCTTCTACAACAACCCACAGGACAAAAATTTCTGTTTTATTTGCAATCAAATTTGAACTTACAGGCTTAACGTTAAAGTTCACTTTCGCTAGCAAAACAAAAAGCTATTAATTCTGTACTGCTGAATTGACTCGAAGTCGTTCGAGCGTGTTCTTCGATTTGATTCTTTTGAGTAACGAAATGGTGATGACGGTTTTTTACTACTGAAAATTAGGTTTGGTTTGACGAAATGTTGGGACTTGACTGCATTCTAAAATAAAAATAGATGGGTCAATGTGACTCGTGCTACGATTTCGGTTCCACCCAGGCTCATTTATTCAGTTTATTTTTTTTTAGTTTTATATTGAAGAAACAACGAAGTTTTATTAGGTTTTATTACAATGGCAGTACCTTTTACAAGGAACCTACACTATCACAATGAACTGTCAAAAAAAAATTAGAGGTGGAATTGTTACTTACATCAAAACACAAAACAATAAAACCGCAATTTTCAGACTTTTTGAAATATTCATCTGTATTTCTATATATAATATTAAATTGATAATTGTCTACTATTTTTTTATAAAATACATTAATTAATGATAATGATTTTAAAAATTATATGATTCTTATATGATTCTTTATATTAATTACATAATTTATGTAATTAATAAATTTTATTAAAGGCTCTTACTGACTGCTGCGATGTTATAAACCTTAGCCGACAATCGGTGCTTTGATAAACCCATCAATGTGTGTAAAACCAGGGATTTAATTGAATTTCTGATCAACTTTTCTATAATGAACCATAGCTTCTCTTCAACGAACGCAACTTTTTATTATTATCGTAATATCATAATTAAATACCATACTATTTAAAACTTACTTTTAAGTGAAAGAATTCCAAAGTCTTTTACCGGTTGAAAACAGTTACAACATTAAGTTACTATTATAATTAATGAATAAACATGCCAGGACTATAATTGTAAAAGTATTAAGTCGGCTTATTCTAGATCACATCTTGGTGTAACTTGTAAGCAGCGCTCAGGGACCGGTACACTCCCAGTTCAGATGAAATTTGCATTTATTAAAGTCGCCGTCCAGATTTAAATAGACCACTAGGGTAACCATAATCATATACAAACATATATTAATATAAAGATAACGTTTCTTTTAATTTCTTACATAATCATTTTCAAAAGCTTACCTACCTGATTACCAGACTTTTAATAGTATAAAATGTATGTTAGTAAATATAATACTAAAAATAAATTTTATATTATATTTTACGCAAATATAATTTTTAATTATATATTAACATGATTATAATTATTCAAAAGTGTTTTCAAAATGTTAGGTATAGAGTAACTGCGTACCTCATAGATTCCACAGTATGGCTACATCACATTACTCTACCAAGAATTCCACAAAAACTTGATATAAGTTGCTAAGTTTGTACCCGTCTTTAAAAGTTATTTCTTGATAGAAAACTAAGTCTGATATTGAATTCTCTCTAAATAAATACTATTGAATTTGTTCATTTTGTATACCGGACAGTTATTAAAAATATAATAATAATTTAATTGAAAAATATCATGATCTAAATTGAAATACTTATAATTCCGTAAAGCAAAGCTTTTACGGCTTGAGTAAAACTTGCGCCATATTTAACGCCTGCACCTGCGACCAACAGCTATCGGGGCAAGGGGCGGCTTTCTATTAGAAACTCACTATTAAATATATCAAGTAAACTGTGTACAGATTACAAGAAACGAATGGGATTTAATAAATATTTTATAAACAAAAAAGGAAAGAATTTTACCTTTTGTTGGTTACTATAACGAAGTAATTTCATTCGACAACTTTATAGTACATTAACATATTTTATTCAAGATGTACATATATTCTTTTGTGCTGTTGGTATCTGTCCCTCGAGTATGAGTCTTGATAGACAACACGACTAGGAGAAGGTAAGGTTATATAAATAATTACTGTTGTTGTTATTATAAAGTAAGCACAACATAATGTTTTCATAACTTTTCAGATAGGTGTAAATTTAAGTAATTTAAGTTTAAGAAAAAAAAGTATGATATACTGATTTCTTTAGTATAGTCTTGAATAACAAAATTGTTAATATTTAAAATTATTAATTACTAAACTGTAAAATGTTTGTATAAAGTATTTTTTTTAATATTTAAAAAAAAAGCAAACTAACAACAAGGTCTCTTGCAATATCAGAGGATGTATAAAAGCAGTGGGGCTGTTTTTGAAGGTTCCAATCATTGGCGACCGTGCAATAATGAAAATTGGCGACAGGAATACGATTAAATAGCTCGTTGGAACTGTCCCCGTGATAATTGCGGTAGAAAACGCATAACAATGTGACGTTCAGCTCAGTCCAGTCATACAGCCTGAGTCCAAACGATACGTTTGTCGTTTGTAGGCAGCTGATGCTCTAACATAACAACGGACAAGGATGTTGTTTTGCCAGTGATTGGTACTACAGAGCATAGCCAGAGGAGCCTCTAAGCTTCAGCGGTGTTCCTATTTATACCCACCACAAAAAAAATCTAAAATGGCGCAAATATCTTGTGTCTTCTATAGATACCTCCTTGAGGATGATCTCAGAATGGGGTGAACTAAACTTAGTTGCAAATCAAATAATAGGTTACATAATTAAATAAATTGTCCAAAAGATATGATATACTATAAAGTATAAAGTAATGAGTATACATAATATCTGATCAAGTATAATAGATATGATAAAACTAGAAAATGAAAAAAATATGAATTTACTTTGATTAAAACAGTCACTACGATTTTTCTTTTATTAAACTATTAATTGAGTTCATTTAATAAACTCAAAGTAAACAGAATATAAATAGACGCAATTTTTACACTTAATTTCCTATTGGCCACTGAGGCTGAAATTTTGTTTTAGCAGGTGAGGTGACTGCACCATACAAGCGTATAAAAAGTGTTGACATGAGTGCGTCTTATTACGTCTAGCGTACTTTAAGCGTAAAATATTTATAAAGCATACATATATATATATATATATATATATATATATATGTATGCTTTATACATATATATATATATATATATATATATATATATATATATATATATATATATATATATATATATGATATACATATATATATATATATATATATATATATATATATATGTATATCTTATTAGGATAAACACACCAACGGAAAAAAAAACAGAAAACATATAATATCTACCTGTCTCGATATATTAGATCAAATTAAGTTTATAACATTATATCTCAGTAAGTTTTATTAAAAATTTATTTCTATGTATATTATTAAAATATGTTTTGGTTATTATGAATATTAAATTATTTGTAATCTGATTGCAGTAAATGTTATACATATTACCATATCAGATATTCATACCATAATGTAAATAATTAATTTTAGTAAATGAATTATATACAGTATCAATGAATCTGTCTACAGTTATAGTTTTAACGATATATAAATATTAAATGTCAATAAATTGATTATAATATAATTTATATATATTATTAATATTTTGGAAGACTCCTTTGCCTCTTTAATATTAAATTAAATTATAGCTTCCTTTTGGCTAATGTATTTATTTCCATCGTCTTGTTGAAGTAAATTGCTTTTAAAATCCTTTTTCAGAATAAAGTTCTTGTAATAATAATAATATAAAAAACACAATTAAGAATATCCCTTTTAAAAAGAGTATTACAATTTTAATGATTAATTAACAACACCAAGATAACTTATCGAAAGCCATTAGTTATATCATTAATAATATTTGCAATATTTTAATTAAAGTTATATACGATGTTATATAATATTTAATATTCTTGTATCAGATAGAAACCAAAAGGCAAGTTAGCAAAAAATATTAATTATAGTTTTTTTTAAATACGTTTTTATATTCTCAAAAATTATTTTCATATCGATATAAAGTATATAATACAACAGTCTTGGACATTAGATGCCATATTATCGGAATTCAAATGTTATATCTATTAATAAAACTAATATATACATATATGTATATAGGAATAAACTAAAATATTAAAAATGATCATTCACTTTTAAATATTAAGCTTATCCCCGTTCGTTATCACAAATACATTTCCTCATTAGTTAGTCCTAAACTGATAATATCGACTATATAACACCACGTGTCATACTAATATCACATTAGAAATTAAAAACTCGAAATCATGTTAGGGTTTACATTAAAAATATTACCAATACTAATAGTGGCATCGGCTACTGGAAAAAATGGTAAAAGTTTTCATTTGATACAATTATTACTAACGTAACATATTGAGACTTACATGTAGTTTAATTATTTTATCACAATTTTTTTATTATTCAAACCTTTTTCAGTGCAAGAGGACGATCTTCCAGAGCTTAAATGGCCTAAAAAATATACATTTGAAGCTGAAAAATTGTCTATAACTTCTGGATTAGTTGAGGATATTAAATACTGGTAATAAGATACTATTTATTGATTTAGAATTGTTTAATTCCGACTCAGTAGTTAATTAACTTTGAAAGCTATATTTGGCACATTATCTTTCACTTAAAGACAATGTACCAAATATAGCTTCAAATCGATGCTTGATATTATTTATTTTTCAGGCGAGTCAGTAATAAATCTAGGGTCGACTATAATAAAGGCGCTGTTAAGAATTTTTCATTTAAGGGCAAAAGGAAAACGAAATTCCCGTTCGGCGTAAAGTATGAGGTGGAAAAAGATTACTTTTACATATGTATATTTAATAATTATTATGTTTCTTTATTCTTTCTTCAATAAGAAAAATGCAATAATTTAATTTAGATTTCATTATGTATGATAAAAATTATTATAAATGTTACATAATAGAAAGCAATACCTATTTTTTAATTTTTAATATTAACACGACTCTTATTTTTATTAACATTATTTTATATAAATCTCTGATCAGATTCACCCTGAGAGCTATGAAGACTATGAGAACAAATTAATATGCACGGGAACGCAAGGGTCTCTTTTCAGTAGAGTCAAACTGAACGAGGTCCTACCTGATGTGGACGATTTTATTCACATAGGTTTGTACATTTTAATGTTAGAAAGAAGAATGAAAGAAAAATACTTTTAAAAAAACTCTCAAAATGTAGTATTACATTAATAAGAAAAAATTAAGAAAGTGAGAAATATTTAAACAAATGAAAAACGGGAAAAAAGTACATTATAACAGATATTAAATATTATACAAAAAAAAATAAATAATAACAACAAATAATAAGAAATAAAACAGTAATTCGTAAATAGTAGGCGTTCAAACAACGAGAACCTTTCATTTCGTATTGTTCTTCTGTCCTCATTTTCCTGACATGTGTTGTAGGTGATAAATAATTTTAAATATTTAGATTTTAAATATTTATGAACCTTCTAATATTAGGTGTGATTATATTCGCAGGTAAGGAACAACTTGAAAAAGGTGAAGTTGAAAAGTTTGCTTTAATGGAAGATGAAGATTATACTAATTCTCAAACGAGAAAGTATTTGTGGGTGTCTTTAGATTCTGAGTCGTCCTCCTGGACGCCGGTCAGGTAACTGCCAAAATACTACCGATTCAATATTTTATTTACTTATTGTTTAGTTTAGAGTACAAATGTAAAAGAATTTATGTATCCTTTCTTAAAATTAAATTAAGCTCAGTGAAGTTGCAGAAACCTACAAATTACCACTTGTGGTTTCTTATTTTTTGATTACTAAGTGGCTTAATGTCGGTGTAAAAAATGATCACCGTGTTTGAATAAGACAATAAAAAAAATTACAAATATGGCAGCCGATTGGTCTAATGGTTAATGGTTGATGGTTTTGCCAATGAGCAAAAGGGCGAGGGTTCGATTCCCACACGGAAAAGCTATTTTTGTTATCCAAGATTGCTGTTTCGAGTTTAGTTGACATATGTAATATGTGTATGTATATGTGCGTGATTTATAAGTTTGTAAAACCTTCCCCGAAGAATTTTTCTCTAGTTCCGGAATTGTATATAAAAAAACTGCAAAATTTTTTGCAGTTTTTTATATGACGTTGTTATATTACATTTTATTTATAGATATGAGGAGATTATTTATAATACCTGGATAAATAACATAAAATCCCACTTTGTTTGGGAGATCTTTAACTTTGGTACTGATTTTAATGAAGAAGTCTTCGATATAGATGCATGTAAGTAATAATATATATATATATATATATATATATATATATATATATATATATGTATATAACATAATACATATTTCGAGTAATTTATTAAATATTTTTATTTTTTTATTTTAGATAATTGCGTTGTTTCTAAACCGGATGATGAGGCCAGCTTTGTTAAACCCAATAAGAAGGACCTTTTATTCGAGGAGTAAGAAAAACAAATTATAGTTAATGTAATCATGAATCATATGATATAATTATCGTTTAACTTCTTTTAGGTTTAAGAAAAAATATAATAAAAACTATGAAGGCGACGAACACGAGCGGCGCAATATGATTTTTCAAAATAATTTAAGGTATTTTTTATTTTAATATCCATATAATTTATAGAGATAACATTAAATGTTAATTTAATTTTTTCTTAGGTTTATAGAGGAACATAACAAAAAGAATACTGATTTCAAACTTGCAATAAACAAGTTTGCAGACCTCACCCATGAAGACATGCAGAAACGGAAGGGCCTCTTACGACGAAGTGGACCTTCGGGCTCGATTCCATTTCCCTATACCAAATCAAAGCTGGCTGAAATATCTGATACCTTGCCCAAAGTTTATGACGCAAGAATGTATGGATTCGTCACACCCGTCAAAGGTAAGAACTGTTTTTTTTTATTTAATATTAGTATAATATTTTCTAGCTTATATTTTATTTAATGTTAGTATATATTGTATAAATCATGTTTAAGAAAATAATAATAAACTTATTTTTTAATTTATTACCATACCATTGTAGTTATTGTGGTAATTTTAATTAATTAGATCAAGAGGATTGCGGTTGTTGTTGGACCTTTGGTACGACTAGTGCTGTGGAGGGAGCTCTTGCTCGGGTGAATGGTGGCAGACTGCTGAGGCTTTCAAACCAAGCGCTTATCGACTGCGCTTGGGCGTGAGTCGATTATTTTGTTTCTAATAGTTGGCTGTCAGATTTTAAATATATATATGTATTGTATCTATAGTCTTACATGTTATAGCATCTATTTAAAGGACATACAAATATAATAATATTCGTTTAATTTTCTTTAATTTTAGCTTTTAATAACGGAATTAATCATCTGTTGATATTTGACAAACTATATTATATTGTGCAGTTATGGCGCCGCTGGCTGCAACGGCGGCTCGGATACATCCGCGTACCACTGGCTCATGAAATATGGTCTTCCTACAGAGGAAGAATACGGTCCATATGTTAACAAAGTAGGTGCAGCATCCTTTAATTATTGTACTATAACAAAACAAAATACAAGGTAACAAGGCATTATAATCATTAACAACATCGTACAACGTAACGTTTCGTAAAAGATAAAAACATATTCTATTTCATTTCAAAACGTTAAACATATTTTAGGACGGGTTCTGTCAGATCGAAAATATGACGGAAATATACCAAATTAAAGGATTCACTGATGTCACACCCTTCAGTGTCGAGGCTCTCAAGGTAAAAACAAAAATTTAATATTCTTAGCATATTTTATCCCAAAACTTATCTATCAAATCATCTTCATATATTAACGGTAAAATTTATTCCATAAAGTATATAATTTGATATATATTATACATTGAAGGTGGCCTTAGTCAACCATGGACCATTGTCAGTATCTATAGAAGCTACAGATGCACTGTCATATTATACTGGAGGAATATTTTCTGACCCTACTTGGTAAGTATCAGTTTTCATATTATATAAAAAATATAGAATCATTTTATTTGCAATGGCTTAAGAACGAGCAGCAAGTAAGTCAGCAAGGCTCTGTGTCATAAATACAATGCAATCAATACACGTTGCCTTCATTTGCTAGGTACGTCATTTTATTTAATACATACAAAGTATATTAAAGAAACAAAAAAGCCAATATCGATAGATACATCGACAAACATAAATAACTCACTTGACAAACGAAGTAACTAAGTCCTTATTTATTATTCTGAAACACTCCGAGATGTCTCTAGGTAGAGTCGGCGTGACAGAGGCAGTAAATTATTGTGCTGAATAATATTTATTAGTTATAGCGCTCTCTCTGAAATGGATCACATACAATTTTGTTATTTTTATAAAATAATACTTTTTTAAATATTGTCTAATCGCAATATATATTTGTATCATTAGATTTTCCACTAGTTATATGCAATTGTTAACTGAAATAAAATGTATAGTGAAACAATTTCAGCACGTAATAAGTATTAGGGTAGTATAATGTTCAAAGAAGATCTATTAATGATAGTAACACTAGTAATACTGACCAACGCTGTGCTATGAAACTTCGTCTCAGTGCAGACTTGCTTGTTGTCCGTATTAGTTTTCACGCACTGTATCCATTTCACAGTTCTCGCCCGCTTCCACAATTCATATACAATTCAATTTATCCATAATAAATCTAAGGTGTTAGGAGTCGCATACTGTTTCCGTGCTCTGGAACTACCCCATCCACTCTTCTTGATCGTGTGTTTGACGATTGTTGATATATTTTTGAGATATTGATTATGTTGCAATAAAGTATAAAAATATCAGTTTAGAGCCTAAAATAACTAAATAACTAAAATTATACTTCCAGTAATCCTACAAATTTGGACCATGAAGTAACCCTCGTTGGTTACGGTGAACTGGATGGTGAAGAGTACTGGATCGTGAAGAATTCCTGGGGTCGGGACTGGGGTATTGATGGATACTTTCATATTTCAACTCGGGATAACAGTTGCGGAATTACCACGGAGCCCACTTATGCTGTATTGTAAACAAAATTTATAAAAACGACTGTATGTTAGATAGATAGATAGATAGATACTCTTTATTGTACAAAAAGAAAATAAACACAACGGAAAATGAAACAAAAAACATAGATTAGTACAAAAGGCGATCTTAATGCTAAAGATCAATCAAGCATTCTCTTCCAGGCAACCTTTGGGTAGAGGACATGACGTACAAACATGGATTAAGGTACACTAAGGTACACTAAGGTACACTAAGGTACACTAAAAGTACACTAACGTACACTAAGGTACACTAAGGTACACTAAGGTACACTAAGGTACACTAAGGTACACTAAAAGTAATTATGAATATACTTAACTACGAATACTTAACTTAATTACAAATACAATAAAATATAATTATATACAACCACAATTAGTTACATTTAAATAGTCAGTTTCAGTTCCCGTTTTCAATTACATTATAAATACTTCTCGCGTTGCTCCATTCATTTGTAAAGAGTAATAATTCGATTTTAACTCTGTACCGCATATCCTATAATGCCCATTGATGTAAATGTTTACATCGTACATTACATTGTAAATATCTCTTGAAAATTCAAGTAAATATTGCACAAATACCAATTAAATTACTCTTATATTTTTTTATTTACTTCGTAGTTAAAATCACAATTAATATTTAATGAACCTTAAAACAAGACTTGCTAGATATAGATATAAGTTATGAGATCAATGTAGACAGGCTTTCAAGGAGCGGTTAATATGACAGACAAAGTGTAAATATGTTCAGGTACTCATGTATATTCTGACAACTTTAAAAGAAGTGTACGTCTACATACAGTTCGTTTCTATATTTCGGCTTTATTTAATTTGATTAAGTTACTTTTAATACAATTTATTTTCTAGCATAAGATTGCACGTGAAACAAGTAGTTGATTTTTATTTACGCTAATATTATAATAAAACAAATATCATCTTAAATTTAGACTTTTATTTCGGACTGTTTATTATTGTTACGTTTATTTAAGTATACTAGTAATCTCAAAGACAAAATAAAAGACAGGAAATTAGTGGAAAATAAAACAGAAACGAAAATAACAGGACATGTACATAATCACATTTAATAAATTGTAAATATACAAAACAAAACAGCTACCTAAATAAAAATGAATAAGCTGGAAATCTATTTCTCCTGAAAACAAGCTGCGACTTCCGTGGAAGGAGTATCGCACGAGAAGAAAAAAAAAATCTCAAAGACATAGCTTTACACTGATTCCAAGAACTGAGAACATAAAAATACAAGACATACGTCATTTAAGTATTATTACTTTGAAAAACATAGAAAATTAAAAAAAATACAAATCCGGACATAGGAATGTAGATTTTTTTATCATTGCGTGACCAAAGCAATTTTCCCCAATCACAAACACTGCGCTAGACCATTTATTAGTATTGACCTGTGACCATGTATTATTCTCTGCCACACACAATAATGTTTAACATGTGTCGAACACGGTTTACTGAACTCACGACGATGTTCGAAATGTATATGTTAGTAAGATTAACAAATGATTGCAATATTTTAAAGAAAAGAAAATATTATTATGATAAACGTGGTATACATAGAGTTAAGAATATAATTTATTCATATATCATATGATTAAGTCGAAAAAAAAATATTGAAAGTATAAGTACGAGTATCTCGCAACAGCTATTATGATACTTTAAATGAGTTCAAAGGAAGTTATTAGTCGTATTAGCTATACGTTCGTGAGTATTCTTTTCACATCCATATTCCGTGACTTGTTTCCCATGACTGAAGATTTAATATGGATTAGATAACTAAAGGTTATTTACACGCGGAATTAAATAATTTATCGTTTTGTTATCAAGTTTAAATAATGTAAGATTTCAGAATTTGATGTTATTGTCACTGCTTTTGTACTTTTCATATGAAGACATGAATGAAGAGTTATAAAGAAAATATCAAACCTATTTTTAAAATAATAAACACATTATAGTGAACGGATTACTTTTCTATAGCTTAATGTTATTTTGAGTTCTATTAGAATACCTACTTCCCATTGAAGTTGCTTAGGAAAAAATGTAATAGTAGATACAAACAAGTAATGGTGGTTAGGTACATAAATCTAGTCAGTTATTTAATTACTGCTTTTCATAAATGGGCGTGAGTAGAACTGCTGGGAGCGTTGTTTGATAAATTCAAAATTGCTTGAGCATTACCATTAATTGTTCCCTTAGGCACTTTTTAGGTGTATATACTTGCACTCACGAAAGATAAAAAACTAATTATGTTATTTAGGTCGACTCACAGAAAAAATATACAAATGATTTAAAGCTATGACTTGTGCTGACAACTACACTGTGTTGCACAAATCCTGATATTGTTGACAGGAAGTTACAAGATATAAAAATCAATTATTTAAAATAACATATTTAATACCGTATTAATTTCATTAACTATTAAATTCTCACAATTTTTAACTTTTAGGACATTTCATATTAATGCTTCCATCGCAGGCTTCAGAAATATGAAAAACATGTTTAAAACTTTTATCCAAGACGGAACTCTGTTAAAGACACACCAATAGAATCAAACATGTAATAATGTTAATAAAATAGACAAATGTCTTACATCTTGTTGACACAAAGGTTACGCCTATGTTTACGAAGTGGGTCAGGAACCGGGGCTGGGGGCCCGGCGTGCCACCTGACATGTCAGTGAATTAATAAACTTTAGTAATATTAAATAACATTCTACTATTTATGTTATATCACTAAGAAATGAAATAAATCATATAGGTCTGTTTTATATACTGATCCTTGATATGATAACACTTACATTAAATTTCGGATAAATACAATCTATCTATCATAAAAAACAAGGCACCGTGTACAAGACGACGTGACGATCATTTAAACACCTCTAATGAGGCAACCTAAAGGCATAATTAAGTGGCCCTAAATGCTTCTCAAACCTATGCTCTAGTTAGTAGGTATTAGGCTCAACTAACTAGGGTATCGGCTTTCGTTTGCTAAGACTGATCACAATCGCGCTGGCCGAGAGCCAAATGACCTACTCTAACTTTATGCGTCACTGCATTGCATCTGTTTTCAACATTGCAGTAGGAACCTTAAATTTTTTAAATTATTAAAAACTTCTTTTCAATAAAACTATTTTACGGATATAACTCGCGTTTATTTTTACATTTTTTAATTTAAGCCCGACGTTTCCAATGCTTTGCAGCAAACGTGTTCGCGGTAAGACGAGATGATGATGTCTGTCAGTTAGTTTATTTGTCACTTACCAACAAAATAAAAGCGAGCTATATCGTAAAATAGTATTATTGAAATGTGTAGTACTCGTTTAAATCTAAGAAAACATTACATTTAAAAACTTATTGAGACATCCTAACTTTTAATAAATGTACAATGAGAAATGTTCAATTTTCGAAAAAAAAAAAATTTTCGAAGCGAGCAACGACACGGTAGCTCAATTAGTAGAGCGAGGGGTCGTTATCTCAAAAGACAAGGCTTCGAATTCTTCTCGTATCGATAATCTTTTCATTCTTTATTCATTTAAAAATTATACATACGTTATAAATTTAATATAATATGTAAAATTTATTTCAATTTTCAACTAATATATCGACACCTGCAGGACCCGTCGCTCTGGCAGTTGAGCAATTATACCGCTACTTGTACTATTGATAAATAATAAATCTTTCTTGTCTGATACAAAGTGACCATAAATAATATTGTTGATCGCTTCTTTTTTCTTTACTTTTAAAAATCATAACAAAAATTAAAAAATAACTGCATATAAATTAAACTAACATCTTAACTTTGTTACTTATCTGTAACCATATAAAATAACTAATTGGTAATGGAATCAAATAAAAAGTTTTATAATATTATTAGTTTTATATTTCCCTTGAATAAACTAAATAAAATGTACCAAATTACCCGAAGAAATCGTTTATAAGAAATATACTACGTTAATATAAATTATAATAATTATTATATTATAGATTTTACCAATTGTTATATGTTAATAACGGGTCATTAATCGATTTATTAGTATTCAAAGCTTGATATATCTGTTTTGTATTGTGTTTTGTAATTTATAAAAATAAAAGTTGAAGTAGACGACGCAGAAATTGATTTTCAAGATATAAAAAACAGTATGAATATAGGATTTTTTTAAAATTATATTATATTATATGATATTATATTATATTGTATCGTATCGTGTCGTGTCGTGTCGTGTCGTGTCGTGTCGTGTCGTGTCGTGTCGTGTCGTGTCGTGTCGTGTCGTGTCGTGTCGTGTCGTGTCGTGTCGTATCGTATCGTAAAAAAGCTTTACTGAATTTACAAAATCAAGTAAATTGCAGTATTTCTTATAATTATTTTATACTGATTATTTAAATACCCCAGTGTATATTATCTATCTACAAAATTACCTTCTGTAATAGTTATTATATTAGTAGATAAGCCAAAATTACAGGTATAGAGGTATGATATAGATATGCATATAACTATTTTTTAAGTATCTTTTTTTCGGTTAGCTTTCAGGTACTACGTTAATATAACTTATAATAATTTTTATATTATAGATTTTACCAATTGTTATATGTTAATAACGGGTCATTAATCGATTTATTAGTATTCAAAGCTTGATATATCTGTTTTGTATTGTGTATTGTAATTTATAAAAATTAAAATTTAAGTAGACGACGAAGAAATTGATTTTCAAGATATAAAAAACAGTATGAATATAGGATTTTTTTAAAATTATATTATATTATATGATATTATATTATATTATATTGTATCGTATCGTGTCGTGTCGTGTCGTATCGTATCGTAAAAAAGCTTTACTGAATTTACAAAATCAAGTAAATTGCAGTATTTCTTATAATTATTTTATACTGATTATTTAAATACCCCAGTGTATATTATCTATCTACAAAATTACCTTCTGTAATAGTTATTATATTAGTAGATAAGCCAAAATTACAGGTATAGAGGTATGATATAGATATGCAAATAACTGTTTTTTAAGTATCTTTTTTTCGGTTAGCTTTCAGGTACTACGTTAATATAAATTATAATAATTTTTATATTATAGATTTTACCAATTGTTATATGTTAATAACGGGTCATTAATCGATTTATTAGTATTCAAAGCTTGATATATCTGTTTTGTATTGTGTTTTTTAATTTATAAAAATTAAAATTTAAGTAGACGACGAAGATATTGATTTTCAAGATATAAAAAACAGTATGAATATAGGTTTTTTTTAAAATTATATTATATTATATGATATTATATTGTATCGTATCGTATCGTGTCGTGTGTCGTGTCGTGTGTCGTGTCGTGTCGTGTCGTGTCGTGTCGTGTCGTGTCGTGTCGTGTCGTGTGTCGTGTCGTGTGTCGTGTCGTGTCGTGTCGTGTCGTGTCGTGTCGTGTCGTGTCGTGTCGTGTCGTGTGTCGTGTCGTGTGTCGTGTCGTGTCGTGTGTCGTGTCGTGTGTCGTGTCGTGTGTCGTGTGTCGTGTCGTGTCGTGTCGTGTCGTGTCGTGTCGTGTCGTGTCGTGTCGTGTCGTGTCGTGTCGTGTCGTGTCGTGTCGTGTCGTGTCGTGTCGTGTCGTGTCGTGTCGTGTCGTGTCGTGTCGTGTCGTGTCGTGTCGTGTCGTGTCGTGTCGTGTCGTGTCGTGTCGTGTCGTGTCGTGTTTCGTTTGCTAAGACTGACCACAACCGCGCTGGCCGAGAGCCGAATGACCTACTCTAACTTTATGCGTCACTGCATTGCATCTGTTTTCAACATTGCAGTAGAAACCTTAAAATTATTAAAACCTTCTTTTCAATAAAACTATTTTACGGATATATATATATATATATATATATATCGATAATCTTTTCATTCTTTATTCATTTAAAAATTATACATACGTTATAAATTTAATATAATATATAAAATTTATTTCAATTTTCAACAAATATATCGACACCTGCAGGACCCGTCGCTCTGGCAGTTGAGCAATTATACCGCTACTTGTACTATTGATAAATAATAAATCTTTCTTGTCTGATACAAAGTGACCATAAATAATATTGTTGATCGCTTCTTTTCTCTTTACTTTTAAAAATCATAATAAAAATTAAAAAATAACTGCATATAAATTAAACTAACATCTTAACTTTGTTACTTATCTGTAACCATATAAAATAACTAATTGGTAATGGAATCAAATAAAAAGTTTTATAATATTATTAGTTTTATATTTCCCTTGAATAAACTAAATAAAATGTACCAAATTACCCGAAGAAATCGTTTATAAGAAATATACTACGTTAATATAAATTATAATAATTATTATATTATAGATTTTATATGTTAATAACGGGTCATTAATCGATTTATTAGTATTCAAAGCTTGAGATATCTGTTTTGTATTGTGTATTGTAATTTATAAAAATTAAAATTTAAGTAGACGACGAAGAAATTGATTTTCAAGATATAAAAAACAGTATGAATATAGGATTTTTTTTAAATTATATTATATTATATGATATTATATTGTATCGTATCGTATCGTGTCGTGTGTCGTGTCGTGTGTCGTGTCGTGTCGTGTCGTGTCGTATCGTATCGTAAAAAAGCTTTACTGAATTTACAAAATCAAGTAAATTGCAGTATTTCTTATAATTATTTTATACTGATTATTTAAATACCCCAGTGTATATTATCTATCTACAAAATTACCTTCTGTAATAGTTATTATATTAGTAGATAAGCCAAAATTACAGGTATAGAGGTATGATATAGATATGCATATAACTATTTTTTAAGTATCTTTTTTTCGGTTAGCTTTCAGGTACTACGTTAATATAACTTATAATAATTTTTATATTATAGATTTTACCAATTGTTATATGTTAATAACGGGTCATTAATCGATTTATTAGTATTCAAAGCTTGATATATCTGTTTTGTATTGTGTATTGTAATTTATAAAAATTAAAATTTAAGTAGACGACGAAGAAATTGATTTTCAAGATATAAAAAACAGTATGAATATAGGATTTTTTTAAAATTATATTATATTATATGATATTATATTGTATCGTATCGTATCGTGTCGTGTGTCGTGTCGTGTGTCGTGTCGTGTCGTGTCGTGTCGTGTCATGTCGTGTCGTGTCGTGTCGTGTGTCGTGTCGTGTGTCGTGTCGTGTCGTGTCGTGTCGTGTCGTGTCGTGTCGTGTCGTGTCGTGTGTCGTGTCGTGTGTCGTGTCGTGTCGTGTGTCGTGTCGTGTGTCGTGTCGTGTGTCGTGTCGTGTGTCGTGTGTCGTGTCGTGTCGTGTCGTGTCGTGTCGTGTCGTGTCGTGTCGTGTCGTGTCGTGCCGTGTCGTGTCGTGTCGTGTCGTGTCGTGTCGTGTCGTGTCGTGTCGTGTCGTGTCGTGTCGTGTCGTGTCGTGTCGTGTCGTGTCGTGTCGTGTTTCGTTTGCTAAGACTGACCACAACCGCGCTGGCCGAGAGCCGAATGACCTACTCTAACTTTATGCGTCACTGCATTGCATCTGTTTTCAACATTGCAGTAGAAACCTTAAAATTATTAAAACCTTCTTTTCAATAAAACTATTTTACGGATATATATATATATATATCGATAATCTTTTCATTCTTTATTCATTTAAAAATTATACATACGTTATAAATTTAATATAATATATAAAATTTATTTCAATTTTCAACAAATATATCGACACCTGCAGGACCCGTCGCTCTGGCAGTTGAGCAATTATACCGCTACTTGTACTATTGATAAATAATAAATCTTTCTTGTCTGATACAAAGTGACCATAAATAATATTGTTGATCGCTTCTTTTCTCTTTACTTTTAAAAATCATAATAAAAATTAAAAAATAACTGCATATAAATTAAACTAACATCTTAACTTTGTTACTTATCTGTAACCATATAAAATAACTAATTGGTAATGGAATCAAATAAAAAGTTTTATAATATTATTAGTTTTATATTTCCCTTGAATAAACTAAATAAAATGTACCAAATTACCCGAAGAAATCGTTTATAAGAAATATACTACGTTAATATAAATTATAATAATTATTATATTATAGATTTTATATGTTAATAATTTTATATGTTAATAACGGGTCATTAATCGATTTATTAGTATTCAAAGCTTGAGATATCTGTTTTGTATTGTGTATTGTAATTTATAAAAATTAAAATTTAAGTAGACGACGAAGAAATTGATTTTCAAGATATAAAAAACAGTATGAATATAGGATTTTTTTTAAATTATATTATATTATATGATATTATATTGTATCGTATCGTGTCGTGTCGTGTCGTGTCGTGTCGTGTCGTGTCGTGTCGTGTCGTGTCGTGTCGTGTCGTGTCGTGTCGTGTCGTGTCGTGTCGTGTCGTGTCGTGTCGTGTCGTGTCGTGTCGTGTCGTGTCGTGTCGTGTCGTGTCGTGTCGTGTCGTGTGTCGTGTCGTGTGTCGTGTCGTGTGTCGTGTCGTGTCGTGTGTCGTGTCGTGTCGTGTCGTGTCGTGTCGTGTGTCGTGTCGTGTCGTGTGTCGTGTCGTGTCGTGTCGTGTCGTGTCGTGTCGTGTCGTGTCGTGTCGTGTCGTGTCGTGTCGTGTCGTGTCGTGTCGTGTCGTGTCGTGTCGTGTCGTGTCGTGTCGTGTCGTGTTTCGTTTGCTAAGACTGACCACAACCGCGCTGGCCGAGAGCCGAATGACCTACTCTAACTTTATGCGTCACTGCATTGCATCTGTTTTCAACATTGCAGTAGAAACCTTAAAATTATTAAAACCTTCTTTTCAATAAAACTATTTTACGGATATATATATATATATATATATATATATATATATATATATATATATATATATATATATATATATATATATATATATCGATAATCTTTTCATTCTTTATTCATTTAAAAATTAAACATACGTTATAAATTTAATATAATATATAAAATTTATTTCAATTTTCAACAACTATATCGACACCTGCAGGACCCGTCGCTCTGGCAGTTGAGCAATTATACCGCTACTTGTACTATTGATAAATAATAAATCTTTCTTGTCTGATACAAAGTGACCATAAATAATATTGTTGATCGCTTCTTTTCTCTTTACTTTTAAAAATCATAACAAAAATTAAAAAATAACTGCATATAAATTAAACTAACATCTTAACTTTGTTACTTATCTGTAACCATATAAAATAACTAATTGGTAATGGAATCAAATAAAAAGTTTTTTAATATTATTAGTTTTATATTTCCCTTGAATAAACTAAATAAAATGTACCAAATTACCCGAAGAAATCGTTTATAAGAAATATACTACGTTAATATAAATTATAATAATTATTATATTATAGATTTTACCAATTGTTATATGTTAATAACGGGTCATTAATCGATTTATTAGTATTCAAAGCTTGATATATCTGTTTTGTATTGTGTTTTGTAATTTATAAAAATAAAAGTTGAAGTAGACGACGAAGAAATTGATTTTCAAGATATAAAAAACAGTATGAATATAGGATTTTTTTAAAATTATATTATATTATATGATATTATATTATATTGTATCGTATCGTGTCGTGTCGTGTCGTGTCGTGTCGTGTCGTGTCGTGTCGTGTCGTATCGTATCGTAAAAAAGCTTTACTGAATTTACAAAATCAAGTAAATTGCAGTATTTCTTATAATTATTTTATACTGATTATTTAAATACCCCAGTGTGTATTATCTATCTACAAAATTACCTTCTGTAATAGTTATTATATTTGTAGATAAGCCAAAATTACAGGTATAGAGGTATGATATAGATATGCATATAACTATTTTTTAAGTATCTTTTTTTCGGTTAGCTTTCAGGTACTACGTTAATATAACTTATAATAATTTTTATATTATAGATTTTACCAATTGTTATATGTTAATAACGGGTCATTAATCGATTTATTAGTATTCAAAGCTTGATATATCTGTTTTGTATTGTGTATTGTAATTTATAAAAATTAAAATTTAAGTAGACGACGAAGAAATTGATTTTCAAGATATAAAAAACAGTATGAATATAGGATTTTTTTTAAATTATATTATATTATATGATATTATATTGTATCGTATCGTATCGTGTAGTGTGTCGTGTCGTGTCGTGTCGTGTCGTGTCGTGTCATGTCGTGTCGTGTCGTGTCGTGTCGTGTCGTGTCGTGTCGTGTCGTGTCGTGTCGTGTCGTGTCGTGTCGTGTCGTGTCGTGTCGTATCGTATCGTAAAAAAGCTTTACTGAATTTACAAAATCAAGTAAATTGCAGTATTTCTTATAATTATTTTATACTGATTATTTAAATACCCCAGTGTATATTATCTATCTACAAAATTACCTTCTGTAATAGTTATTATATTAGTAGATAAGCCAAAATTACAGGTATAGAGGTATGATATAGATATGCATATAACTATTTTTTAAGTATCTTTTTTTCGGTTAGCTTTCAGGTACTACGTTAATATAACTTATAATAATTTTTATATTATAGATTTTACCAATTGTTATATGTTAATAACGGGTCATTAATCGATTTATTAGTATTCAAAGCTTGATATATCTGTTTTGTATTGTGTATTGTAATTTATAAAAATTAAAATTTAAGTAGACGACGAAGAAATTGATTTTCAAGATATAAAAAACAGTATGAATATAGGATTTTTTTAAAATTATATTATATTATATGATATTATATTATATTATATTGTATCGTATCGTGTCGTGTCGTGTCGTATCGTATCGTAAAAAAGCTTTACTGAATTTACAAAATCAAGTAAATTGCAGTATTTCTTATAATTATTTTATACTGATTATTTAAATACCCCAGTGTATATTATCTATCTACAAAATTACCTTCTGTAATAGTTATTATATTAGTAGATAAGCCAAAATTACAGGTATAGAGGTATGATATAGATATGCAAATAACTGTTTTTTAAGTATCTTTTTTTCGGTTAGCTTTCAGGTACTACGTTAATATAAATTATAATAATTTTTATATTATAGATTTTACCAATTGTTATATGTTAATAACGGGTCATTAATCGATTTATTAGTATTCAAAGCTTGATATATCTGTTTTGTATTGTGTTTTTTAATTTATAAAAATTAAAATTTAAGTAGACGACGAAGATATTGATTTTCAAGATATAAAAAACAGTATGAATATAGGTTTTTTTTAAAATTATATTATATTATATGATATTATATTGTATCGTATCGTATCGTGTCGTGTGTCGTGTCGTGTGTGTGTCGTGTCGTGTCGTGTCGTGTTTCGTTTGCTAAGACTGACCACAACCGCGCTGGCCGAGAGCCGAATGACCTACTCTAACTTTATGCGTCACTGCATTGCATCTGTTTTCAACATTGCAGTAGAAACCTTAAAATTATTAAAACCTTCTTTTCAATAAAACTATTTTACGGATATATATATATATATATATATATATATATATATATATATATATATATATATATCGATAATCTTTTCATTCTTTATTCATTTAAAAATTAAACATACGTTATAAATTTAATATAATATATAAAATTTATTTCAATTTTCAACAACTATATCGACACCTGCAGGACCCGTCGCTCTGGCAGTTGAGCAATTATACCGCTACTTGTACTATTGATAAATAATAAATCTTTCTTGTCTGATACAAAGTGACCATAAATAATATTGTTGATCGCTTCTTTTCTCTTTACTTTTAAAAATCATAACAAAAATTAAAAAATAACTGCATATAAATTAAACTAACATCTTAACTTTGTTACTTATCTGTAACCATATAAAATAACTAATTGGTAATGGAATCAAATAAAAAGTTTTTTAATATTATTAGTTTTATATTTCCCTTGAATAAACTAAATAAAATGTACCAAATTACCCGAAGAAATCGTTTATAAGAAATATACTACGTTAATATAAATTATAATAATTATTATATTATAGATTTTACCAATTGTTATATGTTAATAACGGGTCATTAATCGATTTATTAGTATTCAAAGCTTGATATATCTGTTTTGTATTGTGTTTTGTAATTTATAAAAATAAAAGTTGAAGTAGACGACGAAGAAATTGATTTTCAAGATATAAAAAACAGTATGAATATAGGATTTTTTTAAAATTATATTATATTATATGATATTATATTATATTGTATCGTATCGTGTCGTGTCGTGTCGTGTCGTGTCGTGTCGTGTCGTGTCGTGTCGTATCGTATCGTAAAAAAGCTTTACTGAATTTACAAAATCAAGTAAATTGCAGTATTTCTTATAATTATTTTATACTGATTATTTAAATACCCCAGTGTGTATTATCTATCTACAAAATTACCTTCTGTAATAGTTATTATATTTGTAGATAAGCCAAAATTACAGGTATAGAGGTATGATATAGATATGCATATAACTATTTTTTAAGTATCTTTTTTTCGGTTAGCTTTCAGGTACTACGTTAATATAACTTATAATAATTTTTATATTATAGATTTTACCAATTGTTATATGTTAATAACGGGTCATTAATCGATTTATTAGTATTCAAAGCTTGATATATCTGTTTTGTATTGTGTATTGTAATTTATAAAAATTAAAATTTAAGTAGACGACGAAGAAATTGATTTTCAAGATATAAAAAACAGTATGAATATAGGATTTTTTTTAAATTATATTATATTATATGATATTATATTGTATCGTATCGTATCGTGTAGTGTGTCGTGTCGTGTCGTGTCGTGTCGTGTCGTGTCATGTCGTGTCGTGTCGTGTCGTGTGTCGTGTCGTGTTTCGTGTCGTGTCGTGTGTCGTGTCGTGTGTCGTGTCGTGTCGTGTCGTGTCGTATCGTATCGTAAAAAAGCTTTACTGAATTTACAAAATCAAGTAAATTGCAGTATTTCTTATAATTATTTTATACTGATTATTTAAATACCCCAGTGTATATTATCTATCTACAAAATTACCTTCTGTAATAGTTATTATATTAGTAGATAAGCCAAAATTACAGGTATAGAGGTATGATATAGATATGCATATAACTATTTTTTAAGTATCTTTTTTTCGGTTAGCTTTCAGGTACTACGTTAATATAACTTATAATAATTTTTATATTATAGATTTTACCAATTGTTATATGTTAATAACGGGTCATTAATCGATTTATTAGTATTCAAAGCTTGATATATCTGTTTTGTATTGTGTATTGTAATTTATAAAAATTAAAATTTAAGTAGACGACGAAGAAATTGATTTTCAAGATATAAAAAACAGTATGAATATAGGATTTTTTTTAAATTATATTATATTATATGATATTATATTGTATCGTATCGTATCGTGTCGTGTGTCGTGTCGTGTGTCGTGTCGTGTCGTGTCGTGTCGTGTCGTGTCGTGTCATGTCGTGTCGTGTCGTGTCGTGTCGTGTGTCGTGTCGTGTGTCGTGTCGTGTCGTGTCGTGTCGTGTCGTGTCGTGTCGTGTGTCGTGTCGTGTGTCGTGTCGTGTCGTGTGTCGTGTCGTGTCGTGTCGTGTGTCGTGTCGTGTGTCGTGTCGTGTCGTGTCGTGTCGTGTCGTGTCGTGTCGTGTCGTGTCGTGTCGTGTCGTGTCGTGTCGTGTCGTGTCGTGTCGTGTCGTGTCGTGTCATGTTATGTTATGTTATGTTATGTTATGTTGTAGAAGCAATTACACTGCATGTAATCGTAAAACAGCGAGCGACATTTAAAGCGACGTGACGGTCCGCTGTAGATGATAATGCTGAAGATTAATAAGACACAAATGTCGCATACGATAACCATATATTTTGGGTATACTTATTTAATTATATTTTTAGTCTTAAACAGCTTTCTCCACGAGTTGACCTAAGAAATGAAATGAGGCGCATAAAATATTGAGAGCTTTAGCGTGCATCAATTTAACTTATTTAAATATCATTTCAATTTACAAACACAAAATATGTCATCAATATTGAAAGACAAAAAATATTTTAATAAGTGCCATTTATGTATATTTATATAAATTTCCAAACAATGTAAAATATACGGGAGCTATAACCGTCGCTAAATGGTTTCAGACAATTGAACGCTCACAATACCTCCATTCACAGGCACTATAATAAAAGTGTAGCTGTGGTCGTAAGTGGTAGCCGCCGAGTGGTAGACGACCAAACACCGCTTATTTAGAAACGGGAATAACGATTTATGGATAGTAATTGTATAACCGTGGACATACATTGAGATTAATAAGACTGCTGGCTTGCTTGTATCCACATCCCGGGGGCTTTATGACGGCTCGGTTTGTCAAGAAGATTAATGTGATGATATATAATCACTTTTAGTAATAAACTGTATTTTATACAGAGAGACTGTTTATGTATTTATATGTTATAGGTTAAATAAAAATAAAAAATGTCGACAAATGTTGATCAACATTAAGGTGAGGCGGCCGTCTCTCGGAGCAGGTGTTTCGTCCGAGAGGTAATATGCAGTATTTTATCTGAAGCCATGAGCTTTTTTCGAAATGAAAACAAAATTGCATTACAAGGAATCGGTCGCGACTCCTGGCCTCGTAAAACATTCTCGTCACGTCTCAGAAAATATATTGTTACTGGTCGTAATTTAAATTTATTTTGGCAACAATAATTCATTGCAAGTGATCGCCACATATAGTTTTTAAAGAAAAACAAATTCAAAGTCATGAACTTTATATGGGAAGAATTATTACATTTCAATATTTTGATTAACAGTGACGTAGTAGTAAATAACAAAACTCTAGATTATTACGTCACTATTCATACATTCTTCTCGTAACTTACGTGTTATATTTTAGATTATTTTAAAAGCAGTTGTGTTTCAATCACTATCTATCTCATAAATATAATGTAAATAATTTCTATAGTAATATTACTATTACAATATTTTCACTAGTTCTTACTTTTCATACAAACATTTAATGTATACTTTTTGCCTCATTTGGTCGTTGTGAGTGAACAACAATTGGAATATGAGATGAAAGGAATACTCAATTTTATATTTATTCTTGAGCTACATATTTTTAAATTGAAAGCTGAATTATTATTTTAATACAGTTTTATTCTGACCCACATTATTTGCATCAGAATGTTCTCTTCAGCCTTATCCAAGATAACAGCCGTCAGACTATCTCGGGATTGCGGACTGCTCGAGCTGCAGGCGGTTACTTCACTCACTCATAATGAATATTGTTATTGTTCAGTGAATACTTTGTGATAGGAGACGGTATTGAATTGGTATGATATTCGTTGGCGGATTTTTAAGTGATTTTTAAATATAATATGTTGTATATAAAAAATAAATACATGTTAAACATAAATTCGAAAATCTGAATAATATAGCAGTATTTATCACAGCTATACCACATTAAAAATTCTGTTTTAAATTAAGTAACTTTCCATCGGATGTTTAGATGAGCATTTTCAAAGAGCAAGTATTAGCTTTGCATTTAAATCCACTGCTATTTATTTCATTTATTTAAGTAACCAGAAAAAGCCTCAGAAATGAAAAGAAATAAAAAATTTTGGAAAGTGTTTCTAATGTGCCTCAAAAATTTTATAATATAAACCACACCCACCGTTTATTTATAGACTTCACTGATTAAGAGCGAGTGGCGGTTGAAACTTGTGCGATGTGGTCAAGAGAAATTAAATTTTAAATTATACATACATATAACCAAAAAATAAAAATTCTATTCCTTCATTACAACAATGGACACTTTCAACAATGAAAGTGACTGTAGATATTTACCTACATTTGTTGCATTATAAACAATTCGATTATTCTTAAGCCTAAAGCAGTTAGATTTTTTTTTGAACAATCCAGTAAACTAGCTTAGCTTAGTTTTTATAACTATAAAATTGTTTTCAGGGACTTCGTACTTTTTCTGAGGATAAAGGTTTATCTCACAATAATTCTTGGATTCTGACTGTTCTGAACATCAAAGACTTCGAAGTAAACCTTATAAAAACAATAATTTATCGTAGGAGTAATATATTATAATGTTTGAATATATAATTTATATCAAAGAAAATGAACCTAATTCATACATAGCCTATAATATCCGTTATAGTTAAGAGCGTGTCCATTATTTCAATTCAAAATTTCAAGTCTATTGGGCGACTCGTGCCTGCGAGCGAGAGATACGAATAGAGCGTCTCGTATAATGTTATTCACGTCATTGTTTTAAGGATAAGTAAAATAATATTCTAAAAGCAATGAATATAGCGAATGATGGATTATAAAGTCATACATTAACAATAGACTTGCACAGGTAATTAGAACTTTATAATTTTTTAGCGTGTTCACAAATATATATGACTTAAATAGGAAAACTGATTTTTAAAGTTACATGTAAATATTTCTAGTTGAACTGGTTCATTCATGCAAGCTTTATTTAAATGTGATTCAAGCGTAAATATCTTAGAAAAGTACTCTCAAATACCACTTATATAGAATTTGCATTTAAAATATGATTAAATTCTCTTTTGTTTTTTTTATAATAATTATAATTTCGTCAACGTCATACTTCAAATCATATATGACGCTATATCTAATATTTCGTACAATAATAACCGGTTCGATCACTTAGAATTGACAAAGAGTGAAGCGTCTATCATAATTGAGTTTCATGTTCAAAGGCAATAGAGGACATCTAACGCTGACGGCTCGGTCGATACTTTGACGTCGGCAACCACGGGGAGTGAACAACGCACTTATATGAAATTATACGATGAAATTTAATTTAATGAATTGAAAAATCATTATTTTTTAACTAATTCACGTTTTCATGAAGAACCTCCAATAGATTAAAATAAATAATATTATAATAAAATGCACAATACACAGAAAAATACCTTTCCGAGCTTTTCAAACATTTTAGAACAAAAAAATACACAAAATATATATGTTAATAATGGAAACTGTAGCTACTATTTCAACATAACATTTTTAAAATTAACAAAACGGGTACATATATCTTTTTATATTTAATTTATGTTTTGGCGCTAAAACAAAACCTATAAAAAATGAATATTTCATACATATAACCGCATGAAGAAAAGTTGTCAGTGATGACAAATCGATATCTTTCGCACCTTGTGTGTGTGTGTGTGTGTATGTGTGCGTGCATCCATCGTAACACTGTGGGTAACGTCAACTAGCAATCAAATTACAGATTGAAATTGCGTTGTAGAGGCATTACTGATATATGATATTATAATAGAATAGAGGAAAATTAACATTAAAACATGTTTTAAAATAAGCAGTACCAAAGACAGCAGTTGTCATTTTATACAAACTTATAACTTGTCAAATCATCTGTACAAGTAAGTGTCGTGTGATAGAAACAGAAATATAAAACTCCTAGTACTTACTTTAAACTTATATCTCGTTTATTATAAATGTTCAGGTGAAAGTATTATAATCTTTGTTATATTAAACCAAACCTTTGAAAACTATTGTTATCTTCTCTTAATATACTGACAAAACTCAAATTTCAGTAAAAATATGTTTTGTCATCGTTTCTTAACTCAACACAGGTACTAACAATTATTATAATATAATATATATTATTATAACTCTCATAAAATATGTAGTTTTTCAAATATTAGTCAAGTAATTCATATCTCTGTGGTCGTTACCGAGATATACACGGTTGTTTTTGTCGGTCCCGTTGGAAAATAAATTTAAGTGTTAAACGAACTATTACTGCTCATAATACTATCCCAGTGTTTAATTTAGACTGGTTTTTAATTATATTGATAGTGTTTTTAAAGTATCAGTGAATTATAAAACTGTTTTGAGGCAGAACATTAAAAAACTTGTTAAAATATTGTGAGTTTTTATTGTGTCGGTTAAAAACGCGTAAGCGCCACGATCTGCACGGCGCTTACGACCTTTGGAGCAACAACTCTTGTATAAGAAGCAAATCTGATATAAGTACGCTCTTTGAATAACTTTTCTATTAAATTTATAATTATCACAAGCGATAATTCCCGATATACAAAACCAAATTACCCACATATAAAGTAAATGCAGTGAAAAATAATATAAATAATAACAAAACTAGTTTTGTGTATACAATTAGTATAAGTATCACTACAAATACCAAAATAAAAAAAAAATAAAAAAAGATGTCGTCGAAATGCCGTGTATGTGATGCTAATATATTAAAAAAAGATGAATTCAGCTGTGCCGCTTGCTTGGAAACTTTCCACTACACTTGTTTAAAAATTAGTGATGTCAGCTTTAAAAGGATGACAGCTAAACACAAGGAATCCTATAAATGTCCTAGATGTATGGAAAAAACATCAAATACTACATCTCCTAGGTCGCAATCAGTTAAAGAAAATAATGTCTTGGATAATTTTGAAGTTATCTTAGATAAAAAACTTACAGAAATGAAAAATTCTATTATTTCTGAATTGAAACAAACAGTTATGTTAGAAATTAAAAATAATATATCAATGCTCACAAATGAACTTCAAAATTTAGCAATTTCTCACACTAAATTACAAACAGAACATGATAATTTACTTGAAGATAGCAAAATTCTTAAAGTAAAATTGTTGAAGTTAGAAGAAGGCCTGAGCGAACTGACCTGTCAATATTCTAAACAACAACAATGGGTGCGGCAACAGAATATTGAAATAGTAGGAGTCCCGGAATTAAGAAATGAAGCTTTGTGTGACATAGTCACGAATATTGCTAGGCATGTTGGTATTCATCTTCATGAACAGGACATTGAATTTATTACCAGAATAAAACCAAAACAAACTATCAAAGATCGTCCTAGAGTGATCGTCTGTAAACTTAAGAATAGATCTCATAAGGATGGCATCCTAGCCGGTTTAAAAAAAACTCGAGGTGTCACCACCCAAGACATTGGAATCACGGGAGACTCAAAGAGAATTTTTGTTAATGATCACCTCACTCCACAGAATAAGTTTTTGTTAAATAAATGTAAACAACTTGCATTTGAAAAGGCATATAAATTCGTATGGACAAAAAACTGTTTCATCTTTGTACGAAAAAACGAAGTAACCCCTGCAATGGCAATAAACTCAGAGAAGGATTTATTGAAAATAGTTTAAAAATGTATAATTCGCTCATTATGTTCATTGCTTGTATTATTTTTGATAAACTTTTGTATTATTTTGTATTACACATTCAGACACATTACATTCACACACAGACATTTTCCACATTCTTATTCTTATATACATACACGCAGACAGGAATTACTAATACTTTAATTAATCAAACTTATATGTTTGGGATATACAGGATTAAAATTAGTCGTACTTATAATTTATTATATATATATATATATATATTTAATTTATTATATATATATATATATATATATATATATATTTAATTTATTATATATTATATGTATGTATGTATATATATAGGTATGGATTACAACACTACCTTTCTAAATGTCTCATTCAATTAATATTTATTACCAAAATGTTCGTGGTCTCCGCACTAAAGTAAATGATTTTTATCAAAGTATTTTGTTGAATAATTTTGATTTAATTTTTATTACAGAAACATGGTTAAATGATAGTTTTCTATCTAGTGAAGTCATTGACCTTCGGTATGACGTATTCAGATATGATAGAGATAGCAAATCTTCTACCAAAAATATAGGCGGAGGAGTCATGATATGCGTTAAAAATATTTATCAAGCTCAAATAAAAAAAAAGTTTTCACGGGAAGGTGTCGAAATGATTTGGATTACAATAGGTCCTCAGGTTTTTAATGGCTCACAGGTTCATGCAGTGCATTTTGGAGTGGCTTATGTTCCTGGGGGCTTTCAGCACTCGTATCGTATATCTTTAGTCCAAGACTCACTTAGTGAGGTAATGACAGCACATCCCAATGATCATGTTATTCTTTTAGGAGATTTTAACATGCCCAACATACAATGGACATCGCCGGAACCAGTTATATTGAGAATTGGTACAAAAGAAAGTTACACTACCGCTGATAACTTTTTAAATGCACTACAGTTTCATGGGCTATTACAGCTTAACAAGTACCTCAATTGCAGTTCAAATATATTGGACTTGGTAATCACAAACATACATTTAAATATTTCTGTATCTACTAACCCTCTTCTATGCGAAGATATTTATCACCCTGCCCTAGAAATTGATGGTTGTGAAATATTGATAAAAGAAACTTGTCCCAAAAAAATTGTTAAACAAAAATTTTTCAAAGGTGATTATGTAACTATAAAAAAGGAGTTAGCTTTTATGGACTGGAATAATATTTTTCTAAATAAATCTATCGAGGGATCTCTTGACGCATTTTACAAGATATTATACAAATTAATAGATAACTTTATACCAACATTTTTATCGGGTGGAAAATATAATTATCCAGTCTGGTATTCTAAGGCCTTAATTAAAGTAATACAAGAAAAGGACAAAATTCACGCTAAGTGGAAGAGATTCAATAACCCCATAGATTACGCGGAGTTTAGTCTACTAAGGCACAGACAAAAAATAATACAAATGAAATGCTATAATACTTATATATGGAACACACAAGAAGCTTTACTAAAATCACCTGGACTGCTACACAATTATGTTAGATCAAAACGAAATAAGAAGTGTACTTATCCTAACACTTTATACCTGGGGAATGAATCATATACTAATGAAATAAATATCTGTGAAGGTTTTAGTGAGTACTTTAAAGGGGTGTTTGTTGATGCTGCATCAAATTACATAAATCAAAAGTATGATACATCTACCTTTTCAGATGAGAATCTCGAAAGTATTAAATTAACAAAAGCTGACATTCTAAAACAATTAACTTGCTTAGATATACGAAAGGGTTCCGGTAGCGACGAAATCCCACCAATATTTTTAAAGAATTGTGCTGACGAATTGGCAATTCCTCTATTACATTTATATACCAAATCTATAAAGGAGGGAATTTTCCCCATGAAATGGAAGGAAGCTCACATTGTACCTGTGCATAAAAAGGGATCAAGATCTGAAATTTGCAATTATCGTCCAATATCAATTTTGAATGTTTTGGGTAAAATTATGGAAAAAATTGTACTTTGCAAAATACATCCTATTCTCACACGAGTTATACCACATAATCAACATGGTTTTATGAAAAGACGTTCAACTATTACTAATTTGGCAATATTTACTGATGAAATTTTACAAAACATGGATATGGGAGAACAGGTTGACGTGATATATACTGATTTTGAAAAAGCATTTGATCGCGTAGATCACGTCATTCTTATGCAGAAATTGTATGCGTTGGGAATACGCGGAGACTTATTTCGTTGGATGAAGTCTTATATTACTAATAGAAAACAAGCAGTTAGAGTCGGCGAATCTCGATCTAATTATGTTGATATATCTTCGGGTGTGCCACAAGGATCACACTTAGGACCACTACTTTATAACATTTATCTTTTTGATATAGGTCACTGTTTTAAATATTCTAATTTTCTGATGTTCGCTGATGATAAAAAAATATTTATGAAAGTAACTAGGATCGAAGATTGTTTAATGATTCAAAGTGATCTAGATAGATTAAGTCAGTATTACAAAATTAATAGAATCAATGTGAATATTGAGAAGTGCAGCCAAATCACATTTTGTCGTAAGGATAAAGTTATCGATAATACATACACAATAAACAATTGTCCTGTAGGAAGAAGTACTCTTGTTAAGGATTTAGGTATATTATTTGATAGTAAATTATTGATGAATGATCATATAAATTTTATCATCCAAAAAGCCTATAAGATGTTAGGATTTGTAATGCGAGTATGCGTTCCTTTCAAAAACATAACTTGTTTAATAAGAATTTACAATACATTAGTAAGAAGCACCTTGGAATATGGCAGTTGTATATGGAATCCTCAATATGCAAAATATATCAGCGGTATAGAGGCAATTCAAGAAAAATTTATTAAACATTTAAACTTTAAGACATTTAAAACCATTAAATCCTATAAGAATAGTTGCAATGAATACCATATATCTTTATTAAGCGACCGCCGTGAACTGCTTGACATGAAATTCCTTCATGGTCTTCTATCAAGTGATGTGGATTGTCCGGAGCTGTTGTCGCGACTCTTTATAAATGTACCTTTCAAACGAACACGAATAGCGAGATATAATCTTCTTTACGTACCCTTAGTCCACACACGTTACGCCTCTAACTCGTTCTCATCACGTATACCCTTAACATACAATTAAAAATACTCCCACATTGATCCTTTCCACTTATCTAAACATGTTTTCAAACAACAAATTATGAAATCTCAATCCTGTCACCCATAATATTTAATATAGAACTCAAACACACACACAGCCACATACACACACACACACACACACACACACACTCATAACCACGCGCTTACTTGTGCGTGCATACACAGTATATTACAATACATTTTGATACATAAAGGTTTTCCATTTGTTTGTTTAAATCAATAGTTTTTTAGTCTCTCAACTTAGTTTGTAATTTATTTATTATTATTATTTTTTTTTTTTATTTTTATATCCATTGTTGACTGTTTATTATTTAACGGGTCCATAAACATCCATCAGTGTATAGTTACTATTATAAAAATCAGAAGAAAACTGTTATTGGCTTTATGTTTGTATATGTTGTAAACTTATCATATGATTGTTAATTTGCTGTTGTTTTCTCAATAAATAAATAAATAAATAAAACAAGGATTTGAAATGTATAGTTTAGGAACAAAGAGCTCGGATCTATTGTGATATGTATCTGAACTTCATAAGGTAAAGTGTTGACACGGGTTGTTGAAGGATAATGTATTGTTATCTGTCATAACGTATTTGCAACATTCATTAAGTTATACCATTTTTTAACTTAACTAAATATTTTTTCCAAAAAAAATCTTTCATTTAAAGTGGTATTGAATTTGCTACCAAGTACAATATGATGTATATCTTTATCACATAACTGAAGCTACAAATATAAAATAATAATAATGTATTCAAAACAGTAATGGTCCTCGTAACTCTCTCTAAGTAATAGTCCATGTGTCGGAGAGGGATCCACAAACATTTATATAATGGACACAAAGTACACCCAGACTCAGATCAATAGTCTGATGAAAACACAGAGAATTGTCTCTCTTAGGAATCTAACCCACAACTTTTGGTTCAGCAGTCGATGTCACTTACTGTATAAGTGTTGTTTTTTAATATCCTTAATAACCTAAGGATTTTTTTAAACATATAGATTTTATTAAAAAACTAAAATTTTCATTACAATAAAACATGTAGGAAAAATAACAATAACAGGTTCCAATAGAACTAATGTACTAAAAGATTACCTACAACTTACTTCACAGTGCAATAATACGTGAAACTATATGGAATACTCTGAAAAATGTTTGACTGTAAAAACAAAAATATGGCAAAAGTTGGAATCCCTCTTATATCTTTGAACTAGTTGTGATAAATAGGAATATATTAAAGTAAGTACTCTACTCACAAAGAGAGGAGTTTCACAATAAATGTAGATGTATATCTTATATTTTTATTGTATTTTCCTTTTACATTGTTATGTGTATATTAATAATTATACATTTTACTTAAGTTTATAACTTTCAACAAAGAGGTATTCCGAATTATAATTATAATTATAATTATAATAGTCAAACCATTCTTTATCCATTTTCATGATTGAAAACAGAAAATATTTCATATAAAATTATAAAAACATATTCCCAAAAGCGTCCCCGCTCTTCGTATCGTAATCAGATTCCAGTTTAATTAAATCCGAACGAGCTCTGATCGCATCGAATAGTTCGCCAACTCGGATATGGAACCTCGGTCATGGTTATCATTTGTGAAATATTTTCAAAAGTTTAAACTTAAATTTTGTTTGTTTGAGAACAGTATTTTGAGATTTAATTAAAATTTTTAAGTGTTCTACTTTCGACTTGTTTCATTCTGTATTCCAAAATAATCTTTGTACCATTCATACAATGGAATTATGGATTTACACCCAATAACACCCAATAACGCGTATCACATAACGGTCTCAACAGACTGATAATAAATCAGGTCTTGCGATGTTAATTTTAATAACAAAGCTTTACCAAATTACATTTATTCGTCACTTAAAGATTCCTTCTGTTCTTTTCTTCTTAACTTTTCATTTAATACATTTATTACAAAAATCATTAAAATAAAACCATATAGAAATGTAAATAAAATCTACTTCAGTTATTCTACAAAGAATTCTATTTAGTTACTATACAAAGAATTCGTTTAAAGTTCCTAACGTATTTTAAACCTGTAGTTAGTTTAGTATTTGAAACACTAAGTAGAAATAAGCAGGTAATAGGACTTGGTGAGATGCGCGTGCCGGCTATCTGTACAATGCGGCTGCGATCTTATTCCGCTGTGACCTGCGCCGGCGCTCGCCACTCGCGAGGCGTGCCTTACAATGCATTGTAAGATAAGCCATAGGCAAAATATATTTACGGGCAGTATAATTAACAGTCCCGTGTACGCAGGGAACACTAAGAAAGTGTTGGCAAAATTTATTAAATCGTCACTTATACACAATTTTTTTCCTTATTTAGTCACTTTTGACAGCATCTGTTTTCTGTCGTCGCCTGTCAAAAGATTCGTATCAAAGACCCAAAATAATGTCAAGAGAAATGGTTATAACCCCATTCTAAGCTATCATTTATGTAAATATTACTTATTACCATAAGTTATAATGATAAGAACACGATTCAGACTTAAAATAGAACACTCGGACGTTCTCTCACATAATAGGGAAAGATAAACACGCTAATGTATGATAAATCACGTGTTTCACACTGAACACAGCCTTACATCCAGTTCGATGGATATGGAGTTCGATGAACTTTTATATTAGACTTGCGGTATAAAGCGATGTAAGTTTTAGAATAGAATAAATCTCTCCAATCACCAAATTAAGTCTATATATTACTTAGAAGAAATTATATAAGTCGTTAATATTTGAATATCACTGAAAGGTAATAATAGTGTTATAATAATAGCAATAATGGGCAACGAAAACAAAATAATTATATAAATACATAAAATTGTTAAAAAAATAAAATATTTTAAAATTAAGAACATGTATTTATTTTAAATATTTTTTTTTTATTTAGATCATACTTTAAAAGTCAAAATATAATAAGTAGGATAAGGTCACTACATTATGTAATAAATGACCGTATACTGCGGTTCCCGGCCGCAGAGCGTTTATATAACACTCCAGCACCTGTCACATCAGTAAACTGCTTAGCATTTATCTAAATTATAGAGCGAGATTACAGACACTCTTGTATTACCTAGGTTTGTATATAAATAACATTATAACAAAACACATTAAACATCAATGAAAATAATCTTATAGTTAATAAACTAATAATCTTATAGTTTATTTACTAGGACGATAATTACAATAAATGAAGGTATATTTTATCATGGAATAGAAGGTTATTCTGGATTAGTAGGAAGTAGTTTTTATACTAAGATATAACAGGTCTTCCAGCGATATTCAGTAGCTTGATACCTTCATTCTAAAAACTTTTTTCAAGAAACACTTATACATAAATTTCGATATAAATTGTTTGTTAATTTCATACCAAGTCCTACGAAGCCAGTTTTTTTTTCCTGACCGTTTAAAAATTAGATCACAAAACAATAATATTTTGATGCCTTGTATGTCAAAAGAACACTATATGTTATATGGTAGATCGTTTGTATTAGTTAGATAAAAGACATATTCAAGGAAGGCAGCAGTTTCATTAAATTTACATATAAATGTGATCTGGTGATCAGTTAAGTACGAAGAGTGGGAGTAGCGTGTTCAATGAGAGATGAATAAATTAATTTTATTGTTCTTTTGTATTTTATCTTCTTTGATTTAAAACGCTCACATATTTTACATAAAATAAATGCAACAAAAATTATTCATTACAGGTTCAAAGGTTAAAAGAATTCATTTTTCATAATTATCAAATATTAAAACAGCACGCTCTCAAACTAATTATGAACATATTGTTCATAATGTGCCCTCCTGCAGAGATATTTCCCACAACTCATAACATGAATATTATGAACCATAATATGATAATTCACTATTAAGTTATGATTACCTTTCCACAGTTATGTTAATTCTATAAATGTTTTTAACTGTAACCGAATTCTCACTCCCACGAGCGCTCCAGTAGCCGCCGTTTTTGCCGACGAATTAATTAACAGAGTGGTTAAAACTCGTCAACTTTATCACTTTGAGCTATTTGAGTTAAATCCGGGTAGAAATGTAATTAATAATACCTGAGAACATTTTAATGCTGATTTTATTTTTTAATTTGACAGCATATTTAGTTTACATATTTTAAAAACACACAAGTGTCAGATTATCATAGTCAAAAGAGCTATTTTTTAAAAAAATGCTAATTTATATATTCCATTGAAAATAATTTTATAAATATATAAAGAAAGGAAGACAATATTGAAATAATCCTATCCTCATAAAACTGCACAGAACAATGTAAATATCTCTCTTTAAAATATCTGTTCAGTCAAACATGCCGGAAGCAACAGAACGCAATCGATTCTGAATATCCAGGCCTTCAAAGGAATGTGTATTGAACAGAATTATGCAGAAACTAGGTATGGTACAACATTGATCGAAATACTCCATAACGTCACATCAAAAATGTAGAACAGATACATACCATTTCTATTGTGTTTTATGTTTGTTTTCAATTGCCATTTATTATGTCCATTAGCATGTTACGACCACAACTCCATTCAGATATTCCTTTGTTTGGTTTGTGCAACATATAGACCGCGTTACATTCATGGCATTCGGTTTTGGAATTCTCTATAGTATTTAGAAATACCTTTGCGCTTCATTTTCAAACAAAGTAAATAATTCTATTCATATTCAACTACATACCTGTTAATTTAGGTTAAACAATAATAATATATTCAATAACAAAAGTTTTTCGCAAATTTATAAGCTACAATAAAATTCATTATCTACTAAACGTATGTTGAATTAATTAATATATAAACTTTGTCAATAATTGTTGCTGGTGAAATTTACAGTCTAAATAAAATATAAAACACTTAATACATTTTATATATTACACTCCTTGTATGTCCTCATTCAAATAGTATGAAAAGGTTTAAAAAGTATTCAGAACTACCTACCCACCTACCTCTTACGTAGTACATTACTGCACCATAATAATTAAAAATATCGTTGTATTTATTTTTTTTACATTAATAGAGATTTCGCGAAAGGTGGCACTTAAACTATACCTGAGTATTTGTGTAATATAATTTTACATTTAACGTGAATATGGAAGTGTTGCAGGTCATATATTATAAGTAAGTAAGTATATTAAAACAAACACCACATGTGCGAGTACTGATTGTTTGTTTAGGGGAGCGGTAAAACATGTGGTACGGTAAAATTATTTCAGATTGCTCATGGGAACTGAGATATTCAATCACTCATTCACAGGGTAGTCGTCTGTTTTTCAAATATTAACAACTATCCTTCCACACCGACTAATATTCCTACAATGTAGGGGTTTCAAAAATATTTAGTACTGACGATATTGGTGATATTATCTGATATATACGAGTAATTAGTACTGATTACTGTTACATATTATACCCGAAATATGCATATCGCAAAGTTGATTCGGAACTTAAAAATCTACTTACTATCTCGGTATTCTTGAAATGTTTGATCTAGTTTCGGTATTGATTAGTTAATACTGTGTTTTGGTCAGGTCTATGTTTACTTTTACTTATACATTTTTAAGTAAGAAAGTAAATGTCTTTTTAAAGGTGATATAATAAAAATTAAAACAAGTACAAATATTCAATAAATAGTATATATCTTATCTTTAATAATAGCACAATCGGCTCTTAATTCGATTTTGGTGGCGATTGTAAAACTTTCTTTAGATACGTTAACCAATTTCTATTTTTTCATCTATAATAACTAACGGTTAGTTTTTGTATCGAGTTTTTATAACTTTGCACCTTTATCGTCTATTTGGCTAATGACTTAATTATAATATTCGAAAATACAACTTGTATGAATGTGTCACTAAATGCTCCGTATAAAAAAAAACAAAAATGTATGTAATATGAAATTATGAAAGCAGAAATGTCACTGATTTCATAATTTCATGATATAAGATATTGCAGATCATTTCTTGTTTAATTAAAATAAAATCATATAGTGAGACTTCTATCTCTGTTAGGTAATATATAAATGCATAAGCATCTAAAACCATACAATTGTTGTATATGGAGCAGTATCACTAACCACAAGGTTACAATTCGTCGAATATCCACAAACCGCTAGTACGGCTTTGATAGAGCCGCCAATTAAAATGCCTTCCTAACCGTCCCCACCCTTCGGCTTCGGATTATACACGTAATATAGAAGCCACGTCATCAACGAGCAAAGTTTTTGTGCATTCGCAGACATGGCTTACCTTATCACAATTTGTCTTTAATATTTGTGCCAGTGCTGTGAGATGTTTGATGCACCTTGAGAATTTGGAGAACATATTTTTATTCTATTTCACTTAGTTATTGTCTCTCTAAAATATTAAAACTACACAAAAAAATAAGCATGGTGCCGTGGAAACAGCTAATTATTAATTGTCAACAAAAACAATATTTATAAGCCTACGTAAGACAAGATTTAAATACTTATTATAAGTTCTAGATCCTGTTTTATTACTTTGTTATTGTCGTAATGTGCTAAATAAGAGCCTCGAGATAGGCTCTCGAAATCCTTATAATAAATTTTCATTAGTGTCGACATAGTTTTGCTCTTTTTTGTTTGTCAAATCTAAAGGGCCAATTAATTTGGTGGGAACACTTTCGATTCGTCGCAAAATTTTGGAATGTCGTATGTTAGGTTTGGGAACGCCCTAACCTAAGAAATAGGTAGCTAATTAGCGTTTTGTTATTTCCTTTTCCCGTTCTTGGTATGAGAATGTTTATATATATATATATATTGTTAATTTTATCAAGAGAAACAAATATTCTTGACATTATCAATAAAATTTTAAATATAATCTTTAATGTTTTGTTTGTTACTGAACAATATCCGAAAGTAAAGAATTACTGCTTACTTTTAATAAACATCAGAATTGTATTTTTTTTTAATAAACATAAAATTCCAAGATCGCAAGGACATAGTGTGCTTTTCCTTGGACGTATAATTGGACTATATTCATTTGAATTATATCAATTTATTATTGTTTGAGCCAACATCGCCTAACTTTAAAATATTCACTAAGGGTCTAATTTTGGAAAACTTTTAGCTGGTTTGATTTGGTAAATGTCTTTTAACTATGAACATCATTTGATGTCAAGTGTAGAGCCCATAATGGTTCTGTGGTACTTAGCTTTACCCCGCGTTCTTTTTAGAAAAAGCGCCTAAAATATTATTGACGTCTACAAGTACTCTAAACTTTTCACTTCACGTTCACTGGCAAGCACTGAAAGCCGTAATTTTACGTACCAGATGACACAATGTTTCACAAGCAAAAAAATTAAAATGTATTGAAAGTAAAATCAAGCAGAAAAATTAAAATGTATTGAAAGCATGAAAACCATGAGACGCACTTGATATGATAAGAAAATATTTAAGTCATTTACGTCATTGCTTATTAATTTGAAAAGTCGACATCGTCTTCAACCCACACCGTCTAAAAATTTTTTGTACTCAGTGTAATTTATTACCTCAAATATTTTTATAATATTAATGAGTTAACGCTTCGCAGACATAAAAAAATATATATTTGTCTTTGCAATATATCACACTGTTGATCGTAGACAGATCTTACACCAGTGAGAAACCACGAGTTTAGCACACCGCACCAGCTGAAAATCGAACATGAGGCCGATTCACCCTCTACCCTCTCCCCTCTAGCCACAGGTCAAGTCTAAAGTTTTAAGAATTTTGGATATGAAATTGAAAATTATGGATGAGGTTTTAATAAAATTATCACATACAAGAAAATATTTATGGATATTTAATACCTTAGAGCATAAATCAACAAATATTAGGTTTTATATTATTCCGTTTTCTAAATTTTCAACTTAAAAAAGTAATTAACTCTTATGAGGCAATGTATTATTTAATAAGTTCGTAGAAAATGTTCAACTTTTACTTTTTATCAAATGTTAGGGTGAGTTAAGGAATATTTGTGTGCGTGCGGATACTACAGTATTTCCAAATATTTACATGATGATGCACCCTGGGTATGAAGCGATCGCTGGCAGGCCACCTTAAGTTTTGATATAAATGTAATTTAGGCTTTTAATATGGCTTTAAAAAAATATATAAAAGATAATCCTGCTGAGTTTCTATCGCAAAAAGTATATGGCAATAACTTTCCGAGTTGGTGGTGGTAGCTTTGACAATGAAAAATTTTTTGTAAAAAACTTACTGTCAATAAAAATTTTTTTTCTTTATTTTGCTTCACCTTACATATCACACGTCATTATAGTGTTCCTAGAATCAGTGAAAGAAACACCTCCTGTATTAATAACATTTAAAAAAAATATATAACAAATTTCAAATGTTACATTAAACAACAATGTTGTGACCATCGTGATCAATTTAAGTTCTATTACAATAAGAAAATGAACATAAAAAAGAAAATAGAAGAAATTAGAAAATGTGTTTGTTATTTACCTTTATTAAAAATTCAAACCCTGATATACATATTATTTTACTTACGATTAACCAGTACATAGGTGTTTGTTTCTGATGCATTACTTTTTAATGAGTGGGTTAGCAAAGTACATAAATATAAAAATATATATATCAACTCAAAGCGGGAAAGCAATTAAATAATATAAGCAATAGCAATAATAAATTAAAATGACATGGAAAATAATTAATAAGGAAATGAAAGAGCTAAATATCGCGAAGATGGAAATTAAATTAATTATTGACAATAAGTATGTTACATTTAACGTTGAGGTTGCCACTGCTTTTTAAATTTTAATACCGATATTGCAGTAACCATAAAATAGATTAATATTAAACGTTTTAAGTTAACTACTGTTGAAAAGGCAAGTGACCTATTTTGAATATCTGTAAAAGTAGTTTTAGACTGCGATACTAATAGACATTGTTGAGTCAAAATTAATTTTCTATATATATTTAGATTGTGTTATAATTCATATTCTAATGGAACTAAGTAGAGCAACAATATGAATTAAATTTAACAGTAAATTAGATTCAATTAACTATAAACCAAATGTCAGAACTAGACACATTTCGTAAGACTTCAAAAAAAAATCCTAAACTAATTGCAAATTTTAATAAGAACCAAACAGTCAATATTTTCATTTTATCACCTCACCTGCTCTTGCAAAAATAGAAGCTGATATTTATTAATTATTGAACATTTTTTAAGAAGAGAAGAATAACAAAATGTTTCTTTTTACTTTCTATGATTCATTTCTATTCATCAAAGATATATCTTAATTAAATAATTCAGAAAGTTGGCATGAATGAAAAGCATTCCCTTAATTCATTTGGCAAAGTGGACCACAGGGCTCTATATGAGGACCTTTTCTGTTTCTCTTTTAAATAAATTCTCTTTTTAATAAAATTAAAATAATTTGTTATATAATTTCAATTTAATAATTTGTGTTTGGATTTAGTTAATTCTACTGTCTCCTTAATTGTCTTAGTTCTGCGGCATTCACGATTCAATGTATTAAATTATAGATTAAAAACGTTTTATCAAGGACGGGATGGCCTGAAAATGAATTGAATTTTGAAGAATAAATAGTATACGAATAATAGTACCTACGCCATTTATGCTACGATGTAACAACTGATTGCTTCACATTCTTAGATAACATTAATTGCGGTATTCTACTATTTCGTAATAATTTTGTCCTAACACGTCTATTTGACACACACAAGTGATCACTGATACAGATTCAATGTGGCAAAAATAAAAACGAAAATTTAAATAGTTCTTATACTTTTACTTTTTATAAAAATAAAAACGAAAATAAACTTTTAACTTTTTAGAAAAACGAAAATTTAAATAGTTCTTATACTTATACTTTTAATTTTTTTTATAGTCGCATAAAACTGCTACTCAAAAATTGCATACGTATACTTATACTTATACATAGTCTAGAAATCACTATTATACAAAAATCAGATAAACATATATAACTAATTATACGTATTGTAAATACGAATAGAATCCTAAATACTCATATGTTTGCTATAAAACAATAAATCATTCTCAGTATTAGTACGTCGTATTTATAACGCCATAAATCATTGAAATGGAGACAAAAGATATATATTTGAACGCACTAGCTATCCATGTCTTATATTATAACACACATGCAGAGTTATAAAACAAGCATCAAAAAAATCTGTGGTACATAATGAAATTTTTTGAAATATATCTCTTAATTCTTATAACAATTTATGTAAAATCTGTCTCGTCTAATTCGTTAAGTTTGTTAAAGAGTGATTTTTTTATTTTACATAGAAATAATTTAAAACTTAAATGTGTTGTCGATATTATAATACAAGACCTTGCTTGCGGAAGTTTCATTACAGTGGTAGACGAAGCAAATAATTCAGATCCTATAATACAACATCTTAGTGCTACCGATTGTTATCATTTTATTAAAAGACCACCAGGAATCCAAAATTGGCTGTTACGAGCAAATGCCTATATTATTTTAGTAAAAACTGTAAAAGAGTTTAGAGTAGTTTTTGATAACTTATCACAAGATTTTGGATGGACTCCAAGAGCAAAATTCTGGGTTGATATACAACATTTACAAAATGAAGAATATCTAAACATGTTTAAAATTCTTTCACGATTGAATATTCTCCATGTTCATCTTATATCAGCAATACAAAGAGATGAAGTATACGTATTCACATATGACCCTTTCCAAAACAATAGTTGCGGACGTGTAGAAAAGGAAAATGTCAACATAATGTCGTGCCAGAACTTCCCAAAATTTAAAATAAACCAAACGGAATTAGAGTATAAGCTTCGCAACTGTCCAATCACTGTCGTCGCTCGAGAAAACCCCCCTAGTGTAATTTTTAAAACAAATAAAAAATTTTATCATCGTGGGATCCATGCAACGGGAATAGAACAGTATATGTTAAAGAATATTGCAAAACAAGAAAAGTATAAAGTAAAGTATAGTCGGCTTAAAGGACGAAATAAATTCGAAAACCCAACGAGTGATTGTATTAATGGTGGTACTTTACAAGCTTTAACACGTTATCCATTGGGCATTGGTATCGGCGGATATGTTTTAATGAAAAAAGGATCTGACTGTTATGATTTCATTTGGGGTTACTGCTATGCTAATTTTCATGTATACACATCTCAACGTGTTCCAAATAATTGGAGAAAAGTGTACCAAGTATTTGGATTAACTACATGGTTGTTAATAGGTCTATCTTATTGCTCTGTTTGCTTTATTTCTCTACTCATTTACAGCACATTTGTTGGCAAAACAGATAATAAATACCTCACCCTAAAAATATGGGGATACCTTCTTAGCCATCCCGATGAACAATTGATGAAAATTCAAAAGTTACGAATAATTATGATAACATGGGTTTGGATTTCATTTTTCATTTTAAACTTTTATAACACTGCGTTTTATAGATTGCTTACTGCGCCTGATAAAAAAGGACTGATTGTAAAACCAGACAAATTATTTTCGTCTACATTGAAGCCTTGTATCAGCTTTAAAGTGCGAGCGTGGTTTAAACTTACATTCAACTTTACATTTTCTACTCAAATTGACGATGAATGTCTATATGATGAAACTGCCTTAGAAGCTGTGGCAGAAAACGTGGAATTATATACTCTTATCAGTGAACCTACTTTCTATAAAAGAGAATACAAATATCTCAATAAACTCGGTCAGCCTAAATTGGACCGGTGGGTTTTCGGCACAGGTGATTTTGTTTTCGCCATTGCTGCGAATAAGGGATTTCCTTTACTAGACAAATTTCAAAGGTACGCATGGTATCACTTCGAAGCGGGCTTATTGTTAAAACACACTGAGGATACATATCATCAATTTACGGTAACAACAGAATTTAATGCTTTTAATTTGCATGACTTTAGAATACACTTCACCGTGTTATTTTTGGGCTATATTATTTCATTTATTATTTTTATTGTTGAAATTAATAAAAACAGAAAATAAAGTAAAACAAAAAACTTAAGTACTTGTCTGTTAACGCCAACGCAGCAAAAAATATGCTAATGCTACTGTTTTTAGTTTTACGGCTACGAAAATGTATTTTGCATTTTCTAAAAAAACCAAAACAAGATGCAATTTTATTAGAAACGTAATATTTTCTTTAAAAAAAAGAAAGCGAACCTGACCTAACCAAAAACATTTAAGGAACAATCCTTAAATAATTTATTTGCTTCTTGTTGATTTTTGGCACATTTACCAGATATTTTGCTGCATTGCTGTTAATAATACGCTAAACAGTTTTTGATGCATTGACGTTAACTGACAAGTAACTGAAATTGTACTCCAACCTAGCTTAGTTAAGACTACTAGTTTTTTGCTTACTAATAAAAGAAATAGCACATTGTTTCGTATATATCAAGTTTTATAAACTCATGCTAGTTTGAAAAAATATATGAATATATGGGCGTAAAAACTAAAATGGAACCATCATTACTTTACAAATTTCATTAATGTGATAAATATATAAATTTATTGTTCTTAAATGATTATTGTTCTATTTATGTTTTATGTTATGTTTACTTAGCTACATACACCTATTCCTGTAGAACCGTTGATATTCAAATTTCTTAATGGGAATAAAATGTGTTTACATTGTTTCATGTTAATTACTGATGTGTATTGTGTCATTGTGATAGAATGCAAAATTGCAGTTTAGTAACATAATAAATATTCAATAATATAGTTTCCTATATTCATTAATTGTTTGAACTCTCATCCATTAGGTCGAAATATCGTATTAGTTATAAGTTATATTTATACCTGTATTATAATAAGTTTATAGTTGTAATGCTTTCCAAATTAAATTATTAGATTTATAAGAATTTGTATACCTAAAAGCTAAATCCAATCTTAATCATTTAAAATTAAATGTATATGATGTTTTGGACTTTATTGTAAAGCTAACAGTAATTGAATATTAGATTGTGATTGCTTTTTGTACAAACCGTTCATGCTACGCACGCCTTATAATATACTTTTAGCAGCGTTACTGCAGCAGTTATATGCATATTTATTGTGAATAATTATTGAAATTATATATTGACAAAAATAAGGAGAAGCCAAAACAGTGATATCATTTTTAAAATCTAATCAGTTTCAGCGAGGATTACCCTGAATATCTAAACGTACAAAAATTACCATTTTATACGTATAATGATAAATAGATTTATCGGAACCAAAACTTTTATACAGTTCATCAACATCGGCGAGTCTTCGCTGCTAGCATTTTATGAATACTTTTGTAGCTTCTTTTTTCAGAACGAGATAAAATCAGTAACAAAAATGTCACGCTTGATGTAGACCAAGGCATGTCTAACAGTACCCTGAACCCATTGTATTTAATATAAACTTGAAAAAAAAATAATTTATAGTTAGCTTATACAGCTCCAGAGTAGAAGACTTAACTTCATTTTAACAGCATTATTTTAGTTTCTTTACTACAATAGGCAAACCAGGCTAATCTTTATACCTTATACCTTACTGCTAAGGCTCTCCGCGCTTCTTTGATCTTTACTCTGAGTCATCCGTTTAGCTAGTCCCATTGGGTAGTATATTAGGTTTGTAATTCACTTGATTCGGAAGGACTTTAAAACTGAGTTATTAACTTTGAGACACTATAAATGTGTTTAGCAGCATACACCCTGCCCGTCTCCACTTTAGTTGTGCTTCTCTTCATTCCGTTTTTAATTTGTTTACTGAATGCTCTTTTAATGCTCATGTCTGACATCCGTGTACATGGCAATAAACAAGGCACTTTTATTGGCATTTGAACGCTTCACGACTTCACAGTGTGAGCATTTCCACGTATTTGTAAGACTTCTCCCTACTTCTTTTTGTACAGTAGATATTAGTTGTTCTAAGCATATATACCATGTCAAATACATAAAATACGTATTAAATCATTACGTACGGTTGCATATTCTGTTTATAAAGAGTATAGCACTTTTTTTTTGGTAAAGTTCGTTGATAAAATTGCCTCAATCAGTTTCAATTGCTACTAATTGAAACATTTTCTATAAGGTTTTCGAACTGAAACTTGTCAGAAAATAAGATATTTTTATTGCAAAACGTATGTCAGGCATGGTTTCGACATTTACAATTAATTCAATTCAATTCGTCAATTCATTTCTAGGAAGAATGAAATAAATTTAAATAAGATGATGTGTACTGGCCAGACTTATAAGGAAATTCTTGGTTTAAAGCTCTTAACTTAACTTTTAACTTACTATTTGAATATACATATAATAAATATATACGCATAACGGTAAAACAGCTAAATCTCTTTATAACCGACTTAAAGATCTTGACCTCTCGGAAATACCATCAGGTCCCATTAGAAGGTTCATTTAAAATTTTGTTAGGTAGGGAGGAGAGCGGATATAGGAAGGGTGAGTGTATGCACAGTTTCAATGAATCACTTAAAAATAAAACCAGGGTCGAATATCCCAGACTCTCTTTGCACTCCTGTCCTTACAATGCGATAAGCATGGCACCCGCACGATGAATGCTTCGTTTCGTCACATGAAATTTTGAAAAAAAAAATAAGTTGCATAAAGCCTAAAGTTTAAGTTAAGTGAGGTCAAATTTACCTACAACAGTACGATGGCTCCAATAAAAAGGGACTTACCAAGGCAATATAACCATCTCCTGTGGGGGGTACTAAACTTGTTTTGTTTAATTACATCAATCGAAAGAGGTGCAAAAGAAAAAGTAAATATTTATTTGCAATTAAGGTGAAATGATAAAATTGGACTTGCAATGTTAATTAGTTTTTATTCATTTCCTCAAAAGTTATGTTGAGTACTTAATAACTTTTGTTTTAGTCTAACTCATGTTTTGTTCGGTCAAAATTATCAAGACTTTTAACGATTTGTTTCCATACACCTTGTATTAATTTAAGAATTGAACGTTATGTCTTTGGCAGTTTGTGATTAAGATGATCATCACCCATCCTATCACCCTATGACGTTTCTTTAATAAATCTTTATTCCTTCTCATTTTTGAGTTAACACCGTTAACGTAAAAATTTATATTTTTGATCATAGCATTAAATTACCGACTAATATGGTATAATAGTTTCATTCATGAATTATCTATTTGTTATCCTTTGTTTTATGCACAAATGTCTGTCTGACTCTGGAAATATGCCTTACATTTTTATTAAGGTTTATAATCTTAACAGTAATGATAGTTTGGAAAACAACATACACGTATATCATTTTATTTCTTACTGTAACATCAATCTTTAGAAGATTACATATATAAAAATGTAATCGGAACGAAAAATACTTTGCACATGTCTCAATGCTAATTATTTTTACTACCTATTATCCCTGTCAAGGACATTAATGTAAATTAACAAATGAAAAGTTCTCAAAATTCCAAATTCTTTTTATTAACAAAAACAATAAAATTGTCTATCCCATAAGTACAATTACCGAATTTACAGCGTTTAAGTTTTAATACACAATATATATTAAATAATATATTTTTTATTTTTGTCTTCATAAGTTATAACTTAATTATTTTCTAATGTAAATACAAAGTATGAAAATTAAAAGTACGAAGAATAATGTTACAATAGTAAGCACCTGAAACAAAAATTAAAGGTTATTGTTTTTCGAGTAAGATCTGCATTAATTTAAAAATATGTCTTATTAAATATATAAATGTTAGTACTGGTAGCGACATGAGCCACTGTAAGAAATGCTATCACATTGTGAGTTCAGTAAACGAATTCAAGAGTTCAATGGGGATTATCGATTAGAAAAGTTCATTAATTTTTTATAATTTTCAGCTAAAATAGTTGAAGTATATGTGCCTATATCAACTATGAACTAGATGTAAGATTCTCTAACCACCAATCAAAATCAACCAAACAGTTTAAATGAGCTTTCCTTCAATTGTAATATTCACAATAAACTAGTTTATTCACCTTATTCTGCCATCGTCTATTTTCGAGGCAACGGTTATAGGGCATATTGGTGAAGGTGACCGAGTTATAGAGGGGCACCCAGGACCCCGGGATCAACCAGAGCAGAAAGTCGTCCAGAGCTTTACGGAGCTTATATGACGGCCGATTCACCAAATCTCGCATCTAAAAACACCAATAAATATGATCAATCGGAACTGTGATAGTCTCGGTACTACAAAAAACTGATTTGGCGGATTAAACGGAACCCACCTCAATGTAATTGTACATGGCCAGATCGCTAATAGCGAAGGTGTCTCTCCACCTGGTGTCGGAGAAGTCTCTAAGCACGTCTTTGACGTGGTCCCCGTGCCTCGTCATGAGCTGGTCGAGGAGCGCGCAGTCTTCGAAGCCCGCGTTCATCCCCTGTCCGTAGAACGGCACCACCGCGTGCGCCGCGTCACCGATGAGGAGCACCTTGTCGGACACGTGGTATGGACGACACTGGAGGAGACGTCCGATAGACAATTACGTGTGTTCTACATTTTCAAATAAAAATTGTATACGTATAATTAAACCGGACCATTTCTGTTTTTTATTTCGGCCTTTTCCTTCGATCGCTATCGAGACGTATGATCATTGTTACCTTCACGGAAACCAGCGGCGAAGGCGATCCGGCGAAGAAATCTTCGATTAACTTCTTCTTTCCTATCAGTAGTATGGAATCGGGAAAATGCTTCTCGAAGAAGTCTACTAGAACTTCTTCGGAATTGATGCTCTTGAAGTTCTCGAAGGGCATGAAGAGTGTCACCGTCCAGGAGCAATCTTGGTTCGGAAGAGCGATCATCATAAATTTACCTCTCGGCCAAATATGTAAGTAGTTCGGAGGCATCTGGAACTGAATGAAATTATTAGAAACTAAGTGTTCGTATTTTTTTTTATAATTAATTATTTTCTAAAAACTAAATTGAAGGCCTTGTCGAGTTTATCTCATATCTATTAATTTAGCTGTTACTCGCGGTAACCCGCGTACGAACGATTTTGTTTACAATTAAGATAACTGAGAATGTTAGTGTAATGCTAGATAACTTATAACTTTCCTCGTGAATCTGCTTATTATAATTAGAAAGATTTTTCCAAATCTATCCGATATTTCGAATATTAGCGCATTTAAACCAACTAACTTTCTGATTTATATTTAGTATTGATTTTGAGTGGAAGGTGGATACAAAACTCAAAACAAAATAAGTCTATAAATTGAAAAAAAATTTCATAGTTTTATTATTTCTAATCCAATCAATATTAATCCCTCAATTTAGCCTTATTTTTCAATTAGTTCTTACACAAGGGAAGTTTAAAAATGACTCATAATTTCTAATGAGAATAAATAGTAGCATTAATAAAATACCTAAAATAAATTTTAACTATTGTACACGGGAGAGTATTAAATTTAAAGTACAAAGAATTTTGATATTTAATTATATTATTAATTTATCTGTCTGTGTTCTTGTATATAAAGATATTACAACTTAATTTTAATAAACTTGACTTCCTTAGAGCTTAAAATATTACAAAGCCGTCCCTTAATAAACGAAAGATCATTAGGATTCTTGGGAATTTGTTAGTTACTTTTTCATGCTGTTATTTTTTCATACAGAAATAAAACCAACCAAATTATCTATAATCAATCTTTAGGGTGTAAGCAAATCCTCATACTTACGCCACCATCTTTCCCTGCTGGTATACACAGCTCCAAGTACCCATGCTCGATATACTCCTGACTGAAGTTGAACAGCGGCTGCTTCATCATCTCCTTACGCACGGCGGAGAACGCGCCGTCCGCTCCTATTATCAGGTCAGCAGTCACCTTCACCGTCTCCTTAGTATCAGTTCTGTAATGAGGGTACTGCTATTATATAATATTTACTTCCATATTCACAATTGTTTTATTTTACTAGTAAATAAACATTATTTCAATCGAATATCTAAATAAATATTTGATGTATTTACTTAAGCAATATGAAATAAGGTATACTTAAATTTTAAAACAAATTAACAAAGTTCACAAATGTTCAGTAACTTGAGAGCTTCTTACTTCACAACAATTAACATTAAAATCACGTCAACAAAAATAATGTATTTTACTACAATACATTTCATTATTTCATTTTTAGGACAAATCAAAAATATATAACGAAATTAAAGATTTCTCCGTTAAAAATAAAATATCTTTGAATAAACACTTTCTTTTGTTAAATATGATTTCTCGATACTTTTATATTTTGAAGAATAATATTATATTTACTTAGTAAATGTAAGTGATCCAGACTTCGAGTCGGTTTGTATTAATTTATGATTAAAGAATTTCTTAACATTATCATATTTCTCCGATTCTGAAAAAAAAAGCTAATATTATTAACAGAAATGTACACATACCTTATGAAATAACTAAAATTAAATTTTTTAACATTTATATAACACTACTGCATTGAATATAATTAATGATAAAGATATACCTTTCAGAAGGAGACCATTTAAGTAATTCCGCCCAACGGAATAAATGCACTGAAAAACAAAATAAGTCACGAATAAAAACTATATACTTCATATAAAGTTAAATATAATTTTGTAATTATCATAAGAGAACAGAGATGAAAATTCTTAAATGAAATAGTATGAGCAAGTTGAATTAAATCATTAAAAAAAAAATCTATACACATATTTTTCTTGTAAGTAATTAAGTACTGTTAAATGATGCTTATAGAATTCAATTTTGAATTATATTATCTTTAATTAACATTAATTTTATTCTTAATTCTTTTGAAGTCAACTGAACATGATGAACTTGATAGAACAAACAACTTTCTTATTTTGATATGGTTATATAAAAAAAGGCAAAGAAAATATCTATATTACTTGTTTCCTGCAATAAACAACTGACAATATATAAACTAGCTTAGCCCACGACGTCGTTCGCGCGGCGTATAGATGTAATGAAGGTAAAAAGTTGACAAAATAGTTTTTGTTTGTATAATTAAAACTACTCATCTTATATATTTTCTTTATTAAACCCCATTATAAGTTTTAAAATATATTTAATGTACAAAAACAGGGTATTTACAGTTTTATTATATATATAGATAGACATATCACTATAGGTCCGATGTATCTTTAATAAAATTAGCTCCAAAATCTCACTTTAATTTGAATGGTTTTCTCTTAACATTTTTTATATTATGAAGAAACACATAGTTTATAAGGAAAAGGAACAATATTAATACCTTTACTACTACTATAACTAGATTCTTCATTGTACACCATTATATATATAATAAGGTTGTTTCAACAAATTATCTTTACACAGGTCCTCACTAGAATTTAAACCAGGACGTTTTCTTCACATTTAAAAAAAATATATATTTTGTCTTTCCTATATTTGAGCAACAGCTAGATTATGTTTTCTAAGATTTACACGAGTACTACACATTTCAATAAAACTATTTTACGGATTATTTTTACATTTTTTAAATTTAATCCGACGTTTCAAATGCTTTGCAACAAACGTGTTCACGGTAAGACGAGATGATGGTGTCTGTTAGTCAGTCAGTTTATTTTTCACCTACCTCCAACAGTTCCTGAGTTTACGAGCATAAAGTTCAGGATACATGCAAAAGGCACTAACTGTGTCTATGGGCTTGCCAGTCTGTTCACAGACATGGGAATTAATATTTTTCGAACACCTGGGTTTCTATCATGAAAAATTAGTTTAATTGAAGGTTGATTATGTTCATACCTGTTTAGTTCTAGAGTCATAAGGTATAGAGTAAGTGGAACCATCAGTTCGATGGATCATTCTCGCTTTCATTGGGATACCGTGCTCGTTCACCATATGGTCTTCCAATCCTACATCTTTAAGGGCCCGTCTGCCACGTACCGATAGCGCCAAATTTATTGAACGTCCACGAACTTGAGGAGTTTTTCTTATATCTATACCAAACCAAAAGTAATTTTATTTACGTAATATTTGATTGTGACAGCTCGTGACATGACGTAAAGAGATAGCACATACACGAAGTATTTTGGCTTAAAAGCGGCAGAATAATGAAAAAATAATTATCTTCGCATTTTAAATAATATCTTATGAGAAAAAAATGTCACCTTCACGGTATTCGTACAGGGATACTCGATGTCCTCTCCTGGCCAGATACAGTGCTTCTAGAGAACCAACCTTAAACAAACGCAGAATGCAGGTTTAGTAGATAGTAGAGTTCAAGTATTGATAGTTTATGTTCGTCGTAGATCTAATGGACTAAATAAGGATTATGCATTTATTTAAATATTGTAGTAAGTAGGTTAGTTTTTTACATCGATACTGTCACGTTGTCGTATTTATTTTATATTGTTGCAATTAGTATGTATATTACAGAAATAAAATGACACAATTAATTTAGAACATTTAGGAACATACTAACTAACTAACATAATTTAATAAATGAATTCCCATTTTTAAATAATATTAAATTATAATCCTTATATCAGTCTTAACCCTAATGTAATAATGATAATATTTTATACTTTTTAACTAGAAGTTAAAACATTTCAGTTCTCATCTGCTTCATAAATTACTTGAGGAAAAGAAGAAAAATTACATTGGATAAGTTTATTTTTGATAAGAGATCTCTACCAGATACCCATGAACGTAACAAAAGATGATGTAAAAGAACAAATAGTCTTTCATTGTTAATATTTCTATTTAATCCTTTTCTCAGTTATAACTCAAAAACGCAAATGCTATGTTCTAGTAATCATGTCGCTCTATCGACCGCTCGATATCTCTTGATTTTAATTTTTTTAATTTTTTTTTAATATTCAGAATCACATTTTTATAAAAGACAATTATTGGAATATCACAGAGTATTGGGATATATTTTAAATAAACAAAATAAAAACAATAATATCGCTAAAGACAGAGGTAACAAACAAGTTTCAACAAATTTATAGTTCATCAAATATTTTACTATTTTATATAATATTATTTATTTAAAAGCAAATAATCGTAGTAATAAAATATATGTAAACACTTACTAAACCACCTCCAACCACTGCCACATCTAATTTCTTTTCCATTATGTTATTTTAATTTAAATGTATAAAACACTGATACTGTGATAATTTTTATTATAATTGATTTTTATTATTTTGAGGTAGAGCGGGGTGCTAGTGACTCGTCGTCCAATGCACGACTAGTGAACGCGGTGGTGGCGCCCCGCTTAAGTATCAACTAATATGTAGGATTACCTAAATATAATTTGGTCCTGTAATTTTATAACTCAAATATCAGCTTCATCAAGTAAATTACAGCAGATCTAAAAACAGTTTAGTATATTTTTTTGTAATGCCTGTGGAAAAATGATTTATCATGATATTGGTTAAGGCATTAAATGTGTTTTAGATATATATTTTATTTTTCTTAACACAGTATCTAATCTAAAGGTGCCTTTTCACTGTAATTCTTGCTTTTTGTTTCCATCTGTTTTCGACTCTCCTAAAAATTACAAAAATGTAGTTTCCATTCTGCCGCAAACGTGCAGCAAGTGCAGCATGCGAGTTCACGAGAAGACGAGATGCAGGTGTTGAGTATTAGCAGGCATTAAAATCTAAAAAAGTTGGAGTTCGCCCGAAAAAAAAATGTGTTAAAACTTATATACCAAGACATTTCAAGATTTCTATAAGAAGCATGATTCATCTTAATGTTGATCTTGAATCATAAAATATTCATCATGAATGTGTAGTGTATTAAATAACTCACGATTTCTGAACTTATTTAAGTTAAATTCTTATGATTTCTATATATTATATCACTAATACAATATACTAGAAAATAAAAAAAAAAAAGAAAAAAGATTTTTTTTTAATCAAACTTATACACCTAATCAGGGTTACTGTAACTTTACTGTGAGATTGAAACACTTGAATAGTTTCAGTGTTGATCGACTTACACACAGATGGTATTATATATCTTCTTTTATATAACATTATTTTTGAGTCATCAACTTGTCCACAATACGTCTGTATTGAGGTCGAAGTGTTCTGTTACACATTAGCTCAGGTATCCACTAATCAGAATAATCAAATTAGGAAATTAATATTACCTCGCAGTATTTTTATAAAAAAGTAGATAGTAGTTTATAAAAACTTATATAAGACGGATTAAAATTACAACCTGTAGGTATGCATGCTATTATATTTTAATAGTATGTATATAAGTACATTAAATTAGAAATCTAAATACTATTCTGTCAGTATTATTGTTCTTAAACATTTGCTATTTTTCACATATAAGAAATATATCGGGAATTATTCGCGTGTATAATATTAAGGTACGATACCTTTTATTTAGCCCATGTTTCGTTCGAATTGCGCCGATCGTGATCGCGGGTCAACTTTTTTTAGTTTTTTTTTAATAATATTACTCTAAGTTTTAGCTTTTATTATTGATAATTGTCTAATCAATTCATTCTTGTAATGTCGCGAATGCCGATAATTATTGCGTGATGTCCGTAATTTAATTCAAATGCTATTAAGATAAATATTATTTGCTATACCAATTAAACTTTATTTTCTTTCCTTCAATGACTTTTTTTTATTTTAAATCAGGACACCCATATCAATATAAAAATATTTTATGTTTTTATAAGTCAATCAGGCAGGCCAGATGTTAATTTTATACTATCTTCAGTTAGCACAAAGCGTTCTATGAGTCTTCTCTATGAATATGATAAGCGTTAAATGAATGCCTGATACTAATACATCAACTAATCAAAAGTTCATCTGTGTAACACTAGGTGATATCTTGTTCTCAATAATGCTATTTATTGTATTACATTGCGCTAATTGATTATTGACCTTGAATCAACTTCAGTCCGCCATAGAAGGTATAACAATATATTAAGGTATATCAACGGCTCATTATTATAATTATCTTGACAGACATAAGATTAGCATCTTCATATTGATATTTATTATTCTATTCAACAACTTTAAAAGAATCAAGGGTGAAGGATATTGTAAGGAAACGAAAATTTACTTAAAATTATTGGTTTTTAAATTATATTCAGTTCTTATTATTCTTTCTTATTATTTTAGTCTTTTTAGTCAATTCTGGCATCCCCCTGAAGGTCTAACGCTATATCTACAATTTTAGTTCCACTGTTTTTAATACATATTTGAAATATTAAAAAAAATGCTGTGTTTTTAAATATAATGTTATGTTTATATAAATCCTAATGCAACGCTGCGTCGCGACGGCGCGTCATAAAGGAACAGGTTTTAAAAAAACTAGTCTCAATTTAAAAAAATATATATTATTCTGTGTTATATTACTTACATTTTGAGGTTCCAAGTTGTCAACAAGATAGTGCGGATACAGAGTGTTATCTAGATGTCGGCAATCTTGTTTAAGGGCGAGGGCTTCTTTTGTGGTTTTTAATATTTTACAGAACTTAATCTATGGTATAAACAAAATCTATACTGAAAGAACACATATTTGTTAAATACTTATTAAATATAATAATTTACAATCTTATAACAAACAAGGTTATCTTCAATCATGTACAAGGATATTTATCTTACGGATTTTTAAATATTAAAAGATTCATATTTAATTTTGATTATCAAGGTTATATCATTTTTATTTCCGGGTATAAGCTTGAAATATCGAAAGTCAACATTTTTTTTTTCGATTTCCTATGCCATTAAAACTAAAACTTTACTACAGGTTAATTTTGTGTCTCTATGTCGGTTTTTTATTATATTATTATAGACAAAAGAGAAAAACGTCTGAAATTGTTTTATCTTAATATTTATCACTAATAATTAACTTATTTACACTGTATACTGTTATGAATTGCACTTCTTGTCCAGGTTCATATAGGGTCTTGATTGATTGCCCGCTTTGGCAGTCTTAAGTAATTTTACCAAGATGCATCACCACTATCTTCTTGATCATTTTCATAATCGAAACAGATCGGTCTTACTTCTTTGTTCATGAAATTGCTCTTGGAAGATTAACACTAACAAGATTATCAGCATTTCCCATTTCATCTTTGTTTAGGTCAGTAGCATAAAGAGACAGCAACAAAAGATTCTAAATCGTCATTTTCATTGTCCAATATTTTTTTTTTGGTAGTATTTTGTTGCTCGCGTCTTAAGGCTGGACCTTTTTAAGGCCTCATCACTCCAATCAGTAATACCTCGGTGTTAGACCATAAAATCGGGACACCAGCAAGGTAACCACCCATCGACCAAGTTGTGCTGCCATGCTAGCTAGCTAGGGCCGATGTTACAGACCTATAACGACAATATGGGTTGGACAGGAACAAAACTGGTTTCATACCCAGCCGGTAGCAAAGCGTTTTATTTCTAGCGTAAGTGGTCGAAGCAGAGTTCTTGCGCCCTAACTGCCTTCAATTCAGAAACCAATGCATCACTGGTTCACACCGCCGAATAGAAAACAAACATATTTGCTCATCTATTTGCGGAGTCCTCGCGTCTAGTTGCTGGTAGCACAACACCTCCATCTTTTCCTGGCATACCAAGAAACCAAATTCAACAAAAAGAAGTGCTCACTACAGAATTACTACACATGCACTACACAATCTGGACTTGAACAGGGACAGTCGCTTGACGGTATTTTTTGTACTGATGACATGTCTCAAATACTGACAATATTAGGTGCTCGTCTGATCGATTACTTATTAATGTTGGTATCCCTCAAGGGTCGGTGCTCCCCGCAACACTCTTCTTACTCGATATTAACCACTATTTAAACCCGGCATCTTTGGATATGCAAATAATAGCACAGTTATAGAAAGTTATACATCAAACATCAAAGTAAATGCAGCTGAAATCTAGTCATTGGCTTTGGTTTACACGCTCGCGCATCATGCTCGAGCGCATTTCCCTTCACCCAGTCCCTGAATGAGAGCATAGCAACCTGGTAAGATTTTCTGATTCTAGAATAAGACTAAAGCTCAATTGGCGGCCGAAAAATTTTGTATTCCCTTGCATCCGTAGTTCAAGCTGGAATAGTTGCTTTCCTTTTGTATAAAGCACAAGTTCGATCATGCATGGAGTACTGCTTGCATCTTTGGGAAGGATTAGCTAAATAACAGCTAGAGGCGATTGAGAGACGAATTAAGACTATTGAAATTATGACCGCTTTTATTAAGGCAAAACTCCAGAGTCTGGAACATCGCCACATGGCCAGTCTGTCGGTCTTGTCGATAAAAGACCGGATACATTTAGGAAAGTGAGCAATGGAATTGCATGATTTAATTTCCCCGTCGGCACACAGATTCACGCTGGAAGTTGCAAAGTCTTGTATAAAACGTTTATTGTAAGAACAGCAAAACTTTGGAATTCTCTAACTGGCATGGTGAAAATTACAGTGTAGGTGTCCTCAAATACGGAGTAAAAAGATACGTTGCAAGTAAACGTGCCACATTTTAGACTACAGTTATGATTGACATTAGGCAGGCTGTAGGCGAACGTAAACCTAATTTTCTAAAATACAAAGAAAAACATTGTAAAAATCAATAAAGTTTTTTTTTTTATTTCAATTCGTTATCAAAATAACCTTGAATCTTTTGTTTCATTATAAAGAGTTCAAAAAATATGTTTGTTATCGTGCAAACTCCGACTTATATTTTTATTAGACAATCTGTTATCTAATTATTAAGTAATGTCAATACTGATAATGAATACTTTTAAATAATGGTTTTTATAAATATTTGATTTGCGCGAAAGATTTGTTATTCATTTAAATAACATTGAAAATAGAATTGTCCAATTAGTTACATTTATTAAAGATAAATTATAAATTAAAACATTGAATCTAATAATAAATTAAGATATACATTATATATAGAAATTAATGACTATAGAATATATATTGCCATGATTATTGTAATAAGAACAAACACTTTTTTAGCACATACATGTACTTTTTTATTGTATACATATGTATTGATTATTTAAATATTATTGCATGTTTATGAGTCAAACCAGCTTATATACTGGCATCATGCTATAAACTTAATATAAACTTTATTGTTATTTTTGTTTTTAAATAGTGTTTTAAATAGTACTTAGTAAATAGTCAGGATGATTTAATTTATTAGATAAGTAATGTAAGTATAGTTTTAAATTAAAAAGAGTATTACATTCATATAAACTTGTATAACTGAATATAAACATTTTGGTATTTATTTAATTGTAGCTGAACAAACTACTGGCCCTAATTGTTTATACAAGTTTGTCATTTTAAAAGCAGTTTGATGCCTTTACTGTAGAAGTCTGACGAACAAAAGAATAGTCTGCGAATACATTTTGTACCAAAGTTCAGTTGTGTTGGATTTTTTTCAAAAATTATAAAAAATCAAAAAAAAAATAAAAATTAGGCATCTGGACAAGGTCCGATGTGTACGGTAAAATACAGCCTTAGAATAAACCACAATCGCTTTCAATTCGTCTTTGACGAAAATCGTTCTTTAACTCAAAATTTTTAGATCTAAAACGACCAAACCAATAATGGACTGTACATATGAAAGTAATGTTAGGCGCACGTATACGTTTATAATATTTTATCATGTATTAGCAAAAAAAAATTGAAAATTATACGATTTTTCAGTTTGACAATGGCGATAAAAGCAACCACAATTTTACAAAAACGAAACAGTAAAAACAAATGACTGAATCTTTAAATAAAAAACATAGCTTTCTAGTAAATTTTTTAGAATTTCCAACAGCGCGCCACTCCATAGATAAAAATGTTTTTTTATAAAATATTCAATTACATAAGATCATTTCATAAAATCTGAAATAAACACAGTTAATACAAAAGAGTATGTATTTATAACCTGTGCTCATTTTAGATTTTTGGTTTTACATTGTAAATAAAAAGGCACCCCCTTTGTTTTTTATTTTTCATAATAAACAATAATTTATGTGCCATAAAATAAGTAAGGTATTTTCTGAAACATGCACATTAAGCTTTTATATGATAAGGAACTTTAATGAAAAATTTTGATAAGACTATATTGTTAATGTTTTGATTACCAATTTATAGTTTTCAGATTTTTTAACCTTGCAATATAAAACCATGCTACTTGTTCAAATGTCATTCACCGATACACCTCACTCTCACCTACTCTTTTTACATATTTTATATTCTTTTATATATGATTTGAATTTGTTTTATAGTATGTAGAATATGACTAAATAATTTTCAAATATCACGTTTTGTATTATGTATTTGACCTCGAGATAACGACGTAATAGTATGCACTAATAAGTCGACCACAATATAATAAAATAAAATTGATGTAAATTAACTAAAAAAACAAGAGCTTAAAAAAACAACACAAAAGTAACGACAGTTTAGGATTGCACATTATCGTCAGGTTAACTATTTATCTTATATAAAAATCAATTTTAACACAAGTTCAAAGCGATTATCATCTTAGAATTTATTCCAAAAATTTTATAGTTACCTACTCGATACCAACTATTAGAACTTTTCGATTCTCTGATTCTCATCTAGCTCACGAAGAAGGACGAGGCGCCCTTGGCCGTCGGGCTCCAGCGAGCGCGACGCGGGCGTGCCGGCGGGTCCCCCTGAGAGGGCATCACCTTCTCGGTCGAGGGGTGTCCGTAAGAAAAGATGGCTGACGTGTTATCGATTTTTATTATAACCGTGCACATTAAAAAAACATGGGATGGAAATCTTACGAACTACGTTTATGTACATTATTTTTCGTCGTCGAATGTAAAACAAGACATCATCTAGTCTCTCAGTACCCCGTGGGAGGCGCGGCGGGCCCCTCGTCAGTCGCGCTCTGGCTGGAGCTGAGGTCGCTGAGCGCGTCGCGGGGGGGGACGCGCTCCTTGCAGCGCTCTTTGCTGTGCTTATGCTTGTGCTTGTGCTTGTGCTTCTTTTTATCCTTTTTCTTCTTCTTTGCCTGTTTCGATCGAGAAGCACTTCAAACAACTGATACAGAAGTTTAAAAAAAAAAAGATAATATTATCGTGGCATACAAATGTTTTTTTATACCATTAGGATAACGACCAGACTCATCGGAACATTCTCGGCGAAGCGAGGGGACGTACGTTCTTTCCACGGCCTCGGTGATTTCGTACCGTTTGTTAGCGAGTTAGTCGAGTATTCTGGCAGCACATCTTGCTACTGCGTGCAAAGGCTTGTCGGTATCTAGATGCTTCCGCCCATAAATGACAGCAGAAATTCATATAACTTACCGTACTGCCTTAACTCTCTTTGTTGAGAACACAAAGTTTTTTAGATGCTAGTTGACTTTTTCCTCTATGTAGTATTCGAGAATTATGACGCCCCATCTAATAGTATGATATAGGATGTTTGCCTTGAACTTAATTATGTTAAAATTTACTAACTTTCTTCGTCCCAAATTTGACGAGTTTTGATCTCGTTTTCAAATACAAGCGTAATACAGCTTTACTCACCTTAGGAACGAGGGTTATTAGCATGGCTCCTAGCAATGAAAGCTATTATTAGAGAACATGTTATTAATCTAAGTAAGAACAGAGTCGAGAAAAACATCGAATCTTGCGAAACCCATATCAAAAAAATATTGAAATCAACTCAAGAAAACACTGCATAAACTTAGAAACTCCAGAAGACGTAGCTGCTATACCATCTTTTAAAAAGAACTAGCGAAGAATAGTGTGATCTCTGAAATTTTGTATTCTGTTGTGTGATTTTACAAGTTAGGAGTTTCCATACGCCAGAGTAAATTCATTAGCACATAGCATGTTTATTAAAGAGGTGGCTAATATTAATATCTCTAATACTAATAACTACTATTCCAGTTTTATAATTTTCGAGATTTATATCGATTCTGGGGTCAGAAACTCAAATATCCTGCAGGTTGCCAAAGCTTAAAAGAAGGTAACTAACTAACTAAATTACTCTGGGTACGCCGTCGTCTCTATCGGTGGAAGTATACTTACACTCGATCCGCGGTCGTCTCTGTCACAGCGGGAGCACACTTACTCTGGGTGCGCCGTCGTCTGTCACAGCGGGAGCACACTTACTCTTGTTGCGCCGTCGTCTCTGTCACAGCGGGAGCACACTTACTCTGGGTGCGCCGTCGTCTGTCACAGCGGGAGCACACTTACTCTGGGTGCGCCGTCGTTTCTGTCAAAGCGGGAGCACACTTACTCTGGGTGCGCCGTCGTCTCTGTCACAGCGGGAGCACACTTACTCTGGGTGCGCCGTCGTCTCTGTCACAGCGGGAGCACACTTACTCTGGGTGCGCCGTCGTCTCTGTCACAGCGGGAGCACACTTACTCTGGTTGCGCCGTCGTCTCTGTCACAGCGGGAGCACACTTACTCTGGGTGCGCCGTCGTCTCTGTCACAGCGGAAGCACACTTACTCTGGGTGCGCCGTCGTCTCTGTCACAGCGGGAGCACACTTACTCTGGTTGCGCCGTCGTCTCTGTCACAGCGGGAGCACACTTACTCTGGTTGCGCCGTCGTCTCTGTCACAGTGGGAGCACACTTCCTCTGGGTGCGCCGTCGTCTCTGTCCCAGCGGGAGCACACTTACTCCGGACGCGCTATCGTCTCTGTCGGAGATAGGGGGATACTTACTTTGGGCGCGCCGTCGTCTCTGTCACGACGGAACATCCCGGGCTCGAAGCCGACAGGCCCGCCCGCCCCGGGAATACCCGGGAGCGCCACGGCGTTGTCCGACGAGAACTCGCGCTTGGAATCCTCCTGCCGGTAGACGTGTAAAATAGGGCAAGTGTAAATATAACAATGAAATAGTAAAATATTTTACAATATAAATCGGAGCCGACGTTATGTGTAATTGAGGAACTTTTTAGGTGGTAGAGCCTAGCTGTAGTCATTTGACTGCAGCTCGTATTGGGCTGGCTCGACCGGGGAAGGACCACCCTCTCACAGAAGATCGACGTGCAGTAACCAAATTCATTTGGTTATGTTCCGTCGGTGAGTGAGAGTTTCCGGAAGCCCAACACCCCCTCCCCCTCCTCCTCCCTGCCAAACATGGATGTGATTGCTCAAATAAATATACCCCAGGAGGGTACCGGCTTTAGTGAAGCCGGAGAATCCCTCCCCGAGCAAAATCGGGGAAACGGGTCTCCGATTTTGCTCGGGCTGCCCGTCGTATCTGGGGCGGGCAAAGAATCACATTTCGTGTTTTCTGAGGGCAAACGACGAGGTAAAACTGCGGCACCCCGTTCCACCCTAAGTGTGGACTTTTGCAACATCCGGGGACTTCACTCAAACTTAAACGCCGTCCACTACCACCTAGAAACGGCGCAGCCGGCCTTGTTGTTTTTGACGGAGACGCAGATATCTAAACCTAGCGACACAGCGTACCTCTCATACCCCGGGTATAAATTAGAAGATCATTTTATACCCCACGCCGGGGTATCTGTGTTCGTAAGGGAGGATATCTGCTACCGTCGCCTCGAGATTTTTGAAGGTCGGGATCTGTCTCTACTCTGGCTGCGCGTGGACATGGACGATCATGTCAGAGTCTACGCGTGCCTCTACAGATCCCATAGTGGTAATGCAGAAACGGAGCAACTCTTGGGCCACGTACAGGCGAAGATTGACGGCCTGCTTTCACAGATTCCCTCTGCTGAGGTCATAGTCCTCGGGGACTTTAACGCGCACAATGCCGAGTGGCTAGGGTCGCGTTCCACTGACTTCGCGGGGAGATCTGTGTTTGACTTTGCTCTGGCAAATGGTCTGTCCCAGTTGGTTCAGACGCACACTCGTCTACCGGACGTGGACAGCCACATGCCCTCTTTGTTGGATCTTCTGCTGACTACACATCCCGGAAAGTACCAGGTCATTGTCGAGGCTCCTCTTGGGTCCTCCGATCATTGCTTGGTACGGAGTGTAGTGCCCATTCAACGTCCGGCTCGCACAAGACCTGCGACCCGACGCGTTTGGCACTACAAGTCAGCGGATTGGGATGGAATGCGGTCTTTCTTTGCATCCTACCCATGGGGGCCGATTTGTTTCTCTTCCGATGATCCCAGTGACTGCGCTGCGGCTGTAGCTGATGTGATACTACAGGGCATGGAACTATTTGTACCTAGCTCTGTGGTACCACTTGGTGGCAGATCGCGGCCTTGGTTTGATGCGTCTGTCAGGGCTGCAGCAGCCGGAAAACGTCAGGCGTATCAGGCTTGGGTTAATGCGTTAATCATCAAGGATCCGAACTCTAGAGTTCTGAAGAGGAAATACAATCGTGCCTCCAGATTCTTCAAACGGCAAATTGCTAGAGCAAGGTTTAGGCATGTCGTCAAAATTGGGGATCAGTTGACAAGGTACCCACCAGGCACGCGCAAGTTCTGGGCGCTTTCTAAAGCCACTTTGGGTAACTTTTGCCAGCCAGCCCTACCGCCCCTGCACTCGGGGAATGATTCTCTGGCCCATACGGCAAAAGAGAAAGCCGATCTCTTGGGCACTCTTTTTGCCTCAAACTCGACCTTGAACGACCAAGGGAAAACACCGCCTACCATCCAGCGGTGTCAGAGTTCAATGCCGGAAATAATTTTCCGGCAAAAAACCATTCGACGGTCTCTAATTTCCTTGGATGTTCATAAGTCGAGTGGGCCGGATGGCATTTCCCCAATCGTGCTACGAACATGTGCCCCTGAGTTGACTCCAGTGCTAACGCGTCTATTTCGGTACTCCTATTTCAAAGGCGTAGTCCCGGTCTCATGGAAGTGTGCTTTTGTCCATCCGATCCCTAAAAAAGGTGATAGCTCGGACCCAGCTAACTACAGACCTATCGCCATCACCTCTCTTCTCTCCAAAATAATGGAGAACATCATCAACCGACAGCTCCTCGCGTACCTTGAGGATCACCAGTTGATCAATGACCGACAATATGGCTTTCGCCATGGTCGATCGGCTGGTGACCTCCTGTTATATCTTACACACCGTTGGGCTGCGGTTATTGAAAGCAAGGGAGAAGGCCTGGCAGTTAGTCTGGATATAGCGAAAGCCTTCGATCGTGTATGGCACAAAGGGCTTCTTTCGAAGCTTCCTTCCTATGGGCTTCCCGAGAGTTTATGCAAGTGGATCACCAGCTTCCTCACTGGGCGGAGCATACAGGTCGTTCTCGACGGTTTTTGCTCGGACCCCAAGCCCGTGAATGCTGGTGTACCCCAAGGCTGCGTGCTATCCCCAACCCTGTTCCTCTTGCACATCAATGATATGTTGGACATTTCCAACATACATTGTTATGCGGATGACAGCACTGGGGATGCGGTATATTCCGGCCGTGCAGGTCTCTCTCGGGAAAACGTCGACGAGTGCCGAAAGAAACTTGTGTCTTCTATAGAGACCTCCCTGAGGACGGTCTCAGAATGGGGTAAACTGAACCTCGTTCAGTTTAATCCCCAAAAGACACAGGTTTGCGCGTTTACCGCTAAGAAAACCCCATTTGTCGTATCGCCGCTCTTCGATAGCACACCTCTCGATGCCTCGCCAAGTATCAGAGTACTGGGACTCGACATTTCGAGCGACTGTCAGTTTCGTGGTCACTTGGAGAGCAAGGCCAAGTTGGCCTCGATGAAATTGGGTGTGATCAATAGAGCGAGACAGTATTTCAATCCTGGCCAAAGACTTGCGCTTTATAAGGCGCAGGTTCGGCCACATATGGAGTACTGCTCTCATCTCTGGTCCGGATCACCCCAATATCAGCTTCTACCTTTTGACCGCGTACAACGGAGAGCCGTACGGATTGTCGGGGACCCGGTGCTCTGTGAACGGCTGGACTCTTTGGCATTGCGTAGAGACGTGGCTTCTTTGTGCGTCTTCTATCGCATTTACAACGGGGAGTGTTCCGAAGAGCTATTTGATCTGATGCCTGCCGCCGAATTCCATCACCGCACAGCACGTCACCGCCTGCATTTCCATCCACACCACCTGGATGCATGGCGATCTTCTACTGTGCGGTTTTCAAGGACTTTTCTTCCACGTACCACTAAGATGTGGAATGAACTTCCTTCGGCGGTGTTTCCAGATCGATACGACATGGGTACCTTCAAAAAAGGCGTTTATTCTTATCTCCAAGGCCGGCAACGCTCTTGTGCGTCTTCGGATGTTGCAAGAGTTCATGGGCGGCGGTGATCACATTTAACCTGTGACCCGCACGCTCGTTTGCCCTCCTATATCATAAAAAAAAAAAAAAAAAAAAAAAAAAAAAAAAGTCTATTATAGACTAGTAATTTAACAATATTTCAAGAAACGCGAGACTCACGCTGTAGTGCGCGTGCGCCGGCGAGGAGTGCTCCACGCGCTCCTCCTTGACGCGCGCCCCCCCCGGGAGTGGCTCCACCCCGCCCGTATCCGGCTCGTACTTTATAGGAATCTGGAAATGATTGTGATTATTCATATCGCGACTAATCTGATATAGTGATCTCTAAGTTATTTTAAAAATTGTTATTTTTGACAAACGTTTATTATTTTATTTATTATTAGATGGATTGCATACTTTGATCTCAAATATGTGGTGTTTGACTTTAAATTTCAAATTATTCTTGTCGTATCTTTGTTAAGAATTTGCAAAAAGATACTCATATGTGGTGGTCTAGTATTCTTGTTTGACATTACAGATTTTTAAAACATGACGACAGTTTTTTTTATATATAAAGTCTAATTTCTGAATAAGGTTCATTTTCTTAACATTTCTGAATAAGCTGTACGTCATACATTGTATGAAAATTGACCTAAATATATTGATAACATAATTGCTAATTATGTATTAAAATGTTCTGACTTGTCTAAATAGCTCTTATTATGCAATAATATCTTCTTTGTACGTTTGTGTAACTATTTGTTTAACTGTACGTTTGTTTAATTGTCTTAGAATTAATATTACTTTTGTTTAAATACATTCTTATTCTTATATAAAAAAAAAATTATAAAAATACATACATCCTCAATCTCTAGTTTTATATCTTGTTTCAGATCCATTTCGCGTAATCTCTCTTTCTCTTTCTCTCTCTCTCTCTCCACCCTCTCCTTCTCTCTATCGAGTCTTTCTCTTTCTTTGTGGTGCATTTGTTTCATCATCGCCTGTATTTCGGGCAAAGGAACGCATACCGGTCGCTTTAGACCATACAATGTGTAATACAAGTCCACGAGGTCACATCTTAATCTTGCGTCATTTGATAATTGGCTGTTTATGTTGTTCCATAATCTAGGACAAACGATTTATTAGGTTAGTGATAAGTTTTTTAGTTTGTGCAAAATTGTGTATCGTCTATTATATACAATTTTATATAATTTATTAACAGTATTAAATGGTGTTCAAATTATTAAATACGAAGGTGGGTCAAAAAGTTAGCGCAACAGATTGTAAGGGATCAGACAAAACTAAATATTATTTTTCCTTTTAAATATATTTTCCCTTAAAATTAATACACTTGTCAGATCTATGAATTAATTTATTAATGCCTTCGAAAAAAAAAAACTAAAAAAAATAATATATACGTCATTAGTAAATTTCTCCCAACAAAGCTCTTTCGCTAGAGGCTCCTATTACTACTATTTCAGACCAATGATATCCACTGCTGAACATAAGCCTCCCCCTTTGACCTCCAGAGAGACCGATCAATGATATTCTGCATCTAGCGGCTTCCTAAAACTTTTCTAACGACGTCCGCCCACCTTGTAGGTGGTTATTCAACAATGCGCTTGCTCATACGAGGCCTTCAATCGAGAACCTATCTGCCCCAACGGCCAACAGATACTCGAGCTATGTGCCCTGCCCACTGCCACTTCACCTTGCTAATTCGATGAACTATGTCGGTCACTCTAGTTTGTTTGCGAATCTCCTCGTTTCGTAAACGATCTCACAGAGAGACACCAAGCATAACTCTCTCTCTAGCTCGCTGAGTGAAAGAGAGCCTCCTCATGAGACCCAAAGGTAAAGGCCACATCTCGGTTCTGCATGTCATCACAGTTCGTGATGACCTTCGAAAACCACTTGTTAATATGGGTCAGAAGCGAAATGGGTCTGTAATTTTTCAACAGGGTGTTATCTCCCTTATTAGAATAAAGCCACCTTGATTCTGCTCCATGCTTTTGGCGTTGTTCCTCCTAGCAGGATGGCATTAAAGAGCTTCTAAAGGACTAAAAGTAGCAGTTCACCACCGGCTTTTAAAACCTCTGAAGTAATGCCATTCTCGCCCGGCGTCTTATTGTTCTTAAGCTATTTGAGAGCCATACTAATCTTGTGCAAATTGTAGTTCGGGATATCTTCGGAGTAGTGTCGAGTAAACATGGCTCTAGGATCTTGAACCGTGCTGACAGGTTTGTGCGACCGGGATGTATAATTCCTGACAAAAACTTTCGAACTCACTCATTATCTCAGTTCTGGTCGACGATATACTATCATCATACGTTTTCAGCTTCGACAAGCGGCTTTGCCCAATAGACAAGTCCCTACAAACACTTTGGAGCCTTGGTTTCGCTCTATCGTATCCTTAATACGGTTTGTGTTAAAGACACGTATGTCGTACCGCAGGGACTTCCACACTTTTCTATTGAGCTACGTAAACATGCCTCAGCGTCAACGGAAGACTGTAGCCGCAATATGCGTCGCTCTGCCATGAGTTTCAGAGTTTAGTCTGAGAGCTTCCGTGGTCCGTATGGACAATATTCACCAACCTGTCATTTAACTCGTCCACAAAGAAGGTATTCGCTAAATAAGCAAAGCGATTCTACAACTTGAGTTGAAAACTCTCGGGGTTTTGGATATGCACTCCAATGGGTCAGGTCGTGGCCTTCATCAAGCAGGAACGTTCGAGTCTGACATTAATATTCAATGTGCCTTTTACCATTCGGTGATCGCTTCCGGTTTTCATCCTGTAGATCACGGAGACATTATTGAATATTTGTCGTCTTGTCGTCATAATCATCGATTTCATTTCTAGTGGAACCGTTAGGGCTCATTCAAGTTCATTTCCTGTGAGGCGGCTTATGGAACAAACAGTTCATCACGAAGAATCCTTCTTTCTCCAAGAATTGGGCCAGGCTCTGTTCCCGCGGGTTCCGTTAATCATATCCAAATTGCCGTACTCTCGGCTCACCATCGCCCTTCTCACCCAGCTTCTCATTGAAGTCCTTCATAACAACGTTAAAGTAGGTCTTAGTAGTATGTAGGGCTCTACTAATGTCCTCATACATAGCTTCTACTTCGTCATCAGGTTGTACCAAGGTCGGTGCGTAGACTTGTATGACCTTCAGCGAGTACCTCTTGGAAACTCTGAATATCAGGTGCGCAACTATGTTCAATACTTTTGATGGTCATAACGTTGTTAATAAGGGACTGTGGACGACCAATCTGATACCACCTTCAGATTAATCCCTCCCGGTAGTAAACTAAGTTCCCTGATTTGAGGATTGTCGTATCCTCGCGCTCTCTTCGGACTTCAGATGTGTTGTGTCTTACCACGGCCAGTGGTCGTTGGCGGCCATGACATATCATCAGGACCTTATTCGCTTTTTACGACACAGCTGCGCAGCAGCCACAGCAACTGTGGACAAGGGCGCACCTGTGCACGACGGCGTCCGTGTCGAGGCGGTGTCGCTGCGCGCGCTCGAAGGGCGGCATGGCCACCAGCAGGCGCGCCAGCCCGTGCCGCACGCCGGGGTCGGGGTCGCACTCGACGGCCGACAGCAGCGACGACAGGTCCTCGGGCCGCCCGTCCACGCGTACGAAGTCCACCAGGCACTCGAACGCAGACAGGCGCACATCTGGTTATCATTGATACTAGCTTTATGTATTGGTTTTAGTAACTTAATTAGTACTGTGAACCGAGTCTTGGACGACTAATACCGAGTTGCGATTGAACTTTTCAAATAATATTAAAAAGTAAAATCTTTTGCTAAACATCAGATGTGGATGGTCGTATTGAATTTTACTCCAATAAATTTAAATAGAATGTGTGAAAAAACCGTGAATTGGCCGGAAAAAGTGAGTGGTCGACAATTTAACTTATTGTGCTTTGCAAATAAAATGATGTCAAAATTAATAACAACGTTATTCAGTTCAAAAATCCAAAAAAGTTTGTGTTGTCGGATGACTTGGATTTTTTTTTTTCGAGTACCTTCAACCAAGTAATATAAAGTTTCTACTGTGAAATAAAAATATCAATCAGACGGTACATACTACGCTCAAGAAATCTGTGTAGGCACTGCGCAATAGCATTGCTCAGATAATTTTGCTAGGAGTGATTGAATAATTTTCTCAGTAGTTTACTGCAGGAATCATAAAAGAAATTTCTCGGTAAATTTTTGCAGGCGCATTCTGAACTTGACTAGTGGTTAACGAGACAAAACGTTTAGTAAACGTGCTACACCAGCACGAGCTGTACAGCCTTCTTCACTGGATATTCCTGATGCCGCACTGAGCTCCAACAATGCAATCATCGAGGAACTCAAGCTATACTTGGACCAAAAACTACATGAAGCCATTGACAAAAGTCAGCCCGATGTTACGTCAAAAACTAATACTATCAACAAAACCGTCGATGAACTCAAAAATAGCATTCAATTTGTATGTGCCCAATACGATGAAATTTAGCAACTGATGAAAGAAAAGGTAAAAATTATCGATGTGGAAACAGTATAGACCAGAAAATAAAAACGAAAATTATCGTAAATAGTCTTTTGAATGTTGTATCAAGTGACGTAAAGGAAAGCGACATGATGGATCTTCATAGAGTAACCAAAATAAACAAGGTATCGAAAAGACCTCGAGCTATCGTAGACATGCTATCGAGCCCACGACTGCACGTCAATTGACTCGAATATAGATATACATCACCCTGGTCTTGAAATTCGTGTGAATCAGCAAAAAGTTACTTTCAACATAGTAAAGAAATATACACCTTATCGGAAACCCCGAAATAATAGATACTCATTGTGGTTCATGAAACTGTTAATAAAATATTTGAAAGAGAAAGCCAACCAACAGGTGGGTGGATAGTATGAATAAAAAGGAATGTCTTAAAAAAAAATTACGTAAAACGCTACGCCATAAAACAAAATATTTTTGGTTCTATATAAACGGCGTTAAATCCAACAGCAGTTCACTCCAAATTGAACTGCATTCCCAACGAAATGCATTGAGTTTACACCCCCAATGTAAAAAGTAAGAATTGTAGCTTACTTCTTAACAATGAAGTGTTAGAACTAACTGACAAAACAATTTTATTCGATAAAACTTTAGATAAGAACCTCCAATGGAACCCCCATCTCTAAATACTCGTAAGCAAACTCAGCTCGGCCGTCTTTGCAATTAAAAAAATAAGACAATTAACGGACATTAATACGGCTCGAAACGTATATTTTAGTTACTTTCATTCTATTTTGTCTTATAATACCATAAGAGAGGTTATTATGGGGCAGTGCTGTCGAAATTAAAACTATTTTTATTTTACAAAAAAGAGCCGTGCGGGCTATTTATAACTTAAAAGCCAGGGATTCCCTGAGATATGTTTTTAAAGAAATTGATATTCTTACGGTCGCTTCTCAATACATATTTAATAACATATTACTGATTCGCCAAAATTTAAATACTTATATTAAAAATAGTGACAGACACACGATAAATACAAGATATAAGATTAAACTCGTAATGCCTAAATTTCGTCTCCAAAAAGTTAAAAAATCCTTCATAGGGTTAAGTATATTCAAATATAATAAGATTCCATTAGATATCTTAGACCTTCCCTTTCTTAGATTTAAATCTAAAATTAAAAGTATATTATTAAATAAATCTTACTACAGCATTCAAAAGTACTAAGTCGATGAAAATGTGTGGGGCATTTTTATTATTAAGTCGTTTGCAGGGTTGTTATTATGATGTACAAACATTGTTAAATTTCATTTAAAAAGATCAATTGTAGAGTTTCTGGCCAGTTCTTCTCAGCAGAACAGCATTTCGAGCTGTTGGTACATTTTTATACTTTGTAAATTGACGACTCAAAAGTGCTTGTAAATGCCTATTTGAATAAAGATATTTTAAATTTAAATTTGAATTATTTTTTGTATTCTCAGTCCTCTCTACAGAATGGAAACATACTGTAACGGCATTTACAATGAGTTTGACATTTTTACAAGTTCGCTGGCCTAAGCAGAGAGAGAAATTCGCAAAATAAATTATAACTCATCATGTACTTTCGGTCAATTGTTTAGGCAAATTTGTGTCTTTTTTCTTATTGTTTTTTTTTTCTCTATACAAACTTGGTCTAGACTTCCACTACTAAAATTTATATGTGCAAGCTGTGCTCACTATTTTAGAAAGCATACTATACGTGATTTTGTATTATATACATAAAAGAAACAGGTTTAAAGTGTGCATTCAGTTAGCCATAACAATAAGAAAAATAAATAAAAATGTTTATACGACCTATTTGCTTCTAAACGAGACGTCCTAGTATTATCAGCCTCACCTATATATTGTCCGTATTGCGCGTAGGCTCTGAACACGGTCGGTATACTGGGCAGATGACCGCATTGTTGCAATCGCCTTATAGCTCGTAGACAGCTAACTGTGACGGTGTTCTTGTAGCACGGGAGGACCTTCTCCAGGTTCAGCACTCGAGTTATTTCTTCGAGGACTAAACGTGTGTCTGCCGATAGTGATTCCGCCGTTATTGGAGCACCCTGTACAAAGGTTTGGTTAGTTTGTTTTCATATATCACTGACAGTGTTTTTACATTTTTGTAAGTATAAAATACCACTTAAACTTAAATGTTGATATAAATGTTATTACAAATATTTCACATAAGGTACTCACAGGTTGCAGAACCGATATTACAGGTGTTATTGTCGCCGCTAGAGCATCAACGAGTGCGGCTTTATAGTAATTATCGGAGAAGTGGTTTTTTGAATTATCATTGTATTTGAAAAGATCTAAGAGAAATCGCACAACTTCTGGCGGACATATGCCGTGGATGTTCCTTAAGCCTTTAAAACATTAATTAATATATAAAATATAAAATTTATATATAAAATATAAAAAACAAACTAATTTAACCATAATTTATGTCTCAAACTAATATGCGATCTTACCTGCCATTGCTACAGGTATAGTCTTCTGAAGGAAATAATGTTGCAAATTATCAAAATTGTTCTGTTTTATAATATGAGGTGCAGCAAAAGATCCAAACATCTTTCTGAATATAGTCAACATAGCCGGCGGGCCCGCCCAAGAACTTATCATAGCGTTGGCAACCTGCGTATGATAGAATTTGTCATATTGTAAATCTACCTCACCAATAATTAATAATTAATAAGGAAAATGTTTCCTACAAAATAAAATAATAGTTAAAATTTGACGTTACGAAAAGTTTAAGGAAAACATTTATTGAGTTGCATTCACGTGCAAGTGTCCAACATTTTTTCCTTAAATTTCATGATCGCTATTATATATAATTATATACCTACAATTATGTCACATTCATGAAAAAAATCAAATGTTTGAGTACAATTTTTTTTCTCTTTGTCAATATTTTTCTTTTTTTTTAACTTGCCAAATTTTAGTAATTACTTATTTTTTTAATTTATAAATTAACAATATAGGAAGCAAAATTGAAATTAATAAACTAAATTGTCACAAATATCCATTTTATATCTTTTACTTCTAATGAGTTTTAGAGAGATGCTCATTACCACAGATCTCTTGTCTAGATGGTTCTCTCGATAACATATTTTCAGGTTTTATTAGCACTTTAACGTAGTTCACTTAGAAGCCAATTTTCCAGAATTGCTTTTGTCATTTGAGTCATTAATATCATGCCTGCTTTTAAGGGTCTTGGTTAAAAACCTACTGACCTACCACATCTTGTTCAAATTCAACTTTCAATTTCACTTTACCATATTTTTAATCAGTATGAATTCAATTCAATTCAATCAATTTATGATCTTGATGATCAATCCATCAATGCATAATTTATATTAATCTAAATGATTAATAAATAAGTTAAGGAAACATGTTATCGATCTCGTTTTATAGAATGGTTTTTAGAATTGGATTGGTTTTTTAGTTAGCTGTATGGAAGTCTACATAACGATATAGCTTTTTTCTTCTTTGTGCAATGAAAGTACAGGGGTACCACAGGGAAGCGTTCTTTCACCACTACTTTTCTCGATTTTAATTAATATAATACTTACAATAATTTGCTCATCCTGTCACATACGCCGACGATTTACAAAAAAAAACTTATAGTCAGCCGTAAATGACCGTGTTCTAGAAGGTGTAAGAATTAATGAAGACCTTCGACTCAATTTGAAGTGCATGTTAAAGACAATATCGCAAAGTTTCAGGTTATCATTTTTAGCTATCAAGGAATGGTATCTAAATCAGAGTATTTAAATTTACCTTAATATATATCCGTTTAAGTTAATATTTCTCTTAGAAGTTATTAAACTTGACGAAACTTTATCTAGGACTACCTAATTAAATAAAGTTATAAAAAAAATATCTTGAAGTAATTATCCCACAAATCAAAAAAATTATTCCTACCAAAATTATGCTCGTACTTATTTTCTTTCTATTTTTGACGCTTACTATACACTTTATATTTGTATGATCACCTGTCTTTGTATCGATCTCAACTGAAGTGGCTATTAATTTTCGCCGGAATCTACATATTATTGCGCTTCTGTACTATGGGTCATTTATCCCATCCTATCCACTTTATTTAAAATTCTCCGATTCGATCCCATTCTTAGACATCCCATTCTTAGACATTAACGTTAATCTGCTTAGGTCTTCTGATAAGTAACCATTTTAAATGCGTTACCAATAGCCATTTAAAACGATCTCCATTGGCTTCAAGACAATCCTTTAAACGTTGCAAGTTATCAATAGAAAAACAGCACTCGCTCCGTGGGATAATTCTTTTCTGCTATTTTAAATGATTGTTTTAGAGATTTCAAAATTACCCGCAAAATATCCTCATTGTTATAGTGTATGAGGTGCATGACGTCACTCACCTTGGTGAGGCAGTGTGCAGCGCGGCATCTGATCTTGCAGTAGGCTTGCTCGCTCTCGATGGTGTCGGTCAAGGCCTTCCTCGTAGCTGGCTCGGGATAGTTGTGGAGCGCGTCTATAGCCTCGCTCTGAGCTGTGACGTCACGCTCGTGACGTAATTGATACTGCCATTGGTAGTCTGGCTGAGAGATTACTGTGCTTCGGAGTAGAGACATCTCTGGGTCTAGACGTATCCAAAGGACTGGGGAGTCGCTAAAGAGATAATTTTATAATATTTTATATTTTAATGTTTTAAAACTAAACATCTCATAAAAAAGCTGTGCGTTTATTATTCGTTAAGTAATTCCGACCAGAATTGCCTGAACGGTTTGATCTTAATGACAATAACAACAACAATCAACTAGACAGTAGCTGTTGAATAATTTTTATCAATTAATATATCAAAATTATACATAATTATGCAGATGGAGCGATTATTAATTTTAACTTACTCCATTGCAGACAAATCCATGTCGACTTCTTCTCCAGTGCACAAAGGAATTTTCTTCTTTTTATTTCGTCTACTCTTACTATGGCATGTAATATCTGCTTTTACTACAGTGTTTTCAATTTGCAAGGTGTGTTTGAATGTGCCATCCAATTCTTGCAGTTGGACTAATAGAGGCCCCACATACTTCCTTATTCCACGCTCGTGGACACTGTCTTGACGAATTTCTAATTCTACCGTATTTCTATAGAAAAATAAAAAAATAAAAAAATGAGTTAATAAATGTTATCAATAAAATATTATAAAATTTCATAATTACCTTTTTCTGTTAAAAACGGAGGTCAATTGAAATTTTGCATGCCCTCCCGTCCGGACCCACTGATCCACGAACACCGCCATATCCTTTCCGGTCACGGTGAATATTGCCTTAACGAACAAATTCGTAGACAGAAGAAGATGTCCCCACAGGCCGCTACCGATCTTTGTGTTAGCGGCGTTCGTCGCTAGCGACAACTGCTTATTGAAAACTTGTAATAGAAGCTCCTGGCCTATGCGTTGCTCTAACATCCGCAACACTAGGTGAGATTTCTTCCGCATCACCTGAGGAAATTAATACTATAAAGCGCTTTCCAGTACTGCTCGTACGAGTCGAAGTGCCATAGCGATACGATCGAGCTCTTCTTTTATGTCAAATAATTTTATATGAAGAAGTGTTTAAATATGAGCACATCGTAGCGCCAGCTGCTCCCCACGACCCACCTCCACGTACCGCGGCGACATGGCGTGCACGCTCCTCACGGGGAAGTAGAAGGCTCGCTCTGCGCCGGCGCGCGGGCCCGGGTCCAGCGCCAGGCCGCCGTACTGCTCCTCGTAGCTCACCACCTGCACACCAAACACTGTCACCCACCAGACACGTCGCACACGCCTCCTGTGGACGAGTCGTGTACCTCCTCTACCTACCTCTTGCAGCTCCTGCTGTATCCAATACCTATATTCGTTATTTCCGAAACACTTCTTTGAGTATAGGCCGCACAGGTAGTCCGGTATGCCCTTCGCCAGCCACAGATCGGACCAGTTCTGCATGGTGATGAAGCAGCCGAAGAATTGTTCCGCGACGGCCTGTGCCATGGCTTTCCGGCTTATGTATATTTGATCTATGATGGCGATGGAATGCAGTAGATGCGTGCTCAGAATTGACATTGTGGTGTAGGCGGTGGCGTCATCTTCCGTCTGAAAAGTAAAAAACATTAGAAAAAGCAAGTTTTGGATATGGGAAACCTTATTTTAATCGTTTCAATTGGACTTAAAAAATATATATTTCACAAAACTGTATTGAATTAATAAAATGAAAATTACAAGTTAGAAATAAACACATGCGAAAATAAAAATTTATTTAAACTCACTTCATCTACAAAGACTTGCTTATAACATGGATAAGGATATCTCGTAGATAATGTTTCTTCATAGAATTCAAAAGCTTCATGTAAGTATCTTACAGTGTTCTTAAGAATTTGCAGAAGATGTGGCAGGCAGTAGTGGGTCACTTCATTCATATGGGGGTCCACATATGTTTCAAACGGCCTAAATATCATATACTGGTATAATTTATAATCAACATGCTATTTGAAATAATTTAAAGTAATACTTTTCATCTATCAATTATAATTTATTTTTAAAAATCTAAACAGCTTTTGATAGTTATAATATCCATAAATATCATCCAACAATATTGTCATATTTGGTAAAAAAAAATTAAACAGTTGTATGTACAATTTAAGTGCTTTAAAATTTTACAGTAACTCTCATTTAAATAAACCATAGATAAAAATATATTATGTACCCAATGGCTAAGGCGATATTTGGAGCACAAGCTGGAGTATTAACGACATAGTGGAATGTCTTTCGTCTATGGTCAGGTGTGTACACTACATCCAATAACTCTCCACATGACACAGCAGTTAATGTTTCATCCACAGTAAACTCAAGTTTCCAAGTACAAGGCTCTGCAAAGCTGTCCACACATGGAAACCAAAGACGTGCTGAATGACCAAACGTAAACATGTGGGCAGATTTCTGAAAAAGAATCAAGTGGGAGAAATATTTTTGATATTATTATATACAAAACATTTTTACTAAGATTTACCACAATTTTTTATATTCATACATTTATTTGATGTACCATATTTCAATAAATAAAAGTACAATCATTGTTTTATATTTACCTCAACCATGGTCCCTTCACCTTCTGGAACTACAAAATGCATGCCACCCTGAGGAGATTCAAGGGAAAACTCAATGCCAATTCTTAAGCCCCTGCCCTCACCCACCAAATGGGCTGCATCATCTGGCACCTGTATATGGAGCTCACCAGAATTGTGATCTGGGTCTATTTTCTGAGCAGCTGCTAAGTGATATTGAGAGAATACTTCAAGAGATCTCCTATAAAACATTTAAATTATTAACAAAGACCAATAAAGATAACCAATGACACTTTATATGTTTAACATCAAGCAAAGCTTTTGAAAAATCTATTTGTACTCATTATAATACTTACGTATTAGGGTCACTCTGACAAATATCTAGAAAAGGATCAAAATACTGAAAGTTTGCCTCATACTGATCATTGAGGCACACACGATATATACGACACTGTTTAGCATTCAGACGAATGTACCTCAGATTGTCTTTCAAAGGTACTATTGTTAACTCAACAAAGCCCTGTAACACAAAAGCAAAATGAAAGATCCCTAAAAACAATAATATTATATTGCTTTGCCTGGAATATCTGGAATATGTCCTCAAATATTTTTACAAATAGCACAATTTACAAAATACAAGATTCAGTTCTTGACAATATTTTATTCTAAGTTTAATTTAAAAAAGAAAAAAGGTATCATACAATTCATATTTCATATCCTTGCCTATGTCTATATTCCTCTTTTTATCATAAAACCAAATGTATAAATACTATACTTAATTACTCACTTTAATCCTCTTAAATATTGAAATACAACTCCAACATTTCATTATTGCAATGTGAATTTTTAATTAGCTAATTTTTTAAAAACATATAAATGTAATTAAAAAAATTACAATGTAAAGGCTTGAGTTACATCAATACATGCTACCGGTATCTAAACCAGTCTCATCAATGACTTTTAACACAACATGTATATGATGTATGTACATGTTTATTTGTACAAACATCATATACATTCAAGTTAATTCAGATATTTATATTTATTTTTATACATTATAATGTTTTACTGATATATGTAGATTACTACTTACTATTACGCTTCTTCTTTCAAAACTGATTCCTGTTAAGCTGAGGATTTGATGCGCCTTAAAGTGAAAAATATAAATTATTATTTGCCATCATTAATCAGTATAATGAAAAAATAAGATACTTATAATTTAAATGGGCGACAATTATCGCCTGTTCGTTCTTTCTTCATGTTTAACAGCTATTAAATATTCATTTAAAATTGGTCATATAGTAACTGAGTCAGCCCAAAAACAGAAACATTTATCTCAACGAATTTGTTAGTAATTCAGCTATCTTAGTCGTTTTGCATTCGTTTTTGAACATAACAAAAACTTTATTAGAAAATATAGTTAATAACTATGTACGTTTTCTCAATTTGACAGTTGACAGCACTCGGACGTCATTTGTGTATGTTTAGAGGTGTAAGTTTAGAGGAGTCCGTTTTTACAATAACGTTATTGAATAAAGTTGAAAGTTAACAATGACGGCAGCCTTTTTAAGAAATATCTAATACAGATGCCGTTATCAACGTTACAAAAACTCTACGGTAACGACAAATCGGCAACAAAATATAATTAAAATAATAACTTGCTAGTTTGTTCAGTTTTTTATTTTTTATTATTAAAAACACAAGACAAGCTGCATAAGTTTCTGTCGCACCAGGTTTTTAGGATTGAAGCATTTATCTTTCCGAAACAGTGTAGCTTTGCTATGAAAACGATTTATATAAATTTATTTTCATAGTGTTTCATTTATTTTCCTAAAACCTATTTATATTAAGATATTTAACTGGTTTGACACTAGATAGATATATTATTCCTTAATACTTAAAACACATTGAAAACATTCTAATACACCGATTTTTTTAAGCAACAGTGTCCATAGACTACTTTCCCTTTTGCATACTTAATACAATATTTAATTTATACACCATGATGCGTTTATATATCGCATTTAAGTTAAGAGCGCGTTTAGGGTCACCCCTCATTTGCAAGGAATACCGTGTGGTAAAGCAAAGAAGGGCCTAGATGTCGGTTTTGCACTGCTTGTGAAATTGGTTATAGAACAACAACAACTCTTTAATAAAATAAATTCATAATAGGACGAGGATTGAAGATTATTTTTAATCATTACGACGAACATCAAATATTTGATTCATCAAAATTAATTTGATTGTTTTTTTCGTAAAGTACTCGTTAACATTTAAAACATAAGTTAATCTTGATTTATTATTTATTGCTAAACTTATATAAAATATATTTTGACTTATTTAAATCTTTATAGTATAAAACAACAAAAAAGTACAACAGGTTTAATGGAGCATTCTCTACCAATCAACCCATAGAACAGTAAGAAGAAAAATATGAATAAGGTGGCAAAAACAATAAAATGAAAAATGTTAAGATATATTTTGTTATATTTTAAGAAGTTAAAAAGCTTAAAAAAGTTGACTTTTCTGACAGCAATACTTATTTTGTTGATTCTGTATTAAATTGTGTCCTCTGAAATCTGAATAGTGAATTGTCAAAATAAAGAAGGCAAGGAAAGGAAAGATTACAATTACGATTTGTAACTGTGTGATTATTGAGATTTAAACAAATTGTTGACTTGAAAGTTTGATTTAAATAAGAACTCACAAGCTCTTTACATGTTTACTTTTGACCTCATCAGTCATAATGTGGGACTCACCATACTTAATTTGTTTGTTTCTGTACATATTTTCATTTCAAATTATCACTATTAATTCTCGCACTTCAAATATTTGGAAATTAGATGCTGAAGAAGGTCAAATTGTTGATGGTAATACATTGTCGCAGGTCAGTCTTTAGTATTATACGTTTTATATAATCAGTCGTGTATTCAATATTGTATCACATATTGTAGTTAATCTAGCTATTTATATATTTAATATAGTTGTTATCCTTGAATAGAAGTTTTTCCAAGGCGTTTATTATAATTCTTATTAAGTCATCCTGTTAATTTCACTTTTTAATTGAAAATTAAATTATATTTTCCATAGATATCTGTCCTGCTCTAGACTAATAATAATTATAATAAAATTTCAATTCCAGGATGAATCTGATAAACAAAAAATAAATTCAGAAGATTCAGTTTTCAACATAATTACATCAACTGTTTATTATGGTAATACATGGACAAAACACGGCTTTGATATGTTCTGTACTGATTGTCAATTGTATGAGCAACAAAGGTAATAATCATTACCATTGTTTAATTTATATCCAAATTCAATATTAATTGTTTTATAAATCAAAGAGAATATAAAGTAAATTTATGAGACCAAATTCTCAATAAAATTTCAAATAAATACTATTTTATAAGAATACATAAATTATAATAACAACTTTATAAATTCAGAGCTGGTGCTGAAAATGGTGAAACAACATCAACAGAACCAAATATTTCAGACATAGAAGATGAATATTTGGACTGTGGCAAGGCAGTTAACTTTACTTACTATGATAACCTGGTAGGGGTTGCTCGCCGACATAGACACCCAAATGTCCCTGAACCTCAGGTATGTAACTAAAATAACTCCTGTTTTTTATAAAATCTTGAACACCTTTTATAAGCTGCCCATAAAAACATAAAATGATGGTTGACTATAATCGTCATGACATAATATTAATATTTATTTTAAAACTAAGTTTCATTGTTGTCTTATTAGCTTACCTTTTACTAATAATAACCTCTTGTGTGTTCTTAGGTGGCTCTTATATTTACTAAAAAGAAATCTTATAAAAATGGTGTCACAGAACTAGATATAAATGCTTTGGAGAAACGATTGAAAAAGGCCAAAAGAGAAAAACCAAAGTCAGTACAGCTTTATAACCAAATTGGAAATTTCTGGAGAATCAAAGGTGACACAAGACAGTCCATTGAGTGCTTCCGACGGGCACTGGCTGTGTCACCATATAATGCTGAAGTAAGTATATCTTTGCTATTTAAAATGTCCCCACACATGAAAGTCCAAGGAGTGGGGAGAGTGTCTTACAATAATTTATAACCTGCTAAAAAAAATTATGCTATAATAGTATGTTTTTTTGTTGAATTTTAGTTATTTGTACTTTTTGTTTTGATGATAATTGAATGTCGTTTTTGTTATGTTATTATTTGAGAAAGTTATTAAGTTGTATGTGGGTATAAAAATAACAAATGTGACAAGTTGTACTAATGCTGGTTTCGTAATAAATAAGTGGTGTATCATGATTAAAAAGCCTTTTAAATTGTGAAATACATATTATAATAGTTTTAATTGTAATTTAGGATATGATGGGGCTGACATATCTGAATTGGATAAAAGTCCCATAAAATAAAGAGAAAAAAAAAAAATATTTTTAGTTAAAAAATAATCTATGATTACATATAGCAATGTTAAGTTTATTTAATTGTAAAAAAATATAATACAAAATCCATGCATGTGGAAATAGATTGGAGAATCGCTAACATATGAAAGGGATATTGGCCCTTAAAGGATTTTATGAAAAATCACAGCATGCCTATGCAAGACAAAAGGAAAGTATACAACACATATATCCTACCGTGCTTAATATATGGCTGCGAGACCTGAGCACCGAGAGAACAATTGTTAAAGTAAATTAAAGGATGTCAAAATTCAATAGAGAGAAATGTAGCTGGAGTAAAAAAGAAAAGTTAGAATAAAATTACCAAGATATAAAAAAGTAATAGATCAGCTGATGAATTGGTCAGGGAACTAAAATGGCTTTGGACGGGTCATATCTTGAAAAATTGGACTAAGTCATTAATATACAAAAAGATGGAAAGATGAAATCAGGGACACCACTCGAACCACTGTGGTTAAGTATGTGGATCGAGGTCAAGAGATTTCAGTGTGGAAGTCTTTAGAGGAAGCTTTTGTCAGAAGCCAAGCTATAGAGGATGAATTTTTTTACATTGAAGTCTATGGGAGTGATGTTTTTTGGACATTATTCCTCAACGACAATGAATTTTTTTGAAGTCTTTTTTTACAAACCACCACATATGGTATGGTATGGCATGGTATGTGTGCAAAATTTGAAACCGAACCGTTAAGCCGTTTTAATGCCAACTTTGTAAAACCAATGCCAATTCTCTTCAGTAGAGCGCTCCGCTCGCTTCGCTCAATTAGCCAATTATTTATATGTAAAACCAATGCCAATTCTCTCCAGTAGAGCGCTCCGCTCGCTTCGCTCAATTAGCCAATTATTTATATCTTAAGAAGAATTTTAATATCAATAAAGGCAATTTTATTTATTTTTTTTTATAATTTTTTTTTTTCTTGACATCTGTTTATATCTGGCCAGAGGTTCCATTAAACAGGTTTTCTTTGAAACAAAATTTCGTTCTTTTATTGAAGATTTCATTTTATTTTTTCATGGTTTGTAAAAGTATTAAAACAAGAGACCAGTCTTCCCTCTACCGTAACCGGATACGTCGCCCGAACTCTAACGATGGAATGCGTCCCCAGGTGTTGCTGAACCTGGCCCGGGTGCTGTTCACTCTACAGTACCTGGACGACGCCATCTACCTCACGAGGCGCTCGCTGGAGGTGCAGCCGCCCGACCGCAGCGCGTGGCAGCAGTACTTCACACTCGGAGAGATATTCAAAGCGTACGGACATTATCAGGTAGCTATAAAACATGATCGGTCCCCGTTCGGATGCGGCAATTTCGGTATCCAGTAGTAATAAAAGTTTAGGAGCCTAGAGCTCCGCGCGAATGATTCTCGAATAAGCAGTTAAGTCTTTCCCGCCGTGTGTGTCCGCAGGAGGCGGCCGTGCACCTCAAGCACGCGCTGGACCTGCGGCCCGACTTCGAGCCCGCGCTGCTCGCGCTCAGAGACATCGAGAACATACCCGAGGCCACCGTACACGTCTACACGCTGCTCATCATCGTGTGTCTGGTGAGCGACTCATGCCTGCTCTCTCTACTAGGTCGTGTCCTACCGATTTCGGGAGGAAGAGAATTTCCCCAATTGAGAATAGCGCCCAATCCTAGCGCCTGCGCCACCACTGTTGATGAACTGCAAGTATTGCATCAAATGGAATTAGTATATATCTAGCTCGATCAATGTTCCAATGTTCCAATATTCCACACCGCCTGTCATCTCGCGTTGTTGTACCTCGATTCTGGACATAGTGTACCAGAACAAATCTGTACGATAAACTCTACTTTCCTTGGAATTTCGAGTGGGATATATGGCATATCCTTTTTTATGCTAAATAATTTGTGTTTGACTACAGTCTGTCTGGTATTAAGTGTCATTGTAGTCCACGTTTATTTGATAGAAATAATTAAATTAAATTGATAATAGTGAAATGGTGATGATAAAACCAGTCACTTAAATTATATCCAAATTGATCTTTATAAAGATTAAGATATATATATATATTCTTCGCTTTGATTGCTCAAGTTATTAAAAAAAATGATTGAACTTTTAATACCTGTGATATTATGCATTGTATACATAAACTAGACGGCGTAAAAGCACTTACATCAAGCGGCCGACAATACGTTTCGTGTGAATGTAAACAATTTTTTAAGGATTATATATTAAATAATTGCGCCTATCTTAATTGAAATGATTTTGTAAAACGTCGTCGTAAAACTAACAAGATCCTTTTAAAATAGTTAAGTACTTTGTTCAATTGCAATCATAGACCTGTACGTTTCTTAAATTCGTTTTAATTCTTTTTAGGTAATAAAATGATCGATTGGTTCATCGGTTGACGTGATATTCACTAGAATTGTAACTATTAATGCTGCTAATTTGTGAAATTAAGGATATATCAAGTATTCCTAAAGTTTTTAATTCATTTGATGACAAATCGGAACTCATGACTCAGGGGATCCGCTTTATTAATGTGTTCAGACGTTTCAAGACGAATCGATGTCGTCGATCTACTCAACATCCATTCGTCCTGAAACTTAGTACAATACGAAGTATAGATTTCGTAAGTATTTTGAAAAACTTTTAAGTTTTTTTATGGACTACAACACCCACTTAAAACATTATCTCTAATTTCGTAAAACACGCCTGTAACGATGTCAATCATCGTCACCGAAAATTAAATTTTTAAATGTTTTCCAACTCTTAAATTTTTTTGGACAGTAAACTATATCATGTCTCTTTATGGAAAATGTCGGTTTCGGTAAAAATTTTTGAAACTACAGTAAAAAATTTAATTCTCTTTTAAATTAATTAAGTCCGCTATCCTTATTTATTCTTACTTTAATATTTCGCAAACTGGGATTAGCTTTTTAACCACATGGTGCAAAACACTCGAAACATCGGGTTTTTAATAAAAAATGTAATAATAAACACGAGTTATATCGCTAAAATAGTTTTACTGAAATGTGTAGGTAGTACTCGTGTAAATCTAAGAAAACATTAGTCTTCCGGTGTTCGTGGTTCAATATACTACTACAATTTATACCTAGCAACGCTACACTCGTAACCCACTTCCCGAGGCGGTAAACGGTTAGGCCCCTCGGTAGCGCGAATCGGTCGCGATCGGGCGGAGGCCGCTTTACACTACCCGAGGACTGCGTACGGAATACGGATAGCGGGTTCCCAAACGGACGGGGGGCGGTCAAATCCGGCGGAGGCGAGGCATCTCCGTTGTCCCTGACGGTGTCGTGGCACAGGTGATGGGCGTGCTGCTGGTGATCCTGTCGTCGGTGGAGGGCGGCGAGGACGAGCACAAGGCGCCGCGACAGCACTTCAACCGTGCGATGGCGATGCGCTCGCTGCGGGGGGTCGTGCGGGGGGGGGCGCCGCCCGCGGGGGGGGGCGCCACCGCACGGCGGAAGAAGAACTAGCGGCGCACGACGAGCGCTCAGTGGTTCCTATTTGCTTGCAGACGAGGAGTATTGATTGTCAAATGTTGCAGTGACTCAAAAAATAAGAACATTTTAAAAATTATGTTTTTTTTTTCAAGTTTTGATTGAGGTAACAAAAAAATTATGTAAAACTTTGATTAAGACGAGTGGATATTGTGGGGGGTTTATTTTTTATTCCGGTGGCCGCGTTTTGTTATTTTTTTTGTGGTCATTATCCGCCGCGATTGTTCCGTACCTGTGCTTTTTATTTATCGTATGTATTTTTTTTTATATTATAAACAGTTTTTCGCAAACTAATCCGAGGTTATACATATTTGTTGATTGTGAAATATTTGTTAAAGTACTTACTGATTAATGCTCAAGATTTTTATTGATTTCACAAAAATATTTAATTTTAGTATGAAAAAAAATGCAGATACCGATTAGGACATAAGAAAATATTCTTCCAAGCCGCTGAATTTGATAGAAAATTTTAATTATGAATAGTCTTTTGAATTATTTCGATACTGATGGCAATTTTGTAAAGTTTCGAGACGAGACCTCACTTTTTAAATCATACCTACTGATATGTTAATAATTTGGAGTTGATATTCCCTAAAACATTACTATGTACAAACTTCGAGAGAAATAATTATTATCTCTTTACAAATTTGTTTACCTATCATCAGTAATCAATATATTAAAGAAAAAGTAACAAGCATTTTAAATTGTACTTCAGTTTAAGTTGCCGTTCCCAAAAAAAAAAGAAGCTATTTTTGCTTTTGTTTTATATTTTTAATTTATTGACATTTTTTGTTATGGTTGTGACCAAAATTCTTGTATTTATTATTCGTGATAGATTTAAGGCCAGGCCCGCGATGAACGTTCCTTACTGTACTTGTATTACTGTTGTTGATGAGGCGCTCTTGATATCGATGAGTTCTAGTGCTGTTCCATTAGGTGATTTTACAATCAAATATATGCTATAAATGTTAAGTTTAAATAAATGTAATACTATAAACAGTATTTTTAAGCAATTTAAACAAGTTGCCATTGCACAATATTATTACAAAATGCCTTAAGTATATATTAAAATTAAATGGCAGTGACATTATCGACAGATAGGCGAATAATTTAATATATTATTCTGACTTTAATATTCAATGGTACAATGTGTTATGGCAATACTCTTAAATTGCTTCACATTGCGAAATAAAAGTTTTTGCGTAAATTGTAATGTTTTGAAGATGACACCAACTAAGAGAGATTGTCTTATCATTAATCAGTGGAACAGTGCCAGGGGACAGAGGCTAATGGCTTGTTCGAGTATATACGATTTAAGAACACACGGCCATATCAGTTTTGATCTCTGCTAGTATTGAACGTCTGAGTTAGATCATGTGTATTCCTTTAGCAGTTGTTAGCCATTTTTAATAAACTTTAATTATTACGATAAATCAAATTAAATGTAAAAGATCCATAACGTGTAATCAAGACAGACAATCGTAAACTAAATCATTCACAGGTTTAAATAAAAAATATTGCAAATTCTTATTTAACTTAAATTTGTAAGACTTAAATAGTTGCAAAACACTAATTGTTGTTTAATATGAATAAAGTAAAACTGACATTGCAACTGCTGTAAAGGAACGGACGTACCGATGTGTAGTAAGACGTGTCACGAGTGAGCGTAGCTCTGCAACCTAGTCATTCACTTAGACGAGCTGGACTGTTGGTGAGTATGTACTGTGTATGTATTTCATTCTAGTGCATGCCATAACATAAGTGTTTGTAGCATGTAAGGATTTTAAAGTTGCAACTTAAATTCTGAGATTGGTAAAAATGTACCTTTTTCAGAGATTCTTTTGTTAATTTTTGACTATTTATTACTTAATATATGATTCAATTAGCATCTATATTGGTTTTATTTCCCTTAACTTTAGGCATTTCATTGAGGTTAACTTTTACAAGAGAATTCATCTACACTTCCTCACCAGATTTTTTTGTTAAAACCACCAGATTATTTTGTTATAACAAAATGTAATGTAAACAATTCAAAACAGTCTTTATTTACTCTTTAAACTATTTAATATGTGGTCTTTATGGCTCAATGAACGAAGAAACAGAAATATAACAATTTGTAAAACTATTCATTAGATAGGAGTTCGACAGAAGAATTATGTTAGTACAGTTTTTAACTATATAGCAATTACTAGTTTTAAAATGTTTAATTATATGATCAAGTGTAGATAATAAAAATGTAATTACAAAATAATGTATTTATTTATAAAATGTATACATGTAACTGAAAAAAGTCCGCTTTACTAAAGCCATCCATTACTCATCGCAGCCAAAGTATTGCCAAATATTTAAATGTACATTTTGAATTTAGCGGGCCGTGGACAAACTAGCGTCTTACACCTAGATAACTGAAACATAAGCAGTTTACGATAGCAAGTTAGTCACAAGTTATAACCGGTACGTAATTTGCGATATAAATATAAATTATGCGACGTCGTGTATGCCGAGGCGGAAGATGTCGTGCTGCACGAAGAACGACTCGCCCAGCGGCTTCAGCACGAAGCTCTGCATGTAGGGGTGGGGGGGATCCTCGTCGCACTGCAACACACGGGCCAGTGAGTTGGCACTACTGGAGGAGGCATTCAGATGTACTAATGAAAAAGTAAAAGATAACAGTTAATGAAACTTTACTTTTTTTTATTTTATTAGTTGATTTATAAAACAATAGATTTAAAAGATTAAGGCGGTGGGGGATGGGTGGGGGAAGTTATCAGTAAATTTGGATAACAAATACTATATATGAATAAATATTATTTTAATTATAAATTTTAAAGTAAAGTAGCCATAGCTTGATAGAGATGGACCTAACCTAGATTAACACACTTTACTTCTACACATCAAATGTTACCAGAAACAAATAGTACTCCAATTACAAGTTGGCCCATCCCTAATATTTACACAAGTCCCTTTTTTTGTTACACTGATTATTAAAGTCAGTTTGTGCATAGAGTCTATAAAATAATAATGTTATTTAAAGATAAAAAATACAAAACAAAACAAATTAAATTATAACTTAAACTTTTACTATTTTATACACAATATTAAGTAACAAAAGAAGGTATAATTGATACCAAATGTATAATTGATACCAAATTTTAATTTAACAATTTGGTTGTTTTCCAGATTTTAAATTATCCTAAAATCTAGTACAATTGAGCCTCATCTGTACTTTAATTATATCTAATACTCAACTAAAACTAACATTATAGTTAAAAACTTTTATTAATTTTTTTTTTTATATTATATCTTAAAAAGTAAGACGAACTGAGAAATTGACATATATATCCAGACCATATTTGGCCACGGCGAGTAACCTCTAACTAGTAATCTATATTGTCTACATTTATTAGGTGTTAGATCATTTTAATACTAGTTGGTTATTTTGAACTTAATTATGAAGGTATATAAGGTATATATGTATATATTTATATGCTTATTATATCTTAATACATTATTCAATTCATATATTTAATAAAACTTAAGTTTGAAAGGCATAATTGATGATATAACAATTTTGCTATAAAATTTTTTCATTATTTATGAAGATTTTAAAATTAGGTTACAATGAAAAGAAAGACAAATGTTTGAAAGTATACCTGTGGTTGATCATCATTTTTCTCTACAACGCAGTGTTATCATATTTAGATCACCTTCATATTATACTCTCAGTTTTTCTTATTTGACTCGTAAAAAGCAACCTTTTAAAATTGATATTGTATTTGTTGGGTTTTAAAACAATGTGTTTAGGTCACAAAAAGTAAAGAATTGAGACAAATATATTGTAAACAAATACACACCTGCAATCTCCCAAGGACATTTATTAAAACACCACCATCAAACATAGGTTGTGAGTCAACTGAGGTTATTAGTCTGCCAATCTTTTGAAATGTCAAACTCTGCAAAAAATATAACATAACATATATAATCAACAACAAAATACTTATGTTTAAGATAAATAAAATAGAATCTAAATTAACTATTTGATTGTATGTAAATTAATAGTATATTAAATTCCTCACGAACTTACATTTAGTTTTTCCATAATTTTAACAGCACCTTGTAATTGAACCCCTTCAAAAGTCATAAAAGATGTTTCGACCTAAAATTATAAAAAACAATGTATTATATATGTTTAAAACATTTTTCATTTTCAGGTGATTTTTATACGTAAAGGGTTATCTTGAATATCAAATGTCAAAGAGAACAATAAACTTTAATTGTGGGTCATGAAGTTTTAAGAAATATTTTGACATTGTTAGGCGGGAGGGTCTGGGATAACCTAAAAATATTCATTATATTTAATTATGAATCACCAGAGAATTATAAAAAATTAAAAGGATAACCTAGGAATTATTTTGAATACTTACGTTGTACATATTAGCTAAGTTCGCTCGTTGTGCCGGGTCATCGAACAGGGTATAGTATTGTTGTACGAAACCTTTACCGATTGCATCGTATTGTGGGTTAAGTGCCATAGACGCCATTGGTATAAACTATGAGATCCAAAAATTCACAAATGATAACACCGCAATTATTAAAATGCAGGCCTTTTGCAGGCCTCAAACATACCTTAACACCGCAAAAATGGCAAACGGTTTCAATGTTGCCATTTTAAAAATAAATTCATGTACTATGTAGTTTTGTAAATTGTTCGTTTAAATTAAAAATTCAAACTGTGAAAATAAACTTTTTATATTCTATTTTTCAACGATCTTTAGAATGGCCCTGAAGACTAAACTTGAATATTTTTTTTTTAAGTCCTGAATCATAATAATTACAATCCTCAATATGAAGCGCTGATTTATAAATTAAATTTCGAATGAAAATAGGTTATTGTATTTTAGTTAATATACTTGCCTACTTTACCTTACCTTAATATCCAATTACTAAATATAACAGTATAGTATATATGAGTAGTACTTCTATAATTAGTTTAAAACACAACTTAATAATTTAATTTTGTATAAAATATCTCATTTTGAATTAAATTAATGACAAGATATAATTGTGAATAAACTACGAATAAGAACTCATCATTGTCCATTGTGCCTTATCTAATTTATTTTCTGGAATATACTAATAAAGAAACACCATTAAACGTATTCATCTTAACGTTTTTAAAAGTGACTATTATCACAATTTCTTTCGCGGGATTTTCAGGGTGTATTCTGAAATATATATTGAGAGTGATTACGAGGATATAAATTATAAACCGTAGTCATACCACTTTTTTTCAAAAGATTTTTCCCAGTGCGTTGAAATCATAAATTCGGGAAATACAAAAAAGTGCCTTATAACAACATATCAGTATATTGATATATATTTCGGATTACACTGTCTGTCTACAGTTATAGTTGAGCTAAAATACTGTCAGATTGATATTTGACAGCACTCCGTGTCGACTCTTCCCTTTTGACTTTTAAGTTTCGATAACTGACTAGCGATTAACATGAAAACATGTTTTTTAATATGTTAATGTAAATTTGCCTGTAAATTCAAATGTTCACGAAATAATTATCTAAAGAAATATATTTTAAATTTGATTGCTATACTTGAGGTCTTTATCTATTAGCCTATATTTTAGTTTCTAAAAAATGTCGTTAGCGGACGAATTATTGGCTGATTTAGAAGAAAATGATGATGGTGAAATTGAAGCAATTCTTGAGAATAAGATGTCCCATGAATTTGCTGTTCCATTTCCCGTTATACCCAAAGAAGAAGAAATTAAGAATGTATCAATTCGAGAGTTAGCTAAGTTGCGAGACTCAGAACGTCTGAAGAGAGTGAATATTTCTATATACTTAAGAGTCTAGTCTTAGTGTTTTTTGGACAACTAATATCAATTTTAAATGTTTGAGTTTTTTATCAAATTTATAATCCAATCATGTTAGTAACAGATTGTTTATTTTTAGGTTGTAACTGAAATAGAGCAAAATGTGGGTAACAATAGGAAGAAAGTTGAAGTGGCTGGTTTAATGGAATCTGATCCTGAATATCAATTGATTGTTGAAGCTAATAACATTGCAGTTGAAATTGATGGTGAAATAGGTAATTAATTAGACAATGTATCCATATATTATATTTTAAATAATGTTTTAAAAATTAAGAAGATAACTTTGTTCTCATACTCCTAATGGTATTTTTTATTATACTTATAGTAAATAATAAAAAAGAAATCAAAGTACTTAAAAATTACATAATTAAATATCTTAGTTATCTCTTGTTTGTAGCTACTATTCATAGATTTGTTCGGGATAAATACCAAAAGAGATTTCCTGAACTTGAGTCTCTAATAATAACACCTCTGGAATACATTGGTACTGTCAAGGAATTGGGAAATGATCTTGACAGAGCTAAGAATAATGTGACATTGCAGAGTTTTCTGACGCAAGCCACTATCATGATTGTGTCTGTGACTGCATCTACTACGCAAGGGTGTGTTCAATGAATTTTTTAAATATATTGTAAATCTTTTTAATTAGAGAGCTATATGTTGTGCATTTGATATGACAGACTAGTTTTGTGACAAGGTTTGGAAAAAGGGATACAGCCTTGGCAAATATTAAATATAAACAATAATAAAAAAATATATGTTTTAAAAGTTATAAACATTTTAAACTAATTATGGTATCTTTTGTAGAAAGATTTTGTCAGACGATGAGTTAAGTGAGATCTTTGAAGCCTGTGACATGGCGGCAGAGCTAAACAACTTTAAGTTAAGGATTTATGAATATGTTGAAAGTAGAATGACATTCATAGCACCAAATATTACAGCCATTGTTGGTAAGTTGCCTGTTGTATCTAAAATATGCATATTGTTATGTTATTATTTAAGAAAGTTAAGTTGTATGTGGGTATAAAAATAATAAATGTGACTAATGTTCGTTTCGTAATAAATAAGTTGTGTGTCATGATTAAAAAGCATTTTTAATCTTAAAATACAAGTTATAATACATATATATTTTTTTAAATAATATCTAGTAACAACATAAAAATTATGTTCATTACGTTTCTTTTGAGTTAGAAGTTTTTTAAATTCATATGGCAAATATCATCAAATATTATTAACCAGTGCAACATTTAATGAACATCACTTTATTTTTAACATTACCCAGGTGCCTCGACGGCCGCAAAGATCCTGGGAGTAGCGGGCGGTCTATCTAAATTATCAAAGATGCCAGCCTGCAACGTGTTACCTCTCGGACAACAGAAGAGGACGCTGTCGGGTTTCTCTCAGGCTGCCTCGCTACCTCACACGGGGTTCATATACTTCTCGCAGATAGTTCAGGACACCACGCCCGTAAGTGCTTCGTCCTCTTAAGTGGGCATCGTCTGATAAAACAACCTAATAATTTTAATTTGTATAAAAGTTATACAAATAACATTTCGTCAACGTAGGAGTTGAGATACAAAGCCGCTAAGCTGGTGTCGACGAAGCTGACCTTGGCCGCCAGGGTGGACGCCTGCCACGAGAGCACCGACGGGGCCATCGGTCGTACCCTGCGGGAGGGGATAGAGAAAAAGCTGGACAAGCTCCAGGTGACTCCTCGCCGACCCCCTCCTCGTGGCGCCATATGTAGAAGCTAACCGCCGAGTTATCCCCAGGAGCCTCCGCCGGTGAAGTTCGTGAAACCGCTGCCGAAGCCCATCGAAGCGAGCCGCAAGAGGCGCGGTGGGCGGCGAGTGCGCAAGATGAAGGAGCGATACGCCATCACTGACTTCAGGAAGAACGCCAACAGACTCAACTTCGCAGACGTGAGTGTGACGTATCTCCATACTGCCAAGGGCCGCGGACTAGTTGTTGCTTGGGTCAGGGGGGATGGTACACTGTGGCCGCGACCGCCCGACCGACCGACCGACTTTATTTAACATTATTTTTTTCAATCAAATTTAAAATTGAAAATACTTTGTTACTCATAGGTACGATAATATCATATCTCGAAACAATATATAACGCTTTATAAAACAAGCTGTAGACGTGCGTACGTACGGAGGCACACGATATAGAGTAGAAGAATTATTAGTTAACCAGTCGCTAAAGCACCAAGGTCTGAAGTAGTGAAAGATTGTCAAGTATGGAGTTAGACTGAAAAGATTGTGTCAAACACAAAAGGAATAATAATTCGTAGTTCAATATTTAACTGCAACAGCTGTTATCTACATTTATTTTGTAAAACTTGGACATTTGCACATATGCAGTGCATGCATGGACTCATTATATCATCCCAAAGGCAGCTAGGAGCCCAAAATTTCCAAAATATAATCCTAGTCTTGAACATACTAAGTTCTAGCCCTGAACTATGTACCCTTTAGAAGTCAATAATAATCATAAATGTTCTAGTTTCAATGATATTATAGAATAAATATTAATTATTTTTTACTGAGGAGTGGATTTTTTCTAACAAATGAAGTTCAGCAGTCTTTGTATATGCGAATAAACAAAGAAGTCAAATACGTGATAAAAAATATGTAAAGTTTTATACAGTTGAGTCTACAGAGAGCGCATGAAACTCTCATGTGATATATTATCATTTAAACGGTAAATTTCACGCTATAATGATTTTAACAATGAATTGATTTGCAAGGAGCTTTAAGAAACTTTAATTAATTTATCAGAAATTAATAAGAAATATATAAGTACTAAACTGTATTTGACAGGTAGTATTAAAATTTGATTATCTAAAACTTGCATTTATTTATTAATTGGGCTTCAAAATGTTTACTTAGTATTATTTGATATATTTCAGCTCTACAGTGAGGTCAATTTAATAGACCACATTTAACATCTGTTAGTCTTATGTTCGTAGTGAGGTGACCTGACTAAAATGAACGAAGCGAACGAACTTCAAACTTACATTGATTACATTCGATTATTATTATTTTTTAAATCATCAGTTGTCTCTCAGTTCAGTTATAGATTTCTGTCGTAAGTTAAACAAAATGTAGTCTGCAGAACTGATAATATTAATACATTTTATAATTGTGGTCAAATATTGATATTATTAAAATAAAAATTTGGGGAAAATGTAGGTAACATTTCTTGTGTTTAAAAAAGAAACAATTCACTCTTGCGATATTATGACGACGTCCAGGTCTTTAGAACAGAGGTTGTTTATTACGTTCAGAATTTATTTATAATTGAAAGAAAATCATAAATTTTATCATATTTGATTATTAGTACAATAAAAATGTGATCGCAATTAAAAAATGAAGCAATTTCGTAGTTTCTAAGAATTTATAACATTTATGCCGTTTAGTTAAATGAGTAATGAAGTTTTTATAAAAATAAGATATTTTTAAATAAGTGTTTCAACGTTGGAGCATGATGTTGAAGTAAATTTAAACAGCATTTTGTTCAACTTTACTTCAACATCGTTGCGAGTTCAAAAAAAAAAAAAAATACGCGACAATTATGTAATAATATTTTAAACAAGTTGTTTTACACTTGTACTCCTGGTAGCGAGTAATACAGTAGATCAAACGCAGTCTTCCAATATAAAAGAAGGCTACGTAATGATAATATGCAACATACAGTGAATAATTACTGCGCAATATTTATTTAACAAAGTGGAATGTAAAAAGCGCATATACGGTAATAATTACTGATATCTGCGATTTCTAGCAAAACTGAAACATGACGGACGTCTAACGAGCCGCGGCAGATGGGTAGAATTGTTAATTTCATACAATTTTTTCATCTTCTTCAAATAGACCGGAACTCTCGCTGGTGAAGCGCGGACGAATGACGGCCTTCTTCAATAATCACGATTGATTACAGATACAAACCGGACTTATCCCGAACACACTTCTGAGCGTATTGACTACATTTCTCGTCTTTTCAAAACTAGTTACATTAATTTGTTCCAATACGATTGTTTGACTTCTTTAATTAAAACTCATTTAGAAAACAAGATAAACAGGATAGGAAGGATATACCAAAAATAACTCGTTACACTTTACCTATTAGAATCCCTTCTCATCCACTAAAAAGTGGGTTATTCGTGACTTGTTAGGTGAGATTATTCAGTCGTGAGAGGTGGAGTTATTTTTTATATATTGCGTTATACGCACATTCTTCTTGTTTTAAAACTTTCACGGTTTTTACACAATAGAAATATATCGGGATTTACACGCGTGAATATTTTTGAAGACTGGTACGTTTACCCGTGACCATGATCGGTGTAATTCGGTGGAAATGTTGGATAAATAAAACACGATTAGATCCCGATATATTTTCATTACGCACATTCTTATATTTAATTATCCATTATTTTCGCAGATCGAAGATGACGCCTACCAGGAAGACCTAGGATACACGCGCGGTACTATCGGCAAATCACGAACCGGACGAGTCCGTCTCCCCCAGGTGGACGAGAAGACAAAAGTTAGAATCAGCAAGACGTTACAAAAGAACTTACAGAAACAAAATCAACAATACGGCGGAGCCACCAGTATACGACGGCAGGTGTCCGGCACGGCCTCCTCCGTGGCCTTCACGCCTCTGCAGGTGAGGACTCCTGTAACTTGACCTCTGCAGCCGCCTAGCGTGACTTACTAGGGCAACTCCACACTACAACTTTATTTTTCCATGCACTGGATTACTGAGCAGATTCTGCTCAGAAACCATACATTTAATTTACAAAGGTATTATGTTATTCAATACATTAATTGAGGAAATTATTGTTTAATCCTGGATTTACCTCTCATAGCATCACATCAGACAAATAATATATTTAGGCAAATAATGTCGAATTATTTTTTGGCAACTGTTTAATACTCAATGACTTATAGAATTTAAAACATTATCGTTCTATAACATATTTAAATACAAGTATTGTAATATAAGATGACGGTGATTAATTAATATTAAAAACAATAAATATAATCAACTCAGTCACTGATGTATTGATATACTTTAAATTTAGTTTCGTTTTTAGTTTCGACAAACTTGATAAGTGTGTATCAACCTTTAACGATACACAATTATAAAAGTTAAATGAATAATCTTAGTAACAAATATATTATCTAAAAAAAAATTATTTTTCTGTTTCAAATTCACGTTTAGATTGTATGTTTATATTTTATTACGTTTTTTAAATGATATGATTAATTTTACGATTTAAATTTTATTAATTAAAGCGTTTGGATTCAAGATATCCCAGATGATGTAAATACGTATATAATAATCAAATATTTTTTTTCTTTTAACTTTATTTATAAATTAGTCAGTTAAATAATTACAATCATCTGTACTGTTGACGTTTATTAATGACTCCGGAATATCATCTTAAATAAATAAATTTAGTCATTTATTTCTGTGACCTTTGAGTACGAATAAAAATATTTTATAATAAATACAAAGCAGCTCTACAATATAGTTTGATACATCAACAAATATACGAGTTCGTCCACTAAAAAGATTAATATGGACACGCCCGCTTTTAGTTCGACTTACAATTAACGAAGTAGGCGAAGAACGTTATAATGTGTCGTTTTTGTTTTATTTACAATTTTGTTCTCTTAATATAACTTCATTTGCGATAATTAGAAAATGTTTTCTCTAAAAATAGTAATTAGTAAGGCTGTACCGTGTGAAGTACGGTGAACCGTAACCACTGTTGCACTTTAATTACTTCATAAAGATATCATTGATGTCTTAAAAAGTGTATTACGTCATAAGACGTCAGTTAGTTGTAATCTGTGTCGCTGTACTCACGTCTCACTCACTTAACAAGCTCCATTGTCATCTTAAACATGTAATGGAAGCATTATCTCACGTCTGAATCTCATGAGTGTTTATTCACAGACGCCTTCTTTGTGCGTTCTTCTTTTCTGCGTTCGAACAATTACACCGTCATAAGATACTCTTGAATAACTAGATGCAAATAAATAAATGAGGATTAAGTGTTTCTATAAATTTGCACGGAACATGTAAGAGAGACATCTTTAATAGGTATTTCAAATATATTGTAATGTGTCCCGAGTAACAAATACTTCATTTTGACAATCATTTTGGACTGTTATTATTATTATTTAAAATTATTTTTTAAGATGATGACATCAAAAAATTGAACTAAACGAGTTTTATTAAAATTAAAAATTATGGATTAGTGAGATAAATTTATATTTCGTGTTTTGTCATCGTTATTGAATTGTATTTTATTGTAGCGCCATCAATAAGTATTGCAACTTACTTTTTGTTTATTGATGCAAGGGAAACGGGAAACTCAAACGGTTTCATTTTATATATCATGTATATGTTTAAAATGAAACCGTATAAGAATTACATATAATTATAGTGATGCGAGAGGGGGAAGTAGTGTTTTTTTCCGGAGGTCTCGTTCATGTGTTCATGTGTTAATGCGCTGGTAACACACTGAACTTACTGTGTCTCTTTGGTAATGTTATGAATAGTTTTAGAGCTTAAAAGTATCAATCACCGGGTTCCAGGTCGAGGCTAACCCTAAACCACTATCCTTAAGAAAACTTCAATAACTTCATGTATGAGCTGAGCTATTTCTCCCAGATTGTTAATACTATGTATATGTTTAGTGATTCTTATATTGATGTTTCGGCGAATATCGTGTAACGTAACACTTAACACTTACCGCAATCACAAGTAATCTTGTATACACCCGGGACGTGTAAGTTGATGAGAACTCAGGTTAATTTGTATGATTACTAAGCCTGACGGCGCCTACGAACTTACATGTCCTCTAAAGAGATATATGTTAAATTAAATAATACATCAGAAAAAGCTGTGGCGTCTGATTATTAATACTATCCGATCATAATTGACAAGATCTGGATCTGATGGAGATCTGGATGTTACAGTAGATATGTTTTTATTGGCTCCTAACGTATTCAAAGGCCAGGTTAGCCGTTGTGTCTTGGGTTTCATACCATCAATATTCGGTTTAAGGAATTTTAATTGTCCAAAAGAGCATTACAATATTGTTCACTTACAAAAGAAAACTTAAATTAAAACAAAATGTTATAATTTTCTTCAAACTTACATTTTTTCAACGGTTATTTAACTAACATTAGATGTATTCTATATTCCTTTATTATCATATTTCAAATACTATAATCATACCGATGATTTTTTTTACTTTCTTTTAAAGAAACTAATTATTAAATAAAATTTCCAAATATCTTTCAGTTTTGTCTTCTATAACATCCATAGAGAATCTAAAGTAAAAAAGACAGGTATCACGTATAAAATTGTACCAGATGTTATTAATATAAATTAGGAAAAGTAGTGGACCTAAAATGAAACTTACAATATATTAGCTGACTTGTTTTCATAATTTTCAATTTTAACAATATCTATCAGTTAGATATGACTTGAATATTTTATAACTTACACCACCTATGATTTTTAACTTTGTTAAGAGTACGAAATAACTGACAGTACCGAATGAATTCCTTATGTCAATAAATAAACTTCTAAAGTAATTTGTTTTTAGTAGTAGCTTTAAATGTAATGGACTTTGGACGAGAACCATTTAGAGTACATATATAAAGTATATCATTAAGGCAATATAATAATCGACCAAATAAAACACGTGCATAATTTAAAAAAAAAACGATATTGATCTATAATTTTTTCAAATGAATCAGAATATGTGTCATTGTCTAAAGAATTATTCAAACATTAAGTAATATTTTTACACTCTTTATCGTTCTTACTATTATTATAGAGAAAGTGATAATTATGTTTAGTTGTTCAAATTGTGTAAATGGTTTTAAATTAGTTAAATATATATATTATTCGTTTCGTGAATTATGTTTTTCACTTAAGTCGGGCCAATCGATGCAAAAAAATATATTACTGATATTAATAATATATGTATCACTAATGGCTGTAATTTCTATATTATTAATTACTAACTTTGTTATATCTATTAGAAACAGGAATAAGAAACAATCATTTAAGATTAAGCGTAGCTTTTACAATCTCAAAGTAGTATTTAATGTTATATTCATCTCGTCCGATTTTATTTTACAAAGGAAGTAGCCATTTTTAATTTATTATTCGAATTGTTTTTTGTTATGTAAAGTTACTATAAATGGGTTACTTTTTATATCATGTATATGTATATCATGGCGTTTTTTTGGAGTCTCTAGAGCATGTTGAGTGCATCTATTATACCATTTGATAAGACACGCTGATCTGAGCACTTTAACCTGTTTTATAACAAACAGTAAATAGTACTTTTTGTGAAATATTTATATACAAAAATATTTTCATAATTCAGTAATGTGATTAAGAATTTGTTATGATCTACACTTCGTATTATAATCAGTACTTAATAATCAAATAAATTCATTGGCTTTTATATTTTGACCAATCTAGAACACTTCGACTCTGTCATTGACCTAAACGCAGTACTTAAAAATCACGGTATAAATAAAATAAAAATATTTGCAAACAAAAGATGACAATGAAATAAATGCGGTTAATTACTATCATTAGTTGAATGAGGCTGAGTTATTTAAAAAAAACCATAGCTTTCAATAGGTATTAGTATACAGTATGTAATCAGCCGCACAAGTGTGAATGACGATATTAATAGTATATTAAGAGATAACGACACGTTTTCTTGTGATCTCGTGATATCGTCGGTACATCTCGCGCTATTAGAGCAAACGTATTTCAAGTTCATTTGGAAAGTAGAAATCGAGTGTCTTCACTTATTCCTTTATCGTAATGCATTAGAGTACTTTCTACAAGTGTCCTCTTTTTGGTAAATAATTTAAATTACTGGTTCTATAACTGCCTTAGTAATTGGGAAAAATTTATCATTATTATTTATTATTATTATTATTATTTTGTTTAAATTTTTTAATATTTTTCTCTTCTATTTCTTCGCTTCCTTCCATTAAATCCTTCATTAATTTTCAAAATAAGCAACATACGTTTGAAGATAGTGCCTTTAAAAGTAAAACCTCTCTTGGTTTTACTGTATTTTTAATTATATATTTCAAAATGCTTTCCCAAGTCTCCGAACACAAGGTAATAACTTGAAAGTCTTAAACAATACATTTGTAAGTAACGACTTTTGAGTGTTATTTGTTTGTTGCATTGATAATAATTAACGAGTTGTATTTATGTTATAAAGGATCTGTTTAGTACTTTCACCGTTTAGGTCTCGGTATTTCTGCTATGGAAATGACGCCCTCTCCTATAGCGTAGAATGCTGACATTCTATTAGATGTAGCCGTAAGTCGCAATGAGTTGTATGCAAGTTCCTCCAGCCGCTGCTAAGGAATAGTAAACGTGATGGGGACTTGGTGTTACTTAATTCGCAATAGTACGTCATGTTACTGATTTTTTTTTCAATGCTGTCTCGTTGTACCTCTGTACTAGTTAAAATAAGTTTCTATTTATAATTGCTATGTAACTTTTATTTATCGTTTTTATAGTGACTTATTATGTTCAATGGCGACGAGAAACTTAATGTTGGACAGAAGTGCTTCTAAGCTATAGTTTTAAGTTTTATAATACACTTATTAGTAATACTAAATATATGTTTGATTAGACAGAGTAATTTCCCTGAGCTTATCACATTTAACCTTCAACGACTTGTAACTCCTGATGCTATTAGGTCTAAGTTCCTCATACCTGCGGTTTTAAATTTCATTATTTTGCTAAACGGTGCTATTCTCAAGTGTTAACGACCTCACGCGGGGTGCTATTACGGTGCGCCTGCAACCATTGCCCATTTTCAATCGACAATGGGTTTAAACTTTAAACTGGTAATGTTGGCGGACATGTTGGCTTAGTTGGTAACTACGGTGCAATTGGCATGTGCCTTATTATAGCTAATAGGTCGGTGTATGATCCGACATCATTAGAGCCAACGTTGGTTGTAGAATGTGCCGAGTTGCAACCACCGTTAGTCCGCTAGCGATCAGATAAAGATATGCTTATAACGAACGCCGCGGGACATGAGATCCCTTGTAGTATTTATAGGATAGTATATATTTATTAATTTTATTTATATGACGTGAAAAAGTTGATTATGTCTCGAACCACACTGAACATAAAATGTAAGAAAATATTTGTGATCAGATCATTTTAAAAAGATTTAACTGTAGCATAACGTAGACAACGCAGCATTGAACATGTTCACTTTAATTGTTTATTTATTACATTATTTATTTATCAAATGACTCATCGCTACCGAGTCAAAGCGAAGAGTCATCTTCTTAAATCCATGCGCAGTGACGGACATTTTTTTTGTAGTTTCGTCTATAGTTATTAAACTTGAAATTTGGTTAGCCTAAAGATAAGATTTTAAAATGTTTTATTCACAATATAATAATTATTTTTTAGTTTATGTATTTTATCTGATAAAACAATGAGTTCAATGTTATATGTTGTTTAATTGTGATAGATTGATACAGGTACCATGTCTTGTTACAAAATATTAATCACTTTTAAATTCAATGCCACGATTCTTAAATCTAATTTATATATGTATAAGTTTGTCGCCTTGTGTGCGCTCACACACACACATACACACACACAATGCCAGGTGAATCTTCTAATCGTCCGCTAACAGCGAGCCAGTCGCACTTTACAAATAAATGAAAAGTCACTGCGAGCCATTGACTTACTTGTCCACTTGTGTATGACGGATGAAACAACGTCCAGTAATCATAGATATTATTATCATAAAATGTACCGACACTAAGCAGAACAATCATGTTTATTTTAATAGATTTTCTAAGCTAATGTTAACAATTTTATAAAATCAATATTTTTTTAGTGACGCATAATAATTGCGTGTACGCGTTGCGTTTTGTTGTTGAGATGTGACTCGTATGAAGACTTCACGCAACATTGTGTGCAAGTGTGACTGACAGCAAATAAATATCTTATAAATGTTTTTTAAATAAAACTATTTTTGTGACACTTACATCTCGTCTACCCGTGAACACGATTGTTGCAAAGTATTCGAAACGTCGGGTTAAAATAAAAATGTAACCAAATTATACGAGAGTTTTAATCCGTTAAAAATAGTTTTATTTGAAATGTATACTCGTGAAAATCTAAGAAGATACTATGTTTTTTAATATCTGATTTGTTTTTAATATATGTTCTTTTTGCAGGGTCTTGAGATCGTGAATCCCCAGGCTGCTGAGACGCGCGTGAACGAAGCGAATGCTAAATACTTTTCAAATACTTCTGGATTTTTGTCTGTAGGAAAAAAATAAACATTTTCTTAGCTAAAAAAGCTTATTCAGGAAATGTCTTCGTGAGTATAAATAAGTGTTACAAAAAGTCACGTAAATTAAGAATTAATACATCTAGTTGATCTCTACAAAGGGATCATCATTTAATTGACAAATAAACTGATAAGATACATTTTAATAGTTTTTTTTCATCATTTTTCATTTTATATATATTCATCAAAGTTACAGTTACTTTCAGTGGTTTTTTGTAAATCACTAAAAACTGCCTCGTGTAGATAGTTTTATATTTGGTACAGATATCATTTAAATGGGTTTGTTAACTTAAAGTAATTCAAAGAAAGTTTATTAAAATAAATTAATTTACGTTTGATCTTTATATCCCCCGTAAGAATGAAGAATAGAATAATAAAATAAATATATTTTTATTCATATTATAATATAAGTTTTTATTATAACAGTCGATACAATTGATGTTCTTGGAAAACATATTTGATTTTGCTCAAACGTGACAGTTTGAATGTAAAGAGCATGTATCACATTAGACGAGGAACTTAAATAAGTATTACAGTCCCTGTTCACTGATCAATCTCTACTTGCTGTACACTCCAAAGTAAATGTAGTTGTATAAAACAGGCTACTTAATATTTTTATCTCTTTAATATTATTAATTTTGTAAGTATGTTATGTTATAATAAATGATTTTAAGACTTGCACAAACCTGTTTCGTTTCATTCGACTATCAACGAAGATAAATTTTAAAATTGCATTTTTCGTAATCGAATAAAGCAGATGTTACAGTGCGTTATACAATGTGTTGAAGATGGTTGATTATCTGTGCTACTATAGTTCAAGGACGTTGCCATTCATATATTAACAAAAAATAATTATAATTTAATTAATCGCGGCTTTCACGACTTTTACGAGTATCCCTTGCGTCAGGAGGCCGAGTGTAAAGAATGTATGCCATCAGCGAATACTCAAACTTGTATATTTTTAATGTATTTAGATGAGCTGGTAAAAGGTTTTTAAATTAATTTAATGTGTAAATGCGGCGCTCATTTGCCGCTTTCTGCTTTGCCAACCGCTAAGGCAACGTCTTCGCAATTATTGCCATGCTTTATGCGATATATAATGAAGTAATCGCTTACATTGAGGACTCGTTTAGAACATTCTACCTGTAACTAGCACATGTCAATACTTTTTATCGTAATAGTTCTATAAAGTCTCTCAAAGTTCAGTATCAGATACAATCTTCCTCTTATTACATTAAAAGATTTTGTTTGCGCAAAACTAATATTTTAGACCGACACATAAAAGGCTTGATTGGTTAGCAATGAAAGGTGCGTGGGGGCAAAAGGACGCACTTCTAACGGCCATTCTATAAGCGTTGAATTTATAATCAAGGTAACATACATACCAATGAATAACTTAGTTCTTAGTTACTAACTTTATTATGTCAAAGATAGAAGCGGAAGTAATGCGTATGCGGTCATATTACGATATGTAGATAAGATGAATCCAAAGAAAACGTTAAAACGGTTCATTGAAATCGAAAGAACGCCGAGTGAATGCTTCGCTGAGAGTCCGAGGAACAGGTTCGAGCGACACATCTGATATCCCAAGCCTAGGTGCGAGCGCGAGTTAGCGGGCGATGCGCTCGCGCAGTGCTCCGCCGGCCGCTAGTGTGAGCGCATGAAGCACGCCCGCCGCGAGGAGCGCGCACTTGTCACACCTGCGACACCTCTATAAACATATGAATTGATTTTAGTGTATACTACAAATATACCCAAGGTTGCATTTCGCAAGGATTGACATAAACAACCGTTTAGTTTAGTGATTGTGTAAGCAAGATTATGTTTATGGAATAGACAGCAGTGTAGCCATAGTCATGGCGAGTTTTGAGGACCTCTCCTTCGACTGGTCCACCCTGTGCCAGGACTGTCCCGAGTGCTGGACGCCGTCAGGTAAGCCTTATTGTTAATGTTATATGAGATCACAGTAAGCCAATAGCGACTCGTTCTCTAATAAAGTATTACGTTTGTATTTTAACAAGTTTCATTTCACAAACTACCCACAAATTTATCGAGCACACCTTCTCGAATAAGATATTTCAAGATGATTTTTTGTTTTTCACGTTTCACTACTTCATAAATAGTTAAATAGTAAAATGTTTAAGAGATAAAAAAAAAAATAATATTTAACCTTGGATTTGCCTTTTTATTAGTTATTCAAGAAAGGTATTCGTTAAACCCAAACTATATAATTTTTTTTTAACTAATCTCGCATGAGATAACACTTATCATACTAGAGTCACATTTTAAACTGATTGTTAAATAACGGTTAAAAAATATTTACAAATCTCGATTTGTACGAAGGTATGTTTATTATATTTTAATTTAATTTGAACAAAGATATTTAACAAAACTTAAATATAGTATTTAAAATTAAAATTGTGTAATTTTCTTGCTTTAAAGATACTTAAGACATGCAATTTCTGCTGCATTGCCGTCTCGCTATTGCAATGTCTTACTTATTTTTACACAATGTTGTTATTATACGTTCCTTTAATAAATAATTACTCCACTTATTGAGTTAACTTGGACTATAAGTGTTAGTATCTTGGGCAGTACTCACGTTCAATTTATAGGAATTAAGCCGTGATTCCACCATACTACGAGCTCATGAATACGGAATGAATAAACCCCGGAAGGATTTAAAACTAGTTGGGTAAATACCAATAGATTTAATGTGAGTACAACCGGATAGCTATAGAAAATAGTAATTATGGATCACGAAAGTCTTAATACAAAAACTTAGTATAAGTCTTTAAAAGTGTAAAGTCCCTCATAATACCTAATATAGATTTAAACCCAGTAGGTCAAATTCTTGATTTCACATTGTAATATGATTCTAAATAATTGAATAATTGAACCTTCTTTGTAGAATTACTAAGAGTTATTTTCGTAATTGAATTTCCTTAGTAATTTTATTTCTTTACTACTTATTTGTTTCCGAAAATACCAGTTTCTGTTTAGTCAAAATAAAATATGCTTAGTGTCAAAAAAATACGAAAACGTCAAATTTGTAAGTGAATGTTAATTTGTTGTGATTGTTAACGTTCAATCTCACTTTCATATTAATTAATTAAAAGTGTCTTCTCTTATCATTCAGTTAAAATTAAATTACATTTAATTAAGTTTATCTGGTCGGCGGCACTTATGTTAATTATTTGCTGTTTGTGTCTTAATCAATGTCGTAATTTCGTGTAAACTTTATTAATCACAAATAAATATTAATGTCTCACTACGAAACAACTAATACTAATTTAATTTTCTTGAACACTGTCCCATCAATCACTGGAAGCCATTCTAAGGTAATATACTCACAACTGCATTTTTACTTATTTAATTGGTTATTAAGTTTTCCCACGATTTGATCAACAATAATTTACTATAGAATCTTAACTCTAAGCTTTAGGAATAAATGTTTTGAACCTTCATAGTCAGTTAATACCTGGTGTATTGTAACCACCATAAGTGAACTGAACATGTGTGATCACGAGCCACTATGTTAATTTACACAGTCTGGAATTTAAACGTTGACCTCGATTGAGATATACATTGTAATATACTAAAAATAGATATTAAATAAATAAAAAACCATCATATCATCACGTGAGGCGAAGAGAGCTCCCGAAGGATGCAGATTTCCGAGTCTTGCAAATTTTTATGAATTTTACATTTTAATATTAATGGAAATGTATAAAGTAAAATGGCCGACATGTTTGTAACAAATTATACGCGAGTTTAATCCGTAATAAAAAAATAGTTTTATTTCAAATATGTACCCGTGAAAATCTAAGAAAATACAAACTTAAATTGTATGAATTCTGTATAATGAAAAATACGAAAGTTGGACGTTATGTAGATAATGTTTTTTAAATAATGGTTTGTTTTAAAAGGGCCAAGTTGTTTGTAGAATAACAACTAGCGAGACATGGACAAACAACCGTTACCTTCGGAAGCCAAATTCACAATTCGTATACGACTACGACACGATGACGACTACGATACGACTTACAAAAACTATTAGGGACACCCAAATTCTTGTGACCTTTTCACAAGGTGCGCCTGTTTTAAAACTGTTATAATGTATTCATTGAACACGAACAACTCAGAGTATAATAAAAAATATTGATATACTAAAAATTAACAGCTACTTAACACTTAGTTTCGTAAAAATATAAGTTATATAATTTAAATATATTTCTCGTAATTACCAGTAGTGCTCAGTAGTCGTCGTTGCTAAGAGAATTAGATATCCTTTTATAGTTATAATTATACTAAGACTATTATTAAAGACCTCAGCGTTTTATCTACTTTTGCAACGTTTAAATAATTGCATGTCGTTAAATATAAATATACAAATAAATAAAACTAATTTACAAACATACAAATAACTGCTTCCATTAACTACCTTTCAAAAACCCGACAATTCATTTAAATATCGTCCGTGTCTAGTTAAATCAAAACCCACACAGGTAAGTACATAATGTTTGTATTGCACGAAAAAATCTGTCCCTCTTTTATAATTAATAAAATGGCTAACCGTGTTTTACTGCGATTTTCAAACATACAATAAAATAGTGATTATTTAATTTCATATATAATAATATATAGTTATAAAAAAAAGATCAAAAGTCAAAAGAAAAGATCAAAAGAAAAGTTCAACTAAGAAACACGTGACATGGTAATTATTTATTTTATTGTAGTAAATATGTACATTCAAACTAACTACTAAAGCACAACTCTTATATGTAGTAAGTAGTTCGTTATTACCAGTCTTATAACTACCTATTTGAGAGAACAACTCGTGTCGATACATATTATTGTCCGCCTCTGTAGACCACGTCCTTAGAATGAAATAATTATAATATACAATACTGTTTAAACATTAAAAGCAAGTTTTAAAGATAAATTGGATAATATTAAGTCAACTTACTGAGCTAGTTGCAAATGCAAAATGGTACTTATTAGTTTATAAAATATTTTAATTGCTCAGGTACGCTATATAATTGTGTGTAGTTGACTTGCATCCTTGTTGTCAGTGACGTTTTAAATACTTCATTTAACTATGTCCGTGCAGTTTATGTATTATTGTATTGTTACTGAGTGTCTTTACAAAGAGTAAGTTCAATTTACCGAGCGTATACCTAAGCACGGTAAATTTGGATTTTGTATAATACTAAAACTGGCCTCCGAAAGAGGTTTATAACATAATTATTTATATTTACCAACAGTTGTTCTTTGTAGGTTATTATTTGTAACTTCTAACAGAAGAGCCGCATCTATGAGACAGCGAAAATATAATACCTTTAAATAAGAACGTTGACCGCAGTACGGTACCAGTAGTAGACCAATCAAAGCGGAAGAAAAATAGATAACGAACTATACATGTACTGTAAACCAACACGAACATATAAATGTTTAAAATGTTCAAAAAATTTCCAAAAAGCACTACCTAGTAACACTTCGGACTAATTCTTTTAATAAAAAACAATACCGCCTGGTGTTGTGTTACCGTCTTTGTTTTTGGTAACTAAATCCTCTATTGTGTTGTTCGTATAAAAAGAGGTAAAAATATCGTCAACTGCAAATCACAGGTTTAAGTAAGCTGATATGTCACTCACGAGTGCACTGTCGAGTGTCTGTGCGACCAACCATCTGAGACCGGGGGTCGTAACAAACGATAGAACTTCATTGTTTACATATAAAGGTTTTAAATAATATATTCCGTATTAATATATTATTACTTTGTTATGATACAAGTAAAAGTTAGAAATTCTAGAGTTTAAAAAATCTTTTTTGGAAAAGATAAATTTAAAACTTTTAACTTTATTCTCTCAAAATATAGTTAAAAGTTTTAATATTTTACAATTACATAAACTGTAGATATTAAAACAGTTTTAAAAACACAACGTAACAGCAAAAGAAAGTGTTTTCATTTCGGTCTTCATTCATTTTTAAGAGAGGTATTTTAATGGCTGAGCTTGTATAATTTATCATATTTATTAATTTTCGCTAACATCAATCACAATTACATAATACTCAGATCGATTGCAACATCTTCTTTGTTTTATAAAAACAATAACTTGTTACGATTGTAAAAGCGGTAATATGAAAGAGCTACATAGCAAAATAAGACGTACTGTTACAATTTAAATAATAACAAAAATCGCATGTCGTCTACATTACAGCCACTTTGAATGGCACCAAATGATATGACTTAACCACGATAATACGCTAGAGCATGAAGCGATACCTACAGTTATGGGCTACATGCTACATGCAACATGCAAGCAAGGTGAATAGCAATCAGGTCAACTTCAAGACTACTCGCCGCGCCGCATTCCGCCGCCTTCATTTACTTCTTAACATAACAAAATAGCAACTTAACAAACATCCTGTCACGGATCCGTCGCTGCCATTCTGTCCATTACAATCTTTGTTAAGTAGTAGTTCGTTAGTTAAATGACATTAGCTATATGCCTCTGCGTTTTGTAAGCAAAAGGTTTAATAAATCAGACTGAATTTAAAATGAATAAATATTTACCGCTAACTTTTATAAAAACCCACAGCCTTGGTTCATCTTGGTTTAAGAAAAAAGTATCAGAACTATTCCATTTAATGAGGCAGTAAGAAAGTTAGACAACCAAATCCGTACATTCAATATTTTTTTAACAGATCAGTGCTACAAATTACACATTTCACAGAAACTATTGGAAATATTAAAAAAAAACCATATATATTTAAAAAGTTAGTAAAAATAAAAAAAAAAGTGTTTGAAGAACTACTTTCCTTGAAACATATTTAAATAAACAAAGAAAACTGGATGTTTTTTGAGGTCCCGTTTTTAAATTTACCTACGGAGAAACTTTTACATATAGTTAGTTAATAGATTATTTACTTCGCGATCAATCTGGGAGAGTATGATAGGTACTATTGCGGTCCAATTACTACAAAAACAAAACTTCTTACCAATCCCTGGATCTACGGTGTGATGCCGGGCTTATAACGTTTCAGGGTGAAGAGTCCAAACAGTGCCTGAGACATGCGACCCAGGTGTAACTATACCCTTGTGTTAATTATACCCTTCTATGCTCTTGCTAATTTTAAACTATCCGCCTCACGTATAATTTCTAATACTTCACCGTGGTGATATGAGGTTTTGTATACTAGTTTAAATACTATTTTATGACGTTTTATGAGGGTACTACACACTACCAACAAGTGTTAAGATGTCATAAACTGTTTTTGTAATTGAAGTGACTCGAGTTCTGATGCATTTTTATCATTTGGAAGAGATGTCACTATATCCTCATGAGATTTTCCGTTAATATGTCTTTTGGTAAGTTTTAGATGTTTATAGACCTCAGATGGTTTCTTTAATTTAATCCCAAAATTATTTCCCTCTCTAAATAAAGTTGAAGTGTCCGGTGAATGCGCTGAAACAAAAACAACCTCAATGTCTTTATGTCGCTTGCATCTTAATTAAACAAAAAAGTTTTATTGAGGTCATAACTAAAAAAGACAGTTTAGACTTGACGTTAGACAGTTTTGATATATCCAAGTTTTTTGATGTTACTAATTTGTTTAACGTCTTCTTTAGGTCATTTAAAAGGCTATCGATTATTAAATTATGCGATGGAGTGTGATCTTCGTAACCTATATTTTTACCTTAAAATGTGAATGGGGCTGTTGCAGTTGTTGTAACAACTACTGAAACCGATTAATAAAAGACCGGATCTTTGGTTTTCCGGTGCTTAAGACACAGACGTATTTACTGTGTGTTGTCCTCAGTCGGTCATTCCACGCACAGAAATCCTCTCCATAAATTAAAAGTATTTGACATTGTTTGGGATTGCATGTCAGTATCCCGATATCAACTACGAATTATTATTATTAGATTATGATGTTATAGAAAATTTATATTTTGAGTAACATGAAGCTATTATGTTGCTAACTATACTAGGAAAGTTACACCACCTCAGCGCGAACATCGTCAGTTCATATCGTACTGACCCAAAAGCGTTTTCTAAGTCTGTCCAAAAAACCGAAATTTGTGTCTCACTTGTTCTGGCAAATTTATGGCTTTCCGATATTAATGTGCTATATTACCGAAGAACCAATACTGGTAATTAGGCTTGAAGTACCTATAGAGATAGACTGTACCTAAGGAATTTGTAATTTCGTACTTTGAATACATAATGAAATGACAAAAATGTAATTTAGATATAAAAGTGATGATAAAAAATAACCTCTAAAAAAAAGACATGAAAAAATTTTCGGAGCTATAGGATTTAACACAAAAACTATGACATATCTTCTATCTGTTAATTTTCAAACAGGTAGTCGTGAGTTATATTTAAATCAAAACAAATAATTCAAGTACCAATTACATAATTTATAAACATGTCAATCGTTAAGTAAATGTAATTTGCGTAACAGCTAAGTGATTCTTACATATCCCGGTTGCAAATTCACTCCATATAAATTAATAGAAATGTTTTCTGTCGTGTCTTCCTCGTGCAAAGATCATGTCTTCTTTTTTTTTATTAGTTCCGCAGTAGATTCCTATCGAGCCCGATTATGTTAGCTTTTAAGAAACTATTACGCTTCTAATAGTGTGCAGTCACGAGTTACGACTGTCAGTGAGAGAGTGAGAGAGTGAGAGAATGAGAGAGTGAGATCGTGAGAGAATGAGAGAATGAGAAAGTGAGAGAGTGTGCCTTAAAACAAACCAAACCATCTAAGAGTGTAAAAATTTAAAATTGGTTCCTTTATTAAATAAAACAGAAAAGAAAGACAAACAATATTTTAAAGATACTATAAAATAGGTGCAGTTGAATAAAGCTGTTATTTTTTAGTATTATTTCTTAGAACGTATCAATTATTTATATACAGCTGCGATAACTTACTTTTTATTTATTTTAAAACTTCTTTCCTAAAAAGACTATACGTGCATATTAATAGTACGTTCGTCTATTTTAGTTACTGTTTATAGTTGTAATTTATCTTTGTAGGCTATAAGTATAATATTAATATTTTATATATTCAGTTAAAAATGTATAATTAACACGCTCCCGATATAATCACAGTGTGATATTAGTAAATAGCTGCCCTCCTGCTTATAGTTAATTGTATGCTTATAGTCTTATGTTAGCTTAAATCAAACGTATGCCTCACACACACACACACACCCACAACACGCACACGATTTTTTACAGCATTTTAATAATGAGTGATATTTATTTCATATCAAAATGATATTTTGTTATTAAAATCTTATATCACAATGAAAGAATTGTTTTAATAGTATAGATGATTAGAGTATGTTATCTAACTAGAGTCGTAACACTCGTGAGATCATCATATTGGAAAATTTGAATAATGCCTATAATTAAATTAAATTTGATTGAGACCACCCACGAATTGTGTAAATAAAAAAGATTTTACTGGATTAACATTTATTTACATACATCTAAAAAAGAAAAATATTCTCCTACTTTTATAAAGTGGACGACAATTAATAGAGAACTTTATTTATTTCTTATAAAGCGACTGTAATGGAAAGATCATTAATCTTTTTTTTTTTGTACTTCGTACGTATCTAATGAGCTCGGAATATGAAAGTGTTTATATTTTATTTGAACAATTGTAAATTTTAATTATAACTTCTTATAAATGACCCAAAAATATACGGAATTCAAACAGATAACTAATACAATAATATCGATCTTCAAAATAATTTAATTACTGTAGTGATGGCGTGTGTGTGTGTATATGTGTGTATGAGTGTGTGTGCGTGTGTAACAACACAAAATGATTACATTTTAAGATTGTATTATATCTTTGAAGTTGATTCCGTACATAATTAATATGAAACGTATCATTAGACATCAACACTACAACAATTTATTTATTTATTTATAAATTAAACTTAAATTTAACATTACAGTTATAACCAATTCATTTGATAAGTTAACATAAAACAGTAAATATAAAAATTATGACATAAATTACTTAAACTATTACAATAATTTTAAATAATTATTCTACGTTTATATATAAGTCTAAAAAATAATAAAAAACATCCATAGAATAAAATTCAACACAAATTCAATCATTTACAACAACGACATCTATCTACTTATTATTGTTTTTTTTCCACTTTGATTCAACTCAGGGATAACTTGTGTACATCAAGTGGAAAAGTCAGTCAATTTTTATAACATACTCTACGAAACAAGCACTTCCCTGAAGACTAATCTCGAATTTAAAGCTACATTCTTAATATTTTGTAAATGTAATGTTTGTAATACAATAAAAACATTAATTCAATCCACTCGTATACAAGTATAAACTATGCGTGTCTAGAATTATTGAGCGAAGCTTTCTATGAGAGGCTTTTCTGCATCCTTTATGCAAACATCAATGAAAAACGGTATATTCGAAAATTTCCGAATTTTGCACACTGATAGACATCAATCCGGTGGTGGTTTTAAAAACCTAATTTTTCAAATATTATATGTCGTTGGAATAACCGTAATAAGGAATAATCAATGAAAAACTAAAATCCCATAGACTTCAATGGGAAAAATTTAGCGTAAAAAAAAATGCGACAGAATGCGTCAACGTTTTATAAATGCAACTTCGATGGTGTTTGCACCTGTCTTCGCTCAACATGCAAACATATACCAAGATTTTGCGAACGCAGCGATTAAAAATTGAGGTCTGGTTTACGCTACTAGTTCTTTTGATAGATTAAACTCGAAGAGTGTTAGTGTGTGGTAAACAATTGCAACAATCTGTTCTATGTGAGTCGGTCAGATTACTATCACCTGTGACTTAAGGCCTGTAACATACATATTATTCAACTTCTTTCTAATAAGCACTAAATCTTGGAAAGAACAGATATGCAATTATTTTCTGGTACATCCGACTCGTACTAGGACTGTTTTAAATAAGATATGTACATATTAATAAATATAATTGTTTCAAACAAAGCCGCGGGTAATTCGTATAGTCTGTGAAAGAACTGGTGTCGTAAGATGATACATATCTCACTTGTTTCTAGTCCTCGAGGGTATGTACGTAATAAAGATACCGAGCCTTCTGTTGAAATAAGTTTTATAGAACAAGTGATGGTTTTTGGGTCTTTGCCTTTTAATATCTACCCTCAGATATATTTATATTAAACCATCATCACGGTAACTACTAAATGGGGGTGTAGTCGTCTTTTCTAAATTTAATTAATATTTCAAATGTTAAATATATCTTAGATATAGAAATATCACTCATACAATAATTTATAATCTATATTTGTTTTTTGTTTAATTTCCCCATAAAAAAGCTAATTTTTGTCATGGCGTTCCTGTGTCGTAACACTTCACTAAACTTAACATCGTTCTGTGAATGTTATTCAATATATATATATACAATAAAATCAAAAATTAATTATAAGTTCTAGAAGTTCTTGAACGGTGCGCTTGTCGATAAAAACTATCAAAAACCGCATAAAAAGTATTTATATAAGTGTCAACACAAAAAAACTGAGAAACATTATTTCGATTTGCTAGGAGAGATGAAACACTTATAGCGAGAAAATGTTGTAAAGATAATTTAGATGTACGAGTGAGTATTACATTGAAGTAATTATATTGTATAGTGAAGACTAACACTATTGAACCTTTGTTTTTTTAAATATTATGTATATGTTTATAGGTTATGTTTAACGTTATACTTTGTTATTTAAAATTTCAAATGACATGGAAAGGAATATAATATAAAGGGTGAAATGTTTCAACACGGATGAAACCAGATTGCCTACTTATTAATTTTGACCGTCAATCCAATTGAAAACGTACATCTGACATACGGCACACGCCGTTAGCGCTCAAGTGATAACAGGGATAATATATTATATTTTATAATGAATTTAAATCATATTATAATCATAATAATAGAAAATAAATATTACCTGATAAAAAAATATATACTTATTTTACGTTTAGTGTGTACCCCTACTGTCGTCAAACGAGGAGGGGAGAGGAACAAATCAATTTTATAATACATAACTTATTAATTACTTTCCTACATTAACAACCTACACTGAAATTATTTAGTTAGTACCCAGACTCGATGAGTGAATGATGCAGAGACTTTTATACAATTATATTGATAGCTTTTTCAAAATAATTTTTTGAATGTGAGCGAGTTAGTATTATGATATAATGACATTTTTTATTTTTACTAAATATACCATAGTTTTAGGTAAGTTTTGTAACTTCAAGAATATCTGTATTGTTTTTTATTACTTTTACATTAAATCTCCTTGTCGTACACACGTACTTACTTTTACAGTTTTGCTTACGATGCCAATTTGCAGTTCGAAAGTCTTACCGAGACCTATTCCTAAGTACAGCGGTCCTCTATGCGGCTCAGATTTTCTAAATTACCCTAACAAAGATAGCTTCTTGATAGCTCAGAAACGACGTCCAGAACTATTTGTTCTTCATAGAAGATATTGTAAAAAAATATGCCAAATATATCAACCAGTTTGTGCCAATGATTTCAAAACATATCATAACGAGTGCCAGCTGGAGTTCGCGAGGAAACACAACCAACTCTTAAGAGTCCTTTACAAAGGACGCTGCTCAAAGTATGGCAAGGAGCAAGGCAAAATGATATCAAACGTTGGATATGAATATTACTTTGGAAGTGAAGAAGATAATCTATTTTCAAAACCATGTTTACTTGACTAATATAATAAATGTTGGACTTATTTGTGTGTTTATTTTATTTTAAATGCATCGTTTTATCTGCTGAAGTGTTTTTGGTTAATTTACAACTAGCTGATGCCAACACCATCATCCACTTTCCTTCTCATTAATCAAATACTCTCCTCAAAATTTATACAAATTCATACAATTTTATTTTTGTTATTATAGTCTCAACCATTTTTTTGCTGATCATTGACTATAGATATATTGAGATATTTGCGTCTATAGATATATTGAGACAATTGTTTATAGATATATTGAGGCATTTGCAGTTAATTGACATTTTAAATAAATATCTAGCGTAAAATAAAATAATTAGGGGTTCGAATCTGCAACCTCTTGTATCTCGGCTCTGGTACCTCAGGAGCGCAGAAGTGGATATTTGTTTATTGTGAATTGTCTAGAGTGAAAAGCTCTTGTAATAATATGCCAAAGTGCAGAAAAACTGTTCGAGATTTTTGTTATGTGTTCACTATATATATTTTATTACCCAAACCATCTTGTGTTCGAAATTTCATTTAAATCCGATCTTAATTTTTCTGTCGCTAACAATCAAACAGACTTGATTTCTTTGTCACCGTACTGAGAACGAAGGAGGTATATAGTTTTGGTACATAATAAGTCAAAAACGTATCCAGATATTATAAACAGAATGAGTGTACACCATGGTGGCAATGTAACTCGCTGCCTCAATTCAATCAAAGCGACGGGACGGAGTGCTGCCGGGTCGATCAAACTAATTTTCTAATTTTATCTAAACTTTTATTAAATTTTACTACGGATCCATAAGTTCATCATAAGTTCATGTTTTGAAATAATTTCAACATTTAGCTGTGAGTTTTTAGAAAACTTAATTAATGTACAATATGAAAATGAATAATGAGAATTAATGATCGAAAAAATAAGTTTTTAAAAAACTTTTATGAGTTATATTTTCCAACTACGTTAGTACTCTTTTCATTGCTGTTATTTGAATAATAAACTAATACGTTTAAATGTTTGTTTAATACCATAATAGATATAAAATAATCATAAATATTTGGTTACATTGAATATTTGATAATTAAAACTGGTTTCACAATTCATGATAATATCTGGGGCGATGTTTTTATAACAAAATAAACAATATTTTATACATCTGCAAAGTATTATTTGCATATAATTATTCATATTAAAATCCTTTAACTTAAGGACAATAAATACAGCCTTCGTTTACTTTCTTCTTATAGAAGATTTTCTTCTTTGTTTTTCTAAAAATAAATATAAAGATATTATTATTTTAAGATAATGGTCTATTAAGCAACGATTAAAAGGTATGTATATAGTTTGTTTCTTTTAACTTACTTATTATTATAATTAATAAGTGATTCAATAGTATTTTGGACATTATTTAAAACGTTTTTGGTTATCTGGACCTTTTTTTTTACGATATCTTTTATAATACCCGTCCATGGCTTGTCCTCTTCGATGGTTTCTTCAATTATGTAGTCAGGGGATTCGACCTCCTCCTCTATTATGTACTGAGGCGGCCTCTTTTTGATGTACCTATGTTTTTTTTGTTTTTTTTTAGGTGCTCGGTCATAGCAGTCTCCTAAGTGCACTATATGTAGATCCCGATCAACATATAGTTTATCTCGGATATAATCGCATTCAGTTTCGTATGTACGTCCGTTGGAAGCGCACACGCTCATCAAAGTGTCTTGGAAGCTACAGTTTATGGGCTTCCGGGAACAGTGGCTTGTAGTTATAAATGCTAAAACTGTAACCAACATACTTAATATTTTCAATAGCGCTTATTAGTTAGTAATATGATGACATAATATAATAAATATAAATCACAAACCAGCACATAATGTTGTAATCGTCATCCTGCGCCACTTCACACATTGAACAACTCACCGCGCCTCTTATCAGTGACGGAGTAATTATAAAAGAAATTGCTTAACAACGACAAATTAGACAAGCTTGAAAATAAACAAGGAACTATTTTAATGACTTAATCAAATACAACACCATATTTAATGTTTTATTTAAAGTTTACAGTTTCTTTTGTTTTATTGCAATCAGAAATTGATTAATGATGGCTCACAACTTAAAATTATTGAGAATCAGACCCTTTTTATAAAAGTTAGCTTTTAAATCTGTCCTACAATAACTGTGTGACCCGATAATATATTTTAGGTGTAAAGATTTTTGTATTGTATATATATACATATACTATCTATTACATTAAGGTCTATTTGACCTCAAAATAGTGCGTTAAGAACTATATAAGACAATTAGCTTTTTTGCAATCTGATATTAGGAACTGGTTGTTCTAGTGTCTATTTAATTGTATAATGTTCTATAATGGTTGCTATGGCGTTTAAAACTTTGCCTCAGCCAGGGATCAAACACTGGACCCGATATCGTCTGTTATATTCCATTAATTTTATATACTTTTTATATAATAACCTGATGAATGGTTAAAATAAAACTTGAAAAACGTTAAATGCAATCCGGTTGTTATGAAAACCTGCGAATTGCGGTCAATTGCAGTCAAAACTTTCGAGGATTGGGATTTCTTATCCATAAGCTCTGAGCATGGTTGAGTCGCGCCGTGAACTTCACGCAACGAAACTAGTCAAACGAATTCTAATAGTATTTACGTGAGCACACATAATAACAAAATGTAAGAGAAAACTCACTTTGCAGTGAATGTATAGTTAAAACTACAAGTTATTTTAATGAGAGTTGAGTCGCCGTTGTAGTATTAATAGATTAGTTTTATAAAAATACGGAGAGAGAAAATGAATATATCCAATTTGATATTCTTTATTTGCCATTAAATAATTTCAACCCTCTGCAACAATCCATACATAACTTGGTAATATACAAGGCGTTGTTGACGCGTTCTTTGTTCCGCGGACACACTGATACACACTCGCCCGAACAATCATCTAATATCGAAAAAGAACTTGGTTGTTTTGCAAATGTTCTGAAATGTAATAAATATTTCTTTGGGTTATACTTGGAGTTTTGAGTTAAATTAGGTTTACGTATCGGTCGAAGGTGTTTATAGGTCAGTTGAGGTAAACCCAGCAGCCTCTGTTCCACACAGGGTCCGTCGTACAGCACCTGCAGGTCTGGATCAGATGCTTTTGCTGTATTAAGTTCACATATATTCTTGTATGTTTTTCCGTCTACGCCACAGACAGGATCATTGTATGGGCAGTCCGAAAATATAGCTTCAGATTGGAAGGAAAACCCCAAAAGTACCACTAGAAAAAAAGAGATTTGGTTGATAATAATAATAACATTATCAGTGATTTATCTATATATCAAATTACATCTAGACATAACACTTGTCTCAATAACTTTGACAGGGCATAAGTAATATTTTTAATAAAAAAATAGTTATAAATTTATTAACTTACAAAAGAATAACATTGTATTAAATCTTTAAAATCGACGACGACTTAACGATAATAATCTAATCGACTATTGTAAAGAATTTAAATACTTGCTGCGTTTTTTCTAAAACAAATATTCATAAAATATGTTTCGGCTAAGTGTGAGTCATCACTCAGCGAAGGTTCAGTACTATGGAGTGAAAGATGTGACTAGAGTTCAAAATGACGAGTGGATATGACTAGAGTTCAAAATCTCAGCAAATCAATCATAAATTTAAAAGAAAATCAAATTAAATATATAATATATTAATTCAACAACGAAACAATATGTGATGGATTCAATACCGTGTAGGGAGGCTCGGTATTATTTTGTTTCAAAACAAATATTTTTATCACAACCATTAGGCTTAGGTCCTTGCATTAGGGAATTCTAAGATGTGCTTATTTATTAGCGACATACGTAACACTGTTCTGTAAATACTAATTTGTGTTATTTCTTAATTGATTTTTTCAATAAATTTTAGAAACGATTAGTTAATATTTTTATCGCGCAGTTTTACAACTATTTTATTAAATTATCAAAACAGCGTCGTATTCAATTCTTGTTTACGCATAAAGGCCGTCCCTGACACAGGCGAATGGTTCAGATCATATTTCCTTAAAAGTCGATGAAACCTTAAAAATATTATAAAAAATCTATTAAGGACACAAATATGAGTAACATATGGCAAATACACAAATATAATATGTGTAAAGCTATTATATAATATATATATGTGTGTTTTGTAATTTTGAATTTGAATGACTTTTATTTCATTCGTAATTGGCATTAATTAAATTGCAATAAATATCTAGTAAATGAATCCTAAGGAATGTTTAAACCTTGTTTGTTACAGATGTATTATTTTCTCACGATATTCGCAACAAGAGATAAGTAGATAAAAGCACAATGTTTTGTTAAATGTAATGATTGTTTAAATGTTTTTCAGTAACCTTTAAAGGTTATATTATTATTATTAAGTGTTACGGGTGCGACGATTACTTACGAAATATCATTCGTGTTCTCATTTTTGTGTTACATTTACTAGACAACTAAGAAAAATGTATTGCTTTTTAAATTATTCATGATATTGTTATAATTTTAATAGTGTGCTTTGTTCGAACAATACATTTACGAGTTGTGTCACAAGTAACTCGTAAGTCATGAACTAAATTCCTGACGTGACGTGGCCGTGAAGAGGCAGCTCTGGGCTGTTGTGTTGTGTTAAGAGGCTCAGTCACGACTCCTCTCGATATTCCTAAATGTTAACGAGACTGAACGAAAGTGAACAAATGCCATTGTTCAGAACAGGTGATAGCTGCCTTCGTAATCTGACGCCCACAGACTGTTATGTAAGCTTAGTTATGAAGTTCTGGCTAATTTTGTTGCTACACAATCAATTCTTTATACGCCAATATATATTACAGGTTGAGAACTTGCTTTTTAATATTGTAAATTTATATTGTTAGTTCTTGTATAATTTCTAACTGACGTACTCGATAATATTTATTTTGTAGGATGATGATCAAAGCTACGCGTGGCTCCAAGAGCTGGAATCGTCCAATTTGAATTAATGATATTGATCAAAGCGATAATATTCCTAGGAACTATTTGTTAATATTTAAAAAAGAAAGTTATGGAATTGAAAATTATAAGTAGATTTAGTTAAAATCAAATTTATCATTTTTTTTCCCATAAACATAAATATATGCTCTTATGAAATATTGTACTCTTGGTAGGTTCCAAACAGACGCTTCACGGTTACTTTGTCGCATTTGTCTTTGTCCTTTAATAGATGAAACCACAACCATAATGCTCATAGTATAGTGTCAACATACTGTCGTAAACGTAAATATGTGTTGGTGTATTTCAGTCGGTGGTGCGAGATATTAATATAAATGGCCGTCAATACAAATAATATTCGTAGAGGTGTATCAGCGTGTCATACCGTGACACACAGACAAATTGATAATTGTGAATACAACATTGTGTAAAGATTATCCACGATATGACCTGAAGCTAAAGTATTAATCCACCGTAGTAAATGTGTTTGTATTTCTGGTATGCTGTAAAAAATAAAGTTATAAATGAAGTATAATGCACGCTGTGTTGATCACATCCATATGTATGTATCTTGAAGTGACTCTCAATCCAATAAATAATGAGATAGATTGTTTCTAGGTAATTAGTGAGTATGTAGTGAGTGGTCCCGGGGCCAGATGTGTTGATTTATCAGTCACTAGTAATAAACACGTCGCCGCCTCAACGGGTTTCTTCATATATATGATTGTCTTGCAGTTAAAGACAAATAAGGAATTGCAATGAAGATGGATGATGATGTAACTTTGAATAATAAAGCAATTGAAATTTTAGTCTATGTTAATAATTAATAATAACATGTAGTAGTATTTTCTTAGATTTTCACGAGTACACATTTGAAATAAAACTATTTTTTACGGATTCAACTCGCGTATAATTTTGGTTATATTTTAATTTTAACCCGACGTTTCGAATGCTGTGCAGCCACCTAGAAGCCTCAATTATCAATTTTAAGTTTAGATTCTAAACAATTCAAGTTTACAGTAAAACAGACTAAAATGTTTTCAGTAGTTTAAGTGATACTTTATTTTTAAAATAAAATAAATTAATGAGTCTAGATATAAAAAAATATTGAAATAACGTCATGCTGTTCACACTGTTAATAAAACAACTTTGATACCTAGTCCTCACGCAGGCCGGGTCGCGTAGCAACAGATACTTCAGACGCGTTCACTGTTCCACCATTTAGCAGCGTCCTCTATTAATTTAGCTGACATTTCAGTTTTTAATTGGAGTGCCGAGATGCACTTGAAGTTACGATCATAACGTTAAGGCGAGTCTACACTGAGTGTATAAATCATTGTATCTACAATATGGAGTGAATATTTATTTTTTTATTTTATTTAATTTAATTTTTTAATTTTTTTTAAATTTTATATATATTTTTTATTTTATTTAATATTTTTATTTAACTTTGTTTTTCTTTTTTTTTTCTAAACTAATTAAGTGTAGACTATAAATGATATGATAAAATGATCATATCCGAATTATGAATGAAGTACAAACCTTGTTGTTACTTTATAGTTTGTTACTTAATCTTAATGTTTCTCATTTTTCAATGTACACAGTATGAGTGACAAGAAACATTTCACCGAAACTAAATATTTCGCAAATATTAAATAATAAAACTGTCACTTCAAAATATGTAAAGTAAGTTGACACTCGCGTCGACGATTATACATAATATATATTACATTCTTTACCTACAAAAAAATGTAATAAAGATACTGATTATAAAACTGAGTATTACTTATAAAGCTTATAACATAGTATTATATTTATTAGAGTTTCCTCTAAACAAACAATTAATTTCAAAACAATTGAGATTTAATTTTTATTTAACGTGGCGCCTTGAAGAATCAAACTTTGTAATTTCGTAAATATAAACGTGTAGATATAAGTTCCTGGTATTATCCAATTCGAGTTCCTTTTTTTGCTACAAATAATACAGTTAAGTAATATGTCTGCGGCGGGATAGGTCTTTGACCAGATCCTAAAACGGTAATGAAAGTTGTACAAAAACATGTCGGAGACTACGCCCAGTGAGGGGCGCGCAATATACACTATTATTTTATTTATATGGATTGTAAAAACAAATAGTAAAGTTTAACGATTGATCAATTTCGATATAACTTTAAATGTTCAAAACTTCTACTATCGACACTGGTTGTAATTAAAACATATAAATAACAATTTCTTAATGCAAAGTCTACGAATAAAAGTAACTCGTTTTCTTTCTAGAGTCGATGTTTATTTATCTGTATTTAATAAAATACTACAAAATGATCTACCAATGACGTACAAATCACCTCTATTAATTCTTATTATTATTATATTTAAGCATAATCAGTTAGTTTGTGTGAGTGAACGCCGGCCCTGCGGCACTCGGATCATAACTCAAGTAGATCTAGAATCGACACGATGTTTATTTACAGCGCGTCTCGCGAAGTTATTGGTAAAAGTTATTTACTAGTGTAGTGTTATAGTTTTAACGAACACGAATAAAAACACACTTTCTAAGAAACAGACAACTGATTAGCGTACTTTCTTTGTTGCTTGTAAAGACATCTTTATGAGCTATGGAGTTGTGATTTATAGACATCTACTATATAAGCACATTTTAAATTTAAGTACAATAACAATTTTAGATATTGCCGAAATAATTTTAAAGTGTAACTGTATCGCTTTTAAAACAGCATAAAATTCAAGGAAATGCTTGAGGTCGATAAATTAATAAGACATGCGGAAACATAGGGTCCTATTTGTAAATGTAAATCGGCGCCTCCCACGGACTGACTTCGTAACTTCACAACTATCATGTAGAGGCACTCCTGCGCAAGTATAATGACTTAATTCTATGTATTGTGTCAACTAGTTGACAAACAATAAGTTATAAAGCTCTTAGTTTCATAATACTATTAAAACAATCACATACATTAACTTTGTGACCATTTTAAACAAAGGTCTATTGAATGTGGAACTTCATTAAAAAAAGAAATAAAATTATTTCTTTTTTACCTCTGGGATATTTTATGGCGGGTAGTTGTATGAGGTTGACGGCAATATAATGTTTACAATTTTAAACCCAACAAGAAAAGTTTTCACCCTACAACAATGTTTATCCTGCCGAGGTCTTCTCCTAGCCAGATTCTAGAAATGACATCAAGGAAATCGAGCTGAGTCCAAAGTGAATTACGAACTTTCATTTAGATAGGCTCCTGTTCTCTACAGCAATGCATTAACGAAATTCTAATCAATTGCAATTATTAACAGATTGCCAGAAACACTCACATAGACGAGACATACACTAAAAGTCTGCGACAGATCGGAGACTATCTGCTACCACCAAAATAGTAAAATCTTGTAATAAAACTTATGTCACAATAAATATTAAAAACTATACACAGAATGAAGATTATTTAAAATAGAATGTTTAAAAATATTATTGATCTCATACTTTCATTTATAATATATTAAGAGGTTTACGTTTCAATTCATTATCTTCTCTACAAAAACTCCATTATTTTCCTCACGTCAGTACTCGGAGTGAAGTGCTATTCTTAATCAAAGGCATTATTTATATGACTGTCAGCGTAAATCAAATAACAACTGATTGATAGACAATCTGAAGGCCCATTCAAGTTATTAATATCACTTTCGCTAACTTTTATACATATTATATCTATAAATGGAAAATAGGCCTTATATGATACAATTTTTAAAAAAAAATTAGTAACTTTAATAACTTTCTATATTTTAGTCAGTTTATTTGTTGCAGGTGTTTATTTTTAGGTGACAAATAAACTGACTAACTGTCAGACACCATCATCTCGTCTTACCGAACACGTTTGCTGCAAAGCATTCGAAACGTCGGGTTAAATTAAAAAATTTAAAAACAAACGCGAGTTATATCCGTAAAATTGTTTTATTGAAATATGTAGTACTAGTGTAAATCTTGGTTTTTTTGTTTTTCAAATACAGACTACAGTTTATCAGTCACGTATGAGTACAGCGTACAACGATTTATCTATTTTCCAATTAAATATTATGTTAAGACTCTCAAATATATATTTTTTAATTATTTTTAATAAAACCTAACATTGATATTTTAAACTTTTAAGATTTTGAAATTGAAATTGGTTTGTTTGTTAATGAAGCATACGTTTTTATAAATTGAAACTTGATATTTTAAATTTCGGAACAAGCTTTCCGCTTGATTTTGTTAGATATTTTTATGTTTGTAAATTTTTTTATTCCGACTCTGATTCTTTTTTTTCTTATTTCACTTGGATTGTGGGGTTTAAAGAAATTATAATATTTGAATAACCGAAAAGAAAAATCGTAACTAATAAAAAAAATCTCAACACCTTGTCTGTCAATCCAGAAGTCATGTTATCTGATCTGAACCACATCCAACACCCCTGTATTGTTTTTTGTAAAAGCGCGAGGAGAGAAGCCTCCATAGAAACTCACACCAGCAATAGAGTCTAGCAACAAGCAGAAGATGATTGATGGGTTGTTATTATTTTAGTACATTATCAGACGCCATATGACTTTTATTAATTTTTACTAATTAGTTTTTATTTTAAAAATTAATAAGTGTTTTAAAGTTTTTTTTTATTTTCTATTTTATCTATTTAATATTTTATATTCGTGTTAAGTTTGTTTCTTTTACTTATAATACAAAGAGTGACTGGAACAGATCTCTTCAAGGAATAAATCTCTGTTTGAAAACTTTTAGTTGTTGTTTTGTTTGTTTTTATTCATTGTTATATATTATGTGAAGAGCTCAACAACAATTAATTCCTGCCTTTCCTTTATCAATGGTAATAATTTATAGACTTTATCGAGGCTTTCAAAAAAGCTTAATCACTTTGGATGCGGCTCTTTGGTTTTATATAGAAACGTGACAGGACGGCCTCGACTTGGCGGCCATACTCTTATTCACATCACGCATGTCTCTCGTATTAGCGTTGCTTGATCTTCAGTGAATACTAGGGTTTATGGCACGTAAAACAAAGACTATTAAGTAAAAAAACACATTCCAAAACCTATAATATTACATCAATTTTGTTAACCTGCAGTAGAATTACTCATTCATTCATTCATTCATCAGGTAGTTTTCATCATTTATTCAATGTTCATTTTCGTATTCGTGTTTTTCTTTTTATTCAGTATATTATGTAATTAAAAACGGTCCTTAAGTTGGTTACTAAATTACTGTTCACTCTTTTAAAGGACACACGAAGCACATGTTGAAATCGATTACTTAATGTACGTAATTAATATCTTTTGGTACACTTTATCATAGATGTGTATGTTTGTGTGTGTAAGGCTGCTTTGTGTCTAGTTTTCTGAGATAAATCAAGTAGAGTCTGACGCAAACATTGTCTTTAAAAGATGAATTGAATTTTTTTATAACAACTTTCGTGATCCATGATTAATATTGTATATAATTATCCGGCTGCACTCACGTAATTACTATCAGACTTTGACCGACTAGTTTAAAAAAAAAATCATATCCAACCAAATAATTCCTTCAAACATAATATATTTTATATGATAATATATAGAGGATATATATTTGTTCGAAATTTCTGTAACTTTATGGACAGAAAAACTGAATAAATACTAATAGACGCTGCGACCTGCAGCACGTTATCAAGAACAGGTCACTAGCGGTCGCTGGACCGAGACGAGATTATAAGATACACATCTGTTTATAAACAGACTACACTGTATTAACATAATATATGCAATAATAATTAATATTTTAAATGCCAATAATTGTCAGTTACTTAGAGATGTAGAACGTGAATCTCAAGTGCATTCATCTCAATATTACTTATAAGTCCATAATCCAAGTCTCAGAGTCAGTTAGATTTGTCGGGGAAAGCTCAGGTTTGACCTCAAATGTATTCATTAAACCTCGATGCATGTATAATGTCTATTTCTAGATAGTCTTTGAGATTACTATGATAAGTACTTATATATATTATACAGGATGATGTAACAAACACAATTCACAGGGAAATGTAAATAAAAGTAGTTTTGTAAGACATTTCATTAACATTTAACAATGACTCGACAATTATAATTAACGACCATAACATTATATTAAAGGACTAAAAAATGTTATAGGGTTCAAAGGTCAATGAACTGTAACACGTAATATTTACACATGAAGTATAGCTTCAATTAAATTAAGCAAACGTTTCCCAGATTATGTTAATGAGGTATTGCGTCCGATAAAATGGACCTATCACGTTTGTAATACGTCTCTGCTATCACAGACTCACTAGAAACTTTCCCACGCAGTTTGGCCAATATACATTAGAATGAACGTTTATCTAATGGCATTATCTTAACTAAGAAAACATTATATCCATAAATTACAGTAGTAACACTATTCCCTCTGGGTTTTATATGATTTTAATTATTTTATAACAAAAATAACGGAATTTTCTCCTCATTACGTAACCATAATTTTCATACCAGATTCTGCAAAGAGGCAAAGTCAGCTGTTTTAATATTATATAAAAAATAAAGATATTTTTATAAAAAGTAAGGATTGTATCAAAGTGCACTGCCCGCTATCGGTCCGGAGTCCCAGGTGTATCAAATTATAGTTCGCGGTCGTCTCCATCAGTCGTGACTGTTCTTAGCAATCGATTTTGAATTCCCTTGTATTTAATGATACCTTTCTAGGAATGTGTGAAATCGTTGATAGCTACGATTGTGAGGACCGTTCGAAATGAGTTTCTATAACTGCGCTGCATTCGACATGATGCTACAAGATGGCTGTTCAACTTGTATTTGATATTATAAGAGCTGAATGATTTTATAATAAACTTACAATGTGACTAAGTGATATCTATTGATATTTGATAATTTTAAAAGTAAAAGTCAGGCTTCATTTTATATCATATTTGTATCTGGACCATAAAGAAAAGCTTCTATGAGTAAAAAGTAATGATGAAGAGAAGTGAGGAGTAGTGGACAGTTAATGTCCACCACAAACTATCTTAAAATATAAAACACCACTTCAGCTGCAGTTCTCTTACAGCTCCTACAAAAAGCTTACTAACAATACAGCAACCAAACTTCACTCAAGAGTGTATTTTCTGCCGGAAACATTCAATCTGAAGAAAATATTTTCCCATATTGAGATAGGATAATAATAAAACATGAATTATAGAAATAGATTAATCTCAACAACTAAGAAATTTCACTTGTCAGTTTAATTTTAACGCGGAACTGTCTTCAAATACAATCTTGAGACTTGATTCTTACGTAATAAGGGACTTTATAATATTCCTTAAGCAACATGTGAAACCTGTTGAAATCATAAAAACTAAATTATTCTTGTATCATACATTTTCTTTCAGTATTAATTTTTAATTACCTTTTGCATTTGGGAGTTCCATTAAAACAAATAACAACGCAACTAGAAATTAAATAACACATACTTTCTTCAAATTTCCCTCCGTTGTAAGTAAAAGTAGTAAAATGACAAAAACGGAGGATCATTTGTGTGAATATCTTCTCAATGATCGATGTGAATACAACATACAAGATCAAAGGCTTTGACAAACTCGCTTTCACATCACAACTAGTAAATATAATTTGCCTACAGTCGTAATAAAACTCACTCTGAACACTATTGAATATGCAAAGTACTTCAATTCGACGTAATAAAGTAAGTTATCGATTATATGACAAGTACTTGTTGTTTTAATAACTCTTACACACACACGCGTTATTGAACTTACAACACGACTTCACTCTAAAGTCTTAACCTTTCACGAAAATAAAACAGTAGCTTTTTTCCTTAAATGAACTAAATAATGTTACCTATTTATTACTAAAAAGAACATGGACATGAACAAATTGCTACTAATTCAAGTTTAGTAAGTAATAATATATAATTAAAATCTAATGCTATCTATATATTTAGTTAGTAGCTTTTACGCCGCTAATAATTTAATTCTAGTCAATCATAATTAGGCTTCTAATCATGCATGTATTACATAATTTAGAAATTTATTTATAGATTTATATTTATAGTTATATATAACATATACATAGGAATAAAAAAAATATGCATAAACCTATAAAGTCTCCACATATTAATGAAAACACAGAACTGTCGTAAGACAACAAAAGATATTCAAAGGTAGTTAAAATTTATAACAAAACAAAATTGATAGACTTTGGTATGAAACATTATTTTTTATAACGTGTCTGCCTGAAATAAATATTGCTGGGAATAGTTATTTATTTCAGTAATCTCAAATATTTAGAAGAGATTGAACAATATTAAACAACAAATGAGATCAACAAATGTAACAAAACTTAAAATGATAACAAATAAATCGGTTATTTTCAGTAACAGGCAATTACAAATCTCGTTCAAGTTCCTCAGTCCTCTTCATCACTTTTCTTATCTCATTAGCGAGACGACGATTGCAATGAAAGTTAACATGAATCCCTTGAACTTTACTGTACTCTAAGTAACGGAACTTGATTAACCACCTATTTTACTTAACACGACCTCACATTTAACTCCTTCCTATCAACTCCATTTCTTTATTATTTTTCTTTAAACGCTTAGTTGAGTCTTTAAATTATGATGGGAAGGTGTGTGTATTTTGACTTGTGTGAAGTCAGAGACTTAATAAATCATTTCTTTCATAATGTTATATTCTGTCTATTAATACGAGGTAGGTGCAGTAGTTGGATATATTGTACACCTATTATATATTGTATACTGTATTTGGATTTAAACAACTTCCAAGATATAACAGAAAAGCAAGGAATGTAAATAATATAGGCGCAGCCGCCTCGCAAACCGGTCCTAGTATATTTTTCTTTAAGTAAATGTAAATGTATGTAATTTCTGATTACGTCAAATTATAGCTCACAAATAAAACCAGGCAATATATAAGAAGGTACACGTGTTTAGACATGTTAAGATTATTTAAGTTCAAATTACATCACAATCATGAACATTACTTTAAAATTGTTCATTTTGTACAATTTTTTTAAATTTAACAATTTTCATTTCTTAATATATTTCATTTTCCAAAATAAAAATACACGGTAGAGAGTTCTCTATCCACTTGTTGTACTTTTTTTTGTACAATAAATTGAAATAAATATATAAACAATACAATTTTATTTTATTTTTTTTCACATAAATTTATAATATGATATGTTTACACTTCAGTGTGTTTTGGAGTTATATATCATTACAGCAGAGGTCGACTCACATTACGGTAAGAGAGGCGTCAGGTAACCGGAAGACGGAAATAGGTGCGTTGATTCACAATATGTCACAAAAAAAAATACGATATCATATAAATAAATTTGATATTGATATTATTATTATTATTTCACAGTTACCTGTAATTACTAGTCATGGTCATAAGTAGCATTGGAACTTGGAAACCTTTTAAGTATCCTTGTAAAACAACGTGTGTAATACGAACTGACAACACGACTGACACACATGTCAATGACATTTAGTTATACAGCTCCTGGAATTATTCTCTATCAACCACTGACTGCAGTTGAAATAATAGTAAATCAATTATAGTAAGTGAAATTAAATTATCTCATTGGTTTGACAAATTAATAAAAACCAGTGTTCTATTTAAAATAGATTATATCAGTAAGACGTCCGCAGATCAGCTTGTTACAACACGGAGTCATTTCCTTTGTAATATAGTTAATAATTAACATGCGACGGACATTATTACGTAAGAACCGGTAAGAAAAAAGTGTGCTTATTCATAAAGGAAGGTAATTTTAAACTACTAACATAATTATAACGAGTTTTATCACTTATTAATAATAAAGATGAAGTAAATATCGTCAATTGAGAATCCTACAACTACTGCGTTCTGTGTACATCCTTAACTCTATGATTTGATATTCCGTACTTCTTTCTTATTCATGTGAACATTTTTATTTCTTGATTCCAAAATTAACCTAACATTTTAAATTTAATATTAATGTAAATTATGCCTAAATTATATGCATGTCTCATTAGATTGATTTTTATATCGTATCTCTTTTTCCTATTAATATACTAGGTACTTCACTCTCGTCGATGGTTTCCTGTTGAAGACGGCATAGCGTCCAGTGAAACTATAAAAGTAAAGTCTAAGTGCCTACTCGTATGTAGGTTTATCTGTCCGTCCCACTATCACATCCTGACCAATTTGAATAATTTTAAATGCATTCTAGAACAGTGACATTTATATTTATATTACGTAATCATTGACGGGATGTTATACTTATATGATTTGTGACATCGATATTAATCACACTGTACCAAGTTATAACAGAGAAATATTTAAAAAGAAACAGTTATATATGTCTATTAAACATTACTTAGCGTAGATATTTACAAGTGAAAACCTTTATTATATTTATTGTTATAAAAACTCTTTATCTGTAGAGCGTCCTGTGACAGTAGTGTTTTAAAGACATTACATAAGTTCATTGAACAAATCGAGTCGCCGCGATTCATAAGAGATTGTGCTCGTTTGACCTATTATCTTAGTGATGCGAACAATTAGGATAATCGGACGTCATTGTTCGTCTTGTTCTACTTATTTATATAATATGATTTATGGAGTATTTTGTAAGAATCCGTCACGAGTCTATAGACTTATATTTAATAACTAATTAATGAAGCGTCCACCTGTCTGTGTAGTCAGTATTTGTCCAAGCACCGCAATTTTATGAGAGCATTTAGCTCCTTCCAGTTGAAACAGTTATTTATAAGACTATAAATAGCTATTGTAAGCTATCTTATGTAAGAAATACGTTAATAAATTCTCTGATAAAAAGACCAATTGTATTGTATTCCGCTGTTGTCGGCACGTGAGGGTGTTACAAAATCTTCGTAATATCTATTATCGCTGGATCACAATATCTCCGTGGAGTCTGTGATTGTTATGCGACCTACAGATTCCCAACACTTCTCATGTTTTAATTACTGCGGTACTTTCGTTTCTACGCTACTGTACTCTATTGTACTCTACTGTACTCTACTATACTCTACTGTAGTCTTCTGTACTTTACTGTATGTAGTACATAAAACGCATTGCTTTGCGGGTTAGTTTGACTGTTTTAAAGTCCTTCTTTTAAAATCATAGCAATTTCGATATTCAATTGAATAATTGTTTTAAATTTTCGTTTTATTTGCTTTTATCATTTTACACGTATTTAGTTAGAAGATCTCGAAGACGAATGTCATTTGAGATTAGGTTAATATATATGTTTTTTTTATGCCTTATTTTGACACGGGTACCAGGAAAGTGTCATTAAGATTTTGCAGACTTAGAAGATAGTTTGCTTGAAGGAATCATGTAGTTAAATGTACTCCTGTATATATTTATAATTTTTTTACTTGGTTTACTTTTTGTACATATCTATGTAATAATCTTAGTATTTTGGTTGTTTTTTGAAAAATTCGAAAATAAGCTATCCGATAAATTCCTTTAACATTTTTGGGAATAATTTAGACGATCAAATTTAGATAAGACACGAACATTTTTATTTGATTAAAAGAATGTCATACATTTTATTGATTCTATTGTGCCGTAAAAGTATCTTTTTACTGATTGCTGTTCATAGATTTTTTCATTAATTATCTATACACATGTAAGATAACTGAATTTATTCATTAAAAATATTTTTATTTCTTTTATAAAATTTGTAAATAATGTCATCATATTTCTCTTGTATTAAATTGTTCATGTTTTCATAAAGTTAAGCTAATTAACCAACATATTTTGAAACTTTATCAAACACTGTTTTTATCTCGTGATCTATAATCGCTCGCTGATACATATTATTATATATTATCAGTGAGCCGTGTTAGTGTTACCTACATTACGATGTACTGTCATTGAAGTTAATGTAACCTAATTAACTAATTAACGTGAATTATAACTTTACGCTTGTTTCTTTAGATTGTTACAACAACTAATACTACATATATATTTGTTGTAAAATATATAATGTTATTCTGTCTATCGTTTTAATTTCTATTGATTTCTTCTAAGAATGATGGTTTAAAAAAGCTTTGATGTTAGATTAAAGCATCTAAATATTAGGCATCAAGAATAAAACAACTAAATTGATTTAACTATTGAGAATCTTCGACTTCTAATTTACAATTCTAGCACTAAGTGAAGAGTGACGTCATCACACCTCACCTTACACCTCACCTCACCTCATCTAATGGCCGAGTGTCACACATCCGATGATCTCATAACTCACAACAATAAACAACATCCCGCGAGAACCTGTTCGATCTCAAAAATACCATAATGTACTACAGTAAAACAACATTTATATTAGACGTACTGTCTGCATTTTCTGACAGTTCGATCGATTAATTTTTTTTCAGATTTCTAATTAAAACTGCAAAAAAAAACTGTCAACAATATATGTTCAGAATGTATTAAATTAATAAAAATTATCCAATGATTACACTTTGGATAGCAGCAAAACTAAATCCGGTTTGAATTTATTAAATCAATAACAACAGATACAATCTAAAATTGAAGAATAAATCGTTCAATTTATATCAATTAGTCATTATGTAAGTAACACGGACAATAGCGGCAAGTGTATCACAGGCTTAGAACAAAGCCTCGTTCAGAGACAATGCTCAGGTTATTTCATTGGAAAGCAAGTTACACAACAAAATGATTAAAATAATTAATGAACAACCCTAATGACTCACAGCACTATAGCCGCGAGAGACATGCCTCCTTTTAAATTTACTATTATTTCAAATAAAACAATTTTTTACGGATTAAAACTCGCGTATTATTTGGTTACATTTTTATTTTAAACCAACGTTTCGAATGCTTTGCAGCAATCGTGTTCACGGGTAGACGAGATGTGTTTGTCAGTAAGTCAGTAAATTAGTCATGTACCTCATGTCATGTCAACGGTTCCTTAGTTTGCGGGCAAAGAGTTCCGGAGGTTACTATTATTGCATATAAAAGATTTACTTATAGTATGTGCTAATTAATTTATGTATAAGTTACATTGTTTGTATTTTTTTTTAATTATTTCTTGAGCATGCAGTAGCTATATTTTTATTTTATCTTCATAAACATAAAGTATATTAATATGTTTATTAATTAATTTTACACAGATTATTAAGTAATGGTAAACATAAAAATTCAAAGAAAGAAAGAGGCAAAGTATTTTATTACAAATCCAGAAACATAACATTTTTTTTTTCTTTATATTCGACTAAACAAAAAATAAACTAAAAACAAAGAAAATCAAGATTAAATTCAAATCAGGCTGAGTTTTAACAACAAATATAAAAAAACTATCAAAATTTAACGCCAATGATTTCAATATTGCAACTTGTTATAACTTTTGTTCTAATACAACGAAATTAGTTGCAATAGTTTGATAAAGCTCCTTGTGAAATTTAATAGCAATGTACATTTTTACGTTTGGCAGGCGCAAATGTTTAAAATAAATTTAAATGCATTGTCGATTCTGAAAAAAAATAATAATATTATAACAATTAATAACATTTGTAGATAAGTGATTAAAAGTAGTCTATATTATTTATATCAAGTAGATAGTATTTAGTAATCTGCAGAAGTGATAGGAAAATATTCTATGAAAATAGTCTCATTGCCTATTGACGTCATAGCTGTGAAGGAAAAATAATGTAAGTTCTAATCGATGCATGAATTTTGATCTCCGGTATAGAGTCAGTGAGGCATAGCGTCCCAACGACGCCACGCCGCGACGCCCCAGTGAAGGTATCGACGGCGTCCGCGTCCCGCGCTTGCGCCCCGGGACTCACGCGGAGGTCCTCTCTCACGCACGCATGCGCGCCCTCCGACACATCGCCCGAGCCCGTCCTGCCAGTTGCGACACACGACTCCTCTTCGCGCCGTGTAGTGTGTCGCATAATTGATCGTCCAGTCAATACTGACATTGAACGGCCGGTGCGCGACGGTCGCTTACTTATTGCGATTATTTACATTGGAACGTGATAACGCTTGCTTCCAAAATTATTTCGTGTAATGACCCCTTGTGATAAAGTGCACTGTTTGTGATTTATGTGATGCTATAGTGTGTTGTGGGTGAAGATGGATGTAGTAAAAGAAAAGAAAGAAAAGGGATTCTTCGATGATTTTGGCGAGGACGACGCGAACTCCAGGAGATGTATGCTTGATGGTTAGTAATATTTAAAAAGCATAATATTTAAGACAGTATAGACTAAAGAAAATGCCGTTAATAAATGACCGTATAAAGTCAAAGTTAATCGAGGGGTCGTACTCGATAAGCGAAATATAACTTCGACGTCGCCACGATAGAGGTCTATGTGAGCACAATTCGGTGAACGTATTGATTTCTATGCAAATAACAATGGAGACGGCGGCGTGGTGTCGAATAAACAAACTATCACTTGTCTTATTGTTCTAAGACTGCAAATGACTCATTACATAAATATCCGCCAGCGACATAAGCAAAACCGTAATAAAAAATGTACAACCACGCGCATGCCCATCAGCTGTGTTCGGCAAAATATTGTTAATTTCACATATTTTTTTATCTTGAATGATTAGGCATTTCAGTCAGTTTTAAGTTCAGATTGATTAATAAAATATAAATAGATATTTATAAGATCTTTATCACATAACGCTAACTTTATATCTATATATTTCAACCGATTTAGTTGAAAATAATAAAAAATATATGGAAATAACAATTAGCCGGTACATTTCAATTATATTCTCAACTAAATTAAAGTTTAATACGATATATGCACGAGTCGTTGTGAGTCACAGTCCACAGATCTACAAACCGCTTACTCAAAACTTGTAAAGGTTGGTCGATAGGGCAGCCATAAGACAGATGTCATCTCGTTTTGGCGAGCGAACCTTGGCGGAGCTCCTTGTAGCGTGCCGTGGCGTGCATTCACCCCTACTCCCCTCGGAAACTTTTATAGGGTTTTTAAAATCGATATTTCCCTTTATAAAATCGGTTAAGCTTATTTTAAACAGGCGTTTTTATAACGCTTCCTAATCGCCGAGGTAGTATCGACGCTCGGTTGACATCGATTTTATTGCAGCTGAGATTTATTTGCAATCTCATTAATACTACCAATGTCACGAGAATTAATTCTCATAGTATATATTTTATCAGCTTTAGTTTCTTGACTGCACTTCGTCCATCGAGTGACCTTCCTTCATTATATTTACTGTTTTACCGCTTGTAGCATAACCTTTTCTGACTTCAACATTTTAATATATTTCTTTTACATTCAAAGTTTTTGTTATTGGTTAATCAAAAGTAAAAGTCAGACTTTTATTTTATAATTATAAATAGGCCTAAATTGCCCTTATGTAACAATACTCTGCTTGCAATTTAATTTAGGTCAATTACTTTAATAAAAGTAGAATACTTTTTAACCTTTGTTTGAAAAAGATAGGAATTCTTCACGATAACTGCGACTTGCGATGCATCAAACATGTTACTGGAATGCGTCACTGTTGCAGTTTGTTTAACAACACTCATTGTGACATATTGTATTATATTATATGAGAGTTGTGATGGAATCGTATTTCAAAATCCGTCATAAAAGTGAGTTACATAATGACGTTGACACAGTTACTAGACTTGGTTATTAAAATTTAAACTTAATAATACTTATTGTTTATTTAAGATTAATTTCACAAAATATAATTAATACAAGTGTTTGCTGCTAATGAACAAAGCGCGATATAATGCGATAAGCACACAAGGGCTCATCGTCAAGTAGCGACCCCTTCACGCTGCCCTCTACTGAATATAAGATCTACAGTCTAGCGTCATAAAGGAATTACGCGTCTGAGGGAAATATTTCCAGTAGTAAATAAATAAAACTATATTTTTAGTCACTTTTATGCCTTTCTACACAAACTGCATTACCTTGAGAATTTCTTTTTAAGTTCTTCTCGCACACACCACTAAGAACGAGTTTAAATATAATGCATTAAGTATTGCGTATGTAACCTGCTATCTAGCAGTTATATATCAAATATTTAAATACTTACAGCCTGTGATTATCAATTGTACGTACACACCTATAAGAAATTATGCATATTTAATATTGATTGGTTGCTGTAATAGATACATGTACGTCTATACAGTGCACTTTGTAAAGGCTCGAAGTTCAACTTTTTTGTAATTACGTTTATAATAAACCGGTACGTCTGCCCTTGAACTGAACTGCACATCTTGATGTCCGGTTTCATGCTTTTTCTTCAAGATAACGCCGTAAGTGTTATTTCAATACTCTGTAGTATATATGTACTTGAGTTTTTAAATATGTTTTTTCATTTAATTCTTTTTTTATCATTAAATATGACGTGTGCGTCAAATTATTAGTTGGTTAATTAGACGTCAGTGTACTTTGAAACAGCTTTAATACAACCAGGCTGGAGGTAACTTGTTATTTATCTTCATGTTATACAATTAACAGATCTTATATTCACATTCTTGGTGTGTTATTGTCTGGTCAGTAAAATTGTTTATCACTTTGTTATGTTCTAGAAAAGATTAAGTACTTGTAATAAAATATGATTACGGTCCTATTGTACCATTGCAGAAAATATCATTATATAGGCACGATTTACTAAGACTTCTTAAATCTATCTTAAACATTCATATAAATATTTGAGAAACTCGTCTCTTCTTCTTATCAAGAAGTTTTGGAAAACATAAATACATGTTGTGAAACAATGAATAGTAAAAAAATTTAGTGAAATAATTTAAAGAATGTGAATTTATAATGTTAGGTATTTAAAATGCAATATCGACTATCGATATGTAATATCGATATTGTTGGGGTGGGGCGCTATATCGAAAAATACTGGCGCCACCCTCGGGGGACGGACCTTATGGTGCCGCTGAGATAGCAAGTTGAAACAAGAAAGTCGTGAAACAGTATGGCTATCTCAGTCGGGCGCTGGTAGGTCCGTCTCTTAGGATCCTGGGTTCGGTGGAGGGGGTCGTGATTAAAAACACTGGAGTTCGACGTGTAGACGCGATAGCGAACCAGCCACAATAATATTTTCAATTCTTCTAGTTCCCTTTTCTTCAGAGTTCCTTTTTTCTTGAGAGTTCTTCTTGTTCTTCTTAGCCGTCGAAAGTAATCATCGGTAGTGGCGCCCTACTGCCGGGTGTAGCACGTCACGTATACCGTAAAGAGAGCCGCGGTTTATAGACTCTTTTTACTAACATTTTTCACTATGGCTGGTCCGCTTTTTCGCTTATATTTATTTCTCTAGATCTTATACTTAAACATGTTGTACATCAAAATAAGCGTCTTAATAAAATCTATCTAAAGGTATATAATACAAAACGGTTATAATCATAAATCTAAAATAATACGTAAAAAACATGCAATATCATACAAAAAACGGTACTTTTAACAACCTAAAATTCGTTATTATGTCAAAACTATCCATCTCTCAACTATAATCTAAACATATTTATAATCAGTTTTAAGTGCTTTACTAAATTACAAAAGAAAAATAAAATAAAATCTAATTATAATTTTCATACTAGACTCAAGTGCGAGACAGAGATGCCAACATCTTGCTATCTCTGTCATACCCATCAGTTTGACAATAGATTGCTGCCTAACGAGAGACTAATTCTATGACTATAAATTACGAAGTGTGGGACAGAGATGCTAACATATTATCATCTCTGTCATACTCATTAGTTTTACAAAAGAATGATACATAACGAGACACTAGTTTTCTGACCGCATGTACATGATATAATTGAAATATGACTACATACTAATACAAGATTGGTTGATTAAAATAATTAATAAAGAGAGCGGACATTAAAATTATTCGTCGCCGACATCCTCCCCCTTGTGCGAAGCACCAACTGCTGACCCGGCGACACGTTGCTCACTGACCTCGTTTAGATTGTTGCTGGCCACAGGTACCAGCCGCACTATCTTGGAGCTTGGACGTTTCAGCACGCCACCGGCAGTACGTACGTCGACGATGCGGGTGCGCCCATCTGGCCCAGGGTAGATCTGTAACACCTCCCCTCGTGGCCAAGTGTTTCTTGGTAGTGCCGAATGCACTATGAGGACCGTGTCCCCAAGCCTCAGATCCAAAGTGTCTGCTTTCCCTGTAAGTTTTCCGGAATCAGTGTCGGTAGGTGTTCTTTCACCCATCTGCTCCAGAAGTGGTCTGCCATTCGTTGTGCTGTCGTCGAGGTGTATCCTTTGAAATCGTCGTCGTTGAATGTTCCGACCATCGGAACGCCACAAGATCTCCCTAAAAGAAAATGATCTGATGTAAGTGACTCTTCTCCATCTGTGTGTACATCGACGAATGACCCTGAATTGACGATGTGCTCTGCTTCCAAGAGGAGTGCGTGCAGAACTTCGTCTTCGAGTAACTTTTCGTTTAGGGTGCACGCCAACGCTTTTCTGTTGCCTCCAATAATCTACGTTTGCGAAGGCCTTTTCGCTAGCAACCGTAAAGACATGCGTCTCCCCCTTGTGAGGAGATGGTGCGAAGCATCGTGGTACCGTAAGGTTTTTCAAAAGCTGTAGGTTACTCAAGTAGGTTTTCCAGGTTTTTTCGCAATCTGTCATGATGAGTTCATCCCAGCCAACCCTATTCCACCAGATGTCTTGGAGCAGCCTCTTCCCTTGTATCAGAACTGGCGTTGCTAGACCTGCACTGAAGCTTCTTAAAACTGGTGGACGATTTGATGCCCACGTTCGAAGTTTAAATCCGGCCTTTCGATGGATGAAGTCCACTTCTCTTGCGGTTTTAATGGCTGCCTCTTCTGACCATTTGCATTTGGACGTGGAGCCAAACGGAACTTCTTCAGCATATCCACTATCTAGGAGGTGCTGGATCTGATAAGTGTACTCGTTTTTTAGGTTTCGATCTTTGTCTAGCTTCCTTTCAATATTCTTGAGCCTGTTTTCCGCTGACTTGAAATTGTTCGGCATTTCTTCATCCTCGTTGCGCCATATGAGTCCTGTTTCGAAGCGCCCATCCTGCAGCCTTTGTGTCGTTTTCTCCATTATAGCTAGCGCCTTTCCCTCTGCATCGATGCTTGGCCGACGTGGTTGGACACCCAAAGATTCTATAGCGAAGTGGTCTTTTATAAGGCGTTCTAGATCGTCTTCGGACCCCGTCACGTGTGCGCAGGTAACGAAATTCAAAGGTTTCGTTGCTCCGCCATCAAAGCCGTGTAGCACCCATCCCAGGTGCGTCAGCGAAGCTACGGGTTGGTTTCTCTTTCCTTTACGCGTAGCCCGTGATACGATGAGTTGCCAGTTATCCTGACCGATTAACAGTTTAGGCGGTTCCTCTTCGTATATCAGCTGATCGACCATCTTACTAAGGTGCAGACATTCTTCAAGACGAGATCTATCAATACTTTGCGGCGTTAGACACAGGTCGTCTACGGTGCGCGCTCCATTAATCTTTTGCCTCTTCTGATGGTGGATGCCTCTGAGCTTAAAGTCGATCTTCATAGAATTCTCCTTTCCCATTGTTTTCCCCCCTACTGTTTGTAGGTATAGAGGTTCTTGAGGTCCTGTTAAACCGACTTCTCTCACGACCGATGAATCTAAAAGTGTCACTGTAGATCCTTCATCAAGCAGCGCCAACACTCGCACCGATCCCTTGGGTCCATACACTTCCACAGGAATCATCTTTAAATACGCTCTTGCATTCGTCAGAGCGTTGACCGGTTGAGTCGCATTATTTGTGATCTCTCTTTTCTCATCCTGCTTCTGCTCCAATGGCTTGTAGTTGTGAAGGAGATGGTGATGCCAGCGCTTGCACTCTTTGCACGGTGCCCTTTTGCAGCTCTCCTTACGATGACGTCCCATCAAGCATTTGAAACAAAATCTACTCTTAAGAGCGATCTCCCACCGCTCCTTGTTGGATGCATGCAGGAACTTCTTGCATTCGACCAAAGTATGGTCTCCGTGGCAGTGCGGGCACCCTGGCTTCTCTTCCCGTTGTTCCGTAGCAACATGCGCAGCATGCCTTACTTCCTTGAAGGGTTGCCTCTTCATTTGCACTGACTCCTGCAGCGCATATGGCCCACACCGATCTGCTTCACGGTTCAAAAATGCAGCTACTGTTGTAAGATCTGGATCTTCTTCCTCGGCGGCGTAATCGAACCACCGATACCTCAGCACTGCAGGTAGCTTCTCCACTATGATCTTCATAATTTCTGGAGATTGTAAGTACTGAGGCTTTCTTAATCCCCGAACTGTCGCAACAATGTTGTTTACATGACTCGCAAACACGCAGACGTCACGCGCACTCTCGGTGATCTTTGCCAAGTTCCTCATCTTTTCCATTTCAGCGAGGACCAGGGCATCTGGCCTACCAAACCGCCGACGCAGGGCTTCCAATACTTCGTTCGGTAGGCACTCTGAATATAACAGGCTCTTTACAGCTTCCCTTGCAGTACCCTTAATGGCTCTTCTTAAACGCGCCATATTCTGTGAAGCTGAAAAGAGTGGAGATGTATCTTCATATACTGTTCTAAAGGCTAACCATTCACCACTGTTGCCATCGAAGTAAGGCAGCTCATGCATGTAGCTTGGAGGTGCTGCTGCTGACTTCGGTGCGGTATGAATGGCCTGGATGATTGCTTCCGCTAGCTCCTTATTTCCCGTAGACTGATATAGTGGTTCCTGTTTGACGGTCATTGAAGACGCTTGCGGGGGTGGCCCCTTCCCGGGCACTCCCCCGTGTCCCTTCCCGGACGCGAACTTCGTTTGATGCCCCTTCCCGGACATCGCTGTCACCGTCGTCTCCACCCAGTCCTGGACATCAACCTCTCGGTGTTGAGGTTCCTCTAACTCGGAGTCTTCATCTTCATCGGCAACCTGCAATAAGTCTAATCTGGCTCTAGCAAGAGCGACCCCGGCTTGGGCCTCCTGCAGTTCGCGCTGTGCCAGCTCGGCTCGCGCCTCCAGTTCTATACGCTTTCTGGCTGCCACGCTCCGTAAGGACACTGAACGACTCTTCTTCGGAACGGCAACATGCAACCTCGTGGACTCATCAGGCCTCGTAGTCTCGTCGGTGCTTGTGCCCACGTAGCTGCTCACACTGTTACCTCCTCTGTGACCAGCATCTGCAACAGGGACGGCAACAGAAACCGCGATAGCCCCACTTGGCCCCGTGGCCATAGTATCATCCTCGGGCATAGGCTGCGCCCTGGAGGTGGATCCCATCTGACTCCTGGTCACCGGCATGGTGATAAAAAGTCTTATTGCCACGTCACTTGCACTCACTTCACCGAATAAACCCAGAGATCCGGCTCGAAGGACCAGATGTTGGGGTGGGGCGCTATATCGAAAAATACTGGCGCCACCCTCGGGGGACGGACCTTATGGTGCCGCTGAGATAGCAAGTTGAAACATGAAAGTCGTGAAACAGTATGGCTATCTCAGTCGGGCGCTGGTAGGTCCGTCTCTTAGGATCCTGGGTTCGGTGGAGGGGGTCGTGATTAAAAACACTGGAGTTCGACGTGTAGACGCGATAGCGAACCAGCCACAATAATATTTTCAATTCTTCTAGTTCCCTTTTCTTCAGAGTTCCTTTTTTCTTGAGAGTTCTTCTTGTTCTTCTTAGCCGTCGGAAGTAATCATCGGTAGTGGCGCCCTACTGCCGGGTGTAGCACGTCACGTATACCGTAAAGAGAGCCGCGGTTTATAGACTCTTTTTACTAACATTTTTCACTATGGCTGGTCCGCTTTTTCGCTTATATTTATTTCTCTAGATCTTATACTTAAACATGTTGTACATCAAAATAAGCGTCTTAATAAAATCTATCTAAAGGTATATAATACAAAACGGTTATAATCATAAATCTAAAATAATACGTAAAAAACATGCAATATCATACAAAAAACGGTACTTTTAACAACCTAAAATTCGTTATTATGTCAAAACTATCCATCTCTCAACTATAATCTAAACATATTTATAATCAGTTTTAAGTGCTTTACTAAATTACAAAAGAAAAATAAAATAAAATCTAATTATAATTTTCATACTAGACTCAAGTGCGAGACAGAGATGCCAACATCTTGCTATCTCTGTCATACCCATCAGTTTGACAATAGATTGCTGCCTAACGAGAGACTAATTCTATGACTATAAATTACGAAGTGTGGGACAGAGATGCTAACATATTATCATCTCTGTCATACTCATTAGTTTTACAAAAGAATGATACATAACGAGACACTAGTTTTCTGACCGCATGTACATGATATAATTGAAATATGACTACATACTAATACAAGATTGGTTGATTAAAATAATTAATAAAGAGAGCGGACATTAAAATTATTCGTCGCCGACAGATATCGACTACAGCGATGAAGCAAATCCGCGGATAACAATCGTATATGTTGATAACTAAGATTGTAAAGCAAATCAAATTAGAAATAAATATCATTTCGTTATCATATTGGATTTGTTTTTCAAATTTAAAATATTGCTTTTTTTTTGCATTGTAATATTATGTATATCTAGCTTCACTTGCACTGAAGAGGTTAATATGAAGTGGCGGGAGGTGGCTGTTGGTGGTAATCTTGTATATTTGGGGATAAAAATAGACCATGCTTTTTAAAAGGTTCTAGATGCTTCGAGTACGAGATTCCATAATAATCCATTCCATTTATCGACGAACAAAAATCTAAACTAAAATGCTATATCAATCAATATTTTATTTATAATAATAGTACGTTTGTGTAAAATAATAAATTAATAAATATATAATGTATCAAATTAAATTATTCCTCATATATTATAGCAGATATAGTTATAGGTGAACAATTTGTTATTATCATAACTGAATTTTGTAAGAGATTTATTCTTAAGTAAAACAAAAATTTACATTTTCAGAAATCTCACTCAATCAAAACACAGGAAGTCTCGATGCTCCCTAAATGTCAGTTCGTCGCATTTCTTGGCTGCGCACGCGCAAGGGAGCCGCGCAATTTGTTGAAAGTAGAATCAATTTGTTTTAGAAAGTAGTAGATTGTTTTGCGGCCTCGCCTTTAGTGTACTCATTTGCGAAAATCGTGTTGTTACAAAATATGCTCTATTTAGATTATATTCTCTAACCTTCCTGCCACATGTTACACACAATGAACACAACACATCAAACACAAAAACACAGATACTAGTTTCGTCGATAAAGAAATTATTATTATAAACTTTCATATTTCAGAAATGTTCGTTACCAGATACCACGATCTCAATGTTCCGAACTCTCTTTCATATACGGAAATGAATATCAAATATTACTCACAGACTGCATCACTGCTAATACTTGACACGACAAATTCATCAGCCTTCAATCGTAACGTAAATCGTTGATGTAACGTTCAAGTAGCGACGCGACGTAAACATTGAACACATGATCCAGTTTGTTTCACTTTCAGAGTTGCACATGTGGCCAAGGACTTGTTCAAAACATTCTTATAACCTACATACAAACCCTATTATGTTCAGAATTTGTAATAATATGATAACATTTATACAGGATTTGGTCTATGAAAGGCGGGTTTCTATTATATTATAGATATCGACAATAGACTACACAAAAAGATGTAACTAAATGTGTAGTTATCCACTGTGCCTTTTCTTATCAACTCGATCGCGTTTACTTCGATTTATATAAAATAATAGTAAAGGTCACCTCAGTTCTAATAGAAAGCGTTGCCTTTATTATATACATATAGAAGTTTTCGCTAATACGACTGTCGCGAGACAGTAAGCCTTAATACTTATACGTTCAATTCTACCATTAAATGTTCGAAGTAGATTCAAAACCTAATAAGATCCTAACTCATAACAAAAGGTATGAACATTAATTCTATACTAAACTACAATTGTTATATGCTCATGACTTCATTTTGTTTTAACAATCAAAGACAATGCATTATTTCACAATGCCTAAGCAGATTTTGAAACTATCTTACATAATGATTATTTAGACACAGTATGTCTTAAATACAATTAACTAAACCAAACTGATCAATAAATGTTTGCAGTGAGATAAAATGTTCGTCGAGAAATCATTAATAAGCGAGCGATTAAAGACATTAGATATCTCAGATCAATAAAAGCAATCTCATAATTTATTGACCCATGACTGGTTACAATGTAAATAAGCCATTTGAATACTATCTGTACTTTTTAATTTACATATAATTTGAAAAGCATTTGTTATTTTTATTGTTCAATTTTTAATCTGATTTATTAAAAAAGTATTCTTTATTAAATTATATAATTTACAACTAAATCACAAGATTTTTGTTTTCAGTTTTCTTATGAGTTCTTATTTTGAATAATTTTTATTTTGTATTTATTAAATAGCTTTGAAAAATAGGTTTTTAAATATGTATATAAAATATAAAAGTTTTGTAGAGTTATGATTATTTTTTATCAGTGTTTTTTTGTGTCATATTATAATTAATTACAACACACATACACACCTATGACGAATTTTTACATTACAGAAGTGTTTGATTTAACATTTTTTTTATAAAACAAAACACAAGGTCAAGTCTCAAAGTCTAATCTGACAGAGACCAGCTGCGGTGTCGACCTTACAATTTAGTTAGTTAGTTTTAGCTTGCCTTCTTTAATATGATAGAACTAAAACACTTAATTACATTATCTAAGGTGAAGCAATGAAAACAAACAAATGAAAACAAACAACAGTTTGGAATGAGCTATTTTTAAAGAAATTGTGTAATTGTGAATATTCTTTTCAAAATAAATGAGTCTTCAATGAAGACATCCCTAAAATAGGTACAGGTAGCTCTAATAAGTATTGAAAGACACCGTTGTACTCGTAACACAACAATACAAACTGACAGTAGGTTAGAGTCTATGAACTAAAAAGGTACTCTGTGTTGCTCAAATAAATTATTATCATTTTCTAAATAATACGCAATGGGTTTGATAAATGAATGAGACGAGGTTATTTAATATTGATAGATAAATAGATAAATATTAATCTTTAGTGAATATCAAAATAGATTGTTCTATATTAATTATTATTTTTTGCCTGAAGCGATTAATTCAACTTCCTAATACTATAACTGCGAATATTTGTGAGGATGTGTTTATTGTTCTTTCTCGTAAAAATTACTTAACAGATTTTGATGAAACTTAACTGATTATTCATATAGGCTATACAAAATAACAAATAACATATTATAATTAATAAAGATTTTTTTTGTAAAACGAGTAAGTAGAAAAATGTCCTACCCTCTGAGATCTATCTCAGCGTGCGCTGAATAAACCGTTACAATTACACGAACATAACGTACCGTATTTTTTATTTAAATAAATGTTTAAATAAAATATATTTTTTGTTTAAACATTTAACGTTTTAGTATTGAATGTAGAAATACTACAGGAGGCGATGCTACTTGCTTTTTGGTATTTTTCATCACCACACCACACACAGGCAAGGCCGACAAAATACAGTGTTAGATTTAAACGCGTTAGAGCGAAACCTTTAGAATTTTTTTATAACATTTTACATTTAAAATTTTAATAAAGCAATTTATTTGAGAGGCCCTTATTAGTAAAGCTGTTTGATAAATATCAGTTGATTTTTGTAAGTTATCATTTTTCTGTCAGTAGAAAAATTAATATGCAAAAATTCCATAATATGTTACATATATCTTTTAGTTTAATTACAACTTCTTTTTGTTTTAAATTTAATCTTAATTAATTAGGTAGTTTTAGTTATATACCTACCCCCTTATAAGAAGCAGATTTTGAATTATTATCAACACTTCAAGTCGGAGACGGGTCGGTGACCTTTTGTAAGTGTAATTTGAGTTACAATCTTCAGCACAACATAAAACCTGTGTATGTTTTTATATCATGTCTTTCGTATCAACATTTAACTGTATTGGATTCTCGATGTAATAATATATAAAATAGATACGTCACTGTACACTGAATTAAATAAAACTGTTCTTTAAATTGAAACATATATGGTAATTCTAATATAAGATTAAATTTTTAAGTTACGTTACCACTCACGCGGCTATTAACGCATGTCAGTATGCTTTGTGAATGACTCTTACCTTATATTACTGAGTCACTCGTTCTATTAAAATTAAAAACTATTGAAATAATACGAAAAAATTGAAAGTCCAAAAGCAATTATTTCTCTGCACATAGTTTGATAGATTTAAGAATCGATAGCTATGGTCCATGAAGCGTAAAAAAGCAACGCGATTAGGATCGTTTTTTATTTTCCATACCTACTATTTTAAGTTCGTGTATTACCATTTACCATACAACTTGATTGATCGTCACTTTCTCCCTGCAAGTTATATTAAGCGCCGCAGCTGAATCGTACCGTTTGTTAATTTCGTAGTGTGGCTGCTATCTTCAAATATAATGTTTAATGTGATTGGGGAGGACAGGCAATGGCGTCGAACTTAATTGCAGTGGTTTTTGTTCGACGCAACGCTCAGTTCGTTCTGCGCTACCACGCTGTTCGCGCCGCTACCGCTGCCGACGTATGGTGATAAAAAATATGGCTTCATCATTCTAATAAATTACTGTGGCATTTGAATATTGTGTTGAAAATAATGACCGAGGAACACGAACATTGCGACTCTTTCAATTCGTGGGAGTTGAACGGCTTGAATTCCCTGGATCTCTGGGATTATACCGTCGAGCTGGAGTGTCTGCAAGGCACTGAAGGTTAGTGTTGCGTAAAAGAGAGGGCGCTGCGGCAGTCGTTGCGCTCGCTGCCCAATTTGTAATGCACGAAATAAATCTGCAAAACCACACCATGGCATTTACCTCTTATCGTTAAGTCACCACTTTTATGTTTATTGACTTAATGTACCATTTTTGTTTTAACAACTTCTATTTGCATCCGATTACGTTGAATGCTTTATGTATTGAATAATGTGAACGGTTTTTTTTTATCGCTGTTAACATTAACAAAGAAAATTGATCTACATTAGTTTTTTTTTATAATACTTAGAGATTTTTCTTTATACATTTCATACACAAGTAAATTTTTTTATAAAATTCACTCGTCAGTCCTGTTACAATATAATTGATATAGATAAGTTGTTGCAAGTAATCTTCGCCAATCAGTTTTTATATCTACCGATAATTACTTGTTCTTAGTCGTTATATATTTTCTATCGTATCGTATTATTCCTTATCTACAGGCAACTGATCTTTTACGTGTACGAAGATTTAACAATGTTTTACGTTATTTTTATGCTTAGCCTTCTAATTCATTTCCGTACGTTTAATGTTTCTTACACAACATATTACTGTGTTTATACACACCTATAAAAACTGAATAAAATTATAAACTGGCCGTTAAAGTGTTGAATTACTTAACTAGAGAAGACATGTCTGTTAAAAGTCAATTATATTTACCTGCTTCGGATAAAAGTCCACAAATGAGTCTGACCAGAAATTTACGATTTATATTTGAAAAATTCGTGTTTTGTATGGGTTTCTGCGCGTTTTAAACAAACTGACAAAAATATATCTCCCTATTGATACTAAATATGCAATGCTCGTCTTAACAAAATATATAGATAATAACATGAAGATGATTTTTTTTTATATTCTCTTTGTTCTTTTAGACCAAAACTTCGAACATATAACAAACGCATTCAAAGCAATGCATATTTGTTAATACATATATCTTTTCGACCTGACGAAAAAAAAAACCAGAACAACACCCCAACTCTCTAGTTGAATTTTTAATTATGGTGCGTTTTTGTTTCAATCACAGTATCAAAAATAACAAAATTGTAAAGTGATGCGACCGCTGTGAGTGATTACAGCATTTAGTGAAAGTAATTATTAAATTATACTTTACGGGCTACTTTATTAACACTTGGATTCTATGAAACTTAAATGACTTCTTATATCTTATTACACACAACTCCTAATTAGTACTTATACCTAGTTAGTAAATATCCCTCATAGTATTTAGTTGAATACTTCATTCATTAATGACTTCATCACTAATTATTATGGTAACATCATTTAAATTCTAAGATTTGTTTTTGATAAATGAAGTAAATATATATATATATATATATATATATATATATATATAATAATAATAACTACAACAAATCTTTTAATATAAATAATTTAAATGATTATTATTACCTACAACACCTTAATGACGTCAAATATATTAAGATAGTATTGTAATTACATGAGTATAACGTTTTAGATACAAGACAGCTATACTCGTATGCTTCCTGTGACTTTGGTTACAATTATTACAACAGACAGTAATGTGGTTTTAAATAGAATGTAAAATGTGATATCAATTTCTTACTATTATTCTCACTTTTAGATACTTGCCGATTTTCTTTCATTATCATTACTTTATTTCTCCTATAATGTTATCAAACTTTAAAAATAATGTGAACACAAACATACATACATATAAACACTACAAGTTATATTTCCTAAATGTAGAAAAGACTCAGATTAAAATATTAAAGATAAAATATTTTGTTTTTACAATAAATAGTTAAAGTTTATCAGCGGCCTTGGAACGCATTCTTGTATCCAGTTTATTATAAAACTCATGTTGACGACGAGTTCTGTCAATAACCGACTTGTTGACAATTCTATACATGTTGCTTCTATCTTTCAGAATCCTGAACTCTTTTAAGTAGTGATATAGTCAGCTATTGTAATCTTCTTAAATTATACGCTGTTCCCACGTTATATTAATAATTACTATGACTCAATAAAAGTAGATATAATAACAAGTTTAAATTTATAAATAGGTTGGTAAAAATATTTATTTGTTATATAATACCTATTTAATAACATTGTTATAAAAAGAGTTATGGACAATTTACAGGCTGTCTATAATACACTCAATATTTTTATTTTTATTTTGTTGTTAATATTGCTTTACAATCGCGCGTAATTTGAATATAATTGACACTTAGTTACTTTAAAACTAAAAACATACATTATAATTGAATATTCAAATTAGTAACTGGAACTTTTTATAAAACAATTATAAAATTTATATCCTGGTTATTTGTCAAACAATAAAATACTAAATAATTTTCCTTTAATACACGTTATTTTTTAGAGACTCCAAAATGTAAAGCACCCATTGTAAGTTTAAACTCTAGAATATTCAAAAGTATTTCAAAAGTATATTTACGTTTTTTAATACTAAACTTAAAGGTTACATACACACTGGTTAGTGTGTGTGCACTCACACACATACACGGCTTCTATTTAATTGATGGGTCTCGGTTTTATTCCATATCAAAATAATTTTTATGAAATAAGTATCTTTGCTCGATAGACAACATGATCCGCAGAACATATGCGAACTCACCTTGTTATATAGATGAAAGTCCATCAAATGATTTTTAACATAAATCAATCATACATATTTTTCTATAAACTAAGCTTTCGTATGAAGAAATATTTATAGAATTTTATTTTACATACAATAACATTTCTATACAATACATTATTTTTGCAATTCTAATTTAAAATTGGACAGATTTTACATCATGTTATTATTTGTAATCAGCGCTTGCTCTGTTCGGTTTTAAATTGAAATAATCTTAAAATGAACTAATATTTATATTTTTTAAAACACCCTAGAAAGAAAATTAAAAGTTCAAGTTTCACCTTTTTTTGTATTTAAATTATAACCTTAATGAACTTTGTGAGTTTTCAATTCATAGAACTTAGAGAAAGTACTTGCCTCGGTCCCAATGTACTGCACTGCACTGGACCTACTTACTATACATTCAGTACATTACAACTTCCATTGTCGGTATTGTTTGTGCGTCTCAAAAGAAGTGTTATATTAAATACTTAATATTTATACTTACTTTACCCCGCATATCATTTCAACTAAATATTTTAAATAAATTGTTAAATTGCTTAAGATATTCTTAAGAACGAAGTAAATATAAAATTATTTTTAATTAAAATTCAAATATCAAATAGTAAATAACTATTCAATAGTTTATAAAATTGTAATCGTCCGCATCGTCTGTCTGTGGACGGAATGCAGGTGAACTGTAGCCTGTTATCTCATTCGACATCAAAACTTGCCGCGAATTCCTTACTAACTACCCGATATTCAGAGCGAAAAATGCCGCAATCAAATTTACATACATACAGATTTCTACAACTTCTCTCATATTAGAATATTTTTACTCAATATCTGATATTAGAGTTTTACAATATTTGAAGTGGCTCTATTCTGTTATAAGATTAGAGATCAGCATTTTTGAGGCCTTATTCATCGGCAAGGTTGTTTCAGCGTTCGCCTTTCACGATAGTGGCGGCGGCAATGTGTCATTAGTGTCGGGCCACAGTAGACCACGTGACGAGTACACGTTGCGATATCGAGTTAATTATCAATTTTCGTCTCAAGCTAGCGCAATAATAACGCACTTACGATGATCTGAGACCGCGAGTGCGATCACGTATTTAGGAAGAAAAGAACTAGCAAATATTGATAAACATTTAAATAGGTTGCGAAATAACTTAATTTATTTAAAAAATATATTTCTTTATTTTATTACAGGTTAGTTACTAGGCGATAATTTTTAATTTATATTTAGTCATCGATATTTATTTTTTATTTTTCGTATATAATCTAATAATAGCATGGTTTACTCTAATTTAAACACAAAAATAGTCGAGGCCTACATAGCTATTCTATTACTACTACTGCTAGTGTAAACAAAACATCAGCAATTACCTATCCTAGAACGTTTAGAAAAACCAATTAAATTTAAATTATTAAGCATTGAAGGTGCGCTTATAATATATACAAAATGTATTTTTAAAAGGAACAAAGGACACTGTGGTATCACCTTTATGAAATAAGTAATAAATTCGCACATTATTTTGTACATTAAGTAATAAAATGTATAATAAAATAAGTATCACTTATTTTCAATGAAAACCAAGAATCTAATCGCGCTTCAACAGATAGTCGTCTGCGTCACGACGCCGCAAGCGAGACGATCTGATCAGATAATTACAGTGTCAATTCTGTTCCATCGCGTCCGTGTTGCTCTCACTGCATTTGCATAACACTTTCCAAGTTTCTACAAACTAATCTATAATCTAACTATCGATTTCTTTCACAGATCTGCAGCTCGCCGCGGAACTTGGGAAGACACTACTAGAAAGAAATAAGGAGTTAGAAACTGCTTTGCGGCAACACCAAAATGTCATAGAGGACCAAACACAGGAAATTGAAGTATGTTTGATTTATTTGCTAGTACCTAAATAAAAAAATGTATATCGATATTAATATTTTTTTTTATTAATTCCAGTATCTAACCAAGCAAACAGTTGCACTGCGCGAAGTGAACGACTCGCGACTGAGAATCTACGAACAGCTCGAAGTGAGCATTCAAGACTTGGAACGAGCTAACCACAGGCTCGCCGTTGACCATGCTGCTGATAAAAAAAATATTAAAACGTAAGTTTTTTCCTTGACTGATGCCGTTTATTTTCTTTAAAAAAACTGCAATGAAAATATCATAAAAAATACAAGAATGAAGCGGTTTTCCTTCTTAAATACCTAAATAAAATAAAATATATCATTTAATGTTTTTTTTAGTTTGTGCAGCACCATAGAAAGTTTGGAAGCCAAGTGCGAAGAATTTCAAAAGACTGTAGACGATGTGAACGCGCAGTTAGAAATCGTCCGGCGTCGTGCAGAACGTAAACCTGAAACCACAGAAAAACCCAAAGAAAAGGAGCAAAAGCCGACTGATAATGCAAAGCTGAATACAACACAAACCAAACCAACCGTTGTCACCCCTCAAAAGGTTGCAGCGCCTCTTCCGGAACTGACAAAAGAAGATGAGGATTTGCTAAGGCTTAGTGATGAGTTGAGAGAAAATAAAGTGGCTTTCGCCCAAGAACAGAGGCGGGTTACAGAGTTAGAGGAACAACTGGCATCGGTGATACAAGAGAACAATAGACTTCAGGAACAATTAAGAAACCTAAACCTCAAGGAAGACGAGCCTAAATCTATGCATGAAGAGTTTTCGATCCTTGAAGAAGTTAGGTGAGTATTATTAGTTTTAGAAATAGTTAAACGCAAGTAAAATTCAGATTCGCATTGAGAAATTCTTATTTTTCTAGACAAGGGCAGCTCTGCATCAGGTGTCTCCGAGGAATGGAGCGCGATGATATGTCGTCAATCCTCGATGGAGACGACGACGACAGAAGCGCTATCAGCTCCCTCATCCTCACTCCCGGACAACAGAGCCCTAGGGACGACCACGTCACCAACAAACTCGTCAAGTTTGATGTACGCCATAATTTATTATTCCGCATGTTTTGTCTAACCTTATTATTTCTTACGCTTTTTGTTCTGTCTATTCTTTAACAGTATATTTTTTGTTTTATTGGTACTTCTAGTAAATCTAACTTAACCGTATTAACATTTCGCTTCGATGTGCATATTAACTTCACTAACAATATAATTATTAAATATAGGATATAGGTACCTCCACGTGATAAAAGAGTAAGCACCTCTTGTCAGAATGGCAGAGTTCGGTTCATCCCCCCTGTAATCTCATACCTATGTTTTGATCGTTTCTAGGCGACAAAACTTTTCCAAGTGCCCCTGATGTTGTTGATCACGCTTTGCATTTGCATTATGAAGCGCATATGCAGTAGTTTTCTTTGGATATATCGCATGTAGTCGAAGGTATGTCCATTACTGACACGTTTTTAGTTTAAGAGAATGCACGCTAACAAAACATTGAATCATTGGTGAAGGATCCCGATCAGCTCATCAGACGTTTTACATTCGAGGTATCAAAATCCTTAATTGATATCATTCAGAACGACATTATGATAGCTAACGATGTACTAATAACAAGTCATCACGTGTTACTAATAAATAATATAACGATTATAATTATGTGTGCATATCTCGTAAACGTGTGCTTTTATCGGCTATTTTGTTTTTAACTATTAGTCGGCATTTGTGGAGTAATGGGTGTATTTTTGACTTATTTCAACTAATTTTCTGTCCGTTATAACTCGTAAGAGTGCATGATCATCACTTTAATACCTTCTGCATAACAGATCAACGTTTTTCCAACATCTCTTGTCTTCTGTAAACATAATTTTGTTTTTTAGTTTCATTTAAATAATTTATATAATAATAATAATTCCATTTTATAACCGACATAACATAATATTAACTGAGTGTCACGAATAAAAAAATATTTAATTATTATTTGTAACTATAATACTTTTCGAATTATTTACCTTTTTTAAAAGTAATTTAAACTCATTTTACAGAATGCTAAAGAAAAGTTGCTCCAAGGGATATGGGCAAATAAAGATGATGGCCACGACAATCCCTACAGGGAGTTGGTACAGAAGTATGAAGCCTTGCTAGAGGTACAACTTTCTCAAGTAAAGACTATAAGAAAAAAACCAAATTCATTGCCGAGCGCACAAATACAATCTGGGCCCGTCTCTCTTCAGGACGAATTGCAAACTTCAGGTGATTTCAGTCAGTTCAGCGTCAAAGATACAGACGAAGAAAGTGGCCATGGCGAAGAGGGCCATAAAGATAATCAACAAAAGAAGGTCGAACCGACATCTCGCAAAAAGATTATTCAAACTCCAGACTTTTCTGAAGCCGAGACCTCAAGCTCTGGCTTTTCAGATGAAACTAGTAACAAAGCAACTCAAACAGAACGCGAAAGGCCAGGTTCATTTCTATGTACAATCGCTGACGGTGAGGATTATCGCTTCAGCATTTACGATGATGCTAGTCCAATGGATAGTCGCTTCAGGAATAGACCTGAATATCGTGTACTTTTCAAGGAGATATTTACCATACTCAAAAAAGCGGCCGAAAATAAAGATGATGGGGAACAGCTTCCCCTCCTGGATGATACAGTTAGTGGCAAGGTACCACCCGTTACTCCCGCCACGGAAGAACCTCCTGGCAACTTTACCGATGACACCCAGAGCGTATTGTCGTCTGTAATGTCTGAACAATCGATTCCAGTGTCTGATATGACTGCCCCAGAGACACCTACACTGAGGGAAACGGAACAACCTGTTCCCGAACCTATCAAAAAGCAAGAGCTTAAACAGAATTGTGTGGAAAACAACAAAGAGAACAAATCTAAGGTTGAGAGCACCATCGAGAAACCAAAGGAGACCGAACAGAACAAAGTAAAGGAGGAAGAAAAAGAAAATGAAAAAGAGAAAGAAAAAGAGCGTGTATTAACACCGCTGGTACGTCAACCATTGGAGTATATTGCGGCCACTAGAAAGAAGTCCAGACATCGCAACCGCAAGCACAGCCAAGACCGTCAAGGGTCTGATTCTCCCGTGTTCCCGTCGCCACCTAAAATTGTTTACCAGAAATCTACAAATAAAAAGAGAAGAGACTACAGGCCAATAGAGATCAGTCCACTCGTGAGAACGACGGAGACTGAGTGGAATGGATCTACGCTGCAGTTCTTTAACAAAAGCATAAACTCCCCCACGCCAAGCGTCAGCGGCCGGACGGGTAAGATCTATCAGAGCTGGAATTCCGAAACCGATTCCTGGGATATAAAACAGAGCACTGCCTCTCAGGAGATTCACAAACTCCGGAAATTAGAGCTCTCTTATGCCGAAGTGTTGAGAAACGCTGACAAAAATAAAACTAGGCGCAAGAAACATCAGTAATTAAATATTTTATCCTACGACCCCCTCTTGCAAGAGCAAGAGACGAGTGATCGACCGCCATCTGTCCTCGCCAACCGGACATCGTTTAGTTTTAGAGGTTTTGTGATCTGCTAGCGTTACTTTTTTAATTTGTACCACAAACCATTATCGGTTGCCATATACGTTCCGATATAGTCCTATGTATTATTTATTATTATATAAATCACGGAGGCGAGTCGTCGCGTGTAATTTATAATCGTTTTCGAATATAATTCCTTTCTCCGACATCACAAAATAGGGAGACGTAAATTTAATCGTGCATTTATAGGGACGACTACTTGAATATTTATCTTCAACAGAATGAGTTTTATCCTGCAACTTCAGTCACTATTTTAATATATTATATATGGAACTTTAATTTGTAAATATAATTTAATTTTATACTTTATTCTGCCGCGGCATCCGCTCGTCCGATTCGTGGAATCGGACGTCCATCTGGGTAAGGAGAGGTCGAAGGTACGAAATAAAACGATCGAAATGCATAAATAGTCGTGTTTGATTGTCTACTTCTGCTGCTCCAACTCCTTCTCCACGTGTCGCCTGTACTCGTCCAACCCGCCCGGGGCGGCCGCCACGCCACCCCCTCCGCACACCCACAGCTCGCGACACACGAGGCGGATGAGACGCGCGTCGTGCGACACGAGCACCACGCCACCCTGAGACACACGCGTTCCATATTGAAACTTTAGTGCACTTGATTGGTTCATTTTGAAAGTAGAACATGACTCGTTACATTACAATTTCATATTTTTTCTGACACAAAAATTTCAAAGCACTCTTATGTCAAATATATATTTTTTTTCAAATTATTGTAATTCTAGGAAATCGGTCTTTTAATCGAACCGAGAAACTTCGGAGACAGCATATTTCGTCTTTGACTCGACTTCCGACAAGTCGACAATGGGAATTCTGACTGTCATAATGTTAAAAACGTACCTTTTTCTATATTAATGCAAAAACCCCGTCATGAGCTCCCACTAAAGGAAATATTCATTTTGAGTATATTATGTGCAGCATGACCAATTTTACACTCAATTTAAAGTCAAAAGGACGTTCGAATAAAGATCTATATAGAAATAAAGACTAAGTAAAACTCACAGTAAACTTATTGATTCCCTTCCCTAGCGCCTCGATAGTCTCTATGTCCAGGTGGTTAGTAGGCTCGTCGAGGATTAGGAAGTTGGGATTCCCCATGCACATGACTGCGAAGGCGACCCTCGACTTCTGTCCCCCGGACAGACTGCCGATGGTCTGCAGGGCCAGGTCACCGCTTACTCCGAAACTTCCGAGCTGTCTCCTGTACTCCTCTATCGTTTTCCCTGGCAGAGGTTTATTAAACATATTACAATATTATACAAAGTAGCCGAGAAAATGGGCTCAATAATTGACGGTTAATGCTTTTTTTAAAATTATAGTTATAATAACGGTACCAGTAGTATCTTCAACTGTAACAATATGTAAATTAATGTTATTGTACAAAACACAAGCACTCGATTACTTTATGACCATCCTGGACACCTAGCACCTTCTGTAACGTTTCATTTCTTGCTAAGAACCGAACTAGGGTCAATCATGACTAGCAATTCAAAAAATCCACCTGGATAAGTCCGCTGCAGCAGTTCAACGGAGTTTAGGTCCATCTGCAGCTGGTCCACATGGTGCTGCGAGAAGTAACCAAACTTCAGCCCGCGGTGCGCGCTGCGGACACCGCTGGAGGGAGACAGCAGGCCCAGGATGATTTTCAGCAGAGTGGTCTTACCGGCGCCATTGTCGCCTACCTAGGTGCGAACGAAATATATTAATTTTCTATACGAAAACAATGGTATATTCCATTTAAAAAGTAATTATATTTTTTATATGATCTATTTGTCTCAAACAAGATGGTTAAAAACAACAAGATTACTCTAAAAACACAAGATGCCCAATACTCACTATACATATCCTAGACTCCAGGGTGGCCCCGAGATTGACGTTAGAGAATATAACCTTATCCCGGGAGTAGTAGAAGCCGACCTCGTTCAGCTGTAGGATGGGAGGAGACAGCGGTTCCGTCTCCGGGAACCGGAGAACTACGTCGACTTCTTTTTCAACTGGTTTTAGTTCGGGTCTGGAACGGTTGCGATGATTAGTCGCAGAATCTTTATTATGAAACATCATTCTAAACTTTTCTCTCCCAGAGATAGAAAGCAGATTTTCCCTCTCATAATGGGATGTAAGAATAATATATTTACTACAATATGATACAGCGGGTCTTAAAATTATTTTACATAAATATTGTAGGAAGTAAGAATTATCATTTCTTGCACAATAACTGTCTGAGATAAGTATTTGTTGAAGACAGTAAATCAATAATCCCGGAAATGTCTTTGATATAAGAGTCACGTAATCGCTACTAAATACATCTAGTAACATAAAGTTTTAAGTTACTTTGATAAATATAATGAGATACAAACGAGAACAGCCTGTAATTACTCGTATATGACAATTAATGCATCTTGCAAAAAGCTACCGGACGAATATCAATCAAATGTAGCAATCTTCTTAATCTCGAAACTTTGAGCGTTTAATGTGTTAGTTATATTATAATTTATAGTAAATTGTAGCTTGCTCCTTAACAATGAAGATTTCCAACTCACTGACTCAACCATTTTCTTATACATAACTTTAGATAAAAGCCTCTAGTTAAACACCCATCTCTCAACACTCGCAGGCAAAGTAACACAATTAATTGATGTTAATACGACTCGACTCGTTTATTTTAGTCTTATTCATACCGTAGGGTATTTTAATATAACAAGAAACAAAAATATACTCGTAACGCCGAATTTTATCTTAAAAAAATTTACAAATCCTTCATGGGGTGGACGGTACGTAAATATAGTAAAGTTCAACCTTTGTCATCTCAGATTTAAACAACTTTTCTACATTTAATATTGATTCAGTGATCACTTGAGTATGTCAAACAGAAGTGACAGAAGTATTTCGACATCACACTTATCAAAATAAGCCCTTCTGTTGAGACACTTTCAAACTTAAAGCTAAGGCTACGAGGGTTCCAAATGCACCCTGCTCTGAGAAGAAACACACAGTAAACTCACCCGAGTATTTTTTAATGTGATTACTGTTTCAAATATGTTAAAATATTTAATATACAATTTGCGAACAACTAAAACCATCGCAATCAGTCCAGCATGAAGTTCTGTTTTCAGTAAAATTAATATTGCATGACAACTAGTCACCGCAAGCAACCCCTATTCAAGAGTTATTATTAAAACTAAAAACCGTTATTATTATATACATATAATAAAACTGTAAATAAAATGTGTCTTTACATTGAATATATTTGAAAATTTTTAAGGGGGGTGCAATAAGTAATTGATATAGCTATCAAATCGCTAATTTTTTAAAATTTTGTACGTCTGTCTGTATGTATCTTTGTGAATAGATCACACAGAATCTACGAGACAGACTAAGATGAAATTTCATATGCCGAAGCTAAACGTCCTGGTTTACATTTAAGATAATTTTTACTGCAGGTTTTTTTTTATTTCAACGGAAAAAAAGAAAATACCCGTTCTACCACTTAATTCTATTGAAATACTGTACATTAAAGTAAAAGTACCACAGATGAAATTCAGAACATGCGTATGTACTTTAAATTATGTTTGATGTTCAAAACTAGATGGCGCCACAGGATTTTTAAAAATTTATTATCGAAGTGTAATTTCGAAGCCATACCAGGAAATGTCTTTACTCGCGTTTTGCCTTATTAATATTTATAATATAATTAATAATTATAATACTTGATATTAAACGTAGTGACGTTCAAAATTCATTGAAATTAGTACGAGTTTTGTCTCTTAATTAGTAGAAATGCAACATCATAAAAAAAATATTCGTCGTCATCGTTGTCAATTATACAAAGAAAAATTATTTTGTCAACTTTTTACCGGCTTTAAAACAATATGCCACGGGAACAAAGTCGCGGTCGGGAAGTCTAGTAAATAAATATTCAAAACTTTTTTTAATTTTTCAATTCGAGATAGGTATTTGAATTTGAAAAATTAGAATTGAACAAGTGTGTAAATATTATGGGCGATTAAAAACGGATCACTAGTTTAAAAAAAGATCCTAATTCTATTAAGGGTGTCAGTTGGAACATAATAATATACATAACAGTATAATTCCTTCATTAAAACAACAAGACACGACAATCGTATCTATAATTGAATCGCCGAGGTCGCTAACAAAACTCGGTCAGGAGAGGTATATCAGACGGTACTCACAGCTTCTCCAGCATCTTGATCTTGCTCTGCACGGAGGAGGCTCTGTTGGCGTTGTACCTGAAGCGGTCGATGAACTCTTGCGCGTGCGCGCGGAGCTGCTGCTGCGCCTCGAACTCCCGCTGCTGACTCTTGAGGCGCTCCGACTGCGTCTTGTGGAATTGCTCGTAGTTGCCCCTGGAACCACACGGAACGCTCAGTTACCACGCTAGCTTCCTTAGGTATAAGTACTATGTGACGAGCGAGAAAATATAGACGATGCTATGTTTTAAATTGTAACAAATTTGAAAAAAATCTCCTATTAGCAAAATGTTAATCTCAAAAATTTAAAACAGAATCGAACAGAACCTGAACGTGTGATTGTGGTCGAGTCAGTAGCGAGCACTCCGATATATCACTACGTAAATGTATATTAAAAATACTCTATACGTAATAAAAAATATTTTATGAACGAAAAATGAATATTATATAATTATTCGGCTATACCATGGGAATTAGCCCGACTTGTTTCGAACCCAATCGATGTCTTTATTCATGAGCGTAAACTCCTCACTATTTAGAAAAATTCCAATACTATTTACATGAGTCCAGCCAGGTGATTACTCTCTCACCGACCTGTAGGTGTCGATCCTCTGCGAGTGAAGGTGCAAGATGTCAGTGGGGACGGTGTCCAGGAAGTTCCTGTCGTGGGACACCACAAGCAGCGTGGTGGGCCAGTTCTGAAGGTAGTTCTCCAGCCAGATGATAGCCTTGATGTCTAACATGTTCGTGGGCTCGTCCAGAAGTAGAAGGTCCGGTCTGGAAGGGATGAATTGTAATATAGAATTGAGTGATAACAAGAATCGAGAAAAATAAAATACCACCTTGTGCCATTTTGTATTATATTTGACAGGGGAGAAAACTATTAAGACAACACACGCTATAAATCGCATCGGCACGGCATTTTATAAGGTAGTGGCCTGTTTTCTTTGCCTATCATTCGTTGGTTATTATCGTTAGTTTGACGGTGTATTCATTTATATTAAGTCTATGATCTATTGATACAAAATATCTGTATTTAACTTCTGGTTCAAGGTCTTATTCCGACATACTAAATAACAAAAAATTATTATATTTTAAAACATACCACTTCACTTAATAAAACAGCACCACGGCGGAAAGACAATGATTCGATCAAGACAATTATTATTATTATTTGCTTGCGGTGACTAGTTGTCATGCAATATTAATTTTACTGAAAACAGAACTTCATGCTGGACTGATTGCGATGGTTTTAGTTGTTCGCAAATTGTATATTAAATATTTTAACATATTTGAAACAGTAATCACATTAAAAAATACTCGGGTGAGTTTACTGTGTGTTTCTTCTCAGAGCAGGGAGCATTTGGAACCCTCGTAGCCTTAGCTTTAAGTTTGAAAGTGTCTCAACAGAAGGGCTTATTTTTCTCTTGCTGCAATACTAACTTGGAGAACAAAGCCCTCGCCAGGGCCAACCTCATCCTCCATCCACCGGAGAACGTCCTGGTGGCTCTGGCCTGCATTTGGGGGGTGAACCCCAGACCGCTGAGGATGATGGAGGCGCGCGCGGGCGCCTTGTCCGCCTCGATGTGCTCCAGCTGAGCGTACACCTCATTCAGCTCAGGAGACAGATTTTGATCCGTTGAACTACAATATTTCTCTTATAATTATATTTTTGTATAAAAGTAAAAAAGTTTTTAAAATTTAAATAATATAGTTGTAGTAAATGATTGATATATTTTTTTACAGAGGTTATTTTAAATCTATTAAGTACGCAGATTACATTAAGATATGTTCGGTTTGATAACAGCTATTAATTCATAGAAAACATGAAACAAGCTCTTTAGCACAAATATCATACAAAATACTTTTGGTTAAAGCTGATCCTCATCAACTTTTTAAAGACGTCTGTTATATAATTTTCCTCACCCATTATTAATTACGGAGGTAATTTCTTTTTCTCGCTTCAACAGATCTTCCCTGATCGTGTCGCACTCGAGCACGCTCTGTAACGCTAGAGTGTCGTCGCCGACGACTTCTTGTTCTACGTGTAAAATGGAAATGTGTGAAGGTATTTTTAATTGTTTGCTGGATATCATTCGAAGCAGTGTGGTCTTCCCGAGCCCGTTACGTCCGACTAAACCATACCGCCTGCCAAATGCTAGAACCAAATCTGCACCCTGCAATAAAACTCTGCAAAAATAATAATTATTCTTTTTATTTGCTCCTTTATTATGTCATTAAGAGAACATTAAACTATGTACTTCTTTGAACTATTTATCAGACAGTCATTTATGATTAGATTATTAAAACTTGAATAGAAATCAAATGCAAATTAAATTACTACATTTACAAGCCATAATAAAACAAATAATTTACTTTAACCTTAACAAAATACAGATTAAAAATAAATGGATATAAGCAGGATTCGAACCCGTGACCTCTGGGCAACCGCCCTACCGCTCTACCAGATAAGGTACCGTATCGCAACTCATTCTCGCAATTTAACATTATACACATGAAAGTAAAGCAGGATGGGACATTTTAGTCTATATTTTTATTTGATTTCATCTTTCATTCTATGTTTTATTTAAAATTTAATAAGCTTAACATGGCTATATTAAGTTTAAAAACAATGTCAAACAATTTAGTTTAACAATTGAAAAATAAAGCTAAAGATATAAAGTAAACAATAATTTACTAAACACTTATAATGTAATTCTAATATGTTCTTGAATAGTAAACAAACTGGTTTATAATGTGTACAGAGTATGCAAATAATTCAAAGGCCAACAAGTAGTAATAATTACATATTACCTGTCTCCATATGCAATATCAAAGTTTTCTATCCTTATGTCTTGTGTTCTGTTTGTACCTTTGGCTTCCAGTTTACTATCTTTTTTTGATGTTACCTGAGACGCTGTTGCTGATTGTAATACTGGAGCCGAGATCGGAAACTTTGCATCCTTGTGTTTTTGCTGCTTTTGTTGCAACTTTGCTTCTGCTTTTTCTAATTTTTTTGCATCTACTTTCTAGAAAAGAAAGCTTTCTTTTTGTAACAAACTATAGTTATAATCCTATAGTATTGAAGTTACGTATTTATATATTGTAATATTAACTTACCAAACTGTCGTCTCTAGTTTGAACCCATATACTTTTCATATCTTCTGTATCTTGCACAGGAGTGTTCATAGATGCTAGTGTAATTGGTGCATCCAATACTTTTCTAGGTCCATTGGGGCCATTGGTTTTATCAGGTTCCATCATTTTCAATAGAATCTCACATATTTCTCTGTTGAATTATAATAAAGGGTAAGTTATATAGCAATAGATAATAATAAAGGTCAGTTATATAGCAATATTAAATGTGTCAGCATGAATTCTGTTATAATGCAGCATTACATGATTCAGAATTAAATTATTAGAATTTAAATTAATGATTTCTATGCTGACAGTCCACAATAACAACTATATTTATTTAAAAGATACATTATTTAAGTTTGTAACATACATTAGTTAATTGTGGTTGATTATATATAAATCTATATCCTATAATTTAATTTAAGTAATTAACAATTGTTTGGGAACTAATTCAGCAATTTTTCGTTCTAGTTTCATTAATATAGAAATAATTACAAATATTTACTTTGCAGCTGATTAGTTGTTTTACATTTTAATGTAGTACCAAAATAACATATAATTAAAAATAATCAAAAATATGTAATACTTGATATCATCTTCTGATTTTTGTGAAATTCCTTGTAAAATTTCGCCTACTGCTTCATACACTTCTTCAGTATCTTCAAATTCGCCTGCACTATTATCCAATATGTCTGCAAGAGAGTAAAAAATAAATATAAAAGGGAATGATTAACTGCAGCCTTCTTTGCATAAAGTTAACACTAAAAAGATATATCTGTATTGTCAGTTACATATACTTCATGAACCTTATTGAAAGAAACAAAACCAAGATTTAGAACAGTGATATCATAACCTTACCTTCAACATATTTTTTTAACTCTTCGTCAATCAACGGAAAGTGACTTTTGAGAAATTCTCCACATTGAGCCATTGTTATTGAAAAGATCTTGGTTATAACCAAGAAGTATAAATTAATATTATCATTTATTTATGTGGAAAAGTATTTAACCAATGTCACGTCAACCAATGTCAAGTTGAAGAGTTGACAGTTGATACCATTGTCATAATGACAACCTAAATGTAATAGTCTAACAAAGATAGAGAATATTATGATTCTGTATCAATGCAGTGAATGTTATTTATCTTCTTACTATAACTTAATATTCTATGGCTAAAACTGATAAAAGAAGAAGATTCTATATGAATATGTGAATACCCTCAATAAAGAACAGCCATAAGTATCTTAGCTTTTATTATAACAATGAAAAAACTACTTGCTAAATAACAACAATAGTTTTAAAATGGATGAGTTATATTTACCATGAAAAACATCTTCGCCTTAACATAATAACTCTTAATAAAACGGCGATAAAGTATAGTTACGTTTAAGGCTATAAGATTATTTTTATTCATATAAATGAAAACGTAATTTAAAATCAAAGAACTAATATTTATTCCAAGTCGTAATTTATTTAGAATCAGAATACAGAGTCTTTACTCCATATGAATTCATCTTAATAAACTTATGTTTTTTAACACAAACTAGTCTAAAAAAATTGATTTTTTTTTTATTAGTAATGAAATTAGAAATAATATGCATGAGGGATTACATTATAATATGATTCCGATCCTAAATAGTAATATCACTTATTGTAATGTACACATTTTAAGGTAATTTTCATTATATAGATAATTATTTTCAGTTCTTCCTTACCTCTACACACGACAATTAAAATGTTGACATTTGTGATTTGACAAATGATTGTTGATTATTAATTATTATTTATTATTGGTCGCACTTCGCAATTATTTCTGAACACTGTAAATGGTATTAAATGCTGATATTGCGAAATTTTGTACCAACGTTTTGTTGTTTAAAATGCTAGCAATAAATTCCAAAGCATTAAAACTTTCACATAAACTATTTAAAAATTAGATTTCCCCATACTCTATATAATTGATGTAATTTTCAAAATCTGAATTGCCTTATTGAAACAAAATAAACTGCTTGCTTAACTGACCACCCATTAACTACACCAAATTTTTAAATATGGATGAAGTTATTGATAGTAATGTTGCTGTGCTGGCTATATTGGATAATCAATGTAAGTTCGATTAATGTTTTTAAATAATAAGAAAATGCTTTGTATTTTCATGTTTTTGTTTAAAAATTGCAATTACAGCTTCACCTTACAAGCAAAACCTAAACATAGCTAATTATAATCATACTCAACAACTGAATTCAGAGGAACTAGAAACAAATGAAGTCAGTAAACAAAGTAAGTATTGTTTGCATAAAAGAAAATGAAAACACTTTTTTTAAATTAATTAATTAATTAATTTTTTAGATATTATTTGGACAAAAAATTCAACACTTATGCTTCTAAATTTATATGAAACTAAACTAAATATGTTGGACAATCCAAAAAAGAAATCTAAAATGTGGTTATCCATGTCGGAAGAACTAAAATCTTTTCATATTGAGGTAATTCAATCTAAAGTAATTTCAAAATATAAATAGGATTTGGATTTTACTTTAAAATATTTTCAGGTGACCCCAGATCAAGTGAGATGGAAAATAAATGCTCTCACTAAAAAGTATAAGGATAGTTTAGATAGTGGCCAAGGGGCAGTAGGTTTTAAATATTTTAATGAAATGCATCAAATATTAGGACAGTATCATGTAGACCAGGGGGCATACAGACTAGCATCAGGGATAATGCGGGGTGATAAAGATCACAATGGAATAAATAGAAAATTATCTTTTAAAAATTCCACACCTTTCAGAACGCTTAGAGCAGAACGTAGAACCAAAGTTGAACTTGACAAACAATGGATTGAATATATTAGGCGACAAGAAGAGCAAAAACAAATCAGAGATGAAAGATATGAAAGAAGTTTGAGAATAAGAGAAGAAGAATTACAACTTAAAAAGCAAGAATTGGAAATAAAGCAATCAATAGCTTTAAGAAAATTACAATTAAAAGAAAAGAAATTAGAAGAAATTCTCAAAATAGAAAGAGAAAAATGTGCATTATTGAGAAAATTGTTAGCAGACCAATAGTGTGAAAATGTTAAAGAAATGATTGACTTATTCAGAAAAATAACATTTTTATTATGAAGTTGCAGGGCCAATATTTACTGTATGTATATGTAGTAATTAAATTTTCTTCAATATATTAAAAAATATATACAATATGTACCACACACAATGCTTCTACAACTTATTAAATAATTGTGATAATAAAAGCAAATTATTTATTACACATCCAAGTAATCACTTTCCTCTAAACAGTAATTGTGTAAAATGCATGCAGCTACAATTGTGTCAGTAATAAAGGCTATATTTCTATAAACTGTAAATAATTTTACTCGTCTAAACCTATTTTTTAATAAGTTAAAGGCTTTGTCACTTAATTTTCGAGAAGAAGCATGAAAAGAATTAAATTCACGTTGTTGTAATGTTAATCTCTTATTTTCTCTGAATGGAGGAACCAGCCAAGACAAAGCTGGGTATCCAGAATGCCCAACCAAAAAGGTATTATGAGGGAACAAAGTATTTCTGTTTTGTGTAGCTATATGATAGAGTGGAGATTTCCTTAACACTCTTGCACAGTTTGCGGAACCAGGTTCACCACAATAAATACTTGTGAAGCGTAAATTAGCATCTACTGTTGCTTGTAAAACAATAGAAAAATATCCCTTTGCATTACAATACTCTCTTGCATTTTTAGGTTTCTCAATTTTTATATGTGTACAATCAATGATCCCTAACATATTAGAAATTCCAGATTGTAAATGAAACCTTTCACATATATTTCTCACATTATTAATATCTTGTGGCCATTTTACAGCTTCATCTATTTTCGTTAATAGCCAGGCAACAACTCTTCTTATTACTCTGAATGTAGAAGAAATTGATATATCAAATCTAGTTGCCAATGGAGTTAATGGTTCTGTGGAAGCTATAAAAGACAAAAATATATAAAAGCACAATTTTGGTTCTAAAGGTTTCAGACCAAACTTATGTGTTGCTATATATCCTGATTTTTCTAAATCATCTGAAACAAGTTATTTTCAATTAGCTTAAGAACTATACAGTTAACAATACCTGTACAGTAAATAATTTATAATACCGATGAGTCTGTTAGCATTCTTGCGGGATAAGATTAAATGATTCTTAAATTCGACATCAGTCCATGATTCTACAATATGTAAGTAGTCATCCACTCGTTTCTTTCGTAATCTTAATAAATATCGCATAAGGGGAAAAAAGAGTCTATCTTCTTCATCTTCATCCGATATCTCTGATCTTGCACTACTTAAATCACTCCAACTACTTGTTTCACTATCATCACTACTATTTATGAAGTCAGCTAAGAATACTGAAAGTTTTTTTTTATTCATCCTATTAAGTACATTATCAAATTTAGTCTTTGATATACTTTTGTCAATAAGATTTTTTTTTTTTTTTTAAGTGTAATAAACTTATAAAGACTTTAAACGTAATAAATATATAAATTTTTATTTATAGAATAATTTATTGGAAAATACAAACAAATAATAAATTGTCAGTTGTTGACACAAAGGTTTTTCCCAAACATGCAAGCTAAAGTTTTTCAATTTTCAGGATAGATACAAATTTAATAAAATTATTATTAACGTTAATAATTAGTTAAATTTTATATTATATTTTTTATTTAATCCTAACATTCCAATGTTTTGCAAAATTCTTGTTTGCGGGAAGACGAGATGTAAGTGTTTGTCAGTAAGTCAGTAAATTAGTCATCTACTACTAGTTTCTTAGCTTGTGGAGGTAGATGCCTAATTAATGTCTACCCTGTACACTCCTCTATTTCGAATATGCCAATAGAATCTGACAGAAGAATAGGAAAATCTTGACATATTGTTGCAATAGGGAAATGATACAAAGAGCTCCGCTATTTCTTTTTTAGCAAATAATGGCTAATTAGGAGACAAAAGTTTTTTTATATTTCAGTATTTCAAAGTTAATTTATAATTATAATTATTATAATAATAATAAAGCATTTATTGCTGTTCTTGTTGTTTAGGTACATTTAAGTGTGTCTGTAAACTTAATTAATAAATTTGAAATTAAACCGTCAAACAGTCGTAACTTGCAGCTTGTCTTACGGCATAGGCATTCTCTAATTTGATTGGTTTTTTTCCTCTATCTTTTGTTGACCGAGTTATCGTTGGATCCGCTATTTTCTTTATATCGTTCTCCCATCTCTTAATTTTTCCTTTTGTTATCTCATGGGTACCATTCTGTTATTATACTTGTCAATTTCTCCTCCCTCTCTGTCATTACTTGCCATTCCTTTCCAGTTTAGTTATTTGCAAGTTGAGTAAGTATGTTAGAAATTTGTTTTACTATTTATGTCAAGTAACTTTAATCGGTTCATTCTTTTAACATATATATAATTTTATCTCATTTCACTCTTTTAAGTATAATATCCACTTTTCTTTTATTGGCATTTCTGTATTTTACATGAATTTAATAAGTGATCAAAATCATCATCACTCATTAGAGATTACTCTTTCCATTTCTTTCTGCAAGTATTCTGCCGTAGATATTAATTGTTCACAGTAAATGTTCGTATATGAATAATATTTGCCAATTATTTTCTGTGACAGTTATTGTTTTCGAAAAGTTTGATATTGGTTTTGTTAAGTTCATCGAATTCCTATCCGGTATGGCATTTCTTAAAGATGGATTAGTCTTCTTTATGAAGTTCACTCTCAGTAGGAAATTCTTACCGTATAGCTTCTAACTCTACTAAAGTGTACCTTGTTGAAATCATCCAAACCTAGGCAGTAGGTTGCATGATATGTAATATTTAAAATTTTATTTTTTTAAAAGAAATGTTTATAACGGACACCTCAACAGTTTAAATTCTTTGATAGATCAACAATATTTTTTATAAAAAGAGAACTTAAGACCAGGATGCACGGTTTGGCCTTTGCCTGTCATCTGAAGGATTAAAAACGAAAAAAAAACCAAATGTTTATCATGATATGTTTTTTTCAATAACATGATTGTTTAAAAAATGTTTATAATTCGGTATAGTTATAAGTATGTATGTAGTCCTAGCTGGGAGTGAATTATATATTTTTTTTATTAATCATCTGTGGTTCTATAAATATAATCTGTATCCATGTAAACATTTTAGTAGCATATATAGGTACTTAATTTAGAATTTAGATATCCCGCCGCAACGCAAAAATATAAAGAAAGAGTGAACTTGTATACTTATTAATTTTTTTTGCCAAAATGGCCGAGTCTTTATATGGTTATAAAAGGTATGAAAAATCCCTTGGATTGCTAACTACAAGGTTCGTATCATTACTAAAAAAAGCAAAGGACGGGGTTTTGGATTTAAAACATGTAAGTGCTGAGTGATGCTCAGATTTGGTTTGTTGTCAGTTACCGTCAAATAAGGGACAATTTGAATTTTGACCAAGTTTCTCTAATAACTTATTTATTACAGGCAACTGAGTTACTTGCTGTGAGACAAAAAAGACGAATATATGATATAACTAATGTTTTAGAAGGAATCGGATTGATAGAAAAGAGAAGTAAGAATAGTATACAGTGGAAGTAAGCTTATTTTTATATATATTGTGTATTTGTTATTAAAATACTCGTTATATTTATTATATAGTAGCTTGTAATTTATTATAGAGGAGCAAGTCCTGACGGCAATACATCAGAAATAGGAAAAAAAGTTACACTTCTGCGAAAACAAATAGGTCTATTAGAAGAGCATGAAGAGTTATTAGATAAGTATGTTAATGTTTCCATGATTGTTTAACAATCATTAGTTATAACTTCAAATAACAGGAATTGTAGAATTTCATATTTTATTTATTTTTAGGCAAATGCATTGGATAGAACAGAGTATAAAAAATGTTTTAGATGATGCCGATAATGAAGCTCTATCTTATGTCTCTCAAAGTGATGTCAAAAAATGTTTTGATGACAGTCAAGTTTTGGTTTTAGAAGCACAGCTTGGTGCTGATGTGGCTGTAGGACAACTGGCTAAGGTATGGCTAATTTTATTAAATAAAGTTTTAAAAATGAAGTACCTCACTGAGATAATTATGAATAGATTCTATAGTTTTTATTAGTTTGTCATTTGTTGTAAAAATTTTAATAGCTAATATTAAAATTTTTTACTATGGTCCATTTCTTATATTGTTATTAGTCTTAAATGTATCGCAATATATATCTAAAAATCTTTACTTACTCTTGCAGGACAATGAACCACATCAGTACTTTTTGCATTTGAAATCGAGTGAAACTGTTGGAGTTATATTATTGTGTGATATTGAAAAAGAAAAGGTAAGAGAAATTTAAGTTACACCAAAAAATTGTTTGTAATTGCTATTTAATAAATTGAATTATGTATATTTGTTTTACCTATTAAAGAATTATGCCTACAATATATAATCTATAATTAAAAATTTATAGAAAATAATGGTAACTATGTAACAACTGATTATTTTACTTTTACTATAGAAAATATAGTTCAATAATTTGTTTTTAGATAATAGATGATGACAGTATGGATGGTGACATTGAATGGTTTTCAGAAAGTGAAACAAAAAATTCACAAGGTAAGTTGTTGAAGTATTATAATTAGTGTGTTAATTATTTAAATTTCTACAATAATTTAACATATTTCTTTAGAATTCATTATGATCAGTCATCAAATGAAACTTTATAAACAATTTATCTATTAAAAAATCTATCTATTTAAAAAAATGTGATTTATAAAAATGTATTTTTTTTTCTAGACTATCTTTTAAGACTAAGTCCACCGGTAACAAAACAAGATTTTTCTTTTTCATTGTATGGAACAGAAGGTATATGTGATTTATTTGATATTCCATGTCCAAATCAATAAGTTTCTTAAGAATCATTACACTTTCTTTGTACAAATTATGTATGTTTTTTACATTAGTATTTGAGATCAATTTTTTTATTAATATTGTAAATAGTAAGTATACAATGTTAATCAAGGTTATAATAAATAAAAAATACTCTTATATTCTGTTTTTATTTCTTAACCTTAGGTTTTGTAACAAATCTGTCTAAAACCCCAAATGATTCCTTATGTCTGGTTATATTTTGTTCTTCTGGTTCTTTTAGTAATTTCTTCATTTCATTTTTCTGGTTAATAAACTCCTAGAAATAAATCTCTCAATTTCTTAAAAGTCCATATAAAGTATATGTAAAAGTAATCGGAAATATAAATTAAATATAAAATGTATATTGGTCAGAAATTCACTTTTTTTTCACAATATGCTTCACTAAAAAAAAACTAAGTGGTAGTAGTAATTAATTAAAAAATAATATTACCTTTCGAGCTGCTTCTTTTATTATTTTCTTTCTTGCAATGTTGGTTTTCCCTTTTTTCTTATGTTTTGGAGTGAAGTCTACTTTTTTAGGCTTTACGTACTATAACAATGAAATGTGAAATATGCATTTATACATCTTTGACATAGAAGACAGAAAAAAAAAAATTAAAATGTATGGTCAAGATATGAAAAAAAAAAATAGAGCAAGATATTCTTTATTCAATTTTTTGAATAAGACTATATTTTCTGAAATTTTAAGTTTGAGAAAGTTTTATTGGATAAAATCAACGAATTTTAAAGCCATGTTTGAATTTTGTCATTATCAAATAGAACAAATATGCATACAAAATATGAACAAGTACAAACCAAAAGATTTTTGCGTGCCGCCAATCTATCCTGCATTGAAGGAACATCAACTTCCATAACTTCAAATGGATTAAGAGTGATAAGTTCTGCAGGAATCTTTTCAAGTAGTGCCTTGACTTCTGCCTCCTTTCTTTGTTTCTTGTTCTGAAAGGGATTGCTCTCCAGTGCATCAAAGTTAGGCTCACCGCTGCCTGTTGAATTAATTATATTATTATATTAAACTACATAAATAGGAATTCATTTAGCCAATAAAAAATAATTGAATAGCACAATTATTAAAATTTATCAATACATATAATATTCCCGGGAGGACCATATTTTAGTAATAATATTTAAAAACTTACTTACGTACTTTTAAAAAGAACATTATTTACCTGGCACAATTATACTAGTAAATCCTCCGCTAGTACCTATACCTAAAACATCTTCATATGGACAAAATTTGAAGTTTTTTATTGATTTTGCCATTCTATGTCTAAGATAAGGGCCATCTGTTGTTTGTGAACAGCAGTTACTAAAATGTTAAATTATGCTTGTAAATTTTACAGGTATAACTTTTTTATACTTACATTTATTTAATGATAAAAATCTCAATTTCGAAAAAAAAATCAAAATATAAAAATCAATAATATTAATAGAATTAATATATGAGCAATTCAGAAAGAGAAAATTAAATATTGATAATATTTTATATTGTTATTATATTTTTAAGTTATCATACCTGTATACTTCAACAGTTTCTCCTAATCCAACAGCCAACAAGTCCTTTTGTGAGAAATCAAGATGGACAGGAGCACTTCGTAGTTTATAATGTTGTAGAGGTCCATCTAGATTTCTTATATCCCAAATCTTTAAACTTCTGTCAACACCTGAAGTCGCCATGTACCTTAATTTTATAAAAAATCGGTAAAAGTTGGGTAATTATGAGTTGACTGATTTTTAATTTAACTGGAAATATATGAACGTACATGCCCCTATCATCAACAGATATAGCAGTCAATGGTGTTTTGTGGCACAACATCTTTGCTAAGGGTTTCTTTGAGCTTGGTGACCATAATGATACAACACCTTTTGGATTTCCCAAACAAACAGTGCCATTGTATGGATTTTGTGTCATTACAGATGTCCTACCCATGTGGTTATTGAAGTGACCAACTATTTCTCCTATAGATATGTCAAGCCATGACATAAATCCAAATTCATTCTATATAACAATAAAAAATAAATTTAAGAAACCTCTTTAATTTTCAGAAATTTATAATAGGTAAATAAAGAAATACATACAACTGCAGCAAGTAAGAAATGATAAGGCAAAAATTCCATCCTCAATATTTTGTCCATTTTTTTAACACAATGTAGTTCAGTTCCTGTATTATCATATATATAAAGCCATTCCTTTTGTGCCGCTGCTACCATTGTTTCTACATGCAACCAACTGAAAAAATTAATGGAGTTATTAAATATTGCCTACTGCTTTCTTGTTTCAACAGACAAAATATGTGCAGTAAAAAAAATGATTCATAAACAATAACTATATTATGAAGTAGTCATACCAATCAATATAATAAAATATATTATACAAAAAAAAATACCTGATATCATGTATTGACTCCATAACATTAATTTCAAAATGTAATTTTTTGGTGACCCAGTCAAATGCAGCGAAGTGACCTTTGGTACTACCCAAAAGTAAATGTCTACCGTTGCGAGAGTATTTAGCATTATAAGGACCAAAATCTAGGTTTAATTCAAATATTTTTGTAGCTGCAGTAATGTCAACATTATCTGATATGACTTTTTGTGTAATCGCTGTTGTTCTATTATCTTCATCCACTTCTAAAAACCTTAAAAAAATGTGCTATATATAGTTAAAAACTGTAATACAATGTATAAGAAGTATATATAAAAAATGTCATCAGATATACTCAAATCATAAAAATAAATATATACCCGTGTTCTTCAGTCAATAAAATATCAGCTCTAGCAGCTTGATCTTGTGCATATTTGTATTTTTTTTCTCTTTTTTTCAACTTCAATGCATGAAGTGGATGCACTACACCTTTTCCACTAAAACCTTCACCTCTGGAATGATGCTCCAACCTCTTTGGGTCAATAGGAGCTTTACCAGAAAAAAACTTTTTTGGTTTTTCAACAGCATTTTTTTTATTTCTATTGTTATCCTAAAAATATTAAAGAGTTAGCAAAATAACAGAAAACCGTACTAAAGTTGTTCAATGACATTAAAGCATTTACATACTTTATACTTTTGAATGTTGACTAGTTTTGTTGAACTCTTAATCGTAAATACTTTTACATTTTCATCTTTTTTCTGAGGCTTTTCTTCATTGTTGGCTTCGGCTTCAAAGTATCGTGTCTGTAAAGGTGTATTTTCACGTTAAATTAATTACTTTATAATTACTTGTTAACTATTATTGAACGCTATTACATTTACCATTTCTTGTTTTTTAATTTGGTTCTTCATCTTCAGATAATATTTTATAAAACACAAAAGAATATTAATTTACTGCGGCAATGCACATGTTTAGTTTCCGTTTTACCACATGAGTTTGACGAGTGCCAGTTGACATTTGACAGTAGTTGTTGTTTATGATGTTCGCTAAATAGTAGGCAAAGACTTAGAGAGTTCATAAAATTATTATTAAGTTTTGACTAACTTTGATATAAGTACTATAAAAGCCCCGGGTGGGTTTGAAACTAATAGGCTAAATTCCAATAAATTTAACGTGAGTACGGTCATATAGCTTAAGATCATAAAAAAGACTACATCCAAGCTTTTTTGTTGTTAGTAATTAATTGATGTTACTAGGTATAGATCACTAAATAATTTTAAAAGCTATAGACTATTCTTTCTAGCGATGGAGTGCGACTTTTGTAATAAATTTTTTAAGAACTTGAACGTGGCTGGTTTAGTAATTGTAGCAAAACTTTGCTTATGAAAAGTTATAGATTGTAAGAAGTATATTTTGTGATTCATCCTCAGTCTGCCAGCACACGCACAGAAATCCTGTACTTGATGTAAAAGTACCTGAAATTGTTGTGGATTGTAGCGTTGTTTATTTAGGGATCCATAACTTGCTAGCAAAATGAAGAGCGAAAATTGGACCCTGCACTTCATCAATAAATTTAGCAATCTATATATAATTGTATTTATCGACAAAAAGTCCATATCTATTAAGTGACTTTCGGAAAAACCTATTTTTGATATTAAAATTATATATGGCTTGGTAGTCACTTGGTTCTCAATTGAATTGTGTGTATATACTAATATATAAATAAGGATGTAGAGATATGCGAGATACTAGCTGGGACTTTCTACACCAAGAGATCACCATCAACGTCATGCACTAGTATACAGAATCATAAAAAAACATAATATGGAAACAATCAACATAATATGGAAACAATCAACATAATATGGAAACAATCAACTTGGTGGACACAAAAGCAAGTTTAAGAAAACGACACGGCGAAGATATTGTAGATGTTCGTCCAGACATGTTACGTACAATAGACCAGATGTCATTTACATGTAGAATAAAACAATTAAAAAAACATATTTACTAGATATGACAATATGGTCCGACTATGATATAAGAGTAAAAAAATACGATCAACTAAGCAAATATCATTTATTACGATAAGAGGAAACCGAATTATAGAAAACCAAGACTCAAATAGTACTACTAGTTATAGGAGCGTCCGGAATAGTCCCAAAGAATATTCATAAATATTATATACAGAATCAAATACTAACATACACACAATGCAAGAACAATCTGTCATGCATACCATAACTATTTTATCAAAAGTTTTAGTACTAATATAATAATAATATTTATAATATGATTTAGATGTTTGTAGTCTTGGCTTCAAATAATTAAATTATATTATGCAAGTTTTATAATAAAATATAAAATTAAATTAATAAGCTATTTGTTTATAGAAAATTGTGTGCTGTTAAAACTGTTTAAAAATGCTCTACCAGCGCATTCCACAGTCCAGGTAATGTTGTCAATCTAAAGTCTAAGAAAAACCTATAAATGTGATATTTTATTGTTAAATCTTATGTTCATCTGTAATAGAGCTTTCATTATTCATTATTCATTTCATTATTCAGTAATTTAGTAATGTAGTGCTTTTATTTTGTCTACAAAGAAAAGATCAAATACAATAGCATCAGAAGATGCTATAAGCACGGTTGTTGTTCGATATTCGCTTTATTAAACGAATTCGAAATTTGAATATCGCGCGTAACTTTGGTCTAACCAAAAGCAAGGCTGGAAAGGAGCATACAGTATCGGGCGCTTGGCGGGGACCTTATTTGAAAATGGTGATCGCGACGCCACGTGAGCAATTCAATCGTCTGCCGCAAAATATATAAAACTGTTGATTTATTTGGAGATTTCAGTATGCAAATATAGTCTAACGCCTACCTTAGCTAAGGGATTGTCGTGAGTGTGTGTAGAAGTTTAAACGTGACGAAGTCCCTCTATATGTTAATTGGCGGTGCCACCACGTGCCTCCTACCCCCAGAAAGTGAATATAAGAATTGAAGAACTTCGAGTGCCGGGTCTGGATAGCTACAATCCTTAACTGTAAGTACTTCTTGTTCCGACCATCGTGTATAACTAATCTGTTACTTATCTTTGCAACCAGAAGAACTACTATTTAATTCGTGTTCTGACTCAGTGACGCTTACAGGCCGTCTTGGCTAGTTCGTTTCGTTACAACTTTTTGATTTTGAAATCCGGGAAGGTGCCCGATAGCTTTATTGTGTTTTATTTTATAACCAATATACAGCGGATTTTCTATTAACCCCTGATGTGAAGGGGATCCGCAATTTTTATAATCCCGTCGTCTACTGCTTACACTTCATGAAGCGGAACAGTCTTGTACTGAAGTATTTTTTTAGTTTGTATATATATTGATAATTATAAAATATGTTTTTTTTCCTTAATTAAAAAATAAATCAGAAATACTAAAGAATAATTGTTTATTAACGTTGATGGAAATAAAAAACAAAATAGCAAATTTTATTACATTCTCTTACAATATATATCATGTAGGAACTATACAGGTTGTTCACATTTTGTTAACATTATCAGTTAGGGAAAAATATTTAGGAGAGTTGAGCTTGTGACTAATATTATAAGCTATGCCTAACTATTTTCTACATTTCTCTTTTATTCCGATTTCACGTAACAACCATAACCTTAAAAATATACAAATAGATTCCTATTAAATTTTATTGCTTATATGATGTTATTCTTTTGAAATGACACCATATTCCGGAAAGAAACCATTTGCTCTACCATTTAAATTAATTTAGAATAAAATAAATCGATGCGCGAACAAACGAAAAGATAACCCTACAAAAAAATATGTTTTGAATTTTGTCTGAGGTAGCTAATGTTATTCAAATAATAAAGTTACTATTTTATTTTAATGTGTATGCATATAAAGCTAATAGCTTTAAGAATATTGTAGGTACCTACGCAGGAGACTGATATAATATTGTTTTATTACATATTTTGTTTATTTTAAATATTCAATGAGGGTTTTTGGAGAAGCGGCTCAGATCTTTGGTTATATATAACAGGACTGTAGAAGTATGTACTCGTATATCGCTGTATTTTGTCATTGCTTGTAAATATAGTAGTCTTCTAAAATCTCATTACGGTTAGCTTACAAATAGGAGTGCGACATCAGCCTCTTCTTAGTTTATACAAAGTTTTCTTCCCCTTTCATTCATCCAGTTGTTTCCTGTATTGGGTTAGAATACTGGGTATAAGTTATTTTTGCACGTGGATGTCGCAATAAATTACTAAAATATCTTCGAAAAATCAAACAAAAAAAGTTATAAAATATATTGCAAATAATTTTCATGTAGATTTATTATTCAGTGACTCTCACTTTATCTTTAATGTATCATTGTCAAAATTGCGTTTTCCGCTAATGACGGATCTAAAATGATAAGTCACAGCAAGTATTTTTTATTACAGCCAATGGCATAGTCTATTCATCCTTGTAGTAAAAACATTTTTCATGTATATATTTAATAACAAAGAACTAGGTTAAATTTGATTTGATTAAAATTGTATTTTTAGCATATTAATTAAAGATTATAGCACTTCACTACACATAATAACTCGAAAATAAAAGATCATTATCTTATAGCAGATTGACAATTTTAATATTTTATTATAAGCTGAAGCGTAGTATATAGGTAAACGCGTTATGAAGTTCGGAGTCACAATAACCACTTAGTTTTTTTCCCATACTTTATTAACGTTTACACTTTTAATAAATTTAAGAGATTATTTTTAACTTTTAATTTTTGTTTTTTATTTTTTATACCTCTATGGCTGAACTAAACTAAACCCGTGTCTCGGCCACAGATTGTTTTTTCTTATATTTTGATTCTAGATACAAATTATATTTACATAAAATCATGACAACTAAAAATATAATTAAACTTAATTTCTAAACAAGCTTCAAGAAACATAAATAATAAATAAATTACGATTTAAAAAATTTTCATGATATTCACCACAACAAGTAGTCCATCATTATATGACGTATGTAATTTGCTTTTCTTGTGCTTCTCTTTCCATTTAATACCCATGTTATACAAAGTCGTCATGTTGTTGAATTCGCAACTTATAATTTCGAAAAGAAATATTGTATTATCTATTCTGTTCTTTTAATTTAAAACATTTAATAACTATATGAAAAAAACTTTCGCCATCTTGTTGCGTCATAACAATAACTTCATTTGGATTATTTTGTTATGCTCGATGAATCTTTTCAATTCAATTTTGATATAGATCAAAATATAAGTGGTATTTTGTTACATTCGCCATATTAATATGTCCATATGAAATTAAAAATTTTCATTCATTGTAAAAGTCGTTCTAGGAAAGCATTTAAAATAATTTAACTTCATATAAATAGGAAATTCTGTCACTATGAAATAAATTTTTTTATTTTATTTATAATCAAAATATAAAATGGAATGAATAAACAACTATTTAATTATTTATTATTTTATTCTCTTTAACAACACATACTCAATATTTTACAGAAACGTATATGACAATCAGAATAACATAGTAATAGGTAGGTTTTATAAATGCGAATATCATTATTGATCAGTGTACTGACGCGACTTGAATACAATGTATATTCGTAAAATATTTAACAGAATTGTTGATTATCTTAATGTTATAAACGATAATTGCACATTGTCGAGTGAAGCATGTTAAATAAAACATTGCAAAATAACACCAACCTCCCTCGATTTGAGACATCACATCCTCAAAGGTAACAACAAATAAGTAACACGTAACTTAATCACAGCGAGTGAACATTGGCTAACAAAGAAATTATTAATTTATCCCTAAACTGGTTATCAATTAATGACTGAATTATATAACTTACTTGATCTAATGAGATCGTTATTTACTAATGTTAATAAGAACGTCCGTCGAGACGTGATTATTATGTATTCACAATTTATTTACAAACTGACTAGAGTCCGCTAAAAGTTTAATTTTATTTCGTTTCTTTAACTGCACACCAATAAGTCTCAGTACGTCGGCTGTCGAGTGCCCCCGTAGAGCATTTGGCACATAGCTGGTGTGAACGTGACATAGAGTAACATTCTTAAATGCTATACGTTCATTTTATCGATAAAAAGTTTTTTAATTTTCACTAAAAACGGTCCCCTCCGACCGTAGACAGATATCTATAACATAATGTCTAATTAATAAGTTACATATTTACACGTCAGATCCCGGTCGCATGTAGTGTCGTGTCGACATCCCCTAATACAACTGTATAAACTTTTCCTAACATTAACTTATTTTAAGCATATACGAGTAACAATATTTAAAATTCATTTCGATTTAAATTTAAGTCCATCTTATTGACTAGTAGTCGAATTTTCGAACGGTAACGTGATGTCTTAAAGAATTCACACATCGTATACAACGGTTACAAAATAGACATCATATCTAAACGGAACACAACGCTCAGAGAAACCTCCGCACCGTCACTCTGCACTCGGACACACGGACGCATCACGCTTTGACACTCGCGTCAGTCTCAACATACACCTTTGGTAAGTAGTATAATATAATGTAAGATTGTTCTAGACCTCCTTATATATTTCAGTCGCAACGAGCGCCTCCAGCGGAGGCGGCGGCGCATCTTATATGGGCGTGGGCAGCACCGTGAAGTCCTGTAGTGCGCTCTTTACGGTCTCGTAGATGGGTCTGTTTTCGTCTGGGCAATAGCCTTCGGGAGAGCACAGCGTTTGCAGCTTGGTGAGATAGGAGTCGAAGTTGTCGTGCGCGGGCTTGTCCCCGGGAGGCGGCGGTGGCGCCCCGGGCGGCGCCCCGGCTGCGCCCGCCGCGGGGGCCGCGCCGCCGCCCGGGATCTTCACGTGCTCCAGGAGCGTGATCACGTTGTTGCGGAGGCTCTCGTAGTATTCATTCAAGTTACTGTTGCGGTGGATGATGAGCTGGTTTTCCTGTAAAAAAATCTATTATCACTTGTGGCGCTCGACTTTTTTAACAACGCGAGGGATCCGGCTCCTCTTTGGAGTGACTACCGTATCACATAGTAATGAAGTAGTACTCACAAGTGCATGTGATAGTTGTTGTTAGCACTCAAAGTTGGATGTTTGGAGCCATGACTCTACCATCTACGTTATCAGACAAAGATTTAATCAATTTTGGTTTTGTGATGTCGCGATGAACGTTTATTGTTGTGGGTGTTCGTGAAAAGGATTAATTTTCCTCAAATAGATGATTATCCAAACTTACCCTTTCGCCGTGGCTGAGATGAGACTCCATGGCGTTTATGTCCGATTTCAAACGTAACATCTGCGACTCGACCCTCGCATTCTCGCGCTGCAGCTCAGTAATTTCCTGCTCCAGTGTCATCAGATCTTCGCCATTTCCTGTCTGCATGTTAATGTCCATGCCTGTTACAAAATCGTCTTACGTTAATTAAATTTACCTAACATTTATATTATCTAACCTAACAAGGAGACAAAATTTTCTTCAATAACAAATTCTTTGAGCTGAGAAATTCTTACTCCGATGAAACCCATAAATATGCTAATGACGGGTAATTAGAACACAATACCGACCTGAATAGGGTTTGGGGTACAGCGGCGTAATATCATCGGGGTACTTCGGTTTCTTTGGTTGCGGTGTTGGTGTAGTTGCCCCAGCTACCGGGCAACCAGACAGCGAGCGATGGGTTAGAAACGAACCGTTTATATGTCCTGATCCATCACATCCAGGGGTGGGACAGTTCACACCATCGAATTTTATAGCAGATGCCGCAGCTGCCACTGCTGCCTTGTGTTGCTCTACAGTCCCGCCACTTTCTAGTACACGCATTTTGTTTCTGTTTGCGATAGGGCAGCCAGACGCGCTGGGGATTGGAAGAATAATATCATTATTTAATGTGTCTCCGCATGAAAAAACAAAATACAAGAAAAGATAATATAAAATAGTACGAAATACAGAAAAGGCGGTGGAGATAGATATCTAATTGTGTTACTGGTATTTTTTAATCTTCCTATTTTATAAAAGACTATTTAATCGCAATTTTTTCCTTTAAATATCAATACATTTCGACATTACCATAAGAATATGATAAACAACTTAATTAACATACCGAATACTTATTAATGTTTACCAATTATAATAATTTATTCGATTACTACTTTACATTGAATTCAAAACTATATTTGCCTACAATTTAAAGTTTACGCACCTAATTATATTACGTGAGCCAAAATACTGTCGGGTGAATACCATCATTTGATCTTACCTTCTATGTGATAAAAATTTTCCTGTAGCATGCCCAGATCCATCACAGCCCGGTATAGGGCATCTAAGCAGCGTGGAAATATCAACAAGCTTATTTATAACAGATGCAATACAATATTACGATATATTTTTTTATTTCACAGCCGCACTATCAAGGAGTTACGTAATGTCGTAAAATAAACAGTCGCCTTAGAATTTGATATAAGTAAGATTACATTCATTTGAGATTCATTGATTTATTATTAATTTATTCCGTCTTGTCTTTTTTTTTAGATTTAATTTAGTAAAAACACAACCCTATCTCGTCAGTTAGTTTCGGCAAGAAAAACATGTTACGAAAACGAACTTCTTATCACAATTGTCGCGTTAATTAGGTTTAAACAATTGTTATAACACACTACTTAATCGTTATCTATTTAAATGGATTTAAGTTATAACTGAGAATTTTTTAATTTTTCAAATCCTTTAACTCACCTCAGTGGCTCAGAATCCTGGCCATCTCTGGGCTTGCTCTTCGGTTTGTTAGCCCTAGGGCAGCCAGATAGGGACCGGTGAGAGGAGTAGTTCCCGGTGACATGGCCCGAACCGTCGCAGCCAGGGGTCGGGCACTTCAGCTCTTGCGAGTGAGGCTGCAGCTGGGAGCGATCCGCGCGAGGACACCCCGACAGGCTGCACATATACAAACTGCTTACAATGCCGTGGCGGAGTAATGGAGGGAGACTTGTGGTTGCAACACATTTTAACTGACTTTAAAAAAAAATCTCTGTTTCACTCTGTACAAAAATACATAATGTACAAACATGTAGACGATTATTTCTAAAACTAATAAACAGATTTTTATATTTTTTTTATCCACGTTTTTTAAGCACAGTATTAGTATATACTAATATAGGTAATATATTCAGGTAACATTCTTACAGACTGAATTATTTATGTCAATATAAGACATTAAGGTACTTAACTTCAGATTTAAAATATTGTCTCAAAAAGTATTTAGAAGATTTGATATTTTTTTTTGATAATATATTTCGCATTCTTTAGAGAATTTGAGTATTTAAACTGCTGACTTATTTACCATATGGTACATACGTATGTTTGTACTAAGTTATTATTAGAAATACGAGAAAGAGTATTATCATTCTGGATTTTTATACGTACTCGTATATTATTATTATACTTAAGATGTCTGTGAAATATAGAAATACAAAAATTAAAAAAAATATTTCATTTGTATCGACTAAAAAAGGTTACATACATTTGGAAAGTCAGAAACAAAAATAGGAAAAGATATAATTCGACAACTATAAGAAACAATAAATAATTTCATGAAAAAGTTGTCTCCCAATTGCCATATAGACTAATCTCTAGATTGTATGATATATTGAAAAATTTGTTAAATAGGTTTAATAACAATTTTCATTAAAATTCAATTATTGAAAATGGGAAAAATGAAAACAAAAATCAAGCACACATCTAAATAATCGGTATTTTGATGTTAAATATAAAAAAAAAAATCGGCTCAAATCTACATAAATACAAATACTTAAGATGGCTCCTACGTTTTACGTATCAACAATTTACGTATTAACAATAGAAAAATTATGCATCAACAAATCAATGGCGGATTTTCCCTTTGCAGTTTTAGATTTTTGAAGTCGTTCTAGATTTAGATTTTTGAAGGTTCTTATTTTTCAAAAATTGCTTTATTAAGATAAATTGTATCGTTTATATAAGAGTACATTTAAATTTTTTTAAGTTAATATTTTTTTTATTTAGTGATAACTCTATTTTAGTTAAAAACAAAACATACGAGAGTTGCGATTAATTAAAAAAACACTACAACACAACATGCGACCAATGGTTAAATTAAAGTTATAAAAAATAATTTATTGAAAATAATGGAAAGTTATAATTTAAAAAATAATAAAATTAAAATATTTTATTCTCTTAGTTGCACTAAATTAAAATTGTAATGATAATTCTTCACTCTATAGTACTTAATATCTACATATTAAGTACTTAATTGGTAAATTATCATCTTTAATCATAAATATCTATCACACTCTACTGAAGAGAAATTTGGTACACTTAAGACGATTAAAATAATACGCATGGTTGTAATTTGTTATTATTTACGATTAGTATAATATATATACGTCTGAATTCTATTAAAAGATTTAAGTAATTCTTTATAACAATAAAGATGCACACACAAAATTCTGTTTTTAAATCGTTCGTGTCGCGTCTGTGTGCTCGTGTGCAAAATCACAACGATATGTTAAAATATAATTCATAACCAAAGTCTGTAATGCATCTGAAGTCAGCGTTCCTTCATGCGGTTAGTTTGCAGCGAAACCTCGTGAAGAGTCAATCGACGGATATGCGCAAAGTGGAAACGGAGCACAAATAGTGATATTACGCTAATGCTGTATTCATATTTGCGCAAATATTCCCGCTTGCCTGCGGTGAGTTGCGAAGTTGCCAGAAACGTGTCCGGAACCGTCGCAACTGTGGACGGGGCAGTGGAGGAGCTCCCTCGACTCACGTACTCGGTAACCCTGTTTCCCGTAAAAGTCGTCGCGGTGGTAGCTATACGTAAATAAATTAACAAATCTATTAACAAGAGATGCTCTCATTATTACTGTTTTGAATGCAACTCGCTACATCAAACATTCCGCCTACTTCACGTATTAATGCCGTCTCAATTTATGTAATATTATCAAGGCATCTGGTAATCTGTTTTGGCAACAAATATTCTTCTTAAACTTTTATACGGTCATTATTTACGTAAAAGTGATGTATCTTCAAGAGAACACTAATTAACACAATGTGACGAGAAATATTATAAATAGAAGGATACTTAATCAATTATATCCTACCTGTTTTGTCGCATAGTTAGCTTTGTGGCACGTTTGTATATATATCTTATCTGAGTATGTAGAGCGCCGTCGGTCGGCGCACGCGCACGCGCCGCCGGTATATTTAGACTGACGGATCGAGTATGTGACTACTGAGTACCAACTACTGACTTTTGGATATCTAATAGCTTCATTATAAGATACGTTCAAATCCCACACCATCGTTTATTTAATCATACACTTTATTTATAAATGGATTGATTTTTCACTTCATACATACTCGCGCAAAAACTGTTATTAATTTGAAATTTTGTTTTGCTTACAATTAGTTTAAAAACAAGTTTTAAATTAAATAGACATATTTTAAAATATAGTTAAAGTATATTACAATCTTTGTTTGTTTCGAACCATTGTTTTACGATATTTATTTATACATTTGTAACTTATCGAATGTTAAAATTACACAATTACGAAGTAAATGATAACAAAATATGTTATAAATCTTTTGATAAGAGCTTAGGATAAAAATTATCACACACTCATACACACATCGCTTATAAAAATATGTGTTACCCAAACTATGAATGTATAAATGTTGCTGTATTCGTTATTGAGTGTAAACTATTGTAGCCGTATTTTGTGTATATGTGTATGTCCATATCACTTAAAAATTATTGAAAGTATGGAAATCTTAAAATGATTTAGTTTGTTACAGCTTCTTCCATACCTGTAACGTATCTTCGAGAATCAGGAATGATGTAATGATGTGATGATGATACTATCACATATTTAATTTACTGTTCCAGTGTGTTGTCAGTGGTACAGTATAGTGTAGTCGGATACTTTACTAATACTAGGTCAACAAATCAAACTCACACGAAATAGTCTCACAGACGAAGAAATATTCAAAGTATTTGACGAGTAAAAATTATATTTGTAAAAATCACTCTATTCACAAAACTTTAGTGAATATGAGAATACTAACAAATTAATTATAATTTATATACTTTGTTTTTTTTTTATCATACAAAGAACAAAGGTTAACAGACAGCGAAAAGACAGCTTTTATAAACAGTGACCACTGACTCACATTAGTTTCGTACGTACGTTCGTTTAGTAACATATTTACAAACATTCAAAATATATCCTAGAGCTTAGAGTATGCGGCTTATTAATTGCGTAATATATATCCTTTACACAAAAGGTTTTTTTTAAAGATTGTTTTGTTTGTTTATTATGGTATTTTTTTAATAAGTCAAATAAGACATAATTTCAAAATAAGTGGGTTAAGTTTTGTACCGAACATTAATTTGTGGTTGTGCTTACCTTTTTGTCTATAGCATAAAGTGAAGCAACCCAATTTAGTACAAAGCAACATGTGACATAAGGGTTATATTTACCTGCTGTCCTTTGGTTTGTCGTGCGGCGCGTGCGGCGGCGGCATGTAGCAGGGCGGCGAGTAGGGCGGCGCGTGCGGGGGGTATGCGGGCGGCGGGGGGTAGGCGCCGCACTGGTACTGATAGCCGCCGTAGCCGGCCGCGGCCGCCGCCGCCGCGTAGTCGGGCTGGCCGAGGCCGTAGCCGGCTACTGGGTGCGGACTTACACCGCCATAGCCTGTGTAACAATGGCATTTATTATATTGATGACTTTAGCACGGAGCTAAACGTAGTTGAAATTTAATGAAAATTATGTAAAATATTTTAACATACACGATGTTAAAATATTTTACATAATTTTCATATTTTTAATATGTAACTAAATCAGAAGGGCAACATTAAATTTTATATTTAGAGCAACATTTTTAAATAAAGAACAAACATAATATTACTCATATTATCCATTGAGTCTCCAAATTGTAATAATCTTAAAGTTATCAAACGACTGATAAAACTAATAACAAAATGTAGGTCAGGGATATGAATGTATCAATTTACATTTTAATTAGTACTCTTGTACGTGTCGCTCCGGCGACCGCACGTGTACGATGACACGAGCGCCTGCTGAGTTGTAATAGCAAAAGCGACCGGCGCAAAGCTAGCGGGAGTGATTAGCGCGGTCGCTTTTAATTTGTACAGCTTGTTTTATGGTACGATGCTACTATGAAAGGGGATTTTATGAAATGCATGTCTCTAGTTTTGTTTTTGTTGTATTTATAAAAGTCGAGAATAAATGCGAATCTTTGGGATATATTACTTCTTATGATTCCTTACCAGCTGCATCGCGGTGATAAGCTTCAAGGTAAGGATGGCTTCCACCGCTATCTGGTGTCGATTCTCGACTATATGAGACACCACCTGGGAAACTCCTACTGTTGGAAACAGATATATCATTTAGAAATATTAATTATTAAGTGTGAGGGAAAATATTTTATACTTATAAACTATTTATATTTAACCTATGTCACAGAATGCCTCACCTATGTGGTAAACGGGACACACTAAGGTCGAGAGTCTGGCCTTGTGGACTGGGTACTTGGGGACTTGCCGTAAGCTGGGGCGAAGCGCCCGGCTGCGGGCTGCCCCGGGCTCCGCCCCCACTGCCACCACCGGCGCTCGTGTATACCGGTGATGCGTATGGACCCTGTTGCATAAATGGGCTTTATCATATAGCTATTAGTCACGAATAAAATAATCTATAACTTTTGGGTACGATTCTATTCTCACCTGTGGACTGCCACTAGATGTGGATAGATCTATAGCTGGACGTGGATCACGAGGATCCCTTGGCGTGGGGCTTCGTGGCCGCTGAGCTTGAGCCGCGGCTATCTTCACAGAGAGATTGATTGCGGAGAAACCGGGGGGAACGCCCGGACCCATGGCGCTCACCCCGGCCACGCCGCCTACTCCACCGGCCTCGTAATGGTACATTGGTCTAGACAAGCCGCAAGGACTAATGAGTTGTGGACTATTTTCGTAACGCTATTAACGTAACCGCGGACGACTATAACTACGCTACAAATGTAAGTTTAGTAACGAGTCCCGTTTACCACATTTAGGCTAAATGAATATTTTGAAATTTCGTGTAGCTATGGGATAGGGTAATCCACGTACCTAGGATATATAGGCCCAGAATTGGTATCTTGCTCCGACTGGTCGGTTTTCATAGGTGTCGGCAAATGAGGGTCGTGGTACCGTTCTTCCTCCCATCCGTAGGGCCTTTGGGGGCACTGAGCTGGGTCGTACCGCTCGAAGGCTGGAGCTCCTTCGTAGCACCTAGCTTCGTACCCATACCGGGCTTCATTCATTTGACTGGGATATTGAAAAAAATGTGCTTAAAGACCAACTTTATTTGCGACTCGGATTAATAACGAATAATGTACTTTATAATAGTACTGAAATCATATAGCTCAGTATACCTGTAAGAGCGCACATGGTCGTCAGGCGGGCGCTCGTACGGCGAGCGCTGGTCGGGCGGCGCGCCGTACCCGGCGTGGCGCGTCTCCATGCCGGGGGAGTCGCGCTCGGGCTCGGCCGCCTCGCGCTTCGGCACCAGCAGCTCGGGCGCTTCGTGCTTCACGGCAGGACTCTGCGGCGATGCCGCCGGTAGACGGTCACGATCACGGGACGTGTCCGACGCGTGACTGTCACTTGATGTGCTTACTGACACTTGTGTAGAAGTAGCCGGTGCAGGCAATTGGACTGGACGAAATGATTTTTTTATTAGTATTCCATTTCATAGGTTTCCATATCATTTTGGTCTAAATAGTATATACCTGGAGGCCGACCTCTTTGTGAACGAGCGGCAGCTTTGCGTGCGGCGGCCGTCGGGCAGCCGGACAGAGAACGGTGCGTGCTTCTGTTAGAGCTAACGTGACCGCGCCCGTTGCACCCCGGCGTCGGACACTTTAAGATTGTCTCGTGCAACGCCAATACTGCCGGTCAAACACTTTATTAAGTACAGTTTTAGCGATAAGGATGTACTTTTGCGTCCCGTGGTGTTGTATTTGCAGTTATTATACTTTTTAGTGTCAATAATGTTTTCAAATATAAATCTAATCTTTCTCTGTTACTTGATGGTAGACAATTTATCTATAGACATAAAACCAATTTTTACTATGTTTATCTTAATTTATTTGGAGATGTTAAACTAAATTCCTATACAGATTTGTAAAATATTGCTCAAGCTCACGGTGTTATATACTATATTAAGTAATATTATCCTGGATAACAAGTACACTAAAAGCTGCCTATCATATATCTATTATAATATTCATAGTGCGGTAATATGTGATAATAAAACTAGATAAAAAAATACATGTAGCACATGGGTATAGAGTTAGTTTTGATTTTTTAATTAACTAAAATATATTTTTAGAGATTTGGTATTTTATTTGGCTTCATTGATTTCAGAATTATGTATGGTTGGTCTAATCCTTGTATGTATATTTTCAATAATCGAGCCACTGTTGTCATTGAAATGTAAGATCAAATAAGAATCAAAGTAACGAGTTTTATTACAAGCTAAGTCATTACTAACACAACCACTGATCTAAGATGTTCTTAAAATAACACATATTTTTACTAATATTCTTTTTTATAAATGAGTTTGCGAGATCAGCAGTCCAGCTACTACTCTATAATGGAGAATTTTATAAATATAGGCAATCAAAGGTCTTAGAATGATTCCAAAGATTCAAATGGTGTCCTGTTCTTGCTAATTAATTGACACCTGAATCAGTAGTTCATCTATCATAGTGAAAAAAAGTGTTGATCAAAATGTAACATTGTTTGGTTTAGTGCAATTTTCGAATTCATTTTTCTTAATAACTGTAATATGGATAAATAGGTCCGTAATTGGAAGGATAATTCATGTGCTGGAATGAAACATCTATAAATTGCACTAAAGTGCATGTAAGAGAATATACCGTTAATAAGAGACTTTAGCAGTTAATTTCTGGGTCCTAATTAAAATTAATATTTGTAAATGACATCTTTATTGTTTTGAAGTTAATACATATGAATCAAAAATAGGTTATAAAATAAGTTTTCAGTATTAAACGATTCGGAAACTTAAATAAAAAAGTTTTCAATTTTAAGGTGAATTATAAATTATTATTAGATTGAATTATGTTGTTGAAAATATTACCTAGTATAAAATCTTCTCCTTTGTGTTAGGAAACGCCAGCAGCTGTCATATGGTCAAGAGAACAACTTGTGATATATTTAAAATAATTTTATTGTTTTTTTACCAACTGATCTATATCAACACTTGTATATCTTAATTCATAAGATTTAATAGAAAACGATGTTAATCGTAGGCTATCAAATACGTTAATATGAGGTGAGCCTAATTTTTGAAAAACAAAACGTTTTAGATTCTCAAATTAATACAAAAAAAATGAATTTAATTTAATAAGGTTACTGAATCTTGAAATAACACTACTTTTCGCTTAACACAATAAATGGATTTAGTTCTTGCCTTAACAAACTAAGAAAAATCTGGAAGGAATCATTGATGTTGCTACATTTAAGCACATGTAAAATAAAAACTACTAAATAATGCAACCAAAAGTAATACTTTTAATTAAAATGATATTTAATGATAATACACAGATATGCGATAAAACAAAATGGTAAATGTACCTAAGTAATAAATAAATCTCAGTCTGCAAAATAAATGTTGAAAGCTACATTCAGATTAGTCATGTTTTAAGATTACTTACTCTCAGGTGTGACTTTGTCCTTTCTTGGGCATCCTGACAGACTGATGGACAAATAATAAAAAATCAATATACTTATCACACCAATCATATCGTACTACCAACCTATATCATGAAATGCCATTGTTTAAGTACCTAATCTTATATTCTACGCTCGTTTATTTTAAAAGTTCCCGCTGTCTGAAATGCATGGAAATCATCGTTCTTACCTTCGATGATGTGTATAGAGGCCAGTAACGTGGCCCTGCCCATTGCAACCAGGAGTCGGACACTTGTTGCCTTCTGCGGACAAATCGATTAACAAATTAGTATTTTGTTAATCATCGAGTGGGGCGTGGGTGCGAGCAGGTCGATCGATAGCAGCGGGCGTGCCGCAGGGCGTACCTGCGCAGTTCCGCCCACCACTCCGGACCCACCCCTCCACAACTTAAAAGAAAAAATAAAGAACGCCAGGCGGCTGCGCGGTCCGACTGACAATTTTTCTTTTAAGAGATACGGGGCGGTACTACTTCGCCCCGCCCAACAGCCTGACCCGTTTTTATTGCATGACGTAAATCCAGCATACGAGGAATCTCTACATACGTTATATACGATATTGACGTAGGTGGAGTTTAACTACATATAAATTCTGGTTATATTATTACAAGTGATATTTCACATATAAAACATTCAGAGCCTTTATTAAAACAATATGCCTACTTTAGTAGATTTCAAGTAACATATTCAAAGTATTAACTGTCTGAATATATAATATTGTATCATATATAGAAGTATTACCTAAATATTCTTTGATAATGTTAGACTTTATTAGACCAACTTTATTGTAAATTAGCTATCGCAAGCTCTGCCGACCTTGAAACAAACTTTGACTCATTCATAACACAAAGTTTAGTGTCGTTAAGAAGTTGGCAATGGGAGTCAGACGAACTGTACCTCGGACGACTGGCGGAGAGAGAGGGTTGAGGGGCCGTAAGTCTCGTGCGGGCTGGGCTGATGGGACAGTTCGGGCCTCCTGCAATGCGGTGGCTGCTCGTGACCCGGCGCCTGCCGGCTGCAAGACGGTGTACTGCTTTGATCCCTTGTGAATCGAACTCTTTTCATGATCATTTGAATAACCTCCAAAAGGTTCGCTAGGAAAACTGGAACCATGTATCTTGTGTTTAACTTCTGCTGGCGGTTTAAAAGCAGATTGTGTTGAATATGGTAACGAAGCTGTAGCAGCTTTGTATGCATTATAAAGCGACTGCTTATTAACGGAGATTATTTCAGCCGTTCTTCGTTTTGCGTCTCTGTCTTCTTCGTATTTGTCATCGTTTCTGTCTGACATATCTATTTCTAATTCGTTAGAGGATGAATCTGCTAATTCATCGAAATGAGCTACGTCGTAGGGATTAGGACTTTTGTCTATCTTATAATGATCTACACTGTTTTCATTTTCCATTTTTGTTGGTCTTTCAGAATTTTCTTCGATATCCATTTCATGCATGTTAGTGTTTAGTTCGTTGTTTTGGCAATGCATAGAAAAACTGCGATGAGAGTTATCAGCACTGTCGGAAGATAAAGATGGCGACGATGGTAACATCTTGTCTGACCGTTTATCGTTGAATATATTATCAAAGTCGTTGGCATCTTCATTATCGTCATTGGGCATCGAAGAATGATCTCGAGCCCAGCAACTTAAAGTTTTAAGAGCATTTTGTGTTTTTTCAACCAAAGATTCATCGTCTTCATTTGGATGCCGGAGAATATTTGGCCGATGTGTTGTATAATTTCGATAGTATGAATCTGTTTCGTCTTTTCGCTCGTCATCTAGAAGTCGTCGTCGCCGCTTTACTGCGTCTTCATCCATGGACACTTCACTGTCAAAATGGTCCGGTCGTCGCTCGTTAACTCTAAAAGTTTCTATATCGACTCCAAATTCCAGGCGTCTTTTATTAATCTGTGATAGCGTCGTGTGAGTATTGTGTGGCGCCGTCCTGGAACAAACAGTTCCATCAGTCTTTTTCCTCGTAGAAAAGTAATTAACATAACATCGTAAAAAAGGGTACTTGCGATTCGATTTTTCATCCACAACCACAATATTTTTACGCGGAAATGATTCTCGGCGAGTCCAGTCGACGTCAACACATTTGCAACACTTAATTATTCTTTTAAAATGCACAAAAATCGTTCCCACGTAAAAACCATTTCACTCAAGAGCTTTCAGACCATTTAAAATTTAATCAAACCATGTTCAAAGAGCAAAATACTTAAAAATAGATCCAACTATTACTTCTATAATTTAAAATTAATTGGTTATTAAGTTTGGTTCTTTGATGTTTGGAGACGAGTGGTTAAAGTTAATTAAAGACACGAAAGGTACAGGTTTTAATAAATTAGTTTTAAAAAACGCACCACTCATTTATTACTACTATACTTCTATGCAATGTTGCTGAAAAACTTATAAGGGTTGAACATTATTAAGTTTTAAAAGTTTTTGTGAAAGTTATTCATTGACGCAGAAAATGACACAGATCGAACTTTATGACTTAAAATAAAAATATATATTGTACTAAAAAGGTTATGCATGATTTTAAAGTATACCTATTTATTAATACTTTTAGAGTAATAATTATATTTTCGTCATTATATGCACCCACTGTTGAACATGCTATATTTCTGCATCAAACAACGTAAAGACACTATAAAAAAAAATAAAAAAACACTCTCACACAAACAATAAATATTAAAAAAAAGTTTTTGATTACACATTTGTTTACGATCGTTTTAATAAGGGTTGTAATCTTCATTGAAAAGTTTTGTTATTCAATAGACATCTTTATGTGTAACCCAATAACTATACTTTAAGATGCTATCCGACTGCCCTTGACGGTTGAACTGGGGATCCCAGCGGAAGGCCGAAACACCAATACTATGGCTCCGGCAAACATTTATGTACGTGACGTACCCGAGTCGTCAGTAAACTTAGAAGAGATTGCCCAAAACGTGAACTGATTTAATATTGGATACGGGGTCGCGTAACGCGATAATGTGCGTTTGTGAAAACGCGTGTGTTAGTGTAGGGTAATTAGATAAACCCTAAGGGCGGTCGATGCTTAACCAGTTTAAACTAGTACAAGTAGAACCCTTTATCAGCGGGTGGCGAGTGTTGGGTTATCTCGGGCCGCGTTAATTGTAATGCCCTGAGATTAGGGCGCGATATAGAGAAACCTAACGGGTTATATTGCCGGGCGAGGATTACGCGAAGATTCCAAGCCTTAAGGGCTTCTTACATACATGCCACTGTATTATTACAAAATAACGTTATATCTTCCTAATAATGTGGCTTTTATCTGTTTTAATTAATCAGCTATTTATAATAAAATCGAAAGAAGTAGGTATGTGTGTTTTCTTAAACTGTTTAAATTAGACTTAATAAAAGAAAGTCTGTTCTGTTCTTTTCCGAGCCCTAAAGGTTATATAAATATACGAATATAGAAGACGTAATTTCTTAAACTCTATTATAATTCCTTATAAAATGGAAGGTAAGCCTACCCTTTCTCGGCTCGTGGCAATAACAAACAGGCTCGACCTCCCGCAGCCCCACATCGCGACTCAAATTCAAATTGCACCTTAGAATTCTTAATTATTGAAATCATAAATCAAAACGTGCCGTCTGAGCGCGCGACCATAAAATTGGAGGGAGAAATCTCGAGTGTGGTAGGATTAAGACATTATCACTTTTCTTTCAAGCAGTCGCGCCCTCCTTGGCTCGGTTCGACTGTAAATCAGAGGCTAAGTCCTCTGGATTAGATTCATAGAGTTGGCGCGGCCTGAGGATCGCGCTCTCGCGATAATGGCATCGTGTGCTTGCGTGATTTTGCTTTTAAATCGACTCCCAGCGAAGATAAATACACTTCCAATTTGATGTGAGCCTTAAATTGAGTTTCTTGTTTAATGGCCTTAACGAAAACTTAACTTTATAGCAGTAGCAACTGAGGCCGTCTGATAACTGGACAGATAGTTTTACGGAAAAATATAACACACTTAATTTGTTAACGTGACTTTCGTTTGTTTGTATTTGCTTCATTTAAGTTCTGTTTACTTTCAATTTTTTTTGTAGACATTTCGTAGGCTATCTGCTTATCTCAATATCTATTTTAATTAAATATACGGTGAAACTCAAAATGATGGAGTAATATTCATGTTTATGCTAATACAGAGAATTTTTAAGTTGATATTTTAAAATTGGTATTCGTATGAAACAGGACTTAGCTCTGCGAATTTATTTGATATTACATATTTTATAATATTATTTTTATTAACCAAAAGCATTTGAAGGTTGTACAGACATTCAGTACGTCAAATTTTGTTATAATTAATTATTGATTTCACAATTCGCGTAGATTTAAATCGTAGTAGAACTTTGGTTATAGTGATATATTTTTTAAATTGAAATGTTTTTTGTATGATACTTAATTATAAAATAAAATAATAACGTGGTTGCCGGATTTCATCAGCGGGCGCAATTTTTCGAACATAACCTATGGAAACGATTTAAGAGAAACCGTCGAGTCCCGATCGTGATAAAGATAACAGCATAGCGTCAAAAAAACATACGAACAATATATGTTGCTCCGTGTTAAATATTTTATATATTAGGGAAATTGATCTGATCGGTTTCAAGCACAGCTTTATTTTAAAAAACAACGAATTAAGACAGTATATTTAAGCTCCCTGTATGTATTATAATAATTACTATTATTATAACTAGAGATTTGAATGAAAAAACATAGAGTGGCTATAATATCGTCTGGACATTGTAATTATATCAAAGAAATTGAATCATATGAAAAGTAAACTATTGTTGTGTTCTTCAATCCGTCGATAGATTTTAGACCATCCGACCGAAATTGTCTGTGATTTAAAATCTTAGAATTCAAAATCATTCTATTATTATTTATTTTAACTTTACGTGTTTCACTAAAATCTAAGAAATTTATAACTTGTAACATCCAAAGTAATCGCAGAATATGAATCAATTAAAAAGAACAGAATAAAGTAACATATGAGTGTAAAATCAATATCGCAATAGTAAAAGTAAGTGGGGTAATGGTACCGAGCGCGGTGCATTGTGACTACGCGCCCCAACCCCTCCGATATATATAGGGTTAGCGATAGATCCGAATCAACGAAATGTTATTATAATATATTTTCACGTATTAAGAAATTTATTTCTATAAAAATTATTCTTATTTCTAATGAAATTTGAAATGTTTTATTTTGGTGTTTCTTATATATTATGTTATTTTTAAAACTAACGACGTCTTTTAGAAAATTATTAAATTATTTATTGTAATTTTGATCTTGACAAAAAGTATTATCTTAATAAAAAAACTTTAAAACATTATTTTACAGAATCACCACAAAATTTTCGATTTTAAAATGATTAGATGTTACAACCCTGAATGAAGGGTGTACTTGGAGCGGTGGTTGTCGGTGACTCTAGTCCCGTACGGAACGTTTGCACGGGCTTTGTTGGTAATTCGAAAATTATTTTGTTATTTTTTATGTTATGAGAAACTACAAATAATTTTCTGAATTCATGAGAATAGATTTCAATTTAAGGTAAGGTTCAAAGAAAGAAAATAGTAAACTTTGAACAGCACTTTGAAGAAATATTCTTCAAATAAATGAGTATTTTTCATTATTTTTTTGGTAACATATCTATTTTAATGTTATAAATTTGTGTGGTTGAAATATTTTAATTTTTACTCTTAGCACAAACCAACGACTCGTCTTATTTACTTTTACTGTTTATTGTCGGGAGATTATTATGATTAATAAGAATCTTTTCATATTTTAACGTTAAAATATTTAATAAAACTGTAAACCAACGAGTACGGTAACATGTTATATGATATTATTTAAATTATTTAAAATATCACCTTAGGTATATAGAAGTAAAGTTTAAAATCATTTAAGTATTGTACAAATCTCAAATAAGTATGGGACGGTGTTCCATCAGATAACTTCAGCGGCTTCAGTGGAAACAATTTGTACGGCTATCAAGATCATACGTGGGATCCGTTTAGAGGCGAGTGTCCTCGTGAGGGTAAATGTTTATATAATTTTACTTATTATATTAAATAATTGTTTTGTTTTTATGAGGTTATATAAATAATTAATTTTTAAACACACCTATTATACAAATATTTAAAGTATATTTTGTTACCGATGTTGTGTTTAATTGAATTTACATTATACAAAAGATTTAAAAGTAAAAAAATGTAGTACTACACATTTCAATAAAAAAAAATTTTACGGATATGACTCGCGACAATAAAAAAAAATTTTACGGATATAAATTTTTTAATAATTTGTTCGCGGTTAGACGCCGTCATCATTTCGTCTTACCGCGAACACGTTTGCTGCAAAGCATTCGGAACGTCGGGTTTAAATTAAAAAATGCAAAAAATAAACGCGAGTTATATAAGTAAAAAATAGTTTAATTGAAAATTTAGTAGGTTTAATTATTGTCTTTAAATAATTGGCTGGATCGTTTTAATATTGACATCATATTACAATTCTCACTTAATCCTATATAAGTTAATTTCAGTATGATATCGATGCAATAAATAAATATATTGTACACATTTTTAATTTATTTCTCTACTGATATTCAAATAAGTTATAAATTCTATCACTAGTAATAATTAGACGTATCTTACATTATTTTAAAACTACATAGAAAACTATATCAAGTATTTTTCACTCCAAAATTAAGTAGTATAAAGCAAAATAATAATAATTAGGTGTTATGAAATAATATATCTTTGTGTATAACTTTTTTTTATGGATTCATTTTCATCACAAAGGGTAACATTATCTTATTATGCAATAGTACAAAAATAATAATAGTTCTAAAGTTAACTGATTTTTGTTACTAGAGATCGATTAGTTTAAACAAAATAATGTTAAATATTTAAATTAAAAATTTAATGAATTCATGAATAAAATGCAATAAAATTAATCATATTATTGTTATGATTAAAATAAATTGTTAATCATTCACCTACAATACGAAACGATTTAATTATAAAAAAAAAACTTTTTAATCAATAATATGAAGTGCGTCAATAATTTATCTCTTTATTTTAGTAGAATACTATATATGTAAATGAATCAAATCTCGTTCGTAAATTGCTTGTTCAAAGGTAAGTGAAGTTTGTTCGCAGGTTAACAAATGTCTTCGCGATATTACGTACTCCTCAACAGCCTCACGTCGCGGTTTGACTCGCATTAGATGATTCGATTACGTACGAATCAAAAGTTAACCGAGATCAGAATAATTAACGAAATCAAATTCAATTACACCTGTACTCAATTTAACCAACAGTAACGGCTAATATACATAGTTCTCTAATTCAAATATTTCGTTTTGTCTATTGGATTCGAAAATGTAGTTTTGAAAGCATTTCGTGAAATGGTTTTACGAGCGTGGGATTTGTGCGTACACGATTTTTTATATATTTTTTTCTTCTTGAGTAACACCGCTGAAATAAATCCCGAAATACGAACTGTAAAATTTTAGATAATCCGAATTGCGAACAAATCTAAATTAAAAAAATTAATATCGAACTTACCAAACGGGTCGGACGAGGGCCGACATCGCTATTAAAAGAATCGATCCCTCATAACACACCAAAGTTTAAAAAACCACGGGTTCACTATTTAATCGAAAATCCACTACACAAACGAATTTAAAGTCCGTAGCGCGTAGCGCTGCGTAGCGCGGCTACGAAGGAAAAGTTTATCCGTTGGTCGTCGTAGCCGGAGTGCGGCGGAGAGTAGAGGCGCGGGCACTCGCGGAGCGCGATTCGCGGACTATGCGGAGGCCTCGTGCAGGCCGGGCGGGCGGCCGCGGGGCTGCGCGCGCACGCCGCGCCCACGCCGCCCCGCCCCACACACCCGCAACCTATTTATTTCTAGTTACGTAAAATTTACGCGGAATACTCTATATATACCTGCATTTGGATTTATGTTATATACTTCACTTGGTGCTCTGTATGACTTTATAAAATTCTTGTACTTTTATGTACTGAAATCACCGTTAAAAACTACTAGATTCTGTAAAAAATTAATTAGTGGTCCGTGTTATATTTTGAATTCGGCTCTTAAAATTGAAGTCGTAAATGAAGGATTACCTATCATATAAAACAAAAAAGCAAATCAATGTTTTATCGCACGGCCACTTCTACAGCCCCTGGCAGGTGAGGCGAAAACTGAAAAAAAGGAGTCGCCGCCGGTCGCCCGGGGCGCCGTTAAATTTGGCAGACGAGTTTTTCTCTACCACAGCATCGCAGTATCAGTGTCACTTAAACAAATTGAATAATGGATCAGAGGGTGCCTATTGCTGTCCACTTTGTCCACTTCAGTGCGATATCATTTCACTAGATTTCTACGCAGGCCTTAAAAAAGATACTAAATCAAATATAAATAACGTATTACTTGTATTTTATTTACGCTTTTTTGTCGAAAATAATGGAAGAAAAGTTTCGTGTAGGACGCTACAGTGTTCCCATTTAATATCCAAACTCGTATTATAGTGAAATTAATGCAAAAGTTCGATAAACTCTGTCGTCACAATCAGCTGTTCGAGCCGCGAGCGCAACAGACAATGCGATTAAGATCTACGCAGGACAACTTTCGCCGCGCGCCGAGCGGCAGTTAGTTGTTATGAAAGAGAGAAATTTGTAAATTGTTGGCGCCCGAGTTCACGAACTCCGTCGAACCGGAGTTTGTTTTAAGAGTCCAACCTTGAAACAAGAACAAAAGTAGTCCTGTAAAACAAAGTTTTGCGGCCGCCGTCGCCGGCGCAAGCGGTTCAAGGATTGTGCCTGAACTGTCTGTCTGTACAACTTTACCGATTAAAAGCTCAAAATCTTCTAAAGTCATTTTAAAAGTTTATCTGCACGCGGGGCGGGCGGGGTAGGGCGGAACGTAGGCGCCGCTTCGTTATCTTCCTCCGCAATACCTACTTTGTTAAACCTAGTTTAAGTTATTTATAAATCGGGCGCGGTCGTCGGCCGTACCCATGCTTCCCGAATTAAACTGTCAAAGTTGTGAAGCGACGAGGCGCGCGACGCCTCCGCCATCCCGCCGCGCCTTCGAAGGACATGTGCTCGGGACCCGAATAGTTGCCAACGTACACACTAAGTTCCTAGACCCTTCGCTACTTTGTTTTACAGCTGTTCCACTTAGCGAACTATGCCTAGAGTTGGGCGCGAGTTCTTGCATGTGTATCGGCGCCACACACCCGCAGCCGAATAGTTTCATAAACATAACCCAACTTAGTTTTGGACGACTTTTCAAAGTCAATGCATACTAACTTTCGATGTCTGGAAGTGCGATATTACGATTGGATCAGTTTGCGGGTGACTTTAATGCATTCGTTTGTTCGAAACTTTGTTTTATTGGATCAAACTTCCCAACAAGGTTAAGTATCTTCATTTACTTTGTTTGAACGTTGTAGCCTAACTAACTTTTCGGATTATTGTGTTAATAAATTTTACAATTAGGAGCTTTGACCCGCTGTATAGTTTGTATAATGTTCTAGACCCTTCCTAGTGGTTCTTTGACATTTTAATGTACTTTAAACACATTTACATTTTTTTAAAATGAAGACAAGCAATAGGAAAAGATAAAATAAAAATAAGCTAAAGTGGAGTAAAGTGCACACTTTACGTATTGAGGTGTCTGGAGTAGTTCTAGATTCTTAAGAACATGTATGTGTATGCGTGTGTTTGTATGCATATGTGTGTGTAGGTAAGCGTTTTTATCGGCTCCATTTTCTCCCGACCTGATTATGGAACTGACTTTGTTTTGGTATTAATGGATGCATATTAACATAACACGGAACTGTTTAGTTTTCCAGGGAAATTGCCTGAGCGGCATTTTATTTTTTTATAAAAATTGAAAACTTTTTGCAATATCTGAAACACTAATTCCGAGATCGGGGTGTTTTTAGTACAAATTAATGTTTCCTCACGTAATTTACAGCTGATTATTTTATCAGCGAAATCGGTCAAGCGGATAATAACATTAAAAAAAAACACTTCCGCAATTGGAGTGGTTGTGGTTGACGCGTTAAAAACAAAATTGTGTGGTTTTCTTGCTTTTTAAGAAAATGATAAATATAAATAATATCAAATTAACTAATAATCAAATGTTGGAATGGATATTATTTAACAAAATAAAATAAAACTCATATTATGGCTGGCACTTATTACCGCTAGATTATGTTGGAATGTTTCTGTTTTAACATGTAGATTTTCATTCACTAAATCATAAATATAATATTTATTTTAACAGTGCAGCAGTCATAGGTTCTTGGCCTGTTTGTGTTAAAGAATTTTTATTCCTTTATGTTCACATATTTTTTTATTAAATAATTTAAAAAGGGTGCCATGATACAGATCTCCTCGTTTGTAAATATTCAAGTTGTTGGCCGATTTGTTACGAGATGCAGAATTTTGCCAAGTATTTATTTATCCTCTCCTTAAACCACTAGGTATAGTAACATAAAATGTAAACTGAAATTGTCGTCTCATAAAATTCAAAAACAGATATTTACGTAAAGTAGCAAAATTCTATAATTTTGCGAACAAGAGTGCCAAAAGCTTTTAAAGAAATACGAAAACTGGATATATTTATTTTATTGTAGATATTTTCGTGGTTTAGTCCCATGGGATGGTGAAATAACTCACAATTCTACTATAATCAGTGTAATTACAGAAATCTCTTTCGGGGAGTCACGATCAAGCTTTGAAAGATAAACTTGTTACCCTCCATTACAGATGTCACTACCATTATTTTTAGACCTCTCATATTGCCTCAAGAAACATGATGTCTCTTTTATTAATTGCATTATTCAGTAGCAAAACTTTGCAAACTTATTAAATTTCTAAAATACAGACATTCGCGTAATAAAAATAAGGTATGTCGTTTTCTCGAGTTTTTTTCAGAGAAACTATGATTATATTGTCAAGTATTTATTATGTAGATACAAAACTATTTAACTCGCTCATAATTTTTGGTTACATTTTAATTTTAACCCACCGTTTCGAATGCTTTGCAGCAATCGTGTTTACGGGTAGACGAGATGTAAGTGTCCGATACTTAGTAAATTCGTTGAAAATATGTAGTTATTGCAAATGTGTACTCGTAAAAATCTAAGAAACTGATATATTCTATTGATTTTGGTTTAATCACAAGAATCAAAATTCTAAGGTCAATGTAATCTGGTGAAGCCGAGTACGTGTTATCTGTTCTGCAATAAGTCACGCAATAATTACAGTTACTCGGGGATCACGCGCCCCACGTATTTGCAAGTACACATAAATAATATAAATATGGTACGCGACAATTGTAGAGCTTTACGAGCGACGCTGGAGGCTTCAAGTAATAGCATTAGGCGTGTCTTATTTGAATATATGTTGAGAAAATTACTGTACTAATATTAACTGTATTCATTTCCATAGATTTGCTTCACTTTAATTATAGTTTATAAATTATCAAATATCAGTTTTTTTAAGATAATGATAATATCGTGGTTGTGGATTACTTAATTTTGTTAATTGTAAACAGATTAAATAAAATAACTTACGCCTTTGAGGTTGACGGGCGGAAGAGCTTGTGAGTTATTTGTATTTCCTCGTGATCCTGTAACAATAGACATTGTAGGATTAAAAGAAAGAAAATAAAATAGAGGGGCGATAATCGACATTCAACAATGAATATAGCGTCCATAGTTTTGAGACGCTTTGATGTAGGCAAAGAGAATTTTATATCAATTAAAAGTTTCTATAGATATTACATAACGCAGCCAACGCTTGACGTCAACGCTGTTATAATAAAAGTTATTTCTCCGTATAAATTGAGACATAGATTGTTCCTTGATTTTGGTATAAAATGACAGCATGACGTGTTTAGAGGTTTCGAAATGCGATTTTAATTAATGTCGACAGCGGTCACCAGCCTTTATGTACGGATCACAAGCGACGAAACGTTTACAAATATAACTTAATTTTAGACTCTTTCGTAAGAATATTCTAGTATGGCTTCGTCTTGCGAAACTTTGCTTGGCAAAGATTTAGAGTATCAAATCCAACATTATAGTATTTTAACATCTTAAAATACCATCAACTGTATTTTGTATTAATATTTTGTAAATATTTAAAATGTTTAATTATTTCTTGAAGTTCCAAGTCTTTGCTGATAGTACCTCTGCTGTAGGCAGCACCTCCATACGTCGTACCCGAGCGGGGGCGGTCCCTAAATTTGATTTTAATATTGAGCACGTAATACCCTGTTTGCTCACGGCCAGTAATTGATACGGCACTCTTATTATGCCTCTAATGTCTGTAATTATTTTCGAATTCATCGACTTTGGCTTAAAACGACGGATTATTTAAGGTGACTAATGTTACCGAATTAATTTAAGCCCTGGTGTTCATGCTGCGTGTAGAATTAATGTTTACATAATTTAATATTTGAAAAACTTTGTTTGTACCTGAGTGAAGAGATATAATTTTGATTTTAAAACATATAGGAAAAAAACAAACAAAGAGTTCTTAGACAATACAATAATTTAAATAATTAAATATTTCTTCAGCAACACAAGTGTATAGCGATGTGCAATTAAAAAGAAACTAAATACTAACATCATCTGAACTGTTTAAAATATGACACAATGTTAAAAAAAACCTACACATTGAATACAGGTGAGGCACCCTCGCAGAGATTATGGCGGTGCCATCAAATATGCATAAAGGCGGTAAAATGCCACGCTTAACCGCTCCCGACGCCTCCGCTGTCACCTGACAGCCACTCAGCGCGCCACAATTGTCTCCAGACAGATGCTCAGACGATAGTAATTAAAAATTGCCACCGTCGTAAATTCACATGATCGCTTATATCATCTTGTGTTGTCTACGATATCTTTAAATAGGTTTCACTCTTAAAAACTAGTGTTTAGGTTTTAAGCTTAAGACAAAGTGATATTTTTGTTTCTCAAGATTGTAACTGTCGGAAATTTACATGATTGCTTAACTCATCCCCTGTTGTCTTTATTCAAGTTAAAATTCTAAAAGTTCAAGGTCACTTTAATGTCTCTGATATAAGAAATTTTAATTGAATTATGTTTCTTAAAGTTTATATATTTTCTTTAAAATACATTGGTAGTGATACAATGTAAGCAATGAACTTTTCGTCGTGGTGAGACTAGTTGCTAAAGAATAAAATAATTACATACTCATATAATGTCACAGTTGTACTTACATCAAGCGACAATTTTATTAAAATCAGTTAAATTTTATCAAAAGTAGAAATCACATACACAGTATGAGGTTGTGTGTGTGTAAGTGAACACAGAATACTTATGACTTCGCGACGAAATCTACAATCCCATTATAACAATCATCTTCCCGTTCATTACGCGACGCTACGATAGTAAATTTAAATTAACAGCCCCTTGTTAGTTAAACTATACAAGACTGTGTGTGTGTCCATTGCACTCCCACTTTCACACCCGTCCTCACCTCGGGCAGTATTCTTTATAAAAGACAAAGTCTCAATAAAACACATCCTATGTTTGTACGTCATTTTAAAATGTAAATGTACTTTTTTCTCTTTCTTTAATTGGTGTACAATAAAAAGCATTTTATTATTACCTTCAATTAATTACTCCATTAAGAGTTGATTGATATTTTATCCATAACTATATATAAGGTGATTCTATTTCTTTCGACACTGTGAACTTATTAAGTTCATAGTTATGAAAGAAATAATTAAAAATAATTCTAATAAAAAGAGAAGAGATGTAAGTTTTTAATTTATTATTATTGCAATGGAAACATGTTCCATTGTAGTAGAATGAATGCTCATTTACTAAGCGAAAATCGGTATTGTGCTCGTGACACCCTCATGGAGCAGATATAGTTACTGTTTTATTTGTATATTTTCACTTACGTTTATGAAATCAGATTCAGTAAGTAACGTGTGGCGGCGGCGACGAGTTATACATATGTCTCTAATATGTAACATTTAAGCCTAATAGTTTAAATTATCTGTTAATAAACAATTTGATAAGTCATTTAATATTTAGGTATTTGTACCAAAATATTAATTATTTATAGGTTTATGGACATGTTTATTACAATATTTAGTTATGCAATATAGCGGGTAGCCAGCCGGTAGACGTAATTGATCTGTCTCCGCGGTGGTATCTTCACTGAACACTCATACACGTAGAGCACTGCTTAGCGTATTGTGGCTTAGAACCTTAAGATTAAATGAGCTGAGCGCGTTTCGCGGGATTTGAGTTTTGTACTCGTTTTTGTTTCATGTTTAAAATAGTTTTAGTTAGCAATCTTTGTTGAATATTTAGTTATCTTGTAGTATAATAAGATAGCCTAAAGATATTAAATGTACTGGAAATACTGTAGAGTAACTTTTAAAGAAACAACTCCGTCCACTTTAAAAAATAATGCTTCTAAAATAATTCATGATCGTAATTTATTTTTGTCTTAATAACTAAAGAATATGTTGAGAATGAATATAAATATTAATAAAATAAATATTAAAGCCATATTTTAATGGCGGCCATAAAATAGCTGTAGACAGTATTCCATTCAATCATTTTACGTCAAACTATCAGAAATATATTTTCTATCTTCTTGTAAAACAATGTTGGCCTCCGAGGAAAATGCTAATATAGGGCGGTTCTGTACAAATTGATACTCGATCGTCGCTCATATAAAACACTCTGAACGAGATCGTACCATGAATAATAAAGAATTGGCAGGAGTTGGCGACGAGACTTCTACGCGTGAGGATTTGCTAAGACGAACATTTTTGGTTAGAAAATTAAAAGCCTTAGAAGTTTACGAGAATTATAACCATAAAAAAATATGTTTCGATTTTTATCCTCAAAATATACAAAAAAAAAGTATTTTGAATTAATAATAATATTAAAATACTTAAATTATATACCTTTGGAGAATATTTCAGATTTAATATATACAAGTCCTTTAGTACATATTAGGAGAATTCTTTAAAAAGTATTAATAAAGCGTCTTTTTTTCTAAAATATCATTATTAATATGATTAAAGTGAGGTAATAAATAACTCTACTGACAACAGTTTTTTTTTGCACAAATACATTATATAATTGTAAATTCGAGGTAAGAAAGCGGCACGTCAAGCATCTAGGCACCTTTATTCGAGGCACGTTTGCTATAAAACATAACTCCGATTTTTATGCAGACTTATGTCCCTATATTTTTCCTGTGTTCTCATTTGACTAAACATCTCCCTTGTAATAAAAATATCATAAAACAACAGTTATTATGTTAACACGTCGTTATAAAAACATTTAAAACAAATATAAAAATAATTCACAGTATAACATTATCCAGTTAAAACGTCAATTTGCGATCTACGATTACATTACACAGTTTAATATTGAATGACATATGCTTTATTAAGTCAAATTGCCATTAAGGTAAGCGCTGGCTCATAAATATCTGTTGGAATTAAATCACTCCGTGTCGAATAACACGATCGACGATTACTGCGATAGAGTACATTTGTACAGTACATGGAGCTACGAACTTGTGTGATTAATGTGTTAATAGTAATAAAATAATAGTACAGAAAATACTTTTTATTTTGTAATGATCTTTAAAAAAATACATCCTATTTCAAAAATAAAAAAATAACCTGAGAATATATATTTTTTTATATTTTATTATTCAAAAATAATTTTGTTTCATGTACAATCAAAGAAAAACTTAGTAAATTTTTATTCTAATTGGATATTGTTTCATGGACCTTTCTTTATTCATATAATTGACAAAAACATTTAATTGGATAACAGGTTTATTATCAAAGTTAATTTGAATTATTAACGATGGAAGTACATTCGTAGCTCTAATCTGTGGTAGTGTGTGAGCGCGCGTGTAGTGTTTACTTGTGGAATCCGCACAGACAATTAGCTCTTTATGCGATTAAACTCAACATCCGCAGGTGTCATGGCGCGTTCATTGCGTGAATGTTCACTGACGCGTCACTTGTTACACGAATTGTTAATTTGCTTGTGATTAATCGTCTTGTGTTCGTTTGTACTAACGATTGAGAGACTGCTTTAATGTTTATTATTTAGATTGTAAAATTGATTTGATTTAGTAGTAGAGATTGGTTGGGGGATATCTTTTTTTACAATTTTGTTTTTAAGGAATTATTATCCCTTTTGAATTTGAACAGAATCTTTAATAAAAGCCTTAGCACGGTACATTGGAGAGAACCAAGCAGTTATTACCACTATCTCTGAATAAGGGAGAACATCAAATGTGCATTCAAGAGAGTGTGGGAGTACGAGTGTCGTGAGACGCTGCGAGGAAGTGAACACAATGCGGCGGCTTCGAGGTGTCTCGACGGCTCATAGATCATACATTACAGACACTTAACTCATTTAATAATTAGTAATAAGAAAATGGGAAATATATAAAATTCATTATCACTTGTATCTAGATCACAAGTTATCTTAGATTAAAATAGAGTTTACTATTTATTTTTAATCATTGATATTTTGGTAGTAAATTATCTCTTAAATTAAACACAACGTCGAAAATAAAAATGTTAAATATTATTATGTATATAGGGCTGGAGTTTCTCACATCTACATTCATTAGTCTTTGCCACTACCTTAAACGTAGTGCAAAGGAGTCTGATTCAACAAGCGGGTGCATCGGCCTTCAGTAGCAGGTAGCATAAAGATATTGAGCATGCATTGTCGCGGGAGCATTGTGTGCGGGCATCACCTGCGATAACACCGACCGCCACCAGTCGCTTTGTCTACATAATTGTTATATTCCGAACAAAGATTCCCCAGAAACAAACCACGTCAGGGCTTGTTAGCTTCCAGGCTAAACGCTGCATGTTATAACATGTCTTCAAACAATTGTTCAATGTTTCCAATGCTCTAGGAAATTGGTTGTATACGATAGCAATGAAATCGATCGCCATTGTTACACCATGGCGTCTGTTCGAGTTGGTTTAAATCTAATCGTTGAGCCAATATGACTGACGGGCGGCCAATGAAACTGAGGGCCAAAAATGCCAAATTCCATCGAAATAATAAAACGCAGGGGATCGGTGCGTCGATATAACGCTAATGATCTTCATTTTCAAATTTCCATCGGTTCGACGTTCATTCGTTTTAAAACGCAGCCGTCCCCTGCCGCTCCGTGGCATCAATCATTTTTAGAGGGTTTCGCCTAACCAAGTTTCCTTCCTGCCTCCGTCCACGGCCTCAACTTTTACATCGAATGATCTCAGTTAAACCAACAGCGATCGACGTCTCCTAACCGCCTTTTGTATTATTTTTTGTGAATAAATAATATTATTTCTCAAGGAAAAGGGGATTGGATTTCGCTAAATATGGTTTAGTAATTGAATTGAAATCTCTCAATGTCGGTGTTCAATTAAGATTTAGATTTGTGCTTGATGAGGGCATTTTCCTTTGTAATATTAATTTAATTTGTAGTTAAGACTGAGGTAAGAAATGGTTTTGGTAAATTCGTATTTTCAACTAAATTAAAGACGACATCAGAACTGCACTAAAATGTCTAATTATTGTAAATTAAGAAAATTATTAAATATCCTGAGAACACAATGCCAAAAAAAGTACTTAGTTTCGTATTTTATTTACATATGAAATATCTTATAATAACTTAAAATCGAAACATTATGTGTTACAAAGGATAGTAATTATTAAATAATTGGCTGTACATAATATTAATTACATATCCATTACCGCGACTGTCAAAAGTGATTAATGCTGATGTCGGACGAAAGATTTTTAACTAAGTTAAGATTAAAATGGCTTACGGTATTATAATGGTGGGCTCGTATCCGTCATCCCCCGCAAATTATAATGACACATCTGTGGGGAGATTTTAAGCCAATCTTGAAAATACCTTAGGCGATGCCTTGATCCTGAACTCTTTAAATATCTAAAACGTGCTAGTGACACTTAGAATCGTTTTATATTTCATTTTCTTAAAATGAAATCTGAAAATTGTTAAGAGTTGTTATGATTATATATTATAATTCTGATTGCATTACAAAAGACGTAACCAAGTGTAATTTCGCGGAAGCAATCGACCAAGGAGTGTACGAAATGTGCCATTTGTTTTTTCGATTACCTCTAATAACATCCGGAGTTTAAAGAATATAGATTTTGTCTCCAATAGGAAACAATTTGCGGGTAAAATTCGAGCTAACAAACGCAATATGAGCAATGGGGGCAGGATTTTATATTTTTAGGCGCGAGGGAGATTGGAGACTGATCTTTGTTTTATGAGAACGATTAAGAAAAGCATATTTGAAGTGTGTACTCGGGTTTTTATTTGCGCCCCGAGAGGGAAGCCACGCTTCATTGATCTGTAATCGTTTTTCACATTTTATTGCTGCTTTATTTACTCGAGGGTTATGAGTATGTCGGGGAGATGAAGTTGTTACGCTGTAATAAATCTTATTACATTTCATTACTTTTGTCCTAACAATCATATTTAATTTAGTGTATATATTAGCAATTAGTGATTTTACTTTCTTGTTGTCCATCGTGTGGTTCAAGCGTTTCAATAATGTTAATATGGCCATGACGTCACTTTATCTAAAAGAAGTTTTAATGAATAACGACTAGATATAACTACCATTGCGAGACCGTAAAGATATGAAGCTCGTATACAAAGTGAACGGTGGACAGCTATCCCTCCTGGATAAGGTTATTTATCTTCATTTTAACTGCAATTTACAATTTAAGATATGTAACGTACAAATTCACTACTTCTATTATTATTAGTCTAAGCTTTTTAAGATTTTAGAATTATAGGCTTTATTTAAGAAGCATCGTCATTAAAAATTAATCTCTTCCACATAATGAATGGTGTACGGTTTGTAAGTCGGTTATTTGGCACTCCACCCGCGGTGTTAAGCGCTGTGTTGCGGCAGGGCTTCGCATTTGAATGCAGAGCAGAGCCTGCAAAGGGTTCTCTTAATTGCGCGGACCGCAGCAAAAACCACGAATATGGTTTTCAAAAGTATGACTTGAATGCCATTAAATGTGGAAATATTTTATCTTTTAACAATTACTGAAGTTTTTATATATAATAAAGGATTTTTTAAGAAATTTAAATAGAAAAAACCAAATGAAATAACACAAAATCATTAAAATGGACATTAGTTGACATTACTTTTATGTAAAATTTAAAAAAACAATAATAATATAGCCGATTTACATATCACTAAAATATACTATGTTTCCTATTTTTAATCTTTTAAGTAATATGACTCGACAGTCTTTACAATATGTACATAAAAATTACTATTACTATTATTTATTAATAATTGTATGTGTTAATAACGAGAGCAAATCTCTCAATTGTTACATTTAGCAGTTAAAAAATTATTGCAAGTGGCGTGGTTGTGATTTAGACGACCGAAATGTGGTCGTTAGTGAGGATTGAACGAAGGGGTTGCTCTTCACCCCCATATAATTAAACTTTGCTCGCAGTGATCTTTTTGATAACGGCTATCAATGTACTAACATTGCTCTATACTTAGATATCGTCTCCACCTAAGGGTTTTACGATAAATATTAAAAAATATCCTTACAATTCTTATTCATTCTCTTATAAACAGAATTAAACTGAGTTAGAATATTATAACAAATCTATTATCTGTACAAACGCGAGTCAGAACAATGTACGGAACGAAGAGTTTAAGATGCTGTTACAATTCATAAATTACCGCGTCACAGAGGCTTTGTGTTTTCAAATAATTCAAAATAAAGACGTATTAATTATTCAGCGCCACACTCGTCGCAATCAGAATAAGTGCTGATGTTTCTGTCAGCCGCGGTGGCATCGTGCACGATTAGAATTCTTAAGCTCCGCCGAAGGCTTGATTAGAGGAAATTAAAATCATTATAGTCGGGTGCGCCGCAGTCGTACCACAATACACCCGTCTAACCTAAAAATAAGGGAATCGCACATAAAGAAGGCGGCCGGCGGAAACGGAAGCGGCACCATCTTGGAGCCGCCGGGCGGGGAAACAATGGATTCGTTAATTAACATTTTCTTACGCCTCGCGGCTGTCGAACGGTTAATCGGACAAAATATTTACGACGGAGCTGCGATGAAATTCTTGATGGAATTGCGCGGATGGGGGATTATGAAAATGCGCCCGCGCCTTCCTTATAATATATAATAATTATAATTAAAATTTATGTTCGTAATGGCTTTTTTGTAATTATCAAAAGTAAATATATATAATACTGCTAATGTCTTTGATGATGTTACTTATATAATGTAAACAAAGCATTGATTGGAAACAATAATTCAATGAGGTCGTCCAGGGTGAGGACGCCTGCGGCTCGACTCACTGAAAAATTACATCCATTTATAATAAAAGATAACACAGAAATGCATTGCGGATCCCTACATATAACACAGTACCCACATATCAAATATAAAATACAGAACTTTACATTAAACAACTGTATTATACTTAGATTTACGAATTTTTTAAAATATATAAACTAGTGCATTCTACATCTAGTTTTGTATCGAAGAATTTAATTCTATCGTCTTAACAAATCTTTATGTTGTTTGTTTTTCTTACAATTCATGTTAAATTCATATTCATATATAATTTTTTGTGTTATTAAATTAAAAAGATAATTGAAAAGAATTAATCTTAACGCAGACAATGATATTTTCTAAATAATTGTATGTATGTATGCTATTATATAGACTACATAACTTAACACAATTTAAAAAATGAACAAAGCCATCCCTAGTGCGGCCACAGCGGACATTCATAGCTGCATATTGACCTTTTGATGGAGTACCAACATTTGTTACTCAAATCCAATGCTTGTTCGTTCTGATATCACATGAGTTATTGCTTGCCGCCAGCACTTTATTGAATGCATTTTTGGGCACTTGCAAATAACTGTTAAACCTTTATAAGGATTTGAGTGATTGTTTGTGATCTGTTTGATGTTAAAAGTTTCTTTTAATACGATTTAGCTATCATGCAGGAGTGATTAGTTGATATTTGTAAAATGTATTATAGGTTTATGTACAGTAAATTTAAAATTTCTAAGTAATAATAAAAATGAAATAAATGAATGTAACTAAACTAATAAATTTGTTTTTTGATATAAAACGAAAATAGTAATATTGCAGTGAGATTTGTGTAAAACTCGGTATACACGAATTAGGGAAATGAAATGTCCTGTAGATAAATTCTGATTGCTGTATTTTGCCAGTCGTAACTGGCAGTAAAACTTCGTTAGTAGTGGATTACCGCCATTAAACTGTGTCCCAGCTGTAAAACGGGTAATCGATGCGCTACGATGTTTACAGTCGCGTGACGGACGGACTAGTGACGTCATCAGGCCGAGTTCGTCCCATATGACTTTACGATGTGCATAATCTCCAACCCTTTGTTTATAATTAGGAATATCAAAATTATAAATATAATTCCAAGTACTATTATAAATGTCATTCCAAGTACTAGATAATATTATATATTGCTGGCTCAGTTTCATAATTATAGTTTAATTTCATTTGCATAATTGGTTTTTATAATTTAGCCTCCACAAGGAATTGATTGCGATGGTTCTAGTTGTTCGTACATTGTTTACTATATATGGACGTTTGTGAAACAGTGATCACAATAAAAAAAAAAACCGGCTGAGTTTGTTGTGTGGTTCTTCTCAGACCAGGACGCGCTTGGAACCCTCGTTGCTTTAGTTATAAGTTGGACAGTGACTCTACAGAAGGGCTTATTTCGATTAGTAAGGCATCAAAATAGGCCTTGCTGGCACTTCTACTTGACGTACACAAGTGATCATTGGTATTGATTGAAAGTGGAAAAATATAAATAAATAAATAATTAAATAAAAAATTAACTATTAATGATTTGATAAATTTCAAGGTCAGCATTAAATTTTTCTGATCGAAGTTTGTTGCACTTTCAAATACAAAAACTTTTAGGGGTCAGTATGTTTCGGACACATCACTTTCCGGAGGCACAAGACGTCAAGGTAACCGCGTCTTAATTATTAATTGTAATTTTTGATAGGCACCTGTCAATTTCGCTACGCTCAACCCTTGCCTAATCCCCCCAAGACGCGAGGTGCTGGGACGTCTCCTTACTCCCTCGGAATAAATTAGCTCTCTCCCAGCCACATTGGGATATAAAATTTTGAATATGAATGGAAAATTTTGCATTGGTAATAAACCGCCTTCCCGTGTAGCGCTGCAGATGCGAACCCGACCACTGGATAAAAATGGAATCCGAGCAGTGTCGTTCCTCAGGTGGCCCGCCATAAATATTTATTAATTATTTTTTCAATAATCTCTCCTCTTGTATTCTCCGAGGACGGAGGGATATCTCCACTGTTAATTGCTTTTTGTTTCATTTGAATAAGAATTGTTTTTCACTGCTCAAGTGAATGCAGTGTTTTATAAAATCTCAGATGATGACTCTTTTTAATGACACGATTGATATTTAATTTATTTATTAAATTAAATTATCTCTTAAATTACTCTTTTTTATATATTAAACTATGGATTTCTACATATTAAACTTTTGTGATTAACACTACCTTCTATTTACAAAGTTAAACAACTTTCAATAATTATTTTTATTATATTTTATCTATAATGTATTGAAGAATATATAAGAGGAGCTTCTTGGAACTTGGATGGTAACATGATGTCGGTGTCGCCTAATTGATTTTATAATTTAAGGGAAATCCAAAAAAAATACATTCGGATTCGAAGAACACGACACGTACCGATGCGCCCTCCGGTTATGAAACAACTTCCAGCCTTTTTATATAGTCCTGGAAACAAGACTTTGTCGCTCTAGAAATAAAAATCACAGTATTCTTAGAACAAAATATGCGATAGAATTAATATTGCTTTTGAATCCAGCCGCCGCAGTTTTATTTTCATAGTCCGGTATAAAATTATGTTAATACTTAAATCGAAGTTGCGGATTCTTATTTTATATCAAAGCATAAAAGTTTGTGGATAATCAATATTTATATTAATTTGAGTTACATTTTAAAATAAATATTACTTTTAAATATTACCTTTTATCCACGGATTGACTGATTCTTACCATTTTCTCTCCAAAATTCTATGTAAATCGTTGAAATATAAGAAGGTAAATATTACATTTACGTTTAAACCCGTGTTTGAAAAAAATATATCCTTTAATGTAAATTACGCTGTATTATGTCTAATTTAGTTTTTCGTTGACTTCCTTGGAGACGTAATTTGTTCCGGCCGCCTCACCCTCTTTAGGTTAATTTTTTATTTGATCAAGATTGTTAGAAGGCGAATAGTTTTGTAATAGAGCCAATTTTTTGATAATACTATGCTTTACTGGAATTTGGAATGGTTCTTTCTACTAAGGAGGAAATTACATAGAGAAACCTATCATTTTATAACCAATTTAAGAGTCGTTTAGTATCAATTAATCTTATTTTCTGCTTTTCTTTTATTAAAATTATGATTTGATATGTTCAGTAAAGAAATAAGTATTATAGATTTTATAAGGCGATTTTAGCAATCAAATATGAAATATTATCAAATGTAAGTTTTTTAATATTTGATTATAATATTAATTAATTTTAATAAAAGAAAGGTAGAAGAGAAGATAAATTGATATGAAACCATTCTTTCATTGGTTACAAAATGATAGGTTTCTTAATATGATATCCTTCTTAGTAGAAAGAACCATTCCAAATTCCCTAATTAAATTTTTTCTATTAATAAGTGGGAAATTCAATACCTGAAATTGTGTACTTTTGAATAAATATATTTTTTAGCGTATTCTCTCGATGACATTGATAAGTTAGTGTTTTACGTCTGTAAAATATCAAAAGGTAGGTGATAGGTTTGCGAGATAAAGATCGTAACAAATTAACTCGTAAAATATACGGCTCTGTTATGAAGGATTTTATCACGACATCTATACCCATGACGATATTGATTAAACTGGTGCATTGGAACGAGTTACGAAAGACCTTAGTTTATAAATATATAATTATATAGAAGCTTGTCAATGTACTGAACTACTACTAACTGGTATAACATTTCTGGAACGACGTGTTTGTTTATTTTAAATTTACACTTTTTAAGCAATTTATATACAAAAACGTCATAAATATACTGGAATTGTTAGCTTCCTTTTGTTGTTTTTTTAATAAAATACCTTTTTAATAATCACGTGGTTATTATATCTCACATTCTTCAGAAGTTAAAAGATTTCAATGCACGTGTTCATTTTCAGTTCTAGGACCTGGTATTAGTTCTTATTCATCCCAATACACCATATCATGTTTGGTATCTTCACTGTTAGGATGTAATAACAGCAATAAATAAATATTAATTATCTATAAAAAGTTAATTATCTTTAAAATAAGTCTTCAGTATGTTATATATTTAACATTCCATTAGTATAGCAATAGGTTTATTTATTTATAATCCGGATTACAAACATTGAGGCGCTCTGTCAACTCGCGAGGATTCAACTCTAATGTTCGGATCGCGTGAAATTGAACAATATTAGAGTCGATTGACTCCGCTCTAAAGAAATGAATAGATTTCATTTTAGTGTCATTTGTAGAGCTAATGGCGCCTCCTACTAATGCCGTTGGTAAAAGCTAAACTGAGGGTTAGAACGTTGAATTATTCGCTGACAGATGTTAATGTACCTTGGATTGAGTGTCGTTCGTTTTAGTTTCGTCAATTATATGTCAATTAAGGTATGTTTTACATGGCTTTATAAAATTGTTAATTATAGTTTCTGAAACAAATATACCAATTGTTTTATTGCAATTTTATAATAAAAGATTCTATTTTTCTGTAGTCTATAATATCATTTTATCGGAATTTTTTTTTTTTTTAACATTATAATCATTATTGATTTGTATATACATTATATAGTTAAAACCACTCTTAATATAACTCTTAAGATACGAATGAACTAATATAAATCGACTATCTATTTTCAAATTATCTAGTTTTGATATAAACACTAAGATGTGAAGTTGCGACGATAATTCAGTAAGAGATTTATAATCTATATAATATGTACTAGATAATAAATATGTTCCAATATTTAAATTATCAAGCTTTTGTTGATATTTTTACAAATATAGTTATAATTTTTCTTATTTCAGTTATCCCCGATAAAACGTAGTTCAATTATATAAAAATGTCTTCTTTCATTTTCGAAACAAAAAGTTTGTAATAAATAATACCGTATGTCATTTCTCAGCACGTATGATATTTATAACACGCGGAGCGATTTCGAAGGGCAATTTATTTGTAATAGAGCGATTCTATAGATACCAAAAATAGGGAACTATAAATGTTGTCCAACGCGTTTTGTTACCTGGCTTTATTACTTACCTCATTCATTTTCTTTGATAGACATAATTACATTTTATGAGTACATATATTCAATTATATATGATATTAAATATTATTTTTAAAGTAATAATAAAACAAACTGGTATGTAAGTGAATAAAATAAATAGCAGTAAGTTATATATTAGACTCAAACAAAAATACAAGGACAGAATGTGAAAACAAGATCTTAGCACTAAAACAACTCGACATTCTCTTAAACAAGATACCAAACATCCCTCCACTAGGCAACGCGGCAGCAAAGTCGCCTTACAATTTGTGGCTTAATCACTTTATTGGCAGCGAGGGAGCGAGCTTATCAGAAAGAAATGCCGACGTTACCACTGATATATGAGTAAACAAGCTTGCACTTTTCCTCGGCGACGTTTGGCGGTCACACAGGCTATAAAGTCGACGGCAAAGTTTCTATTGCACTCGGGGGAAGTCGAGTGCTTTTTGAACGTTGTTTTTTAGTTAAAACCGATTTTGAAATCGTAATTTACTTACCTTGTCAGTGTTGACGTCGTTTGAGTCTCTCGCATCTGCAAAAAAATAATCAATTTCAGTTTGTGTTCATTGCAAGGTATGACAAAATCTAAGATTTATGTGTACACATAATATATGCTATATATTTGAATTCTTGTTTTAATTACGGTGGATTAAGTAAAGTAAACAAGTATTGGATAATATTAATAAGAAAGGGGTATAAACCATTGTGTACACGGCATCCTCACAGTCGGTCCGGTGATTAGCCGTCGAGAACACTACGCAACGTATCGGACCTAAATATGTTTGTACTTTGGCTTTCCCTATACACACCCAATATCGGATCCCTCCTGAGGATCAGCCATTACGTAGCCTCTTAACGGCGGACGCTTTTAATTAAAAACTTCTTGCATTAGCATGTGTCGGTCTTTAATATTATTTAATTTTAAATGGTAACGCTGTTTAGATTAGTATCAGCAAACGAGGTATGATTAGAATTTATATTTTCAATTAGGTAACCAAGTCTCTTAATAGTAAATTTTCATCGATTTGGAATAATATTGAAATATGGCATAATTCGCTTCGTTAAACATCGCTTATAATTATTCATGTATATAAAGTAGGTCAGAGCGCCTAAACAAATAGTGCAAATTTCAAGTAGCCGTCTTATCCGGCAATAAACAAGCGCAGGTGGTCGTGGTACCCTCACCGCCGTCCGTCCGTACAAACTTGGAAAGTATTCGTAAGCGTTCAAACATACGAAGCTCGTTATGCATGCCTCGCTGAGTTTAATCATGGGCCAACCCACCCACAGGGAACCTAATGTTTTCACTATGTATTTTTTAAGTATCAACAACTTGCCGGCATTTTGTGCTCGTGATTCTCGATATTCTTATTCTCCCTCCGTGTATCAAAATATTTCATTTCGGCAGCGCTAATTGGAAAATCTCATGATTTACTTTTTTGGCCGCAGAACAGGACTGCAATTACGTTTGGATACTTTCGTGCAACTTGTTTTATAAATTTATTAAACAAGAATGCCAGTTTATGTTTAAAGTATATAACAATCAGCTCATAAAATTAAATACTTTATCTCTTACATATGAATTTATCAACAAATAGTGTTTAGAATTATGATCAAGGTTTACATCGCATCAAGTTGGAGACTCTCTAACATCTATTAGCCTTGTTGTATCCGACAGTTGCCCACATCCGCATCTTGGTCTATTATGTGATGTGTCCAATATTGACATAGTACCCTGCCGATTGTACGTAACTCTCACCTAACAAAGATCCCTTGTCACTGCTTTGGAGCATGGGTTTCAATGTATCTTGGTATTGTTTACGAAATTGAATGTATCACATTCCTAAAGTACCGAAGATAATCGATTTTGCAACAATCAATTAAATGTCTCAAAACTTATTAATCACGTAACTTCGAGCAGCGTAAGCTAACACCAAATTTTGTTTGACTTTGCGGAAAGTTGTGTAGAGTCTTATTTATTTTTTTATCAATTTCATCCGGCCGCCATTAAAAGCGTCGTCCTGTTTTATTATAGGGACATGAATTAGCTAAAAAACAGAATGGATTTTGGTTGTGATTATGTCAAACATTATTAATTATCATCGATTCGGTCGCGGGCAGGGGAGCGGATTGATGGCTGGCATGGAATGGAGCCGCTCTTTAAAATTGGGAAGCTAATTACTAGCCTACGCAAGAAGGTTTGCTACGGTTCACGAATAAGATTAACGAGAAATCTAATTCCTTTTAAAATGGGATTTGCGTTTTTAAATTCTGTATATTATAGCTATATGATTTATTTTTATAATGTAAATTGTATCACTGAAATAAAAACAAATATACTTTACAGAAATGTGAGGGTCAAAGTGTGGGCCAGACGAGTGTGTGTGCAGTAGGGATTGATCGAATATCTTCATTCATTAAGGCCAGGCACATTCGTGATCAGCCTGAGCAAGTGGTGACTTCTCTATAGCCGTCGCGAAACAAACTTTAATTTAGAGCGCACTACCTGCGACCGCTTGCCCTCCTCATAATGAATCACACCCTCTGTTTAGTTTAGAACCTCTCGTGTGTGACTGACATTTTATGTGAAATTCATTTGCCCAGCTTGGAATGGCAAAGACAGCGCTTGCAATAAAAGCGTCTTTTGTATAGTCAATAAATCACAAGTTGGAAACTTTATGGCGAGAAAAATCACAGTCATCGGCCTATTTTAAATTAACACCATTAGCTTCAAGATTTCCTCTTTGAAATAAAGTGCAAAGATTACCTCTCTTCGTTTGAGCGGGCCCAGTAATTAGTAACGCTCGAGTTTTATTTGTTGACGTTCATTATTCGTTGATTTTGAATGACGTGCGAAAGAGAGGGGATTATCTATTCGGTATGATAGAAAGAGAAGTTAGACTTTCAATCGTGAGGCTGCACCTGCCACCGCACGAATTTGCAATTTAAATTCCAAACGAATATTCTGAGAGGAGCTCCTTAACACGACATCTGTTTAAATTGTCGACGATAGAGTGACTGCTGCGGTCTCAGACTCTTTTGTGATTGCAAATTAATTGAAATAAAACAAAACCCCTTTTTGGAGGGCTGACGAGAATTGTAACATTTGAATTAATTTATTATTAATATCGATAAATATGAATTTCAGGTGGTATTGTAACTATATTTTGAGAAGAAATAAATAAAAACGATAATATATTAAGGAATCTGAAGTAGAAAACATTCACAATATTAATATAAAAGAGTTTAGGCGAAGGGTGATTTTACCGTCACAATATATTACGTTAAATTGATTGATCTATTTGTAGAGATGATATATTGTACGTCAGTGTATCAGACGTGGTGGGCTAATAGGTGTTAGTGGGTAAATAAAGAAGGCGGCGCTGTATCATTAATAACTATAGCCCTAACACTTCATTAACAATCAATCACGTCCTGTGGTTGCGACAGCCTCTATGACACTACAAAAAGGTTATTTTTATAATTTATCTATAAACGATACAGTTATATCAATTATCACAATCAGTTAGAATTATCTACCTCCTGTAGGGTCTTTAACTGTTTACATTATATTTAATATAGGTATTATATTTTCTTTCAATAGGGTGATTGATCAAATCTTATGTACAACATAAAACAATTAAATGAATAAGAATAAACATTACGTAACTATTAACGTCTTATCAAATTTGGTAGCAAAGTACTAAACGTATGAGAAAGAATGACTTGTCGGAAGGAGTTAATAATCTTATTAATTTGTTCGAGTTACCACCGACCCGCTGGTCCCGACGTTCTTTGTAATTAATGAGAACACCTCATCTATTACATTAGCTGGAGGGCCCGCGAAAATACGTGTGTAAGATTACCAACCTAACAAGACACTATACACGGACCGAAAATGGTCCCGTAACTGTGCAAGTCACGGCTCTTAACTAATTGGCGATATCATATGGAGCTAACACAATAAATAAATTGCGCGTGAAGAAAATGAAACAAGAAAATTCATTTATCATGCGTATGTAGGATGTTTTCTGAAACCTTTATGATTGATTTGTGGACGTTAGGAAGTTTTGACTGGGGCGTAGGAAACATTAAATAACTATAACATGAGATAAACAATGAAAATAATATTTATTATAGGTATAAACTGTTATTAATAGCAATCGTTAAAAGTACTAAGATCTAAGTTTATATAATTCACTTTATAATAATACATTTAGTATAAACCTTATGTAGGATATAAAACTACTTTCGAAATATAACCGAGTACAAAATTTCCCATTTATCAGTTATAATCCAGTGTAAACTATCAGTGGGAAGGTAGGCTTCAGAGACCTCCTATATCATACTCAAGGAACTACGCTTTGATCAATTAAATTTTATTACAAGCGTTTATTAAAGGGTGGGTAAGTGAAAGATTTATTAGAGGTTTAGCCTCATAACGTAGATTAAAGGATATTGCTCAATACTACTAGACCTTGTCGGGGCTCGTATTAAGGAGAAGGAGGTCATATGTTAAATGGACGGATTCCGATAATGAATATTATACGTTTAAATTATTTAATTCATTTGGTTTTATTCTTGCCCGGATTTTCTTGTTTAAATTTTATAAAATAAAGAATGAAATTAGTTGCACTGTATTTACGATAATTAAGTATTGTATTGTTTTTCCCGATCTCAGTTATTGCTTGTCACTGTGAAGAGTTTTAATATGTTGTTTGCGTAAGTTTAATATATAACTTTTCTTTATTATTAGGAACATAAATATAATCTGTAGATGTATGTATAAAGTAATTAATTCAGTAGAATTAATATAGTACAAAACGCTTGCTCAAAGCGTGTAATATCTCGGGTCAAACACGGACTAATCTAAAGCAATGTAAACATGCCTCTCAAGTTTAGGATATTACTGGTATTTGAATTGCCTCTCGCATATGCTTTTATTTTGCCGTGTTATATATTTTACTACTAGGAGTTTGAAATAGTTGTTAGATATTTTTTCGATAATATACAATGATTTTCAAAAACAACTTTTTAAGATATAAATATGTCTTGTGTATAAAGTTTACCAATTAGTAGAAATAAACAGTTGTATTAAGCGGACAGCAGTAAGGAAAGCTAATTATCCGGCGGTTACTTTAGGAACAATGCCGTTACGCTCTCGTGATATATGCGCACTTAATTCTAATGCGCTGTCGCCCCGCGAGGTGCCACCGTAAAGCTGAATGCGGAATCATAATAAAGTATGATTTCTTGGTCGGGAACGCGGCCTAACGCGGATAATCACTCCTTAGGCGTACCCATATAATTCCTTAGTGCATAATGAAAGTTGATTAACATTATACCCGAAGCTTGTGTGTGCGTGTGTGTCCGCCGCAGATTCCGAGTCCTAATTAAGAGCGAGGGAAGGAGGGTCGCGGCCGGCGGCGGGGGCGGGGTATCGATCATCGCCCGCCAAGGAATCGACGCAGGGACCCGCAAAAAGGGGAAGCCCTCATCTCAAAATCAGCGGCCGACTGAACCCGCTCTCAGCACATGTGTTTTGATTTAAATGCACGCTAAGGGTCAGTTTAATTCGCGTGTGTAGAAACGGAACGCTTCAGGCGCGATTTGCAAATCCGATGTGAATAATTTCACGGCTTACGAGCGCTTACCTACTGCCTTATAGCGATTTGCATATTTTCTTGTGGCTTAGCGTCGGTTGTCCACGCGTGCTGGTGATAAATGGCACACATATTGTTATTGAGAAATAAGTTATTGATTGTTTGTGCAAAATATTTTCGATAGACCAATCGTAAATTCTGAAGAGCAATTAAGTACAACAAACAAAGCTGTTTTAAAGACTAACAACACTCATCACGTTCTGTGAATCGTTAACTGTCACTTTGATTGTTGAGGAAATAAAATGGAAAAAAGTGATAAAAATAACATTCAACTAGAGATTTCGCGAAAATCAGATCAGAAGGAATGATCACGCTCTACTCTGGGGACCGGTTGCCTCTTTAAAAAGGACTTAATCTCTCAATTCACTAAGGAGTTAAGCTTTAAAAAAATATTTTTCCAAGCAACAAAGGGCCCCTTGATACGCGGTGTCTTTGACACGTCACCTCCGTATTTTTTCGCGAGATCTTTTGAAGAGACAAGTTGTCAGTTTGTTTGTATCAGCTTTGTCGCATAGGGTTAAGCGTCGGTTTATTAGATGAGCTTTTTTTAGCAAATAAAGGGAGGATTCACATCAGATTAAATTTTGGTATATTGTTACTTTGTCTTATTGTGATTAACAGTATGGACTTGATTTAATTGTTACTTTATAATATTTATTGACACAGAATGCTGTATATCATATAAGGGAAGCCCTCTTACAATCAATATGAAAATGTGACGAGTGGGGTCGCTTGGCAGCCGGCGGTCCTTAATTAAGAATACGTGACAAAAGACGAGACGTGCACACAAACACAAGTCGCACTGAAAAAGGTTCGGATTATATAACCCTTCTGTGCTTTTGATTTTAAATGCGTGAAGTGCCAATGCCGGACCGTACAGTCTAATTTGAAAAGAGACTTGACAGAACTGGCTTCGGGCAGCCCCCTTTTAATCGAGCCACGGTAACACGTGATGTCGATATGAATGTTGATACAATGATATAATAGCGTGGAGAAGGCGGTCGCTATGGTGACGGGGCGGGTTAGTGGGAAGCCGTAACTGAATACAATGGTGAAACGCTTAGCCTCGTTTGACCATTTAGATTGGGTCAGCGTTTGTGCGCTGATTCGGTTTCAGATCTACAGTAGGGATAATTAGCAGGCAAACAAGGAGCGGTGCCCGGAGAACTTTTGCGGACTATTCAGGTGCTCTACAAACACTGCTGCAAGAAGTTTAACAGCAGTTTAATTGCGCTACGAAAACAGAAGCGCACGGAAAACGCTTTAGCTTTATTGAAAAGAACTTAGGCGGTTACATTGAGGTTAACTGGTATAACGAATGCTGCGTTTGAGTTAGCAAGCCATTTGCTATACTGTATAAAATACTGTAGCAGTATTATTTACCAAACATATTTATGTTTAAAGCACTTTCGCCTGAGGTCACATTTAATTATACTAATGGAGAGGAATTATTTTCTTGCTCTTTTCTCTGTATAATAAAAATACGACAAGAACTAAATATATAGGTTCAATTAAATCCCATTTTCGTCACGTGCAGGGATTACCGTAGCACGCACGTCACGATCTCCGCAAATTTATCAGGAGCGTGTGTTCGCGCCTTTACACTGCTTTTGCTGCTAACGATTTATACATGTAATAACAAATTTATATATTAAAGTTTAATTAAAAATGTTAATTATCTGTATACATTATTCTTTCCAAGAATTTTATTTAAGTAACTCATAAATAAAGTATAATATCATGGACAAACTGGTCTCTCTTAAAAGTACTGCATTATTATTGTATCTAAAAACGCAAAAGTTTTTGATTAACTGAATGTATGAGTGGTATATATATGTAGTTTCTCGTTTTCTTATATCTACTGTGGACTGGTTAATTTGATTAATTTCCCCTTCAACACACACTAAGAAACATGTCCCGAATACGGATCCAATAGGGATTTGGTCCCAATTATGTATTAAGCAAAACTTGGCTATCGGATCTCACGCAACGTTACTACAGGATTATTCACTATACAAAAGAAATTTCAAGAAACCAAGTTACAGGTTCCTACATACTATACAACAAGAAATTATTAATTAATTAAAGAAAACAATACATAGGACAATGTGGGTATCAAAGGTATTCTTTTAATATTTCTTAATTAAGACACGTATTAATAAGTTGAATGGCATGATAACCCAAATTATAGTTAGTTTCGTAACGCGTCACTCCCGGCCACTGTACTGTATCGATCGGCCGCGAGCGACAAAACTTTCTAGACAGCTTTTATATGCACTTGGGTGTATAGCGACGTTCGATCAAGAGCTCGTATTGTTTTACCAAACGGGTCATTTATTGCTTAATTATGCAAGGAATTGTTTGAAATGTGGCTTCAATTATACCCTTTCATATCGTTTCATATCGTTTCATATTTATCGAAACATAAAGAACGATAACGTTACATTTAATTTTAAGTTTCAATACAGGTCGGATGCATTTATTGAACAAATTAACGGTAAATTTTAAGTAGATTTTATAAATGTGCTTTTCTATTAACAGGCTTATTATATATTTTTTTCGTAGGTTTTGTTTAATGAATAAATAAACTCAATATTTATATTTAGTTCACAAACTTAAAGTATGAGTGTAATATAGAAGGTTCAGGTTTTATAAAATACAGTATCAGCAGTTATATTTTCCAATAAAGCAATCAGTTGAGTACGCAAATAAGAGTGAGTGTTTTTCAGGTTTGTGTCAGAGATGACGTGTCTGTTACGTGTGCATCCGACATGTGATAGGGGTATCAACGTGTGCTCGATAGCCTTATTCTGCGCACACTAAATTAATATTTAATATTTGAATTTACTTTTAATCATTGTACACTTACATTTATTATACAAATAAATTAACATACATTATATGATATCAAAAATAATATCTCTAAAAAATGTGAAATGATTTAAAATTAATTATTTATATGAAATTATAAATTTTAAAATACTATTTACTAAATATAATCCATGAATTTGAATTTTCATAAAGTATTTAATTTTAGTTTGGTGAAATAATGTTTTTAATGCATTACGATTACTGAATAGGGCCGTGTGAGGTAATCGCAGTCCCGTGTGGGGTGAGTCTAATCAGCTATGAAAATTAGGTTCCGCTGCGTATCTTCTGCTTTGTACTGTTTGGAATTTAATTACTATTTGGAAATACTGTTACTTGATGGCTTGGTAACATTCTTGATGTTTAATTTAAGATACTTATTACTGAATATTGGATTTTATGTGATAGTTATGGTTCTAATATCAGATATGATAAATATATATTTGTTGGTAATTGTATTAATAATAATATAACTTTATATTTAAAATTAATTATGTCAACAGACTAATTGTTTGTGTATATATAATTGAAATCAATAAATAAAAACCTCCTAGTTTCATATTCGACCAGCTCCTGGTATCAACGTTCAGGAGCAAGTAAATTCGCCGGTGCATCATCCATCAACCAATTAGAGTCTGATCAATCATAGCCCCGATCACTCCCTCGGTCCACGTCGATGATTTTTTCCCACTCTTCCGTTACCCCGGGGACTTGTTAATCACTCCTGATAGAACATGCTATTATTTATTTTACATGTTTAGAATTCTATCGCACTTTTGGTAGTCAACAATGATGGCAATATGTTTATTTTCATAGATCGCTGTTTATAGGAAAACAATGAACTGGAGATCGAAAATACATTTATTTAAAATCTCAACAGCATTAACCAAAACGGGGCGCTATAAAAGATGAACAATAATTCTTTTTTATTACGCGCTAAAGTGGGAATCTCATTGTCGGAGAGGAAATAAATAATATCAGGAAGGAAAAGAAAAGGAATAACACAACATAAAATATTAAGATTCACCCAGGATTGGCATCATTCTGCGGTTGCTGGATTTCTTAAGGGGGCGAGGAATACCTACATCTTTGAATCTTAATGTCATTTGCATATCCGAAGTCATGAAATAAATCAGCCGAGACGGACAACGAGGACGGCTCTTCATTATGTCTTCTTGTCTTGTCTACGAAAGTAGTAATTAAAGTAAAAAATCTTCCTTATTACTAAATTAGCATTTTTGACGAGACGGTTTTTTATAAAATGGCGTATAAAAATAAAAGTCCCCAAATGGATACGAAATTTTATTCAAACTCTTCGAAATAAGCTGCAAATCACTCTTGCTATTTGAAAAGCCGAGTGTCGAGAGGGCTCACCTAGGCGGATAATGTTTGAATCTGGCATCAAATTGCACTGTATTGTGTGCGGCAAATGCGAGAAAAACGGAAAAAGTGTTAGGAAGCATTTACATAAGTTGAGACAGAGGGTCGCAGGATACATATAAAAATATTCAGGGCCGAGGTGATGACAGCCCTCGGGCCGACACATGCATAGCCTTTATCATAGGGAAAATATTTACAGGCGGTGCGAAAATGTTATATTTATGAACTGAAAATAGTAAGGCTTCCGTCGTTTTGTTGGAATATCAAAAAATATGTTTCATAAATTTGTTTTTAATTTAAATCTATTGAGATTTTACTGAAAAATGCGGGGATATTTTTTTACTTTTTTCTTAATATGTTGATGTTTCTTCAACACGTGGTCAGGTTAGTTTGTTTACAAAACGAGTTAGACTGCTATCGATTGTGCTGGCGGCAAACTTTCTATGAATTAACCGTCAAACAAGAAAGAAGAACAATGAAAAAACAAACTCTTCAAACAAAAATCGATGACAATCTGGGCCAAAAACTTTGTAAAACTTTGCCGGCAAAAAGATTTATATACTTATAAAAAACTGAGCGGAAAAGAACTTTTCGAAAAACTTTAAATTGCGACCTTGAACGTCGCGAACTTTGTTTCGGCTTACTATTAGTGAAGTCGGAAGTTTTTAATAGAACGACGTTGATGTTCCACTTACTTTTGTCACTCTCTTATTATTGTTTAAAGCGTTAGCGTTAGTTGGATGTACAATATTATTACGCATCTATCACTGATCTTACGGAAGTATTAGAGAAGGATATTTAGAAATCAGGATCTCAAATTTCCTATCAACAACAAGTTGCTGTTATAGCCGCACTTACTCTAGACTGGGCCCTTTTTCGCTATAAGATACGAGATTCTTTGCAAAAAATGAGTAACATTACGACAGGCTCTGAACTGAAACACCGATTCATAAACGCCCTATGTTGTGGAATTAAAAAATTACATAACGAACGACAAGTTGTTTTAAAAATTTACACTGGTATAGAAAATACGACAATTCCACGAACTTTCCACGATGTTTTCATAGCGCGGTACGTTAATTGTCGTCTGGTCTTAGCGAATAAGGACCCTGTTCATAAAATGAAACCGTAAGTGTGCAAGGATTGAACCTTAACATCTAATTGACATATTTTATCTGATGCATATCTATTTGTGTAAAAAGTGTACTTGTTCTAAAATATGAAATATCTTATATATTTACTTTAAAGAGGGACGGGATGTGATCAAAAAAACAAATGTTTAAATAATATTTAAAACTCATGTTCTCATCTTAAAATGGTAAATAAAGCGATTTTCAATTGTTTCAATTTAGATTTAATTTCTATTTATTATGATGATTCATTACCATGTTTTTGGAAAAAAAAAATACACTCTCAATTTCTCTCTCTCTCTCAATATCAGAGATCACTCCTCAATCCTAAAATGCAAGTGTTAGGGTTGCCTTTTTTGATAACATATCTATCGAAGTAAGTCTTCTGTAAAGACATTCTCCAACTTAAAAGTGAAGGTTACAAATGTTCCAAACAGGCCATGACACAAAACATTTAATTGGGTATTTTGTGTTGTGATTACTGTTTCACAAACGTCAAAATATTAAATAAATAATTGAGATCTTCTGGAGTGAACGAATCAATCAATTCGATATGAAGGCCTACAACCAGTCAAGCGGAGAATTATAATAGTTATAATAAGCTGTGACTACTTATACATTGCTGTAAAAAAAAGACGGTGAAAGATAAAGAAACAATCGTAAAACCAGTATCTTTTAGTCTATTATCGAACAAAGGGACGGACAGCTTGTAGAACAATGTCCCATCGACATTTCCATCTAAAAAGCATTTAAAAGACAGCCTCGTCAATTGCGACATCGTTTTCTTTATTAACTGTTAACTGGGACCGGGTGTTTATGTAAATTGTTATTGCTTTTTTAAGAAAAATCTCGTTGACACGTCGCTGGAGAGGTCGCCTTATTACTGGATCGCCCGCCTGGCACAATGGGATTTTGAAGGTAAATAAGTCTTTAAAAGAGGAATAAGTAAATTAGAAGCGACAAGATAGGAATCTCCCCTATTTTTTTCGAAGGTTGGGGCGAGAAAAAAGCGATCGTCTTTCCAATGATTTTCGGAGGCTACAAAGTATGGATTCATGACAGATAAAATTAATATAAAATATTTACTTTAAACTAATAAGTAAAATCGAAAATGTTAAAAATATATAGCTTGTAATTATATAATGTGCTTATTATTTTCTGTTGTTAGTAAAAAAGGTATTATATTTAGACGGATATATAGTTAAATATCTTTTATTATACTAAAAAGCTTTGTACTTGTCTCTATAAAGAGGCTAGTTAAAAAAAAACAAAAGAATATAGAATATACGAGGTCACAAATAGAATTACCATCTACACATGAGATCATTAAAGATTTGTTATAATTTCTATCTTCTTATAGCGTTGTCCTGAAATAAGCCATCTCTATATTATGTTACCAAAAAAAATCTTTAAGGGTGAGTGCGGCGACACTCTGGCCGGTATCATAACAGCTGCTTCCAGTGATACCTTCTCATTAAGGTATCCGCCATCTTGCTATCACGGTATACGCTCATGTTTTTAAATTATAATCGCCGGATGAATTATGAAATAAATTATATCGCTTTTTGCACGTGGTTTCTAAAATAAATATGAGGTTTTTTCAACTCGCGCTCCTTTATTGAAGTAGTTACTTTTTTTCTCTTTTAAAAGTATAAGAATTATGTGCCAACGTCAAAAGTTTAATATAATTTGATGAAACAGACGATAAAATTACATAAACAAATTATCTTAAAGTCTAATATAAGAACATTTTATTTTTAAATTTTATTCCCTATCAAAATAATTGCAAAATATATCCGCATATTTTACTGAACGGCTATTACCTTCGAATTAGCTTCGTTAGCCGAAGGGCCGCCTGGATATGACAGACATCAAAATAGTCTTTCAAATTCATATTAATCTGCGACATTCAAGTCGTGATGAATGTTCGTAATAACTCACCATTTTTAGCTTCATTTTCTTTGTTCCTTTAAATTTTTTAAGGCATCCACAGAATAACTTTTTCATAATACATTTGTTACAACGAACACTAATCAAGCGTCAAACAAAAGAATGCACTCTAAATATGAGCGCGTACTAATTTACCAAATGTGTAAACAAAATGTTTACGAATTATAATATTGAAGCAAATGTTGAGTCGTATGAGTAGTTAAAGATGGCAGACTTAAAGTCAACATAAATTGGCGGAGACAGAGTTATTCAATAAATTTCCTCAATGTTTGTGTATTCATATAGCATCGGGGGTAAAGTCAAAGATGCGTGCGTCCTTACCTCGCCTCGTTGAAGGTAATTTAGAAATGACTCCCAGTTTTACAGTTCCCAAGACGAGCGACTTCGCAAAGTCTGAAAATGATCTTAACAAGTATAGGCTACGGGGTCGCCTCCGGGCTCCGAGGCGTGCTGTGTCAATAGAGTTTAAGAGTTATGCAAATGTTATGGACAACAAAAAAGTTAATGCCAATGATATGCCGCCCGGGGACGTTCGGATCACTGAATTCAACAAAGGGATTTTGTAATCACCTTCAATTTTAAGTGTCTTGGAGTTACCTACTCATGTTACACTAGGAATAGATCCAGGAAATATACATATCTTATTTTTTAGCTCTAATAAAAAGTAGTGAAGTAAGCGTTTAAGAATACTTTAACATCATTTACATATTTTGATGTTATTATGTATTATTAAATATTTTAAATGTTAATAAGTATCATTATATCTTAAAAACCCTAAAACTAGTCAAACATCTCAAATGTAATGTTATAAATGTTTAATATAAAGGAACAATCTTCAGTGAGCCCTACGTCATATTCTACCGTCCTCTGACAAATTGAAGTTTTCATTTTGCATCCGATTGTACTCAAGAGGCGCGAAATGACTGTAAAAAGTGCTCGAGAGAAGGACGTGGAATTAGAAGAGGTCTCTGATGAGGGGACCTATCCTGTTAGAAGTAACCTGTCATAACACAGAATGTTTAAAAGTTAATTGAATATTTAATATTGATCATTGATAATAAAAGTGAAGTCTAAGTTGCAGAATATATAATAGTTTGTTTTTAAGTGTTTTAATTATACTAACAATTTTAATTAAAGTATTTCGTTTAATTTATGTAATGATTTGAATCCATCAAATGTCACCCACTGCATTTCGTGCGAAGTGATAAAAACATTAAATATGTCGATTTCCTCATTTATAAAGACAATGGTGAGATAGAACATGAACAGACACATGACAGATAACAACAGAATATCTGTGTTATCTGATATAATTTATTTATATTCACTCAATAGAATAATTTATACTTAACCATTATTTTGAAAATAATCGTAGTGTCTTCGGTAGTATAGTGGTCAGTATCCCCGCCTGTCACGCGGGAGACCGGGGTTCGATTCCCCGCCGGAGAGATCTTTTTTTTCTTTATTTGATAGGTTTTTCTTTAGGCTTGTGATAAATATATTTTTAAGGTTTTTGAATAATAAGTTGAAGAAGTAGTAATATCAAACGAAAATGCAACTACGATTCACTTCACGTACCACGGTTTTTCTGTTTTTTTTTTCACCCCAAGACAATGCAAGTAAGATATTCATTAGCACTCATAACAGAGTCATGTCGGTACTAAGTAGGAACTTCTATCGATCTCGCGTCTTACATACCTAATCTTCTACCGTAGGTGAAGTTTTACATGCAAATGAATTAATTCTTCTCGTCGGAGCAGTGCATCGACGGCGATGCCTCGTTGCATTTATAATGTGAGTTCATTACCGGCGTAGGGGCTCATCGAGTCTACCAGCTACCGTAATGGCTTTTAAGAACATTCGCTTCAATTATGATCGGGATATTAAATCGGTTGATATCGGTATGTTCACTCGTTTAATGCAGTTTTAGTTTTGCACTTAAAAATGATCATTTAAACATTATAAAAAAAATATTTAATATATAATATGTGATTATATTTGAGGAAACGAAATAAGATATTTGACAATTTCTGAATATCTTTTAGTATTATAATTAAATATTGGCTAATTTGTATTTTCAAGTATTTCAATAACATTGGGTAAAAAAAATTATAGCTAATGAAATATGCTCTAATACTATGTATATATTTTTGGTATATCTTTATATTCTGTAATATCTGATGTACATGTTGACATGTAAGCTTTACTAATAATGCTTTTAATTAAAAGACCTTGAAGGCACATAAAATGCTTCCCTCTAAGTAGGGATATTTTTAAGACTTTACAGTACACTCAAGCTTAACACATTTTCCTCCAGGCATCGAGACGCGTGTGCATATTTAATTTTAATGCCCTCTCGTCGAATGACGCGATGAATTTTTAGTGATACCCTTTTTATCTTGTTAGTTAGAGAGTTGATGAGACAGACTACTACCCCCCAATTATATATTAAAATGTTGTTTTGGCTGTTTGTGTTGATTTTAATAATTCAGTATCGAGTGTTTTATGATATAAACTAGCAATATACTGCTGCATGTGGAAAGTTAAAAATATTAAATTAAAACAGACAGTAGGCCACATATTTCTATTCTGCTTTTATAAATTATTAGGTCTTATAAAATGTTGAACAATTGTCGTAAGCAAATACATATATCATATTAGAAGATGATATCTTAAACAGCTCATAAACCATCAACCCTTCCGAAATGTTTATCGCGTCCATGATTTAGCGGACACGGTGTTCCGAGCGATTTCCAAATTGAATTGATATGTTTCCGCCGACGCGGCCACCATTTTTATACGATATCATACGCGCCAAAGTGAGCGAGTAACTGATACCGCTAGCAACAATCAGCAAATATAATGTTATTGAATCTTGAGATTATTTTAAAATTATCTATTTTTATCTATTAAAAGAAAATGTTGTCTTAATACCTCGAGTTGTTCCGCTATTGGTACCTATTTTTATTGCTGACATATCGATGTATTCATAATTGAATTACTTTTGATCTTCAAAGCTTCATTGTGAAAAATGTTAACATTTGTTTTGAGTAAATATAATGTTTTTATTTGCGACAGTGATTTAGGTGTTTCTGTAGACCTTACATAGAAGCGTGACATGAAGTGTGAGATAGGGGTGTACTAAAGAGTGCAAACGATCGGCTCGCACTGTCAGGCCCCGCGCGATGCTGAGAACATTGCCAATTTCATACCTCTATACTCCGTCTCTCAGCCTATTACAAATAAATAAATATTATAAAATTATTTTAGTACCCTTCGTCACAGTATTTAATGTTAGCCTTTAGCCACAAACATTTTTACTAGAATTTTCAGCACGCTATTTATTTATCTTTGAATATGTCGTACTTAACGTAGTTATTTTACCTTGATGTCTTTTATAATCTGTGCAATCTGAATGTCACAAACATTATTTTATCTTGAGACAACCTTTGAAATTTGAATTATAAATTTTAAATCCTACCTCCATATATTTTTCATTGTATGTAAACCATTAGTAGATAGTTCAGCAAAAAATCCTAGCAAATAAAAAGGCAGCCTGCCCCCGCGACTGTATCAAAATGATAAAAATGTTGAGATCCAATAACCATTCATCCATCAAGTGTCAAGATATAATCTGGGACGGTGCGACTTGCTTAGCCCTTAGTCGGGGAGGCGAATATAAAAATGCCTGGAAGATTTACAGGTTTGCTTGAGATATGGAGCGCAGATTCTGACTGCATTGTGGCCTTACCGGATGAAATATAAGTAAGAAAGTTACCAAGTAGAATTTTCGTTTAGATTTAAACGTTTATATCGTTAGGGGTTTATAGTTTGTTTTTTTAAAAACATTTCAGAAGGTTATATGCACGCGTTGTTTTATTTTAGTAAATCTTATATATGTTTTTTTAGAAAAGAAATTAACACATATAGATTAATTTAATAAGAAAATCTATATCTGACATTCCAGGCCAGTGACCGATTTAAATCTCTTAAGCTCGACCGCTCGCAGGCGCCACTTGAAACTCACAAATCTTTAATAATCTCACATGATCTAGGGGTTTTTTTCAAAGTGGACGCTTTTACAAGGTGGGGTCGAAACTACTATATGTATTTTTGATATATGTAGAATAAATGCGAAGGTGCTTCAAATTATGAAATATTTCATATAAAATTTCACACCAAAAAACCATAAAAGCAACACACAACAAATGAATATTCGTATTTGAGGCAAAAGTATCCGAACACTTAAATGATTGAGTGGTTTCATAAGTAATGAAATGGCCCCAAACAATGTGGCCAATTTTTTCGGTACACGATACGCGTATTATGTTTACCTATACGTACCTACGTACGTACGTCACAATGCGGGCAGGTACAAGTACGAGTGGTATTCATAAGCAAATACAAGGCGAGGGACCCTATAATATTCGCTTTGCATTTTTCCATCGCAACCGCGAACTCGATTTCCACTCCCAAGGGCCAACGGACGGTCGGCCTCAAAAATATTAATGAAAATTTTTACATAAATTTATTCGACAGAGGGGCTATGTTGCTTCGATATGACGGGATCCGCTCCTGTGTTTTATTTATTAATTTAATGGTATTTTCAGTATAATTACCTAGCATACATATAATTCATTGGTTAGGCGTAATCATTATTTGTGAGCGTACGTGGAATTTAATTTATTTACAAAATTTATAGTTATTTTGCTTTGTTTATATTTATAAAGCATTTGTAATGTTTTTGGGCCGTCGTCTTAAAAAAAAAATTGCCATTTGTTACAGGTGTTATGAAAGTGAACGTTAACAATAATCATCTTTGAGATTATTTAACTAATTCTATAAAATTGTGTATGTTTCTAATTCAAAATTGTACTAAGTAAAGTTTTAAAATTTCATCAATATTTCTTGTTTGACCATTCAAACCTTATATTCATATGTATAACTTCCCCCAGTTTATTGGACTTGGTATAAAAAGCAAAGCATTCTTGGCTTAACCCTTCACCGGCATCAAAAGAACAAACGCAATATATCGGGGCTCGGCTTAATTTGGCTACCAACTTTAATGCGAGCCAGCTCGAATGCTCCAAATTACTCTACGATATTTTTAACGCCCGGAATTCGACCGTTTTGGGTTACGGAAACGATATTAGCCGAATTGTTGTAAAGGGTATGTGCTATTAAGATTTCATTCTGAAGGTATGTTTATTTGTACTACTTATTTTGATAAGGAAAAAAAATTAATAAATTTAAGTAGAATTAGGTCCTTGTTCTCATACTATTACAATTCCATTTTAAAATAATATAATTTTATTTATTTTTTGTATTGTTGGTACTTCCAAATGTAATAGTATTTTAATAAATTTGCATTAGAAATTTGATTTCTTTAATAATGTTATCATGGCAACTTCAATAGGAATTCTTAGAACAAAATGAATAAACAAAATAGGGGATGAGGATTCTTAATTTGCACTGCTTGGGTTTTAAATTTTTTCTCCAAATGAATTTTCTATCTTAGGGGACATTGGCTTCTTGGCGTGTTTACAGAGAGCTTCGGAGGAGTCCCACTTTGTTGTTTAATGAAATTATCGGTTTACCGAGCAAATGAACAAAGCCCAGATTTCTCCTTCTCGGTCAAAAAAGGGAGAGGTTTGTTTTTGTTTTCCTCGCAGGCGATTCGAATGGACTCCTTTGTGGTGTTCCTTGGCTCGGCGCGGTACTTAATCAATTATTATCGATTCGTTAATTCGAGATGCAAAAGGGGATTAATGAATTCTGGACGGAGCTTGGATAAAAGACTCCGTAGGCATTCAGACCGGCTAATTAAATCAGATTCACGTGTTTCTAAGAAAGGGAAATACGGTTCGTGAATATCACTAAATGAAAAGTAAATTTATTTAACTGACATTTCACTATTATGTATTTATTTACAAAAAGGTTATAAATGTTTGTTTCTTGTTTTACTTGGTCTTGGTTTGATTTGCGATCGGAACAACATGTTACATTATATATAAATATTATTTAATCTATGTTGTTCCGTAACCGTTCAAACTCGAACAAGTTTTACCTAGATAGGTGTATGAAAAACTAGTTTAGCCTAGTCAAAACTCGTTTGTTCTAAAACCCGTTTAGTCGGTAACATATGTAACGTTGTTCTACAAAAAAAAATTGCTATAAAATGTGTCTGATAGATTATGTTAATCCACCAAAACACGTAGATCTGTTGTGGGAGTTGAGCTCTGTACTCTTTCCGTTACTATAAATTAAAAGCTACATTTGTAGATTGGTGATTTGCTTTCCCATGTTGCAACTTTTTAAATTAATCTTTAAAAATAAGTTAATAAAATTTACTTTAAAATAAAAGTAGGTTGTTCCTTGGCGAAAACCTTATGTTTATCTGCCTATAAATACTCACTTTATGGATTTATCGTAACAGAACTTTTAATTAAATCTATTTTCAGCTAAAAAAGATGAAATGTATTCAGAGAAGTAATAATACGATCAATTAATTATTAAGTTTTAATAAATAGAAGTAGAAAATATTTATAAATACTTACAAAGGGATACGGTACCGGAACCGGACGGTGATACAAAGGATACTTACTAATAGTATTAATTAAATGATATAAAGAGCTATAATGAAGTTAATCTCTCATCTACTAACAAGAAGTGTGACTTTTCACCGCTGCAGACAATCTGTCACTTCCACTTCCGGACCTTTGTACTGTTCTTTTATTGTTGCTTACAACGAAAAGAATTCTTTTTTTTTCGTGCCTGCAATTGTCACCCTCTTGGTTTGAAAGGTTGATTAAATGTCCTCCTAAGGTTTTTTTCGTTTTCACCGTCACTTTATAATTCCAGAGATAACATTGTAATACAATTAATTTAATTTCGGAAAAGCATTTTCTTTTCTGTATTAATATTAGATGAAGCTGTCAAAATATGTTGATTTAAAATTATATTTTTTTATCCATGTCGTCAGCGTATTGAAGCAAATTTACATTTAAATAGAACATCTGCGGATGGTTCGACCCTCTTAAGCCATAGCGTTTTTCTTGCCCGCTAATTTGTAAATCGCTTCGTAATATCGAAAAATTAAAATGCTGATGTCATATTTTACCCGCTATTTATATGCTAATCCCAAAATCTTGGAAGTTAGTGATGGGAATTCTGATTAAAATATCAATGGGTAATTTGGACGTAGCTGCAAGACAGCTCTCCGTCCACAGTACAATTTTGTAAGACGTGTGTGAACTGCTAATACTAAGGTACAGTTTGAGACGAGCGTCTTTAATCATTGTAATACTTTTCAGTAAACTTATACAAAATTATTTATCAATTCCTTTTTCACTTGTATTAAAAATTATATCGAATTCTACAATACAAATGTTTGTGTATTTTTTTAATAAAAGATACTATAAAAATATCTTAATTGAGAAGTATCCTGAGAAAACCTATACGTTTACGTTACGGCGTCTTCATTATCGAAAAAACAAGATACAAGGTACGGTCAGCTTCAAAAGTCGATGACCATATTTAAAGTTTCAAAATAGCTATACACTATATTACATCAAAACTGCTGAACATGACAAACGCCAATATTGAATGAACATCATGGAAATTCAAATTATAATTGAAACGAATTTATAATTTTGTCATTGTCACGGAATGAAAGTTCAGACAAAGAATATATTGTCTCTTTCTTTGTATCTCAATTTTAATTAGTGATGACACATTACAAAAAGAATATTTTAACTATTTAATAACATTGTTTTATTATTAATCATTAATTTCTAATTATAAATTATTTATTTTTATTTACAGTTCTTCATTTTATAAATTGCAATTATAAAAATAATGTATTTTTAAAGTGGCAATGTTAGTAATACCATCTATTGTCAGTTAGAACAAGAACAAAATTCAAAATACGTTAAATTAAATAAAATCTGTTTGGAACATGACATATGTTTGATGAATTTGACAACTTTTTTTTAGGTAATGTGAACTCTAATCATGTTTTTATGTAATATAGTGTATAGCTATTTTTGAACTTTTAATATGCTCATCTAATTTTCAAGCTGACGTACAAGGTTAGGTAAAAACAACAATGTGAAAATTATTAACTTACTGAAGATTGTTTAATAAAATTAGAATTACAGAAATTCAATGAAATAGCTGATGAGCTTTAATCTTGCCGCTCATCCTATTTCTCAAAGCGTAACAGCTCTGCAATCATTTGTAAGACGAAGGGGTTGAGGGAGCATTGAACTTAATGGCGCAATATTCAAAAATTAAGAGGCTTCGCAGTCAAGAGAGTTAGTAAATATTATTTTTTTATGTTAATAACCACCCGATTGCGTTAATAAAGCTTTACATCTCGTAATTAGCCCGTCCATTGTCTGAGGCGGCAGAGCGAGACTGTGGATGGATGAATTGAAATAATTTTAGATATTTCAACAGCTCGAGTAAATAATTTTAAAATGTAACGGTTTTACAACCGATTATATAATCTTATTGCATATGAGCTTATTTATTGTAGAATTTTTATTATGTCTAAAATGACTTCGAGGTCTTGATGACCTTAATTATTTTTATAATGAGTTCGAAAGCACGATATCCAACAATATCTATCGATACATCAGGTCTATTAATTAATAAGTTAAACAATAGCTTCCTTAATTCCGCCACGGCTTGCCTGAGCCGCACTCAAAATATTTACCATGTATAAATTCTCGTGGATGATGAAGACAACCCCTCAACGCCGGGCGGTCTTTATAGCTCTATTTGTGTATTTTAATTACTGTCATTATATGCTAATGAGTACCATCCCTTTTTCTTATCCTCCTAAATGGGTTATTACAGTCTTATATCTATATCGCGCAATTTTGTCGAGTCGTCCCGAAGATTTAAATAATCATAATGGCATCCACCGGTTTGGAAGGATTATGCCTTCAATTTTTTCCAAGAAGCATGTTTTGATTAATTGTTTGCATGCTGCTCCGAGATTTCGTTGATAATTTGTTTTGTGTTATTAACTTAAGGAAGTCGTTTGGCGAGTCAGAAAATTAGCGATCGCAGCTCATCCTTGTGTCACTGTTGTTTTCAACTGTCATTTGTTACTTTTTACGAGAATTAAAATGATTTGAAAGTAACGTTCTCTATATATATTTGTACAAGAATTCATAATACTATCGGACAAACATCATACATATGTTAAATTTCTTTCAAATTCTCTAAACATTAAAGAAATAATTCAAAATAAAGCAACATTTTCAAGTGTAGATTATAAATATTATTAACCTATAAGTTTAATAAATTATGTCGTAAATACTTGGCTTGAGAAGATATACGTAGATGCAAATTATTCGCGTCTTAGCACATTTTCTTCCTTTGCAATCTGGAAATTCTTTTACATAATCATGTGTTGAAAATATAACAGCTTTTTGTCGAGGGAGGTCTGATAAACTCTTAGTTACGTATGCGTCTTGCGTCTCCAAATATTATACTTACAAGTATTTAGCATAATCTTCGACTGATTGGGGTGTGTGGGGTAGCTTTTATCTTTAATGCGTAAGGCTTGAATTTTAATAAGAATTTATAGTTATTTCAAAATAATTTACAAAATATTTTGTTTAAAAATGTTAATATTTTACTTACCTTATTTTTTCTTTACCTTATTTTGGTTATTAGTCATTTATTATCTCATCTTTTATCTAAAGCCCAGCTTACAGATTATTTAATTTTAATTTGCATAGATTATTACTTTTAAATTTCCAATATCGTTTCAAGTTTTTCTTCTACTATGGTGTTTGTATGTGTCTGACATAAAAAAAACATATTTTTTTCAATGCTAATAACTTTGAGGATTAGGTATGTTACAATTTTTTTATTTAAAATAAAATATAATTAGAAAGGGACATCTATTTATAACACCCCAAACTCCCCCTTAATTAAAGTATTTTCTAGCGCAATGTGTAGCGCGAGTTGATCATAAAAATTAGGGTTTTCTCAAGTACCATTTTCCGTTAAAAGCATCTTTACTGCATCTGTAGTCATCCGCCGTCGAAGACGTCGCTTGTCCATGTTTAGCGCCTCGTTCGTTTTTACGAAGATCATTTCGGCGTGTTTACGAGCACGTCACCTCGTTATTGTTATGTTAAAACGAAGTTAATATCGTGTTTTTTAGGAAAATGGGGCTTGTAACATGATAACATATTTTATTGTCGAATGTAAAAGTATTTTGTTTTACATGCATTTATTTCGATTTATAATTCAGTATATATATTTTGGGACAACTTATAAAATGTAAAGTTGCCAAACGAATTCAGTTGACTGCTTGAGCACTAAAGGTTAGACGGTTGCAAGAGCTTATTCGTGAATTTATTAGAAATCCAGTTCTGATATATTCGAGAGAGGCACATAGCATGTTTCCTCCTCGCATTATGCATAAGTAGTGCTCTCTCCGCGCCCTATTAACCGTGATATATGCGACAATTCTTTTTCCAAATCCTCGAAACAGAAGGGAACGGTGTCATATCGCTCGCGTCGCTTATCATCGACGTCTCGCATGTGTGACTCGCTAATTCTACGCTGATAAATGATTTTCTTGGCATATCTAAATGGAAATTTTCTTGTGATTCGCTTGTATTTGTCAGGGCTTAGATTTTTTAATATATGAAACGATTTATGTTAAAATTTAAAATTGTAATAAAAATTTTGTACCTTATAAAAGTCTAAAATATTGAATTTATACTAAAAAGATTTAAAAAGATATTCTTCAAATATAATTTAGGCACAGTTTATAAAACATGAAATGAGGAGACAAGAAAGGTGTACACCCTGAGGGTAATTTTTGAAAACCCGATCCGCAATTCAGGCTAATAAGAAGCGAACATGCATCTCAAACGCGATTCACGTGTTCAGACAAAACCCGATGTTCCCCTCGCGAGGCACCGTGTGTGATGTATGCAAAAAGGGAATTGAATAAGGTGATTTCGTTCCGCGGGTCGCTCCCGTAGGAAAAGAATCCGGTAATGGCGAATACAATAAATTTTCATAAACAAATTGCGATTTGATGGCGGCATATCGGCGGAGCGTGGCCCCACTGCCAATAAGGATTGATAGGGAAACAATGTCGCGACACTGATTGAATGTCAATTTGTGGCAACGTGTTGCGGCCTCTTGCCGGAATTCTACATTAAATCTCGCTAAATTACAGGACCTTCCCCTATACGGCTTTAAATTCGAGAACCCAGTTTAAAAAGACATTTCCGAAATACATAATGAATAGCAAAAATAAATTTAGTAACATAATTTTACACAGCAGTCGCTGAAATGAACCAAATATTATTAATTGTAACAAAAGACTTATTTCTTATAAACCCTACTAAATACAAGTTTTGAACCCATTTAGGGACCTTATTCGAGAGGTGTGAGCTCAGAAAAATTGCTTAATTCGCGCCGAAACTATTCTAGAATATTCCGATAATATTTATGTGAGTACAACCAGATAATTATATATAATAAGAAAACATATTTTAAAATTTTTATGTTTTCTATTTGCTTGTTAACTAAAACTTATTTTTTTTTTAACTTATTTTTCTTTGTTTATCGAAAAACAATATGGCGACTGATCGAATGTCAATTTAAGGTAATGCGTCACAGGCAGGCGATGTCGCAAATAATTCCATATAACGTACACACGTCGCGTTAACGACGTGAGGGCGGCTCTTCTTCTTAAGATGTAAGAGGCGTAGATTGGGATTCCTTATATATATATATATATATGAAAATGGTTGAGGAACAATAAACAAAAAATGCTACTATTTTTTTAGCAAATAGATGTAAAATGAAGACAGTAATGTACACCTGTGCTGTTGGCCCGACATTTACGTGAGTATAAATCAACCCACGACCCTACTGCGGCGTCACGAACAGAGATCATTATTTAATGTGCATAATGTAAGTTATGTGAGTTTTATCTCGCAATTAACCTTACATTTACGAAAATACCTTCAATATTTATATAGGTAACTTTTGATTATAACTACTGTTATGTCTCATAATACACATTTTAATCTAGCCGTAGATGCTTCAAATCAAACCAAAATTGAGGAACACATAGTTTAATCTTTCACGAACACATACAAACAGTTGAGCACCAGGAGGGTTATGCACTAGTTATTATATGGCTGATGCCCTTCCACATCCAGAATTGCTAGTCATCGGATTATTATATCGAGCACTGTTTTGAGTTACGTATGCGTTCTCAAGACTTCTCCCAAAAGAAGGCGTTTCGATAGGCTACGTAAACAAATAAATAACATTTCAATGTTGCTTTATAACTAATAATTACTTAATCTATTACATTATATAAAACTTACCCCTAGTCGTATAAACAAGCTGACACAAAAATAGAACTTAATATCAGTACATTATATTTTCTTATATGTCGGTAAGTGAATATTTCTAAATCGACACAAAAACACGTCCGCTCACGTCCGAATCAATATTCTATTCAAAATATTAAATAATTAATATTAACCTATTAATTATTATAAAATGTACGTATTTAAAATTAAAAATAATGTCCGACCCGTTGGGAATCGATGTTGCTACTCTTAGCGTCTAATGAGTCTTTAACCATTACACTGACCCAGTACTACAAAACATTTTGAATTACTTATGCTAACTAAAATAACATTATAATTAACTGTGACCATCACACTACAACTTACGAAACCGTGTACCAAGATCTGTTAAAAGAAAAGCTACAAATCAGTATTTTAAAATAGTTAAATTTATAAAGTTGTAAGAAAGATTAAAAATAAAAAAAAATTAAGTCGATGTCAGTGAGAAGGACGAAATAGCTTGCTATCTTTTTTAAACATATGAACACTCACCAGCACTCAGTAAAGAGACGCCACGCGGTTAAGGAGTTTTGACTTGCAAAGCATCGTGGCATTTTTCAGCGAGGCAGTAATGACAGCTCAATATTAGTGGAAACAGGCAATAGGCATTTTATAAATTTCAATCGGTCAAAAGTTAACATGTTTAATGTCATATGAAACGTGCCGACGTCACACTTATATCACAAATAGCGAGTTCTCATTAGACATTCAAATATCATTGCGCGAAGGAAACAGGATTGTAACAATCCTTATTGTTCCAGATCTCATAACGTGCAACCCTTTGACTCGCTATTTCCATACCGAATGTAACAAAACGTAGCTACATAAAGCCTCCTCCACACTTGGCTAGCGACACCTTTGATGCGCGTATGATTGCCGCGCCCGCGACACATTGGATCTATAACGTTGTCTTTTTCAAGTTTCGTAATAAGGGATGAGGGTGTATTAAAGCCTTTTATCCTGCTCGTCACGCCAGTACGTGGGGGTCGCGAAGGGGTTTAAGGTGTGCAAACATTAGCTCTTTTACATTTTTGCAATTTCATCGACGCCGCCTGACGGCTGTTTACAGTGGAGTTTGAAGCGGGGTTGTTGAAGAAGGTTTTCGGGGTAACAAGTTTAAAAAGGTTTCGCATATGTAAACGTGGCTCAATATTCGTTTACAGTTTCTCTTGTTACTTGCGGGTGCTGTATTAGTTAATGTGAGCCATCAAGAAATTCAGAGTAGAATTAAGCTGACTATTAACCGCTAGGCCCCAGGCCAAGTCTCATAGCCGCAGACTGCCTGCAAATCTTGGCTGCATTCTCGAACATTCCACGAGATGTAGCTTGGATTAAACGACGCAGTATATTTAACAATTACAGTATATTCGCCGGCTCCCGCAGGTAAGGATGCATATTTCAAGAGCGAGACAATATTAGCCGCAGCACTCGAGTGGAAAATGAGACCGTTTTTGGTTCCTAATTTACAGAGTTCTAATGTAAGGAACATGTTCGTTGTACTAAGGAATGGGTATATATCGTTACGCGAATAGAAACGCTCTATGTTTTAAAACGCAATAACGGTTCAGTTTGTTTATTTGAATTTTCGTAAACTGTATTCTAATATTTACTGTAATTTTTATTATTATTTTATTCGTATTTTTAAAGTAGAAAATAGTCGAGCATTGTAGGCTACATTGTTAATTATTAATGTTCATATTTGAAAAGATATCGCTGCGTTGCAAGCTATGCTGTACTTAGTTAGTGCTCTTCAGCGCTTTACAAGGCAACGCCTACTTCGCAAAGCGAATAGTTACAGCACTGTTAAAGCGCTGTTGCCAACAAGTTTAAGAATAGCTCATAATTCATTCGTATCTGAAAACGTCGAGGTTGCTGCATCCTAAAGATGCGGGTGATACCGTTCTTACCGTTTTGTTTCACGGACATTCGAAGGTATAATGGGTTGTTCACAGCTTGTAAATTGGGAGATAAAAAGGGCTGTATTTGTGTTAATGGGGTACAAGTAATAATATTCATTTATTTATTAAATAAAAACAAATAAAAACAACTAATATTTATTTTACTGTATATTTAATTAAATATTTAAATGATAGACTTTAGTATATCTATTATTTTATAATTAAATGTTTAGATTTCATATAGAAAGGAAATATAAATAGCCATCTTAGAACATGAGGATATAACATACGATAATATGTTTTGGTGATCACGGATAACTCATTATTCTAAAAGCACGTGAGCAGGAAACCCTTAAAATTACATTCGAAACAGTGCTCTTAGCAAGTTTCCCATAAGAGCCCATTATTTACGAAGCCACCGTACCATTAAGATTCTCCACATATCTTCGAAAGGCGCTATGGTAATTACGGGTCGCCATTTTATCGCGCAACTCTTCGCGATTAGAACTCGCGTGTTCGCTCGGCTACACGTAGAAATAACAAGTCCACGAACTAAGTTCGTTTCTGAGGAGCGTTCTGAAATTAATTCGGATGGAAGATATCGGGCGGTGCGATAGCGAGCTCCTTCCGAGCCATTTATTGCTCGTGTGGTGCTCCGTATCGGTGAAGGGGTAAAGAATATCAAGATGTAACGAGCGCAGCCGGAAGGCCCGCAAATGAGCTCTCCGACTTATCTGTGTTAATGTGGGCGAGGGTTAATTTCGTCTTACATGAGCAATTTAAAGATATGGCATCTTATACGCCATACAGTTTTGTTGCTTGTATCGAAAACAATCGCTATTCTGTACTCGGTCTATTTAAATATTCGTTAAGATTTCGTCTAGACAAAAGGAAAATATGGAGAGAGTCTGTGTAGAAAATGAATGCGGTAGTGCGCAAACATGAATGTATGGCGAGCAAATAGTGCCGTGTATTAGGAAATGAAATTAAGTTTCAAGAGCAATCTCGTCATCGCACATGGCGGCTCTTACACAAAGAGTGCTGGAGGGAAGAAGCTGATCTATTGTCGGACGGCCCCCGGCGCTCCAGATACCGCCGAAACTTGGACAGTTTGCAGATTATTTACATTTTTGTTACATTTTAATTCATAGTGTTTATTTTATAAGAGAAGTATTCTTAAAACGGATAAAGGATGCTTGTTTGATTATATAAATTTGTAAAATGTTTATAATTTTTTTTGTACAAATATTATTGAATACAGAAAATATAAGTTAAAATATATTAAATAGTCTTTAAGACTTTAGAAATAAAATGATATATTGGTCATCATGTCACGTGACCATTTTAATACTTTCTACGTATCTAAGACTAAGTATCTAAGACTAAGTATCTAGTGCCCTCGGTCAAACCATCACCATCTTCTTGCCGGTAATTTGTATGCTTATTTTGTGTTATAAACAAGTAACAAATGTTTTAAGACATAAAATTACTTGTTAAAATGTTTTGTAAAAAAAAATAATATAATATAAACGTAAATAAAACTGCATTATTACGTTTCATTGTATTTTGTTAAAAACAATACCACACAAACCTATATGGTAAAGATCGCTGAGGAATTTTCCCACGCTGAAATATTGAAGAAATCCGTTAGAGTTGCTCATGTAATATGCAGGCAGTAATACGCGAGCGCTGCATATTTTGCCAAACCACGTCCCGGACGAACCAACTTCCAACTCGCGCCGCTTGCTGATTCTAATACATATTTTGTGGCTCGAAAATTTTTAATTCTCATTTTTGTGGATTATGTTCAGTTATTTTAAACCATTTTTCTTAACATTTATACTTGAATTTAAGGATTATTCCTAAAGATTGTTTCTAAAGTTCGTTCCTGATGTTCGGTTTCTAAGAGTGTTTCTATTAAGAAAGCATACAATATTTATATTTCTGTTATACACAATACTCATACCCAAATTCGGTTTGTAAGTTTTGAAATCCTTCTCAGCATTTATTTCTCAAATCTATTCTGTTTGAGGTTGTGTACAAAACATTTGCGGTTGAAGGTGAGAGCTCAAAGGGCTAGTTCACGCGCAGCCGACCGAGACGTGTCGAGTATCCACAGACGCCTAGTAGCCGATCAGACTTTACATTCAAATTATATACTAGGTTAGTTTATTTACACACTGTTTGGCTTAAATATAATTATATTATAAACTGGGGAGTATATATATTTTTTTCTTTTATAATTCCTATTCCTATTTTGAAATTGCCAACCCTTTAATAACAATAAAACAATAATACGTACAAATAGTTTTACTGATTAATGGTCATTAATGATATATAAAATGTAACAAAAATCGTAATTGCCTTATTCGATACGTTTGAAAGCAATTATCTATAAAATAGTATAAAGCAAATAGTAGATAAGATCAAAAGTACTCCACAACACGACCTGCAGTACACGGAAATCAAAAGGAAGTGTAAAGTGCGCTGTTTACGAGAGGGCTCTTAGCAAACACCTGTAAACGCCTTCAAGCGGGCTTGTTTAGACTGTCCGCTCACGATTGCCATACAATTAGTCTACCTGAAAACTAAATACCATTTCTAGCAGAGAATTCGAGACAAGCTCTGAATACACATTTGCATTATTATTTTATCTTAGTGTTTGTCATTTCGATCGTCTGGTATTTTTTGTAAACTTTTTTTATGTATATGTATCCTTATCTTTTATTTTGTTAATGGATACTGAAATGTATAGAATAATATTCTAACAGACACGAAATATTAACATAAATATTACGTTTATGTAATATTTAAGTGGCAACTTATTTTTATAATAGTTAATACAAATTACAGTTTATATGTCAATGATGAAATAAAATTTAAATTCATGTAAGTCAATAATAAGTAGGCAGTAGGTACTCTAGAAATGAACAGTATAAGCCGCCATTTTTGGTTCTAACCCCAAAGTCCTCCATCATATTCGCAATGTTGACTCCTGGATGATACGACCTCTCCACTCGACATGATCGTAATAACCGCATCCAACAACCCTTCTACATCCATAAACCCGCTACAAATCTTGGCTCGGCATCTTTATATTGCGAATAGGACGATCTTTTAACCCAACATAATGGCAGGTTTACGGAGAGGACCGTCGTAAAGTGTCCCGTACGAGTATACCCGGACCCTTCGAAATTTCACGAACTATTTCCCCGCACTAGCCCTCACTCAGCTTTTTTGTCGACTTTATTGTCCGGATTTTCTGCTCACCTTTATCGTTATTGTGTCCGCTCGACTTCATAAAGGACCGACTCACTATTAAGACCTCATAACCGTGGGAAAATTTTGTCGGCCACTTGAGAAGAGTTCCTTAACGTTGTACTGTAAAGAAAACTATTTATTCCACATAAAAAATATAAAAAGAGTATCAATGGGTGAAGTATAATAATATAACTACTGTGATATGATATAAATATACAACAATAATGACCATTCAATGCGCTGGTGGTAATTAAAAAAGAAAGCAGATATTGAAATCAATTTTCCGGTTTGCAAATAAAATCCCAGCAGTCAATAAATCCGTAAGCAATTGAGTGAAATGCGATGGGCGTGTTAATAGACCGGCGTGTGTCGGGGACTGTCGAGTGTCCGGTGAAATCATTGCGTGAATGATAATTGCCTGAACGCCGCAATCCGAGCTATCGGCTCGGAATTGAACGTGTGGATGCGTTTCCAACACATGGATATTTAAATTATGGAAGTGCACATCACACTTTTTAACGTTTAAGATATTTAGTTTTTTTTTAAAGGTTTGAAATTTTTTATGTTCATAAGAACAAATAAATCGTAACAGTTTATTTTTTGTTGTTTTTTTGTGCTGATGCCAAAATTAAATGAATATTTATTTTAATGCCATTTTTTTAATGATGCAAACAATTTAAATATTAAAATAAAAGGACACGCAGTATGCCATTTTCAACAAGGTGGCACATTGGTTACCCCTACATCCATGTAGGAAGAGGACACGAGTGCAGTCACGAGAGATCGACGCATACGATTACAGGTTCCACAGGTGGCGTATAACATTTTTCGGGACGGCCCATAGCCTCACGGTTTAATTCGGCTTTTCGTTTGACGATTTGCTGTTTGTTTTTATTGAAACGCGTTGGGACGTTGCCGTAATGTTGGATGTGCTAAATGAAATTGTTTTTTTTACATTAAATATGCTTTTAAGTGCGGCTGTATAACTGCGGCTGTGTATCTACGAATAAATTTACTTGTATTATGTGAATTCTTATTGCTGAAATGATAAAGTATAAAAAAACCTGTGTTTTTTTTCAAACAATAACATTTATTTAAATAACAAAACATGAAAGTATTGTTCTTGATTGACGGTACCCTCTTTAAAATTCCATATCCAGCGGTGTAGCTAATTCACAGCGGGATGGGGCTTTAAATAATTATTGCTCGCTTGACAAATTGCCGGCAAAGCCTACGTGTCGTTGCTCCAATTTGATACAATTTTACCGCCTTTCCACGTACGGGCCGACAGATTTGCATATATGCGGGGTGAGCTTATGCAAATATTTTTTTTTCCCGTTTCTGCGCTGCGGCAACACTGAACGTTTTAAAAAGATTTAACCTCTTTGTCGGACCATTAAGTGCGAAACTAATTTGCTTACCTTTGAAATGTGTTGAAGCTTTAGCGGATAATTACTGTAGGGTAAAAGTCCCCGCTTCGTGATATGCAGATTTTTCGGGTTTGTTGCTTTTTATTAACTTTCCTTTGTTATTGTTTTCCTTAATATAATGTTACAGACTCTTTAATGTGCTGTAATTTGAACGTAGATTTTTTTAATTTTCACAGAAGGAGGGCGTAACTTCTCAGCGATATTGAGCATGTGGGAATCGTCGAAATTAAACTTTTCTTTGTTTTCCCATTCTGTGGGCTGACGTTATTAAATTTCCTTGTGTTTTTAACACAGGCGTATCATTAGATTGAGGGTTTCCGTCAAGAGGAAATTGCGGCGAGGGGACGACCGACGAGCCTCAATATATTGAAAAAATAAAAATCCGGGCTACTTACGATACACGAAGAAATTGTTGCTCTACCTTAATAAGTTCATTTTATATTTGAAAAAAAATGTGGTCAATCCGCTTTGTTGATTGATAACCAATTACCAAAAAAATATGAATGTGTTGGAATACGTTTTGTAAATATAAATAAACAATTAAATTTACAAATTTGGAACAACTAAAGTATTTAGTAAAGTTATTTATTAATTATATCTGTAGCAAGTGGAGGAGTTTTCTTGTTGGCACAAAAGGAACTTGAAGTGGTCTCGCTTTAGTATCGCCGCGACGAATTTCAACACTGGCTTTGGGAATTCACCTTAAATATACATATTACATTACGTGAAATTGCCCATTTTTTCCACTCTCCACCCTAGCAATTAGGGTACCTTGTGTATAAATATTGCATAGCCCTCATTAATGTGCGTGTTCGTTTTAGTATCTATATATTTTTATGGTTGGCTTTTTGGTCGGCGTCTATAAGGAACTGCGTCGTGGGATGTAATGAATAATTAAGACATGTTGAACAAGCTACGGAAAATGGCAGTTGATTTTTCAAGGATTTATAAGAAGTAGAAAGCTTTACTTTGGTTTGTTTTATATAAGATTAAATTTTATATTGTAAACGCATTATTTTAATTTGATACTAAATATGAAGGGGTCGCTAACGTTTATAGTAATTTATGTATATCTTAAGACAGTAGTTGATGCACCTACCTTGATCAGATGGTGACGGTTGGCGATGTCTCAGTGATGCCTGAAATAAAAAAAACCGTTATTATTCAAGAATATTTATTTTATTCATTAAATCGTTGAACTTTATTAAAAATATAATTTGTCAAAACAAAAATTCATTAGTTCGTTCAAAATTAAAAGGCGAGGCATTCGAATGATTAAACGAATCCGAGATTGCATTTCGACAATTAACGCATTAAGACTTCTCTTGCCAATAAAGAGCGACTCTTAATTAAGAGTCCCTGTTAAAAATTGAGTACAAATTCAAGTAGCAAAGCTCCCTCGCTGGGGATCTACTGAATGGTCCGTAATATTTTAGTTTGCTTGAAACAAAAACGCCTCGGCGAGGGGTTGAGGAGCTGTCACGTAGACACAATAAGCCTTTTAATTCGATTCGTCAAGACGGACGCAGGAGACAAAGACTCGGAGTTATCATTCAATGGGGCACTCTTACCTTTTCTTATTACTTGGCTTCGGTTTTCTTTTGAGATGTTTGCTACCACACATGAGATTAAAGTTCGCAGCATCCATCTTGACCTTTTTTGTATGTGATAATATGTTTTTTGGTATTTTATAACTTTACATTTCATAAATCTTGTATGTTGACAATTGATAATAAAAAAAATATATACATTTATGGTTTTTATAATTAAGAAAATGTTTATTTTGTCTTTAAAAATATAAAACATTTTAAAAGTAGTGGAAATAAAGATTTTTAAATTATAGTGCTGTATTTATTAAATAAAATAAAATCCTGAGATAAATCCTGCCGTCGTATCTCGTGTGTGGCAGCTAAGAGTGCACTTGATCCCGTGTGTCGCCGTGACCCGACTGCCGATTGGAAGCTAACAGCTTTATTTGTTGCCACCACTCTTTAAACTACCTTAAATATCGTACACTGTCAACTACGTGCTTACTACGTTCTTACTTAGTTTAAAATTTGTACGTGTTTAAGAATTTTTATAACAAATTACATTTAGAAATAAATCATGTTCAATTATTTTAAATTACTGTGGTATGGCGTGTGGTGTAACAATTTGTTATATTAGGTTCATTAAACCTTAATTAGAAAAAGTTTTTCTAAAATATAAGTTTTCAATCATTATGTAACTATATATGTAACATAATGTTACTCATTTATTTTTAACTTTTTTATTTAATTTAATTGAGAAATGAATATAATCACAACAAGATTAAGAAATACGTACAATATAAACTTAATTACGTTTAAATGTTCGTTCATAACAAATTATGATCAAGAAGAGAGTATATTTTAATTATACTAATGGCACGAATCACAATTACTAGAGATTCACAAGCGACGACTTCTCGCTGTAATTTAGATGAATTATCATTTATTTACAATGTTTCATTACATATGAAAAATGTTTGATCTTTTTAGTTATTGACAAGAAATGTGTTCCAGTATTACCAGTTTTGAGGAATGTGTTTACAAAAATATCTATGAAATTCAGGTAGAGACGAGACGTTATATCCTCACATTTAATAGAACACGAATACGTTTTTGATTAAAATAATTAAATCAAAATTATGTCCTACTAATTTATAATGCAAACAAAATCTAAACCAAGCCTGATGTTTGTTAAAATTGAATTAAAACATAACAGGGTTGGCTTCAAAAATAATGTCTTTGATAATAACACATTAATCACTCGGTAATTAAATGGCCGCTAAATCACGCTAATTGCGATCTCATAGTCTTTTGTTTTTTATTTTTTTGTTGTCCACAAAAGCTTCTTTTGAATGAAATTCCTTTATTTGCCGCCTGTTTACAAACCGTCGCAAAACAATGGATGGTTAAAAATTATAACCAGTATAAATTCAAAATAATTGTAGATAATATTTTATAGATAACCGCGGGGTTGAGCTATATCTATATTTATTAACAAAAGAAATATGAGTAACAATTCAGTTTTAATATTTTAAATAAATATTTTTTATAACTCATCAAGGACTGCAGGAATCCAAGCTACGACCTCTGGAGAACATACAGACTGTACACAGTCTTCATATTACCGATACTTTAAGCCAGTGGCAGATAACCAAATGTTTAAATATAATACTGTGTCCTGTATTGATTCTCTATTTTACTATGTACAATGTATAAATCAAATACAGTTAAAGACTATTTAATAACATTATAAACCCTATTGCAGTAGAATGTGTAATAGACTCAATAGACCTTTTTGATTTTCACCAAATGCGTGTGTTTAATTATTTAACAGCTTGGTTGAAAAAATTCTTTGATCGTAGAACAGGAAATGACAGTCTCCGGATCTATTGTCCACCGGCGTCGACACGCTGTGGTCACCCTACTCTCATCTTCTTAATTGTTTTCTTTTACGAAGCACTTCGCTGCAATTGATCATGATATGGCTTTGATCTTGAGGACAATGTGTAACAATAGTATGTCTTTTAATAAAAAACAGTGTTGGATGACCAAAACATTTATTCTAATAGCCATGGTTCTATATAATTGGTAGCTAGTTTAGATATTTATCATAATATATAGTTATATACTATGTCCCTAAAGTCATAGTGTAAAGAACGACCCCGATGTACAAGTCAGCACTATAAAATAATGCTGAGTTTCAATAAATGTTGCATAATCAATTGAAATCATGTTAATTCATAAATAAATTTGAAAACACGTGACATTTATAACGGGCACAAAACAAAACACAAATTACGTATCAGCCGTATTTGTGTGCGTTTAAGCCGGTGTGTTGCCGCGGGTGTGTGCGTGCGCCTGAATTAGACGCGAAACTTTCAAAGTTTTCCCAAATTTCTGCCCCCTTGTCCCTCCCCTGGATCGATACGCGTCGAGCGAGTAAGCTCTCTCCGCCTCATGAAAATATCGGACAAGATTCCTCTGTACACCACAACGTGTTTTGTGGTGATAATTACTGTGTTAGTGTTGTGGTACAACAGGACTGTACTACTATATACCTATACGATTTACTAATAGTTTTATATTATAGTGAAGTTTTTTATGGTTTATTTATACTAACGAATAGTGTATGTAAAATAACTATATTCTATCATAAGAGTTTTTCATGAATATTATTTATTGAAGTATGTTACTTAAAACCTATAATTAAATAAAAATGTAATACGAGACTTAAATCTTGAAAATAATTTTATTGACACTTGTTCGTGTTTATGAAAATTGTGAATTGAAATTTTGTTTTTAAAATGAGTCGCCATGTAAGGCAAAATTATTAGTTTAAAAAAAAATATTGTCATTTGAAATCTTGAACAAGTTATTTAGGTTAACAGCACCTGGGAATTACTGTTCTTAACTTAACATGAACAGAAAGACCCGCACCAACTGTCACCGTGTAAAATAGGAATGACAAGTGAAAATTGGGTGCAGGACAGAACGTTGTTTGTCATTAATTGAAGGCTTTGCGATGATCTCGGAGAGTTGCTTGAAGGGCCGGAGGGCGACACTCTTGGGAGATATCGGCTGGTCAATCGCGTTGACAGGGCCCCTCTGGCTTCTACTGGCCTCCTAGGTGGGAAAAACTACCGCCTGACACTACTTAACGAACGGGGCAGAACCCGGGAATTTTCTTGAGTGCTTGTTAATGTTTTATGGGCGGAACTTTTTCAAAGTAGTGATCAGAATGACGCGTTAAGTGTACCTACATAATTGAACACGTCTGCCCTCGCATACTCCTTAATAATATTTACATCCATTGAAAATATATTAACGACCATCGTTCTCTTTATGTCTAAATTTAATTCACAAATAGCTATAAAAAGCGGAAGCGGTATAGAAGTTTTGTGATTTATAACAATTAATATTTGAAATATTGACAGTATTAAGGGAAATGGCCGACAGCCCACAAATCATGTAAAAACCGCCCCGGAAAGAGGAAGCACTGGCCCGCTGCTCAGGGACTTTATTTGGAAATGGAAAGTCTGAAAAATAAACGACAGCAACGCGCGGGGGAATGATTTATACGAAGCGGCTAGTGTGCGCGGGTTCGATTATCGGAATGATATTTCTGGATATTAAAGTGTTGCCAAGAGGACTGTGGACAATATGACCCGAGGAAGATTTATTGGGCAATTCAATATGACATCGAGTGCCGTTACGATTATTTCATTATATTGTCGGCGCCGTAAAAACTGTTAGCATTTTATTTTATTGCTGGTTCGCGGACGAAATTTTATTTCAATATTTTATTGCGTTGTAAAACCGGGCTGTGGAGTTTCGCTTTGACAATTTCAGTGCATCACCGCTTCGTGGTTCAGAACTTGTTTTGGCGACCGGCTAACTGACGTAGATAGTTAGCATTCATGAGTTTTATGTATTTCTAATTCTAAACTAATATTTTATTTATATTTGTTTAACTGGTGCACTTTATGGTGCGTTTTATTATAAATACAGTTTTAAAAGTTTGAAAATTACTCCATTTCTGTAAATATAAAAGAAATATCCATTAATGTAGTTTATATTCTTTGGTAAGGTATACGAAAGATTTAAGAGCAGCATGTTGCATGATTTGTTATTACTGTCGATATAGCCTCGTAAACCTTCAAATTAGAAAACACATTTTTATTTTACCGAGAAAGTCCAACTTAAAGTACGCGAAACGCTACAAGAAAAATATTGAATTTGTAGAATCTTAATGTAACGAAGCGTACAATATAAAAGCCAGTCATATATTCAATATTTTACCAGCACAATGAAGAATAACATCTTCTAATGTCACATAAAACTGATAACCCTACTGCATTCACATAGTCTTTCACGGTGCTGTAAATCCGGACAAGCGGTCTTGGCTTATTGAATAACTGCATGACTCACTGCGCCATGCCTCGCTGAATCCCCCGTACGCTCCAACTAAGCTTCTAACAATTCAAATCTTTTATGCTATTATAAACCTTATCGCAAACCTATAAGTGTTATTGTAGCTTAATGGTATTTTGTCTGTATCAAATGTTTGACATTGCTCCTCCGATCGGACATATTCTGTTACGCTGGATGCTTTACTTTTTTATCCGTTAATGCTTCTGGCGACATGTCCGTGGTCTTTTGTCATCATGATTAGTATTGAAACATATTGCTTTTAAAAGCATTTAAGTTGCGGTGAAACTGAAAATGATTTACTTAACACAAATGTATCAAATAAGCTTACAAATTACATAATGACATTTAATAAAAAAAAATTATAATAATAATAAAAAGTAATAATACAAATAGTTACAAAAATATTAATCCCTCCCGGCCAGTATATTGTATTTTTCTTTAAATAGTCTTAAACCACAAAATGGTAAAATTATTTGAAACAACAGTATCTACTTAGAAATTATTACCGGATTGAAGTTTCAAGTAAGTACTTCGAATTAGAATTCGCTTGAGTGAAATTTAGTATCTAGATTACAGACGGCTTAGAACAAGTCTAGAGTCCATATACAGATAGCGAATTCTAAAGTAGAACAGAGATTGTTACATAATACGAAATCAACTCACGATTCGCTCATTGTCGAGTTGTGGCGACTTATCACGGCATTCAGCTCGTCGCACCGCGAAACTTATCCGCCATATGAATGGTTCAACATCAGTTGTGAATTTGTAAAGAGTGGACGTGCGTTGCATGCACTCGGTCAGGCTTTATCTTTCAACACCCTCTTACTGTTGAAGTTTCAGTTGGCCGGGCGGTGCGCAAATGTGTGTATTAAATGTACTCCTTACATGAACAATAATGAGTTGTAAAGTAATTTAATATCTCACATAATAAATTTTGTATTAGTAATTTAAAGTTACTCTAAAATACATATTGTCAATAAACATTTTGCAATTTTTTTCTAAATTCCTATAAAAATAAAGATGTCAAAAACCTTAAAGAGATTAGTTGAGTATTAATAAACTTTTTAATGCTATATGCTTTATAATAGTAGATTAATTAATTATGTTGTGTCAAAGTTCACGTAGTAATAGTACTGACAAAGGGACGGCTTTAAACCTTATTATTAAATTATGTGGCGGGAATCACGTGAGGACGGTAAGTCGACGCGAACTGCTCCGACAGGGGTGACCGTCTGATGCTCAAGGGGTAGTCTGTCTTAGCCACGTGATGCGGTCTATTAATTAGGCATAGGCCTCTCCGCTAGGCACCAATATAGATCTACAGTGTCTTGAGTCGGCAACTAATTGGTCTGCCAAACCTATATATAAAATGAGATTTATTTTTGGAAACTAACTAGAAAATCTATTGTTAAGTTGAATAAATAGCCCTAATTAATCAACCAGGACACAAAAGCGGACAGAATTTGTAGGTACGTTGCAATACAAATGGACGCAAAACAGGATGGCGAAATAATTTGAATACGTAACGAATCGGAGGGTAACGCACGGCCGAGCCATTCTTTAACTTACTCGACACTGGATAAAGAGCTAAACTTGTTTTTAAGGGATGACCGATCGTGAAAATTTATGTATCGCGAACAGTGCCGGCGGCCGAACCCCGGCAAAAAGAGGTTTTCGCAAGGGTAGATACAGGAAGACGAAGGATGGAAGGAAGAATTATGCTTCCCGCAGGCTGATGAGGAAAATGTGATTGTGTGAACTTTTCGATTCCATGCAAATCGGACAGACGGGACGATATAGCCTGGACCGGATTCAAAGGAATGATACGTCGCCGTTATTTACACTTTTGAATTGGATACCTTATGTTGTAGTGACAGGGAACTCCCTCTACATACCCCCAAGCAAGCCAAGGCATTTTTTTTCGAGTAAGCTTTATTATTCGTACAGACAACTTTGTGTAAACCCCAAGATCGTTGCTCTCAATGTATTCAAATTGATTCATTGAGCATCGATTAATGGATGACCGACTTGATATCATGTTAAAATGAAAATGCTGAAATAACACTTGATAATAGGGAGGACGAACATAAAAAAAACAACTCTCATTTAATATATTGCTAAATATTATTTTGTATATTACAGAGTTTAAAAGAATTTCCTCCTTTACTAAAAAATATATTTTTTTAATTATTTTCGTCCTGATTATTTCATCTAAAACAAAACGACGTACAGGATTATTATATAATATTTTAAACGTTTTAATATAAAATGTTCATGAGAATAAAAAAAAGGTTTTATTTAAATGTATTTCAAGTGGGACAACTAAAATATTATAAGTGTGTGAGTAAGGAAGTTCTTTCAGCAAGGTCTACTGATAGGCGAGTCGACGGCACTGTTTAGATAGGCTTAGTAGTGTTTTATTGAAATACAAATGAGTGTTGGAGGAGTCGGTGACCCATGCACGGAGTGTGCTTCGAATAAAAGGGCGGCATTAGAATAATTTGCCTACCGAACAAGCACAATTCTTCACATGAAGAGGCCTTAAATTTTACTATTTTACATACTTGGGATTATCATATCTGCGTGGGTGTCGGCCCTCGGACGCATACCCTACTTTTTGTTATCCGTACCCGACCTATCGGGGCGTCTCCGAAATATTTAGTTGTTACTTTTTGTTACACCATACGTGAGAGGATTCTGAATAGACTCTTTATGTTTTATTTTGCTTGGATCTTATCCGAGTTTGAGAAATTGAATGTTAGATTAGGTTTTAAAAAATAAGATATTTAAGTTTTAGAAACATATGTAATAAATTACAAATGAACAAAACGTATATATATCGCTATTGAAAGAACATGATACATTCCAGTTAGACATCGCCTCACTTAACCTCAACAGGGAGTCAAGGCAGGCAGACGAAGCCCCACGGCGGGATCGAGGTGGGCGAATTAGCCCAACTCTAAAACCTCAATTAAGTTGCGTCTAGCGCGCATTCAGATCGGCCACATCCAATTATCGCGGCCAACCTTTGTTTCGACTTCTATATATATATATATATTAGTTTAAAACTTAAATGTCTTTTTCATATTTCGTTTTTATACAAAATTATTTTCCTTTGCACTTTTTGAAACAGCAATGCAGTTCGTTGATGTTTCTTTACTTCTAATTTGAAATAAAAAAATATAACATGAAAAAATATATATGTTTAGTAAAATTTAAATATTATTCTAACAGTGGTTGTCTTATTCGTCGGTTTAGTTTGCATAAGTGTAACAAGTAATAACTTATGCAGCTACAGACTCATCAAAAAATCCTTTGTTAGTGACGTTTCAATATTGGTAAGGAATATTTATAATAGACTAAAATAGAATTGCGTTATTTATTCGATTATTTCAAGTAATTTCAATTTGATTTATATTCCAACTGTTAGTTTGGTATTGTTCTTCAAGTTTTAATATTTACAACAAAACAATACTCATCTTGTGAACTGTAGGGTTCAAAAATACTGAGTCATGTACTCACGATTATTCTACCCCCTGTTCATCTTATAATTAGGGCGGGTTCGAACAACGTCGATTTGCGTGCGGCAAATATGTTAAAAGCTATTGACTTTATTATTTTAATAGTAAAACACTTAAGGAAATTCACGACAAAATAATTACTTTTTTAGATTTAAGTGTAAAAAAAACAATAACAACTATATTAAGTACCGTTTGAAAAATATTAAGCAACTTATAAATTACAAAGGTATCTTGTTAAATGTATCGCCTTGTGTCAATGTGGCATTTCAAAGACGTGAAGTATCATAATAAAATTTTAATTTAAAAATATCGTCTTGTCTGTCGTGTGTATATTAACTATAATATATACGTAATTTATTATCATTTATACGACATGAGAAAGACGTGTGAGCCCGCGGCGGTGACGGATTGCGGAGACAGTCATCGCCAAATTAACACCCCGTTAAGTGCGGATGTGTGTACACAATGTGACACGAGTCAATGTCGATCCCTCATAACATTTATAATAACGAGTGGAACACAATGATTAGATATTATTTGTACTTCAGCATCAGCCTGAAAATTACAACGGTTAAAGGGCGAAATTGTAATAATAACATAACAATCTAACAGGTATTACTTTATATTTTATATAGCCTCAATACGAAACGCTGTAAGATTAATATGAGCGTAGAAAATTTGCGTTGAATATTAAAAAAAGACAATAAACTATGTCGAGAAGTAAGATGGAAGGCGGCCGGGAAACCGACGCTAAGGTACTGGTTATTGTGACTAAATTTTCTCCTTTCAAATTAAGGCTGCGTCTTGAACAAATTACCTTCGCTACAATATTGTATATTTATCATTAAATTGCCTAACTGGAGAACAAATCAAGTTTGCATGATGGGTCGTAATAAAGTATGAGAAACGCTGACATCGAAAAGATCGTTTCTAGATTTAAAAAAAGCATTTTTTTCGAATGCAAATTAAAGAAAAAAAATATAGTGTCATGCAACATATAATACAAATAATAATAATATTAATACTATATTGTATTGCCTGAGTAAGTGTTGTTGTAATTATAATAAGAAATTCAGAATTCAGGTAAAAGTTAAACTATGTGCTTCGGAATTTACTGACAAGGTCGGGTATAGATATTGAAAGTAATTAATTTAATTTTATTCGACTCTGCCTAGTCATTGGAATTTTCTTAGTAATTGTAAAATGTATCGCAAGGTGTGCTCCGACGCCTCCCGACGTGATGTTTCACTTCTAGCGAATGATTTATTATCTTCCGCAACAATTTTAATTGCTCTCAGTGACGCGCTGTAAACAACTATTCGATTAAGTTAATTCCATTCTATCAAAGGCTCCGGCAATTTATTTAAGAGGATCCTAAATAAGGTTTAAAATTCAGCATCATTAATTACGGATTTATGAAACATTAAATAATAATAATAATGTATTGAAGACATTTGTCCATCTTTGCAAATAGCTGTTGACAATATCTAAGATTAATTTGTTATTAACGAAAGTGGAAAATTGGACAATTATAAATTAGAATGTACAAACAGATTCAAAATGAATAAATGAAATATAAAAACTATTGGGCTGTGAGGAAGATTCGAAAACATGATCTTTGAATCACTAACTATCCAGTTATTTAAATACTATAAGTATATAAACAAAGACACATGATACAATTAGACTCGTTAATAAGCACACGGTCATAAACGGCAATAAAACAACCACTTAGTGCCATCAAAGCGCAAAAACAACAACTTTGAGCACGCGAGCATTAGTAATTATAATTAGAGCTTCCACAGGACCTGGGGCAATAAGATGTGACATGGAGCATGAAATAAGGATTCCACCTAAATGTACCACAGACACTCGTGTATGCAGCGCCGTCCACGCCAGAGAGCAACACACTCACGAGGTTCCTCGAGCGAGCTTTTAAGTAATACGATGACCCTTATGTATAATTACTTCATTTCGTATGTCATATGGCCTTCTTTTGTAATTAATTAAAATGTTTAAAGATGACTACATGCAAATAAGTTTAATTTGATTATTATTTTTATTTATTTTGAAGTAATTAGTATATTACGTCTTTCATTATTAAATGTACATCGCTTTATATAAAACAACATGTTTTTCATATTAAAAAACCAAATATAATATATAGATGGATTGTAAAATAATTAATAAGTCTTGTAATACTTCTTCATGTTTGAAAACAAATAATATTTCCTGCATTAAACAGACAATGCGGCATAATCTAAATGTATATAGTTACTTACATACATTAGAAATCGACAAACACTTCTCATTAACAGGCTTTTGTAGACAATGGAATTAATTTTGGAGCTCGCCGCAGACAACCGATACCGGTGTATTCTCTTTTGGAGGATTGAAACTATTATTGATCTATTAATATTAGAAAAGTCCTTTGTTCCTAATTTTTAAAATATTTTGCAATTATCAATAAAAGAGAATACAAGTAAAAGATTCAGGCGTCACATTTCTTGATCGGAAAAGGGTCAATAAGGCGGAAAAAACTAGCTGCCTTGTCGAACAATATTAGATTCTGATTTATACGCGAGTGAGAGTTAGGGTGGACGCAGCTCTCCTTTTCAACACACCACCAGTTTAAGTTGACCTTTGCCTTTTCTTACACTGGGACTGTTTTGGGCTATTGTCGAGGCTATCAATACTCATTCACGTGTCAGAAGAGAGTAGACACGATGCATAGTATTAGGAAACGAAGATTGCTTCGTTCGGCCGATTGAATCCTCCCCGTACTAACTTCCCTCCCATTTAACGCGGATTCAAGTAACAAAAGGATTTGCCGTGCAAAATAACAAAACTACAAATGTTTGGATTTCCGATGTTGAATCGAGTGGGGCTTTAGATTGAGGAGTTCAAATATAAATGTCAAGATTCTCATATCTACGATGTTATATTTTCAAGTCTTATACAATACACGTTATAGCTATTTATAAAAAACAAAATATGAAACATATCAATACTACAAGTACATTTTAGCTATAATTGTTTATTTTTTGATATATAGCCAGTTACTATAAAATTATCTAAACGTTTTTTAAATCAGGATAAACTTCTACTGATTACTAATTCTAAGTATTCCTAATTTGTTAAAATTATCAATATCTTAGAAATATTAAGTAATATATTTTATCAAACCTGATTTCAATATATCCAATAAAAATTTTAAAGTCTTGCAAAAACTGAAACAAGCATTCAATAAAATTGCCGAAGGCCGTCTATTTGCAGTATTCTTAATAATTACTTCTTCCGATTTGTTTGCGTGGGGAGGAAGAGGGGCTGCGTGGAGAGTGAACCCGGGAGTCAATAAATAATAATGCTAAATGCCCATCGGGTGACCGGCCTTAAGATACTTGTTTGTAATGTAACGATGTCAAAAATAATATTCTAAATTAGTAATTTAAAATATATTAATATTATGATTATTTTAGTATTTGAAAACAGGCATTATTTATTAAATTTATATATTTTAGATTTATATGTGTATTTCTACGATATTAAGTCCGTAGATTGTCATAAAAGATCAGAGTTAGTTAAATTATTTGTTCAATACCCGCTGGTCAATTTGAAGGAATCCAACGCTAATTATTTAGGATTTATTTTGTTAGGACAAAGGGACTCGTCTGAATGCTTGGGTCAACTGATTTCCACTCAATTCATCTGCCATTTTAGCTTTTAATAATGAACGATTTCGGTTTTCCAAACATTTGACTTCTAAACATTCTACCAATTGAACATACAATAAAATATATTTATACTATTGTACATTGATAATCCAGGTCTTATTCAATACATAATAGGGTAATTTATAATGCTTTAAATAATAAAATAATGTCGTGGCAATTCTAATTTAAAATCAATAGACGCAAGAGAGCGAGGATGAGTCGTAAAGAATAGGCGGGTAAAGTTGTCCCATGGAAGGCATAAATTGGATTCGGAAGCAGATCACGTAACGGTTAAAAGTTCACAAAACTGTGCAATAAATCGGACGCGCGGAGGTGCGCCGGAGACACACGGACAGAAGATCCTTTGAGACTATTTCATTTGAGATTATATATATTTATATATTTGAAATTTAAATATACACGCCTGTAATACTTAATGTAAACTGTATTAATTACAATGCTTCATTAATTTGGTTGCTTATGTTGGCTTAAATTTTTAGTAAACATTTTATTGCGCAACAAAATCTTTAAAATATGAATGATTATTTTCGTTACTAAATGTTTTTACTTTACAAGCAGTGAATGTCATTTACATATGCTCAACGACTCCCAGCGCTATGAGATATCATCCACAAAGGAGCTGTTTAAAAGATAGCACTGAGTACAGACCCGGGGCATTGAGGCGCGTTACGAGCGGATTGGCGCCAATATTTTATTCACACATACTTTATTAAAAAGTATTTGAAAATAATCATTTAGGTTTATAACAAATACTGAATATAATGTAAAAATTATAAACTGCGCTTCTCACATTTCATGGTCAGTCAGTAATAACAATTAATGTATACATAGTAAAGAATATAAAATATAAGATAAAAGACAGATGAAGCAGTGGAGCGAGTAATGATCGTATAATTCTCAGCCGCCAGGTGTCGTGACGCTGCGGTTTGTCGAAAAGGGCATAAATGTCGTCTAATTCAGGTAAATAGCTGCCACCAAACTTAAGTCTTTGAATTTTTATGTTTATAACTTTGTGCTGTAGAATTTAATTACATGAATAATAAATTAATTTTTCACATGGACTATACAATTAGATATACAAAATATTAAAGGTATAGACTATGCAATAATTTAGTAAACAAATGATTACCAATCAAAACCCTTTTGTACCTTCCAAATACAAATTACACAAGTAACGAACTACCCAATAGCACGAGGACCGCAATTAGTAATCTATTGTACAATTCTATCGGTAATAAATCCATGGATATAATATCTAACGCAACTCTATTAAGATCCCTTCGTCAGCATACTATAACTTAAGATATCTGAAATCCCATTTGAGGCGGCTAATACAACTCCTTGTTTCAGGCCAGCTATATTTAGGAGCGAGGCAATCTAAGAGGTATTCAGTACCGTCCGTCGACAAGTCAGCCCCACGTAGGTTTTAGTTCCCAAGGGCTTAGAATTTTGAGTGTATGAGTATGTGTCGAAGTATGTGGATGCGGTAGTTTTTACATCAACCTTTGTGTTTTGGAAGTATGACTTTAAAAAAGTTAATATTTTGAGGCTGTAATTCATTATTAATGACCATTTATAATGTATCTAAACTCAAATTAAAAACTATGAATTCCTTATATTTATTTCGTTACTTTTTATTATTTTCCTTTAAGTGACTTACGAAATAAATATTAGCGATGTATTTCTAAATACTATATAAATATGCCGTCTCCACATTCTTTTCTCAGTCAAGGGCAGCCCTCTCATTATTTACGAAGGGCCGAAGCTGAAGTGTGTGACAAGCGGCACGTACGGCTGCTAACGAGATGCTTTGTGACCATCTCGAGTGTGGTCATCTCTAGATTTTTTAATGTACAAATTATATTTGCTCTTAAATCCCAGGAGAGGATTGTACCATTGTGGAAACGGCCTTTTAAAGTTATGACTAGGACTGAGATAATATTGTCAACTCCTACAAGCTTTCTATTTACTTACTGCTATAAACCGCAAGTCTTGACATAAGCATGAAATGGTTTTATATATTAAAGTATTGTAGAAAAAATATTTATTTCTTTAAGTCAAAGAATTTTATAAATAATTAATTATATAAGAATATGAAATAAATCATTATTATTATTTTAATGAAAATGAACTAATATAAAAAATATTTATCTGTTATATAGGTTTTTGGAATTTTATAATATAAATCTTTAAAAGGCCTATTATATTTGTTTTTATAAATACACATTTGAAGTACCAGTCGCGACTTTTGCTCTATAATACATTTCTATCCGTTTCAATAACAAAGCCTAAATTCTATATTCACTCCATTGCTGCTTCATATTCATTTGTAGTAATATATTCATACGAATAGACAATTCCCCAAACTTAGGAGCTTTAAGGCAACTATAAAATCGAGCAGACAGCGTAAAACCGTTTTCCTCCGATTTGCTTTCACAATAGCTCATTTATTATAGCCGGGCTGATAGCGTTGTGTTATTACGACCAAACAAATTGAGTCGAGCCTTCGCCACCTCAGACTAATGTAATTTCGGAGTGCGCGCACCCAAGAATAGATATTTAGACTGGATTGTTTTCGACAGACCGTAATGAAACTCTGATGCCTTCCCGAATCAGTGGCGGAGGTGAGCGCGCCGCAGGGGAGGGCTACATTGTAATAAGACGAGGAATAACCTAAAATAAACCGGCGTACAAAGATGGACATAGTGGGGCCGCTTGGCCCCTTACTGCTTAATTTGCCTACCGTAATTACTGTCCTCTCGGGTTAGGGAAGGACCCGGGGGCTCGACCCGACCATCTTCAGGTTATATTGCGCTCGTGCGGGCGCCGTGTGTGTTTAGCAAATACTACTCCCCAGTACTTAAGTATGAATACGGGTGTGGACAAAATGTATTAGCTTAGGCTGAGATTCGGACCGTGTTTGTTCAGTGATGATAGATTTATAGTAATTGTGTTATTAACGTTATGGGATAAGGGTTTTACGGACTTAAGTAATGAAGGTTTTCACCTAATGCACAGATTTATAGCTAGTTTACACATGTGGTGCATGGTTACTTATTAATGCGAATAATTATTACATCGCCTGACTGAAGAGGGACGTTACATTTATGAATTATTTTTAAATCAAGAATTTGAAAATAATTAATAAATTAACCTTTTTTTGTATAAAATTTATATTTAAATTTAAATAAACGTTTTTTGCTTTTAATATGTAATAGGATTTTCTTAGTCTGGTAGTCACAGTGGTGTGAGAACACCAGTTGTACATAGGTTGAGAAACATATTATTTATCATACTGAATACTTTATGTTCGATTCTTGTTTTCCGGTTTATTTTAAAAGATTCTTAACGTTATTTAAGAAAAAATTATCGTAATTTTGTAATGTATTAATACAAATTCTTGTCAAAAATTACATTTATATGTGTACGTAGAAAATTAGTGAATTTTGTAAACCTAATTAACACTTTTACGGCGGCGGTTACGGGGGATGATCCCATAATAACCTTGTTAACCCTGGCGCTGCCTCACTCGGCTTGCCTTTTAACAGCCTTGTCCTTGGGCAGTAATCCGAAAGCTATCACCCTTTGTCCTTTTCCCACTCTTGTATTACGGCTTTACCTCACGCCTCTGTCCAGTCGGGACGCCTTTTAGTGTGAGGTTTTCGCTCGCCTTAACGAAGGGAAGAGCAAAGGTCGTCATTAGGGCAAGCGTGGTGTAAACAAGGTCCGAAGCGCCCGCTAATGGCCAATTCGTGCGCTCTCGAGGTGACCCCCAGGTCTGCCGGGCGCTCTAAATGGGCTTTTAATTGCAATTTTGATAGTGCGCGAGGATTAGTTTTGCCAATCCGTAAACGTTTATGTACTTACGTTCTGCACATTATTCACTTTGTTTTTGCCTCTCTGAGAAATATAAATTATTCTACTTCATTGTTGAACTTTATACAAAAGTGTGTTAATGACGTTCTAAACGAAGCTTTTGTCTTAATTTATGAAAACACACTAGTCTTTCTAATTCTTTACAATAAGGCAACCTGTTATTAGATACTGCGCTGTCACCGCGGTATCACCGCATGTTGCGGCACGTGCTCAGTGCCAAGCGTCTGTTTAGATGTAAAATTTAATTTCCGCCAGCGAGAATCTCCGAGCGCGGGGTGGCGGGCGAAGAAATATGCCCCGTTCTAAACTTTGTCAATTTGTTTGTGGAGCGAAATTAACTCGATCCAATCTGCGGGCGCGACCTGAGTTGATACCGCACCGACTCGTCATATTTCCGTAACGAAAGCAACGCAGGAAGAGGTGAGTGCCAAATCAAAATATCAACATTGTTAAGATATAAACTCACTTAAATTAACAATTAATATTATGTAATTCTTTTTTAGATCTTTATTTAATTTCTACGTCATTACCGCTGAAGGCACTAAGAGTTAAATGCAATGATTGTGTAGTGACTATATTTTAGATCTAATCAACGTATCTGTCCTAATGTAAATTTACGGCCTCGAAATTTCCTCTTTAAATTACAGAGGCAACCATCTGCGTGGAGTAAAAATGCGCGTTTTCTACTTCGTTATCCGTATCACAGGAGTCTCGCGAGAGTGTGTTATTAAAATATATTGTGCACACCTTCATTCCGCATCCGAGAAATAGCGAATAAATTAGTTATGCCCAATATTTTCACCCTAAATGTTATTTGCGAATATATGAAAACCCGGAAATTGGAAGGGCGTATTATCAGATGAAGCGATATCTCAACATCGGCTGCTGTTACGAACACTTTCGCATTCTTATAATAAGGTGCAGAAAATTTCCGCGGAGGATTTGCATACAGACGCCTGTTCGCAGGTGACGCTTCTGTAATTATATTCGTGAAGTTTTGTTTGTAAAGTTTATGTAAATAGTTTGGTTTTAAATAACGATAGGTAAGTAAGATAAAATTAATATTTTCTTTGCTTATAATATAAATCTAAGTAGTCAAAAAAGGCGTTTACTCTTATCTCCAAGGCCGGCAACGCTCTTGTGCGTCTTCGGATGTTGCAAGAGTTCATGGGCGGCGGTGATCACATTTGACCTGTGACCCGCACGCTCGTTTGCCCTCCTATAACATAAAAAAAAAAAAAAAAAAAAAAGTCTTAATATTACACATTACCTAACTATGAACACGTTGCGGTAGATAGAAATACCGACAATTTTTATAATCAAACCAAGTCCTCATATTTCAAAGCAGGCCTAATAAGTTTGCACGTACATTTATTAGAAGTAAATATTAGCTGACAAATTAATGAATGAAGGTTCTTCTTTTGAGACGTAAACGTCGTATCTTTAATTACGTCTTATATAAACAGCGGGCGTGTTTAATCAAGAACGTATCGTCGCAAGGAATGAATCTGAAGAAGTCGTCAAGAACTATAGGCTTGTTGATTTTACGAAGGGATATATAAACTGGGATTCGTCGCCTTTGCAGTGTTTCTAAAGATTTGACAAACACGCCGTGTTTATATATTATTGAGAGTAACGTTAACTTTATTTTTGATTAATTATCGTAGAATTTATATAATATTTTTTATATTTTCTTGTCTTTTTATATTTTCCACTTATTCTTTAAAGTATTCAGAACAAAAATATAAAGCAGTGACATGTTATAGTTTTAAATAAAAACAAAGTATTTTATTCAGTGTAAAATATTTTTCTATTTCTCATAACAATGAATATAACCGCTTAAGAATATCAGAGTAAGTTGGCGGCTACTCACTCCTAGTTATTCTCGTAAGAGTTGCGAAGTCTTGACAAAGGCAGAGAGGAAGCCATTATGGTTCTCGACGTCAGCGGCCGCTTCATTAGGAATGAGTGAGTTACTTCAAGATGCTATTAATATTTACTCGAATATTATTTTATTTCGATATAATTCTACATAATGGAAATATCGGCTTTGACTGAGGTTATATCTATATATATTATATATAGATAGATGGATAAATAGTATTGCATTTACGTTAAAGTTAATTTGAGAACCAAGAAACCACTTGCATTATGTATAGGAGGATGTCAAGTGTAATTATAAAGCGCACTCCAGACTGATGTGTGACGCGACATTAATTGCGCGTTTGGCAATGAGCGGCCACAGAGCGTCTTATTAGGCACGTAGCAAGGCGTGCTGTGGGTTAGCGTGGGGTAGCGTCGACGCGTGAGATACGGAAATTATCATAAAAGTTACTACCGTGCTGTAAAACACTAATAAACCTGTTTTTATTGTATAGCTGTACCATATCATAATATTTTATTTATGTTTTGTCACATACTTATAAAGTAACCCCTGTAAATAATGTTCCAGACTTTACATGACGTAATTGGCTCAATGTGCGACCCACGTGAGTCGTGACCCTTACAAACAGATGTGAAATCGATGTCATTATGATAGATTATCCGTTGAATGACGTATGCTCTGATTGGCTTCGTTAGCAGTGCGCGTCTTCGCATCGTGCACTCGATGGTAAGGGCGACTAATTTGATAGATCGATGGTCACTCGCTGTTCGGGCAGTGTGAGATGACCTTAATGACTTCGTTTGAAGGGGTGGTGTATTGTTTCAGTTTAGGGCCACTTTTAACTTATTTTATATTTTCACTTATATTATTAGTATCTATTAACTTTCCAAATCAAATTAGTAGGGTCAGAGTGTAATATATGTCGTCTTTCTAAAATTATATAATATATGTTTCTTTATACAGATAGGTCCCAGTGGGATCACTAAGCGTGGCCGCAGTCATGTAGCCGTGCGCTAGTTACGAGTATGTGGATCGTAATGAGTATGCAAATTAAACGTGTTTCATCTTGGCATTTTCACGGGAGCTTGTCACTGTCAGCCCGTACGTCTGTTTATTAACTTTTTGCTAATTAGACGAGCCCCGAGCTTGTCTGCGAGTATGTTGGCATTTTTAATTACGCGTAATAATGTAGGCTGGCGTTGCGTGAGGTTATGAGCCGTAGGATATCAACAATAAATAATACTGCTTGCTAAAATATATTTTGCTTTATAACATTTAATACACAAATAAATAAGTGATTATAATTAAGAAACAGTAAACAAGCATGAAGTAGCCGATATAACAAAACAACACATGTTAACTGAAACGTCGTAAAAATGTCGCGAATCAAATTTAAGGGAATCAAAACAAACAATAGGAAGGGTAGAGATTGCGATGTAATCACTTCGGACTGTCAAACACACTCAGGTACATAAGCTTACAGGAGCATTTAAGTTAAAATTTTCACTCCCCAGTAGCTTTTTACTAATTCGCCAAGTGAAAAGGGTTCGTCGAAGTAATACAGTTTACTGCTTATTCAGTATTTATACGTCCGGGGGGCTGCCACTCTAGATGCAAGGGAAATTAGTTAAAATTTGTACCAATTAACATTTGCTGATAATATAAAACACACGCAGCTAATTTTAGGCCAGTTGCAATGTTTTATTAGTAGGTACTACTTACTATATATATGTATATAAATTAATACAATAAACGCGTTAATACTCTTATAATTGTAATCATATTACTCTGTGCTTTCGAGATCATATTTAGAGTTCGTATGGTGTAGTCTATTTACAGGAAATATGAAAATAACAAAGTTTAACATTTCGTCATTATAAAATTATATTTATTTATCTAGTAATTTCTGTGTATTTGTATTTTGGATAATTATGTTTGATATTTTAATATTTAAGTGAAATAAAAATATGTTCGAATGTACACTACTCACAGTAAACATTGTTATTACAATCCATCAAAGTTAGATAGGCAATAGCGTAAAAGTTATACATTGTAAAATCAACCATATTGTAATAAAATAGAGTTTATTATATGTATAAACATACCATTGCTCGTTGTTTACGAACAAGCTCACATCTCCAATCGCGTGTAATGTATTTATGATTATTGTTTGAGCCGTGGAAAGTAAAATAAAATATATTTAAAGGTGCGCCATATTAAAGAAGGGGTTCAGGGATTCCGAAACCATCAGATAGGTAATTTATTTTACAAATTGAATTTAAACTTACTGTATATTATATTAACGGTTTTACTAAACAAATAATACAATAATATTATAAATTTGTGTGTTCATAATATAAAAAGCTTCGATAAAAGCTTAGCGGCTTAGTCAATATATAAAAACGTATGTCCTATCTTCTTATATTGTGGATACATTTACCTACAGATGATAAGCACTCAGGGACTGTTGACAAGCAAACATTGTATATTAGCTGATGCCCTAAATATTGAAGGCCCATCTTAATCCGATGGTGGTGAGACCAAGCTCCTTAATCCATCACGTAACCGGGAGACGTCGGAAAATCGTGTTACATCAACGAAAAATGTATTAGGGAGAACCCCCTATCGGACAAACTTTGCTAATACCACCCTCTAACATAATCGCGGAGCCTTTTACGAGAGGAATTTATGGGGATAGTCCCGATTTCTTGGTGTATTTATGGCGAGCGTGGCGCTTACGTGCCGGTATGGCCCCAAGTTAATTATAATACAAAAACTCTAGAGAACTTGCTTCACTTTTGGGATTATATAACTGTTATAATTGTATCTGTGCTGTTAGATTTAAAACAGGTATAGGAAAATACTTTAGCTATTTAGGCTTTTTAGATATTAAAAATTGCCTTATCAGTAAAAAATATATAATGGATGTTTTTAGTTAATTGACCTACATTTGTTATGTTAAAAAATAAGTTTTGGTATTGGAACGCTATCGACAATCCCGATCGTGGTCACAAGTTATTGAAAAGCAAGTTTATTTATTGACGTCAGCGAAGCGTCAGTTCCGCAGCTATAGATTCAAATCTTAGTATTTGCAGTAGACGTCAAAGTTGCGAAGTCTTAGGAAGTCAGGCCTCAGGTGGGCGGTCAGCCACATGACATGGGTACACTGCACGTTTACTGTATTTATGATTGATTCTCATTAAAGTTATTTTGTAAATTATGTTTAATATGAAATACAGAGTATGTTCACCATAACGGAATCACATCATATACATCACAAAATATATTTTCTTAATATATATAAATATGTATTTAATAAAGTATTTAATGTAGAAAATAATAATTTGCAAAATAAATGAGTCCATTTAAATAGTAAATGACGGTGGTAAATGAATTCGACAATCCTGTAATAGGTAGGTAGAGACGGCGAGCTGTGGCTTTGTTCTCAGAAGTTTGTCCGTATGTCGTGTTATTGCATATGTTGGCTGAGGAAATGGCGAATGTAACTTACAGTTTATAATATAAATGGTACATTTGTATTATAAGATTTAAATATTTTAGATATCTTTTTATGGAATATTGTCATTTATCATAATTATAAAATCCGTAGGCGTATTACTAACTTGTTTAACAAACAACCAAACCCCGAATCGAAAGGGTTTTACGCAAAATTATAATTAAATTCAAAATTTTGTAATAAAAATACAAGAGTTCATTGAAAATTAATTATCATTTGCAAAAGTCCTCACGGAGGCGGCCTACCAAATCTTTACGCTTCAATTGTTCTGGTTTAGGCAAAATTAATTACTAGCGAGAGGATCGAGTATAATAGTTTCCCGAAATTATTATTATGAGGGGTCCATGAAATTGTGTCCGAACAAGAAAATTAGTGAGCGTAAACTGGGTGTGAATTTGGAAATCAAAGAGCTGCAGAACTTATTCGTATTGTATTGTCACCATCATTTACATGGGACGATACCTTCTTCAAAGAGAAGTAGCTTCAAGTGTGGATTTTAAATATTCTATTAGAAAATGAAAATTTAATTAATACTAAATCTCTGATTGCATTCAACCAGAGCCATGAAGCTATAAAGCATTGTCTCGACGAATCAAATAATATATTACAACTAAATCAAGTAGTTGTACTCAAATATATAAAGATACATTAATATGATTTCTCTTACGTGACATTTATAATATTATTAGAATATTGTAACGATATCTGTTAACATGTTTAATTCATATATGTGTGTGTGTGTGTGTTGTATGAATGTGTTTGACAAACGTTTCTTGAGCTAAAGGTTAACCGTCTTAGGGATCTCTGACGTCTTTACATTGCAATCTATGGGCGCCATGGGATACTGCAGCTGAGATTCCAAACAATAGATTTATTACCAAACTGAATCAGATTTATAAATGTATTTCATCGCTTTGAATAAGATCTATTTTTGTATATCCCTTACGAATTGGATATAGGGGGCAATTTTTTAGTTCCCAATTTGATAAAGGATATTTAAAAAAAAGTAGTTTTTCTTAGTCTAAGAATAAGGACTTGTTCAAAAATTATAAATATTCCCTTATAATAATAAACGTATACATACATAATGAAAGTTTTCGTTAAAATTATATTTTTATTTAAATTTAATAAAAAGTAATAAGATATTTGTAAAACTCTCTGAATGCAGGTGTTGGTAAACTTGCGAAAAGATTGACGGCTCATGAAGCAAAGCCCGAACCAGGAAGAATTAAGTATAAAATATACGTAGCTCCGAGCAGGTTGATTTATGTAGACGATTTAAATATTATTTCTTGTATCTTAAAAACTTACAAATGCTACACATATTTTTGTAAAGAAAGGTAGTTTAAAAGAGATCTTGAAGACTTCGGGTCCTATTACTTAATAGATCTTTCTGTATGCATCATGTATAACAGTGTACAATAAAATATATAATCATAGGTTTGAATATTCAAGAGACTTTTGAATATAATGGTTTCTGATAAAGTTATAATACAGTAATATGAATTTAAATTTCATAGTCACATAAGCTAATTCGGGTGTCTCTTAACGGTCGCAGTGAATCCCCGCAGACGCAGCCTCCACCTCACCTGCACTCATTATATTTACGCCGCAATAATAAAAGTTTCCAACTCGCGCTGAATATTGAATTCGCTGCGGCGTAGAGGTCGCCTTAGTTATTGCTGTCAGTTATGCAATATGCTCCGTAGGTTTTAATAAAGGCCCGAGCGAGGGCATTTTGAAAGTTTTCGTTTCGTGAAGGCGGACGTTGCTATAACGCCAACAATGAGCCTCGCAACGAGTTCGAATCATTTTGCTTGCCTAATAGCTTTTACCTTATTTTTTATTTGGGAAATAGTTTCAATATTACCTACTGTGCAAAAAACCAAAACACATTTGATAGAGTTATTGCAATTTTTTAATATGTTTGAAAATAATACAACAATCCTATAAATAATAACGAATTTAAATTTAAATAAGCAGAGAAGCGCATTTATAAATTTCATCCTATTCTATAATAATTAAAAATATGAGTAAAACATTATTTTAAATTTCTTTATCATTCATTAAATAATAGCTATCCATCTAAAAAGATAATAAAAATAAATTCTTTTGTAAGACTAGTTTTAGAAGTAGGTACGATTATTGGAGATAATATATAATAATATAGCTAGAGCACGTTGAGTATTAACAAATTTATCAGGCTATTAACCTCAATAACACGTCTCTTGAGGTAGTAGAGCAAAATGCAACACGCATTAAGTTATTGATTAGACAAAGCTGCGGTGGAGTCGAGTGAAAAGTTAGTCCAGGTTTACGCCGCCTCGTCTCGTCAGACAAATGGGATATCGTCCGCGCACCCAGGTAAATGCGGTAACGAGATATTCTGACAGCTCTCAGACTACGTGATAAATATTAAGTTAATTATGCTTCTAAAAATATGAGCGTATCTATCTCTAGATGGAGTTTTTATAGTATTAATAAATGGTATATTCTTATATTTGTGTTTCAATATTAACGTGGAATCAGGTTTAGTAAGAAATATTTAAGTAATTAAGGTGCAAAAGATTAGAAGTTATCGAAATATATATATTTGAGGCAAAATAAGATATATTTTCATAATAGGTACATAAAATACCTGCATAGGAAATTGCATTAGATCAAAAACTTACAGCGCTTGAAGCCCTATTACTAGCGACTGCATAGAGAAGCGAGTACAAGTAAACGGACTACAAAAAAATTATGAATGACTTAAATATAATATAAATAAAAATAAAATAATTTATTTGTCATTATAAAACTTAATAAATTCGATTGATATATATATATATATATATAAACATTAATGCTGATGCTTTATGATTTTATGTAAAAAGCGAACAATTTTAAAACAATAAAATTTAAAACTCCCAAAAAAAACCGCTCGTCTGTGGACCCACGATAGCCTATTTGCTTACGGTGTAAATACGGTGCACTGGATTTCATGACGCAAAAGCCTTCAAAAGTTCCACGTTGACGTCGGGGCCGCGGGGCCGCGGGGCCGCTCAGGAAATTGAAGTCACCTCGCAGCATTCACCGTTCAGCAGTGCTTTGTTAAAGAACATCTAATTTATCTGTTCGACTTGTTTTGCGGAATCTTGTTTGGAATTGAATATTGATTTTAGAAACGTAGAAAACTAAACTGAATTTCGAAGCTCCGAGATTTTAAATGCAATTTGATCCATTAGCCTTAGTATTATTGTTCGAGATAAGTTTAAAATAATATATATTTTTATTATAATGTTCCGTAATAATAGAATTCACCTAAATAAAAATCGAAATTTTGAAGATTTTCAACATTATCAGTAATAATGAAGGAGTCTCGAGACAATGGTTAGATCCGGCGGCGGTTACACGCACGCCATTGTAAATATAAGTTCGTGAAACTCATCAATTCCGCTCCAACTTAATAAAACACTTGGCGCTTAATTGAAAATGAATACTGGCGTCGATGCGATCGATAAAATATTCCGCAGCCTTAATCCGCGATAATGAAGCCGCCCTCGAAGGGTTGCTGAAGGGGCCCAGTAATAAATGTTGCGTTCCAAATTTAAAATCAAACTGCGGAATAAATTTTGATTAAGCGATTAGCCGGAGCCTGTGAGGTGTTTGCGTTTCTTCATTTCTAGCAGCGACCAATATCCATAATCATCAGGTCGAGACATTCAGAGTATCACTAACTTTGTGTTCAGAGAGATGTCTTCATTTCTATTAATTTATTTGAAATAACATTACAAACAAAAGACTGAAACGTTAAACAAGGTTTTGAAATATTTTTTAAAACCTGTTACTTGGAATTTTAATACGTTCCTTTAGTCTTGTAATTACTAAGTTTCGGAAAAAAGCATAACCATCAGTAGATCTTGCATATAAGTATACGGCTTATTGAAAGTTTGATTGATATACTATTTTTAAAACTTGAAGCACTTTTGTTACAATTACATTTTTTTCTATAAAGAATAATCCCTAAAATATGCAGGTAGTAATATGTATGTAGTAAAGATCTTGATAAACTCAATTCAATATGTACTATTATTGTCTGCAGTTTGAACTCCTGAGTCTCATCTTTTAAACAATGACTAGTTGCTCCCAGACAGATACGCCAGATTTGATGAAGTAGTAATGTATTCTTGAAATTTATAATAATTTTATTCATGATCAGAGCTTATTACTAGTACTTTGTGGTGAAGCTTACTCTTGGTAGTATTAGCATTACTATAGAGTAAATATCTACTCTTAGCGGTTGGTACTAAGTACGTATTTTATAATTTATAAAGTAATATATAAAAAATACATACATATATATAAATAAAAGACTGAATGAAATTTGGTATGAGGACCAGTCATTTCAAGCAATACTGACTTTTTATGACATACTGTTATTACTTATGTCCATTTATTGTCAATAAATGGACATAAGTAATAAATGAATAATAATGAACATAAAATTATTTTTATGGACAACGTTTCGAATACTTTGCAGTAATCGTGTTCACGGGTAGACGAGATGTAAGATCTTACATCTCGTCTACGAAACGTCGGGTTAAAATAAAAAATGTAACCAAATCTAATAAACTACAATAATGAACATTTACAATATTGATTACATCTAGCTAATAAATAATTTATTTTGTTCGTAGCAAGTTCTTATAATTTCAAAACCACTGCTATTATCTCTGCTAGTGTCTTGTTAATTACACGAATTGATATGATTTATGACGTCTGCATCCCAAACGAAAACACTGCTTGAACTAAATGTCTAGAGTACGTATGATATATATATGTAAATGGTTTATTTATAATATACGTTTAACAAAGTATACATTCTGAAACAGAAATTATAATAATAGGAATGGATCAAACAAGATTTAAAATTAATTAATTTTTATTATTTACTATAATATATTATAATATAGAAATTAATATTTGTATGTATACAGTGTATTTTAGTATGTATATGTATAAATATGTATTTGTTTATATATGTTTATTTATAATATGTTATGTATTTTATTTAAATTACTGCTTACATTAATTTTTTTCGTCTCTTTTTTATTTTATTTTTTTGCACCCCTACTAACGTCCTCTCCTGCACATCTAAGGTTGGCTGGTAGAGAATGTCTTCGTAGCATTAAGCCCGCCTTTTGTACATTATCTTGAGTAATGCAATAATGAATAAATAAATAATATATTACGTTATTTATATTATAATTTATTTTATATTAAGCGAGTAGCTAGTGTAGTACCTAATAAGCCCCGCACTCCGGTTAATGAGTTTACTGCATCCAAGTTTTAAAAGTGTAAAACTTCTCGCTCGCTGAACCCTTGCAACTCGGCAATTAACTTACCTGCGTTCGGCGCTCATGGAAAATTAAATATTTGTATTTATTCTGTTAGTAGCGTTAAATTCAAATTAAATTGCTTATTAATTGGTTTTCTTAGAATGTCTCAATGTTACTTAAGTGAATAGAATTAATTAAACTTAGTATAAGATATTACAACTTTGACAAAATAAACGGAGCATGAGAACAGCGAATTTTTAATCGCATTATTTTATCAAGACCAAAGGAAAAATATTTTAAATGTTATCACTTACTAGGAGGGTATCAATAAATAACGTACACTTCGGTAGTAAAAACAAAATATTTTTTATTCAACCCGCTCCGTAATCCAGTTGCACCAGGGAGCTGTAACGAAGTTAACCGGTCCATTTCTCAATTTTCTCGGTACAACAGACCCCTGCTCTAAGATGGACGCACAAAAGATACACCTAACCCTTCGACAGCCCGCGGCTCCGCGCTAGAGTCAGATGTGGCTCGACTTTGTTTTATTGCTTCACAAGAATCTTGTACGCTAACATTAGTATCGAGTATTTTAGTTTTATTTAGTGTTGAGATGGTAATAATGAAAAAAAATACTAAAAACAGTGGAGGTTTTTATTTCACTTATTACTTTAAATATGCTTTTTCTTTTTATTTTGTAATAATTTTCTAGCAAACTGTGTACAATTAATCTTTTGATTTCGCTCTATGTGAAGGGTTTAATTTCTTTGAATTCATTCGTAAAAGTTCAGCCTGTTGCCGTCTGGCATTCGGTTGCATCCGTTTCCTCAGTATTATATTAAATTTTATTATCGCCATGGACTAAGTAATGGGAATATCGTGTAAGGCGGTCGTCCGGAGCCCTGCGGCGTCAAGGGGGTTGAGGGGGGACAGGGGGTGATTAAAATTTCGGCTACCGTTGATGACATAACACTGCAGAGGATTAATAGAGGTTTTATGAGTGGATTACATTACTTGACGTCCTTCCAAAGTGTTTTGATTTTATTTATGAAATGAAGACAGGGTAACATGCCCAAAACTAACAAATATAAATAGTTGCAGAAAACAAAATCACATATAATGTTATATGTAATCTTCCATTTTGACTACTTCATAATGGGTGCGACATCACGTTAACATGTTAGTTAAGACAAATGTAATATATACATATATTTAAATAAAAGATTTTCCATCACTTATTGCACTAAAGCCAAATACAAATTGTTGCATCACAAATTGTTTCAGATACATTTACACACACACAAATTTATAAATTTACACACACAAGCATTTTTATTTTAAGTATCTTAAAACTACCCATGATACCAAAAGTAAAAATATTAAAAGACTTCAGATTTAAAAAATGGGGGTCAGTACTATAACTGTATAGTAGGATAATTATTTTTTGATATGTATTTACCAAATTAATACACAACGTTTCTTCTCGTTTCATTTTCTTTAAATTACTTTGTTTCTATTTTTTTTTTATGAATATTTGCGAAAAACCGCATATTAGCGATTTATAAAAAACTTTTCTTACGATTGGGGTTATTATAATACCTATCGATGCGTGTTCATGTGCGTGTGTGTTCGTCAAAAAGTGATCACAATTTAAAAAATATATATCTCGTAGTTTTTAATTTTATATGAAAATGTGAAAAATAAATAGTAACAAAATTTTTATTCAAATTTTAAAATAATCACATTTGCTGTATCCGTAATAAATTGATTTAATGCCATTAGTACAAGGAATGAATTTATCAAAACAAAAATATAATAAATAACATTTTTGTTAAACGGGAAGTTAATGTGATGGGGTTCGAACCCATAACCGCTTTCTTAGATTGAAATAGATCTTTATAGTTGCAACAATAATCCTAAGAAAGAAATTTTGCGCAAGTATTTCTTCCAAAGTATTTAGGAATTTAAGTTTAAAAAAACCTATAAAAGCAGTTAAGAACGTTATCGAAGGAAAAACTATTTTGCAGTCGAAATAAGAGTAAAAAGGATGCAAACTTTAGACTATAAAAACGGCTGAGGGCCTCTTAAGGAAAGATAAAGCTGGATACAATCGTATTGGTCAATGAAAAACGCAGGAACTTTGCTCATAAGAGAGACAACACCGTTTGTCAATCCTTCGCCATTACATTCAATTTAAGCCACTAGATCCGTTTTATACACCAAATATTTATAGAAACACAAATAAAATTAGCATTTTTTATAAGTAAACAACATTTTAAATAAAAAGATTGTCGTTTATTTTTATATTTGAAAATTCATTATGGGAAGAAAGTTGAGTTAATTTAGTTTAATTACTATCTTTGAAGGCGTCGGGCGGCGCATTTAATTATTTCCCAATAAATCTTGAACGCGCCAGTAGCCACGTTGATCTTTCAAGTGTGAAGGTTTATTTAAAGGCAGCAATATTTTTTACTCCCCCGTTTTGAGCTCACTTCGTTATATTTATTAAAACATCGCCCGAGATTACAAAGAACACGATATTTTTTACACTAGAAGATGTGAAAACCAATTAAGGAGATAAAAAGAGAATCCAGCGAGGTGCCTGCATTAATTTCTTTTTTGCGAGGATTATTTTAAAATTGCATTATATTCTTGTTAAGACGCCGCCGCTCCCGTTTAATGATAGCACTACCCCTTCCTTTTTAATTGCCTTGGGCTATTGCGAAATGAGTAATCGCAAGGTGCTCGGCCGTGCCTCTGATAAAACTTCTCTCTCGCAATCTCAAATCAAGAACGCATTAAATATATTTTTAACTAAAATAATATATGTACACGTATATTTGAGTGTTATCATAATAAAGTTCCAAACTCAATCTAACTTTAAGTTGAATTAATAACTTCAAGACATAACACAATAAATTATAAATGCGTGAGAATTCCATGAATATACCTATATTTCTTTATACAACACGAAAATTTGATATTATTTAGATATCAAAGGAAATGAAGAAATCGTTTCCCACGCACATATAAATCGTAGGCGATCGTAGACAATGGCAATTCTGACAGGAACCGCTCAATTCGGGCCGAAGGCATGATATAAGTGTTCGTCAGAAGTGGTCGCGATTACAACTGAAACTAAATTCAAGGTATTTCATCTGATGCTATGGAAAAACGTTCTTTAATACTTAGCATGAAAATACATAACAAAGGCATCTGAACTTTGTTGATATCACTTACGATACGATAAACAAAAATAACTTTGCAATAACTTAACGAAAAATGGACTTTGTGTGTATATAAATAAAGAGGTGAGTGATGTAAAGGTAGATTGGCTCAGTTTATTAGTCATAGATGGTGGTGCGATAGGCGGTGCCAGGCGCGGGCGGCGCGCACGCATGTACTGTCAACACTACCCTAATGAACGGCAGTTACACAACGCACGTGATGCTAAATGTCGCTATACTTCCTGCTGTAATTTTATTGTAATTTGTGCGTATTTGTCATGTTACAAGAATTATGGCTCTATTATAAACAGATATAACGATAAGGCTAAAGGTAAATCACAACATTACTTACATATAATGCAATTTATTATTGCTGTTGTAGTGTTATGTACACTGAATCTTTCGCAAGAATTTATTACATTGCAGAATAATTTAATAAAAAAATGTCTTTTAAAAAAGAACTTTAACGTTCTAGTTTTTATAAAAAAGTTTTGTTCAAATCATTAGATTTGCAGCACTCATTTATGTTAATTTGAAGTAAGAAAGTGGACAGTCATATTCAATTGGCTTCAGCTTCGCTTCACCATCTTAAAGATACATCTAGATCATATCTATTGAAAGAATCATTAAAATCAAAATGTTAAAGAGTCTCCAACCGATTAATTTTGCACAACAGATATTGTTAGTAATAAAATGAAAACGGCCTCAGAGCACGAGTTGCGACGAATGTTAATTAGTGTTCTTATTAATGCGACTGCAGCCGCGCTCGCGTTCGTGACACCGTCTTTACAGGAACCAAATAAATCATCAAAGTATTGTACGGTAATGTAACCAATATTAATATAATATATATGTATTTGAAATGTCTAATATACATTTCAGACACCATCATCTCGTCTTATCGCGAACACGTTTGCTACAAAGCGTTCGTATCGTCGGGTTAAATGGAAAAAATGTAAAAATAAACGCGAGTTACATCCGTGAAATAGTTTTATTGAAATGTGTAGTACTCGTGTAAATCTTAGAAAACATTATGTCTAATATAATTGTACGTCGATATCATTTTTTTCGTTAACATCAATATGTCTGTAAGCAATATATTCAAGGTGGGTTTAATTAAAATGAAAGTATCGTATGAAATAGTATAAACGGGAATCTATTTCTTGTATGCTACATCGAATTTGTTGTTTGTGAGGACGTGACGATGCCGCAGTAGCTTGGATTTCATATTTGATATAGTGTGATTAACTTCATGAAGTGCATTGCGCTAAGCGTTCCCTTTGTCTGTACTTGTAAAGGATTTCCTGCACTAAATTGCAATTCATATTTGTGTATATTTTTATTAAATACTACACTAAAAATATTAATCATAAATTTATACCATATACTTAGAGGGTAACAAAATAAATATATTTAGATAAAGAGAAAAGTTTCGAAGTGAGAAGGTTCGGTAATTATTTTTTATAAAAAAATATATTCCATTAATATCTTGAATTTTTTATTATCGATATATGGATTAACATTGTAGTGAGGCTGTTATTGGCCCAGCCTCTCTAGTAGTAGATTATTATTTCCATAGTAACTGTATCATTATCAAAACCAACTTTAATAAATGATCAAGATTAAATATGTTCTGTAGTGGTATGCATGTTATTAGCAATGTAAATCTCTGGTCGGATGTAGATAGATTTGGATGTCAAGATGCACCGATTGCCACATCCGACGCGGACACGCACGCTTTCCGTACCAGGAACGAACGATAGGAAAAGCCGATTTAAACTTGGACAAATAAAATAACCTTTAGCTTTCTCATCATTCAAATATATATAAATATATAAAAAACATAATGGAGAGACCGTGAGTGTGTAATTGACATCGTCACCCACATCTCGTGCTACTGGTAATTTTTTTTACATTTGTTTTTAATTTTCTATTGGCTATGAATATAAATATTTCTTTGTAAATCATAATCATAATCATACGGAGAGCCGTACGGATTGTCGGGGACCCGGTGCTCTGTGAACGGCTGGACTCTCTGGCATTGCGTAGAGACGTGGCTTCTTTGTGCGTCTTCTATCGCATTTACAACGGGGAGTGTTCCGAAGAGATATTTGATCAGATGCCTGCCGCCGAATTCCATCACCGCACAGCACGTCACCGCCTGCATTTCCATCCACACCACCTGGATGCGTGGCGATCTTCTACTGTGCGGTTCTCAAGGACTTTTCTTCCACGTACCACTAAGATGTGGAATGAACTTCCTTCGGCGGTATTTCCAGATCGATACGACATGGGTACCTTCAAAAAAGGCGTCTATTCATATCTCCAAGGCCGGCAACGCTCTTAGTGAGTCTTCGGATGTTGCAAGAGTTCATGGGCGGCGGTGATCACATTTTATCAGTGACCCGCATGCTCGTTTGCCCTCCTTTTCCATAAAAAAAAAAAAAAAAAAAAAAAAATAATAGGATTAATATCCTCGCCCTAAAACAATCTATGTAATGAGAACGCATAAAACAATGGCGGGTAATTTACGAGCTCCGCCAGAATGGAGGAAAGTTGGACCGGTCGCGATTTTACATCAACTTATATTTGATAATGCCCCGCTTTTAAAACAGGAATAAAGATTAGGTAAGTGCTGTAGGGATAAAGCCAAAATGGAAACTCGAGATTTATTAATATTGTATAATTTACTAAGCTGTTGCAATGATTTGCTAATTTCGAAGAATCAATCCGATGTATATTGTTATTATTTTAATTTATCCTACACATTAATAGCTTAATTAAATAAAGAATGTTCTTTCATAAGAACATATTGTACTTAATTAAAAAAACCGCGATTTTGGTAATTTGGATTACAATTCAATAATTTAAAGCCAAAAAAATCAATTTTCCAATATATTGTAGGAAATATAAATTAAAATTTGAATGGGCACGTAATTCGGCAATAAAACGCAGCTGAGCCGCGCCCCAATCAGACGGCGATCTTGATAAACGATCACCATGAGACTGCACTCTTGCTCCCATATACCTTTCGGATAAAAAAGAAAAGCCAACGGCAGCACTTGACATCATAAATTTTGTTGAAAATGAAACTATACCCTATAATGTTACAGGATTTAATTTTAACCTATATATTTCAATTAAAGCTTTGTTATAATACTATTGGTAATTCTCAGATATTTCTTAATATATTTACTTTTAAAAACATAATATATTTACGGCAATGACAGAATAGAAATAATTATTTCGTGTCCCAGGCAAGGCAGTCCTATCGTTCTGGTAGAAGCTTTTGCAGGAAAAATACTTCTGTCTTGCTCTAAAACATGCGAATTTTCTGGCCTAGAGAGAGATAGTAAACGTTGCCTAAATAAAACATAACGGCTGAGAACACGAACCATATTGCCTCGCTGGAAAAGTTTTAAAAAGTTTCCTTTGCGGACCCATTACAAGGACGACGGTTTGTGTGTGTGTGTGCTTCATACACGCGGTCGATAGTCGCCTAGATGATGTGCCAGGAGACAAAACTTATGTCCCAGGTTAATATCGATATAAGACCATCATCACTTAAATAACTTCAACATTAATATCGATAAAAAAAAAAACAAGAAATTTCATAATACTGAATACATTAAAAGAATAACTAAAATATTAAATACACACACATTGATCATTTTAATATTGAACATTTTATTTATATTTCTCTTTTAAAATCGTTTCTGTTAATTTCTCTAACTTTTACAATTTTCTTTAAAAAACAGTATTTTTATTTTAAACGTGACTCGATAATTAATCAATAGTATTTTTTTTCTGTCTATTTGAACCTAAATAAAACTGTTAATTAACTTGAAATCAATTGAAGTATCGTGACCTCACTCACACTGTTACACCGCACGTACACACCGAAAGTAGGTTTATTTCCATGAAAAAGTTTTGAAAATCGATGGCTTTAGCTCCTACGCTCCAAAACTTTTCCGTCATATACCCATAAATACCCGCCCGGGCCGTGTTTTGCTTCTACAGTCTACACCAGTACACAGCTAGCTATCGAGTCGTGTTTTCTCCTAATAGTAATATTTTCTTTACTCTTATAATTCGTTTGTTAACAAATGTTATTGTATTTTGTGTTTTGAAATTATTTAAGCTAATTGGGTGAAACACGAAAAGAAATTTTAATATAAAAATAATACATTTTTATTAAAAGATTACATTCATTTTACTAAGAATTGCGTCCTGATAGTTTTTCTTTTATATTTTATTTACAGGAAGGAAGTAAATTTCAGTACAAAAATACAAAACGTATTTAGCGCAATCTATTCCAGGAAGCAGTTCCGTGACGTATCGCTCGGGCTGCGGCTGGCGCCATCTTGAAAATATCTGTTTGATATATTATTGTTTATAAATAATGACTCCGCGACCCTCCCAATTTAATTGTGGCGTATCCTCGAGAATGGCTTATTAAGCGGCCGGTTAATATTTCCTTATTGGGCTGTAATTAATTTTGTTAGTCAGGTGCTGTGCCCACGGCGGTTATTTGGCGCTGTCTGAACGGCTATTATCTCCCGCATTATTTTGTCGTGGCCAATTTGTTGAATCCTTTGACGGGATGGAGATTCAGTTAATTAAGTCGTCCCGATCCGTCCGCTGGAATCGACTGTTTTCAATTCTGGATAATTTTATGTTATAGATTACAGGAATTATATTTTATTTAAATAGTTAAAATTAGTTCAAAAATTCTTGTTACACAATTCAATATTTCAAGTTTTTATAATATTAAATATTGAATTGTGTATGTTTACGAGAGCAGGGGCCATCACAACTAGTTATATCTACTTTCGCCCTCACGTATGAACATTAACACACAATTAAGTATGAACATCGAACTAGTTGAACGAGCGTGCAGAAGTTGTAGGCAAGGTCAAATTAGCGCCATGACCTTCCAACTGCAGCCCTCTGCCCGCTGGTCCAAGTAGTTTACGAACAACTGCCATAACTCCGTAGGTACTCTGAAACTGGGTGACGCGGACGGTCGAGGCGGCCGTTGACTCCGAGAAAAAGTTCCCTTTAAATACCTACAACTTTAGTTTAGCAACTCAAATTTAGTTTGATAACAAACGGAGTAACAACAAGTCGCGACAAATCCGATCGAAAGTGGCGCGCGAGTCGTTTTCAAGTTCATAGACGGTTCCTTCGTCGTGCTGATTTGTGACTTCATCAACAATGCATACATTATATGTCTTGTGGACATTAGCGTACTACATGTCAAAGTACTTAAAACTTAATTAAGTTTATTGAAAACACGTATATTTTTAAAATAGTGCTACAATACAGTTTAATAGCAAACATTACTACAAGTACATGTTGTTCTTTGTTTTAGAATGATATATTATAACTGCAGAAAACTTGGTGGAGACGTCCTATGTGTAAAGCTGAGGCCAAAACTTAGCATCTAGCTACGGGGAAAGAGGATCGGTAGTATCGATTGCGCTCTTATCATCCTCAACAAACCTAATCTGTTTAGGGTATTTCATCAATTACAATAATTCACAGAAAGTAACATAAATGTTCTACTATGTCTTTTCGTCAAAATAACAAACTCAAAAAGTTGTATCAAATATTATCGCAAAACCTATTACGTACATACATTGACTACCATTTTTTATTTTATTTAAATAAATATTTTATTTCTCCATTTTTTATTTGTTATAAAAACATAATCTAAAATATGATCAGTTACGTAAATTGCGTAATTTTAGAAAACACGCAGTAACACCCTTGTACTGAGGCTAAAGTCCTAAGAAGGACTGTCACGTCAGCTCTGCGGTAGAAGCACCGCGCATGCGCCCACCCTCGTCTCTCACACCACTCCCCGCAACACGGAAAACTTTTCCCTGACATAGGTATAAATACAAGCGCTCACCCGTCGGCAACACTTTTTGCCCCCCTCCGTGGGATGGGAAGGCAAAAGTTTTGCCAACCCTGCTCGGTACTCCGTACACAGCGCTCTTCCACTTTTTCCTGTATATTGAAATGGAGGTGCGGAGAAAAGAGTAGAATTTAGAAGCTGTCGTACAAATTTTAATGAGGAGTGAGTGTAAGGCGAATACTGTGTCGTGTAACGAGCTGGCACGCTTTGTAGGAACATTTTAATATTTCAATATTGTCGAATAAGTTAGGAGAGTTTAAAAAAGTAAAAAAGTCTGTCCGTCTAAATATATAACCATTTTATGGCATAATACTAAGGGTTTTCAATTAAATTAAATAAGTATCTAACCCTTCATTGCAGGTGGCAATACAATGTCCAATGGTCAGCCGCAAGGCCGGTCAGCACCTAGTTAGCGATAATCACAATTAAGAGAACCGCTACTTCACCACCGCCGCCGCTCAATAACAACGAACTGTACTGAATGATTAATCTCGCGATTCGCGGCTTGTTTGAATTTGCACCGTCCGCTGGGGAAGTTAACAAACTTATGAATAATATGCTTAATTTAGCGACTTTAAGATAAATTAATTTTCTCAAAAATTTAAATAGTAATACGGTCACATAGAGATTTTATTAACTGAGTAGGTTATTCAAAACAGTTTGTTAGCTGCCACCCGTGGCATATTTGAGGTCTGTTAAGGGCACATTCATCACGGTACGAATAGTTAGTGCACCGTCTGACCCCACGTTATCTTCCTGAAGCAGCGACGCGACCTCAGTCCGCCTTGTGACTGATGACTGAGCTAAATTAAATTTTATGACCCCGAGTGTTTACTTTAAACATCAATTAGACGCACAATAAGGATATGATAAATTTAATAATATTAACACCCTCTACAGTACTTTACTTGGAGATACACATTCAAATTCATGAGGCTAAATACATATAAAGGTTAGACCAACTGTGACGTTGTCATCTATAATTTAAGCTTTCAGGACAAGCAGGAAGTCAACGTGTCCGACAAATGTAGGCAGCGTGGCATGTCTACATCCAGAGCTGGCTACAATTCCAAAATTAGAGGCAAATTACTAGTTGAACTGGCTTTAAATAAACAGTGATGTGCGACCATCTATGAGTTTACACTGCCTTTATGTACGGGATTTCAGAGGAAAACTTTGGATACTGAACGTTAGTTCTGAACTGAAGTAACACATTGCCACGGACGTGATTTTATTTTCCTTAATTACAAAAGCGCTGTTAGCCCAAAATAACTTTTCGCAGCTTAGCAATATGCTTGCACTATTTTTGAAATAATATTCAAAAACGTGCTAAATTTCGAATGAATTGAGTTTTTGGTAAAATATTTTTTTTGGACCACTTACTAAATTTGCCAAAACATATTGCTTAGTGATCCATACTCACTTCATCGACTTTGACTACTCATGCTTTCTGGTATTTTTTTGACGTCAAAGGTTATATACTGTAAAACACTTGAGTTTTAATATGTACTAAAATAATTTGTAAAGTAAAAAAAATAATTTTAACTATAAATATTGTATTAAAGTAAAAGCAATAATATCTTATCTTTTATTTCTTTGAATATATTAAGTCGATAAACAAACAGCTCATTTATGTCAGCTAGTTTATGATTTAATCTTGTGTTCAAATTAATTTAAATAATATATTTGGGAATACTTTTCGACATTACTTAGTCTTGATCTTAATCTCGATGCTTTATCTATCCCAATATATATTTATTAGCATTTTAATGGTATTTTCTAGACAATAGCATCAACATCGTTTAAAAAGTTTGATATAACAATTGTATTTAAAAATAGAATTCAAACTTTGCTTTCAGCCAGTCCGAGTCACCGCCATTTGCAGATAGAATGGGAATAAAACATCCCTATAGAATGATTGCATCGTCATTTCTGATTCAATGTGTTCTAATTAAAGCAGAACATATTTGACTTTAGCCATTTTATAATGAATGGTAGTGAAAAGTTTAAATTCAGTTTCGGTAAATGTTGTATCGAACAGGGATGGAATACCAGTTATTAATAGATCGGATGTGTGAACTATAATTTAGTTGCAGGCTGGTAAGGGTAGAAGTTCCGTGAACTCCTTCATTTATTCATCAGCCGGACTGTACCGTGTGAATAGGATATATATGAAAATGATTATCATACTATAATATGTATACCCTATTATTAAACATCCATTGTTTTATTTATATTATTATTTTAAATTATATTCTTTTACAAGCGACAATGTATCTGTTCTACGAAAGAAAACAAAACTTGTGAGGGTGAATGTTCGTCCAATGGTCGGTCGTCTTGAAGCAGCACCAAATAAACGAATGAGACGATATTTAGGTCGGGACGGGGCCGTTAGTCAGTCGCAGCGTTTATTTATTGGCGCAATTGACAAAGTGGCAAATGGGCCATTAGAAATTAGGAGTTTCACGAGACGCTCGGAAAAATGTACTGCAATATTTTCGCTAGTAAGCAAAATTGTAAGCAATAAATATAACCTGATATAACAGGGCACTTTTTTAAATTTTGGGTTTCCTTTGTCTTTTATTATTAATGACACAAAAAAAGTAAAAGCATCTTCAATAATATATATCTATATAAGGTACAAAACTAATCATATTAGCGATTCAAATAGTAATAACGGCACGGGGGAACTAATTCTACGAATGTTTTCAGACGATAGCTTACGACATGTTTATTGTCATTGAGTAATAAAAACGTGGCTAATGACTCGAAAAGCTTCGCGGATTCCGTTGAGATTGTCTCACTATTTCATATATGGGTCAATAAAATTTTATGTACAGTTAAACTTAGTTAAACGCTCCGTCTCGGAAGGAATTAGGCTTAATAATACTTTTATATTAGATAACCGTCTTATTTTATTACATGCGATAGCGATTGAGATAGATTTTTTATGCGATTTACCTTTCATTGTTTTATTTGCGTTATTAAACATATCTGTATAAATATTACAACGAATTTGTGATTTAAATTCTCAAGGACATCAAAAGAATAAATATGTGTATATATACGTATTTCTATCCTGACACAATGATGGCTAAACATAAAAAGAAACCTTATAAAATCTTGTGCAAATATCGGCACATATGAGGGGATTATCTTGTAAGCGGGAGAAAGTAAACAGATTATAAAAAAGACATTTGGAAAGGTCTTCGCATCTCTGAATAGCGATGAACATGCATAATATGTAATGTTTGAATTTAAATATAAGAGCAACGCGTTTTACGTGAACAATCAAAGATTTTAGAATAAGATATTTAATGAATATTTATATAACAAATGTTAATATATGAGTGTAGGAAAGTAAGAGTAACGTGTTAGCAACAGCTTATTAAAAGTACTTTATGAAAGCAGATTAAATTATAGTCATTGTCTATTATACCAAAAGCTTCCAGTAATATTAAATATAATAAAAAATTAATATAGTGAAGCACTTTGTACCGCATAACATCATTTATTATAACTATTGTGCAATACCAACAAAACAATGTTAGCCATTCGTGCACAAGAAAGCAGAGATTTCCCCTCGGAATCTTACTTTTTGTGCACTAACTGCGGAGTCCCGCGGGTGCAATGTGTCGGCGTCGCTCGTCCCCACTCGTGCGAGGAGACAGAAATAATTGCTGTCTCAATTACTTTTTTTTAAATACTATCTCTTTTTAACTTTTATTTTTGAAAAAAATCGTACTGGAGAATGATCTTTGGAATGAAAGTATGGTTTGTTTACGAAACATGCTAATGTTACGTAAACAAACAAATGTAATGTTATGTTATGTTTATTATTATAATTATTTTAATTACATACCTGATTAAATATAATACTGAATATAATTAATAAAACTTAACTCAAAATATATAACTATATACATATTTTTTAATTAATTTAATAGTTTCATTTTATATTTATTCATTTGATAGTTCAAGTATTCATATAAATTTTAAAATCTAATTCAATGCCACAGGCGTACTTTATTATTCTCTGCTGTATTTACTTAAATAAATGAATAGTTACTTCTTTGCTAGTTAAATAATATGACGAAGTTTTCGTTTTAAGATTACACAATGAAAATCTAGTATTTAGAGTTGAATATTATTTTAGAGTCGGATAACAAAGGCTTTCTATGAAACTGTTCTTACATTCCAAGTTCAATGAGTGCGGGATATCGGTAGTATCGAGGAAGCCAGGCATTTTGAAATTAACATCTTAAAGCCAAGTTTCGAATTGTTAATCTACGTTCATTCTCGATTTGCTTCCAATGCAGCGGCGATCTGCGCTCACAATGGGTGCATTGCATCGATTCAATACAACGCCTTATTTTATTAAAGTTCTGCAGAATTCTCTTATACAATATTCACAGATATAAACGTTCCTCTTACTGTTTCCTTTGAACATCGGGCTTCTTATTAAATTAAATTATTTATTTATCCACATTTTGTTTACTATAATCTCTACTATTACAAATCAAATTATGACAAACATAAAGACAATATATTATAATAAATACATAGGAAAAAAAAATCAATAAAAAATATTATTCATAACTATAGAGTGTATTATCAATGATAAATAAAGATATAATATAAAAAGCTTTTATTTAACATTTTAACATTTATTCCTATTAATCGATATAAAGCTTTTTAGTAAAACAATAAAAAGGATATCAACAATGTTACGTATTACCAATTACGTAATAGCTGACGCACTCCTGGTGATAACCGAAGTGCTTCATTCTGAAAACAACTTTGTAATCAAACAAAGTAGCAAAATATATTACAAAGTTTGCAACAAAGTACCATGGCTGCACACGTGAGGGTCCCATTCAACAAGTCAACTTACCGTATTGTGCGAGCAATCAATCATAATCACGGCCTCTTTCACATCGACTAATGGCCCACAAAATGGCGGAATGCGTTTAAAATCTGTGAGTGTTGGCGCTCAGTATTGGGAGGTAACCGTTCGGAAATTGCGCACAAAAGCCAGCGAGCTGATCCATCATGTGTCGTCGCAGTTGCTTGGTAAAGGTGCACGCACCAGGACGCTCCTGCTTTCTGTTTTTATTGTTTGGACTAAAGAAGTATGAAAACTCAGTTATATTCTTGAAATGCTAAAGTTGCACCAATGTCAATAAATAAGTTACCTTATCTCAATAAAAATATAAAGAGTTCAATTCACGTGCAGCAATTTATGCTTGGTTTAAAGAAGCTTCATCATTTATGTAAAATTAATATTAAAATTGCGGGGAATAAAGGAAATAGAATTTGAAAAAGTATTTTTAATTTAATCGTTTGCTTGTCGCAATGTGTGCGTGGTGCGTACGGCAATCACTCGAGCGCCCGACATCCATTGTTCGCTTTGTTATTTTAATTTTTTCCCCATTGAGGAATGTCTTTGAGACTGTTCAAATGACGCGTGTAATATCAAGGTTTCGTATCGTTTGATGTACAAAGATTAGGGTATTTGAGATGAGCGTTTTTTCACTAGTGAAAGGAACAATAAAAGCGTCGATTTCCCGCCATGATCCCTTTTGCGGTGTGCCCGATGACTCGTTTTGATGTGGTCGTGGACAAACAAAACTGATTTTGTTTTTATGAGATACTGATTTACTCAGTTCTATTTGTTTTCTAACGTCAATCTTTTTAAATGTACATTTTATTGTAAAATCGTTGGTATTCCTCAAAGTGTATTAAAAGTTTTAATAAGTATACAGTTTTCAATTCGTTTATTTTTTAATTCTTAATATTGAATCATAAAAAAAAATAAAACAAACATCTTAACAAAAAGTTAATTTTGTACAAAATCCACAGCAACAAAAAACATCAGCTTTTATATTATTATTATTCTAAAGTACAAATATTGGATAGATTGTTCGAGACAGCACATGGGTCAGAGAGCTGTCCGAAGCAATACGACGGACGCTAAGCAGAAAATTCCATTCCCGCAAAGTTTTGATTGTCCAAGGCAGATGGCATTCTTGACCAACACATTTCCCGAAATACTCAGAAAGTCGCACTTTATTGTGTTCATATCGCACAAGTTTATACTTAGGAACTCATCGGCGAGTGTCATTTCGACTGCAACGTGACTGGACATACATTCACCTTATCTCTGATCATTTATTGTTCTATGGATTCGAAAATATTTATTTTTACCTTTATCATTAAAAGCATAAACCTTCTGATTCCTATCTATATTTCGTCCTAAGTGATAGTAAATTCCAGTTTATATTGTTGTCTATGTTCACGTAATTAAGGAAGCATGCATAACTTTCATATCCTCGATAAACATCGGTAAATGCAACTTCCGACCCTCGGTAATTTTTATCCCCTCCACTAATTGTAATTTCATTGATAACACAGTTTACAGTTTGACCGGTCCATTAGTGCGAAACAAGGTGGCGTCCGCTCGGGTCTTTCAGGGGTATTTATAACCTTTACTATAGTTGCGGCAATAATTTCATTAGCGGGGTACAACTAGAGGCCGGACAAGACAAATGGTGGCCATTAGGGGCCTAACGACGGCCCTCGTCAGCCCCAAACTTTTAACGACGAGAATCAGAGTAAATACGCGGCATTATCTTGCCGATTTCGTACAATCATACAATCGTAGGTGAGCAAGGGTTACGCTAATAACACGCGCTAGTCAGCAAGTGGGCCTGATTAATGCAAATAAACCTAAGTAACTTACTGACCAAAGGCAATGCTGATTAATATCTAAGATACCGATCGAGGCGCTAGTTGGATGGCGAGGGGTGCCGTTTTGGACTAATAGCTTACATATTATTGAAAATACATTGTTGCCTTGCTTTTACTTAACCTATGCAATGGTATATTATATCTGAAATCAAATATAACACATAATTTAGTTTGAAGATTTGAGGAGTGGTTAATGTAAAAGTCCCATAACTTTTTTCATATATTTCCCCGGGGTGCCCGGAATCAACTCACATTTATGGCGGTATACCCACATAACCAACTCGGGTCATTACAGTCCATTCGCGGGTCTTTTAGATCTTCATGTACTTGATCTAACCACAGAAAAAATGCGTAATTTACATAGATTATATTTTAATAGACATTATAATTCGTTAATATTTGTTATCCTACCTTCATTCTTTTTCTGCTTTTTGAGTAACAACAACATTATGGTTTTTTTAAATTTTAATTTCACTAAATATTTTATGTATTTTTACTCGTTCTCGTTTTTTATACTGTTTTGTAATTTTTTTTATTTTTTTATTATTGTTATTTTGTTTTGTTTTTTTTTCAGGATTAGGTTTATCGTGAAGTCTCATAACAATAGCAAATAGCCGCGTACATAATATTAAAGATCAAATAATATATCTTTAGTAATGTACTGTATCCTGTATCCTGTTAAATATACTTATGCTCAAGAAAGCTAAACCGTAATGATTCATTTGTGTCATTCGTAAATTAGTGTCTCTGAGTGTCGCACGCCCTGCTGAAGGAGAACATAAAATTACTACAAGTGTCCGTGTATGAGACGAACTTATGACAACTCGATTATACAGAGGGCGATTTCTGTGATGAGATGAGATACAGTATGACTATAATTTTTTTTGGAACTTTAACTTTTTTTCAGCGACAAATAAATAAACCTTTGTTTAAAAAGATATCTTTAAAATTATTTATTAAATATATTACTGAAATAATTCATTTCTTAAAGTATAATATAAAATATTTTTTGTTCTCCCTGTTGAATATGATACAGCCTGTAGTTATTCAAGTATTTCATATCTTACATATTGCCCGAGTACAAACCATAACGTATTAAGTTAATGAGAGACAACGTGCGTCACTCTGAGGGGGAAATATTGAACAAGTGTACTTCATACAGAATACGAATTTATCGTTTCATTAACACGGGATTATATGACATGTGAGTCCGGTGTTGCCACGACGTGACTGCGTAAACAGATCACTATTTACTAATACTACTTTACTTATTTGACAAACCCTCATGAACTATAAGGGGTATGTCACAAATAAAATCAATTGAAAACAAAATAGACACATATTTTAAAATTGGCAAATTTAAATTGTATTAATATTGTTTTATAAAAATGAAACAAGACATTTCTTGTCTTGGACAAAGAAATAAAAAATACTACTTGTCTATGTACGTAATCATTAACGTCACATCATCCAAGGGGTGAATTAAACACACGTCTCTCTACTTTTTTTTTATTAATTTACAAAATAAAGTTATAATCTTGTTAGCGTCCCGTCGACTCCATTGTGATGCCACGTTACCTGGACATTGTAATAGGATCAACTTATGAAACACTAAGTACACAAACATCAAAAGCGTTTTACAGAATAAAAGAATGCCGCTCTGCTAAGAGGCTTTATGTCTCGATTGTTTTGATTTTAATTTTTTTGTACATGTTTGCTTTTATATTCATTATTTTAAAAGGTGATTTAATAAAATACACCTAATTATTATGCTCTCAAAGTGAAAGCCTATTATTTGTTTTATTTTTCATAGCAATGTACTCAAAAAATAATAAGGAATTTGGTTATTATGAAATAAATATGAGAGCCCTTCGATAGTGTACCGAAAAGCAATAAACATGGCAACATCGTTTAGCCCTAACGGTTATGGAGCAAAATATTTGAGATCCATTTACCAAGGATATTAGCCGTTAAAGAGGTACTTGAAAGGCAATAGAGCCTTTACCTTCGGACCCTTTGGGAGGCGCTTTCTCAAGGAGCTGAAGGTGTTGTACCCCATCCTAAATACGATCTAATTACGAAATAGTTTCAGTTCTTGATTTATAGATTAAGTTTAGCCGAGTCGGGTCCGGGTCGCACACGCGGCACTCCCGCGCCCACACACCACTGACATATTAAAATACTCTATTGGTTATTGTAGATTAGCACTATATGAATTGCAATGTGTGTTCGAATATTTGCTTTCACAACACCTTTTTGCTAAGTTTGTTCCAAATTACTCGTACAGTTTCTAATATTCCGAATATCACGCTTATTTTGAAATACCAAAATTTCTTAAATACTAAAATTCTTTATTAATAATAATATTATTATTTAAATTTGACAATTTGTAAATTATAATTGCAATTTTCATATTTTAAATGATTCTTTACTAGATTAAAAATTCGAAGATTAAAATTTTGATGTTACTAACACGTTACTTATAACAATATTTTTTTTTTTTTGCTTACAATGTTCACATAAACATTTTGTATAGTATATTGCACGTTGTCTTGTTCTCTAGTAGTTTGAGTTGAAACATGGAAGGAATAAATTATAGAAGATTAGGTATTAAATTATCAATACATAGCTTCATGGTATCGAAGGTGTTAGAGGAAAGACGGGACAATCTCGAGGCATTATCGGATTCTGCGGGTGCCTCACAATGGATGTCTCTGACCGAGGAGCTTACGCTGTGGGCTCAGTACTTTGTACTGAATCACTTCGTCTAGATTTATTGCCAAGTGTCCCCATTACCCCACTCTCCCCCGCATAAATCGTGGAATAAGTGTTGCCATATTTACCGGTGACGTATCGCTAATCATGGCGCCTTCTGCGCGCCAGTTGTGATTTGTGAATAGTAATTATTAATCCACCCATCCTATCACGAATTTGAGTAATTTATATTTTAAATTTATTACCTTAGGTTTTCGGGTCAAGTTGGCTTTCAGCGCATATGTGACTACTAAGTATATTGTTTTATATTTCAATGTATTATACGTATTCATTATGTCTGTCTAATTTTAATTACTGCTGTATTCAGACACTACTATCTAATTGGCTTTGATTAAAATCAATCGACCGAATGGACCGATTGACCATCAAACGAACCTTAGAGCAAGTTAATTATCCAAAACGATTCTGACCGATAACAGGTTGTTGTCAATAAGTTAAAAGGTGTTCCTTGACAAAACTTACTTTTTAGGATTAAAATAAGAAGTCTCTAAACGTAAATTACAGCTATAAAATAGCAGAACCAGATGTATATTTATGAGGCTAATCAGCAAATACGTGCGCGACTGCTCAGCGCACTCATATAGCACTTAATTAATTAAAAGAGTCCTCGCTCAGCTCCGGAGCAACTCCAATCCACTCTATGTTTGCCTGTACTCGTGTTTGTGCTACTAAAGAACAAATTTATCTTAATTATATATTTAATTTCACTCATATAATAACCGCGACGTATACCCAATCTAGTAATGTGTCCGCGGTGTCCTTTGTCCTAACGTAAAATTAATCATATTCGGGATTCAATTTACATAACAACATTTACACAAGACCCAATTTCGGCATCATCAAATTAAAACGGACGACGCATGATAAGGAAATCAAATAAAGATCTTTATTAACGCGCTTAATGTGTTAAGTGTTAAGTAAATTTGAATGTAATCGCGCTAAGCCTTTTTTCGGGGTGGTGGATCCCGGACGGAGAAAAATGCGCTGGGATTTATTGGCTTGTTACCGGGATTTAAAAAAGCGGTTGAGACGGGACGGATTTTCGTTTCCTGCCATTTATATTTGCTGCTTCAAAAATAGCAACTTGTTCCTGATGTTCATTTCTGCAAACCGATTTTATGATTTCTTTGCAACATTAACATTCTATTAGATTTAAACAGTCATATGAAGAAATGTGAAGTAAAACTGAGAAAGAAGTTATAAGATTATGTATTAATTAAATACAATATTTTTTTGAGACAGAGATTCGTATTAAAAATTAAAACAGATTAACAATAAAATGAAATACCCTATAAGATATACATTCTGTAGTCATGTTATACTCATCAAGTGTCGACGAGGAGCTCTCGAGACTTCCTCAAAGGTCTTAAATTTTGAGGCTCTCGATCGCATAGTTAATTAATATAAACCAGATTGTTATTAAAAAGAAAACGCACACTATAATTGTATAGATACTATAAAAAAATAAAATTGAAATAAAGAGAATTGCATTAAAACACAAAATACAAATATTTATGTTTCTGTCGTTGATTCATATAAAGTACAAGAAGCCAAAAGAAATGTCATGAATATTTTACTGGTGTTTTTTTAAACTAAAACACGACGTCGGGGAGTGACAGGAATAAAGGAGGTAAATTAATAAGGGGAGCGGTTAGTTACAATTACGTTTTTAAATGTAAGCAAGCCTCTTTGTTACTTTGATTTTTCTTTTGCGACACGCCATTTGTCGGCTTATACCCATCAAGGAGAAAGGGGTTCCTGAAAATTGTTGAAATAAGACATTAAGACTCAGACATGTTCTCTGGATATTTTAATATAATTTTGGCAAAAAATATATAATAAAAACAATAAGTAAAAGTTTAGAATTATGGATTATAGATTATATGGATATTTATTTATTACTTTGCTTTTAGATTAATCTAACTACTTTTACAACACAGTCTGTATATTTGAAATAGTTTCTTCTTATTTGTAGACATTAAATTCAGTTACGACTATGTTGATGTTATTCGTCATTAGGCTTTGATTTCAGGAAGCAAAGGGTTTACTGTAAAAATTGCGACCCTCCAAGAAAAAACTGAGGAGGGTTGTAAAAGAAATGCCAGGCGATCCGTTGTTTTCCAAAAGGCGAGGGTAACCAGGTAGAGCCAAATGAATTGCAAACAGCATTATTATTTCCTCGAGGAAGTCGTATATATTCGCGGCCTCCTTTATTTTAACGTTTTCCGCTTTATTCATTTTTTCCTTACCCTTTTTATTGCCGACAAGCTCATAATATATTGGAAACGCACAGCGAGTGCCGGCTGTAAACAACTATTACAACTTAATAGCTTTAAACGGTATTCTTTTTTAACATACATATAAATCCTTGTTATATTACATTTAAGCGATCTCATACCTTCATGCATTTGTTACATTTATTGATGCTATATAGTAGGACTCTATATTTTTACACATAGTCAATGCACTGTAATCACTGTACCATCCCTTCTAATTACCTTCAACAATGGATGTAAGGATAAGAACGAGTACATTTCTTGGATGAATAGTTTGCGCCGTAAAAGCTATAAAAGGGCGATAACTGCCGATTATAGCCTCCGGAACTGCTCTCTAATAATGAATTGTCTTTAGTATAATGTTTGATCGTGATTGTACAACGAGTTTGGCCTTTGTTTTCTGTAATAACAATTATAATTGCCGTCGAAACGAATCATTATGAGAGCATTATTTCAATGAATTGTTTTATATCCTTTTAAATCTTCCATTTTTGTTAGTCTCGTTCGATTCAGGTCAGTATTCACTTTGTATTTTGTCATTGTGTTTTGCTTCAGAGCTTGATTACAACTACACTTCCTTTGAAAAAGTTTTCAAGTTTCTTCAAGTTGGTTGGTATATAGATCTTTAGATCTAGTGTTGTAAATGAAATCTAATTGTAATATTTCTTTGTTTGGTCTCAAACGTCCCCCGACGTCACACAACACGAGGATATAGAATATTTGAGTAATAAAGCAGCGAGCGGAGCCAATAAAAGTAGATTATCGGGAGTTATGATGCGATTCCCGTTAATGTGACACGACAATAGGCCGCGGGGAGCAGTCACTTAATATGGAGATGGACCTATATTATACAATTATTTTATCCTATCAATATATAGTAAATACTATCCTGTATTTATTTAAATACGACATAGTAGAAGTCCCATTTTAAAATATAACCTGAGCTCAGCTAAGAAATTTTAACAAACTCTTGAGACAGGCCAGATTGACATTATAATTCGAACTACCGACATGTGTTTTTTTTTAAATAAAATTTACTAAATCTGTAGTTACAGGTAAGTGCAATTAAGGTTTAATAATAATAAGTGGAAGAAGCCTCCTCCACATGGTTGTGGCCGCCGGGGCTCATCACTCAGAGAGTGGAGACAAAAAGTCCTCTGGTTCATGTTATGGAGTCAATTTATCATCAGCAAACCGAATAATTGTTCCCTGCTATGCTTTGATCGCTGTTCATGTAACCCTTTGATGTATGGATCATATGTTTCAATAAGTTAAGCCTTTGTACTTTGGTCTTTTGTCTATGTAATTATTGGATTTTTGAATATCTAACATATTTTTTTATTTTAATTTTTATTACCTATTTCCACATAAAGTTTTATAGCAGTTATATCAAAACATCATTTGGTATTTCCGATTAATAAACCAATTGTATAACAATTGTATTAAGGCTATGGTTGCTTGTAATTTTATGAGAAAATATAAAAATAAATAAATTAAAATGTTTCAATTACCGATCCTCAATCAACAGTATTGAAAAAACCATAGCAAAAAGAGCACGTCAGTCCCAGAACAAACACTTCGACACAGAATCAATGTTGGCTCTTCCTCCCCCACACGACAATAAATCCTATAAATAAATTACCTTTGTCAATCTAGTATGATCCTATTTGTTGGTGACGACTTCTTTGTTTTGCAGAATAACAGGAAACCTTCTAAGAAATATGCGAGACAGTTGATGTCTTTTAGATTATAAGAAATTATCAAAAATGCTTAGTCGTCTTCTTTAACATGGGATCAAACAACCTATTAGTCTTTAAAAACATTAGTTAATTTAAATTTTATTAAATATAGAATACTATTTTAATAAATATCGTCCCGTCATTTTGAAAATTGAACTTTCTTGAAGCGTGAAAGATAACCACTACCCGCTCTTATAAAACTACCATTCTACAAATAATTGTCAAATTGTTAATATATATATCCTAAGTACAACAAAAGAAACCAAAAATAATAAAAACTATTTTAGAGTTAAAATTGCAGCAAGCGATAGATAGAGTAATAATTCCATCTTAAAAACAAATAAGAAAATAGTGCAATAAAAAAACAAAAATGAGTTCATCCACGTGGGGAGAGCGGCATAAAGATATCGGACGCAAACAAAACGATACGTCCGTAGCCGCCGTAAAAAACACGTTAACATCCATTCACATTTATGCCCTTATTTGTGGCTGCAGACCACTGCCCCGGTACAAAGTAACTGATTGCTTCAAACAAACTGCGCTGTTTGTTTTCCTGTTGGCTTTTTACGTGAGATTTTGATACTTGATAGCGTATTTGAAGCTGATATTGAGTTTTTGGTTTTAGTAATGTTGAATTTTGATTCGTTGCTTATTGATTTATTTATCTACTTTTAAGATTTATAAAAACAGTACCATTTTTTCTTATTTAGATTCAAAGAGGAAATGTAAAATACTACAATTTGTTTTATACTGCTTATTGTTACAGCATCCGATAGCTCCTGAGGTGCTCAAAACAAAAGTTTGTGATCCAAAGTTTTATCAGGGCGTCCCGAGGGCGGGGGTCCTCTGACCTATTTACAGAGATGATCCACGCTTGAGAAACATCATTTTTTAATTTTTCCCTTGATCGTTTCGTTGGAATCAGATTTAGAGTTTTAAATCTGCAGCGAGTGTATCTATCTCAATATTTACTAAAATATTAGAGAACAGTTACATATTACAAAAAAATACATAATTATTTAACATTTTAACAAATGATAAATAATAATGTTTTGAATACAAAACCCTTTCATTTTAATCATAATTTAATTTCATGTGAGTTATTTGTCAATAATTCTTCATTTTTTTATATAGATTTTACATACAAAAATTAATAAATTATTTTTAACCAAAAATAATAATAACTAAACAGGATTAAAGTATCAATGATATTTATAGTATAAATAAGTCCTTGCATAATTAATTTAAAGGGATTCTAATTTCTAATGATAAAATCTATAAACTGGCTAATCTGTAGTAGACGAGGTATTGTATTAAAAGGTTTATTTCTTATTTAGTAATGATAACTCACAAGATTCAACTTTGATGGAAATAACTTGTTACTTCTATTAAGTAATTAGTGCAAAAAGCGATGCTTAAGTAATGAAGCATAATTATAAGAGAGGACACGTCTAAGAGTAGAATAATTAAATCAATCATCCCTTCCCGGTGGTGTATAATCTTTTCAACGAAATTAAGTTTAAATTAAATACTCTCGATTTGAGATCTTTGAAGTTCATCACGAATGTATATTTAAATATTGGATCATTTAGGGAATTCAAGGTAAGTCGGTACAAATGTACTAACTAATAAAATAATATATTTAAATTCAAATTCAAAAGACTTTATTCAGACATCACACAAAGCTAATTAAATAAAACCTATATTTAAAAAATATATATTTAAAATTAGCAAAGATTAAAAAGAAATAGAACTGTGATATAGAACGGTAATCCACTCAGCCGCTGCTTGTACGTGACCAAAGCGTTGGTTTTTCAGTCAGTGGCAATTTATTATAATAATAAAATTTTAGTTTTTAAATACGATTGATAAAAATTTAATTTAATGTACTTTAAAGTTTCGAACCACATTTAGAAAACACAAATTTTAATTGTCGGATGTTTTGTTTCGACTAAATAAAATCAATCAATGCGATTTCTAGATTTTTCGTTTTAACATTTTATGCTAATGGTATTTGATAGGTAGCAAATGTAAAGAGATCGCTGGCGAGACCCCTGGGAGGGGAGGCTGCGAAACTTTTAAAGATATTACCCGAGAAGGGTTGAGGCAACGCTACGTCCTACGTGAGCTCGCCTGCCATCTGTCTTCAGCCAGCTGAAATTTGTTTATCTTTTCTTTTATAGAAACAGTCCTGAATCCGAAGTATTTTATTTTAAATGTAAATTGAATTTGTGTGTATATATTCTAATCGAGTCAGGAATAGAATTACTAAGTACTAAAGCAAAAAAAAGTAGAAGATTGTCAAATTTTTGTTTTTATTTTGCATAGGAACTAAAAACGTATATCAATGGGTATATTTATCATAAAATATGAGTGAATCGATCGTTAATTTCTGAGCTAAGACAGTCTGCTATTAATATATATAAAGCAATATCTGTAAATTGTCAGCATAGAATACCAAAGAAATTAAAACAGCGGTTCTTAAAAAATATTATAATATATTCTGTTATAGATTATGCAAACGTGCCGTACTAACCATAAAAATCAAGACATCCCTTAAAGAAGACGTCGGAATGTTTCACAGGAACTGGACGCACATAAATTTATCATTTTCCAGTGCATAAAGCATAAACTCAATTCATTGGTACTTCCTTTAGAAGGGCTCTGTTGTTCACTGGCGGTTGTTAAGAAGTTCATCTTGACAAAGTCGAATAAAATATCTTGTTTAAATATATTTCTTAATATAAAATAATTATTACTTGTTTATTTTATCTACTAGACTATATTGAATAGATAATACACGACTTGAAGTTATATTTTGTATAGAATAATGCACAATATTTATTGAAGAATACTTCCCCCGGCTTATAGACGGTTATTGGTTTCTTAGAAATATATAAAAGAAATACTGAATAGCCACATAACAATGTCGTCGCCTCGAGCCACTCACACTTGTCACCCGCACAGGTCCAAGGGTGGAATCTACATAAAATATCCATTTTTTTAAATCTGATTTGTGAAAACTTGGCGGACAAATGTTTGCTATTGAAAATTGAATAGGGTTGTGACGTGACCAAAATGCAGCGCCCCAAAATACAAAATTGGACACGACCAAAATAAACATGTGGTTCTTATTTATGTATAGAAAATATTATAATTTGAAATGACACATTAAATAAAATTAACAAAGTCTTTAAAACAGCCGACGGGTATACAGAGATAGCCGCCATGTCCGCTAAGTAAATACTCATGTCGGTTAGTCGATAATAATTTTAGAGCGGAGCCCGGCGTCGCTCGCGGCGCTTTCAATTGGCAGGAAAACTTTGCAACAGTACACACATCGTCTGAATATCAGATGGCCGCAGACCAAGTTCTCGAAGTATTCGCGACTTGCAGGTTCCTCTTATTTACTGTCATTTCTAATTTCAGAAATTTTGATACTATATAGTGTGTTCTAAATACAATATAAGTACTCAATTAAAAATAACCTAAACACAAAAATCTTTTTAGAATCTCTGCTTTAAAAAAATATTCGAGTATATTTTCAATTGAAATTTAAAATTACTATAAAGTATATAGTAATACAATAACTAAGTATAACGCAACTTGTACAAATTCAAATAAATTTTGTTTAGCAAATTATTAAACAATTTGGTAGTTTATCTTTAATACTTAATCTACAAATTCAAAAGCAATATTTGTACTAAGCCATATTTAAATCACGTTCATCCCACCCGGCGCCAGTGTCCACACGGAATGAAATCCTAAGCACGAAATTAAGTTTAGGCATTACCGAGAGCATTTCGAAGTCCGAACCACACGTATCTACTTTGAAGCGTGTCGCAAATTCCTAGCAATCCTTTAAAATCAGCGAAGCGATTCAGCTAGCTCGGAGTGACCGCGTCCTGATTCCATTAATACGCCTCACACCCCCTCCCCCCACCCCGCCCCCTATATCCCGCTGGGAAAAGTGAAGCCTGATTAGATGCTAGATAGGAGATGCATATAGTCCAAACGACATATATGCTATCAAACTATGTATTTGTTGCTCCGCAGGTTTTGATAGCTTAGTATCAATAAATAACGCTAGCTAACTGAAATGAAAAAGGAAAAATATTAGATGTATTCATGATATTATAATTTTTATAAAGCCAAGTCAATAATTCCTCGTACCAAAGGCTATTCTTATATTTTTAAAATCCTTTGTTTATGAGGAATTCACTTAAAACCTTATAATAGTTTAAAACTCAAAATGTGAATCCCAGCACAGTTCAAAGCAATAATAATCTGTATAGTGGCGGCTCTCGAGATATAACGCAAGAGGAGTAAGTTTAACGGCGATGTAAGCATTCTCGGGCGGACCACTACACAGCTTCAGAATATCAGCAGCGTCTACATCTTAAGAATGTGACGAGAAGAATTTCCGTTGGTCAGTTTGGTTTGTATTAAATTCTTTAAGATTTTTAAATTTTAATGCTTTTAATACATCAAACTGCATAAATAAAAATATATATTTTTTGCTATCTGAATCACTCATTCATCCGTTTACACTAAGTCTTTGTGCCACATGAAACAATATTACCTCAGGTTACCAACTCTTCCCGTGAACAAATTTTCTTATCCATATTACAAGCTTTATTGATTATAAATTGGCAAATGGAAAAAACATAGTTGCCAATGTCTAACCACAGTATAATTAAACCGTTTATCACAAAAGCGATAATCCAGATAGTATAGTTATAGATAATTTATTAGATCAATATTGGTGAGGTTTATCCGAGGCGGGTTGTAATGGTTATCGCCCGACGTTTAATTACCTACTAGATGTAAGACAATGCTTAATAAGAAACCATGACTCAGCACTATTCAATGATTTATTGACGCTTATTTGAAACTTACAGAACGAATTGAATTAATTGTTTTGAAAGGGTGAAATTTTCTAATAATTATAATATACTAGTAAACATGCTGTTAGAAGCCAACAGCTCCAATATGCTCTTAAGCAGCATACATCAAACATTAAATGAATATTCAAAGAGATCGTATAATGTTCAAACTATCGTGTCCGTACACCTCGCACTTGTAATTGATTGAAATTTATTCAGAGTAACAATTTAGACCGACATGGTGGAATTACAAACGTTGGACTATCTTACCGATACAGGGACGAACTGACACATGGATAAAGCTAGATTACAGAATGAAAGATAAGATAGATTACATTGCTAAGTATTACTATTATTTAATTTAAATATTTCTACGTTCACATAAAACAGATGGACAAAAAAACATGAAGTAATTACTTACAAGTAGTAAGTAAATGTCTGCCGAATATATGTAAATGCTTTGTTATCGAAAATCCGTCTCTGTTTGATAATGTTGATGAAAGGCCCCTAAATAATTGATTAGCTTTTCTAAGACCCGCAGGACCGGACTTGAGTTGGATCTTAGAAGGCAAATTAGATTCAAATGCGAACAAGCCTTAACATTTTGTTCGACACGATGTTACATGGCTTCAGAAATTGATTTATTAATGTAGTTGTAATGCTTTTATTAATTTACTGGAATTTAAAGGAATTAACTGAAAAAAAAAATAAACAAATAGGTATGCAAGAATACAAAACAATTTTATTTTTGTCATTTCACGTTTAGTTTATTATTATCATTAAAAAATGATGATTATTAATTTTCATTATAGTCATATTATTTTAAATGTTTTACGCTTTAGGTTATAGAAATAACGATATATTTTGTTATGTAATATGACTGTGAGGAGACACGTCATGTCCTTTGATAGCAACAGCTGAGGCGGCGACGTCCAAGTTTCTTATCTCACCTCGACTCCACTCTTATAAGAACGTTGCTCTCCGATCATTGTAGGGGACGAGATAACTGAAGAGACATTAGATATTGGATACAGCTGTTAGTTTTATTTTTCAAATGATTTTTTTTTCTTTCTAAATTACTCTAATGTACTGAAAAAAATGTTAACGGAACCTTACATTAATATTTTAATGAAGCTTAACGTTTTTATAAATTTATTTTTAACAAATCAAATTTAAATAGTTTTAATCACATTAAATACTGAAATCGAGGAACTCAGCAAAAAAATATTTGTGGCCATGAGTTCTCTACGATATTTTCTTCCAGTTTTTACAAAATTATGTTTTCTCGTTATTGTAGATTTTACCAATGTATGCTATCTTAATTTAACTGAAGGACATCAAAATAGGCTTGACCTCCTCAGAAATAATGTAATACAGTTTATATTTGACTTACGCAAATATGATCATATTTGTGAATTTCGTCAAAAACTTGTGACTAAAAACGCTATCACCGCGATAAACATGTCCTTTTACTCCTGTACTGTGTAATATTTCGCCAAAAAACACCCTTATACTTGAAGGAAAACTTCATGGTTTTACAAGCACTAGTAAATCATCACAGTCCTTATTTATCACAAAGCCAGCGCACAGCAACGGATTTTACAAACAGGTTTTTCATAGGTCAATTAACTTGTGGAATGACTTAATATTCAAAAAATTTAATCTTAATAATATTTAAGAAATCTGTTAAAAAATGTTTTCTTTCCAAGGATATCTAGGACGACTGATGTATTTTATATGTATAATGTATACACATATAGTTTAGTTTAACCCTTATTATATTTATGTAGTACAACGATATATTCATGTATAGTATTTTGTAAGTAGGTTTATTAATGTTTTACATTTACACTACTGCTTTATAGAATTTTAATTGTATATCAAACATAACACTGGTTGTCTGGAAGAAATCGGAGTTAGGCGATACGACCGCGTTTTGTATCTCCATCATTTTGTGTTTTTTTTTCTTTTCGTTGTTATAACATTTTACTTGGTTTTGACTGGTGTGCCATAAAAAATATAATTTAAAAAAATAATAAAATAATACTTAAAAAGAACAAAAACGAATGGATAAGGTTTAGTTCAAGGCTGTTCAGTATTCACGAAAAAAATAATTCTTTGTTATTATATGTACCTAATACATTGATTTTATGCTATTAAATTAATAGTATTAAGAGTATTAGTATTTTCCAAAATTTTCTATAAATGTATTTGTATTATGTTTTGAAGTGGGAATTATAATACCAAATATCTAATGTTAAACATATTTTTGGTACGTACCTACGTGTCTATTTTATTAAGAATCTTCCTGAATCAATATACAACTATTCGTCCAAAAAGCATATAAATCAGGTGTTCCCAACTTGATTTACAACATTGACTACGCGTAGTAATAAATTATTGAGAAACTTTTGTGTCGTAAGTCATTTCTGATCGCCCGCGCCCGCCATACGTTGTTTACTGTGCTGTGATCATTCGACGATAACATCCAGTGACGTTGGTAGCGACGAATTTCACTTAACTCATTCTGTGATAACCTCACGAGATAAACGAAAATTCCCCCGTTTTTAGTTCAAATTTCCTGGAAAGTTTATCTATGGAATAGTTTTTTGTATAAAATAACTGTACAGTTCGGTCTGTTTGAAGTTTAAACGTATTTGAGATTCGTCTGCTTTGAACACAGCGGTGGTGTGCTTCCCCTCTCATATCATATTTGGTTATTAGCAAACTTTGATCGTCGGAGTTGACCCCGGCCGGAGTTCATCGATCCGCGGCGACTTTCACCCGGATCATAAACTGAGCCACCTACTTTCAAAACTGAAAAAACTGTTCCCGACTCACTTCAAAACTAAGTCTTCCTAATCACGCGGCGCGAACAAAGTTCGCTAAAGTTTTTTCCAAGTTCAGTTAAACTTCATCGATGTGGAGATCGTTCACCCTGGAAGGGACACTTGCATACGACTCCCTTCTTGGAGCCATTGAAACAAAATGTAGAGCAAGGTTGCCTCGGATTACTTTCATGACGAACTTTTTGCGGATCGATATAGAAGTTAAAGTTATTAGCCGCTTTTCCGACGCGACAACGCTCGTAAAGCAAACTTTGAGGAACGAGCCTCCGGTGAGTATTTAGTATAGCCATTTAATTAAAGATCTCTAGATACGACGGCTGAATATATACCTATGACGAGGTGTTGGCTTCATTACATGGACGTCTCGCAAAGAACCTTTATTTACTTTACATATCAGCGCCCGTAGCTAACGAGCGCGGATACCTGCTCAGCATTCGTATTCACAAAAGGTTTTCTTCTACCTACGACGGGCGTAAAATAGGAGGCGAGATCGGAAGGAGGTATAAAGGAGAAAATAAAATAAAGACGGCGCCAGCGAACGGATACGAGGTCCGCGAAAAAAGTACAAGGAAAGCAGGCTTAATGGTGAGGCGCAGGTGAGGAGGGCGGGGTCGGGTGGGTGGTTCGCTGGGATTGGTCGGCGCCGCCCAGCCGTGAGCACGCCTCTCTCCCCCACCCCCTCCCCGGCCTCCACCCGCGGCCACCGGCTATCGCCTGGCGACCACCTACCAGCCACCCGACGCAAGCTATGCCTGTGTCGTGAATTAGTTTGCCAACTTTCTGTCTATGGCGGAGGCTTCAGAGATGTAAGTATGGACGACGGGCTGAATAATCGATAAAGGTGTTTATTGAAAACGGGTAAGGACGAAGCTTTTATTGCTTCTTTATTATTTAAGCGGCTAAATACTGTTTTAGAATTAACAAAAGGCCAAAACAGGATTAGGCGTCTAAGCAGCCCCTCGTTACGAGACCATTATTTACTTTAAGAAATAAAGACTACCTTCTAAATATTGTTTATTGGTAATAATAATATCTAGCATGTACCATACCCCATCGTTGCGCAAGACTTATACGCTCGCAAGTTGAATTATAAGAAATGAATTTTAGAAATGAGCTGATTCTATGTACAAAAATCTGCAATATACATAATTTAAATAAATATAACTATTCGAAAATGAGTAAATACCAATATAATTCTTTATAAAGTTAGTTAGTGTATGCAGGATAAAGATGTTGGGCAAAAGTTAGTGCTATTTTTTAGTTTTTAGATTTCAATAACAATCAAGCTCTTTATACAAAGTACAATTTCTTGAGATACATAAATACACAGTAACACTAGTATACACACAGTAACACAAGCATACACAATATTTTATAACATTTATTTATAAGTTATTAAGGTACTAGTCACAGCCGTAAAAATACTACATTTTATTTAACTTAATATAATATAAGGTATTTATAGAAACATAGCTCAAATAGTTGAATATTAAATAATACTTATGCAATTTCATTAATTATTTGTAAATCTATCTATTTTCTATAAACATCATCATCTAAGGTAAAATGTACAAAAAAATGTCAAAACACTAGTAGGCGTCAGGCACATGAGGCAGGTCGTGACGTCACATGCTTGTATCACAAACTAATTAATCAAATCATACGTGTTGATGACTTTTTCTTCAAATGAGCACTGAAATTGCCAAAACTATATTTTTACTATGTTATTTATTTATTTATGTGAGAAGAAGAAGAAGTTATATGTAAGAAGGCACTATTACAGGTTATGTTTTCATAATTTTGAGTAACAAAATGATAATTGGCGGAATACGTATTTACGTATTTTTTTTTAAATTTTAACAGCTGTCATGTGTCAGAACATTCAGTTGGTAATTTTTCAATTTAACTAAAATACAATAGTAACAAACTTTTATGTTTCTTTTATTTTAGGATTTGATAGTTTATTTATAATGTTTAAAATAAATATAATTTTAAAATAAATATTACAGTACTGTTTTGACATTTTTTTTTATTTGTAACTGTAAAAATAAAGACTGTTTGTATGAAAAAAAGTTTACCGATAATCGCGTCTACTTCAGGAACGTCATAGCATTTACGAAATTGATATTTATTATACTTTATTTGAAGATAATTTCTTATTTTTGAGATAACGTCATTTTGACATGACGTCATTCCAGATTCTGTCAACATCGTACGTGTTCATAACGGGATCAAACAAGAACATTTAATACTTTTATCCTTGATTTTTATTAAAAATCCAAATAACTGAAAAATCATTTGTTGACTAAATTCGTTTAAAAAACTTTATGGATTTTTTTAAATTATTAAATAATTTCCAAAAAAAATACACTATTGAATAAGAAGTCATAAGTCGTATATGGAAACCCAAGTACAGGGTTTTACCAAAAGACTACACTAACTAACCACGGCATTGCTAGTGCTATGATCTTAGACTATAGCACTGATATATTATTACTTAACTTAAAATATCAATAAATAATATGAAGTGGTTACAAGTAGGTAAAGTGGGTAAAGTCATATTAATAGTTAGAAATGAAATTCATTATATATATAAAATATTTAAACAAATATGATAATCATAAAAGGTGCCTTGTTGAGATTTCATAAAGATTTCTAAAAAAATTAAGTATAACAAGGGAAGCTAAATGCTAGATCCATTGTGCCCCAGATGGTCTTAAATGTATGCTAGAATTGCTTCATAATACTGGGTATATCTCTCGATATGACATATCAAGGTAGAACCGTTAGAAATGTGTTTCGAATGTATTGTATATTTATAAATATTTATTTATAAACGTATATTCTTTGATTTAGATACTGCTTATTGCAGTTAAAATACAATATTTTATTAATACAAACAAAAGAACAAACTGAAGATACATATTGGTCTATCTTCACAGCCGGGTTAAGTCTCTTTGATAACTCATAATTATTGATTAAACAAAATCGTAATCTGCCATCTGTGGATGGTTTAACATAAACAATTAATAACAATATCTAAATGTAAACACCAACACGAACATTCATGATATGAAATAAATCGAATTTAAATTACATTCGATTTTTATAACAGGATTTTGGAGATCAGAAAGAAGGTTGAAATTACTTATTATTAAATGTTTACAAATGTTATAATAAGGCTATTAATATTATTGTATTTAGTTCTTGAAAGTAGAGAGATGGTAAGAAATCCTTTGTGAAGTGATTTTTTTTTGGTAAAACAACGACTCATATATTTTTTTAATTATTGTTGAAATTAATAATACCTAAATTCAATAGAATAACATGAGTGAGAGTTTTACACAATTCGTTTAGCAAACCTGAAATAAAAGACATAAAGTCAACCTGACAGCCATCAGATCAGTTCCAAATCAGAATGAATAGCGACACGGCGCTTTCACGCACACTCGTAAAAGAGCAAAAATTGTTTAAAACAAAGAAAAAAGCACGATATCCCCGAGCATTGTTCGGCGGCACAATGCCTCTACGACACGAGGTAAATAACGTTTGGAAAAATGTAAAAAAGCCCTCAGTTGTGGGTTGCGAGTAAACACGTCACCGTGCCCTTATTGAGTTGATCTGGCCATTTGAACGCCGCCCTTGCAAAAAAGAAGCCTCCGATTCAATTCTCGATATCCATTTTTGACATTTCATGATTAGAACTCAGTTTGGTCGTTAGCTGAACGCGAGGGGATGTTTAGTTTGATTTTTGCCATTGATTTCAAGTGTGAAGCGAGCGACAGACGGTCTTGTTAGCCGGCTCTCAATGACACATTGTTTGAAAATGCTGTGGCAGTGATATCTGAGTTTTATATATTTCTTTACTTATACGTTTTTATATTTTTCACTTAACTGCTAATATAATCGCTGTCCAATTTTAAATTTAACAATATTATATTACTTTTAAAATTATACTTATAATTTCTAGATTACCTAGTATTAAAATTAGTTAGAAATTGTGTACACATGTGTTATTATATTTTGTTGTATAAAAAACATTGTTGTGTTTCGTTAAGGTGTTGACTTAAGTTTTTTCTTCTTTTCTTGCAGAAGTTTTCTTACTACGAAGGTTCTTACAATTTTCTTTTTAATATTTTCTTGATTCTTTCGTTCTTATTGACTATTATAGATCGAGGTGTTATTTATGTTTTTAAGTATGTATTGTTGTTTGAATATGTTCAAACATTTATTTATTTTATAGCCACAATTGCTTTTTCATGATAATTCTGACATTAACTTATTCTATTTTTGTATAAATCTTATTAAAAATTGTTTAACTTATTTAAATTTGCGAGTACACATATGTAATGTGTAAATTTGTCGACTTCATCCTTCATGAAGACATACTCCTATAGTTACATAGATGGCATTCACTAAGGTGGTCACCGACACAGTAGCTCAGATGTCAAAGTGACAGACTGGTTTCCTACCAGTGTGAATTATTTTTGCAATTCAAAATTTATTAAAAAGTCCTAACTTCTATTGATAGTAATTTCTTTAGTTGCAATAATGGCACTATAATATTATTAACATAATTTTAAATAAAATAAGCGTTACATATCTTATTTAATAATTATAATTCGATATTTCAAAGTTCTAATAATAAATAAAAATATATCATAGTTATCCTCTTGGGGCGAATTGAAGGGAAATAAAGTGATGGCCCCGGAAGGGTAGCGAAAGAAAAGCAATTAATATTAACTGGAAATTGTTATGGGCTTTTTCAGGACATTTTTGTAATAAAATATATCTCTATTTATTTATAGCCGGAGATAACTAAAAACATTGAATAACTGGTGTTTCTATTATATTTAAGATGCAGCTTCCCTTATAAGTCAAATCTACTCATTAAAAGAAATGTAATTATAATAACCAAAGTAACGATTGTACTAATTTATGTTAAACAAATCTTATGTACTGAGTAGAAACAAGACAGAAGTAAACAACTAATTTGTGAATTCATGAAAACCTGCTTTAATCAAACAGTTCATTAATAGTGAAAGCAAAAAGAGGCATTTAATCCACATTGCGGGCGAGAAATGATCCCCTTAACGAGCGCACTGTACCGACGGTATTCTTACATTAAAATGTAAACATTACCCCTTTGCAGCCCTTGTAGGAGCGAATCGTAATTTGTCTGCGACAATGTGACCCACAGAGTTGCGTTTCGAACGCTTAAAATATACTCTACAGAAAGAGTTTTAAAATTTTCTTTAAGAAAATAATTAATTTATAAAAAATATATAAGTTTTCCTTGATAAAAAAAAAATCATCAATTATCAAACTCTACCCGCTTTGTTTAATATAAAAAAAATAAACAAGAAATAATTTGATAAAATTAACTTATAATAATTCATACTATATCTACATATAATTTTGTTAAAATAGTAAAAAAATTGATTTCAGTCTATTTTTAAAAAAATTATTTTGACAGCGCTCGGATCGGCGAGTGTCGCGCTTGTCTGAAGGGAACGTAGCGTCTCATCTAAGTGTCAAGTACCCTAGAGCGGTCATCTCTGTCGAGATCACTCCCCAGGGTGTCCTAGACCCCGGCAACCTGGATTTATTCCATTTGAATACCATCGTGCGAACAGTACCTCTGCGCCACGGGTTTTATGGCTTAAGATGTTTTTAGCTTTGATTATATTCAACGTGTGCGACTATTAGGAAGTACCGAACACTCGATTTGAATTTATAGCAATAATTAAGACAAAACTTTAACAGTTTATTAGCAGCTACAGATGTATCACTTCTATAAGAATGTTTGTTCCTTTCTTTTAAAGGGTTACTATGTGCATTTTTTGTAATAGTAAATACATCACAGTTTTAATCAGTTAGTAGCAGCTATTCGTATATAACTAGAAAAGTCCTGTATCAGGTCTGACGTATCACTTCTGTAAGAGTGTTACTATGTGCGTATTTTGTTAGTAAATAAGTCACAGTTTTAATTAGTATGTAAATAAAGTAAGGAGTGCGGTTATCATCACGCGGCCATTGCTAAGTTTCTAGAAGTAATGAATCTAGTTTGCATGTAAACGTTCACACGTCTAGACGAAATTGAAAATTAAACTTATAAAATGCCATTAGCCTTACCAAAATACTTTTTGACTTTCATAGTACTTTTAGTTATTATTATAAGGTTAAATATATTAACATTTTATACTTTTACTTTTATTTGGTAATAATAATATCAATGTTTTATAGAATAAAACTAACAAAGTTATTTAAGTCTCCGATTAGACATTTTTGTACTAAGAATGTCCCTACTTTTTTAACCAACATTGTTTTTTTAATTAAAAAAGATTTTGTGTCTGTGACATGAGGTGGTACCCAAATCAAAATGACGAAGTTAAGCGAGTGGTTTCTTAATTCCTACCACTGCGAGAACGCGACGGTCGAATTCTTTAATTATTTATCTCTAATGGCAGCCTGTCCTTTGACGTCGCTCGCTTTAATTTGAGATTCCTCCCTCAAATTAAAAATATAATGAGACTGTGCCACTGTTAATTGGAAACCGATACCATCTGAAAGATTCGGCGATTATAACAAGATAGATCCGTGAGGGACATCTTGTTATAAGTAGAGTTAAATTTATGTTATATTTGTAATTATACATTTTCTTATCTCATTTCTTCAAAATAACATTATATTTTTTAATGATCCTATTTATAAAACTTTAATTCTGGCTTAGTTTTGAGCTGTGGGTTGTGTTGTTGTAGTAACTTGTTCAATGTTCCCACAAAATAAATATTATATTTGTATTTACCATGGCCACAATCTGAGAAGTCTTCAAATTAAGAGTGAGGTATCTTTTGGGCAAATGTCAGGAGAGACAGTGCTATTTAGAATAAATGAGTGTGTAGATGAAACCAAAAGCTGGTTCCATATAAAATATCAATTTACATTTATAAAACATTCATAGACATGGAGCGACCACAGAGACAAATAAAGAAGTGTAATAGATTCAGAACAATATCCATCAGGTTGACGTTTGGTACGCGGGGCTTCAGCACTGAAATACAGTATGTTGAGAAAAAATATTTTCTATATTAAAAATTACTCCTTCTTACTCCTTAAACCTTAGACCAGTAACTAACAACTTTTTTTAAGTTTGTTTGTTCCATAAATATTAATATTTTAGATAGGTAATTGTTATTTTCAAAAAGGTTTCATACAACTTTATGCTCTAGAAATTTTTAAATACCAAAAATATTTTAAATCTATTTTAAAGATATCACATGTTTTCTTATGCGTATTAAGATTAGAAAGAAATGAATAAATGTTACCAATAGTCACATATAAAACATCCTCCTGTACGTGTTATGTTATGCGATGCAATATTTTGTTCACCTTTGGGGTCTCAGCATTATGCATAACTGATAAGGCAGATTCTGTATGCATACGATCCTTAACCTCACACGTAATGACGTACGCCGCCCGAGGGACACAGTTTTTGTTATGCCTCGCGTCTTATTAACGTATTTTAGTTAATTTGGCATATTTAACTAAGTCGTTAATTAATCTGTTCTATACAGGCTGTTGTGTATATTTTCAAACTTTTTAATATGGTTCTATGCGATGTGAAAAATACTCCAATAAAACTATAGACGATAGTGATTATATATCATTATCACCAGTTTTCCTTACAACATACATAAAGTTAAAACTAAATTATTGATAGCAAATGCGAACAAATGTAAAGCATGTCAGAAAATTACCTCAACCCTTCCATGTAATATTTCCTCAAAACAAAAAGGTTCCGTACCAATTCCTAACACATGCCAATCAAATCCTACCCACCGGATATTCAATTCCTGGACATGTCCGAACTGACTAGAAACAAATATTTATCAAAAACATGGACGGAATACGTAAAATGTTATAAACATGTCCCGGGGCTAACAAATAACCTCCCGTGATGGATTATTGCGACTGACCGCTAGTTCCTATTGGAATAAGATATTACCATATGCGCCTCCTGGACGACCACGGACAGCAAACTATGGAGACGGACTTTTATTATATTCACATTCAATAATTTAAACCAAAATTTCGGAAATAATAAGGTCTTAATTCACATACAATAAACACATTAAGAATACCTTCTCGTTAATTCTGAAATTAAAAACTAATCGATATATAAGAAAAAGTTTTGATATAACAAAAGAGTAGGTAAAAATCCAGAGTACAATAAGTATGTGCGGCGTGGTCTCATCTCGCTCGCGGACCCTTCACAAACTTTGATAATAACAGCGGGGCGGTAATGTGACAGCCGATACGTCGCCAGCCGCGCTCCACTCTTAAATTTCGAACCTTCATGTGTCCACTACATTGTATTTTTTGTTGCATGTGACTGGATGCATGTGGTTTAAATATAAGCTTATAACTTTTATAATTGTTTTTATCAGTATTGTCTCTGTGAGTTGTGTAAGTTTTTGCTTTAAAAAATTATCGCTGAAGATGTAGAAGAAAATGAACAAGCCATTAGGTACAATAGAAAACAAAAAAGTGACAGAGCAGATGATAAATGAGACATTCATGAGGTGTCACAGCTCACAGGCCAGCCGTGTAGGGATTACATGTATCATTACGGAGGTAATACGGTAAGCGCTCAGGGGCCCTTTAGGCCTGTCAACGTGACAATACTGAATTATTTACCAATGATAAAATGAGAATATTATATTATCTAAGGGATTAATGGACGGCTGTTTCGTTTACTTCTCAAGATTTTCGACGTAGGGCCATAGCTTCGGAGATAATTTTAATGAAATAAGACAAGTATTGCATTTATTTTTATGCTTTTAATATGTTAATTAATCAATCTCTATTTTATTTTAATTGAGAAAACTAGACCCAATCATTAATAATTACAATGTATCATATTATAATTTAAATAATCTAATAGAAATCATGGCGTCAAGTACAAAGTTGAGGTGAGTCCTCACAAGTCAGATGCTAATCATTCAACCCTTTTGGTCGACAAATCGGAAATTAGGGAGGCATGAGCGCACGCGGCTTCAGGACTGAGGGTCTCAGTGCCTCGTGCTTCTTTGAATATTTAACACGAGCAGTGTTGCGTGGTTAGAACGTTATTGAACTTGTTATTATGTTAAAAAATTATTTACAAAATCCGATTTTATGTTAATCAAAAAGCTAAATCATAACCTTCTACAAAACAAAGAATAAAAATAAATAAAAAAATTATATATTTAATAATAAATTGTTTTTCTTTATTTAAAGTACTTAGCATGGTAATAAACTAGCTAATGTTGTTAGTGCGCTGATTACAATGCACTCGTAGATAGTTGCTCATATTACTAAGAAGCCGGCCTCTTGCCAGAGTCAACCGTCTTGTTAGTAATTTGACTACTGCATATCAAATTAACTACTTATAAATACTGTTAAATACATAAGGTATAATTATATAAAAGTGATTGAGATTTATTTTCTTTTTAGAAATATCTATACTGATTTAGTAAAAAAGAGTTTTGTATTTTGGATTTAAATATTCCTGAAGTAACTATGAGGTTTATCAAAAATATTTTGAAATGAATAGCTCATTTGTTATTGAAAGTTATTAGCTTCCAACCAGTATCAGCAAATGCTTTTAAAGATATAGTAAAATATTGTAAGAATATCTTTAAAAAATATAACTTATTATTGTGCTGTTAATACTGTACTCAAAACATGAACTTACAATACAAGTACCTAAATACAAAAGACATAAGGTCAAAATGTAAACGCGTAAACAAGATATGTCGGTCGTTGTAGTCGGCTATAAATAATTAAGGCCGGTCCCAAACCACGCATTCCTTCCCAGATGACGACGACATCTTAAAATATAGCCACCCTTTCTTCAGCTGTTGACTTCTACCCTTGGCACATACGGTTCAGTATAATTAATAAATGACCCACTGCGTCCCTTAAGACCCCACGAGCAAACCTACATCTACAAGAAGCCTTGACTTGACTTCCAAAGTCAAATTAGTAAAGAAGATTATTTTTAATCAAAAATAACACTAATAAATGTGTACCATTCATATATTCCATTAATAATTATGCTGTACAACTTACATCTTACTATTATTTATAAATGGTAAGGATTTTCATAATCTAAAATAATACCTATATGCCTGTTTTGATAAGTATAAAACGTGTTTTAAAGATATATATAGAATTGTACATAAAAAGCAATACCTACCTGGTAATTACCGGTAATCGTATTGCAGCAATTAAAACGAATAACTGATAGGATCTTAATAGCACGGACGTACCCGCACGCTCCTCCATTAATTACTTAAATTTAATTCATATGAGCCCCCCGCGCCACTATTTACATTCAAAAAGGCCCCACCCGCATCTCGCAACCCTTACTAAACTTGCCGACCCTAAGACGCTAACTCCTAAGAAGAGTTTCTTTGATAGTCCGCTCCGGTGGCTTTGAATAAAGGCCACGGGGTCGATAGAGTTCTGATCTATAATTTTATAGCTTTGAGACAGCCCACAGATACGCGCCGTGAGGATTGAGAATTGAGCCGCATCGACTGCCTGGCTCACTTGTTTTTGTTAATGATAACCGCTGAAACCGCTCTTATCTTAAAGATACGTTTCGTTAACTTGAAATTAAATCAAGGCATTTAAGTAGATTAGTGTTATGAGTTTTATTTATATTATTCTATTTATTTTTCTCTATATTATGAATTCAGTCTAATATAAGAAAAACTTTTGACTGACAATCATTGATAAAATGAATTTCAAGGGATCTTAGAAATAAAAAGAAACTAAGAGGAAGGGATTAGTATCCCCTTATCACAGTACACGTAAAGCGGTGATACTTATATGAGTGCCCCTTTTATTGCATTATACGGGAAGGGTTGCCTGCCCTCTGTCTTGAGCGTCTCAAGAATACAGGAAGAATTCATAAATAAGTTAAGCGGAGGCCTTATTCTTCGGCTTGGCGCGGCGTTCCACTTTGTTTTATCATATTTAAATTATTGTAGTCAGATGTGGAACGTGTACCTAATTGCTGTACTTTGTTAAGATAATGTACCTTTGGCGCGGCTCCACTTTTGTGTTCTTGTTTTCTTGTGATATAAATTCACGGGAGGACGTCGTCGGAACGCCCAACTTTTGTGTTCCGTTTTTGTTCGGACGCTCCTTTGGAGGGAAATAAAATTTGTTATGCAACCTTGTTGTGTTTAAAACGAAAATATCAACTTTATAGTTCTAGTATTGAACTCTACATCAAAACAACATTTATATTTATTTTATTTTTTATAATATAGGTTTGATAGGATTAGGTTGAAAAAATATATAAACAACATAAATATAACCGCCATAACATAAAAAGACACTATATATAATTCTCACAAACATAATATGGTTAGTTGAGGACAGATGTGATTTCTTTACGAAATTTTTATTATTTTTATAAGTAATAAATTTTGACATAGGTAGTTATTTATTTAGCAAGTGTGAGATAATTATAAAAAATCGATGTGAATTTCTTATATCAAAATTCACTATTCAAAAAAAAAAAAAAGGGATATCAGAAGTTGGTCAAATATAATAAAATATTTTTGACAGTATCGAAATTACATGTTGGTAATACATTTTGGTCAAAGAATGCATCCCTGATTAATATTAATTCTAATAAAAAAATTAATTATACTTATTTACTTGTACAAATGAAACTGACAAAATTATTATCCATAACTCAATTTATTATGTAATATTTTGGTAAGACGTAAAAGTAATATTTTCCAGCACGTGCGTACAAATTGAATAATTCAAATTCATCACACACATTAAATTAAAATTTACATTTCCTTACAAGCACGATTTATTAAGAAAACAATGACTTATTCATAATAACACAATATTTTCTCGTATAAATCATATCTAAGTGTTATTTCATTTCCTCGCGAGCCGAGCTGAGCCAAGCGGGGCGGGACACACGCATCGAACCTACAACTAATTGAAATTTCAAACGAACTTTTGATTTTGGGAGAATGTTTTCACCCCACTCGTGAAATTATTATGAATATCCGCTTTACCGGATAGACTTGTCTTAATAAATGACTGCCTTTTATGTCCCGGGAAATTTAAGGAGGTAAAGGTCTTACTAGTTACAACTTCGTTAAAAGCAAAGATTTTAAATGAAGCCCATTGTGATGGTTTTAATTATAAATACGAACTTGATTAAGAAAAGTATTTTAAATAAATCGTAAATTATTACATTAGAATAAGAATGAACGAGTTAGTATTCTGATCGGGTATGCCACAGTACTTATAAACATAATATTTGCATATTTAAAGAGAGCTTAGAAACAGCCTTAACTTCTTTATTTGCAAATTTCCTAACCTTTATGAAAAATAAAAGACCAATTACGGTTATTGTATAATGGGATCATCACGGGATTGAACAGTGTCCATGGGTCGTTTAACATCTCTTCGACCTCTGTAAGCAATGTTCTTAAATTATATCTGAAGAGATTTGCAGTAAAATTAATTAATATTTGGTTTCGTAATATTGATGTAAAATATCGAATGGTCATTCGATTTTATAAACATCTACTAAATGATTTTTTATAATCGATCACATATATTTTTTAATTAATTGTACTGAATTTAGACTTGTATTTTTATTATTATAATTATATTGAATCTAAAACAGACTAAATTTGAAAAGGAACTTAAATTACCAACATTATTATATTTGAAATAAAACTATTTTTTACGGATTAAAAATCGCGTATAATTTGGTTACATTTTAATTTTAACCCGACGTTTCGAATGCTTTGCAGCAATCGTTTTCAAGGGTAGACGAGATGTAAGTGTCCGTCAGTAAGTCAGTTAATAAGTCCTAGTCACTATTATATTCTTTAAAAAAAGAACATTGAGCACACAGCAATAGAGTTTGCTACAAGAATATTTTAAATGTATTTAATTAAATTATCGTTATTATTGTTGAATTGGGTTCATTGATTTGACTTTGTATTATTTCACTAGTACAATAACAACAAAGACGATGGTTGCATTCAAGTCGTAACAGAACATTCGCAGAGCAACTATTAAAACGTCGCAAGATGTCTGCAACATATATAAACAACGAGAAAACGCGCGCGCGAACTCCCAAAGTTTGTAGGTGGCGCTGGATGCAGAGGACCAGTAATGAGGGTTAGAAATTTCGGCACATTGCGGCCCAAACCGCACCCTGGCTTATTATTAATTCTGTAAGACGTGTCCCCGATGTCCAAGACGTGCCGAGATTCAAGGCAAAAGTCGGGGAAGGAATGTTCGTTATACACGTAGTAGAGAAACACCAGCGCGGATTTACAGGTGGTTTTAATAACGGCCTAATCCGAGATGAATACTTAATGGGTAGATTATAAGATTTGGATACGTGAAGACGGTCGACTTGAGTAATATTCATTCTGATATCTTATTTAACGTCGTCATTGTACTTCATCTCAGCTTTGCAGTTTACAAGTGAGGCAACATACAGTTATAATATAAACTCTATCATGAATTGTTGACTTTTCGCTGTAAATTTCATAAAAATTTGGATTTGAAATAAATAAAATTAAAGATCTGAAATATCTGTTACAAGACAACAATTTAGTTACAAAGTGCAAATCCCTTTAAGATGGTTTCACTGTGAGGAGAGCTTTCAAAAACTCGTTAGGAGGTTGGCATTCTGCGGTGAAGGGTCACGTCTTGCAAGGCTGCCTCAAGACAAAATGTCGCCACCAACTTTATGATATATTGTCAAATTATAAATTACTTAACAAACAACAGAATTAAAGTTAATTTGTTACGAGAGGAAAATATTTTTATATTTACTTAAACATAAAAAACGAAAGAACACATTAAGTATATTTAAAGGAAGTGTGGCATATTCGTAAAAATTTTAATTTTATATTGAGTAGCAGTAAGAAATACAATCACAAAATTAAATAAATATTAAATTAAATATTATTAAATATTAAATATTATATATATGGTACAGGAGCCTCTTAATACCTGTTAAGGCTATTATAAAAAACAACTTCAACTTTGGCAATAAACGACAAATAGTAAGATATGGATACAAACTGCCGACATCCCATATTTCTTCAGATCCTCAGCATATGTTCTAAGCAGAATTGGCAATCACCACCATGTCGTGAGCGGAACACATTACTAGATTTTATCGCGAAGTGGCCACGCGGGGCCCATATCGTACTGAAGAGCTCGAACCTAACTTATTGCGTTACAAATTTATGTGTTCACGTAATTGATTGTCTTAATGCCTTATATCTCTTTTAGTGCATTGAGAAGCATACAAGTGGCTCGTTTACGTTTTATTGCTGATATAACGTAAAAGTATAGCTATTCATTTCATAAAGTGTCTTACGCCATATTATAAAAAATATTATTTATACAACATATCACAGTTATTCAATAAATGTGAAAGCGCGCATTATTCACATTAAACCATTCATTTCCAGCTCTCAGCAGTCAATAAATAACAATTACTCTTTATATTTCAATCGGAAGACCGTACATTAGGTGGCCGCCGGTAAATTACAGGCGTGAAGCCAAGAAGAAATATTACCAACACTATGTACTTGTACCGTCTAGGGATTGAGTGCACGAATATCGATGAAAAATTATTTTATTTTAAGTGAAGTAAAATGAAATATTATTGTTTTTCTATTATATATCCTACAATCGTATTTTACTAGATATATCTTAGATGAGATTATTCAAATTTCATGGAACAATCTATAAATTATTTTATACGAATACTTACACATTTTATATGTTTTATAAATTATACCTAATTTTGTCTTACCTTTCTGGAGTTTATGGTAGACTATAAAACAAGTCGAGGCTGTAAAACTTTACCTGAAACAATAGTTAATGTTATGAATATAATATTGTATTATATTCGATACACATGCATATATCGATGGTTTCCCATCACTCTTCCTCCCTGAGTGTAACTGTTTAACAAATCGGCGTATAAAAGACCGGACCGCCCGCTGAGTGCTTAATCACTTAACACTCAACAGATTAAGGACGAATTTATCGACAAAAATGCCCCGCTAGGGCCTTGATTTAACCGTAAATAGTATAGTAAATAGAAATAATGCTCTTTATGTCTGGCTACTTATTAACAAGTATTGAGACATCCTAATATGTCTCTATAGACATGAGAATATACAGCACATATATAAAACATACAGCTTTAAGCTTGGATAAAGGGCTAATATTATAATGTTAATCATATTAATAGTTATTCGATAGAGATTTTTATTTGATTTATACCTGACAAAATATCTGACTCACTGACAGAAATCTACATCTTACTCATCTCGTCAACGCATTTTAAAGGTCAGGGTATAATATAATAATAAAGGAGATTTGAATCCAGAAACAAGTTTTAATGCAATTTGACAATTAAATATGTATATAATCACAGATAGTCATAAATACCTAAAATCGGAATTTTTTTAATAAATAAAAATAATATATAAAATAAAATTAAAGAAATTTAAAATTATATTTGATTGTAAAAATGAATAAAATCTTATTTTAAATTTCTTTAATTTTATTTAAATAGGTTTTCATAAATGTGAACATAAAAACACGAACCGTTGTAATATACTTCTTTATAGCAACTAACTGTAATACATATTTTATCCTCTTCTTTTTAATTAATAAAAATTATATAACATTAAAGAAGTTACTAAACTAAAAACCGTAAAAATATACTAAAACGGTACAAAGAATGTCCTAAGAGCCAATAAACTAAACCAATATCAAATAACACAAGAAAAGCGCATCAATCTCGGCATAAGCAAAGATTTACTCTTGTAAGGACATTAATTCTTCCAGGGCGGAGTGATGTAGACAAAACTGACCGGGGGCGACCCTCAAAGAAACCCTTTTTATACTTCTAATATCATGGACATTCCTTTGATATTCATTTTATTAAGTTCTATTTATACAAATTAATTCTTGGGTTTCCTAACCTTTTAAAAATATTTATATAATTTTATTCGATGTTTTCTCGAGATATATTAAATATATTCAATTACAATAAAATGTACTAGTACATAGTAATTCAAAGTCAAAATAAATGATAAAATAGAGGTATGTCAAGACAAAATATATAACGTGATATATCTACAAGATTATTTCGTAGAACATCAACGGAAGGTCAGCAGTATGTTTGACGTCATCGCGAGATCAAAGCCATCTCTCGGCAAATAAATAGTTGATTTCGCTTTGTAAATAATACTAAAGCCAATTCAAATAGTTTTCTTAAGAATGCTATAAAGGGGAAGCATTTCAGGGTAACTAACGAGATTGACTTAAGAAATTCAATTGATTTGAGTTAATGTATGGAATAAAAATATACAAAATCTTAAAAATAATGGTAATAGAAGTTACAATAAATTAAACACCATAATTAAATGTTTTATATATTGGAAAAGATGTCATAGTTATATATTTCAATTGGTTAGTAATTGATTATTACCTGTTTTTGTAAGAATACCTACAAGTAATTATAAAGTTTTGTAAGATTTAAAACATTTCTAGAATAAATTAATCATCGCTTTAGTGTTGTTCGTAGTAAGCAGTTTCTTTCATGATTTTTGATCTCTTAATTTCTGATAATTGGTGTCATTGAATAGAACCTTCAAATTTGAACATGTTAAAGTCGTATTTTCTTTTTATCATCGTGTTGGTATCATTGTATCATGTGAACGAGCGTCCAAGGTTTTTCAAGGTTAGAGCCGCTATGGATTTGATGCAATAAAATTAAAATTATTTGAATCGCTTAACTTTTATCAATGGAATATTGAGAGTTTGTAACAAAATTTACTAAGTGTATACTTTAAATTTCTTCGTAATCAAAGAAGGTAATTTAATAAATAGCACGATTTAATTGTTAAGGATAGTATTCACTTAATAAAAATATTTCTAGCCATTGTTTATTTTTGAGAACAGTGCCATCTCTGGGTAACATGAGGCACTGCGATTTATTTAGCCTACCTTCCAACAGCAACGCCCTCTGTTAAGCAAATTTGTAACTACTTGGAAAAAGGTAAGTTTCCAAGTAAAAGCTAAGGGTGTCAATAATAGATGTCAAACAGCAAACCTTACGAGATTTAAGCAATCACTATTACTTACTTTGCAATTGAGAGTTGAAACAGAAACTATTTTTATTAAAAATTTGAATTCAGATAGATAATTTCCTATTTCTTTTTATACTTAACTTTAAAATAATTAATAAGTATGAATTTACGATTAAGACAAAGAATAACAAAAAAATACTTCGAAGAAATAGATTTTTTTTTTACTTTAGACGTTTGAAACATCGGTGATGTCTGTCATAAATATATTAATATTATAGTTTATGTAAGAATTACAAACACGATTAGTTATGACGTAACAGATGTAAAAACATACATTTATTGATCGATACTAAATTTAGAGTGCATTTACAAACAGAAAGAAAAGATACATTGAATTGTATAGCCTCAGGGGACTGAATCAATTGCAGCGCTGCTCATACGATTTAAGCGGTACAATTTATAAAAATGGAAAGAAAATTATTTTGTATAATTCTCTTCATTCTTGATTACGTCATACTTTTGTAATACTTTACTAATAGTTTTGTAAGTTTTTGTGTTTTTTATGTTATGAAACATATAAGTGCAGTAAAATCTTTTTGAAAGCGAGGGTTAAGTTCCGCCCATATGCCGCGAATACAGAAACCATGGATGTGGAAAGATATTTCGTATGTGAATACAGAGATATGTTCTGAGATAGAAGAAATAAATAAATTAAAAGTATCAGAGTTATTTATAAAATAATTTTAAGTTAAATTTTAAGTTTAAGTAAGAATTTAAAGAGGAGTTTTAATTGTTTTGCTGCTTTTAAAAAGTTTTGAATTCTGATTTTCATTCAGCTGCGATATTATAACTTTGCCTTTTCAAAACAGGACCTCGTTCCATAGACGGATCAATTATCATGAAGAAGTTACACGGCTTTAGGTAATAAGGAAAATTTTATTGTTTTAAATTGTCTTTAAACGTGTAAAGCTTACAAAAATTAAATTAAATATAAAGTAAAAGTAGCACAGAAAATCGTGACATTAATTTACCAGATCTTCTCAATGAAAACTAACTTTGGAGAATCTCACTGCTTATAATTGTAACATTTTCATATAAATAAGTTTTTTTTTGACAGTGACATCGTCCGCCCCGAAAATTATATTTATTTATTTCTTGTTTTTTTTTGTTTGTTTCAAAAACCTATCAGATATAATGGACACAAAATACTTAGTCTCTCAACAACAATCTGTGAATTACACAAACACCTATCCCCTGTGGGATTCAGCAAGCAAAGCGACTGACCGCTTCACCATACAGCTTACCGATATTATGGAAACTGCCATTAGTGCAATCAAATATTATTACTATAATATAAAAGTTTTTGTCATGTTCGGTGCAGACGTTTTTAAGTTATAGACAGACAGACATTTAGACCGACAAATAGTAAGCTGAACCTTTTAAAATTGTCAAATTTGGGTCAGTAAGTCATAATGAAATATTTATGACAAATTTATACAAAAAATGGAATTAATGTTTTTTTTAATAAACTATAATATAATATTTATTAATACTAGTAGACTTTAGACTTTAACTTAATGCGAAGTAAGTTAAATTAAACATCCATACTTTGTTAAAGTAAAAAGTTCGAGAACTACTGAACAAATTAAAAAGTTTTAATATTTATTCGCGACTCGCTGTTCCGGCGAAAATACTACAGGTACATAATGTATTCTCAGAAATAACAGTATTAAAAATATGTAAGATATTATATTAAATATATAAGAGGTTATAATCTTATTAATATCACCTACCTTGATGGAGGGCGCGGGAGGATGCGGCCCGGGCGAGCGCGTGCCCGGGAGTTGAAGGAGATGACGGATGGTGTAGCCTTGACGAGATTTTCGTGACATTCTGCAAATATAGAAAATATTAATTATATTTATAATTATTTCAAACTATTTCTATTGTTATCATATAATAAGAAATAAGTTTTTTGTTTTTAATTACTTATTAAAAATATATTATTTATTTCATGCTCAATTTGATGTTTATCAAATTTTATTCACTTAAAACTATTGCCTTATAAAAACAAACAAAGGATTTTATTTAATATACATTTCATCATCTCAATATAATACATATCTAAATAATCCATTACAATTCTGTTCAATATAAGGATACAGTAATACAGCAATACATAAATGCATACAATTATCCAGTTGGTACTGAAGTTTCATGAAATCTCATTCATTTGCGTTCAGTTACTGACGTACACACTCTTCAACGGTTAACAGGGAACTAGTACTCTGTAGGTACACTAGGTAGTCTGTGTTTAAGCGTGTTAGTGTGAGTTTGTGATTTATGTGTGAGTGGCGGGTTCTTGCGCAGTTCGCTGTCAGATTTGAAGCGACATTCGGGCAGACGCCGCGAATGCACCGCACTGTTTGCAAGTCTTTAAAGAAAAATTATTATTATACATATTATTATAATTACTTTCATTTATTTTTCGTTAAATGAGTAATGACAAACTAATATATGTTATTTTCTTTTATAAGCATAAATTACAAGAGTTTTTAATAATACTTAGTTATGTTATGAAATTAAGATTATCCTATTCATTAGACTCCGCTCCCCGCGTCCCGGCGCAACTTTAGCGGCAGGGCAGCCTCCTAATAGAGTTTTCAGTTAAATTGTATTCTTTGAATAGCTGAAGCCCTCTTTGTTATATACATATATATTGTGTGTGAACTGTGTTGATACAATTACCTTTCATATTTTATATTAAACCTGAATGTTGAAGAAAATAATATTTATTTTAAAATATAAAATAAAAATGTTTTGGCCTCTTTTGGCAAAATGTTTTGTTATTGAATCTAGAATTAAAGAGTGTGAATTTTATGGGCAATGAGAAACTTGAACGGCACAATAGATTATTAGCATAAAATACTTGTACAATAAAGTCTATTTTTGACAATCTTTAATTACGAATTAGGCTGTTGTTATATAGTTTAACTATGAGCTTATCTATACTGTATAAGTTCAACTCACTTAATAGCCGAAGCGCGTTTTAGAGTTTGAGCTTTTTGAAATATTGTATGCAAATTGCGATGAAATATTAATTTAGTTTTTTTTTTAGATTTTCACAGTAATCGTGTTTACGGGTAGACGAGATGTAAGTGTCTGTGACAGACAAAGTATTCTAAACGTCGGGTTAAAATCAAAATGTAACCAAATTATACGCGAGTATTAATCCGTAAAAATAGAAATATTAATTTTTTTCAACTCACGAAATCATTAACAAAATATTTTTTTTTTATTTTAATGCCTAAAAGTGTTCTATTTATAGTATATAAGTATATGATATGATTAATTTCAAACTGAACATAACGCCCAATTCATAACAATGTACAGTTTATATCTTTATACGCCGTAACGTAATATTATAAGATATGCGCTTCGAGAATTTAATTTAAAGCTTCATATAGAAACTTTAACATCGCTTCATCGAGAAAACTTTACTCTTTGAACTGACATTATTATTTTTAACTTGTTATTTCCTCTCACTTCACTCAGATTTCTTGCAAGTACCTTAGGAATGTTATTTAATTTAAATGTATGTACATATTTTAAGACGTTCTTTTGTTAACCTAAAAATAGATTTATATTATAGATTTAATATGTTATCACTGTCAAAACAATAATATCATTATTTATTATGTATGAAAATGTTTACTTAAAACCAATGTTAATTAAAAATTCCTATCACAGTGCCAGAATGAAAATCCCGCGTGTAAGTGTACGAGTGTCAGTGTGAGTGTTTTAGTGTACGTGTGTTGATGTGAGTGTGTTAGTGTGTTGCAGCGCACAACTTGGCAATACTGTTGGTAAAGCTATACAATTATAATTAGTCACTTGTTTTGTAATTAAAGGATATCAATCTTCATTATTTATTCTTATTATTAAAAGCTGAATAAAAAGTTTAGTTAAATGATCTGATAGCGACATAAATATAATGTATGTTTCGTTAACTTTGAACTTTTTAAATATTTTTAATAACAACTCAATGACACTAAATATTATAAAAGTTTAAATACTAATAAAAGTTTATTTTCATTCTCGTGGGCTTCAACTTTACGATTCAACTTTTTATCCAATTAAGATTTTAACTAGATAGAGCTTCTCCTAAAACACTAAGGCTTTGTGAATCAATATTAATTCTACTGAACCGATATTGAAATCTTTTGTTTTTTATAACTAAGTGCTATTTGTTACTATTTATTTATTTTATTAATTAATCACAATAAATGTTATCGCCTTGCGGTTTTGAACTAAATATTTAATTTATAGCAACTTTTATTACGTATAGCTTTACAAAATATTTACGTTACCATATATCTAAGTTTAATATCTCAGACAAAAAAATGGGTTTTATGTATGTAAATTGAATTCTATAACAGAAAGATTTCCTGTTTATTTAATGCTATCTGTTATAAGTATACAATTAGTTAAAACTTACTATAGTTTAATCGAAATTGATATGTAATATAGATTAGGTTCAACTTTCACAGCGTCTTGATTGATGAAGTCATTTAATAAAAATAATGAGACTGTATAATTATTGCTTTGTCGCTGTCCGAGCGAGAATAGTAGGTGCGGAACGGATGAGAGGGTCGCAGCAAATTATTATATATTTATATTTTTAGTATAAATTAGACTATACACGTGTGACAAATTCCTATTGAGGAGGAAGTAGATGAAGTAGCGGAGAACAGCCGATTAATAAAATTTTACGTATTGAGGTGCTATACAGATACTTGGCAATAAATATTTAAAAAAATTACAAATGGGTTACTGAACATAATAAGATGATTAGATGATGTCAGCTCCGTCCCATACAGATAAACAACAACCGTAAAGGTAGTACTAAAAATACTAGGCGGGTAGCTCAATTGTCAGAGCGGCTGGGCGAGTTCTCAGAGGTAGCAGGTTTGAATATTTATAGCGACATTCTTTTATTGACATATTTATTTATAGATATAAAAAAGTAATATCTTTATAAATTCAAGCCTGTTTTCACTTAGTGTAGAATCATATTACGATGTAAAAATCAACGAGCAACTTAAAAAAAATAACATTATTTTATTTTATTAGTACTAAAAGTCTCAAAGAATATAATAAAGTGGCGTATATCCAACAAACAATAGTAACAAAGTTTGCTAAGTAGCTCGCGCTAGCCGAAGTTTTACTGACTCAGTAATGAGAAAGGATTAATTAGACAGTGGAGAGGAGAATGAAGAGTAGTCGTAAAAACTTTTAATAGCTGATACGAAGCTACGTAACAAATATAATATTATACAATACTATATATTACGTAGATACATAATACATTAAATAATTAAATTACCACGCAAATTTTTATGGACTCTGACGTTGATATAAACATTAAATAAAGTTCTCTTATATAATTTTTTTTTTTTTTTTTTGCGTAAGTTTATAATAAAGATTGCAAGATTAATATGAAATGTTCCTTCTGAAAAACTTTTCTTAAAAAAAATAATCTCAATTATAAATTTTGTACATGAAACCGTTTTTTGTGATTACTGCTGAAGGTACAGAAAGTTCTCTTAAAGTTTTAACTTACCTACATAGTATAAGAGACTTAACTTATAAGTAAATAATACTCTAAAGAGGCTGAAAAGTTTAGCTTAACAAATAAAAACGTATATTTTTATTTATATTTCAAATGTTTTTTTAAATGTCATTAAGTATCAGAGAAGACATGCAGATAAACATTTGACCTTTAATAACAATGCAATAACAACAAAGTTTACGCCCCCTTATCGATTAATTCAGGTATCGAGGGTTGTGCGACTTATTCTAGATGTATCAAAACAAGTTTACAGGGTGTAGGGTTAGCACTTGCATATCAGCATAGAATTGAAGTAGTCTATCGATTTTACCTGTAATATTAATAAGAATATGTATACTAAGCCACTCAAGCTTCTCAAGTAGGTGCACTCTATAGCTGAACTGAAGGTATAGCTGGTATAGCTGAACTGAAGTGGCCGACTAATATTAACTTATTATTCGTTCGACCTGTATTTTAAAGATATCAAGAGACTAGAGGCAACACACACCGACGTACATGGGCTAGTGGTTAAAAAATCGCAAAGGGAAAGGAAAATCTCAAAGGGATGATTTTTATTTTCACAATTGGCTTGCGAAATGGGGGTCTTAATGCAGTTCAATTGATTTCATAGGAATTTTGTGAAGTAGACATCAGCCTAGGAAATTAAAGTATTAAATTTTGAGAACTGAGTCGCCCCCGTCCGTGGAAACATACCCTACAACGATATCCCACACGCAGTCCTAGATGACACTTACAAATGACAGTAAGCTTCAACCGTAGCTGGTGACCACAAATTAGACTGAGCCGCGTCGTCAAACAGACTAGCCTCATTCCGGTGAGTAGTTTCATGACCACGTTATGAAAAATTAGGTTAGATTAGTAGCGTTGCTGTGAAAAGCTGTCGAAAAATGCGCGCAGTGCGTCATCAAACTGGATTTGAGGGCACGACGGATATTTTCATGAAGGCTAGGGCATTACCACAGTCTCTAGATGGGTCTCTATCGCTGTGCCTGGTTATGATGTGATATGTTTCTAAGACAAATTAAACGCCTCGCTCTACAGCCGAAGTCTTATTTGGATTTCCAAAAAGGTAATGAAAATCAAGAGAAAAAGAAAAGTTCCATACTATCTCTTTGAAATTGAATTTCATCAACTTATCGTTGGGGTAGAGACATGATAGTCCGTCTTCTCCTTACTACTCACCCAGCTGGTCTAAGAAGCCATTAGGATACTGGAAGTTAACTACCAAACACCTAATTGCGTAGACCTTCAACTGCTGACTGATCCAGACAAGTAGTTATTCCTGGCAGTTCGGTGGCAATGGCGGAAATCAAAATTCACTTAAGGGAGATTTTAAATACATGACGCAATCTGGACACAAAAAGGGCCAGCGGTCCTGAAAATATTACTACAATTGTATTGACAACATGTGCGCCCGAATTATCTCCCATACTTACACGTCTCTTCAGGCTTTCTTTTAACACTGAAAAAGTGCCGAGGTCTTGGAATATTGCCAACGGGCAATTTATGCCCAAAAAAAACTCTCATGCAGACCCTGCTAACAACAGGCCCATATCGGTCGGGTACATACTCTGCAAGAGTACAGAACGCGTTCATAATAGCTGGCTTCTTGTGTGTCTTAGATAAAATGATCGCCTTAGTGATGGACAATATGACTTTCACCGGATTCAATCAACTGGGGATCTTCTAGTACGCCACACACATCTGGAATGAGGTGGTTGAAAAATTCGGAAAAGTACTAACGTATTCTCAAATTTTTTCCATTGTCTTCAACTGGGTATGTCTCGATAGCCTTTTAAGCAACCTTTCTTCCTACGGTTCGCGCTCTAGTGGCAGATTATACTCTTCGGTCTTTCGTGTAATCTGCCGCAGCGAATGGATGTGGTCTATGGTGTTGAAGGCTTTTCAAAACTCGGCTTGTTCAGGAAGCTGGAAGACACCAAACTTGCTCATGAGACGATTTGTAATAATCCTATAAAACAACTTTTAAACATGGTTCGGAAGCGAGATGGGTCTTTAATTCTTCAACGTTGTTTTCTCCCTTTTTGAAGAATAAGGCCACCTCGTTTCTGCTCCATACTTTTGGCGTTGTTCCTCCTAGCAGGACGGCATTAAAAAGCCTCTGAAGGACTAAAAGTACTGGTTCACCACCGACTTTCAGAATCTCTGAAGTTATGCCATCCTCGAGCAACCGATTGCCAATGGGGTAGAAAGGTTCTCAAGTGGAGGCCACGTATAAATAAGCGCAGTATTGGAAAACCACCTACAAGGTAAACAGAAGACATAAGAAAAGTTGCAGGAAGCCGCTGGCTGCAGACCGCCATGAATCAGTCACTCTAGAAATCGAAGGAAGAGGCCTATGTTCAGCAGTAGATATTCTTGCGCTAAAGTGGTTATGGCGGTGGTGGACATCGGAACGATAAATCGATCAATACGGGATGTCATTGATAGATTATCGTCTAATTCCGGTCCCTCAAGGCTCAGTCTGCGATTCAGCTTAAGCTAATCTTTGAATTTCGGAATCTAAAGCTGAAAACCAATCAAGAAAGTGATCATGAATTATTTTATAGTTAGTTTTCACGCTGTAGAGGTAGGAGTGAGAGTTATAGCAGCATAATCTTTCTATAATCTCCTTAAGGTACATTTAAGGTTACACCCAATAATAAGAGTAAATGCCCATTTTAAACCTACACCTAGATGGCAAGTCCCAGGCACTGTTTTGCACTCATCTCCCTCCAGTGCGATGGGCCCCGCATCCATACAGTGAATCCATGGAATACTAAGAAGCTCTATAACAATGAACCTTGTTTTCCTTGCAAGTAACCTGTCATCAGTACGTCTTGCCATATAATGGGAAGGATTTTAATCCTCTTTCGAGAATCTAAAGATCGATAAAACTATGATTGGAAATACTTTTGCCTCGACCGTATGAACCAAATACCGCTATTTTATAAAATTCCTATCTATTAGAAAGAAATTAAGAATCAGTCGATTGACCCCGAGATGAACTTCCATTCCGTTTGCGTTCCTCAGTTTGAACGTGACCGATATTGGCCTGTATTTAGCAGGATCTTTACGACAGCCTTTTGTGGGCACGAGAGAGAGAGCCTAAAGAGACACGTCAGAATAGTAGACAAATAGCTGTCTTAAGCTGAATAGCTGTCTTAAGTACAATTGGAGACACATGTCTTAAATACAATTGCCAAACATAAGGAATACTGTCATGACCACTTCCACTGTTTACGTTCAGATTACGTAGCGCATTAAGCACCTCTTTTTGACTTATTCGTATTTCCGGTATTGACACTGAACTGCAAGGGAAAACGGAAGTTGTCGTGCGATCAGTATTTAGTCGTAAAGACTTCACAAATACAATGCAAACTGATTTGCTTTCTCTTCGGTGGTGTGAGCTAGTGGCCCATTTGATTTCTGCAGTGGAAGCAGATATTCACCTCGACATTTTTGACTAGGGACTAAAAAGCTTTGCTACTGGTTGGGCAGTTTGGTCCTATTCGACCATTATGGTCATTGTAAGCCTTCCTTTACATCTCCTTGCTGGACTTGGCAGCCCTTTTGGAAGCTCTTTTCTTATCACTGGCGTCCGTGACAAAATACTTTGTCCAGCTGCAGTCCAGATAGGTATGCCTGATGGTTCTGCACCTCAACGCGTCCACATTCTAGCCTAAGCCACAGAGGAGCTTTATTAGAAAATAAAATATAATTATATATAATTCCCTTCCGTAGTACATCAGTAATTAAAATCGCAGTAAATCGAAAGAAGCAAATAATGCGCAGGTTTTGGGATCACTCAAAGAGAAGCAATCAAACTGAAAAGGAAAGTGCGGTCGTCAAGTTTACGGAGACGCCTAAAGCATATGTCATCCCTGGCGAAAACACACAGTCCCGCACGTGGCTTAAAATTTTGTTCCACGGTATACATTTCCTGTATACGTAATAGAATACGTCAGATGGATTTAGGTCTTCGTGAGAAGGAGGAGGTGCAGTTTATCTATCTCGAAATGATGTTATACAGTGGTCAGAAATGAGTCCAGACTACATGTCGATGAGGTGCACTATTCGGCGGAAGACGTAAAACCGCTGTTTAAAAACTTTCATGGTTTTCTATTTCTAATTATATTTGCGAGTTTTTAGTAGGTACGGAGTCTGCAGCAGAGCAAAGAGTTTACGTCGTAAAGCCAGTAAGACATATCATGACCTTGCATACCAAATGGGGAGCTATTTTGGAAATTGCGCACCCTAGCCCCACGAAAGTATCCAACACGCCATCTCATCCAGTAGTCAACCGGCAAGATGCACTTCCTCAATTTTTTAATGGCTTCATTATAAAAGTGAAAACAATCTTTTTTTTAAACAAAACTTTATTTTTATTATAAGATCCCGGAACAAGATCACCAAGAAGATCCGCTTTCTCCACTACTGTATGGGTCAGGAAGTTAACAGGTGCAATAAAGAAACAAATGACTGACAATATGTTGCAAAAGCTGCTCTTTAAAAGCGACAAGACCTTTATTGTATCCGGTGGATAGTTTTCTATTTATTTAAATTTGGACGACTTATTAGGACTTTGCTCTAGATGAGTAAAAGCTAGTTCTAGAGACCTTTGTAAATCAGAGCTTGGTATAATTTTGTCATTTCCATGCAGTATAATGCGGTAAGATATGGCTAGAGGAAAGGGATCATATGGTTATCCACATCGGGAAGACCAGTAAACGTCCCAACCAATTGTTCATTCCATTCCAGTGTAAGTTCAGATAGTGCATAACAGATCTGTGCACTATCTAGAATGCGAAGGAGTGCAGGAACGAGGTTGCTAAACTAGGAATTCTCCGGTCTTTAGGGAAACAGTACCTTCCTGAGGTAGATTTTCTGAAAGATTGAGGAGGTTAGACCCGAATGATTTACACTTATCTATGAATAAAATAAAATACAGTGATATTATGGCATTGATTCAACCTGATCTTTAGAGTAAGTATGGTGCGATACGATACCGAATGAATTAGCGCATTCGTACTACTTTAACCAGATGCATCACTAACTACTGTCAAGGTTTCCATCAGTTTTTAAAAGTCATACATACTACGACACATTACAACCAGTTATATCACAATATATTTTTTTTTTTTTTATGGAAAAGGAGGGCAAACGAGCATGCGGGTCACTGATAAAATGTGATCACCGCCGCCCATGAACTCTTGCAACATCCGAAGACTCACAAGAGCGTTGCCGGCCTTGGAGATATGAATAGACGCCTTTTTTGAAGGTACCCATGTCGTATCGATCTGGAAACACTGCCGAAGGAAGTTCATTCCACATCTTAGTGGTACGTGGAAGAAAAGTCCTTGAAAACCGCACAGTAGAAGATCGCCACGCATCCAGGTGGTGTGGATGGAAATGCAGGCGGTGACGTGCTGTGCGGTGATGGAATTCGGCGGCAGGCATCAGATCAAATAGCTCTTCGGAACACTCCCCGTTGTAAATGCGATAGAAGACGCACAAAGGAGCCACGTCTCTACGCAATGCCAAAGAGTCCAGCCGTTCACAGAGCACTGGGTCCCCGATAATCCGTACGGCTCTCCGTTGTACGCGGTCAAAAGGTAGAAGCTGATATTGGGGTGATCCGGACCAGAGATGAGAGCAGTACTCCATATGTGGCCGAACCTGCGCCTTATAAAGCGCAAGTCGATGGCCAGGATTGAAATACTGTCTCGCTCTATTGATCACACCCAATTTCATCGAGGCCAACTTGGCCTTGCTCTCCAAGTGACCACGAAACTGACAGTCGCTCGAAATGTCGAGTCCCAGTACTTTGATACTTGGCGAGGCATCGAGAGGTGTGCTATCGAAGAGCGGCGATACGACAAATGGGGTTTTCTTAGTGGTAAACGCGCAAACCTGTGTCTTTTAGGGATTAAACTGAACGAGGTTCAGTTTACCCCATTCTGAGACCGTCCTCAGGGAGGTCTCTATAGAAGATACAAGTTTCTTTCGGCACTCGTTGACGTTTTCCCGAGAGAGACCTGCACGGCCGGAATATACCGCATCCCCAGTGCTGTCATCCGCATAACAATGTATGTTGGAAATGTCCAACATATCATTGATGTGCAAGAGGAACAGGGTTGGGGATAGCACGCAGCCTTGGGGTACACCAGCATTCACGGGCTTGGGGTCCGAGCAAAAACCGTCGAGAACAACCTGTATGCTCCGCCCAGTGAGGAAGCTGGTGAGCCACTTGCATAAACTCTCAGGAAGCCCATAGGAAGGAAGCTTCGAAAGAAGCCCCTTGTGCCATACACGATCGAAGGCTTTCGCTATATCCAGACTAACTGCCAGACCTTCTCCCTTGATTTCAATAACCGCAGCCCAACGGTGTGTAAGATATAACAGGAGGTCACCAGCCGATCGACCATGGCGAAAGCCATATTGTCGGTCATTGATCAACTGGTGATGCTCAAGGTACGCGAGGAGCTGTCGGTTTATGATGTTCTCCATTATTTTGGAGAGAAGAGAGGTGATGGCGATAGGTCTGTAGTTAGTTGGGTCCGAGCTATCACCTTTTTTAGGGATCGGATGGACAAAAGCACACTTCCATGAGATCGGGACTACGCCTTTGAAATAGGAGTACCGAAATAGACGCGTTAGCACCGGAGTCAAATCAGGGGCACATGTTCGTAGCACGATTGGGGAAATGCCATCCGGCCCACTCGACTTATGAACATCCAAGGAAAGTAGAGACCGTCGAATGGTTTTATGCCGGAAAATTATTTCCGGCATTGAACTCTGACACCGCTGGATGGTAGGCGGTGTTTTCCCTTGGTCGTTCAAGGTCGAGTTTGAGGCAAAAAGAGTGCCCAAGAGATCGGCTTTCTCTTTTGCCGTATGGGCCAGAGAATCATTCCCCGAGTGCAGTGGCGGTAGGGATGGCTGGCAAAAGTTACCCAAAGTGGCTTTAGAAAGCGCCCAGAACTTGCGCGTGCCTGGTACCTTGTCAACTGATCCCCAATTTTGACGACATGCCTAAACCTTGCTCTAGCAATTTGCCGTTTGAAGAATCTGGAGGCACGATTGTATTTCCTCTTCAGAAGTCTAGAGTTCGGATCCTTGATGACTAACGCATTAACCCAAGCCTGATACGCCTGACGTTTTCCGGCTGCTGCAGCCCTGACCAAACCAAGGCCGCGATCTGCCACCAAGTGGTACCACAGAGCTAGGTACAAATAGTTCCATGCCCTGTAGTATCACATCAGCTACAACCGCAGCGCAGTCACTGGGATCATCGGAAGAGAAACAAATCGGCCCCCATGGGTAGGATGCAAAGAAAAACCGCATTCCATCCCAATCCGCTGACTTGTAGTGCCAAACGCGTCGGGTCGCAGGTCTTGTGCGAGCCGGACGTTGAATGGGCACTACACTCCATACCAAGCAATGATCGGAGGACCCAAGGGGAGCCTCGACAATGACCTGGTACTTTCCGGGATGTGTAGTCAGCAGAAGATCCAACAAAGAGGGCATGTGGCTGTCCACGTCCGGTAGACGACTGTGCGTCTGAACCAACTGGGACAGACCATTTGCCAGAGCAAAGTCAAACACAGATCTCCCCGCGAAGTCAGTGGAACGCGACCCTAGCCACTCGGCATTGTGCGCGTTGAAGTCCCCAAGGACTATGACCTCAGCGGAGGGAATCTGTGATAGCAGGTCGTCAATCTTCGCCTGTACATGGCCCAAGAGTTGTTCCGTTTCTGCATTACCACTATGGGATCTGTAGAGGCACGCGTAGACTCTGACATGATCATCCATGTCCACGCGCAGCCAGAGGAGAGACAGATCCCGACCTTCAAAAATCTCGAGGCGACGGTAGCAGATATCCTCCCTTACGAACACAGATACCCCGGCGTGGGGTATAAAATGATGTTCTAATTTATACCCGGGGTATGAAAGGTACGCTGTGTCGCTAGGTTTAGATATCTGCGTCTCCGTCAAAAACAACAAGGCCGGCTGCGTCGTCTCAAGATGATAATGGACGACGTTTAGGTTGGAGTGAAGTCCCCGGATGTTGCAAAAGTCCACATTCAGGGTGGACCGGGGTGCCGCTGTGTTACCTCGTCGTTTGCCCTCAAAAAACACGAAATGCGATTCTTTGCCCGCCCCAGATACGACGGGCGGCCCGAGCAAAATCGGAGAATCGTTTCCCCGATTTTGCTCGGGGAGGGATTCTCCGGCTTCATTAAAGCCGGTACCCTCCTGGGGTATATTTATTGAAGCAACCGCATTCATGTTTGGCAGGGAGGACGGGGGAGGGGGGGGTTGGGCTTCCGGAAACTCTCACTCACCGACGGAACATAACCAAAAAAATTTGGTTACTATACGTCGATCTTCTGTGAGAGGGTGGTCCTTCCCCGGTCGAGCCAGCCCAATACAAGCTGTAGTCAGATGACAACAGCTAGGCTCTACCACCTAAAAGATTTAGATATTAGATGTACTTGTAATAAAAATATGGCTCATGTTCATCATTCCCTAACTAAGTGAGATTCATTTATTAGTTCAGAACGTCCCAGTCCAAGAATGTAGCTTAGTACGTTACATTATTGCAAAACTGATGGCAAAAATTTGCAAATATATAAAGATTTTTTTATCATCTTTTTTTACATTAACTATGTTAAATTTTAGACGTCAAACATCAACACACCAGCAAATATTTTGTACAATTCTGTAACTCTTTAATGTAATTTGATGATACGAATGAGAAAAGTAAATTAGATTTCCAAACAATTTTATAATTTCAATTTCTCTAAAATGTAAAGCAGGAAAATTCCAATGTAGATGGAATCGTTTTTCATCAAAAGAACATTTTCTCCGTCGAAAACATTTTACCTCATAACTTTAAACGCGAAACTAAAAAACTTATTAGTTAAGAAACGTGCACTTTTTAATTACATAAGTTTACTAATTAAAATAGTATAATGGTATTAATATTTAAAGTAGGTACCTATTGAATACGCTGGGCTCATAAGCTTGTATTATTTTCGTCAATTGGATATGAAGAGTATTATTATGGGTATTTCTTAGCAAACCTATTTTATATTCATGAATCATTTCCAATAGAACTGGAGCAGTTTATTTATAGTGGCTTTGTATTGACAACTTATGGTATTTTGGATTTTTGTGTAAGTTTACGATATTTGTGTTGCATTTGCCCAAGTTAAGAAGTAAAGAGACGGGCATTTTAAACGTTACAAATAGGGCTCAAAGTAGAACATGCATACTATATGTATAGTTGTTTTCACTCCTATGTATTCAGCGTTAAATCATCCTTGAAAATATGTTTTAAATATTTTTCTTCAGTATCGCGTAAGACATTAAAAATTAAAGATACTAATTAATATATTGAAATAAGTAATTGACTCCTAATTAATTTAATCTATATGCAATATGTTAATCTGGAAGCAACTTAAATCCAGTACTTTTGCTTTTATTAAAACATTAGTATAGTTATTTAGTATTAAAATTATAATATGTATGGTACAAGCAAACTTGTATCATCTGTTCAAAGCTTAAAGACAGTATCATCCCTGAAGATCATTTATTGTTCAAAGGAAGTAAAAAGAAAGACGGCAAATATAGAGAGACAGAAACAAAGTCCTTTGAAAACCGCTGCTACGATGTATTTTGAATACTTGATCCAAATACATAAGAGTTAGATTACCTTAAAAACCATTACCATATAATATCTTTACAGTTTACATTATTAAAGTGTAGTCAGGAGATAAAGAAGTAGTATGTTCTGAATACACACGTAAATGAATTATATTATAGTTATTTCAAGTTTATCATTGCATTTGAAATGTTTATTGTATATTCATCAATTTAGCGTTCTGCGAAATTCGTTGTAATAGTTTCATTTAAGTTATTCTATAAATATTTCAATAGTTATATTTATAAACACATCATTTCTTGTACATTTAAACGATGGCAAAAATTTACGCTTTATTTTATATAATAGAATATATAAAAGAAAATTAAATATTTTAAAATAATTATGTATAAAGTTTATTTATTTGTGACTTCCCAAGCATACATTTGCGCCATTGTTCAAATATTACAATTGATACATATACCTATTAACACAGCTGCAGGAAACGCCATTTTGAAGTGCTTATTTCCATTATAACATTGTACTAACTATACTGAAATGTTCTACAAAAGTTCGCGTTTTGCTTCGTGAAGTCCAGAACTTTTAAGTTGCTAAAGTATACTAACTCCCCAATTGGTATTATGCGAAAACAACATTTATTACAAGCGAGCACAGATTGAATTAGCCTGCGGTAGAATTCCGCTTACAACTTTGCGCAAATAGATGAACTTCAAGTTATCTGAAAAGTTATTTAACAAAGTTTCATAGCTTTCTTGACTGTTATACGAGTTTGTACTTTGAGTAGTCGGGATTGGGTTAATTATTATTTGTACGACAAAGTTTACTTAAGGCCTTTGGCAGGCAATATTCATCTGTGTTATCCCATCGAGAGCCGTGACTGTAGAAAGATTTTCCTTCTACAATAGACCGAGACTGGGACCAGTTACTGAAATGACTTTGTAATGGCGTCCCCAATAAAACGATCTCCAATATCGTAGGCCTTTTACTTTATTTATGATTCAAACGAGCTTTTTTTATCCTATATTTATGATGTTCCCTTATAATATTTAACTTCATAAAAGTATTCTAAAGAAGATAATATTTATAAAATCAAATATGGAAATTAAATTGTTTTGTAAACATACACTTCTAAAAGCATTTGTTTATAAAAGAACAATCTAATATCTTGAAGTCTACAAACTTAGAAGCATATTTATCTTAAAAATATAACCCTCGAGTAGAAGATAAAAAGATAATATTGAAATAAAGAGCGATATCGATCTTGCACGCTAAGACAAGGTCACATCTTACTTATTACCATTTTAAAATTCTCCGTCACGCGGCGAAGCTTATGCTTTGCGAGATCAATTCCTAGAAATTTAATTAAACCTATATATTGCTTTCCGAGTAAACTGCTATGTTATTAATCTTGTTTCAATATATACAAGTTATTATAAAATGTTTAATTGAACTGTATTGTTTATGTATATGTGCATATACAATAACAAAAGGTTTTGTAAATATAAGATTTTTCCAGATAAACAAAGTCAGTACTCTTAGTAACACAAAAGAAGTTTGGTAACAGCTTCTGTCACACAACCGCGCAAGTATGTGAATTCGTAATACTTCGGCCAAAAACTTTTCCCTCACACAACTTTTCAACTATGAAAAAACTACTAGAATTAAGTTAACTTGTTGTCACCTGTCACTTATGTGCACGTACGGTTCATATACAAGGTCAAGAAGTGTAGTAGTGTCCTCCTCTCACTTGCTGAAGTAAACACAATTCACAGGAGCATCATCCGGGAAACGTCACTCCTGATACACTTCAAAACAACATCCCAAATATTCAAAAACACTCACAAATCCCGCTCACACACTGATAAACAAACAAAAACACAAATACCGAGTCAGACAAACGTATATCGACTTTCAGCATAACCTCAAAACATCTTACTGACACTCCGCGGCCCACAGGAATTAATAAAAAGTTTCTTTATAAAACAAGTGGGTTGTGAGCATGTTCCAAAATGGCGGAACTTTGCGTTAACTTCGGAACGTAGAGCGGAGTGAAGTTGTAGGGTGCGCGTCTCGCGCCGCTCGCCCGACCATTGCGCAGCGACTGCTAACTTTTCTCATAACAATTTCACGAAAAAACTTCACAATAGTTACTTTTTAAGGTTAAAACTTTTTTAGTTGTCCCAAAAAGTGTTTTATATGTATTATTAAGTCACAAAAGTAGTTTTTAGACTATCTGATAGGATACAATTAATGAGATAGTCGCATAGAGCTCTCAAATCGGACCGCGAGTCGCGTAGTCGACGGGGGTTCGGTCGGGGAAAATCAATAACTTACGGCCGACTCTCTCCGCCGCTCTCCGCGTTTAATCATACACTTTGTGAGCAAAACATTAAAACTTGTCCGTTTGTTTGGCGGAGGGAGACGATTGTAGATCGCGTAGCGGCTGCGGCGGAGCGGCAGCGGGGCGGCGAGCGGAGTGGAGCGGGCGCGAGTCACGATCGGCTTACTTCGGCATTTTCGCGAGTTTACTTAGGACAAAGTTTTGCGAGGTGTTCTTACTGAGAAGTACGATTTTGTACTGCAATGTGAGAAAGATTGGCGGCCACCGCGCCCCCTCTGCCTAACAACTTTGCTGCATTGTTATCGGCGGCCACAAGATCAAATTAAAAGTTTCTTTAATAACTTGTAAGACTGTTTATTATGTTCGCGTTCCACTTTTAAATTTCTCTTGTTCTCTTAATTAACTTTTCTTTATTTTTATGTTTTCTCAGCAATTTAAATTACTTTTAAATGTCATTTGGACTAACACTAATTTCTTATCAACATTTTTAGGTTTAAAAACTTTTTAATTACTTAAGACTTATCTTTAAATCAAATCAAATAGATTAAAAGTATTTGAAATATTAAAGTACAATCAATTTATAAACACAAAGACATTCGCAAACCAAAATTGAAACTCAAATATCGACTGAAGTGATTTAATTCTTTAAGTAGTGTAAACAAGTTTTGTCTATAAATGTTCTCGCATTTCCACGCACCCCTGTCTCCCCTTTGACCGACAATAATCCAACAATAAATCGACAAACATGTTTACCAAACAATATAAATTAACCTACCACTCCCCTCCTCGGCCGTACAGATATAATGTTTTCAGATATTCAGAGGAAGGTCTAGATAAATTGGTGCTTATGAAATTTGAGAACAAGGTAAATTAACAAATTGTGCAACAAGTCGGCCAACTTATCGGACTTTATCAAAGTCAGAGAAGCCAGACTCCCCCCCCCCCAGGGGTTGAGTATTAACAAGTACTTTACGAGATAAATAAAGTTAGCTTATAAGAGACTGTTGACTTTTGTACGGATTTTTGTGTAAGTTGGAGAGGATTATTCAATTTTCATTTCTGTTATTTTGACTAAATCTTTATGACAATGTCTTTTGAAATATTATTGCATAGTTTAAATACAATATTCTATGCTCAACTTCATTATATTATATAATAATTATTTTATAAGTTTAAAATCGATTTTAGATAGACATAACATTGTTTATCATAATAATAAATATGAAATCATAACAAGACTAAACACACATCAAATTATTAATGAATATTATGTATTTCTAATATGTACTTCTATAATAGAAATGTCCACCGACCGCTGTTTTGATATCCGTTTAAATGCTAGGAGCGTGTAAATTCTCGATCATCGGTCAGTATTTGAGCAATATTTCCCAGTAGGGGGGCGGCGGGGAGGGGGGGGGCGTACATCGACCCACGCGTGTGTATAAATAAACTATTATTAGTTGAAATCAATGTGTAAGTTAGTGTTTGAAGAAAATTTCTAAGTCAATCTTAAATTATATGGCTTCTATCGGAAGCTCTTACAAATTGAAACCCCTACCATGATTTTAAAAATTATAATCAATTATTCTACTGCTTAATTTTTTTTTTTTAATTTTTTGATTTGATTTATTTTACTAATAACAGTTAATTAGTACAATAAAGAGTTTTAATGTTTTTTTAAGTAGACAGAAAGTATTAAATCAATTTTAAAGAATACTATTTTCGTAAAAGATAATATAAATTATTTCAACAGGAAATAAAAATAAAAATATTAAAAACAGAACCATGGTAGGGGAAAATACCCTTGATACTTCAACAAAGTCGCGGATATAGCCTCTCAGCGCATGTCGAATATAAAAATAGTTATTATGTATTAATATATTTATATAAATAAGAATCTCATATTAATAAAATTAGAATGACTGTCCAAAACATTTTTAAACTATACTATTAAAATCCATAAAAACACATTATTAAATAAATAATATATATTAATTATTAGATTATTTAATAAGTTTTATAATTAAATAAAAGGCAGATATTGCGTCGTCGCTGAATGTTAATATAACATGTAATAAAAGTTTAAATAACTTACTTTGTTTGATATTAACTTTTATTTAATAACAAAATTACTTATTTATAAATTGTAAGATGTTTATAAGATTAAATGTAAAAAGTTTTGTAATATCAAAATTATTATGATTTATAAAAATAGTCATAAAGTCGTTAAATGTAAGTAGTGGTGAGATTGGATTACTTTGTTTTATTAATCTGGTTTATATCTAAAAAATAGTTAAAATGAATATACTAAATATTTATTAATATTTTTCAAGATGTGGTTTGATATATGAAGTATCTATTTCTATATAGTATTATAGCAATGATAGAAGTATAATACGAGACTAAACTCCTTAGCATTCCGTGAATTCACCACGTTTGTGCCGGGCCCATTACGTATTTATAAAAATATACGTAAGACATTTTAAAGCAGTTAAAATTATTTGTTTTAAAAACATTATCTTTAAAACTCGGTCTAACTTTATAATATATCAAAAACGTGTGAAAAGATTATTTAACATATATGTTAGTAATTATAATCAGTAAAATTATTGATTTAAAACACTCTATCCTTTACGTCTGTTGTGAGGTTCATGCGGTTTGATATCATAATAAGATATACACAGAGTTATATAGGATGGTGTTATATTTATAAAATATTTTTTTATTGAATATTTTATTAATGGTTGTATTTTGTTTAATTAATTCAACTTAAGCCAAATATGGGGTAAATTAGGTAACTTTCTATTGTTATTAATATAAATTAAAAATATAAGATTAACTGAACTCTATTCTAAATAAGTAGAAAAAAAAAAAAATTTTTTTATTAAATAAATGTTAGTTTATGTTATTTCAAAGCAGAAAAATTAATCCAAAGATTTAATTATATAGATATCGCTATTTTATGAGATATCGAGATTATAATTTACTTGCTCAGTTCTATTAAAAGCTACCTTTTATCGACGGTTTTGTCTACGTTAAGTGTGATTGAATTAAATATTTAGAATTTTCTTTCGGAACAGGACTAAATTAACACAAAGGATTTCTAGTTTTGATAAGTTAATATACCCACTTATATATTTATCTATTTAATATAATGCCAACGAGCCACTCAATGGAATTAATTAACTTTACAATACTTAAAATTGATATAATTTTATCTTAGGTAAGTTGGTTCATTTTTTATCATCATAAGAAAAAAGATATCAATGTTATAATATCTTTTTTTTTTTTAATTTTAGATATATTTTTTATAAGTAATAAATCTAATTATGTATATAAATAACTTTTCTTTTTTTTTTTTTTGCTTGGAAAAACCCGTTACGGGTACCCCGTCGGCCCATGGGAGTGACGGCCGGGGGGTGATGTGGGACTACCCGGCAACATAGAGGACGCTGCCATTTTTTAGGCTACCCACTAAAAAACCAACGGTTGTCCTCTGCGCCGTAATGGGATGTCACGGGATCACGTTAACACACACCGTGACGCCCCGGCGAGGTATATAAGTAACTAGACTAATATTTATTATATTTACTAAACATATAATGTAAACGGAAGGTATAAAATAACATAGCTGTAAGTTTAAAATAACTTTTCTGATAAAGTGAAGTTTAATTTTGAAGCACAACGAGATAAATTTCATGAAGTTATCTATTTGAGAAAGTTTATTTGTTAATTAATTAAATTTCTACACAAAATCAATAAAAGACGATGTTCAGTAACCTGAGGAATTTCACTAATATTTTAACTATTCAAAACTTCAAAAATTTCATTGTCCTAAAGTATTTTAATAACATACTTCTCAAGTATGTTTGTCCATTCAATACATTTTAATATTATATTCCTTACATTTAAATAATTTGTACCCTTTTAATAATTGATTAATTCAGTTAGTGTATCCTTACAAAGTTCTGTCTCCAACAACGAAACTTCAAGTCCGTCTACCTGTTTAAATTACTTTTATCATTTTCAATGGTTCTATCAGATTATATTTGAAGTGTCATAGTCAATTAGTATATAATAGAAATTAACAAAGTTATTAATAATGTTACTTACCTGTTCAATGAATGAATGAATGAATGAACCAATAATAAAATAGAGGGCAAATCTTTACATTTTATACTTTTAAAAAAATATTAAGCTTCATTTTAAGTTTATCTATACCTCTTAAACTAGTTTTGAAGTAACTTGTTTTTTTGCGTGTCGTTCAATATTGTGTGAACATATAAAATATATTTTACTTCTGTTTCCTTTATGATTTTTCAATGAAGAAAAAAAACTGGTATTATTAAAAATTACCATTTCAACGATTTTTAACAAATTTGAATTTGATAAATGGCTTATCAATCGGAGATATCTATGGCAGCTGAGGTATTGTCAAATGAAGTAGCCGGCAACTCTAGTGTTGCAATACTATTAAATAAAATTATTTATTTAACGAGCGACACGATTTCGCTTTTGCCCTGATTTTTATAAGTGACAATCTTAACCCTTTTTGTGCCGCGTTAAATTATTTTGCATTAAACATATTATTTGAAATGTTAATTAGGAACACCCCTTCGTATCTATGATTGTGTTAAATGATAATCAACTTTAAATTTAGTGTAGTAGAGCTGCTTTCAAATTGAATTATGATTAAAGATTTTTTATAGGTATCTCGTATAAGGGACTCTTAGAATATTAATATCACATAAATGACATAAATGTTTAATAAAAAGAGTTAATTTATTTCACAAATCCTCTTCTTTTCTTAAATCTCTTATATTTTTATCAAATTTGTAATCCTTACTAAATATATTGATATTGATCTGAAATAATAAATATTATTATAAATTTAACAATTTTAATAATAAAAAAAATCTTGAAGCAGATCTCTTTTAACAAAGTGTTTATAATAGAATATAATTACAATACAGTTTAATAGGATACGATTAATACAGTGCTTGTTATTACTATTATTACTATATTTATTTAAACCTTTTTTTACCCTTAGGAGATAACATTATGCATATTTAACGACAGAAAGTAGAAAATATTTTTTGTGATAAGAAAGTTAAAGAATAATTTTCCAACTTATCACATCTCAAATAGATCCTTCCTTAAGCAATTCCTCACAACTGATGAAATATAACACATTTAACTAGTTATATATAAGTTGTATACCAAATATGAATTTTCACTTCATTAAGAAGGTATATTTAATATGAGATACTCCGTCGGAATCTATTAAGAGGATTACGATGCAACAGAAGACGAGGGTCGTATTTACGTCTCATACGACACTGGAGTACTATTACACCGGAGCAAACTGTAATATTTTTATACAAATTTCATACAATATTTAAATTTTTATTTTTTATCTGTATATTTCCTACATGTAAAGTTAAGTCTCTTTAGTCCTTTAAACTTAAAGTAATTAACTGTTAAATATTAAAAAAATGCAAATTACTCAATAAAATATAAAATATAAAAGTATATAATATTACATAATAGTATTGCCATATATATATTTATGTACACGCTACGCCTCTACGTCATGACTCTACGGATCTCTACGACTATTGTAACCTTTTATATGATAACATGTTGGTTGAAATAAATAATTTAATTGATAATAAACAAGTGGCAACGGATGCGAGCCCCATCACATAATTTTAATATAATATAATAATTTCTGTTTAAGAAAAATTTTATATTATTAACATTTTTTTTAAATAAAATTTTTTCCTTCATCACTAACACTAAAGTTATTAAAACAACTTATAGCAAATATTACAAAGAAGTTATAAAAATAATTGATAGTATTTTTTTTTACATTTCCTTGAAGAAACAAAACAACTACGAGATATTTTTTATTAAAATTGTGGTCATTTCATACTAACTCGCATCGATTGTTACAACAACCAAAATTTCTCAATCCCTTTATAAATCGATAACACGCGGTATTCAGTTTTAAATAAAAAATAAACTTGGTTGATTTCGCTGAAAAACTAATCAGTTCTGTTGAATACCGTGCACTGATGATGTTAGTTAATTTTATAGTCAGATCACACACATACATGACAAACACACACACATACATTTTTTTTAAAGATTTAAGTTTCAAGTTTTCTAAAAATACAATTTTGTAATGGAAAATATTTTTTCATTTTAAAAAAATCTTTCTCTTACACAGTTCACTTTAGACAGACATGGACAAAATGGAAAGTAATGGTTATTGACATTCAAAAAATAATAATATTATTAACAAATAACACTACGGTGTAAATGATGAATTTCTTAATCCACGTCAGCTAAATTATTTATGCATTTAAAAGGATTTACTCTTAATATGAGGTGTAGCGGCGCGGTCACGACTTTACAACGAGACGTCGGCGTTGAAAAGTTAATTAGGTTCGCTATATTAATGCTTAATTATTTAAATATTAATATATTTACTAGATAATAATATTACCGACCACATCGAAAGTTCCAAAACTGTGAGACAAAACAAAAAAAAAAAAAAAAAGTGAATAAATTTTCTAAAGTTACATTCAAATATTTTGAAATAAGATTGCGACAGTGAAATCAGTTTGTGACTTTGTAATAACAGACTCAATTCATTTAAAACGAAAATAAAGAAAATATAGAGGAACTTAATGTCAAACCTTTTTAAAATGGAACTTATAAAGTCTACAATTTTGTAAGCTTTCTGTAAAATTGTAAATTGTATTTTATATATTAAATAAGTTATAACAAATAAAAAAAAACTATTTCTTTTTCAAAAAAATATTAAAATGTTAATGCCCTTATTTTGTTAGTTAATAGGTGAAATTTCTCTTGTAGGAGTCATATTATTCATGGTGGTTTAACTATTTTTATGGAACTTAATATACTTTTTTGGTTTTATGTAGAAGTACAAGATTTGGTCCTGGAAAGCCCTAATCTAATAATTCTATTAAGGCCCAGGCCAACTTTCGGACCATACAAACTTTATCTCTTTTCAATATTTCTGAGGAAGTAGATTGAAAGTACCGACGACAAAGAGTTCAAAGTTTTTGTTGAAAAGCAAAATATTTTTCTTAGACGATTGTTTTTGACTTGGGAAAATTTAAATTCAAAATTTTAAGTTTCTTTGTTTTTTTGATAAACTCAACTAACTGAGCCTGGATAAGTGATAAAATCTTTAATAATGTTAACAAGAGTATTTTTAAATCCATTGTTTCATATAAACATACATAACAATGTATTCTGAAATATAGACAATATCAACCTCCAGCTCTACAACCTTTGTTCGAGCGTCGCGTTGGCGACATTGTTTCAACACTAATAACTCCGAACGACTCCATACCAATTATAAAGTTGGGACACCTTTCAAAATAGAACACAAATTGCCTTGTGTAACGGTTCCGCGAAGTTGTCATTGATTGACGCGGTTTGTAAAGGACGTGACAATGCAATGCCATTCCATTGTCGCCGTGACGAAGTTCGAATGGGATGTACTGTAACTGTAACATCATTATAATATTAAAACAAATCACAATAACATTGGATATACAAACTATATAACCTAAATATATTTTTATATTTATTCATCCTCCTAAAAATTTGACTTTAATAACTTAAGCTGATTAATCAAAGTAACAAAATGAAAATAGAAACACAAAGTAAGTACATTATACTATCAGATTATGATATTTCTTCTGGAAGCGTCTTTTTGATGCGGCCGCCGACCGCAGCTTACTAAACTTCGCCGGAGGTTTCTCTAACGAATAACTTAAAACTTCCGCCGTCTTAATTCAGACTCGCTACGTGGTTACCTTTATTTTCAGAGGGAAAACAACGGATGACCTCTTTAGGAAAACGGAGACTACTGAATGAAGCTTAAGCCCTTCAGATTTATTTATCTATTATTAAAAATAGGACTTTAGCTAAGTTCAATAAGATTCAAATAAAAATATCACATACTTCTAATTTCCTTTAGAATAAACAAATACAAGCAACCCGTCTCCACTGGGGTCAAATCGACCCCAATTATTGTCGTGAATATTTCCCAAAAGGCCCATTGTCTCGGACGACACTTCGACTCCTTGGACATTACAATCATACACTTATAATTGGCGCTGAGAGATTTATTTCTCCCTGTTACTGCGCTTATCTAATCTTAAGAGTCATTATTTATTGATTAAATGATTTATTTTGTTTATTGGATTAAGCACAATCTAATAACGTTTTATAATTTAAACATTATGATACAAGTAAAGTTATATACTTTTATTTGTTTCACTTTCAAAAGCAGTTATTTGCTTAATATTTAGTAGAACCTAAAGGACTGAAATTAGAATAACGAAATGCCAAAAAATAAATGACACCCAAACTGTCTTGTGAAAACTGTTTTTTACTTTAAGATGTTTATTGGAAATTAAAATAATCGGAATATTATTAAACAAAAACTTGCACAATTAACAATAATTAAGGTCTGTTTTAGAATTTAAATATATTAAGACGATTCATTTAATTAAATTTTGTGTATGACTCCAAATGTAAGTTTTAATTTTTACCGTTATATTATTTATTATCGTTATATAACAATCAATTAGTTTTTAATTTCATTTCAATCTATTGCATTTAATATTCCTTTCAGTTCTTCTCTTTTCACTATTACTAACAAAATTATATATTCACTATAACTATAATATAAAATGAAAGTGTTATCATGCTTCTGAATGCCTGTTATTGTTTTATTTTGTTTTACTAATTTTCTTTGATTTATATATGACACCTATTAATGATGTTCTCATGTAATTGTATACAAATTTTGTCTTAATGAGAATAAATGTCTTTAAACCTAAGTCTAAACCTAAAAATCTAACTGCTATCAGAAACCATAAACTTAAAATATTTTTTTTATAAAAGTCATTTTGAATATTTTAAATAAGTATAGAATGGATAAATTATCGATATGAGCAGATTTCGAACCTGCTACTTCTGGAAAACCGTTCAGTCACTCTTACAATTGAATGACGCACGTTTCGACGAATTTTAGCATTCTCTATATAACCGTATCTGTTGGGACGGAGGTGACATCTATTAGGCTTCTTACAAAAATCTTAACCAATCTTAACTTAACCAATCTTAACTTTTGCAGTATAAAATAACATGGCAAAGATGCCACAACCGAAATTAATGTATAAAATTATAACCATATTTAACACATAGAATTTAGATTCATAGAATTTATAGAATCATAATCAGAATGGCATAATAAATGAATCAATGAATTAATAAAAATGTCTTCAGGGAAAGGTGCATACGAAGTTTTGATATTTTAAAAGTATTTATATAATGCAATAATGAATTATCATGAACATGCCAATGAAATTCCCGTTATTAAACAAAATCGATCTTCAAACAACTCGGATCAAGTCATGATTTGTGAGAAAAGTTTCAAGGAACAAATAAGTGATCCCATAATAAATCCACCCCGAATAAATGAACTACCTAATCAGTGCAGAGGGAAAATGGGATTTTTGTACAATAAAAACAACTTCTCCGTTCGTAAAAAAATCTCATTTTCCTTTATTGCAGTGGGCCTAATTTGAATTGAGTGCTATGCAGTTATAACTCAAGAGAGTGGATAATTTTAAGTATCAGACTGCGAATGAGAAAATGTGAATAAGCAGCAGTATTATGTTATTATTATTTGATTATTTTTTGTTTACATACAATTTACGTACTTTTAAAATTATCAGACTTCTTATTCATATATTTCAAAAGCGAATTGTTGCATGGCAAAACGTTAAAGTAGAAAAGGTAAAAGTTTTATGACTATATATATTTTTTAAACTATTTGTCCGTCAATAGTAAATCAAACTTCGTGAACATTGAATTATTTTTATTAAAATTCCTATTCCAAAGTAAATCACAAGTAAATTAATTAAAAAACAAATTAGTATTTCTTGAATAAACTTTTGATAGACAAACGATTTTGGAGATACAAGGAAAAAATTGCAAAATAAAAGTTTATGGAAACTTTCGTGTTGAATTTAATTAACATTCCGGTTACGACTAATACTAATTGTAGGCTGTCAGCACCAGCCCGGTCACCCCGGACACCCCGGACACCCCACGGGGCTACACGAGCCTATGGCGTGTCAGAACAAGTTCTCGACTTCACTTCTTCGAAATCAATGGTTTTGTCGATTTTTAATATATTTTATTTATTTATTTCTTACTATATATATATGTTTTAAATGTTAACTTGTTACTTACTATATATTTTATTTTACAGTTTAAAGTCCAAATCTCAGAACCAAGTAATTTATTCATTTTACTTGTATATTGTGCAAAGATCTTATTTGAAATAAAATTAATTTAGAATTTGTTACATACAAAGGTTGTTAAATATTTTTCAAAACGATGGAAAAATAAGCAAAGCTTTTAAAAAGTACAAAAGCTTTTTTGATCCCGCGACAGCTGGTTTATCTTTATTTTTGTTTTTAAAAGTTTTTCTTTAGAACGATTTTTTTTATTATACTATTTATACTTTTAAAAATCCTGGAATATGAAAGTTTTCGTATAATTTATTCATATGTCTCAATATTTTGTTATAACTTCATTAATTAACAATTTTTTTTAATTATCTTAAATCACTACAGTTCAATGACATACATCTATATTAAAACTATCAGTTAAAACTTATGTAATCTTTCATTAGTAATTGCTTCTATATAATAAATATTTATTACTTAACTTTATACTCTCCTACAATTAACATTAAATAAGTAATTCCAAGTCTGATGATCTGGACAGATGCGTTTTCACTGTTGACCGTAAAAATTACGTTATCTACCCTCGACCGGGGTTTATTAAAGAGTCGTAAACTCTAAATGCAGAGAGATACGATGCAACCTCTAATGAGAGTCATAACTGTTCGTCTATAAACTCTGTTTTAATAGCATTTGCATTATGTATTTTGTATTCATCAAAAATTTGTCAGAGTCTCTTGGGGTACCTTTATGTACGAAAAAAACAAAAAAAAACAGTTTTTTTTTCTTCTCCGACATTCAAACTTTGATATTCCATTTAAATATGATATCTTTTTAAAATATCTAAAACATTTATGTTCTTTGTTATTTTGCATACTTCAGAAATTCAAACGTTGTTTTTGATAAAAGCCAAAAAAAAATCTGTTATGTAAAAGACTTTCCTGAAATTTAGTTTTACATTTTACGATGAAGTTGAACGGTCTACATTATACGAACACGCGCCTATAATAATTATCGTTCAATGAGTTTTGTATTAACAAAAATGCAAATTTTTTAAAATAACGTTGAGTTGTAAAGAAGAAATAGTGTTGTATTTAAATATGCACATATTTAAATACAACATAAGTCTCAAAATCAAAAAACATAAATTTTTAATAATTACTTTCTTTATAAAGTGATCACGTTTCATATCTTCCCTTGCAACTATAAAGTTCAAAGTTCAATGTATAATTATCACCAACATTCACTCCTTTATAATTACCGACATTCAAACCATAACCTTTATACTGTTGTAATAAGAGTTTATCAAATACACGCCTAATTACAAGTGATCGCATGGGAAATGACCGAAAACCGTTTAGTCGTATTAAACATACATGAGTAAATTTCTCGATGATTATTAGGTAGAGACTGTGATTTGGAACTCCCCCGTGAATAATATAGGATTTTAGCGTGTGTCACGCCAATGTACCGACATAGTTTTAATTACCGTTTAATAAAAATATTGTTAATTATATGTTATCGATAACGAAACATTGTAAACAATGTTTTATATTTTAACAATAAACTGGCTCTTGCAAGGGACGTCGTCTGCCCCTCACCCTTTCAACTCAGTCATGCTGCCGTAACTTATAATTTATACATAATTTTTAATTTTAGGTATTTTTACCATACTCTAGATCAGTTTTTGTGCTTTTATTATGAGATTAGAGAATTTTCCTCGTTCACCTGCCTTTATTCTATTTGGGGTCGGCGCTATTGCTCAATTTCTTCGTCGCAATGAAAAATTGTTTTTTTTGTTATATATTTTTATTATTATAATTTTTTTCCAAAGTTTGGCGACCAAACAAACAATCAGACAAACAGACAGATATATAGATAATAACGCAAACATTTTAGATACCATTGCTTCGAGTTGTATCACGTACAGAATATGTAACAAATATATTTTGCAAAAAAGTATTTAAAGTAAACATTATATTATTATTACACATTGTGGAAAATTATCTGTATAAAGATATATTAGTGTCTGTATAAAGATCCTTTGCACCTAATTAAAATGTATTTATTTTTATAAGTCTTTTGTTTTAAAACTTGACCAAACTATAAATATTGTAAATAAATCTTTTATTGTATTGGTCTTACATCAACTATACTCTCTCAATAGCCAATATAATGTGTAATAATATCGTTACTTTCTATATTTATTAAATTGATAAACTGAAGAAAGTAGTTGAAAATTTTAATGAAAGTTGAGACTTGCAAAATCTACAAGTTCTAAAGTACTTAAGTATAAATAAAATTATAATATTCATATTTACCGGTACTTAAATGTTATTAGACAGGTATATTCTTATTAGAGTTTTTTAAAATAAATAATATCAAACTGTTGTATTCCGACGAGTAAATAACAGATAAAAGTATATTATAATGTACTTTTATCTGTTGTAAAACATTTTTCATTGTTCAATGTTATTTTTTATTAATAATGTACCCACCTATTGATCTTGTATACTTATTTACTTTCACTGAAATGGGTAACTAAGAGATCTCTTCATAGAGATACGTTATCAAATGTACAAAATTACTATTTTATAAAATGTTGTAAAAGTTTTTGGTACATAAATAAATAAATAATTTATTTTATTTATTTAATTTGATTATAACGAAGAAGAATAGTTTTATATATATAAAATTGAAGTTGATCTTGATCAAATTGCCGACAACTCCGCAGCAATTAGACGGGAACTATTTATGCATACGAAGTTGGTGTAAGATTAGTGCAGTGCCGTGGTCTGAGTCCTAATTGTACATAATAACTGTCGGGACGAAGGCAAGGAAGTTGCGTCATGTGGTTGCGGTCTACTACCTTCACTAACAATTTGCGGGCTGCGAGTTATCTTTCGATACTCATGTACGTGAATTATAATTCTGAATATACCTAGTCTCTTATGCGTAAATATTTATATCATAATAAGTGTAAAGATCATATTTTAATTGTAAAACATTAATTTCTAGAAACTAGATATTTCGAATTACTACTTGTAAGTTTCATTACATAAAAATCTTTTTTTAAATTAAGTCTACAATAATCGTACAATTCTTAATTAATTCTAAACCTTAGGGGAACATCGCAATGATTTGTGAGATGAATTTCAGTTGAAATTTATACTTTTTATAGAATACATAATATTAAGAACAAAAAACTTTTTCATGTATTTTAAGTTTTAAAGGTATAACTATATTTTGTCAAATGGGAATGCATTTTTAAATTTACATGTCTGTCGATGGGCGACGGTATACTTACCATGAGATGGAACGGTCATCGTCATAAACCGTTAGTTTAACTTAAAATACTAAAAAAAATCTTTTCTAATAAAAAATAACAACAAATTAATTTTGAAATAAAACAATATATTTGGTACAAAAGTTACCTTATCACTAAGAATGATCTCACACAGCCAACCCACCATTAACAGAACACATCAGTACGTGTTATTGAGTGAAAACATGGAATCTTTTTGTATGGAGAAATATTTTTTAAATTTTAGGAGTAAAACAGTTTAGATTAGAAACCAAATAACAATTACGATAAAAGTACACAAATCGTAAATATCCAAATCATTGTAATTTCATATGCGACATATTTGGCTGTCTTTGGCAAAGGGGTGGCGATTTTAAGCAAGTCAGCAGTAATAGGATATTTTTCTCAAATTACTTTAAACATATAATATACATTTATTAATTCACAAATTTAAGGATTTAAAGAGAGTTTTTTTGTAAGAAAATTTCCTATTTTATGGAAACTATTGGTGATCATAGCAAGTTTATTTTGAATGTTTTTACATTAAGCTCTTACATGTTTCAACCGATTCCAACGCCTCTAGCCGGTATTTTGTTGGTTCATCCCAACAATGTTAAAGCACTCCTTTTATGACCAACTGATTTTTTTGAGGTTGAAATGGCTTTAATAGTTGATGGACCAAACGACTAATAATTATCCGTTTTTTGAGAATCCTGAGCCGGCTTTAGATATTACAGGTTAAGATGTGACTCTAATTGAAAATGACACTATTCTCTATGACACTATTCTTAGAAATTTAGTGTCGAATTGCGATTGCTGTTGTCTTTTACACAAAACTTTTTGGTGACTGAACCAAAAAAAGTTATCGTAGTTTCTATTCGTGGTACTATATAGTTGCAAATTTTTTTTTGCACTATTATTACTTCTTCTTTCGAACAGCTTTTTGAGGAAGCTCAGGAAATCTTCATTAAACAATGAAAGAAAGCTGTACGAAGCAAAATACTTATATATATAATTTTGTCTAGCTAGCTTGCTCTATTCAAACCACTGTAATACACAGTCAGAATCTAGTCAACTGATTGAAGTCTATTGTAATACTAGGGAATAAGTTGAAAATAAATTCTGACTATAATCACATTGTTGACAATTCTGCACAAGTTGCTATATTGGAACTCTTTCGTAGGTGAAGTTTGTTAGCGTTCATAGTTACACATAATAAAATCACTGTTCCTTTAAATGTTTTAAAATATAATCCTTTATACACTTGTTAATAGAAAACCATCAGAGAACCAGTAGACCCGTTTCTAATCTAGTTTTTTGTCGCTTGACTTGAATTCTAATTTTGTACTAGCATATCAAATGACACAGTGACTCAAACAGTCAATACTAAGATGAATTACACACTCAACATTAAGTGGGCGAAAGATTTTGAGAGAATCATAAAAAGGATAAAAATGATTAGGTCAGAAGAAAAGAAGATGAGAAATAGTGCCTTCGTCTAAACCACGCTCGCTAAAGAATGATCCCTTATCCTGATGTTTGAAGTGGGGGTCAGAGTGCTGACGTTCTCAGGAACTATACGGCATGAAGATGATAAATTCTTCCGATTAGAAAGTTTTCATTTGAAAAACCTATGACGTCTAGGTACATGTGGTTGGATAAAACCTTAAAATTTCTTTTTTTGATTATGTGAAATAATTTATAAAACATTTATTTTATTTATTTATTTATTTATTACATACATAAACATACATTTACAATACAATTTATCAAAATTTTGTAGAAGTCAAAGAGGATGGTTTGAACACTTAATTACCCTGGATATCTCACTAGGATACCCTGTGCTGAGACATCCAGTGAACTCTGTTCGTTCTACTACTGCACCTGCGTTATTCTTTTATAACTACACCTGTTTTTATTGCATGAAGTATAAAATAATAATAACATTATAACTTTGAAACCAATATGAATTATTTCATTATTATATTATTATCTGTAAAGATATTATCAATGCAGGTGGCGTTAGTGGCGGTGACTCTAAAAGACTCCATAAACAAGTGTGCTAGATTATGTAAAGTAAAAAGTGTCATATCGTAATACTTATTGAATTTTGTTCTAGGATGACTATTATCATATGTATAATTAAAAAGATTACGATTCTAAATTCACACGGAGTTCGAACTAAATAAGCACAGTATCTAATGTCTGAAAATTATAATAATCTCTACAATAGATACATACAATAAAATATATTAATGAAAAAGGGTCCCTTTTTCTTCAATATACATTTCATTCAATATATATTAAAAATATTTTAGAAAAAGACTTCATTTTCTCAAACATTGTAAAACTTTTAAAATCAATAATGTAACAACGACAATAGTTCTTCACGCGCTAACAACAAAGACAACATAGCAATAATCATCTTTTTCTCAAACGTGCTTGATAATTAGACCTTTTTATTGACAACCTTCTTAGAGATAAATGGAAAATAAATTACTTATTTTCTTTAGTATCCGCAGTTAAAAAGATAAATTTTAATATTTATTTTATCAAAATTATAAAATTAGTACAATTCAAATGTTTGATTCTATGTGAACACATTCAAAATATCGTGAGTTCATTTTATTCATAACTATTATTAATATTTTAGCATATTTTATAAATCTATTATTACGATTCTGTAATACGAAATTTAAAATTAATGTTAGATCCATAAGATACTTGTAAAAACATAAGAATGACAAAACTTTTTAGAAAATTTCACAATTAATTTGTTCTGTCGTTACTAGATGTCACTGTTTTTTAATATTTTAAAACAATTCAGAGGAATTGTAAAAAAACCGAGCTTGAATTACAATCAAATTAATATGGCAATAAAGTTATGAAAATTAAAAAAATTATATAAATTTTATGCAAGGATAAGATGTTTTATTGAGTCGTTAGTGAGACGAAGTAGAGTTGGCAACAGATAGTAAAATATAATTCTAGAATCCTAAAATATGATTTCAATTCCGAGGTGACAAATAGATAAATTATTTAAGCTTGTTAAAAACTAAATTAAATTAGTATTTTTAGCGAATTCAAAGATAATGATGCGACGGAGCCATCAAACCTCAAACATTACTGATATTTAGCTGTTGCTATACATTTTTATGACTTATAACTATAAGGCTATATTTCTTTGCAATAGACAATTCTCATTTTGTTTTTTCTTATACTGTTCATAAGATATAATCTTATCAACATCACATCGGATTCCTCACTCTGCAGATAACATAATTAGGACTTTCATGTAGAAAGATTTTTTTTACATAGTAGTCATGTGTAAGGAAATAAATAAAACAACATCTGACGTTTTTAATTATACTTTAATATCCATACATAAATGGACAAAAACATGCTTCAGCAATGTCTTCATAGTCGAATTAGTATAAAAACATTGGTAAAGATACTTAAAATACAATTAGAAAAATTATATATGAGGACCCTAGAGGAATTACGCAATTAATACTAAATCTTAGATATACGATTACAATAATCTAATGCTACGTGTACGTTACGTTAGTGTGCATCTAATATCAATGTCATAATACATAAAGCTACATACTGTCAAGGTGCGTACACACTAGTGTGCGTTCTTACAGAACAATACCTTTGCTTCAACCAGACCTAGACTACTACTTCAAACTAATTATGTTACGGCTTAGTTCATTAGAGACGTTGAAGTAGTTATTTTTTTTTATTTGGCACATTTTTGAGTAATAGTGAGCACACACCTTGACAATAAACCAGATTTTCAATACATGTTTATAGTCAGAAATAAAACCTACTATTATAACTATTTTAGTATGTACTGTTCTACTTAGTAAAGGGCACGCACCGTTAAGTTAATGTAATAATTGTTCTAAGAATTTAAAATATTATCCAATACATATTGATTATTATTGTAGTGCGTGCGGTCTGAGTAACGAATCAAATACACGCCCTTAACACTAAACACCTAAGAGTCAAAATCCCGTATCATTCATACAGTTTTGTGATGTGTATAATTTACACTCGATCCACAACTTAATGTCGCTTGAATCAAGTCAAGTGACATCACATGAGACGCATCTCATTTGTTGTTGATAAATATAAAGAGCAGATAATGTCAGCAATAAAACATCTGGCAGTCAAAAGCAATATAAAATACAAATCTTAGCAATCAAACAGTCTTATGAATTATGTAAATAAAATGTCATCCAGCCAATAATTGTAACAAAACAATAAATCACATATTGTAAATGCACGTATTAAATAAATCGAATTACGCTACAAAATATTATTTTAAAGTCTATATCTTATAATGTAAAGTATACCCTATATTCCGATTACACGCATTTCATACGTTCGCGTATAAAACTCGATATAATCGATGCAGGGAACGGTTGTTTGTTGCGAAATTTAATACCGACCTTAGAACATAGCACCAGTGCTTTCAAAACTTGAATTTGCTCATCAAATCTTAAGCTGCCTGTATCGGTACGGCCGAGATCATAAGAGTGGGTAATTAGGTCTCAATGAAAAATATTTTATTATTCCGAGATATTAAATAATTTTTTAAAATATTTTATCTCCACGATCTAATCATATGGGATATTTGAACCCTAAACACGAGACGTGGGAGGCACCCTCTCATCACACTCGACTAACACATTTATGAATGATGAACATATTTAGGTACCGGCAGGGGAAAAAGAGAAGCACTCCATTATCAAATGACCGTGTGGTGATGGCGGTTGGTGGTGGTGCCTTACAGGTCGGTGTCGTACCACGCGGCCACGTGGTTGTTATCGTGAGGCGGCTCGGGGAAGGCGCGCTCGGCGGCGGCGGCGGGGTCGTCACCGAGGTCCATGCGGTCCATACGATCCAAGGGGTCCATACGGTCCATGGGGTCCATGTGGTCCATGCGATCCAAGTGGTCCATGTCCATGTTGAAGCCGCTGCCGATATCCAGCCCCTGCATCGAGTCTATCGGGATTTGATCGTAGCCTGAAATTATTTAAGGTCAGCTTAGTTTATTTTGCGGTCACTCTTACTAATTATTATTAGTATTGCATATGGTTTAATAGAATTTCGAGTGTGAACTTAACAAGTGTTTATATTATTTGAATTTATTATGGATTACTGGATTCAATACACATAGGTCACCTGACACCTAATGCTATATACTAAGTCAGTATATTGCGTCATGGTCACAATCAATGATTTGTGAGTTACTAATATATTAAACACACATATAATAAATTATTTATAATTATAATAATGAGTTCTGAAGCAGAATATAAACTATTAATACAATATTTATAATATATTACAATAAAACTATTTTCGGATATAACTCGCGGTATGGAGAACACGTTTGCTCAAAGCACTCGAAACTTCAGGTTAAAATTAAAAAAAAAGTAATAATAAACGTGAGTTGTATCCGTAAATTAGTTTTATTGAAATGTGTAGTACTCGTGTAAATCTTAGAAAACATTTTATAATACTTTTTTAAAGTAAATAAATAAAACATTCAACACAACACAATAACGCTATATCCCAATACTTCAACTATTGTTAATGTGTTAGCATGTATTTTATACTTAGGTAATTACAGTAATAATAATTATTATTAATAATAATGAAGTAGTTTAACATAACTCAAAAAACTAGCAGAATTCATTAATAGGGAAAAATACCGTGCAAAATTGTTATATACATAAATATAATATCCGCACAAACAAGTGGTACATAATACATTAAAGCCCACACAATAATAATAATAATCCCATCACCTGTGTTTAGTGATAAATAGGTCCCGGATTAAGCTGCGTGTAAAGAAGAGAACAACATTTAAATAGAAACTTAACATACAAGTGCTTCATACTTAACATCAATTACTAAGACCAAGTCAATGTTAGACTACAATATCCAAACTTGTCACAGAATAATGAGTTATCAAAAATGCATACATCTGACACTGTAGTAACAGAATGACATCACTATATTTTCGTTTCGAGTTTCGAAACGTCAAAGTATTCATACAATGATTCAATCTGTCAATAAATATAGCTTCAAAGGTGTTTACATTATTCTGTAACATAAGAAATATAAGTCACCTTGTTGGTGGAAGGATGGCCTGGTCCCATAGAGACCTTCGTACCCTTGCTCCGGTCCCAGCATGTCCTGTAAATCAACAATTAAAGATTTTGTATACAATATAATACAAATTTTATTTAATTTTATTTGGACTCAAATAAGAAAAATGAGTTAAATTAATAGAAAAAAAATTAAGTTATTTATGTGATTATTACTGCCGCACCTGCAAGTCGGGTTGCATGGCGAGATCACTGGGCCACATCTGGTGATCGTCTCTGAAGAGAGAGTTAGTTAGCTCCATGGAGAGTCTCTTTTTATAGTCGTGAGGCTTGTCCTCCGACATACGGAACAGCACGGCCGCGGCGTATGTAGCTACACCTGGGAATACAAGTTTAGATAAAATTAAAAATGAGTACACATTTAAATTTAAACTATTTTTTATGGATTAAACTTGCGTATAATTTTGGTTACATTTTATTTTTCTGGTTCCCGCAAACTAAGGAATTGTTGGAGGTACATGACTAATTAACTGACTTACTGACAGACATTTACATCTCGTCTACCCGTGAACACGATTGCTGCAAAGCATTCGAAACGTCGGATAAAAATTAAAATGTAATTAAAAATATACACGAGTTCCGTAAAAAATAGTTTTATTATATAGAAACTTATTTTTAAAATATGCACTAACTTCGGAGTATTATTGTTTGAATTATAGCATCTCTCTATTTAAATGAATGAATTTCTACACATTTTTTTTTTTAATTATTGTTTTAGAAGTGATAATATTTACTTTTTATTACAATTATTTTGCTAGTGTTAATTGGTATTTCTATCGTATTTCAATTGTGCTACATTTTCATTTTCTACGTTTACAACACAGATTTTTACATGAATTATACAAATAACGAAGATAAGATTAAGTAAATATTGTTCGATACGTCAGGACGAGTAGGTTTCCATCTCTGTACGACTACCTTCGTTCCTGGAGTGCAGGAGCTCAGTGAGGGGCGCGGTGGCTCCCTCCGCCTCGATCATCTCCGCCCCCTCCTTGTCGGCCGCCAGCTCGCACAGCACGCCCGCCGCCACGCGCTGCGGTTCACATCGTCAATCGTAAATAACACACTACTATTAGGATTTTCTCTTAATGTTTAATGTAGTAAAATAGTAATCCCTAAATCGAGCGGCATTTTATCCGTAATATATATTAGAAAAAGACCGGGAGCAATCTCATACGAGGGTTCGATCGACCGAGGAGAGTCCGGCGAGGGCGTATAACCTGTATGTTCTCGATCTCGTTGAAGAGCAGCTGCACGAAGACGGGCACGACGTTCTGCTGCCGGATGAGCGCGCGGTTGAGTCCCTCGCGCGCCAGGATGTGCAGCGCGCCCACGGCGCCCTCCACGATCTCCTCCATGCGCACTCCGTCGGCGTAGGCGGCGGCGGGCGCGGCGCGCGCGCGCTGCGTGTCGCCGAGCGCGCGCTGCTGGTCGCCGAAGGCGCGCTGCTGGTCGCTGAAGGCGCGCAGCAGGAGGCGCACGAGGTGGTGCACGGCGCCGTGCTCGCGCAGCGGCCCGTGGTTGGCCGGACACAGCGCCAGGTTGCGCACCAGACCCACCACCGCCTTCACCAGCGGCCAGCGCGACGGCGGCTGCAGCAGCTTCACGATCACCTGGAAGAACGACTTGTGTCCACGTGAGCCTCGCCCGCCCCTCTCCGACCGAATAGATTTCAAAGCTTCCCGGTAAACTCGAAAGAAAACGGGAAATAGATATGTCGCATACCGGGAGGCCGTAGTGCAGCCGCACGGCGTTCTGCGCCATCTCGCTCTCGACGTGCCGCGAGGTGAGGTGTCTGAGCGCGCAGACGGCGGGCTCCGTGATCTCCTCGCGGTCCCCGGCCGACACCACCGTGCGCACCAGCGCGTCCACGCCGCCCGCCTGGCACACCGTCACCTGCGGCCGAGAGGAGACCCATGATACCGAGTCGGCGCTCCGAGGTACCGTTTTAAATATTACTACCTTGTTGCGTTGGTTGTTGCAAGTCAGGTTGGACAGTATGCCCGCCGCGCAGGTCACGATGTTCACGTCGGTGGACGCCAACACCTGCACCAGGCTCGACAGCAGAGCCTCCAGTCCCTCGACCTGAAGGTTCGGAAACGTTCGTAACTAATTTATAATATTTACTTCCCGTTAAATACCTCCCATTGACAAATAAACGGTACCTATCTATTTATACAAAATACTATCTAATTCTTTACGACGACTGCAATATGTTATTCCGATTCCTAACAAAATTTTGCTAGCACACTCTCCTCTTTTTTCCATTCTGAAGTATGTCAATGCGAGCTATTTCTATTTAACTAAGAACCGAATTAAAAAGCTTGGGCGTCTCCAAAATATTGCTATACGGTTCATATTTGTCTTACGCAAATATAATCACATCTCAGAATTTCATCAAAAACTCAAATGGTTTCCAATTCGTCGGAGCCGGGAATTTCTCCTACTCCCTCTTCTGTACTGTATATTATTTTACCTGAACACTCCCCCATATCTAAAGGAGAGATTTCAGTTTATTGGACTCGTGGCCAATATAAGATCAACTCAATATCTTATTATCCAAATGCCACTCCATAACTCAAAACTTTATAACCACTCCTTCACAGTTCGTGCAACAAAATTATGGAACACACTGCCTTCGATATTTGCAAATCAAAATCTTTAGCAATATTTAGATTTCTGTCAAGGAATTTTAATTTATCAGATGAGAACTTAGACGACTTATTAATAACCGATATCAAAGTTTATTATATATTTAAGTGTATAAATTTTTATATAGCCGTTATCTCATAAGAAAATTCGTATTTATTTATATTGTTTAATTTATTAATTAATATGTATGTTATATATTTATATGTACGTTCATACTTTTTATATATTTAGTCCACCTATGTTAATACAGACAATTATTTCCTAACATTGAGGTTGTCTGGAAGAAATCGCCTATACGCGATAAGACAGTCTATTGTACTAACAAGAAATTATTTCAAATTTGTAATATATGTATATTTACTGTGGTTGTACAATAAAAAATATAAATAAATATTTATAGAACGAAAAATTCGTAAACTTTTATCAAACTAAAAACAAAAAATTTACCTTAGTAGCAGCATCGGATAGATTCCTCAGGGTCCAGAGACAGTTCTGTACCAGGCGGCCGCTAGGGTTACCGAGATGAATGGCGAGTGCTTGCATGCCTCCCGCCTCCACTATGGCGGGCTTGTTGCTGGAGCATACCGATAGCACCTGGAATATTCATATATTTAAAGCATTTTTTTAATCTGACTTAATGTTTATACTAATATAAAATTATTTATACTCTAAAATTTGTAGTTTGCAAATAGTTCTTTCTTTGACATTATATTCAACTATTGGATAAATGTCAGTTTTCATTAAAGCGAGGCAGTAATTCAGATCATAGCTCTACACAAAGCACAAATGAGAACACAAATGCAATACTTTAATATGCACAGGTGATCCCTAATATTGATTCAAAATGAAAAGAATTAAATAAAGAAATATATATCTCCAGATCATCCCAGTTTCAGCTTTTACTGTTTTACTGTCAGTGTTCTCGTTGCTTTGTGTAAGGGTAAATATTAAGACGTTACTAAGAAAATTATTCGCTAGTCTGTATTTTCGACGGCATTTATCATGGGGATTGTTCTGTGAAATATATTTTTTACTCTACTATATACATATGCATACCTTCAGCACTCTAGAAGTAGTCCACAACAGCTTCTCGTAATCATAAGTACGCATGATGCGCACTAATTCGATCGGACCTTGAGATGCGAGAATAATTAACTTGGATTCTTGATTTCCATAGGCCAAAATTTGAAGACAGTCAGTCACAATAGCTAAAAACTTAACATTATTTCTTTGTAATAATGCCACCATCTTCTGTAACCCTCCAGCAAGACGCACAGCCATTTTAGATCCATCCTGGTGTAGCAAGAGGTTGTGTAATGTTGTAATAGCATAAAAGAGCACCGACTCTACTGGAGAGCTTAGCAACTTGACAAGAGCTGGAATCCCTCCACTCTTAAAAATCGCAAGTAAACCTTGTCTATGATGAGACAAGTTATGCAAAGTTCCCACAGCCCCTTTAGTAGTCTCCAAGTCATTGCTGTTGGAGATGGCTCTCACTAAAGCTGCAACCATCTGAGGAGAATTCATGATAGCATGACGAGAAGCTTCTTTCTTGGAGAGCTGATGCACCATCATGGCTGCTTGAGAGACCACTACTTGGTCTTCATCATTTAATAGCTTAATCAATTCAGGTATGGCCCTGTGGGTAATTGAAGTTTTGTTTTAGATATTTTTGATAAGTTTACGAATAAAAAGTACGAGCAGCCATTCTTTACTGCTTATTAAATGCACTATTTTTAAGTAACTAACCTTGTAGCCAAATCAGCATCATCTTGATAGTTAATAAGGTTAACAACAGCATGTTTTAGCATCTGTGATGGCTCAGATAAACGTTGGACAGCTGTGGGTTGAGCGGGGTCCAGCTGTGTGGAGGGTATCTCAATACCCTCCTCCAGAGTCTCGGGAAACATAGCAGCACGAACACGCTGCGAGCGCGTTTGAGAAAGCTGCTGGTTCATATCTGCATGAATTGTGTTAGAAATCTTTATTGTTATTATTATATTTTAGTTGACTATTTGCAAGAACAAAAAAAAACACGAAAAGTAAATTTTGTTTTGTATAATGTAAATGAATTTTTATCATTTTGCTTAAAACTTACCATCAACTTGCTCTTGGGTAAATCCTTGAGCAAAACCCTGATCCAGATCAAACATGAGCTGATCTCCTTCCATTTCATCATCTTCTTTGCCAGTGAGAGATGGCACCTGTGAGAAAGGGTTACCTTATCACAAAAACAAACTTAGAGTACTTATCACACACAGGCATCACTTCACCTACGCTATTTTTATATAGCAGCAACTTTTAAATTTTATTTTTAATTAATTTAAAAAAACTCATAAAAAAAATCAAATTTAGTTTATTATTACTATTATTGTTTTCTTTTTTTGTATTAATAGACTTACAATACAAATATATTAGATTGGTAATGTTTTTAATGTTTAAGTATGCACATTTTGTCATGTAAGTTGGTGATAAATCTCTGGCACATTGTATATATATATATAATTAAAATAAAATAAAAATAAAAAATTTCATGATTTTAATGTTACATATAATTTCATAGATATTTACTACTTTCATATTCCCTGACATGTGAAAATTTCCAACAATTTTTAACAGATGCTTAAGTTGTAAAATAAAATTATGTTCTAAGTTTCAACTGTATAGATGCAATAATTTAGACTATTGATACTCAATTATTGGAAAATAATTATATCTATATAATTGTTTATTCATTATATATAATACATTACATTAAAATTTATACTGTACTAAATATATTTGATAAACTATAGTCATATACGATAAGTAAACTAAAAGTATTACTATTGACATATTTTATTAGATCTGACGTAAGTAATGATGTAGCTCTAAATAATTCTCTTAACTGTCTTAAATATATGTCTTGTTCCTTTGTTGTACATATTATCCTCATTGAAAACTTTCTGAAGGTTATTCATACTGTTAATACCAAATTTTATATATAATTCTATATATATGTAATAGTTTCTAACCATTATAGGAAATTAACAAAAATAAAAGCTGTTATTTCTATATATTTTGATAATTGAATGTTAATCCTACTGTATTCATAAAAAGTATAGATTTAGTTTAATACATGAATATATAACAACATACCAATATTCCTATACCATACCTGAGTAGCAGCACCAGAATTGATGCCCGAGTCAACTAAATAGGAGTTCTGTTGCCACATGAGTGTTTGTTGCTCCTTGCTAGGTGCCATTGGCACATCAGACCCCCCATAGTTGCTGTGAGACACTGTAAACATTATTTATAATACACTTTAAAATATATTTTTATATAATTTTTTTTATATGTATTGTTTACATTTTTTATTAAACATTATGTAAATGTAGTTAAATCTATAACTTTATTCCTGAATAGACTAATTGATTACTAAAGAAAACTATTAATAACAGTGTGTTTGTGATAATAGGTAGTGCCTATGTATATTTTATAAATGATATATAGAAAAGATACTATGACTCACACAACACAACCTGTTTTCTGATGTAGATAAGTTTATTTAGGTTTTAATAACTTTTTTCTGACTTACTTGTTCGGCTCTGTGATGACGGTATTTGATAACTCATGATTTAGCGGATGCAGTGATGCACCCTGCGCCTATAAAAAATAAACTATGAAACTAGTTCACGACGCAGCCGTCGGTATCGATTTATAAACAATTCGACGATACACAAATAAAAGATTTATTATCTTGACAAATTTATCACCATATACATTGCTGTTGCCTTTATAATGTAAAATAATGTTATAATAAAATAAACAAAGTATTTAATACCCGAATCAGATGAACTAAATACCACACCCGATAATTTACAACTTTTTGATTTCATCAAACACTCTGAATAAATGTATAATCTAAATTGAAAGAAATGAAGTTTAATACATACTTAGTGATTTGTAGTCCGAAACAAATGATAAATCACTTTTTAAGACAAATATTGTAAATAAAAGGCAAGAGCTTTCTCCACCTTCACCTAACCTGACATTACAATATGGCGTCTAGCTCGGTAATTTTCGTTTACATTCGTCTATGACAGAACGCTATATATGTTGCTTACTCACTCTTGTTCCTATATCATATTTTGCATCTTTCTCATATACTTATTATGATATTCGACATTCTGTCACTTTTATAAACGTTTCAGAACACGCATTAAAATTTATTAATGAATTACAATTTAATAATTTATTGAAAGAACTTGTTGATAAAATAATCTAGATATGCTTTGAAATTCACAAATTTAAAAATATGAATATTGTGTATAATTTCAAATAACTATAAAATTTTGGCAAATTAACTTTTTTTAAAAATCTATTATTGGAATTAAAGATATGGAATAGTAAAAAAAGAATGGTAATTTTTATGGTAAACAGAAATACTCCCATGAGTACCAGCAAACACTTTGTATTTATATTTAATAATTAACACTATTGCAATAGTAGATAAAATATATCTTGATATCTCAAATCTATAGTGTTTATTATTATAGAATATTAATACTTCATAAACTTCATTTATTAATTTTTCTTCTTATTAAATTGACAAATAAGTTTAACATCTATTTAATCATCACTGTTTGTCTCGAGCGATTGTAACATTACGATAAAAACAGAAACGTTGCAACGTACATTCTGAATAGTTTTATATATTACCGAAAAATATAACATGGCTTCAAGCCTGTTTAATATATCGACATACAGTCGATTTAATTTGTCGGAAAGTGAATCAGATATTCAAGTGTTTGTCAAAGAATATGGTTATCGCATAAAAAAGCAATTTGCTCGCGAAGATGAAAGTGGACCCACTGGTTTTACCTCATTTGCTGAGAAAAGCTTAAGTTTAACGGAAATGGCATGGTTACAGGATAATCAAGAGAGATTTTTTAAGGATACCCCCAACGAGAATTTGTTAGGTTTAACCTATTTGTCAGAGATAGGGTTTATTAGCGCTATGATTTATAGTCCGGATGGGGAATTTTTAATAGTAGGACATTCGACTGGTCTAATACAGGTACCAATGTAATAATAATGTAATAATAATAATACCTATTATAACTACGTTCATTTAAGGAATGTAAAATATTAAATGTCCTACTTCTTAATGTACAACACGGTTGTAATCAATAAGTACAAAGTTGTTTTACGTCACTCTACCCAATAAATTAGATTTTGTATTAAAATTGTGGCTTTTAAAATTTCAATTCCAAAATAAACTTGTAAATGTCGGAAATCTAGTATGCTTATAAGATGGAGGTGTATAATGAAATAATTTCGGAATATAAGAAAAATATTCATTTTTATTACAATAATGATGAAAATCGGAAATTTTGGTACCCAATGTTTTATCAAGGGCCGAGAGAGGAACCCCGCCGTAACGCGTGGATAAAAGAGAATGATCATAAGTTTTTAAAAGACACTCCAAACGAGATATTGTTCAATCGATGGTATTGTTCTGAATTGGGCGCTGTAACGGCTTTGACATACTCTCCTAATGGAGGCCACATTATTGTAGGCCATGCCACAGGGATGGTACAGGCAGGTATTGTATAACTACTCAACGGAACGGATTTACTTCTTGCGGATACAGCATTCCCATTGTTCCATTATTGTGAATGCCTTTCTATTACGGCCGGCCATAAATTATGTCATCGAAAAAAAAACACAATTTACAATTAAGATTGTAAAAATGAATTAGCTTAGAAATACAATTATATACTTTAGCTGTTATTTAATGCATAAAAATTTAACGACATATCTTTACAGTAAGCGATGCTTAAGAGTTGATAGACAGTAATTATTTAAATATTTGTAAGAATTTCGTGGCTATTGTTAATAAACGGATAATAATATTATATCATCTGTACATATGATATTATAATATATAATTTATTTGCAGATGCGGCACGGTACTACAGGGGTAGTACTTTCCACACTGCGAAATATACAGTTCCCCCCAAGACCTGTGTACGCACTCGAGTACAGTAAACTGGAAGAACGAGTGTGTTACGCCGCTTGCAGCGATGGTGTTATTTATCGAATTGAAATACCTAATGTAATTTTCATTTTTTTATTACTACAATAGGTAATAATGTATAACTAAGATATCACTAAAATAGATACCGAATATATTACTTCTATCTTTAAAATATGGCCACTACAAATTAGTTCTCATTTGACTTCAATAAAACTATTGCTAAATAATTATTGTTGTATGCACCAACACGAAACAGATAGCAACAGCAACGGAGGCTCCCCCCGAATACTGTATCCGTGCCGACCCCGCCCTGGAATGTCTCAACACACAGTTCTACGGAGCGCCCGGGAGCTCTACTGCCGCCTCCGCCTTCATTAACCGTATGCTCTTTATTTTTTCACTTAGTCAAACCAAACAATATGTATAATACTATATAAATAATATTTATGTTAGTATTAAAACTAAGCAACATTCCTATCATCTCTATCATTAAATTCCATTATAATTCGTCCAACACACATATGTACATCTTTCATTAACATTTATTTAATACAAGATATAAATTCCACAATATTCGATGTAAGTTCTAATTGTCTAGGCCATGTTGAGATAAGCTCAAAAGGTTAATTAAACCTCTCGTCCATTATCTTACGGCTGTCAAGTCGCTATGTCCATTTAGCTTTATCTCGCTTACAGTTTAGAACTTGTTATAGAATCTTGACTACAGTACTTAACATACTTTATTGGTTTTACAAATAAAAAATATTTGTAATAAGTACATTAAATTAGTAAAGTATTAAAAAAAACGATAAAAGCAATATATTCAACGGTAAAGTGTAAGCACAGTAGATCAAATTACGAACCTTTGTTACGAGGACACGCTCCAGCCTTACATTATTTGGTTTAGAGAGGTCGCCTGCTCTGTCCCTGGGTGTAACGGCCGATCAGACTAAAATCATCGTGGGATACGCTGACACTTCAATAAAAGTCTACGATATGGAAACTCAAGAGGTTATTAAGAGTACTCTTGATATTTTATAAATTAACAAAAGTCTGAAGTTTTTTGTGAGTATTATTTATGAAGTATGTATTATAAAAGCATTTATCTGTATTTTTAGTTATTATTTCGTGTACATAATCTCATAAAGGTTTCATTCGCTTTATAACAGTATTTCTCTATGATAACGTTATAAATAAATTTTAGGACGTCAGTTATATTATTATTTATTGCTTTTTTTAACATTTTCAGTTTCGATTTATGTGAAATGAATTTTCACTGTCTATACTCTATACTGAACTGTAATTTTTATTTTACTAAGAATAATGAAATAAATTATATATAATTATATATAATTACTCAGTATATAATTATATACTGAGTTTGTATTTTATATTTATTGATTCGTATATAAATCAATTTTGTTAGAAATACAGGGTTAAGTATTTTTAAATCATGTTATTCCAAATTATAGTTAAAGTTGTAACATCAACAGGCATAGAATTTAGTTTACCAGATTATATGAAAAGGAGCAAATAAATCATTAATGAAAACTTACTGGAAAGTGTTATAAATAATGTATTATGGCAAAAAAAAGAAGCAATAACTCGTGACGTGATATTAAAACAACACTGCTACTGTGTGCCATTACAAAAAAGTGTTTCTCGTAAAACCGGCCGTGATGTCGGTTTATTGGCAATATCAGATAGGGTTTACGAGTTATTCAAAAGTAAGGATACTTGAGAAAGTAGGTCGCTGATGCTGGTCAAGGATTTCGTTATCAAGTTACAGCCTGGCCAGATGACGGTGACATCAAAACTGTTTTTATTAATCTGTACCGTACTAAAATATGTGTACCGCTCGGGACAAATTCGTACTGACTTAAGATAAAGTAGTCCAGTAATTTATTTTATAAGAAGTTCTTTGGAGTAATATTTGGATTTTGGGAATAAAATAAAAATATATTATACCAAGCTTGATAAATAAATTAGATATTTTGTAAAATGTTTGCCGAGTTTGTAGAAAATTATTTAGTAAATTAGATTGATTTATTTAGTAATATTTACAGCATTTGTAGCATTTTAAATAAGACATAATAAAAAGCCGGGTCTCAAACCTTTGGGAGTTAACATATTTAATATTCTATATATATTCGTCTCAATCGGGACGAAGGTAACATTATTTGGAATTTTTGGGATTTCTGCATCCTACAATCTTAGCAAAATGTTTCAATCTTTGTAGTACAAAATGATATAAGATGCTAAAATCGTAATTCTTTATTAAAATAACTGTTAAATTCTTATATAAACTATATTAAACATAGAATATAATTATGGGTTTTTATAGATTATTTTAAACACATTGTTCCATTACACAATACTTTTGCAACTAAAGCAATCCAAGCAGAAATCTTCTCGACAACAAGTTCTAGTTGTTTACAACGAAATATTAAAGTAAACACAAGAACAAACAAACAACCTCATGCATACTTATGTTAAAGACGAAGTTTCTGTGTCCTTTCAGGCGAGTCTAACGTATAAGGTCCACAAACTGCGCCTCCAGTTTATACCCAAGAAACTTCAGAGGATGCATTTTGGGCAAGTTTGTGCTCTGAGGTGCCATCAGCAGAGGCCTTTTCTGTTCGCAACAGGAGCCTGGGATAACACGCTCAGGGTATTAACAATTTATATAAAGGACCTTACATAGTTTTTAGTAACGGTGTTGGAAGTTTTGAGTTTTACTTCGGATATGGATATTAGTAAGTAAACATATTAAATTGTAATTTGATATAATTGTTTTTACAAATAGCTAAAAGCTAACTTTTATCTATACGAAAAGTTTTGTTTTAAATTCTTATATTATCATATATTTACTTAATAATCTGCAGTATGTATAATATATACTCTAGTAAACACCACCCATATAAAAATGAACTTAGTAATACAAAAGATATAGATATTCCAAAATAAATTCAAATAATATCAAATCAGTAAGCAAAGAGAACTTTGAAGTGGAGATTTTATTTACAACAGTATCGTTTTTCTTTCCTAAAGCAAATATATTTTCTGTAAATGTTTTTTTTTATTTATTTACTATAAGAGTTCATTTATGAAATCCATTGGAATGAATAATTAAGTTTCTTTAAATAGGGTTTTTAAAAAAATATATTAATTAAAGCTTTCATTAAAAAAAATCGTAGGCCCTAAGAATTTTCTAAACGTGTAGAGTTTAGTGTGATTACACTGATTTACTGAAATCTGCTTAAAAATTATTATTAAACGTATATAATTTTTGTTAACTCAAACCGCTTTATTGGGCTCTTTTACAAAAGAACATAACAAAACAACCGCATGAATATTAAAAATTAAAAAAATACGTCTATCCTAAAATTTTATCTCATTCAAAAAAAAAAAAACAATTTACAAACTGAACGCGGCAAAGCGAGGTAACAAAAACGAGTCGCTTTGACACTGCTCTGTGGTCGACATGACTATTAAATTAGAAAGAGTTTTATTCCCAAAGCTCCATTTAGATCTTTCAAGTAGTGAAGCGAGTCGTAATTTACTAAAATTTATTTCATATTATTAAATGTTATGATTCTTAAAGCTACACGTCCCTGGATAAAAGTACCTATTTTATTCTCGCTCAAGTCACTCTACTAGAATTGTGTAAACGCTCCTTGAATAAAACATGGCAGTCAATGACCGCTTGCTCGAGCGTCTCTGTCGAGATTAAAATATTTCGCTAGCGGTTAACTCAAATTATTTATTAAATGCCTTTGAGCGTTTAGCGTCAACAAAGAATCGCGTCTGTGTACCAAGAGGACGGCATTCCTACTTTTAACATTTAAACCGTTTATTAGGAATTCTGATAAAAAATTTTTACGTAAACTCGTAACATTGTTTATATATTATGTTTTAATGTATTCAAGTTTGACTTTGTCATTAAAATAATCTCTAGTCACATGACAAATTGTAATAGGTATAAACTTTAAGATTTTTATTTCAGATTTGGGATACAAGATGCAACGTAGGATGTGTCATGACATTTGAAGGAGTGAATATATGTGCTGATAGCATTGACTTAAATGTAAGTGATGATGTTCTATGTAATATAAATCTATACAAGAGAGGCCCAGTTGTTTAAAATACTCTAATTCTCACTTAAATTTATATAAGTATCAAACAACCTCCGATCATAATATATTTAATCTAGTGGATAGCTTAATAAAGATAACTTAATAATGATATTCAGATATATAGATAACTTGATCGGTTCGTTTGTCTACGGCAATAGCCTCCTCCTCTTTTCATGACTAGAAATATGTCTTTCACAATCATCCAACTTCCGGTCAATATAACACACTCATGGGCGGCAACCATAAAAAATAAGGGCGGGGGTTCTGCGAACAGAATGGATATTGCGAAAGCTTTCGAATGTGTATGTCAAAATACCCCTTTTTCGAAGTTATCCTAAGAGTATAAGTGGATTACCAATTTTTTTAAAGGAGCGTAAAAGTCGTTCTGGTGTCGAACCATTTTGCTCAAAGCCAAGGCACGTGAATCCTGATGTTCCTCAAAACTTGTCTAAGTGTGATTACTTTTACGAATCAAAATATCCTAACAGACACTAGACATAATAGTTATTATCAGCATTTATTATTTTATACTAAATAGGAAAAATTCTTATCTATCATACCTTATAAAATCACGAGTGAGTAGAAGATTATATCTATCGGGAAACATAAATTTAGAACAGAAATTCCATTTTGTGGCTCTGCCTAAAACAAAAGTTGATGTGAACCGTGCTGATGGAATTATTCGCTTAACTATCTACCATGTAGGTATTTCGTGCATCGGTACATTTATTGTTACGAAATCCATCCGATTAAACTACATCCGAAGGTCAAGCTTTTTGGACACCATATTAGATTTAGACATAAAGTTGACTGCAAAGCTAACCGAGACGTCAAGAGAATCAAGTAGATTCTCTATCAGCACATATACATCTTCAAAAAGTGACATATTGACTAAAATTTGGAAAAATTTAAATTTTTAAATTTAGGAGCCTGCTAGCACTTCCCTATTCTACTCGGTATCTTGGGTCCAAACATAAGTGGCATATGTTATAAGGTCTCCAGATGACCAGACTCTGCGAGATTAGTATTTTCGATCGATAAAGAGGTAGTTGGTTTCTAGATATTAATTTTTTGCAATACGCATTCTATACTGTCTTACACGACGTTATTGAGGTTAGTCTACAGTTGGCAGGGTCGGCACGAAAGTATTTCTTGGAAGCAAGTAGCACGTTAGCTTAATTTTATGTATTCGGGACCAGTCCATATGAAAGAGAAAGATGTGTATCAGAACATAAACCAACCTGAGTATCCTATGTCCTTGAGTTTTTAGAACTATAGCTAAAATTTGGTTGGTAGCAGGTGCTTATTCATGACTACGAATTTTTAAGAACCCTTTTCAGATGGATGTATAAATTCGATATTTTAATGCGAATTTATGAAGACATGAAGATATGGCGTGTTCATAATCTAAAAGTGAATCTTCTCGAAAAAAAACAATAAATTCGTTTTAAATTCTACAGTGTCATTCAAGTTTTCGTCAAGTTTTAGTAGTTTTAGTACGCAATTTCATTTAACTGTATTAGTCAGGGGTCAAAACGCATCTCCTGGCTTATGCTCCTGAAATTCCGTGCTGATTACTTTCGTGAAGCTTTCTTGAAGTAACGCATCCATATTTTGCTTATGGGCTAATAGGGCAACTCCAGTAGGTCACTCGTATGGACGCTGTTTATATCATATCGTATTAATTTAACTTCAAAGACTTTAACTCCAAAGCAGAAACACGCCAGATATTTAAATATACGTTTATAACAAAAACTCAATGTTTGAGTCATAATCTTTTAATATACTGAACAAGGTATTTCAGAACTTATATCAGAACTTTGCTAACTGAATTTTTAAGGATCTTTTTTTGAGTTTTTTATGTTGGTCCGAAGCATTTCGTTGTAACAAAAATATTTTCACTTAAAAATATCCTGATAAGACAGGATACAGTTTCTTAGATGGATAATAATGGTGATTGCTTTTTTTAAATCAAGTTTTCTACAAGCAATTCATTGGAAGGCGTTTACAGAAAAATTAAACTGTACTTAGAATACCAACTAATATATTATCATTTGAATCTCAATACATTCTTATGCTTATTTTGATTTTGAAAGTTTTCATTACATCAATTAGATAAAGTTGTATGGTATGTCATATCTTAAAAACATCTTATCACATTGGTATTACAATATTTTATATAACTTATTACATAACATATCATATTCAAGTTTTGAGTATTTTAGCGTTGCAATTGTATATTATTAATGGAAAAGGTTAGTTTTAGTAAAATTGTAAAGAAAAACCAGTAATTTGGGTTAAGTAAATGTATCATAAAATCTAATTAAAATATTAGAGTTTATATAAATGCTGTCCAAACAGTTATTTTAATTAGTTTTGCACACTTTATGCACATAGCTGTCACGAGTGAGTAATAAACAGTATGGCTTCTTATGAGACATTTAAAGAAATATATAGAATTCGATATTACAGTCGATATTATGTCCATAAATAACAATAATAATTTGTAGTCATGATCTAACGACTTATAGAAACAATTTTTTAATTTTTGTAGTTTGATTTTTGTTTTTTTAATGTTCGTGTGTGCTTGTGTATGTGTGCGTATGAGTGTGTGTGTTGTGTGTCAGTGTATGAGCATATCTTTACAGGGCAATAATCGTAATATGGACCATCTTACAAATACTTTTTTCACTATTACATTTCTAAATTGTTTAATACCTATGACTTTAAAATAAATATAAATAATAAAGTTTACAAGTGGAAATTAAAAGAAGAAGTATATATATCCACTTTTTTATAGAAAGACATATTACTTATATAAACGTACGTGTACTATTGTAAAGCACAAAATAGGCTGTCATTGTCATTGAGATGTCAGTCATTGAGATATATTCTGATACCCAGATGTTTAATTTTAATGGTTTTTTTTTCTATTGCGCTGCGTCAAATTGTTACCAAATTGGGTGCACCCTCTCATTTAGAATGAAATATTAGTATTGAACATTTATTATCGTTGGTTTTTAATGCATTTCTATAATAAAATCACACCCTCTCACAAACAGCATAAGGTCCAAGTAACATTTGATCTAATTACCTGCCTGGTCTGTACTGGGCAACTCATACGCAAAACTTTTTAAAATAACTCTTTTCGATGTAGTAGACAAAATATAGGTGAATTAATTAATTCACCTATATTTTTTCAACAATATATATATAAAATAAATTTAAAAGTTATTTAATCATTTATTTTTTTCGTTTCGGTTGTACTTACCACTGGGAGTTAAAAAGTTGTCATTTTGAATTGAGATTCCGTTTTCTCTTTATAATTTCATGTTTAATTTTGTTACTGTATATAATTTATCCACAGCCGGAGCCGCGACCAAAACGACATTTTGATTCTATACTAAGCGACCTTTATATTAAACCTTCACGATACGTCACAAACCTTTCAGTAGCATAATGACGTAAATATTTTCGTATATTTAACACATTACGCAAATTTGGCAAGATTAATCGAAAAATACGCTGAGTTTTACTTTAACATAAAAGGGAGTGATAAATGAAGGTTGTTAAGAAATTAGGGCCACAGTATTCACGTTCCGTATTATAATATTTAATGGATCCGCTTAAATTATAGGCTATGTAATTATTATTAAAAACATATAAAACATACTTTGTTATCAAATAAGTTTCTAAATGTATTTTTACTATAAGATTTTTCTAACATGTCACTAATTTGAGTCTTAAGTCAAACCACTTAGTGTATAGTTGGATAGCTTAAGGTGTTTATTCAGCGAAGACCACGGAGGTAGTTTTAATTAAAAACCAAGCCTTTGTCGACTTGGTTTCAACTTTCATCTTTCGTCTCACCCTCGTTATCAACTTTAACGTTCTCTCATAGTTCGGAGCCTTTGAAGTAAATTATTTTAAATTTTTCATTAGTGTATGCTTTAAGAGTAAAACTCAGTGTTCTTTGGTTATAATATTACTTTTAACACTCTTAACATGTTCTTTATCTCTATTTATATTAAATTTGTATAACTGGCCTTAATTAATAAAATTTAAAAAGCTAATTAATATTCATAAAATATTTTGGCGATCGAAGGAGGAAAGTCTTATTTTACACTTAATATAAAATGTATATTTATAATGTATATGTATAATTAATCAGGAGTAATCCAATTTAAATTATTCCAGCGAGATCACTGTATGGCCGGGAGCTGGCAACCGAACGAGGCTCTATCAGTTTGGGATCTGGTCGCCAAGAAGAGGTTGAGTCTCATCAGGGTTCAAAATCGACGCCCTGATGTCGATGGTGAATATATATACGCCTGTCGGTACTGGAGATCGAAAAAGGTAAAATAACGTATAAACTTTGGATTATAATAACCGAATTATAACAGCTACCTTAATATCACATAACAAAGATAATAGGGAAGCATGCAGTAGCTAACTCAATCATATATTGTAAGGTTATAATATATAGTTTTGTAATGCAAAATAAACAGTTATTATTATAAAGTAAGGTTCAGTCCAGTGGTTTCGGGCAAATTGTTTTCCTTCCATTCTATGAATTGTTAAGTACATTGAAATTCGAAACAGGTATAAGTTTTCGCTTTGTAAGGTCACCGCGGTTGAATATTGTTTAGATAGTTAAAATCAACTCGATAAAGTCTCGGGTGTTTAATTATTACCTGCCCTGTTTTGTTTTAATATTTTCTTAACAAACTCTCACAGGAGAAGGAGAAGCTAATAATATTAAAATATAGCTAATTATAAAATTATTGAATATTTACTGTTTGTATTTTCCAGTTCAATCGCAAGGGTAAGTACGGTATCATAGGCGGCAGTGGCACAGGTTGTGTGGAGGTCATCAACCTCCACAACCGCTACCTGAGCTGCTCGTACCCGGCTTCAGGCACCGTGTTGGCCCTCACCAGCCACGAGGAGAAGATCGCCTTCGGAGGAACCGCGCCACTGCTTAATATAGTGAGCTTTCATGAACCCAAGCATGAGATGTATTCCACCAAGCAGGAGGAAGAATTTGAGGTGACCATTAAAGATGTGACCTGGTTCGATGAGGAACCCTGTTCCGATGAGGTCGCAGAACAGACGCCTCAAGTCAAAGCGTCGCAGAGCGTCACTTATCCAGCGGTGTCGAAGACGAGTACGCGATCGGCCCTTTAAGTTGATAGAAGAAGGTTTTAAAACCTCGAAGGAAATAAACGGAACGTTTTGAAAATGCCATTCCGATTTATATTATTAAAAATGTATATCGTGATCACACACCGCAAGTCATTGCGCTCTATAAAATTATTGTCAATATTTATTAGTCGCAAATTGAAGCGACCTCGACTGTCAGTCAACTGTAGTATTGATTGATCAATGTTTAACGTATTACCTGTAATTTATTTTTGTATTTAATATCTCTACATTATAATTTATAACGGCGTCCTACTCTACATTTATTTAAAAAAATATTTTTTGATCGAGTATATTTTTTTACAACACACATGATTAAGCATAAAATTCAAACAATTTGTTAACGCACGCAAATAGCCCATCAAGGGCAATGGTAATCTATTTTAATTTTGGGGAAGAGAAATTCACATTTTCGGAATAGCCTTCACCCTCAAACGCTTGTTTTATCATTTTAGGGACTTGTTTAAACTGAATTGACCTCTGCAGCAGATAGCAATAAAAAATTATGATTCATGCATTATCAAGACCTAGTTGACATAAAATTGTGTTTACAAGTAGGTCTTTGCTTACATAGAGAGAAACATTATAAAAAATGTCAGTCATATTATTTCCGAAACACAGTGGGTTTATTTTATTTTATAATGCCCCAAATACATTTTATAAGAAATAAGTATCGATGTTGTCAATTCAACGTAAAGACGGCGAATAAGTTGCAATAGAATTTAAATAAAGAAAACATTTTCTAACAGCGCGAACTTGCGCTCGGGCGTTGGTGAACTTTCAACTTTTACCCGCTTATGTAGCTTGGGAGCTGCACCGTCCTGCCCCCCATGGGAGTGTTTGTGGGAGGGGGTGCTTTCCGTACTTGGAGCGAATATTTACAGCGCTAAATATAGCGTGCCGCTGCTCAGCTGGCACGGCCAGTGGAGGGGTTAGACGGGTAAACATTCCCCCACCACTCGCCATTCGCTACCTAACGGAAGGCCATTCGGGCGCCGGCTGTTGAGGTGAGCGGACATCTCTCGTTTGATGTTGACGTATTACGACCATGACCGTTCCAAGTATAGGGGTGGACGCTCGCGTTAGCAATAAAAACATTCTCAAGGTTACGATAGGATTGTATAAGACCACTAGAGAATAATAAATGATTCAGATTTATAAATAAACAAGCAGCATTTACGCTTTAGAATTCCTTTCAGAAAATATTTGATATCATCATTAATAATGTCAATTAGAATAATGGTGATTTAAAATTGCACATGTGACTTTAATATATGAACGGCAGTATTTTTTGTCACATATATTTTTAGAATCCAACATAGTATAATGATTGCATATCTACTACCCTTATGATATATATAACTGTTTTACTGCAATATGTAACTACATCTTGAACGAAAGTTTATTCAGTAGTAATTATGAATGCATTATATTTTAATAAAAGTTAATCATTTTGACAAAGGCAAATTAATTAACGCTATTATTAATGAAACAAGTATAATAAAAATGTTATACAATATTTGAAATGAGACACATTTTTTACAAAACAAATGACTGTTTGTAAAAAAAGGATGTTAATCATGTTTTTATTTTAATTTTCTGTAACCCTAAAAATTTTTCAGGTAATTTAACAGGACTGTGCCAAATATGAAGATATCTTTTTCATTTATGAACTAAACCATATTTGTTTAAATAAGGTTTTATATTTAGCATGATATACGAAGATATTTAATAAAAAACTCAATATTGTAGTACAGTTTTAATATATATAATTTTTAAAACCTTTATGGGTTTTTATTGCTTATCAATTGAAAGTTTAGTTTCCGTTTGTCTCTGGTCTCAAAGTAACTGCATACTAAATGTAGGTACAGTAGGTAATTTGAATGCGGTTCCGTATACTCTTTGTTTTGTGATTTCATATATCGCTAATTTTATACACATATTACTATATAAAGAGTTGGTGATTCTGATGGTTAGTGCTGAGTTCAGTGAATAGCTAAAAGAATATAAAACATAAAGTAACAGGTTTTGAAAAAAATAATATAAAAAAATAAACATATACTATCAAATTATTCCATAACTCAAAGAAATATGCTATCTTATACTTCAATACGCTCACAACCATACATTTTCCATTCGAGTAATATCTCAAAGCGCGTAGATATAACATGTAATACGTAGCGTTGTAGCTGATCCGTAGCGGCGTAGCGGCGTAGAGGCGTAGAGGGGGTACAACGGCTCGTACCGGGAGGGGGCGTAGCTGCATCGATCCGCGGGCCGTGACCTTGACCCGGCCGCGTTCCCGGATGTGCCCCTTGCCTAGTTGCGCCATTGTCGCTTTAAACAACCCTAGCTTTTATTAGCCCCAGATTTTATATAGCCTGCTTTGAATTTGAGTTACGATGAGCTATTGTAAGAATAGATCTTGGCGCAGCTGGTTTTATAAATGTTAAGTCTAATTTTAAGCTTTTTATGTATAGACAATAAAGGAATTGTGATTACCGTCTATAAGATAGGAGGTTCAGATAAGGATTACTTTAGTATTTTATTATAATGGAATATTGATGACTGTTGGTTATCTAAAAAAAAAAAATAATGACATAATAACTGAATATTTAATTACTTTAAATGTCAATTAATATAATTTAATGTCTTTAACAGTGCAATAGCTAAGGATATTTTTTAGTTTCAAACTTAATAAATTACAGGCTTGATTAAAACAAATATATTAAAAGTTATTTTAAACAAGCTCTCTGTGTCACAACTTAAAAAAGAAAACCGCAACAAGGCCATTATATCGGACACTATGCGTGTCAGTACGAAATATATGAAGTATAATTTGTGTTTCCTAAGAACCTGTTTTGCACAAGTAACTTTAAAGTGATAATAATATTTTTATATAGCCATATTAATATAATATTTTTTTATTAACCATATAAATTAACGGAAGATACTAACTCCTCTGACTCGTAAACTATCAAAAAGCATAAAACTCCACAGTATATCTTCAGCTGTACGACATTATTAACAGTAATTAATGCATATGAATGCAATCAGATGGACGGTCGCATTTCGGTAGAATCGCAATATATGCTAATAGACGACTGGACACGTTTCATGTGTAAATCCACCATATCGCTGTACAAGATTTATAACTTATTTCATAATTCACAAGATAACAACGTTCATGCTCTAATATTCAGATTGCTGGTGCATGGAGTCTTGATTCTACAATATAAATACATATAAATTCATTTCGTTTTATATTTCCTATGGCGCTGAAAATGTCGCTGTAAAATTGCAGATCAATCGAACAATCGTACTGAATTCTTTTTAGTTCTTTTATTGCCAATCAAAGAATAAATTGATCTCGGAGTTCAGAAAAATCTGAGTGAAAATATGTACTACCGGCGGACTTTTCACCAGGAATTGGGAACAAAGCTTTTGTTCTTTACCAACCGTGTAACCGCATATTTTATGTAAATCTATATTTATTGATTTAAAAAAAATATACATAAAAATACTAAGGTGTCTTCTTTACATATAATTAAAAGCGCCCCTTCTTTATCATTAGCGAATACAGAGCAGAGATAACAATAATAATTTGAAAAAAATAAGATTTTTAATCTGTACTTTACATGTATGCGATAGAGTTTCTTTTCACTCGCCTTGTTAAGATAAGTGGATATTTTATTTAGCTGGTTTAAAAACCACCTCGTTTCGAGTATCGGTTTACGGTTAACCACGAAATTACCTTTGTTTCGTACGACTGGAGTCGCGATCATACCGGACTGCTTAATGTTTTTTTTTTTTTTTTTTTTTTTTTTTTTCAATATTAATGAAATAATTATATATTAATAGAATAATCTATGTAGAAAGACCGAACCCTTCATCATTCAAAAAATTTTTACTATTATAAAATGAAACTTGTTCAGAATATTTGTGAATCGAAACTCGACGAAACGAAAAACACTAAAGATAAAGAAACAATTATGTTGCCTAGAATATTATTAAAAAAATCAAACACGTCATTTCAGCACTTACAGCTACACATTAAATATATAAAACCACAAATGACCTATACAATTTCAGTTTAAATAAAAAAAGCAAAAGATTTCTAAGTATTTAATTAGACCGTGAACACGTTAATGAATATTCCACGCCATCCACAAAATCTCATTAGGTCTTATATATAATACATATTCGAATTAATGGAAGGAAGCCGAAAACCATTATTAGATCTACATAAAGTTATTGCTTTGTTTGAAGAACTTTGTTTTTCATATGGGCAAGGTGTCGTTTTATCCACTGTATATTGTCATATAATTTGCCTTAAAGTTATGTTATTAAATATACAAGTTTAAAAATTATATTCTTTTATTTTCAGTTGTAAATATTAGTTTTATATTGTTATGTTACATAGACATGTAGGTACGAAGTTAGGTTAGGTGGTTATACCTATCAAAATAGATAATTTTTATTAAGGAGTTAATTACTAAGCAATCAATCAATACTTCAATAGCTATAAAGTCATGTCATTACATTGAATCCCATATCTTTCTGTGCTCATAATAATGATTTCCAAACCTTATATTTTAGTAATCCAACTGAGACCTGGACTTAATGATACTATCGCCCGACACTAATTTAATATATTACGGTATTTAATTCAAAGTGTCTATAAGTATATCTCTTTTCGATTCATAAAAATGTAATTATTTGGAGTGGTTCTGAAATGAAAATTAAATATACTCAAGAAATTATTTATTCATTTTATTTGCTTTCTCTCTAAAAAATTCTTTTTCCGAATAATGCTGACTAAAATTCAATAATATTTTTGTACCGAAAAAGCTTTTCGTTTACCATTATTTCCCTTAATTTCTTTATCATATTAGTACTTAGCGTCCTTGAATTTTATCAAATGGTTTATTCACTAATTTATATTTTTTATAGTTTTTTTATAGTTATAATGAATTTTTATTTTTTGTAGTTTTATCGAAAATATATCGCTACAAATATTTTATTAAAATAACTTTCATAATCATAACTATGTTTATGAAGTATTTAATTTTACTTTATATATTTAGATATTAATACATTTTTACACGTACTATACTGTAGCTATACTTAACAATACTATGTAAATAAAACCGTATCACAGTTTACTTGAGCGAAAGACAATCACTCTGCGACGCTGTAGTACTAACATACAACAAGAAATTATGCGTTGACATAAAGAAGAAGTAATAAAAGCATCTTATTACAGCTCGTAATACAGAGAGAATAAAAAACCTCAGCAGAATTAATTTTAAACAACAGAGTTCAAGGCAACGATAAAATATTCTCTACAAGATTAATGTACCGTAGAAAAATATTTTATAGTAATTTACATATTTTTTAATACGCTTCTACTTGATAGTCTGTGACTAGTTATTTACAATAACATTCTTGTCCGGAGCACCGATCGATTTGCCTACAGACACATTTGGAACAGCGCCAAATTTTATTGCATTGAGCTCTGGGGTGGATATGCCAGGGTTATGAAACGATGCTGGGACCGCAACATTTGCAAGTGTAAGCGTAAGGTGGTATGGCTACAGCGTTATTTATCCTGTGAAAGTGTGTTTGAAACACAACTTTAAAATGTCGTAACAATTTAGCGTAATGCTCAGAATACGATTGTTTTATCTTGAGGTATTCTTGTAAAACAATAATTAAAATAATTTTTTTCATGTGACTAGCTAAATATCTAAAATATTTTTTGTATATTTGACGAAAATGTTATATTTTATAAAAAAAAATTAATAATTCCCAAAATTACTTTGTACTATTTGACCTGGATTTTTATTGGAATTTCTTATCTTAAGCTTCAATGGCGTGGAAAAAGGGACGACAATTATTAATAGCCGGTGCGTGAATAAAACCGACAGGACCACTTCAACTATATATACATATATATGTATGGAATGATATTTGACATATAAAATACTTGTTTTCAACAAACATATCTAGATACTTGAAATATTTAAACAAAATAAAATGGTCACTTGCAGTCAATACACAAATTTCAAAGACTCATTTTATTCACCCATAGGACCTCTCCTATTGTATTTTTATTATTGCTTTGAAATAAATAAATGATATATTGTATTTTTTATACGATTATAAATGTAACCGAAGTATATTTTTGTTTTATCAAATTAGCCGAAATTCCATATAATAAATAAAAACAAACAAAGTACACATTACACAACAGAACTGTGATTTATTAAACACAATGGCCATGAACATTCCACATACTCGCAACAAAGGATTGTAATTTCAGGAGATTGCCTCAATTTGAGTTTAGTCCCGCTTCGACAGTCGTTAGTATTAGACACAAAAGTTCTTCAAAATATTTCATAATAATATTTTAATTAGTAATTTAAAATAATTTAAAAATGTTATTTCTATCCAAAAGACAATATTTATGATTTAAAGTATTAGTAACATTTGTTGAGAGGACAACAATTAATTTCGGCCCTTTCTCATGAATTTCGCTAAAAGAAGTAATTTAACATTAACTTTCTTCTGTTTAATAACACAATTGAATAGAACTATATGATTTTTATTTCATTTAGTTTTTATTTAGATGATCTCTGGAGCTACTAGTCCCAATTGAAAAAACATAGTTTTGTCTACTAGCTTCAGTGCTCTCTCTCTACTGTCCTATAATAGGACAACTGGCACTATTCCGTTCCCTCAGACCCCAGGGACAGCTATGGGCTAAGTTATACAGTATATTAAAAACCGTTTATCGATTTCATAGCCCATTGATTGAGGAAGGTTATAAGCTAAGTAACAGCGGTCTACCAACAACATGAAATGCGGGTAAAATGTTGTTTTTTTTCTCTAAAAATGTAATATACTTTCTTTTCGAAGTACGAGTATCACATTATATCTATGATATTCTAAATTATAACTCCACGAGGTCAACGACGAAAATATCGTGGGTTTGGAATATAATAACTGGATGGAGTTGCATATTTTTATTAAAACGGAAACTTTATATTTGTTTTGTAAGAAAGGAAAGTATATGTATTCATATATTCATAAAATTTTATAACATTTCAAGGCGAATTTAGATATGTTGAAACGATATTTCTCTACAGAATATGTGTTAACAGCACTAAACCCTCGAGAGTCGACTGAAGATATCTGGCAAGAGGCCATGCTTCGAATTGTACAAGATTCTTTATAAACATAGGAAAAAAATATTTACACGTAAAAATGTAACTAAATTAGCTTTCATTTTCAATATAATTAAGTCTTAAAACAAAAAGTATATATTATGTAAGAAAACATACGCCTCATGAACTGGTCGTAGATGAAAGAGAGGCCATAATTTACTTCCAATGGGAGCGCCCCACTAGCACCCAATGACCCATGATCGTATGACTACAACTTAAATGGATGCCTTCATATCATGGGGAGTTGTTTTCTATTTATAAAGTAACCTTATAATTAACTTATATCTGTAACACTATAAATACATTTCTTTTTATTGAAACCGTTTATGATACTGTTTGATAGCAAAGTATTTATTTCAAGCTAAGACTTTTATGTATAACTAATAGCTATTGAGTTGCCACTTTTTTAAATATTGAAAAAATTATTGGTCTTTCTCCAAAGTGTATGATTCAAAATAAATAGTAAGTGTTATAAACTGATATTTGTATAAATGATAAAGCTACAAAAGTTGAATTAATAAAACAGAATAATTTAATAATGGTTGGGAAAAACAATATGTTTAAAAACAAGCGTACTCTATTCGCTATACAGTTTAGGTACAAACTTGTTTGAATATTTATTTGTTCTAAATTCCATATTGACATTAATTAAATGACTACGACCGACGCATATAAGCCTGGCATTGTTTTGAGGTTTGGGATAATGAAAACCGTTACCCAAAATTGGGTGACCTCTAAATTAAAATTCAAATAATCCCCACGAAACTTATTTTGTGTTATAATTAAAAATATATACGTTTGAATTTTATTTTATTTTTTCGGATATAGTTATTTAACTTAAAATTTGGAATATATTGATGAATAAAATAAAGGTGTTACCATTTTCAAATGTATAAATAATAATCTTTATGTTAAAAATTATATCCAAATGAAATGTAAATCAGCTTATGAAAAGGTCAAGATATTTTCCTGGTAAAAGGGAGGTAAATTTTATTAAAAAGCATTCACGTGGCTCCGCAAGCGACAGGAAATCATTTTATCGCGGCTTTATTGAATTTTCTTAAATTTGATTCTACCGGAGTGTTCCTTAAGAATCATACCAATGCTTATATTTTAATAAAGTAACCTCCATATTTATTTAAATAATTCAAGTTATTTTAAATACCTACTCGAAGTAACTTGTAAAAAACATTCATATTCTCATATTCTGCCTATGGACAAATTAGACGACTAAAAAAACCAGATTTTGTTTTTTTTTTCATTATTTAAATATAGTCTACCAATCAGTCAAGCATAAGGTAAAATACTAATAATGAAAAAATTAATTACCTACGTTTATTCGTTTCAGAATTTATTGTACACATTAGTTCTTGTTATTACTCAATATTATTATTAATATCAGTAAATACCAGTGCCACTTGTACTATTACATTTATAGATATTATATATTAAATATAGACATGGAGAGATTAAGTTAGAACTGTATTTATAAACCGTTGTACCTCACATTATGCAGCAAATTTAAAGACTTAGAAAAGGCCCTCATAAAATATAAGCGAATAAACAAAATAACGAAAATGTAATGCAAATGTTTGGTAATATTATTCTTTAGACCGTTTCTTAAAAAAACGCTAAGGAACTTTGCTAATTCTCTAGCAAATAAAAAAGAAAAAAGGACAGACCTCATTACAGGAACCTCGCCCAAAGTTATCGTAGTGAAAAGTTTAATCGACCCTGAAGCATTATCTTTTGTTTGAGCCCTGTTTTTAAGGCACGTTTATGTAACAGTTTGAACCGAATTTTTAATTACTCCAAGAAATTATTAATATTTATCACGCACTCGAAAAAACCCTTAGAAATAATAGCAGACAATACAATTTCCTTAATCGGTTTTTATATTGCCGAAACGTTTTAAGATTTAATGTTCGCGATCTTTATGTACATTTGCGTCATTTGAAATCTTTAACAAAAAAATATATATAGATTTGGTTTATTTTTTATAAATTGTATTCATTTTTATATTGTATTATGTTATTTAAGCCCAAAGTATTTAATCTGCATATCATAAACCGATTAAGATCGATCTTAAACAGCAGAAGAATTAACGTTAAAAAACATTACATCAAATTAAAAACAAATTGTTAATTCCGTCAGCGTCTACTATATTCTAATATTCATAACGGAATCTAATTTTATAATCTAAAATTATATCACGGAAAGATTAGTTTGTTTACAAGGAGGGAAGGAAATTTGTATTATGGTGTATAAAACCTTCCTCCAGCGATAGCGGGACAAAGGCAGAAATAAATTAGACATCCTTACCGAGACGCCTGTTTTTACTCAATATCTTAACTACAATTGAGGCTTAAACATTGTTCTGTAATTTATTTGAGGTTCAATAATTTATATTGTAATGAATTGGTCCGAGCCTATGTATCTCCATAATACGTGAAAGGAAATCGAAATGCTAAATTACGACCTCGTTTCTCTTTGTTATACAAGATATTAAGGAGTCGTTTATATTAAACAAGAATCCTCATTAATTAACATAGAATTGTAGCACCAGTTTCATACAAGACCATATAAAGATATTAATAATAATTCATTCAATTAAAAGTCGGGGAAATTAAATTATATAATCTCGAAGAGTAAAGTGTAATTTATTTGTTTACGCTCCAGTAACTCGTAAGGAACTAGGATGGGGGAGAGTATTTCCTAAGAATATCCAATTAGAACGGGACACAAGTATTAATGAGTTGATAGTTCTGCCTCGTTTAGGAGTTGCTTATTAACAACTTACTATATTGTTTTATGAGTTACAGATAACTTTTCTCTTAAGAAATAGTACACTATATTATGTCATATCATAAACATGCACTCGTTGCATGCAAAAATTGTTTTTTTAAATAGTGGCATAGTTACATACGATCAATAGATATCCAAAATGGTTAATCTAATGTAACCTAATGTAACGTTCAAGATGTTCAAGATGTTGTTAGAATATAATAAATTTTGTTATTCCTAAATATATATATTTTTTTCTTATGACTTATATCAAAATAATATTCATTTAAAGGAATAGTTTTATGGTTGTTTTTCAAACTATTTTTTTCTTATCAAAAGCTTACAACTCATTTAGATGAGAATTAATAATTAGCACTCCATTAAAAGATTACTTTTATGAATTATAAATTAGGATCATGGGAAATGTAGATTTAAATTAAGGATTAGGATAAGACTTAATAAATATTGATAATATATTATATAACACTTATATTGTTGTTTTATTGACGTTCTCAGTATTTTTTAAGAAAATCACGGCAATTTAGTGATTATATTTTATATTAAATAATAACTATTAGTAGATTAAAAGCTACTAAAAATATAATATATCCTTCATTCAATGACATGGAAAGTACTGACCCAGTAACAAATTACCTAACTGAGATATTTTAGAGAATATTAAAGTTAGAAAGAATGGGCAGAGAAATGCTGAAATCGGCCATAAAGAAGAGCTTCTTGAATTATAAAGCAGGGTTTTTATTTGAGCTGGAAGTGAATTTGTCTCGCTTCCTTAAAATGGCTCTCTTAAATATTTGAAAATGAAAAAACTTTTCTTACAAAACGAGTTTTTTTCGGCTGCTCTTTATACACTAATAAGACAAAGCGCTCCTCTCGTTGGCTGGATAATGATTGTTAAACTTGCTACAGATTTACAATACTTATTACATCACATATTATTAACAATTTAATCCATTCGTTTTTCAAATTACAACTTTATTAAATCTAGGGTAATTTTCAGTGGTGTTTTTATAATCGTTCCTAATAATAAAAATTAGTAAATCGCCATTAGGCGATAAGACCGCATTTTATATCTCCATCATTTTCTGTTTATTGTTATTTTCTTTATGTATTTTTACTTGTTTTTATGTTTTTATATGTTGTTTTTTTTCAAAATTTTTTTTATATGTATGCAATAAAGAATATAAATAAATAAATAAATATATAGTATCAAATGGAAACGGCACCAAGCATCTCGGTCTGAGATATACAGAAACTTTTTTGTAAATATCCAAACATTTGAAGCACGCTCCGAAATCCAGGACGAGAGAAGGAAGAGGAATGTGTCACTTCGGTCGGTACCTATCTCGGTAGATATCGATCAGTCATATATAATACGGAGTGAGGGTTGCGGTCGATGCCAACATGGTATACATTAATTACTTTATATTGCTTAATATTTCGGCAAATATTAACTATATATATATATATTTTTTTAATATTTATTTTGGATATAGGTTAATGCAATAACAATAGTCTAAATATAAAACATTATTTTGATTATAAGTTTAAGATAAGACGCAAGTATTCCAAATACTTTTCATATATGTCTTTCATTGGTACAAAGGCGTTAGATCTTACTCTTAAGGAAACTTCATCATTACCTACAAAGATTGTCATCTGACCTTCAGGTATATTCTTAAACCGTGTGACCTTTTATCCCTTCTGAATATAAATAAATATAAATATATATGACCTTTCTTAATATTATAAAAGATTTTCTATTATACATTCTATTATACATAAACGACCCCAAAAAAAATATTACGATAAAAATAATACATATTTTTTGTATCATTTGAAATCTCTAGGGATGTTTAAGATATGAATATGTCTTTTTATGTATATGTACCCGTCTTTAGTATAAAAGCATGGACCGATTAAATATTTTTTTAAACGAAAATCTACTAGATTTATATTAAGACAGACTAGCCTCTCTTCTCTATAGAGAGAATCGATTGTCAGGGATTTTTAAAACGAAACTTTTTAAAACTAGTTAATAGATCAACGGATCTATTAACTAGTTTAAAGCAACGGCTTTCTTTGGGTTGTCTTATAATGTAGGTAATATGATTTTTAATGTAATATAAGACTGTACAAAAAAATATCTTATCTCCAATTACCTACAGAAAAAAACAATTGCTTTTTAAATCAAAATACTATTATACTCATTGTTAAGTTTTTGATATAACATATAAGTTTTCAACATAATTGGGTTTAATATTATACAATCCCTGGTAAGATTATGATGAGTATGTGAAATTAAGATACCGCAAAATACCTTAGAAATTCATCTTATATTCTCTCGTTATATCTCCCTCTCTCTTTAACCTTATCTTTTGTTTAAATATAATTATATATGTGTGTCGATATAATTATATTAATAAATAAATGAAAAGAAAAAGCCGCAATTAAACATATATTGTATGATATTATTTTATCTAGTTGTTGTATGTATCCAACAATTCAACATGTCAATTTCAAGTTCAAATTCTGTTTAAAACTAATAAGACAATAATAATTTAAAAAGAGATTTAACTAATTTTCTTAATTTAAGATATATTTATATTCCAAAACAAATGTAAGAATACACTAAATTACATTACAAATCAATACATATTCCATCAGACAATCTGTAGGAAACGTCTATAAAATATTAGCTGCCATTATTATATTATTAGTTGCTTATAAATAACAAAATATCTATTCTGTTTGAAATGTTTTGGTCTCAAGGTTACCGTCACAATGGAAGCATAAATAAATAAACTCATCCATTAGCAGAATTTATTGTTCCATTGAGTTCTGTGTTAGATGGATTTGTAAGCTGCGAGAGATTTATAGCTGCTGTGCTAAGCTTTTTCCGATCGCGTTTCTAGAACATCTATAGAACTATTGATCAATAGCACCTTTTACTCTAACATAAAGGTTTATTTATTAAAGTTATCATTTTATATTATTGTAGAAGCATTTTTATAAATATTTCTTCACAAAGAACGTATAATGTTGCAAAAGGGTTGCAAATAGTTATAAAAATTTGCCCAAAATTAAAGAAACTTGGTTAGATAACATTGTTAGCTTAAACCTGTTTTAAAGTAGAAGATAATCGATACTATAAAGCAATATAATTTCAAATACAATATAATGTCTTTAATAAATGAAATTATTTAGTATAATAATTCAGAAGATATATGTTTTCAGTCGAGACGGTTACAGAATTCTTAAATTAGAATTCTCAAATAGAATGAAATGATTGTGCGACAAACCAATCAGCTTTACAGATATGCAGAACCAGTGCTATTGACTTAAAGAACATGTAGAATGCTCTGTCTTTCATCTATAGAATGTTTTGTGCACATCGAAAGATTTGTTCCCAATATTTAATAAAAAATCGCTTTTATACTGTAATATCGTAAATCATCTTGATCAACTGTCATTAAGAATGTAAGAAGGTATAAGACTTCATTTGAATTCCATCTTCCTTTTTATATAGAAAGTAAAAAGAATTATAAAAAATACTAAAACAGAAAAGGCTATTTTTAATTTAATTGACCATTCACTAAATTCATTCGTTCTTCCATTCATGCGCTACCGCCTCTATTTTCTTATTTGGATAATATCGACCGCACCGACCTCTGACATTATAAGAGACAGCGTTCACGGTTAGGGACTCTTGCTGACTCTGATTAATTTAATCTCGTGTTCTTTTTACAAACCGGTGACACTCAACGACAGACAACAATATATTTTATTACAATAAAACTGTATCAAAGAATAAAAAGATTTCACAATTTTTTCAAATGCAATAAAGTATTGCTAATATAAATAATATCTTCAGCTGGAAATTTCTAGTACAGCATCAGATCTTTAGTTATTAATATGAAACAATAATGAAAGTTAATATCATTTAAAAAAAGGATATTATTTTTGCATAACTCTAGTGCTTGTATAAATATTAAAAGCGTTCCTAAAATTATGTTTAAGATATTTTTAGTACGATATTAATATAATTAGTGAAGCGTATCAAAATAATTACATGCATGAATAATCAAATACTAATTATATTACGATATTTTGAATTTTCGATACAACTTAATAAAAAAAATTACATAATCACATGATATATTAACTGAACATAGCATATACAAAGTAGCGTTGTATATAAAATCTAAACCTAAAAACCGTTAGTTATCTAAATATACTAGCGGCTACTATTTTATAAAGGCTCAACGAATTTAGGTCACACACACTCTCTCACTAAAACGCACACATAAAAGGGTCTACGCAGACGCGTAGCTACCTGCCTCTACGAGTCTACGGGGACTGGGAAACGTAGTAGCGTAGCAATTTGAAGCTATATTTAACACAGCCATATCAAGCTTAATGTTTAATATTTAGTGAGTAAATATAAAACAAGCTTTATTTGTATTATACTGTATTATTTATGTAAAATGTGTGTTATGAAGAACCGACTAAGCCTTTTTTTTATCGTTGCTAATTTACATAACATAAATTTAATAGTAAATCTTGCGCTGTATATAATAAATTAGAGACGTGTCAAGTCGCAGGCTAAGTACTTACTTACTTTCACGTCCTATGAAAAAACCTATTGTGAAAGTTACGGCAATGTCATAAAACCTTACTAAAATACTTAATATTATTGAAGTTACAGGCCTTGCAGAATAAAAACTCTTTTTTATATTAGTAAAGAGAAAACGAAAACACCGTTCACATAAGAAGAGTTCAGATGATTTTGTTGTACATGTAGTGACTGAAGAGTAAATCAACTAACTATTGAGACGTACTACCACTTTTTTTAAAGTTTTTTTTAAGTTGTTTCACTATGTGTTTTTTTTAAGTTGTTTCACTATATCCTAAAATTATATTATACAACAGCATTTTTAGACTTCATAATTTATCAATGATTAAGGACAATTACCCCAATTCTTGTATGTACATGAAAGAAGAGAAATTCAATATAAATTTAAATATAACTAAGAATAGATTGAACTGAGAAATAAATAGGAGGCAATGAAATCCCTCTCCGACGTCGAGGTGCCTCCGCTAACCGACTTTTATATTATTTCTCATTCTTGAATTATTATACCAGATCTTTTATATTTATGAGCCTACGCTTCGCCTGTATTTTAAATAACAGTTCATTATCATAAGCAGCATTCCAGAAATGTCTCATTGAAATAATACATCAGATGGGATCGATATGTGTGCATACTTGTTTTTATTGGATAAAAAGGGCAAAATAACATCAAAAACTTATTAGTATTACTTTATATCTAAATATTTTCCCATCAAATAGATATTTACTCTTGAATAGTTTTTTTAATTTAGTAAAAATCGCGTCCAAAAAATAAAAGCTTCCAAAGCCGAGTGTAAAATAATTCAAATCAACTGCGAAAGTTTTCGAAAAACAAAATATGTTTTTATTACTTATATCGAAAACAAAAAGTGACCTAATTCCGAACGACAAATAACTTCATGTCTAACTATCTTGACACATATTTATCGTAGAGATTGCGCTGCAAACAGCTTTATTTCGGAATCTTAAAGATAACCCATTCCGTAAATATATACATGACATACTTAAGATGTTTCAAGAGGTTGAGATGGAATCTTTTGTCTTAGAGTTTTTGACACGCTGCTTTGTTTATCTCATGCCCCAATTTCTCTTTGTTACACTTTTAACTGAATACAGAACCACGTGGACGAAATATCTTAACTTGAGGAGCCATATCTCTTTTCAAATTTTATATGTACTGAATAATATATGTAACAAATTTAGTTAGTATATTGATTCAAAATGAAAGTTTGTTATCAGTGCTTGATTAACCATTAAACTATAATTATATTTTAATTTATAAGAGTAACAAAAAAGCTTAACATTATTTAAACAGTAAAATATTCTACTTTTATTCAAAGCTACATTACTAGAGTCCCTGTAATTCTTAACAGTACTGAGAGGTGGGTGGAGGGTGTGCAAAGTGCAAAGGTGCAATCAATGTTTCTATTTATAGCGAGCCCGGGCCGACCTTTACTAGAGGCGTATAGAAATTGCAGTTATTCGTTGTAGATAGATATTTTATTTAAAAATATAAATACTTCGCTTTTATAATATAAACAGTTGACCTTGCAACTGTATCTGATAGAAAACTATAACCAGCAGCTTAACCGGCGATGAAGAAAATATTTTCTGAAATTAAATTGTTCCAGAATAAGCTATACATATGTATATCAATTCATCCATCTTCAATATCCTCGATCGATGCTCCTAAATATCCATTCTGTTTTGCAGAATAAGAACAAAGAAACAATAACATTTATAAGTTTATTCCTAAATATATTTTCTTTCATAATACATAATAGAGGTATCTTACAAACAAAAGAAGAAGAAATATCTAAAACAAGTGTCGTTAGCTCATTAGTCAGTAAAGTATACTTGTTCTAGTAATTAAACATTTAAACATTTTAAAACAAAATGTAAATAATTCCCTTGGTTTTTTAGAAGACAGGCTTTTTATGATTCCTTTATTTTGTTTAAGATGAATGAATTAGTTACTTTGTGTACAATCCGGGCTTTGTCCTTCATACAATAAAAAGATACAATACAAATTAAACGTATTTCATAGCGAGTAAAATTATCTATATATCTATTTTAAGGATGCAATCTCGATAGTTTTAAATGATTTAAAGCCTTCTAAATGTCAGAGTACGTTCCGAACCAATCTGCGAAATACGTCATATCCCTGTCCTGAGCTTTCTGTCTCTCTCTACAATCCCTGGGAAACCTAGAAATCTGCACAATTCAAACCAATCGAAGTTGAACTTTACGATCTTAGTTATAAAGCATACCGATTCAAGGCTATACATGACTTGTTGCATCTACGTCATACCATATATAATCAATACAAAATGTTACCAGGAAGCTGAAAATCGGGTACATACTTCATTTACAATGAAAATGTAAATCTTTTGCCTGTTATTGTTTTTAATTTAAATGTTATTTTGTTTACAAAGGCATATATATTTACTAATATTTATTATACTATTATATGTTCTTAGATAACTATAATCTATACTATAATATAATAAAATTTGTTTGTCTAAACGCGCTATTCTGAGAAACTACGAGATAGATTTGAAAAATTATTTTCTTATAATGATAGTGAGGTTCATAAAAAGAATTTATAAATAAACATCTATATATAAATACTTACTTCTTATTAAATTCCATATCAAATAAGCTGAATAACTTGTTTGGTTTCTTTGTAAGCAAATAATAGTATTTTGTCAAGGCAAAATGTATTCAATACTCCGTATTAAAATCAAAGATAAAACTGCACGAAATATTAATTTCTTATAGATTAGTAAATATCAATATAATTTAAGTATATATCGTATAGTATAGTAGTATAGTATAATCGAAGTATATATAGTAATAAAAATGTACCTAAACTCAAAATTTACAAAGAATGTTAATCAATATTTCTAATTCTGTATTAAATTGTAGTTAGAATTCAATAACGAATGAACATATATTAATTTTCGGTACGTTTAGAAAAAAAAATCCTTTGTCTCTGTCTGTTTGTCTGTTTCTTCAGACATGTACACCCATAATGCTAAATTTATTTATGAATCTTGTTTCAATGTGAAAATATAAAAACTCGTGATTTAATAAAGTATTTTTAAAAAAAGGAACACGAATCTCAAATTGCATCGTGTTTCCACGGAGTGTATTATCGAGTGCATCAATCAGAACGGTGTCAGCAAGGTGACGCTGTTCAATCAAATAATGTTAACACCATCAGACAATAAACGAACAAGCTTAAAACACAGAAAGAAGCAAATTTTTCTGGCAAATAACAATATTATATGAATATTTTGCTTTTATTAAGAAAATACAATTAGTAAAAAAAATTAAATAATTAATCTGAATAGAAAACGGATTTTTAACCTCCTTAAAAATTCACAAAAGAAATTGGTAGAACTTGTATTGGGATTACATTTACAAATCTATACAAAAATATTATCGGATAAAAGTTATTGTATTAGTAATAAGATTTATATTGGAATATCATAATAAAATATTTTGCTAGCTGTACGTGTTCCTACAGCAATAAATAACATCTGCGGGTTTAGACAAACTTTACCAATGAAACCTGCTGAGACGAGGCGCTCGTTGCTCTAAATTCCGTGATTGATCGATTACTACTAAAATATTACATAACCGCAACTGACTTAACAGCTTAGGTATTATATATGGAAAATAATATTATTGCTTCATAAAAATATACTTTACTTATATGTTAGGAAAAGGACTAAGACATCTTTTTACTTTAAAACATTAATTATTAAGCAACTTTCTTAATTGAGTTAAAATTGTAAATGAAATTTACTTTGGACAGTTTAAAAACACAAATGATTTGAACTATCCATATTAATAACAAACGCAAGCAATCTGACGTTTAAGTGAGTGGAAGGTTAAATTGGGGTGTAATCGGGTCAAGGTTACGTCAAATATTATCGAAGACGAACCTTCAACCGCCCTTCCTCGACATTGCGTTTGCCAATTGATGAATTATATTACAAATAAATTAGCTAGTTGAAGTATATTTGTTTTTTATATTTCGATATATTAGTTTCTTCTTTAATTAAATAAAAAACTGATATATAACTCGGAATAATATATATCTGAATTTATTTTTCATATTCGTTGCATAATTTAAATGCAAGGGAAGACTTAAAGACAACGCAACCTGATAAAAATGTCTTGATGAAGCAAATAATATTAAAAAACAGATTTTAATCGCGAAAACATTATTATTGTTTTAGTTCCACCAAAAAAAAGAATTGTTAGTCTTAATCCACCTCAAATCTCGATTTTCTTACACGAAGACAGCGCGTTTCATAACTTGGCTGTTTCTAAAGAAAAAGTATGTGTTCGAGTACACAACACAAATAGGCATTCTAATGATGATGTATATCTCGTAAATCAGCTATAAATCCTTTTGGAAGAAAAAATACACACTCCAGAAGAGCAATAACATGTAAATGCTAGATAAAATGAACGGAAACTCACTAGAGATTTTGAGGAGGACAGAGTGTGCAAACTAGAATCATGCAATTAAAATATTGTGTATTAATGGACGTAATTACTCTATGGAGTTAATCTAAATAAAACTGTGAATATGTTACTCTTGTACATTGAAGATATATTTATTTAGATATTTTTTGTGGGCTCTAAGTAAAACGAATAGAACGTTATAATTACTGTTTTAGAGATTTTTCTTCGTTTATTTGTGGTTGTAGTAAATTTATTGTAATATATAAAAATATTTTACTACGACATATTTTTTTTGGTAAATAAAGAAACATATTCTGCCTTAATTATAATATAACATGGCTATTTGTTTTTTTTTTAAATTTGGTAATTTGGTATAGGATGTTTTAGTTTAAAAAAAATCCGTCATGTTCATGGAACTGTAAATAAATATGTTTGTTTTTGAAATATAGGTCATTCATTTGGAGGAGGGAGGTTAGCAAACGAAGCAGCAGGCTAGCACCTAGTAAAATGAATTTGGTATAAAGAATCTTATCAAACTGATGTTATAAACGTAAATTTGTACGAAATTTTAATTCTATTGATATATTTCATTTTGTCTCTGAAAATAATGTTGCTTAACTATGACCGATAGCCGTAATATAAGTCCCATAGAAAAAATATAATATTATAAAAGGCTTAGTGAGCAAAAAATTTTAATAGCATTGTAATATTAGAAAATTTCTCGTAAGGTTTAAGAATAACACAGTTAACTTTTGCAATAACAGTAAAATAAAGAGTTCGCAAGCACTCGGCTTCCTTCGTAACCCGAAGTCTCAACAACTTTACACCAATTTCTTCATTGTTCGTCTTTGTAATAGATAAAAATAACATATTTTTTGTTTAATTTCAAAGTTATAAAGCTTTAAAACGAAACAACTTATTTATTTTTATAGATTAAATCATCTCTTTATGCATTCATCACGTAGAACGCATTTTTATGTAATTAGGACACATTTGCATAACAAGTTTATGTCATTCTTATTCAGTTTTAGTGGATTACTTGCTTCTCTGAAATAAATATGAAGTTACATATTTTCCATACATACAAATGATGTCGTTTTTACCTAAAGAGTTTATCCTCAACTGTACTACCTTGTCGTACATTTTTTTTATAAATATAATATAAAGAAGGCATAATCCAATAATCTTTTACAGAGTAACCCAGTACCTAGAGTACTTTGGCGTCTAAAGCCGGCACGCCACGTTGAATACTGATAAGTAATTTTTTGTTATTTAGTCTAATCTAGATTCCAGACTTAAGATTTTATAAATTTAAATTTTTCTGCACAAAGGTCGACGGACACTTTTATCTTTTAACATTTTACATATATTTTTTTTGTATAAATGTAATGTAAAGCCTATGGAGTCTTCTATTACAGGCATCCTTTGCTTTAAAGAAGGCTCTAAACACTAAATATTATAATTAAAGTTATAGAGACAATAAGTTATTATTATTAAAAAAAAATAAAAAAAAGGTATATCTGTTTTATGACTTTGTTTTATGGTCTAAAATAAATTGTGACGATTTTATAGTTTCTATCATTTGAAATTTTTTTACTACACAAACATAGTAAGATACCTCACGTACTCGTAGTTTTACTTTAAGCTATTAGATTATACAGTCTTATTACTATAATTATTACAATAATGCGTCTGAAAACTTTATCGTAAAATCTCCTTGAAGTTTTGTTAAGGACGAATACATAACGAAATTATTCAAATTGCGCAACATATTTTTTGACATACTAATTATGCAAATTAGAGCTTCATAAAGCGTATGGATTATGAGTATACAATTATTAATAACCTATATATCTATACAGACATACGTACAGACAGACATAGGTCTGTTTGTATCTCGTAGTATGACTCAAAAACTACTAAAGATATTAGAATCTATTGGAACTATTAGAAGGCGTACAGTTCCGGGCAAGTTACGGTATGTGGTATACATATATTTAAAAAGTAGAATTTGAACAATGATCCAGAACATATGTACTAGATAATTACAATTATGTAAAACAGCTAACATTTTGCTACTCAGTTGAAAACATGACAAAATCTAATAAAAACCGTAGGTAAAGGTCATAATATTAAACCTAAGTCTTAAATAAATCTATATACTAAATCTTGATATAATGATTTTTGGAGGTTTTTGAAAAATTTTCATATTTATTAATTACTGTAAACCCTAAACTCTACCCGATTGTGTCGTAAAAGGTCGGTACCGCGGGTTTGAAAAAGAGGCTTCTGCTGCAAATTTAACAACAAAAAAAATTACGAGAGCATCATAAAAACTGTTTCACGCAAAGTTGGAGTCGAGTCCTGGAAAAGGTCCTGGTAAAGGTGATGTAGTTTTTATGGCCCCAGCAAAGCTGTCTTTTATATAAGATACAGTTCATTCCTGCCTGGAATACTGTTCCTATCTTTGAGATAGCTCTGCGCAGTACCTCCTAAATGATCTCGACAGCTTGCAGCGAAGACACGTCCGTATCATCGGTATTTTTGGGATCACTAACTCACTAGAACCTTTGTAGTCGTGTAGAAGTATAGCTTCACTGGCTGTATTTTACCCCCTCTGTTCCGAGGAGCTCTTTTAATAATAGTAATCCCGCCCTGTTCTTTCCTATCCCGAACACGTGCTGGTCTGACGTGTCACCTCTTTACGATGCAAACGATTCAAACACGATCCAAACCGTTTGGCAAATCCTTTTTGTAACGCACTGTAAAAACCTGGTCTTATTTACCAGCGCAAGTGTTTCCATCCCCCTATAACCCCGAGTCCTTAAAGCGATGCGTGAAAAAGCATATGTCGAGGTAGTCTATTTTCATATTATGGATAACTATAATGATGATATTCAGTCTTCTACCAAGATTTACATCACATTGGCGAGCGAGCATAATAAGAAAAAAAAAGATGTTAAAAATAAATATTATATGAAAATAAGAAAGATATATATTAACATGTATACAGCTTATGTTTGTACAGAAGCAAAAAGATAACAAGATTATTTGGTATTTCATTAAGAAATTGGAGCTATTCCCTTTAAGTAAACAACATTATACTAAAGTATCAAGAGGACTCGCTTACAAGAGTCTTTAATAACATTTCCGGGGCGTTGGATGGGCACTTTTGGTCCCATAACATGGCTAACACATTCGCTTGATATAACGTCGTTAAATTTTATTATTAGGGACCACGAGGGATCACTTTATAAATCCAGATGTTACACACTGCATGTATGGAAAAATGTAGTTTTTTTTTATATTTATTGATACTTGATGGAGAGTACTTTAATTTAAATTTCTCTCTCTCTCTCTCTCTCTCTCTCTCTCTCTCTCTCTCTCTTTCTCTCTCTCTCTCTTTCTCTCTCTCTCTCTCTTTTATGGATGAAACTGTCACATTCACATAACAAAAGTAATATATTTCTGGAGTAATTATTATAGCTCTTTTAAAAATAGTTATCAATTAATCAATCATCTCTTATAAACATTACATTCATACTGAAGATTCTTGTCGTTACATACTTATCATCACTTCAAATAACACGAGAACAAATCCTATACAGTTGTTGCAGTCTTATATCACCATCACCAAACTTATAAGCTTTAAGATGAGAACTAGTGTACTAATACATCACTTTTTAACACTTTTTATACAAAAACGTCAGCTTTCCAAGCTCGTAGGTACTTAGAAGTAATGATTTATAGAGAAGTGATCTGCGCTATTAGACGAGGTTTCGGGAAGTTTTATGACAATTGATCTTCTCTTTTATGGTATAATCAGTATATGTGTTTTGGTTAATGCTTAGGTAATCAGTTTTTAGCAAGTAAAATCAAGTAATTATTTTAATTACTCGATTGTTTCAACAGCTTTCAACAGGGATTCACGAACGTATTTCTGTTTCTCTATAATGTAGTCTATCTACCTAGATGTACATTCTTATATACTTATTTCAATCTTCCCATATGAACTTTTAGTCTCTATCTACATACATCTCTTCACTCTCTGGACTATCCATCACCAAAGACGAACACTTCTAAAAGACTTCTCTTTCACACTCGGGTCAAAACCAGATTGTGATATAATATAACATACATATATTAAATCTTAAATCACTTTCATAGAAATTGTTATTTTTACCGTTTTTATAAGTCTTTCTAATAAACCCCTAATTGGTTTGGATCCGAAACATCATAGTACACGATATTACGTTATACGAAAATTAAACTTCAGAAATATAATATTTTGAACAAAGTTCAACAATATCAAAAAAGATATTTAAACAAAACCAAAATTATAGAGGAGCAAAAAAGTTTTAAATCATTATTTACATATTTTTCAAAGATAATCATGTCGTTACTTTTTTTAAATAAAGAATTAAATGTAATAATAAATTATAATTTTCGCTGATATTAAAACACACACATTTATTTTATTTGTTATAAGATAACCCTTCGACCTTTAGACGCCTTTACACCTTTATTATCTTCTTTCTTAAATCAAACTAACTGCTTGTTTTAGAAGTAAACTTGAGTGGTACGAACGTATGGTTAAGTTTGTTTACAGTCCCCATTGCTAGACTAAGTTAACTAATTACTTAATATAAGTCAATGTACATAACATTATTGAACTTTCATATTATAAGGTCAGATTATAATATATTTTAAATTAATTACTGATACCTAAAATGTATTAGATATTTGTAATTAAAATATAGGTTGATTGAACGACATAATTATAAAATATGGTAAATGAGTTTTATAAGGTTTTGGTAATTAAAAATATAATTTTAACAGTAAAATCATACGAAAACACCACCACATAATATTATAAAATTAAATGCTTGATGAAAAAAGTTTAGGAAAGACTTTAACACAATATATATATATTGTGTATATTTCTTTTTTATCATCTCTACACATAATAAATATGTTTGCCTCTTTATGTAATTATTTTGTTGCCGATCTCAGGAATACCGAGCAACCTACTGGATAGATTTTTAATTTAGTGTTGCTGTAAATACGTATTATATCTATATATAACCAATCAAAATTGATATTTTGATTGGTTATATATAAATGTTCTGATCACAGAAAATAAGAAAGAATGGATCATTATCATCTTTCATACATTTTCAGATTGATTGATATTATTACATAAAAGCATGAAGCAGTGATAGATAGCTTATAATTGCATAAGAGCTAAAAGGGAGTACAGATAAAGTCGCTGGAAACAGTTAGTATAATATAATATACAAGGACGACCGTCTATCATAGTAATTATTTTTGTCATTCATTTATATCAATTCTAATGAACAATTTTTGTATCTCCGTTCATGATATATGTGACGTTTATATATTAACATCACAAAGTAATAAAATGTATATGTTATTACAAGTATATGTGTGATATTTTAGTTATTATTATTATTCTTCAGCCATATACTAGTCTACTGAAACAATATCCTATGAAAACATTGTAACGCCCAAAAATACATATATACGGTTTCTGTTTGATACATTTATGTTATCTTAGAGAAATGAAACTATATATATTATAAATAATGTAAGTCGTGAGTATTAATTTGATAAACGTGGACGCAACTAGGTCATATGACTTTAATGAGTGCAAAATATTAATAATATTATATAATATTAAAAAAGAATATTTGAGAACGTAATAAAATTCCAATTTAACACATTAAAACTTCAATTGGTGGCAATAACAACAAACACACTACGGTAAAACAAATGTATTTTTCCTACATTACAGTGAAACGTACACATTTAACGAGGAAACCAGGTGGTGTCTTGGCATCCTTAAAATTAAATAGGATCCCAACTTTGTTTGATGCTTGTAAATTTGTCAAAATAATTCGAAGTTGGTATGATATTTCACCAGCACGGAAATTTTATTAAACAGCTGAGCCGAATCCCTTAGGAGTTTGCCATAGAGATGGATACTCTCTCTTAAAACAATTAGTCTTTTCAATATTTATTATTATAAAACATTTTATTTATTAGGGTCATGTTATATCGATTAATTAATTTACATATAAATATCAAGACCGGCTGGTTCAAATACTTTTTTTAAATTAAGCATTCGGATTTATTTTAAATTATAAATTAAAGAAATTAATGTCTGTCTGATTTTCATATTCAGTTTTTAACTTAATATACTAAAGATAAATACTTCTATAATATAAAACTAAAATGAAGTTAAACAAAGTTATACAAAAATATATAACGTGATGCCCTAATTAATGTAACTCGTTAGTCTTGATCCTGTTTTATTGTCTTCAAGAAATGTCATTTTAACAAGCTTGGTCGTAGAAAATCTTTTAATGAAGTAATATTCAAACTCAAATTTACTTAATAATAACTAAATTATATTAATAACATCCAAAAAATAATCTTATTACTTCTAATACAAAATAATAACAAAATAATTTAAGTATCTCTTTGTACGAATTAAAAACAAAGGTATTCTTATCTTTTGATAAAAAAATATTTGTGTTATTTAATAATAAAGCTCCTTTGTTTTAAAATATAAGACCAAGGATCTTCTTTTGTCGGACAAGGGTTGCAGGGACATGGGTGCTATTATATTTTATATTATCTACCGTTAAGATAAAAATATCGGAGCCGAATTGAAAATAACCCGGCCGCGTGAAATGGTCTTTTGTATAAAGCGTCGCGCTAAGGACTGTGACCTATTTCTAGCTGGCGGGTGTTCCCCGGGCCTAGCTGTTCTATTGACCCACATGTACGCAGGCTTTGACGTCATTTCGAGCTCTGACGTCACGGAGCTACAGGCTGCTCTTTGTGCACTACAAGATATTTATATAAAAACTAGATCTATACTTGTTTACTCGGACAATTATTATTGTATCTATTTATTATCTGGTGATTTCGCTAACTTTGTATTGTCTAAAAATAGTAATTGTACGGATTTTAGGTCGTTTATTTTTTTTTACATATATTTTTTTTCATCTTCTTTCTTTAAATCTCTTGATTTTACAATGGAGATCATCTTACTTTTTAATGTAGACAAATTAAGCGACTGAACAGACCAGCAAGTATATTATTATTATTTTGAGTAGCCTTTGATAAAACGTAATCGATACGTCAATGTTTTCAAAACAATTAACATATTACACAAAAATAAATATAAATGATAAACATATTTTTTCAACCAAGCAGCCTTGAAACCGTGCATTGTAAAAAATGTTATAATAACAAAGAAACACACAGATATTTTTAACATATTTACAAAAAAGTTTATTATTGTGAATATGTGATTTTACTTTGGCTTGTATTTTTAAACTATTATTTTTTATATATATCTATCATCCAATTTTTTAATTATTGAATAAATACAATATTTATAAGTCTAGGTATTAAAAATTTTAATAAACTGTATTACACATAATAATCATACCTTACTTACTTTTCTTTTTTTTTTTTGGTACCTTTGTAGCACCAACCCACTAGTAAAGAGAGGTTTAATTGTAGCTAACATTACACCTGTACGGGTGTTTATTACCTTTAAAATTCTACAAAACTGCGTGGTTAGTGTCATCCTTTGGAAAACCAATCATATATATTTGCTTCACAAAATAAAATTTAAAAACACAAGCCAAAATAAATTATTTATAAAAAATGTCGAATGAAAATATATTACTCACCACCCTTTAAAAAGCTTTGAATTATTTTAATTAAATATAACGTGGAAATAAAACAAAGTTAAAACAAAATAGAATACGCTTTCAAAAGAAAAATCATTAGAAGCATCCACCAGATATTCTTTTTTACTTGTTTCATTCGTTCGGGAATCCATTAGTTGTCCATGAAAAAAAACAGATCGCTTCGGAGCGTAGTTTTCAGCTTATCGGTTTTACTGCTTGCGTCTCACCCTCCGCTTACATATCATAGATAAATGAAACTAATAGTTATAAGTTACTTTTTAACTCCAACTAATAGGGCGTATTCCTAACAAAAGATAGATTAAACCTCAATATTATAAGTAGTAATTTACTGAATTATAATTGATTAGGTATTGTGCTACAACTTGTACTAGACGGCTCCAAAAATAGTAAAACGAAACATTGTATTTTTTTAGTTTAACAGTCATAAATCTTAAGAGTTCTAGTTATATAAGTTTATATAGTAAATAAAGTCTCTGTTCAGAGTTACTCTGGCTATAAAACCCGCGTCCAGTCGTCATGGTTGACTTGTATTAAGGATAAGTGCTCAGAAGACACCGCGTCGCCTCACATAAAACAGCTAAGGATTACTGTTTTGGCTTACGTTACTTTATACGTATTAATGGCAGGCTTTATATCTATCCTGAGGTTATTGACTCCATCCGCCTGTACTGAGACGTGGTATTCATTTATTATAATTATATATTTTCAGGTGTTTTTCTTTCTATTCAGCATGTACCTACTGCGAGCATAGCGTACTCTCGTTCTCAACACGCAAGGTTTCACTTTGCTTTCTTTTCCTAGTAACTCCTCAAAATTTAAATTGTCTGTAAGTATATTAAGTTTATTTACATAAATAGAAATTGCTCAGTCTTGCCGCGTTGACTAACTTTTCGTTCTATATTTGAATATTTACTCTGTCTCAAGCTATCTGTCATCAGTCAATTTATTATCACACGATCATAGATGACACTAAGATCTTAAGATCACATCATTTCATCACATCACATCTTAAACTCCTACTTAGTACTGGAATTTTAAATTAAAAAAAAAACATATTTTAGATTATTTTAGAAGCAGTTGTGTTACAAATACAAATACTGCCACTATTATATCATACTATCTTATACCAGCGGTTTCGCCTGCGTTGTTCTTAGATATAAAATAGTTAAATTTTTAGTACAAATAAAATTAAAATTATGTAAGACTAACAAATAAAACCAAAACCTAGAAAAAATCGAAAAAAGCTTTAAAAGATAAATATTTTATTATCAAGAATAGAATGTACAAAAACACTTGATCCAAACTCAGATATATCCGTAAGCCATTTGATACTTTTTCTGGATCAAAAGAAATCTATATGGGTCATAGTCTATCTATCCCTGTGAAAAATGTATTTCTTATTTTTTTCTCATAAAATATATACCTCTAAATATTGTTAATTATGTTAGCCCAAAAAAAAAAAGATATTTCGAATATAATTAAAATTTCATTATATAAAAGTTACTATTATTCGGGAATCGCAAAACCCTAAATTTAAATCATAAGCAAAATTACAATGAATATCCCCTGATATTCCCCTGGTATAAGAATTTAGTAGTTTATATCCCTACATAAACTACTAAATTCTTATTTTAAATAAATAATTGAACAGTATCCTTTGTAACTGTTTCTTTTATCTCACTTACGTAACTAATATTAAACAATCACACGAAATGTCGTTTAACCGTGAAATTGTGTGTAATTATTATTTGCTTATCAGCTCACGTTATGGTGTGGAACAATAAATCGTTATATAACTACGTTATCACAAACTCTAACCTATAACAAAGTCACGTGGTTTGAAAATTGCCTCGTATTCTTAGATTTTTTGTGTACCTGTTTTATATTTTAAATGGATACTATTTTTGATTTTTATTGTAATGTTATAAAATAACTTATCCGAAAAATCCGATTCATTTTCTAAGGAATTGTCACTTAAAGAATGGGATTTGGTTTATCCTCATCCCGGTATAAAACTTTCAATAGCAATTTCTAGTCACAAAGAAAATGCGTATGGAAATGTGTTTCAATATTAATGGAATCACATTTTTGACTTGTATATGCGATATAATGTATAAGTTTTGGTATGTTTAAGATCTTTATTAAAAAACTTTTGTAAAGTGGTAGCTTATAGATTCATATTTCAGCGCTGGTCACAAATCTTTCCAATCATGGCACGGGTGCTGAGCTTCAGTTTAAACCTCAACGATGCAGCACAACGGATTTGAAGGGTTTAAAAAATAACAGTTTTGAATTCAAATACAACAACAAAACAGACAAAAAATATCTACTATATAAAGCGTTTACTCTTGATATATTATATTAGTATAATACAATCGACTTTACAGTAAAGATGTCAAAGAGATGCTTTTGCTCTTCACAGAGGAGACAATGTTGTGATTTGTAAATAAAAATTCTGATTACATCTCCTCGCTTGTCTGCAAGATAAGTGTTGCGACCACGGTCATACAATGCATTTTAAATATACCAAAATATGTGTATATTTTCATATGTACAAATCAGAGCTATATTTAACAAATTCACTAGAACATATTAAACATAGCAATTTCAAACTAAATAACGCGTGTTATGAAACAAATTCGCTAATAAGTAATAAACGAGAAATCCTGTGTTTGTTAAATATTAGGAGAATGTTTCGTGAGAAATGCCATTAACAATATTTCGTACTATCAAGTGACATTGAACTTGGAAAGTATTTAAGGAAATATTTTACTATGACTGTCAAACTAACACACTACAGGGTTGCTGCTACAAAATATAAAACAAATAATTTAATTATATGTTTTAGTGTGTGCTAATATATCTACATATATTAGTCTATCGTATACCAACTAATTTAATTAATTCATAACTTTTTTATTAGAGTACTAAATTTTGTACAAGCATTGTACGTTTATTAATAAGAGAAACCTTATATTTTCCTTACCATACATATCTTACGTTCGTTTTCAAATAAACTCTTGCAGAGCTAATGTTGTAAATATTTAATCGAAGTAATCTTCCCTTTCTGTGCTACAGATGTTTAGATAGTTGGTAGGTGATAAAGTTTTCGTGTTTATTGCCTGGCGTCCAACTACACTGAGATAACAGTCTGATGATTAAAGACAGACCCTTACTGAAAGGATATCATAATGAGAATTGTTATCAAAATATTTCTATTATATTTCTTAGAAACGATTGACTTCTTGATGTACCTTTTCGAAATTGATTACAAAGTCTAGAATAAGACATTAGCTGTTCCCCCGACGATATTCTCGTAACGACGGATGGTACAACGAATTATTAGCTCATAACTACTGATTGAACTTGAACAGGAAACATAAACAGCAGAAAATCGGTTATGATTATATCATATTGTGATGCCATTTAGCTTATAACTGTCCTCAATACATAGACTACCAAAAAAAATACATTCAAGGCCTTTAAAGTAGCTCTGCTTTGCTCAGTTTGCTCTCATAAAAAGGAGATAGGGTGTAACGGACTAAAAAACTCTGTGATGCATCCTCTCGTGGCTGTGCATTTATGTCACAAAAAACCATGTATTTTTGGCGTTTACTGATATCCATCATGGTTCTTCTAAGTGCAAAAAACCAATACAATAACATTAGCTACTTTTACGTCGCTAACGAACCGACATGCAAATAAACATTAACATTGATATGAGTTGTAGTATAATTATATTCGTCTATATTTTTAAGGAGAAAGTCAGTGCCAGTATTTCATATAAATTAATTAATGGAATAATAATTATCCTTAAAACTCCGTTTCCTGTTAAATTATTTTGCAGCTCCTTTGAAATTAATTCATGTGTCTATCGTTATCCGAGAGTTCTAGGTATTTATGTAAAGTTTTGTATATAAATATATATTGCTATTGCTTAAAGCTTTAGGCACTCGTATTCAAATTATATTGATAACGTAATTAATGTTGTTATTTTTTAATCAAAATTCATGCATATAATATAATACACATTTACATATATACGTAGTTAATATATGACACAGAACTGAAAACAATAGTTTAAAGATTGCTGTCTATTTATCAGTTTGTTGTTCGATTGCGCAGATAGTACTGAAACGGTTTTTATTATATTATAGTATAGTAAATAAGCAGAATTATAATCTTACAAAAAGCATATTTTTTTGCTTTAAAAATTCTTACGGTATCATGAAAAAGTACAAAAATTATTAAATAAATAAATAAATACAAGCTTTTCAATCGAAAATCTTAAATTATACCAGTTCCATTGTTTTCTCCTTGAAATAACATTGGAATACATCCTTTATAGTCGCTGCTCGCGTCAAGTTCTAAATGGAAAGCAATAACAGTTGTTAAACTCATGCTCTGTCAGATATCGTGCAAATGTTCATAAAAACATTTGCATAGAAAATATTGCGACTGAAACAAAGAGCGCAGACTGTTTAATAAATAATTGAAATATAACTATAATAAACAATACTTGTTTAAAAGTTTACAACCAATTCAGTTAAGTTTCTATTTAAGATAATGAAAACGCTTTGATCCGAGCTGCAGTTATGCAAAATAAACTTAAATTTTATATTAATAATAAACAAACAAACATAATCCGTTTCATGAATATATATTTAGTGAATTAGCTCGTGTTCGTTTGCATTTTACTTTTATCCCAAACATATGCGACGTCAGCGATGATAAAAATTTGTATCGTTGAGGAACGTGCCTCAGAATACTCCCATCCACGCTCTTTAATAACATGTTCACCGTCCAATCACCTGAGAGCTAATAAAATTTTATGATTGCAACAAATGTACCTCACAGTAAAAGGTTTAAATGCAATTTTAGAGAGAAAACAAATAGCACTGTGTAACTACTGTAAATGTAATTAAAAAAACTACTATTTCGGATACACTTTGTTGCCAATTCACAGTAGTTTAAACGTAGTTTCAACGTGCCTAAATGTAAAAATGTTACAATTGTTTAATAAATACTGTTTTTATATTATGTACGCAGATATAACACACATTTTCATTTTATTATTTAATTAAAAGTACAGCTTGAGTTGAAATCAATTAAAATATTGTTATAATTGTTTATCTCCAGTTTCCTATCTCACTAAGAGGAAGAGTTTATCTGTCTTATGCGGGCACCGACAAAGTTGTATGCGGCGCTAGAACGATAGCCTTAGAGTTTCCTTTGAGTTAGTTTCTAAGAACTAAAGTTATAACACGATTTGCATCGAATTTCTGCTTAAATATTATAGAACCATACTACTACTATATTTATTTGTCGATTTTCTAAATATAATGAACATTAATATTCAACATTATACTATAACGCTTCTACGTAGTCTGGTTTTAGATTCATTTTCTGATGTAATCTCCTCCATGAAACATTCAACAGTAGCGTGGAAAGGAAAAGACAAATTGAAAATATAAATACAGAGAAGGAACGTATCGTTTCGAAAATGAGGGAATGAATTTTAAAGGAACCAAATTGAAATAACAGCTGTAGCTTGCAATTCAACCGTTCATTTGAACATTTACAAGTATGCAAGCAGACCGCAATCTCAACCCGCATAATATTTTAGTGTGTAATGAAGAGAATTGTTCAAGTGATTAGATTTCTGTGTTCATATCATACTAAAGATTTAAAGAGATTTATATAAACTTATATATTTATTAGTAATTTATAAAGTAGATAAAATATTAATTCAATATATTATGGAACCCAATCTAATGGCACAACACACTATGTTACAATAAATAAATTAAGGTATATCATAAAATACTTGGGGCGTAAAGATGCTGCTGTATTAACAATCTCCGGTCCTCCAGACGTAATAAAAGTATATACACATAATATAACTCTATAAATTGATATAAATGACCTAACTCCAATATCTTTTTCAATCTAAGTACACTCCAAAAGTTGTAACTTGTATGAATGCAGAGTTCACCTCCCTCTGGACGTCTACATAATTATCTCTTTCGTGGTCCCACAGAAAGGAAATAGCATTGTTGTAGCATTGAGATCTTTTCTGGGCAAGTGTAACGACAGTGATGATACGATACCGGTTGAATTGCATCGCTTTGATCTTGCGCATGAGTTCACCGGCTACACGGAGGGCTAGAGCAGGGGACTCCTGGAACATAATTGATAAAGGTATAATCACACTTTCACTTTCACTTTTACTATATATATGTATATGTAGTAACAGTTGTATAAATAATTACCTAAACATAAATCATTTTAAAAATCTATCAATAACCGTATTTGCTTATTAATTTAGGATAAAAAAACTATATAATTTCCTTTAATGATACCTGCATGTTATATTTATGTCCTGTCCAGTGTTCATCGAGTATTTCATCTGTGGCCATCTTTACTGAAGGTAAATGAAATGCATAATTAGAGTCCAGCTGGTAGGTCGGGAGATACGACAATGGTGGCCGCTTAAATTCTATTGCAAGCTGTGAATTTAAACAGTTATATATTTAAAATCAATCACAAATAAAATCGAGAACCTTGCTTCCTTTTTGTAAAAAGGAACATTAGATATATAAAATATAGTATTTTCTTAGATTTTCATGAGTACACATTTGAAATAAAACTATTTTTACGGATTAAAACTCGCGTATAATTTGGTTACATTTAATTTTAAGCCGACGTTTCGGATACTTTGCAGTAATCGTGTTCACGGGTAAACGAGATGTAAGTGTCTGTCAGTAAGTCAGTTAATTAATCATCTACCTCCAACGGTTCCTTATTTTGTGGGCATAGAATTCCGGATGTAGACAAAACGCACTAACGGTATCCTGACGTCACACATGTGAGATTTTACAGTATTTATGAGTGGGTGTTAGAAAAGCACCAACCACCAAAATGTAACCAAATTATACGCGAGTTTTAAACCGTAAAAATAGTTTTATTTCAAATATATAAAATATTATTGTATAAATATTTTTTCTACCTGTGAAGTCCTTTCTACAGGTCTTATCCCAGGAACACCAGAGAATCCAAAAGACTGTCTCCGAACCTTCAACCGACTAGTTGATTTTGGCCCCAGAGCCATTTGTGATCTTGTCGCCGATTGACTCTTCAGCCGCAGCATCGATGCTTTACTTTTCTTGCCTTCTACGTCCTCCATTATCTTAAAAATGACCAGAAATAATTATTTTATTTTATTAAATATACTCTAAATAGAATATTGTTAAGAAAGCTGAGTATTCTGAATATCCTTCCCTGTTGCAAACAATGTTTGTCAGACATAAACATCTGTCATTTTTGTATATTTATTGAATTTTAAAAACTATTTATAATTCTTTTTAGGTTTTAATATAATATTTAAGTTTTTATAAAAAAAACAAACAGCTCGAATAAACTGTATTTTGTACTTGAAAAGATAAATAATTTTATCATATATTATTTTTGATAGCGGTCAAATTAAATTGGTCAAACAAGAAAGTGTCTTCTCTCATTTCTTCTCTTTTAAGTAATTAACTGTTATAATATTAATTAACACATCTACAACCATACCTTTCCGTTTTCACGTTTACTTGAAGTAATGATGAAATTAATTTTATTAAGAACAAGTAAATATATAATGATTATAAGATAATATTTTTTTCAAGGAAGGAAGTTAATATGATATGGCTTGCACTCATTCGAATCCAATTATTTCTTTATAGTGTTTGGAAATCCTCCAAACAGTATTTGCATAGTCCATGGACCCACAGTTATCGCACAAGATGATATAAACAGAAAGGTTGCAAAAACCCGACAGGCCTGTGACTCAGTCTAAGCTGATCAGATGAAATCTATAAAAACGAGGAGTCTGGTACTAAGGAGTCTGGTACTAAACTAAGAGTAATCATGAGTCTCCCAGAACTTACCGATACACTTCCTATTCCACTGTTCGAATAACAATAAAAAAAGACAGCCAAATGAGTAGGTTTCTGGAGACGTCCTCCATACACGACCTTCCTATACAACACCAAAGTATCTAACCCGAATAAAGTTAAAAAGGACTACGGAACCCTCAGTAATGCTTGTTTATGAACTCTTTATTACCTCTGGGGTACAAATTTTCAATAAACAATAGAAAACTCGGTCAAGTAAAGTCGAAATACGCAATAGTTTTAAACAATGGAACGGAATTTGTTATTGAATGACGATCTTTCTTTTATATTTATTTCTATAAAGTTTATTGGATTTCAACCGCTCGTGTAGGTTTGAAATACTTTACCAAGAACTGTGATTCTCGAGTTTTATTTATCGAAGATATTTGTTATGTTTTGATAAAATATCTTTGTTTTGTTTCCATTTGATATATCATTTAGAAAGTAATAACGAGATTCGATATTTATAATGTACTACATATTGCGACAGAATTTACTTAATACAACAACAATAATATAAATACTCGTGTATATTTCATTTACTCTCATAATATAAATTGATATATAAAAACTACTTGTGTCTGTAACCTATTGGAAAATATCAAAAAATTTTAATATACTACACATCAATATTTTTATTAGATCAATCAAAATGACTTAACATATCCAATCATGAAAATATCGATTTCTCTCCAAATTACTTTTAATATTTATGAGGTGAATAAATGGGAGTGCGCTTCACCTAATGGCCAGGACTGCTAATGCCTTTTTTTGTGATAATAAAAGAATCACAAAGACATTGTCAGCCTTTGAGGAAGTGGTTTTTATTAATACCATTTTGTACCGACCTTATAATGTTGCATTAAAAAACTTGTTTCAAAATTTTGTTGCTTCTGGAATAATGTTTCATAGCAGGATGTGTCTTCTTATAGATGGATGAGTTGTGATGATGGTTGTGATGATATTTTATTTCCTGCTATGCAGTGGTACAGACTATTAAGTTCTTTAATTTATTAAATATATTGTATGGCGAGTTAAGTGAATCTCTCATAGATGACATGTCCCTACATTAGTTGTTCCTTTCTAACTGAAGTTAACTTCTCAAGTTAAGGAGCTGACATATCTCTTGTTCCATGTTCATTCCTAAGTCCCACAGTTTTCACCGCCTGTAATCTAATGGTGTAATCTAATGCGTTAATATTTTATAACTCAATATAGCTGACGCTATATTGTGTAAAATAGTTTGATTAAATTAATCTGCTACTAATAACTTCTCCGTGGTAGTTTTCTCTCTATTCTTATATATAAAACTTAAAATATAAGAGCAAGTAGGGAATGTAGGGTACATCATTTATTTAACATGTCATAACGATAATTTGCAACAAAAACTATTTTTTTTTTCTTAATTATTTTAATATCTAACACGCTAATAATAATTTCAATCGTCAATAATGTGCTGTAAGATAACTTAGCTCATAAATAATTATCCGTTAACACTCTGTTTAAATCCTTAACAAAACAACATAAAAATGTAATCGCAATTATTATTTCACGTTTCCCGTCCCAAAATCCGGGCGTTGCGCTGAATTATGTGTCCGTTGGGACGGAATCTACTCTGGAACTTATATATTATTCAATCTCTCTTCAGGTATGATGTTTATTAGTCTGAAAATAAATTCGCTTTTATGTCCAGTGACCTTTGTGGAGGGCTAACCACGGCTGGCTTAAATGTTTCGTATGAGGTTACCGCTTCTGTTAATCAAAGTTTTTATATAAAAATATAAGTCACTATAGACTATAATGTAATAGAGCTGATGTTGCCACCGACTTCCGTCTCCTTTCCCGTATTTCGACGTAGAAGAATAAGTCATCTACGATCAATTTAATTTTATTACAACATACACATTATGTTTTATTTCTATTATAATCCTAATTTATTAAAAAAAAATAAATAAATATGGAGTATAGAGTATCCTGCGTGTTGATAAGATATCATAGAATTTCTAAACTGTAAACAAACAAAAAAGTTAATTTAGAAAGCAAAAGAAGTAGTTTGATTTTCCATCTTGCGTCATATCTTATAATTTAGTTTTGTTTAGAGGCAAAGCTAACATAACGAGTTGCAGTTGAATGCACTGCACTCGCTCCCAACTGAAGCCGTTGACCCTGAACAAGATGAAGTTTAGGATTACATTATAAAAGAGATGTCACACAACTTTACTCATTTAAAAAAATATTCTTAATATTTAAAAAAAATAAAAGTAGTACCTATACTAAATATACTATTATGTAACATTTGATATATCCATAAAAAATGTTTTCAAACAGATTAGAATTGATAATATATAATTTAATCATTTATATCTTATTATTAATAAAATAAATAAGTCACAAAATTATTGCTTTTTGTCAATTTATTTAAATTAATAAAACGATATATTCTTTATAATATAAATGATGAATACGTTTATATAACATATAGTAATATCAGTACAATGAATGTCTCTCGTAAAGTGATTCAACTTCAAAGGCGGGATTGCATCATAATATTATGTATATTCAGAGACCTATGATATAATATCTTAGTATTACTTATGAAAATGGATTCTACATTCATAAGACTTACATTTATTTTTATTAACTTCAAAATTAAAATAAAAGCAAAATAATAAGGTTTTAATATGATTTGAATTTATTTCTAACAAAACTTTTATATATAATTATCCAGCTGTATTCAGCTAATGAGTAACGGATTGGCAATAGTTCACGCCGCGAATCGGCCATGCTAAGAGCTTATCACTAATCCCGAATGTGTTCGAAACTAATCTGGAAAATATCGATAGTAAATACGTAAGTACAGCCGGATATTTATATATAATAGTAATGGTGGGTCATAATAGTTTAAATAATAAAAATGTTGGTTTTAAAACTTCTTGTTAATTCACAAATGATTTAAAGACAATCATAAATAATTGTTATTTTCGTGTTGTTATAAATAAACGCGATACGTCATAAATTTAAATAAATGTTATCGTTTCATCTAGGTTCCATCAGGTACCAATCGCGGGGTGAATGCCCTAACAGACTTCAAAGCATAAACTCGATTGACGTACCCATGCCATATCCATGTAAGGGTTGTCGCTCGGAAAATTACGATGTATGAGATATGTTTAATTAGATAAGGGTTGTCACGCCAAGTATGTTGCAGTTAATTTAGTCAATGTTTTGTTTGTTGAATATTACATTGCTTACAGGGGTGTCGCTTTGATTATTTCAGGTATACATCTTAAAACATGCTATAACACTGAATTATGTAATATGTATACTAAGATTTAATACTAAGCTGTAACACTAAGGTTTTGTGAGAATATTCTTAAATAATAACTTACCTTATAAATATTATAAATAAATTAATGTTAATCCCTAAAAGCTGAAAGTGTTGTTTAAATATAACAGCATGTACCTGTTGATAGATGGCAAAAAACTTTTTTACAGCATATCTGTGTAAAATAAAATTCCCTCGGAACATATTTTTTTACAAATAAACATGGAATTCCAATAAATCTATTTTAGAAGCAGGAGCAAGTATTCAACAAACACACAAAGGTGTACACATGACAAAGGATGTGTGGCTTTTACGGAAAAAGTCCTTTGTCAGATTGCAAGAGATTTTTTTTTCCATTGCCCACGTGAATTCTCACTGGTGCAGTGGAATTCTCAATCATTAATAACATTCAATGCGATGTTCATTTCAGACGGCCTCTATGATCTACTTCAGTTGTACTTGATGAATGATGACGTCACCTTCACATTTTTATTGTCTGATTTGAATCGGTTTTTAACTCGCTGTTTTTATATTCTTCTTACAAATTTATAGGAAATAAATTGAGAATGATATTATATTTTTATAAGAGTTATCAAAAATATTATAAGTTTATTATTCTGTACATATTATGTAAATTATTACAAATTTCGCGCTGCTCGCCATAATAAATTCTGCCGCCTAGCACTTCGAAGATGTTATTATTGATGATGCCGTCCTATTTTGACATAAAAAGGTTGACACGTAGACCTCTATACGTAATCTTTTACCGTCTATCCATCATGTGTTAGCAATTTTGAAGAGACACCTACAATACAGGGTATACCCTGTCTATATAAATATTAGTGGTGATAAAACGAGCAGACAGTCCACCTTATAATATGTGGTCAAAGTCACATTAATCATTTTATAAAAAAAAAAAAAAAAATTTTTTTTTGGAAATTTGGTCACTTCTATTAACACATGCACATGTCAGTTCTTTAACTAATCCAAAATTACAAATACTTTTTGTCAATAGCAAATATACGGTACTCGGAAATAATAAAAGACTATGTTACGTGAATACGCATCGACTGGTACCAAATAGAAGACAATTGCATCTCTCGCAAGAAAATAAAGCTTATTTACAAGCACATAACATATTATCTAAGATAGTATCTAAATAAAAGTATCTAGAATTTCATAGGACACCTCAACGGAAAGCATTAAAAAAACTCCGATTTTGAAAGTCAGGGTCCTTAAAATAATGTAATAAATTAATTAATTAATTTGTTCTTTGAAGTTTTTGACTACTACTATACTATTGAGACCACCTAGCCAGTAATACGGTTGTCCTAAAACACTAAAATGTTAACTGATCCTTCTATCTGTATTGCAGAATCCATGCGACCTTTACAAAATTTTGTTGAGTCGTTTGCAGGGTTGTTATTATGATAAACATTGTTAAATTTCATTTAAAAGAGCAACTGTTGAGTTTCTGGCCAGTTCTTCTCAGCAGAACAGCATTCCGAGCTGGTTGTTGCTTATTCATGAACTTATTACAGATAAATTTTCATACTTTGATAATTGACGATTCAAAAGTGCTTGTAAATGTCTATTTGAATAAAGATATTTTGAATTTGAATTTCAAATGACATAAATGCTTTTATAATTCCTTGCTGTAACCGCTGTTATTTTGCTGAGGTATAATACATCTAAAAATAATGCTACTTCAGACTAAATACCTTCATGTCAGAGGTCTAAAGACCATTAAGTAATCAGTATAGTTACCGGACATTTCACAGTGCTAATTGTAACTATGTCATGTAGCAGCTGCTAAGCTCGCTCGTTCATTAATTAAGGCTTGCATGGTCAGCTTATAACAAGTAACTGAGTAAGCTGTTAGTGTATGGAAGTCTTTCCGACATTTGGATACGAGTGCTGGTATGCTGATTGATAATATGTTCGCTATATTTATATAATAAAAAATCTATATAGTTTTTTTAAATATATTTTTAGTGTCTTTTCAGGAGGAGTCGTTTAGATCCTATTTTAATTTTTAATATTTATTAAATAACAAAATAAATTAGATGATTTTATAAGCATCTGTATCGCCTATTTTCTATAATTTTTTTTCGCCAGTTTTTTATATTTTTTGCTACTTCTTGAAATGCGTGACGTCGCTATATCAAATCACAATCAATATACTACTACTTGACTTATTTATGATAAAAGTTATTGCATTTACAAACACATCACAAATTACTTACATACCCTGTAGTTATCATGAAGATTATGTAAAAATATTTCTAATAATTAATCTATATTTAAGTTATGGTTAAAATTATTATGATGAAAGTTACTGACCATAAATTCGAATATCTTTATTTATTAATGTATATATTTTAACTTATTACTATCTCTTTTATTTTAATTGTCCCATGTTAACTTTATTCCTATGGCGGCATTACTAATATAATAAAGCCCAATATATTTTAAGAAAGAATAATATATTAGTTAAAGTTATTTAAATACTAAGCCGCCTGTTCTGTTTCTGAAACTATCTATCAAAAATTGACATTTTAAACAGTTTCTTAAGAAACGTGGAGAACTAATTTCCGTAGAATATTTCCTTCGCTAAAATCGATCTTATTTGATAATATTATATCTAGTCGAGGTAAATAGTCTGAAATCGTGAAGGCAAGGTTCAACGGCCTGAATATTTTAAGATATAGGCATCCCCTTTGCCTCCGTTCAATCGCCTATGACCCTGTTTTCGTTAAATAAAAGAATTTATACTCGAGATGTTTTCTTCGCAGTTTAAGTTCTTGTTGTTTTATTTACTTTAAAAAGCTTTAAGATCTTATATCTCTTATTCATAAATATTAATTAAATATTTTAATAACCATATTTAAATAGTAACTTAATAAAAAAACTGACAAGCTTTTACCATTCTCATAGTAAAAAATTACTCGTTTATCGTAATCATTCGTGGTCGTCACAAAGTGTCAATATCTTGAAAGCTCTTCTGTCATACCTCCTCGAAATGAGGACTTGTCACTTTACTACATAATTCTTCACGCGATCAATCCATGTCTTCTTTGGTCTCTACTACTAACCACATTCCTACTCTTCTCGTTACGTTTTTTTTTTATGAAAAAAGGGGGCAAACGAGCGTGCGGGTCAGAGGTCAAATGTGATCACCGCCGCTCACGAACTCTTTCAACATCCGAAGATACACAAGAGCGTTGCCGGCCTTGGAGATAAGAGTATACGCCTTTTTTTAAAGGTACCCATGTCGTATCGATCTATATACACCGCCGAATTAAGTTTATTAAACATTTTAGTGGTACGTGGAAGAAAAGTCCTTACGTTTTTTTTCCCTCCTCATTACATTACCATGCTCCAAATAATAGTAAAACATATAACAAGTGTACTTTAGAGATGAAGTAAGAATCAAATGTTCTTGCATACTGCATACTTAAATATTACTAATTGCTGAGACAATCAATTGTTAGAGATATACAATAACATGTACAATAAACCTACAAAACGTATCATAGCTCAATACAAATGTATGGTACTTAATACAAATGTATGGACTGCCATAACGTTCCGGTCACAGATTAGGTCGATTTATAGTGCATATTAGGGTCTCGATATTATTGTGAACGCAGTTTAAATCCTCTTATACTGATTTTGTTATATTCCTGATTCCGGTTCTTCCATACATATAGAACATTTGCATACATTACACATATTCATAAAGTTATTGCGTAATATGGAACATGTTAAATAATACTATATAGTACTATGCGAATTAGCATTACAAAATGAGGTAAATTTTTTGTTTGTTTTTGAAGTTTTAACACTGCTCTTCCTCTTAAAAAACCGACCAGCTTGTGAAACAATAAATCATCGCAAAGTTAATAATATTTTGGACGTCGTAAAATATTTAGAGCCTATTCAACATTTTACGAAAACAGTTAAATATTCAAATAATAAACTATATATATATATGCGGCTCAACTCCAACAAAATTCTGAAAATGTTTAGTGCCAAGCTTGCGGAACCTTCAGCATTTTATTGGTGTGGTGGTGATACAAGTGAGGCTAAGTAAATAATTTTAGTGTTTTTTTTGTATTTATGTAAGTACTAACATAGTAGTAAATTTCAATATTACTAACAAGTGAACTGTAATTGTCTTAAAAAAATATATTATTATTATTATATAACAAACCATGTTCCTCAAGAGTATGATCGCATCTGCATTACCTACATTTGATACCGTCACTTCACATTAAGATGGAGCATCTATTTAAACCCATCCATTATAACAAACGTATCTATACCTATCTATACGTAAAACAAACGTATCTAAACGTTTATAATCTTTATATATATATTTACCTTTTCCCAAATAAATTATACATGAGTTCCTTCAAGGGTAACAAGAAAGAAAAGTCTGAATTGACACATACTCGTATCAATACCAGAAAAATATCTGACGTATGTTAATTTAAATATTTGGATTATTTTTCTCCGAAATGGGAAATGTCTGACAGGTTTTTTGGTAAAATAGTTTTGTATAACATATAACCATTTTAATATATATTTCTCGGAAATCGAGTAAAAGGAAATCGGATGTATTATATAGATCACGAATATACATTTGTAATATATTGTTCATCTGAATTAAGGTATCGCTTAGAAATTACTGAACCTAATGAAATCTAATTTTCACAGTTAAAAGGTCAACAGACCGAATATAGAGCTCAATATAATAGTATATTTTATCTAATTATATCTATATATATTATATATAAATCCAATAAGTTCAGCAACTAGCAATTATTTTGTCGAAGATTTTTTCGTCAACTTATAAAGTTCTGCATTAGTTTATTGTATTTAAACTTTCGGGATTATCCGTCTATACTCACGTAAATACTATTGGAATTATTCTGACTCATTTTGAACCCACTATTTATGAAGAAATCGCGGCGTGTACAACAAAAGAAATATTTTTTTTTTTAAATTAAGTAACTTTAATAAAAGAAATCATGTGTTCAAAATTTTACTAAATATTTAAAATTATGTGATCAAATTTGTAGTTCATATATAATAACCAAAAAAATAGTAGAACGAAGAGCATGCAATAGTTAGTTAATAAATAACCTGTTATAACTCTATTTACATCAGAATAATTTGGTTAATGAAATTTTTATTAGATCGATATGTTAATGATATTTATATGTAACCTATTTAAGCACTTTCAATGTCTTATGTCATTAACCAATCAGACTGTGAACACCCACTATCATGTACCGCTGGAAGAACACAAATACTCAATTACACAAAATATATTGCGTCGTATCCCAGATACCTATTTAAAGGCTATTAAACATGTCATGTGATCGAGTTTGAATCTTAGATGTACATCCTTCAAGTTAATGCATTAAATATTCACATACCAAAAGGGTACCTCTTGAAAAGGTAAGTAAATTGTCGGCAGTATACTTTTAATTCTGCTTTATATACTTTTCTAGACCCTTGGGACTTTTAGCAGTTTATTTACTTTTATAAAATGGATCACCGTTATTAGAACCAGCTTAGGTTTTAACTCTATAGATATGTATACCTATTTATTACTACGAAATACTCAACTAAAAGTTATTTTATATTAGGTCTATAATGTTTAATCCCTAAATAACACAATTCTAAATGAATTACAAATCCGGAATAACGTAAGGTACCATTTGGTAAGATACAAATATCCATTTAATACTATAATATATAGATATATATAGAAATAAAATAATAAATTTTCTAAAAAACAAAATCATTTAGTTGTGGCATAATCAATCTTATGAAAAAGTTTTCTTTATGGGTTTTTAAATTAAGTAGAAAGTGTTATTTAGACGACTTCAATGCTGACAGTAAATGGTTCGGATCACGTGCTACCTTTTACGATGAGACTACCCGCACATGACTTTGCCTTCCTTTATAGTTTAACTCAATCGGTATTAGGATATAGCAGGATACTTCATGTTGAGAACTACTGGTCCTTTTATGGTCTTCCCATCTTAAATGTAACGACGTGAACATCAACGCGCCCTTTGGAACTTCCAACCACTAAATTCTGGATTTTGAATTATCCTCAATGTATACCGATTTTTTTCACAAACCAGGAACACACCGGTGACACAAAGAGTTAAGCAGATTTAGATGGATTGTATCTATATCTGCTTAACTTAACCCCACACGTCCATCCATAAGTTCGATGAAAACCACATATTGACTGTACTGTTATAAACAAACACATTAGTTGCTACGCAAATAGATGTAATATGTTTTAGACTGGCCAATGCAAAATTTTTGGGCTAGAAGTAACGGAAATGTTACTTGAAATCAAACCCTTCTTTGCGCTGGTCTCCAAGTTGAGTAAACAGAAACTGTTTTAGTTCTAATCAAAGAACGATACAAATGATGATTTCATATCATCTGAGGTTTAATTAGAAATATATAGCTGGATATAAATCAGAACCGTTTCGTTCCTTCACTCTGTGAGTCCTTTCGTTGAGCTTAGGAATAGCTCAATACGGTGCCTAAAGAAAATTTTTATAATTGCAGCCGTTGCAACAAAGCTGGATATGACCCTCACCACGTTTCAATTCCACATTTTGACGTTTTTAATTCATTGACTACACGTGGTGCTCAGGACATGCTCCCACTTACATGCAAGATGTATTCCACGTTTCAGTCACGTGCAAGATTTAGAATAATAGGAACATTTTTTCCCTGAGAGCTACAATATAGAGACTTTCAAATGTCGATTGTACAGATTCCTATAAGGAAAGTAATATGTCAGCAAAATTAAGGAATCTACATAAAAATGTTGCAGATGATTCCTTATATTGGCGACAGTAATCTCTTACCATCGGATGAACCGCTTTTCGTTTGCCAAAATAAAAAATACAAAATGATAACGATTATTTTATCTTAGAATTCGTCGATACTCTCCAAATTTGTCGATACTCACAAAATCAATTAAAGCAACTAATCATATGCTTTAGCATGTTTGATGCTATGAGAAATTCGCTTCAGGTGTTGATTTTTATAATTCATGTAATTGTTAGCAGAAAGTGAGGACAAATTTAAAACATATCCCTTTAACTCCCTTACGAATAAAACAGAAATTATTTATATCAATATTGTATACACCGTATGTAATTTAATTATTCAATTGAACCATTTTGACATATCTAAGTGCGTTTCATAATTAGCCGCTGAGCTTTGAGCAATCAGCTAAATTAGGATACAGAGGACCAAACAGGTGACTCTAGTACATCTAGCTAATTAATATATATTTAAAATTATAATTTATTCATTAATATTCCATTTCAAGTTTAACTTTTATTTTAGTTTTTTAAGTATAATACGATTAGTCTGTAAAAGCAACAGGTATAACAATTATACATAATAAAAATTATGTGTTCAAAATACTGTATTTTAAAGATTTTGGTTGAATGTTATCTGTATACTTTTCTAGATATAGCACAAATTAAAATAATAAAAAACACAGTTGTGAAAGTAATTATTTTAATTTAACATACTATCAATACATTTCATATAATATTAATCTTTATTCAATACTAACATTCATACAAATACTCTTATTAAATTTATAACCATATAATTAATATAAACAAAATAAGAACCGTCAACGACGGTTGTAGTATTAACTGTTCTACAGTCGTCAGCGACTTCCACCCAGGATGGTATACAAATTACGAAAACAAAATTATATATTATTTCACCATTAAACAAATTAAGATTAATTTATTTAAGAAAGTAGAATTATTAAACAAACAAAAAATTATTAAACAAATTTTAAAAAATAAAACAAAAAATCCAAGGAGCAAAATCTAAAAAAAGTCTAAAAAAAATGGAGCCTTAAATTTACAAGCACTGCGAGTGTCAGCGTGTGTGTGTGTGTTTGTGCGTGTGCGTGTGCCTTTGCGTATGCGTGTGCGTGTGTGTGTGTGTGTGTGTGTGTGCGTGTGTGTGTCTATGATATTAATATTTTTGTATCTGTGTAGCTTAAAGATTTTAGCCATTTGTGAATTATGAACTTGCATTTATTATAGGTTAAAGGATAAATATTATTTGATATTAAATAGTTATCAGTAAAGCCCTTTGCGTGCGCTCAAGCGGTAACATAGCGGTTTTACTAACGCTACCCCAGGAAGTAATACAGTATTGTAGAATACTTTGAGCGAGGGCATAGTATACACATAAGAGGATGTTACTGTCTGCTGAAGCTCTGAGTTTTTGGAAGACAGGTATCAACTTCCTCATTCGAAATGTTAATGCTTGCAAAATTTCGGACCTGGATAAACAATTGTCTAGTATAAGGCCCAGGTATTTTATACTTGAGACATGCACGAGATTTGAGCATTTGCAGGTGTTATATTTGGAACAAGTGTGAGCCTTGATGTAAAAATCTGAAGGGTGTTGAGTATTGATACGGTGAGAGAAAGTGATATATTTAGTTTTTTGTACATTAAGAGTCAACAGATTTTTATCAAGCCATCTCATAACCACCCCGAGTGCGTTTTCTGCATACTGTTGAGCGTCCCTCCAGTCCTTCCCGTGCACTATCAGTGCTGTATCGTCGTCGTAAGTGATAATGTTGGGTAGCGATTTCTTACATAGGCTATTTATGTACACCAAAAAGAGAGTGGGCCCAAGGACGCTACCCTGCGGACCGCCGTACGAGAGACATTGAGTTCGGTTTGAGAGATAAGAGCGAAACATATCGAGAACCAGACCTCTAATACCAATAAGTTTCATTTTACGAAGCAATAATGGGACGGAGACAGTATCGAAGGTCTTAGATAAGTCGAGAAATACTCCAATAACCGTCGCAGAACTGTCCACGTGCTTGGAAATAGTCTCTGTTAACAATAAAGTTGCGTCCTCAGTAGATATACCCTTTAAGAAGCCGAATTGATTTGCTGCTATTATACTATTATGTTGGAGAAACTGGGTAAGTCTGCTATTTAATAACTTCTCAAGAATTTAGAGATTACTGGTAGAACAGATATAGGCCTATAGTTTCCTGTATTATCCCTTTCACCACTTTTGTAAATGGGATGGACTAAAGCTGTCTTTAAAATGTCTGGAAAAATACCAGTTCTGAAGGACAAGTTGAAAATATATATTAATGGAGAAATCAAATTTAATTAGTAGCGTAGGTATATTATCGATACCTACAGCTGAATCGTCTTTCAAATTGTTAATGATGTTCTCAATTTCCTTGTGATCGGTTTCTAATAATATATAGTATCATAGTAGTATGTTTTCTTATTTATATTTTTTGTTAAATACACATTCTCTAACGAAGTCTGTAGTATAAGCATACTGAGCTATAAGTTAATATTTACTCATTTACTCTTTTAAAATAATATTAAAGAAAATGTTAACACTTTTTATCATTAAAAGACACCGTGTTCTATAATGTCAATATCGAGATAACTATGAGGCACTCATCATTAGTTATTGAGACAAGGTAAAATGTTATAATATACTTTTATACGTATTTTTATCTTGTTTTACACATTATTTACATATCTCATAATAATGTATGTATCTCTTGAAGCTATATATATTTTATGATTTTGTGATTTCAATTATTATAAACGTTACAAAACGACGACTTATTACCAATTGTCATAGATGTTGCATTTTTTTTATTGACACATATATAACTTGATTGCCATTACAATAATCCAATTACGCAAAATAATAAACTGTGTTTTTTTTTTAGTTTACTTAACAATTTAAACCAAATAGGCCTTTGTATTGAACAGGAACTCAATACCTTTTTATTATCGTTTTATTATCGTTTTATCATCATAAAGTCAGATAGCGTCGCAATCCATCAAGCAATCCATCATTGTCGTGAAGCGCTACAGCGGCTTGTGAACCTGATAACGAACAATCGAACTTGCCCAATGTATAAGATTAATTGAAAAAGTGTTAGCAGCGTTCTAAAAATATCACAGTTGTATGAGTTGTATGAAACTTGCTGGTTTTTTCACTTCTTCAGAGCGATATATGTTACTAAATTCGATTTCGACAAATGTTGCATACGGTAACATGGAACTATTTTAAGAAATTGAGCATTTATGTATATTTTTTCTCCTTAAATATATTAGTTACATAAATGGTATTTATTATTCAAGTCAAGAGTGAAATAAAGTTTTTGTTTTAGAGATAAATAAAGTTTTATCACACGTAGCAGCTTAGAGAATATCTTCTAAACTTAGTTTACTTTTAAATAAGACTTTACTGTATTTACATTATAAAGTATACAAAATTATGTTTAACCAAATTAAAACCACTAATAATGTTGGTCGAAGCTTCTTACTTAATACAAAGAATATTGAGCACTTCAGGTACTAAATGAAGTAAGATGTTCATGAGTTTTCAGCTTACAGTTTAATCCACTTATTCCCTCACGCTTCAGAACTGGATGTTTTAACGGGAGTTTATCTTCGTCTTGGGATTTGTCCGTGATTTCAATAAGAACTAACAACTAATTAGTTTTCTTATACAATTTGATAGAGCTTTGGAACTTGTTACGTAATTTAATGTTAAGAAACAAAACACTTAAAAATACTTGTATCTTCTTAATCATCTTGAAAAGTCTTTTATAATTACTTCGATTATAATATTCTAAAACTAAATTCATAAACAATATTCAATATAACAATATCGCATTAATATTTTTAATAACTTCGTTTATTTTCAAATGTTAAATTATACTTTTTTTTCATTGTTCTGAATGAATCTGAGTCTGAATGAAACAAATAAATATTTAAGTATTATAGTTATATATATCATAAATATTATTTATCCCGCGCCATATATTTTAACTAAAACAAATAAATTATACTTCAGGGATTAGTATAAAGAAAAGAAACAAAATATTGTTTTCTCAGTATAATATAAGTGCATAAAATATAATCTATTTTGTGTAACAAGAGTTCTAATTTTTATATAATTGATAAACCTTAAAACCGTCAACAGCTTCTAAAGTGTTTGTATAGAAAATTAATTGTTTTTGGAAAAAAAAATTATTACTCCATTAACTTTTATTTCAAATTGTAGACCATTTCGTTTATAAAATTTTGCATTTTTCTGTTTCTTCAGTCATCATTCAATTTAAAAGTAATGGATGAACGGCCTTGAATTATTAAACGTGTCGTAGTAGGGGATTATTTAAGATTAGTTTAAAATCAACTGATTCGGTTTTTCAAAGGTAAATCCGTAGTTGAACTTAATAATAAATGAAAGAACATTTATATTTATTCGGCCCGTCTGATACGGTCCGCAAATGGACTCCTTAAGACTCTCTGATTAATAAATAACCTTATAAATAATGTGCTTTGTCTTAGCTTCTGTTCCTTTCGATAAAATGGGAGAATATATTTTTATGTATAACTTCATTATTATAAATATGACGTTGTATAAATAACACCCTTTATGGTATGGCATAATATAAATAATTTTACCTAACACTTTCGTTAAATTAAAATAATTACCTAATTTCTACAACACTATCATTTAAATTACAATTCTTGGTACTATAGTTTCAAACGGTTTAATTTGCCTTGTACAATAAGTCCTGAACTAACAAACTGGCTCCTAAAATCATTGGCCAAAACGCAAACTTCGAAACTAGGGCGTTTGTGTTGTATTATTTATGACTGAAAATACACTATGAATATTGGGCCAGCCTTGGCCAACTGTCACGGTTGAAGCATTATTTTATTTTACCAATATCGTATACTAATATCATATACTAGCTGTGATCCGTGACTTCGTCCAAGTTAACTATAACACCGATACTCTACTCTTCGTTTTTCAACTAAATATATATGTCATAGCTTATAGCCCTCCTCCATTTTCCTATTTGTTTCCAAAAAACATTTTTTTTTAAATATTATCTCCTCTAAGTAAAAATATATGTATATATTAAAATTTATTGAAATATCAAACGCCAAACGCAAAAATTGTATTTAATTTGAGAAGGTTCTATCATAAACCGCGGCCAAAAAATATAGACACAATATACAACATGTAGCAAATCTTATTCGTATTTTAGATATATTTTTCTGCATTTTGCTGAAATGGTCTACATCTATAAACATAATACATTATTTACACCTAAGATATACAATTACCTTAAAATGCACAAAAAACGGTTTATGATGTGACAAAAAATATTGATTCTTCAGACAAGTCTAACGGTATCTATTGTTTCAAATACTGAAAAAAAAAGGATAGACCATATTTGAAATTAAACATTTTTAGATTTTAAAATTTGAATTTATAGTTTAAGTTAGCAATTGTTGACAATATTTAAACATCGTCGTTATATTATTATTTTGGTATTTATATTGGTAATGACAATCCTAGTTCAACTTAGATTAATACTTCTGTTGGACTTCCTGAAAATTACACCATCCTTTTTTTATATATTTATTAAAAGTCTCTTAACAAGTTGACAAACGGTATAAAAGCGTTTGTCTGTAAATAAGAAACCTCAAATTCCACCCGAAACCAGTTAGATTTTAAGTTATCGCATACATTTGTAATTTCGTCAACAACGACGGAAACAATTACGGTACTTACGTAAAACCGATAACGAAACCTTACGCAAGTTCTGATAAAAACCGAATGTAAACAAACTTCTTTACTGTTGAAAACCTGTAATATTCTTTAAAATCATTCACAGACTTCTAAATTAACCATATCCGACACTATTTCAGAAATTTACAAGATTGAAAGTATTTACACAGGAAATAATAAAATATATCGATCAAAGAAAAACAAAAAAAAATACAATTTAATCAAACACTATTTTAATATTCACCATTTCATTTTTTCTATCACCGACAAGAAATAAGGTCACTTGTATCGGAAAGCATTTTAAATAGTTAGTGACCTTCAAGCCCTTCGTGTTTTGTTAAATCTGGTTTTTATTTACCTTGAAGGAAGAAGGAAATGCATTTGAATAACCTCCAATTGCACACAATTTGTTACGGGCACTGCTTCTGCGCAGTTTTAGTTGTTGACTGTACAATTAGGTAAATAGATATAAAAAGTGTCGATATAAAAACATTATTTAAAGGGCATGTTATATTACCAGAATAATATTATTGTTATGTGTAATGAGAAGGTGGATATAACATTCTTTTAGTTCGTTAATATAATTTAATTCATTTAAGCCATACAGAGGATATACTCGTATATAAGCGAAAACGTAATTGAGCTATGGAAGCATTTGGTTTGAATAAAATGTTATCAATACTTCACTTATTACTTCACAATTCTATCAATGTTATCAAAGCCATTACATTTATATTCACTTCCTCATACCCTGGTTCTGAATTCCACATGTCATGGTGCCATTAATCAAATCCACCCTCGTGACCCGGCCCATACAAATCAATACATTATACCACCGTTATTTGTATGTGATTTAAATGAAAAGAAAATGTTATGAAGAACATCTGAGAAAATATAATGTGAAAATTATTATTTCTATATTTTTTTAATAATCTTAAAAGTTTATTATACGAAATGAAGCTCTAAATTTATTACTCTGTAAATCGAGCCTCTGTGTAAACTGAGCCTGAAAGTTTGAGTTTTGGTAAAGTATCAATAACTTGATCCTTAAGCGTGTGTTATATATTAAATAAGGTGATCGTTCTAAAATGTAGTTAACAAAACTTTTTATTAGCCAGAAAAAAAAATTGTTTTCCCTTAAATAAGTTTCAAAATATATAAAAATGTTTACAAATAACTAACTATTAAAATAAATATGAAATTCACAAAGATCAACAGTTTGACTCACTGGGCTGACAATAAGTTTATCTTATGAGAGAAAAGAAATTGAAATTGTTAAAAGATTAGGAAGTAAGGAGCCTTATAAGCCAATTTTTGCCTCGGATACAACCTTAGACGAGAAGATATTATTTCCGGATAGAAATACTTATAAGATTACTGGATTATTTAAGGGCAAACCAAATATTTATTTATTTATTACAAATTATTGTTTAGAATAGTTTTACAATAACTAGATTTTTATTATTAATAAGTGAATATTGCTATACATATAAATTGTCTGTTCTGTTGGTAAAGTCGTTAAAGATTCCCAACCCATGAGCCAGAGGACGTAGGTTCCCAACGGGACAATTCTTTTGTGATCCACATATTATTGTTCCGTGTCTGAAAGAACTCCATACTTGTTATTTTGTTCCAGACGTCAAATGTAATATGAATGTCGTACTTTGTTACAATGGCTTAAAAAGTGTTATTACTTCGAGTGCGAAAATATAGTTCGTGGATTTGTATAGATTGTTAGGTTTTTTTTTCTTTGAAGTGTGACCAAAACACACACATGAACACACACAGACTCCTGTTATATTAATAATTAAATACATATTTAATATATTCCCATGTATCGTGTAATCACTAATTAGACGACAGTGCATTAATCCTGGCATGCAATGATCAGATATCTAAAAGACTTGTTTGCGCAACTTGTTTTTCTGTGACTCTTAATTATAATTTGATTCATGATATTCACTCTTGTGTCTAACTTTGAGCAAGTGGCAAGTAACTTGTAACTTAATTATTATTAAATATTAATTCAATAAATTTGTATTTTTTGTAATCATCCGGTTGTAAACGTAATAATTCTCATTTAAACTATGTCTTAATACACAACAGTGCTTTTGTCATGGAAAGAACAAAGTCGTGATATACAGGTCCCTTTAGGTAAAAGGCACCCTAGTTCAGAGGTCCACGAATTCAAAGAAGATGCAACACTTTTTATGACTTTTATTCTTCTTGATATGTAGTTAATATTTATATCGACTTATTTAGTGCCAGATTTAACCGATGTCTTCCTACGAGATATGTTGCTAAAAACATTTATTAGTAAATATAACTTTAGATTTTCAGTCAGTGAAAAAGATCAAATCCAATTCAACTTATAAAAATATAATATATTTTGTATGTACATATATGGGGCGTTACTCATTTTAGGCGCGCGAATCCTACTTTTAAAGAATTTTTCAGGATAAATTCGAACTGAACCTAAATATAACCAACATGTAGACATATTACTGCGATAAGTGCACTAATATCTTGATCCTGTAGAAAAAGTAGAAGCATGTACTGTGGAAAAATAGAATGAAAAAATCATAAATGTTTCACGAATAAATTTTTCACGGCTTTTCATATTAACTTGCTTCTGCAACAAGATTATTTAAGAAAGAACATACGAACATCCACTATGATATCGACCCGAAAAATGAGTTATATATTTATATATGCAATTATTTAATGTATGAAACAAATGATTTTATTACATGCTGTTTATATTTTATATATGTAAAAATTTTATGTGCAATAGAAAATTATTATTCAGTATATACTAATTAACATTAGTAATCAGTCAACCTCAATATTAATCTATGAATTATCTTAAATTAATTAAGCCTCTATCTGAATTACAAAGGTCACTTCAATAAGCCAGGTAAGCTGTTAATCCGTAAGGTCATAGTACATGTTCTGACTTGTCCGTACCATACGAAGGACAGACGTCAATCCATTAATATCTTGGACATAGGTCATTTGTATAGGTATATACAATTTATAGAAATATATATCGTGACTTTATCGCGTAAATATTATTTAAGGTACGATACCTTTTTTATTCATCCGACGTTTCGATCGAATTGCACCGATCGTGGTCACGGGTCGACTGTCGACAGTCGATCGATCGAAACGTCCATCGAAACGTGAAAGTTTAAAAACATAATTATATACAAGTATCATAAATTTCAAATTACTGTAGGTACTGAGCGTCCGGTATTATGAACATAATCTAATTTTAAAAACAATTTTGAAACATATTCGTAAAATTGTATCTCATTTTCTTTATAATTATTTTTAATTAGAGGCTCGTCCGCAAATTATTTTACTATGTATGCGAGGGCAGTGTTAGTTTACATGACACTACTGTACGGTATCTCTAATAGGATTTGTAGACAAAGTCTAGGCTTTTAACAAAACATTTAATCTTAAAGTACGTTTCGTTCTTTTTTGTTTAAATGTCTTTATGTCTAAGATAAGTGAAGTTAAATATCGTATGGAGTGACGAGAGGATTTCCTATTTTAGTTTGTACGGATGCACGAGTAAAATATAACTTTACACATTATCTTTTTTCTTTAAAAATACCTTCATAACGCCAAGGATTAAAATGCTTGATTTCTATTATATATAAAATAAGGTCTCGTAAAATAATATTATATCAAACTATTGTAAGTCCGAAGTGTGTTTCAATTAGATTTGACATATATGAAACAGTAATCATAATTTTTAATGATATAGAAATTAAATTTCACTTTCACAAATATGTCAGAGTTTGCAGGTCAATGCAATTCAGAACCATATAGATTACCTTTTTATTATTTATACTTAAAAATATATAAGATTTATCTGTTTAAATTGTTAATAAGTTAATTTAAAATTAATTTTAATTTAATTTAAGTTTTTATATGTTCAATAAATTCATAACCTAAACTAGTATGGCTCTTATTTCGAACACTTTATAACTTGTATAAAACTGTTTTTATTAACTTAGTACTATCAATACTGCAGTATACATTTGTAAGCAGGAACGGTATCGAAATTCTAATAAAAAGTTGAATTGATTTGTTACACAAGTCGTCCAAATATAATGAAATGAATTCCCTTTGGAAGCCCTTTTTGTTATGTTATTTACATATATATGAAATACAAATGGATTCCAGGTACAACGATAAAAAAACTTTTAGAATAATTACAATTCAAATTTATACAACTAAATTATGATTGTATATAAAGTTTTAATTTTATTAACTTTTTAGAATACCGTATAAGGAAATCAGTAAATAGTTTTATAGTTTCAGGATAAAGAAAATCGCTCAAACGAAAACAGAATATCTTGCCGGTAAGAAAGCGTATTATTTATTTAAAATAAATAACCAGAAAATGACACATGATTTACAATCATTTGAAGGAACTTCTTAGAACATATTTTCTGCGTCATGCATTAGAAAAACTATTGCTACTAGTAAGTAGTTTAACTAACCATAACTATAAGAAATTCGAAAATTATATTATATATACAAAATTAATGTCAATTACTTTTAATATCTTTGTATATATAACATACTAGCTCCCGCCCGCTACTTTGCCCGCGTGGTGTAGGAATAAAAAGTACACAACGCAACTTTTTTTTTATAATTTGAAATATAATATTGTACATGGGTATTAAATACGGACGAAAAATGGCTACCGATTATAAAAATAACTATAATAAAACCTAATATTCAAATGTGTCCAGTTTGTTTAACTTTCTTGCTTCAATTAATAATTCTATGTAATTTAATTATGATATTCCATATTCATTTCGTAATGTTATACAAACCACCAAAAGCATTTTCGTTTTAAGTTATAAAAAACTGCAAAATACATCGAAAGCTCGAACCTTAAGTCTATCCCATAGCTCTGTCATTTAATATCTTGTCGGTACTCGTTTGATAAAAGTTTTACGTAAAATGTTCAATAAGCAACAATATAACATGACTGTCATGTTTAAAGATAATTTACAGAAGAAGTTGATGTCTCCTAATGTTCCAATCATCAGATTTTCTTGGAGAGATAATATTTTATGATCACGATAACTTAAAATATTGATAAGAAGAAAATATTTTTTGGGACTTAATTAATATTGAAGGTTAAGCTTTTAAAAAAAATAAAAGAGAACTTTAGAAACTTAAGCCTACCCATGAAAGCCGTTTCGTTTATCCTTCGAAGTTTGTAGTAACTGCGCCACCACTGTCGAAAAGTTGCATTGTGGGGAATGGATATATATTTATACCAAGCTATGTAGTAACAATTGGTGGTAAATCGCAGCCCTGGTTCGATGCGAGTGTCTCATTCGGGGGGCCTCGCCGGGGCGTCACGGTGTATGCTAACGCGATCCCGTGACGTCCCATTACGGCGAAGAGGGCAACCGTTGGTTGGTGGTGAAGTGTTACAGTAGCTGCTTTTTTGAAATGACCAGCGCATCATTCCAATCCAAACTCTAAGGTTCTAAAGAGAAAATACAACCCTACTCCCCATTTCTTAAAACGATGAATCACTAGAGCAAATCCTAACTATGCCATCAAAGTTGGGGAATAGCTGGCATGCTATTCGCTCGCAACTACCCTATTAAAAGCTCAACTTTTGTCAGTTTTCCAGTGTCATTGAATATGGAGAATGATACTTTAGCCCACACGGCAAAAATATATACGACAGATGCTTTACGGAGTTTACTCCTGTGATAGTGCATCTATTTTGGTACCAGACTTATGGAAGACCGCCTTCGTCCAGCTGAACTCTAAAAAATTGGAGCTGAACACTGTACAGTGGGGCGGTAATTACTTTCCATCAGGTGTCCCGTGTGTTCCTGTGCCGTCCTTTAAATGTATAAAAAAAACATATATTTATTCGTAAGTAAGAGGAGCAGTTTTTAGCCTTTTAAATCATCTCTTTATTATATTTGGAAAACACCCTTTTGAAATCTTCAAACTGCCTTGCCAAAATGGAACTGATAAAATATCGAAACCAATATTCGAAAATAAATTTATGGAAATAATTTAACCCTCTTTATTTTGTCTATAGATTAATTTTTTCTCAATAAGTACTTGGATTTTGTTCTACTTGATTAAAAAGACAAAGTTCAGTTAAAACTTTTGGAGTGAGACCTTTAACTAACATTTATTAGATCAATGTTAGTATCAATGATACTTGGCAGTAGATTAGTTGTAAAACTAATATACCAGCTGTTTCATTTTTTAAATTTGTCATGTGTACTTAAAACTTTGAAGCATCTCAAGGATAAATTCGAATCATTAAAGCTGATACATAAACTAATACGTAATAAACTTTAATTATTTATACTGATACATTTGCAAAAAGTGCGAACAAACACACAGGAAAAAAGAAAGCTGGGTAGTATAGAAGAGAACGTTTAAATTTCAAAATTATATGTACCGGAAGAATACAAAAACAATTATTTAAAAGTATATAATTTATATTATTGGTTATATTATATAATAAGGTTTGTTAATATACAGCAAATACTATTTATCATTTTCGTAATCACATTTGTTCGTAATCATTACATTGTATTTTCATCTGGATAGGTCACACTGTTTTTGAATTGTCCTTACATATTCATGTCGTAATAGTGGTAATGACATTATGTCAAATGCTTTAAGTAATCATAGTAAATTGTACTAAACAATGACAGGCGACTGGCCTCGCCCCGTGATACCAGTAAATACTAATTCAGTTTACAATGTCATTATTATTGACTGTGCTTTTGTTCATAATTACACAATAGAAGCTAAAGAATAGAACAGAATTAGCAATGCATGAAATAGTAAAAAGAAAATATTTATCAAATTAAAATATATAAAAAAATACAAGTCGTTTTTTCATAAATGATAATCAAAAAGGTACATTTAAAGAACAATTAAATACAGCTTCGACAATTTTTGATATCTAAAAGCGTAGTCATTATGTTAAAAGCAACGAGCCGCTGGTGTATTTTCAGTCGAAGAGATAACTGAATTTTAAATTTGTCGTCCAGTCATTTTCAGAATCCTTTGTGAATTCCGAATAAAAAGTATAAATAAAAAAATGGTGTAATTTATTTAAAACCAAATACGAGAATATTAACTGATGGTGTGTTAATAACATTAAATTAAATTAAATTAATTCATTTTAATCTGTTCCTTATATTCCTGGATTATAATGAACTTAATTAGCATAATGTTAAACTATTTTACGGACATAACTCGCGTTTATTTTTACATTTTTTAATTTAACCCGATGTTTCGAATGCTTTACAGCAAACGTGTTCGCGATAAGACGAGATGGTGTCTGTCAATCAACATTACTTCCAAATTAAGAATATTGTAAATAAGACATATAAAATTAAGTACATTTCAAGAAAACATTTGATCAACATTTTATATGATCGTAAATGTTTGTGTGAATTCTATACCTTTAAGAATGACGTATACAATTATTGTTTGCTATGACGAAAGAGTCGTATAATGTTTATTACCTTGTAAAGGATTTCACAATTATATAAATAGCTACTATATATCATATGCAAAATACAAAAAAAAAACAAAATGATTTGTACATTTCAAATACAAGTAATACATTAATACGATTTATATTTAGTATTAAAACTCTCTTTTACTTAGTGTACATACTATATCACACTCGCTATGAGTTATTAGTATTTTATAATATCATATGATTTTTGATTTATTTTCCTCTAAAATATATCTGTTTTCTTACTGGAAACTACTTATAATAACTTACTTATGTTCAGCATTTACAGGAAGGACGAAGACGATATTTATGATTGTTTTATTTATTAAAATTATTATTCTGAAACTAAAATGTATTTAAAAGAAAACAAAATTTTATTCTTCAATTATTTGTTCACCGATAAATAATATTTCAGAAAATACCAAATGTGAATATTTTATTTCTAATTGATGGTTTTCGATTGAAGGATAAAAAGCATGTAACCATTACTTTTGCTTATCTTTTCTCTTATCGGAATTTTTTTGTTAGTAGTCATATGTTGTTTCAGATGCACCGGCCAAAATGTTAGGTTTAGTTTTAAACATTTATTCAACTTATTAAGTTATTAGTGTAAAACAATTATTATATCCAGAAATTAAAATAAAAAACTGTGAATGAATGTATGTGTTAGCTCGGGCGTTGCTAAGATGTTAATCAAAGGTTGTAGTTATTATCGGCTACGAGAACGTAGCGAGATACCGCCAATGGTGCACCCGATCTTACAGTAACGTCCTTAAACTTGTCAAGTGTGCATCACGGCACAGTAAGTGCAGTCCCCGTGACCTACATCCGACGACCCTCGCTCGGGAAGCTTCTAATTTCCACCACTGTACGTCACGGCGGGGGCCGGGGAACTGACGGCCCGCTGACTGCTCGCTGCTCCGACCAGTCCGCCGCCCAACGCCGACCTGCAAGTACGCGTTCAACCCAACATCCACCGCGAACTCGCGAAGCGAAACCTCAACCGCCTGAACGAAAATATTTAGTGTCCAAAAACTATTTTTTAAGTGCCGTGATTTTTTTTCTGTGATATATCAGGCGGGTTAAGGCTCGGTGGGTCGCGCACTGCTGACACACTGGCTCAGTCAGCCACCGGACGCCGAGTGAGCACCATCGATTTTCTCCATACGGATTACGAGGTACGTAATATCACGTGCTCGTATTTTCATCGTTTCTATTTCCACGCGCCGTGTATTTTAGAACGATCTGCTTAGCGTTCAAGGCCGGCCCTGTTCGTACTCAGGTTCATGTTTGTGACAATTGTGTTGTCGATCTGTTGTTTTAATATCGGACAATGCATCTTTAATTATATCGGTTGGAGGATAACGAATCGCTTTCACGGTTTACGATCTTCAGAGAACTTGGAATAGGTAATGCGATAACGATATTAGCAAGGTTGTGGCGACGTGTCATATATTTCTATTGTGTTAATGAGTTACACTGTATGTATTGTAAATAAACTACATAAGGCACAAAACAGTTATTTTAATGTAAACTATATGTATAAACATATGAGCTACTCATTTAACAACCTATTTACTGATCTTGACCTACAGGTAACGATGGAAATAATAGATTAGTGATACGAAGTTCTGGCATTCATTCAGATGTAATAAATCTATAAATACTATCGTATATTTTCGTTGAAATGTAAACATAATAAATCATAATAATACTCTGCGATCAGATTAATATGGAACTATTAAAGTTATATTGATATAACTTTAACATTATACATCAATTAATATTATTTTTATCAAAAATGCAAGAAAAATTTAAAGGTACAATATAATTTAAAATGCTAGTAGGATATATTAAAATATAATATTTATATTTTAAAGTGATATATTTTATTGTAAAGAAAAAAATGTATTTAAAAATAATTATATTTATTTAAAGAGAAGAAGAGATATTTTCATGTACATAATAACAGGTATAAAGCATTATAATTATATGCCGGAAATTCACACGTTTTGTAAAGATAATATATTTCCCAAGTGATACTGTCTCTAGTAAGAATAATATGTAATTATAAAACACGTTACGCAGTTATTTATTAAGAAAACATAGTTTTTATATTGCATAGTTTGAATCAATTTTATTGTTTATTGAATATTGTTATTAACTAAAAAATTTCTCCATACGTTTCGGTTTTTATCGTTTTTTTATACGTTTCTACTAGTTTATAGTATTTTTATCGCTTTCTGATATATAATTGAAATACGAATGGTTTAAATAAAATTACTTTCTTGCAGCCTGAATTACGAGTAATGTTTATGAAAAAAACATATATTTAATCAAAATATTGATTAAATAATTAAAGAATATCTGTTAGTTACCTTGACCTTTATAGGGTATAGATGACCTTTCTTTAAATGAATTTAGTTGGAATACATTTATTATAAAAATACTTTAAAATACTGTATTTTTATGTAGAAAAATATCAAATTTTGGATTTACTTGAAAGAGGCCTTTGTCTTTCAAAAATGTCGGTATCCTCCGAACGACAATTTTAATGAGTAGATGGAGTAGATTGAGGCACGGTAGCTCAATTATAGGAGCGATAGGAACGATTCTCAAAGGCCACCAAGGCTATGTCAAGTTCGAGTCCTGCCGATGTCGTGAAATTGCTATTGATTAAAAATTAAATTAATACAAAATCTTATTTACTAAATAAGTAATATATAAGATATACGCAAATGCTATATAGATTTAATTTTCTTATATACTTTTTTACTTTTTGAACCTGTAAATTCTACTAATATATTCTGTAATCCGCAATTAGTGTGCATATAATGTATTTCAAGTTGCACTCTCCTGTGTTGTATCTGTCAACCAAGAGTTATTGCTCCAAAACTGTTCATCATTCACTATTGAAGAGCTATCCATCAATGTTTGGACCACATTGACCCAATTACAATTATGACCTCACGCAATCGCATTGGACTTTTTTCCTTACCGCTTTCTTCAAGGAAATACTTTTTCCTTATTAGAAATTAATTAAACCTATAGACATTAAGGTTTTTTTATAGAAACCATGTATTATTTTATAATATTTATCTTTTACTTTCATACGCGCATAGTATAGCATAGCATAGTATATAAACATATCCAAAACATAAAACATAAAACTTTATTATTAATGCATTTGAAAACACTAATCATATTATTATTAGTAAATATAACAATATTGAACGCTGTAACTGCTCGAAGTATAATAAAGCTAGCATTTACAAATGTGTTACTTTTTTTTTTACTTACGTTACTTATTTTAAAGTAAAACCGGGATATTTTCCGCAGTATGATAGATGCTTCATCTTTAAAGAAATCAACTTCCCCAAAATCGCTTCTAAGTATGATTATTATAAGTAGAGTAAGCACTCACCACGCTTCCTATTTTCCAACTGTAAATGTAGAAACTTAGGTCCAGACCCTCGCCAACTGTAACACCTTATTTCCGAGCTTCACAATAACATAAAAAATTCACAATAATATAAAAAATTATTTTGGCTTTGTATAACTTTATTAAAATAAATTCCACTATATTTTGTATTACATCAGAGTACATCTATGTATAACAAGTTGTTCTGTTTGTAATTAAATCGATAATATCCATGACTTGTCGGAGTATAAATGTCCTGAGAGGCATCCATACTTTTGTATTGTACCAGAAATATGCTACGAAATATGAAAGAAAAGAAGTAGTGTTAGCTCTAGTAATTTCTTGCACAACAGAACGACTATTTGTGTAATAAAAAATATATAATAATTTAAAAGCAAACTAGAGCCATTACAGACGTTTAAAAAACAAACACCGAGGATAAAGACAATCTACCTAACTATAAAATTAGAGGAAAAATAGAAGGTTTGTCCGTAAAGATTATAAAAGATTGACAGGATAAACCTAAAGATGAAAATAAAGATAGCTACAAATAATGTATTGAAAATTATAAAAATACAAGGTCTGGATTCAAAGTGTCATTTGTTAATACTGGCGACATGATATTTTATTGTTTAGATAATATTGCTTAAGAGGTTCATAATTATTACTATCTCAACTTCCACTAAGTATGATAAAAAAATCAAACTTGTAATAATACCTTAAATATAAATAAATAAATAAAATTAGAACTTTTAAAATTTAATTTTAATTAGAATTATTATTAAGGTCTTGGAAACTTTATTGAAAATAGTAAATTTATTAAAAACATTAATGCTTGACTATTATGATAAATATTATCTTAAGATGTTATCATATTTTTGTGACATGAATCTTCTTAAATTTCTTTGTTAGGTGTTGTTCGTGCCACATTAGTTATCTTCCAACGATAGCTATTTGAAACTAAAAAACATATGCAAAATGTTTTTTCATAATTTAACATATGTTTCTTGGAGACAATTATTGTTTTATAATAGAGCGACTTTATGACTTCATTACTTTCACTGTGTCCTTAATACAATATAAACGACATCTATTCCACACTGCTGGCATCTATCCTTTTTAACCTTTTTTGGGGGGGCAACTGTAGATAAAGGTATAGGCGTCTATCCCCAAAAAAAGGGTTCCACGAAAATCTAAATTCTGAAAGATCTATAAATCATATGTCAAAAAAAACTTCAACATAAAGAACTAAACTACATTTACAAAAAATATTCATGTAAAATAGTATTTTTAGAATTAGGCTATTTCAAATATTGGAACATGTATTCCGTTCTTACTATAGTATTTTTTATTCTCACTAACACATACAGAACAACGATTTAAATGTAATTATGACATAAATATTTCGTGACCAATAATTATGTTACCACCTGCAGATGACCTGATAATCACGCAATGTAACTATTTACTTAATGAAATGGGATTTTTATCTAAAACTAATAAGAATACTAATAAATATACTTATGAAAATAATTATGAAATACTTATAGCAATCTGTATGTTTATTTATCTAAATACTGTGTAATATTAGATGTCTATTCATTATCAAATTGAAAGCTTCGTCCCGTAATTAATACGTGAGAGAAAACGAGCCAAGTCTCAAATTATATTATAAATGAAATGGTTTCAATGCCATTGCCAAGAGAACTACATATTTAGGATGAATATAGAAATTCAGAAAATTAGAGCACCAACGATGAATTTCAAATATTGCAAGAACCTTTTCCTGCTGTTCTCACAGAGTGAGGTTTTTTGGAAATTATTCAGTTTTCTGCCGTTCGATGTTCCTTCATCCACTCGATGAACTCAGCGTTACATATTCATGCAAATTGCGACAACGCCCGAAAACAGATTCGGTTCTTGTCAATACAAAAAACAAAAAGCATTACAACATTTCTACGAAAGACAAAGGATTATTCAAATGGATAGTAATGTTAAATAATTATTTTAATAACATTTACCGGTTCTTTTGACGATTAACACGTTTCGACTAATCATATTAAAAAACAATGATTAAAATAATATTATAATATAATAATATTAGGTTTTGGGTAACTGTTGTAGGATATATAATTGAAAAGTAAAAAGAGTTACTAAAACCTAACAATTTAAAGGAAATAACACATATTTTCTTAAATAACTACAAATATGTAAAAAAATTTAAATAGAAAAAAATACTTAAAAACACAAAATTCTCTTTTTCATTTTCGTAAACGCACTAGCGACAGTTTGCAAACAGAAGCTAAACATATCCTTATCTAAATTAGAGATAACCAAACTATTCAAGGCGTCACTCCGTTGCCAAAAACGTGAATGTAGTTTCACCAATTCCACTGGCACGTATTCAAAACGAACAAATTTCCGTTCGCTGGTTCCAACTTCATATTACCGATAACTGCGCTTTTACTGCCCTTGATCGAAATCAATAAACTAAAATATGTTAAGGTCTAAACGTCATAGAGATGCTGCGTCTGCCATCTATATGCTTGTTTTTAAAAAAATCTATTAAAAATTAATGTCCTCTGTACCGAACCCAAAACATCATTCACAACTCAATCGTCACAAGACATTCAGGGTATTAAAACATAACTAAAATAAATAACTATACCATTATACAAATGATCTTCCAAAGTACGTTACTTATATTATAAGTTTAATTTTTTATATTTTTTAATGTGTAATGACTTTGAATTACTAGAGAGCACATCGTTTCTATGGCAAGCCAATCTTGTTAGCTCAGGTAGGCTTAGTGCTTAGTCATCATAGAAAACCTTTTTCAGTCATTAATCCCCGCTTGAAATTATATATTAACTATTAATAAATTAAAAATTATAATATAATATTAAAAAATACAAGAAAATCTTTTAAATCTCATGAGTATCCAAATATATCCGGTGCCATTGATATAACACTGATAAGAATCCAAGATCATTTTATAAACAATTAATTAACCAAAGAACGTATTCTACTCGTTTCGCTGCGTTTTCGTTCAAGTGATATGTTGTTATATTATAAAATGTTAGTTCTTATATCATATGATATTAAGACGTCCAAATCAAATCTAGATCTAAACTAGCGATAGTCGAGTGCAGTGAGATGGAACCAGTTGGTAAACGACGAGGATATTGGATGATGAGGTCGACGGCGCGGCCTCGAAACACATCCGTCATATTAAATAACTAATACAGTTTATATATCGTCTTAAGGAACGTACACAGTTTAATATTAAAACACAATTGTTATGATTCTTATAAAAGATAATAAAATTTAAATAAAATTACAAACATTAACCTCGTTTAATTTTTTAAATTATGATACCTTTGGAAGGAAATATCTATTTAAAATAGAATATCCTTATATTATAATTAAAATAATATTCTCTCGTCCGTCAATTACTTTAAAGCATATAAAACAGAACAGTTAAAATAGACCTATAACTGTATTTAAACTGATATTTCGTGTGTTTTTAAATATCTCTTTTTAATATACTTTTCTATCCACTGTGTTGTACATAAATGTGTACATTCTGTAAGGTCATACTATTTTCATAGTAAATAAATTAGCGATAATTCTTACTAATGTTTTCAGCCTTCAGCCGGTCACATGTACGTACTACTATACAAGTAATGGGACGAATTATTTCAGGTGTATAAGAATATTCTATACTATTTATAATAAATTCATAATCACCAACTTCATATTCATATCTGACACTCTCATTAGCTGACTACTGGCTACTGACTAGCTAATTAATAAAATGATTTGTGAATTTCACTCTTTTAATGATTGACCGCCGAGGCAATTCATTTCAGGTCAAAAATTACGATTGTGAAATATGTTTCCTGTGATTGGTAAAGTGTCTTTCACTTTTACGTATACATAAAAGAAATAATTATTCATTCATTATTAATTCAGTATACTCACTTAATAAGCATGTGATACTTACGAGCAAAACATGTAATCTAAGTAAATTATTATATATGTAGTAGTTATCTTGACGTGTCTGTAAATATCATGTTATAACAATTTGTACGTAATTTGGGAGACAAACACACATTTATGTAAACATTTAGATTTGTAAATGCGTAGGAACGAGTCAGCAAACTGAGTAACATATTAACTAAATATATGAGTCAGGTTTATCAACGGAATTAAAACATAATTTTCCCGATAAATATAGAAAAAAATGATGAAAATACATCAACAGAAATATTTTTATTTTATAGAATTATATTAAGTAATTGTGAAGCGTCTTTATCGCTAAAAAAATTGTTAAAGAAAATATCCCGTAAGTATTCAAAGTAAAACAATAAATTAATAATTCAAATGTATTCTTCAATAGTGACATTATCAGTATCAGTGCCAAATAAATTACAAACTGAGGCCTCTACGTTCCACTGCGCTCTGCTCAGATAGAAAAATATATACAAAACCTTGTCACGCATAGGAAGTCATCCGAGCGTGACAACTAGGGAATTCAATTGACGCTCAGCTAAATCCCGTTATTAAAGGATTAGATCCCGTTGTCAATTGACAGACGTTAGATATTATATAAATGTGTTATCTATTTAATGTGATGACTAAACTATCTACAATTATTTTAACGTTTTTAGATATCATAAACATTTTTTTATTAAAATACAAAATACAAACGCATCATAAAGTACCGGGATAGTGATCCCGAGTCTACTATTGCCAACAATGAACGCACATTGGCCATCGAACGGCCAATGTTATTCGCCAACCTTGACTTGTGATCTTGTATTTTTATGCAGCACCAAATGTTTAGATTGCGGCACATTACGTGAGTTCATATAACAGTTTCGTAATTTATCCCTCTGAAGGTGTCGTTTAAGCCATATGCTTCAATCAGCGCTGACCTTAGCGGCTGACCTTTTACATTAAGGTCAAATTTACTTACGTTTGCCTGTTTTTAGTTTTATACGCTTATTACTGTCTGCGACTGGTGTTAAATTAAATACATAGATAAGGATGACAAGCGTCTTTTATATATCCAAGTTATATAATGTAGTGCTCAGTCTCTCGACCTTGTGACGTCACGGCACGGCACGCTGTCGTGACGCCGCCGCTGTTTAAAAACAATCATGTGTTTTCAATCGACCTCGCGAGTAACATTTTGGTTCTGAAGCTTTTGGTAATGTAATTGTCAGTGTTGTCACGTCCTGAAATATTTATATCATTATCCTTCAGATATGTACGTGTTATTAAAACGTGACATACATTTTAATTACTTTTATCAAGATTATCATATAAAAAGAAGAGAGGTGACAAAATTTATATTATAATGTTCCTAATATTAAAGATTTATGGTCATCTTAAAGTCTACTAAAATATGTAACACAAAATATTACAATAATTTTAGTCGTAACTCATTCAAAAAATTAAATAGTTCTGAGTTGACACTTAGTTGAAATGTAGTGTTTTAAGATTGACATAATAGAGTGACGGACAAGGTTAGACTGAAATAGTTTTAATATATTAAATGAAATCATATGAAAAATAATGTAATGTTTAGCTATTTATCATTATATAAATAAATATATATATTATGATATTAATGTTTTTAGTTCAACATAAATAATTACAGTTAGTATTATAACTGACTTAGAATTTTCTATACATCGGGTAAAATTCGTTTAGAAATTTAATACTCGTACATAAGTTATTTTACCCAAAGATTCGTAAATGTTTGTTTATCCATTATTATCCATTATATTTATTTGTTATCGAAAATACAAATAGCAATTCCATCAATTCATACAGCTTCATCTATCACAACCATCCGAAAACATAGCGAAGGAAATAAGGGGCAAATATTACTAGTGTCCTCCATCCCACATCAATCACGTTTTTCTCAGTCCCCCGGGACCCACACAGAATAAATGGGCTCGTTTATCATTACAGATGGACACTCTTACAGTTTCTAAGATGTCACATCTTATCGATATATCTGGTTTTGAAAGACATCACTTAAAGTCTATTAAAACTGGTAGCAAGCTTTGTACATTTTTAGTAAACGAAACGTTTACAAAAAATACTTTTAATATTATAATAGTTTTCATTGTAATCACCAGTATTCATGAAACTACGTAATAATTGTACGCTGTCTGTCTGTATTATATAACATTGATTGTAAATGAGAACACATTACACGAGGAGGGGAATCTTCCACTTATTATCTTGTAAATTTATTCACTGACATGCAAACACGTATTTTTAATCAATAACACGACAACAATATAACGAACCATAAAGCCCATGGTTTCAGAAAAGTTAACTTTCAGACAAGAAAACTGATAATTACAACAGTTACTAAAACAACACGTAACCTCTATATTATAAAACGTTTTAAAACGAAATCAATATGTCTTTAGAAAACTCAGCGTTTCCTTTAACTTTAAAATAAACAAAGTTGTTTAATGTTTATTTCTTATATCAGTTATATAATTAACAAAGATATCAAATATACCTTGAACTACAATTCATTTCTGATATTTCCGCTTCGAATATAAAAACATCATTATTAAGTTTCTGCAGACAGGATTCATTTCATACTCGGCAATTACGTCATTACATTTCATTATAGAATTACGAACCATATTTGCGTAGCAACAAGTGCTAGTTTTCTTTCAAAGCAATCTGTGCCTCCCTTCGACCGAGACCCACTGCCTACTGCGAAAACTTTGACGTCATCGTCCCACATTGCAAACTTGCGGAGTAAGGGTTGTTTTATATAGCGCAGATCTAATATAACAGTCATAAAGTTTTGTTGGATATTTATAATTGTAATCTTGTGACGTACCATGTATAAATAATTTAATCCTTGCCAGTCTGTAGTAGATTTTAATCTAATAAGATACTAACTAAGATTTTTAAAATATAATAATTTTACGACAATATTTTTATAATTTTCTAGATTCTGTTCATTGTCAATATAAAATTAACTCCTATATGAAAGCGCCCTAACCGAGTTTTTATAACATATGTTCTACTCTATTTTAATGGGTTTTTCTCAACACGTGGAATGACTACTCAATTATATTTTTACTTAATATTCTACTGGCTTTGTATTACACTTACTATTTACTTAAAATACTTAAAATTGTATTGAGGAAATGATAATATAATGTTTCTTAGTATTAAAATAGCTGAACTATTTTGCACTTTAATTAAAATAGTTTTTAAACAGATGAGAAAATCTTTAGAAACTGAACGTATTAAGTTCAAACCAAACCAATGTTCCAAAACTGCTTTTCGGGCCATAGTTGGTTATAAGCAATAGTAGATTGTAAGTTACACATATGTATAATATTTTAGGATATATCTTGTACTATAGTTACAAAATGCCTCTTCATAACATCATTTCTAAAGACTTGTTAAATTAACATCATCTCGTATTAGCTACATTTTGTATTCACATATAGATTGTACTTTTATATCTTATTTTAATTAGAATATTAACCAGCTCTAGTTGCAGCTGTAGTAACATTTCCAACAGCCATTAGTTAACTTACATCTAAAGACAGATAAAAGTTAGTTAACAAGATAAAAAGCAACAGGAACCGACACAAACAATGTTGCTCTTACACGAATAGATAAGGAACTATGTATTTATATTAAACTTTTCCTTGCACTATTTTTTAATTGACTTATTAACATAAATTGTAGTTTAACGACTCAATTGTTGTAAAAAGTTCTAAATTTTAGATCATATAAATTAAATTATGTTCCAGGAAATTAATATATATTATTATTTTCAATACAATAAATAATTAATATTATTAATACAATATTAGTAATTAGTATTATCATAATATATTTAGGCAAATAACTATAAAATGATTGAGTAGACGAAATCTAAATCATATTTCAAGTAACAGATATATTAAAAATATATATATTTAATATCCTATTTTCGTACCCGATGAATTGCGGTGATCTCCATCTTATCTAATCTAAACCTAATTTAGTATCCATCGATCAATACACTTGTATCATTCTAGACGTTTTAGGCTTTTTGCTGAACTATCAATCACAGTGACGCCATTGATGTTCGCAGTCATGTGACTTGCTGCAACAATATTGAGTGGAGATGACAGCTGCGAAGTACTAGCTTGAGGTCGTGACTTGACACTGGATAAACCAAGGCCTGCAAAATATATCATCTTCTACTTACAAGGAAGTAGTTTAAAAAAAATCAGGCTTCGTATTTTTCTCTATATATAAAAAAAAATATTAGCGTTGTTAGGTATAGATACATATTTATATATGCACTAAAAGTTTCTTGAAAGCTCTTAAAGTAATGAGCATATGTTGTTGTTGTCCACGTCAGTCATTATTAGGATAAATTGTCTTGAAATAGATTTTGTATTTGAATTAATTATTCTTGATTCTTCGTACTTTACTGTATTAATACATATATTTTATTTTCTCTGGTTTAAATGATATAAAAAATATATAGAAAAAAATAGTGGAACTTCGATATAAATGCGTCTCCTGTCTGTCCTTCTTCGTACTATTTTAATCAAGTACTGCCTTCTGACACAATATGACCAACAAAGTAAGATTAAATTACAACATAGTATACATATATTAAGTATATCAATAACTTCAGTTATGTTGCAGATGAGACACTTTAAGAATCAAGTTATTTTGCATACGAATATATATTATAGATATAATATACGTTGAGTAATTTAAAACCATACTACTAGCTTATTTGTTTAAATACTAGGTCAAGCTCTGTTTATAGAAATTATATATATTTTTAGAAATGTACACACACTTTGCATTACGATAAGAGTTATAAACTTACAGCGATTTTCATTGTATTTGGAAAATTAGAAAAATATTAATTAACTGCTGGAATTATTCTCAACATACATACCTACAGTTATTCTATATATAAAATTCCATATACATTTCGTAATGCAGTTTGTTATCGAGAAATACACTTTACTATTGTATTATTTGTAGTAAACTAAATCATCACTAACACAAGCATTTGTAACTTGTACGAAACGTTACTAATTACGCAATTAAGGACAATTTAAATATTTAAACTGTTACTTTTTTACTATTACTTTGTTACTGTTAATTGTTACTAATTAACTTTTAACAACAACATTTAACTTTATTTACTAAACCCTCATTACTAGTAAAACTAAACCGTACACGTTTATATAAAACTAACATAAATGTTCATGAGTAGTAGTTTAGTACAAAACAAGCAAAAGACTACAAAATTCCAATTAGCTTTTGAGTGAAACATGTTTTGAAATAAGGGTATGGAGTTTGTTCAAAAAAGTTTCTTAACACAACGACAGAGGGTTCATTTGAAGTTTTTTAGGTCGCGCATTTACAAAACAGAGATAACCCAAATCACTATCAGAAACATCCAAAAACATGTGAAAGTTCGTAGACAAGAACATTTGCATAACGATAACGAGCTGTGGTGACGAATGACGTCACATGACAAGAAACAGCGCACATTTGATCATTATGATTACCAATAGTAAAGATGAATGCAGGAATATACACGTTCTACTAAATGCGCGAACCAGACCTCAATTTTGACTCGCAGCGATCGCAAGATCTCGGTATGTGTTAGCATATTAAGCGGGCGAGAAGCAAACAGCAATGAAGTTGTATTTACAAAACGTCGATTCATTCTCTTCTCAACAATTTTTTTTATTATTTCTTTTTTCATTGTAAAGCTAAATTTTTTCCCATTGAAGTCTCTCGGATTTTAGTTTTTCCGTGATTATTTTTCAATTACAACGAATATTTGAAAAAAAAATAATTTTTTAACACCACCAGACTGGTGTCTATCAATATGCAAAATTTGGAAATTTTCGGATATACCGTTTTTGATTGATGCTTGCACAAAGGATGCAGAATAGTCGCTCATTGAGAGATTCGCTCAATTAAAAATGTAAACGAAACTTATAATAATATATCTATTACAATGTTCGTTGGCATATTATTATCGTAAACAGCCTTAAATACATTGTTTTGGTACCAAAATAACCTATTGCTATATATATCGTTTAACATCAAACATTCGTTAGTAAACCATTAACAGAGCAATGATCTATAAATTGGAGGTATCAGTTCCAGCAGGTATATAATTACCGCTCATTACACCTGGATACCTTTTAAATAGCTTTCATTACCGCAACATTGGCTTAAGTAGAAATATTAGGCAGGAAACAAAGTAATTTCGGTCTTTCGAGCCGGATGGTGTATCCATTACGAAAAGAACATGAAAAATAATGACCTCATATTACATATATGTGGTTCATTTTGTAACAATATTACTTACAAATGAATTTTAACTAAAACTTCGGCTATTGTTTATTTTTATTTGTAAAATAATATCACATAAACAAATTATCTACTATATATTTTAATATTTTAATGATCATGGAATATTATTAGCTAAAAATTCCGATGTGTAACCTGATTTAGTCACACGCGGTAACAGCAAGTGTAATAAGAGCGCCTTACCTTAATATTACTATGCATTTTTTTATAGCGCAAAAAACTCACAGTAATTTCAGTTCTAACACATTATATTTACTTTGAACAAAATATTTATATTAATCAGTAGTCTAATTTAAGTATACATATCTATAATATTATTAAATGTACAGTGAAGTAACGTTGATGCAGCGTGTTTGTAACCTTGTGTTACAGTACATTGTTGTGGCAGAGACGATAGACAATACATTATATAAGTATATTATACGTATATAATACTTATAATAATTATATTATATAAAAGACACGATTAAATATTATACACCTATAAACTAATAAACTAAATTAGTATTAAAAAGAATAACGCTAATAAAGCACGAATATTTGAGGAAGGTTTTAAATAGAAATATATTTTATTGCAGAATCTCATAACTTAAACCTCGCTCAAATAAGATTTTTCTAGCTTTTCTTAGTACTTTATTTTATTTATTTTTATCTAGATAAAAGTCTAGGATGCTTTTCTTTCTGTATTCATTAGTTTCAAAGTAACTTAACAATTACTCTCCATCTGTAGTAATCTAGAACGAACTAGTCAGTTCTTTGTTATCATTTCATTAAACCAATTCGTAACATTTTTAAACCATGCTAATAATAACTTGTTCTATAAATAAACATAATTCAACATATGTAACTTAACACACGAGTAATAAAACAGCTCGACTATAATTAAAAATAAATGACATTATAACTTTATCCCTTTCTGGGCAACTGAGTGCAGTACTACTAAAGTAAAATATTACTAAAACCTCCCACTCCTACTACTTTCATACACATTACATCAGTAAGCAGTGCAAATATAATGAACATGTGTAAGCATTTAGTCTGAAACTGTTCTATAAAAGTCTTCCTAATCCTGTTTTGGGCAGCTTTATTAAACACAAACAAATTTAAAATGAATGAATAGAAATCATATTTTTAATTATGGTCAGAAGTCAAATTCCGTCTCGACCGTTTTGAGCGAAGATATAAATCTACGTAGGACTGTAGTCTTTAGGTTCATTGATATAAGTATTTTTATTGAGCGTGCTAAGTAAGGGGTTGTCGTTCAGTGGGGCGCCGGATCGATACTGGGTTACTGATATAAATAGGGCAGAACTTAAAGGCCGTACGCCAACGCTCAGTTTCGTTGTCGTGAATCGATTCCGAGATGAGTTGGAAGCTGTAAAAACATCTGCGATCTCAGAAGTCACAGGTTTTTCTAACTAATTTCTTACGCTATTTTTTTTCAGCAATTGTTAATATGTAAGAGATTGTAAAACTGACGTGCCACTGACACTTATTTTAATTGTAGGCACTTTAAGTTCTTAGTATTATACAGTAGGTTGTATAAGTACATCACTACAAAAATGTAGAACCTAAATTATTGTACACTCTAAAACTGCTACATCACTAACTAAAAATAAAATAGACGATGAACCGTGAACGAAATAAACAAAAAAGCAACAAAATATAACAGCAACTCATCCAGTTAGTCTTTCCAGGTGAATAATTCCACCGGTTTACCTTAAAACCTCGTCACGAAGAAGGTCACCACGAGAGAGGTTATGGCACAAAATCTATTCATCTTAATTGTTATTGATTAATTATTTATTGGTTTGACTGTTACATTACTCTTGTAGGATTGTAAGGTGATTATTATAACTTTTTTACGAACATTTACTTATTTTGAGACCAAAGATATGGTTAAGACGCAAGTTCTTGCTGAAATAACGTATGATAAAAGAAAATTGAATAAATTAACATATTGTGCCGTCGTAGCCTTTAATACGGTTACACAGTAGGCGTGGTTCTGATAAGTAAACTTTTAAAACTATTATATTCTCAGACAGTGAGAAGACTTATAGACTACCCCTCTGTAGTCCAGCTTAAGCTGAACTTAGTCGCGATATTACAACACCATCATCAGATTTTCAATATTGCATTTCTGTCCCTTTCTACCATTGCACATTATTAAAAGCAAATATATATTTAACATTTTAAATGAAGATTGTGGACACATTTTAATTGAAATATTGAAACCGCTGTCACTTATGATTTCCGCCGTCGTCTGATCTAGTTCGGAGTGCCGAAACGTTCTATGATGTATGAAGGTCGGCACCAGCTATTAATCACTTGTTCTGTATTTACGTATATCATAATGGTTTAATAATTATATTGGCTTTGTGCTCTTTGCCAGCTTTGATTTTCAGGTATGAGTTCAATATATCTATGATAAAGTTATACGATTAAACATTCGTCTTATATTGTACTAATTCCATTAATTATAGAGCCTTACAGGCATTAAAAAGTTATCTTAATTGCACGTTAACTATATTTTAAATATATTTGTATTAAAAACACAATTCAAATAATTTTTGTGTTATAAGTATGTTATTAATTTACATTCATAAATGAATCTAAATTCATTGCTATATTTGTTGTAATAATTCAGTCAGCTAATATTTATTTTGACACGTGATAATAACGTGAGGACAGGCTATTTAGGCTTTTAGCACGTTTACCAAAATAACACACATTGTGAACATATTTTGTTCAATTTATTACTCCGTTTGCAATTAAATAAATTGAATTATTCTTTTTGCACGCGAAAACAGCGATTTTGGCGTTCACCATGGTAATTATTTTATATTATTTATGTTTTTGTTAATGAAAATATATATTTTTTAAACTCTGTAACTTATATATATAGTCATATTTTTCAGTTTCATACTCGGAAGCGAATGATTCTTTTTATTTTTGACAAACATGTAGTACTTTGTAGCTAGAAATAAATCTGAAGTATATTATATAAACTCTTATAAAATATTTATCTATGACAATAGAAAATACTTATTAGAAAAAAGCAATTGTTTTTAAAAACAACCAGGCTTATAACACTTAGTAGGTTTTTAAATTCGCCCTCTCACTCGTGGGTGTGTGTGTGTGTGTGTGTGTGTGTGTGAGTGTGAGTGTGAGCTCCACAAAGTTTTTACCTATACCATATTGAAATATATATATACTTATGTATATTGTGTTAAATAAGTTGATTGATCATCAGATTTTTAAGCATTTTTAATTACATGACCTTTTCATATGGATATATGGTAGTTATTATAGATGAAAGTAGATATAATTGACATTAATATATAAATAACTAACTAATTTTAGTTACCTCAACCACTTGTCTTGACATTCTTTATGCGTAAATTAAATAGTAATGTGATTATACAATGGACTACTGAGATGTGAACAAAGCTTTTATTTTCTGTGTCTCCGTTTATTTTTTATTTAGAGTTTTTTACCGTAAAGATAAGTACGTGAGATACCTGGACAAAAGATGAAATCAGACACTGGAAAACAATATTTGATAAACAAATTTATATTATTACATCATAATAATAAAAATTATCTGTAATATTTTATACCTACATCTAGATTCGAATAATGAAAAATAATTTTTCAATATTTTACATTTCTATATAGAAATTAATATTGTATTTCCTATAAATATCACGTGTTTTAACGTAAGATGCCATCGTCCACGCACGTGATACACAAACAATGTATCTGAGATACAATTTTTAGATTATATTACTCGTTGTATTGTTTTGATATTAATTTATTATAAAATATATTTTAAATGTAAATATGTTTGATATCGGTTTTGATTAATTATTTTTATGAACGGTATAATGTTTTCAGCAACTTAACATTTTTCATTTAAAACCGAAAACTGAAACTCATTTATTATTGTGTTAAACGTTTGCTTTGATCTTTTCTCGTAACTTTTAAATTTTCCGAGCCCACACAAACTGCGGAAGGTCATTTAAATTCGGCTACTGATATAAAATTAGAAAATGTAAGAAAATTATTTAGAGGCCAATGACCCTATTGTAAACGTATTATTCAGTTTTATTATGTATTTTAGTCAATTATGATATTATATTGCCGTGTAAGATTTTATTCGTATTCTATAAAAACAAATATTGAATTATAAACAGTTCTCGGAAATCAATGAGTATTTAATAATAGATAACTATTGCAGTTTTCGCAGAACTCAATCGATGTCATTCAAGACATCGATTGATTGAAATAAGCTCTTTTTAAATTTATAATTCAAACGTCGTTTACTTAATCGATAAATCGAATAATAAAAAGACAAACGAGCCAAAATCTATTAAATGTTTAGTTCAACTTAGACAATGGTTTTAACATTATTGGTTTATCTGTTTGTCTGTTCGAGCATCACTAATAGAAATACTAGACGTATTGTATTGAAATTTAGTATTGTTATAGATTACACACAGGACGCGAGAACACACAAAAACGTATTTATTTTATTATTACAATAAAACAAATCTACCCTAGGTCTTATTTAAAATAACAAGCTCTTTTCATTCAAAATTATTTTCATAAATTCTCATGAATTTATCTAGTTCGACATATAGAATAACAATCAATTAGAAAATTAAACGAGAAAACTAAAAAAATATTTAGGGTATTTAATTTTAAGGGATGATTAATTATTCTGGTCTGAGGGGAAGTAGGGGGGGACCAAGCTTCACGGCTAGTCTCGTAATAAATTAATTTCATGTCATAAAGGATTCTACCAGAGAAAAAATAAAGATTTAGCAATGGTATTGGTATAATAGATGGAAGATAGGTGACGAAAAGTGTCGTATATTTTATACAGAAAACATAAAAGCCATGAACATTTATCAGTCGTCAATCTATATCATTTATTTAGTCAGATGTGCTCTCGACTATCTGCTGTTATCATTTAGATAAAACTACATCGATATTTAGATAATTTGTGATTTTTATGATATATTTCACAAAGTGTAACTCCACCCAGATGATACGCTGCATCCAAATGTTAATAATCGAGCTACACCGTTGCTTATAGATACATCTCTTTTGTTCGCAGTAAAACCGACGATGCATATTGAAGTGCAAGTGGCGCTTAACTTTGTCATATCGTACCTATACAACAAACTGCCAAGACGACGAGTTAATATCTTCGGTGAGGAACTAGAAAAGGCGCTGAAAGACAAATTTAGGGGTCATTGGTACCCTGACAGACCATGCCGAGGATCTGCATTCCGATGCTTGAAGACTGGCGGTCCCTTAGACCCAGTGTTGGAGAGAGCTGCGCGGGAATCCGGTGTTCCAGTCCGAGATGTGCTGGAACACCTCCCCAGAGATCTTGCTGTTTGGGTTGATCCAGGTAATTTTTATTATAATTTAAATACAAGAGATGACTTTTATAATTGTTTATCCATTTTTTTCTTCAGTTTTACATTTCACGGCTTTCTTAAATAATCTACTTAAAATATTTTTTAAGGCTTCAATATTCCAAGAATTCGTGGATTATTTACAATGAAATAGCTCTTTTTAGTACAGTGCTTGAGCAGACATTGTTTAAATTAGCTCCTTCCTATGATACCGACGATCATTCGTTTAAAATATACTTATTAAACATGATCTTTATGCTTAGAAATAAAGAGTAAATGTAGATAAATGTGTATTTATAAAATAATATAAATTGTATAAAAAAAGTAACTTTGATTCATGTTCCAATTTGGTATTTTAACAAATTTCGTGTTGTTTTCAGGCGAGGTGTCGTACCGTATCGGCGAGAAGGGCGCGGTGAAGGTTCTATTCAGCAGCGACGAGCGCGCTGCCGACGAGAGGACCGACAGAGAGGTACTTACGACTTTAAAACGAGTTATATTCAAACTATGTTACTGACATTTCTTTATCACGTGCCTCGTCGTCGGCACCTTGAGTGGCAGCCGACCGAGGACGGATAGTAGTGAATATAATAATAAACAGAATGAAAATATGAAGATTCAAAATATAATATATGAGAGTTCTTTTGTAAAGATAAATACGCGTAAAAAAAGTTAGTTGTAGATTTCGATCAATAATCCTAAATCTCGTCTTCTATCGCAGGTGACCCGCGCCTTCAACCCCGAGGCTCAGTGCTTCCGGCCCGTGGAGCCGGTGGCGGCGCCCTCTCCCCCCGCACCCGCGGCCTTCTCCCCCGGGCCGCCCTTCCGCGCGCAACCGCTCACGTTCACCACTGCCACGTTCGCTCAAACCAAATTCGGGAGCACCAAGCTGAAGACGAGCAGCAAGCGCGCCAACCGCATGTCGCCCACCGAGTTCAGCAACTATATCAAGCAGCGCGCGGTGCAGCAGCAGCTGGCGGCGCGCGCGCTGTCTCCGGCCACTGACCCCGCGGCCTACTTCCTGGCGCGACGCGAGAGCGCGCCGGGGGCCCCGCCGGCGCACCTGCTGCTGGCCAACTGAGCCCCTCCTCCACACACGAACGCGCGCCAACATTTATTTTTTTATTTTCTGCGGGGGCGTCCCGCGCCGCCCGCCGCTTGTGATATCCGTACGATTTTCCATAACTTTTTGTATTCTCGTTCGTTACGTCGATGTGTAAATTTATCGATAGGAGCAATAATCAGCCGCGCGACTCGCCGGCGATTTATTTTCGTACTTTTTAAAGCCGAGTCGACTTTTGGATGTCTTCGTTCGATATTGATATATTATTCGTAGGATTTAAGGGATCGAAAGGCCGAGAGGCCCCGTGCGCTTACGACGACGTACCTTCTAGAGCGAGCCTGTATACATACGTCCTCCGATCTAAATAAATACTGATATTTAAATATGTATACATATTATATATTCGTACGCGAAATGTCTAATTTTTCACGTGAATGTAATAAAGGCCAATAGAGAAATTACGTATTTTTAATATTGAAAATTCATACTTTCTAAGTATATAGCGTACTTGCTGGTACTGTACTCGTATAAATAAATATATAAATAATTGCATATCCGGTCGGACGCGGTCGGTCGGCGCGGCGGCCGCCCGAAGGCGTCGGAGATCTCACCTAGTGTAATCATCACTTGTACCCTTATAATTATAATATACATAAATATTATAGGATTAGCTACGTTTCAATCTAACAGTATTTTTTTAAGAAGATATTAGTCCTTGTGTACACCGCCGGTCGCTCGCGCCGCGGCGGCCGGTCTTAGTCTGTATGATATATTTATATAATATTGTTATAAAAGACATGAATATGGAATAATGATAGAAAAATATTTCTCAATTCATAAACTAACGGGTGCATGCAAATTCATGGGAATAAAATACTATGTGTTATTTATCTTTTTTATATTTCACTTGGCATTTGGGTCCAGTGTTTCGATCGAGGTCGACGATAGCGGTAAGAAAATGTGCTTAGGTGTGCGGGCTTAGGTAGTCAGCTTGTCGTTGCTTGCGACAGACGCGTCGCATGACGTCACACGTGTGTCCACACGGCGTGCATTCATATTTATTTTATAGAACGGACTAGGTAAATTTTCAAAATTATCTGTAAATTGCTTTAATACTGTAGGCATGCGCCCCGCGTGGACCTCTCACGTTTCAAAGCACAACAATGACAAGTTGTATACGGAAATGTGCAACTATTTTTTTACTATTTTTATATTTTGATTTAGATTAAGTCTAGTTGTATGATTTCAGTACCTTAATATGTACTTTATTGACGCCCTATTCTTATTAAAACTATGTAATGTAACTTTAGGAACTGGATCGAAACACTGGCCGAAGAGCTACAGTATTTTGTAGATAATCTATGACGTAAGTTTAATATAATACAATTTAGTGTAATGAGATTTTTTATTAATAAAGATACTTTTTATTTTTCTTTTTTGTAAGATATATTCGAAGGAAGTGTTAAAGATAGTATATTTGCATAATATAGTTAAGCGGCTCTCCTGTCCGCGAATATAAATTAGTCAATAATAATTTTTCATATTGTTGTACGACTTTTTAAGTTTATATTAAAATGTTTTGTGCAATCTACAATTTGTTTTTTTTAAATATCCTTTCTCATTAATTACTCATCAAAGGTAAAGAAAACGTCACCTCAATATTTTATTTGACAACATCACATAGGTACTCTTGTAAATCTTGTAACAATATTTTTCACTAAACAAATCGAAAAAAATGGTCTTTAATGAAAGAGCAGGATATAGAGATTACAGTGAACTAATAGTTCTAGAAAGACCAACATCTTTAACTGGGTTGTAGAGATTTCACTGTTACAATACGTCACAAATTACTATAAACTTATTCCTGGCCAGTTCGTGATAATTGTTTTATTTTAAATTTAGAGTGACGCCTTTTTTTTTTTTTTTATTTGCCAGCCTTCTTTAACTCTATAGATCGTGTGGGAGTTGTTATTTACTTTCTTATGCTCTTGTTGCTACTGAAGGAGTAACCGTTTCATGAATGATTTCTAATATTTTTTCGTGACGTTTCGACTCGAGTATTGATCTTTATCCAATAGTACACTAAGTCCTACTAAGAAGTCTTAAGCCATTCCTACTGCCTCTCCAAATATGTTGCAAGGCTTTTCGGTGGTTTTGCCCTACACCATCATACAAAATTACATTGATCCGGGAGATTCAATTGGGATGCGTTTAAATAGAATTTTAATAACGCTGGAGAGCATTTTAAAGTCGGGACTGCCACCTCAATGTCAGTGGAATATAAAAGTTACCTATGATCACCAACTCGTTTTCTATTCCTAGCTTTAGCACGTGCAATCAATTATTGTTATTTTAATCTTGATGAATAAAGGATTTTGTTAAATCTATATTTTGTACTTCACTACACAATTCTAACCGTTCTTTATTTTTTTGAACACCTACCCATAAGCTGTTTGTCAATTAGCCGGTCATAGCTTTTCTCTTTTTATAACTAATTCTGTTTATATATTTATTTTAATTTTAAGAATGCCGGAAATGTATGAAAAGTTACCAAAATAGGAACATGAAACTTAAAATTGACCAATAGAGAATATAGGATTTATTTAAAAGGATTAATTTATAAATAAAATGTTTTGTTTTTTTATAAAACATACCGGTATAAATTATATATATCTCCAGCGCTAAGAAAAATAAAATACTATATCACCTAATTATACAATGTCCCTATTCTGTCAGTTTGTCAGTTTGTTTGTGTGTGGTGTCGCGTCACCAATTTTCTTTTTTTTTGGTTATTTTTTAAGCTCAACGAGACGTCGCGTCGTTGTGATACTTCCAATACGTGAGGAATTTTATCAATTTGGACCTCATCCGGTAACCTTTGGATCCTTTGGAACTTCAAAGGTCGCTCAGTGTTTTTTTACTGTTTCTCATTAGATTATCGAGTTTCAAATATGAAAGAAGACGGCAGTAGAGCAAGCTATTTACAGCATAAAGCCAGTGAAGCAAATCACCGTCGCACATCGAAGGGAGAATAGTCTGGAGACGACGAGATAGCCCGGTAACCTGCAATATTGTTTATTGCACCCTTTCACACTGTAGCCAACCGATGCTATGACCCCTTCCATGGAGTTTTTTACAATTGACCTGACAGCCTGCAGATTGCGGTCGCCTGGAGGTGCAACAAGGGTCGGATTCCGCTTCTCTCCCTAACAACTTTGCCAATGCTCGTGGTTCGATGTAGTTCTTATGCGATGCCTTCGTAAGGTTACTACTCCGACCCGACCCCCTATGAAGGTCATAAACACAAACTACCTTCAAGAACACACCGGGTTCCTTAGGCAGCGCATCTTCATCTGGTGGGTTGTCACCAGACACGGTCGAGGCCTACCACTGGTTATGGCAGCCTGATTAGCACCACCAGAGATCGACGCTTGTGATTCACTTGCATAAAGTCTGGGTCATACATAATCGAAAGTTTTTGCTATGTCCAGACTAGCTAGCTGCCCGGCCCTATATATAATATATGAATATATGAACAAATTAATAAATGAAATAACAAAACAATTATTATTAAGTCACTTTATTGAAACCACAAAGATGACAAAAACAAACCTCATCTATGGACATATATATTATGTATTCTAACATCATAATTACAAAGTACGCGAGTCTTCATAACAGAATATTTCTTTGACAATGGTTTTAATAACATGCATTAATTTTAACAATGGATTTAATATAAAACCATTTATTACAATAAATATTTGAAATATTAATATATATATATATATTTAAAAGTATCTGGAAGAATTTGTTTTTACTTATTTATTTACAATTTGTAGAAAAAAACAATACGACCATACAGGAGTCACATGTAAGTCAATTAAAATATTATATTTTATATCGATTTAATAATTGAATGTAACATTAATGATAGATAAGAATCAAATATGTGACAATTCTGTATCGGATGGTATAACAGTGGGTAGGTTTACAAAGACACATATTTCGATTTAGTCAGTTTAGCCACATAGCTTTTACATAGAAAAATATGTTTTTTTATAAAATCTTACTATAGTCAAATTCATCCCCGATTTCACTAGTGCTCAGAAAACTCATTACTTCATAATACACTCCATAATAACAGATGATCACCGCAACATGATAGCTTAGGCCTCGATCAACAAAATACCATAGATGAGGAGATAATATGCTCTTAGTGGTTACTAGTTTGTATAAAATATACATTTGAAATTACTATAAAATAATCAGTACATTTTAATAAAACTTAAACCGACATCGCCTCTCTCCCTCGAAATAATCAAATTACTATTGAATCAGATAAGAAACTATTTACAATCTAAGGAAAACAAAATCATATTAAAAATAAGCAAACACGCCCGAGACCGACGAAGCCTCGAAGCCTAACGTACAATAGAAGGACGCGACGTACTAACGTCACAGACGCTGACTATACTCAAAATTTTGGCCCGATTTAAATATTCAAAATATAGAAAAGATAACTATTCCACTTAATTACCACATTATAGATTACAAATATTTCCTAACCTATTCATCGTTCTCGACGCATGTAATGGAACATCACATAAAAGAAAATATTAAATATCCACATCAATGGAACCAAAATAAATAACAGAACACGTGAGCAAATACCTAAGAATAAAAAATATTAAAATAAACGATTATAGGCGCCGCCGCTCGGCGACCAGGAATGACTTACAAGTAAAATGGCTCGGCCGAGAGCGACCGCCCGGGACGACCGACGAGCGGGACGAATATTATTTACAAATAGGAAATGACACTAATATCACTCATGTCACCGCCCCCCCTCGTCCCGGACACCACCCCGCGGACGCTCTCTCGTGTCGGCCGAGAGACTCGAGCTCAAAGCAATTGGAGGCGAGTATCAGTGCGCCATCTCGATGTGCCGCTGCAGGCTCTTCTTGTTCATATAGAAGCGGTCGCACATGGCGCACGGGAAGAACACCTTGTCGTTGTCTGCGTGTCGCGCGCGCGTGTGAGAGGAGAGGTCGAGCGCGCGCGCGAAGTACACTTTGCAGATGTTGCAGAAGAACTTGGTGGGCGCAGCGTGCATGGCGCGGTGAGCCAGAAGGTCGCGGGGGGTCGCCACTCCGTCACCACACTGCGCGCACGTGAACTCACCGGGCGGGGCGGGAGGCGCGCTCTCCGAATCCGACTGGTCGGACTCCTCCTCCCCGTGGTGCATGTTCTTGTGGGACATCAGGGCCTTCGCGCCGTCGAATACGCTGCCGCAGACGTCGCAGGTGTGCGAGTCATCGTCCATCTGGGAGCCCGAGGTTCCCTCGCCGCTCTCGTAATGCTTCTTCATGTGCACGATTAGTGTAGATTTCCGCGTAAAACTCTTGTCGCAGACGGGACAGAAGACGGAGTTAGGCTGGTGCACCTCGTCCATGTGGCGCTGGTAGGCCGCTCGCTTTGTGAATTCCTTATCGCAGATGTTGCAATATTTATCTTCTGGTCCCCCGGAGGAGTTGTTCTGATGATCTAGATCGATGGAGTCGTCCGACCGCAGTTTTTTGTTGGGATTAACGACGGTTATTTCCACTTCCGGTGGAAGCCTCCTCTTGGCGATGCTGGCCGGTGTCGTGTGTTGAACGCGCGCGAGTTGAACGGGATCTACGACTTCGTGTTTGCTCACTTTGGTCGTGACCTTGTTCTGTGGCATCCAAAGCCCGGTATTGTTGGCGGCGGCTTTTCCGTCGGGGGATCGCAGATGCCATCCACGGTGGCTCTTCAGCGCGGCGATTGACGTGTAACTCTTGTGACATATTTCACATTCGAATGTCTGCGGCTGTGATTGAATCTGATTTATACACTGATGATTTTGCAAAGCTAGTAGCCCCACAAATTGCTTGCCACATGTGTCGCAGGGGTATCGAGCCTGGTAGTCTACGCTCGGATCGGCCGAGTCTTGGTCTTCGTCATATTCCACGTCCATATCTTGGCCGGCGTCTTGAGACTTGCCAGGGCCTTGATTGGCATTGTACCCGAGTAATTCACGCGCATGTGCAGCTTTGAGATGCTCGTATAGTTCTAAAGTAGAATTCAAAGGTTTTCCACATATTTTGCACATCTGTACAGTCGACTTGTGTACATTTTTTCGGTGGCGATAATATGACTTCTTATCGGAAAACGTAATTTTACATATCGTGCAACTCGATCTTCCCTCCGAGGATGATGTTTGAGTTTGAGTTTCTGAAGAACTACCAGCGTTCGGCTTGGAAATACCGTGCTTAGCGCGTTTGTGTTTCCACAAACATGTCCTTAGAGGAAATCGTTTATAGCATATTTCACACGAATATGGCAAAGCATCATTAGTAAAATTGAAACTGTTAAACTGTGGGGTTGACAAGATTGCACCATTTTCGTCAACATTATATTCATCTTCTTCAGTAGAGGCATGCATAGTATTTTCTTCGCTGTCATTTCTATCATTAAGAAGGTCAGCGTGCAGTACTTTCTTATGTTTCCATATGTTTTTCTTATGCATGAATCCTTTACCGCAAATATCACAACAGTATGGTGCATTTGGGACAAATGGGCTGAATCCTGGTTGCATCGAGAATTGTTTTATGGGTTTACCTACTATTTGAGGAGCAAATCCTTTAGATTCTCCTGGTTTCCTGTTAGTAGTAGGCACCCTAGAGTGAATGCGCATGTGGTTCGAGTAGGCTTGACGACTCTTGAAAGATCTTACACATATATCGCAATAGAAGTCGCTATCACCCCCACGTGTGGTAGCCCCAGGATGCATTTGTTGCATATGTTCCGTTAGCTTCTGGGGAGTGCTATAAGAATTTGGACAAACGCCACAAGGATAAAATTTTACTCTTAGGTGAGTATTCTTATGTTCTGCAAGTTCCGATGGACGTAGAAATTTCTTTTCACATTGATCGCAATGATGAGCGACCTGATTATGTTCAGCTACTTGGTGATCTGTCCACGCATCTACAGTTTCAAAGATAGCATTGCATTCTGTACAGGAATAGTGGTATTCTTCAGCCTCTTCTTTTACAATTGACATGTCAGGCTCAATAGATTGCATACCCAAGCTTCTATCAGAATGTTCCATATAGATATGCTTGTTAAGATCAGTAGTTTGTTCAAATTTAGAGTCGCAATGTTGGCAATGATGAGGCTTTTCTTCATTGTGTACAGCTTTTAAATGTTTTACTAAATTTGGATAACTACTGTTCTTCTTGCCGCAAATTGGACAATCAGTTGGTCTACCATCGACACATTTTGTCTGATTTTCCGGATCCAGATTGCCAGCGTGTACAGAAACTGCATGATCATTGAAATCTTGCATATTCATAAACTTCTCAGAACATAATTCACAAGCGATATACACGGTGCAATCTCCATTGCGAATGTGTCTTTTTCCAATACTTTTGTCTTTAAAACGCATTCCACAATGGACGCAAGAAAAGGGAACGCGTGATTGACCATCTTCGTGGACATCTAAGACGTGCTTCATTATAAACTGCTTAAGCTGAAACTTAGCTGGACACAATTTACAGGCGTATGACCTGGCATTGACGACATCCTTATACGGAATTTTGTTGTCAGGTTTATCTTCCAATACTATATCATCGGTTATACCATTTTCATTATAAATGATTTTCCATAGATCCGTGCAGGTGTTAGACCTCATGTGGCTCAACAAGGCGCCGATGTGTCCGAAAGTCACAACACAATTGTAGCAAGTATGTTTTGGAACCTTGTGACCATTTTTCTGTAAATGTTGAATAACTGCTTTTCTTCGTGGATGTTCTTTATTACAACAAAGGCACCGCTTAGTATTAATTTGTTGAATAATATCACGGTATTTTAAAATAAAATCTCGTTGTGTTTTAGTGATGTATACTTTATCTGGGTCCAGGTCTTTTTCTGCTTCATCACCATCGACTGTGTCGTTGGGATCTACTGTTTCGTCTGCTTCTTCTTCCTCATTAGCATCACTGTTATACGAGTTTGTTTGTATATCCTCATTTATTTCAACAACTGGCGCTATGTTTAACGCTGGCATTTCTTCATCTTCTTCATTGTCTTCATTCTTTATATTTTGGTAATTTATTTTCTCGGCATCATCATCTTGACTTTCTTTGGCATTATCATCACCCTCCCCGTCCTCGTTATTAATTAAATCATCCTGTCTATCCTCATTATCCTCATGATCATCTCCGTCATTTTCATCTTGAGCTTCCTCCATATTGTTTTCCTCGTCCTGTTGGTTCTCATCAGTATCAATTAAAGGATTTTCGTCAATATCCACATCATTTTCGTTCTGTCGGGCAATCTCAATTTCGTTATCAGATTCCATATCAACAGTATCATAATGTTGTCCTTGGTTGTCATTGTCTGCTTCCTCATCCTCTTGTTGATTAACAAACCCATCCGGCTCTGATAGAATCGTCTCCACTTGGAATGATGCTATTTCGGGTTCGGAAATTAATGTCTCAGGACTCTCTGGCCCAGAATTAATAATCTCAGGCTCAGATACCAAAACTTCAGGCTTAGATGTCAGCAATGTCTTCAAAATTTGAGGTTCCTTTTTTTTTATTTGTAAATCTTTTAACGCTTTTATACGAAGAGGGTAAGGCAAATTATTTTGCGCAGCTTTAGATGTTTTAATCGGAATTGGTTTAGGTGGAGCAACAATTCTCTGTGGCATAATTCTCCCTGGCATCGATTTTGAATGAAACTGCATTTTGTGGCTAATCGGATTTGGCATTAAACGGGCTTTAGGATTAAATGGATTTGGTCTAAATTTTGGTTGCATGTGTGACTGTGATTTTTTAGTAGTTATTTTATTGGTGTACCTATCAAAACTATGTGCATTCAGTTCATGCCTTCGGGCATTATGAGAGTATCTGTAGGATCGACCGCAAACGAGACAATCCTTGGAGGCGATTTCTTGAATGCCTTGACGAGCGTGAAGAGTCTCACCAGTCGGCCTCATGACTGTTATTGAAACTTCTGGCATACTCGGAACATTGGAGAACTGTTGTTGTTGCTCCATGTCTTCCTCGTCTTCATAGTCGTCATCTTTTTCACTATCCATCCCCTGAAAATAGTAAATTGAAATACGTATTATTTTTCTATTATTGTATAAATTTACATTAAAAAGTATAAGGTTTAAAGACAGTTCTAATAATTACAGGACAATTATTTTAAAGAATTTATATATATATATATATTTATTTATGTAATTATAAAAAACATAACATAATTCTTATAGTTAAAAGAATATTAAAAACAACTAATGCATTAAATTTAAATATTTTCCTGGAATATATATCCTTAAAGTAGTGTTGACTTCATATCACTTGAAATAATTTTACGAGGTGAATAAGTGGAAAGTGTAATATGCATTATATTCCAAATTATAAAACAACCAACAATGAAGTATTTTTATGCAGACTAAGTAATTCTCAAATTAAATAAATATATTAATTAAGTAATATGACACTTCATCTTATGTATAAACAATGTTTGTTAAATATAGTATATAACATTTAAGATACACAGTTAGTGCAGTACTGTAACGTGTGCTCCCTACAGATGAAAGTACCACATTTACAGCACATTTGTCATGTTCTGCGGTCTCGTTTATATGAAATAATACAAAGTTTACATCTTTTCCTACTTTTGACAACATTTCCTAAGCTGTTCCTGAGTATGGATGGTATTCTTCTCTTCTTCTGTTCAACATCGGTGAAAAACATTCGTTCATTTGCTTCCATCAAACTTAATGCCAGTTCTCTTATAAATATACGACGCTGTAGCACATCACTCTTCTGATGGACACTCCAGATAACTTGGGCATTAATTGATGCTATATTAAGAAGAATGAAGAATAATGACAACGTCCAGTCATTTGTATGTTGCATGGTCGTGTAATAATGCATCAGGACATCTAACACTTCCACTGAGGGTACATATTTCTTGTAAAAAGCAGCTGCTGACCATTTACAAGTATTAACTCGCTTATAATATTTAGGATCATTAGTGAGAATATTAATAACTTTTTTATCATTTAAATAAGAATTAAGAGTAATATCTTTGTCTAAAAATCCTCTAATAAGTGGCATATCTTTTCTAGAATGAGATAAAAAAAGTGGTGATATAATTTCATCTTTGTGGTGAAGAGCTCCGATGCTGTACAGATTATACTCACTGTTTAGTTTCTTAATAATTTTAGATGAAGTAAACCAACTATCCATTATAACAGTTCCGAGCCGTGCCAGCTAAATGTTGAATTAATTTTGATACAATGTCATCACATCCAAAATAAGGATCAGTTATAACATCCAAATTGGATACATAAAAATTTACTGGGTCAATCAGAAGTATTATTTTAACACCGTTTTTATTTTTTTTACTCTGAACATTATATCTATAAGGGCAGGGCCCCTGAAGAGGTGCTATAATTTCATCAATAACAACTACATAGCCTACATTTAGTGAATTTCTACAATTTAAAGCAAATATTTCAAAAACTTCCCTCATGCGTTTCATGATGTCAAGCTGTACAATGCAATCATTATCCTCATTGTCAAAGTTTAAATTTTGTAACAAAAATTTAAATCGTTCATATGTAACTCCATTTTGAATACAAACTGCTCCATATTCATGATTCCAGAGGTCGCTGCACTCCTAGTGCGTGGCTCTCATTACAGCATGATAATATCATAATTATCCATTTCATAATTACTTCTAACTATCCTTCTATTTGTAGAAGTATCAATAAGATCTAACAAATCATCGGTAAACAACATTTGCCAAGCATTTTTAGGTCGAAGACAGTTTGTAAGTGCAGGTAAATTCCTTTTCCTTGATTCTGTAACTTGTTTTATTTTGCTAAATTTACCAGCCGATGTTTATCGAGGATTTTTTGAGAGAATATTCCTATTTTTACACATATATCCATCCTTGTTATCTAAGAAATCATTAATAGAATCATTACATAATTCTGATTCGGAATCTGAATCATGATCAGAATGATGTACCACATCACATTCTTCCACAGATTGAAGTGAGTCAATTACATCACTTTCTTTCACAATATTGATAATGGCATGGACCTGTTGCCAATCCATCCTTGTATCTATATATTTCTGTGTATGAAATTAATTCAGTTACACTATTCTCTAACTAATATTCTAAATCTGCTACATATGCTAATTTTGTAGATGTACTGTAGTGCACAAATTAAAGTATCATATTACATTTCATATCAAACAATTGTATGGCACTCAATGATAAGACATTGGGCACAATCTTTACCTTATCACTTCTCGGTGTAAGTCCCAATGATGCCAAAATGGGTGGTCCCTCCGGCTGAACTTTACTTGATGTGGTGGCACTCTGGAAACAAATTATTGCTTATTAACATTTGTCTTATTCATTACCATGTTATTAATATTTTACTGTACAGCAGAATTAAAACAAATAACTTATTTAGTAATATTCTGAATAAAGTTTTATTACACTTATACTCCTATGAAATTGATGACATGACACTCTCAGTTCTGAAGTCCTTGACACTGAATGTATGTTATATGTAGATAGTATTAATGTATATGTATAGATTTATAGATACATCAATTATACTGAATCATAAAAATTAAAATATTTAGAAAATAATTACCTCACTATCAGGATATGAGCCATCAATAACCACTCCTTCATCATAAACTTCATCAGATAAAGGTTCATTTTTTATTTTTACCTGAAAATCCATAAAAGAAAAAAATATATATTAAAATGACAACTTTAAGCATGCCACAATATCTCTTAGCTCAGTGAACCCACCTCTTCTAGTTGGTTACTCTCCTTATTTAAAAATGATTGTAATTTGTTTTGTGTTCTTTCACATACTGTCTTAAATATGTGCCAGTTATTGACATTGTCCATGCATTTCCTGCAGACATTAGTTGGCAAGTCGTCATTTTCGCTTATCTGAAAAAATATAACCAACAATAATTTCACGGAAGGCAAAGAACGCGCGCGTTTCATCATACTGTAGTCATACATCAGTTGCAACCGCGCCTCGTATAGATACGCGAGGAGAAACTAAGTAGGCGTAGTGTAGCGAGCGACGAGCGCTGCTGCTCGACCGAATAAGTAGAAGCGAGTCGAGTGGCAACCAGCCGCCAGCGAGCCCCTCGAGGCTTACCGCTCGATATAGGCATTAGGCACACACACATGCATGCACTCACGCCGACAACGACGCTCGTTCCGGGACGAGCTGCACTGGTCTGCTCGTCCGATAAATCGATACGCCCGATGGCCAACGCCATGCTATATGTGGGCCCCTTTCCCGGTCGAACCTGCGGCAATAATGCCAAAACCGACCCTCATCACGCGAGCATTCCTAGCCGGCTGCACGAAGTACGACGCGACACGGCCATGAGTCGAACGATAGCTTTGGAGCATTACAAAATGGTGGACGTTCTTACGACATCTCCACCTAGACGCAGCGTTGCCTGTCATTAAACGAACTGAGCCGGATGACGAGTTCTCACATACACCAAGAGTCTACTTTCACTCAAAACTCCTTTTTGATACATATTTAGCACATTACATACCTGCACTGACACGCAATCATTAATCTTTGAAGCGAGGACAGGAGTCTCCAAATCATCCGAACTGGTGGTAGAAAATATCGGTAATAATTCGCATCTAGATGACAAGCACAGTCGACAAACACGGTCATAATTCACATTCATTGTAAATAAACAAAATTTTGATTGTTTTAACACTTTCTAGAACACTTAAAACACGGACGCCATGTCACCACGACCACTTCAACACAAAGCACTGCATATCGTTCTTGCTTGGGCACGATAGCGGCTGATGATGAGCATGAGAAGTCGATGTTCGGTCGGAATAGCTGGGTCGAGTCGCCGACCACCTGTCGTTCTGCGCATGTGCGCGTAATGTGGCGTCATGCGTACCAACATTAGCAGCCCATAAAGTGGACCATTTCAGAAGTAACCAACTATTATGTTTTTTCTAATATTTTTTTTCTTTAAATAATAATCCTCTCAAATATGTAATAAATTTAATAACGTATAATATAAATAAAAAAATTAAAACATCTAAATAGCACATATTGGTTTATTAATTGTAAGGTTGTAAGGTATGAATTTAACTCCTTATTTTTATTTATAAAATAAATATAACTTAAATAAATAACTTTTAGAAATAGAAAATAATAAGATGTTTATTTTTATGAGATAAATTACTTTACGTAATATCTTTACACGTCTGAACTTACAATCATTCTTCAACCTATAAAAACTTTTATTCATTAATTATTGAAGTTTTAATTATGCATAATTTTTGTTACAAAAAGACTTGAAAAAACAAATTCACGAAATAACATAAAACTGTTTTTGTTTTCTGACTGAGACCTTTATGTCTGTTTTATGTTGGCATTCATGAGTGGCGCCAAATTCAAATCTCGATAAGAATGACAGTTGAGAAATACGGCGGGTTATTTGAAATTCTAAATAAAATAAAAACAACATTTGCAGCTAATGTCGCACTTCTTATTTTCATTATTTAGTATTAAACTTTTTTGTTGTGTTATTTGTTATTAAAGTAGAATAAATTTTAAGATATGTTAATTATTTTTAGGTAATAAAGTAAGGAAAAAACCGGTTTGCTTATAATTTTTTTAATATAATATCCTGAAAGAGAAAAAGGTATATTTTTATTTCTTTGTAGTCATTAACGAAATATTAATTATGTATGCATGGTTATACAATATATATAATTAAAATTAAAAAAAACGGAAAATCTAAATTGTTCATGATTACATTTAAATAGCTTCTATAGAAAGATCTCTATGATTATTACCGTTTTGATTTTCAAACGTCATTTACAAGTCTGTTAATGTTTCCTCCAAGTTTTAATGTTTAAAGGGTGCTGTCATTTTCGCCATATTGCCGCAGTCGCGCCCGATAAGGACATAATTGTAAATCAAATGAAAAATTTTAATTTTTTAAATTTCTTTAAAAAAAAATGTACTTCCCACCGTACATAGAAATTGGATAGTATTTAATAATTAATAAGAGAAAGAGACATATATCTTTTTTTCTGGGATTTAATGTAAAAAGTATATTACAAAATAAAATTATTTAAAACAGGTTCTTTGAGTATGAAGAAAGAAAAAACAAGTACTGCGAGAGAATCAAGAGTTATATCGAGCAAAATCAGTTCAATTATAACAATAGTAAGATTAAAATTACATTCAATTTTAATAACATTAAAATTTAATATGTACGAGTTTCATAAATCTTTGTATTTCAGAAAAGAATCAAGTTATTTTTTTAATAATTTGGAAATGCGTCTTGGTATTAATTAAATCTACCTAGTTGCGTCCGTTTGTTAGCCATCGAACGCCATCCATTCTGTTTTGTTCCTATTGTTCTGAAAAACCTGATGTACCGCTTTTCGGGTTTCTATACCGTACTGAGCAGTTTTTAAGCATTGTCTTGAATTTCTAAGAAATTCTGTTAAGGACCTATATTGTAAAACTCACGCTAGTAGTCTGTTCAAGTGTTTTGTACCTGTGCTGGTTCCGAGAATTACAGAAGGTGATTTAATCTGTCTTCTGTATTCCGGGACACAATGCTTATGTATAATTGTATACATAACTGTAACATTAGTGTTGCTCTTATACTTATAGTCTTGGCTTTAAAGTTTAAAGAATTTAAATCTCTAGCTACTTTATATATATATTATTTTTAGTGCTTACGTTAAAGAAAATAAATAGTCATATCATTGCTTGTTGTAAGAATGTTATATTTAATAAGTTATTATAACAAAACTTTAAGACTATAAAGTTTTTATAATACATTTGAAACCGATAATACCTACATTGCGTTTGTACAAATTGTATGTAAAGTACAAAATGGTATAAAAACCTGTTATCTATTTAGTAGTCCTTTCGAAGTCATTAGAAACTTAAGAATTCTAGGGAAATGCTAGAGTAACAAATGACGAGCATTGTGGATTCAAATGAAAGAGACTTAAAGGAATGTTTGTATGAAACGGATATTATAATTTTTCCTCATATTTATAATATCAAACACAATCAAAATGAAGTTTTTTGTTTTATTAAATAACAACTCCCGTACTGAAGAAATAATTTACGTTGCGAATAGTTTCACAAACATAGAAATAATGACCACTTTGGATCACACAAACAACTGTGCCGTGTAGGAATCGAACCCAACACCTTTAGCTCAGTTGGTAGGGCCATCAACCACTAACCACTAGACCAATATTCAATATTCAATAATCTTTATTGTAGTATAGTGGTAACATAAAAATACCAATCCAATCCAATCAACAACCAAGCGGCTCTCTAAATTTTAATTGTCTTTAAGTTTTGCAAATAAAAAAAAGAACAACCCCGCTGAGTTTCTGTCGCAGACTCTTCTTAGGACTGAGTCATATTTCTTTCCGAGCCGGTGGTGGCTTTGACTATGAAAAATATTATTAATAAATTATTTTTCATCCCTTATTTAGGATTAATAATCAATGTTTGTATTCAGACTATTTATATGCCGTTAGTTTAAAATGTATATGTATGTGTGACATTAAATAAAAATGAGTGTTATTTGATTCAACTTTATTTACGCGAAAGCAACATTAAATCCACAATTAATAAATATTAAGATTATATAATATAACATCAACCTCTTATAGTATGACTATTAATATATACTACATATACTTACTTAAACGTACTTGTAGTGGATTACTATATTTTATTATATAATACAATTTTATCAACGACATATACTAGACAGGTATCACAATATACTTTAAAAACACTTTTTATCAAAATATTAAGATAAAACAAAATAATACAAGAAAGTAGGTTATGTTTGTTCAATGTAACAACATATAATTTATTATATAGTTCGTATATTTTAGTGAAGAGATGGAGGGTACTTTTTATAAGTCAGAATCTAATCTGATCTTCATAATTAGCTATTGAATGCGGTTGTGCCCATTTCCAAAACACGTTAACTAATAAGCAATTACACACAATTTCTAAAAATCAATACATTATAACTTTTATTATAAAACAATAGTCAAAAATAATTTGTGAAAGACACACACACGCACATAAATGTAATGCAAAATAAAAGTAGGTACTCGAAGGTGCTTTATTAAACAGCTATATAAAATAAATAATATACAAAAATCCATAAAACTTTATTAATTCTGCGCTGAGGCACCTGTGCTTGTATGTTTTGACCGTTACGACAGCGATAACTTAATATAAATATGATATAATTAGACAATTAACATACAAATTATATTAATTTAAATAAAATTGTATATAAAATATTATTATGTATATAGTTAGGTAGATATTTGGCGATCTTAAAATATATTTTGTGCGACGCGGCATAACATTTATAATACACATATGACACACACGTGACTAGAAATTTATTATAATAGGAATAAATTGTTTCTAACAAAACACTTAGTTATGGCTTATTTTACATATTATTTTAATTACTAGATATGTCTCCCACACTATACAAAACTGGTCTGTGGTCCTCAAACAGTGTAAGATATTTTAAATTATTCGTGTGAAGACTACGAGGCGTCCCGTCTCGTAGTCAGCCATAATGACGAAGATAAAGATTGACATTCGCTTATAAAGATGAAAGCGACATAAGCGAACGAGGCCAATCTCTCACGTTTTATATTTAGTTACTTATAAAAGACATAGAATTTAATAAGTTTCAATACTTGTTAGTTAGCAATTCTCAAATATTCGATACAAACGCTTGCAGCAATACATTTAGTAGCATTTATACATAATTTATTAAAACGCATGAACGCCTATGTACACGTCAAGGTCACACCAACGGGTCGTTCCAAATTCAAAAAGCCCGCCATCCTAAGAGCACTGCGCGCACGTGTACCGCGGCCCCCTGTCGCAGTGAGCACGCACGGCCAGTCGCTCGCTGTCAGCCGGCGCGGCGCGAGCCAGTAGTGAGCGCGCCACGTGAGAAAAGGCCGCGTCCACGTTGAGCCCCGTCTTGGCCGATGTCTCCATGAACGCCACCTGGTACTCCCGTGCCAGGCGCTGCCCGTCCTCGCGCCTCACCGCGCGCTCCAGCCCGCTGTCAGACTTGTTACCTGCAATGGAGGCGCTCCGCTTAGCTCAATGTACCTGATCTTTTGTCCTTTTCCTCTAGGAACGGGACCGATATCATGTAGCTAAGATAATATTGAAAATAAATTCCATTTTGCCCTTATTTGGAAGGCAATCATTTACGTGGGACGAACCCTAGAACCTTGCATCTTACCTGAACTATCTTCCCCGGCTTGTAATGTATTCAAAACACCATTCTATATGCGTAATCTATGCAAGAGAAAGAAACGTTTCCGACTAGGCACCTCCGTGGAAAGCTTTTTAGAATGCAAGGGTGGAAAATAGAAAGTCAGTTTACCTAGCAACATAATGACCACGTCGTCTTGGGCATACTCCCGTATCTCACCCAGCCAGGCGCGTATGTTGTCGAAACTCGTCTTGTTCGTGACGTCATATAGCAGCAGTAGCGCTGAGAGACACATTAAATATAATTATCGCTCTAAAAAGTTTCTTACAGCTTAAAGTCACATTAAATATTTAATTAAAAGATTAATTACTCACAAGTGATGGATGTCGTTCAAGAACTTTTATTTTAAGCCAACATATTCTTATTTATTTTAAAGTCAGTTAAGTTACGGCGCTTCTACAAGTTACGACTTTAACTGTTAAGGATGTGACAATAAAATAAAACCAGTACCTATTTCAAGAATTTAAGATAAAAATATTTAAAACTTCTCTCGGCAGTCGAGACTCCAGGTATTTTCACCCAGATGGCGGTAGTAGTATTAAAAGTGAAAATATTTCTTTTTTTATTTAACACCTAAAGATAAAATTTAAACTTGTTTTAATATTATATATACCATGTGCATCTCTGTAATACGCATGTGTAACGCTCCGAAACCGTTCTTGTCCCGCGGTGTCCCAAATCTGTAGTTTCACCTTGATGCCGTCCACTGTTACTACCTTATTCTGCAAATAGATGGCGTTAGTTGTTTACGTTGAGTACATTTGATATAAAAGTACCTTTCTTATTATTTATACATTTTACCTGATACTTAGGTAAAACTAGTACTAGTAAATTATAACGTTGTAATTTCTTTCGTTTTTCTAAAATATAAAAACAATTAGGATTTAGAATCACTCAATTATCTTATAATATCATATTGTGAAAAAGCAACATAATATTTAATATGTCAACAAATTATGAGATAATACTATGCTATCACAATTTTATAAAAAACCAATTACTCTTTTAAACCATTTACAACAGGACCTAAGTAATAGCAGCTCATTGCGTCATGATAAAAATATTATTTTAAAATAAAATATTATTCATTAACATTTTATCAGAATCTAAGGCAATAAATTGAAAAAGGAAAAAATGTACTAACAAAAAATAGACGTCAGTGCAATAAATCACTCTGTGGAACAGTCAATTCAATCACAGCTGTCATGACTAAGGGGCGGGATCGGAAAAAGCGCGCCAAACTTTAACACCAATAGCGTATCGACGTGCCGGCCGAGGGTCTCCGTGAGTGGCCCGTTTGAACTTGGAACCCCTGACAACCATTTATTTGTTTTTTTTTTTGTGTTTAAAGGTTATGAGTTAAAATTATCAGCCTGCGTCATGTTTTATTAATGCAAATTAAATCCTTTTACCAGTATCATCAAATTTAAAAATAAATGAGTTTTTTGCACATTTTATAATAATTGCAGTTGGGTTGGGGAAGATGTACCCGGAAGTCAATTCCCACTGTAGAAATGTAATTGCCGGCAAGAAATGTTCCATCCCGGAAGCGGACAAGCATGCACGTCTTCCCGACGCCGCTGTCACCCAGCAACATCACCTAGAAATATCAACCTTCTTACTAACTTGTATGAATGAAATTAAATAAATAAAATCATACAGCCATAATAATACACACCATATATTTGTTATATTTACCTTTCCAAAGACATCATATCTGTCCTCCTGTTTCCCGTGCTGTTCCCATGTCTCTGATGGCGAGGGGGGGTCGCTGTGGGGCATAGCTCCTATCTCTGGTTCGGTTTTATCCTCATCTTCTCTTGTCTCTGGGAGGTTCCTTGCCCAAGTAGGTCTCACTCGCCCGACCACCACTCGCTTCTCCATTTGCCGATTGTCCATGGCGTTTGGATTCCACATTTTGTCTATTCACTTTAGTCTATTTCTATTTTGTTTGATGTAATTTTTTTTATTTTGTTACTAAAATATTCATTGTTTTTATCTGAACTGGATATTACTACTTTGAATTTGATTTTTAATTTAAATATCTAATTATTTTACTGCTTAGCTAATAGTTTTGATATTTGTATCTTGATTTTGGAAGGTGGCTAATATGACTCAGTAACTTTTGAAATAATTATATATATTATCGATAGATATATATATATATATATATATATTTTTTATTAAATCCTTTCATAGCACTCTACCGGCGTTTATACATAGTTAAATGAATAAAAAACATTTTTCCAGTCTGCAACAGATATTTCCTTAACAGCCTTCCTGAAGGCAGTGAGCACATCTTTGTCTTATGTAAACTTAACCTTAACTCAAGGGGAGTTAGATTTTAATTTTAAGGGTGGTAAGTAAGGGCTGTCAGGGCGGATGTCTCCAATGTATTACCGGTGCTGTTTTGCACTAAAACTCGTTATTACAGAGGTAGTCAGTTGCTTCAGAAGGTGTTTTGTTTATAAAAGATACTTGAAATTTATTGAACTATATCTAGCTACATCAGTTATTAAATAACTCTTGAAGTTCTAATAATATAGTGTTACTTTATATATGAATATTATTTTTATGTCAAGTTAAATTAATATCGCCATTGCTACATATCTACATATTAACTTTTTTCTTTTCAAACTTTCACATGCCCACGGTACATAGATAATACAATTATAACAAAATGCATCTGTTACACTCATAGTAAATAACTACTGTACTACTACTTTCTTTTTTGGTCTGTGTTTCTTTATTTATATTCTGCTCTAATCAATTAAAGGAACAAAACTTTGAATGTTTGTAACTCTCGAGATATTTGTAAGATAAAAGTAATTTTGAAGCCATTTTAATTGTTATTAATCACTAAAAAAATGATAATTAATGTAAAAGCAATATTGATATATTTTTTAAAATAAAATTTCAAATTCAGTGTAGTTTGGGCGAAAGACAAAGTGGTGTGTAAATTAAGCGCACTTGAAAAAGTGACTTTATTGTTAAAATGTTGGCCTCCAGAAACTTCTAATAACGCGTGTGACCTCCACGGGCCTTAATCACAGCTCGGCAACGACGCGGCATTCTTCTAATGATCCTTCGAATATTTTCTTGCGGATTTTTTTCCTATTTTTCCATCAATGCTTCGGCGAGCTGCTGCAGCATTTGAGGTGCAATAGGACGTTTCCGAATTTCTCGATCAAGCATATCCCATACGTGTTCTATGGGACTTAGATCGGGGCTCATAGAAGGCCACTCCATTACATGTATTTCATGACGTTGTAGGTAATACGACGTGATGGCAGCTGTATGTGGTTTGGCATTATCATGCATTAAAATGAACTGTGGACCAATACCATACGCTGCGGGCAAGATGTGATCCTCAAGAACGTTATCAATGTAAGCTTGAGTGCTAAGTCGCTCAGGGATAACGATGTCCGTGCGCTCTTCGATACTAACACGGCCCCAAATCATCACCGAACCACATCCAAATTTGTCCATACTCCATACTCCTGAACTGCTGCTGCACTATAGCGTTTACCAGGGCGCCTGTAGACACGTAGACGACTATCGCAACACGTCAGACGGAATCTTGACTCATCCGTAAATAACAATGCTTTCCAGTGACGTGAATTGCCAACTAACGTGGTTTTCGGAGAACTCTAAACGAGCTTGTCTGTGCTTGCCCTGTTAGCCTCACAGCTCTGACAGGTCGGCGTGATCTTAAATTGACTTCCCTTAACCTATTCCTTACCGTCTGATCCTAAATTGCGACACCAGTGGCCGTCATCAGTGTATTTTGCAGATCTCTTGCAGTAACAGTGCGGTTACGTAAAGTACAGTTGATGATGTAGGGATCTTTAGCAGTAGTTGTTTTTCTTTTGCGACCTTGTCCAGCCCTTCCGGAGTATTCTCCTGTCTTGAAATCGTTTCCAGAGTCTTCAGATAACAGAAGGTGCGACTCCGAGGACATTTTCTACATACCGCAAGTAACGCGACGGCTCGGGAGACTTGTATTTCAGTCAAATTTCGCATGATGTCCGAAATTTAAAATAATTTTCCTCACTGGCTATAAACAAAATACTGGAACAAAACTCATAAATGAGTTTTTTGTGATTGAAAACTTAGGATAATGCTATACCGTCACTTTGTTTTTGCATCTATGTAGACTTTTAACAACCATACTACGAACCGCAAAACAAAATAACGATATTCTTTGTTTTTCTTTTTTTTTTATTGTTTATTCAAATTTTATAATAGCCACGTGTAATTAAAACCTCATACAAAAAGTTTAGTACTATTACAAAATCTTGTTCCCCTAATTGTTTGAAGCAGTATATATTTGAAGTATAGTATTTTCTTAGATTTTCACGAGTACACATTTGAAATAAAACTGTTTTTTACGCATTAAACTCGCGTTTAATTTGGTTACATTTTAATTTTAACCCGACGTTTCGAATGCTTTACAGCAATCGTGTTCACGGGTAGACGAGATGTAAGTGTTTATTTCATATTTGAAGTATATTTCATATTACATATATTTAATTGGCAAAATAGTGTAAGATGTAATAGTATATTTTTAATGAGCTAAATAATACAAAGGAGTTGTCCACTTTCATAAATAACTAATTTGTATGACCTTTTAATAGTTTTAATATTATTTTATGAGTATGAAATTTAAACAATGATTCTGAAATAGCTAAGAATGCATAGTGCTAATTATTGTTATCGTAGTGTAAGACGCATTTGAAATATAGAGAGATATCCAAATATTATGTTCTATGTTTGGTTTAGGGAGTGAACTATAATCAGCGATTTTCTCGTTTCAATACGTCGTCGTGTATTGTTGAATACATGCGCTTTACACGCTTTAGTGAATGGTCAACTGGGCAGTGAATTATTAAGCAAAATTAATTACAAATTTCATACTAGATCTGTGCGAGTTCATCACTTGTTTCAATTGTTGAAAACCATCAACAAACTTTACAGAACAACTCATCCATTAGGACATGCAGATTATTTAATGCTATATGTGTTCGCGAAGATACATTTCTTGCAAGCGCAAAAAGTTAAAAAAATGGATATTGTATTTATTAATTGATATTATTAATATGTATATTTTTGATTTTTCTTATTTTTCTTTTCTTATAATTTTATTTTTACAAGTACCGGAATCCATTAAATACTGATATGATTATTATTAAGTTAGCTAAGTAGAGTTTAAAATGTAGATCTGTTGATATGATGTTTCCTGTGAATTTATATCTATTAAAATCATTGTTTATTTTATTTATTTATTTATTTATTTATTTATTTATTCTTTATTGCCCAAAACAGGTACAATAGGCGGACTTAACGATAAAAAGCATTCTCTACTAGTCCACCTGAAAATGCAGTAAAAAAAAACATTGGGGCACTTAAAGCAATATTTAAAAAAAATTAACATTAAAAAAAACGGCATAAAATTCTACTTAGAAAATAAAACATATGTAACACATAAAAGACGCAAGTTACGTGTAAATCATACATACATATTTATAATAAATAAAGTTGTCTTTTCTGTCACTGTAACATTTTTTAAAAGATAAATTAATTATAATAAAATAATGCAGTACTTGTTATAATATATATTCCATTGTATAATAAATCGCCAATTTTAAAACGTAAGGTGCAAGTGTCGCAACAATGACCATAATAGTAATACTGAGAACCACGCGTGGTGAGGACAAGCGATGTGACGTCACGCGATGAGCTACAATGAACTGAAATGAACTTGTAAATTAAATATATTAATGTGTAATCTTCAACGTATAACTTTTTATTTATACTTTATTATTTTTACAGTTTCGCTTTATTTTGAATAAGCTTTTAATTTTAATAAAAAATAAATAAACTTCAGACATTACAACTTACCTCTATATACGGATTATGTGCCTCAGATAAGAAAATTAATATTTAATGTTCTTTGAATATCTGATAGATATTTATTATTATAAATGTTCTTTACAAAAGTTTCAAAGAAATATTATATCAAAGGTCTTAACTTGAAGCTTTTACCTGAAGTACATGAAACTTACTGTTAAAATTATTGTGACTTGACGAGTTAAGAATATCAGTTTTTTAATAATTTTTTTATACAATACTATGATTGTATTTTTTTCTAATCATCAGTGAAGAACTAAACGCAATACCTGGGGTTCTTCCTGTCCCCGGCAGCCGGAAATTAAAAGGTAATAAGGCTTTGAAATATTGATTTTAAAAAAGTTCATTATTTAAAACAAGAACTCTGCAAAAGACTCTTATTGAATATATTTACAAATAAAATATAACTAGAAATAAAATTTATGCCTAAAAAAATGTGCGGATTCAGGAAATTAATTAGTATCCTGTCTTATTGGTAATTTGTAAATAATTACAATATAATATTTACAATACAATTAATTTAAAGTTCTATTTTATAATTATAAAATTATTTCTTTAACAATAATCTTTCACAAAATAATATATAAAACCTTTAACAGCTCAATACAAGTACTCAACTACTGTATGTAGCGATCATATAAAACTTTATATCGGTTTTATTTGAGCGACGCTTGAAAGCTTTCTCATTTAAGCCTTGCTTTGACCTGACCTGTGACGTCACAACGATAATGTTTATGTTAACCCCATGGAAAAAATATATCACCTACACTAAGTATATCAAGTTATGAGCTACTTGGAAATATAAGATGTGTACTACTTTGTCATTGATGATAAAAATTTAAAAAACACATAAATTTGAAATTGAGTCCTAAAAAGTAACAAAAACAGTTGTAAATAGTTTGAATTCAATCAATAAAACATAATTTGTCCACATATATCTTAAAAATTTTTTGATGTCATTGATGACATAATTTTTAAAAAGGGGCGCTTTGTTCGACCCCTGTAGTACCCATCCATTAATTAACCTCTGTCTATCACAGAATAAGCATTGTACTCTACAAGTTATAAGGGCAACTTTCAAATTAAAATATTGTTACAAATAATTAGTATTAACTTAATTTTTATTAAAGTCAATAAAATTTACTCTCTGAAATTTTTTTTTATTTAGAAACTAATGTATAGAGTTAAATTTTTAGGAAATTTTCTTATTAATAACAACTTTGTATTGAGTACCTTCACTAAATCAAATTTAATCGTATCTACTCAAAATCTAGCTTCTGATTTTCTTCCCGGTTATATAATCTAATCCAGTGTATCAAAATCCGGGAGAGATGGTAATCCTATTAATTTCGTTTTATACACAATTTGCAGTAACGAGGTTATTGAGAGGTGAAGGAGCCGCTGCTTATTAGACTAATAAATTTAATAAATGTATATTATTTTTTGGTCATACTTTGAGATTTGAGCTACTAATTGCTACTTATTGTAAGAGAGCTCTTACAGCTTCTTGAAGTGATCTTTATATCTAATAATTTTAATACTCTAAGAGGCATCCATTTTAATTCGTATTATTTATGTATTATCAGAGAGTGAACGCTTCAATTTATAAACTGATATAACGTCTGTTGAAAAGCAGTCTTTTTACTAACTAACTTTTTCTTAATCTCTGGTTAAACTTAACTTAAAAAGTTAGTGAATTCCTACATTTGTTTGTAATGCTGATACAAACATATATTATTGTTTAAAAGTACGTCAATACGAAGTAAGTACTCAATCTACAAATCATAAAATACCTGTACAAAGTTTAGTTAGATTAATTTTAATCTTTATTTATATTATTGATATATTCACTATCAAATATTTCTCTATGTAAGTTGGTAATTTATTAAATTTAGGGTTTAAATTTAGTTAGTCTAGTTGTTAGATATCGTTTTAGTGATTATTTAGCAACATGTTTCACATTGCACTACACTTAGTTTATTAAAATAAATACAATAAAAAGTAATATTAAATGTAAAACAAACTGGCGCTGAAACTCTAGTTTTCATAAAATGTGTAATGTAATATAAATGATTATCAAAGGTCTAAAAGTTTCCAATCGATAAACAAAGTTATTAACTAGAAGTGGATTTTCCTCAAATTACGAACTCATCTGATTTATTTAGTCGCCGTCAGTACCGTTGGGTGATTTATTAAACTTTTTAATGGACTCTTTTAACTAATATAACATAAATATAAAAATATTATATCAATATTAATATTATATAACTGGTAATTAAAGTATCAAGATTAATCAATCAAACATTTTTTATCTTAATACTATTTATCAGTAATTATAATGAATGATGAGAAATTTTTTATTTAAGTTACAAAAAATCTGTAATAATTTTGTAATACTTATAATATTTATTGATTTAAAGTGTTACATAATAAGCAGGTTTTAATATTGTATATCGTGTTAGAAAATAAATTTGTTATTAGTATATTGTAAGCACCAGAGATGAGGTTTTTGATCATAAATTTTGGTTTTAATGATGGCCGTCTTTGATGAAATATTAAGGATTGAAAACTTTATTTAATTCTTAGTTGATTTCAATATAATCGATATACCTGTTAAAATATTAATAAAGTGGTTTTGTTCGGTCTAACATTTCTTTAAGTAAATAATTTAATTTATTATAATATTAGTTATTTAAAAACAAAATGACAAAGCTGTTTATTGTAAAATCTCAATTATTTTTATATCTGTTTGTTCATATTCATGAAATACATACTTAGTAAAATAGTTTTTTTTATAAAAAAAAAACAAACATTTTCCTTTTTTTTTATGTTAAGCATTTTATATAAAACATCATTTATACATTTTTCGAAGGCAAAAGTGGAGTAATAGCCACGAATTTCCTATAGATGATGTACCCCTTTGTGATACTAGGGGAGAACTAATTCCTGTTCAGACAAATTAATTCCAAGGCCGATAATAATACATTTCCTTTTTGAGCCCCAAACCCAGAATCTCTTATTCACGTTTAAATTTTATTGAACGGAAGGAAGCGACTGCGATGTTATTATAAAACAAATGATAGTTTTAAACATGGACCATGGACAGGTGGTTAGATGAATATATATATAATTTCATATTTCAATACAATATATATATTAATCTTGTGCAATAACGAGGTGCGTGTGTCTGCACTGTTACATCTGGTTTTGTTAAGTGAGCGCTATGTACGTTTGTGTCGCCGGTGAATTACAAGCGACTATCAAAGCAAAAAGCTTTCAAGTCTCTCCCGGAGCCATTGTTGTCGGATATTAAATTTACTTTCTTTTTTTTCATTGCGATGTTCCTTTGAATTCTTTCAAGCTTTGAGTACTCATGTTCAGTATCAAACATTTTGAATGGAGTTATGATCAGAGACAATATAATAAATATTTTTGACTGAACTTAAATATTATTATAAATATTTACTATACTAATATATTAATTTTTGTGGTATTATGCTGTTTATATTTATACAATACGGTTGTTTTCTACCTCAAATGGGTGGACATACACCATTAATATCTGCAACCTAAAGAGAGAAGCATTTGTGTTGCCATCTTAAAGTAACATGAAATTAAACATCTCGGATGGTAAATAAGACAGCCGTATGTCCAAACTCTTTGGTATATCCTAGTGTCCTCCATTTTTCCGTATTCCTCATACTTGGAAACTTCTTTGAAAATCTTCATTTTAGCAGATGTTGACAGAGAAGAGTTAAAAGTTGCTGTTCTCTCACTGATTATAGTATAGCCGACAGTAATACTTACTTACTTGATGCCAATCTTCTGCGAGAGTGAGACAATACACTGGTCAAGATATCACGAATATAAACTGCAGCTGCAAAATGACTCCATTTCTACAGACTGAAGACTCTTTCAACATAAGAAAAGTCTTAATATAGAATATTATATTGTTTCTTCAAAATATCTTTTTGAATACTTACCATCCCATTAAATATGAATCTCTTTATTTGTAGAAGTAATATTATATTAAGACTTGTGGTTGTAGTGGTTCTAGAGGTTTTAAGATCAAAGATACTTTGAAAATGAAGATTATATCTGATTATTTGCGTTTGAGCTCTGAGTCAAATTCAAATGAAATATTATTTCTTAAAAGTATTTAGAAATATTAATAAATTAAATAAAATCAGACATGAAAGATCTATTTATAGTACATTCATATTATTATTTAAGCTTAATACACTATTTGGTTTTTAGAATAATTGACTAAATTTGAAGAACGCGTTATAAGTACTTCTAAATAGGATTCGCGAATAGACGGGCCTGAAAAAGTTATAAATTTCAACATAATTATGAATTATCAGTTTTATTATTGACTGACATTCTATCAGTTGTTACAACGAGAGCTGAGTTTACACCGACAAGGGTTTCAATTAAAACAGTACTCAAATCTGTTCAGCCGTTTAGGACTATAATGCAACATACACGCACATATACACAACCACGTTCAACTTATAAAATCAGACGTATTTATATCTGGAGTTTAAAATAACTGGACTAATTTGTAGAATAAAATTTCGTTCACTTAATTACTGTCCTAATACTGTCGAAATTAATAATCTTCCAACTCAAATTGAATTAGTTCATACAAACTCAATATATGAGTAAATTAATGTCTGTATTTATTGAAATGCCTCATTTTAATTGTTAGAAACGGATTGTTAATTCAATCTTCAGTGACATAAATTGGATCAGAAACGTTTATTAATTTGAGCCGTTAGAAAAGGATTTTGTCTAATTAGCTTATATTTTATCTGAAAAAAAAAAGCAAAATTAATTAAATATCTATTATATATTAAATAAATTCTAAGAACACTTACATTACTAAGTCTAGTAGACAGTTAGCGCCATCTTTTAAAAATAAAAACAGACCTTCAAGAACCTGTTTGTTGTATGTCCAACGAGAATATTGTTTTAATAACACGTAGAGGTATAAAGTGATTAAAAGTTGTTAGAAATATCAAGTAATCACTCTACGGTCTATTGAAGCTAAAAAATAAAGTTTGTATGTAAAAAATATACAGTCATTATGTAGCATTTTTATTATAAAAACTCGTACAATTTTGTCTTCAACTCCTCACTTATTTTCATAATTATTTTATAACTTTCAGTTTGTTTTCTATATTAATATTAACATCTATTTTCTTTATTAAAACATAAAGGTAATTGTTGTTTTTCTTTTTTTTTACGTCTGGGTTGGCTGGTAGAGAATGTTCTATAGCATTAAGTCCGCCTTTTGTACTTTTTGTTGTTTTGTGGTACAATGAAGATTTAAAATAAAATAAATAAATATATATATAATATATATATAGAGTATCCTATCACGAGGCGACCTCACACCGGCTGTAGAGGTTCGGCTATTAACAGACGTCAGATACACTTCACCGGTACACCCACCTCTGTCATACAAGTGACGGGAGCAGATACAAAATAATATATAATATATGTTATTTAACTCTTCAAATCAACACGAAAAGGTCTATGTAAGACAATACTTATAACGGTCTGTGCGTTTACAAAATGTCGTACAGATGAATGTAGTATTAATAAAGATGGAGTATGATTTTTGTTAAAACGTTTGACTAAAGAGTTATCATTTGATAGCATATTTTTTTAGGTACTATCTATTATCTTAAAAACGTTAAGATATGGAAAAATATTTTAAGTGTTTTCTACAAAAATATGAAAAATGGAAACAATACTGCAATCCCATAGGTAATAAATAATGTTCCTAAAATCCGTAATTACATAAATTCGAAATTATTTTTATTTTGATCGTAAATCATTATTTATTATTTTGATCAAAGTTTTGTGTGAAATTAATTTTCAAAAATAGAAATATACTTCGGCTTTGAGTTGTCTGTTCCGGTTATGAAAGTCATTCAACACACACCACCCCCCACCCCTCTCCGCCCGCGCCCCCCACCCGGTGGCTTTTATACTTTACAAAGATAAGCCGCAATGTAATATGCATAAATATCGGGTGTTTCATTCGTCATGGTCTCATCAGTAGTTCATATTTAACAGACTTATTAAGTATACCTTTTATAGATATATATAAATATAGACACAATGTTTCTTTTTATTATTACCATTTAAATCAGAGAAAGAGTTGCTTGTAAAGGCTCCTCCAAGGGGCTTTTGATAACGTATGACTAGACTCCGGAGCCTGGCGTTACATTAGAGTTCAACAACCAAATATTTTTCCTCTAAAATGTTATTTTTTATGAAAAGTAATCTAATTTTTTACGTAATCAATATTAATATAAAAAAATAGTTTTTTTTTTATAATTTTCAAACTTTTTTTCTACCCCGAGTTGCCCCCCTAAAGAAATGAATTACCAAATCTCTGTATTTCTACTTTACATTTTCAATTCATCTAAATTTATTTATTTTCAATGTAATAATAAAATCAATTTGACTACATTTCTTTATTATTAATCTTAAATGAGAAGTGCGCTTAGACAACTAAAAGGAGTAGCAAGTAACATATTCAGGTCGTTGTAAATATTTATAGTTACACTTGTGTACCAAGCGTACATTTATTAAGATTTTCATACAAAATACCAACTGGACTTTATATTTTCCTAAAATTTTACAACAGTTTTATACGTTACTAACTTGTTCTGATAAAAACACCACAAAATCAAAATCAGCCGCAACAGTAGCACAGTTCTCAAGTAAGATTTTGTCAGTGATACAAAAAATATTCGTATTATATATTTTTTCTGGTCTGTCTGTCACTAACTTATCAGGATCGACCCGGAGCCAATGAGGTGTGAAGGTCTCTTAGATGGCTCATAATATATTATGTTAATGAATATGTATTAATACGATAAGTAACTTGTCTCTGACGTACGATTTTCTTAATTAGAAGATCGCACAAACAATACAGTAAGCTAGATAGGTCATAAAGATGTATATATAATATAATTTAGTAGTGTTTCAGTGTCAGTTTATGGTAAGTGTTATACGTGTGTTATAACTTATACTGGCTGGAGGCACTGAGACGTTAATGATCTTTTTACTATCATATATTCAAGTTATCTTTCATTAAAATTGTCATTATAATATTAAACTAATCAAAGACTGAATTTAAATATATGTCATAAAAACAATATATTTTTTTAATGTTATGCCTAAATTAATTTTTCCCCCTAATCTGTACTGATATGTAATTTTATATAAATATATTAGTAATATTTTAAATTTTTACGATAATTTATACACCTGAATGTGTTTGATAATAATATATCAATAAAGTTTAATAATATCTATCTGCAGGTTGTCAGTATTCGTGACATGAGTATTTCATAATAAGACAGCTGACAACAACATTGATGGATTAATTTTATTTCAGACATTATAAATGTAATGATTAATATTGATTGAAATATTAAATATTCATTATATATTGCTTATTAAATTTATTCGTCTGTTAACAGGCGGTAACATGTTCAGAGGGGGTTAAAAGTTTTGTTTTAAAATAAAAAATAGACTCCTATTATATAAATATTTTTAGCTTTACTAAAAAAATCTGAAATTTCATTTTAAATTATAAATTATTGTCTGTATAAGGGTAAAATATAATAAATCTATTGCCCTCCCCTCGTTTTGTATGTACTAAAAACTCTAAATTACATTACTTTCTAGATATACAGAATATAATACTAGTCCAGTATATCTAAAATAATAATAGCGTAAACTTATTTTCACTCACTAATTATGGGACAATAGTGGCCCATGGGAATTCGATCATGGTCTCATTTTGATCATCTTGAAGACCAGACAGTAACAGTAAAAAACACTGAGTAAATGTAGAAAAAGTAAAGAAAACCAAAAAAAAAAATAAGTCAAAAGTGTCGAAATTCCTAAAATATTTTTGGCGACATACTAATAATACTAACATTCAAATATTTTAATTTTTAGTTAATATTAACTTTAATTCTGTAGTTCAGTAAGTATATAATGTAATTTTAAGTAAATAAACCCATCAAGCCTCCTTCACCTCCAAATAACCTCGTCACTGCAAATTGTGTATAAAACGAAATTAATAAGATTACGATCGCTCCCGGATATTGATACATTGGTAACTGGATTACATTAGCTCTACTCAGAGACAGGGTTCTGAGATAACCAGCCTCCCTGCATCAATAGACAATAACTTAATTAAACGTCACATTTAGACATTAATGTATCAATTATATTTATATAAAGTAGATATTAGGCAAGAATAATATCATTTTATTAGCACATGTTTCTTTTAATAAATCTTGTATAGGATTCTTTGTAAGTAAAAACTGTAATATTGTATACTGTTATATCATATAGTTATATCTATATAAGTTCCTCAGTTCTATAACAAGAATAAGATGGCGAGAACAAATCACAATTTAATAGGTCCATCTCGTGAAATGCTCTGATGCTGCTTGGTTTATGACCCAGAGCGCATTTCTTTATGATCTTATGAACGCATTCTTTACAAACTCACCTTATATAACTATTAAATGTAACTTGTGAAACCTGAAACTAACGGACCTTCATACTACACCTTTAGATTAAAACACTATCACAAAACGTCCTGTAAGAACCGGACCGGGTCAGGCGGTATACATAATTAATTACATATAATACTAGGAGCACAAACCAGACCTCGCAGAATTTTGACTCGCTGCACAAAATCTCGGTATGTGTTAGCATATTGAGCGAATCGAGCAACAGCACCTAAGTTGCATCTAAAAAATGTCGACGCAATCTGTTCTCAACTATTTTTCAAGATAAAAAAAATTAAAAAAAAAACAAAAAAAACAAAAATTCTAAATGCTGTTAAAAAAATTCGGCACGCGCATGTAACGCTAAATTATCGCGTGAATATTTTTTTCCACTAAAGTCTATGGGATTTTAGTTTTTCCATGATTATTCCTCAACGACATCGAATATATATATTTTTTAAACTACCCCCAAACTGATATCTATCAGTGTGCAAAATTTTAAAATTTTCGGATATACCGTTTTGGATTGATGCTTGCACAAAGGTTGCAGAAAATAATAGCTTCGCTCATTAATATAATTCCTTACAAAAATCTCTGTAAAGTTAAATTATAACCCGAAATTGGTGTTCTCGTGCTTATTCAGGCCCTTATTATTTATAATGTACCTGATACCATAACTCTGTTACCAACTAAGGGTTGTAACACGCTCTGAACTACTTCGATCGAATTAGGACAGCGTACTATTTATACATAATATGATGTACTTTTAAAAACTTTTTCTGATGGGTTCGTAAATGCTGAGTTTGTAATATACATTAACTGAAATCTTTAAAACTTTATCTTATCGATTTGATTGTGAAGGTTCTAGTTGTCCGTAAAATTGTTTACTAAATTATGTTGATGTTAAACCCGGCTGAATTTGTTTTGTAATCAGACCAGGGGGCGTTTGAACCCCTCTTAACATTAACTTTTAGTTGGAGAGTACTTCATAGTAAGCCTTATTTCGATAAGTTTCAAAATAGGCCCTCCTGACACTTCCATTTGACGGAGGTGAACACGAAAAAATATACATAAATGAATATACCTTAAGCAAATAGATAAGCTTCTATCCGACTGCATAGAAGTTCTGTTTTATCACTTATAGTAATACGATAATTAGTGTTTCTATACATATTTATATATATAATAAATATATCAGTGTATTTTCAGGGTGGATGATGAAAGGGATGTGTAATGTGGGGTGAATTGCCGCAGTCTCGATAACCACGTGTTATATTTAGACAAGGGTAGAGTGGGCCGGTGTCGTGCTTATTCACCTTTCAAACATTATAGTATATGTAGTTATCTAAACTCAGTGAACAATAAATTGGTTGTCTTTAGTTTAAACAATACTTAGTTACGCTAGAAAAAAATATTTGTATGTTCAATACTTTAATACCATATTTATATTAGTTAAATCTATTAGAAATACTAAAGCCATTGAAGTATGTCCAGCTAAATGTTTTGTACAATTGTTGAGTGTTAAGTAAGCAAGCAACCCTGTTAGAATTCAACCCCTTTTTTATGAAGTGTGTCCGAGCACGAGTGTAAGTGCCGTCCTGAAAAAGATATTTGGTTTCAGATAAACGTTTTATGAAAACTTCAGTGGCTTTGACATTTTCAAATTAGCTCTTATGACTCTTGAGAATCAAGTTTAAATTATCCCGAGGGTCCAATGACCGATCGATTGTTTAGTATATTATTTTTGTTAATTATAATATTAAAAATACTTCAGTAAATCAAAAGATTATAAAGTTATTGTTCATCTTTAAATTACAATGTAATAATTTTTTCTTTATTCTAATTGATTTTATTGCTAAAGAAAATTAATTTATAAATTTGATTTACATATATTGTATGTAAATATGAAAATAATTATGGACATCTTATTTAAAATAAGTTATCAATAATATTAACAAAATTGAGCTCCGTCCTTAATTCTGGGAATTTATTTATAAAAAAAGATTTGCCCGTATTTATATCAAGCAAATTTCTTTTAAATCTTGTTAACTGAACAACAACCATAAAAACTGCCCTATTTTTGTAGTATGAAGATTCAAATTTCCGTGGCAGGTTTCTTTGGAAAGTATTTGCCAATATTATGCTGAGGTAAATCTGTTATTTACATATTCTCAAATAAAACTGAAAATAAATCTATTTACTTCAGAAGCACTATAATATAAATAAAACTGTATTAAATACTAATTTCGTTTCTTATATTTTTTTAATAAGTAAATATGAAAATGTAACCTATTATTAAGAAGCTACTAACAAAAAATATAACATTGTCAGGAAGATTTTTTTACTTACAGTATGTTTTTGTTCGCCTGCTAGTAACTCACTAGTAATGCACTCTAGTAGTAAGTGTTGGGTTTCTTCTTATTTGTAGTAGATAAGTTCTTTAAATAAATATAATATAATTATTGCTAAATTCCTGTACCAGAATAAAAATGTAACATAAAAATAATCTCTAGATAGCTGTAAGGGTAAATGTTCTAACAGCGAGTGTGAGGGACGAGCTCCCCGCAGTGACAACATGCGTCAGTAAGAGGAATTAAATGTTCATAAGAATGTATTTTCGGAAGTATTTATAATAAGTTGAATTAAAACGTTTATCTACATCAAACTTGAGTAGAGTTACGAGTATGTATGTTTAGTAAATTACTAGTTTCCGCCCATGACTTCGCTTGCGTTGTGTATTGATAGAAAGTACCCTGTGACATACGCTATCTCCTGTCCAGGGCTCCAGGCTAGATATATAAAATTTTCTCATATAACCGTTCAGCTTAACCGTAAGACATACATGTATTAAAACCTTTAATATCGACAGAAGTTACATTAGTAAAGACTTCATTAAAATCAGTTTTATGGTTCAGCAGTTACAAAAACTGCGTGCTAGGGTGCAGGGGTGGCGGGGGGTATCATTCAAACACCTAAAATACCCGCCGATATTTGATCTATACGTGTGCAAAGTTTTAACTCGATCGATGGTATATTTATTAATTAAAGTAGTTTAGTCAGATATAGCGAAAATACTACATATTGTTACTATATATATTATTTATCACTATTACTTACCAGTATACTTGTTGATTGTATGATAACAATGGAAGAGATTATGTATTGTACTCTATGTGAATATGAAGCTGTTCAAGTGTAAAATTAACATATTATAGCGTTAATAAGATATTAAACTTTACTTGTGTATAATAATATTCATTTGATATACAATCACTAAATACTAAATTAATTTTGAGTTCTTAAAATATCACAATATAAGCATTTTACCTTTATTATTTAATACAATAATATTTTTCAAATAAGAAATATCTGAATAAAGGCTGAATATCTTGGAATCAGCTGCTTTTATTTGAATAAATTGTAGCTCAGAACTCTTTAGACAGAATATGCTTCGATTATAATAACAACTCTTAAATCCACTAATACGATGCAAAAACAGACACAAATACACTAAACTAATATATATTAAATCTCATTTTAAATTAAATAAAGTAACTTATACAACTGAAATAAATAGTAAAACCATTGCTTAGAGCTAAGTTTTAAATAGCTAATACAAATGTACACTGAACTGATAGTACACACAGACAGGACTGTTTGAACAATTTAATTAAGTTCCTTTGACACTAAACGAATGTGTAATGACTAGGCACGGGGCGACCTCGTTAACTACTGGACTTCAAAGCTCTACTAATCATACGAGAAAGAGAGATAAGAGAGAGAGAAAGAAAGTAGGAAAAAGATATAGAAAGTAGGAACTATTGCTGCCATTTTAAACTAAATTGGATCTATTTCTTCTAGATATTTAAAAGTTAAAAAGCTTTTTTTTGTTTGAAACATCGGAAAATAGTGTTTTATCATGTAATGAATGTCCCACAACAAGAGCATTATATAGTAAAATAGTTAAAGATATTTTATTAGAAGGATTTTTTTTTTATTCTTTAATTTAAATTGGTACCGAAAGTATATTCATATCCTTTTGTACATATTTGCAAAAACGTAGACATACTCATTACTGCTGTTTGTGAGATACGATAGTAACTACGACACTACATACATACATAGACAGATACATTCATGTGTGTATACATACATGCATACATACATACATAACAACAGACAACCTGCCAAGATCTGGCAAAAGCAGTTATCGATTTAATAATAAAACGGTCAAACTTTAATTGTAAAGCCATTGAATACTGATAACAGATAGTGGTAACATACATACATACATACATACATACATAAAGACATATGAAACTATTAATTATTCAAAACCATACAACTGTGGTCGAATGAATAAACCAAACACCGAGTTATATCAATCAATTATTAGTTTATAATTAAAACGAACGCAACACACGGACGGAATAAATATACTTTTGTAACTTCAAATTTTCCAATGCACTTATGTTATACCAGCTATTATTAAATTAATAAAAATATATATGTATTTAATATAAGCCTGTATGCTCTTCATTTTATGGATAAATTGAAATCTCTTTTAATTAATATTCATTACTGTATATGAAACTTAATTTATATTATTCTGAATTAATTATTTAATATATGTAATATTTTTCCACGAAAACATTAAGTGAAATGGAAATAAACGTTCTCATAAAATATGATAATTTTAGCATTAACATATTATGTTGCGAGGTAAATATTTTATTAGGTTTATTTTGTGTTTGCTGTTTCGTTTGGTGTTTAAACAATCCTAAACGTCTGTCATGGCGTCACCGAGAAACGAGAATATACAGCGACATGAGATGTTCACTAAAATAAATAAATGCATCTTACGATAAGTATACAAGTACTGTACTTTTAAATAAAAGCTAGCGAATAGTAAATCACAGCCAAGTGGAATAGAATAAAAACAGTTTTTTACTATAAATTAATATGAATAAATATGATATTGCAATATCATCTTTAGTTCAGTATCTCGTAACACAATTATTCAAATCAACAAATCAAATGATCAGTGAGCTGAGGAGACTGCGGAAATAACGAGGTGGTTCATAAAGGGTTCAGTTTACATATTATGTATTATTAACTAATAACTAATAACTAATTTATATAAATTAAATTATATATATCAATAGCTATGTATATATGAAACATTTCGGTGCACACTGAGTGCAGGGCAGAAGGGGAAGAGTTGAACAAACTAATTTGAAGTTATTAATTAGATTCACTTTGAGTTTTAATTAATATTTTATGCTCTTAATATATAGTTATGTAATACTTTAAATAATAGTTACTTATGAAACTTGTTGTAATAAGCATGATAGTTCAACTCTTACATAACTTTTAAATAAATTAGGCCAAATATCCTAATGCTACAAAAAACTAATTTAGAATAAAAAATATACAAAATAATCAATATTCAATAAAAAAAAATAAAAAGTTATGACAAAAATTGCGATTCAAAAATTAAAATAACTATATATTTGTGTACAACATCCAAAAGCGTACTTTCTTCGTGAAGACACAAAGTGCCTCTCAGTAAACAAGCAGTCTGCTTTTCGAGGTATTTAGAATATTGAGACAATGTCCTGTAAATTGTCAATGTCAATTATTACTTAAATAAATAAAATCATATCTATAAAAAAAATAAGATATAGTTATTATGAAGTGGTGGGTATAGTTAATAATATCATACACACGTAACCAATTAGATATAATGACCGTGCGTGGAGTGAGAGCGACGAGCTTAAAATATTAATAGACATTAAAAGCTCTCGTATAATTATATTATAATACACTCTGTACTGTGACGTGTGGTTTTATATTTACAAATAGACTTGAATTAATTGAGATGAAGGTTTTACTGACTTAATAACATTATCTAGTAGTACTTCTGACGCTAACGAACACTTAACGAGCTTTATTAACTGTCCCGATTTAAACCACAGTTAAAAGATAGATTTAGTTAGTAACTAATCTATTAAGCCTAGGTGCAATTTCTATTGTTTACTCAATTTCCATAAATTTTAAAGAAGTAACATATTTTTAGTTTTTAATTAATGTTTTTTTTTTTTTTTCACTTTAATTTATTAAACATTTTTTTCTTAGATATTTTTTAACTGACGTTTCTTCAAGAAATATCAAGAAACAATATATTTTGACACTTGACATTTGATGAAATAAAAAAAAAACAAAATGTTTTTCTTACCTGCCAGCGTTTATTTTATTGTTAATTTATTGGTATTTTATTTTTTTTAAATTTTTATATAATATAATTCTTTTAATTTCTCTATATTTAACAACATTCTTTAAAATTGGGTTCAGATAAACAAAACCTTGTTCGTGAGTTTAAATCTCCTTTCACGGCAAATGAATTAAAATAAATATTGAGAAAAACTTCAAAGCAACTTAATTTGATAAACTTTTTTTCCTTTGTAGATAAATTATATTATATTATATTTTGTATTTATATTATTTTGTATAGAATTGCCTTTTGATGAACCTTTATATATTATACTTTCATTTGTCTTGCATTGTTAAACATTTAAATAAAAATTTAAATAATTCAGTTCATATAAGCTTATTGTTTGTTTTTGTATTGTCATTTATGGAATTTAATAAAATGGAAAACTTATTTTAAATAATCATGAAACTGAAATTGATTGTCTTTGTTGTATCTGTTTATTCTCACTATTACAGTTTTATAGTTTGATCTCGTGTCTATCCTATATATATATACTAAACAGGCCATGTTTGTAGATCTGTGCAAATATGTTTCATAAGCGACCAGAGCGTACATCACATGTTGGTATAAGAGACCTCACGTCATTGATTATATTATCTGAATTTACTTATTAAAATTAATAATAATAATAATAAAGCCATTTAATCCATATTTTGTATTACATATAAGTCATAGTTAGTAAGTTATTAGTAAATTGATTAAATTATTATTAGTATGATTAGTCAAACTTCAGTTAGTCAATCTTCAATAATTGAAATATGGATCCCTTATTGGGTAAAGGCCTCCTCCATTTTTCTCCACTTATCTCTGTCTTCACATATGCTTGTCCAGTTTATTCCTGCTTTATTCATTATGTCATCAGCCGACCTTGTTATTGGTCTTCCTATGTTTCGTTTCCCCACTGGACCGTTCCATCGCGTAGCTACTATAGTCCACCTTTTATCCTTGTCTCGAGAAATGTGACCTGCCCACTTCCACTTTAAAGTAAGAGCATGCTTTAGAGCGTCAGTGATTTTAGTTTTTTGTCTTATTCGTTCGTTCTTCACTTTATGTATTTTGGTTAACTTCAACATGCTCCTCTCCATTGCTGTTTGGGTGCATTTTCTTTTTTGTTTTATTTTGTTTGTAAATACCCAAGTTTGACATACATATATCAAACTAGGTAAGAGGCATGTGTCAAACACAATTTTTTTCAGATTCAAATCATAATTTCCTTTTAAAATTTCTTTCTGGGACCAAAATTTTCTCCATGTTGCATTAATTCTCCTTGTTATTTCGTCTTCATTATTCGATTTATTAAATGTTACTTGTTTCCCTAAATATATGTAATCTTGGACGTATTCTATGTTATTTCCTTTGATTACAATGAACCGCTTATGGCTATTAGTTACTATCTTAGTTTTACTTAGATTCATTTCCAGTCCAATTTTAGAGCTTTCGTAATCAAGTTCTTTCATCATTTCCTCGATATCCCTTGGAGTTTCAGCAAATATTACTATGTCGTCAGCAAATCTTAAGTGGCTTAGATAGTTCCCGTCAAGTAGCAAACCTTTTTTAGACCAGTCCAGCTTCTGGAATATGTTTTCAAGTACTGATATAAAAAGTTTTGGTGACAAAGGATCTCCCTGTTTGACACCTCTTTCTATTCTAATTGCTTCACCTCTATTTTCAAGTTTTATTCTACTTATGCTCTTTGAATTAATGTTTTTTATGATATTAATATATTTTGGGTGGATGTCTGAGGAATGTAGTGCGTTCCAAATTGAGCAATGGCTAATACTGTCGAAAGCTTTGCTATAGTCGATAAAAGCCATATAGAGAGGTCTATTTAATTCCCGATATTTTTCTATAATTTGTTCTAAAGTTTGTATGTGGTCTAATGTGCTGAAGCCCGATCTAAAACATGCTTGTTCTTTTGGTTGTACTTGATCAATATCTTGTGTTATTCTCTTCAGAAGTATAGATGAAAATAGTTTGTACATAGTTGGTAGTAGACTTATAGGTCTGTAATTTTTTATGTCTGATGGATTACCTTTTTTGAAGAGCAAAATTATGTCAGATGTCCGCCATTGTTCTGGTATAATTTCTGTATCCAATACCATATTAAATAGTCTAGTCAGATGGTGAACTAATATGGGTAAACCTATTTTAAGAGCTTCATTATAAAGTCCATCTGGACCGGGACTCTTCTATTTTTTAGCTGTTTAACATGTTCGTATATTTCAGATTCTTCAATTGGTTTTATTTGAATTGTTTCGCTCTTGATACTCGCTTGTATTTCGATTTCGTCATATTTATTGATTCTATATAAATCTCTATAGAAGTTCGTTGCGTGGATTAGAATATCTTTCCTTGAATTAGTTGTTTTTGAGTTTTGTTCTAAATTTTGAATCCAAGTTTTATCTGTACACAATTCTTTATAGGCTCTTTTGGTACTACTAAAATGCTTAACATTTTTTGTGATAATTGCACATCTATGGTTATTGTAATATTTTCTTTTGTTTGGTTTGACATTTCAATTTTCACTCGATTAAATAATTTGTCAAGGTTATCCATTTCCATTCGTCAAATTAAATTAAATTAATTAAATTAAATTAAAATTACTTACAATTAATAAAAATTATTTTTCGTAATAAATTTTAATGAAAATTAAATAATGATTTCAATTAGTATATTTATTCTGAATATTTAAATCTAACTTCAGAATATTTTAATGTTCTCTGAACCAATTAGTTTTATTATAATTTTAAAATATTAAAAGCTTTTATAATTAGTTTGAAACTTCATGATTTAATTATATTAAAAGTTTTTTAATCTCTTCGACCGCAGAATAGAATTTGACTACCGGTAACAGACAAACTGAAATGTTATATATTATTAGTTAGACAGAGAACGCTAGAGACAATTGTTCTTCTGTCTCCTTCGCACAAGAACGAGAGCGACATATGTTTACAGTATTGATAGAAATGACACAAAGCGATTTTAATTCTTTTGGTCCACTTAGTAGAATATTGTTGATATTGTTTGGCACAAAAGAATGATAAATTATATATTTTTTTATAACATTGAGTTTTTAAAAATAATAGATATTAGTGAATGTAATATTGAAATAAATTTAAATTGTTTGAAAACTTTGGTATATATATTTTACAGATAGTAAGACAGACAGTTATCTCTTTTCAAATTTTTTCTAGATGTCCGTGAGTGACTTCATCAGTTACCATTACTACCGCCACCCATATCTGTTCTATAAAACAAGGGTTATGGGTGAAAGCCCCACCATATTCTAACTTCACCATATTAAAACTTCTACAACCGTATAAGAAGGGGAATATTCTATGGGATCGCGTCAGCAACACGTTACCATTATCTGGACTACAATAATATATTGTATGTGTTTGCGTGTGATGCCTCTTTGATGGATAAAGATTTGCGAGTTCGCATCAGCGACATGCTGTAATAATATAGCTGACGTGACACGTGTCATTCAATATTGGTGTTGTATACATATATATAAATACAGAAACTATATAGTTTGAATTTATGAAAATCAAAAGATCTGAGTATTTTTGAAATTATTAATATACCCAAAACACTGAAAATAATGTTGAAGATGAAGTTCAAGTAAAATTATATCAATACTAATACTATGTAAAATAATAATATAAAGATATATTAAGTAGTTGTTATTTTAATTAACTTGTGTTTATATTTAACCACAATGTGTATAATATACATGTCCATATAATTATATATATTATACTTGCCGCTGATGAATATCAGATGAATAATTTTAAACCAATTAAACAAATTTTATTTTTAATATTATAATTACATTTTATGTTTATACAGGTTTAAATTTTCACTTGTGTCAGCTGTGGATATGACTGCCTTAGGGGTTTTTTATACATTACTTTTTTCTACAACTTATTGCAAATATCGCATTTGTCAAAACTTTAAAAATTTAACAAGAAATTTGATACACACGCACACACGCACACATACACAAACACACACGCACACACACACATAGAGAGAGAGAGAGAGAGAGAGAGAGAGAAACACACACATACACAGATATATTTCTTTTTAAAAGGTGGCTATAATAAATTAGGATAACTTAAAACATAAAGATATTAATTAAAAATAAGTATATTACAAGTTCTTTTATTTATATTTTTACCATATACTAAAATGTTAGCATGCTTAGATTTTCTATACAATTTGAAATATGACTGAATACATAATATCTTCCAGTCCATTTCACATGTCATGAGAAATATACATGTTTCAGATTGAATCCTATGTTTTATTGAATGTCACGCACAGACGTGTCGTCTCATAATAATATATATATAAAAAAAATAGACAGACCTATTCACTGTTTATATACTATTATCTACTATTTAAGGCCCCGGTATATATTTATTAAGTGTTTAAGAAATAATCCGGTAATATCCAGTCCAAATTACAAATACATAGATTGAAAAGCATTAAAATTTAAAAAAAATAAAAAATAAGATTTAATATTAGGTTCCGTAAATATTTTAGTAATATTATATTTTTTTATTTGTTGATGTGACTAGTATTTATGTTGTTATTAAATAAAACCGCCAACTCTTAACCGCCATGTTCGCGGGCCGCTGGCCACTACACGCACACTAAAGGAGGTAGGCTGAAGTACAACTTTATATAAAATACATTTGTTGTTGTTGTTTGTACATTGTTCATTGAAATATCAATCTATTTTTTATTGAATACACATCCTATCAATTATCTGAAAATATTTACATGAAGTTTTACAAACGCGGCCGCTGAAATATTTCGTTATTTCTATATATTATTTGAAATAAATATTATATTCAACTGATACAGCCACTACAGTTCAGTGAAGATTACAATACAGTCCAGTGTCTCGTAATGTGAACTAAAGTTTATGTATGTTTTTCTGGAATCAATTTCAGTAATTTTTTTTAATATACTATTAAAATTATAAAGAGCATTTGCTTTTATATCAAAATATTAAATTTAATTTTGTAAATAGTATTAAGAATTCATCATTCCTACTAATCATATACTTTAATGAAGCTATATTCTCATTTTACTAAATATATCATATAGATCTTGAGAGTATATTCAATTATCGTAATGATGTATCTAACGAACCAATATCTCGTTGCGTTTCGCGCAGCTGAGAAATACTAATTGTATTATTCGACTCCATATTAAAACCTTTTAAAATTAAATATTATTATTAATAAAATAGCAAAAGTGCATTTGAGATTTTGAAATAAATAATTTGTTAACTTGGGCAGGACTCGAAACTGCGACCCCTGGATTACGTTGCAGGGTTACAACATTCTTGGGCAATTTTAAGTATACTTTTAAGATATTACTATAAAATACTTGTTTGTAGTCAATTCTTTTAAATATTTATTAAAAAAAAACTATTTACTTTTAACCAAGTAGTAGTTGTAAACTCTATTAAGGATTTTTAAAAATATGTGTTTTTTTTAGAAAGAAATAATTAAATGTTTAGACATTTTATGATATATTATACTTTTACTATTTTACTGTTTTAAATCTATTTTCATTTTTAAATAATATGTAGGAGTTTATAATCATTATTGTATTGTTTAAGATTAAGTTTTTTTTATCGAAAAACCTACATTATTAGAATTTTATAATAAACTATAATAACGACGTACCAAAGCGTACCAATATAATATGATTAATATATTAATAAAAGGAACAAAACATTATTAATATGGGAACACTAATCATCACTGGCCGGTTAGAAACTTATTTAAAAAATACACCGTCACGAAACTTCGCGCCACTTCCCGCGCTCTCGCGATACTCACTGACTGTACAGCGCACGTCCTGAACGACTGAACGACTGAGCGACTGAGCGACTGGCGGCTGCTCGTAAATCCTAGATCCCGCGTGGGGACACCGCCCCCGCCTCGTCGCTCCGGCAACGGCATTGAGCTGAGTTTGAGTGACAATACAGATTGGATTCGGTTTATACATGCTTATAATTAAGAATTAATGTCACTTGATGTGAAATTGGTTATAAATATATATATTCCTTATTGTACACCAATAACAGTATAAATTTACAAAAAAACAGAACAAAAACTAATTGTGGGTACGTTAATTACTTATTTATTGTTCAAAGTCTATCTACAGTTATATCTATTTTAGATTATCTACCTGGCGACACAGTAGTAAAATTGAGAGAAAGTGTGTAAGACATTCAAAAGAAGCTAAAAAGATTTCACCTCCGTCAGAAGTATACTTATATATCATAGTGAGACGCGATAGTTCAATAACCAGAGGTCCTGATTCATTCATGTATTACATGTATTGAATGTATTTAAACTACGAAAAACTTTTATCAACTTACTTTTTTATAATTTAATTTCATACTTACGTACTTCATTTTACTTCTCACTCAAGTAGGTAATTTCCTTAGCTTTGTAATTCAGAAAATTAATGAATTCTCTAAACTCCCGATTAATTGAAATTCAATTTTCCTAAAGCAGTATAATCAAACAGTTTAATAGGGTTTTAGTTGTTATTAAGCAAATAATGAACAATACTTGACTGCTATCGGAAAATTGTGACATCCAATTGAAAACTACAAGGAGGTACTGAAACTCAAAATAAATTGTATTGTTTGAATCAACGAGACTGTAAAAATACTATCTAAGTATATGTAGTAATTAAGTATTATTATTATTAATTAATAATTAGTCACCAGAATTCAGATTAAATGTACTAATATTAGCGAAGTTAGTAATATATTGAACATTCCTGTAAACCACAGCACAGCATCAACTATAGCAAGACAATCTCCGGCTCTCAATAACTATCTACAACTTAATATACCAACAAGATTATTATGATCTGAATTTACGAGTATAAAATATAATATGAATATAATAATTAAATATTAATAAATCTTGATACAACTACTCATACGATATTGGCTAATAGCATGTCAAGAGACCTATCCACTTTCCTTTTTTGTAGGAGGAAAGAGCTTTATTACGTCAATATACACTGTCATATGTCAAACGCTGTGTATGACATATAATAGGGAATAAACATATATAGTTAGAACTGCACTGGCCATTGGCTTAGTACGAGTCTTATTTAAAATGATCTTAAACTTCATTTGAATATTTAGTATAAATTTATTACAACATGAACCTAATTAGAAATAAAATAAAAACTTAATGTATGTAAGATATTATTTAGTATTATTTTTTCGTTCTAAAGTCTATTTAAAATGAGATTGTTTTCACATTTTAACTGTGATGAAACTTAAATTCATTGTAACCTTACTCACGCGCAAACCAGTTAAAGCAATTGTTGAGAGCAAAGTTAAATAATGTTCCTACATTTATATAAAACATTTATTACTACAGTAGATTATATCTCCTTTTTATAATCTAAAACATGTTCATACAGGTAGGTTAAGAACTATTTTAAGTTAAGTTGTATTAACATCGTATTTAACAATACGTACTAGTATTAAGAAAGTAAATCTACTTTAATTTAGTTTTGTTGTTTTAATTTCATCTGATGAAGAACCCGATAAATATCCGAGAAATGTGATAATTATTTTTCATGGCGTACTCTATTTTTTTTATGATAAAGATTTAAGGTTTTTTCCAGTTCCGCCTTTCGCCGCAGTTACTATTTGCTTAAAATACAGAAGTGAAATTTAGCTAATGTTATTTTGTAATAACTTTGTTATAACTAATGACAATAACATATATTTTTTTGTAGTGTAAAACAGAAGTCGCATTAAATATGTTTTTACCGTATATGTTCTAAAATTTCCTTAATGAAATTGATTTTATTCGTATATAACAAAATAAACTAGCAATTATTTTAATAATTAGTATCATATGATTGAATCAGTTAATTAATGTATACTCCCTAGTATAATATTTTGTATCTGGTTGCAATAATCTAATATTTCCAGGGTGATATTACCGTATCCAAGGGCTAGTGGATTTGGTGATGAAGAGAGCGTTATACGAGCGATTATTTCTAGTTTAGCATTTCTTCTTAGATAATTAAGTTTTCGTAATATCATATTTTTAAATTAAATCAGTGGCAGTAAGGAATAATGATTGTATAAAATATCCCAATAGGCCGCAACCAGACCGACGCAATAACACGACTGGAAACCTATTTAAAATAAATATTTTTCGATGACCGCATCTACATTAGTGTTAAAGAGCGCTTTAATAAATTTATCTTCTTCCACTGCTCGCTTCGCTCAATATGTAAACGGCACCCGAGATTTCGCGAACGCAGCGAGTCGAAATTGAGGGTCTGGTTGCACCCCTAGTTAATTTAAATTTGGATTGAAATTAAGTTTATTCATTTCTTCAAGGTATAACGACACAGATTTTTTTTTGTGTTTTTGGTTATCAGAATCGCTGTCGCTCGTAGTATTCCCGCTCTACGGTAATTAATATAAACTCATTGTTAGATAACTGATAAGCTCGCCCGGCGAAAGAACTCAAAGCGAGATTAATAACAAGCAGTCGTCTCTTTTACTCGGGGGTGAAGAGGGCTCGCACCCCACAGTGCACCTGCTTCAATACTCAATAATTGTGCCTACATCTACTATGAAAACTTTGCATATTTTTCCAACATACTAATGCGTTTTGTTAACATTACTTTACAACCTTAGTTCTCATATACGACATAAAATAACATTTTACGTTTAGATATAGATTCAATTATAAATGTCTACTAAATAATTTAGAAATATACAAAAAATCATTACGTCATTTCCGAGCGCACAGTTACAACACACGAGTGCAAAGCTCTCGTCATCCGAATATATAAGAACATTTGATTATTGATAACACACACACACACACACCCACCCACATTAACACGCATACATACATGCATACACATACATACACATACACAACATACACGAGTTATACTATAAAACTATACTTGCTATACAAAAAATTGTTTTGATAGAACGAATTTTCTTTTAATAAAGTTACAGTTTTATATCAACTTGATAAAAACATTTGAATTTTAAATAAATATCTAATTTAAAACGGAGACAAATTCCTAGACTTCACAGGTTAGATTCCTGTGCGAGTTAAGGGATTACTTTAATAAGATTAATTTCACTGAATTTGTTCATAGATAATTTGAACTATGAAATTTAAAACAAGATTTTGTTTGATTCGATACTTATGCTTTTAGAAACCACTTTAAATATAGCTACTGCTATATACTCGCAGTAATGACTGGTGGTGGTGTGGGGACAACGACCCAGACCAGATGACCTAATTGATATCCTCCTGGATACTGTCTATACATTGTCTAAATTGTTAACATATTTGAGGTTGGTGAATCATTGACCAATATTATTGACGATTGACGATTGACGACTTCCATACAAACCAATATCGATCAATTATTAATATATACAATTATAACCCATCAAGGTCATCTACCTGTTTAAATCAAGAAACTAGTTTTATTGCACGGGTCTTCTTAGTTTTTTTATAATGCGTTTAAAAAACTTCATTAAGTTTCATTTTATTTATGACGGTAGAGAAACTACATATTCTTTGACATCCAACGAACTTATTTAATATGAAAGGTACGAGAATTATAAATTAAGAGACCATGGTAACTGGACCTCAAATAAAAACATTAGTTTTAAACTAAAACTTGAAGTTTGTGTTGTATTTTTATTTATTAGTATTTTTTTTTATTTATTTTAATTATATAAATTTATGACATAATATAAATTATGATAGCATAGACATCGTAGTACTTGAATCTATTTTAACACATAATTTTTTTGTGATAAATTAAAACCTTATAATATATGTATATTATATACGTCCCACAATTATAAGTTATATTGTACTCACTGTGAATCCTATGCCGACAGTTGCAGAGAAGTTGCCAGGCTGGAACTTGCCGGTCTCAAACTGAACTAGAAGAGAAGTCTTGCCGACTCCGCTGTCGCCGAGAAGAATCGTCTAGAAATACAAACAGATTAAGTGGATCCTCTTTTTATAATAAGTAAAGTTAATCAGTATATATTGAGAGGGCCTTGTGAAGTTAATGAGATATAACATTCCCTAAATAACATTAAATAAGAAAAAGAATACCATTTCATTAAAATGTAAGTAAGTAAATATTATACCTTTGTAAAAAGATCTAAGAAGGACAAAACAAACTATACAAAAGCGTTAAGAACTGTCTGAAGAAGATACGCTGTGGAGTTTTAATAAAAATAGCGCAAAAAGAAATTATATAAACGTAAAGAGAAGCCGTAAACTTCTTACATGGGGAAATATTATTATTATTTGACTTAAATAAAACATTTATACAACAGAACATTCATATTATATACTTTATTTGTTACTTTCACGACAGTATGTTATAGAAATAAATAGAATATGGCTTACAATGTAATAAATCTATATACTAAAATTACTGACAGACAAACAAACTACCCATCCGATTTGAAGGATTTATTAACAAATATTTAGACCTGTAGGTAGCTATTCTGTCGTTAAAGGAATAGTGTTTTTTAGCATCAATATATATTTTATTTTATAACGATCACAAAGGTCTAATAAAATACAGCTCAGACTCAAAATATTAAAGAACTAAGACAGGACTTTATTTTATTAGTTAAAAAGGGGGGAAAATATAAGTGTATTTAATGTAATTAAATGTGTTATCAATGTGAAGTCAGTATTAACACTACCTGGTGAAATATCAGTACATTCTAACGAATACTGAGTAAATTGGAAATAAATGTTGCATTCAGCATTCAGCCATCATCAGTACAAGGTTCATCCATTTCATTATATACACCCATAGTTAACAAAACCTCAGTGAACGAACATACAGACTTTTAATGAAAGGCTTTATATAAACTTTTTAGACTTTTTTATATAAACGATATATGTTATAATAAACCTATATGTAACGATAGACCCCTGTTTATACATAGATTGGTAACAAAATTCTAAGGATTATTATTACTTCGAAAAAAAAAAAACATTACTTTTATTCTTAATTATTAGTTCATTAGTAAATTTAAATTCAACATTGAGATTGTTTGTATAGCTACGAAACCAAATTTACCAAATTTAGTTTAATCGTTCAAATTAATTACAATAAAATACTTAGAAATAAATCAAAGAGTTGAACAAACACACGAAGAGATTTGTTAAACGTATTTATCGGTTTTCTTTTCAATGTTGGTAATGACGTCGTCGCATTTATCGGTAATTATCTGTTTTTACCTTTTTTTCATTAACAGCACTCAGTACTCGGTATCATCATTTTTATATAAGACTTTTGTAACCTTGTGTATCGGCATGTCTTCGTCGGTTGCAGTGCGCAGGGGGGTGTCTGCGGGGCGGTAGTCCCTGTAGCCTGTGGGGGAGGGGGTGCTGCGCTGCGCCGGCGCACGGAGCGTGTCGTCCTCGAACACATCGTCGCTCATACTGTCGTCTGTTCCGCCGTGCTACACACATGACACTTATTAATAATATTATATTTTACAATTATTAATATACGTATCTCTCAGACAGCATGTTTATAATTATAGAGAATAATGTTATTTAAATTAAATAAAATGTGTGTGTTTTTTAAATGAACTTTGTACAAAACAACATACGGAATCAACTCAAATATATTTATTGTTATAATAAATAAATACCTATCTGTCATATAACATAAGTGTTTTACTTCAAATTAATTAATTAAGCCGTACTTGAATTAATGAAGATATGCTTATACTTAAATAAAATTTAGTACAATAAATAGACTTTATACTGAAGAGCGTAAGAAATAAGTTATGTAAATAAAGTTAAGTACTCATTGGAAAGAGATCATTATGAAGTTTTTTCAGACCTAACAACCTTATAACAAGGTTTATGATAAAAAGTTTATGAGAAATGTATAATATAACAAATGAAAAATACTTATTACATAACCAATGGTAGAATGTGAACCATTGCATTTTTTTAATATAACGTTAGATGTTATTTCACAAGTGTATAAATTTTAGATGACGTTTCTTTCCTTGTTATAAGCCTTCATATCCCATATCATATATCTTTATTCACAAGGTTAAGATATTCATCCCTTTGTCAGTGGCCTCTTGAATGTATATTACCTATGAAGGTATTTCATATTAAGCCTCCAGAGGCCGTGGTTTCAGACAATAGTCTCCAATCTCCATCCGAGCGGATATCATTGTGCAGGAATGTAGTCTACCATGTACATAAAGTGGTATCAACAAATCTATCAGAATATAGCTATTATGTGTCTGAGTGCGAGTTCAAATGAGACACGTGTCACGACTTGTGTTCCTTTGTGTGTTTCTCAGGTATAGTGTAAATAAATTATTAGTAAATTATAGAATATAAAGCATAATTTGTCCTGTTAAAGTCCTCTAAAGGCCTTTATCGATTTGGTTTTAAAAATACTTCATTTTATAAGAACACAGTAACGAAATAAACTACAATAACCGACAAACAGGAGATATTAATACCAAAACTGAACTTACTACATTAAATCATAGCCTCAAAATTATTACAGCTTAACTAACCTCTTTTTTAAATCATTGTACACTATTGGCCTATTTACTATTTTTTTATTTTTCATAAAATTAATATCGCGATCTATTTCATATACTAGCGCCATCTAGTTACTGCAATACAACATACGCGATGGCTGCGCTTTATCTCAAGAGAGAAAGATAAGAGTTCTAAGACAGATGACGAGAGATATATCATTATGTACCTACTACTAAATTTTAGTACTGCTTGTCCTATTTTAGCTGTTATAATTCTCTTTTGAAATGTATCATTTAATTTGATTAACCTTCCTCAATTTGTTCTATTGAAATAGTTTTACTTTAATTTCTTGTTACGCAGTTCACCATTTACAAGACCACCTGAGACCGATACAATATACTCTATATCTGCCAGGACCCAGCACTCTTTAGATAATCTCATTGTATATAACAATAACAGTACAATAATGAAAAAAGAGGTTTTGCATTTATAGAAGAAAAATAAACAATAATTATTGTTATATAAATTGTTTAGTTGATTACTTAACGATATTAATCTCTCTTTTATATAAAAATCAAAATTAAAAATTAAAAGAACTATATTTATATGTAACAAACATTTAATTAGAACAAAAATGACATTAAATAACAAAATTGAAAAATAAAAAACGAAACAAAAAAAATCAGTGTTCACAGTTGAACAATTATAAAAATCCTTAGTTAATGTTCAGTTTTCATTATAAAATATATTGTCAAACTATAAAATATTAAACCTTATTGATTTTAAACGCTCATGTAGATTTGTTATCAGTACCTTCATTAATTATAATTAGATTATATACAATATAAATAAATATTATAATCTATATGTACTTATTATCTATAGCAATAGGTAAGTAATCCTTAAGTTCAAAGCTCGTTAGATCATTTACTATAATAATTACATTAACTTATCCTTTATTAAACTTATATCAAATAAATCCTAATTTAAATTTCATTGACTGGCTACGGCGACCAACAGACAGCTTGACTTTGAACTGATATATCAATGACACAAAAATAATTTATAATAAAATAAATGATCAAATCATCACGTTCAGAATTGTAATAAGTAGAAACAGTTGTATTTACTTCCCCCTTCCATAAAATATATCTCACAATAAATATTCTATTAATTATATATATATTACATTATGTTTTTCTCCTTTATGCCAAATTCTTGTTATAAGAATTCTTATATGTATATAAGAATTGAAACTGCATCGTGCCTTTATTACCGTTTTCGACGTTCAGTAAATTAATTAAAAATAAAACCTACCCTCACTAATAAAAGCACCCTTTTATTAAAAGCTTTCACCTTTCAATATTAAATTTGCTCGACCTTTTAAAGGTTTTTGGAATATTAAAATTGTTTGCTTTTAATATGTTTTAAACTTTATATTTTTAGGTATGGGCTTGTGGTTAGTTAAATGGATTTTAATATTTTGTATAATAATAAATAATGTACATATTAAAATAGATAAAACTTCTCCTTAGTTGAAAATTGAAAACAGCGCCATCTCTCGTATTTTTACTAAATTAGGACATCTCTTCTCTAGATAAGATGCTACACACCGGTTCCTACCAAATCAAGAGTCAAAAAGGGATAATTTTCTTTACAAAATATAAAAAATCTTTGATTATGTTTAAATATGTAAAAATAGATTACATATTTATAAATAATATAAATATCTATCTATCTTATTCGTCTATAATAAATCAAAGTCTAGCCTTTTATAATAACATTAAAATTATACATATTTCTAAATTTAATTCTGTTTTGTATATTTATTTCAAGTAACCTGAGAACATTTAAAAACATGTCCTGTATATAGGTCAATGTCGTATTCAACTGGTGTATCCCGCACCCCTTAACCCCTCACCCCTCACGCTGTAGTTAATTGAGCCTGTTTAGTCTTATTGATCCTTTCCGATCACTCATGGCTGGTTAAAAGGGGGGTTCTTTTAGAAAGATATTTAACATCAACCCTAAATATTATCTGAGTTTAAAGAAATATTTTTAAATGGTGTTTAAAAAAAATGTTTAAAAGTCACTTAAATAAAGAGTAAATAAATATTTCTTATTCGTATTTCAACAGTGAATTATGTTTTGGAAAGTTTTTTCAGAAAGTAATGGTAGATTGGTAACAGCCGGGACCACTCCAGATAAGATACATAAAGAGACACCGTCGCGCCAATTTTAATGATAAATTAGGATATATTTTTATTTAATATAATATGTCTAAAAACAAATAAACACGTATGTAATATATTAAAAATAATAATACATATTTTAGATTGAAAAAACGATCTATTCAATGTTAAATATAATTTAATTTTAATATTAATATAGTTGTATACTCACGCTCATGACTAAGCGACTCGGTCTGAACTCATTTATCACTATTCTACAAACCATGAAGTACACATTCTTCCACTTGACCGGTTTGCACGAAAACTGAATTTCATGAAGGCCAAAAACGCCCTGAAACCTCGATATGTCTATGTATCACTTCCCTCACCGTCACACCATCACGTGTCGTCAGTAATCACTATTATCACAATAACATGCTCTTTTCAGTCCAAAACCTCATATTTTTGAGGTTATCCCTCGGATCGGTAAATGTAGGGCACATTGAAGAGGGACGATTCCGAAACCATAAGGTTCAAAATTGCATGACGGAGAAGTGTGAGTGTGTGTGTGTGTTTCAATGAATTCTCTGAATTGTCTACGTTTTATGCAGACCTGAACATGTGTGAGTGGTGAGAGGTATATGTGTGAGTAAAGTATGATATACATGGTAAGAGTTTCCCCGTACCAGTTTATTTATAAAAATAATCTTGTACTCAAACACCTGTTCATTCTAAAAAAAAAATATGTGTTAAATCTTTTAATATTAAGTTCATAATCTCATATATAATAAAAGATGTGAAACAACGGAAAAGTGGAACGTATTGCGTTATACCTACTTTAAATTAATACATGATGATATCTATACCTTTATCATCTAGGTACAAAGCAACCATAATTTTATAATAAAATAAAAGATTAATATGAAACTTGAAAATAAAATATTTACAAACTACGTTTCAACAAACAACAGAAAAATGAAAGAATTTATTTTGAAATATAAGTAATATAATTTAATAAAAAAAAATATCTTCAGATGTCACGCCAGAATTGTTTTTCTTGTAGACACCGAATTCGGAAAAATCGATCCCGCCCATACGTAACAAGGTAGCTACTAGCGGTTCTAAAGTCATGCGCTGTTCACTTTTCGAGCCGAAATACTTTTACACTTAATTTTGTGTTAGTATAAATTACGTCTCCTTCGAGTTATAAGTGAGTTTAATAATGGTAATATCCAATGCTTTTGTGTGAGTTAATTAAATATACACACAGACATCTAATCAAATATCATGCACCATTTCCCTCTCAAAATCCTGCAAAATAATAACAACCATAAGTAAAAGAAATAAAGTTCAATTTCAAAGTGTTAAAATTACTATAAACCTCTTTTAGGGTGAGTAAAGTAATGAAATGGGAGTATAAAAATTGGTGTGTAGGAAAGAGTAAGCAATATAATAAAATTTAGGTATATGAGTCACGTTTGCAAATTCCTTAGATACGTATTTATTTACGCGGATTTTATGGAAACGATCTCCAACCCTTAGTTTCTTTTTTGTAGAAAAACTTAGCCTTTTTTTATTACAATATTTATAAAAAGCACTTTGTATTTTATTTGTAACTTAATAATAATATAATATATAAGTAAATACACTTACTATTATATAGATTTATTATCTTTAGTAAGTAAATAAAATATGAGATAAACAAAATATAAAAAATGAGAAAAAATATTATAATTAAATTGTTTTTCATAGTAATAGAGCAACATTTACTTGACATGCGCGGATCATTTAATCGATGTGAACCGTATGTTGTTGTTACATCCCTCTCGCACACAATGCACTCTTCACTCCACTCTGTCAAACGTCACGGTGACAGATAGATGATTGTTAGTTACCAGTTCTGATAATAGATGGCGCTACTTATCTTTTCTTTAATTTTGTTTTCTAACATGACATTGTACTATCGTTTGGATTCTTTCTTTTTACTTTTCTGTATTCTGTTTATGTAAATCAGTAATGTTAAATACCTTAATAATAAATTAAAATTAAAATAATGTCAGCTTAACAAAATCAATATCTGTTTCTTCAAAGTATGCACATTATTAAATTTATATTATTAGTCAAAACAAATGTCAAATCAACCCATGAGTCGTCAGCGCTAGTTTTTTCTTTAAAGAGATCAAATTCCCACAAGCTGTTTGAAAGGACTTTGATTAAAATGATTCTTCCACAATAGCCGGAAGCGCGGGCTAAATGCAGCCGGGAACAAAAACATGACTAAAAAATACATTCATCGGAGCGTCCGCCTCCCGCAGCCAGAAATAAACCAACAAGTACTAGGATTTATTACGATATCACAGCAGCGCGAGAAACAACCTTATTACAATACGATAAGGTTGATTTTTGGTTATATTTATTCTGACCGAAAAAGCTGTTTATATTGTAGGTGAAATGATGCAGTGAATACGGATTCAAGCAGCCTCCGGAGTGCTCTCCTCGAGTATCAATTTACCGAACTGTACGACAAATAACAGTAACTTAGTAGGAAAGTATTTAGTATTTATTTGTTTGTTTATAAAATATTAAATATAACGTCACATTATGTCTTTCCTTTACCATTAATTATTCACCTTCAAGTTCATATTTTTTTAAACAATATCACTTCCGTGAACTCTGAGCTCTGAATTCGCGAAGAAAGTTTAGTAATACATACATATCCATGTATGTATACAAAGACAGGCAGGTCCATACACAAGTATAACTAAACAATAGATAATTTTTAAAACATTACTCACAATTACTCCACAACGCCGCAACGCCGCATGAAATTCTCATATCAATTAGCAAAAAGACTGCCACATCTTTAAAAATGTTTGGTTTATTCAAACCATTGTATATTTAAGCCTTTAAGATATTTTGGGAATTATAACGATTTATATTTAAACAAATATTAAGTATGTAGGGGAGAGTGGGGAATTACAGACAATAAAGAAAATCAAAATAAACATTATTCAGACTTTTTTTATTAAAATTAAACTTTGGTTATTAAAATCATAGACTTTTTACTAATCATGTAATAATATTTTAAAATAAAAAAAAATCTGCTGGCCGAATTTACCCAGTGGGTTTAGGGGCAATACGGAAACCCATTGATGTATTCTTGGACAAAAGTTTTTTGGGTAAATGCGGACATTTTACATAAATCACAGATGTAGGCCGCAGCCACTAGAAGTACATCACTCGTACATTTTTCCTCTACTTTTGTCATCCCCCACTAAAAATAAATGTTTATTTAAATGGGCCTTTATATATTTAGCAATTTTCTATTCCATTCTATTCTTTAAATTTTTTGTGGTATCTAGTACACCGTAAGTATTATGGAACGTTTTCTTTAATATTCTGTTCTTTTGTAAACATCTTGTGACTCAGGAGAAGAAAGATTATTTTACTATTTTAAGTTGTAAGGCAATGAAGAAGTCAGTCATTTAATATTTTTCTAAATCCATCCAGAGTCAGGTTCAGTTTATCTACAATATTGCTTCTGCTTGTATTGAATTCCTCTTTTTGTTATAAAAAATATCAGTACTTTTACCAGTAGCGTGTATTTTTCTGTCTTTCGTTTATATTGAACACATTTAGAACACATTTAGTTTCAAAAAGGGATAATTACTGTTTTTACCACACGTCTACTGTCCGCAATTAACCCAAAACGCACTTTATATACTTATAGAAATGTAATTTTAAGGTGTTTCATTAAAACATAGCTATAAATCTACCAGTATTTTATTCTAATTTTGTTATAATTTATTTAAGTACGTATAATAAATTATGCATGACTTTCAAGATAGGTTACTTTTGAAATAAAACAATTTTTTATGAAAACTCGCGTATAATTTGGTTACATTTTAATTTTAACCTGACGTTTCGAATGCTTTGCAGCAATCGTGTTCACGAGGCGAGATGTAAGTCAGTTAATTAGTCATGAGATGACGTATTATACGCGACTTATGATATGATAAAAATAGTTTTGTAATTTATAGTAAATGTGTATTCGTGAAAATCTAAGAAAATACTAGATTAATTTTATAGTAAACAGTTAATCTAGATAGAAGTGTCTACTCCCGTGTAGAAAGCTAAGCACTAAATATGTCGACAGCGACCGAACAAACTCGACAGTGAGGTACCCCAGGGGGGGGGATACACCTCTAAAAACAGAGGCATCCGTAATTACCCGACGAGCGTTTTTACCCCAACCTTCCTTAATATGAGAATGTGCTCTCTGAGAAAAAGAAGAAGAAGAAGAAGTGATCTTTAATTTCTTCAGATAGATAAAGTAATAGTAATATTTTCTTCAGTAATTGGCGATCTCGTTTGTTTGTATCTCCAGTCCACGAGAACTGAAAGGTCGTTGAACTCAAATACCTAACTCTTAAATAAAAGGTATAATAATAAATTAAAACAAAGCAATATTTACAGCTGCGGGTTTCTAAAATTGTTTTTTATAAATTTGTGTTATTAGAGCGGAAAAGTCTGTCTGTTTGTTTAAATGATCTAGTCTTCGAAACTACCGAATGGATTTCAAAAATGCTTTGTAATTATGTCAGATAGGTTCACGAGGAAGGCTCTCCAGCCTCACTCTACTGCTGTTAATTATTAAGTCGGATCAAATACGCCGCGAAATTACTATAAACTCATGCAGAATTCTAATTATATATAAAAATCATTTACACTAGAAATGTAGGGTTTAAGTAGTTGTAAGTAGCGGGTGAAACCTCGGGACACAGCTAGTTAAATATGAAGGAAATAAGATTTTAGTATCTACTCGCTTTTTTCGTACCTATTAGTATAAGGTCCAAAGACCTATTTAATGAAAATCGTAAATAAAATGAAAATTATGTTTTATTTAAATACAATAAACAACAAAATATTGCTAGCTATATTTTTGTTATAATTAATTTGCTGCTAAGTTCAAGAGATGGAGCTAGTAGTAATAATGTGAGAAACAAACATACATTATATATGCTAGTGTTTTATTTACACAAATAAGAATTTACTAAAAGAAGAACGCTAAGTTTTTTAAATCGTTAATTATAATTTATAATTTTTATGTTATTTATTAAAAAAATATAACAATTATGGTAAATAGGTACTTATTTTGAAAGATTTCGTTTATAGAAAATTATTATAAAAAAAAAATATATGTATTTAAAATTATAACCAGATTTATTACAAACCTGTGTATTTAAGTTAAATAATTAAAAAACAAAGTGTCCAGTATGTTGGTCTATCATCTAATAAAACAATGGCTAATTTAAATATAACCAAGTTCAGTCAAAATACTGCCCCCGCTTATAAAAAGTAAATTATTAAAAGTAAAACCAACACCTATTAATGGCTATATTACGATTTCCACAAACTCTTAATAATGAATGTTTTAAATAAAACTAAAACAAAACACCATTATCAGTAATCTGTTGTTTTATCACGAGTGAAGTTTACTCATAAAATATGTAAGTCTCGTAATTATACCTAGACTTCACATCGCGACAGCGGCGTACCCGGCAAGGTCACTCAAACACCTCCAGCTGGCAACGTCGCATCGTTGAGCAGAGAGAGGTGCATGTGTAAATTATAAAGTTAGAAAGAGATAATACGATTCCCATTGTGCATGCAAGAGAACGGATATAAGTGTGCAACTCGTGACCCGAGAAAGCAAGTTGAGCCGAATTTGTGATTGTATAAATTAGAAAGGTTTATTTAAAAGTATATATAAAAATAAATACATCAGGTTTTTGTAATATTAAGAGAAGATGTTCAGTCGTAGCGTACTGTTGTAATGACGAGTTAAAACTAACCAATTACTAATAATCTTTTAGGCCTAACAACACGGGACCTGTTATTTACCTACCTTAATATTATTATATTACAACAGCACTTATTCAGCCTGTAGATTATATATGTATATGATTAAAAAACGTATTATTATAATTTTTATTTTAAATAATTAGTTAGTTTTCGGTCCTCGTTATTTCCCGTAGGCTTGAATCAAATTAGCCGTACTTCTTATAAAATATATTTTAAAACAAGTAAGCTTTTACGAGGACAATCCATCCTACGTTTTTTTTTACGTTATTTTTGTAAGTAACAAATAAAAAACACTTAAAAATAAAGATTTTATAAAAATGCAAACTCGATAACAAATAAAGTAGCAGGTTTCATATAATACATATATATTACAATACATGTTCTGATACAAGCTTGTACTAGCAGTTCTACCCGGGGGTGAAAAAACACCTCATCAACCTGTCTATAAACAAAAAGAATCCTTCTCATCCACCAGGTAACTTCGAAGATAAGCATGTTTAAACAGACAAACTTTTTTTATAATATTAGTATATATTATGTATAATTAAACCGTAGTTCTTTTGTATACTTATTCTGTATTTAAATTCTAATAATATGCTATAATACTTTTAACTTAGTTCAGTTAATATTTAATATATTTATAATTAAACCAGTACTAGTGATGTTCCACAGTTAATTAACGATAATATTAATAATAATAATAATAAATATTTTAGTTGGTGCTATAATATAATACTATGAGGAGTCTTTCTGTATTAATATAACTTTTTAGTATATAATAAGATTTATAAACAATAATATTATTGATGTGAGTTTTAAATTTATTTGTTTCAGTCTAAATTAAAGACTAAATTATTGCAATTGAATTTCAAATACTTTTTTCAATAATATTTAATATTTAGTTGTATAAAAATAATGATCTAGATTTTTGTAATATTAACATATTATTATTAAAAACTAATTTGTTTTAGTTGTTTCTTCAAACTTTGTAAAACGTAGTTTGTATGTCTTTGTGTTGTTATTTATTAAATCACTTAGTAACATAATATAGTGAGTTCTTATATATAAATGTAACAGACAGCAATTTATACATTTACATATATAACAATAGTTGCTGGAACAATGATTATTATATATGTTAATATTAATAGACGGCACTTATGTTTTATTTACGGTTAATACCTAACATAGACGAATACATATCAGTTAAACGGCAAGTGACTGGTTATACCAGTTATAGCCGGCTATAGCCAGGTGTAGCCGCACTTTAGCTATTAGCCGAGACATAAATATATATGTATAAGTAACATACAGGAAAACGTTTATACAATCACACACTGTATATAAAAATGTATAAAAATATGTTCTTTTTTGTTTTTTTAAATACTATGTTCATGGAAAAAATCATGTATCTTGGTTTCAAACAAAATAGCAATACCCATATATATATAGTCGTGACAAGTACTTATAAGTACTTTATAATAATTCTTGTCTGTACGTTTATTCGATCTTATATGTTATCATTAATATAATTAATATTCTATAATACAGGTGTCTGCTTGTTTATTGCTACCTGTATGTTCTGTGGAGCTCCTGTATGTATGTATGTATGTATATATGTAAGTAGTTCCTACATCTTGTTCAGAAACTATAAAAATAATAATAGTAATATTGTTATATAAATAACACATGCAACAAAGTCATTTTTACTACACTATTTATATATCTGTCCGTCTGTGGTACCATCAACGTGTAAATATAATGTTTCATTTTTAGCTAGAATGCTTGGTGCGTCCATTTTTTATATTATTTGATTTTGTGGACTATAACTTATTAAGGAAAAAAAAAAGAATATAAAATGGCTATAACAAAGAGAGAAAAGAAAGAGCAATAGGACTGACCTGGACAGGATAACGCCACGTACCGTACCGTATATCTTCAAATATGTTTCGTCTATTTAATACACACACACACATATATATATATAACTATGTTCAATTTTATAAAAATTGTGATTTAAACTTGCCTCACCGCTAATCGCTCATCTGCGTCTTATCAGCAATAATTGCGGGATCTCCTTTTATTGTTAGAAGAAAGAGGGTAGAAATAGAAAAAAAGGAAGTAATGGATGTGGGATAGGTATAGACAGCTGTTAAAACAAAGGTCTTAATTAATGTTACTATACAATATCCAATGTTTTTGGACGAAATACTTAAAGAAAATAAAAAATATCAAACAAAGAAATATAACATTCCTATATACCGAAGAATAGAGTGCTGAAATTATTACAGTAATGACATGGGGGCTCAGTTTGTAGAGCGAGCGGACGGTATCTCAGAGGTTCGAATCAAATAACTCATGCTTCAGAACTTGACTTCACTTACTAGTAATTACTACCTTTGTTAAAACTGCTTGGTTACGTACTTTTCGCGGTACTAAAAACTTTTCACTAGTTAATACGTAAGCTTTGTCGAAACGAACGTATTGAGCCGTTCCCGATTCTAAGACATGTTCTGTGATCGCTGAACCATTGATTTTTAATATTACGTATATTACGTATATTACGTATATTCTTATATTGAAGTTTCGACGAGTTTCTCCTACGTAGCCATCTTGTATACGGATAAGGTTGCCAGGTCGCCAAACCTAATAGCCGGATACACCAGCCAGTTTGTCCGGACATTTAGGTAGAAAGACCGAACACCCTTGATTAATGATGATTTTGTATCAATATTAAAAGGTACGAAAAAAAATTTTATGAAAAATCAAGCTTTTTCTTATCATTGTTATAAATCTTGTTAAATTCTAGTGAAATAATAAATAAATTCCAAATCAATTTTAGGTATTTTCTATAGGTATTTCAGGTATGTAGAAAGTCTAACAAAACCCGGACAAGCCGGACACCGTTGGTATTGGCCGGACACGCAATCAAAAAGCTACCTATGTCCGACATTATCCGGACGCCTGGTAACGCTACAACCGGAACACCCGTCTGATGCTTTTGTCTTTAGGTGACCGTAACATTGAACATAACTTGTAGTGCGGAGGAAAGATAGTTGTAATATTATAATTTCGTCATAACATATTAGTGACTCCTTTGATCTATAGTAGGTAAATGTAAAGGGGTGAACGACCTGCCTCTAATGTAGGATTGGTAGTTATTCTATTCATTGAGCGAAGCTCTCTATGAAAGACTTGTCTGCATCCTTTGTGCAAGCATCAATCAAAAACGGTATATCCGAAAGGTTTCATATTTTGCACACTGTAATACACCAATTTGGCGGTTGTTTTAAAAAGAAAATCAAATATTGAATATAATTGAATAATAAAAAAAATATATAGGTATATATAGTTGAAGACAGAATGCTTCCACGTTTTGTAAATGCAACTTCGGTGCTGTTTGCACCTCGCTTCGCTCAATATGCTAACATATATCGAGATTTTGAAAAACGCAGCGAGTCTAAATTGAGGTCTGGTTCGCGCTCCTAGTTAAATTTAGACTTTGAGTCCAATTCTGTGTATTATATTTTACTTTATACTTAATGTCTTTTTAACATGCGTAAGTTCTAGTTACTGGGCAAGTATGTTTGGTTTGTATGTATGTATATAGTTCTTTAGCAACCTATATTTGTTCGTTTAACTAAGTCCTCTAAGAATAGTAAACTACCCTCGTATTCTTTTGAAGTTCATGTTACTTTGTGTCTACAAATGTTCTGAAGCTGTCTCATCAGACACTTAGCGGTATCTCGTGACGTAATTAAATATATACATAAAAAAATTATATATATATTATTATGAGTATTTAAATATATGAATATTAGTTAGTAAATACAGTTAATAATCTTTTATAAATGACATTTAACGAGCTGATCTTCTAGATCCAGAAGTCACTGATTAGACGACATCATATCCCTGCTTTAGCTATGTCAAATTTATGTCACCTCTAGGTCACATATCAACTAAATCACAGGGGACCATCGCAGTGAGAGTGATCAGGGGGTACCGTACGGTATTATTTTCTGCGGCGACACTGTTGGCGAGCAACCCTCAACCCTGGGAACTCCAAGCGAAAATCCTTGCTGCAGTGTACCGAAACTGGGTTGAAGGCCGGGCCAGAGGTGACGCGTCTAAACCTTGACCAGTGGAAAGGTCGGCGGCACGGGACACTGACGTTCCACCTTGTTCAGTTGCTCTCGGGGCACGACTACTTCGGCAACTATCTGTACATGGTGGCGAAGAACTGGAATTCATGGTTGATAGCAGGGTCTCACTGTCTAGTGTCATATCCAAGATGCTCGACAGTTTATACCTTTTGGATTACCATGGTCTTCTTCTGCGAGCAAGTCATTGCCGCGACGAAGGCCGCGGAGTTGTACAGGGAGCTTACTTCTTCCGCTGATCGAATCCGTCGTGAGAGACTAGGTAGGTGGATGTGGGATTATGCTCGCCGCTTCCTTACCTTCAGGGAAGTTGAGGTTATCTTCTCTCACACCCTCATAAGGGAGGTTAAGCTGGTGCGTCACGGTGAATGTTAACGCGATCCCATGGTGTCCCACTAAGGCGATGATGGCAACAGTTGGTTTTTTAGTGGGTAGCCTTAAAAATGGCAGCGTCCTCTATGCTACCGGGTAGTCCCACAGAACCCCCCAGACATCAGTTTCTTGGCCCACAGGATATGCGTAACGGATGTATCCAACAAACAAAAAAAAATGTCAGATGTGAACTCATTTGTATCTGCCCTTGATCTTTTTATTTGTTTGTCTTATCTTCTAGTGTTACCAAATGAATAAGTAGTTATTATTGTTAACTAACAAATAATAAATTAAATATAATTACTACAATAAGAAATAATAAATTAATTATAGTGGGATTTATAATTAGTTTTTAATTTTTAACTTAATATAAAATGTATGTAATAATATATTTTTATTACATATCTCTCACACAACAAAACACAACAAACAGAAATAACGGAAACAAAAAACACCCCGACTAGAAACAGAGCTGTGGATCACAAACAACTGTCCCGTGTGGGAATCGAGCCCACGACCCTTAGCTCAGCAGAAAAATCGACCTTCAACGATATAAAAAATGCCCACCCATCCAAAAAACTGTCCGAACTCAACGCAGCTTAACAATCATAATTCTCAATTAAGTTTAACAATAGGTATTATAAACTAATAACAAAACCAGGTGTAAATCTGTAAGTCGCAGGGCGTGTTAGTTCCCTCCCGGGGGCGGAGTCTTCGTAGTCCCCGCCTTCGCCGCACCCTAGGCCCTTCGCCCCGCCCCTCGCAGGGCCCTCGCAATGCTGCAAGGTCTGATTTGAGCTCGTATTTTTATGATTAATGATTTTAATGCAATACTCGCTTAGATGTTTTATTTATTTTAACATTTTTTTTATCTTAATTCGTTTTAATTGTACTGATAATACGTTAATTTGACAGGTCAGTGCTACTTTAAGAGAATGAACATTACATTTAGTAGATATTATGTAACAATATACAAATAATAATATTTTGTAACAGGCTCCTCGTTAAGGTGAAATCGATAGAGAGACTTGAGTCAGATGGTAAGTCACCTCTAGCTACCACTTGTACATGTATAGTGGTAGGTACCTACCAAAAGATTATTTCATTTATTAAGCAGTCTGTAATATAATATAATAAGTACGTAGACAATGTTAAATTAATTACAGTTAAGGATATATTAATTAATAGTTTCAATATTAGGAGGTTCATTTAAAAGATTTAATCTTGTTTTACTCTGATGGTTTTTAAACGAAAGCTTTATTAAAAATTTAGTTAAAACAATATAAGTTTAGACCAATCTTAATCAATTGCTTCTTATATTATGTCATTGTAATTAACGGGAATAAAACTTAGATACATTTTATTGTAAAAGATCTGTGTTAAGATTATTAATAAATATTGTAATTAATATTTCCCTGTGTTATTTTACTTTCCTGAATGTAGGACGTTGAATATATTGTTCAGTTGAAAGCTAATGATGTCACGAGTCTTTTTATACTATGTTATTTTAAGTAATACATATAATATATAATTATATTTTGACAATCACTCTTAATAGTACATTATAAACATATAGATAGAACTTTATTTGAAGAAACAGACGTCACTAGATGGCGCTGCAAGTTAAAAAACATTTTTTTATTGAAAAAATTAAATAGTAATTCGTAATAATAGAATAAAAAATAATGGTATTTGGAGAAATAAGGTATACCTACGTATATATCCTGTCATACACACACATTCACGTCATTAAAATTATAAATAATACAACTATAGATATTGTATATAGTAAGTTATTCAAAATAATATTAAAAATATATAAATAAAATTAATAAATTCGTAAAAAATACTCAAAGGCAACCCTTTTTATAAAGTCTTATTCATTTATTTAATTCTCATATAATCTTCATCAAAGATCAAACATTAAGTAAGTATATTAAAGTTTTAAAAGTCGTCCAATCAAAAACATCTAAATTAATAAATTAATTGTTAGATAATTAGATGAATTACGAAGCAATTTAGTAATAAACAGGCCGGAGCCGTCGCTGAGGAGTTTCCAATGGGATCCCTGGGGGCGGGGGGAGGGGGCGTGGCGTCCGCGCGGAGAGCTTTACGTCCGAGGAACTTATGATGCCCTGGTCCCGTGACGTCACGACCTGAGCCTCGGATTAGGATTAACTGAATTATTTAGATATGTTTTATAAGTTAACAAGCTATTGTTTATAAAGTTATTTATAATGTTTAAATTTAATTTTATTGTTTCGTGTGAAAGCTAGATAGTTAGTTACAGGTAGATATTAAGACACTAGGTGACTCACTACCTGACCTCTTAGGTACTAAATATGAAATTTTAGGAAGACTATATGCTTAAGGATGGAATTATTTTATTTCTAATATATTTCATAATATGAAAGTTTTTGAGTTCTTATGACAAAGTTGCAAAGTTTTACCTACTTTTTAAATTAGTAATGACAAAAAAGTATTGTTTATAATATCTAGTTTAATAATAATGTTTGGTTTAAAATATTATTACTTAATTAACTCTTGAGAAGGTAAAAGTTAAAAGTTCATCATCGTGTGTGTTTCATTTTCCGTCGCACATCAACACAGCCCTCGTGTAGCATATACAATATATACTAATAAAGCTAAAGAGTTTGTTGGTTCAAACGCTTTAATCTTGGAAACAAATGGATTTGATAAATTATTTCTGATTATGATAGACAGGTTCATGAAGAAGGCTATAGGCTATCTAGCAGTACGCTACTGCTCTTAGATATCCTAATCTATATAAATAAAAATGAATCATCGAAATGTATGTACGCGCATAACTTTAGAACGACTGTACCAAATTGGATGATCCTCTTTAATGTGTTCTTTATTTTCAGGACAAGGTTTTCATAAAAAAAAATATTTTGTTTAAAAAGATTAGAAAATAATAATAGTAATTTTTACACAAAGACGCGCTTCTAAGAATTGAATTACAAATTATTGAAAATCAAGCTTATTTGATTTTACTGGCAAGGCTATATTTACTCAGTCGCGACATTTAAATAAAATATGGTGGTACGAAGTGCGCCGGGTCCGCTAGTAGTATATAAAATTTTTCCTCTGCGTGTGAACCCGCGAGAAATAGCTAGTATAATATAATCTTTATCAGGTAGTTTACTACAAAGTTACTTTAAAAACTTTTGTAATAATACATACTAGTGAATTCCCCTGACTTCATGTCATGCTCGTATATGATGGACGCAGCGTCCTAGGCAATCGAAATTTTATTTCTAGGAAGAAATTAGGTCTAAAATGAAGTAAGTATACTAAAAATTATGTAAATTATATATAATTTAGAATGTTTTGCTTTTAATTTATACAGGTACTAACTCCTCCCTAAAATTAGTTTTTATTAGATTGTTTGTTAATTTTTTGTGATCTTAGATTGTATGTATGTATGTACATAACTTGAACTTAAAAGTTCAAATGTGTTCTAGGCTATTGTTGACTGCGTACTGAAGACCTCATATTTCAGGGCTACTTGGTACATGTATCATAAAACATATTTATATAGGTAAGAGTGATATATAGATACATTAATGTTTATATCACATCCATTCTATTTTAAAGAGTCAGAAATTCTTTCACCGACATTAGGCATGTAGGTATACGTTCATCGTACTACCTCACATACCTATACCTATACCCACTACCTACCCAGAACATAACCAATTATTTTATTTATTTATTTATTTAACAGGTGAAACATAAATGACATTAGGAAAGAAACAAAAAGAAAACATTGGATAAGCTTATCTTTAATAAGAGATCTCTACTAGCTACCCATGAGTATGGCAAAGATGATTTCAAACCTGCTGTGTGTACACTTGCGCCATCTGACTCCAGAAAGAACCATCTTTATAACATGCTAGTTATTACCCGCGACTCCGTCCGAGGAATAAATAAGACAGTTCGTAATAAAAGCAGTCAGTCAAGCGGTTCTTTGCAAACTGTTTGGTTAATATTGTTTCTACGAATGACTCTTGATTGAAATGAGATAATATATAACTTATCTACAATCTGTTTACTTTAAAAAAACCGTCGTGGTACATCTAGGTAATGGTGGAGAATTAGTTTTATAGATTACTTTTTACACACGTACAAACATATTTGTTTTAATTATTATAATACATGTTATAGTTGCTTCGTGTCTGCAGAAATAATTAACATGACATATCACAAATATACTCAGGGTGATACTATCTTCAGTTGAGACATGCTTCACAATGGAACTGAAGGTTCCTGGTGCACTCCTAAAGAGGACCATCTATGGCAGGTTTTGCTTAGTCGACCGCCATTGCGTCGGTGATCTTCCACGTAGTCCTGTGCCTTCCAACCTGCCTTGAACTATAATCCATCTAAATATCTCCTTGCAATGCACATGCGCAAAGAAGTGAGTTTTCTTACCTACTCCGGAAGGTACACGCTGTTTGATGCAGAGTTCTTAGAGAATCCTTGGTTCTAAATGCATTCTACACATTCCAAGCATTCTATGCTAGAACCACATCTTCAGAATGTTCAGAATCTTCAGAATCTTCTTCTCACTCTCTTACTCAGTGTCCACGATTCCGTAGGTATGTGGAAACCCTTGATATGTCTTTTCTTTTTGTCTTTGGTGGTGTATAGGTTTCTTCATATCTTTTGAGCTTATCCGTCGCCGTCCTTGAGCTAGCCATGTGTCATTGTATCTCGTTGCAGCATCCTACGTTGTTACAGATCAGAGCGTCCTAAGTAAAGGTTGTACGATCTTCTGTGCTGAAACCTCGTTGTCATTGTTTAAATAAAGGTGAAGGATGTATGTTATAACATTAAAAAATATACTATTATTATTTTTTTTATTTATGATGAATATTTAAGGCAATAAAAAGAGGGATGGAATGATGAACTTCTTTACTCCTACTGTAATTAGATTATCGAAGATTTCGGCGATGTTAGCTCTAATCTTTTTTCGATTTTGTTTGTAAATATATATATATATATGTTTGTCTATACGGTCGTTCTTAATTACTGGTTTCTGGTTAATGGACGATTTTGTTTAAATCCTTTTCCTGCACTGTTTTTATGAAGACATATTTATAAGTACCTACCTTTTTATACATTGGTGATGTTGTAGTTTCAAATGTTATATATTTTCATGTATCTTTGGTGAATATAATATGCTCGTTTTACCCAAAAACATCTCTTTAACTCTTTCGATTTGAATTCTTCTTTTATCTTCTTCAGTAATCTATTTACTCGATAACATATATATTACTGTTAATATTATTTATTGGGTCTATATTGAATTTGTTTCAACATTGAAATTGCTTCAGTTTTGATGCGTCTGTCCGTCACGAAAGATTTTGTTAAACCAATTAATATTTACTATTTATAATTTGTTTATTGATAGCACAGAGATCACTCTTTCTCTGTTTAAAATATATATATATATGTTCTTATTATTAGATGATCAAATAGGTACAACTGGTTCTGCTTGTGAATTTTTTTTTAACTACGAATAATTGTAATTAATACATATTGATTGATTGATATAAAAAATATAGTGTATACAGTGAAGCACTGTTACTATAGATATCTGATGAACGGCTGTTAATAACATTATAAATATACCACTGGAGAGTATGACCGACGCAGAATGAGCACCTCAGTACAAATAAACAATATAACAGCGCCTCTCATAAAGGACAGGTCTAGTGTATTTATGAACGAATCGACGAAACATGAATTTATTAAGCAGTCAAGGTGAGGTCGATGTCGCCGCGCATGCGCGCTGCCGCTCCCTCCTCGCGCCAACAGATGGCGGCACCGACCACTGCGCATGCCCGCTATTATTGAGCGCACGCACACACGCGCGACTCACGCACACACTAGCACACTCATAAATCATATGTTTGTTCGCTTCTAACCATACGGCATCAAATTACCTTCGCGGCACGTAATGACGCAAGTGGATGGTCTCAATGCATTATATACTCTAAGCAGACGTGATAGAATGTTGTTTCGTTTGTGTCGGGTGCAGCTCGGCAATGTTGAGTGAACTAAATGGCTTGTCGTGCCGACGTCAATTACCGCCTTCATCTGGTCAACGTTTGAATGAACTATTTGAAGGCTATGCGCGTTTGTTTTGATTCAATGTAAAAATGTTATGAATTTCATGGTCGTGTGTGTCGTGTGTCGTGTGTCGTCGAGTGGATGAGATACGATCAAGTGGAATTTTCTTATATATTATGAGTATAAAATATATTAATAACATTTCATGACATGACAAATGTATCGAATGTTATTTTATTGTTGTTATATATACTTTATTTTTTTTAAAGCTGAATTTGGTTAACTCAAAACCAAACAAAAACTTTGGTATTTAAGTGTCTGAAAGTAGTAATAAATATTAAGAACCAACTTTGCAGACGCCAAGTTTGTCTGCAATAAAACACTCCTTCATAATGAACACCGAAAATTGCAGACGCAAAAATATTCGGCTTTGTTGGAAATAAAAGTTACGCCTCTGAAGTACGGACAGACTTGGCAGTTTTCAACTCTCTTTATGATTTTTTTCAAGAGCAGTTAACAAACTAACTTTAGTAAATGTGTCCACAAAATTATACGTAATTTTTTTACGCAGTTAATTACGTTTTTTTTTCTAATGTATAAAATAATTAAATTACATTTCTTGAAAGTCTATACTTATAGCCAAATAAATAGTTGGGTTTCATTATTATTATATTTATTAAAAAAAATACTATTATAAAAAAAGATTAATGATGAAAATATATTCGTCGTGACATTCATTGATTAAAAAAAAAAGTGTCAGTCAAAGGTGACAAATACCCAATCGTAGCTGGTGACAAGTACCAGGCTCTCATAACTTTAGAGGAGCTCGCTCGTTCGTGTCGCTTGTCCCACTCGCGACTCAACGGGAATGTCACTCGACTCTCTCAGTTTTTTATTTATGGAAACCAATCGTAATGCACGCATTCTAAATTTAAAATTTCTTTTGCATTCTAATTAAAAGACTGCCTCTGTTTTAAAATATGTTTTCGTTTAATAGTTTTTTTTTCTTTTGTCAGTTTTGTTGTTACCTACAATAAATTAGTCATTTTATGTTAGATTTCTTGGAATCCCCTGTACAGAGAGGGGATTCGTGGGTGGGCGTATAGTATATTATTCTCGATGGGAGGCGGTAATTTATTGACGTCGTTTTATTGTTATTTACTTAAAACCATTATTTATTTGTATTCCGTTTAGATTAATCACAAATGATACACAAAGCATTTATTAAAATGCCGACAGGTGTTTTTTTAAGTAGACACAAGAACCATTATTAAAGTAGGCGAGTATTGTTGCTTATAATGTTAGTGGCAACGTATAGGGGCGCTCTCTATTTTATTATTGTATATTTCTCTCTCTATTGTATATTTTATTATTATTAAGTTAGTTTGAAAAAGTCCTTGAGTCGCCATATTGAATTCAGACAATTATATTTTTATTAGCACTAATAGAACTGTAAACATCTAAATGACTGGACGATGTAAACAAGAAGAGTATTGCTTAATTGCCTTTCATTTATTTCCCGTTCCATGCAGCCATTACATTATCAAACTTACTAAGCACATTTTGAAATAAAAGTAATGAGTTAAAACTGAGGCTAGACTTACTAACTAACGGCCTTTACAATACGATATTAGTATCTTAACTAGAGCTTGGTTAATTGTATAATATAGGAACTGCTTTAAGAATAACAACATATTTATAACACCTTTAAAAGGATAGAAAGAAACGAAAATATAAAAAATAATAGAATGTTAGCATGATTTTTCGTATTTCATAATCCTCTAAGTCGCAATTGTCACCGTTATCAAAGTTTAAGCCATCAAACCATCAACGCAAACATCGACTAAACATCTGCCGATTTCTCAGGAACGTGCCAGGTCCCCTAATCTTCAACCCACAAAAGAACCAAACGGTTGCTCGACAGAGACAAATATACAAACAAGGTAATATAAGACAGAGATGGCAAAAGACCGGAACATTACAAAAGTTTCGGTTGACGGAACCCGAACAAAATGGCCCAGGAGCCGATTAAAATACGCCGTAACAGGAATGAATGGAAATAATAAAAAGGTTTAATTGAGTAACACGAGCTCTCCGCAGCTTTAGAGGATGCCAATATCTGGATGTTATAACATACTGACTTCATATTACCTTTGTACTTTCTAATCCTTCCGTTTAATTAATAATTACCTATATATTGTTTTAACTCTTTTTCATACGTAGATATAATTTTTCTTGTACACTTTTTTACAAGCCATTTTAATAACATTTTTAAGTTAATATTCCTATATTCGTTTTAACTTTTTCGTTTGACACTATTTCATCAAATTAGATAAATAACAACTGTTGGAATTAATGGCATATTTAGTATTTACGTTTTTTAAATAATTTACATTTACTAAATAACTTTTAATAAAAGATTTCTTTACGAAATTATGATATAAGAAATGTTTCTGTCTGTTAGTCATATCTGTCTGTAGATATAATAACAGTGAAAAAAAAAATATGTACTTACATTAAATGAAAAAAAAAGTGTTATAATGGTTTTCGGCTGATCACATGCAGGTCTCTAAACAATATTGTATAAATGTTATATTTTGTTTATTTACTAATGTATCTCAACTATGAGTCAACACGTAACATTTTCTATATCGTAGAATTTTATCATTTCTGGAAAAGCAAAGCTGGGGAAGCAAATGAGTAATGTTCTCTTTCTTTCCTAGTTTGGTCGCTAATGACATAAGTGACGATTGAGGTCCCCTTATCTTTTTTGTCAAATGAGTTATTTTTATTGCTTACAATATTTATTTATACCTTCTTTTTAATGACTCATGCTGTTTTTGGCTGACAAAGACCCATAAATGATGGTCCTTCACTATTCTGCACACTGACGAGTTAAGGAATATCTACTTTATTTCTTTTACACGGTCGCAGAAAATACCATTTTAAATATTAATAAACTTATTTTAAATTACAAGCAAGTTATATCGTGGCTTGTTAGTTTTAAATAAATACAGAATAAAAAAAATCATTGACACCGGCAAGAGCTGTAACCTGTACGAAACAATCTGTCGCTGTCTATCGCTGCCTCCTCGATGATTTTCTAAATTTTATGCTGATGGGTGACAGAGGAGCCGATGATTCTTCTGATGATTATGGCGCTGCCCTCGTGGATATATTCGAAAAAGCCGAAAATGCATGAAACTCTTAGTTATTCGTCTCTCTGGCATTAAACATAGATATAACAAGTACTTGACGCCGATCTGATGAAATGGGGAGTACCAGGTTCAGCCTAATACGAACCACAACCAAAAAACCACCATCACCAGACGACAACCTAAGACTCCGGTCGTCTCAGTATACCTTATCTAATTAATATTACTGTAACACTTTAAATTAATTATAATATAAGATACAGAATTAAAGTGTTGGTGTATTTTTAGTCTCAATTATATTTTTTAAATTTGTAATATATTGTGTGGATACCACGTATTGTGTATGAAGTGCTCGGTGTTCAGGACGTTTTTGAACTCACAACGTTTTAAAAGATATACCTAGTCTATAGACATTTGAAATAAACCTATGTTTTACGGATTAAAACTCGCGTATAATTTGGTTACATTTTAATTTTAACCCGACGCTTCGAATGCTTTGCACCAATCGTGTTCACGGGTAGACGAGATGTAAGTGTCTGTCCGTAAATGTAACCACAATGTAACCAAATTATACGCGAGTTTTAATCCGTAAAAAATAGTTTTATTACAAATGTGTACTCGTAAAAGTCTAAGAAAAAAGTCTATTAACATCTTTGATATAGGTATTTTTTTGTGTGTAAACTTTCGTAAATTATCCGTCTGTGCTCATGTTATTACGAACACATTCGGGGATTTTAGTGATAGCTCTGAATAAAGACGTGGGTAATAATATTTAATAAAATAAAGAATATATGTAAAAAAAATATATTAAGATAATTTTTGTTCCTATTTATGTGTTTATATTAAAACATAATTAAGCTACAATTGACTTTTTTATTCTAATTATTTAATATTTATTAATAATTCAAACTATTTATTCTACAATTGATAATAAAATATTAGTAATTAATGAAGTGCGAGGACCGTGACCCGAGGGAAACGTCTAATTGCTCCTGCGGCCATACAGACAGGAAATGGACGGTATTTTTAAGAAAAAAAAATATATATTAAGCAGGCTACAACAATCGAATATCACGTTATAATGAAATAACTTGAAATAGTATATACAACATTTAATTATTTATCAGATAAAACAGTCTACTTTTGATTTAAAATGTTTGAGTCATTACATAATAAATCGAATTGATAAATGTCTTATTAAATATAAAAACAAAACAAACGTATGACGTATAAGATTATCCTATCTCGTTCTAAGTATAGAACTATGAACACGTTATCAATGCTATGAAGAGCTCGCGCTTGTCTCGTACTATCTGCAGTGTCATGGGCTCCTGGTAATTAGAACGAGATAGTGTGGAAATAGAAGCGGCTTTTACACACATTGACTACATACAAACATACACTGTGTGATTATCGGTCTATATATAATATATATGTATTACTCGTTTACTTAAAAGAAAGGGTTTTTAACCACTATATATATTTTTAATAGATATTTTTGAAAGTTCTAAATTGACTATTTACATACATACATACATACATTGCGTTATATGATTTGTGTTTATGTAATGCTTGTTCACTTAAAAAAAGTTTAACATATATGTTTTTAATAGATATTTTTACAGATGACATATAGTAAGTATTATTATATTTTATAAATGTTATAAACGATGGTATTTTTAAAAAATGAGGTTACTTAGTTGATAAAAGTTAAAAGAAATATTTTTATATATAATTAAAGAGGCACACAGTTCCTGTCTGTCCGTCAACTGTTTAATTATTATAATTTAAAAACGCCACTCAACCCAATAAGAAGTCAATAATTACGTTAAATCTCAGTATGTGCGTACATTACTACGGGTGTCGTCGTGGCCGGGTCGACGCCCGAACGAGCGAGACGCCTAACACATTAATCAATACGAGAGAAAGGGACAAATTGTTTGAGAAACGATAAATACGGTCGTAAGTAAAACTCTGCTTTGTTTTTTATTTGGGTTACGTCGGAGAAAATCCGATCGAATTTGAGTTTTATCAAACACCCGGTAGTTAACTATAGAACGTACTACCTACTGTTACAGGCATTTAAAATAATGTTAATATATTATTTTTAGAGTGTCTTCGTTGATTTATATAAACAATTAAATGTTCAAAAGATGCAGTGAATAGCTTGTAAATGTACCTACTTGCAAATTATTTTTAAATCTACTATGAGTTTCAAATAGACAAATGTTGAGAAAACCGTTACTCCTGTCTTTCCTGTTCTCCTGATATCCTCCTTTTTCTTTGAGGGTGACAATGCATCATCCACTGTATACATTAGTTAATATCGATGGATGTCCTCAAACATACTTAGCCATTGGTTTAATAAAATATATATGTCTTAATAGTATATCATGATGAGATATTTTAATAAAACGTAACCATAAAAGTCTATACAAAAAATTTAATAACAAGAAAATTATTTTTCCTACAGACAAACACATAACAGAAACAAAAGTTGTGTTGGAATAATTTTTAAGGACAAGGGTTGACAATTTCAAGGTATATAGGTTTGTCTAAGGTCTTGTGTGGTGCCAGGTGTTGACGAAGGTACTTGTTTAATAACAAAGTTCTTGGTTGAATTTTTATGCTTTCCCCTTTCTTCCTTTAACTGTAAATACAATACTTCCTGTTGGCTGCTACAAGGGAACTACGCCTGAAGGAGCACCTTAACTAGCATTGGTTTTGCAGGTGTTCCAGACAGATCATATCAGGCAGAGATCAAGAGTAGAGGAGGTTGGGGCTTGTTGTAACGGGGGTAACTAGTAATAGCAGATTTTATTTGTGAATATGAACCGAATCGTATAAGCCTTAGTGTAGTAACCCCATAGAAAAACCACAGCATCAGGTACTTCGCTAGCCTTATTTGTATCTCCAGTTTCCACAGGAGCTGTAATGAATAGACGCCCACGACGTAACCTAAGAAAAACATATTTGTCTGGCTAAATAAGTGATTATAATTGTTTTATAGGATTTGATAACAAGTTTATAAAGCGAAGCCGTGAGCCACGTTATATCTAAGTTTTTTCGACGTCTCAATACGCTAGAAAGAGAAGGATAATAGAGAGACTGTGAATCAAAATATGCAGGATAAGAAAGGAAAGGCGAAAAAAAGTAGCGCACAAAACCAAACGAAAATATTAAACATTATTTAACAAAAAGCTAACGAATGACAACAAACAAAGAGTTAATAAAAAAACCGTAAAAGAGGCTGAAGTTGAAAATTGCAGCTGTTGTACGTCATATCTGAAGAGGACGTATCTAACTGGTTCCAGGTTATATTAAATTATGGTCTCGTATTATTTATGTTACAGTTTCATTTGTTTGTTTATTTGCAACCAGGATAAAGACTGATTAAGTAAAACAATGTTTTTATTTTTTATTTATTTATTTGTATACTTTATTGTCCCAAAATTTTACATAAAGAATAATAAAAAAACAATTAGGTACATACAAAAGGCGGTCCTATCACCAGTTGGCGGTTTCTTCCAGACAACCTTAGGGTTAGAAAATATATTAACTAGTCCAGTAAATATAAGTAGATGAAAAAAAAATAAAACTAATATTTTTTTATAAACGAAACAATATTTAAATAACAGTTTATATTTACGTAATATGAGTACTTTTATTATATTATAAATCAACATAATCTCATTCATCTTACAGAAACTTTTTTTAACAGATTTTTAAAATATATACAATGTTTTAGATTGTCGCATCTTTAGAGGCAGTGTGTTCCACAATTTGGTAGCGTGTATGGTGAAGGAGTACTTATAAAATTTTGTGAAATGAATAGGCATTATAAATTGTTGTGAAGTTAAGTCAGCTGGTAAGCCTAAGAAATTAAATTTCTTCTTCAGATATGAAGGAGTTTTTAGAAGAAATAATCCACAGAAAAGGAGAGAAAGAACATGCACATCGTGACGACGGCGAATGGACCGCCACTAGATTTTTTTACGAAATTCAGAAATGTGCTCATGTTTGCGCAAACCAAATATGAACCTTATAACAGTGTTTTGAAGTCCTTATTTAGCATGTCCTCGGATAGATCAATAAAGCTTACATTCGCATAATCAAGTATAGAGAGGAGTAGAGTGTGTGCTAACATAATTTTGGGATTCATTGGCAGAAAGTACCGTAATCTTCTAGGAGAACTCAATGCCGCGAATGTTTGTTTGCTAAGTTCTTTGACATGGCCAGACCAGGACAATATTTGATCTAAGTATTCTCCAAGATCAAGACTGTGGAACAATAATGTATATTTACACCGTTAGATTTATAAAATCAAACCTTGTTACTGTGCTGGGATCATTACTTTAAATTTCTTGGGATTTATTTTTAAAGCATATAATTAACTCCAATTACATATTGCAGTATTATTTTATAATATCTATTCATATGAGTGTCATGTTGATTAAGTAGTTGACTTAAAAATTTTCATTTTTCACAATTGTAATGAACCTTTTCATCGTTAATTATTATAAGACGATAAAACTTATGATTCTATAATAAGACAATATTTTCCTATTACTGTTTGTCAAATATGGATTTGAGAACATATTTATTATTTTAAAATAACTTAAATTATAATTGTTTCAAGTGACCCCGAGCCTGTTGTATCTATCCTCTAAGAAGACGTTGTAACAAGATATACTTAGTAAAAAAAGTCAATCTATACTAATGTTATAAATCTGAAGAATTTGTTTGTTTGGTTGAATTCCCTAATCCTTAAAACTACTGGATGGATATGAAAAATTCTGATTATTACAGACAGAATAGATTCATGAATAGGCTATCTAGAATTACGCTTACACTCTTTTTGTTATCTAAATAGTAAATAAAATCGTTAGGCCGCGGGTGAAACTGCGAATAATAGCTAGTATTAAATAAAATATAACAGGCAGGGATTTGAAATTAAAAGAATATACATAAAAATATCCCAACAAGCCCCAGTCTCCCCTGCCGCTTAAGAGACATGAGTGACAAGTGACTCCGAGCTCCCGGAATCACGTAAAGGAGGTGTTTTTTAATACATATAAAAATTTTATACCAAATACTTTACAATACTATGAAAAAAGATATAAAATAAAAAAATAAACTGGGATACAGCTCTTCTAAATAAAATAAAAAATTAAATGAAAGAAAAGTATACCTATATAAGGATTCCCTATATAATGATAATTCATTCTGTCGAGCGTTTACTCGGTATCATATAAATAGGATATAGAAAAACATATTTTAAATAGCTTAGTACTATTTTCATAATACACTCGACTATCTTTTTGACAACAGAAAAAACTACCTTAAAGAATATTATATATATTTAAAATATATACAGATTGCAAAAGGTACAGTTTTAGATTTTGTGCAATAATATATTATATAATAAAAAAACAAAATTAAAATTAAAACGCTTTCTAGTAATAGTAATGTATTATTAATATTATTAAATAATAAAAATTAACAAAAAATACGTAAGTCTCTTTCAATTTTTAAAAAACAAGTTACAGAGAACTGTAGATAGATAAATATGTGTATATATTTATATATATGTATATCGTTTTAGAATATATATTTTCGAAAAACTCAGTTTTTCCTTCCGATCTGTCTGTCTGTATGTGTGTCTGTGTGTCTGTCGAATTTTATTTTTCGAATTTTGAAAAACTAAAGATATATTTGGAATCAGCATCTAAATGTAAGATTCACTTTTCAAAATTATGTTGATTGTCCAACGGGAAGGTGGTCAGATCGGCCGCCGAAGTTACCGAAAAATGGAAAAAAAATTTCGAATTTTTAAATTTTTTAAAATTTAAAAATTAATTAATTAATTAATTAATTTAATTATTTTAATATTTTTTTTCTTTTGTTTGTTAATTAATTTGCGAGTTATAATTTGCCGATTAGGAGTTTTTCATAGCGGCAAGCTCGATTGCCGCGTGTCATATGTTTATAATATATATTATATTTTTATAATAGTTTTAAATATTAATATTGATTCTAGTAATTTTATTTATCGTTTTTTTTGGTTTATTGCACATATATACAGCCTCTCATTTACAACTCTCTTTTCATAGGTGTCCTGGAAGAGATTTCGATATGAAATAAGCAGTGACCTTGCACGAATTACTCTATATTTTTTTTATTTATTATTTATTGTTCCAACAAAAAAAAAAAAAATACAATGAGTGGACTTAATACTAAATAGTATTCTCTAACAGTCAACCTTAGGGATGTGCCGATATTTTAAAAGCGGTACAATAATGAGCAGAAATTTTTAAAAATGTTTGTAGAAAGTATTTTTTTATGTTAAATAAATAAATAAAAAATTAAAGATAAAAATGTGCTCAGAAGCAATTAGAAGTATTTTAGTTATAAATGTTTCTTCTCACGTAATCTCAATTTCCCTTCAGTGAAGGGTCCGTCCCTCCGAGCTGTAGTCACGTACGATGCGCCGGATTCACTCAGCATCCGGTGATAATTACAACACTTGTTGGACATTAATTGTGTAGCCTTTTAGTATCAGCCCTAAATAAGATTAATCTTGAGATGTTTGATTTAAATATTTACAAAATTCAATGTTTTGAGAAGTTGTTCAAAACAAATTTATGTAAGTATGTATAACATTTAAAAGTAAGTACCGCTAAAAAGGATTTTCAATTAATGTCTTTTTAATAACTATATTTCATTCAATAAGAACTTTTCAGACTATTTAGTCAATATATTTATATTATAGAGGAATATTTAATATTCTAATATTCTAATTATATTTTTTTTTTATTTATTTTTTGTTCCTACATACGCAGTGTACGTATAGGTATATTACTCTTATGTAATTGTTACGTCTGATTAATAATTTCATTATAAAGATATTTTGTTAGCGAAAGACAGGTATTTATAGATATATAGTATTCGATTGAGCTAATTAGTCGACTAATCGGAAAAGCAGATCTTTGTTTTTTCTATTAACGTCCCGGTTAAAGAAATTATTGTTAATACCCAATTTTTCGAAATCATTTCTTTTGTAATATCTTTTTGAAGTGTTTTGAGTAATTCTAGACATAATGAATTTACATGTGTATTGTGTGAGTGTGTGTGTTTAAGTGCTTATTTTAGTGTCCATTTTTTCTTGACCTGTTTATTCATATGATTTAATTTTGGTATCAAGCAATGCTTCCTCACGTAATTTGATCTTAAGTTTTCCAGCGAAATCAATTAAACGATTTTTTAGTTATTTTAACCGCAATGGACTCGCACCCATTACAGCTTGTTTGTTCGGGTAATGTTTAAGTTAGTATTTTCTTAAATTTTCACGAGTACACATTTGAAATAAAACTATTTTTACGGTTTAACACTCACGTATAATTTGGTTACAATTTGATTTTAATCCGACGTTTCGAATACTTTGCAGTAATCGTGTTCATGGGTAGACGAAGTGTAAGTGTACTTTCTGACAGACAGACAGACAAACTAGCGTATATGTAAGTACATATACGCGAGTTTTAATCCGTAAAAATAGTTTTATTTGTAATGTTTAAGTTCTTAATTCTTTATGTTCAAATAGTACCTAATTGTCAGAGACTTCTCCTTAATTAAATAATAATCAAGAGCACAAATTACCACAAAAATGTTATTAATTCTGAACTAAAGATGGATGGATGTTTGCCTGTCTATTATTCAATAATAATAAACATGACCAAAGAATTCGTTTTTTTACATTGACGCCGTACATCATGCGTTACTAAAAAGGGCCGACTAGATCGCTCTGCCGACTAATTGCCGACTAGTTGCCGACAACACATTCCGACTAATCGGTAAATATATTAATATTTATTACGTACTTTAGTAATAGTATTTTTATTTTACATTATATATATGTGTATCTGTATGTATATGCTCAAAAAAAGTGTAAAAAAATACAAGAAGTACAAGTTTTAGTAATTTTCGGTTTCGGTTAAAAAAAATATTTCTTCTATCTTTGGATTATATAAAGACTACAAAGGAAATTTGTAAAATATATTTATTGCGGTAAAATAATTTTTATTTCCATTGCTTACAAACTATTTAGTAGGTAAAGGTTATACGAATAATAATTATAAATATATCAATTAAATAAATAATTTACAGCTTAAACAAAAATAAATTTAATTTTAAAAAGAGGTACCTATAAGTATTTATTATGTTAATAAAAAATTAAAAATATTAAACTGGGCACATGTTCTTTATAAAATATTATTTTCGTAAGCCCATGTTAACCTATATCTAAATTACAAATTAATTTATATAATTAATATTATGAGTAATTTCTAAAGATATTCAATATACTTAAAAAATATTACAGTTAAAGCTTTATAGCTTATATATTATATATCTAAACTCGTCCATCATCACACCTTAACTTGGCCACGTAACTTGTAACTTAAATCACAATATCTTCATTATGGCACACTACTAACTGACTAACTTGGCCGCACTGTTCAGTCTCAAAGTAAACTCACATCTCAATCGAACAAGTGTATCGACTCAGACGCAAGTCTGTTCCGGCGCTATCCGCTGATGATGTTCACGTCCTCCTCCTCTCCGATCTGCAGGATAGCCTTCTGGATGATCCTCTTCAACCTCTTGCGGGACTCGTCTGACCGCAGCGTGCGTAGCTCAGAAGCCACGAAGTCACCGAATATCTGACACAACATCATCAATCAGTATTTAAACGTAACTTTATCTCCTTGACGACTTGACATATTGAGTCAGTCACGAAACATATTTTTGAAATTAATATTTATTAGCTAAAATTATATGTATGCCGCCACGTTGAAATTATTAAATATAAATAATAATAAAATTATTAAAAGTGAATGTAAAATCACATCTTTAAAATGGTGAATGTTATTATATTTATAAGGACCTTGTAATTGTATGTATCTATTGTCTATCACTATCACTTAGTCAAGGAGGTCGTTAATATAAACGACACCCTTGCTGGAGACACCACCAGGGAGAGCTGAGGATAAGGAGTAGTGACGGACAGAAACAGATTTAATGTTTGTTTTATTCAAGAATTATTTTCACTTCAAGAATTGAATTATAATAAATAATTTGGTCCATTGTCTTTGCATATATATATACATATACGTAGGTTCCTTCAGACTAATTAATTATGTTAAAAAATATATTTAATTAAGACAAATCAAAAATAGTTTTTTTAAGTGAATGACAGCTAAAGTCGACCGAGTTCACTGTTGTCAGTGGATGTGTGTTTCTGTTTGTTTTATTACAAAAAATCTACAAAACATACTTTGAAGAATAAAAAATTGTTAATCTCAAATTATATGATTTTTACTTATTTGGTTAATTTTATTTGGTTTTGGCTCAGATGATCTCATCTTAGATGATCAGTAATTTTTTTATAACCTTCACTGCAAATACTTATAAGTACTACCACTGTATGTGTCACATATATCTCATTAGTATATCAATGTTATGAATGTACTCTTATCACAAACTTGCAATTACCTGTGTCGAGTAAAATAATTAAGAGTACTGTAACACATATCACAGAATAAATAAAACTTGTTAAAAACAATGCAAGTTATTATATAAATTTACAAATATTGTAATAGATTAAATTCATATATTGTTATAAATAACAATATATGAATTAAATTTTTGTTGTGTGTCGAATGCCATTTTCATTTAAATATTACACAGTTATTGTGTCTAAGCTTTTGCGATTTTTACACAAATTAGAATTATATATTGGGACTTTATCACATTACACAATTATAAAAAAAACAGCATAAATCCGAGGTTGTTATTAATCCAGACACACCTGGCATTCGTCCGCGTTAATCCCAGGTCGGAGCCGCGGCTTGGGCTGTTCGGGCCACATGAGGGGGTGGGCGCTGGGGGGGAGGGGTGGAGGGGCGGAGGCCGCCACCCTCTGCACCGGCTTGCGGGCTGTGGGCGAGCTGGTCACGCGAGCTCGGACTAGACCGAACTCCACTTCTTCGTCTGCTTGGAATTCAGCCAGCTGTGAATTACATTTTATGAAACATACTAGTTTTTCAAAGACACTGGTATTAATATTAAATATCCAAAAAAGGGAAATTCCTCTTATAAGCTATTTTTAATTAATAAACACAGCTAAGGTTTCTTGATTATAGTATGTACAATTATAATAAAATGCTAATACATCTTTCAGAGTGAACTTTGCAAAAAAAATGTTATAAAAAAGGAAATAATAAATTATAATCGCATTAAAATAATTTAGAAATCTGTTATATATTAATTTATCATAATATAGTATATTCATTGATATTATTGTTTTACTGGTATTATCTATTAGTATTATTAGTTACAAAATAAGTTATAAAAATATATATATCCTTTAAACCTTTTTAGTAGGTACTTATTTATTCTCACATATCAATTTTGACTTTAACTCAATAATAAATAATATAATAAAAACTGTAAGTTAATAAGTTTTAATCTGACGTTTCATAAGTGCAATGTGTCGTAGTTAACCTATTTATAATAAAAAAGTTGTACATATTGGTAAATTAAAATGTCTTTGTAAAATTAAGGTAAATAAATAAATAAATAAATAAAAAAAAACAATATCATTGACATTTGTACTTTCTTTTTAACCTAAAAATACTAAATTCAATAGTTATTATTTGTAATGTAAATTAAGCTGTTACATTAACTATTTATTAAACTACTGTAGTTATATTAACAATGTTACAATATATGTTACATTGTATATTCAAAATTAACCAGCCATCGGTTCATCGCAAAAGGCCATTTGTTACAAAATAAATGTCACGCACCGATGACACCGAGTCATTAATGTTCGTTTACGATCACATAAGGAAACTATCAACAAAAACATTAAATATACATAAATAATGTAAATATATATAATATAACGTATACAAATTACCATCTCACAGCAACAAACTTGTTATAAAAATATATATCGGGTCGACCCGCGACCACGATCGGTGCAATATGATCGAAACCTCGGATAAATGAAAAAGGTATCGTACTTTAAAAAATATTTACGCGATAAAGTCCCGATATAAATTTTTATAATGTGTAACAAACTTCAAATTAGTTAACTTGTTGCTGGATACATCAAACAAACAAACGGCAGTCTCGCACGTGCGCAGTGACGTAACACAGTATCAATGACGTAATAGTGACGTACCGCTAGATTAACTCCTTCCACGCTGGTATCCAGGGGGTCGCCGTGGGGTTCCCGCATTAGGAACGACAGGGAGTCGAAGTACTCCCACCCGCTGTTCCCCTGCGCCGGCTCCCCCCCCGCCTGTTTGCGTTTTATCTTTCTCAATTCGTTATTAAACTGCGTCCTCAAATTGTGTAACTTTCGGCTAATCTCGTCGGATGTGGTCTCGAACATATTCGCCAGATAATCATGCTTGGCTTGTCGCGCCCATTTGTCTCTGTTCAGCGGGTGTTTAATGTCCCATAACTCTTTGCAATCCTTCTCGAACGCTTCGATGAGTTTCACCGTGTTTTCCGGGGTCCAATGCCACCGGGGTTCGCGTTTCACTTGACTCTCGTTTTCTAGATCAATTTCAATCTTAGTCCAGGGCAGTTCACATGAATTAGAATTGGAATCCATGTCGATAGTATCTAAGTACGTATCGGTTTGATGAGCGCTCTAGCGAGACTGCGGGGCCCGCCGGAGAGACGCGAGAGCGGTGTCACTAAGAGCGGCAACGCCGCATCCAGTGTCCGCTGCTCGGTAATAACAGGACGTTGCCGCTTCGCTCTCGTGATATGAAGCGCGTGTTTGTGTTGCAAATGGGACCGATGAAAAATATTTGCAATAAATACCAATAAATAAATATTATAAGCATATCCTTTTAATTCCATTCAGCTTAATATTATCACGTCACAAATATAATACCCGTACTATTCAAGGTTGAATGTAATGTTGACATTTTGAAAATATCAAGCGGTGTCACACTAAACAAGCAGACACAGTTATATATAATATACATCTGCAAAGGTCGGTACGACATAGTGCAGTTTACTAAATTGTCTAAGTACTCTAGTGTGTGTTCAGTAAACATTGCTTGTGTAATGCTACTCGCTAAACAGCTGAGACGGAATTAGCAATACTTATCTAAGAGATAACTAAAGAACTGTGCCGACAGCACACTGTTTCAACTGACGTTACTGCACACAGACAAACTAACCATATTTATTATTGACCTAAATATAAATGAAATTACATAAAATGGATGAAACACGGTATAACTTAGTACATTATCTAAATTAGCTTAATTTATTATCTAAAACTGACCTGAGTATACCAACAGAGAATCAGAAACAACTCCAACATAATTTAGAAATATTTAAAGTAAGTAAATGTAGTACCTGTGACTTATAAATAATACATCATATAATGAAAAAGTAATAATAAATACGAAGTATTAAAGCTAAAGATACGATGAGATGCTATTGCCTTGTGCATTCTCTGAAGTTGGTCTTTTTCATCAGATGACCCCACAGCCACTACTACTCGTATATAAAACAATATGTATACAATATACCGCTACATAGTAGATATTTGACTGACACGTTGCTATGCTAAATATGTTGCCGGAACTATACAATATTTAGGTCTTCCAGTCGCCAGTGAATAGGTATCTTCTAGGCAAGGTTGCTCCACCGTAGGCGGCAACAACTCTTTCCAGCAGGCGACGCAGCGCTAAAACGTTTATTTAAAATTTAAAAAGAATTTAATTGGCTGTCCATGATTTCCATTTTTTTTAAGTTACTGGATACAAATTCTCTTTAAGTTTGGAGTCTGTCTGGATACCTTTTCGCTAATATACCTGTAATGAATAAATAAATTTATACACAACTTCATTGGTAAGTAAAATTAAGTAAAATTTAGGAGGAAATTTGAGCAGAGTCGAGAAAAGTCGATAGTTAATAAAATAATCAGTATATTTAAATCATAAGACATTTGAATCAGCACTAACACGTGTCTGATAGAATGAAGTCGTTAAATGTGTCCTGTTTACAAAATAGTTAGTCCTAGTTTACTGTCCGTGTGTACGTTCACATTCGCATTAGTTTTATTGCAGTTTTGTTTGTTGAGTCGTAAACAAAGACGTTCGTTTGTATTAGTGCGTCTATCCGTCGATGGACTTCAAATGTATGATTATTAGAGTTATTATTAATGTCAACATCACGAAATATGTCATTTTAAAATGCTCAGAAAAATCTAATATATTCGATTATTTACATTCCGTTACAGCATAAGACATGAATTAATACAATAGATAACTGAGTTAATTTGCAACTCAGAAGAGTAATGTGAAGGAAATAGATAATGAATATGTTTCTTTTAGACATAAAAGGTCAGTATCTCGTAACTCTCGCTAACTGGCAGCCCGTATGCAATTGACTACGATCTTATCACAAAACACAGACGCGAAGTAGCTATTATATAGCTTTTGTATTGTTGTGGAGATAAGTTGGATGTTATACTTACTCAGCAGCCTCCTTAACTCTTCCCTTGGCTTAAAAATATTAAGATATACAAAGTATATCTCATAAGATGAAGCCGACCTATACATATAAACTCTTAAAGCTTCCAAAATTATGAATTTGACGACAGGATTCCAATGAACGTCCAATTTTCCCCAGTAATTATAGAACTTATACCATTTATACACACTAATGCCCTTCTTCCGGATACGTTCGCTATGTTAAGCGGTAGGGGCTGATGCTCCCTGGGCAATGGTTAATGAATCTTTTCGGGATTGCGTTGGCGGTTGGCTAATGGCCGGCGCAACGGGGAGACCGAACTTGCGAACTTCTTTCAGTAGACGTACGTCTGCGAAGCTCTTCCTAAGCAAAGGGCATTGCTAAGATTGAGGGCTTTCCACCGAGATGGAGGGTAGATTGAAGTGGTTCTTGTTCTGCTGCCTCCCCAATACGACGAGTAAACCCGGTGTTACTCCACCCGGTTTCCTCCACCCGTGGGCGAACTCCCTAACGAGAAATTTTTTTTAACTAGATTCATATCCTAACCGATTGTTCCATAAAGTGCTTAAACAAGTTACATACAGAAACAATATAATATATCTCTCTATACTGCAATATCCTATGCAGTCTACATTGCAATACCAAATTAAATTATAACTGACCCTCTGTCGTGGTGTGTGGTCTATGGTGTGTGGTGTGTGGTGTGACCAATCAAGTGACAAACAAACATTCCGAGACACAGGGGTCTATAATACTTTTATACCAGTGATAATACATATCTACTTTATTGAAATATAATATTATATCTACTTAATATGTTGTGTAAGATAATTATGAGTTATGAAACTAAACTACAGTTAAAATAATGACTCAACTTGTCCCAGGTATTTGCTATTATACAAACAAAGTGACAAACTGAGTAGTATTTTATGTGTATTTTAGTACTTTCTGAGTAGTATTTTAGTTTATAAGTAGCTCGCAGTAGAACCTGCCTACTCCAGAATTACAGTCCAGACCTAAAACTCTCCAGACCTAAAACTCTTTTAGATTCTATTTGTAAAGTGTGAAGAAAACCGGTATCGTCTATTAATTAAAGCAGCCGGAACATGACAGCGGGGGAGAGGGCGAGGGAGAGGGATTAATATCTAAATAATGAGGCTGACGCCACGCCCAGGTACCGACAGCAAAAATATTTAATAAAATATGTTTAAATTTTATTTATTTATAAAAGTATACTAGGTTTTATAAGAGTGTGTATTGCTTACCTTATAATTTTAAATTGTGAAGATGAGATATACCAAAAGAAGTCAGACAGAAATAAGAATAATCGTTCCAATATTATTTACTTAGTTTAGTTAGCTATTTCCTTATTACTAAAATGTTATCAACTCTAAACAATGTTTTGGCAAAAGTGATAAGATGTACTTGTCTGGTAGTAACTTATTCTTGCATTAATTACAATTTTACTTACAGAACCCATGTACAGCATACAACATAATTAAAAAATAATAATAATAATTTAAATAAATGTATTAATACACTGATGCAGACCGTACCAGACACTATCTCTCGAGACAGCTCTCGACGGTGGAGGGTGAGCGAAAAAATGTCGTTCCGTGATTTAGCGAGTGTCGATATCTCCGGGAATTGCCGAGAGAATTTATATCTCAGCCCTGCTCTGTTTACAAGCATCAGGAAGAGATTTAAAATACTCACCTACTCTACTTTATAATATAACTAAGCTATTTATGATGCAGTCCATCTTTGAAATAATTAGATATATATATATAGTAATATTATAATAATATAAAGTGATACTAGTTTTTGAAAACTCGTCCGATGAGACCCTTGTAGGGTGATGTTGAATAAATTAACACACAAAAAGACGTTAGGGTTGCTGACTTACAGAATACTGTGCAAAGTTAACCATTTTAATAAATGTGGGTCCTCAATGTCCGTACTCTATTGTCAGACCCTTATATTAAATGAATCCCAAATAAGAAGTGATGTCCACCTGATCTAAGGAAACAATATTTTATTTTAAAAGGAATCTTAAATTGGATATAATTTTTTATACAAATAGTCTAAGAGGAGTTCCTTTCAAACTTCTATTTTTTTTAAAAAAAGGGAGCATTAATTTTAAATAAAATTATTATTAAGTTTTTGAATTAAAAGTAATTTATTCAAGTAATGCTCCATAGTACCATAAACTGTCAAGAGATGTCGCTACCTGTGTCTGTCGCAGTACCGAGCTCCAACACACCAACAAATATAAGACAAACAAGATACTAAACGGCATTTCTTTAAATAGTATTATTAATGGAAATTCAGCAATTAATTATCTTCGTTTATTTCATGTAAAAAAAAATTATTGGCGTATAATTGCATATTCTCAGCAAAAATTCGCAAAAATATTAAAAGAAAAACATAAAAACTCGTATCTCTATATATGGCTATCGGTTAAAAGATATAATTGTAAAATGCAATACTATAAAGCATTAAAACACGATATAATTTCCATTTGGGAGTAAAAAGTGAATTCGAGCCGCATATCTGGAGTACGTCGGGAACGAGCCGCGCCGCAAAAAACAGGCAATTTCTGAATATATTTTAATAGCCGAGCGGTGACGTCTCAAAGGTGCTTATTTATCGCACGCCCTCTCTCATTGCTTCACCGAGCCGCGCTCTAAAACAACGTACACTCATGCTCTACTTACCAAAATTAACCTTACTGCATCGACATAGAGATACAATTTAATGAGCTCGTCCCATGAATACGACTTTCAGAAACGAACACGCGAGACTAGTAATCATTTGATGTCCGTGGCCAGTTGGTCTTATCTATAGACTGAGCTGCGATGTAGAATCAACCGTATTTTATGAACATAGTGTTTAAATTTGTGTGTCCGTGCAATCGTGTTATCAATGTTACGTGCGACCAGCGTGGAAATCCGATAATGAATTGGCATCGAGCGAGGAACAAGTTCGGGGTAATTCGTTCAGTTCAAGCATGTCACGTGTCACGTGGTACATAACAAAACTACGACGACTGATGATGCATTGTAAGAATTAAACATCGCCAATGATATTATTCTTCTTCAACTTCTAGAAAGTTTTAAATATTAAGTCGTTTATTTAAATGAATGTCTATATTTTCGTTCAACTGTGTTGTTCATGAACCATGATCCTTCTGCACTCGCTTCTAGCAATCAAATTTGATAACTAAACAAGGTTGCGAAGACATCAATTAAAATAAAAAATATATAATTAATTCCATGATTTAAAAAATGTCCAGTTAACACGAGTATTAAGTCCTGGTTCCATCGAAAAATGAGAAAAACAGAGCTAATTAAATATTATTAACATCTTGTTGCAAACTAATCAGAAAAATTATAATAATATAATCTTTAATATCTCCTGGGTTAGTGCCTACTAAAATAAGAGACTTGGTTTTATAGTTCTATAACTTCATACTACTGCTACAAAATATACTCATTAAAACTGCTACATTGTTACAATTATTCAAACGAGAATTAATATCTATTTTAGTAGAAATAAAACCAAATGAATCATAAAATTCAAGATCATTTGCAGCTCCCTGCAGCCTGTCATGCTGCAGTTGAGTTTTAACAAAATCAATCTTCTATTGACATCGCAAAAACCAAAACATCGCTAAAATTTAAGTTAAACAATATTGTTTTAAAGATGTCGTGGTACGGAAAAGGAAAGTAATATTGTTGTAATATTACTTCAAGAGATGGTAAGGCCAAAGATCATTTTAGCTTTGTATTCCTATATTGGTATAAGAACTGGACCCACCTCTATAATACTTACCTGACGATAACCCATGAAAAACATCCCCTAATTGAATTTGCAACCTTTTCATATATAGGTCAATATAATAAAACATACCTGTAATAGTAAAATAATAAACAATATTAAGATCCGTAGTCTGTTTAAATAATTCGTAATCGATGGCCCATTAGAAAGTAATTTAAATAAAATTGGCAGCAATTTGGCCGTACATTCTTCAAAAAAAAAAAATGGTGGGTGACGCTATCTTGTCGGTATCTATCAGAAGTTCTGAACAAAGTCCGGGCAGTGTAGAGACTTTTATTAGTCCGTCTTTATCGAAGGAGACGAGGGAAACAGCTTGTATGTTGTAAAATATTAACTTTATATTTAGTTTATTTCTTAGTACGTATTTGAGTAATTCAAGCAGTTTTGTACATATACCTAATGTAATTATTTTATTAGTAAAGGTTCCTTCAACACCATTTTAATAAACAAGGAACGAAAATAAATCTAATAACTCAAGTACTTTAAAAATAAAACTAAAAGCAAACGACATTCACAAAGTTCAAAGAACGCCACCAAAATACTTTTTATGTCATATCCTCTAATGTATAAACAAATCTGATTTACTGTCGACACAAACCGCGTATAAACCGACGGACGAGGTGCGAACATCATTTATTCATTACAAAGGAAATCGGGGAAAACAGGGGCGTGAGAAGCCTCCGTGAAATTGAAAGAATTGGGAAAATAAAATAAAAACTCGTATAACAGGGTTTGTTTACTTTTGAATAAAGGGTAAGAACCGACTGTTTTATTATTACTATAAACATTTTAAGATAAAGATTAGTTGGTATTTCATTTTCTTATACTTTGTTGCTTTTGTAATTTATAATGAAAATCCAGAATAATAAGAATCCGGCATGTTTAAATAAAAGAGAAAGAGAGAGATTTTACATAAAAAGTGTAAAAGATTTACAAGTGTTTCTAAAGATTTATGTTGTATATTACCTATAGCTATTTACCTGTCCTGAGTACAGGTATATTATATAAATATAGCACTTTTATAAAAACGTTTTAGACAATTCGTAAAATAATGAGATTTTTAAATGATGAATAAGTAAAACTGCAATTTGAAATATTATAATTTGATATGACTGTCTCTAAAAGGCAAATTCAAAGAAGTTAGTTATGTAGATTAGGATCCTTTTAAAGTAGAAAAATAAGATAAATGTATTTGCGCCGAATATTACGGCCGTCCATTGTCTCCCGTGTATTATCCAGGAGAGAAGGGTCGCTCCTCAGGGTGAAGTCAATTTTCGTTTAAATTTTAACTCTTGTTTTGTGACTGAATTTTATGGTTTAGTTTAGAAATGCTTACAAAGATCTATTGTTTTTATTTTAGTATTTAGATTTAACAATAATTTACAATACTTATCGTTCAATGAAATGTTTTCATTGTATTTAATTATAATATATACTACTAGTACTTAGTCCTACCACTGTATTTTAGTACATTTAGGTATTTTAGCTATAGAATTGAGTTTTCTTTTAGAAAAGTGGAAACAACTAAAATAACTAGGTCTATCCGTCCGTAGGTGAAGCTGAGCGAAGCATTGTTACTAAATGAATTTCACATACTTGTAAAATTAGCAGAGTTAAAAATGTCTATAACCTAATAAGAATTCGTGCGGGCGATTTCAAAACGTTCTACATGTTAACTCTATGGGACACACTTTGACCATTTAATAAAAAAATTACAATCACAAATATCACCAAAAAACTTCAGAACCTATAAGTCAATGTCCTCGACAACTCAGCCAATTCTCGACATCTTACCATTATTCGTCTAGGAGGTCATTATTCGTCTTACCATTATTCGTAGCATTAGTAACAAAACACAGTTATAACCAGTAAGAGCTTCACTCGCTCAGCTCAATTAAGTTATTCAACGGACTATTCTTCCATGAAGTCAATGTAATAAACGTAGATAATGTTTTATAGATAATTGTTATTACTAAATAAAACCAGTAAAGCTAATTGTAAATGTAGTGTGCGTCCGTGGCGTGTGAATGTTACCATATTTGTCAATACGGACCTACTGATGCAGGCAGCCAGTCGGAATGGTTTCTTATTACATATCGAGTTCTTGAGGTAGGTCATATAACATTGTGTGTTTCTACGCATGCTTACTAATTATTAGATCGTGAATTATCATATATTAAAACATTTTCTGTAACTGTAAGTTTTTTTTTAACTATCTAACAATATTCAACTTAAATTCGAAGAATGTTGACATAAACTTTAACTAAAATAATAATAAACTTCGCTCAAGTATTTTTTCATACAATGCCTCAATGGAATTGATTTCAAAAATAGAATGTCTCATCAGTAACCAGCGCGCGCGCAGCGAACCTTCAGCAGAACAATAACTAGTTGTTCGGTGTCGAAACACGAGGTCGCGCGAAGGTGAGCCGATTGCTAACACGTCTCTCACGATACACACACACATACAAACCGACACTTACACCACGACCGGACACTCATACACGTCATACGTTGCGGGTTAGACGTGCAACTTAAACTTATACAGATTGAGAGAGAAGTAATGTATAATGGTGAAGGCGATACGAGTTACGAAACCTATAGATAGCGTTCCACACGCAAACAAAACACGCTGTCGAAAATATTATAGTACTGTACACAAAACAGTTAAATACATTAATTTTTTTTACATATTATTCATTAAACAAGAATATTTAATGAATGATTGAAGTACATACGTAATCAGTATATTACAAGTCTGTTAGTAAAAAAAGATTATTTGTTTCGTACAAGGTATAGTTGGAACAAAATATCTTTTACTTAGTACAAGTCAGTTTCTTTAATAATTTGTAACAGTATTAGGCAGCTAGTAAATACATTTACAATTCAATAATATATACCTACACGAAAAGCTATATTTAAATACATGTTAAGTAAAAACTAAATATAGATAATAATTATTAATGTTGTTTCTGTCTACGGTACAGTTATTTTGGCTCAATAGGGTGTCATTTACATTGGTAATGCGTATTGGTGAACAGATTCGCCCGCAGCGCCGCCGCCCGCCGCTCTACACCTAGCTATAATACACACGTATAATATATTGTAATATTATTTTAATGTTAGTTATAAAACAATAATATATTTAATTCGTTTCATTGTGATATTCAAATTGCAATTCTACTTTAAAAAATCCACCTATCGTCGTATATTGAAGAGTTTAAATATCCGTCAAGTTTTAAGTAATTTAAACTAAACAGTATAAGTATATACAATATAAACTGTTTGTTCGTCTGTACGCCACATGGTGTGTGAAGTGTTCCGCCATATGCTTGTTATTTTTTTGGCGCTTACTGTCATTATCATTATTATGAAACTGTCAAAGAATATCAAGTATCGTAAAGTAAAAAAATTATTGATATACGTGTTCTGAGTCTTTATATTATATACTGAAATATGTTTATATAATTAGTTTTTTTTGACACAAGTAGAAATAAATCATAAACACAAGCATATAAGCAAAATAATATCATCAACACAAGCAGGATTTGAATCTGCAACCTCTTGAAGTCCAAGAACGAGGAAGAAATTTAAATAAGCTATCATGGTATACATGCTTATATATTTTATAAAACATAATATAATATTTCAGTAACTTCTACATCTGAACGTCCTCACAAAATAGTATTTCACTGAAAATAGAGTTATGATGGCTCTCGTAAAACCGTTTGGATTTAAAGGCAATAAAACAAATTTACGGGATGATGGACGTCTGTGCCAAAATAGATTTGAACTTATTTAAGATGAGTTGTTTACCGACGCTTTAGGAGGTTACAAATGTTTAAAAACTTAAATATAGTTCTAAGTATGAACAATAAGTTAAACATCTGTAATTATTACGAGTATAAATTAAATTTAGTTAAATATATCAATGATAAACATATTTCTCAAACAAGTCAGAGACAATCTCTCTATTATAACAGCTCCTCTGAACCTACTTTCGACATTTATTGCCTAAATGAAGTGCTGCCAATTATGCAACAAGCGGGTTCCGTGAGAGTTCGTCAGTCGTGACGTCTGCTTCACGACACTAATAGAAATGTGAGCAGTTCGTGCGCGTGCGCAGACGAACCGCATTAGAAAGCAGAGTTTCGAATTCGCTTTTTCGCGCGCTGTCGCTACTTTCCTAAGTAAGTATATACGAGTTTTGAGAAGTTACAGGATCCATGTAACAATTAGACAACACACTGATATTATTAGATATATATTTATTATCTCACTAAGTACTATTAAATATAATTAATAATCTTTTACTTGTATATGGTACATTTATATCTGTTTCTATATGCATATGTATATGTATATTTTGCACGTCATTTTATTTCGGCAGAATAAAGGTATGTAAGAGAGTTCATTAAACTTTTTCTAATTCTCGTTCCAGTAACATAAATTACTTGGTTGTAATAATTGTATGTATGTGTGTGAAGCGTAACTATCGTTGGATTCAATGATATGAGGTTGAGTTGAGTGGAGGTGAGGTTTATGACTTCGCGGTCCGACGAATGATTGCATGCCAATTGATTTTTATATCAGAGAATCATATATATATATATATATATATAGAAATTTAATATTTATGAACAGAGCTAAGTAAATAATTAACTTACAATTACTAAATATAAAATTTTACATCAAAATAATTTTTGGGAAGTGAAACTGTATTATACACCATTCTACATATGATTAAATGGCTTTATAAAATTAAATTTCTAACATATGTTGTACAATTAACAGGCTATTTTTCCATGGTGTTGAAACATGGTGTTGCTTTGTTACTGGACAGAAATATTTCTGATCGAGTCATTTATAAGTATGATTGAAGACGATCACTTCACGTCCAGATTCTAGTTAATCTGGGTGTATCATACTCCAAGGTTCTTTTTTAACCCCCACGCTATTCCTTATGCATATCAATGACAGCAAATAATGACAACAGTTATTGCTCTGCAGATGGTTGCGTTTAGAGAAAAAAGAGCTGGACTAGGGTCTGAAGTTGAAGAATCTCATCAGCTGCGCTCAACATGAGGTTGAATATGTTTAATCCTATTTAACTGAAACATCCTAAATTATAGCAGAGTCTCAGTTTGAGAATGTTGAACTTTTTGCGGTCTCGAAATAAATTAAAACGTTAAGGGTTGGCTGGTATTTAAAATGTAAATTAAAAATTTAAGCCTTATTTAGCACTGTGAACTGTGGCTGCTGTGCTCGTGAAAGTATAGTTACTTTGTTCACTTAATTCGTGATTTCATTAAATAATAAACATAACAAATTTAAGTAACTTGAACAATTAAAATAAATTTATCTGAAAGAAATTCATCGGTTAATTATTGTATTTAGTGTCTTTGATCAACAGTTACGGAAGTGGGTGGTGTTATTAAGTTAAAGCGAAAAAAGAAAAGCGTGAAATTGACACACTACAATTGGACATATTACTTATAGTTTCGAATATTTTAGAGAGTCATGATATTCAAACAGATGATTATAGACAACAAAACTACGACAAAGGTTCAAATGTATCGGGATAATATTTGATCTATCAGAAAGAATTAAATATAAATGCGACTTTCCAACCTTTATATAATGTACGGAACTTTCGATAAATTTTGTTGATGTTCATGTAGCTGGGTGTTGGATGACACAGTTCTTTGAAATTATTCAGAAAGTATATAACTTCTTTTATTTTTAACACTTTATTTAAGAAAAGTTGTTAAAAGTCTTATACCAACGGGATGATAAGCTTATTTTATGCAATGAGCTCGTTGCTGAAGGTCATATACAAATTATAGAAGCTTTGATATCCATCGCACAGGTACAGAACAAGAACCTAGAGAAGAAACCCTCAGTCTATGTAAAAAAATACTGTGTTTATTATTCTAATAGAAATTTGACAGAAATGACAAAACAAGATAGTATCTACTAATTGTTTATTGCACAGGATTTTTATATTATTAGCTTTAATTATATGTTTAATTACTTCGAATCGTCCGCTAAAGAAAAAAATCAAAATCTAACTAACCTACGTCAAAGATTCAAATGTAGAAGCTCACATCAGATTTTTGTTTCTAGCCCTCTGAACTGAATGGAAAATAATGATTCTAAGTCAAAATTATTATTCCCTTAATTGATACAATGGGCAGTCATCTAAATCAGCGATTAAGTTTGCTTTAAAACCTGTGAATTCCAAAAAGTTGAGACGAAGAAATCAGGTATGAAGAGAGAACAAAATTTATGACACCTTTCTTAATATAGAAATCACACAGAATCTTTTTAAACAAGAGTTGCCAAATGCAGAGAAGAATTGCACCTTCAAAAATTAACAATTTATTGCTAACGTCAACAGAATGTGACACACTGCAATACTAACTGTGAAGATGTGGATAACGATTTTTCTCGACTCAAATCTAAAAGACAATTTCTAAAAGAACCTCTTAATCAATGTGGATAACATGAGGTATATTATCTATACCTAATATCTTATTCAACATAAAGAAAAAAGATAAAGATAAAAGTTTTCAATTTTTTTTTTGATAAAAAACATATCGGAGTTTTGACACTCTAACAACTTCCTTTTCAATAAAACTATTTTTCGGAAATAACTCGCGTTTATTATTACATTTTTATATTTAAGCCGACGTTTCGGATGCTTTGCAGCAAACGTGTTCGGGGTAAGACGAGATGATGGTTCCAATAACTCCCAGATTCGAAAAAGCAAAACCAGTTTCCCATGTGGGAATTCATACCACCAACCTCTAAATAACTAGACCTATATTTTTATCTTTGTCCATTCTTACAAAACAGTGCTTATTATGGTGATTGGGTCCTCTTTATCCTATGTGTCGAGGGTTTCTAATAGGTGAAAGGCGGCCCTGATTCCTATATCCAAGATAATTGAACGTCTTTTATCCTTAACATTATAACGGTGTTGAGACAGATCTTGCTAAATAATGCATCTGACGAAGGATATTAAATGGTGACAAAAAATACCTTCTTGTTTTAGTTAAACTAAACTCCATACTTTATGACACTCTTGAAGAAGAACGATGTGTATTAGGTATTATATGATGAGCGAGAGATGCATGATGCGAGAGAGCATGTCAGAACCCCAACATATCCTCTCCTCGTCTCCAATTCCCTCCGTATAATTTAAAGTTTACAACGCATCTCCAACACTATAGCTGACCAAGCGTCATCTTATAAAAAGCAATACTATTATAAATTCATATATATCATATTTTCAGCAAACACGACTATGTTACAAAATATATTAAGGATTAACTTAACTACATTAAAAAATATACTAATTTATTGTAGACTTTATAGGTATATACTGGAAAATTCGCGAAAGTATATCTATCTGTCTAAAGAGGTTAGTATCGCAGGTATAGCAAAATATAAATATAATTTATTTATCATACATTCAACAACTATTTCAATACTTCTTTCAAATACACTCGTAGCGCAAAACCATTTTAAAATGTTTCATCTCTTCTTGTTCGACGAACGAAGGAATGAGTATCAGTAGGTATTAAGATGAATATATATATATATATATATATATATATATATATATAAATATATATATATATATATATAATTATATTCATATATATATATATATATATATATATATATATATATATATATATATATAGTTATTTGTGTCGTATAGAAACCTAAGCAGTAGTGTTTGTTGTGTGTTATTAACTCATTAGATTTATTAGTTCTTTTATCAAACAGTTGTCTTTGTATTCAGTTTCATAGAAGAAGTAGAAGGATCTCTCTTAAATGGTTTGACAACTAGAATTTTTAGGTACATATTAATAATAAAACTTGAACAGGTATCTTCAACCATTAATTGGTTTAGATCTGCCTGCTGTTGTCACGACGTATACCATTAGCTGCGTACTTATAGGATGTCGTAAGAGGTTTTTATACAGGTACAAAATAATACTAAAATAATTAAAGCCGGTAATGACAGAGTGAGTTAGAAACTACGTACTGGGAGTGTTGTAGATAACCTGTAGGAAATATTTGATACCTATGCTCAGAAGGTTGTGGATTATATTAGCTCATCCATTGAAATTCCATCGCCTGAAATTTTAACAAAATTAGTTTCGTTGTTTTTGTTTTGGTTTGAGTAAATTCTCCCAGGGTTAGTATTCTACATCATATAGATATATTCCTAAAATGAACTACATCGAAGATCATCGACCTTTAGTTTTTATGTGATCAGGGAATAGACAAGCAGACAAAACATACAAAAATTGATTAAGAGTTGGTATCATGTACCTGCATGGTAAACATTGTATAGACAATATAATAAGTACAATGAATATCACCTAACATAACATTTAAGACTGAACGGTGCTGGTTCGTGGCTACTTCCTACTGCTAATACATTGTTATTCTGGTCATCTTGAGGATAACGCATTACCGACTTGAATGTATGATCAGTCAATCTAGACATAATTCTGAGCACTGGACACTAGACTGCTCGTACTATACTTAATAACTGTACGTTCTTCTTGTAATAATTAAATTCCTTATATGCCGTTTTATTTTGAGATTATTTACAGAAAATAAAAAACAGGCACCTTAATAATAACATTAGTGTATGTATGTTAATAATTTGTCGCACTAGTACATAAACTGCTCATAATAAAAACACAAATATACTCGTAGTTTCGTAAAACTTAGTTGATTTTAATTAAATAATAAATTTATTTAAATCACAATCAATTTGTGATATATGTCATTATCAGGTAATGCGACAGATTGACAGATTGACACAATATTGACTGCAGAAGAGGGCTGTTTGGACCATCTATAACATGGAACCAAGAGAATCGCTAAAATTCAAAAATAAGAAAATATATAATGAATATATTTATGATAATTTAATTTATGTTCATAAAAATATTAATAAACACATGAAAAATTGCTATGTATATGAAATAAACACTAGAAAAAAAAACTTGCTAAGGCCGCCACCTTAAAATAAGTAATTTTTTCAAGGTTAATTGTATACGTTTTTATAATAAACTTCCTAATTAAGTCTTAGATTTATTAATAAATAAACTTAAGTTATACACTAAAGGGAATTTGTTAAAAAAATCCTATCATAGTGTAAATGTATACGATAACGACGGAAATAAATGGTTTTTAGCGTATAACTAGTAGCCTACGCGGTTTGCTTCGCTTTGTTAGTGTTATTTAAGAACCAAGCTATGTAATAACCGGTTGCCTAGAAGTCATTACTTGCGGGAGCGTTGGGTTGCCTTCCTCCCTCAAAATTGGCGAGGGTGTGATGGCTGGTCCTTACGTTATACTACTGAACGGTTGCTGCATGCGGTGACTTTTTGTTTTGGAGGCCGAATTTGCAATATTTATTTTACTAGAAACATTGAGGCATCACGTTGGAATGATTGCGGTGGTTCTAATTGTTCGTAAAAAAATTTTCAATGCTTTGACGTTTGTGCAACAATAATCACAATAAAAAATAGTTGGCATAGTTTGTTTATTATCAGTTAGCGCTTTAAGTTGGAGAGTGTTTTTACAAAAAAGCTTATTTCGACAACTATGGTGTCAAAATGAGTCCTTCAGACACTTCCATTTGACGTACACAAGTGATCACTGGTTCAAAGTGGATTCTAAGTGGAAGAGAAATAAATAAATATATAATATTAACAATTAACTTCTTACCGCGACTTCGCTTGTGCGGAAGAAAAGCAAGGCAGAGAACTGAGTAGATTAGACGACTAACTTCGGATTAATTAATGGAAACCTTCTGTTTTATTGTAATTACAGTAAATTCAACAGTGACTATAGATAATACTTTACTCAATATTATAAGGCGAGTAGTTAACTCACCTTCGCTTTGCCAACGATGTCGTAGTCTCGGCTGAGATCCCGGAAGGTGTGAGAGCAATGCTCGATGACCTCAGTAGCGTTTCCCAACAAGTGGGTCTCAAAATGAACATTTATAAGACAAAAGTCATGTCTAACCACCTCTGTCAAGATAGGAGACGCTACACTCAAAGATGTCGACGAGTACGTTACCTAGAGTTACAAAGAGATCAGCTAAATAGGTCGAGAAAGAGGTCACTCGTCGTATTCAACTCAGCTGGGCAGCCTTCGGGAGGCTCCGATACATCTTCTCGTCCTGAATACCGCAATATGTCAAGACGAAAGTCTTTGGCCTATGGAAGTGATGAGTTATGGCACAGAGACGTGGTCGCTTACTATGGCGCTTATCAAAAGACTCAAAGTCACCCAGAGGGCATTGGAGAAGGTCATGCTCGGAGTTTCCCTGTGGGATCGAATAAGGAATGAGGAAATCCGCAGAAGAACCAAAATAACCGACATAAACCTTAAAGTTGTGAATCTAAAGAGGCAGTAGGCAGAGTACGTAACTAGTATAACTAATGGCCGTTGGAGCGGAAGGTTCTGGAATGGGGACCACGGGTATCCGGAAGACGCAGGCAGGCCCCCTACAAGATAGACCGATGAACTGGTGAGGGTCGCGGGAGTCCGATAGATAAGGCTGGCCCAGAACCGGTCCCGGTGGCACTCAATGGGGGAGGCCTATGTCCAGCAGCCAGCAATTGACGACTCCCGGCTGAAATTATGATGATACATTTGTTATTAGTTTAGTAGCTACGTGTTTTATTTTATAGCAGAATAGTTAGAAATCAAAAAGGCAGTAAGAAAACAAACACATATCTAGCTTAACACATAATTCTTACTAACGTTTAGATTCATTAAGAAGTTGACGATAGGTACAATATTATATTAATACAGTTATGTATGTCTGTCTGAGAAAAATTAACTATGTTTTTCCTAGAAATTTACTGAAAATACCAATTTTTTTTTATTAATCTTTAAAACAATAAAAACTAATATATATAATTAAAACAATAAGTCAGTTTATAAGCAGGATACAAAGGTTTGTAATATTACTAACTAATAAGCAAGGAATTGTAGTTTGTCTGTGTGTTGTCTGTTTGTTTAAACTCCTCGGCTTGCTTAACTAATTAACAATGGTTCTCTAATAATAGCTGCTGTCTGTAATGTTACGAGCCTTTGAATGCAGTATTTGAAATATCGACATATCAATAAATAAAAGACACAGCAAAATGTTGTATCGATCATCATTATAAACATATATTTAGTGTTAATGTGATTGCAATTAACAATTTATTAAGACGCGGCATGGACCACCCGTACAACCTTTGAGTGCAGACTAATTATAATTATTTAAAGTTGGCCTCAGTCGTAAGTCGTCGCCGCAACTTACCTTAAACCAAAAGTAACTCCACTTAATGACCGCGACCAAACACCGACAAAGGTGTTATGAATAAATAAAACTAACAAAAACTGAAAAAGAAAAGAAAAGACCTTTTATTGATGTTCTGCCGCCGTCTCGCTCTTCCGACTTGTTTCTTGATGCTATCTTGTTCTTGGAAGGTTGTTATCTGTCTCTTTCCCTTTAACTGGTGCGTGTATATTTTAGTCCCGTTCTAACGTCAATCGATACCCCTAGACACCCACGGCAACCAGTTGTGAACACGGTATCGAAGGGCAGGATCGGGGCAGGGGTGGTGTTCATAAATTGAATTTAAATCAATATTTTTATTTACACTTAATATTTATGTTTAAGATGTCAAAATGTAATTAAATTATTTTGAAATATAATTAGCTACTAATAAAAACTAGTTAAACTAAAAATAAGGTATAGGCTCTTGCATCGAAGCCTAATGCTACAATAATTTTTACGGACAATCAAATATTTAAAAAAAACATCACAGAACTGTTTCATTTTTATTATATGTACCTATTCGTTGTTTTTTATAAAACAAAGTAATAATTTTAATTTAAGCATGAACCCCAACCCTGTCCGGTTCCGTGGACAAGATTCCAATTGATGGGCTGAATAAAATAAACGTACCGGCGCTTGTATCGGCCAATTTATTACTTTTTTATTTATTCTCTCCGAGTATTTATATTTAGCCTGTTTGAAGTTTTGATGTTCCTAGGAATATAAAATAGTTTTAATAAATTGAACTGTATCTATATAAAAAAAATTAAATAACTTGCCAATTACGTTGGAAAGTAGGTGACAAATAATCAAAAAAAGAATTTTTGCAGAGATAGAAAATTGAGGCCATATTGATGAAATAAAGATCAAAATATTATACACGTATTTGTCCAAGGGCAGCCAAAATCTCTCATAATAAAAATAAATCATAAGTAATAATCACCACTCTAGATGGCGCTACAAGAAAGAGTCCGAACTTAGTACGAGTTCACGCTGACCTTATTGCAGTTATTGGCTATTGCCGTCGAGTCTGAGCAGTCGAATGATATATTTTAGAAGTTATATTAACACCTTCTTGTTTTATTGTTCAATTAGTACTGTTTTAACACTACAATATCAAAATCATATTTCATTGAAATATTCCTATCAGTCACAGCTAGTTGACTGTAACACTATTAACAATAAATACCTCAGAAAAAATGTAATTATAAACACATATAAATATCTTCACGGTAATAAATAGTTTAATTCCTAACATGTTTATGTCAGGTTTAATAACCAGTAATAGCCGGTAATAACCGGTTCACACCTGATATCTTTTATTGTTTCGTCGTTCCGCGTCAGATACTTAATTGGCGACAATATACATTTTTTGTTCTAATGCCTCAGTTTTCTGTTATTATGGGAAATTAAGAGCTTACAACTAACTATCTGCTGGTTACAGCCTCATTTGCATTGTCGCCGGCAGTGGGTTCGAGTTTGTGAATCTTATTCAGATTAGGCAAGCGTTCATGTTGGTGTGCTGCAAGGTGGAGTATTGTCTCCTCTTTTGTTTTGCGTTTTTATAAGCTCTGGTATCAAATAACTTCTCTCACTCCTGTGTGAAGATGCAAACTTACCGTCAATGTGATCTATCAGATATTTTAAATGCTATACTAAACAAGGATTACACAAGGATTTGAAACATATATGCGTTTGAAGCAAAAGTGAATCCAAGTAAGACTAAGGTTTTATCATTATAGGTGCAAATTAAAACACCTGATCTCAACGGATTTTAAGTTTAAAAAGGTGGCAATGTAGAAAATATGGGAATGATTACTGAATATCAATGAGAAGAATAAACAAATATCTATGACAAGATTGCGTTATTATCCTCCTATTCCGTCCTATTCCTTGTCTAAGACCCTGTAAGAATGTAATGTAATAACTTAGGTTTACGCTGAAAAAAACTTATTCGTCTCACTCTTAGTTCTTTACACATTCATTAACAGTAACACCTATTCCTTTACAAGGCTATCTGTCTCTATACGCAGGACAAGCAAAGCCTTTAGATAGTTTTAAAAAACTCAAAAGAGAATAGTCTCTAGCTATTGAATTAACCTTGTTGTACTCATGTTAATACTATTGGAATCTGTCGATTGGTTTCGAACCAATTGGGGTACATGAGCTCGGAGCCTGGCGCAATCTTGTTGTACGTGGCAAATTTCAACAGTGTTTACAAGAATACCTACAGACAGTTAATCATATATAATAATATATAGTGTTATATTACAAAATATATATTTAGCGTCAAAACTTTGTTCATGTTTTACTTATTTGTTCTCCTATTCTCGTCAAGTTCACAAATCTGTACCTTATTTTAGTTGGAAGAGATAGTTTGTTAGCGATAAGGTCGTGTATGTTTGTACGTCATCTTAAAATGTATATAGTATTTATTTCTTGTAAGGGACGGAGATAGGCCTTAAAATAATTCTTAACCCTTTGTACTAAATCAACTTAATAAAATATTTTAGAAAGAATTGTACATTAGCGCGATATATAAGGAATAATCTGTGGACCTCGTCGGTGATCTACAGAAAAACATCTTAATTGAGTTTGAATTATGTACTTTATAGAAGACATTAACTATCACTGGAGAAAGAGAAAGAAGATTAATTTGTAGTAAAGTACATTATTTCGGCGATAATTCAGTTTGACAAAGTTTTATTTTATGTGCCAGGTTAGTGACCATTGTCAATGGATATTTGAAACGAACTTAGAGGTACGGTAGAGCGACCCTTGAGACAATAGGAAGTATTTTACAGGTAGATGAAGTTGTCAGAGCTACAACGATCTTCTGCAAAAGGTTGGACTTCCCCCAGTGAAGGACTACGTAATATTAATACAGTAAAGTTACGTCATGTGGTAGACCGATAATATTTGTAAATAATTTTGCTCAAACAAGCCGATACAGAGGAGTTACTCATACATTTTTTACTGATAATTGGAATTTACATCTAAAACTGGGTAATTTCTAAATGAAACAGTTTAATATACTCTATCCGAGGAAACTGTAGTTCTTATATTAACAGACCAGGATGTAAAAATTTTATGGTATACTCGTACAAGAACAAAGTTACACATATTCTATTACAAATAATAATAGTAATAAAAAATCACATATATTACGTATTTTGCCAATGTATAACAAACTCGGTTATGAATATAAAGTAGACAAACAAACAACAACCAACGGAGGGAGGAAGTCGTGTGATGGCATTCAGAACTTCGGCAACTCTCCCCTCACTTTGTGAACTCCGGACAGGACAGGACGGAGTGCTAATACTTGTAAAATAACTTCAAGTGACTGGCGACCAAACTTTTCTGATGTTAATATTGATTTTTAATAAGCAGACAACTTTTATAGTACGTCTGTGCAAAAAACAAAAAAGAAATTTGTTTTATATATATTTATAACCAATTCTGTGTGACCAACCAAGTACATTATTTGATATAAAAAAGTTGCCGACCTTATGAAATATTATTTATCTTTATAATAATGTTCCTAAGATATTACGTTAAGAATTAAAAAAACTTTAGCTTATTTTGAAATCTTTAAGGGATTTCTTTCCTTATCTACTTATCACGTACACAATACAATAGTGTTATGTGTATTTACATTATATTAATTGTATCGTAAATACACACACACACATATACAGATAAGCACGTGACAGCTATTATCCCCCTGTAATTATCGTATCGTTAGGGTTCCGCAGCCGGAGGCTAAAACTACCAGGAGTTGTGTTTGTGTTACTCAAATAATCAGAATATAAAAGCAAAGTGTAAAAGCAATCATTTGGTTTGCGAAGAGATTATAGATATTTAATCTATAATATATTATTTAATAATGTACTTTTAATAAACATTTATTTATTATTTGTAATAAAATGACGTCACCTGTCAGTTAAGTTAGTCTCAATAATTAGAATTATTTTTTGCAGGTTACGTTAATATATAAGGTTATTATTTAAAGAAACCTATTTAACATCAATTCAATCCAGACAAAAAAGTAATTTGCAAATAACGCACTAAAAAATATATAATTATAAAACTAAAATAGATTTCTGCGGGATTTCGTGTATGCCTAATTATATATCTTGTACAAATTGTTATCAGCAATACTGTCTGCCCCCGCCCTCACCCCCTCACCCCTGTATATTATAATCATAAGCTATCAATCATCACATATGTACTTTGTTATATTGTAAGTATAGTTCAAACAATAACATAACGATAGAGGAATATGTTGTAAACTTATCTTTCCAGTAGTCATATAGGTATCGGTAGCTTAAGTGGTAGCCTAAGTGGTAGCTTAAGTGGTAGTGACGACAGATACAGTAACGGAAGCGGAAGTTGTATCAAAAGCATTACCATTAGCGAGTGTGACGACGACAACCGGAGACGGATGAAGAACATAACTTTATTATTACTAATTTTTATATAGTTATAGTATTTGGGAATTAAAAAAAAATATCTTCAAAAAAAATATTTCTATATATCAATCGAAATTTTATACTAAATCTATAAAAAACTCATGACAAACAAAAATTTTCCCTAGAAGTGATGAGGAAAAAACTACAAATTAAAATATTAAATTAAATTAGTTTCACGACTCACGAGTGAAATTATAAACCATAATATTAAAATAAGTTAAATATAAGAAGCATTTTCCTATTTGATACAAATACGTTACTATAATCCGTTACTGTTATTAATTCAATTAATAAAACAAAATACTAATTACAAATATTGTTTCATTATTTTTTGTCGTATTACAGCGAAACAAAAAAAAAAATATTTTCTACTTGGATGGACAAACGGCTTGTGCAATTTTACAAGTAGATATAGATGTGACAAGATTTAATACTATGTAATGAACTAGCTTAAAACCTAAATGACGTCACCATGGTATATTAAACATTTGAGAAGCAGGGCGGGCGCGCTGTGGCGGACGAAAGATAGTTTTATAATGGGAACTTTCGTTAGATTTCAAGTTTGCACATATATTATACATATATTAGAAAAATAATCTAGAAATAATCGACTAGTCGGCCAGTTTTCATTTGTTTTTTCTGCTAATGTATAAGTTTTTCTTAATTATTTAAATGTTCTAATAGTACCTAATTTAAAAAATAATATTATAAATAGTTTTGTGTGGGTTTTTTATTCAGTCGCGGTGGAAGTAGGTAGTAGATAGGTACCGCGTAGGTTTTATCAAAATACATAATAAATTAAAACAATTTGGATTACTACATGGAATACTTGTTTACTGAACATAAATTCTCTAGTAAATTATTATAAAGTTTAATGACATTTAATTACAGATGTAATGTCAGATGCTTTAAACTAAAACAAAATTATTTATATTAAAAATCAGTAAACATGAGAAAATGATTTGATTTTTCACTTTTATTCTTTAAGTTAGACTATTGAAAAGACCCGATTAGTCGGTGTTTTCTGCCCACTAATCGGCGACTACAAAAGAGGCCGTATTATACAATATATATATATATATATATATATATATATATATATTAAATAGTCATTCCTCCGTTCGCAGTCTGATAGAACTAATATATTAACAAAAGAATCAAATTAATTATAATTATTTTTTCCATATTGTCAGGATGTATAAGACCAATAAGTGCTTAATATTTACTAAAATTTTACAATAACTTACTAATTACTTTAAAAGTAAAAGAAATAAATTGAAAATCAGAGCTGCTAATTGGTACTTAGCGAGAAATTGGCAATTACCCGACCGCGTCCCCGTAGCGTTTAATTTACGCTCCCCGACAATCCCAGATCCCGGGACCGCCGGGATTAGGTACTTCCGACACCGGGATAATAAAGAACATTATTCATCCTCAATTTTAATGTAGGGATGTTTTATGTTTGTATTGGACCTATATTTTATATGATTGTTGAAAATTTTATTAAAATAATAATTATTTAAATTCATTTTATTTAAATTTAATTTATGAAATTTTTATTTTTTTTAATCTTATCGAAAAATGTGTATTTTAAAAATCGTTTTTATATATCATTTATTTTTTATTTATTTATGTATTATAATCTATATGATGACTGGCTTTTTCTTAACTTAGTTAACTGTAAAGTGCATGTTAACTCAATCTATGAAGAGGTAATGCGTCTTTATATCAACTAATAGCGGACTTCAAGTGGCACGGACAGTATATATATATACATATTATTTGGAGTAGAAGGGAAAGCCCCGGTGAGTTTTTGTTAGAACGAATCATTTACAGATATACCTACTCGTATTATAAAATAAAATTTTCTTCTAAATATTTACTTATACTCTTGTTAATTTAATAAAACAACAAATACGTATTCAGATAGTTCTGAAAACTAACAACAGATAGTAGAACAGGAACTACATATATGTATGTAACTCCTAAACGTATATGAGTTTTCATTTTAATTTAATATACAAACAAACATATATAATACCAGACACTCTAGTTGTTTTAATCTTCTTTCTGTACGAATGACTACGGATATTACAGAACCTACACCAATTTGTAGGGAATAAAGTCTTACACTTACATCTCGTCTACCCGTGAACACGATTGCTGCGAAGCTTTCGAAACGTCGGGTTAAAATTAAAATGTAACCAAATTATTATAGCGAGTTTTAATCCGTAAAAAATTGTTTTATTTGTAAAGTGTACTCGTGAAAATCTAAGAAAATACTAAATAAAGTCTAAAATATAAATAATTAACATAACAAAATTATATTTTAAAAAAGATATTAAAAAGTATATATAGTAGTAATATATAATATTCGTAGTTATAAAGCCGCACTTTAATCGTTCAAAGTCCCCTCGCCCCACAGCGTGCAGGGCGCACTGGTAATCTGATTTAGCGGTAGTTGCCTCCAGGTAGCGGTAGAGAGGTAGAGCGGTAGAGTGCCTGCCCGTTATCAGACAGGTTGTAGAGATCATGTTATCATTTACAAGTTTACTTGTTTTGAAGTTCAAATATTAGATTAACGTACCAACTGTACCGTATAAAATGTATCTCTTCATATTGTTTTGAAATTTTATATAATGAAATTTATCATCTCACTAGGATTATCTTTGTAATATATGAGTTATGTTTAAGATAAATATTCAAATGTACTGATCTCACTGAGCTGTAACCTTTACAATTTTTAAAAGAAAAGAAATTCTCGATCTCAATTGAAAATACCACCCACAGGAGAGCTCTCTTAGAAAAATAATAAAATAGATAAAAAATTATTGAACTTGACTCAGAATGTCAGTGATTTAACAGCTTATAAATAATTCGATGCAGTCCTTGGATGGAGAGCTGACCTCTAACTGACAGCGCTGGATCTGAGTGCAATATTAATTATTGAAAAATAAGAAAAACAAACAAAATATATTACTTATATAACATCTATAACTTATATTTTTTTATTGTTTAGAAAATTCATTAATTATATCCAATATATCATAAATTTAAATATTACTAATGTACCTGTTAATATACAATTTTCAATAAAAAATAGTATAAGTTGGAGAAAACATTTCGATATCAAATACAGGTCAATTTCACGCATCGTTACTTCAACACGGCATTACATTCTGAAGTCATTCCATCATCAATGAAGATACAACCTTATTCCTAATATCAATAAGGTTTAATCTGCCCTGTTGTGTTTCATCTCAATCTATAGGTTCGTGGAAGTGTAAAAGGCGTGAAAGGCCGCTATCATTTTGTTAGCATTAAAGCTTTTTTGTATGATTTTAATGGACTTATTTATTTTAAGACGCAATTATATTGAACTGTAACTGTAACTGTAACTGATGAGTGTTACAGTTACAGTAAGTAATACAAGATGGAGAGCAATATGTTCGAGTTTTATAAAACAACAAAATAAACAAAATTAAGCATTAAATTCTATAGTTTTTATAATTATTATTATTAATTAATATTGCATTATAAAAATATATTTTTGTTACAAAAAGTTAAAAATAACAAATATGTATGTATTCAGATATTTATAAGTCTACTTATATCTTATACAATAAATCTTTTCCTAAACCACATTTTCTCGTAACTCGTGTAACCGTAGCTATAAATAACTAAGACACATCTTTCAGCTTCAATAAAAACAGCTCTCAGCGACATTCGTCACGGCAGTTAGGACATTGTTGAGGTTTTGTAGCAAATGAAAATTATACTAATATATATGTATAATAAAATAAAATTACGTAAGTAAGTACGTACATAAGTGAGTTTTAGTTATCAACACCGGCAGGACATGAACACTTGCCTACTCTCAGATACTGTAGATAGTCCACTCTGTAATGTGTTTTTCAATGATATTATATACTAAAAAGTTAGCTATTTTGATTAAAATTTACGAGAGAAGCTTAACAAATGTCAATTCTGGCTGCTCAGTAGCTAATTTTCAATGTGACGAAACTTTCTTGTACGTTGTAGGTTTGAATCCTGCTCGTCCTAATTTCATTAATAAGCTAAACACGGGTAAACATATATATAAATATACAGTTTAAAACAAATCTGACCTATTAAAACCCCTCATGTTAAGCTCATTTCTTTTATGTATGATCTAGAATCATGCAGCTGAGTCCTGGATCCTGGCCTGGTTACGTATTGCAATGCTAAAAATAAGAATTATGTAAATTATCAATTCGGTCTCGGGTACATATCATCACCTGTAAACCTATTTAAGCTGTTTATTAAAATAATAAACAGATCATTGTCAACCCTAGATAGCAATTTGTGTGTTATTCATCACGTTACTTCGACACATGGACTCGTACATTTACAGAATACTTCTCATACTATGTAACAGTAAAGTTACTTTTATTCTACTATATATATACTTGGAATGAATGTACCGATATCAAAGTATTCTAAGAATAATAATATTAAGACTGAGGCAATTTTTAGGACTTCTTTGAAATATTAAAATATTTTTATTTTTACATAGCTATGTATATAAGAAATATATATTTATGTCTAAGCAGCAAGTACTACTAATAGTTTTAGATCTGTCTGATGCAGTAAGCAGTTAGTTTATAAACTCCGTCCATTGTTAGTTCACACGAGCCAGTGAATGTAATGTTATTAATTACAGCGCATTGCAAGTTTCAAAACAACTGGTAGAAGTGACTAAATGAAAATACTTCTCGTTCACTTGTGCAAACAATCACTATGGAACTACCATTATAACAAGATCCCTGGTTTATAAGCACCAAAAATATACGTCTATTTGAAAGATTAAAACAAATATGTATCAAATTAGTAATATTAATAATTTGAGAATAAAAAGAAAACAAATCAGAACATCTAGAAAACAAGATAATGTGTTTGTGTGTGTATACATCCACTATCAATAGCGGGAACGTACGCGTGTGTGCGTCAGCTGATAACAGAGTGATAAGGCTTGCGAGTGAAGTACTTAGTAACGATAATAATATGGATTGAATACATAGTTTTTAGCTGGTTTCATATTTGATTCACCTTGTTCTGGACGGCGCTTCACCTGCAAATAATAAATATTTTAGAATCATTGAATACTCTCTGTACAAATGTATTACGATCGATTTAGATTCAAGACAGGAAAAAAGCCTCTTAAAATTAAATTTTACATATTCTACTATATTTTCTGTTATAGTCTGTGTTGCAAAACTCTTACGACAAACAAACAGGAAATTATAATACAAAATCGTATCTGGTCTTTAGTTTAAAAACAATTGATAACAAGCTATGTTCTCAAATATCAATTGTAATTTTATAAAAAAGTATCCATGGAGTTTGTTGAAGGTTCTGAGGTAGAAAGGCCGGTCACCCTAAATTATTTAGTATTTTGTCTTAGTATTAATAAGTTCGACAATTTTTGTTTATGTAAAATTATATTTTTTGATTATTATCACAAATCTTGTTAAATTCAAGTGAAATAATAAATAAAATCGAATGCCAAACCAGTCTTAGGTTCATACGTCTTAACTTACGCCCGTTTGCGAAATGTAAAAAGCCTAACTAAAGCCGGACAAGCCGGACACGCAAACAAAAAACCTCTCATGTCCGGCTTTATCCGGACGCCTGGCACCGCTGAGTACAATCATTACTTATGTGAAATAATAAATGTTGACTTTGTCTTTAATATAATATAAGTGTATGTTTATATGTTTATATCCCACCTGCAGAATTATTAGTAGTTAGTATTACATAGGGGCGCGGGAGCTGGACCCCTATGACTGCGAGTCCCAAAATAGTTTTAATGATTCAGAGACCGCAGAGAGAGCTGCGGGCGCCTCGACTTACCATACAGACAGGATTTACATTATTTAAATTTGGTGGTAAGTGATGGAAGATCAATTCAGCCGCACCAGGGTAATATGAATGTTCCTTACGAGAGATTATTCTGCATCCTTTGTGCAAGCAGCAATCAGAACGGTATATCAGAAAATTTACAAATTTTGCACACTGGTCGACATTAGTCTGATGGTGGTTTTAAAAAAAATATATTCGATATCATTCAGAAATAATCACGGAAAAACTATAATCCCATAAACTTTATGGGAAAAAATTTTTAGGGCGAAAATTTAGCTTGAAAAAAAACAAAAAGAAAATAGTTGAGGACAAAATGCGTCGACGTTTTGTAAATGCAACTTCGATGCAGTTTGCACCTCGATTCGCTCATATGCTAACACATACTGAGATTTAGCGAGCGTAGCGAGTCAAAATTGAAGTCTGGTTCGCGCTCCTAGTTTATAATATCTAAGTAACAGTTTAAATCTACACGTACAAGATGTCTATAATATAATCTTCATTACACTTTGTTTGTTGTGTGTCGTTGTTTGTTTGTTCTCACAACATCGCTGTTAATTTGGTCAATTGTGTCGTAAAGTAATTCATGTTCAATAAAACCTCTAACAACCGCTGCAGCGCTACAACAGCACTAAGAAGCTCACATTTTCACACCATTCCTTTAAAGGGGAAACGAGCTGCGCCAAGCAGACTAAATTAAACCTTATCAGAATAATATAAGACTCCTTTTACATTACATAGTTAAATATCTCGGCTGTCCCTCTTTCTGAATTTAAATGACCAATAAAATTATCTTCACTAGTTACAAGTGTTCTTATTTATTGAAGGATTTGATACGATTTTATTAATAATATTATGTATCAGCTATATAATATGTTATTATTAACATGAGGCATATGTGTTATATTTATGCGAACTGTTTATAACTATACTATACTAACCAGTAGGTATATAATAATAATATATATTTAACGTTGATACAATGTTTAAACTCATCCTCTGGCGAGATACTTTCATTTATAATAACAAATGAATACAGATTCACTTTTTAACTACATCTACTAAATGAATAGTTAACAACTCCCAGCAAATATATTAAAAACATTGTCCTCTCAAAAAACCTTTTATACAGCACTTATATTTGAAAGCAACTTTATCTGCTCCCACCGACCTACAAGGGATCCGAACATAATTATTATTCCAGATTGACTATGTCTTTTTGCCAACATAGACTACGAAGTAAGTCCGTTGCTAAATGTCCGACTAATCGGCCGACTAGTTGACCAGGCCGATCATTGCTGTTTTTTTTGCAGCTAATATAATTTTTTATCTTTATGTTCAAAAAATACCTAATGGTTGAAGACTTTCTTGCACCTCTAGTGTCTCAACAGAACGGATTATTTTGATAAGTATGGTGTTCAAATAGACCCTTCTGTCACTTTCAGTTGACGTACACAAGTGATTACTGGTATTGGATCAAAATGGAAAAGGAAGAAATAAATAAACTTGTTTTAATAATAGTGAAGACAAAATTATCATATAATTATCGAAAATTCTAAAAAATAGATGGATGTACGTTTGCCTATTTAGGTGTTGGTTTAAACTGAAACAAATTATTTATATAAAAGATACTTATTGATAAACATTAAGACTTAAATTAAGTGTCACTTAAAGATCGGCTCATCTCACATAATTACTTAAAATATCTACAAATAAACTTTAGCCTTAAAATACTTTTGCAAGAAGTAGCTTTAGTTATTTTTTAAACAAATACTTTAATATGACATTACCTGTTAACAAATAATTATCAAACTATGGGTAATAACTTAGTTATTGATAATATTATATTTAATCAGTTCCCATAACATTTAAAAATATTAAAACCTTTTAATTGCTCTATATCTGTTAATTCATTCATGCTCATTAAAGAGATCAATTTAATAATCATCCACTTTGATATCAAAGTCTTTCTGCTTCGTATTAAAAGTATTTTTAAATGTTTTGTACTTTTTATTTTATATTTTATAATTTTTTTACTTTTTTAATTACTAATTGTTAGAGTTTTAAAGATTAAGAATTAATTGAAAATTTAGTGAATTTCAATAATATAGTAAAGGTCTTCATGTTTTTAATACTATATATTGTAACTGTTTATGAAACTTCTAAAAAAATTTACAAGAGTACAGAGAAATAAGATATACGATTTTAGTCCTAAGTAATACTTATATATACATGAGTAAAATAAAGGTAGCCAAGCCGTAAGAAATATTCGAAATCTTTAAAAAAATATATATATTTGGAAAAGTTCAAGTATGAAAAAGGTATTTACCGATATGAATGTCGATTCAAATTAAATAATAAAGTTTGGTTATATAAATAAGAGACTAAGTTTAGTTTCTAACCTAACTGACGATTATGTTAACAAAGTTAATGAAGTTTACAGCTTCATTTAATATTATTAGTTTTTTTGGGATTTACTAACAAACATACAGACACTTATTGCTGAAGGACACAGATTAAAAGAATCACATGCATGACTAACACTGTTGACGAAGGGTTTAAAATGACTTTAGGGAGGTGTTTTTATAGCTCGAGTCACCAAACGAAATGTATCTCCAAACTTAACTTTCAATTAACTCTTCCTACAGGCTACCACAAATCCTTGCACATACATACATGGTGTAGTCATATGACAACAGCTAGATGCTACCATCCATAATGATTAGTTGATAATTATTTGAGAATATGCAAGACAGACAGTCAAAGTCATGGTTAACTTAACCATGGTGAAAGAACATCTGACATCCAGGACAGTTATAAACGACAAATCCCTGACGGATAAAGAACACCATGTTTTAGCGAGATAGAATATCGTAATGATTACAAATCTCGCATCTTCGAAGACAGTGGAAGACAGAGGCGTCAATCTTAAGTTGACTAGACACTAACGTGTTCCTGCCTGAGCAACAAGGTCATAAAAGAATCAGCTCTTGTTAATCCAAAGAACTGACTGGTGATGAATGAGTCAAATGGATATTGCGGACGAGAGCACTGATCAGGTTGAGGGTAATCCTTTATTATCTGTTGATTAAAAAAAAAGTAGACTTCTAGGTTAATTGTAGAGTAATGATTCCATCTACTAATTTATATAAGTATTTTTAGAAGTTATACTTATTCTTCTTAATTTTATCGAAATAAGCAATATTTTTCAGTAAGAGTTTAAAACGTTTTAAGTTTTGATGTAATAGGACATTTATATTTGTAATTGTTGTTGTTAACTGAACTTTACTGTTTAAAAATATGTTTTATTTAAATAAACCATAAGCACTAAGTAAATGAGCGAGGTTGTAGAGTATTAGCGGTATTAGTGGGAGGTCACCCACAACTGGTTCACCTTAGGCCGCTGACACACCTACTTTTATTTTATACTCTATTTAATAATAAAATCTTGACTATTTTATATAGATTGATTGATAATTTGATTAACTCAAGTATAAATATCTATAAAAATACTATTTGTTTGAACCACGACTTGTCTAGGTAACTTTGAGAACTTATCAAAAAACTGTACAGGTGAAGGAGATTAAAACTGTACTCTATCAAACGCTGCTCGATTCTCAGATCTGACTGATCCAGCTGCAGCAGTAAAAAGGTAAATTTAATTGTATATTATCAGTTATGCTGTTAATTACTAAAACTTATATTTAAGGAATATTCCGCATTCCTGAACCTATCTATTACTAAATATAGTTTAAACTAAATGCACAAAATGGTTTTTACAAAAATATTTTCAATATATTAATACAATTATAATATTTCTAGTTAACCGTACTCAATATTCAAATACCCTTACGAGCCTCGAGCGCGACGTGTCACCGTCCTCGGGCACTCAGCCGAGCGAGAGGGAGCGAGACGGAGATATTGTGCACAAAAGTGCGAGCGAGACGGTTTCTTCCGGGTCATTCTGAGTAAATTGCGTGATGATTGGATAATTATTTTATTGAGACAGTTTAATGATATTGAAACAAAACGATGGAGAGAGGGACCAGAGATTAATATAAATCTTTAAAAACATATATTAATTATATTATCATATATAAATACATATATAGTTATATGTTTCTGTATAATTATTAATTATACTTCACCTTGTTACTGAGGTCACTCAGGTGTCAAATAAACATTACTAATTAAAAACACTGTTTTAATAACTTTCAGAGATTACTGAACCTTTTTATTTGCAAAAACTTTGGAAATATTAAACAAAGTAGAGTACAGTAGTGTAGAGTAGAATAGAGTATAGTAGAGTAGAGTAGAGTAGTAGAATTCAATTAAAAAACTTTACTGTATTTAAATAAAGCATATACAAATAAATATAAGAGTTGAAACAAAGAAACATACAGAAATGAAAAAGAATATTAAATATTAAAAAAGGAAGATTAAAAACTGAAATAATATGGTATTTTTCATAATTTTTAATAATTTTTAAGGCGTACTTCAACTACTTTACAAATTTTAACAATTGTTAATAAAGTTAATTTTAAAATTCAGTTATTTTTAATAAGTGTGGATGTTTTTAATGATTTTTATTTATGTTACTATCTTTATTTATTGTTAAGACATATATATATATATCTTTATGTAGCTATGAGTGTGCGTACATTGCTCTTCTAATTAAAATAACTAATAAGTATATGAAGAAAGAGTTAAATTAAAGCATCCAAATTCTCAGATCTGACTATCAGTGACTAATGAGTGAGTGAGTGAGTGAGTGAGTGAGTGAGTGAGTGAGTGAGTGAGTGAGTGAGTGAGTGAGTGAGTGAGTGAATGAATGAGTGAGTGATGAGTTACCCCTGCTCACTCATTAGCACAGTCACAAGGTTTGCAGGCGGTCGTCGCCCCCACACTGATTTTCGATGCTGTCTAGAATTAGGGCTGAAAGTATAATTATTAAATGACATTATTTATCATTACTATATATATTTTTTTATGTTATTAAAACAAAATAATAAAAAAATATATATTTAAATTCGAGAATAACAAATTTAAATTAAACATTTACACTACAATATATACATTTATTTATTTATATACTCAAATATTCATGGTTATTATACTGAAGTAATACTCGCCGTGAATAAATAAATAATATAAACATATATCTTGGTTTATAAAGTTACTTTCATTGATGCGTTGTCTCTCGACGCGACGGTGACAACCCTAATAATGGAGCAACCGGTTAGGACTCCCGCAGACTGACGATTTAATATATATTTAATATTTTAAAAAATCTCAATATTAGTTAAATTTACATAATTAAGTATATATTATAAATATTGTTAAGGCTGTCAATCAATATTTATTTTATTATTATGTACTCGTTTTTACCGTTAAAATATAACGGTGCACTAAATAATTTAGCAGTTTATTAAAATTATCTCATTTCTTTCTAACTATTTAATTGAAGAAATCCTAAATATTTTATTATTTAATATATAGTATCGTACGATCAGTGTGTAGTGTCTCTTATCTCAATTGCTTTGAGCGCGGTCAACGTACCTACCGTCACGCGACGCCGAGCGCTCTAATGCGCTTACATTACTACCTACACAGCGACCACTTTAACAAGACACCCGCTCCCACTGACCGCTCACCCGCGGAGTGCCTCTTTTACACCCAGCGAGGGAAACGAGGGAGGTCAATATGAGTGGTCTGTAGTTTTGTACGCATTCGCAAGTATTGCACGAGCTCAGCTACTCGGTCAGGTTTCGTCCATGTTGTTTATTGTATGTGATGTTAATGAAGTGTTGTTTTACATACACACAACACTTTAACAAATTATTGAGTTAGTGTGTGTGTGTGTGTGGAATAATATTAAATAATAGAATATTTATAAATTTTTCTTTATATCAATATCAATAAACTTTATTTTTATTTTATAAAGAATCATAAAATTACTTTAAAAATCATGTTTTTTAAGTTAAATATATCCCTTTATAAGAAGAGATATCATTAACTGTAGTAGTTTTTATAACTATAATAGATTGCGGTTATTGGACGGCGTCTGTTCGTTTGTTGTTCGCTTTGATACCCACCGCAATTAAATTTAAAAGTTAACTCAATTTTCTCTGAGGATTTCATTTTCATTGCTAGTTATTACCAGGAATAATATCTTATAATAATGGTCATATTGTGACAATAATTTAGTTGATATTGTCTACTTTTAGGATACTACAGATTCATAAACACCGTATGAAAGCCTCTTAGTATAATAAATAATTATATAATATCCTGTGCTCTTGCTCGTTTGTTTGTTTCTTGTATCATCCACGTTTAGGTTATTTTACAACAATTTCGATATTTGCGTTGTCACTGCATTGTAAGGATTGCCTCAATAAGGGCGGTATTTAATAAAATAAAACACCGTAAGTGAGTTATAGAATGTAGAAAAAGAATATACAATCCTATAGTTTTATTATAATCAAAAGATATGAAAAAGGTTACCCCTTAGCCGTAACACTAATATCTGTCCATCCTACTCTTTCAAATCACAGAAGATTTCATAACGAGATCGTGTCTTCTTCTAAACCTGTTCCTTGAGGATACACTGGTTCCTGACAACTACCTCTTGATTTTGATGATCAAGAATATATCATTGAAAACAATATAAGCATTTGTATGTATTGTTTGTAATGTTTACTTTAGATCTTTGTTTCCTGTATTAATACTATTACTAGAACTTTACTAACTAAATGTTTTTATATCATTCATTAAAAGAATAATGTATCATCACAAGGTATATAATAGCTAACCATTTGTTTCTCTCAAATCTATTGTTACTCAAAAGATATTTATTTATTAAGAGTGTTTTATTCATTGACTATGTCGACTGGATGTTTATTTGATGTTATTGATCCTAAAACTCATTACATCGTGATATTTATATCGAAAATTATTTATTTTTTTCTGGTCAATTTATTCATATTCCTACGTTTTATAACATTTTTCGTAAGTCTTAAGAATGTAAATTCCTGAGGAAGTAACCCAAACCCCCACGTGGCACCATTTCGATCGTGTTGTTGCAGACAACAGATTACTTGCACAGTGCAAGTAATCTGTTTACCTCACAAGGTCGACAAGCACCGAACTTCATTTCTGGTATCAGCTAGTTGGATGTGGCAGTGCCCTGAGGTAACATTAATTTCTCGAGATAAGGTTTTTTTGATATTTTATTAATTTTGGTGGGTTCAGACTTTACCTCCGTTACCAGATTTGTAGGTATTTTTCTAGTCTTAAGCAGAGGGCGACAGAGTAAATATACGAGTAAACACGACGATGACACCAAGGTTTTATTGGTTCAAAGAAAGCAAGAAATTTTGTTCAAATTTTTTGTCTACAGTTTTTTAATAAATGTAAAACCAATGTTAATATTATCTAACTTTATTATTGACCACTATTATTATAGTTTAAGTTGATCGCAGGTACTAATATTTTTTAGGTAATATTTTATGTTTACTATTTAGCAAATTATTATTTCATCTTATAATTTCTTCGTAATTAAATAAGTAAAAACCGGGATAGATGCATCATTGAGACAGATGCCCCATTGGGATGGATGTCTCATTTCCAAAACATCTAACTTAACAAACACTTGTCTAAGAATTAATAATACTTATTAGTATAATAAACACAGTACGTGTCGACGGGTTTGGGCAGCTAAGGGCTCACTCGTATATATTATAATTAATAATTTCCTCGAATACGTAAAAAAGGATGGTGTATAACTGTATAAGTAGTTATTAAAACTCTTACTTTTTTGCTTTTAATTTATTATATCAAAATTTTTAGGCATCCATCCTTATCAAAGTGAGACGTGCGAGTTCGAATATATTTGTATCTCATGTACATTTTTCAGATGTGTAAAACTATCACTAACCGGCTAAATTTTAATTAAACAGTATGACATAAATAACTTCATGCTTGAATTCATGTTGAAAATTATAATAAAATATTTTAGTAAAATGAATGATTATATTTTAGAAGAATGCTTTTAATATCTAATTGTTTTAGGTGACGCTTGTTACAAAGGTTGTAATATGTTTACATTGCCGTTTTAGAATATACCCAAAAAGAGTTCTACCAAAAGCTAAGAAAAAAGTAAGCTAGTTACATTTATAGAAATCATTAATTCAAAATCAATATTTTTCGAGTTTGGTGAATATTTCAAAAAGTATATCATCTATCCCGGATATACCTTAAGACTATTGTTATATATATTAACCGTATATTTATTTGCAATTTACTTAATTATTTTTTTGTATATATTTATTACGTATTTGTTGGATACGCTTGCCGCCATCTTCTCAACTAAAGTATATATTATTTTTCACATATATTGTTATTTTATTTAATACTCCTTAATGTATATATTATCTTAATTTAACTTAATTTTGTCTGTTTTAAGTACGTAACGTTCAAATTAAATCAAACCTAATATTTATAGTTTTTTTTGTATATACACTTTATAAAGTCTTATACATATTTAGAAGACTTATTTTTCCCAATACCGGCTTCTTCTATCTGTTTATCTTAAATAACATCACAGAGGAATGCCGCGTATGTACGAGTAGACTACTGATCGGATTTCATAGTATTTGTGCTTGTATCAAAGAAATGTATTCTATTGAACTGAACACCGAAATCAGATCCTATTATAATGTATGATTTGAAAAAGGTATAAATATATTAATATAATACAGCTGAAAATTATTATTTGTTTGGTTAAACGTGCAATTCGTCGAAACTAAAAGATTGATTTGGAAATTTTTTACTGATTAAGATAAGCAGGATCATAAGGAAGTATAAAGAATATCTAACATTATACTACTGCTCTTAGATATCCTAATAATAGATAAAATCGTTAGTGTATAATATAAATGATATAACTCAAGTAAGTATCAATTACTAAACGCTGTTCAAACACTAAAAACTATTGGGCGGTTAGTATCTAAAATATTTACGACATTAATAACAGATTTCTCGGGATTTTGATTTATTTAAACAAACGTATTATAAATGTAATTAACAAAACTATTGTTAAATACTTTAAAATAAATTTTAAAACAAAGAAGACTTTTAAATATTTAATTTGCAGCATCAAGTACAGCTTCTGGTGGACTTCAAAATAAAATAGATAGCGTGCAGCATTATGTGAACCCATTCAGCAGCAGCAGCATTCTTCTATCAGCTATCGATGTTATCCAAATTCATCCAGCGGAATCAGAAGCGGTACGGGCTGGTGTTCTATGGGAGATGGCAAGTTCATTTGTGGCCCTGAGGGGTCCTACAATTTATAAACAGAATAGGAAAAAAGGTTTTTAGAAGTCAGCAAGCAGTCTTCTCTTCAGGGGTTGCTGTCTAGGCAGGCTTGGTCTTTTATCGTCTCCTTTGATCTGCGAAATGCTGGCCTGGGTCGTGTTGAGGGTCAAATAGATTAATGGATTGGTTTTTATGTTTACCACTTGGACCTGATTTTGTCGAGGCCTGGATTAAGGTGAGGTCTGTATTAAGCTTTGAAGAATTCGTACCACCACTCTATTTAGCCCTTAATAGGTTTAAGACCTGTGTCTTTCTTACTCAGGTTGCGGCGTCTAGCGTGGCTGGCGGTAGAGGCCTAGGCCTAGACCTGAGTCGTAGATCGATTACTGGCTTTCTTTTCGAATAGGTTGTCTTGTTACTTGAACACAGGAGAGTACACCGCCACGGCAGCCTGTACCTGACAAACATATTTTTAAAATAATATTCTCAAAGAAAAAAGATAAATGCTGCCATTAAAAAGTGATATGTGAGTGTATTGTTTTTATCTAATAAAGTTTTATTTATCAAAATTGGTGGTATTAGAAATATTTTTTATGAATGATAAATAATATTATGAATCCTGAACGGCTTGAAAAAAATGTATTGTATGTATGTATGAATGTACTGTATTATTACAGTTCACACTAACATTGTACAGTTATATATCATCGTATTATAATCTCATCCAAACATTAAGATCATTGGTTAAGATATAATGAATATATGTACACGTTAGGGCAGACTGACATACGTCACGTTACGTCACAATTTGTTACTAAAGATCATTATGGCATAAGCTTTAATATTTACATGCTATGATTCCCAAAAACAAAAATCTCACCTCATTCTAAAACTAAAACAATATAAAAGAATACAAGAGAAAACACTCAACTATACTCGATTAGTTTAATTAATTTCTCATCTCTACATACTTCACACTGTATTTGTTTGCAACTTATTGCAATTAGGTGCTAAGTACATTTGACTCTCGTATTAATAATTATAATCAGAAAACAAACAAACACAATAAATGACAAGACATAAGACGTCATAAGTCATAAGATCACAGACACTTATAATGATTCACAGACACATATAATGATAACACATCAAAGTACATCCATAAAACACATGTCAACTACTCGAGGAGCGGCTGTTCATTAAATATTAAGAGTGTTTCTCATCACAAATCAAAGCGGGCTCGGGGGCTCGGGGCTGTCCAAACAAGACCAAATAAAGGCGCCTCCACACTCCGAGCTAAAGGCGCTTACAGACACACAAATAAAGGGGCTTACAGACAGGAAGAGCGGCGTCGGCGCGCTTCGCTTTTAATGGATTTATTTAGATGTCATTTTTTATGTGGGCGGGGGCTCGCTCTGTGAGCCGCCTGTTTCACAACGGACTAGTGTGGATACGCCGGAATAAAATTAATATTGTTATTTTTTAAATATTTTTATAATAGTATAAAACTATCCTACAACAATGTAGAACAAATATAATTAGAACTAGGATTATTTTTAACCACGGCGTTCTAATAGTTCACTATTTTGCTGGTAACATGCTATGTTACTTAATTATTGTCAACCAACAAATTTATACATATTAAAAAATTTTTCCGCATAGGTCGTGTTGGAACGAAGGTCGCATATGCTACTAATTAATATTCCAATTTATAACTACATCACGAAATGTGTAAATTTATCTAAAAAATGCACTAAAAGATTATAATAAAACAAAATATTAAATCATGTCCATAATAAGATAGCTTTAATAATTGTAAGCCCTCCGTTATCCCTTGAACGCGTGTTCCATCTCAGTGGATACATCATTTGAGTGTGTGTGCAGCACGCACACGGAGCCGTATAATGCATTTCTCACACTCACACACATACACTCGTTATAGTTACAGGGGCCCTTATTGTGCGTACAGAGTGTACTAGTGTGCGTGCCCCGACATTGGTATTTTGATTGGTCATGCATTTTACGTGTTTATGGCCGTCGCTCTCCGCGCGGGCTGAGATAAGACATCTAGTGCAGCTTGCTTGGAGGTTTCAGCGGATTTACATTTATGAATTACACAAATAAGGCTTTGTTTTGTACTTAGAACAAACTGTCCGATGTATTTCATGAGGTTTTAATGAACTATTCCGGTTATATTTACTCGTAACTGTATGGATGTTTTCGTTCTCATATTAATTATTCAAGTAATAAAATTCCTCTCATCATTCTCCGACAAACAACTAACAAACTCTCGTGGCAGTTATTTTCCACGGCTCAAATTAACATATCCGTTGAAACATGGTTTAAACTATTAACAATTAAATGAAATTAATTAATTAATTAATTAAGTTCTTAAGAAGTAAGGAGAAAACATCAATTTGAAGAAAGATTGAAGATATCACTTATTTTCTTATAACATCACGTCGTCATCTATCAACTTATAGTAAATAGGACGCAGCTTTCATTTAAATCGATAATATAATGATATTATAACAGTATTAACTTCGCTCTCAATGTAGAATAAGTTAGGTACAAACAAACAACATTAAAAACTCATTCTGTTGTAAAAACATAATAGACATATTAAAATGTCGTTAAAACACACACTCGACAGTCACCTACTTCATAATAAATGACTTGTAAGAGCCGTTTTGGCGAATTATTTACACAAAGAAGAAATTTTTGTTTTTTTTTTTTTTTATTTAGTTTTTTAAATTATGATTTAGTCCACAGACATAAAGAATCATTCTACCATCCTTTGATTTGAATCTCCGCCTTCAGTTTCGATATTTTTTTTTTGTACAATCTATGAAATATTCGATGGCCATCACTTCACAATCGTTATAGCTACTGGATGCTCAATATTGGCGCGTGAAAGCCAGGTTTCAGCTCTCTTAAAGTCATAACCTTCCCTAGGAGGTGAGACATCATCAGCAATGGGTTTGCGTGGCTTCTTTCGGGCTAAGCGCCTTGTTACATCCTGTCATTTAGCTTGTTGTGATACTATTTCTGTATCTTTCATGTACTTATATAGATCCACTCTTTTCCACAGTGTACGCGATGGCAGCGATCTTTTGTTGTTTTTATCAGCGAAAGTACGTTTGTACAAACATGCGGCCGATAGCTAGGTATAGAAGGCGGAAACGGGCTTAGATGCCGTAGAGATAGACGTGTGCAGGTAAAGGATAAAGTAAGAAATAAACAGTAATAAGTACTTTAAAGAAGCACCGCTGATAGGAAAGTGGATACGGAACCGTTTGTCGATGAAGAATGCGAGTAGGTCTACATACCTAAAAAAGCTAGAGTAATGATATGAGAAAGAATCAGGTCTTAACTGAGACTAGTGTAATGTAGCAATCATAAAAGGAATTACGTCGCAGATATGAAATAATAAGTATAACGGCAGATAAAGATAGGATATATAGGATATATGTACCGCAGTTTACAAATCGTATATTACCATGAAACGCGGTTTTATTTCAAATATACAGACTGCTTCTGTGAAGTATTTAGTCAAAAATATTATACATGACATGCCTCAATAGAGACGAGATGAAGCTTCTTAGCATTCCATGGTCTCACCGTGCGGGGCCAGTGCATTGTAGAGAAAAGCGTAAAGAGTCTGAGACTGGCGACCCAGGTGCAATCACCTCACTCGTACTCAATATCTCTGCTCTTCTCCCTAGCTAACTAAATCTGAAAACGAACCTATCAATTCTGCCTTTCAAGTAAGTACGTTCTAGAAATGAACTGATGATAGTTTTAGAAAGACCCAAATCTTTGTGTAGGTTAAAGAGAGATTTCGCTATTATACATCTCGCTCCCACTTGTATTGCCCACAAATATAAACCTGTTCCTGCTCAGATCGTGATAATTGTTTATCTGAAAAATGTGGGAATGTTTGTTTTCCAGGGAATAGTCTATCGGTCTGTCTAGAGTAATTTATATAACCGATTTGTATGACAAAACACCAATATCCTCACGGATTCTGTATTGTTTCTCATTCGTATCCATAATGAGGGTCCAATGACGAGCCGCTTCTATGATAAAACAAGCCTTCGTTATCAAACTCTAAAGACCCTTTCTTCATTGTTAAACTCTTTTCAATAATACTGTTTTACGGATATAACTCGCGTATATTATTACATTTTTTAATTTAACTTTCTTGTGCTCTTGCTACTGAAGGACGAACTGTTTCATGAATGATTTCTAATACTTTATCCTGGCGACAAGAGTATTGATACATAGTTTTTGTTTTACTTACGAGTTATCACTTACTTATTATTAAACTAACAACAACGTTACATTTACTTCAGAAACATATACCTCAAATATATTTTAATCAGTATGTATATCTTTATTGTAATATTGTGTGGATAAGATTAATAATTACAATATTGTAAGTAAAATAATAAAGCTGAAAATTATACATAGGTACAGCTCCTATTATACTATTGTAGAGAAAACGGCTTTAACTCCAGTAATCAATTAATCTTTATTTTCAGTTCATAATGGTTTGCTTTATCTTTGGAAATCAATATGTTTATAAAAGATACAATAAACACACACACACATAGTTAAATAACACATGCACACATACATACCAAATATACCTACATATTTGTTTTAACATTTCTGTACTGTATATTAAAATACAAGCGCCGCGTCCGGCGTGGCGCGTTTACAATCACCAACGAAACAGTTAAAATAGTTTTTTAGATTTAAGTCGCGTATAATTATTGCATACACATGTCTTAATTTATATGGAAACATTAATATTTGGACGTTAACAATTTGACTGCGAAACATTCAAAATATATGTCTAAACAGTGAAAAATAATGAATTTTAGATGAATTATAATATATACAAGGATAGCGTACTATAGTATTGTATACAGACCTGCTGAAGACATTTATATCTACATATGAGCTTCTTCAACTGTGGTGTCGCCGTGCCTTAGAGGAGATCTGATCAAACTGGTTATCACCACTGCGTTTTCTTGGGTGACAAAACCAGCTTCCTTCCTCTCCCTTTACTTCTCTCTATTACTCTCACAATCCACGGCTTCCGTACCACTTACAAAACAACACTTACCATCAAGTGTACAGTTACATATTGAGTTTTCCAAGACAATGAAATTGAATATTTTTTTTATATATTTTAACTAGCCTATATTTACTGTTTTCATCAATCACGTTCAAGGGTAGATGTCAATTAGTTTATCATCTACCTCCAATGGTGCCTCAGTGTTCCAGTCACAGACCTCATAACTATTATACAGATAATTAATGAATATTACAATAGATATATAAACAAATGTTTTAATATATATATTTTTAATTGTTTGTGTGTTATGCCAGTATAATGAGTTTAATATAATTGCAGTTTTGCTTGGTTACAGATTTTTAGAAACACGAATACTACATAAATGTTTTTTATTGATATAACAAATAATAAGTTAAAACTGAAAATAATAATGGATGTAATTTATATTTACATCGAGGTATAAATTATTATTTAATATGTATATATATAATTGTAATATAATCCTTCTTCACCTGTCGAATGCATTTCGATACTTGCACGCCCTCGCACCAATTTGTTTAATAAAATGGCACACAACTGTAACATGTGTCCGTACACGTTTACCAACCTGTGGGTATTTTACAAGCTACATATCTTTCAGCGCTGCCCTAAATGTAACGTCTAACTTTAATGCCATTTATCTAGCGCCATAAGCGGTTGTGAAAGCATTTATATCATTGTGATAGTGTGCGTAGAAGTACAATTGATTTTTACAGCGTTAGAATCGCTTTATCAAAGCGTCGTGTCTAAAAAATAAAGAACGATAAAGCGGTAGAAGCGCTTGAAACCCTCAGCGCGAGATCAATAGCAATGCGCTGTTGCCGTCCTTCCCGTCCCCTTGACTTGGCCTTTGTACGCAAATACTGAACCGAAAGGGCGGCCTTAATTCGGACATTTTGATAAAAATCTTAAAACTTTATATGATATTTAAAACATAATACTATTTTAGACATAATACTATATTAAAGACTAGCTGTAACAAGCGACTTCGTCTGTGTCTCGTTATTATTTAATTATATTTATATTGTCATAAGTAAAACCTACATGCAATCGAAGTGAAACGTCTGAAAGTATTAAATAATTTTGATCCTTCAATTCTTATAATAGCTCTAACAAAACATTCAGTTAACTTTATAAAGGGTCATTATTTGGTATATAAAACTCAAAAATATAGTTGTATTACGGATACCAACAACCTATAATTTTATTGTTTTTACAGTTTTATAAAACTAATGTAAAATATTGCAAAAATTTCTACAAAATAAACAAATGACCCTGTCAAAATATCCTGATATTTTACTCAGCGTTCACAAAAAACTCAAGTCGTTTGAATACATATTTATTTTAATATTTACTGATTAATTTAAATCCTTAGTATTAGATCTACAGTTCAAAAGAATATTCTTCTACAACTCTTCGTAAGATAGAGTAGAGCAAAAGATATACCTGTCACTCTCTACCATAATATTTGCATTATACCTTTGTTTCCACGTTTAGTCTCCAGTATTTCATGTTAAAAGAAACAATACAACTGACCAAAATATAATGAAAGCCAAAACAAAAGTAAGAACATTTCATTTATCCGATAATTCCATTTTAATATTGGCTTTTCCAGCGAATTGTCTTACCAAAATAAAAAACATTTTTATTCAACGCACGTAAAGTTATCTTTGTACCTCTGAAACATTACTTTTATCGGAATAAAATATATTTTATTAAATAAAAATATAACAAATTACGTGCAAAATTTCCATTACCTACTATAAAAAGATAAATTATTAGACATCATTCATGAAACGGATATTTTTTCAGTATCAAAAGAACAGAAGTGTATAAAAATCACCAAACGATATTGTAAAATAAAACTTTCTTCGTCTAAAAACAACCTCAAGTCTCACTCTATCTTAGAAGCGGTTCCTCATTGGAAACTTGTTGAATACGTATGAGAAATGATATTGGTATTTCGTCATCCAGATCGGATATATTCTGTACTCCAGACAGACTGACAGACTCTTCCTGGGAAACAAACATACCCAAAGATTACATTTTTAACTTAAACAAGTATTACAAACTGAGGAATAGGTTTAGTTAATTACATGAACTGATTCCATCGTCCCCATTCCATCAAAGAACAACCCGAGGTTCCGGAAAGGTACACCGCTTTACTGTTGAAATTCCACGAAAACGTACACAGCGTTTCGCCAACACATTTATAATTCGTACTGCTGAGACGTGGAATTCGCTTCCGGAATCTCTGTTTCCAGAGAATTACAACCTGGGTCTCTTTAAATTAAGAGTTAATCGGTTTCTTCTAGGCAAGCGCGTTCAATCTTAGACCACAGATTTGCTAACCATCAGGCGATCTCTGGTCAAGCGCTGGCCTATTTATATAAAAAAAAAAAAAAAAGTTAATTGTTGGGCAGTGGAAGTGGGGGCGAGAGGTATAACAGCGAAATCTCTCTATAACCTTCTCAAAAATAATGGCCTCTAGAACTATCATCAGTTCATTTCTAGAATGCAGTTCAAAGATAGCATTGGTACATTTCAAATTTCAATAATAAAAACTGTTTTACGAATATATACTAATACCACGAACACGTTTGCTGCAAAGCTTTCGGGTTTAAATTAAATAATTTAGTAATAAACGCGAGTTATATCCGTAAAATAGTTTTATTGAAATGTATAGTACTCGTGTAAATCTTAAAAAACATAAGGTTTAAATGTGGTAGAGAGCGGAGGTACGCAGCGAGGGTGAGCGTATATGCACATTTTAAAGAGGCCCTTAATTCTACACCTGGATTGCAGGTCCAAGACACAGTAGTATATCCTAACCCTGCAACGTGACGAACTTGACACAAGTACGGTGAATCCGTGGAATGATAAAAAGCTCATAAGTAGTTAAGGTGTGAAGGCATAACAAACAATCAAACATACATTATATATTCGCATATACATACAATACTTAGATGTACCTGAATAAGAAAGTTTGTTAAGTTTGTTTCACACGTATGCGATACAACAGACTATTTATCAGAGTCAATAGAAAAGAGGCATTCTGTATGTTAATTGAATGTAAAGACATAATTATCCATCTAATGGAATTTTGTTAAGTTATTGCGACTTACCATCAGCGAGGACTTTACCACATACCATCAGGTGGTAAGTATGTATACTAAGTATATATAAAAAGTAGAACAACTATCTTATAATCAGACACATAAATGAAAATATATATATAATACTTATTAAAAATTCTGGTACATTCTTATTAAACTATTAATATAAGTTAAAAAAATTTAAACCCCAGTAAATATACTAATAAAGCCATAATCCTACTCACATATACATATATACATACATACGTAAATATAACTTCATAAATATTATATATTATAGTCGATAACAATAATTATTGTTAGATAACATTTCACTCAGTTTTTTATCGAATAATTGAAGCAATAACATATCATACTATATATAAGTATATATTATATAACATACTACATGACTTACTAATAACAATATGTATATATACCTAGAACAACGTATTCTCTGCTTTGTCACTCTCACACTAACGATTTCACTCAACTGTGTGAAAGTGACAAAACAGAGAATATGTAATATTGGGTATAAATATATTTATAGGTAAAGGGGATGAGTTTGATTATCCGTCTTTCAAATACTATCTTTTTCAAATTTTCAAATACTATATAAGATATTGACATCATTTTAATCAATATCTTTAACAAAAATGAATCTTTTAAATGAACCCATAAATAACGAAAACAAATTAGTAATTAAAAATGTCCTTACAGTTTGCATTAATCAGAATTAACTAAGATTATTAATAAGCAGTAAGTACTTGATAAGCGATAAACCTAATAATTACATCATCTACTGATATTACGAAGTTAACGGCACCCGAAACAATAAAATAAATATATTAATATTATAAATAGTAATGTACCTAACATATTACTATTTATTTCATTTTTCTAAATTAATTTCAAAATTTAAGAGACTCTAACCATCACTTACTCAATCTATATCACTTATAAGATTTTTACGAAAGAATGATATTTTTTTATTGAACGGTTTTTGTTAAACAGCTATTTTTTTATTAATATGTAATTATATACATTATATGCTTATATAATAATAATCGTTATATAGTTACTAACATATTAATTCTTGAACGAAAATATAGTTCTGCCACGCTTGAGATATTTTACTACCAATAAATATATGTTATAAATGAGAAATGTGTATTTTTGATATATTTTTTACTATACCACTGAAACTAATGAACTGACATGATTATCTTTTAAACCTTCACTTAATAGTAAATGACTTTATTATTAAAATGAAACTTACGTGTGCTGAGCTAATTGCAGTTAAAAATCATAGACCAAATAAACTATGGATATACTTTTCTGAAATACATAAAAAGTTATAAATAAATTTCTATATATTTAAACTTATACCTAGATTGTTAATAAAAATATATTAACTCACTTAAATACTAAGCAAATATATTTTAATTCGCTAACAATTTTGTTTAAATATTATCTTCAATTGTAACAAAAACATAGACAATAAAGTAAATAATTGTAACATAAAAAACAAATACTTACGAAATCATTGTAGACGTAAATCCACTGCAGTTATATTATTTGTATATTATTATATTATAAAATTAAGACACAAGATGGCGTTGGTAGTACTTTTGAAACTGCACTTGTTTTTGCAATCATATATGTATTTATTTCTGAATATATATCTTAGGAGAACTAGTGTACTCTTGTGTTTTACCGAATATTTGACTTTTAATATAAATAGGTAAACCGTCTTTCAAATGGATGGATGAATACTTTTTATCGTGAAATCAACTTAACCTCGAAATCTGGTGTGACGGCGCGAAGTCGGCCCGCGATCTAGAGCGTCACATTGACTATTAATATTATTATTATTATTATTATTATTAAATGTTACTATAACACCACACTCAAGAAAATATATAAAACATCTTTTTATTTTAAAATTAAAATAATGTAAGGAGTGCTTAGATAGTTTATATATCTACATTAAAGCCATTAAAAAATAAAATTATGTAGAAATTATAATTTTATAATAAATACTCTAAGGTTAACATAATAATAATAAACATGCACAGTCTGAACACAATCTACACAGCTGCGGACTTGTTGGGACGACTCGGCGTGCCCGCTCTCTTGCTCTTCTTTGGTAAGATAGAAAGGGACGCAAGTACCGTGTCGGCTCCCGTCGTCGGGTCGGGCGACTTCGCAGATGTGACACGACCAGCGCTAGTACGCCGTCCGACTGTGTCGGAACCAGACGCAATAATGATTACATCAGAACACAAAGCGATAACGGAGTTGTTGAAACTGTTCAAAGACCTGCCCTGCCTCTGGGACCAACAACACTTACTGTATTGCAATAAAGAAGCGAGGATCCAGGCGTATGGAGTTCTGCTCGAAAAATTTAAATATTGTCAAGAGGATGCAACGCTTGACGCTCTCAAGAGAAAAATAGAAAATATGAGAACAGCATACCGACGAGAACATAAAAAGGTAGTTGGATATTAAGATAAAACTGATTTAATAATTACCATAGTGTTAATATTTAACTAACACGTCTGTCCTAGGTTCTGGCCGCAAAAGCAAATGGCATGAAAGAGCACCGTCCAACCTTGTGGTATTATGATCTTTTGAGTTTTTTAAAACTTAACATTTTCGAAGGCAAAAGGTCAAACGACGGCACAGAGACAGAAGACCCTGATGATAGTGAAGTAAGTCAAGCTTGATGTTCTCCATCTGTTCCGATGTTTGAAGAAGACTTTAGAGTATTAAATAAAAAAACTAATATGTCTTTACATTGAAAGCGTGTCTACAATTTAATTCCATTCTTAGAAGTTTAAAACTTTATACTAATTTATAATTTTGTGGCCATAATATCATATAAGTAATATTCACAGGAGACGCATTTTGAAGAATGTGAATACGCCTACGAGGATGTCGAAGAAGAAGAAGAGCCTAAGCCAAAAAAACAAAAACTTTCGAGTATATTAATTCCGGAACATAACAGTAACGAAATATGTCATAAAGAGGACGACGAGCTATCATCTAACAGCTTGAGCACCGAGTCACTGGCATTCGGAAGAACAATTGGTCTTCAACTAAAAGATTTGGACGGCTTCCAAAGAATCATCGCTGAGAAATTGATATCGGATGTCATATTTTACGCCAGACTGAATAAGTTAACTCCTAAGACTTCTTTACATTTTAAATAAAACACTGAAAGTGGCGACTGTTAATTGTTTCATTATCTAGCTCTTATATAGTAGATTGAGTTTAAACAGAATTGGATTACGGAGTGGCTCAGTAAACACTCCCCTCCCCAGAGAGCAATTCAAACGGAGCACCGTGACCCCCTTATCGTGCGCCACCGCGGCTTGCGGTGCGGCCGCAACCTGTCGCATTATACGCAACTTACTAGGATAACAGAACTTGTCAGGAGAAAACATGTTCCATTTAACTTACCCATTTGAAAGATCTTTGCCGTCTAGCAATGTTACACTGTTTTACACTGTATCTCTTGATGGATAAGACTTATTTTTCACTGTTCGTCCTAATAGCTCTGTAATGTAATGTGCGGTTGGCTCATGTCATTTACAATAGCGTGATTGTACGGAATATATAATATGAATGGCTTCATTTTAGCCTTCTCTTATCTATTTATCACCAAGATTAAGACTAAAATAGACGTCAACTTTGTATTCTATTTACACAAAGAGTCACTTTAGGTTTCTTTTAATTATAATTATCTATTATTATTTTAATATAAATTCAAATTTTGTTTAATCAACCTTATTAGTTTTTATTTATGGTTTGGTATATATATAATGTGTACTTGTATTACGTAAGTGTTATCTTAAGCACAACTCATTAGCTGGGTTATTAATTTTGGTAGAATACGAATTTAATATAAGATATTGAAATGAACGATTATTTCAGGATGTGAGTCATCAGTTATAATAACAAAAAATTTTTTTGGTTCCTCTTTTATTTTAAATCTTAACTATAAAGAAAAAATACTTTTATAATGTTAGTAAGCAGAAAGTAGGCTTATTACTAATAATTGATAAGTATCGTGGCTGAAGGCGCAAAATTTTGTGATAGTTTACTTACTGTCCGTTAAAAGCATCAAATCAATAAGAATTTTATTTAACTATCGCCATTTTCAAAATAGTAACATAGAATCTTAATATATATACAATAAATATAACATAAGTTATGTAACTATTTAGTATCGGATTGACGACAGACCAACCGTTCTACCAGTTTTGTGGTTGTCTGCTTATTTATTTGTTCGCGCGTCACTGTCAAAATATTGGAGGGAGGTTTGATGATATTTGATATGATTATACGTAATGGATCTATTCTGATACATTTTTATACTGGGAAACTGTCGATTTCTTTGAGCTGCAGAAAAGCTTACAGAAAAGACAAAAAAATATGAATATCCATAGGTTTCAAATGTTATTTGATTTGTTATTTAAAACCAAAGTTCTTAACTAGCTCATAACACATTAAGGACTTGTTATAGAAATTATAATAATATTGAACTAGTTACATTATGTATGAATGCCGCGACTCGTAAGTCTTTTGGACAGACGCGGCATTGTTAGCATTACAACCTCGTCCGACAAGATTGCCTTGTGTGTTGTATCCACGCGGTGACGTCGTGTGTCTGGGGAGTTGCGCAGTGCGCGCTGCCCACCCGGCGAACATATCCTGCAAGCAGATACATTCCACATTCCTGTTGCGCTAGCTTGAACCTTTTGCCTATCTAATTTAAATCTTATCACTATGATTTAAAGCATAAATTATATTCAGACGCTAAAGCTGTTTCTCAACCTAGATGCTTACACATGCGCAAATGCACTGAAATAAGAACATAGCTGCTGGGGTATGTCATTACAACACTTTACGTTTCTGCGCTCCTAGTAACTATGCCTGCTAAGCCGTGGCACGCGGTATTTTCTTCTGCCGAGTAAACAAGGACGCGCGGCTTTAGTTTTAAACAACGCCCATAAAGAAAGAAGAGTTATGTCAAATTATTATAAATCTGATTGTATGGGTATGGAGGATAATTTTAAAAATATACGTAAAATTAATATATATTAAATAGTTATTCAATAAAAAAAACACATGTTCTTAATAAAATTTATAAAATTAGTTTATCAAAATAAAATTAAAATGTTTGTATAATTTAAATTTTTAAATAAAATAAAAAAAATATTACCAAAAAAATAACTTTCCTAATTAAAATAAATATTTCGTGTTTACGATTAATCAGGTTTTTTACTAGCCGGAGTAGGAGAAAGAGAGAAGTAAAAAAAAATTATAATGTCCTTCAGAAATAGATCCTAATACACTTAGAAATAGCTTACAAAATAAGTCAAGAATTAATTAGATGCTCGGAAAACTAATATTCCTAACGCATAAGAGGGGATTCGATCATTAAAAAGTACAGTTATTGCGATGTAAACATAAATTAAATACATGGCAAATTTAATCATAATACAGTGGAATAGCATTCAATTTGTCATAGATGTAGAATTGGTGGCATCGGTTAGTTCCGGTCACTCAACTGGAATTAAAGCGAGATAGAGAATGAATGTGAGAGCGGCATGCAGATATCTCTTTTCCTTTATGAAGCCCTGGTAGCAAAGATCGTTTGCGTGTCGGTCGAGGTGGCGCGGTGCTCGGTAGCGCTCCGTGCCCGCCGCAGCCACCACCACGTGGCCCCCGAAGAGTCCGACCACTCTTAGATTAAATTCTACTTATTCCCGTTAGTTGTCACTGGAATTTAACTTAATCATTATTTTTAATTAAAAAGGCACTATATTGATTATGTATTGACTTATAAAAATTATAAAAAAAACATAATTATCGTTGATACTCATATTTTTTATTTAAGTTATGCTCAAAATGAGAAGTAATAATTATATTTTTAAATTGCGTTACAGCAAGAACATCGAATGCAGGTCATGATGACTTACAAGTGACATTTTAATGACATATTTTCTCCTTTTATAGAAGAACACATGTCGGCTCCTAATTGCTTTTTAAAACAGTCTAGTGATAATTAACACAAGTTTATGAGAAAAACCACTTTAACTACAAATAAAATACACCAACAACGTCACCTTCGATCTTTTATTAAAACAATTACTAAGATACCTACGTTATATAGATATTATGATTTTAAATATCACAAAGCTGTAGAAAAATAGTCAACTATGTATTTGTTAACTTACACAGACATACCCACGAGCCAGAGGTTATATATTATGACATTTAAGAATGTATTTTGTGTAACGAAATATCAAGAGCAATAAATTTTCAGTTATTTTCATTTTCCCGCCCAAAGCGTCAACGCAATGTAATCTGGCTTTCATCACATGACGCGATTTATACATTAATCTTGATATTGCCAAAATATTTTTGACAAAAAAAATATTTTAAACTCTAATACCGAGCAGTAAGGTCGATAAACACACACCCAGACGCAAAACTGAATTGGTATGGATACAAAAATTCTAACTTTGATAGTCGCGTTGGCCCGAGGCGTCGCTGGAAGATGTCGAGCAATTCAATTCGTGTTTACGAAAGGGACGGAGAACGATAGCATGTGCATGTTAGGGAGAGACAGTGAATAGTAATAGACGGGGGTTCCAATTGATTGCAAAGGGTGAGGCGCCCTTCGAGTCTATTGAGGTCCCGCGGCGGGTGGGGCAGCTATTAAAATGAAGCCACTCACATTTTTTTTGTTTCTCTCTTTATTTAATTTCGCGATGGAGGATAATTTGAATATGCAATTTACATGGCGGGCTTATTTGCACATATCATGCTCGTTACATTATAGTGTGGCGAGGTGTGGCGTGGTGTGGCGCTGTGTGGCGTTTTGTGGCGTAGTGTGGCGTATCGCCAAACGACGTAATAATAATTATTATTCGCTGTGAACTTACGTAATTCAATTTTTATATTTGAGTACATATCGAGATATCATTTATATATTTTAATTATTATATTATTACGTATTTAGTTATTAACACAACATTTTAAGCTTTAACATAACATTAATAGATTTTCTAGTTAAGTAAAAATATGAAACTCTCTACATAAGTATGTATGTATGATAACATTATTGTTATTTAATATAATTATTTAATCTACATATATTATTAAAAAGGCGATTATAATATTATTATAAATAATTAGTAACTAGACACATCACTAATAAGTAGATTACAGTATAACTGTATCGTACTGAAAATGTCGCATTGCAGATGTACACAACAGGTGTGTGGTAGTTTTGTATCACTATCGAGTTTAGTGACGCAAAATAACATTATAGGCTTTGTATTGGTATTCCTATTTAAACAAAAAAAATTTAAAACAGAATATGAAGAAAACTCGACAAGCCTCTCTATATTGTATAGTATAGTTAGAATACTTCATGTAAATAAGAAGAATACATGTTTTATATAATAGAGTTTTAGGCAGGCAGAAGGCCACGTGACACGAGGAGCCGTGTATCTCAATAGAGTTTATTATCAGTTAGTATCTAGTGATAACAAAGTGTCGGTGGCAGATCTATTATTTATAATTAAATGTTTAATAAAAATGTTTTTTAATTATGAGAACTGTTTACAATTATTTGTAATTATTGTCCATAAGTAATCGTTTTCATTTGCCGTATTTCTCGATAGGTCAGGATTTGCCATTAACATTAGGTGTCCCATCACTACCGACACATGCAGTCTATTGTAGTGTCTGAGAAGAGATCCTGCGGTCATTAATAAAACATATCTACTAAGAGATCAAAAAACATAATTACAATTTTATTTGGGAATTATTAGATTATTTGCGTTACTTTTGAGATTGTAGACTCAGCAAAAATTTATTTCAGTAAAGGTTTTAACAAGGTGTTTTTGTCAAAAAAGTAGTGTAGATATAAAAAACCAAAACTAATATGTTTATTAAAAGTCACCTAACAGACACACATTCGATATTAAACTTTTGCTTATATAATATATAAGTATATTTATATGTGTATCGGAGTTTTTAAAACTTTATTACTCAAATAATATACGCTACTAGCTGCAACTAAACCTTCCGTTTTTTTCTTGAAAACCTTAAAAATTTTAGACGAATTATAAAATACAAAGTATATGTGTTTTATAAGTTAATATAGCTTCAAAGCAATTTGATACGTTGACTAGTGTATAAGAATATCGACAAATTTATTAAGAATAATGATAGACATGATTTTAATAAAGGGAACGATCATAAACTTACTTTGCCTATTTTTCTACATAAAAAAAGTAGGCAACTCTTTCATAGGTATACATTTTTACAAGCTCCCAGAAAACATGATATTATTAAAATACAACAAATTGCCAAAAAAAATTAATGGCCACTTATTTGCTAACGAATATTTGTAATACGTCTGATTATTTAGATCATAATATTTCTTGGGAACAAGGTCTTCACTGTACATATTTCAACATTATGACAAGTTTTAATAGTCTTAAAGTTTGATATAAAACAAAAAAAATGAAATATTGAGATAAGAAGTTGTTAAATTATTATTTATGTAATCCGCGGTGCCATATCTGTTATCTGTCTAATGCTGACTCACAAAAATGACAAACGCTAATGAGTGTGCGAGCCCCACTGCATTAACTTCCTGGTTAAGAATAATGTCATATTATTTTTTATGTACTTATTTCATTGTTTCTAGCGGTTTTTAGATTAAAAAAAACCACTTGATCAATTTCACTTAAAAACTATTTAGCTCTATTGATTGACCAAAACTAAGTCAATAACATATAATAAAGTCGGGAGAAAATTAAGCCGAAAAAAACACTTATCTACACACATATACATGTTTGTAATTACAATGATTTTATGATGCAATAAGGTAATAATAGTACCTACTATATTAAAGGCCTATAACTACCTAGTTATAGGCATTTAATATTGTAAAAATTGCTTTTAATAAAATATAATATAAAACAAAACACGGCGAAAAAACAAAATGCCGCGACATAATGACTATTTCTCTAATCAGATATTTAAATAAAAAAACTAATTTCAAGAAATAGGTTGAAAAGTATTACGACAACATCATTGTTTATTAAATCTATCACATATCAGTATATTTACTAATTTTTTAATGTCTGAAGATATTGCTGAAGGCGACAACATTTTTTCTTATTTAAATATAAATATTTAGATAAGTTTTTTATTAATATTCTCCATTAAGTACAATGTACGAGGTACTAATAATGATAATGTCCTCGTAAACCTTGAAAATAATGTTCAGCGGAAAACAAGGACCACTCAATAACGATAGAAAATATATTTTATGGTCAAAAGTCAATCGCGGTCGAGTCGTAAACTACTCACAATGGATCGTAAAGAACTTTATTGTTCACTAAAACTAGGAGGCACAGGTACCGTCAGCTCTCAACATATAATATTTATAATATAATTAATATATATAATTCCACATATAACCTCTTTTTTCGATATGTTTATTTTGTCTCCTTGCTTATCTAAAAAAAAATAATCAAAGGTTGGTGATGACTGGATAAGTTATTATATAACTTCGTCTGTCTATTTATTCTGTCTTATCTATGAAACAACTAAATAGTAATTAACTACATCTTTCATAAGATAATAAAAAAATTGCAGCATTTTATTTAAGAATTATTTGTGAAATGAATTTTGTTTTGTGTGATATTCTAATTGTTCGTGTTATTAATATTGTTTTAATAAACAAATATTTATAATAAGTGATAAATTACTGTCTATTCTCTGTAGGTACCACGGCAGCCATGACTACCCAACAACACTGATAACCATATGTTTATAACATCTATAATTATATTATATACCTATTAATTTATCTGTATTCATTTTTAAATAACTTGTAAAAATAGATAAGTATATATGACGCACATAACTTTGTTATACTTACATTCTAAATATGATTATGTGTTTGTTTGTAACGTTTTTACTACTACTATGAAATTTTCTACACAAGTCCAGAAAAACATTTAAGTATTTCTTTCATCCTGATCCAAGTTCTATTCGGAGGTTTAAATAACTTTTAAATGGACTTTAAATTCCTATAAAAGTAAAATGCTGAAGAAGCCGATATGCAAAGCTAGTAATATACGTAATCTAATACTAACAAGGCGTCTGTCTGTACGTCAAATATATTTGGTGAAAGTAATTCAATTGTTAAATACCTATCTAATCTTTCTTCTGTTTTTGTTGGACGAAAACTACTGCACGAATTTTGATAAAACGTAATTTTAGTAACAAACTTTGTATTTGAATTAAGAAATAGAATTTAATTAAAAGAAGGAAGAAACTATTCACTGCAAGACATTTAAAGATTAGTCTTAAATTAATTTACAGTAAAATTAAAAGAGACAGATATACTGAAACAAAATTATTGTAAGTAAAATGAAATCGCTAGTAATAGATGTACAAAGCCTCAGTAAATATGAAAACATCAATTAAAATAAAGATATTAACTCAATATATATAATAAATATAATAATATTAAACTCAAGAGGCAGCGAGTGTCTCACTATATGTTATCTGTTGCTGTCACTCGGCTGTCTCCTTATCACTAGACGTGTTAATTAGTATGTTTATTAAATAAATATAATGGAGAGGTTTATTTTATCTTTGTTTATGTAATAACTGCTAGCGATTGAGATATCTCAAACTACAATGATATATTGAAAGACAGACAACTTATTACTTTTTGTTATAGAAACCGGATAAAACCGGTTAAAAGTGATCCTTTAATTTTAATTTTATTCATTTATCTTTGCATAAATACCTATAACTATGAAAATGATGTCCATTGAAGAAAACATCTAAAGAAAATACTTATGAAGAGTTATAATTAGCGAGATCCTTTTAAAATATATCAATGATAAATAATATATACTTTATATAAACAATAACAGAGCCATTGTTTAAATATATATAAATTGCGGCAAATATTTCTTTTTATTTATTTTTTGGGTATTCAAATCGAGAATACAACAGTACCTACTAGGAAAGCGTGTCACACCTTAGACTACAGCCAGTCAGCTTAACATCAGGCTGGCGGTAGTCAAATGCCTACCTGTTCAGCTTTAAAAAAAAAGTATAATGACTAAGTCTGTTTATGTGTTTATTTATTCACGTAATACGAAACAAGCATGAAAGTCAAGAATTTAGATTTTCTGATATAATTTAGATATAAATTAACAAATAATATTTTGTTATTGTAACTATATCTAATTAAACACAAAAATTACTTTCCAATTCCTTATATTATTGCAGAAGGAACAGAGGACGAGGGATCCACGACAAAATGGGTCGAGCCAACCGGCTTACGACCTTTACTCGAAACAAAAACGATAGTTAGTTTCTCACCTTCTTCATTGTTATTTTTAAATAACTGCCTATTTTATTTTTACACCAGTACTTTATTATTTGCTAAAATGCAGGCGGGTCTTGCAAAATTTGTACTGTTACTTTAAGTGCAAAATTATAACTATAAAGCTAAGTGTAGACAAGGACAGTATGAGACGCAACACCCTCAGTGTATGCACCGGGTGTTTTTGGAAAAACGCGAGTGTCTCAAATTGTGACATTTATTGTAACACAAAAATCAGTGTCTCAACAGCGACAGTGTGAAAACTTTAGCCAAGTGTCAAGCGTGCGTGCGTGCGAACGCAACATAATTTTAACATGGGTCTAAAAAGAGTCAATGTTAATAACAATCTTTCTTTCAGTTTATTAAAGAAACTGTATAGGTACGATTATACATATATGAATGTGTATATATATACACATTCATATATACCTACACACGTTAAAATACTATAAAAGTATCAATATTAAAGTTAATGTCTTACATTTATATCTGAATTTCTGTGGTAGTCTTGACCTAGCTTTAGACTTGGCTATTTTTTCAAAAAAGTGCCGTAAACAGATACCTACAGTTTCTGAATTACTCTTCTTATGCGGCTCCTGGCTACTGGCTCCTGGCCCCTAATAGTTAAAAATTTCTTTTAAATAATATACTTAAATACAACATATAACTTCTTGGTGGTAAAGTCTGTCTGTAGTTATTTTACTGCGGCTCGTATTAGGGCCGGTTTGACCGGGACACGTCACGTATTTTTAATTTGATGAGTGAGTGAGACGGATGCACAAAACCCATCTCTTCTCCCAGGAGAGGATTCTACTGTTCCAACTAAACTTAAAAATAATAATAAATACATCTTCTTCTCAATGAAATGATTTTAAATTGCCAAATATATATTATATTATTAATTGTTCTAGACGTACAGTAAACTGTAGTGATGTACCTCCTTTGCTCAACCTCCAAATATGAATGGTTAATCCAAGGCAAGGTGACGGCCCTGACGAAACGCTCCTACACTCGTAGGCCTCGATTGGCCAAATTTTGTGATTTTATTTATTAGTTAAAAACAACTCTGTCTGTAATTTTTAATTTAAGAATTAATTTATTTTGTTATAATTATATTGTTATGGAAGATCGGAGTCTTCTGGCACAGGAATAATTATATTATTCTTAAAAGAAGACTTCCACTTTGTTAATATGTATGACAGTTTGAAGTTGAAATAAATTATTATTATTATTATTAACTCTACGATTTTACCCTACATGATTAAAAACTTTTAAAATAATGGGTTTTTTTAAATAAAAATAGCCTTTTTAACAGAAATAATGTAAACATGTGTGTGACTCTAGTTGCAGAATCATCGAAATATTACAGATTGGTACAAACACACAATAAATTTGCTTTATAAGCATATAATATAAGCATCTTAAATTAGTTTAATTGCTATTTACATAATGACAAAATAACTAATTATCTAATAATATATTTTATTATTTTATTTTTAGCGGGTGATAACCCCTGACTTGTTTCTATCTCGTCACGCCATTTTTATTATTTATCACAACTTAGTCATAACATAGTAAGTGAGTGAGGACACCACGCACAGGATATAATATATATAAATATCAAAAAATATATTTTTATAATAAAATCAATGAAACTTACTAGCGGGGACCTTCATCTCTCGATGGGAGTTTGATATCCTGAAACAACAAAGATATATAATAATAATAATACTGAATTATAATTAATAACTGAACAAACACACATCATTTATCCTGAAATATAATCTCAGAGTCGACAGATAGTATACTTTATATGAACTATATACTTAAATATATATATTGTGAGATGGTATGAGTCTGTCTTTTAGTTGATAGTTTTTAGTTTAAATGTGGTACTTTTAACTTCTTATTCCATCATCATCACATCACTGACGTCACACTTAAAATATATGTTGAAATATCATTGAAAAAGATTACATTTTAACCTTAAAGATATTTCTTTATTTTTAATAACTAGATTTAGATGTAGTTTTAATTTTTTTTTTATTCTTGTTATGTTAATCTTCCTTCATTAATAATTAATTAATAAACATTAAGTAAAACACACTGACTCAACCTTTTCTTATATTCAGACATGTGTTTCCTTATTTCATCGACTCCGCTTCGAGACCAAACATAGTATATATGTTATTGAATAGCATTTATCACAACTAAATAACAAAATACAATAACATAAATAACAACAAACACATGTTAACAAGAAAACCAAAAAATCAGCTTAAGGGGAGAAAATTGAATACTCGTTTGGTACAAAATATTTAGTAGGTAAAAATAATTTTTATTGTAACAATATGAGGGTATTATAAAAATTACTTGCATATTTTATAACAATAAATGTACAAAGCAACTTCACTACATTATAATACATCCAGTTTCCTAGAAGACTGTCCATATCTGGTGGTGGTGATGGTGTTGGGTCTTTTTTTAATAACGTCATGGGGGTACAAAATATTGGTAAATAGGGAAATTTTAATTTTTAACTTTTCGCAATTTATTATTTATGTATTTAGAAGCGTTTAGAAGTTCCTCTGAACACAATGTGTGTCCGAGTGTGGTGTTCAAAATAGAGTCTATTGTCTGAGTCAATCACTTTGTTTCCAAGTCGTCAGCCACGAGTTGGAACGAATCATTATGAATGGTTCTGCGTTGTCTGATTTATCCAGAAATTTTCCATTTCCGTGAGTGAGCAAGTGTTAGAATGAACAAACAAACATCTCTTATGTAAAATAATTTTACCAGATCATAAAAACAAGACAATTTTGCCTGAGATCCAGTGACTTGTTATAATGAGGGAAACGAACTGAACCGAACAACTAAAATCATTCGTCTAGGTCAGGGATGGCGAACTAATGCCACGCGTGCGAAAAGTGGTACGATGGATAAATTTTATGGCACAGCACAGAAACAAAATTAATTTATAAAAGATATCTTTTTTGATGGAATAGAATTAAAATTATTAATCTACATTTAATTTATAATTTATGATGTACATTTGTAATACTGAATACCTATTTCAGTATGTTAACTATAGAACCGTTAAATTGTACATTTTTATTTTAAAAATATCGCATGAATTCTCTCGGGTAATATAAAGATGCGCATTAGATAAAATTTAACGCATAGTTTCAACACGTTAACATTTTGAATGATATTTTATTGTGGCACGTTACCTGTTTGAAAAAGTATTTATTTTACTTTGTGGCACGAAGATGAAAAAAGATTCGCTATCTTTGGTCTAGGTTTATCCGTTTGGAAGCTGTGATGAGACAAACCAAAACATTTATACACATACCGATCTTTTAAAACTCTGTGTTTTACCGTCGAGGGTGTCTGTAACTATTTGGGAAATATTATAATGTAAATATATGATTAATGTACACAAACAACTGACTTATTTCAGATATGTCAATATTTGTATGTACTTCCAAATGACCTTGTATGTAGTAGTTATATACTATTCCAGGTTAAATCTAAAAACCCGACAGCAATAAGTAAAATAACTTTATTATTCATATTATTAGAACAACAACTCTAGTATTTTCTAAGATTTTCATGAGTACACATTTGAAATAAAACTATTTTTTTACGGGTATGAACACGATTACTGCAAAGCATTCGAAACGTCGGATTACAATAAAAATGTAACCAAATTATACGCGAGTTTAATCCGTAAAAAATAGATTTATTTCAACAACAACTCTCTTATTTAAAACAAAATATCAGCTTATCAGAAAATAAACAAATCTTTATAGAGATATAAATGTCAAGGTCTGATCCGACTGGTCTGATCTGATCTGATTGTATTTATATCCCAAACTGATATTCGCTGAGAAGACGTCGGCGACAGAATAAGCCTTGCGAGGCAAATAAAATTGTGCTCCCTCGCAAAGAGAGACTGAAAGAGATATTGCGTAAACTAAAAAAAACGGACGATGCATTTTAATATAATTAAAACAATTTATTAAAAAGCAATAACAACTCATAACAAATTGTAAACTGAATATTTTGCTTGCTCCTGATTAAAACTAATGAAGTAATACATGACTTAAATCCTTTATGTAATTATAATGTCTATCTATATTATAATTACATAGCTCAGTTCTCGTTAGACACAAATAAACAAAATAGTTTATATACCTGAGAGTTGCTCTGGTTTAGATCAAGTCTCGATGTAATTAAATGTACGGTTTATTTTAACATTTATCAATTTAAGACTAACTATTTTAAACACAAGGTTCTTTACAACCTATATATTAATTATTTGAAATTAGGTGAAATAGACTACCAATATTATTATTCTTCTTCCATTTGACCGAATCCAATATCGAGCAATTCGAATGGATGATGATCCAGTTCTTACCGATCGGCTTGATACTTTGTCCTTGCGAAGATTGGTCATCTCTTTGCGTTTTCTATCTCATTTACTATGGGGAGTGCTCTGGGAAGCTGTTCGGATTGTTATCCGCCGCTGAATTCCACCACCACAATGCACGTCATAAGCTTTAATACCACACGCACCACCTCGACAGCGGGCAGTGAAGCACAGTGTACTGTACAAGACACTTCGTGCCACGCACCACCACCTTGTGGAATCAGATTTCTCATGCGGTGTTTCGGAAACCAATACGATTTAGGGACCTTCAAGGGCTTATAAATTTTTAAAAAGCTGGTAACACACTTCAGACCCGTCAGGGCGTGAAGGTGCTCATGGGCGGCGCTGACAACTTTTCATCAGGTGGCTCGCCTGTTAGTTTGCCCCCTACGGCATAAAAAAATATATATAGATAAATGTAGAATAGTTGTGTCTCAATGTAAACTAGGGTATGACACTGTCATAGTAGTATACGGTAATTAATGATGTATCTATATGTGTTAGTGTGGGTGTGTGTGTGTGTTTGTGTATGTATTGTTAACGATCTTTGATATCTCAGTTATAACTGTACAAGTAACGGATAATAATGGTAGTTTTATCTCCTTCCAACTGACTCAGACAAGGTGGTACCATCGTTATAAATATAAGGAGTAGATGCCTTAATGTTTACTAAAATTTTGAAACAAATAAATACTCACTGGAAATAAAGGTGCAACAGCAGCGGCCTAAAGACAAGCAAATAGGTTTGTTGCTAAGCGTCGTACGAATACTGACCGGATCGTCACCGTATCAGGTAATTTGTAAAGTGCTTCAGTGTTATATCAGATTGGTTTATTATGTTATACCGCTAGGGTTTCAGCCGCTGAATAACTACTACTGTTAGGATATCCCAGAGCAGTAGCACAACGATAGATAGCCTAAAGCCTTCCTGATACATCCTATGAACCTGGCTATCGTAATCAGAAATTAGTTTACAAATCCTTCATGTAGTTTATAAGATTAGCGCGTTTAAAAAGACAAACAAACTTTTTCGATTTATAATATTAGTAAAGATTAAAAATAAGAACAATACTTGGTTGCTCATGCTTGGCTACTTCTAGTTAAGTTAGCATTAATGTCAGGATCTCAATCCCATCGACCTCACTTTGGCCATGTAATGATCTACTTTGCGCTCAGGTTTTTATCCTCAAAACAACTAAAATAATCTCGTATTCATTATAGCCGCGTGTATGCAGTATAATAGTTCTACTAATTTTAGTTATATTAAAAAATACTAACCTTTTAATTATGTAAATCGTCAGTTTAACATCGTAGCAGGAATTGATAAAGTTGATAATATTCTCCGACCTTTCAATAAACGTATTGACCTGAGACCAGTGTCCTTGTGATGTTGTCAAATGTATTATGTACACGTTCATACGAGTTAGATGACGTTGTATCGTATAATGAAATAGGACGAACACTAGGCACTAACATATAGTAGATGAATAAAATAATATATATAATATTAAAGTTTTTAATAAAAAAAGAATTTCAATATAATTTAGTGACAATAGTTGTGTCAGCTCTATCAGAGGCTATTGTTGTTAATCTAATTCACAGCTAACGAGGCCAAAAAACGGTAAAATAAAAAATCTGCCAACTGACATTGATTCTATCGTGCTCATAAAAAACGAACACAATGCGTCGACTAACGCCACGCGTCCCGCTACCCTCTCGCTGCTTCTAATCTATAAGGACGGTATGGTTCTATCTCCGTATAGCACTCTAATTTTATCCGTAATCCGTTTGTATAGAACTGCTTTTCAACTGACAGTTCTCATTAGAACTCTAACAAATTAACGTTACAAATTGAAGCTAGCTTGGAATCCGTCGTCAAGCGCCGCGACGTTGCCGCTCCGACGGGCAACAGCGCTTCTCACTGCTATGTATATGTGTGTACGCTGGCACAACTGGCGCCGAATATTTATTGTATACTAACAGAATACTGACTAAAGCTTAGGGCGACAGAGTTCCATTCAAGAAGGGAACTAAATTATAGTCCTTGTTTGGTGTATATTAGGGTTCATTTTATTAGAAGTCTAATTTCCATGAGACCTTGTTATATTAAATAGGTTTTCTATGTGACCGTCCAGGTGGCTATGTATAGGTTGGATTTGAAGTGAATATGAACGACTCCGGCCTCAGTCCAGACATATTAATTGCAATCAATAGCTCTCTATAATTTTAAAGGTATTTTGTTTGAAGTCACGATAAAACGTGATCACTTACTTTATACATTAGTATTGCAATTTGTTCAATCGAGGAATGAACTGAAATATTTAATTGGTTTCACTTTTCTTACGCTTCGAGTCTTTTAATGTTTTAGTGATCGACTGTTATTACAGACATATGTCCATTTTTATTGGTCTTCAACAAAGTTACTATTATTTGAAAAAACATCTTAAAATATTTGGAATTATGTCATTATTACGATATTGCCGAATTTTGATAATAATACGACCACATTTTCATCATAAATACCTAAAATATGCTTGTGTATTATTATCTTTAAAAATGCTTACAATATTGTATGAAAATGAATTTAATACAAAAACCCGCAGTTTTAATGTTTCAGGTTTTTTCAGTTAATCTTTAATTGTTAAATCATTTCTCTTAATATAGTCGATAACTCTGTAAATAGGGAATAAATATAAAATAGCGAATCAAGAAACTAACTACAATAAAGGTGATGAAATATGCTTATTATATTAAATTAAAGTTTCTCAGGTTATCATCCTAAATAACATAGTTCTGTTATTTAGGATGATGTTTTAAAAAGCCATCGAGATTGTCTTCAATCTAGGATTGTAGATCGTTTTTCGGCTGTTAATTCAACTTCGAAACCTATCCCATCCTAATTACAAAATCTTATTAATATTCTTGTACTATTAAAACACGTAAACATATAATAGAATAACATCTAAATCATGATGAAAAAAGGTCCAGAAATAACTCAACAGACAAACAATTAAAATTTTTAAGTTTATTTAAATGACAAAAAAACTTGTCAGCTATGAAAAAGAAAATATTAATATTAGATTAGATCTGGAAAGACATATTTATAACGAAAAATTTACATTTTAAGGGTATTTTTCAGGAGGACGAGACAGCGGTCTTCTCAAGAATGAGTTACGAGAATTAGCCATCACCTGTAATAACTGTAGAAGAACTCCTTATATTTTACTGAAAACAAGACTATTATATTAAAACTTTAGTTACATCTCAAAGAACTAAACTACAGGTATCTATACTAACGATGCACCCGACTCCGCGTGGGTGACAAATTCTCATCATAGAACTTACGAATCATATTTGTTAATTTGATATTTTTGACCAGTTCCAGCAATGCTATATCTGTGGTTTTGTTAACAAAAAACACCATGTTTGATTGAATTGATAGAAAAAAAACTACTAAAATGTACGACTTTTCTGTATATTCCAAACAACAAAAATCAGCCGAAACAGAGATCCGATGGATGACACGTTATTAATTTAATAAAGCCCTGAACAATAGAAATGAACATTACTGTATTTGATTCAATAAAACCTATGCTTTTGTTATAGATACGTTTCTTTTTGTTATTATTTCATTGTTAATTATATATATCATTATAAATAGTAAGGAGGCACATCTGTTAATATATAAGTAACGAATAATTACAATAATCTGTTTTGGAGTCCTTTATTTAACAATTTTCATAGGTTGTCTCAGAGGATGAACGACTTAAATTTATTCTTAACTGCTCGGAAACATTTTGCTTATAAATGTATTAATACATCATTGATTTAATAGTATTTGGTAGATTTTGTAGGTTTCTTTGATATCTATAAATACAAAAAATATATTTAATTGTGTTTAAATAATTAAAAACTTTTTAGAAAAGAGAAAACTCGCCGCAGCGTGAATTCGACACACAACATGATATCGACCTCCGATGACCATTCCTTGGTAGAAGTAGAAACATTTTTATTTATTTTATACTATTATTTATACCTATATATCTATATATTTTAGGTTATAGAGGACAGAAAATTATAAATCTTTTATCTCAATTCTCTTTGTTTATCCGTTGCTCGCAGTTTCACCCGGGGACGAACTATTTATATTTATTTATTTTTAATATAATTAGAAGCGGTAAAGTAATTTAAGATAATCTTAAACCTTCCTCATAAACCTGCCTATCATAGTTAGAAAGAATTCTTCAAATCCATTCAGTAATTTAGAGTAAAAGAGCGTTTAACCAAACAAATTCTTTAGCTTTATAAATACTATTAGTATAGATATATAGGTATATATCCTTTGGATATTACGAGTACTTCTGCTAAATGACTGAATTCAGTTCAGTTGCCCTGAGTTGGTGTCAGAGCTCAGCTCGAGTCGTCTAATTTCAAATCCGCTTTTTTGTGCTTTGTAATACTGAGTGAACGAGAGGAACTTCAAAGTCTTAAATCTTAAGCTTGTGAATTATTTACATTATTTATTTATTTATTTATTTATTAAGTATATTATTTACTGCACACCATACATATAAAAAATATTTAAAAAAAACAATATATAAAAACATAAAAACAAGTAAAAATACATAACAACAAAAATTACTAGTTATTTGAGATTATACCTTGGGGTGTACAATAATTATTGTAGTTATAGAAATCCTAATACACCGAATTCCTTATGATTTTGTTAGTGTTTCAACATTGTCTGATTTGTATCTTTACATTTTAAAGAAAGTTAAATAACAGCATTTTTAGGTATCATAGGTTTCTTCTTATTGCTATGAAGCGAATCCTCTACATCTACTTCTACTTCTACTTCTTACTATAAGTTTTATTTCGTTCGTCTACAGTTAGTCCTGGGACTCGTTCAGAACGGGTGATAAAGAAATCCTCGGTATCTTCTCTAGACGTAGACCTGCTCCATAGACATCACCACAGAAATTTTAATAGAAAAAAAATACATCATATTATAACTATAGAGCCGAACATGCTAAAAAAAACTGCCTTTCCTTTAAAGTCATAACTATAGACATTAAACATATCGTTTTAATTTCCAAATATAAAGATATCGTTTTACATTACATAGTATTACAAATTTTATTATATTATTTATCTTTTACAAATTTTAAATGAATGTATTAAAAACTTTATTTATTTAATATTACACTGAATAAAAAGACGAACGGCTTTGTGATAGATTTAGTTCTAATTCTAATTCATATCCAATTAATTACAATACTTGTACCTCTTATCTTCTGAAGTAAACAAAGATCCTGTACAGTAATGTAATATTTCCTAGAAAACTATCAAAAACAAATATTTCACAACGAATTGTCAATATAAAAGGACTAACAAATGAAGAATGGAGTTCGAAAATCGACTGAATAAGTATTCTAATTTTAAATCAAACTCATACTATGCTCGGTTATCAACAACAATATTAAAAATGGCCACCAAACAATAAAACTTTATATGTAATAGAGGTGTGTGCGTTTATTGCTTTGTTTTTTACCTATAATCCGCATTAAGTCCGTAATTAAAGCAGCTCTGAACATCCGCGTAACAAATCACAAGTCATTACACGCTAGGTACATAAATGATTTTCTCAATAGCATTTCTGAATACGATAATTAATTACTCATTGACGTAACCGCAGTTTTCCGAGTCTGCCAAGTCGAGCTGGCAACGTCGCGTCCAAGCTAGGACCGCCGCTGGTAGAAAGCGCGTTTCTAATCTCAACGCAGTCATTGACTCCGGCGTCGCGCGACTTCGTTTTAAAATACCGCTGCATATTTATCTGCATCATGTACTGCTGTTTGAGACGGACGGACAGATATGGACGTTATTACATCACTGAGCCGCCGTAACACATTATATAGCATTTAGAACTCAAGAAACAAGTAACTTTAATAAATTCATATAGTTTAAAGTGTATCCAACAAAGTAATTAGCAACTGTAACAATAAAAATGATATATAATTTAAATAAAGCTAGTTTTTGATTATTTTAACAATTATTTATAAAAAAAATAACATTTTACCGACGGTATTATTTTGTTACTTATTGAAAAAAGAATTAAAATAATTGAAAAATTTCAAAAACTTTTAACTTAATGCTGCAAAAACTACAATGTAATAGTTTTACATATTTTTATCTTCTACCTATTAGTTAAATTAGCGATTAAATGTAAACTATGCTTTAATAAAAGTAAAAACACATTATCGGCAACTACACAAACACACAGACAGACTTATAAATATATTTTGACGTCACGTATGTAAATAAGATATCAATTCAATCAATAATAATCAATTACTTATCAATTCATTAATCTCTTGTATATATTACAACACTAAAATATTATTTTTTCTTACTAAGAAATCTATTTAGAGTACACAATTAATTATTAACTTCAAATATATATATAATACGACAGTACAGTAGGTATGTAGTATGTACGCAGTAGTCAGTCCGTGCTGAGCTATCTCCAGGTGTCACCGCTATCATTCTGATAAGCAATCTCTTATCAGCTTCCGCTGCTCGCAGCTGCTGACGGCATCATCATCAATTTGCAGTTTTACGTCAACTTAGTTGCGCAATACTTTCTCTGTATTATAATTTTACTGAAACTAAGACAGTCTCTATAATATATTAGATATATATTTTCTAAACAACAAATCTGTCCCATAAATATTTTAATAGTTTAATTCTATAAAGAACTACATATATCGTAATATATATATATATATATATATATATATATATATATATATATATATATATTATATGTCGTCAAAAAATATTAAGTATTACAGTATTTTTGAGTATTATAAAAAGATCAGAGAAACTCAGTATTTTCAAGATATATTGCAGTATTTGGCCGTCTGTATTCAGTAATAATAAACAATATGATCTGTAGGTATGTCTTATAATATTCTTCATACCGCTTGCAATACCTACTAACCAAATCTTTTATCTGTTAACATTTTGACAGAATCCACGTTTCAGTAAACAAATTGCTTCTAAAGTAGTAATAGCTCTTAAACATTTAAATATTCAGTATTTTTAAACGCTCAGTAATACCTAATCGATCTAAACCTTTTTTCTATCTCCATATAATAAGATAATAGACCGATTTTGATAAGATTGCTTCGATATCTTAGTGTTGAAAAATCAAAGCATTATTTCTCAGTATTGTGAAATCATCAATAGATTTTCGTAGATAAAACTAGTAGCAAATAAAGTAATAATATTTAAATATTATAATATGATTAGTTCTCTTTGTATCAGTCTCCTGCGCAGCCTCGCGGCCAAGGTCCTGTTATCTACACGCTCGTTATTATAATTTAAATCACCGAATATTATAATAATATTATAATTAATCTGACCAACTTTAATAATTAAGTATATGTTATGTTTATTAAGGAATCATTACTATATGCCTAATTATTTGTCTACGCTCTTGATTATCTTCAAAAACATATAATTAACATACTACTTCGTGTATATTTAACTCTAGTTTTATTGATTAATATAATGTTTTTTGTGAAATAAATCCCTTTGTGATCTGATCTGCCTTAAAAATAAAACTTCTTATAACTCCTAACTTCTATAAACGCCGTACGACGAGATTACTTTGTTTGTAGTTCTTTACACAAGTATCAAAACATACAAATAATACTTATAAGATAAGGTACCTTTATATATACTAAGCATGGTCATAACTACAGTTACGATGAAAAAAAAAATACATTTGAATTCAGAATCTGTCATTTCTACACAAGCATCCATTTTGTTTTCTTATTTACGCGCCAAACATTGTTAAATATTTTTTTGATATAGAGTGTTGTTTTTTGTGACAACTCACACAGAGAAATATAATATGTTAAACTCTCCTTCCGATTGATATTAGTCGCATGTTTTTCTATCTAACTATTGACAGGTACAATGAAACATCCTCTGTTTGTGATAGAAACAGATATACGAACACGAGTAATGCGATTAGAGAAGTTAACGAAGGAATGCTGTCTCAAAGCAAAAGATTTTATCTTGGGAGATTAACATCGAATCTGTCGCATGTTTTGAAACATGACTTAGAACTTGCAGCAGATTTTTTAGAGTCGCCCTGAACATTAATAACTTGTGAGTTTCAAACTGATAGAGTTTTAAAATCAAAACAACTTCTCAATGGGTACGAAAAGGCAGGTCACCGAACATTTTATTTGTTAATTACAATTTTTAATATTATACAATGTTTAAGTTTATCTTCATAGAAGCTTCCCAATTACTCAGAAGAGTACAACGTGGTTATTATCTGTATGGAGTTGTGTTAGCTATCACGAGATGACTGATCTATATTTTTTACGAAAAAAATGTTGGCACAAGTAATACGATTCTTGAGGCGATGATTAAACCACGTAACAACGTTATGTTCCGTAACAGAGGGTCGTCCATTTAGCAACATTCACCGCCGCGTTATAAAACTCAATAAACTCAAATTTGCACTGCAGACTTTATCAAAGCCGAAGACTACCCGTCGTTTAGTTTATAATTTGGAGTAACAGTTAAGAATTTTCGAATATAAAGAGTGCGTGTTGGCTTCTCTATTCAATCTGATGCTTGCCGCTGAATTTCATCACCACGATATCGCCGGCATTATCATCCTTACCACCTGGATGCGTGGTAATCTTCTACTGCGCGGTTTTCAAGGACCTCTTTTCCACGTACCACAAAGTTGTGAAATAAATTTTCTTCGGCGATGTTTCCAAATAGCCGGCGGTGTCGCCGGTGTCTTCGGATGTTGCAAGAGTTCAATGTTGGCGGTGATCAAATGTCACCTATGCCTTGCACGCTCGTCTACCCTCCTCTTTTATAAAAAAAACGCTTCCCTTTTAGGATGTGACTTATTTAGGTAATCAGCCCTTGAATACCATCGACACATTTATATTATTCTTAATTGTATGATGTATGACCTTCAACCCACCCTCCTCTCAAGTCCTGTAATGCCTGGTAAGAATAACATTAACATAGTTATGGCTTATAATTCGATACGAGTCGTTTGGTTTCAGCGATTTCTCTGGAACTATTTGCTGAGTCTGTCTGTCTGTTTTAATAGATAGTTAAGTTATATAAAACAAATATATAATCTATTCTGATACGCGTACGTACGTATTGAATTGTCAACCTTTCAATTCTAGATTTGAGAAAACCACAGCATCTCTTGAGCACAACAAGAAACTTGAAATCTGTACCAAAAAACTCCTGGAACCATTTCAAACTCGTTCTCCATCAGAATTATACGTTATATTTATTGCATAGCTATATTTATTTATATAAACTAAATAAAATAGTTCCCCGTCTCAAGGTAAGTAACAGGCAGTTATAATATATTAACATATTTCCACTTAAGTCAAACAATTTCTAAGTACGTTGGAACCTAGTACATCTACAAAGTATTGAGGCAGGTGCACTCTGATACCGGTATCTCCAGAAAGGTTATGTCACATTCATGAAACTCATGACATTTATTCTTTCGAAAACGATATCTTCGAGCGCATCGCCGTCGAGGCCTCGCGTCTCGCTCATCACAGCAAGGGATCCACGGTCACCTCCAGGGAGGTGCAGATATTCGTGAGGCTACTTCTACTCTGCCCGCTGGCAAAGAAAGCTGGGAACCAAGGCCGTCGCTAAGTACACCAGCTCAGAGTGAAGTGCATAACCGGAATTGTCCGTGATTATCATCTCCGCGCAGAGTTATGTAAGAATTTATATCTTTTTAAATAGAAACTGAACAATACATTAAAGTATTAGTATTTTATTATATTTTTGAATCCGATATTGTATCTTTTTTTAACGATAATAAGGTAAATATTTTTATAAAGTTAAAAAGGTAATTTATATTAATTAAAATTAATGATGCAATAACGAATGATTAATTGGTAGATTTAATGATTTTACCAAGAAAAAATAACAACAACAATTAATAATACCCCAATACAGTACAGTACAATACTGTACAGTACAATACTGTACAGTACAATACTGTACAGTACAATACTGTACAGTATCCACTGAATGTTTCCAATTCACTGTAAGTTGCGCTCTCATTGTCTCAGCGAACAGTAGCGACCAGCGAGTCCATTGTTCGTATTCATTGACTGCGGATAGATTATATTGTTTTATATTTTTTTCTATTACTGCTATCGTTGCTGTATTATTATTTATTATTATTTTAATCGACTAATGGCGTTTATATGTTTTAATACTATTCAATTTATTATTTGTGGAGCTGAATAAATTAATTTTTTAACAATAAAACCAAAAATTTTTAGGTATTACAACTTCGTTTGTTTATTTACATTAATTAATTATTTTGTATTTTCCTCTATTTATGATGAATTAAAATCAATCAGATATTATATAATAAACTTGTTATATTAATCTAATCTGTTAGTTAACTTACGAGTTAATGTGTATGTATTAGGTAAGTCTCATGTAGGTATCTACTATTCCAATAATAAGTAGTAACCGACCAGTATATATGTAACGGTGGTCGCCCACTTTAGACACTTGGCTAAAATAAACAAAAAAATATATTAAGAAATATCATGTAACTTAATTATTTAAAATTAAATACAATTTATATTTAGCTTAACACACCTTAAAATTAAAAAGTACATTAATTCTAACAGTTATATTAAGTGGGCTGTGAAATCTAACAATAGATTAGTTCTGGAGTTCTTTGTTCAATGGCCGACTGAGTTACGTATTGTAGTGTTATCAATTATCATTGTATGCGCAAGCGCCGCTCTGATCGACCTCAACACCCGCCGTTACAACATTATTACTACAGTATTACAACATTATACAATGTACGCACACACCAATCATTACATACATTCAGAGTTACATACAATCTATCAGAACAATTTCTTTTCTTAAAAAGTCATACAAATTAACACAAAAAATTATTTTTGTAGTCTGTCTATTGTTATGCAAAAACTATTCATTACATTAATATATATATAAAATAAATGTATTAGACTGACCAATAGATATATTATAATTGTCGGTTCATCTGTCGCGGCTCCAGTGGCGCAATTGGTTAGCGCACGGTACTTATAAGGCAGTGTTCGTGAGCGATGCCGGGGTTGTGAGTTCGAGCCTCACCTGGAGCAATATTTTGTTACAGAACTAAGGAAGCCATCATTAATAATATGACATTTTGTGAATTTTTCAATAATTTTGTTATTATATTTTATTGTAACTTATTTTGGTGAGCTCTCCTTCAAATTGCTCGATTGTTAGTTTAATTTAAGTAATGATAAAATTATTTATGATATATCATTTGGTTTCGTTATAAAAATGCACTTAAATTTATAGAGTTATAAACAGTAGTTGAATGTACTAATAAAACGAGAAGATTCGGTAGTAAGTGGCCAGAGCACTCCGACTTGTAAACAAAAAATATGTCCCGTCATTGCTTTTACGAAGACTTTCAATGAACACGTTGGTATAATAATATATTACAATCTTTTGTTTTATTATCAATGATCATATAAGTCAAATAATATTATAGTAGACACCTAACTTTTATTATTTATTTACTATAATTAACTTTACAAAGACTAAATCTGTAATTAAAAAAATATATAACAACCTCTTCAAATATATTATAATTAAAACATTGAGTTCTCATTAACAGAAACAATGCAATTAGCATTGCAAATTACATTCAATCACTTAACAGTCAGCGGTACCAACCTAACAGGCACGCGGTAGCTGAAGTACATTAGTCGTACCAACCTAATAAAGTTGTCGAGTCACTCGGCGCGGGTGGCCTCCGCCGGCTACTGTACTACTCTACTACTGTACTTCTCTGCTACTGAACTACTCACAGCGTGTTTTGTTTTACAGTAGTTCAACAGATGAATGTACTTCATTTTATTTCGGCAGCAGAAAACTAAAAATAAAGTTTAATGTGTATATTTTTAATCTAATGTAATTACAGAATTATTGTGTGGTTTAAGTAAAGCAATAAATTTACAATAATAAAAAAAAAAATATGCTATTATTCAGTACACAGATTAGAAATTAGTTTTTTTAATATTATTTTCTAATGAATAAAATAAAAAAAAACTTTATTTTGAATAATATAATTTTTAAATATAATTAATATATTTAATATATTTTTTTTAATTTTGTAACGTATACATAAATCTGAAAAATATCGATAAAATTGCCAACGGTAACAAAAATTTGAGCACACGTCACTATTTGATCTGACCTACGATAAATATTGATGACACAACACTAAATGTTTTTAATACAAGTTTTTATCGTTACACACAAAAAGTCCAGGGGTCCGTATGTCGTTAATAGTTATTTATTAAATATAATATTAATAAATAATAGAACTAGACAGGCTAAATATGATAACTATAGTGTTAGGATAATAATAATTATTATATAATCAAGTTTAAATATTCATTGCTTTTTATTTTATTAAAATTATATAATTTAGTACATACGTAATTCAATTTAGAAGATATATCTTTGTGAAATTGTTAAAATTAAGAGAAATGCCGAGGTCTGAGGAAACAGCCTGAACTACTGTATATTAGGTATATAGTATATAGTAACTATACATACTTGTATCATTGAAGACACAGGCGTCGAAAAAATAGTTTTTATGATTTGTCTGTTCTTATCTGTTTGTTCGCGCATTAAACTAAAAATACTAAACAAATGTTAATAATATATAATGACAATATAAGAATATTGCTTATTTTGAAATTTTCTCACATGCATAGAAAAATACTACAAAATTGATGGATAGATTTTGATCGAATCCATTGTTGTATTAGCTTATTATCTGACGCAACATAAAATATGCTTTTCACCCCAGAAAATAAATTATGACATCTCATATGCTGGGGAGAGGGGAGCGAGGAGTTTATATAGCTTATTATAAACTGATTATAATTAATAGTAGGTAGGGATGGATAGGTATTGCTCATCCATTAATTAAAATTGATCAGAAATCAAATATTATTCAATAATTATTTGTTTATATTTAATGTATTTATTTAAAACCTGGCATAATTAAAAGCATTGACGTCAATGGACCAAAATAAAGCATAATTAACTTTAAAAAACAGTCTGGCTCAGTATTACGCTGTTTGGAAGATAGCTTTGCCCCGACGGAAACACCACGAAGAAAGTAACTAGTGAGTTAGTAGTGACTCAGTTCAGGTGTTTTTAAAAGCCGTAGGATTCTTTTAGGGCGAGGGCTCGCCTACCCCTTACCGTCTAACAAACGGACGCCGAAGGCACCTCTTAGATAGACCCAATCTTTTGAATGGACGTCTGGAAAATTGAGCCGAATCTAGTGCATGAGATAAAACTCGGCTACCCGGCCCGCTATCGAAACATCTGGGTTCTGTGACTTTGTAAAAGTGAAAGTACAGCAGTTCTCCCCATTGCTGCCCTAAAGCGCCATCCACCAAAGGGGACTAAACCAAAAATATCTAATCGTCTACCGATTATAGTGATCAGCCGAAACCAGCAAGAAATAGACAGAAGTTAGGAACCCATCAAGCCTCGACTAATCATCGTCAAGCGTATCGTCTTTTTCTGGGACCTTTCTCACATTGAGCATGTTCTGTGTCACATACTCAGCAAGGTAGAAGCCTTAAACGCACCCAAACGCAAAAACTCTTTAGACATGAAACCCGATAGCACTCCACAGTTAACTCTGCAAACAGAGAACTGGATTGACCTCCCGTTAACTTTCGGTTTCTCCGGTTTCCAGAGCCCTCCCTACCTTGTTATTATTTTCGAAGTAGTTGCAGCACCGGACACAGGGTGTGAGGGAGTTAGAGAGTGGAGGACTAAATGTTTGTTTTAACTCAATTACGGTTTTATTTTTGTACCTTATACATATTATTTTATTTATATAACGTATTTTGTGAAATAAATTGAACATCGCAATAAAAGTGCCGCTGGACTCTATTATATTATGAATATTTAAATAAAATTTAGAAAGAAAAATAAGTATCTAAAAATATTAATGTAAATAAATAGATCAAATCATTAATCTAGAACTCACAAAGAAATTAACTGATTCTAAAATATCAACCCAATTCTATATTTTTGTTCAATTAAGAAAGAACGGGATAATAAGTGTGCGTGTGTTTGTGTGTATGTTTGAGTGTGACTGCGTGAGTATGCGTATGTGATGTTATAGAATATGAAATTGCAGGAAATAAAGAGTGCAAGCGTTACGTCATGGATGACGTCATCCAGCGCAGGAAGGTCTAAGTAACCGCGCTCAGTTTATTTCATTGCAATTAGCTCCATGATCTAAATACACACTAGTTAGGTACCCCACGTAACAGACTAGATTACCTGTAATATGGTATAAGGCAAGGTAATTATACGATGAATGGGGCCATTCGTGACCCCATTAGTATGCAGTATCAATATAATTAACATTAAATTCCAATAAACATATAAAAAGGCAAAGATGTTTTCAATTTAATTATATTATTTGTAAACAACACAATTAACTGTGTTTAAATTAATTGTTATTATTCAACATTTCAATAGTTAATTGAGTTAATTAACTTCTGTATGAACTAACACTCCATTACGAGAGGTTCTTAATTTCAATTTCTTATTTAATATAAAAAATGGTTTAAAGTATATTCCTACTTATTTAATTACCTATTGTTTTCACGTTCTCATGTATAAGGACGTATAGACAGACGGACTGAATTGGTATTTTTTATTTATAAGCTGTGAAATTACCAAAGTCTAATATATAATAAATAAAACGAGTAAAAACTATTGCTCTTTAATTTTAAACAATTTAGTTTACTCTTAAATTAAAACCAAAAGATTTCTTTAAAATCAAAAGAAATCAAACTAATCTAAGGTCTCTTAAAGCTTTAATTATTTATCTCATAAATATCTTGTTAATCGCAAGCTACTTCTGAGCTCACGTCATACAAACCAAATACGGACCTTTAAATGATTTTAATCATTTGTATGAAAAAGGACAGATAATTAACAAAGCTTTATTTTTATTTACTTATTTAAAATAAAAAGTTTTTATTGAATATACAAAAAACATTTTGAATTTATTTTGAGCGAGTTATTAGTCAGTCAATCTCCTAGAGGCGTACATCAAACACTTATTACTATAATTTATTTCAGCTCAATCTAAATTATGATGCAAATTTCAATTTTAATAATAATATAAATGAAAGGCAATCTGCGTGTTTTTGTTGTTCATCTCAGCCGTCAATCAAATGTTAATAGTTTTTAATAGGAGGTTATATGATATTCCTCGCTCTCGCTTCCGTTCCTCCGTCTCTTTCACATATATCTCTGTCTCACTTCTTCTTGGCTCGTTTTTATTTAGTTTACCGGATGGACGTTTTTACAAAGGTTTTTAATGACCTACCTTTATTGTTATTATAATTTTTATGGTAATGAAGTATATTTTTCATATTCTTAATAAAGCTATTAAAATTCTATATAAACTTTTTCTTATGAAGAACTAGGAACCTATATTTTGTGACGGGGGATATTTATATAAATATTAATATAATATAATAGTTTTCTTAATGGCTGCCTATAGGATAGATAGCCGGAGTCTCCATATCTGCGAAATGATGTCAGTAATGTTTCTTCTCTATAGTGTATAATATAATGAGGAACGGGAACAGAAGAATTCTGGAGAATTATCATGTTAATTGGTATCGGACATTTATTCCTGTCACACCATTGACATCAAACGTCTGAAACGTTTGAAAAAATTTTCTAATTCAGACTCTTCAAGGATCAAGTCATTCGTGTGCTTCTTAAGAGAGATATGATCTACTCATCACGGTACTCCATTAGAACTACAACGTGGGTTTTTCGTAAGTTAACTGCAGGTAATATTAAACCACCATTTGCTGCTCAGAACATACAAACAAACATGAGACAACAAAATATTCAACTTAAACGTAGTAGAGCGGAGATTAGTGTCTATAAGTTTCTTATAATAAATTAAATGATATATATTAAGTGTGAGTGTCGGTGGTTTCGTCTATGTTTCAGTACAGATCTTGTAAACTTGAAAACCTTGACGACATTCCCGCGTCGCTGTTTAATGGCAATTTATTTTTTTCTCTCTTCTGCGAACAACGGAACAGGTCGGACGAGCTGTGCCGGAGTTTTTTCGGATAACCGGCGCACGCGCAGGTCTTGCTGTAATGCAATGCGTTTTTGATAAAAGTTGAATTAGGACTGGTAATTAAATTATTTAATTTACTGGTAACGTTTCCAGAAACGTTCAAAGTTTTTTGTTTTTGATATTGAAATATCTTCAAACTTTTAAGAGATACAAATATGTTATTTAATTACTTCTTTATTATGTTATAAAATTGAATGAAATATGTATTTGATTTTGAATTAGAGTATTAATTTGAAATAACAGGAAAATCATTTTTAACATTTAATACTTTGATACCTACTTGTATCTCATAAGATAATTGAATCCCAGAAACGATATAAAAATACATTAAATTAATATATTGTTGCGGAGTCCTGTGCGGTGTCTGTCCATTTCATTAATTGACGAACGTGCGTAGTAACAGCTCGATTATAATTATTGTATGGTCGGAACGTGTTCTGAGGACTCCCAGCTGATAACATGATCACTGATAACACTCACAAGCGTATTTATATATTAAATAATATCTATAGATAATATTGGTCTTATCTTATATAAGAGACAATAATGAAACCGTCATATTCTATTAATATATTTTCCCGAATTGCGTCAACAGATTGAAGTTTTTAAATATATGATTTAAAAACCTCAATCTGTTAACGCAATTCGGAAAAATATATTAAAATACTAAATATCAATTTGTAATACCGTATTTTTCCACTGTTATGTTACAGCTATGTGTCGTCTAGTCTCATGATCGAATGCATCAGACGCGTCAGATCACCTCCGGAGATAGCTACATCCGCCTGGCCTTTAGAAATACATTAACAACATATTTTATAGATCAATCAATATTCACGGCACATTAAATATATATAAATTCTAATTTTATGAGTCAAGGTCGCATATGATCAAATGTATGTATGTTTGGTAATCTTGTGATTAATAACACTTGACTTTGTTAATCAGAACTTTATCATAGCTGTGCCGAGGTGAAGGTACTCAGTCGTGGGAATGTGACGGCGACATGCTCAGAGCACATGTCTGTCTGTAAGTAGACAAATTGCTGTTACAGTACTCTCGGACTCGTAATGTCGCTAAATTACCCGCGACGTGTTCTCATCAGATAACAGACGAGAAGTTCACAAGGAAACTTGACATCCCCTACCACGAGATTATTTATTGTCCTGTCAAATTAATTTTTTTAACTGTATTTTATATTTTTTTTTGTAAAAAATTATATTTATCTCCGAGTTATTACTTATTAATTCAGTAACAGTTAATGCTTTATTAGGGCCTATACGAGATATTCGTAAATAAAATAAAGATTGATTAAATAGTAATAAAAATATTTTAATTTGTTATTTCCACTGAACTTTTAAAAAACTGTATAAAAAACTGCATAATTCATAGTTATAAAAAAAATTGATGAAATATCTATTACAATCCACAAAGGCAGATGGGATCCTCTTAAACTCTCGCTTTGTTCCTGCTTCATTATTTACATCTTCTCGACCAAGTACAGACAGATGAACATTTTAGCAAACATCCTATGACATAGTAGATATATCTCTTCATTTAGTTATATTTTTAATGTTTCTAAACGTACCTTAAAGTCTTATTTTTCACTTAAAAGTGACAATACCTGTCTATTTTTCTGTACTAATAATATTCTGCGACACCTTTTTATAAGACTTTTACTATTTAAGTAACTAAGAACACAAATGTCACAGGTTTTTCAAATGAACTAAACTTATGTTAATGATGTAACTGTGCTGATGATGAAGTAGATATAATGACTGCTGATATCACTAACGACTACAACACTGATCAGTTGTTTTTAAAGATAGTTGGACACATTAGTCAATTTATGACTAACAATATATCAATATTGTCTATTTGTTGAAGTAAGGTGAGACGACCGTGTGATGGTGGAACAAGATTGTCACAGATGCAGTTCAATTAGACAAGATAGTAAACTATCGCATTTTTTGCCGTGAATGGTTTTCCCAAGGAGTTTGTCAGCACTGAGATGGCAAATAACCAGCAACACAAAATTAATAATGAAGAAACAACAATAGAGAGATAGAGAAAGGGAGAGGAAGAGTGAATGAGGGAGAAGGGTAGTGAGTGAGCGAGAGAGAGAGAGTCTGTCATTCTGTCAATATTATATTTCTAAGATGTGGCTGGTGATAGTACGGGTTAGATGACATCATATACTGACACATTATCATATTGCGATATATATGGTGTCAGTATAATTTGTAGTTAAATTTGGAAGCGATATATCAATATAAGGAATCTTTAAGATATATTAATACTTTCTTTAATAAAATATGGAATATATTCTGTTTAATTAATAGCTCTCGTTTAATTATACTTTCACATAAACATTAAGCATAAAGCTATATAGAACACACAACACACAGCACACACGAACAGCTCGTTGAGTCTCTTAATGGGCCTTAATTGCACTCCGAACTCTGTAATTACACATTTGTATAATGAAATTGCTTACAGGAATTGTAAATTACATCGAAAAAACTATACCTGAATATTTATTTATAATTTTAAGAATTCATTTCCGAGTGACTCCACAGACTCTCAAACGACACCGACAGCACGGTATTATTGTTTGAAGAATCATTTAAACGTGAATAGAACTGATTGCGAATAAGTTACAACTCTATTGGTATAATAGTATATGAAGTGAGTAGCGGTAATAGATGCTTCTAAAATGTATCCTCTAACTTTTAAAGAGTAGCAATCAGCTAAAAGCAAAATCATTTTTCAATTTCATTTCCTCTGTCCGGGAGCGAAAGTGGAAATAGGACAGAACAAAGAGGGATTACAAAGGCTATCCGTTGTTACGCAACCCCCTCCCCTCAATCCTCCCCGAGAGGCAAACGAGGTGGGTGAGCTGGGTGCCTCCCCCACCCAGGGGATTGCGTGCACTAATTGCGCGCCGAAATTGGGGTAATGCATGAATTCGTTCGGGATTTTAATAAAGTATGAGCCGGATCAAAGCAGCCATTTGTTTTAGTTAGCACGGCTTATACTGTCCCGAGAATAGGTTTGTTAAATATTGATTGGGAGTAACGCAAACAAAAATGTTAGGAAATGTTATTAGAGTGTTATTTTTTTTTATTTTATTGAAACGGTAAGGACCAAAAGTTATTCGAGAAATTTGGTGCCGGTGAAAAATAATAAAATTGCATATAAAGGTTATTAATAGTTATATTACGTAGATATAAGTAACATCCCTCTGGACCTGTCACGCACACGTTGCTCCGTAAGTGCTGACTCACGATCAAACAAAACGTGTTTTCGCGGAAAACTGAGAAGAGATTCGATTGAAACGCCGTAAATAAAACATGTTGCAACGATCACCCTTCGAAGCATTCGCATTATTAAGTTACGCGGTCCCCGAAGCGTTTTGCCGCCAAAACAACGAGCGCTGTGCCCCCCGGCGCGCCTAAAAACATTCACGTCGTCCGAGCGGCGAGAGAGACAGAGACCGCTTTATAAGACAGAGAGGGACAGCAGACTTAATATTTTATCAGTCATCTCCTCATCAGAAGACCCTGCGCCATGCCAAATTAGAATATAGCATTGCGCTGGTAAGGTCGAGAATGATTTAGCTGCTTTTGGGATTGCGTGTGTGCCCTTACGTCGGTGAAAGGAAATTACAACCACACCCACGTATAATGTTGCCGCAATAAAAAACGTGTGAGAAGAAATAATGAGCGGTTACTGGCGAGTCGAGAGTCGAGACCGGCGATTTGATCTTTTTTCGTACATCCTTTAATTGATTAGAGGAAGGTACGGAAGGATGCCGCCGTGGATTCTAATAGGCTTCAGTCGCGAAAGTAATGAATGATGGATGAAGGATCCCGCGAGGACGATTACAAATTTAAATGTGAGATGCAGATCTCTCGCTCGTGATGGTCGCCTCTTGAAATTCAATGAGAACGAGGCCATCGCGAGCAGGCCTCGATCGGGAACATCAATTGTCATTCAGAACATACGCCTCTATATTGTTATGGGAATTTTATTTCTTTATTCGATCCTTTGATTCCAGACATATCAGTCTAGTGGTGTATAACTTATTTGTAATGGAATGTTGTGTATAAATCGTTATTTTTTATAGTATTTTTCAAAATTGCTTCAAAAGATAGTACGTTTAAAAAAGTAATGTATAACATTAGATATGTTAAGAAATGTTCCTATTCATAAATACTTTTGTATTTATAAATATTATTGTATTTAAAACGATCAGGTTCTATCTCCCTTCTAAAGAACATTTTGGAGTTCCAAAATCTTCCTGCATCTCTGAATTAACATATCTTATAAGTACTACTAGAATTTGACTATCATTTACATCCTATTTACGAGTTAATAGTCTGAAATTATGGTAATTTAATTGAAATTGAACTATAAAATGAACAGCACCATGACGTAACGCCATAAAGGTTCCATAATATCATATATAAACAATCTTTCTATTTCTTTTTCAGCAAAAAAATATATTTACATGTAAAGAGAAATTCTCTATTCTGATTATTGCTAAATAACTTAAATCACTAGCATTTGTTTGTCTTTACATTGTGTTTAAAAGGTTAGTAAAGTATTCACTACCATTAATTGAACTGTAGTTATGAACACACTAACACCACACGTGTGTTAGTTAAATGATAAGCTAGAGCCATAAATAGTCAGTTTATATTATTTTACTAGATATGGTAGTACATTCCATACATTGCGTCAATACTCTGTTTTTATCGGTCCAATGTAAATTGCCTGTGGCTGGTATCTAATGGACTACACACACACACACACACACACACACACCGCAGCACTACAGCGACGCGTAGGAGGGTACTTACATAAACTAGATTTGTTTACTTTACAATCTAGGGACAATGCTCTGTTAGAAGATAATACTAAGCTTACAATATATATTATAATGTACTGATTTATACAAGCAAAGTATTGTAATTCGTCAAATAAATACATTATTATGTAAATACGAGACCTTTTTAATTATATTACAAGTTATATTTTTGCAATTAATTAAATCTATGTAGTTTTAAACTATAATTCCAATGAAAGTATTAATTTAATCGATACTTAAACTGATATAATCACTGAAGGCTTATCAACATAAGTTCAGTAAACACAGCTTAAGCCAATTCAGCGATCTTTCAATGTTAGTAATCCTCCCCCCAGCTGTACGCGCACAACCTGTTGTGAGGACGCGGTACTGCCTGCTGCAATCAGATTATGTATATTATTATTATCTATAGCTATCTGTCTGTACTCAAATTAAATTTATCGGAACTTGTAAGTTTATCGGAATTAAATTTATCGGAACTAATAAGTTTTTAGTACCACGGAATAAACCTGAAGCTATAGAAGTTAACTGCCCAATTGCAATTGGGATATTGGTTTAGTGTTATCATCGGTAATAAATACTATTAAACTAAAAACTATTCACAATATTTCAAAAGTGACACGGTTAGTTTAGTGTGTTCAATTCCTTACTACGGCGAGTGACGACGACCTGCAAGAGATCTCCGAAGATACTTTATTTGCCCTACCTCCTGCACCACCGTTTCGGCGCACCCAGAGAACTGATGAACACAGTTCACGCCATGATTCCGCCATACACTGTGCCCATTAATAAAGGCCGCAGACGGTTCAGAAACTAGGGAAAAACCTATAAATTTAACTTGAGTTCAGAAAAGTAGCTAAAGATTATAGTGATTATGAATCATAAAAGTGGTAAATCAAAACTTTCCGTTTTTGTTTTGTCAACACTCAACAGATATATAAATAGGTAATAAGATAATAGATGTCTGTCATTACATTGTTATATGGATATAATATTAAGTTTAAGTTAAAAACATAATACTTTTCAATTAATTGAGATAATTAAAGATTTGAATACACTTACGAGTTAGCTCACCTCATGATATTGAACACTTCTGAACAGGGCCTCTTGGATTACCTGAGAACGCTTTTTTCGAGAGTCAATGACCTATCAATCCAGAAAGACCGCTGAAGGAAGTTTCTTTCATATCTTAATACGAGCGCCACACATCCAGGTTGTAGGAATTGTATTCCAGGCGGAGTTGCGCCGTATGATAATGGAAATCGGAGATTGCAATCCTCCCGAGTAATTAATCCAGTTCAATGCTGTAAGTTTTCTTCCAACGGCTATGAAAATAGCTTTTCACAGAACTTATAGTCTCCGACAATTGGAACGACTCCTCGTTGGAGACGGTCACATAATTCATGCTGCTGCTGGGATTATTTAGCCCAGAGATGAGACCACTATACATACAGTCTTACTTTTTATTAGTTGCAGTCAGATTATAGATTGATTTAACAAAGAGTCAAGATTCACTTTCCAATGATTCCGTGACTTGATGATGAACTGATAAGCTTATCATAGCTATCAGAGCAAGAATCCCACGAATATAAACACGAACCGTATCACTCTATGGAAGAAACAAACTTTCTAGTGTTTTCTCTCACTTGAGATTTAGTAAAAGCTAATAAACTAATATATGACTAAGAAGCTGATAATGTTGACTAAACAACACTAACCACCTATATATTACCATTAATAGTAACATTTATAAACTCAGTGTACAGTGCACGCGACGGACAGACAAACAAACGTAATACTACTGTATTATTCGGTAAGTAACAAGTAAGATACTACATAAAGATCACAAGTACTACGTGAAAATACTTTTGTAAGACAAAAATATTAAATCTCAGTTTTATATCAATCATTTAATTGATATTGTAAATATCTAATGATTATACATATATAATATTTGGAAAACAAACTTCAACCTGTAAAAGAATTTACCATAAATATGAAAATTATATATTTTTCTTACAGATTCTCTAATTTTAAGTTATATTATATAATTAGTTTTACGACGCCCTCTTTCCAACAGTATGGCCACCATAAGGTTGCGTGTTATTGTAATAAAGTATAAATATATAATCTGTTGTTATTTCTTGTTATTCAGGATTAGGTAAACCATCCCCTATCCGTGTTCTCAAATTGGTTCATCCGACAAGAGACGTTGACGAGGGTACACTTCACCAACAACTATAACTACAACAATATAATAGGATAAAACTGAGGGTAGTCTACCCTCAGTTTTATCCTATTATATTATACAACTAATTCGCAATTTTTAATGTATTAAGAGAATTATAAATAATTATAATTGAATACGATATTAATAAATATTTAAAATAACAAAAAAAAAGATGTCTTTAATTAATATTATATTTAAGAAAATTTTAAAAAGCCGTTATTTTCATATTATTAACCTAATTTTATTATACGTACTGTTACTCGCGGCTCCACTCGCGCGCGAATGATTTTATATATCTAACATTTTCCAACTAAAAGTAATATCGTAATGCCTGAAAGCCTATAGCTTACTTCATAAACCTATCTATCATATTTAAAAAGAAATTTTCAAATCTATTTAGTATTTTCGACAATTAACACGTTTAAACAAACAAAAAAAAGTTTTCAGCTTCATACTATTTATAATAGATTGAAACTTATACTTGAAAAAAAATACCAACCCTATCATATCAAAGATTTCTTCTTCTTTGATAAGAAGATTTATAAGAAACAGGTTGGTAAACTACTCAAGTCTATTGCGGTTCTACCCGCGAACGAACAATTATATCTTATATTAGGTTAATTAAGAGTAGTATAATAATGCTATATATTATATAACTTTTACCATGAACCTGGCTGTCATAATCAGAAAGAATATTTTAAATACATCCCGTAGTTTTGTAGATTAGAACAAATAAAACAACGAAAAAAATTTTGCCGCTTTATAATATTAGTATAGATGTTGTTTCATGTTTATTTAATAAGTATTTAAATACTTCAATATTTGTTATGATTATGTATATCTTAATTTAAAATGTTACATTTTACTTATTTTTGTTATCTGTGTTCATGATAGAAACTTACTACAGAATTATATTTAACAATAACTTTAGTTATATATTAGGCACGATTTTAATATAAGTACATAATATAATTTACATAATAGAAATAATTTATTTGACTTTATATAATCAGAACAGATAAATGACAAGCTCGTGAATATATTATTGCAAGTGAACTAAGTGTAGTAGTTGAAGACTCGCCATATCGGTTTCAAGCTTCACTGAGACATAATTACAGAAATTTTATATATATATATATATATATATAAATATATTTTGTGTCCTTTGTTCGTTCGTTCGTAAGTAACATGACCAAACACGGCACCGCCGCGCTCACATATACTTAGCAACCAACGAACGGTTATACGTAACCAGCAGAGTCGACAAAACACCGCATCAGAGCTAAAAATACTTACAGAGGCGGCACACTCCAGGTTAAGACCGCCGTTCACTATAGACGACCGAACCCATACAAGTACATGCACGCTACGCGTGTGCGTGATACGTCCAAACGAGGTTGCTGGTTACATGTGTGCGTGAGCCGTGAGAGGGTATCGCTGTATTGATAATTTTATTCGGGTCCCAGTTCCTCGTCGCTGAAGGGTCAAGTGCGTTAAGTGTGAACGCAGCTTTATAAAGACGTCTCCAGGTGACGTGGGAACGGCTTACGATTCATATTTATAATTTAGATTTAATCCCTTGATTGTTGGATGTCAAAAGTTCTTTGCTTTCTCCTTTATAACCGTGTGTGTGTCGGTGTAAGAGTGTGTGTATGTGTGTTAAGTCATGTATCAATTAATATGATTGATTACAGATGTAACTGTTTCATTGTAGATCCGATGGAGCGTGTTATATTTATTAGAGTTGATTTGCATTTCTTTGTAGAACATTTATTGAACAACAGTATTTAAATATTTACTATATGTTATTGTATTTTAACACTTAATTTCTTTACCTTTCTTTCTTTTCTTATATCTACTATTTTTAAATATCTCTATCAGTACTCAATATGTCGTTAGATATCTAATGTATACGTCAGATTTCATCATATCCATTATTGAGTGGTTGTTTTTTTATCAACTTAAAACAATAATATATCTTATATTCTGCGTAGATCTTGTGTTTCAGCACCTGTTTGAGTTGAGGAACTAGACTACATCAGAATTAACTTCTCTATTCTGATGATTGAGGAGAAAGCTTTGAATAGACAAGGCACAAATTCTTAAGACTGTTTGTTGAAGAAATAATATAACCTATCAAAAAGGAACTCTATATTTATTAATATTCAAGTTTCATTTTATATTTTACTAGAACTAGTATTAATAAAAATTAAAATCCCGATTCAACTTTCACAACTAGTAAAGAACCACCTCTGTTGGTGATGAAACACTCCAGAGCTTCGATAATCCAATTTCTACGAATCAGTGAGTGCGTGTGCGCAGCTCGTTAACAAGTCGCCGGAATCCTGCTCCGCTACTAACAACCAGTCAGTATTTAGCTACAGACATACGTGCAGACCAATTTAGAAATACCTGTCACAGCTCGGCCTTCAATTGATTAAATTGACACACGGACAAACGAACAGCACCTACTTTAAGTATATATCTAACCTACATAATGACTAATGCAACGAAGAGATTATATTGTTTTGTTAGTGTGCGTTACACACACAAAAACAACACCTACTTACAAATCAACGAACAACCGATTGGTTGAGAACTTGATTATACATAAATTATTCAGTCATAAACATCTTTGTTCCGGCGCCAGCTTTGAGTACTCATAAAAACTATAAACTACAATTTACGGAGACTCGGACAGACTTCATAACACAACATGAACAGAGACACTCGTCCATCTTATACTATACAGTACTGATTTAAAGTTAACACGGAAGCAGCTTTCAAAGACAAAATTCCCTATTATATATATACTTATATAATTCAATTAACTAAACAAAGTAATTAGTAGTTATAATGTATAAATACAGTTTTGAAAACATTGAAATAATTCACATAATGTCTTCAAATAACATATTGTTTTTTAATTAGTTTTCTTAAATATTATCAATCTCATAGAACTTAATTAATTATCTTATTTGCATTTAAATGTCTAAGACAATAAGGCAATAAAGAAATACAAAAACAATGGTCTCGTATAACAAAGGTGTCCATGGAAGTCTGATTGCGTCAGCGATGACGTCACGCTGGAGACTTTCTCAACCGCACCGATTAATCCAAAGCACTGGTGCATACTCCATTATTGTCTGTGGAGGAATCTAATTGCGCACGCGCCACATGGCCGCCATATGGCGACTCGACCACAGTTTATGGCGAATTAAACGCCATTGTTGTGGAAACAATTGACAGCGTTACATTTATAACATAATTACTGTCAGGTTTGACTGTTTGCCACTTTTGTAATTATATAGTTTTATATAAATTTATATGATTTATAATTAGTTATCTTTTCTCTTATTCAATATTTACAGAGACAGATCGTTGGATTGGGCCGTCCTGAATTCTGATATAATATGTATAGCCTGATTATAGCATCACACTTCAAGCTTTAATAAGCGTATTTCTTTCATGTATTTACTTTCTATAAAAAAAAACAATCTAATTATAGTCTGTCTATCTGTAAATTCTAACTAAAATAATAAAAGATTTAGTCTTTCTAACATTTCCTGAAATAAGTTTCCACATTAAGCCTTTTTCTTAAGGTATTAGTAATCTGATAATAATAAATATGTATGTTTTATGTATTAAAAATGATTACAACAGAGTTTGAAGTCATGTGTTGTTTATGTCACGGTTAGTTAGACAATTTAAAGTCCGTACTGTGGTGAAGTTACGAAATATTCGCTGCTCTATGATGAAGACAGGATTTTGTAGAGTTCATGATATGTTATTTAAGTATTTTTTATTTTATTACTTATATATTAGGTTTAGTTTCATTATTAATTACACAACTTGTTATTTTACATTATAAGTGATTTTTGTATAAAAATAGTCCCTAGAGCAAAAAGTGTTACCAAAAACTAATAGCTTCCAAAATAGCAGCACAGTTCCTCTCAGAGGGGATCCTCACACCGGATGCTACGAACGAAGAGATAAAAATTCAGATCAACCCGCGTCGGTTTAATAAAATTACACAGAGGGAGGGTGGGACGGAAATTGAAAAGCCGGCTTCATAAATCCACCCTCGCTTATCTGTACACGCACTCTTATGGGCTCGATGGCGTGTTTGTGATGTACGGGCACGGGGAGGCGAGCTGGCCTTGCGCTAATTGCCATCTTAATTAAATGCTAACAAAGTGCCCTAATTTGTTTAGTTTCATCTGCTTGATTAATGCGTTTATTTTATTGTTATACGTTCTCAATATTTTAAACACATTAACTTAATATATTATTAACAAAAAATGAATTTATTTTTCTTAAATGAAGACAAGATATAAATACATATAATACATATCTTTATCATTATTAATTATATATGAGCTGCGACAGTCTGTCAAGTAAATTGCTGTCTGTCAGTTCGTAGATGAGATAGCACACTTTCTGACTTTCTCTATGTTCATCACTAAAAGTCATTATTAAGATGCTTTCTTTGTATTAAGAAATAGTTTGATATTGATAACAAGAGTTATTAATTTAGTTGAAAACAATAAATTAATCTCAAAAAAAAAATACCAAATTGAAAGTAAGAACTCGAATCACTCTTTTTTACTCTAGAAGTTCTTAATAATGAATAATATTATAAAAATTTTAAAGTATTTTTTCAAGTACTATACAATAATAAACCCAATAATAATAATGAACTTTTGAATAAAAAATTGTTCAATTGTTGTTGTTTAAAATAAAACTGAGTTATTAATAATTTTGCTCACCTACAAAAATGCCTTAATTAGAATATCTATGAAAAATATAAAGTAATTTAAATGTGTGTGTATGTATGTATGTACTTGTAGAAGAATACGAGTCCCTCACCGTGACGGGGGGTGAGGGGGGCGCGAGGGGACCGCTCCTGACTCCCGACCCGTCACTGCGTTTCAAAAGACACACGTCACGACACAGCTCTGATTATGCTGTGATTTTGCGCAATTTATTATTATTTAAACTACTTTTAACAATTAAACATTACTATTATTTACAAAATGAAGGAGTCAACAATAATAAATTAACTTCTATATATTAATAATCAATTCATAATTAATATGTAGATTGTATATATACAAGAAAAGACCATATTTTAATGTACTTTTATTTTTCCCTGGTTTTTTGGTTACTTCTCGCAAAAGTCATTAATTTGTCCACAGAAATTATTTTATTATATTCATTTAAAATAATTTAACAGACAAAAATATAGATTATAAAATGCCGTATAAGACACAATTAACGTGTTAAACATAGAATGATATTAGTATTTTAAAATGATGAAAAATATCTTCACACGCAACGAAATATCTCAATTTGTTAGTACTTTTAAAAGTTTTTCAAATTTTATAATTATACAAAACAGCATAAAGACCGTAATTAGTATATTTAAAACCACTATTTGCTATTTAAATTAAAATTAATTAATTTTTGAACTATATTTGTAAGTTGTAAGTAATACACCCTAATCGTCCCCAGCGTAGGAAAATCCTAATATAAAGTAATAATCGATATGTTTATAAGATATAGAAGGGGTTGTTCTTCAAGTACTTTTATAAAAGCTAATGACTGAGTAATCGCACCCCCCGCCACCTCGCGAGGACCCTCCCTATATTAGTTTTAGAAAGAATATTTATGTAATTACCTTAATATAACAATGTAAAATAATATAATTATTTCGTATTTACTACAAAAATATATTAATGAGAATACCTACCTATCTATAAGATTAATATATTATATAGTTTAACCGATAAAGCTGATAACGGGAGATTGATTGAATACGCTTGCAACGTAGGTATTTATAAACTATCAAAATTTTTCTTTTAATATTTATTAAAACATAGTAATGTATTTAAAAGTCAATAATATCGTTTTCATTGAAATAAAGTGAAATAAACAATAATTATCTTTAGAAGCTTGTGAAAACGGCACTTGTCTTTTCCTATCTATTAAGGCATCGTTTCCTTTAGGATATAATATAAGACTAACAAATAATAATTAATTCCGTTAATAGATACGTCACTTCATCGATAAATACTTCATCGTTAAATACATCGTTTTACAAATTATCTAAATACAGATATTCCTGAAACGACCTAATGACACAAACATAATCTCAAAATCTGTAAATTAAGATAACCATTAAAAAGTTATTGTATATTATCATTTTAAAAAGGAACTCGTATAAATATTCAATATGTTGCCTCGCGTGACTTCACACGATCAGATAAGAATACGGAAGCTGCAGAGAATGTCTGTTGGATTAAACGACAGTTTTTTTTAGTAGCTTTACAATATTTATTTTATATATTGTTTTTCTGATGGACAGCAAACGGTCAAAATATTATTCTAGGTCCTGTATATAATATAATAATCCTGTATTCATTGTTAACTACTTCTGTACAAAACCCAACTGATCCAGCATTTCATAGTTCGTGACCTGATAATGCAGTTTATTCGCTGACTGGGACCAGAAGCGATTGGAAGAAGACCCCAATTTTGCGCGGAAGGTCATTCTTAGCGACAAACCACCTTTTCAATAAATGGCTACTTTTAGTAACAAAATTATTATGTATAGGACAACACCAACATATGAGATTACCCAGTTGAATTCTCAAAAATCCACCTTGGTTTGAATTTTGGGCCATGGCCGCCATTTGTCCATATTTTTTCGATAAGAAAGTGTGTTGCGAGCACTACAGAGCAAGCAGTTTCTTAGCCCGACTTGATCCATGTAGACCTAAAAGATATGTGGTTCAATCTAGTTCACGATATGTGCTCTCTGATCCGTGCCACATTATACGTCTTCTTTCGGTTTTTTTTGAAGTTATATGACAAACTTATTGGCATATATGGTCTTTTAAAATAATGAAAGAAAGAATGTCAATATCTTATACACAACTTTTTTTATTCTATATTACTATGGACCGCCTTTATTGAAAAATACTAGTGAAAAATCTAGCTTAACAGTATAAACTTCAATATATTATTGAAGTTTAATATTATATAGCCTTTAAAGATAGCAACTACGATTTAATAAGTGATCATCTATCTATTGAGGTGCGTTACTCTAAATAACTTAAAAATGTACTTCAAGATAGCCAAGATGTCGAAAAAACTAATATTCGGACCTCAAGTGATCTTAAAAATGCTGTTTGTAATCGATTCAGATGTTACATTATATAGCATAGCTATTAAAACGTATATTCTTATCTAAAAAATTTAACACATTAATAGTCAATTTCATAAAAATGTAAAAGTTGGTCCATCCGTCTATCATATCAGGCCAAGTTTTTCGACAAGAGACTTTAATAGTACAAAAAAATTAAGACAGATTTTTCAAGTATTAGTAAAACAAATAGTTAAGATTTAAAATTGAACCATTAATACTTGTTGCAATCAACATAGAAGATGGAATTAATTACACAGACAGAAAAGTAGGACCAATTCTATCAAAGAACGTATACATAGTAGTGAAATGCCTCGGCAGCTTACAACAGCGATATTTAACTCAATATGAAGAATTTGGTTCGTTTGTTAGAGCTTTCATTTTTATTTATTTTCAGATATGTTTGAGTCAAGATCAAATCTCAGAACAAATTCTAGCAAAATCAAATGCAACTTCAATATATTTTATTAAATGCTTCTTAAAATGGAGAAAAATATTTAAAAGCTGAAGAAATATAAATTAAATAGATAGATGACTATAACGAAGAAATAGTGTAGCTTCAAAGAAATTATGAAATCGAAACTATACAACTCTGAAGAAAAAAAATATGGATTTGAGTTTACTACCTTGCTTATCGTACTGAGCTCAAATCTGGATCTCCAATTATAAAACCAATTTGAAAATACGTTGGTGTCAACGGACAATGTAGAGAAGTTTACTAGGTATAAAAATGATACACAAACAGATTAGTTAAAAGATTCAAGAAAAAACACAAGTACCAGACAAAGGTACCAGACAAGACTGTGAAGCCACACACAACGCGGGCCGGTCACATCAGCTGCTACTCCGAAGAAAAATGCCCTAATCGAGTTTCAAAATGGACAGGTCCTGGGGGAGAGACGAAAAGGGAAACTAAAAGCCCGATGGAATGAAGAGATAGTGAAATTGGCTGGAAAAAACTTGATGAAGCTACCTAAAAACAGGAAAAAATGGAGGCAATTGGAGGAGGCCTATACTCGAAATTCAATTGCAAATATTTTTGCCTGTCTTTTTACATGTATGATATGATCTAAAACATATTCTTAAACTATAATATAATGTGCCACATTAGATATATAAAGATAATTACATACTTCAATATATAAATAAAAATACTATATTAATCGAAAAAGAAAAAAGTTGTTTTGAATCAATTCAGATAAATAGAAAAAGGCTCTGCGGACTTACAATATCAAAATACTAAACTTTTGATTCAATATCAAAATAAGTTTTAGCGAAGGTAAGACATCTACTTTAGCTACATATAAAATATTTGAGTTTATAACAAAATATTGAATTTTACTATTTATAAATTAAAATATCTATGTGATATTAACATAACACATGCATATGTTGCCTTATATTTATATGCTATCCAAATATATAAAAAAACTTAAATTACTAACAAATTTATTTTTAATGATATTACAAAGAGTGAAATATTTGTATTTTCTAACATGTATAACTAAAGGCAGGCAGTCGCCTGAGAACACATCTTGTTTCCCGATGTTGAGAAATTCGCAACCACTGCAAAAACCAGTTGTTTCTCAGAACGCCTATTGTCAGCATCATTACGACTCGCAATTCTGTTCAACTCGTGTCCCCTATATAAGATGGACTTCAAATCAACTCCAACCTTATCACAATGGAATTAAGTTCAAATTCTTTTATCAAAACCCTCCATTATTTGCCAGGCCTGACTAACTTATACGAAAAAAGCGCTGCAATCGCTTAAAAGCGTTATATGGTCTAGAGAATAAATTATTGAACAGCGCTGTCTGCTTTGTACAAACAATAATGTAAAGGTGCTCTTTAGAAAGGGTGCTTTTCAGTTTCATTGTTGTTGAAACCTTTTCCATAGCTTTGTTATTAAAACCGAATATTAGGTAAGTATTTAAAACACGCTCCCTAACTGCATATATTTTTTGTGTGTACACCTCGGGTCATTGTATTCGGGGATTTCTACGGTTTCTAAGCGATTCATTATTTATGATCTATCGCCTAACAATTATAGATAATGAGCTATTGTCTTGAGGTACTTGTACAATGGATATTGACTTCGACTTTTGTTTTTAAATTATGTTTTTTTTAATTTTTCCTTAACCCATGAATTATTTTTACTCTACTGTTTAAAAAATGTATATTAAATAAAAACTCAATTTAAATATGGTAATTGGAACCTTTCATTAGCGGGTATGTTCTATAAAATTATTTAATTATTTATTTATATAACTTTACACATGGTCAGGCGGCAGACACTGTGTTATTATAATAATAATAACACAATATTATGATCAGAGTATATATAAAAAAAATGTGTTTGACATCTGAATTATTGTGGTTGTAGTACAATAAAACTAAACAAATATGTTTAATATTATAGAATTCAGTAACAGTAGAAGTTTATAAAGATGTTTTGTATTTTATATTCAATATATCTCACTAACTTAGCTCGATGAGACAACAATATCTCTAAGAGGTAATGGCGGCTGTGTCGTTTATTTAAAGAACATCAATGAACACAAATGTGTCTGAACACTATATAACTACATATAAATTAAACAAAATACATCATTAGGTATCAATAATTACCAATAAAACAAACAGACAAACAAATAATCATGTCTTTTTCTGTTGCTGTCGTTTTGACTAATAAGATTTGCAATCTAGGTATATTATTTAATGTACCTATAAGAAGCCATCATGTCAAAGACATTTACAGTCTAATGAAGGTCAAATTAAGGTCAGATAAGGGTCAAACATACAAGTATCTCTAATAATACATTAGTATTTAAATTACTATACTATTTCCGTCTAATACTACAAATGTACGCAACTCAGCAAAAATGGAGGTTAGGTTGCTAAGCAACACGAAGATGACATTGTTTACTGATATTAAATTAACAGAATTATTTGCAGTAATGTTAATGACGGAAATGTTAGCATTTTTTAAATAATAGTAATGTTAAAAAACTTCCGAAATGATGTCTCTGTTTCTAGTTATGTAAAATCTAACAAACGATTGTCTGAGGAAAATGATCCTGTAGAAGATCGACCAGTATCTAGTAAACTTTAGATTTTGTACTAATAACGAAAATAAAAATCCGCGATTACCTGAAATAATCATAATAATAACAAACAAAAAAAAAACAAATGTGACCGACAAAAAGGTTTGCACGTTTTGCAAAAAAAAAAAAAAAAAATTTAGAATCAGCATCTTTTTATAAAACATGCTCTCACTTATAAAAAACCACAACCCGATAATGAAATTATTTGTTTAGGCAAGCGGAATTAAAACGTACAATGCTATTGATTCATAATATCTAAATAAAATCGCTAAAAGACACAAGTGCAAACTATAATTTAATGAAACGAACTATTGCTATATAATTATGATGTAATTAATACATTTCCGTATTTTGTACCTTAAGAGAATGATAGGAAACGGTAAATTGATAGTATCTAGAAAAAAAGTTTTCAAAAGATTCTTAAACTGCAGATAGATATAAAAAATATGAATAAGAGGTTAGATTATACTAAATTTAGAAATAGAGTTAATAAACTTATAATGGAAGCAAAAAACAAATATAGACAACTAGAAATAAAAAAATGTAATGGAGATTATCGGAAAATATGGTCAATTATAAATTGTTGGCTCGGAAGTTAGTCTAGACGATGTGATAACAAAATATTTAGGCAAAACTGAAAGTATTAGTCAAATCTGTACAAATTTTGTGAAAACTTTTACGGAGGAAATTAAAGAAATTTTACATTCATGTGACGTAAAATTTCTTGATAGAAACACTTATGTGCAGCCGAGTCTGGTGAGTTTTAGATATATTAAAGTCAGCTCTCTCCAAGTACAAAAATGTATAGACCAGTTATCGTGCGGAAAAGCCCCGGGTTCGGATACGATCAGGGTAAAAGATATTAAATATGTAAGTAAGCATTTAAGTAGTGTTATTGCTAGGTTTATTAATTTGAGTGTAACCACAGGTATTTACCCCGATCAGCTGAAAAAAGCCATCATACGCCCCATTTACAAATCAGGGAATCACTTGGATTACTCTAACTACAGACCAATAGCCATATTGTCAACTATTGACAAAATTGTAGAAAAAATTATTGTAGGCCAGATAAGCAATTTTTTAGAGAGTTATAATATATTGTCGGACGCTCAACACGGTTTTCGAAAGGGGCGCAGCACTGTGACAGCCCTAACAGCCTTTGCTGATTACATAAACAGCTGTTTAGATTCCGGTGAGCAAGTGATAACGGTTTGTATTGACTATAAAAAGGCCTTTGACACGCTGAACCACGATGCTTTGCTTAAGGCGATGGATGAATGCGGGATTCGTGGTCCCACGAACAAATGGTTCAAAAATTACCTAAGTGATAGAAAGATGCAAACGGTTATTGCTGGTGTAACCGGTGAAGAGATGGACGTAAGTCTAGGTGTGCCGACCGGATCAGTTTATGGACCGGTGGGGTACCTGATGCATGTAAACAGTGTATGTAACGTTGTAAGCAAATGTAAGGTGTATATGTATGCCGACGACATGTGTTTGACCTATGCCTCAAAAGATTTATCTATTGTAAAAAACTACATACAAACGGATTTTGAAAACATCACTAAATGGGCACATGATAACGGTATTATAATAAATTTTGGAAAAACTAAATGCATGTATATACACTCGCCGTATAACAAAATATCAAAAACAATAAGAAAAGAAGATCTCGAAATAATAGGGCATTCTTATGACTGTCTACATAGCAATAAAAAAAACAGTAACTGCAACAAAATAGAATACGTTAATATACACAAGTATTTAGGTTTAACAATTGATAACAACTTTAGTTGGAAATCTCATGTAATAGATATTTGTAATAGGCTAAGATGTGTTCTGGGAAGGTTTTACCACGTGGGTAAAGTATTAAATAAAGAAACATTACGCATTGTATACTATGCCCTCGCTGACTCCATACTTACCTATGGTCTTTGTGTGTACGGGCGGACATTCACAACATACCTGAGGGGTATAAAGCAACTGCAAATACGCTTGATCAAATTTTTAGTTAGTAAAAAGATAAAAGAAAAATGTCGTGGAGATTATGAACAATTATTTTCAATTTGTAAAATTTTACCGGTAGACCTTAAAGTAAACTATTTAATATGTATAGAAAATTTTAATGAGAACAAATATAAGGAAACGATTGTCAATAAATACAATACTAGGAGGGTCGGGAAAAAACAATTTATTGAGCCAACCGCAAAAAATTATTTCGGAAAAAGAACTACAAGGTGTATGGTACCCAAAATTTTTAATAATATTAAAAACCTAACATTGAGTGATGATGTTAGCAAGACAGTCTTAAAGACAAAACTAAATGATTTTTATCTTAAAGAAGTAGATAAGGGCATCGAATAGTTTTTTTTTTAATTTTGTTTTATTTTATTTCTTTAAGAATTGTTATAGTTTTAAGTCTCTAATTTATTTTCTTTTTAATTTTTTTTTTTTTTATTTAATTTAATTTAATTTTTATTTTGTTTCTATTTTTTCAGTATTTTATATTATTCAATAAAAGTTATTATAAGGGTTGTTTTTAAATGTATACGTGTGTTTTTTATTATTTTTATTTTATTATTGTTGTATTTTATAATATGCAATAATTGTTACTATAAGATGTAAGAGTTACTATGTTTTGTTTTAAATGTTTCATTGTAGAGTATTTGAAATTATAAATGTTAGTTTAGTAGTTTAGTATTAGTATTAGAATGTAAGACTAGGTTAAGAATGTAATGAGCGTTTCTTGCCTACAAACTCTCGAGTTTGGCAAGATATTATGTGTAATTGTTTACATTATAAAATAAATAAAAAAAAAAAAAAAAAAAAAAAAAAAAAAAAAAAAAAAATAAACTCTACAAAATACAAATAAATATACGAATTACTTTTGTCCAGAATCCGATCCTTGCTTGGATTACAATAAGATACATAATTCTCTTCTTCGGTAATCTTATGTGGAGTCAATTGCCAGAAGAGAGAAAGAGAGAGATAGATCGGGCAATATTGTTCTTCTTTTCGTCAAGCACAAAATGAAAAGTAAGTAGGTAAGTATGTTGCAGCAAAACAATTTTGTATTTGAACTTTTAATAATTGTAGACTTTTCTATCTACAATTTTCGGTTTTCTTACATAAGTTCGTACAGGTTACATATCTATACATATAAAACTAGCTGTTAGTCGGGGTTTCACCCGCGGACGAAATATTGTATTTATTATTAGGATAATTAAAGGCAGTAGCGTACTGCTAAATAGCCTATAGACTTCCTTATCAACCTGTCTATCATAATCAGAAAGAATTTTTCAAATCTATCCGCTTCTTTAGAAGATTAGCTCGTTTCAACAGACCTTACCGCTTTAGAGTATATATAGGTAAAGTTGCCACGTCTGCGTCTGCCTGTCTGTATAATTGCGATAAACACGAACACTATCAAACCGATTTTTATACGGTTTTCAACAATATATACTGTGATTCCTCATGAATGTTAAGGTGTATAATTCATTATAATTTTATGTAAATTGACTGATATAAAACGATTATTGTTATGGGTAGCAAAAAATCTTGCTTACTGGGAGTTTTGCTCGCTAAGATAAGAAGAAGAAGCTAAGAGAAGAAGCTGTTTAAACCAGTCGAGATACGCTTACGTAATGTACTAGAGTATTGTAGATCTAAAATAAACCTACAGATATATCAGCGATAGCATATCTCTATCTCCTACTCACAATAAAACTTTTATGTTCAAAATATAAATTGAAAATTACAATATATTCAATATATTCGAAGCTGTTTTCTTCTGTTTTGTATCAATCCTTATATAAATAAATACATTATCTTCATTATTTAATGCAGATAAAAAATGTCCTATATACTATATGAATCAATAATTTTTCAATATATCTTTAGAAGATATAAAAGATTACTCGGCCTTCCAGCTCTCTGTGCCCCATTACTGAAATCTATGCAGACGGAAACGTATATAATAATATAGGAATACAAACTTATTTATTAATGTTTTTCTTATATATGAGAGGTCACTTGGTAACCTAAATTGGAACACAGCTTGGTCCACGGCGTGCATACCGACAGCGCGAAGTGAGATGCTGAATATTTATGTATTCTAGTAAAAGATATCAATAACACACAATATATGACATATAGCAAATTAAAATAACTTATTTAAAAGAAAACGAAATAGAATGAATTGATGAGATCGTTTGCGAGCGGTGGTCAATCTACTCTCATCGCGACTCTTGTGTTTTCAAGTTATTATAGAGAACACACACAAAGACATACACACATATACACATTCACACACATACACTCGCACACCTACCCTATTGTGAACGGGTAGGTGCAACCCACTAGTGAATAATATTAATTACCACACACGTCGAATGACGTATAACTAATAAGAGGTCAGCGACCTTAGCGGCCGCAATAATTAAAACGACCACTCCTTAAACCGAGATTGATATCGACCTTGAATGATCTTAAAAAAATCAATCCATAGTTCACTAATAACTTTATTGAAATTTCAATTAAGTATCAAAAATACAACATTTATTAAGATCATTGGACAAAATCCAATTATTAAAACACTAGCCGTAGTGGACTAAGAAATATACGCATTATAGAACAGCTTTTAGACATATCATACTGTTTAAAATGATTAATCTTTTACCAATAAAGTATATTTACACTTAACCAGATACGGAGTTTTTGATCGCTTAAACATTTCTTAGTTTTATCTTTTTGTACATTAAAAAAAGATTGGATATTAAATTACGATGATTTGTTTGACATTTGGAAATATGTCAAATCTTAAGTTTTGACATCTAATGAGGACGTAAGGATTACTTGTTCTTGAAGGAACCTAACTGCTGTAACATTTATTTTAAAGAAAATCGACCAACGCGGCGCGACTCAGACACACTACAATCTTGTCTACAAGTGGACGTGTCCTACAAAAATATAGAATTAGAATGGATGTGGAGGTGAGAATAATACATATATTAAATATTCACTAAATTGATGAAGCAACCATTGAAAAACAATAACAAGGAAGAAATAACATTCTGCGTTCGGTTTAAAAGCATTGGATCATTCTAGGAAGTGGGTAAACCTCTGTAGCCTTTTCTTTAAGGTCTTTTTATGACCTTATTTAGCTAATATCTCATTAATAAAATTTTTGTTACGGGTGCTTAAATCATGTATCTAAACAGTATCGGATTTGTACCTAAGTTGTATTAGCGCATATCACGATATTTGTTTGAATTGTGATTTGTGGATCTGATCGTCATAGGCAAATCAACCCTTACCGACTATTTTCAACCACTGAGAAACTGTTGCTCAAAAAACCAAAGTCGTAGAGAGAAAGTCTCAAAATAACTACATGATTCATTAAACCTGTTGCGTGTACAAATAAACTTGTTCTATCAAAACTACAAATTATAACAGTTCTTAACAAACATAAAAGTGCGCCATAAAAATGTTTTCGCCAATGAGTTGTTAGCGGGTTCATGTACATGACGCCAATATACTCGCTCCAGTATGAATGTATCACATCTCATAAATCAAACGAATGACGCGTCAAATCGTACTTCACGCTGGGCTGACGTGATCGCAGCCGTGGGTAATCTGCACTACAATATCTCCCCATGGAATAAATAATATATACGCCGCGCCCGCATCCGGAGACTTGGCGTCGCACGTAATCCAAAATGTCCGTTTATTTTTCTATATGAGCTCTGCGTGCCACAAAAAAATAAAACGTGGATCGAGCGTAGAAGTGGCGGAGAGCGAGAGGGAGATATACAGCGGCCAGTCCGGCGCGGACGGGGCGCGGCTGCAAGCGCTGTGATTGGCTCCGGTCACGCGTCGCCCGCCGCCCGAGCGCACCACCCAATCCTATTCGCTCTCACCAACCCCTCCCGCTCCCCGCGAACCCCAAAACACCGACCTTTCACGAATGCCGAACCGATTCGATACGACCGAAAATGCCTTAGTTACTAAACGTGCGTATAGTAGACTGGACGTTTCGCTGTTTTCAGTAAAAATAAAAAAAAAACTGTTTTCGGTAAAATGGACTTTGTTAAAGCCAAGTTTTCTGGATTTTGTGTTTAATTGGTGAAAGTTGTTTGACAGATTGGAGAAGGTAATTAATAGCATAATAATAAAGATTAAATTATTACTGATAATTAATAAAACTCGTATTAATGAGATATACAAGCGAATAACTCGTGCTGTAGTTAGTAATTTTGGTGCCGGATGATCGAACGTAAAAGCGGTGTCCTCGTAATCAACGTAGGCCGGTCTGGTCGGCAACGTCGCGCGTAAATAATAGGGTAGGCGCTCGGTCTTTCTCTCGCAGCTGGCGCAGAGCGGCAACGTCGCGCTCTCGTCGTGCCTCCACCGCGCTGCGCCACGCCGCGACACCGACACCGCGACTCGCGAGACGCATTTGACAACGCAATATACCTATTTCCAATTACATTTGAAGTAGCTACACTACTGATATTGTTTTTTATCTTGTTAATAATCTACCTAAAAAAAGGAAAAAATCATTCAAACGTAGGCTCAAACTTGTCGATTTTAAAAATATATTTACATAGTATATATTTATATACATATACATATTATTATATACTTGACATACTATGAGATAGTATGCAATAGAATGATTGACCATTTCTTTTCTACCTTATAATAATATGTTATTACCTAAATACATAAGTAAAAACCTCTGAAAATACAAAAGACTAATGAAAATAAAACTTGTTTACAGATATCGAGCGGGTGTTTGTGAATGCGTGGCGCGCTCTGTCGGGGTTTAGTGGCGTAAGGTCGCGGGACGCGCGGGGCGGGAGCTTCCTCCCCCTTCTTCAGTTTCTACTGCATTTCTGAACGGAGAGGACGTGTCGCTCTGCGCAACGATAAAAGCATCGTTCGCGCGGCAAGTTTGAACAGTGCCAGTGTACTGGGTGAATTGTGACAGAGAAATGTGTGTCGGATTGCGGTGCGCTACAAATTGGATGCAGTGATAGGATCACACTAACTGGATTGCAGTGTTTTTCTGGATTTTTTCACTGTTTTGAAGAGTTTACCAAACTGGGGATGCATAAGATGGAGCTCGGCGACAGCGTGTACGCCGCTGAGCGTATTATGAAGAAAAGAACTAGAAAGGTGAGCAAATTTTCTTTGCGAAAGCAATGTCATTAAAGCTATATCACAGCTTCATAAACTCGTATTCGTGATCACATAACACCGACTAATATATTTGGTACGCTTTTGTAAACTGCACGTTTCGCAATAACTGCTCGTCTGCTTTGCTTGCATCGAAATAAACATTCCTTAACAATGCTCTGTAGATTAAAACATGCAGTGCTCAGTATTTTAATTTGTATTTTGTGTATGTAATCCGAGCATTGTGATACAGAGAGCAGCTGTACGGGAATGATCGCAAGGGTTTTTAGGTTTCTTTATACGCATGTTTTCCTTTATTATTCTCTGGGCTCCCCTAACGCCGGCTTATGTTCTGTATTAAGGGCAGTGAGAATACGTCTTATAAATGATGGCCCTTCTTGAGATTATATTATTTAATTTTGATAGTAAACAAGTTTGCAAATTGAAAACTGTCGAAGGGGCAGTCTAGTTGATATTTCATTATAAAATACCTGTTTGTTACTAACTTGGTGTTACTAAGTCAGTTGTTATTAATTGTACTATAACTCTGTATGTTATTTGTATTGCGAGTATTTAAAATGGAGGACTTGATACACAATAATATTTTGTAAGTAAACAAGTCGTAGTTTGTTTACGAGTAATTATAATGTGCATGTTAATGTTGGATTGGTTAGAAATGTTATATACCTTTTCAGTTTAACAATGGATAATAAACCTTATTATTATTAATCGTAAATAGACAAGGTCCCCTTCTATCGAGGTTTCTAAAGGTGATAAGGTTTGGAAATCAGTATTTATTTTAAAATCTAGTGTAACAAGAAAATTTAAGGAATGCGATTACTGAAGGACCGCAACTTCTTTCTACCTGAGGTCGAGTTGTTTCCCTTATGAAAATGACATCATATTACTTTTTTAAATTAATTTAAACACTGGTGGGTGTAACGTTACACTATTAAACTAATCAAAATTTTTAAAATCTATTTATTCTTCTGTTTATTATATCAATCCTCAATTTTATGTTAATAAGGGTATATTCGTAAAGGTAATTTGATGAATTAAGTTTTGTTTATCGTTTTAGTCTTAATTTAAAACCAAAAAACAGTCTCTGAGAGAGCTGTTTAAATTTTGTTAATTTTTGATTGTGCTGTATTGTAACACACTTATTATTTTGTAAATATATTGTATTACGATTAGATATTAAACTGCTTTCTTATAGATCAGTATTTTATCCAACATTCACTGTTATTGTTATTTGATATTACATACATACATACATATATACATACATATATTGAACTCATGTGTATTATTGTTAAAAATATCTGAGACTCATTTAGTATAGTTTCACTATAACTGTACTGTATTTAAGATACGCCATTAATAAAGTAGCTGTATCAATAATTTCATCTGATCTCTCAATAAATAATAAAATACGTATATTAATAGGTTTATTGTGGTTAGAATCCCCATCAGTTTGGGTGATTTGGTCAGCACTTTTGCTTGATTACGAAAAAATGACCAGAAAACTACCGTTGAGGGATCCATATCGTGCAATTATATAAAACAATCAATGTATAGATATTTGGCCTTGTTAGTGTTTTGTTATTTATAGGCTTATTCAATGCTTTTGATGGATTAATATGAGAAGTCAAAGACGTAGGCGACAACATCTTACTCATCTTGTTACATCTTCCTACAAACAGTTACTAAGCCACAAATGTTTCTGTTTCTACCATATTTTTGTCTCATCCCAATCATTTGATATCATTTTGTTCTGTCCCTTAATCGTTAAAACATATTTTGGAATCGTTTTTATATAAATACTTGTATAAAACACGTCTTTACTGACGTTACATACACGCCTTGTCTAATAAACATACTAATCAACTTTTCACACTAGTACAGATGATTCTTTATAAAATTAAACAATACAAATAAATATATTGCTAGTTTTGTAAACTCTAGTGATTTATATATATAGTGATTATATTTTTATAATTAATTTCAATGACTTTATCTGTTGTGTTTTTCGAACAACAATATGTTACATCTAAAATAAACCTTAATTTATGTAAAGTATCTTTAGAATAAATTAATCAATATTCTTGTACTTAACTTTAATATTATTTTTTCTGTCTGTCCCTACACAATATTTAAAACATGATTGGTTCTCTATATTATAATAGGTTGTTATTTTACTGCCACAAATACGTCTTACCTTTATTTTTGCTAACTCCTAGCGCCATCTATTGAAAGGTAATGACAACTCCTTAGTGAACTATATTTTTAACATATTTACAAAACCAAAAATAATGCTAATAAAATATCTTTTTTACTAGTAAAAGTATAACCAAACTTGAGGAAAAAAAATAAACAAAATATGTACTTATAAAATTAAAATTATATTATTGATCATGTTTATGGGTAAGTTAGATACAGATTTAATGTAATGCTCTGTTTATAGATAAATTTTATAATATTTAGTCGTGAATGCAACAGAGACAAAGTAAGTATCACGACTCGACCAGAACCTAAATTTAATTACAAGCCATGTGTCTTGTAGTTATCATGTCTTACACACTTGCGGACTTGACCGGGAGTCGCCTCTTGTACTCCACATTAGAAGAGTATTGCTAGTGGAAGTAGACTTGGTTCCATCTTCATCAGTCATGCATGAATTTACATAATGACCAGTAAAGTAGGCCAGACTCCATTAATATTTTTAATCTATATTCCAGTATAATATATTTTTTAATCTGGAGTAGGTTTTAAAGTTATATTTAAGACAAGCTATTTAATCAGCTTTCGAAGCTAAAAAGTGTACCTAAATATTATATTTAAAACAGCAATTATAATATAAAATATTTTTTCTTATTAATCCATTAATCAAGCACTTACCGTTTCGTATTCATTGTTGACTCCAAATAAAAAGTTCCCACTGTCATCTGCAGCGCCTTGTCAAATTTAGGAAACTAGTTAATAGCGCGCCAAAAGTTCAGTTTATTAAAATTCAACCATACGATATCGTAATAGGGCTTATCTTTAAACGCGTTTAGGATTTCTTATTATCTGTCGGAATGACTTTACGCAGATGTTAAATAAATTTGTTCCTTATGCATAAGACTTAAGGTTCATATTGTTGTGGCTTGTTGCTTCCCGTAAAGAAACTCCTTCAAAGCACTGTGGCCCTGGTATCTCGAAGTAAACGCGCCAGTATTCGGCTTTGACCGAACCCACGTCGACAGCGCATGCTCCCCGCCATTATTGTGAGCCAATCAGCGTCCAGCAGATCGTGCTAAGCGAAAATGCTCTGCAATGCATTTGTCTATACATTTTAGTATTTTGTTTATTTACATTTTTCTACTTTAGAAATCAGTTATTTTTTTTCTAATCGCTATTCAATAAAAACATTTTAATGTGAAGACTGTCAAATTATAAGTTTTTTAAAATCCTATATCAACACTTCACGAAAGCCAAATAGCTGACAAAATAATTCAGCAATCGTTGGTTAGATGGCGCTTTTTTAAATTTTCTTTTAATTAATATATTTATCGCAATCTCTTTATTATACTAATTATGAATAGCATCCGTCGTAATTAGAAATCATTATGTAAATAATCTTCCTCTACAAAGTTGTGATTTGACATAGATACGAATGTAAAATGAAACCGTGGCATAATACTATTGTGTTTTTATCTATACATCACCGTAGAATATTACCGAAACCAAATCTGTACATAAAATAATTTTTGTACCAGTAATTGCTACATGTTATGTATACGGTTAATGCCTTTATATTTGGAGTTATAGAGTTTCTTAGTTGTTCCCGTGAACTAACCACTTAAGAGTAGGTGTCTGAAGTTAATATCGTCGGTGAAATATAACACAATAAATTTTGCCATCTACTCCATAGACCGACCTTTCGAACCTTACCATTAAAGACCGATGTTTCATAAAAACAAGGTATGCCTATTGAAGAAAAAAAAACTTTACGTAGTCTGGACCGAACGATCTGTAAGCCATGCTTTAAGTATTTTGAACCTTAATATTGTATGTCTCTCACGATCACTGAAAACTACAAGATCTTTTAAGCTTTGAATCAATATCAGTTTTCTATGTGTAGGTCAAATGATACTGATGAAAGTGTCAGGAGGGCGTATTTTTATACCATACTTATTGAAATAAACCCCTCTGTAAACACACTCCTACGTAAAAGTTAAGGATACTAGGTTTCCAAAGGCAGACTGGTCTGAGAAGAACTACAACAACAAACTCAGCCGGGTATATTTTTGTGATCACTGCTTCTAAAAATTTTAATATAGTTTATTACGATATGACAATAAGGACAACAACTTCGATTGAAAAAAAAGGGAATAATGAAAATTTGTGTATGACTAGAAGGTAGGTAGGTAGACAAGTATGTCTCAACCATAGATAGTGCGAAAACAGACAGCTGTTAAATAAGCAAAATGAAAAAATGAAACATATTAAACTGTTTCTGTTTCGAAGTTAAAACATAAATCGTAACGGTTTTGTTTTTTATTCCCATAAATAAACCGTCTCGTGACGTGAGGATATCAACAATTAGATACGAATAGCTGCAGTCGGAAGCGACACAAAGCTCCGAAATGTTCTATAAATAATCGTCTCACACAAAGCCTGGTAACTTTATCCATCCAATACATGAATAAAGTGCAAGGGGTCGACGACTGACTGGAGTCGAATGTATCGATAAATAAATAAATAATTTCATTTTATTCAGATATCGTTTGAAATTGAAATTAATTTGAATAAGAGATGTCGATATAGTAGTGATGCAACTCGAATAAGAATTCATTACTCGAGTCAGTCGAACAATTTTACTACCTCACTCGAATTATATTAGACTATTCGAATCACTCGAGTTGCATATTGCAATTACTTACCTACAATCAAATACCTAAGCGACAAAATCAACTTGAAGTCCCAAATTGATCCGGTAATTTAAGTGCATACAGAATCGAGTATTTTTTTTCAATCGAGTACGAGTTTGACAAACTGACTCGAGTCACTCGAGTAAAAACATGGCTCGAGTCGCATCACTGGGTGGTAGTATTGAGAAATGTATAATCAGCTGAAGTGCATCTATCTTTATAACATCTGTGGTCATTTTATCCTGTTAGTTTGTTGTTGATCTGCGTGTTGTATGTACGTGAGAACATCTCATACGGTACATCGGTTCGCAAATGAATTTTCATTGCATACATGCATAATTATTTAAGTAATTATGCTCTCAAGTACTTTCTTAGACTACTTTGGGATTCCAGATATTTTCAATTTAACCACATTGTTATGTGGATGAATTGGAAATATCTGACCCCTTAATACCCTTTTGGGTATAACGGTAATGTGTTTCTAACCGTTATACCAAAAAAGAGAGTTTTTTATAAATCAAGGGGTCTCCACACTTTGCCATGGCGGTGTTTAAAAAAATACAACAGGTATAGTAGATTAAGAGTTTCGTACTTTAATTTTAAGCTATTAAAATTATTTAAAATAAAATGTTTCCACTCCACGGCGACGTCAATTCTACTCTATAGAATTAATTATAACTAAGAACTTATATACCTACTGGGTAGGTACCCTCACCCCTCGATATAAAAAGTTTCCTATGTGAGTGCTCCCCCTAAGTTTGAGAGCATACTTCGCATACGAGTTCTCTCCGAATATTAAAGTAGTGAATGGGAAAACGTCATATTGCAGTCCCCACACACTCAAAGTGATTATTGTCTGTCACGCACACAGCCGCACCGCATTCCGTTAGCAGACGAGCTACGATCACCTGATCACATCACAGACCAAATTCAATCCTAAACGATCACAATAAGACTCAAACACCTGGATATTGGACATGACACCTTTTATCTGATCTTTTTTTTTAATTTGCGTTTTCAAACGCCTTGAAATATTTCGGCGCCAAAGTGGTTGCAAGAGTAATAAAAGCAGTGCATCAGACGAGTTGGTGCAGTCGTTAAACCTCTGGTCTCCACGCGGGCGGTCGCCTCGCCCCATAGACAATACATTATTATGTAAATACACCATCGAAGAATTGAGGTTATTTGAATGCGCATCTAATTCAGATAAGCATTGTAATTTATATTTAAAAGCAAGTGAGGTTAGATTACTTCCCACGTCGAATCATTCAAACTTTTAATCATTAATTGAATTAATAAAAATAACAAAAAATTTCAGCCTCGACTAAATAATGTTGGAATGTAATCAGTAATATTAGAAAGGGTAGCAACAAGGGTCAGGGTATAGGAATATTTGCTATAATATCTCCCCGACCCTCGTGTCAGAGGCACCCGTTCATTGTGTTTTTTCTTATCTCTCCCGGCCCCAGCACGGGACACATCCCGCCGCGGGCTGATCCCCTTAATTGAGTTATTACTGACGTATTTATTTTGGGATTATACTAAACAGACATAGCAATAACATGCTAAAATATATTATTATATTTAAGCGGTCCTGTCCGTAATGTATGCTTTACAAAAAGCAACATACATCTACTTAATTTTTTCTAAAATTTACACGAGTACTACACACTACTATAAAATACTGACACAACTACTTCAATAAAATACTACTACACTACTACTACGACACATTTCAATAAAAAACTCTCGTTTGTTATTACATTTTCTAATTTAAACACTACTTTTCGAATGCTTTGCAGCAAATGTGTTCGTGGTAAGACGAGATGATGGTGTATGTCAGTCAGTCAGTTTATTTGTCACCTACCCCCAACGGTTCCTGAGTTTACGGGCATAGAGTTCAGAATGCACACAAAACGCACTACTTTACATTTAAGTTTTTGTTAACCGTTTTCTAAGTACCAAGACTATCTTAATGAGACCTAATGTCGCTGGAATTTTAAATATCTTTTTTCATACCTACTTTATGTTTAAACTTTCGATGAATTAGTTTCGTATAAATTGTAGTAGAGGAAGGGGATTTGTAGTTTCTTTAGCGTCTCCACAAGAGTTTGCTCTGCGAATAAAGGAGGCTGAGAACCGAAGACCCCTTTGTGTCTAGAACAAGTACCACTTAGCGGGAAAGTTGTAATTTGTTCGAATGCTCCTTACCTACCTACTAGATGGAATTTATTTTACATGGGGTTACTGAATATATTTAAACAAAAATGTTTATAAAGTCATTATAGAACATTTGAATAATCTTACTATGATAAGTTTTATTAACATTTATAGTATAGAGTTCCTTTGTATTGTATACTTACGAGTAAACAGTACACCATAACAAAGGGCGACAATGCTTAGTTTTAATTGGTTGATCTTGAATGTCATATTTTCCAAAAACCTTAGTCTACAATTCAATGATAATTACCTTCAGAACGCGTTCTCATCGGTTCAGTAGCTCAAGTGGCCATCAAGACGCGATGACAGATTCTCGATTGAATTGTCAGACGATGACCGTGTACTGATAAGTGCAATATAAATTTAAATATTATATAGGTATCTACTCAGTGTCATAATAAGTATAATAAGTATATATATTTTATTGAATGTAATAATAATTTAATATCTTTTTAATTTATGTCCAAATATATGTGATTATGCTATTAATTATATATTAAAAAATAAACGTTATAATCAATTTAAATGTCTATAAATTTAAATATAAACGTCAAAAAACCGTGACATAATAGAAAAAAAGAACTGAGTTCTGCTCCTTCCCTCCCAACAGCTGGGTAACGACTGACATGCGCGGTGCGCCGTCTGCCGAGTGACTGCCTCGTCCCACAAACTTGCTTACCTTGTCTGACATATCAATTTTCTCTTCACACACAGCGAGCAAACTCTTTAGCATTTCTGATCTCCTGGTACTTATGTTACAAAAGAATACGCGGATATTGCCCAGGGTTGAATGGATTTTTTTTTATAAATATTGGAATTTTCCTATTTACATTATTATTTTTTTATAAAAACTTCAAGAATAATAAAATTCTATTCTAGTTATAAATGACTGTAATAAAGTAGTAGTGAACTACCTTTCATCTATATAAGGCATATAAAGTGCATTATAGTTGAAAGTATTCAAGGTAAAGAATATAATGTAGAATAGTTTAGTGCGACACGTCACGTACAACACGCTGGAGGTCCGAGTACGTGCGAGGAATATTCATGACTTCATGAGAATTCTTAACTTAATTAACAATGAAAAAAATAAACGGGTTTAACTGAGGTATTAGGTTTACAAAAATCTGACCACGAGGGTATATGTTTAATATAAACATATAAATTTTAATATATTTGTAGAATATAGTGTTGGTGTTATCATTATTATCAATCGCGCCATCGTTTCTCAAAAGCCTGCAGCGCTCGTTCGTTTTCCTCCCTCGCCTCCATCCTTTTAGCGCTTCCAGAGGGTTGAATATTAAACGATACAATTTAATTATATTTAAATCTAGCGCTAAAATGAAAATGGAATTTAAAACTGTATTTTTAGTGATTATTTTAAACCTTAGACGTTCTTCGTGCGTTTTATTCAGATATACACAAATCAATAAATGTAATATACTTCTAGTACTGATAGAACTAATAAATAATATTTTAAAACATCATGTTCTATATAATAATACTTTTAGGAGTGTCAGTAGAATGTATTTCTAATAAATGGGACTCGATCATTTCAGTTTACTAATTGTTACTCGCAGTTCCACCCGATTTCATTTACTATCAAGATTACTAAGAATGTTAGGCTAATGATAGATAGCCTTCACATGAATCTGCTTATTGAAATTTAAAAAATTTTCAATACTAATTGGTTTCGAAAAAAACGTTTCAACAAACTTTCGTTGTTTAGATATAATAAAATATATATGACATTATCTGAGACATGAACCATAAGCTTTCATAAAAGGTAATCAAATTTATCCTAACATTCACACAATAGTACAAGGAAAGCAAATATTTTTATCATTTCACCCTCAAAACCAATTCTTGCAAAACAGAATCTAATTTCACGTAAACCGAGTAGATATTTCACGGATTTTGCTTCAGTAGATATTAAAACCAGATCGGTCCCCGTGGGGTACAAGCCGGGGCCATTAATCACCGCCTCCCCTCCCCAACCCCTCGCCCTCCCCGAGTGCCGATTTTAGATAGCGTTGTGGTAAAATAATAAACTATACCCCTTTTTTATACCGACGTGTGTTGATGATGTGATTAGATTTAACTTCTTTGCATACGATTTTAAACGATTTTTTCATATAATTTATACCTATTTATCTATTTTTAAAACTGTATATTATAAATAATATAAATGCTGTGTTTAGTTTCTCTTTAGTAGAAATTATAAAATAAATATGGTGCATTGCGGCGTCTGGCGCGCGTCCAATTTATTCAATATCTATTTAACTCAGATATTTTACCTCGTTATGCCTAAACTATACATCTAATTATGTGTATATATTTATTAAACTATCATCAAAGTAATTATTAAAGAAAATGTCTAAATATCTTTTGTTTTGTTATATAAGTCACATATCTATCTGTCGGTTAGTAAAAGCAAGAAAGGACCATATCAGTCTGTATATAGGATATGTATCAAATAATGTATCTATCCAATGTGTTACACTCTCTACACGTTCTTAACCAATTTGAAATGGTTTTATTAAAAAAAAACAATTACTTATTATATTAGGTATTTCATATTAGTAGTATTTGATCTACTAACTAATCTAATCTAATCTAATCTAACATAATATATATCATATCTAGTTATAATATATGCAGGTTCCACAATGCGCTGCGACACTTAACATTTGACTTGATGAATGATATATCACAATCGCTTCAATGCTTCATATTAATATTATTTATATATGCGGGCGCTAACTACTTATGTATGTACTAAATATCTCATAACTTAACTCTTGTACGTAGAATTTCATATTTATAGAGAGTTTTCATACAATTTATTATCTAAATCTAAAATACTATACAAAAGTGATATCATGTGAAAAATAATTCAATCATTTTAAATTATTTCATGTATTTTATGCGAGTCGGTTATGACAATTGAGTTGGACATAATATTGTTAATGTTTGTTTGTTTGAAGGTAAGTGTTATATAAAATAAAGTATCTTTATATTTGTTAATAAGTTATAGATTTCCAAGTACGATATTGGTTAGTTAATAAGAAGTATCAGGCAAGCTGTCATAACCGGCCGCATCCCGGGGCGGCTGTGGCAGTGCGGGGGTGCGTGGTGACACTTTAAACATACGTAATAATGAATTTGCAAGTATTGTTAGGATGCAAAATAATTATATTATAGAACAAAGAATAAGAAAAGAAAAACAACTAGTATTCTTGAAAGGACTATTGAATTGAGCTTATAAGTAAAGTCGTTTCATAAATGAACAACATCTTGACAGTGATATGCGAAATATGAACTTATCTTATTCCCGAGAAAGGTACAATCCTTCAGGTTGTATTTATTAGCCTATCTACCTACCTCTGTTAAATAGACAAATTGACTATTTGACAAAGGTAGACAGGAGGCCTAAGTCTTTTAGAAAAAGCAAACGTTGAATGTCTATTATACATCCTAAATATCTATTTTCTAGCTTCTCTTTACACCCCCAAAGTATTTACGCTAATACTGTCTCCCTCGCCGGGTTGTGACGACGCCAGATCCATCTGCAACTCTTTATAGAATTACCATGTTTATATATACTCCGTCTGAACATGATATAGCAAAGAAATCATATTAAAATTGCCTCAAAATCGTACATAACATACTACGTCGATTGATAATAAGGTATACTATTTTGGTGGTGTCACCATCATCTCGTTTTACCGCGAACACGTTTGCTGCAAAGCATTCGAAACGTCGAGTTAAAATGTAATAATAAACGCGAGTTATATCCGTAAAATAATTTTATTGAAATATGTAGTACTCGAAAACATTAAGGTATATGTCGTAAGGTTTTGTACAGATACCTATATGTACCAACAGTCATTAAAACAAGCAAAAATACTTAATATTTGTTTGATGTAGGCCTCTGCTTTCAGTTTTATCGCGTGTTAAATAATGTGATATTATATAATACGCAATCATTCGGCTAAATAGAAATAACTCGGTTGAATACACTTATTCAGCCGAGTTATTTCTGTTTCATCATTAACAATACCTGATATACATTATTTTGTTAATATGACCACTGTCAATGCATTACCTACGCTACCCTACTCGCAGCACAGAAAACCTTGCTAAGGTAATCATTTTTAGTCAAAGAAATATTAATTAACTAAAAAATAAACTACTGTTGTAAATCTAGATGAAATATAATATATATGTGTAAAGGTAGAATTAAATACTTATACAGAAATACTTTACATTTGTTAGATTATCACAAAAATAAATAACTTCAATCACAATTCAGGACTGTCTCATCAGACATGATCTTGGAACTGTTCGTAGTTACCATCAGTCCAGCAGTCGCTTATCGAAGTAGAAAAGTATACAGCACTAGTACCTATTTTAATATAACTTCCTTCAGAAGAAATCTATCAAGTTCTTAAAGATTAAACTAACTTCCTCGGTTATTCTTTGTAATATCTTCTTATTATTTAACAAAAAGTAAGCCCGTCTGTATGTTTGTTAGAAAGAAGACAGAATAGATATACTAGGAACAAATACGGTTGCAACCTAGACTAACTTCATAACTGCGTAAAACATCCCAGTACAGGGAACAAACCCAGGTACTCTGTATTGTCAAGCATTGTCTTGGTAACAACCTTATAAGACGCAATCTAAACATCTTAATGCATATTACCTCAGTCTCTGTACTTTAGTCTGCATATTTTGCAGCCTTCTGCAATCAAATGAATAAATATATTATCAGATCCCTTTGACATTTCCGCACCTGCGTTATCAATATCGTTAAATGATCTCCAAATTTATAAAACATCTCATTAGTTACGTCACTAGCTTTACGCTTTACACGTAAGTATAAATGCTATTTATTATTATTTTTTATACAAATGTTCCAGCTTCTATATTCTTTTGTTCATTAACTCATTATCAAGAAAGATGGTAAGTTTCAAATCAATACAACAACGTTTTTGAAATATTTTTCTCGTCCACATAAGCTATTAGAAGCAGTAGTACAGCTAACTAAGTAGAAGCAGAACTACAGCTTATGGAAATATAAATGTAAATAACATATGTATGCAAATAACGTATAAAGTAATTTTTTGTTTCCGCCCCTACGAGTTATAAAAATATTACCAACATACAAATAGACACGTCACCTGCGTATAGTATTTATAATTGTAATTAACTCATTAATTACTGCGATCGGCTCTAATTGGCGTCTATGATCCCGAGACGTGGTCCGCCCATGGCAATACTACAGCCATCAGACACGCCATTTTATATTTACGCCCAGTTTAAACGAAAATGAACCTTAACTCGAGGTCATAGAGGGAGGCGGGCCGCACGGATATTGTGGTGGGTTTGGTTCGGGCGTCGCGGGGGTGGGGGGAGGCGGGGCGGGGGCGGATCCCCTCTCCCTTCGCCCCGCCCGCCGGCCAATCACAACGCGGACGCCAGACTTCACCTTGCCCGTACGTCCCAATGATCAGTTTAACTTTTTTTATTTTTAGTTTTTGTTTAGTTTTCGAGTCAGTTTAGTTTTTAAGAATGGATATTAGGAATGTTTATGGCTCCAGTTTATGGACACGGAGCACTGCACTGAGCAGTTATTGTAGTTTTTCTATTTTGGCGCTTAAGATTATTACCTATTAAAGGCTATTTTATCCTTAAATTGGTTATTATTGAATAGTTTACTAGATTAAAATGAATAATATCATTAGGTATATATTGAAAAAAAAGTTTTGTTACGTAGATAAGTGAAATAGGTACTTATTTGCCAATTTAAAAATTTAATAGGTACTTAGTTATAAGTATATTTAAGTTTTGTTTATTGTATTACTGTTTTTAAATATGCACATTTAGGTAGGGAATACTTTTATAGAATTGTTTTTCGATTTTTAGGGACTTTCTGTCCAATCGCCGTCATTACACTATCCAATTTACTGAAGCAGGCGTTACATTGTAGAAATTACTAAGAACTAGAATTAAAAAGAGAAAGTATATAAGTGATTGATTGACTGATTGTCCTATATAGTTTTTGAGTCACTACTTTTGAAGTCAAATAACACATACAGTGTAATAATTTCATAAGCACAGTCACAATTACCACACTAACAGCATCTCACAATGTGTTGTAGTTCCTACCTACCAAGTTGTTCCAGTTAGTGTATTGTATAATGGTTGCTTAAACTATAACAACGAAATAACTAACTATGATGAGAATAAAGAAATCTTACATATCTTAAGGTAATTTCGTCTAACGCTAACATTTACACAAACTCACACATGTTACTTTACCTCTGGTAAGCACACACAAACGTGCACACACACACACGCTGCACTTCGTATTTTATAACAATTTAAATTTTACATACACAAAGAACGCTTTACATATTTTATCATTTCATTAATTCCTTAGCTTCAGTGTTCAGAGTTCCTTAGCTTAGATTTGTATATGTAAGTGCATTTAATATTGTCATTATATAGAGAGTAGGCCTGGAGATCTGTCATACAGGTACTGAAAACAGAATAGATTGCAGCTCTCACTCGATGTAATTTAAGTGCATTGAAACAGATTTGTACCGTTCAGAATATATTTATATTATCACCTTTAATAAAAGGTTATATCCTGTGTAATTATATATATGGATTGAAAAAAATCTCTCTTCTGTTAGAAAATAACAAATTTTATTGAAAATGTGATTCTGTAGTAATATCCCTGAATTACTTAAAACTCGTTACTTCTAATATCCTTAAACTACAGTTTTAGTTTCATCATAAATCTGTTTATAAACTGCATTAAATGGCATGGAAATAGATATATGGGAAAAGTTAGCACTTAGGTAGTTAAGTATATAATGTTCGATAAAAATGAAATTACCTAATATTTATTATGGTTCACTATACATACTGTTTAAATGCAATTTTTTTATGAATATTGCCGAATTTTTTATATTAATTAATAATATCAGTATCACTAAGCATTTAGATTGAGTTTAAAAAGAAAGAAATTAATTTTCTAGATAAATAATATTATAACGTCGACGTCAGTACAAAGTCAGTGCGAGCTCTTCCCGACTCACCCTTCATCACTAAAACCAATAAGACGCGAGAGTTTACACAGACTGGCATTTTAGAAACGCCCTATGCGCCTGACAGTACAGAGCAAATTAAACTGTATTCTATATTAATAAACTTGATTATTGTTTGTATAGAAATAGTACTAAAAGAGAAAGGTCGAATAAAGTGTGTGTGTGCGTGTTTGTGTGTGTGTGTGTGTGTGTGTTCGTCGCCACAGGTGTCCGGTGAAATGAGCTCGAACGATATATTTAATTGATTGTCTTTTATAATTGATTTATTAACCTTTGATTAAATATTAATTTACTCATATATATGTATAGGTTTAGAAAATTAACTATGACCTATCAGTTAGTTTAGAAATTTTGAACTTTTGTTTTTATTAGAATCAAAAAATTCTATTACAATTATTTTATATATAATTAAGTTTGTCTGATAGTGCAGTGTGAGTGAGCAGTTAACGTACTGACATGCACATGGTGCTTGAACAAAAACGCACTATATGTAGAGTTATACTAAATTAGCTGTTATGACATGCATATTAGAGGTGCGTATTGCATGTACTGTAGGTTCCCAACGGCAAGTTTTGTCGCGGGGTGTTTTGGGTTCGATCCCGGGGGAGATAGCCGACAGCTGTTTAGAGCAGGTGCTCCCCGAAATTGGCAACTTTAAAATGACTTAGTTTTTTAAATTTAATTTCTATCTTTTCCTTAGCTTTTGATCTTATACAAGACTAACGTTCTTAGATACACCTTATAATTATACAGTTGAATTAAATATTTTGACACAATAAAAATTTACTTACATGCATTCCTATTTCATCGATTAATAAATTAATTAAGATATAACTCCTGAATCTATAACCTCCCACAAACACAATTTTTTAGTTAAACCTAAAATAAATTAACCGACTATAATTTGTATAAATTATTTAATTAAATTTCTACCTAACAATAATAACTAAGGCAAATAATAATTTAAAATTTAAAGTGGATACTAAATATTAATTAAGTTTTAAAGCGCGATTAATGTATGTGAATCGCAAATAATCAGATCAGTGCAACCCCTAGCACTCCTCGAGTGCACGCCACCGCGCCACCACCGGCCAGTCACGCCACGCCGGCACACGGCGCGCTCGCGTTATTGTACACTTCTAACTGGCACTTATCCTCTTTACAGAATAAAGTGGAGTACTACGTGAAATGGAAAGGCTGGAAGCCGAAGCACAACACCTGGGAACCGGAGGAGAACATCCTCGACCCGAGACTCATACAGAGCTTCGAGAGAGGAGAGGAGGTCAAGAAACAGAGCCGCAAGAGAGAGAGGGAACACTCCCCCGTAGAGAGAGCGAGGAGCGGGTCCGAGGAGCGTCATCCGCCACCCGGAAAACGCAAGGCGGAAGTCCTATCCAGGGAGTCGGGGAAAATCGGCGTGACAATCACAATGAGTCCGCCCGCAAAGCGACACGACTCCTCGAAGCTGAACGGCGGCAGGACGCACAGCCAGCCTCCTCCCCCGGCCGCGCCGCCCGGTGGTGCGGCGGCACCGGCCTCGCCAGCAGCGGAGGCTGCGGCTCCCAGGACTGGCCCCAGACGAGCCCCTCACTCTCCTGAAGAAGCGGACGCCCATACACCTGCAGAGAGGGAGAGGAGGACGGACACTCAGCCCACAGCCACGGCACCCGCAGAGCCAAAAGGCGCGCGCCCCCCTCCCACGCAGTCCGCCGAGCCGGAGGATGAAGATTCGTGGGGCGAAGCCCCCGCCACCGTCCCTCTACCCCCTGCACCCCAGCCTCGACGTAACGCCGCCTATTGGATGGCGAGATCGCCTGTTGCGGATCAGATCTTCATCACAGACGTCACGGTGAACCTCCAGACCGTCACCATCAGGGAGTGTCGCACAGAGAAAGGTTTTTTCAGAGCGCGCGAACACCGACCGCTGGATATCACGTAAACACAGATACATAGTTATAAAGAGACAGTACATAGATAGCTAGTATTTATTTAGTTGATATTCGTACACGGAAGCAATACCTACTCGTTGAACGCCAGGAGTCTGCGAGACCTGCGAGACCTGGAGGCCTCCGTCGATTTAAAACGTACAGCCGACTGTCAATTGTTAAAGGGATAGAGTCTATTATTGTTGAGTTATTTATAATAACGAGGAGCGAGGAGCCTCCTCCCCCCTCCTTCCTCCCAGTGTACAAAACAAATCATAACTTTTATTGTCCTAACTTAATATTCACTAATGACAGCTTTATTTTTAATCAATTACCATATAATTGCAATTAATTTTACCAGTAATAATAATAATTAATTATATTTTAATTAAGTACGAGGTTATTATTGTAATATGAATCTCGTAATTTCATTGAATATGTTATTGTATATATGTGATTAGTATATCTTAGGTATGTTTAATTTTTGTTATTGTTATTTTTATTTATCTGTGGTTCGTCCGTCGTTCCGTTTTATGTGATGTCATTTACGTTTAATGAATTATTAGTTATACTGAGCATACCTGATATGAATTATTTATTTAAACAAAACATTCACTGTTGGTTTGTTTTTGAGGAGTTTTTTATTTAATTTTAGGGTTTCTTGATATAACATTGTGAATGTCGACAAATTTCAGTCGTAGTTAACGTATTTCTTTCAGTGAAATTCGTTTTAACTGAATGCTGTGTTCTATAATTTGTACGTTATAACTATTGATTAGTTCCTCTTATTTAGTAATGCGGAGAACTCTTTATTATTTGAGTTTTACATTATTATTTAATAAAACAATTTTATGATTTATAATTAATATATAAATCTCTATATATAATATATATAAAAGAATCTTATCCACGCTATATAATAAATGTATATGTTATACTATATTTACGTGTGACTAAAACTTTTTTTCGTATAAATCATAATATTGTGTTATTAAATAGTTCAGTTAAATAGTGCATTTTAATAGATAATTGTAAATAATGTAAATATAGTGTAGATCATCTGTTTTATAATGTGATTCAACTCACATGTAGTCTGTAAATAAATGAAAATGAATTAGATATCAGCATTTTATTTAATTCCTATAGAAAATAATTAATGCAATATATTAAAGTAAGTCCTTTTTTTTTTTTTTTTCCGTTGGAAAAACCCGTTACGGGTACCCCGTCGGCCCAGGGGGGTGACGGTCGGGGGGTTATGTGGGACTACCCGGCAGCATAGAGGATGCTGCCATTTTTAAGGCTACCCACTAAAAAACCAACGGTTGCCCTCTTTGCCGTAATGGGACGTCATTATTAAAGTAAGTCCTAGTTCAATTCGCTGTGAGCTTTAAAACACTGCTTAATTTAATTCAACATAAAAATACGAGGTTTCGTTCTGTATAATGTTTTCTGACCCAGCTGTTATCATTAATCAGAACACTTTGAATAAAATACATATGAAACATCTACTTTAAAAATATTGAAAAATTTAAAACCCGATATCACAAAGATCAGGTCCTACAAGTCATTTTAGTTCTCTACTTCTATATATCTTATTGTCATAAACACTGTTGCCAGAAGTTATTTTCTGTTGCTTAAAAGATTAATGTAATATATGTTAGTTTACACATAATATAATAAAAATTAAAAATATATGATCTCCACTGGTTTTAATAGTTTTTTAAATAGGAAGGTTGTTTACTTTAAAAAATATAGTTTTTTTTAAGATACTCCAAATCATAATAACGTTTAACGCGTGCCATTCTCTTTACAATTGACCAAACATCATAATACACCATTTAAAGAACTCCGGGTCTTTAAACGAAGGCAAATCTTTAGCTCTGATTAAATTCAAAACGTTCGTCAAAGTACCGTTTTAACTTTAACAGCTTATTCCTTAAATTATCAGTTTAATAATTATAAAATTCGCGACATGCTACTGTATATATGTAACGAGACAACCTTTTACTCTCGACGGGAATTTCTTAGACTTCTTTTATTTACTTATTTGATATCTTCGCTATTTTCATATGAGTAGTTAGTAGTAGTAGAAAACGCAAAGTACGTGGACACAGAGGTAGGTACAGTACAAAGTTACTTTGTTTTTATATAATTTAAGGTAATGCATAACTGTATTCTATCAGATGAAGAGATGAAATGTAGTCTTAGGTGGTACGGCGGGCAAACTTAGTAAAAACCTTTTCTTTCACTTATTTAAGACATCCACATTACCCTCGGACGGAAACACCGTCACAGGCAAGTCATTCTAGTCCTTCGGTGTGCGAATTAAAAAAGACAAAGAAGAACATCCGTCTACAACCATATACCTTATAGCTTGCTTCAAAGGCTTGTGTGCCAAACTCTGTCAAATGACGAGAAGTCTATAAAGACGGCGTTAACTTCTCCGTGCCCGTCAATGGTCTCAACTAAAATGTGTGTGCCATAAATCGTGACGCTCCATAATCTTGCAGAGTATGGAGGTGACTGAAATTATTGGAAGAATCAGCGTGGTTGCCTCTTTGGTCACGGGTTGCACGTTAGCAAGCTACCAGGATTTAGGCCTATTTCAGATTTAAAAGAGAGACTATACATACGTGTCAGTCAGTACAGGGGGCAACTCCTTACATAGGTCTTAAGGACTATCGCTGGTAAACCACCATAACCACTGACTTTATTCACTTCTAGAAACTTTATACAAAGCTCTACATTCCTCTGGGGTTTATGATGCAGATTTCAGATTGGAAATAGTGCTATGGGGTAGATGATCTGGAATTACCTTGTGTGGTACTTATCAACATATTGATATATACATATGACCCCGCGAATGGAGGTAAATATTGCATTTGGCTCAATACCAAGACATTTCGTGTAACGCTATCAAAGCAATTCTGTTCTTTTTATCATCCTACTGCATTTTAATATCACAAACATTTTTAATAACGATTGCCGGAAAAATGAGAAAATATTGAATAGTTATAACAGAATCTCATTTACTTGCATCACGTGGTTTCTACGACAGCTCGAGTTAAGCAAAATGGATTATAATAGTTCCTCTTCTCTTTAAAGCCAAATTTCATATACTTGACTGTTGAATACTTTTTCTGGAGAATTCACGAAGATCGTCGTGACTTAACGTGTGTAGGTTAAGAAAAGACTTATTTTCTCTAATCCAAATTAGAAATAAAATATAGTCTATATAAATAAATTTTAGTAATTTGATAAATAATTTGAATTTTTCGTTCCTTACCCTAATAAAAGTTTTACAGCGATCAAAAAACATATATTATTTATATACCTTATAAAATTAATGCTTAGTTTTAAAAGACAAAACTAATATCATATAATACAAGTCTTGATAAGACGATGTTGCTTCGTTTGCATAGATTTAATCAAAGACCGTTAGTTGTTTTTGTAAATAAAATATTCAAAATATTTTCTGATTTTTAAGAACATGTGTGTTGCACTAACATGTTATATGAAGTTTTAAAAATATGACAAAATAATTTCTAACACAAATTATGGAATGGCAACACTGGATCGCTCACACAACTAATCAATCGGCTCGTCGAGCATCGAGTCGGCGTGGTTAGTAGCAAATAACATTTTCGAGCTGTGTAGTTTAGTGAACGATCTAAGGATTGATCGACAATGGTTAGTTCTGTTTATGTATTAATCCAATGTTTATGTTAAATCTGATTGGTTGAATGGATCGTGGAATGGAGTGGTCGAAAGACAAGACTTTAAAATTGATCGAGTTGCTGCAGTTAAACGCCAATATATGGAATCCTTCGCTTTGCGATACACGCAGAGATAAACAAAAGCGTAAAGAGGAACTACGAGGAATAGCAGATATACTTGGAATTTCGGTGTCTGACGCTACAAAAAAGATACAACATCTTCGAACTCAGTACAACAGAGAGTCTGCGCGGGAAGCTCGAGCCAACTCCGAAGGTCCAAACGAAAGATATGTAAGCAATTGGTACGCTTACGAATACTTGCACTTTATGAAGGACTCCAACAAACCTTACAGAGTTTTACAATCGGTGAGTATTAATAGAAATAACCCGACGTTTCGAATACTTTGCAGTAATCGTCTTCACGGGTAGACGAGATGTAAGTGTCTGTCAAACCAAAATGTAACCAAATTATACGCGAGTTTTAATCCGTAAAAATAGTTTTATTTCAAATGTGTACTCGTGAAAATCTAAGAAAAACTGAGTATTAATAGATTTTAGAATTGCTACTATTTACATGTTCTGCAAAATAACATTGAATATAATTTTTTTTGCATTTGCAACTATTTTTTTTATTTCAGGAAGAAAATGGAGATATCAATGGTACTTTACAGTCTCACAATGACAGCTCAGTGGCAGACTGTAAGCTTGATAATCTCTCCCCAGCACCTAAAATTGCTAGAACCGAATTATTACATTCCTTTAAATCAGATATGATGTACACTCCATCCAATAGAGATGAATTTTCGGTATTTGGTGAATACATTGCCAATGAGTTGAGATCTTTAAAAGGAGAAAAGAATTTATTGGTTGCAAAAAAGAAAATACAAGATGTTATATTTGAAGTAAAAATGAGTATGATAAATGAACCGAGACCTGAACAGAACACTTGTGCAGTTTATGCACCATCCACACAGCCACATGCTTCAAGTATTCACAATGGCAAACTGTATACCACACCAATAATGAGCACAATAGCCAGTATAGAGCCCATGTCTTCGTCTCACACTCCACCTACCTCTGGTATAAGTGAGATAATCATCAACGGTGCCTGCCACTACTCAACATTCAAAGTAGATGACCAATAGCAGTGTCAGCCACTTCCAAATGTGGAAGTGGATAAAAGTGATACTTATACTATAAGAAATTAATTAAAAAATATAATTACTGTGCATATAACAGTCAAATGTTAAATCAAATTGGTGTTATTATATTTATATGTAGGGAAATCTAGTCATTATAATAGTCTATACTAATTTAGTTTAAGTTTTTTTTATATAAGCTGCTGGACAAAGGCCTCCTTTTAAGTTGTAAAATATTAGTTGGTGTCACATAAATAGTTTGATTATTGTATATATTTTTTATTATATGCTACAAATAGGTTCTTAAGAATTATTACTTATAAGCAAATATGTAAGAAAATTAAAAAATAATCTTCAAGAATTATTTTTATTAATTATGCTTTTATTTATAAGTTACAGAAACAATTTTGATAAAAACAAATAAAAAGGTCAAAATACGAATATGTTGTTTTTATTGTATATACTTAATTTGACAAGTATTTTTTTAAATTATTTAGATGACATTTATAAAAAGATAGAAATATTTTTAGCCCAGGATGTCATTGAAATGATCCGAGGGGTAGAGAATAATTTTTATTTAAAAAATAACAATTATTGTTTTTAATTTCAAAATTCTGGGAAAATTATACATTAAAAGAGGCTATTTTAACATGAACACTAGTTAATACTCTACTAATATAAGAAAAAAAGATGTATGCAACAATTTGCTCGAGTTACAATAGTCATCGGAATCATCGAAGACGTATCTATTTATAATAAAACCACTGGATCTTAATATCAAATAATAACATTTACTAACCAGGCAAAATTTTTACGACCTTTACTAAATTCAAAAGATCGCATTTAAAAGCCTTTATACACTCACGAACGCTATCATAGAAAGAAAAGGCATTTTTGAATACATATGTCTTTTCTTAATATTATAAAGAAATAGTCAGGCATACTTTAATATTATTATAGCATTGAGTTGACAGTTCCGCCCACTCAATCAGGCATTCAAAACGAATTATTTAGACGTCTAGCGTTCTCAGGTATCTGAGATATAGGAACTAACTCCGAAACTGCTTATTAACGAATATTTATATTGCTCGTGAACATTGTTGTCGAGGAAAATTTTATGTTGACAATAAAATATCTAAACTTTCTATACCACAAAATTCTACAATAATTCGAAAGAGCCATTGCTTGTATCTAGACCTGCCATCCTTCCGGGATTTCTTGAATGTTCCAAGAGCCGTTCGGAGAGAATATTTAAAAAGTGTCTTTGTTATGTTTTTGTTTAAGTAGATTTTTATTAAAAATTTAAGTATAATGAAGTGAAGCTTCTTAGCTTGAGATTGCATTTATAGTCCGGGTGCCTGGAACCTTTGGGTTGGAGGCAGAGCGCCCCCTCAAAGATAGTGGAATACAAACTTTACTTTGTGGTCACCCACTTTTATATCTCTAGGTACATCATTGCACTCAGTAATTGTAGTTTTCATCTTGCCGAATACATATATCCTAAAAATATCCTGTTCTATCTTATTCAATCCTAACACTACTTTATTTGGTTGAGCAACTATCATAATCTGAATTTCCGATGATATGTCTTTTTAGGTTTTTATAGAGCTTCTTTTCTATAATGTCATTCAAAAATAGTTTCGATCACTAAACAAAGTAGAAGAGTCCGCTGAAAGAGCTAACACGCCACAACTGCAATACCTTAAAGGTTATTTTATAAATATTCTTTATTTTATTGATATTCAAATAAGTAATAATAATAAAAAATATTATGGAATGTCCCGGTATGCATAATTTTATCCAAATCCAAGGTTTTTATTTATTTTTACGTTGGTAATTTAGCTAAGGGCAGCGCTACTTATAGCTACTTCAGTCTTAAAGGGTAATATCCTAAAAGCGAAACCAGATATAAATATGTATAAGATTATACTAAATTATTGACATTCGTATATTAATAAGTTGTATAAGAGAGTTATTGTATAATTTTAACTCTTTAGGTAATAAATATAAATATTAATGTTAGTCGTAAATACCAATACCAATAATTATTCATAGAATTTGCAAATTAACAATAAGTTTACTACTTGTTATTTTATTTTAATATTTGCAAACTTTAAAACACGTAACTGTTTTATTAAAAACTTAAAAAATATTACTTGTTTATTTAACTGTAATTTTATTGCGTTGTTTTCCAGCGACAAAGTCCAGTTTAAAATCTATCACTGCTCTTTACATTTTGTTCTTTTTTTATAACGAGGGAATTATAAAAGTAGGTAAATATTATTATCCTTTTAATTATCGGTACTATGTGCGCTATTAAAAGTCATCAGCACCCATTGCTCATGTCTGAATAGAAAAAAAATTGTAGTACAAAGATTGCATTAATTAAAAATAACGTTACAATTTTATGCTATTAGATATTATAGCTTCCTCATTGTACTATTGCCATATTATGATGGATGTCATCAACATCGTTATTATAAATAATGGACCGTGGCACTAAAGTGATAATAAATAATAACGTTGACCTACAGCGTGTAATCAGGATCATTTTGTAAGACGTCGTCGCACTGTGAACACGGTAATTTTTGTGCATATTCCTTATGTGTATAATTTATCAAATGGCAATGTTTATTCATATTTTCAAACTTTAAAATGTCATATTTATTTTTACATTTGTTCGTTAAATCTTGATCTTAAATCTTATTTTTCAATTTTTCTCGCAAGTATTTGTTATTTTATGGCTTTAAAAACATAATTTTCAAATATATAAATACTTCAAATATAACGGTATAGTACATTATTAATATCAATTATTTTTTTTCCAGTTAAAAGTTTAATTAAACTTTTGCTAGGCTTAGGTATATTTGCATTTTAAGGAATTTAATATTAGTAAGATGCAGTTACTGTTGCTATGCTTGTGTGTATCTGCAACTTTGGCGAAAATAAGAAGTCATCAAAGTGGAAAAGAAACAAATCTAATAGTTGAAGAACAAAAGTATTCTCCTAAATGGGATAGCCTGGACAGTCGGCCTCTGCCGGAATGGTACGATCAAGCTAAAATTGGCATCTTTCTTCACTGGGGCGTTTATGCAGTGCCGGGCTTTGGTTCGGAATGGTTCTGGAGTAATTGGAAAGGTAAGTTTAGTTAATTTTAAATAAATATGTATACATAAATATTTTTTAAATGTCTTTTTTAAAGGTGACGATAATAAAACTACAATATTTATGGAGAAGAACTATCCACCCGGTTTTTCGTATCAAGAATTCGCACCAATGTTTAAAGCAGAATTTTTTGAACCGGATAAGTGGGCATCTTTATTTCAAAAAGCAGGAGCGAAGTTAGTTTTTTGAAATAAAAAAAAAAACAGTGACTAATTTAAAATAAAACTAAACTAAACCAAAACATAAAAAATTAAACATTACATTATATAATTTTTTTAGATATGTAGTTCTTACAAGTAAGCATCACGATGGTTTTACTCTGTTCCCATCAAAACGCTCATTTAGTTGGAATGCAATGGAAGTTGGTCCTAAGAGAGATTTAGTCCAGGATGTAGCTAATTCAGTGAGAAGTAAGAATTTGAAGTTTGGGGTGTACCATTCATTGTATGAATGGTTTAATCCAATATATAAAGAAGATAAGCTAAAGCTGTACACAACTCGCAATTATGTAAATGATAAGCTATGGCCAGATTTAAAACAAATTGTCCATGATTATGAACCATCAATCATATGGTCAGATGGAGATTGGGAGGCCTTTGATATATATTGGAATTCAACAGACTTTCTTGCTTGGCTTTACAATGATAGTCCAGTAAAAGACACAGTGGTAGTAAATGATAGATGGGGCATCGGAATCCCTTGCCATCACGGAGACTTCTATAATTGTGCCGATAGATACAATCCTGGTAAGAAATATTAATTTATTAAAAATAGTATGTTCTTCAACTTTTAAATTTTGTTTTAAATTACAGGGAAATTACAAAATCACAAATGGGAGAATGCATTCACTGTGGACTCCAAGTCGTGGGGCTACCGAAGGAACATGGCCATTGATGAAATACTCACTATACATCAGTTGTTAAAAGAAGTGGTTTCTACTGTGAGCTGTGGAGGTAAATGTTATTTACAAGTTATTTATTTATTTAGTTTAGACTAAACTTTGTACTTATTATGGAAAATCTGCATCAGTATATGGTATGTTCTAGTATCACCATATGAGTACACATTTCCCAGTTTTATGTTATACAATTTTATATTAAATGGGTAAATTTACTTGTTACTATTTTATTATGTTTTAATCTTACATAAGTTAATCATGTTCATTAAAAATAATAGATAGAATAAATAGAAAACCAGTATGCTAATTAGGTACATATTGCTATAGTTACAGAGAAATACAATTACACATTGTTTATTTTGGTGGTGTTGATGAACCCATTTTTTATCAGTTTTCTAAGTTTATTTACATTATAAAAGATATGAAGTTAAAATCAGTAACAAATATTTGTTTCACTATCAATGAACCGCTATAGCATAGATAAGATACTTATGTATTACTTAGTTGTTTGTATATTCTCTTATTTACAATACAATAATTTAATGATTTGCAGGCAACGCACTTATCAATGTAGGACCAACTAAAGAAGGTACAATCGCACCTGTGTTCCAGGAGAGATTACTGGCTCTCGGGGAATGGCTGACTATTAACGGTGAAGCTATATATGGGACCTCTCCCTGGCATTACCAGAACGATACACACAACAATAATATTTGGTACACTTGTGTAAAACAAAAATTCAATGCTTGGAATCCAACATCTAAACCTAGAAAAAGTGACATTATCACCGCCATCTATGCAGTGTTCTTGAAGTGGCCCAAAAACAACTTATTAGAAATGCGAGATATCGTAGCCGACCTTCACAGTGGTGCTTATAAAGTAGAGATGCTTGGCTCCAAACAATACTTGACTGTAAGTATACCAAGGTCAAGTATAACTCTTGTAATTAATTATTGTATTTATTTAATTTCAATAGCATACTTCAATGAATTCTTTGTTTTCAGTGGAAGATAGATAGTGGCCTGGCTTATATTTCATTGCCAGATAAAGCTATAGTTCAGTCAGAAAATGCATGGACGCTCAAATTTATCCCAGACAGTGAATATTAATTTCAATATAGCATAATAAAATAATGTAATAGAACGAAAATGTTTAATGCATAATTTTAAAGTTCTCACATATAATAATAGAATACAAACACCAATTATTAAAATGTGCTTAACATATAACATTAACAAAACTTAATTTTTAATATTACAAGATGCTTAAAATGAACTGATACATTTCTGGAAATATTTTAGTTACAACTCATGTAACTAACATTATTCCGAAACATTTTATTTTTTATTATGTATTAGTTATTTGAAAAGCACTTTTTTTTAAAAAAAGAAGCCTTAATTTTAAGCATTTCATTATGAACTTGCACTAATTTGAATTTATACAGTCAATAATATATTCCTGATATCTAAAGATTAAAGAAATTTATTTTAATAAAGTTTAGCTTTTACTTTACTTGCACGTATTAAACTGTAAAATAAAACTTGAATTAATAAGAGAAAAATTAAAAAAATTATAAAAAAATAAATACCGTATTGTCCCATTATATATTTTTTAGTGATTCAATATTACATTTTAAAAAAATCTTGGAAGCCATCACTCATTAGAAATCAAGTTGCATTTTTATTTTATTTGTTTGTCTATATTAAGATAAGCATATAAAAATATATTACTATATTAAATATTAACAGCGGCTGCACTGGACCACAAACTGTGAGTTAAGCGAAGCACCGGTTTATATCAAGCAATACAAAACTATTACATAATTTTATTTACATTACAAATTTTATTCACCCTAACAATGGTTGCATCATCAAATATATAAATTTAACTGATAAGAAAGAGATTTCTCTCATAAAAATGTACATTTTCTATAAACAAATTATTCAAAGTACAAATTCGTATTGCATATTGTAAGGCATTAATTAGTTTTGTACTTAATTATCTTATACATTCGTGCTACTGCCTATTTTATTGCTTGCTTAAGATAATGCAGATTATGTCTAGGAAAAATTCATTTGGTTAGCTTCTTATTACTTAAATATATGTATATATATATACTTACATGCTATTATGGCTAGTAACTGAATGTTAATTATTATATCTAAAAGTAATTTGGAATGTTAATATATCATTTATTTTATCACAAAAAAAAATAATAAACTAATTATTGATTTCCAATAACGTAAAATAAGCCACCGCTTATAAGCAGCTTTGACACTAAAAGCTGCTTATTTTACAAAGTTTTATTATCAAAACAAATACATTTTTGATTATTATGTAGTAATAAAATAAATACATTTAGAAAAAAAAAAACAATTAATCCATTTATATACAAAATATAGTCCTTTTAAATAATATACAAACATCAAAAAACAGTTCTGGTAAAAACACAGCAAGTTTTATTAAATTGGCTAAATAAAGACTAACTTATTACTATAATATATAAAATAATATTATTCAATACATCGAGGCTACACTGCTTGCAGCCTGTCTCGTTGCTTCAAGGCCTCAAGGGCTGGCAGTATCGATACTTGCTTGTTGAAGAACTCTTCCAGGGCAGGTTCTGCTAGAATGGTGGCCAGGAACTGCTCCAGCGTTATAGACCATGTGCCCTCCGCGGAAGAATCACTTTCCCTCGACGGCGAGGACGGCTGGAGGGTAAGTTGATTCGGTTCTGTTGTGTTTCCGTTTGGATCGACCTGAATATTTATATAAAAGATATACTCATTTTAATGGGATACTAATAACCCGTGCTAAGGTTTGACAAAGAATTTAAATAATTATTGTAATGGTTGGTAATGTTAACCTCGGTAACGGGTTGTGCAGCGGCGGCTAGATACAGACTATCCTGCGATATCTCGCGATCCAACAGAGGTCTTTGATTCAGTTCTCCCAGCTGAAGAAGCAATGTACCTTAAAAAGGGAAATATTTAAAAGTAAAATACTCACCAAGTACTTAATAAAATCATAAAATTATAAAAAATACTGTTATTCCGACAACTAAATTATGTTTGAATTATTATATTTCTTATTTATTAAAAATAAGGGCATGCGGTTTGTTGGTCATCTGATTGTAAGTGTTCATCGCCGTCCACGGTCTCTTGTATTATAAGTATATGGATTGTACAGAGTAGTGACAATCCGCAAACAATGAATGTTGGTAGTATCCAAATATCATTGATATGCATAAATAAGCTTTGAAAAAGACCAGCGTACACAAGTTTGGGGTCGGAATAAAATTAGTCGCGGAAGACCCGTATATTTCGTCTAGTGAGAAAGCTCCACTTGCACAAATTTTGAGGAAGATTTGAAGGTTCTCGCAATGTCCAGAGTACCTGCTAAAAACTCCTTTACTCTAAGTACGACGCCAATTAGTGTGTAAGATACACGAAAAAGCCGTCAGCTGATCTACTATGGTTAAAACATAATGTTGGCATTTTTAGTAATAGTTCTATAAGTTTGGCACCACTCCTTTAGAATAGGAGTACTAAATTGGTGCATTAGCACAAGAGTCAACTTTGGAGCACGTTTGGTGATATGCTATCCAGCCCGCTTCACTTGAATCCAAGGAAAGTATAGTTCAGAAAACAATGTCCAGCATTAAGCTCTGATAACGCATTTTAGCAGGCGGTGAGTTTTCAGGGTCCATAGTAATGTTTGAGGCAAAAGTTATGTTATAGGATCTCCAAAAATTAAACAAACCCGTCCCCATGGATACCAACTCCCTGGTAATTCTTGGGATATATAATCAGCAGAGAATTCTGCAAAAGACGGTATATAGCTATTCATATCCAAATTGACGCAGCAGAGGGCTTTGATAATTTATTGTTGATCATGGCTGATCTCAATTTATTTTGTTAGACAATGCAAATTTAAAGATGAGGTTCGAACATATACGGGGCTCGTTTGTCTTACATATCTATCGCTCAGAATACGGGGGCCGGAATCCGGAATTTAAAGATGTGATTATTTTTTGGATTCTGAACTCTCTTGGGGTGGGATAAAGTAGTATTTTAGTAAGTTTCCTGGAGAGGGTCGCCACTTACCCGCCCGTGCTACGGCCTCGTATAGCTTGGTGCAGTGGTGCGTGAGGTGGTGTAGCGCGGCCAGCAGGCGCAGGAAGTGAGGGCGCGGGAGTGGGGGCGCGCCGCGGGGGGGCGGGCCGGCCGGGGTCGACGACCCCGACGATAGGCCCCACAGCGCCACCTGGCGGACGCACTCCGCCGCGCCAGGCTCTAGGGGACGACGAATTAAAATTAGAGGTCGATAGCGTGTGGGGTGGGGGTCCGACACACATCGGGCAAATTCTCACCGCAACGGCCGCACGCGCTGTCGGTCGATCCGTCCATCCTGTCCTCGTCGTCGTCGCTCGTCTTCCGCACGGTCTGGTCCGGTGTGGACGAGTTGTCGGCGCTGGCGAGGGGAAAATAAATAATAAACGAGAGCCGCGAGCGTGTCTCGTGTGTCGCGCGTCCTCACCAGTCGAAGAAGCTGATGGCGTCAGTGGCGAGCTCCTCCCCGGTGTCAGTGAAGGCGGTGGCTCGCAGCTCGTCCGTGCCCAGCAGCGGCGGCGCGTGCGCGCAGTACAGCACGCGCAGACGACGACCTGCATCCGCGCGAGAGCTCACTCCTAGAGACACGGACAGCCCGCGGGACGACACCAGACCACTGGACTCCTGCTCCATCAGCTGAGGACACAAGCAGGGATTAGTACATGGGGAGAAACCAGCGGATCGAAGTCAGCATTCGACTCCAGCCTGCCTGATTTGAAGACTCCTCCATCATAGTTGTCCGAAAAGACCGCCCTAGAGAGAGAGAGTTCCAAAGTTTCGTTGTCCTAACCATAAATGTAGAAGCAAAATTTTTTACAAGACCTTGGAACCTCCACCATGAATCTTCGAGCCGAATTTCTCATTGTTCAGTGATGGAAAGGAGATAGAGAATAAAATTGTGAAAATCCAATGCAGACTCTCTGGAATATATGATAGAAGAACGATATACTGGCCTGATATGCTAAACATTACTTGTCAATTCGGTATTGTGCTACTCTGTAAACTTATTCTTTTTGCTTTTGCATGAGTTTCTTTTTTTACACTAGACTCATGCATACTTATCAATTATGATAGTATGAAATACTTCATTCCCAGTATTCAATACAATTTTTTATTTTTTTTTAAACCACAAAAGGTAAGCGTTTGACTACAGCCCGCCTGATGTTAAGCATAGGCTGTAGTCTAAAGTGTGGCACGCTTACATAATAAATACCTATTAACAATATATTACACACCTCAATTCTCATCTATACATTACAAGCTTTTTATTTGATTAGTAATCTCAATACGATTTTTATTTAGTGAAATTTTCCTTTGAATTTCATTTAAAACTTTTTTTATTATAAAACTTTAGTTCCAATTGCAAAACACGATCTTTTACTAAATTAAACCAAATAGCAAATGCACTTAACAGCAATAACATAGAATATCATAGAGAAAGCAACAACATAGAATATCATAGAGCTAGTTATATCGTCTCAAACTGCGAAATTAGCACCTACCATTGTCCACTGCCAACCAATATTTTAAGAAGATAACAATAGCGACACCTCCTTTGGGTGTTCTGAATTACTTGTAATAATAAATTCAAGTTAATATTAATATTAGTCTGTTTAAGGTAGCTTAAGTGAATACTTGTAGATCAAATATAATTTTTCATTAAAAAAATATTTTTTTAAAAAAGCCCTTCACATAGAACTGGAATAGATAAAACACATTGAAATCATCAGTATTGAAGTTTCTATACCTCCCTCCCACTTTTTCATACACTTACTCTCTGGAGTTTCCTTCGTCGAAGAATCAATCACTCCCCAAGTTTTCTTTTTGACACCCTCGTCTCGCACATATCAGTCCTGTCTCTCCTATGCTTGTGCTTTACACAGGGTGTTATCACCCACCACACCATGACCACAACACTAACACGGTTACCCCAACTCTTTATTTTTCAATAATACCTACCTTAAACATCCTAGTAGTGATGGCGTCTGCGTAATCTCCTTTCCCCCACGGTGACAGAGCTTGGAAGAGCATCTTGAACTGTCCGTAATCCAAGCGATACGCTTCATATGGTGCTTCTAGACGCTCGTAAGGAACACGCTTGGCCCAGAACAGTTCTTCACGAATAACACTCAGCAACTCCTGAAATAAAATATATGTTTATTAATTTTTATCTGACATGTTGATTTTGTATAGTAATAAAAAAACAATGTTAAATAACTCAGTAAACTCTGAGTCTATACAGACTAATAAACAAACCAGCCTAATGCTGTGATCAAGTTAGTTTGTAAAATAAAAATAATTTTGACTTTTGTTAAGTTATTAAAATTTTATAGAGATTTTTAAAAATCTATCCCAGAAAGAAATTTTCATAAAATTTTAATTATTTTTTTTTCAAGTGGTTCCCCCAATATTGAAAATTTTTCATTTTTTGTTTCAATACATGAGGTAATACTCTGAATTCACCTGCAGCTCGTTGATATCCAACAGTCTGTCCTGTAGGAGCGCCCGCAGTGTGTTCTTCTCGAGACTGTCCTCCAGCTGTCGCACTACTCGCAGTCGGTGCTTCAGCCGCAGGTGCTCGATGCCCTCGCTGCTGACGCCGCAGCTGTACGAGCGGTAGGACTGGTACACCAGGTCTTGGATTTTTATTGACTGGAAAACACCGTCAATATAAGATAGAGAACATACAAAGAATTCATAAACTTTCTCTCTGATGTTCTATTTAAAAATATTGCTAAATATAGTAGAAATTGCTGTTATAATATTTCACTGACTGAACTATTTTATTTGCAGTCCATATTTTTTCAGATACGTTTTGTTCTTTAAAGATGTCTGACCTTTTTAGCAAGCCGTGGTTCCGTAGACAGAGCCATAGCTTCCTCGTTGTAGATCCCCACGAGATACTCGGTCAGCCCCTGGACCGCCTGACCGTCTTCGGCACACTTTAGAAGCTTGTCGCGATTTATGTCCAGAATCGTTAGAGTTACCTGAAATTAAAAATGAAAATATTTCGCAAATTTATCAAATCTATAATTATTATTAACATTTTAAAAATAAAGTGTACCTGAAAAATAACTTTAGCCCCATCATAGAAGAAGCAATCCATGACGTTAACGGCACACTCGTAGGGCATGACGCTGATGAAGAGCGTAAGAAACCAGGAGAGGGAGATCATCTTCATCATGCCCAGCTCGTTCAGCTTGGCGTGGAGCTCCGGGAGGTGGGCCTCGGTGAGCTCGTCCAGAACGCCCTGGTCCACCTGGGGGGGGGGAGGGTTCGACGGAATGATCTTAATGTAACATTAACAACGGAATAGATCTAACAATTAGGTCGAGGCGCTCGTTTCGGAGTACGGACGACTCTCCTAGTCGGTCGTCTCGCGACTCGCTCCGTTCCACTCACCAGCGCGCCCACTACCCTCGTGTTGTAGTAGTCGGGTAGCAGCGTCTCGCAGATGGCTGCCAGAAGCCAGAAGGCTTGCTCCTCCGGGCAGTAGATGAGCAGCACGGACGCTACGATATTCATGGCCTGGCAGTATCCGATGGTGGGGTTCTTGAGTGCGTACGCACACAGCACACGCCGGAGACACGAGATACCTGACGGAAAGGGGGGGGGAATCAACGAGGGTGAGCTGCTATTCGACAGTGACTACCCAGTCTCCATCCACATACCGACGTTATTTTGGAAGGCCGGGTGCTCTGGCAACGAGCGATGCAGATCCCTTTCTATTTCGTCGTTGGCCTGGTTCCTGGACGACAGTGCCTCGTTGACGAGCCTTTCGTACAGCCCCTTGTTTTGCGCTTTCTGCAGTATGGACCCCGAGAAGACGCTCCAGAGTTCCCCTCTGAGAGATTCCGGGATCCCGTTCACCACCAGCTCGCTGCCCTCCGTCGTTCTGTACATGCTGACGCCTCTCCCGACCTCCGACATATGATCTTCCCATTGCTTTTCCTGTAAAAGTATTTTTTTTACTTTAGACTGTGATAATATTAATATTGTCTACCACTTGGAACACTCATTTCGTAGCTAGTACCTGTCATTGATTCAATATTACCTTCCTGGTCTGTATCTGTTTGATGGTGGAGGTCTGGTGCGTCTTGAACAGCGTCATCAGCGGCGGCTGAGGGCTCCAGGGCGCCTCCAGGCCGGCCCCCGGGGCACCGCTGGGCTTCTCCCTGTTCACATCAGTGCTGTCACCAAGCTATTACAATTATGGCTACAACATTGCATATATCACATCCACTTAGCTATTATAATGATCATTGACAGCAGTGATACAGGAAGTAATTATATTAGTAATGCTGTAGATGTGCTGAATGTTATGTTACAAAATGAAAATTAATATTAAATGAAGATATACCTTTGTTCCATAGAATGCATATTCAACAATAAAATACATAAATAATGCTTGCTTGTTACATTTTTTTTGTATTGTTAAGCGAATGTTTTATTTTTCTTTTATTTGATAAATAATGTATATATTGTCATTTAGTATACTCAATAAAAATTTACAATCCCTTCTGAAAGTAATCTCGTTCTACAAGCAGTCTGCTTTATTTTAGAGAGTATTTATTAATATATATAAAATGATATGATTGTAGAGTAGTCCCCATACTATACAAGCAATAAAAAGCCCCACATACTTAGTCAACTTTGCGAGAAGCTCAGATATCTTATTCACAAGAAAGTCTCGATCAGATATATTTCCGAAGAGAAAGCTGGTGTGGTGTGCAGTAGTTATCAGGATACTCCCCACATCCGTGGAGGTGCTGGTGCTAGACACGGCTCGCTCCACTTGGTGTACATCCCGTAGTGGGATGGTGAGACGAACAAGGTTTTGGACCTGAAGTTGTTTTAAAATAACTTTTACTTTAGAGTTATTAAGGATTTTCATTAAATGTTAAAACGAAAACGATGTTAAATATAGTTAGTTATAGAGTATTAGTTTTTTAAGATTGTAATTCTCAAAACTCATTTGAAATTTTTAATGAATACAAATTTTAATTTACCCAAGTTAATTATTTCGTTTTGGCTAAACTTTAGTGAGAATGTTAAGTTTTATTTTTAATATCATAAGTCATTAATTTCGTCTTATTAATTAATAAATCATTATATATAAAATACTATACATATCTGTACTATATAAATAATATATTTTATAAAACTATCATATTACTCATAATAGTCAATGTCATTAGACTCCTAGCATTACTCATAACTCATAATAAATAAATGTAATCATGTAAAACAAGATAACATTTTGTGTTAAGTGAAGATTGTATGAAGTCTTAAGGACTGATCTTAAAATGATTACTATACTAGCTTCAACTCTTACACGAATATTAAGTTATTTTGAGTTCACAGGCAGAGTGCCTAGAAGAAACGTTAAAGAATAGTCCATTAAAATCTTTTTAGAATCTAAATAGTTAGTAATATAAACATTAGTAAAACTATTATTAATTTGTATAAATTCATTCATTATTCATTCTTTTTATTATTTCTATTTCTGTTTCTATTTATGATCGAGTTTTATCAATATTAAATATAATTACAATTGAATATAGGCTTTATCTAGTTTAAATAACATACCCGACTGTCAAAGCAAATGAAGTTCTGAGATAAGTACAATCTGCCCCAATTATGGCGTTTATTGTATGGCGTCCATAGAGTACATTCTTCAGAACCGTCTAATTTTTCTGTTTGGGGCAATCGAAACCTTAATGTGTATAAATTTGACTGTTTTTTAGCATCCAAATCACGTTTAAGGAAAGATGGCTTCTTTGGAACATTCTTACTGAGCTTTGTCAATAAATCTTTATCAATATCAAAAGAACCAGATTTGTCGTCAATCAACCTAAAATGGGAATAGTTATCATCATCATTAATGCCGATTTACGTAAACAATAGAAAATGTAAAATTATTGATTCACTTCAATAAAGTCAAGGTCAAAAATATTGATAACAATGTGTTATGTTGATAAACAAGCTGAGGTAATATTTTTATTTATTGTGTAGGGTACTATATATTAAAATACATCTCAATATATTCTATACGTGTGATATGAAAATTAAAAAATTTACACTTACTGTTTCATTGCAATGTTAGCTAGTTGTTGCATTAAAGCAAAAGTCTCATTTTTCTTCAGAAACATTGTAAAATAATGTTCTCCATCTCTTGTCACAACTTGTATAGAGTCAGGAAAGAGCAAGCTGTTTGTTTTAGCAAGTTCTGTAACATCTGCCCATCTTATTTTTATGGCAGTTGTACGTCCAAATATATAGGAATAAAAGCACATGTAATGAACAGATAAATACATCCAACCTTGTCTTGGCATTTTGCCCTTCCAGTAGCTGAAAAAATATATTTCATTGATATTCTTAAGATACCTCTTAGTTATATATATTTTGGATAAAAATAATCATACCTGCAAGAGTAATAACACACTAGCTTTTCATTTTTTGGCATTGTAAATCGCTGGTGAAACTCATAATCAGCATTCTTGTATGCAATGCTGTCTTCATCTTAAAATAAATGTATATTTAATTTTTAAATAAATCCAGCATAGGTGTTAAATAAAAAAATATTATTATATAGTAAGAGTTAGAAAGTATCCACTTTTCTTTTTTATATTAATATTACCTTCAGCTAAATTTTCTTGTTCTGTAGCTATAATAGAATTAATTTTACAGCACACAAATTCAGTAATTTCTTCTTCTGTATCAAAAGAATGCAAAGTTGGGCTAACATTTTCAAAGAGCCACTGCCAGTCTTGACGTATCTCTGTCTCAGTTAATGCTGTTGATATAACTATAACAATATTTATTGTTCTTTAGTGAAGCCTTAAAAACACTTTCATAAGAAAATAATAAATATTTATATGATACCATAATAGATTTCCGAATTCGGTGTTTGATGGAGAATCCTATATGGCGCAGGCTTTGTATCGCGCACGCTATCAAGCGTACCCACTAAAAGTGATGAAAGGCTTTTTGATTTACCATGACCTTTTCTTCTTTGTAAAACAAAGTACAAAGTAATTTCGTCGCTGTCCCTGTTAATGTAATTACGACTTTATATCAATCTATACATATAATATTACGAGAATATACAATCTTTAATAGTTAAGCTTTAAATTAGTAAATAGTCCTAGTACCACAAAGGAGTCTTCAGGTATACTTCTTGAGGTTTTACCCACATTATAACTCTTTTTATATAAACCAATATACAGCATAGTTATAGCTTATGCTATAACGTATGTAGTCATATTTGGTTGCAAACGTTTTCAAAAATAAATTAAATTTATTAGGCAATCGCAAGCACTAATTAGTATTTACTCTGTGTATTTACTGTTTAGTAACTAATAGATTACTTAGTGATGCGTTTGAGTTTTCTCGTTTAAGACAGTAGACAGATGTTAAATTGATTATTAGACACAAGTGTTGCCCTTCTTACATAATATTCTTCTTTTTTTAATATTATCGAATACACATAGCTACTGAAATATAAACACAACGGTTGTAAAAATCTTTCTAAATTATAAAAATTTATTAACATATTTTAACAATAACAGTTCTTAAAATATCATGGCCATAAATTAAAAATAAAACAGAAATGTTAATATAATAGATTTTCCAAAAAATGCTAAGTGGTCAATTACTCCAAAACAAAGCATGAAGTAACCGAAATTATGGTTTTTTATGTTACTAATACTAAATGTTATTTTTATTAAATAAAACAGTGGAAGAAGCTGCAAATATGATTTAATATATTTTTAATGATGTTCTTTTTCTGCTGCCCTACGCTGAGTTTCCGCCCAATTTTGGACATTAGCTTCGGAATTGACTAAAGCATGAATTTTCCCAAAAAAGTAGAACGATATAATAAAAGCTAATGGATAATACATCCAGATATTATTGTTTTTCACATAAAAAGCAAATGGAAATTGGGCCATTTTCGCAGACATGGTATATGGAAATTTCATATGTCTTCCAGATTTTCTGAAAAAATAAAAAAAACATGTTATTTGTTTTATATTCTTTAAAGATAATTAAATCAATTATAAGTCATAAATAATGAACAGGTTACGGTAATAAAATTTATTTATAATTGGTCACATATTATTTTTTTAAATATTAGTTCTTAATTACAAATAGAAATGTACTGTAAAACATGACACGGGTTATTTACCCTGCAATTATTCCTTTTTCTCGGCAAATACTCTCTAATTTGGTATATATTACTTGTAATGGTTTAGGAAATACCATATTAAGCACTTAATAATAAAATTAATGACATAAAAGAATTGCGATTTTGTACATCAATATTATGACGTATCCATTTGAATTTTATTTTTAAAGACGAAAAAGTTGGTATATTTATTTTTTTATTTATATCTTTTTCTACTTTCAATTAATATCAGTGATCAACTGTCTAAGTCCATTAGAAGAGTCATAAGAACCAATGTTGATACCATACTTATTGAAATAAGCTCTTCTATAAAAGCAATCTCACGCTAAAAAAGTTAGGGTTACGAGGGAACGGAAGGTTCATTTAAATTCAGTTCAATTCCCGCCAAACGCAATCCGATATTTTTTATGGTCACTCGTTCACTAATGTCGAAATCTTTAATAAGCAATTTGCGAACAACCAGAACCGTTGCAATCAATTTGATATAATAATATCACAAAGTTAGTGAAATAATGTTGGAACTTATCCTATAAGACAACCCGTTACCGCAAGCAGCATTCATCCACTAGTATAACAAAATGGGTCAGTAATGGAATTATATCTATATGCTATAAGTGCTAATTGTCAAGTACTTAAGACAAGGCTGCATGGTTTAAAAGTTTTTGTCTGCCCTCTGAAGGACTAAAAATTATTTAAAAAAAAAAGAGCTAATTGTTATTTTACATTACTCATGCTTTCACTCTTTTGTTTTGAGTATTTTTAATAATATTTTATATCATTACATATAAAAAACACTAATATATATTTTTTAGAATTGGAAAACTAATATACTTTTTACATAGCGATGGCAACTTTAGATGTTGCAATTGAATGGTCAATGGTGACTAGTCTGAAGTCTCAATTAGTGTCTCAGTTGTAGAAAAGTATATACGAATCATATATTTGAAATAAAAAAAAAATATTAAAATGAATGACAACGAAAAGGAAGAGGCTGCAAATTTGGTGCGATAATTTTAACGTTTGTTCATAAAATATGCCTAATAATTTATGCAAGTGTTATGTAGGTACTCATTTAAAACATTATAATATTTTAGAAAGACGAGTTTGAATGGGTTCTTCGTGAGGAAGTTCATGCTATATTACATCAGCTCCATTCAGTTCTAGTGGTGAGTTTATTTTGTATGTATATTATTAATTCGTGTTACACATGTAAAATGAGAAATGTATCACTGTTTATTTAACATTTTAATTTTATGTTTACAATATAAAATTAACATAAAATAAGAAAAACATCTTTTTTTCCATTTTTTTTTTTTGATTATGAGATTTTAATCAGTAAACTAGAATAACTGCTAAGAATTATATATCATATAATTGTCTCTCTGTAGTAGTCATATATATTTATAATTTGTCAGGAATGTGCACATCGTTTTCCAGTCCCTTTATATGGTAATGAAGGTCAAAAACAAGACAAATTTATACTAACCTCGCAACCAGAACAGCTAAAATGTATTGTTACTCTCACAGGTGACAGTATCACTCATGCAGTAAGTATCACAATCAACGGTTTCAGTTACCAATGTAACAGATATTACTGATTTTTAGATTAAATATTTATATTTTACCCTATTAGAATTATATATTTACCCTAATAAGTCATTATAAGACTTTTTTGTGTTTCATACTCTATATGTGTAAATATTTTTTTATTCAATTAAATAAATTTATGTATTTGGTAATTATTACAATTAATTATTTTTATATAAATTTTATTTATTTTGTTTAGGAGAGTAAAGTAATGTGAAGAAGTAATAACAAGAAATTTATAAAATTTAGTAATAATATTAATAATTTTATGTTGCTCAGAACAAAAATTATTAGGCTAAACTAAACACATTTTAATTTGATGTATCTAAATTGCATTTGTAATAAATTTATAAATATATATCTATAACTAATTTTATGTTTAAATTTAAATAATCAATTGTTGTTTGTAGGACATCAGTTTTAAAGTGTTAAGGCAGATGCACACTATATGCAGGACATCCATTAATCAGGATGGGCCTTGGAAGCTTCAGCAGATACAGGATGCTGCCAATCATTTACAACAGGCCATTGGCTATATAGATAATGTTGATAAACATTATGTGTTCAGGTGATTATAATGATTGATCATGGAGTAATAATTTACACTCAAATGTGACACATAAAAATTATCTCCATAAACCTAAATGAAATAATAATTGTTTCATGTTTGTAGATCTTCGGAAGAAGTACTTCACATAATACAGTGCTTGATAGGTTCATTACAGAGGGCCCGTACTGCACTTGTGTTACCTAAGAAAAAAGCAATTGATGAGTTAATGAAAAGCAGGAATATGGTAAGAATATTCAATATTTAATTAAATTCTTTTGATGTTACAAAACCATATTTTCCACAAAGAATATTTGATTCTTGCATATAAATAATGTTTTTTTTATATCTATTCCAGAAAGCTCTATCTCCAAATCTACCTGAAGACCTAGCAATATCTTTTTATATACAGTCCCATAAGTTGATTTTTGTTGCCTACCAGCTTAGTTTTATTCATGGCAGCATGCGTATAGACTCTTGCCAAGCTGACTGTGCTGTGCCATGGCTGAGTGATGTGTTATTTATGTTAACTGCATCCCTGCATATGTGTCAACAGCTTAAAGATAAGGTAAGGCTGATAAAATCATATTTAATATTTTGGTTCAAATAAGATTACCAAACTTAAATTCATAAATTATTCATATTAAATATTCTAATGTGTCTGTTATCTCTTATAATGAGATACGATGTATACACAGCCTAATTTAAAGTTGGTCAAGTAGTTTATTATCTTAAATTGTTATCACAGTATAAATTTAAATAATAATATATATCCTTAAAATTAAAACAATGAAATTAAAAATCAAATTTATTTAAAATGAAATATAGTTTTTTTTAATACATTACATAAGTAGAATTAGGAGTTTCGTGATTCATTATTAATGCTTTATATAAATACCTGACTGTATTCACCTTCATTTTATCGTAATTTTTCTGGCTACTTTCAGTACATTTGAGCTCACACCGCAATTACACCATTTTTCATGGTCATTTATAAGTACCCTGAATGGGTTCAAAATTAATCACCCAAATTTTGATTAATTAATAATTTATTATATTTATTAAAATTATTTTAGATTACATAATATTACATAAGTTGTTGATAATCCTCTAGTTGTCAAGTTCGCACTAAGGTTATGGATAATTGAAAAAGCATAAACATTCCTTTGAAACAAACCCACAATTTATTATATCATTGATTATTTTTGATAAGATTTCCAATATTGATTAAGAAATAAAGTCATCAAAGAACCTATTACATTATTTGTGATAAAACCATTTGAATTATCATTCAATGACATGATTTGATATAACAGCAATTAAAATAATCAATGGAATAGGTTAATTGGTTCTATAATCTAATATATATTTCATAGATAAATAAATATTATGTATGTTAATTAATTTCATTTAATTTTGTTTACAGTTATGCGTATTTTCTCAATATAAGGATTTCACTGTTGGATCCAGATCTGCATCTATGGTATTTAATTAAAAATTTCCTTCTTACATACACTTTTGTCAACATAGTTTGTACAAGAAATTATGAAGTTAAAGTCCTTTGCAATCTTAGAAAAATAGATTTTATAATTACACTAAATTCATGTCCATTTTATTTTTTAATTTTGGCAACACAGAAAATATTAAACTATGTTGATGACAGTACTATTACAATGCCTGTCTTATAATAATGTTATTGAGTCCATTGTTGATATTCTTGTTGACTTTGTTGTAATATTTGTACCATAATTATAGTTATATATAATATTTAGATATATTTAATAAGTGTGGGATGTAACGTTTCATTTATTATTGTGCTGTATTGTGTCCCTTGTAATCAAATTTTATAATTCCTGTATGGTGAAAATTAATTGTCGATTGAAATAAACCTTAGATTGATACTTCAATATTTCTGTTATTTTCATTAAATAACTCAAGAAATGGATAGTAGTTTCAAACTTTAGTTCAAATAAAAACATCAGGATGGATTTTTTTGGGTTGTTACTGAATTCAAAATTATTTTTAGTTGTTTTAAAATGTAACTAAATATTGAATTATGTATCACTATTTTAAGTTATATATTATTATAAAAGCACAAAAATAGTTGTCAATTGTATTAAACTGTTTTCCTAAATAATTTATCAGATATGAAGTGTAGTATATTTGCAAGGTGCGTTTCTGCTTATGAGCTTTGAGAGACGAGTTTATTACAAATGTCTATATTATGAAGTCATTTATTTTATTTAGTTATGTTTTTAATAAGATCTGAGATTTTGTTTTTTGATAGTCAGTTTGTCGTCACAAATAATTGTGATTCAGTTTTGTTTTATTATAAATATTTACATAAATATTGTAATTAGACAAACAACAGATTTAGTCAAACTGATTATGCTCTTTTATTATTATTAATATACATTAAAAAGATGTGTTATTGTAATATTATTATACAGATGACTTTAGTATAAAATTAAATAATTTTATTGAATTCCTCAAATTAAAGTCGTCTAAATAATATACAATAGGTATATTATTTAAGCAATCAAAAAATAAAACGTATTATATTTTTTTTGTTGCGAATTCTTGATAGTGTAGCTATTTTATTATCTATAAAACGTCGGCAGTTGCATCACAATGTGACCACCTTTACCAGTGCAGAATTATTTAATTTTAAAATTACATACTTAAAAAAGTTTGGCAAAGAACACTCCGAAAAGAAAAGAGTTGATAATAAATAAATATTTATTGATAAAAAGAGTTTTAAATCCTTTTTTTTAGTATTATATGAGGCTAATTTTTAAAATATCGCATAATGGATACAAATAATATTATGATTTTTATTATGAATTTATTTTGTAACTTTTTTCTTGTGATCCTTGCCAGGTGTTTCTTTTAAGTTTAGTGTTGCATTTTTATAATTATAGCAATGGTGGATAAAAATGTGATAATATTTGTAAGTGCATTCACTGTACGAGTGGATACTAATTAATATTATATAAATAGAAACCAATGTTTTAGTTACCATACTGTATTTAAAAATTATTTAACATATTATCTCAAAACTCCTTTAGGTATTGTATACATTTTCTTAAACTCAATTTTCCCATTTTTTTATTGTTGTACTAGAATTACTATAACAATCTAACAAGGAATTGGTAAATTGACTTAATATAATATATAACGCACTAATTTTTATTGTTAATCTTAATGGCACCTTCCAAATTACTTATATTTAAAATGGAGTGTATATTTGAACAATTATCTTGGTGTTGTTACGGTGTTAAGTGAATGTATAACTTGTAACCCCTTGTCTGTTATCATCATCATGTCATTAATATTTTAATTGCATTTAATATTCAAAGAAATTCATTAATAATTATTTATTTGACATGTTTGACAATAAAATAATGAGTAGTATTACTAACTTAGGTATTTAAAACATATATAACAATTCTTGTGGTCGTGTTGTATTTGAATAAACTGAAATTCTGTTGAAGACCATTGGTTTTTTATGTTTTTGTTTTTTTCAAAACCCAATACTTTTAATTTACCCAATTTTTTTTATACACAATTTTATCATATTTAGATTTTTAGTAAATTATGTTTATGAATAATGGAATTAATCTTATCTTTTCTCTGTCCTGTGAAGTTTTAAGTACAAAGACTGATTTATGTCTAAGAATGATGGTAAATAATGTAATATATTAGAAATTTGTATTTTCAAAGGATTGTTATGACGTGTGAGTTATGTTATAACGGACATTATTATTGTTCAGACAAAGGTTTATCTTTGATTTTCTATTAATAGTCTACATTTAATACTGACGTTATAAAGCGAAAAATTTGTTTTTTTTTAAACATTCGTAATCTTCGAAATAATGGGATGAGTTTGAAATATTCTTTCTGATTATGACAGGCAGGTTCATAAGGAAGACTAAGGCATAGGCTATATCACAGTCTTAGTTATCCTTATAATAAATAGAATGGTTCGTCCGCGGATGGAACCGCGAATAACCGCTAGTTCTATATAAAACCTGATGAATGAATTAATCTGACTAGCATATAATTTTCAATTTCCCGCCTGGCAACACATCCATGTAATAGTTTTCAATTAATTTAAGTCATTTGTCAATATGACAATTCAAACCCGTGATTTATTTTGTCGTGTCGTTTACTGTTTTGTTTTGGCTCTTGTCATTTTCTTTAATTTTATTATTTAAAATTGTAGTGATTTTTAATTATACATAATGCTATTTCGAATATCGGGATGGTTCGGTCTTGTATCTGTAATAACTATTGCTTTACTTGGCTTTAGATTTTATATTACTTTACTAACATTTTTCGTTTCGTTTATAATAGGGTAAGTAGTGCAATGAGCAGAGAAGGAATTTATATTTTTTGAAGTACAAAAATGCTCTATAATTTAATGTTTGTTTATTCATATCTGATTCAGGGTTTTGACTATTTTATATTTGAGTTATGATTCCACAAAAATATTTTCTGTTGATATTGACTCTTTGGATGATCCTCTGCAACAAACAAACTTTTCTGTACAATCTATAAAGGCAAGTTTTATTATAATATATTTAAAAACAATATATATATATATATATAAAATTTATATATATATATAAAAAACTGAAATTAATCAGCTTCATATCATCCAATTAATTATATTTCCAGATTATGGAATTATTTAAAGCTAAGAAAACACTTCCCAAGTTTGATAGTAGGATTACTGGCAGTGAGACTGTTGACTCATTTCTAAATGAAATTGTAAGCATTATTATCAATGACTATGTCACTCCCTGGTATGAACTGTTAACTGATGATGATGAGCTCACAACATATGCAATCAAGAAGTTAGTGGTTGCTGCTGGAGCTAATGTATCAAACAGGTAAATTGTCATTTGTATTTATTGGCAATATTCATTGAAAAGTTATAGTTTTATTCTTATCAAAAGTAATTATAGTGTTTTCTTATAAACTAATTGAATGAGTGTCAGATATTAGAGTGATGACATTAATAATTACTTAATGGTAGATTGAATGTCTTTTTGTTGTCTTTTTTTTGCTATAAAAGTTAACACTATTGCAATCATTCTATGGGATGTAAAAATAGTTATTATTTTGTGTAGGACCAAAACAGATTTTTCAGCTGAAAGCTTTATTTATATGAAAATTATATAAACAAATAAATTTAAGTTTTAACATATTTCTTTCTTAAGAAAAACTTAAAAAAAAATAATTAAAAAAACTGTTAAGAACGAGTTAGATACAAAATTTTACAATTTTCACAGTATTTTGGGAATACTGATTCCACACTGTCTAAAGAGTTTTTGGCACAAACTGGTCGAAATTAATTAATTATAGAAATTCATTAAGCATCAAATAGACGAACTCTTTTAATAATTAAAATGAAACTGATTCAGTCATCAGTAGCATACTGATATATCATTGTACAATATTGTTATCACATTATTTTGATGTATCTTTTTATTATTTCAAAATATAAGTATTAATGAAACAAACTGTAATAGTACAATTTAAAAATTAATATATTGTTGTAAAAAATTGTAAAGTCAGTGACTTTTAACAGATTACATTATATTTATTTACAAACTAATGTCATATAGAAAATTAAGATATTATTTAGTTACATATGAGAAGAGGTCAATGTAATAATATTTATTATTGTATATACAAATGTGTACAATGTTTAAATATAGGAATATCCTGATTAAATATGGTTATTCATTTTATATATGTTATATGTTAATCCTTCACCAACAATTAATTGTAACTGTTTAATTTTAGGGTGAAAACAGTAGATTGGATACATCTACTTTCAACAAGATTCCCAGAAGAGTTGACAGTACACTTAAAATTATTTAAGCAGTCAAGGGTCAGGTTAAAACGAATGCAGTTATTAAATGCCAAAGAAGTAAATGGGACTTCTAAACCAGCTCCAAAGAAATCCGACGAAAAACGTACACACAGGAGAAATAAGAGTGAAACAGATTTAGTTTGGCCACCAGGTTAAGAGTTTAATATTGCAATGTTGTTACCTTCTTTGATTTAAAATGTACTTACTTTATAATATATTATTTACTTCATTTTTACTTGTTAGCAACTGGTGTAGACTCTCCCATAGCTAGCCTCTCGTCAAAGACCTCTAAAGGACTTCCACTCAGTGCGATCCTACTCTTTTCCTGATATCGTTTTCCTATTGCTTGATCTGCCTCACTGTGTTTGCTTTATCTTTGGAGGCTTTAGTACCACCAATTTTCCTTTTATAGTTTTCCAGTATTATCCTCCTCTTTAGTTTCCGTTCCCGTTTTATATATTAATTACTTCACTTGCTTATTTCTGAAATCTTTTGTATTTCTTGAATAGGCGCGTTCTTTTAATATTTTTTAACTGTTTCCATATTGGTGTGTTCCTATGGTGCATTTCTCTTCCAATCTGTCATTTAAAATCGGAAATTATTATAACATTGTTGTACGCGCCAAACACTATGGCTTATAGATTATATGCTAAAATAAGAAATACATATTTTTTACAGATTCACAATCATTTCGAAAATCAAAATTTTATAGTAGTTCCGAAAATATAAGCAGCAATAATATTATAGATCTGTTTTTTGATCTGGAATGTTCGATAGAGAACAAACAATTCTGTAGAGATATCTTTTGTACTGATCCAGAGAAGGAGGCCGGTAAGTATATATTTATAATTACTTTTAAATATTCGTATGTAATACCAAGAATATAATATATCAAAAACTACCCTCAAAAACAATACTCGTTCCAGCATTACTCTCCGAAATATCAGAAGCCCTGTTATATCTGGTAGCGCCGGAGGAAGCGTGGAAGTGCCATGCGATGAAACTGATTCTCATTGATTTGCTATCGTCCGTTGTTTTGAAGCCATTGATTAACTTGCTAAGTGACCCCGACAATATCAACAGAGCCATCATAAGATCTGTGAGTATCCTATGCTATACTATGCAGGGATGGCGAGCCTTTTTTGATGTCCATGCCACAAAGTCTAAAAAAAATATTTATTAAATACGTAACGTAACACAATAACATTTCATTCGAAATGTTAGTATGGTGAAACTATGTGTAATTAAATAAACAAATAAAAGCCGTTTTTTTTAAACAATTTTTTATTAATTAATTTTTTACAAAAAGCAATATGAAACAGAAGCAAAATTGGTATTGATTTATATCTTAAATTATAAATTAAGTGAATTCATAATTTATAATTCATTTCTATCAAAAAAAAATTAACTAAAAAATAATTTTGTTTTTCTGCGTGCCATGAAAACTTTCAAACGTGCCACTGGTGGCACGCGTGCCATTGGTTCGCCATCCCTGCAGTAGGACATTGTGTATTGAGTGTAGGTTGTTGATTAATTGTAAATCAACGTATACAAATGACAGTATATATGCAAAAGAAGTATTGACACGATAGCTTAGTTACCAATGTAGAATCCTAGAAGTAACAATTTTGAGTAATGTCTGTAATGTTCCTTTAGTTTATTAAATAATACTAAGTCTTGTGCAGTGTTGTCGCGATTCCCTTCTGTCATCGGAGCTGTTCCTGCTGGTGGTGAGGTCGTGTGGGGACGCGGAGGAGCTGGATGCCACGCTGGAGCTCGTTCAGAAGGACATACAGAAATTGGTAAAGTTCTTACGCAACTCTATTATTTTTTTTAAAGAATTAGGGCATATTTAGAAACTTACGAACAGAAATATTGATATAGTAAAAACTTGTAGCATTCTAGAGACAGTGCGGGCGAGTGGGAGCTTCAAGATCGTCAGAAGCTCTCTTCTCTACAGTACCTGTCCAGGATCATACAGGCCAGGAGAGCCACGCTGGGACCACGGGAAGGTACCATCATACAGGGATTTAGGGCATGGAATATCACTCACAGATACGCCTTTTGTAACCTCTGTTATAGTAACGGCGTGATTAAGAGCTATATATAAAAATATTTTTTCTATTATAAAGCTTGAACAGTTTTGTATTAAAGGGCTTTTTAAAATAAAACTATTTTTTACGGATTAAAACTCGCGTATAATTTGGTCATTAGACACTTACATCTCGTCTACCTGTGAACACGATTGCTGCAAAGCATTCGAAACGTCGGGTTAAAATTAAAATGTAACAAAATTATACGCGAGTTTTACTCCGTAAAAAATAGTTTTATTTCAAATGTGTACTCGTGAAAATCTAAGAAAATACTATGGGTTTTTTAAAGTGTCTCAACTGTACAATGAACTGTACAATAAAATGAAAATGTCTTCCCCAAATTCTCATTAATAACATACAAACGTTAATATACTTATGTTATAAAATACAACGAGTTTTTTCAAAATACCTACGTGGTCTTCAGATTAATATTTATACTTATTAATTCCTAGGATCATCCAACACCGATAATACAGAGAGAGAGTCAGAAGAAGTTATGAGAACTTTGAAATTTCTGAGAGCAGTTGCAGCTTGGAAGTCGAATGCACAATATCTATTAGAAATTGAATTGAACGAAGCAGGTACGATATAGTCAATTATTATTTACATAATGTATACAACAGGAACGTTCCTACTCTGATAGTTGATATCGGTTGAAGATTCATCTGTCGAGGGACTGTTGTTTAATTCATCCGTGCCAAATAACTGGACTGGATAGCCTAAAAATTGTAAAATATTGTTTCAATATTAAATATAATTATCCGCTTATACTCAGGTTATTAGTATCGGAATTTGCCCGACTATTTTCGAACCCATTCGGGGCTCTTATTCAGTTCACGCTGCCATTCCATAATGATTAGAGCTCACGAATAAGGAATTCGAATGGGTTCGAAACTAGTCGGGCCAACTCCGATAGTAATTACGTAAGTGCAGCAGGATAATCATATTGAATAGTAATCATTGATCACGAAAGTTTACACACAAAAATTGTTTCAATAGTATATTTCCTTTTTAAAAAGGAAATTTAACAGGAAAAATACAAAATTTTATCTGTATCCCCTATCAACTAAGTCCTTACATAAATTTTAATAACATTTTTCAGACCCTCACACGTCGAAAGCAGTAATCGACAACCTTCGATCATCAGCCCTGGAGCTATGTGACGTATACTTGTCTCCAAGTCGAGGAGTCCTGGGTGTTCCGGAGAACACTCACTGTGAGCTGGTGAGGAGGATCACCACCGAGGGGGAGGACTTCACGAATAATCCTCTCATGTGCTTTGATGATGTGCAGAAGTGTGTATGTGATGCCCTTGAGGTTAGTGAGTGCTCATTTTTTAATTTTTTTTGTTGATTTTTATGACTTATTAAATGCGAAAAATTCGGGCTCTGTAATAAAAATGACTTTCAAAAAAGTTCACATGAATTAAATTAATGCAATGCAATCATGTAATGTAAAGTTATATAAATATTGTCTTGTGAAGGATGACCCTTCCTGGCAAGCTGATTTTATGATGGACAGCGATCAGGACGGTCTGGACAACAGGTAGGAATACACAATAAATAAGAATTAATTATTTCAAATTATCTTAGTTTCAATAAATATACAATAAATAAATATCTTAGTTAAAATAAAAATTGAAAATTTAATAAGAATCACACATACATATCTAATTTTTTTTTTAATATTTTAGCGAATTCAAAAAGGATAGTAAATCGGAGACTCAGAAGTACAGTGGTAAGTAAATAAGTAATAGGCTAACTTTTAATTAAAATGAATATAATAAAATATACATTAACACGATACGAGCAGAACTCGATTTCGTGACCTCCTTCACCCCCTCTGACTACGAACTATGCTTTTCCATGTATTTCTTTTTGTATGTAATTGTATGGTCCTGGTGGAATATAACACCCCAATTATTAAACTTCAATCATTTAATAAATGCTTTTTATAAGTAGACAACTAATAGTTTATTTCAATTTATAAATATATGTTGATTATTAGCACTATTATTAAATTATAAAATTGACAGAAAAATGTAAGAAAAAATTTATAAATATATGTTGATTATTAGCACTATTATTAAATTATAAAATTGACAGAAAAATGTAAGAAAATAGTGAAGAGCTGTTTAAACCAGCTGCCGAAACTATTTAACAGAAGTAAATGTACAAGCAGTTTTCCTCACAAATCCTCCACATTTCCTCGCTCCTTCACAAGAAGAATTCCGTTTAACAAGAACCATACCATACCTAAATGCGCTTGTGGGTACTGAGTCTATAGTTATGAAATATTATATAATTATGAAATATATGTATTGTAGTTGTTTCTCTACATTGCTTATTAATTCAATGAAATATTATATTGTTGTTATTAATAATTTCTTGTTACACTTGTGTGCTAACATTCAAGCTTTATATAATATTATAGGCGATTATGTGTTACCAATACCTGGAGCAAGACACAACCGATCTCGTTCAGATATCGTAGGCAGTTTTGCTCAAAAAATGATGAATGAAGGCGCAGGTGAGTTTAGTAATTATAAGATAATAGAAACAATTAACAATAACAATGTAAAATACTGTTAATAACATCTTAGACTTAGTTAATAACAAAACTGTGTGAAGTACGTAAGTTTATAGCTCTTTATATATATCTTATATATTTTTTAAGGTCCATCGAACTTAAAATCTGTGAACACGAGTACATTGTCATTATCACATTCATCTATTAGTCAAAATACTAAGAATATAATGTCGCCGTTGACTGCCTATATTATAGAGACAGGTAAGATAAATTACTTTTAATTATATTGTCCAAAACAGATATTGTACTTATTATTTAGAAACATTAACTATGAATGGATTTAGTTCTTGCATTTTACCAAGTACCTTTTTGTCCTTGCAATAATTTTCAATAATAAGTCTAAAATATATTATATCTATATTTTTTGGTAGCATTGGTTCAAGACAAAGGAAGGACATTTGGTATATACGCTATAGCGGTGACGCGTTCCTCTGATAACGAAGTCTGGCACATATATAGACGATATAGTGACTTCTATGATCTACATGCGTCTATCAAAGATAAGGTATTTTTAAATGTTGCATACATGATAAAAATCTAACGCTAAGGGTCGGAACATCAAAGAAGTTTTTATAAAATTGTTAATGCATTAACGCTAGTCTAATAACATTAAAAAAAATTTGAGTTTTGTCATAATCTATTCATCGATTGGATGCAGTTTCTGTAAGTTTGAGTTATATCCGTCGACAAATAGAAAACTACGATAAATAATTCAAACCTCATTATAATACGCTCAAATTTTCCTTCCAGTGGCCAGAGCTAGCTCACTTGCCCTTTCCAGCTAAGAAGACATTTCAGAACACATCCAGAACAGTACTGGAAAGTCGAAAACGAATGCTCAATAATTACTTGCAGAGTTTGACGAGTATTTCGAGAGATTCTAGATATATGACGCTTTTGTCTCCTGATTACCTCGGAGGATTCCTAAGTCCAGAGAATCAGACTGGGAGACATGGGAATTCGGTGAGATTTGACTTCCGAAAAAATTGTACTGAAGTAGTTTATAAGCTGCATATCATACAGCTAATGGAAGTTCGCTTGCTCTTGAAAAACCATTTTACAAATTTATTTATTCCTAATGTATCAGAGTTCCCATAATTAATCCTTCAGAAAGTGGTCTCTTACCATCAGTTGAATTTTTTGATGTTCCCATTTTTTATATTCCCTTTATTTTATTTTATTGACAATTTATTATATTATTTATAGATTGATGCACTTCTTGTGAATTCATTAAAAGCTGGAATGAGAACGTTAAAGAGTATGCCCGATCAGTTTGTAAATACAGTGGATGGAGTCATGGACGGTGAACATATTATTATTATTTTTATTTAAGATGTTTTGACAAATATTACTCAATTGTTGCTTTTTGCAGGTATCTCTAAAGTATTTCAAGGTAAAAGCGGGGAGAATATAGAAAACTTTAAGACTGGAAATTCGTCAGATGTTCAGGACGTGAGTTTAATTTATATTTTTGTAATTTAGGTTTTTTGAAATTGGGGATTAAAATCCATCCGTATCGATTTTAGTAATTATATTTTGCATTTGGAACTGAAATAAAAATAAAAATATTGTTCAAATAACAAAAAAATAAAAAATGTAAACTCGTCTTAGTGCATCAAAATATTCAGTATATAAGAAATAAAGATTTTTAATATCTTTTATGTTACTGAATACTGAATTAAACGTGAACAAAAAAAATATCAATAACTACCAGATTGGTATTTCGCACAGCAGAGTTGATTCCATACATTTTGGCACTTCAATTCTTTTAAATCAACCTGATATACAAAGTTCGTAAAGACAGTAAACCATTATGTTGAAAGGTCGGACTAGCCCCAGTAGAATTAGAGTAATTAATTATGATAAATGTTCATAGGCCACTGCCATTTAATTTTCTTTGAGCAATTTGATAAAATTATGGATGAAGTTTTAGTCAAAAACTATCACAATGACGTAAATTATTTGTGGGGATTTTAATATAAATATTTTAAAATATAATTATTAAAGTATTAAGGTTTTAAATTCTTTACTTCATATATCCTACCTATGCAATTTTTCTGAAGTTGTTAATATTATTATTTAGGCAACTGTCGCTACTTTTATCTTGTTTAGACTTTTTGCGTCTCCAGCTATAGTGGGAAGGGAGGGTAATCCCTTTTACCTGGAATAGGACTTGCTCGTGAGGGAGATCTGTTGCTCGGGGAACCCTTATAGGGGGCGTTATAAGTGGAGGGGCGTCACGGTTCTGATGCGATCCCGTGACGTCCTCTTTAGGCGATAAGGGCAAATGTTGGATTTTGTCTCTTCAAATTGACGAGATACCTCTGCTAAAGTGGAGGAGACATGTATATAATTATCTAATGTAGTAAGTGTGGTGTACTGTAGGACGCCGATGAGGTGCCCCTGCGGCTGCTGGAGGAAGCTCTGGGCGCGCGAGGGCTGTGGCTGCGTCGGAGGCTGCTGGCGCCTCTCAGGGCTGTCATCGCTGATAGAGTCAACAAGTATGATACTCTTTATTTACTGGTTATTGCGTTCATATATACACTTTTATTAAATATAAATTTACATTTTATTTACGAGCAGTAATTACTATTCATAACTATAACCTCTTTGAGTGCTTCAACATCGCTTTAGTGTCTGACAAATGATGTCTTGATGAGTTTAGTGTTCTATGTGTAATTATCTTAATCAGACCTATTGGATAGTTTAAATCTTTGTTGAAAACTCGGACAATAACGTGACATATCAAAGTTTCTAATAATACATATTCTGTGGTTAACATTGAGTTCGCATTAATCTTTCAGAAAAGTCATAGAGTTCGTTTCTTCTCTAACATCTCCTCGGAATGTGGTGCAGTATCTGAAAACTTTCAAGTAAGAATTGTTGTATAACTAATAAATAAAAATTAAATTGTTATGTTATAATAATACTTAATATATTGTTCTAGACAGTGGTTAACAAATAGAAACAATCCTAGTTCAGTATCTAGAGACCAGGCGACGAAGGCGAGGACGAGGGTAGCCGCTAAAGTGGCGCTACTATCTGCTGCGTCCGGTATGTAAAACTTTATATCTATATCATTTAACATTTTATTCGAGACATAATATATATAAAAAAAAAAACCTTAGGTCTATAATTTGAAAGATTGTCTACCTTGCCTCCCACCCCCTTTTTCCTGATGCAGTATATTCAAATAAAATCTTTTTTCCTAATATTAATCTGTAGTAACCAAATCCTTACAAAAATAATATATCCCATAATACAAAAAGATGTAGATTAGGACAGTGATTCTGGAGTTATAAGTACATATAAAATAATAAAATTTATTTCTGAAAGTATATATAAAGATGATCACCCTGTCTGTCTGTGTACGAGCTCGTAATGTTGTCATTTGATATCAAATAACAAGCTAAAAAGTTAAAAATAAAAGTTCAATTCGTTATTTCAATGAAAATTCAGAATATAGAATTTTGAGGTTAAACCATGGTTGAGTTACGCGATTCTTAATTTGGCTGATGTCCAAATGTTCGGGCTTTATCAATGCGATATGAGACACGCTATTGTGTGGTCTGTACTAAATTAGTGTTTTTAAAATATTGTATTCGATATTGGTTATATTTTATAATCTACTGGCCGATAGCATTTTTTGACTTTATAAGTTTGATTGATGTTATTTATTTTTATATTTTATTTTATTCAAATGAAAAGTTACGACTGATCAATTATCAAAATTATAATTGGGACAGCAAGAATACTTTATTAAAAAGTCTTATACTTATAAGTATAAGTATTAATAGTTTTTTTAGATAATACATAAAAGTACATTTTTCAGATGATCTTCGACACATAGTAGGCACAGACGCTGCGAGGAGAGGTCTCCTCACCGTGTTCGATCTGTTCCAGACGCAGGAGATTAACAAACGACTACTGATTGTTTTGCTAGAGGGTACAGTATATTTTAAAAGTCTATCATTTCATACATCTAAAGTGATTTGATTTAAAAATTATGGCTTACATAATATTTATATTGGATAGTTCCATTGCCGAAAAAAATCGCAAGTTTAACCCACCATATTATCCAACGACAGTTGGTGCGTAACATGTTTGAAGGAATTGGCTCAATACTAATCGATTACACTTACAAAATATTATATCATAATTAATTGAATTCCACAGTAACAATGATCCACCTGTTCCCTGACAACAGTATCCGAGAGATGTTCAAGACCCTGTACTCGTCCTCCCCCCGGGCGGCTGCCCCCAGGGGGGGTCACAATGTATGAGACACAAAGTTTTATGCGTCGGGTGTGGGTTTTGTGTGAGTTTGTGTACGTTTGTTTACGTAAAGGCGGGGTCTTCGAATTATAATCAAGTGTAACAAAACGAAATCCTTGATGCCATTTTGATATTATTGTTATTTGTAATAAAGCACATTTTCACCTGTTAGAGTATGTTTTAGCTAATTCGAATCTTTAGCCTTAATTGTGATATTTTGTACCTAAATACCTGTATTTTCTATACGCTGAAAAATAACTTTTGATATTTCTAAAATTTTGACAAAATAACCTTCCATAAGAGATAAAATCCATATTACAAAACTTAAAAACGATGATTGTAAATTTTTTGAGAAACTGTATTTCTTGTTATATTAGCGATAACTAGATTTTGTATATATTTCTAGTGTGTCAAAATAATCTTCATATGCCATTCAGATAGAAATTATTTGTACGTAGTTTTATAGATAAATAGATAATTAAATAAACATTAGTAAATTATATTTATATTAGAATATTATAAACAATATTTATATAACTATTTATGAGTCATTCCATTGTTCACAAATAATTAATATTAATATTTGTGTTTTGCAAATAGATAGGCGATTGTTTAATAAAATTACTTGTTTATAAAATAATAAACAAACTAAAGCAATAAAATAAACTTGATATTAAAATTATTATTTGTAGATAATTTTAATAATAAGTTAATTTTTTAAATTTAATTAATTTAAATTTATAATCTTTTCGGTTTTTATCAAACTATTATATGTTAATGACATTCCAAATGAGATTGATGGTTACTTGTTATTGTACTTTAAGAGTTTCTTATTTATTTGGTAATAAATGTAATTTATGTTAATGTTGTTATATTATTATCCTCCCACATTTAATAAATTTTTAGACTTCAATTGCTAATGCCCTATATAACGAAATGTGAAATGTTTTTTATCCACCAATCGCATAAAATTTACTTTACGCTTTTTACAAGTAATCCTTGACGTCTAATAGGACAAGCTATTTATAATCCAAAAAAAAAATTCTGGTTCTCGGAGGAAGAACAGCGAGTCACATAGATGTTGGTAAAAAGCTAAGTGTTTAAAATGACAGAGTACTACAACTGTACCTTTTGATAGATTTTAGTTAGTGCATGGTTTAAAACACCTAAGGACTAATTATTGACATCATAATCAAGTCAAAGTTATTACACCAGTTTTATCTTTTACGTCTCTATCCTATAATGGAAAAGCATTAGGTTAATTATTAGGTATCTTATGATTTTGGATTACGTAGCCATATCAACAGATTTAGAAATTTTGGCAAGTATTTTAGGCTTCGGTTACGAAATATTTCTCGATTGCAGACAACAATATTCAATAAGTTTCTAACGTAAATTAAGGAGAGATGAGTGACATGAGGAGCCTCAGATGATGAGGAACTCCTCAGAATGAATGTGACTAAGATAAAGCATATAAAAAATTATGTTTTTTTTTGTTTAACAAAGATTGTGAGGTCCGGAACGACCGCTATTAAAGAGGTATGACAGAAAATGACATGTGACTTGAGGCAAGCCAGGAACGAGGTGCGTATGTAGCATGTATAAATTTTTTCGTCACTAAAATTACATTGTAACTTCTATTATGTAGACCAAGGTCTAATAATGTCGGTGTCAAAAATAAAGAGAATATTTTCTGTAGATAACTCCAAATGTTAAGTAATGTAGAGCTGAACAGTAACATGGATTGTAGGCGCATTATGCAGTGAAAGATTGCCAAATGAAGGCGGTAAACGCGCGATCACTTTGTGTCGCACGGCTTGAAGGGTTGGGCGGTCGCCAGAGATCTACGACTTATCCATGAACTCCCGTTGATGTTGGTGCTTTAGAAGTTTTGGTTGATCGTATTCTTTAATTATTTTTAATTATAAAAATTAAAGATTTGGAAACTAAGGAACACAGCACAGGTAATTATAATAATATCATTAAAAACAAGAAATTAAGTATAAATGAATTAAAGTACTACCTATTTCGAAATATTCATCAAAAATTGTGTTGCACGGATGTTGCATGGATTTCCATGTGAAAATGTGGAAAGTTTTTAAATAAATTTTATATAAATCGGGGCCCCATTTGGCACTTTAGTATTGATTTAAAGACTGACATATTATTATTAAGCTTAGGTGCTCATTTACAACATAAATGTTTATAATATACTGTATAGTATTATATATGTAATTAAGTAGTATATACTTGTTTAAAACTGAATTTCCTCAAATAGTTTTGAAGCCTTCTGGGGAGCTTATTCATGAGCTCGGAGCTTAGGGAAACTGAGGCGTGAACTGTATTGTATTCTTACTGAACTAATTTAATTACTAAAATAAGTCACTGCACTTATTATCCTTGAATAAATTTTGAAATTAGTCACAATAGTAGTCATGTTCTAGAGATGGTTATTTATAATTTAATTAGTACAGGAGCTTTTCAATCTAAGTATCTAATATTTAAACCATAATTGGAATCTCGTCACAAATTGAACGGGTTTGCTGACGCGGTGGCAGATCTTTCCCTCGGATCCCTCCGCTATTGTCGTGTAACTCTGTCCGGATAACTCGACACACGTTTCTCTCAACTTGATAAATTGTCGACTAAATAAAAAACCTCACCTCACCGACAAACCGTTTTATACACCGGATGTAGAACCAAACGGTCTTTTAAAGGTAAGAAGAACATTAGGTCAGCATTATAAACAGTCCGTCTATTATTAGACGAACAACTATTGAAAGTTGTTTTTCAAAGATTTAAACTTTTAATTTTTATATTCGCATTTCCGTTGAATCGGGGCCAGCGATATTGAAAGCTTGCCCGTTCAACTTAATATAAAACTTATATCGCAGTAAATACATTTGTTTCTCTAGCATGTTCTTTAAACTGAAATTTTATTTCTTTTGTATTTTTTTAAGGCTGCAGCGAAAGACTTGTGAATGCTATTTTAAAGAACTAAATCTAATGAGAGAAGTTAAATTTTACATATGATAATATACTGGGTAAGAGGATCAGTATTTCAAAAGAAGGAGGAAAAAATTCGTCTTTTCTTACATAATACGAACTTATACGAATCTTTTATCAAACGATAAACAATTTTACGGGTAGTGGTTCGATTTAATTGGAGGATTACTTTTTTCCATTTGGGGACAAAAACCGTCGTCAAGTGACACGCTGACAGGGAACAAATGATGCATTTGAAATCGGTGTCGGAAGGGTTTAACGTTTCTTAACAGGAGTCGAACCTGGAAACCATGACTACTATTTACTTGTCAACAATGCGAAAGACATATGGAAGGTTAATAAAATTAGACGCAGGTAATTCGTATGAAAGGTAAGTATAGCTGAAGTTCGATTAATAATAGTTCTTAAAATAGAAAACTATTTTTATGTCCAAGTAAACTTAATTAACACGAAAGCTTCATGTAAATTAAAAGAAATTTGGAATTTAAATCACGATTATCGTGTAAATAATTCACTATAAAAAGCGTACGGGAATTAAAATGTCCACTAAACTTTACGTAACCTGCGTGTCTTTTAGGAGTAGCCTTATTTTAATGTCATCGTAGAATAATTCGTAAACAAAAGAGACCCAGACTGTTTTAAAATACAGAATCGTTTCCGCTATTACACTAGCCTCTGCCGAGTCTCTGCTCCTATAAATGTAGAAGGGTATTTAGCAGACTATTTACTGTGCGACACTCCGCTCCCCGACTCGACTAATGCTCTTAATTATTTTTGCCAATGTAAGCTGTTTTTCTGATGGAGAGAATGCAATTGCAACATTTTGCATCTCGCCCTCTCGGCCACGCAGCCTCGCTCTCATTACGAACTCCGCTGCCATGCGCCACGGCTGAGATCTCACTATAATTAGACTTTAAATCAAGTGAAGCAAAGCGGTCAACCACTTGAATGTGGTATGAATAGTCAATAGTCATTAAATTGTTCAGCTTTGGTAGTCTAATGCGGTCAGCGATGGAGAGCTCTACCTAATGCAAGAATATAAAGGGTGCTTCTAACCTCTTTTTTACAGAATACTCCGAGCTACTTTGAGGTGATTTACTGTATCTACGTAACCTTGCCGTCGGTAGGATCATATTGAAAATGAAAGGGAAGGACAGATGAAAATATTCGGTTTTTATAAGAATTGATGGCTGTTGTTGTATGCTATTTGATATACATATACAAGTAGAGATAATTTGTAGACACCCATATTAGTATTTTATAGCATAGATTTTCGCATGAAACGGATTTGTCTCTAAAAGTAACAACATAATTAATGTATAACGAATTAAAACAGCCTACGACTGTATAATATTTTGATGTAATTTTAACATTTTGGAGGAAATATTACAAACATGAGACGAGTTCATCATAAAAGGCAAACATAAAACAAACATCATTTCACATTTACATAACATACTTGTCAAAATTCTATATTTCTACGTTCAAAATTAAAACCGGTATGTGTATAACAACAGTGAAAATTAAATTAATGCAGCCCAGTGATGTTCGCTTCAAAATTTAAGCAGTGCAAGATTTAAACGGGAGCTCACATTTCGTAGGTACGTAATTATATCGCGGCTCGCCTCGCTCTGAGCGCAATGTGCCAAATCGCTTACTCGCGCCCGTTACCACTACTGTTGGACTGCATTAATCACTTTTTAATTTTAAATATTGATATTATTTCGAACCCTATGTATCTTATTAAGTAATTTTTTTTATTATTTTACAATTATTATTATCACTTTTAATAATAGTTATAATACTCTTAAGTTAACAAAACGAGGAACTTAATTGTTTTTGTGAGAGAGAGATGACCACTAAATTTGGTCATGTCTGAAGGTGGCACAATGTTCTTTATAGTGGTTTCCAAGATTTTTATAAAATTCTCACATCCTTTTATTATTACAGGGTTTTTAAACTATGTGCATACTTTGCTACTGTTATCTTTTTTATAATATTTATTTTGTTTGGTGTTAAAACGTTAATAAAATTATATTATTGTGATAAGAAAGATTATTTTGAATAAATTTAACAAGTTTACCTTATTTATGTTTATAACATACGATACTCATTGCACATACTAGGTATGTGACCCCTCACAATGGCACACCCTCTTAACTAAAAGAGAAAACTCTAAAGGAACAGTAACGAGACATTAATATTAGATTATAGGTAATAATAATTGAAAGAAGGTGGTCTGTTTATATAATATTACTTACGTTTTTAACAAGTTATACAATCTACAGTTCGAGTACCTAATGAGTTCCAGTGTTACTGTCTAGCCCTGAGTCAGCTCGCGCCGCTCGGCTGCACACTTCCTGTCACCTTTGCAGACTTTCAGTTGATTTCGTCCTCGTATGCGTCAGGGCTAATTCTGTTACACCTACAGTCACAACTCTACTTTAATCTTGTTACATTTTGTTTCTGTATTTGTGTTTAATACATTAAGGTTATACTCGTGAGGTTCTATATCGGTTTCTAAGCAAAAATATAATTGTTAATATTAGATTAAAATGTGAAAATGAAACAGCAATCAAATACAGACACATTTTTTAATCGTAAACTCTTGAGGAAAAACGTCTTTTTAACAATATAAATTAATATAAACTTTATTTCTTGCTTAATTATAAACAACTAAATTGTTTTTAAGTCCTATGTTAAACTTTATGAGTTGATGGTGCGACGGACATTTTTATTTTATCCATGTTTTCAGAATAACTGTAATTTTATTATAATCTTCATATAGATATGTCCTTAATGTTAAATAAAATGGTTTCTATTGTAGATATCCTTATAACCATAAATGATAATTACCTTCACAACACAAATCATCAAGATAATGCAGTACATAACAATACGAAGTATTCAGATAAATGGAATTGTATACCGAGTCTCAGAAACCGAATATTGTGTTCAAATATTGATCCAGCCGTTATTATTAAGTCAGCATATCTAGAATTACTAATAGGGAATATTAAACGGAATCATATAACGCCCAATCGTCTGATTAGGCCACAGTGCCACAGTGCCACATGCGAACACAATCTAATCGCTGTCCTGATGCACAGTTTAATAAGCATACCGGGCTTGAACTAATAAATCAAACTGATTTGATTATTTACTGCCGGATGCGACGCGTATGCATTTGCTAGGATTACGTTAGGTTTCCTATAACACGAGATTATATTATATAGGGTTGATAATCATTATTATATTACATCCTGTATCCTGTTCGATTTGTTTCCAATGTTTATTCGGACATGCCAATTGATTTACTTATGTCCACAACATTTTTCAAAGTTGCTTTTAAATATAGATATAATATTGTTAAACAGTCTAGAGCAATTATAAAATATTTTTGAAGTCAGGACAAATCATCCTTAATGAAAGCAAACCTTACAATTATTTTAATGTTCACTAGTATGATTCATCTCAGTCAGATTTAGCAACCCTGAATATTACAGACCGTAGCTTTCGCCCTAAATTCATATGATGTTCCTCACTCGGCTGCCGTCGGCCATGACTTAGGGCTGCCAGTTAATTGTAATCAAGAAGTGGCAATTTGACTGACCCGACATTTAAATGCCTTGTTACTGCACAACGTTTAATAATATTACCGAATGAATTTACTGAATTATATATTTTATCTATTTCTAGGTTTCTAATTGAATAACATCATTTAAATGTTCAATTGGGTTTGTTTAAATTTCAAGTATTAACTGTTAAAGATGTCTTTTATATTGATCAATAAAAAATGAATTCGGGTTAAAATTTAATAGTAGCTTATGTTGAAAATGAAAATTAGCTGTTTGAGACTTTATAGCAAGCAGTCACTCGTAGGATTTAACGCTGTGACACTATTAAGTACCTCAGTTACGTACCTTCGTAGTCATTCGTATAACTCCGGTAAAGATCGTTTGTTTTATGACCGCGTCCCGAAAACGTTTTTCTGAATTACCGGTAAAATACAAAGGAAAGATTCAGAAAAAAAGAATTAGATCCCCTGCTCGTAAATTTTGTTTTATACTTTTTTAATGACCTCACATGATGTATGGTGCTTTGAAAACATATAATATATATTTAAAAAGACACTTGGAAATTTCATATTTAAATTCAAGTTAAAATAAAAGTTAATTTATTATCCCAGATAGAGTCCAGTTAAATTGCTTACATAATACAAATTGCATAAAACACATAACAATCAGAATATCAAAGTGAAGGCTAACTCTACTGGGACCCGTCATAGTCGTCATACAGTCCAGCTCTCCCAGCATAATTACACAGATTATAAACTAAATATTAGAATATATGTATATTGTATGTGTTAATTTGAATTTTCTGTTATAGAATTTTATAGTAAATAATATCTATTTTATGTAAGATTAAGTGATTAGAGTTCAAATGCCTACTGCCTTGTACATGCTTTATCAAATAAAAAACACAAAATTTACTTAAGTCTTGGAATCTTAAAAATTTAAACATAAACGTTAACACACACGCTTAACATACATTAACAGTTGATTGCTAAATAAGAGAATGGATAATCCAAGATAACAATATAAAAGCCAATAATTAATTAGACGAGTTTATCTCTAGGAAGTATAAGGTGTTAATAATACTTGAACTTGACGATTACGTCCAAATTAGAGTTAAGTGCTCCTATTATGCTTCTAAACTCCAATTTATGCAATATGTTCCTAGAAGTATGTAATTATCTCTACTTAGTATTGAAAAGTTAATATAGTTTTTTTAATATCTAACATAAGGATCTATAAGTTCAAATGTATATCTAAAAGTAAATGTCAAACTTTTCGCTAGAGGGTGTTCGATCGTTTATCGAGATGCCAATTCTTTTTTATCGCAAACCCTAAACGTTATGAAGCATTATTAAATAATATTTTAGTTCGTGGTCAAAAGTTAAATCGCTTTACGTATACAACAATAAAATAGTTTTAACAATTGAATTCAATGTCAGAAGTTGCGCTACGAGGAAGCTTTGTAAAATCCGCAAGTTAGTTGAAGGAAATTTTGAAAAATATGATATAAGAGGGCAAGAGGGCGGGAGGTCGGCAACAACTTGAAAGAGGAATTGGTCCCTGGGGGGCTATGATGAATCTTTCAAACGCTTTATCGCTTTGCATTGGAATCGAACCCACGGTCTTTACTCATCCTCGAGTATACAATTTATAAGTTATCGAAACATAAATATTTTCAGACACAAAGTATTAAGAATAAAACACTTAATAACAAATTCCGGGAGTTTAAGCACGCGATTACACCTTTATTGCAAGATTGCATTGTTTTGGTGAAATGAAACAACACTGAGGAATTTTATTTTCATACACAGAATTCCTGAATAGCGTTTTAACAGCCTTGTAAAAACTAAGTATACTAATACTGGTTAAGTTAATGTTATGAGGCGGCTAAGTGGTGGTAGGTCGGCGAGGTTGCACTGCCGAGTTGTGGAGGTCGCATATTAGCCGGCTATCCGCTGCCCGGACCTACCACACAACTTGCCGACCTTACTTCCTCATCATATCACTTAATGAACATAATTACAGTTCATTAAGGGAAGTACTCACTAATTAGTGCTAAAGCTAACAACAACTATTATTTCACTTTTACTTCAAATACGGTCTTGTAAAATTTTAAATATTTATTCTGTTTCCACATTCAACCATTAAAATGCAGTTTTATTATATTTTTTTCTATTATAATACAGCAGAATAAGATGTTGAATTAGCTTTGAATCTTAGTATTCGATATATATATTTATTTCAAATAATCATTAATAACATCTTAACAATTAACATTTCAATTAATTCACCTATATTTATTAATAGCGTTAATTCACTTTATTTTATTTTAAACAAATTGTTATAAGATATTTAACTGATGGATTTTGTAGATATTATTTGAGTGGAAATATCTCGAGGCAACTGTAATAAATGTTGAAACTCTAACTTGTTTTGTTTTCCTCGATCGACGTGTATGGTCTTACGATTTGGCTGAACGTATTTACTATTGTTGCTTTGTTTAAAGTTGACATAACTTTTAATATTTTACTTAGTTTGGATGTATTGTAAATCTCGTTTTACATCACTGAATAAAAATACATTGTTTTATCGAATAATCCTTATATGTTGATGGTATTTATTTTTACTAATTATAATTTTCTAATTTTCGTTATATAGAAAATAATTATATTTTTAAAAGCAGTACATAAAGTAACTTTTACAAGTATAATCTCACTATTTAAAACAAAAAAGATTTTGTAAGTAACTTATAAGTAACTTGTCCGCGACGTAAAGAATTTCAATGGCTATACTTGAGCATCTTCCTTTGAGTTGAAGATTTTGCGAAACACGCGACATTGGAGAGAATAACTTAATTCCGATTGAGAGCACTTAAAAAAAGAATGGATCTTAAAGGCGATAGCCCCCGCTCTCGAGATGTGCTGATGCTGGAAAAATCTGTAAAATAATACCTTGCGCTTTAAGCTGAAGCTCACCTTCTATAAATACTAAATAAACTACGAATTAATTTGGTCCTTGTATAGTTTAATGTAATTAAAATTCTTTGTCCGTGAAGTGTCTGCAATATAACAGGGTCGGATGGATTACTCATGATAGTCAGCCTTAATTTGTGCTATATTTAATTAGTATTAGAGTGTTGTGAGTTAAAGAAATATATTTGTAAAATAATCTAGCCATATTCACGCGACGGTTCTTTGCACAGTTTTCATTAAAACCAACCCGCGTTTTTACATTTACTTGACTTCCATTTATATGTTTTTAAAATAGCGTGAATAAGCAGATACGATGACAACATAGTCCGCACGTCGACCACTCGACTCTAGCACCTTGTACTTACCTCGAGCGAAATTCTTGCTTCTTTTACTAAAAAAAGAAAATGGTGACACATTTTTCTTTCTTAGACGCTATAGGTTTAAAGTTCTTTTAACATTTGATTGCGGATTTGTAAAAACATTTGTATGTTACATATTTTTTATTCACATGTCTATTAGGTGCTGCCTTTATGATACGTTCTGCTAAAACTTAGGCTGAAATCGTGTGAATTCTAGAGTTTTTAAGATTTTATAAGAAAAGATAAGATTTATTATAAAATATCATACAGACACTTAAAATTGATCTAAATGATTAAATATAAATTAAAAAAAAAATAGTCAAAGTTAAGTTAATGTTACTTATTGTTCTAAAAATTACCGCCTTACATTTAAATCTTTAAATATTTCAATGTACAAAATATTTGACAGAGAAAAAAATCTTGAATGATTGAAACTATGGTTAAAATCGTCGTAAGGTTGGTTAAAATCGTGGTATCATAAAAAATATCGTGCGAGCGCTAGAGGGCGTCACGAGGTCACGCCGACCACCGAGGGCCCTTCGCTTTGTTCAACTGCCAACAATGCCTGCTGAAGCACCCTACAAGCATACTTGTATCGAATGCAAGCGATGTTACAACGACGGATTAGGGTCCCAGTAATTATACGATATTTATGCCCACTCTAAGTAACAGCTTTGCAAGAAAAGCGATCTTGAGATATGGTTATGATACCATAATTTGGATCCCGCATAATTTTTTGGCAGAAATGTTAATGTAAGTGGGGCACAAGCCAAATTGTATAGATTATCGCCGATGGGAAATTTATTGTTGGCGACGGCCTGTAATGGACTTGCTTAACTTTGAGGACTAATTTTTAGGCATTATCTACGTAATTTTGTTGTCAAATATATAAAATAGTTGAAATGTTAACAAGCCCTGTTAAGTTTAGTGTCAGATTTTAAGTTATTATCTTATTGGAGTAGTAACGTAGCTAAGCTGAGCCACAACCAGTGTGTCGGAATGTCTCGTTGTGTTTCTCCACAAAAGCCGCAGGTGCTATATGTCACTAACTAGCCGCCACTACTTCGGTCTTTTCCTTGTTAAAATGGTTACAATAAAAGATCAACAAAGTGTCAAACAAACAATGTATAACTCTCTGTTTGTTTCCTTAACTCCTTTATTTATTTCATTCCGTAAACAATATATAATACTGTATTTTTTATTAAATGTTTGGCTAATTTACTATACATTTTATAGACAGTCAATGGAGCAAAGTGATTTGAAGTGATTCGAAGCCCACTTTTTCATTTATGAAATGGCAAATAATACGGAAAAATCCTCAAGGTGTATAAAAGAAGACACAGAGGTAGATATTTAAGTACAAAGTCCGGCTAAAAGGAATAACGCAAGAGTGCCTTTTGCTTTGTTACACCATGCAACAATAGTAAGAAGGGAAATGATTTTCCATTCCACTTTTTCTGCTGTTGGCAAAATGGCGCGTTTTGTCACAGTAACAAACAACTCCATTTCGACATTTTCAGCTTTCATTTAGAGCAGGTGGCAACCGCCATATCGTTTCTAATGCTGACTTTGCAATAACATACCTTTAAAATATGACACGACGCTGAAATGAAAATACACGTTATGTTACGTAACCAGATGTACAACAGAGTGAAAATAAACTTTTATATTAATGGAAAACTAATTGGTTAAACAAAAATGTTAACCGGGAAAATATATAACAAATAAAAATTTTGTTGTAATGAAATTATTACATTGATATACTATGACTATATTGATAAAAATAATAATTAAGTCACTTGTATATAACAAACAAGACTAAACGTCGCACCGTTAGGTCTTTATTCAAACAACGTTATGACGGTTGTTAAAAATAATATCACTGCGTCGGCGGTGGACATCGTGTGCAATTGTGTAATACAGGTAGCTCCATTTCACTGCCCACATTATTTTCAGTACAGCGGGTGCACCGCGAGATATAAAAGAAACAAAAAACTTGCTTTTTTTGAAACTTCTTTATTTCCTGAGAACGTAAAATTGCGATTTAATTCTGTTACAACTTTTGATTTTTCAGTATTCAATAAATTTTCTCTTAAACGATCAATGAAGTCCAAAAATTATATAACAATTGGAACAATTTTATCGCTTATACTTTTTATGCTAACAATTTTAAAATTGCAATTCTTTTATCATAGCTAGGTTTCTTTTTGTGTTTCTTGGTTGTTGGTATTGAATGTGAAAATGGAAGGATACGAGCGATATTCTTTAAGTTGTTCGTCGAAGTCGGTGCATTGGTGCAAAGACGCTGTCCGTTTGTAGTGTGCCATACGTTTGTCGCAAAAATTACACAACTTTGTAGTGGGCAGTGAGCGAGGAAAGTCCAAAGGGGGCAGCCTTCCGTTGTTCCCCCCGCACTCACCTATGCCCTCCCCAGAGACAATAGCGAGCCAATAAAACTTTTATTGTGCGCTATGATTTTGGAAACATTTTTCGAGATGACTTCAATAAAATTCGCAATTTATTCAGCCAGTTATTCAGCAATTCTTACAGTTTATTTATGTCTACACGCTAAAGTTTACAACACGTTTTATACTAAGAAAATTTTCTTTATTTTTATTTTTCATTATTCTACAACATTTTTATTGTCATCGCACTGGCAACGTATAAAAACAAAAGTAGCCGAGCGCGTATTGATGACAATACTTTCCTATTCGTGTATCTAATTCCTGAAACATTGGCAGTTAGTTTACGCAATATATTTTGTCGATATTATACTCCTTGGTAAGGGTGAAACTATTCTTATAAATAAACAAAAAGTAATCGTTCTTATCTGTATAATAGATGGTCTTATGTGACCTTTATTGTCATTAGGAACCACAAATATGAAACAGAGGAAAAGCTGTTATACAACAGTTTTTAATTTGCTTTCATATTAAAAATAAGATAGACCATTACGTCTACAAAATAGAGTTTTGCTTTACAAAGAACACATTTTACCTGTTTGTATTTTGGATGTATGTGAGGGCGGTGGTTTGGGGGGTTGGAGGGGGGAGATAAGAATCAAATAGATGTTGTTTCGTTGCATGGCTATGTCGTAGACCATATGCAAGCGGCGACAAATGGTGTCAACATCTTGACACTTGAGCTGAGAAATTACGATTCTCGTTGAGATTACATACAATATACCGTTAACGTTGTTACAGCGGGTATGAGTTATGACGTGAATAAGCTGCAATGAAATAATATGATTACTTCCCTTTTATATTTTTAATACTATACGATTACCCGTTCTTATGTCAGACTGACGTAACTTCGAAACGAGAGATTGTACTAGAAATTAAATTAAACACATTATCATGAAGTTGTTTCGTATAATATTATGCGCTAAATATACTGTTCTCTGCAAGAAAACTGATTTTTATGATAATATAAAGCTAATTAGATACTTTTATGATGATTTAATAAATTAATAGTTCAAAATGGTTTAATTAATTGCAAGGGAGGATCTAGCATGGAATGTCAAAACATAAATATTTCAAAGGACTGGGTAAAATATTTTAATGGCCTTAATTCGCGTGGATGTTGCAATAAAAAACACGCAATGAATGTAATTTCATTTAAGGTCAAAATATATTTTAAGCTGCTATAAAATGGCACATGTAAAACGTGTGGGAAAAGTGCAATGGGTTCGTAACAACATTAAATATTTCTGGTAATATTGCGGTTACCTGCGACAAGCAGTTGTGCGGTATTTTCAAAGAGATTTTTATAAATAATTGCTTTTGTATTGTATTACAGTTTTTAATGCGTGTATTTCAACGTTAAAAGAATCGTGGCGCGGTTTTTGTTCATGAAAATTTCAAAGTAGAGGACAATTTCATTTCTACCTCAACAATTCATTCTCTGTACAATATATAATTATAGTGTTGCATTTCCGTTCTATTTACGTTTATATTTCTATTGTCCTTTAGAAAGAAAATACTTGGATAGAATTTAAATATTGTTGACCAGAATCAAAATGTTTCAAGCGCTCTATAGTTTTTACCTGAAGTATGTTTCGCCTGACGTAACAGTCATGAAACGTATTTTGGCAGGGCGATAAGGAAATGACAAAGAAAATAAACTACAGTCCGTTTCGGCCGAAAATTTGTGAGGGCGAGGAGCCGGGAGGGAGCGGGAGCGGGAACGGGCGCGATAGCGCGGTCGTCAAAGTTATTGGAACGGTGTCAGAGATCGCTAGCAACGGATATCTATCTACCTGTTCTCCTTCCTGACTCCGAGGACTGTTGCCAGTTAAATTACTATATTATTTTACAGCCAACGCGACCCTTATAATAAAATAGTTTACAATTTTTAGGACTTATAAATTTTAATTCTGAATTAAAAATGTGTGACTAATAGTTATCTACATTGAGGTTATTGATCAATATTAAAAGCATTATAAATTCACCTCCTTCTACTTCAAATCCAACAGACACGCGAACATGATTGACGCGATATCGTTTTGTCTGAAAATAGCCTTCCACGAAACGATTTCTATGGACGACCCATTTAATTCAACGGACAATGTATACGGAGAGTGCAGAGAAGCGATTTGTCAAGGGAATGAATTTCAACAAAGGGCTTATTCATTTAAATGGCAACTTGTTGTACTCGACCGTTTTAATTTCATAAGTCGTTTATCATAATCAAGGCTGGGACGGGGGCGGGGGCGGGGGTTGCTCACAACCCATGTCACTGTCTCCAATACTATGAAGGAAATGTCACATGCCTTCGGACAATGCAGACATTTCATGTATTCGCTAAATGCGTTGCAACATAGAAAATATTACGAAAATGTTGTTCAGAAACACGGTTCAGTGTTGCAAATGATATGACATATCATACTATCCGCGTCATAGCCAATAATAGTGAAATATCAAGAACATTTTGCTATATCGCAAGTTTAAATTATTATATAATCATTTGTTAAAATACACATAAAAATCAAACATCTTTGTTATTAATATACATACATATATATATATATATATATATATATATATATATATATATATATATATATATATATATATATATATACATGTATATTAATAATATATATATATGTATAATTATTATTATAATAACGATTTTTCATACAAAATATATTATTATGATTCATTGCAGACCTAAATCATATAAATAGGTTGCTCTCGTTACAGGTCGACGTTGGGATTCAAGTAGGTAGTTATAGTAAATAGCTCGTGCTCCGACATCCCTAATCTAATATGCTCGATTCAGGATTTGATGCCCGACCGGGGACTGCAATCTTCGACCTACAGCGCCGGTAACTGTGTTGCTCCACTCAATATTACTTCGATAATGGCTGACCGGACCTATGCTGACATAAACTAACTACCCACATACAAGTTTCAATATGTCGTGCCAGCGCTTCTGTTTCAGAATATAAATTACCTGAATTTAAATTAAATCCGGATCGAGAATTCAAATTTTGTTTTCAAGTAAATGTGGATACTTGGTAGTTTTGTGACGTGAATGTGGTTGAAGTAACTACCAGATCAATTTTGCCAATTTGCATGAATCATTAGGTTTGACATTACTATCGAAAGTGCACTTTGCGGTTTGTATTCAGCAAATTACGGTGATTAGAATACATCGCGATGTAGATTGAATCGATGACTTGCCAATCATTCGGGCTCGAGCTAATCTATTGCCTCTATTGTGTAACATTTATAATCCCCGACGACGTTGGAACCAGCGATCGAAATCTAAATAATAAAGATCGCAAGGCAGCCCCTCAGTAGGGTAGGCTTAGTCGTACAAAATTGGAGTAATAAAAGAGGAATGCTTGCAAAAGTTTCGCAATAAAGCCAACGAGTATCGACTGTTAAGAAGTAAAGAGTTCTCGAGTATAATGGTCCATGTACATAAGTCGAGGTTATTTATATTAGTTTAAACTTTGTATCGCTTCTATTTGTTATTCATGTATCTGCAAAAATTAAGCATGAAATAGTTACGTAATTTAAAGTTGGTAAGATTGATTTTAGGCAAAGGTTTATAACATATATTCTATTTACATTTGAATTAGTAATACGTGCCATGTTAAGGTACTTATAATATTAATATAATATTAGCAGTAGAGTACGTTGTCGTGTATTGGCTTATATGAGAGTGGTTGTGATTACGCAAACCAATTTCTGATATTGACCGTGTAGTTCACAGAAGGAATTAAGCTTCGATTACATCTAAATTATATTTCAACTTGTTCATTTGAATGTATGTAATCAGTAAATCTCATTGCTATTTTGTTAGTTAATAAAGTTATACAATAATTTTGTTATTCTTAAAAATACATATTAAAATTATAGTCAAAAACATTATAATTGTTTGAAACATGTCATGTTATTAATCAAAGTAACAAATTGCACCATTTGTTGTTTTCACATTCTTGTCGCAAAAGAAATTAGAGCAGCCGAAGGAAAACCAATAGACAAATTATGGGGCTGACATAAAGTAACGGAGCTCGCTCCAGGATCTCGCACCGTAACGTTTTTGGAGTGTTACACCTGCAAAATAATTACATGCCTGCTGTGACGTATGAGCGCTATTTAAGCCGAGCCCAAAGAGTAATCGTGGCGATAAACACTCACAATTAAACCATTGCTACGCGACGCACGCCTTTCTTTGCACTCCCTTAATGAAGATTTGTGGTCCGGCCGCTTAGTTTGGCGAGGCCTTCAGGTTCTCCCGCTAAGAACTTATTATTACACCGTACTAATGCCCCTCTTACACTTATTTTTGTTTACTTTTATGAGAAAATATTTACTTCAGAAACATTATTTGTTCAACTTCACAAACGATACAGTAAAAATAGTTAAACCCAATTATTAAACAGTATGGATGTGATAAATGCTTGTTAATACAAATTATTAATTAATTACCTCTTGATAAACATTATTTATATATAACCGGTATGAGTAGTCTAATGGGTACGGGTATTGTGAAAAAGGTACTCTATAGTCAGAAGTGTATGTAGTATTGGTCAATTAGGTATTTTCTAGAGAGTTCTAATGAACGAAAATCTTGTTTCAGTAAAGGTTTCGTCAAAATACGACCTGACGCAACTTAGCACCATTTCATTAGTGTGTTTGAAGATTCGCAAAGTGTAAACAACGATCAGTGTAATAATTTAGAAATGTATAAATAAATGCTTGAGACAAAATATAGGGGATTTGCAATGTAAATTTTAGTCGATAGATAAATAAGGTTCGTTTCACAATTGTGTGTACCCTTACTTTACGAAATGCTTTAAAAGGCGTACTTAAGAAATGCGATTTCAATGTTTTATAAAGTGCAATGTCTGCATTAGTAATTTGAGAAACGTGGAGGTATTATTTTTCTTTTATTTTTATATGTGAATATCAATTTAAATGTTTAAACTTGTCTATGTGATACTAATTATATTTCTAAAATTAATTGCATTTATTTGAGATAGAATAATTTAGTTTTACTTAGTTTACTTCTGGTTATATCATTCAATTAAATTATGCTGAATATCTCGACAAATTTTGGCAAAACATCAGCTTTGAGTTTGCATACAATTTTATATGAAAGTTCTAAAGTTTTTGATAAGTTGATCTTTTTGGCGACAAGCAATACATATGATAGTATTTCAATTTATTCTAATTGACAATGTACATTAATAAATATATACATATTAATTTTTCAATCTAAGTTCAATAAGTTATTACATAACTTAATATCGTATAGAAATATCTACAGTAAGTGTAAACATATCACCAAAAATATAAAAATCATGTCTATATTGTAAGTAAGCTGTTTTAGATAATATTTCAAAACTACAACAGCTTTTAGTGTACAATATTTATTATTTACTAGAAAGCAAAATGATTTAGAAGTAACTACTATATAAAATTTGATGTTTAGTACAAGTATAACGCGTATGTAATTTTGTAGTAGGGGTAGATAGTTAGGGGTGATAAGGACGATCAAGGAAGTCGAAGGGTAAATCCGAGGCCGTTGAAAAGAGAATCCCTTAAAGGTGCTTAAGGACATCAACTAGGCTCCTTTTTATATCGTAACGATCTCCCTTATGTAATTAAATTTTATTTCAAATCTGTCTGTAATATAAATGTAATGTACGATAGTGAAATAAAATAAAATTGCAATTTTTATTCATCTGCAACGGTGTACTTTACAGTAATATTTTTATAGAATCATTATTTAATGAGTAATCCCTGAAGTAATAAAAAGGAGATTAAATTAAGCATCACATTAAATATAAAAAGGTTTTATTAAATGTATTTAATTTCAATAAAATGATTTCACAGACTAAAAAAATATTCCAGAGTTACATTTTATTTACGTTGAAACGTAACGAACATTTTAAAAGCAATAAAATGTAATAATAAAAAAGTAGCGGCACGAATTTACGATAATTCTTCACACTACTGTCGCGACCCATTAAACATTTAACAGCCTTTTGTAAATAGCGCTCTTGTCAGCTAAATTTACCGCATAACTCCCTCACGATACATATTATGCACTGCTGTCAGCGAATTTAGATTAGATGAATGCACTTGTATGGTAAATGTATTATACTTGTGTATGAATAGGCCGCTGTGAATGCGCGCAAATGCGGGTAACAAATGCAAATTTATTCTAGTTACAGGATTAACGGTTCATCATCGAAGCACTTGCGGTAATTATGTGAGCGGATCGCGGATGTCCGCGAATATTCAATGCGGCGCTCGCTGCGGTCCAACTTTCAGATGAGTTGGAGATTTATGAATATTGGTTCGACACTCTTAGTTCCGCAACTTTCGCATATTGTCCTTGGAAAAATTGCAATGCATTAATGTATTTGTAAAATAAAATTTCAAACAATTCATCAACATTATTCATAGGAATTTTATAACATCAATTTGATATATTCTCTCTAAATCCACGTAATTTTTGAATTTCTGAATCTTATGAAAGGTGATAATCCTCTTTGTAGTTGGTTCTATAAAACTCTTTTATATTCTATCGTTTGAGTGCCTCATTATATATTTTTTTGTGTGGCAGTTCTGGCCATTTTAACTTTTATAAGAGCCGCATCATAAACGGTTTAGTACCAGTAACGGTGCTCAAATTACGAAAAGGGAATAACGCCGCCCTACTCTGCCCTTTACGAAGGGTTCAGTTCAGTGTAATATTTCGAAATGGGTCATAATTCATATAACATTTCTGCGACCTTTACTAGCTTCCGACGAACTGATTTCTCCTGTAAAAGAAAGGTCATAAACAAAATGTCATTAGTAACAGCTAATGGTTTTTGCAAACAAAAAAAAATTGGTCGATAAACTGGTTGCTTGCTAGGAATTTCGAGTCTAAATAAAAAGGGGTGGGTGTCTAAATTAAGGGTTCGCTACGAGCATCGTCATTAAGGGGTGAATTGGGTTGTATCTTGTTAGTAATAAGTCATGTCTGCCGCAGTTACCCGCGACGCTATTACCCGACATAGTGGAGATCTCAGAGTGTGATCGACGATGAGTTTAAGGCCACAGTTGTCATCATAAATAAATAGAGTAAACATTAAATAGTCATATACTTTACTGATTATCGTTGAACAGTTTCAAAAGTCATGCTTTTGACCAATTTAAAAATAATATTATATATTATAAGATAAAAAATTTACATATAAATTTTATTCATCATGATAATATTTGTTGTGCATATATTGTTAAAATACTTGTAAACATGATAACCAAAGCCCTAAAAGTAGTAATTACATAAACCATAACATAACTTCGAATGTGATGTAAAAAGCAAATAGCAAGTGAATACCTTGCGAAATCTAAATCCTGGGCGTAAGCTCGGAACACTTTCCTGGGTTCTCGGTATCAGTTCGGTCCATAAAACACCAAACCCGCCCCCTCCCTCTTCCGCTCCCTCCTACATAAGCTTGGACATTTTTTTAAATGCGTGCCTCGAGTACCACGCTTTATCGACGGTTTGAAGTAACTTTTTCTTCCACATAGTTTATTTTCCAAGTGACAGTGATAACGAATTGTATGCTCGAGTTTTATAGCGCAGTTTCGGAGCTCTGTTCAATTAAGTACGCGCAAGTGTACGGTCAACGGATTGGTCAATTAAAGTTGATATAGAGTACCGTGCCAGAAATGTTAGGAAGACTTATTCACGGCCTACATTCACGTTGCACAATACCTTCAGTGTTTACATTTATTTACCTCAGCATTATATACATTCAAAGTAAATCATTATTCATTTTGAAATCTTTATACTCTTAAATGTTTTATTTCATTTAAAAAATAAACAAATTATTATTTAATATCAATATAATATCCATTTTGCATTAAGAAAATGTAAATTTTTTGAAATTATTTTTTTAAAGGAATTTGACTCACATATATTTCATTTGATTTACATTTTAAAACCTAAATTTATTATTAACCCGACATGTCGAATTCCTTGCAGCAATTGTGTTTACGGTAAGGCTAGATATAGGCATTGTTTGTCTGAAATGAAATAATTATACAAGAGTTAAATTTTATAAAATTAGTTTTATATCACTAAAAATGCAACACTATCGTGCTATAAAGCCTCCTAATAATCCTAATGAATCCGAGCAGCGTATAAAGAATGCTACATAAGCAACTAAGTGTTTTGTCTAATACGTCTCACAATGTCGACAATATCATAATTAGAGCAGACATCACAAACAACGTATTTTGAACGCGACGCCTTCATTAGACTAAATAGATGACATCTAGTGCGGAGTCTGTTATCGACATTAATACTGAAATTAACTATAGTCGATAGGTATCATTTAATGCACTTATAACTTCTATATAGAATAACGAAGTTAAGTTTAATTAAAAACAATGTAACACATATATTTGGAATTACATATATATGATCTTTGTTTCAACTCTTTTGAAACATAATATTTTTTGAACAGAATATCAGTGATAGATAAAATTTTTATTTTTTGGAATATAATTTAAATGAAACCAAAATACTTTAACAGCAATTAATAAAAAGTTCATTTGAAACCGTAAACCACATCATTAAAGTTAAATTGAATTAGCTGGAACAAATTAGACAGTTACATTATATAGTGATTTTTACCATGAAATAGATAATAAATTCATCGTGCGGTTGTTTACCAACAATTCGATGGCACTTAGGCGAATCACTGAGAGTTTTTGTGTTCACATGAGACCTTCATTAGCGTAACTAGAGGAGTACATAAGCAGTAAGCGAATAGCGTGTTTACTAGCGCTAAATGTGTCTCTCTAGATAGTTTTTGTTGGTGTTAGTACCAGTACTGGCGATAGTCTATTTAGTCTTTGTTTAAATAGTATTAAAATGTTTGTTGATGAATATTATACATACATTTCTATTTTACTTATTAATAAGATATTTAAATAACTATAATATTATTATAAAATTTTCCAATCAAAACATATCTTAAATATTACATAATTTTCACATTAATATAGTATTCTAGTCCCTTTTATTTATTACTAGTACACGTATGTATAAATAAAATAAACTTTTAAAAACTCCAAAACAGTTTACATGTTTAGTCATAAGAAGAAAAATATACAACATAATTAAGAGAAATAAGTCTTGATGTTTGTCTGTACTGGTCCTTAGTTGTCGCGGTGTGCCCTCACCGCAGAGCTGAGTGTGGCAATTAAAACTTGCGAATGTCAAGAGCGGGCCTGACGAGAGCAAGCGTTATTATTTTTTATTTTACAAGAACAAAACGTCGCTTAGGTATGTTTATGTAACGTTGTACAAGTACTATGAACTAAAAAATAAGAGGATGTTAATATTATACCTGTTTCAAGTCTGACAAAAATATGCAATCTAATGTAACTAAAAGAACATCAAATATTATCGAAATTAAGAAATTATTATCGACAAATACTTACAAGCGAATAAAATATATTTTATATCTTATATTATCTGTGGTTTGGATCTGGACACATAGTGATAAAAATTTATTGCACCCACATATATCTAGGTCATTCGTTAAATAACAATGTTAAATAATTTGAACTAACAATTTAACAATTTCTAAAAGCAGCTAAATTACGCTTGAAACTTTAGCACTTTTTAAACCCTGTTTGCAAACTCAAGCTGTCAGTTCACTTCGACAAGTGCAACATTGTCGAAATTCGGGCCAATTAAGCCTACAATAGCGATTAAGTCGCTATTTACATAATTTCGAATCCATGTTTTAACTTCGTATTGACTGTTCTTTAAATGTTAAGATTGTTAAAATATTTATACTTTATGCTTACGTTTATTTTATTACAAACACCAATGTTAGCTTATTAAGTATTCAAATTAGAAGTCAATATTTTTTGACATAATTCTGCAAAAATAAGTATACTTTGAATTTATTCATTTTAAAGTTGAATTTTAAACAAATGTTAAGAATTAAAAGTGGAAACTTGATATAAAACAAATTTATGTATATTTTGAACACTAATTTTGATATGTTTTGTACTGTAAAATCAGGAAAGATTTTCGAGAAATTAGTTTAGCAGATGTCGCCTCAATTGGCAAAGATTATATATAGACTGATTGATTTATCACGGGAACCAGCACGGTAGCTTCATTGATTATTTTAATTAAATCACACTGATTATTTGATTAACAAAACAAGAAATTACAGAAATAGTAAAAAACAACAATTCCACAACACATTTTCTCGGCAATGACGAAAGAATAATTACTTAATCTGGGATTCAATACATTTAAACGAGCACGCAGACCGTAAGAGAATGCGAAACACTTAAAAACCCATGTGCTATCAGTGAGGTCATTAACATTTTCATAAAAGGCTTATGGCTTTCCCTTCCCTAACATATTTTTCATGGGCGCACCCATTTCCGAAACTCCTCAGAATGTAGGTGAGACGGATAATCTGCAACAAGTTTTTATATCGTCGTTCGAGTGTTTTTACACGTGTAAGCCGTTATTTTGCAAATTTTATGCGGCATCAAATGGTCCCTTTGTTATTGAAAGACAAAATTGAATGAAGTTAGTGAAAGAATGATTTTTTTTGTTATTAAATTTAATAAACTTTTTTTTAATTTAAAATATTGTTGTTTTAATTATATTTAAAATATTATAGCATATATATTATACAAGTATTTTAAATTGTAAAACTTTTCTTTAAACTTATGATTTAACCTATATTTGTTTCTAACGACAGAGATTCAATCTCGTGGCTCGCTGCGAAGGCGTAGTGCTTCTCGTAGAATGGCTATAAGCAGGGGAATCAGTTCGTGATGTGTAATAATATTACTTTTTATTCACAGACTTTTGTAGGCACATTTTTTTACTAGAACATAAACGATAATGATGATAACAACAGTTTTATGAGTGTTAGAATAATTGACTAACTGAAGAAAGATCGTAAAAAGTTCACGAAATAAAAACCAAAAAATATTGTTTTTGAAGGTAATAAATAATATGTATTCATATTTTATGTTTGTCACGAACTTAGAATAACAAAAAGGTAAATAGTATATTAAAATGTTAATAAAACCACACGATCACCGACCGTTTAAAATTAAATATTTAATTCAATCCGTAAAATTTTTCGCTTCAACATATGGTTTAAATATATGAAAACAGCGGTTTGGTCTGTCTGCGTTCAGAAACTATGTATGTAATTGACAATATAAAATATGATAATATTTAAAGAAAGGTTTATCTCACAAAATCTTGGGTAGAAATGCTAGAATCAATTGTTCGCCCGCGGTTAACGGGCCAGGAGAGGCGATAAGCAAAACTTATGGCCGCTCTTACGCTTAAAATAAAATAAATGTATATATTTGTAAAGAATTTTACTACGGTCTTTCTTAAAAATATCTTTTGTTATACTTGAAATAAGTTAAGGTAATCTGTGAAAATATATTTATGTAACATCTACAGATTAGAAGATTATAAAACGTCATACGGAGACAAATATATTTACATCGTGGTCGTGTCACTTCGTACGTGCCAAGTATTACTTGGTGTATAAGCAGTTCTCATATCTACAGTCTAATAAATCTTATTATATATGACTGTGCTCTCAATTTTACAACCACACTATATTCTAACTATATGTACCTCCTCCTCTTTTAAATTATTAAAAAAACAGAAAATAATTGTGTAGATAGAAATATATACTTCTAGAACGACTCTCTAAAGTCAAACCGAAAAACAATATTTTATGTGTAACTTATCAAATATATATTAATAAATTTAGCATAAGATGTAAATAAAACTTTGTCGCGACGACAACTTAATTTAGTTATATATTGCGAAGTTCGGTGTTTTCACCATTTGTCAATGTTTGTTTCGTCGTTTCTTTTTTTATATTCTTAACGTTATTTTTTATTTAAAAATTCGTCTCTTTATATACCAAGATACCAAATATCTTATGTTAGATTTAAAGAATAATATATCATTTTAAGCACGACCATTTTCATTGAGCATTTATTTATGAAACGACTACATCAGATCTATGGATTTATAGAACAGATATAAAATTTATAATTTTTTTGAACATTTAATACATTATATGATGTCATAGTAATATAGTACAAGCTTTCTAATGAATTATTGCGATACATAAATACTTTAAACTTAAATATATGTACTATGTCTCTCAATGTTTCTATTAGGAAAAAACCAACTTCGAAACTCAACACAAGACTATTCATTTGCTTAATTAATTCAACCTAAATCATAGTAGAAGACTTGAGGCGAACACAGACATATAAAATAAATTTAGCGAATACTCGATATGCAACTTATGTTTTATACCTACAGAGTAGAAATGAATATTCTACATATAAGGTAAAATTATTTTAGTAGGATAATATATATTTCAACTTTTAGAATAATCTATGTAGTTCGAGTTCTGAAAAAGCTTACCTATTCTTGTGCCGCGGGTAGTTTCTGAGTCCTTTACTACTAGTCATTAGGCAAAAAATATACGATTTTAGAGAGAAATGGAAAAACTCAAACTATTTAACGTAAAATGATGAAAAAAAATTTAGATTCTTCAGGTCGTTACTTAATAATATTAACAATGAAAGAATATTTAATTCCACAATATAAAGTTCATCATCTATCATTAATATCAAAATATTTAAAGAGTGTTTATTGAGGGGGTGAACTATATAAATAAATGTATTTAAGATATACCAATAAACAGTATTAAGGTAATAAAATTATAGTAAATATAGTATTCATATCGAAATCATGTACTTTATACGTTTTCAGGGAGAGAAAATTTTGCTTTAATATATTTAAACCTTATTGATATGCTCACTGCGGTCACCTTGTCCAAAATGTATATGAATAACTTTGATAGTAAACTAACTTTACTATATTATAAGAAGTTACAATGTATTTCATTTCTAATGTTTAAAGCAGACTTTATTATATTATGAAAGACAAAGTAAGGTATTCGTCTGAACAATGAAACAGTATAAAATATCTAAATAATATAACTTTAGAAATAAGTCTTTGCCAATGTGACATTAAATGAAAACCCCTTGCGCCATGATAAGGAACTGAATAGAACCTGGAGCCAATTTCTCGGCAATAAACGCCAATATAAAAAGCTCACCGTTCGGAATGTGGCGTATTGGTACAAATAAAGTTGTAGGTACTACCACTATGTCCACGTCGGGGAGCATATATCATTTTTATCGCTCGCACTCGGCCCGGCCGTTTATTCATTGCTTACCTATTGCATACACGCCCCACGATGACTGGGTGCTACTATAGGTTTCAATGGATGCTTTTGGAATAAACACTGTAAGAATGATGTACAGCATACGGAAATGAAGCGATATTATCATTTTAACACAGACTACAAATTTGATACAAGAATTTGAATTAAATTTTAATGTTAAGAATAGAAAGTAAATAAATGTAATAAGGGATTTTAGATATGCTTTTCGAGAGAATAAGTTTTATATGAAAATGTTAAATCCGGATTTCTGATAATAAGATAGGCGACACGCGTGAGAGGCCCCGGGGCGTAACTTAACTGTTAGGCGAACTTACAGAACTCACTTTTTGTACAACATCGAATAACGCTAGCGGCGGATTTTTCACTTTAGTTTTATACATAAGTTATATGTTAAATTATGACTTTTTAATTTATAACTAGAATAATTTTTATACAGTATTACTGTATAAAAATTATATCTGATATTTGTTTATCAATCTGATATAACTAGTATATGGTATAATGCTTAATATATTAGTGTCTGAAGAAAGCATTATATAGTCTATAAAGCAGGAACAATAAATATACTTTTACATAATATAATTATATATATTATGCAACAAAATACAAAATTAACGCATAAAATAATTCTAAAATATAAATAGTACAATGTATACATTGATATTCTGACGTTACTAAAGATATTGTTCTTTTGGCGACAATAGATTTCTGTCTTTTGTTTATAGCTACATTGTTAAATATTTCTTTTTGCAGTAACAAATACAATATGAAAAATATTTTTCGAATAACTAAAGCGTTTTAAAATAAAATGTCTATTAAATATAAATGTTTATACATTTTAAAACTGGACTTATAATCACATATGCTTATATTCTAAAACTCGTAGTAGAAGTCACTTAAGTATTACTACTTTTGTGTCACTATGTGTTTTTTTGAGTCTTTTTCTACTTTTTAGGAAATACTACATATTTTTAGATTAATGGACGTACACGGTTTTTCGTTTTGATGGATTTTGTAACGTAACAAGAGACCGGGAGTCTAGTGTGCTATCAAAGGAATATGTTTTTTTTAATATTAGGGTTACAAACATTAGTATAAAGATTATTTTTAATATAAATGTGATTACTATATAAAATAAACAAATAAACTAAAATGACAAATATGTATACTAAAAGATAAATTATTTGTAAGTCTTTTGGGTTATCTATATATTATTCATTGTTATAAATGACGGTATATCGTCGGAAAGACAAGAATGTAATGTACATTTGGTCTGACTAATGTTAAAACTACATAAAAGCGAAAAAATATAAAGGTTTCCAACATAGAGAAACAAGAAAAGGGTAGAAACACGAAGCCTTCCTAAAATTATTACGGCAGCGAGGCTATCGCACTACAGTCGCCCGTACATACCAAGGCACAAAGCGTGAACTATTTAATCAACTCATGAAATATGCATTCGCCGAAATTCTGTCTCAGCCAGTCCATCAGTAGAAGGCCTTATCGACGACGGCGCTTATCATCAACAGGTTCGCTACCGGCTCGTATGCTGTTATCTCTTGCTACAAATACTGAGGGTACGGTCGGTCGTGAACTGTCTTATAACATGCAATACCTTCAAAGTATTTCAACCTATATGTGCTAACGTTAGTGGCGAGTTTCCGGTGCACAATATTCGTGACTAGAACGTGATCAGGGATAAACGCATCGTCACAGTGTATTAGTGGACCCGTCGCCTAATGCCTAATTCACGACATTGTAGACAGATTTCCCGTCTCATTGGTCTGTAGCATTGTAATTAAATCTAAACTCTGTAAATTAGCTGTATACTCTTTAATATTAGTTATTTTCTCCCTGTTTTATTTTATAGACAGTTTAATTGCACTACAATATGTCACGTTCATTACCCTGGGTTTACGTCTTTGATAAATGGTTATTCGATATTGCCACTGCGTCACACACACAGTAATTGGTTTCCTCGGTGTAATGAAGAACGAAACGATTTATACTCTCATAACTCCTTTCGAACAATATTTTTTCAGGGTGATATGTATTTATTGCATATACACCAGGTATAAACAGACAGACAGACAGGTATAAAAGCTAAATTTTATATATTGAACTTATTAACTTTGATATCTCTTATTGGTGAAACCTATGAATAAAAAATCTTTCATTTTTATAATATTGTGAGTCGAAGATTAAATTAGATGATTAAATTATACGTCATGTCTAATATAACGGAGAGTTGGAACTGTGATAACGATAACAGACGGAAAGCTCTTAATTAAATGTGGTTCACTGAGTGTATATACACTTGAAACATTGTATTCAACACAGTATAGCTGTTTTTTATATTGAATGACTTTAAAATACGTTATAAGAATGAAAGTTAATACAAAATGATAGTAGTATTAAAGAAATTTGAGATAATGACCTCTTAAATAACAATGTACATTATTGGGAAGTTGCTACATTTTATATGTTCTACAGCGACTTTAATTACACTCTTCCGATGTCTGTCAGAGCACGTAAAACCTAAATGGTCCGTACAAGATTAGTACGTACATATATTCATATGTTTTGAAAGTATTTTAATAACAAATTATTGCAAGACAGATAAAGTTTTATTATATTAATTTATGATAAGCTATGGTAAGCTATTAAATATATTACGATTATTTAAAATTGGTTTCAAATTATAGTAATATATTTAACTTATTAGATCACATTTATAACTCTCCGTCATTGCGTACGCTCTGAATGACCTAAACTGTCAGACGCACTTGGTCTTTCCCAATGGTCGTCTCAATTGCCTATAACAATGCTTCCCTGCCTAGGGTTCACGCCAAAATCAATCTTATCTCTACACACCAAGACAAAAACAAATGCAAATATAACTTTGTCTCTCTACCTGGACGTACATGTTATAGAAAGGGAAAATAAACTTAAGTATCAAGAAAATAAGACTACTTTTAAGCTGAATTTGTTATCGGACATGTCGTAAATGTTATGTCCACTGTGTTGCGTATCGATTTCTCCTCAAGACGCTAAACTATAGCTGTAGTTATTAATACAAATTTTATTACCACATATTCAGAATTATTCATGAACACTGCATGATTATTCTACTTTCTGGCAGTATAATATGAAGCTAATTATTAATTGATATATAGCGTACATTTCTCACTCCGCCACATCGTATATTTAAAATACGTTCGTATGTCGACATAGTTGTGCATGAGTCTTATTGCTATAAGCATAAAGACTATTTCAAATGTGAAAACGATTAGTGCTTCGCCATACTAGAAGGCGAGCAATAAATGTAGTAAAGGGCGTGAGATAGGTACTATAAAAATGAATTATTATTGCAAAACATTATCGCGAATGTAACGTACTATTTAATTTTCATGAAACTGTATTTTTAAGTTAGTGGTGTTGGTATAAAATGTAAGAAAATGCAGTTTTAAAGAAAATATATTTTGAAGAATCCATTTTGCAATATGCTGAGATTATGTATGCATCAGTACCAAAACCGCACGCAAATGTCAACGGATTTTGCAAACGCGTCGAAATATATTACAGGTGTGATATTGATTGGAGGTGTTGCACTCGCATGCATAGTAATTTGAGATTATGCATGACTGACTGACGGACTGACATTCAAATCCGCTTATATAACTTCTTGTTTATAAAGTCAGTCAAGGCTTGTTAAAGGATTATTGAAAATGATTTTATGAAATAAACCAAATAATTTGTAGGAAATTTCATAATAAGAGGTTCCTAACAAAATATGAACCAAGGAAAATATAACTGTATAACTCAACTGAGTTGTTTAAGAGAAAATATAGTTATGACAATCAGTAGTTTCTTATTATTGAAAGTCTTTATAACTATGACAAAAAATCTTTAAGATTAATTAAACATTTATTTAAAATATTTAAAGAGATGTTACTATTTATGCGCTTATCAAATTTAGAGTCTGTACGTTGCATATGAACTGTTTTTCTTATTCAATATTTTACATTTATTTTTAAATTTGTTCAGTAAATATCACTGAAATCCTTATTTAAAACGCGATAAACTCAATAAGGTTTTAGAAAGCCATTATAAATAAAGGCCTTGTATTCACCTCATAGAAAATGAATAAAATAGTGTTGTCTTGAAGAAATAAAGTGATCTTGAGTGAAACACGTATGCACTATCGGCTAGGGCGTTCTTGACATCACTAACACGTGCTATTAATATGCAAATGAGGTTTGAATATGCTTTGTCTGCTTTTCTAAGACGTATTACATTAAGATACTGTCTTCATTTTCGATATTATAAACTCATTTTGTTAAAGCAAGAAATATTTTTACAATCAAGTACAAAATACCTCTTTTGATGATAATTTTGTCATATTTTATTACAATATTTTATCAACTGGAGATAATAGAAAATGTATAGAGTTGCCAAAAATTCAACCAATACTAAGTTATGAATTTGTCACATGTATCGTAATGTACTATTATACAGTGCATCTAAACTAATTAGTTGCATCTAGAGGAAGTAGACGAGATGGCTAAGAAACAATCGCCGCACAAGTCCTTTCAACATTAATGACAAGAACGTAACACCATTAGCTCTTTGTAATTGCACACTGTAACTTGACCATTCTCTAACTTGTTCGAGTTACTTGGATATATTGAAACGCGTTGTGCGTGCTGTGTCTCTCTATGGCATTCTACTAAAAGAGAGTCTGCTATTTTTTTTATTTTCCTAAAAGCTGACGATATTAAACTTGATAACAGTTGTTAAAATTATGATAATTTTAACTCAAAAGTTACTACTTTATAACCATACTGCAATGTAAAAAAAGTTCACACAATTAAAAACAATTAAAACTAAATGAGAATGAAAGAGTTTTATGATATACCTTACTCAAGTAATATTTTGAAGTCACGTCTCTTCACTACTTTTGGATTCGAGTACAAGAGATAAGATATTTTCTGTATCCATTTTGAAAATATTTTTTTGATATTTTCAAAATGGATACAGAAAACCAACGTTTCGAATGCTTTGCAGCAAACGTATTCGCGGTAAGACGAGATGTTGATGACACCATTACGACGACGACGTCGAGGTTAAATTAAAAAATGTAAAAATAAACGCGAGTTATATCCGTAAAATAGTTTTATTGAAATGCTTAGCTCTCGTGTAAATATTAGAAAACTTTCAACTTTAATCATTGTTTTTATAAAAATTTCAAGAAAATAAAAAAAAAATCTTTACCAATTTTTTAAAAATCTAAGGTAAGTGATGTGTCACAAAAAATAAATTTTTAGGAAGATACTTCTTGTCAACTGACAAAATACTCAACATAAAATTTTTGATGTATGCTGCACTAATATATATATTTTCATTATCAAAATTAAATAAAACAAGTATTAAAATAATATGATATTAATAAAAACCAATATTCAATGCAATGCATAAAATAATTTTGCATATTGTATTGAAACTATGTAATAAATGGCATTCCGTACCGAAGTTATACAATTAATCATAGCTATTTGCGATATTTACCTTAAGAATTTCTCGACAATACCTTTAAATTGGGGAGGTTCTATTCATTAATTTTATTACGGTTTTACTCTATACCGATGCCAGGAACGATGCCAATTAAACGAAAAGCCGAGCAATATTAGGAAAATCTTGCGTAATAATATATCTTTTAAAGTTTTGAGATGAAAACTTTTAACTATACTTCATGAAAAGTAGCTTTAGAGGAGAATTTCCGAAGAATAGTTCCTTTCCGTTATAGATCACTTTAACTTCCCTACGTCTAAGAATGATAAAGTGTACTCTGCATAGATATACAATCTCAATTGCAGACTTTTAGATTTATAATAGAAAAACGGAAAACAATAACACACATATAAATTTATTACGGATATAGTGTGTTTATTTATTCTTATTACGTAATTATATATCAAAAATTGTTTAAGATGGATTTCTACATATCATTTATTTGTTCTCCCATTGAGATGTTAAAGTAAATTTCTGCGAAAACAGCAACCGATGGGCATACATGGAATGAGAAAATTTGAATATTACGTCCACTGCCGATAGAATCCGATTACTTGCTTTCATTACCGAATTGTGATTCAGAATGGTTGCTGCAACTGCAATTAAACTAAGATTGTTAACAGATATTATTTATATTATTCTAAAATCTCTGTCCCTTTTAAAAAAACTAAAATGTACCTCTATAACTTCAAACGCTTATCTGATAATATTCTGGGAATATTTATGTATGGCATCAGAACTGTAACCAATTGTTAGTAGCTTGTACTAAACAACTTGTTCGTTATATTATCATTCTCTCGGCATGAAGAACCTAATAAGAATTTGATTCTGGATGCCCATACTTCACTCTAATTGTGTCCACTACCTAAGGCCGTTCAATGAAATTAAGGTCTTCGACACTATCTATTATTCGGACGGACAAAGTTGACAATAATCAATTATCAACAGTTGGACCGTCTGAGCATGAGTTTTCTTGTAAACATGATATATATTTGTACAAAAATTAAAAATAAAAGTTTTAAAATATATATATTACAGTATTAAAAAACTATTGGTATTTAATACACGGTGAAAATATTAAACGAGCGGGCATTCAAATACTGCTGAGGTTAATTTTTGTTACGTAAACAGATTTGTTCGGATTATTATTTCCATCACATCAAAATTTTAACATAAATTATTACACTTTTGTGTTATTAAATAAAAATATATTTTCGTTAAATATTTTTTTAAATATGGCTTATCCCAATTATGAAATTTTTAAATAATTTTGATATATAAATAGTTATTGTACGTCAAATTCTTCGGTACTTCTTTAAAGTTTTAATTTCTTGCACATATATAAATATGTAGCCTTCCATATATATACATGTATATATATTGCGGACAACAAAAATCAGTCAGAAGAAATTTTAGACATGGTCAGATTTTTAAGCGCTTAAGCTTTCGAGAGTATTTATATTTATGAGCTTGTAATTTTATAGTCATTAAACCAGAGTAAAATCTCTCTTAGTAAAGTATAAAAAAAGTAAAAATAAATTTAAATAAAATCTTAAATTCAACTTTAAATTGAACAATGCATGTTCTATATACAGTAGACATTTCTGTCACAAAGTGGCAAAGAGCATGGAAGATGAAAAGTTTTATAAATGTAACCAGTATTCTCTGGTAATCGGATTAATTCTTTGGACGGACATTAAAGATAGGACGGACAATATTGTTTAACCAAGGATTTTAATGATGCTATATGACCTCATGTGACCGTAAAAACGTTCGCTTCGATATACTATTTGTTATTCTTATTTATATGATATAATTGATGAAATGAGGTTTAAGTTCTGTGTTTTTATCCTCATTTGTAACAAAAATTATGTAATAAATTATAATAAAAAAAATAATCGAATACCTCTATTAGATTTTTGGATATCGTTTCAGGTTTAAATTTTAATATTTTTGGCTTAGAGTCTCGTATATCTGTCTCAGATGGGGAGACAAATCAGTTGAGAAAACAAGAGCAGTGGAAAGAGGAAAGTCCAGACAATGACGAGAAACTCTTATAAGATGTTGGCTTTCAATTTATTTCTGTCAGGTGACCATAAAAAAGCTAGTGAAGAATGTATATATGTTGTTAATTAAAAATTAACTTAAGTGAGACATGATTAAAGAAATTGTATCATATACTTATTTCAAAGGTCATTGTTAGATTAAGCATAGTGCATTGTTAGATTAAGCATAAGTAGCAAAGGTTAGATTAAGCATAGTGACTGATAAATTGTAAATATTTTTTGTAATTACAATGCAATAGTGTTGTACTTAATTAATTCGATGGGTAATTTTCAGGCATTGTCTAATCTACTGATATCTACTAACGGATTGTTTAAACCATATTATAATTTGATTTACAATTTATCTTGTCTTTTAAATCATTAGAATATATAGCCGTAATGACGCACTATTACACTTTATAAACATAAAAAGATTGTATTTTATATCTCACTTAAGCGAAACAAAAGTGTTAAGTTTATTTTTTGTTGTAACATTTTACCTCATATGTTCTAACCAATAGCCCCTGGCGTAGTTACATGTTACTCAGGTTTTTTTCCAAAAATACATACATATATAAATATTAATAATTTTTAAACTGGAATACTTTTTATTACATTTAATCAAAAGTTGTTTACTCAACTATATTATCTTGAAAGCTTTTTGGCTATCGCTCGGTCCAAGATATGATGATGAGACTTACGTGACACTATGTTACACCTAATACTCAATTCTTCAGAGACCAGTTGGTTTGTTGCAATTCAATTCAATTCAATTGTTCAAGCATACATATAACTAGGTCAATTTATAAAACATAAAAGTATAACATTTCATTTATGTGTTTACTCTAATGACTCCAAAGTAATAATATATTTCCTGATTTTACATTTGAAATAAAACATTATTGCAGAAGTTATTTTTCAAATTCAAACTGTTACTGAACTGTCAGTAATGGTCGTATCTTAACTAAATTAGAATTGCTAGATAACTTTGTCTTAAAATACAAATAGTATTACCACTGAATTAACTAAATGTTATTCGATTTGTATGATGTATAGCAGAGTTATTGTTATATTTAGTTTCTTGCTGTTTTAAAATAATATGACTTCTGGGTATAAATCAGTAACGCGTGTAACAAACTACTCTCATTCTAACATGTAACACACGTATAAGATGTAATTGTAATTATAGAAGATTAGGTGCTCATTAATAAATATACATTTCAAGTTAATGGCACATAATGGCACATAAACAGCAGGCTGGGTGGAAACATTTATCAACAAAAAGTAGTAATTTAGCCGATGAATTTCTCTGAGCATCGTTTATGACGATGTTATGACCCACTTACATCTAACTTAAAATTGATTGTAAGTGAACGAGTAAATATATATAAACAAAGTTTATGATACCGGTATAACAAAGTTAACTTGCTTTGAACCTAGATGTACAGAAAAAACTTTCATTTCGAACTCCGAAAGAGACATTTTTAAAGAAAAATCGATAACGCAGTAGGCAAGTTGAGCGCGAGATGAAAGGAGGCAATGCGCATATTAATCAGACAATCTCAATGGCAGCGCTAATTAGGTCTGAGAGTGACGGCGTTGTTTGTGTACTTATTGTCTCGCTGTATTGTGATGCTGCTTTGTGCAGTCTGTCTGTAACTATTGACTGTTTAGCGGCTCAAAATGTAAGCTAGAATTATGGTTCGTTATCATATTGTTATTTTGATAAGAGCTAGTTTTCATCTTCAATATAATATATCGAAATAACGTGTATTATAGATTTTTTTAAATCGAACGTTATTTTAAATATTTTTGCTCTTCTATCCCTTTCTTAACTAAGATTTTTAGTTCGTTCTTTTTAGTTACATTAAATTAGTCTAATCCTAGATTTCTCATACAAGTAGAGATTACAAATAGAGATTTCTCATACAATCTCTTATTTTGTTAAAGAAATATACAATAGTGTATATTTTTTTAACAAAATAAGAGATTGAAACCATTAACAATATTGAAGTAAATTTAAAAGTACAAAAATACAGTTTTTGTAAAGGTCATCGACGGTAAGTATTAACTGCTTTCGCCAATTTCTTGTAAAATCAGAGGAATAACGAAAACGTTGCTAACTTTAGTAATATTCATATAAAAGAAGAAACGAAGAGTCACACCGTGGTGTGCTTTGTCTCAATAAGAGAGAAAATAAAGTAGAGTGTTGAAAAAACGTTTATTAATCTTAGTAGCACCAAAATACATATCAGAACCAAAAAATCAAAAATGAAACAGTTGATATATAGAGTAAATTCTTAATTATTAAACTACTCATTTCAAATCATTTATTTCTTTAGTTATTCTCAAGCAATTTTACTTTAAAGAAATGTATTTTATTAATATTACGAAGAGAAATGTGAATAGCATAATGGCTTCTTTGAGGGCGATTTGAAAAGCTGTATTGTGTAACGTCATAATACCGATACCACTAATAAGTTCTGTTTGTGACAGCTCTATGTTTATGTGCTTAGATAAACTGTGTATTATCCTACGACTGTTCTATGTAATTAATTAACTGCTGTTACGCGGTGTTTAATCTTATATTGAATTCTATCATATCTGTAGACTGACTGTTACTCGCGGTTCCGTCTGTTGACGAATTATTCTATTGACTAACAAAATAATTTAGAGCAGTAGCAAGATCTTAGATCTTTTTCTTCCACGTACCACAAAGATGTGGAATGAACTTCCTTCGGCGGTGTTTCCAGATCGATACGACATGGGCACCTTCAAAAAAGGCGTATATTCTTATCTCCAAGGCTGGCAACGCTCTTGTGCGTCTTCGGATGTTGCAAGAGTTCATGGGCGGCGGTGATCACATTTGACATTTGACATTGTGACCCGCACGCTTTTTTTTTTTTTTTGTTCGTTGGAAAAATCCGTTACGGATACCCCGTCGGCCAAGAAGGTGATGGCCGGGGGGTTATGTGGGACTACCCGGCAGCATAGAGGACGCTGCCATTTTTAAGGCTACCCACTAAAAAACCAACGGTTGCCCTCATCGCCGTTGTGGGACGCCACGGGATCGCGTTAGCACTCACCGTGACGCCCCGGCGGATCCCCCCCCAGAGGGTGCTCCGAGCAACTTAGGGCACCCTCACGACACAGGCCTATAAGACGTGAGAGAGGTCACCCTCCCCTCCCACGGAGGCACTGCAGACTAGGTAAGGAAGCGGCGGGCATAGTCCCGCATCCGTCTACCTAGTCTCCCACGACGAAGCGGATCAGCGGTAGAGGCAAGCTCCCTGATCCGCTCCGCGGCCTCCTTCGCGGCAATGACTTGCTCGCAGAAGGAGGCCATGGCAACCCAAGCGTTCACACTGTCCAGCATCCTTGGTATGATACTAGACAGTGTGACTCCGCTATCAATCACGACCGCCAGCTCTTCGCGCTGGCGGTCCCACGCCACACACTCCTCCAGAGTGTGACGAGCCGTATCCACCGGCCCGTCACAGTGGTGACAGCCAGGGGTCGCCTCTCTCCTCGCCACCCTGTGCAGATATTCGCCGAAGCAGCCGTGCCCCGAGAGTATCTGCACAAGGCGGAACGTCAGAGTACCGTGCCGCCGATCTATCCACTGCTCAAGGTGGGGTCGAATGGCCCCTACAGTGAACAAACCGGCGGCCGGAGACTCCAACATGCGTTTCCACCGCTGAATCAGGGTCCTGTGTGCTTCGATCCTGATCCTAGCAGCATCAGGCGTGATGCCCCTGGCCCGGGCCTCCGCCCGGTGCCAGTACACTGCAGCAAGGACCTCCGCCTGGAGTTCCCAGGGAGGGTCACTCGCCAGCAATGTCGCCGCAGTAAACGATACTGTACGGTACCCCCTGATCACTCTCACCGCGATGGTCCTCTGACCCGCACGCTTGTTTGCCCTCCATCAACATATATAAAAAAAAAGATATTATATAGCGTTCCACACGAACTTGTTAAACATAACCAGAAAGAATTTGCCAAATCTATCTGGTAGTCAAACAAACAAATAAACTCTTCAGCTTTATAATATAAACATAGATAGTAATGGAACGATTGTATTTATTTAAAATCATAGACGTCGTTGTTCAGCTTTAATTTCAGTATACTAAGCTGAAGTTATTATCAGAGATCCTCTGTATCCTGGTATCCAGGATTAGTGATCGCCTTGAGAAATAAAACTCTGGCGATCTCTGGGAAATACTTGGTGTCTGCACTTTATCAAACTCTTTTAGCTCTCAGAGGAAAACTTAAGAAGAATCCTTTGTAAATATTGTATTATAATTATTGAATTTGAAATATACATGAAGAATAAAGTAGAGGATATAATTGTTCTGATTTCTAATGTGGCAGTAATTAAATTAAAAAATAATAATATTTTTGTAGCTGTGAAGTCAAAATTATCCAATTAATATTTTGTACCTAAATGTTATATATTTTATTCTACTACATTAATTATATGTTCAATGACGACATTTAGTTTCTCTAATTCTCGTTGATAATTATGTAACAGATAGTTGAAGGGATACTGTGATTTGAGATATTAGATCATTTGAGGTCAACTCTATCATCCATCCAGATATTGATCTGGGTGTTGCTTGACCCGAACAGACAGCCAACCCTTTAATTTATTATCTATAATACAGATTAGTATGAGATTTATATTGAATCTCAAAATATTATGTAATAATGTCTTAAATGCGTGAATTAATCATGATATATTTGGTGCTGTTACCAATAATAGAGTAACAAAAGAGTGATTTCAGTGCCGTTTGAATGTCCCCTTAGATATTGCATATAATGTTCGCCGCTTACAGTAACTCTGTCAGTGTCAGGCCTAATTAGAGCCATTGAAATAGCTGATTAATATTCGCGGTCTACGCCGATGCTCCATTGTGGGAGCGACCGACTGAATTATGCACATGAAGTGAAATGATGTGATTACGAGCAATATTGTCATAGTCAAGCTGCACTTGCGGCCCTCTAATTAATACATAAAATTTCTTCATTCTCAATTGATGTTGAAACAATGTAAAATATATCATTATATAAATTATTGTAGACCACGTTCACTTAATTATTTATAATAAAACTTGTATTCTTTAATTGAGTTGTGAATTGGAATAAAGAAATATAAATACTATTTAGTACATTGCTATATTAAATACGTAAATACAAATGTGTTTACGTATAGCTAATTTCACTTTCAATTACAGGGTGCAATCTATCCGGATTACATCTGTATATAGGCGGTAGATGTTTCTAGAATCCATCTGTCAACGAACATATAAACATGAACAATAGCAACCGTACAACCGCTGTCGCTGGCATGGCTGGCGGATTGATTGTCAAACACATTACACAATCTGCCTAGAACGAATGCCTAGTAGTTTAACATTGTTAACCTTTTATTTATTTAGATGACCAGCAATTGCCGCTTATACCTGCCGTTTATCAAATTGCATCTACAATGACACATCAATTCAATTTAAATGTGTTTATGAAATTTTGACCATGCTGAATGTGTATAAATTAATGTATATGTTAATGAATTCACATTGCCAACATTTCATATAAAATAACATATTATGAGCAACGATGTTCAAAGTACCGCTGTCGCTGGCACGGCTCTTGAGAATTGATTGTTTGAGACATTATCCAAATCCGCTGGGCGGCTCTCAAAATTAATGCCGCGTACTTTGTTTATTAATCTTTTATTAATATATTTATATTAAAATAAAGTATTCCACTGCACATCAATAAAAACCATATATAATAAATTTGTATTTAATTTCAATCGTCATGTCTCTATATTACTAATTTATTTTCTATAAAATATATATCAGTAAAATTGTCTTGGATGGTAAATATAGTTCTAATAAAAATAAAATGCTTTGATTCTATATAAATGTAAAGGATATAAAAGAAATAGCTCCTCTCTAACTTTTTAATTAACGTTCTTTTAAAGAGTACTAAAGAACAGTGTAGTGCCTACTCCACGGAGTTAAACAAGGTTAATCCAATAATACACATAAATAATGTCCTTATAACATAAAATTCAAAGCGATTTAGTGCTTGATTTATCACCAATTTATTTAACCCATTTTACAAAGTTACAATAGGGCTATTAACAATTGAAGCGTACTTCTGAACTAATTAAAAATGGGCGCGTCTTCAGCACAATTTAGACTATTTAAGTGCTTACGCGGCTCGTTTCTGTCCAAGTTGTTTCGAATAAAGAATTAATTATGAAGAGGAAGGCCAAGTTAGCGCCGGAGCGGGCGACTTGCGAGTTTGAACCGGTTACAATTTGTGGGAAAGGAGCAGGTGTGACACGAGCCTGGAAACTTGGACGGTTCGTACACACGCTTTGTTGCCTTCTCAGATGATAAACTTCATTTAAATCGTAGATTTCAGGTGTTTTAAAATTACTAACTTCATTATATCAAGCTGCAAGATGCGATTCTTACTTTCAGTTTTGCATGTTTTAAACTATTAAACTGTAGCATTTATATAATATTGTAATTTAGGGAATGACAGAAAAAAAAACTTTGTCAACTTTAATTTTATGAGTAAAGTGAAAAAGTGAGATTATTCATTGCTCAATGAAAAAAAAATATTATGACTATTATTTCTGTTTTTTAAAACAGATATACTTTTATATTAGAACAGCATTTTGGCAAAAAATTATATAACATTATTTAATAAAATTACTGATTTTTCTACAAGATACACAGTCTGGAGGTACGTTGAGGCGATTAAACCAGAGTTTAACTTAGTAATTATGTGTAGCCTATTAGTTTATACTCGAGGAGCTCCAGTTTGCTTAGCTGTTTAGTAATCTTAAGACAACCTACAGCACAGGCTTTATGAAAACCGCAGATATATTATGTGATTTTAAATGTTTATGTACTCAGAGCACAGTCATTAATGTTATTAACAGTAAATTAGTCTGATATATCTCAATACTCAATCTCGGTAATATCCTACAAATTTCAATAATATTTCATTCAATACTTTTTTATTTCAGAAGCTATAATGAGAAAATATTTATTATAATTGAACTGTTTTTTAATAAATCATTTAGAATTTGAACATTAAGTGTATAGGTTTTTGTAAGACTTAGCAGCACTAAGACTTATATCGCAAGATATCTTATGTTCATGGAAGAAGGTTACCACAAGGTTGACTATCTTTTTGTTTACACTTAAAATAAGAAAATATATATAATATTAGCTGACCCAGCAAAACTTTTTGTTCCCTTATTAGTATAAAAAATATTAAACTACTTATATCGCTATTAAAAATAGGGGTTGTAGTGGAATAGTAAAAATTTTTGAGGTTTTTTTTTTTAGGTTTTGTAAAGAAATATAAATTTGGGGTTGACCATGTTAATGGATATGAAATATAGTTTACCTCCTATTCTCACACCTACTTAATTTCAATACGAAATTTTATAAGAATTGGTAAAGCCATGTCAGACGAGTTTGAATGCAAACGATTTGACACTGTGAGTGTGTTGAATTTTATTTATGAGATACATATAGATAATATAAATAACTTAGAAACCTATCTAAAAATGTAACAACAATGTCCATAGGTTCTTGTTTTTGCAGTACGGATTATTAATTTGACAATACACCTTTAGTACAAAATGTAACAATTTGTATTTACTGTTATATTTGAGCATTAGTAGACCGCTCTTACAAAACAAAGCACGCCATTACTGGCCGTAACTACAGTACTTGTTAAAGTAATAGTAATCGCAGTTGACTTGTACTATCTCAATTGTTCAATATAGTGTTATTATTTCAATAAACGACACTGGGCTATCGCTGTAATGAGCAGTGTTATAATTGTGAGCGATGCAGTTGCGTGGGGTGCACCCCTATCTGTGTATAATCTTTATGGAATAAATGTTGACATCAGTTAGATGGATTTATCGATAACGTTATATGCAATAAAGATTTGTTATTGTGATATAAATCATTTTTAATCTAATCATTTATCTGAAAGGTTGTTTGTTTATATATTATAACAATTTTTATTATATTTCATTATGAGAACTTGTTAGCTATATCGGGTTTGAAAATTGTTTATTACGGAGTAAAATGCAACTAGTAGACATTAATTTAGGCAAAAAAATGCTGGAGGAATAGAATTCTAGCATTGTTTCTTTAACACCGACCTATTTGAATGACCTGTGCAAAAATATGTTGTAATGTAAGCGTGTGTTGATAGAAAGAACATTCTTTGACAACTCTTTACTTCATGACATATAGACGTTATACATACATACATATTACTACATAATACATACAATATTATGTTTACAGTATAGTACGATTTAGGTATCATTATGTAAGTAGGAGTATATGTATATATAATATGTATGTTCACCTTCTTTCTATCTATGTTCCTATGTACATACACCCACACACCGTCGCACATATACTTTCTTTCCAACCTAACTGGTTGCCTGGAAGAGATCGCTCTTAAGCGATGAGGCCGCCAAATTTGTACCATTTCTTTTTTTGGTAACATTTTTTAATCCATTTGTATTTGATTCGTGTGTAAAATAAAGATTATTATTATTATTATTATTATTAATATTATTATTATTATTTTTTATTTTTTTATTTTTATTATTATTATTATTATTATTACTACGATAGTTTCGTAGTAATCTGTATTGCTTTATAGGATGTGATGTAGCCTAGGCACTGATTTTCGAGATTTAGTCTAATATTATTAAATATTAACAGACTGCTGTATAGTTATTTGTAACATCCACAAGGATCGCTGAACGCGGTTATAATTACAGTGGATTACATTAAAGTAATAATTATTGTAGTCGATATTGTAATAATCGTACAAATGGTTCAGGAATGGCGCAGAGAGCACTCAATCGAGGTCTCGCCCGCTCGCCCTGCAATTAATTCGATTAATTGCTTGTCATCTGTTGATCGCGTTGCTCTTACACAAGTCATTAGTCAAAACCTATCGTAAACGCACATTACCTAATTTAATTATGTACTAATAAGTCAAATCTACAATCCAGATCGTGATTAACGTACGCGCTGAGTCATGCCTGGGGGCTCGCATGCATTTATACATAGTTATATGCACGGGAAGTCGGAGATAACAATATCTAATTAAGTTGAATAATCGAATTATTAATTGAATTAATAACTAAATTTTTGTGAAGCGATTATAATATGGCTCAATATGGTGTTTGCCATGTTTACATATTTTATATATGTACATTGAGCGAAAGTCGTTGGATATTATTGTATATCTGAGGAAGTAAGTTGATTCAATGAGATCTGTGCCAAATATGTCAGTCTCAGGTTCAATGATTGACTCATTACATATTGTCATGTCATATCATTACAAATATGAATCTACTGTAAATGACTTAATGATGAGTTAAATTCACTGAATTGTATAAATATCTAAAAATTTATTTTAAAATATATACCACTATAATTGAGTTCAATATCAATATTAAATATACATACCTAAGCCTAGGGATAGAAAATTTATGAGTGAATTAAATAACTTAATTACGTATTCCAATATTCAAATATACATTTTATCAATTCTTGTTTATCAAGAAACAATGTATTTCAATTTAATGGATAGGAATAAAAAGGTAAAAAAAAATTACTAAACTATCCTTGAATTGTACTGAGAGCTATTTAAAAAAAAAACAACAGTTGTGTTCATTGAAATACATAAATACTAATCTGTTAAGTTAATAAAATTATTATATTTTTCTAAAACCAACAATACCTTTTTTTATTAATTTAATAATATTTATTATTAACATAATCTCTGCATGCCCATTTTACATCTGATTTATTCGTGGTTAAAACAAATTTGAATGAATTTTAAATAACAGTTTATTATAAGCGATTCCCGGCGGCGAAAATAATCACATTTTAGAATAAATTTCATGATATATATCACACTAACACGCAACGTAGCAATGTCGTGGGTAAACTTTTTTTATATTTGATTTGTTTAACAATGGGATCAAATAGAATCTGACGTTTTATAAGTGCAATGTATGCATTTGAAATAAACTTTGACAACATGTATATTTATTGGAAACTTCTATTTCACTTGACTTCTTTGTTTTAAGGGAACAATCTTGAATTTTGATTCAAAAATCAGTGAACCTTTACTGTTTGAGCTGAAATTTAGAATTACGGTGCAGTTCCGGAGACAATGCAACTATATATAATCAATAAAATTATCAATGCACAATGGCCGCAACTACAAAATGGTGTAATACATATTCATAAAACCCATCCAATATCTAATGAATGGGTTTGATTTGTAAATTATAATACCTTATAAATATCTAAGATGGCCGCCAACACAAAATGGTGGAGTACACATTTTTGTAAAATCCGCCAGATATATATATCAAATGAAATTGATAGAATACAATATACAATGAATAATATTAAGACAAAGGTGATCACTAACGCAAAATGGCGTTATGTTTAATATGCTTCAATTAAGTTTTGAATTTTTAAATTTTTTATATACTTTTTTAACTTAGCTTACAAAATAACATATAATAAGTACCAGGTATGAATTGTAAGTTAATTTTAAGTAAATTTATTATTTTTAACTTTTTTTAAATGTATTTTTTTAGTAAATATCATGCAAGAGAGAAACCTGAATACTAGATCCATCCTATTTCTATTTCCGTCTTTTAGTATACAGCGGACATGAAACCAGCAAATATTGTGATAGCTCCTATATTCCAATTCAAGTTTTTGACGTGAAACGAATTTGTTTCACGAAATAGGGACGAAAAAAACAGAAATCAACAAATGGCTGTATGTGTGTTTGTCAGCCTTTGGTGTATGTATGTACTGGACCGTTTTGACTTTGAGACCGTGCCTTTGAATTCAATCAACCAAAAACCGATATCTTTGTTTGTATGTTAAAAGTAATGACGTTTCAAATTGCGTCTTTCAAGAGTTTTATGGTCATTTATTAGAACTACGTGAACACAATTTCTGCAAAGTATTCGAAACGTTGGGTTAAAATCAAAATGTAACCAAATTATATGCGAGTTACAATCAATAAAAACAGTTTTATTTCAAATATGAACTCGTGAAAATCTAAGAAAATACTTAGTTTTAGTTGTAATTATTTACCTCAATTTTTATTAAGATTTCTATGAATATGATTTACTTCTAATCTGCAATCATATCAGTAACTCCTGTATAATATCCAAATTTAAAAACTAACTATAAAACCAACCATATAAACTTGTATTTTAATTAGTTAATATTGTCTAGAAATAAGAGTATATTGGGATGAGACAGGGCTGGTTGGAAAATCGAAGGACATACGATTACGCTTGACAAGGCAATTAATAAGGGCAGATGGCGATTGAGCACGAGTCACCCGTCTGAGGGTATTAATCATAGACAGGAAGCTATTACATATTGAAATGCTTGATTCTTTTACAAGCAGTACATGATATTAGACCAAATTTCCTGAAATAAAAGCAATTTTATTTAGTATGTAAAAGATTTAATAATTTAATTAAATTGTAAGTTTCAGAATTATTTATAAAATTTATGTTCTATTCTCAATGTAAAAAAAAATATATTAAAAAACGTTTTATTTTAATGAAAGGTTTCTTTGTTATACTTCCATTGTAGAGATGAAGTCTCGCACAAAATTATCAACCACAAACTAAGCACTCTACATTACTTTATAAACATATTTCACAGTAAAATGTAGCGTTTGCTGAATGACAAGTTCTTCTCATTACTTCTGTCACTCCCCGCGTCTATCGCGCACACTTATCATCAACACGATACTATCGTTGTTGAAAATAAAATATGTGAGAATCTCTCTTCGAGTCAAGGGTTCTTAGTCTATTTGACGTAGTAATTTGTATTCTAAGTTGAAGAGCTGTGTTAGTATAAAAAAACATAATGTAGAATTTATAAAACAATAACCAAACTTAAATAATATCAAATTATTTATATTTTATAATATTTTCAAAGAATTATTAATTTTCTTCAACTTACGTAATAGGTCACACGTATCCGTCTTCTTAATGACATTTTACTTTCGTGATTGTTCCTGTCGACGTCAAAGTATAACGGGGTGGTTAATTAAAACTTTTCTATTATTTATTATGTATATACAATACAGGTAATATTACCTAATTAATCTATACAGCGCTGTATGAACAATATTGTCTTAGCCTGCCGTATTGGACTAAATATACTAAACATATGATTAATGACATGAGGATTATGGAGATGCGATTGTGTTATTATATAATTAATATATATTTAATTAGAATAATTTTATGTATTAACATAATTGAATTTATAATTAATTACACAAAAATTATTAATGACATTTAATTAGTAAACAATATTCCGTATTCGCTGAAAGATTTTAATGCATAATATGTAATTACAGTTTTATATAAATGTTGGCAAAAATAATATGAATTAATCATTAATAATTACATAATATTTATTGAAACTTTTCATAATATCATAATTAAATATTTATCCAATACCAATAGAGAAAAATAATAGTTTTATATATAATAATATATACATATATTGTTCACAATAAGACGTATGAATGATATTATGCAAGATAGCAATTTCATCGAGTGCGGAGTGATCCTGCTCTTATCGGGCACCTGTGGACCGTTGGATAAAGCCATCCATTTGAGAAATGGACTTTAGCAGTGGACTTAAACAGATTGAATGATGATGGGTGCAGGCGTAATTGCAATTTGAATATTGTTGCCAGAATTGCCTATAGTTTTTGTTCATTCGCTTAAAATGAGAATAGGTTGTTTTAATGTATTAGTAAATATAAATTTGTACGTGATGTTAATATGAATTATTAAAAAAAAAAAAAAAAAGTAAATGATAGAACGAGGAAATTGAAGGAGAGAAAGAGGAATTCTAAATCATCTAAAATTGTTATAGTTTAGATTTTCTTAATGATGTAATTTTTAACATAAAATTTACTTCAATGATATACATATAAAGTGAAATATTAAATATTAAATATATTCAGGAGCCTTACATTATGTTTTGAGTATAAAATATTACAAAATCAGTCCTAAATACCAACCGGTCGCTGAATGTTTTATTACAGGAGATTGCAAGACCTTTTATAATGGTGAGTAAGTTAAGTATATACTAGGCCATTCATTTTATAACTTATTTACTTGTTGTATCTGAAAAATAACAGATTTATTAATAATCATGTCTAAATAATATCTCTAAAATGATCAAATCCGTGTCTGAATTATATGAGTTATATGTTAAAAAAAAAAAAAATCAAAACAAAATAAGATTTTTTAATAATAAGAATTTATTTATTTAAAGAAAAAAAAATATATGCTTTATTCAACAAAATTATTATAGTATTCCTAAAAACATTATAATTTCGTAGCTTTACCGTAGCAATTGCTGAAGCACTGGCGTAGAACAAAACAATAATACTTATATCTAACAACAATAATATTAATAAATATTAACAGTCTAATATTTGAAATCGCCTCATTTCTATAAAGCCAATTAATATTAACAGCCATGGGATCAACATATAATAATCGATATTTAGAATTAATTTACAACATCTAAATGAACTCTGTAAATTAATAAAATGAACCGTCACATACATTACGAGCCTGTACTAACTCCGTGGATCTGTCTCCGTCGAGCACCGCTGCTCTCCTGCAAATTAATTCGTGCCCATACGAGCCGCTTTTAATTTCGCCATGCCAGTGATTTATGATGTCCGCCTTTAAGACAAGTATGTGTACATCTCAATTAAGACTTGAAACACGTTCATTCTGGCAGGGAAAGAGTCAAAGAACTCTTTTTTATTTATGTACATTCTTAAATGGAAACTTAAACTTTGATATTAACTTAAATAAGCATAATATTAACTTAAATAAGCATAATATTAACTTGAATAAGCATAATATTAACTTAAATAAGCTGACTATATCTTAAAAATTCTATTGTTTTGCAAATAAGCTGGTGATAAATAATCAATCTGTTACGTTTTCTAGTGCAGGTCAGTCAATTCGGTTCAATTCATATTGTATATAATATTGAAGTAAAAATCTTCGAATCTTAAACTGAAGTCAACTGGTTTGCAAAGTCAAATGTTTATTATTATGTAATTTTATTTTATAAGTACTATTATTATAATACATAAAACTGTTATGTTATATGTTAGTCAGTTGTTTCACAAAAGCTTGTTTCTCATATTTTATTATAAGCTATACCGAGTATACTCTAGCAAGCTTCATCAGGTACTTCAATATAATATAAAATACATATATATTCAATCAATATGAAATAGACTGCATTATTAAAACCACATTAACTTATTATATGTAGTCATAGCTATTTAGTTTTACAATAGAACATGATTATACCTAAATATTATAGTAAAATTTTGATGGTATTGTTTATGTACAGAATTCTCATAATTGTACGGTTTATGATTTATCCTATTAGGCATATAATGAAATTTTTAAAAATATTGTTACCTATATCTAACTCTTATTATTATAATATTTAATTATATATTATATCGTCTTTAAAATAGCTAAATCATATTATGCAATATATTATTTATATGGAAACGAAACGGTTAAGTGTCGACTATAAAATACGGGAACAGGTGCTTTATCATATTCCAAAGCCAAGTGTCATTGCGAGCGCTTGTATGATGTAAGGGACCTTATAGGCTTACATACAAACCCGTACGGGTTTCAACAAAATTAGTGGCTTCTCTAATAGATTTTAAACTCTGTTTTCAGCGAAACATGTCACCACTGAAATTTAGTGCGTTGGATGTGCTTTAGAGGTGGATTTTTAAAATGTAGTTATCTGATATATATTTAATAGGTTTTATTGATATAAATTTCAGATTTTTATTGTTATTGTAATTTTTGAATAAAATATTTTAAAGTATAACATTGAATATTAACCTCCATAAAATTTTTTAGTAATAGATTTAAAAATTAAATTAAATAAGACATAAAACAAAGTTAGAAATTTAATGACCAATGATAAAAGTTATTTGAGATCATTATTTCAAAAGCGTTTAAGATACCGCAGACTGTGCAAATTAAACAGATTTTTTTTGCATTTGTAACAACCACGAAGTTTCTAGAAGCTCCATTTAAGAGCATTCTTTTATTTGCATTACTCTAGTACTTGCAATGTAAGTGGAACGCGCTAGAACACCAATGATATATTATCAGCTGCTTAGTGGACTGCCAAAAATTTAATGCGTAACTTGTTGCTTATTAGATGATTATTTTGTATGTTTCAAACATTTGGTTAATCATATTAATAATAACCAACAAATCTTGTTTGATTTAAAGTAAAATTAAGAGGTGTTAAAGTAATTTAACAGAACTGTTGATTTGTTGTTTGGTTGTTTACCGCGTTGAACGACCAATCATAAAACGGTTAATTAGTAAATGGTAAATGCTAATAATAATAACTTTTTAAGTAAGGAAATGTTTAATTCTAAGATATTTTTAAGTATAAACATATTATTAATTTCATGCTTTATAGTCACGTAAGGTAACTTCCACGTGGATTCTATTTAAGTAATGGTATTCCAAATTGTATATTAACGAGCGGTGCTTAAATATAATGTTTTACCAACCAAGAGAATATTTTTTATCTTGAACTTTTTTAATCAGCAAAAACACTGCTAGTACCGTACCTCCTCTGAAGGTTAATGAGCGATCAAAATTTTATGTAATTACTGAGTTCCTTTGGGCTATCAAATTATGTGAAGATCTCGAGGTCCATAATAAGATGTGACTTAAAAGAGAATAGCTTATACACGATTTATCCGCTAATAGAGTTGCGGGTCTTAACAAACAAGATTAAGCCGAGTAAGCAGGCTTTATAAATTTATGAACTGAACAATCCCTTAATGCCAGAAACTGATGTCAGAATTTTAAGTTCGTCTCGCGGGAAGATTGTAAGGAAGTTCGTTAATCCAGTCGAATGCTTGCAACGCCTCAACTAGACCTAGCCTAGCTTTAAAGCGCTGTAAAACTTGCTATTTTATTATGCAAATTCAGTTTTTATAAAAGCAAATGCTGTAACAAGGGAAGCCATAACGGTTTATAGATCGCCAATTCCGCAGCTTTGTGTGACAATTTAGTTGTTCCTTTATTCACAGCGTTCTGAATAAATCTGTTCTGGGATTAAACATTTACTTAATAAATATCCACAGCACCACTTTCACAATTCAGCCACTTATTTCGAATTTACAGAGTACGAGTCTTATTCACTAATTTCTCTTAAGCAACAAAGGCGTTTACTCACAATGGTGTTGTGTAATCTTCTTACGAACTACGGATCTAATTGTGAATGTTATTTTCATTATAAATGCTATATTTTAACCCGTTAACTATGCTTTTAAATGTTTAATAAACTTCTTTATGTCTTATGTTGGCTCTAAAATAACAGGACGTTTTTACTTGGATTCATTTTTATACAAAGACTCTATTTTCATAAAGGCTTTTCAAGAACGTTCTTTTAAAATGGGATAACGATATTTCATCGAAGCCGCTTAAGGTTTTTAGAAATTTTCATTCATAAATCATTCTTAAATTAATGTTTAAATATATAAATTTGGGAATGGATTGGTGTACATTTGCTTTTAGACACTTATATTATAAGGTAATATTAATAAAGATATATCAAAGTACAATAAATTAGATGTCTGAATAAGTTCCCGGATGATATGAATTTCATGCTGCATATTGATACAAAATTACCAAGTAACTAATATGGAGTTCGCTCGCACAAGTTTGAGTGTTGAACAAGTGGTAACGAGTAATATCCAAATAAATTGCGCTATTGGGTAGATAGTATCGCACGTACTAAAGTTGAGTCAAACTCAAATCGGAACTTGAGCCCACCTAACTTTGTGTATGTGCTGCCATTAGATTTAATACATTTAAGAAGATGACGTTAAAGTATATATTACTAGACATCAATTATTATTGTTTAGCGAGTTTATTATACATATATCATATTAAAATGACGTCTTTTGGATTTTTAACTTTGTTTTAATCGAGGTTAGTTTTATATTTTTGAAATGAATTGATGAAACGCAACTTGCGAACCATAGAGGCAACTTATGGCATAGAGTACTCTTACTAATGATAAGAGTAAGCACGATATGTTTTTGGAGCGAAATAGATCTTCAATACCTAAAACCACAAACAACCTAATTCTAGTGTTTTTCTTAACAATATGATATAATTAGAAAGCTGCCTTGGTCAACCCCACTTAGTGACAAAGTGTTGAAATAAGGTACCATTATAAAATCACAGACGACCTATATACCCCGAAAAACCCTAACACCGTGTTCTAAAAATAAGCTGACTTTGTTCCAACTCACTTAGAGACGAATAATCAAATTAAGTCTACAGTTTTAACTTTACACACAAATGTATACGTTTTATTTAAAGTTATCTAGCGTTTAGAAGTCTTATTGTAGTGGTTTGTTTAAAGTTATTTTTATTTAATTTTATATTTTAGTTACCATAAGCCTCTATAATATGCATTGTTTGAAGTAAAAATACAGAAACTGTATAATATATAATATAATATACATTTCTTCGAAATATACAATAACTCCTCGCTTGGTCGAAACATAAAAATAATTAACCTTTCAATTATCCTAATACTTTTACTGTTTACGATTTAGTCATATTTCTCCAATAGGGGTTCTTGTCTGAAGTCACACGTCTGCCGTGTATGAATTCTACACACAAATTTTTCATTTAGTTTTGAAATAATTTTCGTAGCGCATATAATTTACACTATGAAAATACATTAAAATATTTTATTTTTGGAAATCAAAATCTAATCAATTGATAGAGTAGAAACAAAGTTATAAAACAAGTTATTTAATAGTAAATTTCCTAAGGTTCTTCTGGTTATTTATTAGCCAGTTTAGATCACAGTATTATAATGGAAAATGTAACGTATATTAAATGAATCCAGTAAACCTAGTAAATTTGGTTTAGTAAATATTTAAAGGGATGTATTAAATGCGTTAGTTAAAATACATTGACCACATTTCGAGTATATTAACATATTAATTTAGAAATAAAGTTTTTAAAACAATTTAATAAATATTTAGTACCTACTGTGGTGTGCAAATCTCGCGACGAGGTTAATGTTTATGGTAATTAATACTTCGCTCTCTCTGACTTAAATAATTATTTTATACTTTATTTTTAAAACTCTTTCATCTTGTTTTTATTATTTTAATTTGTTTTTATATAAAGTGATTTATTATATTATAATACAATATTTCATGTGAGACAGCATTAAGTAATTTATTAAGGTTAGATTGATTGTAGTTTCGTACATATTTTATAATGTAAATGATTGATGGGGTCTGGTCAGACGTAAGAGAGTTTTATACAAAATATTTGAATATTCGTCATATAAAATCAATTATAGTGTATTGAATATTGAAACGATGATATGTTGAAATAAAGTTAGGGATAAATATTATTTAAATAGCCAGCGACATTAATTATCTCACTTTTCATTTTATTTTATTAAGAAATATATATTTGATTTATGTTCTACGAATGGCAATGATATATCCTAAATGAAATGATAACCTTAGTAAGTAAACGAGACAATAACAAACAAATGAATTTAATATGAATTCTAGTCTGGGTTTACTCGGCAATGAGGAAAATATATCCACTGTAAACTCATTCAGTTATTGCAAAAAGCATTTTGTTTTAACCGGATAATACGACGATACAGGAAGGAGATTATCTTGGCTTTAGCGAAACAATTTAGTCCGTCCAATAAATAAAAGCACAATCGATTTAGCTCCCGCAAAATTATATTACATACTTATATTAGTTCACATATATATACTCACAAATCCTAACAGATTTTATAGGATTACGCGGGGCACGTTAATGTTATTTGAATCCAATTTGAAATACTACGAGTAATTCCGTTATTTCAAATAATCTTCCATTTTAGATTTCTAATAATGATAAAATTCTGTTTTGGTATTAGGGAAAGCCTATTTTCACGTCCGATAGATTCCGATTACCCGCACGTTCGGCCATTATTATGTTAAGCAAATGTGTACTCTTAATGTAAATTTTAGAATTTGTGTAATTGAAATGTTATTCATGTCTGGATTACGGTTTTATGTATTTCTAATTTAACCTAATTAATTTGAAGAGACGTGTTTTGTTGTAGTATCTCCGAAATTATTACATTAATTACTCTATGTGTTTATCTTTTTATTAAAAGAAATAAATATGTGTAATCCTTCTGAATAAAGTTCTTTAAAAAATATGATGGAGTTATTACATCTCAAAAGATACAAGATTTGTTCAAACTATAATCTTCACCTTATGTGTAACAAGAATACGCGAGAATGTACATCATTTCACACTTACCTACGAACTTTAGCGTATTGTAAACACTCTGCCTTAAGCCAGGCATACACCGTCGCATTATTGTACAGTAATTGCTAACTTATGTCGCCCTACCAATCGCTTTAATTATCCGCCTTGCCCAGCCGCCTGTGAAGATTATTTCACTGCCAAATTCAGATCACATTCGTTTTAAATAGGCGGGCACATACCGACAATTCGAAGCGCGAAATCAGATTACTTTATTGAATGCGGACAGATCATGAATGAAATTGATAAAATCGTCTGCGGTGCGACCGTGCTATTTATGGTATCATGAACCCAAAGCTGCTTTTGTAATAACCTAGTTTTCGATTACAATAGCAATACTTGAGAGATAGGAAATCAATTTAACGTAAATACTTCCTTCAATATTTTTATCATTTTCAGCGTATAAAAACATCTATCTGCTTCTTTATTTGTATTATTCTATTATATTTTACGAATAAATGTTATATTGTAATTTATTTAGTAATTTCAAAGATTATTTTTGTTATTAAGTAAATTATTACCAAGTGTAAAGCAGTCAAATTATCTTTTTTTTTCTGTATTTCTGTTGCTCATTATAAAAATATATCCAATATTTAACATTGACGAAATAGGCTCAGTTTTTAATCTTTTCAAGTATTATCAGTAAGCAGTATCAGTAAGTGTTTTGATTGAAATGAGAATTTATGCAGAAGGAAATTCAGTGTACAGGCCGTCGGGGATGATGCAATCAATCAAGATACAATGTTATGTACGGAATCATTCTATTATGAACATACCCGGGATTACTATATTATATATACTCCACTAATATTATACTAATCGATATATACTATATACTATATACTATATCCTATGCTGATGGCTTATTTTGAATATCTTTAAGTAAATAGACCATGAACAATTTTAATGATGTATTTCTATATGACAACTTAAATATTATATTTAATTTTTTAGAAATAAATAGACACTGCAGATAGTTTTAATAAATTTTATTTGGAACTGTAAAATTAATTAATTATCAATAACAAATTATACACTCGATTTTTAATTGAATCTTAAATTCGATCTTCATCGAAATATATATGCTCGAATGTTTGTATTCTGATTGCTCTTCCCTATTTGTTATAGGGAGCCATAAGAATTATTCGGCATAGGACATTAAACGAAGGAGCTCTTAGGTTGGCAGTTAACACTACTACTACTGACTATTATAAAGTTTTATACTCAAATTTATCTTCTTTACTTAGTACATTCTCAGATTCTCAGCAGCCGCAATGTTCGGACAATAATTTTAAATATTCTGCATCTTATGGCAAAAGTCTCGTAAACTTAGTCTCAATCTTGTATGTAAACAAATTTTAATAAAAAAATTAAAATTTTTACATTTATTGATTTGTGTATCAAATAATGTAAGAAAATAATATACAAAATTATTAAAGAAAAGTTATCTTTTCAAAAGATCTCTTGTACTTAAATGAATTATATTGCTATTCCAAATGAAATCAACAATTTTTATCTGTTTTTTTTAATCGTAAATTATAATTTACACCAATAAGTGTTACCATAAATACACAATCTCCATATAGTAGCTCGCCGGTAAGTACAGGTACGTGATGTAAGTTTGCATCGCCCGAGGGAGGTCGCTTAACTTGTTTCACGTGGTACATTATTTCACTTGCTCTAACACTTTAAACTATATTGTTTAAGTTAAGTGTGGATTTCATAAAGCAATTTAAAGATATCAAGTTACACTGGTTTCGACTAGACTATATTGTGTCTTGATTCTTAACTATATAAACAACACATTACTGTTAAATCAAAGGTTGATATGTTTATTAATATTGAGATATAAGGTTACTTTGTTGTGGCTGAACTTGTCCAAAATAGATCTTTTTTAAACAGAGATTTAATGTTTTTTTTATTTTTCGATGCAGCTTTTTAAATTTATTTTATTATGAATATTATGACTGTTTATATACAAATTTATTTCACTGTAAAGAAAATTGATCAAGATTGCGATTGGTCAAGTCGTTCAATTGTAATATAATGCAATGATTTGAAAGCAAAAGTAAATTGTGGGGCGGCCCATTGCTTCAAATGGAGTCACGTTTTGTATAAGATGGTGGTACAGTAAAGACGTGAGGCCCTCATCTCCAGGATTGCTGCTTTGTGAAGCTGGACAACTTAATTTGCTTGTAATGTTTTAATCATCATTTCTTAGTTAACACTTTGATTGACAGTATGGTTCTGGTAATATTATTATTTCTACATATCAGAGTATATTATTTATTTTGTCGTTTTTAAGATAATATTTTGAACACTTGTTGTTCCAGTTTTAATAATTATATAAACTGTGATAGAATGTAAATTTAAGGTCAAATATTTAAATCGTTATTTCAATATAGCAGAATAATAATTTTATCTGAATACTTAAACAGTATTCGAAAATTTTTACCACTATTATTAGTTAACCTCAATTTTAGTATCGATTATTCGAAATACCAGTTAAAATACCTTCATATATAAAATAAAACTATTTCTAAGGATTAAAACTCGCGTATAATTTGCTTACATTTTGATTTTAAACCGACGTTTCGAATACTTTGCAGTAATCGTGTTCACGGGTAGACGAGATGTAAGTGTCTGGCACTGAGATACTCGGGTCGGGTTAAAATCAAAATGTAACTAAATTATATGCGAGTTTTAATCCGTAAAAATAGTTTTATTTGAAATGTGTACTCGTGAAAATCTAAGAAAATACCTTCATATATTTTAGAGTTCATAAAAGAAAATTTGTCTCTTATATTATAAAGAGTAATGTGCTATTTTAAGGGATAGGGGTTGGTGAAGTAAATGAAACAACTGGTTATTGTTTGAACAATGTCCATATTATATTTATTACCACATACACACGGCACGATGTGAACCTTGTCTTAAATCATTGTATTATAATAGGTATATGTACATTGCACAATGTGTATACATACATCGCCATACACGCGCGCCCCAAGAGGCTGTATGATTATATATCTCATAGTATTATGTACGTTATAATAATGTAATATTCCAATAAGTTAAAGTGCACTGGTGCACGAAATCGGGGCGGCGGGCATACTCACCGCTTTTTACAAAATGTTTGATATTATCATTATTTTAATAAAGAGATGCCGTAAAAACTAATTTATTCATCAATACAATTTATATCCATATTGTATACAGATTCATGTAACATATCATACACGAAGAAATGACGAAAATAATGCGCCGACCCCGCGACAGTACTTGCCACGGATCGTTCGCCTATCGTAATCTCCAATCTAATATTTTAAATGTACATGACACCAAATTCGAACGTATATAAATCCAAATTTACTTTAATGTAAAATCTTAGGTAATTGATTTTTATTGCTATAGAAAATCAGTCAGCACGCGAAGCACGTAATCGAGAAGTAACCGCGAGAACGAAACCAAGCGGGCGGATTGCGCGGGGCGGAAGGGATGCCGGGAGCGGGTTGGGTGAGCGCCGTCGGCATTGCTGCTGCAGTGCTGACGGGTGCTGACAAGACGCGGGTGCTGACAAGACGCCTCAGCCCGCCTATTCTCAAACGCTTTTCTCACAGACACGCTCTGATGCTGCATGATGCAACCGATCGCTTGAAGTCGGTTCGTGTGGAGCCAATGCGCGTCCGGTTCTACGCGCGTAACTAAACCTTTGGTCCTTGAAACGTTAAGTTGGCCGATGCCGAGTATGCAAAGCTACTGATCTAAGGCCGCCTCGGCGACTCTACGAACTTTACCAGTCTGTCACTTTATTAGATTAAAATTAATTAATTATTATCTTTATTAACGATATAAAGTAGATAGTGTAAAATAATGTAGAATGTTATTATATAAAATATAATAAATTATTTTTATTAATTTTTTTACTTAGATGGATATTTTATATGATAAATCGCAGTAAAAGGACCACATAACGAATTTTTAAAATAAATTTGAGATCTCGCTTAAATATTATAACGTAGTCTTTATTTTGATTTACAAAACATTTCTAAAATGCGACTGTAACGCGATATCTAACGAACAAGCGAGAGCGTGGCGGCTGCGGTGGCGTTAGTAACAATTATATTTTGTATAATTAATAGTAAAATATTAAATAAGTACGTGTTGGATATGAAAATATAGAACAAAGAAGATATTTGAGTGGGATTCCATAACTTTGCAAAGTAACACCACCGAACCACGGCATAGTAGCTTTAAACGCGGGTCAATATATTAACTAGCGAATAAAACTAATTATTGTTGTTCATTTTAAATGGTTTTGATAATAAAAATTTATACATATATAAAAATTTTGTTTATAATTGATTTATTTTGCTATGCAAAAAGAAAATCTCATATATATAGTCATGTATACTTCTAGGAAGTATAGTAGCGCAGTATATTGCCATTTAAACATTAACATTTAAAACAAAACAATTAATGACCCGCGTATATAAGCTCTAAAGAGACTAATAAAGTAAGCTCGCAAACAGTAGTAACAAACCATAATAATAACAATGAAACTAATATCTTTATAAAGCTAATCCTGATTGCAGCTCGATGAGTCTAATAATATCGATCGGATGGTATCGAGAAGTTCGACTTTTACCCACGTATATACAATAGTAATTGTCATATTATGTCGTCTCGGCGCAGTCGCGCGAACCGATGGCTTCTCACGAACGAGCGAAACGTCTCTCACTATATTATGTATGTTTGTACTCGAACTCGCACGGGGATAAGCGGCCGTGTACGCTTTCCTACATTAAAAAGGTCGGTAAGAAAATATAATTATAGTGAGGGTGTAAGAATGAATGAGAAAACCGACGGCGGTACGGTGCGCGCGCGTCGTCGCCCCGCCGTCGGCTGGGCCTAACAATTATAACATTTCATCGTAATAATTAAATATTCTAAGAAAAATGTCTTAAATACCTATAACACCGTAAATATAAAACAAATAATTACGTTAATTTGTTAGGTATGATATCGATTTTCTGACCGTCTTCTAATAGACACACACCTTTTGATTTTATTATCAATTTCCTAGCTAACGTTTAACAACATAATAGCGGTCGCGTGTCGTCTGTCGCGTGTCTCGCGCGGGCGGCGCCGGTGCGCGGGCGCACGGACTTACGAAGCGAACGATGTTTCGGCACGAAGAAACAAAAAACGCGAAGCGAGCGCTGCATCCAGAGACGGGAGCGCTCCTTTTAACACTCCATTATTCAATTAACTACTCATAAGTAATAAATTACCTTTAAAAAGAATATTGATTTATTTCGTATCATTTTCAATATTTTTGTAACAGGAAACATTTATATTTATAACGTATTTATATAATAATAGCATTTAAAAGATTGTTCATTATTATTACCTAAATTTTAATACCTAGATTTATAATATAAATGTTTAATTGATGTCGGTAATGAGTAATAATAATAGTAAACAACGAATGATTGCAACCGAGTTCGTGTTTCGAGTGAGGCACGCAGGTGACGGGACCGGGTCGAGCCGTACGTCGACCGTCCTCCTGTGTGTCTTACCCCTTACTTCTGCAAACTAGATAGTGTTCGTCAAATTTCCAGTACCTAACGAATATGATTAATGAATTGACGTCATATTTTACTCTATTACCTCCAACCTGCGCACTTGGCTTGTGATTTCTGATATCCCTGTCTTTGGCTTATTGAAAATTTGCATCGAGTGATATTAACCCCATATCGGTATGAAAATGTACTGTTTACAATAATTATTGTGATTAAAACTTTAAATACGACTAAGTACGGCGTGACTCCGCGTTTAAAGTGGAGCCGCGAATATTTTAACAGTGGTCTTACATTTAAGATAAATACAATCGTAGAAACAATGAAATATTAATTACGTAATGCACAAAATTGTTATAATATTATAATTACAATACCTACTTCAAAGGTACAAGATAGAAACGAATTATTATCTTAATGCGATGAGAGATATCTGAAATGTCTTGACTTAGCTTTTCAAAATGTCCTTATGAATCGTAAATATGATCATGTTATCCTTAGGATAAAATTTTATATCATAATACATATTATTATTAGAAAGTATGTATACGCATAACTAACATAGTCTTATAAGGAAGTAATCCAGAATATTTTACTACAGAAAAAAAATAGCCGTTCATAGAGGTGATTTTATACAATTCGAATTAGGCGAAAATAATTACATTCATAGATAAAATATGCGCAATATGTACTAGTATGGTAATTATGTTAATATTTGACATTATTATTAAAAATAGACAGAATAAAATATGTGTTGGTGGACGAGCGAGATAGCGCGCGGCAAACGCGCGGTCGCAAACCGCGTTATTGTCTCCGGTTGAAGCCGTCGTCGCACACGGCGGACCGGCCCCTACCAACCTATACCGCTACCGATAAACTCAACTCTGTACACACGGAGCACGAAGGACAAGCTTATTGCATATACAACCACGGCCCGATAATCTGACGATTAAAACTCCTAGAAAGCCTTCTACCAATAATCTTAGTAGTCGAAACACTTCCACGTCAGATGTGATTCTAGTGTGTCGTGAATCAATCCTCTATGAATAACTTAAAAATTGGTAATGGAAAAATAGACATGCAAGTTACATCTTAAACTATAATTTAACTATTAATCATAAAAGATTTTAAGATACATCCCTGCAATCGAATCGTCTAGATGCATTTTATATATTATGAAATGTATTTTTTTTTGTAGTTTAAATGTTTAATATTTATTGACAACACATCTACAGTACAGTCGAAGCGAGAATAATTTGAAAAAATACCTGTTTAATCAATATACTATCTCTCGTTCACACGAAAAAAGTAGATTATTATTATTTACAATAGACAAGGTCGAGGAGTCGGGTCGGGTAGGGTGGGAGTGTGGAGTGGTGGTGGGGTACGGTGAGGTTGAGAAGCCGCGGTCGACGGATCGGTCCGCGCGGTGCCGGACGGATTAGACGACCGTCGCCCGGCGGGCGCGTGGCGCGGCGTGCGCGGGAGCGGCTTGCGGAGGATGGAAGTAGCGCCCTGGTGACTGGGATTTGGTATTTCAGGCGCCGCCACGCCGCTCGCCACCTGTTGTATCGAAACCATATTATACTTCTTATAGAAAATACTTTTAACACTTCACCTAAAATATGTAATAACTTTAAAGATTAATTACTTAAAAAGTGAACAATTTTATTATTCATCTTAAAATACTACTTAAACGTCTTTATTATCATTTACTTCAACATCTAAACTTCGGTTCAATAAAAACATCTATAAGAGCGTCAATTGACATATAGTCACTTTATATTTTTATCTAAAATGTTACTTACGTTTAATATTTGTGCTATAACACTTTCAATGATAGCCGTTGGTGAAAGCCGCAGGAATCAAGGGCCCCTGTAATCAAAATAATATATAGTATTAATAATTCAAATATGGTTATATATTACATAAGCTTTGTTTAAGCAGTAAGTTAACATAAGGGCGTTATATTGTATTATCAATAATGATACTTCAATTTATTAAAAAAGACGTGATCTTAATTAAATCGCTCTACAAAGTATCCGACTGACCATTAACTTCTTCCGGGTGGATTTAAAGGTAGTAAGTTTAGAGTTTGCACTCGATAGATCGGTAGTGAGCTCGGTGGCCAACAAAATAAAAACAGCGAGTGGATGAGTTAGAGCGGCGCGCGACCGCTCGGCAACGGTAATTACACCGCTTGTTCTCCTTGATTTACGGTTATTGCCCGTGGGGGCATACCCGTTACCTAATAAGACCGTTTTACACCCTGGAACCACATGAGCCATGCTCAGACCCGGACGTTGCAAGTGGATCATTTTTTATTGCTAAAGTTAATCTGTCTAGTTATTTTATGATCAATTTGTTGTTTAGATGTATGAAGTAAAACCAAAAAAAACACATTTAAATTATTGATATTACCGAAGTTTAAATATCTGAGTTTTCAAAAAATAAAAGCTTTATGAGTGGTTTAAAAAATGTCTCGAAGATGCGACGCGAGGAGTTAAGATCTCGACGGCGGTTACGGCGTTGGCGGGTGCTGACATGCAATGAAGACTGATGGCGTCTCTGGAAAGCAGTTATGGAGCACGGTCGCAGTTTTAAAAAGCCATTACCCGCGGCACTGCACCGCGTAGATTGCTGCTGCCATCGCCTGCCGTTCTCATATTTCGGAACACTTTATAATCGCATCTCTCACGCTTCACTTGCAAGCTAACTTATGGTGATTATACCGTAAGAGGGAAGAGGAAGATCGGCCCCATAATGAGATTGGACCGTCTCGCTAAAATTTTAGAGTAACGTCGTCTAACTAATTTCGTCTGTGGTGCCTATTATATGAGAGGCAATACTTGTTACAGCTACATTATATTAATTTTAATACTTAAATCTAGATAATATTTTAATAGACAAATATACAACAAATGAATTAAAACATCTTCGAAGCACAAATCAAAAGGTCAGGAGAAAAACAAAACAGAACAAACATTAATTTGAATTCCGTGACAGTTGAAAGTTCTCGAACGGGGACAATTTTCTGAATTGCCTTCATTTCAGTCTTACAGAAATAGGCATTTTTGAGCATGACGTAACAAATGAAAAAAGTTAGAATCGAAAGTTAATAACTTTATCCCATTTATCATGAAATAAAATAAGTTTGAATTGTCCTTGCTCATTGTTCGAATATTATTTTTGAAAATTTGTTTTTAAACATTATATAAAAGTAAAAATTCTATGTTCTGACTTACTGGGGTGTAGTTAAGAGGCGCACGGCTGACAGCGATAGCGGGAAAACCGGAAGGCTGGGGGCTGGCTGCTTGCACGTAACCAACGCTGTCTGCTGCAGAACCGTACACGTCCAACGCTGGACCTGGCGAGCTAGCTGCTGGGAATCCCGCCCGTCCACCGGCTGTATGCGGTGAAGCAGGTGGCCCGTATCCAGCTGCAGCCGCCTGGTAGTTGTTCATCACTGTTGAACAAAATTTCCAGTTACAATTTTTAAGTAGATTAACATAATTAGGAGACAACATAATTGGGAGACAATGCGTTGAAACATTTTGTGTCTTTCTATCCATGTGACTTAGTTAATTTGTTGTGGTAAAAGCTCAAGTATGTATACAATCTGGTTATTAATAACCATATTGTAAATTGTATTTGGCTTTCTAAAATGTGTAGAAGTATAATACGATTATGGTCTTTTTAGTTTAAGGTGACTTAAAGTTAGTGGATCCATTGATGGATGGTGCTATGGCCCCCTCACCTGAAAGCGCTTGCGCGAGCAGCGGTGTGTTGTTATTCGGTGTGAGTTGGCCGTTGGTCAGGTCCACTGCAAACATACACATGGTTCGCATTCGCTTCACGTATGCGAGTGGATCACACACTCTTTCATTATGTAACACACACTGATCTATGACTGAACCATCAATTTTAAAACTTTAACAATGCTTGTCTGTCAACATCTTACATTGTAAGCCTTTTAATAATCGCGGAGTTTTTTCTTTCCATGAAATTTAGCAAATAAATTTATGACGCGGATATGCATGAATAATTTAGCGGTAAAAGACAAATGTTGTGACGACAACGACGAAAATGAGGACAGCGAAGTCTCCCCAGGCTGAGATTATGTTGGAAAAAAAATATTACGTATCTCACGTGCATTCAAATGAAAAAGAAAGCTCGAAGTTTCGCGCGCATAAATCACGGAGGACGAAAAAACTTTTACAAAATATCCAGTAAATTATCTGACGTGAGTTCTCGGTGGCACGCGGCGGTCTGCTTATTGAATAGGGAGTAGCATTAGCATACGGTGCACGTAGAAGCGGCTTGACGCCGTGCGCGCTCACTCACTCGCTACTCGCTCCTTACGGTTTGTCCAACTAACTACTTCGCGCACTTTCAAAGCTTTTAGTGTCATCGAATTTTAAATTACCCTGAATATCTAGTAATGTAAATTCAGGTAAGGTCTACGTTAAATTATCTTTTTAAGTTCAAACGATTGAAGTCGATTTATTTTAAATCTATGAAAATTTTAACATACAGCATTTTCAGTTATAATTATTTTAGAAAATTATGTGAAATAATTTAAAATCATTATGTTTTTGCTTGTTCATAATAACCATTACTCATATTAGCTTGTAGAACAAATTTTATTTTCGGTATATGAGAGTTATGATTTAGTGTGAAAAATGGAGGCCCGCGGCCGCACCAGGTGATTACCGGCCTGCGAGTGACTTTGCAAAAAAGTACAATATAAGTAATAGAGGATGAATGATAGATGGCGCGGTGGATGGCCCTCGCTCGCTACCGCTTCTACCGGCTCGTACACTCTTTCTAAAATGCTGACACATTTTAATAACATTACGTCACGATGTAAGAGGCTATTTATTTGAGAGTTGCTGAGTATTAAATAAGAATTTGAGTAGTAAAGCTGACACGGCTACCGATCGCTAACATGTCGATCGCACGTTGCTCATTATTTTACCGTTATATCGTCGGTTCTTATTGATTTTATATTTAAAATTACACTTGTTTTATCTTAGCAAAACATTATAATATGATATTTCGTAAACAACCCGTTATGACATGTTTAACCATCAAAATTATCTTATTTTCGGAACACCAACAACAAAATCTTACACAGACTTAGCTGTACTTATACGTGCTTCTCATCTTAAATAATTTACAACTTAAATATTTTTTGTAAAGTCGACGAGAAGAATCTATGTTTCTTCTAAGACATGTTAGTTCTATCTAGGGGATATTAACTCTTCATGCATTTAAATATAATTTTCGACTGAATGAAATATCGAATGACATTTTTTTTTGTTAAAATACCCATAAGACAATTTATAATAGATTTTCAAAGTTCATATAAACTTAGATTCAAGAACTTTATTCGGTTTATAGTTAATGTGTTTGATGAAATAATAAGGTATGGTTATTAACATCGTCACCTTTACATATAAAATACACCATTTAAAAGTACTCATGGCGGGAAAGTCTGGTTTTCTATTTAAAGTATATATACTATGGAAATTGTGTGAAAATATTTGTTCGATATGTTTTATAATAATTAAGAAGCTTTGTTTATATTAATTAGAACAAAAAAACGTACAATATATATATATATATATATATATATATATATATATATATATATATATATATAGTAATCGCAGACCGTTACTACAGTGAATATAAGAAATAAGTGTACAAGTTAACGTAGCAATTTCCAATTTTATTAGCTTAACTGTGAAGTAGGGACTTTATAGAGGTAAGGTGATTCGCACCCTTAGTAAGCCTCTCACGGGAAGCACACATTCATCTATAAATTCAGAAGCCGTTGCGAGAGCTATTCATATTTGCGAACTTTCGTAATTGCGAAGTTCGGATAAACTTAATAATTCTTCTTCCCAAGTAGAATGATGGCTGAACAAAATATTCACAGGGCGTACCGAGAAGACTGTCCCGAACTAAGTATATTTCGCATTCTTTGTCATACAAAATTAAGTTATTTTCTATAAAACGTGATTATAATCAGGATTATTAAAATAAGGTTTGCTAATCCCATTGGGGAATAAAATTGTATGATAAATACGAGATGATGTTTCAACATTTGTATAACGTTTTATTTTATAAATTAAAATAAGTATTATGTTTTTATGTATACTGTAACTATCATAGTCTCGTATTTAAAATCCGTCCTCAACGCTGTCAAGTAAACTTGTAACTTAATGGAAACGATGTAAAAATGAGAAAAAGTTTGTTGTTACAAATGAAAAGTTCAAAGTTCAACTGTATAAATTCTAGTACAACCTGATACAAGTACATTGTACATATAGGCAAAGTTTAGTAGAAAATGTTCGTGTACAAAGTTTAGACCTCGACTAAGAGATACCCGTTCTACATCCCCCACACGAGACGGCCCACACAGACGTATATTTAATAGCTACCATCAATAACTTAGGATTTTTTCGACTTTTCTATCTTTTAGCGGGGACTTATCTCAATTGCAAATTAATGGAGTTTCTATGCTACGTAGCTGGTCTCGCATTCTCCCTAACCATTTGTAATTCAAAGCAAGCATGTCCTTTCGTTAAATCCTATTACATTTATTTTAAAGCAAAAGCCACACTGCTGATGAGGTGTTATATTTGTCTAAGTAATAAATGTTATTTTCTTTATTAACTGGTTCAGTCATACATCGTAGTAACACGAAAAGCGATATTGAAAAAGCTTAAATGAATCGAAGAAACAGTCACACTTTGTAATATATATAAAAATGTTAAAAATGTCTACTATTACTTAATTTACATAACTTCGTCTACCCTTGTAGTCAAATGATAAAATACTTGCGGTAAAACACCACTTACGTCTACATTAACGGCTACAGCGAAAATATTCTATTCTAAATTTTATATAAAATTAGAAATATGCCTACAATATCTAAATGGCGTTTCATTATGTTATTATTTATAATTTATTCTAAGTTACCTCCTGCCTAAGGCACAACACTGAAAATCACATAAATTCTATTCTATTTCTTAATACTAATTACAATAAATACTCTAAACAATGAGTTTGCACCACCATCACATTATTGTTACCGACAAATCGCTACCTGATCGCTTACTTTACTACCCGCTAGAGGATAAAATTAAGCAATTATTTATTTTTAAACATTATTTTAACAAATTTGGAACGAATAATCTTTCCACGCTAATTTTAAAGCTTCACTAATTTACAATAGAAAGGATATCGACCGCCATAAAATACTAAGTCTAGTCTATTCAGAAACTCCGCTAGTTAAATCTTATATATTGCCAGATTGACTCTACAAATTCTGCTTACTTAGATTCACTGTGAACTTTCTAATTGATCGTCTATACTATGTCTATTTTGATAAGTCTAAGCCTAGCTAGTTTACACTGTAATTTTGAAAACACTAACAATCTACCACACGTCATATTTACTTGTTATTCAGCTTACAATATCTCCTACGCTAGTCTATCTTAAACGGAGTATGATACTGATCAAATTTAGTTCAAAGTTCAAACATAAATATTACTCGCCCTATTGCTGTCGCTGATGTTAGACTCCTTCACCAAACTGCTGTTGTCTTGTAATTCAACACTATTATGTTTTGCATCCGAAAACATGGGACGTTCATTCTTGCCCAAACGCGTGAATGCGTACTTGTCATGTTTAGTAAAGAATTTTGAATTTACTAATGTATATAGTAATCGATCTTAGAATATCATATTGAACTCTAAAATGCACTTTTTACTCTATGAAATGCTTTAACATTTTTTGGGAAATTTTCATTAAACTCTACTACAAATATAGCTTTGGAGTCAGCTAGTCTATTATATATATTATAAATGAAAAAATCTCTAGACATTCATGTTAAAAAATCTATCTAAAATATAACATTCTGACCCATCCAAAAAAAATGTCTATTTACTATTGTAGATACTTTCCGAGTCTATTAAACACTATTTCTAGAAGAATATGAAGAAGGATCTAAAATGGGGAGGAAATAGAGAGAATTATGTTTTGATTTCACTTTATCCTAGGCGTCAAGCACTATATTAATTAGTACTAATTGAGTCACAAATAATCAAAATTCGAATCGTGTTTACAATTTACGACACACGGTCTCTTGTAAAATCACCGGCAGACACCAATAATTCAATAACTTTTAATTAAAGTTATTGTCATGAGTCCTCAACATTTTCAATTCAGAATGTGAAGTGAGAGCAGAAGCGTGGTCTTAACTATGTAAAATAGTTTTGTTGCACTGCCTGCACTTTGAGGGCGATCGTGTAGAATGTAAGGAATGCCGAAGATGCGGTTGACCGCGGTCGCACGTTCCTGCCTTATAAGGGGCAGAACACACGAACCCCGAGAGAAACTTGTCTTAATGTGCTACGTGTAAGACAATGCCTTCGACGCACATGCACGTGCTTACCGACTCGATGAGACGTTTCGTGACGTGAACACCACGCTGCGTGTAGCGCATTGGATGAGTCAGAAAATGGAAAATTATGTTAAAAACCATTTAAGACCGTTAAAACATAAAGTTCAGTTGTAATAAGAAATAATCAAACTTCAAAGCACGCTAGCCAACTCCACGCTACATATTATTTCTTTGAGTTTATTTTGGTCGCAATCGATAAGCGAACGAATGTTAAACAAGTGGGCCGTGATCGACCTCGATTGTCAGGCAATCAATTGGACAGTAAGCGATAAAACGTTTTGCTTATAAAGCGAAAAAATCCTTTATTTTAAAATATATTGGCTTCACAATACCATAATCTTACTATTAACATTAAGACGATATGTCAAAACAGTGATTAGAACAATACTAGTGCCTTATATTATAAGTTAATACATTCAAAAACTTTACACATGGGTTACATTATTATATGAAAAATTGTGCTTTACGAATACTTTATTATTTATCTAAGATTGGATAAACTTCCTGATGGAAACCGCTTTATACGTTGAAATGATACCGTATCGAGCTATAGGGGCAACCTAGTCGGGCGATCAGCTCACGTACGCATCTGAGAATTCACGTTACCATAGTTTTAATTTTTACTAGGTGATAGCGACATTGCATTCCTTAGCTACGATTCGGGACAGAATGGAGGGCGTGATACCAAAGAGATGTTCGCATGAGAAAAGATTTATTTGAATTCGTAAGATATATTGCGGGAGCCGTTAACAGTTGTTCCGGGCAAAAGAGCGGTTTAGTCGTGGCGTGTGGTGGGGCGGCGAGGAGCGGGCGACGGCGGCATCCTAAGAGCCATGCCCGAGCCCACCCGGGTTTACATACTCCACACCGACCAACAGACGACTTTCCGGCGGTATAACTCCCACTACACCTGCGGCAACAAAATAAAAAAAGCTACAAAGCCCGCCACGGAACTGAGGAAAACCGCGGCGTTTAATAAAATAAAAAAATTAAAGGTAAAAACATCACCGAGGGCTCAGATGCGCGTTCTTTTTATATATTAACTTACAACAAATAATATACAACAAAACCAATGTAACTGAGGGTTGTAAAACCTATCACTAATAGAATCGATACGGGGAAATCTAAAATTGAGTATTTATTATAGTTATAAATAAACATTTCTGACACGCACATTCTACAAATGAACATTTTCTATTGTGTTTTCGTATTACGGCAATCTCTGTGTGTATCACGCACAACCAAAATGCAGGAAAAGGGGGTCGTTATATGTTACAGTGATTTGGCTTGAAAACCAAATTTTTGGAAAAAGCAGTGTTATTCACTGACTTCTAATTTACTTGTATTAGTATATCTAGACACGCAAATAGATCAATAAAATGGGGTAAGTCAATCTGATGCCTAAAGTGTTTAATGTTGATCACGAGTTATGTTTTTCCATAGATTGAGTTCTAAATCGAAGCTATTATTTTAATGATGAAATCAACGATATGGCTTAGTAATGGGTTTTGCTTACAACCAGTAGCCACACATAAAATAATATATAATTACGTTACACGATAGAATATTGAAGCTTATTATATTTATGACTAGTTTAGAGGATGGCGATAAGGACGGTCGCACACGTAGCGATTTTATGATCGAATTAACTTATATTACATAATAATTTTGATAAAAGTCTTAATTTTGATGAAATAAATTATTGCGAGGCGTGGCGGTTAAGCGACGGCTATACAATGTGATTTACACCATCGATCAGGGGATCCAATCATCTTTTAGTTGTTTAAAACATTCAACAGTTTAATAATTATTATATTAACACGAAGAAGGTAGCATAAAATACTTGCATCCAAAAATATTACACAACAACAATAGATATTATAATAATAACATTATTGATTAAGCATTGTAAATATATAAAATATAATAGAGAAATAACTTTGAAACACAAATAGGTATATAACTACATAAGTTTATATTATAATTACAGCAAATATTCAAATAGGTATTAAAATAACATTTTACAAGCTCGATATTATTTTATTGATTAAACAAAGTCTAAGCTAAGCTATAATTTAATCTACGCAAAATAATAACTAATAACTTGGAATATTCCTACTCATCCTCTAAACTTAGTATTGATGAAATTAATTCCTATATACCTAAACATCTACGTCTTACCTGTCTAGTATTATATTGTAAAGTTTACTCTTATATATAACTGCAAGATATAAAGACTGAACACAACTACTACAATCAATCAATTACAATAAATAATATCAAATACAATTAAAAGTAATTGAATAATTAATTTCAAAGTACTTTGTTTCTGCTATAAATATAACAAAAGTTGTTTTAATATTATCATACTTGGACAATAAGAATCATTTATAACTCATGAATAACAAATTGTCAGTCCGGACGAGTAATGATGTTATTAATTTCCTGTTTTGTACACCTGTGTACTGTAATATATCATTTAATAATATGAAATAAATTAATTACTACTCAGAAACATCATTTTCTATTTCGTTGACGTATAACATTAAAAGTTGTGTTCAGTCGTTTTTAAACGCTAGAATATAATCTACTTCTACAGCATGCTAAATTGAAGAATAAGTTTGTTAAGTTCCTATTAGGCTATGATAGATTACGTCTATTAAATATTAGTAAAATTACCTACTTCATATTTCAAGCATTACTAGCTACAAGATGAATAATTATTGACTAGCCTAAAATTTCTATAAATATGCAGATTACATTAGTTTATCCGGTCAGGTTTAATACCGGGATATCCGAGCCGCCTAACTGTTTAAAGTTACTATATTAGATTCTACTTCATTCGCTGGCTACGGACCATGATTATGTCATAATATTCCAGATTTAAGCTAATCTCAAATTTGGCCGTTGATTTATGATTTAATTTGTTTGTATTTGTGTTTTTCTGTAAAAAATCCGAATTAAATATAGTTTTGAAAATTTGAATAACAAAGATAGTTAGTTATGTATAGTGTTTAAATTTTTATATTAATATTTTTGGTTGAATCTAAAATGATGGTATAAAGACAAATAATTCACAGCAATACACGTTTTTCAAATGTTTTTCACTCAAACAACACTAAAATCTCGCGTGCTGTAACCGGTAGCAGAAAGTAATTAGTAGAAAACGATTTGTTTGATTTATACGAAAGAAAAAGCCAACAGTGGTTCTCCTTTATGACAACATTGGCAAAGTCAAACAATAATAAAAAAAAAAAATTGTATACCTTAAACATTTTTCGGTTTATGAAAAAATATAGGCAAATCGCTTTGCCACAGAAATATATATTTATTTTTAGACTTAAATAAAACTTTAGTTGAAATTTATTTCAACAAAATCAAGTAAAAAATATGGATTTGTTAGATTACTTGAAGAAAAATACGTCAATTTCGAGTTTCGTATAAAATAACCACAAAAAGGACGAAACTTTTTCAGTACTTTGTTTGAATTTATTTAAATCACTTTAAAGCTTTTTCTGTTAATGAGGAGTAGGCATAGCGTGACTGGAGGCGTTGACGAGTATCTGCACGACAGGGAGGAACGATGCGAGCATTGAGGGCAAGGCACAGCTTAAGAAGTATTTGCTTTGGGTTGTTTGCTTGTCGCGTAGCATTCGAGAACCTTTAGCGAAAACCGTTTCTAAACATAGAGTAAGACCCTCGTGTTCCGAGAGATTCTCACTACAAAATTCTGGAAGTAAACAATAAATAGCATTTTTCAAAACTTGGACGTTCTGTAATTGACGGCATGGCAGATTTATCTAGATGGCTCAGTCATTGTTAGAGGTGTTAACTTGTTACTAAAGTTGTTAGTTTACACGAACTTTCCCGCTGCCTTATCCCCAGTTAGTAAAAGTGAGTAAGGGTATAGTCACCATAATTTTAGTTTAAAAAGACCATATTATTTGTTTAGTTTCATATGATTGACGAGTCAATCGGTTAACGGATCAGTGTCGGTTGCGAATCGTTAGCAGTTAGTGGAATGCATTGTCGTCGGAGCGAGTTCACAGATGCATGGCGTGTACATTGTAAACCCCACTGAGCTCGAGTGGGTGGTATGGCAGAAGTGTTGCCAGGTGGTGATAGTGATTGCCGGAAAGTTGGTGGTGCAAGCTCGCCAGGGGATTACCTGCGGGGTATGGTAGCCCGAAGCTAGGATAGCCCGAATAGCTACGTCCTGCCGCGTAGGCGGCGTACGCTGCGGGAAAACCTGCACAACAAACAAACACAATCAGTCGTCGAACACCCTACATTAGCGAAACGTTGATGGCAATTTTCAGATTGCATGCGTTTAATTAATGTGATTTCAATCAGGTATTAATTTATATACCGTTACTGGTGCTATAGTACATTTAAACTTTAATAACACGTGTAGCGATGGCCCAATTCCAAAATAGACCGGTCAAATAAAAGGTAGGTTAAGTATATCGTACAAGCTCTGTACAACATCGCTTTGGACATTGTCCAGCAGACGATATTTTGTAAACATCGTTAAATGTAGCACACTATAAGTGAACTAACGAGGGTTTTATGCAATTAACAAACGTCTTGCGACATTTCATTAACAAACTTATTGAATTACAAAATAAACTACTCTACTCTATTTTGAAACAAGAGAACAATGCGACTAATTTGTAACAGATATTGCTAAAAGTTACATAAGACAATATATGTTTGCAATATCGGCTCCGTGAACATTAAGTCCGTTATAAAATATGAGTGATGGATGGTGACGGTGGACGGAGGCTGATGTGATTACCGCTCCGGATCGTTTATCATATTATTGCCAATCAAAATAGTGTATCTGTCAGTGATCCATTACGGCAGATGGAAACACACCTCGACACGGTGTTTGATAATCCATTAATTAGGTCTATCGTCGCATCTATTGCTTTAAAGTGAATTATTGAGTCAATTACTAACTATTATGATCCGTTTTGGTAGAAGCAAACTGTGAAATTGAGTTATTAAGGTTTCAAAACTGGTTAAATATTGGTCAGACTCATTCCAATATCACAATGATTTAATGCAAGTATTACATAAATATTGTTAGTTTATAAATAAAATGGTATTTTAACTTACCGTCAGGAAGAGCACCCAATGACCACATGAAATCTAGAAATGTAAAAACATTTACATAAATTGATCGATCCTTACACTTTAGTTATATAATTGTGTGTACTAACAACAATATTAAAACATTTTAACACCTATTAAGTGTACCGTGAGACACTATTTTGCTTGGCGAAAATGTTCGTGTTGATTTTACAAACATATGTGTGATAAATACTTAGATTATAGTTTTAATTATAAGTACTATAAGAAAATTTCTAAGTGTTCTACCATCCAATATAATACTAGTTTAGCTGGGGCATGTTAGTTAACTATCACCAAAGATGATACACAGTTTGATTTAAATCGTTAATCTATTCTACACATTGTTAGTCTAAAACTAAACATGTTAAACAAACAGACTTCTTTAAATATTTTAGAAATGATATTTATTAATCTAAACACTACCGAATTCGCCTAAATAAGTTAATACAAATAAATACTATTATTAGTATATACGATAGCTAGATTTACAATTCCAAATGAATTATAACCACCTTTGTTATAAATAACAAATTTAAAACTAAAAGTAAGGAAATGAACGTAACCTAAAAATAACTAATAGTGTACAAATCGTTATAAAATTTTCAATGCATTGCACAAAAATATTAAACTTATGTTAGTAGTAAACTAATAATACTAAAGTACAAAGTTAAGACACTTTATATCTCACATCATCTAAAAAATAAATAGTTAAATAAATACAAACATAATATCTAATAATCTCACAAAACTTAATAGTAACATCGACTGTTCATAGGTACCTCTTTTCTTCCAATGATAACATTTTTGAAAAGCCGACATCAAGTTGCAAAGCTATTTATAGTAAAATCTAGATCATAATATATTATCTTTAATAAAATATTTTAAAAATCCATTAATTCAGCCGCAATAAACGTCGTAACTAGATTTTTTCTAAGCTGTTTTAGTTGTTTGTAATGGATGGACATGTAGCAAAACTGGCAAGAATCAGCAGAACCATAGGGCCCTTATTAGTAATCCCATATTAAAAACTACATAAAATCAGAAAAATACCAGGCTCAGTACTATTTCGACTATCTATTTATAAATCAAAATGGTATTAAGCACCTACAACCTGGTAGAAAAATATTGCTCTCTATTACCCTACATAAAATTTTTTCAGATGACTCTACTTTTAATAAAAAATGTAATCTTTATATAAACCTTTGTATAACAACTGTCTCTATATAGCTTTACTAATTTTTTGGTACACATTTCGAAAATCTGCTATCTAACTGATCGTCTAATGGCAATTACTAAAATAAGACACTTTGGATATCATTTGTTTCCTTAAATACATTTAAAAAACTCTTCAAGGTTACAATATTAGCCGAGGAATGTATGAGATAGCGAAGGATAGGAAGGTTTTCGCAAGGTAGCTCGAAATAAAAATGTGTCTAACCGCTCAAAATTAAAGGGGGACTTTTAGAAGGGCTGATGAGGATGTTGCTGGAAAAGGATCGTGGATCAGAGAGGCAGTGGTGTAGGTAGAGTCGAGTGGGTAAGAGGAGAGTATATAGTGGGAATGTCGAGAGCATGGGCTCCAAGAAGTTCTGACACTGAATACGCAAGTGGAGGAATAGTGATAGGAGTCAGAGTAGGTCGTGGGGGCCGGGGAGTAGGGCGCAGGGCGGCGAGAGCTCGGCGGTACATAGCAGCGGCACCGGTTGCCCCTGCACCCACCCCCGCCCCGGTAACGAGCAGTTGCGTGGGCGCATGGACTGGATAAGGAGCATACCGAACACCGGTGGCTGCCATGGCGCTACCTAGCAACTCACCGTAGGCGCCGCGTCCGGCAGCTCTCGTCTTCGCCAAATTTGCAGGAAGCATCACTTCCTTCGGTTGTGCTTTTTTGCATTCCACCTGAAAATAAATAATGTATTAGTGCAAATTCTTTTATTATTAAATACATACTTCGTTATAATAATTCTACATCAACATCTAAACAATTATGTTAATGGCCCTTGTTTATTTCATGACCGCATACAATTTGCAGCTTCTAACTGCGAAGAATTAATTGCTATTATTGTACTTGACAGCACAAAGTAAATATTTCGAAATTGGGTGAGTCGTAAAATTATGGAGGAAAGGGGGTGACAAAATCAGTCTACAATCCGTTATGCCTCACTCAGTTCAAATCACAAATTGAATTTTAATGTACTTTAAATTTATCACATCTGACTTAATACTGGGAAGCTATTATAATATAATAAAAATATGTAATATTATGCATACAAAGGAAGTCGTGGTTTAATATATATTTATTTTAACTTATCTAATAGTTTTCTTCCTTAGAATCAAAAGCGCAGACGACTACTGAGGTAAATTAATGTATTTTATAATTAAACTCTACGTTTAATCGATCCATTAAGCAATTTTAATGAACGGTATGGCTCTCTTCAATGCTCGTATCTCCTTCCCCACCAGGGAGGGGGTCGGAGGCAAGTATAAATTACCCAATCTACGTTAACCCAAACCTCTAGCAATAGAAATTCGTTACCAAGTGAAATTCGCAATGTAAAGTACATAGGCTTAAATTATGTTAAAGCCGCTGAAATTGATTACCTTCTTAACAGTCTTTTTCCTTAAAATTTATTATACCGACTCATATATACAAACGTTATATACAAACGTATTAAAACTGTATAACACTTAAAGTCATTTACCCAAAATGCAGAACTATTGTTATGAAGACAAAATTATTCTTTAAAACAATGCACTTTTAAAAGAACATGTGCACACAACACATAGATTCCTCATGACAAATTGTTACGTTTAAAACCGCTTGGCAGACGAACTAAAACTCCGAGTAACATTTTTCATCGGCGTGCATAATCGCGACGCGTTCTCGTCGTAGGTACGGTACATAAAGTCCCGTCCACATTTGTCACGCGGACGTCATGAGCCGACAAATGAAGGCTTTGCCTCGGCGTTCGCGCACTTTGTGCACTTTCCAGAACTTTCTGCACTGACATAAAACTACATGCTTTTGCATTAACATGAGTGTAAGGTTTTGCTATTTGGAGAGTCTTTCTACAAACTTCTACGCTTAGATAAGACTGAATAATCATCATGCAAAGCTGAAGTTGGAAATTTATATTAGGGAGATACCAGCCCGGACTTTTATAATGAATTTTTAAGTAAACCTTCGTTTTTAACGTACATTAAACCTTCAATAAGGGAAAACGGTCTGTTTTATTTGACCGATACATACAATTTAGTCTTAAATTAAAAATGACATTAGTAAACAATAGTTTTGAACATTTCCATAACACAATCGGTATTCTTCGATCGATTGCAATATAAAAGTAGTAAATGTCGCAATTTGTCACTGCCGATAAAGCTTTACAAATGAAGCAGAGCCTACGCTAGCTCCGTGGTCACCCCATTTGTTCTACAGCACGCAAATGGAGGGGGGTTCATGCTTGACAAATGTCACCATGACTGATAGAGCAAAAATGATATTTTCTATCCAAAACTCCATTATGAAAACAAAAGTTTAAGCTAAGTTTATAAGTTCTTATGCAAAGCAATACAAAGACAATTATAATATCCTTGGTAGAACCATTGGAATATAATTATAACAATAGGAAACTCCAGGAAGAAAATTCACTCCAAGATCCATCGTTAATTGATCGTCACTGGCTAGCGGAGTGAGAAACAAAAGCTCACAAACAATTCACATCGCAGCTCGCAATCTCGATCAAGCGTTCGAAATCTCGTCGCAGTTTAATGACACGAAAAATAACAAAGGTAAATTGTATTTAGCCCCGTTAGGTAGAAGCGCCCCAGGGATGTATATCGATTGACTCCAGTTCAGTTGTATTTGACATTAACGTTAAGATGTCGGGTTAGCCAAGCGGACTTAAAAACGTTTAGGCCTACATTGCCCCCAGAACTCGAACCTTCTTGCTTAACAATTGTGCCGCTAATTCTATCCGTGTGTGTGAAATTTAATGGTTTCGCTAGAAAACACCCCCTTTTACACTTAACCACCTTCGATTACTTACCTAAACAATCATTTTAAATTTTTACTTCATTGGATTTAACCATACCATTTTATAAAAATAATTTAAAAACTCTTAGAGTTAGTTTTCATATTTTAATAAAAATACAACTCATTTAAAGATAATCTATTCATTATCGATTTATCAATATGTAAAAATATAAAGTGTTCTCATATTGTAAAATAAAAGATGTATCAAAATAGTTTATAATAACTTTAAGGAACCAAAACACATAATCAAGCAAGGTTTTGACAGTACGTGTTTTGAGAACTTGATTTTACTTTTATTTACTAAAATATAAATATATTTTTTTTAATTCTTGGGGGCAATTTATTGTGAAACTGGAAGGTAATTATTTATATACATTATTTAAAAATTAGATTTTATTCTGCTATTTAATATACTCGTTTTCAAGATAAATCTATTATCATTGTGTTGTTTTAAGCATCATATGGCGTTAATATCGACAGAGTGTACGTATGTACGTGAGATAAACGACGACGTGAGAGGGTTAGAAGTCGAGGGAGTGGGGAGGGGGGTAAATTTATCAGAAAGCTCAATTCGTATTGACAGAACGTCGCAAGGCTAGCCCTGATTGCCGTTCAGCGGAAGGCGGATCGTGGGAATCGGAGACTAGGTGAGAGCTTCACAAATATAGTCAGAGAATTATATAGGTTGTTTTTCATGTAAACTATTAATTTTTTTTCTAATCTAATGTTGGAATTTACGAAAAATATTTATTTGAATAATTGCGCTATGCTATTTTTTTTCAATTAAACCACGTTGAACGCTTCATACTTTATGAAGCTGTTATATATTTTAAAAAATCTAGATTATAGACAAATTTATATCTATTTACATTTATATGTGTGTACATATATATATTTATATTTATTTATTTATTTATATGATTACTTGGGGCGTAACGAAATTGGTTGCGAGATTTAAAGCGCGAAATTCAAATCAGATATGCGATCGAGTCGTCTCCGATAAATGGTAACTTTACCTGCAATGTAGATAGCCCTCAAGCTATTCGTTTATTTCGTTCGCTTTATATTGAAACGTAGAAAATAAATTTAGAAATGGCCTTACGTGAGAGTTTTTTGCTTTTAATAGTGATAAAAAGTAACTAAAAAATATAAAAGACCTCTGACGTACGACTGCAAAAGACTGGTAGTATCGAATTGGAATTTAGAAAAACGCTTTGATATCGTTGCTTACGTTTTTTATTTTCGCATACGTGAATTATTACCGGATTTGAAGTAATTCTCATATCCATATCAGATTCATATAATACTTAGAGGTGCGATATCATTTATATTTGACATTATTAATTATCTTTATACGTTATGCTTATACATAATGATACATATTGAAATTTTCTTTAAGATGTTATTTCTAAAATAATTTGTCTTATAATTGATTTAGTTTCAATATTCACGGCTAAATTGTTTTAAAAATTAAGGAATTCAATATAAAAAGTTGTTTAAGATACTATTTATTCTCTGATTCTCTGAAGCGTCAAATGCTGTACAGAAGAGCGTTACAAGCTGCGACTCTGAAAGTAAGCTGTAATTTTTTTTGTAGAACTAACCCTGTTATTTCCTTTAAAAAAGCATTTCTATAAAGTCTATTAAGCATTTCTATAAAAATTTCTATAAAGTCTATTAAGGTTATACAATAAGAAGCTGTTTTGATAATTGGCTATGAAATGCAAAAAAAAAATTAACTGGCAAAGAGTGAGAGGCAGTTGCAGAGATAAGAACGTTCAAATAGATTTTTTTTATATTATATTAGTATACATTCACGGAGACCGTTGAATGAGCAGTATTGAATTAAAAATTATCTTAGAACATTCCACGTTGTATAAATGTTAGCCACATATCATTACGTATTAAGAGGCATTGTGGTAGCGGTGTATGCTTGAAACATTTATTCTCAGTAAAACGCATATGCGCCAAAACTTGTTTCTAGGTAATCGATTAAATTAGATATACTTCGACTAGTATTTGTATAAAATGTTAGTGAGTTTAAAGCTTGATAAATTTAACTTCCAGTGAAATATAGACGAACAGTAATTTCTCACGGTATATCTGGCCAATATTTACTTGGATTAAGTTTTAGGAATTTGTCGATTGATCGTGTTAAAATATATATATTTAAATAAAACAACATAATGTTCTATAAAACATAAATAAAAGTACCTAATGTTAAACATGAAAAAAAAATTAAATATGTTGTGGCAATTCGTCTAAAATTTTATCTACCGGTTCGTTTGTAAAAGAAACCGATTATCGCGATATTATTTAATTAATTCGTATCAAATTTAAGAACTACTCAAGTATTCGAGAAATAGAATAAAACAGTTGCAAACTGGCAGTAAAGATAGCGACCTCATCGTTTAGTCAATTGAAACGAGCTATAATGAAATTTGTATAATATTAGGTGAAGAAGCCGAGAAAAACCTCCATAAAATTGTTTTCATGTATGAATTTAAATGCTTCAAGAATGAACAAAAATGAAAATGTAAATGGTGTGCTAAATCAGAAAAAGTGCTATTAAAGACTACTTATGAGAACGATTTATATTTAAGTAGATAATTGTGGAATGTCGGCATCTGTTATGTATGCGTTGATGCAGCTTCAATTTGCAAAATTGGATGTTTCTACGGTCGGCGATGTAGTATCTCTTTTCTCTGTCAAACGCCCCAGCTTTCATTAGGTAATGAAAATTCATTGGTCAAGTTTACATTACGGACGAGAGCTATAAAGGCAAATCCAATCTTATCGTATAATATTATTATCTGGATTACCTTTTTTAATGTAAGCATTTTCTGTATGCAAAGTAATTTTCCGTTTGATATTTGCGTGTTACGTACGTTCATAATATAAGCTGTGGTAATTATTAGTAATTTAGTGGGTTAGAATGTGAGCATGTAGATGGCGGCGTCTTGTAAGACCGCAGAGAAGTAGATTAAGGTTTGCGGAACCAACGCTCGTAACTTCTATGGCATGAATCTGTACGCGACTTTTATATGACTCCCGAGAGGAAACTCTGTTCAGCACCTCTAATGTAAATGAAATTGTGCATGATAAATAAAGCAAGACTCCTCGCTTCTATTTATCGCTGCCAGCGTCACCTAACTCCTACGTAATGGGAACGTGGAGACGACGCGTGGTGCACTGTAATGAACCAGCCTGACCCAACCACGAGGACTTAATTGATGAGACTGGGTTTCATTGTTAATATTTGTTTGTCTAGTATATAAAAAAAAAATATTCAAAACTTTGTCTTCACGTGTTTCATTGTGAAACTTTCCACTTGTCCAGGTGGAAAATTACACAACGATTTTATGAGTTGTGAGGTTTTAGAAATGTCTATAATTTCACATAAGTTTCCTGACCGAAAATAAAAAACTTATTAATTATTATACTTAATAAAATACTTTAGACGGATAACATTATGGATTTATAATTTTTTGTTTTTTTTTTTATTTCAAATTTAGTTTTATTTGAAATTGTTAGCGGAAAGGGTTGTTTGTAGACTTTAAGTATTTTAAAGTTTTCTTTCAAGATTATTATTGTAGGTTTTTATGCAATACAATCTTTCAATATGTGCATATATTTGCCCGAAACAATAACTTATGAAATTGGAATTTTAGAATGTCGGTTGGTTGGAAATTGGTGGTCGTTCCAAAAGTAATTACAAGATTAAAAGGATATTTATTTTCTTCATTGTAGATTTATCTTAATATTTATATTATGTTATGAAGAACAATTAAGTACTTAATTATAATAATATTACTCAGGATTACGATTAATATTTCAAACTGTAACTACAACGAGAAACTAACTTTAATATTACATTGAAATCTAATAAAGTGGAGGCACAGATTCGGTTAGAAACACGTATTGCATCCGAAACTCGACGTTAGTACCCATTATGGTTTGGGCTTGTATTATTAACGACAGTGCGACACGATGTGGCGGAGACGCTTTCCATTTCCTTGCATTCTATTAACATTTCAAACTTACCATTAAAGCAACTAAAATCTTCAAGTTGACACACTTCTAGTAAAAAATAATAATGTTTAGGAAATGTAACAATATAAAGTTTTTGTCGAATTACTGATTCTATATTTAATAGAACGGTCTGGTACGAATCCTTTTTCACATGCATAAGAAATAAAAAGGTTTAAAAAAATGGACAAATCGATATAGGTTAGAAAAAGCATACTGGTTTCTGTTGAAAAGGGAGTGGTATGGTAATCACGACTATAGAGAAACATGTGATTGATTATTCGACGAGCTGTGGCCGGGAGAACGAAGGATTTGAATCGTGCTGAACCAATGTTTGGGCTTAGTATGAATAAAATATTTTAGTACAAAATAGGTTTGTAGCATTTGCGTTGAGTATCATGAAGTCTTTTTTCCTATTGGCATAAAAAAATGCAGACTATTTTTAATACGTAGACTGATCAGCAGTTACAAGGGTACGCTATATAGCTTTTCTAGCCTGTTAAGATGTTGAGAGAAATGGCGATCGAGGATCTTAAGATTTAAGTGGCAGTTTCAAATGTGCCTACTTTTAGTGTTATTTCCTAAACGGAAACAATTTGTTTGTTTCTTGTGCTATTGAGAAGAAAAATGTACGCAATACCCAAATGGTTTCGCAATAGTGTATATACTAAAGCTTTAAGGTAAGTGCAATTTTAAACTTTTACTTACATTCTTTAGTCTATACCGGTAAATTTTGTCTTTCACCATTTACATTCAAAAATTTGTACTATTCAAAATAGAAAAAAAAAAAATTAAGCAAAACTATTTTTTGCTACGATAATTCAAAAATATGAAACGACAATGTAATACATGAGGATAATAGGTCATGTACTTCCTTTACGGTTCTTACTCAACATACATAAAACACATAATCTTACACGTATCATACAAAAGGGATGACTTGGGTATTTTTCTGAAATTTCTTGAACAGCTAAAGATTTAAGCACCTGAGGTGTCAGCCTCGGCTGCTTAAATCCTGCAAATAGAAATTGATGTTGATGGCAAAATCTAAAATGCACTATATTTCACACATTTTGTACCTCCTCCGTGCTTTGTTGTTTAATAAACTGTAGCAATTAAGAGAGTAATGTATATGGACGTAATGGACTGACGCAAATTTGTTGCAGCGTTTTAATGGTTGCTGGTATTTATAATGCTAAAAGCAACAGATTTCATCCATCTTCCAAAGAAACTATCCTGGAGTTGTAAACTTGTTTAATGTATTTAATTTAATATAAATAAAAGATTTATTTTTATTATCACGAGTAATGATGTTATATCATGTCATAACTTATATTATAATGTGTATCTACAAATCTGTTCCTATGTGCTGTTAGTAATAAAAAAACGATGAAAGGTGAATACTTTCGGAGGTTCCGTGTCAAAGTTTTAATGGAAGTCATTTTCCTATTCAAAATAAAGCACGGCATCACCCTATCACTCCATGCAGGAAGGCGGAGCAGCTATTAGCTTAACGATCATTTTAATATAAGAGATGACATATTAAATTTACGAGGGCAGCTACTCATAGCATAAACATCGCTGACGTGACGCCTCTATCTAGTTTATTGCCGAAAATATAACTATTAGATGTCTTTGTGATATGCTAACACAAATTTTTAATGGGTGGTCTTGTTTATGGGGCACGGTACTCTCTAGTATTATGATCGTAAAATCTCTGGTGTCTAAACAGTACGCATAAATTCTGCGTGACATAATAAACAATGTATTTTAAGTTAAGTTTCAGAATGTTTACGAAAATAAAGTAAGAATGGAATTTACCATACCATTTATTTGCATGACGCAACAAAAACGCGTTTAATAATAAGAAATTACTTGCCGCTTCAGTTCACAAAACATCCTCTAACTAAATATTTTTTTCAAAAAAGCAAAGCAAGTTTAATACAAAACTAATCACTAATGTGCCTTACAGAGTTATGCTACAAGTGGGAGTACTATTCGAAGGATTCGATTCCTAATTAGTGTCATAAAGAAGACGTAAGTATAAATGACAGGTTTTTATTAACGACTACGACGAATACATTACAGCGAAAGCGCGCTCTCTGCACACCTCTCGCTTCGCACGGAAGCGAACCGTAATTACTCTAAAACACTACCCATTTGTTTGATGTCTTTGTTCATTGTTTGCTCCACTTAGGGTGAACATCACCCCCGATTTCTACTATACGACGCACACAACGAAAAACGTACAGCTATTATAGCTCTAAACAATTGGTAAGGCAAAAACAAGCTTTAATAATCAGGAATATGCATTGACAGTGTGGGGCGACAACGGCGGCTGCTTTTACCAAAGATTCGTGGAGAACTTTAAGTGAGTAGGATAATAATTCAACCTTAGACCTGTTACAATTTTGTTTGTCATTGATAAAGCAGTTTAAATTGAAAAAAATCTAAAAATCATGTCGTTGATAATGTATCTTTTAGTTACGAACGGAAACCATCAAATTTCAATTTTTGATTGTATTTTACAATATTCTAAAAGTTAATCTGTTTAACTCTTAATTAGTATAAATTGTTTATCCGTATTTATATTATTATGATGAAGAAGTAATGGAATTAGAATAAAATTATTTATTCGCGGAGTTAGCCAAAATAGTTGCAGTCAAATGAAAATTTAGTTATGCATGCTGTATAAACAAACTTCATAACTTCATAAAGTTATAAAACGCATCTCTGCTCTAATATGTAAAATTACTTTGTTTTACGTTTGTCACAGCGTTATTCAGGTTGGCATTTAATTTTACTAACACATGCATACACTTATTAACCTTGTAATTTTGTGTTAATTGCTATAATTGTTCTGTTACTTCCATTGGCAGTAGCAAATACTGCGAACGATAACAATTATATTGGTTATTCTAATTTCCTTCATTAGAATTATGCAGTAATATTATCATACGAACGCAAATGTATCCGGCGGCATATTAAAGGCTTATAATGTTTGTTGTTTTAAAGTAATTATTATTTCATAGTCGCTTGATTAGATTTGTCGCATTACGTTCGTGATACAAAATACCTGCTTTTTATTTACGATGAAAATTTAATTTAAAATTAAAATTATAAACAATCTTAAATAAAGTTACATAAGGTTATTTTTTTATTCCACTTTTTTACTTTTAAGAGTTTTTTATATTATCACACTTTTTTTAAACTATAACATGATGTTTTATATATTCATAAGTCAATATACAAGAACTGCAACATATGATTGTAATAGTTTCGTAAAGGCAGCTTGTAATGTATGGCAGCACAGGGACGATATTATGCTATAACTCACAAGCGTAATAGAATGTGTTGTTGTTAGTAAACATTTATTAGGTACATTATATCAGATACAACTTAATAGTGATTGAGTATTTTAAATTTTTAATAAACTCCAATGCGTATTAATGTTAAATATTGTGCTTTTGTGTTGTAATAGATTAAGGTTTTTTTTTTTGGATCTATGTAACTTATGATGTCACAAACTACTGGACGGTTTTCATAGGATATATTCATCTATATATAGTAAATGATATTGTAAATCCTTGTAAGGAACTGCAACAGCTAGTTCTTAATAAAAAAAAGGATAGGAGGAATACTTTATTATTAGTGTATCAAATAATAACACACTTTTAACTGAGAGGATTTAATATTTAAATATATTTATCACAAATCAAACTATAAAGAGAAAATTTTGGATCTTATAAGCATGTTGAGCCCCCAAGGAGAAAAGTCTAAACATCGAAAGCGGCTTTTGGAGCGTTTTATCGGCCCTTGTTGGATCGTCGCCAGGTCTCATACTCCAATTGATATCTGGCCGATATTATTAGGATTTAGTTTACTTATTAAAAATCAAACAATAAAGCACATATTACACGAATAAGTATAAGTATAATTAATTTTGTTTACTTCGTTGGGTACGTTGTTAGAATGGTATCTTTAAAAATTGTATTAGGATTTCGATTTCTTTATACTCTTGTCAGAAAATTCATTTTTATATAAATATTTTTGTAAATACTCGTAAATATACTCGTAAATGGAAAATGAGCTAAGAAAATCAGAGTGACTATTGGTTTTCCTATAAAAATATTCATCGCTATAATTTTTGTTAAATTTTAATAATATCAAAGCTATAGTATTTACGGATTTTAAATATCAAGGTAAATAAAGAATGTACCAAGTTGTACACAGGTGATTGAGTGGATATCGTTCAATAGATGCTGTGGTCTAGCCGAAACCTTCCAGACCCCTACTTCTGATCCTAGAGAAATATTTTTTAAAGCACTTTAAATTTATATTATTGTTAATTATATTTTGACCTCGATATTTTTTAGTATATTATCAAAACATATAAATTCTGATAAATCTAAATTAATTACTATTTTTACTCTAATATGATATTATAAAGTTTTACTATAGTAATGTTTGCCAAAATAATGTATTGCAAATAAATAAAATACTTACCATTTTGTTGTTGATTTCGTGAAAATGTATTTCGCACACTTTATCTACAATGTCTTCACTTTGAAATGTGACGAAACCGAATCCTGAAACAAGAAAAAGATGATTAATATTTTTTTAATTTAAATATTTGAAAATCTTTTGTTATTATAATTTGAGTTAATGTTTCAGAGCTATTAGATTACTGTTATATTTTAACTTAAATTAAATTTTAAGTGAATTAACACTTATAATATTAATTATGAACGCCAGGAGGTATATAATTTTATCTATTTGAAATTATTTAATTAAAACAATCGCTTCAAGAATTAATTGTCAATTTCAAGAAGGTACTTCGTTAGTTTCGAGAGATGCCTAGCTTTTAATTAAACATTATTGTCTTCTTGTATTAAACAACGCAAAATACGAAATAAAACTACAGACAATATTATAGTTGAATGCAGCTGAAGTTATCTCAAAACCATTCCTCAAAAATGTAATAATCCGACCATTGGTAAAAATTCTTGCAATATTTTCTCTAAAAGGTTTCAAGATTCACGTGCAACGAGCAAGTTAAACGATAACTTCCAATTCAAATTTTAGAAAGGCCAAGTTTTCCATATACATGAGTAAAACATTTGAATTTCAATCGCATGTTGTCAAATAAAATTTAAATTGTTTAACAAATACTTAAAAACGAAAACTATGAGACAATGCATACATGTTGCCAATCTTTAACCATAAGAATGGATAAAAGTTAGGAAAAGTATAACATTAGGGGACAGTAGATGGCTGTTTTGCTAGCATTGCATTGGATCCCTCGTATGTACTTTAAAATTTTGCAACTGTTTTGTCCTTTATGAACCGATAAGTGCATGTTATATATAGTACAAAGAAATTATTATTTCTAGAAATAATTGCCTTTACAGAATTTCCATTAATAGAACATTACGACACGTTATAGAAATGTAATTATGGTTATAGCTTTTGGCTATTTTCCAGTATTATCTACCTTTTATGGGGCTGATGAGATAGCCTAAACAAACAAGCGTTACGTTAGTTAAGGACGAATTTCGTATTTCACGCGTGGTCGACCACTTTACGATGAATTTGGACAAAGACCCAAAAAGAAGGGTAGTGTGCTGAACTTATTAATACATACTATTGAAATACATAGTGTATACTATTGAAATAAATTTATCACAGTAGTGGCAAAAATATAACAATTTGCCATGAAAAAAAAAACAATACCAAATAAAACAACTTATAATAAAGATTTAAGAACAAAAAAGTTTTGTTGAAATGAAGGTTGGGCTGATTTCCTCCGTTATTTATGCGGGTCTGTCAACGGAATAAGGCGAGAAGTAAGTAACGAGAGTCCGGCGAGAAAAGTTATCTGCGGGCACGTTGCTGGCAAATATTAAAAGAGACAGTAGAACTAATTGTTAAAAGGTATTATTTTTAGGAAATGTATTACAACAATACTAATACCAAGTGTAATACAATAGCCGTGGAAAAGGAAAATGAAACGTAAAGAGAATAGAGGGAAATAGCATTGTCAGTGACCACGTAAAAAGTTTTGGGTTTCTCGTTGTCTTTGTGTGCTCTCTGTAGATAAATGGGGCGTTTTCGTGAAATTCGTCCTCGTCACATCTTGTAACAATGGAGAAGATAAATAATGTCTGCGTAAGAAAAGGATTTCGTAAATATAATTATTTAAACTCGCAATTGTTGCTGTGAAGTACACTAATGAAAGTTCTTAACGGCGTTTGATGAATAATCTTTTTTCAGGTTGAATTAGGGTTTTGCACTTTTACCAAATTAACTTTTTAAAGAAAGTAGTTGTTTAAAATATAAGACGTATATTTAGTTCCTATTATTCAATACTTTGTAGTTGAAATTATATTTGACATCCGTTTTGATTTAATATTAGAAACGAGAAGTCGCAGCTGAGATTATGAATGTGTCTGCCGATATCGAATATCTATCTCGGGACATCTGTCGGGCGGCACGTGGGTCTGACAGAGGGGCGGGCCTCTATCAGAATGGCAGTATAATCTACGCCGCACTATATGAAACACCGGCCGGTGGCGTTTATGACGCTATAATAAGCGAATAAAATGCGACGTATTGTAGACATCGATAGTGGCTTTTATGCAATCCTAGACATGAAATACATTTAGTTTTACTAGTTCATTACGGTATATCCAAAGTAATAGGAAATATATTTGTAAATAAACGGAATTCGCAACGACTACTTTTGCCCTTGTTTTGTAAAAAATAAAAGTAACGTTCTATGTTCGCGGTAACAAGCAAGTTTTCATTAGGAGTGAGTTCAACAAGCACTCAGCTGAGCAGCGGCGGAGTTGTCCGCCGGCCGCGCTTCGACGTTCGAACTTTTGTTATTGTTTCTCTTCATTATTGTAATACGAAATACGCAGCGCCATAATTAAGAGATGCCTGGGAATTGTCTTGTCTGATGTAATAGTTGGACGAAAGTTTTATCATCAACTCACGTCATGATATAATGTTTACGTCATAAATGAATGCGGGATTGCTTTTGCCGGCTTGTCTTTGATAACAATAGTTATAAGCTGGAATGGACTTTGTATTGAAAAAAGTAATAGACCACATAATCCTGGGATGTCGTATAAGATCAATGTTAATAGAAACCTATTAAGTGTTTTATTTGTTATGCCGATAATAAGAGTTATTTGTTTTCTTATGAGATGTCGAGTAAAGAAATAAAAATGTAATTATATGTTTAACTTGTCATGATAGTAACAATTTCAAATTCAATTATATGTAAATTTTATTATGAGAAAATCAATAATTAGGCACATTTCAATTTGATAATACCAGAGAATATAATTTTAACTTTCTAAAAGAATTCGACATTGCTTAAAATTTTTTCAAAAATTATAAGCCTTATTCTTTTACATCGTTATACAATTCGAACGTATTGGTTGATTCTACTGCTAAAGGTACTTTAGTTGTCATCAAATATTTGCCGCCATTACGTTTGGCCTTAGCTCAGCTGTTAGATAAACATTGTTACAAAAAGGAGAGAACATGTTTAGGAATAAGTGCAAACAGTTTATCGTGATTGTTGTTCCCAAGAATAATACGCGCTTGATTCCAAGACAAATATGTGACAAGAGGCTAATGCATTCCAAGCGAGGCAGTCTAAATGCAAACTTTCGGCAAGCGAAAGAAAATGGCGGATAAAAGCTGTTGCAAAAGGAATTGGCTCCTCTTCATTTTCTCTATTGTGAAGTTGAATGGAACACAAACAATCAACTTTCTCGTCGAGTTGATTGTGTGGAGACACCCTTATTGTCTACGCTCAGGTAAATAAAGTAGAAATACAATTGGCCCGCTACTTTGTGCGTCGGCTTGTTCAACTTTAAAATCTCTAACTTCAATCTTATTTTGTTTTTTTTCCTTAATTTTCAGAATTTCTCAACAAGTTCCCATAATATTGCTTTTCAGTTGACATTTCGTGGTAAACCTATTTAAGGCTAAAAAAGGAATTTATATCATAAATCAGGTCCATCAATTTTAGATCGATACGTCGTGTAAGAAATATTTGAGAAAGTGTTTGGCAGGCCGCAACCGGAGGAACAATTTATCAAGGGTGACGGAACCCTTGTCCAATCGGTTGATGGTAATGCTATAAATATTTACATTAATAATATTCTATCCCTCTTCTTATTATAACCTACTCATAAATGTCATCTCTGATAAACTAGTTTTTAATTATTTATTTTATAATATATTTTAATAAAGAAATAAATCAAATGAAATAGAGAACATAAAAAGGGATTTAGAATAAATAGATTATGAGATGAACATTATAAATGAGTGTTCTGTGAAAATTAGAGCGTAAGCGAATAGAAATTCTACGTACCCACGTCATGTAATTTGCATATACTTCCCACAAGGGCGTACTTAGGACTTTCTACAAGCGATTATTACCCGAAAAAGGAACATTAAATTAAAAATAATTTATTTGGTGAGGGTATTCGTAATCTTTTATGACCCGGTCTTTCAGTAATGGGAAAGTGTGAATTAAGATTTTGTTAGTGTAATGTTTTACTGGTAGATTGTTTCGTGAAACCTTATACGGTGATGAACCTTGAGTATTTCCTTGTTAGTTTAGGACCCCACCGACCCGTAACCGCGTATGGTAACCTAACTTATTTGCCCATATAAATAAGTCTGACTTATAGTAATAAGTACGTAATACAAATAAAGCTGATATATTACTAGTCTGTATAAATAATTTGTGACTATTATTTGATAAAATTTTTAAATTAGTTGTCAACATTTGATAAAAACTACATCAATACAATTAATCTTCAGATTAGAGAGAAATCAATGATCCACAGCTTCTCATTACTAATTAGAGCAATAAAGCGTGTTATCGCATTACATCTGGCTGCACATCTGGGTTATCTATAATTTTATAACTAGTTTTTATTCATTATCTAGATTTGTACTTTAAACTCGTATTATTTTTAGCTGACTTGGTAGGACGAAGAGAACGACAACACTACTATTAACTTATAGGTAGGTATTGTTTTTATTATGTTACATTTATAATAATTATAATTTATATGACATAAAGTGTAGTCCGGTATGATTGGTGCGGTCAGGAAGGATATCCTGAAGATCGCCGCGTGAGCGCGTAATCCCATCGGGAAGACGTGTCCAAGACGCGCGAGATAGGATTTGCGGGATCATCAGCCGACTACAACGGAATATCTATACGAACTTACAATATTTACTACCATTTGATATTTGTCTGTTAATGGATATCGCAAATAATAATAAATAATACAATGTTTCATAATTAATAACGTCGATTCCATAAGATATTTTGTAATTTCAAATTAATATTAAAACACAAAAGCAATTTAATAAAGATCGTTCCCTCATAAATGTTACAAGTGCCGATATTAAATTTATTCGAAGTCTGCGAAAACTCCTTTAAAATGGAAGTTGTGGAGTGCATGATTCTGATAATATAATTTTAATAGGGTGGAAGGAGTGGGTTGAGTCCTGGACATGCGCAGGTGGTCAATGAGACAGCGCAATCTTAATTTCAAGTAAACCACGGTTCACTCTATAAGAAGACCGCAATGATAAGCTCAAATATTTACTATTGCATTTCGAAACACAAAACTTTGCTCTCGAAAAAGAGCCGTCTTGAAGTTGAGGCAGTCGTATTTCCAGTTGTCCACTGAGTTTTCGAGTGACCAGCCCGCACCGGACGGTTTATTGCTACCACGTTTATTTGCTGAACACTACAAAACAGTTCTCGAGCTAATTTTGGCAATATTGTTGTTCTATTCCAACGCAATACTATTAAATAGCGTTTGTTTGTGAGGAATTATGTAAAACTATTCCCCTAGCATCGATTTGATTTTCAGGGTTTTGATACGAAAATAAGATCTATATTACTATATCAAACATTGGAAAGAGATAGACATCTTGTAATAGTTTATTGTATTTTTACTGTTGCGATTACACAGAAACCTGTTATTGTTAATGTTATTATGTTCCGTATCTTGATTTCATTAATTTGTTATATTTTATAAAATTAATTTAAATAATGTACACCTGCATATCTTTTAAACTATTATTATTATTGTATTCGCTCTTAGTTTTAAGTCGACGAATCGGACACAAACATAAACTCCAACGAGTTTATATTTGGTTCTAAAATATTCAATGTATGTTTTTTTTAATAATAAATAAATAAATAAATAATATAATAATAATAATAAATACTGTTGTGGGCGTGAATATATTTTTATAGGATTTAAACTGATTTCTGTTTTTAAACATTTAAATATAATAAAATTTACATATATAAGTAATATTTAATTTAAATATGCAAGTACCAATAACAATATAGTGCATTAGAGGTGGCTACTGAGTACCCCAACTTCCGCCAGCTCTTGAATATGCCAACACGGCGCAGTTTTATTAAAAAGCTGGAGCGGCCTTTTAAGTCGATTCTTTATACAATACCGCTCTATCCTCTGCTTTGTTCTCACACACTTGTAAGGGCTTATGCACACAAGCACCTGATACGAGGGGAGCACAATAAGTGCAGAATGTATTTACGCAGCGCGATTGCACGTCGCTTGTAGGCGAGATCGAGCGATGAGTGACTGATGGTACAGTATGCGACAAATCTAGTGTACTATACTCATACATGAGTTCCTGGTACAAGCACTGATTTATTTCAAAACTGTTTTTATGATTTCATCAATAACAAATAAGAAGTTACTCTTACCAAGACAACGAAACAAATTTTTAATAAGAAAAGAAATTCTGAAGATTATGATAATGTTAACTGAGATACAAACCTCTTATAAATTCAATTCTAATAAAATGTTGGAGCGTAGCATAAAACTGTAATCCAATAAAATTGCAATTGAATTTTAAGTCAATTTGTAGGAAGAATCTGTAATGAAATTATCAAGACTTTTTAGCTAATAAATGGTACAGTAATCAAACGTCCTTAATCTGATTGCAAGTTTACAGGTAGGCTATAAAGATTCGTTATAAGAGAGAGTTAACTGCTTGTAGTAATCATAGGCCGGGTCGGTTTACGAGTCCGACTTTGCATAATATCATGACAGATGTTAGAACAATAAAACCGATTCGCACGGGTTTTGAGTTGTGCTGTTACTTGCGTAACTTTTGTTGCATTATGTTCATGCAAGTACGAGAGTTGAATTTAATAAATATTACAATCAAGAGAACGACCACAGATACCGTTTTTGTTACGTATATATTTTAAAAATAATGTTTAATCGATTTTATATAACAAATTATTCGCTCTAAGAAGCGACATCTGAGGTTTAATAATGTCGTAAATATTTAACAGCACCGTTGAATTTGTTAAATTGTATCTTTTAGCCACGAAAATTGAGAAATAGCTTAAAAATTTCAAACACATTCGTGAAACGCAAAACGAAGCCTGTGACGTATTTTATGTAGAGTATTTACATGAAAACTTTTTGGATTGAACTAAAATGTTTTGTTCGAGCTTAGGTTTTACTATATTAAAAAAAAATCTAAATAAATAATTCGCGACATCTGATATTTCACGTTGCTTTATGTTTCGAGATAACAGATTTGCTGCATACGTTTTTTAAATATTTATAAACATTTTTTCAAACCTGTGATTAGTATGTAGGCCCCCAACTCACTTTGAATTTGTATTACAATGGACGATCTGCGAGATTCTTTATATTTATTTTTCAATATATTGCAATGTATATTCTTTTTAATGATATAATTAATAAATAAAATATATATATATTTCATTTTTCAATTTATGCTTGTAGCCGTTAGCAAAAAGATATTAAAAAATAAACTAACGACCTATTAAAGAAAAAGAAAAACACATGAAATTTAAAATACAAGCTAGTATTAATATTCTTTTGTCGAAGAAATGTTTTCGATTGCGCAAACATAAAACACAATCTGTAAAAGTATACTCAATATGCTAAACAGTGGATTTAAAACTGTAGTCGTATTTAAATTTGAAAGTTGTCCACAGCTCAGAGTAACGTAGAAGAGTATTACTTATGAATCTATAGTTAATGAGTATCAATGGGCTTTGAAACTCGCTGGCCTCTGTGCATCCTGGGCGCATAGTTAATATTGAAAGTTACGCTGAGCCCATTCTCTCTTGAGTGGTCGCCTTTGTATATTATACGTCGACTTCTCTACGGAAATGAACTACTCATTTCCTTTCGTAAAAGTTTTCTTTAATGCTATATTGGTTCTTTGAGATACAATCTCGTTTCTATCGTCTGCAAGGTTCCAAAGGCGTTTAAATGTTGTCTTGCATACATTCTCATGAATACTTTCAAATTTGTTATAAATATAATATGTATTCCTTATTTATAATCATGTGTTGCTTATGTATTGTTCAAGTTAAATTAAACGTTTATCCCTAATGGTAAAAATTGATAAGATCTTTTAGTTTATACACCGAAAACTTAGATTTTCTTTCATTTGTATTACGAGCTCCCCCGTGCATCATAAATATAAAGAGTCCCGCGGTACGGAGCTGTCCAAAGTTACAAAAACAAACTAAACTTAAACGATTCGTTCATTTACCTTAGTCACCATCGTATTAGTTGCTCCTGGGTATTGCAAACACTCATTTTATTTATATTGTTGTATCCTAAGAGAATCAACACCAGTATAAAATACAGAAAGATTAAGATTACTAAATTATACAAGAAATTCATTTTAATAATCTAAATTATGAAAATTAAATACAGAATTAATTAGGGAAAAAAACGAACCAAAATCATTAGTCTAAATAAATTTTCAGCGGAAAGGTTTTCTCATGCTTTGTAATAAATTAATAATTCCGTACCTCCTTAATAAAACAAGCCTGAGTAAAATCTAATTTGAAGTTTAGGCAAATTATTAGACAAATTATTAAACAAATGTCGTATGAGTGAATAATACTAATAAATTTTTATAACAATAATAAAATAACAAAATTTTGTAACAAATCCAATTAATCTTTTCTTTCCGAATCGGATAGTAAAAGTTTCCTATATTTAGGTTTTGAATTACACTAAACATTAAACATTGATTGAATTGTAACCTTTAGAGAAAAGCCTAAAAACCCTAAGGTCTTGATGAGCTTGCTCCTTTTACATTTTTTTCTGTGAAACTATTTTAATTAAATCCGCTGGATCGGAAGGAGTTTATAGAGGGACAGATCCATCGAATATAGATTGGGAATGTTCAATTTCGGCGCTCGATTAAGCTCCGAAGCTGTCAGTAATTGTCGTGGTCTTTAACATTTACGATAATGACTTTGCTCGGATTGACGTCGTATGATGCCGTCTTCGGCTACAAGCCGGTGATATGAGACTAATCCGCGAGAATGTGGCCGTACCGCGTTACGATGTACTCGCACTATGTAGATTGAGCAAATAGGAACGTGAACCAACTTCAATGCACTTGTAATGAACAAAGTTATAATCGTATTTTGTGAAAGTAATATTGAGAAAATTAATTTATTTTGAAATACATCTCTAATTAGAGTTAGAATGTGTTGCTATAGTTTTAGCTGTAATCTATTAGCTGATCTTATTAGAAGTGCTTATTTGCAGGCCGAACTCATTAAGGGTTTGCGTATCTTATTTTCATCTTAACGAAGCCATATATATGTAGTAGAGGGTGGTTTGATGAGCCCTTATTAATAATGGATGGATAATGTCTATTTTTACGTAATTCTGATTTAAAATTCTTTGAATTACAGAGAGGGAAGTCAATAGCATCTCTTATAAACGCAATAACTCGGAACATTTTAATGATAACGAAATATGGAAAAGGTCTATTTTTTATAAACCGTATTTTATTGGATAAAATTCTTCGATAAGAAATATTTTTATCTTTATAATGAAGCTGAATGATACATATGTTTTGTATGTTTTTAAGTTTTATATAAAGTAATGATCATTATTTTAATATTTTTAAAAAATAAATCATTTCTATAGCGGTGTTTTTATTTATATATAGCTCATACAATTATAATATGAATAATATTAAATATTATATTCAGACAACTGTTGCATCAATTTTTTTCGGAAAACACTTGTGAATGGAACTGAAAGAATAATAAATCTACTTCAATACTTTTGTGACACCAAATAAGCCTTTTCAAAGAAGAGGAATAAGCGAATGGCCTGTACGTGCCTCTCGTAGCGTTTATTAGGCTTCGTGCACATAACGTGTAGGTGTAAAATAGATGTTCTTTTATGTCTAGCCCTTATCCGCCTTAGTACTTATAGCAACCCTTTACTCATATAATGATGCGTCTGGCTATATGAAAGCCTAAAATAAGGGATGTGCAATTTTAGACACTTTTGTTTAAGATTTCATCAGAAAACGTAGACGAAAAATTTAATATTTTGAACGATTTAAAATGACGCGGCAGCGTTATTGAAAATTACTTATATTATAAAGCCGAAGAGTTTGTTCGTTTATTTGGCTGCTTTAAAGTGGTAATCTTCGAAACTACTGGATAGATTTTAAAAAATCTTTCTAATTATGATATTCAGGTTCATGAGGAAAGCTATATCTAACATTATTTTACCGCTTCTAATTATCCTAATAATAAATAAAATCATTCGTCTACGAGTACAATAGAGGGTAAAGGCTAGTCTAGAAGTAAATTTTTATGTTATAAACAAAAACATTTCATGCAGTGAAATTAAATGTCTTATTAATAACAACCGGAACTATCTTAAAGGGCGCTAAAACATTTAATTACACAGCACGTAATGAAGCATAAACTTTGCACCTCAACTGCTTTCATTATGCAGACTTGGCACTAATTTGTGTAAAAGTGTTTACAATAAAACTTTTCAACTTAAAGTAGTTTACTTTGACAGTGTAGTATTGCTTTTTGAAGACGTGCTTTAAAGTTTTGTTGTAAAAAACAGAAGCATTTGATGTTAGTTGAGATCTTCATTTGGTTGTTTAAAGTTAAAAAAACTATTGTACCACGACTTATAAATATTCTTTATAATTTAATTCAACAGTTATGTTCTATTAGTTTGTTTTAATCAAAAAAACAAATAAAGCTGCTCGGTTATTTTAATTTTTAATTTATCTTAAGAGCCTGTTGTATACTATTAATTTGTATATTGTCCCAAGTATAAATTTTAATTGGAAGTAAATTGTACACATGTAGCCAGACAAGTGATTTATAATAATAGTGGTACCCCAGCTCCTAGTGACGTTGCTCAATGCTGCCACTAATGAAGCCCCACGCGACCAACCAAATCCCGACTTGTCAGAACCGTTGTTAACTCGCTTTTAATATATCGTGGTTATGTTGTAGTGTTATGTTCTATTTTAATGTCTTTCGGAAGTAAGTTGTTTTGTTAATTGGAGGTATATACAGCTGTAATTATTTCCATAATAAAATATTTATTAGTTTGTAATTAATTACACGCTATAATTTGTATATTTCAATGGAAATAAAATAAGAAATCATAAAAAAATATATAAATTATAACGGAATTCAAAGAACATTTATTCTTGTAAATATTACCATAAGGACTTAGCTTGAGATAAAACACGATCACTCAAACAGTACGCAGATGCGATGAGTTTTGATCCCCCCTCGAGGCAACAGACATCGTAAAAAGTTGTAAACATCGCGAACAATTCACAAACTTGTAGGTAAGTGAGCATTTTTCTCATCTGAGAATTTAGCTTCATGTAAATTTAAGGATTCTATTTTCTATTGCAATAGAAGATAAAGGCGGGTAAGCTAAATAAGTAATGAAGGGAAAAGGGAAAAATGAGATTGGGATTCAGTAGAAACGCACACCACTCAATAGGTCCCATGTCTGATACATATTTCAACAGCGGTAGACCCTTCATATTAGTGATTCCCATCGAATACTATTTCCACTTTACCATTAACGCTCGCTACTGACCAAATAAAAAATAAATAATATATTTATAAGATGTAAAGTTAACTTTATTTACTGCATCTTTCAATTGCACGGTAAACGAGATTTAGCAGGCAACATTTGTATTTGCGCGCTCCCTTATATAAACACTGAAATGATGTAGAAACAGTGGAAAATATGACACGACGTCGAAAGGTGTTTACACCGACTTGAAAACTTTTAGTTTGGGGTTTGACAACGCGTTAACAAGAAATTGAAAGCGAAGAAACGGTGGGAGTTTTAAAATGTATCACACAAAACAATGTTTTAAGGATTATTCATTTAGTCAAAATTCGTTAAAAATATATACATTTTAATATAGATTTCTTGATGATAATAATATTAGAACTAATTTGCTAACAAATCCTGTGTTTTTTCTTATTGCTTGATAGCGTGTTGTAGAGCGCATCGTAACTATCTATACTGCTGTCAAATTAAAAATTTTAAATCATCCATTTATAAAGTTAATTTAACAGTTTAAGTCAGATATAAATAGAGTTAGTGAATTGAATAATTTTCCTGGACTCATTATAAATTAGTGAATCAGTTCGTCACTCTGTATGTTATATAAGTACCAATTGCTATAAAGTTAGCTATCGAAGGCAACACATGGTATTCACGAAGTATGGGCGAGGCGTTGTCTTGACGGCAGATGTCGAGTGTCGTGATATTAATATTTAATCTACACAAGTTAATTTCGCACTCCACTCGACATGGCTACAGATATTTTCATAACTGAAGCTTTGCGTACCAATGTAGATTCTGCGACGGAAATCATCGAAAGGCTCAGTTAAACAAACAATATTCATGCTAATGAATATTAATAATTCGAAGCAGCTATGTTATTAAAATTATTTTCGAACAATGTCAACGAGGTTTGGTATCAACGCTCCAGAATTCTTAGTAATAACTTTATGAGGATGAAATACCTAGAAGTAAGTTGCAAAGAAGAAACATCACCGTCGTAAAGGAATATATTTACAGGCTCGTCAGCAAATCCGCACCAAGGAGACTCACAATTTGTCGCGGTGCGCCCGCGGCCACCCGCTTATGAAAACTCAGGTAAAGAGAGCTTCCAAGCAAACAATTTGTTCCGCTTACACACTGAATAAATATCCTTATCCGTGTAACGGATTGGAATATATTTTTCTCCTCACCAGTCGAGCAGGCCGATATTTTTTAAGTAAACCCTATTTACTTTCTTCCACTAATTCTGTTTACGTAATCATAATATTAACTTATGACATCAAAACACTGGTTTTATCGTTGACTTGAAGAATTTTCTTTATTTCTATATTCATTGATCGTTATTTGACATCTCCATATAATTTAATTCTCATGAAGTATGTATGTGTGTATTAAGATACGTATTTGACACGTTTATTTAATTTATTCATTCTACTATATTTTATAATAACAATAATATTATAAAACATTTTCAACAATATTTAAATATCTCTGAAACGAGCATCTTGAGTAAGAACATAAACAATCAAAATACACAATTATTTAAAGTCATTATGTTTCAACTCCCGGAGGAATCGTAATGACGTTCTCAACTCAATTATTACCATCCAGTGCCGTAAAGCAATCACCATAATGGTCCACTTAATACAAACGATGTCTCCAGTAAATATTACATGTACAGTTATCGACAAGTTCTTGTAGCTATTTATGTAAATAATTATTTTCCCCTAATTGCAGGATGCCGGTCGGTTTCGACACTAATGAACACAAATGTAATAGATATTTTCTGACCCATAATAATGTTATAAATCAGTGTTATGGCCAAGGTAAGATGGAAGGCAAGATTTTATACAGTAAATTATTTTTATATTTATGGTGTGTATTATATTTCAAATAGAAATGATTACGTTTAAAATATGATGCTACATTTATTTTGAAATTTAATATTTGAGAATGTATGTTTGAATTAAACGGTTGGTATTTAACATGAATTATAAGTATATAATTATGACAATACCGACATCGATTATTTATTATCATTTTAATTATACAGGTCGATTCACGTATGAATTTTTATCTTTAATCTCGGAGTGTCGGAAGGGGTAAGTGTTATTGCTCTGAAACACGTACCTATAATTGTTGGTGGTGAACGAAATATATGTTCACGCACGCCTTCACGGAACGGAACTAACTCGTTCCGGATTGTTATGCGTGAATTGACAGGGGTTGCCTATCAGGTACGTAGAACATTTAAATAGTGAATATGTATTTATGTATATATATTTATAGTAATTGATCGAACTAGCTGAAATGTACCAAAAACGCTAATGTGAGATCATGTGTCTCGTAAGGAGTTTTGAGAAGTGTAGATAGCTATATGGTAAGGACCACAGAAGTCGTAGAATTGCTAAAAAGCACGTACCCGGGTTTTAAGTTGAGTTACGTAAATACTCGTAATCTTACTCTCGGAGCGAAGTTGTATGCAAGCTTTGTAAACAGCGCAAAGGTGACTCCGTTCCACTTCAACTAACCCAACTTCAAGCCAAAATGTGATTACGTCGTCAGAACCTAATGCCGACTCTTCCCACCTTTATTTAACTTTTTCTTAACTTCTAACAGTGGTAATGTTGTGGTAGTTCAAAAAAGCAATTTCGCGATCCCACCGACTCGCGGTTTATGATAATACTGCTCAGTCCTGTCTATAGCTTTGTTCAAAATTGTGCAATACTTGTTTCAAAACTGCGCTCGTGGTTTTCAGGTACCTTACATAATGGCTGGGGGAAGTTAGTTTTGGAATCTTTGTTTGCAAAATAATAAACGGTATTGTTTTTTTAGACTCTTTTTGAACACAATTAAAATATTCCATTTATTCAGTTGAGTCTCTATACATTTTTAAATACAAACATCGACGCTGAAATAATTTTGCAACAAGGCAGATGTAATATAGCTCAGATATAGCCGGCGGTTGCGAGGGCGGACGATGTCGGTTCCGGAGCGGCTTATCACTATCGATAACGCGCTCTACATACGTACTGGTTGCCTTTATTGTACGTATTACACATGACCCATTTTGAAAATAAGAGATGATTTGTTTTAATTTAATCATAATTATTTATTTAAATAATAAACCTTGAGACAGACTGAAATAATATGAAGTAATAAGTTAAAATAGCTACGCATAAAATAAATCAGTGTAGGAGACAGCGAGCGCGCTATCAAAACGCCATTTATCAGCTCGTCTCGTTAAACACTGATCCTCTTTTTATAAGGCGATCGTGCAGAAACTGAGATAACTCCGCTTATTTCGGAAATTAGTTCGAAACTACAACGTTATCGAAACTTGTACACGGCTCGATTGGCCCAATCTGTGTAATATTACACAAGTTCTTGATTAAATTTAATAAAACCAAGACGGTTACCTAATTGCGCACGGAAAGTTTCATTAACGACTGTTCGATTTCGCACGGAGTTTCGCTAGATGCGATCGATCTGTCGCCTTACGCCTGTTCATCTATACTCGCCTGCAACGTCCGTTTACTTCAACGAACAAAAGATTAAGGTATTATAATTCTATATCACGGTTGCCGATTGAGTCATTTGAAAGCGAGGACGGAATTGAGAACGCGCCACTTGCGTTAATGAGATATAAAGATATTTTATTATTGATTCATGATGATTACTTTTGATAAAGCTTGATGAATAGCTTTCTTCGCGACCTTAATTAAGTTTTAAAAAATATTAAAACTCAAGTTTTTTTTTTATTTGGCTTGGCTTGACTTTATATTTATATTTTCCAGTGTAAGTCGAATGCAATTAACAATGACTGCCTTTTCAAAATGCAAAGTTAATACGCAATTATTATTTTTATGTTTTAATTATTATTCGTATTACGATGCGATAATATTTATTGAATTTAAACGTTGAGGTCAAAAGTTAATGATAGGTAATTCAATTATGCACACTGCAAATAAAGTAAATATACTATAAAAAAATAACAATTTGATTAAACAAATAAAGAACAAAACACTGTTAAGAATAAAATTAGCTTAATAGGGATATTGATATATTACACTGAGAATGAAATATTTAATTTTTTGCATAACAATATAATAAAATAAATAAAATGTTATTTTTTGATTCTTATTTTGAAGTTTAACTAGTTTAATTATATATATATTTTTAATTGAGCAGTTGTTATAATTCCTAAAAAACTGATCTTGATATTTGTGAAAAATTTTAAAATTGTTTTATATTATTAGAAATAGAATTCATTCAACAAAATTAAATAAAAGAAAAATATATTGAATATAAAAACACATGCTTTAAGTAAAGGTAATGCAATCACAAATAAATTATAAAATTTTAAGTTATAAAGTAAAATGTAATTTAAAAATACACCCTTTTTAATACGCTGCAAAACTGCAGTAATACAAATCAATTATCCCGTCAAAGAGTAAGCATTTTATTAAAGCTTAGTGCACACCTCGTTAGCTCTCACGAAGCCGTCTTTGCGGTTAATGCTTATTAAACTTCGTGTTTACTGTATAATTGTGATAGCAGTATCTTTAGCTTATTAACTCTTGGCTAAGAACAAATTTAAGTTTAACTTGTTAATGGCACAATTACCTCACTTCTGTATAGTGTAATATTTACAATATTGTATACTCCAACTAAATATATAACCCATGTTAAAACATCCGCTGGACGGTGTGATAATACAAACACATCAAACCTGAAAAACGAATCGAAAATAAAACCAGTATTAATTTAATAGAAACTTCTCTTCATTAGTTTCAGTCGTGCGGTCGAGTGAGCACACAAATAAAAATGTTTGATCTCCCAATGGTTATACAATTGGAACGATATTCGAATCATTACAATCGTTCAACCGTTCCAGCTGTTATTGTCGGTACTAATAAACAGTTGATAACTTCTCTATACAACTGTCACAATATATACTGTACAATGTCATTCGTTTCCTAACATGGACAAGCTTTGATATAATTTTTAAACTGGATATTTATTGTTCAGCGGATAATACAGTCCGCAACAAACATTGAAGGAGGTCAAGTCAATGTTTTGATATTACCTACGTGTTTCATTCAGGAAACTGAAATGAAATCATTATTTGTGCGTATTGCGCTTCATGTTGGTCCAATATAAAATAAAAGTGCTGTAAAATTTTATATTTAATTTTAAATGCCATACCATTTGGCATTATACGAGGCAAATCGAGGTATTTATCGTAGGCGTGAAATTGCGTGGATTTTAATTGGCTTACATTTTATTCTACAATAGTTTTATTGTTATCGTATAATCTCGTAACGGTACGCGATTTTATTATTGATAAGGAAGTTCTAATCATAATAATCTCTACTTATATTTATAGTGGGTTAAATTTATTTTCAATATATATTTCGTAAAAAAAATTAAAAGAATTAAACATTACAAACTAGGAGTATTTTAAAACAGGGAGTTTTATAAATTTCTTCAGGAGCTTTAACCTAACATTTCTGAACAAATTTCGTTAAGCTAGTAACAAAACGTATGACAAAACGTCGTCGCACACCCAACAATACTAATAAGCCGCAAGTCGCAAGCGACATAGTATATAGGTAGGACAGCTCTCGAGCGAGTCAAGAGCACACCGCATTCGTTAGCATCCACGTGACGAACACTCTCCATCCCACTCTGTCGTACTCCTCAGCTCTTTTCATTAGGAAGTAATTCAGAGTACCGGGCACTCTTCCGCTTCATTCCTCCACGTTTGTACCGGAGAGTGCTCATGGCCCCGCTGATTCAGCTAAGGCTTTTGTGACAAGATTAAAGAGACACGTTTTCTTAGTGAAGCGCCCGAGCCCCTATTCACCCTGCGCTAAATTTAAAATTAAGGGCCGCTTACGATGTAAGAAACGAAGTGGACTTTTATGAATAAAACTTTTACATATAAAATACGGTTCGCTTACATTATTGAATATGTGTTAGTACATTAAAATGTTATTAAATATCGTATCGACTTATTAAAATAAATAAATGAAATCTTTTTATAAATGGTATAAATCATATGAAAGGTTTTGATGAACACCAACAAAGGTTGTGAGATATGAGAGTGACGGTTCTCACCATATTTCAATATTTTTTTATTGTCGAGTAAGCACAGTTTTTTATAGCAATAAATCGTAATAAAACTTTATAGATATAGAAAACAAAAAATATATCATAAGAAGAGAAGAATAATAAAATTATTTAAAAAAACAATCAAAGTAAAATATTGTGTAAATAAATAAGTCTGAAAGCTCACTCAAACAACAAGATACGGTGAAACAAATTGAAATTGACATAAAAATACGATTCCAGCTTTACAAGAAATGAGAACAAAATTAACTTTTGAACACTTCTGGCGTTTGTATCTGTTATTTAGTTTTAAAATCTTTGGAGTTGTCCTAGATTCGTGGGCGACATCGTCCAGTAGTATAACAACTTTTGCCAAGATGATACTGTCACTTCCATGAAATTATTCTCTCAAAAGGTGTAACCAATTTGGAAATGCACTTTCAGGTACAATACTCAGAATGTTCAAGTTATGTATAACTAAGATTGATATTTATAACTAGAATATAAAATTTCTGTGACATTGCAAGATACTTCTGTTATGAATGAGTTACTAGTAGAATAGTAAATTTCAGGGTATATGTAACCTTTAAATTGAAACACAGTTTCTATAAGGGTAGAACAACCTGTGTTGACCCCTGGTCGAGACTATTAAGTGGGGTCGGCTCCGTAAAACGTCCCCGGGGATCACAAACCCGATTTACGGGACATGGAATGAGCAATAAAAATAATAATTATATACATTGTTTTGAGTAAAGAAGGTAGGGGATAATGAAATAAAATTACCCTTCAATCGTTAAAGATACTTTGCTCTTTTGTTTATATTGTGTTCTATACTGCTAATTGATGGTTTTTGTAAGTGAAAATATATAACATTTTCAGAGTAAAGATGACTTGCAAAAATATATCTTTTTGTATTCTGTAATTTTTACTCAACCGTGGAATAACAGCTTAAGGATTTAGAATAATTATATTAAATTACACAATTTATTTTATTTTTAAATAATAATATTCCATTTTACATCAAAAAAATAAATTAACGGGATCAGTATAAAAGACTATCAATTATACAAAATAATTAATTGGCCTAATAAATTCCTTTCTACGGATTGGATGTTCGTAACAAAATATTTTCAGACTGCATAAAATTAGCCGAGGAATGTATTTACGCAAAAAGCGTATCGAGGGATCAATCTGGGTTTATCGCCGGACAAAATCTATAGCGCGTGTGTAGGGCACGTACCATCTTATCGTGCCGCCGATCGCGCGGAGCGATATTAGCACCATTCGTCTTTGTCATGCCGTTTCCTAATTTGAATAATCGCAGGTGAGAATAGAGAGTGATTTGCTGAGACATTAATCCGTAAGCTTAGAAGTACATTATGAAGATCTTACAAATGTATTTGCAATAAAACATAGATACAATTAATAACACATTATCACTTCATTAAATCAAGTATATAAAATAAAAACAAAAAACACCGATGAGCGGTAATGAACACAGAGAGAATTATTTCATTATACCGCAAATCAAGTGTTAAACAAATATTTAAAAAGGAGAAAAAATTCAGAGACTACAAAATGTTCCTCATCTCTGGCTACTTGGAAACGTGAAACCGATTTAATTTATTTTTATCGCAGGGCTTTATAATTTCATTTTCGCACTTTCCATTTCGAGAGAGCGCCGGCGCCGCGGCACGCCGCTCTATCCGAATGAGATCTCGACGAAATCAGGTACAAAAGAACGATAATGAACGTTCACTGCTAGCTACGTAATCTAAATTATTATACGAGTTGAAATTCTTACTTGGCAGCAAAAGAAATCTACTTTATCTCCGGCACTGCGAGATTTTTAATAAAATTAAAACGTCCGAGTCCGAGAAGGGCCCCTCTCAATGTTGCAACAGTATTTCGATTCAAATTTTCATTTGACTTCCGACAAGAAGTTTAAATCGACTATGTCGGATTCTTGAGGAGTAATGCAGAATCTTTATTTTCTGAAGATAATAAATAAAGGAAAATTCAAATATTATTTCTAAAACAAATCATTTTTATTTTATAATATATAAAAATATATATTGTTTTGAAATTATTAAATACTATAAACCTCTTATTTTATTGTTATTTAAGTATCATGGAATTTTACAATTAAGTGTATTTTATTGATATATTAATTGTTACAAAAAGTACATTATTCATCATATTAAACGTAATAAAAATGTAATACATTTAAAATGTAATCAAACTGTCACTAGAATTACTGAAGCATAGTAACTTCAACGTCTATATGCCACTAGGTATCATGTCACTACTGGAATGCAGGCGAGGCGACGGAAGGGGTGTGAAACTTTCCGCGTTACCAAAATACACGAGCTACAAGCCTCAGGCCTTATCGCCTCCATGGCGCCATTCATTGATTCTTACCGCTCCACTGCACTAACTCTATTTTTCGACTTCCTTATCCAGCCAGGACAGACTTTTATTAACTTTCTAACTTGTTAAACATAACTTTCAGAAATATGAGATAAGTAAGATTCAGCCCTGCAGAGATTTGAAAACCTTACATTACATTTCTCTGAGAGTTAATATTATTAAAAATCTTTTTATGAATTCTATAATTTTTATTGCTAATAACAGAAAGTCAAGAAATTAAGAAATATTGTAGCTATATTGCAAGAATGGAAATGAAAAAGTTTTTCTATTTTTTGAAATACCATTTCGGTAATCAGGAATTGTCACATCAGTGAGCTCGACTGTAATTAGCCAAATGCAGCACGTAACGTGACTCAGGCAATGAGTCCCATATCAAGGCGGCTCCGGCCGTATTGTTCCCCGTAATGATTATATAACCGTACTTTTACTACACATTTAAAATTTAAGTGGTCTTAAAATTGTACGGAAGATTGTGCAGTACTCTATTTCACCTCAACGAAGCGTAACGAACTGAAAAGGGTGTTCGTTAAATCCGAGAGTAAGTTTGTTTTACGAATATATGGTAGTGAATTCAACAAAGAGTAGCATTTGTTAGAGAAATTGAAATATTTAGTAAAAATGTTGCATTCTTAAGACAAACAGTGTAATGTCAACAGGCAATATTATTTTAAACAAATTGTTTGGATGGATAAAATGTTTTGAAGTTCAGTGCATTCAGTTTATAAAGCACCTTATTTGAAATAACAACGAACAGCGGATGTCTAACTTAAATAAGATTAAATATTCCTAGCCGACAGCAAGTTTCTTCAAGGAGCGTGTGTAATCAAAATCTGCACTGGAAAACTTTCTTCGGAATCTCCTAGCAATTGCAGAACCTGGTCGCCGGTAAAAAACTAAAATGAACCTGTCGCTTAAACTAATTTCATTTCCAACTTTTGTGTTAGAATAGTTTTTATCATGTTTCGCAGGTTTTTTACGAAGCAACTTGTTCACAGTTAAAAAATCAATTTCTCAGAACCGACGGGGAGGCAACTTGTAAAGTGTTTACTTCGCGAGAGTGCGACATGGTAATGTAAAAGAAACTCTACTCAACATTTAAATTTTTTAATGAAATTACGAGGAAAAATATCAGTACACATAAGTTTTGTGGAGAAGAGTTGAAATACATCCACCAAATGTATCCGTTTCTATTAAAATGTTGCATATCTATGTTATTAGCATTTAAATAACAATGTTATTAAATTATTAATGGCAAGGCAAAACATCTCGAAGATACAGAAAATAATTGATACAAATAGTCGTAATAATGATAAAAAATAGATTCTGCGAGAAACATTTTGAAAGCAGAAAAACTATTAAACGTGACTAAGTAGATTTGCGACAGAGCAGAGTGGCCCTTGTCCTTCAAGAACGCAATTAGCTCACTTTTTGCTGCACTCTGTATTTTGACTAATGATTGGACGCGGAACGCCGCTGCGGTTGTTTGCGTTCACAACAAACGCTGATTTATCGCTGAGCTCTATACAACTACTCCCTTTATTTGGACGCGTATAATTTATAACCATTTATTGCTTATATATTCTTATTGGCTGTTATTGTTTTATATAAAATTTTCTTTTTTTAAAAACTCTTATAGGAACAACAATTAAGTTGAATAATGTTATAATACATTTTGTGAAAGGAATGTTAAAATTATATTGAAAATGGAAATATTGTTTACATGCCAAGAAGAAAAATATTTTAAGTTTCAATTAATTCATACGACTAAAAGATTATTTAAATAAATCACATACATTAAACCGCAATAACACCAGTAGGAGTTTCTAGCATTCACATATGTGAGAGGAGTGCAAGAAACTTGGCACCGAGCAAGCGGTCCTGCAAATCTGTACACTTAGCTTATCAGTTCTGATTCATACTAACATTGTATACACACTGACGTTCCACGGAACACACACACACACACACATAAAAACATGAATGTGTTGCCCTGTTACTGAATGCTCTACCAGACGTCATTTTATTTTGTGGATAAGAAGGCTCGTATGGCCCGGGGATTCAGCGACGCTTTGTCAAGGGAGAAAAGAATGGATCGTGATGAGAAATGTGCCGGAATAATTTATCTTTGGGTTAGTTTAGGAAGAAGCTTGTCTCATACAGTACGGACGAAGGCTTATTTCTAATTCAGGGGCTGTTTTCGAAGGGAAGATGAAGCGCTGCGTGTGAATAACTGAATACAAACGTTGACGCGCATAGTTCCATCGAAATGATGGCGCCGAAGCTTAATCTAAACAATGTCTACCTGCGTGGAGCCATAACAAAACGGATATGGATAGTCGTCAATATCATTTATTCTCTAGTAGGTAATATAAATATAACAGCGCACGTGCCGTTTATGGCTTAAGATGTTGGGGAGTGAGTACAAAACTGCTTAAGATTTATCGTCCGCTGTAAACGCACGAACTAAGAATTTGTTTACTCGACAAACAGCGATATTAAAACCTCTTCTATTTTCATTAAATTGTTTTATTGAGGGAGGAAAAACTTAAATTGGAGTGATTAAAGCGTGTACCCTTCGTGATTGATTTCTTGGAGATGCTGCCCCTCGTGCCGCCTGGCTACTATTGTACCCACTGATTTATTTCAGTTTCCTCGTTTTTATTGCGTACTCAGATCTTATAACGAAATAGTTACGGCTGTTAAAAGGTTTTATTTGTTAACCTTCGGCATATACGGCAATAAAATAGATTCCTAACCAAAGAAGCGTACGCGTTTTAGATTTATAACTGAATCACGTGAAAAAGAAACAAATTTGCCATATAGAAGGATATAAAACTGGAGATATAGCATAAATTTATCGGGAAATTGTTGAAATCTCTGTATAATAAAATATTTTCTATTGAATATTGTATGAAAAGAGCTTCACCGGGCCCGCTCATTTCACTTCATTTTACTACCTACCTTATTATGCGGAACCTTATTTTCAATGTAAAGTAGTCCGGGTGTTAAGATATGCGGAATGGGACAGAACATCACTTACCTGGAATGAAAGATATACGATTAAGTACACAAATATTGTTTATTTATATAACTTAATATCTAAAAGAAAATAGAATGAAAAAAGGAGATAGAAGTAAAATGGTAAATATAGCGATGATTAGATTTAAAGTGTTACGACCTCCCCGAGTCTACGATCAAATTCACTGAATTTACCGCCCGCTGATGATCCGCTAAAACTTTACGCACTTAATAAACTCCTAGGAGAATTAAAATTCCTTTGGTTTAACGACAATCGTGTCGGAGGACAGTTAACTCTTAAATTATGCTTTATTGTAGTTTTTCTCATCAAAAGTGAGGGATTAAAAGTAACTTTGATTATACCATGTAATTTAATTGTTTATCATATTAAATATTACTCATAACTTTTATCATATATCATAGTTTTTATTTTCTTACTAATATCAGGGAAATTATTTTTATATTTTATGATTTGGGACTTGTTGTTTTACTGTTTTGTAACTAAATTGACGTTTGATCGCTAGATGGCGTTGAGAGACGTCATGCTTTATTTAAATATGCAAATGATTTTTGAGTGTGCGGCGTAGTTCGGCTTCAGGTTTAGCATAAACAAATCAGAGCGCGTAGTTACTGGCTGAGTAGTAGACAGGCGGTGGGAATAAATAATCTCGCAGTCGTAAATCAGCAGCGCGAAATTTCCGACTAATGTGGATGTAAAAGACAATGCCACATTCTTAGTTGTTTGTGCGTATTCTTGTTAAATGAGCCTTGTCTCGACAAACTAACTTCTATTTAGTGTAAACACTGGTTTCCTTGCTAGTTAAGTATAATCTAATTATTATTTTACAGTAAAGTGCCTTATATTTTTTTTTGTTATTATCTCTTAAAATAATATTATATTATATCTATTGTGTTTAAAAGCGAAACAATATAGGCTTGAAGAATAAATTTTATAAAAAGTTATCAATATAAATAATTGGAGATAAAAACTGGACTATATTAAATCAATGAGAAACATTTAATTGGTTGTCTCTGAATTAACAAAGTTAACGGGTTAAGTAATGGCAATAATAATATTTCGTATGCTCCTTTAGTTTGTATCTGGGAGAGCTTTATCAGTAATTGAACACGAACTATTACATTTAGACCCGGAATTATATCGGAAACTTCGGATTCAGACCTTCCTGCTAAAATACGCGGTAATCCCGACAAAATCCCGCCTTTATTTATGTGCAATGTTAAGTGGATTTTGTAATTCGAAACGATCTACTTCATCCTTTATTCCAAACTATACATAAATTATAATGTGTTAAGAAAAGAATTAGTTTCAATTAATTGGGAATTTGAAAATGAATTTCAATTTTAATTTTACTTACATTTTATATATGAACAGGATTTATATAAGAAATATAATAGTAATATAACAATAATAAGTTACGTTGCTAAAGTACATTATAAAAAGTAAATGACCGTTTTAATTCCTTATAATCCTGATATGTCAGAAATTATTTAAAAAATGTGTTACGTAACGAATAAACGAATATAAATAGAATATAGAAATAAAAAGTGACCCAGATTACCTCACAACGATTATTACATGCCCCGAGGAGACGAGCGCCGGACAGCTGTCGGGCACTGTCTACAACCTCAACAATTATAATATTTGACTTTAATATTGAAAATTATTGATGATTTATAATGTTTTTATTTGAGTATTTCGTGGCTTATGTATTTAAATTCCATAAATAATTATTTGTTATGTTTATTAAATTTTCATTTTAATTTAAAATTGTAGCGTTGTGGCTCGAGTAAGATATTAAATATTTACTGTCTCCGGTTAAAGATGTTTCTGGCAGTAACCGACCATTAAAGTTAAAGGCAGCAGTGTAAATAATAACAGCGGAGTCCGCTCTATCGCGTTGTTTTCAACCGTTAAGCAAATAACGAAATGTATCTTTCTAAGATTGCACAAGTTTTTAAATATGTACTTGCTTTATTTATTTATGTGTATGTATTTTAAAATATTTGTTGTCATTTTGTTTTTTTTTTGGCCTATTTAATATATTCAGGAGAGAATTAAAATAATTATATTATAATGTTTTTTTATCAAATGATAAAAGAATAAGAAAATAACGTTACAAATATATAATTTTATTATAATTGACTCTGTAAGATGAGCTACGAATTATTTATAGTTCGTAATAGACTTCTAAATAAATTACTTAATCTACTTAATACCGCGATTTATGCGACACGTAGAACGCACTACGGCCTGTGCTACGCTGCTACAGCTCACACCTCGTAGACCCTGCTGCTACGTAAATGTAGATGGTATTGTAGTTAAGCTATCTCCATTAAATAAAAAGCGACTTAATTAGTAAAATATAAATCGAAACTGCAGTATTTTACAGTTAAATATTACTTTAAATAAATTACTCCAATTCGATTAACTGTTCAAACTGTTAAAGTTTGTTATATCTATATATAATACTAGTTTCAAGAACAAGATGCGGATCTAATGACAAAAAGACACCTGACTATTAGGATAATTGATATTGTATAGAAACGGAGATCATCTATGAATAGAAAGCATTAGCGTATAACGTTGTCAGTAGCAATGAGACACCTCACGTGACGTTGATAAAGGTCTCGTAACCTATGTTTTCAGATTCTCCATTCGCAGCGAAAACGTGTCATTGGCCCAGCTATCTAATTTACCCAAAGATAATCCACTCTTTCAAATAGAATTCCAGTAATTCAACATGTATCCTCCGAGAATACGGCTTAGTACACTTTATTACACAGCACTCAACTACGTAAATAGAAAAATAATATCGGCAAAAGAGTCGGCTTAACCAGAATATTCTTATGCTAATAAGGTGAATATTAGCTTGGATAGTTCTTAACGCTTACTTTAACGTTTATAGAAAAAATATTTTCTGTTCACTAAATGAATAATAACTAATAATACAATGGTTACATTAAATATTAAAATGAGATCTTTACATTCAATTACTTTAAATGATTTGAATATACATAAATTGTTATAGGCCGAAAGTAAGCTCTGGGGCTTTCGGCAAGATGCTATAATATATTTGAAAACACAACTCCATTAAGTAATTAAGGCAGACCAACACAAGTATTATCAGTATTAAGAATTCATGATATGCGAACCGTCGTAAAAGGTACATTAGCAAAATCTATATCTCAAGGATTACTATAAGAGGACTTATTTGGCGGTTTGAGGATAAAATAAAGGCTTATTCGACATAAACGTGCATGGAACATTGCCTCGTATGGGGATTGTCTTGGAGTAAGCAAATAAAGTAATACGGGAGAGTCACCTGGCTCCCAGTATTCGTTCCCACGCGTTTCAACGTTGCCACTTGCTATATAATACGTTAATTTGCTTTTGTTCCTAAAGTAAGCATCTATTTCGGTTACTAAGTCTACTTTGAATGTAATCTTCACGTAGTTGAAACATGTGAGGAACAATGAAATGTCGAAAGTAACGTATGCTTTTGATTTTGTAATCGGCTTATATTTTAACAAGAACACCCATTGCTGTTATTTTAATTAAAATGTAAATACATTTATATTTCTGAATAACACGTTGAATATCATGAAGAATTCAGTTCTCATTTAATATATTGTTATATATATATATGACGAATATATTAAATCAAATAAATAAACTGAAGTCGAGTTATCAAAGTAACACTTCTAATTATGACATCGTTTAAGCACAACACTTGAATGAAACTTCTGCTCGAGTAATCAACAAGCAGGAGATAAAACCGAAAGTTTAATCGTAATTCACGATATGATTACAGGATCCCCAACCATCAAAGTTGTCGAAAGGAACGATGTTGAGCAAGCGTGAAATAATTAAGGCAAGATAATATGCTCGGGCTAATGAACCGCCCTGTGCCGCTACCAAGATAACTTGATCGACTTTAATTGTGTTGTATTAATGATATAGACTAAATTTAATGACATAACAAATAACCAAAATATTTTTTATTAAAAACATTAAAATAAAATGAATCACATTAAACTTTATTTTAAAAAGAATAAATGAAGTTGAATTAAATTTACCGTTTTAACTATGATTATATATAAAATATATTAAACATATATACTTAAATTTCTTGAGAAAATTCATAATTTTGTGAACATATTTAGAAGTAAATTGAGTATAATAACATTAGGATAGGTGAAGTTTCAGAAATTTCGAGGATAGTTAGTGAGATATATGCTTGATGAGCGTCCCGATGTCTTCTGTCGTCTTGCTTAGGTGGATTATGTTCGCGCCATTAACCGCCGAAATTGCGTTTCCCTTCGACCCGACAACCTTCAATTAGACACGTCTTTCCAATTTAAATTTTAAGATCTTATAATACACTATAAATATTAAAATAGGTATATTTAAATCTCTCTATTTTATGTTATAGACTTGACTATGAAAAATATTTATGTTTTTGTGTCAAACGAGAATTTAATTTCGTCAAAATTGTTTTTACATTAAAAATATGCTTTGTCCAGAATTTGTACGGTATGATGAGAGATGGACGGAGTTTCGGAGACGTCAACGATCAATCAACAAACTGACTAATACAATCTATCAATACGTCACGGATGACGTCACACCAGATGGCAGCAGCGACGGGAGATATTAAAAATCAATTTCCACTAACTTCTGTTACAACAATTTTAAAATATATATTTTTCATTTTCGTCCTCATTCCCTTTAGTGTTATTTTATATAAAGTTATAACGTAACGATTATATGTCTTGAAGATGTTTACGAGGAAAAGCATTACATTTGGTGCAATTCGAAGTCAAACACTATCTATCGAGTATAAAAATATCTATTTGTTGCATCAACAAAATATAGCGCAATCGATTTAAAAGCTTAGTGCAGAGAAATGTGTCACGCAATATTTTGTTGCTTTCATATTTTCTGCAGTTTTTAAAATAATTGAAAACGCTTGATATAGATAGTCCCAAATGTTTAGGCACTTTATAAAACGGTGAAGTCAAGCGGGGCTTTGTTTCACCGTTTTAAAAATTTACGTGTAAATTGGATAAAAGCCTTTATTTATATTTAATACCGGTCAGAGAAACAAGTTAATCGCGGGCGTTAGCGTCCACGCACGTAGATATTCTGATCGGACACTTTTATGACATCGGACACTCCGCGTTAAATGCGGCGGCTTAAAAAGGGTTGATGGCAATAGCCTTGTCACCTCAAAAGGCTCGGGACATAACGCTACCTTCATCATAGCGTGGCCGGACGTTCATTGATAATTAATGGGTGGTGCCACTGTAACGAAAACAAACGACGGGTGGCACGCGTACGATAACGATTAATATCTTTGCAGCAAAAACAAACCTACGCTCGTAGTCTTGGTGTGATAAATCATATCTCCGAGGCGCAAAAATAAATGAGTCTAATGATAAATGGCGACGATTCACGGAGCGTCGATGAGTCTGGTGAGTTTCAAAATTAAACCCTTTAGACACGTACCGTATATTAAGAGATTTTTGTCTAAAATGTTAAAATCATAATCCTCCTAAAAAAATTATACATTTTATTGGTTTATTTAAATGTTAAATCTTTATACAACTTCAATGAATTGCTGAAGGCGATACTTCTATTTCTTCAATACGATATTGAAGATTTACAGCCGCAAATCGGCGAACAGCTCGATGGATATTGTCAATCATTCAGTAAAGAAAAATATCCCAACTGCGAACTGTCAAATATTTATCTTTTTTCTCTTACCCTAGCAATGTCAATATTTGAGTCTGAGGAATTTTGGAATGTAGGTATTGAGACTTTTTCCTTTGCAAGTTATTTTGCGAATTCGTTTTAAGGAAATGAACATTTTTTTTGTATTATTTGATTTAGCGCTTTATTGAAATGCTTCACTTAAGTTTTATTAAGTTGGAACGTAACTTAAAATATTTATCAATGTCAATGTAATGTATAAAATTAAACTGTTACTAGACACAATTATATACCCAACAGACACATAATTGTATCATAATGTAATTGTATCACTTTTAAAATTTTTTTATTTGTTTTTTCAGTTAATTTATTACTAGTTTCTGATAAAAGGTTATATATATTTTATAGGAATAAGTGCCAAAGCTAGTAGTAAGCTGGAATTGACACTGCAGACTACTAATTATGTTAGTGATCCCCTCCCAAAGTAAACGACTCCACTTTCTGTTCAAACAAGCACTCAAGTTTGCCAGAAAAATTCGCAAACCCACTTATTTAGCTCCCTAAGGTACCGACAACGACTATATAACGTACTTGATACACCAAACAATTCTTATAAGACAAGATAATAAAATATAAACTTACTTTGTGGCGTCCGTCGCGCGGAATTTATTTACTCTGGATCAATTTGAATATTTTAACATCTTCCCTTAATACTTTGTCGTGGGTTAGATTTAATAAAGTTATATCATTTTCATATTCATTAATTATACAAACAAATACTGTGTTTTCATATAAATATCGTTTTAGGTTTATTGTAATATTTCAATGTATATAACGTTTTAGAAATTGGGAAATTTTTGCTTACACTCTCATAAAATGAATAAACTGTCTAATATTTTACGATTTTTTAAATACTCTGTGTAGTTTATAATTGTTATAAAATATTAATTTCTTAAAGTTCAGTTCAACCAATAACAGTTCTGTAAAAAGAATACAAAACTCTCTGGATATAATATTTTGGAACGTATTGATCCCTTAGGATCGTATGTTCGGTTTCGTTCGTGGAACTTTTCAATCCCTTGGTGTTCAGGGAGTTGCATTGGACAATCTTATCAGAAGGAGGGAGAGATTTTCCAGTGTCCGGCCTCTCACCTCAAAGGATTTCCCTCGGCGCCATGGAACGTTTGTCGATTGGATTTCAAATTATGATGCGTACAAACCCTTTAGGATACTTTTTAAAACTTCCCTCGGTTAGAAGTTTTGTTCTATGGGAGATGTGTTATTCTATTTGTAATATTTTTGTGTTTATTATACAAAATTTAAAATATTTAAAATATGTTTTATCTACGTGCAAAATTATTAAACGACAACTGTTTTTTAAACATAAATGAATAAAAATATATTATTAATCTTGAAAGTTAATATAAAGTTATTCTTTTACTGACACTATATCCGTAGATATATCTAATGTCCGCTCAGTGCACTTTTAGTCTGAATCGCATTAGACTCTACGCGGCCACGACGGAGGTAATGCCATTGCAATATCCAAGATCAGATTGTATTGGCAAATTGGATCAAATGCAGCGATTACTGCACAAAAGATAAGAGCTCGGATACGGGTACAGAGGTTATATTATCTTGCGGCTATCGCTATATTACTCCATACAAGTTTCATCACGATAGAAATTATCGTACCTTATAGATATATTTCTGATTCTAAATTTTGTATATAAATTTTTGTAAATATGTATGTAATTTATTTAAGAACATAAAATGAATTGACAGAATCCACCATACTAACCACAAAGTAAAGTTTTGTATTGTAGCGTTAAGAATGTAATTAGGACTTTCAATTTCGTCAAAAATGTTTTCGACCGGACCCGTTGATAAATAACCTAACGTCTACTACAGAAATAATATAACTCACCTACCTATTATAATTAAGGATTTTAAACGGAATTAATAATAATATATTTTATAAGAATATATTAAACCTTTAAAATAATACCGCCATTTAAAAAGTAATATTAATATTACATAGCGTATCAAAAACTACAGCCGGCGGCAAGTTATTTGTATCAAAGTGTTTTTGAGGAATGAAAAAATATTGTCCATGTAAACGACAATGCAGATTATTATTACTGCCCGTTGGGGACACATAAAGAGGTCTATAAGAAATGTAGAAATGTAATGGAGAGCTCTCGCTAGATAAGATGTGATTTGGCTGATGTTACAAAAAATATAAAGATTTCTATCTATGTGTATGTAAAATACAAAATCATCTTGCTGATCATCCTAACAACGGGTTTCACTTTACTACTGTCATTATGGGGTGAATTTTAAATTAGCTGCCGGGGCATTATATGTATTATACGAAACTATGTATAAAGGACCGGTGCTCCTCGATTCGCATCCGCACGCATACGCTATGAGTCCTCATTGTCTGCCAGAACTGGAGGTAAACCGATTACGGGCTAGAAATTCATAAAGCCATTGTAATCTTCATGCGAAGCACCTAATGTTTAGTAAGTGGGCTGAGCGTTTTCAAAAAACTTATTTGTTTATTTATATTTTAAGATCCCATGTTATTTCGCTCTTGGTATAATGAAAGAAAAACAAAATATGTTAATGTTTTAATAAACCCATCAAACTGCCGTTGGAATAATCTCGGCGCGACGTGATAAACAGAACGGCACGCTTAGGCTTATCTTTGAATGACGATATCATTATTTCCTTTTTGCAAAATTTTACCGAGCAAAATACAACCCTGAACGGCATACTAATTCGTTCCGGTCAATATATTGATATCACACGAGTACCTTTGTAACTCGAACAGTTATAATAGTTATAATCCATTCACATTAAGATTATAAGTATTTACCTTTTATTAGTTAGTATTAAGTTTTATAAAAGAATGCATCTTGTTATTTAAAGGCTAGTTTCAACCCTTATATGAACTCTCAAAGTCAACCCACATCCGTAACGAATGTCTACCTTTGTTTGTGTAAAGCTACGTTTCATTGTTATTTTGCATTTTGATGTTAATTTTTTTTGCTATTTATGAAGTTTCCGTAGTCGCTGAAGCATGCAAAATTATTTGTTTTGCGGGTTCTCTTGTGAGGAATTGAGGTTTGGTCGTGTGATTTATGAAACACAACGGGCATTCCACGTACGTTAAGATGATTTAGATCACTTGCTAAGGAAGACTAATGCACACCAAAGAAATGTGGTTGTTTTGGGTTATGTAAAGAAGGATAATGCCCATTTGCCACCGCTCAACCATAAATGTGATTTAGTGGAAAATACCGCTTATTTGCATTGCGAATCTATCTTTCTGTGCGCGTAAATATTCGACTTAGATTGTACGTAATAAGGTATGAAATACTATGAATCAGTACTTGCAATGTTCTGGGGGTTTTATAGCTAACTCACATATCTTTTACAAAAACGGATTTGTATCATGTATCATTTCAATACTTTTTTTTCGTTCAATAGAAACATAAAAAGATAAACTATTATATTTTGTTCTAAATAAAGTATAAAATGAGAAAAAACAATAAGTTAACAAAAATAGTGCTAATCTAAGGGTATAACAGAGGCATATCTTTTTAGCAACCTCCTAAGAGTAAATAATAGTTTTATGTCTAGTAAACTACTCGTCAACTTACAAATTCATTAACCGTGAAGCATAATACATATAATATTCATGTTTACAGTCAGAGTAAACAAAAGTAATTTTCATATAAATAACAACCGAGAAGATAGTGTACCTAACAATATTTTTTGAATAAGGCTTTTGGAGTCAGCAAGGGTTGTGTTTTTGTATGCACGTGCCGGAAGCGTTAGTTCGAATGAGGGCTGACTGCCCTTCATACATACTTAAGTGCCTCCGCTTTAGTATCGCAAAAATGTAATTAAAATTCACATCTTCCTGAAGTACCAGTCGTGTGGAGATAACTATATTATTGTTATGTACATTGCTTTGTTCACAGTTGTATATAGATAAACAATGGTGAATTTTATTCTCATATCATACATTTCAAAAATACTATATGTCGCATATATATATATGTAAATAGTTTATGGTAACCAATTCTGTTTTTGTTTAATTTAAAATACTCAAAGTTCTGTATTACAATGTTTATTATCAACATTTAGCAGCCTACTAAATTCTAAAGGCCCCTTTTCCCTCTCTCTACTTGTTCCGGTCTATTTTAATTTATGATCTTTCCTTTATAGGGATGGGAAACAAAAACAAACAAATATATTATTAATTCGATAATACATAGTATAATTTATGCCCTTTAACCAGTTGCGTTTGTAACGGTCATCACTCATGCATCCTGTCAGCGAGACTCACTATTTCACCGCCTACCTATTTTATCTTAAGATATACCAACCTAAAATCAAAGAAAAGAAACATATAACAATAAGGATTACACGTAGGCCAAGCACGCAAGCCATTACAAACAAAAGATAACGTTCCTAAAATACAAAGTAAACAGTGAAGGATGGTAGTAAGTTAAGGTGTGGTAGAAAATCATTTTTCACGAATACAGTCGCCTGATAGTAGCTAATGCTTTACCACTTCGTTCCACTGGGCTCGACCGCCATTCTGATAGATAGGAAATGAAGATGGATTACCGTCGCGTGGCTTTCTGTTAGCAAAGTGACGGTGACGACCGCGATTCGATAAATATGGCGACTGCATTACATTATACTATCTGAGTCCGATTAAGCAATATAAATTGTTCGGTTTAAATAAACGCAGACTGGTCTAACGGAGGGCATTCTTCATGTTAATTAAATGCGGAGTCTTTCTGTCATTTTAATTTATAAGTTTATCAACTAAAGCTGTTTTAAATATTGATTCTTTATTGTTTATACTTTCTTTTTAAATATAGAAATACATGATTGTTATATATATAACAATCATGTATTTGTAAATATATATATATATATATACTTTTAAATACATAGCATTGAAAATTAAAAAAATAAATAAAATGTTCTAAAGGAATAAATATTAATTTTGATGTCTTATAATTTAGTAAGCTATCTATTTCAGCCTGATTATTTCATTATAATATTGTATTTTGATACTCATAAATTTTAATGGGATTTCGTTTGATTTACAATCAAACGAAATCTTTAAAAATTAATCAAATTTAGCGATTTATTAAGTTTAATCCCAGTTAAAAAAATAAATTGTAATATTTATAAAGTTAAGAATATTACATGGAACAAAAACATTTGAAATAATTCTCTTTTATTGCGAGCGTAAAATTTTATTGTTGTTCATGTTAAGTAAAAAATGTTGGCGCAGCATAATATCTTAATGGTTTTCCTGAATTGTGTGATAATTTAATGGAGTAAGCCCCGTGAATTACTGAAGGATTTTGAAGCTTACCGGCCCATTTTACATATATTAAAGTCTTTATAATAGACGCTGGTACAACACACGTGAAAGTCCTAACCCTTCCGTTCCCATCAAAAATGTATCTTCTTTTATAAAGAAATATATTGCTGGATAAAACATAAAAATATTCAAGAAAATAAGCCCTGTATTCTAGGCTTATTTTCGAAGATCAGGTCAAGTGTTTCAACTTCAGCGCTGAGAGCACTTTGCATCTTGCAGAATTCTTGCATGCAGATTAAGATAAAAGTAGTAGAAGCAAAATTCAGGACTATTATACTAGGCTAGTTTTTTTCCACTTCAATAACAAAGACGTGGATGCAAGAATAAATCTAATTGCTGAATTTGCACCGTGCTACAGGTTTAAGGGCGGGACTATATATAATTGTGAAGTCATTAACTCGTAGGTGTAATAATCTTGCACTTGTTGTATTTCTGACTCACATTCGTTCCACTTTGATGTGCGTGTTAACAATCTTCTTGATGGGCTCATGTTTACACATAATACAAGTTAATTATTTTCTATGTCTATCTGACTTATTACCCTATTAAGGCCTGTTTAACGTTTGTTTTTTTTTTATTTTAAAGGCTTTTCAGATAAGTTATTCGCATGCGTGTCTCATTAAATTAAGCATGACGATAAATTAAATTGTTACTGTAATTACATTTTTATTTCAATTTAAATAACTTTTGTTTTTATTATTGTCATGATTTTTCCTTTGTATTGCAATTGCAGTAGTAATTTAAATTATTGTTTTATTTAATTATAAAGTGTAACATTAAAGTTCATTTATTGAATTCTTATTAAGATTGAATTGTATGTTTGAAATAAAAGGATAAGCTGACATCATTTATTCAGTTTCTAGTATCATTTGTTTTCGTCAAATTAGACACAATTTCGTCACAGTTCAAAAGGAGCGGCAGTTAATGAAATCCGTCCCGCTTTTTGTTCAATCAAAGAAAAGTACGCACATTTTTTGTTGCATAATCCGATTTTGGACTTTGTCTGGGTTAACCCGCTCATGCGTCCAGTGAAACCGGGACCTGAGAAGTTCGAAATGACATTTCCACGAGGCGAAGTAAATCCAGATTTGTTTGGTAGACTGACTTTCTAATTCCGCCGGAGAAGTTTGTGAAACGTATACCGTGTTCACTAGACCTGGCTGTAACCGCAAGCACCCTATTTCAATCCGTTTTGAAAACTTGTCCCGGTTACTTCACTGGTTTTATAATCACAAAACACTTTGATTAATTCACACCGCAGCGAAACAAAGTTTAGTATACTGAAACGAGATCCCTGTATAAATAGGATTAGTGCAATAACCCAAGGAAGTTTATTGTAACGCTGACCGTTTTTTTGTTGATGATGTTAAGGGAATTATTATTTGAGGTAATTATTTTATAAAGCATAAAATTATAAATTCCGATGAGGTAGTGCTTGTCAAATCATGGAAAATTGCATAATCATATGTCCTGATAAAACGATCTTGAGGCGAATGTATATAATGAGAGTCATTTTTATGCAAGAAATGTAGCCAAGTAGTCTATTTGGCAAAGTTCGCAAAGTTGGCATCACGCAATGGACAGATGGTAACGCTTTTTATCTCTGATGATATTACGAAAATTGCCATTTATATACATTTAATTTAATTTTTTCTGCAGTTAACTGTTTTTTTATTGTTTTTTTATCACATCACACATTTGTATAAAATATGACGATAGGAATTTAACTTAAAAATATATATTATAATCTTATTGCTTTATAAAGTGTTTTAATTCTAGAATACCTGAAATACCTACAGCTTCCTTACTAATAAAAAAAATTATATCCCCCACAAAATTTTTTCTCTGTTTGGTCATTTTCTCACTGACGATTTACATCAAACGTGTGAAAATGACAAAAAGAGTTATGTATATATGTATTCATACCCAGTATATATTATACTGTGTACAAATATTTTTATTTATAATTTGCTAATAATATTATTATATATTTTTTTCAATTTAAATGTCAGATATTATTAAATTAGACAAATGTGAATGCAGGTGCTGTTGACTTCAGTAATCTGGGCGGCTACGTCTGTAATGTAATGCGCAGGTGTACTGCTTGACACCGGTTAAAATAACAAATGTCATTTCCTGACCTTAAAATATTAAATGGCATTTACTACGAGTTTATAGAAATCAAATTGAGAATATTATGTTCGTTTATTTTGTGATAGTAATTTCATCCTAATAGTTAAGAAAAGTAGAAGAAAAAGTACAAGATATTTTTCTATTAGGGATGTGTAGGTTGAGAACTAATTTTTAAAAGTACTTTTATAGGAAATTTATGTACTAAACACAATTTGTTATAGCTTTCTATGAAACCTCTAAGGACTGCTAACCTCGGTCTATCAAATAACGCTTATATTATGATAGATTGGAGTGATCGATTCATATAATTCGAAGCCAAGCAGCAGGGTGGGTTACAAGGCAATCAGCAGACCGTAGGAGGCTTTATTAACCCGTCAGGGCCGTGCGGACCTATCTAATCAATCGCTGCTTGCGTGTCTACCTCGCTATTTATCTTTAGGCGATTGGGGAGATAACTATAGATAGTTTGGTCAAGATTACAGACATATAGGCAGGGGCTCATTTATAAAATAAATCTTAAATTCTGAGTACATATATCGAGTGTGGTTAGTAGATAAGTAAGTTTTATATATTTTTTATTCTTTTAAAATCCTGATAGAAAAAGATATTTTATAAATAAAACTTAATAACCCTGCATTTTAATGTTCTATAATATGTATATGATATAGTATTTATATAATTTTGTATAATGTGAATGATAATAACGGTAATTTATTATTTTACATAAATGTTCAAACAAGACAACAAAGTTTGTTAAAGTAATGAAAAATAGTTAATACATTTTAAAATTTCTAGTTTCCATAAATCACCGAACCTTGAATACCAGTGCGGGAGAAGTTTAAAAGTAAACTCGGCTAAACTCATAGCTGAACTTTCTATTAGATTAAAGTCGTAATTTACTTGATGAGAAGGCATTATAATATCGAATATGAAACCGAATAGCCCATTAAAACCGCAATAATTCGTAAATAGAGGTGTAAAAAGTATAAGAAAAAAAGTCACACTGATCGAGATAACTCCAGTAGTATCTTTAATAAAACCGTATATCATGCAGATAACGAAAGGGTCCGGTTCATTAACGTCAGCACAGATCTAAGGGCAATACGAGACCCGATACCTTTGGATATTAACAAAACAGTTAAGCGAATTCTAGCTGAGCGCAATGAAAAACGACTAAGCCGCAGTAATCCTGGCGAAATGCCCTCTAAGTGTCTCACAATTTAATGCTAAGTATCGCAATTTCAAGACAACGACGAGTCGGTTCTCGAGAGGGTTGAAAAAAATGATACACAGAAGGAGGGGGCGGCAATCACGGTTTGTTAGAGAGGCAGCTGCTTCCAGACCACGATAACACTTAAGGTGTTCTGCAGAATTTCGCACAACCTTCAAGTTGTTGCGGTAAATTGAAACACAAGTTCAATCAGTGCAACTTTGTAGCACATCTTACAACTTTTACAACAACATAATATGACGGATCTTATATGTATACAGCGTTAAGACGTCTTTAAGATAATTTAGTATATTTTGGATGTGGTATTTATTAAAACTAATTATATATTTTTATATGATAACACAAGCGTGAGAAGTTATTAAGATATATTAATCAAAATCTTCTAAAGCTAGTTTCAAGCAATTTATCGAATAGCGTGAGCTCGTTAAGAGGATGAACGCTAAAACCCTCCGCTTAAATTATGTGCGTGTATCTCATTTAGCGCCAACATCTATTATAGAGGTATTTCCATATAAGAAGAGAATAATAATTTCATCAAATTCTTTCGTTAAATGAATATTAATTGATATAAAATGTTATAATATTGGATAAGCCATGTAATATTAATTATAGTTATAACTTTACCATTTTTATTTTTAAAATCCTTTAAATTACTGCTAGATTGGGTAAGCGATGCAGTAATAGTTGGTATTGTGTATATAGCAATAACGTCTATTAAATTAATTGGCAGATATCGTACGAAATAGGGCAGGTGTGCATTGGGCTTTACAACGTCATTACGTAGAATACATGAGGTTTAAGTGCTAGAGCGATTGACTGCGGAAAATCGGAGCTTCGTGTTGCATAAAAAATACATTCAAATTAAAATATACAATACTCTTAATTAGCTTGTGTCCGATGTCAATGACAAAATCTGAAATAGATGTTGAGATGTAATCATGTCACTTCGTTTAATCAAATCGCTCTACAAATAAATGGAGTGTAGACGAATCAATATCATGAATTCCATTTACGATTCAATGTACATCACCAACGTATCAATTGTTCCATCTAAGCGAAGAAAGATAAACGCACAGATCTGTTGAGCGCTTTCGATGAAAAAGATGGAGATTCATCGATAGAATGAGCCAGTTCCAAAGTGAAAAATGTACATTTGGGTGGCGTTAATTCGTTTAATTTCCGGTAAGAGGCATGGAGCGAGGGAAGAGTCCGCTTAGATTAATTCAGCGCTGAGGCTGTTACAGATAAGGACACTGAAATAAATTGAAAATGTTCAGAGATTGATTTGAATACTCGAGAGTAAATATCGAAAGTGGACAAACTTAAGCCAAATGAATCATAATTTTTACTTTTTAATATAATAAGATTAACTGTTAAAATATCAATACATATAAGGCATCAAATTTATATTACGTTTAATGAGTTGAAAATAATAAACCATAGCTTTTAATAATAATAAAGTAGGTGAAGAAAGCTGAATTTACGTGACTTACATTACATTTTCGTCAGTGTTTTAATAGCCGAATCAGATGATTGTCTATTAAATCGCTTATAAAATGGTTAAATTAATGCAATCGGCGCTAGCGAGCTGAGATGGGACATCGTTCGGGGCGTTCGTGATTCGAATGTCAAATGAACCCGATCGGCACCCTCGCTAAGACCTTTGGGCCTATCGGTACTACCAAGCGATTACAGACTGCGATGTTGTATCGATAACAATTTAAATGTGGATTCTTTGTTAAACTTGACATAAATAATTAATGATTAGGAATAGATTAATAATAACATATTTGGTCCATATTTCGTTTTTAAAGTCAACAATTCGTAATTCAAAATACTTGACTCGTAAATAAAGACAAAACGAATGAACAAGAAACGTGTTCCGAAATTTGTAAAATCAAAACGTTCGAATATGCAACAAATTGATTGCCGTGTAGAGGCGCTCGACAAGCACCAAGCCTGACGTCCGATTGGTAATAGCGCATGCTAAACTTATTAGCCAAACGGAAAATGGTATTAACAGACGTACTGTAGACCGTTCTCCCATGAAACTTGATTCGTATGTCAGTTGACAGTGTCAGGTAAGTGATTGTTGCAACCAATCAAAAGCCCAATTGGTGAGCTCAAAGAGACTAAATGAAACTGTAAACTAGTTTTACGAAAAGAGAGCAAAGTCAAAGTTAGACTAGATTCGGAGAGTGGAGTTTTAATTTGAAAAGATAACACTTGTCGACATTCAGTGAAAAGCCCGCTTCCAAAACGTTAAAACAATTTATCCTGGGTAATCCCAGAGTGTCAGATGATAATAAGACTGACATTTAGAGCAAGCCGGGTGTGGCGGTTAATTCCAGTGCGGCGACCGATTGTGACATGAACTAAACCCTGTTGCTACCAGTAAAACCCATCAGGTGCGAGTTGCCTATCTAATATAGTCCAGGCGCAGAGTAGGTCTTCATTTGATTCATTTTGTAACACAAATGGAATTGATTTTGTTTTCTGTTAGTACTAAAATAATTACAAAAATATGGTGGTCGAGAGAATAAGATATAGTGTAATGAAACATTTTTAAACTAGAAGAAAGCGCTATTTATAAAGTCATAATAACAACAAATATAAAGAGGTTTTATACATTTGTTACTTTTAACTAATATGTTCAAAATATTTTTATACCGCACAATAATTTGACGAAAAATTGTTTAATTTCACGTTGCTGTTACGTTGTCTTAAGTAAGATATACTTTAAATAAGATTTTTAATGAGAAACGGTAAAATAGCATCTTCAGAGCAAATAAGGTTGACAAGGGGTTTAATTTGATGTTTACCTTTTTTTTTTGTATAAAATTAGCATCTGCGTTTCGAAGGTTTTAATAAGATTTGCTTTATAATAATGCTCATAAAATATTTTAATAAAAATAGGACAAGAAATATAATATTATTTTTATTTACAACTACTAATCCAACATTTTAGGTAAAAAAAAATTGTAGGCATAATAATCTTACCTTTTATGCTTCTTTAAGGTTTTTAGAAACAAAAGTATTATGAGTGCTACAAAAAAAAAACTGCCCACGCATACCACCCATATAAATTTAATGAAGGTTTTCAAAACATATATAAAACATTACAATTTTTATTATGACATGTCTGTATAAATGTTAATATGTCAAGTAATATACAGGGGACTGGTCATAGTAGATCTTAGATCATAATTCCCAGAGAGGATTACGACCGAGAGAGAAAAGTAAGACGATTAATCCCACAGGGAACTGGAATGGAGAATTTATTATAAAACGGTTTCGTCCGAGGCTTTAAAATGCACCGGTGTATTCAGAATGTTATCGATGCGGTTGGCGCGGCAAGATATTTATGTTGTTCCCTCGTTTATTACGCTGTGGACTTTATTGAAATGAAATTGTTCAGTTTATTAGACACTGAATACGGCAATTTTGCTCAATTTGGAAAGGTTTCTTAATATAGAAATCTTTTTATTAATTTTACAGTTAGTTTAATTCTAAAATAAATAACAATGATTTTTAGATGTTGTAATATATTGTTAATTAAAATTTTAAGCTGTATGTCTTAAAATTTTATTTGATTAATATCTCAGTAAAACATTTTAGAAAAGTGAAAGGTTATTCATTGTAATCGATTATTTGATGGTTTCTTGGTGAAGTAGGTTACTTTGGTCTAAGGAACGCTAAATGCCACGTTGTCAATTCACAAGCTTAAATGTCATGTCATGATATTACGACTTTGTTTGAGGTTTAACAGAAAATCATTGTAGATATGTCTTTTGAAAATAACACATAATCTTCGAAGAAGATTAAACTAATGTTTTTATACCATTCGATAAGGATTATTATATACCATAAACTTTAAAGTAATTGATAAGCTTATAAAAATTGAAACGAAGTCTCTGAAAAATCTCTGAAAATAGTGTTACGTACTTCACATCCAAAAAAATTCACATGAAAAATAGGTTATATACTTCGTAAAAGTGTATTTTTGTCAAGAACACTGGATGACACTTTATTAAATTTGACTGTCAGCAAGTGACAAATCATATTTCCAATTGGAAACAATGTATTAAAGTTAAAATTGATCGAATATCATAATTCAATTTCTATCAAGCCGGTGATCTAATAAAACAACAGACAAGTATCGAATCTGAAATTCATTTTATTAAGCGTCGGCATTATACTCTAATTTAATCCTATATTTCAGTGTCAAATTAGTGACACTAAACCATAGGCATATCAGGCACAGTGACATTTCTAAACACAAGGGGAACAAATAAATGGATGTGATATTTAGCAAGCATTTAAGCGACCTTGGATCTAATGCCGGGTAAGCAGAAGGGTTCCATTCTAATTATACATTGTCGTTCTAGACAAGTCAGGAAGGCTTGAAATACATTTGAGTGACACATTGATATATTAATTACTATAAGAAATATAGGTCTCTAAGGATTACTTACAATGTATTTATATTAATATGAAATGAATATAGTATATATAAGATGATTATTATTTGATAATAATAGACATTTGACATAATAGATATTTGACAATACTATTAAGATAATCACAAAGTCATTCGTCGTAGTTTTACTCAAAGAACCACATAGAAGGGCGTTAGGATGTGACGTCAGAACTGACGTTGTAAATAATTGCTCTGTCGAACACACCTGCCGGCGAAAGAAAATTAAGCAAAACGCAATTTGACTGAGTGATAAAGCACCCAGAGCGCTGGATCAGTTTAATGAGGAGTTACGGACGAAAAATTGCTTCTTATTAATTTAAAATCTCATTTCCATTATTAGCGGCTATCATTAATTGCTCTATAATTATTGCGTTAGTAATAAATAATAATTCCTGAATGATATGAATTCATAATAATCTGAGTAAATTCCATTCTAAAATATATTTTACTTTAACTGATACTACGATAACTTTTTGGTGGGCGACACAAGCTTCGTACAGGTTTTTATGTTTTATTCACATGAAATCCATATATTTAAAGACTAAAATAAATATAAAGTAGAGACAACATTTAAACCAATAGGTACTCGTATTTATGTTTTTGTTTGTTATTATGAACGAGTCATATGATTAAAGCAATTAGAAACTGGACGCGTATGCAAATAAAAACGTCACAAATATTGCGGCAGCTAAATTGCAAAGGTAACTACGCCTTTCGGTCCGGGTGTTTATTGACAAATTCATAAACATTGACTCCCGCATAAAATGGTGGCGCCCAAAATAAAATGGTACTCCCAAACGCGAAAGAGCAAACATGTTCCATATTTTCATGGGATTCAAATAAAAATAAAGTAGATAGCCGGGGGCGGTCTAATTTAATATGAACGGTGGACATGTCATACGAATGATGTACCTGTTTTCATTTTATTGCTTAGGAGGCTGTGTGAATACAAAAATGTAACACGGATGAGCGGCGCTTGTCAGCTGTTAAACAGTTTTGTTATTGCCGGACGGACATTGCGCCTTCTATTTGCATAATTGAACGGCCACTTGGAAGCACCACCATTGTTATACTCTGCCGTACCATTTGTCAGATTCGTCGTATCATTTATGCATGTAGCTTATAACGAGAGCCTCGTTTTTTCCGGACTATTCATTATTTCGCCCTTTGTTTTGTGCGTTACGTTATGGTCATACCAAAGTATAAAATAAATTAAAACAAATTCCATGAATGCTAATCTACTACTAATCTTTGAGATGTGTAAATAGTCTGTGAACGTGTTAAACTACATTAAACACATATACTTCACTCTAACTTTAGAAACTACTTAGAAAACTATAAAACAATCTTTAATGGTGGCAATGAAGACTATGCTGGTATAATTGTGACTCATTGTTTTGTAACGGATGTTTAAGTGGAAAAGTTTTTAACTGCAATCAATCTGTAATCGGCTTCATCCGTGAAATAACTAGGTAAGTAGACGCATCGTCCGATCAAATCGGGGCACAATAAAAGAGCTATAAAACGCGTAGTACACAAAAAGCAGGCGTTATCTTACGACGTAAACGTTTAATGGCAGATGCCACTTGTGCTTGTGCAGCGATCTGATTTTAAACTGACTGACTTAAAGCGTAACGGAAATAGCTACTTGAGGTCGTGAACTGCTAAGCACTTAAAACAAACGCTATAAAACATTCTAGGGCAGACTAATACAAATGTATGGAAAAATGTAATTGCCCATTAATATAACTTCGGTACTTATTTATTTTTAGTTTTCTCCTTATATATTGTTATATCTTATCAATTTGGATATGATCAATCAATAAGATCAATAGATCTATGATAGGGGAACAGCTACTCTCGTAGTTTAATATGTTTAGAATGCTGTCACCTTCGCAAAAATATTATTCAATCTATTTCATGATATGACATTTTGCGAATTAATTTGTAATTGTAAATGTACTTGTCTACGTCTTATTATAATTTTCAATGATGTATTGTTTTTTACATCAAAGGCTACTGCCTCTAACGAAGTCTTAATTTTTTTAAAAAGGGTGAACTGATAAAGAATCAATACAAAGCTATGAAATGAATAATATTTGATAGATTATATTAGTATTACATGGACAGTAAAAAGAAATTCAATTAAAATGAATGAGTATATACTTCATATCATTTAATGTATTAAATAGTGTCCATCCAATTTGAATTAATTATCCACTTTTAGTAGTATTTTATGTATATTAGCTGTTTTTATCTTTTTTTCATGTAAAATAATAAACAAATGACGTTCTTATTCAAAGAAAAGAGTATTATGCCAAATAAGAAGTAAGCGAAAGAGGATTGTAAGGTAGAATATTTTTAATGTAAAGAGAACATAATGATTGTGTGTTGTTATGCATCAAAACATTTCTTATTTAAAATTCCGGACCTTTTCCTTGAATGGGATCTTTTTGTTTGAATGTTTTCATATATTTTTATTTGAAATGAATTATTATGAAATTAATCAAGAGGCCTTAGCGGACATTAATACAACCTCAGGCTATTGTTAAAAAAGATTTCAATAATGTTTTTCAAGGTCAGTTTTTATTACAGAAACACTCATTTCCTTAGCACTTTGAAGTGTTTGGTTTCAAGTTAAATGTTTTCTATTTTTGCTTTTATTTTTATTACTTTTTTATGTTAAATAATAATAGAAAAAGACCCTTCATGTCAAAATATTGAATGCATTGTACGTGTGTAAATTAAGGTGAATACAATCAAGGCGCAAGTAATAGGACTGCTGATTGATCCTTAATAGCTAGTGGTAGATAGTGATAGCTAGTGGTAGACATACATAGGTTCTGATTGACGTTTTTAATTTTCCATAAAGCTTAGTTTAAGACTAGGCGCCTGGCCCTGTCATTGCTAGACAGGAAACGGTCAGATCCTCAGGCGTTGATAGTTTGGTTACAAGTTTGACACAAACTGTTCCAACGTACTAGTTACTTCGAAAATCTAAGCATTAAAACGTTCAATTGTTGAAATTAATTTAGAAATTGTTATAGAATGGAAATATATATCTTTATTTCAATACAAAAATATTTATATAAGAAGCGACGATAATAATTTAAAAAGAAGATTTAGCGGTAAAAAAAAATAATTTAACAGAACGATATTACAGAACTATATTTGATATAAAGTATTCGCATTTACATTTACAGTCTGAAATATATCTTTCACGAAAGCGTCACTAGTAATGAAAATAGAAATAGTGAACGTTGAAATTAATGCGTCCATACAACAATATTATAATAATGTTAAATGATGTAGCATAAATGGTTTACGGAAAAGTAATTGACAGCTTACGATTATTTTATCTTTCTATAGTTAATTAATCTACTTGAAAGTATCTACCAGTGAAACTTGTTTTCATTTAAACTTGGAAATTTCGAATATTAATCTTGTTGCCAAACGTATGACTCAAAACATCGGTGTATCCTCATTACTTTGGTGAATATCTGACGTCACATTTGTCAAGAACATTCGCTCAATAAGTTTGGTGTTTTAAGGAAAGGGTCTTATCTACAATGCTTAGAAGTTTAAGGACCAAGTTTGATTGACAGCTTGGCGGTGTTTAAGTCGTTATTCGTTTGATGCCAGTCAATTATAACCTATTGGATTTGATGCCCGTTCAGTCCCTAGGGCTGTACGCTGTTCGCTTTGGCCACCAAAGTTTAAATTAATTTTCGATTGATACATCACATCTCGCCAGTACTGTGATTTTTAAAGACCCTTAGGGCCTATTTGATAGCGTTCTACGTCAAATATACTAATTAGGCCTTTGTTGAAGTTTCAAATAGAAATTGTATTCGTGGTCGGCAATTTGTTTGTTATTTGATGGATAATGAATTATGTCAATTATGTAGTCATTTATGTATAAACAAGTAATAACATATTTTCTAGTATTTACCTATGAATACAAAAGGTAACCCAAATCAATTAATTTAAACACAATTATAGTTCTAATTGGACCCAATATAATTGCAAATAGATGTGAAATAATCCATCGTTTTTATATTTGACATGCAATTATATTTTTGAATATTATTTTAACAAATGTGCAAATATTTGACCAAGTTAATTGAACCTCAAATGAATTATGATATAAGCGTAGCTTTATTAGCATTTTATTCCGAAGCTTTATTCCTGTAAAAATTCAGGTGTATTAAAAAGATAGAGTTACATTTTCAGGGCGACCCCTACACGCGACAGCACCGCGGTAAAACTATGTGTTTTTTATGCAAATTTCATTTACTCGGTTGATATTCGCAAGCGACTGAGTAAATTCGCAGCGAATCGCGTGTGACATTTAATTGACAAGTGAGTAAAATGTGTAAATGTAGCGATATTGGCGCCAAAATATTTCAGTTCATGTTATGTCCTGCTGTTTGAATAATATATTCAATTTATAAATCATTACTCCCTTTCGCCTCAAGAGCCTTTCAGTAGGATTCATGATTTTTAATGTGTGTATACCATGTGACTAGTTAATTAATTTGGGGTATGAAAATTTAACGAATTTGTCATGTATTATTTAATGATTGGTAAATCAAAGTTTTTATTGGGCGAAAAACTGGAAGTATTCACTTAAAATTCAGATTTCGGTTAAACGTGAATTTTTCTCGTACATTTAAATAGAACGTAGGTCATAATTACGAGTTTCAAGAGGACTCATCCGGTGCACCTGTTGCCTGGAATGACTTTAACTAAAATTTAGTGCCATACGTGTTACCCCCTTGCGACACTTGTGGCTAATTTTGCTCGGTGAACCGATATTACTAGAAGCAGCTGACCAAGCTGACAATTTTGTGCGACATCAAAAAGAACTTCTTATCTTTAACGTTTAATTAAAGCCATAATTTAAAATAAGAAATAGGATATTCAAATAATAAATTGATTATGTGGATAGATGTAATGTTGTCGTCTTGGGCTACTTATTGCAGAAATTATATGGAGCTATGCCATTAGCTCGTCATGTATATTCATTTCACTAAAACTATTTTACGGATATAACTCGCGTTTATTATAACATTTTTAAATTTAACCCGACGTTTCGAATGCTTTGCAGCAAACGTGTTCGCGGTAAGACGAGATGAGGTGTCTGTCAGTCAGTCGGGTTAAATTTAACAATGTAATGATAAACGCGAGTTATATCCGAAAAATAGTTTTATTGAAATGTGTAGTACTCGTGTCAATCTTAGAAAACATTATATACATTCATGTTTCATATTACTTTCTTGGATAATATATTTATTTAAGGATTAGATTCTTATTGTTAAATCCTTTAAAACTTTTTCATTCTGCATATACTTTAATATTGAATAAGCGAATATGGTTCTATAGCAGGTGGCCGACGAATTTGTCTCTAGACGAGGATCATAGCGTTAACCCCGTTACACTTTACGGTGTTCCGCTTATGAAACTCTAGCGCTGAAACAGATAATAAAACTTTCAGTAGTTACATCGGGATAAACTAAATAAAGTCTAGTCGTATAGGATTCTTCAGCGTCATGGGCATTGGCCTTTATGCCAATTTTATGTTACACGAACGAAATACAGCTGTAATTTCAATACGAAAAAATGTATATTACACCGAATCTTCAGAAGCTGACAATGCAGGGATTTCTTAAGAGAGCCCCGGGCTAGGTGAGGGTAGGCGCGAGTCGAGTTTGTTACATAAAAATCCAGTTATCGCGACCGAGCTCGACAGATTACTTTCTTGTTAAGAGGATAAAAACAAGAGTTCGTTTTCATGAAATAACCTTAAGCGTACTTTTATTCGTTACAAATTACAATTTCTAAAAGAGAGACTTTTGATTATATTTTTCGTACTGGAAATATATTTTAATCACAATGAGGAATTAAGTCAAGAAATAACTATTTCCGTGCAATACAAAAACAAAACGTGAAGATAGTATTGTTACGAAAAACAACTTCTGTAATTATTTCTCTTAAAAGTAACACTCCGACGTCATTACAGAAACGTCATAAAAAATTCTGAAAAAAAAAACTATTACTGGCATCCGCGGTTCGAATTACACAAGCGAGTCACCGGTGCTCGCAAAAATTCACTTTATATTCCAAATTGTGCAAAAGTAATCATTCGATTTATTTCTCTCGGCTTTGGAATGATCTCTCGGTTGTGGCAGCAAACACGCAATTTGTCGTGAGCATTAAATGGACCGCAAACAAAACGGGCGGCGGCACTCGCGCCACGCCATCATTCACCTGTGGTCGCCCATGATAATGAGATGAACCCAGTGTTCAACATATTAGACTGATTGCAATTGTACTGGTAGGTACAGCACTGTCGCCCGATTGAAGCACCAGTATTGGACGGAATGCGATTTTAAAAGAGTTAGGATTAATTCATAACCACAATTACAGCGGTGTCCGCATTAATTCCTGTTAAATAACTAATTTTACCAATGTTTATCTTAATATAATGGTAATACATGAGTACTACATAAATTATAAGTGAGCTGATAATTGATTTATTAAGCTTAAATAAATCAAATAGGAATTTAGAAGGTCATAATATTTGTGTAAAATTATTGGAGTTCGACAAATAATATACTAATTATATGCTATTAGATACTAATTGCAAAAAAACAAGTGATTTTTGTATGATATTTCGTACATAAATTTTAAATGTCACTTGATTCCATTGGGACGTATAAAAATGATAAGTCATGTTCTTTGTCTAATTTATAGCATATTCGTGTTCGTGAGTAAAAAACACCTTTATAAGTAAGAGTAATACTTTCATATTTGTGATATCTTCTAAGATAGCAGTCCAGTCAAGTCTGTTGTTCTTTTTATGTACAGTTTTGGCAGAATTATTTATTACCTAAACCTAACAAATTATCCCGTCTGTATTAAATAAATTTGTTCATCATTTTTATGATAACTCATTGCGATTTTTAATATATTTCTTTAATATTATTACCACATAATAATTAAACATTTGAATGGCTGTATTATTATTGAAAATATTAATCCATTATCAACATTAAACCACGTTAAAATCCATTCATATTATAAATATCATTACCGCAAACAATTAAGTATAATAATGATTTCTTTGTGCGTAATTATTGGTAATATTAATTACCGTAATGATCGAACGAAAACACAAAAGTTCTGAATAAGATTAATTATTTCTTCTTAGTTTTAAATAATAAATTAAAACCGCCAGAGAAGTACAACTGGATAGCGTTGTATCCAGCAGTGACGGTCCCTACCGTTGTGAAGTTATATAAACTTTCCAATAGATTATACGGAAATCCAATAAGGATGACAATATCCTTATCCCACGTAACGACATTGCTTTTGACAGTAAATTATTGAGGCTATAAATAAAAGTAATTGTTCCATGTAGCCGGAGATTTTTCATAATTTTATTATGAAAAAGTTAAGGGCACCATTAGCAGTACCATTCCAAATGTACAGCTTGAGCGATAATCCAGTGGATAATATCATAAAGTTGCCACAGGAATGACGATGTTGTGACATGATATTTAAGGGATTTCAACGTTGAATTTATAGTATATTAACGGCTACGCTCTTTAGGAACTAAGTTTTACCGGGAGTAATTAACTTGGTCTTAGCAATTAAGATGGTTAATAAATGGGTGCGTAGTAAGATGCTTCAAGATAATAACGTCAAGATTCCTTTAATATGACTCAAATAAGCGAGTAAGTTAATTCACGGTTAGATTTAAGATCTCGGTAGGTACATAAAATATGTTATTTAAGTTGTTTAACTTATACTCAGTAATTATTACAATTTAAGAAATAGTTTTTTCATATTATTAGATAAGAAAAAGAGAGAATGAGTAACTCTTACTATAATAATCTTTTTGTGGAATGTGTTATTTCAAACTAAAACCTGTCGTAAATCGTGGGACGAGAACGTTATTATCGATTACACGTTCGAAGTATGTACGTAGTAAAAGTGAAAAAAAGTCGTTAAATAGCACAAAGCTAACGCGAACCATTGCCACCATAATTACAACACTATAGACTTATTTGTTGGGCGAATGCTCCGATTATTGTTCAAAAACCTAACAATGTAAGGCTGCACTCAATATTCCCCGGTCTAAGAATGGATGACTTTTCAATTGTTGCCACTCTATTTACCAAGTAAGGAGGCCGTGAATGGTTTTCTACTGTGTCATTTCCCGCACTCACTATTTTTAGATATGCCTTTTTCGTGGCGAAGGCTCAAGGAAGTGATTTGATAGAACACTTTCGAATACATTCTTAATGTATTGTTAAAGCTTCTTAATGCCGCATTAGATTTATTGCTATCCGTTCTTAAGGAGGAATTATTGTGAACGAAAGGAATTATTAGATATCAGTTCAGACTGGAATATAATACTGGTGGATTATATTATAATCATATAGATTATAGAGGACGTCTAAATAACCTATGATACTACGACGATGACGTACTTGTGCAATTACTTTTGAACTTTCCATTCTGTTGTAGCTTATGATATATAAATATTACAATATTCCAATTATAAAGTAGCTTATGATATATAAATATTACAATATTCCAATTATAAAAATAGAAATGAAGAATATTTATAGTAATATAGTTAATGATCTGTCTTGTTAGAAGAAACAATATTTTATTATAATGTACATGTAACCTACACCAAAAAAATAAAGATATACCAAAATATACTCTCGACAAACTAAATGTCTCAGCGTTGTTACTGCTCACAATATTTAACGTTTTTACAAAACCACCATCCCATAAACCCCAGAGGTAATACCCATAGATACAGATGCGGACAGTTTCGCGTATAGCGGAGATATCTAACGGAAAACAGAGAAGTGTTAAAATGCTTGCCAGTATTTTCTATACCACTTCTCGGCGTTCTCTCTCGGGACAACAATCTTCAACTAACGTGTATATAGACTTATTACGGATACCAGTTGGTTAATATTTAAAGATCAAAAGATAAATAGAGACTTATTTGGTGATATTAATTAAGCAGTGGTAATACGTGATGCTCCGGTTCAAAATTAACGGAACACACCCATTAATTGTAGCTTATCGTTCGCGTTAAAAATGACAACTTTAGGTCAACATATTATTCTGAATTTACGGTCCATTATTAAAATGCTGGGGTAATATTTTTATGGATACTTATTGTATGATATTCATTGTAAAAAATGGATTTTGGATATCAATATAAGTCGATTTATGTTCGGATCAAGATTATTAAGTGATCAGCGTTTTAATATTTTTTGGAGCAACGAATAAATTATCCAATTATTAAGCTTCTTAATTGACATATTGGAAAAACGAGTAAAAAGTAAAATATTAACATGAATTTTTTGACATGAAACAAAATAAAACTTTGTTTTTCTATTTTTAATAATACCCACAATTTTATTTTAAAATACATATATAAATAATACTGATTACACAACAGTCCCTCGAGTTTTGGATTCATGTTTATATGTATTTTGTGGTACTATGAGATGCATTCTCAGCCGCGGGTTTCTCTGGGGATTTTGCTTGAACGGAACCCGATATCTTATCGACGTTACTAACTTTGCACTCTCTGTTCTATTACGGAAGAGAATCCTGAAATGTCGTAACATTAGTTTGGCAGTTGTTATTAAACTAAGTTAGTTCATAATTGATAACTCTAATTTAAATACGAACAATCATATTAACGTTTTCATAGAAACAATGAAAGTTAAATGTAAAAATTTTATTCCGTCACCTGATGAAATGGAAACTTGCTTAAATACTGTATAATAAACAATACATTTAGGAACTTAATAAAAAATAAGCTTTTATTCTATGTGATTTAAATACTATTTCAAAGTAACCTGCTTTATTTTTACAAATTTTAAAGAACGTATATAATGAAAACAATTTGATAAGTTCCTAAAAAAAAAGCATTACAGAATAAAAAAAAATCTTACTAACTTAAAACATCATAAAAGATCATTTACATATAAATATTAATCATTTACAAGGACGTGTTCTAACTAGGAGAAAAACTAGTGCACTTGAAATAAATACTATTTAAAGTAAATTAATAGTAATAGACGTAATTTTAACAAGGGTGGGTCCCCACAAGATGCATCTAAGCCCAGTACACTCCACGATCCCTGAGGAGTCTGCCACGTGCTGCCACTTAGTACTTGGTGAATACACATTTAGAATTTTATAAAATACGCACAAACAAGCCTTCACGTGAAGGAATAAAGATCAAAATTCCCCGCACTAAGCTGGGCGAGATAGAATCGCAAGAGTTTCTCTAGAAGCTTTAGGAGTATAAGAATTGCCTCGACATGTACAAAAATAGCGAATTGAAGTGTTTTGTAGATTGAATCGTATTTTAAAATTTTATTTTCGAATTGCAGTTTGGAATTGTTTATTTACTGTTCGATAATATAATTCAAAAATAATCTCTTGTTTTGCACTTTAAAGATGAAAAGGTAAATATATAATAATGCTGCTGGGTATTCTGATATAATATAGACTAAACTATAAAATAGCATTATAAGGAGTTTGTCTGGTATCTTCACGTAGCGATTTTTATAACAATCAGACACAAATTGATTTGGACTCTCAGACAAAGTTATTAGATTGGTTTTGATGGGATTTGTTAGTTTTTTATAAAAAATGGTCATGGAATTCAAAGGAAACGTTATTTTTTTAAGTCTTATTAATCAGCAAAGACAGATCATGGAACAATTAAAGTCGTTCAAATATAAATTAGCGTATACGAATAAATATGATTAGTACCTGTATATAAATAATGCGTTAGACGTCCAAATGTTACGAAAATTCAATGAAATACAGGCAACGTTATTTTTATCCAATCAAAACTTTACACGGTAGTGAGGCACGCAAGTAGGAACGCGTTCCTGGTTCCATCAGTGCTAGTAGGGCTGTCAGTAAAATATATTAAGGTTTAGTTAGTTTTCTAATACCAAATAAAAATGACCAATAACTTATGAACTCCACATAATTCTTTTCAATACTTATTTACATTATGACTACAAATTCAGAGTTCTTTGATATATTCTGAAACCAAATGAATTCGAAAATATCAGCCGACAGCCCTTGACGTGCGTGAGACCCAAATGGAATCTACCCCACCGAGATTGGTTTCACAGTTTTTTTCTTTAATATTTATGAACTGTGTCTCACGTGTCGTTTTACCTTTGTGTAATGGCATTTGCTTCGAACCCCCGCTAGCACTTTTAGTGGAACCAACGTGAAAACAGTAGGAAATTGCTCTTTGCTTATCTAATGAAGTTGACGTGCTTATAATACGTTGATCGTTCACCTTTGAGGATAATCGATGAATCTTAGTCGTAAAATAGTCTCGTAATTTATTATTCAATTGGTATGATGTCAGGTATATTTTGGAAATAAAGGCGTGTTCACAGGTATTAAAGCCGTTTAAAATAAATATTAAAAGTTAAACAATGGAAAACTTTTGTAGGGGACATCGTTAATTATTTTTTTCAACAGGGGAAGGTCGTAAATAAAAGTAAAGGGTACCATTAAATGCATTATTTGCGCATATTTAATGTACTGGAAAGGTTAAAAGGATTTTTATTTTTCAATAGCTTAATTTAAACATAGGCGCTTAACTCCTTTTAATATTACGATAAAGATATTTTTTTTTCTGATTGAACATCTACTATCAGTATATAAACATTAGTTTGAGATACGTTTGTTGTCCGTATATGAATCATATGCATTATTCAAAACAACTTACTGATTATCAAAACAAAAATGATTCTAAAAAAAACAAATATTATTAGAAAATAAACGTATATCGTCTAAAGAGGGTACAATACCATTCCGCGCTTACATGATTTGATTTTCCAAATTAATAATTCAAATGGGCAAAGTCTTCGGGTCATGAAGGGGGCCGCGAAAAATAGATAATAAAATGTATTGAAATGGCTGCGGGCCGGCTTATCCGGTTGAAAGTCAATGAATATTTGATTTCAATTTTTTTCCCGACGTCGCCGTAAAGTATTCACGCCATACCTAATTTGATTTTCACCATTCCGCCCGTTGGTTCGGGCAGTTTGCATTCATATTCAGACTGAATATGCGTTTGGGTTGCCTCTATCCCGTCTCTGATACAAATAAACAGCGGATATTTCCACATTACTTGCGAGGATCACCCGACCCATCTGATTACATTCGAGGATAATAATCAAATAGACACTTAGAACTTTTATCTTGCGTCTAATCTCTTAAGCCTTATGAATCGTTCAGTATTAGAGGTATTGTAAATTAAAAATAATAATAATAACCAAAAAAATGAAAAAAAGAAAGACCTAAATAAATATAATAAATATTTAATAAAAAATATGGTAAAAACTTTATAGAAAATGGTCAATAGAAAATTTTAAGTCATTCAAATAATTTAAATTTAAAAAACAATCACTCATTTAAATAAGATTATACAGGTTTAAGATATTGTTATCTACTCTAGTTCGATTGGAAATTGTACAAATCGTCTTAGTAGTTTAATATGTTGTAATCCAAGCTTTGTATCAATTAGTATTATAACATTATTCTATAGTATTATTAAAATCTCTCAATATAGTGTAAAATAATATAGAATATAAGAATAATTCTATACTTTAATGCGAATATAATATATCTTTGTTACATTGCCACCAATGACAAGATCAAAAAGATCTTAACATTGCTGCGTAAATATTAACAGTAATCTTAATGTAAAAGACTTTAATTACTACTTTTTTTCAAAAGTGTTTTTTTTTAAATTAACACAAAACAAGTTGTAAAAATTTATAATATTTCTAATTATATTTATAAAATAAACAATCTCAAATATCCCTAGTTAAGGGCGTCATCATATCTTACAGCGATCATGGCAGTGTCGGCTTTCCCTTGTTTCATAATAAAGTACGATTCGTTTTTGCGAACTTGCATAAATGACGGCTAACGATATTTTACCCAGCCTAAGTATTTGGGTCAACCTGTTTTTGTGTAATAGGGGTTACAAAAGTAAATTTAACATTATATTTGCTGCAATTGCTACAAGGGAACCTTCGTTGCCTACAAAAGATGGTTGCCCTTGATACGAAATCGTGGATTTTAATTAAAATCTTCCGCGTTGTACGCATAATGAAAGCAACTGATTCTGCAAACCCTCGATTGTTATATTTGGGCTACTTTAGAAATACAATTTATTACATTTTGTTGGTAAAATTTTAATAAATATGTGTCAATAAGCAAGACGTATTTTGTTATGTACATTACATTTTATTTTTTTTACTTTCATTAAATTAATATTATACCAAATACAAGTTTTAATTTTCATTTAAATATCAATATCACAAAAGCACTATAATACACTTGGGGTGTCGATTTGTTATTTATTCCAAAAGGGAGGGGGGATACAATATCGAAAACAGTGAACCTATTTACCGACTTACTTCCATTCTACCAAGAACTCACCAATTTTACTTGAGACACCATGTCTCTTCCATTTTATTATTAACTATTGTTGTTAGGGATGATCGCAGAATATACTAGACGTGTCTTCGTATAATGGACGACATTTACTAAGGGGACGGCGCCTATATCTAACCATTGGTAGTTCAACAGCATCGACTTTGGAGCTAAGTTGGCCAGTGAAGCGAATCGTGCACAAATATGATATTGATGTTTTCTTATGTGACTTGCAAACGTTATGTTTCAGTTGTTAGGGAAAGCATGGTGACATCATGTCTCCGTATTTCAGAGCAGTGGCTTAATAACATTTATTTTTTGCATTTTTCCTTTATTTATTACATTTTCAAGCGCAAATTCAATTTTCTTTACAAGTTACAAGATACGTATTGTTTATTAATCTATTTTTCTATATTTTATAAAATATATTAATTTTCAGTTGTATATTTTATTATTTTTAATTTAATAACTATAACTTACCTCTGTGCCTATTAGTTTGTTTGTCGAACATTAACATGGCGTCTTCGATCTGTAACAAAAAGAACATAAAATATAGTTAAACCCTTAAAACGATCCTAAGGAAAATATAGAAAATATAGAAAAACAAGGGTGTCGTGAGCGATTTGAGCCCCGCCCTGGTAATAAAACACTCCGGCGCTGTAATAACGAATAAGCACCGGTACAGAGTAAACCACACGCTGCAAATAAACTTTGATAAGCGGGGGCGAGCAGGTAATAACGTATTCATAGAGAAATAAATGGAAAGTCGGCGGTTAGGACATGAACAATACACGCGAGCGGAGATGCGCTGTCACTACCTGGGATCCGAATGTTACATCAAATTTGGCTTATTTTTTGTTTTTAAAATCTTCTCGTTATAAAAGCCTGAAATATGCTTTATCTTGCCAAATTGCAATTTCATATTCATGTCGAATCAGTGTAAAAATCTAAATGTAGCGCATTTAAAAGAGCCACTTTTTTTTTTCATTTGCTCGGTTTGATGGAGATAATACCCAAAGGATACACAAACGACCTCTAGTCAAATTGTATGTTTGTAAAAAAACGAGCAAGTTTAGTATGACAGTAGGGCTCGAGGGTTTTGTCTGGTGTCATAGTAGCCTGCTCGGCCGGTCCCCAGGGCGATATTACGCGGGAGCCTCGGCACGACGCACTCCCGATGATCGATGCCGAATACCCGTAACAGGTGACCTTTTGCTGAATTATTCTTACCTGTAGAAATGTTTGTTTGAAAGCAATTTTAAAGGGAACATTGCTATGATATATTTTCATCACACATCAGTCGTGGCAAATTAATTTTATACCATAATTGTTTTTTTTTATTGTACAGCTTTCAAAATATATTTGAAATGCATTTTACATTGAAACTCTGATTTGAAATAGATTTTTCGTCTATAATAATTTGGCAAATTAAATTGACTACCAATTTCATGAATAATATCGTAAAATTGATAAAGGCGGCAATTTGTTAATTAAACATTGATTTTACTAAAACCAGACGAATATTTATTGTTATTTGGGTGATAGTGTGTTTTAATATCACGACAGATCTAAATAAGAATCAAATAGATAGCGTTAAATTAAACGAAGCAAAACGATTACTTAATAGCAAATTTGTTAATTTATATATCTCATTGATTGATGAAACAAGAAATACATTTGTTTTGTTTTGCAGAATGTTTCTCTCAGTAATGTAACAACAAAATCGAAGTTCAGACCTCTGATCAAAGTTTTTCCCTAGAGAAACATTAGTTGCCGTATGGCTTTGGCCTCTTTTATAACTTATACAAACTACAAGTATAATAATTTCCAATAAGTGTAAACAATTACAGTTATTTAATATATAATTAAAATGTAAAGCGTAGACACCAGAATTTGTGTATTTCAATTTTATTGTTTGAATGTTGTTGAAAGTTCCAAATATCTTTCAGTAGCAGAAATATAACAAAGCGAGATTACCAAGTTTATGAAGATTTTAAAAGAAAATACTTCATTATGGCACACCAACGACTTGGCGCGTTATGTTGTAAACACGGCGTATTATTTTTACTTCAACTTAAACACTTTGCAAGTTTATATTTAATCTAAGCTTCTGTTTAGTGTCGCGTACATTTTGGTTTGTTTATAGCAAAGTTATGACCGTTGTATGTTAGTTAAAGTGGTCTCCACTTTATTATTTGAAACGAGTGATACTGCGATATTCTGTGACGTAAAACTTGAGTCTCTAAAAGTGGAGTAAAGTTGAGAGTCATGTCTCCTCAAGTGTTCTATAACAAGTGGGTCCTAATAAGATCATTTATGCGGTTCGGTCTGTATAATTATGCTTTTAATATTCAGACGATGTGCGGCGTTGCCGTTCACTGAAACTTCCTTCATGCTACTCTCTAAATATTTTTTGTCTCAGTAAGGGAGCTAAATTGGAGAATCTACGAGGCTTTTAATCTGTTTAATACTGAATAATATTTTATTAAATTAGATTTATGATAATATGGGAAATTTAACATAATTTTACATTTAAAGATAAAATCTGTAGGAATGAGTAAAAGGCGTAACATGATACCGATGAGATGTTTCAGAAGTAATTGCCACCTAAACAGCCATAACAATAAAGGTTTACTTGGAAAAAATACCTAACGTCTCTTCTTCCTACTAAGCAGTCGTTCTATTATTAGATACTTTATTTAAGGAGCGACACCGCTATGTCCCCAGAGATACCTGTCGCATTAATTTGCGATGTAGGCACGTTTAAGAGAATATCTAAACCTTAATTTCCCGTCGTCGTTTACAAGATTTATTAAGTCTTAATAATTTCTAATGTTAAAAAAGTTTTATTTTTAAATAATACAAGATATGGAAACTAATACGATCTGTTTCTCTTTAAATTATTTCAAAGATATTATTCAATTTGAAACTATATTTCTATTCATAATCAACCAATATGGATCTATCGTATCCCGGTTAGAGCACACAATTGTTAAATTACAAGCATTACATTCGGCAGCACAATTCATCACAGCAAGCATGCGATATCGCTATTTGTGAACCCAGCATTTGTCAGTGGAACTAGTATCTGCACAATCACTATGTTTGTCGTGTTGTTTGTTCGTGTGCAAGTCTATGCGGACGCATATGCACGTGACGCATTGATTTGTAAACACGACTGATAATGCTTAGCTATACATACTGTTTGTCGAAGCTCCCCCGGGCGCAATAAAACCTATTTAATGTATTTCTATGTTGCTTATTAGTTTCAGCCGAATAAATAATGTATTATGAATTAAGTAAAATAATTCTTGTACATTTCTAAATCAGAGTTTTAAGAAAAAAGAATGTGTTTAACGATTACAATCATTCATCCTAAATTGGAACTCAAGTTGTTCTAGAAATGCTGTAACAATGCGATTGTTTTCTCACTGTGGTCACTTTGGCGGTTACTTTGGCAGTTCAGAAACAGTCCGTTCGTAATGGTCAGCTTTGCGTCCATCAAATACTAACTGTTTCTCGAACAAAGCGTCCCGTCTATAAGTTACGCTGTCTTGAATATATTGATTTGCACTTGAATAGTTAATTATGACATTGCTAGGTTAATAATTGTATATTATATTTTGTTTGTCCTTACAAAAACTATTAAAATTCATATATACTAGTAGTAGTTGAACTTTTTCAATACAAATAATCATAGATAAAATAATAAAGACATATATAACAATTAATATTATTTATCTCATATTTATTTGCTCTAAATGAGGTTTGCAATAAATCTCCTTACTTTATATAACACTAGATTACTTTATGTATTTTGGGGGATTATAAATTAATCCATGAGCTTGCAAAAAAACTTATGTACAGTATTTAAGACGTTTGTCAGAGCCAGTTTTAAGCCTTTTGACGTGGGTACACGCGGACAAGGGATGTTCCTTACCAACCCGCAGCTATAATGCTGAAGAAGCTTATAAATACGTTGGAATTTGGCTTTGCAAGTTTTTAATTGAATAGCTTTGCATTTACGATACAAAAAATATGAAAAATATCTACATAGTTCCCAAGTTTTGCGAAAGTCTATTTACTAAAATGTTTTAAGCATTTTTTCTCTTATTTTCGTCTGGAGAACGGAGTTGCTGAAGTTTCTTTATTGTTTAAAATTCTGTTATTTCCATGTTATAGCGGCAGAATCAACAGGTTGCGTTACTCGTTGTTAAAAGCCTTGCTAAGAACATCGCCGCTTCTACTTTGGAGACACAAGCTTTCTGTAAAGATTTTGGCTTTACAATTTTATAGAGACAATTTATTTTGGAGCGAATTTTAAACATTATCCTATTTTAGCGACTCTTGTAATATTACCACATGGCTGAAGATTAAATTTTATAGAAAATATTTACATTTGTTTCAATTAACAATGTTCCTTTCAGGTGTACGCGTGGACACACAACATTATACATCTAAATTGAATTACAGCATTACTTTAGGCAAGTCAGTTAAAAGTGGGAGAAAACTCAATAAAAACGAATCAGAATAAGGAGACGGCATAAAGAAAAAGTTTTAATTTGTTTAAATATTTCCGCGGGAGGAAGTTCTCTCAGTGGCTCTCGAGTTTTGTGCCGGTATTAAGTTGCCCGTGGCGGCCTAATGGGACAAGCCACCTGGTCTTAAAGGCGACATAACAATTAACTTGAAGAAGAAAATATTAGTTGAGCTAATATAGCCACTTGGATACACTCCGCCCTCAGCCCTCCATAAATAATACCCCTTTTGAGGACCAAGTACAATTTTGTCGTATTTACGTAATGATTCTCCAAGGAGTGAACTCTCGGGAAAGGATAGCAGCATTTTATCCCTCTGTTTTTATAGGCGAATTGATTGGGCACCGTCCGGAATAATATCGGAATAGGATTACTTTTCTTTGGAACTTCGTAAGAGGCACGAACTCTCCCTATGTTATTAACTTATAAATACTGAACTAAATTAATCTCATAAAATAAATATTTATTTTACTTGGAAATGTACTAACAAAAACAAAATATTATGAGTTGGCATTTAAAAGGAAAATTAAAACATAAGTAAGGTTTTATTTACAAAGAATAAATAAATTAAGAATATTTTGTTGAAAAATAATAAAGTGATACGATATTTAATTTCTTAAAACAAATCGTCTTGTTATTCTGAAACATACCCTCAGTGCTTGTGTATACAGTTCAAATCTTATCAACGATTACGAATGTCTTGATCCGTGAAGGATCGATGAATAAAATATGAAAGAAGTTTAGGAAAAGCCGAAAACGTTTTACGTATTTGAATAATCACTTTAACAAACAAAACTTCGAACCCGCTTCATTACTTATTAACCTGTACTTGGGGATAAAATATGAAAATGTGAGGATATGTAATAAAAAATATGTCACGAATTAGTTTTTATTAGTATAAGTCTAATCTCATAACTGTTTTTATTTTAGAAATACTTGTTTTATTTTATATACTTTGGCTATTTCTTACAATATCGGATGTTTGAATTTTATTGATATTATTTTATGTATAAGCTATTTAAATATATTTAATAAATGTCCTAATTACTAATAGCTGCTAATAAATAGTAATTTAGATATCGGATTAATACAATCTACGCAAATTACGTACTAAATCGTAGTAACGAGATTCTAACGTCAGGAAGTAACCGGTGTATGTAAAATTGAATTACATAATCTCTGTTAATACTTGCCCAATCAGGGCTTGTTCATTTAATTAAAAACATATTTTAAAATATATTTTAGAATATGTTTTTAAATAATTAGATTAACTAAGTTAATAAGATTTAAATTGTTGTCTGTCAACGGCATTTAATTTGACGAGTCGCTCCCATCACGTGCCCCGTATAAACTTATCACTGAAAGTAAGCCCCTTCCTTTTAACGATTAGGGCATTCTCAAAACTTTATACCACTTAAAACTTGGGACCTGGCTTGAACTGTACCCCGATGTTAATTACCAACTTTAAAAAACTGCAATTCATAATAGACAGCGCGGCTGAAAGATGAATGATGTGTTGGGTTTTTCATTACACTTTTTGTCGAAAGTTTCATGAAAATGGACGAACAAAAACAACTTGAATTTGACAGCTGGCTTGTATAAAACATGCAAAGGGGTCTGCCCTCCATGGATATTGTATTTCTCCACAACATTGAAAGGGACGAATCATCTAGGCTGTCCAGGCATCCATTTAGGTAAATTTTACAAATAGTATTTGTAAAATTTATATAAAATATATATTTTTTATTTAATTGTTCTTTTTATAAAAACTTAAAGATTTTAAAATTAGATGAGAAATAAGATTATAATTTTATCTAATATAGAACTTAACAGGTATAACTTTAGGGTTGTAAATAATTTGAAATCTGAATAACACTACAAGATAGATGCTCTTTCACTAGTTTAAAATCCTGGATAAAGTGGTCATTAATTAAGAGGAACGGAAATTGAATATATACTGAAATCCAGCGCATTGCTAAATTGGTTCAGGTGCTAAATGTTTCAGTCAATATATTTTGGTAGTTGAGATACATAAAATATTGAGATAAATAAAGTAGACCGCAAAATACGTCAAGCTGAACTTCGTCTAAGCTATTTCTAAGCAAAAATCAAAGCATTCGCTATAGAGTGCCATGAGATAATTCTGTTTTAATTCTGATAATAGATAGTTTTACTTTATCAAACAAACAGTAGAATAAAATGGTGTTTTTTCGATTTATAGTATTTCTTACTAGTCCCTAATTCATATTTAATTATTTATTAAGAGACTACATAATTTTCAAAATGTTCGTTTAATTAATGTTGGTCAGATAATGCTCGTTAATTTATTATTTGAAATTAGGTGATGCATCTTGCGACTGCGGTCGCCAGCGCGTGCCAGCATGCCACAATCGCTACTTCACATCCAATCTGCATATAAATCGAGTATCCATAATGACATCACTATCGCAAGCATTCCGAAATTCATTCAAAATCCGATAAGCCCTGCCCGTGAAAGCCCTAATCTACAGAAGTTTGGATGACCCCGATAGTAGATAGACCTACTATGTAAATTATCAACCACACTACCATCTTCTATTATGTAAATTATCAACCACATGAAAGTTTTGGATGGCCACAGCGGCCACTAAGTTTCCGGGATAAAGTTATGATATTGATCTACGTTATCTTTTGAAGGATCGGAGGTAGTTGCATAGAATATCTTTAGTTTAATAAGTTTTGACAAGTTATGGAATTATTCGGTCTATTGTGATAATATAAACGTACATAGTTACCTTTAAGTAATCGTGGGTGAACATTTCTGAAATGCTTCTGGCTCCTTTTTGGAGTGAAAGCTCTTTGGTGAAGCGCAAAAGTTATTACTAATTAATTAAACATGATTGTTTTGTCAATATTATATTAATAATTAACAATTTCTCTGTAGTATTATGCTTTCTAGAAGCCATTTAAATTGAAGATTGCTAACCATTTTACGAGCAATAAGGATAATTATAGAAATGAAAATTTGTCGGGTTTCCCAATTATAAAACCAGTATATCCAACTATTTTAAGATTCATAACATGTTAGAAATATATTTAAGGTTTTAAAAAATGAGAAAATTTATTTATCAATCGTTTGTCTTTTTTTATAATATGTGCGTTATTCCATAAATATTCTTATATTTAATTATTTCCAATATATTTCAGAAACCAAAATAATGTATACATCTGTTCATCAACTTACTCGACAAGAGCTTCCAAAACTGCCTTATTTTTTTAAGGCCTTGCCCTGACCTAGTTCCTTTTAATCCATCGCTTACCTATAAGGTTTTATTGGCAATGGCCCATTACGACCTACATTATCAACATCATCATCCGATTTTACTATTTCCAGTCACGTAATCTTCAACGACGAATATAAACCATACGGGCAGCATAGTTCTACTGCTAAAATAAGGGACTCGATTCAATTTGTAGAAATGGTAAAGTGAGAGGGAAATATATTTTCGCAAAACTTTTTCAATAACACTCGAGCCGTAAAATATCATGTCATTTTACATCCTTCCTTAGCTTTTTTGGATTTCTTTTACGTTCCTGCCTTGCGATGGAATCAACTTCTAAGACAAATATGAATAGGGAAATGAATTATGTGGAAAGCTCCTTCTGCGTGACGTGTGAGAGATTGCGTCGCTTTGCGTCGACCTCTGAATTTAACCAGTCGTTTGTGCGACGCGCAAAACTTGCCTCGAGGTTACATTAAGCCGATTGCTGGCGTCAATCAAAACCCGTATTTTTGTACGATACCGCAATATACGTAGAATTATTTTAGGTAATGTTTTTATTATAGAATTTTATTTAAACTTGTTGTATGTTCTAAATCACTCATATTTACTTTCGTTACTTTTGAGTATTGTTATATTCGCACTATAAATAAAAAGATAAAAAATATATTAGATATACCCAGCTTGGTTTGCTATGATTTAGCTTATATCATTGCCAATTAAGAGGGTTATTGCTTGTTACTAGGCTTACGAGATTCATTACATCTTTAGAAGAAATTCTTAGTAGAGCCTCAATATAATGAGATGAAATGGCCAATTTTCCGTCCATTTCGATCTTCGGTATATCGAGTCCATTGCCTTTTCTGAATAAAAATCTTAGATGTAATACTAGTTGTAATACTAATTTGTTGTAATAATAAATAATATTACTCATTAAAATAAAAAAAAACTATTCCCAATGATGGAAAATGCTAAAATATTTCAGTTTATTAGCAGTGAAGTAGTTACTATGAAAGAACTAGTAAATAAATTAAAATTCTTAAATGATTTTATTATAAAGCAATATTATTATTTTCTCTTAAGGTTAGTCTTCATTTTATAAAATATATATTTATATATTTAACATCTTGAATTGTTATACATTTTTTTGATAGACAACAAAAAAGCGAAGTTCATTGTTATATATCGATTACTATCCATCAAAGCGCAGTGACTATTCCTATGCACGTTTATTGAAAAGATATGAAATGGAAATCTTTATACTTTCAACGCAACATATAATTTATATTCTATATTGTGACGAAGACTAGAATTTATATTCTATATTCTATAGTGTAAACGAAGACTGCTATTGTGTTATGATCAAGCTTGAAAAAAAAACAATATTACGAACGTTGTGTATAAGTATAGCATGTATTGAATAATGTGTTACATATAACACTTAAAACCTTATGAAGCAAAACAATAACTTGAGAAAATCGCTTAAGGAGCCAAATAAAACCGTCGATAGCGAAACGAGGTTTGTGAACAGAGTAATCCATTTATTGCGAATGAAATAAAGATTGTAAGATTGGTTGGATCACAACGCACTTACACAAATTTCGTTCAGTGTCTTCGACGATGAATAATAGATGTTGGTCGCTGTGACGTCACGATACAAAGGGGCATTGGGAGTTCAGTTTGTAGTACTTTTAACAAATCCGGTACATAACATCTATCTAACTACTTATATGAAAAAAAAAAAACTGAAATATTTAATTAAATTTTTTAGTTTTGATATCGATCGTTTATATTATCTATATTAATATTTGACAGCATTATTTGTTATAAATATAACCTTTAAATCGTTTTTAAACTTATATTATTCTATTTATATAAAGTTCCCTTATTTTATTTAGGTTTTAATTAGCATTTGTCATGTTCAACAGTTTTGATGTAATATAGTGTATAGCTATTTTGAAACATTAAATATGGTCATCGACTTTTGAAGCTGACTGTACCTGTGAGTATGTTCGAGATGCACACAATATTCACCCGTATCTCTGTGCTAGTAAACTGAGAAACCGTAGGTAGGAGGAGGATCACCAATTAACTGACTCGATTGCTGCAAAACATTCGAATTATGGCGTCAGGTTAAGATTAAATTTAAAAAGTAACTTTTAATAATTAGCGAGATAAATTATAACGAACCTAAATTCCCTGTATATAGTTTTATTTGAATAATAAATTATCAATACATTTCAGACAGCAAATACAATTTTCGAAGCTAGCAGCTAAATTGTTAGATATCTAAATTCAATGGACGCTGCTTTTCCAACGGAAATTTCTCGTGATAGGTAAAAAGCGTCGATTTTGTACTGTGTACAATAAATAAAAACGGAGCCCACATTTCCTAGTGTTACTTTATAAGCGAAGCACATCGGGCACTGTTGCAAATGGTGCGAAACGACAATTTTAAAGCGCAACATTGAATATATATACATAATACGTATGTGGTGTTCGCACGTACAACGCGATTACTCGTCTACGTCGCTGTGAGCAAGTGTGCGCTGCTTTTAACGCATTACCATGAATAATATATGCTCAAATTGAAATGTCGCATTCGTGTCGCTCCATCTGCCTATCTGGCGCTCGCATCCCGCCAGCCTCTTTCTGTATTCTACCGTTAGATCGCTGTCAATGGGCTTTGCCTTTTATCGTGAACGGTAACTTTTTTCGAAATCTTCATACAACTGTTGCTACAATGACACAGATTTGAATCTATTAATTTGCTTAGAATTTAAAGAAATCCAACCAATTACAATACAAATGCGAGTCATTCAAACGTTGCTTAAAATTTCACTATTTAAACTTATAGTATGTTAGTCGTTTTTTATATTTTAATGTTTCTATGTATTTGTATTTAAGTATGAATGTTTAATATATGTATGATTTATATATATGTGTATATGTGAATATTTTATATATATTTATGTATGTATATGTTTTTATATGTATACTTATGTATTTATGTAGGTTTATATGTATGATTGCGCTATGTTTTTCTTTCTATTTCTGTTTAAGCACACCCACATTATGTTTTTCTTATATATTTTTTTCCTACTTCTGATTGGTTGCCTGGAAGAGACTGCTCTTTAGCGGTAAGGTCGCCAAATTTGTACCATGTTGTTATTTCTGTTTTTTAAAATACTAACAATATTATGAAATTAATAAAAATGAGATGGAAAAGTCTGACATCGTAACACAAAATAAGCTTAGAATATTCTGTTGAATATCATTCGATTAACGGTTAATAAGGAGCCTATTATACTCGTAGTCCAATTAAAAATATGTTAGGTATTTACATCTCCTTAATAGGACTCTTTATATGTGGTTAAAGACACTTAGCGTTATACTCGTATATAAATTGAAGTCAAGCTTTAATCACATTATGTTCATTATGCGAATTAGGGGAGATTCTCTTACAAACTATTAAAAGGGTCCAAACCGTAAGAAGCGTAAATGTGAGGGTCAGCTACAGAAATCAAAGCCAGCCTTTATTTATGACCTGGACAGGGCTGTTCTATTCGTTTGAGATAAGTTCTCGTATAATACGCCACCGTAACCCAGTTTATACTGTAAAGACTACCTTACTCCATCTTAGGCAAAGATAAGATCTCCATTAGACGTAAAACTCATTCATCGTGTGTGTCAGCCAAAGGACCGGGGTCTAGGTAATTACAATTATAAGGGCCGCATAGAAATACGCAAACGAAATGCGATATTCTCGTTTTACTGACTTTAGACAAAGTACAGTTCATTATTCCAGGCAGAGATAAAGATAGTAATCAGGCCCGTCTCATTTTATTTCGATTAGCTGAATTTTGCTTTCATTCCTCAATAGTTCTCGTCTTGAGAGATTTTTAAATTTTCATAAAATTAAATGATGCGAGAAAATATAAATTTTATTTCAGAAGTAAATTACTTGTATACGCATATAGACAAAATATGTAGCGTTCGGAAGGGCAACAAATAATATGCAAAATAATAAGAACTTTAGTACTGCACGACCTTCGTGGGATTTCGTTTAGTTTATGCTTATCTTAGCACATAAGCCGTGGCCTTTTTGGTTAATCCATAAAGCACTACATGGGACAAATAAGTAACTTTAATGTTCAGAAGTTCGCATTAGTGTGGAGTGCCTTAGTGTACGAGTCCGTTCGTAATCAGATTAATTAGATGATTTTGCGGGCGTTATTAAAAGTTGAGCCGGCTGAAGCGGGTCTCTGTTACCTCCGCCAAGATAGCAGGCTTATGCGCTGCGTACATACTGCTTAGCGGATATAATACGTGCGCCGGGAATTCTCTTTAATGTTTTAGTATTTTCGACTGAGGTTGTGAACTCCGAGCCGTTTTGTTTGTGCGCTACAGTGGGCGGCTGGAATAATTCACTTAAGCTTAACTGGGAAAGATAATTAGGATTCTACCCTGGATGATGTAAAATGAACGCGAAAAACAGAGTAGAAGATTTTTTGTGCTCATTCAGAAATTGAATTATATATTTGTAGATGAAAGTTCTAACGAGACGAGCACATATTTCTATCTGCACTTAGGCACAAATAAAAGCAACTTCTTATTTACGTAATTTGTTGTGTAAGTATCGTAATAGCAAAAAGTCTACTGGTATTTTTTTATGTTTACTTTTTTGTCTTTCGCGACATTGATATTTGTGAACAGTTCGATGAATCAAAAGTGATTTGAATTGTTGCGGTTTTGGTGAAGTATAACGTAACGTGTGACAATTTTTGCATAGCAGCCAATAGATAGGTAGGTCTCTTAGCAGTGAATCACGCCCCGCTGAGCATAGACCGCGTGACCGCACACGGCTCGTGTGCTGTCAATCATAAAAAAATTGCTAAAATTTCAGTGGCTAAGTCCTTGTTTAGTATTGAAGTGTAACTAGACGTGTGAACTTTAGCAGCTTTAAAACCTGTCAAACAATAAACTCAATTGAAGTGAATAAATAAATCTATTGTAACGTATATCTGATATTATTTTCTTTTAAATTCAACAGTAATGCTGCACGATTCCAATTGAATAGCTTTTTTAGATTTTTTATCAAGTTCTCTTTAAAAGCCGGTCAGCGGCAGTCGCATGTGTGTTCCTGGCCTGGGGGCGATAATGTGCCGTGCACCGATTCGTCTAGTCCATTCTTTTGTTATTTAGTCTTTGTTCCCCGTGAAAGGTGGTATTGTTTTCTCGTTGGATTGGTTAGAGATTGCGCTAAGAGTTGAGATTAGTGACAACGTGATATTTATAAGTAAGCAGTCCATTGATTTTATACCGATTTACTATTCGTTGATTTAAGTTATTTAATATATGGACTTTCTGATAATGCTTTTAAAACGATAACTTTATTGCGATAAAATTAGTTATTATTTGGCTAAATGCTCTGTCTAGTTAGAGAAGGTATAAGCATTTAGTTCAATGCATTACAATACGTAGCGCAATAGGCAGTTCGTGCGAATTATGCAAGCCCTCAATTGGATTAGGCGTTCCCTTGCCACTGTACATCTAATCGGCACAGTCTGAGCGACGTTGTGCCTTGGTCGTTATTACACTTCTCATTATTTATATTTTTTTAAATAAAAAAAGGAATACTTTATATTAATAAATGTTATCAATTCGAACAAAAATTTCTCATTTTGGAATAAGTTTAAAGGGTCATAAAAGTAAAATCAAACAATAAATTTCAGTTAATTGTTGCAACTATGAATTTTGTTAAGAAAACCGTAAGTGATTTCGTTCTTCTTTATTACTGACTTAAATTAATATTAGATCATGCTAAATAAAAGAGGGGTCAGGGATATGGGATGGTTCATTTAATATATTTACTTCGGCGTTCCCCCGCGATGTGGTGTTATCACCGGTAAAATGGACAGTCCGGCCCCTGGAGGAGCTGAAAGGGTTCGTTTTAGGTAGACACTCAATAATTGAAGTCGTTGAGATTCCACGCATTATTATGGCTACACCTGCGACGCGGTAGGATACTTAACCGAAAACAATCACGCTAATGTTCATTATAATGAGTGATCCCCACTTACAGCCAACGAATAACTTAGAAAGGCTTATTATCTAGTCGCCTGATCTGGGTAGTCGATTTTAGTAGGTGGTTCAACTTAAAGGTCTGCTGAAGCTTAATTAAAACTAAAAGAACTCTGCAAATACATTGATTAGTGTAATACTCTTTGTTATTTGCGTCGGTCAGTCTGGTTGCCTCCCTTAATGATGGTGGACAGTCACAATTTACAGTGAGGTTAGACATGTTTAATTCTGCATAATACACACACATAAGACCTCACGGCCAATCCGAAATTGTATAAAATGAAGTAAAAGAAAATGAAAATAAAATTGATTAGAAGGGTCTTGCTTGCTTTCATTTTGTCCACAAAAATTTATTAAAAGTATTTTTTTTAATAATTGATAAATCAATACAAGAATAATATTCCTGAAATAAAAATGATTGGGAACAAGCCCGGTGTAATTGCACGCGTGGGTTAAACTCGCAATTATTAGACTTAATTATTATTGGGGTATTTTCCCTTTTGGAATTGGTTTCGATTCAGGTTCGCGTAACTAATCTTGTAATATCGTATTGTTATTATTATCTCCAATAAAGTTGTGTAGTTTGCCAGAAGTTTCTCTTAACATCCGAAGTATGTTTGCTGATATCATATAACTTTTATAAATATATACAATGTATATACAATAAGTTCGGGATAAAGTAAAATAAGGCTCATTGTAAACAGTTAAGAGGCAAATTTCTAGAATAATAAAAGAATAATTATATGATAAATTCTATGAATTTCGAATGTTTAGATAGGCGATAGAGGACCAAAGCTTCTTATTACATATTGGGTGGGAAGGTAGGTGGAATATTTTTGTATAAACAAAGGACTTAGCGTCTCGGCCGAAGTAATCATTCACACGTAAGCCTTCTCAGGAGTGTGGGTTATCGAATTTATGTGCAAATACGCTTCGGGACTGCCCAATGTGCTAATGAAAGGCGATACATTATTCAAACTTTGAATTATACAGTGGCATGTAAATCGATATTCGCACCGCATAGCCGCAGCAGCCTGAATCATTCGAAGAATGAACGGAATTGTAACTGAAGGGTCTTGAAATCACCGCAATTGTAATTAGTGGCTTACTGCTATCGTTGACGGAATTATGCGCAGATTCTGTCGAATTGATTACATTGTTGTTACATTTCTAAGGTACCGTATCGGCTGTTTACTTAAGTTGTAAATATTACATATTTTATAGTTTTCTTTTTTTTTCTAACACTGAATAGATTTTTTAATAATGTAAGTAAATATATTTTTAAAGGATGCAATCTGCGTTAAGCACTAGCAGCTGCTATAACTGGAAACTGGTAACAACAATATGGGGAAACATTTTATTGAGAATCGCAAAATGGAAAATCTCACTCGGATGGCCATGTACAGGCGTTGATTAGTACGGCAGAAACAAAAACTATTCCCGAACCGGGCGCAATAAACGAAGTGGAAAAAGTCGATATGAGAGAGGACGATCTGATTGTAGAACGTAAGCGGCAATTGCAGATATGCGTTTTACAGTGAATGCGCGCCATTTTTAAATGATTACTGTCCCCTCCGCCCCTAGGGTGCAGATGCGTCCCGCGGCCAGCGCGTTCAGACAACCGAGGAAAAAATGTAGAATTTGAATTTTCTTTACAAAGGGTATTTCTATTCTTATGCATAAAATGTTATGTGTATGATCTATAAAACAATTAAGTTATAAAACAAATAGGTTTATATTATAAAAATGTGTGCATAGTTCAATAATTTATTTTTAATTTAAATTTACTTTGATATTATAAATATCGGATGCAATAATATATTTTTTAATAAATCCACTTTTGTACCGACATCGCTTTGTGTGTACATTGCCTCATAACCATTGATTGCTTCTGCACAATCGGACGACAGAGCGCACGCACCGCCTCACAAAGGACTGTGGAATCAATTAGATAAAAGAAATACGATGGAGAACTTCATCATCCCGGCTCTGACCAATAATTTTTCATAACGTAAGATACTGTAATTTGATTTCTGATATTCATTCATAATAAGAGGTTGTTTTGTTTCTTGTAACTTTATATATATATTACGTTTTATTACATGTGTAGATAAAAACTTTTCATAAAAATCATTCAGATTATACCCTTTCTGATTGCCCCATGAACAAAAAAATACGTTAAATTTACACATACAATCGTACGTGAAATGCGTGATACAAACATAAAATATATTTATTTATTTATTTGATATCAAATAATGAAAAAAAATGTAACCGTTCTGAAAATGAATTCATTCATCAGATATTATGTAAAATGATAAAATATTCATTTACCCGCACACCGGAATTCATGGGCGAATATAGAACACACAAAACTGCCGCTACAGCAAACCTCACCGCATCAAAACAACAACTGGCATATTTGATTAAAATAAATAAAAGGAATCATATTCCACGAGTGCCACCACTCTTTCAATTCACCCTGCACAGACAAATTTTAGACAAATGTATCAATGTCATAATCACCCCTTTTTTGGTTAATTTAACCACTTATACTTTTGCCATTTTGGATTTTTTAATTAACTTTGTAGATAAACAGGTGAAAAAAAGATTATATTTATAGTAACTAATATCTTTTTAATACAATACCTTGGAAGTGGAGGACTTAGTTTCATAATAAGCTTTGGATAAAAGATAGCATGTAATATAAGTTTCATTGCCCATATTCCGATGTTCCATTGTCCAAAAAAACTATAATTTTGTGATTATTTCTAACGTTTATACTATACATGTCGGTTCTTACATTGATTTTTTTTCCGGACGTACATTATATTTCCTGATACACGCTATTCTACAATATCATGTCGAATATGAGAAAGATGCAACACTATAAAATGGCACATCTATTCTAAACGGAAGCTAAAATAGTATCGAGTTACAAATCGAACAGAAAATCTAGACGCTCGTTGGATGAGCTCCAATTGAGAAATGATCATATCTGTCAATATTCCTTTAGCATACTATTCAAAGTTCTTTAGTAACGCATTCATATTAAATAAATTTATTTACTTAAAAATCGCAGCCTATTGAATTAACTTTCCAACCATTTTAAATCTAATTATGACAACTCTGTCACCACTTTGGCACGCCTACGGCAATTTCTTTTAATATCTTGAAATTTTGTGAAGGCCTAAACCAACTTTTTAATTAAAGATAATCAGAGTGAAATGTCAGCGGTAACCCAGTGTCATGCCGGAAAATGCTAACAATATAATTTGATGCGACCCTCGCTGAGGTGCTATCACCGGCAACATGGTTTATTGGTTATTATAGCAAGTGGTAAGACTTAACTTTGTGGCACCTTTTATTCGAGAAAATGCATTTGCGAAGTTTAAATCGTAAAATGGATTCTATTTTAAAACACAAGGAGCACTCACGTTCAATATAGTTAGGTGATATTGTATTGTAACAATACTATAAGCACCGTCTACCCTTGAATTCTTGATTCATACTAGCAAATTCAGTGAATAGATTACTATCATTCGTATCAAAGTTGACATTTAGTATTATTATAAAATGTAATAAAATATTTATTCAACTTCCAGTTACTGACATTTCAGATAAGTTATATTAAATGATTATATTCTTTTATAGGATTATTATACATTATTTGGCATGCTACCTAAGGAAGCATGATTGTCAAAACGATTTATTTGAACTGTAGATCATAAACTACAAACTCGCATGTTTTGATACACTCAATGCAACGTTTCCGTATATTTATAACGCTGTCGAGTTGTCAACTTGTGGTAACATTTGGCCGACATTTGCATACAATTTCATATTCATACCAGAATTAGGTATATCGTGGGTTGAGGGCGGCATTGTCAGTGATGCTACAAAACTACTTATTTATTCTATAATAACTTTGTAAATAAAGTTTTTATTATTAGGCTTTGTATAAGTAGATGCAGGAATAATAATCGAAAATAATATATTGATATTAGAAATTAATAGAACCTAATAATTTATAGTTAACACATTAGGTATATAATATTTACCATTCACCTAATTGTTTTAATAGATCCGTTTTGCAAAACAAATACAAACTTGAAATTACGAACAACGTAACAAATGATTTTAATTAAAAGGTAAACACTGCGTTTGGAATAAAACAGCCGCTTCAAGCGCTTTATTAGTGCTATTGGAAGTTACGATAACTCGTGTATTACTGATGCGAAAAAGACAAACGAAAGATTAAACAGTGCAAGTTATATTGAATAAAAACTTTGCTCTTGCATACTAATGCTAAAATTTGTATTCGACTGAGTTTGCTTGACTTTTCATTAAGTTTCTCGTTTCGTCGAGCGGGAGATGGAAATCATAGTAATCATTAAGTCTGATTAAGCATCTCGCAAATCGCACTTGTAATATCTTCTTTCTTCAATTTCACAGGAATTACAAGTAATTTATTTAGTGCTATATGTGTTTTAATATTAAACAGAAATTCTTCAAGCGTAATTACGATTCTAAATGAAAGTAAAGTTTACAACTTCCTTAAATAATCAAAACATTTTAATATGTATATGCATTTTAAGAAAGTTCATCTCAAGATTAAGTATTCAAGACGGTTCTAAAATAAAATGCCTACACAAAAGTTGACGCGACGGTAAGCTAGCTACCAATAGCTAGTACGACGAATCCATAGAAAAATTTCACTTTAAGTAGTAAAGACGATGAGACATGGTGTGCATTAGGCGAATTAAAAAAAAATTCATGCAGCTCTTCATTTGTTTCTAAAATTCAAAGCTAACGTTAGCGCGGCTCTGAAAGAGAATAATGACGGAAGAGTTGAAATCAAATGTCTAAATAGGGCATCAAAGGACGTGAAATGAGCACGTTCAAAGTAAAACGCATTCGAATAACTAGCGAGCGGACGGGATGGGCAGGTAATCGTAACGATCGGTGCAGAAATAAGTTTTAATGTGATGGGCACTGAATGGCAGATTGTGATTGGATGCTTCGATTTTGCCTCATATGTTTTTGCTGTTAACGCTTTTCGATTTCGTTAGTGTTCGAAAAATATAACTTAATTCATATTTTAATTCTATTTATCTTGGATGAAGGAATACTATTCATTCCTACTTTAAAACTCAAAAAAAAAAACAAAAATTAAAAGCAAAATCGTACAGACTTTTGCACAAATTATATTGAAGTCATTGTAAACAGTTTATAATAAATTGCTAGCTCTGTAGTTTTTACAAAAAGCTACAATATAATATAACATTAAAAAATTGCAGTCTGATATTAATATGTTATTTGAACTCAAGCTATGAAGGAAATTTTATCAATATTTATATTTTAACTTTTATATTAGAACAAAATAAGAAGATCCTTAATGGCAAGAAAGATGATCCCAAAGACGAGAGTGAAGTTATAGAAGCTTTTACTGAAAGACAGTCTTAATACGACGCAATGATAATTGCTCAAATCTCTAAATACCCCAGACATACCGGTTTCTATAAATTTACCAGACAGTCTGTAGAAAATAAAATACACTCCACCATCGTAATCGCTGTCAGGATAAACGTGCAAATATGAATACAGTACAAATTAATAATGTTTTAAATCTTAATATTATGGCAAATTTTTGTGTTTTTTTGGCTTTCTTAATATGGTTAAGGTGAAAAAGGATGACAATGTTTTTTGTAAGACGATAAGAAGTAAATTTTCATATAACTAATAATGTCAATTTATGCAATTTATTGAAATAAGAAGATAAAAAACATGCCAAGGTTTATCACAGCTATTGCATATTTGATCTGACGAGAGCCATAAAAGTCAAACGTAATAAATTTAGTTTTACGCTACTAAGTATGTGGTCAGATTATTGAGGCGTAACCTTTTGTTTTCCCGATGCGTACTTTATTTCATGTAATCCATTAAGATACATAACGAATAGTCGGAAGAGGGAGAGATTTCATTGACAGCCTCTTAACTGCGCTTGTTCTGTGGCAAAGATTTGTAATGTGTAAAGGGTTCACCCTTCCGAAGGACAGTTCGGGTCGGGATGCGGTTTTCTAAAGGGCTATTTGTTATGATTTCAAACAAGACCCTGTCAGATAAAATGGCTTTTGTGCCTTATTTTATGTACACGATATTTTTGGTATAAAAGTCAAAACATATTTGTTAATGGTTGAAAGCCACAAGGAATTTAGGATTGCTTGTCTAATTTTGTTAAATTTGTGATGTTCTTAAAATATTGTTTTGCTCATTTAGGATTTTATAACAATAAGGTTAACTGATGTTAAATAATGATGCACACAAATGTCAGTGTTTTTATAGCAAAATTAAATTGTTTATATTAAATATTTAAAACATATTTTCTGATTTTCGATTAAAATATCATTTTAGGTGAGAAACTATTCTTAATGTGAAGACGTTATTTCTGCCTTGATAATAAATCACTAAGGTAGGTACTGAAATAGCTTACAAAAGAAAGAGAGTAATAACTTAACCAATTACAACACTCTAGTTACATTAATTTCGAAACCATTTTTACCAAAGAGAAAAGTTTCAAAACAAATTACCCTCAAAAAGAAGCCCGAAAGCATAAATATCAATGGCGAGAAAGGCTGAACGAGAAGGGTAAGCATTCTGCTTTGCGTTTTATTGCCTATACTACCGAGATTCGGATATGATCAATAGCATATTCCTTCAATAATCAAAACTTTCCCGACTTTCGTGAAATAAAAAGCATTAGTTAATGGATTTAAATTGGTTTATCATTTTATTAGTATAAAATGTATATATTTTTGTTTAAAGCTTGTGTTTATTTTCAACTATAATTTATATCCTATAATGCAATGGGCAATTTAAATAACAAAATGTTTGAAATTGACAATTCATTCACCAATAACCATTTTAAAATATTATAGTTTTTCCCTCGTGTATGGTAAAACATGATTATATAATTAACGTTTATTCGCACGCACACAAAATCCACTGAATGAAGCCTACACTTTGATATGATAATAAATTAAATAAACGTCATAAATACCGCACCAAAATTAAATTAACGGATTATTTGCGTACGCAAATGTAAAGTAAGTGATTAAGCGTTTCCAACACGTGTTCGCTCCCAAAAGACTAATACGTTATGTAGCATAATTACTTTCGACAAAAAGGTGTGCCAGTTTAGGGAAGATGAAGAAGAATCGCAGGTGTAAATGGCCGTCTATTGCGCCTTCCATCACCGACCTCCACTTCGTTTCCACCGCTTGTGCTTACGGCGAAAATCACACGTGGTGCCAACAGAATTAGGTACGTTTTACGAAATATTTTGTTTAAAGTTCCCGACGATTACCGCAAAGCATTTGTGGTGTAACTATGTCCCGGACACGAAACATTTAGAGACAATTCCCAGCTGGCTTGTTGTATGAACAATTAAGTATGCCGACTTATCCCCGTATGAAGAATTATTATTAAATGGACATACCTATTCAATTTAAATTGAAAAATAATATTGTCTGTAACATAATTATTTTCTTTGCTATGGAGAAGGTACAGATAACTAGAAACAAATTCTGGAATATCCTCACCCAACCGCAACCATTATAGTCTGAGGGCTTCAGTAACTTACTTGAAATAATAAATAAAAAGTATAAAGAACACTTTATCTGGTATAACAATATATTTTCTAAGCTGAACAAAGCCCGTTTGCCGTAATGAGCGTTGCGTGCGGCGTGTCAAACATGTAAGCAAACAATTTTGGTACGCCTGAGTAAATACGACTACGAAATATCTTCGCCCGAGCGCCGTTAGTGCGGTATGTACGGTTGGATATAACTTCAATTTACTCAGTATCATCTTTTCAACAAAGCTTTTGTTGATAATGAAAAACAAATAGTATCCTTCAGTCAACTACGGTGCACCGGATTTTGTAAAGAAAATCCGCGAATATTTACATAGGAAAGTCAAGAAAGCTCAAGGGGTTGCAGAGAAAAATAAGTGTTGATTCTTTATGTTAGACATTTTGAGGAAACTACACTAGCCTATATGGTAGCATTTATTTGGGACAATGAATAAATTAATTTAAATTAATTTAAGATAAAAGGGTCTAAGAAATTACTAGGCAGTGTGGTCGGAACCACGTTCTATTATAATAGCGCCAAGACAAAGGTATACAAAGGGATGGAGTTTGTTATTGTTTAATAATTTTCTCTATACTCGCACTATTTAATATACATATACAGCATATAACATCTTAAATTAAAACTATTTTTACGGATGTGTACTCGTGAAAATCTAAGAAAATACTATATAACATATTAATTGTTATCAAAGTCAATATTTAGGAGACAAGTGAAATGATTTAATTCTGTCCATGAGTAGTTCAAAGATAACAAAATGTTCGATAAATTTAAAATACACAACCGTCAATATTATATACTAATTTTTTCGCGGTTTCATTCGCGTACGAAGGATTTTATTCACTATTATGATAATTAGGAATAGTAAAGTAATACTTGACAGCCTATGACCTTCCTCCTGAATTTTCAACTCTATCTAGTAGTTTAGAAGATAAGCGCGTTAAAACAAACAAAGTTTCCGCTTTATAATATTATTTTCTTATATAGATTTATTATCTTTTAATCCGAACCCCATGCAACAGAACAGCGCTTATAACTTTAAATATACAAATCTGCAAGAAGGAACACATAAATACAGTGAGGGGAGGAACTTGGTGCATTAAGCAACAATACGTAGAATGCAGGGTTGCATATATTAGCGTCTTGTCCTTTGGCGAGATATCTAGGAAGTTTGCCGTGGCCCGACGATTTACATGGCTTCCGAATAGTGAGGTTCGCCAAACAGTAGACGCTAACCAAAGACAGAACACGTAACTTTTGCTCAAATAGTTTTGTTTAAAATATTTGCATTACTATGTTGATTCTTAAATTATTTTTTTTAACAAAGTATTAAAAGCATCGTCCATCGAATGATGATTTATGTCACACAATGTTTTACTAAAAACAAAAATACAATAAACATTTATTTTTATATTTCTTAAAAGATTTCACTTCAGCTTTTGGATTATAAAACATTTTCTAGCAATATTTAAAACTAATAAATTTAACGTGTCAGAAAAAAAAATCTTGTACTTATAATATTTATTTATTTATTTATATTTATTTATTTATTTTTGCACTTACTAACGTTCTCTCTTGTAATAATAAGGTTGGCTGGCAGAAAATGCTTACTTAGCATTAAGCTCACCTTTTGTACAAAAAAAAAATGTAAATTTGTGCAATAAAGTATTAAAATTAAAATAAAAAATATATTTTTTTACGGTTTAAAAATGTGTAATATAATTTTTTTATATATTTGTGATATATTAACAACGGTATCTCATTCTGGCATATGAAGCGCTATCTCTCTAATTTTGATACTTTTTTAAATGAAATGATGTCGGTACAGCCAAAGGTTATACTATTCTAATTACCCTAACGAGGCGAGGGCACTGTCTAATCACGACTCACTTGCCAAATTACGTTATTCGCTTTTAAATATGGTCTTACTTTAATCTCATACGATATACGAATATTCAAAACGTCGCAGGAAATTGTGTAAAGTTTTCCTTAACTTTCATAATATCTCTTATAAAAATATGTTATATTATAATGTTGGAGAAAGGCTTAGAATAATCTTATGTTATTAAGAAGCTTGATTAATGTTATAAGAGTAATGTAATAGAAACTTGCGGCTTATTTGTTGAACGATAAAAATGTTTTTTAAAAAAGGTTTTAAAAACATACATTGGTTTCAAGGTACATTCAGAAGTGTAAGCCAAGGCAGAAAGAAGAAATAATTCCTAAGATAAGCCTACAGAGTCCCGAGAAATACGTATGCGCAAACGTAAGGGGTGCAGGCATCGGCAGGATACGTTTATCGTTTGTCGTAAACCTGTAGGATAAGTCGCGTAACATGAGCTTGGAACGAGTTAAGGCATAAAGCGAACATTAAGGAGAATCATAGTTCAAACTATTCAACATTTCAAGAAGTCCTTTTTCCTTCAACTTTAAAGATCATTTTTGTTTGCGCATCCACACAAGTGCGGTAAACACAATTCCCTCCAAGTTTAGTAGTGACACTTATTATTTTAATTTGCTACACTTCTGTAAGCCACACAATTGTTACATTTATTATTCAGTTTGTTTCATAAATGTTAAATTTAATATTTAAACTTCTTACATTGTTTATAATTAAGATAAATATCAGGTAAAGTGTTTATGAAATTAAAATCAGACTCATAACCATAATTCATGATTGATTAATAAATTACTTCAAGTTAAAATCTCCCCAACAAAGTGACCTGTCAATAATTCAGGAGTTCGTCTTCAGTGTTAGAGGGCCGATACGACCGTAATTTATTCCGCACAGCGCTAAATTAAATATAAAACATTGTGGCGTATCAGTGTTACTGACTGTGATAAATGAAGCCATTAGTAACGCGAGCAGTACTTTTTTCGGTTCATCCGGCGGCGTCAACGTTCCTGAGGGTTGTGGCGAGCTTTGTGGACAATTTCATTAGAAAATGTTACATGTAAGTGTGTCGGGTGAGGGAAGAGGGGTGAACTGGAACAAAATTACAAGCAGTGCGATAAATTTCGCCGCTTCGCAACATTAGGCTTGCGGCGGAATAGGGACAACGTCGATAGAAACGTATTCATCCTTACGCGAAATTAAAACAAGGAGTGTCCAGTATAAAAATTGTCTTATAAATAATAGTAAAACGTGTAGGATTTATATGATTATTCTTTAACAATAAAATGTGTTGATACATAAGAACACATGAGCAAATTACTATAATTTAATAATTTTGAGAAACTTTCTGCATACACTTTTGGAGATCTTTCAGCTAGGTTTATAAACTTAGTAATGTTGTTAAAGGAATATTTTCTTTTCGTCACAGTGAGTAAAATTCGTTTTATAATAAAATAACTACGGTTAAAAAGCTGAAAGGCTTCTCTTTTCTGCCCTTTTGGAAGTAGAAAGTAAAAATTTGCTTATTTTGCGGCTTGAGGTAAAATGGTTTTTAATTTTTTGCTATTCGCCGCACCCTTCCCTAAGTTGACGACAGTTTGACTGGAGACTGGAGAGGTGTTGACACATTTAAGATACCTATAATATCTTTAAACGCCTTACATTTTGAGACAACTGAAACTGTTGAAAGGAACTAATAAAAGTCATTGCAAGTCTAAATTTAATTGAAGTATTAAATTTATATAATATGTTATATATTTTTAATACTTCATGTTTTCTTAATTATTTAGTGACATTTGTTTAAAATGTTGTTTAACATTTTCTCAAGAAAATATTTCTAAAGGAAAATGTATAAAGAATTACACCTCGCTTTAACAAAGCAAAATGAAATATTTTTTATTATTATACAATTTTTATGTTTTGATGATAAAAATATGTTACTAGCATTTATTATATGTAATATAGTTGTTGAAGTATATAAACGAAACCAGTGCAAACGTATTCTCTAACCCACGATAAAAAAATATATTTAGTAATTGAAAAAATCGTGTTATAAATATTCGGATTTTGGGTTCGAAATAACACAGTGACAACGATAATTACAAAGTTATAAATATTTGACATTATGCTTAGTTTGTCTTAGTCTTAGTCTGTTTAATAAAATGCAAAGAGTGTTAAAACGAAACGAGTATCATAATAATAACCACTACAGGCTACAAAAGGAGTAACTCGCGGCTCGTTACAAGGAGGCTGAGCGAGCTATGAGTAGGAAACATCTTAAAACAAAGTGGAAGTAAATAAACATTAAACACGACCACTCGCGAGTGTTTTCATTAAGCATTGCATGTTTGTACCGACAGCGATTACTACGGGGGAAAAAACTAATTATGGTTGACAGAGGGAGCAAAAAGTAGTCTGTCTGGGGCATTTAGAGATTTGAGCAATTAACATAGCTTCGTATTGAGAGTTCGTCTTTCAGAAGAAGTGTCTATAACTTAGCTTTCACTTGCTAAGATCGATCGACTTTGTTATGACTTTAAGGTTATTTAAAAAAATCTATTTTGTGATATGAAGTGATGTTTACTTGCATATATTATAATGTTGATTATTTAAGCTTAAAAATAAGCTTTTTTAGATTTGTATCGTATATTGAAATCAAATATAAAAAATATTTGAAATAGCTCTAGCACTAGAAAGTCATCAATAAAAAAAACCAATGCATAAAAAGTTATGTTATGTACACTCGGTCACAAGGTGGTTTTATGTATGCATCGGACTTCAATCTTTATACTCAAAGCTATACGGATTGCAGTTGTATGTATGTAAAGACTACTTTGATATTGTATTACGCTTTGTTACTTTGCTTTTATTAGAGCGCCTTTGATAGCTCCAGTGTCGTAGTTTTATGACAATACGGGGCGGGTAGGTAAGGATAACATTTTTTAACATCTATTAAATTCTTTACTATCTTAGGTTAAGCGCTACATTAATTGGTAAGTTATCTATAATTACAGAGTAAAGATTTAAGGAAATATGAAGTAAATTCAATTATGAATTTGAATTTACATGAAAGTAATTTTTCAATGAACAGAATTATTCGTTGGAAAATCTGTACGTGTTGAGAAAACATCGTTTTAACTATTTAAAATCTCGAGGAATGTAAATGAAGTCGTGTGGATTTTAATAATGAGTAACCCTTTCATTTTCATTTGACTTACTGCCGTTTTTCTTAGAATATTTTATAATATACAAGGTAAAATTAAAACGCCAGCACGCCTTTAAAATGTTTTACATGCTCTAATATTCATACATTACAATATTATTAAGGCACATATTTGAGATTTTAGAGTTTTATTTGTATAATATTATCTCAAACAGATTATTTAATTTGATTGTCCTGGATAACTATAAACCTGTTTTATAGCTTGAACGCTGATGAAAGTAGACCTTTTATTCATTTTAAAGAAGGAATTTAAAAGCATTTAAGACCCTAAAGAACGTAAAAAGTTTAATGTTCCGTAGTTAATTGAGTAAATTTAAAACCAGTGGAAATGTAAGCATTTTTACTCAACAATCAATGTAAGAATATCGCGATATAAGAATTTTTATGGAGAATATTTAAAATATTGGAGATTGTTATAATAGTCAGCCAGTCTATTTTAATTTATAATAAATTTGTTTTGGATAAAGATTTATAGGTATAATTTAATACACATATGAAGAGTTAAGAACCAAGAAACTGATAGCTTTCGATAGTGCTTCCTATAAAGGAAAATTATTATATCTTACATATTAATATCTATTAAACAAACATTCAACATTAAATAGATTTTAATGTAGTGATCTATTAACATTTTCCATACATATTGCATGTTAAAATTATTATTACTATCGGTTTTAGCTTACAAATCCCGAAGTACACAAAAATGTAATAAAAAATGCAAACGATTGGAATTGGATTCGAAATCCTATTACGACTTTTTAACACTTGTATGAATACGAGTGCACCTTTCTATTTCGTACATTTCGTTATATTAAAATCCCTGCAGTATTCCGTATTCAATTTGCTATGTATGTAACTTTATGTTACGAAATACTCTATTCAGATGATATAAAACACATGTTGCGCTCAGTATGAGATTTCCAGCATCCAATAATTCAAAAATGAGCTCAGACTCAGCTTGATGGGATAGTTTATTGCAGCTTATTTATCGGTATTTTGATTTACGATCTTTTGTTTACTAACAATTTTTTGATATAAAAGAAATGAAATATCTTATATTATTGTAAAAATATAAATCCTTATTATTTTTATAAAGATAGTTGTTTGATTAATGTTCAATTTTTACTATGTTGAAATTTTCATGATTAAATATCAGCTGTATTCGCAAAAATTAACCGTTCGAGCTTCGTATTTTAATAAGCCTTATTTTATTAATATCCAGATGTCGAGATAGCCATAACTTCTATCTGTATGTAACTGTATTTTATTGTTTAATATTCAACGGATAATCGATTAATTTTATCAACTTTTATTGCTTTGGAATATCGTAATCATTAAAATCGTGGCGTTGTTGCAACATTGGTGTTGGTCATTTTCGGCAGCACTTTACAAAATTTTAATCGAATATTGAAACATGTTTTAACATTATTGAATAATCAACGTTGTAATCGAAATATACATCAGATGAAAACAATATTTTTTACAAATGAAATCACGATCGAGCATTCTGGTAGCGTATGAACTGAACCTTTACTTTTAGTTAATAGGAAACCTCGGGTAGTCACGACAACTCCATTTATACCCAAATTTAGCCGGGGTCCACCCGAACTCTCGAATAATCCACTGAGGGCCATTCTACGTTCTCGTTTGTTGAAACGCCAAATCGTAGCGCATTATTCTAATTTGCTTTCACGATAGCTTTCGAAGAAGCTATTTATTTGCGCCGTAAGTCTGATCCGCGGCTGACTTAAGGCTACGCAGTTTAAATTATATATAGAAATTCCAGAAATTATATTCCTAGTGCTAGGTCAAATAATATTATTAAAACTATAAATAATAGTGTCTTTACTGAACTGTAACATACAATAGTGATAACTATATTATTATAGTTATATATAGATAGGTATGTATATAAATATTTCATTTGAATTTGAAACTTGTAAGGTGGATTCTATTTATTATTTTGTACTTATATATTTTATATTCTATAAGACAATACTTTCTTAAACAAAAAACTAAAAATATTTTTGATGTAAAATACCCGTCGATGCTAATAAAGTTCGGCAATATGGAAAAGGTATTTTATATGAACGATTTTCAGGAAGCCCAGAAAAAAGGGACATAAAATAAAAAGAAATGAAAACGGAAATATGGCCAAGTCATATTTTATTTACTGCATACAATCGAACCTTTATCGCAGTTTGTATTAAGTTAGTATTTGTAAGAATGTGTCGTTTAGAAAACAGTCGATTATTCCTTCAGTTTACTTACAACTTTTTGTTGGTACAATATTTCACCAAATTCTTTAAGTGCTAATAAAATATTAAAACTATATATGGCAAAAGCTTAACTTATATTTATCTTCTTAGGTATAAAGGTTAGTTAGTACCTATAACTTTTTCAGTTAATTTTGATAAGTTAAATTCTGAATAGATTGGAATGAGGGAACTTCTGCACAATTCCTTAAGTTGTGAAAGAAGAGATTTTATTAAGATAATGAAGGATAACTAGTCTAACAAAAAAGGGCAGGGAAGCTTTCATTAGAAAGACACAATTATTGCTTTCTGACATAATATTTCTTAGCATAAAGTGTTAGAGAATTTTCTCGTCGGAGGCACAGCGTAGTTGTGCATCGTCATCTTAGTAGTTTATTCTGATCTCCGTGCAATGGAATTCTTATTACTCATCCACTTTAGATACATTTTGTTTATATTGTAGTGAACTTCCCTCAAAAGGAACTTTAATTCTCTTCGCCACTCTAAATAGCGGAAATCGAGCTGGTTTATTACTTCGGGCGCGCTTTCTTTTGTTTTCTTTTGCGGTATAAAGCAGCACGTTACGACATTTTGTCGTGAAAAGATTGCGGTTCACTCGTTAAAACGATGAAATTCGGTATCGCACAAGCAATAAAGACTTATTTGTTAACCGAAACTCGGTACGAAAACGAGACTTCTTTTCAATATAAGTATTAAAACTGTTCTAAGATTTTAGACTAACAAATTTGAACATATATCTGTATATATCTTATTTATGTTGGATATTTAATATACATTAGAATTGAAAAAGAAAAATACACGTGTGATAAGTGATGCATTGATAACGTAAGCTTAGTAAAGAATACAGTTTAGCCGCGACGGCACGGTCTGAATACGTACACCTTGAGTGAAAAATACTTTTCATCTTGGGAATTCGTGTGTGGATACAAAACTCTTATATTTATAAGAAGATACGAGAAAGCAAATGGTTGGAAAAAAGTGTAGTCTCCGTAGCTCAGGTTGTAGATCTCACTGATTGTGAGATACGTTGTGCCGTACCTTGAATTATTTGACAGTTTGAATTGTCACTGGAGGTCGTTTTTGTTGGTATTTTTCATTCGCACTAAATTACTAGAAGGTAATAAAATAACGGCGTTTCTCTTTATTTAGCGGATTTTTGTAAATTTTTAATATTAGTCGCAACATAAGGTTTTGGCGAAAGCTTTTTTCACTAGTTTTACTTAAAATGCGTGAAAGTTAACGGTTCTTATTAATTGCTTGAAAATTAATTCTATTTTTACAAAACGTCAACGTAGCCGTTAATCAACGTACGTACGTACGTACGTAGTACGTTATTATATTTATTTTACTTTATTTATTCGAGAACATTAGGTATAAAAATATTTTGAACTCACAATAAATATTGGAAAGATTTTTGCCATTTTCTCTTATTTTTAACGCGACTAATTAAATATAATTACAGATAATTAATATTAAGGTATATTTTTTCTTATTCCTATTTCTAATAGTTTAAATCGTAAAACCATCGGGTATACAAGATTTCCCTCGAAGGTCTGGTAGATTACGACGTACTTTATAAACGCCGGCGACGCCTGTAAAACATATATGTATATAGTTGAACTTATAGGGGTCGCGTACGATCCATTAATTGCTACCACGGTGCCGTATGAGACGTCGACATGAACCCCTCGACGCCTCCCTACTCTGCCCCCACTGCCATCAATATTGAAGCAATGATCTTCTTTAGCGATTTTTACAAAGACATCATGGAGTAAAAGAATTAGCATACCTAATTGTCTTTTGAAATGGGAACAAAAAACGAAGACTTTATAAAACACTGCCGAAAAATTCTACAAGGCAATCAAAATTTTAAGAATATTTTAACAATACGAACCACATGCAAAAGTCGTTTTTTCAACAGGGAAAGTTAGCAGAAATGAAAGTTGTGTAAGCCAGGAGGATTGGAAGATTTAAATATTTTAATTAACGCTAAGAAAAAGAAGGAAAATAATTAGTCGGCCTTATTTCAGCTTCTACAGGCTTATTAAGTCGACTTATAGTAGATATTTACACATGCATGCTTCGAGTGCGATTCGATACTGAAGGAGCTTTGAATAGATGTCTCGGAGTTCTGTTGTGAGCTAACTGAAATGCTTCCCTTGATTTTTATGCTAAAGTCAATTCTTTTAAGATAAATTTTATGGTATAACTTCTCAATTTTAAGATAAAGCCATATTTATATTTTAATAATATACATTTTTAAATATTTATTTAAACATAGTAAATCATTATGTTTTATTTCCAGTAAAAGTATAAAAAATATATGTCTCGTAATTCAGATGACTACGTAAAACGCAATTTGCTACTGCTGCTTTTGAATGATCGGCTTAAATCTTCTCATCAATTTCATTGTAACAGGATTAACTACTTGGGGCTATATTATACAATATCAATTGCCTTTATTTTTGTTGTATCATAACATGTTTTAAAATTATTATAATACAAATATAATTTTATCAAAAGTTTACAGATTAAAACGTATATTTTTATTATGTACTAGTTAAAGCTTTTAAAGAAAAATATTAAGAGTTAATATAAAATTATATTTTTGACAAAAATAAAATACATATTTTATTTTTAAACGGAAACGTAATTTACTTATGCAATATATAGCTATTGAAAAATTGGTATTTGTGAGAAATTATCTTTTAAACATGTAATTTAATAATCTTAACATGGCTACATACCATGTTAAGATTATTAAATTTTACAGAATTATAGAATGAAATATAATTCGATATGAGCAGAATTGAACCCGGGACCTCTCTAAAACCGTTCCGTAGATCTAAAAATCAACCCACCGTATCGGGTGATACGTTACGGGATGGTTTCCTAAAGGAGCGGGTTGAAATTTTGCTCATATCGCTAAATTTTTCCTTCTATCTTTCTTTTTAAATTTTATAATTTTTGAGCTTATTTAGTCTCTTTAAGTATTTAATAAAACTGCAACATTTATAAACATATCATTCTAGTAAAACTTTATAGAATAATTACATTTCTGAAAATAAAATAATTTTATATTTATTATTTTATTTATGAAGATGCTCGTATTTAAGTGCAAGACGAAAAGAAATGTTGCCTCAAGCATCAACAATTACGAGTTCAGTATTAACCGGCTAATACAAATCGTCAGCCCGGGGGTACGTTTATCCAAAGCATCCCCCCAGTATATCTGAAACTATAACATTATTTCTCCACCTATTTTTATCTTACTTGGAAAATAAACCTTAAAAACAGGGTAGTAAATGATACATTGCCTAAGCGGATTGTGTTCATCGAATATTTTGTCGCATGTTGAAGTTTTTATTATAGTTAATACTCTTTTAGAAAAATGATGAGACAATTATTGGAACACTATAAGGCACTTAATTATATTTATTTAATTATATTTATATACAATTTAAAATAAAAACGTTTGAAATATAAAAACTATTTTACAAATGAAACATTAAAGCAGTGCTTCTTGAGTACTACTTGTGTGGTTCTGTAAAATGCTTCGAGGGCGTAATTAGTTAGCCATTAGGTTAATATATTGGCACTTTAGTGCTGCTCGTACCATTCAAAAGTAAACAAAAAACCAAACTTAATTGGGAAAACACAACTTCTTAAATTTATTATATTGTTATTTTAGTATCAAAACATTTTCACAATTATATTTATTTCTTGTAGCGTACAACGTTATTAAATTATAATAACTAGAACTACGCATATAAGATTACAGAAATGTATTCCTACGGTTTTTAAAGTGTTACATTTATTATAATAGAGAATTTTATATACTTTATTATAGCGGTAAAAATATAAAGGAACAATATAAAGAAACTTTATTTAGAAAATAGAACTGGTATTTCCAATTGGAATTACAAAATACCCCAAAAATTACAGACCGCAAGCAAATGTCGTTGGTGGCCGGCGCTTTAGCAACCTTCGATCAGCCGTCAGTACATAACCAAATTAGAGCAATTTATGTCAGGAAATTGGAAACGCTATCGGACGCCCGATGCACCGTACAACGGGAACGCCACTCCACTGGCATTTCAGACATCCACCGTTTCAGCAGCGCTGGCTAATGTCGGAACAATGCAGGGATCTGGACAGACAGATCTGAACGGCTCCGAAGATAAACGACAATCGTGAATCGTTGTAACAACTGATTGATATACGGCCTCCGATGATATCGTACCTATAGTTAAGCCAAATTCCGGACCCGTCTCAGTTACAGTTCGAGTGCTGCTGACAGTAAACGATGTTTAGCGATGCAAACGTTTAGGTTGTAACAGCCATTTGATGGACATTAATGGGGTAGAATTCAATGGGGGTTTGGGAAAAAATAATGCTACAACTTAAAAACAATTGTTTGTAAAATATAAAATATAATACTCATAGTCACACACTGTTTTTTATTTTTCCAAGTAAGAAAAAATAACGTTGAATATATACAATATGAATATTTAATTAATAAACTATTAATTTCAAAGTTTTGATTACAATGTTCGGTACATTAGGCATTTGCAGTGACATTTAAGTGAATATGTCGATACTCGATTCAAAGTTAAGAGCAAATGCTAGGATAATAACAAGTAATCGAACCAAGTTGCTGAGGAAGGCAGCATACGTCTTGCGTGCTAGTTACGAGTATCGACGCAACTCGAAACGGTCAGAGTTTCGGTTCGCTAGACGGCTAAAACAATAGCGAATCAAGCATGCAACGGAACTTTCTCAAAGACAGCCTTGTGCGTGTGGTGCTAAGCGAACGCCCACTTCCTAACTTTATATTGGTTGGCAAACTTTATCGTTATCCGAGACCATTGATCGGCTAATGTAAAGCATCAGATCTAAGTAGAAAATTATTAAAGCATCCACCTTGACATACCGATAATATTATACTACTCCTAGAATATCTACAGTGATACTTATTCAGATATATATTTTTAGTAACGCGATTCTTTCTTTTATATTACTTGTAATATTGTGGTGACAAAACTAGTTATTTTATTTTCTTTCTTATGACATAAGAAAATTTATATTTCCAATGTTTTAAAAGATTTTAAAATGATATAGTATAAATTATTACTATCTAGTATAATATATTATTAGAAAATAAATTTTAATGAGAAAAAAGATAAAAACAAAGACTAAGAAATATATATGAAACTAGAATTGGTAGTGAGTTTGTTTATCGAATATGTATTAGTGGGTATTAGGAATATCGAAGGTACTGAGTCATGATCAAAAGGTTACAAATGATGATTGGAGTATCACAATGATATCTTCTTTATGTCCTATAGTCAAGTTGGGAAAACAACAATCCCTTAATCGGTGTAGGCTTCAGAGATTACACCGGTCGTTCGGCTAATTAATTTTTAAGTCGGTATTTCTATGCCGACTCCCGACATTCGACTTTCGAGGGAATTTTACTGTGATTTAAATATTAATATTTTGTAGGATGTCATCATTTACACAGTTCATAAGCTTTGTTATTTTCAACTTTGATTATTTATCAAAATTCTAATATAAACTGTTAAAAATTCAAAATAAAAGTACTATTAATTATTATTAATTCAATTATTCTTTCAAAAATCTCTATTGATATTTAAAAAAAAAGATAATAAATCTATAATCTCTTCTTATGTCTCTATATTCTATTAAGATAAATATATAGTTTACATTACATACAACTAGGATTAAATAGTTAAAATGTTAATTTGGCTCCTTATCTGAATGTTTCGGCACGATAGAACTCAAAGGTTCGCAAATGAAACGAATTGTGCGGGAGAATGCTTATGGAGAGCTTCACGTATAGATTTATTCATGCGACAGGGACCGTTGTATCGTGACGAACAAAATTTGCACCGACCGTTCGGACCATAAATCCGACGTTTCCTAAATCCTTGGAAGGGCACCGTTGAGCAGCTTTCATCAGAAAATTCTCCATTATCTGAAGGAAATCGTTACCGGGGTTCAACCTCGCCCACCCTTCGGCCCCGACCCGACGGGCTTTCATTTACGACGGCGTTGCGTGCACGCGTCCCCGCGGCCTTTGCTTCAGGTGGGCGTAGTCATTGTATTCAGTATTTAAGTGGCTCATTTGATATTCCAAGACAGTTTGCATTCGAAAAGCTCGCACGTAGTGAGAACCAGGACGGTATCGAGACGTCGAAGTCACGCACACATCGCTATCGGTACCTGCTTGTGTACCTACGCCAGTCACAATAGTCGAGTGCGAATACGAACGCACGTGACTCGCCGGTGTCAGGTGTATATTTTGTACGAAGAACGATGTCGCAGGATCTACGCACACGGACGCACCGTGGATTCCTGGAGTTTGCGCAATGTTTATCCACAAATACACTAATGAAGGTACCTACAAAAGCGACTAGATTGTTAATTAAACTTGCTCAAAATGTGACACCCTTACGAAATGATGTCAATTCTAGAGCACAGTGCACGGCTTGAATGTTATCGAATTAATTTGTACTCAGAATTCTCAGTGTACAATCGAAGTAGATTTAATAACGGCTTTTATTTATTTATCTTAATTGGAAATACACTTTAGGCTTTTATGTGTTTGTTAGGCATTTTGATTGTTCTATCAAATGGAGGACTTCGATATCTTAAGGAAAAATTTGATAGTTTGATCTTAGTTGTTTTTTTTAAATTATTGATTCTATTTGATAATGTTATAGCAACTTTTATTATTAGTACATTTATGGTACAGGGATTAATTGTTTCTTCATTGGTCCCTTTTTTAATTGGTGTAATCGTCATAACACAATGTTACATAGAGACAAAAGTACTTCAAAGACTACATCGTTAGGCCGCCGACCAAAAGGAATAACCATTCCCTTAATCATTATTCTTAAAGACTCTTCATTAAATTCCTTTTATCTCTCCCGGGATATTTCCTTCGCCCGGCATCAATCACATTCACTCCGAAAAACTCCTTGGCTTTATTCTAAACTCTCATAATAGGTAATGAAGGTTTTGATCGTCGCGGGCGGCTGGCTTGGGCCGATTACTTTGAGAAGCACAATGACTCCCGCCTGTAGCCAATGTTGAATTCTGGAAAGTTCCTTAGTCCGCATCCATGCTAGATACGGGGCTAATTACGACGAAACTTTTGTAGATAGACACCTACTCTGAGAAGCGGCTGCCAGACAAAGACTTGAGTTATCGCAGTCTCCCAGCCGTGGGCATTCTACTGCTAGAATTGATACTTTAAACTACTCAAATAAGGAAGCTTTTCGAATAATACTTTGTAGAAACCGAAAATAGATAGATGATAAAACGATTCTCATTTGATATCGACCCAACTGAAAGATTATAGAAGAAAGGGGTTTTACAATTCGAAAATCCTTTGCTATTGTACCTTACCATCACTGCAATTATGACACAGTAATGTTTAAGAAACTTATATTTTATTTTTATACATAGCTGATTGATTTATAACTTATCTTTTTATTGAATAAACAATATTATTCATACCTCCAATTAACATTTTCATCATTTTTAAGACAAGAATGATTTACTAATTCAGAAGAAATAATTTAACATTATTCTAATTTGGAAGTAATTAAAGGAAGTTATAATTTTATAAAATTTAAATTTATAATCGATTTATAAATTTTATAAGAAATATTTTTCATAGACTTTATAAATGTTATTTAATATAAGTGTTCGATATTAAATTTGTAACGCAAACGATTAAGTTCATTAAGATAATTGAAGCGATAATAAGACTATGAGAAAATTTATAAGTTTGATACCACCGACTTTATATTATAGAGAAGTTAAAAAAGTTAAGAAAACTTACCGGTCCAAACTGTTCGAAGTAATTTTTTACATCTTCCAGCGTTGTGGGTGCTGATAGCCCTCCTACGAAGATTTTCTTTGTCCTGGTCACCATCTGTAATAGAATATTTATCTTAAAATACAAGATAACAAACTAGATAAGATAAGATAAATAATAAATTGATATTTGAATATCATCTTTAAATCCAGGTTACTAAAGAGAACGAATATATTTTACTATATTTTTATTTTGTTTTTCACTTTCATCAAGGGCGTTGTAATAACCGAATGCTATATTTTTAATTATTTCAAACTCGATTTTTGCCTATTTAAGAAAACGATTGTGAGGGGAAAGTAATTTATATATGAAGAATATTTTATTAATAAATACATTTAAAGGATTTTATTATGATATCAATATTTCCGCCACTCTTTTAAAAACGCTTCACTTATTTCTCTTTCAATATTTATGCAAGAAATAACGAAATAAAAAATCACGACGGGACAACAATGGACGAGATATTGGCTTAAGTAACTTGACACTATTTGATGTTATTAAAAAGACAAATTTACTAATTAGTTATAAAACGTCTGAAAGGATGTTACTCTATAAGTTAAAATTCATATTTTCTTGTGAGAATTAAAACCCTTTCAAATAATCGTATATAGGGACGATATGCGGTAGAGAATACTTGAGTTAACTGTATTCTAAAATAACACCTCCGCGAATAATTTTAAAGTCTTGGATAGTATGATAATATATGTTCTTCGCGGTACGTGTCCAAGTGGCAGATCTTTCCCCACAAGCACGCCTTTTCCCTGCAAATCTTGAGTACGACAACATCCCCCAACCTCCCTAGTCACGTTGGCTCTCCAGCTCAAGGTGTTTTCCGTTCGTTTAATTATTCGACCGAATGCACGTATTAAGGATAAGATTATATAAGGTTTTAATAATTAGTAAAGGAAACCTTTCCTTACTATGTTACTAACGTATTAATATATGTGTGAATGACTAGCATTATATTAAATGACATTTTTAAGTTGCTGTTTTTTAAGATGTTTATTTAAATAAACGTCAAGCGAAATAAAATTAAATCCACTTCACCGATATTACTCAAAAATATAACAGCAAATAAAAAATTGAATAAGAGGCATTCATTAATGGGATTGTAAAGGGTGGTCTCCTGGGAGCGAGTGTCAGGTTTGCCGTCGGCCACGTCAGCCGAAACTGTTGGCAATTACCTTAAATGTGGACAACGCAGTTCCATTCTACGGGGAAAATTATTATTCGCCGCATATCCAATTTTTTCCTCGCTCTAAATTGGAGTTGGTTATCTGATTGCCTAGATTTTATTGTCACTGTGGGACACTGCAGTTCATGGGCTTATATTTTTTACTGCAAGAAATATTACAGTATGCATTATTTTTTTTTACTTGAACGTTCAAAAAAGAAATTTATTCTATGCTTGTCTTACAATAAAAAATAATCAATAAGGTCTAACAGTACAGTTATATTGTAAAACAATTTTTTCCAATGTGTTGTGTAAACACGGAGTCCGGCTCGAACAAATGACATTACCGCCCCCTCGTTAACTGGACTCGGTTGCTCGCAGTCACTTTGTTGTGAAAAATACAACAATTTAATTTAGTCTAACTTGACCACGAGCGACGGCAAACACCGAACGCAGATGAAAAGCTACACACATCAATTACGGAACACAGTGTCTGCCTGTCCTTTTGCCGGCATGCTCGCAAGTTGCTGTAACTCAATTCATAACATGCCACTGACAGTGCATGTGCACTGGTAATATTTTTACATTTTCACCCATATACAATTTTGTATTCAATTTTGCCGCAAAAACCATGTCTGTATATTGTTGGTTTGTTTATTCATTGACTACATTTTTCATTTTCAATATGAATGCATTCTCGCAGTCACTTCTTATGAAAATGTACCGTTTTAAATCAAAGCAAAATGTGTTCATGGGTTCTTAAAAAATTATTGCATTGACAAAAACTGTTCAAATTGAATTATACGAATGATCTGATAAATGCATAATGAACTAGTAAATTGTAAATTCTTACTAAGGAGGTATAAAAACTAAAAAACATGCTTTTATATTCTGAGATATGTTCCTGAATAGTGTTAAAGTTTTATGTATAAAATAAGTTCTTTGCTTGTCACTAGGAAATCCTATATATTTTTATATAACTGTATTTGAAATGAAGCAACATTCCGCATAGATAGGGGAATGATCCCGTCTTCTCATGTCTCACACGTTATCTACTTCACAGCTCATTAGGTCCCTCACGGTCGTCTGCCAACAGATCTATGCCATTTGTAACAATACAGAGACCGCAGGGATAGCAAATGGTGATTCTGAGGCTTAGGTTGCTAGTCTCGTTAGTTCAGTTGGATACTCAATTCGCGACGTGAAGTAAGAACCTAGTTGTCTGTGTTACTCGACAAACAACGGAAGACACTAACCGCGCACGTTCCAAATGACAGACATTAACGATACGTCTTACCAACAGTTGCATGGTATTAATCTATCTTGCTCTAATGTTCACAGTCGTGTGTATTGTTTTATTGGTAGCTAGATTTAATATATTGATACATGAAACGTACTGATCAATGGGCGACTTAGATTTTATTTTTAGAATCAGTAACAGTAAACTTTGTGAACGGATAAAGCTTTCGCATTAAAATTATGATTAAATTGAAGAGTATGGGAGTAAATAAAAATTAATGCATTCCGTATGTTTTCACTCCGTAGTATCCGATAAAGGAAGCACAAACAAGTAAATACAAAGAAAAAAGTAAATGTATGTAAATGAATAAACTTCGCAGTATTACTTCGTGATCTGAATAAATAAAGCCTGATCGATGAGTTAATAAACCTCGTAAAAATTTAAAAAAGAAGATTCGTAAATTGTTTGTGTGTATTTGTTATCAAATAAGTAATAAGAATTATAAGATTTGTAGTAACATTTCTATTACGAAAAATCTTATAGATTTTATTACAGAGAAAATATTTAAAGAATAAAATATAAATCATAAAAACAGAAGTATTGCTTCAGAAATGCACAAGCAAGAGCGCTCACGAAACAATGGGCGCATTTTAGCCATCTAAAAAGAGAAATAGCTCACTTGTCATCGAAAGCCATTCGAAACACATCGGAGTGACTCCATATACACAAGGGTTCCATTCTTATAGTACAGTAGGTATAGCTACTTATTTCTTTTATGCAGCAGCGCCCTGCGAGTGGTTAAAAGCGAGACGCTGCGATGCCTTGTCGTATTCCCCTTCTTGCTTAATGCTAAAAAGTATGCTTCTATCAAGCTTGCGCTATTGTTAAGATTGACTATGACTGCTTTGTCTTAAATATATTGCGAGATGGTGAAATTTTCTTATTTCAAGTGAAAAGAGATTCAATGAAAAGAAAAAGTACTGTATATATTTCTCTTAATAAATCCCTAAAAATTTTCCATGGCATGGCTATCGTAATAGGGATTTTGAATCATATTTCTATGTATCGGGTGAAATATTTTCCTTAAGTTTTTTGCACATCATCAAAACTTGATTTTATGTTTCAAGTCAAATTATAAGAAGGGAGGGTGAAATTAAAAGTGAATAATGAATGCGGAGGCCGAACCCGGGACCACGCGACCGTAGCAATTATTTTGTTTCGAGTACCATCAACATGGTTCGTTCTTTCAAATTTTCATACATTAAGCAAATGTCGAGAATGCGTAATTAGGGCCGAAATGTTGTAAGCCGCCTCAAGGTTGCTAAGAGCATTTATTTTTACTTTAAGAGGCTGGACGATCGGATACGTTTTAACCACAACTTTGTACTTGTGTAGCATATATAAAAATTTGCTTCTTTTAAACAAAAAAAATGGAATATTTTAAAAAGCTCCTATATTTCTATGGCTTTTAATAAAAATGAGAACAAAACTTTTTAAAAGTTAGATAAGATTTTTATAAAAATTATTCTATGGAAATAAATTTATCAATTAATAGTAATGATACTCAGAAACAAAGTATAAAATAATTAAGCTAAATGGACAATATACAAAGTTGTATAAACTTTTAGATAACAAAAAACTTAATTTATATTCTATTTAAATTGTTTGGGAATGAGTAAAACTTATAACAAATCTTTTTTCGTCAGGAGTTAAAACAACATTTTGATATTACATTTAGGATAATAATGTAATAAAAAATATAGTAATCCCTTTCTATTTAGAGACAAAACAGAACGAATCGGCAGTAATATTTGGTATGACACTTGTAGCGTGGCGTGAGCGTCATCTCCACATCGGTCGATAGTGTTGACGAACTAAATAAGCTCCCCTCTGAGTGGGAGTGTGGTGTCAAGAGGCTATAGGATTAAACTTAAACTGGGTTTGCCCGCAGTTTAATTATACAAAAGGTACCATTTGCGAAAATGCGCTGTTTCTCTTACACAAGTTAGAAATTAGTTAATTATATCTTTTACACAAATGAATGGTAAATAGAATTGCAAATTAGACACGTAGAAAATGACACCATGCGATGATATTCAGAGTGTGTTTAATAATAAATTAATGTTGGAGAAAACAAACGTAAGCCAGATGCTTATAAAACAGTTTTAGAGAATATATTGGTATCTGGTAATGTTTTTAAAGTTGCCTTCAACTTTTTGCGATGGCGCAATGCAGAAATTAACTTTTTTCGAAATAATTACTCACACGCTTAACTGTGTATGTGTGCGTAATCCCAATGTTATTAAAAATAGCTTATACTCAAGAGAAATAAATTAAATTGTGCGTTTTATGAAAGCTCTACAATTTTATAGAGAGAAGACCGGAGTCAATAAATTTTAAGCGTTCTTCTACACTAGCTTGCTGAATGAAATGGGACGTTATATTTCAAGATTACCGGATCGTAATCTCCTTTGATATTTAATAATGGATTTGAAATACTTTTATCATTAAATATATTTTATTTAAACTTTTCTTTCTATTTATATTTTCTTTCTATTTAAATTATAATATTCATTTATATTTAAATTGATTTAAAGAAGTCAATAAATCAATGATACTAATTACTTATTCTATAAGTCAGGGCGGTATTGAATACGGTAGGATTGAACAATCTGGGTGCTTTGTGTCTCCGTCCTTGATGGATTCACCCTCACCCTTCGATATGTTTGACGCATGGTTTATTCGTTATTCGGATGTTAGAAATAAACAAAATTTTCTGTAGTTAATACTAGACCTACTATTTACATATTAAACCAGATTTTTCAATGTTTAGATATTTGTTAATTTTAAAATCGCTAATATTGATATTTTGGTGAGGGTTTGTTTTCATTGTTATTAATAAAATAATTTATGGCAACTTAAATTATGTATTCGCGAAGGTTACAGAACTTTTTGCTGACTGTCAATAAAGTAACGTATATTAAATTTCCCACTAAAATTAAGAGTCAGACCTTTTCGCATCGCTTAAAACATTTGAGGTGAAAAAATTATAAATTTAAAGTACGAAAATATTTTATAATATATTATTAAATTAAAAAGGAAATAAAACATTGAAATGTTTAATACTATATAATGATTTTTAGGTTTTCTTGTAATAAAAAGGTTGGAATCGCAGTCTGTTTAAATTGATTAAATTATTAAGCGGATAGTGTGGCAGACAGACAAGTTATGTGGTGGGACATAAAAATAGTTAAGCGGTGTACTTGAGACTACGCAAGTACCTACACGCCGACCGTTTGACTGTGCACGAATTAAAAATAAATCATAAATATAAAACACAGTTCAGAATATTATTTGTAGGTAATATATATTTTGTAATACATGGACGACTAATTGTATTTTTTTATTAAAAAATGTTAAAATAGTGATATGTGATATGTAACATCGAAAGCTGCGTAACCTATAATGTTAACGAGATAATCTATTTATAGTTAATTAAGCTTAGTGTAGATAAATATTTTTTAATATAAATATACAATTTTAAATTCAGTAAATCAAAAGCTAGTGCCAAATTGAGGCTTAAGTTGGGTTGTAGTTAATTGTAATAACCTTCTCACGAGAGCATGGGGTGGGGGTGGGAGGCAGTAGTGCGCAGGCGCATCGGGTCGGGCACTCAAGCACGCGCCGCTAGTCGAGCGTCCTCGACAAGCCACTCAGCGCCCGCCGCGTCGAATTGAAAAGATACCTACGCCGACACCGTACTGAATATTCGCTCACGTATCAAAACCGTAAAATGCAAATCTATGCAGTGCGGTCGTCTAGTGCTTAGCATTCCTCAAATGGAATTTGACGCGAATTATCATACATAAGTTCTTAGCGGTACCAGCAACACTCAACATTGTTTAATATTCTTATTTATAAAAATGGAAATTTATAATACTACCGGTTTTTAAAGGGACAAGAAACCTCAATTCTCATGGGGCTTATATTCAATTTAAATAATCATTTTTTATACAAAATAAATGGGTTTTGTGTTAAAAGTTTAGTTAAAATATTTATATACATTACAAAGTGTACATGTTATCCTTAAAGTAAATTGCACTACATAACTGTAAAATAACATTTTGTTCGTATATTCTATTACTTAGTCTGTAATTTGGCAAATGTATACAATCAAATTACAACGTCCGTCTAGTTGGGCTAATAGTATCTCGGACACGTTAATAGAAAATATAAACGAATGTAGACGATATAGAAGCGTGGGGTCACAGGATACGTCGCGCGATGCTATCTGTGTATAAATACCGACCAAACAAACTTTCACATGTACACAGTACGCTCCAATTTATAATGCGGACAAGCAACACTGAAATGGATTTACAGCTGCAAAACTGCTTGTCTTTGATGAGGGTCTATTTTGAGATGCGGGCCGAGCGCACCGAAACATTCCAATATTCGAACCAATATATTATTATTACGTACGAATCCAAATCGATTCCGTGTTATAAAATTTATTACGCACTCGTCTCTTCGACGTTTCTTATTTGTAAACAGGCGCTTGAGCGACTCGTATTGGGGCCCTCGATAATGTTTGATGTCTCGTTAAAAATAAAATCGCTCGTAAATTGACACGAACAAATCCGTAGCACTAATTTGTTGACAGACATGTCGAAAGATAGTCTGGAAATAACTTTTGATGGACTATGCGGAAGAAAATTATGATTAAAATTTTAAAAAGATTAACTAGCAACGGCTGTAAGTAAAATAAAATTGAATTTATTTTTGAGAATATTGTTTTCTTGTAAGCGATTAAAGTTTTATCAGTGGATATGTGTTTAGCTTTGCAAGGTTGACTTGTTCCAAAAAGCTTTGGTATTTATTCAACATAGCATTAAGCCTAAAAGCCGGCAGACTAATGTTTCGGTTCGTACGGTTTGTCGCAGATTAAGGTGGCATGTTTAAGTTTCGTGTAATCCGCTGTAGGCCATGTGAAGTCCGCAGTGTCTTTTAAACACGACTACTCAGTATGCAAGTGTTTTCTTGCATATCTCTCCTATTTGATTTACAAAATAAAAATGTTCATAATTTTCTTTTACGTCCTTATCGCAGTTTTCTGTATTCGTAAATATTATAATTTATGTATTTAGAGAAATAATAAAAGTATCATAAAAATACTGCTTTAAAATTTTCAAATAAGCCGAGTAAATACAAATCAGCGTTTTTATAGGGTTGTAGTGGCTTTGTGAGAGCACAGTTTGAGATATTGCAACTAATCTCCATTTTAAGAACGGGCGTATCCTCGAGCCTAGGATTACGGAACTTGCGTGACACTAATTGAGTTGGAATTAGGGGCGAGCCTATATCAAGAACCACGCCGAGAGTTATAAATGAAAGGGTGATACGCATGTTTAGTGGAAAAGAGAAAAACAACTGACTTTAATATACATATACAATCAATTTGTTAACTAAAAGTATATCAGTATGAAATAAGTAATAGGCGATCAGTTACATATTTTTTAAATTGTATTTTTTTTATTTTATTCAGATTTTATTTCAAACAAAGAAATAATTTTAGACTGACAAATATGACTATAAAAATTATTAAAATAATTGTGATTAAAAACTAATAATAAAGTAAATGTCATGTGTATTGGTCGTAAATTTTTGAATTTCAAAAATTTTTTTAGCAATATGATTTTCGTTTTCCTGTTTTGCATTGTATTTCATAGCCGGAACTTAATATGAAACTAATTTTGAAGTGAAATCATGTATAAATTTTGATATCAAACTGTTTAATTAACATAAAATATAATAAATGATATAAAGTTTTATAATCAAAGTTAAATTTCTTAAACACACTTATAATTTTCATGGAGTCATTAATTACTTTTATCGAATATGTTGTTAATATGACATTTCTATAATCTCATTGGAGGAGCGTAAGTCTTACACAAATCCTACTTAACTGCAACTTTCACTAAAGTAGACACTCACTTTGATGGCTGCCACATTGAAGAGCTAAGAGGAGTTTATTCAAAGTTTTCTACTTATTAACTTGCCTATTAACGGTCTTACAGTGTTTCGTTGACAAGTATTCATTGGGGTATCGTAAATGGGATGGAAAAAAATAGAATGTTTAGATCGAGTCGTTTGAGCGTGGTATTGAGGTTGGCTATCCGATGTAAGCTGCGCCCGAACGCCTAATCCCCGAGCTCGCCTAACGCCGGTTAGGCCCACTACGTAAATTTGTGTAATTTCGAATCTAGGCCAAGTGCCAAGGGATCGAGTTGCTTCGCGGCAATAGTGATTGATATGACGCTATAACGAACCGCCTTACCCCTGCCCTCTCCCCCCACCCCTGTCACTCGCCCAGACTACTCAATGCATTTGTAATAGCCTCGACGATGTCTATAGAGAACAGAATTTGGGTATAAATTAGAAACTTAGTCTTTATTACAGTAGTATTATATTCATGGGTTTTTTACACGCTTAATTTTAGTGCTGATTTCATATCATAATTTATTTATTATTTTGTAAGATAATTTTATGACAAGCTATTTATTATTATAAAACTAACCAGAAATGAGAAAATTTTTTTGAAATAGGAAGTATAAATTTAAACTTTCTGAAACTATCAATTTGTAACCTTCCGCAATATCATAAAATAAATTATAAATATTCATATTATTTTAATAATGATCACTTTTTCCTAAAAATGTTCGCTTTAGCTCTTTTACTTTGAAATTTATACAGATTCTTGAAACAATGAATGCTACCCGAATCTTTGTAGCCAAGCGTACTAGGAGAAACTGAATTACAAATACGTAAAATTCTGTGGTTCCTTTCTCCTCGCGCTGCAATTTATACCATTAGTGCTTATTCACTGACATTTATAAGTTTTATTATGTCGATAACGTTTCGACCATTACTAATGTACATTTAATTATTAATTTTTAACTTGTATTTTATAAAAATTACTGTAATTTATAATATAGTTCATAAAAGATCGATGAAATCTTAGTGATACGAAATGAAATCGCAAAATAAGCGTGCACGATGGTAAAGCCGACGTCAGTTTCGTAAATTACAATAAACTGTGGAGTGGTTCGTGGGCGGAATTCTTGATGCCTCTACAGCGACAATAGGCTTACGCCGGCCGCACTGGCATTGCAGATGTGGGCTCTCTACACCTATTAAGTCTAACGTTTCTGATATATCTCTGCCAAGGTACCATACATAAAATGATCTATATATATAGGTACAAGGCTACACTGAGTGGATTGAATACATTTAAAAAAATTCTAAATATTTCTATAAATTTACGATTATTAGTTACTATATTGCTAATTGCAATCGTATCTTTACAACATTATATTGTTAAAGAATAAGGGTCGCTTTTTTCCACTAAAATAAAATTATAAATATAATATATCAAAATAGGAAAACAAACCAACAGCATTATTCCAATAAAAAGGATAATAGTCTGGGAAATAAGTATTGTAATTCACATTTATATGGGAATCGTTTTCTATTAGCATGCCATAGAACGAGTTATGATTTAGGACGAGCTCATTATTATTTAAAAGGTTCCATGATGTTGGAACTTACATCAAGAAACCTTTCAAATAACGTCACGCAACTTGCCCTGTATACATTCGTCAAAATATGAACAAAAAAACTATATGATATTCTATTACCCCTAAAGATCGACCTTAAAGTACTGAGCACGAATAAGAATACAGAAACCCTAATACGATGTCTCCTGACATGCTCTGAAGGATTAGTTTTTATCACGCACGAATTTCCTCCAAAAGAAATAAGATACAGAACGACTCGATAATAACTAAACAAGTCGATGTTTTATGAAAGTCGTATGTCTGTCATTTGTCGTATATCGAGTATGCACAAGATTTACCTATAAAGGACTTATTTACCGATTGTGAAATTCTATTTGCTTAAAGGTTGAATGGAGGCAATATCGTGGACGTTGTGACGCTGCGGGCGGGAGATGCAATAAGCGGAGCGGCCGCCGGAGCCGTCGCCAATTTAAAGAAAGCCCACTGAACCGAAAGACAAGCGCATTGGCAGCCCACGACCGCACCCGCACCCATCTCTCTAAGGCTCTCATATAATTTTCAATCCAGCGAGCTTTAAAATCGATTGCTCTTTGTAAGTGTAAAATAAAATAACCGTTGCCGTCTAACGTGTACCCACTTAAATTAACGTTTTAATAAGACAATTTTCATTAGATGGATTAATATTATTAACTTATAACCATCGTTGTTGGAGAAAATTGGGTTCTTATAAACGATTATAAGCCGACGTAACTGATACTTAAGAGGTTAAATGTTTTATGACATAAATTATATTTGTTAAACGGTAATTTTACGTTTTCATCATGAATACAGTGCAAAATGCTTGTTTTAAAATAAATGTAATTTCTGCTACAATTTAAGTGGAATTGAATGAGCCCGCAATATTTGCATACATATTAGATTTGGTACGGCGATTACAATTGTGCGTATAATGCTTTCATACAAAGTCCTCAAAGTTATATGAGCAAATGTGTAATGTGTAGACTTATCTGTCTCCTTAATACCTGTTTAATGAAAGGGTTGATCGTAAATCTACACATTTAAACTTCATATAGCGTCCTATTCGGCTTCGCTCCCGCCAACGGTTCGTAATTAATGTACGATCATAGAGAAAGTTTACAACTGTATTGAAACTACATAAGTATGAAAGTTTGCTCTGAGGTGAGAGTGCTTGAGTTCAACTCTAATACGAGTTAAAATATGTTAATACGATTAATTATATGTTATCAAGGAAATATTCGTATAGAGTGTGGTCGAGCACCGGCCAAAGTTTTAATATAGTTACGTTTTACTCACAAGCTGTTTTAAATACTTAATTTGTGGTTTAATAGTAATAGTTAAAATTTTATCGCTTAGTACAATAATATATTAAAGTATTATATGGAAACTCTTTCATGTTTATGAAACGTACAGTAAGGATTATGTTTAAAAATAATATTTCATTTAGTTATGGATATATCAAATAAATAAATTGACACAATATTAGTAATTTTTATTAAAATATCTATTGAGATTTTTTTCTATTATTTAAATGTACTTACTTATCAAAGAGATAATTGGATAATAAAACCTCAGTAGAATGATTGGGGAATTTACTGTGTTTTTCTTTGTACAATACTATATTTAAAATAAAAAATATAATGACGTCATGCATAAAGCTTTTTTAATTAATTTTTTAATTTCCCAAATTATAATAAAAATATAAATTCTTTTTTTGATAATAAAGTATTATCAAATTTAATCAATTTATATAAATATTTTCTAAAATATTGGTTACATAGAATTTTTAATTCAAGAACATATTTTTTTATTCTTTAGCAGATACGACGTACTTCGATATCAAGATTGTAATTGAGATAATGTTGACCTGAAGGTTGTGAATTAGTAAAGAGAGGCGCAACCACTTCTCAGGGGACACACTGGCCACTGTAATAATAACCTTCTATACAAACTACAAGTAATTACAACAAGAACAACTATTACTTCGTCAAACAGCTTAAGGCAATGGCGGTCTTGTATATTCAATTATACAGAGCGGTCAATTAGAAAGCAAACACAACGAGTGAGCCGCTTTCAAACGATCCGTTTACTTAAAACGCCACAATTAACTTATCATTGATGCATTGTTTTTATATAATTTCATATTGCTATTGTTTCAAAGATTTTATTAACATTTCATCGGTTACAGTAATTGTACGTTTCAAAGGAATACATATTATTATGGTTTCCTTTGAAATTGTTCTGAAATGAAATATCAACTCTTAATTTTATTTGATGTGTAACTTAGGTTTTAATTTATAAATTCATCGGTAAATTTAAATCGAAGTTTTTTTTATTCGAAAATAAACATAAATGTATTAAATTTGTGTTTTTTTTTGTAACAGGACTTAGGTATAATTTTACAGAAGAGTAACGTTCAAAGCTTGTCAATCAATTTTAGCCTAACAATGAACTTTTCAAAATTCAAAATTAACTAAAACGTAATCAATTTTTATTTTGTTTTTATGCGTGTTTTTTATTTGTTTTTTATATATTAGTCTATATTATAATTTATTTTTAAAGTTATCTGTTTTTACAAAAAAATATTAGGTCACATATAAAAATAATCTTAGCGATAAAAACAGAGTCGTATTAATAAAAAGAAATAAGAAAAGTTTTTCTGACATAAACTTGGTACAAATGGGCTACGCAGCGGAAGTACTGGACAGGATTCGCGTGATATATCACACGACCCATCACTTTATATCACACGACACATCACTTTAACAACTGCGTATGATATTTAAGTTTCATCTATCATCATTGTCACAGCTCGATCATTAACCTGTTTACTCCTACTAAGAGACGAACATCATAATGCTATTAGGTTTCGCTGAACTTTTATCAGGTACAAACCAACGAATTTGATGACCCTTATTATGTATATATTATATTGTATACCTGTTTTGTACTTTTTTTATTTTTTATTTTTTAATATTTTTTATTTTTTTTTTTATACAAAAACTTATTTTATTTTGTTAAAATGAAACATGTGACATCTAAGTTATACGAACTGTGCTTTGTAGGAACAAAGAATACAGTGACAGTGAGCTTTTGTGGGTTTAGTACGACTTTTGTTAAAAGTCATAGATACTGCCTGAATGTCATTTTGACACAGAAAATATAATATTTTTTTATATTTTTCTGTTACATTCAATGAGTATTATGAAGCTTATATAGATACTTCAAAAAAACTATTTTTATGTTTGATTTTATTGTATTGTTATGTAAAAACTTTTTTAAAAAATATGTACCGTTTTGTATTATTAAAATGTAAACTAATGAACAATCATTAATTTCGATAAAATGACTTTTAAAAATACAGAAAATATAGTTATTTTAAAACGAAGCAAAGTGCAGAGAGAAAAAAAATATAAGTTTCTCTTTCTGCTTAAAAAAGTTTTAAGCTTCAAGCTACTTTGTCTTCGCCTCTCCAAGCATGCTATTTCTTTTGGTGAGCAAATAATTTTCTTAATAAGGTTCTTTAATGTATGTAGCGGCTTTAAGTTTACGTGGGGTTAAAGGCTTCGATTTAAGAGGATGGTAAAAGTAAGAAGTACACGTGAAACGACAGTGTTTTGTATTAAATTATATATATTTTATAATAATACATTTCTTACTTTAAACAAGTTATTGTTGCTAATTAAATAAAAAAATATATTTTTAGTCTTAAAATGATAAACCCTATCGTTTCATGCTATAGGCTAACAGTATTATATCTTTTTGTTTTTTTATTCTTCATGTGTTTATACTTTGCTTTTTTACAGTTCTACAGAAATTACAAAGGATGTAAAAGAAATGGTGTACCAACAAACAAATATTTGATATTAATTAAAAAGCTGATATGGCGTCTGTATTTATTTATAATAATACATTTTTAAATATATTAAAGGTTTTGAAATAAAAAATAATATAAAGATTATTTCGTTAGTAAAATACTGACTTCGTTAACAATTAAAGAATTCGAGAAGAAACTCGAGTATATTAAGTTTGTACAAAACTTTTAAACTTTATACTGTTCTTCCGTAAGTTATTGTTCTTTGTGAAAACTACAAAATGTTTGAGGTTTTGTTATATTGTTCGTATACCAAATATACTATTCTGAAAATTGCGATTATTCTAAATGTTTTTTAAACTAATGCTCGGTAGTGTTTGAAATTCTCTTGTCATTTTAAATAAAAATATTTTTGGACGTTGAAATTCTGGCTTTATATCTGCTTTTAGTCTGAAGTTGTCGTGAGATTTTTTTTATGATTTTTGTTATGAAAAATACTGAAACTAATAGTTCCATGAAATCGTATTCTAATACAATAAAGCCATTACATTATTCAAAGCACGTATACTGATTGACTTTTGACGAGAAGTCACGCAAAACAAATATTAAATACCATTAAGAAAAGTTATATTCAGTAAAAAAATTGTTTGTTGTATCTTATTATTATCACCTTAACAATAAAAATAAATATATGATTTAATAAAATATTGAAGTGTAATTTTAATGATTTAATTTAAATGCACTCACCCCCTACGCGACGGATTAATTATTAAAATGATGATGTTACCGTAATAAATTTACCGTCTCTATCGCGTTTCAGTTGAAATTTCTATTCAATTATTGCATCCGTTAAGATGAAATACATCAGGAATAGATTGCATGTATTAAAATTAATCGAACGCTAGTGCGATAAATCAAGAATACACTTGGCTAAAAATATGTTCGTAACACGAATTTCTTGGCGCATATTTAAGTAATGTAGTTGGGATTGCTAGAGCTTCTGCATATACGTCAAAGAAACAAAGCTACAGGTGATTTATATTTTTTCTATTTTATGAAAATATTAAAAAAAAAGTTATTTTCACGAGATTATCAAAGACAAATACGGACTGCTGTTTAAAAATAATTTAACCTTATTTAGTTTTACACCATATTTTTAAATTGACATTATTAAAAAAAAATACTTTTTTAAAATAACTTTTTTACCTTCATTCTGACTAATAAATTGTCCTAATTTTATTTTTTTTATTAAAGAACTCGTATTAAGAAAAAGTACGCAAACTAAAACTATTCACAGTTAATATCACGTTTACATGCAATCCTACAATTTTATTTCTAGCTATTACTGTAGCTCTTATCTTATCGAAAATTTCGTACATTAATACAAAACATTACGGCTGTATGTCGCCGATTTCTGATCCGTAAGAAGAAACCGAAACGGGCAAATTCCGCACTGAAATCTTTTGCACGGTCAGGTCGATTAATTTGTTTGTTGTTTTTATCGAGGGTCGAATGCGAACAGAGAGCGACACGACGGCGCCGCGCGGCCGACGGCGGCCACTCGTGGCCCCGCGAAGTGCATCCGAGACGCGCACTCCACTCAACAAACTTTACGCTCCCGAAATAAACTTTTCGCAACGCGCGCTATCGATCACGACAAAATAGCTGGTCACAAACGCGAGAACGCTCTGGCTTACTAACCCTGAGCGGTGTGCGGGTCGGGTCCGGCTCGGAGATCGGCTGCGGGAGCACTCGCGCGGTTGCGATCGGGAGCACTGACTCGAGCACTTTGGACATGTAAAGTCGGAGCGGACACGTGACGAAAACGCGCGGCGCGGCCGGCGTCGGCGCGAGAGGAGCGGCGCGGCCGAGTGAGCGCGAGCGAAGAGTCCCCACGCGCCCCACGCGCCCCACGCGCCAGCCAGCGCGCGCACGGCCCGCCCCGCATCGACCGCCACCCCCACCCCCACCGCCTCCCCTCCCTCCCTCCCGACCCAGCGCCGCGACGCCCGACTGTTTTTCTCTTCCCGACCGGGGGACGCACCTGATTTTTTCCGTGATATTTTTTCCTCCCTCTCCTCGCGACGCGATCCGTTCGCTTTCATTACGGTTTCGAGTTTGATTTATCACCGCGGCGGCTCTGAAATATTCTTGCGATGGAGCCGGCTGTCGAACTCTTACCTCCAATTAGCATTGATTTATCGAAATTATGGGCCGATTAATGATGTAACTTATATCTCTCATAATTATAATATTTATTTAATATTAGTCTTAAATTATACTCTAATAAAATATTATAAGTATTTAAAAAATATTTATAATTTACTTGTGTCAAATATTTTCTCATTTAATTATAAGAGGGATTATCCGAATTTTATCAGCATGTAAAAATAAAAGCATTCTTGCAGATACAATACAATCACAGATATTTTGTTACTGAGTAAATTAATTTCAACAATATTTACATTCTCTTAAAATGACAGAGCAATTCATAAAATAAATAACTCATGCAACTTTCAAAATGTTAATTATTTCTTTAAACATGTAAAATATATGATGAATAACATCAACATTTTGGGCACGTAGCAGTCAGCATACGCCAGGCGTAGCACCTGCCTACGGCGTAACCTGGTGCCTTACGCCGCATACCGGGCTGCAGTTACATACTGATTATGCTTGCCGGCCACTCGGCCTCTTGCATCTACTCAACAGCTAACATATTTGGCGGCGATTCAATTGTAATGTTTTCATATTTGTGTCATAACTTTAGGTAAAGAGGAAGACAAAAAGTGGCTCAACGGAAGCAAGAAGTTATTTGTAGACGTTGACGTCTCGGTATTTTCATGCAAAGTATGAGGCACCCTTGTTCCATTTTCAAATTGTTTTGGTGGTCGGTATGCGGTTTTATTTTAGCTTTGTGAAGAGCCATGTTGTCGAGATTGTGTTATAAGAAGACATTGCATATGTTGCAATAAAAGTTTGAGACACTGACGAATGTTATATGGACTTGGCATGACGTTCCAAAACTTTGATAGTTTTTTGAAAATTAGATACAAGGATGTCTTATAAATTCTCCTACTGTTTTAAAGTACAGTTTAAAATTTACAAACAAAACATTTATTTCATTTAATTTCATTTATTTAAGGGCCACATTGTCTTCTACCTACGCTTTTGTCAAAGTTGAACTTACAATCATTGTTATCACAATAATTCCTTTGATACTTGACTTGAACTTAACAATATCTTGTGAGAAACAAACTTAGTTATTTGTGACTATTGTACGTGTACGGAGAGATATTATTAACTTTGCACAACTTCGATAGAATAAGATACAGAATAAAAACAATTCTAACGTACCAAATATTAAAAAGACTGCTGAAAATGGATAATTATTTTTTTAATTTTATATCTTATATCAATATTTTTTATCAAAATAGTATAAAAATATAATTATAGTAGCAGAAAACTTATTAATATATATTAAATGTTTCTTTAAATGATATCAACAAGGTTATCAAATGTACCCTTCTATACGTTAAACTTTTATATGTAAAATAGTACAAAAACACACATACAAATATAATATTACATGTTATCCGATTCAGACCACTGATAGTCTGTGATTTAGTTCTATCTATCCTTGCAAGGTCGTTAAATTCTAAAGCAGACAAGTGACACTAAATAGAAAACTCAGTTACTGTGAAAATCGGCGCCTTGCAGTTTTGCTTTGTTTTATATATTTACAACATAAAACAATGAAAACTCTTTTTACAGTGATTGTGTTTTTATTGAAATAAATTTAGAGCAATTGAAAGAGTTATGTCATAGATAATAGTATTTTTATCAAGATGTTAAGAAAAGAGATATCATTTAATTTCGTCTTTATATTACAATTTTAAACTTCTTGATCATAAGCTTATTAAAATAGTTTTAAAATAAAATAAATTTAACATTTTATCATATATTACAACATATTTTATTATAAAAATCAACATAAAAATCAACCCTGAAGCTGTAGTTGATATTTACAACACCGCTGACGAAGGCCAGTTCGAAATACTGGCCGAAAGTGGATTTGGGGAGAATGCCAGCTGAGTATATATTATGACAAATGTATGTATTATAAAGTATTTGTCATATTTAGATACTATATTTTATGATTTCAATAAATACTATATTTTATGATTTCAATATATCCATCGCATTTTTAAATTAATTAATTTTAAAATATGATGGACATATAATTGTATTTTGAGGAAATTACTAATATCGTATGTAAATAATGAGAATGATATGTCTTGACGGTAAAACGATCATTACTACAGAATTTAAGGTGTGTACAAAGAACTAATATCTTTTCTGTCAGCCCCTTGAAATATTTTTCGAATGTATTATTTTACTACGACAAATTTTTGACTTCTAGTCAAGACAGTTCTATAATTAATCACAATAATAAGTGCAAGTCTCTAAGCTAGTAAATAATGAAATAACTTTATCGAGATAATAACGCTTTTATTCGACACTGAGTACCATAGTGACAGTAACATATGTTGATGGCTTCGGTGTAATGTCAAAGCAAACGTCAAAGTCGTAACTTGGCGGCGTTCATTAAAAAAGCCCACAAAACGGTTTGTTCAACATGCTTTCCGACAACGGAGCGGTAGAAATTAAAAATAATCACCGGTACGCGGCACGAAAGCAAAGATATGAAAAATAAGGTTGACTACAGTAACACAACATTGGAAACATGGTTTTATATCTGCCTATTCCGCAAGAGTACACTAAATGTTAATTTATCTACAACAACTTCATTTAAACGCATATTTATTATAAAATATTCATCATTCATTTCCATGCATTTGTTTTATAAATTCATTTTTAAATAATTATAGTAAATTCTACCCATAAAGTAAATATATTTTATTTACTTAATATACTTAACTTTATAAACGAAATAATTAAGGCTATAATATCGAATAAGTAATTTAAACTTCTTAAATGTCAGAAGTTTGATAATTTTGATTGAGTGTATAGTTAGCCTAAAGCCACATCTGCCTGCGACTGGGTCAGAATATGAGTCTGGTATTACATAGAACTGGAATCTTAGGTGATAGTACTAGAGTTGAAACGCCTTTTGTATGTGTGTGAGCCGTGATTAATTATGTGCTATATGTAGTGACAACGATGACGATAACAAGTGACACGTTGAGGCGTCATTGCAGACTGTCATTTGCGTATAACTCAAAATAAAGGAATATTTCAAGAATTTGTTTGTTTGTTCTGAAGATTAGAACAACAAAGCTAATGAAAGGAGAAGGAATTTATATACCGAATATATTAAATTTAATTTCATGTTTTAAATTTAAATATTGATTATTTTTTCAATCATTTCGATATCAGCATTAGAGTTCTACATTCTAGGAACATTTATGAAAGAATACTATTGCTCTCCTTTATAAAGCACTTTATTGGAAATTCGGTCGGACATTTTACAATTTTCAAGTGCCCATTGTGTGGTTGTTCCAACTCGTTAAGGATGTAAGCGGTCGCATAGCGATTCCTAATCGAATCACAATCCGTACTGACGTAACGACAGGCTTTAGCCCGCTGCCCTTAGGGACAATGAAGCCTCCGCTATCCTTTGGTCTATCTTTGAGATTTGCTCTATTCGATTGTCAATACTAGGTAACTATGTACGCTCTAGCGTATTGATTCTTCTTCTGATTAAATGGCTTTATATTGCATGAGTATTAAAGATCTTGCTACGAATTTTGTATTATTTCTACAAAGTTATAGTGTTTCTAAAAATAGAAATATATTTAAATATATTATTTACAGTTTTCTTAAAATATAATTATTTGCGACTAACTGTTTTAACATCCTAAAAGTTACTCAGAAGAAGAAAAGATGTTTCCAGTTAATTGAAATATATTTTCTTAAGTCATAAATTGGAAATTTTGAAGCCTAAAATAATATAAGCAATTAACTGAGGCTCTAACTTAAATCGGTGTGATTAGATAACGATCGACCGCCTGATAGTGAGAAACAGATAAAACTCTCATCAAATACAATCAGTGGTTGCCTGGACAGGGATTAGCCCAGGCCTCGCGCACCATTTCCGTCGGGCAAATTTCATTACCACTTGCCTCTTCTATAATCCTTCGACCAGAGCCTTAATCTACCCACTCTTAGTTTGATTCCAAGTTAAAAGAGCCACTTGTTTCATTTTTAAGTATAATCCATTTTTAATTGTCTTCTCATTGACATTATTAAATTTTGAAGAGGAAATTAATTACTAAAACAAGTTGATAACTCCGTGACGACTGATTTCATCGTTTGAATTGTTTCAAAACAAGTATTCTTAATATATATCCAAACTTTCCTTCTTAATTAAGATTATAATCTATTATTATTTAATATATACCAAAAGCCAAATTTTTATAATTTAAGGATATTATTTTCATAAAATACAGAAAAGGTACGAAACAAAAATAAGCCATATGATATTATTTGATAACTGCAGGTGTAAACAAAAACACTGAACGCTAGTACAAAATTCCATTTCGAACCGTCTAGAGGAAATGAACCAATTAATTCGGCAGATGGCGTAGCCGTGCGAGTATTAATCATCACCTAATCGTAACTGCAGTCTTCTATTAATCCGCCCTCAATTCACCACCGGTGACATCGCTTCCAATTCAGTATGGATATGTATTATTACTATTTTATTATAAAAACAATATTAGTTGTTGCTATATTTAGGTTGATGTAACATTTTAGTGACATAACTCCTAATGAGTTATACAAATAATATAGAAATTAGTCACATAAATAGAAAACATTAAATTTATTAATATTCTACTATTTTCTTTTACAGAATTTCTTATATTTATTCTTAAAGGGTTTATCTTAGCAAAACGATTAAGGTCTTTAACAATGACAATATAAATGATAAAAAGTGATAAAATGATTTTGCCAGTATTGGAAAGTTTAATTATTATTATAATTTATAAGTCAGTTAGTTAAGTCTTATAAACACTTTTATAACATTTTTGGGCTACAATTTTATTCAAAATTCCAACTTGAACATCGCTAGTAATTGATAGAATAACAACAAAATAACTATATTGTATTTTTTATTGTTATTGCATTTAATTTATCTTTTTACATTAAAAAGTGATTTAATGTACTCTATGCTGATAGTATGGTAAAACATTTAATGAAACTATGTTAGCAAAAATATGCAAATATTATTTTAAACAAGAGTAATATGGATTCGTTAAATACATAATATACACGTGGTATGTAATAATGATAGGGTCAATTAGTCGGTATAGCAATTATGATAATAATTCTAATTTTACCTCACGCAACTAACGTTTTAAATGGAGCTGGTTTTGGACACTCAATTGTTTGTTATAAAAAGTGTAGTACTTATGAAACATTTCAATTCATGTAAACATGGATTTATTACACATTTCCAAGATACATTGAATTGGACTAAATCGGGCCAGAGAAATATTACATTTTAAACGCTATAAATATATCAGAGAAGGATAAAAAAGAAAACCAAAAAAAAATATAGGAGTACAAATAAATTTGATTTTAATAAAAATATAATGTCGTCCAAAAATTAATATTATATTACTAAAATTTTTCACAACTGTACGCAATTAAAATAGTTTAGCAGATATTTTGATAAAATGTAACATTCAAACAATTTTATCTCTATTTTGAATGCTGTAGGAATTATAAATATAAGCATTTTTATTATTTTTGTAATCAAAATTAGAGTAAAACGGTGAATTTAATACCTGAAATAAATATAGCATCACTTTAAATATATTATGTGTTTTTTGACCGTACTCCTTTTACGATATAAACTTAATATTACTTGTAAAGAATACACAGACAAGCCAAGTATAAACCAGAGAAGACATTTGAGGGTTTAAGAAGGAGTTAAACCCATTGAAAGTTTTAACAAAAGAGGGGCCCACATGATTTGTGAATGCGTGTAATTTTTCAGACGTCATATTTTTTTGTAGGTTTTTTCCGATTTACTGAATAAACTTTGCTATTGTATTGGAGCGACTTTGTGGTGTATTTTGCCTTTTTCTTACTTCTTGTTTAAAAGGAAGTTTGATAGTGTTTGACAGAACCGCGTTTGGGTTTCGATTTTCTTTATCAAAGTTAACTTGTTTTGACATTTTTCAAACTAAGCCAAAACCGAAAATATTACGCAATAAAAATTGCATATCTAATTTTACCCTGAAGAAAATAACTAAAACAGTATCAATAAGTTTATAAAACAGACAAGATTATTAAAGCAGTCTGGGCTTCAAAGTAATCCTTTATCATACCTGACTGCAGCCCGCAGCTATCGTCCATTGATAGCTGCCGATATTTATTAGAGATTGACAAGCTACAGACTTCATAGAATTTTCTACCAAACATCAGTATTGTTATCGAGTTAGATAAGACAAATCCCTGCAGAGCTTTGAAAACTTTGGACAATTATTTAAGGTTATTCATAGTGTCTCAGGTCTTTGATTATAAACATTTTTGGATCTAAATTTGACACTCAAGTATTTTCAATGTATTGAATTAGACAAGGCTTATTTATTCTTGACACATGTGATCAGTACCTTTGATAATTGTTTTTTTTTTAATTTTAGAAGAAATAATACTTATTATATAGTTCATATGTAGAATGTAAATTTTAAACGAGTCAAGTAAAAAAAGGTATTCGTAAGCTAGATTTAGACACAAAACAGTTTGATGGAATCCCTTTAAATTTAATAAAATATAAATCGGATAATCTATGTGCGAGATACAAAACAAACTGATTAGGTGAACCAACACTACAGGCGTTTTCGATTACGATTTCAACCGAAACGGCAGCTGCTTAATTAACATAATCCAGTTTGGAAATAAGCAAAGTTAATTTTGTATAAACTTTAAACAATTCGTTTTAAAATTCAGACAGTTCAGCAGTCGTGGACGCACGCCGATCATTTTGAATTCAATCTGTATATAGTCGTTTTTCAAAAAGCGATTTCGTTTCCAACTACATTCATTTACACTTAATAATTGTGTTCGTTCGCGGCTGCTGACTCATTATCATATAAATGAGAGAGAAAAAGCAACGGTCGCCCATTAATCAAGAGAATGGAGCAACAACATCGGCTAATAAACTTATCAACTTTAATTCAATAATCCGACGCCGCTCGCGCCGGACCTGCCGGACTTTTCGTGACGTGAAAAATAACATGGAGACGAAACGCACGACCTCGCACACTAATCCCAATTAATTGCAGCGCACCTACTACTTGAAAGTTACGAGCTTACTTTAGAATGTTTTATTTTTATTCCAGCTCTCATGTTTCCGACTTAACTTATTGAAAGTTGACTTCATTTTGAATAACTAAATAAAGAAAAGAAATGTAAGTATGGGAATTTTAAATACCTATTCTGTAAGATATATGTTTGTCTAACACTTGAACTAAAATATTCAGACAATAAATTTTCTAACAAAAACTATGCTAAATTATGCAACGTATAAATAAAGATGTGACTACGGCGTAGCGTTGTAGAAGCAAGCGTAGCTCTACGAAGGTACGTCCGTAGCGCCAGTTGTTGTTACCTTAAACTATAATTCGGTGCCTCTAAACTCTTTAAAACTATTATCATAATTCTACGTTCACATTTTGTCATGGCGGCTTCGCCTGTGTTTCGTTCGTAGGCACTTAATTGTGCACTATGCAGCGAATAGTAATTAATTGGAACAGAGAATTTTATTACGTCGGTATATATTACGAGAATAATTTATAGTGTAACGCATAAAGAATTTAATTTTTAATTTAACTGCTTATTAAAGGTATACAATTTATTTTAAGTAAAATCAGTAATTTCTGTTATTAAATATTTATTTAAATGATAGTAATGCTAAGTTTTAATATTAGAATCAACACCGCCCTAATTTCGAAAGCGGCAAACGTTGGGCTTTCGCGATCCAATTTCATGCCGTCGTGAACCCATGCACCAATGGTCTACCCACCAGAGAAATTTCACTAACACAAAGTTATGATTAATTGAGGCAATAATATGAAGACTATGCTACATTGTACGCTGAAATCTCGGGAGACAAAGAGCCTATGACGCTGAACTTAGACGACGCATTTATTCCTTGGGAAACTCATTATTTTATGCTCCATTATTGTTGAAATACTAGCTGGCGAGCGTAACTTTGCCTCGTTATTAGATTTTAATATACTATGATGGTTTCATCGTCCGATCTCGAACGTTGTATTTTGAACAAGCGAGTATTAATCTAAGACTATTTCATAAGATAGCACCCTTATTACTGGAATAAGTTTTAAAAGTTACATTTTAAATAAGTTTTAATTACACTCAAACTAGCAACAAAGGTATAACAATCAGATACATATAGTTACGCATATTTTATTCCACGACTTTTGTACGTAAATATTTTATTGCGACCTCTGCTCTTCACCTCATTAAATAACTCGTTAACAAGATATCCAAACGGGTAGTAACCCCGGCTATGACAAAAGTGTTTTACCTACATTTCGAATTTATTTTCGCTTTTAACCGCTATAAATTTTACCCTGGCCTTTGCATTATTTAGACCTTTATAAAATATAATAGCTAAGGGTCACTGTTAGTAGTAATATTATATGCTTAACTCCTTAACAAACAAGTTTTGGTTGTTCAACGGTTATATTCTTAACTTAATAGTAACAGTTGTAACACCTTCAAACCACTTTTTTAAAATGAACAATTATTATTAATCTGGTGATGTTTAAAATGGTAAATTTTAATAATAGTTACAAATATGTATGATATTTTTATTATATATTTAAATTTATACGACGTGATTTCAACTTGTAATTAATTAAGCGTCATTTTCATTACTTAGCAGCAGCCACGTGTTGCTAGTGCTTCGAATACCTATATAAAGTCTGAGTGTTGATTTTCACAAAACAATACTTACACACAAGTCTCCAGAGAGCTGGGTATTCCTTACAACTGTTCTGACTTTCATAGCGAATACAAAGGGACTTCCTACATCTCAACAAAAACTCATCCACGACATGATGTGTCTATGGTGAGAATTTCAAAAAAGAAAAAGTTATACGAATACGCGTCGAATTTTAAAACGGGGCGTTTTTTCCTCCTTGTTAAAGAAACTGTAGCGGATGCGAGAGAAGAGACAAAAGGAGGGCTCTCTGTACTTTGTTAGATATCTGGCGTGAGTAAAAGCGAATGTAGATGAGCTTTCCCATCCCCGCCCTGCTCAACTACTCCTACAAACAAAAGTCCTTACATAAATCTTGTCCTTGCGAGAACTCGGGTGGCGCCGGCTCACCTCTAAAGGTAACTAGCACTCTCGCTTTGAAACAATTCGACAACAAATAACAGTTCTTCAAACAGGTACTAATCGTTTCGCTAATGGAAAATGATAATTGTTTTGTTTATAACTGATAGAGTATACAAAAATAATTTCATTCATAAATGTTAATGTTACAGTCGCAGATGTTCTTTAAAATCTGTTAAAATTAACACAAATGCTATCAGTTTACATAGTGAATGAATATTCGCAGAATAACTTTTAAGAAGGTAAACCGCTTTTTACTTATCCTTCTACATTTAATTAGCAATTTCTACGATGTCTGCGGCAGTTATTCCGTAAGGATTAATTCAATGAAAGTTTCATTCCAGCATTTTATGTGAATTCCATAAAATGCAGATTCTGTAACACATTTTTACTATATAATATTTGCTATATTATTACCAATGAAATTAAAAATAAATTTAAAAGAATTAAAATGTTTTATAAAAACAATCTTTGACACAATTGTAATAAAAAGAGGTAATACAGTTCTGATTGCGATATTTCTGTATGATAAGCGTAAACGTTAACAATATTGGATTTTTACAGACCAACAAAATGGCTTCCAATGTCAGCTGGATTCAGTATATCGTGACTTTATATGTCACTCATATGCCAAATCATTTGAGACCTCATTTATTAGTTACGAAACCGTTTAGTTTGCACCAGGGACTGAGAAAAATATACAATATTCATAATTATTTTATTTAGAAAATATCGATGAAATGATTTGTCATAAATATAATTGAAAATATTTTTCACCATAATTTATGTGTCTTTCAATTCGTAGTCACGAGACATTTGACACGGTATTAATTTTTCTAAACAGCCTCGTTGATTAGCTGAGCAAGGGTCTCCGGAGATTGTGCCCTTTCCACTCCAGAGTTGTGCATCAAATTATTCTACAAGTTTATGTCTACTAAACGTTTTCAATGAAAATGAGACTATAAAGTTTCCGGGCGACGCAGAATGATTCTATTACGAATATGAAATGTTATTACGTCGGACGGATTATAAGCAGGAGCAGGTTCTCACAAATGAAATTGCTTCCCTCCTTTGGAATCCATTTTAAGGATGAATGATATAATTCTTACGAATAAAGACATTGTCAAGCGCCGGATGCGTTTATTACAATGAAAGAGCTTTTGTAACGAAGACCTAACATGGCTCGTTGAACGTTTTAAAATCTATAAAACTTCTAGAGTTAGTCAAATAAATTCTAGAAATAAATGTTGAGATAAAGGATTTCTACTTCATTTGAATATAGTGGAATGAATTCAAGATTTTTCGTATTCAACACATTTTGACGGAATGGTTAAGTCAGCAAAATTTGTTAATAGAAAGAGCGCTCGGCAAGCACGGGAAAGGTATTCAGTTAAACAAAGTTCTATTTACATAATGTAATTGTAATGAGAATCTAACCGCTATAATATGTGGCGTCTAAATATTTAAGTTTGAACGGGCAGCGTGTAAGTGAGATTTTACTTTAATTATAAATGAAATGAAAATGTAAGCGGCATTTATATTAAAATTCTATTAAAAGATATTAGATCAGTTGGTGAAATTTCCATAACTTTATTCAATTTTTAGATCGTTTTTTCATTAAAATGTCTATTGTTATTGTACTTACATTGTCAGTCAATATGAAATCAGCATTACGTACCTGAAATGAATTTAAATATATTAGGTAATTTTCAAAAATGTAATTATTTCCAAATATATCTGTTTAAAATAAAATAAATATTTTTGTAAGATTTACCAAAACCGTAATAATATATCAAATGTAAATCTTAATATTAAATTAAATACTAAAATCCCTAAGTAAAGTATATGGTAAACCAAAAAGTTATTACAAAAAGCATATAATTTAATCGTGTTAACAATTATTTCTCTTTTCCTAATTAGGAATAAAAACGCGTATAAATAATTTATTTTGTATTTTGTGAAATTACGACTCACTCACTCAATACAAGAACAGCGGTGCAGTCGACCGGCAGGACCCGTAAAGCGACCCAACTGCTTCTGACGGGCTAAGAAACTAATCGTAACTAATACGAATTAGTTTGCATCTCTTTGTTAAATGTTAATTCAATTTGTATTTGTTCCAGATAAGGTTAAGAGTAATTTTATGTAATATATTTTTTTGAAAAAATCGAAAATTTAAACGTATCGTAATCTATACTATTTATACTCAAAAAGTAAAGAAGCTAATTAAAAAAAATATCATTACAATGCTACATAATCCCTAAATAACAGATTTTATTTCGTATCTATTTATAATAAATAAAATAGTTCCTCCGCGGGTGAAACCGTGAGTAACAACTAGTTAAGTAATATAAATATAAACTTTGTAATAATATAAATATAAACTTTGTAATAATTTATTATTAATAGCTGTATAGTACTGTTAATTACGACTTGAAAACAAAAAACTTAATAGTCATTTCTACATGCAATTCATCAAATTCCTACGTCACATATTTAACAAGTCACTAATTACTGCAACAACTTTGTTTACGTTAAACGATTGAATAATTTAGAAACGAACCTTTAAACGTGTTGAGAGATTTTTATTTGTAAGTTCATTATTTTGTTGTAATGAATTTCAAATGGTATATAGGTTTATTTAATATTAAGATCATTTTTAACCTGTTTTCGCTGTCGAACGAAATAATATTTGGTCTTTTCTAAATAAAATTTGTTTAAGTTCTTTATATTTTAACTGGACAAATAATTAGTGTAAATAAGGTTAAAGCGAACGCATGTTAATACAATTTTACGTAGCGACGGAACTTACAATAACAAATGCAAAACGTAAAAATAAAAATAACATCGTACTTAATAACCATAGTAGCCACAATGTAATTCTTGACAAATTAGATTTTTACTAGGTATCGCTGGCTTAGACGAAATTACAGCTGACTTTGAGTCGAGTGCAGGCTTTTAAATGTGAATTAGAGGCCATGTCGCTCAAGCGTTAATGGCATATTATGACGGAGTGAGTGTCGCTACTAAAAATCATGTACCCATTTTAGTTTTTCAACGTTAAAATTTTAATTGCACCATAATTTATTAAGAAATTGAATTTCAAATAGAGTCAGAATAAATAGCCTCTCTATTCTATTTAAATCTAGCGATGACGCTAAGTTTAAATATTTAAAATGCTTGGGCCGGCTTTGAAGGTAAGCAAATAAACCCTTTTTAATTTTTCACATAATAACATACCAGCGTTCACGAGTCACGTTAATACGTGGGGTCTGGACCGGCAAATAATCATCCCCGCCATCTGCCGGAAGTTTTACAATGTTTATGAGCTCCATCGGGAAGCGGACATAAATACCAACATTTCGATGTATAACAGCATTGAAACAAATGTTTGTGGTAATTAACTCGCTAGTTTAATAGAATTGTACATTTAACCAGGATAATTTATAAATAAATATATTAATAATCTCACTATGCGGTAATTGATTATGCTTTGTTAAACAAATAGAAATCTATTATTGTTTGGAATTGTATTTTATTTAGAGTATTTCTTTTATTTTATAAAATTCTTTTTAATGACTATATCATAGATATTTTTAATAAAAACCCTTTTCAGTTATATAAAAACATCTCAACTTTGCAATCATTCCACTACTTGAAAAGTAAGAACAAAATTATTTCAAATTCAGCATTAATCCACGAATTCCCAAAGTAACGCTTCCATACCTTGTACGATTTCCGAAAGAAAGCTGCTTCGTAAAACTTTCATCCCAAGTTGCCGTGTAATCTTACTTATAAAAATAAACTTTTGCATTAACTGATTTTGAATCAAAGGCGCCGAACTTTAGGTAGGCTAACCCATACCGTTGGAGTGTCTTTCAAAAGTTAAGGAGTCAATCAGACGGAAAATAGAAACAAATAAATACACACTTTGGTAGTTTTGACTTGATAAGTGTAAGTAGACTCAGGGGCGTAAATTTATGGAAGAGTTCGGCAAATAGTGCAAAGTTGTCAGATAAGAGAGGCTTTACTGGGCTCGGAGCTCAGTATAAGTGAGCTAACATGTGTTTTGTTTTAATGTTATCATAACTTCAACATACATGTGTCACATTCAATTACGTTCAACTTTGCTTTATTTTAAAAGAAGATTCTGTTTTCTGAAATACAAGCTGGGAAGTTTAGATTATAACGCGTTTGGGGACAGATACTCTTTTCAATATTCGAATAAGTTTGCTAATAACATTTAAGGCAACCTTTTTTACAACTTTTTTGACGAATGAGTTATTATTATTTTCACAACAATTATAATTTATTCGTACAATTTTTGTTATTTCATAATATTTCATAATTTTAAAACAAAATAAGTTTGCATTATTTTTTATAAGAACATTGTTAACAACATCTCAGCTTCTTGTGTATTCTCTTAAGAACATAGTTATATATTAATATCTGGATTAATGTAATATAAAATTAAAATAATATCTTGCAGCATTTTATCTTTTTCATGACTTCGGTTTTTAATGCGAACATAGTTTCTTTTTATTTCTTTCGTTAGTTTCTTTTTATCCTTTTAGTATCTGAGGCAATTTAAACTAACATCTGATATAAATTTAAAAGAAAATCTTAATTATTTACGTATTGCAAGCTCCTTTATCATAAAAAGTTCGGATACATATAATACACAATTTTACTTATTATATACATTGAATTCCGTTACGAACAAACGAGATTATTATAAGTTAATAACAATAAGTAAACTCGTCTTTTATCATTTTCTCAAACGAGAAGAAGTCGTTATAGGGTGTACTTCACAAGAAAAGAGGCTTGAACTTCAAAAATATTCACTCCTTTTTGGATACAGCGTTTGAGACTATACGTGTCGTACTTCGACTGGGCTAAGTGTAATTAAGGTGCAAAGATATCCGAAGTCTGCCGACTAGGGGAGCCCTGAGAGCTCTTGAATGGTCGGCTGTGTACTCAAAACCGATGGGTGTTGCGTAGGTTCTATTATTCCTCTGTTTTTTATGTTCAGAAAAATAATTGGGTTTTTAATATAATACTTTCAATAAAAATATATTGTCTTTTAAAAAGTTTTCCTAAGTTAAAATTTATATGTTATAAACATTTTTTCTAACTCTTGAGACAAGTTATAGTTGATCACATTAATTTCTCCGGAGACTTTCCTCATCTTGGAAAAACAGCTGCCCCGTAGTCGCATGTTTATTGAGAAATTTCCAAATCTCAAAGAGCTACAAAACAAAACCACATTGGAAATGTTGAACTAAAGTATTTCTTCTCTCTAAGGATGCTAGTGGTGGAACCCTTGTCTGTGTAACCGATCACACCCTTAAGGCTCCCCGAATTACTGTCCGGACTGATTACTGCCTCCCCTCACCCCGCCCCCCTTCGCCTCCTCTCTCATATACCTCGCTAGCCCCGAGCCTCGCGTCAACTATTATTTGTGTTTCCTACTTATAATTTGTGAGCTGGGAAAGTTCGACAAACAGCCATTTTATTAAACGTAAGAAAACTCCTACTAAACTTTCGTATTTCGCTCTGGGATCATTCATTAATGATATTCGATTTAGTTGATGTAAATCTTGATTAAATCAGACGTCTCTGATTGCTCAAATAATAATACATATTGCTAGATCGATTCCTAACAACTAGCTTGAAGGTTTCTCTTTACTTAATATCTAATATTTTACAGTATAAGTTTGGAAGTTTAAGCAAAAAGTGGCTCTTTGAGAAATTGGGACATGATTCCTAGTGTCTAAAACTCATGATAGATAGATACATTATGTAATATTTAGCATTATTGAAGAAATTAAAATAAATTTAAAGCCGTCCCATTTTTATCATCACTAAATAAAAGATACCCAAAAATGACTTTTTAATAAGGATCAGTAAAGACATTAAATATAGATACAATTTAATGCTTTTACTTTCACGAGTTTTGTTCAAAATGTTAAAAATGTTTGTTCATTGGTGCGAAACAAAATCATCGCTCTAAATATGCCTCTTGACAACAAAAGCCTCGACATGTATTTTACATATTCTTCCTTTTCATAACATTTACTAACTCACATGTACATATATTACCTTCAAGGATAAGTAATGGCGTTTAAATATTACAAACAAAAACAAGTTTCATAAATAAAATCATTAAACAAATATGACATTCATGCATGGAGGTATTACTGGTTAAGCATTTAAGAATGTAATAATTGCTGCGCTGATGGAAATGTCATGTGGTTTCAATAAATTATTGTCAATTCAAAAATATAAAATTGTGCACCACAGCGATACATCACAATTGTCATTAATACCGCTCCCGCATAATTATCCAGTGTTCGAATTAAACTCACTTTAAAGTTATTATGGAAGCACCTATCTTCCGTTGTATAACTATCATGGTCGTTATCGCAAAAGTACGGTAGGCAAATCACGAAGTATTACATTCACTCGAAAATAGCATTTATGGTTCACGTGATAAGATACATGTTTAGATAAGCATATATTGCCTATGTGTGCCAGCGTTATGCTATCTTTGGTATATTCTAGTGCTTAAACCATTAAAAAGTGTGGAGTTTAAAGTAATAATATTGTATGCATGTATTTTGTTATTCACGTATTATTTTTTATCAACTCGTGTATATTTCGGTTGAAACCACAATTCGCTAATATAGTAGTTATCAAATTGTGTTGACTTTTTGCGAATTAATGTTTAAATAAATGTCAGAATGGTTGAATAATATTTTCATAAGTCTGATTACTTGCTAGTTTAAATGGGTCTTAGAAGACGTTGGGTGGAGCACGTCGGACGCATCGGAAGATAGATCGCAGGAGTAATCAGTTAATGCATTATGCGGTTTAACCTGCAAATCAGTTGGAAAGTGTATAAATATTGATACTAACTAAATTGCTACTCTTTTAAAACAATGCTTATTTTAACATTTAGCTAAATATTATTGTATAATATTTGTGTTCAAATAAATAAGAAAATTAAAGTTTCTATTAATATTTTTCATTATAAAATTCTAGTCTAAATCTCACACGCCAAAAGTCACGTTAAATAATGTGGCAAACATAATCCACGACATGCAAACCTTTTGCCAGCAAACAAAAAGTTCACAATAGCGTAAAAAGATTATAACTCAATCGTATATATTCGGTTCAAAACCATTGAAAATAATACGGACACGCCAGTAACAACGCATAGCGACCCAAAGTAAAAGTAAGGTGCACATTTAAAAGATAGATGGCACCATTCGGATAATTCTGTTATCAGCTTGGAGGGCGTACCGTTTGTACTTATTCGGCCGTTTTATACCTGAAAATTTCATAATGTATCTTTTTTCTTTTTGGCGTTCTGTATGTAAGGTATCTATCTAAATACGACTCATATTAACTCTAAAGTTGTATCTTAAATAAAAAATACTATTTCTACTTAAAAAAACTATTGAAAAACAATCAATTGTAACGATTTATTATTATTAAATTAATATTAAAAATATAGATTTTATTTAATTTAGGTCTTAATAAATTAATATAATAGACATATAAGACAAAAAAGACTATTTTAAAATTTTAGAACATAAACAGAGGATTGCAAACGACGGACTAGAATTAGAAGTGCCTTTATGTATGCTTCTATCGTTGTCCTCGAATTTAACTATGTTTATTGATTGGGAATGTTTTATATTATTATTTTTTATTTATATATATAAAGTTTGGTGTCTTGTTGAGCTTTTATATGTAAAAATTCGTGGGTTCGTTACAAAGTATAGACAGAGTAATTACAGTATTTAATCATTTGTGCAAGGGTTCGACACGCTTTTGCTCTTTCTAATTAATAATAAATATATATATAATTTATTTTTTAATAATAAAATATTTATAAATTATGATATTTTGGTGACCGTCCAGGCGTAATTTTTGTTTTTTGTTCATAATATTTTATTATATTCTACCATTTAAAACAAAAAGTCTTTCCATTATTTATATTATAACTAAAGAAGCATCACGAAAATATAAATACAAGATATGATATGTTTATTCGTCCATATTTGATACCGACATATTTTAATCATCGTAAAATCCAACGCAGGCTTTATAGATACCACTCCCAGCGCGTCTACTAAATCATAAAAACACCTAAATAGCTACCGATGTGGGAAAATCAATAATTGACTTCTTTATTAATTAATAGTTCATTCACTTATAATTAAAATATAATATCTATTATTTTGGACAACCGTTCTAATTTTATTTAATTGTTTTTTAAATTTAATTATATTGAAACGAAATAGTGTAGATATGATTTTGATAAATACAATAACTTGAGATTGCAAATAGAATTTTGAAATTACATGTTTATTTTTAAATTGAACTGTCTCTGTCAGTTTAATTTTATCATTCACTCCACCATGAAGAATTAATTTGTTCAAGAGATGGTTGAAATGTTTATTTCGCATGATATCTAAATATTGTAATTTACAAAATGTATATAAAGCTTCTTTAATTAAATAAAATAATATGTTAATAATATTTATCATAAAATATATTGAGGTTTAGGAAAACAGTGTAATTTTATGTATTAACTTTACAGTTATTTTATAAGTCTGTAATCTTTGATTCTACTTTTCTTAATATTATTTCAAATTTATATACGAGGTACTATTATAGGTTTATGATGAATAAAACATTTATATGTTTGTCTCAGCGCTATAATTTGAAAAATTTACTTTACATTTTTTGTTGCATATTTCACGAAGTTATTCACAAAGACTGAAAATAATCGAGTATACATTTTCAAAAACAAGTTCATTGTCAATATAAAAACTTTTAATTGTCATAAGACTTTTGGATAATATATTAATTTATATTTTTATTTCACATATGTGAATCCGAGTTTGGTTGCTAGTATTATAAATTGAGTATAAAAGTATTTGAAAGCAGAATGCCGTGATCCGTTAAATAAGACTTAGCAAGTAAAGCTGACTGTCGCGCATGTGTGCACGTCCCACGTCACGTCACGTTATATTGTGCTTACGAAAATAAATTAAGAATAAATGAAATTGTTAAATTGTAAGTCAAATAACCATTCACGTACATATCAATGCGGATGCGTTTTCTTATAAAAGTTATGGTATAATTTTAAAGGTAGAGATTTGTTAAAATTATATTCCACATATGATATTTTGTTAATATGTTTAACATTTATAATTTCAATAGTGAAATTGAACTTTGTTTCTAATATAATACCTGTTATTCTACTCATCTTAAAAAAGGAAAAGTTTTTACAGTCAATTGGGAAAAAGTAGATAAGATTTGTATAATCTTTTAAACACAGTCACAATATCACATGGAAAAAGATACAAGATTGTTTTAATCAAAAAATAATAAATAATAAAAATTATATTTTTTTTTATTTTAATTCTAAATAGGTTGATTACAGTCTGCCTGATGTTAAGCATGACTAGTCTACGGTCTTGCATGCTTACTTAATAAAAAGCTTCTACTATTTACTCTGAATTTGAAGAACCTTAGATTGCAGATATTAGGAAATACCGATCCCAGCAAGGAGTTCCAAAGTTTTGCCCCCTTACAAAGAAAATGGAAGCGAACCGCTTAGTACGGGACTTTACCGTACGGGACACTTTAAGCGTAAATCGATGTTTTCTTGCTGTACTTCTGGTTGTTCGGCAATGGAAAGGAACCGGCAGATCCAGTTGTGTAGCACACTCTCTAAAATATCTCCGTTAAAATATCAAAAACCTTGTCACTTTACTGCGATGTTCCAGACTTTGGAATTTTCTTTAGTAAAGGTGAAATCACCAACAAACCTCTAATTTTGTCTTTATATTAACTCCAACGCGGATATTTAAATGGTCCATCCCAAAGATGGGAGCATTCCTTTATGCACAGCCAGATTCTCTGCTTTATAAGGTATGAGCTACTATTTCAGTGTGAAGTACTGATGCATCTTGAAAAGACTTCCAAGCTTTTTAGCAGTATATTGAGTTTCAAACTTAATCTACTCTGTCGAAGGCTTGGAAATGTCCAAAGGAACTTTTTTGAACTTCTCTACTGTATCACTCCAGACCAGAAGATCCCCAATGAATTGAATCCAGCGAAAATCTAATTGTCCATCCCTGAAAAGGTTATTTGGTTCAAGGTATGCCAGAAGCCTGCTATGCCTAATACCTGGACGCGTTTAATACTCTTGCAGTCAGTGGCCTCTACTGTCGAGCTGCAGCCCAGGTTAAAAATACTTGATTTTTCTGCACCTCCGCATGTCCATACTTAGATCCAAACTATAGAGGAGCTTTCTAGGTGAGTGCACGTCAGAAATTAGTATAATACACCATTGAAATCAACAACATAGCAATAATGGTATCGGCGCCGGCTCTGGAATCACTCAAAGAGAAGAAATCAGTTTGCCAAGACAAAAAGGACCACATCTCATCCAAATTTGTTGACCTGTAATACCACATTCGCCGTATTCCTTTTTAAATATAAAAGAAACTATTATTGACAAAAGCTATTTTCTGTTCCTTAATAGTATTTATTATTTTTGTTAGAATAGTTAAAAGATAGAATTAAAGTTTGTATAAAAATGTCTCTCCAAATTGAATGAAGCTCGTAATTTTTTAATAATAGATTCTAGTTTCTTGTGTCTGAAATGGTGTTACGTTCTATCAATTATAAGCAGACTATACTATACCCTAGACTGAAAGCGAGATATTCAAATATTCTGCTTTTGAAAAATATTTTACCTATAGAGAGGTATGTGAATCTGATGGTAAAGAACATTATAAAGGGAACTCGAAAAATTGTATTTATGTTTTAATCTATTATCCGTTAATATAACAATTATTTAATATTTAGTTAATACAAAATTAACATGTATATTTATGCGTAACAAGATTAATATTTCTGCTTGATATTCATTTATCAATCATGATTTAAATAGTAATTTTATTAATACAGCTAGCTATGCTGACAAATTCTATTAAATTGATTCAATAATTACTTTTATTTACTTACTGGATTTCTTTACAAATCTCTTTTTTTATTTATTTATTCACACAAGTTGAACGCGCTTTATAAATATTGCTCAGTCTAAATATCTCCGTTTAATAGATATGACAATGAAACTTGCAATTATTTTTAAGTAAAACTTCAGCAATGTAACTGTTCATATTCGGCGCAATTTACTGTAGAATTTTTTGTGTAATGAACTAACAATCCAATAAAAAACAATAATTTTTCCTTTTGTTTGTTTTATTAATCGATCCGTGGATTTTCATTTATATTTCACCACCATTTAGTTTTTACTACTATTATTACAGATACATTTATTTTTTGTTATATTTCCTATTACTAACTACAATTAGTAAAATAAAAAACAGAATATCAATTTAAAAAGCATGAAAAATAGGGAATTTTATCTGAATCATGCTATTACATTATCGTGTGATATTATATACGAAAGAGTTTATACAGTATGGGAAAGACGAAGTCTCTTCTTGAGTGGCTAGTTACAATGACGAGGCAGATAAAGTGGGTCGATAACGTGAAATAGCAACGTGAAAACGTAGCGAGAAAATAGCATTATTAACCTCTCGGGCATAATACGCGCCAGTGCGCCAGATATGGTAATGATTATGTAAATCTCCTCCTCACAGGTACATCTTGGGAACGTTATATACTTATTAAAACCAAGATTGCCAGACCAAAGGGATTGTACGATGGAAAAACTTTGCCCAAACATTTGAACTTCCACTCGAGTGTTTATCGCCTTTAAATTTTTACGACGTTAGTAATTTGAAATCTCAGGTTTCCTGAAATCGGACCATCGACATTGCAGTCTTACTGGGCGAGTCTTTTCAATTTTCTTAGTTTCTCGCTGGAAGCAGGGAAGTATTGTATGGATAGATTCTTATCTCTCAAAAGCTATTTAGCTAAATGGAATTTACAGAGCCCGCACTGCAGTTCGACGAAGTACATTGTAATATTTAAAATCAGGAAATTTAAGTTTAAGCCGCCTATTGTATTTATTTAATAATGCTTAAGTTTAACCTCTAACCTTGATTAAATTTTATGTCAAATCGAGAATATTCTTCTCAAATGTAACAAAAACAAAGCCAAAAAGTATTGAGATGAGCATTTGTATACTAATAAACATCGACAAACAATTAAACAGAAGCGTTGGAAATATTTTACTTGAATCCTCTAATTGAGCTTCCTTAATCAAGAGAACGAAGTTTTCACAAGTGTTTAAATTATTTGACTCAAACATAAACCATCGAAATATAAAGCGTTTCTTAAATACTTCCACCATCGCAGAAAGACTTAACATAAAACGAATTATACGAATAGAAAATATTGAGAACGAACCAAAACATCAAAATTATTGACCTCGGCTCTTGTTAATGAACTTAATGAGTGAACAATCTGAAAGTTGTATAGCGAAAGAAAGTTCTGGAAAGCATCTTGCAAGTTTCAATTCCAGAATACTGTTACAACGCTGTGGCAATATTCACACAACTTTCCACGAACAAAATTAATGCATCATAAAATAAATACGGCTTAATATCTTATTCATGAACTTGAGTGTTTTTTATTTTAAAAAATAAAAAGTTCTTTCCGTAGAAAAATGTAATGTGTTTTCTGAATAAACAAATTTCGTTTGGTTAAATTTTTATGTAGGTAAAGGTATTTAGTTTTATTTTCATTTTTTTTTGAATATGTAAATATTATAATTTATATTATTATTTGGAATTTGATTTTACAAAGGTACAACAATTTTTATATTAATGTATATATAAAAAGTTAAAATTTCTTTGAGTGGTCGCTCTTCCTGATTAAACTACTGCACCGATGAAGCTGAAACTTTGCACACGGACACATCAAATACTAGCGGGCGCTCGTGGGTGTATTTGAATGAATCCAGTCGCCACCCCTGCACTCACCCACGCATCTTCTATAACTGCTGAACTATTACACTGATTTCGATGAAATCTACACTAATCTACCCCGAATTGTCCGTTATTTATCTGGGTATATAAATAAAAAATATAATATATTTTACGTACGTATGTACATTTTACGGTTAAACCGAGCCGTTTTTTTATTTGATATAGATAACCTGAAGCCTGATATAGGGCACTTTCTATTAACACAAGACGCGAGTGAAGCCGCAGGCGGAATCTAGTTATCTATATTTAAAATTTATACCATAAAATAAATATTGTCATTTATTTTGTTTTCATTAATTAAGAAAAGCTGTAATTAAATATTATCACCTACACTTCCTAACCACTGTTAAAATGTAACTATGATATTTGGGCATATCTAATAAAATTGTATGTATAAATAATCTTAAGTGTGTAATAGAAGACGTCAGGAAGCCAAGCTTTTCAATAGAGGGCAAAAACTATTCCATTTCGCTTGCCCATAATATTACCTTTGATTTAAATTTCATGTTTGCATAAAATAACATTTCGTGCTTTTACTGCTTGCCTTTAGGATCTCTATTTTACTGTGTACTAAACTCAACTTACATTTTCTTTAAAATATTTGAAAGCAAACCCGAAGATAACACGTACTCATGAACATTAATTAAATAATTTATTTATTGTAATAAATACTTATTATCAAACTTTGCTAGTGCCAACTGCGGACGAATGTTTTTAGTTTATAATGACAAGCAGTGTCGTAATGCTAGTTAGCTTATACCCATTGTTATGAATCTTCTTATCATAATCAAAAATAATGTTTCCAACCCATGCAATAGTTTTCAAGATTAGCGCGTTCAACTAAACAAACAAACAAGCTCTTCAGATTTATAATATTACAATAGATTTAAAAATAAGAGATTAAAATCGGCATAGTTGGTATCGAAAACACGGATTATAAATAAAACCAGGAAGAAAAAACGATAACGAAAGTGACACTTAATGTAATAATACAATTGGAAAATAATTCCAACAAAAAACGAGTCTCCAAAACTTACGTCAGACACTCAGTAAAATGAAATACGTAGCCGGCACCGGCCTTCGGCAAATGGTTTAATATCGAAATGTGATCACTTAGCGCAATCTCCTACAAAAGAAAAAAATAACAGAAAAAGCCCCAAATGTACTTAGCTTTTACCAGAAATCGAAATATGTATGTTTCAATTTCATGCAACGTACAAAAAAAAAGAGAAAAAAAAGTAGAGTTGATAGTTTATTTCATTCTTTTATTTGGATGTAGGTATGAAAACTATGTTGCATATTTTTTTTACTTTTTCAACATTTGTTCCGGGTAACTCTAGTAATACTAAATACAATTCGTAAATATTACATAAATTTATAATCGAATCGTTTTTACAAATGAAATTTTATGCGCAACATTATGAAAAATACTGTATTAAAATATCCAGCTGGCTACCATAATACTGTTATAATAAAAATGAAAGAATAGAGGCGTTTTCATCTTCTGTGATATTTAAATAAAGCCACTGAAGATATGAATTATACTTATCCCGAGTTCCATTAAACACAAAGAACCGACTCGCAAATACGAATGGCAAAATACTTTAAACTGTTTGTCATTGTCGCTGCAACATATTTTTAAAAATATTTTTGTCAATTGTTGGAATATATCCAACACATACCTTTTTTGTTGTTTATCATCCAGCATAGGTCACTGTCAAAAGAATTGCACATATCGTAATATCAAAGCGAATTGCAAATAAAACAAAACCTGTAAACGGCGGTTACAGATAATCGAAGTGGTCTTATATTTTACAATTAAAATTGCACAACAGTTAAGAGTCCTTTGAATTTTTCATCTGTGTGAAAGCACCCAAGAGGAAAATATTTAGGTTTTTTCAAAATGCAGAAATCAAGTAACAAGGAATTGGTTTTAGCGAATAGCGGCATCAGAGACCGAACTGTTGAATAAAATGAGAGCATTGCACAGTAATAATGGTTACGTTTCTGAAGTATGAGTAGAAATTTTGAGTGGCCACGGTACATCGCCGGCAAATAAGACGACGAAGATGCCGAGTAATTTGTTGGCTCTTTTTAATATTTCCGAGAAGTCGACTTGCGAGTAACTTTAAAGTACTTTAATAACAACTTTATTTATTCTTTGGAATTATATTTTTTGCACTTACTTATAGTGAACCTTTTTCATTATCGCTACATCTATGTGGCTGTTAATAAATCCAATCATTTCAGGTATATTTTTCTCATCTATCTCTATTTCTATTGAGGCTAGTGCAGTCCCCGAACTCATCACGATGAGGTCCCGCGTGCCATTTGCCTGACCATCTAGATCGGACCAATAAAACCGTCACTGCTGGTGTATTTTTATACTATAATTTATTATTTATATACTATAAGGACTATATTTGTATGTAAACTTCTGTGATTCATTATTATTATTTAGAAAGTTACCACCACAGTTTCCGCTGTGATCCCAGTTCATGAGTAAAATATAACACAAAATTAATATACGTTTATAAAATAAGTACATGCTTTACCATCAATTAACTTTGTAAGGCTGGGATACTAGTTGAGACATTGTAATTATGACTCAAAGTAATTTTTTTGTTACTCTTTTATTATAACATGCGCAAAGTAAGTACATTTTGCTCAAAAGATTTTAAATTTTACTCACAGCTTTTTACCACGCAGCATTTTTAGAATTTTGCCTCCTTGTCTTTTCCTTTTCCGCATCGCAAAATCAGGTCGGCCGCCATACTTAATGCCAGCGAGAACTTATTTCTTAAAATTTTCTTAAAAATCATAAATTCATAAATTCAAAAACATTAAAATAAAATTAAGTGTAACAAAATAAAAATAAAATTACAAAAGATTTGTAAAATTAAATTTTCAATGCTTTTTAATATTTTGTATTTAATTGTAGTGTATAATACTGCTTCCATTTTTTTTGCTGTTTATATTTATAATCGTCAATGTTACTTCCTTCACGTAACTAACACAAAATATTAATTAAGAGATCGCAGATGGAAACAACAAATTACTTTTAACCTAATAGGTTAGACTGAATACGATAATATAGTTTTTATCCCCCTCGACTCAGCGGTAGAGAAGGTAATATCCTTATTTATTTCCGTTGGGTGTTCGCCCGCTAATTGCGACTCGCTACCCAGTGATTTTCCACGATCCCCGCTTCTTATTGTAATTACTCGCGATATTTATGCCCAGTTTTCAGTATTAATAGGCCCTGCCTCAGAAACTTTTGTTGTCCTCTTTCCTATAATATTTGACGATAAATAACATCTCTTTATTTAAATACATCCATTAAAATACGTTTATTAAAGGCATCACTTATTCACAGAGCAAATCATGAGCATAATAAACAACTGAGTTTCAGCAAATGCGTCGTTATCATAAAATTAAAACAACAATTTAGAGTAAACACCAAATATTGTATTATTCAGGCCTTTTTGATTTTATACGCTATTAATGAAGAAAATTAACCATTATATATTTTGAGGGAATTTAATTCACAATCGACAGAATCAAATGTGTAGAGGCTCCCTATAATGGCGACTACAGAAATGCAAATAGAACTGATTGGCTCTCTACGCTCCGTCGTTGCACTTACCTGTCTTTACGCTGTATGTTTTACCTACACTTGTACGTTCGACGCTGATTTAAATGATTCAATAAAGTAAATCCGTTAACGCTAAACGTATTTATCGTAGGAGTCAACACAAAATCAGTTTATCGAAATCTCGTATATTACAACCAGAATTTATTAGCAATTGCGTACCCTAAATGTTTCTCGGGTCTTACAAGCCGTCCTGCACGTTACTATTTCATGTTGTTGCGATTCATTTCACTGCGGGCGGGATAAGTACGTATAGTACAGCCCTGTCGTAATTTGGTCTCGGTATACTTCTATTTACGGATTGCAAACACGTACCTCTACATAGGTTGAGAGGCGTACCGCTGTGCGCCCTTCGCTACATCGACACTATTCAAATTCTATTCAACTGCCATGGTTAAGCTGCCGTTGTAAATAGATAAAATTAATCGTAGTAAGATTGCCGTAGAATCATCAGAGATGCCATAGCCGTTCACTACGAGCGACTTGCTCTTGTTGTTGATTGCCTCAGTTACAGATATAAGTAAGTTCTTTGTGCTATGAACTGAATTAGTGTGGTTGGAGCTATACTCCCTATATTGCAGAGAAAATACGCTTGCAGCCATTTTAGACGTCATTTCTGGCTTGGTAAATAGGAAAGTGATTAGTCTTTCAACAGTCTAACTTTCGCGTGCAACAGTAATTGAAGTAGTGTGTATCATAGATGTTTACCAAGTGCATAGATACATATAGTACGTTGGTTGTAAACGCAGTATGAGAATATGAGGGACGTATCAAATCGTCTGTAAACTCTCGAGACCTACTAACAACGTACAATAGAATTTTATAGAAGGAAAAAACTGCGCCATTTAGGACAAAGCGTCCATTGAATACATTGTTAAGACCCTTTCTTGTATCAATATATCGGCTTAATTATTTGTACATGTAAGAAAATAATGAGTAAAATGTTATAATATTTCAGTTAAATATCTTATTAATGTTCATAATATTAAATAATATACATTAACAACTATGAGGTAATCAAATTAAATGTATAGTAAATATTTCAAAAATAATTTAAATAATAATATATTTTTGAACATTCATTCATTACATTTGCATGGGCAATTGGTTGGACAATTTGCATTTTAATAGGTGGTTGATATTACATACGATATTTATAGTGCAAATTAGAATCTGCATTAATAGATGGAAAACTGATTTTACATTAGACCAGAATATTCAGTGCCATGTCCACTATCAATATTAACAGATGGACCTAACGCAATTTTGTTGAGGTCTTTTATTTACATACACTAATTCCGATAAATATTATAATTGCTAAAGTGTAGTGTATTAATATTAATATTTTATGCAAATATTATATATTTTTATAATATTATTTAGTTCTGATCTTTAAAGAAAACTTCTATTCATTTAAATATATTACTTCCTCATTTGTACAGTGGTTGAAAATTAGAATAGCCTAAAAAAATTTACAAAAAAACAGGAATAAAAGTTAACAATATAAAGTCGAGTGTTAATTGTTTTTAATTAAAAAAAGATAATTATCAAAATATCAAACAGTGTAAATATATCATGACACAGTTTCCATAAACGGATAAATATTTTAGATTTCTATAAATGTTTTTATTTTATTTATTTCAACTACTTCTTTAAGTCAAAATTATTATTAGATTAGAAATGGAAACTTTTCATATTAATCTATTGTACATGAAACATTAGTTATTCAATTCTAATCACTTACCTTTAACAATTAAATGTTGTGGAAGCAAGTTATAATTATAATAATAATATGTACTTATGTCATTTCAAATGCGATGTTTTGCCTAAGTATTTTGCAAACACAGCAAAATTGTGTTTTTCAAAATTGAATATATCATTCATTCAAGGGCAGTATGAAATGGAACCATAATATTATAGTTTATAAACTTACTGTATTCTCAGTAACTTGTGGTTTAAAATAAATCAAAAGAGCTGGTGAGGTTTAATGAACAGGTGTAGTTTTGGTATAAAGATATCTTATTTAATTAAATGAAAACAGCCGCAAGTCAGTATTCTGTTTATGTAAATTTAAATTCCGTTATTAGACCTTCAACAGGCGATTAGACAGGACGAGACTTGGCTCCACTCGATTCACAGTTACATTTAACTTGTCATTAGTTTAAACGAATAATATTATTCATAGACTGCAATCATTTTCATTTAATACAGAGAGCACAGTAAATTGGCTCCTTTTAACATTTCTACTTTGAGTTGAATTATAACATTCAAATCAGATTGTACTTATTCATTGGAGTGTGTTTTTAATGATATTATTATAAGAACTATTTTGTATGTTTTTATTTGAAAGCTAATTAATTCATAAAGATTTATTAATTTGTTTAATGAGTCATGTTTGTTGTTAAATTGCGAAGTATGGCTTATTCCACAATTGTATTTGGAAATCATCAAATTACTCTAAATTAAAGGGGAAGGAGTTAAATTTGCATTTAATCCATTTATGGCTATTATAGATCTAGAATAGTCTAGTGCAGAGCCGTATTCCGTTGGCAGTATCGCAACACACAATACACGTCGATTTGGATTACGCTATCGGCCCGCGTCGTTCGTAAGTGGCTACGTAGCCTCAAATAGGCACTTACCGACACCGCAATGAGATGCCTCACAACTTCCTTAGCTCGATCGAGCACCAAGATTGTGCTATCACCGTCGATGCGACGCGCTTTTACGCCATAATTGAATTATTACTCACTCTCCGAGAAGGTAATCGTGCCGATATTTATGACAGCGTAAAATTTTGATGACGTTAACATTTTCAAATCGTTTAAGGTTATATAAAATTTGTATCAAAATCCCATTGACACTGTTGCAGTGTATTGTCAATATGTCGTTTGTCACGCTCTTAACATATTCCATGTACATAAGAAATAAATTTTCACTCAATCCTTCTCGTAAACGAGTACAAACTTACGCAGCACACGTGCGTCCGTATCAATAGTATAACAAATAGGCTGATATTTCGTCAGAAATAACCCGAATCAAGTTTCAGTGCGAAGGCTTTGTGTATGGCAGGTGAAAAAGTGAGAGGCTTGATTTATTCGTATACTGGCGCCGCCTATCGTCGGATGATTGAACGGAGAACGTGTTTATACATCAACCAAACCGTGAAATATGACAACTGAAATACGCTTCCGAGTTTCTCTATTTTTAATAGTTGCCGTCTCTACAGGCGGCGATCTTATAAGATGCGGGACCCGCCTTGACTTGCGTTTTAATATTAGAAATATCGAGACGGTACAAATACAAAAATTTGATTTATGTCAGTATTGCTCTTTGTATTGTTTCCGTTCGTGCTGGGATATTCTGTTTCTGTCAAACGCCTTCGTTCCGTTATGCACGTGCATGTTTTTTATTTAATTTTAGCAATATTTTTAAAATTTTTATTGAAATTTAAAGTTAGAATTTTCTTAACCTATAAGTTTAACCCACTAAACATATTTTTGAAATTTAATATTTCAACCAAAAAATAAATTATCTATAAAATAATCATATTCACTAAATTACATTAAAATATATTTCTATATTGAAATTGTATTTTAAGAGTCGTAAATATTATTTTTTTAATAAAAAGTAAGTCGTAAATATATCACAGCAACATTATTTACATGAATTACATTAAACTTGATTCGAAATCCTCAGGAATGTGGCCTACGACATACGTGTGCAAGTAATAGGTACTTGCTATAATACGTGGCTGAGTGTCGACAGTCGATATTGACTTTGATAAACGATCTCGTCAGTGTCGCCCTACAAGGAACTACGTCGCATACTTTGGTGCATTGCGGTTATATCTTACTAACCCTACCCTTGTTTACACTCTATTCGCATAGTTTTTATGACTACTAACAGGATATTACGTCCAATAAGAGTACTTGCGGTAGTCCTTTATTTGTTTGATACATTTTATTGCAAGTGAGAGGTATGGGATTGTTGACAATCTATCCCTACGAAAGATGTATGACGTCCTTTTCTTAAGAAATATAACTCTCAATGTTCATTTGTTAAGGTCCTTCCATAACTCATAACTAATGTTGTTCCGCCTCTTAGTTTTAGGGTGGGGGTGATTTCATATATTTTATTCATGTGTACGAATCAAAATATCCTGACATAAGCTTATTTTTAATTAGTAAGAAAAATAAATCAATAATTAATTTAATACAAAGAGTTTAACTTAAATTCAGTCATCTACGAAGAATATTAGAGTTCTGATATAAATATATTAAATATGTAAACATTTTACCATATATGATTAACGTGCTAGTTGCTATAAGTTAAGCCGATAATGTTTCTTTAAAGCGGCTAATCCCAATCTGTATAAACATGAGGAGCTATCTCATTGAGGAGGCCTCAGTTAGTCACTGATGCTGCACAACAGATGCTTTAGAGTATGCTGTTAACATTTGCATAATGTCAGAACCATTTTGATAGAGCTCATCATCATCAGGTATGATCTTGTTACTGTGTAACATATCATCACTAAAGTTATATGTTTCATATATCAAAGTATATATATATATATATATATATATGATAACAGTAATATGTATATCATTTCGGTATTTCCATTAAGTTTAAGTTTTATTATAATTTATATTATATTTAGATAAATTCATTATAAATTTATTAATCTTATTTTTTAACTCATATATTTTTTTCACAGAAATGTGACATGAAAATATGTTATTCGTTTTCTTTAAACATACTCAATAAAGTTATTCGAGTACGTAAGCAAAATAATCAGCAAACCGAGCTCCGAGAGTTGAATTGCTCACAGTTATTACTCAGAAATAAGCATAAGTATTTGCATAATACTGAAATGTCAGCGATACGGATCCTACGTGCTCATTAACGTAATTGATCGGCTTTCCGCTAGACCAGAATCAATCGCACATCCCACCATTGATTTGCATTAATTACCGCATCGAATGTCACATATCGACATTGTTCTCATAAACCAAATCATTATTTCAATGGACTCCTGCTTGATTATGAACGATAGTTGTTTACAAATTAAATCCTAAAGCTTTTAAGTAAACAAACATATCATTAATCTAGGCTAGGCGTTTCTGATAGGCTATATTTATAGAATACTATTTTTATTTATCTATATAATAAGTATCTCAATAATCCCTTTAATTGATACTGATTACACCCTTAAAATAAAATTACAATAACATCCTTAATATTTTATTCTAATAGGTGGAATCGTTTTAATAATTTCACCAGCTTTATTTTTCCATCAAATCTCAATTTAAATCATATTGAAACAAAAATCGCTATCGAAGCGCTTGCCAACAAGATAATACGAATTCTATCTCATGCACCGCGCAACATAAAACCTGCAAACGTAAATGTTACTTCAAAACGCGAATAGTAGCATTGTAGAGGGGAATAATTTATCCGTGTGATTGCGATGCGATGTTTTGGCGCAACGTTCGACAAATAGCCCGTCGTAGTCCGCAGGGCGGTTGCTGACGTTACAATTTCTGCCGCTCCGCGAAGCATCGGTGTCTACAAAAAATGTCGAGATTGGCGAGGAGTGCTGCCTTGGGGTGTCTGCCAGTGATTTTGCCGCGTTGCAACACGGCAATTGTGTCGTCTGTTTTACCTCTTAACATCTTAATTCCGCACAGAAAAATTGTATGCTTTTTTGTAAATTGCTTAAAATAAAAGCAACCTTCTTGCCACTTGAAAAGTTCAATTTTATTAAATTTTTCCACCAACTCTAGGGAGAAGGAAAAAATATTGAATATATTATTTTATGTCACAAAAAAAAAGAAATTTCAAAGAAATAAAAGTCAATGTTATCTAGTTAGTAGTTAAATAACTCATTCCCATTCTTGGAAACGTTCCCTAACTTAATAAACGACAAGAGGAGGAAGCTTCCCGTGAAAGTTGAAGGCGTATGCTATCTCATGCAAATTACGGCAGATTTATCATAAGACGTCTCCGTAATTGCGACGTGAGGAGATATGGCGGTGGCTATTAAAGTCTCTCTGGAGAAAAAAAGGGTAATTAAAGGGATAAACTGGAGCAGTTAAGGTACGGATGTCATGGAATCCATTCTGAGAATGGGTGACGGTAAGAGGCAAAGTGGGCGCTGCTGCGTGCGTGCCGACTTAAGACGCGAGAGACACGTAAAGGGCGGAGAGCAATATCATAGACTACATACAGCTCGAAGGCAGAGGGAACATCCGCCACCGTCACAATTGCACTCGAAACCTTACAACGGTTAAAAGCAATACAGTTATTTGATTTAAGTCGCATATGTGTCGCCTTCCGTTAGATAGTGCTTGTATTGGTTTGGCAGATGTCAAACTTGTTTATATTTTGAAACAAAGCTCGTCCGTTTTATAGAAACTAAAGGTCTTTCCTACTTTTATTTTGTTACTGAACTTAAGGATTTTTATATAGTATACATGATTTATTTTTTTCAGTTCTTAAATTGTACAAAGAATTCGTTTATATATGAAATGTATATTTTTTGCCAAAAAATCATAACTCTAAAATTGCAAATCTTACTTAATAAAAACTTAAGAGTACAAAAATTTGAAGGAATATTAAATAAGTCTCACACATTATAACGACTTTGTTTAGACAGTCGGCCTCTTGCCAAATCTTAAAGACTTTCGCTAAATTGTGTTAAAGAAATGAAACAAAAACGCACAGATTCTCAGCAAAACAGTACACTTCTGTTTAAAATTAATGAGGCGAGATAAAAACCTCGGGATTTAAAATCTAATCAGTATATACTTAAAATAACATTTTTTTTCTTTATATATTAGTTCACGTCATTTACTAATTAAAGTCAAAAGATTTTTTAATTTCAAAATTAAATTTGAAAAATTAATACAAACATATAATTTAATGTTTTTATTTATTAAACAAAATAACTGGTCAAAACATTAGTTATTTGAATAAATATATATAATTTAAAATGAAATGTCAATGCGGTAGTGTCATGATGTCTAGTAACTTGTAAGGCGACCCATCACACGGTGACACCCCATTAACCCACTCGCTGCCTTCGACTAAAATGTTAGACATACTATCTACGGGAATTACGGCCGTTTAAGGAGTTTCATTTAATAAAACTGATTATTAAAATAGTATTTAAAATGATTTTATTTATTATTTCTTACTACTATTTTTAAATAAATTGTGTGCAATTTTTGTATAAAATGTTGACATGAAATGTATATGATATCTGTATTTACGTGGTCGATTTTAATAAATATTGTAATAATAACAAGTAGATAAATATGTAATATCTTATATTTTTAACACGTCACTGTGTGCCAATTTTAGCATTAATAAAATGACAAAACGTGACTGGGGCTGTCCCGTCATCCATCACGTCAGTGTCAAGTGTTGTCCGAGCGATTAAAAAAACTGTACCCAACCGATACGTTTCTACATAGAGAAAGTATTTTGGGGCCGGTAAATGTTCTAGGAGCAAGGGTGATTAAATATTAAATTCGCGGTCCGGAATTTCGACCTGAAAATGGTTTCGTCCTATTCTCGCTTCAAACCCGTGCCACATCCGGTCTGTAAACAAATATGTAATTTTTATACAGGTGGGTGATTGTATCCCTCGCCGGAAATAATATTAAATGCATGCATAAATTTAAATTTGTTGATAAATATTTATTATTATAATGAAGTTATAAGATTTTTCATGGAAGGAAAGTAGTTTTTAATGTTAAATATACATTCAAAGTTTTGTGGAATATATTTTTTATCTATATTAATATTATAAAAAGTTTGTTTATTTGGTCGGTCGATAATCTTAGAAACTTTTAAATAGATTTGGAATATTCTTACTGGTTATGATAGGCAATTTTTTTTTTAAAGGCATGTTTATGAGAAAGGCTATGGCCTACCTAACATTCCGATTCTACTTTTAATATCTAATATTAAATAAAACCCACGAAAGAATAATTTTTGTAGTTTTTGTAGTTTTTGTATAAAAAAAGTTATTATAATGTAAAATAAAAGGTATGTTATTTCGAAATTTATATATATGTATAAAGAAGTTTGATTTATATACATAATTATAATAAGACTTTGAATTTTATTTTCAGTTCTTGAAATGTATTGGCGGCCATGATCGACTATAAGTAAATAGCGAAAGATTATCTAGCAGATAGAAATAAAAAATCATTGCATAATTAAAACATTGAATTATTCTACAACGAATCTGTTAGTAGAAAAAATAAACTCATCTAAGATCAACATATAATATTTTAGTCTTATAAGGAACTTGGAATCAAATTGAGATAGCGGTAGTGAATCTAAACACAAATTTGACGTAGGTTTAGTTAAAACCAGCGCAAATAAGACCAACAAGAGATGACGAAGTTGAAGGCACGTCGTGTGCGAACGCGATAACGCTCTAATGATTGATATTCTCATACGTCTCTGTTCAAACTAATGACAGGGCGAGGGTGTTGACTTTCAAGTTATTAATTAATATTGCTATTATTTTAGCAAATTATACAATTCATGTCACATGGGATGAACCGACGGACATAATGATACGGGGGATGTACGTTATTGAGAGCATTTTCAAAGAGACAATAAAATTTCCGTGACGTATTTATAAAGTCAAACTTTTAATAAAATATAAAGTCTTGTTACATGCTCTTTAACTTCGATTTTTAAGCTGATTAAAAACAAAGTCATTTATTTTGTTTAGTCGTACTACGGAGTTTCTACAGGTTTAAGCAAGAGAACTTGGTGCTCTAGTTGTCATAGTTAGTTTCATAAGAAAGTACGAGTATTTTTAATAAGTACTGAAGTAATAACAAAAACTGTATGACCTTTTAAAAAATTAGTATTAAAGTTCGGCTCAATCGTTTTATGTGTTTTAATACATGACATGCTTTTTTTAACGCGGTACCAAATATATATATGTATATGTATATTTGATGCGATATATATATATTATATATATTTGTTTAAAATATCTAAATATTCAGATGAAATTACAATGGAACAAGAGTTAAAATTGCATCAGGAACACTTGATCCGACAGTCAATGCATTGTAAGTGGACGCAAGGGAATCATTTCTGTACGAAGCTTCGATTCAACTCCGTTTTAATTTCTTCTAAACCGTTGTATTTTCATAATAATAGAATAATATTAAATTTTATATAGAAAATATTAAGAAACATTTTTTTTATTTAAACTGTAAATAATAATAAACAATATCTATATTTTGTCTTGGTTAAAACTTTTAAATAACGACTTTTAACAGCCTCTTATTACATCGGACAGCAAAGTTTTAAAGTTTGTTAAAGTTTGGATAAATTATTAAATAATAAACAAAAGAAAAATAAAAAAGAGTTGAACAGCCCAGAAATTGGTATTTTTAAATTTAAGTGAAAGTGATATTATGACGTATGTTTACAAATAATTGAAGTTTATACTAATAAAACATTACTAAAATCATAAAAAGTATATTCAATTTCAGTATGGGTTTAAAAAAAATAAAAATATAATGCCTGGAATGTGACAATTAAATTAAGATTTTTGCCAATAAGAGATAATATTTTAGAATTTGAATCCTTCCTTTAATTGGTTGTTGTAAATTGATTGTTAAAAAACTATTAAGAATTCATATAAAATTAATAGCACGAATTTTACCTTACAAAACTTGTTAACGTGAAATTTAATATAAAAAAGGTTTTTTTCTAATATATCAAGTTATTATCATATCCTAAAAGTCGCTAAAAGGAGGAGCAACTTCAGAATTGTTCCAAAATATTAAAATAGTTAGAGCCGTACAATACCCTTATATGGCTAAAGTATTAAAGTAATTGTTGACAAGAAGTATGTGGGAATTCATAAAATACACGAGCGAAAACGAAGTTATGAGGAGGTCCCAACATGATTAAATGCAATTTCTTTACAAAGTATGCTCCTCGTTCTATGTATAACTTTTCCTTTCAAGACCTTTTCTAAAACTCAACGTTGAAACGAATGGAAAAGTAATATAAAGCTAGCATTTTTTTAAATAATAGATGTATACAATAAACACTAAGCAATACTTACAAGTTCAAATGGCTAAAGAACCTAAGTGTAGTTAAATACAGCAACTTTTAAAGTAAATTTAACAAAGCGAATAACATCCTAATATAAATAAAATCATGTAAGCGCTGCATTGGTTCACGATACCCGAGTTAAAATCAAACTTTGCATGTACAAGTATTGGACGCAGCTGCGAGCGCTACACATTTTTCTTGAGCTGATTACACAACTTGAGAGCGCTATCGAAGTGGGAAATCATCTAAAATGCTGCTTTATAATGAAGGTAAGTTTGAAATAATGGAACAGATGTAGCAAGTGACTTATGAGTGGGGGGAGCTCATAACTACCGTCCAGTAGCGCATAAGTCCCGCGACCGCAGAGTGAAGCTGCAGCCGACGCCGCTCGCATTATTCACAGCTATGTTATTTGTCGTATTTTACCTTAAATTAACGAGTTACTATTGGACTTTGAAATTACGAAGTACCTTTTGCAATGTAATAAATGTCTTACAATTGATAGACACTCAAATATACATTTTTAATTTTAAGTGTAGTCACAAGGATAGATTTATCTATCATACGTAGTGTGATATATTCTTTCAGTTGGTTATTTTATTAAGATACGTCACATCATGCCTTTGGTACGTATGATATTGTATGTATATACATATAATGTATGTACGCTAATGTATGAATGAAATAATTAAAAACTTCACGGTGCTTTAATAAAAATATTTTTCCTGTTAGGAAAAAATAAGTAATATTTTTAGGGGCGTGTTGAAGGTTATAAAAACTACAATAAAACCACTACGAGTGCTATTTCGTGTAACCAGACATTCGAATCACCTATTACGCTAGGCGCTGCCCTATAAAAAGCCTACAATTTCATTAAACCCACCCTAAATAGTTACAAAGAACTTTGTTATTTGGCTGTCAGTCAGCCTTTAAAGCCCGACAACAAAGTTAAAACGAAGTAATTAAAAAAGAAAACACAAAATACTTACAAAGTCGGAAGCCGGGCTCTCTTCACTTAAATTACTTGCGATTACACCGACAAAACGTTTAATGAAACACGTAAAATCGCGCCAAGTGAGTCCGCAGCCACGCTATGCTACATCCAACGTACTTACGCTCGTGGTAGGTGGTTTTTACTCAAATATCTTACCAGTAAGGAGAGTTGGAACTACTTCTCCAAAGTCCATTAAGGAATATAAACTCACGCCGCGGTGATTACAAATGCTTCCGATTTCGGCGACCGTTTCGGGGTCGATTAAAGCTTTTTAATTGAATTCTCTCCTAAACTTTGAAGGACATAATATTATAATTAAGTGCTCTTATTACAATTTTACGTGTGTGGAAAAATATATTAATATTTTTAAATATCACACAGTATATTTTTGTTAAAGCTTTTAGATTCATTCATTTACTTTATCTTTGCAATCAATTTAATAATTTTATTTCTTATTTAATTTGGTTTTTAGGTTTTTATTATTCCAATAATATTAAAATAAATTGTGTTAATGGAGGTGTTTGTGGGTTCATCGATTTTAATCGATAATAGATTTCCGAAAACGTCATACTGTTACTGGTTTATAGTTCCTACTTTGCGAAATGCGTGTTAATATATATTTTCTTGCAATTTGTAATCCTTTTAATTTTTCCCTTGAGCATAAATTCCGCAAATAGATATTTACTACAAAAAAAATATATATTTTCTTACGATATGCCCAAAAGATTATATTTATTTCAATGTTTATCTAACTTTGCCATAACCGTATGTAAAATAATTTTGGAATGTAATTAGGTAAGATTACACTTTACAATGTGAGGGAATGATGCAATATATATGTTTTCATTTTTATGATAATAATTTTTATTTTGATTTTCTTGTACAAATTACTAACGTAATGTAAACGAACCTAATGTACTATTGAATACAAAACTATCTCAATTTCTTTAAATTAATTAAATATGTGCATGGAATATATGCATGCATATTTTAAAATTTAATTCAAACATTTTATAATTTACTTACGAAAGTAACACAATAGTTTCTTATAAACAAGTAAGCGAAGGAAAAGCTTACGTCCGCCGCGTCGATGCGGAAACCGCGTCAATTAACATGGCCGCGATGACATATTAGTCTTTGTTCCTTCAATCCTCTTATATACTTGCATTTACTTGGAATATTATAACTATCTTTTAAAATATTGTTGATAAAAGTATATATAAAATAACACATTTATCCCACAACCATGCAAAATATCCTGTCGATACTATATTCTATAATACGTTAACATTTAAAAACTTAAAAAGCACCGAGATGAAACATGAGTTCTTCTTTATTAAGGTAACTATTTATGGTCTGAAAACTACTCTAAGAAAATTTATTGTCATACAACTTGTTAACTAACCAAGTGTACATTTATCAATTCAATCAATCAATCAAATCAAATATCAATTCAATCAATCGATTTATTTAAAATCAGGCCCACGGTCGACATAATCTGTGCTAGAATTAAATCTTTTATTTTTAGATGCATGTGAGATGGACCGTAATATATAATAATAAATTATTTTTGTTGGATTTTCTCATAACATGACATATGTTAATAAAAACCAGAAAAATAGAAATAAAATTTTTTGTGCCTTATATACAAAATGATATTCAGAATTTATTTTTGGTAATAACAGAGAAATTTCGACTTGAATTTATATTGAAAAAAATCCATGTTCAATTCGCCGCCAGATGTCGAGCAATTAAATTCCTCGATCGATCCTAAATTAAATAGATCCAGTGCGAAAATAAAAAGTTTAGTGGCTGTCAATGTCAAACAAAGAAGATGAAAAAAGTTTTTTCTCTCAATTCCGTTTTCTTTCACGATTCCTCTTTCACAGTCTCTAAAAGTTTTCAAAATAAGAGGTTTTCGCGAGAGTCTCAATTATCGATAAAGACGATATTAAAAATTCGTTTGTTTTGTTCTTAGCTTGCGCCTGGAGAGCGGTGTCCCCCTTTTTCTATTGTTTGCGTAAGAAGGGAAGCAGAATCGGCGGCAAACGATAATCAAAAAATTGAAATTCGCTCAGCAGCCAGTGACGGAATCATCCGATTTTGCGCATCGTTTATCATCGTGTATAATTAGACAAAGAAAAGTTATTATTCTGCTCCTTAAAAATGCTGTTTATTTTATCCGACAGTCTACAGCTTCAAGAAAACTTCGCACTTATTTTAATTCCATCGTAATTTAACTTCTGCAACGTCGAGTCTGAGCCTCAGACGGTAGGCGAGAGACTATATCACATTTTACAATCGATAGCCTCTTCGCTATCAACGGACAATCTATAGAACGTCTGAATTTCCATACATAGTTGCCGTTTGGTAATACTATGATAAAGGAACATGCTCTAAATTTATTCGTGAGCATTATATTGTACCTAACATGTATGAGGCAGTGCTCCCTTAATGTATTCATGTAATTCGCATAGCCGGCATCCCCTTTGACCGGCCACGCAACACCGCATGGGCTGCCTGGATGGAGTAATATAACGTCATGTTTTAAAACCATCCATCACGTTTAATGTCCATATAAAAGAAGTAGCTTGCATGCCCTCTTTCTATCGTTTTTATAGATCTTCGAACATTTTTAAAGTATTCGGTTTAAGTACGTATGATTTACATAAATTCTGAACCTAATTAATATTTTGTATAAATATAACTATTTTGCTAATAACTGGACCGAACTGTTAAAATCTGAAATAAAAATGTCGAAAACTATATTAAAACAGTTTATTTTTCACAAACAACGCACATTGCCAGAGCGATTATACCGGAGCGCGACAATTTGATATGTTTTTTGTGACAAAATTTGCATAACAATCGTTCGTTTTCCTATAATAAACTCAAATTATTATCAATTGACTGCACTCAAAGTCAAAAATACAAAGGCATGGCCGCACCAAACTTTGGGCGAATAAAAACCCTGGCATCAAGCTACTTGAATGCAAAAAACTAGCTAGCGAGGGGCGTCTGATACCAATTTACATTAAATGCGGCCGGCTCTTCTAGTGATACCTCACATTTGCCTAAATCTACAAAGCCAGATTATGCTCAGAACTACCCACATTTTTACTAGCGCGATAAAATCAAAATGATTATACTTTTGTGTGGTTTTATTTTGTGAAAAAGTAGGAGTGGTGTTGCAGCACCTTTAATAAATGTAATATTATTGTTTTAATTAAAGTTGAAAATGCTATGTTATATTTCTACTTATTTAATTTGTACTCCCCGCTTATCCCCTTATATTCATTATGATGTAGGAAATCCCTCAAAATAGGATTGTCTGGGGCGGAAATTGTACACTTCGTCTAGGAAACGCACGAATTTCGTTTTAAATACGCCTCAATTTTTCCGGGTATTATTTCCGTAAATTCGACAACATTTTACTTAAGATTTAAATACTTATAATACCACAAATAGGAAACAAATTAAATATATATTTATATATTACACTTTTTATAATCTCATTATGAAAATGATGATTATCAAAGTTTAAATTGTATTGATTTAATATATCCGTAATTTAAAGTGTTAGAAAAATAACTAGTTCTTGAGAGAACGTGATAAAATTGTTCTTATTAAATACGTTAGAATTAATCTCGTAGTCGAGAAGTCGTACGGTTTATATCAAACTTTGTCTCTATTTTCTACTTTCATACATTCATTTTATTCGTTCAAGAACTGTCCAGCTTTCTTTAAACTTTAAAATACTAGGACTTTCTTATAAAAAGTCTGCGAATCCATTCCTAAGCTTGTTATATTTTGTTTCTTTTTAATTGCATAATAATTTAGCTTTATTTTAACATTCTTTTTTTTATAATTACATTTGTAATAAATATACTTTGTTTTATCAATAAATTATTTATGTATTTTAATTCTTTATCTATATGCGGATTATATAGTTTATAAGAATTCAATTAGTATATGAATTAAATGTAATGACTTAATGCCTTAATGCTTGAAGTATATGTATGTATTGTTTGATGTATATAGTATTGTCCTCAAAATATTTTTTTTTTTTATTTTTTTTTTTGTAATAAAAAGTCTAGTCTTATATTTGATTACTCAAATTAGTAATCAAATATAAGATTAGACGAGAGATGCAAATGAATTGAATATGTACCTCGATTCAATCAGTGTTAGAGTACGGTCTCAAGATCGCAGTCCGCACACTAAATTATTAGCCCTTAGTTATTTATGCATCATGAGCCAACATCTTAATAGCGAGCGAGAGTTATGTCCAGCCTAAAATAATATTTTGTGTAAATGTTTGAAAATAAACAAGAGCCGTCCAACCACGATGCTTTACAGACATAATACGTCGTAAGTTGAATGTACGGAGGCGTTTTGAGACGATATAATATTTGGATGAGCTCAATAAAGTGAGGTTAAAATTTCAATTTATGTTTGGTCGTAATCTGATATATTGTTACCAAAGCCTTACCTTTGGATGTGCTCTTCTAGGAAAGGCCACTTTGGGGTCAATCTGTAAAACAAAATATATTAAATTAGAAAATATTTGGTCTAATATGCAAGGGTAAGTTATTTTTTTATAACGTCATGTTGATTCTAATAATTTAACATATTTGATAATTATATACTTAATCAAACAAAATATGTTTCATATAATATAACCAAAATCATTCAAACTAAAAACGACTTGGGTGAAACGTATCGAAGCTGTATGTTGTTTTAAAGTAGGTAAAAACTAAAATACTTTATTTAAGTGAATTACATCAAATGCACTAAAGAGCTGGCTACTTAATTTTAACTTAATGACTCGAAGATAAAAAAAAATCACTCAGGCGTTTCCGCCCCAACTAATCATGGCGGCACGTCCTGGCGGGAAGCGAACGCGATAAATTCGCATCGCCAGAGTGGCTTTACTGTCCGCTGCTAAGGCTGTGCTTTGGAAAACTAGAGACAGGCGGGTAGTAAAATATTTTAAGAACCTTTTGTTTCAATCATTCATTAAAATTAATTTATATTTTCATATTACATGAAATTTACGTGCACACATACTGTAACGGTAAGTTTCTTATCCAAAACGATAAGTTACGTAAAAATATTTTGAAAAAACTCTCTATCTCTATCTCACAGATTGTATATCTCACCAATAACTAATTAAAAAGCTTAACACTTGACTTGACAAAAAATTAAGTGAATCCTTATATTTCTTATCTTATCTTTCTTTTAAACCGGGTGTTGATTTTGATATACTAATTCCTTTTTGTTTTGTCTTTATCAGAGTATGAAGATACAAGAATCTATATCGATATTTTATTCCTCGGCTGTGGTGCAATTGGAACTCGAAGTCCAGAAACAAAAAAACATCGAACTAAAAATCCTCCGCGGTGGTGCTGTCACTCGATTTCTCCTCGTCTTTTTCATGTAACCGAGCGCCACTATTTCATACGTGGCACTGGCACTGTTTAAGCCCTCAGATTTTCTCCGGCAACGAACGGTCGCTGCACTCTTTTTTCTCGTATCTCAACGCGCCGCTGACCGTTATAAACGCAAAATATAAACCCAAAGAAGCTACCTTTGACATTTTTAGAGGTAAAGCGTTTCATTTCCACTCGTGATGGCCATTTTGTCAAACGGTTTCTAAATTCTTTTGGGTTTTTTGTTATAGTTAATGTACGGTTAAAACGTATTGTAAGAGGAGGAGCGTCGTTCCTTGTTTTTTGTCGGACGGAATAACCAACATGAAAGTACAAATGTCTCGAATAAAATGGAAATAGTTTTTTAAATGCTTAGTCAATTTTAAACAAAATGAAATTAAATACAATTTTTTTTTTGCTTTATACTATGAAAGTATATATTCGTTGTTTTTATACTATATTGTCTAAAATATTTCAAATATTACTAGAGCTATTAAAATTTAAATCTATTATTAAAGGCTCATAAAAAGTTTCAACTTCTCAATATTTTATATTCATTGAAACGGTATAACGGTAACAAATTAAGTTATAAAATCATAAATTTATAATGGTGTGAAGTCATTTCTTCACCACCTTCGCTTTTATTATATTATTCGCATTGTCTCTGTAGCTGCCTACATTGTGTTTATCTTTACTAGTATCAACTAAGCTATATAAAAAAGAAAAGTTCTGTAAACCACAGTACAGAAAATAAAGTACTGGATACTCTGAAAAGGGATTTTATTTACCGTTTTGGTATCATTTATATATACAAAATTGAGTTCATTATATATTTTTATATACTATAAATTCGCATAGATATAATCGTTTTAACAAAATATAAGCTATTAATTTATTATATTATAATAAAAATAGATTTGAAAACCTTCTTTTTAGAAGCAATTTATCAAGTTTTCTTAATGGTTATACAATCTGTAGGCATCCACGTCTACATAATTACGAACCAAGCGTGAGAGAATAATTTAAAAGATTTAACCCAAGAGGACTGCATTATTACAATATCAGAGAAACGGCTTTACATCGTCATTCATACATTCTTAATTATTTAATTATCTTTTGAGTGCGCCACGGAATATCGCAGCTGCTGAATCCGGTGTAATTTGATTAAATTGGATTTTCACTCCGGAGAATATTATTTTTTTACTAGGATATTGTAATTAAACGTAAAGCTTCGTTACATAGTTTATTACTTATAGAAATAGTCGAGGTATGCTTTGAGTGGCTCACGCAAGCAATTTTGCTGACTATGTAAAACGACCACGAAAGTATACAGAGCAAGCAGAAAAATCATAAAAGCCCAGATGGTGGCGCTAAAGCGATTAAGCGGGTCGATGATAAATTTTAACGAGTTATTTTAATGGAAGCGATGGCAGTCAGTGGCTAGCCGGCAGCCTGTGTCGATAGAAAAATAAAACGAAGCACCAAAAGACTGCTCCATTCGTGATTTCCAGCATTTTTATTTAAAGATACTTTAAGAAGTTTTGATGATAACGACTTTCACATTAAACAATTTAAGCTGTTTGTAGCAAAAAGAACTTGCTCCGTTTGTCTACTTAATAAAAAGAAATTTTAACTGAGTCGTGTAATGGATACGACATCGTTCTACTTGTACCTCTTAAAAGTCGTTCTTTTATGTGTTTAGATATATATATTTTATAAAAATAAAGAAGTAAAGCTTCCAACAGGTATGGCGCTTTAATTATTTTAATCTCAACACCTTCATTTTAAAATTTAATTATTATTAAAATTTTTCAGTTAAATATGATTATTTAAATTGTGAAATATTTTATTTAAAATCAAGAACATAAATGCCCGGTAGTATCGTTATTTTTATTATAATAATAACTGAAAACTATACCGTAAATATTTATTAATTACAAAATAAATTTAAATTAAATTCACCTATTTTCGATTTGATTTTTTCCGCGTAACATACATTTCTTTCGGCAAAACCACAGCCACGAAAAATTGACAGAGAAACATCGATATCATACGAATGTGACATTTTGATATGGGACCATTTGCGTGATTACAATCGACGCAGTGGCGCACCCTCCTTAGCCGACCTCCCCTTCCTACAACTTCCCTTGCGATAAAGATTGACATCGTTGCTTTTAAGTTTCAAATTATCCTAACTCAAAATTCTTAGAACAATCAAAAACATACCTTCATCCCATGTATTACAGTGTAATTTCCAAAAGATTGAAGTAAATTTTAGCATGTCATCGCAAGAAAAGATTGCAGGAGAAAGCACATTAGTGGGATATCACTGCTGGTTGAAAAAGAGCATGTCGCTTTATGTACTCGCATGATGGCTTCGACGTAAAGTCGATTGTATTGAATTTTATATTAAGCAAACAGTCAATAACGTCTTTTATAGTTTCATATTTCGTTCATGATATTGTTGATAAAATAATGTAGGTTTTTACTTTAATTTAAGTTTCTATATAAATTAATATTCTCGCATATGTAATAAATAAATTCTATGCTACAGAGTCTATAACGTGAAGTGTCTAATATCTATATTACAGTGCAGGTTCTAATTGCAAGTTGATGAACAATATATAGAATAACAGACATCTACTCATCAGGTTACTTCACTAAAAGATCTTAAGGCAGGTATTAAGATAAATTTTATCAAAGATTTTAAACGTTAAACGTTATTTTGTTGATAAATTATATTCTAGTATTTTCAGAATTTTGTCATAGAGGCATATCAAAACCCGTTTTAACAACTGTGCATTTCTTAATAATAATAATAAACAATATCCGCTTTTCAGTTTGGGTAGTTTTTGACAGGATATGGTGTATGATAGAAATTTTTTGGAAAAGGCACTGGAAAGTTAGATGATATTCTATATGAAAATCTCAATAATATGTGACATTCAGTTTGATGCAGGTTGACAGACAATGAAGAGCCTAAGCTATTGGAAATAAAGACGTCAAAAAAAATTTAATATTTACAATTTAGAAAGATTTACATTATGTAAAATTATCTTGCTGTGCCCACGTAAAGACTACAGGAATTTGAGATTTAAATTTATTCAGATTCCCTTTTTATGAGCTCTGAGTATGGCGAATCAAAATGTGAACAATCTACTAATCCGAAAAAATGGAATAATATTTAAGTGAATATTGCCGGATAATTATATATAACAATAATCTACGGTCACGAAAGTTTAAATAGAAAGATTTCATAATACGAGTAAATTGAACAAAACTGGGGCGCGCTAGTACAATAATAAAAAAAAATAAGTATATTTTACTAGTCCATTATTTCAATAAATAATTTTAGTTAATTTAATAAAATTTAGTATACTAAATTTAAAATATCGTTATTATCAGACAGATACGAAGTCCCTAAAATATAATCTTTATTTAGTGCAGGGGCTATAATAGGCTACTACTTTATTTTTTGAAATTATGAGGTTCAAGTTGATGATAAACCACCGTTTATAATAAAATTGTAAAAAGCATCTAGAGACTCATTCTACAAAGTGAAAAATATAATATTTTTTACGTACAACGAAAAGAAGTGATAGTAACGAGGCTTAACAAACTTGATTTTGTAAACGACTTTTTCAAGAACATTTTAATTATATGTTAAAACGATACAGTGCTAATTCATACATTTAGTATCATTTGAATTATTTTTTTCTATTTTGAGATGTAATTGAAATGAAACATTTTAAAAATGTTTTCTCATTTTCAAACATTTTCTCATAGCATAGTATATATTAAAGTACTAGAAAAAAAGTATTTTTGAAAAATTGCCTTTCAATCGATCTTTAAGCCAAATGCAATAACAAAACAATTCATGACATTTCGTCAACTAATATGAATTAAGTTTTGCTTTAAGTGAGGTAAAACATGAATTATCTCAACAACCAATATAATATTCTACTCTATCTTTTATCATATCCAACGAGTTCGTTTGCCTGGACAAGAAACAATATTCACGAGAAATGCATTGAAACAAAGGGCTTTTTAACTTTTTTATAACATAAAATAATAATACTTTATGTTTTTGAAAGTCTATTCAAAATATTGGTAAAGGATTTTTTTTATCAATTATATGGTTTCAAAGGTTACATACAAATACACGTCATTAAAAATAACTATTTTTTAGTATTACTTTAAATAAAAATGTCTAGTTTATGTGAAACAAGTCTGATGGGTCACCTCAAGATATGTGAGAGAACGATAACGCCTACAGTGAGTAGGATTACTATCTGAGCTCCTGTGTCGATTCACTTGCACCTAAGCATTCGAACACGGTACAAATGGATTCAATGATCTCCTGATACCCGGTATGGACGCAACTTGATCCTAGCATGCTCTATATAGCTGCAGGAGGAACTGATAATGGCATTAAAGTTTTCGTTTCTATAATATCTTATTGTCGGTTGAAATACTTTGTATCTGCAATAAACCTTTACCAAATAATTGTTTTATTAATAAAACAATATAATTTATTTAGTGGTATTAATGACAATTATTATATAATTTATTTTCATATCAAAGCTTTTCCTAATAATTAATTTATTAGAAGTCAATTATAAATTTTCCTTAATCATTGGATGAAACTTAATTAAAGGAATAAATACAATGCTTCTTTTGTTACATATATAAAATTTCAATCAGCAGTCTAATAGTTAAGTTTCCGTTAATGAACAAATGTCAGTTTGTTGAGAAAGCAAAAACAAGAAAGTTTAATGACGCACTCAGTGATCGTATCTGAATATATTTACGTGCCTACGTAAGTGTCGGCTCCCAGTCCCATTAAGAGGTTACCGCATCATTTGCTGTTCAGTCAGCGACGAGGTCTCTAACTCCTAATTGGAACGAATTTGGCTGTAGGTGCAATACTTGACTTGGCTCAAGATTAGGGAGCGAGCCATTCCGAGAATATTCCAGGCTATTCCATTTGAAATAGTTGATGTGCAATGCGCGACTTGCAACCTGCTGTCGTTTCACCCCTGCCGTCACCCTCCTGCGCTCACACTAACTAGATTTAAATTAAGAACAATATTTACTCCAAGCTCTTGAGATATATGATATTGCGCACTTAAGCCAGTCTTAACGTTTAGTGACAACTTGTGCATTAACATTCCTAGAATAAATCTTCTAAATTTACATTGCGGTTCATTATTTCCCTTCTATCAAAATTGATTATTGACATTGCCAAACACACCGAATATTAAATAGTATAGAACGCAAATTTGTTTTAATTGCTACAGCTTTGAGTCATTCAATAAAGGAATATGCAAACAAACTGCGACACGATCGGAAAACACTTGACACAGATTGTTTATAAAGTAGGGTTTGCTTTTACGCCCGCGGAGACATGCCGTAATGAAACCAAGCTATGGAGGCTCGGCAAACGTCATTACTGGGACGCACATAAATATGCACGGCAGGTAACGCACATTTTCATGCGACGTTCCAAGAATGTTTTCGCTCGTTTAATTCTCTGTGAAAAAAATGAGTTTCTAGTGAGTACGAGACAGACGATCGCGTGGGAACTAGCGCGTGCCGGTCGGGCCTACCGGTCACACCTAAGTGCAATCGAAGGATTTTTCCTTTACTTTGTGAGATATTACTTTACTCTCAATTGTGCCAAAGTGCTAACGTTGAATTCTTATAATAATATATTTCGAAAGACTTTTTTATTAAGTAATAAAGCTCAATAAGTGCCAAAATAATAATACTCATCTAGAAATCTTTTTTCCATAAACAAACTTGAAGTGAAATAAAACTAATTTGAGAATTTTTCTATTAGTTTATGAGCGTAGAAAAAAGGTAATATTATAAATAATAAATAAATTACATTAATTTTGTACCATTAAAGCAAAACATTTCAGTAATATAAATACAAAACATCTAAAAACAATTGACGGGTCGAATCTCATTGCAAAGTTAAAGCTTATCTTGCGACGCTGAGTGCACAAAGCCAGAAGCAGCGGCAATGGCACATTGTGGCCAGCGGTCTCATGAGACGAAGATTACGCACTGTTTGCCCTCAATAGTCCAAGCTCGGCTCAAACGTTTATAGAACAATGATGTTCATTAACTAGATAGGTTTCATACAATAATATCACTAATTCAATATTTTAGTGTCTTTATGTATAAATAAATAAATAGCGATAGGATTTCGATCCAGTATTTATCATTTACTGTGATAGTAGGAACGTTGTATTTTCTAAATATCAAAAATAAAATATCGCAAGATTTGTATTCCGACTTATATGAATAAGTAAATTAAAATATTTATGAATAACCTAAATAATACCGGATAACCTCACTAATATATGAATTTTCATTAAGTTATTTAAGCTTATCCAGATTATTTATGATCTATGATCGGTTGTACGAATAGACATTCGGCACAGATATTTGCAGTCAAAACAGACTTGGGGCATTCGCGCAGTCTGCGCATGTCACTCCATTGCTGTATTATTTATTAACTCCAACGAGCTTCCGATGCTACTTTATTCCATTGTGCAACTGCATCCTCGCCGGTTTCTGATGTCCGAGCTGGGGAACTTCGCCTCCAACTGACACGACTGCGGGAAACTTTTCGTGCATAGAAAACGCCTGTCAGCCAAACAAACATGGAGGCGAAATATTTGATATGCTGTTTGTAAAATCAGAACTCCAAAAACTTTATAAAGGATTTAAATTCACTTTAAATGTTGTTGCAATAACTCCAAGAGAAATTGTACCATAAGTTATGTACTTATATTAAAAATGAACCAGCCAAATGCAATTTGTCCACATTTGCAAAGTCAGCCATGTTATTGGGCGACCCCGTGGTACTAAAGGACTCTATATTAAGCATTCCTCTCTCCCAATCTCTTCAGGTGTGCACGGAACATACACTCAACTTCAACTTATTATTTGGGGGCGCATGCAAAGCGTTTGTTTTTCTTGTATGTCTTTTAATATACATATATATCATCCTTTTATTACATATCTTACATGTTGTTCTCCAACAGTACATTTCTTTCTTCAGTATATTTATTTATTTAACCCTCGGATAATAATACAAAGGTCTAGTTATCTCACTGCTCTCTAATTGTTCATTTTAGCCCTGTTTTGAAACGTCCATCATTAATGAACTCGTTATAATGTTAATTGTTGCCACAATCGGGCGAGGCGCAACATTAAAACGACATTAAAAATGTATGTATAGCGTTTAAAGATTCCCATTTCGCGGTAGTCGCGTGCGGGCGATTTACGAAAGCTACTGGCCCCGTGCCCGTTAAAGCAGATTACGAACCAAAAAAATCAACAGCTCTTGGCGTTATGAGTTAATTTTGGAAGAGTAACGCGAGCGTCGGTTAGTGTTTCCCTTTATTTGGAGTTTCGGCCGCTCGGTTTGTTTAAACGGGTAATCCCGCGCAAAAACACGTCTACTCTACATTATGTAGTGGTACCACAAATGTGTGTTGTTTGCTTTGTGCCCGAGACTTAATTGTCGGACGATAAAAATCACTTAGTGTTTTCGTAATAACCTCAGGACTTAACCACTAACTACTGAAAGTAACTTAGTAAGGATCAGATTAGATGCGCGCTAGCGATGGTAATGTGACTCGTAACCGGCATGCATGCAACCATTGTGTATTTGGCCACTTATTATAAGCAGCTGTACTGTATTCCATAACATTTATGTAAATAGAATTTAACTATTTATAAATTATACATTTGACACAATATCACAACTTATTCTCAAAGCATTTCTAATTCGAAAAATTAACATGATTGATCTAAATGCATAGGATTGCATATTTATTTACATTCAGTTGAATTGTATTTGTATAATAAATCAGTGTCCATTACTCAAAAAATTAAGGCGTCTGCGTAGAAAACGCGCCCGGTCTTAGACGTGTTTACAAGTTATGCAATAATTCAAATAGCGTACTACAGCAAATTTATGCAGCTGCACGGTAACATACTTCAATGGCTGCATTGAAAAGCATTTTATTTCCATGGACGACGGCGACTACTACCTATCTCATATTTTCGAATTCAGGCAGAGAGCGCGGAACGTGTTAGGTGGCAATATGAATTTATGATCATGGCAAATTAAATGCGTTAAAGTCGAACGTGATTCGGCGAAATACGCATCGGAATTTAATTAAGCGTTTTTTACACTTGACTGGCCAATGCGGGTTTCACCGCGTGGCTGCGTACTTACGTTATACAGTAGCTGCCGCTGTCGCTTTTTTTAATCACACACGTACGTGTAAATATTTAATTTTCATAAGCATTGGACTGTCGGCATTTCCATATTTTTTCAAGGGAAAGAGCAAATAATAAATCGTTCGTGCGTTATTTGAATCATTCGTAATGTCTATATTGAAAATCAAATTATTTTAAGTAATTTTAATAGTATTTAATTATTATTCCGAATATTTTGAAATCAGCATTTTATAAAAAAGCTATATCATATACTAGGCAGATAAATAAGTATTTCTAAATTTTTAAACAAATGTACGTCATATGTACACAATAAAATAATTTCAATTAGCCATGTAGAAAAAAAAATTTAACGGAAAAAGATGTTAAAGAAAATAAATTAAAGCTAATACAGTAACGATTCATTTCAGTTACTTTTACGTTGTCTCGTTAGGTCTTAGCAGATGAAATTTAAGAGTCATCTCGCTGTGGCTGTTCCACGGTTTGTGACAAAAGAGAACCATGAAAGACCTATGAATAGCGGGAAAAAGAAATTTTTAATTGGCCTCGAAATAATAGTCTATACAAGTAACGAATGGTAATCTTTTTTCATGACGAATTTTATTGTGGTCTTATTAACGTATAAAGGGAGCGAACTAAACAATGCCGCTTTTTTCTTTGACTTATTACGAATGAACAAATATATTTTTTATTTAAACAAAATAAACCTTTGCTCGGTTTGTGTTTTGTTTAAGTATGAAATATTTCATATGTGTTGCGATAAAAAATTAACTAGTTACTCAAAAAAAAGCAATGATTTATTGTTAAAATTTTAGCTGGTTCTACATTTATTAAAAACTTTTTCAAACGCAGCTTTTATTGAAAGACAATGAATTAAAATTCACAATTGGAAAATATTAAACTTACTAAAAAATAGCCCCCAAAATAATGGAACGGTATTCGATAATACGATATAGACGTATCACGCAGAACCGGACAATAAAGTAATATATAAAAATTTCAGTGTCAATATCAAACCACGTAATATATCGAAAGTTTTCAGCGTCAAGGAAAATTTTTAATTTTTCGAAAAATTCCACCGCCACATATTTTAAAAGTCGACATGATTTATTAATGTTGGATCGTAAACGCTTCTTAGCTGAGATGTGAGGTATTTGTGTCACATTCAGGATACGTCAATGCTCTTTTATCGTGCTATCTAATATCGCTTCTATTACGCTATTGCTCTATGATAAAATGAAATAACGACCTATTTTTGTTGGAATGGCCACTTTAAGGTTGTTGAAATCTTTATAGATTTTACGTCTTAAGTGTAAGTAGCAAGAAAATAATATTGGAGATTTTTCTTTTATAACAATTTTACCAACATGACAATAAAAATAAAAGGAAATTAAATTTATTTTTCTAAGTAGTCACTATTTTTCTTTACTTCATTTATACAAGTTTAAGTAAATAAAAGTTATACGATAACTTAGGTGTTTCGGCTAGAAGCGATTTCCAGTCGATCTATGTTGGAACAAAGTTGATAGAAGTTCCAGTATTTCTTAATAAAATATAAATGGGAAAAGTTTACTAATATTTGAAAGGTGGATTATGTTGAGATAGCTATAATGAAATATAATAAAACACATTCACGTCGGCTATCATGATCAACTAGTTTTATTCTGTAGTTATTCGATTGCAAATAATTTATCTGGAACAATAACAACTTAGTTACGCTATAAAACGTATTTATAGTAATCATTATATTTATTACTATAATTATTATGACTGAATTCTTTTTTATATACTCTTTTATAAAGAAGGTAATCGGAAAAGGATTTAATCTATTTTTTATCGCTTATTAAAATACTATCTTCAGTGTTCATTTTATGTAAAGTGCAAACTCTCTTCTTGGTCGATTTGCGGGGCTTTGGATAATTCCACCAGTCGACTACAATTTAATCAAAGTAAACAACGACAGCTCTGTAATTAGTCTAGATTATTTCCCGGAGAATTTCTTTGTCTTGATGGCACTTATATTATAAAGAGTATCTACAATATGTGAGGTAAACTAAAATTATTTTAATGATAGTAGTATGTTGAAAACTATCGCGAGGGTGTACCTAACCTACTCGCGTGTATGTACATTTGGAGCTAAGATAAATGGACAGTGAATTGAATAAAATAAAGCATCTGCCAGTGCAATAAATCCATTCAAATTGCTCTTGATTAATTTTAAGCGCTGCATAGACACGATTGTCAGGCTCTGTATACACTACAATAACTTTGGAAATTAAGCTGTTGTTAAAATAAAAAAATAAATATACTATCTACTAACTTTGGACATTAAGCTGTTATTAAAATAAAAAATAAATCTACTATCTACAGAACTATAAAAAAAACTAGACAACGGCTTTGTCCACTTATATAAAAAAATGTTTTCTTTACTCTACTTAATAATGGCTGACATATTTTCCATGTTATTAACTTTTAATCAGTGGTATTAATAAAGTTACATTTTTTTTTTCAAATTTAAGAATGTTCAATATTTTTCAGCTATTTTAAATGTTTTAGATTTAAAATTTTTATAATATGCCGTGCTATTGCATAGATTCCTATATGAAACTCTACTTAATAATATTAGTTACTAGCCAATGTAATTTCTGATATTTTACGATAAGTTAGTTTGATATTTCGATTTTTCATATAGCAATTTGCAGTACAGATATAAAATTTCAAGTAGTTAATGAAAAAACATTATTCATTAAGTATAATGACGATAAAATAATTGTCAATAAAGTGATACTAATTCTAAAAAAAATAAAGCTTATCATGATTTGAAAGTTTATGACCGCAGCAGAAGACATTTGCCGGAGGACAGTGAATTTATGTCACTCTGAATGTGACAATAAACTCTCTTGAAATCAGAAACTAACTCCCTTAAGTCATAACGCTTAGAAAATCATGGCACGCTTCTAGGAAACCTTCAATTTTATATGACTGGTTTAGAAAATGAACTTATTTCACGAATAGTTTCCGGCGATAAAGAAGTTTAGTTGATCTCAAATTTTAGACTCAAATTTTAATAAAGAAGAAGCCAATATGTTAAATAGGATGTTCAAACAATATAAGTCTAGATACAAAGTTAAAATTTAATTTGATTCTATATATAGAAATTATGAAGTGAAACTTGTTTTAACTTGCTCAGATTTTATAAACGAAACAAGATATTAAAACTTCTTACCTTTTTACCATCTAATTCGTGTGTTGGTTGCGCTAAAACTTTGTCTACGCTAGCGGGGTCGCCGAATGTGATAAACCCAAAGCCCCTGCAACAAAAGATAAAGAAAAATTATAATATGTAAGACTAATAAAAATCATACAATGCATTCTTCATAAAATTAAAAAAAATATAATAATTGGATCCCAAATAATGATAAATATTTTATAGAGATATGTAACTGCTTTTGTGGATTTCAAAAATAAAATGACGATTAATTATTTTTTTGCTAAAACAATATATGCACCTTTTTCTTTTAATATGACATTAAATAAGTGTATTTAATTAACACAATGATTTTTTACAAAAATTACATTATAACACAACTATTATTTTCATATGCATTATACTACATTGGAGAGGTCCACTGTAGTATAATCGGAGACAAAATATTGCTTTGCAAGTTTTACTAGAATATAAAGAGAAATTTTCTACATTTTGTTAATTCTTAAAGTAAGTCGTATTTTCTATAACAAAGCAAAGGTCTTTTCAAAGATTTTTCTATTTAAAAGACGTATCTTCATAAGCTTAAAAAATGAATGGCGGCGTCAAAGTAAAACTTTAAACAAGTAAATTGAATAATAACAGCGATTTTCAGTAAGTCGGCGTCGGCCACGAGCGCTCTGGCGATAAATAATAAAAAGCCTTCTCCACTTTAGGACTTGCAAAAATCACAATTTATAGAGCATTTTAATTTCACTTAGCCGATCCATATTTTACATGTGGTGGCGTGCCGGCCCGGGTCGAGCATTAATACTAAATTGAAATTGTAAAAATGGAAATACAATTTTCTCATACCCCATCTTCCAACCCTGTCTTGTTGTAAGTGCGGCGTTGCCAGAAATGTTATCGTAACACCGCTTTCAATTTTATTTTTTAATTTTAAACACGTTGTGTAAAATTATACCAGACAATTTATAATCCTTATTTTTATAAAGCGTTTAATTTTATAATTCAGAGACCATTGTAGAAGCTTTAAATTTATTAAAATATATATACTTGTTTGATAAAATTCTTTTCATCTGCTGTATACAAATAATGTTTGAAATACTCAAAAGAGGATAAATCTCTTAACCGAATTTTCGTCTTTATAAGATTCATGGCGTAATACACCCTCAGAGCCATAGAGAAGTACGAACACGCAGCTCTTAAAGTCTGTTCGTATGTGGAAATTGAAAATAACGAGAGCCTCCGTTCACACTGACACTAATAATCGCCCTACCGCATCCTTTACCTAACCCATATTTTCACCAATCTTTCACCGATACAAGAAGTAAGGCAGGGCTTTTCAACTCTGTAGTACTATACTAACGTCAACTGAGAGGCCTTTTGCCGAATGGAGTTATGTTCTACTTATCTTTAAGAGAGGATGCCTTATTTTTCTTACGAGAAAGAATTACTTTCTTAAGAAACAAGAAAGTTTTTTCGGAAACACGACAAATAGCTTATGAATGTGGGAGTTATTTTAGTGATATTTTCTGAAAGTAGATTTAATCTATCAGTGTTATTAGCTAAATAATATAGGAGTTATTGAAATACTATTAATATCTCTACAACAAGATTTTTATTATTCCTAAATTCTTTTATAATTGAAATCATCGATATCTCTAAACTAGACTATTGTCTTTTACTATGATAATTTGAATTTTATTCCTCCATAATTTTAAAAGATCTACAAATCTACAGTGGAGATTTTAAGGTTCTGATTTTAACTTCACACTTTTCTAACCAAAAACAAGTCAGAGAGTGTATAGTGGATTTTATTATTCTTAATATATCTCACTTTTATTATTTTAATAACTAATGTTTATAAAAAAGGGTATATAATTAACATCCCTCTATGATAATTAATTATAGTACTACCAAGTACAGATTTATCTCAAAGTCAAAAAAAATATAATTCAATAAAATTATTTTACGGATATAACTCGCGTTTATTTTTAAATGATCACGAGATACTGGTGCCTGTCATCACAGACACCATCATCTCGTCTTACCGATAACACGTTTGCTGCAAAACACTCGAAACGTCTTAAATTAAAAAAAAATAAAAATAACGCGAGTTATATCCGTAAAATAGTGTTATTGAAATATGTAATACTCGTGTAAATCTTAGAAAAGATTTAAATATATAGATCCTGAAATCAATAATCAATTACTAAGAATATAAAAGACATATTACGCAATACTGCAGTCTTCAGTTCGCCATAAGACTCTTATCTAATGGTTTCAAGATCAAAATACTTATTTTGAATACTATTCACATTAGATTTCATGACTGAGGCTACGATATATAGACTTTCTGCTTATTTTTTGGCTTCAGACCAGTGCGTTTCGTATTAGAATTTGAACGAGGAAGTACTTCGCTTACAAGTTCTTTATAAACACTTGGAGAACTCGACGTCATTTTGTTTCAAAACTTAAAATCGTATAACCAAGTAGAAATCTCGACCTTTTTATACAGAGAGACAAAATTAAATGACATATCAAAAAAGTTTTACGAATGGAATAATTACATAAAATCATTGGTTTAAATAAAACTGTTTACTAATGGCTCGCTTTAAGTTTAATTCAAACACTGCGAGTTAAGATATGTAATGGGTAGACCGAGATCACCTTAAAGTTGTGTAATTGGCAATAAACATTAAAGCACATGAACTATTGGAATAGTCCCGATAATCCACCCGGCTATTATGTTTGGACAAAACTCGAAGAAAATAAATATAGGACGGGGTCGAGGTAAAACCCTAAACCGCAACGTCAGGAACAAATAGCGGTAACTCCCGTATTCATGGCTCATGGCTGCAGCCCCGGGTGGAAACCGATAGCAATTACTGGCAGAATTAATATCACGCCCCAAATGTTGCTCGCGCATTTATACGTATCGAGTGCAATATTGTCTCCTTTATTAGTTACCGAGACAAATGCTGCCGCCGTAATTCTACCCTCATTTTGTTCTTCGATTGCTATCTTTCTTATTTAATCTTGATGATAATTAATATTTCTTATAGCCGGTCAGACTTGACTGATAGCGCCATTATTTTTAGCTGGTCCTTCAAGCAATAATATCTGTGTAAAGTGCAAGCGATGATATTAATAATAAGACATCCTCTTATATTTAATATACCTTATATTAAATCTAAAATAACGTATAATTTCCCTTTTTACTTACTTGTTCATAAATATTTGTTTTACCATAATTTAAATTAGAAAATATAAACAGAAAATTATGAAAAACTAATGAAATTTAACAATAGTAAAATATCACAATATAATTAAGCAATATTTCATAACAGCAACGCGATAATTAATATATAATTCACGGCAAAATTAAGTAATCCCATAATTAATCTAAATGGACCGTACAGCTGAATGGTTCAAAACAATCAAGCCTGCCGCAAAATACGCGCATTAAATGAAGTGAATGGCCGCCTCCAGGGATCCCTGATAAATTAAATTGATTAGAATCCCGTTCGATGCTGCCTCGACGTTGCTCCGTAAAAATAAAGCCAAGTGAAAAGTAACGCGTCTAGCTGATCACGATTTCTGTAGCCACTTACAAGCCTTGTATTTCTCATTTATATTTTATAACCTTTTGTAATATCGTTAGTGATGTAATGCTTAGGTTTTACCTTTTGCTTTTATGAACGACCCTCTCAGAGTATTTGAATTAAGATTAAGGATCTAATATAAAACGATAAATCTTTTATCAAACATTTTGCTATGTGAATTTATTACTATATTTTATATAACTAAAGAATGAAAAATAGACCCCCCATCTCTGCGTATCTGCGTTCGAGTAAATTCTCAATATCTCAGGTTCGAATCTTGCTCGCATCGTTAATTTTTTTTCTAAATCTATGTAAAATTTAATAATCTTAACTTGACTTAACATGTAAAACTAAGTTGTATAACAAAAAGTATTAATAACTCATCTTAAATTGTTTATAATGTACAAACAATTTTTAATAAAAACATTTGCTTTCAAATGAAATTATCAAACCTAATTAAGCTCTGGCGTACAAGTAAGAAACTACTGCCAAAATATGTTGTATATAGCTGCGACTCGCAGCCCCCGTTAGGTAATCCTTAAACACCGATTAAAATTTAAGCCCGAATTTAGACGGCCTAATCTCGTCGTTGTCCCGCCTCACTGCATTTTGTGACCTGACATAAATAAAAGATGTAGTGTAATAGAGAACAATGTGGGTCTTATCTCTCACGGTTTAAGATATGGGGAGAACATAGTAGTGATCACATCGGAGTTTTACGCTATATTGAGCTTTATTGCTTACTGATATAATATCTACTCGCGATATGATAAACAATTGCAACTAACGTATAATTCATTCCAAATTATACTAATTTAAAATGTCTACATAAGAATTTATTTTCAATGTAACAAGTAATGAATTTATTTCAAACTCAGATACGCATCTATATAGCTATCGGAATTAAACTAATGTGTCTGAACATTATTGTCTAGAGACTTGAACTGAACTGTGGATGCATGTTCTATAGGCTTATCTGCTGCAGCACACCCCGATTGTTTATTACCAACCCACTAGCCTAGTATGGAAATCTTGAGACTTGTCTGTATTTGCGAATTCAGTGCAGTAGACTTGAGACTTGATAAGACACAGCCAATCATAATATTGAAGCTAATTATGAATAATAGGCTCAATAATCAATATTGTTGTATTTGTTTACAGTCTGCAATGGGCATTGTTTACTAAATGAGTACAAGGATGCGGCGATAGAGGCCAATGTGTACTCAGTTAATAATTACATAGTCCGTGTCGATATTCGATATTATTGATTATAAATGTATTTACGATAATTGTGTTTGTAAACTATATGTTTATTTACGGTAAAGTTTCACGAATAAGCAGTTTTTTCTATGTTAAATCAATTGAATGCATGTTTCGAATTATCTATAAGAAAATATCTATTATTAAATCTATTCAAAGGTTTACGACTGGATTTTACAAAATAAATTCAATTTCTTAATCTCCATATTGCCGATAAGCTTATCTCAGTATACATCAGGTGAACAAATGTCAAAGGTCAGCCTCTAACTAAAGAATGAATTCGATTCACGGTCAAGGTGGATTTTGGCTCAGCGCCAAAATCACATGCTCGGGAATTATAGGCCAAATGTAATAAGAAGATTTATTTTGTAGACCTCCACAGCTGTCGTATTTGTTACACTTCTTTTTCACGCACTATTACACGCTATATATATTCGTCAAAAAATAGATAATAATCATATTTTAACATTGAAATTCATTGTTTGAGTTTCGTAAAGTATTTTACACAATAATCACATCTTCGCGACGAATTCCTAAGTTATTATGTATTTCTTTGAAATAACATTGAGTTTTCTACCATTATCTCTTTTTGGAATCATCTTATCATTACTTCTAAATATATATTCACATTATTCGATATTAAGATTAATATACAATTCTAGAAACGTTAAATATGATAAATAATCAGATTTTTTACGGCCATTATACCTCATCGCTATCTGAATATCAGCGAGAAATATAAATTAGATTCATAAATTTCCGTCTATCTAATTGCGTCATTACTCTCTGTTTGTTACCTATTTAGCTTATTACTATCACAGACAGTTTGTTATCAGTAACTCCATTATAATTGAACCTCAAAATAAATACCTCTAGCATAAATGGCGAATGATATTAATTGAAATATCCTCAGTTCTACCTATTCAATATTTATGTTACTCCACGTAATTATTTCATGACGCCACGACTCATGACAAACAATTTTCCAAATGTGATATTCGTATTTGAATGTGTTACAAATTATCGTCATCTATTCACTAGTGCATTGTCAATTTTTGTTTTGAATGCAAACGAAATCGTGTCACCAAAACAATCGCCCAGTCATTTATAATAATGGGTCGTTAATAATAAATTGCACATAAACAATGGCGTTTTGTTTTTCATTAAATGTTGTATATTAGGCACATGAATTATTGGTTCGAATTTTGAATTAACGAGACATTCGTCCTGTTTGATGTATAGTAAACAATATGTTCATTATTTCATGTTGGTTAAATAAACACAACTTTTAGTTTGTATTTCATAACCATATATAGAAAGTCATGCGCACCAAACTATACCAGTTTGAAACCTGAAATTATACAACACTCAGCTTTAATTAATATTTAAAAAGATGAATATTTATTACATAATCTCGTGATACTCCGCAATGTAATTAATTTGTGGTTGGTAACTGAAAGCTCTTCGTACTAGATTAATAGTATGTGTATTGCAAACGCATGCTGGACTCAATTGGACTATTTAATTTAATCACTAGCTTTGCTCGTGGTTTTGTATGTCTAAATTATATAATATGTTTCATTTGCTTAGCACCTGTTGTCCCATTTGTTTTACACTAATGGTCAGTTTAAAATTACCTACAATTTAAATCATTCAACGAGAAATATGTATTTAAAATCTACCATTGCAATGCTTAAGCATGCATGCATGCATGTGATTATATTAATGGGTAGTGTTTATTTAAAATATATAAATGGAATATTATTAAAACTACAGTATTTAGTATTTAATCTCTTTAATAATAATATTTAAATATGTTTAATATAGTAATATATACATAAATTTCCTGAAATAGCAAATTTCATTGGTTACATTTCTCTCTAGCTTTTTTAATATTGGCTTATCAAAAAGTATGAATAATTACGCGTGACATTAAAGTTTTCGGTTAAAATGTTTTGTGACTGGTGTTATTAATGATAGCGTAATGAGTGGAAAAGTTATTTAAACATTACATCCCTTAAATACAACCTTGCGCGGAAATTAAAATTCTGAATTAGTATTAGTATTAGTAATATTAATAATCATTTGATAAGATAATAAAAATTATAGTAAATAGCTATAAAACATATTAAAAACTTGATACAATTTGTAATCTACTCGAACTACATTAGTTCCGTCAGTTATTTACTCTGATTGATGAATTTCGTTCACTGCTAGAGCAAAAACTACACCAACAATTTTCTTTTACGATTTTTTCTCTACTCTCTTAAACTCATTAAAACTATATTATTTCACAAAATATTAAAGTTTTTAACTTAAAATCGCAAATAATGTTCAAAGTTAGTTTAATAACCTCATTAGAGAATTTTCAATCCTTACCTTAAGTGTTGGACGATAAAACTGTTATAATAACAATTCATATATGAAATATACAAATTGTTAAAATAAGTAATAATCTTAAATTGAATGCAATGTTGTTTAGCACAAAGCATCTAAATCGCAAGCTGGTTTAAACGGGAAGTGGCGCCGCCAGCGACACCATTCCATTTAGCTAAAATACATTAGGCAATAGTTAGCCATTAGGATGTTATTATTTGGCTACAACTGTAGCGTGCACGAGAGCTGTTTCACCTGAACGAAATTTACGGACACGAGGTATTAAATTAAACTTAATTGAACAATTTATTTCTATGATAACGATAAAACTTCATGACATACATAAAACGATTTTCAAATCATATTTATGAGTCCGAACATCTGCGATGGCCACTTCGCGAGGAAATTGAAACCGTCAAGTGCATAACGCTTTCACGAACAATTTAAGTTTGTATTGTGTGTCGCCTCGATGTACTTTTTGCAATGGTCAGCAGATCCGACCAACTTTATTGTTGTGTTTGTATGCCTTATCTAAGCGTCTTTTGTTAATTTCAAAGAATCATATCGCTAAATTTTTGAGGTCTTATCTGGGTATATTTACTAAAACAATTTATAGAACAGATATTTAAATTCAAATATTAATTTAGTCACCAAATCGTATTTTGCATGTAAATTATAAATCTACTAAATGAAAAATGTGTTGAAATTATATTTGTCATTATATAAAGTGGACAGTAAATAGAAAATCCCTAAGAAGGAGCGACAAACGACGAGTTATCTTTTCTAGTTTTGTTAAGTCAGCAAAACTTGAGCATAATTTAATTTGCATCCAGGCTAAAATAGAGGCGTCAGCGGTAAAGAGCGCAGAATAATATCATGGTTGGACGCGTTTAGTGATCGTTCGAATATAGGACAGGAGTAAGATCTCTGCATCTGGACAGCGCAATTTGTATGCGCTTATTTAATGTTATTAAAAATATATACTCAAATATAGATGAACTTCTCATTCCCTAATCAAGTCTTAATACAAAGCAGTGTTATTAACACCATATTCTAACTTTACAATTTATTTCAATGTGTGTGTTTTAACAGTGTCATTTGTTTGTTAGTGTTAACCCCACTGTTTAAGGATTCAAGAATTTCAATTAAGCTAAGACAGAGGAATGCAGACAAATAAATGATTTTAAACACACTCGCTTGTTACACCTTGATAATGCGTCCACTTAATTAAAATAAACGTTCTCAAAGCAACTAGATACTTACGAAATCATATTCACACTAATAATAATTATAAGGAGATTTGAAAATTGAAGGCTGTTTTAATTATGAAGAAATCACCGGTTGGGTGGATTTCTCCTTTAATTCGGTGAGGAGAGCAGCTATCAAAAGAAGTAACAACGACTTGAAGACATTACCATACACGAGGGAGACTCTTCAACGACATGGTATTAGTTTTCAACTGATTACATTCCTCTGCACTGTAGGGAAGTAACATTAAACTTCATTACGAATAACATACGACTATACTATATTACTTTCGGTAATAGCATGAACGAACTTTTTATTGTCAAGTTTATAGATAATTTCCTAAAAGTATATAACTTAAACATATATTTGTTATTCTAAAGATAGTATATTTTTTATAAATATTTTTTTAAGCATTTACCTCTATTATGTAAATTTGCATTAATGTTGTTCGTTTGTTTGTTAGCTATTTATGAAACGTTTTAAAAATTTGCAATATTATGAAATTTAAAGAATACGTTTAAATTGTACTTTCTTTAAAAGAGTAAAACCTTGTTATATATTTTTACCTCAGTAAAGGTATTTCTTACATATTGAGCAAAGGATTTGGGTGCAGCGACTGGAAGCGGCCCCGTGAGTAAAGTAAATAGTGGTCCGTGAAAGGGCCTCACCAGAGAGATCTAAATCACTCTTTGTCTCCCGTTAAACGCATCCTTTTGAGAGATTTTCTATCTTTCAAGACGTTCAAACGAAGATTGTATTGGATCTAAATTGAAGAATACGAGAGATTTTTGAAACGTGTTGTTTCAAAAGTAGTAATACTATCGAAGTGTTTGTTTTATCTCCCTCATGTTATGTTACATTAAAATAATCTCGTGTAGTTAACAGTGCGTAACTAAGTTTAAGTTTGAAATAGGCTTGCGAACGCTATTTGTCGACAGAGAAGTGTCGTATTTGCGACAAAATAAGTTTTAATTAATGGATCGGCATTAAGAGACGTGAGCATTGCGTAGAGATTGGGGACCTTGCTTTAGCAAACATATATCATCGCATTAGATAAATGACAGTGTTTACCTTAACACACTTAAGTGGAAAATATACCTGGAATATAATTATTTTAGTTAAATTTCATAACGTTTATAAAAGTAGTATATTTGTGATGAAATTCGTAAAAAATCGTTAACATGTATAAAAGACTTGAATAATAGCTACATAACTAATATAGAAAGTCACCTCGTTACTCACAATTGAACGGTACGTCGACAATCTCTCGCGCCCTCCACTTCGCGACTTAATGAATGAGAATAATTTTGCCAAAATACTTCGGAGACGGGACACACGCCCCGGGAATTTTTCAATTTGCAACTGACATAATGTAATAAGAGTTACACCGAGGATGCCGGCGCTACGTAATTAATAACCTGTGAAATATTACCTGTTCCAATGAATTTAGAAGATAAAAGTTGAGTGATAAATTTAAATAACAAGCCGGAATATTCTAAAGTCCCCGAATACTTGAGAATAGTTTGAGGTGATAAGTAGATGTGTCAGGTCCGGACGCTCTACGCGAATCGCAAGTTTGTTTGTATCTAATGAACGCGTGAACGCGGAATAACTTTGCGAAAGCTTGAATAATGTATGCCCTAACGAGATGTTTTTCTTGAACGAATCTCATTAACCCATTTTCTGATTATGTGAATGTTAACTTTGGGAAGTTCTTATTCTTATGAGAAGAATCTTTTGTTGCGTAGGGTAATCAAAAGTTGATTTTACTTATGCGATTTATTAAAAAGTCATCGAAGTCATGGAGTAAATCCTTTAACACATACTTAATATAAAGTTTATATTCTTTAAAATATTCCTTTAGCTTTTCAAATTAAAAATAATCAAATTATATATATTATTAATAAGTTATTTTTTTAAATTTAATTATAAATAATATTTAAAAATATTTTACTATAACAAAATTATTATTTTCTTATAACATTGCTATGGTAATGCATATAAGAATCTTCACTGTGCCTGAAATTAAATTAAGCTCGGAGTTACACAATCACACACACGCTATCGTTGAATCCTTTATTGCATCATAAAATAAATCGATATTATCTGAAGCGGGCCAACTGGGTTATAAAACTAATCCTTCTATTTTTATAGCTTCCCAACCTGTAGGATACATTTGTCAATACTGAGCTAAATATTATAAAATAAATACATTATTAATAGACAAAACCAGTTTTAAAAGCTAGTTTTTAGTACATCATCTTTGAAATTATTCATATTCAATCTAATCTATATGCGTTCATTTTGGACTGGCCCGAGTGAGTTAAAACTGAATGTACAAGAAAAATCATGAAGTACCTTCAACATCTATATTGAGTAGACATATACATACGATGAGTGAAAAATCCATTCAATTGTCTCCTTCTTTTTGTCTCCTTTTGCAGTGTGTGAATTTAAATTCACATACTATGTATAATTCCATATCTCTACTTGAAATCAGTAAATGCAATAAAAATATAGTATTCAGCATCGTCTTTTTGTTTAAAGGATATATATAAAAATAAATTCGTAGCAGACATCAAAGTAATCTCGATATGTCCAAATGTTATTTGATAAGTTTCAGAAAAATAAAAATTTTAACTACTACAAACATTTATGTAAAACTCATACTTTTTTTTTTATTTTTTAAAATGTTATATTTTTTTAACACCATTCCTAAAATCAGACCACAAATAATAAATTCAAAGGAGTACGATTCAAAGGAATACGATTTTGTAAATAAAAAATATCGTACATTTTAATAAATGAAATAAAAAGAAACTTCAATTGCATTGAATTATTAATTGGAAAGGTATTATTTGGAATGAATTGCCTTGCTCCTACACGAACTAGAACCGATAAAACACTTTAAATATTCACATATAATCCTTCGCACCGCTTTGTTTAATCGGCGCGTTAAATTCGAGAAAAGTCGAGAACATATCAAATATTAACAGAGCACGAGCGTTGTTTCGGAAAATTGGATAATATCGCGCTATTGCATCAAATCTAAGCACATTTACCTTGAGATAGAAATTAAACCACTGAAAAACGATTCAGCGGCTAATTCGTTTTCTATAGAAAATCGGGCAGCCTAAAATCGTTTCTTTTTTTCTTGGATCCCCCTCGAATCATCATTAATCAAGTGGAACTGAAGTTTCACGCTACCTCCCGAATCTAATTTCACAAACAAAGAAAGCGAAAACCTGTCTACCTTTATCAATCAAAACTGCTTGAAAATTCTATTCCGTTAGTTCGCACTGCGGAGGCTCGCAGCGGAGACAATTGAAAAAATGTATCACGAATAAAAAGTCGTATCGGAAAGTAATATTGGGAGGACGCTAGGAATATTCTTGTCAAGCGAATGAAAATAAAGGGTCCAAAAATACAGTGACAGGTCGCTAGTAGACAGTGGTCATCTGAAGCGGGTAGAAGTTTCGAATAAATAAACTTCGGACGAATAGAGCGACATCACCTTCAGGTGCGCTGTCACCGAAAATAATGTTTAATCTAATATGAAAATATGCACACCGAAATAAAGTAAATTTTCGAAGTTATATTATATTTTGATGATATATATTTTTTTATCATTTGCTGTTATTGGGAATCCTTTATAAATTATACTCAGATACCTATAGAATATTGGTATCTAATCAACTCTTTCGAGCTAAGTCCATATAAAAGATTCTACAAATTTAAAGGCGGCCACCGAGACCCGCTCCATCACATTTGACTAGGCAAACGTCCTCATCCCACTATCTACCATTGACTTAAATTCATTGACTTCCCGTACTGTGAAAAAAGCAATTTTACTTCTCCCTTCACTGCGGTGGCATATTAAGGAAGCAATATTATGCAGATTGAATAGTGGCTTAGGTATTAGCTTTAGATTTTTAATCCAAAGATAGTAGTTTAAAATCGAAAATCATAATAAAGCTTCGCCAGTGGTTTTCCACTTATTATCTTCCAATATAAAAAATCTAAGTATATCTTACGAAACATTGCAACAGGCACTCCTATTATTAAAACAATTTATTAACTTGTTGTAATCAATCTGATTAAAAGTTTAAAGTTTAAATCAAGTTCTATTTTTATCATCTCATACTAAGAGCGAAATGCTAATATATATGAATACGTATATAAAAATAGGTATTGAATATTGAATATGAAAATAGGTATTGAATATATGAAATATATTGCCGAACATCATTAATTTGGTCATAAAATTTAGCTCGACTTACCCAGACTAAGGTACATAAAAAATTGTATACAGTATGATACCGTACAAATGTTAAGAAAGCAATATTATGCAAATCCGAGCGTGGCTCCCGCAAATATAAAAAGCTCTCGTTTGCCTCTGACTGATACCTAGATGCCCCCAGAGAAAAAATGAAAAGACTATTTGTAATTCTATGCCATTTAACCTGCGTGAACTACGTACGGTACTACTGTTTTTTCACTTAGTTAGAATATACAGTTTTTCTAATTAGTATTTTTAAATTGTTTGTTTTTATTAAATATAATATTTAATATCTTTCACCTTTTAACCTGATATATATAAAATTTAGACATTTATTTTTGAAATTATATATATATTGATAAAAATTATACACGCTACATATAACCAGAAAATACTCAAGCTTTTTTTCTATTGTAAACACAAACTACAAACTTAGAAAAGATATTAATGAAAAATAATTAATAAAAATAAACTAAATATTGGGTCTGTTATTGTTCTTCTCTAAATGAAATTGAATAGCTGATATCAAATTATATTAGAATACAGTGTCAACCAAATCTTGTAGAATCAATCTTAGTCTAAATCTGAAATGTAAATAAAATTCAAAGGCACCGAGCTAGATGAGTTGTTGACTTGATAGCAACAGCCGATGTCGGTTGTCAACGTTGCTTTGTCTTGTTCTGGCGCAACCAAACCACCATATTTGCATAACAATTCCTACCATATTCAAAGGACGAAACGCTGGAACGTTGCTAGTTAATATATAAAATTGATAAACCAAGTTACCTGATGTCGTTTAAAATATAATATAAAATTGATAAACCAAGTTACCGATTCAAGGCTTGACTCACGCCATTTACTTAATGGTAACATTTTAAAAATATTTATAGCTTATAGAGATAATAATAAGAAATTTTAAGGAGCTAAAGAACAAAGTAAGAAAACATCGATGTATTTTTATAGTCAACTGCTTTTTTGGGACGAGGCGGAAAACAACATATATAAATTTAAAAACAACTGGCTAGAGTAAGACATCTAAAGCTAGCTACATTCAGTATATACGTTTCAAGAATTTAAATAGGTATACAAAGAAAAAAAGAAAAACTTAAGTTAATAAAATCATAAAATACGATTATATTACAATATTGAATTTAAGATTATATTCTATTTTTATAGATTTTTATAAATCATGAAAGATCTTAACCATTTCACTCATATTCTTTCTTCATGGAGGCCGCGGGACAAGCACTCTTCAAATTGAAGTTGACCTACTCGACCTATCTGATCTTAGAAAACAAGTGTACATGTTATAAATATTAAAGTATTGAAATAAATAGCGATACAAATGTATTGAAAATCAATTTCATAGGTCCCTGGAGATTGCAATGTGTGAATATGATTATGATACGATATCTGTTACGTGTTATTCTGTAATATACATGACCACAACCCTCGCACTCGGTAGATGAGAGAAGCTACTCGCATAATGGCCCCCTTGTCGGGTCTCGATGTTATCTCTGAGGCAATTCGAGTAGGAACGTATCTGACAGTAATTGATTAATAGACTGCATTAACCATGTTACTGAAGAACGATGCAACTGATGTTTGTTACAGTAAATTGTCAGAAAAAAGTTTTCATTTTCAAACTCAGGGTAATATGACATATAAATATATTTTTGTAGTCTTTGAAAACTATGTTATCTATAGCTAAAAAACTAATATAAAGTAACAGTACAGATATAATATTACTTTTATAATATCTATGAATTGACCAAGTCTACATTTTAGTTAAAATGAAATTATTTATGTCTCTAATGTGGCGTTAAAAGTACTCGGAATCTCATCCTTCCGCTGCCTCCCTTACGATTGATCTTATTAAATCATCGTGTTATCGATTTAAATGAGGAAAAGCAATAGTAAATAGGTGGGAAAAGTGGATTAAACGATGTTATCATCCAAAATATAGAATGCGAAACTCCTTAAAACAAGTACTAACATAATAGCTCAGTCGGCATAATGAGGATTTACGCGAAGAGATAGCAGGTTCAAAACTTAATCGTGTTTATGAATTTTCATTCTTGAATCTCAAAAAGTAACACGATTTTCTTAATTAAAATGTATATTTATGTTTTTTTTTTTTTCAAAAGTAAATAAGATAAAGATACTAAATTAGATCTATAAATAAAAGCTTTAACAAAACATTACAAAAAAACAAGTAGCGACTTGATTTGCTACTAAAGTGCCTTGCTTTGGCATTTAAGTCAACCGTAAAGGCATCGAATAAATTGTAGGTCAGAAGGGACAGATAAAAAGAAGACTCCTTAGCTATTTTTTTAAGGTTATTCAGTTGAATATTTACTGTATACAAGATTATTTTTGTTCATCTTCTATTATATTGTTAATTTGTTTTAATCCCTGCAAATAAAAAGGTGAAGCTTTATAAAATTTTAAAATTATATGATACAGTATTTTTGTTGTTACTACTTTTTTACTATCCCTATTTTTGATTTCTACTCAAACGAAGAGTAGCTTAACGAAATAAAAAAGGAATTTATGTCAAGTGAAAGTTATTAAAAATGCCAAATATTTATCGTAAGCTGTCAAAATGGGCAACGGCAAATAATTCTATCAAAGGCCAGCTTAATGTTTTATGTTTTATTTTGATATGTCACTCGTCATTAGCGATGGTGTTGGAAGGGTTAAGCGCTCCTATCAAGCCTACCAGAATTTTGGTCGTGACATTTGGAAGGAATTGTTTTAAGTAAAAATATTAAGGTACGCCACGTAAAAATTTGGTGAGTATACCAAATTTTATGTTTTATATCATAAATAAAGAATAAATATTTAGATAATATTTGATTTAGTATATTCCCTTTTGCCTGCTTGCATACTTAGAGCTGCACAAGTCCTCGGACAACTTTGGAGTAAAAATATGTTATAATACTTTTAAATACAAATGTAACGTGTAAATGGTATCTCATTGACTACTTTTCGTTTTTGCGATTTAAAACAGAAAGCTGTTTTTTACTTATGAATATACACTAGAGAGACGATTAAGAATATTTGCACCCTAGCAGTGCACAACACAGGGTGAGAGTGTCAAAACATCAACGCTCGTTGAAATTTGAAATTAGCGTATAAATCTGATGCAATTGAAGGATCGCGATCCGCGACAAAGACATCAGACTTCATCCTTAAAATGAGTATCGGAAATTTACATCAGCTCGTAATACCGAACCGGCTGAACCTTTATTGTAAACGCCGTAATTTGAATTTTGTCTTTGATATTCAAATGAAGCTCTACTTGAGACACTGGCTTAGTTATTTGAGTTTTTGTAAGGCGATCAAGTTTGTTTATGGGGGGCCATGTAATTGTAAATCTGGCTCTGTGGTTGTTATTAATGCATAAAATCACTTAGAAATCGGAGCTGGATAAATAAAACAGCTTTCATTAATTAGGAATTTATATTAATCGTAATAATAATTTTAACTCAGGTGTAAAAAAAAAACATTAAGACTAATTAATTGTTGATGTTTTGATAAATAACAATTGTTATTATTGTTAATTAAATACTGTAAAGTATTAGTTTTTATAGCAGAAATATAACAACAAATGATCAATTAAGAAAGTGAATAACAATTGAAGAAACCATAATATTTCACTAACAGCGTAAGATTTGCTTTAAAGCTTTTTTATTTAAAGTAGTATAAATTCAATATCTTCATAACGTATACAAAACTTTGCAAAAATACATGTTACTGGATTTCTCTTTACACAAATACAATATGTTCTAGTTCTCTTACTTGTTTAAATTTTAATACAGAATATTTTGTGAATAAAAATCTAATGATAAACTCAAAACATTTTACGTTTAACTTACAATTTCTATAGAGTTAAAGGAATGATTATTATTTTATACATTTTTTATACTTGCATTTAATACTACTTACTTTATTAATACCAAAAATACCTTATAACTTTGCAGTGCTAATGTGACAATGACGGTCGATTGGTCTAGTGGTAAGTGGTTGGTGGACTGATCACCCAAATGCCGTCGGTTCGATACCCACATACGACAGTTTTTTGCGAGATTCATAGACTGCTGTTTCCAGTCTAGGTATTATTTGTATCCGTTATTTCTAAGTGTGAAATCCCCGGCGACATAGAAATTATTTCTTTAGTGCACGAGTTGCATAAAAAAGGGTGTCTTTATTTTAAATGAACAAAAATTTTAAGGTGTAAGGTAAACTGATGTATCCAATTATTCATCTCAAAATCATCTTTAAGCAGGCGAGCGAAGGGTCGAGCTGAAACTAGTTTATCATATTTCTTAACTCGTGTTAAATACAAATTTCCATGTAGGTTCGCGTGCGTGCAGCGATTCCGTGTCGAAAGTTTTCAACTGTCTGTCTGAGATATAATCGATATCAGTTCAGTATTGACAAGTCACGAATTTCCTTGAAGTAAGTATAGGTATTTATGTGTAAGTAACTGCAAAAAAAATAAAATTTATTTATTTTTTTAAATATGTTCTTTCAGAATCATAGTATTCAACTTATATATTCTAGAATCAATAGGGTATATGTATACGGAAAAATGATTCAAGTTCATCAATTTCTAAAGGCAAATGGATGTGTGTGTCTCGAAGGAATGTTAATTACTCAATTACAAGGGCTTAATCCCTCGGTGGATAACTATAAATATTCGAAACAGCTCGTAATAAATAAGGTTTTAAATTTTAACACGGCACCAGTAATTACAAGCGGAGCGAAAATATTGCAAGCTCGACGTGTCGACAAGGCGTCCTGTTAACACGTTGGCGTGCATTCTTTCCTGCGTTCATTACCATAACAAGTAGTTTCGTTAATCAAATGTACGAAATTAATAGCGCAGTTTAGAGCCGACGTTTCGCTCGCAATCACACGGCCATTACAAATTGCTAGCAATTACGGCGACACCCCCTCTGTTCATAGTTTTTTCATACACGGAAAATATTGCATATGTGGAATTAAGCTTTAATGTGATTTTAATCATGAAATTTACAGTCTATATATAATATGTATATGGCTTTTTTAAGTTATTCCACGTGGTAAGTGTATATGTTTCTTATATATTAAATATGCAGTTATAATAATATATATAAAACATGAAGATGTATTTATTTTCTCGGCCTCAAAGGTGAATAAAGCACTCGATTCCTCATTCTTTTGAATGATCTTTTAGCGATTTCGCGAATGTTTCACTCTTTTTGATCAAAATTCTTTATATTTACATTTGACTTTTGCGGGTGAATATTTAAATTCTTCTGTTGCAAGATAAGCGTTTAAAAAAAATACGAATAAAGTCCGTAAGCACAACTCCTTGAATTTTTCTCCAGTAGTTGAAATACATAAAAAATAGGTTTACGCTTATTATTATGTGTGTGAACTTACATTTGTTTATGGTATTATGTTATTTCGTCATATTAAAAAAATCATAAAACTTTTTTTTACATAATAATTTTAAAACAATCAAACTTTAATCATTACAAAATTGATTATACACAATAATTAACGTAAAAATATATAAATCATAATATTTTACAATTTTATAAAGAGGGGCACAAAATTTAAAATTTGTGGTATTAACAACTCGCCAAAAGTGACAAGAAGGTAATTTTAATTAAACTTTCTAGAATCGTTATCAGATAACATTATTCATTAATTTTAAATGGCCCCGAAGTCGATGCTTGATAATTTTTCGCGGAGTTTCCAAAAGTAAGGAAATGACGCAATTTATCTCTAAAGACTTAGGATACTTTATATTAACTTAGCCGAGATGTGGAAATCTCACAGGCTTATAACTTTAGGCATTTTTAATCAAATTAGCATTCAAGTTATCTGCCTACAAATGTACAGATATAGATATATATATACATAAATGTCCTCGTGTTCTTTATATTCAATAAATAACCACACGCATAGTCAAAAACGGGTGAGAAGATTAGTAAAGTATACAAATTAATTAATAATTTTACTCAGCTGATATAACTGTATTTTAAGTGCTATAGAATCCCTGCACAATATTTATTGAATTGAGACAGCCGGTCATAAAAGAGAATGTAACGCATCCAAATATCAACGAAATTTATCAACCTTCGAGCTCTGGGTCCAATAGGTTTGGGTCGTTTATGGCATATTACAGTCAAAGACTCGTCAGCTCTCCGGAAAAGTCAATTTGGCGAAGCGTCTGAACGAAATCTTACTAAAATACGAATATTTTCAGATAACTCAAAAGATATGAACATATGTAATTTCGTTTCAGCTTTAGGCTTTTTAAACTGCTCGAGACATTGTAAATAGAAAACTTGTAATCTTGATTTTATTGCACATTGTTATTGAAAATCGATTTTCATATTCTTGTATTAAAATGTTATGTTCAATTTATTTTTTATTAACCTGACCTTGTTTTGAATGAATATATTTAATAAAATAAATATATTCATTCAAAATTGTTACAATAAATTACTAAAAACCCTTCAATATTTTTAGAATATTTTATTTATACAATACCACATATATTTTTGTCATAACAATTTATTGTTATAATCATGTATATGAAACATATTAAGTACTTGCTCTCCTTCTATTGATATTATATCTACCATAAATTATAATGAACAATCTACATAAAAAATCAACCACTTGAAATATATCACAGTTAAAATCTCAACCTTACACAAACTAGTAGCTGTGTAATAAGACTGATATAATGATTAGCTTATAAACCTTCAAAGTAGTTCATAATAAAGTGAGGCAACTTCTTATATGTATCTTCAAGAGGCAGTCGTTTGAAGTAATACATAAAGTGGCATAAAGTGTGTCTAAGCGTCCACTGAGTGGATAGTATAACTCCATGGGCGCGTTTCGTGACGATGTTCTATTACAAAAGGGAATTGGATCTTGATTCATTGGTTCGGAAAATCGGCAGCGTACCTTGATAATTTCATTTCTGTACAATTTGACCGCGTTCGTGGTCAGACGATTCTTCGGGCCTCCACGGACGGATACAATACGAGTACTCCCCTACGGATCTCACACACAATACTAAGCTTTTATTGCCTCCTTTTACAATCTCCCATTACCTCCAAGGCTTCAACGCTACTGGGAATCAGATTCGTTACTGTTTTTTATTTTTTCTCTTTGAACAATTTCTGTGTTACTTGAGTTACGATAGTAACAAATGGTATTGTATTTCGCTTTAAGAAATTAGATCCTGTTTTACTCAAGGAGACGTATATTGTGTGGACATATTCCTTGTTTTGTGCTGGAATCTAAAAGCGTATATTGTGAGGAGCAATAACGGCCAGTAAGGAAGTAGTTGCATCAAAAATATCGTATTAGAGGCTACCTTTATCGTCGTTCGGTGCTTGGAGGACTCAGTTTAGCTTTTACACAGATTGTATTGGAGCATATACGACGTAGTAATACTATAAATACAATCTCTGGTGAAGCAGATAGAATTTTTTCTTTTTAAAATACATGAATATAGATAAATATTTAGTCATGAATTTGGATAAATTATGCAAAATGTGCTCGTATTGTACTTATATTTAACGCTCTGTTTGGAGTGGGCGTGGTCGACGCACACAGCCGGTATCAGCACTCTCATCTATGATGTCCGTCATGACGATGTATCAATATTGACAATGTATTGAAATATTTCACATGATCATTATCATTGATTTTAAATATCAAACAAATCGTACATATTTATACACTTTTTATCTATTTTATCTAACTAAAAGTATTTTTTATTTTTCTACAGTTAGTCAATATTATATAATATTAGGGGTTGGTGAAAGAATAATGAAAATTTTGGTTTTGTATGTATTTTTTTATGTCAAATCATTAAAAAAAAATTATCTCCTATTATTAAATTTGTACATGACATTTACATATTAGATATAGCCTTTAAAAAATCATATAAATTATTTTAAACATTACCATTTAAAGCTCTCAATATATTATGTAAAATTAAAGTAACAACTTCAGACGTGGTGTGTATATTTATATGCAAATCCTTTTTATTTAATATAATGTTATCGCTTTAATAAGCTCTAAACAAAAATGACTCTTTAAGTAAATGTATAGAGTGCAGTTTTCATTTAACGTGCTTGCTTAACTGAACTGACGCAACACTGTACTGTCAACTTGAAATTACAGGGCACTGAGAACGTGTAGCTACTTGGACCCGCACCTTCTATTCAAAGCTTTGTGAACTGTGGACTGTTTTTCAGCTTAACTTGCACTCTTTGTTCGTGCGATAGTCGGATAGGATAAAATAAATCGATCTACTATACAATTTGGTTTTATTTTTATTCAAAGAGTAGCTGTTGCCAGCTATTTCATTGCCTCCCCCTCCTCCTCCGCCCCAAATCCTCCATCTATCATCGAAAACGATTGTTTAGGTATCTGTATCATGTATTTAACACGTAGCTATTCTTTTTTTTATTAACAAATATTTGTTTATTATTTTTTTATAGAAATATAATAACTATAAATAACATTTTTACTAGCAACAATAACAGTAGAATTTAATGTCTTTAAATCAATTTGTTTTACTTTAAAACAAAACGATATTAGTTGAAACGTTAAATATTTCACGCTAAAGGGTTGCATTTACATAAATATTAGGTAGCGATAGTCTAAACATTACATAAACATTATACACGATAAGAATAATTTATTAAAATTTTATGGAGGTATTTGTATTTCATAATTTAAAAATGAAAATACTAATGTCCATGGACGCTATATTTCAGTTCACGACATGGAATTCAACTTTTTACTTATGCTAAAAGAAATACATTTATGGAATAAATATTTTTTCAAAGAATATTTTCCTTACAATCTTTCTGATATTGTTTTGACAAAAGCTCAATGAAACATATTTTTCTTGTGTAATTAATTATGCCGGCTATTTAGTGAGAAAGGGTATTAGGAATAATTACATCTAAAATAATTAAAATGTATTCCGAAGAATTTAAGACTAATTTTGTTGATGGTTATAAGGCTAATACTTTTATCTAGCTATCCTCATTTTGTCTGTAAAATTTTAATTTCCTTAAAGCTTTATACAAATTAAAGTAATGAGGCGCGATATAATTTTATAGTCCACAAAAAGTGTAATTAGCAATGAAGAGATTTTGACAGAAAATCTCTTAAATATTCACAGAATTATACAAGCCGTTGTGCAATTACTAGCAAAAAATTGTCAGGGGGCTTTTGAGCATTTTTTCCCACTTTTCTTGATACAACTCCATCTCGGCACGTTCCGTCAATAATTTTCTTTCTACATCACAGATCTCGCCCGAGAACAAATCGAGATGCAGTAAACATCAAATAAAACGGCTTGTCTATAAAATATCATTTCTAGCTTAAGTTTTTTGTTTTTCCATTGGATCTCGATCTACAAGTGGGCAATAATTGAAAACGAAACTCCTTTGCGCAAAGGCGAGATCGCGAGGCACAAAATAAAGGCGCTTAAAATAGATTGAACATATAAAATTTTCAGTTGAATTTCGCACGAAGCACCACCGCGGGTGGTGCTCTGTATCTTTTTACTTTGTAACCTTACTTTTTATTCCATTAGCGAGCTTGCGAGGTCCCTCTAGCCAAATATCGTGGAATAATAAAAGCTGTTTAGTAATGATAATACAGAACGCAGCTCACGCCACACTACTAACTGAATTAAACTTGTGCACCATGAATTCCACGTTTACGCTTATTACCGTAACAAATTAGTTTGTTTTCAAACTAACGTACACTTTTCATGGAATTCATGTTAACCGCAGCGCTACATACTTTCTCTAGAAAACGGAATTACAAATTCAAAGTTGAGTTTAAACGCTGTTAAGATGAATGCAAGTTCATCGGCGGAAGAAACTTTTACAATAGCCGGCTGGTGCAAAAAAACTTGGTCACATTTTAGGTCCGGGAAAATCCAGGAGCGTTTCAAATTGTGATCCTCTTTGCAGCTTTCTCTTTACTTTATATGCGCAATGTACGACGCTATTGCTCTAACACAAAACTTTTTATTTTCGTTTATACCGAGTCAATCGTCCGCGAACATTTTTCAGGCAAACTTTAACAGTGGAGGCAATCGCTCCTGAAATTCGAAAATGAAATCGTTCCGAGCGTCGCCAAGATTTATCGATGGATGTTTGAATTTACTTTCAAACTTTTGGGGCATAAAACTTATGACACGTAATCGTATATTCTAGTCAAGATTTTTTCTACCACTACAGCACTTCCAGAAAAATTTAACTTTTGTTTTATCACAACGTAGTTGAAATATCTGCAACGTGAAATTATGAGGCAATCGTTTCAAAAGCAAACAAACTTAGACAACATTCAAATCCATACGATATGTGTAATAAAAAAGAAACAACAATTTAAACTTATTCGATATTCGAATTCTTTAAGAGTTAGAAACATAAAATCTTTCAAAATATTTGATTCCACCGTATATTTATACCATGAGGGACCATTTGTTTCCGTGTTGCTGATAGGGTACGCGGCAAGGTGAGCACGTACCTGCGCGGTGACAGCCTGTGATATATTTACGACAATCTGCTCGCAGTTTAAGAAATGCCCTTATTTTTGTGTAGGTGAGAGTATAAAATATATTTATAATATATAATTTATTCTTCACAATATTTCGACATGTACAGTATAATTGTAAGTGATCAGTAATTATTTTGGATTATATTGTGTCTAAAAATTAGATTCATTAGTATTTTACGATAAATATTGTAATATAAAATATATTATTTAATATATATTATTATGTTATATTTTATAAAATATAGAAGGGTCGAGATTTCTAACAGAACGTACTTTAAAATATTTGTCTGGCAGACTTCACGACAACTACTGAAAGGATTTTGACAAAGTTTTTATTGCTGTGTATTTATTAACTGATTAAATATTTTTTGTTTTACTGAGAATATTTGAAATGTATGGATTTATTAAAAAAATAACTGCAGATGGCATATTAATGGAAGTGATTATAAATAGAACGGAGCAGACAAAGCGACTAGCAACAAGTAATTAATCACAATAATCAAGACAAGGAATAAAAATCTATATCGTATAACGATCACTGGTTATTCATCAAATGCCTCCGTTCTGATTGTCATGGCTTACTCATCTGTATCAATTGAGATATGTTGACTGAAACTAGATTATATCACCTTCATAGTTCTTATAATACTAAACTATATATAAAACTTCATTTGTTTAAAAGCGCTAATTCTAGAACCTAGCCAATGGATTTTTGTAGATGAACGACTTTAGTAGTAGGATTATATGTGATTGAAACCGCGAGGCAAATATATTATAAATTATTTTTTTTATAACTAAAATTTTATTAATTTCGCAAAATTCTGTCATCATTCGACAGATCTGATGTGATGTTTTGTCAGTTAAGTTGTATTTATTTAGAGAAGGTTAAACATTTCAATTGATCGACATCATTGGGCATATTCAAGGGATGCTCTTTGAAAATCCAATAAAAATCTTAAAACCAGTTTATATTGAGACGATATTTCATTTCATCTCATTCACACCGCGTCTAGACTTCGAATAGTGGGATTGCTTATATACACTCCAATACATAATACATGAGTTGAAAATATAAGTCCGGGCTTTCATTTTGTACGAGCCACTAGCTAAATTAACGACTTTTTATTGGCATTTCTCCAATACACTAAGATTGTTAAAACAAAGAGGTGATTGTATAAATACGGCGAAATTTTACGATATTGTCTAAATTAATTGATAGATTTTTAAAGATTAAAACAAGCACAATCCAACAGCCATTACGAAACTTTATTATATATATTTCAATAAAAAGTATTTTTAAAAACTGATACATTTACATATTATTTTAACTGTGATTGGGAACCTTATTGTTATGACAAGAAATCCTATTTTACATTATAATCCCTTTTAAACAAACATGTGACAAGGGCCAATATTAATGACCAACCAGCTTAAGCAGTCTAAATAACAATTAATTTTACGTATAAATTCAATTTAAATCTTACACTAAATATTTACAGATAAAGTAGATAACATAAAAAAATATTTGAGAAGTAAAATCTTTCAAATTTGGACCAGTTCACCCACACTAGCAGACACTGTTACAAAAGGCGGTGACAAGTAGAGGGTCTAATAGATCGTTTTGACGCAACTCGTAGAATCAATCAGGCACTGATGTGTAATGGTGGCTATTTGTTCCTGTCCAGAATTGCAGTTAATCCTTGGCAAGCCGCGAAAGGCATGTCCGTATGAAATAATCCATGATGGAGATTATGCATGCACACACACTTGAATATCATACTTTTGGGATGACTTATGTGTGCAACTTAGTCAATAACATTATTTTAAAAAATGTGTTTCTTTGTAATGTGTATAAATAATTCTATTATAATATTATAACATATTATATCATATTGTGACATCTACAAGCAAACTTTATCTCCGTAAGAACAAACTAAATCTCATATTTTAAGCTCAACATCCTTTAAAAGGTATCTAATAACATTATACATACCCAGACATACGTTATGTAACAAAATTGGTGCGCTTACGATCCACTTACGCTAGATTCGGTGGTAAATTCAACCAAATAGGCAATAAGAGTGAGTAGCGGACTGCACCGAACGCACCGTAGCCGCTCTTACTACACCGACCCAATCTGGTGCACAACGCCATTTTAAGGCAGTATACACACCGTTTTTATAAATACATTTAGTATCATAAAAATTTATTATTTTGTGAAAAAAAATCATATTTGAATAAAACATTCAAGCTCAATTAATAATAAAATATATAAATTTCTTTAACATTTTTTTTATACCAATTATTCCATATTGGTTAATTTTTAGTATGAATATAAATAAATATTTATAATTATTCAAATTAAGATAATAATTTGGACTCTCATAACAATTAAGTATGTGATAAAGAAAGATTTATACAAGCTCAAATACATTTCTAATGTTTCAATTTAAACCAGCAGCATAAAAAGCTCTGAAGCTTGGTATTAGACGCTCGAAGTTACAAATTTAAAATGCAAAAATTCGAATACAGTGTATCGCAGTCTTATAAAACAGCTTTATCGGGCAGTGACGCACCAGAAACAGTATTGTTAGCTGGTCCTGATCGCTCGAACAACTTTAGCACTCATGAAGATTGCTCTTCCATCGAATGTAACTTGATCTTCTACCAACCTAAAATATAAATTAAACATTTCAATCAAGTACGCTTGTACGTAATTATATATATTGTGTAATGTAAAAGGGTATTATATGTCTTTACAGATTAAATATAGCAGTACGGATATATATGGATACATTTTATTATTAACAATTTTAACTTTAAACTAAATTATTTATCATCAGTAAATAGAATATGTTTTATAATACTAATTATTTATTTTTTGTTTTTTATTTGTTTGTCATTTTGTTTTGAATCAAAATAATATCTGATTAGTGTTTCTAAAAACATTTATACGTCTTACTAAAATTAACATCTCGCCAAAATGTATAAATCTACTTGTATACAGTATATAGGTAGTAAGTGCTGGTGAAGCGGCCTACCGTATCATAATAACGGGGGAAAGCTTCATACGATGGTCGATTAATGAAGCCAGCTCCACAGTTGCCGTAATAGTTTTACGACTACCCCCATCCCTACCCTACTTGATTATGCATCCCCAGTACCAACCGATTATCGAACTAGTAATGAACGCTGCCGCATACAAAATTTGGCTTTTTAGCTTTTTCACTAATTTTTATCCTTAAACTTTTAAGCTTATCTCTCGTAATAGGATTATGTACGTAGAGAATTCGAAGTTACTAGAACGTACAAGAATTTTAGCGTTTACTTTTTCCATTAAATTAGTTAGTTAGTTCATTGTGAACAGTTTAACACAATGCTTAGTATACTTTAACAATTGCAGCGCAATCCAAGTATCCAAATAAAATCCAATTCAATACATTTAAATTATTTTTATATTTCATTTATAATGTTGCTATTTCAATATTGAATGATAATTCAAAAATAGGTATATTATATTATTTATATTGTATATTAAATAAATATACTCAAAAGCATACGATTTCTTTCTTTTTTTTAAACTCTAAACCTATTTGTTAATATTAATTCAAAATAAAATAATTTAGTTAAGATTTCCTATTCAATATTATACAAATGTACCATCTCAATCTGAATTAGGGCTGCTAAGTCTAGACAGATTTTTAGAAATTAACACGCTGGATGCTCATTTTAGGCATTGCTCATTGAGTCGTTAGTCGTTCTCTCAAGCATGAATTAAGTACTTTAGCCAGTCGAGCATCTGTTAAGATATACTGAGGCGGGTAGCCGACGTCTGTGTGTCGCGGGGTCGCGGGGGACGCTCGCAATCCCTCTCATTTAACACCACTCCGCTTCTCTGTAGGTGTTTGCCGAAGCGATTCCGCCTAAAGATCCGCCTTTTATGGTACTACTTACAGCCTCATAGTGATTCGCGGTTTTATTTCGGACGGCTCATGTAATGGAGCGTACATTTCATGCTCCGCAAAAACGGGCCCGGTAATCTTTGCATTTATACCGTGATCCTTTATTGATTTTAGATTTTTAGTAGAAATCGAAACGAATGAAACTGGCGTGAATGGAGACGGGCGCGGTAAGCCGGTGTAAGCTCTAGCGATGATATAAAGTTCCATTCAAGCGGCTACATCATATCAAACCCTGTTGTCAATATATTCCTATGACGCGTAATATATCAGTCTACTTTAATGGTAATGAATTTTCTTGAGTTGTGCCTCATTAAACTTAACAAAGTTTTATAATTAATTACATTTTTTTATTGTCTATAAATCATATCATTTGCTCTGCCCTCTTACAGGAAACGGGCGTCTTAAGTTTTAAAAGTTTGAACGATAAAATTATGACAAAGGGTTTTGTTTTCATGAGTAAAATAATTAAACCAAAGTCACGTTCAAACACTTAACGTATTAAATTGAGAGCAATACCATTATTGATGTAAATTAAGATACCAAGACACTCTATTTTTTTTTCTTTAGCAATTATAATAATTACAAATGGAACAAATATTCGGCTTTTGTGAAGGTTTCTTTAGTATCGCTTATAACGATATACGCGAATTTAACACATTTTTATTGCAGACGCCCCTCGCTCTCTTTGGACCGGCAAGAAAAGAAACAAAAGGAAGGAGACCTACCATTAAAATAAATAAAAGGAAATAAAGCACCGACCGCAAATTATTTCACTTACCTACCTACTTCTTTTTATAAAAATGCGAACGACGCATTAAATTTTGGGGAGAAAGGAAACTCCCTTGTAAGCAATATCGAGCAGGCAAATTTTTCAGATATTGCCTTCAGGTAGCGCACATTTATTATGTACCCGAATATATTACTCTTGATTCATTGACTTTGGATATTGATTTACTTTGCTTGCATAAGCTGTAGTTGGGTAAAGTTCACGGCAAACTAGCAGCCTTTGACTTTAAGAATTAAGGAGAAAGTTCCGTGCGTGAGGACACTTTGGGTGCAGCACTTTCTAACTAGTTATATCTTGTGCATTGTTACAGTGGAATGGTATAAGCTGCCATTAACTACAATGTATAATATCGTTCTAGAATCTTTCAAAATGTATGTCAAATAAAAAATAAACCAACCAAAATATGTTGGTAATATAATATTACAAAAGAGAGTAGGCCTGCCTGTCACTTAATATTGTTGTTTACGACGGTAACTTCTAAACTGTTATCACATTCAGGACACCGGTGCTACATCTCGGCCTTTGCCGATGTCCACTTGATTTACGGTTACGATAAGGTGTCGACCTAAAAAGTTTCCTACTGCCCTGAGACGTGGAACATTGTCTTGGAAGATTTAAAACCGAAAAACAACACAAAATATTATCTCTCCCTTTTTTTGTTTCCACGAAATATCTTTCGGTCTACCGACTCTTTTCTATCTGTTTGGGTCAGTAAAGAATTATGTTGTTTGGTTTCACTTTATTTGGCTCAGAACTTATAGTTTAAAATAGAAAATATATAGTCTAGAATCTGCGATGTAAAAACAACGTATAATTGAATTGCACAAGTGTTACTTGAGACTTCACGAGTACCTCGGTGCAATATCCATTCTAAAATCAACTTGAACAGTTAACCGTTCTCATAATTTAATTTAACTTCGACCAAATCAGACAAAGCGAATAAGCCAGGCCATTTAATTAACAGGGCGTTAACAGGAAACTGATACCCAATATACCAATAAGCATAAACAAAAGACGTTTACGTTACATTTGGCTGAGAGGCAAAGCACGTAATGGTTGGCAGGCTGCATTCAGATTCCCAGCTGAGCCGCTTCAATATCGCTGCTATGATATTATTTCAGGGTGGAGGGACGCGGTTAATATCGAGTTGTGAAACCGACGATTTACCTAAGAGAAGACACTGTTCACAGAACAACTTTACCTTGACACTTGACAACTTATTTCTCGTCTCAAGACTTGCAAAGCCACTCTGTTTGTTTGCATAGCGATTTGATTGCTAGTGAATTTCATAGTAGTGGTTTATTTCAATAACTACCTTATAAGAAAATGAAAGTAAAGAATATATATTGTATATTTTAAAATGTTTTATCGTTCTCAATCCAGGGAACATAAAACAAAATATTTTGACAATGCCATAGCAACGGAGTTATTAAAGGAATTTAGTTTAGCAACCTGTAAAGTTGATACCGAAATCTCTACTCATTCAACTGAATCAAATGCTTAATTCAGTTGAAATAATTCCGAGTCCTATTGTTAAGTTACTAAATTTGAAGTCCGACATTTAACTGCTTACAATTCAAAGGTAACCGCAAATTTCGAAACGAGTATGCTTCTATAGAATGAAACTTATTTGCAAACCGATAACTTTTAGCCCGAGTTGGCCAGTTCACGCCACCGTGGCTTGAGCAACCTCGGCTAACAAACTATGTATAAAAGCATTCCTTTTTAGATTACGTTGATGTAAAACACCCCATATTAGGCCCGGATCATTGTTTGTTCCAAACTTCTATCAAACAAAACAATAAACCCTTGTACATTTCAGGAATACGTCAGCGTGATTAATTAAAATCTATGTGTGCTTGTTAGATCCGATTAAAAAGGAGGTTGGATATGTATATTTTTTAATTAAATATTATTCACATAACATATATATATATATATATATATATATATATATATATATATATATTCGTAAAGGAATATAAATATGAATATAAATAATTAGTAACTTACCTCGACCGTCTTGTTGTGGGATCTTTCATAACCATAACCTCTGTGATCTCGCCAAATTTGTTAAAGTAATCTCGAAGGCTTTCTGAAAAAATAAATATCTCATTAATATTACATCCGAATTTATTGTTATTACATTATTAGCAGTGTAAAGATAACATAAAACATAAAAATGATTTAAATTAGACAAATATGGAAAATTAAATAAATTTAAACATTATCCTAATACTTCAAGTCACTATACCAGTTAGTATCGGAAAGGTGTTACGAATTGGAAAACTAATATAAATACAAAACCATGGTCACGTAAAGTACTCCCCTAACCATTTCCATAATAGAAAGGGTCCGTTGTAACCTTTTCGATTCCCAGTTCATAACAGTAAGACGATAAGAGCCGTTCCCTCAAAACGACTTGCAGAACCGTCTCCAAAAGTCAACAGCACAATCTCTAAAGGCATTCATGTTACAAGAAATTTACTTTGACAAGACCTCTTTGATATTTCTTTATTCTTTAAGTAAAATTACACTTGTTTTATATGAAAATGAAACAATGTAAGAAATAATTTAATTCCACATTTTTGTCTAGATGTGCTAATTTCATTGAAATATATTAATTTAAAAGACCAGATTATACGTTGGCCTTGAGAACAATGTTTTTTATCTATATTTGAAATTAATGTTTGTTGAGATGTCTCTTCAAAGTTTAATTAAAACCAACCTAGTTGTTCGAAGGAAGCTTTACAGTTTGTTAAGGGATTATGTCCTCTATTGCATGGTATAGCGACAGATTTTAATATAAATGTTCTGATACAACTACATATGAAACGTGAAGTGGAAAATATTTAGAATATCTTTTTTATTTCACATTTAAGTTACATTTCTAGAAGCGGAGACGTCAAATAGATTATTAAATTATGGTCATATTTTTGTTGTTAACATAAAATGTCTTGAACATATGCAAGAAAGATACAAGTTGGGATTTGCGGTGGTCGTATTACTTACTAATGGATAGGGTGGGAAGGCTCCCTTTAAAATGAATATGCTGATTTCCCACGTTCGTGTTTTTAGGCTTATTTTACATAATTTCCGGTCAGTAACAGATGCATTATTTTGATTAAATACCTTTGATACTGAAAATATCAGTATAACTTTCATAATTTCAAATATTGTATACTCGTCTTTTTCATTAAGCCAATGGATGAATAATAATTTTCACAACATGATTTACATCTATTTTGCCGTATATTTAGTGTTAATTGTACAACTTAAAGTTATGATGTTAAGTTACGTTGGTTGAGGCTTACTCACTGGCTAATACGCAAATAACGAATGCTAATCATGTTTATTTCACTTGAACAATGACCACATAGTAGAATGTAATTTAATTTACTTGTATTTTAGAAGTGGTGGATATAATAATTTTGGATTATATTTTCTATTATGTTTTTTCGAGATAAAAATCAATAACCATAAATTTTAAAGAGCTAATGATATCTCACTGCAGATTAAGTTTCTCAGTGCTCTATGAGGGTTTTCGGTTAATACTAATTAAGAACAAACAGGCCAATCACAAGAGGCTTATTGTGGGATACATTCCAATTTAAACTTGCCTTCAATTTGAGAGCGTGGTGCTTCTAAAACCAAATGTTGGGCCTTGCTTTTAAAGTCGATTTTCGACTTGTTTCAAACTGAACTTTTCTAATCTGACCAGACTCCGGTTTCTGTACCGCATTTCGAAACAGTAATGAAAAGTAACGATTGCATGTCCACTTCGCCATTAATCAGCTCTGCCGTGTATGAAGCAACTTAGGTGTTTTTATTTTCAGTTTTAATGACCACAATTTGTTTTTACGCGGGCTTTTTGAGCAGAAACTTTTTATTAAATAAAATACAACATTGATACAGCCATATGAAACGCTTAAAACGTTTTAATTCAGTTCGATAATAAATTGGTATTGTATAACTAATAAAAAAGATAAATGTAAAAATTTACAAAAATATGAACTACTTTCTGAATTTATTAAATAATTATTAAAGTATTAATTATTTAAAATTATCGTCAACTTAAACATTTATAAATTTTTTACCTGAAAATAAAATAAATACATTTTAACTGTCGAATTTACAAGTTTGTATTACGCCTACAAAGCCATGCTGTGAGGGACAGTGCGTACAGACTCGCCACAGTTGTTCAACCACCATCAAATTAGCATTTGGCTAGCGAGTAGTATTTTACTAGCATTTATATACAAGTATCTCAATTATTTTAAGAAGAGAATTATATACAACGAAAAAATTTGAATACCTTTATATTAAAATCAAATCGTGTTGAAACAAACATTCAATGAATATATTTAAAATATTATATTAACGACTAAAACTACTCAACGCATTAAAAATACTTTTATATATTAAATTCAATCAATTATATTTAAAATTATGAAAATACAGTCCGAAATATTTATATGTAGCAATTACTCCTGTAATGAACTTGACTTCATCTCATGATTGTGGTTTTACTTTAAAAATACACATATATTTTATTACATTGTAATCTCAGTTGCAATTGGCTCACAATGGTTCAATTTAATGGTGGTTGCGCATGACAAATGCTGTGTCTGTTCTTCATCCGATATCAATATGTTGCATTTCAAGAACTAATTAAAATTTTATACGAATAATTTTGAAATGCTTAATTAATATTATAATTAAAAATAATTTAAATATTTTAGGGATACCTCTTCATTAATGTTTATTATTATATCAACAATTTAATTATTTTATATAAAATTATTATCAATACTTTAAAAGAAATCATCTGATTTATCCAATCGTATTTATTATATATAAATAATATTGTATTAAGAAAGGGAAAAATATATATTCAGTATTGTAAAAATTCTTCATATTTGTTAAATGAATCACAGAATGAACCAAATTCGCTAAATCAATTAGACGAGTGTCTGGATTCTTAAAATATTAAATTAATATTTTTGGCACATCTTCAGAATAACAAAATGTACTTAACAAAAGTCAGATCAAGATAAGTTAAATAAAAGTAATTGAGAAAAAATCATCTATAATAAAATATTGTCAAATATTCATTCTCGTCCTTTTAGTAATTGTTCATCGAAGAATAATTACGGAAATTTTGAAACAACTTGGAATTCAAATGCTCCCTAATTGGCAGTTTTAATCTACTAACTTTTCTACGGAACTCGACAAAGTAGGCACCAACTTGTCGTGGTCGGTGGTAAAACGAATCAAAACCGTCTAACTGTGAATTTATAAATGTATTTCAGCAAATTATGAGGATTGGAATGCTTATTTTAATTAATTTGTATTTCAAAACGCTATTGTGCTATAATTATGTAAACAAGCAGTTTGTTATTCTTTTGAGGGAAATTTTATGGACGACTTGCGTGTTTTCGATCTTTAGCTTGGGGTGTATTGATATACAACCTCAGATACAGATTTCATGTAGTGATTATCGATCGAACATGTCTTGAACTAGCTTTGGTATACATCAATTTATATAAAAAAATTGTGCTATTTCTATACTAATCGGAAATTCTATAGTTTCAAAATTGTAGGTTAATAATAAAGCTTTTAGTTAAGCTAACAAAGATGTAAAATGAAATTGGAACAAGAGCATATCTGACATGAGGAATTATAAAAATAGATACGACGAGACTTGGAATTGAGTTCTCGGTATGATATCTATTTTTGAATACAAATAATTAAAATTTAATATAAAATCGAAACTTTTTAAACTTTATAATTTCTTTTTTCGATATTATTTTTTATTATAACTATTTTTCTTGTGAGTTTTCATCATAGCTTGTGGACTTAATAATAATTGCCAAACTTTAAATATGGTATATATTCCTTATTTTATGCGATGTAGGCTTTACTACGGCAAATGTTCAACCACTATAAAATTGGAAACTAGCCCACTGAAGTTTCACAGAATAATATACGTCACAAAAAATATAATTAATATCACAAAATGATTCTGCAGACATGATTAAATGAGACTGCAACGGCACGGCATGTGTCACTTGAATGAGGACGAAAGGTACTTGAAAATTTAATTGAACAAATGTGAAGCTTTTTGAGAACTTTATCTGAATTTAATTACTGAGATTTTTGTTTCTGGTATTTGTTATTAATTTTAATTAATTTTACTTATAAAATAATTGAAATATTATATTTTCTATTTATAATATAATCTGAATTAAATTGTACTGTGATGACCTCAATACATTAACTAATTATGTTATATTATATAAAATATTTAATTTAAGTTCATAATAACTCTTTAGATCAGTATAACAATCATCTTAAGCTGACCTAGATTGATTGATGGATAATATATAGTAAGGATAAAAATGTAGTGACCTTTTGTTATTATTTGCTCGTATTATCTGACGTAACGTCAATATGTTTGTATTTCAATCAACTTTGCAGTAGTAATGAAGCAATCAATCTGAATGTAAACGAAAACAGTCCGCGTCGTATATTTTATCTTTAACAATCCTTGCCTAACCAAACCAATTAGCGAAAAACCTTTCGCAGTACAGTCCAATGTTATAAATTTGGCACTTAGCCTGACGCAAATTTTCACTATTGTCAGCAAATAAATGTACTTCATGAAAAAAATATTTAATAGTTACGTCGGCTGCACTAAATTGTCACTAAATTTAATTCAGACAATATCTACGGACATTGTTTCAAAAGTGCTACATCATCCTATTTATCTGTGACATTTGATTTAATAGGTTTACAAGGTAATTCCATTTACTTGGTTGTGGTAGTTTTAGCTGATGAATATGATTTTATGGCGACTGCGAGTCTTAAATCAGAGCCAACTTTTAAAATATATAAAATGATATCTTACTTATTTTACAAATCAATTAATGGTTCATACAATTAGCGTGTTTAAGACTATCAAAGATGCAAGTATATTTATAAAATAAAAATATTGAATAGTTGTTCAATAAACGTCTAATCGCTGCGCAACATGCGTCATACATTCATAGAAATCATTACAGGTTCACACGTAATCAAATATCGTTGAACTGTTGTCGGAATACTACTGTAAACAAATCAGTAAAACTGAAACTTACTCAAATATTTAGTGGAACTTTTAGTTCTCTTTATTGATTTATTTTTAAATAAGCCCTAGCAATACAATCAAATTTACGTTATAAGAAGGAATTTTAATGTTGTGTATAACTAATATTCTTTTTTATGTTACATTTTTAAAAGTGTCCATAACTCGTATATAAGTCAGAAACCTACTAATTCGACAATTGGAACGCGTAAAATCAGTCAACCACAAACAAAGAGAGACAAAAAGGTAAATACTGACGTAATGATACTTCTAACGTTTATACACTACTTTAAAATTGTGTCCTGCGTATAAAATCGGGCCATTAAATGTGTATTGTGGTTGGCGGGGAGCCAGACACGTACCGCCACACGTCCGAATCTGCAAATCTCTAAGGCGCTCTTGGGTATATCAACACTCAATAGACAAAGATGTCTTAGAAAATTTTTAATTAGATTTCTAATAATCATCTTTCATTTTATTAAATTTATTAAAACAATTCTATTTATTCTTAAAATATAAAAAAATAACACAGCTTCTACGTGCTTGCGGCGCAAAATATTAAATACTCTTGACACACCTCTCTTTATGTCTGGTCCTTGCTACATCAAAACGTTTGCAAAAAGTATGGTGAATGGAAACATTGTAAAAATCACTACGTGTGAAGTGTCATCCCGCCTCCGTCGAGTGGCGATCGCTTGTTTTTTCCACTTTTGACAGGCGCGAGCGAAGTCTTTCAAGTACTCTCTGATTCCCTCGCACCCTGTTTTTTATGAGGTCAAGAGAACCCACAAAAAAACACTTTCGATAAATTACGCACTGACACATTCAGATTCGCCCATAATATACACGATCGTAATATATCATTTCTGTGATATTTTATTTCTGTTCGCTTATGTTCGTAATTATTTCTGTTTGTATTTTTTTCGTATGTTATAAATAATTTAACCGTAAAGTGAATGAAAACATTTGTGACACTTTCATTGAAGTATTATTTCTGCATGTTTTTGTATTATTGATTTTATACATAACAACATTTAATTGAAATTCCTTTGTAACTTCAACTTTATATCAATTATGTTGAAACTGCATCATATTAAACTTACAAGAAATTTACAAGCGCACAACTTTACAAAGATATTCCTGGCCGCAGAAGATGATGGGTAATTTATTCTCAATAACTATCAAAGCAGTGCAGATGTTGTACAGTTTCAATTTAAGGGCACACAGCGCCGGAAGCTCCATCCGAGATGAACTTTGAGGAACTTTGTTCCTCGTGACATTGTCAACTAATCTTCTAACCGCCAGCGACGGAGCATGTGTACGGTCGACGACACAGACTCCATATATCATCTCAGATATTACATACAAATGACGTCTTAACTTAGTCGTAAGATTGTCTACACAGCCTAATAATTTTCACGGATTTAACCACTATCTGTCACCGCACGGTACAACGAACGTCAAAACAATTTTAGTTACAATTAAAACAAACTTCTAACATATAAAGGTTCTGTTTTACCACAGGAGTAATTTACGAAAATATTTAGCTTGGGGAAAGTGATTACTTGGATATTATAAACAGCGGTATAACTTCATATAATTTTCAGTAAACCTCATGTATGTATTATACATATATGGTATATCATAACTATACATTGTTATGACATGTATTGTGTTGATGAAGTAAACATTTGCAGTATAGTATAACTAAATCACGCGACTTACATCTTTAACATTTATTTGAATACGTGACAAATTTTACGATCAGATTATAATTTAATATATGTTATTTATGTCATACACATACATACATAAAATGCACTTAATTACATGTTAATTCACTTATATTAATGTTCATCCAACACCTACATATTAATATATAATTTTATAGCATTTATGCTAATGGCAACTCTGTCCATATCATTTAGCGTCACGTTTGCAATGATTAAGGAGATTGCTGTGTGGGATAATATATTATCAGGTAATACGGAGTAATTGTCTTGATCTCTGTCAACAACGGCGGCTGTCACACGTGAGATATGAGCTGGCAAGCGATATGTTGCTAATTTTGCAACATCCATTCATTTAAACATACTGAATGGGAGCAGACAATATCGGTAGGAAGTAAAAGCAACGCACGTACATAAACTATGCTATAAATTTCATTTGAAAATAGAATCGCAATTAACCACGAATATAAATTACGGAGCCTATTATCTCTAGCTATTTATCGTACCGAATTTTAAGGGCCGCAACAGATCAAAGCAGCAAAAGTCAAATGAGTTTCATTGTTTGTAATGCAAAATAATTATTTTGAACAGGCAAGAATTTAACTTGTTGCTTAACTTAGAACTGTCTTTTAATATTTCACTCAACTCCCCGACGCAGAATATTAATAAGTTGTGTGAGATTTCCATTTACTTGATTACTTTTTGGCAACCAGCCTCTCGTTATTTATATTTAAATCTGTAATGGAGCATTAAACCTTTTCATTTGGAAAGCACTTTAATTTGAGTACATGTATGAAATGTATTAAACATTTTCGAAATTGAAAGCTCCAAATCAAAATAATAAGTAATATTTGTATTAAGTTTCATCAAAATAAATATATATCTAATTTATTAAATATTTTCCCCTGAAGATATTCTTAAATACATAAACGAATAGATAGAAAGTTACAGATATAAATATTAATATAACGGCCAACGTTTATGACCCTAATAAATACGAAATCGAAACGTCATATTACTGTAAAAAATGATACCCAATAAAGGCAACATTCAGCCAAATAAAACTCACGTAACTCCAGAACGATTACTGTATCTATGGGCTGGTAAAATAAAACACACCATGATGCGGTTTTAAAAGTTCTTTAAAGATTCATAAACGTAAGCTTTCCTCACTACCGCTCGTAAAGTTGAACATCGTTACATCTACACACCTACTTGGAGTGTTAGGCCGCGTTTTGCACCTGGTGACGTCATTATATTTAGCTTTATTTTGTTTGTTGTTAATAACCGCACAGTATATGTAACAAACTTAATTGTATATTTTTCGATGAAATTCTGTGAAATATATACTTTACTATTATATATAATTAAATACTATCGGAATTCGCCCAACCGGCGAACCGATCACTTCACGCCAGGATTCCGCCATCCTAGTAGGGTAAATTTCGATAATATTGACGTGAGTGTAGCCGGCTAATCATATGCTATAGAAAACTAAATACAAAAATATATCTTTTATAATAAAAATTTAATAAGTAGTTCAAATTATTTATAAATTACTCATAACTTAAGTTTAAATAATATCTCAGATTTGATCAGATACAAATGAACCAAACGAACCAGCTGGTATTATTATATAATCTCTTCAGCCAAGTCAACTACTGACTCTAATTCATTGAACGACGCCATCTGGAATCCAGTCTGTCTCGCTTGAGACTACTGGATCTTTGATCGTTCGTTTACTTAGAACCAAGTTTAAGTGATAATTACAGATTAAATGATTTATTTTGCATTAAACTTGTTATAAATTTGAAAATAAATTACAAAAAGTTTTGTTGTACACTTTATTAAATACGTTTAATGATAACTTAGTTAATACTTTCTATATAATAGACTTTATTAATACTTTCGTGAAAAATAATATATTTTATTCTGTATTAATAATATTAGTGATTTAAAAAAATCTGTCTTGTCACTCAAGTCCAAACTAAGTTCAGTTCACTGAAATCATAAAATAATAAACCAATCAAAAAACATTTACAATTTTAATCATTAAAAAACATACATAAATATAAAAACTAATAACAAAACAGAACTTGTGACCTACGAGATTCAGACCTCGTTTCATTTTGAACTGAGCAATAGTGAACAGACTTTGCTTCGATGACTTTTGTTGATAATATTAGATGTTTTAATTTCATATTAACTTATATAATATCTTAGCATTTAACGTAATATTTGCAAGACAAATATTGATTTATATACAATTTCATATTGTTACAAATAATTATTTGCAAAAAACACTTAGTAATACGGATTTCATTCATAGCTCTTAGAATAATTATTATCTTTAATTGTTTATTCGTCTTATTTGAAAAAGTGAAATTGAAAATAAAATAGGATATAAATAAAACTACTGTAATACAAATAAAACGATAAAATCCAAGCATTTCAATTATTTAACGACAATTGTGTTCACGAGAAGACGAGGTGTCTGACAGACATCTACAACCTCGTTTAAAATAAAAATGTAAATATAAGCGAGTTAAAAACGCAAATATTGTTTTATTTATATTTCAGTGTTTGTGAAAAGAATTTGGCAAAAGTTATTTCTAACGAACCGAATCTCTTGATTTATGTACATAACTTAAATAATTTATCTAGTTATTATTAACCTTATATGGAAATGGGTTATATGTAGTTATTTAAAAATATTCTATTAATTTACTACATTATATTATATGCTTATACCAACGTGCATACATTATTAGCTGCAGAATGTTCGCATATGTTAGTTTCAAGTTCTACTCTATGGGGATGCTCTTACCGATAATGTCGTCAGTAAATTGGCAGTGCAACTTCCAATGTACCCAATCAAAACTCTAGCAACTCACTACGCATACAAACCTTCCTTCTTATTTAAAACATGTTTTATATTCAGACGTTATATTGGTTGCTTCCTTACAGTATGATTTTAATTACATAAGTAAATATAACAAAAACTTTGCATTATAAAATCTGAATCACACAAAAGCCCTTTTAATATTTAAATAATATGTTAACATAGTCATAAAATTAATTCTGGCTCGTATGTGCAAATTTTCTATTGTTAAGCTGACAGGCTTTCACGTCAGCCTAGAGTAGGTTTGTTTAAGAAAACTGAATTTTGTATAATGAAACTAAGATTAACAAATATATTTGCTACCCGTTGAGGTTCTATGAGGTACGGTTACCTGTCACGCTATAAAACCGCATGGTAACAGGTATTATTTAAAAAGCACAGGTAAGTATTTTATACGTAAAAGGTAAAATGCCGGAGCTGTCCTTTATCTCGATAAACTTATAAATAAATTTTTATATGTACAGATTTTGTTGAGTTAGTTTTAATAACATTTTGGAAGTTGAAAAGTATTTATATTAAATTAATTTAAAAAAGCGTAATATTACATAATAACATACAGATTTTTTTTATGCCATTTTATTTTGGGAACTTCATCATACTAAATAAATCTATCGTATGAGATTGACTTGCATTGAAATACTTATTACAATATAACTTTTAAGTATATTTTTAGTTTACGGAAGTTCACAACTAAAATTAAGAATATATCCTCTTGATAACATAATATTACTTATTATTATATTGTGGAAAACTATATTATGTATGGAGTTCTTTGCGGCGACGTAAAGCAATCTTGTCCAGCGAGGTTTGAATGTAGAGAAATATAATTTCGATCGGACGGCAATCAGGGTCCGTTGAAGACGGCGCGTGATGTGACTATCTGAAATATTAAATGTACTTCTCTACCAGATGCCCTTATATTATTACACGTAAATAAATAATATATTATTATATTACATTCAATGTTATGTAAATTGTTGTATAATATATTTATGCATATAATGTAAGAAGAGGTAATTTGTATCTTGACTTTTCATAATATTGAAGGAAGATATATAAAAACTTAAATGTATTGAAAGAAGAAGCCATAGTTTTGTTTTGTTTTAAATAATAATATGGAATTTAAGAAATATTAATTTATATATATAATTTATTTATAATAATTAATCAATTTATATGAAAATACACTTACCATTATCATTTTCAAATTTCATCATTAAGGTACTGATAAAAAATAAATAAGCACATCCATACCATGACTTATGTTTAGAGATATAAAAGAAAGATTGAAGAGGAGAACATAAAGAGAAAAAAGGAGGGAGGTAGAGCTTCCGGAACTCACAACCTCAGTACGAACGTTCTTTGGAGAGCGGGCTCTACGATTCTGGTCGAGCCAGCCCGCATACATATTGCAGTAACTTACCTATTATATTAAAATTCCGGTGCAATTTTTTAATCATAAATAGATGTTATCAATTTATTAAAAAAAAACAACATCAGAGGTTGGAAAAAAAAATATTTTCAAAATACATTATTAATATAAATAAATAACTACTCGTAAAATACTTTTTATCCCTATTCACAATTCATTCTGCTTATTTTCTCTTTAAAGATAAGCCTCCATTATTCAGGGTCAGGCATCCAGGTCCTCCAGCTATATTAATATTCACAAGATCATTAAAGTTCATTCACCTCAGTTCCTAAACTTGCATATTGAATACCCGCACGAATTATTATATATATATGTATATATATATAAATATTTTAATTACATATCAGTATATAATAATTACTTATATTATATTATATTATATATAAAACTATTAAAATAAAAATATATAAAGTAATCTAAATTGTATTTACAATTCGTAATATTATTAACGTACCTATTCATTATACCTTTAATTGTAATAATTGTAGTACCAATTAAATTAGTCATTACACGTCTCATGTGGTCATAAGATTTATAATAAAATCTGTTTTTTATTAATATTTCAATATTATATTTTTAAATAATTTATTTTCACAAGTAGAGGTCATATTCAATAAATAAAATGAAGCTCTTTACAAGAAAGGTAAAATGTTCTTAAAATCAGAGTTTATTTACTTCTACCCATTTTTACATCCTTTTCCAAAATTTTTTTAGCTAGTAAGGGGTATCATAGAGGGGCAGAAATAGATCCCTGTAGAGAAACGTCAATCGCTTGCTGATTTATGGGGGATACGTAGTCGTATAGCGAGCGGCGTCGGTGTCTACGTCACCGTCTACTGAACCATCCTGCGTTTTGATCGTGTTAGAGCGCGGGCCACCGGCAAACAAGTCACTCACCTGCCGTCGTTCCCTCATCGAAAATGCGGACCCTAGTAAATGCCCCTATAAACGAATCCATTTTAAATTCTGAATAGTCTACCGAAAACACGGACGGAACTCCCAGACATGACATGCGTGTTAACGAAACGTTGGCGCTTGGTCAATTTCAACGGATATTTTATAAAGTTTGTTATACGTAATGATGGCTTCTCATAAAATTCAAACGTTTCTAGTTTTCTTTTAATTAGAGAAACTCGAAAATACATAAAACAAAAATTCTTAACAAGTAAAATTGTTAATTTGCAAAGGGTCTTTTATGCAAACTTTTACCGCAAACTTGACCTAAGAATTCAATCAGGACTTGGTTGGCAATAATTGCACGATCCGAGAGCGCACTATTGCAAAACTTTACATCTCGTTGTTGGCGTTCTATTGAAAACATCTTAACGCTGTTTGTACTTCTACACAGTGAGTAATAAATTGTAACCAGGCAACTACTCATCGCATAAACTTATTTAATCTGCAAATGCAAACGCTTCCAAATTATGACTTCCGTTACTTTACTTGTGAAATGTGTTTTTAAGCAGCTGTACGTCATCGCGGCTAAAATATTTGCTCGAGGGACATAATAGTGCCAAGAAGGTTTAAAGAAAATTAACACGCGAACAATCTTTTGCATTCAAGGCGAAGAAAATATTGGAATATAATTGAAACGTTTTGGGAACATTGAAGAAGTTTTTAGTTCAATTTAACTGCAATCAGGACGGCCGTGAAAGACGAGGCGTGAGGCGAATATCTAAAATATTAAACGTGCCGGAATGGCGGGATGCGGCGGGACAGCGAGCCACTAATTTGATATTTGCGTTTTACATCAAAATGGATCATGTTTTATGAATATTATATCTGGAATAGAATACAATGTTTTATAAAGTAACAGTGAAATATAAAGTTGTTTTTAAAATATCAGATAGCAGAGAAATACGATGTGTAAAAGCACAACAATTAAAATCCATTCATCTTAATTATGACTGTGTATCCACGTTTTTATTTACAACATTTCTCAATTTAAAACCGAATGTACTAAAACATTTAAACGTTATTACTATTTACTATCTGCAGTTTCAATTTTTTGTTTTCCAATCAAACAATTGTGTTGACGCCACCGCGTTGTTTGGCGGCAATGTAGGGACATCATCAATATGTGAAAATCTCATTCGGCAGGCTTTAACATTGGAAATCGTGAAACATTTATGATACCAACACATGCAGAAACCAAACAATTTCACGAATGAACGTGCCCTAGCATACAATAACGTTGATTTTTAAGGTCACGCTCGTTTTAATTGCTCTGTAGGAGCATTGGCGATTATTGTTCATAGTTTTTAAATAATATCTTATTTCTTTGTATTTCACTTAAACCGCGGTTAAACCGCCAGTAATGTAGGAATCACCAGATCTTTTCTCCTGCGGGGAATTAAGTAAGACGTGACGCAGATTTGAAGTCGGATCACAAGCTACAAAGTCCTGTAAAAAATATTTCAGATAATTTTTCATGATGATGAGGGATAAAGATAAAATTAAAATTAAATGGTCAAATTAGGTTTAGTTTATTTATGAATTCCAACTTTTAATATAAACACAGGAATGCATGACAATATCAGTTGAAAGAATTTAATTTTAATTAACACGTGTATGTTCACTGTGTAAATGTTTTTGTAGATATTCCTATGATGTATTTGCTAGAACGGCGTAGTTTTATCTATAGCATTTACATATCGTTATATTACGAGTGACGTCAGATGGGTCGGGTTCGCTGAAAGGTAAATAAACAAGTAAACAGCGATTGAGCATCGTGACAAGGTAAACCACATCTCAATTAAACTTTGTTTTAAATGCCAGAAAGTTGTTTCGAGGGTTTTGTTTGCTAACCTTCGCTTAAACGTACACGATCTAAATCTCAAATACAATCTCCCTAAGCTTTGATAGTACTAAATAATTAAACTAAATATTTTGTATACCAGTTATTAAATAAAATTATTGATAGGGTATTATAAATCCTCTATGTATGTCTTTATGTCCTACTTCAAAACATTAATATGATTCTTCAATTACATCAAAATTCCAAACCATTAAAACTTATTGAGTTCAAACTTATATTAACTTATTCTATATTCTACGGGTACAATCAAATATTAACACAGTTACAATATTAAATTTATTTAAACATATTTCATCCTATTAGAATCCACAAATCCCTTCGTGAACACTTAACAACCTTAACACGTGCGTGGAATCTATTTCTTAAGTTCATAAAAATCGAGACAACTAAATTACATTTTTCCGCACGATTTGTCTCATTTCTTTTTATTTGTCTTAAATATTTTAGCTATTAGCTTATTTAACTAAATATTTTTCTTATATTCATTCTTAATTTGTATAGAATCTAATAACATTAACTAGATAAATAAAAATATTAGATGGATTATTTAGAAGAGAAGAAGAAAGGTTCTGAGCATCTGATGGTAAGTGTTATGGTCAATTAACCTTACCAACTACCGAGCAATTTAAGTTATATGTGACAAATTAAGTTATAAGAAATCCTTATGTCTTTAATAATTAATATATATATATATTGAAATATTCTTCTGTCTATCAGGCAACAAGTATTGGACTTGAGAATTGAAGTGCATATAAAGCTTTTCTTATTATATCTGAAGCAGTTCTGTGTATCTTATTCCTTGACAAAAGCGAAGTTGCTAGTTGAAGTAATAGTATAATCAATAAGAGTCTTCCACTTTATTCATCATTGTCTACATCAGATTCTTACAGCAATGATCTGTCTTCAAACGCCATTACTAACACTGGCGTCAGCGGTGATCTCGTCTTCGATTGGAAATAAAAAGTCAATTAATATACATATTTATATATATGTAGTCTGTATTAACACTGCTGGTCGGCTTCCAATGGCCCAAAATCGATGAACTATAAATTCATTGTCTAAGTTTGCACAGACAGTGCTCTCTGGAGTCAGAAGATTAATTTTCTTAGTTCAGATTGTTTCGTGACCCATTGTGCAAGTGATAATTGGATTTTCTCGACTATCGATGATTAAGACTCTTCAGTTTAACTTTTCAATATTTTTTTTATAAAAACATTGTATTAGCAACTGGTTATTTGTTATATTTTTTTATTTTATCATAACAAACTAACTTCATTTTTATTTTACAAATATCTTTTAGCTATTTACTATTCTTGTTGCGTACTAATTAAAACAATATATATAAATATATATATATATATATATATATATATATATATATATATATATATATATATATATGTCGGTATTACAAACAGTAAACAATCAGTTACTTTAATCACTTTACAGAATTATTTTATAACAATATATATTTTATTCAAAGACCGAATAAAACAAACATAACGCTGATTTGATTGTGGCTTACAATTTTCCGGGTCAGGTGGATATCAACAGTAATAAAATACTCGTTTTATGTGTCGTCGTCAAACGGAATATAACCCTCTGTCTCGTGATTTCCTGCCAATTTATTATTAACTGAAAACTATACATTGTCATTTCAAATAACTTAACATTATGAAGAAATTTCAATTCAAATAATAAAAATCACTAAATTGTAAAAGAAAAATAAAAGCAAAGATATTTTAAAAATCCCACCAGGGGCGTTTAATCACATATTCTGACACTGACAGACAGACATTTACAATAATTATACCTGAGAATATCCAACGTTTTCTATCAGTCGGGCAACCAACCTCTAAATAAATAAGACGATTGATATTGATCTTTTCTAATTGTGTTAGCAGCGAGTGTCGACCGCCCGCCCCCCTATTAAATATTACTTAAAAGCGGACATAAGTAACTTGTTCGTAAGAATAGACGGCTTTTATTGGTTCAGTATTTTTTACGTGCCCGTAAACCCGTGGATTACTTGCTCGAAGCTATAAAGATGTAAACTGTCCTTTCTTTTTGTTCAATCATTTTACTCTGTATAGTAGATATATTCTTACATAAATTTAATTTTTCTTTATTTATTTATCTGTTAACTTCATTAAGACAAAATAATCGACTTAACTAAATATAAATCTATATCCAAATGTCTACAAAAGGATTCATTCCTATATCAGTAAAGAAGCTCTTCAAAAAGTGATCATGAACACTTGTGGGTAATAAAAGATATCTCAGCACCAATAATTACGGTGGGCTCCAACATTTACGTTATGAAAACATTCTATCCTCTGTGTTAATTATATTAAAACTAACTCTAGAATTATGTTCATCTACGAAAAATAATTCAAATAGATACAATAAATAAAATTGTATAAACAACATACCTGTTAATAGTGTTGTTGTGATTTGAAATGATATATAACTCTATCCTTAATCTATATCTACTCTATCCTTAATATCTATCCGTTCTTTTTATAGAAAAAACTGCCTATCCCTTCCATCCCTGTTTAAATATTTAAAACTAATTTCCATTTCAATAAATGAATTATTAATTGTAATTTATGTTCTATAAATGATATTTATTTTTAGTGTTGTTCCAATCAATCGTTACATTAAATATTATAAACGATATTTAATAATTGAAATATTTATTTTAAATTAAGTTATTATTTAAATTGAATGCTACCTGTTTAATTGTATTTTACATATATTTAACGTTGGATTGGTGATAAGTAAATAATACAAGGGCCAATACTATAATTACAATACACTAGTTATTATTATAATTGTTGTCAAGTGTTAGAAAATAACTCCCGCTGTAGATTTGCGTACATTCTGAAGAAATTGCTGGAAAACACAACTTACAATTTCTGTGATTGCTGCTGTTATTAAGTTTTAAATTTCTATGAATTTTTTAAAGTTTAAATGAGATTTCCCATTAATTACTTTTTACAAATAAGTATTTTTTTTACATATTATCATACAAGAGTAGTTATATGAAAACATGACATATAGAAAAGTCTTCAGATTTCTAATTTCTATACAAACAAAAATTATTTGCATATTCAAATAAAAAATCAAAAAAAGCTTTATTTCACCAACACATTATTCAACAAACAGGACAAATCAGGATGTATTTCCAAAAAGAACCTTATAAAAAATATTTAATGACATTTATATTTCCATACTTTTTTTTTTATAATTATTAAGATCACGTATAGAATAATTTAGTAGTAGCGTGGATTTAAGCATTAGTAGATCAAAATCAAATCAAAATCTAATAGGTCACATGAACACATCTGTCGGCGGTATGTTCTCAGTCTCTAAATCAGTGGTCGCTCGAGTACACAATTAGCGTTACGTAAAATGTCACTAAGCTGTTGATTAGACGTATTTCGCGTACACCGACTAACTGGACGGACACTGGACGGACAGTGGACATATACATTAGCGACTCTGGCCTATTAGCAGTGCCGCCGAGACCGATAATTAGAGACTCCCGTTAATTATACATGTTTGTTGTTTACATTTGTTATTTACAAAGGAAATCACACTTATGGTTATTGTTATAGAGAAAATCATATAACTAAAATATATCTTCTAATACAATAACGAACCCTAAATTTATATTATTTATTTCTATTTGTATTACTTATCTGAGTTAGTTAGTTAGTGTAGTATTAAAGAATTGCCATTTATTATTTCTATTCTTCAAACGAACAGACAGTTTTCTTATGGTAGGTAGGTTATTTCAGTAATTCTTTTTTATTATTTTATTTTGTTAGGCATGAAAATTGAAAAAATATTAGAATATTCTGTGATTGTCAGCACTTGATAAGTCAAATAGGGCTTCTAAAATACTCTATTTCATATCACAAGTTCTACATTTCATCATCATCATCATGCTATTATTAAAAGCTCCAAGTTCAATACAACTTACAAATAAATCTAAAATTATAATAACTGATTATCTAAATAATGATACAAAGATTGAAAAATATGTTCCAATAATTCAATAATTAAAAATATAAAAAGTTCTGATAAGTTTGACGTAAATTTTCACAAAGCTCCGTATCTCTTACATTATGTTTCAATAACAAACAATGATTTAAATCACAAAGAAAAATAAAGAAATGAGATTGTGTAATGCTGTTCGCATATTTTATATAATATTATAGTATAAATATGGCTCGCCTCGGTCTAATTATAGCCCTGCATTGTTATTTCGAAAGCAAGAAATATATTTCTAGTCTATGAAAAACTAAGACTGGCGACAAGGAATCGCGGCAACCATTAGAGTTACAAAAGGCTGTCTCTTTAAACAATACAGTGAAAATAAAATAATTTATACAGGAAAGCTTAACTTCAAAAGAGTCTTTCACTCAAAAATGAGGCGTGTTGTAGTACCTAAACAAGGTGGAACATTGTTTTGCATAACAAAGAGAAAAAAAAACACCTAAAGGAAAACATAAAGCCACACTTTATTCTCAGAATACTTATTCAAATGAGGCTGTCCCTTCTAAGTTTGTTTTCAATCAAAAACTCCCACAGCTTTGCGACGCTAAACTTTATAAATGAGTCGATTATCCGCGGGCGGCTTACGAGATAGCGCATGTGTCCGTGGGGGCACGCAGACCAGTCCCTGCAGGTCGCAGCCACGCCCAGAGTCTGCGCTTCTCAGATAAACCGCTGGTCACCTGGCTGCACGAATAGCACCGCTTTTTAACTCTAGTACTGCTAACTTCATCCGGTTAAAGCGCTTGCATTTTATTTATTACTACGAACTTGACAATGCCAACAGCTCTGCACAGTTTTTTCCAGTTAAAAGTAAATTTAATAACTGATAGTGTAAACGGCTTACGTTAAAATTTATTGTTACTTTTTATTTAAATTACTTCTTACTGATATTATACGTTTTTGAGCTTATAAAGTTTTCTGTTCTTATAAACGCTTATTATTTTATAATATAATAGAATAAGGGTTCAGTAAATGTTATTATAGTAAATATGAATGTTCTAAGAAATAATTCGTATAATCTGAAATAATATATTTGTTCATGTTTATAAAAAAAAAATATGAAATAATATTTTCAGTAACTTACGCAATTCATTGTTTGTAAAATTATTATGAATAGCCATTCAAAAACATATAGTAAGAATAGTATTCTTACTTAGATAATACTGCAAACCTGAAAAGAGTACAATAACACGTAAGAGCAGCCTAGGAATAGTACATCAAGATTAGCTCGAGGCTGCAGTCTGATTACTTCGCCACGTAAAGAGAGCGCCGTCGGTTCCTCCGATTCTAAGATGAACATTTTGTAAATCCTTTTTTAAATAGACTTCTACCAACCTCATAAATCCAACGACTTCAATTATATGCAAATAAGGTTGGAGTCACGGAAAAATAGCAAGGGACTAATAAGCTCTTTATTTAAACACTTCTTTACAAAATTTTTGACAAAATGTAAAAGCTGTTCTTGTTTATTTTGTAAAACATGATATCAGTAGTGCCACAATGGCAAATAAGATGCAATAAGGTGTGGCATTTATTCTATCTCAAGTATTGTAATATTATGTTGCGCCCTCAGCTCTTTTCCACTCGTAGCTTCCTCGACTTTCTTTAGAATTTTCTTAAAGGAATTTCAGTTCAATTAAATTATTTCAATTGAATTGCATAGTTCCTCTACCCTCGTTGGACTTGTTGCAAAAAAAACTCAAAATATCGAATGAGTATCGAATGAAAATAAATGTACTAAAATGACCAATCCCCTGTTTAAAATGAATATTACATTTTGGAACCAATCTACGTTAAACCAAAGGGAATGATGTGGCAGCTCTTTATATTGCAATTTTTGTGTCCAAACAAAACGAATTTGCCGCGCAATCAAAGCGGGAATCAGATTGATGACATGGCGGAATAATTGTTTCGTGAAATTGAAAATATCGCGGCTTGTGTCTGCGTAACTCCTTGCAAAACAATTTACAGCTCCATTGTAATCAATATTACTATTATGACATTACTTTTTATTTCAATTCTGTTTCTGCTGTCGCTACTTTATCACAATTCATCTTTACTATAACGTAATGAAGAGTTTTTTGCGTCTTCAGATATTCATTTGATAGATTTTTATGTACCTAATTTAAATTATATTTATATAACTAACAGTGACACTCACTCAAACTTTACCAATATGCTATATTTCACAGTCAACTTTGATCTCGAATCCCCATATATTATGAACCGTTTTCCTATATAGGTAAAAGTTAAAGAATTGGAGTAAACTTATCTTAGTAGCTCCTCGCATATTCATTCTCGTGGACTTTGAAGCCTACATTTTGGTGTACAGGGCTGACACTGTTTATTCAAATAGTTGAAAAAACATTATTAATTTTTAAAATTTGTCAATAATATTTTAATAGGTATTTATTATGATATAATTAAAAATATAACTTATAAGTTCATAATATTTTTTTTTAAGAAATGTTTAAAAAGTATATTTATAATAAAACTAAGAGCTATTTTGTTATAACTATTTTTATAAGATAAAAGATACTTTCATATTTGTAAAGAATTGACACAAAAGATACAACCCTGTGATAAATGGTAACATTTTCCGAGATGTTGTGCGTCCCAACTATATGTGGACCAAAACTAAGTTCACAAAAGCACTTTATGAAAGAAATCCCACGGATCTTTTTGTCACAAGTTGAATATCACTGAAATTGTGTCATTTGTACTTATATCAAATAGAATCGAGATACTTCAACAAAACTCCAATTTAAACTACAGTAAAATCAACGTTCTTTCGAAGGCTTTGTTGTATAAGCGTATAGAAACAAAACAAATATTGAACACGTAACTAGGACATTAATTGAAGTTTTTTTTTTTATCAGAGAAAATGAAAAATAATGCTCATCTATTATACGATCATAATAGATAACAAAAATAAAAGTAAACTATGAAGTTTTCTAAACAAACATCCAAATAATTATTATTCTTTATCATAATTCCTTTGGTGTGTTGGCTCATTTCAGATGTAGTAGATTAGTATGTGCTATCACGAGCTCGGCTCACCTCAAAACTAAGGATCACATACTCGGGAGCAACTTCCAGTTCTCGTACTTGTGAATGCGGATCTGAATATTTATATTTACGCTATTTACTTGGTTTTATGATATTAACTTGTTTCTAACTAAAATACACGCTTACAAATCTTACATTAGTATTATTTATTCTATCTGAGATTAAAAATGAGATAAATAGTTTTATATATAAAGTTTTCACATTAAAATAAATGATAAAAATAAAATTATATAGAGCCATTGTAGAACTCCCGTTCATTAGCATACACAGTAGGTAAACTGCAATAATACGGTCCTAATAAACCATTACTGCACAGCACGTGATGGCGACACAGTAGCATTAAATATTATTATTATTTAAACGAGCCTAAACCTAGTGCTTATAATCAGACCATTTTGCTGTTTATTTATCTCATCGATATTCGTATTTGAATATCGTGCAACAGTATTCGTTGTAAATCCGTCGACAAAATTATGTCTATTACAGGTTCAATTTTATTGAACTACAAAACCAATAATTAAATAATAAAATTCTGTACGCAATAAGCACCTAACTTTCACTAATACGAAGGGAATTATGTCCAATGAAAATTCGTTCAATGTAGGACTATCAAATTTGACATTTATATGCATAAAATTCGTTTGTATGAAAATTCGGGGTTAAAATAACACTGCTTTTACTATGGGCTTGACTCATATAAATACGTAAATTAAATAAACAAGACCAATACCACGGGTTCGCCTGAAATATAATTTGAATTTTAAATCGATTCTTTACTATGATAAATACAAAATCATCTAACCATAGATAATTCTAGATTATACGCTTAATTTCAAAGTTTAATAATGGTAATACTATAATCTATGATCAAGAATTTAAAACAGTTTTCTCGCTATTATGTTACATGGAAAACTCACACCACACCCAAAGGATTTAGTTAATTAAGCTTCTTTCTTATATAAAATATATTTAACGTTTATAAGAAAACGGCACTTTTAATACATAAATGAATCAGACAGATAAGTAAATAAAAATACTATTTTAAAGTCAGAAACAGAAAAGAAACTTTGAAATCTCGACTTCAGTGTAAATTTTGTGAGGCGTACAGCATACATGGCTGTTTCAAAATAAAGCCAAAACTGTCGTATTTACACAATAAAATTGTAACTTTTGAATCTCACGCCTTTTCTCTTACGAAACGGACTTGAGTGAAGTATTACAATAATGAGTTTTTCATCAGTCCAACTAAAAATATATGTTTTTTTGTTAACAATTCAACAAGAACAATTTTATGTCAACAAAAAATGTAAATGAACTTATTACTTTAGTTCAAAAGAATTTAAAATACCAACCGTTGACTCACTTTCAAACTGTTGAACGTCTCCTTGGCTTCTCATTAAATTGAAATGTTTGTTTACTGCACAGCTTAAAAGACTCGCATAAATATTTATTTCTCACAAGTATAAAATGTATATAATACTAATTGATATTCCAATAAAAATTAACTTCTAAGTTGAATTTTAGCAGTCGGCTCCAGCTAAGTATATGATGGACAGGATAATCTATAAGGAAATCGAGTTTGTCGGTAATGAAAGGGCTAGATGGATACCTATTGTGTTACTACGATACCGCACTGATCGAAATGTCTACTAAACTAGAAAATAAGATGTATTTTAGACATTATTTTAAATTTAATTTAATTTAAAACATATTTATTTTATTTGTCAACAAATATATTATATCATAAATAAATAATTCAATTTTAAATAAATGTTTTCACTGAATACGGACTATTAAAGAAATAATATAATACAATTTTAATTATGTACCAAATATTTCATCACAGTTCTTTATCTGTCACATGAATAGTAATTAATTCGATAGCAGTTAATTATAACTTGAAAGTTTATTCACAACATTTTAACGTACAATAACATGTAATTTTAATTTACTAACGAGTAAAATTTAAGAAAAATAAAGATTATCTAGCACGCAGTGACGTCATAAACCATTCAAAAAGGTTTCTTATTCCTGAAATTAGTTATTAGTGTTTATAATCGAGCCCACGTGTTAGGGGACGCTCGCGGTTGAACAGCATCGTCAATAATTCATGCGGGAGGCACGTCGTAGCCGCCAGCCGTTCCTAATTGATTCCTGATGCGGTCCGTGAGCGGGTCGCATCACTGCCTCCTTGTACTGCCCTCCTAGGACCCGTGCGCTTCATTACGTACTTACCATGACGTAAGGAAAAATTAGAACAAGAGATCTTATTTACTCTCTGACTTCTATTACAAAACGACCGATCAACTTACCTACTTACTATACTTAAATATTGATGAATTATTTATTTATTTATTCTTTATTGCACCATACTCAAAATAATTTACAAAAAGTGGGCTTAATGCCACCAAGATATTCTCTACCAGTCAACCTTAGATGTGCAGGTGAGGACGATAGCAAGGGTACAAAAAAAGGAAGTAAAAGAGGGACGAAACAAAATGTAAACAGATATTTAAATAAAATACATAACATATATAATATATATATATATACATTGTATAAATATCTATGCGACGATGTTCGTCACCAAATAATCTTTATTTTAAAATGTTAAAATTTTTTAATGTCACATATGGCCATATGTGAAGCAATTATTATAATAAGACCTATGTTCATACGATGTACTCACATTTCACAAAATAAACTAATTTGAATTTGTACTTGAAAAGTATATTAAATACGTGATAGTTTACTCATACAAATGTAGCATTTAAATTTATTTACTGACATCATCAAAAGATTTAAATATCGCTTGCTGGGATAAAATATTTACCAAACTGACATACATTTTACGACATTACATTATTTATTACAATATTTAATAGATATTTAAGCAAAAGAATAAACCAGCTTTATTTATTTATTATTTTCTGTGTAACGATTGGAAGAAATTCTATGATCTTTTTTAAATATATATTTATTTATTTATACTATCTGTTGCCAGTGACTTCTGCTTTTAATAATTACATAAAGCAATTATTAAACACGTTCTTAATCAGTAATCAGGTATAAAGTTCAGCGCAGAGGATTATCAAACTTAAGTGACGTTGACTGTAATCCAATATAAGTTAAGTTAACGAACGCTTCACAAGCAGAACTAGATACGTGAAAACTTACACCTGACGTCGACCGGAGTCGCCGTCATGCACTCCCTGAGTGACATTAATGAGATGTGCGAGCAATTTGTATATGCATCGCTGGCTTATACACCATTATTTATATTAACTTTGAAATTATAGTATCAAGTGCTTTTTTACAGCTACTATTGTTACATATGTAAACTAATTTTGAGACGTTTTGTCATTTTTTTTATTAATTGTTTTGTATATTTTTAGTTTTACGAATACTAACCCATGCTGTGCAAAAAGTTAACCTTCATTTTAGGCTGAAAATAATAATCAGGCTCTCTCAAACTTCCTTAAGAGCAATTTTTTGAAGTTATTAACCACTTAGAACTGGTTAAGTAGGAATTTAAACTTTTACTTAAGAAAGATTTTAAACTTTTTTATAATTTAGAATTAAAATATACACTTCGTAATGGCATTTTCAATTTATTAAGATATCAAAACTTTCAAACTGTATTTTATACAAAATACTCAATTAACAACAACTAAACATAAAAAAAAATGTTTTTAAAGTCTTTATTGAAAAAGCAATTAACGTCACGTAAATTTATTGAAAAGTCCTGAAGTTCTCATAAAATCTGCTCGAACTTGGGGCCGAATCTATTTGTTTTACCGTGCCACTGGTTCATGAAATTGAATTCAAAACTGCGTGGCTATCCGTCTAAAAGCTCCGACGTTGCGTAGTAATCTTTGTACGTGAATCCTTTTCACTTGTTGCGTAATTTTAGTATATTTAGAGTGGGGCAACATGTGTTTGAGAGTTCTTACCCGGAGCACATGTCAGCCTCAGTAATAACGGCATGTTCCTTTAACACCTCAGAAACTATGTTAATAATTATATTACAAAAGCGCTCCATTGCGTTTACAGCGCCTTAAATACTCGTGTTATAATTAAGTTAAGATTAATTTGTGTTCACGAACTCATTATGTATACTTAAGATCTTTGATAAGATTTAGTGTTTAGATTAATATTTAATGACTATAAATATGAACTTACCGTTTATTGTAAGTAATTACTATTATATGCAACGGTGTACATAATTGTGGTTTAAAAATAGATCAGTATATTGTTATAAAAATAAACCATATCTCACACTTTGAACGGTTTCTGAAAGATAAGTCAAAGAATACTAATTGGCTATCAAATTCCATGTTTAAAATACGTCATACTGATGACAATCTACCTCATTTACTATTAAGGTAGTAGTTAGTAGTACCAAAGATATAAAACATATCTGCGACCTTATTTATCAAAGTTAAACATATAAAAGTCCTGATCTTGTACGTAGCACACAATAAATGCCCGTCGCAAAATCCAGTTACGTTCAGAGCCTCGACAATTGATAGAGAAACTGTGTGCAACGATGAAATTTAAAAAGTCATTTATTTCGAAATGCTTTTTCTCGGGTCGCCCGCGGCAGAACTATATCAATTTTATTTTCTTTCCTGGCTTCCTGGGTATGGGACATTCGCTTGTTGTAAATATTCGATAGATTAGCCGCGGAAGATAGCAAATTTTATATAAACTATGTTTCGTCATATTTTTATTAATTTTTAAAATAAAACGTAAAAAACATTTACAAACTACTTTTCAGTCTTACGTAAAGAATATATCAAAGTATGAGTCATCTTTCAATAGAGCAAGCGAGGATACATTAGCGTATTTTTTTTATTTCAATCCATTTACCTTGTCCTATATCACCGGACGTCCGTCGCCGAAGCGCGGTCAATGCAATTAAGCTTTGATCACCTAACGACACATTTTCTAGACGTTCACTTCCTTCATATTTATAGTTTGAAATATTAGAAAAATAAAATTAAAACTGCGTTAATTTGATATACATAGATAGATATATTATATATTATATATAGTATAGTCAGCTTAGTATACATTTTCTTATAAATTGGAATTTATGGAAGGGTTTGAAAACATTTAAGTTCCGATTTAAATTATTACTTTTAATATAAATTTAAGTTTTCTCTTGTAAGTGAACAATATTATAATATTCTTTTAGAGAAATAAAGTTCTAAATCTGATTTTAAAATAATAATTGTTTTAATATTAACAACATTCTTCAAAATTAATAAATCAATGAATTTTGGAACAGAATAGTCATTTGGTATGAAATTAAATTATTCATTTCCGTGTTGGAAAATAAAATTCTCAACATTATTACTGTCAAAGAAAAAAAAAACAAAATCTATTTTCTAGTTCCTATTGCCTTTTTCCCACTCATTACCATTTTTAATTAACCATTCCAACAAGCACTAAGAATGATAGCACATTCATGACATAGATCACATATTCCAGATTCTCCAGGTCCCAGTACTAAACTGATGACGTATTATTTCGCTAATCACATATTCAGATTCATTTAAACCTTGCGTAATGAGGAAACTATTTTGTCATATTCATATTGTTTACAAAACGTCTTTGCTTAAGTTTGTAAGACAAAGTATGATACATCGCTTTGATTATTATTTTTTATTTTATCTCGTATAGAATTTTCAGTTCTACTAACTAAAAGTTATTACTTACTGGACGTTTTTATGATATTAAAGTATATAACATCAGAAGTATTTGTATTTTTCTATGTACATCATAATTCTTTAGAATAATCAAATTTGACAAATTTTTGAAAATACATACCAATCGGATTTCAAAGATAGCAAAGCTATAATTTAGTTCTAGTAAAAAAAAAAAATTTTACTCAATATTATCAAAAGGGTATAAATTAAATATATTTACAGTAATTAGTGGCAGAGATTACAATTTAAACAAGAAAATATGAATTAGTATTTTTAAAGTATTTATTTAATAAATCAAATATAATATATGTAAAATGACACATAACAAAAGTAAGCATAGCAGCCCTAAACTAATATTATATTATTATTGAACTAAGTCGATACTCAAAAACGAATCATTTATGAGTGTTACGTACTGTATAAGCTGTGTGTGACCCACAATGAATCGAGAAGGCTGAAGGTCAGCGTGTTTACTTCGGAAATCGATCTAATCTCTTATTCCTGAATTTAAAAATATGATAAACGCACCGTCAGTCAACACATGCTCTTGAAGTTAAATAAGATTTGTATGTATGAAGCTATGCGTAACTTGAAAATCATATCCAACTCAATGCAAAAACTTGCAAAAATATTAAAATATATTTCAGAAGCATACAAAACCGCTTATAAGATCCCCTCTCATCTTGAGGAAAATGCGAGAGAAAGTTAAAACACCAAAATAAAAACCTTAACAAAATGACTTTGTAATCCTATCAAACACTTTACATTTTCCTCCTTATAAATTAAGTTACGTAATGATTTCAGAATCAAATAAATTAAAAGATTACGTCTTCACTTTATACCATAAAAATATTTTTACTTGTTAAGGCTCGCTCTTGTTTGCTACAATAACCTCATCTCAACATTATATTCACGAAACAATTTTCTTAAAGGCCGTTCCAACAGAAAATAAATTATAACGCTCTTATAAAATAATAATCACGATACAACGGTTGGCGAAGTATGACGCATTACAAAAAATTCGCGTAATGCTAACGGTGGCCGGAGTCTATAGCTGGATATTAAAAATAAAACGTTTATAATACGGGCAAGAATGAAGTATGGGTGTTGGAGTTAGAAAGAGAGGAGATAAGAAAATAATGCGCCGCCATATATCATCACAATCGCTAGAATTCGGCCAGGCGGGCAGGGCTACCGACCTCTTTTAACAACGAAATTCGGGTACGTTTAACAGAGCTTCATTTGAACCATTATAATATTATATAAATATTTTTTCAATGTTGAACTACGAAAAATCTTATTTTCTCTTGAATTTAATCCATAGGCGACTATGTCGGTATGACCGCGTGTATCCTTGATGCTACACGCGACTTAACCTGCTCCCATTACAGATGCAATACAGGTGTTGCAGCTGTATAATCTCATTTACTATAAGAATAGGTATGTAAATACAGTTGCTTAGCTCCCTCCCTACTATTTTCGTATGACTAAATACTTACTACTCAATAATTTTACTGGCATATTGTGTATATTTATTTTTATTATCTACTGACTTATTTAACTAAATAACACACTGCAAGATGTAAACAATTTTTTTAAAATTTTAATTTTGATTTATCTATTTTTTATAAGAATGTATAAAGTATATACATTCTTATAAAAAATAAATCCAAACTAAACTTTTAATTATTTTTTTTAGGCTAAGACATTAAACTTATATGGTGTCGCGGTTTTTTTAAAGCTTAAAATAATTAATAATTTTAGTATAGATTTTATTCCTTTATTACACACCATTCAGACAGGCCATGATATATTATAGAAGCTATATTTTTGGAAACTTCAGTGACATTTATTGTTATTATTTATTGAAAACTTAGAGAAATAAACATAAAAATCTATAGCACTCAGACCTTTAAAAGATAAGATAAAGAAAACGGATTAATAATACCAAATTTTACTTATAACATTTAAGAAATTTTACTTCTTTATATATTAATTTATTTAATGCACCACAAAAAGTAGAAACAAAAACGTATCCATAAGACTTAGTCGTATTATATCTCTGTCTATATTAGTATAGTATAGATAACTAAGAAATAATAAAAGCATTAAATAAAAAGGAATACTCAATTATTTTTAAGAGCAAAACAGATGCAAGATTTATTGTGTTTTAGAATTATAGGGCTAAGTCAACTACAGAGTAACTGGTTAGAACTTAGGGGTTAATGAGTTCCCAGATGCCTGGGCAATTTCATTTGCTTACACATTTGCAAACTAGACAAATTATTGTTGCAAAGTAACATTCTTGAGATTAGTTGGCCACTGGTCACTTCAGACATCTGTCAGTTATTGGCTGAACTCTGCTTGCTATTAGCGAAATTCCCAGCAACTTTCAGACAGACTCACTCGTACGCTTTTTTTAAGTGTTTACATTTTACTTGTTGTACCTTGAGGTCGACTTCATATGTTTTTAATTTTTGTAAGTTTGATATGTTAGTTGGCCCTTATTTACTCTATGCCCGCAAATTAAAGAACCGTGGGAGATAGATGACTTAGTAAGTGACTTACTGACAGACACTTACATCTCGTTGACCCGTAAACACGATTGCTGCAAAGCATTCGAAACGTCGGGTTAAAATTAAAATGTAACCAAATTATATGCGAGTTTTAATCCATAAAAAATAGTTTTATTTGTAAGGTAAGTAACATAATTTTCTTATTATCATATTTGACATGAATTCTTTAGGAAATCTTATTAAAATGATATTATAAAGATGCCTAAAACTAAAAAGTACAAGTATTGTAAAACACATAGGCAGTGCATCGGGTGGGCTGAACAGCAACTCTTTTTGTTCGAATCCAAGATGGCTTCCGTGTAACTATAATTAACTAGATAAAGATCGGTTGTTTTAGTTGGCGTAAAATTAATGTGCGACAATAACTATCAACTATAAATTATACTAAAGTACCCAGCATTCAATCACTCCTGTTGATACAGTTTCGCATTGCCTCATAAACTTGTCTCAGTGTTTACTTTGACTTTAGTTAATATCGTAAATCCTATATATTATCATTACTTGAAATTAATAAAGAGATGTCAACATTTTAGTACGATGTTCTTGTTCAATTTAATCTGCCTATACACGAGGATATCTTCAGAATTGCAATATATATATTAAAATGTTATATACATAGGCTAGATAGTTGTCTAGCATATTAGAAGTCTATAAAGTTTCATTATTAGATTTTTGACCATATAAAATCAACTTATTTTTTGTTTATTTCAACAATCACAATAAAATAAAGCGTAGATAAAATATAGTCCATTTTCAATTTTTTTTTTTTTATATTAATGCTTTAAGTCAGACTTCTCTTGTTAAATCGCAGTTTATATTCTTTTGGCACTAAATTGCATAGTCTGATTATGAGTGCGCTTCGTTTATTGAAAATTCTTTCAAAAAAGTATTACCTAGTCTTAGAGTCTTATAGTAATAAGTACCTACTCTTTTCGTCTTCGCTTCGGAATGTTGAACCAAAGCTGTGTCTGTATAATATCTAAAGTCGACGAATTTGACAGATTTCAAAATCTTCAATAGTCATCAAAAAGGCGGACACAAACTTCATTACTCATTACAAGAAAATTTTTCATGACATGACATGTTCTAATACGATTCAATATGACTCAGATTCAGTAATGATTTGGTATACTTTTTTAAATTAACGGAACAAATTGTATACTTTATAATTCTATTAAATCCTAAGTCTACAACATTTTTTCATAGAATTTGACGATTTCTTCAAAATCTAATTATCCTTACTTCATTTTACTTAAAACATTTTTTTCCTGGGTGTTACTGTCAGCAATTTTCTTACATTATATATTTAAATATAATTGTAATATTAAATTATTCTTATTAAGTTGATATACTTATTAGTGTTAACATCGTTTAGCGTTTATTTGTACCCAACGAAATATATATACGATGTAAATGTTGTCTTTAAACTGTTTACTATTTAAAATAGGGCTCTCAGTTCCCTTTGATACCATGTAAAATATTTTTTTTTTTGTTAAAAAGAATGAAAATAAGTTTATCATAAATTTTTTTATTTACTTTAATTGGTAATCCAAGAGCGCATACAAAATTAAGGATACAAATATAATTAAAATTTACTTAAAATAGGGCAAAATGGACAACACTCAACTCAACAACAATATCAAATATACGAACAAAACCAATGGTACCAAAAATGGGTATGTGTGGGTAAGTTTTGATGTGTGAGCATCTGAGATTATAAATTCTGTTTAAAATATTAATGGACATTTTTATACATATTATATGATAACTTTAACATTAAAAGTATTGACAAATAAGACAAGCATTGGTGGACCAATAAAATAAAAAACAAACAGAGATTTTAAATTAAAACTTTTATTTTCTTGCTTAATTTAATACTAATAAAATACATATTAAAACCGATTCCGATATCCGAAGTTACAACAAACAAACGAATCATTCCGCTTTATAACATACAAAAAAATTCGCCTATACTTAAAAGAACAAATTTATATAAAACTAATATTTTCCTTCACAACTAAGGTAAATAAAATAACTATTTAAGCTCTTAAAGCACTTACAGCACTTAATAAAATTACATGATCCAATGACAGCGCGGTATTGTAATGGTATAGATAAATAACAGAATTAATAAAATGATTGATAGTTCTTACAAAACAGGGTTGTTATAAAGGAGTGGTCGATATCGATAAAACAGACGATTCAGATAAAAATATTCAGATGTTTGTGTCGATAATTTATTGAATAAACTTTACACATACGTGTATTGGATGTAAATATATTTTAAATGAAATTATTCATTTCATTTTCAATAAATAAATGTTCATTATATTCTCAACAAAAAATTATTTTAATTCATTTGTATTAAGATTTTAGCCAGTAATTTATTGTAAAGTTAGTTTTAATTATTTTCTGTGGGCTTAATAACGTTGATAAATAGATTTGCTCGAATTATTCCAAACTTTAAAAGATTAATAGACATAACATTAATTATTTAACATCAATTAATAAGAAATATTTATTTTAATATTATATAGATATTAAACCATACATTTTATTATAAAATACTCTCAAAGTCAGAGTTTTTATAACTGTGATGTAATGTAATGTCTACATTACACATTTAGAAAGATATATTTAAAGTATGTTTCTCTGCGTTTTTAACTCTTTCCTGTCTAATGATGCCATATGGAATCATGTTTTTTTGTGGACAGCCAGAGCTATCTCTGCAGCGGGATCAAAATTACATATCTTTACGCCGATAAAGAAGATCACTACTGTCATTTTGAAGTGATTTTTGTAACCGGTGTCCTGTAAGTTTGTGATGTATCTCGAATCAAGTTTGTTGTGTTGGATTTTTTACCGCCAATTTTTTACAACAAATATGTCGTAGTGAAATAAGTAAGTTTGAATTATGATTTTATGCGAATATTTAGATATAAATAGTTTATCTACTTTTGAAATTTGCATTTGATTGGTATCAATTATATTATTATTCATATTTAACCTCAAAGAATATATTAGTTACTGTTTTTTTTTATGTTCATATGAGACTGATGACTCCATATGGCATCACCTCTATAATTATATATATATATATACATACAAAAACATAACAAATCTCTTAAAACATAAAAAAAAGTGACAAATCTCTTTGTTACCCTATATTTTGCTAAAAATACATTTTTTTATTTTTTTTATACTTATTCCTTAATTCAGCCAGGAAAGGGTTAATATCTTAAATTATTTGAATTCAACTAGAAAAATCCATCAATCCTCTTTATGTAAACGAAATGGTGATCTTGAAATACCTAAATAGAATAATAACTAAAACTCTTTCAATACAGTAAAATAAAATCAACAGCAATGAAATAAAAATCGGTTTATCTTTTGAAGAAACCACAGACAGATACATACGTTAAACACATAACACCACTTTTTTATGTCGGTTATTGATAGTTGATTATTCGAGAACATATAGTCTAAAACAGTTCAAAATAATAAAGGTTTTTGAACGCAGTGCGGCGCGGGCGTCGTCCCATTCATTGCGGTCAATTTGGCGTAATGTAATCAATTGCCGAACCAATAAAATAAATCAGACGGGACAGTTTTAATTGATACAGTTCAGTATTAACTGCGAACACCCGAGCGTGCTCGGTTTCAAAGAAATTACAGCAACCAGTTGCGTTATTGTGAAGTCGGGTCTTGAGATGGGAACCAATACTTTAATGAGTCTATTGATGGTATGAAATTGCTCTCCGCTTTTTAATCTTATTGTACAACGTTCATGTAATATGAGAGCTGGTGGTATCTAAGTATTGATACAATGAATTGATAGAAAGAAATTATTACTTGAAAAGATATCGAAATTTAAAATATTTGTATGTCACAAATAATAATAGTGAAGAATTTAAAAATACTACATTGAAGATAGATCACGATGAATACCGATAAAATGGCATAGTGATAATGTCTCACCGGTCACTGGTTCGAGTCCTGACCGCGTTTATTTTTCAATTTTAATTTAGAATAGTATTTCTTTAAAATTCAACTAATATATTTTGTCGACATAAAATATGACAATATGTCAAATATGAAAAATATGCAAAAACATCATCTAAAATATGTCGCATGTGAACATCAATTCAAATACTCACTCGTTCGCTAGGATTAATGACGTTTTTTTTCTAAACGCTCGTAAAATATATAAATTATCCATTTAAAAAAAAGATTCAAAAACAGGGTAGCATTATTTTTACAAATAGCCCTCGAAGCGTGTCAGAAATGTATCACAGCTTTTTACGCTAAAATACCTACTTACTACGGATTGGAATATATTTTCACTTTTAAATCCATTTTATATACAAATATTCCAATAAAATATTTATTTCAACATAAAACGTAATAATGCTAAGTGCTTTAGTTCATCTACATGACATTCGGTAATTTTCAAAATCTATTAAATACTAGCGATCACAAACGACTTTGCTTCACTTGAAATTATAAATCTTTCCAAAAAGTATCAATAAACTGTTTTTATAATACAAATATTATTTTAAACAAGCAGCGTAAACTTATATTGTATATAAACTTCAATTATTTTCTCTGAAACATATGCACGAGATATTTTTTTCTCTTTCTAATAGAATTATTTTGAAATCACAGACAGACAATTCAATATAATTTATATGTAAAAATTAATTTATATTAAAATAATAAAGAATATTTATTCCATTTCCAATAATGTGTTTTATGCCAACATTCATGGAATATAACATTAAGTATCTAGAAAAAAATATATTTTACATTTTGTGATAGAGAGAATTACATATTTTACAAATATATATAAACCGACTACCATGAATATTGTAAATTTGCAGCACTGTTTGTATCAATATATTTTAGCGAACGACAAATGGTGAATTGGACAAAACTAGGTTTAATCAAATTGGTTACAAATTACACGGGCAGCAAACAGTCAGTAACAATAAAATGAACTAGCCTTTGAGAACAGGAATGATTTAACGGGGCGGATGGCGTTTGTTTATTTACATATCGACTCAATTAACGAATGCCGCTCCTCATTATCCATTCAAAACGCAATCACAGCGTCCATGTTAGTCAATTTTCAGAGAAAACTTCATAACTGTGTTGACTTTACGCTCGGAAACGTATCGTAATGGCCTTTGTCGTACAAAAAGCGACTGATCCTGCCCAGATCCGCTTTGTACGCCCGTTTGCTTTAGTCACTTGACAACATAATTATCGACTGTGCACCGACGAAACTGGCCCGTATATTGTAAACTGGAAATATACACGTTTCTTTTGACATTCAATTTCTTGTTTCAATTTTTACTGTGACAATCTTAAGAAATGTTTAACACTTACTTCGTCCCAGATATATTTGTTGGCGTAAGAACGAAGTTTGTATAAAATTCTATTGAAATTAGTAATATTATTAATTGCGATATTCAAATATATACGTAGTGAACTTATTGTTATTAAGATACGCGGATAAAAACTGAAACTAGTATTTTTAATCTCATTAATAAAGATGTCAGTAAAGCCATTTGGGTCGTAATTAATGCAGTCTGAACTGTTGCAAGTATAAATACTTTTAACTATAAATGCTAGATGGCGTTGCCCTAGCTAGTAGTTTCCAGTTTTTCTAAGAGATGTCACTAAAACAAACCATAAAAACTACCATTTATAAATGTTTTTATTTAAAACCTTCTTACATCCATTTCATTGCCGTATCAAATTATTATCCTATGTTAGATTTTATATATTTTCCATTTCACACAACCTATTTTTGATAGTTGAAATTTCGCTTACACCTCAATAAGATTTATTATAAATACATACGTTTGAAAGTTTTTAACTAAACCTTAGTTCAATAATATATAACTAGATGTGACCAAATTTCCTTATATTTAGTTCACAGTAGTAATGGTTGAACTGAAATTATTTTGTGTGATTTTATGTATAATTAAAAAAAAAATTGCGCTTGACTACTACTAATAATAACCTATGCGATGTGTTTGTTTGTTCCTTTTCATCGAAATTCAAATCACAACCATTGTAAAAAAGTGTCACTTGAAAAAAATATCCAAAACTATTTCTTAATAAGGCAGAAACGTTACAAGAACACACTTCAGAATTTATAGAGGTATGTTTAAGTTAAAATAGTAATAAAAATTTGCGTTAATATTCAAGAACTCTGGGTCGTTCCGAATTCCAGAGTCAGATCAAAGGTATACATACGTATACATGGTACGATTAATGTGGTATACATTCGATATATCACACGCTGTTACCACAGCATTCATTGAAACGATTGTGACCGCAATACCTAAAATTACTTCTAAATTTATAAATTTCTAAAATCCCTTCAGAACTGAAAAGTCAAAGTGATAATATGTTAATACAGATCTATTTTCGTTGAATTAAAGAACAATTTTGTGAATAAATATTATGACAATAATTGATGGAATCTATTCAAGGTTCATTTTTTGTAGCATACATTGACAAATGCTGTAACATATTAAATCTGTCATAATGAAGCTGGAAAGTTGATGATGAGTAACATGATAAATGTGGTGTCTTAAAATAGCTGTACTTTTTATAGCTTGTCTACTGCAGTGAGATGACTTCGAACTCTTGGTGTTATGATTAGCGTTTAGATATTTTTTTCAATCAGCAGCTGCTCATTACCCTCATTATTAACAAAAATATTTTAAGAAAAAATAATTAATTTATTTAATTTAACCTCCTTACTGTTAAAAATATTTTTAACCGGGATAACATATTGTCTATTTTTACACTTTCACACATTTGACGTAAATCTTTAGTGCGAATGTAACAAAACAGAGAATAAATTCGACTAAGTATAAATATTTTTTATTAATAAAAATGTTTTAAATTATGTAAAATTGACAATTTTTATTGATCAATTGATTTTGTTGTTACAATAAAAATTTTTAATTATATATGCCGTAGATAATATATAAAATGATTATGAAATATATATACTTTTATTAAATGATTCCCTTAAAGTACAATCGCGTAGTTATAGAGACGCTTAAAAATAATATTTCAAAATCACATAAATAAACCTTTTTAAATTATATGTATTGTAATTATTTTGTAAATTATGTTTTGTGTTATTCACTGTACAGAGGAAGTAATCAGAATACTGTTGCGCTTATCTATTTGTAAGATGGTAGCTGTCATTAATTCAACAGTGTCTACATGTGCGGTGGAGTCAACCCTACGAGTGCTAACTTTGGTTCGTAAGCGTTAAATAGTTGAAGTAACTCAATGAAAGTCATTAAAAACTTTAATCTACTTCTTTATTGAGTCTGCTGAACCATGTAAATATATAAAATATAAAATAATGTTTACACTTTACAGTTTTACTTATTGCATGTAATAAACAATAAGATTTAAATGAAATTTACTGAAACACAACTCAAGAAGCAGTTGTTTCCGACAACGCACGTGCTTCAAGATGTGACTGCTTTTAAAAATTTATGCAATGCCTTATTCCATTAGTAGCCGGCAATTCTTAGTAGTGTGATATATTTCCCTCTTTTTATTATTTTTTAAAAACATAGTCTCATACTATAAAAATAGTCTTCACAACTAAACGAAACTAGTTGGGTAAATTCCGATGATAAACGTGGGTATAGCTGGATTATTTTATTTAATAGTAATCATGGAACACGAAAGTTTGCATACAAAAATAATCTTCACAGTTTGTGATTCCACAAGCATAGACACAAACTCAAATCAGCATGTTCCGTGTGGGAATCAAACCAACTATCTTTTATTCAGCAGATGGAGCAACCAACCACTAGGCATAAATTAATCGACTTTTGAAGGTATAATTACATTCAATTATATATTAATACAATTGGTATTTAAGGCTTCCATACATAACTAGGTACTTCAGCGCACGTTCGACAATTGTCAACAAAGTTTCCGTCGCATTTCTCCAGTCTTAATTGAAAATTCAATCATTTATTCATCTGATCGAAGTCGTTAAGGCCTTCTAATGGTTTGTTCCTTTTACTTTTTTACTTCGTATAAAATGGCTAATTTTCCTTATAGGGAACGAAAGTTATCGGTGCGAAATGCTTAAGGAGTTTTCAAATTCTTAACATCGCTTGACTGACTCGCGTGTAAGGCAAAGAAAAGTACCGGTGAGAAGAAATTTAATATAGTTTTAATTCAAATGTTTGTGAAACTATTCACCAACTTTCTCACCAGGGACAAAATTTAAACATTGAGTTAGCTCCCTGTTATATAATACTGTTAATTCTATTGGTTGGTTCTAGGAATTAAAAATTATTATATTATTTTTCTTAGTCTTTAACTTTTAATATAATTATTTATGTAAAAAACCATCATTAATATTTAAATCATACTTTTATAAAAAAAAATATATGCGTAATTTCTAATAATTTTGGGGTTTGGGTTTTTGTTATTTTTTTAAACCAGCTAAAATTTTCTAACTTTTAATATTTAAATTTCTTGACATCGATAAAGTTTTACCGTTTCCAAATTACCGATATGAAATAATATACATTATAAAATTATTAAAGAGTTCTATACGATCATTTTCTATGATAAATTATGAATACTCTAAAAATATTTTAAAAAATGAGATGTGGGTTTTTATTCCACTGTCATGTAACTCCGCAACCCGTCGACTTTTTAAAACAGTTGAAGAGCTGGAAAGTGACAGGGTATTTTTTATGCTTATAATATATCATCGTATGCTTATATAAGTATGATTATTGTTATAGAATTAATGACAAGAAGATATTAGGATTATTATTAATATTAAACATAACTAAACAAAATCAAAATATTAATCAAAAATTAGTTTGATATTAAAAGTAAAGTCAAAATTAATTTCGATACCAAGAATACCATTGAACAGAAATCTTACTATTTTATTTAGAACTTGTTATTTTATATCTAATTCAACATAATTAAATAAATTTAAGACTTTATTAATAAAACAGTATCATCATGTTCCAATATTTACCAGAGCTTGCAATAAAATCAACAGACATCAGAAATATGCCCTTGGGAATAACAAGAGGCAAAGGAAGAAATGCATTTATACCAGGCTTATTGAGTTTCCAATAAGGAGTGTTAATGAAGTAGCTTCACAATATTGTCGAAGCAAAACTATTTTATATTAATAACGGCGTGTCTATCGGCTTTGGGTACACGTGTTGTCATTTATTTATTAAAGACTCGATATCGGTACAGTCAATGTTTTATTGTTTATTGATTTTTTTAGCAAGTAGCACATATTTTTGACACAATTTTTTTTTGTTATAAAAAACATTAGAACATGTTTTTTTTATATGTGTTTCGATATTAATGATATACAAATATTGTTGACACTTAAAACAGTTATAGTTATTTGATCTTGCAAAATAAAAAAAATTTTAAATAGTGATATTATAACGAAATACTGAATAAGTGATTTAGTAACAAGACTTCAACATAATACTAGAATAACTTTGTTAATCAGACAAACTAAAACACGACAGCGGAAAGCACAAAATTACTTTTACTGTTGGAGAAGCGTCTGTTTTGACTAAGTCGTATTTGGTGGTACGAAGTTATATGTGTTGAACGAAGCAGCTAGATCGATTGAGGATCGGACACTGGCTGCTTATAACTCTTGTCTTGCCATTTGACCGAACGAATAGAAAAGACCTATCGACCTTAATCTATTGTTTCCTGAAATAGGCACTGAAAAATGAAAAATGAAGGCATCGAAAAAAGATAAGTTTCATTTTAATCATTTTCAATGCAGTTTATTTCAATGCAAGTAAAGACTTTTAATGTATATTTGAAATTGTAATACAAATATAATAATATTTCAGAAAATTTTGAAAGAATCCAAATAATTACATTACAGAATAATAAAATATCTTTATAACTCTTAAATGGTACCATTTGCTATCTCGGTTCTCAAGATGCGCTGAGAGCTCAAAGTTTGTGAGAATTTATTTCATTCTTATGGTACTATTATGCCGTTCTCAGCTACACAACATAAATAATAATGCGAGCGGTTATAGGGTCATTAGTTGAGAGCGGGCAGTGACGTTACAAGCCCCTCCTATCTCTCACGTACTGTATACACTACTGAGTTATATAAATTATTATTTCGTGATCTAATTTCATATCACTGAAATCACGAACAAATTTTTTAAATGTTGCCCTTAAAAACACTATATATTTAAAATAAAAAATAAATGTACATGCTGAACTTTTTAAAAAAATCTCTTCTAAAACACATTTTCGAATATAGTACATAATAATCTTAAGACAGTCTACCAGACCACTATCTGAACGCTTTGCGAGCGCCCATTGAATCCGAGATGAAAGCCGGGTCATTACATGAAACAAAGAAGAAAAGCCCTCAAACTGCTCATAAATCGTACCGTACTGTTTACCCACGTCAAGGCTTCCTAGGATGCCACCAAAGAAAACGCAGCCTAGTTTGTCAGGAAACGTAGCTGAAAGAAAACGTTTTAGTCAACGGAAAGCCAGACATAATACTTATTTAATTCACTCTAGTTCATTCAAAGAGAACATATTTCTATATATCTCAATATAATAATTATAATATTGTTTGTGATACCGAAAGTGACTTGTACTGTTACGTGTTAGAATGACACAAAATAAAGTTTGAGACCATTGATACTAACTATAACATAACTATAACAACTGTTGATACAGGGCCTGCTTACAATTGAATAAGGCATTACATCAGTGAGACCTGGCGGCTAAACTATATAGACTATCATTATAACGTTGCCTTGGGTATGTAATAACGTTTCGAAGATATATTTTTTTTATATAAAATAATAATTGTTATATTAATTTCGAAATATTAGTAGATTATTGTATACTTATATAATAATAATAATAAATGAACTAACACTGCTTTTCAGCACTTTGTAACATAAACCACTTAAAAGTTTATTTATTCAAGTAATAATAATAATATGCTTTTTATTGTACACCAATTAAAGAAAGAGAAAAAAGTACATTTACATTTTAAAATGACGTACAAAATTAGATGAAAGAAGTACCAAAATCAGTGCTCCTCGTCTTATCAAATATACAAAGATAAAAAAATCTAAGACTAAATGACAATCCATCATCTCAAAACACCTGTTTCGTGATATTCTAAATATCTTGTTTACAAGTTTCCGAGCTTATCGTAAATATATCAGTCCGTCGCTCGCTGAGATTCTATCTGATACTTAATTAATGTGACGTATGAAACAAGCCGCCGTACAGTTGGTTGGGCACACGCCAACATGTTCTTTTTGCTCCACACATGCGATGTAGAACTTATCTATGTATGTACCGCGCATTCTCTCTAGGAATGAGACAGTGAATGCAACAGCGACGACCACAAATCAGCAACCGCTTTGCTCTTTCACGGCCGCAAACGATTCTTCGACAAGAAATCGGTATCTATTTCGAACTTGATTACTAAACTGTTATCCTATTGTTCCCTTTCCTAGCTGCTGACAGTTGAACGTGTAAGGCAAGACAAGTTAGAAAAGATTTTACGCTTAATGTAAAACAGAGCGGGTCTAATTGTGTAGGTTGAGTCTTTTGTTGCGGCAGTCTATATGTAACTACGGAAGTTGAACACGGTCATTACTTGTTTTGTTCTGGCTATTCGGGAATTGGTGTTTTGTTTCTAAATCGAATTGTTAGAGATATCCTCTATATCACCGCTATGGGATTCGCCTAAACTTTGTTTCCAGATGTTCTATTGAGGTGTATTTCAAAATTGAATTGAGGCATTTTTTTGTTTTCATAAATGACAGTCTCAAATTAATTATTTAATTAGTTTTCCCTAAAGTACATATATTTATTATATATAAACACTTTGCCCGACTAGTTTCGAACCCATTCGGGGTCTTTATACATGAGAACTGAGCATGGCGGAAACGCGCCGTGAACAGTTCACGCCGCAATTCAAGACTACACGGAAAAACTAGTAATTACGTGATTACAGCTGGATAATTAAATAATATATAATAGTAAATATATCTATTGACTTTTAAGAATATAGGATTCCAGCTTTCTAGATTTAAGTTTACAATTCAGCAAACATCAAGTCCCTGCGTGTCTGATAAAATAATTCCTACTTAGACTTGTTATGCAATAACGATATTAATTAATAGCATACTAATGAAATGCTTGCAAGATGTTTCATTTCAAGATATTGGCAGCATGTTACTGTGCGCCTGTCTCCTAATAAAGTCAAAAAAATGTAATGTACATAAATACATGTTTGTGACATTTTTATTAATATTATCTTTTAGATGAATTCTATATAAACTTAACTGCAATAATCTATTTATAATTAAAGGCATTATAAATATGTAAATATTATTCTAGTAACAACTCAAAACTCTTAATATGGATAAGATAGTTTTATAATAAAGGAAATTCATGGCGTAGTTGGTAAGGCGTTTTAAAAGTTGTAAAAGAACAGAGCCTTAGAACTCGCAGCGGAAACTTGTAGCGATGCAATAAATGGCACGATCAAGCGAACTCGGAAAAGAACCAATTTTTATTACTATTCTATTGCACAATCTAAAGTTATAATGCAGCATCAAAGATGTATTTATTGTCTCTACTTTTATACTATTTTATATGGTTATAGATTATAAAAAGATCATTCTCAGATTTTATTTTATTCAAGAAATTTGGATTTGAAAGTGTATAATATTTTACAAGGAAAATTTTTCATTTTTCTCTATTTTCTTGATTTATGGCATAATACTGTCAGTATTATAAAATTAAGTTCTTGTATATGTATGTGAATATAATTTTATATATTATATGTAGTATATATTGTATATTGCTGTTCATGTGTCGTTTAATGTGTTGCTTAAATCACGTATAATTAGATGTGTCGCAACTGATAGCACAACTGTTGCAACACAATAGTTTTTTGCTAATTACTGTACTACTTCTCGTTGAATTTAATTTAATTTATTCTAACGCCTGATCTAGATTTTACGGCTTTTACTACAAAAACAGATGTCAATTGATAAAGCAGTTTTTACGTCATTCGACCGCTAATAAATGTATACTGATACAGACAAACAGATAATTTCTAAGCTTGTTATGAATAGCTACTGCCTGATATCTACATATATATTTTTCAGTTCCTTTACAAATATGTTCAAAATAATAATGGCAAAACAATTTATTTATTAGGTCTTAAGCATCTCGGAGCACCCTCATTCGGGGGGATTCGCTGGGGCGTCGCGGTGTGTGCTAACGCGATCCCGTGACGTCCCATTACGGCGCAGAAGGCAACCGTTGGTTTTTTAGTGGGTAGCCTTAAAAATGGCAGCATCCTCTATGCTGCCGGGTAGTCCCACAGCACCCCCCGGCCGTCACCCCCCTGGGCCGACGGGGTACCCGCAATAATAATGTTAATTGGCTGACGACTGACGAAACCTCTAATGAACATTTGTGAGAATCAAAGTGTCACAAAAGATATTTCACGTTGAGATAATAATGTTATTTTTCTAATATAATTGTTAATAAACCCGTTATTTAAAGCTTATTTAAAAAAATATATTACAATTTTGAAACGAAGAAAAATCGCGAGACGGATGATTATATATTGATGAAATATTTGTTTTAAAGTTATTCAATATAACCACAAAAAGAATATGTGGAAATTGTTATTTTTTTTAATAATTAATTTTAAATTCTTTTAATGTATTATATTTATATAACTCACAACTATTACTTCTTTTCTAATGAATTTATACTTTTAAATTTCTATTCTAAGCTATTTCTTACATAAAACCTTAAAAATAAAGATATTTATAAAATAAATAAATATATTTCATAATATTATTATCTGAACCGAAACACAACCAATGACATGAAAACTATAAAATAAAGTAATTTTATTACTTTCCCAACGCCCACTTTGTTTCTTGATATTAGTGTTGCATCATCATATCAGTTTCTTAAAGATATCGTATATTATATTTTCTTGGATCTTATATCAATGATAAATAGAGCGAAATAAACACAAAATTTAATTATTATTTTATTATGTATTATATATTTTATATGCTAACTATTAACAATACTAACAATATAAAGCGGAAAAAATATATTTATAAAACGTGGTAATCTACTAATACGTGGTAAACTACAGGATGGATTTAAAACGTTCTTTTTGTTCATAATCTTGAAACCTCTTGAGGAAACCTAAGGATAATTGGCATTACGCAACTATTTTGTGCAAAGACAATAATGTTGTTATTTTATAGATTTATTATAATCAAAGCCAGTTACGATATTCATAGAGTTTAAAAACAATAAAATATACTTAAATTTATAATGAACTAAAAATAAATTAAAGAACGGTCTAATAAACTAAAGTATCCGATCAGGGTACTCTAATGTCAGTTTTATTTGTATTAATTTCTTCCGAATCTCGACCTCTTCGTTTCAAAACGTTAGAACAAACAACCTTCTGGTTAATTAAAGTATGAACTGTCGGTGGATGAAAATTAAATAGGCTTTAACAAATTGCGTTGAAATGAGGGTTTAGGTTCAAGCTTTCTGCTAGTGTCTGTACTTTGTTTTGTTTTGCTATGGTCACTTTTATGTCGAAAATTGTATTTACGCAACTGTTGTGTAGTTCGAGTAATCAACAATGTCCTTATTATTTCTGAAGCGGATTTTATTCGAGTTAAAATATATTTTAATAGAAGTAATGATAATTGCATATATTATGTAAAAGATGAATTGTAATCTCTTGATTTTTTAGAGAGGAAATCCTTGCGTCATATAGTGGGTGTGACACTATGCGGACGATGCGTTCTCTTATTGGAGTTTGAAACAAAACGAGCGTGTCGTATGTAGGCGATGGCTCGTTGAAGTGAAATTATATGCACTCAACAAATACAGCCGACTCCAGCGTTGCAGCGCCAATTCACCAAATGTTGTGCATTGCATGTAGCCGATAAATTTTCTCACGCGACTCTCTTGCCAATAGCAGGCAATAAATGTACAGAATGAACTCTGATTTAAACATATTCATACGATTTTTTTCATATGCATGCCACTTTAATGTCGCAATTTGCGAAATATATGTCTTTTCGTATCTTTTGAAGATGGAATAAGATAGCTTAGTACTAAGTGAAAGAAATGTATAAAAGCTATTTCGGGAATAAGACTATTTTAAATAGAAAATTCTGAATCACGAGCTGGATATTTCACGACAATCTGTTGAGTGGTTCTCAAGATACGAGACAAAAGAAAAACTCACAAAGATGAAGACTTGTGAGACCTACTTGCTATTAAGAGGACACACTCGGTTTCACTAAATCTCAGATTCGTTTTTAAAAATTCTACATTAATTAAAGTTGAGTAAATGACTTTTGTGCTTGCCTAATTATGATTGCCTTATTATAATATATTAGTGGAGTTGCAATTGTGATACTTGCTTTTAGAAACGGTGCACCTGTTCCCCTCTTATTTATATCCTGGAGTTTGATTCACATCACATGCATCTCATTATTTCTAGTCTAGATTACGTGACGTCTATCGCTAAGCAGTCATTCTCAGAATAAATATCACTGAAATATATTTAAGAATTCCTAACAGTCAAGCGCACAATAAAATTTATAAACTATTTAAAGCCGCCATCACGGTCTTTGTAATAAAATTGCGTGAAATTATAATCATGATATATAAATGTCATTGAAACCATCATTAAAAATATGTCTCTAAAAATACATCGAACATATCTCATATACATGTGATTACAACATTCCGAGAGAGGAAAAGAAAGAGAGAGAAATAGAGAGAGATAGAGAAATAACTATTTTTGCCGTGATACGTAAAATTAGACATAATTGTAATAATTTGTTATTATCAGTACAAAATTTTGAGATTGGTATCATTTTCATTATGAATCTATAACAAAAGCTGTTTGACGGATACACTATCAGCGGATGAACGTCGACCGCATTCGATGAGACGATAACACTGAAACAATTAGCGTTATCCAAGATCAGTTTCATGAAACTCAATATTCACTAAAACATAAGCTACATACATACAAACATTCATACAATGAATGACATACTTTTGAATGACGTGTCTAAAAATATTTACAAAATATTTATAATAATTTTTATTTCACAGTTGAAATGAATTTAAATTTCGGATTTTGTGGTTTCACTGCAGATAAATTGATATTTATTGATACTCGAAGCTATATTAATATAAATCTCAATAGCTTTAATGAAAACATAAACGTTTCTTAAATAAATATAATGGCTGGAAAGCTGTATTCACAGATCCATTTAAACAGCCGCATGGCGACGTCAAACCTATTCGCTTATACTTTTGAATTTTTTATTTAATTTTCGCACTCATGGGCACGTGTAAAAGTGTCCCTATCAACATTTGCATGTTTCCTTTGGGAACCATAGCGTACAAAATTGAAAAAGTAGTTACAAAAATTGATACAAATATATTTTTATTAAAACGCGAAGTAGAATACTGCATTCGCAATAAAAATTAATTAATTTAAACAACGGACTATGCTGATCTTATCTCGGAATCACTTGGCAGGTTGCATTTAAGCAAGCTTTAGTAAAAGCCGGTCGAGAGGTGCGAAGTGACTTTCCAATTATGAAAATAATAAGACATCGAAAGAAGTGCCATCTATGCGTCTTTATCTAGACCGAAGACAGTTTCATAGTCAGCAAATTTGTTTTAGGTAGAACAAGTCTTTTTATTAATTCAAGAAACGTTTCTACAAAATATTTAAACTTTATTGATTTAAATTGAAAATTTAATTGAACAAAAACATTATATGAAAGCGATATTGCTTTTCACGGGACATTCAAAACAAAATGATAAACTAAACAATTAATTCTGCAAAAAGGTAGAATGGAAAATACGCTAAACGAATGCAAATACAGTTATATCTGACCCCTTTAACCCAGCAGCAGCCTCTCCCGAGCAAAACAACTCGTCATAAATATTGCCAAACCGCAGCAGGATAGAATCGAATATGAGGGGGAATAAAAAAATATTAAAATTTGAACGGTCGCAATCCCGGCTATCGCTATCAAAGCACGTCCAATCAAAACGAGACGTGACAATGAATCAAAACCTTTCCGATTCTGTGAATAGCTCCCTAACTTATTGGCGCTTCTTTATTTGTTGATTGCTGTTTGACACCTCCGCAGGACTCAAATCTGTGGTATTTTTATTTAATTAACTTATACTGTTTGCATCACGTTTGTGGGCGGCAAGGGTGTAACACAATGCTGACTAATTTACGGGAGGCCTCACTCGGTTTCCTTTTATAGGAGTGGCTTTTCGTTAATAACTTCGTTTTTTGAATTTATGAAATTTCATTTAAAAATTCTGCCCACTTAGCTACAGTTCCAAAACTCGCTAAACATCTTTAATTGAAAGTAACTGCACAGTAAATACGGGCCAAGCCAAATTCGCTTTGCAGAGCTGCGAGAGATAAGACGATAATAATTCTTCGCGAAATGTCACGAAAGTTAATAACTGATAAAAGTTTCGTCCCTTTCTTAAATTTTAATAGAAATTTAATTCTGAGTTCCCTATTCGATGCCGATAACGAAACTAGCTGCTGCAGTCGAACTCATTTTGTATTTCATTTTGCCAATATCCTAAGTTAGTAAAAATGTTAGGGTAACATGAGATAAAAATACCATTCTAGCAAGAAGTAAATCTAGTAGATATTTATGAGGTGCACCTGTACTCATACAACCCTTGTTAATAGATAATATAATAGAAGGTATTATCAATTTTTAAGTCTGATAACCCGCTCACAAGATATTATGTGCGCGCCACGCAAGTTTGTAATTGAAAAAGTTTCCGTCGTTTTTAACGTAAAGCCTTTATTTGCTTTTCAATTTGTTTCACCGGTCTGGAGTGCTGTACGTGTAATATCTAGGGCAAGTTTGTTTATAGAAAATTTTACATTTTACAAACTTGCTCGCCCACCGTACCTTAGTTATTAAAGTTATAAGTATCTTATATGTATGTTTTATAATGGGCCCTTATTTTTAGTTCCAAAAGTTTAGTTTTGTTCTACTTTCGATAATAGTTACAACTAAAAATCGATTAAATAATTGATATAAATTCTAACTTAGAATTAGAAATGCTGTAATAATTACGTTAATTAAATTATAAATACATGTTACTGATAATTACAGACTGAAAATATCCAACAATATTATATATTGACGATGTCATAGGGCCATGTTATAACATTAGTTTTTATTAGTATGGCATAACGTTGCACAATAAACGCCACGTGTACGGAACATGTGAAACAATAATGTATTCTAGTTCCCTAACCGCGTGTAAATACAACACCATATCATTAGGGCTTCCATAAGCAACGTCTATTTCACAAGGCTTATCGATAACATACCTCATACTGAGAGCCTCTTGAACTATGATAAGACGATTTATGGCTAAATCACAATAGGTTCTATGTTAGAAATTCTAGTTACTAATAATACAATATCTTTTATTTTTAATCTCTCTTAATAATATTATAATATGACTACTCTCTTTTTTTAACTTGGTTATCGGTTTTTAGTATGTTAAACAAAATTTTAAATAAATATTCCCAAAATTATTAATAAAGTACTTCTGTTTACCACAATAGCTGACGTCAGCGCGCCTCACTAGAGATTAAAGATTAAACTTAAAATAAATGTCTCTAAATTGAATTAAATTGTAATGAAACTTAGTTTTTATATAAATTATTATAGTAAAACCATATCTAAAGCAGTGTGTGAGTTTTCAGTGGTTGCAATCTTAATATATTTATTACTTTTATAAATCATAGCATCCTGCGACTTTACTTGAATGAAAAGGAAATGGTTGCCTGAAAATTTATAACTATTATAAGAATGGTTAGTCCACACTGTCTTAATTTGTTTAACTTGTAATCTTTTTTGGTCCTGTTTTATCGAGACGTTTTTATGGAATAAAAATCCATCCAGTACTTTTTACATGATTAAGACGAGCCATCGACATATACAGACAAACTAACATTCATATTTATAATATTATTATATATTATGTTTTTAACTATAAAACTTTAACATAATTGCATCAGTTAAAGGATAATCTATATTTTATAGTGCTATAGTGCAATCTTTCTAACTATCTCGTTTGAAAGGTGGGACTCAGCAAAAGTAGAGTCAGCAAAATCAGTACAATTCATTGTCGATCGTCCAAGCGGAACGAAGCGGGCTGCGGGCATCCGCGAAATGGCATTCGTTTTCATACGAACTGCGTTGCCACCAAACTTAATTGCTCTATTGTTAATTACGTAACGTTTCAACGTTCACCGCATTGCATTGTGACTAATTCGCATGAGACCGCTATTAATTATAAGTTTTAATATCGGCAGTTGTGAAGCAATTGCATTTGCAGCGGTCGAAATCCTCTGCATTGCTTTGCACTTTGCTGCTTGTTTCATGGATATTAAACATTTCGGGTTTGTTCACAAAGACGCGTTTTGATTTGACATGTAGTTAAACTTTCAGTGCTACAATGTGACATATAAACAATAGGCCCTCCTAACTCTTCTAATATTCGTACAAAAGTAATCACTAACTGTTAGTTCAAAATGGAAAAGATATATAATTCAATAATAAATTGATATGATAAAATTAAACGTAACCTTTTAATATAAGGTTGTTGAACAAAAACTCAAAAATGTTTTTTTGGGTATTATTTATTTGAGTTCATAATGTTCTTAAAATTATAGTGTCTGTACACTGTACTCACAGCTACTAATTTAAAGGTAAATAACATCACAGAGCGTGTCGTGGCGAATTCGTCTCAGTCAGTCGATTGAGAAATTACAAATGCAACGATTAGTTTAAAACGAAAGCGAGTCATCATTTATCTTGGCGGGACAATCCGATTGGTTACAGCCTGAGTTGAGTACGATTATTTATAACGAGGTAATTACGTCCCGTCCCGTTCCGTACAGCTAAAGATGCGCATCCTCGACAGAAGTGCGTCATAGTGCTACGTCAAACCTGTATGAATTTAATCATTAGAGTCCAGCGTACATTGTAGGTCGCTTCCTAGTTGCGTTCTATTCATCAAGTCGCTTTGTGTTTTAGTTTTGTAATTATAATTGTATATAAATCATTATTGCTCGAGGATTACACTTTTTTCTATTTATTTCAAATTTGAAAGTATTCATTTTAGAAATAGTAGAAAATAAATGACTCGAGAACCTCTTAGCGTTTATCTGGACACGTTGTCGTACACAAACATGGTGCCACTTATATAAACAAAAAAATATATTATATATTTATATATTAATTAATATCTAATAATTTCATACTAAAAACAGAAAAAAGAACACCCATACACATATATGTGTATATAGGTAAATATACATATGAATAGTTAACTAAAAGTTGTAAAACTTTTTTTACTTTTTATTTATTTAAATATGGTTGATCTAAGTAGTGCTCTTTTAAAGCAGTGTATTTATTGTTTTTTCCAGATAAGTTTTGTATTGGATATCATAAATTGAAGTTAATTTTTAAACTCTATTTAATTAATCAAGAGTATAGATTAAAAATGAGTATTGTTAGTATATTCAACTGTACAAAAGCCATTAAAATGCCGGATGATAAAGTTTTAATTTATAAAGTTCCCAGAAACAGCGGCTGTCCATTTTAAAGTGGGCTATTTTTAAAATTTCCAAATAGAATATTAAAAACATTTGCCCGGTCCATACAGTCGCGTTAGTTACAACGCTTACCAAATAAATAATGTATGAGATATTATGGTTTATGTATGTATATATTTGTTTGAGGTTTAACCATTCATGTATAACGCTAATCCAAATATTGTTTTACTGAAACACTTTCTAACATTGAAGATCAATTGAAATTGGTTTAAATTTTATAACTCCACACCATATAAATGTAAATGGTACATTAATTCACTCGTTTAATATTTAAGATTGAATTACATATACCATTTCTAAATAAATAAAGTCTCGAAGCGTAGACACGAAGCACTTCTGAATATACCTCATGAAATAAATAACAGCATTGCCCTTTGAGCTATTACCAATATCTACCAAGAAATTGGTATATCGTGTATGCAATAAATAATAGAGCCAGATCGATTTCACCAACGCTTTATAAATAAATAAGTACAAATGGATGCTTTGGAAGGGAATTAGGCTCACTCCATATAATACAAATTGCTGAACCATGTAACTACCGTGTTTATTATTGGGGTGATATCAAGGAATAGTGATGATGAGTTCAAGCAGTAGTGGTATAGAGCTTTATTTGGGAATGTTGATATAATAATAGATATTTTTTTCTAAGATTTACATGAGTACTGTACATTTAAATAAAAACTATTTTACGGATGTAACTCGCGTTTATTATTACATTTAAAATTATAACCCGACGTATTTCAGTAAGCGTGTTCGCGGACATCAACAACTCGTTTTATATAAAATGGTTTTATTTAAATAATACAAAATAACCGTTTAAATGTAATATTATGGATTTGGAAAAACTTTAAATGTAATATTATGGATGTTATTAAATTAATATATACATATGTTCATTATATATGTCTGTAATATATGGATTAGCTAAATGTCTGGTTGCATTCGTGAGTCAGATAAACAGTATATCATTACATCTCAGTATAAACGTGTTATACGTCAAAGACCGCGTTATGAGATGTATAATGTATATTTACGAACACAGTATGTATATTACTATTTTAATCACACTTACATATTGTATACCTTGTTACTATTTCAATGTAGTACTTGTATAATATATATTTGTGCCAATGAGAACTGTATAAATTGTGATTTGGGGTTTGCGTCTATACAAATAGAAATAGGAGCTTCATTTTCGACATTTTACTAATATTAGTTTAAATGAAATGATATTAATTATAGATTGAATAAAATATTATATAAAAATGTCTGTGTTTAAATATTGAATTGATCATTCGAGGGTTATAATTCTCATCATATTGAACTATACAAAATAGAGAAAACCTAATATTTGTACATAATTAAAAAGTAATAATGTAATAATATTTTTATATACTTTTATAAACCTTAAAACCAAGGGCATATCAGTACATTAAACATCGTAAGATAAAGTAAAACATAAAATACAATCCGCCGACAACATGTAACAAGCAAGAAAATAAACAACCGAATTGAAGAGAAAACTCATTTGTTTTCATCTAGGAACAACAGCTACTTCTACCTGACACAGCAATCTTAAGACTGCAAGTCCCCGATATTGCAAAGACGTGCTCAAGATGCAAAACCGCAAGCAAAGGTGGAGACGTATGTCTCGTACGACATGCCATCATCATAAATAATGTACTACCCACCGCACCTGAATAATTCAACGGTGACGGCCACTTTATTAAATTTGTTGTTTTATGAAAATATCTAGCGTCGTTCCCTCACGAATTAATAAAAAGGCAATATTATCATAAGAGAATTGAAAAATCAAAACGTCTTGAGAAATTTTCGATGAAATAGCTCATCTGTGTAATATTTTAATTTTGAAGATTATCAGCTTTCATTTTTTGTAAAGGAATTCTCAAAGAAATAATTTTAAAGAAATACAATGAAATATCCTACTTTTCTAAATAATACTAAATAAAAATTATATCTTTAAAATAAAATAAAAATCTTTATATATTACAATAAAAACAATCCGAGTTTCGTGCGGCAAAATCTTTTAAAATTTCTCATAATTAACAATGATAAAAAGCACCCCCTCCCCGTATAACGAGAACGCAGTTATAGCGGAGCATTTCAATTTATTACTTTAATCTCTAAAGAAGTGAAAAAACTTCTATTGAGACTCGAAGCAGATGGTCCGAGCTGTGTTATACAATCTCATTGCATCTCTACATCGCATCTCTACATCTCTACAAAGTGAATAATGAAGAAAACGATGACTCTAGTGTAATTTTGGCTTCGAATTGAAGTAACTTTTGATGCTACTTTAATGAATGCATCGCGAACTTTCCCGCTCACTTGCAATTTTCAATTTTCAGGCTACATTTCTTGTTTTTCATTAGGGAATCGGCACCGCAACAGATTTCATTATGATATAATTACACAAGTTCAGTTTTGTTGAGTTTCAAATTATTATGTAAATATTTTACAGTTTTTGATGAATAATATGCTTTATTTTGAATTTTGTTTCGACGTTTTTTTTATTTATTTATAATTTTAATTTTTGTATTGCAAGATGATATGATTTAATAAAATTCAAAAAATATAAATTTGCCTACATAATACTATTAAATTGTACAACTCAATTATAATAGTATAATATAACAAAAATTTTAATGAAAATAAATATAAATAGTTAATTTTCGAAATTTTTAAAAGAGCGCCATCTGTTCAATAGCAACGTGAACTCGTTAATGCCTGCAGCTCAAAAAGTTTAAAAACAACAGTGCAAGTGCATTATTGAACTATAATTTATATTTAAAACCATTAACCAGTGTATAGGTAAAGGAATTACGCGTTATTTAAATATATTCTTTTCAAAATATTAATAAAACTGTTTAAGTATATAAATATTGATCATTTTTAATAATTATATTATATTATATAATATAAAATAAATATCATCATTTAAAAAAGTATTTAAATCTGATGTACATTAATAATATTTTGAAGAGATTTTTTATCTACATGGTGAGGAAAATCAAAATATCTATAATTCTTTATATCTCACTATCTTATCACAACGGCGATAAAACTACGCTTTACATGCCAAATATGTTTTACGCAGATTTTGAAGCAGCTCTTTATAGAAGATATATTAGGATATTTTGAAAAGAATATTATTTTTTGTTATGAAATAAAATAACGTGTTACAAATTAATAATTAATAAATACAATATTAGGCATATAAAAATAAATATTATTTCATATGTATTTTTATTATTATTATTTTTTTTAAATATACGTATAACTATATATTATTTAATCGCTGGGAGTTTTGTTGAAACTTTTATAACGTCTTAATGCAATACTGATACGAATAAAAATATAATCAAATCAATCAATCATTTATTTGTCAACTAAAGATGCGGGTACAGTAAGAATATGTAACTAGAGGGTTCATTTAAACGATACAAAATAATTATGACAATGTTTCTACATACTACGCAAGACTATATACTACGCAAGTAAATTGCAAACTTTTGTCTCTAACAAGCTAAAATCTCGTAAAGTGTAAAAATAACCTTATAAAAGGAGATACAAAGTGAACAATCGGGGGAGCGTGGTTAAGCCAATGCTCTATAAGTGGCTGTCAAAGATTTTTAAGTGTCTTCGAACAGTGAATAGCTGTATAGCTGCCACTTGCACACGAAGCCTGTTCGTTCTTATGCTCAAGTGTAAGGATTTTTCCCCTTTTGCACTACACTTTGAACTTAAAACTTAACCGTAAGAGGTCATGCAGACTTGCAAAATAAAATTACAATTTAAAACGCCTCACTTTTTGCAATATATTTTCAAAATAATGAATTTAGAAACTAGATACGTTAATAGTATTATTATTCGTTCAATGAACACAAAACTTTTTTAATATCTCATAATATCTAATTAATATTAAATTTGATATTCAACTCAGAAATACTAATAAATCTCTGTAAAATGTAAGTAGTCAAACTAGGTCAGTTGGGTCAAGAGTTACAGTCCCTTGCGAAGAACTCCTTGTCACTTTAAGCTTGGTCATGCACTACTTATCGTCACTCGAATGTATCTTACAAAATCTAAAAGAAATCTTCCGACCCTTTCATAAATCTTCCAACAACACTATAATAATATTTATGATAAAATAAAATATTTTCAAATTACGGTATTGAAAACAATTAATGATTTTATAGTATTTTTTTAGAATTTCACGTTTCTTTTGAAATAAAACAATTTTTTACGGATCAAATTCGCGTATAATTTGTTTTCATTTTAATTTTAACCCGATGTTTCGAATGCTTTGCAGCAATCGTATTCACGGGTAGACGAGATTTAAGTGTCTGTCAGTTAATTAATCATCGATTTTATATTTGAAATTCATTGTAATGGATCGCTTCAGAATCCCAAATTTGAACTCATAACCATATTCTAACTAGCCATAAATCAGCAAACCATATCCTAGGTCCCCAACTCCAACAGCAATTAAGACTGTACCAGCAGCAAGCTGGAACGAATAGTACTCTTCAATCAACGAATCAATCTACTATCGAATGGCCGCCACTTGCCAGCGACAGCTCAACAAATTTATTACACTTGATGTTAGTTTACGAATTTGATGCCTTGATCTTTATTTTATTGTTTATATAAAATTTATCAAACTAGAAGCTCGTATCGTATCTGTTTTGGATGAAAGCAGTATTTTATCTAAATCTTTACAGACTGTGTGATAATAATTTATTATAAAAATTATATTTTTTTTTAGATTAATTTGAATCAATATATTATTCAATATATACATATATATTCTTAAATTCATTCATTCTACAATAAGAACGTATATTTTACACAAATGATTTTATATTTCGCTATAAACTTGGTCACGGTTAAAATGCAACCAAATATCACTCACGAAAATCTTGGAACATACAAAATAAAATTTAAGTTTACTACTAAACTCGAGCATTACCCCCTCACCTTACCGCTCTAGCACGCAGCAGCGCTTGACTTCTTTAAAGGCAATGTTAGTAAAATGAGAATAAAACTAAGGTGAATATGATGCTAGCGCTTACATCGCTTCAAACTCATTATGAGTTTTGTTAGCACTTAAAGCTGGTAAAGGTGTAGTGTGATTAAGTTGAACAGACGTTGGCCCGGCTGCCAAAACCACTTCAGGCACGACTCTACGGTATATTAGAGTTTGGCAATAGTCATTTCAGAAGGTAGTGTTTACTTGCTTTGGTGTTAATTCCCTTCCTATTAATTAAATCATTACATTATTTCGCAAGACATTTATAGTATTAGTAGTATAAACATTTGTTTACAAAAATATAACTACGTACAATAGAATGCCTGTTTAAAGTAAAAGATATGTTAATTTATGTACCAAAATTCAGGTATTATTTGTATATACTAAGCACATATGCGTTTATCTACAGCCTGACTGATATCAAACATGACTGTATTCTACAATGTGACACACTAATCTAGAAGGTACCTTGTTACTTTTTGCTCAGGATTTGAAGACCTCTAAACTATAATACTCAAAAAAAAACCGACCCCGGTAAAGAGTTCCCAAATTTTGTCATCTTGAAAATGAAAACGATGTTTTAAAGTACGTAAATCAGTATTACGAATTTATATAATATATATATATATATATATATATATATATATATATATATATATATATATATATTTTATTTTCACCACATTAAGAATAATTATTGAATCTACTCCTTCACAATATAAACATATATATATATATAAGGGGCCATATTTGTTTAGCACTGACGTTCTCGAGATTACATTATTTGTTACTTAACCACCCACGAGACGTTTTGATAATGTTTCTTAACAATGTAATAATAAATTAGTGTAACAAACATTATACTTAATCCTAGCGCGTAATAATAAGACGTTGAAACAAGAACCTACATTTATAACTTATTCATTTAAGAATGAAAAATTCATCAGCGCGAAGTCGAACACGTGATCTATCATACGTTCAGTTTAGTTTTTTAAAATTTGAATAAACTTTACATGACTTAACATGTTTATATACAATTTGAGAGTTACCTATTATTCTATAGGAATTGTCATAATATTTAATCAGTTATTCGTTTTAAAACTCCATAAATAAAAATGCTTGTTAAATGTAACTCTACATTTATTCCATTGTTTCAATGCTAAAATATTCAATTGTTCTCTAAATTCTATTCTACAGTCTAAACCCCATGCGGAAACAAATAAATTCGCCAAATAAAGCATTAGATGTTTCTGGAGTCACGTGACGGCGAAAAGGGGCCAACAAATCTCAAGGAACCGCTTGTCTCCGTATCTTTCGGCGATTTACCTGAAAATAAAAAACAATTGAATTAATTTACGACACTGGACGTTTGCCAAACATTTCAAATACTGGTCTAAGTTGGTCTAGCCGCAAAATGAATGAAACGAGTTGACGTTCTAAGGCGTGCTGATCGGTTATCAGAAGCTTAGGTGAGAATAGACAATATAAAAGTCATTTATAAGCTGTCATCATGACGACAGAGGCGTGCCAAGGCGTTTTACAATAAGCTCATCTATCAAAGGGGAGATATAATGAGACGCAACTTTACCATACACCCAAAATTCTTTAAAACCATTATTACATAATTATAGATAATAATAAAGAATCATATACTTTTCAAGTAGATGAAATATTACTAAAATGAAATAATAGAAGTGTCTTATTTTCTACAAATATTAAGATTAATATTCTCTATAATATTTTCTGGTAAACAAGATTAATTAATATTAATGTGAGTGTTGATTTACGATACCATTCTAACAGCGATCGTAAGACAGTGTCTCAGCACGTGTGAGTTAATTTAAGAAAGTACCGATCGGTTTTAGACAGCGAAATAACGGGAATTCTCTAGTCACATGACGGTCTCAGTAGCCAACGGGGCTCTCAGTGACGCACACAAAACATTTAAATATACTATAACAATTTGCGGGTTTGAATAACAAAAATACTTCAAATCTCTGTTATAACATAATTCTTCCCAATGATGCGTTATGTCGCTAATTAGATAGTCTAAAATCCGTCCGAACTGTCCGGTGATTAGTCTTAAATTTACAGTTAACAAACGTCATTTAAAACATCAAAGTATTTTCTTTCAATAAATTTAGTGATAAATATAGTGTTTATAATATCTTACTTTAGTAATGGACACACATTTATTAGGTTTAATATTATTAAACTTTAACTTTATTGTCGTGACGCATCCACAAGCCGCGTGACGTGAGCTACCGGACTTAGATCTCATATCAATACTGTATAACATTTAATTTATAAACATATCAATAATCAGAACTCCGTGCTTAAAACGTGATTATAGTAAGATTAATTTTATCACTAATCAGTAAATATTGTTGTTTTTAACTTTGTTGTATATCTTCAGTTCAAATTCTAGTAATTACACACATTTACACTAATGAGTTACGTAAAACAAATTTTCTGTTTTGTCACTTGTACACCAAGTGACAAGACAGAAAATTTATTATACTGGATATATATTTTTTATTAGTACGGGGGTTAATGTTTGTAATAATAATATTTTATTTTCTAGAAAATAATATTATAGGTCTAAAAACAAAACCGTCTTAATATTAAATTAATAATATTATCGGACTAATAATTGACAAATCTTACATCCTTACTAAATTCCTTTCAAACTAATATTGGAATATTATTAATAAATTTTATTATATCTGTAAGACTTATAGATTAAAAAGATAAGTAGATAATTTATAAATAAATTGTATTTGAAGTATATGAGTTGAATAACCTGATCCTGGAATGAATAATGTTGAAATAATTTGTAAACTGCTAAAGTATTTTTTCCTCAAAATTAATTATAAGAAAAAATGTACAATTTAAACTATTTGCATTGTTGAATGATGAGATGAATAAATCTTCTGATTACCCTTTATTTATTTAGCTCTAATTTTTTTATTTGTGATGTGACTACTATAACTAAAAATATTGTGAAATATATTTTTACTTAAATTTTAACCAGACTCGTCATGCTCAGAGCTCATGAATAAGAACTACAAATCGGTATCGAAACTAGCCGGGTAAATTGTGATAGTATTTGAGTAAGTACAAACGTATAATCATATAATACTAATCATGGACCACCAAAGTTTTAATACATAACTTCAATCATTTATAAAATATATCTAATTTAATAAATAACTGAAATCGAAAAAGGTCTCATGCCGTATGATCCATTAGTTGTAAATTTAGGCGGTTAAACATTTTTCTATTTTACGGGTTCAAAAATATTTTAAACTAACTTTAATTTGCTTCGATGTTCTAATAAGAAAACCTTTCAAACAATAATTTATGCTTATACGAGGCTTCGAATAATGAATATTTATTTCCAGCTTTCATTTAGCAAGAGAAAAGGGCATGGGAAGCCACTACAATTATCTCTGGCCAACAAAAAGAGATTAGGTTTTAATCCTATCAGAATATAATGCCTCTGGAAACTCCAACAAAGCATATTCCTGAAATATACGATATTTTATGGCATTACGTATTGATATATTCTACCATTTACACCTATTGTGTTCGGAATATCAAAATGCCTCTTTTTAATATTGTTTTTCTAAATCCGGTAAACTCAATTCTATACATTTTATGTTAATTTTGTTATTGTTTCACTGAAAATATATATTTTGTTTTAATAACGTGGGGTGGCTATTATATTTGATAAGGTTTTGTTTCGGAATAATTATATAAATCACATCAATCAGATCATCTAGATCGGTATCGAGGCATTTGTTTTAATAATTTAATGCACGGGTCATCACTTTCATTTGTTATTTTATTTGCTTAGAGTTTCCAGGACATTAACATGTTTTAGAGTTTCTATAATATTTACATGGTAACGTATTATCAGAACCTATGAGATTTTTCAAGAATTTTTAGAGTATTATTTTGTTTACAAAAACTTATCTAAAGTTCTCATTAAGGTCTATTATGAATACAGTTGAGGAATTCAATATTAATGCAATGAAAGAAGTATATTTAATCTTCGAATCTTAAAGATATTTAATCCTTCTTATTTTTTTAAGTTTTTGCGAGTACTTTTCATTTAAATAAAATTTTTCCTTAATTGATTTTGCATATATTTTAGCTGCAGTAATATTTATCTTAAGAAAACGTGGTGTAGGTTGTCAGTTAGTTTGTTCTCATGTACCTCAGACGGTCTTTTAGTTTCAAACATACACTTGGAGACGTGCAAAAAATTCAAAAATATATCAGAAGATTATCCTAATTTCTTTTATAATAACCTTAAAATCAGTAGTCATTTTGGTACCAAATTTAATCATATTATTTTCAAATTATGCTATAATTTCTTTTTCATAATCTCTACAAGTATATTCTCACCTTTTCCGGTAATTACTATTCTTTCCCACACGTCACATGTCTAAACTATCACCACACCATAAATTAAATTAAAAAACAATCAATCAAAATAAATACCTTTCTTATACACTTATCTTTTCAATATTTTACAATTTAATAAAATAATCTCTTGATTAAATACAATAGAACTATAATTCAAAATTAAAATTAACACTATCACAGCTAAGGCATATATCATTTAAAAAGGCGTACAATCTTAAGTTACGTTATAAGTATATATTAAATATTTATACAGACAGACATTTAATTATTCAATTTCTTTATTTTAATAAACAGAATTAATAAAACAAAAGTTGTAAATATATAATACATTCTTTTTATATTTCTTTGACATATTTATTATATTTAAAGGAAATAGAAATAATATTTCTCACTATTTCTTTGAAACAAAACATATAACTTGAAGTTTCAAAATTACTAGTTATAATATTAGTTTGAAATTCAAGTATAATTTCAATAACTGTACCATTACAGTTAATGTAATGTCAAATGGTTAAAAAAAACTAATTTATGACCATTTTAATATAATTTATTTAGCAACTTGCACAGAAAATTATAAACCATCGCGTGCAAAGGACATGATATGAACCACTTATGTCGATTATGTAATAATTCTCATTGTTGTTAACATGACAAGTCATGACAAGTCATGATTGTTAGATTACTATTACAAATTATCGTTTTAAATAAACGTTGTATTATTATAATTAAATCACATTTTCCCACGGATTTACAGTTTGTATTTATATTTTTAATATTATTTCATAAGGTTGTGAAATACAACCTATTTTCACTTATAACATTTCAATAAAAATAATACTAAAATTTATTATTTTTACTAAAATTTATTATACAAAAACAATATAATACAAGTATTTAATTAAACAATGACTATATTAATTTTTAATGTTCGTTTGTGTTGAATATAAATTCAAATTAATTTTCCCATACTTTCTACTGTCAAAGTATTAAAACCTCAAAATATAGACACGTCTCACGTCGTATTTAAATGAGAGTTTATACTGTCACAGGTATTCAATACTGGTATATACTGGGGATGTCGTTTTAGTCACCTAAATCAATCACGAGTGTAAATTAAGGAGAAGTCAGAACCTAACATCCCGGCCTCGTTAACTGAAGGGTTAAGTCATGTAATTAATGCAGGCACGGTGAGCTTTCGATGGCTGCTTAAACTGTAGTTTAAAGCCCTTACTAATAAAAATATTTATACATAGTATTACATACTCTCGGTTTTGTCACTTTCACACCTTTGACGGTAATTATTAGTGAGAAAGTGATGAAAAATAATAATTTCCACTCGATGTAAATATTTTTATTAGTAAGGGAATAATAGTCAAAGTGTTGTAATTTTTTGTCTAACAAATGGGATGTTTAATATGTTCTCTATTTTTTCTGGTGAGAAAGTGATGAAAAATAATAATTTCTACTAGATGTAAATATTTTTAATAGTAAGGGAAAAGTCAAAGTATTGTAATTGTTTTCTCTAACAAATGGGCTGTTTAAAATGTTATCTATTTTGTCACTTTCAAACCTTTGACCGTAATCGTTAGTTTGACAGTGATAAAACAAATTATAAAATTTTAATTAATGAAAATATTTTTATTAGTAAGAAAATAATAGTCAAAATATTATATTTTTTTGCGTAACAGATAGAATATGAGATATTTATTTTATATTGTCAAGAAAACATTAAACTTTGTTGAATTTGTTGTTTTTTTAATAGTAAGTGTAAAACATGGCTGAAGGATAAACCATAAAGTTTTCGTATACCGCGGGGAAAAAATCCAAAACTATACTGAAGCGAAATTCATAACGCGCTTAGCAGTTTGGTTCACCTGTCTCGTTAAACTTCGGAATTTTTAAATTAAATTCTGAATACCGGAGTCAACAAAGTTGCGAATTCTTAAAATACGTTATCGTAATTAATCTTTCGTTTTAATAAACACACAAAAGAGAAAGCAAGTGGGCTTATATTATAAATGGGGGGTGATGGTAAATCTGGTAATTAATGCAGGTGCCCGCGCGAGGCCTTCACCAATTATCGGATGCTCCCGTCTATTACACGTTACAGGATATTATTTCATTATAAATCCACTAAGAGCCTTCTGAAAGGGAAATCCTGAAGAATTTAATTATTACACTTATAAATTAATTGACATAGCGAATGATAATTATGAAAATATTATCTATAGAACAATATTGTGTAAATTCTCAAGTTTTAGTAATATTTTTACAGCTTATATAGCATATTGTTATCATGCATGTATCTTTTTACGTAAAAAATATATAAAATGTATATTAATATTAATTTTTTTAAATATTAATGTTGTTTTTTTTAAACCAATAGTTAAGTCATTAAAATAAATTAAGAAGAGAACTTTCTAAAGAAGCTCTAATGATGCATTCAAAATATTGGCGGTACTGTCGTATAGAGACGTCACGGCGACTATACGTGGGCAGCCGACGTCAGTACAGCAGAGCACCGAACGCACTTCTGGAGTATATTATTGATTTTCCCGCCCGGTAGGCGGAGCCAAATTTGTGCGAAAGGGATCACATGATTGCCTCCCCATTAAAACAGAAGAGAAGCCTTCATTTCTCTCGTTACCTATTCTAATTAAGGACGTACCCATTAACTAACTATTTAAAATAGGCGAGGGCCTTCAAAATCATTCCTGAAAGAATTATAGACATCAATGTCGCGACATTCAAACGCTTAATGTACATTTTATTATTTCTTTCGTAAATTGAATTAAGTTAAATAAAATGATTTAAATTGTAAAAAATAATAAAGTTTTAAAAGCTGATACGAAAGTAAAGAACTATAATGAAACGTGAAGTAGTGCGACGTCCATTAAATTTAATAGCATTATAGTTTGGAACACGTAAACAATTACGAGTTTAATAACAAAGTTCGCATTCAAAGTTTTCAATGGAGCTACTAAGTTTCTAGTTTCTTACAAATGCAAAACGTATACCCTTTCAATACTCGAGAACCTATTTATAAAAAAATCCATTAAGTAATTCGATGAGTTCTCGTATTTTAAATTTATTTTTTTTAAACTAAAAAGTTGAATATTGATTTAGCGAAGCAGACGTAACTTCACACTAAATCTAATTTTGCTTTCAAATGAGATTTTCGCGCCAGCTGTAGTAAAGTTAAATAAAAATTTGCTTTAACGATTATTTGCGAGCGTTCTCACATTTCGATGTCAAGGAATATCAAGATAAATATAAAAAGTAATAAAAAACAGAAAGAAAAATACAATATCCGTTCAAAACATGTTTCAAAATAACATAAAAAGGTATGATATATCCTGATCTACTGACATTTACCGATAAGTTCAAAGAGGTCACGGCGAGACGTAATCGGGACTACGGTCGTGGCCGGAATAACAATACTTATAAGACGGGAGCAATCTGCATAACAGTGTCAAATACACACGGACTGACGAGATTTTTTAATATTAATGATATTAATTACTATTATTTATAAAGATAATTTGTTTATTTATTGCAAATTATAAACTTTTTAATTAAATAAGAAATATATGTTAAATCTGATTTACAGAATATTTTTTTGAATATTAAAGAAAAGTTTTCAACCTGATTTTTGTCTGTCGAAGAACATATAACACTGTTTACTTTTAACATTAGCGGTTGCAGGAATTATTAATCAAAAATTAAAGAGATTAAAAATTAAATTGAAATGTAGAGTCTCTTACATGTAGAGCTAAAAATAAAATGTTAATTAATAGATATTATTATTATTAACGCAGTTACGAAGATGAAAGCAAAAGAAATCTCTTTTTAGAAAACTGATTTTTTATAATAATTATTGGATTTATTAATAAAGTTTTATTTAATATCAACAGCATGGATACCATCATACTCATACATCTTGCCTTTTATATTCTTAAAAATACTATTCAAGATGAATACAATGGACGAATCAAAAGCAGACAAAATATATATTTATTCATAGAAATAAATTAGATTTTCTTACTTCAGAACCTTTCACTCAAACAATTACTTTTGTTACAAAACAATCCATTGTAATTTAAAAGTAAAAGCTGAGATTCGATTTAAGTTACTCCACAGCTCTGAGGCCAATTCGCTAAAGATTTTCCAACTTACAATTTTAAATTTGGTTACGCTAAAACAATAACAATTTCAACGCGTGAAAAGAGTTATGAAAAAATTAAAAGCGGTCAGCACAATCAAAGCTCTCAGGAGCAGAAGCATAAATGAAGTCATTAATTATCCGCGATCCAAGTTATTTTTAACCCAAATGCCGCGTTCGCGTCGATGCCCACTTCACGGTGCTTATTTTACGTTTTTTCATTAAGTCTCCCTCCGCTTCAGAAAGAAACATTGCTTTATATAAATCGCAATTTAACCTTTTATAAATAGTGAATATTGAATGAATAGAATTAATGATTTTACTGTATTTTATTATATTAATGATTTTAAAAAGAAATCATTAAAAAATGGTTAAAATGGAAGGAGTTTTAAAAAGACGAGCTTGCGTTTGAAAGTTTTTATAATATGTAACATGACAACCCGTAACTGAACAGCAAGGAGGCAGACTTGATCAGCTAAGGAATATATGCAATTACTTTTTAAGCCACAAACAAAAAAGTAAAAAGTTTCCTAAAGTAAAATATTTTAGAACAAAGTATTACTTACAGACAGTTACTCAGAAATCACTATCTGGATATTCGACTCTAATCACTTAACAATGAAATCCTGAAAGCTGAGGACTTAAAAACAATGTTTTTAAGGTTATTTCCTCAGCTTCAGTGGTGGTTTTATTTTTATTTCCTGTCTTTAGTTTTATGAAGCTAACTCACTCCACTATCATTTAGCGGACTTTTATTTTAGAGCTTTTTAAAATCTTTTCTGTTACTATTTTTAAATAACTACAAAAATTATGAAATAACTTCTTTAATAAATATTTTACCATTAAATTTTAAAGAAATATAAAATGAAAAATGTATCGATACCAACTGGATTCGAACCCACGAGGTTTGGAAACCAACGCATCGCTCTAGCAATTGAGCTACTGTACCACGTATAAATAAAAAGCTCAAATTGGTTACATATGTTTAAAGGAAATCAAAATGTAAATATTAGCATTAAAATTTAATACCATTTTCTTACTAGCATCTTATTAAGAAACAATAAATGATTATAAAAAGTAATAAAAATATATATTATATTAGTTAATTTAGTATCATTGTAAGGAGCCTGGTGTTAAATATAGACTTACATTATAAAGCGCCATCTGTGGCCGAGTAGCAATTAATATAATTCATGGTATAATTTAGTGTCATCTATTGCTGAGTAACAGCTTTATGGCACATGGTTACTCTATAGATAATATAGATATATTAGCTATCAATTAAGACAAATTTAAGTCAATATAATTCGCATAATAATTAGAATTAATATAAATTAATAATAATAAGACAAAACTGTAAATAAACTGTGTCTGTACATTGAATATATTTTGAAACTCTTAATGAGGGCTTAATAAATAACTAGATAGAACTACAGAACTAGATAGATAAGTAACTAGATACTAAAACATTATTTTTACATTTTTTCTGTTTGTCTGTTTCTACATATATTTGTGAACGTATAATGTAAAAGATTTTAATGAAATTTGTTGATATATCTTGGTCAAAATATTAGATAGTTTTTACTGCTGAAAAATATCTAATTCCTAGGTAAAATATAAAGCACAAGTTATATAATATAGTACTAGTAAAAATAAAGTGTATTTTAGAGCACAGATAGTATATTAAATACAAATTTAATTCAAACAAAAGAAAGACAACGTTTCTTAGATTAATGTAAATTAAATTAAATCGAATATTAAATATAATTTTCGTATTTTGAATTTAAAAATTGCATATTTTCAGAGAGCTAGGGGGTCGTAGATCTCACCGCGAGGCAAATAGCTAGAAGGATTGACGGCCAGCCCGATGCATTGTTTAGCTCAACAATAGCCTTAACGGTGTCATTAACCTACCTCGGTGTCAGCGCAATCTTTACCCGTTACAATATGCAACTTTCGCTAGCTATAAAATAAACGTTAAATAACAGTTCAGAATTAAAACATAACATATATAGAATTAGGAGAATTTTCATATAAAGAGTTCAGAAGAATCAGAATAAATCTTAGCTTAATAGATTGCGTAGAAAACGTCTTTTTGTAACATTGTTATAGAAATATAAAAATATATAATAATTATTTGGATTAAATGTATTATCATTTACGTCTGTGTCTACAACAGATTATTATTTGATAACATTCTTGATAGGAAAAGTATAAATTATTTATTTTCAAACTAAATCCAAACATAACCTGCCTTACTAATAAAAATATTTATAGTAGAATTTATTCTTTGTTTTGTCACTTTCTCACTAATGATTCACGTCAGAGGTGTGAAAGTGACAAAACAGTTATGTTATATTGGGTATAAATATATATGTTTAGAAATAGTTTTGTATTACAAAGATTGTTATTAACATTTTAATAATAAAATGTATTGTAATCAACCCTATTTTCAAAATCGTATTTTTTGTTATATCTAGATACTATTTAATAACATGTATTTATGCGTGTGTGTGTGTAATATTTTTTTTTTCAACTTGTTTTCTTGCAACCTATTGCAATTGACTTCAAAAACAATCGCTATATTATATACATTTGTATTCACACAATTTAAATATGATTAGTTTTCGGCAAAATCGACTAATCAGTCTACTACTTTTAAAAAAATGAGAACTTGTATTATTTAAGAAAAAGTAAATAGTATCAAATCTATTTTTTAATTTTTAAGGTTATTTTTTGGTTAAGTTGGTTTAATATAAGTTATAATGAAATGGAGTTTATAAAAAAATAATCATAATAATACGATATTTTTCTTAACCAGGAAGTTAACGTAATTGCTTAAGAAATAAAAGAATATCACTATGGAAATCGAATTTGTGACCCCTAGTATATTATCCCCGTCACCCTAGCAACTGAGCTATCGTGACAGTGCTTGCATTAATGATCTAACTATTCTAAGAAATAAGTAGAGAACAATATCAAAAGTTTGTATATTAAGGTGATGCTCTTTGTGATATTTTTTAATATAAAATATATATGTATTTTTAATATAAAATATATATGTAGTGTAGTGTAGTAAGTACATATGTAGTTCACAATACTGATTAGGTATTTTATAAATCTGTCTCTATAGAATATTAAAATATTCTAAGCAGGAAAAACTGACTTGCATATATATATTTATGTTTGCACTTTCCTGGTAAAATATTACAACATTCCTTCGGCTGACATCATTCAATAGGTACATTTATATTAAAAACCAAATAATTCATTATTTAAATTTGAAATTTAAAGTTCCTGTATATTAATTTTATTGAAAATAAATTCTTAGCTTGTTCAATTTAAAACAGACGAATTAAGTAAATTTCAGCATCTTGGAGGCATATTACATGAGGCATTCCATTTCAGGCGTTAAAGCTTGCAAAGCATTTACAGAATATTGAGTCGACGCATTTCATTGTCGTGAATGTGAACGGGTACTAATATGAAAAATTATAAATCAAAATTACTTACATTTTTAAATTTTATTTTTACGTCAGATTGAGTTTTAGACCAGAACGAAACAAAAGGTCAAATAGACCGATTGGACGATTTTCCAAATATTGCGGGTTCGAATTCTGTTCCTACCGATTCTTTCATTCCATATAAATTCAATACCAGAATAGCAGTGTGACTAATATTGATTGACAGTGATAATATTGTAGAAATATGTTACAATATTGCGTTTTATAATTTGATACTTTCATACAACACTGGACTGGAACAGCGATTCTAAATAAATAAATAAAGAATTCAATAATAAATATTTCAATACAATTATCCTTTCAGTTAGGTCTTAGCCTTTGCCCTTTGTCAAGTATTGAATAACAAAATCATCTGTCACATAAACTTTCACTTTAAATTAGACTCAATTTAGAATTTCTAAGAAACTTGCTAAACTTATTAGTTGCAGTAATTGACTGTTTTACATCTAGAATAAGGGATTCTGTAAGAAATTTGCTCTACTGATACTTATATAGTAATACTAGAAGCGCGAACCAGACCTCAATGTTGATTAGCTGGGTCGCAAAATCTCGGTATGTGTTAGCATATTGAGCGAAGCGAGGTGCAAACAGAACCGAAGTTACATTTACAAAACGTCGACGCATTCTGTCCTCAACTATTTTTTATAATTTTTTTTTTCAAGGAAAATTTTCGCGGTAAAGTTTTCAACACTACCACGAGACTGTTGTCTATTAGTGTTCAAAAATTGGAAATTTTCGGATAAACCGTTTTTGATTGATGCTTGCACAAAGGATGCAGAAAAGTCACTCATAGAGAGCTTTGCTCAATACTATTAAATTTATATCTATAATATCGCTGATTTGTATAGAGGTTAATGACCCTGAATGCTGAACCAAAGCTAGTGGGTTTGTTACCCACATGAGACATTTGTTTGTGAGATTCTCAGATTTCTGTTTCCTGACTGGGTTTTATTTGTGTCTATTGTGTAACCTGTCGCGACACAGAGAGTATTTATCGTGTGCACGAGTTGTTTTTGAAAAACACAGCTTGCTTATATTTTTATAAAATTCAGCACTAAGCCTAAACCATAATCAGTTATTGATAAAAACGGACACAATATGAACTGATATGAGTTTCCTAATCCACATGATCGATCGTTCAGTAAGAAGGACGGACAACAAGATCCTTTAAAATATAGTTATCTCTCTTAGGTCTATTTTATTATAACTTGCCTAGTAACATCGATGTCTTGTTAATTTTATGGATGCCAGCGAATTCCATCAAAACATGGAAAATATGGACAGGAGAGCAAATTAAAATAAAGTATAGATAAATGATGGAAATATCTCAAAGCATCGAAAATGTTTAATAAATTAGTAATAGTAGTAGTAATTGTAGAATATATTAATTACACACACATACAACATTAGATATATAAGATATATATTATATATTTTGAGTTAATCAAAAAATAAGTACGCTTATATACTATAACATTATCTATAAACAATAAGTAATCATTCAAGATGTATCTATATATACTAACAATATAAAAAGGAAAGTTAGTTTGTTTAAATGCGGTAATCTTCGAAACTACAGGATAGATTTGAAAAAATGTTTCTTATTATAATAGGAAAATATTTTTCAAAAATTTCAGGAATGTTCATGAGGAAAGTTATATGCTATATCTGTTATGCTAGTCCTCTTAGTTTTTAGTAGAAAATAACGGGTAAAATCGCGAATAACAGCTAGTTTAAATATATAAGTTAATACTACTAATATAGCTTAGCACATAGAAAAAATCCAAGACATTTAATTGATATACATTTAAATTTGAAATAATAATATATGAAAATTAACTAAATTAAATATATTATGTAGATATATATTACAAATCTAAAACAAGAAACAACGGAGCAAAGAGTGTTGTTGTGCGAGTCTTACTTTTCTATTGTACCCAATAAAAGATCTTTCCCCTGCAGCAAGATTTTCTAGACATTTTTCTATTTCCAGACGCTTACATTCAAGAAGAAAAGAAAGAGTATGAGCCTACAATATTGATTTTATAACAGAAAATATTACAATTTCCACAAAGCTAAAGAAAAAGTATAATTTTACGATCCTTCGAAACACGCAAAGAATCTTATATTACCGTTAACTTACAGCGTAATACTTATGTCAGTATATATCATGAATTGTTTTGTTTTTGTCCTAAATAAAACACGCATAGACTTTTAAATATATCTTGCGGTTAGAAATATCTGCAAAACTTTTATAGGCGGTAGTTTAGAATAATTTATATGAATTGCCGGAAATCATACAACATTCATATGTATGTATTTATAGATTTATAGCTATGTCCTTTGTATAATATTTGTGTAACAGCAATCCCATAGCCATGATCCAAGCAAATTTCGTGCCAAACATGGAGATTAATCTAGCTAAGACGCACTAACAAACATACCATACATTTTCATACAAAACATATATATATATATATATATATATATATATATATATATATATATATACAGTGATATTCTAGTGGCGATATTTAAGATATATGTTATTAATAGTTTTGATGTATATCAGACTATTTTACTTATAATCGAAACGATTTGTCCATTAATGATTTTTACAATCTTGACTATTGACTTCACCTCATTTATACGTTTATTTTATACAGTTTTACATTTATTTTAAAAGTATAGAATTAAAAAATATTGATGGCTTGTATTTACATTTCCTAGTATTAGGGAGATATTAACTTAGCAGGATCTTACCACTTTTACTTAATTTACGTTTAATAAAAAAAAAAAAAAAAAAAAAGAAAAAATTTGTCTTATATTTTGGTAAACGAAACTTAAGATACAGGCTTATATTAGGTATAATATAATATTTGATATAAAAACTCATAACACCTGAAAATATAATATATATTTCGTAGTTTTTCCCCAACATTATAATAAAGAGATCGGTGTCACGTGACCGGCCGGAAGCCGTCACGTTGGCCGCCACTTCCGACGTTATCCCAATACCGACTATTGAACTATTTTAACTGGATTTAAATGAAATTCGTTCAGACGAAAACAGATAATATTCATTCACTGACAGTTTATTGACATTAGTATGATGTTTTTTTCAGTCAACATTGTAATATTTACTGAAAAAAAACTGTACTATTATAGGCTCCTTAAAATACTTTTTATAAATTGTTGCATTAAATGTATTTGTTTAGTTTAAATTGTTAATAAATCTTAGTTTATTTATATTCAATTTATCCAAATTTAAATTAAAATAACTTCTTTATAGAAAAACAATTATGCAATTGGTCTATCAAAACCTTCCCAAATTCAAATTGCGATTTGGGGAAATGCCGGCTTGTTGCCTTATAATAAAATCCTTTGATGGGTAAAAGTCAAATTATTCAAATTTTCTCTCACAGATTGCTGACACCGATATTAAGATACATCAAAGGCAAAGAAAATAAGAATTTGTTAAGATTGAAGATTTCAATAACATGTTCTATTATCTTAATACAATCTCGAATAAGCGAGACAATATATTGTAGTACCTTATTTCGCCTAAATATATCAAATAGTATTATTATAGAAAAATGTCGTAACAAAACCAATACAAATAATCCACTTATTCGATACGTTTTTTACGCTCTTTTAAGTGCGCTATTAATTTCTCGAGTTAAGGAAAGCGACATTTATTTCAACTAAGAGTATAAAATATATTTATCATTTTATTAAATTTGAGCCAGAGGATGAAATTTTATCAGAAGATTTGACTTCGATACTTGTTTTTTATTAAGAATATTCAAAATAGAAAATTAATATTAAATTTCTATTTTGTTAAGATAACGAAGTGTTAGAAATTTAATTAAAGTTTTATAATTATAATATTACGCTATCTAAAATCTGATACACCAATAAATGTTGAAACTTGAAACATTTCATTTATATTAAATAATAATGTAAAATATTAACATTATTTACAATATTTAATATAATATAGACCAAAAGTCTTTAGCTTTTTAGCCAGTTTTAATTACTAACTTTTAAATGCAAAGCAGTTTTTACATAACAAAAGATATCATTTAAAAAGGCATCAGAATAAGGTCACTAATGAGCACAATATATAGCCGCTGTATTACGTCATACAAATGCACTGAGGACACAATAAGGCACTTGTCCATGGCATTGCGATACCAGTATTAATCAGGATAACAATCAGCTTTGTTTTTGTGATTCAATCTGAGATAATTTATGCATATGTTATATATTAATGAGAATAATATATCCTTGTGGTTGTTATTGAGAAGTGTTAAACCTACATATAATAAAGTAGACATTTTTTAGTTCTCTGCTTTGCTTGCGTCATTTTTCTGTGATATTTAATTACGAAAATCTAATTTGTGTAACCTCTTCTGTAATCAGTAGTCCATATATAACATTTTATATACATTTATATAATATTTATTTTTTGGATGACATTAATTATAGCTTAAAATCTGTCACAGCATAGCTGATGTCTGTGACACCTGCCTTATTGGCAATGGAATGATATTGTACCTAGCTAGTGAATGACGACAGGCGACTAGCTTTGTGCCAGGACTTGGCATTCATGTCGATACGTATATTTGGGCCCAGGCCGAGCACCTACAACTTATTGCGCTGTCATAATTTAATACAGCGCTTGTCTATTTGTTGCCAGGATGTTCGATTGCAAGCGATGCCAAATACTCAATATAATTAGAACTTCAAATCGAAAGTCTTTCATCATTAAAGAAGGTTAACATCAAAGCAAATGTCTGTACTTATTAAGTTATTATTAATATCAATAACATTTGTAATATTCGTAATGTATTATATATCAGCCAATATTCCACTTATGCAAAGTATTTTATCTACTGATTAAATAATACAGTTAATAATGATTACGTTAACACCATCATTCAGACTAACATACAAGTAATCAATAGGGTACAGTTATATTTAGACCGAGCTAAAACAGGAAGCCAGAAAGGCGTGGGAATGTCCGTATGCACTACAACATTGGCGGATAAAGATGGCGGCCATTGCAAGCTGCTATAGAAAACCACTTACCATAAAACTTTCACACGTCTAACTAGGCTCATTTAAAGTTAGAAATTACAGTTTATAATACAAAATTAAAGTCCTACTTTATGAAGTTACTGAGTTAATGGTAACGTAAAAAATATATTCCACAATTTTTTTGTCTGAGTTTTTTTATGAACACATGAAGAACTCTAAAAACATAACTAACACGCGTCTATAAACGAATCTTGAAAATTAATATTGATTCTAAAATTATCACAATATCTCATTAGTTAAAGAAAAAAGTTGTTAACCAAAAACTCAACGTGACAGCTTGTGACGAGAACTTCTTTTTAACTATTTTTAAGTTATTCTCTGAGTTGTTTTTATTTAACGTGTCTTGACGACTCTCTCAAGATGAAAGAATGCTTCACTTCATTAATATTTATTTAACCTAATTTTTTTCATATCTATTTGTAAAAGTATATTTCTTATAAAAGTGTTAAAATAATACTAGCAAGGACCAAGACAACTACAATTACAGCGTAAATAGAATCTCTTGAAATCTCTTTGTAATCAACAACTAAGAAAGCAAGTTATTTAATTTACATAAACAGTTTAGCACAAGCGCTCACAATTTTATCTTATAGTACCTGCAAAGTTTAAATAGAACCTATATTTATTTATAACTGCATTTAACTTTCCTTAAAACAAATAATATTTTAATTTAATCTTGGTCACTTGTTGCATACACAAATATAAGCTAATATAAATACTATATTACAAGGTGCTTAGTCCATGTCCACTACAGCTATCATTAAATAGGCGTGGAATAATTCCATCAAATTAATGGGTGTCCAACATCTAACTTTATTACATCAACCCTGAGGGGATTTTTGCATTTAGCAGTCATTAGTCGTAAGACATATTTAACTTATTTTATAGTTATTATCTGAAATAATACATTACAGTTTGTAAGACAATACTAATATTTTATTATAGAAAATGATAAATAGGCGTAATTGTCATCACCAAATCTGAAATGAATCTTATAACTTCAAGTCTATTGTTTGCAAATGTACTGTTATACAGTATCAAAAAACGGTATATTATATCAGAAGTACAATTATCTTTAATGGAGAGGCTCTCGTCTGCTACAAGATACGGCTTGCCGGAGACGTGACAACAGACCCGAGAGGCTTCCTCTTAGGGAGGAAAGACCTTTTGAATTATAGCCGTGGTCTGCCCCCACCACTTATCTCTGCATAATGACACTGAAGATCCGGTTACGTGATCCAGTTATTACTAAGGAAATTAGAACTGTATTCAACTGAGAGTAATTAGCATGGCATATATTACAGATTTTACGGCATAATGGCCTCTTAATGAGTGTAGATTGGAATAAAGTAGAATAAATGTCCTAATATACTAATGAACTCGTAGAATCGACACTAATAAAACGTGACTAGACTTGTAATTGTATTAGAGTTCCCTAAAAATAAAACTTATTGTCGAGGTCAAAACTTGAGGCCCTGATTAAACCAAACGTTAAACTAAACGCCCTATGATGCTGCGTGGCGTAAGCGGGAGACGAAATCAATTTAAGTGGCGGAAATTGCTTCATTTAACGCTGCTGGTGACAAAACAGATGTAACGACCATTTCCCCATTTCCTATGTCCCATGTGTTTGTCTGTGTGTAAGAAATGTGTTTTGACAAACAATATCTAAGAATCGTTTTTTACGATAAATATAATTTATATAAAATAAAATATAAAAATTGTATAATGTTGTATTCTGAATCTGCTGTTAGAAGTCCAGTCTGTTGCGTTTTAAATATTTCTCATATTATATATAGTTAAGACAAGTAAAACAATACTTGATTATTACTACAAGAATATTTTATTTGTACAAAAGTAAGTCTTAATAAATACGCTCAGTCGTAATCTAATAACTGGCACAACTTTATTGACGAAGAAAGACATCCAGAGACCAGGAAGAAAAATATGAGTTAGGAGTTTATTAGATGACACGAGAATATAAACAGCAGTTTACGTAACAAATTTTTGTATTTAAACTTTCGTGATATATTATTATTATATATAATTATCCGGTTGTGAACACGTAATTACTATCGGAATTTGCTCGACTAATTTCAAACCCATTCATGGGCCTTTATTTATGTGCTCAGAACATGGCTGAATCGCGGCGTGAATACGAATGCGAAAATTAGTAATAAGGTAAGTATATATATAATTATAAGCAGTAATATAATAAATGTATATAATAAATTTTAATCTTTAACAACAATGACGGTTCTTGAATATATAATAAAGTAAGCATAACTTCTGTCTGTGACTCAAGAGATCGGGGTCAAGTACACATGTTATAAGATATTTCACTTCTATAAAGTAACAACTTACAGCATATGGAAGCTTACATTTTTGATGAAATTATATTTACTTGCTCCTGTAAGATGAATACACGTCAGATATACCATACAACAAATATATATATTTTATCAAAATTAAACAAAAATCCCATTATAATAAATTTTAATGTGGTTTACAGTGCGTAAGAAGAATTTTTTTTTTCATTTAATCTGTTATGATTCATAATAACTCAACAGTACACAGTTCACACCGCGATTCCGCCAAGCGTCGCGCATGTGCTCGTTTAATTTCCCTGAGTGGATTCGAAACTGGTCAGTCAAATTCCAGTAGTATTTACGTGATAACAGTCGACTGTTATCACGTAAATACTATTCGAATATTTTTGACATTTATTGTCAGTAGTACAATGAACTCTAAAGATGTTCTTTCAATATTGGCTTTTGTCATGTTCAGCAGTTTTTACGTAATATTGTGTATAGCTATTTTGAAACTTTAAATATGGTCATCGACTTTTGAAGCTGACTGTACAAGGCCCACATTGTCAGTGTAGTTAAACAACCACATGGTCACTGTCACTCTGCACAAAACTACAAACATGCACACACACACACGCACGCACGCACACACGCACACACACACACACAAACACACACACACCAACCACGCCAAAAAAAAAACCCGACAGTTTCGTATCGTTGATGTGACTAGGACTGAACTTCCGGAACCTGTGACTGACCTATTCATTCTTTTGAAAACGACTCTGCCCACGTGCGTTCATTACAAATCATGTGATGTCATTGCGTTTGCCCTACCAAGTTAGTCAATTGATGAACTTAAATTAAATCAATCCACGACATATATATATAGTAATTAAAAGTAGTTCATTCTTAAAATATTATTAAAGTGTTACCTCTAAGTCTTACATATAATAAATATTTTGAATAAATGTTAGTCTTCATAGTATCCATTGTTCAAAAGTACTATGGCATATGTTTAAATAACGTAAGTAAGCACGTCGCGTGCCTGTGTGCCTTCAAGTATTCACAAACGTTGTTAAATACACTCGTGATATATCATACACAATTTATTAAACTTACATCTCTAGACTGCAAAGTTTTGAAATACAGTTATACGTGTAGTAACACACGCACGGCGATTTAGAGTTAAGTGCATATGAACCAGCCTTCTAATTAAACAATTTATTAACTCTACATCTACTAATATTATAGAGAGGTAGAGTTTGTAAGTTTGTATGTAGAAAGTTTTCCTCTATAAGACAACTTTTATAAAACGGTTTTGGAGTTTGAACTACGTAACGGTTTTATGAAATGGCTTTTCAGAATTATTGTAGTTTCTATATTATCTTTTTAAAAATAGGCTCTTTATAAAAAGAACTTTTCGTGAATTTTTCAATGTAACGACATAGTTCAAGTGAAAATTTTTATGAACACGATTTTCTATAGTATAACCAATAATTTATAATAATTAACCTGGAACATTTGTTGAAAATTAAATTAATAAAAACGAAATATTTTTATTATTTTTCTTACTATATAAATAACTTTCATTAAATGATAATGATATAATAAATATTCATTTTTTAATTATTAAAACGTCTTTTTATTGGCATACAAACATATGACACATTTTCCCAAGAATAACGTTGAATTATATTAAAAACAATTACTAAACAATTATAAAGTCCATTGACCTTAGAAATATATAAATAAAACATCTGTACATATGTTTGTGCAAATAATATATGACAAGGGAGCATTTCATCAGCGTATTATTGTATAATTTGCTAGTTATATTATCAACGTTGATTTGTATCAAACATTTGTAACAAACATTGGTGACAAACATTTGTGTTTGCTGGACAGAGTAGTCAACCGTCAATCAATCAATGGAATCAACAATCTGTTATATCAATTACATTTATTGAACATTAAATTTACATAACAACGACGTCTAGTCCTAGTTATAAGTTGTAAAAAAATTAAGCATAATCTTATTTTAATCTAAATAATCAATCGTCTCGAACTTTCTCGTTGCTTAAATTTTTGATTCAACTTCTTAAAATAACTTACTATTTGCAGCTGTTTTTAACCGTAGTTCATTTACACGTTCACACTATATTAATCTTTTACTTAACTTCTTCATATATCTTAAAAAACTAGAACTGCCTTCCCGATTTACACCAATATGTCACCAATAAGAATTGAAGAAATATATGTGTATATTTATGTATAAATAAAAATAAATTAATATATTTTGTGGTAGATATTTATGTAGTTGTATATGTATAGCAAATTATACATATTTTGCGTCTACTTTAAAAGTAGTAGTTGTGTATTTACGTATAAACTTAACTTAAAATTTTACTTAACTGACAGAGAGTTTAAGCATTAAGCCTGCCATTTGTACAATTACTTTATAATAATGTAAATTCAATGTAAATTATTAAAATTCATATCTACTTAATAAATTAATGAAGAAACCTGCGTAACATATTAAACAATATAATTGCAATTATATAAAGTAATAGTATAATTACAATTATATAAATTAGTAAAACATTGCAAAATTGCACTATTTAAGATCTCTTTGAGTAGGAAGAGCGTTAAATTTTATTAAAAACGTTTAAATTAAATTATTATACAGGCGAGGTTTATATACTAAGTTTAAAAAGTAAAGTTAGTAATATACAGGTATATTATGTTAGTTAATAATTGATAGTTTTTTCTTTATTTTAACCCTTTTAACTTTTAAAATCATTTCCATCTTCTATTTGAGACTATTTATAAAACAAAACAATGAACCAAAAGTTCAAATCTAAATTTAGGTAAAATAAAATATACAGTTCTAACATCTCGTCGTAATGTGAGACACCGGCGTGTTTTTAATTACTTCTCAAACAAATCTTAAGAAAATTAAATGCCTTTCAAAATTATTATAAAAATATCCAACAATATATATTTTCTGTTTTTCAGTCCGTGCTTTACAGTAGTTTTTATTTCCTGAAATAAATGAGCTCTGGTCCATTTCAGAGCTTTTTCTCTAGAAATATTTTTATATTTTCAACTTCGAATTATTTTGCTTTATATATGTTACAGTTATAGTGATCAAATAGCTTTTATACTAATGACTGCTAGTTATATATAACGTAATTATATACAATAATGTATAGACAATTTGATCAAATTATCAATTTATCCAGATATGATATCTAACAAAAACAAAAAAAAAAATAGGTTAGTTGTTTTTTTTGAGTTCCGGAAAAATCCGTTACCAATACTTCATCAGCCAAAAAGATGACCTGGGGGTTATGTATTACTACCCGGCAGCATAAAAAACCAACGGTTGGTTTCGCCGTCGTGGTGGAGACGACAAGGGATCGTTTTTCCGCTCACCATAACGCCCTGACGGTACCCCCGATACGATGGTGCCTTGAGCAAACATCTAACTTAACTTAATATATAACTATTTGTTTTATTAATTTATCCAGGTCTTTGACGACATTATATGAAACGGCTAATTAGATTAATTCTATATCAATTATCACGTTTTCCAAATTGAGTAGATATTTTAAATAATGGCTAGATAGTATATATTATATATTTATTACTTTAGCTGTAACATATATAAATCTTCAAACCTAAATTAAACCTACAGTGAATATAAAATATCGATAAAGACGATTTTTAATATAGATAAGTTTAGTTTAATGTCATTTGAACTATCACGACACCACAAATATAATAACTTTACTAAGTATACATTCAATTTATGTAACAACACCTAAGTATATGCTATATGAAAGTTTCAATCATCACTTTCCCGTCGGGTAGCGTGGGAAAAATAGTTCAACACGGGGTGATCTTCTTAAACCTCTAGTTAGTGCATTAACTACAAAGAGGGACGTAAATTCTAGTAAAATATATCGTTTTCTATTACTGTACTTTAGCGTACATTGTTACAAAAAACTAAAACTTCACGCAGAATATTTAGAATTATATGACATTTACTAAATAAAATTAATACATATAAATATATTCAATGTTTGCATTTATAATAAAGGTTTTTGAACGTTATTAAAAATTACGAAAGAAAACAAATAATTAATAATTCTGTCTTATTTTAAAAATGCTAATTACAAAGTTATCCTAGCAAAATAACCTTTAAAACCTCAAAAATGTTTTACTTAAATTATATATAATTTAAACGAAAAGTTAAAAGTAATTTTATTATAACGCAAATAAAAATATACCAATAAGTGAATTAATATTCATATATGAATTTTAAAGAATCTTTTAGTGACTGCAAAAATTTAACCCCGAAATGTTTATGGGGGACGCCAACTGGCACTCGGGCCGCCGTCGCCCGCCAAACTGCAACTGTTTGCCTTAATGAGATTGTCTAATTAACTACATTCATACGCTCGAATAAATGCTAATTTGACATTAATAAAGAGTTTATTGACTCATCCTTTAATAAATATATCGTACTATATCTTATTTACTTTATATAAATAAACATAGGCTTTTAATTAACTTTTGATTGTATTTTCAAGATACGTTTTATAGGACGGCGAGAGAGAGAGATAAAATACAAGGAAATATTAATTGAAAATCTCTATTGTAATTCTATAAACAATATTTTTTAATTTTATTTTGGTTTCATTTCATAGCAAGGTGCAAGTCACTCCTCTTCATTCAGCGCAAAAAATTATAAAACCTTTTTATTTTTTGTATATTTTGTTTGTTTTCTTTAATTTTCTGCAATTTTTTGGATGAAACTCTTTAAAATCAGACCATAATCGATTTTTATATGCAACCATAATCCCATAAAAAAATCTTCTAACCCTATTAATGTATATTTTGAATAACGATTGAAAGAATTAAAATGTTACATATATGAATTAGTAAATACCATACAGTAACGATATTTATAATACGATTTAAAATTATCCTGAATGCTTCGAAATTATTCAAACGTGCCATCAACTCGTGACATCTCCATTAGCGATGAGAGTTGAATGCATTTCGATTAATAATCGCATGCGCCACTAAATATATCTGATAATGGTTAATTATTATCTCTTGTTTCATTCTCGACTTATTAATCTGGGAATATATATATTTAACTTATATATATATATATATATATATATATATATATATATATATATATATATATATTATATATTCGTGAACGGGTGCTTGCGATGGCTGGTTGTCTTGCAAGCCAAATTGCAATTTCTATTTATTAACATCTTTGGGCATTCATATCGAATTGCTTACGATGACTATAGTTTTGTGTGAAAAATGTTCCATATTTTGACGTTTGTGAAACAGTGATCACAATAAAAATAGTACCCGGCTGAGTTTGTTTTGTGGCAAGTGTCCAGAAGGGCTTATTTCGGTAAGTATAGTATCAAATGTCAGGAGGGCCCTCCTGACTCTCCAAATTGACGTGCACAAGTGATTATTGAAAGTGAAAAGATATAAATAAATAAAGAAATAAATAACAGCGTAATTTCAACCTACATTTCTATCAAAACGAGCAAAACCGTTTCTCTCACTTCACACTATCCGAGTAAAAGAAAATTCGCGTTCAAAATAAGACGGCCACCGTAATACTAACACGTCTCTAAGACCGTAAAAGGCCCGTTTACATTTTTCACCGTGCTAATTTTATTTGACTCGCCCTGAATATATTATGCCCTATTATAACACCCCTCCGCGAACGTTTAAAGCTAACAATGAGATTTTTTTCCTGTTTAAATTTAATGTTAACACATTAAATTTCGGGGAAAATGCTAAAAATCTGATAGCATTACCTTTTATTGCTCATTAAGCTGCCTTTGTTTCGCTCTAAAATTTCTTGTATATTTGAGAATTTCATTTTAATTTTATATAATTTAAATTTAACCATGACGCAATAGTCAAAAGTTATTTTAGTAATTGGAAGCAATTGAATTGATACCAGACCAACTTTTTCTTAAAAATTTTAGGAAACAAAATATTGGTAAGCCTACTAAATAAACTTACATTTCTTCATACATCATGAAATATGAATTTAAACTTCTTGCAATTTATTGCATAATTCTACCTGAAACAAGAAGAAAATGTATTAGTGCAATAATAACAATATAATATACAGTTAACAATATAATATACATAGTCGTGCATACAAAAAACAATTTAAAGCAATGAAAACCTTAACTCATGATTAAGATGTTTTAATGAACCTATTTTCGTCATAATTTTTGTCTCTGTTTAAGTATTAGAAATAAAACATTAATATGTGAAAGCTAAAGAAATGTAAAGCAAATTTTATCAAAAGACGTATTAAGAAATACAATGGTCACTTTTGCAAAGTTTACTTACAAACCACGTATTATAATTAATAATACTGTAGGCAAGACAATTAAATGGTTATACCTACGGAAAAATAAATTGATTGGACTATATTTATTAAAGGTATTCTTATCCTAAAAAAGAAGTCTTAATAGGATGACTCAACTAAACAAATTCCCATTCCAACCACGTAATCTGATATTCACTCAATTACCGATATAAAAAAGGTTATTGTAAACATGACTAGAGAAATTGCTATTAAGTAATCAAATCAATCATTTTTTTGCCTATATTTTCAAAAAAAACTACATTTAATACATATACTATATATAAATTAGGTCATAGAAAAATATCTCTTTAAATTAAAAAACATCTTTTTAAATTACGTCATAGAAAAATACTTTTTTCATTTCTGACAAAATATAATCAGCAAAGATAAAACTAAATAGTTTACTCAATTATATAAAAATGTTACTCGTCAAAACAGACAATTTGGTGATTTTTTTTAATTTTGAGAAGAATATAATTATAATAAGCAAGTCAGCTTAGTTCCTACTTTCAGCTTAATCATATACGCAAACATAAATGTAATATTACTGATACATCCATCATGCTGAATCTACACTAGAATTAGTAAACATAGCCATTTATTGGTAGAAATGTAATCAATAGAACGCCTGCATGCCTTTATGACTTCGACAGAAAAAGGCAGTTGAATTTCCGAAGCATTCGTCTGAAACAATCCAATAATAGTACGTTTCGATCGTTCCAAGTTTAACCGACCTGGTTAGCTTGTCTACCTGCACTGCAATTTTAATGGACCCATCGTGTCATTTGTTTTTAAATATATACCTCCACTTCTGACCCAGTCCGCCCGTCACAGTTCTGAAATAAGCTGATTTTAGTTATATTTCAGCCACTTTGCACTGCCAGAATACTTTATACTTTATTAACGAATTCCGCACAATAATAGATCAGCTGTTATTGTTTAAAAATTTAACAGTCGCTGGAATTGTTTTGATGTTCTACTAGTTAGAACTATTTTGAATTCACATTTCATGACTGTGGTCTATGGACAGCTTAAAATGTTTAGATTTGTTCCAGAGAGTAATATAATAAGAGAAATATTTCGTAAGTGCCCAATAAAATAAGAAGACAGTATAATAAATAAATATTTACTCTAAAGATATGGTTCTTACTGATACCACGTGTTTGAACAATGACTTAGTTGAGGCAGATCTATGGCTGCTTAATGCATTAATCCAAAGTACAAACTGCCGGTAGAGTTCAAAATGGTTGGCGGGCATTATGTTGGTAATACCTGTCGCATATCTAACTTCCGTTCCAAAGCCACCACACAATGGGCTCTAAATAACATTCTGGCAATGCGAAATTCGCTGAATGCCATGGTGGACGATTGAAATCATGGAACAGTAAGACGCTCTAAAACTATGGAATAGTGGAAGATGAACTTTAAGTAATAAATTTATCCGCTGACGCACATTTCCACTGAAATATGGAACTGACTAATTTAATAGGTATTTGTGGCAGTTTGACAAAACAATGCAGAGTGTATAAATAACATGGATTCGCTACATTAGCTGAACCGTATCTTGTCACTGTCAAATACATGCTCCAAGCTCCAAGAGGACAAAACATTGAATAGAACATATCACCAATGCTCAATATATATTCAATCCACACTCATTTTGTTTTGATTGTCAATTATCCTGACGCTTTCACATTACAATAAAAGGTTTTTGAAAGATTCATTTAAAAGAAAATAAATTAAATGCTCGAAAGTAAAGTGGATTTAATTTGATACTTGGTTAAATTTGATATAGGCAGAAAGCCATAACGCAAGAAGCATTGAGTGTGCAAGCTGCAACGATAGCCGGCTGTGACGCGACATAAAGAGCGCGGGCTTAGGCACTATCGCGAAGTGCAGACGGCTTCACATTCTCTATTCAAGTTTTTAAATAAGCCTCGCTTTTCTGTAAGAATTGGAACGGCATTATATCATTTACACCCAATTGTCTTTCAGCTATAACTCTAATAAAAATATTTTTAACTATATTAGTTATAGCATTGTTTTTAAAACATATATCTCATATGATTTCAATACATCGATTTCACCAATGCATTGCTCATAACATATAAATACCATTATGCACTTATTACAGTTGTATAATATTCATTGCAGATAAGATTAAAAAATTATCCCTTTTTTTTTAATAATCACCCATTTAATGTTTTTGAGGTCACAGATACACAATTTTCATCACAGTTATCATTTATATAAAATAGTTTTTGTAAGAAGAAAATAAAAATATTTAAAATAGTACTAATTAGAAAACTAAGAAATACAACACATTTTCAAAGTATATAGTTAGTTTTTTTTAGTTTTTTCAACCAGCCAAATTAAATAAATTAACGTCAATTACTAAACAACTTATTTCCGTTTTTTTTTTCATTAATGATCTTTAATTTAGTTTTGAAAACCTACTTTAAAAATGTTTTTAAATGGACGATAAAGGCAAATTCAGTGCGGACGGTTTTAGATACAGCTACTGACATGCACTTCAGACTTCAATGTGTAGTTCTGAACTCAGGGCATCTGACACAAATCCGAAATAGGTTTTCAGTTTAGCAATTCATTCTCCTGTACTTTTATTAAGACTACAACTATCATTTTAGAAGTATGTTTATAACAAAGAGATATAACAATGAAAAATGAGAATACTTTAATAAAATTTTAAAGAAGATCTTTTTCTTAGATATTTATGTTATTTGATGATACAGAGTACGGTATTGACAATTTAATATGTATATAGATATTTGTTTTCATATTATCTCAGGGCTGAAAAGGTTTTAATGAAGTATGATTATAAATGTTAAAAAGTGGGCAATAGTTCTTTCAAAATTATAATTAAACTAACTGTTACTCGCGGTTTCACCCGCGGATCTACGATTTCTTTTACATTTAAGATAACTAAGAGTAGAAACATAGTGCTAGCCGACAGCCTTTCTCATGAACCTGCCTGTCATAAACTGAAAGAAATTTTCAAAACCATCCCGTAGTTCTAAGATTATCGACTTTAAACAAACAAACTTTTCTGCTATATAATATTAGTATAGTATTTATTACTATTGTTCTTTTCGTTGGTAATTTAAAAAGAAAAAAATAATATCAATAAAACTAATTAAATCCCATGTCTGTGAACAGACTTCCAAGCCCATAGACACAATTAGTACGTTTTGTGTGCATCCTGAACTCTATACCCGTAAACTCATGAACCGTTGGAGGTAGGTGACAAATAAACTGACTGACTCACAGATACCACCATCTCGTCTTACCGCGAACACGTTTGCTGCAAAGCAAACGTCGGGTTCGAAACGTCGGGTTAAATTAAAAAAATGTAAAAATAACCGCGAGTTATATCCGTAAAATAGTTTTATTGAAATGTGTAGTACTCGTGTAAATCTTAGAAATCATTAAATAGTATCATACCAACAAAGTGATAAGTATTAAGTTATTGTAGAGCTAAACCTATTTTCTATATCATCTACTATAAATATGAATACCAGACAATACACAACTCTTTTCTATTCAATATAACTTCGGATATTACCAAGAAAATGCGAGATTATTTTCTTTTCGGGCTCTTCACTTAAACTATCTTAAAAACAAACTTTGCATAATTTTCTCAGCGAGCCTAAGAGTCGAAATGAGGGAAAAATATACACCTCTTATATCTCAACGCGAGCGTCTCATTTACGACACGGCAGCTTACGTTTTAAAAGATGTTAGTATAAACAAAGTATGATATGTTTACATTCGTCTCTGGCCTATCTGCTAGGCATGGTAAAACTGCGGCGAGGTGTGTCTTGATGAGCTCGCTCTGAATCAATGAAAAGAATTTTAATAATTATATTTTTATGAACATTTAATATTTAATTCCTTAAATATTTTTTAATGTTAATAAAAAAATCTTAATTGTTTTCGTTTTTTTTTTTAATATCTATGAACTTTCTAGCCTATGAAAACATTCGAAAATATCTTCATTGTAGTAGTTTTTTTAACTTCCTGATAAAGAAAGTTTTGTAATAACTCTGATTTTCCATTTTTTTTTAAATATCTGAAAATTTAATAAGGTGTCCTGAGTAATTCTAGACACTATAAAAGTATGTATGTATGTGTGTGTTTGTTTGTTTGTGTGATTGTATGTATCGAAGCGGTTTTTTCGACTTTATTTTCTCAAGAAATAATTATGGAATTGATTTTTTTTGGTACCAATTGGTTTATATTCGCATAACATGGAGTTGATTAATTTTGCAGCTTTTAATTTAATAAAATTTAAATCGATGCGTGTTAATGTAAGTTAAATGGTATTTATCAAAAAATATATCTCGTACTTTTTATTTTCTTTAAGAAAATGTAAAAATAGTAGCATATTATCTAAGTACTGAAAAAGTAAATTCTAAAGTAATGAAATGGATTTTATATAAATATATACAAAATAATATAACATTTTTCTTAACCAGGAAGTTAATATAATGGGGCATCCATTACCTCTACTTTTAACTTTGTACGAGATAACATTTTAATTTAATGAGTAATTAAACAATAAGTAAACGAGGTAATTCATTATTCGTTAGTTTTCAGTTAACTTGTTACACCATTAACATATTAATTCAGCGGTTCAGTGAACTATAAAACTAAAACAGTTAATTTTACTCAAGTATTTATTTTCATATTTTATTAATATTTTAAAAATATATTATTTGGCATGTTTTTGTTTTTTTTTTAAGTTTAATTATGACGTTGAAAAACTATTAATTTAAAAAGTTGTATCGAAATCTGTTAAATCTGTTAAATCTGTTAATCTGTTTAATTAATACTGTTTCCAATGAAAAATAAATAAAAAACCGATTCATCTGGACACATACCGTGTAATGTAACAAAAAAAAAACTTTAATTGTTTTTTTTAATTTTTTTTACAACAATTTGAAATTAAGAAACTGAAGAGATTTGATAAGAAATAAAAAAAAATATTATATTTGCTTCAAAAAACTCGTTTAAAAATATACAAAAAAATTTTTTCTCGTGTGTTTAAACTTTATTGATCCATAATTATTATTATATATAATTATCCAGATGTACTTACGTAAATACTATAGAGATTTTCCGGACTTATTTCCTTTATGCTCAGAGCTCATGAATGAGAACCCCGAATAGGTTCGAAACTAGTAAACACATACGGATAGTAATTACGTAAATACAGCCGAGTAATTACATATAATCATTAATTTTGTATAATATTGTAATTTTTTCGATAATTACTTTAAAAGAGTTTTTCTCAAAAGACATTAAAATGATATAACATTTTATTTTATATTAATCAATAATTAATACAAAATAAAAATATAGAATTTAATGAACTTGCATTGTGTTCTATCATATTAAATATCAGATAACAAATACTTAAAAAGTAACCTCAGTTACACAAACTAAGAAGATAAGAAGGTATACATACATGTGTAATTTTATCGTATTATAAGCTTATGTGTGCGTACACGGTTATGTGTGAGTAAGCAACGAAATATAGTAAAGAGGTCAACGTTCTTTCTTGATAATACGGGCGAGTGAGTACATCTCTATGACAGTGATGAATTGTTGGAAAGACCTTAGCTTATGCAAACATCTTCAGAAGCTGGAGTCAGGAAATCTGTGGAAAAGCGATTTACTTGTATGTCAGGGAAAGACGGATTGAAGCGAAGACTAACATGTTTTTTATCATCCATAACGTATCAGGTGAGATGTAAACATAATCAACATATCAGAATTGTTTTTCAAACCTGTTTTTATATTTGAAAAGATTTAAATTTCAAACAACTTAGACGTATGAAACGTCTGCGTTTCATAACAATAAGCTTAAACTTAATAATAAAATCGATTTGCTCGCAAGATAGAGTTCTGAGACGATCAACCGCAAGATATAGCGAACGTGGGAATATGATAAACTGCGATTAAAAATACTCACGTGAATCTTTTGAAATCGTAATAATTTATTAAACGTTTTATTATTATTATTATTATTATATATTTAATTCGATTTCATTGTATGGTTATAATATTTTACTATTTTGATTTTTTTTTATCTTGTTATTTTAATTTTAATTTTGTTTTGTTTGTGAATTATTATGGAATGTATGTTCTGACAATATAGAATTTAAAATATATACATATTTCATCAACAAGTTACAATTGATTTTTATTTATAAATCCAACAAACTAACTGCTGGATTAATATAAATTAGTATTTAATGTAATTTTAATAAAAATTTGTGATGTTCAACTAAACCATACTAAGTCGTATAATGTTGTTAAAGTTTGTTTTACTATATTTTGTATTATTTGCATGTTTCAATTAACCCCTAGCACGGTTTTAATCCGTGTATGGCGACAGTTCCAAATAAACTCCGTTTTTTTAAAATTTGATTTTACATATAAAAAAACAATATTGTAATCTCAAATAATATAACATTAATAAAGAACTATTTGGCCTTTAATTTAATATATTTTCAATATCGTACTAATCAGACAATTAAAAAAACAGTTACATCATTATTATAAATAATTTGTAAATATATTGTTATATCTTGAGTTTATACTTTGAGTCAATTTTATGACACGTACGTGTCATAATTTGTTTTTGTTTTTACTTAAAACACATATATACACACACACATGTGTGTGTATACAAAAACAAATTATCTATCATAATTACAAACAATTCAAGCGTGTCAAAAACCTTTAAACTATTTACATAATAATACTATTATATTGTAACTCATCTATTATGCATACATTATTTCATTTCAATACTAAGAAAATCAGATTTTAAACAGTTATATGTATATATGTACACATTTCAAATAAAACTATTTTTAAGGAAACTAAGGAACCGTAGGAGGTAGATGAATAATTAACTGACTTACTGACAGACACTTACATCTCGTCTACCCGTGAACACGATTGCTGCAAAGCATTCGAAACGTCCGGTTAAAATAAAAATGTAACCAAATTATATAAGAGTTTTAATCAATAAAAAATAGTTTATAAACAAACAATATATATATATATATATATTGTTTCACTTAAACTCGCTATATTTTGAAACTGCTTTAAAAATTCATTTTGATTATGACCTACAGGATCATGAAAAACGCTATAGGTTATCTAGCATTGCGGTACTACTCTTTGTTATCTTTATAGTAAATAAATACTTTTTGTCCACGGGTGGAACCGCGAATAACAGCTAGTTTATATAAATGAGGGTATGTCGGAAATGGTGTAGATAATGTTATTAATGGTCTTTCACAGAATATATTGATTCGGTTATCGCATAGAATAGTTTTACAGAACAAATAATTTCTACCAATTACTACTGTTAAGATAATTTACATTCTTTTACCTGCCCTTGTTTAGAAATTAGCTAATTCTAAATATTTTATAACAATCTCTGTCGGTCTGTCATTTAATTTAAGGAACTCTGTGTACTGGTCTGATGCATTTATTAAATATGAAAAATGTTTTTTAAACATCGATACGAATGGATACGAGCATAGCCGCGTTCACAGCTAGTATTTTTAATATAATAAAGGGTTAAAATAAAGTCATGAAAAAATATGGCAGAAAAACAATTAAATGCAATTGGAATTGTAATTATTGAAATTTCTTTTGACTATTGTAGGTATGTATGTCAAATGCGGGTGTTATGATAACTTCATTATCTGTCAAAAAAATTATGCAGATAGTTTTAAAATCAATAAAAAATACATATTCAAAGATATACATATATACACATGAACTACCGATCCGTCTAACAATTTCATAATAAATATGTAATGAAAAAAATATTCTGATGAAATTTTAGTTATAATATTTTTATGATCAAAAGCCTATACGAAAATAAATACAATTGTATGAACTAAGAAAAAAATATAGCTGACAAATACGAGTATAAAAAAGTTATATTGATGGATACAATAACACCAATCAAGTGGATCACACAAACAACTGCCCTGTGTGGAAATCAAACCTACTACCTTCGGTTCAACAGGCAGGTTCACCATCAACCAACCACTAAACCAACAACTAAGACAACGTTATTAAAATTGACCATCACTTATTAAACTTATAACTAAAACTCAACACATAAGTTCTAAACACAAAAATTCGCTTTATTAAAAGAAAATTATAGCATAGAATAAAAATATATGTAAATCGTAACACAAGTTTAAACAAAGCAAATATGAAAATTCGCAATATCCCAGTATTTTACAAACACATTGTTTTGAACCGTGCTCGCTTGAAAGCGACATAACGAGAACAGAGTCCTGAACAAACACTCACAAGAACACAGGCATTACACTTATTATCTCAGTAGAAACCTAATCCCTGGGTAAGAACTCTTCAAACTCTAGTTATGGGATTATGTTTTCAAGCAAACCAGTATCGTTTCTCGTTTTCTCGATTATTTATTTTATTTTTAATATGATATACTCTATTTCCGAATAGGTTACATACGCATAATTACGTATAATTATTATTAGTCGGCTGTACTCACGTAATAATTTCTAAGATTTACACGAGTACTACACATTTTAATAAAACCTTTTACGGTTATTACTCGCGTTTATTTTTACGTTTTTTATTTTAACCCGACGTTTCGAATGCTTTGCAGCAAACGTGTTCGCGGCAAGACGAGATGATGGAGTTCGCGGTTAGAACATAAGAAATGTACTCACGTAATTATAATATTTGTAAATAGGTAATAAATACATTATTATTATTATTATATAAAATTATCTGGCTGTACTCACGTAATTAATATCCGATTTTTTCCGACTAGTTTCGAACAATGAGCCTGGCGGAATCGAGGCGTGAACAGTTAACGCCGTGATTCTGCCATACTCAGAGCTCATGAATAAGAACCCCGTATAGGTTCGCATTAGTCGGTCAAATCCCGATATTTTATTACCTAATCACAGCTGGATAATTATATATGATAGTAATCATGGATCACGCAATTTTACATACAAAAAATAAATTATTAATATTGATAGTAATAACTTCTAAAATAAACATCAGTCTATTTTTTTTTTCGAATCAGCTGTATAAGTTTGTAATTCACACATCCCTTTTTAGCGACTCACGGATGAAACTATCTTACTTTTACTTAACCGTTAGAAACGTGATACAATATTTAACATGTCAGGCTAAGTTTAATATTTGTCAAAAAGATAATGAGGATTCTGTAACACACATTTAGTTAGGTCGATGTTTATTTTGTCGCTCCGTTCCGAACGATTGTCAATAGTCGTGCGCCTCTAATCATTGAGAATCCAACATCTGATACTTTGAAGAACAGAAGCGAAGTACTAACGGAAACAAATGAACTGTTGCTTACTGAAGGATATCTAGAACTGTCGATTTCAAGCGATTGCGGTCTTTAAGTAGTCTATTTAAGGTCCTATTTAGTGTAATAACCTAGATAAGTAAACAGGTCTGGTCGATTTCAACGCACATTGCATTCTATTGCGGCCGCAGCGGGCGGTCGGGGGACATTTGACACGTCCTCGCTGTCTGTAATATGTGTAAAGCAGAGTGAATAAATAACCAAATAATGTATTTCTAGTGTTACACTCAACACACACACACACATAAACATACCCATACACACACAAAATAACTAAATAAAAAAACAATTTCGTATTTTTATAATAATATGAAAAAACTGTTTTCAATTAAACTTAACTTTAAGTTTAATTATATTAATGTGAAATGAAAATGTTCATGAATTAATGAAAAGTAAACGCAAGCAGAAATTATACCCGATATCGTTGTTTAGCAAATGTATTTTGATTTACGGAATGCATAGCAACAAAAACCATTCAACACTCGCAAATCATCGACTCCATTGGAGATTCGTTCGCTTCGTTTATTAATTACACGGGTGAAATGTCGCCTTCCTCGTGCTGGTAACTTGTTTATTCTACTTCCTAAAACTAAGTCAGTTCAGATCGTAAGATAAGAAATAAGTAAGTTTAAAATCAGAAAAATACTAAATGGTACAATATGTAAATTTGATAGGTGTAATTAATCCAACCACTTTTATGATAACTTTTGGATAAATTGACATTTACATCGAATAAGCTATATGGCAGTTTGCTCGTGGCCAAATATAACTAAAACATAGTCTTTTCTGCTAAACATCTAATCCCATTTTATATCTAAAAAGTGACATTTCTATACACAACTTCAGTCTAGGAGGAGTTCAATATGTACGTATATTACAACATCGATTTTGTTGTCACAGGTACAACAATTGAATATGAAATAGCGTGGGGTTGGTGCGAGCAGAGTTGAACAGCCCGTGGGGTGTCAAAAGTAGGGAGATTCCCTGCCACCGGAGATTGCGTCCCAGCCTCCTGCGCAAGCCGCCTAACTCAATAACCTCCAAAAATATCGAATAAAACTTGCTCCCGGCAACACTTTTAACTAAAAACGAAGTTTCACCGAATATTATATTTAAAAAAATATATTCTGAATCCGTCTAAACAAATTTAGCATTCCAAATGATAGTTTTGTTGGCACCATAATTATCTCGAATACGTCGACATATTTCCTGTTAAAACAAAAAATGAGTAACTTCATTAGCTCATGTGACCGCACATGTCTAGTGTCGTCTTCCAAAGAATAGAAAAAACAATGGTGAACGTTGCCTCGCACTCCTTTTTCTGACGGGAAGATGTCAAACACAAGTATGCATGAAGCTGGACATCAATCAATGTTGGTTATTTTTATTCTGAGACTGTTGCTGACACTGACGCGATGGTTTGTAGGGATCGCTGAAGCAAATCATCCCATTGAACTTTTAGCCGTCTCAATAATGTTTTGTAGTTTTTGGTTTAATTTAATAAAATTGATTTATTATAAAATAATACTACGTAATAATTCATTTTATTTGACGCTTCTTCATTTTGTTTTGTTGATTATAAAAATATTTTTATTTTTTGTTTTAATTTTTTTTTCTTATGTCCCAAATAAATATTTAGTTTCACAATTACTTATGTTTAATAATAAAAGACAGTTTAATAATAATAATAATAATAAAAGAAAAAAGTGCATAATTTAAAGAAATGCTATGTTGTTATTCGTCTATTCTTTGTGTAAGCGGAATAGGATAGTGGATTAAGCCTTTTATCCTCTCTATATTTAGAGAAGGTCTCTTTCAACAATGGGAAATTTATGAACTAAACATTACATTTTACTTTTCTACTACATCGCTATTTAAATAATAATATTACTGTGAAACTGTTTATAATGTATAGGATTTAATACACGGAATCCACAATTTATACGAAAATAAAAAATTAACAGTGAAGAATAACGTGAAAAAAATCACAAATTTTGACATACAATTTTGTGCTGAATATATTAATTAAAAAGTTGAAAGACCTATGATTTTTAAAATAATGGTAAATTGATATGGGATATATCCATATTATATGTGATATAAGACGAGTTAAACTATATAAGCATTTACTTGTTCATCTATATATATATATATATATATATATATATATATATATATATATATATATATGCATTGATGTCACCTCAATATTTCGATCCTCAATAATCCTGACAAATGTTATAAATGGTGTACTATGAATGGTTGCTTGTTTATCAGTCACGCTTGAACGACTTGACAGTTTCATGGTATTTAGTGCATGTGTTTGTTTCTGAACTGGATTATAAATAACCGTGGGTTTGAAAGTACCTTACCTCAGAATTTCAAATTCAGATATAGATGAAAGTGCCCCAAGGCAAAGAATCAAATCTGAAAGTGGATCCTGCAACACTTATCCGAAATGTGGCTCATATATCACCCAAGTACTTTACAGAGGAAGGTTCACCTCTGGTGGTCTTAAGAAGTTTTGAAAAACTAAAGTACTGTACAACCTTAACTAATTGGAAGAAGGGGAATTGGATAATATATTTCGGTAAACCGCATATGATATTGTAGTTTGTGGGTAGGTAAGAAGTAACAAAAGACAAAGTTCAGAAGAAATTTTAGATTTGGAGGGTTACTCTCCAAACCTTAGACAAGAAGAATCGTTAGCTTCCTTTCTATCAACAGAACGTGATTTCACTGATACTTACAAGAACTTCTTTAAAGCAACAATCATTCTCACCCTTTGACAGAACCAACATACCACTCTAATATTTTTTATTGATACTAACAAAAACAATAAAAATTTTAGTGTTTGTTGAACAAGAAATAAGTTTTTCAAGATTCTAATGCGGAGATGATTTATGGTGAATACAGCTGAGCGTTCTCTCTAGCTCACAATATTTATATGATATATAAGCAACAATCTATGTCCTTTGTCAGACAATAAAGTTCATCATTATTACTACTCTTCCTACAAAGATGGCAAACAATATCTTTAAAGGCCTGGATCTCAGCCAAAATTTGACTTTAATGACGGCTTATACTCGCATATGTCAGTTTATCCACTATCTTTTCTTTGCATTATTTCTATTGAATCGCTTTTATTGCGGATTGTGTGTACAGCAAAAACACACAGCAGCTGCCAATTAGTATTATGTATATATTAGTTATGATATACCGATTTTTATGATAATATATAGATATAGATCAAAATAAACAAAAGTTTTATTTTTTATAAACCGTAGTTTATCGGGATTCCAAATATATAATTGTTAATTTTTTTATTATTTTTTAATTACATTTAAATCAATAATTTTCATTTTATATTAAAGAAATTTATAACTTCTTGATACTAAAATAACGTTACTAATATTTTTAAGATAATTAATCTTATAAAGAATACCAAACTCAAAGCGTTCATAATTTTAAATCGCAAAAGTAGAAAATCGTCTGACGTTCAATGTAGAGACATTTGAATATCATAAAAATATATATATTTGTCTTTATTTTTGAGTAAGCTGTAAATATCCTGACCTATAACTCAACGAGCAGCTCAAATCGCCGCCGGAATATTTATAAATACGGTAGCGAAGTCTGTAATGCGGCTCGACAGACAGTTGCTAAATTTCAATGTGCTCTAGTTCGTTTTCCTTGCTTCGGTTTCTGGCGTGACACATAAACTTAGCTACCTCTTTGTATTTGTTTACGAGACACGGCGAGTTCCAACGTATTAACTAGATTTAAGATAACTAACCGAAACGAAAATTTCCAGTTCACTAAAATTAGAAAATATATAACGTTTACTAACTTATTATTTTTGCTACACATCAAGGAAAATCATTTTTACCTAATTTAAAGATAAAAGGAGGAAACGGAGTTTCAAAATTTTTATAGGTGAATATTATAAAAAACTATACAGCTATTACCTTTAATCGTTTAACCCATGCTTTGAGGGATCTGACTGATAAAATTTTTCACATGAATTCTTTATATAACTCCGTATAAAAGGCACGCCAAAAAGATTAACATAACTTCCAAATATAGACAATAGATTGGAGAGTGCTTCTAAGATATCGTAAGAGTGCAAACTTACGGCATATTCTTCCCAAAGCTTCGTAAATACCCTAAATCCGACGTACTTTGTAGACCATATTACTGGAAGTACTTCCATTTGTGCTTGATATAGATTCCTCAGCCAAATTTTTAACTTATGCCCATATGAAGTGAAGACACTTTATGATCTCGTATCCTATTTTCTGAAATCGCCTTTGCGAATCCATATTGCCATCCATTTGGCTGTAGGAGTTGCTTCCGGATTATTCGATTCATGATGACTCACGAGGAGCCGTTACAGAACTGCAGAAACGTTTATGTTATGACTTTAGTTTAAATATTTCAATAATACTACGCATTCTGAATATTGAAAAGTACTATCTTATACTCGATTTATACCTTTTGAAGTAAAAAGCATAACATTTTTGTATGTAAAAAAGAAACTCGATTTTAAATCGACTCAAGGATCCAAAATTTTGTAGGGATAACAATAAAGAAGAAAAAAATATTTATAGCTTGTAATATGCTTGTGAGGGCATGTTCGTACACGTAATTGCGTTTCTAAGCGTTCTGACATCGTTCCGCGTCTTTATAGGGCAATTACTGTTGTTATCTGGCATTGATATTGCATCTTATTTATTCATGCTTTTATCTACATTTGAATAATACGTACCAGCTGCACTGACCTCTGCATCCATTTCTTCTTAACCTCTTGTTTTGATATAAGTCGTTATATTAACATATGACTAAAATTATTCCTAGCCAAGGCCAATAAAAACTTTAAAAAGACGCAGACTAGCTATTCAGCTAAATTCAATAACATAATAATTTCCATGATGTCCGTTCTTCGAAAACATCATAGATTATGGTTGTAAAGTTTTAGTTTAATCCGTATTTGTTTATGCTGACTAACTAAAGCGACGTTCCTTGGTTTGACGAAGTTTAGAATGCGCATATGGCGTGCAGTCGGAGTTCTCCCTGATTAGATATTTAGATTTATTTGTTTTTCTAATTATACTTAATTGACAATTTTGTCAATTCTATGTTGTTTTCAAGAAATCAATGTCTGTTTGTAACATATGCTTTATTTATATATATATTATATACAAATGAAGTTTACCACCCGTGTCTATCTGTAGAAATGCGATAAGCGCAAGAACTACGAAATAGTTTTTTATACTGTTTTCACTAATATATAGTGTGATTTTTGAAGAAAGTTTAGGAGATCATAATGGTTTAATATAAATTTACTCAAATAACAATATGCGAGCGAAGATGTGAGCGGAAGCTAGTTAGATATAAATTGTACCATAATATCTTCGTTCCCATTATCCCTACCAAATCTGAGCTATCCGTAAGGAAATATTTGTTGATAAGACTCGTCTTATCGGTGACATCCTGATTTTTTACCCACAGATTTCTAGTAAAGTCAACAGATTCTTATCTTAGACATTCAGACGCTTTATCAAAATAACGATGAACCGTGTCGTGAAGACGCCAGATATGTATTATACTTTATATAGGTGTGTCGCAACTGTTGTTAAAATAACGAGACGAGACGTTTTTTTATAATTAAGATTCAATATAAGAACAAAGTCCTCTTGATATATGATTAATACATAAAAAATTACCACGGATTTTGTAATATATTTAGAAATTATGAAATAGATAATAAATTAATTTTATTTAAAAATATAATCAGGTTAAAAATTCTTTAGTCATAGCTTTATTATAACTTACCAGAAATAAGCATTGACTACTTACTAATTATTAAAAAAAATCTATATGTTGATAAAAAAAAGAATTTAAAAAGTTAAAACAGTATTATTTCTCTATCATTGCATGTATTAAGCGAGAAAACCACAGTATGTAACATCGGGACAGTTTACAAATCAAAATTAGAAATGAATTGAATGCTATTTTTGGCGGCCATAATTATTGTTAGCTGTTCGGCGTGCCCCGTCACTTTCAGTAACGTCTTGAAACGCGATAACGAAGACGAATTGATATACACTATGACGCATTACAAATTATACTTGCGTAAGAACACGAGCTAACTTGAAAATAACTAAACATATCCTTAACCGTATTAAAACCGTAACATTTACTCTCCATAAGTAGAGAAATAAAAAGAGTTTTAAAAATGTTTCAATATATTGTTAATATATATTCTAGTATTTGTATATACCGCTATAAAATTTCTAGGATATATAGTTGAATCTTGTATACTGAGGAAATTGATTAATTGTCTTTCCAGACTGTCTTGGCTTATTAACCATATACAAAGTGGACTAAGAACATCAACTGTATGCAAGTGTCACTTTCCTGTCTCGGAATTAGTGCTAACATTAGTGAGTAACCTACCGGTTTTTATATAACCGGTAACTAGTGACTACAAGATATATCCTTAATGTACAGGATGAAAATGATGATGATTCAGCTTCATACGGTTTTTAAAATAAGTTAAAACATGATTTATTAAAACATGGGATGAAAAAATAATGTTATTATTTAATTTTGTTGTTAAATTTTATATATCAATATGTCATAAAAATTAATAACTCTCACATACTTTGATCTAGACTCTAGACTAGAAGTCAGAGGCACGTATGAACTCTATTGATGTTCTTTTAAAATTGGCGTTGTCATGTTAAGCAGTTTTGATATAATATAGTGTATAGCAATTTTTTAACTTTTAATATTTTCATCGACTTTTGAAGCTGACCAACATTAATATATATAAAACAACTAATTTTAGAGAAATCCCTAGTCCGATTGAAATACGCAATGGCGTGTCTTTTTTTAATTCCTTCGTCTCCCCTAATGTCTGTCGCTGAAGTTTACAATATCGATTTCCATCCCCTAATCCGATACACCCTAATCGCTAATGGTTTATGTATTTAAATATATCGCTTGTCCTCTTAGCTATATTCAATTGTACCCTCACTAGATTGAATTTAAAAATCTATAAATTTTCTTGTATCTAACATATTGTTTTTCTTAGAAACATTATACAAGGACTGGCATAGACAAGTTTATGTATTTTGGGTTTATCTCTGACATCGGATGAGAATCGTACACTGATTAATTGTTTCTATCTTACTGTTAATAGGTTTATTACTAATATATATATTAAAAAGAAACTTTAAATCACGCAATACTCGAGCATTCATTTATACACAATAATTCACTATTCATACACACATTCTACGTATTATGGTTTTCCATTCAAATAAAAAAAATATTGAGATGGTCGAAAAGCCTTGATAGCAAAAAATAAAATTAATGTTTTAATTTATAAAAATCGATATAACAATTATAAAATTTATATTTCATGACCGTTTATTGGATAAATAATTTTATTTAATTCGTTTTACATAACAAAAAAAACTCAGACTTCTCTATCTGTTTGTCACGTATGCATTACAACATAAAAAGGTATTTATGAAAAAAAATAACTCATTTATTATATATTATCCCGCAATACTTACGTCAATATTATCAGAATTTGCCTGAACAGTTTCGAGCTCATTCAGGGCCGTTATTCGTGAGAAAATCATTTTTAAAAGATCATTTTCACGCGTTGCCTTATACAAAAATAAAACTATAAAAAAAAAACAAACACCATATAAGTATGATAAACAAGAGGCCTAATCATCTGCTCAACATATCATTAATCTTAATGTATTTAAGATCATTTTAACGGCCTGATGATAGCTTGACATCGCTTTAAACAAGACATACAAATTGTATAAATTTAATGTCAGAGATTTGGGAGGTCACAGGAGTGACAACATTTTGTCACGTAATCGGATTACGCGGCAACTCGGAACTTCTCTCTACACTTGGACGTGGCTTGCTTTATTCTTTTAAACGGTTTAAGTTCAAATTCTTATTTAATTTTAAGACATGTAAGTAAACTATTTTTATTACTTTTTTTTATAACTGTTTTCAATCTTAACATCAGTTTAGTAGTTTGAATAAATATAATAATTAAAAAAATAAATTAAAATTTTGAAAAAAGTATAAGTTATACGCATACAATTTATTTTACATATTGGATTGGGTAAGACAATTCTTTTGAATAAAGCATTTTTAAGACGAAAAATATGCAATGGTACGTAAAAATCGTTAGGATTTGTAAAGCAAGGGTAACATATACTAAACAAACTGGTAGGGTGGCTGTCGGCTAGACTGGTCGCGTGCGCGTAGCATTTTGTTACACATAATCCTATTACGCGAGTGTCGTCTGCCGGCGTATGCGCCTTGTACGATGTCCGCATATAAACACACTTAACTTGGATTTACGTACTTTGAATAGCTGCATCACTCCCTCCACTAACATTGTTATCAAAAACTCAAATAATCCTTAAAGCGCGGTAAAATTGCTACCCCGAATAAAATTATCATAATAAGAAAATGTACTCACTCAAATATACACGTTACCATATGCATAAAGAAAGAGGGACGAATGTAAGCTATGAGCCTAAATTCACAGACTTCCATTACACGGCTCAGTTACCTTGTGCTCAGGTTCACTGGCTAAAACCCTTCCTGGATCTTCTAAGATTACATCGTTGGCTTGATTCAAATTTTATCAAGTTTTTCGCTTTACTAGAAATTCGAAAATTACCGTTTAACACAGACATTAATTGAATAATAAAAATGACAATTGAAAAATATATAAAAGGTGCAATAAAATCTAAATTATTACTAAATATAAAAGTGAATAAAAGACTAATCGTGCTCTTATAATAATCATGCATGCGTGTCATCTGTCGTTAGATAGTGGTCCATCTAATAAGCACTGTACAGGTTTGAAGCGCTACTCTACGTGTGAAATATGCTTCCGGTGGTTCCCGGGAAAGATCTATTTATGCTTGATGTTCCGCACTGATTCTGTTCGTGTAAAGCTTTGTTACAGAGCACGAGCGGTACAATCGACAAAATATTTCTCTCCGGAATCACGTCGGGCAGACTGTGTAAAAATGGAGTGCCTCACTTACCAAACTTCGGAAGATGGCAACTAAGGTGCTCCACCACATTTACCGCTTGCGTAACCCTGGGAAAAATATTTTCCGTGAATCTAACGTGTAAGTTATTCTTATTACAGTGATGGTTCTTAATTATAATATAGGGCATGATATGTATAACAACAGTAAGTCGTGATTCATTGCATACTGTGTGATACCTTATAACTAACATGCTCTGCTCATTTCTCTAAATATTAGTGAAGAATGGGGCTGTATCCTTTGGAAGGTTACTAGAAGTGGATTGTAATACAGTATAGTGTATCTTTACTCTTAAGGAAATCTGCTTTGGATTATCTACGTTAATATAAATTAAAATACATATTCTAAAACCGCTACTCGGTACCTACATAAATAAACTATGATACTAATACACAATTTTATTATATGAATACATGGGAACATGTTTTCTTCGCTAACTAATGTTCTTATCATCTACTTAACAATTTATATTTGAGAAATATGTGAAGTAAAAAGATAAATACTCGATCACACTACTAAATACTTAAGTGAGTTGAATGTTCAGTTATTTTTTACCATAATGTTAATCTAAGAAGTATTATATTCTGTTTTGACCTGCGGAAAAAATTAACACTTTAATAAACACGGTTTATAAATATAGAAAGTCTTAATTAATATCAATGAAAACAATCAAAAATATGTATAATTTACAAAAATAAATTAATCTAAAATATTTGATTTTATGTTTAATCTATATTACTTATTGCTTATCTTCAAATCACAAATAAGTTCTGTCAAAAAATGACAGAACAGCATCGCAAAAACAAACCTCTTTGGTAATTCTAAATAACAATCCATCTCTAAAAAAATCATTATTTTTTATTTTATGATTAAACATTATTTATCTAATAAGAAGAGTCATTGCATCGCAATAATCGATTCAGTCCCTGTCTGGCTTCACCTATTGCCGCCATGTCGCAAGTCATAAATGTTATTATAATTTGACTTATATTGAATTTTGCGGTAACAAATTATGCATGGAGTATTGCAAATCAGAAACACATTAAGTTAAAGAACTAAATTATATGTGTATTAAAAATTTCGTGATTCATGTTTACAATAACATATAATTATCCGGTTGTACTCACGTCAGTACTATCGGAATTTACCCGACTTCGACCCGATGAGCTTCGAGCCATGAATTGGCAGTTCACGCCATGTGCTCATGAGCTCCAAACATGACGATTCCGTCATGTTTGGAGCTCATGAGGGCTTTGAATAGATTTGAAAGTAGTCGGGCAAATTCCGATAGTATTGATGTGAGTACAGCCGGATAATTATATGTAATTGTAAGCTAATTAAAAATATTTGTTTCTTATAACTATGAATATTAAAATACATTAAATATTTCATTATAACATATAAATATTTGTCAGTATTAGTTATCGCAATGTTTATCTCTCTTACCACTAATTAATTACTACGCAATGCGGGAGATATCAGGGTTCTTGACTCACCTAACAATGCTAGCAAATTATTTGATAAAAAGTTCTTAATAACATAAAATTACAAATATGTAATTATTACAAAGCTGTTTGGTTGTTTTATGTGAAGATTTGAGTTAATATCGAAATGCCTAGAATCACTTTTAAACTGTACAAAATAATGTTTTTACTATAATAGATCGTATAAAAAATCTAGGACTTGAATATCTATGATGAAACAACGAAATAGATTACATTATTGTTGTAAACAATCTAGCTACCGAGTTATTAACACTGGATTTTATCTATTTCCATTATATTTATAAAAGTATTTGATTTTTGTCAATTCTTTTAGTAAGATATTGTGATTATTGCATTGAATTTTGTATGCTAGGGCCTGACTTTAATGTAAGTACGAACAATTATTTCGCTAGAGATGTATAAATAGTAGATGGCACATTTTAAGCAAACAAACGGGCATTGTAGGGCTACGGGTGCGGTGTCCGGCGCTAGAGGCCGCTCATTGAGAGCTCGCCAATTGAGATAATGGCCTCAAATGCATGATTACTGGCCCGTTCATTGTATACTAGCTCTTAGTTTACGATTTGAGCATATTTATTACGTTAAAAGTAAACATATGTTTCTGTTAAATATTGTTTGTTATCCGGCTATACTAACGTTAAATTTTATCTGAATTTGACTAGTTTTGAACTCGACTGGTTCATTCATAAGCTCGGAACATGGCGGAATGGATTCACGGCGTGATATCGCGTTTCTATATGTAATATTTAGTTTGTTTTAGATTATTTTTGATAGATATAGGTTACTTGTTTCACGTGTGATTTATGAATTGTTATTTACGTATTTGATGTTTGCAAACTAAGTATGTTATCAGGCGAGCAGTTTACTTTGTACGGATATAAGTAGTTCCAACTGTGACAAATATACAAGCATTTTATCTTAATTTTATTTTAAATACGTTTCTATTATTGTTTCATCGAAAACAATAATAAAAAATATTCCAACTGTGTGACATAATGAAAATACTAATTAGTCTAACTAGATAAAATATAATGACATTAAGAACATGAAAATTCATGTATGATGTGTAATTTATAGTCAATTACTTGTTAAGTAATCTAGTGTAATTTTATTATCTGGCGATGCAATAAAATTCAATGTACCATTTAGGCGCATGGTTTGATTTATTCTCTAACTTTAGTCGTAACCGAGATTTACGTTTATTTTTGATGTGGTTCGGTTTTGCGTTGTCGCATTCGGTTATTTTTGAAGTGGTTCGGTTCTCTCCACACTTTAAATATAGAAACACAATATGACGAATATTGTTGTTTTGTAGACGCGTTGAATTATTGTCGTCTAAATCATAATTTTATTAATTCCTAAGTATCTATGAACGCTGCATTGTAAATACTAAATAATAAATTAGGTTATTATAATTTATTTGAGACGCGTTTTACTTTGTAATATCTTCAAAGGATTAAATCTAGAAAGATAGAGTGGAATTTAAAACAGATTTTCTTTAGTATTTTTAAGTTATGTATCATACAATTTCATACAATCAAAAGTATTATCTAAAAACTCAAAAGAAAGGTTATCGCGTATACACTCGTGTTCACAGAAAAATAAGGATTAGATATCTAGCAGTATCTCAATTATTCTCCAACGCACATATATTTGATATTCATAGGCGCAACTCGGAACCCCTTGGTAAAAGATATTCTCCATCCAACGGTTATTCGGATAAATGCTCTGAGGAAAAACAAACTTATGCGAGATGTAGGTCAAAACGCTCGTAGGTACATACCTCACAACATTTCTTGTATTATTAGAGTAAATTTTATATGAGATAGTCTCAAGCACACCATTATACCGGTACGCGCCTTTTCCTCCATAATTTTATTGACTTCCATTTTAGAAAAGTTTAAAAGCTTATCAAAAAGGGTTTCGGAATTTTGATATCTGTCCGTTCACATTCCGTTGAAAACAAGTTTAGTAAAAACGGTTTACGAATGGATTTGATTGCTCGATTCCGAATATTGCTTTTATTTTTCGTTTTAAAACTGACGAATTTACAAAATTGATTAAAATTCATTTCCTCAAACAAGTGAAAGTACTTAGCAAAAATTTTGCGTGGAAAAATATAAACTTCGACGAGTAATATTATGGACTTTTTTAAGAATATTCAGCCCTTAAGTTGTATTACGATATTTATATTAATAAACATCATAAATATCCTGCTCTTTATTACTTCCTTCACCTCGATTTTAGAGCAAACAAGTAATTCTGGATGAATTATGTTCACATATCTATATAAAATAATTTGTGTATGCTTCATGTACATGTACTATACAATCGCTGATTAGTCCAAGTACTCAGTAGAAATGTCAGTGAGGAGTGAATGGACTCGAGTTTTGTTTGTTGATTTTTGCATGCGGACGTATGTCCGCATGCATGTGCCAACAAAGAGACAGGAAAACATTTTTAAACACTGAAATAACTGTATAGTTCAGTTTTTATTTATTTAATTAGCATGTTGTGAGTTGTGAATGACGTTGACGTGAATGGACAAAGTTCAATGACGAGCCCAGCAACCATGTCGATGTGATCTATATCAACGTATAAGTGGATTAGTGCATGGGCTATCACAGGCCAGCGGCGTGCGTGCGCGCAGCCCAAAGGTCGCCTGTGCAATCAATTTTACTACTAGCATCTATTCGCAACTAAAATAAGTTTAGAATGAATCTACTGTTTTAAAATAGTGCAACGTTTTTATAATTCTAGATTTTAAATTGGAACGCCTTTGTAAAATGAAAATCAATATTTCACAGAGTTGATGAGTTTGTTAATGCGAAATTTTGTTTATAAAAAGTAATATTTTATAATTATTAATGCATATATATTCCATGCAAATAATTTTTTATTTGCTTGACATACTGCAAGTACTATAAAAGGTAAAGAATGGATTATTGATTATTAATATTACGCTATTTATAAAATGATCATATTTATTCAACAGACAGACACAAGAACCCTCTTATATATATATATATATATATATATATATATATATATATATATATATATTGATTGGGTATTATATTAAGCTATGATTATAAACCTTAGTTGAAACCCTAAAATATATAACTCTATCATTATATCAATCTTATTTAATCACTCATCAATTATTAAGCGAGACAAATCCTAATGTATACTGAGGCGCATGGATGCGTCAAACTTAACGCACTCTCGTACATTGAAATACGAATACTTGTCAATTAGCGCGTCATTCATCATTAAAGTCACAAAAAGCTTTAGCTAATAGTTTTATGTTGCTAATTTGTTCCACTCATGGATTAAAATTATGTTTATTTTACATACATGACCTTATCGTTGTGAGACACGTCTTTTGGCTTTGAGCCAAATACTTTCTCTTGAGAAATTCACGTAATATTGAGTGTCTCAATATATTTTATATCATATTTATTTTAAGATACCTTCATTTTTGTAAATTTTGAGTGTGACGACAAAAATTTAATTTTTAATCTACAAAAAAAAGTGTTAGTATTTGTCATATATTTAATAAGTATATCTATAATCAATCGTCTATCCAGGAACAGTAATAAATCTTGTTATATTTTGTATTTACTTATTTTCTTTTTGAGGCGAGGACTGAAGAGACATTAAGTGTGATGTATATCTCTGAGATCTAGTGTTTAACGACCATTCGTATGTAACAATATAAAATATTTATTTAGTTATTGCTCTAGATATATCATTGCTATAATTAAAGTTTTATGACGCGTAACACTTCACAATACATTAACATCAGATATGTCGATCACAACGACTTGTATTAAAATAAAAATATATTGAAAAAACTCACTAACCTATTTCATTATTTTTAGAATTTGTGTTTGTTTGTTCTTATTGTACGTGTTTTTAAGCATTAATAAATATCATTAATTTCTTCGATTTTATGAGACTGCTTTATCCAATCAACAAAACTAATATTATAATTAATAAAAAATGTATTTAATTAAATACTCGTTTTCTACATTCCGGCTTTACCTCTTATTTTGTCTTGCCACAGACGATTCTTATAAATTCATAAAATTTTACAATTATATAGATTCAAGACACACACAAATTTTCATTTCAAAATTTAAACCTTATAGGCCTTCAGGGGTGTCAAAAACAATGTCTTATGTATAATTACATTTAAAAGTCGTATATATATTAACTTTGAGTTAATTTATATTTTGTATATTATAAAACAATTTACTAATTTATATATTAATAGGAATTCTATATATCTAAATCACTATATGTATAATTGAATGTGCCAAATATCGGAATCGTTTACTCAAACAGACACCGAATGTGACAGCTTTCAGAAATGATATACATTAGGAATCATACTGTCATTTGTAATTTAAAGTTTAAATTTATTTGAGCGTTAAACAATTTATGCAAGATATATAAACTCAAGACCGATGTAATAAATCCCTCCACATCAACAATTGGCAAGGATTAACGCTATAACGTTACTGCATATTATAATGCATATGCTGATGAAACAGACGAAGGCCAAACTAATAAACTACTAACATAATACTAACCGGTCAATATATTTACATATCTGTAAGACAAATTGCAGCAATGAGTCTGAACAAAGACGTTCGAACATTTGGTTAAGATCGCGCTTTGTTTTGAAATAGAGGGTTGGAAGGAAAATTTTATTATAATAGTCATAGTTTTAATTGAGCGAAATTTTAGTTTTAATTTTTTTTTCAAATATTCGATGTCATTGAGGAATAACCTCGGAAAAACCAAAATCTCCTAGCCTTCAATTTAGCTTGAAAAAAATAAAATATGTATTTATAATTGAGGACAGAATGCGTCGTTGTTTTGTAAATACAACTTCGATGCTGTTTGCACCTCGCTTTTCTCAATATGCTAACAATATACAGATTTTGGAAAGCAGCGAGTCAAAATTGATGTCTGGTTCGCGCTCCTAGTTTAATATCTATTTGCATTTTATTTAACCTTTTAAAATAAGGATCAAACAAAAAGCGTTTATCTCGTGAGATAAGAGTATTTTTGTTGGAAATCAAACAGGTGCCTAAATAAATTGACCCTCGTTCTATCCGAAATATTTAGTTTTTATTATTTTTTATAACCTTTCAACAATCCGCTTTGACTTCGATTTACTAATAAAGATGTTCTCATTTTGTTATCATAAAAAATAAAGCATATTTATTTTACATCTATCTCCACTGATTTAGGTTGTCTGTCAAACTGAACGTCATATTTTTAATTTAGAATTCCGTATAAACAAAACATCAAAACTTCCGACTTTTCCGATTTATTTACCAAAAATTTTTATTATACAACCTTGTGATGACAAGAACCAAAAACAACGTCAAATGAAGCAAATGATATTAATATATGTATAATTTTTTTATAGATACAAATGTATAATTTAAGAAACGCATAAATGTACGTATATGTATATAATAGTGAGATTCAAGGCCTCAAAATAACAATGGTTTTACAATTTACAGTAAACTATTGTAATGCGAAATACATTTTACAAGAATCATCTTCTGTATTAAACTATACAAATAATAAACTATAGAAAAGCAAGTTCAGTTCATAGTTTTAAAAAATAAAACGGTAAATGTATATGTTACAGCTATAGTAAAAATCCAGATATTATTTATAGTATCTAGTAACTTTTATACTGTCTATTCAATTTAGAGAAAATAATAATAGACATAAAATTTAACACATTAACTAGCAATTTAATATATAATTATTTTGATGATGATGATGATGAATATATAACTTGGAAGACTTGGATAAAGTAATAAAACAAGTAGGTACAATTAAAAATTATCTTAAACATCCCTTACTATATGTTAAGTTAAATTGGGAGGGAAGCCAGCCAGAGTCTGTCAGCGCACTGACTGTAGTGGTGGCTACCCACGATTCCTACGAAATCCTACGATTTGGGTCGCAATTGTCTCCACTGCGAGCAAGTCATTGCTGGAAAAGAGATCACGTGGAACGTGTCGACCCCATCTGTTGTATCTGGGGTAACCTCTCTCTTCTGCAATAGACCTAGGACGAGAAGGTGCTCTGTTGCGCGAGGTACCATACGGGGGTAACGCCGGGGCGACACGATAAACGCTAAATCGATCCCGTGACCTCCCACTCAGGCGATTAGGGCAACCGTTAGTTTTTTAGCGTGTAGCCTTAAAAATGGCATCATCATGTATGCTCGAAGGTAGTCCCACATAACCCCCCTGCACTCCATCTCCACTCCATCCCTCCACTCCATCTTGGCCGACAGGGTGTCCGTATCAGATTTTTCAAAGATAAAAAAAGGATTACATAGACCTTATTTATTACTTTGACCCGCAATTATAAATAATATCCAGATAGAGTGATTAATTGATCACATTGTCTATTTAATTTTGCTATTATATATAATGACTAGTCATTATGGAAAATAGCTATTTGATCACTCTGACTGTAACATATATATTTCATCACAGTACATCAGTAAAAAAAGAGTAATAACTCAGATTCATATTGATTTTACTAGATTTTTTTAAGTAAAATGTGGGTAAACGAGCATACGGGTCAGCTGATGGTAAGTGATGACACCCTACAGTCTCTTATATTATCAGAAGCACAATAGCATTGCCGGCCTTGAGGAGTAACTGCATTTTTTGTAGGACCCATGTAACGATCTGGAAACACCGTCGAAAGTTGATTTGACATCGTGGTGGTGCGTGGGTGAAATTTCCTTGAAAAGCACATTGTTGTGGAGCGACACGCGTCCAGGTGCTAGGGATAACATTTCCATCACTACCGTGCAGTTCAATATTGGAAATCGGCGGCGGAAATCACATTAAATAAAAATTAATATTTGCTTAAATAATTCATGATTTTAGTATCGATTTTCATACGTCATACATGATAAGTAATATATTATTACGAGTATCATTACAAATATTGGCAAATCGAGCTGCATGTGCGAGATAATTACTTTCCCATCGAATTCAATAACGCTTTAATTAATATGGCGCAAACGTGAACGACCTGATTATTACTATTATCAAATAAAGCTCAGAATACATAATTGTAAAAAACAAAGTCTGTAATTAAAATCACTTTACAAATAAGTCCGAATATAAGAGATCGGATCATATTAAGTATATTTTCAGATTTATTTAAATCTAATACAGTATAAATATTTATCAATATACGTAAAGAAACAAGATATTACTGCTATTCTAAATCAAGGTTATGTTATAGATCGGTCGCGATTCATAAATAAAATATAGAGGGACGGCCAGATGTGTTAACAAAAATATTTGCTATCAATAAAGACAACAGTTTTAGAATAAAGAATTCGTGAAGATAGTCAATCTTTAAGATAAAATGTTTTTCTTAGATTTCGATATCATCCAAATGATTGATTTATGACTTTTTCTTGTTTTATTTTCCGTTTTTTGTCTACTAGTACGAAAATATAGACTTCCAGATAATATAAATAAGCAAATAATAATAAAATGTAGTTTTATTTTCTAAACTATTTTGCTCTTATTTGTAATAATATCCAGCCAGCTGCGTCCTAGTAGATATTTACAAAATCAATGTAAAGATTGTATTCCAAAGAAAACGTTCGTATTGCTTTTGAAGTGGTGTAGTGACGCAAGAACATCTACATCCTATTTTAAAACATTATGAAAATATCTAGAGTTACTTTTGTTCTATTTTACATCTGCTGTATTAACCACTAAAAGGTTTCATATTAATAGGTATAATATTTCTGTTTTATAAAAGATTTAATTATCAATTTATGATATTATTTCACAATCATAATATTTAAACTAAACATATCAGAATGACATATATGACAGAGCGTAGAGTGCTAACTGAATATGTGGTCGATAGAATCCGTTTCGAAAACAGTGTCGTCAACCAAATAGATTGATACGCATATAAATCATGATAATAATTTACCAGAGAATAGTCCGATACAAGCATAAAGTAGTATCATTGTTATCTACATACGACGTATGGACAGCAAGTTTTAGACGTGTAGTTTTGTACAGCTATCAAGAATTCTCGTACAGGATATATTGTATTATTTTGTAAATAAATAAAACAATGAGAGCTCAATTTAATGATTAACTTGCTAAGATTATTGTTCTCAAATTAGAAGGTGCGATGGATTTCTTTGAAAATAAAATTACTCTAATAAATTCTTCCAGATTGTTTAAATAAATGTTCACGGCTCCTGGAATCTCGCAACTACCTTTTAAAAGTAAAGGGCCTTCCCTTTCACATTAAAGGTGGAAGAGAAAGCTTAAAGCAATTGTTGTAATTGTCAAATAAATATTTCCCACGGGGAAATTAATTGTCATCTTCATTCAAATACCCGGGATAGGAACTTCGTTAGAGAAACAATTTTACACAAATATTGAATAACTGTGTTTCCAGTATTAGTAATTTAAAAATATTATCTTTAATTTATCAATTATAACAAATATAAGTAAATAAAGATCAATTATGGTAGTGAGTCTAACGACATACATTTTTTTATAATATTTAACTATATAATAATACAAGAAATTCTATCTTCTTGATATTCACTGAGAATTTTAATAATAACTTCAATTGAATAAAAATAATAATGTCTAATCAAAAGATATAACATTCCTAGACATCAAACTAAACAATTACTGGTTTTCATTTTTTACGCAGATCTCAGTGGAATGTGCTCAAAACGTTTTATGAGACTTAAGACTAAAAAATCATCTTAGCTTTTAGTCCTCGCTTCACGCCGCCGTCAATTAGCATTTCGTTTGAAGATGTGCTGTTGCCTTTCGTTTGTATTTTAAATGTAACAGAAGAAATGAATTACGTTAGCAAACTACTCTTTATGGCTATCGTTTTAAGGTACACTATAACTAGAGCTAAGATATCTGACATTTTAGAGCTGATTGGAACTGCAAAGTCGTGTGCGTGACATATGAGTAATGACAACGCAGCGACGTGTGTCCTCGGCGCCGAACGATCACATGTGCGTCGAGATGTATTGGTTATGTAACACTGGAGAAATTAGTTGAATTATTTGTAACGACATAATTATTTATTCCTTTGTAACGGTCTAGCTTAAAATTAAATAGTTCATCTTTCTTGCTTATATTATTAATAATTTTCAGTTTAGTTGGTGTAGCGAAAGTTCGTTTCGTGAATTAATAACTCAAATATGACTTTTTATTCTCACACATGCATCTCATTTAGCACTAAGCGACCTTTACGTCATTATCTCTTTACCTGAATAAGCTTATGCAAGTTAAACAAATAGATACAACAAACAATCAGACACGACATCATAATAAATAATACCTATAATTTTACACATGAATAGACCAAAAAATAATGGTAGGTTTTGTTTGAATATTTATAAATCCACGTGTACGCCATCTTTTTAAAAAATGGAGCATTGTCATTTGTTGAAAACAAAATATTGTTACTAAGGTTAGAAAGACTTTAGTTAAACTGAAAGATTAAGAGTTTGTTTTTCGTTATTTAGTTAAGTAAAGCTTTAAAGTTTACAACTTCAAAAATAAATATTTTAATTTATTATATTTTATAAAAAAAGAGTTGTCTAATTCAACACAAAAATATCACGTAAAAGATGTCGATAATCGATAAATGGTTTAGCAAAATAAGTTCATGTTTATGTGAAACCAACAGGCAATTAGAAATCTTTCATCAGTTGCTTTGATTTAAACAGTCTACAAGTCAGCAAAGTGCATTATGCACTTATTTGTTTATGGAAATAGAGAAACCCGAATGACATTTAGCAGCTGCGTAATAATGACTTCAGATGAAACGCTGTTTGCCGAACTGAAGGTAAGTTTTGAAGTTCGTGAATTCAATGAAGACGTTGACTGAAGAAACTCTTGCACATAAATTGAATAGTTACAGTCGTTCTATCTCAGTCTATCTCTGAATTACTCATCATATTCTAAATGTCCAGATTAATAATAGATGAAGATAATATTGTCATTGGATATTGAGATCATTTAAGCCATAAAACTGTTAAAAAAAAGCATATACTTTTATAATCGACAATTATAATAATAATTCGCTATTCAGTAATATTAATATGGATCATACAACCATAACAAAAGGTATATAAAAAACGTTTTATCACTCAGTTGCGTTCATATAAAATCTCCCATAAATACAAATGCTGTCACGTCTCATTTAAAATCAATATTGATATGGTAAACTATTGCATCTGACAAGGTGAAGTCAAAGTGTAACAAAACAGTTGAGTAGTTTGTAGACGCAATGCTCGCGCGTTCGTAAACAATCGTCTTTGTAATAACCATGACGAGTTCACGATGCCGTTCTCATCTCTATTGTGTTGGGTCCAGCCGTCCACACCAGCAGGTTTGCCTCTTATATACTTTCAAATGTTTGTAATGCGCTCAATGCAACTCAACTCTGATAACCCATGAACCGTTTGATCTGATATCTACTTGTTTATTTATTTCTAATCAGTGCATTAGATTAATATTTAAAATGTTTCGATCTTTTACAAATTACTATTTAATGTGCCCATTTTAAATATACCATGTTTACTGGGTCTGATATACTGTCACACAAAGATGTCAATGTTTAATTTACCTCAAATTATATATTAAATATTTGATTCTGGCATTAGTATATTTCTCCACAGTGCTAACAAATCAGATCTAATGGCGATCTAAACCTGATACCAGGACCACTAACCACAAGATAGTAACTATTGGTATGAAGGATTAAATGTACTCCTATGAGATTAACTTGAATTTATTTCTGTAATGTTACGAGCCAGACAGTAAATCTTCGAGTCGGCATGTCAATGATATGTCAGGCGCGCGGAGTGAGCTAGATAATGGAGCTCAACCTTTTGTCTACCAACTACCTCACTGTGAAACGGCTTACGCTCACAACTCTGAAATAATGAGTCTCCTTTACAAACAAAGTTAGAATAACTAACCTTGTCCTATTTTAAAGAAAACCGTTTTAGATAAGAAAAAGATAGATAGATAGAAAGGTATGAACATTGTTTCATAAATAAAACTTTGTATAAATAAAAATTTTCTACAAATACATTTCCAAAATAACTTCTCTGCATTTAAAAACTCATTAGATGCTGTCGCAAGATTAGGATAAGATAAACTTTTCTAAAATTCTCATGTTTGTTTTAAGTTAAAATATCATAAACGTGATTTCAGTTCCCAACATAATTATGAGTTTACAGCAATTAGATGGATTCTTATATGTATTGTTAATATATATTTAATGAAAAAAATATAATAAATAAGTATTTTAAAACGACATCTTTTACATATTTTTTTATTTTATTCAAATCTAGCACCTGTTCTTATCAGCATGTGAATGAATTTAGTATTTTAAATATAAGGATAGCTTTACACTGCGACTTATTTACCTGAGTTTGTTAACTATTCTTATCTAACGATAACCAGCTTTAGTGATATTAATATTTTAAAAAATCTTATCTTTCAAACTCACTGTGCAAACATCTTAAATCAACAGAGCACCACAAAAATACTTAACGAAAATATATTCAAATTGATGAACATGTTTCTGTGTAGGTATTTTTTAACTCAAAACTGTACTTTTTGCCCTCACCATCTCAAGTAGCAGTTGGCAACTCGCCATGAGCTATAGAAACCACAACGTAAGAAAGCCGTTAACAATGTGCCTACTTTCCATAGAAAATGAGAGTACTTTTACTTAATTTATAGCAACTTTGTTTGTTAAGAAAATAAAATGAGTTCTATGATTATATTTATGTTATATATGAGAATATAACCTAGTTATATTATCTAGTAATCATAGATATATCGCCCTAGATATCTCCAAAGAAGCACAAAGTTGGCATAGATATAGGGATCAAAGTGCAGCGTGGGCGTCCGACCCAATACCACAAGCGGTACATCACTTGCGCACGCGCACCGGACCTTTTACAATTAACATTCGCGCAATTAGTTTAAACTACTCTATAAAACGTTATTGCTTCAATTGCACTGCGTAAGGCGGAAGTCATTATAAAATGGATCATCATCAAGTCAGTTTAAATATCTTATAACAACGCAAGTAACGAAAAAAAAACGGAAAGAAAAATATTATTAGGATTGGAATAAAACAATTTTCTATTTTTTTATATATTTAAATAATCTTTTCAACACATTTATTTAATGCCAATTGCAATAGGATACAGATATTTAAATTTTACGCAATGTAAAGGGCCGGTACCGCGCTCTGAGTTGATATTATGTACTTAAATTTGAGGTTATGTTGTGATAACTCTTTAGAATGAAAATTGAAAACGAAAGTGCAAATCATTTGCAACCAAATCATGATAGCGATAAGGTTTAATTTTGCTTGCTAATGTAAGAGGGCAAAAGCGCCGAGAAAACTGCGCGCGCAACCGGCATGGCCGCCACCGCACACCTGACTGCCAATACACCTTGACATCTTAACTGAATTACTGACTCTATCTATGTTCACATGTTAACGATGCCCTAGTCGCAAACCTCACTTATAATATGCGAACGAATATTACATCCACAGCTTGTCTTTGACCGGTAATAAAAAGTTTGCAACACGTCAGATCAGCTGATTACCAAACTTTGCGCGGTGTTTATATTTCGAACTGAAAAGTTATCACTGAAAATGTATCGCGATTTCTATAGATATCTACACAATCGAGACGGAGAACTCGCATAATCTAAGTGGGCGATCATCCGTCACCGGCGAGTGCATCGGATGCACTTCCGTCGGCGCGCACTGAACGTCGGCCTTCGACTTGCGTACCTGGACTAGTCTGCCAGCTGAGGCCCCCGACGAACATCTTCCTGCAAGATAAACATGCCGGTTAGTTCCCGAAAGCGAGAGAAGATAGGTCTGTAGGTTTCCACGTGATGCCACACGTACCCCGGGTCGTTGGCCACCTCCGCCGGGCTGTGGGCCACATCCTGACTTTGGGTTTCCATGGGTTCGAACGCCGGCAGCGTGGGGCAGGCCGGCGGACGCACTACGACTACGAGCGAGCTAGACGCGGTGGGGACGGCTCCCGGAGTCGCTCGGTTGCACTACCGACTACCGGCACGAGACTGCCGCCGCGGCGCACCGCGCCACGCAGCGCGCCCCGCCCCGCCGCCGCAGCCGCATCGATTCATTCACTCGGTACACAATTATTCATACGAGCCGCACGACGGACGCGAGCGCGCTCGTCACCACCACGTGAGCGCGCCACGTGCTAACCCCCGTCGCCCCGCGCGGGCGGCGCCCCGCGAGCACGCCCACAGACACCCACGCCCGACTGGCCACCCCCCCGCCGCTACCATCAACAGATGAATACAATATATATACTTACAAAACAAAAATAACAACACCTAGTCTAAATTAATTTAGGACGGGACTTCGGAGCTGAAAAGTAAAGTTTAATTTAATGTAGATGTATAAAATAATATAACTGCAATGTTTGTACTATAATGGCTCGGTTTGCGTCACAGCCGCGTGATATGTCGACACGCCAAATTCTGCGAGTCAATCAACTCCCTACGCCGCGCTACAAAGTAACGCTACGCGGGTACACGTCCTACGCACGTAGACCCCGAAATGACAACATACTTTAAACTTATTTACGAGTAATATTGTCACTTATTTAACAAATATTATTGTTAGTTTGATAAGAAGAACAGAATAACAAATGATAAACACATTTTACGGCTTCGTATACAAATATATAATAAAATATCTATACAGTAAATATATTTGTATGTATATTAAAACAGAAAATTTGATACTCAATGTAGCCAAAACGAAAGTTTCTACTCAACGTACACATAATAAATCTAGGGATTAAAGAGAAAGCAGTCCCAAGTAAACAGAAATATCTAATATTTCAAGCCGACACAGAGACACTCGCTCCTCAATATCCTTCTCACAGCGTCCGCGATTGCATCTCGCATATTTTCAGAGTGCAATAACTTAGGATTAAAAATCTAATCGCAAATACTAAACATAGATTTCACACTTTATTACAGTCCTATCATAAAAAGAATATATTCGTTTGGAAAAATATTTTGAAAAATTATATTATAAAATATATTTTTATTAACTCGCATTTTCATAGTTATACTAATATAGCTCTAAAATCCAATCTGCTATATTAATTGCAATTTAATTTTTTTATTATTAATGCATAATATTTACGACTGTATATTAAAACTGTATTTCTTATACAGATTGTATTACATTTCATGAACATATAAAGCAGATATATTCTGGTAACTATTTAGTGAAACCTAAACTCGAATTTAATAACCCGCTTGAAATTTCACCTCACTTGTAGAGCATGTTATAGATTATATTTTTAATAAAACAAATTGAAAAATAAAGGTGAATATTACTTCCTTATTATTTTCTATGAACCCAGTATTTTCTTTATTATAAGTAATAATATTTGTTAAAAAAAAATATAATTTTAATAACTATATCACACACATTAAATTTATATACTTAGAATTTTATAGTTTTAAACTATTTTCTCAATGAGATGTTTCGTGTTTTTATTAAATATTATATTTTGTGATAAACGTAAGAACAAGGTTTATTTATGTAGGTTTTGTTGTTAGAATTAAGAATGTAGCGCAATGTTAAGTGCACGTATTCTGCTCAAATTCTAAACTTTATATCAGTACTTCACATACATGGGCTAACTCCATATTTTGCCTATACAAGGTTCAGTAATGTAGATATAATATTCTTAATCAATACTAAAATGTTTTTCCCAAACAAGACTCGTACTTAGTGAATACTAAAGTTAAATATTCAATATTTAAGAAAAATGAAGATAGATCTTATATTATATCTTCTATTAATATATTGATATAAGATATATATATAGAGAGATAACAATAATAAACAGTTTCAAGATCAATACAGCTCACAATTTATTACACAGCCACAATATTGAGATTTCAAAACACCTTAAATAACCTTAACATACATTGAAATTACAGTAACAACAAAATATAACTTATAAGAATAATTGTAAAACATTAAAAATGGATATGTAACATACACGTAAAAAGGAAATTTTTAACATATATATAATATTCACTTCGCTTGGATGAACCAATAGACAAAGTGACAGTTTCTTTGATGTTAAAAATACAATTAAAAAATGTTATGTAATTATATATATGGATGTAGTAACCAGTTCAGAAGTTCAATCATGAGGAACAATCCTCAGATAAAACTACAAAGTTTTCAAAATAACTTTCTTACAACTTCTTAAACTGATGAAATTATCCATTTTAAGTTTAATTCCATATGACAAAATGTGAAAATTCATTATTGTTGATAAAGGTCAATGACCTCTTTCTTGAATTAATTTTAACAATAAATATAACAAACAAAAATTGAATTAATCATATTTTAGTATCTTAATATTAAAATTTCAATACATTTAAATCTACAAAGTGAAATTTAAGCTGAATATTTATCTAAAAGATATTATTTTATTTCAATATTTATTTCATACATTCGCTATTGTAAATTTATCAACTAATATTATTTTTCAGTAATAACATTTTTAAACATTGCAATATTAGAACACTGTGCTAGAATATATCGCAAATGTGATAAACATATATATATCTTCGTTACTAATATAAATTAAATACTTAACAAGTAAATATAACTACAAGAATACCTCAGAAAAAATATAACTATTGAAGTCTTTTGTGATTCACAACCAGTTGTATAACAATAAACATAAATGGATTGAATTATTAAGGTATTTCCACACGAACATTAAAAAACAGCCAAGCATAATTATCATACAACAATACACTAAATATAACTTCATTAATTAATAAATGCAGTATAGGCAAAAAAGCCAAATAAAAAAAATATATAAAAAAATATTTTAAAAAAAATTGCACGTAAGTTGCAAAAGCAGTAGCAAAAAAATGCAGTCTTTTGGGTAGTTGTACTACAAACAAAGCTATAATATAATATTGCGATAAAAAAACAAGCCTATCAAATAAAAAAAGATAAATAATATTAGCTTAGCAAAACAATAAATATAAAAATTAAAACAATATTATTCATGAAAAGAGTAAAAGACGTAACTAGAAAAACTAAATTTATATATTTTTTTCAGTCGTTGCTTTGGTACCAAGTCTTAATATTTTTAATTAATCAAACATTTAATTAATATAAAGCATACTTCATATGCATAGTTTATTTAGATATCTTGTAACGTGTCGATAAAGTTACAATTATTAGGAATTACTATCCATCTACAAAGCTATAGTTTAGTAGATTAGCTTTTAATGTGCTTACGTCTTTAGTTTTTCTATAATTATTTTGTATATATAAATATGGCAGTGGATAAGCTTAAAGAAAATAAGCAAGCTATTAGAAAATTTTTGCATCATCAGAGGCGGATTATCAAATGTGACGTATAGATGTATTTCATCTATAGTAGTTAGTTGATAAGTTTTTTTATTGCTAATTCAATATTTGCCTAACATTATTGCCTATTTGAAAATTTGCCACCCCATAATTTGCCGCGGTAGACTTAACGATATAGTTTTATTGGGAAATCCACTACTGCTTGTCATTACACGAGCATGCTATCTTTCTTGAAAAAAAGATACATATCTTTCTTAAAAATCGATATAATAATATATTTAATATTTTGATGTTTTTTTTTTTTTTTTTTTATCCCATGTACTAAAATACAGTTTATTTCCAGAAGAAAAATTTGAGATTACTTCTAGTTACGAATATTATTGAAGCGAAACCAAGTACAAATAAATAACTTAAGAGCAGCCCCTCTTGCGTGTGTGCGTAAGGTGTTCAGCATACATTAAATATATACATAAATCACTATACCTGTGGTGTTCAATTATTGGTCACTTTACAAATTTTCAAAAAAAGAATAAAAAAGCAAAAAAAATTTATTCATAGAGGAGGTTGTTATTTTTCATTTAATTTATTATTCCTGTCAACTTACAAATTTTTACCGTCATGAATATATAAGCAAGTGTCAATGTCAAGGTCAGAAATCGACCCAATATCAGAGTTTTATAAAAACTATTTATTATAATAATGCCAATGAAATAGTTTCTACAATATATTGAAAATAATTATAATAAAATGATTAATTAATATATATATTTAACCTTGTTTGATGATAAAGAAAAGTGACCTTGAAATTATTTAAAATATATATAAAAATTCATTGCGATTTCTACGAACCGTAAACAACTACACGCACGAGAGGCATTACCTCAGTTTTTACCAGTAACAGTAATATTAACAGCTATAAAGCTATTTATGAACTTTGTTTTGAATAGATTATTTATTATAGTGCATATTAATATTTTATTATTACATATCTTATATTTATAGTGAGAATTGGAATCTGACTGTACGAGATATTACGTTATATCGAATATTTTAAAAATACTATTAAATACGATAAATACTAATATATAAAGATATATGTAATGAAATGTATTTTTTTTTAATTATTGATTAGAAAGATTAGCTATTCTAGGGTGAGTTCAACGAACCAATATTCTTTTTTTTTGTTAAAGTAAAAGCAAAAAAAGTTAATTTTTTTATTACGTATAATGGTGCGACTGTAATCGCAGTTCACGCCGCTATTACGCCTTGTTCGGAGCTCATGAATAAGGACCCCGATTGGTTTTGTAACTCCAATAGTATTTACGAGAGTACAATAGTAATCTTGAATCCAAAAATTTTGAAAAAAAAATTGAATTTGTATATTTTTTCCTATTTAATTTGTAATAATTTTATAGAATTTGTATAAAAATGCATGAAGTATTACTATTTTTTAGTAAATATGAGTTTAAATTTTCGAATAGCTTTTTATACGAGTGCAGATTTCACATTAGTAGAAAATAATGACGTTAAATATTTAAAATATAATTCGGATGTAGACCACACATCAATCAAAGAAAAATGTAGTTCAACTATTAATATGAATTAGAGCATTTTACTCGACTGACCAATTATTGTTGAACCCACCATTATAATTCAAATAGACACATCTACTCCCTTACTAATAAAAATATTCATTCCCAGTATAACATATTCTATGTTTTGTCACTTTCACACTTTTGACGTAAATCGTTAGCAAGATAGTGATAAAACAGAATTCCGGGTAAAAAAAAAATATTAGTAAGGCAGTGAAAATTTGAATTGTTTTTGATATACATTCTACATTTTTTATATATTCGAACAAAAAACCTTAAAGAGATTCACGACTTAAAACTATTATTCTTAATATTAATATCAAACAAAAACATGTAATACTGAATAATATTTTGGCACAACAATTATTAAAGCCTAATTTATCAGGTAACTCAGGAGGTAGAATAATGTATTTGCTACTTTTAGTATCTTAAAGTTTGTAGCAAACTAAATATTTCAAATATTTATTCTATAAACGATAGCAAAATATATTTCTTGATTGTTTTTAAAATTAATCACATTTATAAAAAAAATGTAAACATTAATAAAAAGATTTTAAATTATTTTTTTATTGGAGTACTTTCAGCGGTAGAAGAAAGTAAAGCGGATAGAGTAGCGTGAGTAGCGCTTAAATTGCCAGAAGTTGGACAACCAATATTGTTGAGGTTGCTGTTATTGAGAATCCCACCACCAGTTCCAGAACTCACAATGGTGACGTTGGGTGGAGGTGTTATTCCATTAGCAAAACCAGTTGAAAGTACCTTTTGGGTGTTATGCATCATGAAAGATTTGCTGGACCCAGAACTTCCCAATGTCAGAACCTTTTTAAGCATAACAGAAGAATTACAAGCATTATCTATCATGTCTTTGGTAGTGGAGATGCTGTCGAAGTCCGAGGCCACTGTGACCACCGTGCTTTTAGGTGTGGTTGTATGTAAGGCTGGTCTGAGTGTGGTCACATTGAACGACACTCCAGAGGTAGCAGTACTCAAGTTACGGTTCGCAATGTTCTTAGAAACAATAGCGTTGTGTAGAATGTTTCCTGTGGGGAAGGATTTGGATGAAACATTAACATACTGAGGAGTACCGATGATTGCGGCGTTAGAGGTTCTCGATCCAAAGCCGATGATGCTCGCTGTACCAGAAGACATCACTGTACTGATGGTGCCGGATTTTGCATTAATTGGTATTCTGTAACAAAATGTTCAGATAAACTATATGTAGAAATATTTATATTTTAAATACATATTTTCGGGCGATTTATACTAGTTATGACTTAACGAACGCTAAAGAATCGTCTAACTATAAGATAACTCCCTTATTAATCCGAATACTCCCGTATTAGTCAAATTATATTTTATGTATAACTTACTGGTAAATATGTTTTATATGAAAAGTTAAATATGTTTTGCATTATTATTATTATTATTTATACAATGTAAGTTAATGTATGATGATTACATTCCACTTGAAAAAAAGTTAAACTGTAGTCATAAGTGGTAATGCACTGGACATGTTGCAGCAGTGGCCAATATGCAACTCCAGTACTGTACACACGCCCGGTGATTTATATAAAGTCAGAAGTTCTCCCGGTTTAGAACGCTGCACCATAGCTTCTTTTTAGTCTATACTTGATCTCTAGAACATTGACATCCCAGTTGACTTATTTTGGCGAAACCCGCAATGCCGGACAATGAGATCGTTTCATTTTAAGTATGGCAGGATTTAGTACACGCTTTATCATCTAACAGAATATGGAGATGTTTGAAATGTGTGTACAATTGACAGAGTCTACCACCAAGAAAAAATATGATTAATTAAAGGAAAATTTGAATGCTTTATTTAATTGTAAGGCAAACTTGTTACGTTATCGAAATTATTTGAGCGAAGCTCTCTATGAGAGACTTTTTTGCATACTTTGTACAAGCATCAATCAAAAACGGTAAATCCGAAAATTTCCATTTTTTGCATGTACTGAAAGACATCAGTCTGGTGATGGTTTAAAAAATAAAATTTTCGATGTCGTTGAGGAATAATAATAATAAAAAACTAAAATCTTATAGATTTCAATTGAAATTTTTATTTGCGCGAGAATTGAGCTGGAAAGAAAAATAGTTGAGGACAGAATGTGTGGACGTTTTGTAAATGCAACTTCGGTGCTGTTTGAACCTCGCTTCACTCAACATGCTAACACACCGAGATTTTGCGAGCGCAGCGAGTCAAAATTAAGGTCCGGTCGCGCTCGTAGTAGTTTTAGTTTAAGACACCATAAAAATGACGACAGGGAACAAAGACAAAAAAGTACATTTCGATGTACTTTTTTGTCTTTGTTCCCTGTCGTCCTAAAGAAAATATTGCAAGATATTAAGCAATCCCGATTTTAAAAAACCGTAATAATCAGAATTTATTTTCAAGAAGGTATGTCGACGAACTATTGTATAAACAGTCATTTATTAAATGTGTGAAATTATGACAATAGCTTTCGTTTGTAATAGACAAATGATAGGTATTTTTTAAACAATGGTCATGAACATTAAAACTAAAAAAGTTGAAAAAAATATGAACTGCATTATGCATTGTATAAACTTCATAATTGGAGTTTTTTTACATCGAAATAGGTTCGCGTTTAATTATAGTGTGCCTGATGTTATAAGTAAACATGACTGTGGTCATACCTGACCTATTAACTCTTTCGCCGTAGAGGATCATATATATATATATATATATATATTGGACCTTCAACCGTAATTTTTTCCTGCTAAGCTTCTGGGTGTTCAGTGATGGAAAGGAGCTGGGGGTACCAAGTTCTGAAGCTTAGTTGCAAGTGTACCATACTGACAAACTAGCCTCCTTGCATCTATGTTCCATACTCGGTAATTTCACCTACGAGCCTCTTAGCTCGTCTCTCAATCGATACAATCGATCGATCTCAATGCCTCTACCTGGTATTTTGCTGATTCATTCCAAAGATACGGGCATTACTCCATGCACGACCGAACTTGTGCTTTATAAAGGATGAGCGAGTTGCTTCCGACTTGAAGTATCGACACATTAAATATTTTTAAATAAATAAGAACCGAAATTGAGAAACGTTTGTTTGTTTGTGATCTTCATGGATACACTCGGAAAAGTAGGGGACAGATAGATTGGTCGCTTTTTGGTCGAAAACAGACACGCCTGGGGTTTCACTGCATTAAACCTAACCACTGCCGAAAGTGTCCCCAAAAACGTTTGACTTCGCTGACGTATACACCCGCACGTGGTTAAAAACTTTGCCCCTGGGTAGGATAAGTACGACACGTCAGACGAAACATCTGCTTTACTTCTCCATGAAAAACTAGAGCTGCGGTTTATCTGTCTGGAGGGGATGGGGGACAGAAGTGATATTTGAGTGCAGGCCTCTAACGTGGATGAGGTGCACTTCTAAATCATAAGGGTACAGAAATTTTCCTTTTCATCTGTTTCTCAATATTGTTTTATTTATTTTTTATTTATTTATTTATATTATAATTAATTATATATTAAATATTCAGTATTATTTAGTTTATTTATTTATATTTCTTTCTGGATACTTGTCGTCTTTCAATGATAGTGCCCATAGTGAAATTACGTCCTTGTAAAGCTAAGCCCAAAATATTTCGTACTGTTTTGATTTTGATTGGTCTGTGGTTTTCAAATAAATTAAAAAATATTGATTCTTAACTTCTTATTGATAAATTCTTTGACAGGCACTCCCCTATAAAACCCATTAAAATAAAACCTTTTCCGTCGCCATCGTTGATTGATCTAACATCTGTAATAGCTTAAAAAATTCGTTCTAAGAATTGGTTTAAACTTTAATTACAACCGCCAAAAAAAAAATCTGCCATCACTGTAATACGCTACGTAGCGATGCACAACGACGCTACATTCATAAATCAGACGAAAAAAAGCAGCGACGCGTCTATAATATAAAAGTTTTTATAGTCACAGTTGGTAAATGTTATTCTAAACCCTGTCACAGAAAATATATTGACATCGATTCACTCAAAAAACATTTCTCAACATTTAATCCAATGAGTAGCTGTTAAGTAAAGTCCATTAAATTCTACTGTTAAGTGAAGAACATTTAATTCCAACTCCTGACGTTTTACCGTTTCATTTTCTCAATTTAATGAATGTAAAGTTAAAAGAATTAAAACTTCTATTTCTTCCAATGGAATCGATACGGATAATATAAGTTTGAAAAATATCATTCCTATTTTTGATATCGTTAGTCTTATCCTTACCCATATCCTTAATACACTATAGCTTCATGACTCGGTGTTGCGCGGTATGTATGGTGAGCGTGGCGTTGAGCGCGCGGTGCGCCACAGAAACGTTGTGCCCCATACTAGTAGTCACCCGCGAACTACGTGTGCGGTGTTGCGCGGTATGGTCTGTATGGTGAGCGTGGCGTTGAGCGCGCGGTGCGCCACAGACACGTTGTGCCCCATACTAGTACTCACCCGCGAAGTACGTGTGCGGTGTTGCGCGGTATGGTCTGTATGGTGAGCGTGGCGTTGAGCGCACGGTGCGCCACAGACACGTTGTGCCCCATACTAGTACTCACCCGCGAAGTACGTGTGCGGTGTTGCGCGGTATGGTCTGTATGGTGAGCGTGGCGTTGAGCGCGCGGTGCGCCACAGACACGTTGTGCCCCATACTAGTACTCACCCGCGAAGTACGTGTGCGGTGTTGCGCGGTATGGTCTGTATGGTGAGCGTGGCGTTGAGCGCACGGTGCGCCACAGACACGTTGTGCCCCATACTAGTACTCACCCGCGAAGTACGTGTGCGGTGTTGCGCGGTATGGTCTGTATGGTGAGCGTGGCGTTGAGCGCGCGGTGCGCCACAGACACGTTGTGCCCCATACTAGTACTCACCCGCGAAGTACGTGTGCGGTGTTGCGCGGTATGGTCTGTATGGTGAGCGTGGCGTTGAGCGCGCGGTGCGCCACAGACACGTTGTGCCCCATACTAGTACTCACCCGCGAAGTACGTGTGCGGTGTTGCGCGGTATGGTCTGTATGGTGAGCGTGGCGTTGAGCGCGCGGTGCGCCACAGACACGTTGTGCCCCATACTAGTACTCACCCGCGAAGTACGTGTGCGGTGTTGCGCGGTATGCCCTGTATGGTGAGCGTGGCGTTGAGCGCGCGGTGCGCCACAGACACGTTGTGCCCCATACTAGTACTCACCCGCGAAGTACGTGTGCGGTGTTGCGCGGTATGCCCTGTATGGTGAGCGTGGCGTTGAGCGCGCGGTGCGCCACAGACACGTTGTGCCCCATACTAGTACTCACCCGCGAAGTACGTGTGCGGTGTTGCGCGGTATGCCCTGTATGGTGAGCGTGGCGTTGAGCGCGCGGTGCGCCACAGACACGTTGTGCCCCATACTAGTACTCACCCGCGAAGTACGTGTGCGGTGTTGCGCGGTATGCCCTGTATGGTGAGCGTGGCGTTGAGCGCGCGGTGCGCCACAGACACGTTGTGCCCCATACTAGTACTCACCCGCGAAGTACGTGTGCGGTGTTGCGCGGTATGCCCTGTATGGTGAGCGTGGCGTTGAGCGCGCGGTGCGCCACAGACACGTTGTGCCCCATACTAGTACTCACCCGCGAAGTACGTGTGCGGTGTTGCGCGGTATGCCCTGTATGGTGAGCGTGGCGTTGAGCGCGCGGTGCGCCACAGACACGTTGTGCCCCATACTAGTACTCACCCGCGAAGTACGTGTGCGGTGTTGCGCGGTATGCCCTGTATGGTGAGCGTGGCGTTGAGCGCGCGGTGCGCCACAGACACGTTGTGCCCCATACTAGTACTCACCCGCGAAGTACGTGTGCGGTGTTGCGCGGTATGCCCTGTATGGTGAGCGTGGCGTTGAGCGCGCGGTGCGCCACAGACACGTTGTGCCCCATACTAGTACTCACCCGCGAAGTACGTGTGCGGTGTTGCGCGGTATGCCCTGTATGGTGAGCGTGGCGTTGAGCGCGCGGTGCGCCACAGACACGTTGTGCCCCATACTAGTACTCACCCGCGAAGTACGTGTGCGGTGTTGCGCGGTATGCCCTGTATGGTGAGCGTGGCGTTGAGCGCGCGGTGCGCCACAGACACGTTGTGCCCCATACTAGTACTCACCCGCGAAGTACGTGTGCGGTGTTGCGCGGTATGCCCTGTATGGTGAGCGTGGCGCCCGGCGCCGCCGCGCTGTAGTAGTGCACTGAGCCGGGCGCGAGGTGCGCCACGGGCACGCTGTGTACCATGCCACTGGTGGTCGATGCCACGGTTATACATTTTGTGCGTTGGTTACCTGAGAACTAAATATTTTTTATTTATAAAAGAGTATCCAACAGGTTACAAGAGATTATATAGAGGGCAAAAGACCATATAGGTCACGTATTACAACAACAGAAAAATAACTGAAGCGTTTTACCGCCTTTGTGAATGTAGACTTTTTATAAAAGACAACCATGTATCGACCTAGAACCACCAGCGATGGAAGTTCATTCCGTATTTTAATGGTATGTTGAAGTGCGTTATTTAATAAATTTGAGTGAGAGTGAACCGTACTAGGGATGACCGCCGAGCATGCTGGTAATTGGAGTGGTATTGAGTTTCGTGCAGTGAAATATAGACAACTTTAGAATTCGGCAGCAGGAATCACATTAAAAAATGTATGGAACCCTCCGATTAAAAGCAATAGAAAATGCACGAAATTTCGATACACCTACGGACTAAACACTAGAGATAAAGTGCTGTGAATGACAGTTGGAGCGGCTAGCCATTGCAAACGCTTAAATAGTGGAAGCTGAGACTTGGGCGGTCCAGACTATTGATGAGACCAATACTCTATTTAGTTCGAAAGTTTATACAACCCTAGCCTTTGCTCCATCTTAAAATACGGCCTCGCTTTATAAAACACCCCCAATTTCTTCAAAGCTCTCTAGATGACCGCTATACTGACAACCATTCAAAAACTCCAGGTGCAGGTTTAATCTGCATAAGAATGTTACAATGGTCCAACATATCATTGATATACTGAGAAACAGGCCGGAGATACCCTCCAGCTTAATCGATTTACTTATACTCTTTCTTTGCGCAACTTCATGGAAATATTGCTTCAACAGTAACGTCTTGGGCCATAAGCAATCTAAGGTTTAATAAAAAAAGTACATACAGTAGGGTGTGAAAGCCGATGTGTTTCCATGACCATTCAAAGTCTAGTTTGAGCCAAAAAAAAAAAGCACCTTTCTTTTTCTTTTTTGTGCAGTTTCATTTCACCAAATGCACCGGCTATAGAGACGGCTGTCTTAAGTTGCCAAGACCAGCTTTGAAGACCGCCCATTTTCACGACGTACATGGAATTTGTTTGGGCAATTTACCACTTCGAGAATCTACGAGTTAAAGTTGTATTTTCTTTTAAGAAATAAAAAATAACCAAGGTGGTCGCAGGCCTACCAGCAGCAGCTGCTTTAACTGATCATATCAAGGCCAGGTCTAGGGCTCCGCACTAAAGAAATATGGTATAAAAGTATTAATTTCCTATAATATTATTTCAGCATTATTTAAATTGCTAATGTTTCTCGTAAAAATCTTCTATATATTTAATAGTATTAAACCAGATGAGTGTACAGAAAACAACTTACATTGCTTGTATTTAAAGTTGTCCCTAAATCAAACTCATCCCCAACTAATGTTATGGTATCAGGATTAGCTCCAGTCAGTTTCTCAATTGTTTTCCTTGCATCTGCATCACTCTCAATGTTACATAAATTACGACTCAAAAACTCAATGTCCGATTCAAGCAAACCATCGACAAGGTGGCTCTCATCATCTGATTCCTTGCATAGATCAAATGCATCATCATTCTCCAATTTAATATCTTCAACTTTAATACCATCCACATTTATATCATCAATATTTTCAACTTTAATGCCATTTACTTCCAGATCCTCAACTTTTATTCCATCCACTTTTATTTCATCCAAATCTTCCATTTTTATTCCATCCACTTTAATATCATCAATATCCTCCACCTTTATATCTGCAAAATCCGTATCCTCCTTCATCATAGATTCTCCAAAGTCCCTTGAATGATCAGAATTTGTTATGTATTGACTAGCATTAAAGTTGGCTGAATCAAAGTCATCATGAACTTCTAATTTAATGTCTTCTATTTTGAATTTATCTTCTTGATTACTTGTTGATGGTTGGGGACTATCAGCATTACTAAGGTCACCGCTTAAGGCTTTTTTAAGGACATATGTTTTTATTTTCCTTAACAAAAATGGTGGCACTTTGAATCCTGTCAGTTCACCCAGAAGAGGCAATGAGCTGTGTTTATAGGCATCACTAGTGGCCAATTCCTCTATATCTTCTAGGACCTAAAACAATTAAAAAGATGATGAAATATTGCTTTAATATAAATGTTTTATTAACATAATTATTATTATTATTGTTATCACATACCATAATATAAGTCTTGCCTCCTACAGCATTTACAAGGTTGTGATTTGCAATCCATTCTTTGTCGGCACTATCTGCTGGGTATCTCAGTAAACCAGCATGTCGCGTGTAAAGACGCCCGCGAGAGTTACCCAGACCTAACACCTGCAATGAACAAAAAGCAGTTCATTATTAACAACTGATATTTGATAAAAGATTAGAATAGAGATGCTCATTCAAATATGTACTAGATAATTTTAATTGTGTTTTTAATTTATCCAAAACCAATTTAAATTATAGAAAACAGAAAAAATACATTTTTTATTTTAAATAATGAGAAATATATTTTACCTTATGAGCATGAGAGCCCATAATAAATAATGTATCTTGTGTCAGTCGAGCTGGATTCCATTTTTCAGGGTCCCGAAGAGCAGGTGAGGGCAGAGGTGATGACGATGCACTGTCAGTATTATCCTCTTGTTTTATTTTCTTAACTTGAGAAAAATCTGTATCCTGGTCTGCTTCTTTTCTCTTATTTTGTAATGTATTCTGTAACTAATGTAAAGGAAATTAAGTAATATATATTTATATTTATCATATATTTTTTGTTGTATATTGTCCAATCATATCAGTAAATAATTGTAAGAATTGATACTTACTGCCTGTTTAGTCAATTTATCAGCTTCTGCCTCAGTAGTCTCAAACCCAGTCTGTGTTACCCTTGGAGGAGTCGAATATAACAGACGAGTTGCATCTAACATTGCTCGACAAACTGCTCTCACCTAAAAATCATAACAAAGTCATTGAGTTTAAGTAATAAAAATTTACTATTACTAAATTAGGTAATTAAAAATGCTAAAGCTAATAAATAGTATATGTAAAAAAATAGTTTAATCAGGTATTGATAACTCCATTGTATACAATATTCATACCAACTAATTGTTAGTTAGGTTCTAATTTAAAGCTACCACAAAGTCTTTGTTCCACCATCTTAGAGTTTGTCTTTTTATTATGTATTGAATTTAAATATTGTGTAAGAAATCTGAGATCATTTAATCAATTTAATTATAAACCTTTGTGGCATATTTTTTCAAAAGAATTAAACATATCATGCTCATTAGAGAAACAAAAATTTCTTATGAAAATACTTCTTCAGTACGATCAATTTATTTAATTTCTCTTTTAGGCCAAAGGGGTAGACTATCTCTTTGCAATAAATTCATTTTAAAGTATAATGTTAATTTCATTCAGCATGTGTGTATAAGTAACATACAGTTGGGGGTACTTTAACATTTATAATATAAATATATATGTGAAGACATTTAATATAAAAAAATATAAAAACAATGAATATTTATACCTGATCCTCGCTCACAGACTCATCCCCTAAGTTCAATCGTATATTGTTTACAGCTGGCACAAAGAATTTCTGAAATTTTTTGTAAATTAAGATTTTTACAAACACTTGTGCAATTTTAATTGATTAACTATACTTAATAAAATTAACTTACTTCTAAGTATTTTTTAATGACTTGATCTATTTCCCTTGTAACTGCAGACTGTATAGTTTGGCGTAGCATGTCCAGCGATTTGTTAGCACTAGCTCGAAATTCCGCTATAGGTCTTGAATGTGGTTGAACGGGTCCAGGAAGGCTGAACCTTCTATGCATAGCAGCCAGCGTACTAATCGCTATTTGACGTGTTATAGGTTGTTTCTAAAATATAAAAAATTGTTTAGCACAAAGTAACATTTATGTTAAAATTCTAAAAGCTATCTCTTACGGTCTGCATATTTGTTGTATTGCGGATATTAATGATTTTAGCTGGCGCTTGACTCCATGTACTGCTTGCAGCATCAAAGGCTACGTTTTTGTTTGTGTCGATATCGTTATTATTCTTCTGTATAACCATTTCGAACTTCATTCATAAAAAATCTCACAAAACATTTTTCTTGTTTACAATTTGTTCACATGAATCACAATCTTATAATAAATTAAACGATTAACAATTAACAACTTGCCAGTTATAGTTTGGTCAGTAAAACTCAAAATACTGCTAATATAACAAAAACATTTTTCTATTGATATTTAAAATCAATTCCTCAGACGTTATAACTTAACAGTCTATACTATATACGTCTCTATTCTCTATGTAATCTGCGGTCTATGGTTCTTATTTCTGAGTACTCTGTGCTTCTAAGTAAAATAAAGAAAGCCAAATCATAGTAGTTGAAATTTAGTAATCCAAGAGTACTAATAATTAATAATGAACTACTTAGTCGTATACAAAATTATAGAATACTATAGACAACTGAATATCTAATACTGCATGCATTAACAAAAATGAGAAAAATGCATTCTTAAACTGTGTCTTGAAATGAGACAACTATATGATATTTCACACTTACTAAGCGCGAAGTATATGTTATTACTTTATTAAAGAGCTGAATGGTTTGTAATAAAAATATATAAAAATGGTTTTCATTTAGGTAATACGTTTATTTTTTTTACAAATTGTGTGTGGTTTTAAATAATTTAGGGAATTTTATAGATAAAATAGTACGGTACAGATAATAGGGATTGAAAAGTAATAGTGAACGGCAAGATTTCGTTTTTCCTTTAAAATAATTTGCCTAAAAATTTGCTTAAAAATGATTTTTTTCTAAGATTTACACGATTACTACACATTTCAATAAAACTATTTTTCGGATATAACTCGCGTTTATTATTACATTTTTATATTTAACCCGACGTTTCGCATGCTTTGCAGCAAACGTGTTCGCGGTAAGACGAGATGATGGTGTCTGTCAGTCAGTCTGACTAGTAAACGCGAGTTATATCCGAAAAATAGTTTTATTGAAATATAAATGAATTGCTTATAAATTACAAACTTTTTGAAAACAATAATTAATATTGTTTTGATAAGTGGCTATTTCTTTATGTAGGTTTATTGATTTTAGTTCTGTTTGATGTGGCACCCCCTTGATTTTATTATTGCCCAATTACATTGTTTTATATTATAGTTAAATTGTGTTTCTGTAGATGGCAAAATGTTTATGAAATACGCTTACTGTTTCTTTATTGATTGACTAACTACTACCAACGACTTCGTCGGCTTAAGCGTGACTCAAAAGATTTTTTTTATAGGTGTATAATCCAATCTAAAGTATGTATATATACGTTACTCCTCCTTTTATTACCGTTCCACCCGCCCTTTATGAAGATAAATGGCCAACTGACACTACAACGTTAAAAACTTTACTGACATTTAAAACTGGTATATACATTTTTTAGGTTTTAGAGCCTAGCCGTAGTCTTCTGACTGCGGCTCGTAATGGGCTAGCTCGTCCGGGGAAGGACCACCCTCTCACAGAAGATCGGCGTGCAGTAACCAAATTCATTTGGTTATGTTAATGTTAATTTGTTAATCGTATAAACTATGAGGTAAAATGCCTCTAAATATAAGAATTATCCTAATACATCAGGAGAAGCATTGTGGTTATTTAGCATTCTCAATAACTTTACAAAACCCCTATAAAATCTTAAAATTCTTCACCTGAAAGAGAATATTTCTATCATAGCTAAACTAGTTTAAGCGAGTAGCGACCTATTATTTTTGGACAACACGAAGATAGGAATAAGACAATTAAAAGATGTTGAATTCCATAAAATGTAATTTTTTTATTTGTATTAAAATTCAAAAAGGTTAGGGTAATTTTTATTTACCGATAATAACGCCCAAAATCATTCTATCTGATATGTGGCCACGCTATCTGTTAGTTGAAAGAGTATAATATATTATGTCTACTTACTAAATAGTAGCTCGTTTCGTTTCAGTAATACTTGGTTACTAGCATTTTTTAGGTGGTAGAGCCTAGCTGTTGTCATTTGACTGCAGCTTGTATTGGGCTGGCTCGACCGGGGAAGGACCACCCTCTCACAGAAGATCGACGTATAGTAACCAAATTCATTTGGTTATGTTCCGTCGGTGAGTGAGAGTTTCCGGAAGCCCAACTCCCCCCTCCCCCCTCCTCCCTGCCAAACATGAATGCGGTTACTTCAATAAATATACCCCAGGAGGGTACCGGCTTTAATGAAGCCGGAGAATCCCTCCCCGAGCAAAATCGGGGAAACGATTCTCCGATTTTGCTCGGGCCGCCCGTCGTATCTGGGGCGGGCAAAGAATCGCATTTCGTGTTTTTTGAGGGCAAACGACGAGGTAACACAGCGGCACCCCGGTCCACCCTGAATGTGGACTTTTGCAACATCCGGGGACTTCACTCCAACCTAAACGCCGTCCATTATCATCTTGAGACGGCGCAGCCGGCCTTGTTGTTTTTGACGGAGACGCAGATATCCAAACCTAGCGACACAGCGTACCTTTCATACCCCGGGTATAAATTAGAGCATCATTTTATACCCCACGCCGGGGTATCTGTGTTCGTAAGGGAGGATATCTGCTACCGTCGCCTCGAGATTTTTGAAGGTCGGGATCTGTCTCTCCTCTGGCTGCGCGTGGACATGGACGATCATGTCAGAGTCTACGCGTGCCTATACAGATCCCATAGTGGTAATGCAGAAACGGAACAACTCTTGGGCCATGTACAGGCGAAGATTGACGACCTGCTATCACAGATTCCCTCCGCTGAGGTCATAGTCCTTGGGGACTTCAACGCGCACAATGCCGAGTGGCTAGGGTCGCGTTCCACTGACTTCGCGGGGAGATCTGTGTTTGACTTTGCTCTGGCAAATGGTCTGTCCCAGTTGGTTCAGACTCACACTCGTCTACCGGACGTGGACAGCCACATGCCCTCTTTGTTGGATCTTCTGCTGACTACACATCCCGGAAAGTACCAGGTCATTGTCTTTCTTTCTTTCTTTCTTTGCATCCTACCCATGGGGGCCGATTTGTTTCTCTTCCGATGATCCCAGTGACTGCGCTGCGGCTGTAGCTGATGTGATACTACAGGGCATGGAACTATTTGTACCTAGCTCTGTGGTACCACTTGGTGGCAGATCGCGGCCTTGGTTTGATGCGTCTGTCAGGGCTGCAGCAGCCGGAAAACGTCAGGCGTATCAGGCTTGGGTTAATGCGTTAGTCATCAAGGATCCGAACTCTAGAGTTCTGAAGAGGAAATACAATCGTGCCTCCAGATTCTTCAAATGGCAAATTGCTAGAGCAAGGTTTAGGCATGTCGTCAAAATTGGGGATCAGTTGACAAGGTACCCACCAGGCACGCGCAAGTTCTGGGCGCTTTCTAAAGCCACTTTGGGTAACTTTTGCCAGCCATCCCTACCGCCACTGCACTCGGGGAATGATTCTCTGGCCCATACGGCAAAAGAGAAAGCCGATCTCTTGGGCACTCTTTTTGCCTCAAACTCGACCTTGAACGACCAAGGGAAAACACCGCCTACCATCCGGCGGTGTCAGAGTTCAATGCCGGAAATAATTTTCCGGCAAAAAACCATTCGACGGTCTCTACTTTCCTTGGATGTTCATAAGTCGAGTGGGCCGGATGGCATTTCCCCAATCGTGCTACGAACATGTGCCCCTGAGTTGACTTCAGTGCTAACGCGTCTATTTCGGTACTCCTATTTCAAAGGCGTAGTCCCGGTCTCATGGAAGTGTGCTTTTGTCCATCCGATCCCTAAAAAAGGTGATAGCTCGGACCCGGCTAACTACAGACCTATCGCCATCACCTCTCTTCTCTCCAAAATAATGGAGAACATCATAAACCGACAGCTCCTCGCGTACCTTGAGGATCACCAGTTGATCAATGACCGACAATATGGCTTTCGCCATGGTCGATCGGCTGGTGACCTCCTGTTATATCTTACACACCGTTGGGCTGCGGTTATTGAAAGCAAGGGAGAAGGTCTGGCAGTTAGTCTGGATATAGCGAAAGCCTTCGATCGTGTATGGCACAAGGGGCTTCTTTCGAAGCTTCCTTCCTATGGGCTTCCCGAGAATTTATGCAAGTGGATCACCAGCTTCCTCACTGGGCGGAGCATACAGGTCGTTCTCGACGGTTTTTGCTCGGACCCCAAGCCCGTGAATGCTGGTGTACCCCAAGGCTGCGTGCTATCCCCAACCCTGTTCCTCTTGCACATCGATGATATGTTGGACATTTCCAACATACATTGTTATGCGGATGACAGCACTGGGGATGCGGTATATTCCGGCCGTGCAGGTCTCTCTCGGGAAAACGTCGACGAGTGCCGAAAGAAACTTGTGTCTTCTATAGAGACCTCCCTGAGGACGGTCTCAGAATGGGGTAAACTGAACCTCGTTCAGTTTAATCCCCAAAAGACACAGGTTTGCGTGTTTACCACTAAGAAAACCCCATTTGTCGTATCGCCGCTCTTCGATAGCACACCTCTCGATGCCTCGCCAAGTATCAAAGTACTGGGACTCGACATTTCGAGCGACTGTCAGTTTCGTGGTCACTTGGAGAGCAAGGCCAAGTTGGCCTCGATGAAATTGGGTGTGATCAATAGAGCGAGACAGTATTTCAATCCTGGCCATAGACTTGCGCTTTATAAGGCGCAGGTTCGGCCACATATGGAGTACTGCTCTCATCTCTGGTCCGGATCACCCCAATATCAGCTTCTACCTTTTGACCGCGTACAACGGAGAGCCGTACGGATTGTCGGGGACCCGGTGCTCTGTGAACGGCTGGACTCTTTGGCATTGCGTAGAGACGTGGCTTCTTTGTGCGTCTTCTATCGCATTTACAACGGGGTGTGTTCCGAAGAGCTATTTGATCTGATGCCTGCCGCCGAATTCCATCACCGCACAGCACGTCACCGCCTGAATTTCCATCCACACCACCTGGATGCGTGGCGATCTTCTACTGTGCGGTTTTCAAGGACTTTTCTTCCGCGTACCACTAAGATGTGGAATGAACTTCCTTCGGCGGTGTTTCCAGATCGATACGACATGGGTACCTTCAAAAAAGGCGTCTATTCATATCTCCAAGGCCGGCAACGCTCTTGTGAGTCTTCGGATGTTGCAAGAGTTCATGGGCGGCGGTGATCACATTTTATCAGTGACCCGCATGCTCGTTTGCCCTCCTTTTCCATAAAAAAAAAAAAAAAAAAAAAATAGCAGTAACCAGTTTGTCGATAACTCGACATGAGTAGTATAATACTTTTAGGATAGATTCAATTGGTTTTCAGTTTTATGACATTTATAATAAAACAATTTTTAAATGTTCGTATAGTGCAACATATAATAAATTACCTAAAATAGTCTTTAAACCTAAAACATTGTAAAAATGTGACATTTTCATATTATTCATAAATACATTTATAAAAGATAATGAAAAATATTTTTAAGATTTTAAATAATATTAAAGCAATATATTTAAACACTCAACTGTTAAACAAAAATGTCAGTGCTGCCAGTAGTTTGTTAGTTTGAGTGGTTTGAATAAAGAATGAACTAATTAATTTTATTTTTCACATTATCTAACACTCTATATCCAAATAATTTAAACTCTTTTTTATTTGTTTTTAAAATTACCAAAATAAATCTTATATTTTGCACCACTGCTTAATGTAACACTTATCTGACAATTGACATTTCATTTATACTGTCTGCTGCTGTTGCTCTCGAGTTTTTCCTATAAATAGTTGGCTACCTACATACTATAATATATAAATCACAATTTACATTCCTTATTTAAAATAATTATTGCCTTGAAAGATTATAAATTGTAAGTATTATTTGTTATTTAACAAATTTTTATAACATTATTATATACATACCTTTACTAACAATATTATATGACAGTCTAACTCATGAAAGAGAAAGTTCCTTTTCTTTACTTATTAGCTACGTGGATATTTTTATTTGGCAACTGGGCAACCAATCAACGTTGTAATAAAATAATTTAAATTCGGTAATCGGTATTCAGTTTTTAAACATTCAGTAAGTAAAGTTCGGTAGAGGTGGTAGCACGATTATCAAATCGTCCTCCATAAATTACGAAGAAATATCGTTCTTAGTCTTATCTCTTAATTGTTTAACCGGTAAGTATACTATCTTTTTTGTTCTCATAAAATTACAGCAATATAAAAATATTAAATCTTTAAAAAATATTTGTTTTTATATTTAGTATATTCACTTAAATAGGTGTTAAATTATGAACTTTGCACTGAGGAAACTAGTTTTTAAGTATTCACATCTCTTATATGTTGACTGCTTAGAGACTGAATATGCAATAGGAATGACAGTATAAAAAGATCTAAAAACTTGATTGTATAATTTTAGTAATTTTTTTTATTTTGGTTTCTATTTATATTTGGTAGTGTTAATTTATGTAGCTTATTACAAATGTAGGCAATGTAGTTAAAAGTGAGCACATAGTAATTTTTTGAACTTCATCTTGAATTAATATGCTTTACTATTTAGTACTTTTAGAAAGTATTACTGTATCTAAGTGTAGTATTTCTTTTTCTTACTTTTTAAATAATACACTTGTGATACTGTGTGTTTTGTTTAATACTAAAAGAGATACAGTTTATTTGGAGAGTACATAAACTGTAGCTTTGTGTTAATCTTAAACATAGTAAAGATAGAGTTTTATCAGACATCTTGATAACATGGACAGTTGTAAGACCATACTTATATTATCTGTTATTTTTTAATGTTTAATTATTCTGAACAACATTTATTCTTTTATCTAGTATGTTCTTACCAAAATTTATTAAATACTTCACATAACCAGTAAGCATATTTGTAAAAAAAAATAATTTGAATATTAAAACAAAAAAAATATTTTTGTATGTGTATGCAAATTATATGTGATACAATTTGTTTCCTTCATTACTATTACTGATTATTTTTCCATAAGGCAATATGAAATACTCTTAAATTTGAAATGAATCTTAAATTTGAAATATCTTGAGAACTTATTTACTTGCTATTTAAGTTATCTTATATCAGTGTCAATGACAGCTCACAATTTTATTTAGCTGCATCATAATACTGATATAAAACTTGTACACAAGGTCAACTGATAAATTTATTTACTCATTAAAGTATTTGGCGGAGTATGCAGAATTATTGTTTGCATTAATAACACTGATAGGTCATGACTTAATATTTAGATACCAAATATTTATAATTTAGGTTCATTATACTAATTATTCTTATATCAAAAAGTCAAATGCATAATTAAATCAAAAGTATAACCAAATCTATTTATAAAGTTACTGGATTATTGTTGATGAAAATATATTTAATTTACATTAAATAATGTAGACTTTTAAAGTATTGTCTAATTAACTATTCATGGAATATGCAAATTGAATACTTATATTATTGGAGTAATTTAGTATTAGGCTTACCTATACAGTGTTCTCTGAGTTATTATTAGATTTGTCTAAAAATATTTTTGAAAACTTATAATAATTGATATTCTCAGCAGCAATAGTAACTATGGATTATTATTAGTACATATTTATATAATGTATTAAGCTTATTCAAAATCTTTTACTTGCAGAACAATCAAAATGTCGAAAATTCAAGCTGGCCCTGTTGTAGACATTCTTGGTGATGAAATGACCAGAATCATCTGGGACCTTATTAAAGATAAATTAATTTTGCCATTTTTGGACATTGAACTCCACACTTATGACTTGGGTATTGAATACCGAGATAAAACCGCAGATCAAGTAACTATTGACTGTGCTGAGGCGGTCAAAAAATACAATGTCGGCATCAAATGTGCTACGATCACTCCTGATGAGAAGAGAGTTGAAGAATTTAATTTGACAAAGATGTGGAAGAGTCCTAATGGTACTATTCGTAATATCTTAGGAGGAACGGTCTTCAGGGAAGCCATTATTTGCAAGAATATTCCACGTCTTGTAACTGGGTGGGAAAAGCCTATCATCATTGGTCGTCATGCACATGCTGATCAATACAAAGCTACCGATTTCGTTGTTCCTGGTGAAGGTAAATTGGAACTGGTATTCACACCTCCATCTGGTGAACCGATTAAGCACGTGGTAAATGATTTTAAGGGCGCTGGTGTCGCTCTTGGTATGTTTAATACTGATGCATCTATTGTTGATTTTGCTCATTCATCTTTCAAATATGCATTGGACAGAAAGTACCCTTTATACTTGAGCACTAAGAATACTATTCTCAAGAAGTATGACGGACGCTTTAAAGATATCTTCCAAGACATCTACGAGAAGGAGTACAAATCTCAATTTGAGGCGGCGGGTATTTGGTACGAGCATCGCCTTATCGATGATATGGTGGCATATGCGATGAAATCAGAAGGAGGATTTGTATGGGCTTGCAAGAACTACGACGGAGATGTTCAGTCTGATTCGGTAGCCCAGGGATATGGCTCATTGGGACTGATGACTTCAGTTCTTATCTGCCCTGACGGAAAGACTGTAGAGGCTGAGGCAGCGCACGGAACTGTAACTAGACACTTCCGTTTCTACCAACAAGGAAAGGAAACTTCCACCAACCCAATTGCCTCAATTTTCGCATGGACGAAAGGTCTTTTGCACCGCGCCAAATTGGACAGTAATGATGAATTGAAAAAGTTCGCAGAAACTCTTGAAAGCGTTTGCATAGAAACTATCGAATCTGGAATAATGACTAAAGATCTTGCAATTTGCATCAAAGGTATGAATAATGTAAAGAGGTCAGACTACTACGAAACATTTGAATTCATGGACAAGCTGGCTGAAAATTTACGAAAGAGTTTGGGAAAGTGACTATCTGATGTCAAACAAAAGAGTAATCTTTAATTATACGTTTTTATTTATAATATAATTATAACAATGGGCTTGGAAAATTTACCGCATTTATTTATATTTTTTTGTAAGATGTATTTATTAATTACAGGTTTTTTAACAATATAACTGTTTGTTTTCCTTGTAAATTATTTTACATATCTTGCTGAATCTATTTATATATTTGTAACCGCAAACTTTAACCATTTCTACGTAAATAATACATAAGTTTGAACGATAATATTTGCTTGATAAGAATATGAGGCTATCATGTGAGTATAATTGAATCAACAATATACAAGGACGGGTATTATTACGCAATACTTTACAATTCAAATCTGACACTTATGCGTCAATTGATACTTGTAAATTCAATGAATAAATTATAAGCCAATTGAAGTTTGACCCTACTCAAAAATTTTATTCAAACTAATATGTAATAATCAGTAATCAGTAAGTAAATTTAAAATTAATTTAAAAAAACATATTTCTGTACTTCTATTTGGAAAAATATTACTCAATTTTCACTTTCTGAACGTTACCGATAAACAATAAGTCCGCCATTTTTTATTTTGCCTTAAAGCGAACTAAGTACATAGTATATGAAATATAAATACATAGTAGATGAAATTCGTTTATAATAGTCATATCCGTGTGTAAATGTGAGACATTGATAGAAAGTGATATTAATATGTTTGTACAACATTTCTTCAAAATGGATTTACTCAACGTTGTAAGGATTTTGAAATTTTTTCCTTACGGTTCGTAGTTTATACAAATATATATAATAAACGACAACGACGCTTTATCAATTGGATTGCGAGCATATCAGGTACATTTCAAGGGAGGGGGGCAATAGATAATGCGATAAAATCTTATTAGATAGTGTAGTACGTTTTGAAATATATTATAACAAAAATAATATGCATTCGAAACATTAAAAGTAATTTTTATAATGGTATATTATTCATCTGATGTTTTTTATCTTTTATAAAACTTATTTAAATGAGGTTAAAATACGTTGAAAAAAAAATTATTTTTTACAGATTTAAGTTATAAGTCGCGTATAATTTTGGTTAAATTTTTAGTTTAACCCGACGTTTCGAATGCTTTGCAGCAATCCTATTCACGGGAAGACGAGATGTAAGTGTATGTCAGTAAGTCAGTTAATTAGTCATCAATAAGTCAAAATATTTTTGTTCTTCATATAATTGCTTAAATATTTGAAATATTTTAGATATCACAAGATTAAAAAATGCGGGCCAGTATTAGCATGTTTAATTAATCCTATTGCTGATAATGGTTATCTAATACAATTTTATTTTTTAAGACATGACGTTTTGAAATAAAATGTAAACAAAATAAAACTTAAAGCGTTTTCAATAGTACGTTTAGGTTGGTTTTGATACTTTAACGTTTTCTAATATTTTTTCTATTGTAAGGACTTTTGATATCGTTTTTATGAAACAATTTCTGTCTAAATCGTACCTATGATTTGAACGAGCGAATGCGAATAAGAAGTCAATCATAAAATTTCATCATAACCAATAAATTAAGTCCAAATTTAAGTTTTTGTCTAGTAGATCCAGTGACAGATACCACAACACCTCTTCAGGTTGTTCATTTAATCAATGCTCGTATCCGTTATTGTTAAACGTTATCCTCATCCGTAACTAGGTTTTCTATCTATATCTAATAACTATATAACTGTAATAATACTATCTCTGACATGCAACTTCGTCTAAAAGCAATACCCACCCGTCTAAAGAAAAAATCATAATATATTCAAATTTATATATTTTTAATTTGATTGTAATGAAGTCGAATTAAGTTTTTGTGTTCTCCCATAAAAATAAAAGAATTTTCAATTGTAATAAATATTGGATATTTCGAACGGAGCAATGTAGATTATAATATTTTCGTCCAAAGTATCAAGGTTTGTATTAAATATATTTCGTACAGCGGTTATAAACTGCTGCTTATAACTGATATAGTGACCACTTACGATGAAGATCTGAGTCTATAAGAATCTATAAGAATTTTGGAACTGTAGTTTAGTAGTTTGTTACGGTTTTTGTCTACTTTTTTAGTTGAACGTCTCTTGTTACCAATATATTTAAAAAAATATTATATTTTATGCAAGACGAAAAAAAAGTACTCAAACACTTTCCGATATCGTAGTATTTTTGTGTAATAATTTGAAATATTAAAAGCTACATTCGATAAAAAATATCCGATTAAATTTAAGAATATAGCATGTATATGTTTCATTAAGCTTTAATTTGTAAGAAATAAGTTACTTAATTTTAGCATATTGGTAAGCGCGTTCTACGTAAATATGAAGAATCATATGTATAAAATACATCTGTCTACAATTTTGTTACTAGTAGGTAATATTATATACATCAAATTTTCTAAAAACAAATTATAAAAATTAAAGTCTCCCTTAATTGAAATTGCCTTCCCTCACATGAAATCTATCAACATATATAAAAAAATACGTTATATTAATTTGCTATATTTTGATAAAAAGAAACTAAGCCTGGCTATATGTATATGTTCTCCATTTTTTAGATTCGTGCAAATCTATCAAGAAAGGATAGCTTTTAAATAATTTAAAGCTATATTCAAAAAGATAATAATGACATATTAAAATAAAACTGACGCGAGCACAGTCAGGACAATTTAAATCTTCAAATTTTAAATACAATATCATCCTTTATAACATTTTCATTTTTGTTTTTGATGTTTTTAAAAATAATCTATTATTTGAATCTTTAACATTTGCAATTTTATAATCTCTATACTTATAGCTTATAATTATATTTATATACTTATATAGTTAATTGTTTTTTTTTAAATTCTAATTTTTGATAGACATTGATTTTTATTTTTTAAGTTCATAGCCAATTTATTGATGATAATTTGTCGAGCATGTATAAAATCACTTATAAAAAGTACTAGAATTTGCCTTTTAAAAGAAAATAGCAAAGTATCATAATGTCGTTTATAAAAATATTAAACAAACAAATAAGCAATATTTTTTAAATTACAACTTTTCACTTAAAAATAAAGAGATCGAATTTTATGGCTTCAAAAAATTAAGGAATGTGTTATATTATTTAGTAGGTCCATAAACAAGCTTAACTCTATAATCTTTAATTTCAATAAGACGTCAAAGAGATATATTGAATTTACAGCATTCAATATATCTTTAATCAAATTGCTAAGTATTTAGTAAAACTAGTATGCTAAGACCAGCTGACCAATAGATAATACAAAAAATTTGAAAGCGCGCGCAAAATTTCCCCATGCAAAGTCTATGGGAAAAGTTAATTTTTTGACTAATTACTGCAATTAGGCTAATGAGATTTGAGAGTTGTCACTATTTTTCAGCAGTGTAGCATAATGAGACCTTTGATTTGAGCCATCAACGACATTTTTCCCTTTAGTGGTTCTCGAGCTACAGTGTGCCAACGAAATCGCTTCCTGGATTAATATATAAGATAGGTTTAATTTTTTTCTTTTTACTATTTGTTAGTTGGCATATCCCGCCAAAACTATTTGACGAATTTTAGTTAAATTTGATATGATGTGATACAACAATAGTTTTGAACTAAAAAAATAATAAAATAAGAACTAGAACAGTGGTTTTCTTTACATTTAATTTCAAAGGTATAGAAAGAACCCTACAAGTTTCTGAACTGAAATTTTTCAGTTCAGAAACTACTAATATTACTACTTATTTTATAACCAAAAAAATAAATGACTTTACATAAATTTTAAGTAATAATAGTTAGCATCATACAAAGTCGCTAGTGACAACTTGTTATTAATAAGTTAGTTATCATAGATAGCCATCTTTAATTTATAACTTGCAAAACTATAAACACCTATTACATTCTGGAGTGTAGAGTTTGTAATCCACACAGCAATCAAGTGCGAGTCGTTACACAGCGGAATTTTAGGTCTAGTATCGATTATACTGATATAAATAATAATTAACTGAAATAAAAAACACAATATCAGTATATCTGTTTGATATTATCTATAATTATGTAGTCATGTTAAAATTATTAAAATATGGAATAAACAATTAATTGTTGCAGGATTCGAATAGGAAAAATAAATATATCAGTATATCTTGTTACACCAATTACGACTTTTATTAAAAGTTGGGAAACAATGGTTGAAAAAAAAAATAATATATGCTCTTTATTACGATTACAGGTTTGCACTTTATTAGTTTAAATAATTATAATTTATCCTAACAAATTAAAATAGGTTACATTGTCAGGATATTTACCGAAAAATACTCTTCAGAATCCTTTGTTTCCATCAATCATAAACAGTATATCCAATAATTTCCAAATTTTGCATACTGATACACATTGGACTTGTGGATTATAAAAAAAATCAAATATTCGATGTCGTTGAGGAATAATCACTGAAAAATTAAAATCCCATAGATAAATGAGAAAAATTTGTCGCGCGAAATTTTTTTTTTTTAGATTTTTCTCTTTTTTTATAGCTTAAAAAATAGTTGAATACAGAATGCGTCGACGTTTTGTAAATGTGATGTAATTAATAGGCTTTATACTTAATTACTTATTTATTTAACAGAATAATACACATTAGCAAACACTTTTTATAGCAGAGATGGCGGCAAGAAGGTTTTAACAAAACTGTCAAACGTCATGACGTAGTGAGAAGTTGAGAACGCGGCAATTTCAAATTACTACAACACTCTCTCCAAATTACAGCGTTCCTCATTGTAAAGTGAAACAAATAATAGTAACTAACAAAAACAATAGGTTAAGTTACTCTACACATACATAGTATTATTAAACAAAGTATTACAGAATCAAGTTTTATAAGTACAGTTACATTTTCCTAATACCTAATTTACTTCTTAGATATTTAAATTTACTTTTACATAAGGGTTTAGTAAATATATCAGCCCTTTGTTCATTACTACTTATATACTTTAGATCAATATCTGTACTTTCATATTTCTCTTTAACAAACTTGTATTTAATATCTATGTGTTTACATCGTTTATTTCAAAATTTACTTTTAAATCATCAATAACTTTGTTTAACACACTTTTATCCTTGGAAATTATTAGTCCATCATCCAAATCCAGTATTAGGTACACCTTACTACCATTTAACTGACCAATATAGATACACTTGTCTGAGTGACTATTGGTGAAACCAAATTTCTTTAAAACAGAATCAAATGTTTGATTCCAGCACCTGGGTGCTTGTTTTAACCCATATAATGACCTTTTAAGTTTACAAACATGCCCTTCAGGTACATCTAAACCATCTGGTGGATTCATATAGATATCTTCAGTTATGGATCCATAGAGAAAAGCAGTTTTAATATCAAACTGTATCATTTGCAAGTTATCCTGACACACTTTAGAAAGCAAAACTCTTACAGAGTCATACCTGACAGTTGGTGAGAATGTTTCTGTGTAATCAACCTGGTGTTTCTGTGAGCAGCCCATGGCACATAACCTTGATTTATACAGTAGTCCCGATGGTGTATCTTTCACTTTGAAAACCCACTTACAGCCAATAGTTCTCACTCTATCTGGCTTCTTCACCAACTCCCATGTTTCATTCTTACTGTGTGCTTGCAACTCTTCTTCTATAGACTTTTTCCACTTATCTTTATCCACTGATGACAGAGCCTCTCGGTAAGTTATTGGAGTATCATTTTCTTCGTGTTCTCCACCTTGACAGAGGTAAGTATTAGTTTCATATTTTCTATTTCTAAGTGTTATATTACTAGGTCCACTAATATTTATTTCTTTTTCAGGTACATATGCAGGATCATCATCGGAGAAGAATGTTTCTTCTTCATCATTATCGGATAATGTTACAGATGAGTTATTTAACTCTCTTGTGCTTTGATTTGTTAGCTCAACAGATTCATCAATGTTCTTTGTTTCATCAGCACATATTTTAACATTATTATTATTTTCTGTTAGCGGAACCATACAATATTTTCTTTGTACAGAATTTTCCAGAAATACAACATCTCTACTGATAAGAATTTTTCTTGTTTTAGTATCTAATAGTCTGTAACCTTTAGTGACTTCTGAGTAGCCAATAAATATCATTTTTCTTGCCTTAGGATCCAGTTTTTGACGTTTAGCATCAGGAACATGAACCATGACTTCACATCCAAAGATTCTAAGGTGCTTCAAATTTGGCTTCTTACCGGACCATAACTGCTCAGGTGTAGCGTATGAAATGGATCTTGTTGGACAGCGGTTCGTTATGTACGCAGCTGTCGCCACTGCTTCAGCCCAGTAGTGTTTCTGTAAATTAGCATTAAGCAACATACAGCGAGCTCTCTCCATCAATGTACGGTTCATACGTTCCGCTAACCCATTTTGTTGTGGGGTATATGGATTAGAAGTTTCATGTATAATGCCACAATTTTGCATGTATTCAATAAACTCGTTACTTAGATACTCTCTTCCATTATCAGTTCTTAATTTCTTTATTTTACATTCAAGTTGATTTTCCACAAATGCTTTAAATTCTTTAAATTTATTAAATACTTCAGACTTGTTTTTAAGTAAATAAATAAATACTTTCCTGGTATAGTCATCCACAAATGTGAGGAAATATTGCGCTCCTCCAACTGATTTCACCTCCAGTGGCCCACAGATATCGGAATGTATAAGTTCTAGAGCCTTCTTAGCACGAGAACCTTCCTTAGGAAACGGCAGCCGGGACTGTTTTCCTTCTTGACAAAATTCACATATCATATCCAGCTTATTGTCAGTAAGCTTGACACCTTCTGCACATTTGGAGAGTTTGTTCAGATCAGTCATATTGAGATGAGCCATCCTTTGATGCCATAAGTAGCTGTCACTTTCCTTTGTATCACATGCATATGCTTGTGCACTACTTAAGTTCAGACGATACATGTTATTCACTAATTCACAAGCTACTACTTCTTTTTGAGATTTGTTGAATATTTTACAGCCATTGTTACTAAACTGTACAGAACATTCTTTCTTTATCAGCTGACTCACGGAGAGAAGATTGCTTGCTAACTCAGGCACATACAACACATTGGTTACTTGTATGGTTTGTGTTTGTCCTACACTATTACATATAGGCAGATCTATTTTTCCACAGCTCTTCACTTTAAGCATTTTATCATCAGCAATACGGATGCTTGTAATTGGAGGTGATGATTCATCGTATAGCCAGTCCTGCCTCATTGTCATATGCATGGACGCTCCTGAATCAACAAACCAGCTCTTACTGTCATTTGCTGCACTGGATGCCGAGAACACAGCGACATATCCAGTTTCTTTGCCTTGGTCCTTTTTCTTTGTTTTGCAATTTTTACTTATGTGACCATAACGGTTGCATTTGAAACAACGGGGACCTTTATTAAACTTCGGAGAACTATCAGAGTCCTTTTGTTTATATTTACTTGACTTACTTGCATACAATGCTACTGACTCGGAGCTCTTTATTTCTTGTAAGAGCTTAGTCTTTACAGAGTCTGCTGTAATCGGCACACCAGAACTTTCGAGGGCCATAATCATTGGCTTGTAGACTTCGGGTAATCCAGCAAGGAGTAATGTACCCAGCCACTCATCATTGATGTCAAATGACATGTTTCGAAGTTTATGTGCTGCACTCATTATTCTGTTAACGTAATCTTCAACATTTTGACAATTTTCTAACGTCGTTGTAATCAAATCTCTCAATAAGCCCACGCGTCTTGTCAACCCTTTGTCGTCAAAAGCTTTTTGTAAATTGGTCCACACTTCTTTTGCCGTTTTTGCCTCTATATGTATGTAATTCACTGAGTCAACCAACAATATAATTTTTGCCTTTGCTTTCAGGTCGAGCTTTGAATCAACAGGTTCGCCTTTATTTTCGATACAGCACCAGAGGTCTTCATGTTGTAAATACGTCATCACGGCAAATCTCCATGTATTGTAATTATCTCGACCACTTAACTTTTCGATAAGAGTCATTGTATTTGAAGACATTTTGTATAAAAAAATATTTTTCTACACAAACCACGCGGCTTTTGGTTATGTCGTGTCAGTTTTAATGACCGGCGACTTTGTATATCGTTATTTCACTGATATTACTTCTCACTGATACTTATTACAAACAGATTACGTTCTGGGCCCATAACCTGATGTAATTAATAGGCTTTATACTTAATTACTTATTTATTTAACAGAATAATACACATTAGCAAACACTTTTTATAGCAGAGATGGCGGCAAGAAGGTTTTAACAAAACTGTCAAACGTCATGACGTAGTGAGAAGTTGAGAACGCGGCAATTTCAAATTACTACAACAAAATGCAACTTCGGGGGCTGTTTACACCTCGCTTCCCTCAATATAGCAACACATACCGAGATTTTGCGAGCGCAGCGAGTCAAAATTGAGGTCTGGTTCGCGCTCCTAGTTTATTTATTCTTATCAAAATATTATAATAATTTTCTTTTTATTCATGGTTTGCCAGTTTTTTTTTATTTAGATGCTAAGTGATACAGGCAACCATGAGTTCGAAACCAGTCCATTACTTTTGTATGACTTTCATACATCGAATATACTTTGTTTAAATAAGATTTGGGTCTACAATAATAAACTCACTTTGTCTTCTTTTGTTTCGTACAGTGTTGTTGGATAATACAGTGCAACTCAACCATACTCCGAGGAAATATTATCGTTGCTATAAATTACAAAACATGTTTTTATACATAAAAATATTAACAAAATACAGTCAAGTAGTAAAAAACGTGAAAAAAAAAATACATGAAGGTTCTATAAACAAATTTATAATAATATATATATAATAAGTTTCTATATAAAACGATCATTTAACTATAAAATAAGGTTAAAATGTCTTTGTAGCTAAGTTATTTTTTTTTAACATTAAAATTATTATTCAGTTCTAGTAACTGATTTTTTGTGTTGGTCAATATGTTCATTAAAAAGGAAGGTTTTCCTATTATTTTTGCTTTTTTAAAAAGATGTCTTAAATAATATTTGCTTGTCCTAAAAATTTGGGACGCAATGTTGCTGAAACTCCGTACAAAAGAAAGTCCCTTTAATAATTTAGTTCGTGATATTCTTTTGACATTCTACGTATCTTTACTTTTAAGATAACCTAGAAATGAAAATGATAGTAAGGTTTTTTGTTGTCAAAAATAAAAATTTTGAAATTGAAATTACAGACAAACATTAGCTTGTAACTGGCAGTTTAAAAAAACTATTTTGTTTTAAATATAAAATCCCTACTATACAATCATTGTAAGAGCAGCTAAATATTATTGATATCAAGAAAAGGGTCGTAAGTGGTTATTGTTATTGACTAGAGCTTAAAAATAAATATTAGCACGTTTTGTTTTGAAAAAAATCACCTTAGGTTAAGGATATTGTACTACATAACGCTTATATATAACATAACGCTTTTATACTACGTAACGCTTATATATTACATAACGCTTTTATACTACATAAGGCTTATATATTACATAACGCTTTTATACTACATAACGCTTATATATTACATAACGCTTTTATACTACATAACGCTTATATACTACATAACGCTTATATACTACATAACGCTTATATATTACATAATGCGTATATACTACATAAGGATTATATACTACATAACGATTATATACCACATAAAGCTTATATATTACGTAATGCTTATATATTACATAACGCTTGTATATTACATAACGCTTTTATACTACATAACGCGTATATATTACATAACGCTTTTATACTACATAACGCTTATATACTACATAACGCTTATATATTACATAATGCGTAAATACTACATAAGGATTATATACTACATAACGATTATATACCACATCACGCTTATATATTACATAATGCTTATATACCATATAACGCTTATATATTACAATGGACTTACATATTACATAAGGCTTATATATTACATAACGCTGATGTTGTTATATACTTCTTGAATATACTATATACTTCATACTACATAAGGCTTGTATTCAACAACATCTACTATACAGGATGAATATATGCGAACGATAAAGCACTACCCACCTTTAAAATGATTGCTAGCGCCATCTATTGACGGCTTTCCCGACACACAAGAAAAATACATACCATACTATACATTTCACATAAATTTTGCAAACCCTATCTCGTTCTCATAAAATTCAATTTTCAAAAACCCATTAATGCCACAAATTTAAATCTAAAATTTCATGTGTCCAACATTAAAAATTACAAAGTTTCATACAATTTACAACCCCAATTTCAACCCTCTATGAATAGATTTCCTAAAAATCTTTTACGTCTCGTAGTTACAATGTACCTTCCTGCCAAATTTAAATTTTATTGGCTTAGTAGTTTTCGAGATTTAGTGATGAGTAAGTTAGTGTTTTCGCTTTAAAATATATATATATAAGTAGTAGTAGTAATAGTTTAAGTTTAGTTTATTTTTAATTAATATATAGTGAATTACTGCAGGCGGTTGACGCGGTTTCCCCTACAAGAACGTCCCTCCCTCCTCCCTCTGTAGAGTGGGCATAGAGACGGTTCGCGAAGCTCTCACAGTGCTTACTGCTTACTTCAGTTTAGCGGACAGACCGACAGAAACAACTCGTGTGCACTCGGATTATAACTTGGCGGGAATCACGATCGCGAAATAATATATTTAAGTGACGTGAAAAATGCATATATATAATATGCTTGTACATTTGTTCATCTTCTTGAATGCTTTGGTAAGCTATGAAAATATATGTTTTTAAATATATTTATACTTTAATAATAATTTCTAGTGATACAGGAATGAATATTTTAATTTGTAAATTAAAATATATAATATATAATGGTCTGCTAAAATCAGGAAAAATAATAAAACGATTTAATTTACTTAAAATAACTTTCATATTATAATCATTTATTATATCATTAAAATAATATACATACGTAAGAAAGCTTCGAGATCTTTAATAGAGTTACAAGATGTTACGAAACAGTAGTTTATTTGAATAACAATATCGTGCGAGCTTTATACACCTGACATAACAACTGGTAAGTTAACTACCATCTGTTTACTACTAAATGTTAGTTACACTACTACAGGCGAGCACATTAACTGTGATTGTTGCAACATCGTAGATTAGTAAGTTATTTTCGTTTCTAACATGATGCCAAAAGTGTTAAAGAGTTCCAATCCAGTATTATCAAGGCGTGAATAAGTGAAGAACCGCTAGACTGACCTATCAATTACCAGCGCTGTGGTGCACCCAATTACTAGCTCACTTTACATGATTCCTACTCATAACCGTAAAATTACTGGAAGAATCCTCGAGCACGAGCGCGCTCGAGGAGTTACTTCAAACATACATTTAGAGCCACTACATACTGTTGTGCTCTTAGTTCTTTTCTTTGTTTATCATACTTATAAAGCAGTCAGGATTTTTTAGAGTTTCAAACCAACTGCATAAATAATAATTTTGTTGTTTTCGTCAACAACAAAATAAAATTTTATGTTGTTTTTTTGTTAACTGGGAGAGAAATCTTTGTAGTATTAAGAAATATTGCGATGTTTTTTGAACCACAAATAAATTAAATTTTTGAATTGTAGCTGAAAGTGTAGCATATTTTTTATTCATTATACTTATATCTAGTCAACTAAATGCAGCGTGGCGTCAAGACGGCTCAATAATTATATTACCGGCTATGTCATTATAGATAGTTTAATAGCTCAAGCAGTTTACGGAATTTAGATTAAAGTTACATAAGAAGTACGGTAGTGGGATGATCCCGAGTCGTGGGAATCATCGAGTGCAATCAGGGAATGTCGGAGGGTGTTCAATTACGTATGAGGACTGTTTTTATTGCGATTCTCTTTGATGTTATCTTGTCTCCAATATCTGATAAACACCTTTATTTTGAACTTTGATGTGACTTAAAAATATTTGAACATTTGTGTACGGTGCTATTAGATTTTATAAATATACAAATTATGTACAATATGTTTAAAGAGATATACAATGTAACCTCACTATTATCGTTACAGCAATTCTTGTATTATTTTCACTATTGCGCCCATGCCCATAATTATTTAACACGCAAGTATTCGCATTTTCCAAGAAACGGTCATTACTAAAGCTAATATTCTTTATTTGAATGGTTCTCTAACAGCTATTCTCTGTTTTTGTGTAAACAGTATCTCACGGTTCAGACTGACTTGCATGATATATATATTATATATGTATAACTCATTAACACTAACAACTCCAAAACTATATATAGTAAAAACAGTAGTTTATGATCATAGTAATATTATAAAGAGGAAAAGCTTGTTGGTTGGTTTAATGGTCCTAATCTTCGAAGATACCGGATTAATTTGAATAATTCTAATTCTATTATAGGCATTTCCATGAGCAAGGTTATATCTATCTAGCATTATTCTGCTTAACAGTAAAAAGGTTAATATTAAAAAAATCGTCCAATCGCAAGTGAAACCGCGAGTAACAGCTAGTTTATACATGAAGCACGAGTTATTTACATTTTATTTTAAAGAAAGGGAAAGGATCAAGTCTTTATATCCAATAAAATACAATAATAGGCCTAAATTTGCATTCTTATGTCAATGACCCAATCCAATTATCTCGCATAATAGATACAAAACAACAGACAAAACGATATTTTTCTTATATTAAATTGCGTTTTTCAATCGTTAACCAATTATGATCTAACGCGATAGTGTTAGTCTATTACTTTGTTCGGGATATTGTAACCAATATTGACAAGAGGTCGATCTATTGAGATGATGGCCCAAAAAAAATTCAAACTTTTTAAACAGCCGTTATGTTATACCATTTTCTAAGCACTAGGTCAAATAGAGTCCTAAATACCGAGATATCAATGTGAAAAGCCTATTAGTGGGCTATTTTTGAGGTAAAATAGTGCTAAGTAATTTTTTTTATCAAATTGTTAGGTTAGTTCCATTGGAACTTACTTTTACGTGTCTAGCTTTTAATTGTCTAATAAATAAACCAACTTAGCTTCTAATATTGGTTTGGTTAAAATATAATAATAATAATAATAATAATAATAAACTTTATTTCAGATTTTCCATATATCCATATATTTGTTAGTAGAGATGTTAGTTAATAGATGAATTGCCATTGATAATAATAATAGACAATGTAATGAAAATAATAACAATAATAATAAAATAATAATAATAATAATACTTTTATATAACTTATTTAAATTTAATCTATTTATTAAACTTCTCCTTTAAACTCATTCCAGACAAATTCCACTAAGAAGTGATGGATGAGTATTTTCTTTATTAATTCGGTAAAACCACTTTTTTTGTGAGAAACGAAAGACTCTTAGTGGCATGTTGCTAAGTAAATAGGTTTTATTACATCGATTAAAAAATCTTATAAGTATTAATATTCTATTTTCTATATTATATTTGTATAATAACATTGGCTGTGTTATAAATAAATAATAATAGATATATACCGATAATTTTACCGTCAGCTGATCTCTTTAACTATAGTCGTAATTCATCTATAAAACTATTTTGGCGTTAAAAGCTTGATTCGTTTGCGTGACTTACTCGCATGTTTACGGTTGCATGGATATTTTTTTTATATCTTTTAAATAGGTAACATAAATACAGATACAGCATAATGATATGTATAGATAAGCTACAATTATGTAAAAATAATTAATGATTGTAAACAGATAGACAATCATTTTAATTGTTGCATATCTGTAACCGATCCCTAATTATATAGTTTTGTCAAATGAAAAGTAAAGTTGATTTCAGATCTATAGATATTAAGTGAAACTTAAACCATTGAACATTTATTTTATTACAAAATCCATCCAACGGTATTAAGTTACTATTATTAACATAAATCTCATATAAATAATTCCCCTTAAACATAAAGTGACACATAAACATCTTCCTAAACTTAACGGCACCTATCTCAAGTTCTAGAATCCTGTTAGTGATATATCAGCTGATATCAGCACAACGAACTTGCAATTCTAATCCATTTCGTCTGGGTGAAATAAAAAAGAAAAATGGCCGCCATAATGCGAATTTTTTCAGCTCAATAGCTGCTTCTGTTGTCACGGCTTCATTCGAATTAACTGCAGTTATTTTACCTGATTTAATAGTTACTTGTTTTAATGTTCTCCATTCAAGAAGACACGAACACCTCAACAATTTTGATTATTGACCTAATAAAATATACAGCGTTTAGAATTTATATAATTGTTCACCGTAAAAATTATTTTATATACCAAGATATGTCATAATTGACTTTAATATTACCATTTTTATATCTGTAATCAAATAACTAGACTAAAGTAAGTAAGTAATAATATCTAGAACTTAAAAAGTTGAGGTAATTTCAGAAAATATTATAACTTATAAAAACCTTTAAATATATAATTACGCCCCTCGAAGGTTAGGTCATTCATTATATCTAGATACATTTATGGCGAGAACCTGAAGTTTAGCATTAAATCAATGGCATGCTGGTGAAATGGTTGGTCATGGTGGTACCGTTGCGTGCCTCCGTCAATAGTACTGTGCCTGTAACCCTGTTTGACTTATCGATCCATACATGTGCAGTCGGGAATCTTAATGTGTCCGATTTATTATGTCGTATAAATAACAGATAGTAATAATAATGTTTCCTTGTCAAATAATATCTGTAAGTTTATGGATACTTTTAAGAATATTAAAAAAATATCGTCGAAAAATTAATATTAAAATTTTGATTTAATAACGCAAAAAATATTTGAAATTTAGATAAGCATTTCTAACGGTTTGAGCAAAAATCGTGTACTCAATTGTATTAAGACATGATGCCCCACATGTACATGTCAGATATGATCAAGTTATCAAAAAATTGTTAGCAAAATGTTCGCGAAACGATAATTGGACGTTTAATTTTTTTGCTGTCGGCATTTAATTGAATTAGTGAAATGACAGGCTGTGTCAGCATAACATGGACTACGACAGTTAATAAAAAATATGTTACGATCTATCTATTTTATATCTGACATATAACCTACTTACCTTGTATAAGAGAAGATCAAAGCAGGATGGCTATCAATTAATAAGACAGTTATTTCCCACACAAAAGATTAAAGACAAGTCTGTGTTAATGCATAACGGATATTGCTATTAAATTAATAGAGAATATACCTCATTATCAGAATTAATATAACAATATAACTATAAATTTTCATTCAAACGTATTAAGTATAGTTTTTTGTTTGTTCTCAAGACACAGTCAGTACAGTATTTTCTTAAACTTTCACGAGTACACATGAAATAAAAACTTTTTTTTTACGGATTTAACTCGCATATAATTTGGTTACTTTTTAATTACTAATTGACAGACACTTACATCTCGTCTCATGAATACGATTGCTGCAAAGCATTCGAAACGTCGGGTTAAAAATAAAATTTTGTCAAATTGTATGCGAGTTATTTTACTCGCATATAATTTGATTATATTTTAATTTTACTGATTTGCGTAAAAAATATTTTTATTTCAGAGTATACAGTTTTGAATGTAGAATCTAGAAGTAGGTATTATTCCGTAAAAAACGGATTTTTAAACATTTTTTTTAACATCAATTGAATATATTTAAAAGCCATTCTTATTGTAATTCAAGAATATACCTTCCATTTAACACTGGTATATTTTTATCAATCTTATTATATTACTATATTGACAGTTTTATACGTGAGTACCGAATGAAGTTTGATATAAAACTTACATTGTATCTGTCATATCGAGATTTTTCTATAAATTCATTTCTATTTCAGAAATCAATGTTGTTTGTGGTGGCCGGTGCCCCTCGCGAGGGTGGAACACCCCCTTTATAAATCACTGTCCGAAATACGTACGATTTTCTATAACTTAGTAAATAATCCCGATGAGCACGCGTCCATTTGAAGGGACCGCTGTGACGCCATTGTGATCCCAAATTAACTATATTGACAAATTAATCTCATCTATAAACAAATTTTTATTTTGGTGTAGCAAAATATTTGTATATATAAAAAAATGCTATATTTTTTCTTCACTGATTATTCTGAAAAGTAATTTCACAGACAATCTAATACTAAACTATTTTTTATATCTATTGTCACAAGCTTTTTATAACAAGTATAAATTTTAGGTATTTATTTAAATAATGTTTTTTCCTCTAAGTTTAATGCAATATTTTTTACGCGATTAAAAGTTCAACATTCTGTTGTACTAAAAATCATCAATTTCAACAATAGTAACCTAATTTGATACTTCGTAATAACTTCTTATTATGTAGTTTCCAATTATCAGTAATAAGCATTCACAGCTTCAATGCCACAGATTGGGAAAAAGATTAGTTTTCCACAGCAGGGGGACAAATGTACCCCATTGTCATGCATTTATTGTACCTTATGTTGACCAGTTGAAATCTTTAAGAATTTATATCTATGCTTATAATAAAATACATAGACCATCGACCCTTTCAGAACCCTGATCCCAATATAAGTATTTGGATTGAGTGTTGAAATTGAAATCGCTCGTCAATATCAAATCGATTTTTCCTGTTTGAAGTATGTACCTGATGTGAAGGACGTTGATATACTTATACTGATGTTTTTCTAATTTTATTGTATAAAAGTCGACATATAAACTGTTTAAATAATCTGCTCTCAATCTAGGAACTTTTTGTTACAAAACTAGATCAAATGTTACCTATTTTATTTAGGTAGTTTTATTATAACTAGAAGAAATATTATTATCTGGAAAGTCCACTTTCTCATAAACATTTTCGTAAAATCGTGCATGAGAATTGGGTAGACTGTAGATCTAACTGTCACACGTCCTTATAAAACGAACTCAAAACGACTGCCAGCACATGTCAGCACATTTATGTTTGCAAACGTTTAAAATTAGATAAGTTTGAACGGGGTCGTCTAGACGGGGTCCCCGGGGACACGGCGATATTGACAAGCTAATAACATGAAACTCAACCTTCAACCTTACACAGATTACTTAGGATTATGAAGATATTTTACTTAATATATGATTTAATAGATATCTAAAATAGATGAAAATTAAATTTAAGGCGGGTTTTTTTAATTGTTTTGAATTTAGCATAATTTATTATACATAATTTGAGCTTTTAAGTTTATTTGTTTTTATATGTTTATTTTTCATTGGAAGATACATACTAAAGTATAGATATAGATATATAAATTAATAATATCAGTCATTATTAATAATTAGTTTAACCTCAACTATGACAAAGAAACAAATAACAAGGCGCCGTTGATTTCTAGTATTCAACAATTTCAAGACTTATTATGTTGTTATCATGAAACTAGAAAGTTGCAATAATTTTCACAGCACGAGGCTATTAGTTGTGACGAGACGGACCTTATAATAAAAGAAAAGTAAATCACGGCAAATTATAGAAATTCAACCGCAATATAATAAAGATACCTAAAGATAAAGAAATATAGATAAAGATAGATAAAGAAAACGAGTAACTTTCTTCTCTTATTAGTATTTAAAAAAGTGGTAATGAAAAGAAATAATTTATAGTTTTATATTACAATTAAAATTGCTTTATGACAAGGGCACACACACTCACACAAACACACAGTTTTCTTGTGACACACTTATTTATTATTAAATATGTTATTATATATGATATATTAATAAATCTTCCTATGAACGGCCACCTAACGGTGATTATGAACTCTGACACACTAAGCGCAAAAGTTCGCACCTATTTTAGTAACAATACTAAATGCTGTGTCAGAACACGAATTATATTGTTACAGAGTTATCTCGAAAAAACATGATAAATTAAGTTTCTATTCACATAAATAGATTAGATAAAAATGTTACTATTAAAACTGTTTTGTGCAAAAACAGATCATAACAAAGAATTTGATGAGTAAAGTACTTGCTATTTTCATCGTTTTCGTCAAGTCAGTTAGTCAAAAAAACACATAAACAGACAAAAAATTGTTATATACATAACGTAGCGTATATATTTTTACGTAACGTAAATAAAAAAGGAACGTAGTTGTAATGTTTTTATATCGTTACAACTTTTTAAATACTAATAATGATTGATGTCTTTTATTAAAAAATTTTCACCTAATTATACCTTTTAAACATTCTGTACTTTCTTTGACCGATCTAATGTTTGCTATAAATACAATATTATTGTTGAATCACCTTTTAATTTAAAATCAAAATTCTTTTTTTTATATTTTTTTATTGATATACTATTAAATAGTACTTATAAGTCATAACACGTATAACAAAACGTTATACATACTCGTACATCAGAAAGTTTCCATAGTTAAATTTTTTGTCTGTGGTCTAGTTTCTAATTTGTATTATTATTTTTATAATAATTTATCTAGAAATGTGCGTCAAAAATGTTTAAAGTATTTAAAAAAATACTAATAGTATTACTTTTATAAAGTTTGGTAGTATTTTAATATATATTTCTAGAGTTAACTAATATTTAAAAAATATATTATTTTGACCTACAAATAAGATCTAGAAAAGTAACCTTCGATATATTAAACATAATTAAATTAAACGTATTAAGTATTATAAATATGCAGAAAGATATAGTCATAATATATATATAAATATATAATATAGTTCAGATCGTCGTAAGGTTAATGCAAGCGCGTGCGGTCATCGACCATTCATGATAATTCATTGCGAGAGGTGGTTGTAAGAAAGTCGTGAGAGACGCGACGTCTCAAAGATTCTCAATAGATATAAAAAATATATTTGTCAGAGCGAAACGAAAAAGGAAATAGACCTCTTAAAGTCTTCTAAGAATTCAATGTTTATGTTATTATTATATGTGTATTGAGCGAAGCTCTCTATGAGAGACTTTTCTTCATTCTTTGTGCAAGCATCAATCAAAAACGGTATAACCTAAAATTTCCAAATTTTGCACACTGATAGACATCAGTCTGGTAGTGGTTAAAAAAAAACAATGAAATAATTTGTCTCATCTTGACAAAATGCGTCAACGTTTTGTAAATGCAATTTCGGTGCTTTTTGCACCTCGCTTCGTTCAATATGCTAACACATACCGAGATTTTGCGAGCGCAGCAAATTCAAATTGAGATCTGGTTCGCGCACCTAGTTTATTATTCTGTAGGACAGTTCATTTCTTGTTTCATACGATGTTATATATTCAATATCTGAGTAGTTGCTTTAGATTTGATTCTGTATAATCTCTTTACTGACTTGTTGAGTCTGTATTTTAGTTTTATCCATCGTCACACTCATACTTTAATAATGTTCCAAGAACTCTGTGAATAACTATTACAAATAAATTTGAATATATATTTAATTGTTTCTCGTTACATCATTATTATTTATATTATTCCCTTCCATTCGCGGACGATTTACTATATATAGAAAAATATAGCCTATGTGACTCAGAAGAAATAATTTAATAAAATGATCTAGTAATTTTCAGTTACCAACATAAAAAAAAACCTTGGTATATTTAGTTTTATTATCTGTATATATTATTTTCTTTTACAGTGTTTTTGGTTCATAAAAAAATAATAAAAACATTAAAATCAAACCATTTTTACTCATAATAACGATGGCATCTTTACAAAATCTGTTTTTTTTTTATATAAATTAATTAATATGAATTTATTACAATAAAATACATTCGATAATTTTGTCAACAATTGTATAGAAGCTTAAATTATACTGTAGTACTTGTAACAATTAGAAATGACATTCAGTAAAAAAATGCATTGTTAGAAGTCAGGGGCGCCAACTAGTGAAACAATATGCTAGCTTCATTACTAAAGCTCTTCGCGTTCGCACGCATGTTAGTTTCCGGTCGCGGAGCAACAGGTTTTTAGAGCTAATAAAATATACACCTTAAATCTATTTAATAGAATTCAATTTTGAATACACGCTATGCAATTTTGTATTGTGCATAGTAAAATATTTGAACACACTTAGCGAGAATGGCTCTTAAATTTTAATTGGCCAACACTGCATATATACGAATACGCCATCTACTTACAAAGTAAGAAGTTAGATTGTTATTCATTGTTATAATGATAATGATTAAAAACAAATATTTTTTCATACTTTCATTAAGCAATGGGAAATAGAAATTTATCTGAATAAAGAAACTTTTACTTTTATTATAATTAGAATCTGTGATCTGGATTAGAGAAGTTAGAAGAATACCTACTTTACCTGAATTTTATTTTTGTATTCTTTTCAAAAGGCCAAGCCTGAGATGAGTATGTTACGCCGGTAGCTTTGATTATGTTACAAATGTTTTTATAAACTTATTTTCAATAAACAATTGTACTTTATTTCATTTCGTTTCGTTGTTTCATTTCATTTCATCTCATATTATCTCAATTCCATTTCAATATATTTTGTTTATACACAGACACAGCCACATAACAAAATTTTCGAAGCAGATTAAGTATAATAGGTAAGAATAATACATAGACGTAACATGTTATCTATGGTAACCGCAAATTCTGTAGAGGTTTTTCACTTGTTGGTTGTTGCGGTCTATGGACTTCACAACTTCAAGATGTCTGAGTTATGTCTTATAATAAACCTCACAGACAAAGATTTCATTGCTTGCTATCACAAGTGGCTATTAGAATAATATAATATTATGAACATATCATACGTTTCACATATCAAAACGCTATTTATCTATATATATTATTATTAAACAGATCGGTCACCCTAAAATATGTATTCTTTCCTGGTAACCTACCATGAAATCTTAAAACTATAATAATTAAAATTTTATGATTCAATGTTAAAAAAAAATTTACGACCTTTGTTTTAAATTATAATTGTTGTAAATCACAGAAACGTTAATAAAATAATATTGTTATACGGACGTTATGGTCCGAAAAGGGAGAGTAGGATTGTTTTAATATTATTTTAAGAGACGTGTTAGAACCTAAGTAACATAATTACAAGAGTTCTTTCCAGCTCAAACGAAGATGAACGAAGCTTCTTGTAGACAGTCATATTTTTTATTAGTATATTGTGCGCATAATTTACGTCAAAGGCAAGTTTATTACAACTTATTACTGTATTCTTGTCATGTATGAATAGAATATAGCAGGGAGACTTTCTCATACTTATACAGTTAAGTTTTCGTCGAGTTCAGTGTCATCACTAGAATTCCCAGTTTAAAACTATAAAGTATTTCTTTGTTATAAATAATCCGGTTTTAAAACAACTCGACGCAAAAGACTTAAACAGCTGGCAAAAACATATTTTTTTATTTAAATGGAGTTTTTCTCTGCGAAATGATAAAACCTTAAGATTCTTCTTATAGTACGAAAAAGTACTTTAATTCAAGCTTTGAAGAATAATCAAAACCTGTACTAATATTATAAATGTAAAGAGTTTATTTGTTTGATTGAACGCGTTAATCTTCTAAACAACGAGATGGATTTGGAAATTCTTTTTTATTATGATAAGGGATTAACGAGAAATTCTGTCTATATCCAACTATATAGACTATTTGATACTGATTCTAATTATATAAATAGGCAATAAAATAAGGTTTCTCCGTGGGTTTCACAGCCAGTAAAGGTTGGTTACAATATATTTTAAAACGTAAATTTACTCAACAACAAAAAATAAGATGATCAACGAATATATTCTTATCCAAAGACATAAGAAACGAAGTCTATTTATGGTAAAAAATATTTTCCTGAACCCATGGAGCCATCGCATATCACGCTTTGGAGTTACGCTCTCGTGCCTTCATTAATTCTTATTTCATTTTATCGTTACATATCATCAACTAATTAATCTTATTTATAACCTAATCTGTGTTTTTATGATGTTGCAGTATCTTTTGTGAAAATTGTTTAGTTTCAAAAGCTAATGATTGATTTGATTCCATTCAAACTTTGGCTACATTAAACATATGAAACCTTTAATTAAATAATATTCTTATTAAATATATGTTGTATATACTTTGTTTATTTAGGGTTGTTTGATAGGAATCCCGTATATTTTTCTATATCTACACACTTGTCCTGATTTATTAGTACACAGCCTAAACTGCAGAGGTTAATGACCTACAATTTTATGTGTAGCCTTTTGGTGATGTTTGTTTGAATAAAGCAAGATTTATAGGAAATTAACCACTAAAAAGGTTAAACATTTTACGAACACTGTTTTAAGATTCGTGAATTTTAAACTTTAATCTTTCTTTTTCATCTTAACAAATGGGTTACGTTGTTTATATATATAATAAAATATTAACGAATAGTACAGATTTTTATCTGTAACATGGAAAAAAAAAACGAATTGATACTTGTTCAAAACACGACAGAAAACAAGATAGACTCTGAGGATAGGAGGGGAGTAGAAAATGCTGACACTTTTAGTTGCTTACTCAAGTTGTCCCGCGGTTTTACTCGCGTATAATTTTACTACTATAGTCTATAGCCTTACCCATAAACTTTGTTATCATAAAGATTTTTAAAAACATCTAGGTAGTTTCGAAAATTTCCACTTTACAATATTAGTATATATTTTGTAACAATTTTTATGTAAATTTTCTTTACTACATTTTTATGATCTAAATAATACAAATGTCGTATACAAAGAGAAAAATAATACTGAATAACAAATATATGACCGTGTTTGTTATTCAGCACTTATTTTTCACTGCCCTGTTATTTATTCAAAGCAACTTTTCTTTGACTGATATTTTACAAAAGGAACTTACTCGTAAATTATAAAACACGTGACGAACCCTCTTCCTTTCAGAATAATTTCATATTTCAAGCGTGAATAACTTATAGATTTAGCGTTTCTGAACCGTTCCAGTTAAATTGAATTTTAGGGGAAAAGTTCAGAGAATCGAATATTTAATGTGTATCAATGCATGTCATTTACATTTTCTTTTTATGATTATGTTAACTTAAAGTTTCTTTAAGCTAAGAGTGAGTCCTTTTAACTTTATATTAATTAATTTATATAATTTTGTATGTATATATTAATAAAAATGTATATATGTATGTATAGTAATTAATGTCCAAATGTATTTATATATTTAATGTGTTTGTAAGTTTATAATATTTATATAATAGAAAATTAGATTTACAAAATTTTTCCTATTTTAATTTTTTATACTTTTTTGTTTAGTTAAGTACCGCACTTTAATTATAGGAGAGATCTCTTATAAACCTTTGTACACTATTTTACTTCTATGTTTCCGATGTAATTTAATGATATATAAATAAATAAATAAATAAATAAATAAATAAATAAGTAAAATTGTTTGTACAATTCATCTTTTGTGTTTGTATTTCTGTTTGTTTTTTTGTTATTTATTTGTTCTTTTTTGGATGGTGTACAATAAAGAATATGAATATGAATAAAATAAAGAAGGTATAGTGTAGTTCATTTAAAATATATTTTGGGAGGTATTTTACAGTTAATTTGTTTTATTGTGGTTTCAAGTAATTATTTGGACTGGACATGATAAATACGAGCGTGGGTCTAACGGACATCCTCATATGCGAAGACACGTTAACAATGTCACAGTAATTTGTAGCTATGACATAACATGCAGAATAAATGTTATAACGCTACAAGGTATTACCATTTTAGTGCCAAACATATTTTACAAATATGTTCTAAAATGTCAGAAAAATGAGCATTTTTATAGATAATTTATATGAACAAGACAAATATTCACCATTTCCGTTACAATATATCAATATTCATATTTTTTTCAACATTTTCTTCAGAAGATTTTATACTATGATAATAAAAACAAAGAAATTGAATACCACATATTTATTGACAAGAAAATTACAGAAATAGTGTACTTTGAAAAAGAGCGCTATCGCGACGCTGGCATTTTTCGCAACTAGCGAGAGCAGCGCGATGGCGCTCCTTGGCACTGAGAGTGTTAAAGTAATATTACTTTATCACAAAGTTTCGTTTCCTAAGACGAATTTCAAAATTGTACTGAAATGTTTTTACATTTAAGTACAATTTTGAAATTATTCTAATAATTTTATAATAATTTTTATTCTGAAGTTCATATTTTCTACTGTCACATTTATTTTGCTGACATTCCAAAGAAAATCTATTTATAGATGCGGGCGTCTCTCATGGTGCAGATTAATGCTTCTTCATTATACCAGCCATTCGCAGCCATCAGGGAACCGTCCCCTGTTAATCTCAGCACCGTTTTACGAGCTCGTATATGACCAACAATTTACTAGGATATTATTATCGATTGACTGATTTTTATATTAAATTATATGACTACATATATTTGTCAGTTTGATTTTATCTATATTTATATTATAAAGACGATTTTTTTTTATAAAACAAGATAATGTTAAACTACAATATGAATTTAATATTTTTTTTCTTATTATTATAGGCAGGTTCATGAAAAAGTCTAGCATTACGCTATTACTTTCATTTATAGTAATAGTAAATAAAATCGTTAGTCAGCAGGTGAAACCACGCGTCACAGCTAGTCTTATAATAAAACTTAGAAAGTTTGTGTTTTATACATTAGATTGCATATTTATAATTTATGATGAGACATGTTATAGCGCATAAAATAATTTAATTCATAATCTATACTTACTAAGTTAGCATTAATGATAAATATATCTATAATGAAATATTTAATCTGTCTGAGCGTAAATCAACGTAATAAAAATATAATTTATTTCTATATGTATATTAATTTAAGCTGTTTTATATTTATTTGCAGATGGCAGCGAGGGCAGTTTCATTAGGATCTAATTGTCGCTCCAATGTCGAGTGCCGAGTTACGAATGGGCATTGTTTCAAAGGCGCGTGCGCATGTCAACCGTACTATGCACAGGTTGACAACTCTACTTGTCTTGAATGTAAGTATCATATAAATGTTATATATAATATATAAAAATTATTTCTTTCATATAATAACTCTTTTTTTTGTTTTGATCTTACTCTTAATGTTGCCAAAATGAAATTTCCTACTTTAAGCATATTTGAAAACGGTTTTAATCTATAATATTTTTATAATCTTATTTCTAACACTTATAAAGAAATTAAATTAACGATTTTGGAAATAATTTAATAAATATAATGTTTTATTTCAATAATATTTCAATTATTAAATAAAATAAAATAAGTAGAAACTGAATAAGTATAATATTAAGTATATGATACTTTTTCAAAAGACAAAACATTGTAAAAAGTATGACAATACAGTTTATGAATATATAAAATGGTGAGTGACTCAGGCCCTTTGTGGGTGACCGAGAACAAAGATGTTTATAATATTCCCACGCAAATATAACTTTCTATTCACACCCAAAAAATAGTCCAAAAATATGCACAAATTTGTACCCAGGTACGGAGAAAGATTACAATATTTGTATGTAAACTCTCGTGATCCATGATTACTATTAAATATAATTATCTGACTGTACTCACGTAATTAATATCGATATTTGACCGACTAGTTTCGCGCTTCTTATTCATGAGCTCTGAATATGGTGGAATTGTAGATTATAATATTAAATCAGTTTTATATCAAGTGAACATTTCTTTATGTGTTCGCTATGTCAACGGATGTTTTGCAAACGGATAGATCAAATACTGGCGTGTGTTCTTTTCTATGTTTGAATGATAACCACCTCCACCCCCGCAACCACCCACGCATTTTCTATAACTGCTGAACTGTTATACCGATTTCTATGAAATCTTCACAAATGTAACTTCTGTCGATCTGTTCGTTTACTTATGTTTGCATATAAAAAAACCTATCATAAAAAAACGTATTATTGCTTAGCTTAGCCGTAAAACATACATTTTACGGCTAAGCTAAGCAAAATTATGATGAAATTTGATATAGCTGGTCTGGAACCTAAGATAAGATATAATATTTTTTAACGTTGGGAAATCCGGAACGGATACCACACCAACACATAAATATAGAGGTGTGGTTTTGTCGGACTCCAGCCAACTAAAACCCAACAGCCCTGGCGCTTAAATGTTAAGATTATGGGCACGCATTCTTCCACGATAGATAGGATATAGGGGAACTTCTATCAACACAAGACGCGTGCAAAGCCGCGGGCGGGATCCACTATCTTTATATACATGACTCCTAAATTTTCGTAAATTAATAAAGTTTAATTAAGTTAAACATTTACAGGTATTTTGATTTATCTTTTATATTCCTTTGTCTTACTTGTAACACCAGCGTGCTCTATATTTAGATTTAATTACTCTTAGGTCTCAGAACTAGGTTATTTCTGTTTTATTTTTTTCGTGTTTACTTAAAGGTCAAATGATTTGTAGTGTCGTAAAAAGAATAAAAAAACATATATTATAAATCTAGAACAAACACGAATGATAAAGTGTAAAAAAAGAAGATAGCTCAATATAAATAAGGCCGCATTTACACCATGAGATCGTAAACAGATTTCCACTTTTATTAGTTTTATTATTTTTTTATATTTTTTTTGTTTAATAAGACTTTTTAATTACTTAAAACAAACACACAAACATTTTTATATCGATATTAGCATGCCAGACAAAATACAGACATATATCCGGTAGTAAATAGATTAAACTTGCCATAACTAGTTATAACCAGTTAAGTAATACTTTTAATTACTTCCTCAATGAATAATCCATTTATTATCTAATAAATAAAGCAATAGAAGAACCTTTAACGTATATATTAAATTCATTAATTAAAAATCATATAAATTTATTGTTTAAGTATATGCGGACGTATAAAATATTTTTTAAAATTCTATTTTAAAAATCTACCTCTGCTTAAAATTATATTAAGCTTTGGAATGTTACTTTCTCGGTATAAGTTATACAAGCTGAGCCCTGTGGTTTCACCCGCGTTTAATGCTACTTTTATAGCCAAGAGCCTTTCTCATGAACCTTTATAACCAAAACTAATTTTCCAAAATGAGAATTAGTGCTTTTAAACAAACAAACTTTTCCGCTTTAAAATAGTAGTTATAAATAACTTAACAATTATTTGAACTATTGATATTGAATGATATTTACAATTAAGAGTCTTTGTCTCTTTGTTCCTACATCATACCTTATATTAAGAACATTTAGGAGCTTTTATTTCAATCAGGCTACAATCAAGTAGTTAGCAATTGACCTTTACATGGTGTGGATTAAACTAAAGTGGAAATAAGAGATCTGTGGACAGGAGAGAGAGTTAGAAAGAGAAAGAAGAGTCATTAAAATCATGGACTATAATAGTATATATTGTGTACTCACGTTAATTTTATCCGAATATACCCGATTAGTTTCGGGCATATGCGGATAGAATTTGGATTCGGAGTGAACTATTCACGCCACGATTTCGCAATGCTCCAAGCTTAAGCCGGATAATTGTATAAAGTAATCATGCATCACGAAACTCTTAATAAAATTATGCGATGGTAATAAACAGTGTTTCAACATTTATTTCTTTATAACTAATTTTCTTACTATTAAAAATATTTATACAAAATAGAACTTATGCTTTGTTTTGTTACTTTCTTACTAACGAATTACGACAGAGGTATGAAAGTGACAAAAGAATATGTTATACTGGGAATGAATTTCTATTGGTAAGGGGTTTAGTTTCATTAATATATAACACATAAAACCCCATTAAATAATCACAATCACACATATTTCAATTGACAACACTCGGCCACATTCGAGTGAGTGAGTGAGTGAGTGAGTGAGATGGAGTGTGACGCTAATAAATCTGTATTAAAACTTGGGGTCACAAAATCACTTGAGGGTTTCGATTAAGTGCGTTTTAAATGAAAATATATATATTGAATAATTTTATCTAATTTAAAACATATTTATGTTTTATTATTATATATATCTTAAATAATGGTTTATACTTTAAATTTGTTTATAATAAAGTTACAAAAGCAAAGAAAACAAACCACCTGAGAGTAATATTAAATTGTTGGTTGTGTTAATGTTGTTGAAAATACCAAATTATAAAAAATATTAATAAATTGTAGTTTATGTTTAATTATAAAGCATAAACTATATTACTGTCAAGTTTTATTTAAAATCCGTTCAGTAATTTTTATGGGAAAGTGTTTCAAACATACATACATCCTCACAAACTTTCTTATTTATAATATTAGTAGGACGAGTAGGAAGTAGGATTTACCCCCAAATTATAAAATTAAATATATAAAAAGTTTTATATATTTAATTTCATAATCAAATAGTTTTATTGAAATGTGTAGTACTCGTGTAAATCTTAGAAAACATATAAAAAGTGTTTGTTAATAAATAAAAATTCTTTAACTTTATTATATACAAAATGATAAAACGGTGAATTATTAAAATCTAACACATTACCCAAATAAATAAAACTGTAAATAATGTCATCAATTTTAAATTTCGCAAACATAATTAATTAGTATTCCTAATCGTATAATAATAATTATATTTAATATAAAAGCTATGGACATAAATTAAAACTGGTTATAATAACATAAACTTTATTAGCAACAACACGGCCTGAATATTATTTTTAAATATTTTCTGCCTTACTAATAAAAATATTTATACTCAGTAGATTGTTTTTTTGTTTTGTCACTTTCTCACTAATGATTAATGAGAAATATGTGAAAGTGACAAATCATATATACTGGGAATAAATATTTTATATTAGTAAGGGGGTATAAGTGTATCAATTTACCCTCAAGTTCGAACACAATTTTCCCTCCAGGTAAAATACAAAAATGGGTGAATCCGATACACACTTGATCAGTGTTTGTTACTTATTATGTTTAAGAACAATATAGTAATACTAATGTGTTTTAATGTATTTCGATAAATATCCCTAAAAATTTTACTAGTAATTTTTAATTCAATAGTGTTTTTATTACTTCTATTTTTATTGATTGCTTGCAAGTTGTTTACAAAACAAAGTTAAACATTTTGAAGTTTGTGAAACAGTGATTACAATAAAAAAATGCCCAGCTGAGTTTGTTGTGAGGTTCTTCTCATCAGGTCGTGTTTCAAACCCTCGCAGCCTTAAGTTTAAGTTGGAGAGTGTCCTTACAGAAGGGTTTATTTCGATAGTATGGTATTAAAATAGTCCCTCCTGATTCTAATTGACGTAGACAAGGGATCACTGATATTGATTCAAAGTAAAAAATATACAAATATACAATTTTTTTTTGTTATAGTAATGAATTAATAAAAAAACAATGTACACAAAATATTCCATTTTACTTTTCAAAAATTTTGTGATTTTCCTACTGTCTGTCTTTCTAATTTTTCTAATCTACCGATTACGAATTTTTGAACAAACAATTTAGGACGAGAATAATAATAATAATTTAATATTAATAATATATAATAATAATTAATAATGGACTGGTTGGCCTCCCCTGATATATATTGTAGCTTTTACGCTTAACCAGTTACTTAAGTATAATAGCCATTATTTCAATAAATAATGTATATTTCATAATTTGAACATCTTTGTTAAACATAATAAGATATACAAAATGTGTAATAAAATTGTGTTACCAAATGTCAAAAAAAACGTAATAAAAAATAATTCGTAAAAAACACCAAAAAAACTAAATATATATTTGAATGTTAGATAAAAAATAAACTATCGATGTTATAAAATGCAAATATTTAAGATGGCGCGGAACTAATATCTTAACCATTTCAATCTTTTGAACTAACCTACACGTTTACATTCTACAACGTTACAACTTTAAAAGTATATTATAAACGTTTTTTTAATGTTGGTTTGTTCCTACGTACATCTATTATAATTAATCTTATATATTATAATTTAAAATTTCTATGTAACAATCGTTTTGGACAGACAGATTGATATTTGTAGATATATAAAAAGTTTACCTAAACAAACTCCAAAACGACCATTATATATATAAAACAAATCCCTAAAACACTAAAACTAACTAAATATTAAGAATAAAACTAAAACGTCGTACTGATTTTGTCATATTGGAAAAAAAAATCAAGTTAAAGTCGCGTGTAAAAGCCAGCTAATAAAAAACAAGTAATAGGTTTAAATCCGCGAAGTGTTATATCATAACGGTATGTTTTGATCAACCAATAAAGACGGTCTATAAAATTTAAAGATATATTTACAATTACTAGCTGCTCGTCCCGGCTTTACGCGCATCAACGACTCATTGAACCCAGGTCTTTTCAACTCATCAGACTATAAAATATACGTAATAGTTTGCAATAACTAACTTCATATAAATTTAAAGCTTACTTTGGCTTTTGATTATGACCTTTTAGACACTTATAAAATTCTGATTATCTTAGAAAAATGTGTAATATATAGTAAAATTAAATATTAGTCAGAAAATAAAAGTTTTACTCTATTGTAGTTAAGAAGAGTTTTATTTTTGAATAAGTTATTTAATGCTTATGTCATTCAATTAATTAATGTGTTAAGATATATTTATATACATAATTACAATAATATAGTTTAAAAAAAAACAAATATATACAATAAAAAAATGAAGTAGATATAATTATTAATGTAATGCATGCATCAGTAAAATTGCTTCCATGTATATCAATATCTATTAACTCAAAACAAACGTACAGATAATTAAATCAGGTTATAAAACGTAAAAAACTCGGTTAGTAGGCGCTCTGAAAAAGCCTAAAAATTAATCTCATGATTGGAAATGGAAAAGCCAAACGAATTACCATTTCATGGCTTTTAAATTGAGACTGATCGAGTGAACGCATGTCTTCGCCTTTATGTGATCCGTTTTTCTATTACGGCAATTAACTTCATTTCTGAGTGTATTTGTGTACTAAATTTAACACGTGGCTTTTTTATTTTAAACTAGCTTTTGAAATAAAACTATTTTTACGGATTAAAACTCGCGTATAATTTGGTTACATTTTGATTTTTACCCGACGTTTCGAATACGTTACAGTAATCGTTTTCACGGGTAGACGAGATGTATTTCATCTCGTCTATCCGTAAGTAAATGTAACCAAATTATACGCGAGTTTTAATCCGTGAAAATAGTTTTATTTCAAATGTGTACTCGTGAAAATCTAAGAAAATACTATGTAAACTAGCTTTTATCCACGGTTCCACTCGCGACCGAAAGATTTTATTTATATTAAGATAACCAAGAGTAGTGTAATGTTAGATAGACTATATGTCTTTCTAATGAACCTGTCTGTCATAGTCAGATTTTTTTATTTCATTCTATAGTTTAGAAGATAAGCGTGTTAAAACAAACAATATTTTCCGTTTTATTATATATACCGATAATAATATTTTTAATTAAATTCACATAATAATATAATTTTAAATGTTGTAAAATTAAAATTAGTTGTAATTATAATTGTCCCCATCTTTCCCATTTCAAATACTTTATTAGCTGTTTCGACAGCGCTATGTGTTACATTTGTTTTTATAATAAAATTCTGGTATTTTTTGCCGATGTCAACGGTTAGAAACCACATTAGTTTCTCAGTTATTACTACTAACTACATATAATAATAGCTAAGTTAAACAGAACAGTATATTTAACCTAACGTATGAAGCAACTTGTAGTATGCCTTCAGCAGGTTTCACCGGTTAGGAGATGACCGCTTTAGGGAGATTTTCTAGCCAAATAAATAGACCCTGAATGTACTTAGATAATTCTAGAAGAAATTATTTGCATCGATGACAAATATTCTGGTATATAGTAAAATTTCGAAAACCTTTTGAAAAAAGCTTCCTTAAAACTGAACTTACACTAAAATAAAAAAAAGCAATAATTTGATTATGATTTTATTGTACAAGTTATTATAAAATCTATTACTTAAGATAGCTCTCTTAAAAAAATGTTTCTCTATAAAACAACATTAAAATAACATTAAAAAGTTATATCCGTAAAATATTTTTATTGAAATGTGTAGTACTCGTATAAATCTTAGAAATCATTGCATTAAAAAGAGTTTGTCAAAGTTCATAACACTATAATTGTATATTTAAGAATAACATTCCACAAATACAAACAATATTTTCCAATAAATGGCCTATTCTTTATAATAATATTCATACTTTAACAATAAACAATGTCAAAATAATTGCACAGATAATACCATGGATTTGTATCGATTATTTATTCGTTCAGTAATTTAATCGCTTGGTTATCGATTTCAAATTGAATCGATTCTTTGTCTCATGTGTCATTGCTGTTAATCATTCGAAAGTCTCCAAGTGTTTATAAACCCGGAAAGTTATACTAACACTATAATTAAACGAAGTCGATACATAACGTTTTCCGAATACTATAAATAACAACACGTCGACACATGCGGACATTGATAAATAAGTGTAATTTAACTTTCATTAAATAACTGTTCCTTAGTTTTTTATATATTTTTTTAAATATATTTCGTGTATATATTAGTGAGCAAAGCTCTCTATGAGAGACTTCAGAATCCTTTGTGCAAGCATTAATCATAAACGGTATATCCGAAAATTTCCAAAATTTGCACACTGATAGACATCAGTCTGATGGTACTTTAAAAAAAATATATATTCGATGTCATTAAAGAATAATCACGGAAAAACCAAAATCCAATAGACTTAAATGGAAAAAAATTTTTCGCCGGAAAATTTTGCTTAAAAAAAACAATATTAAATAGTTGAGGACAGAATGCATCGAGGTTTTGCAAATGCAACTAGGAGCCGAAGTTGCATTAACAAAACCTCGAAGCATTAATATTATTATTTAACATACATTAAATATTTGATTTATTTTTCTGAATAGAAAAATTTAATATCTTTGTAACTAGAAAAATATAATATGTTTCTAACGCAGCAATAAACGGCTATTGGATGCAAATTGTAGTCACCAGTAAAGTGCAAGACGATGAACTTGAGTCTAAATAGGGTCGCGCGTAGGGTCATGACCTCGTCAATTTTTACTGTCCACCTTCATTCATTCACTCCTAACTGTCAGTACCCACTCTGCTTTTAGTGCTAGTATATATTTTTTAGGTGCTTAACTGTTTAACTCTATGCAGTGAAAGGTATACCTTAATTAATAAATTAGCTATAGCTAATAGCAAAGTAAATTATATTATATCTGTATTTGATGGTCAGCACAACTGCACATGACATGCACCTTCTATTTATAGGCAAATATAACTGGTGTCCTACCATCAAATATTAAAACTGTCATAGGTTAAAAAAATTGGTTTATTATTACAATAATATTATATTTCGAAACTTTTGAGTTTTTAGAAGAAGACCAATGAACTAATATATATCTCCAAAAAAAAAATAATCGCAGAAATTATTCGTGGTTAAAAGTAAGATTGTTTTAATACTACTTTAAAAGATAGATATAAGGACTTTCAAAGTCCTTAATTAAAAACGTTAGTCTTTCATAGTCTATTAAGTTGATTTTTTTTTCAATTACAAAATTTCGTTAAGAATATAATTTCATTGTATTAAATTTTATAATCCTTATTCATAATATTGTTATATCAATTTATCCAAGTTTATCATATGACTCTCCTAGAATATGTACAAGTAACTCTTTAAAAGAATCTGCTAATATGTTTAATTTCTTTTAGCTACACTTCTAGGATCAGAATGCATGGTATCAGAACAATGTACTCTAAAAGTAGCGTACAGTGCCTGCCTGGACGGCGTCTGTCGGTGCTCTGACGGTCATTTGCAATTCAGGAAGCATACCTGTTTATCTCGTAAGTTATATTATTATCATACTTACAGTTTAATATAATGAACTAGCTATAGATATTTAGCCCTAAATTGAATCAAACGCAGAGTAAGTCATTACTTTCACTTTCATTGAGAAAATTTTACTCAGCAAATCAATCACGTTACGGACAATAACTTAACGCTTTAGAAACACATAAAAAAATCTTGTAATTCCATAACGCGGGCAGATGAAAGTCTAGATACTATTGTGGAGTAATATAGAATAACCCAGTGGTTTACTAAACGAATTTATAACCATGTTTCTCATCCAATTTCGGTAACAAGTTCTCATCATTTTCAAATTCTTTAATATAATATAGTATTAGAATTGTTATTGTCTGTAATTTATGAGAAAAAATATGATTGCTATGTCAAATCGATACGGCGCCTTTGAATTATTCAGACCACAATAAGCGTAGAACTGATTGTGAGAAGAGTTTCCTGATATAGCTAATTCAATACCATTTGTAGTATAACTAACAATTTCTTACAATTACGGAAAAAATATTCTAACAATTTTTTATGAGTCTATTTATGATAAAGTACTGATTAAGATTTTGCATCAGATTTAGTCCAGCATTAGACGCTTATAATATATATATAAATCACATGAATTTTTTTATTGTATTGGAAGATTAATAAATCAAATAAAATCATACATATCATATAATTATAATTCTATCATATAATTAAATTTGGGTAATTTAGTAATAATATATATATTTATGTATATTTAATGAATTTTTAATGAATTGCCAATATCGATTATCATTAGTAGGAAAATTAGTAGGAAAATGGACTAAGAGTTATTAGTGCATGTCAGGAAAATTGCCCCTCGGTCCATATCACGAAATAACACTAGGCTATTTATGTCACGGCTCATAAGTTTACATACTACATATTTATCCATTTTCCGTAAACCAAGACTGTTTACTTTACAGCTGCTCCGCCAGGTCATGTGTGTTATAGCAACGAACATTGTCGGTTGTGGGAGAAAGAAAGTCACTGCGAATTTGTAATACCAAATCTATTTGGAAGATGCGCTTGTAACACTAACTTCAAACAAACCGGAGAAAAGTGCTTAGCTCTGAAGCAGACATCTTATCCTACAGAAGCAGTAATTCTTGAAGATGCCGCTAATACGGATTTTACATACACAGTTGCGACAAAACAAGAATCCCCTATTAAATCATCTAAATTGCCCAGTATTAGCACAGATAACTTATTTGGTAAATCTAATTTTACTGAGGCGGATGATATAAAACCAAGTAACTTACCTATGTTCACGAGCAACAATGATGTTCTTAGTACGCAAGAAGACAGTCCATTAATGCAAGCAGTTATGAAAGTGCCAACAGTGGAACCTAGTAAAAGAAATCCAGTGATAATAAGAAAAGATGGAGAGTCCAATGAACTAATAAGAGTAGACGAAATGACAGCAAACTTACATGCTAATGATCAGCCTATTTACAGGGTGGTTACACAACCATCGGTTGAAAAAAAACCAAATAAGAAAGGTACATCGAATAATAAGCATAACAAAAGTGGACATCAGAAAAAATCTTCTCTAAAAGGTAAAATTGAATGATTTTTTAGTTAAATATCATCATAATCTTAAATTTCATGTAAGATAATAAACATTTTCAGAAAAGAATCGCATTCGAGCCGATGTAGTGTCAACGCAAGATCTAGGACCCGCGTCTCTGGGAATGCTCTGCTTCTCAGACAGTCAGTGTCAGCTGGTTGATCCAAACACGCGATGCTTGAACAAACGATGTGATTGCACGCACCGTACTAATTCGACTTCAGCGTGCTCAGCGCGCAATAGAGGATGCCTTCCTGGAACGTTTCAAGTAAGTATAATAATATATTGATGATTTCTTGATTTTTATTTACTTTTTATTGTATTTTGAATGTCTGACAATTAATAAATTTGACGAAAATTTTTTTTTATTTTCAAATTATTTTCAATTTATTTCAGTGTCGTTCAACTGGCGCGTGCATTAGCTGGTACTTCGTCTGCGATGGCCGGAAGGACTGCCCCGATGGATCTGATGAAAGATGTCAAGGTACCGGTAAAGGTAATGAAACTGATTCCTTTCCAACACAAAATATTATAATGTAATTGCAACTCTAATAAAATAAAACATTTCTGTATCCTCTTAATCTATTATGGTCTTATAATAATGACATCGTGGTCCGTCGGTTGTAATAAAACTATTAACGAAGTTATAAAAATAAGTAACAATAAATTCTGTATCAATCATAAGCACTCCCTCTCCCTCCCTCGCAGACAACTCAGGTGAGCGCTGTCCCGCTCAGTCGTTCCGCTGCGGCGGCGCGGGCGGCGCGTGCGTGTCCCGCGCGGCGCGCTGCGACGGCGTCTCGCACTGCGCCGCCGGAGACGACGAGAGGAACTGCCGCGCCACCAGGCGGAGGGGGTGAGCAACACACACACATACCATTACTTGATCAGATCAAAATTCCGTTATCCCGGAACAAATTGTCCGATATAAAAAACAAGCCTATATCGCGCAATTCCCATGCCGTGTGGCTCTCGAGGAGTCAAACCAGTATGCGATTCCGGGAAAGTCTAGTAACAGTATCGTTGCAGTTGTCCGCGACACACATTCCGCTGCGGGTCGGGCGAGTGTCTACCCGAGTACGAGTTTTGTAACGCAATCGTCTCCTGTAAGGACGCCTCCGACGAGCCGCCGCATCTATGTAACGAGCAGTCCCGGTAGGAACTGCACTACGCTGTTGATATTTTGACATTTTGAAATTTTTTGTATTTTTGAGAGAATAACATGTTAAATTTGTCTAAGCTAATTTACAAACAGAAAAACTAAACGCAAACTTTGTTTACTTCTAAACTAAAATAAAACTCCTTATCTCCTCTCGTGTCCAGTTGGCGCGCGGCTGACTTCTGTCCCCTGCGCTGCGGCAACGGGCGCTGTCGCAGCACGGCCGTGGCCTGCTCCGGACGAGACGGCTGCGGAGACCACAGCGACGAGATAGCCTGCACTGTGTGCAGTGAGTACACACACACACACACACACACACAGAACATGTTGTATGTGCTAAATGTTGTAATAATGATACAACACTGCTTTCAAAACGGTAAAAAAGTACACTTTATTCGGATCAATGTATTGAAAGTTTTTTCTTATGGAGTAGATTGCTTTCCTAATTTCCACTTTATAATAAATTGCCGTCGGCAATGAATATCTACTAAATATAAAAAATATCTCAGACTTAAAAAACACGAAATGTAGTAAAATTAAAGTGTCAGTATGTTCATCTATTTTTGGTACTGTATAAAAAAACATAACATTTAAAGTAATTTAAAATTCTCAATGCGTTTTCATGTACCGATATCAATAATAAATAAATGATATTAGATGTATTTTACAATTGTACTTTTAGTTTTTAGTTGCGATTGATTTTTTAATATTTTTGTTTTTAAACAAACGTATTTAAGAGGAATAAATTAATTTAAAAATATTTATGTTATAACAAACTTGAAGAATGTTATTGCATTTGCCATATTTTTTTTGGAAGACACTTTTTAACATTTATTTTAATATTTATAACTTCACCAAAAATTCAATCTAAATGCAAAAAAAATATTCTTACCAAGAATTCCAAATTATATTGCATTTATTAAATTGGTTAAATATCATTGATAATATCCTTATATATTCAGTACATGTAGAGGTGATAACTGCATGTTTCCAATGAACTATTGAATTCCAAAGTTCAACAAAGCAATACGTATTCACAGAACACCTTCACAAACATAACCTCAATATTCGTGAAACCCAAATACTTGATTTGTCACTCTCTGACCGTTACTTCAACAATAAAATAAACTCTAATATGTGGACCGTACACCTGTATAATAATGTGTATTTTATTATATTTATATAAATGCCCTGTTTTTTTTTAATTACAAATGATCGATTGACAGCAAGCCAAGGGTCAATTCATTCTGATTTGCTATCCATCAGAAAATTGTAAACTCTTAGTAACTTAAAGCTGATTTTTTTTATAATTTTATCTTTTGTAATCCATGCTTACTATTTACTATTTAAATAAAACTATTTTTACGGATTAAAACTCGCGTATAATTTTATAACTTTTAATTCTAACCTGACGTTTCGAATGTAACCAAATTCTGTACAATCTGTAAAAAATTTTTTTTTTCAAATATGTACTCGTGAAAATCTAAGAAAATACTATATTTACTATTATATATGAATATCCGGCTGTTCTTATGTAAAGTACGCGCGGAATCTGATCACGCCGTGATTCCGCCATGTTCCAAGCTTATTAATAAGGACTCTGAATGCGCTTGGAATTAGTCGTACAAATTTTGATAATATTTACGTGAATACAGTTGCATAATTATGTATAACAATTAGGACAAATTAGCTTATTTTTATGTAAATCTTTCGATAGTTCAAACTGGTTACGAAGATTTAGTTATCATGTTTTCTTTGTTTCAGAATGTCCGCCACCACCCTCGTAATCACCACAAATATTGGAAGAAATTGTCTAAATTATTAAGGATGTTGGAGATTTCTTTACAAACTAGATCAACCACTTAGTGTAGTTGTACCAATTCTTTGAATTGATCCCGGGTTTGGTCCCGGATATGATTACATGAGCTAGTTTCGAGCAGAATTGTGGTTTAAGCTCAGATGTTATACACTTTCTCTAACACTATTCGCAATATTTGTACGTAAACATTTCAATTGACATTAAAAAAATAATATGACATTTTTCTTTTTGTATGACATAACATATATATATAATATGACATTTTTCTTTTGAATTTTAAGCAATTGAATTCAAACAAGTACAGCCACGTAATAAGACTGAGTTAATGGGCTTAGAATTTGATTATTTCATTTATTTTAACAATTTTTAAGCCCTCTTTTGCACCATTATGTATTTGCACAATCGCCTTAGGATAAGTATTTGAATAACAGTTGTAAATATCTTTTTTAAATGAAGGAATTAACTAAATCTACTCAATAACATTTAATAAGAAAAACTGTAACATTCATTACAAAACGTTTTTTTGTAGGATAGAAATCACACTTTATTATAAAGCACAATATAAACATTATTCTCTTTCAAAATTTTGTAGTATTTAATTAATTCAAGAAAATGGTCAAAACTATAAATTTATGAACAGCTCAAATTAAGTAAGTTAAGTGTGTTAAGAGTGTAACTTATTGTAATATATTGTGTGGGCGTGAATGTGAATATAATTATTTATATAAATAAATTAGTTTTTAAATTAAACATTGTTTTTTTTTTACCAACAATACAATTTTGACGGCAGATTGGTCTAGTGGTTAGTGGTCCTGTCTGCTGAGCCAAAGGTCTTGGGTTTGATTCCCGCACGGGAAAGCTATTTTGTAATCCACAGTTTACTGTTTCGAATCTGGGTGTTATTTTATCCGTTATGTTTGTGAAACCCTCTGCAATACAGAGATTATTTCCTTACAGAAATATATGTCGATACGGGCGGATGTATGTACCATCAATACTGACCCTATTTGCGTTGTTTTATAATAGACATATAATAGACTGACCCTATTATAAATTCCTCTATTATAACCCTTAGTACGTCTACTACAGAATTTTTTAATAGTAATAATAAAATACAGAACATAACTAGGAACCCCACCAGACCCTCAATTTCGACTCGTTGCGATCGCGAAATCTCGGGTGCCGTTTGCATGTTGAGCGAAGCGAGCCAAGCCGAAGGCTTCGTCTTAGTGTGGGAAATAAAATTAACATGGGAACAGTACAATTCGATTTAAAAAATCCACAATGAGACTTCAATTTTTCGCGCTAATTTTTATACATTAAAGTCTATGGTGATTTGAAGTGATGTTTTTTGGACATAATTCCTCAACGACAATGAATTTTTTTGAATTTTTTTTTTACATATAAGCTTGGTATGTGTGCAAAATTTGAAACTGAATCGTTAAGCTGTTTTAATGCCAACTTTGTAAAACCAATGCAAATTCTCTCCAGTAGAGCGCTCCGCTCGCTTCGCTCAATAATATTCAGAAAAGTTTGTTTGTTTGTACGTGCTAATCTTTCGAGTTTACGGAGAGATTTGAAAAATTGTTAGGAAGATCCATGAGAAAGACTATAGGCTGTCTAGCATTACACTACTACTCTTAGTTATCTTAAAATTAAATAAAATGTTTCGTCAGCAAATGGAACCGCGAGAAAATTTGGAGAAACCGCGAGCTAGTTTTATAAAAAAATCATGCAAACTACGTATCATACTAAAAGTCAATAACCATCAACTTTCCCAGAAATGCCCAGATCCCAGGTGAATTGCTAAAGAAAAAAAGTTATAAATTGGAATCGTAGTTACAGAATCTCTAGCTAAGTCCATTAATTCATCTCTCGAAATTACCAACAAACTTCAAATTTAAAAGATGAAGATTAATTTAATTAATTTTTATTTAAATTCTTTGCGCCGATCGTAAACAGCCAAAAGGTAAAAAGGTACTAGTTTCGTTATAAAGTTTTTCATAATACCATTTGATACAAATATATGCCGTTGTAGGTTCCATGTTAAACCAAATCCAACTTTAAAAAAATCCAAAATTATTGTCCAAGGTAACAACAATTACTTTGTATTATACATAAATAAAGAGACGAAACACGGTCCAAAAGACTGAAGTGCAACGCTGATTCTCAATCTACTATCAACATGGTCGTGCTCTCTACAATGCCGTAGGTAGGCTTAGTACTTTATCGTAATCGCGTAAACAGATTGTGGCTCCTAAACTGAGTAGCAAAAGAGAGAGAAAAATTTTAAAAGTATTGGTCAGTCCAACTATAGATCTTTTCGCATAGCAAACAGTTCATATCATTCTATATCCTATTTTGCTAGACTGATCAGACTCTAACGCAGGCTAACACGATGCTTTCAAAGAAAGTTGTAAATATGAACTGACCTGGAGATTTCCGCCATGTTATCTGATTATGGTAGTTTGAGGGTTTTTAAGTTGTTTCCCAGCTAAGTAGGCGGGGTAGCACGGAAAACTAGCGACATCTAACGGCTGCTGGCGGAAATTAACTGTATTTTCGTATAATGGACTTCAGACATCGACGTCCGAGAAAACAATAGAATTTTTATTGCTGGGTATTTTTTTTCATATTGTTCTTTTGCCTAAACACGCGTAGAGCTCGCAACCGTTGGTACATTAAGAATACAGTTATTCAATGATAGTCTTTTTAAAAGAGAGTATTATATATGGAACTTGTTTATGTGTAATATGTCTGTCAAAGTGTCCGAAAACAATCCTCACTAATAGAAATATTTATACCAAGTATAACATACTCTTTGTTTGGTCACTTTCATACCTTTGAAATCGTTAGTGAGAAAGTGACAAAACAGAGACTAAGGGTTACTGGGTATTTATGTTGTTATTAGGAAGGCAAAATGTGTTTAATATGTTCGGGCTGGCGATGCAGGTAATTTTACTTTCAGTTTTTCACCAATATATGTTTTCAGTAGTGGATGAGACATGAAAAAGATTATAACATATTTAACAGATTCAGTTATTCTTGAAAATAATAAAATATTTTAAATATTTGGTGTTCTAAAATTTCTTTTTAATATTGAAATATATTTAAATAAAATCATTGATCTAGTAAGAGTTTTATTGCAATTGTTTAGTAATTTTAATTACCATTTGTTTTCGGAACAACATTTGTTTTGTGATTTGTTTCCTGATTTCAAAAACTTTGATCTGGTTGTTTGTGCATCATTGAAAATGAATGAACAGATTATGATGAAATATAATATGGTTATATATTATGGCCCGTGTGGACTAATTTTTATTTAGAAAATGTTCTTATTTTTACGAGAAAAAAAAATTAAACTATGATATCATTAAACAAAACTGCTTTATGGATTTTTATAATATAGGATGTGATTATGGCTTGGTTTCGTTTTGCATGGTATAAATTCAAAGACTGTCCTGGTGTAGTAGTCTACACCAAGTTTTTCTTGGTGTTCTAGCTTAGGTAAAATTAATAGTTCTAGCTCTTATTATGCTTTCAAAAATGTCGATGCTCCAGGTAGCTCAAGCTGGTTCCTTAAACTCACATATAAATTTGGGAAAGTAAGAGTTTGCCTGTTGCTACTGTTCTATACTTTTTCTGTCAGTTCGTCTGCTCCACTCTAAACCTAAAGTGAGCCCTATATCACATCTTCATCAAACAAATCAATCAATTTATGATTTATATCAATTATAGCCTAAATTAATTTTCGTCGTATGTCATTAAAAATGCCAGAGAAATAGATAAACATAAATTTTAAAAGCAATGATTTTTGAAATTTTGTTTAGTAAAAGATTTAATGTATTGTATTAAACTCTCATACTCCAGAAAATTTCCTTTTATTGGATGGAGGAAACAGAAATATTTGAGCGATAATAATCTTTAAAGTTCCTGGATGTTGTCCGTATGTACTTTTATAATGTAACCTCCCATTTGTAAAATATACATATATATGCAATGTGTATATGTCGAAAAGCCCTTGAACAAATAGAATGAAAACACAAACTTTCTTTACTTAGAAAAAATTCATTATTATTCTACTTCCTACTTCTATTATAATCACAAAAGTTAGTTTAGATAGTATGTTATATGTCTCTATATACGTTTAGATGAGATATATGTCAAAATCATAGTCAAAGTAAAAATGTAAGTAAATATTTTTAGTATAGACCAATTGAACCACAGTCATTACTGATACTCGATATGTATCACATTAGAGTGAACGAGATCTCAATTTTATTCATTTATTTGTTTATTTATTTATTTATTTATTTATGTACCGGGTGAAACATAAATTACAGTAGGAAAGAAACAAAAAGAAAAACATTGGATAAGCTTATCTCTAATATATATACTACATATGGATATAAATTACATATAAAGTAAATTTAATCTTCGTTTGAAAGAGAAGAGGGATGGGCTGTTCGTAATATGGCTGGGCAGTGAGTTCCACAGCCACGCTGCACATATAGTGAAGGATTTGGAGAAAGAAAATGAATTGTAATTAGGCACATTAATGGTGTTTGCAGACGAAAGTTTGGGACGGGTACCTGGTAAGGAGAAATGGAAACGTTTGACTGGCTGCGCTCGAAAATTCTCGGTATGTGTTAGTATATTGAGCGAAGCGAGGTGCAAACGGCACAAAAGTTGCATTTACAAAACGTCGACGCATTCTGACCAACTATTTTTCAAGATGAGACACATTATTAGATTTTTAGTTTTTTTTTTATTTTTTTTAAACCACCACCTTATACTGTTTTCGATTGATGCTTGCACTAAAGATGCAGAAAAGTCACTCATAGAGAGCTTCGCTTAACTAACCACAGTTCTACTAATTCAATGATACTTTCACGCTTAGAAAGTCTTATAAGATTTTAACTATAAATATTTTAATTTACGCCTTCATCAAAAATGCTAATGCTATTTAAATATTCTTGTTAGAAAATTGTTGACTGAGATTACATCGTATTATTTTAAAGTATTTTTCTTAAATTCCCTTCTCTCCTCTTCTCTCCTCTTCTCTCCCCTTCTCTCCCCTTATCTCCTCTTCTCTCTCCTTCTCTCCTCTTCTCTCCCCTTCTCTTCTCTACGCTTCTCTCCGCTTCTGTCCTCTTGTCTCCTCTTCTCTCCCCTTCTCTTCTCTACGCTTCTCTCCGCTTCTGTCCGCTTCTCTCCTCTTCTCTCTTCTTCTCTCCGCTTCTCTCCTCTTCTCTTCTCTTTTCAGTTGTTTCATTATACTTTTTTTTTTATACCTTGTGCGCTGTAGCATGGTGCGGGTGACACTGTCAGTAACATATCGTTTTCTCTTGACAGATGCCGCGATTCACAAAAAATATGTTAGTATTTTCATTATACCACATTAGTAATATATAATAACTGTAGTAAATTAAATTAAGCCCAATCAAAATGTCCTTTCTACAAATAAAATCTAATAGAAAGAAAATTTAGAAAAATTGATGGACAGTCGATGTTATTTTATAATAAAAAGTATATTGTGCGTAAATAGTACAATTTATATTGTTAAATTATATTAACGAAAGAACTGAACATGTATATGATAAGATTGCTTTAAACGTTGCTAAAAATACACTTTATTCATCTAATCTCATATCAGAGTCAGAGCTAGCTTTCGTACTGACAGCATCGCACGGGTAAACAAAATGCCCGCTGTGCTTATATTATATATATAGCCTCTTCTCTTCTTTATTAATTGAAATATATATAAATATAATTTAATTATATATATAATATTATATACATATATATTTTTTAATATATTACAATTTTTCACCAAAATTTTTTATAGTATATATTAATAAGTACATTTTTTAGTGTGAATTAATTTATTGATCTTTTTCAAAAGGAAAAAGATTCATATTCTGTTTACAAATGTCCATTATCGTCATTTATTAGAGTTACTAGAAGGAAAACTAATCAATAGTTATTTCTAATACTTTTGTTTATATGTATTTACTGTATTTATATAAAATATGTAATTGGATTTCTCGGTAAAAAAACTTGAACGTCATTGAGCTTAGATTATAAAACGCCGCTGGAAATTAGTTCAGAAAAAATATTAATAAATAAAAATAAAAAATACATTATGCACTAGTATATACTTATTTCTATGCATCTTAATTTTAATTACATATATTTGTATATATTTTCATCTATCTACATTTACCAGACTAGTTAACAAATTTTCTAACCCTAAGGTGGTCTGGAACAAATCGCCGCCTTGTTATAAGAGCACCTTTTGTGTGTTCTTTATTTGTTTTTTTATTGTTACTTTATGTATTATTTTCATTTCTTACAGTTTACAATACAATATTAAATTTAAATTAAATAAAAAAATACGGAAAAATTTTAATATATACATAAAAGTTCACAAATACTTCATTTAGTTTGAAGGCTCATATAAACCCTGTTAGTAGGGTTATATTAAGCGCGAAATTAGGGAAAACATGGAATGTATACACGCATATATAGTATATTGATATAGTTCCCACGCATGCGCGCTGTTCCCCTTAGATTCATCTGTATCCTGTTCATCTTGTCTGAGTTGTTATTGTAATGATCTTGACAGTGCTGTGTAGAGTTAAGAAATTTCTTACCGACTTGTAATGTAATATTAAGTAAGTTTTTGTTATAACTATATTGGTTAGAAGATGTAGGTTTGATTAATTATTTTTCCATGTGTTTGATTTTGCAAAATACGCTTTAAATTAACAATCTTTTTTTATCTTATCCGTTTGAATGAAATATCATATTGAAAAAGAAGCATATTATAAAAAATCTTCCTAATGATGTAATGTAAGTGACTAATAAAAAACTTAAGTAACTATAGTGCAAAATCATTATTAATTCAAATATAATTCTCAAAGTCGTGACTTGATGAAATCATGGTCAGTGCAATTCTTACACAGCCCTTTGTTTCTATATCATCTGATGATGATAACAAAGTTTCAACAATCCTCAAAATAATATCTTTTATTAAACCTTTACACTATAAAATTGTCTAAGTAATATTGAGTAAATATCACAATTAGAACCTCAGCACCATAAAGTGACATTAATATGACCTGGTGCTTATTAAATTGGATAATGTAGTATCAGTTATAGATGCATTTTAAAAATGTTTATTTTATCTCGCGTTCAAATATTATAAACAATAACAATACGTTATTGTTGATAAAATTTCAATAAAATCGATCACTACTGTATTTTCAGTCTGCGTTGCTGAAACATAATTATTGTTTCAACGTATATAATATATTTCTTTTAAAATACGCCGGTCTATGAATTATAATTCAATTTCAAATATGTTTAAATTGCGTCGTGTGTATTTGAGGTGAGAAGCATTATATGCGTTCTTTGTTAAATTTTAACCTTTAAAAGTTTTTTGTTACATTATGTTTACATCATAAATAATTACTTACTTATGATTCTGTATTATTGTTATATGATATTTGTTTAAATATATCGATATGTCTCAAAAATATTAAGATTGTTTTGCATCTGAAATCCAAAATAATAAAATATACTATTTTCAGATTAAAAAAATTTAATCGTATATTGAATATGAAACCAATAAAAAAAAATTTAATGATGGTAATATTTTTTTTTATATCTTTTATCTTAATTATCTACCACCTTTACCACTTTTCATTCGCTAAGAATAATCATAAGTCTGATGACAAATCTCAATTATCAAGTACTGAACAGTACCACGGCACCCCCATGAGACATATACCATACAATGAGATTCACAAAGAAATTTACAAACACGATGTGGACTTCTCAATAGAAATAGAAGAATCTAGACAAGGTATTATGATAACAAATTTCAATTATTTTTTGTTTGTTTTGATTAATGTCGATATTTATCTTATAAGTATCAAAATCTTAATTATTGTCTCATTGTTCACATTATTTATATACTAATTAAACTGATGTGTAATATGTAACAATTAATTGTGATCTTGACAGCAAACATTATAAATACGCCCGGTTGCAGTATACCGCTGACTATGGTAGATTATAGGAAAAATATCAATAAAGGAAAAAAATTGGGATGTGGAGTACGTATGGTTTTTATAAAAAAATATACAGATGATTACGTTCATGCAACTATTAATGAAATAAAAATGAGAAAACAATTAGAAATAGGTACCAGATATAAGTGCTGCTACAGATTCTTTCAGAGGTCTAAATTGCCAGGCCAAGAACATTTGAAAGTTCAGTAAGTAAATGAAAAGTAACTGCTTTTTTATTTAATATAATCAAATATAATGTAAAATCAATTTATAATGACAAAAATATATTGTTGAAAAAAAAAAGATAAAATTTATCTCGAAATTCGAGTAAGCACAGTAATGTACGAATTTAAAAGATAACTCTTGATAAATAAATAATCTAAAATTTAATTTTAATTTCAGGTATACACCATGTAAAATATTAAGGAATGGTGAAAAAATTAAACTAGAAAGTGATTTCTTAAATGTCCAATGTTCTGAATATCGTAATACTTATAAACATCTTATATATGAAGATAATTATGCATTCTGTCGTAAAATTAACAAAACTAATATGAATACAAGTATAGATAGGTACAATGTGTTGATTATAGGGATAGACTCGATGTCACTATCTCGTTTTGCTCAAACTATGCCGCGTTCCATCTTGTTCTTCAAAAATAACAATTGGCTCGGCTTTAGAGGATACCACAAGGTATTGTACTATGTATATTATTGTAAAATAATTAGATAATTAACCACTTATAAAAATATGGACATTATCAGTTGACGATTTGTTTTCTTTATATATATAAATTGTTACTTTTACCTTAACACAGATATTTAATTTGCTTTTCAGGTAGGGGACAACACATTACCAAATCTTTTACCCGTATTAACTGGTAAGCTGTCGTCAGAAATATTTAAAAAATGTTATAAAAGGATGGACCAGTGCAACGACTACTTCCTTTGGAACATTTTCAAACAGTCAGGCTATATCACCGCGTATGGGGAAGATTATCTACATTTACCAGATACTTTTAGCAAGGACACCATGTTTCAGGAAGCACCCACAGATCATTATATGAGACCGTTTTTTATGAATAGAGAACGCGAGGTTCGTTCAACGTTCGACAATCATTCCGTTTTATGTTCTGGAAAATTAACAACTGGAGAACAAATGCTGAATTATGCGCACGACTTTGTTTTGACTTATAGAAACGACTCATTCTTCGGTTTCTTTTGGATAAATTCATTCAGTCACAATGTTAATAATCATCCTGAGGATGCTGACCTGTTGTTTGAAAACTTTTTCAATAGAATTATTTATACAGGAGTTCTAGACAATACGTTCATAGTATTCATGAGTGACCACGGTATTAGATTTGGTAAACATCGACTTCAAATTGAATCGTATTATGATAACCGTATGCCTTTATTATTCATGTGGGTTCCGAACACATTTAAAAATAGTTATCCCCATAAACTTAAGGCAGTTGCTATAAATCAATTTAGATTAATAACTCCTTATGACTTATTTGACACTTTGAAGGAGATAAATGAACTTGATGCTAATTCATACAACAAAACCAGAAAATATGAAACATTATTCGACCGACAAAGTATTTTTAAAATTGTTAGTCCTAATCGGACATGTTACGATGTTGGTATTCATGAAAAGTGGTGCAGCTGTCACAAGCTATATTCCCTTGACATTGAAGATCCAGAAGTAGTGCGAAGTGTCCAATTTGTAGCTTCCCATATTAAAAATACATTGAAAAACATTGAAACAAAACGATGTTGGAACTGCATGAATCTATCACTTCAAAATATAACCCGAATTCATTTTTATTATAATCGTGAAAAAACTAATTTATATTATGTTATGGCATTTTCTATGAGCCCTAGAAATGTTGTTTATGAAGCTGTCGTATTACGCAATGATACAAAGAATGGCCTTATAGGTAAAATTGACATAATATCACAGTATCAAGGTTTTGGAGATTGTACCATCAAACGTTCAGACAAAATTTTTTGTATTTGTCAAAAAATTAGTAACTGTCAGATAAATGTAAAATTATAAGTGACATATCATAAATATATTATAAAAGGCCACCTGTGTGTTCAAGTTGGAAACTTGATTTAAGACTACATGCAAAGACTTATTTAAAAACTACTGTAAGGTTAAAACTTTTTTTCTTCTCTTTTTTCAAGTAAATGAAAACAATGTTTCTTAAAATTTATTTCAATAAATAAATTTGTGATATTACTAAATGTATAGTTAATTATTTATAGAATATAAACATTTTTAATCATTTACGGAAATATACATATATTCCTAATAACAAAAACGAGATTTTTTTATTGCGTTCATCTCCTTGCTTTTCCATTACACTATAATTTTTTGGTTATATTTTTAATATAACAGAACCATTTAATATCATATGAAAGTCATATGCAGGTCACCGACTTATATCTTGAACTCCTTCAATGTTGTATATTATTTTAATGTTAGCCAGACATTCATAAATAAATGCGATTACATTTCAATATATGTAAGAAAAACTAAAAAAATATTCTCCACCAGCGACATCACCTTTAGTTATTTCTAGAGGCTGAGCGTCCGGCTCTCTCTAATTTTACTAAAAGCAGCCGTAATTCTCAATTCACCCTGCTTTTCTGTGACCTTTATATACCCCGGCCTATCCTGTATGCAATATCACGATGTGCAGGAAAACCAAAATAGTGCATATTTTATTTGATATTGCCTTTGTTATATGTTCAGACAGGATGTACTTCTATGTACTATTGAAGTACCTATATTATATTATTGCTTACATTCCTATTTAGTACATTATATGCAGAGTTACATCATTACTATTGTAAACTACAAATATTATCGGCAATTCATTACACAGATTACTAGAAGTACGATTCTTTGTGAATGTAACATGTCTAATAATGTACTATTATTATATATTATTTTCGGGCCGTCTCATAATAGTTCTCAATAATTGTTTTGGTTCTGTATATTTATAAGTGCTCATATTGCTACAGTTAGCTCACGTGAAGCACTTTAGACGAACGTATCTACAGTAGTGTTAAAAGTGAAGTGTTGTTTATGAAAAGTGTAATTAATTTTTAAAATATATAAAATATACATTGCATTACACAGGTAAATATATTAGTTAATATAAGTATTTAATATACATAAGAAACGTTTTTTTCAAAGTGTATCAATTAATTGCATTGCTGTGAACTTCAAATTTGAAAAATTAAAATATTTCTTTTAAATATAAAGTAATAAGACACGTGAATATTGGAATTCATTCGCGTAAGGTCTGAAATTAAAACGTGCGGCTTTTATGTGTTTGTCTGTTGGTATAGTTTATGATACTTATATAAATTATTTAGAAATTTGAAATTTTTATAAATTTTTCAGAGTATTATATTTACTTAGTACAGTATTGTAATAATAGTTTATAAATACCATTTTCATTTATGATATTTGATCTACAACCCTGAAACCTCTACATATAGTCACTGTAGTGCGTATAATTCTACTAAGCCGTGTAAACATACAACAATAATACTTGATAGATAAGAACACTTTTGAAGTTATAAGTAATTATAACATCAATGCATTTAATTTTATGGATGTGATAATAGTGTAATTACTTTTCATGTATTAATTTGCGTGATATGATGTCAGAGGTTAAATTTAATTGCCATTGAATAATAAATACTAGGTCATGCGTAACTGGATAAATTAACTGGATGAGGATAAACCATATTTTTTGTCTTTTTTTTATCGTTAGGGAAGCCCACCTTTATACAGTCAGTCCCTCATCTGATCTCATGGATGGTTCATCTACTATTTGTGGAATTTGTGCAATTATAGTTATATTATAATTATAATAAATAATGGTTTTCTGTATTTCATTTGTGATGTTATGAGAATCATAATATTATTAATAAGCTAGGGTAACAAGTACTTTCCACATGGGTAATCATTAAGGGAGTACTTTGTAATACCTTTATTATTACTCTCAGAACATGAGTTATAGGATGGTGTGTGGGATATATGGGACTCCCTTTACGACTCACTAAACCACCAATGGTTACCCTCATGGTTTTAAAGAAAAGTCATCGGGCCGCTGGTGCATTCAAGGTTAAAAACCCTATATCACTAAACCAGGATCCACAATTGATGGATTAGTTTTTATGTACTTAGATGAGATAATTATTATGAATAAAAACTAGAAAAACAGACCTACGTCATCGTCTGATCTGACTTATGACCTCGGGCTCAAGACTTAAAACTTTCTATTCAAGATAGCAATTGAAGATTTTGTTTTGAGAATACAAGGTTTTTTTTATTTTTAAATTTATAATATATTTATTATTCCGTTATACATTTGCTAATTACTAGTACTTAGCGCATAAATATAATTAGTTTAATCATTTTGTTTATAAGTACTTAGCGCAAAAAAAGACAGACATGGATAACGAATGATAGAGAACGAAAGAGAAGCTACTGAAACTGATGTCATCACACTTCTCCATTACGATTCAATGGATTAGATGTCATATATTAGAATCATAGGTTGTCAGTCAAGTGGATAAGTCAAATCTTGAGCTAAATCTAATATATAGGTATGTATGAAATGACCTTATTTCCTAAATATTCGTTTTTACTATAATTTGGCAGGTCTTGGTAATAAAACTAGATTGTACATAAGTTTTTACAATTTATGTATTCGTACAAGGTCTTTTATCCACATCATCACACCTTAGTGATAAATGATATCATAGAATACAGAGACATCCCGGCAAATTGGCCTAACCATCCGGTCTTGATTTTTGGCATACCTCCTTAACTTTTTAACTTCAAGATTCATTAGTCTATACATTCACGCTCCACAAGACATCAGAGTACTTTTAACCTTGCAGTCTTTTAATAGCTACAGCCTCCCTCTGAATACATGTTATAAAAAAACAAGGTTACATTAATTAAAACCTTGAATTTCGAATTAATTTTCTAGTACCTTTTTGTTCAAGCCAGCCTCCTTCCTTTAGCCAGCAATTTTTTGCATAACACGTACTCAAGTTTATTCAAAGTATTTAGCAATAAGAACAGGGACTAATCTGTTAAAAAAAATTCAAATTTTAAAAAGACCTTGACTTATTTAATTTTATTTAATGTCATTTTTTTTAGCTGTCTACCTAACAACTATTTTCAAGAGCTGGCTTATTTTGCTAACGTAGTAATATGAAAATTCTGTAGTATTATATCATCCGTAGATACTATATTTTATGTTTCTATTGTTACCTGGCACAGTCTGGGTAGGAGACTACAAATAGCGGCAACAATAAGAAAAAATATAACATCAATAGGTCAGTTTTGATTCTATTGTGAACTATATTGCTTATCATCAAGTTCTCGTTTCCCGCTTATCTATTTTTAATAATAGGACATATTTCCTGTTGCATCAAACACTACACATATAAATACAATCAAAGGGCTGTTGTTTTCAAACTTACTGTATAAAATAACTAAGAGCCCTGAGGAATCAAGTAATCTATTTCACAATAATCGTTTTGTATACATTTCAAAATCCTAAGCAATTATTCCATTTCTGCCATAATTCCAAAAAAGATGATGTCCTTCAAAATAAGCTTTGATAAACTTTTTAACAAAAAACAGCAACAGCAGAAATGCAAGCTAAATGCTGGAAAATAATCCTTTCTAGGTTTTTTTCCGCCATTTCTGAATGCCTGGTGCATAGCATTAATATCGAAAAGGTTGCGGTTTGTTGGATAGAGTTAGACTTAGGGAACGCTTTTGGGTCGGTGCGATATGAACTGAAGATGTTTACGTAAAAACTAAATAAAAAACACAGCCTATCTTAGAAGCGGCTCCTGATTGGATTTTCCTGATACCTGAGGATATTGAAATTTCGTGATCCAGGTCGTACATATTCCTACACTCTAGCGCGTAGTACCTGTGGAGTTTACTGCTCCCAGGGGAAATAATATCCTAAAAGACCCCAAATTTAACATTATAAAAGATCACACATTTAACCTAAACAAGTATTACAAACTGACGTGCAAACTGAACAGCAAGAGAGCTTTTAACTAAGCTGTCAAGTTCTATAAAAAGGCATTACGGAAGGATTATCTCGAACTTATCACAAAAAATGTCGAGAAGCTCTCTGTCAGACTAACTGACAGTGCCCTTTCCAAAGCGTTCTAGTCGATTTCCTATGAACTAAGTGCCTCTTCTGCTGAAGCCTGATGGGTCGCTGGCCCATGCCAATGCCAATGTCGATTCTGGTCAATTCACATCTAAACACTGATAACTCTACTCCAAAACTTCTTCCTCATTGCGGTATTCCGATGCCAAAAATCTGCCTAACAAATTGTATTGTATTTAATTGTACTTAAAACCTGTTCTGTGGAGTTGTCTCCTACACTGACAAATCTGTATAGATTCTCTTTCAAGACTGACATAGAGCCAAATCCTGGAGGCTAACTTGCAACCTGTGACGAAAAAGGGAAACCATGCCAACCCTGCCAATTACAAACCTACTTTTCAGAATGTATCTTTCTAATATAATTTTTTCAAACTCCAAGGCCGGCAACGCTCTTGAGAGTCTTCGGCTGTTGCAAGAATTCATGGGAGGCGGTGATCATATATAATCAGTGACCCGCATGCTCATTTTCCCTCCTTTTCCATAAAAAAAAATTATAATAATGACCACCTTCAGTTGTTAGGAATAGAAATTTCCTCAAACCTTTATTTTGCTCGGTGTATTGAGTCCAAAGCTAGAAACGGTGCAAAAAAGCTTTAATCCGGCACAGAAAGCATAGACCCAGTCGAGTATGGAATACAAGATATTGGCCGGTGCTTCAAAATGTCATCTTGCAGCTCTGGACACGAAGCGGACAAAGAGGCTAATTTGTAAATAAGAAATAGTTAATACCCAGCTCTATATGCTCGAACACAGACGTAGAATATCCAGTCTCTCAGTATTATATAGAATAGATTTTGGTGAGTGTGCGATGTATAATACGGACTAATTCTTCATCCCCTCATCCCATCATCGGACGTTCCGACACACGGACTTACGGCCCTTACGTCTTTGAACGAAGCTGTTTGCCGTTCCGTCTTTTTAAATATGCAAAGTGAAGGACTGGAACAGCTTGCCTTTGTCGGTATTTTTATCCGAGTATAATGTAGGTGTTTTTAAGACGACAATGAATGGGGCCCTTTTAAAACAATGATTACATTTCCACTTTTCATCAGGTGGAATGTAGTCATATCTTAAAATAGTCTGTGTAAAAAATATATAGTGGTAGAAGTGGGATTGTATTTGTGGAAAGTGGGAACAAGAACAAAATTCTCTATAGCCTACTAAAAAATTTTTTCTAGAACTATCATCAATTCGTTGCGGCATTACTAAGTTCGTTTCATTTGGTTTTGTAGGTGTAAAAGCATATGAAGTGGAGTTGACCGTGTATGACCATTTTAAAGGGGCCCGTTAAATCTGCACATAAGTTGCAAGTCTGTTAGCACACCATCCAGAGAAGGCGATAGGCCCGACACCCGCACAGAGTCCATGGAATGCGAATCTTCGTCTTTCTACGAAAGTTTTTTTGGCAAAGCAACAAGAGAGTATCCCAAAGATTCCAAGCTCGAGAAAGGTTGATGAATTTTTCATTCGACAATCTATCTATTGATTTTTGATATACTTTAGGCTTTAGTATGCAATTTAGTACACGTTATCCTAGCAATATATTATCTTTGTTAAAGTACAACTTTACTCTTAAAGTCTATGCTTTTGGTTGCCTTTCTTTGTTTTGTGTTGTCGTAATGGTATTTATAAAATTAATTCAATTTTGACGAAACTATATTAAATATTTCATGTTTCATGCGTGTTGTCAAATGCTAGTAGACAATAAAAAGATTTACCGATTGCTAAAATTAATTAAGTAACTAAACATAAACGTAGCTATTAAAATTTTCATAAGCAAGCAATTTATTTTTCAGAATCTATGGATGTTTTAATGTCTTTTTATAATACGAAATGTACATTAAAACTAACACTCCTTGGTGCATGGCTTATTGTGTTATACACTATGTACTGCGAGATGTTTATATCTTCCGGTAGAACGTCATTTCAATTCAATTTAACAGATAGTAATAATGGTAAGATGTTTTATTTAAAATTTTTATTTAACACTTTAAGTACTATGATATTATATTTTCCTACAATAAAATGGTTGATGGGGAAATTATCTGTAAGTGTATTTATGGTCCTGATTGCAAAAAAAAAAATTATTTTTGTGTGTCTGTCTTTCTATTTAAACAGGTGTTACTTATTTTGAATAATAGCAATCGATGTCCAAAAAACAAAATGGGTCGAGATAGGTTGTGTATATTGTGTTATGTATTGCTATGGCTTCTATATCGAAAAGTGGAAACATAAAATAAAATATAGGTTTTTAACAATATTTTATTGAGCTATGTTACTTTTTAATTTTGATGGTTTGTTAGTTCATGCTGCTTCCACATCATAACAGAATATTGGATTACCAGAATATTGGAGTTTCTTCAGAATTTGCTAAAATGTTTCATCACCAATCGTCGCTAAAGAGCGCAATTATTTTGTGTTATTTTAGTTATTAATTCTAACTACTATGTGTCTGCTATATCTTGGATTTTTTTTTCCTCATAAGGAAATCCAAAGTTTTTTTCCTCATGAAGAAAGGAAAGGATTTAAGTTACCCACCTAGTTAGAGATGGAGGCGGAAGAGACGAAGGTTCAATACTGCTTTTCTCCATTTTTTATTTATTTTTTTTGTTTTTTCCCTTGTTATTCTTTACAATAATATTATTTATTATTTATAATAAGAGGTAAAAAACGGAATCCTATTAAGGATTCCGTTTTTTACCTCTTATTATACCTTAATAGGTAAGGCTTGTAATGGAAATGAAACACGCCTAACAGTCTCCCTAGAGATTACTAATGGCATTACATTATACAATTTAATAGCATCAGACCAATTAAGGTATTAATATTGTAAAAAGGTTGCTAATGCGTTAATTGTCATATATAGTCTTTTGCCCACTATTTACTTGTGGTCAAATACTATTTACGGTATATACAGATATTCAATATAATATATAGATATGTTGGATATCGTGGATAGCGTAATGGCTGTATTAATTATAATTATATTTAATAATTTCCAAGCTTCCTTCTACATAAATAATAAAAATGAGTTAACATTCAAGAAGATACCTTTTATTATATATTAAATATCGTTTTCTTATCTCTTCTTAGTATTTCTAACAATAAAATCTTACGTTAGCTAGAAATCTAGACAAATGGAAATAAATATTTTTGTTTTTATGAGTATAATAGAAAAAAAATAGAAAATATATAGACAAAACAAGTCTTCTTGATAATCCGCAGTCTGCATCCGGATCCGCAGTCTCTGGGAAACTGTTCCGGCGCTCTACCAATTGAGCTACGGTATCGCTGCCTTCTATATTTAACCGTCTATCTCGGGACAGAAGTGACATCTATTAAACTTCTTTCGAAAAGCTTAACTTGTGTCTCCTCTTTTTCTTTAAAAGTCTTTTTCTAATGTTGATTCTAATATTGATTTTATTTTTTATAAGCGGGTCTTGTGTCTGCTTAGCTTGCTTGTTTTTTTAATTAGAGATAGGGATGTTTTCGTAAAGTACCTAGGAAAGGTTGTCTCTTTGGGTTTTTATCTTATTTTCTTTGTTTTATTACTGATCCTAACATTACATTTATTGCAATATTTATTTAAGAAGAAGTATAATAAATCAATCAAAATCAAAATGAACAGCCCACAAATATATATCACGGGCAAGGTCATCGTTGTTTCGACGAAGGGCATATAATCTAAAAAAAAACTTAACACTGTAATATAATGTTAGTTACCTCTTAACTAAAATAATTCTAGTACAAAGGCCATGGACCTTTACTTAGGAGAAGTACAAGTGCTTTATAACAAATTGTTGGCGTAACTAATGACAATTTATACATAAAACAGATGTTTAAATACAGATTCAGATGAATAAATACATTTTTGACGATACTTTATTAAAAAGTAAATGTAAATTTCAGATGCCACCGATTATTTAATCAATGTTCCTGGTTGTTCCATACCTGATTACTCAAAAACTTACAAAATTGAAGAAGCAAAGAATCTTGGAAAAACCTGTGAAAAAAGGGCTATATATGTTAAGAAAAAAACTGATGATATTATTGTTTTCACAATAGATAAGTCAATGCGTAGTTATAGTAATCGAAAATATTCTTGCTGTTACCAATTCATTGTCCCAGCAAAAGTAAAAGGAAAGGTGGATGTTCGAGTTCTAAGGTTAAAAGAACATGTTTATGCTACATTTAATTGTATATATTTAAGTATATTAGTAAAAATGTGTTCATTATACATATTTAATTAATAACTTAGAGTATTTTTGTTGTATAGTAGTTAGGAGCTTTTGTTATTTAACCGCCTTATTGTCCAATTTTTTTCGGGTTGACTGGAAGAAAATGCTACTAGCATTAGGTCCGCCCATTGTGCTATATTCGTGATAAAGATTATATATATTAGCTACCTTTATTGTTACATTGTATGTGAGTATAAGAGTTTTATAAATTATATTGTTTTTATCTTCCAGTTATTCAAGTTGTACGCCATTTACGAATGGTACGGAAACTCAACTTAAAGAAGAGATCATATTCGTAACTTGCAAACTCGAAGCTTCAAAGTACGATAAATCAAAAAATAAAGTTATCTACAGAGATGCTTATGCATTGGTTAAGAAAAAAAAAGTATCCAAGACTACTAACAAAAATAAATGGAACTTACTTATTTTGGGTATGGACACTATGTCAAGAGCGCGATTTTATACCAGCATGCCAAAAACTGCGAGCCATTTTAAAAAATACAAATGGTTGGATTATGCCGCATATCAAAAGGTAAATCAATTTATATTTAATGGCAATGAACACAAAGAATTCTTTTAGCTTTAAATAAGACACTTCATGCTAATGATATATACTACAATTGGTAGTGATGAGGTCATCAAAACAAAGATGACGGTCGATGCGACTCCATTAATTTAATTCGATTAAGTTTGCAACGAATTTAACTTAAACATCGAGGCAACCATAAAATCACTGATTGTTTTTCCAGAAGTATTATGTTTTCTTTAACTCTGAATTATTACTGTGGCTTATTACTTACTATTGTTATTGTAATAAAAATACCTAAATCTTGATCTAGATTACTGAATCTTCGACAAAGTTTTAACTTCTTTGAAATAATCAAGAGAACTAGTTTGGTATAACTTTTCTTCTTTGTCAGGTAGGGTACAACACATTCCCAAATGTAATGCCACTGATGACCGGAAAAAATGTGTCAACAATATATAAATCATGCTCTGCAGGTATGGACCGATGTAATGATATGATGATCTGGTCAGATTATAAAAATGCCGGATATATCACTGCTACAGGAGAAGATCATTTACGCCTACCTGACACGTTCTCCAAGTATGGATATATGTCTTCACCAACGGACCATTACCTCCGACCACTTTTTCTGACAGGTGAAAAAAGTGTAGGCAATCACGTCTGTACTCAAAAAAAGTCGTCAGTCCAACATATTCTAAACTATGCTTTAGATTTTGCTAAATCTTATATACATCAAAGATTTCTAGGAATGTTTTGGACTAATTCTTACAGTCACAATTTAGATAATATTCCGACGCTTATCGACGAAGATATTGTGAATTTATTTAAGAAACTCTATATGTCTGGAGTGTTTAACAACACCTTTATATTCTTCATAAGTGATCATGGAATACGTTATGGTAAGATGAGAGTCCCATATGAGTCATATTATGAAGAGCGATTACCAATGTTATTTTTGAGGGTTCCTCAAGAGTTTCGACAAATGTATGCCAAAGCTTACAACAATATGCAAATTAACCAGAAGAGGCTCATTACACCGTATGACTTATATCTTACGTTTCAGAATATTTTAGGAATAACTAGTATCAAAGCTGAAGGCTGTCCAACTTGTTCAAGTATATTTAAAGAAATTTCACCGTATCGAATTTGCGGAGACGCTGGGGTTGATGATAAGTGGTGTAGTTGTCACAATTTAATTTCAATCAATGATACCGAAGCTGTGATAATTGACTGTTTAAAAGTAGCCGAAACATATTTACATAATAAAATTAAAGAAATTAAGACTATTAAATGTAAGCAATGTGAAATTTTAAAAATAAAAACCGTCCTACGAACACATACTTACCATGACAAATTAAAGAATAAACCATTTTATGTTCTCGCATTTAATACTGCTCCAGGTAATGTCGCTTATGAAGTCATTGTTACAAAGTCGAATGATACTTTGACAGTGTTTGGAATTGACACTATATCATCTTACAACACCAGAGGGAATTGCGTGGTAAACCCAAACCATAGAGGCTATTGCGTTTGTAAATCTAATTGCTAAAAATAAAAACACAAAGAATATAATTTTTCTTGTTTTATTATACAAAATACTATTGTATTTATTCATAATAATAATTGCATATTTACAAATTGGTAAATATTTGATTATCTAATACCAATTATGATACTTTAATCAAATTAATCATCCTGGTGATTAAAGATATTTGCACAATTAAATACATCTTACAATACATACTATTCATTAAAATGGGACAAAAAATCAACAGATCCTTCTGGGACAGTATTTATTTTCAAATAAAAAGTTAAATATTTCTATTTAAATTAGGATAATATAATATTTACATAATTAGTAACTTCATTATTGACTCAGTGTTACTTTAATTACTTATATGTAAAAAAACATTGTTTTATTAAGACAGAATACACACACTAACTTAAAAATACTGTAACACATTTTTAACATATTAAAAAAAAAGGTTGAATATTTTTTAATTCCAGAAAAACTAGATATGTTAAAAATAAACTCCATAAATATCACTTTTACACTAATAAAAGTATGAAAAAAAATTGTTATTACTAATTGAACAAAAATACTAAAATAAATAATAAAATTACATCCTATTGTAGCCTATTGTACCCTCATTTCCATTACCAATCTCAAGGTCTAACTAATATTAACGAAGTATTTTTGAATTAATAAATAATTTTATGAAATACACATTTTTGCAGTAACTCTACTAATACTAAGGATGTTTTATTTTTATTAATTGAATACAAAAAAAGTTCATATAGTAGGATTATACCATAAATATGAGTAGTCACTCGTTATTTATAAATATATCGCCCTTTTTATGTACTTTTTAATGTCCGCCATTTTGAGTTACAGCTGATATTAAAATAGATTATTTATTTGTTAAAATTATAAGTATAAAATTATAAGTATAAAAGTCTGAGTTTTTATACATCGTTTGTTTGTTAATAAAAATAAAGACTAAAAACTGTATTTTTATTATTATTTTATGAAACAAAAGCTTAAAAAAACGTTTTTTATTATTTCTTGTCTTGTCTTGTCTTAATATGAATAATTTCTTGTTCACATCAAGTGGTACTCGACAACTACTGTAATGTAATAATCATTATCATATAAAGAATACATTTTCGTTTAAACACAAAATGTAACAGCGTTGTTTCGGAAACAAAAATTGATATCCTAGAATCCTTAGAATAAGTGTTCTGTCAAGGACCTTGCTATTTATTTTATTGTCCAATTTTGAGAGAGCTTTCAAATGAATTAGTGTCAATATTGATAAAGTTTAATAATCATTTATATATTATAGCTTTTATTTTGTAAAAAAATATTAAAATAAGTGAAATTATTCTACTGTAGTCATTTTTTCTCTTCTAAAAGTGAGAGTAAAAATGTCAAAGTTCAAATACTTTTTTTTATTCCTTTTTATTTTGAATATCCTTTTAATTATTTTGTAGTTATTTTCAGTATTACAGGGTTTTATATTCTGTAGTAATGTTAATACAAATGAAATGTTATAATTATTCTTAATCTGTTAAGTTATAACAAGTTGCAGGTTCAGTTTAATGAAATTAAAGAAATGTTTTTGTTGTATGTATGCACCAAAAAATTATTTCAATTTTTTAGTAAATAAACAAATAATTATAGAAAAAAAATATCTACATCCTTGTTGAATATTTACTAAATGTCATTTAAAAATAGGTCTTACTACATTAAAATAGTTTCTAAGCTTGAGTCGTCTTGGCTATCAGTGGTGAGTGGGGACTGCTTGGAAAGATGACAAATAATAACAACTGAGCCATTGCCAGAGCAGCACCAATGGAGTTTGGAATCTACAAATTTAAATTAAATGATATATTGTTTAACATTAAAAAAAAATTTAATCATACTAAATAAACTTGAATATAAAATTATTATACTTGTTTTAAATATAGTAATGAATAATTATTACATTAATATAATTATTATATATTAATTAATTGCTGTATATATAGATGACACATGTTTGAAAATGTTTTTTTCATTCCTTTTATTCGAAAAATTTAGCTTTGTTCTTCTTTAAGTGTGAGCAAAATAGCGATATACTTTGAATCCCTTGTTGTGCTCAGGATTCCACGTTAGAATCCCTCACTATGCTCGGGATTCTACTCTAAGATCCTATGCTTCGCTTGTGCTTCAAAATACCACCCTTGCCATAGAAATACTATTTTGCTCCCTTGTGACACAATCTACTATTTTAATTTACTGTAAAAGCATCACTTAAAAACATGGTGATTGTCAAAATTTGGTGTGGTAAAAAAATATAATAATTTAATTTCCAAAGTGAAACTATATGTGTGTGCGTATGTGGGTGCGTGTGAGTGCGTGCGTGTGTGTATGTGATACTACAATATTTATTTACCGTTAAATAAACATCCTCTTCAAGAAGACCATAGAACAACCATAAGCTTGATACAATAAATGACATTAAAATCATTGGAAATGGAAGACAATCAGTGCATTTTGTTCTTAAAACATAAAACAGCTTACTCATTGGAGCAACAATTGCTAACAATGTTAGAGAGCATGCTGAAATACCTGCAATATAAAGGAAATCATTAATTATTATTAAAGTAGACTAACAAACACTCAATTCTGTGATATCAAACTTGTCAGGTAACTTTCGATGGTATTTACACAAGTAAATCCAGATAATTTTATATAATAGTAACAAAAGCTTACCATAACATGAAATATATAATAAAAAATACAAACCTAGTCTACTTAATAGCACTTCATTGTCGATTTCAACAGACATGTATCCCATCACAAAAAGATAAATTATAACTGTGACTAGAAACTTTTTGAGGACTGATGATTTTTTAAATGTGTATATATAGAATATTATAACATATGCAAGCATCAGCATAACACCAATAATATTAACTAAAATTATTTTATTGTCAGGCTTAGTTAATCCATATAAAAGCCATATACCAGTTCTGAAAAAAACAATTATAATAAATGCTACAAATACCAATATAATTATTCAAATACGTATTTATGTTAATTTTTGAAAAATTTGAATATATGTATTACTGATAATACATTCTTAATGTAAGATTTTGAATTACGCCAAGAAAATTTAAAAATAAAAATTATTTTAAAAATACATTTAAAACATTATTTTATTACTAAAAAAGCCAATATTTACTTACGATATAAAGCCGCATATAAATGGTAAAGGTGATGATTCTCCTGTTGTGCGGTTATATACATATTGTTTGCAAACCAAACTAAAATATAAAATTCAGAAATAAATCATTTTTATTTTAATACATCGTGAAATATTCATAAAACAAAAGTTCCATACACTCCCGATAAGAATTGTAATATTGTTGTTACAACAGCCAAATCGACAACAAATTCTTTTAAATCTATGGAAAACATTATTCATGAATTTATGAACTTTTTAAATAGATTTCCAAGAATATTGGATGCTTTGTAAAATAAAACAATCATTTCCAACAATACGAGTCATAAAGCCTACAGACGAGAAAATATATTTATTTTAATTCTAAGTTTTAACTATAACAACTGGTTTCTAAAGCTGTTGACTTAGTACACGTAGATAATAGGTATCAATACTATTTTCTTACTATTTTTAGTTTACAGTTATTATGACTTTGACAATTAGTGTAAAGTCAAATCAATGTAATGTTGACAAATGAATAGTAAAGGAAATGAGTTTCTACACTTTATATCAGAATATATTGCTAATAACCATGAAAATCTATCAAGGCAGTAATTAATAAAAATCTAAAACTAGAAGTACTTACAGTGAAGGAAATAAATTGCATAATGTATAGTAATTATTTTAAAATATTTTAACTAAAATGTTCTTAATCCTTGGTCTTACAACAGCTTTTCTAAGTTTATTTGCGTTAAACAAATGAACAGTTTTTATTTGTTAATCAATAATAACTACTAACAAATTCTCGACATATACCTTGTATTATCGTAATGGGTTTGATAGGGTGTCTCTAAAACTTTATATTTTATTTAAACAGTTATATCGTCTTTTACTATATATTACTACAATAATAAAATAATATAGTTGTACAATGCGGCAATTGAAGGTTTTCTGTACATCCTTGTCAATTGTCACTAGCACAGAGTACTATAAATAGTAGTCACTAGCACGGCGTCACTAGTAGAAAAGTTTTAAGTTTACACTTTGTACGTCGTCATTAAGGGGCAAACAAATTAACTGATATATTTTGCATAAAAAGCTTGAATATTTAGGACAGAATATATTGATGAAATCAATAATGACTAGTATTAACTTATAGCACTCATAAATTGTTAATTTTTTTTTCCACGAAGTAAATATGAAGGCTTTTAAATTAATCGTCCATCAGCCTAGTTTTAGCAGTGAGTATAACATTTTATTATATTTTATTACTATATATGAGATAAGAAATAAAACACAATACTTTTGTTACAGCTGTAGATCTTATAATTAATCTTAAAGATTATCCGGGGCTAAAAGAAAAAGATATTGTTGAAATCTATCATCCAGAAAATGACTACCCGCGCTTACTTTTACAAGTTACAAAAGTGGATGCACCGGGGCGAGGCAGAGGTTTATAAATTTATTTAATACCTACATATAAAATAAAGATAAATTAAATACATTTTAAAAATGAAATAAATATGTTTTAAAATATATTTTTTACAGATACCATCAGTGTTGAACAAAGCATCGCAACAACTTTTCTACTACGTACATTTGCTGATGTTTATATCAATATAGTTAATGTTAATGACGTCGCTCTGGATTCTGTTGAGCTAACATTCAAAGATCAGTATCTAGGAAGATCAGAAATGTGGAGATTGAAAAATCATTTGGTAAGTTATTTACACAAAAAAATTATAAAATAGTAAGTATAATATTAAATAAAAATAAATAGTATGTATTTTAAACATGAATATTTACAGGATATATTTCTATATTCAGGATTTAATTTGATTTTATGAAATATTCACACCATGTTTTAATTTCATTATAATTACACTAAATAAGTGTGTTGTTTTATTTTTAAAATTTAATAACCGGTAACGAATGAGCAAATAAATTTAATTGAAAATTGTTTGGTTTGCTCTTTATCTATTTTTAAAAAATGCTAACCCTTTTTTTTGTACAATATTTTTTTTTACATTTATTAGATTACTTAACTTGGTTTTCTTTCTAAAATAGTTGTCATGTACTTGAATTTAGTGAATAGGCATCAACAGATTAACATAAAAAGAAAAATATATATAAGTAATATAAGGAGAAAAAATATACTAACTTTAGAAATGATGTAAAATTATTTTATAAACCCTTTAATATTGTTTATAAACAAAATCTCAATTCATAATTAAAAAAAATAAGCAATAAAAATAATTAAATAAAAACATCATGGAAAGTTGGACGAGGAGACTGGAAAATCTAAATCTCAAAGGATGGATTTTAAAATATATAGATAATCAGTACATTACATCCGAGTTTTGAAGTTGCAAATAAATAAACTCATAAATTGTTATATCATATTTTTTTAAATTATATTTATATTCGTTATATATATATATTTGGTACAAATTGGTTCACAATATTAATATTTCATGTATCTGTATTACTGATTACGTAACTATCTTTAGTATTATTAATTGATAACAATATTTGATATATTATATTGGTTTAGTTTTTATATTTTTATGTAGTTATATGTCTAGTAGGCAATTATTAAAAATTCATACAAGCATCTGTTTCCAAGATGTTTTCAAGATATATTAAAAAACGCACCAGTGTGTTAAGCTGATATGTTCAAACTCAAAAAATTACATAAGCGTCGTGCGGCCGCAGTGAGCGTGTTCATCAACTGTGTCACACCGCTTAGAAGTTATTACTTATGGCATCGTTGGGGGTTACGTTGCCCTTCTACCTCATATACGAATGACCATGATGGATGATAGCTGACCATTGTGTTATACGTGAACGTGTGCTTCTGGCGGTGGTTGTTATTGGAGGTCGGGTTGCAATTTTAATTGAGTAAAATCATTTCGCAGTCATATCGAATTGCTTGCAAAATGTTTGCAGTGACTCTTATTGTTCGCAAAATATATTAAATGTCTTACATTTTGTGAAACGTAAAAAATAAAAGAAAATACCTCGGCTGAGTTTGTTGTATGGTCCTTCTCTAAACAGCATTTAAGACCCTCGCAGCCTTAACTTTTAAGTTGTTGAGTGACCTTACAGAAGGTTACTTTGCCTTATTATAATAAGTATTAATTTCGATATAAAAATAAATAGGCCCTCCTGACTTTTTAATTGCCTCAATTGATTACCAATAATCAAAATTGGGAAAGTTAAAAATATTCTTTTATTTTTCACAAATAAAAAGCTATACAACTTTATTAAATATATAATTCATAGAGATAAAGATTTTGGGCAATCTTATGTATGCTGAAACATTAGAGACATTGAAGTCTTTTCTAATATAAACTTGACATTATTACACTACACAATATTGGCCACGACTCTGGCCACAAGACAGTATTTGTAAAATACATATTTGCTTGATGTTTTTTCAACTATCTATATTTAGTTACCATAAATTGCAGGTGGGTACATGTGTCTATTTAAACAAAAAGATAGAATACTGTGGGGGGGCAGTGCGCTGCCAGGTGTACGAAATGTGGTCGCAAGGGGACCGAGTAGCCTGTGGCGTGATTACTGAAGACACTAAAATAGTCTTCAGATCTTCAACATCAATGGTGTATTTGTTTATACAAATGTCGTCCGAAATGTGGGATTTTGATATTCATGGTGATTTGTATTTTGAAAAGGCAGTCAATGGTTTTCTTGCTGATTTATTTGCGAAATGGAAGGCAAGTAGAATAACTACTTATTGTCTATATTTTTTCTTGAATTCATTTAAAATGTTTACATAATTTCAGAAAAATGGAAGTAACCATGAAGTTACAATTGTGCTGTTTTCGAGAACATTTTATAAAGCAAAAACATTGGAAGAGTTTCCACAGCACATGAAAGAATGTTTACAAAAAGATTATAGAGGCAGGTTTTATGAAGATTTTTATAGGTACCTAATATTTGTTTAATTTTTCGTCTATAATAACATGCATTGCATTATATAACAAAATTCATATATATTTTCTAAACTTTAGAGTCGCTGTCCAAAATGAGAGATATGAAGACTGGTCCAATGTTCTACTTCAGTTAAGGAGGCTATTTACTGATTATCAGAAAATCGTTTTACAATACCATGAAAGACCTAATATGGAAATACCTACAGCAATCAACTCGACAGCCGCTAAAGGAAACTTTCTAGAAGTTCTAAACATGAGTTTGAATGGTTAGTATAGAAAAAGGAAATAATGAAATTATAAATCTGTCAAACTATTAAATATGTATAAATACATTTTTAGTCTTCGAAAAACACTACCTAGATAGGTGTTTTGACCGCACGGGTCAACTTAGCGTGGTCATCACTCCGGGGGTGGGAGTCTTTGAAGTGGATAGAGAGCTAACAAATGTCACCAAACAGAGAATCATTGACAATGGGGTGGGGAGTGACCTTGTGTGTGTGGGGGAGCAACCCCTACACGCCGTTCCATTACTAAAATTCCACAATAAGGACAGCAATTTGAATTCAATAGACGATTATTCCATGCCACATTGGATTAACTTATCATTTTATTCTACGAACAAAAAAGTGGCTTATTCTAATTTTATTCCGAGAATCAAACTGCCGCCTCGAAAGAGTCAAGAGCCGTTGAAAAAGATGTACGAGGATGAGAGTAAGGGCAAGTTGGTGAAAGAAGATGACTATATGCATAATTCGATATTTGATTACGATACATACGACGCCCATGTGTTCCAATTACCACCAGCTCACAGCACATGGTGGGTTCATAGCCTTTTAAAAAAATATAACTTAAATAATGAAGAAAGAAATCCATAAATGTTATTAACATAATTTTCGGATAAATAAATATTTATTTTAAAAATGCCTACAAACATATAAAATAAAAAAAATACACCAAAAAAATTATTATTATTAGTTTTAATGTAAAATATTAAAAAAATCATATGAAATTGTATATTTTATTATATTCCAGTGTACAGAGAGTAGCTCGTACAAAGAAAACATCAGTAGCTGGACTAGAGGGAATAAACCGTAGGAGTCCCCCCTCCATACACCACAGGAAGATGTCAGACCCTGACATTCATCACAGTCTGGGCTCAGACATCCTGAGTAACAGTGAGTGTATCCAATTTACAATATAATTCTATCAAATATGAAAAAATCATAAAAATATACAATATTAATGATACAAATACAGGTAAATACAGCGTCAACGATGGCAGCGACACAACGGATTCTCCCACGTCCATGAACCGTTTGTCTCCAAGGAGCTCTGTGTCCAACAAACCCGTCATACGAACAGGGCGAGCCCTCATCAACCCCTTCGACCCCTCACATGTCACGGTCAAACTGACTAGTAACAGACGAAGGTGGACACATATCTTTCCTAAAGGTAACAGGATAGATAATATATTAGAAATATATGTTATAATTTGAGTTTTTATTTTATTAGAGATGTTTGTCAAATGTTTAAAATTTATTATAATTCCGAGTATTTTAAACTCAAGAAAATTTCTGAATGTTTCGAGTTACATCAGATTTTGCTTGTCCTATATATGCTAAAATTATTACTTATCTATCAGATCAAAAAGTCTTAGTTTAAGCTGTTTTTTAATCATACATTTTTTATTTAAAAAAAAAAAAAGATTTTCCAACAGCTCGGCATATTCTCGAAGTGCTGGTAACAGTTTATTTGTTTTTGTAATTTTATTAATAAATTTGTATTATAACTAAGTTGGGCATTTAATTTTTACTAATAACTGTAGGTAGAATTGTGTATGTATAAATATATAAAAAAGATAATTAATTATACGTAACACAAAAAATAAAAAATATAATTTATGAAAAAAAAAGTATAATAAAAAGCATAACGCTAATACTGTAAACTAATGATAACCTCCAACCAGGTCCTACGGGTGTGTTGATCCAGCAGCACCACTACCAGGCGCGTCCGGCCAAGGAACGACCACGCGACACCCCCTCCAGTCATGGGGGGTGCCAAGTGGACGGTGACTATTCTTTATATGGCATTATAACAATAAAAATTACTGACACATAAAAAATCAAGTACAATGAATTTAAATCCATATTAATATGTACCGTTTTATGTTTATGTTTAATAATTATTATTAACAATTAATATATAAAATTGTACATACTATTTTCTTCAAATGATTCATATCTTTGAGAAATTTATATGTAGTTGAAGCTATGGTAATAATAAATACGTAAGCAGATTTTCTCAGTTTTCATCCTCCAGGAAACATCATGGGCAGAAAGCGAATGCCCAGCACGTCTGGTGCCGCCAACGTGCTGGGGGCGCCAGCGACCCCCGCCACGAACAACGCCTCCCTGGCGCTTCTGTGGGGGGCCACCGGAGAGCAGGAGTGGACCCCCGCACTCACTACCGGTGAGGAATATACTTATTATACTCTTCATTCTTTTGTGGAGAATATAATTATAATAGATCGATGTCAGACGTATGCCCTCGTGTTATTTCTCATATTTTGTTTTATTCTTGCGTTTTATTCCTTTGATATTTACTTATCGGTTATTTACGTTTTTATTTTTTGCCTCAGTTTTTAATTTTAAATATAAAACAAATATAATTCACTTTGGGGTTACCGGTAACCCCATCTCCTCTAATTTATCATTTTTTAATCAGCGTTCTCAGGCAACTCATCTCTCTTTCAGTTTCAAGGAAAACTTCATAGTAATAACCATATATACATCATAAACACACTAATTGAAACGCAATATTGCTTATAATGGATATGAGCATTGTTACAAAATTGTTACATATTTTAATATTAATGTTAAAGTATTATTAACCTACAAAAGTCGGTCATTGCAGCATTAACCAGTGTCATATGAAGTTACTAAACCGCCACCTCATTTCTGATGTTCCATGATACGGTCGTCGATCTCGGATCGTGTATCGGGCCCAAAGCGAACAGAGCCATAGGTTTGATATCGTATTCATTCGCTGGATTTGCATCAAGTAGTCCAATGTGCTTTTAGTTGCAAATCCAATTTTATATTCAAACAAATTGCCTTATTTTATATTAAAAAACTTGGCAGTTTGTTTGTTCATCGCAAGTTTAGAGTATGTTATTTTAATAGTTATATTTCTCCTAAACTTGTGGTATCTCTTTCTGAGTTAGTTTACAAATCATGTGCTTGAAACCACGTGCTAAATATTAATGCATAGATCAATTGTCTAATAATTGCATGTCACTAACCTATATATGAGTTGAATGAACGCTTTGGGCCTTATTTCGGTAGCATTCGATAATTCATTATTATTTTCTTTACCACAAAACTTTAAATAGGTATTAGATGTCAAGTTATAGGACTAACAAACCCTTGCAAAGGTTTGTACCTTATTAGTATTGTTTATTAGTATTCTGCACTTCTGCTTTATTGTATAGCCATCCTAGATAGAAAAATCCAAAGGCCGATTTATCAATATTTTGACATAATTAGGCGTGGACTGGAAATCCTTGACCATCCCGGCGTGTTTGCCCATCACCACGGACTACTTTCCCGACAAGAGGTCCCTCCAGAACGATTACCTGGTGTCGGACTACAACCTGCTACCTGATGATGTTAACGCAGACTTCGCACAGAACAGAGCCATCTACAAGGAGCCACTCACCACCATGGAAGTGTTCAAGGAACTAGTGTCGCAGCGCCTAGCTCAGGTATTGTAACAGGATATTATTTTAGCAATATATGTATGAACTATAAGTTTTAATTTATAAACAGACTCCCCAAATAAAATTTAACTGATAATAAACCTGAACTAACTTATTTTCCAGGGTTTTCAACTTATAGTGGGCGTTAATGAGAGTGAAGTGATCGAGTCCCACTGCCCGTCCACCCACGCCCCACCACCATCTAAAGTGGCGCCACAGAGCAGCAAACAGACCAACGCTCCTACCAAGCGATATCTGCTCTCTATCGGCAGGATCTTCCACAAACTGACGCTGGTGGGGTCCACCATCACCGTCACACGCTACAGACCCAGGTGGTTATAGCTCACGCTACAGAACAGTTTATTAATTACTTTAATATTCTTTGAATTTTTTAGTCATATATATGCAATGTATATACGTCATTGTATATGCTGATATACAGACAGAATAATTTGTACCAACTACGCAATAAGTTCCAGTCCTCGTTACTCGTAAAACGTTATACTATTTTTAATCACAATAAATATCCTCCCCCCTCCAGGCACCCCTACCCGCCCTTCAACATTCACTACAGGTATCGTTTTCACGCGCCTTACCATGATACCTACGAGGTGTCCTGGGTTTCCTTCACTACGGAGAAGCTGGAGAACTACAACTGGAACTATACTGACCACTACATCTGCACCAGGGGAGACACTGACTTCTTCCTGGTGGAGGTTGGTGTATTAATAATATATTTTCTCAATATGGAAATAAAAAAATGTGAACATTAGTTTGACAAATAGTTTATAAAAAAAACTTATATTTATCGTGTAATTTAAAATTGTAAAGTACTTTTACTCCAAAATATAGAAACCAAAGAGATCATTTAACAAAAGTTTATTATAATTTGAAAGTTGCTTACATTTTATTTCATTTTATTTCCACCAATTGCCACTTTTCTTCAGGTGAAATGTAGTTTATATGACTAAGCTTTTTTTCTATCTAAATATAATTTATATTATAACATAATTTAGAAAATTTCTTTTCCTTCGTATTAAAAAATATCTAAATAAATATTATCTTTAACTTCGATATTCAGTGCATAATAATATTATCCTTTACAATATTCCAATCGAATAAATACTTACGAGTTATTGACTAAAGCTCTCTATGAGACTTTTCTGCATCCTTTGTGCAAACATCAATCGAAAACGGTATATCCGAAAATTTACAAATTTACAAATTTATTAATTATATTATTTAAATTTATAAATTATAATATTTAATATTTTTTTTTAACATGAAAAATAGTGGAGGACAGAATACGTCGACGTTTTGTAAATGCAACTTTGGTGCTGTTTGCACCTCGCTTCGCTCAATATACACATATGCTCAGCGACTGTTATCTGTAGATAATCACGTGCGTAGGCGAAGAAGGGGGGAGGGAGCCAGTATTGTTATAATAATTCCTTTTAAATAATATTCATTTCTAGTCACTGAAGTATTGGCGTTTCCGCACTCTTCTCCTTCCATTAAACAATCCGGCGACGAAGACGATACTAGAGGACGACTCCACCCACTGTGACATCTACCCCACCCCCACCAGACAGGACCTCGACAATCTCACAGAGGGGTTCCTTAAGATGACCGAGTCGTACTTCAATAAGGTTAAACGACCCAACAAGCAGAGGGTAAGTTATATATAGTAAAATACATATACATATATGTATATATTTCACTTAACAAGGCATGATTGCACTTGAATGTATTTATAGACGCATGCCATAGCACAGTCTGTACAGTGTCACTGTATCAAATATTAATATTTTCACTCAAACACCAAATAATTATAAATAGCATGTTAAATTAATTTATAATATACAATATTTTATTGTTAATATTCAATATTTATAATTGTGAAAGCATGAACGATTGTTGTATTATTATTATTTGCTCTGAATGTCTTTTGAGTACATTGCATGAAAGAAATAATATAATAAATTATTTTAAATGGTAGGGATATATGGCATAAATATATGAATTGTGTTAAATTAAAAGTATCAATATTGAAATGTATTGATCAAATATCCTGCCTCATCTTCACGGGCTATCAATGACTTGTTGTACGTCCAGGCTGAGAGGCGACACCGACACCGCCCGTATTAGTAATATTAAAGGTTATTTCAATAGTTTACCGAAAACTATTTTTTTCTCTTTTTTTTTCACGTTATGCTCTATCTCCACATCCAATTGTTTCTTGAATTTTAATAATATGTAGGCCATAAAGAAATTAAAAAAAAAAATTAAAAATTAATCTAGAATTACTTCTAATAGTCAGAAATATATTTAATGTAATATTTGAATCAGTTCCAATTTTGTTTTCGTGGATATATTAAATTTTAGTTTTATCTAATAGAAAATTTATAAAACTACAAAATACAAAAAAAATATTTTACAAAAATGAAATTCCATTCAATGAAATGTCCAACAAAATTGAACAGAAAACGTACTTCAACGTAAAGTGACAAACTCCAAAATCATTTTTATCAAATCCATCCCCTAAACCCCCCGCCCTCACTGATGGGGGATAGTTCGGTGTAACCCCGCGCTCCGCAGGTGGCGTGCGGCGGCGACCCTGGACTCACTCGCAGGAGACACTCCACCTCCGCCTCCACACTCACCAGGAACACGCAGGTAACGCAGGAGATAGCCCGGCACAACGTAGGGAACGATAGAGAACAGACAGATAAACAAACAATTTACGATGCCCTTGAAAATATTATTTTAGAATAGGTTTCGAGTGTTATTTCGTTGCAATTTTATTTTTTTTTTCATTATGCACACGTTCAGAAATAGGGCTCTAAATTATACACTGTTGTAGCACTCGCATATAATATTAACTAATTTAAACTAATTATAGCTTGTAATAGAAAAAATACAACCTGTAGATATAAGCTATATCCAGTAAGGCTTTATTAGATTTTCACGAGAACACATTTGAAATAAAACTATTTTTTACGGATTTAACTCGAGTATAATTTTGGTTACATTTTAATTTTAACCTGATACAATGTCAGACCTCAAAATACCGTAATTTCGTTTTGTCTATATCCGGAACTCTATGCCCGCAAACTAAGGAACCGTTGGAGGTAGATGATTAATTAACTGACTTACTGACAGACACTTACATCTCGTCTACCCGTGAACACGATTGCTGCAAAGCATTCGAAACGGATTAAAATTAATATGTAACCAAAACTATACGCGAGTTAAATCTGGAAAAATTAGTTTTTGTTCAAAGTTTTATTAGTTTACTAAAAAATCAACCACGTGATCGAATCCATTGTAACCACTAGCTTGTAACATAACGTACTTTAGTAATTAATGCGTTTTCAAAGCACTGCTTATACTACACAGAGAGATGCACGAACGCACCACATGTAATGACGTTGGCTGGCTTCTTCATACATATTTATTTGAAGTTTTATTAATATAAACAAGTGCTTGTAGATGTCATTTAAAGAACATCAATTAAATATTGTACAGTTATAATTATTTCTAAAAGTGTTTGCTTTTATAGTATTTTGTTTAAAATCTACCGATTTTTTCATGTTATTTGTTTGATCTACCAAATTTCTAATTATATACCAAATATATAATTTTGTTTTATGAAAATTGGATATATACTAGGGCGGGCCCAGTGGTTCCCCGTTCAGAGAGCGCGTCGGCAGCACGCGGCTTCCCGACCGACCAAGACTGAGGATTGAGGCCATGTAATAGAAGTTACTCACTACATAGCTTTTTGTTTGTCTTATTGAATAAAGAGTCTTGGCTTAATATAGAAAATTTATCATTACGAGCAGACTCGAACCGGCGACCTCTGACAGTTCGTTTTTGCCGCTCTTCCAACTGAGCCATACTGTCCTTGTCTTGATGAATTTAGCATTCAATCGATTATTTTATCCATTTCATGATTGCAAATTATGATGTCATTATAACATCTGTTTTAAATATTTTCATTAAATATTAAGGCACTCAGGAAGTTTTGAGATATGAAATAAAAAATGTTCTTTATGTTATATTTTTTTATAAGATCTCTTCAACGAACTTTGCATCTGAATTATTAGCAACATATTCCATACTTTTTTTTTTTAGTACTGTTGAGCCTGTTGTTGATTCACATCAATCAAAAAAGGTTTATTTTCAATGTTTAAATTTAAAGGACGAATTAAAAGTCGTTATACCCGCGATATATAGTCATTTCAGATGATGTCTAGTCCAAAAAAAGCTACTTGAAGTCAATTAAACATCAGATTTTAAGTCGGCCTTGAAATCGCATAATATTGCAATAAAAATATTCCCGACGCAATTCCAATTTTCTGCGACACAGTCTCATAATAACTTAAAAAGTCAGTTGAAACGAATTTTAAAATTTTATTCCAAATTGTCAGCGTTCAGTAAAAAAAAAAAAAACTTTTTGCAAAACTTTCTGAGTCGCCAATGTAAACGTTATACAAGACATTTTTTGTTATACATAAATTGCAAGACAAGATTTGTATGCAATCGCAAAGATCTCAAGTATTAGGTACTTGTATATATTTTTCCAAAAATTTGAACACTTAGTAAGAATGCGTATTTCAATCATCAAGCTTAATCTGTTGGTGGCTTTAACGCATGGCGTGCTTCGTTTGTTGTTTATCATTTCATTTTTTTTAATAATATATCGCTTACTTCTCATCTGTTTTAATGTTGTGGTTTTATTGTAATTTAAGTTCTGTCGCAACCTTTATATATGTAGCTATATGCACTTTGATATATTTTAATTATTAATGAAATTTATGATTTTCTATTTATTTATCCTAACAGCTTTCTTTCAGACTTTTCTTACTGCTTGTTTCTCTTATTCCTATTGAATATGTAATTGCAGCAAGTATCACCTACTAAGTCAGTAAATACTAGCCAAGGGATCAAGTAAGTAGCCCTTAATCACCATCCATGTACTTTTGAGTAACAAAAGTTAGAAATAAAGTAAAAAATAATAGAAATTCAAGAAATAGATTTATATTTCTGTTTGTAAACATTCTTGATCCATAATTAGTATTATATATAATTATACAGCTGTACTAATAAATACTATAGGAATTTTCGACTAGTTTCTCATTCGGGAACCTTATCCATGAGCTTGGAGCATGGAGCAATCACACTTAAAGTCTGATAGTATTAACCGGAGTACAACCGAATAATTATATATAATACCACATAGTTTTATAATTTATGTAATTTTGTTTGATTGTACTAACTTATGTTACTTAGAAATAACCATTTGTACTATTTTCCTTTTCTTTGCATCATACTTACCGCTTGAAAAGCTTAAGCTATTGCATTTTTTCAAAATGATAAATGTCTATTATTATTTTTCCTCGAATAAATGATTAAAATTTTTCTAGAGCCGCAGCTAAAACTGTTCTTGAGAGGTCTCAGTCGCAGTCCGGTGAATGTGATGACACTTACGACGATGGGTAAAACATTTTTTATGTTCAAAATCAATAGGGTGTCCTAAAATTAAAGCAAGATTTAATTAAATAGAAAATGCAGTGTTTAGTATTTACATTTTCGAAAAACTCAGTTTTTCCTTCCGATCTGTCTGTCTGTATGTGTCTGTGTGTGTGTCGAATTTTATTTTTCGAATTTTGAAAAACTAAAGATATATTTGAAATCAGCATCTAAATGTAAGATTCACTTTTCAAAATTATGTTGATTGTCCAACGGGAAGGTGGTCAGATCGGCCGCCGAAGTTACCGAAAAATGGAAAAAAATTTTCGAATTTTAAAATTTTTTAAAATTTAAAAATTAATTAATTAATTAATTAATTTAATTATTTTAATTTTTTTTTTCTTTTGTTTGTTAATTAATTTGCGAGTTATAATTTGCCGATTAGGAGTTTTTCATAGCGGCAAGCTCGATTGCCGCGTGTCAGATGTTTATTATTTACTTACAGCATAAAGTACATAGGATAAAATAACACGATGGGCAAATGGCCTCCACGGCTGTGCATGAACATACGCTCTCTGGTCGAATTTTTTCATGACCATTTTGCATAAATTTTTCTGAACTTTGTTAATGCAGCGTTGAATCTCCTTTAATGCACGGATGTTTTTGATCTTATTCACATAGACTTATTTTAAATATTCCTAAAAATAAATCTAATGGTGTTAAATCACACAATCTAGTGAGCCAATTCTGATTGGATTGAAATGTCGAATGCAGTAATTGTATTGTTTCAAGAGCATCATCTTTTTGAAACCACATTTTAGTCCCATCAATATCATCCATTTCACCAACAGAAAGAACTGTGTTATTATGTCTGAATATTGAGCACCATTTAAGATCACTGCTTGACCAGAATCACTTAAGAAAAAAAGTATGGTCTAATTACACATCCAGCTCAAAATCTACATGAAACAATGACACGTTGTGGATGCATTTGTTTTTCGATAATCACTTGTCGGTAATCGATTCTCAGAAACCCAAAAGCGGACACTTTGGCGATAACCAAAACTATCAGAGTGAAAATGTACTTTATGGTTTAGGTTGATTTTGCTCGAAAAATCAGAATCAATAATCCATACAACAAACTCTTTGCTGCACATGACAATAAGGCTTCATTTCTTGTGTTAAGGAGTTCGTCTTCTTTCGTTCTGCTTTATTTTGAGTGAGTGTATACGTTGAAGAGAGCTTGAAGTTTGCAATTCTTGTCTAAAACGCCGAATGCACATGTCTAGATAGTCACCGACACTTCTGCATGCTTCAATATTGCCATTTGAACGGCCTGTCTTTGGTCAACCTGTGATTGGCGTCTCTAACGGAGTTTTCTTGAAGTTTTTAATTAATCTTCACGGTTGTGGAAATTCAAACACTATTCCGAAAATTAAAGCTCATTTTTTTAAAACCGTAATCTCAGCTGTTAATTTGTTTTTTTAAGGTTGCCAACACTCAAATGCCGAATAACTCAAATCTTGCATTAATTTTGGGACAACCTTTATATTGTATTTTCTTAGATTTTCACGAATACATTTTTAAAATAAAATTATTTTTTGCGGAGTAACCCGACGTTTCAAATTGCTGCAAAGCAAAATTATACGCGAGTTAAATCCGTTAAAAATAGTTTTATTTCAAACCTTTATATTCGTTATTATAATGAAGTTAATAGTTTAATGAAGGACAAGGTTAGCGATTGTTTTAAATATCGAAAAAGATATACTTAGAATAGTCACGTGTATTCGTTTATTTGTAAAATTTGAAATTCAGAATATTGCCAATATCGTCACATACAAGTGTGTACATCTCTAAAATTTTTCAGTGTGATAGAACCAAAACTAAAACAAACAGCAACGTTACTAGAGGTCCTAGAACGCATGCGTCATCCGACCCTGGGCGTGGGCTTCCTCCAGCAGACTGTCAGTCTACCTTCACACACCTTCGTTTCCATATATGCCATCCATTGGCTATTGGCTAACATGGAGAATGTTACCTACGAAAAGGCGACTAATATTATGGAGGTAAACTTAAGAAATAATTTTAGAGATTGTATATCGTATGTATATTGAGTCGCGCGCGCGCTGCGTTGCGAGCCGCTTGTGTTACATGTGAGTGCAATGAAACCGTTACGGCGGCGGCATTGCAATTTTTCGAAAATGACGTTAAAGTGTAATAGTTGTAATATAGTTATTAACGAGTTATTAGCATACGTGCAAAACAAGCTGTCTGTAGCAGATGAGGACAGCATTATTAGAATATGTGTTTCAACGTTCTCAACGGAACAGATTGAGGAAGCAAAAAACTTGCTCGTAAATTCCCTACCTGCAGATCAGCGCAAAACTTCGAGGAAGGGAAAAGGCAAAGAAAACCGCACTTTGAACGATATAATCGGCCTTTTTAAGGTCACTGACCCTGATGTTTTGCCAATTTTCGTGGCGAGAGATTTAGATAAATTACCTCCGATTACCTTTGATCATCTCGACGTATCAAAACTATTGAAGGACCTAACTGTTGTGCAGGCTGACATTAAAAACATCAAGGCTTCATACGTAACCGTCGAGCAGCTAGAAGAGGTTAAAAGCGAGTTCCAAAATTTTAAGCATATGTCACCGCCCTTCTCGGCGGTAAAGGTGAACATGCGAAGAGGGGCATATCGGGACAGTGGGCCCATTGGATTGTCGCAACTCGATGATACGATTATCACGAATCACAGTCAACATCATAACGTTGAACCGTCACCTCCGAAAGATTATAATTTAAACTACAGAAAAATAAACTTTATGGAGGGTAGTTATACATCTCTGAGAACGGTCGGCAACGGTGTCTCATGTGGTGAAGGAGCGTGCGTCGCGAAACAGGTTAACGGCGCGGTTGCGGGTGCGGACTGGCCGAGTATTGCGTCATCGCTGACGCCCGCGCTGACTGAGCCGCGAGCCAGCCCGCCAGCCAGCTCGGGGGCAGCTTCGAATCAGGCAGCGGGTGCAACTGCACAGTCATCCGCCGAGGTGGCGATCGCGGAGGGGGAATGGAGAATGATGCGACGAGGACAGAAACCGAAGAGATATCGTTATATGGGAGCCGCCGGTGTCTCCAATGAAGAGAGTAATTTTAAAGCGGCAGACCGAAAAGTGCCCATGTTTATAACGATGGTTCATAGGGACACGACGGAAAACGATATTATGGAATATGTTTACAATAAAACGCAAGAAAAGATAACACTTGAAAAGATTTTCTTTAGTAGACAAAACAAGGACTACAACGCTTACAAATTTTTTGTATCAGAGCGAAAAATAGAAATATTTTTAAATAAAACGCTCTGGCCCCAAGGTGTGATCTTCAGACGATTCGTCAACTTTAAGCGGAACCGTAGTTCTAGCACGAACGGTGTAGTGAATACCGTGAACGGCACTACCCATATTGTTAATGGATAAAGGTCTCCCATATCGTTTTGTCAGCTTCAATTGCAAAAGTATTAAACGATCAGCTGACTATGTGAGGCAGTTGTGTCAGTCATCGGATGTTATTGCGCTTCAAGAAACGTGGTTATTCCCACATGATATTCAGTATCTTGGCGAGATTGATGACCGTTTCGGCAGCGCGGGCACCTCTGCGATAGACACGGCGTCGGGCATGGTCTGCGGCCGACCATATGGAGGTGTAGCGTTATTGTGGAATAAAAGTGTGTTTCAAAACGTGTCAGTAATAAACTGTGATAATCCTCGTATATGTGCGATAAAAATAGTGCTGGGTGATAGGTCTATATTAGTGTTTAGTGTGTATATGCCGACGGATACAATGTTAAACCTTACGGAGTTTACGGACTGCCTCAGCTCGGTGAGTGCTATTATTGACAATATGAACATAGAATGTGTCTATATCCTCGGTGACTTTAATGCGCATCCTAGCGAACGCTTTTATGAAGAGTTGACATGTTTCTGTGACGAACAAAACTGGTCATGTATAGATGTACAGTTTTTAGGGGTACACGCTGGCACATATACATTTGTTAGTGAAGCCCACGGGTCGAGAAGGTGGCTAGATCACTGTATAACCACGGAATCTGCGGTATCGTCAATATTAAATGTTTATGTACAGTACGATGTGTTGTGGTCTGACCATTACCCTTTAATAATTGAATGCAATTTGGATATTGTTAAACCGAAGTATACTTGTACAGGTAATGTTGTTAGCGGGATTCTATGGGGAAATAGAAAATCGGAGGAGATATCTTCATTTTCGAAATTATGTCATGAAAAATTAAGAACAATCAATTTCCCTAAAGAATTTCGTTCCTGTGGTGATTTTGCTTGCGAGTCTACCGATCACAAATTACTTATCGATAAACTATATAGCGAAATTATAGACATTTTGACGGTGGCCGCAACGGAATCCAACACTGTAAGATTACGTGATAGGAAGCGGCCAGTGGTTGGGTGGAACAAATACGTGCGTGATGCTCACGGGGAGGCCAGATCTAAATTTTTAATGTGGGTGTGGTGGGGTAAGCCAGAACGCGGTAAAGTGTATGAGGACATGCGGCGTAGTCGCAACTTATTTAAATCACGTTTACGCTGGTGTCAAAACCGCAGCGAGCAAATTAGAATGGACATCGCGGCTACGCAGCATTCAAACAATGACTTTAAGAACTTTTGGAAATCTACTAATAAATTAAATGGTAGACCTGGCTTACCATTGAGCGTTAACGGTTTTAACGATCAGAGTCGCATAGCGGACATGTTCAGGGATCATTTTGCGGTGAATTCGCCATTGGGACCATCACAGTTTGGAATAGATGAATGTAGGGGTGGTCGGGAGATTAGAATCCGATTTACAGCAAGGGATGTCAATAATGCTATAGCCTCTATGTCCCGCGGCAAGTCTCCCGGCCACGACGGTCTGAGTATTGAACACCTGAAGTATGCAGGTCCTCATTTGCCCGGAGTGCTTGCAATGTTTTATAACTTGTGTATGTCACACTCGTATTTGCCTTCAGCGCTGATGAAAACTGTGGTGGTGCCAATTGTGAAGAATAAAACTGGGGATGTGTCTGATAGGTTCAATTACAGGCCTATTTCACTGGCCACGATTGTTGCGAAGGTTCTTGACAGTTTGCTTGGCATCCATCTTGATAAACATATAACTTTACATGATAATCAGTTTGGTTTCAGGCCGGGTTTGTCAACTGAGTCGGCCATATTATGTCTAAAGCAAACTGTTAAGTACTATTCGGTTAGAAGTACACCTGTATATGCCTGTTTCCTCGACCTTAGTAAGGCGTTTGACCTGGTTAGTTACGATATCCTATGGCAGAAATTGAAAATACTAGACTGCCTGAAGAAGTAACCAGCATCTTCAAATACTGGTACCGTAATCAGGTCAATGTTGTGCGATGGTCCGAAACCTATTCGCAGCCATATAGGTTGATATAGACAGGGAGGCTTAACCTCCCCTAAGCTCTTCAACCTGTATGTCAATGTCCTCGTAGAGGCCCTCAGTGGCACACATGTCGGTTGTCACATTGACGGAGTATGTCTTAGCAATATTAGTTACGCTGATGACATGGTGTTGCTGAGTGCTTCTGTCTGTGGCTTAGCGAAACTGTTGAGCATATGTGAAAACTATGCTCACAGTCACGGCTTAGTGTACAATGTTAAAAAAAGCGAATGTATGGTCTTTCAGGCCAAGGGAAAAGTATTGCCATCAACTGTACCACCCATTAAATTATATGGTACTCCATTAAAAAGGGTGTCGCATTTTAAATATCTAGCTCATGTGGTAACCTTTGACCTGAAAGACGATGCTGATATCGAGAGAGAGCGCAGGGCATTGTCCATTAGGGCCAACATGATCGCTCGCAGGTTTGCTCGTTGTTCCACCCCGGTTAAAGTAACGCTCTTTAGAGCTTACTGTACTTCATTTTACACAAGCAGCCTGTGGATTGATTTCACGCAGAAACAATACAATGCCCTGCGCATACAATACAATAATGCTTTCAGGATGTTAATGGGACTGCCTCGATACTGCAGTGCGTCAGGTATGTTCGCCGGTGCACATGTTGATTGTTTTTACTAAATTATGCGCAAGCGGTGCACATCTCTGGTGCGCAGGGTTAGAGATAGTCCCAGTGGCGTCCTGAGGGCATTTGCTGACAGGCTGGATTGTCAGTACCTGAACCACTGCCGTATGGTGCACGTACTGACAAATCAGGGCTGTCTTAGATATAAGGCTTAGATTAAGGTAGTTATTAAGTTTACTAACATTAGAGTAGTGATTTCTTATATATTGTATTACTAACAAAATATGATCTTTGAGATCGAAGTAAATGAGTTTTATTTATTTATTGATATCCTAATTATTGAGCTGAGCGAAGCGAAGCTCTTACTGGTGAAGTGTCTTTCGTTACTAATGCTACCACTCCTAGACGAATAATGGTAGGATGTCGAGAATTGGCAGAGTTGTAGAGGACAGATACTTATAGGTCCTGAAGTTTTTTGGTGACATTTGTGATTGTAGTTTTTTATTAAATGGTCAAAGTGTGTCCCATAGAGTTAACACGTGAAACGTTTTATAATCGCACGCGCGAGTTCTTATTAGACTTAAGATTATATCCACTATTTACTCTACTAATTTTACAAGTATGCGAAACTCATTCAGCAACAACGCTTCGCTCAGCGCCTTTCGCCGTGCTCAATGGCGGACCTAGTAAATAATTATATATGATGTTTTTTAGAAACTGCTCCAAGATAAAATGATATGTCACGCGTCAGGTGATACTCTGAAGCGTTACGTCGTCGGGTACTACATGTACCACATACTGCCGCAGAAGAAGGATAAAGGTACATATACATTTTGAATAAATAAAAGGATTTGAATCCGATACCTCTGCTAATTGTCCCGACTCACAGTCAATTGAGCTACCGAGTTGCTGCTGCCTCGATGAACTAAGCATTCTATATACAACCGGCTTCATGCGAAATTTCTGTTTTCGAAATTCCGTAACAAATGTTATTAATTTTGCAATAAAGAATAACATTAAAAAGATGCTCCAAACTAAATTAATGTTTGACTTTAAACATGTCACAAACACACTTATGTTAAGTTTATTAACATTTTTAAAGAAAAATATAATTAAATATTTATCGATACGACCAAAATTCGAACTACCCGCTAACTTTTTGAAACCGTCTCATTGCTTTAACAGGCTACAAAAAAAAAATGCCTGAATACATGTGTAATAAAAAATTTCGAACGCAGCAAACTTTAAAGTAGGCCCCTGGCAATAAAAATCATATTTTGGTCCATTTTCATACGAACCACTATTTCAAAATCAATAACGAACAACAATAAATTTGACGTGCCAAAGCGTTCTTTTGTTTTTTTTTTTTTTTACTATAAACCTCAGAAGACCAAGCACTAGACAGCTTTATTGGCAAAACGAATTCAAAATTTAAATAAACGTTTGATAAATTGTCTCCTTGGTTTCTTTATTTGAGAGTAAAAGATCGTTCCATTTTTAAATATCGATAGATATGAGTTCACCTAGTAATTTATTTGGCTGCTAAAAGATAACAGATATTAATTTTCATACAAGTTTTGCCGGCCGCTGTCTGACAGTACAGTAATTTTGATTTATCTCGAAAAAAGTTGTCAAAATAATGGTCATTAAGAAAATGAATGTTTTCAGAATCGACGGATTACGTGAAACCGTTAGGAGACTTACAAAGCTTTGAGAACGAGTGGATGGAGGTGGAGGTGTTGGGTCCCCGCTCCCCCGTGCTGTCGGCGGAGGCCGTCGCGCGCGCTATTGACATCTCGGGCTGCAGCTCCAGCCCCGCCGGGGATGACTCTGGGATGCCCGCCTTCCTCTCTGACAATATTGACCCCAACTACATGCAGCTTGGAAGCGACGACAGTAAGTTAACGACAGGCTGACACATACTCTGTTATATCAAACAGATTAAAAAATATTTATGATATTTCTTAGTTGATCGTATTTCGATCAAGTAAAAGGTTAGGTTGTGGAGCTTTGGTTGTTGACTCATTTTCAGGATATTCAAATCTGTAAATCAAACATTGTTCACTTATTTTAAAAAGAGCAACTGTTGAGTTTCTGGCCAGCTCTTCTCAACAGAAGAGCATTCCGATTTGGTGGTAGCTTAAGGACGGACTGACTATACTGACATTTTTATAATGTAATAATTGACGATTCAAAAGTGCGTGTAAATGCCTATTTGAATAAAGATATTTTGAATTTGAATTTGCTTATGGTGTTCATAACACACTATTATGACTACATTAAATTATTTTTCAATACATATATATATAAGTATTGAAGAAGTCGTTGAAACAAGTTTTAATTTATGTATATTTCTATTTCATTGTGTATTGTATACTACTTTTCAAGCCCTTTTCACCATAATAGATGGGTTGTACCAAAATATGCACCTCCACCATTTTGTGATAGCAGCCATCTTTTTTTTCATATTCTACAAATCAAACCTTTTCATTTGATACCTATATTAGGAGAGTTGTACAAAAATATTTAAACCGCAGTTTTGTTTTGGCGGAAATTTAGTAATAACAACATTATTGATTACATGTAAGTGCACTGCCGTCCGAACCAAAGGTGAATTCCAGGTTTAGGTTAACTAATTTAAAATTTAGATCCAAGATTTGTTTCACACAAACATTAATTAGCAATATCAAGTTAAATAAAAGCTATTAAAGATTGTGGATACAATTTACAACATAGAAATTGCAAAATTTTTTTTGGTTTCCATCTTTCAGAAAATAGTTCTTTTGATTCATTTCCCTTATTATTGAACTGACATTTTCTGTATTAATAAATATTTTTATGTTTATTTTTTTTTACCATTCGTGGTAAAACCTGACCACGAAATGTTTCTCCATGTATTTGTAAATGTTTGTATTATGCGTGGTCTCAGTGCCTCTGTACAAGAACACGCACCTCGACATCGATGTCAACAACAAGAGCGACCGCATCGAGTGGGGCCACGCGCGCTACCAGGCCACCTTCAGGCCCGACCAGGCCTACGAGATGTGCATCCAGTGGGCTGTCGCCAGCGGGAACATCGTGGCAGAACTGGTACGGGTGGCATTATTATGGCTATCCCTTGCAAAACCCCCATGAAGGTGACGGGTAATCTTCCCGGCTACATCGAGAACGCTGCCATTTTTAATAACTCTTTTAAGCTAAAATAAAAGGTTTTTCTGATGTGTACGAGTACATTGTATTTATTGGTCGATATTATTGACATGTAACGAGCGACTATTTTATATGTCAAACGAATTTTACCTTGTGTACTGTATCATGGTGCGGGTGACGTCTGTCAATTCCAAATGACTAGGGATTGAAGTTATGCATTAAATTTTTTTCGCTTACAATACTCGGAGTATATATCTAGTTCTCTTTAATATTTTTATACAAATTAGTGTGTTATTCCTTTGTGCAGTGTAATTCCGTATGAACTTATCTTTACTAATAAAAATTTAACTATTTACGCACAATATACTTTTTAATATAAAAAACATCGACTTTCCATCGTAGCAGTACGTCTCCTCACTAATGCGTTATGTTATACGCTTAAACTTTGTTGAATTTTCCTTTCTATAAGATGTTAATTGTAGTCTAGAACATTGTTATTGGGCTTATTTTAATTTACTACAGTTATTATAAATTACGAATGTGGTATAACTATAATACTAAAATATAATTTGTAAATCGCACCAAATCTCAAGATAGAAACGAAACATTACTGACAGTGTCAGCAGCACCATGCTACAACGCACAACGCACAAGAACTAACATCAAATTACACGTCACAACCTACTCACAACTTAACTTACAAACTTGATCCTTTTTCTCAAACAAAAGCAAAATTTTTGGAATTCAAAGTGCCTTTTATTTATATTTTGTGACCGGTCAGGAACTAAATAATAATAAATTTTTATGATTATTTTATTACTTTTCTGGTAATATAACTACAATTGACTTTTAATTCTATATTTTTGACAAACGTATCATCAGTTCGTATCACCTCAAAAAAATTTTAGGATAAATTATCCTTTTTCGTGCTGATAAAAATCTTTATAAGTAACCGATTGCAAACTAGTGATGTGACTCGAGCTTTGTTTTTACTTAAGTGACCCGAGTCAGTATACCCACCTCGTAATCGATTGAAAAAAAATATTCGAGTGTCTATGCAGTCGAGTTACTAAATCAACTCGACACTTTGAGTCGATTTTGTCACTAGAGGTGACGTCACTACTCTAAATCATTTACCATGGCGGTACAAAACAAAACTGACAGGTTTAAACTTGAAACCGTAGCTAACTACCATTTAACTTTAGTAAGAAAATTGATTGATTGAACATTAGTCTATACAAATGAAAATAACATGTATATTCAAGTTAGTTAATATTCTTGGTGTAAAATGAAAGTGTTATCGAAAACTGAAAACCTTTAACCTTAGTTATTTGATTGTAGGTAACTAGAAGTATATAAGTTATAGCAAATTTGTAACTCAAGTGATTTTTTTATTCGAGTGACTCGAAAACTCGAATATGTTTCGAGTGAGGTAGTTAAATTTCTCAAATGTTTCGAGTCACGAAATCTTTTTCGAGTCGCATCACTAATGCAAACCAAGTTTCATGACAGTCAAGTCTGTTTCTAAAGAACATTTTCCTCTAGCTATTCTTGTTTTTATATTTATTAACATATAAAAAGAAGAAATGCAAAGTATCGTTGAATATTTTATATAATAAAAATATTCTGTAATATTCTTATATCAGTTACTATTAATTCTTAAATAATATCAAGACAAGAAAACTTAAATTGTTTTTCCCTTATATATTTCCATACACAACACACTTTTGCATATAGAAGAATCTTAAAACATGAGTTAAAAAACATATTTAAATAAACCTTTTAATAGCTGTACATATTAAAGGTCAGACTAGTTCGGTCCCTGACCTAGCTTGACCTTTAAAGGACTTTTCTTTGACGTCAGTTGCCTTGCTCTAGTATCTGAAGCCTTGAAAGATAAAATGAATTTCAAGTGGAATACTTGATTGATAAATATGTAAATGATAATCAATAATATTTTAAAGATTCTAGAACTTTCCGTATAAATTTGATGTTTATTATAAATTTTTGTTTTGAAAATATAACTAGATTATTATCATTTCTTAACCTTTTTAGTGCCATGCATATTTTACCAATATATGCTAAAAGTGCCATAATAGTGCATTTTTATAGACAATTTATATGAACAACACAAAAATTCACCATTTCCGTTAGAATATTCCAATATTCATAATCTTTTCAACATTCTCTTCAGAAGATTTTATACTAAGATAATAAAAACAAAAAAAATAAATACAAAGACAATTATTGATAGGAAAATTACAGCAGAAGAGTGAACTGTGAAAAGGAGCGCTATCGCCACGCTAGCATTTTTCACAACTAGCGATATACTTATATAATTATTCGACTGTAGTCATGTGGATGCTATCGAAATTACCTTTCACAATAATTTTAGGACAATTTGTATTTAAGTACATAAGTTTTGTTAGTAAGTTTACTAGTGCCCTGTAATTTTTACTTCTTTTAAACGTTCTCACTTCCTGGATATGCTGATAGAAATCTCTTACAGAAATAAGCTCGCCCATTGTATATATATAAACCTGTTAATTAATAAAGATCATTGCACAATAAAGTATTAAATAAATAAAAATAAATAAAATTTATAAAAAAATATATAAAAAAAATATAAAAAAATTAAAACTCTTTTCTCTTGTTTTCTTTAACATGCTCCTACTTCTTTTCATCACTGCATCATCCTTATTCGACTGGCAGAGAATGCCTATGGCATTGAGTACTTCATGTACTTTATGCATAAAATAATAAATAAAATGATTATTGTGTAGATATTCGGGTGGGCTCGTAAGGCACAGAGCTGTCGCCTGCAAATGGTGCCAATACCAGCTGATCCGCTGGCGTTGCCCTTCACTGAGAAGTCTGATCCACTAAGGGGGCCTATATATGTACCCTTGAATGAAGAACCCTTGCTACGAGGGAAAAGCTCCTTGTTTGAAGGTAAAAATATATAATAAATTATTTCTATATAGTAATTTTTCAGATGCCTTAACTATAAGTATATTAGTAAATAATTTGTGTAATGAAAAGTGTTGGTTTTTACAGAAATTTGTTTTTAATCCTGAAATCTATTATTTATTTCTTACAACTTGATATGACTTAAAATCACGAAATTCGCTGGAAAATATAAATTGAGGCCATGTAAAAAATGCTTCGTAACATTCATTCTGTGTTTAATTATTAATAAGAATAATAGATTCCGACTGCGATCTTGGTTGCAACTACTGTTTGTTTAGAACGAATCAACTTAAGTCCATTGTATTCTTAGAGGAAAATAATAATAAAATATATATTAAGTATAACATGGAAGTCAGGAATTGCAACTAGTTTTAATGTACCTTTTGTAACGAGTTCTTAGAAATCAAACTTCAATACAACTTTATCATTTGTTTGTATGGACAATATTTACAATAATACGTATTATTTTCGTTTATGTTTAGTTAATACTAAGAAATAATTACTTGGTAGGTTTTACTGTTTATTTTGACACCTGTCTGCTGAGTGCGAGTTTTTTATTGACTTCGATTATTTTATTATAACTTTGATTTCTATGAAATAAGAGCAACGCCATCTAGCGATAACACTATGGCCTTGCTGATACAAAATCAGACTTTTACTATTATTATACGTAATTTCATAAGAAAAGTTTGTATACCTAGAAATATTGAATATACCGAGGATGGCGAACATTTTTTGATGTTCGTGCCACAAATTCAAATTTTTCTTTTTTAAATAGGTAACTTGCATAATAAAATTTCATTCGAAATATTAGCGTAGTCAATTTATATAAATATAATTAAATAAACAAATAGAAACAAATCTTCTTTAAATATTTTTTATCAATCAATGTTTTACAATTATTTTGCTTTTGTCGTGCCATCAAAACTTTCAAAAGTGCCACTTGTCGCACTCGTGTACAGTTATAATAGAAACGGTTGTAGGTATATGTATTTCAAATAATTTATTTTATTTTTCGATTTTTTAGATTTTAGGGATTATCTAAATAAATTATTTCTTATAAACTACAAGAATTTTTTTTAGTTTATGTTCATCATAATTATGTTTGATATATGTAGATTATTTCGAAATTAAGTTCCGAAAATATAAATTCAAAAAGTAACTAAGATTTTAAATATAATTATTTATTACATTTAAAATCTTAAATTATTAAAGTTTAAATACTTTGTTTATATAGAAAACGATCAATCTTAATTAATTTAATATTATTTTATTATAAATTATTAGCTACGTTCTAAACACTTATACATACAATTTTGAGCCGTGACTCAGTTTTTAGTATCTAATAAATATACTTTAGTTAGTACTTAACAATAATGTTATACGATAAATGTAATCTTCACCTTCCAATCTAATACTGTTATATATTATACAGATATGCAGATATAGTTATTATATTATCAAGATATTATAGAATATTATTATGGGGGTTATATTATACTAACTTTGTGGCCTGATTCTAACGCATCCGGGATCTAGAAATTTAAGTATTTCAAGTCTTTCCTTCAGTTTTATCAGATACGTTCATAAAAAAAATTACATGTAGCAACTTTTGGAGGTCCTAGGGAACCACTTTCGGTTATCGGAGGAGGTCCAAATTGTTACCATCTTCTCTCATCAAGAGCTTTCGATTGACGTGTTGCACTTGTCGCGATATTTCGTTAAGTTTCGGTGACGCGACACCACAGACGAACGAACTGACAGAATATCCCTATTCTCCTGATCATTTAATTAGATACGGGAGTTTTCTCATTAGTGATGTGCGTACTCCAAGGAGTAAGTGAAGTTTCTTAACGGGGTACCTAAGTCTATCTTAAATAATTCAATTCAATAAAAAACGAATACACAAATATTCAATTTCTGTATTTTAATTTTCGTGATTGATCATTATATATAATTATTCGGTTGTATTCATGTAACTCGAGGCGTGAAAGAGTTCACGTTTGGTTTCTGTCATGCTTTGAGATCATTAAAATTGACCTCAAACTGATATGTCAGTAGCATTTATGTGAGTAAATCCGGATAATATATATATATTTTTTAAAATAATCAATAGAAATAATGAAAAAGCACAGACAGTACTGCTTGCTTTATATAGTTTAGACTTTTGCTCTGCCTTAATTTTTAATTTATCCTTATAATAGATATTGGTCTTAACAAACTTAAAATTTATTAAGTTAAAAAATGTTTTAACTTAATAGATTTTAAGTTGTTTTTCACCGTCTCTTTAAATATCTAAAAATTTTAATTTACAATTTCGCTGCAAGAGATACGTGAGTTATTATTCTATTACATACATTACCATATTATGAAATGTAAACTGTTTAAACGATTTATCGTCAAATGCAACATAGAAATAAGAATGAACAAAAATTATGAAATTAAAAAGAAACCATACACCCCAATATATAATTAATAAACTATAGGTTTCCCGGAGGAGAGCTGGGCGGAGCGCCTGTTCCTGTTCCAGGAGGCCATCGCGGGTCGCTTCGGCTTCCTGAAGTGTACGGCGGAGAGCACCTCACACGCGACAGGAGACCACCTCTACGTGCACCAGACAGGGAACATGTTCGTGCTCATACCAACCAGCGTGCCCTCACAGCGGAAGGGGGGGGACAAACCAGCTAATAAGCCGCTCAACGCTAGCAGGTTGGTAACTACTGGGTTGTTTATGATTATGAAAGACAGGGTTATGAAGAATACTATTTAGCATTACGCTACTGTAATAAATAAAGATCGTGCGTCTGCGAGTGAAACCGCGAGTAATGCTTAGTTATTTATTATATAAATCGAACAGTTACATCGAAAAGTTACACTGTCCTAGCATTTTTATAGCCGTTAAGAGAACGTTACTCAAACATATAACATTTTTTATATAATTCGGTGATTAAACATTACTGCAATTGACTTATGTACGTTTAAAAAACCAATTCGTTTATTAGTACAATTAACTAATGATATCGGTTCTTATTAAAGCAATATCTTTAGGATACGTCTTGTTCACTGATTTCAGTTGAATTATGACGCATTTGGATACAAAGAGACCGTCTGAGTATAAATTAATCGATTTTTGTACAAAACACTAATGGAGCTTTACCAGTCGCCGCCGTTCGATGAACTTTAAACAAAACAGTATATATAAATTTCAACAATACTATTCTAAAATATTGTTCAAAAATGGTTACTAAAAATAGCTTATATTGTATTTGTTCATGAAATTAAGATAATCTGTTTCATACGAAATTATTGTCATATTATTGATACTATCTATTAGATTGTTTGTATATAAATATTCGAAATTCAAAGGGAATTTATTTAATCAGGTATCCAGTACACTCAGACGTGGCTCCCAGTCCTCACGAGGGCTACATCACCAGACACGTCAGCGGCAAGAACAAAGACGACTATGACAACAGTCGACGAGTATCTTAGTTTTACTATATTTTTGTTAAAAATTATTAAAAACTATTCTACTATAGTATTTATTTCTTTCAGATGGGATTCTTATGGTCCTGGAACCACATGATTTCCAAGAAGTGGAAGTGGTCCCAAACTCCAGCCACTGGTGACGAAGGCTTTCAGATGAGGATGTTGCGTGATTTCAAACATTTTTGCGCTAATCATGAACAAAGGTTGAGTCAGTTCTGGGATCAATGCTGGGAGATTCAAGAGAAAGCAAGGGGAATTAAGTTCAATTAACAATAATTAATTTATTAATTCAGATTTTAATATATTTCTAATAAATTTGATTATCTTTAAACTATTGTTTTAGTATATTTCTTTTTTTAACATATTTTTTTTATAAATCAATATTAAATATAATAACAAAAATACCCATTTTAATTGATCCAGAGGCCTTACGAGTTAATGTAATATAACTTAATTTTCGTACCTCGTCATATAATCTTCGTTTGTTTCAAACTTTTACCGCCTTAGTTTATATGAATATTTTCTTCAGTCACTATAAATGTTGAAAAAGATATACTATAACGTGTTTGCGCATCGCCTCATACTCGTATGTAGTCAGCAATACCTCACTACCCGTAACGCCTATAACGAACGTTAAATTGAAGTACGGAATTCTTTATCAAAACTTCCCACCTTGGTAGAAAAATTATTTGTTATGTGAAAGATCAGATCCGAGGATCAACACATTTCGTCATCATACTGCAGCACCACTGAACTCCCTTGCTGTTGCTCCAAGGGTAGGCTCTTCCGGTTGAAACAGGCCCACCGAATTTCGGCAGCTACCTTGTTATAACGCGGGTAGTTTCGACTGACTCCCACCCAAGCCGACTGACTCAGACCTAGATACCTCTTCATCGAGCTGACACTATACCGCAATTAAATCCGCGAGCCAATCCAATCATCATGCCAATCCACACACACAAACACATTTTATTTTATGTTATAGAAAACATTTTACGGTGTTAAGTCAATGTACGAGTATAATATGAATAATGAATTTACACCAAAATTTACATCTAAATTCACGACTGGTGCTTCGTTTTTTGCTAAGAATCAGATTTGAAAGAGTTGGTTTTGTCAGTATCGAATACAGTAATTTTTCGATATGAAGTAACACTGACATTTATTAATTTTTTTTTTATTGAGATTTTTAGTGAGTTAAGCAACAATCAAAAACGGTATATCCCAAATTTTTCAAAATTTTCACACTGATAGACATTACGACTGGTGGTGGTTTTAAAAAAAATGTCTAATATTTGATGTCGTTGAGAAATAATCACGGAAAAACTAAAATCCCATCGACGTTAGCGGAGAAAATTAGGCTTGGCGCGTTACCAATTTTTTTAACAGCTTTTAGATTTTGTTCTTTTTTACCTTGAAAAATAGTTGAGGACAGAATGCATCAATGTTTTGTAAATGCAACTACGGTGTTGTAAGCACCTCGCTTCGCTTAATATGCTAACACATATCGAGTTTTTGCGAGCGCAGCGATTCAAAATTGAGGTCGGGTTCGCGCTCCTAGTTTATTTTAATTTTATTTAATTAATATAGGAACAAATTATGAACATTTCTTTTTTTAATTAAAGAATTCTTTCTTGTATTTCTCTTTGTTTTTGTACCATTCTGATAAAAACGTCGTAGACTACACCGGAATAAAGATTTTTGTCTCGGAAAATTCTCCTATAATTTTAAAAGCTCATAGTTTTGAACCCGTCCGAGCCCGTATTCTTGAGCTCGGAGCATGGCGGAAGCCCAGCGTGAATGGCGTGTTCTTAGAAGCAATGAACTTAATCGAGCAAAACAAATTATTCTAAATATAACAAATTCTATAGTCTATCCTTGCAACGCGATGGGTTCGACACTCACAAGTTGAATTCATGGAATGCTAAGAAGCTTCGTCTATTTTCTACCCAACTGACTAATGAAATCTCACTCTAAATTATTATTTAAAATTTTAAAAATTTAATACACTCATCAATTTTTATTAATACAGGATATTAAAAACAAATGAAATAATAGCAGTATGTGAAAACAGAAAAGTGAAAAATTTTGTTGTCACCAATGCATAGTTAGTCGGTATTAAACTTTGTCTAGAGCAAATACGTCCCTTGTTGTTTGATTTGGTTATGATTTGGTTATTTTTATTATATAACCTAGTAACAATTTTCAAAAGTAAAGTCACATACCTCAGCAATAAATAATAGCAAATCCTTCGACGCCGTTTACAAACCACACCCGTTGCGTTTTCTTGAATGCAAAGTTTAACATACTAATTAAATATTTAGAACATGTTGTATTTTGTTGAAATGTTATTTGCCTGAAGCTTTAAAGTAAGATACTTGCATTGTTACGTTTAACGAAGTTAATAGTTAGGTATTTAAATATCAGTGACTCATTTTCAGTATTTAAGACACTTAAATACTATCAATTTAGTTAATAAGACTATTTTTACGGATTTAACTCGCGTATAATTTTGGTTACATTTTAATTTTAACCCGACGTTTCGAAATTTTGTAGCAATCGTGTTCACGGGTAGACGAGATGTAAGTGTCTGTGAGTAGTTTTAAGACAGTTATTATCGTATTAACAATTACAGTAATCTTCTCAGTTGACTGTACCATTCTATCACCTATCCAACAGGATCACTAATTTAAAGTTTATTTAAAATATAGGTGATTCTAATCAAGTTATAATGAAAGATTGTAATGGATTAAATTCAATACTTGCCCAAGAATTTTATTTATTTTAACTTACATTCATAATTCTACAAGTTTTGAAATTTTGTGGTCATGATATTAATAAATGTTTAGAAGAATACAGCAATAATTAAGCCGTCCTTCATCAGGTAAGTGTCACTTGTTAAGATATTTTCAGTCTTTTACTAATAAAGGTAAATTTGTTTAGGAAACATCGTAAGTAAAAGAAATAGAAATAACATTAAAATTTTAGTAAATTACTTCAAAAGAGATGGAAAAATGAAGAAAATCTTTTATAACCTTAGTACTGGCTAATAAAAAACCATAAGGGAAGGCCTTAAAGCTTTGCTAGTGTATCTAGTGAGGGCTTATATTGTATAGATACACCATCTAAGGAACGTTGTTCATTTTAAATTAGAATAATGTTGAAAAAAATATATATTTTTTATAGTAAGAGTACAATAAATATTATATTACAGTTCCCGTTCCTTCAAGTAATTATAGCGTCATGTTGGTACTTTTAATAATCAAAAAAATTTATATTAAAATTGATGTAGAAAGTTAGAAGGATCGTCTCTTTCAAATCTCGATAGAGTTTATTATATTTCTAAGGTTTATTTTGTAACGTACTCGTAGGTTTTAATTTCCTCCTTACCAGTATCACATTAAAAAATGAATAACAATTACAAACTAAGTGACCGTAAATATCATGTTAAATACATTTTCAGAAGGTATTTGTATAATATTGTTAACAATACCAAATCGAATCCGAAATTCCATATAAGCGTGTGGGTACATCTATGGGGGAAGCCATATATTATATTAGTGTATTTCGTATCAGGTGGCGTTAGTTTATAAAATAGATAGCGATATTAAACCAGAGTCCAGAGAAACTTTTAGCTAAATAAATAGGAACTTACTAAATTAATAAACTACTTGCAACTAAAGTCTTTGGTTTGTTTCCATGTAAACTATACATGATATTTTTACCCCTGTGTTACTGAAATTATTTATTTCAACTGCCTCTCATATTTTTCCTTTCACAGGTCTGCTAGAAGAGATTTCAATAGGAATTAATCAGTGCCTCTGTACAAATAACTCTTTATATTATTTTAACACATATATATTGTATGTACATAAATTGTTAAATAGAAAATTAATATGTTAATTTATACTTGTAATAAATGCTTATCTCTTAGTAAGCGAAACTTAATTAGCATATAGCTATTTCATTAATTTTCGCTTTACGTAAACGCAAATTAATTGTTTTTAAATTTGATGAGAGAAACTGTTTAGGAAGTAGATGCCTTTGGTCTAGATCAAGAATGGCGAACCTTTTTTGATGTCCGTGCCACAAAATAAAAAAAACATATTTTTTTAAATAGGTAACATGCCACAATAAAATTTCATTCGAAAAACATTACGTGACTAATAATATATATAATATATATATAATAATAAACAAAAAAAACAATTCTTTAAATATTTTTTATCATTCTACCTTTTACATTTATTTTGTTGTTGTGAGTGCCATCAAAAATTTCAAACGTGCCACTTGTGGCACGCGTGCCATTGGGTCGCCATTCCTGGCCTAGTTAAAATAAAAAGAGCTTTATGTTTTAGCTTTATAAAAAAATAAGCCATGATGTTTATTGCCCACATTATAACATTGAGTGATACAACGGTAATCTAACATATCAAGGCGATAACCACTCAGCATTCATGGAATCGCCTAGATATCGACCAGTTTAGTATTTTCCTTTGTGAATCAAATTACCTTAAAAATTCTTCATGATCCTTTATTTGAGTAATTTACTATAGTGTTCCAGTTCCAGACCCGGATGTAGGTCACGCCTACGTAACCCTCAATAGGTATTTCGTTTTAGAGGGTTTTGACCGCAACCACAAAGTACATTATATTTAAAGAAACATTAAATATAACACACCAATACTGTGTTTGAAATTATTTCAATATGTTAAGTAACAAGACCTGTCATAATATATTCAATATGTTTTTTTTATTTAATATACCTATAGTAATAATCCGGCATCACAATAATAATAATAGATGGGAATCATCGATTGACCTATCTTAGATTTTTTATAAATTTAAAAATTTGTTTTAAAATTCTATAAAGAATAGGTACCATATTTTTCAACAATTTGTGTTAACGTGACCAGATTTCGAGTTAAATCTAAAAACGTTTTGATATCCAAAAAATTAGTATAAATACATATATGTATGTTTATTTGTTCCTTGTTATTGTACCATTGTTAACGTATTTGCGCTAATTATTATGTTAGTACAGCTTATTAAATACTAAATTCTGATGAATTTTAATCTGCAGTAAAAATATGTGTAGGTTTTATATTTTATACATATGTATGCTCAGAATCTTCGTGAATAATAACATATCATTAGAATGGATCGATTGGCGACAAGTTTCTTTTTAAATACATTGTATTTAGAACAAGTATATCAAATAAAATCATAAAAACTGGTTGTAAAAATTAATGATCTTAAAATTTGTTTTTCTTTTAGATAATATTTGCACAAACTACATTATTAAAGACATAATAAAAAGCCATATTAAATCTGAAAAAGTTTATTGCTTAGGAGTAAATATTAAAAATAATGTTTGATACCAAAATATGTTCTTACAATACATCACAATTTCTACAAAGAGATTCAAGTAGGCTTTATTTTAAACTGTAGGTATATGTACTAATATAATTTTCAATTGCAGTGTCTTCAAGGCACAAATTTTAAGAGCCATAATAAAATATAAATGATCTCTTCACAGAAATTTTCATCTTTCCATTATCCTAGTCAGTACAGTACCGAGCAGGTATCACACTTTCCGATTTATTGAGGTAAAATATAGGTGGAATAACCTTATACTTATAATATACTTATAGCAAGAGAACAGCATTACGTATTAAAGGAGTATAAAAAAAAATACAACAAATGGCAACTGATACTTAGACTTACTTCACTAAATGTAACTTGATTTTCATTTAAAAGAAAAAACTTAAAAAAAATAACTAGAATCTAAGATTTTCTATTTCAAAATATTGAACTTAACTTTGAGCCCAATGATATGTAAATATAAAAGCACTGCTGTTGAGTTAACATTAATTATGAATATTTAACCAATAGTTAGTCAGAATATAATATTAGTGGCAGTATCATTAAGTACCTACTTTTAACATTCAATCATTGATAAATTTAAATAAAGTGATAGATTTTATCCTTATTTTTTGAAGCTTGTGCATATTTGAGCCTTTTTTGTGATTTTATAATACTTAATCTAATAATCAAAAAATTATCTATAACAGAAAATCATTTTTTTTAACAATACATTGATTGAAATTACAATTCTAATGCATCCTAGATGCATTATACATAAACAGTTAATTTGCATTGTTACAAGTACAAGACAAAAATGTTTAAGTTAATGATTATTATGTTTTACAAATTATTAATTAAAATCTCATTAAAAGTTGTCCGTAACAAAACATATCATGACTATAACCATACTGTATGAGAATAAGCCATGAAATGTACTACAATTAAAACTATATAAACAAACATTAACCCAAATATCTTGTGAATTAACTTTAAGTCCATTTTAAATTTTGGTTGAATTTATATATTATTACACACACTATTCATCATTTTGTTTCTCTCAATACAGTTATAGTTAGATTACATGGATTATGGAGTAAAGAGCCCTTTTATAGTAAAATTCCTTACATTTGAAAGTAATAAAAAAATAATAAAGCATTTTTGATTCAAAATGCACCTCATAACAATAATATATTGGTTTTTTTATAAAATTGTTAATAAAAAAAATAGGAATTTTAGATTCCTAAACATTCAAAAATGTAAACTTAATTAACTATTGGTACTGGTGTAACAAAATAATTTTATATTTGGTATATTTTTACTTTTTTTTGAAAATTAATAATCTTGTTAACATGCTAGTGATGCAAGGCACTTGTTTCTGTTGATGCATAGGCAGTATATCTGGTGTATTTGATTCATAATCTAGAGCAACTCTCTGTGCAACAAAAGTTAGCAATTCTAAAATATTTTTTTCTGTACCTGAATGGCGAAGTTCATCACAAAGTGCTTGCATAAACCAGGAGCCACGGGTGGTATTCCTCCAAGAAAAATAGCCAGGCACAGTAGAGAAAACAACCAAAAAATCTGCATGTACTGGTATCTTATAAGAAGCACTAGAGGAACCATCTGTCTCGGTTCTATTGACGAGTGTAATACCCCCATCCAATTTGTCACCCTGGCAAGCTTGAATGAAGAATAATTTTGGCTTTCCAGCTAATGAAGGGCACTTATCAGCTGTAAAATAGTACCAGAGATGATCAGCCTTGTAATGAGTGTCCTTAGCGTATAACGTTCCCATCTCTCCATGAGTCAGCACAGCTATGAGGAGGCAATCATTATCAGTATGGTCCATTTCTGCAGTTTGTTGCAGGTACATTTGCACATCGTCCGCTTTCAAATTCGATAGAATAGTGACACGAAACCCTAAGCTTTTCAAAACCTTGGATAAATTATCACTGTCCACGTTAGTGCCGGTTCTAGGCTTCAGGCTGTGTATGTCAAAATGCTCATGATTAAATATAATTGCCATGCCACGATGCTTATGGTTCATATTATAATATTGAGCATTCCTATCGACGGGCATTCGAGCATAGCGACGTGCTGATGACGACTCATGACTTCCCCATGCGTCTCCCTCATCTCCACCACCATTAAGTCTTTGTTCTGTTTCAATACTATCGTTATTTTCAATATCCGACATCTTGAAGATAATTTTCTTAGAGTCTTGAAAATAATTTTATAGTTAATGTTTTTTAATTCTAGACTCTATAAAAGCACTCGTGGTCCTTTTTAATCATCAATACCAAAAAAACAAGCACCACTTCACACTTGTCAACGTCTCTACTGTATAGTACTCTGTGGTCTCTACAAACAACTAATATTTAACAAGTAAGGTGACTAAAAACTTACGGTTAACACTAAACCGGTAACAATTCAAATTTCTGTTTTACCGATTTTTTATTTACAAGTCGGTAATATTCAAGGAAAAAACGTCAACATTTTAAATATTTTACATAGCGGTAAATTTTATAGTAATAAATCAAAATTTTATATTTATTTTCGAGTACTCACTTAGGTCAATTGTTATATATTTTTATTTCGAATTTTGAGAGTATTTAATTTTATTTATTCATGACAATTATTAAATACGCCACATACTATATCAAATTCAATACAATCAATAAAATTTATTGTCTGGTATAAGACTGTTAGACTGTAAGTAATAGTGAAGTGAATTTTTAACTGTTCGTAGGCAAAATTGTTGGTTCTACTATTATTTCCTTAGAAAAAAAAAACTATTTTGTGCAATGTGGATAAAATGAATAAATTGCATACAAAATATCATATTTCTTTTGATAATAGGTGATATCAATTAACATTATCGATACGATAAATAGCGATGTTTTTTTACTTGTATATTCGTAGCTTTCATAACATAAAAAAAATAATATAAATAACAAACTGTCATTCGTCTACAAAAGCCTTTCCGTACAAAAACAATTAATAATAGTAATTAACATTCTTCAAATTAAATTAACTTATTACAATATATCGCGTGCTACTATTGGTGAATAAAATAAGAACCAATTCAGGATAACCTTAAATAGATGATATTAATTCGATACTATAATAGAATGTCATAAAAAATATATTTTACAAAAAAAAAAATCTATATAAAACGTAATTAATCATTATTTATTATTTTCTATCGTAAGAAAATGGCGTTATACAAAACTGTCATATTCAAAGCGAAGCATTTTTAAGATAATTAATGATATGTTAAAACATGTGGGTAACTAGTTATGTATTCTTACAGCCATGCAATATGAGTTGTTTTAAAATAAACATAATTTTACATTAGATATTATTAATCTTTCGTTGTTTCATTACACTATTCCGAGAACATTTCTTAACAAATATGCACAATTGTTTTATATAAATACATCCCAAAGGAATAATGTTACGCGATTTAGACTCAATACTTATTGAACGCCACAAATATCTGGTATACAAGATTCGTACTTTAAACATTGTTACTTCAAATAATTAAATCATAGCTAAATATGGACGGAGCCATTATACGCACGCAGGACGGGAGCTCTTACTGTTATTTTCTTACTAAAGAAACTTACAAAAAAACTATTTTTCAACTCGAATAGAAATATATTCATTTCATTACCAACATTTTCAATACGACTTAAGGTTACAGTTTTTGTCTCTCTATGCATAAAAAAATATTATTGAATCAACTTCACTTATTGCATGATTATTGTATTGAACCTGTAAAGATATATATTTTGCTTTAGAGCTTTTAAGTACCTTTATTTTGTTTGTCTGTTCAGTTTTAAATTATTCATATAAAGCGTATTTATATCTCTACTGAAAACTTTTATAGTTATTCTTGATTAGGACAGTTTCATCTGCAAATATTATTGTGTTACTTCGTGAAAATCATTTGTATAAATTTAAAATAGTATTGGGCCTAAAATACTGCCCTGAGGTAAATACCACAGTACAGATTGGTAGGTACGTTTAACATTTCCAACTTTTGTTAGGCGTGTGTACTGCTCTTTTGTTTTAAGATATCTTTACACCAGTCTTTTGCTACCACGAATTCCGTATCGTTCAACTTTCGAAAGAAATATGTAGTTGTTAAAAAGTCAAAACGTTTAATAATATAAAAATAATGCTACAAGGGGTTTTGTTTGTTCATGTTTACCTTTATCAATTTAACTGGTGTAAATTATGCTTACGTTGAATATATTTTTTTTAATCGAATAGCTCATCTTCTTACCCCCTTTTTAAAAAATTAGATTTTGAGACAACTCACCGTATTTAAAACAACTTGATAAAATTGTTTAATGGCTCAGATATGTATAGCGCAAGTTCTTTAAGAATATTACTCTTACCGTATTACGCCACCGTGACACTTAAATTTAGTTTTTAGTCATTTAATCAAACTTCTCATTTGCGTAACATAGCAAGACAAACAAACGGCAATTGGTTAAGTCAATAAAAAATAAATAATAAGGTCCTACTTTTGTATTTATCGTATTAAGTAATGTCATGGTTATCTATGAATTAGTTGTTGCACTTTAATACTGTTGTTAATAAAATATTTATTAAAATCTTTACGCACCTAATATGAGTCGGCGTGGCTTGAAGCGGCGCGAAGGTGTGATACAACTTGCTATTTGGTCACTATTTTTCATTGACGCACATATTGAATCTAATAATATATATATATATATATATATATATATATATATATATATATATATATATATACATTTGTAATGCTTCAAGTGTTTTTCAAAACAAATACTTTGATGAGTTAATTAAAGTAAGTTACGACAAATAATAATGTCTAGAAAACCTTACAATGTTTTGGTGAATTATGGTGGTTTACTGGACAATATTATTTGACATGAAAAACTTGTTACTTATGAGGATATACTTATTCAACAAAGGTTAGAGTTATGCCACCTCATGTCATCAGCTTCGCGTACTTTAGCAATTTGTGGAGAATGATAGTCCATATCACAAAAACCTAATAATAAAAGAAATATAAAAAGCTCTAATAAAAAAAAAAATAACGCCTTACATCATTTTGGAAAAGAGCTGATACGTTTCAACTGCTGGACCGATTTTTACCAAACATAATTAAGAAAACTGGCTTCAGAATGAAAAAAATCACAACGAAATCGGTTTATCCATTTAAGAGCTTCGATGCCACACATAAACACACATATACACATTGACTATGACACCCATCTTTTTGGATCGGAAATTAAAAAGAATTTCGAACATGGTTAAACGATTATAAAAATCTATCTTCATATAATTGTTTTTATAATTAAAGTTGAACTACCTATTGTGGACTGGTATAGTAGAAGCTTAAAGGAATAGTCTGTGACATGACTAAGAGCATCCACCAATAAGAATACAGTGTGTTGGGATCCGAGCTGAAATACACCAACGGGATAAATGTTATGTTGTTTTACTTCTACTTACTTTTTATTTTTTAATTATTTTTTTTTATTTTCTAATGTTAAAGTTCATTGTGATATATCTTATAAATTACCTGTAGATTTTTTTTAGACTTTGAAATTATTTATAGCGGTCACAAAGAAAGCAATAATAAAGATTCTCACTAATGAATATAAAGTTACACATTCAATTGCATTTAAAAAAAAAACTTTCTTTTCTTCTAAGTTACGATACAATTATGATAATTTAATAAATACCTATCACGTGTAACATAGTTACCATGGTTACAAGTCACTAATACAGCAACAGTACTTTACGGAGTAAAATGATGGAAAGGACTTCATCAACAACTACTTCGCTTCTTAATATATAATATATAAAATGTCAATTTTTAAAATAAAACAATGGTGGTCAAACAGCAAGCTGAAAAATGAAGAATATGACGAGGGAATACAAAATGCAACTTGTATTAAAGTTGATAAATTCATTGCCCACAGCGATAGTGATTGTATTATAGTAGGTCAGGGGGACACTCTGAACATATATAAACCTTATGTACAAAATATAAATACACAATTAATTTTAGAATCTAAATTTGATGAAATTATATTGCAAATAGAAACTGGGAAGTTTTTACCGTAAGTTTTAATGTTTAAGTTTTCAAATCTTTTGTGTATTTGAATAAAGATATTTTGTAACATTTATTCCATTGACTTTATTATATTGAAGGGATTCTGGTGATTGTCAGATTATTATATTACATCCAAACAGTTACGCAGTTTATGTGTTGGAAAGAAAATCTGGTCATATCGATATTGGTAAGTGCCATTGTTATTAAATGATAAAAAAGATAGAACGATGCATATAATTCAATTAAATAAGTTTTTAGAAGATAAGATTTTTGTTTTGATATTTTTCAGGGGATCAAAATTCAATTATTCCTGTTATAAAGCATTCGTTTACTAAAAAAGCCTATAGCATTGTTTGTGGCCCTTTTGGTAGTTCAAAAAGTAGACATCTTATTTGCATACAAGCCCTAGATGGTACATTAAGCTTCTTTGATCAAGATACATTTTTATATATGTGCATGTTCAATGACATTATAATACCAGGGCCGATATGCTATGTAGCTAGCAGCGATCAATTTGTTATTTGCAAGTCAACTTGGGTTCTGGAGGTTTACAGGTAGGAATTTTATTATCATAATATGAACGATAAGAGTAGACATTACTTGAGGTTGAGTAAGTAATGTGATATGGTCACATATATTGTCATTTTCAGCTATCAACAACTCAGCGAGTCAAGTGAATTAAGTGTTCGACAAATAAAAAAAAATATACCACAATGGACTTACAACGCTGGTGAAGAAATTGTATCCGTGCAAGCTATCCGTGTAAATACTGATTTTTTTGTACATAAAATAGTTCCAGCAGTCTAGTGTAGGTAGAAAAATAATTACTGGCTTCAGAAACATAATTAACGAACACATACGAACACACAATCAACTGACTTGTGTGAGAATCGAGCTCATAACCTTTCACTCAGAAGATGGAACTAACAGCACCTAAACCATTTGACCTATTTAATTTCCTGAGAATTTTTTTTGGGAGTTAGGTTAATGCTATATTAATATTTCAGACGAGCAGTAACTTTTCTAGTATTGTAGCTGTAGGTGAAAGACATCTCTACTGTTTTCAAGATAACGGTTTAATGAAATATATGCTCAGATTCGATTATATGCCTATCTGCTTTTATGCGTATTTAATTGGATGGTATTATGGCAAGTATATTATTTGCAGAATTTAAACTATACATTAAGGTACTAATACTACTATTTATATCTTAGATATGTTTTTCAGAACCAAATTCTAGATTATTAGTTATGGTAGCGTCTGAAGATTCAAAACTAAATGTTTATGAAGGCACCAAATTATTATGGTCGTGTGATTTGACGCATAAAGCTATATCAATATGCCGCTGTTTTCTAAATTCTTTATCCGGAGGTGTGGTAACGTTATCAGACGACGGAACTGTTTACGTCAGTTATTTGGGTACGGAACCAGATTTAAATACAAACGCAAATCCAGTAATTGAAGCGACGGATCCTGAAAAAATTCAATCACAAATTGATGCTGTTGAGGAGTCATTGCAGAAAGTTATGGAAGCTGAAGAAGGTATTAAAACTTTATTACATAGGTTAAATCTAAAATGTATAAAATCATCTCAATAAAATTTTCAGAAATTGAGGAGACCTATGTTGATATTGAACGTATGATAAATAGTAAAATTAATATTGGTAAACCAGTATTAAGTACTTCTGTATATGGTACGGAACCAATGACAGCATATCCAATGGTTGTACAGTTGACAACTGAGGACCCTAAATTGATTCAGAGCATACAAGTAACCTACGATTGCGTAATCCCAATAACCAGTTCGGAAACAACAGTATGTTTAGAAAATATCAATGGAACCGAGATCATTGAAACGTATATACATTTGTTGACGTGTGCTGATGTCACAGTCACTAGTATGACGGTCATTTTTACTATTATTGAGGCTTCAGGAAAGATAAGAGTAATAGAAAACAAAGTGTTTCTGCCTCTGAGTCTATTTTGTTTCCCCGTGGATGCTGTTGTGGACCATAATTTTATCCTCCCTATTAAGTTGAATCAAACTAAATTAGATTTTAGAGGAATATTTCACGGTATGTTTAATTTGATATAGATAACTTGCGAGAAAAATAACAATTATTTAAGGATTTATACTAAACAAGTAAAATATTAAAAATAAGTTAATTTTATAATAATATTACAGAATTTAACGAAGAAGAACTAATGGGTTATATAACACCTGAAAATTCTATTACATTCGCATATCGAACAACTAATAAAACTGTAACTTTAAAAATGTCTGACGATATCTGTAGAATAGAAGCGAACACTTTTTCAGAAATTTTTCCTTTAGTAGAATATTTTATGTATAACTTAAATCAAAAAACACAAATAAATGTAATGGATTTCCAAATACACTGCGACTTAACGGGAGATATCGTTAAACATATAGTACAATCATTTTTGAAAGCAATCGAAGGACATGTCAAAGAACGAATTACATTAAAACAATATGAGGTAATTTTTTTTATTAAATATTAATTGGCTGTGTAGAGATATATATATTATTTACATATCTACGCACCGAAATCTCTTCTCACACTATAACACACACATTATGCATGCACGCAGCCGCGCGCACCCACACACACACACATTTACGCATCCACACATACGCCCTCAAGCACACACAACTCCTTTGGAATGCCTTTAATATTTAATTAATAATTTATATTTTGTTGCTATAATTGTTGTTAAAAAAAATAGTCCTAGCAGTTTTTTTTATATCGTAAAAAAAACTTCTAATATGTTTATGTACGACTGTTTGATATTAAAATAAATTATCATTATTTGTTATAGGAAGAGTTGAGAGTACTTCAAAAACAGTTTACAGTGGTCCAGAAGCGTCTTTTAGTTCAATATGGTTCGTTGCCGCCGGGTGACTGTGACCCCTTGGAGTTTTTAATGAACGACACACATGAGCGTATTAAAACTGCCGCAGGACAAATAATAGAGAGAAAAGAAAATATCATGAGGTACATAAATGAATTTTATTTGAATATATATACAAAATTAAAAAATATATAATATTTCAGGGCGACTAGCGCTGTAAGAAGTACAGGACACCTCATTGTAACTATCCTAAAAGATGCTTTTTCAGACAATTTTAAAGTTAAACTTGTTGAAGATATGTTATCATTAAATATATTGAATTATGAATTTCAGGTAAGTATTTTTTGCATTCTAAATTCTTAGAAAATTGTGGTATTATTTTTTAAAATTGTTTCAGGAATGGGAGGAAGCTGTTTTTCAGGGGTCATCATATATTTTGAATATAATATTAAAAAAATCTGAAAAGGATAAAGAAAAACTTACTCCTCTAACAGATCAAGACATGCTCTCAAAGACTAACGTGAAAAAATTGTTAAAACAATTGCGTTTAATATTAGAAAAAGTGTTCAAAGAAATTAAGGATTCAACCGACACAGAGAACACAACACGCATACAAGAACTTGAAGAAATCATTTAATTACATAGAATTGCACAAACAATAAGTTTTATTGCTTACGTAATAAGGTATATATATTTCTGTATAACCACATTATGCAAAAACAAGCTTTAATCCAAGGAGGCAAAGTATAAAATAAATAATCATGCGACATGTAGCAACGTGTACAGCGCAAGGTTAAGATACAGCATGTGTACTAAAAGAAGGAGAAACTTGTCGCGTCATTTCTTCTTAGCGTCCTTCAAACCAGCTCCAGCGTTGAATTTGAAGAAGATAATGTCGCCATCATCAACTACGTAATTTCGACCTGAAAATAAATATTATTAAATAAATAAACACGCTGTATGTATGTATGTATGTAAAACAATGAACATGGTTTTGTTATATTAAAAAGGGAGGGGGGGGGGGGAAGTGTCTGTAGATGATAATTCAAACTAATCTAAGTAAAACTATTTTATGTTTCTATTGTTTGAGGAAATCTTAGGTTATTACTTAATATTAATAATAATATCATAATGTAAGGAATTGGTATTCATAATAAAATGTTTTATTGATTATAAATTGTATTTTATTTTTAATTACAATTCTTCTACATTATTATTATCATTATTTAATCCTTCAAATTAAGGCTATACTGTATACCGAAATGTCTAGCGCCGTTGGGTTAGGGTAAGATAGGAACCTGCCTGCCGCTGCCGTATGCGTGAGAGAAAGGGAAGCCAGAGGGACTGGCGCCGTCACGCGTTACGTTACGAAGGTGTTTACCCTCCCATAAGAAGTTATCACTTCAATACTAATCCCGTACAAGAGAAAAAAATCTCTATTCCTCACAAACATAGAAATAACGAATGCAAATAATATCCAAATTCGAAGAAGGGATCTGGATCACACAAACAAATGTCTCGTGTGGGCATCGAACCCAGGACATTTGGCAGAGCAGGGCCATTAACCACTATACCTTGCTGTCTGTATTTCCCCGCAGATTTGCAAGCGCTCTCCGAGCCCTCTTCTTTGAAGTCCTTGTAGTGCATGACTTCAGCCATGATGAATCCCTTCTCGAAGTCGGTGTGGATCCTGCCCGCCGCTTGAGGGGCTTTAGTACCTTTCTGTCAATTAACAAATATATTATTATAGTATTATCTTGTTAACAATTCTATACACAGAGTGAAAAAAACAATATTATCTAAATAATAGAATAGTTTACTGATTAGTTTAAAAAATACAAACGATAATATTTAAAAAAAAATTAGCTAAAGCTAAAGGCCTTCATATACATTGTTTTATTGTAGATTTCAAGTATATACCGCGAAGCTACAGCATATGTTAAATATTTTAAAATAATAATAAGTCTTATAATTTCTAAATATTTGTTATAATTTGTCCACATTGTATATATATTTAAAACAAGATCTACAGTAATATTTAATAATTATTAGTGTGGTTCAGTTACGTAATAAGCTATACCTGTATAGTCCAAGCTTTCACTTCATCAGCACCAGCTGTGAAGAAGTATTCCAATTGAAGAGCCTTGTATCCTTGCACAATGATTTTATCTAATGCACTGTAACAAAAAACAATATATACCTTTTATTATATATTCGTTGCTACTATATTTATTGTCTTTCTGTCTCAATGGCGATAATTCATGAAGTATATGATGAATTTTTTACAATTATAAAAATTTGTATAGTTTTATTTACACACATTTCATATCAATTGTTATTTTAAGTTAATATTATACCAAGTATATTTATTTCATTACTGTCATTAAAAATATATTGAAATGATGAAATTTTATTTTCTATTAGAATAACTAGCAGTAGTAGTATGCTATAGACTCATGAAGGTTCATGGCATGGCATCGGCTGGTGTTTATCATAAACAGAAAATTTTTCGAAGCGCATTTAAACAAACAAAATTTTTCCCTGTATAATATTAGAATTCGTAATCATTACTAATTAGTATTTTTTTGTAATAGCTAAGTAAAGTGACCTGGTGATATTGTTTTCCTTAAGGAACTTCTCCCTCTCGTCGGGCTCCATATCTATCAGCTTGCTCTCCAACGCCCCAGAGAAAGGTATGAGAGGAGCTCCGGGATCGTTCTTGTCGATCCATTCTTTTAATTTTGGTAACCTTAATAAATAATAAAAAAAAAACATTTTTTTTAAATAAATAATACCCGCTTTTGGATCAATTACTAATATTAGTAAAAATATCAAGTCTTTTAATATTTATTATTTGTAAATAATCTATGTATTAAAAACATTTTTTTATTACTGTGTAATAAATAGTTTTGAATAACTAGGATAAGTCCTATATAAAAATTTAATAACAAATAAATGTATAAATTTTCTTTAAAACATCAAAAAATTCTTACCATTTGTTTTTTTTCCTGATGTAATCCTTTTCTGACAAGTTGACGAGGTACAAAGCTGGTTTTGAAGTTAAAAATAGATATTTATTCAGTACCTCTATCTGAAAAATAAATAATTATATTTTAAACTATTATATATAGTAAAATATATCAATATAACATATCATATAACATACATCAGCCGCACTCCAATCACCAAATCGAATATGTTTCTTTTCGTCCACTAAAATAGTTTTAACTTTCGCCAAAGCTTCCTGTAAAAATAATTGTATTTATTAATAAAATAACTTTTTTTTTATCCTAATAATTTGGCCAAAAAATCATGAATCTTACAAATTCCGGTTTCAATTTCTTATCCCCACCACGGTTCACTACTCTATCCAATTTTTCGATATGTTGTATTAATTGTTCCTCGTCCTTCAGACGCAGTTCTTCTCCAATGGTTTCCAAGTCCCGGACTGGATTAACTTCACCGTCCACGTGAATTACACTCTCATCATCAAATGCTCCTAAAATTAATTAATTTTATGAATTGCTCACTTCACATATTTGTAATTATTTTTTATTGTAATGCACTTACTACATAAGTTAAAAATAGCATCGCAAGCCTTAATGTGAGACAAGAACGCGTTTCCAAGCCCCTGACCTTCTGCAGCTCCTTTGACCAGACCCGCTATATCTACCACGTTCAGGAATGCTGGAACTTTGCTGAAATTTATATAATTATTAACTAATCCAATATATTTTTTATGCTATTATATATATCTGGCTGCAGTCACGTAAAAACTAATGTAATTTGACCGACTAGTTTCGCACGTATTAGGCCTTTTTAATGAGAGCTGAATTCACGTCGCAATTCTTTGAGCTCATGAATAAGGGCCCCGACCTTATTCTAAACTAGTAGGCCACTTTAATTTTTTTTTACATGAGTACAGCGAAATAATTATACTGTACTTTGGAAAAGTATATGTAAATTAGACAAACATACCTCGCAGGTTTGTGATACTCGCAAAGGTAGTCATACCTCTCGTCCGGTACTGGTACCCTACTTGCTGGAATAAAAGAATTAAGTTAGTTGTGTGGTGAACACTTACTACCTTACAAATAGAAATATTTATACCCAGCAAAACTTATTCTGTTTTGTCACTTTCTCACTGACGATCTACATCAAATGTGTGAAAGTGACAAAACAGAGAATATGTTCTACTGGTTACAAATATTTTTTTTACATATTTACCTCTATTATAATAAATATAAGATATATTACATCCATGTACAAATATGTTCAAATAAGAGATACAAATAAGATAAATATCTTTATTGTCAAAATTCGGAATTTAAGAATACACTATTTGAAGAAACTAAAGAAGATGGTTTTCTTACAGTTCCAGAGTCCAATTTGTGAAGTTTGTTAATCTTTCCATAAAATTTAGGATAGCTAGCAAATGGGTTATCTATTGAACGCAAACGTAAACCTATATCAGTAATTAATTTACATCTGGCTTCATATATTTTTAAAGTTTTTGAATGAATTGGTAGCATGGCTTTATTTGCCTGGTGATTATGAATTTTTAGGTATAATGCTAAATATAGAATCCCAGAGATAGTAGTGTCTAAACCAGGATATTTTGGTCTTAAAACATTTACTAAGCAACATGCTTCAGTCAATATATTGCCCACTGTTTGCTCTAAGTATCCTAAGTGGGGCAATTTATTTAACGTCAGTTTTGGTAACCCGCTAGTGTCCTTAAAAACTTTTATGTTGCAATACATATATGGTTTCGATAAGAATTTTGACATGCATTTGGAACTGCAGAACAGATATATTTTCTTTTTGTATAAAACAGCATGATCACTTTTTCCCCTTACGAAATTTTGGGATGGAAGATTTTCTGCGTACGTTACTATACATATTCCATTTTCGTAAACTAAAGAAGTATTTATAGTGGTTATTACTGCTGGTAATTCTGGAATATCAATAGTCTTGGAACACAAAAGTTGTTCGGGATAATTGAGTACAGAATTCAAATGTTCTGGACATATCCAGTAAAACTGATGGTTGTACTGAATAACACCTTTTTTATCCGCAGGATACCCACTATGTTTTAGAATATTTTTATTAAAACATATTGGGCAAAGATTTTTATAACAAGACATCCTTTGTTGAAACATTTCGTTGGAAATACACATTACTTTGGTCGAGACAACTCTAGATTTCGCATAAGTTAAGAAATAATGTATATCTTTGTTTGTCTCTTCGATTATTGAGTAAGCTTCCGCAATACAGTTCCATTGCGATATATTGCCATTAATGGAATATAAGTTTTGTGTGTCCAAATTTATCCAATTTCTCACTATTGAACATTTCTCGAACCATTTATCATATCGATATCCAATGAATGGACGCGACAAAGGTGGCTTTTCTTTTAATATGTTATAGTAAACTTCTTTTTGGGAATTTTCTAAAATTATCTCTCGATCTGATTGAATGTCAAACATAATAAGAGGGAAAAGGCCATATCTTAAGAGTTCAGAAACTTCAAAAGGTGTTTCTGGAAAGCCATCCAAAATAAAACCATTAGTCATAGTACGGTGATCCATTGCAACAATTAAAACAGCTTTCATGATGAGATCATTCTCTATACATTTACCTTCGTTTAATAATGATATCATTGTTGACCCTAATACAGTCCAGCTCATGTTTTCTAACACATGACGGATTGCCTTACCTTTGGAAATACTAATTAATCCATACCTTTTAGCAAGTTTACCAACTAATTTGCTTTTTCCTGATTTAGGAGGGCCTATTATACCGATTCGAAGCGGATGCTCCTTGTAAGATTTTATTTGTTCGTTGTTAATATATTTGAGTGGATCCGTTCTAAATTTTTTTACGCTTTCCTCTGAAGATACGAAATAAATATATGCACGATGAATTATTGGATATATCTTACTTTTACGTTTATTCAAATTATATGGATTAAATTTTGTGTCAGGATTTTCAGAAATGAACACAGGACACATCCTATAAAATTTGCTAACAAGGAAAAATCCTTCTAATAAAAGGATTTCAGCTATATCGCAGCTTGTAATAAAGGTTTGTTCAAAGAATGAACGGCTCCTAATTCTTAGTTCAGATAGCTTGATCAAGAGGTTTCGGATGACTTTATGTAACTTTCTTTTCCCGTCTACAGATACAGTTTTAATTTTTTGTTCATAAAGAATATCCTTTAAGGTCTGAATGTTTTCATCGTCTATTTCAAAGATACTTTCCAATCTGTTATTTATTCTTTCCTGTGCGTCGTCAGCGGTCTCCCACACACTTTGGTCAATTGGTTCAGGATATTCTTGAATTAATTCATTGTAAGTTGCAAACAAATTAGCATCTACATTAGCTGATCCCGAAGGATGAGCATCAAAGATAGTGCTTTCTAGGGAAGACAGCTGTAAGGGTCCTTCTTCTTTCTCTAGAATTACAGCATTGTCTAAAATTTCATCGATAATAAGTTTTATTACCACCGTCCTTATTATAAATTGTGACCATTCCTTTTTCTCGGCGTCTAATTTATTTTTTGTCTTTAATTTGGCTTCACTCAATTGCGTCTTCCAGATTTTAAACATTTTAGGAGAAACTCTGTCCATGGTTGTCTCTGAACTACTTTCTATTTCAACCACTATATCAGGAATACAAAAACTTGATATCATATCTTCGATATCACTGGGTAGTTTTGGGTACCCGTCAATTACTACTCCTATATCATTAAATGGTTTATCATTCCACAGTTTCTTGATTAATGACTGCATTAAAACAGATAATAAGGGTGATCCACGTTCAAAATAGTTATAAATCATTCGTCGTAATTCTTGTTCATTGAACATGATGTCAGATGCGTAGTTTAAATTCTCTTCATCTAGTTGAAACTCGGCAATTTCTTCTTCGTCTGCAGTTGCATCTGTAAAACTGTTTTCATACTGCCATCCAACTTTTTTAAAATGTTTGGGAATCAAAGTTTTATTTATAAAATCATCAAAATCTATGTGCAATAACCCAAGCTCTTTTGCTATTATCTTCGAACATGACGTTTTTCCACTGCCGATGTTCCCAATTACACATACTCTAAGTGGTATGTTATTTTTGTACGGTTTATTATAACATACATATTTTGTAATATCGTGTTGAAAGAATTCTGAACTTTCTTCCTTACTGAAAAAATATAGTTTATTATCGTATGATGCTGCCAGTTCTGATTTTCCTTCCCATAAAACTCCGTGTTCGTAAAAAGCCAACGGACAGTAAATATTTGTTTCCCCTAAAAATCGCGGATCATTGTAAGTCAAAATATCTTTTGTTGATTCATTATCCTCATCTGGATTTTCAAGGCCTTCTTCTAAATTCGCACATGGTTTAAAATAACATTTACGAATTTTTAACATAACATCGTCTAGTACTTCGATATCGTTCTTGTTTTCAATTTCAACCTCAACAAAACATTTAGAATTTTCTTCTAGTTTCACTTTTAAGATATCCCACTCTTCGCGAAATTTATCTATAGCTTCAGTAAAACTTGATATTGCATTTGTATCCGGTACTTTTTCGTCAGCTGACGGTGACATCAATTCAAAAGTATCGTTAATTATATCATCTATTAAAATTTTAACATCTACATATGCATTATCTGCTGGTTTTCCATGCAAAAGTTTAGTTTTTATTAAAACATCACTTGATTGAAGGAATCTCTCTTGATGGTTCTTAATATATTTTTCTATGTTAGTATAATGCTGAAACAGATCTGCGTCTATTTCCCTATTTTCTATTAATCCTATAGTGTAGTCAGGTAAGAGATTAGAATCTGCTAAATGGCCCCAATACTCTTGGTCAGACGGAAAACCATCGATTACAAATTTTCCATATGTGTTACCTGGTGCATCCAAAGATTCACTATCAAGATTTTTAATAATTTGTATTATTTCATTCATTATTTCTTCAACTGTCGGTTCAATATCTTTTTGTAAGTCGTTGGCCACAATGTATGCGGCAATTTCGTGTGTTACGTCTTCGTCTCCAAGATTTGGTAATTTTGGTTTGCTTGTTTCATTTTTTAAGTCCGGAGGCGCACAATTTAATAAAACCTGTTTGTCTTTAAGAGCATTTTCACATTCCGATAAGTCATCTATGGGCAAAAAGAAAAGCTGAGTCCTTAAAGCCTCAAATTTTTTGTAAAGGGTAGGAGATTCCTTAAGATTTTCTTCGCCTACAGTTACTTTTACTAAAAGTGGAATGTATGAAGATAACGCACTAGACACCCTATTATACCATGTATTTAAATCAGATGTTCTTTGTAGTTCCATAGCCTGCCACTTTGTAAATCGATTATCTTCAATTGTAGCTATGATTTCTGATAAAATATTTTTAGCATAATGGTCATATTTTTTTTGTTTTTCTGTCTTTAAAATAGATGAATAACAAATGATAGGGGCCGTAAATAGCCATGACAAGCAATTAGCAATCATAGTTTTACCTGAGCTCTTAGTACCTAAAATAACAACTCGACAAGTTGGTTCTAAATACTTAAGTTGTAGATAAGGTCTAGGGTTTCTACAAAAGGACACCATGGCGTTAAGTGTAGATAATAAATATACGTGTTTAAAAAATATAACTGCAAATTTTGGATTTCCCTGTATTGATCGTCTTTTTTGAAGATCTACTGGACATCTATTGTACCAAAGTGAAGCATATCGATTAAAGCGCATGACTCCACTACGGATGACATTTAGTTCTTCTACCATCTTCCAAAATTCTTCTAAGTCCTCAGGAGGTTCTTCAATATATAATGGTTCTGGGATAAGTACTGGTTTAATAGGCATGAGCAATAATCTCTCCATCACAATATTCATCATTTCATGGGGACTAGTTCTTCCATCTACTTTTATAAGAGAATTTGGACTAAAATCCTTTAATTTATGTTCTATAACAGGCGCAATATAATTTTTATAGTTGCATATTTGATCCATAACATGTTTCTTAAAGTTTATGGGTTGTTTACAATTATATTTCGGATTAAAAGTATGAATATCAATTGGTTTTACGTAATCTATCATACTGTAATTAGTTGGCCATCGGACTTCGTTGTCGACATTCGTTGCAAACGGCGCAAAGGAACTTGAACTATTTATGTAATTAAAAAATTTGTGGCTTCTTTTAATAATTGTATCTAAATTTGGACTAGATATATATATGATAATATCTGGTTTGAAATTAAATAGATCTTGTATTTGGTGTAATAATAAACTTTCTTTTGTTGTGGAGTGTGCTTTAGACATAAATATATGATTACTACATGAATCTAATACAAATTTTGGCAATTCTACTACAATTTCCTCAATTTCCTCAATCTCCTCAGCTTCTTGCTCTTGTTCTTGCTCTTCTTCAACTTCTATTTCACCAGCTTCCTCCTCTACACTACTATGAGAAGATCGGGGTGAACCTTTTTTAGCCCTTTTTGGCTTTTTCTTTTTTAAATTGGACATCAAATCAGAAAGAAAATCATCTGTTACTGAGAGAGTTTCCTCAGCATATAAGTTATCGACTAAATATTGCAAATTCTTATTAGATGTGACCAATGGCAGACCAGATATAATAAAACCACGATGTTTAACTGCAGGAGATTGCAGTTTTTTCTTCATAAGGCTTAAAATAATATCACTCTTGCTGACTTTATTGTGCCTCATATTGAAATCTAAACATTTACCAACGGGACTATTTTGGTCCATTTCATCAATCAAAACATTTTTTGGACATAAGTGTAGACAATTAATTTTCTTAGATAATGCTTCTCCCAAGTTGTAGCAACCTGTTCCTTGTTTTCCAAGAATCAGAAATGTTTTGGGCTTGGACTGCAAATATGCTTCTTGTGCATCACTATCAGTCCAACCTGTATAATAATCCAGCTGATCCGGCAGATCAATTTCAGTGTTATCTAAACCAATTACAGCAGCCGCCAAGGGCCTCTTACGATCGTCGTCAAAATCTTTATATACAAAAATATTGTGACCACTGTTATCCACAACACCGTTATGAACACTTAACTCTTTAATACCATATATATCATTTAACTCAATGTTATTATTTTTTAAATGTTTATTTTGAGTCATTTTTACAGATATAAAAAACAATATTCCAATAGCACAATAATTATTTTTTTAAATAACTGATATGTCAATTTAAATGTCATAATTATTTTTTCAGTATTTAGAAATAAGTAAACTAATACTTGGCAAATAGGTTGCTATTAAAAAGAGACATGACACTTTCTTAAGATTAATGCTTTTAAATGTTTAATCCGGTGAATATTAAATTAAAGTAATTGCTTTTTATTTATTTAGACGTTAAAGTTATATTTATGAAAAAACAATTTGCATAAATTACATCCTGGTGTTATTATTTCTAGTAATATAAGTTATACTTCATTTTGTATTGCCTTTGAAGAGCATATTTACTATGTCAGACTATTAGTTTTTAAATGCATAATTCATGAAATCAAGCAGCATGCAAGCACAAATTGGTAGAGCAACAGGATGATTTCCCAGAGGTTTAAAATTCTGCTTGTATCAATAAATTTTTCATTCTATAGTTCTTTAAACTAGTCATGATATATTCTTTTTCTTAATTTATAATACACAATTAATCTACATCATATAATAAAATAAAATTATTTTAAATAAAAACATGGTACTTATTTTCATTAGGATCGATGGTACAGAAGGGGAAATTTTCAGCTGCAGCTTGACTTTTTGTTAGCACATTGAAGAATGTTGACTTGCCCACATTAGGCACTCCTACAATACCAACTTTTAAGTTAGTGCCCACTCTCCCAATGAGTGGTTTCTTTTCTGGTTCTTCAACCTTTTTAGGAGGCATTCTGAAAGAAAATATAAAATTAATTAGCTTAGAACATATAGAATCTAGATGAGTTTTAGTAAATAAAAAAAATATTCTCAGAAACTACATTTATGTCATATTATTAACATTTGGACGATATCAATTTCTGGTATAATAATAACTTAAGTATATTTTACAATTTTACTCTGATAAAATCAGGGTAAAATTGTACAATTAGTTTTGTTTCTGAAAGTTGTGAAACATGTTACAATATTAGTTATGTTATAAGACACTTTCGTCTTATAACATAAGTTTTATAATAAATAATAATAAAATAACATGAAATTATTTTCAATAAATGGACTCTTTACGTCACATTCTATACTATTCTATATAATACTGTCGATTATAATTAGAATAAGAATAAATTCAATATTGGACATTATATACAAAATGTTTATAAAATAAGGTCTTTAAATGTTTAAATAATTAAATTCTTTAATATTTTTTGAGTTTTATAGTTTACACGTGGAGATGTTTTAATTAATTATCAAAGATTACTGAAAGATGCGGTAAAGAAAGTAACCTATGAACTTTGATTTTTTTGTTAATATCACTTATTTTGTAATAGTAAACCACAATCAACCAAACTTACTTTTAAATTATTTTATAAAAAAAAGTTATTGTTATTGTGAAGATATAATTAATTAAAATACACACTGATACACTGACTACCGTGCGGTATCAATAGGTATCCATTTACATCAAATGTCAAATGACATTGACAAGAATTTTTTGTAAATTACATTGCACTTAAAACATGTTTAAAGACTAAAATAAATGAACATTTTATTTATTTATTTATGCACCAGAAAAATTTTACAATACTTTATAAAATAAAAAAAAATTTGTACATAGGATAACTTATCTCTATCAAGAGATCTCTTCCAGTTACCCATCACAGTGAAAGTAAACAAGAATACAACAACAGTAGGTGGGTACATTATTAAAAAATAACACTTAACTAATAACAACACTAATAGATAAAAGTAAACTATAATATTGTCTATAAATATACATATAATAAACTAAAAATATGATAAATAGATAGGTAATATATAATATATACACATAAAATATATACAATATGTATAACTAAATATATAAAATGCAAATATAGAAATAAATATTTATTATAATAACATACATAAAGAGAGATAGTGCTTCTTCAACCTATATTTGAAAGAATTAAGAGTGGGACTATCACAAACTTCAGGAGGTAACGAATTCCATAATCGCGCTGCTTGTACTGTGAAGGATTTAGAGTAGTAAGCCGAGTTAAAGCGGGGTACGTCGAGCCGTTTGTATATCACACACGAACGAGACGGTCTGTCGTGTGGTGTTGCTACATTAAAACGCTGGCGTAAGTAGATTGGTCCAGAGTTTTTCAAAATATTAAAAAGGGTTGTTAACGTATGCATATTCCGGCGAAAACGGATAGGGAGCCACTTTAATTGACGTCGGAAGTCGGATATATGATCGAATTTACGTAGTCCGTATATAAAACGAATACATAAATTGTGAAGACGATCTAATTTGTCTAGCAGCTCCTCTGTAGCATCTAGATAGCAAACATCAGCGTAGTCGAGAATGGGGAGTAATAGAGATTGGGCTAAGAGTTTTTTTGTTTGAAAGGGGAGAAAGTTTTGAAGGCGCCTCAAGGAGTGAAGTGAGTAGTGAAGACGTTTACTTACTTCGTTTATGTGCGGTGACCAAGACAAGTTGCAGTCAATAGTTAGACCCAGATTTTTAGCTGTGTCAGAAAGTGAGATTGTAGTGGTGTCATAAGTAATAGGAAGTAATGTGTTAAAGTCAATCTTACTTCGCAGTTGCCTGCTTCCTATAATCAGAGCTTGAGATTTCTTAGGGTTTATCAAGAGACCAAATTCTCCAGTCCATTGTTTGATGCGCTTGAGGTCCTCATTGACAGCTTCTATTTCTGCATCAAGTTCATGTAGATAAGCGTGCCTGTATAATTGCAAATCATCTGCATAAAGATGGTAGGGAGAAGTAATAGTTTTAGTGATTTCATTTATGAATAAGGAGAAAAGCAAAGGAGATAGAACGCCGCCTTGCGGAACACCAGCAGTAAGATCAGCCCAAGTTGAGAAATTCTCGTCGGAGCAGATAACCTGCTGGCGTCCATAAAGGTATGACCTGAACCATTCAATCACGGGTGGAGATATGTTAAGAGAGCGTAGAATAGCGAGCATAATACCAAAGTCGACTGAGTTAAAAGCATTGCTAAAGTCAAGAAGAATTAATATGGTAACCTTTTTGTTATCCATGGCAAAGCGAATATCCTCAGTGATCTTAAGTAGTGCTGTGGAAGTGCTGTGGAAATTGCGGAAACCGGATTGAAAAGGGTTAATTAGGTTATGGGTGTTTAGGAAGTACGTAAGCTGTTGGAAAACAACACTTTCGAGGATTTTAGATAGAATGGGTAATATAGATATGGGACGAAAGTGAGATGGAGATGATGGATTATTACATTTGGGTATGGGAACAACATGAGCCGTTTTCCAAATTGTGGGAAAGGAATTGGAAGTAAGAGAGAAATTCAAAATGTAAGTGATCACTTCCAATACATGATCAAGGATTGGTAGCAGCATATCACGACTAATGTCATCATTACCTATGGCTTTTGTTGTAAAGGATAGGATGCTCTTCTTAACATCACACTCCGTGACCTTCCGAAATATAAAAGGATTGCAACCGGGTTGGGGAATCAAGACATTTTGTTATAATTCAATAATAATTCCTTTAAATATTTTATGTGAATATTAGATAATTATTTGATTGTTATCGACGATTTGTCTTTTTTCAGTATCTATTATTTAATACCTACATAATAATATTTATAATTTTCATAAAAAAAACTCGCTTACAACAAGACTATTAAGTTTTTCGCATAAATACTAAGAAAAGGTATATTAAAAAGCAATAACTTGTATATTATTTTAATAAATTCGATATATAATTAATACTAAATTATGAAGAATAAGAACTGCAAATAAGTTGAAATTTTCTAAATTTGTTCATATTTCTTTTTCTATGGAATAAAAGATTACTAAAAGAGCAAAATATACATAAAATAATAATATAACATACATGTTCTTAATCACCTGATTTGACGTAAAATATTCATATTTTATTTTAAGATATTAATGGCTTCATATAAAAAATATAATCATGGAAAGTTTCATTTTATAAACAAAGATTAGCCAAAAATATTTCAAGCTTTTTGGCAATGTTTATTTTTTTTTAAATAATTTTAACTGTGATAATGAAGTAATAAAAAAAATATATACTACCTAAATAAAGAAACCATTTTATTACACATTTATTTAACAAATTAACAATTAGGTAGTAAGAGCGGCCCATGGTGGAGACATTGGAGCTGGGTTTTGTAGGTATGACATTACAACTGCAGATATTGACAGCATAAAAGAGCTAACAATCTGAAACAAAAACAAGTTGATCATAAAGAAAACGCATAAACAAACCAGACCTCAGATGGTTACAAGAGGGACTTAAGTAATCTCAATATCTTTTTTTATTTTATATTTATATAAAATTCTAATTAGTTTCCCAAGAAGCATGTTTAAAGGCAAATTTAAACATTATTCATATTACAATAAAAGTATCTTACATATAACTCACTATTATTATTTTTTTTAATTTAAACCCAATGTTTCGAATGGTTTGAGCAATAATATAATAAACGATAGTTATATACGGTAAATAGTTTTATAGATATGTATATAGCACTCATGAAGATCTTAGAAAAATTAATGCACATTGTTGACCAATATGTACCTGTTTAGTGTCATCTGACACTCGAGAATTGGCAAAACTTATGCTTGAACAGAAGATTGCTATCCATGCACACCACTTAAGGCGTATCATTAATCCACACATTGAAAACACCATACCTAAAATAATTATGCACATTTATTAGTTAGAAAATCGAAATAAAATTCTTGAGAATGAAAATTCTGTTATACCAGTAATAAGAACTATATTAAAGTATATCCAATATCATAATTATAATAGAATTATGTAGGTCAGGGCTTAAAGTCATACCAAGAATATTCATATAATCAGTAGTCAGATCCTCTGCTGGAGCAGAAGATGGTGGTGGTGGCTTAAACCGACGCTCACGATCAGCGCGCCTCGGGTCCATAGTTATCTGAGTCTGAAATAAGCAACATAATTCTATTAGATAACATAATAGCAAAATAAACATACATTTGCTTTATCCTTCAAGGTTATTACAAATTTGTTACTTGGATTAACTTATTAAAAACATTTTGTTACACACTTTTTGCGTTTTTATTAGTGGCCCGCAAATAATTACTTCTTTATTTTACTAATTGTAAATAAAATGATTATAAGCTGTTACACATAATATATTATAGGTTTCTTTTATTATTCAGGTAAAGGTATGAATTAAGTTTCAAAATATCAATTATCTTTTAGACAAATAATAATTATTAATGGTTAATAATCAATAATGATTGTCTAAAATTGAAGTCAGAATTGCAAGGAATAAACTTTGAAGACATAAATTACAAACGTCACAGTCAAATTTGATTGACACAGGCGCTGTAACATGAGACGTTTGCGGTATGTTCATTATTTATGGTATTTTGTCTATGAACTTCTAAAATAATTATCTTTCTGGATAATTCAAAAGTTTTTTTATTAATCTTTTTTATTTTTTCTCATTATAAATGACACTTAGATCCTTTTCAATTAATTTATTTTAATAAACAAGTATTCACTCTCATTTTCTTCTATCATGTGGATGTAGTTATTTATAACTACAACACCATAATTTTGGGGAGCAACTTTAGAAGTTATTCTTTTTCTTACAAACTTACATATAGTTGCTAATAACAAATAACTCCGTCTATGTCTTTAAATGATTTAAAATTATATTGTATCTAAATTAATTGTTTTTTCTTTTGAAACTTACTTTATCATATTGACAAAATTGACAAATGCTAATTGATAAACGTTACTTTAGTTTAAATAAGATTTTCTAAATTTTAAAATGTAATTGATTGTTATTGTGATCTTTAAGTATAATGGTGAGCCTATGTTACATTCTTTATCACCCATATGTTTAAAATAATTTAAAGAAAAAATTTCAAACATTTTCAAACACTTATTAGCTGAAATCGGTTTTGTTTAACTGAAAGCAACCTTGAAACCTATGTAATTAAAACCTTAATAAAGCTAAATTTGTTGACAACTTTAGTTTATATTCAGGTGAGGTGCTTATATCGTCAGACGCATTGTGGATGGTTTCTAGTCGAACACGTCGTGGACCAGGTGAGGGTGAGGATCTTTAACATTCGATTGTGGGATCGAAACGTGGAAAACGTGGTTTTGAATCTAGAGACATCCTTGCTGACAAAGATATACGACAGTGCAAATTTCCTAAATGTAATTTTTTTTATACTCGGGAATCTTTTTCGGCTTAAGATTTTTTATACAAAAATAAAAAGTAATTGCTCAGTTTTATCAACCTTTGGAAAATTTAGCTGTTGATGTTATTCAACCCGTAGGTACAACAATAATCTTAAACTATATTACCTATCAGTAAACAGATATACGGTTCCTTCTTAATTTATATTCAACATAGATATCTTAACTAATCTCGATGTTAGGAATGATAAACTCTAAAATATTTCAAACGCACTCACGCTACTTATTATATAAGTGCTAATGCTTCAGAACAAAAATTTAGCATTTTTCAATATATACTTGTAGTATGTATATGTTAAGACATTTAAATTTAATGTAACCAAAAGTTGTTCGCCAATTGTTTATTAAATATTTTTGACGTTTGTGAAACAGAGACAACATTTAAAAAATACCTGACTGAGTTTATAGTGCGGTTAAATTTTAAGTTGGAGTGTTTTTTTTTTCAAAAGAGCTTATTTTGTAAAAAAAAACTCTCCAAAATAGCTCTCCTGACTCTAAGTGACCACTGATATTAAATATATTTGGAAAAGATATAAATGAATGAGTAAAACTACAAAAATTAAAAGATGAAAAAATCTGGACTCGTAACAAAAGGGAATAAAAGGTAGAATTACTATTATTCAGATAAATATTACAAGAGCGAATGTGTTTATCAGACATTAGACTTCTTAGGGCTATGAAAATGAAATGAGGTATTTTCGAAATCAGTATTGTGCTATATAAATAAAAAAAAATGTGATATAAAGCAACTATTTTTTTACCTTTACAATTGCAAATGAGGTCGCTGGCAAATGCTAGTACAAAATAAACATACCTTAATTTTTTTGTTTTATTAATAGCAAATTTTTTTTTAAATAAAACGCCTTTGGCTTGTTTACCACAAATAGATATATGGTGTCGCGAACTTTTATTTAGACCTACTAAAGAATTTGTTTACAACATTGTATCAACATAGCACCTACTGACACCAACGCATTCGAAGAAAACGGCGCAGCGGTGCTCTTCTTCGGATTAATTGATTTCTCGTGGAAATGACATATTTTCCAACAGTAACAAGCAGCCTGTGTCGTTTTTTCTGTTTACGTCAAATTTCATAAAAATCGATTCAGTGGTTTAAGCGGGAAAACGTAACAAACATACAAACAGGTTTACTTTCGAACTTATAATAGTATGGATCTAAGATCGAATAATTCTTTAGTAGTTTTATTCTAAGGCGTCTTATAATGTACTGTATATGTAAGTTATTTAACAATTGATAGTTATCAACAGTTCATTCAAAAGTAATATAACATCTTAAGCAAACGAAAATTACTTTAAAAGTAAATATTAAATGGCTGAAGCAGATAAAAACGATTTTTTTTTAGTGAAATAAAAATAAACTATTTTTATTTACTTTGTCAGGGATATCTTTAGACTTAGGAGACTCCTTAACTCTACGATTTATAATTTTTATTACCAGGGTCGTATATAATACATGAGTAGTGGTGTATAACTTATTTTCACACATAATATATTTAACCTGCTCTCATCGCTAGGTAGTTATTGTAAAAAACAACTAACTGAAAATACTACTTCTGACGGCGGAGGAGTCACTTTATATAAACAGCAATAAGGTAACAGTACCTCTCGTAACTTGATCCCAGGTAAGGTTAGTAATGATAGTATGGTATTAATACTCATATGGAAACAAAATAAATGAAATTCTCAATTTAAAATATTTTTATATTATATATAATGATAAATCCTGCTTCATGTTTGATATACAAAAAACTATTTCATTTACTAGTAAACTACATCTATAGAGTTTTTAAAAAAGCAACAGGAAACTAAACAAAAATTTAAGATAATTTTAAATAATTTCAGATTTCAAATACTAAAAATAACGACCTTGAGTTACATAGATATCTATTCTAAATTGTACCTGTACTCTACGGTCATATCTTGTACATTACTTCAAGATAATTTGCGGGCATCGGGCAACATCGGAAAATATTGGAGAACATCGGTTAACATCGGCAAACCTTGTATCAGTATTGAAAGCTAGAGACACAAGCGCTACTGTTTTGTTATACAAACAATAATTATCGATTTTGACTATTTGAGTTTTAAGTAGGTGATTGCAATATGAATATATTAATTTATAATTGAAATTATTATTATATTACTATTAATGCAATTCTATTAATAGGATCTTGGTATTGTTAAAAAAAATTTACTTGTCGATTGATTGTTGTAAAGTTTGATTGACTTAAATGTATTTTTAGAAGCAAATTACACAATATCGTTATATCTCCTAGAAATAATGGTTAGGGATAATTAGTATAATTGGTTATGCCATTAACTGTATAGATGTGTCGGTCTTCGGAAACAAGAAGATAGCCGATGCCCAATACGATGGGAACCAAGAGTACGATGTACTGGGTTCGATGAGAACTATAGAAATACACATACTTTAAACTGAAGTGGTATTATTTTATTTTCCAATTTACTAAACACTAGGTCAACTAGGCTATCATATTGCAAAATGGCTTATAGGTCATTGTTATGCATAATGCATATTTTTTTTCAGGGTCCAATAATACTTTGCAAAGTAATAGCTGCTTTAGTCAAAACCCACATACCATACTATATTTAAGTATCTGTTGTAGTGCCTACTTAGGTAGGGGTCTCTAATTCCTATATATTTAGATACATATATGGTCTAAATGTTACCGAAATAATGGCTGAATTATGCAAATTCAGTGAATTAATGTAAGTGTCGTAAAAAATAAAAATATTTAGTGTTCTAGTGATGGACGCGGGTGAATACTATTGGCTGGCGGTCCAACGCCCACCGCCCGCGGCATACACGCAACGCCTTGCACTCTCATGAAATAAAAAATAGAAATACAATACAATTCCCCATGCCATTATAAAATATCAATAGTCTTTGTCTTGTTTATTAAATGCCACGTTAAATTCTATAGTTATTACCTACTTCGGCTACTGAGGATTCCCAGGTATGAAAGTATGTAATGAAATAAATGAGAAACGAAAAGTTAACAAAAAAATTATAATTATAAAGGTTTTTTTCCCTATCCCTCATTACTACGAGCAAATAAAAACAATACAAACGCATAGCACAGAGGGAAATGTCTGCAATTATCAGAATGTGAGTGAAGCGTAACGCGGGGGCGGAGGCCGGCCACAATCATGCCACAATTAACTAATATGGCGGATTAATCACTAGTTCAACGGTTTCTCCTGGCAGAATATGTGGTTATGGGTTTCAATTCAATTAAGTACTTCACTTTTAAAATGATAGAACTTGGAATAACGAATGTTAACTTGAATATTTCCATTGAATGTTTAATCTATACTAATAATGTCAGTTTTGACAATGACATAATCTAATATATAAAATGTCAAGTAATTATTTATAAAAATAATTTTAATTTGACTAAGTATTTACCTGTAAATTAATTAAAATGATTATTAAATAATAATTATAATATAGCTTCATCCGTCGGTCTGTCTCCCCATATCTAAATAATAAGCCTACTCGCACATTACACACACACACACACTTTATTGGAGATTAAAAAAAACAATGAAAAAACTTATAATATTAAATAAAACAACATGAAAACAGAAAATTATGCAAAGGCGGTCTTATTGCTAGAAGAAATCTCTGACAGACAACCTTTAGGTGAAAGGATTTGAATAGAAAGTACGGGATTATAGAGCAATTAAAAAATAATAATAATAATATTTAATAGCGTACTATTACTGTAGCGTGTATATTATTTTACTAACACATAAAACATAAGAATTACATTTATATTAATTTATATTGAAAATCAAAAGGTTCAAAATATTTTTTCCAAATATAAATTTAACTAAGTCTTAACCATTATTAAGCAACTATAGTATTCCATAGAATTGATACGCTTTTGTAATGTTTTTGATGTTGTGACTTCAAGTCCACTTTGAAACCTGATGAATCATTTAATATACTTGAATTAGGTTTCATGAACAAGGCGTCTTTTAATACAACCGTATACCGCTGGAATAAACGGTTTAATTGCGGTGCTGAAATTTAAATGATGACGTAAGTCCTCGTTTGACTGATGCTTTGTAAAACCTTATAAGATAAAGTACAAAAATTGTTTGAACCGACGTCGAATCAAGAACCAGGAGATTCAGTATATTAGCTTATTTTGCAAAAATTTTTTTTAACGGGGTTTTAGTCAAATGCCATAAGACTGAAAATAACGAAGTATTATCATCATCATCAGTGGCACCATCAACATTTGCCAGAAGTTTTCATACTTGTAAACTAGAAGCAACTGAAACTTCAAATTACTTTTGCTCCGTGAAGGCAAACGCCCTCGTACGCCGCAATCTAGAAAAACTTCCTAGAAACAACACTGTTAAAATTTTTGTTAATATTGTTTGTATTATGAGTGTCTTAGAAGGTATTTAGTTTTAGATACACCAGTTTTTGTAAGTATACCTCACAGATATGGATAATTTTTCGAAGTGAAAAACATCCTGTTTCATATAACTATTACCACAACAACATACATATCTTAAAATCGGTCGTTTTTTAATATTGTAATTACAATATATAAATACTTAATTATGTTTTTCCTAGAAAGTGTGGATTTTTAAAAGTATTTTTTTTTTATTTTTGACTGAGATAATAGCTGTAAAGGCTGTAATCATATCCAATTTCAAAATCGGTATTCAATTTTATCGCAACAAAAACAGACAAACAAATAAATAAATATAAATAAGTAATACATTTTATTGTCGTTAAATTACTATTTTTTTATTATTTAAAACTGTGTCTTATTGGTCAAAAGAAAAACTTTACTTATATTAAGTTAAATGTTAAATACGAATACTGAAAATGAATAAAGTAATTCCTTTTAATATCTTATCTGTCTGGGGTACGACACTCGAAATTAGTACATCCGGTTAGAAAAATAAAAAAAAATACCAAGAAAAGGAATAAAATAAAGAGGTTTTATCATTTTGGCGCTAAATGTAGAATGACTTGCAGTTTTAAAATTGCTACGATATCTGTTGAACAAACTCAGTTTCGCTGGCGACCTACTATTAATTTAGTTTCCCATATTATTTTTAATCTGAATTAAAATAATCATCTCACATAATTATACTACAATTTGTTTTTATTGGAATATGAATCAAAGGTCATTGTTGCAAAATGAAGTCAAATTACGTGAAGAACCTAATTTTATTAGCGATTTGAGCTAATGTAGGTCATTAGGGTTCGTAGCGGATAAAACAATGCCTGGCTGTTATTTAGATAAGATATTTATTATTTAAATCGTTGCAGCGGGTACGAGCGTTAAGTATAGACGACGAGTTAGTAATTCGTTAATCAATGGTTATCAGAACATGTACAAGGTCAATGGCGAGACTCAACGAGATTTTCACTGCGTCACTGGCGTCTTGTATAACTAGCCGTTACTTGCGGTTTCACCCGCGGATTAACAATTAATTTTATTTACAAATAGCATATCTAAGAGCAGCAGCAGTAACATAGCGCTCTAGTAGCTAGATTACGTATACGGTATGTCAGAAGGTTAGCGTGTTTGTTCAAACAAACTTTTCTATTTTATAATTTTAGCATAGATTAATAATATAATAATATATAAAACATTTTATTTGAATAGTTACAAAAACCTGTACAACTCTAGATTTTAAAGCTATATAGGTATACCTACAGAAGTGAATACAAAATTACTTAAAAATGTATTAATTGTATTCTAACCTAAACTATTTTATTTATATAAATGAATGTCTAATATCCGATAACAAATTTATAATATATTGATATACATTTGCCTGAATAAATCACCTACCGCATACTTTAAACGCATAAAAATATAAAGATATTCAGGACTTAACTCCATTAAAATAAAAAAAAGTTTTATATATAATTTATTCAAACGACAAAATAATAAACCATATGTAACTGTGAATGAAGCCATATTAAAATAAAAGGTTTATTTAAATATTAAATATATATTTTAAATAATGTTGACAAGTAACGGTTATGAAACACGAGTAAGTTTTAAACCTCACGCGCTGACTTGTCGCTAAAATCTTGCGGGGCGGAGTTCTTTATTACAATGAGAATCCCGGAGAGTCTAAGGATTCCTAATTCCAGGGTGAGGGTTCCACTTCCGTTGCCTGCTGGTCCGTAAATTGCCGAAGAAAGGGTAACTCGCGCCGCCATTGTCAACCGATTCGTACGAATAAAACACATTTAACAACGTGTAGCCGATCGAATCTTTGTCCCGTTACGCACTCCTTAATTATGTGGAACAGTGAAAGGGTCATATTTTCTATTAAATTTGTACAATAACACACATGGTGTGTTTTATTCGCCTTTTGTGAAACGTAATTGTTGGTTTTGTTGTTATTGTAATAGATTCGATATCTCTGATGTTGCATGATTGTTTTAGAATCTAGAATAATCTTGAATATTTCTTAAGATAACCCCGTTTATCACAATCAATTTTTTTCATTGCAAAGCTTGTAGGTACTTCAATGAATAGCAAATAGTGGTTTTTACACAATTTTTAATTTTTAACACATTTTTAACATTTCAACCAACTGGTAAAATAAAAAGTTTTTTTGACTAACTTGTAATATAACTATAAAATAATTAAGAATACGTTTGTAATTCATTACTTTCAATGAAAATTATTAAACTTTTTAAGATCTTTCATTTAAGTATATATGTTTCTACGTTTATATACGCTTACCCTATAAGTTATATTTTATTTTATCTGTATGAGAGCATCCTGTAGTTCAATATGCAGTGGCAGGGCGAGTGCACCGTTGTTCCCTCATGAGCATATTACTATAATCATAACACACGTAATGCGGTAAATGATAGGTACTAGAACTGAAAACATATGCTTTGTAACTCATTCGTTCCAGTAGGTCACTTTATAGACTCGTTTGTTTAGGGGCTCGTAAAACTGTACTCCATCTTGTTAAATGAATGAGGAATTTAGCAATATATTTTAAATTTGTTCCTATACTTTATATTATCACAAAATAAACACACATGTAGTGTAACACATACATACGTGTATAAGATAGTGCTCATGTATTTTAACACACACATGCATATTAGATAGCGCTCAGGTTCAACTTATTATGCAGCATCCATGAAGAGATACCGCGGCCTGTCATTACTACAAATGGAGGCAAATTGCTCACATCTAACGCACTGCCGATAATGCCAACTGCCGTAAAACATGACTCGCTTCGCTTCAGCATTAGCGAACTGTATGCTAATCAGCATTCTGAACTCACGCGGGGAACATTATGAATTCATGTTTGTAAGAGTTCCAGGTAGCGAAATAGAAATATCATTATTACATACCTCATGTAATTTATATTGTACTCTGTTACTAGAATTAAACAAAAGATACACAAACATTTTTATTTGTTTGTTTTAGTGTTTAATACTTAGTTACTACAAAATTAAAAAATAATGAAAGAAAACACAGGAACAGGTGTTGTAATTCTAGTAAGGATTTCATTAATAATTTAGATTTTATTTTAAAAATAGCTTGCAGTAAAAATGTGCAAAACAAAAACCTTGCATAACAATAAATTCTCGCATGAGCTGAAGTAATGACAAGAGAATGACATCAGAAATGAAAATTATTTTTAATCGCATCCAATTTGCATGCGTGAGGGAACAACACTAACCACTGGTCCAGGGCAAGCGAACCGTGATATCAATTAAACACAACCCTATACTTCACTCATACTACACTGCATAACCTAAATGTCTAGTGTTCAATTGACAGGTGACATATACATAGTGAAGTAATGACAATTTTATTTTTTATAATATAAGTAGATAATGATTGAATGATACAATGACTTAAAGTGTAAACAAATGTTCTTAAATACATTTTTCTTTCATTTAATTTAATTATTTTTCTATCAAACAACTGATCAAAATTAACTACGACTAAAAATTAATTGTACGTTTATAGGTATTTTTTTATATTATTTATTAATTTCTTTTCACACACCTACACAATTTTAACTAGGACGATAATATAATTACGTCATCAGTAAGTTATAGAATCTTATAAGTATGTAGACTACCGCTATAAATAAATTAATAACACAATTATAAGAGTTAACCAATTGCGGTCTAACATTTGTAAACAAAAATGGTTTCTGAACGAAAACTGAAACTAATATTTTAATAAACTAATAAAAAACTCTTCGTTTGTTACTCATTAATACTGTACGTAAAAACGGCGCCTCTATGCTTCTTAAGGGAGGTACTTATATTATACTTTGAGATTTAAATAGTCTAATCAAATCCGTTTTCCCCTTTCGTTGTATCTCAAAGCTTCTAGTTCGCAGTCATAAATGACTTCCTAAAGGTAAATCTATGTTTTTACGAATGTCTATTGATAAAGTTCTATTAAACAAATGAACTGTTGGTCCTCTTTTTCCAGTCGCATAAAGAAAAGGCATCAGTATTAAGTATAAATCTATGTACCCTTTGTTTATAAATACTTCAATGTGTTTTAATCTAGAATAACGCAAAACAACGTTTTCTTGTTGAACTGGTTTTTATAATATTACTATAACAACTTGAACATAGCTTATCTTATCGATGACATAGCATAGGTAAATTAATGTAGATTACAAGTAACTAGATAAATTTTTTACACATATTTTTTTAAATGAGTTTTTTTTAACTATTTCCTTCATACTCTTTGAAACTCAGTCTTCAAATATATGAAACAATATATTATCATTGAATATAATATTTTTTTCCTAGGAAATTATAGGTTTTTTCCGAACTCTGTCGCTCGAGCTCCAGAATAAAGAAAGTAGCGACTTTCTTGCTTCTCGAGCTGCGAAACTCAAGAATTAAATAAAGTTGGTCAAAATCTACGTAAACGTAGAACTGACTTTAACATCAAATCCAATTCGTGTTCATCAGCTATAATAATTTGTTTGTTATTATTAGTAATGTTTCAATAAATTAGTATTCCTATTTGATCGCGTGTTCAACTACGATGTTAATTTTAAACAATTGCTAACAAAGAGTAATTTACGTTTCACAGTTGAAGAGCTCCATTTCATTCTTACAAAGGGTTTTCACATTTGATAAAATGAAACAGAGCTATCGGCGATCAGAGTTTCTGTTCTCAAATTATTTAGATTGCGTTTAATTTGCATACGGGCGGAGAGCCGCAGGCGAGCGCCGCCCGCCGTTACTACCCCTGTACTTTTCTGTAATGTTTTCGCCATTTTCAACAAAATTCCACACAAATCATATAATCTCTGGCATTATCATCGTTATTATGAAAAAACCCGACCTCGTTCCGTAATAGGTCGGTCGAAACTCAAATTCTTGATAACTACGAGCAATCAACATAGAATCTGCCCCGGCAGGTTTGATCCGGTCTCCTCAATTATTGTTGTAATACCAAGTCTTAAGCGCATTAGGAAGCTGACTGGTGGGTTCATGCTGAGATGATTTTTTTTGAATGAACTAAACATTTACCGTAATATTTTGATATTATAAGATATTATCAATACGAATATAAGAAATGTAAACGAGTATGTGTATATTCTAACTACTGGACTGCGCACGCGCATTGGCGCCACGTGCTCCAATCGCCTTGCTTCGTAACGCCCACGCCTCCATAAACTTCACGCGTGTCCGAATCCTTTCCACCCTTTTCAGTAAATTAATTATTATAAGTACTTTTATGAATTGATGACATTACTTTAGTACTTACTAGTATGTTCGTATTTTTGTAACCAAATTATGATTAAAGCTATATAAGTTTTATATATAAAAATCTAGAATTAGTATAATATGAACTTCATAAGACCAGTAACTAGGCTAGGCCACTTACTAGAGGTATAAAAATATCTGTGGGAGTTATTACTGAATTAGGACATTGCTCTGGGGTATAGTTTGAGGGATATTTTCAACGGTTTCGATATGAGAGTCTAATGACATAATCGAGGCCCGTGGCGTTGTTTGATGACAGTGATCAGAAAACTGAGTGGAGTAGGTACTGGCGAGTGTTGCAAATCAATCCGTTCCTTCAGGCAGCGGTCAGTGCACCTGACTATTGAGCACAGAGCACCGTTGGAATATTGTCTGGAATATTATACCAAAAAAAATATTATATGAGCTTTCAATTACAATATTACTAAAGACAGGTTTAGATTTTTGTTCAGTTTTTTTCGCGGGATTATTATTTTTTAAATATTGTAAAGGAATCATGGTCTATAAAATGCTTCAGAGAGGTATAATAAGTTCTTATAGAATCTTTATTTGTGTAAATACCACATTAAAAAAAACAAAGCTATTGTTATTAGCGTTGGAGGTAGATGATTAATTAACTGACTTTCTGACAGACACTTACATCTCATCTACCCGTGAACACGATCACTGCAAAGTATTCGAAACGTCGGGTTAAAATAAAAAATGTAACCAAATTATACGCGAGTTTTAATCGGTAAAAATAGTTTTACTTCAAATGTATAGTCGTGAAAATCTAAGAAAATACTAAAATAGCCATTAAATCTACTCCACTAATTTTATATTACAAATAATTTCCAATACCAGATGTGTAGTCTCTCACATTACAAAACTCTCACCAAAACAACAGATAAATAAAAAACATCAAATATTTATTAAAATGTTTTGATATATTATATTGTATAGAAAGTATATTTTTGTATATTAATTCTAGGATTTCAATTAAACAAAAATACTATTAGCAATGAATCTTTGTATTATTTTTTCTACAAATAGAATATGTACTGTATTTAATATATGATTTTTTATAGTAAACACTAATTTAAAAAGGTGTTTATTTGTTTTAACGTGTCTAGAGCTATTTAATCTATACCTTCAAACAGATTTAATATTATGAAATCCATTATAAAAGTCAACGCACAATGGATACTGAAAAAGACAAATTCATGGAGTTGAAAGCACAAAAAAATAAAGAGAACAATGCTTACTCAATTGTAATTTCTAGATGGCGTTAGTGTGCACAACTTTCGCGGTATTTTCGTACTTGTGAAAAATTTGTCAAACGTATTAACTCTGAGTTGCTACTCAAAAACTCATTAATGTTTTGTGAGTTGAAAAAACAGTGTTATAACAATGGTATAAAATATTTGTGGATCTAAGAAATAAATTTAAAATATCTTATGTTTCTATTTCACGATAAAAGCAAAAAGTTGTAATGTATGCTCTCCATGTGAAGCCGTTTACTCAAATATTTTATAAAATAATGTTTTTTAAGATTTCAAAACTAAGTGTGGTACATTATTAATTATAATACACGGGAATATTTTATAATAAACGCTAGTTAAATACGTAAATTATTTAAATAATCTAATGAAATGTTTAAAAATTAATGTTGGTAGAAATGTACAGACAAACTGAAAATAAAATAAAAATATAGAACATGTGCAAACAAACACAGACCTATGATAAGTGAATTGCGGTGAAAATGTGTCTTTATGAACATAACTCTAATTACATTTAAAATTACACAGCGAATATAATTTACGTTACTCACAACTGCATGTTGTTAAAAAATGCAAATGTTGATGCACTCGATACCGACTTCATAAATAGAGGTATGTGGGAATGATGAGTTTCATATAGAACATTTATTTATATAAATTAATATGCAATGACCCTATAGTGACCTATAAATGACGTTTTTGTAACGAACTGTACGAAATGTACGTTTTTGTAATGACGAATTGTAACCACTTCCTTTTGTTTGTTGTAAAAATATTTTACAAAATCGATACAGATTCTTATTTATTATTAATTTTAAACCAAAAGATTTTGAAAATGTATTATATGTTCATTGAAAGGAAACGAAGTTGTTAATGTTATGCCAAATATTTAATAATATTCTATTGGAATTTAACGTAAGAAACAAAGATAGTGACCCTGGCAAAAAACTTTTTGACTACAACTAAAGCTAAAAATTAATTACAACATAAAAACTTTAAATAAAAAAAGGAACTTTATAGGAGGAAAGATTTGTACCATAGACATCTGACATTAAATATAGACTATGTAGGTACATACAGCTAACATATTTTATAAGATAGTCAAATTAAAATAACGTAATAGTTAAATATAATAATTAAAAAAAATAATAAAAAAAAATACAAAAAATAAATATCAATAAATAGTTATTTTAATATTGTAAATATTTTCCGCTCATGATTCAGTACTCGTGGCCACACACTTAACTGTCGGAGTATAGAAGTTACTACAGCGTAATAGGCAGTAATAGGTTTTGATTTTCCACGTCGCAATGGCGGGAGTTTTTATTGTCCCTAGCATTTTCTATGCATAATGGCATCCGAGATTACAGAGTACATTGATACATGTTTCCGTGGGACATGCTGCAAGGGCAAAATTTTAAAATGCTGATTTGAAGCTAGTTTTTTATATACATATATATACTATGACTTATCAAGGTTCAAATCAAAAAGTTTTATTTAAAGTATTTTAGGTTAACAATTACGTTCTAAATATCCGGTTTGAACTGGTAAATAAACAATTATTTGTATTCGGCATATTTTTTAAGTTATTTACAAAATTTGCTACATTTTCAAGGCTATGTCTAAAAAATAACCATAAATAGTATAGCCATAAGCGTCTACAATAAATAAACAATAGATCCTTTTAAGTAGTTCTCAAAATTAAAGGGTTCCAACAAAAACAAATTCTTCAGTTGTATTCTGATAGATTTAATATTATTAAAATTCTTTATCATCATCTGAATTGTTGAAATTTTGTCACCAACTTCTTAGGTCTGTGAAATTATTTTCGAAGCCAGTTTATAAATATTTTTTCCAGCCATGACAGTGGAAAAATGTTTTGTAAGAAAAAATCTGTTCATATTTTGGTGTGATTTGAATGCGTAGCGTTCTTTAACTTTTCTTAGTAAACATTCTTCCATGAATCTCAAGGATGTGGAATGAATTTTGATGGGGTTCCTAGATGGGTTCCCTCAAAGCCTTACTCTTCCTCAAGATGACAGGTACGTCAAAAACATCCGTATATTACTTCACTACGTCTTTTAATAAAAATTAACATTAAAGAAAAACAAAATATATGATAATAATAAAATATAATTAAAAAAACATAATAATTAAGTAAATCTAATCTAAATCTAAAACTAAATCTTAATCTAAAAATCCATGTAATATAAAATCAGAAGGTGAGCTTCTACAGATGTATTAAAACCTTCCTTATTGAGCTGAGTGAAGCGAAGCTCTTTACTACCCAAATTTTCAAATTTTTGTTACCCTACTCCTACTACAATTTACGAGCTACACGCTCAAAATTTTGCACACATGCGCATAATGAGCAAAACCCGATCTGGATTGAAAATCAGCCGAATCGTAATTGTAGTTTTCGAGATAATTGACAAAATGTGTCCCATATAGTTAACATATAGAACGTTTTTGTTTCGCGCGCGCTGCGTCGCGAGGCTGACCCCGCTTGCGTGGACCTAGTTTTGTAAGTACGAACTCGTAAACGCGAAAAAATTAAATAATTAGTTTATTATCTTTATTAGGAAAACTGAAGATTACAAAATAACTAAATAAAATTAGTATTTGTCCTAAAGTAGTAACTAGAGTAAGATATTTTTACTATATACATACTTTTCAATAAAACTATTTTACACATACTTTTTTATTTTTATTATATAAAGAGCATCCATCTCGTCTTGCCGCTAACACGTTTGCTGCAAAGCATTCGAAACGCGAGTTAAATTCATAAAATAGTTTTATTGAAATGTGTAGTACTAGGGTAAATCTTAGAAAACATTATGTACATCTTATTTAGATGACATCTTATTTAGTAAGGTATATTATTAGATTAGATTAAATATCATTAGATTCTTTATTACATAGTAAATTAAAAAATATAACAAGAGATTGAAGACTATTAAAGCATTTTGGGGTAAAATATAATTCTAATATTATTGTTATTTACATACTACATATTACAATAATATTAGAATTATATTTTTTTTAGGTCTAATAGGTTAGGTATTGTATCTTTAACTTAATATAAGAGTCATGATTACGAATTTATTATTTTCATTGTTGAATTAGAGAATTTTTTTTTTTAAATAACCTTATTTTTTTTTTAAATATCTTTCTGTATTGGATGTCTGGTTACAAAATGTATCAACATTTTACCAGTATCTAAACAGCATAATATCAATCGAATTAGGTCAATAGATGGCTTAATTTTATGTAAAGTTTAACTTATTTAGACTTTCATAGAACTAGCCTGAATAATTTCAATTTCAAACCCGTTCGTGGTCCGAGCAACATGGCGGAATCGTGGCGTGAATTGAGTCTTAAACAAATCGAGCTAATAAACGAACAAATTCTAATTGCTTTTACATATACAGACGGATATCTAATAAGTTTATCAAATTCTGTTTTTTTAACTAGTATAGATATTGATGATTAAGTATATAATGTTATGACAACAGTTACTCTTGCAAAAGTAGATATGGGCTTTTCTTAGTTTTCAAAGTACTAAACATCAGCCCTTTATAAAAATGTTTATAATATATTCTCTGTTTTGTCCCTTTCAACCCACTCACGTAAATCATTAGTAAGAGAGTGACCAAACAGAATAATTTGTACTAATCATAAATATTTTTATTAGATCAAGAGTTTATTCTTGAGTTAGTTTTTTTTAGTGATAATATTTTTCTATCGTTTATGTGTATGTAGAAGAAGAATACAGAGGACTAACACAGAGGACATATTTATTTTCTATATAACGGACCCGCCGGGACCAGAAAAAAGAACAGGTTAAGTGGCTAATTAGAAGATAAAGTAGGCCTAGGACATACATCCATTTAAACCAGTAAATACACTGGTATATTAACAATATTAAAAAGGTGTGATAAATATGTAATGTTTTCCTTAAAAACTATTTTACGGATATCATTCGCGTTTATTATTACATTTTTATTTATTTTTAAATTAAAACTCGACGTTTCGAGTGCTTTACAGCAATTGTGTTCGCGGTAAGGCGAGATGCTGATAAAAAATTTAATAATTAATGTAATAATAAACGCGAGTTATATCCGTAGAATAGTTTTATTGAAACATATATATGTATTGAAACAGATAATTTTACATTAATTTTTTAGTAATAAATTATATAAAATATATAATACTGTAACTGTAATAGGGAATTGTAAAGGAGCCCCATGTTCAGCTTTTTTATGCCCTAATGAAGACGAAAGGGAGTTAGGAAGGAATTTCCTAGTTTTCTGTAATCCTTTCCATATCCTTTCTTTAAGGCAGTACAAGTAAATAAATTCTAAATTTAATATTATCATTTACTAGAACGTAGACTTGTCTGTAAAATTTGTAACAAAACATTTGTGATTCATACACATAACAGCGTGTGTGTGTATATCGTTAAGAAATAATAAAATATCGAAAAGTAAGTTCATAAAATGATTTAAGATCAAAATCTTGAAGTAATGAACTCCCATTACAGCAAGAATTAATTAGTTTTAGAATTAATTGTAGTTCATTAATTAGTTCTTGATACATTTTATGATAGTTCAATATTCAACATTAAATTGTCAACAATTAATTATAAAACCGTTATACAAAAAAGAACAAATAATATATTTTCTATAACATTAACAAAGATAGGATCATAATAGGAGCGAGTTCCTCCATAATGGTTCCAATGTCCTTTGAAACGAGTTTCTTCGCTGATAATTATATGTTACATTGACCGCATCAGAGTAAATGCGATATAAAATTCTATTTTATTACTCTAAATTGACACAAATTTGTCAAAAGTATCATTAATAACATGATTTTGTAATGAAATTGCCGTTTATCATACGAGGAATATTTTTATTATTAGGTGGAGTGGAGCAACTGCTCTACTGAGTGGTTAAGAAAATATATCTCGTACAGGTGTTCGAGACAAGAATGAGCTTATTAGACGATTATAACGTTATTAAGGGTTTACTTTATATTAATATAAATATATATGTATATTAAGTTTAAAGATTTTATTAAAATTTAATTTACCAAAGTCTAAATATTTTTTCATCTTCCATCAAGTTTCTTATAAATTAAGGAGATAATTTTTTAATAGCGATGTTATATAATGTACATGTTATAAAAAATCATTTTCTTATCCATGTTTTTTATATTGCAACCGAAAACTATAAAACTATATGCTATATATATACCTAATCTATGTATAGACATCTTCAAAGCTAAAAAAGTGGTCTCGTAAAATTGTCTTTATAAAACAGCGATGCGTCTGCTCGACGCTAGATGGCGGTAGTAATAGGTAGCTGTTACCTTTCAAAATGTTTGTATTTTATTAAATTCTAAAGAATTATAGATGTTATTAATATTTCATTAAATATCACTTATTTATATATTAATTTTATCATAACTTCTAATTTGTTAAACAGAAACTCATTGATAATTAATATAATAGGTAATATTACTCAAGTAATAATACTATAAATTACAATAATATAAGTGTTACGTGTTTATAAGCCATTCATTACAACTTGTGTGTATGTTCTGTCGTGATAATGAAAATAATTTGTAAAAACTAATAGCAAACTGTTTTATTAAGCCCCTCCCATACATTTGAGTGTATTTTTTATCACAATATAAGAAGGGTAATGTAACTGTTTTATGACATGCAGTATTAATAAAAAGTGTGTATTAGCCGTTAATGTTCATACAAAATTAATCAAAATTATACTGAATTAATTGTTTTATGTATAACTTTCTTTTAAAATAATAAAAAAAAAAAACTATAATAATTACATCCAATGGGTACCTTCAATTAAAAACAATTTTATAACTCTATCAAAACAGTTTTTTCAAAAAATAACTTTAAGAGTATTGATTTTATTTTAATAAATAGACAAAGCAAGTACACATAAATTATTATATATATCTAAAATGTTATTCCTAATATATTTATATTTAGAGCAATTTAACAGATTTTAAAAACAAATAAATCATTCAATCTACAAAGAATATAGTACAAACATTTTTAATATTTTTCATTTAATAACTGCTAACTGATTAAAGTTGTAAATATTAAAAAAAAAATTGCAATTTTTTTTTCTGCAATTATGTTATATAATACTAATAATCTTTAAGGCTTAGTATCGACATGTAAAAGTAACAACATTTGTTTTTTTTTAATATACCTGTATATACTAATATTTATATATACTTATATTATAAAACAGAAAAGTTTATTGAAATACGCTTATGTTCAAATTACTGAATGGAAATAAAAAAATATTTCTGATTTAATCTGATATAATACGCAGGAGGTATATAAGGAAGGCTTTAGTTATGTTAATAAATAAATTCGTTCGTTTGCGGTTAAGCCGCAAGTAACATTTAGTAAACAATAATTCTGAAGGTATCGCACGTGTTTCTTCACGTCAGTCGCCGGTGGCAGCTGAGAGGGCGGTAGGGGAGGCGCCGGTCCGCCTCAAAAATACAAGCAGTTGCGATAAACTCCCTAAATATTAAATGGTCATGCTTTTTGTACACACAGTTGTTACAAAACAACACGTAGGCAGATATTATAATAAAATACCTATATTAAATACTGTTTTAATATTTGTATGTTTTAAAACAATGTGAATGAAGACAACAGCGACCTATAAAAAAATTAACTATTACAACAAAACAATACATAACTTATTAAATAATGTATCAGAGGCGGCCTTATCGCTAAGCAGCGATTGTCAGGCAACCTTGAGATACAGAAAAATGTATAAAAAACATATAGCTGGTGAGTAGGGGTGCATAGGATGATAAATTAAAATAAGTTGATTTTGAGTAAACTTTTTTTACAAATTTAGTATTGAAATTGACAATTTACTCTTTAGATTCTGTTTGATAGCAAAATTTTGAGGTGAAATATTTGAAATATAATTTTAGAAATTTCTTCGATAACAGCCGCAGACAATCGGTCATAAGACAGCAGCAAGTATCCTCATCGTGTAATACACGCTGTTCAATCGTTCCCGCAATAAAACCGACAAATTTTAGAGCTCCATAAATAATGGTCAATATGTCGAGAATCATTGTCGAAGCTGACAAATTGCTCCCGAGCCGCATTGTTGGCTACCGTGGCGAGATCCTTTATGTCAAACTATTGTATATATAATTTTCACCTCTGGTAAGGAATGTATGTATTGTCTCGCGGGTCACAATTATTTGATTAATGGTTTCTCCAACCTCAGTGCTAATAAAATATGCCATTCAGTCGGTTTGTATAACATTGAAAAGATCTGTTTAATTCAAGGTGAAGATAAAAGCAAATAAATGTCATGTTTACTTTTAGTTTTGAACTATGAAAGATTTTTTTTTATCGTACAAAGATCATCGAGGTTCAATCTATAGATACTTCTATATAATGTACGTTTGTTAACTATACGTTAAGTCTCCTTAGTTTTGTTTTGTAGTTGAAAAGAGTAGTTTTTAAATTATACACAATTAAACAAATTCCATTAACTTGCATATAATGAAAATCAAGGATAGATTCTACTGTTATTAAAGAAGTGAAGTTAAGTTAAGTTCTAAGTTTAAGTATAGTAAAGTTTTTAAGAAAAATAAATTTCTAAGTTATAAGTTAAGTAAAGTTAAGTTAAGTTCTAAGTTTCTTATTATAAATTTGATGTCTTAGTACAATTTTAAAAAACAATTACTGAACATATTCATATTTATTTTTTATTTAATTGTGTTAGTTAAAGAGGGTGTGAGCCGTATCCCCGGCACTCCCTCCAAACTTGTAGATATTTGCTTTAAAATCGAAATCTACAATAACATTATTGTGTCTATACAAAAATAAATTACTGTGAAAATATAATAAAAACCGCGTCCCCTACTATTAAGCGATGTAGCGATACTCTGCGCGGGCGCAAATAAGAAACAGTCAACTTCAATAGATGCCGATGGTATGCAAATCTATGCTTTATTTGTGTGAGTTAAAGTTAATTTATATATGAAAAGTATCATTGCTGTGCAATACAATATATACAGTAACCGTGACGGGTGAATGGAGCATAAAAAAAACATAAATCAAAGTCAAAAAGGCATACAGAATGGTTTGAGCGGCCGCGAGTTACTTGTCACCAGCTGTTGGCCGCTAAGGACTGACAAAGCATTATTCTCGTATTCCCATCAATAATGAGGGTAATTTTGTCACATTAGTAAGATGTATTATTGTATTAAAAATATATATTTAAAGGTTGATTTTAGTACTGTTTTATTTGATTCACCCTTATTTGAAGGTATTGATTTCACAGTAATATTATAAAGAATATTGTTTGAGTTTAAGATATAGTATCGACTTTTAAAAGTAACAATATTTGACATATTTTATACATATAATTTTAAAAAAGAACAGTATGTTGTTAAAAATGTTATAAGAAGCAGACTGCAGGTTTTTTTAATATATATCTATACTAATATTATAAATGGAAAGTTTGTTTGTTGAAATTCGCTAATGTTTGAAACTACTGGATAGATTTTTGAAAAATTCTTTCTTATTATGATAGGTAGATTTATGACGAAGGTTCTAGATTGTCTTTTTTTTTTTTTAATAGTAAATAAAATATTTTGTCTGTTGTTGGAACTGTAAGTAACAGTTACTGTAATATAAAAATATATATATTATATATATTTAACAAAATTATTTTTTTAACCTGTTAACATCTTAAAGATAAGTTTAAACACAAACCAAAAAGTACATTTTACATTAATATGTCTTTATTAGTATTAATTTGTTTAGAAATATATTCGTGACTCAAATGTTTAGCAATACTTACAACAATGAAGGTATTATGCAAAGTCAAACCATTTATTACCTGTATGTAAAAAATAAAAACTTCTTGGGTTACAAAGTAAATTAATATACCTAGATAAATTTCAATTGCCTTATAATTAAGTTGGATGTTAAGACTTGAGTACAGAATAAAAAATAAAAGTTTCAGAAAAAAATTTACTTTATAAATTTCTAACTTTAAAAGATTCAATGTATTAAAATATCTTGTTTAGTCAAAAAATATAAGTCATTAAAAAAATATTGATTCAGGCAACGATGTGGAATGACACAGACAAACACACCTATAACATATGTACAGCATTCGTCACCATTCGCCGGGGACATGCGGTTACAAGCAGCGCCATCTGCTGCTCTAATTACTTCCTACGCTTTGAACTCGTACGTCTTTGTTAACATACGTTTAATTTTTTTAAAAGCCAATTACGTAATAAAGAAATAAGAAAGTACACCACACAAAGAACCAACGAGAAAGTTGCCGTTTCAATTCTTGTCGCGATCAAACTGCCGTAAAATTGATAGCTTGCAGTTAACCGCAACTACTAGTAATTGTATGTTAGATGATAAAATGAATAGTAATATTAAAACGTTTATTATTAAATATGAAATCTAAAATATTATTATTTTACATTAAATATTATTTATAGAAAATAATACTACATATATGTAAGAAGGTACTCTTTAAAAGAAATACTCAAGGAAACATCATTTCAAGTTTTTGGCTACTCGCCAAAAGATGTCAGCACACATTATATTTAATGTTACTAAATATAAAAGGACTGCAACCGGTTTTTGTCACAAAACAGACTTAACTTTTATAAATTGCTACAATATTTTTCCTTGTTTTTTGCTTACTTATGCGTTTATAATTGCTTATAACTAATTGAATTTCTTTTTAATTAATTAACATTCCGTCATTCAAATGAATTTCAGTATATTAAGAAAATAGATGATGAGACAAGTAATTTTAAAAACAGCTAATAATATATAAAGACTTATTTTATGATTATTATTAGGCTATTTATAAATTCGAAATTAAATAGAGCAAATAAAACAAAAATGATTCGTGTAAAAAATCTATCCATTCTGAAAATTTAAAAATAATATATTTTCACTTTATATTTTTATAGAAGTTATTAAGTTTAAGCTTGATATTATTATTAGTCTAAGACAAATTTAAAACTGACTTTGCCAGAAATTTCCTTAATATAAGCTACCTATTATTTAATTTCAATATACACTAATATTATTTTAATAAAACGTGAGAACACAAACAATCGTAATAATTAAATCTGAACACTTCAGTACACCTGAAAAACAATCACATGGAATGTCTAAACATTTAAACTCTGAACGTGTTAGACGCTTTCAAGCAGTTTAATTCAATTAATTTATTTCATCCACCAATTAACGGGACAACAGAGAAGCGACCGAGCGAATAAAATTAAAACAAATACGATTATTTATTATTTTCTCTTTGTTTGATAAACATGGGCGGCGCCTCACAAAGGCTCGGAGCCTATTATATTATAAAACAATACGCTCTTTATTAAAAAGACATTCAATAATTTTATTCATATTTATTTCACTGAAATCTGGTTTCACAATACAAGTGTTGGTTACAGCTTTCATAAATTAATTAAATGGCTTTGTTTTTAGATCAATATATTTTGTTAACTGCTGTTCGGTGATACTAATATTACAAAATAAAATAAGTACATAAAATTCATATTTTTATATTTAATCTTTCGTGATCCATGATTATTATTATATATAATTATCCGGTTGTACTATTATATATAATTATTAGTTATAAGCTAAGAATATCGGAATTTGCTCGACTAGTTTCTAACGCATTCAACTTTTCGTAAACTTGTTCACGCCGCGATTATGGCTCAGAGTCAGTAAGTATGTACAACCGGATACTTAATGAAAAATAAATTACATATTTACAAATTTGGGATTCAAGCTTTCAACTTAATTAATTAATTTATTTATTTTGGAAAAAATGTTGTTAAATAGTAAATAACATACGAACAAGATTTAAACAAAAATGGTTTTACGTTAAAGTTTTGAGAACGCAATAATCAATTGAATTAAAATCACTTAAAGTGAGGAAACTTTAAAAATATTAAATTAATAAAAAAAAAATAATAAAAAAGTAATAATCAATAAAGTAATCAACTCAATAAAAATCACAATTACAATTCCTCAACATATTATTTTCATACAATTTTAATTTATTAAAACAAAGAATATTAATATTTTTTATATTAGAATATTAATAGCTGAAGAAGGGGCGTGAGTGAAATTGTATCGCACCATCTAAGGAATTTCGTAACAATTCGAGTCGTGCGCCATCTGTCGTAGGCGGATTGAGACATTTTTGCAAAATAGCGTCATAATTACAGACTTCCGTGTCCGGAAACGCGTGCGCAAACGAATATCACACCCTGTCTGGTATATTAAGAAATTTGACACCGCTTTGATGGATAGGTTCATATTGTTAGTATCCGTAAGTAGACGTTTATAATAATATATATTTTTTTATTTTTGTACAATTAAATTTAAAGTGGACTTATTTTATATATTTAAGTTTAAGGATTTAATGGTAAAATTATTTCAAAAAGTAACAAATTATTGGTTAGTTAAGCAATATTATATTATTTAGATACTAGATTTTACTTGCGGTTCTACCCGCGAGCAAACGATTTTATTTAATATTAGGATAAGCAAGATCAGTAGGTTATAAGCCTTTCTATCCTAATCAGAAAGCATTTTTCAAAACCATCCGGTAGCTTAGAAAATAAGCGCTTTTAAATAAACTTTTGCGCGTTATACTCGTAAAGATTCTCTTCAAGATCCTTTCAAAACTAGATAGTTATTGGGATGGCATACCAATATATTATAAATGAAAGAATGCACAGTTCAGTGACAGGAATGCACATTACAATTTAAAGGTCGCACAGACGAGGTTATTTCAAATCCAAAATGATTTATTATTGGCGAAGAATGTTAGTTTTTGCGCAGACACACGACAATCATTAACAGTTTAACTGAATATGTGCTAAGGTTAAGTTATTTTAAACTACTTCCGTTTGCAATACTCTCACACATAATATCTCAAAACTCTTCAGTACGCAGACAGAATTATTGTTAGTTGTGTGTTCCTGAATAAAATGAAAGAAAACACATAAATTTTCTACACATGTATTTATAAATGTCTAAGGTAAAATTCTTCTCAAAAATTTATATTTTTTCTGTTCTTGTAACGTAAAGTTCTTGTTCTTGTTTAGAAAATTCTTTATGAGTTATCTATTTTAATAAAACGCTGTAATGAAAATGATGTAAGATTGTTAACTTCACACTTTATATAAGCGTAGCAATAACTGTTTGAAGAAGGAAGTGAGCAACAATATTCAGTATACGTCAGTTACCTTTGATTGGCGACTGTTGCCGACTCGCCGACATCGCCGACATTTGCATCCACTTTGTCATTCATGTCGTATGCCAACCTCATTCCTATTCCCTGAATGTTGCTATGCTAATGAAATTCGAAGGTTTTCCAATTGACTCTCTTATGGTAACTTTGTCTTGGTAACATGACTGACATTTTCAGTTGAAAAATATTCTATAGATATCTAAAAAATAGAATGTGGTATTATATTTAATATATTCTAAAAACCAGAAAAAATTACTCATTTCTCTTTAATTATATCACTAGAAGTAGTCAAAAAATCTTTAAATACTTGGATTATATTACATTTAATACACGTACTTGGATTGGTAAATACTTGGATTATATTACATTTAATACGTTACATAAAATAACATATGTCAAATATGATTAAAATTGTAATTCCTAAACATTAAAAGGCTAATCCTTACAAAAGCAAACAACCTTTGTCACAATAATCAAAGAAAGCAAAAGAACATCAACCAAGTATTTGCACAAAGCGAGGCGATTGCTCTCAAACATCAAAAAGAGCAAAATGAAGCAGAAACTAATAAAGTGACGCTATAGGAGATTGCTTTAATGTTTAAACCCCAAACGAGGGCTGATTGAAACGAGTCTCCCCTCGCAAATGAGTCGGTCTTCATTTTAGTCAATAGATGAACTAATTTGCATCAGCCTTTGACTAAATTACGGTTCAGAATTTGTTTAGAATGACTGCTCTCCGAATTCATAATTTATTATATAATTAAATATATATATAGGTTCTAACTTGTAGTATATATATTATATATCCTGTTAAATTCCTGTTTATTTAGAAGTGGAAACTTTGTTGGCATAATGTCTCAGTTAACTGTGTAAATATTTTTTTATATACTGTATATTTTCCTATGTCAATTAAATATATATACATATATATATATATATATATAAAATATTATATAATTTTTTGAATATTTTCAATAAAAATATTTGACTTTTTATTTTAGATCAATTTAAAGTTTGTTATGTTGTTTGCAATATGTCCCTTAAAACGCATTAGACTAGTCAGCAGTCTTCAAGTTTGATTATTCGCTAGGGGTCGCCACCCCTGAGCAATTTACTGTCATTATTTTATCACGTCACAAAAAGACGCCGCGGATTAGCAAATTTTAAATTCGACAGCGTGTGTGAAAACATGACGCCCTCGACTTTATTGGCCTCGTCTCGGATTTATTAGATATTTGTTTTTGACTCACGTTCCGGATAGATAAACTGTTTGTCATCACGTCAATATGAAACGGGGTTACATTGATTGAATAAAGCTTTATATTTCACATTTTATTATATATTATATATGTAGGTTCAAAATATATATATAAATGTACAAAGATTTAAGACTGTAAATATTAGGACCGTCACTGTGTACGGCGGGAAGCATTGTTGATGAATGAGTTTCGCATACTTTTAAATTTAGCAGAGTAAATAGTGGCTGTAATCTTAAGCCTAATAAGAACTCGCGCGTGCGATTTTAAAACGTTCCATATGTTAACTCTATGGACACACTTTGACCATTTAAGAAAAAACTACATTCACAAATGTCACTAAAAAACTTCAGGACCTATTAGTCATTGTACTCGACAAATCTGCCAATTTTTAACATTCTGTTATTATTCATCTAGGAGGAGTAGAATTAGTAACGAAATACACTTATGACCAGTAAGAGTTTCGTTTCGCTCAGCCCAATTAGTCTTTCTAGCTTTTTCTTTCCTGTTTTTTTTTTATACACTGAATTTTTTTTTTTAATGAGTCTATTAATAAAAGTGCTAGTTAATAAATAAATTATTACTAACAGTTTCTCCCCCGGTATTAGAATGTAGTCTCAAAATGTTTAAGAGAGAGACAGTTTAAATACCTAAAACAATTTACAAAGCCAACAGCGCATGGAGAAATGAAGGGTTGTTTTCATTTCCGTGATTAGTGCCGCTAAGACAGTAGAATTTATCACCTCTCAGAAAACGAGTGTCAAATAGCGGTGGCGGATGTATGACGGGACACTAAATTATAACATTTTAACGTGACAGGCTGTGTCACGCTTGTGCGGAACACGTTTTAACGGATTTGCCTGAAGGGAGCTGAGAAATCATGGAGTATCTTTTTTTAATGTCTCGTCTGATATAAGATATCTGTATTTTATTAAATTTGTTTTATCTTATAAAATTATATATTTTTTATTAATATTTTTCTCATAAGTTATAGTTTTTTATTTTTATTATTAATATTAGTAAGTATTAAATATTTATAACACAGATACAACTCAATTATTTATCTTTTTTTTATTTCATTTTGTAATGGTAATGGTGATGTGGTCACTGTTTTGTCATGTCTGAGATAATCTCTTAATAAATTTACCAAAATGTAAGCACATCTCCGTGTCATCTTCTAATAACTATATGTCATTAGAGATGATTAAAAGACAATTTGTTCTATTGTTATGGAAAATTGATATGGAAAAATAACCTTTTTCTTTTAAGATATCTGTTCATAACTTAAATATTTTGGTAAGATTTTTTTTTGTTCATTTGATAATATAATTAAACATACGAGTATTTAATATAAGTCAAATATGGTTCACAGCTTTTTTTCTATATAATATTTGTGACTTGGATATCATAAACTTTGTTTATGCTTTTGTAAGAGTTCTTAAAAACCCAGCTTATTGTAGCTTCCTTTGAGAGTGAGGAATGGCATATTAATGCCTGTTCGAAGAAGTCGATATTACTTTTGAATGGAGTCTAAAAGTCTTGATTTACTGCGAGCGGGTCGTTGTTAAAAAGTATACTGTCTGTGTTTCCGTCCATTGCAACATTGTTATCACCTTTATTTAGCTCTTTAGATATATTTTTTGGAAATAATTTTCAATAATTTGCTTTACTTTCAAATTATGTGTTACGTTTTGGAATTCCTAACCATTATTATTGGGTTGTGTGAGATTCTGTTGTTAAATAATTGTATATATATGTATAGCATCTTATGTATATAATGTAACAGTTTTTAATATTTATTTCTGTATATTATAACTATTTGTGTATATAATATTTATTACAAATATTTATAAATACTGTGATTTATAAATACTGTGTCATATCTCTGTGTATCTTTTATATTTAAAGTTGAGTTTAATGTTGTTTCTTATTGGTTAGTATTTTGTTTAATACTTTAAAAGATCCAATATATTATTGTATTTTCAGGTTAACTGTTAGAGAATGCTCATAAGATTTGAGTCCGCATGTTGTACTTGTTTCTCGGCAATAAAGTTTAAACAAATGAAAAAAATATAAATATATATAAAACCGTGCTTCGTTATACTATTATGTAAAACTTTCACCTAAGAATATTTTTTATAATTAATAGCTATTAAATATAAGTACGAACCTGAAAAATCTTTAAATTATAACAATCTTGCCAATTTCTTCATTTTTAATATCCTAATGATGAAAAACTCAGCAAAATATTATTTTTATGATGTTTCTAATTAGTAGTAATATTCGGACTGCACAGTTTGGTCAGAACGTGTTGGTTTTCTAAGAACTGCCTCCACATGTGTTGTTGTCGGCTCCTTTGTCTCTAGGGCGCCAAAATTTACGATACCTTATTAATCATGTAAATAAATTACTGTAATATGATACTTATATTTATTTTATGATATATCTTGTTATAATTACGAGAGAGAATTATTAGAAGTGGATTAGTTTTTGAAACTTTTGTGAATTAATTTAATCTTAAAATGGGATAAAATATTTTGTTTTTTTTTAATTAAAAATATCATTAAATATATGTATGTAAGTTTGTATCTATGTGTGTATGTATGTATGTATGTATTTATGTTTGTATGAACATTATATACAGAAGTAGACCGTTATTCTATTATGACAAGTTGTAACTTTAAATGAGTAATGAAGTATAATAAACTATACAATGTAAACACTGTCTTAAAGAGAACTTACCTTTGATGTATCATCTGTAATAATATTTGAGATGCTTTCTCGGCACATAACGCTTACCTCAAAGAGTTAATTCTTAAACTAAATCAACAAGTTAACAGGTTGCAAGTGACAAAGATGTGAACATCTGTTACTTGATAATTTGATAATATTATTAGTTTAACATATATTTATATATGTAATACGTAACATTTACACCTATTATTATATGGTATATATATTTATTTGGTTTAGAATTAAAGATATTTTTAATCAAATGTAAGTGAAATATGTAGTCGAAGTTAAAATGCTCATAACGTCATACTCCACTTGTACAATTACAAAGGATAGCTTGGTATTGAAATTCTTCGAACTTATTTATAAAACAACAATTCATATTATAATTGATTATTTAATTTACAGTCTTAGTTTATATGAGAATAAATTATTATTAATAAAAGCCTAAAAAAGAAACTATAGTAACTAACCACCATTCTACAATTTCTATAATACTGTCAATTAATTTCCTTATTTCCAGATTAGAAATCCTAATAGATCCAACACCCTGAAAAGGAACGCGGCATGTTGCGCTGTTCGCGCCGCGATTCCGCCAAGCTCAGAGCTCATAAATAAACACCCCAGTGGGTTTGAAACTCGTCAGGCAAATTGCGATATTATTTACGTGAGCACAGCCGGATAATTATATATAATAGTAATTATAGATCACGAAAGTTTAAATACAAAAAACTTGAAAGAGGTTGCAGCGACATGTGCAGAATTGTCACCAACTTGACTAACTACATTTTGTAACTAATGGGTCTAATTTATATTATCTTAATCATACTTTAGTCCAGTCTAGTCAAAGGTATAAAGAAATAAAAGAAAAAAATCATAAACCTAATCATATAAGTATAATTAATTTTTTTTATGTATAATTAATACATCACAGATACGTCACAGCGTCTCTGTGGTCTTAAATATTATTGGTACATTAAGTTTCTTATTAGAGACAAAAACATGACAAAAAATTACTAGTATAAAATATTATATTAATTAATTTACAAATTTTCACAAATTTTCTTATTTTCTGTTTTTCCTTCATAACTTCTAGGGAAAATTTTGGCTCCTCATTGGTTTTTTAAGATTCATAAAATTTAGCATCGGTTGATATATAACAAAAAATTTGGTGGGGATTTTTTTTATTCCCCAAATTCTATAACTATATAGAATTATGATTTAACATATTAGAGTTTATCTTATACTAAACGTATATTATGTTTTGTCATATTATAGTTTTTCCAACCCTCCGTAACTCGTACGCAATAGGAATAATAATCAAGCCCCACGCTCAATCAGGTTACCAGTAATTCATTTAGGGGTTATAAATCTGTGTTTATTGAAACGCAATTTTATTACACTTGATTTATAATACAATGATTTAATTACTTGTCTTTATTACACATATACGATTATACTTAAAATATTATATAATTATATTATAATATTATATATGTTTACTTTATTGTTTTTGTTTGTGTCATATATTTTATTTTATTAAAAATATGCTATGAGATATATATGGACAATTATTGTTTAAAGGTTCATGATTTTTGATTATTATATATAATTATCCGATAGTACTCACATCAATAAAATTGGAATCTGTCTGAATAGTTTAAAATTCATTCGGTTCCCATTCATGAGCTCTGAGCATTTCGCGGCGTGAACTATTCGCGCCCGGAAATTGTGAATATTAGGGCACCATAAAACATAAAATGTTATGGACCGCTATTGTTTTATTTTTAACTCCTTACAGAACCTTTATGTATTATGTTTTATTATGAATTATTTAATGAAATCCAAAACTTAACAGTTTGATGTATTAGATTAATAATATTTCGGTTCAATTATTTGTTTATTTTCGATTGCCAAAAAATTTTAATTATATTACTTGTTCATTTGTGTATTGTTGTTTTGTTGACATTTTGCATAATAAATAATACTGTACTGTAATGTATTGTATAGTTGTTGAATTATAGATATATATGTCGTTTTTAGCCTTCAGTAACTTTCAGAGATTTATTAACATTCTAAGTATAACTACAATTCTATTTTATATATAAAATATATATATTAATATTAAAAGAATACTCTTGTATATATTACATTGTATTTAAATGATCATAACATAAGTTCATTATTTCATAACACAATACAAACAAACGTACAAACATAGCCATTACATAAATATTAATATCAACAGACATTATGTTCAGTGAATAAAAAGAATTTCTTATGAATGACTTACACTTGCCTAGATTATACGAAGCAAAAACTCGCTTTTTGAAATAGAGATATCAATGAACCGACCACCTTCGCGAGTCATTAAGATTAAGCTAGGCTCGACACCAGCTTAATGGAGTCTGCGGCTTGCAGATGAGGTTGATTTTACTCAGTTTTTGAGCACGAGTTGATACCACCCGCGGCGACACTGCTGCCTTCATTATTCGTGGCTACAATTCGCTTTTTACGTCGCCCTCTTTGCGGCATTCTATAAATTACTCAGTAATGAACTCAGGGTGCGAAGTCAAAACCAACAGCTCCTACCCCGTCATAAAGCTTACTTTTAAATGGACTGCAATGTAATTTCGACTTTATTTCTCGCAGCTCCGAATTTTTTGATTAAAAAGTTGTGGCATATCAGAAGCGTGATCTCGGTTTGTAGATGCCTTGAGTAATTATTGAAATAAATAAAAAATGTAAATGATTCTTTGCTTTCGTTTTGTGTGGCATTTATTAATATGTTGACTATATGTCTGAAGAATATTATATTATGCAAATAGATGTACAGTACAAATCAAGTGTCATATAAATATACATATATTATATGTAACAGATTGTTAGGAGTTTTCATTTGTAATGTTTCTTTTGATTTAAAATTAGTAACATGATCTACTGAAAAACAGTTTCATTGAGTAAAATATTTAATATTTTTGTTCCATTACATTTTACACCCTTGCTAATAAGTATAATATTCTCTGTTTTGTCACTTTGACAGTTTTGACGTAAATCGTTAGTGAGAAAGTGACAAAGTGATGTATTTCTGGATATATATATTAGTAAGGGATAATATGTTTGAGGTTTTATTCTTAATTCTAAAGCACCTATAGTACGGCAATTAATTTGATGTTGTAGTTTTTCATTGATGATACAAATGCATAAATTACCTCATACAAGTACTATGAGGTGGTTTCTGCATTTATATATTTTACTTTAATATAATATTTTTTTGTTATTTCTCAAATGTTATGTATTTATTTGAATACAGTAGTTTAAATAGTAATTAATTTTATATTGTCAGGAGTTCTCATGCTGCCTGCATCCAGTTTGTGCTGCGATTAGAATTACCTAAACTTGGAATGCTGCTCTCCTGGTACTCCATATTCTTAAACTCTTTGTATATTTTAGCTTACCTGGTAATAAATGTAAAGACTCCATATATTCTAGTTATCTTCTTGATATATATATTTTTTGTTGTTTTTTATCAATATTTGTTCAATATCTTAATTGGGTTGTATTGTCTTGTATACACATTTATGTATAGTTTTATACATGTGTATGTAATATTATATTTAGTAGTGTGCAATAAATATGTGATAATAATATACTTATCGATAGACTTAATCCTGGAAAGAGTTTTTAAATCGTGACTGTCATATCTAAATTACATAAAACTACATAATTTAATTGAAACTTTTTTAAAAGTCTATACATGTTGGGTAAAATTTAGATCTTTATTATATTTTTTTAATTTTCTAAAACCTGATACTTCTACTATTTCAAAGGATTAAATAGTTATAGTAATAAGTTGTAAGTCAGTTCATTAAACCCTTTTTTAAAATTAAAACAAACAAACTTATAATATATATTTAATTAGAAATTATATTTGGATTCTGGGTTTTAAACACTGTTTTCTTTATATTTTTGAATAATTTGTTGAAAAATGTAACTTTTTTGATAAGTATAAGAATATTTTCATTATTAATTATAATAAGAAAATATCTTAATACAGAGACAATAAAAAATTGTTTAAATATATTAAACGTTTTTCATATTGCAGTGAAATTATAATTAATTTTTTCAATAAAAATGCAAATATCCACTCGGAAAAAATATATTCAATTTTTATAAAATCATATCCGGCAAATTTATTCGCACAATTTTTTACAACATGTATTTATATCAATCTTGAAGCTTATGTAATAAGTTTTATAACAAAAATAATGTTTGTTCGTCTTCGGCGTTAATACTCACAAACCAAGAAAATAGTTTACAATCGATGGACGTTCATTACATATTAATATATTTTGAATTATAGAAAGATTTCGTTTTTAATTCATTTATAAATGTTCTATAAACGGACAGACTATTGTTATATAATAACTGAGAACATAAATTCGGTGCCATTTTCTACAATTTACTACATAAATTTAAAGAAATGCAATTTCATTACAAAAACAATACATATATAAAGAGCTACTATTATTATTGTGATATTGAGGTAATAGATAAAATCTTTATAATAAAATATTAAATAAATAAATTACAACTGTGATTTTGGACTAAGAGTGCGATACTACTTACTCTATAGTATAATATAATATCTAGCTTAATAATAGACAATATTTTATATATATACTGTACACTTTAGTTCAACACAAATACACTATGGTGGCAGCACTCGCACTGCTAAGTCTTTCATATAATAACGTTCACAGTGCTTGATATGGTGCGTCAGGGTATCACAGCAGCAGCGAGGCGTGGTGCGGCACGGCCAGCGCCGCGCTCCCCCGTCACACCAGCGCGCCAGGCTTCACGTCCAAGTGGTGTTCTGGGGATCTACCTCCAGTGTGCGTCTCGCCTTGACTATTCTCCTCTGAGTCCGAACAGGATTCTGAGCTTCCTTTTTTACCACCGTTATGAGTCTTCACGTGCTTGGCGAGGTGATCTGATCTCATGAACCGCTTGTTGCACACTGGACATGCAAATCTTTTCTCTCCTGTATGCGTTCTTAAATGCCTCTGCAACTCGTCGGAGCGCGTGAAACGTTTTCCGCAGAATAACCAGTTGCATACAAACGGTCTTTCCCCAGTATGCCAGCGTAAGTGAGCTTTCAGGTGGGATGTTTTGCCATATACCTTGCCACATCCAGGTATATGACAACTGTGTATATTTTTCTTGCGAAGATGAGCTCCGGCTGGACCCAGTCGTTCGGCTTCTTGGCAGTTAGGGCAGTCACAAGTTGCGCGGCCAGCATATCGACGTTGAGAACGTGGTGATGGTGCCTGGGCTGGCGGCGCTGGTGAACCAGGTCCATGTAGGCCGAAAGAACCTTGTGTAGGTAGCACAGATTTATAAGCATCTTGTAGGAGGTGGGGAGCAGGAGGGAGCAAATGAGCTCCTCCAGAAAGTGAATGCGTTAATTGAGAATAATCTTGTCCAGCATAATTTGCCATTTGTCCTCCGACGTCCAGCCATCCGCTGTGGACGTCCCACCAAGTGCTGCCTACAGCACTAACGCCACCCATTTCAGCTGCTTTTAATGCTCCACTGCTGCCACCACCTCCTACATTGAAGGGCCATGATTCATATGGGTGCCTTGAGTACATAGAGCCCAGACTTGCACTTGATTCACTTTTACCAAGTAATTGATCCCCTGATGAAGGAAAGTAGAGATCATTTCCATATGACGGTGCAGCAGCGCATGAGGTAGGGGCTCGATAAGGGGCACATGCTGGGGGTTGCGAGCGCGGTGCGATACCAGGTCCTGGAGGAGAGTGCGTTCCTGGGCTCTTCTTCCATGGATGAAAACCTTTTCCAACCGCTGCGTCAGCGAGCGGAGGAGGTGATTTACTTGACAGCTTGTTGCACTGAGCTGCAAGCATCGCCAGAGGCGTGCCGCGTAAACTCGGGTGCTCCTGTAAGTAGATAATTAAGAGTTAATAATTTAGAATGGACAAAAACAATTTTTATCAAAGTTTAATTAAGGAACCGTGAGAATCGACCGGTCCTGATTTATGATCTAATTTATATGAGAACTGATGCCAAAGTATTCGAATTAAGCTCGAGGCGATTTCAACAATATAAATAAATTGTTTTTAGTTTATAGGTAGCGTATTTACAATTAGGTATAGCGGTGACAGCTACCGCTACCGCCCGCCGCGGGACGTCGTTATGGATACGAGACTCGACCTTACCATCAGTCGCAAACTCATTATAATATACAGTATTATTTACACTTCGTTAATAAATATTTCATGTATGATATGAATAGAATTATACATATGTGCATAAACGAAAAATCCTTTCGGTATTCATTTCACATTCAATAAAAAGAAAGAACATCCGACCGGATATTTCACCCTCGTGAGACAAAGGCTCAATAAAAAAGCTTCATTGTACGCAATAATATAATCCGGGATCAAAAACGAGTCCGGGGACGAGAACCACGCCCTACACATTGTGATTGGCGCAGCTGTCGCCGCAATGTGCTGACGTTACTTCACTGCTGTACCAGCATTAGAAAACTGCATTACTGGACTTAATTAATATATATTTTTATTAAATCTTACCTATAATTAAGTATTTTGATATTGGAACGTTTATTTTGTTTGTTTTGATCCACTCCATAATAAGCTTTGTAGCTTTAAGTTTGTTAAATAAGCTCTTAATGTTTAATATTTAATTTATATTTAATAAGTAGTGCTTAATTTTAATTATATTTATAAATGTGGGTGAAAAATTATCGGAATTTCAATAATAATCATAAAAGGTTTGATTTTTTTACTTAGAAATAAAAAGAATTATACACTTTTGAAAAAAATAATTATTTGACATAAAATTTACACATAAACTTTTTAATTCTTCCAGCTCTTTTGATACTTTTACAAAAAAAATAATAGGTCTCTATAGATTTTAATAGAGTTGTATCTGATAGTAGATCATTTTAATTAAGACTCTTCTTGCAGATGTATGTAATAAATATTCTTATATAAAAAGTTATTATTATTATATTCCATAGATGGTTTCATATTTTATTTGTTTTATAGCCATAGTTTATGTTACTTATGTTTTTTAATCTATTTTTTTTTCGCCATTTTTTTATATCTTAGAAGCACTAGTGGACCATCTTTTCATAACTTTAGACGCATTACTACAAAAAAATATATATAAATACAATAAATATCATAATTGTCTGTCGTTTTAAAAGCTTATTAAACTTTGATTATATGCCAATACTATTTATGAATATTTCAATAAAACTATTTTACGGATGGTGTCATCATCATCTCGTCTTACCGCGAACACGTTTGCTGCAAAGCATTCGAAACGTCGGTTTAAATTAAAAAATGTAAAAATAAACGCGAGGTATATCCGTAAAATAGTTTATTAATTTATTATTTTCATATTTGTTTTATACTTTTATTTCATATTTTATTATTTTATTTTTTATTTTCATTTTATGTGACAACGAATAAATTATTAAATTAAATCAAATATGAAAAAGGTTTTCTCTTTTCACTTGAAAGTCTATTTGGTTTTTTTCTAACTACTACTACTACTTCTACTAATAATACTAGTCTTTTTATATTTAAACGAACTTTAATATATTTATTACAAATCATATTTGGATTCAAGGCTTTAAACATCGTCTGATGACATGGACTATTTTACTAATCTTTTTGATACGTATTTGGATATTGTTATGAAATATGTACTACTTCTACTACTAGACTACTTCTAGAAATACAGTGAGTTTATACATGTAATACGGTGCAGCTATTATGTATCGAAATATTTATAAAAATAACCCATGTATTGAAGAAATTTATAATAAGTTAATTATAAAAATGCAAATTAATAATGATTTTAGTTCAATGTTCATGTTATGTATGTTATTTACATTAATATCTCCATACATACAACAATTACGATTATCATAACTAAATGTGTATGAGTGGGTTTATAATGAATATGTACATAATATAATTATTTTTATGAATATACACCTACATTGATCTTTCGAGTATTATTATTACGTTATATGTGTGTGTGTATTTTTTGTGTGTGTGTGCATGTGACGTTCAAAAGTACTCTACATGCAAAAAATAATATAAAAATATAAAACTAAACCAAACTATAAAAGGTATTTGTATATGTAAATATAATTCTATAAAACAACGTTTAAACAATACAATAATTGTAATAATTTGAAGACTGATATGACGTCACAGCAATTTAAAGTTAATACGATTTGTATTAGTGCGGCTGGAGTCATAATTATCTAGGCATTATCTTCCATTTGGGAATGGACAGAATGATATAGGTAATTGGTCAACTTGCTCCAAACCAGATTGGATCAAAGAGATGAGTCCGCCGACGCTCGGCGCCACAACAGCATTACCCGGTGCCCTTTTCCTTGTCAAAAGTGACGGAGATCATTGTCATAAAAAAGTATGGGCCGGATGAAATCACCTCACGGCCACAAAATTGTAGTATCGAACAGGTAAGTGTGTGAAGGTTATTAAAGTGGCTGATAATATAGACTATATTTATAAGTATACATAAATAAAGTATATATTAAATCTTATAAAATAGTATAGTAAAACTATTTGTGGAGTAAAGCATGTGAAATACAAAAATGCGTACGTAAATGCAGTTGTACACTAGTATACTAGATGGCGTTACTGTGCAAAATAGATCATGTTCTAAAATCTATTTATATTATAATGCGGAAAAATTTGTTTATACGCGCGAATTTACGAGTTATATACTAGTATACTAGATGGCGTTAATATACAAAATAGATTACACTCAAAATCTATCAATGTTATGAAGAGGAAATAGTAAATAAAATCCGTCTGCGAGCAAAACCGCAAAGAACAGCTCGTAGTTTAATCAATTATATTATTTCTTGTTATACGTTATTAAATTGACATTATAGTCCTGGTCGGAAGTTTATTAAATAGTATTTATATATCTCATTATTAATTAAATCCAGTGGTTTGAGAACCGGATGTACTAAAGCACTAGGAAAGCGGATTACTAAATTATAGACGAGTTTTGCTTAACGAGGAACTGAGATGATTAACTCAATCAATATATGATATCACGTTTACAGTATTTATACAATTAATAATAAAAAGATTGAGCCACTTAGAAAATATTTATTTGTTTTATTTTATACTTGTTCCATATTATAAATTTTAAATATCTGAATATATCTTACCATTTTGGTTTTGGTAGATTTATTAATTTGTTCTCACGTAAATATTACGATTTATCCGAATAATTTGAAACTTATTTATAATCCTAATTCATAAGCTCGGAGCAATAAGGCCATAATAGTTCCACGAGAAAACAGCCGAATAATTATATATAATAGTAATGGATTACCAATTTTAAAATACAAATATTCAAAAGTTGTTGAATTTAATGTCCAAAATCTTATTAAAAATGTTTATGATTTAATTTATAAATAAATGAAATAACCGAGACAGAAACTCTGATATAATATTATCTACCAAAATTATAATGAACCAAAATGAATATTCAACCGAAACTCTTAACTCGTCGTGTTATTAAGATCGTGGAGTCGTTACAACGAAAATTGTGTTTCATAAAAATCATAATACTTATGACCTAATATATTTTCAAGGCACGTCTTTCAAATAATGATTCTAGTAATAAGTTCACAGGCTATAAAAATATGTAATTTATTGATCGAATTAATTACTGATAAATAATTTGATTTTTGTGACGAGATTATTTATTTTATATAAAAAATAACGCGAACATCAAAATGTATATTTGAATTTCCAAACAAAACCCATAATTTATTGGATATTTATAACGAGGTTATTTATTGTATATATAAAAATAACGCGAATATAAAAATAACTTATCTATAAATTTAGAAACAAAACGCATAGACAAAACAAGTCGATTGTTATAATTCAAAGTCGATAATCCAAGAGCAAATTGCCAACAGCTAATTGCACAATTATAGAATTATCCAGTTAATTCCGGTTGAAACTGTACTCTCCCCCCCATTCTAATGCTAACTAACATCTATAATTTATGGTTTATTGTTTGGTTTTGACATATTTATATTCAATTTAGGGACATTTGTGTATTATTTTATATTATGTACAGACAGAATCTTTTTTCGATTTAAATAAAAAATTATGTTATTGTTTTTATTTTTTGTTTGTTTTTTATATAAAATTTATAATATCAATAATTAAAGTCATTAATCAAACAATATTATATTGTTTATAGCCAATTAGTGTATGAAATCAAATTACAGAATAATTTGAAGCTCTTCTATAATAAACTGAGTAATTACGGATGAGGACGGGGCAAGGGGTGCGTTAGCAATTTGACACTAGTTGGGGGATGTATCGATTATGATGGCTTCCCAACAAATTTTCCCACAAAACCACCAAAATCATTCATTTATATTTAATTTTTACCAACAACGTCTGTCTTAGTTTATAAGGTTGGCTGGTAGATAATATTTTTGTAGTTTTAAACCCGCCTTTCGTGCAATATTTTTGTATTTTGTGCACTACAGAATTAATTAAATAAATAAATAAATTAAATTGATAAAATTCTATTATAATTTAAATTACATTTACAAAATAAACTTTATAAAATGAGGTTGTAGGAAAAAAAAGTAATCGAGTGTATTTTTGTTCATCGCTGAAGCATTGTGGGTGTACAAAGTGTTAGTAGCCGAAGTAAATGTAAGGCTAGTGACATTATTAAAACATCACTATTCCAACACTAAAACGCAGTTTGAGAGATGCGTGCGCGCAATACATGTGTTAATAAATATTGTTCTAAATTTAACTACAACATTTATAAGCTTATGTAAGGATAAAAAAATTAATAAGTAGGTAAAAAAGAAAATTAATAAGTAGGTAAAAAAGAAATAAGTACCAATATCAAAGTAGAACAAATAATATAATAAAAGAAAGATCTCAAAATAATTTATCATTAAATGTCTTAAAGATATTTTTATTATTATTATAAATAAACAAATTAAAGTTTCCTAGAGCATGTTGTATTTTAATCTGGTCACGATGTACAAAAACCATGCCCCATATGTCGGTCAATTTGAACACATGAGCATGAAACATACGTCACAAGGCGATAATTTACATTTAAATAAATAATTTGCCGCGGTACTATTTGAAGCCTGACATATGTGTGTGTGTGTGTGTGTGAGTGTGTTTGTGTATGTGTGTCTGTGTGTGTACGTGTGTGCGGTCTAATGATGGCTGTTACTAGTGCGGTTTCACGCCTGCACTCCCTAAATGTTTTATTTACAATATGTCGATGTTATTATTAATGTTAATTTTTATAATAAATGTTTTTTAATCAATGATTTTATTTGCAATAAATATACAATGAAAAATGTATCAATACGAGCAGAAATCGAATCCGTGACCTTCAGGAAACCTTCCCATCGCTCTAACAATTGAGCTACAGTATTTCGATTTCGTAAAATGAATTAACTATAAAAGTACTATACATTAACTTCCTTATTTCTTCTTTATTATGGATATTTTTCGTAACCTTGGAAATATGACGTATTTAGGCTTTTTATTAAAGTTTTTGCTCCAGATGTATTTTTTGATTCTTAAATTAATTTTATTTATATGGTATATAAAAACTTAATTATGAAGGACGAATCCAACCGCAAGCACCACTCATTGAATCGAGATCGCCTATCTTGATCTGTAGAGATTTGAGATTAAAGTATTTTTTTTAATTTTTCTGCTTCCACATCCTATCCTGGAAAAAACATATTTTTGGTTCATGTATATAAATAAATAAAAATGTATATAAATATGAGTTTTTAAGGAAGATGAATTATGTAATAAAATTTGAGGCTTATTGTACTCCGGGATTGCTTGAGATCACTTCCAAAAACCCGGGATTAGATAAGGACCGGGATTGGATACTTTTGACGGCATTAAGGTCGGCCACATAATAGGAGTAGTTATTTCAAACCAGTTCCAATACGGTAAAAAACGACGCATCCCCTTCACCGCTTTTGTGTTGTGTCAATGTAAAGATTACTCGTATATATGTACACACACATATACAGATTTATACACACACACATAAACACACATATACACAGACATGACCTTAAACAACTGATAGATGCATTTAAAATATTGCAAATAAGATCAAATTCATTAATTGTGTGTCTTTAAGTGAGATATTCTCACTAATGTCTATTTAATAAAATAAATAAGTTTTTTTAAAGGTCGTAGGTTCGCATCCTGCATGAATGGATTTATTTTTTATTCTATATTTATTTAAAATAATAAGCAATTAACATACATGTTTATAGACACACAACATATATTTATTTATTAATTTATATTATACTTCAGATATTATCATAATACATTATTCTTGAAAAATTCGATTCATTTCGAGACTTATTTAAACAACTACTCATATATGGTAAATGCATATTTGGTAACCAAAATGATTAAGAAATTACGTTCTCAATATACTATCAGATGATATAATATTAATATAATATATTAAAAGTGAAGATAAGTTCAAGGTTGATTGCAGATCTCACATATATTGCGTGCAGTGCCACATCGCCCAGGGCTGCTTCTTTACTTCCAAGAATACATCGTTAAACTCACTTATTTTTGGTAGCAAGATAATGCCAGTAATTTAACCGAAATTATAATAATTAGCTCCATTTATACCTTAGTAACAAACAAATAAAATGATCACAATATATCTGAAGCGACGGCACAAGAGTAGTCCTGTCTGTAGGGTCAGAGGTACAGTGTATTTCCTTAACAATATTATAATTTATTTTACATTTACACCTCTCTATCATATCTACTCTGCGGATATATGCTTAATTTTTTTTGTATAATCTTTTATTTAATTCTTAAGTATGTACAATAGAAACAAAAAGAAGAAAAGACCACTACAATAGACTTAACGTTAAAGTGAGTTTTCTTCCAGATATCTAGAAGAGAATCCAGAAAGAGAGTAAAGTTAGTGTAAAGGATAAAAGAAGTAAGTGTACAAGCGAATAAATAATTTAAATAATACAAAGATTAAATTATGTATATATATATTTATTTGAATCAATACATACACACTTTTGTTTTATCTACATCGATTTCTTGTTGTACAAAAGTCTTTTGAAAGTCTTTTGAAAGTCATTTCGTTTGCCCCACGTTGAGAAACTTTACCTCTCATTTTTGCTATTTTCAAAGTAACCAAAATATTTAAGAACTAAAGTATGTTAACATTATGTTATATGGTTCATTGCCCTTATAGCGTTATGTGACGTCTAATTACAGTTTCAAGGGGTTAAGTAGAAGCCACACGGACATGTGTTGACTGCGTCAAGGTTGCAAAGCAATTAGGATGACATTTCATTATATACTAGCTTGTATAAAAATATATATAGAAGAGTGCTCCTTTGAGTGCTAAGAATAATGTGAGTATAGTTTTTGTTCTACATTGGAATAACTTAAGCTATAAATAATTAAGGAATTATTGCTCTTAAAATTCCAAAACTGCAAAAGAATTATTTAAGTAATTTTTAAATTTATTATTGTCTTGATATTATAATGTTATAATAAAATTTTAATACTAATATCCGTTACATTTTAAATTATAGCTCAGAAACTATCATCAGTTAATAGACTAGATTTAATTTAAAATAAAGATAATTTCAAATGAATGTAATAAAGTCCGTTTATATTAATATAGTTCTTTATAAAAATAATAATAATTAGATAAGTAATAAAATAAAACACTGTAATTTACTGTCACGAACGGAGTGGAGCAGAACAATCGCCCGAGCAGAGATAGCGAGATTACAAGGCGCTGAATGTTCAATCGTCACGTACTTACTTCGGCGCAAGAACAAAGCGATATTAAACAATGAACAGCTACAAAAAGTCTCGTAATTCAATTTGCATCCATAGATGAATATAATCGTCGACAAGAACTGGGTACACAGCGCTGCAGGCGCTTCATGAGAACCACTTTCGCCTGTTTTCACACTTCTTGGAATCGATTAGCTATCCGTGACTTGACATCGTTCGAACATTATTTGAAGCTCTTGCGTTCTGCTGTTTTATGTAGTCATTTGTATGATATCGAGCATGTCGACACCATCGAATCGGAGAAGTGACTCGCGCATTATTATGATAATGCAGGCGGAGTAGATGGTATCTATGGTCGCTATCCGCTCTCATAACACAATTGAATTACCATAGCACAGCGCCCGCAGCGGGCGGTCCTAGCCACGCGACCACCAAGTACCTACGAACCCTGTTTCATTCTAAATATACTTCAATCTTTAATAATTTTTAAGTACAGTTATTGCACTCAAATTTTACTTAATGTTTGTAACCGCAATAGTCGATGTATGTAAAATGTGAGTGGGTTTTAGTACGATCAACTAGTTGCGGCTGAATTCTGAACAGGTTATGAATGAGGAGTTACTGGCGTGTTGAATGAACTGACCGCAGTGACCGCAATCAAACTAGAATTACATATTTCGTAAGCGCAGTCAAGTACAATTACTAGTTAGTAGTTTTAAATGTTAAACGCTTAGAATAAGGCACCCTTCAAAACAATGTGAACATTATGGCTATCAATGGCAGACGCGATTCAAAGCACTTGACTGAAGAGAGTATTCATGGCGGTTTGTCTGCGTCGTAGAGGACATTAAATACCGCCCTTGGAGGGTGCTAATATCACCCTCCGATATTTGCTGGATTCTTGCCATTTCATTAGACAAAACATTGTCAAATTGAAACATATTAGGATTTAAATTATTCTTTGTAGCCACAATAAAAGTTTGATTAAATTTTTTTCCCCATAGGTATAGTATATAATACAGGCATACGTCACATTTCGGGAAATTCTATACTAAGTTTCAGAGTACGGCATTACTTTATACAAAAGACTTCCACAATAACAAATTGCAAACGGAAAATTTACAGTTAAAAGCCGGATGCTTGAGTTGATAGTTGCAATTTCCGATACTACTTATAATGGACATAATGGGACATATGCAATGGTTTCACAGTTTGCTGCAGATTTACGAGCCATCCTTAATGTTAATGACAGTAATTTCATTTGTATTTTCAGTTTTATATTGAAAGCTAATCTGAATCTGAAAATCTGCAACTCATGCAAATGAAAGTAACCTACAACTATTTTGTTTTCTTACAAATAATTGCAATTGCTGATTCAATTGCATTAGACTTTAAAATTAAATTTATAAAAGAATGGTTGTAGGTATTGATCAGTAAGGAGAAAATAAGAAATAAGCAAAATTGCAAGTGCTTTTATTAAAGAATCAAAGTTTAACGACAAATTACCTATTGTTATTTGAGTGAAAGAATAGGTGTTATTCATGATATTGATATGATAAGCTAGATTATTTAAGCATGTTTTGAAGCACGAGTGGCGAGCACTGCGGGCGGCGGTCACCCCGGGGGGCCGCCTCGCTTTGTGAGCGACGTGCCAAATTAATTGTACCCGTGACGCCTTAGTGACATTTCTAACAGTAAAGATCATAGCACAGATCAGAACAGAAAAAATAAATAATATTTATAATACACAATACCTATATTATACTTTGTTTATACCTATCCATATGTAATTTAATCTAATCTGTGTACAAAGTTCACACAATCTCTATAGCATTTTTTTCAAAAAAATACAAAGGTTGCGATGACAGTAGAACAAACCTCAGCGCTTCTTCACTTTTTATGAAGTAGTGAGTATTAATTAGTGGTGTTTCTTTGAAAATAACCTTCTTCGTTGTCGGCCCATCACGTATGACAAGGCGCGATGACGGCGCGGCGCCTCTGCCCTCATGACTTGCATTTACCTTCATTCCTACCTTCATTACGGCACCGCGCCACTAACAAGCCGGGCTAATGCAATGAGTTGCAAAATCCTTTATAGACTATCAGAACGATTTTGAACTTTATGTCATACGATACTCTAAGTACTATTTCCAACTGCAAGTTTTTACATATATACGGAAGTCGAACCATACTGATGACATTAATGATCTCTGAATCAGATAATATCGAAATTTGAGAATCCCTGACAGGATTAGTATGGTTGGGTTTTGTAAAAGAAATCTCGCAGTTTAGTATCGAGACAAAAATAAAAAAGATAGTTAAATAAAAAGAGAAAGTCAATATTTATTTGAATATCATATCAGTTCACGCCTTCAGAATATGGACCTCGAATGAGTTCGAAAATAGTCGGGCAAAATTTCAATAACAACGTGAGTACAGCAGAATAAAAATATATAATATAATAAAAAAATAATTTAAAACCTCTCTTCAGCACAAATTTAATATTAACTTTATATTACCCTTTCTCTATCGCCCGTATGTAATAGTTTTTGTACTCTACATATACAGGTTTACTCCCCTATTATATATGTAAGAACTATTGAACCATACGATACCATTATTAATTAAGTACTTATGTGCCCTTTCCATTAGTAGTGTTTCTCGCATCATCTACCATTATATAAAAAAGTAGATAAAATAGTTACACTAAGTATTACTGGTTTTACAATTTCTATTTTTTTTTTGTAATATAATTTTTTTATAAAAAAATTAAAAATGACTGAATATTTTTTATACAATAATGTAAAGGTAATATAATATATAATAATAAAACGTATTGAGAAAATCTGTCTTTTAATTTTACAATAGATTTTTTTGGTTCAGCTTTTTGATTCAAAGTATATATAAAGTAACAACAAAAACTTGTTATTTTATCTATACTTTGAATTAATTTAATCATGAAGTTTATAAAAAATTGTGTACTTGTTTGTATTTTAGGTCATTGGAGGATAAGCACAAGCTAGGTACAGACATTAACTACATAAGACATTAACATATATTCCATATTTTGATGGCCCCTTGGTTTCGCGGATAGAGGTTAGATCCCCAAACTGTTGAGCCAAAACTCGTGGGTTAGATTTCTTGATAGGACAGTATTTATGTGATTTAAAGAATGCTGTTTTGAGTCTAGGTTTTATTTGTATCAGTTATTTCTGTGTTTGTAAAACAGGGTTTTCTACTCGAGTGCGGTAAAAAAAGTAAAAGTAAAAATATTATAAATAGTAAAAACCTACAAAAGATAGTCAACTATCTTTTATGTTCTAGTAACTGTAAATACACTAACGATTTTTTAACGCAAGTGTAATTATATTGTCTCTTTTATCTTAAAGACTACAACAAATTATTTTAAACATAATCTTTAAAAATAAGATCCATAACTATAGACATAAGGCTGGCTATGTACATAGATAATAATTTCGTAAAGTACAGAAAATCATGTATTATTTTTATTATTAAAGCATTCTCTAAAGCCCCAGCTGTTGAGTAATTACATATCAGCAATTGATCGCTTATAACAAATATTAAAAGGTCGTTTGTGGTGACAGGAAACTGTAGCCACTGTGGTGAAGCAGTTTGCCGTTTTTAAACTGGATGTTTTAAACCGCAATGGACATGTCTGGAATAGTAATTACTCTATGCTCCGATAGCCAATAAACTTACTATTATATGCAAACTTCATTCCTATATTCATAAATATAAAAGTCTTTATTGCTTGCAAAGAGAATTATGTCTAGATGTCTATCATAACCAAGGTCTGCTACCTTATAATGTCTTTCATATTTTCTTTGTTCACGTTTTTGTTTCCGATAATTAGTCAAATTATGACAGGTGTTTCCACGAAAGCAATAAAATTTTATGTATTTTTTTCGCTTTGATTATTATAATAATTAGGTGGTTTTAAATTTTCATGAATTATATTATGAAAAAACTTGTTTCAGATAAGCATACACGTAATATTTAAACAAAAAATACATATTGATTGAATTTTCAAAATTAGCTAAGTGTAGCCCAGTGAGTAATTAATTGTATATAATAAATATCTTAAAACACTCGTCTTGACAGGTCCTCGTCATTATCCTTTGTTTTTCGTCATTGCTCAGCCGCATTGTTAAATTTGTCGCCTGAGAGACGGCGCGCTGACGGATGATCTACTATAAATAACTTGAAGAGATTTAATTATGTTTGTACATTGTTATATTTTAAAGTAACATGAAGATGTCTCATTTAACGTCAATATGAAGATTAATATTTAAATACGTACAAAAAGATACATTTAAAATAAGTAAAACCACTGCTATGAATAAAAAAGGTTGTATTTTATTTTAATCGTGCTAGATTTTGTATATAATTTTGAACAGAGATTAAATATAACCTGGAAAAGGACAGAGTATACTTTTATCGAGAGACACATAAAATTCTCTCAATCCTATTTACTTTAGACAGAGTCTCTGTCAAAACTGGTGTTTTATATTTTATTTGAAGTAAATTGTGAAATAAAATACTTTATTTTTTTTAACCGATTTAGAGAAATAATCTAGGTCGCAGGGGGGTTCACATACAAAATAATAGACACAAAAAACATTCAGACTCTATACAGCAATCTGTAGGTAACAAACAACTGTGTGTGGAAATCGAACCCATAACCTTTGGCTCAGCAGGCAGGGCACTCCTAACCATTGGATCAATCCGTAACATAAATAACATTAAAGATAATATAACTCACTCAATAGGCGTTCCTAATGTGATAAGCAGATTCCGAACGCAACACCAAAAATGTACTAATGTGGTGTCTAAAAGTGTTATATCGTGATAATTTAACGGTTGGTCTGTGTGTCTGTGTGTTGCAGTAAATATCATTTACTCGACAGCTTCATTTAAATACCTTTTGTCAATGAACGGGTTAACACGTCGCTTTGCCGCTATAAAAAAGATATATGGCGCCCGTCGCTACCGTACTCACGACAGATTTATTATATTCATAATTGCTTCACGAGACAAATATTTTAATGAGATGCTATGAGGTGTAAATTTCTAATTCTGATGATGGAATAAAATATTAAAATTTGGAATTTTTTCTTCATATCAGATGGTCGGAACTTTTTGAGCAATTCGATAATAGGAATATTTTAAGCAATTTATTATTAGTTTTTTTTTATATTAGATGTTCGGAACATTTTATTTTAATCCCCAATTATTAACAAGCTTATATAAACATTTAATCTGCAAAAGTGTTTAATCCTTCAAAAAGGTTTGCTATCCTTGACAGGTCTATTGTGCTGACCAGAACCGTTCAGATTAGCTGGCACTTGGACGACAATGCTTCAAGCACCTTAATCCCGACAACAGCCATTTAGGGACATTACAAATAAAAGTTCTGTCGGCACAAAGCTACAATGGCGGACGCCACGCTGGGAATTGTGAATGGGTATAGAAAAAATCTATTAGGCACGCATAATGGTTTGATGCATCGACTCTCGATATGTCGTCATTTTTGTGATCGCTGTTTATGGTATTAGCTCTATTCATAGACAAGCTCTCTATGGAACTTACTGTTACTTAACTTTTTCTTACGTAAGTTTATTTTTACCTTATATATATATATTTTTTAATGGGTTTTTTTTATTTGTTATTGATAAGTATTTTATACGTTTCCTCATCTATTTTCATTTCAATCTAGTTTTTTTTCCTAATCATTCTTACTTAGGTTTTTCATGAACTATTGTAAGTCTATCTATATAGGCTTTATTTAGTCCACGTTATATTGATCTTATAATTAATAAGCATCTATTGTTTAACATAAATTAAAGTTATAAATTAAAGTTATAAAGTAACTGCGGATTAGAAAGATTATTTCAATTGTAAATAGAACAATGCCATATTGTTCTTTGTTTCAGCGCTTCATTGATTATATAATATGGTCTCGATTAGGGATGAATACAGGTAGGTACTGTCAGCAACAAAAGTACAATTTTAAAATGATAATAATTATTAATTTGTTATTCAATAAGAAAAAATATAAAACATATATAAGTGATATTTTAATAACAAATAAAGTTTAAAGTACAATATTAAAAATAAACAATGGTTTTCATATTTGATAGTATTTATATTACAGTAATTTAATATATTTGTGAAGTCTATTTTGGTTGTTAATTTAATTGAATTAAGAAAATATTAGTTATTTAAGACTAAATCTAGATTGAATGTTGTTTCCAGAACAAAATATAATAATTAAAATACATAACAAATTAATAGCATTGTGTTTTCTAGATTTTTAATATTTGTTTAATAAGGTATAGATTTTACCTACAAAGAAGAAAACTACTCTCCGTCGGTAACTTTGCCAATAATAAAGCTTTTGAAACTCTATATTTACTGATTTAATAGTAAACTTGTTCTATATATGAGTTAGGTTTAGAATAATTTAATAAAAAAATTATACAAAATAGATTTTTTATGACGGTTTGCATATAACTTAAAGCTAATGATTAAATTTCCAAAAAAATATTTTTAATTTATCGTTTCAAATGAATATAAATTTTATTTTAAAGAATATTATTGTTATCACGATAGAGTATTGTTGTTTTATAAATCGTTAAGTTAAATTAAATAAACTTACAATAGACTTATTGGTGGGCGCCGGCAACGGCGCGTACATGTCAGTAATCATTGTTCACAAATGCACATTACAATCGAATAAAACCGATATAATAGAACAAAATCGATATTTCGCACGTTTCACGACTCGTAACTCGGAACGTCTACATCACGTCTCGTGTCGCGGCGCGCGGGCATACGTTTACGAGTGCGGGTTCGATGCCGATGTGGGGGGCGGGGTGGGCGGTCTGAACCAATCCCAGCCTCTTATTAAGCCCCGCCCACGCCAGGCCCCGCCCACAAGGCCGTATATCGATCGCACGCGCGACTCCATTTTATTTCGGCTTCCTTGATTTGCATAAACTTTTTGTTTCAAATCGTCGATAAAATGCGTTGCCGTCTTTGATAACGAGTGTAATGGCTTTAAATAACTAAATTGCTTATAAATTGATGTTGGAAAGTGTTAAATGGGTCGCATACAAAGGCTCTTTGAAAGTTAAATAATTTCGTTTTAACGATAGAGAAACTTTTGCAATTAAATTGGTAAATATTACTTACATATTACACTAAGCTATGTATTTATAACTATATTTACATTCTTAAGTAATATTTATTTTACTTTCATTAAACAATGGTTTTTTATTCTCCTTATGATTTTTTTTATAATACAAATCAAAAGTTATATCGTATCAAAAATTAATTTTCAGATTTCAGTAAATTTTTAAACCTACTTGGTTTATTATTTATATTACCATGTCAGAATTAAATCTACAAACATTTTAATATTATTAACGACACGGGAAATGTAAAAAATTAAATAAATATATAAATATATATACACATAACTAACATTATCAACCTATATCATTCCTAACATCTGTTCCCTTTAGCGTGATCCAACGAGGTGTTAAAGATAATGAAATATAAAGTACGTAACAAAAAAACCAAATCATAATGGGACATAAAAACACCATAAAGGTATTATATTAAAAAAAATGGCGCTCTACCTCACCCTAGAAACTACAACCAAAAATCGCTTTAAGAATAGCTTAAGCGGCTAATAGTTTTATGACACGCACGATGAGATAACACCTCAATCACAGAAATGTAAGCCTTATCATTAGTGATTAGAGTTTAAAATTGTGTGTGGAAACAATCGGAAATGACAGAATTAGATAGGGTGGTAGTTCATAGTACTAAAAGGGGAAAGGATAAACCTGGGCGTGTCCGGGATAACGAAATAAAACGCCCGCAGCAGAGAGCAAACTCCATAACGCAATAACATTTTAATTTGAACACGAAACTCACGCTGAGATGTGAAATTACAGCACGAGTGGGCGGGAGAGGAAATCTACTTACGATTTTCAATGAGTAATTTTGAGTAATTTTTTAGGAATTTTTTGAGCAATTCAATTATATTGTTGACACCTGCTTAATTGGTAAGCTTAAAATACTTAACTTTAAAAGCAAGTTTAGTAATTGGATTTTTGTGAGGTTTGAGAATAATTATATAGAGAAAAAATATATACGTATATACATAAGTAGGTACTTCTGTACTTACTTGACTTGTATTTTTTTTGCTGTCAAAAAAAATGCCGATAAGTTTTATATTATATCTATATATGAAGTAAACAAAATATTTTACATTTTAATGAATATAGAATAAAAAATAAACATGAACTGAACTCGTACCTACGACAATCACGTGTTATGCTCTGAACATAGACGAGGACAAAATTTTTATTTATACGTACTTATATAAAAAATAAAAAATATACCTAACATGTTTGAATGTTTGTAAATAACTTAATATATGTAATGTACATTAAAATAAACTATGAAGATGCTAACAGATAAATTGGTTGAGTAGTGAGATGATCTGACGGAAGCAGCGGAAGTGAGAGACGCCGGAGCAGATCACACACTAAGGGGTTTGTGAAAATGTATCTACTTTATATAATGTTTATAAGATATGGCATTGAATATGTATATAGGTATTAAATATCTTAAACTTGGACCACTTTAACATTTAGACCACAATGACGTACAATTTAAATTTATTAGAAATATAATAATAATTGTGTTCAAAATCTATGAAAAAACTATGTAAGCAGTTTCACTGTTGATAAAAAATTTACATATCGACATACTTATGTGAATAGATAGGCATAGTTTTAAGAAGACACCACAGAAACAACTTCTGCTTTCAAAATTTATAATAATTATAAAATATGCAAATTAATCATTGTCAACAAAAAATAGACATCGTACCCTAATTACAATATCCAATTTTTAAGCACTATTTAGACACAGAAAAGTGAATTAATAATATATGATAGTTAGTGCACTAACAGACTTTTAATATGATATTAGTGCTTTAAATTGTAACATTTTAAATGTAACGCCTGATTTAGTTACGTTATATTTAATTTGTTTTGTAGAACAATTTTTTGTAACGTGTTAGGGAATATATTATTACAAGCATATTATTAATATTTTTTTGTTCCTTTATATTCATACTAATATTATATGAAGAGTTTGATTGTTTGAACGCACTAATCTGCTAAATTATTGGATGTATTTTAATAATCCTTTGAGATTATGATTGACAGATTATTTAGGCTATAGGCTATCTAGCATTACTTCTAATTATATTAATAATAAATAAATTCATCTGCGAGTGGAACCGAGAGTAATGGCTAGTCTTAACGATATAAATAAAAACAAAACAATTAGAAACATTACAAGAATAGATACAACAGATAAAATAAAAGGCTTCTACTCCCACATACCGCACACTATTCTACTAATATACAACAAATCCTTTCTTATTTCTATAGAGGTAAGGGTGAAAATGCAATGCATATTTTTAAAATAATTAATTGCTAACTAGATTTGATTCTTATGGCAGTGAACTGTAAGTTGATTTTGCAATGGTGTTAAAAGTTTCTAGGTATATGTACTTGAAACTCTCTAAGCATCTTGCCGTCACCCCCATGAATTTTGTCTGAATTTGTACGTGTCATGGATGGCCACTTTACCAGTACCACTTAAGAGTCTTCATTGAGGGTGATGGATTTATTTTTTCAGGATATTTGATAATGGTGGTTGAGCAGCTTTAGCAGAATTGACTGAAAATTGAACGATTTAAATTTTGGTATGTTTTGGTATATACTTGTTATTTCCATGTCAATGATTAGTGCGTACAGAGAAATAGAAAAACAGACAAACCGACTAACAGAAAAAAAATCTATAAATCATTGTTTCGGGTTCTCGTTACTAAAGTAATAATTTCTCCCAAATATAATCTTTGTACAGATAGCGATCACCTACAGATTTATTATATGTATACATATATAAATAGATATATAACATCTTGGTTATCAAGTTGATTATTATGACATATAGCATCGGAAAAAATTTTTGATACATTTCTAAATATTAAAGAAATATACTCCATTTTTAGTATTTTTAGTAACGTAGGAAATAGTTTTCCAAAATTTGCCTTATTTCTAAAGAAATAATTATACTCAGATATATATAATATATACATATGTTTACGAATTATCGTTCAGCTCAAACCAACAAACAAAGAACAGCATTTCATAAAAAGAAATGTAAATAAAGAACCAATACATAATTCAATTGCTATTTACATACAATCTGACCACACACGGTCCAACCCTGCGGCTCGTGTACTGTGCTATTCACTATTATTTCTTAATGGCCCTTTCAAGTTTCAATACATACATGGAATTTTCAACAATACCCTTCTGTTGCTATTAAGTATTGATAAACCAGAGGCCATTTTAATCAAGAATATTTAGGTTTTATTAAATTTGGTACATAATTTCCTTATAAAATTTGTAAAAATGTTGAATTATGTTTGTGATTTTCAACATTGGAACAGAAATTGGGTGTTATTTCAAAGATTACGTGTGGGTGCGTGTTGTGAGCATTACTGTGTGTATATGTGAATGTGTGTATGTGTGCAGTGACAGTGTGTATGTGTGAGCGTGTGTTTGTGTGTGTGCGTGTATGTGTTTATTTAAAGAAAATGATGTACAAATAATACATCAATATGCAGATCAACAATTAGTAATCTACATACATACAAACTATACAAATGAAAGAAGTCATCTCATCGACACTTGAGGCGAGCTTGAGCTTTGCGATCTCACTAATGATGATGCTGAGAACCTACCTCGCGGCGCTAAACGATATTTAACATAAATATAACTCAGTCAAGTAAAGATTAATTGAATTGTATAAATACTAACACAATTATAGAGTTAAAGGTGTTCTTGATATTTGAATTTTAATGTAATGTGCTTAAAATGTAATTTGTGTTGTTCCAATAATTGAATTCATTTTAATAAAGTCCTATAAGCTTGAGTACTAAATAATCTGGTATATGCACGCACACACGCACACGGGCACTCACACATAACAAATAGGTACACAATACAACTACAGTAAAAGAATTTTTATGAAAACAATATTACCACTTTCGTAATATACGTCACAAGAATCTAAATACTACAATTCTAATTCTGTTATTATTATAGTTAAACCCCATAATCGTTTGAGAGGTGTTCCTCGGACATTGTCCGGGAGATCACGCGCTGGAGTCACTTATGCACAATGGCCATTTCACAGACAAATCAAAACAATTACCGATTTCGTCATTCGATATTCGTTCCGATATAATTTCCGACGTTCGTGATCGAAAGCGCGATGTCATTGTTTGGATATTCAGATGACATTCAGGTGACGCGATCAACCGCTGTCAGGATAGTGATGTCACTGATACCTTCATTTGATTTTATGGTACAAACATATTAATTTTTTAATAATTATTTAGGCACTATTTATTTTATCAATTTTGACTAGTATTTTATATATATAAAATTTAAAATATTTGAAAATTCTGTATGATACAGATTAAAATTTTTTTGTATTGTATACGAAAAGTATAGAATATAACATATAAAGTATGTTGTTATAATATATATACTTATTTATTTTTGCTTAAATAAAATGTTATTTTTTTGTCACTGACTAATTAGATAATATTACCTAAAGATAGAGAGTCAATAACTATTTCAAAATGATATTTTAGTATTAATATAAGTTAATAATACTTAAAGATATGTTAGCAGGTACTAATTAATAATACTATTAGTACTTACTAAGATCTTCATGTCCTTGTGTTCCGCGGACACGGGGTCGATACTAACCTAAAAAGGGAAAAAAATGTGTAATTCATATATAATAAATATAGAAGTTTAGTCGCAAGCATATATTGAATCAAATATATTAGATCAAAATGAATATAAATGAAAAACATACACAAAGGTTACAGACAAAAACGAAAACTAATTAGAAAGTCCCTAAAAAGTTATCATAAGTTGGATACACGAGCGAATTTAATTTGGAAGGATTTTAATTATGGGAGGCCGGTTTCGGCGCCGAGCGGCGGCGGCCTGTAATTATGGCCTGTAATTGCGAGGCCCAGGACTGACCGTCTAGTATAGATGCCACTGAAATTAGAAGGCCTTTTTATTTAAGGACTGATCACGTTTTTAATATTCCATATTTTAATAGATTAAGAGAACATAAAATAAATAGCTTTCATTTAAATAAGTTTTTTTACATTTAATCCGGTAATATATTTTTGAAATACATTTAAAAAGATTTTTTACATTCAATGCAGTTATTCTATTTTTGAAATTCATTTACAAAAGTTTATTTACATTCAACATGGTAATTCTATTATTGAAATATATTTGAAAAAGTTTTTTACATTCAATGCTGTAATAGTATTTTTTATTTCCAAGTAAATGAAAGGAATCAATTACTGAGGTGATCAACTTCACACAAGACATTGTAAACTTGGTGTGATCACAAAAAATATAATTATTCTTTATGAGAAATAGCTTTAAATAATTGTTAAACCTGTACGATAATGTATAACACATTAAATAAATAGTGTATGTAAATAATTTCTCGAGGGTAATAGCCTCAGCAATTATACTACACGTAGCAAGCGTCCGGTCATCTTTCTACATTACGAGTCTAACACCATGTATGTTTGTACGTTTATTTTTAATAATGCTTTGAAAATTATTTCTATTCTGTGCTTCCTTGTTACTATTTCTGTATATTTAACACCGCTTAGCTGCTAAGTTTAAGGTTTAAATATCTCTTTCTTCTATTTTTATCTTTGTTTTAGATTGAACGATTTTAATGCGGTTTTATTTAATAGAAAAAAGTTAACCGCCTTACTTATAGAAATATTTATTCAGTAGAACTTATTGTCTGTTTTGTCACTTTCTCACTAACGATTGAAGTCTAAGGTGTGAAAGTGACAAAAAAGTATATGTTATATTGGTTAAAAATATTTATATTACTAACGGTAGATACATATGTGTCTAAATGAAATTAGGTTATGCAGATATAATAGGAAATAGGTTTCGGATTTCATGAAATATTGAAACTGTTAATTCTGTATTTTGTTAAATTAATTTTTTTCTTTCTGTTCTAACTAGTTCTAACTGTGAAATCATCTGTTCTCCGACTTTTTTCATTTTACACAATTTTTTTTATTTTAATAAAATTATCTCAATAATATAATATTTTATTCAAAAACCTACTCAGGAATGTATGTGAATTTGTTCTATATTATTATAGTTAGAAAATTATTTATGTGTTGATTTTCATGTTATATCAGTTAATACATTTACGTTTTTGTTATATTTTAATATTTATAAAAGTTTTTTCTATACTATCTAAAACAAATATGTTTTATATATTATTGAATTATTGGTATTTGTTATAGATTATAATCAATAAAAATATATATTCTCTGTCAGCTACCGCCTGCAGGTGGGGGCTGTCGCGGTGGATAGTCAAAGATAGGTTAAAAGGATTGCATTTAATAATGATGACTGGCTTGACGTGAACCAAAAAAATGATTTAACTTACATTATAATAATTATACTCTCAGATAGTAGCGCGACTTGCCTCCTGGTTCTGATGTTATGGAGATGAGATCTTATGAAAAACTAGACAGAGACGCAAGTTGTAGTTTTATTTATTTTTCATGTTGGTTTTATATTAATTACTGAAAATAAAATAACGAACCTCCTATTTCTGTATAAAACAATTTTTAGCACATTCGAATCATAAGAATCTTTGTAAATATTTACAAACTAAGCTTTTATGTATTATTCTATAGTTTTTCTAAAGTTTCCATTTAATATGATTTCTCTTAAATTTATTGAAGACAATATCAATAATTTCATTTAATAATTGCAACAAATTTTTCTAATAGAATCGGTGTTTCTCGCCCTACTAATATTTTTTAAGTTCTGTATATGAAGATTATTTTAATATAAACACTTATGTTACTACACTTAGTATTTATTTATAATATTAGAATAACATAACAAATAACTAAGAGAGTAATTATTGTAATTATAAATAAATATATATATGACCACAGTTTGGACGGTTTGCAAAATTTAATACAATTACGGAATACATATCTTAAATAAATTTGTATATCATAGTAATAGTTAAAGATAATATTTAATATAAGATTATTTGAAATAATATTTGCACTTGCTAATATAAAAAATGTTTTGTTATGGCGTTTATTACCTCGTTAAATAAAATAAGACAGTGATAATCAAAATCATAATAGTGATACGGATAAGATATACAAGGGTGTTAAAAATATCTATACAAAAAATGTATACCTTATTAACATTTATTACCAAATCAAATGAAATCAAATCAGAATACTGTGAAAATAGTTTTTAAAAAGTACAAGAAATGTCAATATTAAAAAATTATACTTAATTCCCATTTATTACCTAAGCGAATGAAATAAGTTATTGGTAATCAAATCAGAATACTACGAAAATGGTTTTGAGAAAGTGTAAAAAATCCAGTGTTAAACAAATATATTATTGGCATTATTACCTAAGTAAATGAAATAGTTTAGTGGTAATCAAATCATAATACAATGAATGTAACAATGAAGTCAGTGCAGTGAAACTACGGGAGGTGTTTGTGTAATCTTATAATAATATCAATTAAATATTTTTATTCTCATTCATCTCTCCCCCTTTGTTAAAGCTCTGTTGGTTTCTTGAGAACGTCTTTTGTTGTTCGCGTGAACTACCCAATTTAGGGATCTATTTATTATAATTAATAATATAATGCCTAATTATTAATGATATCTGACACTTTTGTTATACTTTTCATTGATTTCTACTTTATATTTATACATATTATTATGATATACTTATTACTGGGAAAAAAGTCTATAAACATTTAAAAAGTAATTAGGACGTTTTTATTAGTATATTTATTTTTGTTTATTAGTATATTTATTAGACATGCAAAATATCTAGAAATAATTTGATGGACTCAACGTAATATAGGTTATACATTAAATAATTTTTAGAGTTAAAGATTTGGAATTTTTCCAAAGGAAGACATAAACACGGGGATTACGCTATATTGTATATATTGATTATTAAAAAGATTTTATGTCTCTTTTTGAGCAAATTTTACACATAGAATAATATGAGATCTGAGAAATTTAAATTGAATAGGAGTACTTGCAAACTATATGTATATCTGTATAGTATATGTTATAAATACATTAAAATATTTATTACTTGTAGAAACTAGTAAACTAAATACAAAGTGTTTTTTTACAAATTTAAATTGACTTAATATTGGTAATTATTTGGAAAAAAGATAGAGTAAAATATAAAGTCGCTTGAATTAACTATATTTTACAAAAAATATTAACATTTTTATTCTTTAGAAACAAAAATATATCTTTACAAATAATTTATCTATACACTTCTACTTTTTTAATAAACCTGAAAATGTGTACATAATCATTTATAAAGATGGTGACAAGTAATTATTAATTTCAAATATATTTTCTTTTATATTAGACACCCTCCGCTGTATTGTGTTTACTCTAGTTAATATACTTTTTATCATTAGCACTAGTTGGTACAGACTGCAGTCATTACTCATTCTAGATTGTTATCGATTAAATGTCAATCGATACTTCATTCGATATTAAAGAATATATTGATGTATTGTTATTACGATGGCATTCTTTCAACTCTTGTACTGGTTACATAAAACCTACCCACATATTTCTTTATAAAAATTATCACTTTTAATAATAATACTATTAATTTATAATACGTAATAGAATATCGCTTTGCATATAATTTTATTTTTTCTATTAATATATAATTATAAAACATAGTTTAAAATGAGTCATAATAATAAGTCATAATATATACCAATAAATATATTTGTCAAATTTTATCGAACAATTTTAACAAGTTAGCAAGATACCTACAAAACTATTTGTCATATTGTATTGACAGATTTTAATGTAATGTAAAATTTTAAATTTTCTAACAAGAAACCAGATTTAAAGAAAAAAAAACACAAAAATATTGTAAAATTATTTCTGAAATTAAGAGTAAAATATAAGATCATTTTTATAATTATTAATTTACCTCGTCGTAATAGGAATTGTTGATGGTATGAGGCGCGGGGTGAGCACCCCCATGTTGCTGATAATATGCACAATTCATGTCAGCCCATCAGTTAGAACAACAACTTCAAACACTTCACCACCAGATATACTCCCAGTACTTCAATATTTTGATTTCGCTAAGAAAAATCTACGGACGATTATCTCGTAACGAATCGATGCCGCGAACGAATCTCGCCTACTAATTGTAGGGTTCGGTGGTCGGGAGTCTCCTCTCACTCGCACATCTTCCCTCCCACTCGCACGGTCCCTTGTTTGTTTACTTGGGGCGGGCTCAGGGCGGCAGGGCGGGCTCACGAAATACTAATATAAGGTACTTTACCCGTGTTATCAAAGCTGAGGTTTAAGATGGTAATGAATATAGGTTCATATATAATTTCGTGATATATCTATGACGAACTATAATGCTTACATATAAAAGGTTTCAAATGTTACAGGACAAACCTCGGCTATTAGGGTTCCATCAAAATATTAAATGAAATTAAAAAAAAATTTTTTTTTTTCTATAATTTTTTTTCTCCAGAATGTAATAAATGTTTCCGGTTTATAATAAAGTACATTTGGATCGTTACTCCGGAGACTATTATAAAAATTTATCCATTTTTTACATCCCCAATCCGTGCGGGGGCGGATACGCCTCGTATGACAGGATGCATTTTTCTATGTTGATAACATTTCAAATGTTAAAGCAGATGTTGATTTCAAGCATACATTAAAATAATAATAATAAAAATAAACGTTTCATAACAAACAAATGTATTATAGATAAACTTCTAAACCAATTTTTATAATGAGACATCATATACATGTAATTCAATTCAATTCTTTAAACTATATCTCTCTTCCGTGCTGCTATATATATCTACAATGTCACGTAAGATTGGAAAACATACGTAGATTGGTCAACTTATCAAATCAATACGTACTCTTCGAGAGTTTCAAATAGTAGCATTTCTTAGTAGAATCTAAAACAATATAGATATAATATGTATATAAGATATTTCGGTAAAGTTCTTTCATAATAATTAAAATAGTATAAATGTATGTAGTTATTAAGTCTGTTCATTTACCACGCGTCAATTATTCTCACAACAATGCTAAGATGTCGTCAGCGATAGCTTTTGTACGGAATATAGAATAACATGTGCAAATGATAGTGATTAGAGCGCGGGGCGCTCGTGTGCGCGTAATTATTGTAATCTGCGCCCGCGCACGTCCCGCTGCGTACTGCTGTTTCTATTATTGTCCTAGGCACAGTTAGACTAGACATAATAACATAATTTTTCAGCTTTTCAAAGATAAATTACAATGTTGTGTGAAATAATATTTACAGCTACAACATCGTTATAAGAAAATAAAATAGCTCAGAATTCATAATAAAAGGAGTATATGAAACATGATTTACAATAAGTAAAATACAAAAATTTCGTCCAAAATCTATAATTATTGCAGCACGCGCTGCGCACACGCATCTGTCGCCGCCCTCCCCGCCCAGCACCAGCGCTGGATCAAATAACATTACAAAGAACTATATTGTGATCCTTTGTACTGGTGTTATTATGTTAAAAGGTGATTACAGGCTATGAGCTAAGTTATGATTACAATTTTGATTTGTATATACTACCTGCTTTATATCTTATATTTTTATATGTTTTAGTATTAACAAAAAATTATATATTTTATATATAGTGATAATTGAGTATGTTAACAAATTTTGTAAAGTATATTTCTCATCAAAGTAAGTAATATTATGTGCATAATTCTCTCATACAAAGGGATAAGTGAGACAGATTCAGTTGCAATCTTACACTAACTTCCGCCCTACTTCACCCCGACCATAGTATCGTATTACTTCTATTAATATTATGCTATAATAAATAATATTTTAAAATTATTTTAATAGTATCGTTATTATTTATGCAACAATTAAAAAAAAAATAAAATATACAAATAGTGCATGGTACAGCTAATGTCTAAAAAAGAGATTTTTTCCAAAAATCCTTAAAATAAAAGAAATGGATGTATATACATAAATATAAATATACAATAAATAAGCAGTATACTCTTCTAAACTACTATTTACGATTACGAGTATAAATTAAAAAAAATATTTCATTTCCAATATTGGATATTAGATTTTATCCGAGGATAATCTGTTGTAACATTTCCAAAATATTGTCCTAAATTCATTCATAGCACGTGATTTGTCCTTTTTGATACGTATTGTTGTCGTAGTCCGCTCAGCTCCATTGAATGCGCTTTGAATGCACTCAATGGAGGACATTTGACGACCGTTTCCTATGCAAAATTTCGTTAATCCCCGGAATAAAAGCACATATTTGAATGTTTCCGCCGAGAGAAGAAATAAAGTGTTGACAATGTACTCGTTGTTCACTTGACGTAGACATTGAGATGAGACGAGTGATGTTAACATATAATAGGATTAGAACTGAGAGGATTATATTTTGAAATGTTCTTTGAATCTATCACAAGATACGTGAGAACTTTTGTATAATATTTTTACTTAATAAGTTGTAGAATATTTTTTAGTCATTTAATGCTAATGTTATTTAGATCTGTGTTAAAATCATTTATATAATATAAGTAATTTAATAAACGGCTAATGACTGATGGGTGCCGCTGACAGGATGAGGCTCCAAACAACAAACCAACGTGTAATAACGGTGTTTCCAGACTGTAACAATAACTACGTAATAGTCGAGAGCTTTTACGAGCTTTTGTGAACTTGTCGAAGCTCGTATTGCTGTTTTTTGTGATGAATGCAGCTCGTTGAGCTGTACACGGTTTTACGACTGAGAATATTTTATTGAATACTTACTTCAGGTTTACAGATTGAGTATTGACTTCGAATAGGACCTTAACAGTTTTACAGTTTATGCTTTCATCATATTACTGGCTTGAAACATTACAGTATATATATAAAGAAAACTCTAGAGAAAAGAAAACTATTTAAATTTTCGTTATCCATGATAACTATTATATATAATTATGAGGCTGTACTCGTGTAAATATTATTGAAATTTGCCAAACTAGTTTCGAACACATTCAAGAAATTGTTTCCTCCATACTCAGAGTTTATAAGCACCCTGAAGGGGCTCGAAACTAGTCGATCAAATTCAGGAGGTATTTACGTGAGAACAGCCGGCCAATTATTTAAAAAAATCAAATTATTCAACGATGCTTTCCGTTCTGAAATCATTCAGGTGGATCTTCTGAAATTTCTGTTTCAGTGAAAGCATCACCATGATATATCTATTTTAACTTTGTAATTAATCGCTAAAATACCATTTTTCTTAAAAATAACTTTAAAATAATAGAGTTTTATACAAACTTTCATCTATTAAACATCATTAGAAGTGAAACTTTTTAAGTCAGTCAGTCAGGACAAACGATAAAACAATATCCACTAACTAAAGCCTCTCTCTCCGCCTCCATAGATTATTATATTATATCATGATATTCTTGGCTCACTTGATGTATATTCGATTTATTCTAGAAGATAAATTACCCCCATATACAGAGAATTGATACACGAGCCAGATCAGAAATTGATTAAAAGAAATAAATCATTTTTATTTAATTATCACTGTAGTATTCTGACATTTTATTTAAAAACCGGTTATATTTTTTATATTAAATTCTTGACAATAAAATTGTTTGATGTTTTTCATTTAAAAGTTTAAATTACACTGAGTATACTTAATTATATGAAGAAAATTTTTAACGTTTTATTCAAGTACATATCAGATAGAAACCGCGTCGCTGCGTATAGATCATATTCGCTATGATGAAATCTTTTAACTGACGAAAACTGGATTTTTAACATCTGCCAAAAATAGGCAAATTAATTAATAATGAATCATGTCTATTTTCTTCTATACAAAATTTATGTTAAATTTAAATCAGAGTATGATTTCTTAATTTTTAATTTCTTATTTTTAAACATTCTTATGTAATAATAAACGCGAAAAAAATACTCGTAAAAATTATTGTTGTTAAATGTTAATATATTTATATAATGTCTTCATAATTTCTTATCCAAAAATATATTTATTTTATTTTTTATATTTTTATGTAAACTTAAATCAAGGGTAGAAGGTTCTTGATGGTCGTTGTAAATCAAGATGGTATCTGCGCGGGCTAATGCCCGCGCAGATACCATCTCATGCGAGGTAATCCTCGATACTGGGGGTGAGTACCGCTTCTTATCGATTTACTAAACCTCTTACGCTTTTAATATATTAATACCTCCATAAAAGTAACAATTTGTTAACCAACCTTTGAACCAAAGTTTGGAAAGTTGGCCATATATCAGACAAACTCTTCCCATCTAACACTTATATAAATCCTAAAGATGCCATTCTAAAAGCAATAATCAAAGATACTACAAAGTATAATTATACAGCACAATGTATAATTTCGTAGCTATTCATTAAAATTCAACTAAAGATGAAAACAAAGTTCTCAGAGACTCACAAATCAAACGCAACTCCGCGATGGCCGGAGGCTCCATAAATCAGGGGCGCGCTTAGGCCTTCTTAGCTTTTCTAGATAGAGATTTATCCCGTAATAACACGTTGCTTTTCACTAAATCAACTGCCGAATTATCCAGTAGAAGTAATGATTAATCGCATAGCTGCCGGAGTAATGATGGGACGAGAGGTGCACGCTAACAATTGCTCTAGCGCGGCTTGTTGAAACTATAACGACCGCTGAAATGATAATCAGCTTTCATTCTTATAAAAATAAAACCTCTTTTTTATATAATTTGAAGTATTAACCAATTTACCATCCATTGTTAAGGCCTTTTATTAGTATTGTATTTTTATAAATAATTAGTTCCAAATTATTTTTTAAATATTAATAACAGTATTGTATTTTAAATTATATATATTAAAAATAAGATAATAATACATTATTACATAATTTTTTTAACTCAACCCGCATGAACTAATCAGCTCTGTCGGTTTATCTGATTATTAAACCGACGAACGATTAACTTTAATTAAATGTTATCTTTAATTAAAGCAACATAATATTTCATAAAAATAATACCTTCAGAGTGCATCTAGGAAGTATTTTATTAAGATTGCGACTGCAAAGAGGCGGAGACGTTCACTTGTTTGAGATTTTGAATAATCGCATTACAACTAAACATTATCCCGTAGTTTCGATATCTAATTATAGGTTTGCGTCAATATCAAATAGTAAATCATTGAGTTAAGCTTTACACAGCCTATTTATATTAAATTAATATACTAACAATGATATACAAGTTATAATCTGTACTACATATTATAATAGGATGGAGAAAGCTACTCTTTTGTCTATGTGCCAAAGTTGGTTCAAATATTGGTTCCAATATTGGCTCCAATTTACACTATTGGACTAGATACCAACGACTCTTGACTTAATAAGGTCGAATCTTTAGGCAGGCGGGCGACGTCTTGTGTAGGATAATAGTAGAAACTACATAAAAATAAATGTTGTGAGTTTAGAGACACGGGCAAAATATAGTGTTAGTAACAAGAAAAAACAAATAAAATAGGTTAGGAATCTCCCGTGCTGTCTAAGAACGTGGGGCCATTCCGCGAATTTTCTCAGTTCGTATTCATCACCAGGTCGATCCATATTTTAAGAATAATGATAGCGGCAGAGCGTGATAATAATTGTTATTACTATGAAACACATCTGCTATTATTTTATAATTGAAGGCTTTTGGGCGAAACCCTACAATTATAAGAAGAGCCCCGAGCTACAGCAAGCAACATGCAACGCATGTTTTTGTTCCGTCCATTGGTTTGAGGTTTCCCAAATTAGTCTTAAGATAACTTACGAAATTGTGTTAAAAAATCTAAAAAATTTTAACTCATTGTTAAACTGCACTACAGATTTAATTATATTATATATTGTATAATAAAAATAACTTTATCTTAAATATATTTTTCTTTTTTGTAGTAATACTATGACAATAGATGATATAATCATTGTGATAAATAATATTAATATTTAATATTAAAAAGTGTACAATATTAATATTTGAGATTCAATATTTATTATTTATAATCTGCAAGCAATACACAAATACCGATCATTTGATTGGCTGGTTTATTAATCGAGCTAAAATCTATACGCGGTAATCTGAGGCCTGAGACTCGAGTTCATTATTTATTATGAATATTAGTCAATTTTTATTTAGTCGAAAAAGCGGGGAGCGGCGGGACTGACTGCAATTAACTCACTCTACCCTGTAATTATGGTCAGTAAATTTCTGGACGCATCCTCAAAGCCTTATATCTGCGGAGTTGGATTAACTAACTGATGCTCTCAATCTTTTGTATATATCTAATAACATTATCAAATATACAGCAAATATTCCGATGATTTAAAGTTAAATTGATATCTGATATAAAAAGTGTTAAGCCAGTGTCTATTAATATTATTCATAAATTTCTAGTTCTTATCTGATTTTGCTCTTGATAAGTTAATTATATGTCTGTCTTTCCATATTTATAATTTATACATTTGACTATTGTATGTCTTTTATAAAATGATTATGTCTGTAAAAATTGGTTCTATGTACATCTTCATCTTTTGTCACTGCGCTTGTACCTAAACGTGTCCTTCGAGATGGCTTGACCGATTTTGGTGATATTTTTTATATTCATAATGGATGAGAATACGACAAACTAATTTTCATACCCTTAAGTTATTAGGATGGTCCACCCCAAGAAAAAAAATCTTGTTTCAACAAAATTATTAATTTATGTTTTTTATGATTTAATACCAAAATCTTAAATTTTCACCCTTTTACTAACCCTTATTTTTAACAGTATAAGTACTTTAATATTTTTTTACTCTTTTTAAAGGCAAAACATCATTTACCGGGTCATGTAGTATAGATAAAAATTTCCAATAATCAAAACAATATAAATAATAAAAAGGTCAGACAGTTAACAATAAATATGTAATAAGCAAACGTTAAAAACAATATATTAAAAACAATTTAATCAACAGTCATAATATACCGACAATAATTCACATAAATATATAAGATTGAACATTTAAATAAGATATTAATAGAAGTAAAGCACAAAACTCTGTGACATCTTAGCCTGTTTTCTGACTCTCCGTTTTTAAGAGCGGTGAACAAAAAAAATAATTAAAAATATTAAACCTTGATTGAAAAGGAGAATTGGGTATTAATCTTTGCTAGTTTTTCATTATCATATTGATGTTTTATTTGAAATTTGTTTAAAACAGCACATTAACAGAGTATTAAATATTTAATCCTTTAATAGACTTATATTTAAGTAGATCAAACCATTAATAAAAGATAACTTGAACTTATAAGATATGTATATAAATATTAAATTGAAAATATAGCTATATATAATAAACTTTATATAGTACTATTACACTTCTGAGCAGAATTGTTCTGTCCTTGTCCCACTTTATACAGAAAATATACGTGTAACAGAGTTAGAATATATCAAATAATTTATTATTAATATCTATATATTTGCATAACGCAACACGATATCGTCAATGTATTGAGGTTGAAACGTATAGACCCTCATTCATTTACAATCAGAATGATGTCATGACATGTAATGCTTGTTGTTGTCATGTCATGATTTCGAGACACAATGGAATTCCCGACATGACTCCGCAGAAACTGAACCATTCATAGTCTTTGCACCAGACATATAGACAAAACGTCTACTCGATTCAAACTTCTCTTGGTACTATTCTGTTTACATACTAAAAAAAAATAATTTAATTAAAATAATTTGTATAAGTTTGTGTAAAAATAAAATATATAAGTAACCATCCCCAAAAAGAGAAGGACAGTCAGGGACCTGTGACCCCTCATTTGCATACAATGGACATGCGTGGGCGCATTCCCGAACGACTGTAGGTTTTCAATATATTTTATGTACATCCTGTACTTTTATTAATACGTTCATTTATATGCTTGAATATTAATAAAAAGGTCTATTAAAGACTGTATATTGTAATGTAGAATATAGAGTAGATAAGTACCTTCTAGATAAGTGTGCTAACTCTTAGACTAGTCAATACTGTAGTAAATTTTTTACTTCTTTCGATTTAAAAGAAAATAAAAAAAAACTTTTTTGCTATGAGACTATTATTTTGTACTGTAAATTTTTAAATATTTTTCCCTGTCATTTAATATGTTTATTAAATAAGAATATATATATTTTTTTGAATAATAGCAAAGATTCAAATAATTCTGCTGTGATAAAATTCTAAAAAACATTTTTTCCCTGTCATATAATGTGTCATTTATAATATACAGAGTAACCAAAATATAAGTAGGCGTGGTCAGTATGGCATGTTTATTTCAATCGGCAATTTTTCAGCGTGTATGTACCGCAATGCAGTCACTGAAGATTTATAGAGTCAGTTCACCCTCTCGTCGTATCGAGACGTGATTAATGGATTCATCTATTTACTGCTTCATCTAACTTTGATATTAAAATTGACTACAATTTTCTTGGGCAAGCCAAAAAAATAAACTAAGATTATACTATTTAGTATTTTCTTAGATTTACACATTTCAAATAAAACTATTTTTTACGGATTAAAACTCGCGTATAATTTGGTTAATTTTTTTTTTATTTCAACCCGACGTTTCAAATGCTTTGCAGCAATCGTGTTCAGGGGAAGACGAGATGTAAATGTGTGACACAGACACTTACAACGTCGGGTTAAAATTTAAAAAAAAATACTAATACAGTAGATAAAACAAAAAGGCGGCCTTATCGCTAACATGCGATATCTGCCAGTTACCTTTTACCGTTAATTATATATTTTTAATTCAATTAATTAATTTTAAGTATTTCATTAAATTAATTATTCAATAATAATAATGAGGTGAATGAAATTATAATTTAAATGAGAAATAAAAATTTATTAATTAATCTATTTATTCTTAAACACTTGTCAGATAAACAGAGCTTGTTGCCAGGGTAGATATTTAGCCTAAGCGTATCCAGGGGAGACGTTAATTTCCCAAAGCACTCGAGTTCCCATCGAGGGCACAGTTATGGGGTACGGTGACCGCATTACGAGCTAAGCGGGGTGCACCCCCGGGGGACATTTATCAAATGATCATTTGATTTTCTTGTGTTTGATCACTGAACACATTAGAATTTGCAACAATCAGTAGCGTAGACATAAAGAACTTTTTTTTTTGTTTTATTTTTATATTATTATTTTTTATGAAAAAAAATGATTTTACTTTATTTATTTTGTGGAATAATATAATAAATTTATTAGAATATTATAATAAAAAATATCAGTTTGCATAATATATGTATATTCATATTATGCAAACTGATATTTTACTGAGATAGTAATATTACTATCTCTATAAAATAGTCACAGATAAAATAAAGTTTGATTCGAATCGAATATCAACATGTCAGTGAGTTTAGCACTGAATCACATCCGTCTCACCCTCGCCCTCTCGAGGATACGTCTTATAAAATACGATCTGTTTTGATTGTGGCCTGGGGCACAAATCAATTAGGCCCCCATGGCCCCCCGCAGCGAGGAGCCCGCGACATCCGAACCAGTGGCTCATTTTATGACACGTCGCTGAACGAATCGACTGATTAACATTCACAAAGTTTATGAGGTCCAATTGACGCGGACCTTTTTACAGCGTAATCATGACATTAATTGCTTATTTTATTATATTGATCAAGCGACTTGAAAGTAGTGCAGTAATGGTCAATAGGCAAGCTGTTGATTGACCACTTAGACATCAATAAAGTCAGTAGTTGATTTTCATTTCGCTTTTAATAATCACAAGACTAAGTACGCCTGTGCTTCGAATTATTAAAATTATTGATAATATTGGTTGTAATTTTATAAATAAGTCCATGGAGTTTCTTGCCATTCTCCATGGATTTACTCTTTGAAATTGTGCATTGAATATGACAAAGTGAATAGGTAATATAATGCTATCAGTGTTATAACGAATTTGGTTTTGAATTTGATACTTCTACGTGATAAATAGAAAAAACTAACTAAATAAACTAATTGTAACTTGTAAATATAAATGATCTTTTAAGGTATAGAATGAATCTACATTGTTTGATTTTCATTTTTAAGTCACGTATAAAACAACGTACCGACGACTTTGATTAGAGGTTATAGGTTCATGAAAATATTAAAATAGAAATACTCTTTAAAAAATATTTTTCTACCACAAATATCTCAAAACAGGGCAAAGATAAAATAATTAATTTAATAAAATAATTTTAGTTTCGTTTTGAGATTGTTTTATTTTTTTTTTAGTTAAAAACCAAACTTATTACAATATTTTAGCATCATTTTCAAATTTATCTAATGTACAGAAAAATTTCAAAATAAAAAATGTTTAAAAAAACATCTTCTAATTGAATTACACGGTTCCTTCGGTAAACTTTACACTATCTTAATATTAAATATGACCACAATATCGATTTACAATTAATCTTGTTTTTAATATAAAATCTAATAGACAATAATGACGTAATGAAAGCCGGCGGCGACAGGGTCGATTCCCACGCCGCTCGCTCCGGACAATTTCAAGATTTTTTTCCGTCAAAATAAATTAAGTTTTGGGTAATCAGGCGCCGCTCGATTCCTGACCCGCTTCTTCGCAATATTTCTAAAACGCTATTACAAATACATTTATATTACAACCACAAAAAATCTCTCAAGAATTTTTCGCCACATAATGAGGCCATTACGGGGAATTTTGTTTTACCAACATAATAACACCGCCTTTTATTCGGGCGATCCCATCTGCAAGGACTCTGTTTTAAAAGGACAATATTATTCCAGAGTTAATGAGATTTTCGTGCTAAAATTTAAAACTAAATTGCCATAATTATGTGCTTAACTTTGCGGATTAAGGTCGAATAAGTCATCGACCCCACGAAACCTTCACCACATTAAATATATATATATATATATATATATATTATATATATTACAAATTTTATATTATCTATACTATTCAAATCTATTACCTGTTTGAAAGCCAAGTCAAACAAGAAATAACTAATTACCTGGATTCAATAAAATCGGTATCAAATAACCATAAATTGATCACTTATTAAAATAACGAGATCTAAAGCAATTAAATTAAGAGCTTGCTTTATAAGTCATGCGCCTGCGCAGCTGTAATGGCGCACGTGAACCATTACGCCGTCACCGAGAGCACCCGGAGCTCCCTAGGATCCTAGATCACGATCCCAATTATGAATGATGGTTAAGTGTATTTGAAGTTAGAACATAAATCAGGATTTTAGTATTCTACGATATTTATTATAACTTGTTAACTAAACATTTAGTTAACTCTACAAGTAACATAAGTTACATACAAATTAAAAAAGCATACTTGTGTTAACTAAGCTCATTATATTTATAACACCATTAAGTTTAATGAAAGTACCTTTGATATCATGAGAAAAAGAGTTAAGTAATTCTAAAGTTGTGATGAAGCTTTGGCCATCCTTGTAATTGGTGATCTGGTACAATTTATGGCGATTCGCTCAATTTACGAACAGCGGACAAGTGGGCGACGAGATCACCTCTTTGCGGAATATACTGAGGATTCAATTAAAATTTTATGTCTCGCAAATTACAGCAAATTATATTCTATTATATTAAAATGGACGATTTTAATATTATGGACTTCATAATACATGTTTGGATACGACTTCTAAATGAGTTTCAATATTAATATTTTTAAGAAAGGTGGTTTCTTTTTGCATAGTTTTGCATTGGTACTACCGTGTTGTATCAATGAAATATATTTATAGTATATCGATACAAATATCAATAAATAGATATTAAAGAAATCCTTTCTGATCACATTTAATCCATGTGTGATTATTACATCTGAATAAAAAGGAAAAATAATGTGAAAAATTTATTATCGTTTTTAAGTGTTTGATAAATGTTTATATTAAGATTTCATGATCTATTAATACTATGCTCTATAGATATCCGACTCACGCTGCATTTATCATGCTTCGCTGATCAGTTTCGAACTCATCTGAGGCGCTTATTCATGAGCTTAAAGCCTGGCGGCAAAGTGGCGTGAACTGTTCACTCCACGCCGAAAGTAGCCTAGATATATTACGAACCATTAAAATAATCCTTTAAATCTAGTTCCGTGTCGCAATTTCATTGAAGACTTTGTATTTTTGAACGTGAGAAGATAATAACGCATCTATAAGCGATATTGTTGTTCTGAAACAATTACGAGTACAACCTATTCCTTAATTTAATATGCCCTTTGATAAAATTGCACCTAATTAATAGAAACAAGAAGTCTACAAGACCAATATTGCAATTTTTTTCAATGAAGTCTTGTCTCTACAAATATAATTATTAATACATTGATATCGCAGAATTTCTCTTGTAATCTTAAGAAGAAATAATTTCCAATTCTATATGTAAGTTAACAGATATATTATTGTGGTCCATTTGTTATATTTAATTTATCTTTAATGTGTTTCTTAAATATTTTTGTTTCGTTAATTGGTTTGAAAAATCAAATCAGATTTATAGTTAAGAGTTGATTAGTGTATTAAGAACTACGAGGAAAATTGATTAGTTTCTACTAGATGAAGATGTGAGTGCAAAGAATTAAACTAGCGGGATTTTTTAATCCTAATAACAATGAAAAACTTTATAAATATATATTTATTTATTTATATCTTTTCCACTTTAAATCCATATCAGATCTTGTGTACCTCAATTATAATAGTCAGGAGGGCCTATTTTAATACTATACTTATCGAAATAAGCTTAAAATTAAGGTTCGAGGGTTCCAAACGCAACCTGGTCTGAGAAGAACCACACAACAAACTAAGCCGGGTATTTTTTATTGTGATCACTGTTTCACAAACGTCAAAATATTGAATATTTCGCAACCAGAAATTCCACCAATACAACAAATAACAAAATAATTGAACTGATTAAATATTAGCATATAAAGCACAATTATACATAAAAAGAACAATCCTCAAAAAGAAAGTTTCGTCTGATGCTGGAGAGCGGTTGAAATAGCCGAGCGGATCCGGCTCGTATGACGTCCGATATTTATGTCGTACCCGCCCCGAGCCGCATCTCATTCAGCGTGTTTGTATTTATTTCATGTCTATTTATTTGTATTTGCCTGCTTTTGAATTATGCATGAGTATTTCCGCCGTGCGTAGGCAGCATGACGCCGACCAACCCTCCAATTTCACCAATACCACTGACTACAATTTTTTTATTAAATACTATTAACGCCACAGTTAATTAAATACAAATAAGGCGCAGGTGCGTCTAGACGGAGCTGTTATTACAAATGTTCGTTAATTTCGCTCTACATTATCTTGTTCGTTTGTTATTAAATATTCTAATCTCAGAATCGACTTAATGTTAGTTAATTTCTCGAGTAGTTAATTACAATTCTATGGGTATGGTATTAATTCTAACGGTATTCGTTTAGTTGTTTGGTAAATCACGGTTATCGAGTGTATCGGACCCGCCTCCTTAGTGACCGCCCTGCGGCATTAAGATGACGTCACTCCGTGTGTCTACATGAAGCAATGAATATTTTATAAACGTGAGCCCGAGGTTGAGAAATAAATAAATTATTTTCTTATTATCGATAAACTCAAAGGAAAGAACATACAGATAGTGACATTTATTAATACAAAACTTGTTTTATCGGTTTTGTATAATTATAATACAATATTTTATAAAGACACATTACTCAATATTGTTGCAAAAATATAAAAATTAATCTATTAAAGGACTCATTTTATTATATAAGACATTTAGTTTAGGCAATCTTTAAAAAAGTTTTAAACCTGTTGTTTTAAAAGATAAAGATAAAGAGTTTATTTAAGATAAAGATTTATCTTTATCTTAAATAAAGTTAAAACGACAAATATATAAAAATATAACTGTAATAACCCTAAATTACCAAGTAATTGTAGTTGTAAAAAAAAAAAATTAAATCATGTTATTTTTGTTATTGCGTCTGAGTAATTATCGTATATTTATAATAATTATAAATAATTATTTAGTGATTGTTAAATAAAGAATATTAATAGCACTAAACGCAGTCACGGACGGTCGCTTCATAAATCACAAGCACGCGATCTTCACTTTGTATGCCCTCAGATACCGCCTTCAACAGATGGTACCTTCAATTACTTTGACAACGTGCAATTGTTCACTTATAAAGGTACATGAGTCAGTACCATGTTTGATGACCTATATTAGATTCGTTGTCAGTATTTAATTAATTACTAATTATTCCTTAGATTTACCTCTTTTATTCCTCTTTTTATTTTGTATATAATGTCTATTTGTAGTTTGTTTTTTACTTCAACAAATACAATACCTTCAATTACTTTGACAACGTTCACTTATAAAGGTACCTGACTCAGTACCATGTTTGATGACCTTATATTCTTGGTCAGTGTTTAATTAATTATTCCTTAGATTTGAAACTTTAAATGCTTTTTATATTTTGTATTGGTAGTATATATGATACTTGATAATCATACTTTTTTCATATTAACTTAGCAATTTATAATTGGTGAGCAATAAAATTACAAGTTTTATAAAAATTTTAATCAGCATAAAGTTAATAGCTGTTGAAAATGTTTCATTAATATAGATGTAATAAAATTAATTACTGTCTGTCTGTATGATAGTTATACATGTAAACATCTGAGTTTTCTTTTCTTGTGTCATTTGTAAAAATAATAAATAATGTATTGTATTGATGTTTGTAAGTTGTTTCTTGAATCATTAAAAATTGTCTAATAATCCTGTGTGTGTATTTGTGTGTGTGTAGACAATTTTCAAGATGATTCAATGACGTAATACCGACATCAGACGAGACAATGAACTTACTATTTGACAAGATAATAACAGCTATAAAAAGTAACACGTGCTAGTCTGGCTCCAACACAGGCTCTCGACCTGATTTGACTCCATTGATAATTCATATAATAACTTTGTGTTTTAAAGATTCTTTCTGATATTTGCATATTTTAAACATAGACATACATGATATAATACATACAGACAGACTGATTACTTATCTATAACCCCCTAATTATTTAATAAAGATTGTCTAAGAAAATGGAACTATTCTTAAAACTATAAATTTCCTTTTTAGTATTTTATTTGCTCAATAAGGGCCCGAGGCTTTGATATTTATACCCCAACACACTATTGGACGCTCAAGGGGAGATTAGGTAGCACTATATCTTTCGCTGAAATTGCACTTTTAGTACGGGAAAGGAATTACTCTCTGCGCAGTTTATGTCCTCGAACAAAAAATGAACCAATCCAAAAACATAGACAAAACAAGTTAAAATAAATTTATTAGGTCTCATATTTTCAGAGCATTTACATGAAAGGACATGTAAATAAGTGTATGACACGACGGTACCAAGAAAAGAACCAAATAATCGATTTTTATGGCTCATCCGACGACAACTTAGAGATCTGTCACAAATGTATGATTAACGTGTTGTACTCAAATACCTCGTCGGCGGCCGCCCGGTACAAGTTCATCCCATTTAAATTTAGCACGGCGCGTGCCGTACGCGGGAGTCCCCGGGGGGAGGCGAGAGCTGCGGGGGGGACGTCCGTGGGCGGATCCGGCTACCATCACTCAAGTGACGAAAATTGACGGAAAATGGGCGGACACCGTTTGCCCGCGACGTCATCAATTACCGCGTCCTGACGGTCACCGGGCGCTCTCGGCAACAGAGACGCATACCTAATATCCTCTCTAAAGTCATTATTAACACGACACATTTGCTCGCTACAAAATAGCTGTTACTGCAAATCGTTTCTAAAAATAAAAGCCTAGACAGGTCAACGTAACGAGCAAATAGTAGACGCACGCTCGCCTACAATCTTGGACGATAGCTCCAACAGGCATTATTGAGATGCAATCTAGAAGCTCTCGGGAGACCCATAATTCTCTACTGCATTCGTTCCAGTACAACCACTCATCAGATTATTAAATAGAAGCTACCTCAAACCTTTATATTAAATGGCATGTACTTATTCAATTCAAAGCAGTTCCTCCTTGTCTTTAAAATAAAAATAATCTGTCAATCTTTCCAAGGATTTCTCTTAAGCAGGTATTCTAACCTACGCAATCACAGGAAGCCACAAGCAGTGCAAAAGCTCGATCGATTTTGAAAATTACCCATAATTAGCTTGTATCTGGACGAATGCGTATTAAACTGGGAGCTCAACCACAGGTTTCACTATATTCCAGTAGCGTTTACTGAGTAACGGCAGACGAAGGCGACGGACACAAATTGCAGGTAGAGCTGCCACTTGCCACTACGCAAATTGCACCGCTTCAGGAGAGGTTGTTCTTTGCGCATCAGTTTCCCAATGCCACGACTTGGCTGTCTGTTTGCTTGATTGCACTCTCTTTACTCACTTGTATTTTAAAAATCGTTCGTTCTGTACTTTATTTAATTATATTATTGTTTAATACTAAAACTAAGCTTGTATTATAGAAAAACAGTTGCTTATAATATGAAACACTAATGCCCTTGATTCTAGCTGATCGGTCGTTATAGAATAATTTATTCTAAAATCATACATTTAAATTAACTGCATTCGCAGTCACGTCATATTAGAAGTGATTTTAAGGAATTTGTAGATAAAGTGGTGTAATTGCGCTATCTGGTGACCCCATATTGCTGTTGTACGAGCGCCCCGCGGCCAGCCTGCAGCTAAACAACAACCAGTACATTAAAGACTATAAATTAAAGTTCTTAGTTTCGCTAAAACACTTGCTTTGAAAGTAAATCTAAGCAAATCGATTATATACTTGAACTAAACACAATATATATATTTATTTATTTTATTATATCTTTTCTACTTTGAATCAGTGATCACATGTGTACATCAAATGGAAGTGTCAGGAGAGCCTATTTTAAGACTATACTTATTGAAATAAGCTTTTCTGAAAGGATATTCTTCAATTTAAAGCTAAGGCTACGAGGGTTCCAAACGCGCCCTAGTCTGAGAAGAACTACAAAACAAACTCAGTCCAGAATTTGTTATTAAAAATTATATTAAATCAAAATGAGTCCAACTATTATTGTTTGTGTGCACTTTAATTCTAATGAAAATAATTCTTTATAATTAAATTAAATTTGTTATTTAAATTTTGTAATTATACACACAAAAATTTCAGCAGGGAATTTTTCGATTATCAATACGCATCGTCACTTAAAACCTTTTTAACATCACTGAAATTCAGTCTTAATTTATATATAATTTAAACTATACATTACTCAATAATCACTAATCATTGATACAAAATGTGTAACAAAAGAATAGTACAATCCATATAAAACAAATCTTGGTGATTTTAAATATAGTAAGTTTTTAAACCGTAATGCCGTCAGAGGGAGCTCGACTCAGCGGTTCTTTGATGTCTCAATTAGTAACGCGAGCGGGTAATTGGGGCAAAATTAATTTGCACAGCGCGGAATGTATGACGTCACCAATTGATGCTTTCATTGGTTAGCTGAAGCTATTTTAATGAACGCTTTCTTTATTATCTTTCTTTTCATATTCTTTTAAGATTGACTTTCATTTTGTTTATAATTTATGTCACTTTACGGAATAATATACATATCAAAATATATATATATATACATATATATGATATTTTATAAAATAATATATATATATATAAAATAGAAAAATATAAAAGGACTTAAATATAAATCACATATATATAATATGTACAGTAAGAAAAATTTATCGATGTGAGCAGGACTCGAAACCGCAACCTCTGTGAAACCGTCATATCGCCCTACCAATTGAACCAAAATTGAACCAAATTTAATTTTTCTTGTATCATCTTTTCAACATTATTACATACTTACTTCAAAGTTAGAAACATTGGTTAGTATTTTGAAAGAATTCTAAGACATGTCACTGTCACTTTCACTGTCACTGATAGACGGTCATATATATAGAATGCTAAATTTATAGAAGCGAGAAACAATGCGGTAGTCCAATTGGTAGATCGACTAGACGTTTTCCCAGAGTTCGCAGGTTCGAATCCTGCTTGTTTAAACAATTCTTTCACTGTGTGTATACATTATAATAAATATCAACCACATAATACTTCACACCCAGACTAAATAGCCCCCAGAATATAGGGCCTCAATAAAACTAATTTTGGTTACTTCCCTAATACCGGAAAACCGACATTACTCGCTCATCATTACCGTATCCTTATTTAAATATTGTATAAAAACTCAATTGCTAACGGCTTTATCGCGTTGGGTGTAAGGTTGTGTAAAAAAAAAAAAAAAACACTTTTTATTCGCGGCTGTGATGAATGGCTGTGGTCACTTACCCCCGGTTGCCTCGACATATGGCTGCCATTTTGAGGGTGAAACAATAATCGTATTGTTTGTTTGTTACTGTTATATTCCAATATTGTTATATATATTTATATGTATTATTGTTTTTTTTTAAATATAATTATAATTATATATTGTACTGAGTTTTTCTACATAAAATGGGTAGAGATTCTTATAATAAACAGTTTTTATTGAATTGCCTAAACTATACCCTATACTAGGTATTTCCATCTACTTACTACTAACAAATTATTATCAAAATTAAAAAGTAAAAATGTATATTGTAAAAAAAATATATTAATAATTTTCATATCATATCAGAAATAAAAAAGAATTTATATTTTACAGAAAATGAAATAACATGGAATAGATTTTAATAAACATTTTATATTTCACTGAAAGTAGTTAACTACTAATAACCTACCAATTAATTCCCATGACATGTCCCAGCGATGCTCATTTGAGGTGCTGTATGATTACAAATTTAAAGCTCCATCGATTCAATCCCCTCAGTTCCAAGGAGTACAGTCATAAATACTACCACAGTTTGATATTTGTATCAAATAGTCTGTTATTAGATATAATACTACCGAATAAATGACGCAAAGAACTTAATGACACTTGAGGGTTTAATTACAAATAATTACAAATAATTACAAATAATTAAATTCAGAAAGGTGTTCCGTTTCACGCGTCTTATGAATTTAATTGTAAAACAATTAATGTTACTTCAATAGAAATGATAAAATATATAAAGCATACTACAATTTTGAGTTTAGACACATATATGTGGATATATATGTATGTTTATAAGAGAATTTGTTTTGTTCATATGTTAAATACTGTTAAATAGTGTAGTCCTATTTTGGTCCTATTTTAAGTAAAATTTTATTTATATTTTTATTGTTAACTTTGCACTGTTGCATTACCCAATAAAGTAAATAAATAATTTACATATATATATATATGTAAATTATTAATGTATATATATATACCTTTGTTCATATGTATTCACACTCCAGGATACTTTCTTTTCAATCTAACGGGTTGCTTGGAAGATATAGCTCTTAAGCGAGAAAACCGCAAATTTGTAACATTATTTTTTGTTAACATTTTTTAAATATTTTTTTATAATACAAAACTATACAAAATAAATCCAATAAATCATAGAATAAAGGTTATAATTAAAATCTCGTAGTAAGTTTTTGGGAAGCTGTAATTAATTCTCTTATGAATCGCTGATGATTAGAGCAAGGATGCCGTGACCGCGTGGACGCAGATGTTTAACTTATAATTATATATTCTAAAAATTAATGATCTTTTCACGACTTGGAAAAATAATTACATTAAATTATTATAAATTGTTATAATTGTATTCAAAGCATGCTATTAAAACGCAAAATGCTAAGTTTTAAAATGTTTAAAATTGTTTTTAAACTTCATATTCTATGTTAAGTTCAAAATAATTTAAAATTGTTTTGAGCTTAAAATTCTAAATTAAGTTCAAAATTGTTTTTAAGGTACAAAGTAATATAAAATTCTGAATGAATCTGGTCACAGTGAAATATTTCACAAAATCTTCAAACTTCGACATTAATCATAAAAAACTATAAATCATTTCCAATACGTTATAAAATTGTTTTTTCGCGCGTCCTTATAAAAGCGATTATGCGAAAATTATAATAATTGTGCACATAATAACCTGCTGTATAAAGGATATATAGCGTTCAATTTGAATTTATGTAAAATATCCAGCGATAAATTTAAATTTTATAACTTGGCTTCGCGATATCTCTGTTTAGATCGGGCTTTATCACAAATTAGCTTGAAGGCTGACCTTGTTGCTGGCCATTTAAAATTAATGCAAAATCAATATTTTATTAAATTTTTAATAAATATTATTTCATACAAATCGGGATCGCGTGTTCACGCCGCGATTCCGACATGACTAAGGACATATTATATATAGTAATATTATATCAATTTTAGAGAAAATACTCTTAAATAATTGATAAATTAAAAGTTTAATTTATATATAAAAGTATTTAAAACGGGTTCCTTAAAGCTACATCTGTGTTGCAAGTTCTAGACAGTTTTTCTTTTCTCATCTCGGTATACAAAAGGCCCTATACCCGGTATACCATTACATTTATTTGTTTATATACCATTAAATTAGAAGAGAAATATACAAAGATTAACTCATAAGTTAAGAGACTTCTACCAGTTACGGTAATGATAAGAAGCTTCGTCGCTGATCAGCAAAATACAAGCCTTCAGCATACAAGCCGCATCATAGTTTAAGCAAAAGATAATAAGACAATTATGTTCAAGAGAATTAATTTGAAAACCACGAGCAATCAAACTAGTCGCCATAACTGGTATGTTATTACACAATTACCTTACAATCAAATGTTATTTTTCCACCATGTTTTAACGTTAACTGAGAATTGGTCACGTTTATCCAAACACGTACTCTTGACATAGATCCGAGGATAAAATGTTCGTATGATAATGGCTGATTCACATATTTCATATAATGCGGGCCCGCGGCGTACGGACCGACACTATGTCTAATAAATTTATGGTTTGCATTTTAATGTTGATCGGAGCTCGAAATAATAATCGTAAAGCTTGCGGCGAGGCGGATGAGCTTTGAGACTTCCCCAACTAACTCAACACTTACAGATAAATACATAAACCTAGAAAAAAGTGAGATGAGGTGATGATTTAATTGTTTCAAAATTCAAAAGTCAATGAACTGTAAACTTATCTTCAAGGTCAAGAATATTATTGTATTTATTTATTGATAAACAAAAGACATATTCATATTGTATTAGACATATTATTATATAATATTGTAAAGGTTTGTATTTGGGTATGTTTGTAACTAATAATCTCAAAAATACTTAATTATAAAAAAAATCATTTATCATCAGATTGCTATGTTATACCTGAGTAACATAGCCTATATTTATATATATATATATATATATATATATATATATATATATATATATATATATATATATATATATATATATATATGAAAAGCTGTTACTATTCGTATATAAGTTCAAATCAAACACAAATATATAAAAAAAAAATTAAATAGCTAATAACAGGTAACTCGAAATAGTTTTCAATAACTTATTTCGAGTTACCTGTAATATATTACGACAGGTAAATTGAAATAAGTTGTGTAATCCTAAAATATTTGATGTTTTAGTCAGAAACACTAAAGTGGTAATAACTCACGAGTGCGGTGTGTCAAAGTTTCTATTAAACTGCTGCGCCACGTGCGCTCAAAGCATTCAGGGACACAAAAAGAAAACTGCCATTTTATGGAAATAGCTGAATATATCTAGAAAATAAAACATGCTTCACGACAAAGCGACTTGTTCAGGAAATGAAACACTCTAAAGGGTAGGGGACATCTTTTTATGTTTGCGCATTCATAAAAAATATACGGAAAATGTTTTTTTTTGGTAACTAAAATTAATGGTGTTTTTTAATGAAATATATATAAAAATAAACAATATTGTATTTGTATTTATTTTAGCTTTATATTATATTGGCTCCGTTTTGCCTATTATCATTATTTATTTTAAAAGAATTATTATTTTATTGTTTTTAAAAAATAAAATATAATCAAAGAAATTGAAGAAAAAGTTAAAGAAATATATACAGTATTAATTGCTTGCTGCTACGTCAGAATAATTTTACTTATCATAGATGTCATCTGTCAAAAATATTAGACAACATGACAGAATTTTACCTTTAAAAGTTGATTACGAAGTTTCCGTTTAGATTAAGTAACTTCCTAGAAATAGTTAAAGTGTAATATATGATAAATAAAATAATAACAAAATAAAATTAATAATAATAAATTGTGTACAGAAAATAAAATTTATATTCAGTAAAATAATAACTTTATCTGATGACTTTTAAGTTTAATCTGATTTGTGTGCTGAGCCTTATTTATAAATGTATACAATATTATAAATAATTATTAGATTTCATGACATGATTTACATTTAATAAAACAGTCATGTCATCACTTGATCAATGAATCAATAACATAATTATTTTATCTTCATTTAAATCACACTTCTACTAGCCTAAGACCTTTTAGAAGTAAAGTAACAAAATGATATTTGTATGAAAAATAATTCGTTAATTATGAGAGGATTATTCACCTTTTTTTAATATATTTTTATAAAGCTTGTGCTACTGAAGATTTTATCAAAAACCTTTATACTATAAAAAAAGAATATAAGGCTTGTGTTACACAACATAACAATAGTTAGTTATCAAGACCCTTAATAAAAATGTATGAGTTCAACAACTCTCATACATTCTATTGAAACATAAATAAATCGACTAAACATATATCTCACGATTACTTTGTAACAATGTATGTAAGTACAATGCGTTTCACATACAAATAAAAACTAAACAATATTCATAAGGGAAAAGTTTAACCATTTTAGAGCCAAGGAGCGCAGTCGCGCTGCTCTCACTAGTGAAAAATGCCAGCGTCTCGACACCGCTTCTTTTCACAGTTCACTCTGTTTCTGTAATTTTCTTGTCAATAATTATGTAGTATTCAATTTCTTTGTTTTTTTACTATAGTATAAAACTTCTGAAGAGAATATTTTAAAAATTATGAATATTGGTTTATTGTAACGGCAATGGTTAATATTTATCTTGTTCATATAAATTATATATAAAAATGCACTTTTTTACTGGCATTTTTAGCATATATTGGTAAAATAAGTCCATACTTATTTTACTAAAAGGGTTATAGAGAAATTAAGAATTCAGAGTATTGAAGTATAATATATCATAGAGTATTTAAGCCAACATTTCCCCAATCATTACTTGTTGGGCCAACTCATAATGACCATACATTGACTCGTGTGACGTAGAACCAGTTTGAGTCACAAACATGTGGTTCAGGTTGACATCTCCAATGGATGTTTTTCCTTCTGTCATTGGTTAGTTCCTTTTAACTGTTTTTATGTTGGTATTACTAAAACATTTGTTATATATTGATTATTCATGTTGGTATTCTATATATTTTTATTTACTTTCTATGTTAGCATTATTGAAACATATATTAGTATTATTAACATATATTATTATTAAAACATATATTGATTAAGTTTTTATAATATATTTTGATGGATAATGATATATATATTATTTTATTCTTTATCAACTTATCTTTACAATACAATTTATTGTTTTTTTAAAGCTAAATTTCACTTCGATCATATTTTTGACATTTTATAAGTGCAATTAGAATAAAAAGATTTTTTTTGACAAATAAATATAAATGGGTATTGCAAAGAGAAAGATTATATCATAATAAAATACTTATATATTTATTTCAAATGTTTAACTTTATGGAATGTTTCATCTAAGTTCGTCATAAACATGTTAGTATCATTATCTATATTGCAATCTCAGTTTTAATAAGTGAATTAATTGCGATGTTGACTGCCATTGGCGATGTAATTGCTGAACGAGTTGGAGCCCACTTAAATATTTAAGTCAAAGCTCTCACCTACGATCAGAAAATACATTCATGGTATGTAAAATCAAATAAAACAGCAAAAAGATTTTTTTTCGTCATTATATATTTTATTTGAAACGCTTTCAAAATAATTGTTACGCCAACTCGAACAAAAATTAAATTTAAAAAATATATTTAGGGAAAAAGTTGTTTTTTTTTAAATATAACGTTGTCCGAAAATAAGTGCATATATATTGTAAATAAATAAATCCAATAAAATAGAAAAAAAAACAATTTTCGTAGTTATTCATTGCATTTGCAGTGCTTTCAAAAGAAATTCTTATGTCAAATCGAATAAAAAAAAAAATAATACTTATTAGTTTATGGTTTGGTGAAGTCGGAAAAAAATTTGTAACTTTTTATAATATATGTCAATCATTAAGTGATATTCGAAAAATATATATATATATATATATATATATATATATATATATATATATAAACTTTTTATAATATAGATTTGCCAAGTATTAAGAGTTATTTCTAATTGATAACTTAACCTTAGCGTACCATAATTCGTCATTTAATAGGAAAACTAATTGCTTTTTTATTATTATTGACCATTACATTTGCAAGCTTGATTATACAATATTGATAGGTTTATACAAGATACAAAGGTTAAGTCTATTAAACGCATTTTTTTATAATTTTCACTGTAACAAGAACCTTGTTTTGTTATGAATTTATTTACATTAAATATATTTTAAATGTCAAAGGTATAAAGTACATATTAATGCAAAATAACTGCAATTTAGAGGATACGTTTTGCTTGTTCGAGCTCAGCCACCAGTAAACTGGACGGAAGCCTGTCACAGGCTCAATTACAGTACCGAGAATCAGCATTAGTTGAGCTGAACTATTTATGTAAAATAAGAGCAAACTCACGTACGGGGAAACGTCGATTGCACGCATCGCTCATTAAGTACTTTGGAGCAATTTGACGGGCAGAAAAAGTTGGACAAGACGTCCATAGCGTGGTCAATTAAAATGTTGCCGCGGCTGGCAGTCAACGGTACATTCAGGCACTGGACTTGTCTCAATTGCCTGTATCCTGCTATCTAAATAATTGTAGAAGGATATCGATCTATCGTTACTGATAATGGAGGTGTCGTTACACCACGCACCATCTCATTAGAACGACGCTAAGATTTCTACGGTTTAATTAATATTAATAACTTGACGCTTCTAGTTCACGTGAGAATTCTCATAATACACGTCCGTCCGCACGCAACTTGAATTATTTTTATGCCTATTAAGCTGCTAAGTTTATGCAAAACTAGACTTGTCAGATATCCCAAGAACGGCCCACCTATACAATATTGATGTATTTCAATCTGTACGCTTCGCACTAACTAATTATAGTTAACTCAAATAAACGCGTAGTTTCTAGTTTTTCTGAAAAAAAAACTAAGAAGCGTATCTACTTGATGAATTAATGAAAAACCAGATAAAATAAACATTAGTAACTGGCTTTATAAAAAATAGACTGTTTGAGCGAGAATAGCGCTATCAACACTGTGTTCATAAATTCGCATTCTTTGGCATTTGCCTATGATGAACATAGTAAGAGGAAGAGAGAGAGATAGAGATAGAGAGATATAGAGAGAGAGACAGGTATTGAAGAACTTCTATACCTTTACTATTATTAGAAATATAGCTTTGAAACTTTAAAAGAATTTATCTACATTCCTTACTACAATAATACAAAAAGTGTGTCTGTTTCTTTCAAGCAAATTACTTAAGTGAATTATAATTGATACAAATGAAAAAATAAAAAACGATAATGATTTTTTAACTTCGCCTCTTACCCACAGTAATAAGGAAAATATTGAAAAATTTTAAAAAAGATGAGAACTTGTGGGCAAATGTAATATCTAATAAAAAAACAAAATAACCTTAAATAGTTCAATAAATATAAGATTATGCAAAAATATATATCATATTAAAATTATAACACTGATGGTCGATTTCCATTCTTTTGAAATAAATTATTTTTTACGGATTTAACTCGCATACAATTTTGGTTACATTTTAATTCTACACGTTTCGAATTCCTTCCAGCAATCGAGTTCACGGGTAGACGAGATATGTCTGTCAGTAAGTCAGTTAATTAGTCTATCTTCGAAAGTTCCTTAGTTTAGTTAAAACTTAGTTAAAACTGTAACCAAAATTATACGAGAGTTAAATCCGTAAAAAATAGTTTTATTTCAAATGTGTTCTCATGAAAATCTAATCAAATACTCTCCCGTGCTCTTCTATTGTTTAAAAGTCATCCTGGTAGCCATTACTAAACAAATATACCATATTCCATTACACCTGAAGCCATCGTGACTTGTAAAAGCGAGCTGCGCCTACGCATCGCTTCAAGAAACAAGTTCTTAACACACGTAAAGTGGTAAAATGGCGTCAAACATTATAACAATACATGTTATTGGTGGTGTACCAATTTTATTATACGTACTGTTTTACAATTTATTATACATTATTTAATTATTTTGATATATTTGCTTTATAATTATGAGAATGCTGAAAATATATTAAAAATAACGTTATATATAATTTTTACAAAATTTTAAACTTATACCCATAAAGAAGAGTATTAAAAGGATTTAATATATTACTGAACTAAGCATATATTTTTATGTATACAGCTATATGTATACAAATAAAAAATGAAATATATTAATTCAAAACAAAGACTTTAACTAATTTTAAGTTGATCTAATTGCGCCGTCGGACATTCATCAATCACTTGACCGACGCTACAACGAAAACACTGTTAGTTTTGCCGCCGAATTATTAATTACATTCCCACAAAAAACTCACACACAACGCCGAAACGCATAAATTTCATCCTTTTTCACCGCACAAAAGAGCCGAGTTCTACAATACACTAAATACGTTAGCCGACACGGCCGTCGCTGGATAATTTTTGGCGCCAGTAGTAGATTAAACTAATAGGAAAAGGAAATTGAGTAGAAAATGGATGAAGGTGGATGTGTCATTAAGAATTTGTTACGGACCTCGAGCGCTTCTACCTTTATTTATTTGACTTCGCTTAATTGAATTAACATTTTGGTAGTTTTTATTAGTTAATGTTCGGAACTAAGTTTAATAGGTAATTTAAGTAATAACAATAACATTTACGTCACATGTATTACCTCACCTGTAGCTATTAATGTCAGTTCCGGATTATTTTTCAATTTAGAAGAATACAAATCACTTATTAAACAGAATCTTTAGATAATTTAATGTATATGGGTGTGTTTTTTATAGGACAGGTATTCTTATTTTTTTTTTTAGATTGACGTACTTTTATATGTATTTTGTAAGCTTTTAAGAAGTTATTATAGTTGTAGCATTAAATATACCCTTCAAAATAAACAAAGGTCAAACTATTTCAGCCCGATGACTCCGTCGGGGCCACTCGACCCGGGAGGGCCCATGAATAGTAATGGAGGTGAGAGCTCGAGGGACCAGCCTCACAGCCGCTTATGGTGCGTGCTAAATCGACAATACCCCAGGGCAATTTGTGACTAACAGACCGACTCATGGAGTCACCTATTTGGTTAGATTTATTTTGGAATTAAAGTCGATGAAACGTGAAATCGCTCATCTACTATTATTTTTAGCGTGACGATATGTTGTGAAATCTGTTATACGATGTAGATGTGTAGTTACTATGTTTATTGAATCATAAAACTACGCCAAATTACTTCTTATATTATACCTGCCAATTAATGGTTATGTTTTATATAATATTGACAGTTGTGGTCATCAGAAGACCTCTATGTATAAAATGTGAGGAGCGTATAACCATCGCTGGACTCACATTCATGAGTAGGTCCGGTGAGGAAGAGCCTTTGCCGCTCATGTCGCTGGAGCTGGAGGCGCATGTCACTCACTCACAGCACTCGCGAGGCGCGGCGCAGGCGGCGCGGGCGGTCTGCGTGCGCCGAGCGAAGACTGCCGCACGCGGCCCCCACCGCACCGAGAGCCCCCACCGCTACCGGCTGCCTCATTTCTCACTATAATTTGCGTGCTGCTCGTTTTTTACCATCATTACTACCTCGTTTTGTTTTACGTATTATCGAGTGCATCCCGCTCGCACCGGCCGCCATGCGCGCCGAGCGCCGCCCAGATAATAGCCGCGCAATTATAGCGGCCGTCGCAAACTCCTTCCTAGATGTACAAGTAGCGACATCTTGTGGCGAGAGGCGACAACTCCCTCATTGCTGCAGCTTTAAACATTTTTTAAATAACTTTCCTTAAGAAACAAAACAAGTAAATAATTTTATTATACATTCTTATATTTGTTTTAAGAGACACTCGTTCTTTTTAGATAACTTACTAGTTAAAATAGATATAATTAACACACATTCAAAACACACATATAATAATAACATTAACTTTGAAATATTAGGAATTTAAATATAAACAGTAATCAGTTAGGTTTCTTTTAAAACAATATACTTAAACAAACGTTCGTAGCTCCTCGTAGCAAAGCCGTAGAGTGTAACAGTGCAGTAAACATCTTTAGTATGTCCAGGCTCCGCCCACACGAAATTGTAATTTCGATAAGTGGAAGTTCACATCAACGACTATGATGGCAAAGTTTATTACTAACGAAAACTAACAAAGGGCTTCTAAGTTTATATTTATTTATAATATTTTAGTACATTATTTTTTCCTAACTGATTTTACCTATCTGCTGAGCTACATATATCTGAGAATAAAAAATTCTAAGGCTTAATTTCAATATATACAACAGCTGTACTTCAATCCTAGTTAACTGCGTCCTGTATATTTTATTATTACAGCAGGTTATTAGAAATTTTTTCTGATAAATTTGCTTTTAAGAAAACTATTCTGCTTTATTTTATTAATAAATGTGTGTGTTCGTAACGAAAAATTAGTGTTATATATTTGTTAAAATAACTATCACAGTTGAATAGTTTGTTTTACTGTTTGAAATAAATGTTAGTTACAAAAATGTTGTTTTTACTTTATTAGATATAAATATATTTTTCTAACTAAAAGGCTTTATGAACGAAATCAGAAACATTTGTAAGATACAACATTTTATTTTAAAAAAATACATTAGAATATAATATAAATTCATCACATTTTTTTACATGGTAACGTAAAGATTCTACAAACTTGGACTTACAACTAACTTATTTACTAAGGCAATATTAAAGGCACATGCTTGAAAACACACTTTTTAACTCACTGACCGATAGCTACCGGTGGTTGAAAATTATAATGTCCTTGAAACATATAATTATCCTTAGAAGCACACTGGTATGTAAGAGGTGAAGGATATTGTTGGTAGAAACGAGGATCCCTAGAATACAATGGATCCTGTCGCATCTCCGGATACCAACTTCCATACGTAACACTTGCACTTGCCAGCACACCACTACTATTGTAACTCACTGGAGAATTCGGCATCACATGAGGAGCTACTGTAGCGTAGTTTAAAATTTGCTTTTGAGTATTTAATGCTGGCACTGTTCCATAGTTAGAACTTCCGATTGGTACTGGAGGAGGCGATAACTCTGTCACTAGTCTCGGTTCAGATTTTTCTTCAGAAGGTTTTACAATCGGTTCCTTATCATCATCTTTAGGTTTTTTAGTTTTTCTCGATATATTTGTGTGTGTTTTCACATGTTTTGCAAGATGGTCGGACCGCATAAATCGTTTCGGGCAAAGCTGACAAGCGAATCTCTTTTCACCGGTGTGAGTTCGAAGATGACGCTGCAGTTCATCAGAACGTGTAAACCGTTTTCCGCAGAAGAGCCAGTTGCAAACGAAAGGTCTTTCGCCGGTATGCCAGCGAAGGTGTGCTTTTAAGTGTGATGTTTTTCCGTAAACTTTTCCGCATCCAGGAACATGGCACACATGTTCTCTTTTAGCGCCATCTTTTCCATAGTTTGGTCCAAATCCAGCGGCTTCGGTAAGGCAATTAGGACAGCGGCATTTTGCACAACGTCGTTGCAGTTCTCTTGCATCTTCGGTGGTGGTAGTGTTTGGTGGCCAGTACGCAGAGTACTGTGGATATGGAGGCAGTTCCCGCCAGCTAGTGCCACACCAGGCGCCAGATGAAGCGCTGCTGCATGATGATAAATCCGAAGCCGGTGACAAGGCATCACTACGCCCGTAGCCGCAGCTATAACCGCCCATTACATTCATCACCTGTAATGATAATAACGAATATAATTAAATACCCCAGCTTTCGCTCAAATTCTAAATGAGCAAGACTGTACTTTTGCAAGATGTATTAAGTAAAACTATTTTCAAATATAAACCAAGTAATTACTCTTCAAGGATGTAAAGCATTAAATAATAGAGGAGGGCGTGCTCCAACGGACCTGTTGCGCGGGCGGATCCACGTATTGCATTTCCGGTAACTGTGGTGACAACGTAGCGCAAAGAACCTTCAACTGGATAATTACAGGGCGGCGCACCGTTCGCGTCGAGACGTTTTTAATAACTGGCTTCGGATAGACGTAACGAGCGGTTGTCACCTCGCCCCGGCCCCCCCTCAGGCGGCGGCGCACGCGCACCCCTGCCCCAGCCTCCTCGGCGCAGCCTCCGCCACACCCCACCCCGCCCGTGAATTATGAACTTATAACATTTCGCAATTTGTCAACCAAAAATCTATGTCGAGCTATAAATGTACTCAAAACATTTATTAGACTTTTATTAAACAATAAAAAACGAACTTTTTAAAAATAATCAAAAGCAAATTTTTATTGAACTGATAAATCTTATAAAAATTATTTATAAAGTGTGTGAAATAAGCAAGTTGGAAAAGTAAGTAAGTTACATTTAAATTACATACTACAAAATAGTCAATTAATTTACAATACTAGAAACTTTCTCGTTCGAAAGTCGTTTTCCCACGCACGGCTAAGTCAATCCCAGCCCGAAACAACACATCTAGCTGCGCACTAATCGAATAGTTATTATTTTTCCGTTTAAATCTCTCAGACGCTTAATGTTTTTAATTTTTTCTCTATTTCGGTCGGCAGTTCGCTGCAGACGCATGATTTATGCATATTCGAACGAAGGCAAACCTTTAATTACACGTTGTTAAAATATAGCAGTTTGTTAAATCGTTTCTTGCTTTTGTTTTAAAGATGACCGCTCTCCTTTGGAATCGAAATTTCTTTTTTTCATCATGTGTCTAAATAGACGTTTTTAATAAACAAAGTATAGATTATCAACAATGTTTTAACTGAAGCCTGAATATTTTATAAATTGTAAAATATCTCTGATTATTTTCAAATTCTGTTGTAAAGTATTATATTTGTTAATTAATATGATATGAAATAATTTCTTCCCTGAGTTCCTCTACTCTACCTCTCTCCTCTATTTCTATACCTATATAATGGTCATAATGTATTAAGTTTGTGTTTGTTATTTCATTAAAAAAATTAATTAATGTTTTTTTAAGTTTTCGCGAGTAGTATCATTTAAATAAACTATTATTTTGCGAGTTAAGTCCATAAAATACTGTATGCAAATTTGTTTAACATTAATAGCTTGATTTGAGAAATTACAGTATAGTTAATATTTTTCCGAGCCTTGCTACTGTTAAGTCAAAAATGTACAAAAGCTATGGTTACAATAATTACAACTGCTGTAACCTGTCGACATGTTTACGACTGGATAGAACAATAGACTATACTCAAGAGACAAGTTACTCATATACAAATTGAGCGCTGCAACAGCGCTGGTACAAATTTAGTTATATTCTTTTGGTACAGCTTTTAAGCGCTTGAAAAAACAAAGTAATTGCAACAAAAACCTTGTAAGCTACTGTGTAACTCCATGCTGGTCGAGTCAATAACAAAAGTCTCATGCAGTGGACAATACTAGATACTAATGCGCTATGATCGTTTTCCTCACGCCATAAATCTTAAGGACTTCTGACTACTGTGTTTTTGTGAGAAACGTCAAAAAAAAGTTGCTTCAAGTGACAAAAGAACCGAAAAAGGTCGGCTACTTTTAATAACAAGAATGGTAATATTACATGCTTTTATAATACTATGAAACTATTTTTCTGATATCAAGTTGTTGGCTTAACACATTAATTTTATTTGGTTCTTTGCTATATAAAGATGACGAATAACAAATAATAAATATACTTCTTGCGTTTTTTTTTACCCATTTGTAGTATGAATAAATTACTACCATTCAATTAGTAGCGACGAATAAATTCCTAAGTCGAACTGAAAAATTGACGGAATAGCTTCCGTTCTCGGATGTTTTACACTAATTGCAGGTTTCGTGTATCGGGGGCGGGTAATTGGTTCGATGGTACGTAGTCCTTCACTTCCTGTCTTTTGGCGGACATTCAATGCATTGTGGCGACTTACAAAGTACCGACATGGTGTCGAGTTGCACCCATTCATATAAAGCCTATAAGCACCCACGCATTGAACTTACAAGCCTTTTATGACGAGTTATGAAATAAAGTTTAAAAGACAACAGAATTGCCTAAAGTATTTTCAATTCTGTCTTTGTATTTATTTTTATAAAATTTTACTGATATAGTGAAATCAACATAGATAATCGAAATACATATATTTGTCTTATAAATATATATGAAATTATAGAAATTTGTTAATCTGTTACAATCTGTTTTAAACATATAATCTTTTAAACTGAAATATAATTATTTTATTTAATTTTTTTTATTTTATTTAGTATAGGGAAACATACAGCAGTTATATTACATGAAAGTACAGGTAATAATAATACATATTTGCCAGCAAAGTTTCCAGTGGTGTTTATACATGGAGTGAAATTACAATCGAAATAAGTTAAAAAGTAAAAAAAAAATCATATCCGGCCGTTTTCACGCTATTACTATCTGGATTTACCCGACTGGTTTCAAACCCATTCGGGGTCATTATTCATCTCTGAGCATGGCGGAATTGGGGTAGTTGAAGCCGCGATTCCGCCATGCTTATACCTAGTCGAGTATATTCCGACAGTAATAACGCGAGTACAGTCGGTTATTACCAGAAAAATATTAATCATGAATAACGAATGTTTACTTACAAAAACCTTTTAAACTTATTAAGAATATGATGTATTCTTATTTATTCTTGTTATTAATTGTAACTAAAGGAATTTAATTTTGATACTGTATTTGTTGTAATAAGTTTAAAAAAACCCCAGATGTTGGAGATTCGATTACGAATACACTCAATTGGTATTGTATCAAAACGGACACAAATTTTATCTGATCGGAATTCCGCTTAGCTTCGTTAATCCGTAAAGGAGTGAAGATCGGTTTATTAACATTGTGAGAAGTGTAACAAGATCACTTCAAGTACCTGTTGGTTACAATGCACAGGTTCGCAATACGATGTTCCCTTGTCAGTCTTTACAAATTCTTATCTATTGTTGAAAACTAAAAAGTTGTAAAAGAATCGTTTCTCCTCAAAAAATAAATGTCAAGTTTGACGTTTGACGCCATGTTTTTTACAACAGCTGTCATAATTCACACGCTAGGTTTTTTGACACTTACCTAAAATTCAAAATTGGAATTTTTTTATTAGCGTTTAAGTTAATTTTCTTCTTATGTTACAGGTAAATTTAAATATATCAATGCTTTTATCTACGTTGTACACAGAACTGTTAGCTTAATTGAGTAGTCATTTCTGATTGCCTTCTTTATAGCTTTAGCTCCCCAATACAATTTAACCCTGCACATACTTAATAAGTAGCTTTTCCTAAGATGGCGCGAGACACATGATTATACCTGAAATTAAAGTTAATATTATATATTTTTTTCTTAAATTCAAAAATTTTGACATGGTTTTATATTTTTATTTTCAAAAGTAACTATAGAAATATGTAGGTTTATCTTATATTAGGTTCATATCAACAGGAAATTTATGTAAATTAAAATTTATTGAAAATATATTTAAAAAAATCAAGAAATAAAGTTAAAAAGTTTGCGAATTACTGTTTATAAAAATAGACCGTAGATTTCTGCGATCTGAGGCACCCCGGGGCGCGCGGCGACTTTGAAAGCGCTCTTTCTAGAGAGTGACAGCCGAAACTGCCCTATGCGTCTAAAAACTGATCCAAAGCAGTTTGTTTTACAAAACAAGCCATTTTGAAATGTTAATGACACATTTAACGCCGTGCAGACCTTAAGTTTTTGCAGAATTTAGATCTTCGATTATTTTACGACTGACGGACTTTTGTAACTCGTAAAGCTTTGGCCAATAAAAAAAAATGCCATTTATATCTCAAATTTTAAAAGACGTGCGAAATTAATACTTAGTTATCTATTTTATTAAAAATATATAATTAAGTAATAGTAGTAAATATATAATCGATCAGCAAACTTATAATATAACAAAAATAAATTTAAACACCTTCTAACAAAAATACCTACAGTAAAATGGTTGCGCATTTCAAATTAAAATCTTAAAATTGCACAACAGAGAATATCAACCTCATAATTGAATAATTTGTATTCCATTATTATGTCGGTAGCTGATGTTGCTAAGTGTGAAGAAATTCCCTTTTTATTTCAAAGACTTTTAAATAAAAAGGGACACAATGCAATTCACATAATTGCTTCAAATACCTGAACTTGAGAACTTTTCCACCCACTCACTTTCTAAATTCCATCATAACGTCAGGATTTTCTTCTAACACCCTCTATATATACATCCATCTAACAATGCCCAATTTGTTAGGATAAACATTAAAAAATAAGTAAAAGTAGTGTTGTGTAAAAAATAAGGTAATAATAATAATTATGATAATAAATTATTGTATTATTCTCAGAAACGTCAATCAACTTTTTTTTACAATAGCGGTTCCTTATCTCTTTCTTGAGCAAAATTTGATAGTCAGTAATGAGCAGTCGTAATGTGATTTACATATTGTTATAGGAAATAGATTATAGGAAACTTGGTATAAGTTTGCTTGTCTTTGCGTCTGTGTATCTGTATGTCTGTGGAATCGTAGCTTCTAATTAAATGTACCGATTACGATGTTTTCAACCGAAAGGTTTGTTTGTAGAGGTGCTTGTTAGATATGATTGATGAAAATAGACGCAATCATCTTCAAGATTTTCAGCTTTCATTGAAACTACTGAAATTGTGCCAGACAATACTGAAACCATTACTTTTTTCCTTTCTTCCTTTACTTACTAACTTCAGTATTTAAGTGGTCAAACCATACCTACATGTAACGAAGGTAATCTGATGGTAGTTAAAAATCGATTAAGTTAACAATGCTGAATAAAATCTACTTTCAGATTTCAATTTAATAATAATTAGGTCAACTGAGCAGTCTATTGTCTAAAGTACAGGCTAAGCTAAGCTGAGATTACATTACTCAAATTAATTGAACAATGTTAATACTTTGATATTATAAATAAAATACACTTGTAACATCTCTTTGAGACCAAAGTTATTCCGATTTTCTTTAAACTTGTTTTTTAATAAATACAAATATAATGAAAAAAAAACATTAACAGGTCTCTAGTCTAGTCCTTCCTGAATCGAATCTACGTATCTATCTTTTTAGGCATATCCTTCTTCATCGGGTTGGAGGTGCAATGTGTTAGACAAGAATTTTTGATTTATTATACTACAAAATTACAAACGAAGGTTAGAATTTTGGAAAGCAACTGACCATACTGAACATAAATTAGTAGACAATAGTAATTCTAGAGTTTTTTTTAGGTAAAATATATAATTATTAACATAAAAACTATAATAGCTTAATGCTGGTTTTCATAGCTTAAAAATATATTGGCGTATCAAATCTTACAAGAGCTATCCTTAGATATATTTTGTATATATTCATCATCAATGTCGGTGTTTAAAGTTACCAAAGTATTGTCTTTTATTATATAAGAAACATAAAACAACGACTAAAGCCAGTGCGAGTAGAGACACAATCTGATAAGTCAAAGCAAGTCTATCAGGGTGTCGGCGACAAATCAGTTTAATGTTTGCTCTGATTATTTATTATTTTAATCAATCAGTCTGGAATTAGTATTTAGTATATTTCAATTATCTCATGTACATGTGTTCAGAAAACTAGCATCTCGTTATGTATCATTCTTTTGTGAAACTAATGAGTGTGACAGAGATGATAAGATGTTAGCATCTCTGTCTCACACTTCGTAATTTATAGTCATAGAATTAGTCTCTCGTTAGGCAGCAATCTATTGTCAAACTGATGGGTATGACAGAGATAGCAAGATGTTGGCATCTCTGTCTCGCACTTGAGTTTAGTATGAAAATTATAATTAGATTTTCTTTTGTTTTTCTTTTGTAATTTAGTAAAGCACTAAAAACTGATTATAAATATGTTTAGTTTATAGTTGAGAGATGGATAGTTTTGACATAATAACGAATTTTAGGTTGTTAAAAGTACCATTTTTTGTATGATATTGCATGTTTTTTACGTATTATTTTAGATTTATAATTATTACTGTTTTGTATTATATACCTTTAGATAGATTTTATTAAGACGCTTATTTTGATGTACAACATGTTTAAGTATAAGATCTAGAGAAATAAATATTAGCGAAAAAGCGGACCAGCCATAGTGAAAAATGTTAGTAAAAAGAGTCTATAAACCGCGGCTCTCTTTACGGTATACGTGACGTGCTACACCCGGCAGTATGGCGCCACTACCGATTATTACTTCCGACGGCTAAGAAGAACAAGAAGAACTCTCAAGAAAAAAGGAACTGAAGAGAAAGGATCTCTAGAAGCATTGAAGATATTATTGTGGCTGGTTCGCTATCGCGTCTACACATCGTACTCCAGTGTTTTTAATCACGACCCCCTCCACCGAACCCAGGATCCTAAGAGACGGACCTACCAGCGCCCGACTGAGATAGCCATACTGTTTCACGACTTTCTTGTTTCAACTTGCTATCTCAGCGGCACCATAAGGTCCGTCCCCCGAGGGTGGCGCCAGTATTTTTCGATATAGCGCCCCACCCCAACATCTGGTCCTTCGAGCCGGATCCCTGGGTTTATTCGGTGAACTGAGTGCAAGCGACGTGGCAATAAGACTTTTTATCACCATGCCGGTGACCAGGAGTCAGATGGGATCCACCTCCAGGGCGCAGCCTATGCCCGAGGATGATACCATGGCCACGGGGCCAAGTGGGGCTATCGCGGTCTCTGTTGCAGATGCTGGTCACAGAGGAGGTAACAGTGTGAGCAGCTACGTGGGCACAAGCGCCGACGAGACTACGAGGCCTGATGAGTCCACGAGGTTGCATGCTCCTGTTCCGACGAAGAATCGTTCAGTGTCCTTACGGAGTGTGGCAGCCAGAAAGCGTATAGAACTGGAGGCGCGAGCTGAGCTGGCACAGCGCGAACTGCAAGAGGCCCAAGCCGGGGTCGCTCTTGCTAGAGCCAGGTTAGACTTGTTGCAGGTTGCCGATGAAGATGAAGACTCCGAGTTAGAGGAACCTCAACACCGAGAGGTTGATGTCCAGGACTGGGTGGAGACGACGGTGACAGCGATGTCCGGGAAGGGGCATCAAACGAAGTTCGCGTCCGGGAAGGGACACGGGGGAGTGCCCGGGAAGGGGCCACCCCCGCAAGCGTCTTCAATGACCGTCAAACAGGAACCACTATATCAGTCTACGGGAAATAAGGAGCTAGCGGAAGCAATCGTCCAGGCCATTCATGCCGCACCGAAGTCAGCAGCAGCACCTCCAAGCTACATGCATGAGCTGCCTTACTTCGATGGCAACAGTGGTGAATGGTTAGCCTTTAGAACAGTATATGAAGATACATCTCCACTCTTTTCAGCTTCACAGAATATGGCGCGTTTAAGAAGAGCCATTAAGGGTACTGCAAGGGAAGCTGTAAAGAGCCTGTTATATTCAGAGTGCCTACCGAACGAAGTATTGGAAGCCCTGCGTCGGCGGTTTGGTAGGCCAGATGCCCTGGTCCTCGCTGAAATGGAAAAGATGAGGAACTTGGCAAAGATCACCGAGAGTGCGCGTGACGTCTGCGTGTTTGCGAGTCATGTAAACAACATTGTTGCGACAGTTCGGGGATTAAGAAAACCTCAGTACCTACAATCTCCAGAAATTATGAAGATCATAGTGGAGAAGCTACCTGCAGTGCTGAGGTATCGGTGGTTCGATTACGCCGCCGAGGATGAAGATGCAGATCTTACAACAGTAGCTGAATTTTTGAACCGTGAAGCAGATCGGTGTGGGCCATATGCGCTGCAGGAGTCAGTGCAAATGAAGAGGCAACCCTTCAAGGAAGCAAGGCATGCTGCGCATGTTGCTACGGAGCAACGGGAAGAGAAGCCAGGGTGCCCGCACTGTCACGAAGACCATACTTTGATCGAATGCAAGAAGTTCCTGCAAGCATCCATCAAGGAGCGGTGGGAGATCGCTCTTAAGAGTAGATTTTGTTTTAAATGCTTGATGGGACGTCATCGTAAGGAGAGCTGCAAAAGGCCACCGTGCAAGGAGTGCAAGCGCTGGCATCACCATCTCCTTCACAACTACAAGCCATTGGAGCAAAAGCAGGATGAGAAAACAGAGATAACAAATAGTGCAACTCTACCGGTCAACGCTCTGACGAATGCAAGAGCGTATTTAAAGATGATTCCTGTGGAAGTGTATGGACCCAAGGGATCGGTGCGAGTGTTGGCGCTGCTTGATGAAGGATCTACAGTGACACTTTTAGATTCATCGGTCGTGAGAGAAGTCGGTCTAACAGGACCTCAAGAACCTCTATACCTACAAACAGTAGGGGGTAAAACAATAGGCAAGGAGAATTCTATGAAAATCGATTTTAAGATCAGAGGCATCCACCATCAGAAGAGGCAAAAGATTAATGGAGCGCGCACCGTAGACGACCTGTGTCTCACGCCGCAAAGTATTGATAGATCTCGTCTTGAAGAATGTCTGCACCTTAGTAAGGTGACCGATCAACTGATATACGAAGAGGAACCGCCTAAACTGTTAATCGGTCAGGATAACTGGCAACTCATCGTATCACGGGCTACGCGTAAAGGAAAGAGAAACCAACCCGTAGCTTCGCTGACGCACCTGGGATGGGTGCTACACGGCTTTGATGGCGGAGCAACGAAACCTTTGAATTTCGTTACCTGCGCACACGTGACGGGGTCTGAAGACGATCTAGAACGCCTTATAAAAGACCACTTCGCTATAGAATCTTTGGGTGTCCAACCACGTCAGCCAAGCATTGATGCAGAGGGAAAGGCGTTAGCTATAATGGAGAAAACGACAAGAAGGCTGCAGCATGGGCGCTTCGAAACAGGACTTTTATGGCGCAACGAGGATGAAGCAATGCCGAACAATTTCAAGTCAGCAGAGAACAGGCTCAAGAATATTGAACGGAAGCTAGACAAAGATCGAAACCTGAAGAAGGAATACACCTATCAGATCCAGCACCTCCTAGATAGCGGATGTGCTAAAGAAGTCCCGTTTGGCTCCACGTCCGAATGCAAATGGTATGAAGAGGCAGCCATTAAAATTGCAAGAGAAGTGGACTTCATCCATCGAAAGGCCGGATTTAAACTTCGAGGGTGGGCATCAAATCGACCACCAGTTTTAAGAAGCTTCAGCACTGGTCTATCGTCGCCAGTTCTGATACAAGAGAAGAGGCTGCTCCAAGACATCTGGCGAAGTAGGGTTGGCTGGGATAAGCTCATCACGACAGATTATGAACAAACATGGAACATCTATTTGAGTAACCTACAGCTGTTAAAAAACCTGAGAGAGCCACGATGCTTCGCATCATCTCGTCACAAGGGGGAGACGCATGTCTTCACGGATGCTAGCGAAAAGGCCTTCGCAAACGTAGTTTATTGGAGGCAACAGAAAAGCGCTGGCGATCACCTTAAACGAAAAGTTACTCAAAGAAGTTCTGCACACACTCCTCTTGGAAGCAGAACACATCGTCAATTCAAGGCCATTCGATGTAGACACAGATGGAGAAAAGTCACTTACATCAGATCATTTTCTTTTAGGGAGATCTTGTGGCGTTCCGACGGTCGGAACATTCAAGGACGACGTCATCAAAGGACACTCCTGGAAGGCGGCCCAACGAATGGCAGACCACTTCTAGAGCAGATGGGTGAAAGAACACCTACCGACACTGATTCCGGAAAACTTACAGGGAAAGCAGACATTTTGGATCTGAGGCTTGGGGACACGGTCCTCATAGTGGACCCGACACTTCAAAGAAACACTTGGCCACGAGGGGAGGTGGTACAGATCTACCCTGGGACAGATGGGCGCACCCGCATCGTCGACGTACGTACTGCCGGTGGCGTGCTGAAACGTCCAAGCTTCAAGATAGTGCGGCTGGTAGCTGTGGCCAGCATCAATCGCAACGAGGTCAGTGAGCAACGTGTCGCCGGGTCAGCAGTTGGTGCTTCGCACAAGGGGGAGGATGTCGGCGACAAATCAGTTTAATGTTTGCTCTGATTATTTATTATTTTAATCAATCAGTCTGGAATTAGTATTTAGTATATTTCAATTATCTCATGTACATGTGTTCAGAAAACTAGCATCTCGTTATGTATCATTCTTTTGTGAAACTAATGAGTGTGACAGAGATGATAAGATGTTAGCATCTCTGTCTCACACTTCGTAATTTATAGTCATAGAATTAGTCTCTCGTTAGGCAGCAATCTATTGTCAAACTGATGGGTATGACAGAGATAGCAAGATGTTGGCATCTCTGTCTCGCACTTGAGTTTAGTATGAAAATTATAATTAGATTTTCTTTTGTTTTTCTTTTGTAATTTAGTAAAGCACTAAAAACTGATTATAAATATGTTTAGTTTATAGTTGAGAGATGGATAGTTTTGACATAATAACGAATTTTAGGTTGTTAAAAGTACCATTTTTTGTATGATATTGCATGTTTTTTACGTATTATTTTAGATTTATAATTATTACTGTTTTGTATTATATACCTTTAGATAGATTTTATTAAGACGCTTATTTTGATGTACAACATGTTTAAGTATAAGATCTAGAGAAATAAATATTAGCGAAAAAGCGGACCAGCCATAGTGAAAAATGTTAGTAAAAAGAGTCTATAAACCGCGGCTCTCTTTACGGTATACGTGACGTGCTACACCCGGCAGTATGGCGCCACTACCGATTATTACTTCCGACGGCTAAGAAGAACAAGAAGAACTCTCAAGAAAAAAGGAACTGAAGAGAAAGGATCTCTAGAAGCATTGAAGATATTATTGTGGCTGGTTCGCTATCGCGTCTACACATCGTACTCCAGTGTTTTTAATCACGACCCCCTCCACCGAACCCAGGATCCTAAGAGACGGACCTACCAGCGCCCGACTGAGATAGCCATACTGTTTCACGACTTTCTTGTTTCAACTTGCTATCTCAGCGGCACCATAAGGTCCGTCCCCCGAGGGTGGCGCCAGTATTTTTCGATATAGCGCCCCACCCCAACACAGGGAGTGTAAGATACTTGGTTTTTCGCCTGAATTACCTTAATAGAACTGAAATAAATAGAAGGATGAATGGTCAGGATAAGAGCTAATCGTTAGATCTATTTGGATTAGACCGTCTTAATGTTTAATTTTATATCAGAACATTCAGGTGAAAGAAATGTATTTTTTGTTAATGCTTTGATTATGAACAGCATTAGTTTTAAAGAAGTTGCACAAATTGTCAGAAAGATGAAACGTGTGCGTTTTTTTTGTAGTAACATCATGAAAAAAAAGTCCTCGGTAAGACTTTTTTTTCTAGCAGCAAAAAACTAGCAAAAACTTCTTTTAATTATATTTTAATTATATTAAAAGATCGTCTTGGATCATAGTGTAAAATATTACAAATTAGAAAAATATACTATGGTCTTTACAGCCAGACTAAATTATAAAGCACGTATCCCTCAAACATTGCTTAATTCCAGCTCTCTGGACTTTGTTAGAGCTGATGCGCCGACTTCAAGTGTCTTTAAAACCTCCATAACATAAAAAGCAAAATAACACAAGGGATCAGTGCATAAATTGACAAAAATAAAAATATTGTAACCATAAAGATTAAGATTAATGTAATAGTACTTTAAAACTACTATATCAAAACCAAGATGTAATATTTCATTTAGATATAGTATTGATATATTATTGATTCAAATAATAAGTATATCAATACTATATTTGATTGATAGCAAATAACTTGTGATTGATAGCAAATAACTTGTGTTTATATTTGAAATGATGTAGGGAAAATGCCTCTTATGATATTTTCAAATGTACTTTCAAAAAACCAAAACGATAACGAGTTTTGAAAACCCTGTTTCGCCATCTAGCTACGGAAATCAAAACTAATATATTTCACATACATACAGACAGATAAACCGACAAAAGCTCAATATATAGTGGTTTAGTACCTACATCCACTACATATTGAGCTGAGCGAAGCGAAGCTCTTTCCTACTCATTGAGCTAAGCGAAGCGAAGCTCTTTACTACCCAAATTTTCAACTCTGTTACCCTACTCCTCCTTCTACCTTTTGTTACCCTACTCCTCCTTCAATTTACGAGCTACACGCATGAAATTTTGCACACATGCGCATAATGAGCAAAACTCGGTCTGGATTGAAAATCAGCCGACTCGTAATTGTAGTTTTCGAGATAATTGATAAAATGTGCCCCATATAGTTAACATATACGTTTATGTTTCGCGCGCGCTGCATCGCGAGGCTAACCCCGCTTGCATGGACCTAGTTGAGCTGAGTGAAGCGAAGCTCTTTACTACTCAAATTTTCAACTGTTAGTTGTTACCCCACTACTCCTTCAATTTACGAGCTATACGCACGATATTTTGCACACATGCGCATAATGAGCAAAACTAGGTCTGGATTGAAAATCAGCCGAATCGTAATTGTAGTTTTCGAGATAATTGATAAAATGTGTCCCTTATTGTTAACATATAGAACGTTTTTGTTTCGCGCGCGCTGCGTCGCGAGGCTAACCCCGCTTGCGTGAACCTAGTTACAATCTCATTAAAAGTTTTAAAATATACTACTTGTACAGAAACAGGTTATTTACAATATATGTATAAATATAAATATATTTGAATATATGTATAGATATAAATATATCTTGATTTAATCGCGTAATATTAGTATATTAGTTATTTACTAATCGAAACATCGGCTGAATAAAAAAGAAACGTACCTTTAAGTTATTTACGCATTTTAGTCCCGATATATTTCTTATGTGTCACGAAAGTTTAAAAACAATAATTCTTTATTTACATTTCAACTCAACAAACAGGGACACAAATGAATTACATTCAGAAAGTTTCAAATTAATGTTTCAATTGTAACATGAACTAGATTATAAATAACGTAATAATAAATATTATTATTTTTGAAGCACCTTGTAATTTTTAATAGTTTTAAAAAAATATCTAGGTTTTAATAACTGTTAATTTCGTTAATTTTAATATCATTTTTTAAAAATATTTTTTCATTTCAATATACAATTTCGCAGCACTTATAATTTCGTTAGGGCCTAAGATTCTTAATGTTATTTTGGATAAATGATCCAAAGCTTTGCTGATTAAAATTGAACAGCAACTAAACCATCGCAGCAGATAAAACAAGCATCTCTGAGTAAATTAAAATATGCAGTACTGGAATTAAAAACACAGGTTTCATTCAAAATACATAAAGATCTATGGACTATACAGAATAGAACACGCTTGCAAGATTCAGATTTTAATGTTATTTTACTAGCGCCATCTGTTGCCATATTGTGAAAAAACAAAGAAAATCTGAATTAACATCTTGACGTGTATTTTGTACGACCGAAATCTATTCCTGATTTTTTTCAATAATTTTAAGACCAAAATATATTTTTTTTGATAATCTGAAAAAATAAATTATCACATGAATTAGATGTATAAAAATGCTAGTCATATTATATTTACAGTATATACTGTGAGGTTGCTTTTTATGTGCAACTTATTATTTTCAGAAAAATTGAATTACAGTTAATGAGTATTCCTGAAACAAGAAAATCTCTTCCAGATATTTCTAGAATAAACAAAAAATGATTTTAAAAAGCTCTTAAGACAATTGGAACTAACCTCTAAAACTTACAGTCCAACTTCAACAGTATAGGTAATTTTCAATAAAATGAAATGTTATTTAAAATATTTGAGCATTACTAAAAACTTTGTACTGGTTTATAAATAATGTATATTATTTTACAACGCTCTAATATTTATATGAAGAAAAACAAGATTAAGGATTAAAAATTTATTACATTAGCACACGTCACAGAACATACATTTTGTACATTAATATAGTAAAATATTACTACAATTATTATTGTTTGTTTCAAAATTGATGATTGTAATTAATTCATAAAATTTTCTTTACAAATGGGAATTTGTGCATTTGGATTATGGCTTATATAGCTAATATAATATTCTAAAAATGAGGATAAGTTTCAACAAAATCGGTAAAGTAAAATTAAAATGATTGACTACTAAAAAGTTAGTTGAAATATATACATGTAGTATAACATAGTTATGATATTTTAAGTATTAATAACAATAATATTTTAAAAATTAAGTAAGTAAAGAATTATAAGTAAAATTTAACATAGAGTACAATTCAGTAATCAGAATAGTAATGTTAAAATGAAATAAAACAATTATAATTAATAAAAATCACGAACCAGAAACGCATTGATTATAGAAACAATTAAGAGTACATAAAATAAATAATAGACAAGAAACATATATCTAATCTAATTTATTAAGAATTATATATATTATAGTAATTAATGATTATTAATGCTTTATATACAGCCAATTAATAATTTTTAATGATATTAATCAAACTAATTTGGTACGACTAATATTTTGAGACAGAATATTAAAAAAATATATATAAAAGGTTAAGTAAAAAGGTTTTATATTTAACCACTTTCAATAATAATTTCACAGTGTAAGTGAAAATAAGTCAGTTTCTGTGGCTTATACTTTGTAACTATTATTCAAACTCAAATATCCTAATATTTTTAAAGACAACGCCACACGTATCTGTTTAAGTCAGATATGGTTAAAAAGACCTATGTTTATATAAAATATTTATATAATCTGTGCAGTTTTATTATATATATATATATATATAAATAGATTATATAGTTCATAAAGTTTTCATAAGATCTGATACTGCCAGTGTTTAATAACTTATCCCAAATAATTCAAATAGTAATTAAGTATCTTAAAAATTTGCTAGTTAGGTCTATCTTATTTTATGAACGTACATAGCATTATAATTATCATTTTAAAACAAAATCTATCAAGCATAATCAGACTAAAATATACAAATATTCAGTTTTTTATCTATACTAGTAAATAAAAAGAAACATTTAAACTATTTGCATAAAATTTTAATACAATTCGAATTTATTATATATAATTGTTAGTTGAATATTAAATAATAAATATAGTAAAACTTATTCAGGTATAAAACATACAATAATTGTAATTTAGGCTATTAATACATTTATGTACAATTTTGTATTAGTATGTCTTGAATGATATCACGGTGCCAATTTCAAAATGTTTGAAGAAAAAAATAAGAATGAGCTAAAAGAAATATAAATAGAACGGTTAATGTTGTTTTATAACTCGTCCCTCAGTAATGTGTATCTGTTTTTGGATGGAGCTAGTTTCTTAAAGGTGGACTCTGGAGGGGTTGTTATTTTGATATTGTTATCACCTTGAGGGGCTTCTGTGCCGTAGTGGAATTCTCTGTAAATATCAAAGAATGGATTTGCATAAATAATAATTATTAGCCAGCTGTACTTACTTAATTATTATCGAAATTTACTCAACTAGTTTTGAATTCAATGTCTTATTCATGAGCTCTAGCAAAATTAACTCTGGCTACTTGGGCAAATTCGGATAGAACTAACGTGAGTACAGTCAGATAATTATATAGTAATCATGGATCACGATCAAATTTAAATACAAAAATAATACGTTTTTATACTTATTAAAAAAAAAAAAGAAACGCACCTATGCAATTTTCCAGAATACAAATCTTGTAAGAACTGCTTGAGTTTCCCTGGTTTAGCCATGTCACTGTAGTTGGGGAATAAGTACATATGTCTGAATGAATCAATGGCAATCAAGGGCAGATCATTCACAGACTTGCCGAGGTGATGGAGGGGATGCTCAAAACGAACACCATCAGCAGTTAGGAAATTAATGTTTTCTGTAAATAATAAAGGTTTTATTTAAATATAGAATTACAAATACAAATCACTTAACATTTAATATGGAATTATATAATTTTAAAGTAAATTATTTACTTTAGCTAAGCAACAATATTAAATATATTAATAAATTTAACTTGATTACAATACGAATTGGCAACTAATGTAAAGTTAAAAATTTCTATTAAAATATTATTTTCTAATAAACATAATAAAGATTTTACTACATTGACAGGATATATTAATGCTAAGAATTAAAAATAATTAATATACATACGTTTCTCAGACTGCAATTCTGACATGATGACTTCCTTGTACTTTTTCACACTTTCAGAGTCAGTTGGATGATGAAACAAGATAAGGAATGGCAGTCCTTCTTCTGTTAGTTCTTCGGCATTCTCAAATGTTATTTCACGAACAATAGGGATACATTTCTGTTGCACCCAAGTATTTAAATCATCAAAGTTAGTCATTGATCCAGGATATGTCGCATCAGGTTCGAGGGATGTTTTCTTGTCAGCTCTAAACACAATAATTGGCTGACCTGAAAATGATAATGTTAAATAATTTTTTATTAGAAAGTTAAGTTAAAGTTATAAAGTAAAAGAGAAATGAACCATTTATTAAAAGTGCTGTAGGAATATTTTCTTTTACTTTCTTGTTATAACTTACCATATCTGTTAATTAAAAACTATGCAAATTTTATGAATTCAATGTTTCTACTGTTTTATCAATATGTAATTGGTTATATAAATTTATTATAATCGATTCTACTAAACTGATGTATACTTAAGAGGTTGACATACATACTTTCAAAATAAATGGTCGAAATCTATAAGATAATTTAATTTAAATACATCTAGAAATCTTTTGGTGTGATAAAAGATGGTGTATTATTTGGGACAAGAAAATAAAATCTCTGACTGGTGAAATAAATACCACATGAATATGTAATTAATTACTTAAGTCAATATTTAGTAAGATCATTAAAACAACTATTTCACAAGCAAATTGTTTAAAGTATTGTTAGCCCACAAACAACATCACCTTTATATTAGCATGTGAATAAACAATATTTTCATTATCAAATATAATTACGAAATATAATAAAACTACAAACCTGGAGGATGCATTTGTTGTGAAGCTTCTCCAAATCCCACATGGAATAAACATTCCTCCTTTAAACTAGCAGCAACTTTCCTCAATGTTTCATACTCTGGCTGGTCTCGTCGGTCCATATAACCAATAATATGCCTCTTCTCCTCACTTAAGTCTTGCAACTCTTTTAATGAACCGAATTGGATGATGGGATCAGTCAGCTGTTTTTTAATAAACTCGGCAAAGGCCTCAACTGATCTCTGACCTAAAATTATATTTTGTAATTAAGGCAGTACTTTATCATTTGAATTGCATGAAAAGAGGATGTCTCAGCTATAATAAATAGTGTATCACAGATAAACTGCTATTTATATAAACCAACATACACAATGTTGTGTGTTTGTTGGCACTGGCACTGCCTTTTGGCATTTGTAGCAAACTTAAGTCATGAATTTTTTATTCTCTATATAGGTATAAATCATAGCATAGTATCTTCAGTTTACATAACATTTCTCATTTGTATGTGACTTTAGTCTGTGTTATAATATAGGGGACATTACAAAGAATTGCAACACATTCTTATTAGTTAACTCTTAGATTATTGAAAAAAAAAGGTTAATATGATGCAGATTACAATATATATTTGACTTCATAAAAAGATGAGGTGGCAATCAAGTACACAGAAACTACTTATAAAGGTGTTTTTTTATTACAATGTAAGTTACAAGTACTTATAGATCTAATAATTAATAAATCAATGGCCTTACCTCTATATTCTTTTTTAGCTGGGAAACCATTTCTGAACAGTTTCAAAGTAGGATACTTAGTTATGTGGAATCTAGTAGCAATGCTTCCTTCTTGGTCACAATCCACTTTACCCATTACAACTTTTCCAGTGTCATAACCTTCTTTCACCACTTCAGCAGCCGCATCATCAAAGATGGGCATCAACATATTACTAAACTTGCACCACTCGGCATAAAAATTTATGAACACGACCTCATTAGAAGCTAAAAACAATTATAATTATTAACTATTTTAAGTTATGTTCCTTTTTAAGCTTTGGAAGCACTCTTACCTAAGACCATATCTAAATTACTCTGTGTAATTTGTACAGCGCCGCTATCGGTTGGATTGTAAAAACTATGGCAGATCTGAAACAAAATAATTGGGTTAGATTGAAAGCCAATTCATTATTTTTAATAAAGCATAAAATCAACATACACCGTATAAGTGGCGTAAAATTTGATATTAATACTTACCAAGACCACTAGGGATGCTATTAATTTATAACTAAACATATTTCCTATATTTGTATACATTATCTATAAGATCTTAATTTTGACTTAGGTCTTCGGTCTGCATCCGAAATTAAATGCCGTTTACCGCACTACTTTCCAGTAACTTTTGCTTTATCCAGATCCTAGAATAGGACTCAGACTAGTCTGTGGTCTCACTTTTGATATGTGTCACTAACCAAGCACGTAATCAGTAGTAGTATCGATAATAAAATCGATTTTGAATTTAAAATATAGTTATAGAAGTATAAAGTACTACTTGTTAATCACAAAGTCCTTGTAATATTCACTGTTTGACTTTTAATTTTAAAAATATCCTGGTTTGTTCAAAAATTTATTTGGGTCAAACATGACTATAAATAAATATTTTATGTTCTTGAATCCCTTTTATTCATTTTATAAATTTTGTTTTTATTTATTTATTTACTAATCCACCATCAAATTCAACAGAAACATATAATAGTAAAATAGTGTACAAAGGTTTAAATTATCTCTTATTAGCAAAACAGTGTTTTATATGTAATTAAATGTAATTAAAATGCTTTAACTAAAATAAATATAAAAATGTGAAAACAGATAAAGTTCTTTCAAACAAATTATCTATAAATAATATAAACCATAAACTTACAATATCTTCATAATATTTATTTTTCATTATGTTTATCATCTTTCCTCTTCGTTTCACTTGCAATTTATAGCAGCTGAGGTGTATTAAATGAATAATACATATTAGTAAATTTAATTATTTTTGTTTTTCTTACATTTAAATAATTTATTTAATTTATATTGAAAGTATTTATTATTTTTTCATTATTTAACTATATAGTTTCCATTTTTTGGAAAAAAACGACATTAAGTAGGTACTTAATAAAATTATTATCAGGTCAAAACGAAATATATTCAGTGTGAATAAAATTTCCTATAAAGAAAACAGATCCAGTTAATTGAAAACCCTTTATTTAATCGACTAATAATCATTCGGTTAAGTTTTGGATGACATTAAATTTTCGATTTACAGATGATAAAACTTTCATGCAGTGTGACGTTCGAGATAAATCACTATTTTGATGTCAGTTGTGCATACAGTTTATGAAATGTAGAGATAAGGTCGCGGAGGATTACACATTTACTTAACGACATTAAACAACGATTCCATAAGAGGCAACCATGGCGCTAGTATCGTAGTTAGCCATATGTTGAATATTCTACTGACTTTCAATCTCCATTCGACATGAAAAATTCTCTTATCATGATCTTTTATATCTTTTCTCTTCGACAATTCTCTTATCATGATCTTTTATATCTTTGCTTTACTTTTTCATTGAAATTCAGATGATAATGCTTTCAATGATAAGTAGTCAAGTTGTATGACACTCATACCCCGCTTAAATCTTTCCAACTTAAGCAACTACCTGCCCCTTGGCTAAAACAGACTATAAAAGTGATAATGCCAATCAGCGTTTCAAGAAGACCGGTGGCGAAGAATGTTTTTTTGTTTACAAGCAATTGCGTAATCTCTGCAACGGGATGTGTAGGGATGCAAAGCGCCGATTCATATATTCTTCAATCTACAATTCTACTCCATCGCGAATGTGGAAATTATTCAAATCATTAAGTGTGGGGAAAATATCTAATACTTCACATCAATTTAGTGATTTAAATTCTATCAATAAACATTTCGGTACACCGCCAGTTATTTTGCATGATGCAATTCGAACAGACACTCTTCAATAAATTCAAAATTTCCCCCCACCCTTATGTTCTCCATTTACTTTTCATACAATCACGGAATGTGATGTTAAGAGTAGCTTACTATCCTTTCAATCAAAAGCAGTTGGAAGCGATGGTATTAGCCGTGATATGCTTTTACCTATTTTGGACAATTTATTAGTAGTTATCACACATCATTGACTTCTCTTTGACTTCCAATACTTTTCCTACAGCCTGGAAAGAAGAATATGTACTTCCCTTGTCTAAATGTATAAAAATCCTTCCTCTCCAAAGCGCTATCGTCCCATCTCAATTTTACCCTATTTGTCTAAAATTCTTGAAAATGCGGTTTTCAAGCAACTCTCGTATTTCCTTGACTCCCATAACCTTAACAGTCCTTTTCAATCCGGTTTTCGCAATCATCACAGCACAACTACGGTGTTACTTAAAATCACCGAGGACATAAGGCTCACTATGGATAATGAAAGTTCACAAGCCTAGTTCTGCTAGATTTTAGCCATACCTTCAACTTAGTTGATTTCAGTATCTTGCTTGTTATACTACGCTTTTTAAACATATCTCCACCCGTGATTGATTGGTTTAAATGTTATGTTCATGGTCGCCGGCAAGTTACTCGCTCCAAAGAGTCTCCTCAGATTGGACTGATCTTCTAGCCGGCGTTCCCAAAGGCGGCGTTTTATCTGCACTTCTTTTCTCCATTTTTATAAATGTTATCATAAAAACTAAATCTTCTAACTACCATCTGTATGCAGACGATTTGCAATTATATAGGCATGTAGGTATTGCTGTACTTGCTACAGAAATTGTAAACATGAATGCAGATTTAAACCGCATCAAAGAATGGGCGAAGCATTTGGTCTTATAGTTAATGCAGATAAGTCCCAGGCCATTTTAATTGGAAGTAGGTATCTACATGGAAAAATAAATTTAAATGATACACCTCAAATTATTTATGATACGACTCCAATACCATTTCATAATACTGTGAAAAACTTGGGTATAATAATGGACTGTAATTTATCATGGTCAACTCAAGTAAATGAGTAAGAAACTTCATTATTCTCTTCAAACTTTGAAACGCTTGCAAAATTTTCTTCCTTTAAAAACAAAAATGCTTTTATCCCAATCCTTGTTACTTCCGCTTCTCGATTACGCGGACGTCTACTACTTAGATGCAACACAAGAGCTACTTGATAAACTACACCGCCATCAAAATTTGTGTATAAGATTTATTAATGGATTGCGTAAATACGATCACATTTCTGAATATCAATTAAAGTGCTACCAATTCCTCTTCGCCAGAATATATATATTCTCTTTAACCTTTTTAAAATCTTGGATGGTACTGCACCAGGATACTTATTTGAGCGATTTAAACGATCACTTCTTAAAAACAGACCATGGACATCCCTTCCTTTAAAATTACTTCGTTCGTTTACAGTTCAAGCCGTGTGTGAAAAATATAGGTGTAAAAAATTTAAGTATTTTAAGTATAATCTAAGACAGTACAATCACTCTTTTGAGTAATAACAAATATTTATAAATTATTAGTATTTTTTAGGTCTTATTTATGTAATTCCTAATGTGTGTATTTTGTATGGAACATATATTTATATTATAATTATCTGTGATGTATGTATGTATGTCTGTGTATATATATATGTTTAGTAATTTGATATAATTTACTGTTTTATAAATGTTAATATTATCAATTAATCTAAGTTTATATTGTTCAGTGTAACACCTAATTGCCTTATGAACAACTTTCTCAAAATTAAGGGTAGTTGGAAGATATCTCTCTGTAGGAATAAGCTACCCCATGTACATATTTTTCAATTAAAATGTCTTTATAAAATTAAGATACATAAATAAAAAAATAAAAGTCAGCAATTTTTGACGAATTCCGGTACTTTTGATTCCTTTCCCGAAAAAAATAACCTATTTTTGTCCGACGATTCCAGCAACTGTAATATCGCTGTATTAGTTGTAATTCTAATATGTTTACGCTAATCTCTGTAGTTCCTCTAAGTTTCAGATCGAAATGCCTTTACGATTTATCAGTTCAAGCATCTGTTGCTTGGGAATAACAGCCTTATCGATTCTTGGTTGAAGCGTTGATATCTAAGGTTATTAATTTAATTCTATTCATATGTTTTACGTATTAAATGTTATATAATTTAACATTATCAACTGTTTGAATGAGTAAAAATGCGTTAGATTATTGTATACAGTAAAATTTGTTAAGTTTGGAACTCCCTGCCGGAGTCGTTGTTTCCTAATAATTACAATCTAGGGGACTTCAAATCTAGAGTAAATAGGTACTAGGTAAGCATGGCACAGCTTAGACTACAGCCCATGCTTAACATCCGGCGGACTGGAGTCAAAGGCTTACCTTATCTGGTTGAAAAAAAAGTTTAAGTATCGGCCGAAGCTTAAAACTCGATTTCGGATTAAATTTCCTGTTAAATACCTGTTTTGGTCGGAATTTTCATGCTTCTTACGAGTAACCATACTAGCTTAGTTTTTGTATAAAAAAATCGATGGCAGTATAGTATGTGATACTAATTATAAAATAGCACAGAAATAGTATTTGGTGTTGGCGCCATTTAATAAAAAAACCATTTAAAGTTTAAATTCTAGTTTAGCATACTAGGGTCTTAAACCAAAATTTACAAAAGTTAATACTGTCAAAAGCTAGAAACTTTTCAGTGGTAGTGTACAAAAATAGGCAAGGCGTTTATGGTGCAAAATGATAAAACACACCAAAAAATCTTTAGATATTATAATAAAAGTAAGTAAAAAAAAATTTTAGACATTTATTCCCCTTATAATCTATATAATATAATTTTAATTAAGCATAATAAGGACGAAATAATCATGGACGGCTTCCGGTTATTACTTATTATCTAACATCATATAAAAAATCCTTAACTTACTAGAACAATCATTTTGAATTGTATAATTATAAAAACATTCAATTTTACTTAAAACAATACTTAATAGGGACAAAATTATTAATGTTTACAAAGTCATTTATGTAAAAAGGTAAAAAATGGTTCCCATTGGAAAACCAAATTATTATTTAAATAAAAACATTGAAATGAGTCTATGCTATACAAATGAAAACTGATTCAGGTAAGACAAAATATATAAAAATGTATACTTTCTGAAAAAATATTTAAAATACTTGTTATATTTTTAAAAAGTTCATATTTAAAAAAAGCCTGGCTAATGAGTTAGGTCTTGACCTAACTTATACTTGTATAATATACATATACTTGTATATTTTATATTATTTGTATAATATACTTATACTTGTATAATCAGAATCAGCAATCTTAATCCTGGTAAAAAGAATAAGGACAATGCATTTAGTTATTCAGTTACTACTTCGTTAGTATGTTGGCAAAATATGCCTCAAATACATTAATGTAGTTTGACTTAATAGAAAAAAGCATTAAATTACACATTTTCTTAATTAAAAAAAAAGAAAATAGCTAAATGCCTTACTATGAGATAACAATGTTACTCATGCTTAAAATGGTTTTTTTACTATAACAACTAAGCTATAAAATATTTTTGATTTCACAATATTTGTATATCCAAGAGACACATGCTTTATTAAATATAGTATTTATATCAGTTATGAAAACTGAATTTAAAAATGTCATTGGCATCCAAAACAAGTACTGTTGATTTACATAAAATAAAAATGAACACCTAATATATTCATATATCTGTATATAAGAGATTGTGTAACTAATCATAGATTCTGTAACTTAATCCTATTTTCATATTAAATTTTTATCTAAAATGATTGCATTATAGACTTTATTTAAAAAAAGTAATATACTACATGGTTTAACAAAAATTTATATTTGATGTAAAATCAAATTTTAAAATTAAAGTTTGATAGCTTGTACAAATTAAATCCAAAAATTATACTCTTTTACATCTGCACACTGTATACTCAGTGATAAATCAAATATGTGACAAACTGTACACTGAACAAACTACTAAAATAATTTTAATGTTGGTTTTTACATAATATTATAAATGAAGAAAACCTTGTATAGAAGACAAATTACTCCTCCAAGAACAAGTGAGATTTTTGGGATGTTATGGTCACTCCCACTCTGTAATGAAACATTGAATTATAAGAATATGACTAAAATAAATATCTCTCTACTGTAATTTATTTATAAGAAAATATGTATATCTGAATTTCGAGCTTTACTTACAATAATGTAGTAGTTACATCTATCACCCTGACAGCAGTCACCACAAATCCAATCTTGATACCAAATATGAGTACACAGGTGCATGAATCGTTGCCTATTTGTTGCACATTCTGTCTTATTGGAGCAACGCTTTGAGACATAATACTGTTTCTTAGCACCTTGTGACCAATATGGAGTGCTTCCCCATTTTATTTCAGTAAGACAAACATCTTGATTGTAATCACAAATTTCAATTGATTTAACACATTTCTCAGAGTTATCCTCTTGATTTTCACATACATAACACTCAAGACTTCTCACTGTAAAGAATTATAAAAGATAAAATACTAATTCAATGAACTTTAAACAATATGATACATTAAAAAAATCTAAACAAAATCGACTCTTTTGCGAACTTACCTTCTAGAAGAGAAGCACAGAAAATAATGATTGTAAAAATCTTTAAATTTCTAACTGTAGCCATTGTGCTACTAACAACATATAACTTAAAGATTTATTGGATTAAAAATAATCAGTTTCTTAAATGAAGTTAAACTAATAACATTATAAAATTTTAAAATGTACGTGGGTGTGGCTATAAAACTTATAAAACTCTCACTGACAAACAAATCAGTAAACATACAGAAGAGTCCAGTAAAATGTAAATTGTAAATCAAATGACAGTTGACAACTAACCAGTGGCCACAGATTATCAAAATTAATACATGCTAGTCTTGTATACCGAAGTAATTAAATAGTAAAACAGTTCTAAAAATCATAACTAAATACAGCAAATATATTTTTGAAAAGTCAGTTAACTTTACTATGTACTTATTAACTTATCTTTAAGTGAATAATATCGATTGTCGGCATTTTTTAATATCCAGTCAGGAATTAAAAATTTAATGTTAGGGTATTTAATACAAAAATTAAATTTCATAAATGATATTTTTAACGACAGAATTTTATAATTTTTATATGTAATTTTATATTCGACTTCTATGAAAGCATGGTCAATGGTCTGTCTACGTATTATATTCCAAAATTCAGTTTTGTTATTTTATGTCATAATTCCTTTGTCAGTTTGACATATTCTTATCCAAAATTAATATTTGCTAAATTGTCAAAGTACATGTTCAACTGTAAACTAAAACTATTATTATTATCTAAAAATAAACAAAGAGCAAATATACTTTAGATACATATGGAAGGGGTTTTATGGAAATGGACAAATTATTGGAATGGTAAGTATTTTTTAAATATTATAATGTAATTATAAAATCCCATTAAATAGGTTTATGTAAGATCTTATGTTACTTCTTGTTATGATGCAATTTACTTTCACAGGTTGGCAAACCAGATGGTTTGTATTAGAGAATGGAATTCTTTCGTATTATAAATCTCAAGAGGAAGTGATTCAAGGATGTAAAGGTTCTGTAAAAGTATCTGTCTGCCAGATAAATGGTATTTAAATTCTTTCATAACAATAAAATGTAACATATTGCTGTAAAATTATTCAACATATATGATTTTTACAGTAAACAATATTGACAATACGCGATTGGATTTAGTTATACCAGGGCAGCAGCATATGTATTTAAGAGCTCCATCACCACAGGATAGGCAGAAGTGGCTTGTTGCTCTTGGCAGTGCTAAAGCCTGTGTTGAATCCATCATAGAATTTAAAGGTACATCTAAAATCACTACCAAAATTACATTTATATATAATTTTAAAGACGGCAATCTAATATTTTGAAATACAACAGAATATTGCCTTTGAAACTCATCAACTCATATACTTAATCATGAATAGATTTTTATTTTTGTTATATAATATTTTTTTACTACTGATATCTGCATGTTCTAGGAGCTGGTTATGAAGATTCTTTGACTCATAAAAAATCTGAATTACATTTGTATTGTGATCTTTTAATGCAACAAGTACATGCAGTCAAAAGTGCAGCTACAGCGGAAGAAGGTCCAGAGGTACAGGTAATAGAAAAATCCTCTAATTTTTACCATTAAGAAGAGTAAAGGGTCTAGCCCAACCTTTTTTTATATAGGTATAGGTAAATTTTCAAAACATAATTGAAATCTGAAATTTAAAAAATTGTTTTGATCTTTTAAACTTTTTTACCAAAATCCAGCATTGCTTTTATTGGTCTAGATCAAAAATTAAACTAATGTCTAATCCATTTTCAAATAGCCTCTTTTCAATAAAACAATTTTTCGGATATAACTCGCATTTATTATTACCTTTTTATATTTAACCCAACATTTCGGATGCTTTGCAGCAAACATGTTCGCGGTAAGATGAGATGATGGTGTCTGTCAGTCAGTCAGTTTATTTGTCAGTTACCTACAACGGTTTCTCAGTTTACAGGCATAGAGTTCAGGATGCACACAAAACGCACTAACTGTGTCTATGGGCTTGGCAGTCTGATCATGGACACGGGATTTAATATTTTTCATGATAGGATCCCAAGTGTTCGATAGATTAAAACCATCTTCTCTAATAAAATTAGGATGTTTTAATTTCAATAGCCTCGCGAATCATTCTTGGTATATATCTGTGTTGACGAGCGATTAACCTAATACCCTATTTACGCCTAAAATACAAAAAACAAAAAATAGGCGTACGTCGAAGTCGGCAGTCTATGAACACACAATAGACAAGCCCAAACACTTTCTCCGCTTTGATAAACCAAAGATCCTAAAAGGTTGTAGATGTCTCGAATCTTTTACTATATGATATATATTATGGCTAGTGGTTGATTATCTAGGCTTTGTGTTATTTTTAAGAAATATTTCTGAACCAAATATCAATATTTGCTTTATATGTAATGTAATTTAATGTATCCATTTTTTACTTTTCAGAAAATAATGGATGCTTCTAGTCTTTTAACTGCAACATGTGACACATTTATTAGGACCCTGGAAGAAATTATGAAACTCACAAGTAATTCCACTAGTATTACAAATTCTATTCCATATGAAATGCCTGTTCCCAATATAGCTAATAATAAAAATAGCAACAATATAAATAAATCATCTAATAAAGTTCTGATGCCTACTCGATCAATATCCCAAGAAAACAGATGAGTGTGGTAAATATTTAAACAATGTGTACTCTTTTATCTAAAATTTTATTGTATAAAGATGTCGATTTTATAATAATTAGGCTTGTAAATAAATAAAAATTTAACAATGCCAAATAGAGGAATTATTTGTGCAATATTAATTATGAAAATATATTTACAAATATAATAATTAACGCTATAGTATTGTCATTTTATTGTTTAAAATTCAAGAGTAAGATTTACTTAATATTGCTCTCTATATTTAAAGACTTGTTTTTGACACTATACCTGATGGATGATGATAAATATACCTGATGGAATCTGAATTTATTATAAAATTATTGTTAATGTTTATTTACTAACAGTACTTGGATGTGAATCCAAAATTAGGATTATTCCATTGAGTACATTCCAAGTTTACATTGTACTTAAAATATCTTTTCCATTTTCAGTATTAAATTTGTACTTTTGTGTTAAATAAATGTCAGTCAATAATTAGAGTTTATTTATTTATTATTTTAGGAACATTAACGGTTAAAAAAACAGCTGTTCAAATATTCACCAGGTAGGTTCACCAAATCTAAGAACAGTTTTTTCTTGTGTGTTGAGTTCCATTCCTACTTTTTTTCTCATATAAAATATTGTGCAATCTCTGTTAGTGCACAATACCTCTTCATGTAAACTTCCTTGACATCTTTGACATTCCGTCCAAAGCCTTGAGAATTTTTCTTGTAGTTGCCTCAATTTGAAAACTTCGGTTATATACAACTGACCTTCTTTTTCTAAGCAGTGATCGCATAGAGCCTTTTTAGTGTCATTGGGCATAACAGTTTTGCATCCAATACACTTTTCTTTTTTCTTTGTAAACGCTGCTAATGCACCAACTTTGGATGTGACCATAGCTTTAGTTCTAGTGTGTTCACCTTTGAGTAACAGGGATTCAGCTTTTTCACCTAGTATAGGTTCAAATATCCTTAATAATGGTTTGGATAATTGATTGTCTAAGTAATGATTAAAATCGATAGGAATACTATTTTCTAAAACATAAATAGGATCTTCTGCCTTCATGTAAGCAGGAGTATTTTTTGCAGCACAACATAACACATAAGGTACTCGGTCTCCAAGCTTAGGAGCTGTAGCTGCATCTCGTTTTTTCATTTTGTTAGCCAATTCAACATGTGCTTGTTTTGCAGCATAATCATGTTTTGTAAGTTCTTTAGTTATAACAAGTTGAGAAATATCAATGCGGTTGCATAGCAGGTCAGATATAATTTGTTTAGCATAATTAACAGCGCCATCTGGATCTCTATATATTAGTAATTTCTGAAGGCAAGTGCTCATCATATTTGAAACAAGAGGGCAGTTATCTCTTCTTACAGTTTCTATTCCTTTACAATCCATTTTATCGTATTTTTCGGGTTTAGTAAAATAAAGGCCTGCATATCTTTTCTTGTTGATAAGAAGATAGGGGTAGTATACTTTTTCAAATTCCAGTTTGATAGGTTTCACAAATTTTGATGTAACAAATTCAGCTGCTTCTCTACCAAGTTCCATACTTTCTTCTAATGTTTTCACACCAAACTTAACCATGACTGAATCAGTGTCTCCATAAATAACCATAGCATCTTCTTTATAACCATTGGACTTGGTATATTTCTTTTCAACCTCTGCTCTAGTAAATTCTATCATAGTTCTCCCATATGCTGTTACACTACCTGATATTTCTAAACAAGGTAATTTCCCCACTTGAGCACCTGTGAACCCATAAACAGAGTTTGCACTTAATTTTAGAGCTAACTGTCTACCATCAAGCACTGACCGTTTTAAAGGGTCTTTTTCCTCTTTTAGGTCAGCCTTTGCTTTTTTGCGAGCACTAAGCAATGATTCTAAAATTTCTGGAAGTAATCCTTTCCTTATGTTTGTTTTTACAAATGTATTATTAGATGGAGTCACTGTTACATCATCAGGACTTAGATTCATTTCTTTTTGGAAGTTTGGAGGTACTAATGTTGTATAGCATAAATTATGGGCCATCATAATACTTGGATATAGAGATGCAAAATCCAGAGTTGATATTGGATCTGCATAATATCCTCTTTTTGGCTCAATGACAGTAGCTCCTTCAAATTGCTCTTCAGAACCTTGACCATGGTAAGCAGGCATTAAATATCCTGCCTCCTTTGCCTTTCTTAACAACTGACTTACAACTTTTATTTGCTGACCACGAGTCAATAAACATAAGAAAGGCACCCCAGTTACTCTCGCCATTTCAATGTAATTGATAATACACATAAGCTTATTTAACAGTTTTAGTGGAAGATAGGCATCTTTCAAACAATACATAGCTAAACGCCTTCTGGTCTGTTCATTTTCATTTTGTAAATCTGTTATAATACTGTGATGAACATCCTCTTTTTGTTCTTGGAGGAAGTGGAAACTGACTGCATTTAGAGTATAAGATCTCAATTTATAATCTCTTACAAGAACAAGCATCAAATCAAATGGCACTCTGCCCTCAAAGTTAATGGTTTTGTTTTCTCTTCGACCCATTTGTTTTGATTGCAAAATGGAATCTTTTATAATTGATCTGATATTTTTAATCCTACCTAAAAAGTCAAAATAGTCAACTTTCAAATGTTTAGCCCGATTAATCAGGTAAGGCCAATCAAAATTACTTATATTATAGCCTGTTATGATGTCTGGATCAAGTTCACGAAAAAAGTCAGACCATTTAGACAACATTTCGGCTTCTGATTGAAAACTGAAAACTTGGGAACCTACGATTGGTGCACATGTATTTAATGTAAACACATTTCTTAAGTAAGGTTCACTTTCCCCTTGTCTTATAACCATAGAAGCAATTTGGATAACAGGATCTTTGTTAGGTTCTGGAAAAACACCTTTCCTACCAGCACATTCAATATCAAAACTTAAAACTCTGAAGGGGGCAAGTTTAAGCCATTCTCCTTCTGGTTGATGGGCAATAAAATTATTCCAGGCAACATCAACTTCAATCTGACATCTTGATTCTGGTTTCACTGCAGTATCTTTAGTTCTTAGGGACCACTTATCTGAAGGCAGTTCAATCCAGCTGCAACCAACTACAGATGTGTCAACCATAAATCTAATATCAAAGTCAATATTAGTTTCATAAAAAAATGGATTCATTAAGCAAAATGTGGTTGGTTGTCGTTCTATTAATCTCTTTGCAGCTGCAATAAGTTTTGGCAAAGCGACTGACACTCTAGCAAATGTTATTTCATCTTCACCCTTATAATACATAATAGACTTCGCTTTCACTAATCTCACTTCTAAAACTGCCTCTCTAATATTATCTTTATTAGACCGAAGATCTTCAAGAATAGCTTTATTTAAATTAGTTTTTAACTCATGACAGTTAGACTCTTTAAAGTTTTGAGGTGCTGTCACATAAAAGTAAGGTGTGTAACCGTGAACATGACAGCACACTGAATTTCCTTCCATGGTAACGCCATACATTCTCATTATGGGTACTGGACCAATTTGTGATCCAGGCATGCCTTTTAATGGTTGTCCATTGTAATGATCTATGTCCATTTGCTGAAAAATTAGCTTATGTTCTTTAGGATCTAAATCTGGAGGTTGAGGTCTTGACCATTTTGTATTTGTGGTTTGATTTTCAGGGCCTTCACCAAATATTTGAGCTGTATCAAATTCACTATCCATTCCAGCAAGTTGATCTTCAAAAGAACTTGGTATTTCGTTTTCATCGTCGTCATCATTGGATTTAAATCTTTTCGTTGGAGGACCTTTATACTGTTTTTTCTTTTCCATTTTCCTTAGTTTCAAATATAAATTCCAAATTTAAAAGTATTTTGTAGATACGCGCAGTTTAGAGTACTGACGACAAACGAAGCAATAAATTTCCCGCCAATTATGAGATGGATTTGATATAAAAAAGCATAATCACTCACAGAAATATGTCAAACAGAACAAATACAATTACTGATTTTTCAACAGTTCTTTTGACTTTCACACAATCAGAGGATTTAACAACGAAAATTATTAAAATTTTATTTAAAAATATTTCAAATTCACATCGTACGAAATACGGTCTAATAAGCTGACATTTGAATGTTGATTGTTGTCATTGTACAATGTCAACTCGACAGTTAAATAATCATAAAGTAAGTATCGTAAAGACATAATATTTTATAATATATATTTTTCAATTTACATGAGCCGTTTTCATCATTGAACTATTGAAAAAGCTTTAGCTTCGTTATTTATTTTAATTTATAAAATTTTCAATACCCTCATTTAAAAGTTACCGCAATGTGAACTCAATGGAAGTGTAAAAGAAGTGAGAGAAAAGTTTGTTATAGTAATTTGTACTACGGTATTAACATAATGTTCGTTAATCAATTACTTTGAAGAATTTCATGGTTATTTTTATCTCAATGATATATATGAACAGAAATTTCCAGATTAGTTTTTTCCATTTCCATATGTGTAGCGTTAGATTTATTCAGCTTTGAAATTTCAGAGCTACATTATTCCTTTCCATATCTATCCATATTTCCTTTAATATTTATATTTTCTACTTTTAATACAAGAAGTCTGTCCGTTATTACTGTTTAAAGTTTATAAAAAATGATAATGTTTCGAAAGAACATTTATAAAAACTTGAATGAATTTCTAAAGCAACAAATCTTACTTAAAAAATTCATGAATATGTATAAAAGCAATTTCACCACATAATAAGTTGCAGACACACTATAAGTCTTAAGAATAAGTTCTTGTCTACGCAACTTTACTATGGGAGGGTTGCCATTTAGGTAATTGTGTAAAAAGTACTTTATTTATAACCGCCTGTAGCAATTTAGATATTTTATTTGTTCTGCTACGGATTGTACTTTACTTTTTGTAGGTGCTAGTAATCAGTAAATAAGCATGGTTTTATATCTTATATATTCTGGAATCGGTAACAAATCCATTCAATTATATTCTGTTAAAATATTAATTTAATTATATTTTGATAAAGTATTATAAAAAGTCGGGAAATAGGTGTTATATTGTACCACGAGAAGTTAGTGAAACTTCAATTTAGTTATGTATATCCTACATTTTAATTGAAAACGAATGGCTGTGCTGTCAGTCTAGAAACCATGGATGCCGCCATAATTGGGACGCCGAGCCAAACAACCTTTTGTACCGAATTCACAATGTATTTGTTTATCGATACTACAAGGACCCAGGAAGGGTTCGAGACAGGGAAATAAAAAAATCATGAGAAAACATCTACTTTAAACTAAAAATTAAAAAAATATTTTTTTTGAATTAATCATACCTTTAAACTAATTACCTAATAAGGTCCAGTTTTATAATTAATATAGAAACTATTTAATACTCAATGATTAATCTGCAATTATGTTTCAATGATTCTAATTAAAACCTAAAAGAATGGAAAAAGTTTGAAATAGGTTTACAAAAATGAAGTCATTAATTGACATTCATTAGATTGAATTAATTAATCAGATTTTTTTTATTGGCATTAGAGAGATTTGAATAGGCCTAACATAGTGCGTGAGAAACATCTCAAAATGCATAAATGTAGGTGCTACTTATTTCTACTACTTATTATGACTATTTGCGTTCTAATTTATGTAATATTTAAACTAATGGAACTATCTGGAAGGCAAAGTTTCGTCAATGGGAATAGTAAATAAATTTATAAGAATTTTATTACAAAGAAAGAATAAATATTATTATAATAAATAACACAGGCGATGGGCAATTGATTGAGGCAGATCATATTTTACACCAGAATTGCAGTTCAATCTGTATAAAGCATAGATCCGGCCGAATATAAAGTGCTTCTCATCTCAGAACCTCATTTCTGGGCTCATTGTTGGGCCATGCCACCCGTGAGCTCATGTCACCTATGACGTAAGATGTCCATAAAAGTTTTATTGTTTTAAACATGTAAAAGCTTTTATTTTCGAAAATCATCAAAATTTAACAAAAATATAATATTGTTTTTTTCGGACGAGGACAAGCGTTATAAATGTTGTAGTTCACTGAATTATTATGATAATTTTAAATAAGCACCACTATTTTATATATATCACTTTATCTGATTATATTGTTTTTTTACATTTTTTGTTTTTTTTTTTTTTAAATATAAACTTTCGTGAACCATCATTACTATTATATATTATTATTCGGTTAATTGTATTTACGTAATTTCTATCGGAATTTGCCTGAACAGTTTTGAACCCATTTGGAGTCCTTATTCATGAGCTCTGAGCAGAGCGAGTTCACGCCGTGAATCGCCATGATTAGGCTCATGAATTACGTGAATTATGGAATGAAGTAATTACGTGAGTACAGTTGGATAATTATATATTTTATAACTATTGTGATGTTCTCATATAAAAATATTTTTTATTTTTTTTATGTCAAATAATTATTTTTTTTTTATAAACAATCATCAGAGACTTATTTAAATTTCTTAGAATTGCGTAAATTAGTATCTAAACAAGTTTTTTCCTTGTTTTTTTATATTGGAACGCAATACGAATTAGTAATTATATTACCTACTCTTGCCCATTTGTGGTTTCTCTGTAGAGATAAATATACTTTGGCGCCATTCAGCCATGCGTCAGTTAGATACTTCAATGAATCATGCGACATTTTGTTTTAATATTTTATGTCAATATTACTTAGCATGTTTTACTTCTAATCAATAATAAATAAATTAAAACGTTTTATTGATTTATATTATACAAGTATCAAAATTAAACACTCTTTTTTTATAAAGCGATTAATTTTGAAATTTAGGGTTCAATATTTACGTATGAAGTTAATTAAATATTATATTCATCACAGATTAAGTAGAAAATTGTTTGAGTTATAATAGTTTCGTTGTTTGAAATAAACTCATCTGAGACATTTAGTTACTTATTTCTATTTTATAGGAGTTCAAATTTTTATTTTAAATTGTTAAGTAATTTTTGCTTGAAAGGTTGAAGTCATATAACATTTTTTCTCACATATAGACCATTTTTATTATCAATTTGATTATAGATTAATTTATTTATAGCACAATTTATGCACATTTTGCTATCGGAGAATAAATCCAGTTTTTGTGCTAGATCCAATCTAATATTATCTCAGCACTTGATGTATTTTCAAATAGTTTATCTATTAAGGAATGCTGCGTAGTACCGCTCTTCATAATAGTAACGTGTTATCTTGAACATCAATTAACATCATGATATTAAAGTATTTTATAATTGGAGGTAATTCATTTTCTTTATAAATATAATAAGTATTTTCGAAAGTTATTAAAAGCAAGCTTATATGAAAGTGTCTTAAATTTAACGCCATTTTGTGTAATTTCAAATGACATTTTCCTACTTAAAACACTACACCACTACAAGGGTTCCAAAGCGCTCTGGTGTGAAAAGAACGATACAACAAAAATAATAAAAATGTTTTAATTGTGATCAGTGTTTTATAAGTTCAATTAAAAAGCAATTTGCGAACAACTAAAACCATGGCAATGATTTGAAGGTAAGACAAAAGGGAAGGTCCACTTTAAATCCATCATCCGATTAAAATCGATCCGATTCCGATTAAAATCGATCCGATTTAAATCGATCTAAATACAGGCTTTTTTCAGCACACAGTTGTCCAAAATCAAAGAGTGGAACTATTAACAGCCAAATAATGTCTTTAATTTATAGTTTATTGTCATTGTCTCTTATGTGGTAAAGTGCTGATGAAGCGACTGTCAATAAATGGTCAATATGTGTCACAGTGCTATATGAACAGATGGTACACCCTTTAGCATTAAGTAGAATTGTCACTTATCGTGGAATGTATTCCAAGGAGTTTTTGATCCTATTTCTGTTTTTCATTAACGTACTGTATACCACTGGCTGATAAAACAATCTTTACCGTGGAGTTCGTCTATAGTGAACTCTTTCAAAGAACTATCTTCCACGAAAGTACTCAAGTCTTCGTAACTTGCCTTTGTTAATTTTTATTAAAATTGATCTCTCTTAATCCCTCTCCATGTCTCCTCGCAATAATATCTTATGTCTTTGGAAAAACTGGACGTCCATTGTCATTTTATACTATCGTAAAATTAGCAGCACAAGGTTGTAAAGCCTCTTTTAAAGTTTAAATATGATAAAAATATAGTAAAAATAGATAAGTATTATAATAAAAAAATCTTCATCAAAATGTGTATTCTTACTAATTTTCGATCTTAAAATTAAGAATTTGTCCATGTTTTGAATTTTACAAGTATAGCACGTAAATGATGAAACTCAATTTGATTGACCTAAATTGAAAGTTTACGTAAATATGATTGAATAAATATTTTCTCAACTTATATTAAAATATGGTTAACATTAACAACTTACTAAGATTAAGATTAAATTATAATTAATAAGTATGTTATAGTATAGTGATAAGTCTATTAACTGGTGACTCATAAGAATTAGTTAGATTTCGTCACTGAACTTCACACACTAATTTGGCGTCTGCAAGGCTAGCTATCGTCTGAAGCGCCTGAAACAAGCCTGAAACATACGAACCTTTTTTGTGCTCTAGAAATAAATTAGATAATAAAAATCAAGAATGTTGAACAAATCACATATCAATATTTCATAAAACATAATATTTAAAAAATTCTAAGTAATATATATCGTACGTCAATGTATTTAAACTATTTTATATTACAGGAAATCGATTGAATCATATATATTTTTTATTAGCAATATTGGTTTTATAAATAATATTAACATTTTTTACACGAATACATAGACTCCAATGTTTTTTCTATTAAAAGCAAGCAAACAAGCAAAGCAAAATATTGTCTCAACTTATATTTGTTGTGGCAAAATTTCAGACCGTAAATTTGTGAACATAAATACGAATAAGCTAGACAGGGTTAATTGATCGGCGACGAAAACTGCTCAATTAGTTGATTAATATCTTACGACAGTCCCCTAGACTGGTGGATGTCTATTTCACAAATAATCTGTCTGGAATTTGCTCTTTTAGCCAATATGGTTATGTCCCTTTATGTTTTTTTAGATTTTCTTACATATAAACACATTATTCTGTTCTAATATATTTTGACTGTAAACATAAATTTAAATAAGTTATATAAAGTAAGCTACATATTTATATATAACTAATGTAATCTAATTGTGCAAAGTCTCACTGACATAGTTTTGGAATTCCTACCAACAAACTCCTCTTTTGTCATGGTTTATATCTCAAATAAGAAACTTACATCTAACAGCCATTTAAAATCACAAAGAGGATGGTAAAAGCGTCTGTGATGTGTTAAATATATATATATATATATATATATATATATATAAATAGTGACTAATTAGAAAATAGTATATTTGTCAAGGAAAATCTTTTGTTATTCTAAGAAGCGAATACACAAATCACTCATCTCAGCGACATTGGTTCTTGGTATCGATAATTCAATAAAGTCATTCATTATTATAGAGTATAATAAAACGGCCTCACAGCGCATCGATTGTGCGGTTTTACGAGTTCGACCAGCTGCACTACTGCTATCTTTATTAGTTGCATTGACCACAGATGTAAGATAACAGTCCCCATTGACCTGGCTCTGTCATCAAGGAGAAATTGAGAATGTCATAAACGCTACCGAAGACACGTTTAAGTCAATAAACTTAATTTAATTATATTTATTTATTTTAAATATTTTGAATTCATATCAGTGATAACTTCTGTACGTCAATTTAAAGAGTCAGGAAGGCCTATTTTGATACCATACTTGTTGAAATAAGCCCTTCTGGACACTCCAACTTAAAAGATAAGTCTACGAGGGTTCCTAGCGCGACCTGGTCTGAGAGGAACCATACAAAACACTGATCTGGGTATTGTTTTACTGTTTCACAAATATTTAATATTGAAGAATTAGAAGCCATCGCAATCAATTCGATATGAATTTAAGTTATAAGTCCCCCTTGCACTTTGATAAGGAATCGCAAGGTAAACTGATATAGGTTTGAGAGGATGTTATTAAACAGAACTTTGTGCTAGGTGAGTGAGTCGATAGCAATGCGCCTATCTTATCTATGGAATGTGCCATCCCTCAGCGCTGTGGGTTGCCACTTAGTGCGCCAAAGGTATAACGGAAAGAAACTTTTGTTCAAAATCAATATTGCTTATCTATCTCGGCTTTGTTTGAGATAAATTTATAGTTATTATAGTCTTATATCTATTAAAAATATATTAGTTGTATTGTTTGTAACTAATTCTAGGTTAATTATAAATATTTTTTAAACAAAATATGTCATGTGTTGCTTTGATTTGTGGATACAAAAACCTTTCAGTATGATTTAAAGAATCCAAAGTGAAATAATATATATTTTTTTATATATACGTATATGTAAATAAATATTTTATTGTTATGTTTAAATGTTTTTGTATAATTATTGTAACTGATACAATGCAATTTTTTTTTCGTTGTCAGCAACTTATGGCAACAATAAAAGAAAAATATAAAACAAAAAAATATATAATAACAAATAGAACTTTAATTTAAAAAAAGGTAAATTATTTACAAACATATATTTACAAGTGCGTATTATTACGCATACACGTATTTTCAAAATGAAATATACAAAAAATATATATATAAAGAAAACTAATAAAATATATCAGATTTATATAAACAAACATCAAATTACAACACAAGTCATTATTTGCGGTCTGTGGGGACAAATCTATAAGTGGCCACTGAAGAGAATTGCGTCAGCTGGCGCCGGCTCTAGATGAGATGTAGCAGCCTCATTTGCAACATGCACTGTGAAAAGATCAGAGGTCGATAAACAAAAGGATTGCTACTTGATGATTGATTAAAAGGTTCTCAGTTTAAGGATATTCATATATTAACTTATTTCAATTATATATTAATTTATACAATAAAGTTAGGCAAATATTTTGTAGATAAGTAACGTTTTTTCACTATATAGGGATTTAATTGATTCAAAATAATAGTAACGATCTATATTAGTTGTTTGTCTGTTTGTTTCAAATACACTTTACTTAATATATGTAGTTTTTAACCTTTGGTGGTTATACAAGAAATAAAATTGCGTCGTCGTATTTTTGACAAAAAAAACTTCCTTTATGGTACAAAAACCATTATTAACGAGCAGTTTGTACGAAATACCACTAGTAAATAAACCGTGGTTGGGTCATATATTTTGGAATTTTTATTTCAACATTGATTTTGTAAAGGACAGGACGAAAGAAGTTAAGGTTGAAGTTCAAAGCTTAATGGAAGGCTAATCATCTTGGACCATTCCAAGCGCTTCCATAAGCGATAGCGGTAGCGGAAGCCGAAACTTAGTGGAAGCGTAAACAAAAGCGGTAGAGGTACAGTCTAACTTTAGTATTGGTTTACACTGTCTGCCTGGCCTAGACCTTAGCTTAAATAGACCGAGCGCCTTAGATCACGTTGCACAACAATCTTTCCTAGAAGAATCTATTCTGACCCCTGAAAAGAACATACTACCTAAGTTTACTTCGATGCCAAGGTTCTGGATTTTATAAGAGCTGACGTGATGACTTCGTATTGTCCACATGAACCTTCCTTTTGACTACAAATTATAGTCAGTTTCTGTGATCATGCCCGGCTCTAAATAACGCGTCGAAATTGAGTTTGTTAAGAAGATACTCTCTAGAAAGAGGGAGTCTCTAAGAAGAGAAGATCTATCTATCTTTCTAGAAAGTGTCGGCAATCTTAACAACTGAAGATAAAGAAGTTATAAAACAATATACTTCAATTTCGGTTCTGTTCTCATATCTTCTAACAATCAAATTAAAAATGTTAAGCTGGGACGAGTAACTAGTTTAATAAATATTATAATAAAATATATTCCACTGGTAATAAATCTGATACGAACAAATAATAATAGGATTTTATTTGTAATTTATTATTGTAACATACTATTGAATGGTAATTACTACTTGTTATTAGTTTAATAAACAATGAATTATATGAATCTTCTATGAAGTGTTTTAAATAAATAATATAACAATAAATATAATTTATTATAATTAATATTGTGGTAATAATGTTAATATAGGTCACTTATTTTGCTTTATTCAAATGGTTTATTAAATTATTTATTTGTTTTATTTGTTTTATTTAATGTTTATATATATATTTGTTTTGTAATAGGGAGCAAACGGGCAGGCAAGTCATCTGATAGGAAGTGATCATCGCCACCCATGAGCACTTGCATCCCCTGGGCGGGTGTGAAGTGTGTTGCCAGCCTTTTGAAATTTGAAAATATATAATAATAATTTGAGAAGAGACCTAAGCCTGGCCTACGATGGGAGGGTGCTCTACGTTGCTCGGGCACCCTCATTCGGGGGGTCTCGCCGGGGTGTCACGGTGTGTGCTAATGGTTTTTCCAATGGAAAAAAAAAGGAGACCCAAAGTAACCGACATACTCCTTAGAGTTGCAAAACTCAAATGGCAGTGGGAAGGGGACATAGATCTTAGAACTGATGGCCGTTAGGGCGGAAAAGTTCTGGAGTGGCGGCCACGAAGCGGGAGACGGAGCGTAGACAGGCCAAACACGAGATGGACCAACGACCTAGTGAGCTTCGCCGAAGTCTGATGGATGTGAGCGGCCCAGAACCGGTCTCTGTGGCGCTCAATATGGTAGGCCTATGTCCAGCAGTGGACTACTCCCGGCTGAAATATTGATGATGAAAAGTGTGACACAAAATAATTATCATTTCGCTCTTTCAATGTCTTGATAATATTATAATAATTTATATTAATCGTCTCATTATTAAAACGTAATAATATTACAAAACTAAATCGTTCATAATAATTAGATTTAGTTACTAATCCTCCATTGTTCTATTTTAATTAAATCAAAAGAATTAAGCAGAAATATTAAAATGTGTCAATATGATGTAATTTATCTTGTAATTACAACAATTATATATGTATATGTATATATTATGAAATAAACTCCCAGCGAATGTCTGTCTGTATAAACGTGATCATTTAAAAAACTACTTAGCAGATTTTGGTATTGTTTTCACCAATAGATAGTGTAATTCTTGGAGAAGGCTTAGATGTATATTTTATTTTGGTTATATATAAATTGACTGAAACGTAAGGATCTTTGCTTAAGACATAAAAAAACAAATAAATAATACAACAAATTAAGAATATTAAAAATAGAAATAGCTCATTTTTTTATAAAAACAAAAGGCTACCAAAATCTACTAGAAAAGCTGCGGATGGAAGCTAGTATAAAAAACTTACACATATGAATGTATTGAAAAATATATTAAATTATATTACAAGAGAACAAAAAGAGCAATGACCTTTTACAAAGCGGATCTAAAGGAAGTAGATGATATTATAATGACTTCTTATCGAGAAACCGAGTGATGACAGAAAAGTCAGGCAATTTATCTGTAACATTTGAACTCTGTATCTTTATTTATTCAAATATATATTAATTAAACATATTATATTAAAAAATTGTGGCTTTACTATAATCCAAGCCATATAATTTAATATATATACATATATATGGCTAACGGCCCCTGTGTTCGGAAGAAAGATTTTATAGAGTATAGTATATGTTACTCATAGTTAATAATTCATTCTAATTCTAATCTACAAACTTTTTGAAGTAAAACTATTTTTAACGGATTTAAGTCGGGTATAATTTTGGTTAAATTTTTATTTTAACCCGACGTTTCGGATGCCGTGAACCCGTGAACATGATTGTTACAAATCGTCCAAACTAAATTAAAATGTAACCAAAATTATACGCCAGTTAACATCTTTTAAATAATTTTATATCAAAAATGACTAATACTTGATAAAATCTAAGAAAATATTACACAAATATTTTGTTTATAATTATACTATACTTATATATTAAAATTCCGCATCGATTGATATACAACATGTGATCTAAAAATCAGAACCACAAATTTTATATTTTCATTTGTAGTTTTTCCGAAATAACTTCTAAGGATTTTTTTGGATTCAGTATAAAATTCCACATCAATTTATATATAGCGATATTTAAAAAAAAAACAATTTTTTTGTTCTCCAAATACTATAACTATATAAAAATTATTAATTAATAATATTTTATTATTAATCTTTCTACATATAGTTAATATGAACAGTTGATAAAAATAGCTCATACTAAACGGCTAATGGTTCTGAAAGGAATAACAAGTGCGTAGGCGATGAACGTCAATTTGCTCTACAAACTTTCGTCATTGTTTTATACTAGGCTTTGATAGCTAATATTAAACTAACTTATCTGTCTATTTATCAAAATTTTTTTATTGGAGTATTAAAATTAGAAAGTAATTAAGAAACTGCATTTCAATAAAACTATTTTACTGATATAGCGCATCAATGTCTAGAGTTAAATATTGATATTTATTTATGGATAAAAATTATGATTTGATGTCAATACTTGTTTTGAGCAAATTTATAATTGCCAATAATATTAATCGAATAAGCAAATAAAAATACTTTAAAAAATCGGTCAATAACGACGAACACGACTGAGGTGAAAGCACGTGAGACGCCTCTGAAGTAGTGTAGGAATGGTCGCGTGCGCGAAACAAAAACCCTCTATTTGTTAGAAATGTGGGACACATTTTACTAATTATCTCGAAAACTACAATTACGATTCGGCTAATTTTCAACCCAGAACGAGTTTTGCTCATTATGCGCATGTGTGCAAAATTTCGTGCGTTTAGCTCGTAAATGGAAGGAGGAGTAGGGTAACAAAGAATTGAAAATCAATTACGAACTTTTATTATTTTACCGCTTTATTATTTTATTTTATTTTATTTTATTTTTTTTTGATTTGACTTGTAAAAAATGCTTTGTAGCATTTCTTACAAGTCAAACCAAATAAAAATAAAAATTAAATAAATAAATAAATAAAAATATACTTCAATATCTCTTCTCATTGTAATAGTATAGGAATTTGCTCAGCAAATTTCGAACCCATTCGAGGTCCTTATACAGGTTTTAGAGCTGGATGGATGGATGGATGAATTCGCAGCGTGAACTGATTCAACAATGTTATAAATGCTCAATGTATTTGTAGTTATTTGTATTATTACAGGAACTAATTATTTGTTAGAATTCCATTACTGTTCTGATTTGTCTTGTGTGACAAGTATCGGGCTCATTACGATTTTATCTTTGCAATCAATAGGGTGGAGACACTGGAGAAAAATATTTTTTTTTTCCGGCGGTGTTTAATATGCTAGCACCGATAATCGTACTTTTATGCTTATTGTAATTATATTATTATTTAAATGAATTATGAAAAAAGTAATATTGTATTCTCACTATCACCTGACCGCTCCATAGATGTTCATAATGTTCTAGCAATGCTATTTATATGACATCTTGTTTAGAGGGGCGTTACGTCACAGCGACGCCATGACAGAAGTTAGCGTTTTAGTGGGAAAATAAAAAAAAAAATTTTGTATTTTAAATTATTAAATAAATGATTTATTTATATGTCGGATTGCCGAAGCTATTTAGATCTTGTGATGTACTCATATTGTATTTAAATCAATAACAACTTCAAATTCCTCTTTTAAATCACTTTATTGATAATGAAATAAATTTATTTTGTACAATGAGCCTCGTGGATTTGCGAGTGTACGCACAACACGACCCAATGAACACTGAACCACCGGACTCTCTGCTCAACCCTTTATAACTCATTACTATGAAGTTGGCGCCACTCGCAACCCCACTCGACAAACTAACTGACGTTAGCGTCGGCTCCTTGCAACAATAAATTGACTTTCCATTTACAATTAAAATTTCTAAAAAATAAATTAACAAACATTTATCCATTTCAACGACAATCAAGACATTAACTATTTTTGTTTATAAATAGTAAACCGAAGTAATAACAACAAAAATTAGGAATTTGCCGTCACGGCCGTCCTGCAACATCACACGTCCTCGTGTGTCTCTTCAGTATCTGAAATCAAATAAAATAATTCCTTGGCCACGCTCGGCTATTCTGACATAAACTATTCATGTATGTGTTTGTCATAACCACACAGATCTTTATAATAAAGATGTTATCCATACAGATCTTCAAGATATTTACAAAGACAGAAAATTATAATCACACAGATCTTTGTCATAAAGATGTTAATTACACAGATCTTTTCCAGGGTGTTCGCAAAGACAAAAAAAAGATAATTACCACACAGATCTTTGTCCTAAAGATATTGACCACATAAATCTTTGTCATAAAGATATTAACCACACAGATCTTTGATATAAAGATATTAACCACACAGATCTTTGTCATAAAGATATTAACCACACAGATCTTTGTCGTAAAGATATTGACCACACAGATCTTTGTCATAAAGATATTAACCACACAGATCTTTGTCATAAAGATATTAACCACACAGATCTTTGTCATAAAGATATTAACCACACAGATCTTTGTCATAAAGATATTGACCACAAATACCTTTCACAAGATATTTACAAAAATAAAAAGATTGTTACCAAACAGATTTTAGAAAACATTTTACTACCACACAGATCTATCATAGATTTTTGGCTCAAAAATTTAAAACACATTTACTTGTGCCGTCAACGGCTCATCCAATTTGATTAGGATCTAATTCTAGTCTAACATAGCACTCGGGCAACGTGCGTAGACGTTCATGAGTCGCAAAATTATTTAAACTCTTTGCTTGCAAAACCTTGATCAGTAAAAACACGGTTGGGAGCTCAAAATAACGAAACGCTATATTTTAATGCCTTAATATTTTTTGGATGGTATGTATGGTATGGATATGTAACTTTTGGGATGGTATGTAATTCAGCTTGTTTACCAGAATTTCTTGACATATTTGTTCAAATGGAGAAACTAGTAGTGTCAATCTAAATGCATAAGAATTTCATGTACATTGTTTATTACAGACCATTAGAAAGCCCGAGGTACAATCGGAAGTCAAAAACTACGATTATTTTTTTCTCTTTTTCTATGCAAAACGTCACGCCTCACCTCATAGATTTTTAATATGTCTTTACTGAAAGAGTTATTGTTAAGCTTTGAAATTAAATCTAATATGTTTTTGCTGTTCCGCTTGCAACCATTTATCACAACTTTCAGTCAGATTTATTTGATTGTGAGCCACTTTAGCTACAGATTTATTAGGATCACGTGACGAAAAATAAAAAAAACTACATGTTCTATTTTTTTTCTTCTATATTCTATATCAAAATCTAAGGTTTGAAGAAAACACTACCACCTATGAACACGTGGTGTGAGATCCATTTTTGTTTTAGAGGCTTTAATTGCATTACAATCTGTAACTATTACAAATTTTTGATTTTGTAAATAATGTTTCAAATGTTGAATGGCTTTTACAACTTCTAATGTTTCTAATTCATAAGAATGATATTTGGATTCACAAGAAGAAGTTCTTTTACTTTAGTATTCAATGACATGTGGTCTGTTTTCGATTTTTTTTTATCAACATAGTGCCATAACAGTCAACGATTGTATCTGTATGTAATTCAATCGGAAAATAGGATCAAAAATAGTCAACATAGGCTTTTCTGTTAAAATTGAGATAATTTTTTTTGCGAATATTTTCTAGTTCATGATTCCAGTCAATATTACCTTTTTTGAACGTAAGCCGATAAAGAGGTGGCGATTTTTGAGAGAATCCCGGTACAAATTGACGGAAATATGAAGCTAATGCAATAAATTGACGAAGTTGTGTTGGAGTTTTGGGTGGAGGTAATTGAGTAAGGGCCTGAATCTTACAAGGATTTGGTGTTAATTGAAGAAACATGGTAACCAAGATAATCGACTGCAATTTAAAGAAAAGCGCATTTTTTGAGATTGGATGAAAATCCTGCCTTCATCAGAGTTTCGTTTCGTCAGAGTTTAGTTAATTGCAATCGATTCAGAAAGTTTACCAATGGCTTTATTTCGAATCCCAAAAGGCATAGAAAAAAAACTCAAATTACTCATCCGTTGTTACAAACGCAGTAAATAGACTCAAAATGAATAGGTATTTGATGGTAAAAGGATTCAAGTAAATTTAATAATTTAGGATTGTAATCTACCGGAATGTCAGTATCTACATTTCGGAAATGGTAGGACTTTTTGCCCACGTCACAGTGTTGCATAACTTTAGTTTTATTAACTATGCGGTAGGACGATATTTCAATTGTGAACCGTAAAGCGATAAGGTCTAGTCCTATCAAAATATCAATTGATATTGACTGATCAGGAACAATGTGAAACAATAATACAACGTTTTAGTTGGACGTTTGGACAATTGACAGAATTTGTAAGTGGCAAACTAAACTATCTTTAACGATACCCTGCAAAATAATTGTATTATGAAATCATTTATCAGAAAACTTTTGAGCTACACTGTCCTTGATTAAAGAGATTCAGCACCAGAATCAAAATAAAAAGGAAATTTCTCACCCAATTATAAAAGTCCGTGCAGCCGGACTGACAGTACAGATATCTACTCGTCGCTAAATCAGATTCATCATCATCTTCAGTAGCTTTTGTATCCTTAGTAGGACACCGCGGTGCAATCTGCCCTGGTTGTTCACACCGGTAACATACAATGGCCCTTGGCAGTGGTCTTTTTTTGTATAGAGAGGGCATTAGTTCCTGTGACAACTTCGATCTTGAAATTATTTCGGTCGTAAATGCAAGTCTTTGTATCTATGCATCAGTTCGGGAGACCTATGCTGGAGTGATTGCAATTTGTTCCACAGATAGATTTTTCCAACGGTTCATCAGAGTGCTTGAAATTCGAGAAATGTACAATGAAATATTCTCTCCTTCTTTTGGGATGCTGTTTAATTTTTTGAACAAAGTAGCAGCTGGTGTTTCGGCAGTTCCAAATCGAGTCAGTAATAGGTTTTTCAATTCAGGCCATGTTGCGTTGGCATAGGAATTTTGCGCCAGCCATGTCGCCATGCTCAACCTTTCAAAGCTTTGCTCAGTAAAATTATCAATTTGCTTCCAGTAACGCTTTCTTCTGACAAGTATAAATCAACTGTGTTGCACCAGGCTTCTGCGTCAACATCGGTCCTATCCGATTTAAATTCAGGAAGTGAAATTCTTGCTGAGTCATCTCTGGGCTCTTTCATGTGCTTTACCAATTCAAGCATGCTATGATGCTGTAATTGAAAAAGTCTTCTCCATTTATCATTTGGGGTTTGAAGGATTGGACTCCGACTTCGGTGTGTGCGTCTGGGTCACGTCCCTCTTCTGATGTCGGATTGCCGAAGCTATTTAGATCTTGTGATGTACTCATATTGTATTTAAATCAATAACAACTTCAAATTCCTCTTTTAAATCACTTTATTGATAATGAAATAAATTTATTTTGTACAATGAGCCTCGTGGATTTGCGAGTGTACGCACAACACCACGACCCAATGAACACTGAACCACCGGACTCTCTGCTCAACCCTTTATAACTCATTACTATGAAGTTGGCGCCACTCGCAACCCCACTCGACAAACTAACTGACGTTAGCGTCGGCTCCTTGCAACAATAAATTGACTTTCCATTTACAATTAAAATTTCTAAAAAATAAATTAACAAACATTTATCCATTTCAACCACAATCAAGACATTAACTATTTTTGTTTATAAATAGTAAACCGAAGTAATAACAACAAAAATTAGGAATTTGCCGTCATATATATACTTTTTTAAGATATATTTTATAAATATCTATAAAAATATATAAATTGTTCACATCCCTATTATGTCAACGATTTAAAATAGATTGAAGTTTGTGATATGCCTATATTTTATATATAATATATCAAAAATAATTGTTTGTTATGATTATAAGTTATAGTTTTTTAGCGAAAACAAATAGGACATAGCTGCAGCTTATAACTAGAGTAAATGTTGTGTAATTGCTGTGTTCTTGACATCATTTGAAGTAGTTACGGTTTAAATTAAGTTTATTTAGTTAAAGTTTTTAAATTATTTCTGAATAAAAAGCCTTTGTTTTATACTCTGTCTATGCTTCGCTTTTATTATGATTACTCATTTATGTATAAACATATTTATTTTTTTCTTATCCTAATTTTTTATATGTATTCTTTTGCAAGTCTATCAATATCCTCTCTTAAACTAATGTTGGCTGGCAGAGAATGTTTTAGAAAAATATACGTTACATGAAATACTATAACTAGAAGAAGTTATAAATTTCAGATATTTTTACAATATTTTGTTATGATTTAAAATAGAGAATGACAAATAAAATCTGGATAAGTGTCTGATTTGAGCATAGAAGGTTCTACATAGACGTATATGTAGAACTTCAATATTTTTAACAAATGAACTATAATTTTGAAGGAATATTCTCTCATAAGATTAATTCTCAATCTGTAAATAATAGATAATAACAAATAAAAATGACATAATCTACAAATTAACGATTTTGGTATTTTTCCTGTAAGTAGTTATACGAGACCTTGCTTCTTGGCAAATCTTTATGGTTCTAGGTCAACAGGAACTACTGAATAGGCTTTAATTTATTTTATGTCCAAAAAGGCGCCATAAATCGCCATATTTTTAATATATTGTTAATATGTTTACTTAGAAGCATTTTTAACATACAGACAGAAAACAGACATCAAAGTTTAAAACATCGTTTTTGAATTCCACCACGCAATCCTGAAACAAGTAAAAGACATTTCTGTATTGATTTTTTTTAACAAAGAGAGTTAATTAGAGTAAATTTTAGCAATGTCTGGTCAAGATCATTTTAAACTGACGACAGACAATTGAAATGTATCAAGGCTTCTCCTCAATTACAGACAGACTGACAAGATCATGGGGTTAATTTGGCCAATCAGCCCTTAATTTGGTGCGATTACATCAATTAGATATTATAAACATGTGGTTCGTAATTTAATAGGATGTTAGACTTTCTCAAATTAGTTAAATTATGAACTAATTCCTTGTAATTCATATTAAAAATTAGCTAACGTCATTAAAAACGTTTTGAATAATATTATGTTAATTATACAATCAAGCTTTGGACGAAAACTTATATATAACTAGTTGTTACTCGCGATTCCACCCGCGGCCAAATGATTTTATTTTTTATTAAAAAAATAAAACTATTAGTTTAATACTTGATAGCGTATTACCTTCGTCATGAACCTCTATCATAATCAGAAATAATCAAACCAAATCAAATCAACTCAAATCCATCCAGTAATTTTGAAGATTAGCTCGTTTAAACTCTTCAGCTTTATAAGTATAGATATAAAGATAATTATGATACTTTACTTGACGATAGTTAAACAAATAATTATGTTATATACAAAAATAAATTTTATATATAAATAAACAAAAAACTTTGTAAGAACGGACAATGGTATGAAATGACGTGACCTTATATGACCTTAATTAAGAAATAAGGTCAAACATAAAAGATTCATTGATTGTAGCCCCATAGCTGTCGCCGTATTGTCGCGAAACCTTCAAGATTATAGAAGAAAATACATATAGACAGGGGACGCCCACGCAACGCACACATTGAAATAAAAGCTCTCAAAGCACGCACACATCAAAACCATTATAGTGACGTCACTGACGTTACTTCAAGTGGTCATAAATTGCGCATGTATATCCGGAAATTAAAGTAAACATAATAAAACGCAACTGTTTATGGACAAAGAGATAATAAGGATCGAGAGTGATTTACTGCACTTTGATTTGTACGAGCACAAAACAAACGCACACAGTCAAAGGATTTGTGTATAAAATATTATTATATTTGATATTTTTTAAGAAATTCACACACACAGACATAGGATTCCCTTACAAAATACTGTTCTATACAGTAATTTTAAACAAATGTACAAACACAAACAAAAGATTCGCGCGTATATAAATAATGCTATATTAATTATTATGAAGAAATGTACACACATAGATAAAGGATTTGCTCACATATAAAATAATATATAATAATAAAAAAATGTACACACACAGACAAAAGATTCGCACACATAATTTTAAAGAAATACACATACAGACAAAGGATATAAAATATTTTCATATATAATAGTTTTAAAAAAATATACACATACAAAAAATTCGCTCATGTATATACTGTTATACTGTTATATACAACAATGTAAAAAAAACCCTACTATTACAGTTAGTGTTAGATATCACGTCTGATGATAAGAAGTTCTGGTATCTAGTGCATATTATCAGATTCCGAAGTAATTTCGTTTACTGGACAGGAATGCTTATAATAATGTCCTGTCTATCTTCTTTGCTTATAAGATAACTGTTACTCCCTTACCACTAAAAATATTGATATCTAATAAAACAAATTCTCTATTTTTTCACTGTCACACAATTAACATAAATCGTTAGTAAGAAAGTGACAAAACAGACAATTTGTTTTATTCGATATTTATATTTTTATAGGTACGGGGGTATTCTCTACTTGTCTGTAATAAATTTAATAAATCGCAATAACTTGACCCTATTTTGATATCTTAAATTTGATCTCGTCACTAATTGCATGATTTAATTAATAAAACATTGCATTATAAATAAATACTTATATAAAATTACGTGAATGCTTAGTCACAGCGGCCATATATAGTAAGTTAGAACAGCAACTCGCATGTCACTAGCTTTTACATTGAAAAATGTTTTTTATCAACTTGTTTCTCCGTTAGATCTATACAGAGTTTTTCTTTGTTTGCTATTTTACTTTATATATTACACAATATTTTATAAGTAAACTAGCTGTTACTTGCGGTTTCACTCGTGATTTTATTTACTATTACAATAATTAAAAGTAATAGAATAATGCTTGCTCATAGCGTACTTCATGAACCTACCTATTATAATCATTTAATTTAGATTAACGCACTTAAACAAACCAACTTAACCGCTGTATAATATTAGTATAGATATTAAATATATATATACAAAGAAGATCAGTACAATGTAATGTTTAACCTTGCAACAGCTGTGGTTTTAGAAACTATAAATTATATTATATAATATTATTTAAAAAAAAAATACCAATTTTAATAATTAATATTTAATAAACCGAGATAATAATTTGTAATACGTATTTGCAATCGATAAATGCTCCCTTAATTTAATTTAAGATGCTTGAAATATTCTAGATATTTTTTATATTAAGAAATATTATTTTTTGATATTCTGGTGAGGGTATGGATATGGAGTATGAGCATTGTTCATGAAGCTAATGTACCATCTTTAATAACATAGTTGTGGTAGCTAGGAACCTTGACATGGCACAAGAGTCTATTTAAACTCTGTTTGTAGAATTATCCTTGATAATTATAAATAACTAGACATTTGATACTGACTTCGTTTGTTTGTTCACCGAAAACTTTGTATGAAAAAGTGTTTTTTGTAAAGTTTGATAACTTTCTTATTGTTCAGATAAGTTTTATTTTGTTTTCATTAGATAATACATAAATAAAAGATTTGAAATAAAACTATTTTTTACGGTTTAAAATTCGCGTATAATTTGATTACATTTTAATTTTAACTCGACGTTTCGAATGCTTTACAGCAATCGTGTTCACGGGTAAGATGTAAGTGTCTGTCAGTAAGTCAGTTAATTAGTCATCTGCCTCCAACGGTTCCTTAGTTTGCGGCCATAGAGTTCCGGATATAAACAAAACGCACTAAAAAAAAATTAAAGGTTTTTAATATATAAATGATTTCGATATTTTCCTTCTTCCAAACCAACGAACTATTCTTCATAATATAAGTATAATATTGTATTTGAGATCTTTATTACTTGGAATTACTTTATAAGATAATTGCAATCATTTAAAATATACTATATAATAAATATAATATATATATAGAAGAATTGATTTAATTATGGAGGTCAGCCCTGGCTATTCTTTTTAAGATGTCGATACTTCCTAGCTCTTTTAAACAATTAAAATAATATCTAAATCATAGAAACAATACAAGTCATGAACGCGGTTTGTATGTCTCATCTGAATCTTTGAATGATAAAGAGTATGCTTCTTATTAAGAATCCAAACAATCTATAGCTGGATTACAAGATAACCCCTTACTAATAAAAATATATGTACACAATAAAACATATTCTCTGTTTTGTCACTTTCACACTTTTGAAGTAAGTCGTTAGTAAGAAAGTGACAAAACATAGTATAAATTCTACTGAGTCTCTATGTCTCTATAATGAATATTTGTATTAGAAAGAATTGTATATAGTTATAGTATTTGTATCAATTGATGCAATATTTTATGTTAAATCTAAAAAACCAACACTCATGACGAGCCAAAATTTTCCCTAGAATTTATGAGGGTAAAACAAATTAAAATATTCAAATTTTTGTTTAATAATAGTAAGTTTATATTACAATGGAATACTTTAAAGAAAATATATATTTGAAAATCTTGTCTACAATCTAAAGTCATTTAAATGTAATATTGCTATCATAACCGGACATTATTATTGCAAATTATGTGTAATACAAATTTTATCTCAATTTAGTTTGAACTAAAGTTAAAAGTTAGTTCAGTTTAGTTCAATCCAGTTTAGGTTAGTTCAATCCAGTTCAATCTGGTTTTGTAATGTATCTGACAACATTTGAACTTTACATTGTTCATTCGCCAAATAGGACACTCGTTTGGCAAGATAAGTAACATTTAGTTGTCTTTTTGTAAGGATTTATTATAACTTTACATTCATTTCTATAACAAACGAAGAATGAAGTAATGATTAAAGATTAATAGAATAATGCCGCCATTTTGTTACTATATCAATGCAATATTTATAGTTCAACTTTGCCCGCAGAATATAAATAGATGCTGTGGTAAAATAGCCTTTTTAATATACTACATGTTACTCGTGGTTTCACCTGTGGAAAAAAAAAACTATTAATATAACTAAGAGTTGCGGAATGCTAAAAACCCTATATGAACCTGCCTATCATAATCTGAAATTATTTTTTTATATAATAAACTTTTTTGCTTTATAATATAAGCATAGATGTATCTTATTTAATGTATAACATATATAAACAAAATCTACAAAAAATAGATTGTATATTAATTTAATATAATTATATAAGTAAAACGCAAAAGAATCTTGTAAGTTATCATTATGTAGCAAATATTTATTTGCAAGTATCTCAAGGTATGTAATTTCCCGCGTTCAATCTAATGTCTCCGTCGCGACACAGCACGGCGCCAGTGCTGTCGGCATCTCGTAAAGGTTTATGCAAATACATCACTAGCCACTGATCAGTGGACAGTTATCGATAAAACAACAGCTTTATAATATGCTCTAATTGGTGTTATCGTTATTGTAATCTGATATAAAGGACATTTTAATTGTCGTCTTCCGACAAATGCGCTACAACCATTGCGCTTCTATAGTAGTTGTCATATTTGATATATTGTTACTGCTTTTGTATTAAGAATTTCGTGATATATAATTATTTTTATTTAATTTTTTTTTATTTAGCTGTACTCGTGTTAAATTTATCGGAATTTGCTGGAATAGGTTTGCCTCTAGGGCCCTTATTCGTGAGCTCGGAGCATGACGGACTCGCAAAGTGAGTTGGTGGTTCATGCCAAGCAAATCCTGATAAATTTTACGTGATTACACCCAGATATCCATAGATAAAAACTGTTAGTTTATAAGAAAATATTTATTATAATAAAATTATAAAACTTTGTTTATTTAAACGCGCTTTGATAAATTGTATTGAATTATGATCTGCAGGCTTATAGGAGGGTTATAGTAATAAGATTAGCGGGTAATACCGAGAGGCACAGCTAGTTTTTAATAAAATTGTTTATTATGACGGATTACAGACCAGCTTTTGAAAATTGCTTGCTAGCTTGCAAAATTGACTGACAGATTTAGAAGGTAATCTATCTTGCAAGGTAATCTATATATATATGTATTTTTTAACAAAGTTAACAAAACCATGTAGTTAAGTAAACTGTATTGTTTGTTAGGTTTTGTGAAATACAGTACCGAGTAATTTAATTTACAGGTACCTTTACTAATATTATATATAAATAATTCACTATTAGAATACTATATCAATCAAGTTACATATATATATTTATATATAATAATCTTTCCGCAAAACAGAGACCACGAGTTGTAATGTTGTTATTTTCTTGACATAGGAGAGGAGAGGAGAGGAGAGGAGAGGAGAGGAGAGGAGAGGAGAGGAGAGGAGAGGAGAGGAGAGGAGAGGAGAGGAGAGGAGAGGAGAGGAGAGGAGAGGAGAGGAGAGGAGAGGAGAGGAGAGGAGAGGAGAGGAGAGGAGAGGAGAGGAGAGGAGAGGAGAGGAGAGGAGAGGAGAGGAGAGGAGAGGAGAGGAGAGGAGAGGAGAGGAGAGGAGAGGAGAGGAGAGGAGAGGAGAGGAGAGGAGAGGAGAGGAGAGGAGAGGAGAGGAGAGGAGAGGAGAGGAGAGGAGAGGAGAGGAGAGGAGAGGAGAGGAGAGGAGAGGAGAGGAGAGGAGAGGAGAGGAGAGGAGAGGAGAGGAGAGGAGAGGAGAGGAGAGGAGAGGAGAGGAGAGGAGAGGAGAGGAGAGGAGAGGAGAGGAGAGGAGAGGAGAGGAGAGGAGAGGAGAGGAGAGGAGAGGAGAGGAGAGGAGAGGAGAGGAGAGGAGAGGAGAGGAGAGGAGAGGAGAGGAGAGGAGAGGAGAGGAGAGGAGAGGAGAGGAGAGGAGAGGAGAGGAGAGGAGAGGAGAGGAGAGGAGAGGAGAGGAGAGGAGAGAGAGAGTGTAGCTCGTAAATTGAAGGAGGAGTAGGGTAACAAAGAGTTGAAAATTTTAGTAGTACAGAGCTTCGCTTCGCTCAGCTCAACAATTGTAATATTTATAATTTTGACTAAACTAAAATATTTACTGTATATACAAATTTTGTTTCCTTAACCAGAGAAACAGATCCTCAAATAAATGATAAAAGAATATTTCTTCAAGAGACAGTACCTACATATTATTTTAATAATCTATCCATATCCATATCCTGTTTGATAAAAAGTGAAGTTAAAAGAAAAGGAAAGTTTCCTTAAAATGTTACTCGATATTTTAAAATTATATACAAAAGTTTGGTTAAATTTCGAAAATTAGCGCATTTAAAGAAAATATATTAGTATATAGAGAAAACTAAATAAGAGAATGCAATTGATAAAATCAATATATATGTACTTAAAACAAAATTTATAATATTTATACTTATAACTTATTCTTTGTTTTGTCACTTTCTAACTAATAATTTAGGTGAAATGTGTGAAGGTGACAAAACGGATTGTTATATTTTAGTTTAAAATATAATTATTAATAAGGAGGGTACACACAAAAGATATAAAACTATGAAACATTTTCTCACTGTTATAATAAACACACACATATATACACATATACATATATATGTGGCGTAGAAAACTAAGTAGCAATCTGTCTGACTTAGAATACACACAAATACATACACACGTAAACATATGTTGGTTTCGCTTATAATATACACGCAAACACACACACACACACACACACATATGTTGGCGCAGCAATTTAGTTCATACAAAACTCTCATAATGTACTAAGAAACCGCTATATTTGCCAGACTTTCAGGCGTTGACAGTATATGAATTAATAAACACTTACCAGCCGTCTGTTAGTTAGTTATAGAGTTTGAGAGATATATTAGATATAAATATGTAGATAGAGAAATTAGATATAAATATGTAGATACGTATGTTTTATAACATTTAAATAAAAAAATATTACAGTTTTTTTTATTAATTTATCCTTTTTAAACGAAATTTAATTCAAATGGTTTACTTTTTTGGGTAATTAAAATTTATAGCAATAAATATTAACACAAATATTTTTTTGTCTTCATCTACAATGTAGTAACTTCTAATCATTATTGAGTGATTTTTTATAAATAAAATAGCCCTGTATATAGACCAATAACTTATATATGTATTTTTATATATATGTACACTTTTATTGAGACAACCATTTTAAATATAATAAATTTTCAAGTCAAAAGCATTATTCTTAAAAAAAGGAGTTTTAAAATAGTAAACAATATAGAAAAAAAACTAAATTGAATAAGACTTAAAAATAATGAACCTATATTGTCTGCCTTTATGTTCACGCTTCATGTAACAAAGTGTGAACCAATTGTTTAGTTTACACGATTGATATTCTTAAAATACAGTACAAGGGCTTTAACACAATTATATTAATATTAAAACAATTTTGCTTTACATTTTTCATACTGTGACAAGTCTATAGTAATATTACTTTAGTACTGTTTAAACAAGAATTTATGATAATACCTTCCTCTATCATCCATTCTTTTACTATTGAAAAAAATATTAACTCGAACTGGTTGTTTTTTTCATATTATAAACAATAATATTTCTATTTATAAAAGTCAAACCATTTAAAGAAAGTTTTAGGAGTAAAAACAAATATTTTATAGATACAGTGGTACGAAACAAAATAATATTATTATAATAGTAACACAAAACCTTTTTAAACGTTTTAAAAGATCTTGATATATATAGTCAATGATATCGGTCACATTTGTGATATTTAGAACAAAAAAAAGGGAATCTAGAAATGTAATTTTATTGTAGTATTATATCTTTAATCTTATAACATGACAATAACCATAATTAGGAATTATTTTATTACACTATTTCTTTAGTTCTGCTAACATATTCCCTTAGTAGTTTTGCCTTTGATTTATTTCAAATTCTCTTAGTATTTTCTGTTAGAAATAGTGTTTCTTGGTATTTGTAATAGATTGATCGATTTGAAGAAACTTTTACTAAGAAATACTTTAAATATTATTAGCATTGCTTATTTTCTTTGAATCCAATATATCTATACTGTTTTATTATATATATGAACGCGAACCAGACCTTAATTTTGACCCGCTGGCCTCGCAAAATCTCAGTATGTATTAGTATATTGAGCGCAGTGAGGTGTAAACAGCTCAACTATTGTTCAAGATAAAAAAAAATCAAAAGCTGTTAAAAAATCGTCACCGGCATGTCATTATAAAGCTAAATTTTCGCGCGAAAAAATTTTCCTAATGAAGACTATGGGATTTTAGTTTTTCCGTGATTATTTTTCAACGACATCAAATATTTGAAAAAAAAATTAAAACCACCACCAGAGATGTCTATGAGTGTGCAAAATTTGTAAATTTTCGGATATACCTTTTTTGATTGATGCTTGCACAAAGGTTGTAGAAAAGTCTCATAGAGAGCTTCGCTCAAATATATAGTAATCATAATCATATTAAACATTAGAAAACAATTCATTATTCATTGTTTTGTGTACCAACATACAAATACAATAAAATATTTAAATTTTTTTCAAGCGACGTACATTTTGTACCAAAAGATTTTTTTACAACAAGGGTCTTTGTTCCTTTGATTAATGGTTGATGTCATCTCAGCCTCAGCTTTTTGACATAAAAATAAAATATCTATTTAAAGGTACTTATATATAAAATATTAGTTCCGTGTCCCAAACGAGTTATATTTGCATTCCGAGTAAAACACTAAAAATATATAATATATTATAAATTATATGTATTTTAAATATGTTATTTTTATACGTAACTGTATATAATTTTATAAATTTATAAGTATTTAGACGAATTAAAAAGTATTATAATAAATATAGGTCAAATAAAATTCAGGATTTCTGAATTAAACTATATATATATATATATTTTAATGTAATGCTTAAACCATGAATGTAGTCACAGATAATACATAATAATCAGGGACTCGTCGATAAATGACTCAGTTGTTTTTGGGAAATATTTCTTTGATCTCTTATCAAGTAATATTTTCCTCTATTGTACAGGTTATTATCAGTCAGTTCAATGCTTCTGATGTCATTATTGAACTCTTTATCTCAGTAGGAAGCTAGTTTAAATTACTATTTCTACCACAGACAAAAAAAAACATTTAAAAAAAAAATGGTACAGTTTAGTATAATTAAAGAAGTTAATTTAAAATGTATGGCTTTTTCTAAAGTTACAAAAATAAAAAAAAAATTATGACCCACTTTATTATTATTTAAAACATGACAATTTAAAATGCGTGGCCATTTCTACCACAGAAAAAAAAAACATAATTTCTAAAAAAAAAAGACACACTTTAGTATAATTAAAGAATTTAATTTAAAATATATGACAATTTGTACTAGACAAAAAAAATAAAAAAAAGACCTGGTACACTTTAGAATCATTTCAAAGAATTTTATTAAAAATGTATGGCCATTTCTAACAAATAAAAAAGGATACACTTCAGTATAATTTAAAAACATTTATATTATAAATATTCGTACAATAATTCGCTTTTTAGAATATTGCTTTGAACATGAGTTGTTTTTTCAATATTTTTTATTAAATTCGTCAATAAATTCCATATAAGTGACTGTTATTATAATTTTTGCTAGCTTTTATTGGCTTTTATCTCCACAATACATTCTCAAACACGAACTCAATAAAGTGTTCTAGTGTTATCGAACTTATTTACGAGAGTCAATAGTTTATTTGATAAACTTAAAGATATTGAATACTTGTGTGGTCTGTGCAGTCCATGCAGTCCACTGTGCATCTCTGTGCATCCTTGCTAGTTGAGATAGTGCTGAGAACAGGTCTTACGCACGCGCGGGGCAGAGCCGGCAGTGGAGCCCCGCCGGCCATGCCCGCTACAACTACACTTACAAGTCAGTACACGCGCTGCTCTGCTGCCGTCAGCCTGCGTGGCTCGCGATATCACAATACATACGATATATCTTCAATAATAAATATATTATATTAATATTTCTACATATATAACTTATATTAAAGAGTTTGTGTTTTTTAGCTCATTCTTTTGTTAGTGAACTTAAAGTGAAGTGTAACTGAATGGTATACTGAAGGAACACAACTGATTTATAAGGTATAATTTTAATATATTTTTAAGTTATTAGAATAATGCTTTTTGTATGTTTGTCTATTTGTATTAGAAAGTAGCATGTCAGAAACTGACGAGATGATTTCTTGTACACGTTGGTATGTATGTATGTATGAGTACAAGTTGATTTAACTTATGTTATAGATATTGAGGTAAAATATTTTATATATAAAGTTTTATGAAAATTTAATTCTAGGAAGTATCTGAATTATATATAAATGTTTTTGCATATTTTATCTTAATATATGGCGTTTTATTTAATGTTATAACATCAATGAAACATTTAATTTTTGCGGGCACTATTATATATTTATGAACAATACTGCTTTTACTTGAATGTAATAAACTTATTAATATAAATTATTACATTAACCCTAATATAAATATTTAATAATATTGTGTTTTTTGTCCATCTGTCCGCCTGGTGCCTATAAATTCTAAAGTATAAAATAAATTTCATAAATTAATATCTGATTTTAATTATTGAATGAACCTTTGGTGTATGACATAAAAATTCCATACATACAAGCATTTATATATATATATTTATTGAACTTTACGGCCTATATTATCAATTATCTATATTAATAGATTACTATTAAGTAGTTGCCGACGAATCTGAGGCGTATTCGTTCACAATATTATTAATATTACACAATTGTTAAGACAATATATTCAAATAAAATACATTTATATTTAATTTATTTTAATTTATTTTGAGATTTTTTTTTATTTTATTTTTTTTTATGTATAATATAAGTCAAAAATTTTTTTTTTATTAAAAAAAGCTGTTCACAAAAAGTATTATATTGTCTTACATAATAAGGTATAACTATAGCAAATTTTATGACAATCCGTCGGTTAGTTTTTGATTGATGAACAGACAGACAAAATTTAAAAATATTATTATGTAGAGATCTGAGTCACGTTTAATAAAAAATAAAATCAACAATAAAAAATAAAATAATAATACAATAATGTCATAATAATATTAAATGATGGCCTCGTTATTATTTCATAGTAAATTAATAATAGCGCCATATTAATGTTCAATAATTTGATATAAAAACTACGTCAATTGCTAGACTTGAATCAATCCTCATGTCAATAAACATTATCAATTGTGTAGAAATAAATTGAATAGCTTGGAAATTACAATAGTTTGAATCATCACCTCGTTACTCGTAAACTTACAAATATGGCCGTTATCAGCCATTCACTGGAGATGAGTTACCTTTTAACATATATATATTTTTTACCTATTCATAATAAAATGTACTTATATGTAATATATACATATTTATATATATATTTGTATATACGTATTTATGTATGTCTGTAGTACCTATTTCTGCCCTTTGAAATCATCTTTGTCACACTCATGGGTGGAAATCTCTTATTAAAGATAAGCTTATCCAATCTTTTCTTTTTGTTTATTTCCTAATGTAATTTATATTTCACTTGGTACATAAATAAATAAATAATTTGGGGTAGTGTTTACAAAATATGAGATTAATTTGATTATTGTATAATAATTTGTAGATTTTATTAAAAATGTCTCTTAAAATTGTAAGTCTATTGGTTAGTTTCGCTGTCTGCTAAGCAAAAAGGGTAGTGGGTTTGATTCAGTAGTGTGTAATACACGAATTGATGTTTTGAGTGTATGTGTTTTGTTTTGCCGTTTTTTTTTGTTTCTGAAAACTTTTTGCGACACTGAAATTTTTTTTTTAACACGGGAGCACTGAAAAAAAATTTAACAATGAAATAAAAAAAAAAGAATGTATATATAAACGAATGTATGTAACGTAAAAACTGAAAAATAAATTAACAGAGAAACGCAGTATAAATATGATTTTTTTTACTACTTTAATATTTAATCCTTCTATTATATGAAACCAATAAAATAGGGAATCAATAAAAAAAATCCAAAGTTGAGGTAAAGTTAAGGACTGTACATTGTATCTCAAAATAAAGTGATTCATGATTCTTTCAAGCTATCGAGAAAAGAATGAAGTATGAATTTGTATGATTCATTATTGAGGGCTAAAGATATCTAAAAATGGAGAGAATATGAATAAGCAGCACTTGTTACGATAACAAATAGTCTAAGTTTCACATTGAATGAATCACAAGTGAACGAATTAGAGCAGAAAAATGGTGTTGCATTCATATAATATATTATTGATTCATAAGCAGACATAATTTCGTAGATATAAATAGAAAGTTTCAGCAGTGGTTTAAAATGACAGGACGAACTCTGAATGCAGAATTAGAGCAGAAAAATACTGTTTGATTCATACAATATATTATTGATTCATAAGTAGACATTATTTCGTAGTTATAAATAGAAAATATCAGCAGTGGTTGAAAATGACAGGACGAACTCTGAATGCAGAATTAGAGCAGAAAAATACTGTTTGATTCATACAATATATTATTGATTCATAAGCAGACATTATTTCGTAGTTATAAATAGAAAATATCAGCAGTGGTTGAAAATGACAGGACGAACTCTGAATGCAGAATTAGAGCAGAAAAATACTGTTTGATTCATACAATATATTATTGATTCATAAGCAGACATTATTTCGTAGTTATAAATAGAAAATATCAGCAGTGGTTGAAAATGACAGGACGAACTCTGAATGCTGTTCGTTATTACATCAAAAGACTTAATTTTCTTTTTATCCTATAATCATAATAATATGTATGAAGTAAGGTTATAATAATGTTATTTTACTAATAATAATATTATTTTTTTATTATTGTTAAAGCGTCTATATTAAATTGTGTATTCAAAATATGTTCAATTATTAAATAAATTTTTACGGAATACTTAGTTATTAATTTTTTTTTTTTAAAAGGATTTTTTCATCATTTTATATTTTAATACAACAAAAAATTATTGTATAATATATTTTTTAAATCATTTAATATTACCAACATATTATATATAATTATATATATAATTTTATGTAAATACTATCGCAATTTGCCTGACTATTATGCGCTCGGAGCATGACGGAATCGCGGCGTGAACTGTTCATGCCGCGATCAGAAAAGTCGGGTAAATTTCGATAATATTATCGTAAGTACAGCCGATTAATAATTTATAATAGAAATCATAAATGACAAAGCTATATATGACGAAACTATTTATATATCTATATTGAGGCCTGAAACTTATGTTTCATCATTTACAGCGAAAATGAATCAGAGCAGTTTTTCAGGAGCTCCCTTACTCATGTATTACTAAACCCATCGCATCTCGAGTAACATCCGGGATTATAAATACTATTAAATGGGAATACTAAGACCTTAGTCATTGCTGTATAGTATTAAACAGGGTTTCTCAACCTTTTTTGTGTTCTCGCTCTATAAATAATATTTTTAAACCCCCCTTTCAATAAATACAAAAAATGCACACTATTTAAAACAATTATTTTAACTATATGAATGGTAAATTCAATAAATTTAATTTTATATTGTTTTGAACTGCAATAATTAGTTTTTTTTTTGTACTCATAACTTTTTTCAAAATTCAAATGTTTTCCACTCCCTTGATTTTATCTCTTTATGCTCTTCTTGGGGGGCTTGTCTCACCTGGTTGGGAACATCTGTTAAAGATAAAGCTGGAAGAAACATTTTTTTTAATGATCTCCAAAGTACTAAATTAAAGTATCAAAATTGTTTGTTATAATATAGTAATATTGATTGATTCATTGATTCATTGATGCAACTATGGTATTATTTTATAACGAAAGTGTTGTAATTGCTAATTATCATTTGTCTACACCGGATGTTTATTAAAGATTATAAAATGTAACAATTCATTCCGCAATGATAATAAAATTAATCGTTAAAAATGATTTTATTTCATTTCATTAATTATACAATAATAAAGTTTTGTTTAAAGTTATATGATCCATAATTATTAATATATATTATTATTCGGCTGTACTGACGGAAATATTACCGAAATTTTCCCGACTAGTTTCGAACCCATTTGGGGCTTTTAATCGTGAGCATGGCATGCGTGCAAATTCCGAAAGTATTTACATGAACACAGCATATATAATAATATGTTTCAAAATAAATTTATAAATATTAAATGGTAATTAACGAATTGACTACCAACAATTGACCTGAGCGAAGCGAAGCTCTATCTGGTCAAAGTGTGTTAGGATGTCGAAAATTGGCAGAGTTGTCGAGGACAATGACCTATAGGTCCTGAAGTTTTTTGGTGACATTTGTGATTGTAGCTTTTTATTAAATGTTCAAAATGTGTCCCATAGAGTTAACATGTGTCATAAGAAACACAGCTGACGGTTTGGTCTTATTTCCTATAGTACACCATTGGACTAGTTAATATTAAAAATAATATTATTACGCTTTCCCAGACTGCTTATCGTACATCAGTTACGTGACGTATCAATGGCTTTCACTATCTATATAGGTAATAATTTAAAGAATAAAGATCTTATCAGACCCTTCTTTGAAGAAATTATTGTTTCTTTTATCTCGATTGCTATTATCACAACATTCCAATAACAATACTCATCGATTTGTTATTTACAATTTGTGTTATTGTTACATCATTTCATATCACTTTTGACTAGCAACTGAACAATTAGGTATTCACATTAATATTATTATTCATTCGACGTTTTTGTATTATAATATATTAATAATATGTTATATTTTTTATTAGTTATTATATTGTCACGGAAATGTATTTATTTTATAAATATTGCAGTCATAAAAAGGTTAAAATCAAAACCAATTGAAGCAATTGTTATTACCATATTATATTAAATATATTTCCTCATCTGAAACATTTAGACAGATCTAATTAGCAAGTATTCTTATTATTATTGATTGAGTCTTATCTCAGAACCTTTTTTATCATATTATAACGGAAAATTTGAAATAAATATATGTTATTGTTACTAATAAGAGTCTATAAGTTTTATGGTTTCTGTACATACATATACTACGCCCTAATTTATTGTTAGGGTATTTTTAATGGTTTTTTAAGTATTATACTTATTTCACATATGTTTATATATCACTAAGATACTTATTTCTCTAAATAACTTGATAGTTTATGTAAATGACATAGGTACCTAAGTCTACTGCCTAGAAAATTATATATATAGATATATATTTACCGCGACTTAACTTCATTCATTTTATTACAAACAGGGTCAAAGGGTATTCAAGTCCTAACTTGAATGAATACCCTTTGACCCTGTTATCAGTTTGTAGTTGTGTTAAAATCGCATAAGTATCTACCCTTAATACAAAAGAATTCTACTACTACACTACACTTTATAGTCTACACTTTAGACTACACTTTATAGTACTGGTTTATGTCATAGCAACGTCATAGTTATGTCAGTCAAATTGGCTACAAGAGAATGGTTTGTTTATTTGATGTTGGTTTAATGTCATTTTAGAGGGTAAATATATAATCTTTATTGTGAATTACCGTCTGTTTGAGGCTCTGTTACTCCATTAGCATAATATTATATATAACACTAAAGTAAGTAGGTATATTAGATAATTTTATGATTTGTAGTAACATTTTATACGTCATTATTGTCGAGAATATTGTGTATTTATATATTTGATATTATATTTTAATTATTTTATTTTTGCTATTTTATTTAAATTGTTATTGATATCCAAAGTAAATTAATACCAACAATAGATCATTTTAAAAAAATGTAACCCCAGATTGGTATTTGCAGTGACATTGTTGGAAACGGATTGTAACTTTAATTCTGAAGAGTAAAATTTTAGGATCGATTATTAATTTTGCCCGAAACCAATGACCATTATCGTGGGTTACTCATTTGTTAAATGGGGACTTGGCCTCTGTTTGATAGTTGCTTTAGTTCAAATTGAGTTAACGATATTGTGAAATAGTTGGCTTTCATAAAAAATATTTAATTCAATTAGTTTTGTTGCGGTTGGTCGTGGTTTAATAAAAATTATGAAATTCAATTAAATTTATTTAATTTAAACCAATTGTATATAAAATTCGTCTCAATAGCTACATATTTCTCATGAACCTTGCATTAAAAAAAATAAATTTTATATATAAATAAGTCATTAATATATAAAATATAATTAATTATTTATTTATGATACAGACAATGGCTAAGTAAATCTTGATATCAAAAATTTAGTTTGGAACAGTCGGCGACACACTGGCTGCGTGGGTTTTATCTAGTGTTGCGAGGTCGACTCGCTCACCCTGATATCACGTTTAATCTATTAATAATTCATCTCATATCTACCCTATTGTTCTGCGAAATTCATATACACCTTCGCAATTCTGTATATATGTCTCGATATGAAAATTTGTGCATATATCAACAGGACGATGACCTCAGCTCTGTCATTTTTGTGATTTTAATCAATATTGAGCTTTGTTCATTTATTATACAGTTAGTTTAATAACATGTTTGCTTATTCTTAATATAGTAAGCATTATTGGACATATATGTAATTTTGAGTTTAAGAATTTTAAATCTGTTGAGTTTAATATTATGAACATTATATTTTTTAAAAGGGAAAAATATAGCCGAATTGTTGTGTAGAATAGATTTTTTTAATTAATAACCAGTTGCTAAAGCACTAATAATTTGTAGATCAAAAACTAACTTCAACAGCGGTAGAATGAACTATGAAGACTATCTAAAATTTGTATATATGCAGTGCATCCATGTTGTCACCTTTCATCTCATAACTTCCACCCACAGGCAGCTAGGAGGCCAAAATTTCTAAAATATAATCCTCTATAGTAGAGTATTAAAAATACCAAGTTTCAGCACTGAACTATATATCGTCTCGGAGTTATCGTGGAAACAGGACGGACAAACCTCCCAAATAATGTTATAGTCGCTTTGGCTATTTAATAAGATATCCTAATATATAATAATTATTATTTAAACGAAAACATGTAACATGTTATAATTCTGTATAATTTTTATTTTTATATAATATCTGTTTAATTTTCATTTTTATATAATAATCAAGTACTTCGTTGGTTATTAATCAATTGAGTAATTAAATTCTTGTACTTGTCAGCGGTGAATATTTTATTATAAAGCTATTTTAATTATTAATACTTTCATTGAAGCCATATTATTTGTCAGACCAAAAATGCGTAAAACTTAATTAAGATTATTATTTATATATATATTATCTCACTGACATAATTATTTACTTTATAATTAGTTTGTTTTACATTGTTTTATCGATTTAATTTGTTACAGTACGTGAATTGTTAAAATAATATTAAAACAATATTACACACTATTGAGATTTTTGTCAGCTCTTCTCTGGTCTGAAGCTTATTTTTTCTAACAAGTTATAGCTATGACTATGAAAAAATGTTTTTTTTTAACTTATTTACAATAAAATATTTTCATTTTTATTCATTTTTCAATAAATCTCTTCTCTCCAAAATAATGGAGAATATCATTAACTGACAGCTCCTCGGGTATCTCGAGGATCGCCAGTTGATCAATGACCGGCAATATGGCTTTCGCCATTGTCGATCGGCTGGTGATCTTCTGTTATATCTCACACACCGTTGGGCTGCGGTTATTGAAAGCAAGGGAGAAGGTTTGGTAATTAGTCTGGATATGGCGAAAGCTTTCGATCGTGTATGGCACAAGGGGCTTCTTTCGAAGCTTCCTTCCTATGGGCTTCCCGAGAGTTTATGCAAGTGGACCACCAGCTTCCTCACTGGGCGGAGCATACAGGTCGTTCTCGACGGTTTTTGCTCGGACCCCAAGGCCGTGAATGCTGCCCAAGGCTGCGTGCTATCCCCAACCCTGTTCCTCTTGCATATCAATGATGTGTTGGACATTTCCAACATACATTGTTATGCGGATGACAGCACTGGGGATGCGGTATATTCCGGCCGTGCAGGTCTCTCGGGAAAACGTCGACGAGTGCCGAAAGAAACTTGTGTCTTCTATGACCGTTTCATTCTGAGACTGACTGACTGAGACCGTTTCTCCCTGAGGACGGTCTCGGAATGGGGTAAACTGAACCTCGTTCAGTTTAATCCCCAAAAGACACAGGTTTGCGCGTTTACCACTAAGAAAACCCCATTTGTCGTATCGCCGCTCTTCGATAGCACACCTCTCGATGCCTCGCCTCGTATCAAAGTACTGGGACTCGACATTTCGAGCGACTGTCAGTTTCGTGGTCACTTGGAGAGCAAGGCCAAGTTGGCCTCGATGAAATTGGGTGTGATCAATAGAGCGAGACAATATTTCAATCCTGGCCATAGACTTGCGCTTTATAAGGCGCAGGTTCGGCCACATATGGAGTACTGCTCTCATCTCTGGTCCGGATCACCCCAATATCAGCTTCTACCTTTTGACCGCGTACAACGGAGAGCCGTACGGATTGTCGGGGACCCGGTGCTCTGTGAACGGCTGGACTCTTTGGCATTGCGTAGAGACGTGGCTTCTTTGTGCGTCTTTTATCGCATTTACAACGGGGAGTGTTCCGAAGAGCTATTTGATCTGATGCCTGCCGCCGAATTCCATCACCGCACAGCACGTCACCGCCTGCATTTCCATCCACACCACCTGGATGCGTGGCGATCGTCTACTGTGCGGTTTTCAAGGACTTTTCTTCCACGTACCACTAAGATGTGGAATGAACTTCCTTCGGCGGTGTTTCCAGATCGATACGACATGGGTACCTTCAAAAAAGGCGTTTATTTCCACCTCCAAGGCTGGCAACGCTCTTGGTAGTCTTCGGATGTTGCAAGAGTTCATGGGCGGCGGTGATCACATTTTATCAGTGACCCGCATGCTCGTTTGCCCTCCTTTTCCATAAAAAAGAAATAAAGAAATAAAAATATTTCCAATAAAATATTGTGATTACAATTTATTTTCAGTATAATGTTTTCATGTTTTCTTATACTCAATAAAACTTTTACATTTTAATTTATTTCGAATAAAACATTTTCATTTCAATTACTTTCAATAAAATATTTACATTTTGTTTTTTCAATGAAACATTTTCTTTTCAATTTATTTCCAATAAAATATTTTCATTTCATATAATTTTCAATAAATCATTTTAATTTCAATTTATTTCCAATAAAATATTCTCATCTTGTTTTATTTTCAATAAAACATTTTCATTTTCGTTTTACTAAACGAATAGATTTAAATTAATATGAACATGCACATGTTATAAGTTGTATGTACTGCACCTTATTTAACATCCTGTACCACGCCTTATTTACAAGATACACTATGTCTACTAAACTACTTAACTATTCAATTATTAATGCTATTATGCTAATACTCGTTACTAGACCTAGGCGTTATACAAATATCAAACATATAAATTATGTTTTACATAGTTTTAAATGTTTAATCTGATAATATGTCCTTTAACACCTCTCAATAAGGATTATTATTGCATATCCATAATATGTTAATGAATTCATTTATTTACTAATGGATACAGGCTAGATATTCCATAATTTATTAAACACTTGCTGCTTTACTTATTAAAACATTTATGCTCAGTAGAACTTTTTCTCCGATTTGTCACTTTTACACTTTTGGCTTAAATCGTTAGTAAGAAAGTGACAAAATATAGAATAAGTTTTGGGTAAATATTTTTTTTAGTAAGACAGTAGATGTTTTCTTTGACTTTGCTTTTAAAGCTTTCAATATACATATATATTTTCTGAGTGACATTTTTTTTTATTACTTTCAAAACTATACAGTTGTAACTTTTGCTCTAGGTAAAATATAATATAAAAAGTTGTAGACCACGAAACATTTTTAAACATGTTAAATCTCCTTGTCCGGTTTTGAAACCTGGTATTTACTTGAAAGACTTAAAATATAGTGACATCTAAATCCAACGAGTAGATTTCGGAATACAACAAAGACACGTACAAAGATAAAAAACAGGATTAAGTTAAATTTGAAATGCAAAAAAGTGACTAAAAATATATTATCAAATTTTGTACAGTTTAGAAATAAAACTAAATCATACAATTTTGTTTGTTACTATTACTATTATATATAAGTATCTGTGCTCATGGTAATTTTAACGGAAGTTCACGCCGCGATTTCGCCATGCTTCGAACTCAGGACGAGCCCCGGAGTGTTTTGAAACTATTCGGGCAAATTCTGATAAAATCAACGTCAGTACAGCCGGATAATTATATATAATATAAATTCCAAAATACCAATGAATTATAAAATAAAATATTTTAAAAGACAACAGTTATACTGTTAACAAAGACTTCTAAGGTTTTTTCATGCACTGTTTAAATAACTGTAGAGTTTCAAGATGTATGTGTGTGTACTTCAATTCGCAAAATTTGCGTTTGTACTGAAATGTAAATAGCATTGCAAAGATTTAAGCCTTCTCACGATATATTATCTTCTGTTTAAAGTAAAAAATATTTTGTAATGGCATATTTTAATTATTTGAATATAAAAGTTATTTAATTTAAATTAATTATAAATCTACAAAAATGTACGATTGTATTAGAGTTGTTCGAAGTATTGTTTTCTTATTAGAGGTTCAAATGGCTAATGGATATGTTATGTTTTTAGATGTTAATTCGATTAGCTCAAATAAGTACGATTTATTGTTCCCACAGCATTTAAAATGAATTTTAGTATAGAATAGTAACTTGTTATTGAAACTTTAACCAATTTCAAAAGTCTTAATTCTTTACTTAAATTTTTTTTAAGGCTACCCACTAAAAAACCAACGGTTGCCCTCTGCGCCGTAATGGGACGTCACGGGATTGCGTTCACACCGTGACGCCCCGGCGAGACCCCCCGAATGAGGGTGCCCCGAGCAACGTAGAGCACCCTCCCATCGTAGGCCTATGTTAGGTAAGGGGGGTCACCTTCTTCCCACACCAGGCCTACAACTGGGGAAAGAAGCGACGGGCGAATTCTTTAATTACCATGGTAACTGGTAACTTTTAAAACTATCATATCTTAGAAAAGTTCAACAATGTTACTTTTTAAGATTTTTATTTAATAAAGTATTGTTCAAATGTTCTGTAATGTTATTTATACGAACGTTTATATTTTTAGAAAAAGAGAAATCACTAGTAACAAAAAAAATTAATGCCAAAATTTGAGTAAAATATTATATTTGGTTTATAAAAATTTTGGTCAGGTTCTGATATATATATATATATATATATATATATATATATATATATATATATATATATATATATATATATGTTTCTGATAATAATATTTAGATTTTCATGATAACTATTATATATAATTCCGACCGTACTTACGTAAATACTATTAAAAATTGCCCGACTAGTTCACGGATTGATTCCGCCATGCTCATAAATAACCCCGAATGTGTTCAAAACTAGTCGGGCAAATTCCGATACTATTTACCAAATAATAAAATATATTTTTTTTCAAAGTTTCATATATAACATATATTTTGCTAAATATTCGAAGGTGACAAGTTGTAAATTAGTAATTTAAAGGCGCCTGATAAGTAATGAGTTTGTAAAACCGTTTTAGTACCAAAAGTAATTTCAGTTAGTAATTATTGGTAATATCCGGCTTCGTAAACTAATATCAATCAAATTAAATATTATTATTTAAGTGGGACACTATTAATTATTCTACGGTATTTTAGAGTTGAAACAACTTTAACAAACTCTTTAATCTTTATTATATCTTAAATTTGTTACTTACAGTACCACTAGCGAACAAAGGGTATAGAAATATAATTCTACTCTATATATCTTCTACTCTATAGAGTAGAAGTGTATTATTACATATCCTTTCTCATGAACCAGCCTATCATAAGAGTAAAAAATTTTTCAAATCCATCTGCTAGTTTAAAAAAAGTGCGTATAAACAAACAAACAAAAAATTTTAGGGATTTATAATTTTAGGAAAGATAACACATTATATTTGATGTTTTTAGCTTTTCTTTCTAACTGTACCATTGTTTTGTCTCATAATATACATATGAAAATGGTTACTGAAATAATTCGGGCAAGTCTCGTTTGACTGATTTTTCGAGTACACATTTGAAATAAAACTATTTTTTACGGATTAAACTCGCGTATAATTTGGTTACATTGTAATTTTAACCCGACGTTTCGAATGCTTTGCAGCAATCGTGTTCACGGGTAAACGAGATGTAAGTGTCTGTCAGTAAGTCAGTTAATTCAATTAACTTGCTCAAGTAACTGCCCATCACCAGTTCCCATCCAGTGTACTTGCACAAATCTGGATTAAGACTAAGATGTATTTGCAGTAACACCGTCTCGCGTAGATAACTTCTAAATATACCAAAGTATACAAAAGACAATAACGCCTCTTCACTGTTTGCTGAAGATAATTCGTTGCTCGGTAGCGAGTAATAATGTTTATCATATCTAAGATCTCATTATCATTACTGAATTTGAACGATAAATATGATATATATGAAAAAACCAATTTATTTCATATTTTGTATAATGTTATTGTTGTAATGTTTAAAATTTAAAATTGTAAATTTAAAATTGTGGTTATGCATTTAATTAAATTGAATTAAATTTGTAGATAGATAGATACATCAGCACTTTTTTGCATATTAGACAATACAATAAAAAAGGAAAAGTTTACAATATTAAATGATACACACGAGAAACAGAACAATATGCATAAGGGGTCTTATTGCTAAAAGCAATCTCTGACAGACAACATTTGTAATAACAGTGTCATGACTGTGACTTTAGGATTACCTTATATTGATCCAACAATAATATTGCGTTTTTAGCGTTATATTATTACTTTGATAATTAACTGTTTTTTGGATGTAAGTTTAATAAGTATTGAACTCCTAAACTTTTACAGAAATATATAATTTATCAAGCACTAGATTAATTAGGATAATATCGAATTATGAAAAGATTGTTATTGACTTTTCCATATAGTTAAAGTAAACAAGTTCTTGGTTTCAAATAGTGCTTAGTTAATTGAATATTAATGTCTGTATAAGTAACATTGACTTTGTACATTCTTATGTTATCCTTTCTTTTCTTGTTACATAAATTATTATTGTGTTTTGATAAATACAGTATAAAGAAGGCTCCGTTAGTAATATTTAGAAAATGTGCAACCTCACAGCACTTCGTCCTTGCAACGAACCTGCAAATAAAAAAGGCGATCTCGTTTCTCGCTCGTGTACAGTTAGGTGAAGCATTAAGTAATCTGAGTCGAGAACATAATGATAATGTTGCGCACGCGTGCAATACATCCGAGCGTTTTTATTACCACGTTCCGCTCAGAGGCTGGTATGCGTGTCTCTGCGAGTGGTTTGCCTCAAGCGACCTTGCCGCCTCTCCTGCTGCTGTGAAAGTTACATTATGTTACATACCCTGGCCAAAAAGCTTTCTAACTCCGGGATACATGAAAATGAACAGTTATCTAATGCTCACTCAGCAGGTTTGGATTTAAATTTATATTATAAATGCGAGAGCGACACCTGCAATCGCTGTTAATGTAACAATGTTTAATATTCGTTCGCCGGTCAGTGAAGCCACGAAATGCTTGCATACCTAATAAATAACTTCCAACTTTAACGTATACCTCATCTTTAAGTATAACTTACAAAGATATTTCATAAAATTGGTAGATTAATATTTATATATATTTAATTTATGTATATTTAGTTTATATATATTTAAGTTTTGTAAAAAATAATATTTTAAATAATAACGAAATTTTTAATAAATAATAATATTTTAATTAGAAAAGGAGGTCAGACATCATGAACTGAAATATTGAAGACATAAAAAAAGTTATAAAAACAAATTAAAAGTACAAATTAAAGTGTATCGTAAAACACTGTTAACTTTATATATCCGCGACCCCAATGGCTTACAAAAAACATCGCGAGACCCCAAGGTTCTTCGTCACTTTGAACTTAAATTTCGTTCATCATCATCGTTTGTTAAATTTTATATAATTAGAATTAAAGATCCATGATTTATTATTAATTTATTATGATAATTAAGATATTTAGTACAATATATTTTAATATAATATTACTTTATATAAGTAACATAGATTTAACATTCTTTAATAATGCAAAACAATATGTATTTTTTTATTTTTGTAACAGATATTTTCTACATCATATTTTGCGAAAATATAGGTAGAGAAGATACTTCTCTATCATCGAGTTTGTAATTAAATATAGTTTTCAATTGTTACGCTAAGTTTTTTTTTTTAATTTTAATCTTTTATTAGTAAGAAAATCATTAGTTGTTCAATATTACTGTTAAATACCAATTTGAGAACAAATACTAATAATGGTATTGTTTTTTTCTTATTATCGCTATGAAAATTACTAGATTTCTTATTAAAATTATAATTTAAAAGTTAAGTAATTATGAAGTTATAAAGTTCCCAGAATTAAAGCATATTTGATATAAAACAAGTTAATATAGTTAGTAATTATAACACGAACTTTAGTAATTAATTAATAAAAATAACTCCCTAAGGGTTCAAGGGTGTTATTCATTGTAACAGTACACTTGGTAGGTTAGTTATAAAGACTTGATTGCTCCAAATGACTGCCTAATTAAATACTGAGTTCATTAGCGAAGGCGAGTTTACTCGTTAACATTGCAGTCACGAACCTATAGGTTGGGCACACGTGTGGAAAATAAGGCTTTTACATACTAGGAACAAAACATAAACTTATTGAATATTTATTTAAAAAACTATATAAAACTTATTAATTATATTTCAATGGAGTTCAAATTATTCTTAATATTTAATTTATATATGATTATTCGACTGTACTTTTTATTATCGAAATGTCCTAGCAGAGTTCATGAATATCCCCGAATGGGTACAAAACTGGTCGGGCAAATTTCGATGTTATTTACGTTAGTACAGCCGGATAATTATATAATAATAATCATGGATCACCAAATATTAAATAAAAAAAAGAATATACTTAATAATAAATTAGAATTGATATAAGAAGTAATAAGTATTAAGTAAGAAAACATTCTTTGAAGGATTACAATTAGATGCGAAATCTACAATTATGTTGCAAATATATACAACTATTACACATGACCTAATTATATATAGTTTGTATATCATTAACCTTTGAAACTGCAATTAGTAATAATACTCAAAATCATTAGATAACGTATAATAAAATAATAATTTGATATTTTTTACTAAATATCTTTAGAATAAATATACTAATTGGAGAATCTTAAATTATAATAATAAGTAAAGCTTTTTAATGTATTGTTTAATTCAATTGTTGATAAAATGTCTTGTAATTAATTTAATGAATCGCTTTGTAAGTGCGTTCGGGGAAGTTGATCGCTGTGGGTGCTAATATACCCATGTGGAAACAAAGCGAATTCTCCTGAATGCTTAGCACTGACTTCCTGGACACTGCGGTGGTCCCACCACGTATTAATAAACATATTTTTCGATATATTTTAGTGGTTTCTTTGGCACTGTGTCTGATTGTCTGGTGGTCGCAGTATGGCGTTTATGTATATAGTAAGTAGATAAATTAATAATATAATAAAAAAAAAAAATAATCTGACTTCCGATAACTATTATGCAAAATACTTTTGTGTTTTGAAAAATTATTACTGATTATAAAAATACCTTTCTTATATATTTATAAATAATGTCACATTTATAAATATGTGATCAATGGCCAACTAAATATTTATGAAACATATATAAATATAGAGTTTAAAAACTATCAACATAAAAGTCGAACCTGAGACTCGTAAACATAAAATCGGCTTAGGAATGAAGCTGTTGTGTCACAGACTTAAGTATTTATTTGTAAAATAATTATCATTTATTCCCAAAATAAATATAGTTCTATTTATTTTTACATTTTTAGTACACACGTACCACATATTTTTTTGTAAGACGTGTTAACAATCCGCATACCTCGTAAATATCTCACTTGTGGTCTGATACCGACGATTATTATGACGTAAATTAATTTGTAAATAGTTATCACAATGCCCAACAAAAATATATCACAGGGCTGCCATTTAATTATGATATTATATATAATTATATATATAATTATAAAAATATATACTTGTTATATCATTATTATAAAGATAAAGGGTTTGTTTGTTTGGTTAAATGCGTTAATGGAAACTGCTGGATGGATTTCATTTTTTTTTTATTATTACAGGTTCATGAGGAAGGCTATACGATATTACTACAGCTTTTTATTATCTTAAGAATAAATAAACTACTTCTGTGGTACAGCTTAATTATAAATTCAGCCCAATTCATAATTTAATTTATTAATAAGTTGGTTAATTGGTGCGACTATCCTTTTTACTGCCTTTTTTACACAAGTTTTTATATTTTTTAACGTGAATATAAAATAATCGAGTGGCAGCCCTTATTTACAATTAACAATATAATAAAACTAATAGTTTTTTGTCCGTTCTATATTAGTATGAGTTTTTATGTGAGCCATTGTGCGATAGATTCAATGACAATTAACTGATTGGAGCGCGGTAAAAAATATAGCAACGCTTACCGGATGTTGCTACCATCTATAATCTAAGAGGAATGTCACATCGCAAAGGAGATAGCAAAAAAATAATTACTAAATGCATCGGGTCTTTCACATTTATGTCATTATAATGTTTCTTATTAAAAAAATGTAATTTAATTTATTTTGTAAACTATATGATATAGAAATAATTTTCTTAAAATCATTATTTTGGATTTTTTAGTAAATAATATAAAGTTACTTTTATATATAAACTGTTAAATATATGTTCGACGTAATTACTATCAGAATTTGCCAGACTAGTTTCTAAGTCATTCGGTTTTAATCATGAGCCCAGAGCATGGCAAATTCGCGGCGTGAACTTTAACACGATTTCGCCATACTCGACACTTCGCGTTCAATATGTTTGTGTGCGAAGTGTTTTTCCGTTATCAATCAATCAATAATAAAATACAATTAAAATGAAAAAAAAAATATGTCTGAAAAAAAATAACTCAAATCGTTTCAAAGCGTTGCATCCTGGTTTCTGTTTGATTTAGTTCATTTTTATTATTTAATGAACTGGTATATATAATAATATAAATATTTTCTCAGCAAAAAGACCCAATTAAGCAAACTCATTACTAGTTTTTTTTGACCGCATCTAAAACGCATTACAGAAGAGGATCTGGAACCGGAACTTACTTAATTGACAAAGTGTGTTAGTTTTTTTAACTTTCGGTAGTAAATAGTTTTTACAATATTTTTTGTAATGCAAATTAAATTTATGTTACAAGATTATTTGTGATATGTTTCATTTTAATATGTATGTTTTATGGTTTAAAAAAAATATATAATTTTATAAAATAAATAGTGTGTTACATGTATGTTTGTTTGTAATGCTGTCAAAAATATAAAAATAATATATATATATATATATATATATATATATATATATATATATATATATATATAAATATATATGTGTTCCGAGATATCAAATCTTGTTCAATATGATCCAAATATATAAACAATGTAATTATATGTTGGTGATAAAGAGTATGTTATTGACGTTCAACTAATTTGACACAATTATCTATCTTGTACTAATTTCTGGACGCAGCTTCGCCATCTTTGATTTCAATAACTATATTTTTTTAAATTACAAAGTGAGTTAGGATATTCCAAATTTTGTATTTTGGTGATATATTTTTTCAACCTCTTTGGCTATAATCGTAACATTTTAGTCAATTGACATAAAATCTTTCTTAGGAAACACTCTCTATTGATGTAAACCGCACAAAAATCAGTTTGGTAGATTTCAGTTCATCTCGTTGATAAAGACAGACAGATGCGTCTGGGGGACATTTTTATAATATATAAATTCTGCTATAAACTCTTAAGTATTCTAGTAATCGACCCTTAAATAAATATAAATGTATATTTTAAATCAAAGATAATAATAACTAAACCTAGAACGTATAATCTCTTACATTTTGTATGCTATCAATGGCGGTATTATTACGTAGTTTATATATCTCGTATACGATATTCTGTTAATAATATTAGCTTTAACAAAAGCGTATACGTCATATTTTCCTATAGTAAGTACACGTAACTGCGTGAGTATTTACGTAATAGTATTGTGAATACTGGCCTTATGCAAATTTATATTACAAATACGTAAGAAACTTTAGTAATTATATTGAAATTAAATAAAAAAAATCTTAATAAAATAGTTCTAAAACTTGATATAATTTTAATTATTTTTAAAGTATTAAAATGTTAATTAATTATAATTGCACATGTTCGTTATTATATTATACGATCAATCATCTTGCACCTAGGGGACAAAAAATTAGGGTTCAATGATCTCATATTTAAATTTTGTTTAAGTAGTTATTTGTAATTTATAGTAATATGAATAAAATTATAATATATTTTTTTTATACAATACTGTATAGAATGTATATATTACTAGCTGTTAGTCGCGGTTCCACCCGCGGATAAGTGACTTTATTTAGCATTCCTCAAAAAAATGACTAACATAATCAAAAATATTTTTTGAAATCCATGTAGAAGTTTTAAAGATTAGCGAATTAAACAAACAAACTTTTCCGCATTCATTTTATATAGATTAGGTCACTGTCTATAATATTTATACATTTTTCTAATAAATAAGTTATATAATAAAATCAGACATACATACAGACAGAGAGATTATTCTTCAAGTAATTAATAATGTTTGTCGTCCTTTGTTATAACGAATTGTGTTTTAACTAGCTGCAGGCCAAAACGATTGTCTACTCTACTTGGAAACTACATAAATGAATTGCCCAAAGCAAATTGCTTACAAGACAATACAATGAATTATAGTACTTACTGAGTAAGAAGGAAATACAATAGCAACGTAACATTAAAGTAGAACAAGTCTAACAGCAACTAGAAGTGTTTATATTTAGTTGTATATTCTACATTTTGATTATTATTTCTGGCTAATTTTCAGGGTAATTTATGTCTCAATATAACTATTTTACGGATATAACTCGCGTTTATTATTATTATTTTTTTTTATAATAACCCCCCATTGCATTATTCGAGGCGATGTTGGTTTGACACCAACATCGCAGTCTTACCGCGAACACGTTTGCTGCAAAGCACTCGAAACGTCGGGTTTAAATTTAAAAAATGTAAAAATAAACGCGAGGTATATCCGTAACATAGTTTTATTGAAATGTATAGTACTCGTGAAAATTTTAGAAAATATTAATTTATATGTGGATTTAAAGATATTACCAAAAAATTACAAGTGTATAGACAGCCAATTTTAATATGTAAACTTTCGTGATTACTAGTGTATATATCCGGAGTAAACTCGAAACTAGTCGGGCAAATTCCGATAGTAATTACCTGAGCTAACAGCTAATTTTCAGTTAAACAAAACTAGTGTTCGTTAGTTTCGTATAAATAAACAGATTAGGAATAATGTACTACGTGTTCTGGTGAGGGTGATGTGGCATTCCGAGAGCATGCGTGCCGTGAGTGTGGTCAGGAGCTAATAATACGTAGTACTTACGTGTGACGTCACAGGTGCGCTGGAGTCACTCGGCGCGAGGCTGTGATGCGAGGGGCGCGCGGAGGCGTGCGATCATGCGGGGCCAGCGCATCGCACACGCCGTCGCCTGCCTCACGATACTAGCCATACTACCCGGCGTTACTCTGGCGAATCAACCCAACGGCATAAGTAAGTCATATGTAATAAAACTAATTAAAAAAAACTTAAATAAAATCAAACTATTTTATACGGATATAACTCGCGTATAATTTTGGTTACATTTTAATTTTAACCCGAGGTTTCGAATGTTTTGCAGCAAGCTTGTTCACGTGACGAGATGTAAGTGTCTGTCAGTCATATGTTTATGGCATCTATGGCAGTACTAAAATGATTGTATGTAAAAATATTTTTATAGATTTTAATGCTTCAATAAATTTAGAGCTTAATTTTAAGCCCTATTTTTATTTTTTTTTAATAAAGTTTCTTTAATTTCGTGTCTAAATATTTTTAATATTTTTATATTAATTTTATATTATTTTTTTAATAATTTTTATGAACTGACATGAGCTTTTATACTCTGACAAGATGATGAGTTAAGGAACATAGTTGGATTCTATCTGCCTTTAGAACACGTATTTTTGTCCATTTCCAGCTTTATGTCCATAAAATTAAGAATTGCTGGACGACAAATTAAATGTCTTGTCTTGTCTTGCCTATGACAGACACTTTCATTTCGTCTTCTCGTGAACACGATTGCTGCAAGGTATTCGAAACTACGTCAAGTTATAATTAAAATGTAATAAGAACCGCGAGTTAAGTCAATGAAGTAAGTAGCCTTAGCTTTTAAGTTGGAGTGTTTTCTTATTAAAGGGGTTATTTTGATAAATACGGTATCAAAATGGGTCCTCCTACCTCTTCCAATTGACTTTCACAAATGATTATTTATTTTGATTTACAGTGGAAAAGATGTTAATAAATAAATAAAACGTTTTACTATCCTATATAAATATCCGGCTGTTCTTACGTAATTACTACCGTCAGAATCGTCTCGAGAATTGTTAGTTCATGCAGCGACTCCCCCGTGCTCAGAGCTTGTGAATAAGTTCGCCGAATCGGTTCGAAACTAATCGATGATTTTTATGTAATTACTACAGTTTTCAATAATCAACAGTAACTGGACATTTTATGCTTACACAATATATATATTATAACTACAACATTTAAATGAAACTGAAAATTAATTAAGCTAGGTATAACAATAATTGTATAGACTTAAAACTAAAACATTTTATTTTAATTCAGTTGCTGACAGCTGTTAATGCAATAGTATTTTAGTTATTCTAACGCAGTATGCGACAGATTTACGAAATAGTCCTAGCATTCATACGCTCTTGTTTCTTGTATTGGTAATTACTAAGCCCACGGCTTCCGTAGTTACTATTTAGCAGTAAATTATTACTAAATTGTTGTTAGCGTGTAAACTTCATGAAGATATTAGCTACCTGTTCAGTTAGTCATCGTAAAGAATGTAATGAAGATTCCTTTGTTTTGATGTATGAGTTAGTGTTAGATGTGTTGAGTTGGTATATAAATCAAATAGACAGGCAATTAGTGCACTAGAATATGTACAGTTATTGCATATATTGCAGAATAGCAGTTTTATTTTTTCGAAGTAGTTTTAATGGAAACTCTCTCACCATTTTGCCCTCAAATTAAGAACATACAATGAGCTTTTGCGATTTTTAACTAAGTAAACTGGATTATAATTAAATCGGGCTATTTGAGGTTTTTATTTTTTACTAGTTTTTTTTTTAAATAAAGCAACAAGTGTTGTACCATTTCATTATCCTGATTAAATTTTCCAACTTTTAATGTCACTTGCCAGCGAGCTGTAGTACATTTTTTTTAAAGCAGGCCCTGTCAAAGTCGGCAAATCTTAAAAATCTTAAATTCATAGTTTTACAGAAAGTCATATTTCCAGAAAACTCGGAGCAATTGTGTTATTATCTTTGATTGTGATTGCAGTTTTTTTTTAGGGTTATGACTATAAAGTTTAAATAAAAAAAATACTAAATATTAACCACAGAACACAAAAATTGTTACAGTATGATCCCCGTTTTTTTTAAATGCCCATAATTCATGGGATGGATTTTTTTGATAATTTTTCTCATGACTGTTGCCATCTACCCTATCACCCGGTTTCGGCTTGACATTGAATTTTGGGATAACCTGTATATTATAATTTATATATATCTTTTGGATTTATTGTAATATTATCTAGGAACACAGCAATAAACTCAGTCTCACTCACAATAAAACCACAGAAATGTTATCAAAATCTGCAAAGCATTATTATGCAATAACAAAACCAATAAATATAGATATATTAAATTAAATATTTACTATTTTGTAACTATTCTATATATAATACTATACTGTTTAAGTGAATGTTACAACGAATCGATGTACTAAATAGAAATGCTCTCCAACCAATACTGGTTGCTCAAGCGCATATTGAAGTATATTGCGCAAGAGATATAATATATTCATAGATCTATATTCTATATATCTTTGCTAAATCTTCAGATCATTTTGAACACGGTACAGTAATCCTGAATATTTACAATTTATTATAAAGAACGAAACACACATTTTTTGCTTATAAGCATACCTTAATTTTAATAAAATAATTTTGATAAAACAAAAACCATATAAGATTTCCTCTTGACTTGTAGCTATAATAAAATTTTAACTTTATCAAAATCTGGTAAGACGTTTTTGCATGATACACGAAAACAAACTTAGGCATAGATGGGAAAAATAAATAGACGATCTGATAGACATTTAAAATCTTAAAAATTAATGTGAATATACACAGAATCAAAACGTTTAGTAGGTACTATCTCAATATATTCGTTAGTATAATTTTTTTGTGTCAAATGTTAAAAGAATTGAATCAGTATTATTTCCGTCAGCAGTTCTTCAATATATTTCTATAATACATGTAAATTTCTATTTCCTTGATTCGCAACAATTTGGCCACTTTATTAATATATTCATAACCTTGAGAGCTGGTTGCTAAGAGACACGAGTTACGACTATTATGAAATGTAAATAAAACTTGACCAAGGATTGTAATGAATTTACTAAAATGAAGTTTTGATAGATGATGTAGTTTGAAAATTCTTTTTAAAACCTAATCTTAATATAAAAAAAATACATTATATTCACTTTAATTTGAATGTTAAAACGAGACACCATTAATAATAAATTAATAATAAAGAATATTTTGCATATTAATAATATGTGTTTGGTATGTGGTGAGCACATTAATTACCAAAATATTTACGCAGGACTTAGTGACCGGTGGCGCCGATGTTTGGTACACGTTATAAGAATGCGGATCTAGCTTTAATCAACTAAAATCAACCGGCTGGCACTGCCAGCATCACATCGGTAACATCTCCGCGGAATTACTCGACTGTTGCATAATGTGTTCTTATAAATTTAAGTTATTTTAACCATATTTTTATATTTTTAGAAATAATTATCCTGTACTCATTTAAAAACTATCGGAGGATAGACTAGTTATGAACACATTATTCATTAGTTCTTTAAATTCAAAAAATTTTCGGATTTAAACTATGATTATTGTTAGAAATAATTATCCTGTATTCACTTAATAAGTATGAGAGTTTGCCTGACTAGTTGCAAATCCCTTTAGGGCCCTAATTCATGAGCTCGGAGCAATGTGAAATCGCGAAGTGCACAGAACATTTCACGGATAAGGGTCCTAAATAAATTTGAAACTAGCTTGGCAAATATAAGCTGTACTCGTAGTTTATCATATCAAAAGAATATATTAAAATATATAAAATGCATTATTTGTAGAGGGTGACCGTGCTCCGTGCTCGAACGAGGGGGAATCAGTGAGTCTCCAGGACACGAGACTCGACCAGGACTGGAGCAGCTGCTTTCGTTGTATATGTAAGGTACGTGAAGAAATAATATAACCCTTATACCTAGGATTATATTATTTATTGTCAAATAAAAAAACAATTTTAAGTACCTACTTAAACATTTTTTTATATTTACAGATATCCTGTTCAAGAACAGATAGATTTTGAACTAAACTTTTTAAAATATAAAAAAAATTGTTTCTTTAGTTTAATGGGGATTTTTGTAAACTGTCAAAGTAACGAGTGCGTTAACTCGTCTGACTAACGTTTGTATCACACGTCACCTGCCACTAAATATATTTATCACGTTTCTAGTATAGAATAATAATTCTAACTCATACGTGAGACATGCTTACACCTAGACAATAAGTAGTCATTTGATTAGCGACCTGTTCATTTGGAAGAAATAACAAAATCTCTGAGTTCATCCTGTTTGACAATGTTTTCGACAATCTTATTCATTATTTATATTAATTTTTATATAAATAACATTATTAATTCATTATTATTTATATTATTCTAATTTAATCATATATTAATTACTAATTATTATTTAAAGGGTAACATTTAAATATACGTCAAGTATGACGTAGATTGTTAATTGTGGTGTCAATGATGAAGCTACAAGTCATACATAAAGTATTTATTTTATGTGACGTTCATAGATCAGTTACATTTACATTTAAAATATATTATAATATAAGAATAATAAAATTAATATCAAGGTTCAAATATTGAACATTGGCTATATATTGCAACCATTTCATTACCGTTTAAGCATTATTTGTCTTAAAAATAGTTTTGAAAACTATATCGGACAATAAATGCACAAATTTTTTTCAATGTATTATTAGTACCCTTTTTCGTAAATTGTATTAAAAAAATTGAGCTCAATATAAAATGAAAAGAAAATGTCTTCAAATCCAGTACAAATTATTTTATCAACTTACGTCAAAATTTTCATAACCTAAAAACGAAAACCAAAAATTCCTAAGTCAATCGATCTACTATTCTATAATATAAATACCTGATATATACTATTATATTAAAAGTAATTAAATTACAATTACATAATTGCATTAAGATTAAAATCAATCCTGCGGACAGCAACAACGGTACTCGACTACGGATGTGAAAGTACGGCCGATACATAAACATGACGAAATCATACACTGATTGTTTGGTTATAAACTATCATTACGTACAGGTGTCAGTATTATAGTAAACAGTTTAATATAAGAATAAGATAATAATAACAAAAAATATTTCATTAATATTTAATACAGTAAATTCTTTATCTATATATTCAGACGATTATGTCGAATAAACGCATATGTTAGATAGTTCCCACACATATATTGATTTGGTTTCGTCCGGTTTAGTGATACTGAAATGATATAATAAATACGTTATCACTGCATAGTTGGCACGGACTCATGTATGTAAGGTTGTACACCTTGGTAGGTATATATGTGTGGTAATTCCCAGTCGATCTCACCTCGTCGGATGAGTTGCGCGGAATTCGAAAGCCCATCGCGAGATTTATCGCTTATTCTTTATTAAAACATTTGCTTGTATAAAGATCTTTTTGTCGCGTGCCACATAGTTATACTTAAACTGGCTATGCTTGATATATTATTTGAAACTGTCTGTATATAGCAAAGATTATTGGCGTCGGTTTGACCTGAGGGTACTATTAAGCTTTTTATGCATCAGTAGCCGTCTGATACCATCTCGCGGCTTCCGCGCACCGCTGGCTTTAATGAGTTAAGTCAATTATCGAAGGTGGAAACTTTCTGTCGTAAACTGCTGAAGTCTTGTTTTGATTTTTGTATTTAAACTATTATATATCATTATCTGGACGTATTTACGTAAATACTATCGGCATTTACTGGACTATATGAACAAATTCCGGTTCCTTACAAATGAGCTGTGAACTTCGCAGCGTGAATTCACACAATCTCCGACATGCAAATTTTTGCTATGCTATATATATAACAAATTATTTGTATTATTCTTAATACAAATAAATATTCTCTTTTCGTCGCCATTGTATATCTTTTTTAATTATTTCTATAATCATTCTAAATATGATGTAAATTTATTAAAATATTAAATACGAGGTTTATTTTTATCTAAATCGTTTTAGTTATTAATATCCCATAAATTGTACTTTATAGTTACAAGAAAATGGCTAGGTCAAATACCTCTTGGACTTGGCTTGCAACTGTAAGACGCAGTACCATACTCGATGAAATAGGTATATTTATTAAAATGTGCATAGAAACCTAGGTATTGTATCAAATTTACCAAATTAAAATATACTTAGTTTTAATTAAACAAATAAAACAATATTATAGGGAGTATTATTATAATCAATCCAAGTTTTAAATGGTAGTTGGGTAAATGTGCGCTGCTGCGGTGGTGTTTGTGGGCGACGTGATCATCTTGCTGTCAGTGGTGGTATCGTGAAAGTGGGTGAGTGGAGAGCGCGCACAGGTGCCGGCGAGGCCTTGCCGCGAGCACGGTATGCGGTCCCACCGGTTCTCCTAGCATGTATTTTTTACTTGCCACACATCAAAGATATTGTTGTTATGTTTTGCTATGATGCAAAAAATCAAGATTTATTTAGATGTTACTAACTCACTAACTGAATACTAATCCAGTTAGTGAGTTTTAACTGAATTATGAGTTTGTCTTAGTTGTACATTGCGATTGAAATTTTTGATGTAAATATTTTCGTCATATCTTATCCGCATGGCAACTGATTTGAGTAATACATATATATTTTTAATAGTTTGTCTTTCCTAATTGAACTTGAACACTCAAATCATTAAATATAATACGTATTACAAGTAATATTTCTGTAATATTTAATAAATCTGTTCTTCTAAGTATAAATAAAGGCATGTGAAGTAATTACATCTATAAATGAAGCGGATAACGAACAGAGAAGCGCGTGTCAGGCACAAAAAATAGCGAGATGGAAGGCGCCATGGCAGGCTTCGCGCGCGCCGCCCACAGTACACAATCGGCCTTGCACTGCGCCGGGATCAAGTACTCACCTAGATATCATTACATTTAGTACAAACTAATAAATCTTGTTATAACATGTTGAAACTTGAAATTAATGTCTCATTTGCAGATCGTTTTAAAATGGATAGGATTTTCTTATATTTTCTCGAGTATACATTTAAAATAAAACTATTCTTTACGGATTTAACTCGCGTATAATTTTGGTTACATTTTAATTTTAACCCGACGTTTCGAATGCTTTGCAGCAATCGTGTTCATGAGATGAAAGTGTTTGTCAGTGTAAGACAGTTAATTAGTCATCTCGTTTTAAAACGCATTCCAAATTTTAGATAAAAAAAATATGGTAAATTACTACTTATATAAAATATTTTAATAAAAATATTTTTTCTTTGTTTAAAACACAATTAAATATTTTAATAGATATATTAACTCATTAAAACTTTTTATCAACACTACCTTCCGTTTGTTATGTAATAATTAGTTTCACAATAATAATTAGTTACAGCAGCTGCCCTTCGTTGTAAATGATTCTTATTTAATACTAGCTATTACAAATGACTTCGTTCCTCTCCAATTAAAATATAACGCATTAATGTACTTCTGATTTTGTTGCAATTATATTAGACCTATTTTCAACGTTTTAGAAAATTTTGCAAATTATTTTTGTTGCTTTAAACTTTTCTAAATGTTATTTATATTAAGCCTTACAAAGTTTTTACCTTCTATAGAAAATTTCCACTGAAATTAGTTAAACCGTTTGATTTTTAACAAATTTCTAAGATTAATGGAAAAAAAAGACTGATACACAAAATTTTGAAATAAAAAAAAAATTATAAAAAAAAATATCATGGTGTTATGTAAATAGAATCACTTGAGATGTATTTATCTTGAAATTATAGGCAGACACTTCAATTTTATTTACATGAATATACATCTATATAAATTTTGTTACTTCATATTTACGTCACAGCGATATCAGTGCTAAGTCTAGTTCTAAATTGTAATCAAATAAATCATAGAGAATATTTAATATATATTAATATTCGATTTATTTAGGTATTCCAAATATTAATATAAATCCTTACCAATCCTGTGAAATCTAACTTTCGTCAATAAAATTCTATGATACAACATAAAATTTTATTGAGTTACAAAACGAAAAACAAACCTCTATTAGTGAGTAGATTGAATATGTATGTGTATATTTATTTGTATATGTGTGTTTATTTATATATATGTGTGTATTTGTTTTATATTCCGACCACAGTGGTGTAATAAAAACGCGGCATGTTCTGTCCCCCAGCAGTCTGATCTTCGCGCGTTCTATTATGTAAATAAGACGATAAAGCACATTTAAAAACGTATATTATGTTAACGTCCATTTATAATGGAAGTTTTAAATTTATAAAGTTTATTAAGTATTTAGAACTTTTAAGCTCTGTGGGAATTTTGTTTTTAGAAGTGGTGGGCAGTGGAAGAGGAGTACGTCTGTATGATATGATACACGAAGAGATGTAGGACGTACGGCCCTAATTCCTGTGAGAATGTTAGGCTTTAGGCTGTGATCTTCTTTATAGATGGTTAAACCTGGTTTGTGCGTCTTCCTTTTTCTTTTCACCTTCGTTTTGTCTGCATGATAATAATAAAATGAAGGCTGAAGTTTAAAATAATTCAACCTTTTTATTTATTTTTTAATAATTCTATATTTTTTATATAATTGAAATAGTCACCATTGTATTATTATTAATAAAATTTTACATTAACATATGACGCTAATCAATTTTACAGTTACGGAATGTCATTTGAAAAATTTAACTAAGGAAGGTTATGGTATAATAATCAGTATAATACATGTATAATAATCAGTAAACAGGAATAAAATAACTCAATAATAATAAATATGTTTGAGGTAGATGAATGTACTTGACAAATTGCGCAAAATACAGGAAGTTAGGAATTTCGGGACGAGTTATCAAAACAGGAAGTGCGTTGCGGACATTCAATCAGTACCAGTCAAAATAATTTCTTGATAAAACTACTGCAATATTTAATGAAACGGACTATAAATAAATAATATTTATTATTTAAAAAAAATTATAGATGTTATATAACTGTAACACACAAAAGCTGTAGAAAAAAAACAATATTTTCAATTTTTCTCTTTGTTTTATAATGGCAAGGTAAAACGATCAGACACACTATGAACTAGCCTATTGGTAGGTGGTTACCATCCAATAGTACATGGTACACGGGTACCCGGGTATATTCACGGGTTCACGGGTTTACGGTTACACGGTATACGGTACACAGTACATGGTTATATTTCAATGTGTAGTTAGTTTTTCTTGCAAGGAACAGTAAGGGACAAAGAGATAAAGAAATGTAAAATATGGATAAGAACAAAGGATTCGTCTGACTGACTGTATGTTTGTGGATTGGGTAGAAACAATTTAAACCAGTTGTTATCACTGTTGAAAGGACTAAAATCTAGCGTTATCTAGTATGAAAATTACATCTGGCTATCGTAGTCAGATTAACTTTAATTATTGTTTGAAAAAAAAACCTATTTCTTAAAACAATGTAATAATACCAGTTCTTATATTTGTTTAACTTGCTATCTTGGGCGTGTGTGTGTATGTGTGTGTTAAAAATATGCTTAATGCTACTGTGCTCTAAAAAAGTGTATTAAGTGTGAAGTGAGGATCAAAATAAAAATATAGGATAGATATACAGACAGATATATTAAAAATGATTTCTAAGATTTACACGAGTACTACACATTTCAATAAAACTATTTTACGGATATAACTTCATAATACTTCGTATTATACAAATCTTTTAGAATATTAAATTAAATCAGATTAAATTACGATTATAGAGAGGTGGATATATTTGGAGGGTCTGTCATATTTATCAGATATTACGTTTGATGTAAGAAATACAAAGTCCGATGATATAAATAATATTATTAATTTCTTTGATAATATATCGTATCAGAATACATGATCAATAATCTATACATATATACTTCGGCTCTATTATATATTTTCGATATTAAATCTGTCATAAATAATATTTGCAATATATAGTATTTGCTTCTATGTGTTGAATTAAGAATTTTAAAAAACTAATGTGAGTTTATAAGCCAAGGGTCTACTCAATCGAACTCGAGATGTACTGTCTGTCTTTCTAATACTTTGCGATCTACCAACTAGGATTATTTTAACTATATTCCAATAATTTTCGTAACATTTGGAAGGGAACATTCCGAGAGAAAAAAAAAAAGGTAGGTTCCGAAAATTTTTCCATTGCCCAAAATGGACTGAGCTAGGAGCCGCATTCGACGCGGCCTCCTTTGACATAAGTACTAAACAGTTTTGGTACATTGTCATGAATAATCTAGAGTCTAGTCTAACGATCTATCGAACGATTTTAAACATTTTTATGGACCTTAGGATTTTCATTTCATCTCACTTATAACTCAACATTGATATATTTTTCAATAAAACTATTTTACAGATTTAACTCGCATTTATTTTTTACATTTTTTATTTTAACCCCACGTTTCGAATGCTTTGCAGCAAACGTGTTCGCGGTAAGACGAGATGATGATGTCAAAGCATTCGAAATGTCGGGTTAAATTAAAAAAATTAAAAATAAACGCAACTTATATCCGTAAAATTGTATTATTGAAATGTTTAAATACTCGTGTTAATCTTAGAAAACATTATTATGAATAATTTTTGTATATAACTTTTATGATTTAGGATTACTTTTAAACATAATTATCCGGCTGTACTCAAATATTCACTGTCGAAAACGCGGCGTAAACTGACCTTTCCACCATGCTCAGAGCTCCGAATAGGATCGAAACAAGTCGAGCATATTCTGATAGTAATTACGTGTGTACAGCCGAATATATAATATTATGATGAACATATATTTATTATGAAAAATATTATTTTTAGAATTTCCAATGTTTTTATTGGCTTATGTAGTTCAAAGGATTTGGCAAAGATTTTAGCTGACGTCAAGAAATCCTTTGTTTCTCGCTCCTCTTTAAGGCGTATTGGTAGAAATATATATGTAAATTGGTCAGTTATTATTGTAAATAGGTACATACCTGTTATCAGTCTGTGTCGCCGTCTATGGAATTTTAATTATCAGGCATTATGCTTCAAAACTACAAACGTCATCTTGATATGTCATTCTAGATAGACGATCTAGGATAGGGATGGCCAACCTTTTTTGATGTCCGTGCTACAAAGTCTAAAAATTTTTTTATGTAGATAACTTGCAACAATGAAATTTCATTCAAAATGTTAGCGTGGTGAAATTATACGTAAGTATAAATAAATAAACAAATAAAAACAGTTCTTTAAAAATTTTTTATCAATCAATGTTATACAATAATTTTGTTTTTGTGCGTTCCATCAAAACTTTCAAACGTGCCATTTGTGTCACGCATGCCAATGGTTCGCCATCCCTGATCTAGGCAAAGGTGATAAGTAAATTGAAATTAATTAACTAGTGACATTATCGATACAAAACAATATTAATTTAAATGATTTCATTAATGCATCTATTGCGACTTATCTATATTTTAAAAGGTTATTACACTGCTATCGAGGTCTATGTTTAAACTCAATTATATTAATTATTTTAACTAAATAAACAATAATAATATGATTTATGTTCAAGTTATTAAATGATAAATGTTAATATTACTAACAAATAAAGCTAGATGCCTGCTTTATGGCCTCTTAAATATTTTGTTCTAGAAAAGTTCATCGAAAATCGAGTCCATGGCTTCAGATTAGGTTTAAAATATGCCTGAAGTATTTTGTTTATAAAACTACTCACATTTTTTTTTTAATTTTTTGTCAGATCCATAGCAATTTTCTATTTTGTAATTATACTTTTATCTTTGTGATGAATAATTGATTATTTTATAAATTAATATTACAAGAAAGTCTCTTCACTACTACATTTTGAGAAGTCAGCAAGTTTAACATTAAATATTCACTTTTTTTAAAAAACGACATATCTTGGTTTTTATTATTTTGGTGGGATATAAGAACTACATCATATTTATATCATATAAATGTCACTCGTTCCTGCATTTAACAGAATAGAAAAACATACTGTACCTAAATTACATATATTATGTTGGAATGATTTGTAAAAATTATATGCATAACGATGCAATTAGGTTTTATAATTAAATACAATGAAATAAGAGCAAAATTCAATTTTGTTTATGAAGTAAATTTTTGCTGTGTCATTATAACGTCATAATTACAACTATGTAGCTCATATAACATATTAATATATATATTTATTCTCAAAGTAGTTGTTAAGTATTAAGTATACTATCGAAGTTCATTTTAAATTCTCATAAAAATATATATTTCAAATTTATTTCATAAATTACATTTGAAATCCGGTTATTTTTAACAACAATATTTATACTAGTGTATTTAGTATTACAGACGAGGTCACGTGCCCACCTTAGTGTTTATTGTTTTTCAATACTTTAGCCGAATTTCTAAATCGACTCTTTGAAGTGAACCTCTAATAGAGAAATATTTATATTAGCTAAAAATAAATGTACTTAAACCTGTCGACTGGCGATTATTTATTATAATGTACCGCACATAAAAGAGAACAGACCTACAGACTGCTCATATATTAAAATAGTTGAGGTGTGTCTATAGAAACATTTGTAACATATACATATTTATTCATACAATACTAATGGAATTTCTATCTTGTATATGTTACTGAACAATTTTACAAATAACTTTATAAAATGCCTTTAACGTTTTTGTATAAACTTGCAGAATACTCTTATTTTATTAAGCAATTGTATAATAAATATATTCAAGATCAACCCGACGTTTAAAGCAAAAAATATCATAAAACAGAGAGAGAAAGAACTTATTAAGGCCAGACATGCGAAGTAAAGGCCAGACAAATATATAACAAACCATACATTTATGTGTTTAGAGTATACATGTAGCAATTACGAACCAAGAATGCTAGACCTCCGAAATACATACGGACTATGTTGGGTGTTAAAACGTTTTTGATAGTGTACAGATTTAAGTAAATATTGGACTCTGACAACGAAGCTGTTAATAACAAAAATCCGTCGTCATTCAAACATTAAATAATCATTTCCGTGACTAGAACATGATAAAACTAATATTTGAACTAAATAATTTAACATTTTTATTTTACACACAAACTTTTTAATATATCTTTATGATTATTATTATAGTTTATAACTGTTTTTAAATTGTCATCTAGGTCTTTCAATTCATAATTTTTATATCTTCTTAAAACATTTATAAAGTTATAAATGACTTGTCGCTTATAGTGTGTAGTGATCCTTACCGGCCATAAATAAATCAGTAACTCCATCAGCTGTATTCCATTCATTTCGTTAATTAGTTGAGTAGATGAAATCTTAATGTTATAACAAACAGAGTTGTACTGAGGCATCCTATATTACCAATATAACATATTTTGTTCTTAAATTTTCGTAACCAATAATTGTGGTTATGAATAATTATCGAGCTGTTCTCACGTAAATATTAGCGTAAATTTTACGCGGCGCGAAATTTTTTCCGCCATGCTGAAAAATCTTGAATAAAAAACGTGAGTGGGTTCGAAACTAGTAGTGCAAATTTCGATAGTAATTACCTAAGTACAGCCGGATAATTATATATAATATTATAACCTATGTTTAAAACCGCAATTATATATTATACCGTTCATAGAATCCTTAAGGATAATTCGTTACCTTAAAGAATACTTAAAGAAAAACCTTACTTGTTCCACTATTGTCTTTTTACCAGATATTACATATTTATACAAATTATTTATTCTTTATCGACTTGTTCTGTTACAGCGTAAACAAGGAAAAATGAACTTCAAAAATATTTCCGCGTCATATTTCATATCATATTGTATTGAATATTTTATCTTTTAAATTATTTGTAACTTTAACCTACTTAGTATCTATTTACCATATTATAGTTTTTTTTTTATTTTAAGCCTTTCAACAGGCAAAATTGTGACAGTATTTATAATAAAGTTTTCATCTTTTATAGAAGATTTACTTCAAAAGTATTTACCTTAAATAATGAAGATATGACACATTATTGTGAGGTTGTTATATAACTTTTGACTATGTGTTTTGCAGAACGGGTTCGTGGAGTGTTTCAAAGGTGCTGAAAAGTGTGCGCTGATGGAGGATTGCGCTGTAATAATGCCTCGAGAAGGTTGCTGCGCGCGCTGCAAGGGCTGCTGGTACAACGGGACAGAGCATGCTTCTCATACAGAGTGGAATGAGGAAGGCAAGCTGTTGCGCTGCGAAGCTGGTGTTGTCACCATTTCACGACCAGAATGCTACGTACCGTGTGATAATCCGAAGCATCAGAGACATACCCATTATAATTGCCCTGTTTGCGAAGGTAATTTATATAAAACTTGTAAATACTCTAATTAATTGAGGTAAATTAATTAATATATTCTCAATGTACCTCCGTTAATCGTTAGCTAACATAAATAATTGAATTCAAAATGAAATAGGCATTCCTGGTAACATGCACAAGAGTAGGAAAATACTAGTAAAGTTAATTGATAGATTACATATTATTAATAAGAATTCGACGTTAATTGAACAATTAGTAGCATAAAGTACTAATGATATTGATACTATTATAATAACATAAAACATTATGTCGGAATATTAAATTGCTGTAAAGTTGCACAGTTTATTAATCAAGCAATTTCTTTTAAATAATAAAAAACCACTAAACCAAATAACTTTAAAGAATTCTCTCCCTATTTCACGCTACGTTTTCCCACCAGTAACTAAGGTGGATATTCAACGGACATCGTATATAATTGCTGCGCTGGCGCAGTCTTGTCTCGGAGAGCGCCCACCCAGACGCACGCGCCGCAAAAAAACCCTATAATCCCATTCAAAAACAAACACAAGCCGACAGCGAACTTAATAAAACCAAAAACTCAAGCAATTTACGTCCGCTTCCAAACTAACAAGTTTATTAATACAAAATCAAATAATAGTAATTCTGAAGATGACGGCACAAAATCGCTTTTTGAAAATAGCCGACACATTCCGAGCTATCGTTTTATTGGTTGTATATTTTATTCATTACCTTAAGGATTCTTGAAGCTTTGGCTGTTGAGTTATTGAACAATATCATGACTTTTTGTATTTAACAAAACAGCCAATTGTTTCAAAATATAGGCGAGCATTTATAAAAAGTAAATTAAGATTTATTATTATTAATTTGGTTTATTTCTTTATGCATTGTCTTCTGATATACTGTCGCTTCAAGATAAACCTTTGTTCCGAGGTGGCCGAGATTCGCCCACACACCGTTGACGATACCATAACCCACAAAACGTTGCGCAGTAGCGTACGTACCTCCAGACAATGGAGAACTTGCCCATAATAAAACAAACAGCAAACAGACATACATATTGCTCTCATGACTATTATCAACTTATATATGACTTATGATATTAATATGAGTATAAAGATCTTTGTATATGTTTCTGCTTCACGATATGTGTCTGGAATCAATTGCGGCTTTGACAAGTTATTTTTGTATTATGTACTTAGGTGTATTTATATTCATAAAGTGTCTTCTAAAGCATCTACTATCGTAGTTCATTACCTTTCTGCCCTTGATGGAATACTTGTGTTCTTTTATGTATTAGAAACAATAGTCACTTAGTCTAAGAATATTGTTAAGAGAAACATTCGTCAGCAATCGTAGGTATTAATTAGACTTTTGGGATACAGACCGATATTTGAAGTCATAATTTAATCATTTTATTACCAAAAATATTTTACAATAAAAATATTTTCGTTAAAAAAATCAAATTATTGAAGATTTACACAAGAAAAGCCATTAATATTGAAGACCACCCAACCAAGTTCCTTCATCGCGTATATAAAATATTATGTCTTCATACTAAATACGTAAGACAAAAGGAATGATTCCTACCTATGCCCAAACAAAACAACATCTTATTATGTTCACGGGGGTTCGTAAAATTATATATATTTGTAATGGTTGGGAAGTCTCCCACGGCGTTTGTGTCTCTATTATTGACCATAAATCAAAAAGTTAACAACCTACTTAAAAGGTTGAGTCGGGTGGTTTTTGTGTGGCTCAAAGCGGCCGACGTCTGGCTGGCTGCGGGAACTGAGGTGTGCCCACTCCATGTTTGTTTTACGGTCCCAACGGTGCATTACGTTTTTTGCTTCTTTTACATCATTCGTTCACGATTACAGCCTTATCAGAGTTACCTTTTTTTGTTTTGGGACCGAGCGCAAAATGCATTATGAACTCCAATGGAGTGTTTGTCTTATTGAATGTCATCGAGGTATTTTTCTTTGTCTTCAAAGGAATTGTATAGAAGTTAATATATTTTTAAAATAATTACTAACACTTTAGAAAATAAAGTTCATATTTAAATTATTCAATTGTGAAAAGCTTACTGAAGTCTTTGTTCTTGTATCTTACGACATAAAATACTTGTAGGTCTGAACTTTTATTTTACTTATATCTAAATATCAAACAGTATGTTAATCAACGGCCATTCTGTCTGTCATTATTATAAATTCAAAAGCTCTACAATACCATTTCAAAATAAACAAAAGCTTACTCATCTAAATTCTTGTATCGTTTCAAATGCTATCGTTGTTATTGGCCATGTCTGCGACGAGTGGAGAAATTATAATAATTAGCCTGTGCGTGTAATGCATCTTTTATAGAGGTTACAAAGTTACGTAATCTCACGTTAAAAGTACCGGAATTTGCCCGACTGGCTTCGGGTTCCTTATTCATGATCTTTGAGCATGGCATAATGGCGGCGTGAACTCAGTTCGAAATGCGTTCGAAACTAATGTAGCAATTTCCAATAGTAATTACATGAGTACAGCCAAATAATTATATATTACAGTAATCATGGATCACGAAAGTTTAAAACAATTATGTAATCTATAGTAAACAACACCATAAGTTCGAACGTCTCTCAAGCAAAGTGTTACATAAAGAGCCAATTGTCATTTCGTTTATGGTGTGCACATTGTGTTCAATTAACGTACTGCGTCTTTTATATTGCAGTCGCATACGTTGAACAAAAAATATATTGATTTTTGCTCCATTCATGATTTCGGTTTTACCATTAACAAGCGATACGTGAGGTAAATAATTGTAATATGTTTTAAGCACTGAGTCCATGCTTTGTGTATTAAACGAGGCTGGTATTTGTACAAAGAATCAGCAGCTGTTTTATCGTTTTTATTGTACTGGCTCTTGAGTGTCTGCATTGAAACAATATATTATTTAGCGATTCTGTCTGTAAGCATTTTAAGTGTATGACTATTCAGTTTTAACATAAACATGAGGGGTAATGACCGTAATGGTCCATCATATTCAAACGCACTTCTGGATGCATACAGAAACGTATAACATATTATAAGATGAAACATTTTAATATATACCTTTATAATTTAAAGTATTATTTTACCTTATGCTATTCGAAATTATTTAAGCTATGAATGCCACAGGAAGAATAACATGGTATTTTTTTTTTAAAGTAGACGGTATGCCAAATATACTCGTATTATATGCAGTCGTTGCGGTGATAAGAAACGTGTTCAGATCGCGTGGAGTGAACGTCGTGTGCGGTTTGGTGCTACCACTTATTCGTTAGGCACTGATTGATTCATCGCTCGTTTGCTTTAATTTATAGATCTGTTTGGCCCTCTTACTAAACAATGATACAACTGTTTGACTTTTACTCATAAATATTCTGCCTATATTAATAGTTTTTCATATGTTGACGGGTAAACATTGCTTTATTCATCATCAACTAAAATATTTTTTTTTTTTTTTAAATTCATTTTCAGAATGCATAATAAATGGTCAAAAAGTTTGGGAAGGCCGAGATGTCCGCATTCCAGAAGAGCCGTGTTTGTCGTGTCGATGCATGCGAGGTGCATTGACCTGCACAAAGAGAGCTTGTCCAGTTCTGCCCTGTGTCAGTTCGCAGCAGTATACCCCTCCTGGAGAATGCTGTCCGCGTTGCTCCCATCCCACCGCTGATAAAATTCTCCCAAGTGAGTTTTTATTTTACTATGTTACTAAAATCAAACTTATTTTAAAATAAAAAAAATAAAAAAAGTTATTTGAAACATCTTTTCTCAGTTTCAGGCTTTTCCCCGAAACCCTGTATTATTGGAAAAGAATATCATTTAAACTCGATCCCGTTCCGAGTCGATCCCTGCACAGACTGCATGTGCATGAACGGCACGGCGGTGTGCTCTCGGCACACTTGTCCTGTGCTGACATGTGGTGCCCGGGCCGTCCCACCGCCTCCGGGAAAATGTTGTCCTGAATGTCCCCAAATTGAAGAAGCTAAGGCTGCTTGTGTAATTGCCGGGAAAACATATCAGGTAAAAGTTTGTTAAAAATGTATAATTTAAAGTTTAAGGCAACTAATTGACATTTTGTAATTAACTTTTATTGTTTTACATTTCAGGATGGAGAAACATGGCAATTAGATGCTTGTAAATCTTGCGAATGCCATGGAGGAGAACCACGATGTGCCATGGAGCGATGTCCAGTATTAAGTTGTTCACCTGACCAAATCCTCCGTCAGTTACCAGGACAATGTTGCTCAAAGTGTGTTGATATAGACGGGATATGCACTGTATTCGGCGACCCGCACTATAAAACTTTTGACGGAAAATTCTACAGCTTTCAAGGATCTTGCAAATATCAATTGGTATCTGATTGTAAAAATCATACTTTTTCAATCAGGATATCAAACGACGCCAGAAATACTTCACATTCCTCTTGGACGAGAACTGCCACCCTTCGCATAGGTTCCACAAAGATTAATATGGGAAAAAAGATGCGCATTAAAGTTAATGGAAAGAGAATTAGTCTCCCACATATAGTAGCGGGTATAGCTGAAATTAAACGTAGTAATGGATCTGTAGTACTAACATCTGACATAGGAGTGCAAATGCTATGGGACGGGGATGGATTTTTGGAAGTGACAGTTTCAAGTTCGTACAAAGGCAAGCTTTGCGGTTTATGTGGTAATTTTAATTCAGTAGCCAGAGATGACATGAGAACTCGAGATGGAAGACTATTGAATGATACTTGGAGGTTTGGCTCTTCTTGGAGAGTTGGAGGTCATCGAGCCTGTACGAGAAGACAGGAACGTCCTAGTGGTATCTCGCGATGTAGACAATCCAAGCTCACTAAAGTCCGGCGATTATGTCGAGCATTTGATCGCCATGACGCGTTTTCAGAATGCAGCGCTAAAGTAAATCCTCACAATTATAAAGAAGCATGTCTCCTAGACGCATGTAGCTGTACAGGCTTTAGATGCCATTGTGCAGCATATAGAGCATATGCTAGAGAATGTTCGCGTATAGGGGCAGAGCCTCAAAACTGGCTGCGCGCTGCATGGTGTGAGGGTCCCCCGCCATCATGGCTCAATCGTGGCCGCAAGGGATTCGGTCGGGCCTCAAAACCCAAAGATCAAAATTTCTTAAATGTTGGTCTTTTACCTAAACGAAATAACAGTCGTTCTAATCCACCACCCCTTATTCTACACTAATTTATTTGCAGTAAAACAATTACTAGTCAAACCTTGATGTGTGGTAGTGTGAGGTAAATATATAAACTACAATAATTATTATTTTTAACTTTCATCAATAAAATATGACCAATTTTTTTCAGTATGTAACGAGATAAGTTGAAATTGGATTGCACGTCGGTTGCTCCTGAAAAGATCCTGGATCAAGATCTATTTACATGAACAGTATTCATTACACTACTTGTAGTTAGTAAAACAATTATAAACATACTATTGTATATTACATAATATAATCCACCTGCATACATATATACCTCGCAAAAAGACCAGCATTGACATTCATTGTATTTTTATCATAAAATATTATATATAGTTGCATAATTATTAAAAAACTTTAAACATATAATATTTGTCAAACTTAGTTATATTGTATTAAATATACTATAAAAATACATGGCGTGTGCTGGTTATGTTATGGCTAATAATTAATAATTCTGCTTAAAGTTGCAGATTTATGATATGTTTAACAATATATTCTAAACTTGAACAAAATGTGATAATAAGCTTTGAATATGACTTCAGGAGACATTTGATAGTTCAAATAAAGATCTCATATGTTGATAGTTGACAAAATATTAGATCTATCTGAAGCCAAGAAGCTAACGAGATTAAGAACATATTGTCGATATTGATACGTCAATATTGTTTCGAAGAATAGTTCGTTTATAATGTTTCTGTATACGCATGGAGCTATTTCCAATATTAACAAATGTATAATATGACTACAAAAATCGATCTATTCCACTAAACTTATGTAACGTTTTTTTAGTTAAATTACTTTAGGACTTCATTTTATATTTAGTTGTTATTCGCGTTACCAATGAATTTTATTATTGACTTTGATTTTTAAAGTTACAACGCTGGATTTTTTAGCGTTATTTTATATCGTTTCTAAATATTTTGTCTCCAAAATGCATGTAAATTGTTGCTATTATAGCTAACGAAGTTTGATACAGTAATTTGGTGTTAATATTTTATATTGTATCTCCAAAATAGAACCTGCCCGAAAATGGTATTTTTTATTTTTTAAACATAAAGACGATTATAAATTATGTTTTTTAAAACTAACAAGTAAATTCTAAAAAGAATTGTTACACTAAATATTAACTAAATATTGTTGAAGTTAAGTCAGTAGAAACGTACCAGTATACATTTGAAAATATACTTATAAAGATTTCGTATTTTAAAAACAGATGGGAATTTAGAAAATCTAGCAGGTATACAAATAATTGAAAGAACAACAACATTTTATATTTAAAATATATGTAAAGGTTATGGGATAATATTGCAGACATGAAGTTTGCACCACCAGCAGATATATAATGCATTCATATATGTTAAGCTGTTTTACGTAATAGTATCTTAATTGTATAATATAATTTATTATATATGTACCCAATGATACTTAATACTGCATGGTATATCCGTTTTTACTTCCTTATTTGCATTCCCAGTAACTTAATTTCTCATTATTTAATACGGGCCTACGTTTTATGTAGGCTTTTAAGTAAGTTATTTGAGTACACATCTCAAATAAAACATTTTATACGGATTAAAACTCGCGTATAATTTGGTTACATTTTTATTTTAACCTGACGTTTCGAACGCTTTGCAGCAATCGTGTTCAATGAAATGTAATCAAATTATACGCGAGTTTTAATCCGTAAATTATAGTTTTATTTGAAGTTATTTGAGATTGAATTATTATATTATAGAGTAGGATATGAAAATTCGCCATATTAGAGATGCATAATTTCTAAATATTCACTTGAGCATTTTTTCATCGTATGTGCTTTTCATATAACTGCTCTCTTCGTTTTTTAAGTTTATTGAAAACACTAACTATAGTATTTTGTGTTTCTCTTTTTGGATGCAATATACAATATACGTTGGTATCCTTATTTTATATTATATAAGTGTTCTTTATTTATTATATTATGTAAAAATACACGAGTAATGTCTCGTGGCAAAAAAACGATCAAAGAGCTACCTAATAATAAATAAGTTATATTATTTTTGTGTTTTTATTTTATATCATATAATAAAAATATATTGTAGAGATGTTTCATATATTAATAGCGGGATATTATTTTGGATAGTAGACCCATTACTCGAGACTGGCGCGATGCCAAACTGTGGCGTCTCTACCATCAGAATTATCTAGGACAATCTGGTATCCGGTTTAAATACAGGTTTTTTTTTATCTGTAATTTTATTTAAGTTTATCTCGCGTTATTAATTTTTTTTTTGGAATTTTGCCCGACTAGTTTGAAATCCATTCAGGGTGAGCTCATGGGCTCTGAGCATGGTGGAATCGCGGCGAGAGCTGCAAATTCCGATAGTAATAAAGTGAGCTGGATATTAATATTAAAAAATTATATTTAATAGTACTCATGGATCACGAGAATTAATCTCGTATTGTTATACAGGATGTTTGTTTAAATTAAACATATTTTTAGTATGGTAATAGTTTTATTAGTAAAGTAGAAGATATAAACATTACTCAACCACTCGCATTCATTAACGAGAACCAAATGTACTTTAGTTTATCAATAAATTTGTGTAGACATGTCTATTTGTTCAATATATCCAAGATTCAGTTTGAAGTACCAGAATGTAAGAATGTAAAATAAAATATAACCTTATATTAAATCATATTAAAGTATAAAAAGCGTTTAAATAAATATATTTATTCCCCAGTCATCATCTCCATGAACTCTGTAACAAGAAACAGGCGTTATAAAAATATTGTAAGAAGGAACAGGTTTTGTAAAAAAATAATGAACGAGTTTATAAAAAAAAACTTTTTTTTTCTTGCGAATTCAAACTATTCTGCAAAATAATTTCATTTTACGTTGACAACAAAAATAAAAAAATGTTGAGTATTTTTGAAACTGGGATTTGGAGTCTGATTTTAAAATATTCTTTGGTTAAATTGTTACAATATCGTTATATTAAGAAAAATAAAAATGTGCTATTTTTACCATCGAAGTCCACGGTACCGCTTCCATCAGTGTCAATTTCTTGGATAAGACCGTCAAGCTCATCATCAGTGAGCTGCTCGTCCAACTCACGAAGGATTTCGCGCAAACTCGATGTAGGAATGTAACCATTGCCTAAAATATATCAGACTTTTAATCGGAAATAAATTTTAAACACTGCAGAGCTTTACTAGGGCACCTAAATTTACACTGTAAGAGGCCTATATATCTTTTAATAGATTTTATAACCTGGAGCAGACACAAGTGGCTATTTTAAAACTATTGTAACAAAAATAGACATTAAAGTTTAGTTGTTTTCAGAGTACTTACCTTCCTTGTCATATAATCTGAAAGCTTCTCTAAGTTCCTTTTGCATAGCTTCCGCGTCCTCTTCAACGATGAATTTGGCGGCCAATGTTACGAATTCAGGAAATTCCAGACGGCCAGATTCTATAAAAGTGCAGAAGGATTAAATTGATACTGAATCAATAAATTGACTACTGAATCAATTTTTTATTAAATATTACAAAAAAGATAATTTAAACACTGGTAGATCCTCTGAAATGCTGTTCTCCTAGAAGAAATATGAAGAAAAATTGTTAATTCGAATACTTACTGTCCGCGTCGACTTCTTCAATGAGCTCTTCAAGAATCTTCTTATTGAAGGGCTGTCCCATCATTCGAAGGATGTCAGCGACGAAGTCACATGGGATACTGCCCGAGCGGTTGTGGTCGAAGCCATCGAAAGCTTTGCGAAGAACTGGAACAAAGGAGCACTCGGTCAGACACTTAATCAATTCCGTAAATAATTATGAAAGATGCCAGTTATACCCTCAACGTTAAGTGCACTCATGGCCCAATTACTATTTCTTAATAAATGCTTGAGTTTGAAAGTTTAAATGCGAAAAGACTCGTGTTCCACTCGTAATTAAGACAGTCGAACTGATCGTAAGCCCGGCTGCAGTGGGATTAGAACAGCAGTTCATTGCTCCTGAGTGCAATGCGAATAAGTTGTGCAATGCATCTATTTTGGTGCAGTAGTGTAGTGCATCAGACACGGGTTTCGTACAATGGGTTTTGCGTATAATATTTTTTAAAATTAAATAATCTTTTTAGGATAATTTAAAATATTTCTGTATTTTTAAAAATTAAAATAACAATAATATTAATATATTATATATAATTATTCATATGTACTTAACTAAATACTATCGGAACTTGCTCTACTAGTTTTGTACCCATGCGGGGTATTTAGCATAGTTCGAAACTGGTCGGGTACATCTCGATAATATTTAATGAGTAAGTTCGAATAATTATATAAAATAGTAATCATAGATTAACAATTTCGTTCAAGTTATGTCAGTTAATAATTTAATTTTTGTAATTTAATATTCTTGCAAACTGAAAATTAAATCTATTCTGTTTCTAAGTCGCAAGCCGCTTTCAATAAAACTTTTCTATGTAGTAATATGTTTTCAAAAATAGAAATTAGAGCACCGTCATATTAAAAATAGTTTAATGAATAAAGGGAAATTAAATTATGAATATGAATTAATATTGGATATCATATAAAAGTTGATGACTTGTTATAATATGCGGAGGAGGTTTATAATAAAATTTCTCAGTTACTCTGAATGTTCTGTATTTGAATCTGAATATTCTATATTCTGAATCGTGCGTCATAATTTACGTAAATTTAGAATAAAATCAAAATGAAGTTTTGTTTAAATAAAATCTTTCAATGTTTTAATGATACAGATGATAGATATATGGCAATTACCATTCAAATTTTAAATACTTGACTCATGAGCTGACGTGACTATATCTATGATATACGAAAATTAATATTTTGATAAACTTATTGAGATTGGTTTAGAAATAATATTAATTTGATTTTTTTGTCACTTTGCCAATCTATTAATTTGTCTTGGCAATATTTAAAAACGACTATGTTTCTAGTTTTATGTTTTTTTTACAACTCTATAGAATTATTGAAATCTTCAATACTTTAAAATTTTTTATTTAATTTTATTTTTTTGGGACAAAAGTGGTAAAAACTATACAATACTCTAAGTCTCTACCCTTTTTACATTTTAAAAAGAAAGCCTGGAGTGGTCGTATTTAAAAAAACAACCATTAATTAAAAAAATAATTAATATCTAGAATTAATATTCTAAATTTAGTATTATTTTTTAATAAATAAACAATTCAACAATTGTTAGTGATATCTTTGTTTACAATAAAAAAATATAGGGAATTTCGACATTAATCGTATTTCACAACCTATTGTGTATTTATTAATTCGTACTTTTTTATTGTATTTAAAGTTTTCGCAACTCTTGATTACAATTACTTATTTATAACTAGCTAATACTCGCGGTTAAATCCATGGGCAAACGATTTTATTTAATCTTAAGATGTCTACTGGAATAGGTAGTAGCATAATGATAGATAGCCTATAAGATTCCTCACGAATCTGCCTATCATAGGCAAAAAAATATTTCAAATCCATCCTTTAACTTTGAAGATAAGCGAGCTTAAACAAACAAACATTTCCTCTTTAAAATACTAGAATAGATCCTGTACAAGTAAAATCTATTAACTTTATTTTGAATCCAAGCACATTTTAATTTAAAACCATAAATTACATAACATCATGTAATAGTTCATAGAGTTTATTGGGTGCACCTGTCCCATGATATTTTGGCAACTAAATAGTTTTAAAAACAAAATTTTTATTTTCACCAGCGAAATGTTAATTTTAATCATCAAGATGTCTTGGCAGTTGTCTCAAAGACCCATGCGGTTTTATTGCTGTTTTTTCTAGATTTTACTTTTATTAATTATCTTCCTACGGTCTTCACGGTCTTACGAAATGAGGACACTGCGTCAGTTATGATATTCAGAATATACGTTATATTTAATTACTTCCTTAATGACTGTTGAGATAAACAATTAACTCATACTACATTACATGTATTTTTCTTAGATTTTCACGAGCACACATTTCAAATAAAACTATTGTTTACCGATTAAAACTCTTTTAACCCAACGTTTCGTGCACTGTATTTTTATCTGTTATCGTTACAATGTATATCTTTTTATTAAAAAGGAAAAGGGAACATGCTGGTACCTTTTGGTAAATGATCACAGCCGCCCACTGTTTCGTGTATTATCAAGGGATGAACAAGAAGGTAGCCGTTGTGTGAGGGAGTTTATTAAGAAAATATTGTTTTGGTAGTGTCTACTATTTTTATCTTTTAACTAAATCTTGTATACAAGTCTAGGAATTAATACATTTTCAAAGTAGGTAGAAGTGAAGTAGTACTATTATTGCAAGGTAAGTGGGAGTTTCGGATGTACAACTCGTCTCGACTTGACCTAGTTTCCTAGATTCCTCCTTCCCTTCAAATTCCCCATGGATTACAAGATTGCAAATGTCAATACTATACATCTATGACTGGGGTGACTCAGCAAAATGAATCGTTTGTCATTCAATTCCATGAAATAATAATTTATTATATATTTTATTAGTACTAGCTTTTGTTCATTGATACGGCCGCCTAAAAATTTTTTTTTTCCACCTAACTCAATAATATCAAGTTTTATATAATGTACCATTATTCTTTTCTGTTTTCATGAAAACTCACAATGATCAGTAAAATACAGGGTAACAAGAAGAAGGAAAGAATTATATTTACTAACGAAAATGTTACTCAAATAGGTACTTTCTCGCCAATGATGATTTTGAATAAAACTTTAATAATAATTAAACGTCCAAGCTTCATTGGCGTCTGTCCAAGCGTTGCCAGTTACTGGCTTCACTCGCCCGCGGCCGGCTTATGTTTTTCATAATAACAAACACTGTGAACCACTCTTATAACATTATAGTGATAACAAAATTAGTTTCATAGTTATATAAATAGGTACTCAGATTTATTAGTTAGTAGAATGTTATATACATACTATAATGTATGTATTTGCGAATCTCTTTAAGATAAAGTCCTAAAGCTGTTATCCTATTTCTTTTTTGTCTTATAATGATAATTCGTCCAAATTACAAGTAAAAGAAATCTATATAAATATTTACAAATGTTTATAAATATTGTAATATTTAAATATATTTAAATATATTTATTTATAATATATCAGATTCTTTTAAACGCAACCGAATCTGTTAGAAGCCGTCAATCAAGATCCCGACAGTTGTTGGTGTTTCTTGCTCGTTTCATCTCGCTTTCGTCGAACGAATTAAATTTCAGAGCTTTCACAAATCACCCTGTCAGAACATAAATGATTATAAAAGTTTGGTTCAAAACATTATTTATTCCGTATACTGAAATAAACAACTTAAGAAATATTTAAAACAAAAAACTCGTAGATATGTGGTAATGATTTGGTCTAATATTTACAACCTTTCCTAAATAAAAATATAATATAATATATATATAATATGTGTAGATATATATATATATATATATATATATATATATATATATATATATATATATATATATATATATATATATATCTCCACTTATATACATTATAGTTTTTCAAAATTCCTAAATAAATGACCTACAAGTACACAGTTCGGATGTACTTAAAATGACCATATCGATTCTGTAATAGTCTAAAGCTACTCAAGATATTTATAGTTTCATAAACATCTATTCTATATTTGAGGTAAAAAACAATACTTTTTGGTAAAATATTCTTTTTTTTTTTCGAAATGTTGATACTTGGTTTTTTATTACTTTTAAATAAAAATTATAAACATTGTTTTTCTCTACTGTATTATGTATTATTTGGATCGTTTATTTTGTTTAAATAGAAAATAAAATGGCGGTAGATCCGTATATAATTATATAAAAACGATCAGCTACAAAAACATAAATGTATTTACAAAGTCAAATAAACTCTACAGAGACATCTCGTCTCGTGAACACGATTGCTGCAAAGCATTCGAAACGTCGGGTTAAAATTAAAATGTAACCAAATTATACGCGAGTTAAATCCGTAAAAATAGTTTTATTTCAACAACATTGTTTAACTCCACGAGCCACGCCTCATTGTAGTTGTTTTAAAAGTTATTTCTGAATCATTAATTAAACCCACACAATTTTGGAAGAACGTATTTATTAGAGTCCGTGTCTTGAATTTATGAAGTCGGGCCTCCGTTATTGGGTCGGTGCCAAGACGAAACTTGCGATTTTTTAGTTCCACAAAGTAAACATTATGATATTTTATAATATAATGTTAATACTATATTATTTATGATTATGTGATATTATGTTTGTAACTCACCGGCTATTTGTTCTGGTGGAAGCTCGTCAGCCTGAAAATAAATTAGAAGGTTAAGTAATTTGATTTTTGATTTGTTATTTGCTGGTGATAAATTTTGGAACAGATCTATTGAAGATCGATTGAACTATTTCACCCCTACCGATTGAACTGTAAACTGTAAATCACCTTTAGTTACGATGACAATGCAATATTATTATTAATTTCAAAATGGCCGCCTAACAAGATGGTAAAGAAAATGTTTTTTAGTGTTACCCACACAATATGAGTATCATGTGAAAGGGTTTCACTTGTAAATTATAATAAAAATTTTAAAAAATCTTACAATCAAAATGGTGGAATCAATATTTTGGTACAACTCACTCTATACGGGTATCAAATCAAAGGAAGATTAAAATATACACACCATAAAAAATTAAAACAAGGTACTGATTAACACAAAATGGCGGTAGGTTTAATTATTTCCAATGAAATTGTTTTTAAAAAGTTTATATATAATACTTATATTTATTTCATCTAAAAATGGTTGTTGCAAAGGTTGAGTCTGTGTATTAAAATAATCTTTAATGTACCTAATGTATTTTTTTTTATTTATTTATCTGTATTTAGGTGTATTTAACGTTACAATTTATGGCGATATATATAGCATTATTTTGGTTCAAGTGACATTCGTATTTTCTTTTTCATGTCATTTATATCACATTGATACAAACATTCAGTTAAATTTAAAAGCATTTAGAATAATTTGCATAACAAAACAATAAATGTCAAATAGTGGAATGTCAATTATTTGACATTTATTTTTTTTTAAAAAACGAAGCTATTGTTTTCAGTATTAATCCATTTCGTGATTACAATGAAACAGAAAAAAGCAACTTTTAAATTTTATGTTTTATGATATGTATATCGAGTATGTAGGTCATAAAGGCAAATTTTCGTGAACGCAAGCATTCTGGGGCGTAATAAATTTATTTAACGTGCAATTCAAATATAAATAGAATCATTGGTTTCACCTCGGCCACTTCTACACATGTGTTTATACAACTTTATCTTTGTAATATAATATGTATCAGATTCTAATAAAAACGTTATCTAATGCAGATAAATATATTTTTTTAAATTCCACAAACTGTCAAGTCTTAGCAATTATCAATAAACAAAATGGTTTTTGATTTATATTTTTTTGAAGTTCATTTTTTTCTATAATGAAATATGTTAAGAATTGGAAAGACCGAAGTTAATTATTAATTATTTTGATGTATTTATGAATCTGCCAAGTTAAAAGTATTAACTATGAAATAGGTATTCCCGTACTTTTCTAAATATTAGATCAATTGAACAACATCCGTGAATGAATCATATTTCAGAATTAAATGAATACCTGCTAAATTTATGAGATTTTTTGGTCATCAAAAATATATTTTAAATCTTTACGCATACATTATTGTTTTAATATATAATAAAGGTACTTGGTATGGTTACGAGACCATATTATATATTTTTTTATTTCAAAAAACAAATGATTTGTATAGTTTTAAAAACATTTGTTACAGAGAAATAAACTACAATATTTAATGAAACCATCTCTGGTGATAAATTTATGGACCATTATAAAGTTTTAATAACTTTAAAATAATTATTACAAATTTTCAATGCATATACTTTTGAATATATACTCGTAAGTTTTATTTAAAATTGATTTGGTAATAAGCGAAAATATCTGAAAAAATTTGTAACAAAAATAGTTGTAATTATTTATAGAATTCTAAATTTATAAAAATAAAAAAAAATATATGTAATTTTAATTTAACAAAATATTGATAAACCCTATATCTATATTTGTTTTGATTTATTACAGTACTTAAGCATATCGATGCGGATGTTAACAACGTGTGTCTGTGTCGATCAAATTTAAGACACAAATTGATTTGACTGTACTTGAATTTGATAAATTTATCTCATTTGTTAGTATAAATTATTTTGACAATATTATTTCATATTTAAGCTGTTTTATTGGAGTTTCTTCTTCCAGGTCTACCTACCCAGTCTTCTGTGTCCAGAACCATGTTTGTCACTAGTTACCACTATGAGACGCACAACACGACTGATCGCGGTTCTGCTGATTCCAGCGACCTGGGTTATTTCGGCTTTAGTGTGGGCCTTCAGATGCTTTCACATAAACTGGTGCGGGGGCGTCGGGAATCGACAGTCTTCCCTGGTTACTTGTTTCACCATCGACCAATCGCGTGAGCCTCAAACGGCAGGATTCTAACGTATTTTTAGTCGTAAGCGTGGTCAAGAAAAACGTAAACAAGCGTACATGTAAGCAAAGCCCGCCTTGCCCTCGGTGAAGTCTGTACCATTTGCTATATCATTAAACGTAAATAATGTAGCCGCTTGCTCAGTAGCCGTGTAGCCGATTATTATTTACGTGTTCTTGATCAGTATTTGGTACTTTGTTCTCACACTAACAATTTTTTAAGATATACGTGTAGCCGTACTAATAAATCACTATACTTGCAAGTCTAGACATTGTAACAGAGAGCTTATTTATTATTAATTATTTCTATTTTAATTTTATTGTCAGTGTATTTTTTGATTCTACTACAAAACAAGTCTACTATGTGTCTACTCTCGAAGAGAACTTAAGTATTTCATAAATTGACCAATCTTCTAATTTCAAATCTTACATGACACTCGGGAAATATATCGTGCATAGTATGGATGAAAGACATCTTAAAGAATTGTATTGATTTCTGATATTTATAATTTTATAATTTTAAAGTGACAATATTTTCGTCTAAATGCCAGTTTCTCTTATTTTACAAACATACTGAAAACCCATTGTCTAACGCACTAAACTACATTACACTACATCAAAATCAGTTCAATATGTATTTTCAATCAAGTAAAGGAGCTAACTAAATCTTAGACTTAATACATGTTTTTGTATTTATACTTCGATGATCCATGATTACTATTACATATTTAAATTCTCTGTTGTATTCGCATTACTTTTTTTTTTAATTAACTTGATTTCGAATTTATGTCTACTGTTTTTTCTTTTATTATTTATATTTTTTTTTTTTTTATTATTTATTTTTTTTTTATTATAGAAACAATATATTGTGTCAATAATGTGTCAGAAGGGGATCAACAAAAATAGAAATATCGGAAATGAATACACTTTCAGACACTATACAGCAACCTGGATCACAAACTGTACGTTGTGGGAATCGAACCCACTACCTTGGCTCATTAGTCAGGGACATGAACCACTAACCTCTAGACAAATCACCCAAAAATGTAAAAAGATAACAAGTTTTTTAATTAAAGATATGACTTTGAGATTACCTTTCTAGATAATTATATGTTTGTGCCAACTTTTCGGAGGTAAAAAGTTGCATTTTTCTTTCATCACATTATATTGTAAAGTATATTATAAAAAGTCTCTTGAAGTGACATGTGAAGAGAAATGAAATATAACAGAATATAAAGGTTCAATGACTCATCAGCATTTTAAATTTAAATGTATTATTATATTCTTTAAGCTCAAATGTTGATAAATTATTTAAATAAAATAATAAATATTAGCCGTATATTCTAAACATAATACCGTTTGGTTTACTGGTTACTGGTTGGTGGCCGATTCGTGTGTTCGATTCCCATATGAGGCAATTGTTTGTGTTCCAAAAATTGATGTTTCTAATTTGTGTTATTTGTGTCTGTTGTGTCTGTTGTGAAACCCTTCGAGATACAGAGATTATTTCTCTAGTAAGGGACCTGTTTTCTTTTTAAAGACATTGTTATGGCTAAAACATTAACGCAATTTTTAAGGTAAATTGGTACTAACTATAATATTGTATTTGATATTATATTCTTATAGTAAATATGGATTTTAATCTGAAATAAAATTATATATTTATTTTTGTAGTTTTTTAAGGATTTATCAAAATAAATTTGTTTGGTTGATTGATTAATTGATTATAACCCACTGTAGTTGTAGCTGTAATTTCAAAGGAAGAGATATAACTTCATGATATATTAAATTAATATACATAACATATGAAAACAAGATATATATTTGACAGTTACATATAAACTGCAATAGAATCTATGAGTTCATATTAATTAAATACACTAGATGAGATTAATTTGAGAGCTGGATCTAATATTTTAGACTAGTAACCCGCCCAGGCCTTGTTCGGTATCGAAACAGACACCTGCGGCGTAATATTATATGGAAACCTCGTACGTAATAGCAATTAGAGATGACGTATAATTTTTAACGGTGCAGTTATTTTGGTAATTAAACTTTCATTATTATTATTATTAAATATAAAAATCCGGCTGTACTCACCTTAATACTATCGTAATTTGCCTGACTAGTTTTAAACATGGCGGCAGTTTACGCCGGGCAAATTCACTAGTTTGGCAAATTCCAATAGCATAACATAACTACCGCCAGATAAATATATATAATAATATCCATTGAAATAAATATCCTTATCTATTAAATAAATATTTTTAAAGTTGTTCTCAAATCGATTTTTTATACAGAATAATATACTGAAGACTAACTTATTAGGGTCCTATACTCAATAGGGTTCGGTATGTCATATGATGATCAAGATGATGTCATATTGTTTCGTAGATGTTTTTGTTTGAACACATCTCATATTGGGCTTAAAATAAAATAATCTAGATATACCTTAGATTCACTCAGGCCAGCTATCAAACATAGGTGAGTTTTTCTGTTTTTACTACTTCATTTTTGTTAGCATTTAGTGCTTGACAGAAGTTTACTTTTAATTTCTTTAATTTTACTTTTAATGCATCATTTATTTATATAAAATTTAAAATGAAAATTTGTTTCATGTTAATAATATAATAATATAATGTTACTTTATAATTTAATGTAATTATTTAATTATAAAACTATTTAAAAACTGTTTGGTATTATAAGTATAGTAAAACTAACTAACTAAAAAAGAGAGTAAATAAAAATATATATATATTTAATATGATTTTGTCAATATTTTTACAATTATTAAGTTCGTATTTCGCACGAACGACGAATGAAGGAAAAATAATAGTGTTCCTACTTCGTACGAACGACGAACGAAAGTAAAAGAATTGTATTCGTATTTCGTACGAACGACGAACGAAAGTAAAAGAATTGTATTCGTATTTCGTACGAACGACGAACGATTGATAAATAATTATGTTCGTATTGCGCACGAACGACGAACGAAGGAAAAACAATTGTGTTCGTATTTCGAACGAACGACGAAAAAAGGAAAAATAATTGGGTTCGTATTTCGTACGAACGTAGAATTTCAGGATTATAATGTTTATTCTAAGTAATTTCATTATAAATAGATGATGGTTTGCGATGTAATAATAGCATTTAATTGTATGTGTACAAACTATAAATCAATCCCGAATTTTATGAACGATAGGAAAGATAGGTTATTTTCAGCTTCAGTTATGACGTACTGATGCTAAAGCTCTTAGTGTTGTTTAAATATATTTTTATGAAAATTATTTTTCTGACTTAATAACTATTATTCACTATTAATGGATATATCTTCATATGCTTTAAGTATTAAGACATATATCATTTCATAATTTTTTGTTCAGAATTCAATTTATCCGTGAAAATAAAATATTTGTAAGTGTTTTACATGAGTTGTATTAAACTATCATTAATTTAATTTAATAAATATTATGGAAATATGACTAATAATTTTGTTCTACGATTATATAAAATATATATATATATATATATATATATATATATGAAAAGTATTATTTTCAAATAGTTATAAATTTTTTTAGGATCTTAGAACCAGAATGATATACACTTTTATATACATTAAACATAAAAATCAAGTAATTTAAAAAGAGATTTATGATCACAGCGGAGTTTAATATTATAAAGATTGAACCAGATGAACTATATTCAGCTTTTTAGCAAAGACAAATGATGTTTCTATTCGCTATATTTTGCTTCGTTACTATTTATTCATAAGCTCTAACCATGGCTTAATCGCGGCGTGAACACGTGAGCCTTGAATGGAATCGAACATAGTCGGCAAATTCCGATAGCATTTTCGGTATATTTATATATAATAGTGTAATCATGGATCACAAAAGTTTAAATACAAAAATGTAGAACTTATAAAAAAATCCTAACCAACGAAAAACAAATCTTGCATATTTTCATCCAATCTAAAGATTCTAATTCCATTAACATAAACTAATCTAAGATTGCAATTAGTTTAAGATGTAAGTGAATTGATTCGGTACATCGCCCACATACTGTCTCGTTTGTTTACAAAGTTAGAGAAATATATTTAACGTAAAACAGCTTTTAAATGCTACATACGTTTTATTGTGTATTCGTCTTTATTTTACAGCTGGTTGCTGGATTAAGATACACAAATAGACTATGGACAACGCGTTAATATTTCCTTGTTCTTCTGAGTTTTATACGATATTATATTATTTATTTATGGCTTTCGAGTGAGGTTATAAATATCTATATTAATATTATAAAACTGTTTAGTTTGTTTGTTTGTTTGGTTGAATTCGCTAATCTTGAAAAATAAATAAAATCTAAAATCTAAAGTAAATAAAATCTTTTTTCCAAGTAAAAGCTAGTTTAATTAATCATTCCTAAGCATTTTTATGAAGTTTACTAAAAGATTAATGTTCTTATTGTTACATTATTACCAGTTTTTTTTATTTTTTATACGCATAAATTTCAGTTATTAATCTTCAGTCTTGTAACACGGTTTCAAAGAGTAGCGTGATGGAGATGAATTGACAAGAAATTCCATCAATTCTCTTTTAAATTATTTATATAATTTTGCTATTTGTAAAATGAAATTATTGTGAAATCAAATTAAAATAACTGTGACTTATTTCTATAAATTTAAGTTTAATTTTATTAGTCTTTGAACAGTATAATATATAGTTCTATAATGTTATGACTTTAACATTAATATATTTTTCAACATTCAGCGTAAATAAGTTGACACACGAATTTATACAGCGATTAGTAACTCGCACGTTCAATAGAATGTTCTGATTTTCATGTTAATCATATGGAACAATTTAATAATTATATTTTAAAATCTACAATTACAATATTTTTTAAATTAAGTCCAGGCTTATGGGACCTTTAGCTCTTCATACATGCAAAATTTCAAAGTTCTGTCTCTAACCGTCTAGGAGTAGTGACACACAAAATTACCTTTGCTCAGTTTAATAAAAGGTATTCTACGAAACTATTTATACGATTTCATCAATTCTTTCAAGAAAATTTAGCATGTTTTTCAGATTTAACTTGGGCTGTACTATTTTTACTAGATATTTTGGCCTAACAATAAAATAATGTTTTTGTTGAATGAATATGATTTTATTTTTTAACTAAATCTTCATGATTTATTGCAACTTTTGTACAACATTTTGACAGCTGTACTTTAGTATACAGCTTCTAGGGCTTCAAAATACGCGTTTGTTGCTATCTGAATCTCTTAACTTGAATAAAATCTTTTTCTAGAAAGCTACTTTTTAAGTTTAGAAAAAGGAAATAGTGACTGTCGTTTGTTTATGATATGCTAAAATACTTGCTTTGCATCAATGGAGTTTTATTACACACAATACAATGTTTTATCTTAATTTATTATCTCTTGTAAAGAAAAATATCAAGCATTACTTTATTTCATGACATTTTGACCACAATATAGTGAACCTTAGTATCCTAAGACAAGGATAGAATTTTCTTCTATAATGTTCAGTCGAAATACTTTTCAACCCATTAAGTATTACGTTCAAATGAAATAGTTATTTTTCGAGATCAGTTTTATGCTTATATTCTTGGCGAACCGTTATTAACTTTATATAAATGAAGGCTGTATTTAAAGTAAATTTAGGAGTCTAAGAAAGAGAAAAGAAAAATCCAGCAGCAGGAAGAGAAAAGAAAGGAACTAGGGAGGAGAAATGAAAAGTCCAGCAATTTTTAAAGATACTGTCAACTATTAAGTGTGTCATACACTTCATAAATACATTAGAAACATACACCTAATTCACTTTAATAATTTTAAATTTAATTGAATTATTGCAGAACTTGATAATTATTTTCTAATAATGATATAAAATTGAAGGAAACTTCTCGAATTAGATTAATCTCTTAAAAATTTAGGCTAAGGTGTTAAGATTTTTTTATATTATTTTTATTTAATGAGACACATCATGGTATTTAACATTACATTTAGAGTTTATTTGTTTTTTCACTGGTCATAATTAATAAAAAAAATGCAATTCCAGTTCTGAGTCATTCTTTTATGTCCTGTCATGGTCAAATATGAATCTATAATATCCTATTTAAGTTTATGATGTAACAATATATGTGATGCTACCGTCATTAATGACATTTCTGTGACATAAGATTGATGTAAGGCGACTTCAGATTCAACATAAGATTTAATATATATGCACATGAAAAAGTAGGTTTATAGGTTTATATATCTGTAACTTTTATTCCTTGCAGTTTTGGCATATGTTGTAGTTTCAGATGTTATAGAAATCTCCTATGTTGTAGTTTAAGCCCTAATGTACTACAAAATATGTCTTTTAAATGGAATTTCTTATAATTTAGCACAATTTGTTTTAAGGTAATTAATTTAAATTCTGTTAAGAGCTAACTTTCCGTCTAGACCGTTAAGAATTAACGGGGGGTTTACTAGTAAGATAATATAAGCCACGTTCTTATTTCATTTTTAATATTTTATTAATTTTATCATTTATAATTTGATGCCTAATTAGAAAAATATAATTAATGAACCTTGTACATGACAAAATATAGATTCAGGAAATCAAAATAAACTATTGTATTTATTTGTAATTAACATTTTTTTTTCAATTACGTAGATGGAGTTGGGAGAAAATGCTTTGTTCTAAAGCTTTGGATACAAGACCGGGTGGCTGGATGAGTAATGCAAGCTTTTGCAGCTTTTCACATGGTAATACTATATTTACTTTACGAATGAGAAAATCAAAGGCGGAAATCACAACTCGATGAACGAACGAAGAACTCGATTAACTCTAACGAATCATTAAGGCCAAAGATAATACTTCTCTGCTTGTAATTTCTGTGGGAAGACGAACCAGCAAAACGCCTGGTTACTAATCAGTTTTAGATCTCTGATATTTTCTATATCGAATGTAATATTTTGAATACTGAGAATATTTTTCATTGTCAAACATTAATTCACACAAAAACAATTACCCACAGTCGCAATACAACAATAGAAATGCAATTGAAACAAACAAAAAAAATACCTCTTTCTATATTATCATCTACTCGCAAATTGCTAGTTACCTAGATATATTTTCTACCGATGACTATAATAAAACTTAATTTTTAATTATTACTGCAGTTGCCCTTCAAGCGACTGTTTTGAATAAAAATAATTCAAAACAATTATTTTAACCCATACCATACCGCCTACTTCTTTTTTAATCAAAAATATTATGTAGTTAAAATAATATAAAATTAGGAAAAAAATTATTAGTAAGGATACTATATAAAAGTTAAAATTTAAAATTCCCTTTACCGGCAGCGTCGCAGGTGACCGCGCGAGTGTTTGTAGCACACATATAAAAATTTGAGGTTGGACTGCTACACTCTATAAAACTTTTGTGAAAAACAAAATATTGATTTTTCCCCTAAAATTAATTTTCTGATATACATTATATTAATTAAAAACCATAATTGACAACACCTTGGAAGACATGAAGCAACATGTGGAGCATTATCACCGAATTAGATATTACCAGACCTTTTTAGCTTCAGAACACTTCTTAGTACATTACACTAAACTTTGGATATAAGAAACTTGAAAAAAAAGGAACGTTTTGTCCGTGACACCACTGGCTCCACTTCATCCGTTTATAATAGCTTATTTATTATATTTATTTATTGACCCTTCTCCTAAAATATTATTTTTATTTAGTTTTTAAGGATAGCATCTTCCACAATCGTCCTGTCTGACTAGTTGAGATGCTGTTACTCTATAGTATTCTCTGTCTACTAATATCAATGTCTGTTGTCAAATGTCAATGCTCTCAAAATCAAATATATGTTGTTATTATTTACTTTTATTGTTTACTTCTGGTTTCAGTGTGAGAGTTTGTAAATTTTAATTTTTGTTATGAACTTACCAGTTAAATTTAAATAAATTAGTATGTTGCAAATTTAAATTCATATAAAATGGAAAATTATATTGTGATCTCGTTTGTCGGCGAAGGATCCTTTGGGCGAGTTTTTAAAGCAAAACACAAAGATACTGATGCTGTTGTGGCATTAAAAGTTATAAGAAAGGTTGTTTTATATTTAAAATAAATAATTGTGATACTATATTCATATTAAATTAATTCCTCTCGCTGTTTTTATAGAAAGGCAGGTCTTCAAAAGACTTAAAAAACTTGAGACAAGAATGTGATATACAAAGACAATTGAACCATCCCAATATTATTCGAATGATTGATAGCTTTGATACTGAATCTGAACTGGTTGTTGTGACGGAGTATGCGGAAAAAGAATTACATAGTATCCTAGCCAAGGAAGGATGTCTAAATGAAGAGGAAGTAAAGAAAGTGACTTGGGATTTAGTGTCAGCCTTGTATTACTTGCATTCCCATAGAGTACTCCACAGGTATTATATAATACTTTGGAAAATACATGAATTTTTTTTTAACCATTTTTTAAATTGCAAACCATAATATATTTCAGAGATCTTAAGCCCCAAAATGTATTGTTAGATAGCACAGGACAAGCAAAGTTGTGTGATTTCGGTTTGGCCCGAATAATGACTAACGCAACCCATATACTTACATCTATTAAAGGAACACCATTATATATGGCTCCAGAGCTTATTGATGAAAAACCATATGACCATCAGGTAGAATACACATACTATGAAAATATTAAATATATAATTATCTATCTGAAATTACATCAATACTATTGAAATTTGTTTGGCCAGTTTTGAACCCATTTTGGGGCCTTATTCATGAGCTAAGAGCATAACGGAATCACTGTCTGAACTGGTTTAAGGACCAAAAAATATGAAGCACATTAAAATCAACTTATTTTATCTTAATATTTAACTTTTAAACAGCTTTTTGGTAAATCAAAATGAAATTTAGAGTTTTGTTTGTTGTTTTGATTATTTTTTGTAGATATTTTTATAAATAATTTATTATTCAGTCTAGAGTTTGTTCTACATTTCAGGCAGATCTATGGTCACTTGGATGCATCGTGTATGAACTCATGGCAGGTCAACCTCCATTCTGTACAATGTCAATATGGCAGCTTGTCAGAATGATCAGACATAAACCAGTCCAGTGGCCGAGCTTCATAAGTGCTGATGCAAGATCATTTTTACAGGTACATACATAATATATTTTAATAATAACTCAGTACAATAAATCTGATTCTGACAAAACCTTTTTTTTTCTCAATTGACTCTGTTAAAAAAAATGAGATCTAAAATTAAGTATCAGAATTAAATTTACAAAACTACTGCATATAAATAAATCTAATATGATATACCAAAGTAATTGATAAAGATATTTTTTTAATATAATTGGTAAAATAAAAGAATTACCTTTAAGTTTAAAAATTATTTTTATTTTTTTATATAAAAAAAATAATAGTCAATTGGTAGAGCCTAGCTGTAGTCATCTGACTACAGCTCGTATTGGGCTGGCTCGTCCGGGGAAGGACCACCCTCTCACAAAAGATCGGCGTGAAGTAACCAAACTTATTTGGTTATGTTCCGTCCGGTGAGTGAGAGCTTCCGGAAGCCCAACTCCCCCCCCTCCCCTCTCCTCCGCCAAAACATGAATGCGGTTACTAAAATAAATATACCCCAGGAGGGTACCGGCTTTCATGAAGCCGGAGAATCCCTCCCCGAGCAAAATCGGGGAAACCACTCTCCGATTTTGCTCGGGCAGCCCGTCGTATCTGGGGCGGGCAAAGTATCGCATTTTGTGTTTACAGAGGGCAAACGACAAGGAAACAGAGCGGCACCCCGCTCCACTTTAAATGTGGATTTTTGCAACATCCGGGGACTTCACTCTAACCTAAACGCCGTCCACTACCACCTTGAGACGGCGCAGCCGGCCTTGTTGTTTTTGACGGAGACGCAGATATCTCAACCGAGCGACACAGCGTACCTTTCATACCCCGGGTATAAACTTGAACATCATTTTATACCACATGCCGGGGTATCTGTGTTCGTGAGGGAGGATATCTGCTACCGTCGCCTCCAGATTTTTGAAGGTCGGGATCTGTCTTTACTTTGGCTGCGCGTGGACATGGACGATCATGTCAGAGTCTACGCGTGCCTTTACAGGTCCCACAGTGGTAATGCAGAAACGGAGCAACTCTTGGGCCATGTTCAGGCGAAGATTGACGAACTGCTTTCACAGACTCCCTCAGCTGAAGTCATAGTCCTCGGGGACTTCAACGCGCACAATGCCGAGTGGCTTGGGTCGCGTTCCACTGACTACGCGGGGAGATCTGTGTTTAACTTTGCTCTGGCAAATGGTTTGTCCCAGTTGGTTCAGACGCACACCCGTCTACCAGACGTGGACAGCCACATGCCCTCTTTGTTGGATCTTCTGCTGACTACACATCCCGGAAAGTACCAGGTTATTGTTGAGGCCCCCCTTGGGTCCTCCGATCATTGCCTGGTACGGAGTGTAGTGCCACTTCAACGTCCGGCTCGCACAACACCTGCGACCCGTGGCGTTTGGCACTACAAGTCAGCAGATTGGGATGGAATGCGGTCTTTCTTTGCATCCTACCCATGGGGGCCGATTTGTTTCTCTTCCGATGATCCCAGTGACTGCGCTGCGGCTGTAGCTGATGTGATACTACAGGGCATGGAACTATTTGTACCTAGCTCTGTGGTACCACTTGGTGGCAGATCGCGGCCTTGGTTTGATGCGTCTGTCAGGGCTGCAGCAGCCGGAAAACGTCAGGCGTATCAGGCTTGGGTTAATGCGTTAATCATCAAGGATCCGAACTCTAGAGTTCTGAAGAGGAAATACAATCGTGCCTCCAGATTCTTCAAACGGCAAATTGCTAGAGCAAGGTTTAGGCATGTCGTCAAAATTGGGGATCAGTTGACAAGGTACCCACCAGGCACGCGCAAGTTTTGGGCGCTTTCTAAAGCCACTTTGGGTAACTTTTGCCAGCCAGCCCTACCGCCCCTGCACTCGGGGAATGATTCTCTGGCCCATACGGCAAAAGAGAAAGCCGATCTCTTGGGCACTCTTTTTGCCTCAAACTCGACCTTGAACGACCAAGGGAAAACACCGCCTACCATCCAGCGGTGTCAGAGTTCAATGCCGGAAATAATTTTCCGGCAAAAAACCATTCGACGGTCTCTAATTTCCTTGGATGTTCATAAGTCGAGTGGGCCGGATGGCATTTCCCCAATCGTGCTACGAACATGTGCCCCTGAGTTGACTCCAGTGCTAACGCGTCTATTTCGGTACTCCTATTTCAAAGGCGTAGTCCCGGTCTCATGGAAGTGTGCTTTTGTCCATCCGATCCCTAAAAAAGGTGATAGCTCGGACCCAGCTAACTACAGACCTATCGCCATCACCTCTCTTCTCTCCAAAATAATGGAGAATATCATAAACCGTCAGCTCCTCGCGTACCTCGAGGATCACCAGTTGATCAATGACCGGCAATATGGCTTTCGCCATGGTCGATCGGCTGGTGATCTTCTGTTATATCTCACACACCGTTGGGCTGCGGTTATTGAAAGCAAGGGAGAGGGTCTGGCAGTTGGTCTGGATATGGCGAAAGCCTTCGACCGTGTATGGCACAAGGGGCTTCTTTCGAAGCTTCCTTCCTATGGGCTTCCCGAGAGTTTATGCAAGTGGATCACCAGCTTTCTCACTGGGCGGAGCATACAGGTCGTTCTCGACGGTTTTTGCTCGGACCCCAAGCCCGTGAACGCTGGTGTACCCCAAGGCTGTGTGCTATCCCCAACCCTGTTTCTCCTGCACATCAATGATATGTTGGATATTTCCAACATACATTGTTGTGCGGATGACAGCACTGGGGATGCGGTATATTCCGGCCGTGCAGGTCTCTCTCGGGAAAACGTCGACGAGTGTCGAAAGAAACTTGTGTCTTCTATAGAGACCTCCCTGGGGATGGTCTCAGAATGGGGTGAACTGAACCTCGTCCAGTTTAATCCCCAAAAGACACAGGTTTGCGCGTTTACCACCAAGAAAACCCCATTTGTCGTATCGCCACTCTTCGAGAGCACACCCCTCACCGCCTCGCCAAGTATCAGAATACTGGGACTCGACATTTCGAGCGACTGTCGGTTTCGTGGTCATTTGGAGAGCAAGGCCAAGTTGGCCTCGATGAAATTGGGTGTGATCAATAGAGCGAGGCAGTATTTCAATGCTGGCCAAAGACTTGCGCTCTATAAGGCGCAGGACCGGCCACATATGGAGTACTGTTCTCATCTCTGGTCCGGATCACCCCAATATCAGCTTCTACCTTTTGACCGCGTACAACGGAGAGCCGTACGGATTGTCGGGGACCCGGTGCTCTGTGAACGGCTGGACTCTTTGGCACTGCGTAGAGACGTGGCTTCTTTGTGCGTCTTCTATCGCATTTACAACGGGGAGTGTTCCGAAGAGCTATTTAATCTGATGCCTGCCGCCGAATTTCATCACCGCACAGTACGTCACCGCCTTCATTACCATCCTTACCACCTGGATGCATGGCGTTCTTCTACTGTGCGGTTTGCAAGTACCTTTCTTCCACGTGTCACAAAGATGTGGAATGAGCTTCCTTCGGCGGTGTTTCCAGATCGATACGACATGGGTACCTTCAAAAAAGGCGTTCATTCCTATCTTCAAGGCCGGCAACGCTCTTGTGAGTCTTCGGATGTTGCAAGAGTTCATGGGCGGCGGTGACCACATTTTATCAGTGACCCGCACGCTCGTTTGCCCTCCTTTTCCATAAAAAAAAAAAAAAAAAAAAAAAAAATTGTATATTCTTTAGTTTAGTAAAACTTATTACACAACTAGTAACATATGGTTAGATAATGAATATTTTTTGGATATTTCAGGGTCTACTGCATAAAGATCCATCCAAAAGGATGACATGGTCGGAGATACTGGAACACCCATATGTAAAAGGCCATGTTTTAATTTTACCAGAGGACAAACAAAGTGATTCCCCGTTTACAAAACCTTTGTCTCATAGCCAGCAGGAAGCTAAGTTTCTTCAAGCTGAGAAGATGAGTAAAAATATTAAGTAAGTTAAATATTAAGTTTATATAAAGTAATAACAGCTAATATCTACACATTTATACAGATTTCAGTATTCATGAAAATAATATGTACTTTAGCTATTCTAATTGAAAAAAGTCTTAAATCTTATTAGACAATTAAATAGTTTAAAGTAAAATAATAATCTAATCTTTTCATGAAACCAGACCTGAAACAAAATCCGAAAGTGAAATTAAATCTCAAAATAGAGAACATGACTTAAGGAACGTCCGGGTCATGCAAGCAATGGAATGTGTACCGATGTCTGATGATGACAGTGTCAGAGCTACAAGTGCGTTTAGTGTGAGAGACAGCCTCAAAACTGATGATGAAGATCAGTCACAACCCATAACAGCAGCTAACGCAAGACTCCTACGTCACGAGTTCCATGTGATGAATAACTCAAATTTAGTTGTTTGTAATCTTGAAAATAACATGGCACAGCTAATGGTGGCTAATCAAAGACATGAGTTTAACAAAATGCATAAGATTGATGAAGAAAAACATGAAATACATAAAGAAATCGTTGCTGAATCTGAAATTGAAGCTGTGGATGAGAAAAGAGATGTCGATGATTCGAAACAGAAAACTAAACTACCAGACACTGCATCTCAAAGTTTAGAAAACCCTAAAAGTTCTACTAAATGTAGTAGTGATGTAAGTTCTGGACTCAGTAAAAGTGTTCCGCCGTCATATAAACAAAAAATATTACAATTCTCCAGAGATAAGTTAAGATTTGGTAGCGGGGGAAATAAACTAACCAGAAGTATTAAGAGATCTTTCCACTTTAGTAGAAGTTGGGATAAAAATAAGACTGAACAGAGACGTACCAGTGAACCTGCTTTAGAAGTATCTTCTATTGTTGAGAAAAAGAATGATACTGATAAAGAAAAATGTTCTAAAGAAGATATAGATCAAGATATCGAAAAATGTGAAATTATTGAAGAAGTTTCTGATGAGAAGGAATTAGCTAATAATGATCATGTTTTACAAACAGTTGAGAAAGATGAGAGTAAGTTAGTTAAAATTCACTTCTCTGATATTTCAAAAAAATTTTAATTATGTATTTTCAACGATTTTCAGTCAAGGAACCGTCATCACTGGAGTTAGAAGAGTGGGAGGCATTCTTAAACTCGAACATCACAGAGGTTATGGAGGGCGATGTAGAATCATTAACACAACTGAATATGGTAGAATACATTGTTAATAATAATTTTATTATTTTACAATAATACAATTATTTTGATGAAGTGAACAATACCGGATTATAAATCTTTTCCAAGTTCGTTTTTCTCCCCCCCCTTAATTTTTGATACTAATAAAATTTGTATCGCTTCGACAACGGAGCTATCATATCCCCCCTTTCATAAATATGTACTTTATTTAGGTTTTTAAACTGGTCTTTTCGAAGAAACTGTTGACTATTTTATTAATATTTAATAAAAAAAATATATAGATAATTGCAACTCCTCATGTTCCCGGTGTGTAGGTGTGCATGGTGGTCGGTGTGGTGGGTGCAGCGGCTCGCTGGGGGGGGGCGCGCGTCTGCGCCGCCGTGGCTGCGCTGCTGGCGCTGCCGCCGCTGCAGCACGCGCTGCCACGACACACGCTGCTCACCATACAGGACGTACGAGCCATGCGGCCCTCTCACTCACTCACACCGCACGATACAAAGTGCTTACCATACAAAACGTATCAGCGCCGCATGCTCACTCACTCACATTCCGCAAAAAACACACGATGAAGATGCATCTATCTCACTCACCTTCCCCGCACGACACACACTGTTCACCGTACAGGCCGTACGAGCGCTGCAGCTCTCTCACTCGCATGGATGTGCATTACATTATTCTCACTCTCGCACACCGCACAATACACCGGATTAATGTGAATACATCTGTCTCACTTACGCACTCAGCATAACACTCGTGCTGAATGTGCACTACATCTGTCTCACTCACGCACACCGCACAATACACGGGATGCACGGGATGGATGTGCACTACATGTATCTCATTCGCACACATTGCATAATATACAAGATGAATGTCGACTTAATAAGTCTTATTCGCGCACCACTTGATGCTAAATATTCCTGTTCTGTTCTTTACCCTACTTTTAAAATATTTGTGGTCGTTCAAGTAGACCCAATTCCGTACTTTCAGTAATAATTTTAATATTACGTTTACGTTTTATAAACTATTAAAATTATATTATTTTATATGATCACTTTCGACTTATAAATCTTACTTCATTTTAAAATTTTAAGAGCTAATAAATAATTTGGTAATAAATTTTGTTGCTCAACCAGGTGTACCTTGAGGCGAAAGTCGTTTACAACTTTGTGGCCGCAATAAACACAATCATGAAAGTCACCAAGGATTCTGACAGAGAACTAGAAGACAGGTATGGACCTTTCATATATACAGTACTCAAACATGATTTCCTTACTGTTGCAATTTTATTCAAACATATATTTATAGAAAGTAGTATTGAATCATCAAAATTATTTTTGTTCTAAGATTACGCTTGTGAAAAACAAAATTATATTGATTAACCTGAAAAGTAAATTTTTATCATCTACGTAGTTAATAAAGATGGTTCTATATCTTTGGCAGAATATTTCATATTTAGGTTAGTATGAGCTGATAAAAAAACCCTTATAACCCGTCAGAGCCCGCAGTGTGTCCCGCATGGTGGAAGTGTGCGGGTGGCTGTGCGCGCGCTCGAGTCGCGCCGTGCGTCAGTTCGCAACGGCGGTAGGCGCGCATCTCGCGCATGACGTCTTCACAGACCTACTGGCTGACCGTGGGATATACTTATATCTTTTCTGAATGAATTTTTTGCAATGACAATTACTAAATCCTACTATTGATAAATGTATACGTATTGATGTTTGTTACTTTCACTAAAACACTACTAAAAGTATTTATATAAAACTTATAATATACAGTAATATATTTTACACGTCAGTGACATATATATTTTATGTGTGTGTTATCACATGCATTGTTATATTGGAAAAAAAAATATTTATATAATAATAATTGAAACGATTTTAACTACACTTGTAAAATATAATATAACTCAAATTGAATACTTCAATTTGAGTTGTAAGCTAAAGCTAGTATATGAGAGATACTATAATTCTTAATTATTAAATACATTGTCTTATAAACATTTTCTAATATCAACAATCACATGCTTACATATTGATTATATATTAGTTTTCATATGTAATTGATATGACACTTGTGATAGTCATAACAATTAAATAACTCACTGTCTGACGTAACAAATCAAAATATTACAATATAATGTCCGATAATATCTTTATAGAGACAACTGTAAAGCATATTTATTAAATAACATCTTTTTGAGCAAAAATCAAAATAATTTTTCAATTAGATACTCTATTTATATAAGTTAACAAATACATTTTATCTCAAAAGATATAGGTGGATTATATATTTTTTGATAACAATAAATAGGTTATATTTGGTAGTGTATATTTGATATATTTAGTTTCTATAGAAGTTATTAAATTCATATTCCCAATAGAGGTTCTCTCCTTCTATTCATAGATGGCGCTACTTGTACCATAACATTAAAATTTATTTTCTTTTATAGATATCAAACAACCTCGAATATCACAAAATATTGTGGGTATTCTAATAACAGTACTTCAAGACCTTCCAGAACACGCAGAAGTAGTCGAGAAGATATTATTCTACCGACAAAGTTTCAACTTCTTGAAGCTTCTGGAACATTCTAGCGACGCTCTTAGAATGAGAGTTTGTATTCTCATAAGTTTACTCTGTACTTTTTCATGTACTACATTTTCAGCTGCAATGGAGTCAAAGTGGAGTAAGAAAGAGAGTGCAAAGCTTGAGGCTCTGCATACACATTGTAACGTAACCCTCAACAGGGCGGCCAGACTGGCCACAAAAGAATTGAGTAACATGCCCTTTTATACTACCTAATTATTTTTAAATAATAACTTTTAAAATGTAATATAATAACTAGTATATACAATATATTCTATTATTTATATAGTATATACTAGTTATTATATAATATATAAGCATATATAAGTATTGCGTCTACGCATTATTATTTTATGTTTAAATATTGTACTATGTGATCTTGAAATCTCGAATTGTTTATAGATAATGTATATAAATGGTGCCATAATTATTAGTCTATTATAATATTTTTTATGATGTTCTATCCTTTTTTGATCCTCATATCTAATTTTACAAAATCTATAAATCTATGCATGTTATATTAAGTCTGAGGCCAATAAAATAGAAGTCATATTTTAGTGTGTATGTGTGCGTGTTTGTGTATATGTGAAGGCATATTATAAATTTTTTTTTTTTCCTTTTCTCGCAACAACCAAAATCTTTGAAAGCACTTGTTTGAATGTGAATGTTAGCTAATTTTAACAATAAAAGGCTAGCTTCCATTAAAAATAAACTGACTTAATAATAAATAGCAATCTAACGATATAGACAACAAAAAACAATATCTTTATAATAAAAGTAAAGAAGCGTTAATAAATAAATTTTTAAAAATAGGCAAACGGTCACGTGAGCAATGTACACCTACCAGAAAGCATTACGTCACTTACGACACTTACGTCATTGTTTTACAATTACATAAGACAAATAAATATAAACGTAAACAAAAAATAAGTAAATAAAAGACATGGACTGCCGACAGAACTGAAAACTTCAAACAGTATTTTAAAATTTCAAACTAATTGTTATATTATAAAATTAAATTTCAATTTTTAATCTGATTCTCACATATATCGGCGCTCTGTGCAACAACAATATATATATGTATTGATGTATGTATGTATGTATGTTTTATTTATTAGTTAAACACATTATGTTTCGTAAACACAGCACAAAATAAATACAAGTTAATGAAAATAACAAGTAATATATCCTATTATTTTAACATAGTACTCGTATTCATATTATCATTCAACCTAATTTTCTAAATTATTTTCAGTGTCTGTATTATTATCATCATTTATTTCTACAATATTTTCGGTTTGTATTTGCATTCAATTAAAACTATATAAATTCTTTATTTTTATATATGTACACAACACTAATATTATGTGACACGTGAGGGTTATACCTACAGATATACTGATATCACTACACATGTCGCTGACGCGAACTCACACGGCTATTCAACCAATAAGCGTCATACGCCCAAACATACAATTGGGAACATACAATATACATTACTATAAGCTAAATAATGAGCATCGGAACAGATCGGAAACATTCGTATTAGTAAAAACAAGAAGGTCAAGCGCCACTGTAACATTTGTTTTTCTTGTTTTTCGATGCCTATTATTTATTTATTTTAAAGTACTGTAATGCCGCGGTGCGCGTGGGTGGGCAGCGACGCAGGTAGGTAACACTAGAGTGTTGCTGACGTGAACCCGTGGAATTTTCATTTACTAAATGCAGCTATAAAAGTTTTGACATGAAAAAATGAAAAACTGATTAATTAGTAGACTCGGAAACAAAAATAAAATGTAATTTATAAAGTACTTAAAGTTATCTTTAACTTACATTTTTTTTATTATTCATATAATATAATAGTAATTTTCAATCTCATAACATAATTGAATATTAAAGATAATCTTGTAAAATAATATTTCCTCAAACCCTAATATTAATTGAATTGAATTAATATCAATACTTCATACAATATTTTGTACCTTGTTTTTTTTCTTATAATTAGAAACCTTATGTCACACAAATAATACTATCTATTAATATACATTTTAAACATACATGTATAAACTTAATTTCAATCATTGTTTTTACAAAAATTATACACGGGATTGGTTAAAATAGTTAAATGAATAGCTCAAAAAAAATATGTAATCTTGAAAAGTATTGTGCACATATCATTTTAAATAAAAAAATTCAATGTACTATATTTTATTTGGTGACAGAAAACTTGTTCACATTGCAGATAAAGTCAGGACGAAACGTTAAGTCATGAGAAATCTAATATAATAGCTTGGCATTTGCAAGTAATATTATCAACAAATAGATTTTGAATGACATCATAGTTTGCAAATCTCAACGGATCAATGAACGTATAATTGTCTTTAACGATTACAAAAATAAAATAACCGAACCGAATATATTGAACCGCTTTATTGCAATTGTGATTGTGGTGCATAGATTGCGGTTCATTAACAGTAAGATCAAAAACCTAAGATACGGGTTTCGTTAATGAATTGTTTACTTGTACTCAGTGGCCATTGCCACTGGCAATATTACATAAGACGGATCATCGTCCTCGAGTGGTCGCAGCGTGCATTCACCTATTATGTACATATTCAAATTTTCTAATCTGTGGTCACTGTGTCAGTAAATGGCAAATCCGCATATTTATTCACGGATTATTTATACTAAGATTATTTGAACCCGTTCTGGGTCCTTATTAATGAGCTCTGAGCATGGCGTTATCAGTTCACGCCGCGATTCCACCATGCTCAGAGCTCATGAATAAGAATCCAGAACGGGTTCAAAACTAGACGGGCAACTTCCGATAATAATAACATGGATCACCAAAGTTTACATACAAAAAAATTAATAAGATTCTTGATGTTTTACATGTATTTTTTTTTTTTGGTTCTTCTCATATCAAGGCAGGTTTGAAACCCACGTAGCCATCATTTTTAAGTTGGAGAGTGTCCTTACAAAAGGGCTTATCATACTAATCGAAATTAGTATGATATCAAAATAGGCCTCCTGACTCTTCTAATTGAGGTACACAAGTTATCTCCGATATTGATTCAATATGAAAGAGATATAAATAAATAAATGAAATGTATAATAATAAAATCGTCATAGAATATATACACGCGTCTGTCTGTTTGTCTGCTTAGTTCTTCTGAACTGAACTATGAAATTCATGCAGTTTCACTATGGAGAGAAATTATCTGAAGGTTTTTATGTAGGTCTACTAGATTTTGTAATAAATTTACTAAAGATGTCACCAGCGAGTACATTCATAACTTAAGAATGTCACTATTAAATTAAACAAACACACAGAAGATCACAATATCATAGAATAGAGATTTGTTTTCGTCCCATGTAGTGTTTAAGAGGTTAGTTACCTTGTTCATTTAATGTACCTAGATGTAATTATTCATTACAAAGTAGTTTTAGTGAAATCTTCAGAGGATATCCTAAATTTAAAATTACGTAAAACAAATAGTATCGTGACATGATTACGAATATTATTGTATAATAATAAACATATTATAATTTAAAAGCTGAATCTTTTTATGGCAAATATATAAAAATTAAAGATAAAGTTTATTGTATTTTTATAATTCAAAAGGTTAATCTGTTTATGGCAAATTTATAGATATATCATTCTTCGTGCTGACTGAACAAAAATATAAAATATTTTTAAATTGAAGCCGTGCACTTACTAATTTTCTTTAACACATCTTCAAAGTGAAAAAATACACGAGACATTTAGACTGGTTTAAGGATACACGTGATTGTTTTTTCATAATCTACATATATTTGCAGTTCTCTTACAATTTTTACCTGTTTATGAAGCTGAATAAGTTCGATCTTTTGGTTTAGTAATTTTGAGATCCCTTATTTAAAATGGCAAAAAAAAGAAAAAATTTGAGTATAAAGGTACATTTATTATTATCAGTTTCGGCGAAGATTTTAGTTTAGTTGCCTTTTAATAATACTGAAAGTATTTAAAGTTGATTTTATTATAACTAAACTACGAGATACCAATATATCATATATTTATGTATTTATTGTACTTGAAGTACTATAATATAGAACTATGAAATATATTTCGATACTAAAGAAAGGAGCATAAATAACCAAGTTTTTCGTATTTAGGACATATATAACAGCATTTCCTTTATTTTTTTAAAAAATATTTTTTGATGAGAAATCATTTATTTGTAACTTGCGAATTCGGTCCTTAACAATGAATACCAATATTGTATTATTTTTAGAATAATAAATACAGTCTTTTAGTTAAATTTAACAAATAAGTATTCGTTTGTTAAGTACAATAGTCACATTTTTTTTTTCTTAATTTAAAATAACGTGTAAAAGAATTAATGTTTTATAAACGTTAAGAGAGAAACGTCAAACCATAGTTCAAGGAATATACCACTACTTAACGAGAGCTCTAGAAGCAGTTTCATCAAGAAAAACCTCCAAGAAATTCCATTGACTTTATTTGAACTAATATATTAGATTATTTATAGTATGGGCTATTTTTTAACTAATGCACTTTTTTAAAAAAGTTCTTAATTGTACCTCTTAAATGCGTTGCTTTTAAAAATGAGACGAGCATATATTGAATGTCTAGGCACTAATTAATTTGACAGAACCAAATTAGGATCAAGTATACTGTGTTCTTATTATTTGAAATTGAAAGAAATTGTTCTAATTGTGTAGATTATAATATGCGAAATTTTTATAGTTTTCTTAAGACAGATGCAAGTAATGAAAAAGTAAAAATATATATTCCATATAATTTTTCGAAAATACCAAAAATACGAAAATAAATTAACCTAATTTTGACGTATTTTGAATTCAATTTATTATGACAAAAAGTTTTCATTTCAAACATCTGCTATTTTTTTATAAAATTGATATAGCTGTATAAAATTGAATTTAAAAAATATTTATAATAATAAGATTTATTTGAACGATCACTTATATCTCTTTTTGAATTTGGTTGTCAATATTTTATCTATAGGTGCCGTTTCAGTCTTAAGATTACGGTATTTTTTACGATAGCGAATTTCGTACCAGAATTCGTGCAGGCCAATCACGTAGATATTTGCGCGATCATTGAACCATACTATTCAGTGTACCAATGGGTCATGAGTATTTTGACAACGCGCGGAAATTATCTAATCGGCACGCGCCCGAGGACGTGGGGCCAACGACACTTGGAACCGTTGGCTTTTTGACTCAATGAAAGTGAAATTAGTTTAACACTACCACTGATAGCAACAAATTATAAAATAAAATAGGGTATGGCTGTTGTTAAGGTACTTGTCTTGGTTTTAGGTCTGTCTATCACACTTTGTATCGATCTACACATAAATATGTTATTAGTATATTATTATTGAACAAAACTAGAAGTCTAACTCTCTACTATAGCATATAAATCTTGATTTGGAATACTTTTGAATTTACAAAAAGAAATCATTTGAAAGTTAAGTTAATAAATTAGGATTAAAATTATTTCTATACCTGCCCTACCACAACGTAAAATTTTATATTTATTTTTTAGTCGACATCGAGAAGCGGAGTGGCGTTCACTGAATTGTAAGCAGGTCTTTGACCGCTCAATACACGAACAGATTGCATATCATATTGGAATCGGTGTAACCTAGATAGCATAGGTTTGGTAGATTAAATTTGGAGACGATTATTTTTTAAACTATCTGTTCTAAAAAAATATAAAAAAAGACAGTCTTATAAAACACTAACATTATGATTCATAAAGAAATTCATATTTCAAAATTTTTTAAAAGTAATTATTTTTTTTAATTGTTTTAAAATAGTCAAGTAATTTGCGATAATACTTGACTAACGAAAGTTATATATATAGAAAATCACGTAAGTTTAACTACAAAAATATATAACCATGAAAAGTTTATTAAATTTTAAATGGATATCGATAAATTTTTCATTTTATAATCATTTAATATTTATTCGGATGTCAGAATAATTATTGTAAATAAAAAGTTTAATGTGGTTACATAATACCTTTCTTTTTTGTATTTTATTCAACCGTCATATGTATAGTTGCGAAATATTTAAAAGTTAAAGCTTTTTATATATATTTTTTTGAAGTAAATTAATTTAATATACATATAAATCAAAAAAGATCTGCATTCTTCAAATGAAGGGTCTGGACAAACAGACAGAGGACATAGTGATGTTATAAAGATTCCATATTTTCCTTTTAGGATAAGGAACTAATTATAATGAAATATTTTTGCTGATTATACCTTATATGGAAGAGGAAGTTATATATTATATAAAGTAAAATACATAACTCAGTTTTGATCAGATTATTTAGATTTTAAAAAAATATTAAGGAAATATTATTCTATAACCATCATTTAATAATGGCGGCAATAATCACTACGTATTTCTATATCAGATACTATTTTGACAGTTGATCAAAGAAGTAATAAAACAAATATATGAAAAAAAATAATTTTACAAATCATGATTTTTAATTTCTTTCTATTGGCCAAAATAGACAATGAGTTTAAATTTAAAGAATTGACTAATTTAAAAAAAAAATCATAATGGAAAATTGCATCAGGAAAAACCACAGTATAATAGCTCCCCGATGTTTGAGTCACATGCATTACCACAAATAAAAGATATAAGATCATTGACCTGCAGCTAAATTACGACAAACGTACAAAAATGTCTGATACATCAAGAAATATAGACAAATCAGGTAAACGGAAATATCTATACTAATATTATAAAGCGAAAAAGTTTGTACGTTTAATAAATAACCGACTGGATAAAAAAAAACTGATAATAATAAACAATTCATGGGAAAGGCTGTAAGCTATTTTAATTTATTTCTATTAGTATTATTTTAATAGTAAATAAAATAATCATCCGTGGGTGGAGCCGCGAGTAACAGCTAGTCTAAATAAAATAATAATTAGAGATTGCGTCGAACCAATAACAACCTACACGTGGTAACTTTATTACAATAAATTGTCAACGAACGTCCTTGCGAGGTGAATGAACCCGGAAAATTGTATGTCATAGTGATGATAGATATCTCCGTTCTTATGTAAGTCCTTGATTCATGATAATGCGACCTTCGGCAATGCCCCATTGAAATACAGATTACAGATTGAATGACATATATCTAGTACGTAACTCCCGTGTCTAGAGATAGAGTCAATGTACTGTTACGTAAAATACATCGCGAAATGTGTTTGTGTTGTGGCTTTGACTAATGCTTGCGCTCGCGTTTAGTAAACCACCTGCTATTAATATATATCACTGATATATTTATGAAATTTCACAATATAAAGTAAATTCTTAAAAACGTTTGATTATTTAACAATAGAAAAAGAAAAAAAACAGTTTTAGTAATTCTTATATTGTTGGTTATTTCTGAACAAACCTTTTTTTTACATATATTTGTAAAGATGCACCTGCATATTATTTGATCTTAACATTTTAATGATTAACTCCCTTACTACTAAAAATATTTAAACCTATATAGTACGACATATTTTGTTTTGTCACTGTCACAGCTATGACGTAAATTGTAAGTGAGAAAGTAACTGACAATAAGTTTTACTGTTTATAAATATTTTTATAAGGCAGGAAAATTTTAAAATAGAATTATAATTGTTTTACAATGTACAAATATGACTTGTTTGTTTTAAATTACAAATGATTACATAAGATAGTTGTTATGACATAACGGCTTGTCATTGTAACAAAACATGACAGAATAAACATTTTTCATCTTAGAACAGATTATAAGTAAAAACAATCATGACTCGATATTATGAATAAACAAAATTATTATTATTTTTAAAACAAATTAAGTAAAATAATCTTGACAATACGATACCACATTTGGATTGATTGCTTGGCAAACGAGATGACCAATGATTGGCCACTTATCGGCAAATATGGGCGTTGTACAAATTCAATGTCACCATGAGAAACATAGATGGATGTAGAACAGGATCAACAAACATCAAGAGACATAAGTATATCGCCCTGTCTTCTCTCAAATCTAACTACAATAGATAATGTACTTTAATCTACTGTGAGAGGCGGTACCACCACGTTCAACCCACCCGTATACAAATAAAAATATAAAATTAAATAATCATTTTCATCTTTATAAGTAAAATAATGACAAAATTGACATAAATGAAAATTCTGAAGAATTTTTTTTAATCCACAAGCAACTTAACAAATAAAACATTTCATAGAAAGACTGTCAAATCCTTATTACTTTATAATAGTATTGTAAAACAGAATTAATCTATCGCTTGATTATCTTCAATCAAGTAGTATCAAGTATATGGTCCGGCATCCATGATTAACATCTTGATGACTTTATTTTAGTTTTAATGCCTTATAAAGAAACTTGCCAAGTCCGTTCCATAAACCCACATAGATTCTCGATCAGCGAGAATTAGTGTATTTAGAGTGTTTAGTGTATTTAGAGTCAATTATCTCGTTAGTGCAAACATCTTTAATGAAGTTTACTTTCGGATAAGTGTAGAGTTAATGGGTATGTCTATTATTTGTTGGATATCATTTATTGAAACAATTTTTTTTATTTGACGCTTGTGAATTTATTATTTAATTATTTTAATTGAAATTCTTTTTGATATTTTGTAATTATATAGCATAGCAATAACTGTAGCTTCCATGAGTCGACTTAGCCAACGTAACACCATGTCATAGTTTGACCTAAAGTAATCTATTATGTTCTGAGAGTCGTGCGAAGGCGGAAGTCCACATCCTAACTCTTCATCTACTTTACTCATTCCTAAAATGCAAAAAAAGATCTATAAAGTTAACAAATCGTTATTATTTACAATAATTACGATTTGATTAAGCAGAGCATCGAAACTTGTAGTTTTTTATAAAATTTATTTAGTCTGTTAGTCTGTTTATTAGTGAGGGACAAATCTTGGAACAAATTTTTGAACCAGTTAAATTCTACCGATTTAACTGTAATACGGATATACCTTTAGTTCTGATGATAATGCACGTAATGTATATTGTTATCAATCTAAAATGGCAGTCGCAACAAAATGGCAGATTACATATTTTTTTAAAAAAAAATCTAAGATGGCAGCCATTTCTAAAAAGAGGGGTAAATATTTTTGTTGAACACGCCCAATATGGGTAATAAAAAGTTTGAAGAGTATAATACAATATACCATAAAAATTATATCAAGATAAAACAAGCTTGAAGAAAAACTTGTATTTGATTTCTTTTTAATTGTGCATTAAACTATTCTGCCGTAGACGTAGTTTGATCGCTTTCTTTTTTTTTTTAATGTTGACCTTGTTTTCATCTGTTGTTTATTTACCAAAGTCCATTATTTCAACTAATCCAGAAATTCTTTTAAACTTCAATATTCAACAATGAAAGAGTGATTAGTTAAAATCGCTTTTCATTTTGTATTCTAAGTAAATATTTTTGTAACATTCATTAAGTTGATTAGTTGACTAACGAAACTCTTTGGTTAAGGCAAAAGAGTGACAGCGAGAAGAGACGAACACAAGTACACTCGCTCTCGGGATGGAAAAAACAAAAAGTAAGTTTTGTTATATTGTGTTTATTTTGAAATAATAAAACCTTTGTAAAATTTAAGTGATACTGAAGTAAGCTTTTTGTTTTCAGTTTTGTTTTCAGTGTTTAATTTTTTCAGTTTTAGAATCAGATATTCGAATTAGTTCCAAACTAATTGAGCAACTTCCAATATGTTTGGAATAAGGACAGCCGTATATAAAAGTGCTTATAAAATGTATTAATGAGGTCATATTAGAACACTATTCATAGAACTAAAAAACAGGGAATAATATATGCTTAACATAAAAGTATATGCTTTGTATAAATGAACAAATGTTTCAATGTTCCAATATACTGTTATATATTAAATGAAAAAACACCATCTTATGGCAAAAAAGGACAAATCTGTGACGAAAATATAAAAATTAAACGTTAAAGAATGCTGTAAGTAGACATACCGCATCCAATCCATCTGTTTATCTTGAGAGATATTTCAAACAATCTAGAATATTACTCAATATTCATAATAAACAATTAAAAATGATGGTATTTGTAAAAGAAATATAGATGTCAATTTAAACCACTACACTACTCAAAGGGAAGCTATGATTTGCTTTACAAAATTCTAGATATATAGCAAAAAAGTTTTTATATTTCTTATTGATTTTTTCTTATTAGAAGCTTATATAAAACGTCTATTTTATTTATAAATTAGATTTTATAGACTGGAGATAGGTATCAATTTGTTAGTATTATTACAATATTTTCACTCTTATAAATATATATATATAGTTTTTGTTACATTTAACAGGAAAAATAAGTTGAAAAAAGTAAATAATTATTAAGGCATACAAATACTCATATTGTTAAAAGTATGATAAGTTTTTATATAAGTTTGTATATAATCAGCTGCGAACTCTAAATAGTTTTTGTCAAATCATTGAATGGAATTCATCCGCCATTATGCCTGGACCTCGTTTTTATTTCTATTATATAACGAATGAATAAAATTTCGGCTATTAAAAACATCGACCTTGTAATTTGTAAATCAAAGGGCAGAAGGGAACCATTCAATGTTATTTAATCAACTTGACCCGAACTGCAAGTTCAAGGTTTTAAGCGTTCGTTCCTTTGAAGGATAATTTTAAGAATTTTTTAAACTAAATCTTTGAAAGAACCATTCCTATATTCCCAAAGATTCGACCTTATTAAGTCAAGAGTAGCTGGTATCCAGTCCAAAGGTGTATATTTGTTCCAACCTTGGCACGAACTGCACACAGACAGACAAAAGGCCTTTCCCCACCTTATTATATGCAGTAAAGAAGTAAAGCTTTAATGGAAAATTTGCAACTGTTCGTAACCCTGGTATAAATAGCAATACAAGACTAACAACGTGACAAACAAACTATCCGAGATAAAACACGTGTAAAGCAATGTAATTATGTTAATTAATGTCACGTTCAGTTACTTAGAATGCAAGAAAGATCAACATTATAAAGTGCTGGGTAAATTTATTCAATATGTTTAAATATATAAATATAATAATAAATTGTTTGGTCTTTTTAAAGAGACCGTACCTTAAGCTTGCCACGTGTAAGCGACCATACAAATTCCAAAACCAGAACGTCAAGGTTGTAAGGGATGAATAGACTCTGTGCTCCCTGCGCTTGCGCATGATTGACGTCAACTCAATGTGACCTCGAAATTCCGTTAAGATAAACTTAAGTAATTCATTTAGCCGTGTATTTAATTTAATGCATCGCTGCACAACGGTTATTTATTCTAACTATAAATCTTGACGTGATTCAAAGTTTCTTGTTAGCTTCAGAAGTTTAAATAATAGAACCCTTTTTATAGGAAATACAATTTTTTGTTACCAATGATCATAAGGTTTCATGGTTTTCGCGATGTATTAACTATAAGTTTTATTTCTATGAATGCTATATGAGTTTTACCAAGATACAGTCATAAAGTTACTGTTCTTAGAATTTCCAAAATGATAAAACCATAAAAAACTAATTAACATAATATATTCAAACGTTACCATTTTTAAAGATAAGTTAAACGATTTTATATCTGTAATGATAATAATTGTATATGATTAAATAAAATATTTCTATATAGATATAGTATTTGGGAAAAAAAAATTCTATATATCAATCGATTCAGAATTTTATACTGAATCTAAAAAACCAATACTCATGACGAGCCAATATTTTCTGTAGAAGTTATGAGGGAATAACTACAAAATACCCAATAAAGTAAATATATAAATAAATAAAATAAAATATTAAAACATCTGTTTGATAAACGACAAGTTCACGACTGACTAGTAAGTGAATGTTTTCTTTTACAGTGTTTTTGATTAAAGGTCTTTGTGATGATGGGCAGTAATTCAATTTATACCGGTTTTCCCGATTAAAACAAAAATCTGTTCTTATCATTTTTTATTGCAATACTATGCAAAATATTTTTTTGTTAATTACATAACACTAAAGTGGAAGAGTTCGCCACCGCCCACGCGCTTTTGAAATATCAGAGGTATAAGAAAACCATCTCTCCCTTAAGATTAGATGACTGCTTTTCTTGTTATATTGGAATGGATAGTATTTACGTGAGTACAGCCTCATAATAATATATGATACTTTTGGATCACGAAAGTTTAAAAAAATATATAATACTGTGAACTGTGGTGAATATTACAAGTCCATGAAATATAATCTTTAATAAAGTACAGTTTATTATAATATTTAGACGAGACTATTAACACATTAGAACTTTCAAGATTTATGACTACTTTTATATATATTAAAAAATTGTCCGGCTGTTCTCACGTATTTTATCGGAAATGGCCCCACTAGTTTCATACTCGTTTGGGATCCATGAGTACGGAGGATTCTATGGTGTGGACTGATATATCAATGTATGTATGTAATCCATAAATCCTCTTAAATGTAAATATAAATATTATATATAAAGTGGTAAAAATTAGTAGCAGTTCTTAAATATTAAATTTTCTGTAACTTGTAATTACTAAACAATACAAGGAATAAAAATGACTTTAAAAGGAAGTCCTAGCTTACTTCAGAAGTAGTTCATACTTTTTGAAGGTCATTCACATCAATAATATGAAAGCTTGAAAAACTAAATGACATTGTGACGTCATTGTTTCGCAAGCTGTTACTCAAGCTATCAATGTTATAGTGAATTTCGGTGGTAAATTATAACGAATTTCTATTCAATGAGTGTGTTATTATGTAAGGGTCCCTTTGTAAATTTTCTCAACAAATTTGTTTGACATTATGCACAGTTGGTTCTGTGGCGAAATGAAGTTAAATTTCCACATGCATATTAAAGTCAGGGACATTTTAGTTGTTTTTGTATTGCAAATTTTCGATCCTCATTTTAATATTTGACTAGATTTGCAAATTATTCGCGACCTTAGCACAAGTAAGTCAATAAAAAAAGCAATGGACCTGAGCGCGACCCCGGCTATTATAAGGATATAATTGATATAAATGACCGTAACATATACAAATACATTCGTAACTAAGATATACAATATATGTAACTAAAAATAGACAGCTAGATTATAAAATAATATTCTAGAAATAGGCCATGAACAAGGTTCGATATCATATAACAATAATCAAGCAACTGCGAATATATTTTCATAATTGATGTCAATGATTAAATTATATTTATATAATATTAATAATAATATTTATATAAATTAAATATATTTTCTTATTACTTAATATTTGATTTAATATTATATATATAAGGTACGTTAAAATTTAAAATTACAGATTATATAAACAATGGCGTCCGTTGAAATGTCATCATATGAGTTGCACTTAGCTAGAGGGCCGTAACTCTTTTGTTTATGTATCCAACTCACAATGAGGTCAATACCGTCGGTTTGTCATTACTAAGGTGCTCTCGACGGCCTGATTCAGGGTTTTATACTCGGTATTATATAGGAATTTAGAGAGATTCGTGTTTTAAACCTATGAGCCTATTGTAATTATATTCCTATTCATTTTATTTATATTTATATTTATATATATATATATATATATTTAATAGGTCTAATGTTGAAATTTTGATTAAAACGCATAATTTTTAATAAACCCAAAAAAAATTGTGGCTTGATATCTTGGTAAGAAAAATTGAAATTCAAACATTTCTCTTAAGCATGAACTCCATTTAATGATGACATATTTAAAAAGACATTTTTAAAACTATCATATATTTAATATATTTGATACATTTATTAAACATATAACATATAAATAAATTTCAATCCTCAGGCTTAATTTAGCGGATTTCCGAGCAAGAGTACAAAATTTTCAAATTCATCCAGTAGTATCGGAGCGTGTTCAAACAAACTTCAGTTTTATGTTAGTATGATTGCTGGTCTCGTGTTTATACTCGTGACTTAATGTACTATTTACGTGTTTGATATCGATAGTACAAATGATGCTTCTCGCTTTGATTAAGGCAGCTTGCAGCCAAAGGTTTTTTATTTATTTTCATATAAAATAAACTTTAAAATTGTCATAATATTTTTTTGTAAATCAATACATTATTTTAGTATTCTTATTTAAAAAAAGAGAAATATTGCATAGATAAATGCTGTTAGGTGGTTTGTTGAAATGTGTTTCTTTTGTAAGGGGCTTTACATGCATGTGAGATTTTCAAGTTTTTTATAATTATAGCATTTTAGGTTTATATGTTATATTTTATAATTAATTTAATTATTTTTTTCTGTCTGTACATTATTTAGTTTTAAGATAAGTTCAGTATATATTTAGAAATAAGATAAGTTAAAATTATATTAATTTTAAAAAGCCAGTCTAAAACTTTTAATAGGGATGAAAAATTTATATTACTATGGATTTTTTTTCTTTTATTTCTACAAAAATATATGGGATCTCTATGATTTTTAGTCTATGATCGTTTCAATCTAAACCATACTTTATCGAAAAAAAAAATATAGATAGTATAAAATTTATTATAGATATAAAAGAGAAAAATTTATTCAATTTATCCAAATAAAAAAGAAACAAAAAAAAAAGGTAAGCTTGTTTCTGTGTCAAGTGAAGGTTAAAACTCATTAAGTTATTTTAGTTATAAAACTATGAGAAGATTTTTTGACACATGTTAAAATAGTTATTTTTCACTAATTCATAACAGTATACATACATACATGTTGTTAGTAATTGCATGTAAATTGTCGGCTAGTACAGCCGTCCTTGCATCGTAAAATTGGCGTGCACAAATGCTTCCTGAGTATATCATTAGCGAATGAGTTGCATAACTCTGCACGCGCAGACACTAGCCGGCGCCAGCCTGACATTAGCCTAAGGTCAAGGCGAACACTACAGTATCCTTGTGACGTCACAGAGTTGCACAACTTGCATCATTTTTATAGATATCTCTAGCTCTTCTAATAGGCTCTTGACATATGACTTACTAAGTGTATTTACTAAGCGTTTTAACGAACTTAGATGATAAAATTCACTCTATTCAGAACTGGTGTATGTTGTATAGACGTAGTATATTTACTAAGTGTATTAACAAACTTAGATGATAAAATTCACTTGATGTATGTTATGTTTTGTTTCTCTAAAATTTTAGTTAATCCAAAATTAAAAATAGTCTTATAGCTTCTTCAATTTTTTAAATAATATTTCATGTTTTTCCATATAAAAGACATATTTACACGTGTCTAGTATGTTAACTGTTTTGATAAATAAAGACATCAAGGTTTCTACAAGTAGGAAGTCGTTCCGTTTCATCATTACTGACAATTGAGAATTAAATAAATATTACTACATATTTATATTATTATTATTATTGTAATTGTCTAATTACAATAATAATACTACAATAGTTATTTTTTTTACAAGTGCTTATAACAAATTATATTTATTTCAATTAATGTTAATTAAAATTTAAATTTGAGATTTATGATATACATATCAGATAGGAATATATATTATCTTAGTAATCTGATATTATTTTACAGTGTACCAGATTTCAAAAAAAATTCTCAGGTAATTTCAGAGCGATAACTTATCAAAAAAGTACGAATGGAAAGAATAAGAATATATAAAAAAACCTAAATGTACAGATTTGGTTTAGTTAAGTTGAGGTACGAAATAAAATGATATTTTTTAAACTAACATTACTTGAATATTTTTAAAATATATTTGTCCCAAAACGTAAACAATATTTTGTGTAACAATAAAAATCACTCTTTATTATCAGATACGCTTCTTTTCATTCCATTGACAGACCGTGCGGGTGCGCGTTGGTCCATCGCGGTGTGAAGAAGTGTGCATCTCAGGTAGTAGTAGTAGTAGAAGAATGCATCTCAGGTATAGGTTTATGGGTTCCCTTTAAAATGCATACACACGCTCATCTTTGTTTATAATTCTATCCCTACCGAAAAAAATTTGAAAGGAAAGTACTTTTGAAGTATGTTCTACAAATAAACTGATGATAGTTTTCGAGTGACCAAGATCTTTAAGTAGGTTATAAAGAGGTTTCGCTGTTATACCCTCGCTCCTCTACTGAGTACAAATTATTCCTGGTTAGTTCGTTGGTCAATTCGTAATACCTGTTTATTTTAATGTTATCTTTGGGGATGTTTATTTCCCAGGGAATAGTAAACTCGATAATAAAACTATTTTTAAGTGTAAGACAGACACTTACATCTCGTCTACCCGTGAACACGATTGTTGCAAAGCATTCGAAACGTTGGGTTAAAATTGAAATGTAATCAAATTGTACGCGAGTTTTAATCCGTATAAAATAGTTTTATTTCAATATTTTATAAGTATTACGCGCTTTAACTATCTAAAGTACAGGAATAGGTCTCTATAATGAACCAGCAATATCCTCATGGATTTCATATTGTGTCCCATACGTGTCCATCATGAGAGTCCATGAGTGTCCGATCCGGAGCCACTTCTAAGATAGAGTGCGGCTTCTCATTAAAAATTACAATATATTTGTATAATTTCAATCTGATACGAGTATTTTGTCACGAGTATTTTGTCATTAAAAACCAATATTCAATATTATTTTTATTATACAAATTTTTCTTACTATCTTACATGTCGTCATTAGTTTATTCTTAACATTAAATTTAAATAACATTATCATATATTAATTTATTATAGTTTTAGGGATATTTTTATCACAGGTCACAGGGGACGAATTTTTTTTTTGTAAATCAAGTTGGCAACGTCTGCGCAGTTCCGTCTAGACGGCATAAAACTAAATGGATGGATGTAGTTAACACTATGTGGCAAGATATTTAAATAAAATACTCAAACGATTTAGTTTGAATATATTAAAACTAAAACAATGCTATAAAATTAGCAAAGATTTTTTCTATTCCTATGAGTTATAATGAGGTAAGTGAAAATTATCATTAACTAGCTGATACTCGCGGTTCAACCTGCGGATTTTATTTTTATTTATTAATATAATAAGACGCAATAGTCTATATATCATTATAAGATAAAAAAATCTAATCTATCCAGCTATTTCGAAGTCCCAGTTATTATTGCGTTCCACCAAACTAACAAACAAACTCTTCAACTTTATTATTTTAATATAGATAATGATTATTGATGATATTATATGACGAAAGCTTTTACTTTTGTGTACAAGTCAGTAATCAGCAGGTCAAGGTCGTATCCAAAAAGTGGTTTGGCGCCCCGAGCACATTCTCACCATCCGACAGTTCATAAAATGTCTGCATCCATAATGTTACAACGTAAACTAATTATATTATTATACCAAATTCTCAAAACTGGTATACTGACACCTACACATAAAACGCAGGTGTGTTTATCATTTTGGACAGCGAATTCCACAAATAAGAGGAGATTGACATTGAATCACGTGTTAAAATAATATTCCTTATAAGGCAATATTGATTCGCTATCGAGTTTTGTGTAACGAGAAACACGAGGACAATTTGCATTGAATATGCGTAGGATTTTTTATTATCCAAATTGAGGGCGCCTTCCCACCCTTGACCTGTGGCTGCGCAATTTTGGCTCCAGAACCGCGACGGACCAAGGTTACTTCTTTGGTCATCTTTATCCTTGCCAAAGCTAAATGCTGTTTTAAAATTATTTGTATACGTTGCTTCAATTGTGCAAGGTCAATATTTAACTTGCGAATTCACGTTTCTTAATACTTACACTATTCTTAATAAACGTTTTATTATTATTATATAAAATTTATTCGGCTATTATCCGGCTGCACTTACGTAAATACTATCGGAATCTAGCCGAACAAATGCGATAGTGTTTACGTAAGTAAAGCCGGATAATTACCTATAATAAAAATCAAGGATAATAGTTTAAATACAATTAAATATGCATAGAGTTCACGCCGCGATATCGCCATGCTCTGAGCTCATGAATAATTCCGATACTATTTACGTGAGTACAGCCGGATAATTATATAAATTAATAATCATGGATCAATGCAAAAAATATTATTAAATGTGATGTTTTATCAATATTTATAGTAAAGTCTCTCAAATAATTAAATCTTTTTTACGTAAGACATTCTGTTCCGCATTGCCGCTTCTGTTTACAATATCGGGTTCAAGCGCCGGCCGTGAAAAACTAAAATCGTAGATGATAACATTAAGTGCCCTTGTGTTATATATTTTGTTACGTAATTTAGTTATATCTACACGACCTTAGACACAAACGCCTGACAAATGAAATAAATAGTATACATATATTATAATTACTTTATTTATATACTTCACAAGAAATGAAAATGATATATAAAGTTACAATAAAATTAGGAACATACAAAAGGCGGTCTTATCGCCAGAAGACGATTTATCCCAACAACCTTAGATTTAGAAAAATTATTAACTTATCTAATAAATGTGGGTAGATGTAAAATATAATAAATATACACATATATAGAAATGACATACATACTAATAAATAATATATTTTAAAAATAATATGATTTAATAAACTTAAAAATATAAAAATAAGTTTATATTTACCTAATATTAGTATACTTACACCAATATCAGCGAGGGGGGCCCATCGTAAGTGACAGATGGATGAGTGGTAAACAACCAACTTGCATTTTAGTCTTTTTTTACTAATCGTACTTTATTTTCTCCAAATACATCCTTTGATTTGTCACACGATGCTACATCATGTTGTTTTCGAGGTCTGCCGCCCCCAGCAACCCCTACCTGGGGTTTCAAAATTTAGTCAATAATTAATATTTCACCTACGTTAATTCCACACTAAGTTTGGGCAAAATAGGTAGGGCAGTTTTTGAAAAAATCGTTTCGAGTACAGACGGGCAAACGGCCGGACGGGCATATCGCAACAGTATTATGTTATTTAGATTTACAACCACAATTGCTTAGCAAATAAATTATTAGTATATCTAGAATGATTACCACTTTACTATAGTTATAGTTAATATAATATATATTGTATAATTACGGTATTATTGTAGTGTATTGTTCTCAATGCTATCTTACTTGGATACAAACTTTGCTAACGTGAGAATATCTTTGATCGTGAGTATACAAAAGATTTGAAGCGTAGATAGCAATTTTTATTGTTGGTAATACAGTTGGATTTAAGTAGAATTATATATCCTAGCTGTTACTCGCGGTTCCACTCGGTGACGAAGGATTTTTTCACTATTAATATAACTATCTAAGAGTAACACTATAGCCTTTCTCAAGAAACTGTCTATCATAATCAGATAGAATTGTTCAAATCTATCCAGTAGTTTGAAAGAAAGAAAGCAATAACATTTATTCATGAACAAAACACAACATTGACAACATCACAAAATTAAAATACGGAAAAAAATATATAAATAACACTTAATGAAGACAAAATTAAAATTTAAAAACACAAATGTTATTTATATTATATAACAAAAAAAAAAAAATTAAATATGTGCCAATATTGTATGATGTCAAGAAAAGGGCATAACTCAGCATTCGTACAAGGCGAAGTTTACCTCATACACTGAATACATACAATACAATACATTTTATTTCGAAGATTAGCACGTTTAAACAAACAATCTTTTCAATATAATATTAGTATATAAAATTATATATTAAAAACTATTTATTAGTAGCGTGCTACTAGATAACCTTCCTCAAGAACCAGCCTATAATAATCAGAAGTTGTTTGAATCTATTCAGCAGTTTCGAAAATTTGCGTGTATAAGCAAACAAATATATCTGCATTATAATAATAGTATAGATACATAAAATTATATATTAAATACTAGTTTGTTATCATAATTAATTTAGATATAGGTAAAGATAATATAATCATCTGCAGTTTCTATCCGCAGTATGTTCTCGTAAGATCAAAGAGAGCCAAATTTTGCCGCAACAGATTTATAAGCAAAGCACGTTTTAACACCAGCTGGCTGTATGCCTAATACATTATTGATCTATTGTATTAGAACTTCAAGAAAAAATGTGTTGATATCATTTATATTTAAAAGAGCTTAAAAACCTATATAGCAATAATAAAAAAAACGTATTTTATTATTTTAAAAACAATATTATTGATATTTTTAAAAAAGACTGAAAAAAAAATATACGAGCTGGATTCGAACCCAAAACTTTTGGGAAATTGAGCTATGATAACTATCAATTTGGCTAATGCATCACCAGCTTCCATCTAAAATTTAATAAGCTGAACATGTGTACATTCAAAAAAACAATTTCAAACATTAATAATATTATCAATAATAAAATATATCTACAAATATCTTTACGAACTATTTTATATGTACCAAGAAATGATTATTATCAGAGGTCCAATAACATAAATTTGACAATTTTAAATAAAACTACGTAGTTGACCGTGAACCCAATGACCTGTTTACTGCCGTCTATTATAATAAATTATAGTGATATCAATTCTTATAATAGGTAGCGAGGTAGCTTCTAAGAATAGGTATTGTTACCTACCTCGTGTAGGTACTGTACTTCCTCGGAACTATATTGCGTTTGCAGTGTACATTATTATTATTTATATCAATTACAAAAAACTACTACTCAGTAATTATATTACAATTATATAAGATTCAGTTACCAAACTATATCTTTATCTTGTATCTTAATTATAGGTATCGATTTAGTTAAGTTACATTTTTATTATATATTCAACACAAACAAACAGTCAAACAATTACAATTACGTAATAATTCATAATTACAGACAAAAAAATTATATATAATTTCAAATCAAAGGTCATTGAACTTTCATTCATTAAATCGAGTGAAAAACATTGTTATGTAAGTTTGTTTATTTTATGTCAATAAACTTTACTCGCGTTTCAAGTTGACTCACTAAAGTTTGTGTCCAGCCGAACGACTCAACTTCACTGGTTGCGTAAAACCCATTGCTTGCGTAAAATGAAACGACTCATATCACATCCTGTGGAATTCACAATTGTAGACGAATAGCAATATAATAAATAGTAAGTTAAATGATTTTGGATACGTCAATTCAAAAATAAGAGAAAACAACAACAACAAACAATCTCAGACAGTGTATTATTCAGAGGTACAGATGTTGTGTGGCAAATACATCGGATGGGGACCCTATTTAACCTATGCCCACGGCCTTTTTAGGCGGGGCCCCTTTCGGTTTGGGGCCCGTACCATGTTGCCGTTTTGCCACCCATTTGTTACGCCACAGAACTCAGAAAACCAATAAAAAGACTATATAAAACTCCGAATGGTTAGTCATTTGCAAAACATGTAGTCTGTCTGTAACATGAATAAACATATACTATATATATTCCTCTATGTATATGTTCTGATTATGGGTAGACCAGCGTTCACTAAAAACTGAACAGATTTAAATTCAAAAAACTATTTAATATTATTTGCAACATTTATTTCAAATGATACCTATTTATCATTTTTATTAATTGTAGTGTAACTTTAGAACAATCATTAGCAATTACTTTAATATCCATTATTTGAAAACAATAATTAACCTTAAAATACTAAAACTAACTAATACATCGATATTACAAAAATATTTATTATTAGTACAAACATATTTATTATATTCTCAAGTACCAAAATCTTAATTAGGGTAATTATTTTATAAATATAATCAATTGTATCTTTTTTTAATATTAAATGTCAATATGGGACAATTAATACTATTCGACAGAGATGACTAATGCCTATATTTTCGAAGGTTTTATTTTTAATCTGTGACTTGTCAAAAAACGAAGCTTATACTAGGTGTTACTCACGCACGATTGCGTTTATTTAATAGTAGGCCTATAGAAAGCAGTAGTTTAATGCTAGATAGCATTCCTAAGTAACCTGTGTATAATCAGAAACATTTTTTTTTTAAATTCATCCCGTAGTTTTCAAGGTTAGCACGTACAAAATACTTACTTTTTTATTTTACAGTATTATTATAGATTAAAAATAATTGTGCCAATTATTATGAGATTAATAAAGTTTTATGGAAAAGTCAAATTTGGGGGTTTTATTTTTTAAGTCTCTTATATAATATGGGTATATATATTTTTTATTTTAATTGATTAAGTCCTGCAGAGTTAGGATAGAGTAAGTTCCGGCTTGTTTATACGTGGCTAGGAATAATTGTTGCGTCATCCACGAAATGATAATTTGCTCCAAGCTACTTCAGTTTTATACTTTTAGGTAATTCCACTCATATTTGAGATTCGATGATAAAAGTCAACCTTACATTGTTCTGAAATAAAAATATTATATTAATTTATTTTAAAATAAATTAAAAATCATATTATAATTTCCTTAAAATTTTTCTAAACATTTTCAAGCAAAAAGATTTTTTCTTAAAACAAACACAAACACATATATACGCATACGCATACACACACACACACACGCCAGGTCACTTAGATAAACCTTACTACACGAGAAGACATTTGAAATATAAATAAATTATTGTTTCATATAGTAAAATTCTTTATGATTGTAATATCGTTAAATGAATTGATGAATAAAACAAAGTGTTTAATATCTTTATCATTTGGTTGACCTTGTGTTTTTTATATTAATAATATTTGGTATAAAATCTAACAACGTTAAAATATATCTCTCTCTTTCATTATCTAGCTGTCTCCATTAAAAAAAATATGATTTTTATAACATATAGTAAACATATATTTTTGGTGTTTAAACTTTTGAATCCATGGTTATTATTACATATTTTATTTAGCTGTAGTATATTAATACTACAATTATTTGTACCACTAGTTACTATAATATATTTAATTATTAATGTTCTCAAAGATATTTACCTAAAGGGGTCGATCGTTCGAAAAATTTAATATAATATTCCCAGTACTCCAATATATGACGATACAAAGACAGAACCACCCACATTTATACATTAACAAAGTTACATATTAAAAAGATACTTTTTTATCATTTAATTCACATTTGTAAAACATCATTGTAGTATTTAACGAGTTATAAAACGTAAATAAAAACGATTGGATGAATTAAAATATCAGTTTTATTGCAAAGGTGACACGTAACGAGCATATGTTAAAGGTGCCCCCTACTGGTGATGACAGATTTGAATCAGTATTCAACTACAATTAAATACATTTTTTAATGTTACCCAGACTGACTTTGTCCGTTTATAATTTTTTATGTTGCCCAGACTTTATTGTCAGCGAAGCGAAGCTCCTACTGGTCAAAAATGTGTTTCGTTATTTATGCTTTTCCTCCTAGACGAATAATGGTAGGATGTTGAAAATTGGCAAAGTATTTATACATAACATTTTCTAATATTACTTCTTAAAAAGTAATGATAATTAAAAGAAAATATGAAAATGTGATCTCATTTCTGGTTAGTTATACGCTAAACCTGGTTTCAGAACCTTATTAAAATAACACATGAGTAAGTTCGTAAGCCGCTACACACGTGCTTCATTTTATTTTAATTAAAAATGTCTACATATTTTTTTACGATATAATTAATGTGTAAACAAAAAATAAAAATATATTACTTCTTGCCAACGACTTTGTCTACTTAAATAATATACTATCACAAAAATTTATAAAAATATTTTTTTTATTTACTGTTGTTATATCTAAAAGCAATTTAACGTAAAATAATGTACAATTGTTGAATAATAAAACCATGTCAAATTTCATCGAAATCCACTCAGCAAACGCAATGACTATGCTATTTTTAACTTTTATATTAAGACTTTTGTAGCTTATTATTATTATATAATAATCAGCTCTGAGCTTATCAATAAGGGTGTTTAGGTTCGAAAATAATCAAGCAAATTCTTATGAAACGAACGTCAATACAGCTGTAAATATATTTATTAAAAACTTAAACATTTAACTCCATAACTCTTCAACAACAAAATATTATTGCATAGTAGTATTGTTAACAGTATCTGTAAATTAAGAATAATATTTATATATTTGCAATTTGTTAAGATTTAATATTTTAAACTTAAATATAGAAAAGTAGGTTATCTCGTTGACTGCGTCGTAGCTTAGATGAGTAGTGACGTCATACTTTATTAGAATCTCTTAAAGTGTTGCAAAGCATTTGGCAGCAATTGATAAGTGATACGAGGGGTCACGACTTGTCAAATCCCAAATCTATACAGATACTAATATGGAGGTTAAGATATTTTGAAATTATTGATGAAATTTTCCTCATTTTGCAGCTAATTTGTTTCATACCTACAACAACTGTTGTAGTAATTTGTAGATTTCCACCTTTATTTGTTAATTTTTTTTTATTAATTTATTGTCAGTAGTAAATACTTTTTACTTACTAATTTGGTTAATTGTAAAAATATTTCTGTCCGTCTGGTTCGTTCAAATTGGACAAAGATTTGACAAAGAGAAAAATAGTGTCAAAGTTGGTTTGAGTCAATAAAAATGTAAGATTTTTGGTAATAACATTGAAATATGTTTATTAGTCTGGTTTGAATACATACAAATAACTTTCTCCATAACTATAAAATTTAATTAAATATCTGTCAATATAAGAATTCATAGGCTGAGTGAAAGTCGGGTTAATTTCGAAGCTTCTAAACACGTATTAACATTTCTTTGTTATCTATTTGTTACCAGGAATTAATTCTCCAGACTGTTTTTTATGTTCACAGACAGACAGATTCTTTTATTTGTCATAGAGCTGGATGCACTACGAATTCTTTTCTTCTGCCATGTTTGAAACGCGCTGAATTTTGTTTTTTGTTTAACCGAAAATATCCAAAACATGTTATCACAATGGGTCGTAAATTGTCTTTGAATTCGTAGACTAGACTAATGATTGTTTTTAGTCACCATGGCAACGAATTTTCTCTTTTTAGATGCTGTCTGGAACATCAGATTAGTTCGCCATTTTGGGAATTTGGAACAATCATTACATAATTTGTCTGTATACGTCGTTTTTGGATGATTATTATGTTTATGGAACTGAAGAAAATATAATTTTTGATGTATAATAATAAAACAGAAAAAAAATAAATTGCAGATTTTTTAATGTCCAACAAACAATGCATTACTTTACGCCATTTTGAACATTTAGTACAATTATTACATAATCTGTCTGTATATGTCCTTGTTAGTTGATATATACTTTTTAAGAAACTGGCGAAAAGATAATTTTTGACGGTTAATATTAAATCTAAAAAAAATTTTTGCAGATTTTTTTGTCCAATGATCAATTTTTTAAATAATTTTCAGGCAATAAGATATGTACTTTTTATTATAGATAAATAAAATATTTAAAATCTTATATAACGTATAATAAAGTATGTTAGTTATCAGTAAATCCCCTAGGAGTACATAACACGGACGGTTACGCAAGCTGTATTTTAGACTGGCTCTACTACGTAATACTACAGATCAACAAACTCTAATCGCACAATTGCAAGATTTGAATACCATTATCATACTTGCAGCTGCATCTTGATAGTATTTTATATAACCAATACTGGAAAATATCTGAGTGTTTGCACTAAACATAATAAGAAAATTAATAAGAATCTTTTAAGACACAACTTAAATTATATAGCAATAGATATTTAATAAGATAATTAATAAGAATATTTACGAATTGACAGCTTATATTACATCTCTCAAAGATATTTTGTTAAAACAATATTCATCGCATTTTATTCTCATCGTTTATTTGTTTTAAAACATAAGTTCTTAGAATCGAAATGTTAGTAGACGAAAATGAAATGATATTAATAAATACAGACGGAGAGACATCCTTTGTTTATAAAGTAACGATTTACAATGTTAAGGCATAAATTAATATTTATACTTATATTATGAAGATGGTTGACATAAATCTATTTTTTACGGATTAAAACACGCGTATAATTTGGTTATATTTTTATTTTAACCCGACGTTTCGAATGCTTTGCAGCAATCGTGTTCACGGGTAGATATGTCTGTCCGTAAGTCAGTTAATTACTAAGAAAATACTATATAAAGATGGTTTGTTTCTTGGATCTTGGCTATAGAACTATCATCAGTTTATTAAGAGAACGTACTTCAATGCCAGCATTGGAAGTTCATTTCATTCAATTAGGATAGGTAAGGAGATGAGAGTATACATTGCAGATGAGCGTGTATGCGCATTTTAAAGGGGCTCTCCTAATCCTACACCTGGGTCGCAAATCCCAGGCACTGTTTGCTGTCCTCTCCCTATAACGCGATGGGGCCTGTACCCACGTGGTGAATCAATGGAATTCTAAAATACTTCGTCCCATAAATACAAAAATAAACTACTGGTAACTGGACCAATTTAAAAAAATATTTTCGCAATTAAAATGCTACATTATTCTTGAATAATATAGGTTTCATTTATCCATATATTGTAAATAAAATCAAGCTGTTATCCGCGGGAGAAGACGCGAGTAACAGCTTGTATTATCAAAGTAAATAAGTTAAATTACTATCTATAAACTAAGCTTGTTAAAATATATAAAGAAAATAAACAAAAAATCAAAAAACAATTAAACAATAATTAAAATAATTGAAATTATCTAATATGAATTCTAGTCTAGGTTGAAATGATTAAATATATTTGACACTATTTCCTTAGTGTCCTTTAAAGGTGTTATGTAACGCATTGCGCGAATAGTAAGAAACTCGAGCAACTCAAGTTACTTAGTCCTGGGAAGACATTATATTTCGACACGCCGCTGATCGGACCCACTTCCACGTAACGTCATTCGACACCCAGCAGACTATATGACGCTTAGATATCAAGAATGCATTGTCATCATTTAAATTGTAAACATCAAATAATGACCAAAGTATTCAAAGAATAATTGCCTATTAACTATATGTGAGATGACTAATAAAAATATTTATACCCAGGAGAACTCGTCACTTTCTCACTAACGATTTACGTCCAAGGTGTGAAAGTGACAAAACAGAGAATATTTTAGGGGATTATATAAGGAGGTTTATAACATTATTAGTAATAAAAAATACCTAATTTAGTACTTTGAAATGGATAAACGTATTACAGTATTTAAAATTTCGTAATCCATGATTACTATTATATATAACTATCCGGCTGTATTCACGTAAAAATTATCGGAATTTGGAAACGCCGACTAGTTTCGAACCCATTCGGGGCCTTATTTCTTGAGTTTGGAGCATGGCGGAATATTTGCGTGAACTGAGTTAGTTCAAATGCTGGTAGTTTTTTTGTCAGTACTACCGGATAATTGCTTTTAATGAATAAACATTTTTAATTTACATGTTGATTTACAAAAAATATTATAAGTTGACATTTAAAAAAGGGTGTGAACCATGCGCTAGATTTTTCCAAACGATAGTAATGCTCGTAAATGTCGAAGCTTTGTATTATATTTACAAATATCATCGAAAAAATAATTTTTATAAATAATTCTGTAGATATCTTATTATCCTTATAAAATATAAATCTAATCTTATAAGGCTCTGAAGATTTGAAGTGTAAAGTTTGTTCCAGGTGCACAAATGTTAGAAACATAAGAGTCTACAAAGTACAAATACAAAGTCAAATTAGGATTAGGATTAGGATTATTAAACTACTACAAAGGTTTTTTGAACTATTTCAAAGGGACTTAGTCTTTGAAATAGTTTGAAAACCCTTCTATGGAGAATAACAGGCAAGAAGCTCCATGCATACTCTTTCAACTTATTTATAAATGGTTAAATGGGACTACCTCGCAGCATAGAGACGCTGCCATTTTTAAGGATACCCACTAAAAAATCAACACTTGCCTTCATTGCCTTGGTGAGATGCCATGAAATCGCTTTAGAGTCACAGAGACAAACGTGAAATCACCTCCAATTACAATCTTTGGACTGTAGCTGTAGGCCTCAAAATAAATACTATTGACCTAACAAACACATACGATTTAATCTATTTCATAGAAAACACGATACAGCATTCAAAATATTTTTTAAACAAGAAAATAAATCTTATATGACAGGAGTTTAGCATATTCATTAATATTATAAAAGAATTTGAGTTTATAATTATTATGATATTCTATTTCGACATAAATAAAATTATTGATTAATATTATTAATATACTATAATAATATAGAAGAAAAAATTATCAGGATTTCAAATACATCGTGTATTATATAATATTATAAAGTTTAAAAGTATGTTTAAACAGGATAATCTTTGAAACTACGGGAAGGATTTGAATTTTTTTTATTATTATAGCCTATAGGCTGTCTAGAATTACTATACTTCCCTTAATTATTCTAATAGCAAATAAAATCATTCGAGTGGAACCACGAGTAATAGCTAGTTTATATAGACAATTTATACCAATATATAGACAATTTGAAACGTATTTAATGAAAAAAATGGACATAATATTATTATACCAGCCATAGGGCTTGGGTTATCAATAAGTTATCAATGCTGGTGGTGGTGCAAATTTAAATGTGTCACCCACTTTTATATTGAAGGTCACTGGATATTGTTAAAGATTATATTTGAATAAAAATATGTATTCTTTTTATTATTAATAAATTTGTTGTGTATATCTTGACGTTTTTGAGGAAGAGAGATTACAATAAAAAAATAGCTGGTTCAGTTTCTTGTGTGGTTCTTCTCAGACCAGGGCGCGTTTGGAACTCTCGTAACCTTAACTTTAAGTTGGAGATCAGAAGGGCTTTTTCGATAAGTATGGTATCAAAGGGCTTTCTTGACTCTTCTAATTGACGTACACAAGTGATCACTGATATTCACAGAAGAAAAAGGTATAAATAAATGCATATTTTATTACATTAAATTTGACTTTGATATGACTAACTTTAAATGACTCATTTGATATCTTTGTTTTAACTAAGTGCGTGCGTGTTCGTGTGCGTGTGTGCGTGTGCGATTATTTATTGATTTGCAATCATTAAAATGTAGAGTAATTATCAAAATGACAGCTGCGAATAAGACAATATGCTTCATCTACAAAATCTAGAGTTGCTTACTTGTAATCTATTTGAATATGTAATAGATGAGGCTTAGGTTTGGTGATATATGTAATTTTTTGCTATTAATAAATATATCGTAAAAGATTTGTTTTACTGTTAGAAAAATTTCGTTTTTATTATTTTTTAAAACTCAATTTATAGGATATATGTTTTTTACTATTTGTTACTTCTATAGTAAAAAACAAAAATTTTAAACTATTGTATTATATATATAATTATGAAAGAAAAAATATGTTATTTCCTAATATAGCAAGTAAAATACCTAATAACATTTTTGGAAAATTTATTAGTTCATGTTTAGACATGTTAATATTTTTTTTAGAAAACTAATTCTTTTACATTAGTTTTAATTAAAATCACCTGAGCAGTAAGTATCTGATCAAAAAAATAGCGGTTCGAAATTACAATATTAAATATTACAGAAAATTTAAAATAATCAACAAAACAAATAAAAACGATGACTTATAAAAATATTCGTATTTCATATTAAGTTCATTATTAATAAATATATATTTTATCTCACAAGTCCCCTGTCTCCTCTCAAATTGGTTTTATTTGTTTTGACTTCTCGCGCTCGCCACACCGACGCCATACCAACTGATGATGGATTGATTTTCGCAATCGAGATCACGTACTAAGGTATTCTGTAAAAATTGGAACACACACGCGTTTTGACCATTTTATTATTATTATTGTGAATAATGCGTTTTTTCACATGACAACCGATTTGATATCTTTATTGCATACGACGTCTATTGTTAATTCATATACTTCTAAATTAATTAATATTTTCAACAAAACTTTATAAATATTCAAATCTAAACAATATTATATAGATATCAGGCTGTACTTACGTTAAATTTATCGGAACTTGCCCGACTAGTTTCAAACCCGTCTGGGGCTTATTCACGAGTCCGTCACGAGTCCGCCATGCCCCGGGCTTATTAATAAAGGCCCCGAACGGGTTAAATAATCGGGCAAATTCAGATAAATTTAACGTAACCGGATATTTACTGATAGTAATTATATATCAAGAAAGTTTTTAAAAAATATCAGTTATAATTTAAACTAATAATATAAATTCGGTAATTTTAAGCTTTAAAGAAATATAATAATGAATTCAGAATTTTTATCAGCATTCAAATAAATTAAATATTTGTGTCAAGGTGAATAAATGAGGATAAGGCTTGCGCGTCTGTAGAATACAATCAACCAATGTCTTATTTGCAAAGATGGCCGAACTAAAAAACTAGAGATATTAAAATGACCGAACGTAATACCGATAGTAATTACATTTAAATATAATAACTAAATAATTTATCGATTTATTTAATTATTTAATTAAATAGCTTGATAGCGCGTAGGAAACGTTAAATTATGATTAATATTGAGTGAAATAATTATTAATGTACACGTGTATAATAAATGAGTAATCTTTTTTTTTATTAAGGCAAATACTTAGTTAAGAGGCAAAAATGTAAAAAGTTTTCACCTATTATCCGAAAAAAGTTTATATATATATTTATAAAAAAAATTAAATACAAGAATAAGCACGTTTTGCTTATTCGCTTCTTTTTTAGCTTATAATCTCTGTAACCACACAGCTTAATATACAACCAAAAGTAAGTAAAAGTATATTAATTATTTTATCTTTTAACTTAACTTGAACTTTTAATTTTATATCAATAATTATTAGTTGTTAGTTAAATATATTAGTTAATATATTTAACTAATAACTAATTACATTTAATTATTAGTTAAATATATTAACTAATAATTAAATATTATTAGTTAATATATTTAACTAATAACTAATTATATTTAATTATTAGTTAAATATATTAACTAATAATTAAATATTATTAGTTAATATATTTAACTAATAATTAAATATTATTAGTTAATATATTTAACTAATAATTAAATATTATTAGTTAAATATATTAACTAATAATTAAATATTATTAGTTAAATATATTAACTAATAATTAAATATTATTAGTTAATATATTTAACTAATAATTAAATATTATTAGTTAAATATATTAACTAATAATTAAATATTATTAGTTAATATATTTAACTAATAATTAAATATTATTAGTTAAATATATTAACTAATAATTAAATATTATTAGTTAATATATTTAACTAATAATTAAATATTATTAGTTAAATATATTAACTAATTATATTTAATTATAAATATTAATAGAGTTAAATATTATTATTTATAGAATAATATTAAACTCTATTAATATAGAGTTAAATATTTAACTATTACTATAGAGTTTAATATTAATATAACTATTAATATAGAGTTTAATATTATTTATAGAATCTGTAAATAATATTAAACTCTATATTATTTATAGATTCTATAAATAATATAGAGTTTAATAGAACCTATTAAATTCTATAAATATATTTTATAGAATCTTGATTTTTTTTTCATTAGTTATGCATTATAATACTATTATGCACAAAATACAATCAATTATTTTTTATAATATATATTATATTGTTTTTCTATTATATAGTAGTAAAATAATGTGAAATAATTATATAGTAATAATCATTTTACTGCCAATTTATGAGTTACTTATAGAAAATAATTTTTATAATAATGTTACAATTAAATAAATTAAATGAAAAAATATAGTTAGATTTGAACATAAAAATAAAAACAAAAAATAATACATAGATTAACTCTGGGCTCATTTAAGATAACGAAATAACAACCCTTTTAGGATATATACGCAAAGAATTTCGATCTCGGATTGTAGATCGATTATAAATTTCGAAAGTTATTGTAGGCAAATGTTAGATAAACTAATCGTGGAAGATGTTGTAACTATTCAATAATAATAACAGATAAGGAGACCTTGAAATGACACCGGCTTATATAAGATGATTAAATGTTATCTAATAGAGTATTATTTGTATATTAGAACTAACAAGCGTAAATATACTAGCTTTTACTCGTGGTTTCATCGGTGGAAGAAGATTTTTATAGAAGAACTAAGAACAGTAGCGTAATATTACAAAGTCTTTTATATTCCTCATGAAGCTTCCTATCATAACCAGAAATTATTTACCAAATCATATTAAATTGATTTTCTAGTATTCAACCACACAAACAAAAAAAACAAACTCTTGAGCTTTATAATATAAGTATAGATAAAGGTACACACATCATCTATTTGTGATTTGTGATTCAAAAACGTCTGCTGAATATTATAGTTAAAAATGCGCAATTCAAATCCGTTGAATAGCATCAATCATAAAAAAAATCTTAAACATTTGTTTGGCACTTAAATTGAAGGTTGAATACCAAATACTATAATTTGTCTGTCTGTTTGACTCATTAAATTAACCTTTACTAGTATCCTAATGAGAAAAATACTTTCATTTTAGTGTTAGTATAAATAAATTTGTTAAACACCCGGTTTTTAAGACTGGTTAATCTAAATAACTTATTTACAAATAATTTGCTATTTAAACTTTCGTGATCCATATATATATATATATATATATACTCACGTAATACTCACTCACTCACATCCGGATATACTCACGTAAATATATCGGAATTTGCACAACTTAGAATAATCAGAAGCTAGACGGAATTACGATGCTGCCGATTCCCAAGCTCTTGAGTACGGGCCTCGTATGGGTTCGAAAGTAATCGGGCAAATTCGGATAGTATTTACGTAAGTACGGATAAATATATATAATAGTAACTAATTCGCTATCAAATTCCACGTTAACCTTTCTGATTGGTTGATGCGGTAACCGGTAATAAGTATAACACGAAACATACACCCTTTTACTAATAAAAATATGTATACCCAGTATAATCTCTATTTTGTCAGTTTCACACTTTTGACATAAATCTTAGTAAGATAGTGACAAAACAGAGAATAATTTTCACTGATTATAAATATTATTATTTGTAAAATAAATCCTCAGTTTAAATTCGAATTTCACATGATTTATACGATTAGATTTAAAAGTTTTGTTATACTACAACACAGATCATGATAGGATAAATCTACTTACAAGCAACTGACATTGGCCTTATATATATACAATAATTCACTAAAATATTGCTATAAACATTAATTTACTTATTATTTTTCATTTTGAATCAATACCAGTGACCTGTGTACGTCAAATGGTTACAGAAGGGCCTATTTGGACACTATACTTATCAAAATAAGTTCTTGAGGCACTCCAGCTTAAAGTTAAACATTGTATAATATAAAGACTTTCTAGGCTTCAAAGGTGAAAGCAGGAAAATTGAGGCTGTGAACACTTGTGACTAAATCAAATGTGAACAAGACCAGTCAGTATTGCTACGATTTCTGATATAGATTAAATATTGTTCCAATTCCCAAAATGTATATTTCCTATCGAAAAATTAGTTTAATTTTTTATCTCTAAGCGACATCTTTGTCACATTCGAAAAAACAATAATAGACTTTCCTAGCTAACTTATTATTTGTTATTTGTTTTTCTATAACCGATATGTACCAATAAAAAATATTTTTCGCGTTTAAGTACAAGAGATATGAATAACAATAAATAACATACTCTAATTCTTGGTACATAGCTAACAATAATACTCATAAAGGGACGGTCATTGCCCTTTTAACCGAGTACGTGAGCACAGAACTAAGTCTAATGTCGAAAATCGTATTGAGTACCGACAGTACATTACCTCTTACGATTTAAAACGATTATACACAAAGAATGAGCATTTCGTTTTATTTTATCGGTTGATTCAACTTTGCTATATTTTTTTTTAAATTTTTTACGCATCGCTTATCCATAGCAAAACAGAAAGATCATTAATAATATTTTTTTATTACTTTTAAATTAGTCTTTTGACCGTTAGATAGTTAAAATATAATATTATGTAATTTATATCTGACTGATTATATTAAAATGTTTAATATAGTACATATATATCTTATTTGTAAGTATTATTAAATTTGGCACAAACATATTTGCCCACATTTGTTGTACTTATATACTGGTCTTCTGTACTTTGTGTCTATTGGCGTTACATTTTTCTTATTCAAAGATAAGATTCATAAGACGCAATTCCGTAAATGCATCATACATATAAAATATTTTACTAAAATATACAATACAGATACACAATCAGACAGATATCATTAGATTTGCAGTCCAAAAAGTAACTCAACTCAGCTGAAGTAAATTCGCTGAGCAAATAGATAAACTGCTAACAAAAAGTATTGTTAGAATGTAATTTTTTACATAACTTAAACAGGTTTTATAAATAATATATATTAAAAAAATATTTTATATAAAAATATATACACGAAACTAGTTGCTTTATCGTAATTGATTCTCATAAAATTATTCAAAAACACTTATAAATCATTATTAAAAATGATCAAAGTTTTTTCATTTACATGCAAAAAATGTTCTAACGACATAAATATATATTTTGAGAGCGATATTGTTAGAGGTCGAGCCTCGTAGCGCTCTGTCCAAGGCTCTTGGGCTTGTGTCGTCGACCCGCCGTCACCTTGCTTCGCACTAACTTACGCAATTCGTTAATCTTATCATCTGCATGCACTCCCGCGTGACCTCGATAGCCCCCTCTCACCCCTCGCCAAATTTAACGACTAACAAATCGACGTCAATTCTTAGCTATTCCTTAACTTGATTGTCTAACCGGTAATAGTTTAAAATACGTATAAAAAGAAAAACTTTCTCATGTAACAAACTAAATAGAAAGCATTTCACCAAAGTTGGTTTTAACTTCAAGTCTACGACGTTGGTGCTACGATGTTCGTAGCAAACCGGCCAACGGAAAAGTCGTGGAGAGAGGAGTGCCGGTGGGACGAACCTGCGCGCGCGCCACCGAGCGTATTTATTCGCAAGGCCACGCCAGCGCCGCGCCAGTGCGTAGACAACAGTCGCACGCGGTAAACGATCACTGCGTTAAGGACACCGCGTATCGCGATTAATAATCCGCGTACTAATGTTATGTTCAGTTAACTTTTTATAAAACTTTTCGTTACGGAAACTTAAAAAAAAAGAATTCAAAATGTTAACAATACTATCAAACTCTAAACTGTTGTGGGGGCTGTTTCAAGTGATGAGCTACTGCTCTTCTCGTACGACGCTGCCGTTATTGCTGACAGTCGGCGTAACGTTTTTGACAATGCGTTTAATAAATCTAGTGCGTGAAATCCGAAAGTTGCCGCCTGGACCGTGGAGTCCACCGGTTGTTGGGTACCTACCCTTTCTCGGTGTTCGCCACAAAACCTTTTTGGAGCTCGCAAGAAGTTATGGTGCTCTGTTCTCCGCTCGTCTTGGAAATCAACTAACTGTTGTGTTGAGTGACTACAAGTTGATCAGAGAAGCATTCCGACGAGAGGAGTTCACTGGTCGCCCTAGTACACCATTAACGCACATTTTGGACGGTCTAGGTAATTATTACAAAGTTTTAAAATTTATCTATAAATATTTTAATTGGGTATATAGCCCACAGGTTTCTTTCTGGTGTATGATATATAGGATCTCAAAATATACATAAATAAGCACATGTGCAAGGGGGCAGTACATAAGCCCGCCTGTAGCCGTAAAGTACCGCCCACATACATGGTTCCTAACCTCCTCCTTGTGTACAGGTATTGTCAATAGCGAAGGCCGTCTATGGAAAAGCCAACGCCGGTTCTTGCATGAGAAACTCCGCGAATTTGGCATGACTTACATGGGCAATGGGAAGAAAATCATGGAAGCGAGAATAAAGGTATTTTTAAAAATAATATTATATCTCAATAACCTTGAAATGTTTAATTTAATTAATATTTTTTTATGAAATTGAATACTAATTTATGCTTTTTGTGCTCAGTGTGAAGTTCACGAGTTGATGGATAACCTACAATGCACAGAAGCAGCACCGACAGATCCCAACCCGCTATTTGCTCTAGGCGTATCAAACGTGATCTGTGGTATTACCATGTCAGTTCGCTTCAGTCATGGCGATCCACGATTTGCAAGATTAAATCATCTAATTGAAGAAGGCATGAGACTTTTTGGAGAAATCCACTATGGAGAATACATTCCACTTTATAACGTAAGTTCACTATTAATTCAATTAAATTAGAGCTGATTAAATTAAATACTAAAAATAATTGATATTAAAATTACTTTTGCAAATTTTAATAGTTTAATCTTTTTTTAGTATCTTCCTGGGAAAGCTCAAGTTCAAGAAAAAGTAGCGAAGAATCGCGAAGAGATGTTTGCATTTTATCAGACTCTAATTGATGAACATCGCAATACTCTGGATATCAACAATTCTAGAGATCTTATAGATGTTTATTTGATCGAAATCGAAAAAGCTAAGCTTGAAGGCAGAGCAGGAGAACTTTTTGAAGGAAGAGATCATGGTAAGAAAACACGATTTTGTAAATAAAATATTTTAAAAAATTATATAATTTAATTATTCTTTAATGAAACCGATATATATTTTTTGTATTTATTTCAGAATTACAAATTAAACAAATTCTCGGAGATCTCTTTTCTGCTGGAATGGAAACAATAAAATCTTCTCTTCTGTGGATGCTCGTTTTCATGTTACGAAATCCTGATGTGAAAAGGCGAGTTCAAGAAGAATTAGACACAGTTGTGGGCCGTGAGCGACTTCCGACAATCGATGATATGCCTAGTTTACCTTATACAGAAACAACTATACTTGAAACCCTTCGCATGTCCAGTATTGTACCATTGGCTACGACGCATTCTCCAACAAAGTATGTATTAAAACATTGTATAAATATTCAATACACGTAGAAGTTACATGAGCTAGACTAATAAATGTTTTTTCTTTGCAGAGATGTTCACCTTAATGGCTACAGAATCCCCGCAGGATCCCAGGTGGTACCACTAATTAACTGTGTACATATGGACCCTAACCTTTGGGATGAGCCCAATAAGTTTAATCCAAGCCGATTCATAGATGAAAATGGCAAAATTAAACGACCGGAGTATTTTATGCCTTTTGGAGTCGGACGTCGTATGTGCCTAGGGGATGTTTTGGCAAGGATGGAAATGTTCATGTTTTTTGCAAGCTTGATGCATCAATTCGACGTGCAAACGGAGCCAGGTGCAGCGCCACCATCGCTGGAGGGTACAGTGGGTGCGACAATCGCCCCACAAGCTTTCCGCGTCAAGTTTGTCCCACGTGCTCCACCAGCTCCGCCTGTGGTCCTCGTTCATGAGCACCCACATCTGCGTCATGTCGGCGCACACTAACGCGCTGACGACATTGCCACTACATACCCACCAGTATTCCATGATCGCTCGTTTTAGAGCGAATCGATGATGAATTAAATTAAGTTTATTAGTAAGTAACGACATCACAACAGATGTCGAGGCTGTGCATAAAGTGTTCAATTAAATAATAGACAGAACTTTAGATGTACTAAAATTCCCATCGTTGAGATTATAAATTATTAATTTATAACTTCAGTATTATGTATAGATTTTGATCTTTGAGATCTTTTAAATCACACTTCGAAGCAGTTTCATTAAGTAATTATTTCTTTAACATCTTAAGCTCTAGTTTCCTATACCAAAATAAATGTTAATTATAGATTGCTATTTATTAGAAGCTATCATTGTGAGTGTGGTCTGTTGAGTGTGATCTCATGTTATTGTGTATGTGTGTGTATGAGTTACATTAAATATTGTAAGTGTTCATTTTAATATATCTAGTTAAATGTAACTATCATGAGTATACTGAGTAACATTCCGTGGTAGTGCAAACCAACTAGTCTAAGAGCGGTAATATTGTCACTATAAGTATATTAACTCTTATATTTCATAGTTTTATTAAACAATGAAATAATTTCTCATGTTTCAAATTTGCAACCAAGTTGCTCTTATTGATAATTTTCTGAATTAAATTTCAAATGCAGTGTGTTTAATAAATTTCACAATTATTTCAAGCTTTGTAAATATTGCGATTTTAAAATAGATAACAAAATTGTACTTGATAATAAATAATGATTATTTCATGAAAATAATAGATGATTTTATTTTAACCCCCAATTAGTCATTTTATTACATTAGTTATATTTTTATAAACAAATAAAAAGTATCTTTTTCATAAAACGTATTAATATAATGTGCAAAAAAAATATTAATATAATGTGCAAGAAAAAATTATTTTTGAAAATTATTTATTTATTATAAAAATGCATCTATCACAAACTAATAAACAAAATCTTTATGCTATTAATATTTAATCGCATATGAAAAGCGTTTCCGGAGGTGATAAAGTCACGCCAACTTTTCCTTGCATTTCTTTAGCTGAGGGCGGCTTTGAAGCTAATCTCAGTTTAAAAGGTCGGAACAAGCGTACAATGAACCCAGCGACCAACATTCTTGAAAGTTCGTCCCCAGGGCACATTCGCTTACCTGAATAACATAAAAAATATCATATCGATTACTGTCCAATATCATATCGATAAAATATCATATCGATTACTGTCCAATACCACAACCAACATTTGGGACTTTTAAATTTTATACATAAATCCAATAATTTTTTTTTCGATAATTTACATATACTCGATATCCTGAATGACTTCCCTTCTCTATTTATTTTGTGAAACGTTTTTTTAAGTGTCAGTTACCTGTTTGAAAAGGTATGAATTCCTGAGGTTTTAACAAATTTTCATGTTCATCAAGGAATCGACTTGGTTTGAAATTATCTGGATCTTCCCAGGTATTTGGATCCATGTGAATTGCCCACTGCAAGGGTACAACCATAGCACCCTTAGGTATTAAATAATTACCTAAATAGGTATCCTGAAAAAAAAAACATTTAAAAATATTAAAGAAAATTGAGTCAAAAATGACATTATTATAATGAACATACTTGCAGGCATCCGTGAGGAATGCCCACTGGCACTATAGACCGGATGCGTTGTGTTTCGCAAATTGCAGCCATAAGCTTTGGTAACCTTGCACTATCCACTTCAGATTCTTCTGGACATACAGATAATATCTCCTTTCGCACTTGTTCCTAAAACATCAAAATTTATAAAAAATCAATAAAATATATATTTTGTGATAAAATTTTGTGATCCATTTTTATTATTGTATATTATCTGGCTGTACTCACGTAAATACTATCAGAATTTATCCGGTAAGACCTGTTGCACTCATTTCAAATCATGAAATCATGAATAACCCCGAATAAGCTCGAAACTAGTCGGGAAATTTCCGATAATATTGACGTGAAAACAGCCGGATAGTTATATATTATAATAGTTTTCTAGAAAGAGCTAATAAATTAAAAATTAAACGTAATTAACATACTTGCTCCTCTGGATACAAAGCCATATACAACAAAAACCACGAGAGCGTCACAGATGTAGTATCAAGGCCGGCTCCAAACATGTCTGCCAACAAAAAATGCAACTGTTCATCTGTTGCAAAATTTGCGTTTTCTTCGTTATTCTCATATCTTCTTTTCTGTTCTATCAAAAATTTATCCAAAATACATTCCTCCTGAGATGGAATTAGTACGTTTGGATTGAAAAAATGGTCTTCTGTGTTTGTTTCATGTTTACTGTATTTGGTACATTTTATGAAACCTTCAGGATGCTCATTGAACAAATCATCATGTTCAACACAATTAGCTGCGGCTGGTTTTTCCAGTCCCAGCATTTTCCTCCGCCTTGCTATAATACTTGCGTAGAGTCTGTGTGTCTGTGCCTGTCCTCGGGTCAGAACTTGCATTGTCTTTTGAATGGATGGAGATATAAACCTGGAATTTTATTATAAAGTACTATTTTTTCAGTAACATTTTAAAGATGTTTTTATGAAGCTTATGATATTAATAACCTTAACATGGTCATACATTTTAAAGACATTTTCAAACATTAATTTAGGCTTTCTTCTTTTTTTCATATTTTTAATGTTATTCTATACTGTATAGTTAGGAACATTGGTTAGGATTTTCGTTAAAATCCTAACCAATGGATATCACCTCTTACTCGATATAGACAGTTATATATAGAATCAATTACAGTTATATATAGAATCAATTAGTATAACGATGGGACGGTTTCCCAAAGGTCGCCGTTTCGAATCCTGATCGTATTGATTAATATTTCAATATTTACTAAGTATGTATGTAACCTATTAGAGTCTTATTTTCACCCGTACTGCAGTTGAATTTAGATGTTAGATGAGTTATTGTTTTTAAATTAATTTTACAAACATTCTTATCCGCTATATAGCTGTAAAATTGCAATCTTTAGAAGATAAGTTCAAGTTATATTTATTAAAATTTATTTCTATTAGTTTGTATTTCATATTACCGTGTAAAAGGTAGAAAATTTACAATAGCGGATACACCCATTTCATGGCAACCTTCCTCTTGTATTTGTCTAAACCAACGCCATGTTTTGTCTTCTGGTGGGAACTTAAAACCAAATATTATGTCATTCACGACGTTACCCAAAGAATGGGTTATCATATCAGACAATTTCAGAGGACTTCCAGAGTTTTCTTTGATGTTCTAAAAGTATATTGAAAATAAAAGTATATATTATTATAAATAATCACCCGGCTGTACTAACGTTTATATATCGAAATTTGCCGGAGTATTTTCGTTAATGTGAACATTTGCCATGCTTCAAGCTCATGTATAATGGCCCGGATTATTTTGAACCCGGGCAAATATCGGTATAATCAACGTGATAATTATGTATAATATACGAAAGTCTTAATACAAAAATATATCATGCAATATATTCAAGACTTAACGTCGAATGGTAAATAGCACCCGAGCGCATTACAAAAACATAACTCAGAGACCGTGTTTTTCTGCTAGAGTCTTGGTAACATTTGTCAGTGCCAAGAAAAGGTCACTTTCAAGAATTAATGACGTTTTTTGTGAGGCACAAAAAAATTGACTATTTTTTACAATTTTAGGACTCAAATACTACAATTATAATAAATTGTTATAACGTTATTTCTTTTAATAGTTATTTGTAATATACTTTAAAGATATTATTTTTTATTGCATTTGTAACCAATAATGTTAAAATATTTATTAATTTATACTTCAATTAGTTCTTGAACACCAGACGTTATACGCTGTTCTAATTTATCACGAGATACGCTATGCTTGCTCATGCCAAAACTTTTAAGCCAAGTTGTTACAAGTTTTCTCTGATCCTTCCATCGAGCTCCTTCAGCACAAATGATCCCTAGATGAATAATATGATTAATCTTAAGTTTTGAATGTACGTACCATATAATCACCGATTTGTAAAAAGACATACCATTTCCTTTCATAATTCCATGTGTCAAATAGAGAGGTGCCCGCCCAGAAAAAACATCCTTAGCGAAGGCTTCTCGAATTAATCGATAATCAGAAATAATAACAGCGTAAGTACTCCCCATATCTATGCCATATATTGGACCAAACTGCTGAGCCAGCTTCGTCAAGGTCAAGTGAGGTTGTTCACTATCTAAAAATGGAAGGTACCCAACAATCGGCAATCCCCAAGGGCCTGGAGGTAAGACCTTCCAACGATTTATCTTTTTAAATATCCAAAATCCCAAAACAAATGTAACCAACCATAAGAATATCATATCCATCTGAAATATGTCGACATATACATAAGATATTATCAAAGTTATGATACATATTTATCAACAATTAATTATAACTCATAATATTATAAAACTTGGTCTAATAGCAATTAAGTTTATTTTGTAACTCGATAACGTATGACGTTATGATAAGTTATTGATTGTAACATAACTTTGAATAGTGTATTTAAGTCTATTAATAATAATATGTTTATATAAAAATTATAAATACAATACAAAACAAACTAAAAATATATTAAAAAAAAAATTAATCCAATTTTACGACGAACCTAAATTGTCATTTTGTTTAATATAATGTTACCAATATAAAAACAAAAACAAAAACTATAGAAATAAAACAATAAATTTTAATAATAATGCAATTCATTTTAGTATATTTGATACGGTAAATATATAATTTTATCATATCAACGGTTCGATAACATTTGATCTATCCAAACTTCAATGTCATAAAAAGTAACCTTTAACTATCTGTGTCTGTGCTCACAATGCTGCCAACCTTTAACAATAAATATAACACGCGCGTGATTAATGACGCATTTGACGTTTGAAACAACAATGTTTCTTTATAGAATAAAATGCAGCAAATATAATTAAACGTACCTTACTTCCTCAAAAATGTACTCGGTATGGATAAAATGATGTCACTTTAAGGTATGAAGTCAGCTCGGTATTATTATAACGCCTATCTGTCTCCAGTCACGTGGTCCTCTGATCGCTGGATATCAACTGACTAAACTCGTGTTGAGACCTGATAATAATTGCTATTCAGTTATTCCCAACTTCCGATCCCAGAACGGAATAATAATGTTTTTTATGTAAAAGTTCCTACCTCATTGATAAGATTTTAAAGGTCTTTGTATGTAGAATGATATTTGTATGTTGAGGAATATTTAAATTGTAGATAATTGAGTTAATTGTTACTTAAGTGTTCCATCGGAAAGTTTTTATATCATGGAATATAACAGGTTTTTTCTGTTATTATAGAATTTAGAATGCACAATATATTTTGCGTTTGATATATGAATTATACATATATATAATCATATCTGATTTTACAAAACTTGTATCTAGAGATACAAAAGAACGAATTAACGACAATATTCAAAACATTAGTCTATGCATAGGCATACACTAATATGTTTTGTGTATACACTAATATGTTTCGAGTATATTATATTATAAAGATATAATCTTAAAATCAAACTTCAAATCAACTTGTCGCAGTTCTTTATAGCAAATCTAAAAGGGCTTATTTGACGAAGTAGATGTTAGTATAAATAATATAACCTTGTCAGGCATACTGAATTAAAAATATTAATAATTATACTAAAAACTAAAGTTATTATTATAATTCATAAAATTATATTTATTTTTATAACCTTATTACAATTTCGTTATCAATTACAATTCACAAATGTTAGCGGTTTGAAAAATTTTAACGAAGCTTTATTTACGTTTTTAATAACAACCACTGGCAGTCTGGACTTTACGAAAAATATACAATAACTGTTTTATAATGTCATAAAATGGATGTAATATACAACAAAAAAAATTAAATACAACCAGAAAGCTTATATTTCATATATTATGAGTAAACAAAATTAAAATCAAAGGCATAAGTGTACGAGGTCGCTTGAAGCAAGCACAAGCGCCGGTGTACCGCATTGAGTGTGAAGGCCGGTCAGCGGCCGAGCTGATATTATTGGGCCAATCATGTCGATTAAGATATACTACCGACTAATATTATACACATTAGACGGTACTACAAGTCCACGTGCTGTCAACGATAAATATACAAGCCTATTTATAACCACACACACGCTGGTATGCATATTTGTGACGCACACAACAGTAAGAGATTGTGCTCTCAGATATAGGCTGTTACAAATCAGAGCTTAACTTAAAATGTAACTTAATGACTTAATTGATTGATTGCTGATATAAAATAATAATAAAATTTTACAATGTTGTCTTTCACTTAGTTAATAATTATTGCAAATGATTCGAAAACATCTGAACTTATTTATATTGAAATTTATTTCAATATAAACTAATAATAACCAAAAAATAAATGAAAAAAACTCAAAAATATAAGTATAACTTATACGGATAGATTTTTTCTAAAGACTTGTTCTACCACAGAATTGACTGGAAATTTTCAATTACTTAAATTAATATGCGGCAAATTAAGTTTCGTTACACATCGAGTATCAAGAAGGGGTTATTTCGGTTCTTGGCCACTCTGACTCTTCAAATTGAGGTACACAAGTGTTTAATAAAAAGTATTCAAAATCAAAAAGATACATAAATATTCTATAAATAACGAGAGAAACTATTATGATTTGACATGCCTTGTTTGATAAGATCTTAATTTGTATACACGATTCTAAGATTGAATGTATCTCACGAATACTATCTCATATGTCGAGATCCAGAACTCTTGGAGACTACTTTTTGCTATTCTCATTCAACTACCGTACAGTTATCCAGTGACCAGTGTTACTGACTCAATGCAAGGTTAACTTAAGGTAGACGCCCGCGAAACTAGCCTCAGAACACTTATAAGGATATATACTTACAGGACAAGACACGAGCCGAAATCTGTTGCCAAGTCATATTATACTAAAAATGACTTATTTATTATTTCCTAGTTTTTATAAAATTAATATAAATGCTCTTAATTGAATCTTTTCCCTGTATCAATAACCGCAAAGAATGTGACGGGCGACTTGTGAACCTTGAAATACTCATTTACTTAGAACATTACTTTTATTTATCTTATATTATAAAAAAGCTTAATTTAATATTCAGTAATGCCCAATTAAGTTATATACTTAATTGCTATAATTTATTTTAAAAATATAAGTTAGTAAAATTTATTTAATGTTTCATCAACAATTTTATATTCAGATATGTATAGATTGAACTTTTGAAGAATGGGTTATAAGAAGAATCAAAGAGAGAATTACAATCAATGAAATCAGTCAATCAAAGTAATATTTTCTTTTATTTTCCATCGCATTGACTTAGAAAATGTCGATACTCAGATCGTCTACCCCTCCAGGGGCCACTGAACGAACTAGATTATTTTATCCTTTTTTATCCTCTGTCTAGAATGCTCGCATCCCGTGCATACATCTTCCTTCTTTTATTTTTAGCTTTAAAAAGGTAGTCGAAGCCAGAGGGCAATGTATTCAAGGCTTTTACCCTTTGGGTAGAGCAGGTGTTGCTCAATATTCGAGAAGATTCCGGGAATTCTTTGCTAGCGCGTGGAGGCATTCTATATTTAGAAAATATCTCCACAGTTTTACTTACGATATTATTATTGAAGAATAAATGTAAGTTATATCAAATATATATAAAAATAACAATTCATTTTAGAATGAACATTGTACTAAATACTTATAGTTTATTTTAGAACTTTGTTTTAATTAAGACAAAATCGTCCAAAAAATAAATGTATACTAAAATTCAATATTTTCAACTAGAATATTTAAAAGAAATATTTTTTTTTATATATTTTAAAGATCATTGAATTTCTTTTTTCTTGTGTTTTTTTTTTTTATTTTTACAGACCACTTCAACAGCATATTAAAAGATTTTGAGTAAAATATTTACAACTAAAAATGGTTACAATAAATTTACTATTTTTTTTTTCTGTGTAAAAGAAAGAAAAGATGAAGAAAAGGTAAAAAAATAAAAAATAATAATATCATTCAATTATTTTATTAATTCGGTGCCTTATATTAATTAAGATTAAAATGTTTTATATCAATGATAACAATAATTTAAAGATGGAGATCAGAACGGACGTTTACTGAATATCCAACAAGTTATATCAGCTGCGTGGTGAGCATAAACATTACTCTTGAAATGAGGTCAAATCTCAAACAACTTATATATATCTTATTAACAATGTATTAAAACATTTATAAATAACTAATAAAATTAATTTAATAACATATGTATTTGGTTTTTTTTTTGTTATCATATAATTTTATATTTAATGTTATTGTATATATTTTAAGTATATATTAGTATGTATGTGTTCATTATATATATTTAGTAAATAGCTTAGTGTTTTTTTGAAAGTAGTATAAATTCTATTGTTATTTTATTTTACCGACACATTTTCAATTTCTTTTTCAACTATTTTCTCTGGTTGACTGGTTTTTTTAGCATTAAGTCCGCCCATTGTACCTTATTCTTTGACAGTAAAGATTAAATAAAGAAATAAATAAATCTATTACAAAATGCCTTTTTTAAACTAAATTCAGCTGAAAGTTGAGACCTCGTGACATTTCAAAGCTGTTTGTTAGTCGTTTTAAACTGACAAAGCCTCACATATCAAGGTTATAGAATCGTTTTGTTTCATTTATTTCATTTATAACCGGAATATTCATACAAATATTCCATTTAAAACATTCTTATATTTCATTTCATATTATAATCCCAGCTATTAGTAACGAAGTAATGAATTTAATTTAAATTAACGAGACGTTGACACTCGATACATAATTGATTTAAACATAACCTTTTAGTAATTTTAATAATTGCAGTTATAAATAATTGTTAATTATCAACTAAAATTATAATTTAGTTAAACGGTTATTTTCTGTAATTATCTTTAATTATATAATCGAGATTTAATGTTAGTTTGGGATTATTTTCATTTATTAATGATTTAAATTGTATTAGTATATAATAGGATATTACAATAATTTTTCTTACGGATATAAATCGCGTTTATTGTTACATTTTTTTTTTTCATTAAAACCCGACATTTCATTCGACGAGATTTTGTTTTGACACCAACATCTCGTCTTACCGCGAACACGTTTGCTGCAAAGCACTCGAAACGTCGGGTTTAAATAAAAATATGTAATTGTAAGCGCGAGTTATATCCGTAAAATAGTTTTATCGAAATGTGTAGTACTCGTGAAAATCTTAGAAGACATTATACGATATTACTTATTTATTAAAAATGTGAAATATACTAATTATGATAATGAAATGGAAGCTTGTACTCTAAGAGGGCAGAACCGACGGCGGCCATGTTTACAAACAAAAAGATCAACGCACGCCAAGTAGGTTAGCGCAGCACTGCGTGCGCCCGCGCCGGCTGTATTGCGCTGGTCGTGGTCTCAGTTCGTCCACCTCCCAAATATATCTACGTTATCAAACATACAAGCTCGGAAACATGTTTTTGATATAAATATATGTGTTGAAATATTTTGCTATATATGTTCGTAGATATATTTTTATTGCTCAATTTTTATTTATATTTTTAAGCTGTTAAAAATATATACATTATTAAATTTTTAGTTATTTTTAATGTAGATTTTGTTAAAATTATTAATAATAGATATTTTCGTGTTAAACTATTCAAATGTTGAGTTATTTGTATAGTTTTGGATATAACTATGATATGTTTGTGAAATCGATACAACGACCGCGTGGATGCACCGTCTATACGGAAGAAAGTTCCTGCTGATTTGCATAGCTTGGCTAACGATCACCGACCAACTATCCAGCTTAGGCTCAGAGATGGCCTACTTAGACATGTTTTATGGTACTGCGGTCCAATTTCCGTGGGTGCACGACCAAAAGGCAGCCCGAAGCCCCGACACACTTAACTGGAACCGAAAGTTTCAAAAGAGAAACTTACTATATTTAATAGCAACATCCGTCTATGCAGATTTCCAGAGCAAGCCTTACACTCGTGACCTAAATAAGGTTACAGTGAAATTAGGTTGATATATTCTTTTTACATCAAATATATGTAAATGAAGATTTACTAATTGATAGCTTCATCTCGTTTTCATTGAAAAACTTGCACTGTTGCGTTAGAAAGCTAGAAAGTGTACATAGGAAGAAAGTGAAGAAGGGGGGAAAAAATGTGCAATACATGTGCATTGAGAGAACGTAAGTGGAGACAATACTCGCTCCAAATATAGTTTCCAGTCTGATCGCCATCACTTTTTCTCCCTAGGAAAGGTGAATCACTCGATTGAACGTTTCTCAATGCACATGTTCGCATACTTCTTATTTGTATCATTCTTACTTTCTTTTCCATTCGCTCTTGTTTATCTGTGCGTATTTCAAAACTTTTTGTACATTAAGAACGTTGTGATAAAAGATATATTGGTCTCGTTGTAAATTCATTTGATAAAATGAAAAAAAAAACTTTTTTGTTAATATAATTTTTTAGTTCACTAAATTTTGTAACTCATTACAAAATAAAACTTTTGAAAGAAAAACTCCGCATTGTTTTACTTTTTGTATTATTGTCGATAATATACAGATTGTGCAAAAACAATGCTTGCTTAATTAAATAAATATACGATTTTGAAGAATATCTAAGTATCTAGAAGTAATAAGAAAATGTCCTATAGATGGTATAAATGACAATGATTCTATTAAAAGTACTAAAAAGAAATCAATATTATAGGAGAAACAAAATCTTGTTTACTTTTAAATTTAAAAAAATATTACAACTGACATAATTTTCTTATTGTATATATATTTTTAAAATTGCTATATTTATAATATTTAAAAATGTATACAAAAAAATTTTAATCAATAAAAATATTTTACGTGAATTGTTTATAAAATATTAAGAAAAGAAACATTACAATAGAAGGTCTTTGCATAATTGAATTTAAATTGTAAGATTGAATTTCCCATGGGGATTCGAAGTCTATACTTATAAATGGTCTAGTACTTCATATTTATACATTCTAAAAGTTTCTTGACAATTTTCATACAGGATTTTATAACCTGAAAGTGAAAAGCAAATAATATTTATGTACTATTCGTACCACGCATCGTGAGCAGCTTACTAGCCGTAACAAAAACACGGACACGCATTAACTTGAGATGATTTATCTCCACTGTTCGCTCCTATCTCACCAATATGTATATACAGGCAAAAAACGAATCGCATATTCGATATTATAATGACAGTTTTATATGTCAGTTCCGTTAAATAGTTCGGATAGTAACATGCAATGGAGTGTAGAGAAAATATTAATAAGTATATACAATCACGATATCAGAACAGTAAATTTATTAAATTTAATATATATCTAACCAGAAATTAATATTATACATATAATGGGTGAAGTTCAAAAGTTATGTTCATGTGTGTTGAGAATCGATGGGAAAATCTGTGACGACGTCGAGAGAAAGAGTGTGAAGTAGAGAGATGGGCATTTCACCGCGTGGGGTCAACGCGCTCGCTGTACTGTCACTGATTGTGCCCCAATTGCAGTATGTGGGTCTAGGCCGGCGTTCGTCGACCTGCGCGACACACTTAGCGGCGCCCGCGCACGACCGTGCTTTCACGCCCCGCGAGGGTGGGGGGCGCTACGCTTGCAGAAAGCATCGAGTTTCATAAACAAATGTATTGCATCTTTTCTTGTATTTAACATCACTTTCGTCTTAGTCTTTTAATTTTAAACAATATTCTTATTATTTTTTATCGTTCGTCCGAAATGACCGCATTAAATAGTAATACGTTCTTAGTATAACAAACGATTAGGTTAAACCAAAGTTAAATACGTCATTCATTATTTTTTGTATTGTTTTTAAAGTTCAAAATTCATTCATACATACTTGTAACAACTCATTTTAAAGGTTCAATTTGTTATTCTTAGAATCTCAATTCTCTTATACCTAAAATAATAATCATAAATAATCATTCTGGTTCAAATCCTTAGATAAATGTTTAGAAAAAACATTTCAATAGTTCTTGACACGACAGCGGCCTCGAATAATAATTTGAACGTTCAATATTTTTGCGACTAATCGTATAATACTAAAATTTTGCTCACATTTATTCTTAAAAGCAACATGTATTGCTCTCCACTCTAGATGTGTTTTTAAAATTAATATTTTAATATATTTCTTAGATTTTCACGAGTACATATTTGAAATAAAACTATTTTTTACGGATTAAAATTTGGTTACATTTTAATTTTAACCCGTGAACACGATTTCTGCAAAACATTCGAAAAGTGGGGTTAAAATAGCTTATCAAACTTTGAATTAGCCAATACTTGAAAACTGTCTTTTCAGATCTGTATTTGGACAAACATGAATAAAATAGACCCTCCATCAACAAATGGAGATAAGTGACCATTGATGTTGATTCAAAATAGATGAATAAATCATAAACTTATATATACAGTCAAATTACGATATGAAAATTGATATAACGATATGAAACAATGATACTTAGACATCGAATCGATGTCGTATTCGATGTAACGATAGCTTCATAATGATATTTAAAAAAACAAAGGAAATAATTATGATATTTCAAAAACAAACGAAATACCAACTGAAACTTAATCACGAATCTATTGAAAGTATTCGTTGTAAAAAACAAACGAAATACAACGATAGGTAACGACAGGGAATACCATTTAATTAAGCACAGTGGGCCGGCCATTGAAACTAATGCATAGCTGCGAGATAATATCGTTAGGTTGAGAACAAGGTCGGTTGATCTGGAGCAAGGTCACATGAAGCACTCTTCACTCACTCACTCACTCACTCACTCGAGTGATAGCATGACCTTTGAGTCAGTTGAGTCCATTATCGCTTTGATCGCAACATTCATACGCACATATAACATTCACACAACTTACAGTTGTAATGTAATTCCATAAGCGATCTGATCTATCTATAATAAGATAAGTATAATACTTACATGTAACTTTTATTAGACTTACTATTATAATGTTTTAAAGATTATATTATATATAGGGGGTAAGGTTATCATTTTAATTATTAAATAGATAATACTACCATCTATATATACAACGAAAATTTAAAATATCTTAAATGTGGCGCGAGATTGCAGAGTTATGATACAGACAGAAATTTCAAATAAATATATACACATAAAAAATCTCGTCCGGGAGTCAAACTTACCACCTTTAGTTCAACAGTTGGCTCAGTAACCACTAGACCTACAGCCCCTTCTTATTCATATTCTAAATACATAATATTACAATCATTTTAAATATTATTTGTTATATATAAGTCGATTATCGTATGGAACATTATCCCTTTTATGTATATATGATGTAAAGATGACATCTAAAATAAGTTATCTGTATATGTATGTGATCATATTAACATCAGTACCGCTGGATAATATTAGTCACGGATCACAAAATTTTTAATAGATTAATGCTAAGTTTGGTGTAATTTGCCAAAAAAAAGGAGTTCGATAAATTACTTTAATTCACGTTTAGTTCGCGCCGCGATTCCGCCATGACCAGAGCTCATGAATAACCCCGAAGAGGTTTGAAACTCGTCAGGCAAATTGCGATACTATTTACGTGAGCACAGCCGGATAATTGTATATTATTATAATAGATAGTTTAAATACAAGAATTAGCTCATATGATTAGAGACATATATGATTATTTTGCTAGTGAGTCTAGATTACTTATAATCAAACTAATTATATTATTCATACTATAACTTGGTGATAACTTAAGAAGTTAATAAAGCTTCATTAAAGTATGATGTTATTCATACATTTTTATAAAGTTTATTTATGTTTTTTTTTGTTTGTTTGTTTAGTCTTTTAATAGAAAATTTGGAAACTTTAAATTTAGATACTTATGAACATACTAATTATAACTGCTTGTACATACTGTGTTACCATAGATAAGGTTTCTCTAAAATATTAAACTTTTGATACATTATGTAAATAATATATTATGGCATTAAGAGAAAACATATAAGGCTTACTGGACGCCGGGCGAGTCATTAGTCACAAGACAAAAATAAACTGTCGTGATAATTGATGACCGCGTTAACAACTCGCTCGATTAAATGAGGAGGGCCAAATACGAGCAGGTGGTGTCAGATGTATCTTGGCGTTCTTGATGCCCGGTGTGTATATACCCTTATATAGACAGGTGAATCCGCTGATCTGAGCTTATATGAATGAATTAAGGATGAAATATTTCCTTTAAATACGTTTCCTAATAACTTTTTATTATACTTTTTAATTTTAAACTAGCTGTGACTTGCTGTTGCACCCGAAATCGACTTTTTTTTTATTATTAAGATACTTAAGACTAATATTTTAATGCTAGATAGATAAATTCTTGCCAAATACAATCGAAAATAATGTTTCAAATCCGTCCCGTAGCTTCCAGATTAGCGCGATCAAACAAACAAGATTTGCCGCTTTATAGTATTATACTACTAATATTAGTATATATATTTTTACTGTCTGTATATAACTGTTTCCACGAAAATCCATTCAGATGAAAATTTATATACGAACCATAAAATATCATTATTAATATTTTATGAAGCAAGTAATATGTTAAACTATTTTTATTAATCCATTTTTATATAGAAATAGACCGATGCATTCTGTATCTAGTATATAGTATAATATAAATAATATAAAAATGTCATATTTCTAGAGAACTAAGAATATACGGAAAAACCTAGAACAGCCTTTGCGTCATATTATAAAAAACATGGCGCCAGTATACCATTCAACCCCTCGAAGCTTCGTCATCAGCAAGGCACGTGTGCTTTTTTTCTTTTTACCATGTCTGGCAAACAACCGCCTAGCAACGTACTTATTATAGAGATGCGGTAGTTTTTATCTTTCCTCTTGTAAGTACATTTTAATTACATCGATTTTAATTAAAATTGTATAGTAATGATATTGCTATCTCATTAGGACTGGTTTTTTATGATATAAATGATTGTATTGGTAAATATCTAACACAAAGATTTTTAAATTTAGTAATCAAAGTTATATGCAAGTTTCTTTATTAAATATTACAATGATATTGTAGTATATTTAATTTAACATAGTAAAGATGATAGTTAGTTATGGGGCAAAAGTTTTTCTTCTTCAAAGAACTCAGGTTCTTCGGGAGCAACAACTTCGGGATCTAAAGGAGCCACAGCCTCTTGCTCTTCAGAAGCGTCTTCCTGGGATTCTTCGGAAGCAGAAACCTCAGATTCTTCGGAAGCAGAATCCTCGGATTCTTCGGGTTTTTCAGGTTTTGGTAATTCCGGAAAAATAGGTTCGGGCAGATCAGCAGGTGCTGGCAAAATTTCAGACTCTTCAGGAAGTTCAGGTAAAGCTGGTTCCGGTTTCACGTCGTTAATTGATCCATCGTCCACAATGGAGGCCTGGTTACTTTCCACATTGACAATAACCTGCACCAGAGGCAGAGGACCGGAGATGGCCACAGCCAACAAAGCACTAAAAACGACGAAGGTCTTCATGATCAGAATACTGCAAATAATATAATATAAATAATTAAAGTTATATATTTAAAGGAAAAAGAAAACTTTATGGACAATCTTACCTAGATTTCCAAACTTCGAGTGCGATCGATCGAATACAAATCTTTATATTATTGTCGCCATTTTATATATTTAGCTTATCATGTATTTGGTATATAATTAGCTGATCCAGTCATAAAAATAACAACTCAATTTCCTGCCACTTCTAAATATTAGTTATCAGTTTTACAGCACTATAAAAATGAAGATATATACAATATCACTAAGATATATATTATATTTATGATATACTTCTGGAAAACTTTAGTTAAGTTTAATGCTCCTATTATTATAAAAAACTATTTGAAAAAAAAAAAAAAATTATTAATTTCATTTAAATTTTCAGTTTAAATTTAAATGTTTACAAAAGTATACGTGTATAATCCTATAATTTATACTAAAATAACTAATTATATTTATTACATTATACAATAATAATATTCTTATTAGTGATGATAAAATGAAGTTGGAAAGCAACGCACTGATGCGCCGGTGGACGTATAATTATTGGCCGTAGAAACTTTGTACCGGCACAGTTCTTCTCCGAGTAAAAGTACTTTCCTCGAGCCGCTTTCGGAAAGTAGTCTAGAACAAATTTCCTCACTGCAGTAACCTTGTGTGATGTGACATAAGGTGCGTACGAACTATAATTAGAACTCTCAGCGCTGTATATGTAGTTGTTCTTAGAAATTGCAATCAATAGCACCGCACCTTTGCGCACATCGTGAGAATTAACTCTTTGATGTTCAAGAAATTATTGAGCGAAGCTCTCTATGAGAGACTTTTCTGCATATTTTGTGCAAGCATCAATCAAAAACGATATATCCGAAAATTTCCAAATCTTGCACACTGATAGACATCTGTTTGGTGGTGGTTTTAAATAAAAAATTTTCAAACATACGAAGTAGACTTCAATGGGAAAAATCTTTCGTGCGAAAATTTTAACTTCGAAATGAATAAAAAATTTAAATTTAAAATTTAAAAAAAAATTGTTAAGAATGCGTCGACGTTTTGTAAATGCAACTTCGGTGCTGTTTGCACCTCGCTTCGCTCAATATGCTAAACCATACCGAGATTTTGCGAGCGCAGCAAGTCAAAATTGAGGCCTGATTCGCGATCGTAGTATTATGAGAAGGGATTTCATATTACTAGTTGTTAATATTAAAAATTTTATTTACAATTATTATAAGTACTAATTTAGCCTATTTCCTCATGAACATGTCTGTCATAATCAGAAATTACAAACCCATCCGGTAGTGTCAAAGACTAGGGCTTTTAAACATACAAACTTCATAGATATATATAGTATAGATAATAAGTGTTATAATTAAAATATAACTTTGACTATAAAACCTAAGGAAATTTATAAGGTGGCAGTGAAAACGCTGCATTAGCGAGGTCATCAGATTCACATTTTGTTTTACACCAACGAAGTCTATTCAGCCACTTTTAGACACGCCCGTCAATTTTGCGGTATATTTTCGTATTCGAAATTAAATTAAATCAATAGTTTGTAAATATTTTTAATATAAAATTAACATAAAAATAATGTAATATATTTTTAAAAGATTATTTATGCATATTTCTTTAGCCTTAATGTTTCAAAGAAAAGGCAATTTCAAACATTATCAAGATATTCGAACTTCTTTGTCTTGGTTTCAAAATCATTCATTAAAAAGTTTCAAAATTCATTTATTAAAAAGTTCAATTATTTTTGTTTTATTGCATTTCAAATTACCAGTAGTATCTTTAATACATAAAAAGAATCTAATCCTCAGATAAAAAACGTCATTGATGTCTACTCGATTTGTTAAATAATACACAAAGTTTATTATTTTACGACATTTTTATCAAATTTTTATCTATATTATATTATATTATATATTTATTATATAAAATATATATATTACAATACATATTGTATGTAAAACATCAGACAACAAAGGGCCCGTTAGTCAATGGCCATAAAAGCTTCAAAATTTGGGGTCTGGACACAGTAAAAAGTGGTTTTAACACTTCCAAGAAACATTAATAAATGTTATTGTTTATAAAACCTTTCCGGACACGTGTTAAAATAGGTTGAATTCTCATTTGTAATAAACTTGTTATAGGCCGTGTCTGCACTCTTACTAAATAAAAAAATTTACTCTTATATATGATAAATAAATAAAATATCATATAGAAAAATTACGATATAGTGATGCTATTTTCAAACCGAAACTTTTTTAAAGTAACATATAACAAAATAATAATAAAAATATATAGAAGTAAAATATGGGTAGTAAGTTTTCAGTGTTATTTGATATCTAGTCAAAATAAAAATAACAATATATTTGTATATAATACTGTTACTCGCAGTTCCACACGTGGATGATTATGAAGAATAGTAACTTCATTATAGTTAGCCTTTCTTATAAACCTATGATAATCAGAAAGAATTTTTCACAATCATCCAGTTGTTCTGATGATTACTCGTTTTAACCAACTTTTTCACATTATAATATTAGTTTGAAAAATCATTTTATTATTTATTTTAATGTATTAAATTTTAATATTTTCAATTTTTTTACTTAATATCTCTAAATGTTTTATGTATTCGTACTCGTTTTCGTTTTTTATACCGTTTTGTTATTTTTGTTATTTTATATTATTGTTATTTTTGTTTTGTGTTTTTTTTGTATTTTCTTTGCACCATCATATTTTTTTTACTGTTGACTCGTTGGCTTGCTGGTAGTGAATGCCTGTGACATTATACTTGCCTTTTGCATGAAATTAGTGCAAATAAATTAATTAATAAAATAAATTGAAAATATAAAATCCCTAATTTAAAATATAATATATCAAAATAGAAGTACAAAGCCGCTCATGTATCGCAGTACGTCAGCGCACAACAGGATCTGCGCTGCGCATACGTACCTACGGTTCACAGACTCTCTACTCCGCGGCGATTTTCGCCGCTCTCGCCCACTGATCTACATTTCACCTCCAATATGGGTCAATAACTGCCTACGTTTAGCCCCTCCGAGCGCGGTCATTCGCCTCGCCACTCCAAATCATTGTTCGCCAAATATAAAGCGTACCCAGAGCTCAATAACCTCTCCAATGCTGCGGCTGCTGTTAATGTGAGATTCTTCTTCTTTAAGTGACACTCGTAACAACGGCTTTAATAACATCAACTAATGTCTTATTAAAAGAAGTGGGTCTATAAAGAGTATTTATTTGTATAATCATATTTAATATTAAATCATTTTTTAATTAATATATTTTTATATATTAATATTTGTTTGCAATGATATTTACAAAAAACTTTCTGTTTAGGCTCAGCAGAAACTAGTTTGGATCCACTGGTATATTCCTATAAAATAATTGGAGAGACGGTGCTGGTGACCGGTTTGCAACGAATTTCGCCGATGACCTACCAAATTGACTCATTCTATTGACTTCTGTTTAACATTTCGTGGACGTATCAATCAACTTGATTTTCTATCCGTCATTTTAGGACAGTTATTTATTTTATGAGTATTTATTAAAAATACTAATAAATATAGAACATTTTATTGGTCTAGTGTTCAGTAATTAATAACCCTGACTGTAGATTCGATCCACGGGACACTTTGTTTTCCACAGTTCTCTTTGGATTTTGGGTGTTATTTGTGTCCGTTTTTCTTTGTTCGAAGAACAGAATTTATGTCTCTGGTTCTTGAATTGTTGAAAAAAATATAGTAAACTAAAATTACGTAACTTCTACTTCAATATTTCATAAATTTTGGTAAACCCATTGCAATATTGTTTTATTTTTTCTTAACCGATTATTGCAAAAGCATGAGAATTTATATTGACTCCTTGACGCAGGGTATGTCATACAAATATTCGAAGTTAACCAAATATTTGGCTGAAGGAAAGTGGCGCGCTGAACGGGCGTACGCGCCTCTTCCAAACTAAGTGTCACGTTGAACTCTTACATAAGGACTCGATGTGCTTTCGAAAATATAATCGCTTTATTTTCTACAAACCTTTGTCCTTTAATCAAAAGAAAGTAGCATTATATACATAGCAGAATTGTCATATATTTCTGATCAAGTACTTCAAAGTTCCATGATAGTTGGATTGAATCATTCGCTTGCTCCAGATACAGCAAGTTCGAAGGCGATGACTTCTAGTGACCGCGTCCTCCTTACTGTGTGATGGTTTATCTCACCAAATTTCTCTCTTGGTATGGTATCACCACAAAGCAGCTATACTTTAATATAGTATTACTGTTACAAAGCAATAGTAAAACTTAATTTTTAATTAAATAAATTTGTTAGATTTAATTAGGACTTATATACACACAAGCGATTATAGATATATATATATATAATAAATTGTACACATCTAAAGAAAACTTAATATATTAATAATAAATATAAATATTACGTATTAAGTCTTAAATTATATTAATAATTGAAACAATCATATTATTTATTTATTTGATTAAACTTTTCAAATATTCTACAAGCTTTATGTATTGAGTTTGGTAAATATTTTGTCTTATTAGTTTCGAGTCCTGGAAACGAAAAGGCGTCCTATCTCTAGTCTTAATCTATTTATATTTGAAACAAAATTATGATTACTTTATAGTTATTTTTTGCCGTCAATTAAAATTTGATCCAGTAATGCGTAAAAACTATACGATTTTACAATAATTTCGACGACTATTATGCGTGAACTAGTAGTGTGGAGGATTCGCGGCGTGAATTGCCTGAACAACATCAAACATATATATACACATTTATATAAAAAAATATCAAGATGGATTAAATATTTGCTAGATATAATATGAAATTATATATTTTTTTATGAATTCGATAAACTTAAATGGAGACAATATTAAGTAAAGTTATAATTAATTTACTTGTAAATATTTTATAGAGTTTAATTAAGAGTTTTTATGAACGTTCAAATCAAGGGCAATTATCCAGGAAACAATAAAATATATTTTATTTTCTACTTAAAACATTTTGTACAATTAACTTCATTTTATTGTGAATAAATATAATATTAAAAATAAGGAAAATTTTTATTAATAATTTGCAAATCTCTAAAAATTTATTTCTCGGATTAGCACAGATCTGCTGAGAAAGTTGTTAACAACCTCGCGTCTGCTATCTCAGTCAACTTCTTCACTGCTGGGAACTGAATGCTTTCGTCGACCAGTTATAAGGAAGTTTTATTAAGAGTTTGGAAAATTGTTAATATTTAATTAAGAGTTTAGAAAATTATTATTATTTTATTTATAGTTTGGAAAATTGAAAATATGGAAGTTAAAAAAGTAAGTAAATTATATTTTATTATATATATATATGGTTGTTATAGAATTAAATTAAATCATTTTGTAATTTTAACTTTAATTTATGCAGAAGAGCTTTCTCTGTTATATATAAAATTTAAATTAGATTCTATCACATCGTAAAACATATTAATATTTTTATGTTTGTATCCATACATCAAAAAGTATCAAATGGTTATTTTAACTCCTGTCTCAAATATCATAAATTTTTAAATTTGCTTATTTTTTCCTTTTTATCATTGAAGTAATTAACCCCTTGTCATAAGTATAGTAATTAATTTATTTTTTATTAACAATTTTAATTTTAATTTTCCCAAAAGGCAATGTATAAAAAAACAGAATTGGCAAACAACGCATAGGTAGTCTTTGTGCCAGGCTAGTTTTACAATTATATTTAGATAGAAATAAATTAAATTATTTGCGTTGATTACAACGATTAATCGAGTGCAATACCGGCGCCGGCGCAGCCGCTTGCTGAATGGACGAGCGTGCAAGGCGGCTTCCAGCACCACAGAACTAAATGTCGCGCATATGGCCTCCGCACTCACAAACGGCCTTTGCAGTTAAGCGCGGTCGACGACCCTCCTCGGGGTCGATGACCAAGCCCACATTTAGTTTTCACTTTCGTGCAATAAGGATAACTGTACCATACAAATAAATCAATTTCATACGCACTGTGTCACCTGGATATTTACAGCTGATGCAAAATTTGGAGACACCTAATTTTAGTAGCTAATTGTCCATGTTATTATAACAATATCTGCGCGATCCTGTGACCGCTTTAGTTACAACATCGCTGCGAAATATCGAATGACGAAATATACATACATTACCAAAACTAGCTACATGTTAAGTCCAGCATTTACACACGAAATGGTAATCAAGATAAATGTATGCAAAACATTCTAGTTATATTTGTCCTTAACAGAGGTTGTTGCTCTAGAGCTGCTGGTTTCGTAACTTCGCTGCTAAACCGGTGTCCTTTTGATGCATTTTTGGTACAATTAGGTAATTTTTATAGGTAGGGGGGAGCAGATGAAAAGGTGTGGTGCGTGGGGTTGCGGGTTTTGTGGTGGTTGCGCAAGAGCGGTCGTCGACTCGGTTATGTCAGCGCTTTACGTAAGCCTCACCTCGCAACGTTCTCGGGCAGGCGGCAATTGTAGCCCCGCGAACATTTCGCACTTCTCACGAACTATTTGCGGACGATTAACAATTCGATACTTATTGAGCGACTGGTTCTTAAAAAATACTTTAATTTTAGTCTCAGTATTTTTTTTGTGGTTCATTTAATTTTTGAATCGATGTATTATTGTTTAAAACTATTGGTTCCCATGTTACATTTACCATCACGTTGCATAAACATGATTAGAATCCTATTAAGTTCAACCTTTCATGAAACGATTGGAGTTCACATTAAAATCCTCCATTGTGTCCGTCTAAGAATGGATGTGCCCTTAAGGATTAATTATACGATTGTTTGAAGCGGAGAAGGGGCTGAAGTGGTTGCGTCAGCGCACGGAGAGCGGGCAGGCTCAACGCACAAGGTTGCAGAGGTTCAATGCTCTAGAAATATGAGACTCGACCCCGGGCGTTTGCGCCTTACCGTCGCTATCCGCCAGACCTGCGCACAGCTGCGTAGACTACGCTACTACGTCTCGTAGACCAAACTCAGTACCAACCTTCCTTCAAGTGTATTTTTGATTTTTGAAATAAGAAAATAACTTATACTTCTTACTTTTTCCTGACAAAAACCAAACTTCCTTTGATAAAAAATCTTATAAATCACATAAAATATCAGCTTGTTTAAGACTGCAAAACTGTAAAATAACTATTTGTATAAAAAATACCAAATACAAACTGTACCTGAACGTCTTCTAGATACAGTTACATTGTTTTTTAAACTAGGTCTTCCAAATTATGACAGTTCTCTTAACGGTACACACACGCACAACTCTGCAACCTTCAAAAGAGAGAACGTGGTGCCGTAAGCACGTCCAATGTGCCAACTCTTTTTATGTAGATGTTTCGCAATATTTATAAATTGTTTTGCCTTCGACCTTTGAGCTGCCCAATTCAGCCCGATTGGTATTCCCGTGGCGATGGCTAGTTTTCGTAACCCATGTTTTAGGCAACCTGCAAACGTAACGTGAGACATTCAATCTAAAACAAAAACACAAGTAATTCATTCATTATTTCCACAATAACACTACGCTTTGATATTAAATTAGAATACTTTTTAAAAAGATTTTTACTTCAACTTTTAGAACGTTAAGCCTCTCTACCGTTAATTACCGGAAACGTCATAAATTTGTTAATTGTACTGCCGTCAATGTATGACTGTAAAGTAACCCCAAAAAAAATTAGTATTTTTATCATTTTATTCGTTCAGATCAATTCCTTGACATCTGTTAAAATAATTGTAATAATTTGACAATTTCAAATCCAGTAACTCTCACAAAAGAAACGAAAATCTCGAGGAAACAGTGTCAAAATGTCAGATTCTTTTCGTTCCCTGAGACTACAATGTACATTACTGACACTATATGAATCACTGTAAAGATTAAATAAAAGTATACTGGAACTAAACTTAAACTTGACCTTTTTTTATAATTTTACTATTAATTTTTTATAATTTTATAGTTTTTTTACAATTTTACAATTATAAAAAAACTTTTTCCACGCCATCTATTGCATAGACAAAGAAACTAATGTAGGCAGTTCATCAAATTTTATTACAAAATAAATTGAAAAATATAAACTATTTTCTAAGCTATTCATAATATGTTAATATTTTATCACAATTTCATTTCAAATGCCCACTATTAGTCAGATTGTATTATCTTTATTTCTTAAATGTTAGGTTTTAGAATTCATTGATTCTAGTTTTAAACGTTGAAGACTCCAAGATGGCCGAAAAGTAATACGAGTTATAACACTCAAAGTAGGTAGATTAGCAAAATAATATCTTAACTCATTCAGTCATTTTAGCAATATAATCTAAAATGTATATTAAGTACACAAAGACTATTGTGAAGTATGAGCAATATGAATTAATTTTAACCAGTTTATCTATTTATTCTAATATTTTAAGATATATTTTCAACTTCAAGACTTGATATTTTCGAGCCGAATCACCTCTGATAGTAATTATTTGCCAAATTAAAGATAAAAAGTAGGTAATGGTTATTTCACAGAATTCATCATTTCTTGTTGTATTGTTTCCTTTTCCAACCGATTAAACCGTTAACAATTTCTCCTCTCACTTCTTGGCTTCTGGTTAAGCCTCAGCTCTTACGTGATTTAAAACCATCTGTATTTCAGGTGAGAAGTACTAAAACCTGTGCAATTTAATGCATAATAAAAAATCAAACTAATTTGCTTAGTAGTTCTTGAGCTGACTTCTGCGAAGCAAAAATCTAAGCAAATTATACCCAAAATACATCACCTTACTGTCAAAACCTATAAGACATGTTATTTCCACTACGTAGTAGACGTAGAAGAAGCACAAAGGAATTTCTAGGAATGGCTTGTGTACCTGACGAAAGGAACGGCTACGCAGCCTTTCACGTACTTATTTTGGCAGGACCCCCTTCTCACCTCACTTGCCGCACCTCGCCTTGCCCCAACGAGAGAAAGTAGCTAGCCTACGCAATTCTAGGGTCAATGACCGAACTCGAAAATGCTTACTTCTGATAAAAAGTGACACATTAAACGTGCATTTCATATGCAGTATGTGTGGTCAGTTTCTTGAACGGATGTTGAATGGTCGATGCGATTAGGTCGGTTATTGAACAAGTCACTATTGTTACTATAAACGCACCAGAATATACATTGGATATGACATGACTTGAAAAATAAAGTCAAGATACTTTTCTCACCAAACTTCAAAGTATAAAGCTAAAGTAAAACGAAGGGCTTTAAAAGCAGCTTCAGAAAAAAGTGACCGTATTAAGAACATAACAGAATTGTGCTCCACTGCTCCACTAAGACCATAGCAGCGGAACAGCCTCGAGGCTGTGTCCAATTATTATTATAAGTAGATTGGAATAGACCTTTTTTTATTGTAAAGCTGATCTGTGTGAGTGTAACACACACTACGAAGACAACTGACCTCGCCTATTAATATTACATAAAGAAAAAATATTAGGTATTATAACTTTTATTTAAATGAATTCGTAGCTGTATAACATATATAATTTATAATATATCATTATTATATTAGATATTGTATTAAAAATATATCTGGAATATTTTTTTTCAGTTTTATAGTTAGTTAAATAATGGGTACATAAAGAGTTATAATATAAAAATACACAACAAGCATTACTTATCAAGGTAGGACTCATACAGTATATAGTTTTTTTTAATGTTAGATGATCTCAAAATTTAAACTACATATTTTCCAAGCAATTGTTTGTTTCACATGACTATTAATAATCGCCTGCTGTCTTCTTCACAAAACTTGACAAAATCGGAAATTGTAAACAATATAGCAGTGAAATTGTAATCAGGAAATTTATTGAAACTTCCAACAATATTTTTTTTGTTTTGGTTGTTTTTGAAAACACATGTTACAAAAACAAATTTTGCTTATTTACAATTATTTTAAAATGATTTCTATTAAGTTTTTAGTTCTTTTTGGCGCCTTAAAAATATGAAGGTGGAGTCATATTACGCTCGATAAGTACTAGATAATTATGACCTTTACTTCCAGCCTTTCATCTTTCTATGGTAATACACTTCATTCTTACGTGCTTTTTACCCTAGTATATTTATAATATTGCAATATAGTATAGAATAAGGAATTCGTTCAAAAATCAAATAAATAAAATTAAAGTATTCCTTCAGAAAATATCCAACTTCAAGTACTTATGCCATAAATTCATAAAAAATAAAGCCACAATAAAATATATTTTAAGCTGGATAATACCATAATAATATAATAGACAGTCATTTCCTTGAAAGCTAATTTAAATTTTAAGCAAGACAAAGTGCTGTATAAATCTACGCATATTCTTAATAGCACTTATCGTGTGCAAATCGAAGAATTATCGATCGTGAGTATTAAATGCACGCGAGCACATCACTAGTACTCCACTATAGGTCCCTCCGTATCGCACGTGCGGTATTCCGCCATGGAAAATCACAGAAAACAAGGACACGATGCAATGGTTCATTCAACCGGACGTTATTATTCAACGAGCGCACTGTGATGAAACTACGCAGATCATTATTATTAACGAAGAACATTTCGAAACATGGTCACATACCTACGAGCCCTAATTGTTGTTTTTTAAGTTCTTCCCAGTGGACAGGCAAAGATTTAGATCATACAGCCTGTTGATGTTTATGTATTTCTACGAGCGCCAAGGCATTCTAGCTGACACCTTGACAGCTTTACTGTCAAATTATTGTATTAATGAAATATAACCTATAAGACAATACTATCTTCAAATTTTATTTTTGTTCATTTTATGATCACGGGAAAATTTCGTTTAATAGTTTTTAAGATGCTTTTTTTATTTTCAAAACACATACTTTATTATGTCAACTGTATTAAAATATCTTTATTAATATTTCATGCATATTTTATAAGTATTTTTTATTTAACAAGCATTTCGAGTTTTTAAAATGAGGTCGCTTAATCATATTTTCTTTGTTTGTTTATTCCTTTTGCTTATTTTTTCAATTCTTATTTTCTTTTGTGAAAGTGAAGTATTTGATATAAGTTTATTTGTATTGATGTAAATTTTTGTAAATAACTACGGTTAGAATATTTTATTCCGATGCCTAGTCGTTTTTTTCTTAAATTTCGATAAAAAATTAAAACAATTAAATTCAAAAATTTTATAAATTCTTATCTTTATTAGATCTCATTTAATTTTATCGATACTTGACTTATATCCACTGTAAGGGTGTTAATTTTGTTTATAAATTACAAAAAGTGAAAAACCATACATTAATTACAAAAAACACTTAACAAAAATTACAATATAATTTAAAAATTTTATAATTGCCTTAAACTCGATTTAGAAATTCACATTTAAATTAATAAATTAGGAATATGTAACAAAAGTCCATGAAAATTAAGAAATAATTAAGTCTTCTCTTATCTAGTCCTTACGTAAAACCAAAAGTTTATCAAAGTTTTGTAACTGTGATATATTACAACGGACTTGAGCAATTTTTATTAGAAATAATATTTAATATATAGACAAGCATTATATTATGAAATAAATATTTACTTATCATCCGCCCGCCCTAGCTAAAAATAAATTATATAAAGAAAAATATTATATATATTATAGATATATTTGAAACATAAATATTATCATAATAATATATTAATTATCATATGTTCAAGGTAATACAAATTTCAAAAAATATATATATTTACTTTACTTATCTAGCCATTGATATATATATATCAATGGCTAGATAAGTTATTATAATATTTATACTGTATATTATTTGAATGACAAACATCACTTTTATAGTATGTAGAAATCGCAGGTCTAATCAAAAGATTAGTATGCAAACCAGAGCGACAAACGCAGCCAAAACGTGATGGTGTAACCGAGAGGTAGCCCCGGGTTCGTTCTCCGATAAAAGCGAAAGTGCGTTCACTGGCACAACGACCGCTCCTTACAGCCCTAGCCACTTCCTGCACAGCTCATCTCTCACCTCACCTCTACGTCAGCTACGCTTACGTAGTCATACGTCATAACAACTTATCTATATAAAAACAGAAATTAGTAATAGATCCTGAACCAATTTTTGACAATATAAAAAATACATATTTTTGAGTTATTTCTTTAAATAAGTCCTATTCATTTATTATTTTTATTGTTTTTTATTAAAGTCCGAAATTAATAATGGATCTTTTCCAATTTTTTACCGAATACAAAATTCACAATTTTTGAGTTTCTACTCCTAACAGATAGACTTCTATCATTCATTTTAAATTTTCTTTTAAGTCCGAAAAAAATAATAATATCAAAAACTAATTTTTGGGCTTGAAATAAAAATCACATATTCTTGAGTTGTTAGTTCAAATAGATAAGCTTTATCTATCTATAATTCCTTATTATTTTTTTATTTAAGTCCAAAATTAATAACATATTCAATTTTTTACAATATAAAAATCACATATTCTTTAATTGTTACTTCAAACTAATAGGTCCTATCAATCTATTGTTACTCATATTTTATAACAATCCGAAATTAATAATAAATCTCAATCCAATTTTTGTACTTAATATAAATATTATTATTTTTTTAGTACGAAGTTATTCTTTGTTATTTGTTATATAAAGTCCATATATAAACATTTTACTTACTAAGCAATGTAATGTTTAATTCAATCTTGGATTATGGATCGATTATTAATTGAACAGCCTAATCTATCTAAAATACGAACATGTTGGATTAAAATGTCTCTAGAGCTTAATTTGTCTTTATGTGTAACAGCTCGAAAGTTATTGATTTAGGATTAGTACTTTGAAACTTGTAGTATTTCTTCATGAAAGATAGCTATTCAATTACATTTAAGCCTTTTGTCCATTCAAAATACTGGCGAAAAACGGTAAAAAAAAAATAGAAATATAAAAATATATAGCACTAAAAAAAACATTTTCATTTATTCTTATTCTTTTTTTCTTATTCTTTTTTTCAGTTTTGCACAACTGTTAGAATTTCTAATTTCAAATAACTAACGTTACAAAAGACAAACTTGTTTCGTCTTAATATTAATCGCAAAAATAGGTAATGGTTAAACAAAACAAAGGAAAACTTAAACACAAGACATTGCCAGTCATCCAGAAGTTGCAGGTTCGATTCCTGATTCTAAATCATTTTACATTCTATATGTATATAAATAATGATAAAGTATTCAAAGCTTCCGGAAATTGGCGGTTGAAATATTTCCTTACTCAACCTCAAAAAAAAAAAATAATAATATATATATAAAAATGTTAAGTATATTATTTTCGTCAGATTTCTCTATTTTATTATTTTTTTTGTTAAATAAAAACTTAAGAATCTTTTTCACGGAGGGACATAGCCCAATATTACCAAAAAATAAATAAAGATTAAAAAAATACATTTGAAATTTTAGCCACGTCACTAATAGTTTTAATGACAGGTTCCCCATTTCTAGATTACATGTGAGAACTTTTGCACATTGTTGGAAATTGGAATCCAATAATTATTCCTATAATAATAATTATAATATAATTAAAGAATGTTAACATGTTGTTTTTATGTCTGTGTCATTTCATTGGAAAATTTTAATTAATCTATTTTTTCTGTTCCGCTTAACTTCTGGTACAATTTGACATTAACTTCTGGTTAACTAGTTCCTATAAATAATTAAAAAATGTAATTAAGAATAATTTGTATCATTTTTATTAGGTTATGTTATGTTAAAATTAGATCTCGTCCAAGAATCTGCTTTATAATTTAAATATTTAAACAAATGGTATAAAGAAATCTTTTTAGTATATAATTTTAAAAGTTAAAAGGAAATGGAGTTTATACTGGAAATATTTATTCCTATCTTCTATTCTGAGACAATCTATTAATATTTTATCGCCGGTCTCATTAGTCCTGCAAATTAACATCTATACATTTTGCTAAAACATAAACATCAGGCGCTATATTCAAAAACAGAAATAATTTACAAGGATTTTAGCTATACTACGTAACACGTACATACTACACCTAATAAAAATAAATACAATATACTCTGTTTCCGATCTTTACTTTTTATAATTTTTTGTTTAACAATCAATTAACTGATTACTGAACTTGTTAAAATTAAACGTAATATTTTGGTAGATATTATGTAACTGTTTGGAACAAAGAAAATAACAATGTATAACGGAAGCTAATGACGCATTCACTTGTATAGTTGATTGCAAGGCATCGTTCAAATTTCCCTCGTGGCTCCGGAGACAGTAAGTCTGTACCTTCAGCGAGCGTCGCAATCGTTACGAAGCGCGTCGGTCTGCATCGTGGAGCATGCGCAGTTCAGAGGCAAGTGTGGACTGAGGAGAACCGACTGCACGCGAGTTACCGCCGCCCGCACCCGCAGTCCTCCCGCCGCCGCCGCGCAGTTTCAGTGCGCTCCACGCTAACCGCATCATGGTGAGTCACTGCTTAGCACGAAACAACTCATTTATCACCGCTCTGGGCAGAAAAATATAACGAGATGACATGAATTTTAATTATTTATTGTGTTAAAATTCTTAAACATATTTGCTCTGTGTTAAATGGAGTTACCGATACAAATACAAACGCTTAACCTAATTATATCATGAGAGAGTTATTTCATAACATTGAGAAGCCTACTCGAGTATGAAAGAATAACAAGGTCAATCAACGTTGTACTTAACTGCTGGTTTTTAAATCGCAGTGTATAAATATTTCAGGTGATGGACAACCGTACAGACGAAGAAAATAAAAATGAACAAACCTCAACCATATTTATCACAAATTTCCAAAATGGAGAAACTATTAACTATTCTCTTGTTCTCATCAAAGGATTAATAACAGCTGGTCTTTGTAATAATAATGCGAAAATTAAATGTATCGTTGACAATAATGGTAACAAAAACAGTTCAGACTGGGATATCGCCAATAGAGAATTTAAAACAATAGTATCACTTAAACAAGGTGAAAACATTGTTGAATTTGAGTATACAGATCAAAGGAAAATTATAAAATTGTCATATGAACCAAGAAGAACAAATCTCAGAGTTTGTCCTGTGTATATAATTTGTCAAGGACACGACGGATGTTTTCAAAGTCCTACTGATATAGACAACAGTATTGAGGAGGCATGTAAGCGCATTGCTGTCGGTGCCAAAATAATACAAAGTTTAACCGCTGAAAAGCTATTTGAAAGTGGAGTGGGAAGAAAAACATTCCAACTTGAATATGAAGTCAATCAGAAAAAGCAAGAATGCATCGTGTTTAGAAGCAGCCTCAATGTCAACAAAGCAAGAAAAATGAGACAAGGAGAGTTATGGACACACTTCGGAAGAGAAATAATGCTCTCTGATTTGGGGAGCAATGAAAGAAAATTTTTAGGATTTATATCATGCACAAGATTTAAAGGAACCGATATTGATAAGTCAATGACACATGACGAAATTGTTTCTTTCACAGAAGCATATGCAGCATTAGGAGGTGGAGGTCTAGCTTTATTTGGCACAGCTTGTTTGTATACTTGGCCAATTTCGGTAGAAGAGATTATTCCCAAATTCTTAGATTCAACACCTGTAAATTCTAGACGTTTTATGGATGATAGCGGATACAGAGGAACATTAGGGGGATGTTTTGCAACGACTTTAGGATCGGTTTTTCACGAACTGGGCCACACATTTGATCTTGGACATACGAAAGATGGTATAATGGGAAGAGGTTTTGATAATATTGATCGTGCATTTCTAGTCGGAGATAAAAGGTCTGCTTTAGTAAAAGATAACATGAATAACTACAACGGAAAACCCGTTCAGCATTCCACTGTATCTTTACAACGCAACATAAACGTTACAATGAACGTTGCGGAACCGCTAAGAGTTTTGGGACCACGAAGTAAAACAACCCTAGGAAATTTTGCTTCTATGTCAAAATCTGATATCATTAGAAGAAGTCCGAATGTGACTCCCATAACGAGACCTTCGAGCGTTTACTCAACAATAACCAACAGACTTTCAGAATCCAAGAGGAACATCAGTCGATCAAACGCCAATGACTCGATTTACTGGACAAGAAATTGTGCAGTCCTTTTGTCATATCATCGATGGTTTAATAACGAATATGGGAGAGAGAGACAAGCTATCACCAGATATTTAAAATTCGATAAAAACAGAATGATGATAATATCAACAGCTGGAATAAGAATAGTTGAAGTAAGGGACGAATCCAATGGAATGGTATTAAATTCATATGAATTCACAAATTTACCGGAGAAAAGATTTTTAGTGCCCTTTACTTTTACGCCAAAAAGCAAAGTTCTAACTATAGTTGTTGAGGATGACTTAGGGAACGTGCTAAAACAAACATTTTCCTATTAAAATAATAGTGATACCGTAAAAATGTACTATTTGTGAAAGTGTTGCACAACTTAACCGGTAATTTTAAATGATTTTGATATACCTACAATCTATATAATAATGTAGGTTCTGTGTATTTAAAATAAAACGCCACGGTATGTTATTCTTAGAGTTTAGAAGATTGGTGAAATGTTTTTTTAAAGACTGATAGAAGAGTTACCCTGGTTATTGTAACTATGTTTCGATTTCTTCGAAGATTACCTAGGTTTGTAGATTCATGACTATTATTGCTTTAAAACCTACCAATCCTTGTTAATTAACTTTAAATAATTCGTGTTGTCGCTGTTTCATATCAATTTTAGTTATTAGTATTATAAACAGACTTTAAAAAAAGTAGATACCTATTAAAAACTTATTTTATTATTTTGATATATTTTTTTGTTCTTATGAAATACTGTTATATTTATTCTTTTGATCGGTCTAATGATGCTTAAATTATTTCATTTTGGCCATTTTTAAAACATATGTTTATTAATTTTATATATGTGCTTATTTCACATATATTAAATTAATTTGTGTACACACAAAAGTATATATTACTTTATGTTGAATATATTTAAATTTCAACTCTTGCCTATCAAAAAATACCAATTAAGTACTTCAGATACTAGTAGCGCGGCTTCCTTTGTTTCTACATTACTATTGAACCTTCCAAAAAAAAAAAAGACTTAATAGCGCAAATATTTATTTTATTCTTGCAACAGAATATCAAGTTTAAAACTGTACATTTACCCAGTATTAAAATACACTTTTTTTCTATTAATCTTTATTTATGAACATATCAGTTGGTTATAGCTTTAAAATATCAAACTTATCCATTTATTTTCCTAGAATTATAAATTCCCGATCCGAGTTTGTAATGTTTAATTATAATACATTTCGATGCTATGATAGTATGGATACAGTGACATATTAAATTTAAAAACTTACTTAAAGTATTCATGGATATAATCAAAGTATAAGCTTTTTTGTCTAATTTATGTCTTCTACAATCTAATAAGCTTTCATAGTGACGTTAATTATAAGTAGCTAAATTACCACATTTTCTTAATTATTACTCAATTATTTACCAAATGTGATGTTACTTCGTGCTTTTTAAATAATGTTCCCCTTATTACGAAATAATTATAATTATTAATGATTGTTATTTTAACAATTTTATTTAATCAAGCTCTAACAGGGAACCGTTCCAACTACCTCAACTCCTAATGTTAACTACATTTATTTATTGATAAGTTAGGATAATAAAGTTTATTTTTCAAGAAAATATTCATATTTTTTCAGTTTCTCAATTACTTGTAATTCCTAATTTTAATTGTTAAGGAATACAACATACGTGAAATGGAATTATTCAAATGTCACTTTACCCATGCTAAATAAAAAACATACCTATTATTTTATAGTAAACAAACAAATGTAACTTCTCAAAAACATTCTAAAATAAGAATATTATTTCTCTTTTAATTTTTTAGTAACTATGTAATCCAGTAACTGGACTTTTTATATTTCAGGTTATTTAATCTTTTAAACGTTGCTTTGCAAGCGATAACAATGAGTGGCGATAAGAAACTTAGTGTCGATGAAGTAGCTTTTTGCTTCCCTATAATTCTACTCTATTTCTAAATAAAAATGGCAGGTAGCTCTATGGAAAATGATAAGAGATTCGATTTTAATGCAATAAAAGGTTTCCCGTCTGTTGAAAACAACAAAATAAATATATATCAATTTTTGGAAGCAACATCAGATTTAATTTCAGTAGTAGGTATGTATCAGTTTCTTTTCAAGAATCATGATTAATTTTACAAATTTAAAGAGCATTTTTTTATTCACAGAACGTCTAGGAAAAGTCTTTTCACCTGTAAAATATGATATGCAAGGAAATATTGATGTAAGTATTGAGGATGATTCAGTTGGATAATATATGATTATTTTTCTTTTTGTTATATAATGTTTCTAATATTCTGTAGAAAATAAAAAATAATTATGAATACAATGAAGATTCCTGTTTATTAGACTTGATGTTAGATGAATATACCAATGGAAAGAAACTTGCAGCTGAGGGAGTTCTATGGTTAAATAGGTAAGATTTCAGTACATATATTACTTCAATGAGATAAACACAACACAACACAACAAACACAGAAATATGATAAATTCTGATCATTATTGTGTGAATAGGCATTGGTTTATTTCAAAGCATTTTAATTATTATATTATTCTTGCTAATTAGTAACTATTCTGTATAAGTATTGTATGCAAAACTAAGCTTTTATGTTTTATTATGTGATATTATTTTTTTCTAAATAGAAAGAAATTTAAAAAAATATTTTTACTTACATGCATTTGATTAATTTAAATCAGTATTAGTAGGAAATAAATATAATAATAGTTCTTTTAAATAATTTTTATTATTACTAATACTGTTTATACAAGATATGTTTTTATTTTACAGGGGGTTGCTGTTTTTTGAATTAGTCTTTAATGGCATATTAGTAAGTCTTAATTCAAAGGACTATGAATCAAGTATTAAAAAAATTTTTACTGTAGCCTATGAAGGTTCAGTGAAACAATACCATGGGTGGGCGACCCAACAACTTTTTTCTGTAAGTTTCGATTTATCTACATTGTGATGTTATTACTTAGTTATACTGTACTTTATGAAAGTAAAATGATTTATATTGTGTCTCTTAAACTCATGCACCAAAGTCAGTAATTAATATACAAAAGGTGCTGTATAGAATTTAAACTGCATTATACATTACTAGTCCTATAATTTAAAAAAGATAAAGATAAGATACAGAGATAAGATCAAAGATAAGAAACCTTTACAAATAAAAATTTATTTTGTTCTTTTTCAGCTTATATGTAAAATGTCCCCAACTTTTAATCAAATAATGAAATCATTTGAGGTTGAAAATGATCTGGAAAGGTTTGAAACACAATTAACAAATTTTAACACAACTTTACATGCAGTAAGATGCAAGATTGATGATTTTTTTGTATTACATGACTTAAGCACCATTAACTAAGAGGCTTCTTTAATTAATATTTATTTATTGTTAATATTTTATTAAATATTATTTCACACTTTTACCATTTGAGTGCTAAGTTGTTTTTATTTATTTGTTATTTAAAGTGACTACGACATGGGTTTATACTATTTTTATTTAAACTATAATTCAAAAAAAGCTGACGATAATCAAGTGTAAACACCAAACTCCAAACCTTTGTGAAAAAAGTTCAGTTTAATCAAATACTATATAGAAAACATTTAATATGTATCAAATTATAATTGGTAGAATAAAATTTTGCATTATTTATATAAAAAGAACCAGTCTCGGAAGAAATCTTCAGTCACAATAATGAATAATTTTATACCAATTTGTGTGATTTCTGCAGTTTTTTAAACTATATATAGCTTAATAAAATATATAAGATACAAAATATAGTATTAAAGAATGTGATTGTTTATAGATTGTATTGGATATGAATATTGGATTGTGAAACAAATTAAAAAAGATTAAAGATAGGGATTATATATTTTAGCTACACATATGTGTATTAAAAATACATAATATAAATAAATTATAAATACTGATTTAAGAAAGAATTGGCAATAGATACAGTGGTGCTCTCAAATACTATGTCCCTTACATTTCAGACCTATTATAAAAAGTATTAAAAATTATTTTATAATACTTATGTAGATGTAAATGACTAACCAAAGTGCTTTTAAATTATTTTATTTATTAAATCATATAATCGAAATTTAATATTTTTCTAAACATAAAACATACATACATACATACAATATTTTTGAAAACTAACATTTGAAATGTAATTCCAAATAAATTAAAAATATTGTAAATTATGCTATAATTTTATCAATGTGGGAAGCTTTAATAAAAAAATAATAACGAAATTGTGTTTTTATTTAAATAAACATTTATCCTTAAAAATAACAATTATAAATTTCATTATTATTTAAGTTGGTCTAAATTTCTTGAACGGGATATGTATATACTTTTTGCTACTGACGAGGCTTGTTTTAAAGCTAAAAAGCAATACACAACTTCTAATACAGTTAACACCATCAAAGATGCATGTAAAATAAATTCTGTTGGAGTACTTAGTAAATATGGATTGAATAGGAAGAAGCTGACGAGTGGCATTTGCATGAGTACTGTTAACATCAAAAACCCAGCCAGTTCAGGTACCTAAAAAATATTATTAATAAATAAGAAAGAATACTAAAAATAATTATTATCACTATCTATAATACTGCCAATATCTAATACTACTACAAATTTAGCAAATTGTATATTTAAAAAAAATATTTTAATGTGACCTAAGTATGCAAGGACTAACTAACATTTTTAAGATTCCTACTAACAAACTCCTAATTTGTCATGTTTTTGTATGTCAAATAAGAAACTTAAAAAATAACATTTATATCTAAGATCACAATGTGCACGGGCTACGTGTTTATGATGTGTTAATTAATCATTTAAAAAAATACTAAACTACTATTAATATTTAATATTACTTACATTAAACTATTACTACTACTAATATTTAATATTACTTACATGACATGACAGATTACCGTAGTGACCAAGATACAGTCTTATAAATTCAATAACAGTAAGCAGCATGAACACCGTAACTGATAAATACCTTGACAAATGCTCTAGTTTTAATACCTGAAGAATATAATGTTTTAGATTGATTACAAATACGAAGGAAAATAAAAAGCCCTAGATTTTTAATCTAAATAATTTGGATATAATAATTATCATAGCTTATTACAAAATATCAAGAAAGAGGAATTTTATACCAGTTTGTTGAATACCTTTTTAAATAAAAAATAACTGTTAGCAACCACCCAAACAACATAAAGGTATACATTCATATATAAACATTTTTGTAAGCTTAAAATGATAGCATAATCCATAATAATACTTATAATTGTATGCAATATATATTTGTATTAAAAATTTTCAATTTTGTTTCAAGTGTTTTTAAGATAAATTTAAAAATGTTTGGTACATGTTTCCATGGTAACAAAATAAAATATACATAAAGTTTAAACCATAGACAGCATCTTAAACATAATACTATTTAAAGCTAATTATCTTATGTAGCATTTATAAAAACATTTGTATTCAACATATACAATACAGAGATGATTGACAGAGAAAGATGAACGATAGAATTTTCCTTTAACATTGTAATGAGAGACTAGAAGAATAAAACAACCAATTCTGCAAACATAAACCGCAGATTACCGTAGTGACCAAGAATCAAAATATATATAAATAAAGATATATATAAGTTCAATAACAGTAACTTTTTTTAAACTTATATGTTTAGTTGTCCGAATTCTTTAAAATATAATTTGGAAATTCTTACTTAGCCAGGCTTGAGCTAAGGAAGTACCATAATAGATACAACGAAGAAATATTCGTTACTCTAGTCTAAACTTAGGTGTATTGTAATTCTAACAATAATCTCAGAAGATTAGAAATTTTTTAGACTTTATAGATCTCCTAGTCGGTATCAAACAAAAAATAGGTTTAAAATTACATCGTAAAGAATTGAAAGCGCGTTCGCCATAATAAGTGTTAAATAGAGATTTCAAATTTAAAAGTTGAAAGTGATCATTAAGTTGAAGCACATAATTAGAATATTTATATCATATACTACTGTCCACAGTGGTAATATCCGCAATACCATCGATAGTTCTATCGATATGCTTTCGGTTACACTAATTGCCAGTATCAATGTCAACTGTCAGTCTCAGTCATCTTTTAGTTGACAGTTGTCGAAATAACCTATTAAATAAAACACTCATTATTGTATATTATATTAAAATATGTTTTTAAGATCATGTCGAACTCTAACACGTAATTTAGCTTTTTAACAATTTTTGATATATATTTACAATCAATTTAAATATTTTAACAATTGTTTTTAATTGTTTTTAACTGATGTTTCAGGAATGCTGCGACCAGAAATATTACAAATAACATCAAATGCAGGAATAAAGTATTTTCCACCTCCAAAAAATTATGACGGTGCATAATCAAATAAATTATAGCTTACTAATTATGATTACATATATAAACCTATTATAAGAGTAAGTGCAGAAATATTTGAACTAAAAATTATTACAGGCATTGAAATTCCGGAACGACCAAGACTCAGAGTTTTCGACAAGGTCCCTTTGTACCCTTCAAATTTAAAACCACCTAAAATGCAAAAGCGTCTTCGATACATGAGGGGTCCAGAAAAGTTACACAACACATTACAATTGCAACAGTATGGAGTAGTGGTAAGTTGATTATTTTACTTTTTAACAATTGAATGACTTGTTTCTATCTTTTGTTATAGAAAGAATACTAGTAACCTAGTGACATCAATACTGAAAATTTCACAAAAAATACAAAAATTTCCACTACTTATACATAAAATTAAATTGAATGCGATATTTGACTGACTGACATGAGTGCCCCCCCCACACAGTTATATCTTAAAAGTGTTAAATGATTATATAAGCTTTACATAGATAAATAATAATTACAGGCCACTGGTGGTGGAAGGCTGCGTCATGAGCACTTTGAAATGATCCGTCTTCAAGTAGCAAGAAGATTAGACATGAAGAGAATGTTTGGTATATGGAGAGTGGATCCTCCATGGCAGCCAGTCACTAAAAAGGGCCAGGGACAGCGTATGGGTGGTGGTAAAGGTGCCATAGATCACTATGTTACACCTATTAAGTCTGGGAGGATTATATTTGAAATTGGAGGAAAATGTGAATATGCAGAGGTAAGATAGGTTTATTTTACACCATGATAATAAGAATAAATTCAATAGATCATTTTAGTATATGAGGACTCTTGTTTTTTAAATATTAGATATTATAATAATATCTATATTAATCCTTACCTGACATAAAAAGAAAGAAATTTCTGTGTCTATTTATTTTTTATTTGTACATAAATAAAAAGTAAGATAAAAGTATACTTCACAGCTAAGCGCAGCCATTTGTGATAAAATTTAATTTGTGATAAAATAGTTTGAAGGCTGGAGAAGGGAGTAAGATACTGTTTATTAACACACCACGGGTTTACAAGAGAGAGTGGAAGCTAGTTGTTGTATATCTGTATCACAGATTGCATATTAATGTCCATAGAGTACAATAATCAATATTTTATTACTATTTTATATATATATATATATAATAATATTAATAAACCTTATTGTACATCCTCAAAGAGTATTATAACATAAAAAAGAAAAAAGTGAAAACAAAACACAAATGTAAACGTACAATAGGAGACCTTATCGCTTATAAGCGATCTCTTCCAGGTAACCAATTTATAGGAGATTACAAAAATTGGCGGAAAAGGTATACAGCTTTAGATGATATATTACATAAATATAATACAACATAATACACATAGTACATAAATATGTATATAAAATATATATACATAAAATAATAATACATGAATATATTAGTTTTTTTTTTTTTTTTTTTATGGAAAAGGAGGGCAAACGAGCATGCGGCTCACTGATAAAATGTGATCACCGCCGCCCATGAACTCTTGCAACATCCGAAGACTTACAAGAGCGTTGCAGACCTTGGAGATAGGAATAAACGCCTTTTTTGAAGGTACCCATGTCGTATCGATCTGGAAACACCGCCGAAGGAAGCTCATTCCACATCTTTGTGACACGTGGAAGAAAGGTTCTTGCAAACCGCACAGTTGAGGAACGCCATGCATCCAGGTGGTAAGGATGGTAATGAAGGCGGTGACGTGCTGTGCGGTGATGAAATTCGGCGGCAGGCATCAGATTAAATAACTCTTCGGAACACTCCCCGTTGTAAATGCGATAGAAGACGCACAAGGAAGCCACGTCTCTACGCAATGCCAAAGAGTCCAGCCGTTCACAGAGCACCGGGTCCCCGACAATCCGGACGGCTCTCCGTTGTACGCGGTCAAAAGGTAGAAGCTGATATTGGGGTGATCCGGACCAGAGATGAGAACAGTACTCCATATGTGGCCGGACCTGCGCCTTATAGAGCGCAAGTCTTTGGCCAGCATTGAAATACTGCCTCGCTCTATTGATCACACCCAATTTCATCGAGGCCAACTTGGCCTTGCTCTCCAAATGACCACGAAAACGACAGTCGCTCGAAATATCGAGTCCCAGTATTCTGATACTTGGCGAGGCGGTGAGGGGTGTGCTATCGAAGAGCGGTGATAGGACAAATTAGTATCACAATAATATTAAATGAAAACACAAAAGGAGTACAAGGTAAAGAAGACCTAGTTGCAAGGAAAAGCAAGTGCAAGAAAATGTTTTTTTAATAGATTTTTGAAGATATTAATTGATTGAGCTTGTCGAATAGACAAAGGCAAGGAATTCCAAAGACGAGAAGCATGAACAGTGAATTAACTTGTATAGAAAGTAGTAAAGTGAGAAGGAATTTTAAGTTGGGAGTTGTCTATAGAACGAAGTGAACGATTATGTGAATCTTTTAAAAATTTAAACCGCTCTTTTATGTAGGTAGGAGTAAAGTATATGTATATGGTTTTGTATTTTGTATCTTTTATATAGTAATAAACCAAGCGGAACATCGTCCAAACTTCATAAAATCGTCTGTGTCGTTAATTAAATATAAACTAAAGAAACACCGGTGTGTTAGACCGAAGTTTTGAAGAGATAAAATTTATATATATTTTGGGTTTGTAATACTAAAAATATACAAACGTTGTATGGACGCAGTGAACGTGTTAATAGATGCTGTGAATGCACTCTGAAATTGTAGCTGAATTTTCTGTAATCTTTGTCACATTACTGTTGATATCACTTATTAATTAAAAGTATATATTTTTCTTTTATAGAATAATAGCAGACATTAATGAAGGCATACTAATAATAATATTACAATTTTACTTTAACCATAAATACATTATTGTAAAGGTGTACTTATTATTTTGTATTTCAAAATATAATAATTAAAAAAAATATAGTAAAGCCATCACAGAGGAAGAATATTAGAATAGCATTTAAGAGATTAACTTATTGCTCCGATGAAGTAAAGTGTATGATGTTAAAGAAATAAACAAACATCCGCAAATATATATATTTTAAATAAAAAATATATAAAACTTTTAATATAAATCTTTCTTAAGTATTTGTAACATTACAGGTGTACGACATGTTACGAATAATAGCAGAAAGATTACCATTTAAAGCAGAAGCAATATCCAAAGAACTTTTAGAGAAGAAGGCAGCGAATAAGAAATGGTGTATTGAAAATAACAGTAATAAATTTACATTAAAATACGTTTTTCAAAATAATATGGGTGGATGTCATAGATTCCTGTCGAAATACGATCACAAGTGGTATGGAGAGTACTTCTAAATATAGTTAATATCATAAATTTAAAAATATAAGTTCTATAGAAAATAAAATAGATAATTTAATTGTATTTATTTTTTTATTTTGATAAACACTTGGCATTATAAGTATAATACTTAAACCAATTTAACACATCTATTAGAAACATATCAAGACTTATCGAGTGAATATTTTTGAGGTAGGGCACCTTGTATTTATCTAGAAAATATATAAATGACTTATAAATACACACGCGATTAAGTCCCAATATATTTCTAATATATGTAAAAATCGCCTAAGTTTAAAAACAACATATATAATCTGAAATAGTTGTATCAAAAATTATTAGTGTTTTTTATAATTAATATCGAATATTTTAAACCTAGTGCTGATATGCATAATAAATGAACATATAATATTCATCGTTCTCTTAGCATGGAAAGTGCAAGGTGCTGCATCAGTGTCTTGGGTTGACTAGTTTCGAAAATTTTACTCAGGAACAATATTACAATTTACTTGATTACTATTATTTACAATTATTTATCACTATTCACTCACAAAAATACAATCGGAATTAACGGACTAGTTTCGGATTAGCCCTTAAACTAGATCCGGAATTCGGAAGCCTTATTTAGGTCGGAGCGTGCCAAAATCGTGGTGCATGATAGTATTTCCGTGACTCGGATTTTTGGGATTTCCGTACAATTTCATAAATAAACAAAATTACAATTAATGTTAAAAGGGGCCATTCTTTTTTACTATATTTCTACTGTGGAGTACCAGTATCAACTGTTTCCTTTAAAGTCAATTATTTTGGCTTTGTTTCTAGCCCAGAAAATACTATTCTTATGACGAATACTTACTTATTGCCTGAGGAATGAAGATCGCCCGTAGAAAAACTGGGTATCTTAACATACATTTCGTGACATGTAATGAATCTTCATGGCCAGTTTAACTTCTCATTTCATAGTTTTAATAAATACTAGGAGCAGCAGCAGTATACGTGAGGATATGGGATCTAATATCTTCAATTGTCCTTTTGTGTACCGGCCTGTACAATTTATTTCATCTACTCCATGGATGATATTCATTGTCAAACAGATCTAATTTCTGATACTAAAGAAAAACATTATAACCAGTATAAACAACCAATTTGTTGATTGAGTTTAAGAAAACTAAAGTTAATTTCAACAAAGGATTGTAGTTGGATATATTTATATATAAACAAAATGAAACACATAATAGTTAATAATGTTTTATTATATTTGACATCTTATGAAAGGATTTTCGTGACAAGCATCAGTTTGCATACATGTATAAATTTTGTAGCATTAATTTTCAATAAACTTCTCTTTATATATTATGAAAAAAACTCAACAAAAACAAATGTATTAGTAACAAATATTACTGAATAAATTACTTACTGTCCTGCGACGAGTCTAACCTAACGACAAAAGCCAAACAACAACCTATCTGTATTGAGTATCAGAGTTTTGCAGTTATTTTTTTTTTCTATTCAAGCGGACAATTCACAATATATTGAACATTTGAAAATATAGCCACATTAAATTTTGCTCAACTTACTCTAACAAATAGAATTATTTTGTTATTTGTTTTCTATACACCAGGGACACGATACACAATTACAAGATCAAAACATTTACTATATTGTGTTATCTGTAACATACGCTTATAATTCTGATATAAGGGTGCATCTACACTGTTTATATTTAAGCGTCTACATACTTATATCGCTGTTTCTTCATACCTATAAATTATATAACGTCATAACAATATTTACAAAGCCTAAAGAACTAACTTACAAGTAAATGTAATGTACATTTTCAATAAATTAATAATATTGTTACATATAATATAAGCGCTAGATTTTATGATATGGCTTTTTATATATAGACCGCTTTTAATAATGTTAGCAGTCGTTTATCACAACATTATTATCAACCTTCAACAATGAATGAAAAGGTTTTAATATATTGAAAAAGCCTGTAATTCTAGTAATAAAGAACATATCATAATAGGCCGTGCTCTAACACTTGTTTACAAATATTCTTAATTATTAAATTAAACACCTAGCTCCCGGTGGTATTTTAAGGAACGTAAATAATAGTCAATAAATTAAAAAAATCTGGCATATTATTTATTAAACGTTATATTGAGCAATTAAATAATAAGCCCACAATTAACATATTTGACTAGCTCTGTCTTATTCTATGTAATTATTAATCTATCAATCTACACACTGGCGTTTTGCAGTCTTAATAACTATGAGATAATATAGACAAAGAAATCTGACAACATAGAAGTTTATTTAGAGGACGACAAATCTATTACATTCTGATATAATTATTAACGACATATAAGTAGAGGTATACTAGCTCAAATTGTACATTTGCTTGCAATAGAGATAATGGCTAAGCTAAGACATATATAAGTGAGGTAGCGTTTTTACTGTCTCTAGTGGAAATATTTACATATCTAAGACAAATGCAATTTAAAATTAATTTTAAAATTTGGTATTGGAATATTACGAAGAATAAATTATTATATAGGTGTAATAGGTAGGTATAATATCGCTCTGAGTAAATAGACCGTGAATATATTAATTTACAGAATCAACGCCTTATATATCTACAGTATTTCATTGACATGAGTATTATTAGGCTAGATGCACACTCCGTTAATAACTGTGTGCAGTTTGTAGTTGACTAGAGTAAGTACGTTTAACACTAAAATTGGTATAAAATTTTACATTCGTTTTATTTGGTTTTCGATCACTGCAAGGATCCACTTTTGGACTTCGAGGATAACACATTGACCACAACATTTACTCGTACGGTTCGCTCAAATGCTCCAATAAGAATTTCAATTGTTTTTTCATGAAATTATTATTGTGAGTAATCGAGTCACACAGCACTTGCGTGGGTGCGTCAGTCTTAGCGTTATTTACGTTTTCGTAAATGTGCGCTTCGCATTTGGAGTTGGTGTTGTGATGTGCGTCAAGTGCGCTATCCTCTAGCCCGGCCCCGGCTGAATGAGTGGGTGCATTGAATACGTCGATTGGAGCTTTGGTGATATGCTGATATTTAAACGTAGACAATATCTGCCGGATCTTTGCAATGATCTGCTCTACTCAGGCGTTTGATTCCTGCGAAAAATTTGAAAATAGACATCAGTCAGATTTTTAGTGCAACTTCTATTTATGAAGTAATCTTTATACTAGTGAGAAGAATTAGCTTGCTAACTCACTACGGATGAGAGATATGAGTGGATAAAAAACGCGATAAATGTGATCAGTGTCGAAGAGCGAACCTACGATTGCGGCCGTTATCGATATTACATTATACGATACAGCCATACCTACCTATAGATCTAATACTGCACCGCTAATTGTATATTCATATAAAACGCATTCATATAAAATACTACGCTAACAGTATTAAATGGATCAAAATTTAGGCTCTAGTCATAAGTACATCGAACATCGAGAAGAATAAGTATGATAGGAGGCTCCGCGGTTGCCGGATGCGACAGCAACGTCTACACTAGAAGCATGGGACGGTGAGTTTATACCTTAAGGTTGTGGAAATAGTGCATGATCTGATCATAGTCCATGTGCAGGTCGTCGAGGCCGAGCGGCTCGGGCTCGCCCAAGGAGCACATCGGGTTGCCCACTATGGTCGCACGCTTCACCTCCGGGGAGCTGCCTCCTGGAAGGGGTTACCGTGCGTTAAAGTTTGTGTTTATACTGTATAATATATCTATAATAATATCTTTTTGTATGCAAAAACAGGGTTGACTAAAGCCTGCTTGATGTTTAAGGTACACGCTTGCCTAAGAAGTACCTATTCATTCTAGATTTGAAGAGCCCTAGATTGTTATTCATCGAAAACCTCGACCTAAGTAGAGACTTCGATAGTTCTGCTGTCTGTACGATAAATGTTAAGTGCTTTTTACGAGAACTTTGAATTTCCACTTGAATACGGTTTTTTTCAGCCGAATTTGTCGTTGTACCGTGTTAGATAGAAAGAATTGCTAGCTTGCGGCGATGCGCCAAGTTTTAGAGTTTATATTAGTAAGGATGGTTTCATTTACAAGTCTCTGAGCCCGCCTCGCAATCGATTCCAATGCTTGAAGTTTTTGAACCATCCGAAATATGCGACAGTACTACATGCACGAGTGAACTTGTGCTTTTTTTTTTAACCAGAAAAGGTAAGCGTTTGACTACAGCCTGCCTGATGTTAAGCATGGGATTTAGTCTAAGGTGCGGCCCGCTTACCCAGTAAGTACCTATTTAACCTCGAGTTGAAGGACAACAACTGTTTCAGTTATAAATATGGATTCACCGTCGAGAGATTACCAAGCATTTTGGCAGCCATTTTCGCTTTTGATTCAATTTAGAACCGATTTGAGAGACGAGGTTAGGATGACTTTAAAAAGGTAAGGTGGCCTGTGATCGTAATGGGCATATTCCGGAACGTAGGGTCTCTTTATTAAATCAAACCAGGTTGATCTCTGAGTCATTAGATATCTGCACCACTGGCTCGTGTTTTTACTATATTATAACTCTTCGAAAGCTATATACTGTAGTCTGCTTATCTAAAAACGCCTGGTTTAAGCAGATTGAGATGCAATAATAAAAATGTTGCAGAAATCACTGATTCCTTAAAACATCTGATATCATAATACAGAAATCATAGAGCAAGCCGTAAAAAGGTTTGCTTTGGAAGCTTGCTTACGTGCATGTAAGCCAAAAAGGCTTTTGTTTCGGAAGCTTCCAAGAACTCGTGACTTTTCTAGTCTATTCTAGTCTAGTCTAGGGTGCACATGTCTGACGTGGGCCCGAGTGTAATACCAGGAATACTGTAAGGACTTTTGGCGCTGAACACGTCTTAATTACGCAGTGTATTGCGCAATTATTTTTATAAATCCCTTATCACGTATGTGAATTTGAACTACCAGTAAAAAATGGATGACGCGGTACCAGCTTTTACACGTGAAAACTTCGCAAAAAGAGACGCAAACAGGTTTGCTTTTTCTTCGGCGGTATGAACCAGTGAACCATCAGATTTCTGCAGTGAAGGCAGTAAAGGGCAGCAGAAGTTCGACTCGACCGCTTTTGTTATTTGGCCTTATTACTGACCAGTGAAAGCCGTCTGTAACATCTTCTTGCAGGACTTCGTTATTCATAAATGACCTTACCATATCGAGCTGCAACCCAGGCCAGGTATACCTGATGCTTCTGCACCTCATTACTTCCAAAATCAGGTGCAAGATTTTTCAATTCGTGACACTTCAGAAAATGGAATAAAATACTCCATTATTTTCCGTAACATATAAGTAATGGAGTTTGCGCAGGAACGGGGATCGCTCAAAGATGAACAAACAGATTGAAAAGCAGACAGACTCAAAAAAATGTAATGGATATCATTATATTTACCTTTGTTTTGGGTAGTCGGTTCGATGAATTCACTTCTTGGGTTACATTCCTTTTCCTTTTTCTTATGCCGCATTTGTACTTCTGGCAATCCTGAAAAGATAAAAACACTAATGATTAAGTAATTGTACTTAATGAAGTCGTAATTAGTATTACTGTTTCAGTTAATTTTGCATCTCAAACAGGAAAATCTAAAAAGTTAAAGAGCAGTTAACGGTGATGGTATTGTTAGGATAGCAATTATATCTAAAAGTCACAAATTAGAAGTACCGCCGCATAAAGGAGAAAAACAATGAAATATTATAATTTTTTGATAGCTTGTAGTTTCAGAAAAAAGATTACCTATTCCAGAGTCATGCATGTAATCAGGACTTTCTGGCTTAACAAAAGTGCGCCGTGAGTCGTCCGTGCCTCTGTTAAGTCCAACAATCTCTCTGAAGTCTTTATTTTCCATGATAAGAGGGGCGTCGTTGTCGAACTCAAAGAGCCGGGCGCAGTCGTCCTTGTTTGTAAGTTTTTCCACTGGGTTGTCGTCAAAGTCATTTCGTAGTTGCAGGTTATTGTATGAGTCGCGTTTGTATTGATCCATGATATCTCTTGACATGTACGGTGCATCAGCTTTATTCAAATCAATAATTCTGCAAAACAATATTTTTTATAAGAAATGCCCAATATGATTAGTAAATATGGTAAAATAGTTCTGAAATATGGTGTATTACCGGTCGGAGTGGCGGCCATTTTCCGGAGATCGTTTCGAGTCATGTTCGCGTTCATGTTTTTTGTGATGACTCCTGGAGTGATTTCGTCGAGTAGGAGGCATGACGGTGTCTGGCAAAATCTATAAAAAAACCTCTATTGCTACAAAAATATGTAAAAATATATGTATATAGGGATATATTTCGAAAAAAGATTGAAAAGTAAATTTTATTTGTAATAGCAAAGTCCTAATCTAGAACTTACTTTATTGGTATTTCGAGGCGGCACAGGGACTTGAGGTTGTGGCGTTGAAGAGTTCCTATGGGGAGGTACGGGGGGTCGGTAGTCATCTTCGGTGCTGGTATCCATCCTATAATTTCATTTATATTGTTTATAAAACTGTTAAATTTTAAATATGATAAAAGCTTCTCTACAATGAGTGGTTGTTGTGAAAGATGCAAGTAATGGTGACAATGATAATCTTACTGCCAATGACCGTCTCCGGAGTTTTGGCGGTGGTGTCTCGCGGGCTTCTTGCAGTATGTGGTAGAATCGATGACCCGGTCTCGCTTCTCACTCTGCGACGGCAGCTCGATGGAGTTGGGGTTGTCGAAGCTGGTGACCATGACGTTCCCATTTTCACGAATAGCATCTTCCGGATCCAGGTAGTTGTAGTTTAGAGGATTGGAAGTAATTCTCATCTCTTGGTTATTGTTTGTTTTTTCTGCGGTAGGTTGAGTAGAGTTGCGGTTAGCCGGATGGCGAGATCCATTTCTTTCGATAGTAGCCCGACCTTTGAAAATTGAAAATTTATTTTAAGGAAATATTGTTACAATATATTTACATTATGAACAATATTTAAAATACTTACCGAGCCACACCCAGTCATGCGCGTTAGTAGTGGACTCTCGTGGCGGTTTGTCCCGTGCCAATCCCAGCGCGCTCGCTGCCCCCCCTCCCCCAACCCCACCCCCCCGCGGTCCCCCGGCGCCTCCCCTTGCACTCTCTGCATTCTCAGGCGCTGGCTTCAAACGGTAAGCGTACACCACACACGATACCACGAACACCTGTAGACAGGTGCGTTATAAACATTATTGTTACGTTATTTTAACTATTCTCACGTTTATTCCGTACAAACTCGATTCAAAAAGACAATTTATCATTGGATGTAATTATTTACAGAGACTTAGATAAGATATTATTTATGTTTGTTTAAACGTTTAACATGTTTTAGTATATTTTAAGCAATTTGAATTCTTTATCGGTTGTCGTATTAAAATGAGTATTAAGTCAAATTTTATATATAAAAAATATATAGACATAACTATATCGACGTAAATGTAATGAAGTGTAACTTACCAAAATAGCAAAGCAGAAAGCACCCAGAAGAACGAACATGCCTGTAAATAAATATATATATGTCATAAAAATATTATATATGTATTTAAATAACACTATTTTATGGATATATATTGCGTTTATTTTTACATTTTTAATTTAAACCCGATGTTTCGAATGCTTTGTAGCAAACGTGCTTGCGGTAAGAGATGGCGCCTGTCGAAATTAAAATTGTAAAAATAGAAGCGAGTTATATCCGTAAAACAGTTTTATTGAAATGTAGAAAACATTATATTATATGTTTAGTTTGTAGTAAAAAATAAAACTAACAGTTACTTACCAATCTCTACTTGGGACATGTTAGTTTGCGGAGGGTGTCTCGGATGCAGGGCGGAGTTACTCCTGAATATAGAACCGTACTGTTGGGCTTGAACCGTGGGCTCGTGATTATTTTCGTCTTTGAACGGAGAAAACCCTGCAGAGAATATCAAAAATTATTAAATATATATATTCTTTATTGTATACCAATTAAAGTATAAATTTACAAAAAACAAAACAAAAAAAAAACCAGTAAAATGGGCGGTCTTATCGCCTTAGGCGGTTTCTTCCAGGCGGTTGCCTGGAAGGGGATAAGAAGGGAAATAATTATTTTCGAAGGCAGGCGGTGCAAAGTTATAAATAAGCAATACACGCATATAACTACATCCTAACACGTATACATATATATACTTTATGCTATAAATATATATAATAAACTAAACAATAATTAAAATTATTTATATATTTTTTTGAGAATAATCGCTAAAAAGAGAGCTATAGTTATATATTATGTTAAATGGCCTTAATGACCTCGAATCGAATATGCTCGCCACGTCCTCGGACGACTGTAATAGCAAAATCGATAGAACTAGTACCTTTGAGCACGTCGGCGAGGTCTCCCCCCCCCGCGCGCCCCCCCCTCATGATGTCGTCGTTCTGCGGCGTGTCGGGTCTCTGCCTGTCGTCGGCTCCGCTGAAGTCGACGTCGACGGCGGCGGCGGCGGCGGCCAGCGCGCCGGGCACGCCGCGGATGTTGGCCGGCGTCTTGGCGTCGCCCTTCGACGGCAGCGCGGCGCGACGCAGCGGCGCCGGGCGACACGACGGCGGCGTCAGCAGCGACACGCGGAGGAGCTCGCCGCTGCCTGCGGGACACTAGCGATCAACTACATCGGCTTAGACGATAGACTTTTGGGTTTAAAGTTTCGTGGTCCATAATTACTATATCTACTTATCCGGCAGTTCTAGCGTCAAAATTATCAAAATTTGCGGGCAAATTTTTAGTCTGGAATAATGAACTGAAATATTATATTTAAAATTACTATATTTTATAGACTCTACTCGAGTTATAACTAAACTAGAGAATGAGTAAACTAGTCAGACAAATTCTAATATTATTTATTTGTATAAAATATCGGAATTTGTCCAACTAATGAACTCGTGTCGTTCACGTAAATACGTGAATAAAACCAGATATATAACAATTGATGTAATGAATAAATGATTATATAAGAAACGTAACGTTAACTAATTGAACCAAAATCGATAGTCTAACCTTCACCGACGGCGATCACTCGGGGGTGCCTCGAGGCCAACATCGGCGCGAAAGCTACCACTTCTGTGTCCAAACTTTCCACCAGCAAGTAATAATCGGATACCGTCACATCTCGCAGGGCCGTATGACTTCCATCCGAGAATTCTATGTCTATATCCAATAGGCCCTCCTGAAAAATAATTAATATTATATTATATATTATCAAGGCTATTTTTTGAGATTTCAGATGAGAATTTCTATGAAAGTCGAATGAAGTTCACGAGTCGTTGATAATAAAACTCACTGTATAAATTTTAAGCAGCATCAGTGTACGTATATCTCAAGTAGACAGTACTTTTATAATTAATCCAATAAATGTATAGTATCTAAAAAAAACTGCGAAAATTTTTACAAAATCAAATTACTTTTTTGCGTTAAAAAGTATTTCAATTTACATAACCACACCTTTTATCTTAGAACGATGGAAGTTCTTTCTTTGTAGTTATTTCGTTATTTTCTCTAAACACCCGTAACAATACTCAATTTTTATATCATGATATATAACTAGATTTCAAACATTCAAAAATATTATATTGTTATCATTTACAAAAGAATTTGACTTAATTAATAGATTTTCTACTCTAGCAAAATTCGAAAAAAATATATTACAATAATTATAATAAATGAATATAAATATTACATTTTCTCACTCATTCCTAATCTCCTATGTTGCATATAACACTGTATATTCATAATTTAAACTGCAGTTATACAATACCTGGTATTGCGCAGTCAGGCGCCGAGTGACCGTAGTTTCAGACACGTATCCATTCTCGATAGCCGTGTCAGGAGAGATATTGAGCTGCAAACCGGATATAACACGCACCAGCAGTCGAGAGATAGACACTTTATCATTCACCACTCGCACTTCACGGAGGCCGATCACTCGTCCTACAGGATTTTACAAATTATTTCGACACTCAAGCAAAAATTTAGCTATGTATTTTGAAAAAATAGCAATTGCAATGTATTTCATTGATATTGACTCAAAGTGGAAAAGATATAAATGAATAAATATGTTACATATTTAAAAAGGTCACAATAAAATGCCTTCAGAACAAGGTCATAAAAGAAGTCAAATAATTATGAAACATTTCTTTTTTTTAAATAAAATATATGTCATACATTTTTCGATATTATTATTATTCCACCCATTTTGTTGAAAGACACCAAGCTATCTAATTTTGACAAAGGCAAAAGCTTCAGCCAAACAGTTGTGTGTGTATTGTATGTTATGTGTATGTAGGTGTGTATTGTGTATTGTATGTCACGTGTATGTATTGTGCTGTTGGCACTGACCAGTAATAGGCGACAGCACTTGTACTTCGGTCCGTCCCGTGCTGCGGCCCTGCAGCGCGCGCTCCCTCAGCGAGGCGATGCGAGGATCAGACACGCGCATGAGGGACAGCACCAGCTCCGTCACCTTGAGCCACGTGCGCCGCGACACGAAGTACGACACGCGACCTGAGTCGTGGTCCTTGGCCAGGAAGCGGGCGTACACCTGAGGATACACTTTTTAATAATATTTGCCTTTCACTCAGTATATAGTGTCTCTGCAGCAATTTATTATCCTCCGAATATCGATATAATAGTTCAGTGGAAAATTTTGGCAAGCTTCCAAATTTTAATTACTATACTTTGTCGATCCAGACAAAGCTGTGCTCATTTATTAGTATCGGTACGTGATATGAAACCCATTTAATCTACTGCTAGTACGTATACAATCTTTTGTCTGTAACTGTACTTGTACTTGTAACTGTGGTACAAAGAAACCAATCTCTATACGGACCTCGACGTTGCTTTGTTGGTATCTCAGTTTGCAGGATCGCTGATCCGTCAGCGAGTTGGGGGCGTCGGGCCTCGAGCCCCCCCACCCCCTCGACGACAAAGACCTTCGTAATCTGTCTTTAGCATTCGCCTCGTCTGATACTTTCCAGCCTTTAGTAAGAATAGAAATGGGTCAATACAAAGTACAAAGTAGGTGAACGGTTTTATGAACAGCGCTGTAAAAATAAACACTTATAAAACTATACGTAATAGTTTCAAATCCATCCAAGCACGTTATAACAATTTAATAGCCTTATATCACGTTTAGTTCCTTTGGGGTTGGAGAAAATACGCCATTTGCGACTTAAATTTATTTATTTTCGATTGCATAACCAGTTTCATTACACTATAAAAGCTTAAAGTAAAAACTTATCAGGATTCTATAGGCTTATTAAATAGATATAAAGCGGGGTTAAAGTCCTAGAGTTCAGTGCAGGTTTCCTGTTTAAAGCATTAGTTAGAATCGCGGGTGTCATATGTCAAGTAAATTAAACACCAGCTGTCATTTCAAATCAATATCATGGACCTGTTATATAACATAAGATCATATTAAGATATTTTTAATGTTTGTGTTTAGTCATTGTAAATTTCTTTGTAATATATTAAATTAAATAAAATGTTATTGTTATTGTGTCATACTTTATATATTTTAATAAATATTTATTTTAATGTCTTGTTTTAGATACTACTAACAAATAATTCTACTATTTGTCGACTCTTGAACGTAATGATTTGATAAACCGACCAACCTCCCTGTCTTTTCCTTTCACATTGTCGAAATATATGGTGCTTTATACGGATAGACATATTTTAAAGAATTAATTTAGGATTTATTATTTGACGCATAGGCATATAAATCAGATACGTATAAAATCAATCACAAACCTTTGATTTGTGACAGGCGATTATCATCAACGTCTATTTCGAGGGGATATTCCGGTGTCCAAACTGTAAATCGCGCCAGTCCAGTATAAGTGCCGTACTTGACGATTATGGAGGCATTTGAAGAGCCGCGAATTTCCGATCCATCTACATATACGGAACTGCATGATGATGAGACCTGTATATTAAATACTAGCTGTTACTCGTCATTCCACTCACGTACGAACGATTTTATGTACTATATATCGATAAATATAGCCTTAGAGATATAATAACAATGTTTATTTCAGGTTCAGCTTGTCCATATAAAAAAAAATAAAAAATAAAGAATCAACCAAACAATTATAAGGAATAATGTCACATAAATCAACAATGAAAAATATAAATAAAAAATTTTCCAATCAAAAATCAAAAACTAAATCAAAAATTCAAAATAAAAACGCAAACAAATGAATAATAATAATAATTTTAATATAAAGATAGAATCTAATGGTAAAAAAATATGAAATCGATTTAGTAATATTCAGTAGATTTAGTAGTAGTAGATTTTTGAGTTTATTCATTACAAACAATAAAAAAATACCATCCTTTTTATAATATTATTAAAGAAAAAACAAATTAAATAACATTCTTATGTATAATTATATGAATAATGAACAAGATAATACAACATGAGCAATTTTAAACATAACATACAATATATAAAAAGAATACAATTATTTTTCGGAGATTAAAAACCGACATTGTTAAAAGATATTTTTTTATAACTTAAATATCCTCCCTTCCCGTTTTTATTATACGTTTTTACTTTTATTATTATTGAAATGGTTCTCATTACTGAAACAATGCTCCTGAAAAAGCCTTAATCCAATGCAAAGTACTTTTAATTTGTAATAACGAAAGCCTGTTTTTTGTATTGCTTTGGTGGTTTTCCCTAACTCCCAAGGGTAACTTTTGCGGGTTTTCCGAACTTTGTGCAAAAATTAGTTTCAAGTGTTCTAAAGGATCCTTAATATATTTGAGCAATACTCTGATCAAAAGCCAATCAAAACTTTGTTCTGGTAATAAATTGAGTGGATCTTAATTAAGAGATACTTGTAAAAGGATTTAGATAAAAAGAAATACAAAAGAAGATAATTAATTATAAATAACTTTATACGCTACTCAAAAGCTTAGGAACTCAGTTTAGAATTTTTTTCAGTTTAGGTTCCATGATGCTGCAATAGCATGCATAAATTTTAAAAAGAAAAAAAAAAACAATACAAAAAAAATAAAAAAAATAACACTATAAAAAATCCTGGTTATGATTAGATACGTAAATTCGTTTATTTTAGATCAATTTTCATTATCTACTAATGTTTAAGATTCTTTACAAAGATACCTCCTCAATTAAGAGGGCTTAAGATCTAACACTTCAGTTTAACGGCTTTATACATTTAAAATATTATACTCAGATACTTCATCTTAACGGGAATCTAATTGCCATGATATTTTAATTGCTGTCTATTAAACCCACCTTCAGTACGCTCTCATCCTCTGAATGGCAAGAGCTCTGTAACGTGACGTCAGCGACTTGGCCTGCCTGTGACACTATCAGAACCTTCATCGCCTGAGAAACCTGTCTTCCAGTCAATACCGCCGTGTTTAGTACTTCCCAGTTCTAAACAAACATTATATTATTTTAATAAGGCACATTAGTCTCTACTAAAAATATTTAACATAATATTATTTGGAACAAATTCTTTGGAAAATATATTTCTTTCAAAGTATATTTTCGTTAAAAGTACCATTATATTTCATCCTATTTGGTAATTATTATATTATTACTATTAAAATAAAAAATACCTGAACTATACATATTATTTTTTTTTCAATATCTTTATTAAATTTAAATAATTCATTTAAGCTTGTTTTCACTTCATTTTACTTATTCAAGTCACACTTTATATAAAGTATATAATTGTAGTTTCGAAAATTGATACGCACTCAATTACATTTTTAACAACAATTGAACTATACAAGATGGCGAATAATTAATTAACAATTGATCTTAATTGTCAAGAATGTATATACAAATAACATAATTAGATGAATCAACAGAACAACGAAACTAAATAAATAAAATGATAAATTAACCAGAAAATAAGCAGTTCTTTCTTATTCAATTGAAGAGCTTAGAAGCGTTCATCCATCAACAAGATAGATATGAAAATGTTCTTGACCCCGCAACGGCCATCTTAAGTTCTTTACAGTATACTACTATGAGAACTACTTTACAATTACTACTAAGTAATAACGCATAAAACATACAAGTAATATGCAAATGAACTGAAGTTTATCTGCCAATAAGTATCCGCGGGAGTTCTCTAACTAATTTCAAAGTGTCCAGCTATGCGCAGATGACTGAGTCAATAAACTCTGAGATATCATAAGAAATAGATAAGTTTCCAGATTATACTTGATTGGAACTATTTCTTTATCGCGATCTTTTATTATCAATTTATAATATTATGTATCTTTATATATCTAAAACTTTATCAATACTTGTGTTGAATGAAAATATTTTAGGATATTTACTGTTATCCGTTCACGTGTTGAAAGTTCACTATTTTTGTAAACAGCTATCAATCTCTCGTAAACATGGTTTATTTTAGTAATATTTGTATGTCGAGATGAATGGTCGAAAAATGTTTAAAATCTGTCAACTATATAGTTACTATTATATAGAATTATTCGTCTTTGCTCTCGTTAATACGATCGGAATTTGCAATACTAAATCAATTCAAATCAAATCGAAACAGATCAAATAGAACCTATTAGAGGTAATTTTTTTATAAGCATGGCTGAATCACGTCATGAAGTAATACCACCATGCTCAAAGCTCATCAATGAGGACTTTCAACGGGTTCGTAATTAGTCAGACAAATTTCGAGAGTATTTACGTGAGTACATTCGGATAATTATATATATCTATACATATATTATATGGTTATAGATTTTAAATATAATTTTAGTAAATTATATAATAATGGTCTAAAAAACAACATATTACTCTTTTGTTACGAGGATATCGTTCATATTGTTCCCGGAATTCTAATAAAGATATCACGACTACAATAAAGGAAGCTTTGTCCGATCTAATGATTACGGAGAAATTAATATCTTTTCCGGAACCATTGTGATAAAAGTCTGTAATACGAGTACCTAATATTCATTATTTTTTTTTAATCTAAGTACAATTGTCGTGTCACAATATTAAAAATGATTGGTCTAGTGGGTGGTGTTATTATCTGCATGGTAGTGGGTTCAATTCCCACACGGTACAATAGTTATTTGTATCCCTTATTTCCATGTTTGTTTGTTTCCGTGATATAGATAACTTATCTAGTGAGACGCTGTTTTTTTTTAAAAAGAAAAAATATATAATTAATATTAATGTACCTTTGAAATAGGTAGCACAGCTTGAATATCATCTTTTTCAATTTCAAGTCTCGCTGAAACACGAGGTTCGTGAGGAGTTTCTTCGGTAGTGGAGGTAGCACTGGGCGATGATGATACTTTGGCAAACCAGCTGATGCGAGCTGTTCCTCTCCCTGATTCTCCTTCAGAACCTTCTGCGTCTCCTTCCCCTTCAGCTCCAACTTCAACTAACCAAGTGAGAATCTCTTCCCATCCCGGTCCTCCCGCTCCAGTGTTTTCCTCCACCTCTCTATATTGAAACAAAACATTTTCAACTCATACATTTAAAACATGCAAATATGTTTTCTGTTTGAATTTATTTTGTTCAGGTGACAATACTTTTCCATTTCCGTAAAAGATTTCTCTAAAAATCATTGAATTTATTTTATTTGAAAAGTTTTTGTTGTATTTTTAGTTAATAAAATGGAGACAGAATTCCTGTTAAATATATTCCGTTAGCACTTTTGATTCTCCAAATGCTTAGAGAACACTAGCTTTAAAATTCAAAATTTTAGGTTTCATTTTAGTGAACTTTGCCAATTGAAATCCCGAGAAACAGTGTCTTTTGTGAACTGAATATCTGAATAGATATAACTTCAAAGTTTTACTAACATTGATTTAAATTTAACATATAAATATCTCACAATTAGTGAGATTAGTCTCGAAGTATTCCAAATAGTTGAACTAATTCAACTATTTCCACGTTTAGTCAGACTATACGTTTTGTCGACCCACTTGTTATATGTTATATGTTACGCAAATAGCGGTAAAGTTAGGGTTGCCAATATTGAGATAAAATAAACTTCTACAACCTGATAGTGTACAGTTTTCCTACGCTTTGAAATTAAAGTACACTGAAGTATGTTTCTCAAGTTCAACAAAGTATAGTGTACATATTACATATGCTATGCAGTTAAAGTAAATATATATCTCAAAGATAAATTGAAATTTCTAGATTCTAGAATATTTTATTCCTTGTCTTAAATATACATTTGTAAAAACAAATATTGACAGGTTTATATATTATTTGCCTTTGCTATTGTTTATTTGTCTTTATTACTGTTTCTTTGACTTACGAATCAAGATTATCATCATCTCGCAATGGTTGCTCGAGGCGTGTAGCAGTGACAGTAGCAGCGCGAGGTTTTACTTCCGCAGTTACTGCCCAGTGAGAATTCGAAGCAGTCACGCTGACCAACCTTAGCCCAGATTTCACCTTCATTCTGGACAAATACAAAACAATTATTACAATACATACACACACACACACACACCTACACTCTCACACACACACACACATACACACTCACACACACACACACACAAACTTTTAACTAGTCTTATAAATATATTCAACCATAACGATATCCCAGTGCGACCCTAAGCCTCATAACTCAGAAACAGAAATATATTTGCTGAAGTTTCGGAACAGGTGCTGCTAAGAATGAGTTTATATCCGATTTTATTATAAATGTATGTTACATTAAAAATGGTTCACGAAAAATATCCTACCAACATTTCTTTTAGTTTTAAATACAGTTAATTACTACGGTTTTCACAGTTGCACGCTATGGCTGGTTGCTAGGTGCAATAAAAAATAATTTATGCTCGGCGTAGAGTGCATATGTAGTATTAAATTCTCCACTAAGTATATAATGTATAAATATTTCTATGTTACATCAGGTTAATGTTATAAGTAAAGATATTTAGCTTAGCTAAATTGAATTACGTAGCCAGCAAATTGTGTTTTATAGAAATGTTATCTTTTTTTATATAAAATATAAAAATAAATATATAAAAGTAAACAAAACCACTCGTTAAAACAAGACATCTGAATATTATTTGTTTGACGTAACTGTTTGACAAAAGGAAGTAAACACAAAGTGGACAGATTTATTAGTAAAACGTTGTCGACTGTGAAGAGCTCAAGTGCTGACAGCAATTTGCATGTACACGTCCTATCTTAAGTGCTCTGTGAAATGCCAACAAATATTACAGACATATAGGATTCAATATTATATTTAAAGGAGGGTTTAGACTAAAATATTCATAAACATAAATTAGTGATGTAACTCGAACAAGATCTTGTGACTCGAGTCACTCGAGTAAAAAATGTCACAACAGTTGCATATTGCAATTACTTATGTACTTATAGTTATCTACAATCAAATACCTGAGCGACAAAATCAACTCGAAGTGCGAGGTGATTCGGTAACTCGAGTGCATAGAGACTCAATTTTTTTTTTTCAATCAACGAGTTTGACAAACTGAGTCGAGCCATTCGAGTAAAAACAGCCCGAGTCGCATCACTAACGTAAATATATTCACCTGATTACAACATGTCCAATTGAATGACTTGCATCACGACGAACGACGAATGGCAGATGAAGTTTAAAGTGTGGATATAATGGTGCTCTTGGAAGTAGGAGAGCGGAATCACCAGAGCGGATCTCTCTGTAACCAGCTCGAGCCCCGGCTAGAGTTACAGAACCCAAAGGCCATGCTGGTTGAACAGAAACTTTTCCACAAATACCCTCGCCCATTTCACCATTACTAGCCTCCGCAGCGCTGTAAGCTAGTTTCATCGTTTTAGGTGGTCTTTTTCCTTTGCCATCTACTGGCCACCATGCAGCTGGGACTGTTAATTCTGCTAAACAGGCCCCTTCTTCACCCTCTGGTCCACATGTAGCAGTGAGAGTTTTGCTTCCAATACTAGCATGTAAAGTTATACATACACGACGAGGACGTGCAGCTGCACGACGAGCTCCACCTTCTCCACCGGTATGAAATAAAACTCTTAGTACTGGTGCATCCTTCGGTAATTCACGAAAGACCAGGTGGGCGGACACGTCCAGTCTGTGAGCAGTGGCGTCTTGTAATTCCACCAAAGTGGCATTTCGTTTCGGTGGTTCAAGAGGATCGGGGACAGCATATCGAGCTGGTACAGTTTGTTTTGTAGAAAATGGTCCATATGTAGCTCGTACAGAGGCAGGAGCGGATCCTTGTAGAACTGTAAATCGATCAAGGGACAAAAGGGCTCCAGGTAGTGCTGTGCCCATTGGTTCTGGAGGTGGTCCCGCACCATTCCATCTTGCTGTATGCTTAAGAAAAAACCCACTGTCCTTATTTTCAAAATGGACTTCAACGGCGAGCACGGCTCCTGCAAACAAAAACCTTACGTTAATCAACATTATAATATTCTACATTATACAAAACCACGTAAGACTTAAAATGTTTTTTTATTAAGTATCTGAGAGACAGGCAGTCAAAAACTGGCACGAATCCAATTGCATTCTCGCTCCATTCGGATTCCATTTGTATGTTTTCTCACTTTAAATGTATATTTTATATATATATATATATATATATATATTTTAATATTAAAATAACTCTTATTCATTTATTAAAATTCATTAAAATAAGCTCGACTTTCAGTGTATATTCTCCTGAAGCTTCAAAATACATACAAAGGGACTTAATTGAAAGAACGTCTGAATTCGCTTGATGAATGTATCGTCAGAGAGGCATTAGATGCAATCCTATTATTCGTCTCGGTTATTACGAGAAATCGTGTCACATTCTCATGTATAAAGCGCATTTCATAGAATTCGTTAAGTTAGGTTGCAACACCCTAAATACATATCTGTTTAAATTTTACTCTAATAAATTAACATTACAAAGAGAAAATACCGTAAAATCAAAAAGGGATTCCAATACATTTTAGATTACATGAATATTGTGTAAACAAATTGTTGTTCGTTAGTTTTGCTAAAAATCGAAAATCGCTAAAGCGTTTTGGCTAATTTTGAGATATTTATTGAAGTTCAGAAAAAGTTGAATGGTTTGGAGATATGAAAAAAATTTCAAAATTATTTATTCTCATTGTTATTTGTTAGCAAACTCCATATTATTTCCAAAGGAAATTAAAGGTATTTTCGAAAGTACAGCCATCATGCTCTATATGGAGTAGTTAACATATTCTTGCAGTACTAACATTATTTTATCGTTATAAATAAACCTATTTTAAGTACTCTTAGACAGAATAATAACAGTAAGAATTGTATATTTTCTGAAACTAATCCTTTCATTTAAAAGTAGAGCCGCGAGGGATAGAGCAAGACAATAAAAAGACAGCACGTGACGCACTTAGAACAAAGAACTCTAGGTGAGCTTTCAATCCCTCCAAGACATATGATACTCTATATTACACAGAAGAAAACGCTTCAGGTATGTACGTACGCTTCACTTGGGCGTTTCTTAACATAATTTTTCCATTTATTTCTTTCACAATATTATTTTTTCAAGTATATTTACCAGTACACAAGCTGGTATATAATATACGGCGATTATATTTTTGTTAATTAAAATAATCATATTTTACTATATAGTTATATGTCATTTGGTTTTTGCCCGGCTAGTTAAATCTTTTTGAGGTTTATTCATGAGTTCGGAGCATGGAATCGCGGCGTGAACATTCATCAACATTTACGTTGAATAAGTTCGAAATTAAGGCAAATTCCGAAAGTATTTACGTACGTACAGCATATTTATATATAATAGTAATCATGGATGATAAGAGTTTAAAGCTTATACAATACAGATTTTATCAATTTGGTAAAATATAACAGAGATATATTATTAATTTCACATTCACAGTCAACATATATGTAACATAGTATGACAAATGAACAAATATTTGCGCGGTAATGGAGCCGACATCACCACATTCATTTAGTCCCCTCAATTGAAATACTAACAGCCATATACTTTATTAATATAGTACACAATTAATTAATATCAGCCGAAACCTTTTACGTAATGAGTTAAACAAGTATTAGATTACAATGTGCGTGTGGGTGCGTGTGTTGTGTATAGACTGGTCACTTATTTTTTTTTATTTTTGATTTTTGAGGCATATTTGATTAAATTAATATTTTATATGTTTAAAAAATTCTGAAAAAGATCAGAATTTAAAAAAAAATATTAATATTTTCTGAGATATAAGAAACATTCTTTGTCTTAGAGGACGTAATAAAAAATCTACGTCCAAATCAAAATTCCAAACTACTCCAGTATTTCTACGCCTAGTATTCATATATGACGTAGTTCAGTTTTTATTTTTGTTTTAAAGCCTGTTTCTCTAACAAACAATAAGAATACAAATTGCGAGGATGTAGTCCACAAAGGTTGTTTATTTTAAAGCGATACTCGTTAAATAATGCGAATGAAGCTAACAGAGTGTAATAAAACAATAAAATGGTGAAATTGAGGTAAGAAAATGGAGCGTAAAAAATAATGGCTTACCCTCTGTGTATGGCAAGGGCGTTGGGTTGGCTACTAAATAAATTGCCTTTTTCAATTTCAAACATCCAACCCACATCGTTTTGCATGTTTCAATGCATTGAATTCAAAATAACTTTTGTATTGTGCTGTTAAGTTGATTTAAAATAAATATAGATTAAATATATTTTTTAATAAGCTCCTACATACAGCTTGTAAAATCATCGACTTTTTTTAATGTTATTCCAAACAATGAAATTTAAGTTATTCTGCCAAGTCTTTCGAAATTATCTGTTGAATTAAATATATTAGAAAGAAAAAAAATTGTTTTTTATTCGAAACAACGACATTTAAATTATACTGTCAAATTTTTCGAATTAATCTGTTGATTTAAATATACAAATGAGGTTTTAATCACGTCTTAGAAGTTTATATATTTTCCTATTAAGTAAGTAAAATATTATACTTCTAAAACCGTTAGACACAAGTCATCTTTCACAATTATATCCATATGTGTGTCACCGAAGGAACTTCATTCCATTTTTAAACCTTAAAAGCTTTTGAATGACATCTGTCCACAGATTAAATACTAAGTATCTAGACTATTATATAATCTGTGCAAAGATAAATTAAAAATTAATATATAAATTTAAAAAGTTCCAACTTACGATTTATTAATACGTATCTAAAAAACTTTGAGATTGTAGCTTTGGGAGGTAATTGATTTGAACGTAGCCCGTCTCCCTTTTATAAATTGATTATGAAAGAGACAAACGAACATTCTAAAGATGGGAAATTTAAGCATGTGGTTATCGATAGCAAGACTGTTTCTCGGAAGAATGCGATACTGAGTCATGTTAGCGAGATTATTTATTTATTCAAAGCACTTGTTTGACTTTATTTTATAATATTTCTATCATTACTTCAATTTTAGAAAATGGATGGAATAGAATGGAATATTTTTTGTAAAGTTTGAATGAAGATTATTTTTTAAATTTCGAATGAAATGTATGTTTCCAGTTTTTATTTTAGAATTTCGAATGCAATATACCTGACAAGTTTTTTAAATTTCGAATGGATTTTATGTTACAAAATATTTTTAAATTTCTAATAAAATGTATGCTACAATATTTTTTTTCAATTTCGAATGAAATGTCTGTTACAAGTTTTTTTTTAGAATTTCGAATGAAATGTGTGTCGCAATTTTTTTTTAATTATTTGAAATGGAATGTATGTTACAAGATTTTTTTTTATTGTCGAATGGAATGTGTGTCACATTTTTTACATTCAAATTAATTTCTATTTCAATATACTTTTTCGTTTTAATTAAATTAAAAAAAAAATCTAATAAGATTCTAGTTACAATGTAATTTTTTAGTAAATTTTTTAATTGTTGTTGTTGAATATTTATTCAAATTGTTAACTTGTTATACTGTAGATAGAAGCACCAGCTCTCGAATCTCACTATAGACGTTAACCTCTCGTACTCTTGAGAGTACTCTTGTATGAAGTTTCGTTACGCAATGCATTTCTCCCAGTTGATTTATTCGTCTCTCTTGTCCCCAATGTAACTGAAGTACTAGCTTTATAAGATACTTACTATAATTATATTATACTAGCTGTTACTTGCGGCTCCACTCACGGACGAATTTTATTTTATACGAAATTGTGATTTAATAAATCTAAAATAAAAGTAGCCTAATATATATAGGTCAACAAGTTTCAGAGATTAGCCCAAACAAACAGAGACAGACAAAAAACACAACGTAATCCTAGATTGCCTTCCTTATGAACTTACCTATAATCATTAAAATAATTTTTCAGAATTGTTTTATAATTTCAAAGATTATAAAACAAACAAACTTCTCTTAATATTATTAGTATATAGTGAGAATGTATTCTAATTAGTTAAATCTTAATCAGCTTAAGATCAATCAACATCTAATCGCAAAGGTAAACCAAATAAGGTATATAATATATACATATAGAATTTCTGTCTGCATATAATCAGTATAATAATTAATTGTTGATATAACAATAAATATTTACCAAAACAATAGTTCAGAATATATAATATAATATATATAAGTGCTAGGATATTTGTAGTAATGCATTCTCAGCTTTTACATATTCTTTTAGTACGTAATATATACTCAAAGCGAGTTTTATCTTGACATTATTAATGGTAATTGATTTAAAATTGGAAATTGAAATCCTAACATGGCTTCCTACTTATCCACAGGATCCACAGGATCCACAGGATTCGGTATTAATAACTCAAAAAGCTGAAATTCAAACTAACATAAAAAAAAAAACAGAATGATTAATTTCGTAACTAATACGTGTGTGTGTGTGTGTGTGTGTTTGTGTGTATGTGTGTGTGTGTGTGTGTGCACACACACTCCCTACAGATGAATCTACTATTTCCTGTCTTATTCACACATATACAGTACATCTTAGAACTCTATGACAGTATATACACTTGCTTTCTTTGTATTGTTAAAATGCGTGGGTTCTTTTCCTAGTTTATTCTCTGCTAGTAAAGGTCTGTTATCTGTTTGATGACTGAGATTTACTGAACACGTATACATGTGTGACATGTATTAGCAGTGTGTGTGTGTGTGTTACTGTATACTTGTGAAAGTTTACTGGTTATGTCAATTGCTACATTAAGAATGTTATGTCAATATTGTCATTATATTTTTTCATATGTAGTTGACTATATACCTGTATCTATATAGGTATGTATGTATATATAATATATAAGTATAATATTGGGTGTTCTGGAAGACGCCGAGCCGCAAATGATTGCTAGTCATGTTCAAAACAGTTTAAAAAAATAAATTTAAATTATATAAAAGCTATATATATTTTGTATTATAAATTATAATTTACAGATACACTACTTATTGCATAATATTTTTTTTATTAAAAAAAAAGACAGGACCTATATATGACTATAATATATATATGAAATGTAGAACGGATGATTATAGTCCAAAATCTTTAAAAAAATGTAATTCAGAACAATACAGACTAAAAAATACGAAAATTAACAAGCAATCATTTTTACCAAGAGTATATTATGAAATTCTCAGACTAAGTGAGGAGTTTTTATAACGGAAGTTCACAGACGGTTGGTACTCGTAATTAGTAGGAAGGTGATTGTGTGGTGACAAGAGCCCCGGCGAATTCTCAACAATATCTCGTCTCGCCCATCTAAATGCAAATGGAGTACGCCCCTTATTCGCACCCCTCATTTGTCTGGAGTGGTGTAAGGATTTGCAAGAATTACTCTGATTCTAACCTGGTATATTAATTATTTGAAGGTATCAAGTAGTGTGATGATTAGATATGAGATATTTGCTACTTATTATAAGCACTACTTGAATAGTTCAAAACTTTTAAATCTAAATCTTCTGAAAGCTATGTTTTGCAAAATATTGGATTTTGTATATTTTAACAATAATATGACGATTAATATCGTGGAATTAGGAAAATATCTTATTCTTTGAGAACTATCGAATCGTGTCGTTACGTGAAAGATACAAGTAGTATTGTTTGTTTGTAATAGTTTTATATAAATATATATATAATAGCTTCCACATATAGGTTGCTGTGCTATCTTAGCTTCTTCTGGAAATGTATACATTTTTCTTTTCTGTTTTTTATAAGATGGTTTTCATTATTTAATGAAGAGAAACTTTGTCTTTTACACTCAATAATTTTAAGGAATCATTTCAAAGTTATCACAAAAATATTGAACCGAATTCGAGATTATCATTCAAACTTCATATTTTCTTCACGAAACTCACTCATGGTTCTTAATGGTAAACCATGAGTGATCGCGGCGTGAAGCGGAGCTACGATTGGGTTCAACTGTTTGGTATTTTTCAACACACCATGCGACCAAAACCGCGGGTATAAGCTAGTTATTTTATTAGTATTAAAATTAAAACACATTTTCCATCCACTATCGATTTAAGAACATCATCATGCAGATTATCAGAACCTTCATTATTAAAAAGCGGACCAATAACGAAGTTTATAAAAGAATGGAAATAAGATTACAATAGTGTATTCCGGGCCTCGGACCTTTGTTGCTAGAAAATGCAAATTAAATTCAAGTCAACGTCAGTGCACCGCAATTTTTCCAAACGTTATTCAAAGCACACTAAAGCATTTTACTTGTATATATGTGTTTATATGTGTATTTTATTATCTGCTTACTTTTTTTTGTTTCGTATCTTTTTTTTGCCACCCTATCAACGTCCTCTTCTGCATATCGTAAGTCTGGTAGATAATGTCTTTGTGGAATTATTTCGTGTATTGTGTAAGAAAGAATAAATGAATAAAGCAGTTCTGAACGAAACTGTAGGACCAAAGACAGACACCAACATCTCGTCTTACCGCGAACACGTTTGCTGCTCGAAACGTCGGGTTTAAATTAAAACTTGTAATAAAAAACGCGAGTTATATCAGTAAAATAGTTTTATTGAAAACTGTAGGAATATTTCATTGAAAAAACACAATCAAAATAGTTAATTTAAATTCTATTTATCTATATATATTGACAGATTGGTGACCTGAAAACAAATACCAACATGAAACAATTGTTAATTGTAAATCAGTTGTTGTAGCTGGCTGCGGTTGGCAGCATTGTATGTATTTATGACTGCAACATTGTATGCAGTTAATTTACTGTACCAAGTTATAAAGTACTTTGAGTTTTAAAATTAATTAATATTTTTTTATATTACTTTTACTGATATTGTACTTAGTTGCTAACATAGTACATAGTAGTAAATGTAAGTTTTTTGTAGTGTTTTTGTAATTTCTACTCAAGAATCGATTAAAAACTTGTTAATAAACAATATTATTTTATTGACCTTTGACATAAATAAAAAAACATGCTATTTTTATTATTTGTTTCGAAAAATTACAATCGTGACCAATTGTAGTAAGTAATGTGGAGTCAAGCTGCGCACGCGCCGCTATACTCAGCGGGGTATCAAAGGATCACGAGGTTCAAAATGTTGAACATAATCAAAAAGCACTCACGGTATATATAAAAAAAGTCTACATTACAATGAATCAAATCTCATACACGCTATATAAGTTATAACAATAATTCAAAATGCTGAACATAATCAAAGGCACTCACTCCTTATATAAATAAAGTCTAAATTACAATGAATCATATCATAGTTTAGAGTACATGATATATAATATATAACAGTAAAACAGGTTGCTATGAATAAGGACACGATTTAAAAACATTTTACAGGAACCCAAAGCGATAACATGCGGTATTATAAGAGTTTATTAAATGTCATTGTTCTTGAGATAGATGTCAATACGACATTGACATTCAAAATTACCGGTTTTATTTAAATAATTACCGGTAATTATAAAATTTATACTTAAATATATTTTTTAAATTCTATTTCAATAAATTATGCGGTATTATAAAATACTAACTTATGCAAATGTCATTGTTCTTGAGACAGATGTCAATATGACTTTGATATTCAAAATTACCGGTTTTATTAAAAACCCGTAATTAAATAATATTTACGCTTTAATATATATTTTTAAATTCTATTTAAATAAATTCTAGAATTTAATGGCGCGGGAATAATCTAAAAGAGCTTCCTTTTAACTCTTTACTGCGAAAATTTATCTCAAGGTGTATGAATGGATTATAGCGCTTCTTATCTTGGTTTAAAGTTTTTTTATAGAAGTTAGCGTCCGAAGCTAAAAGGTTCTTTTTATATTAACCTTACCTTTTACAGTTGTAATATATATTGTACATTTCATTTGACATTTCGTTAGCTACGTATTTTGTTTTTAATAGACATTTATAAGTTGGTATATACGTATATAAAATAGAATAAGAATTAGAAATTGGTATAAATAGCTAATTATTATGCCAGTGATAGGTCAAAAGACAAACGGTTTTGGACATCTGCTGTAATATTCCATAATTAGGATTTTCCATATGGTGACTTTTTATTATTAGTATTATTATTAACTAATTGCAAAAATTTATTATTGTATATTTAATATATATAAAATGCTTTAAAATCGGTGTTTTGTAATGACTGTCTCAGTTTGAAAAGGTAAATTAGAAAAGACAAAGACTTCGTGGGTTCCATCAGGAAGATTGCTGATACACTCACAAAGACATCACAATACACTCAGCTTTCAGACTACAGACAGACATACCAAAGTTTTTATAGGTCTTTTTAAACAACTCATACCACAAAGTTTTTCTGTTTCGTTTCAAAACTTTGAGAGATTTATTATTTATCTCAAAATATATTTGTTTCTTATATTGAATATTTTTTATATTTATTTTATTTATATTAACAAGAAAACAGGAAAGTATTGGAAATATAAATGAATTACAAAAACACTCAAACTCTTCTTTCTTTATTATATTTAAATTTGTTGTAATATTAATTTATCAGTACTATAACTAAAGTTTACCAATAAAAAATTAAATATTATAATATTCATATAAATTATAAAATAAACTGTTAAAAATCTAAATTAACCTGAAGCTTTTAATTATTTATACTAATATTTCATGAAACACTCAACACTCGTTAGAAAATTTTCCGAGTTACGCTTTGAGCAACGGCCGTACAGTTTTCGATTCACAGTAATTTAATTAAATATACTAAGAGCGCGAACCAAACCTCTATTTTAACTCCCTGCGCTCGCAAAATCTCAGTATGTGTTATCATATTGAGTGAAACGGAGTGCAAAGAGCACCGAAGTTGCGTTTAAAAAATGTCGATGCATTCTGTCTTCAACTATTTTCCAAAATGAGAAATTATTACATTTTTATTTTTATTTAGAAAAAATTTTTTGTTTATAACCAACAGACTTAGTCTATCAGCGTGCACAATTTGGAAATTTTCAGATATACCGTTTTTGATTGAAGCTTGCACTAAGGATGCAGAAAAGCCTTTCATAGAGAGCTTCGCTCAATTATGACGAGATAAATGAAACATTGCTGTATTTCAGATGTATAGGAAAATTATTTTTATATCTTCTAAAGCATTCCTGTCTCCTCCATTGCATTTATGATGTACAATTCTTAGTAAACAGTAAGTGCTTTACATTTTAAATGACCTCCGAATATATTAGATTTCTTCGAATTCATTTTGTCTTTATTATTCAGTAATACATTTCATATTTCTTCGAAAATTATATCACCTTTTGTAACATATAAGACATTACATACAATTTAATATAATACGATTTATTGCAATGTGTTACTTACTAACGAGTAGTAATTTAAATAATTATTTTATGTATTATAATACTTTTAGTTTATAAAACTACCCTCGAAACCAACTATTGAAGGTATTTGAATTGACTGACACTTTGGAACTTCTCTGAAACTATTGCTCTTATTAAAAGGTCGGATTTAATTAAAAAATAAAAAAAGGATCTTATACCCTAAACCCTGTTTTATTTAATCAACCCTTCTTCCCTTGCAGAAAAAATTATATCAAATTGATTGTAATAGTTTTAGTTGTTCTCAAATTGATTTTAAAATATTTTGACGTTTCTGAAACAGTGATCACAATAAAAAATACCCAGCTTAGTTTGTATATTTCTCAGACCAGAACGCGTTTCGAACCCCGTACCGTAAAGTAAAGGCGAACCCTCGTAGCCTTAACTTTTAATGAAGATTATCCTTATAAAAGGGATTATCTTGATAAATATGATATCAAATATATTTGACACTTCCATTTGAGGTAGTGTTCAATGATATTGATTCAAAATGTAAAATATATAAATAACTAGGTCCGCTACTGTGCACGGCGAATTGTTGGATTGTTTAAATGGCATTTATGCTGAATGAGTTTCACATACTTGTAAAATAAGCAGAGTAAATAGTGGCTATAATCTTAAGCCTAATAAGAACTTACTCGTACGATTTCAAAATGTTCCACGTGATAACTTTATGGGAGACTTTTTACTATTTAATAATAAACTACAATCACAAATGTCACCAAACAACTTCAGGACCTAAAAATCACTGTCCTCGACAACTCTGTCAATTTTCGACATCCTACCATTATTCGTCTAGGAGTAGCATTAGTAACGAAACAAACTTTTGACCAAAATATATATACATTGTAGGTAGTACTAGTTGTTAGTTGCTCTTATTGTCCCAATTAACATCATTTAGCTACATAGTCATTATTTATTACGCATACTGCTGTGTTGTTGACTGTACGGACATATATGGACTATACATTTCGGAAACAAACGGTATCGTTGGAATAATTTGCGCAATTCACAACATACAAATGACTGTTCAGTTGTTGAAGCCCAAATAGAACTAAAATATTCTTGGAAATACTACGAATTTAATGGACATTACTAATTTTACTTTTACTGTTATAAAGCACCATGAAAACTGAAAATAATTTATTGAAAAACGACTATTTTATATATAAAAAGTGTTAGTAATTTTGGGACGATATCTGCATAAAAAAATGGTCTTATTTTGAAGAATTCCAACCGTAGAAGGAAAAAAAAATGTAGATGAGAGACTTGCAAACAATGATATGAAATGAAAACAAAACCTGCCATAGTCGAAATATCTATCTGTCAAATGAACTTGAAGTTTTTCGGAATCCACTAGTAATATTTTATTAGTGATATCTTGACTTTATTTATTACTATACATAGATATTTATTTTGAATCACTTATAGAATGGTAAAGCTTTCTGTGAAAATTAGGGCAATTAAAACGTGTAAATTTGAGTTTCAGGTACTTGATTTGCATAAGTGGAGGTGTCCTGAATAAATTGGAAATGACCCTGTAGTTGAGGATGTGGTTTCTATGTGTGTGTGTCTTTATCTTTGTGTGTGTGAGTGGGCGTAATTGATTATAATTGGTAATTGATTCTCAGCTCACTCAAAGTGACTTTTATTCTGATATTATTAAAGGTAAAAATGTTAAATTGATTTAAAATTGGAAATTGAAATCCTAACATGGCTTCCTACTTATCCACAGGATTCGGTATTAATAATTCAAAAAGCTGAATTTCAAACTAAAATAGAACAAAATGTCCAGAACTATTAATTTCGTAACTAAAATGGATTGCTCGCTGTGTATATGTGTGTGTGTGTGTGTGATAGCTAACATTTTGTTAAATATTGCGTTGATTTACAACGAATTCAATCTGACACGCGCACTTCGGAAGACAAACCTATCAAACGTCAGTAAATAAATGCAGTTTGTCAAAACGCGAAAGCGATTACGAAGTAAATAAAGTTAATAGAGGTATATATATTTAAACGTACTATATAGTATATGTATATTTACGTTCAATGTAATAGTTTTTCAACTTAGATCTAGATCTCTACCTAGTTTGATAGATTAGATTAGATTGGATTATAACTAGAAAGAAGCTGAAAGAAGCTGACCTTCGTCCTGATATAAATGATTTTATATAAAACACTAAATTCTGCAGAAGCGAATAGCTCATTTGTTAGAGTCTGGACGGTTTCATAGAGGTCACAAGTTCGAATCCTGCTCATATAGATTATTTAAAAAATTTATAAGTTTAACATGGCTATATATGTTTATAGATATTTTAGAATAGTAGATTTAACCTATTATGTCTTTTAATATACTAAAACAGTATTTTAAATGAAGTATAAAAATACATTTTCAATTACACATTGTTGTCCTGATAAAGCAGCGTCGAGGGCGCCATAGGGCCTGAAAACTTGAAAGTTAACGACGCGTCTTCCCTCACCCACGTTCGCAGTTTCAGTTTCAGACTTATTTTATGTACGAGTATGCTTAAATTTTTCTAAGAACTGACATTAAATAAGTGTAAGATGTCAAAAAGCTTTTGTATAAAATAAAAGATGATGTTATTATTTTACATTTTCTGTATTTCGACTTTCGTGATCTATGATTATTATAATTATTTTTTCTCACTTTAATATTAATATTTTAGCCAACCAGTTTCAAACCCATTCGAGGTTTTTTTTATGAGCTCTGAGCATCGCGCAATCTCGACGTGAACAGTTCACGCCAAATTCCAATAATTTCAATATTCTATAGTACTGTCAACTATTATACATACATTTATTTATTATTGTGATATTGTGGTTTTCGTCAAATTCTTGTAGAAAACACTCAAAAAGCTGTAATGTAATGTCAGATTGCTAGATAGTTCTAGATATTTCGGTCAAAATGGCGCCTACTTCCTGGCGCGTACAATGACTTCAGCAATGGGTCGAACTCAATTTCACGCGTGATTTGTACCTTTATTTCATTTCCACTCCAATTGGCTTTAAATGTAGGAAAAGAAACTTTTGTAAGGACTTTAGTGATAATTAACTTCTTAATCTTGAAACAGATTTGATATCAACATTTTAATATATATTTATTTGATAGTATAAAATAAATAAAAATATAGGTATTTTGTAACTCCATGAAAGTTGTTATGACATATTTACATACAATATATTTCTGAAATATGACAAAATTTAAATATTAAAATAATTATTACCTTTTTACACTTACAGAATTCATTATTAAAAAAATCAAGAATTCTTTCAACCCGAATTATCTAAGTTCAGTTTATCTAAATGGTAACGATAAAAACATATTAAGGCATATATTCTCTAGAAATTCTGTTGAAATTCTATTTAGACTTATATAATAAGAATTGCTACAAATTTGGCATTTAGGTTGTACAAATCGACACTTGGCACTAAACGATGGCCATGTGGTATTTTGCCAATTTCAAATAACGAAGTGTCCTCGTGAAAGGTCACGTGCCAAAAACTTGTTACTCCGAGTACTTAAATGAATTGAGATTGGGATAAATTATAAACATTAATTGTATTCTAGAAATAGAAAAAAACAATATAGTAAAAAGACAACAACACAGCTTATAAAAATGAAAAAAGTGTTTCTGGTCAAAAATGGTACTCCTCCTAGACGCATAATGGTAGCATCCGAAAATTATCAGAGTTGTTTAGAACAGTGACTTATAGTTCGTGAAGTTTTTTGGTGACATTTGTGAATGTAGTTTTTTATTAAATGGTCAAAGTGTGTCTCATAGAGTTAACATGTGGAACGTTTTGAAATCGCACGCGCGTTTTGCCTAATTTTACAAGTAATCGAAACTAATTCAGCAATAAAACTTCGCTCAGCTCCACCCGCCGTGAGCTGGCACTAGTATAAACGTGATTCCAGTATATTAGTCACAGTACACATAGTTAACCTATCCAAAAAGTCCAGTAGATTATCATGTATATTTAAAACACCGTTCATATGAGGGATACTCATAATAACAGCTTCTTGTTACGTAACAAACGACGTTTCTGGCAACATCGTCTTAAGTCGGGGCAACTTGATATATTGAGTTGCTTTGTTAAGGCAAGCGAGAAAACAGATCCAGGTATACTGGTCCATACATGCAATATTTTTTTCTCAGCATTTCAAGCTTTATCTCCGCTGAAATAAGAGCATCATCATCTAAGGGCTCCATGTACCAGTTGAGAAGTTTCTGCTCGACCCGTAAATAACTCTTATCTGTCCTACAACACTTGCTTTTTATTATAGCTAAAGCTTTTTACACATGATTTTTTAAGAGTGCTTATTTAGTCTAATTATTTTACAATATTGTGTTCTTAATTATAAGCCACAATCATGAAAAAATGATAAGAATCTAATCATGTTTGTGGCTATTATAGCTATACAAATAAATACCATATATAAATAAATAAAAATAAATATATATGATTGCAAAATATATAATATAATATTTAAATAAGGATAAAACATTATTCTGTGTGTATAATCAATTCAGAATTTAATTCGATTCAATTATGACGAAAAAAAAACATTTATTTTAAACTTCTTTTTGTTCAACAGGCATTTATTACATTAAGTCATTATATAATATTGAAACAAATTAAGTGTTTTTTTTTTCACGTGTACGAAATAAACAGAATAAAATATCTTTTTATATATTTGTAGAAGCAACGATTAAAGAATATGCAACTGAAACATTTAAAGAGAGAGAGAAAGAGATTTTAATGGAATGATATTTAAATAATAGACTTCAACACACACAAAAAAAACACACATACAACATAGATAATATAATAAAACCCCTATTATAATTCTGACAAACAACAAAACATCAATACTACATTATTTCATTCGATCATAGATACAATATAGTTGTTATTGACTTACACATAACTATTTGAAAATGATATTTATAAAAGAGATTCAGTCTTAAAGTTAAAAACAATCAAGGAAGTCCAAAGCAAGTTCAGTTTATTTTCTTGACAAGAGTATTTTTAAAACGAGAAATATAAAGTGGATAGTACAGTGATATTAACCTATCTCGACAGTGTTAAAATTACTCTACAGTTATATTATGACACAAAAAACGTTTTTGACTTAGTCTCTGATTTAACGGATTTTGACAGATGTCAAACGTAAGCTGAAAAAGACTGTTTTTGGCTTCAGGCTGTATGGTGTAAAAGCCTATGCCTGTCTTGTAAAGGACTAAAACCTTAAAAAGTTTTTGCTGTAGTGTATATAGTGTATTTGTGAGTAAGATATTTACTAAATCTGTGATTTTATTGATTTTGACATATGTCAAACGTAAACTCTAAAAAGATCCTACTACTTTTGGCTATAGTGTATATAGTGTATTTGTGAATAAGATATTTAGTCTGTGATGTTACTGATTTTGACAGATGACAAACGTAAACTCTGAAAAGATCCTATTGTGTTTGCGTTTAGTGGGTGAGATTTTGACTTAGATTGTGATTTTACTGATTTTGACACATGTCAAACGTAAACTCTAAAAAGATCTTACTGTTTTTGGGTATGTAATATTTGTGTTTTTTTAAACTTTATGACTGTAAGATGTGAGAGGGTAACAAAGGAAACTATAAAAAATCTATAGCAGACCAAGAAGGTTTTGTAAATGACGTGAAGAATAGCATGCAGCGCGCAATAAAAACCGCAATCTTTACTTTTACAAACATACAATTTGCTTGAGCTCGTAAAAGTCTTATAAGGAAAACATTTGAATTTGCAATGGTTTTTTCGCCAATTTTATGTTGAATATTAATTTCTGAAAACATAAAAAATATCATCTCGTCTAAATGAAACAAGAAAATTGAATTCGGTTCATTGGTTATAATAAGTTGATATTGTATCGAATTTGTCAATTCAAGAAAAACAAACAACGAAACAAGTTTATTATAAAATTTTTATTTTGTGTTTTTTTACAGTAATGGCTGTTTTTATGAGAACGTGAAAAGTAAGCCTTTAATAAAACTTTCTTGACCAAGTGATAAAACTTAATATATCATAATCATGAAATGTACTAAATATATAAAATATTAAAAGTTTTATATATTTTTCATTTTTTTTTGTAATAATATTTTGTTTTGTTTCTTTTTTGTCTTAGTTTTTGTGTATTGAATAGCTGGACTGTATATCAGGTACAATGAATTTTGTTATTTTTATATTAGATATACATATATTATATTCAAATATTATACATATATAATGAAACAAAGGTTTTAAATTATACCTAAATCTGTTTTGTGTACATTAAAAAGTAGGTTGCTTTGAAATCGGTCAATCATTGCGTGACTCCACGAATGTACTCAAAGCATTCCATGTTTTTTAAATCGTTTCACTGTTCGAAAGTTTGTTTATTGTAAATATTAAATGGTCCTGTTTTCGTTCCTCCGTTGATTTTTGAAAAAACCCATAGAAATACTATACTTGTACTCCTGTCTCATCAAGAATGAGAGATCTTGTCTTCCTGAGTACAAAAAAAATTGTCCTAGGTTTGGCCGATTTGTTGCTCAAAGTTCAAAGTTGAAGGGCCAAAGTTGAAAGGTTAAGTTAATGAATTACTTGACCGATTTTGTTCAAAATTAGAATTCTTATTAAGTGCGGTTAGTTGATTGACGAAAACCAAATCTGAAACTGAAAAACAATTTTCGGCTTTGCCGGAGTTGACTGGTCGCTAACTAAATCCAGGATTCAAGCAAGTTCAGTAGATGTCCATATTAATTAGGCAAATGGAAGGCTCAGACTCTGAAGGCTCTGCAGACTCGCATTTAGATCTATTTACAGTTACAGTTAGAGAATTCTATTGTAATTGTTTTCGACACTTCGCATCGGGAAGATTAATTAGTAATACAGTCTACTGTTATCTCAGGAAATATATTTTATTGAAATAGATTTCGTATTATATATAACTGTTACTCGTGATTCTACTCGCTAACTATTTTATTTATTTTTAAGATATCTATTATACTTCTTTTTTATTTTATTTTGTGTATACATTTTTTTCTATTACTTATATGTACATGAATAATATTTTCTTCAAGTTTCTTTTCAAAATTGTCGCTCTTTTCTCAATCGCTTTTAAAATCTGCACAGTCCCAAGGTTGACTGTAAGAGAATGCTGTTTAGCATTGAGTTCAGCCATTGTAACATTTTTTTTGTTGGAACAGTAGAGAATACATAAAATAATAAAAAACCAAGAATAATAGCTTAATGCTAAATAGCCTATTATTATTATCCTTCCTCATGAATCAGAAAGAATTTATCAAATCTAACCAACTTTGAATATTACGTTGAAAGAAACAAACTGTTCAAAAAAATTATAATATATATAAATAAAACTGAATAAAGATAATCCTTTCCTCCATTACTATTCTGTATACTGTTCATATCTACGTTGATACCCAATTTTCTCCTTAGAACGTGACTAAATGTATTTTTAGGGTTCCAAAGCGTCCTCATCTAACACAGTCGTAGCCATGAACCAACGCTCTGAACAGTTTAGATGATATCGCGTTAACGTGTCTCGACATAATCGATACTGCTGTGTTACTCGATATTTTCTGTCTTTCATCGCTCTATTATATTATTATATTTACCGGCTGTCATTTAAAAACTTTTATTAGTTAATAATTGAGTGACATTATGTTTCAAATTAATACAAAAATAATATGCTTTTTAAAATGCCTTACTAAAAAGTGTTAGAATAGTATTTTTTCACACTTTTGTACATATTTATACAATTGGCACATTTTTCAAATATTCCATACTTAAAATAAGAATTACATTGCAATTTTATACTCTTGTTAATTTTTTATTTATGTGTGTGCGTGCAGGCATGCGTGCAGGCATGCGTGCGGGGGTGCGTGCGTGTGTGCGTGCGTGCGTGCGTGCATACGCGTGTGTAGTTTGTGTGTTTACATCTATGTGTTCGTGTACTATGAAATAGTACTGTATGTATTACTATAAAATGTTTGCAATATTTTGGTCCATCCCTTTGAATACCAACCTTCTTAGAACTCACGTTACTCAATATTACAGAAGCACCTCTCATATTTTAAGCAAAGTACCTCTTGTAAGGGATATCCGGAGTCCTTGGACAGATAATAATAGAGTTCCTCTGACCTAATACTCTTCTTAACCTAAATGAATTTTAGTATGTATACATAAATATGTATTTGTCTGTATATGTATATTTATAATATGTTATGTATTTTATTTAAATATCTGCTTACATTTATTTTTTTCGTCTCTTTAATACTTTTTTTTTTGCACCCCTACCAACCTCCTCTCCTGCACATCTAAGATTGGCTGGTAGAGAATGTCATAGTAGCATTAAGCCCGCCTTTTGTACATTATGGTGAGTATTGTGCAATAAAGAATAAATAAATAAATGAATATACTGAGAAAATAAATTGGTATATCTTCAATATCTCTTTAGAATACGTCTCTCTAAAGAATACGAGGTCACGTGACTTATAGTAATATAATATAAATATAAATAAGTTGTACCATAAAATATATAAGTTATATTATTTTACAAATAAATTTGTTCCATGAAGTCATGTTAAAGCTTTTGATATTCCGTCGGTGACTTCAATTTAATTATTTGAAATGTGCCAATTACTCCAATTACCCTCAAAGAGCGGATAGGACGTCGAGTGACTTACGTATTGCTTACATAAAATGATAGCATATATACCAATATATAACTTAACTTTATGAAATTATTCGAAAAAAAGCCGCCTTTTATATTTTAGCTATATATATTTTTTATTATAAATAAAGAAACACGTATGTAAAAATGGCAGCCGTATCGCCCAAAAGCGCTTTCTTCCAGGTAATATTTACGTTTCTGTGTTATATTTTTGTGAGTTTAACAGGACCTTTTTCGCTTATTCAGCTTATTTTACCTTTTCTGGTATTAGAGATAATTAAAATGTGTAAACCATGATGATATATTAAAACGCAATTAACAAGATACTTAATCCTCAGAGGTTAATTGTTAATTTATAAACAATTATTTGAGTGAATAAAAATCAATTAGCACACATACATATATCTTTATGTGTGTTTAATATCAACTCAAAGTTTTATTAATTGATACCTGAGCTTCCGTTTCCGATTTTATTTATCTAATTAAATAATATTTATCTTCCTGTTGTTATATGTATATGTATATGTATATGTATATGTATATGTATATGTATATGTATATGTATATGTATATGTATATGTATATGTATATGTATATGTATATGTATATGTATATGTATATGTATATGTATATGTATATGTATATGTATATGTATATGTATATGTATATGTATATGTATATGTATATGTATATGTATATGTATATGTATATGTATATGTATATGTATATGTATATGTATTTAAAGAAAGAGCATTGAATGTGATCTTTTTTATTTGCAAAAAGGAATTCTGATAACTGATTACAGTTGCGTATGACAGATGCGTTGCCACCATTAAGAAATGGAGGAAATGAAAAAGATAAGATGACGGGGAAAAATAACCAAAATATTAATGTACTAGCTTTAACTTGCGGTTCTACCCGCGATGTTTACTAAAGATTAGCCTAGTTGTTGATATTAATAATATTGACCTTTTAAAATATTTTTGATATTCAAATAGATAATAATATTATAATATAAATAAAGGCAGGATAATCAGAAAGGCTAAAGACCATCTATCATTTCATTACTACTCTTATTTATCTTAATAGCAAATAAATGTATTTAACCGCGTGTGGAACCGCGCGTCACAACTAGTATAAAATAAAAACTTCACACAGTTAAAATTAACTAGACACAAATTCAGAGCTTTTCGTAATATATAAGAAACTGCAAGTTTAGTCACGTCTATGAAACTTTATGAGAAAACTTTAATTAGAACATTTTATGCATAGTTTCCTTATTACATTGAATTACATTTTCCAGCGAGCAAACCTTGATGAAATAGTTATACCAAATTTATATGTCATTAGTAACGAAGTTTAATTGCAAATTTAAAAACTATGGCGGGTATATCTCAGTGCCGAGTTAAATAATAATAATAATTTATACAAAATAAATATTTAATTTAATAACTTTTTCAATTATTATAGAGAACAATAGTTATTTGTTTTTAATTGTTATCGAACTCTTGCCTTACATTTGTTAAAATTCTTTTGTTTTATATCAAATACTAATAAAGCTGAAGAGTTTGTTGGTTTGGTTTGAAAATTTCTTTCTGTTTATGATAGGTAGATTCATAAGGCTATAGGCTATCTAACATTTTACTTTTAGTTATCTTATTAGTATATAAAATTGTTTAATCGCACGTGTAACAAGATACAGACAGACACAAACACACACACACACAGTGTATGCAAGACACAGCTAACATAAAAAAAGCTTTAAACATAGTATAATAAGAAACAAAAACTAATTATAAAATTATTATACGGATATAATTAAGCGGGAACAATACAGATAATAAAAACCGTTGTGAAAACACAGTGTTCACACGATGTCTAGCTGTGCGTTTAAGAATCACTTGTAAAATAAAGAAAATGCAGCAAAAACTTAATGAAACGCTCGCATAACATCTGTGAAGCTGGTACGTTAAAATGTTTACAACCCTTGCTATAAAAACACCCTTACTTGTAATATAGTGTACAAATTAAATGTTGACTTAAAATGAGCTGTTTCTTTATTGTAGTATGTTTAAAGGTTTTGATACTAGCTGTGTCTTGCGCACAATGTGTGTGTGGGTGTGTGTGTGTGTGTGTGTGTGTGTGTGTGTATGTGTGTGTCTGTGTGTGTGTGTATGTGTGTGTCTGTGTGTGTGTGTGTGTGTGTGTGTGTGTGTGTGTGTGTGTATGTGTGTGTCTGTGTGTGTGTGTATGTGTGTGTCTGTGTGTGTGTGTATGTGTCTTTTTAGTAGTACGAATAAACCATTTTATATACTAATAAGAAAACTAAAAGTGTAATATTAGATAGCCTATAGCCTTATGAATCTACCTATCATAAACAGAAAGAAAATTTCAAACCAAACCAACAAACTCTTCAGCTTTATATTAGTATTTGATATTAAACAACAGTATTTTAATAAATTTAAGGCAAGAGTTTGATAACAATTAAAAACAAATAACTATTGTTCTTCATAATAATTCACAAAGTTATTAAATTCAATATTTACTTTGCATTCACTTGGACTAAGATTTACCTGCTCCTGCTGCTCCAGCTGTAACCTCTGTTCGTGATGGGATCAAAATAATGCAAGCAGGTGTTGGACCTTTTGCTCACTGACATGTAAGTTTTCTAGGAAGTTACCCAAATGATTTATACGTTTGATACTAAAATGAAACAATATTTATGAATGTTTTTCTATAAAATACACATTGAATACAATAGTACGAGTGCTCGCGTAATATCCGAATTTGCACGAGTAATTACGAACTTAATCGGATCTCGTATTCGAGCTCGGAGTATGGTGAAATTTCGGCATGATTCACGATGTTCATGCCGCGAAGCCAAAACTAGTCTGACAAATTCCGATAGTTATTACGTGATTACAGCCGGATAATAATATATAATAGTAATGATCACGAAATATTAAGCACAAAAATATTGAGTCCATTTTTAAAACTATAAAATGTTTCATTTTAGTTTTCGCCAGCAAAATTTTCAACTTTAAATTCAAGTGACGTAAATTGAATTCAATAATTCATACGTAATATGAACTGACGGTGGAATTATATCAACATTTCTATTCACGTCAGGACGACGGTATTGTTTGAGAACACCTATACTCATATCCTGTTCATTAATTAATCTTGCAATGTCTCTTTCAGTGTCTTTGAGCAACTTTTATACCTTCCTCACAGAGATAATTAAAAAAAATTAACTGTCATTTTGTGTCGGTTTTTTTTTTAATTTCGTAGAAAAAAATTATGACCATTACCTTACAAAGGTAATGAAATTTTAAAAAATGCTGTCATTTTGATTGTTTTTTTTTTAATTCGTTGAAAATGTATGAGCATTATTCATTCGTAGCCAAATCTATGATCACAGACAAAATAAAAATTAAAAAAAGAATGTAATTTAAATCGTTTGTTTTTTATTTGTAGATAAACCTTTGACCATTACCTTACGCAGAAAGAAGTAAAACTACAAAAAGTTGTTATTTTGAGTCGCTTTTTTTCATTCGTAGAAAAATGTATGAGCATTACCTTGCTCTCAAAGATAATTAGAATTTAAAAAAGAAATGAATGATAGACTTCAAAAGTGAAAGACAACTATGAGTTGGTATTCATTATAAAATAAAGGAGTAATAAATCATTTTTGTAATAAGTTTTTAATAATCTATGATTACTTATACATATAATTAAGCTCATAAGCTCATAAATAAGGATCCCGAGTACGTACAAAATTGGTACGAAATATATACAAAATTAGTCGGGCATATTTCGATAGTATTGACGTGAGCACATGATCCTAGCTTGTATTTCCTTAATCAGTGAGTTTTTATATTTACACTATTTAATATGCTTTTTATATTTAATAAATATATTTATGTATTAACGTTTATATTTATTAATATTATTAAAAATACATCACAGTTTTAACCTTTGTAGTTGTCAACATATTTTTGTTAATGTTACACTGTATTTTATTTCAAATGAAGTTTATTATTATTATATAATATTAAAACAGTCATAGGAAAATGAACCTAAAAGATCTTGTCTTTAATTAAAGCAAGTCTTCACTACTGCAGGATTTATTAGAAAGACCTGAGCCAAATTCCATTATTTTCAATCTTATATCAAGAATTTACGCAACAATAAAATGACTTACAAAATAAATTTCCTTATCTTCAATCGCTGTTATATAAACTGGTTGCTATTTTTAGATTCATTAATTCTTACATTTAAATTCATAGATATTTTCTCGTCTCTCTCTCACACACTCTCTCTCTCTCTCCCTCTTGTTTAAATTGTTTATTCTCAAACAATTACTTGTAAAAAGATTTAAGCGTTCAAAAAGCTTCGCTTATCTCAAAGTTTAATTAAAAATGTCTACGATAATTGATAGGTTTAACTTTTAGAGTTAGAATAACTTGTTTTTGACAAGTAAATTACTTTTTAAATGTATTTTTTTCAATACTTATACCAAGGAATAATTATATAATATTTTATTTGTGTATATATGTTGACATGGTGTCCTTAGGATGGGTGTTTAAATTTTTTGTTCTATTTTGGTACTCTATAGTAGAACTACTACTAACTACTAACTTTTTAAATATAAAATAGTCTAAATTATACTGATTTTAATATATTATTAATTGGATTTTATACAAAAAATTATTTTAAATATATACTTTTTACGAATACATAATTTCACATTGTTATTACGATAAAATAGAAATAATATATAATAATTTCTGTAACTGCAAGAAGATTCTTTAACCTGCATAGACGTCTGATTTTAATCGTTGAAACATTTTTTTGTTATAATTAAATGATCATAGAACAGTGTTTTAAATAAGATATTAATTATTTAATTCAATAAACATTTTTGTCATCATATTTTAGAATTTTTTTTTTTTTTGTTTTTAGTTTTGTAGTCCGTCCACTTAAGGTTTAGGGAAATGTACTCTAAACAACTCCTTTTATTAAGTATATTTATAATCTTTTTTTTTTAGATTATTGTATTGTTTACTAAATTAAACATATTAATAACGAAACTTAAACAAAAGCCCTTCTTTTATTCACTAGAGATTTCTTGCGTTAGCAGTTTATAGTTATAAAAGAGAGAGAATGCGTCAAAGCATGAACTTTCAAAGCAAAAACTAAAAGAATAAAAGAAGAAGTAAATAAATGTAAAGTAAAATTTAAAAAAACTTAAACTATCATGCATTTATAGCAACTAAGTCATGAGACTTGCTCTTAACAGAATAAAGAAGTGAATTCCAGAGTTTGAAAGAATGAAATATAATAGTGAGAATAGCATTTAAAAGAATTTTAACTATTAAAATATAAACAATATGAGCATATAATTTTAATAACAATTTCAATATACAGTAGTAATACAAATGTCAATCAGAAATAGGTAATATCAAGCAAAAAACATAAAAAATATATTCAGTTCCTCAATTGAAAAGTGACATCACAAGTCGATCGCAGTTTTTTTCAATTGTGGGACGGCGGCGGTTTTTCAACGCTATTCCTATTTTAAATTTAAATTAAAATAAAAAATGGCTTCCATTTTTATATAATGCATACACTTATTGTCATTCAATTTTCAAGTGTCATGTGCAGTCTTTTTTTTTAATTGTCTTTGTGATGAAAGTAATGCTCATACATTTCTACGAAATTAAAACAAGAAAAACTAAATATGACAATCTTTTTTTTTGTATATAATATAAGAAAAAAACTCATGATGATAGTTTGTTTATATATAATATAAGCTCGTTTTTAAAAAAGTGAAATAATCAGTAAAAATCCTCGAAGGATTACGAAATTTAAAAAAAAATCGGCTCAAAAGGAAAACCTTTATTTTTTTTTTTTATGTAATATAAGATGTTTTTTAAAACACTGAAATACTTTATTCAACCAAAACCCTCGACAGACCTTAAAACTGAAATCAGGTAGATATGTGCCAGTTATTTTGAGCATAAGCTTTCACATTTAGTACATAAAGACTAAATACTACTAGTACAGCATTTGTTGCGAAGATCACTTCATGTTATTCCTATAGCGGTCCAGCAACTATAAAAGGCGACATTGTAAATTAAAAAGAATAAGACCGTTGATTGGTATTATAAAAAAAAAACATCTGTCAATCTCGCAGTTAAGAATTCTGTCACTGTCAAGTCAGCCAGCCATGAGAGCATCACTTTAAATTTTGATCGGTAATATTTGTATACACTATTCCGGTTCCTAAAACAACTATTACTATTGTTAGAATATAAGCAATTATAATTTAAAGTATTAGTTTATTATATATTTAAAAAAAAGATCATTGGATTTATTGTCTGTATATAACCAAATTTCACGTGACATCAAAATAATTGGCATAAGAACCGCAAACCACATTTGAAAATACAATGGAAATTTGAGGTTAACCTGCTTAAATAAAATATACTAGCTGTGCCTCGCGGTTTCATCCGGACAATTTTATTTACTATTAGGATAGTTAAGAGCAGTAGCATATAGCTAGATAATTTGATGAACCTGCATATCATAATCAGAAATAATTCTTCAAATCCGTCCTGTAGTTTTTACAATTAGCACGTTTAAACAAACTTTAGCGCTTTATAACATTAGTATTTATTATAACCATCTTATTAAGTTTGTATATAACATTATTTATTTCATAAAATATAAATCTTTTGATATATAAATATAAAATGTTAAGTATAAAAAAACTGCCTGTTTTCAGCAGAAAAAATCTTAAATCCGCCATAGTTTCAAGACTAGTCGACAAACAAACTTTTCCTTTTTATAATATTAATATATATTACAACATTATTGTTTTAAGAAATTATAAATCTTTTTATTTCTAACTATAATATGTGTTCAAATAATCTGCCTATACGTGAGGTATGATTGTATTTTTGAGCTGAACCATTTCTAACAACAATGAACTATTATAACAATGTACAGTTCAATAGTATTGTGTCACTGGGATCACGGAGGGTCCATTCATTGAGTACACGATATGCCGACCATTTAAAAGTTAATCTAAACGTCATATTGCCTTGCACGAACATATGTGTGTGTGTGTTACATGTTATCATAAGTGTGTGTCACATTTTATTACATTACCTGCATTAATAGGATATTTTTGTGTGTATTGTGGGTTTGTCACATTTTTATCATGAAATTATGTGTTAGGGTATTTTTTTTATGATTTTAAAAATGTTTTCTAGTATAATTATATATAAATATCCGGCTGTACTAACGATATTACAATCGGAATTTGCTCGACTAGTTGGGAACCCATTTGGGGTTCTTATTCATGAGCTCAGCATGGCGGAATCGGGGAATAACATTTTCTAGTTTCATTTAATAAAATATATAACACACACACATACATATATATATATATTTTTATATAAATATGTATTCATATTTTATTAACATTATTACTAAACCACATAACATAATTAAATGCTATACAAAGTTAAATTTTACGCGTCCAAAAGAAAATGAAATTCAAAACTCCTGGGATGGCAGCTCGCTTTCCAGTTAACAAATCAAGAACAGAAAAAACTCTTTACAAACGGTTACATCATGCAGACAGATTTCAAATGAAAATCATAAATTCAAGTACAATTGTTGCTCGGGGAATGCTCCATTAATATTAATGCTTTGGAAATATTCATTAAAACATGTTTTGAACCGCCGCAATACCGATATAACCAATTTAATATTCAAATGTTACTTTTGACATTCTTTTATTTTCCCGCGTTATGGGTCACTTGTTTTACAAAGACAATATTTTTATAACTTTTTTTTTTCAGATGTTAATATCAAAGGCAAAGATATAAAACACTATGCCAATAAATTTTTATATCTTTTTAAGACTTTTATACATGTTGTTATTATGTTAATTCTAATTAAATTATAATATTTACAGCATATAATTAACTGAATAAAGCCAATAAAGATAAGGGCAAATAATTTTTTTTTAATTTTTTTTTTCAGATGCTAAGCTAATATCAACAAAGGCAAGGGCATCAAACATACCAATAAGGATGAACACATATCTACAAATATAGTTATATAGCTGTAAATCAAATTTGTTATTTTTGTTATGCAATTACTCTTAAAGTTCATACATAATATCTAATTAAAAACCATTCCTTGTTTAATGATTCTTTACCCAGTATTCTTACCATAAACAAGTCGCGGACGCCAGAACACTTCATAATCAATTTGCTAAGCATATGTATTAAGTGTTGAAATTCAAATATTTATCTTTGGTTCCCAGGCGCAAGAGCAACCGACCGTTGACCTGCGCCCATAGCGAGAATGCGTCTGTTCTGTACCGACATTCAAGACAGTTTTTATTAACAAAATTATTCTATATTTAAATTTATAATTTCTAGAATGCATTCTTACTAATATATTGTTTTTTTTTTTGTGTTAGTTATGACTTTAAAATTTCTGGCTAGTTAGAAATTTCTAAAATATTTATGCCTAAGTACAATTTCTAGAACTCATTCTTAATATTTTGATTTTTATGTTTTTGTTGAATTATGACTTTTAAAATGGATAAAAAACTTCTATCATATCTATGCCTAAGTATCGTTTCTAGAACGCATTCTTAAAATATATATTTTTTTTTTAACACAATTTTTACTTGTAAAATGTCTGGCTGGATAGAAAATTTCTGTGACATTTATGCGTCAGACAGGTTTAATAGGTGTATAGATCGTATGTATGTGTGAGAGCTCAGATGTTAATATGTGAGTCAGAATGAGGAAGTTGTCCATTTATTTAATAGTGTGAGTGATAGTTATCAATAACTATAATTTAAAGTACTGTACTCTTTTATGGTTTAAAAATGTTAATTAATACAACTTCATTATATCTTGTGTGTGTGTAGATGTTATCTTTATTATTTATGTGTGTGTGTGTGTGTGTGTGTGTGTGTGTAAGCGTGTGTGTATTATTATTTTTTTATTTAAATATCTTTTTACAAGACAATTTTTTTAAGTTACGTTTTTTAAGATAATTCGACATTCTTGACGGTATTTGAATAAAATTTTGATTCTTAACTAATTGATTTTTAATAACTCGCGATTTCTCTTTTATCTTTCAATATCTTTTGTCTTTTAAAATTAATTACTAGATTTTTATTAAACGCTCTTTGACATTTTCTTATTTATTTATTAAACTAATTAATATATATTGATAATAATAAAAGTTGAATTATATTAATAATTTATAAGAAATTTCAAAATAGTTTTATTAAAAAGCTTTTACTATAACATAATATTTCTTTTACTACTACTTTTACGTAATTATATAAGTTTGAACAATAACGTTAATACTATAGAGCCCTTATTGATAAGCTTGGCTCGTGAATTGTTCACGCCGCGATTCCGCATGCCCCAGGCCTCGAATGGCTTGGAAAGTAGGCGGGCAAATGCTGATAATATTACCATGAGTAAAACAGGATATTTATATATAATAGTAATCGTGAATCACAAAAGTGTAAATACAAAAATTTAATAAATGTATAATATATACTTATATTTACACATATTTACAAGAATAAAATTTAAATACATCTTTTGCTGTATACAGATATTGATTGTTAATATATTACTAACTATTTGTGTCGTTCCTGAATGAATGAACAGAAATGAAATACAGGAATGAAATGAACTGTATTCCATCAAGCTCAGATGGATCAGCGAATCAAGGACAAGAGTTCATTTAATTAAACAAATATACATACATACTACACTATAATTATAATTATTTAATATATATTTAGTTATTGATAAGTCTTACAAAATATACTTTTTTTAGTTTTAGTAGTCGTATTAGTTACTGTATTAAGTTATTTAGTATTTTAACTCGTAATTAAACAATTAGGAGTTATTTTACTGTTTTTTGTAGTTTGACTGGCAAATGCTATTTTAACTTGGAGCAATAAAATAATTTATTTAATAAATAATGCATTGAAACAATTACAGATTAAATTTTATATAACCAGAACAAACTGAAAATATTTTTACAATATTTTCGAGTAAATATTCAAATGTGCTAGTTCTTGGATGTTCGAAAACAAATTTATAACGACATTCTAAAATTTATAGTCCTTCAATGTTTTCACGAGGACTTAAATTATATTCTGGCACGAGATACTATCAAGACTTTTCGGTAATAAATCACACTACGGTAATACTTGAAAGTATTACCAACTTCCGTCTGAATTTCTCATGGATTTCAATATTAAAAACATTTCTACTTAACATACTATATCTCAAGATTATTTCCAATCAATAATTGTTGTTTCATTGTCACATATTCCCATAATGAGTTATAAATTTAAGCCATTCTCAATCTTTCCATCCATTTTTGAACTGTAAAGAAATCAGTTATGTAGGTTTTGAGTTAAGTTACATTTCATTCAGTAGTTTTTGAGTTCATCAATTTCATATGTTCACACAGATGACTTTTTTTTATATGTAGGGATATAATTTTATTTGTATACTTTAGCTTTGTGATCCATTAATACTATTATATACAATTATCCGGATCTGTAATTACTACTGAGTTTGCCGCAAGTTTAAAACAAATTCGGGGCCTTTATTCATGAGGTTCACGAAATCGCGGCGTGAACTGCAGCAGCTCTCTTGGGTTATTGGAAGAATGTAGTTTTTTGGAGATTTTGTGTAACTTTCGTTTTCTTTTTCAGTCTCCGTTGTAAGATATTGCTCGCATACTGAATTGTGAACCGAAAGCTCAGATTCATGAAGAAGATTAAATATAGCCTATCTAACATTATGAAATCTTACATTATAAAAAAAAATGCAGATAAAACCGCGAGTAACAGCTAGTATAATATAATTTGAGAACATTTTTATGTATATAACAAATCTTTACTCTTAATAGACATACTTTAATTATAATATCCAAGACTATAATATATTATACATATAATATAATATCATTATTACAACATGAGCTCTCAGTGTCATTAGAGTCTCATTACTTGTCTAGTAAAAGACCCATTAACATTATGCTTATAATATATTATTAATTTAATGAAAGACTATCAAAAGGTTTTAGTATTTTCGAGTTCTATTCTGCTATTTTCGACTTCAAGTGTTTTCGACTTCTGCTATTTCCGAGTTCTTTAATTAAAGCAAAATCAATATAGATTTTGCCTAGATAGAGAGATATCTAGACATGATATCTTTACATATTTACAAACCAATAGACCTGAGGCTAAATATATTTTTTATTTCGTTTTGTATATCATAAAATAAAGAAAAATGTAGCAAACATTTTCAGTTAATATTAAATATTAAAGTAATGATGTTTTATCCTAAACAAATATTAAGTATATTTATTTGAATATTGAATGAAAGATAATATTTTTTATTGAAGGAATATCTGGAACTTACTGGTAATAAATTTAATTACCTTATAATTTCTAGGGAATATTTTGGTGCGACATGAGTGTTGGTTTTTTAGATTCAGTATAAAATTCGTCATGGATTGATATAGAAATATTTTTTTGAAGATAGAAATTTTTATCACCAAATACTATAACTAAAATGTATATCATTTTTTTTTTCTAATCAAGTAGTAATAGTACCAAAAACCTCTCTTGTACATCTTAAGGTTGGTAGGTAGAGCATGTTTTTGTAGCATTAAAACCCGTATTTTGTCCATTATTTTTGTATTTATATAATAAAGAAATAAATTAATTAATTATAGTAACATATAGAGAACGGCGAAAACTAAGCTTAATTTCATACTAAAGTATTTCTATAAATAATGGTAATATATAGAGAAGGCTATATATTTTATACTAACGTACTTCTAATGACTTCATAGTGATATAAATTGTACTTTAATAGGATTATCAAAGGTTTCCTATACTAACACTATAAAACATATAATTGATTTACACTAGATTTCATTACATAGATATTATTACATTTACTTTACTTTTAATCATATATATAATATATAACTGTGTTGTTTGTGTACTGTAAATTTTAAAAAAATGTGAAATTATAAATTTATAAATTATAGTGTAAGCCAAATCTGTTTTGTGAAAAAGTAAGACAATAATTTTATATATGTAGTGTGTGTTATTTTATGTAAAAGGATCAGTAATCCCATTTATATGTCTATAACATATTAAATTACTGTTAGTTGTATATTATGATAAACATGTATAGCCATGTTAAGCTAATAAAATGTTAATTCAATATTGAATCATTCTTTTTTATCAACAGAAGCCATTTAAACCTGCGACATCTGAAAAACCATTTTTCCACTATAACAATTAAGCTATAGGTGTTCGTTTTGATCAATATAACATTATATTCTCATTATCACCATCGGGACGGAAGTGACATCAATAAGGTTTTTTATAAAAATCCTAACCAATGTTTCTAGATATTCAGTATTGTGAAGAAAAAAAAATCTACTCTAATAGTATAAAGCCAAGTTTGTTTAAACACGCTTATCTTCCAACTATCGATTTGAAAAAAAATCTGATTATGATATATCAGGAAGGTTATCTCTATCTCTAATATTACGTTACAATTACATATCCTAATAGTAAATAAAATCGTCCAGAAAACAACCGAGAATAATAACTAGTTATATATTCTTGAACAAAACCATTACAATTGAAAAGCAATAAAAAAAGAATACACAATGGAATGGCTGAGCTGTGGAATTTGCTTCCGGAATCTGTTTCCAGAGAATTACAACCTGGGACTCTTTAAAGCAAGAGTGAATCGGTTCCTTCTAGGCAAGCGCGCACCTTAGACCACTCACTTGCTCAGGCAGTCTGTGGTCAAGCGCTGGTCTATTTATAATAAAAAAATAAAAAAAAAGCAATACAATTTGCTTAATATATGAGAGTTGTAATATATACTAAGATTAAAAGAAACTGGTTTCGGAATCACAAAAAAAACAGACCAGCACTTCTGAAATACCTGTATACATGTAATTTAATTAAAATTACTTTGCGTTAATTATACAAATTTTTGGTATAATCAACTTTTTTAATTATACATCAGGAACGTCACTTTGACAGCTTGTCAGATGTCACAAGATGTCACAAAATAACTAGAAAATTAATATAATATGAAGGTTCGTATTAATATTATAATATCATTAAATTATATAGTACCTATTTATATTATAGTATATCTTATATATTAATATATTTAACATCTATCAGCTGTATCCTATACCGCTGTTATTCTGATAAGCTTCAACGTGAATTCCTAATCACTTTATAGGATCACGTCTAGTAATCTTAAAACATTATGTTGATTAGTTTATCTTAACTAATTTATATCATTAAAACGGTATATAAGACGTAATATCTATATTTAGAACAATGATTTGTCTGTTATTTTATATATACGAACCCCAAGCAAAGTATATCTTTCTGCGAAGCCGAAGCGTGGAGAAATAATGATAAGCGAAGCAAAGAATTGTTTATTATTATATTGGTATTATTTTAAGTCTGAAACAATTTGTTTATCTATAATTGGCTTTCCATGAAAAGCCATTTAATTTTAATATTTCTCATTATTATTGTTTGATTTAGGCTTAGGGTCTATTTATTTCTGGGTTTGTATTCTTCTTATAAAAATATGCATGATCTATATATTAATATATATTAAAGACCGGCTGTACTCACGTAATGACGTAATTTTCCTGAATAGTGCTAACAAATTGAGAGTTTTTATTTGAGCTTGGAATATAGGAAAATCGCGGCTTGTTCACGCCGCGATTATATTTAAAGAAGTCGGGTAAATTTCGACAGCGACTACGTGAATACAGCCGGATATTATGCATGAATGCAAGCATAAACATACTCGAAGTACTGAAACTGAGGTTACAGTTTTAATATCAAAATTATATATACCAATAAAAAGTTTGTCTGTCCTGTTCAATATTATTAATAATATTGAACATAATTAAATATCGTTAGAATCTCATAGACCTCCCAACAGACTAGAGAGAAATCTATAATAATTAAATATATGTATATTTTGTGACTTAAGTGCAAATGGACATTACTGGAATTGCATTCAACTACAACTCAACTTTGATATGAGTTTGGAGTTGGACCTAATCAGATGCAAAGTTCTCAGAAAATACTGTCAAAACTTTATCTGCGGAACGTTCAGTTAATCTGTTGTTGGAGTTCAAACTTACAAAATAATTTGAGTGCAGCAGAAGATTTGTTCAGTAAATAATAATACTAATTTTTTTTTTCAAAAGTTTACGTTGCTTACAATTTATATACTTAATGACTTACATAAATGATATCACTTTAAAATTAAAACTAACGTCTTAAGGGTTTACGACTAAATAAAAAATAATAATAAAATATCTGTCTCTAGAATGATAATTAAAAAGAACGAACAAGACCAAATAATCTATAATAATAATTATTATTTTTAATGTAATTTTTTTTTTGTTTTATTTACTACTGCACTTTTTAATCTACTCTTATTGAAAATGACAAAACATGCTCTAATAGCTTTAGTTCACGTGGAAACTAATTTGTTTTTGTTGAATTGTATTTATGTTTAAAATAACACATATTCATTAATTAGTTCTGTAATAACAATATAGATCAGTATTGGATTAATTTTTTGTAAATACAAAATTGTAATTAAAAAAAGGTGTAGTACAATTTAAAGACAAAAATGTTCACGAATTATTAAATCCAAAAAAATATAAATTTTATGTAATAGATTATTGTATATGTATATAAAAGTAGAATTGATTATTGCACAAAAATACGAAAATTGAAGATATATTAATTTTCTATTCCATTAAATCAGAACAGACCTAAATTTAGATATGTCTAGAAATATACAGTCGGCATTTATAAATAATGCAATATATGATTGTCTTATCATCTATAGATGTCCCGGATATCTATAGATGATACTGTACTCTGTATTCTGCTGTACTTACGTTAATCAGAATTTAAGTTTATCAGAATTTGCGTGAACAGTCCACCCCACGAGTCTTATACTCCGAGCTCATGAATAAGGGCCCTGGAGTCGAAACTACTCCGGAAAATACTAAACTATAGATAAAACTAAGATGAATCCATATTATATTCCATATAGATTTTCTTCTTCATTTTGACATTAACGACAGTTATATTTCAATATTAATTTTGGAAAAAAGTTCATATTTTACTTTGACAGACACCAAAACTTTATTTTCTTTTAGTATTATTATTCATTTGAACAAGAAAATTGGAATATAATAATGTAATAATAATATAATAATATTTCATTGATCTGTATAAAACTAGCAATTTCATCTACTGATAGACGATATGATTGATTTTTGTATGTACATTTTAGGGATCCATTGCAAATTCCGACAGAAATAACGTGAGTACAGCCGGATAATTATAAATATTGAATATTAGTCGGTATATAGAAGATATGACATATTTGTTTCAAACTCGGACGGTCGAAGCCTAATACCTCATTTCATCACATATAAACCACCTACCAGCTCTCCATTTTATGATGTTATTAATAAAATATAATCATAAAGTTTTACATCAGTTGAAATTGTTCACAACACGCAACTAATATGCGTTACAATTATTTTTATATTACTAATAGAACTCATAAGTCACAGTTCTACTCGAAACGAACGATTTTACTTACTATATTCATATCAATATATAAATACATATATATTTTCGAACAAAATTTTAAATATATATATTAAGTTAGAGATCATAGTAAGAGTGAAGGAATTTTTGAAATAGTAAAGTAAGTTTTAAGTTTATTAGTTACAAACATACTAACCTTTTTAATTATATTAATATACTAGCTGTTACTCGCGGTCTCACCAGCAGACAATTTTTTTAAGTCATATGAAAAGAATTATACTAATACCAGATATTCTAAAAATTTCCGCTTGAAAATGCCTTTCATAATAAGAAATAATTTTTCGAATTTATTCTGTAGTTTCAAAAATTAGTGCATTTATACAAGCAAACTTTTTCACTTTATAATATTTGTATACATATATAGACCTCAGTTCTTTAGAAATGGTTAAAATATTACAGTTAATAGATTGGAACTCTGCCGGAATTGGTGGTTCCGGACAATTAGTACTTAAGAGTCTTCAAATTTAGAGTAAATAGGTAAGCTTACCTTCTAGTAAGTGTGCCACATCTTAGACACAGTCATGCTTAATATCAGGCAGACTGAAGTCGAACGCATACCTGTTTCGGTTTAGAAAAAAATAAAAAAATAGTAGTAGTAATGGTATGGTTAATGGTTAATGGTTTACTATATATGGACGTTTGTAAAACAGTGATCACAATACAAAAAAAAAAAAACCCGGCTGAGTTTGTTGTGTGGTTTTTCTCAGACCAGGGCGCATTTGGAACCCTCGTTGCTTTAGTTATAAGTTGGACAGTGACTCTACAGAAGGGCTTATTTCGATATGTAAGGCATCGAAATAGGCCCTCCTGGCACTTCCATTTGACGTACACAAGTGATCATTAGTATTGATTGAAAGTGGAAAATATAAAAATAAATAAATAAATAAATAATGATATTTATAATCCATTCTGTAGTTTCAGTATAGACCGTTTAAAAAAACCACTACGCTGTATATTATTATTATAGATATATAAATTACGATATAGGTCTAACTCTTAAATTTTTTTTAAATATTATATCAAATAGATACCGTGTTTCTTCTTCATGCATATATTTTCACAGTAATGCCATACGTCTCTGGCGTCAGTATTGTGAACGGCTAGACAGCGAGGCACTATGTTTGAGCCGGTTCGTTAACCAAACAAGTTTTACAATTCTCTAAACTTTATGGCCCCATTGTTCTACACATCTTCATTATTTCTTAGAAATTACAAAGTTAAATATTTAATTTAATAACATGATTTATCTCAAATCCATTGTAACAAACTATTTAGATTAGAAAGAACAGAGGCAATACATCTGTTATCTTTCCATTACATATATATGAATAAATAAAACAATTTATAATACTAATAAAAATGTATATTATACATATATATCGGACTTAATCGTGTGAATATATCCGTATATATTACGATACGTTTTATTTACCGATGTTTCGATCGGATTGCAACGAATTGTAGTCACGTGGTTTAAAAACGTTATTTTGGTTTTTAACGAAATCAATATGTCTGAGGAGGTTCAGGGAATGCCGTGGATCACAGACATATACTATACATACATATATACATTATCTACTTCGTGCAGCCGTAAAATTAAGTCCCATAATTACGTTAAGGGAAACAAAAGGGGACGTTGGTAAAAGGGGAAAATAAAACAACCCTCTACTGTTACCAAGATACTAATCAAGTATTTGGAGAAACCACTATCAATGTAACTCTAAAATGTTTTGTTACATTAATTATTTATCACTATTATAAGAAGTACAATGGATTTTTTTATATATTATATATAATTATCCGGCTGTACTCACGTAAGTGCTATCGAATTTTGTTCGACTAGTTTTGACCTATCGGGGTTTCATGGGCTCTGATTATGGCGGAATCGCGGCGTGAACTGCGTGTGACTGCTCTCTGGTCGCGCAGCGATGGTAGTGTGAGCAGGGACGACGACGACGACGTAGTGTCATCAGTTAGTATTTACGTGATTTAGTAGTTTCATGTTATTTTAAACAATTGTAAAACAACTTTTTGTACTTGAAATAATTGCTCTAACTAATAAAACATTAACTCTGAAGTATCGGCACTTTTAAATCGCCAGTTTAAACTAAAATTCAAACTAAAAGAACTCAAAAAGCAAAGAGGTTGTTAAGCAGAGAAAAATCTCTTTGCAGTGGAAGTTATTAAAGAAGTTAAAGTTGAAATTTGAAGAAAAGATTGTAATGAGTTAAAATACTTCCTTTTTCGAGATCTTTTACTGGATATAAAGTGAGTGTCTTCAGTCGAGCTATTAATCGCGCTTAGCTTTACAAGGAACAATCCTAGGTACGGTCACAATGGCCGCCATTTCAGTTAATCGGTGGACGTTTAACCGACAAAAGAAACTATTTAATTCTGGGGCACGTGTTTCGTTTCGTTTGGAAATGTTTTATAGCGTTTTGTTAAAGGAAACAATTCTTAGTTAAATGTTCTTCGTTAATTCCGGAACTGTGTTCTTAAAGAAATATTAACCAGCTTAAAAGTAAACGTATTATATTATTGCTTCGTGAGTCCGTCATTTCGCCTCTCACTTTGTTTTATATTGGTAATTTATTACATGTATATATTTATACAAAAAATCATATTTACCCACTGCAGGATTATAATTATCTTTAATACCTGTAATCAAAACAAATTATATTAAAATATTTCTAAAGTTTTATCATAAAATAAACTTAAATATAGCATATTTTTGAAATATATCCCCTTTTTATCACCCAAAGTATTCCCTGAAATGTTTTTCTAACAAACAAGTAAAGTTAACGGCATCACGTTTCTGCCGCATTTTCTTACAAGTTTTAAAAGTTAATTTTCGTCTAAACTGACGCGAGCAGTGCGTGGCCTCGGCGTCTTGTCGTAAACTTTGGCGTGGCTATAAATCTTCTGAATAGTCCACTATATCGGCTCGAGCTAGACTCCTACAGACAGACACTTCAAAGTCAAAGGACTTTTTAATTACGTAAACGAGTCTACCGAAGTTCAGAATTTTTGTCTTTGATGCTAGTTTTAATTAAGAGGTTCAAAAATTTTTGTATCATATCTGAAATTGTTTTTAACTGTTAAGCTTATTAAAATTTAAATGAATATAGGTTGAAAAATATATCTATACGAGCTGGATTCGAACCCGAAACCTCTGGGAAACAGTTCCAGAGGTTTCCGGACCAATCTCGATTAACAATCCTGGCACTGTTTTCCAGAGTTTGGGTTTGAATTTTGCTCGTATCGATAAATTTTTCAAAATATATTCCTTTCAAATCTTTATATAGATATTCTGTCTGTCTATTTATTCTCAAATAGACCCACCCACTTTATTATGGTAAATAAAGGATATACCCCGAACATTCTCGAAGTAGACAAGATCCTCGAAAATACGTTTGGCTCCATTTTGTGAGCAGTCGCGTGCCAAGAGCGCCGAGGGGAGAGATGTTGTCCTAATCCTGTGACAGCTCGTGAGTTTTTATGGGGAACAAATATCAGGATTACGGAGGGATGACAATTTAATGTTTTTACATTAAACTAACCCGTTTTACATATAAATATATATATATACTTTATATTATATTATATATACTTGAAGTCATATTATTTTCTCGTAATAAAACTTCTGAATAAAGTAATGCAAATAGGACAATTCTTTCCATTTTCTCATTTTAAGTTACATTTGCAAGCGCAGTTGCGGAAATTGCAAAAGGTATTTAGGTGAGCTAAGGTTAGAAGCGAGGCACCGAAACAGCTCGCTGAAGATTAATGGACTCAAAATTGCATCTGAGCTAAATGCAATAAAGCTGGTAGATGCGGCCAGCAGTGCTTTATTACTTAGACATGTGACTGCTCCCTGACCTGATTTTATTTAGTACATAAATATACTCTTAGTTTAGTTGTATTAGTATTCAATGATATAATGAGAACTATCATTAAAAAAACTTGTTAAAACAAAAGATAGTTTTTTAAAAACAGAATTTTAATTTAGATTTCGAAAAGAGGCTTTGATATCTGAATAATCTGATTAATTAGATAGAATACTTGATCCATAATGAGGTAAAAATCATTTATTAAAAGTATTTAACATTTCTATCGGATCTGCCTCGAAAGTTAGGATTTACTTCTTTTCAAGATTTTCCCATATATTCATCTCCACTAATAGAGAATGTCGAAATGTTTGGGGCGACCAAGACTCTTTCCCTGAGGATTTAATTCCTGGGTTTGTTTATCTTTGGTTGGCAGGTGTCCCCAATTAAGTAGATACCCCTAGTGACTCGTAATGTGTAGCTCGATGAGGACGTTACAGCTGGATTTGAAAGGTTCTCTTTAATTAATTACTATCGATTATAATAAACCTAGATCCCATGAGAGGTCTTGTTAACAAGTTTCACATTTTTAGGACAGATTTGGAATGTCTTGAGCTACTTCCATCAGTGAAAGGGTGAGCATCCTTGACTGCCATAACAGTCACATTTGCGCAAAAGTTGATCGAACTTTAATAATCCTGTTATTATCACCACGATTCCTCCAATATCTGTTACGAGATACTATTCTACTACCTATCGATTTTTATACATTAAATTCAGCAATATGTTTAAGAACTTGAACTCAAGTATTTTTTAGTTAATACGCTAAAGCCATGAAATTGATAATAATATTTGGTTAATTCAATTCTGTTTCTCCAGACACCCCTTAAGAAATTAGCAATGGCAGCTGTTTTAAATATGCCTTTCGGTATTATCTAAGCTCTATATAAAATAAGACGACAACGGTTATCTCTCGGCTCTTGACAATAATGTACAAAACATTGAGCTTACAAGGAAGTGTTAGATATAGTGTACTAAGTGTATTAAGTCTATTTGGAAAGCGGTGCCTTTGATCACGGGACCTCTGTTTGATTCCCGGATGCGAGAATTCTTTGTATTCTTAACATTATATGATAACTCACAACTTCTCATGCGAGTAGCTTAATTGGTACCAGGCACAGCCTCCGAGTTATTTAATGTCTGAGTAAAGTAAACTAAATAACTATTATTACTCTTTGCGATGTATTAAAAAGTGCTTGGAAAAACAAAATGCCCATAGGAATTCTGTTTTATCCGAGAAAAGTGGACGAGGAAAATATTTTTTCATTAGACTCGTGGGAAACGAGACAAGAACAATTCAAACAGGATGTAGTAATTTCTGGTATATTTAAATGAGTTTTCTAAGATATTTTATTATAAATATACGATGAGAAGGAAAAGAAAAACATTTGGTCAAATAATAAAAAATATATATATATATATTCCAAATTCCATACATGTGTAGCTTAAAGCTAAAATATATTATTCTTTTTATTTTACGCTATACGTAAACTCATATTTATAGATATTTTTGTTACCCCTTACTAATAAAAATATTTATACCCAGTGTAACAAATTCTGTTTTTTCACTTTCATACTTTTGACGTAAATCGTCAGTGAGAAAGTGACAAAACAGAGAATATAAGTGACAAAACAAAGTATATAAATATTTTTTATAAGTAAGATAGAGACAGCTTAATGTGAGAAAGAGAAGGAGGAATTTACTGTGATCTAGTAATAACGTTATAATGAATACTGGAATTCATTATTTGTTATCATATACAAAATACAGTGTAAAATTTTCGATATTTAATACGTTAAAGCAGCATATTTCCGATATACATATTTGTTTCAACTCATTGTTATATTGATAAAGATCATGAGATATTTCATCTGATTTAAACGAATTTTGACGATTTTGCATAATTTTAATACAATTTTATATCTGAATATACTTGTATGTGTATGAGTTTTGTAATATATGATTACTATTTTATATAATTATCCAGCTGTACGTGAACTTCACGCTCCGAATCTCTTGAATGAAAAACCCTACCTGTGGTTCGAAACTAGTCGGGTATTGCGATAGTATTGACGTGAGAAATAATTAAATGTAATAAAACTTTATTTTTATAGAATCAAAAAAATGTATCTAACTTAAATAAATTACCAATAACTTTGGGGAGACGATAACTAAATAAATAGTTGAGGATCAAGGGACAGCCCCTTTTGACCCTGGAAGGTCACAGATGTCCATAGTGGGTAAGGAATTGCGTCATTTGGTATTTTCAATATCTTTATTTTATAAGAGTAATAAATCAAATGTTCACTGAAATTTTATTATTAACTTATATTTTCTCTATTGCACTGTACTTAGTATATGTGAATGTACATAGTGAAGTTTACTTCCAAAACAATTAAAATAAATAACAAAATTATAATATGTTGAATGAGTTTTTTTCAAAGGAAAACCATTACGCAACAAATAGTATTTAATAATGGTAAAGATTTCGACGGAAACCTTCGTCCCGATAAAAGCTACAGAATATTAATTCAATTACGATAATTCAATTGACAAAGCTTTCACAATCACAGATATGACAAGTTTGAATTCTGCTTTTATTATCGAAGTAATAACTTCATATGGGAGGGTAAACGGCATCGTTACGTAACGTGTGACAGCTCCAGTCTCTCTCGCTTCCCTTCGTAGCCGAATTTCGGTATATAGTATAGCCGTATTCTGTAGGATTAAATAATGGTACTAATAATGTATACAAAATTGTAACTAAGAATCAAATTTATATTTATATATAGAATCAATATAGGTTTTATTAATAAATAATGTTTACTTACTTTATCGTATTAATGATACACATAAAATTAAAATAATAGTCTTAGCTTTTCTTAAGTTATACAATTTGAGTGTTTGAACAATTTGAATAGTTCCAACTTATATTAGAATTAGTTTAATTTATCAGTTCTGCCGGGCGAGACGGTCATGTTTTTTTAAATTTATTTATATTAAAGATACCTCGATTAAATTAATAGCCGTAACTTCGTAAAGTTAAGTCCGAACTCAATATAAAAAGAACATACCATATAATCAGAAATAAATAAAAAACAGAATCTCGTGTGTTTGTTATTTGGGATGACGTAAGGATAATCTCCCCGAGGAGTGGCGCCGGGGGGCAATCCGGGACAAATACCTACTCACCACTTCGGACCTCTATTTCCCAGCTCTATGAAACTTGAAAACAATTTAATAGCCCTGAAAGGTATGACAATAACTGTAAAAGGGGAAGAAATAAAAAGTTATTGAAAAAGTGTCGATAGAAAGGATTTTCATTACAGCTCAAGTCGTTCTCGCTTAAGAGTATGTTATTAAATGTTAAATAGAAAACTCTAAAATTGTATCAAAATATATAGTATAGTTAAATTTTTGCTTAGTATTATAAAATTTACTTTAGTTACAATGCTAATAAAATTTCCACGAAAAGATATTGTAATAAAAATGTGTACTTATATAGAAATGTTCTACATGTGTCGTGTAAGTTTTAATGTTTCGAGACGTTGAAAGATTTGAAATAAAAATACTTACTCAGTCCCAATAAAATAGTCATGTAGAATCCTTAATTCATAAAAATAGCAATACTCAATTGGCAGAACGAAGGTACGGTTTTAGAGGTCATACTTTCGAATCCTACCTGAGTCCACATAAAGTAGTCATATAAAGAATGTTTAATTCATAAAAATAGAACAGGGGTACGATTTTAGAGGTCATAGTTTCGTATCCCTGTGGTATCGATATATTTTTAACATAAAAATAAGAAGTCAGATGTTTGGTTAAATAAGTAAATATATCGATAAACAATATAAAGGGTCTTAAACTATCGAACCCTAAATGAGCTTCGTGTTTCATTTGAGATTTGTATCAGGTTGCTACTGAGGTACCCACATTACGAGGCTTCGTGTTACTAAGGGTTGCCGAATTTTATAATATAAATATATAAATATATATTCTCATTACTTATCTCATTAAATACTTTAAGGATTTCTTTAACCATTTATACATTTATATATATTTCATAATAAAATATTACCTATCAGGACCTATTTTTTATACAATAAATAAAAACAAAAACATTAATATTCATATCGAGAATGAATATTTTTCATAAAATTAATATCTGAAACATTTTAGTTATTTACTATTTACTGTTAGCTGGTAGCCCTAATTCTGACGCAACTATAAATTCAGTAAGCTGTGTAAATTACTCACGAAATATTTTGTTCAAAATAATATAGTATAAAGCATATTAATTTCATTAAATAGCTTATAAACTAATACAAAGGCAAGAGATTAAACAATTTATTTCGTATAAATTGTTTAAATAAGATTAGAACAGTTACGCATTCCAAATAATCTAATTTAAATTATTTTTGTACTGTATCATAAATGCTTTTAAAGCTGTATACACAAAAGAAACATCAATATGTTCCTCATATTGGAATAACCATTATATTGAGCTTGAATATTGCGAGGGATCAATAGAACTGGAACCAAAATAAATGAAACAATAGACGGAATATCAGTGCAACCGCTTAAAATGCTTTTCATGTACCAACGCGTCCGCTCAGCTCTCCGGAAGTATGTACACTATCATTTTAACCAAATATTTAACTTGTATGAAAAATGGACTTGTACATATGCAGTCATTAATTTCATTTAAATGAGGATGTAAAAGTTTGACTTTGAGAATTAGAGAAACGTTCAATTTGAGTCCTTTTAGTCTATTTGAATCTTTTAGTCTAATTTAGTCTTTTTAGTTTAACGTAATAAGTAAGTAATAATAATTTTACTATTGTTATTTCTATTTTGAGAATACATTAAAGTCGAGGGGTGCGTCAAAGTTAATTGTATATAAAAAAGGTCATTAGATAAAAACGATAAATCTTTGCGACTAACAAACGCACTTACACACGAGATTAATATAGGGGTGTCCCGAAATGTTATCATGAGTAAGCAAATTGTAACTTTTATCCATCACCCCTGAGACCGAATATATAAGATTAAAATACAGTTTTTATTCATTTGCATTGAGATATTGCTTGTAATATCTTTCTTTTTTTCTTACCTTTTTTTATACATTTGAGTCTTACATGTATATATTAATTTGATATAATTTACTATTTTATAACTGTTATTATTATTATTTAATTTAAGTTTACATTGTATGGTGCCACCTAATTGCTTTATGGAGAACTTTCTTATACTTAAGGGTAGTTGTAAAAAATCTCTCTATAGGGATAAGCTGTTCTATGTACATATTTTATAATTAAAATGTCTATGTAAAATGAATGTCATACATTGGCTCTATCTCAGTTAGTTGAATTATCCATAACCGAGCACACTCCTGCGGATATTAGTCATCGTAAAGTGATTGCGAGCAGATAGCTATTAATTGATCTGAATTAAGGAACGGAATGAACGTGGGACTGACTCTGTTAATTAACGATATACCAAAAGGAAATACCTCGTTGAAACTTAGTAATATGTTAACTAAACAAAATTAATTTAACTTATTCAAATGCACTTAAAAATCGGTCATTCAAAGTTATATATTGGTTTCAGAAGATATTTTTATAGAAGGCCCCTAATGTTTAGGGCAAATGGACTGATAAAAGTGTTGACAATCGTACAGGGATTTCATTGCATAAAAGCAATCAAATCTCCTGAGCACACATGCTGACTTCATAAATCTCATGTCAAATTGGTAGAGGCGGGTTGTGTCATAAATATATTGGGTATGTATGTCAAAACATGGGGATTTGGGCGCTGTCTCTCACTAGACGGACCCGCCGACGCCAAGCCAGATAATGAAAAAAAAGATTTATGATCAAAAGTAATCAAATTTTATTGCAGCGATATCATCCCCTTTACTATTAGCCGTATATTTAACTCATTTCTCAGTCACTGTGTCACTTAAATATCTTGCCAAGTAACACAAATGGTTTGGTAATATAAAATATTATTAATGGATGCAAACAATGTTATGGTTATATACACATTAAATGTATTTGGAAGCCAAGTTTCTTTTGCCAAGGAGGTCGTGATCACAAGCATCATTAACATAAAACTTTCAGGAAGAATTGTGATGGCAGAGTAGGATCGAGCTTTGTAACTGTGGAGCCACCCTTCCCCATCCCTTTGCCTTCGTCCTTCGCTTCCTTGACCCAATTATACGCAATATGTTACATTTTTAATCCTTGCATATACTTAACCAATCCTTTTTACATGTTATAACATAAACAGACATAAATATTCTAGTTATATAACCAGAGGTTATAAGATAAAAGATATATGTTTCTAAAATTTTCGTGATACGTGATTACTATTACATATTATATATAATAATTCTGTTCTATGCAGGTCAATATTATCAGTATTTACCGGATAGTTTCGAGACGTTTCTTGACTTTCACGCTGCCATGTTCGCGGATAATTATATATAAAATGTTATTTTGTATATTATTAGCATAAGCCGAACTTTGTTACAGTGATTATGGGACGATAACTGCAAATAAACAATCTGCTATGCCTCATTTAAAAGTCTAGAGCTGTAGATGTATAGAAAAATAAAAATAAAGAAAGAAAAAAATATTTAAAAAAAATAAAAAACAAAAAAAAATCATAATTGTCGCATCAAAATGTAGCACAGTTGACTTGCAGTTTAAAATGGGAAAAAAACCTCTCTTGTTTGGAAATTCCTAAAATATCTGTTGAATAAAGTGCGAAGTTTCGTGGACGACTCGCTGAACAAAAATGTTTCATTCTAAAAACTTGACAGAAAATTACCTTACACTTTACTAAGATAGTCTTACATTTTTGTTACAAGATGTAATTTGTTAAAGTGTTAGTTGGTGCTGAAAATGTTATATTTACACTAAATTCCGTAGAAAATTAATCTTTCACCGGTAATATTGAGCAAAAAACCAGATACCACTATTATTTACGAAGAAAAATCATACATCTGGTTTAAAAACAAAAAATCAATAAAATTTATAATAGCTAATTACTGATTAATAATTTTCGTCATCTTATGTTTACATATACAGAAAAATATATGGTTTTTAATGACCTTTTCAAAATATTTTAACAAAAATAATCATGGAGTGACCCTTCAAACGAGGACTTTTGACAATAGGGCTTAGGGTGCCGCAAAAGGGCCTTACGGAGTAATGTGCAATGGTTCGAATTAGTTCGAGTTAGTTCAGTTGATTATGACTCCCCTCTCAGCTACTCTATCATTATCGTTTTACTGAGCACGTGCTGGCTCTCGCAGAAACCCTCAAGTCAAGGTCGGTAATTGCAATTTACTGTCTTTTGTTTATTTACAATCGACTTCTTTTGTTTGTTTACTTTTTTGTTATATATCAACTAAGTACACTCCACTTTACTTAAATATCTGACTTAATCTTAACTCTTAATCTTTATGTAACATATTACATGTATTTTTTATGACTTCATAAAAATTTTCGAGAATATGTTTTGAAAAACAACAGTGTCAATTTAATTTATTTTTATTTTTGTTAAATATCAACTAATTGAACCAGCCGACTTTAATCGAATTTCTGACTTAATGTTTAATTAATTTTCAAACTTATGACACATACTGAGTATTTTTTATATTTTAAACATAATTTTTTAAGGATATAAAAGACAAGTTTCAACGAAATTTCATCTCAAAGTTCTTCTTTGCGGATGTTAAATTGTAATATTTTTTTTAATCTGTTATATATTTAAATTTTAATTTTGTCGAAATTTGCCCAACTACTTATGTAACCCGTCTGGGGCCATTATTCATGAGGTCGGAGCATTTTCACGCCGTCATTCCTCCAGAAATATTCAAGACGCAAATTCTAATATATAACAGTAATATACCAGTTGTGTAACAGTAAAACAAGACAAAATTAATTATTTTATAAGTAAATATTAAGTCAAGTAATAAGAAATATCAATTGGAGTTCACGCCGTGAACCCCCATGCTCAAAGTCAGGTAAATTGCGATAGTATTTACGAAATTACAGCCGAATAATTATATAATAATAATCATGGATCACGAAAGCTTAAATATAAAAATATATATATTATATATAAAAACTATTAAAGCTATTTCATTGTTTAAAAACGTGTATTTGTAAATAGAATACTAATGGTTCTGTAATTTTACAGAATGTGTATTTAAAAGTTAGCGTTAAAGCAATCGAAGAACTGAAAAGCAATTAAACACCCTCGAGAAGTTAACCTCAGCATTACACCGGGGAGTTTTAAAACATTTAGTCTTAAGCGAGTTTTTAATTAAATATATCTTAACATATTCTTTTTTCTGTCACTTTTACACTTGTGATGGAAATCGTTTGTGAGAAAGTGACAGAACAGAGGATAGTCATATGGGGTTTAATTTTTAGTGGGAGGTTAGTCTTTTTAATTAAGTATTTGTACCAAGTATAGAACATTTTTTTTTATCACTTTCACGCTTTTGATGGAGATCGTGTGTGAGAAAGTGACAAAACAGCGAATAATTTCTATTGAGTTTAAATATTTCCTTAATGGAGGTGACTCTTTAATGAAGTATTTATAGATGTTTGAATCTATTTCAATGTTTCAATTATATATATACCTTAAAGTTAGATAATTAGGTCTAGTGCTTAGTGGTTGGTAGTCCTGCCCGCTGCAAAAAGGTTTTATATTCTATTCCGACACAGGGCTTTTGTTTGTTTCACCTAAAGATTGTTGTTTCGAGTTTGTTATTTCTGTCTGTTATTTCTGTTTATGAAACTGTTTTCGACACAGAGATTATTTCTCTAGTACAAGAGTTTCTTTATCATTATCATGAAATGAATTGAGAAAGCCTAAAAATAGTCATGAATCGGTTTCGAACTTGCGACCTTTAAGTATGAACTATGACCTCCTCGAACTTGGCGACTTAACCTTTACTTTTCACAAACGTCCTTTCGGCTTGTATTATTCAGTTTAAAAAATTTTGTAATCCAAGAAGATATTTATTTTTTTAACCAATTCTCTAGAGAATTCAATATTATAAAGAGATGATTCTTATTTACAAAAAAATGTATACGAATTTTTTGAAGTAGTTTAAAGAAATGTTGCTCAAATGAGAGACCAAGAATAAATTTAGACCAATTTTGGTGTTAGTCTTTAACTTAATTGCAATAGACCAATAGGAGGCTTAGTCTTGTTTTGGGTTATTGATAAACTTGGTGTTGGTCGAAAATGCAAGATCAAGATTTTTATGCAACATTTTTACACAATTTTAGATAAAAGTCAACACAACATTAAAGTGTCAATGAATGAATATTCATTCTTTAGATATTGATATGATAATTTTTTTCACAAGTGAATGTTATATGCAATTGTTATGATCAAATATAATATTTCGAATGAAAAATCATTTTATATTATTTTATTCACATGGCTCGAAATTTATTCCATTTAATTAAACTAATCCATTTGATTCCGTTTAATTGGTAATAACTAACAATATTAGATATTAGCCAAATTTATAAATTTTTATTATTTAAAAACTAGAATTTTTAACAATTTTCAAAAATTCACTCTTTGTGAAGATCTTGTTTTGATAGCTAGTTGTTGTAATGGGTAGATATGGACTTGTTTATATTATTTTCGTATTCATTATTTATATAATGGCAATATTTATATATTTAATTCTTTTTTACATAAAATACAATATAAGCACGAGAAGGCGGGTTATATTCTATAAAAACATTATTTACCAGCCAACATTCCGATGTACAAAGGAGGTTGTTAGTAGACGTGCAAAAAAATAATTAAAAAAATAAAAGAAAAATAAAAATATTTTTTAAGACCTCAAACAAAAACAAATGTTATATAAAATAATAAATCTTAATACAAACGGCAAAAAGCCATAACATATATTTAACAATCAAAACTTTTCATGAAATAACTGAAATAAAAAGGTTTCATAAAATATTATAGAATCTTCTTGCTAGCTACAAAAAATTGCTGAAAGCGTGAAAAAAAATGTGAATTCTTTAAAAACTTATTCCGATAGTGCTCTTTCAATAAGGGATTTTACAATGGAGACAACCATTATAAAATTCTATTATAAAAATAAGATAAAAACTATGTAAATTCCTTTTGTATTAAGACTTGTGATCCATGATGGTTATTATATATAATTATATGTCTGTACTCCTGTTAATTTTATCAGATTTTGCCTGAGTTTCAAACCCGTCTGAGTCATGAGCTCGGAACATTGCGGAATCGCGGCGTGAACAGTTCACGTATGAGTTTAAAATTAGTCCGGTAATTTTCGATAGTATTAACGTGAATAGAGGTTGGTAATTATAATGAATGTTAAAACGTTGTTACGTAAATTCCGTAAGAACAGCTGGATAGTTATAATATATAAATTCTATGTAATTAATGAAGTTCTTAAAGTATAAGGTGGGTAAAGAATGAGAAAACTTGTGTTATATGTAACAGGACTCGGATTGTTTCAGGCTCCAGAGGAAAATTAAATAAGATTCATTTGCACCTGGGAAATCTCGTTTTGCAAATAATGTCTTGCGGCGTTTTATCCAAAGATATATTGTCTGTATTATGACTAAGAATTGTACTGGAAGTTATGAGGACGGTGGAATTTTATATCTTCATAATTTTATTTGGTTATTTTAAAAAAGATTTCTTTTGGGGTTATTTTGTACTGTTTGTTTGAATAATTTTGGTACTGTATATTTTTAGGTAGGTATTTTTAATTGTAGCTGGTAATATTCGAAACTTTGATATTTGCTGGTATTATTTTTAAAGTTAAATTTACTAAGAAAAATATTTAATTCTTTAGACATTTCTTGTTTTACAATTATGTATATTTGTAAGTTTTGGTTAGTAAGTCATTTAAAATGGTAAATAAATATAAAAGACTTCGTTTAAAAAAAAATCTCAAGAACGGTTGCAATGTTTTTTAAACCCTGTATTCCACTTTATTAAAAAAAATACTTTGTCAAATTAATTTATATAATAAAAATTTTCGACAATAAATGAACTGCCAAATGTAGGCTAGGCTCATAAGTAATTAATTTACTGATACTCGTAAAAAGGGCAATAAATAAGTGGGTTATCTTAAGAGATAACAGCTTCCAGCGTCACAGCTCCCGTGAATGAAAGAGAGCAACACAGTTAACGTCATTACTGTTTGAGATCGAGACTTGATCTGGTACAGAGGCTGCGTTCAAACTGGATTAAGAAATTAATTGACTTATATTACTATTATATACAAAGCCGAAGAGTTTGTTTGTTTATTTTGTTGAACGCACTAAACTTGAAACTATTGGATGGATTTGAAGATATTTCAGATTATGATAGGCATATCCATGAAGAAAGCCTTATTCTAGACAGCCGTCTAGCATCACGCTACTGCTTTTAATTAATGATTAATTAATTAATGGACGAATGATTTTATATATTAATAATAAATAAAATCATTCGTCCATGGGTGAAACCGCGAGTATTTACTAGTCTTTACTAGTTTATCGTAAAATATCGTCATGAGTTTTATCAAATACGTGCCATATTTGTAAAGATATTTGCAATTAAGATATAATTTTGAGATACTTATTTATCTTTTATTTTACGATTTTTATTAATACTGAGACTTAAATCTTTTTTGTGTCGTTATTTTTAAAAAGTTACTATTAGTTATAATTTTGCTAGGATATGATGTTAGTATGAGTGGCGGCTATCATGCGCCTGCGCAACTCAATGAGCGTAAACACACTGCGGAACAGATGAAAGCGGCGCCCCGGCCACTTATCGCTTCCCTCCATACGGTATGTTGGCTGTCACCACCCCGAAATAGATTAAATGACGAAAATAACTTACATCCTTCAGATTTCAAGGTCGTTGTAACGAAACGAACCAGTCGAGATGGCCCGTTAGTATCACTGGGTCAGAACACGAATTTAAAAGAAGTTCCGCCGTTGAAAAACGATAGGTTCCAGATTCATTATACGCGTTAGCTTGAACAACAACAAGTACTTACAGTTAAGGCTCGTGGTTATCCACACGAGGTAACCGAAGATCTTCAATATCTTATTTATTCGTTCAGGGGGTAGGTGGCACGTGGCGCTACCGCCAGTTCTCAAGTTCTCATATAGCAGGATATCACTTCCATACACTTACAACAAATCCTTAGCTTAGAAACACTATTCTATATTCAGATACACAAAGATATTATCAGTTTTAAGTATTTTGCAGCAGACGATTGAATTGCTCGCGCGGCGTCGCGATCGCCATTTTCGAATGAGGTCCCGCCAATCACCCGATACTGTATGCTCCTTTCGTGCCTTGCTATTGGTCAGACCACCAAAGTTTTACGCGTTAAACAAAATTCCAAATTCGTTTAGAAATGTAATAAATATAGTTAGCGAAAAGCGAGGAGTCGTGAATAGTAAATTTTAGTAAGATAAAATAGTAGATTGTAGCACAAGGGAGTAAAATAGTATTTTTACGGCAAGAGCGTTATGTGAAGCACGAGCGAAGCGAAGGATCCTAGAATGGAATCTCGAGCGTAGCGAGGGATTCGCACGAGGGAAAAATAATTTTGCTCTCGAGTCATACATTCTACTTTTCATCCTCTTTCTATGAGAAAAAATGTGCCTACTGATTACAAAAACAGACGTCATTGGCGCGCTTTTGTCTTTTTTTTTAGTTAGCACCGTGCAACCAAGACATACAGCCAGTAATTCATACAAATTGCGTTTGATTTCTTTGATTGCTCATACCTATATGCATGTTCCAAATTCAAATCACTTTCGCGGCCGCTAAAAAGTACCTATGGGAAAAGTGTTATTTTGCTCCCGCTTAAAAAGGAACAAGGCGATACTTTTCGAATTAAAGGGATGAAAAAAATATTTTTTCTATTACGCTATAAGATAAACTATAACAGAGTGGTGGCGAACCTTTTTTGATGTCCGTGCCACAAAGTCAAAATAAAATCTATTTTTAATAAGTAACGTGCCACAATAAAATTTCATTCGAATTTTGAGCGTTATGAAACCATATAATAAATTTAATTTAGTGCGCATCTTTATAAACTTCAAGAGAATTCATACGATATATTAATAACAAAATGTATAATTTGACGATTCTAGTTGACATACTAAAATAGATATTCAGTATTACAAATTTATATCATAAATTATAACTTAAGTATAAATTAATAATTTTTAATTCATTTCTACCAAAAGGGATAACCTATAAATTTTTTTTTTGTTTTCAAATCAAAATTTAGAAACGTGCCACTTTTGGCACAGGTGTCATTAGTTCGCCATCCCTGGACTATAAAATTAAGCTATTATACAATACTTTAGATTTTACTTAGGTAAGATAGGTGCTTCTAAAATGTAGGGTATCTTTAGAAGTACCCGTTTCTAGGAATCAGTCACGCTCGTCAAAGTTTTAGATAAATCTCCCACAACTCAATGTATAATAGACAATCCCAGGCGGGACTTTAGGATTTGTCACTTTTATCAGACCGCTAGTAAGTTTTAATCTAATATACTTAATACAAAAAACATATAATATATGATTGCTACACAATCATTGTAACAATATAATAAATATATTCAATGAAGTAAAATTTATAAAAGCTATTAAATATTTTCGCGACTACTTTGGAACCCTGTATCTAGCTCTGAGCATGGCGGAATCGCAGCGTGAACCTTCACGCCGCGATTCCGCCATGCTCAGCGCTCGTGAATAAGTACCCTTGATGGGTTCGAAACTTCGAGCAAATTTCGATAGTAATAACATAAGTACAACCAGACAATTATATTTAATAGTAATCCAGGATCACGACAGTTAAAATACAAAAATTTATAAAAGCTGTCTAAAAGTTTCTCAATTCCATTAACGTTTAAGAGACCGACATTGATTTCAATACCGGAATACTAAAAATAAAATTAAGTGAAGTTGCTTTAAAAAAAATTAAGAGGCCAGGTGCGTACAACATCCTTCTTAAAGAAAGAACCCGGGATGCGAGATACACCGCTTTGAACATGTTTGATACACCCAGTAGGGACCTAAGTATATGTATATGCAAAAATTTTCATCCAAAATAATTTGAACGGAACATATGTACTATATAAGGTATATAAAATTCAATTTTAAGTCTCTTGCTAAGCGATGTCGTAATATAAAAGTGATTGATGAGACCCCTAACCATTAGGGAAAATTTCCTTAAACTTTTCTCAGAAAAAAAAGTGGGTGACATATCAAACTATTTGTTGGATCTGAACGATTTATATAAAAAAATGATCCCACAAGAACAGTTAGTTAGGTTTCGTCGAATAGAAATACGGCAAGAAAATACAGAATAAATAAGCTTTATGTAATTACAAAAAAACAGTTAGTTACATGTTCTCATTGATTTTTCAAATCTTGTTAAGCTTATAGCATACAGAATTTTGCTATCTTACAATTCTTGTCGCATTCTAGAATTTTACTAGGTATATGCCTTTTTAATTTCTACATTTTACATAAAGTATATTATTTGTAATATAATTTATGTTAAATATCGAAGTTAGAAACTCATTTAGTGAAATTGTAGAATGCGTCAAAAATGGTGAGCAAAATTCTATAAGACGAGTAAAATATTAAGCTTAATTTTATAAGGAGACAAAAATAACATAAGTATAATTAATCTCTGTAAAGATATTCTAATTGAATTAACCATCAATAATTCTATCTTATTTATATTAATTGGAGATGCGGGCTCACTCGTGAATCATAGTATACATACTTAATATTAATACAACTTCAGTGGGAACTGGAAGCATGTGGTCAGTTTTTTGCTAAGCCGTCGGGATAACACTACCTGCATTCACCACCTGTCGTCTCAATTGTGATAGTTTAAACTTGATTTCCAGGTTTTTATTTCATAACATTCTCAAATAGAAATATATAATATAAATGTTGGGATATCCTCTTCGTTTTATGATTTGATTATTGTAATTTTCAGTTATACCAATAGTTCAATTGAGAATTGTAAATTATTAACAATATAATTTTAGAAAAATTTCTTATTTGTAAAAGTATTCTCTATCAGAAGACGCTACATATTCAGGGATATTTATTTTAAATTTTGTAACTTTTAGTTATTTACATAAATCATTAGTTTAATACAAATATATATGGTTTAAAAATGGCGTAAATTTATTCCAATTAAATAAGTTTCATCCAGAAATTTGTACAAGGGCATGTAAAAACTGATTTATCATTTGTAAAACCATTTATTTTGCTCAAAAAAGACGGTTGCGGAATTTTTATTTTCTTGATTAAGTGGAGTCTATTTAGAGGTATTTTTGCATCATTACTCATATAATTATTTTTATGGTTTAATATATTTTATGTTAAGAATTTATATTCTAAGATTATAGTTACTATTATAATTATTATAGCTTTTACAATTAATGCTAAGAATAATGTTTTCCGTAGTATTAATTTAACTTTCTAAACAGTGGCATAACTTATGTAGCAAACAATGATTTCGTTTTCATACTAATGTAAACACTCAATAGATTTTTATATAGAGTTTCATTTAAATCAATGTATTTAAGCTCTTAATAATATAATTGTTATTTACCTGTCAGTAACAGCAAAACGAATCGCCGCATGGTGAAATCCTATGGTGCAAATTATCAGTTCACGCCGGAAGCAGAGCCATGGTCTTCAGTTAAACTCGGTCAGGCCTATGTTTACGCGACTCAGCTGACGTCCTCGTCTTTACGTTCGCTAATCAACCACACACTTGCTCACTGCGGGACCCGCACGATGCAGTGTCAACGGCCACGAGCTTTCAAGAAAAACTAGATACTAGATATCTGTCCTTTAAAAGAAACGAGATTTTACAACTAATATATCCGTGAATAATCGTACAAGAATAATTTATTCATTCATCATTTACGTTATCGAAACCTAGCTGACAGATACTGTCTGCGATGAAAACATTACACATGGCTCGAGCTCGTAAGCTTCGCGCGATCGCAGCGCACGGCGGCTGACTCGCGAGTTGCGTGAGTGAGCCGGCGGCGGGGGCCGGGGTCGTGCCGGGGTCGCGGGAGGAGGGGGGCAGGGGGCGCCACGCCTGCGCGCTGAGCGCCACCGCACCACCTACAGTATTGACCGACGACGCCTCCTTCTACATCGAACATCCTTAACTAGGTACTAAGAATTCTCCTTTGAAGATTCCCCTAATACCTTGGCCATAATCTAGATGCGCCACGTGCGAAATATATTGAGCAACTTTTTTACAAGTCTATCGTTACTCATAATTTAATATATTACAAAAAAATATTAAAGAAAATTTATAATATTAAAGAAAAAAATATAAAATCATATTCGAAAATTATAGTACTTTGTAAAATAAAATTATAAAGTCTGCCAAAGATTTAAATTGTATTTTGTAAGTAGTAATCTAGACGTTATGGCTTATTTGCATAAGAGCGTTAAGAGCATTCCTGTAAATATATTTAATCTAGACTCAGGCTACTTGGACTTGTGCCTATTGACTGCGCATCTAATGACGTCATCAGATAGGCATTCTTTACAAGCCAATGGAAGACATTGCACTCAAATTGACATAGTGACCTCTTTAATCTCATTTTTAATATTATTATCAATAATATTATATACAATGACCCAGCTGTACTCACGTAAATACTATCGCCATTTGCTTGACTAGTTTCTAAACCATTCGGGATTCTTATTCATGAGCTCTGAGCATGGCAGAGTCGGTTAAGCATCAGTTCACGAATCGGTTCGAAATTAGCCGGGCAAATTAATATATTATTTATTCGAGTACAGTTGGATAATTGTAAATAATTGTCATGAATCACGCAACTTCATTTACAAATTTGATATTAATATATCATATTTTAATAAAAAAATATTTTATTCCATTTTTATACAAAATTCGTAAATATTGTGTATATTCGAAAAAATATATCGACATTAACTCCACCTATTGTCATCCGGAGAGTTGATTTAAGACGAACTTGAGGGTAAATATTGTTTATGAAAAAAAACACAGATGGCGCATTTTATATTTGGTATAAATTCAAACATGAATTAAAAACATCATGTAGTAAAAACTTTATTTAATAAAACTACTTGAACAGACTTTCTAAGCTTTTATATTCTGAGGATTTAATTTAGCTTTAGCGAAAGCCTGAATAAATTGTTTTCTTACTTCAAATGCTATTACAGCGGCGGCCATTCCAGTGTTCAAGCTGTCAACTCCTTTTTGCAAAGGAATATTTAATCGAAGTCCATTTCTGTTCGCTGCCAACCTAGAACAATTATCTTTCTTTAAGAAACAAAAATTATATACGTACTACGGATTAATCTTATACATATATACATTAATATTAAAGAATTTAAAAATTATCAATACTAATATTATAACGCGAATTAGCACATTTATACAAAGTATAAAAGTGCTTATCTTCGAAATTAGGACATTGGAAAAATGCTCTGATTGTAATAGGTAGGTTCATAAGGAAAGTTATAGACTAGCATTAGGTTACTACGCGTAGTTATCTAGTACTAAATAAAATGTATTGTTCGCGGGTGGAGTCACGAGTAACACCTAGTATGACATATAACTGATTCCGTATTATACTTTGAGAACTATATGATACACGAAATTCGTCTGATTAGTTAAAATTATTAAAATGCCCCATTTTTATTGTTACTAAATGCAACTATAATTTCAAAAGGGAAATAATGTTAAAAAACTTGACAATAAGAGACATTAACAATGAAACTTGGCAGATGTGAAATGAGCTTTACGAGAGCTTTTAGAAACAATACAGTTATTTATGACATAAACGTCATTTAGCCAAAAAAAATGCATTTCATCTAGTTGTATATCTAGTATAAAATGAACCTTGGTTACATACAAACTGAAATAAGTTATAGCATCTACAAACTGGTATTACCTTATTACATAAATTAAACGATTCTGTATTCGAAAACCAGTAGCCATTGAAGTTTCTTAAAACTGCTACTTTCTTAAGAAAGTACGATTGTGTAATCGAAATGAGATAAATATTTAAGTTACACCATGTGTCTTAAAGGTTAAATGTTTAATATATATATATAAATATATATAATACAAATAAACAGTGATTTCAATTTTTTCCTCTTGTACTCGCTTTTGGAAATCGATAAGTTACAATATAGGTACGTATTAAATGAAGTTGGAAAAACGTAATCTAGAAACCAGCGAACGAAACGAATGATCAAAAAAATCAGAAGAAATTGATTAGGGTTTTTTACTTATTAAAATATTATTTTCAAGATTATACGAAAGATTGCTGAGTAAAATCTATACTAGTATTTAATTTCATATAGTATATGTATATCTCACTTAACAAACAGCCTTGGCAGAACTGGATTGACCAAAACTCTAATTATTGTTACTCCTTACAATGTCACTCTCTTATACCCTTCTATTTCCTCATCAAGTCGTAACATTCACTATTATCTACATACAGAAAGTTTTGTAAATTTTATTAAGAAAAAAATACTTCCGCATTTAGGGTTTCCAGGTCTTGTGACTTGTCTGTCCTGCTATTAAGCAGGACAGACAAGTCAGTTTGTCCGGACATTTGGGTAGAAAGGCCGGACACCTTACATTTTTCATGATTTGGTCACAGTATTAATAGGTACAACAAAATTGTATATAAAATCAAGCTTTTTTGAATGTTGTCGTTTTATATACGCTAAAAAAACCTATGTACGTCTTTATGGCACCTGGCGACGCTATACACATTACAGCAATAGTCTCTGTGGAAAAACAGAAATAACGGACACAAATAACACTCAGACTGGAAACATCTGTGGATAACTGTCCTGTGTTGGACACGAACCCGCGACCTTTGACTCAACAGGAAAAACCACCAGCTCTTAACTACGAGACCAATATGGTGTCGTTGTAATTTAAAATATTAATCCAGAGCTGATCAAAAGCAAGTACCTGTAACTATTTTCACTTATTCCTTCAGTTTCTCCTCCAATTATAAGTGTAACATGATTCAAATTTGCAAAATCGACAGCATAATATGGCACCACGGGTATGTTGCAGACTGAACTGTTATCGGACTCAGAATCAATATTTTTAGAATTACTGTCTGCTATGAACAATGATGTATTTTCAACCAAATGATTAGGTAATTCTTCCCAGTCTATTGAAGGGATGATTGGTTGTCTGAAGTGTGCACCCGCACCACTTCTTATTATTTTTGGATCCCAATGGTCCACACAACCTACAAAGAAGCTTTATTAGAAATGTTTAGCACATTAATATATTATTCTAAGAAACTACTAGAATATCTATTGTTTTAATTTAACATCTTAAAACTAGATCAAAATAAAAAAAATAATTAACAAATAATTTCTAAAATATGATGAAGTGAATGAAAAATATTTTGTGAAAATTTTTTTTGCACATGTAAGTATATAAGCAATCTAAACATATTTTTTTCTCAAATAATTTTTATATCATTCAACTAACAAAAAAAATATTAAAAAGATAATATTTTAAATTAACTATATACCTTTGGTAAGTATAACTTTTTCACATCCCACTCCCACGGCAGCTCTGAGTATTCCTCCAAGATTATCCGGTGTACGAACATTGTCACATATAAAATTTATTGGCATTGGCTTACTTAACCAATTTATATTGTCAGGTGTGGGTGTATCAAACACTCCTAAAGTAATAATATAAATAAATTAACAAATTGTCCAAAATAAAACTATTTTTTAAGGGTTAAAACTCGCATATAATTTAAAATATAGTTTTATTTCAAATATGTACTCATGAAAATCTAAGAAAATCCTAAGTAATTGACAATTTAAGTCTAATGCAACAAAAGGTGTTATGCATATTATTAACAACACACCAAAAATTTGTTTAAATATATATCAAGATGAGAAATTAATTTTTTTAAAGAAAATTTTATCTAAAAAATTAAAGTAGATCTAAAATATCCTGTGATAATTATCCTGACAAATTGTCAGTAAACACAATAATTTTAAACAGTTATTGGTCATTTAGATTATTATTAAAATGAGTTACCATAGCAAAATACACCATGTTTTGGTTAACTATTAAGCACATTTTTTGGTTAGGTTATGTTAAGTCCAATTTCTTGTTTTAAGTAAATATTTCAGTCTTGCTCTAGTTTGTTTTCCAATATATGTTTCCTTAGAACTAACTTAGAAATGTAGCATTAGCAAATTTTTTTAAGGTGTTAACAGACAATTACCCGAATTTGTGAATAATATTATTGCATTACTGCTATATTATTAGAAAATCATTGTATTGAAAACACTATTCTCCTAATTTATTAATATAACTAAATTATATATATATATATATATATATATATATATATATAAATAAAGGCTAGTTATATCTGTAAATTAGTTTTGTTGAAATGATATATACCAAAGATCCCAGGAGATGTTTCCACATCAGACCATAGCTGAATTTCATTGTAAGGAATTTTATAAAACTTTACACCAGTATTTGGCAAAAATGGTCTTATTTTGTTTAAATCGTCAACTTGGCTAAAGATAACATATTTTAACAAACATTTGGCTTCCAATCCATCTACTATCAACCTCCATCCTTCCACCAATACTTGTTGGCTTCGTATTCTCTCCTTTTTTGACTTCAGTCTAACTAGGAGAGTACTGAAATATATTGAAAATAAAAAATATATGAAACTAAATAAAATAACTGTCTATAATTCTTTTGAATGTTAATATTAAAGTTTATATTTTGTCATAATAAAATAGAAATATTTTGCTTCTTGCGAATTTATTTGACAGATATTCAGAATTTTGTAAAATTATAAAAAAATAAAAAATTGGTACCTTATTCTACCATCATTGTTATTTAATTTTTCATATATAATATTGCCATCATCATCAAACACCTTTGTCTGACTTAAATAAAACTTTCTTTTCTTTAGTAAAGTTTCCTTTTTTTCTTTCACTTCTTTAATTTTATCTTTGCTAGGAACAGGCGTTTTCTCTGTTCCTTTTTTTTCATCAAGTTGAGATTTTTTTTTTTTTTTTAAATCACTATTTGCTAAATCTATTATTTGTTCCTTTTTCAAATTTACATTAGGATCAGGTTCAAACGGCATTATTACTTTAGCTGGTTTTCTATGCACCCATCTACTGTATAACCTAACAGAAGAATAGTAAGTTATATGTCTCATAAACGTATGAGACATGCTGTAAATATTAGTCATAACCGTTCAACTGATATTCTAAATGACTTCTTTACTATGAAACACTTATACTTATAATAATTAGAACAAAAAGGTTAAGATTAATTTCTTTTGAAATTCTGAGATCGAAGTTTGTTTTGACTTTTGTTTTACAATCCAATATTTGACATTTGACATGTGACATTTTTGGTATAGACTGGAAGTAGTGATTAAAAAGAGGTTTGCATATATACCCAACTCAACATGTAATACGTTATGTTAAATGTTCAAAAGCATCGTATAAGGTTTATATCATAATTAAAATATGTAATTTGTCAGTTTTTTATTATTTTTTGGTATGATAAAATTGGTTATTAATTTATAATTTATACTATAAAACCATCTTAATATAATATAAAAAAAAAACATTTATTTGGGCTCTTATTGAAATTTTCAAATATGAATTAGCTTATTATCTTTGAATTTTGATACGATTGAAGTCTAGAGAATTCGATCAAACTTATTGACAAATGACAACTGGAAAATAACTAACAACCAACCAATCAAATAACGCAAGATAATATAAGACTCAAAGCACACGAATCACGTTAACGTAACGTTTCAACTCTGTGACTGGCCTTCACTCGTCAGCTGAAAATTACCGTGTTTATGCGTAGTATAATTGTGTTTATTTTTATCACTAAGAAAATTTAAGGAAGACAACATGGCAACAGGAGTAAGACCTCGTGATGAAGAATCTAATTTAACTAAAGCCGATCTCGAAGCAGTGCAAGATGCCATGAAAAGCAAGAAGTTTCGAGATCTCTTTAGTGAGTACTGCGAGGAAGTACGTGACCCGGCAAATCAAGCTATCTATCAGCAAGAAATGACCCAACTAGAAAAGGAACGTGGCTACGACGTAACTTTTATCAATCCAAAAGGTGGTTATGTTATAAAAACAAGTGTCGCTGGCGACAGAAAAGCTTTTATCAATATTTGCAGCAATGAAAATGTAGAAAAACCATCTTGCAGCGTTGAGGAGGTTAATGGTCAAAAAGGTATGAACTGGCAGCTACCTTACTCTATAATTCCACCCCGAGAAGATATCGATCAAAACAAAAAGCGGTGCGTAATTTACGATGTTGTATTTCATCCGGATACATTGCGCATGGCGGCAGTTAACAAACAATTTCGAGAGTTAGTAAACAAAAGTGCTATTGATGGGCTACAGAAAACTTATAACATACATTTAGACAGTAACAACTGCCGCTTTCCTAAGTCATACTATAAAGGAATTTCCACTGCAGCTGTTATTCGGAAAGAAGACCCAAACTATAAGCCGGTATCGGAAGATACCGAAGAATTATCGCAAGATCTTATAGACAAGTTATATCCTCAACACATGTATCCGGAAAATAAAGAAAATCACGAAAAAAATATAAATAAACCTATAAAAGAACACAGAAAAAAAGCAAAAGATAGTAAAAAAGATTATAGTATTGATTCCGAAAATGGGTATACAGTACCTAAGTATGTATTAAAACAACAAAAAAATGTTGATCTACAAGAATTTACTAACAGTAGAGATTGTAAGCATTACTCAGCCATACCAAGTCACATAGTTGTTGAAATAAATATGCCGCTGTTATCCTCATCCCAAGACTGTACATTAGATGTTCGGGAAAAAAATCTAAGCCTGATATCTGAAAAACCAGCTAAATATAAATTAGATCTACCACTCCCTTATCCTGTCAATAGTGATTGTGGTAGTGCCAAGTTTGACAAATCTAATCATACTTTGACTGTAACTTTACCAGTAATTAGAAAAACTTTAAGCAATTCATCCTTAAAAGGAGACAGTGGAGTTGAGAGTGAAGATAATTCAAACAGTGAAGAAGAAGTTGCAAAAAAACTTGTAGAAGAAATATCTATATCAGAGCCCTCTGTTGCCGATAATTCGTCAATTCCATCTCATGCAACTGAATTTTTAGATTCCTCAATTGGCTATACATTCCCTGCTTATACATACAATGTTCTAGATGATATTTTAGCTTTCACTTTTCATGTTAAAAATACTGAACCTGATTCTGTACAATTTAAGCATGATTCCAACAAATTATTCATTAGATTTTCATCAATAGGATCGGGTTTTGTTCCTATACATTATGCTGCAATTATTGAATTTAGTCAAGATATGAAGTTCGAAAATATAACAGCTGAGGCATGGGACAACAATGTTATTCTACAATTAGAGGTACTTGAAAAAATGCCTGAAAAATTCCAAATAGGTTTGAATAAAACAGATATGAAAACTGAATACTTTGACATTTCCCAAACCAAACAGTTGGTAACAGACAAAATAGAAACAAACCAACAGCAAGAAGAATCTCCTCCATTAGTTGAAGTCACAAATTTTGGCTCTGAAACAAACATTGTTGTATCATCCACAAATGTTGATGAATTAGATGATGATGATGATGATGAAGAGAATGAAAGAGAAATTGTTTGGACGCAATCATTTACTGCAACTGGAGCTAAGAGTATTTTGCGCAAACCAATATCTATGATGCGCAGCTATTCTGAGTCAAGTGCCGGAGACATTGCCTCGTCTATGGACTATATAAGCTCTGATTATATCCCCGAGGAATCAAGTTTAAAAAAGACTGTTCGATTTAATGACGTAATTGCGAAGCAATTTTACAGGTAAGGATATACAGAATATTTATATCATTGTAATAAACATTGTGTAATGCAATACTTATCTTTAAGGACCAAGGTTTATCTGAATCAATAATAACACCAGCCTAGCTAAACATTACGAAAAAATGGTACAAAAACTCTTTACTGAACTTCTTTGTTTTTTCATTTTAGCAAAAGTATCCAAAATACTTTTTTTGTGTATTTAAAAAAAACATTTTCTTTTAAAAATTAGGAGGTTATTCAAGAAATAAATATAAATGAAATATAAAATATATATAGTTGTAAACAATTTGTTTTTTCAGATATAATTCATCAATAGAAGGACAGAAAAAGAAAAATCAACGTAAGAAGAGCAAAAAACGCAACTTAGAGAGGCGTAAAAGCGAGAGTGAGGCTGAGGATGACACTTCAAATTTAATTAAGGTATATTATTTATTTATGTATAGACGTAAATAAATATAAGGAAAATATATATATATATATATATATATATATATATATATATTATGTAGATATATTTCTGTAAGAAAAATGAATAAAAACAAAATATAAGCCTCCGATTGCAAGGCCACTAAAAAAAAATTGTTTTTTTTTTAATATGATATAATACAATATATATTATTAAACTAATATTCTATATTATCTGTATTCCAGTTTTCAAAACCAAGAAAGCCAGTTATGAAACAACGTCATGACAGCGGGCTAGCAGATACATCAGATGCAGAAGAATGCAAAAACAATATGTCCGACAGTGATCATTATAACTGTGATCAGTACGATGAGAATGCTAACAAAAACTCAAATGACATACACAAAAACACTCTTTTAAATAAAGTAGACAATAATGGTAATAATAAACCTGAAATTTGGCCTAAAGAGGCAAAAATAATAACCAAAAAGGATTCATGTGATATTAAACATAACACTGATCTCTATAATCCTGAAAAATTAAACAAAGGCCAGTATTTAGAAGTTCAGTTCAAAAACGATCTCATATTTGATCTTGATATGTGAACCATTTTATATTTATCAGTGGAATGCACTTTTTATTTAGTTTACCCAGTGCTGTGTGCATGAAATATGTTTTAGTTTTCTTTTTCAGTCGTAAATCTTTAAAGGGCTAAGTTTATGGCAATGGTTTTTATTATTCTGCCTTTATATTATATCACTTTATTTTAAATAGTTTCAATAATTAATTCGAACTTTTTAGTTTAAATTTTGCTCACTTTAGACAATATGTAGTAGTGTAGAACACATGCAATGGTACAAATTAGATCTAGTACTATAAATTAAGAACACTTAAAAATTAGTTACACAATTTTGTACAAAAATAATCATTAATCATTAAATTTACACTACAATGATATTTTTATAAAAAAACGTATTTTACATTTACATATAGGCAATAATGAAGTTTTAAAAATGGAATTTTATTTTTATGTATTAAGACGTAATAATTTGGAATTTTTGAATTCTCTGTCATATACAAAATGGTGTCTCAATTCTTGTCAGTGCCTTTTTTATAATCAGAATAGTCAATGTTCCAGCACATTAATTTTAGCTGTTGTCATAAACCTTGCATTTATATTAAGTTAGTATTGAAGTGTTTTAGAATATAAATATAATATTGTTTATATTGAAAAAGTAAAGTATTGTGATGTTTCGAATAGTAATTTAAATAATAGAAGATTTAATTGTTTGTTTTACTTCTATACTAATATTATAAAGAGGAAAAGATTGTTTGTTTGTTTAAGGACATTGATTTATTGTCTCGAAATTATAAATAAATTTAAAAAATATTTCTTATGACAAGCAGATTCATGAGAAAGGCTATTAAGCTCTGTTACTATTTTTTACCTAAATAGTAAATAACAGATTGTCCACGAGTGGACACAACTAACAGCTAGTATATAACGAAATATTTATATTAAAAAAGAACAGTTTCAAAGGCCGTCTGTGTTCTTGTTCGTCCCCTGATAATAAAAGAGATGAACAGTCACCACGTACCATAAGATGTACGATATACTCGTTAAAATATAAAAAAATACAATTCGATTTTGTTAAGTATGTACCTATTATAGTCAACAAATACAATGTATAAAAATTATATAAATGTAATATTTTATCTATATACTTATAAACAAGCTTATCTTGTCCTACTTTTTAATCATCAGCTTATAAGTCTGGCCTTGAGATCAAGTCATGATAACTATTTTGATTCATCAATTATTTCCAACCAATCTTGTTTTAATTATAAAACGATTTAAAAAAATATGGTTTCAAATTTAGATCTATACTTATACACTTAATATTTTCGACTGATATAAATGGTATAATCATATACCATGGTTTCAAGAAGTCTGGAAATGTCCTTAAAAAGATGTTAATAATGTTTGGTTGCGACATCTCTAAAAAATATTTCTAAACTGCAAGGTTATATAAGTCGATTAGAATTTCTAAAGAATTCTAATAGATGACACCTCTGTTTCGACATCACAAAATTATATTGTTGAAGCACAATCCTTTGTTAACCATGTTGAACTATTTATTCAAAACTACGTGCTTCTAGCGGCTTCGCCTGCTTTACAATCATATAATCTGACCATATAGAAAAATCCTTATATTTTTAGTTTTTTTGAAAAAATGAAATATTTTTTTCAGGACCAAAAGCATTCTAAACATTGAATCAGATAATAACAAAACAACACAGGAAATTAAAACCCGTTCAGTTATTTTATTCTATCGTATTTATAACCAGTATCAGTTTGTGTTTTCCCACAAAAATTAAGAATTTTTCAAGTTCTATGTTTTGGTAAGAGCTATAAACGTATAGCAAGATGTTCAGTAGTTTTGACATGATGATAGTAAAAAAATATTCGAAAACAAAGACCTGCAAATCATCCTGTAGCAAATTTAATTTATTGATATATCTTGGTTTTCTAAAAAGAAATAAAAATATATAGCAAAAATAAATCGAAAACAAAGACCTGCAAATCATCCTGTAGCAAATTTAATTTATTGATATATCTTGGTTTTCTAAAAAGAAATAAAAATATATAGCAATGAATTCGATATCTGCTAAAATATGTCTATAGGCCAATTATTATAGATCACTGTCTTATTATCTGCGTATCTTAAATACTTAAGGAATATACAACAGTTACTACCAGAACAAAGGGTTGAAAATCTGTCTTGGTTAGGCAAAGTGGGCCTTGTTGATATCTTTACATACTCAATCGGCTCGTCACAAAGCTAGTTTCCATTATAATAAACTATCTTTATTTAACTATTGTTATCGGTTGATAGTGTTTATGTTTATCTAATAACAGACAATAAAATTATCTAAATGCATTCAGTATGTGTATCGGAATAAGGCCGATATTAGCAGTAAAACGTATAAGAAAAAAGGCATGGATAATATATAAATCGGTCAAAGTAGAGGTATAACCCAACCAAATACAGTGAGTGACAGTCCACTGAGACAGAGACAGTGTTCCATCCGCCAAGACGCAATTGTAAGAAATGCGTGTCGATACAAATTAGCGGCGGTTTTTATACAAGCTTTGTATAAAATATTTGTATATTTTTATCTAATGTTAAACGCCTTCGAACTTCGTCATATGTATTAAAATTTAAGTAAAAACCCAATAGATGAATTCTATATTTATTTTATAAATTCCATTTCTTTTAAATCAAGTGTAGCTAGAAGAAATTTCTATAAGGTTCATTTGTTAAAAAATACCAACACCAAATATCATTAAGTAATTTAGATAGCCGGTAGAAAAAACCTTTTTTTTTTTTTTTTCCGTTGGAAAAACCCGTTACGGGTACCCCGTCGGTCCAAGGGGGTGACGGCCGGGGGGTTATGTGGGACTACCCGGCAGCATAGAGGATGCTGCCATTTTTAAGGCTACCCACTAAAAAACCAACGGTTGCCCTCTGCGCCGTAATGGGACGTCACGGGATCGCGTTAGCACACACCGTGACGCCCCGGCTAGATGCGGTAGATAAAATCTAGATCACAGAGTACTATATATAGAGTGCAGACTTCGTAGTTTGGACTGCTAACGCCATCTATACTCTGAATGATAAAACTACTTCGGTATGTCTGGTATCCACATACCAAGCATATTTAGGTTTTTTGAATCCTCCGATTAACTACACTTTCATAAAGCTATTTATTATAAATGAAAAATCAATTTTACCATTTTTCATTTATAATAAATTGCTTCATGAAAAGTGTTCAGATGCAATAAAAGACAAAAAATATTTAAAGTTTTTTTTTAATATAAGAAATACCTAATATAAACATATTAATTATTACTAAAACTATTAACAGTAACACCGCATAATTAAATATTGACATGTCGTAACATTCACAGGCAGTATCTTTAGAAGTATATTTTTTTAACAATAGTTAACATTAATACAATCAAATAAGCAAGCAATAAATGATGTCTTGTAGAAAGTAAATACACTTTGACACCCTTTTGAATCTGATTTGAATCATCTATATCATTGTGCTTGTCACATAATAGTTTATTAATTTCCTTACACTAGTTGTACAAACAAAAGTTACATGACAAATCTTGCAGTACTTAAATTTTTTCTGATCATATCTTTCACATTTTCAAACTTCTTCATTTATATAAATGCTCAGTGTAGTCTTTTAATATAATAGGAAATATCTTTAATAAAACATTTCCTTTTAAGAATATCTATAAGAATATCTTTATATCATTGAAATATTTAATTAAGAAATGTACAGGTTATGCTAAGCTACTTTTTTATAATTTTTTTTTTCTAACTTTAATATATGAGCAAATTCAAATTATATGACAACTGTTTAAATGACCCACAGTTTATAGAAACTTTAATTCTTAATAGTCTTAAAATATACCCAAAACCATATTCTTATGCTGCCCATATATAATACACATTTTTATACATTCAATAGTTAAGACAGTTTCTAATTGAAAGTGCAATTACTGTTTTACTTGAACTTTTTACAAATTGTATAAAATGTACAACCCTCTTTGCTCTTACCCACACTTCACGGTGCTTAAACTTTGGCTTCACATGACCCTGCAGCATCTTTCCTCTCTTCTTAAAGTTGTTGTAGGTCTCATATAATGAATCAAATAATTCATCAAAGAGAATGACATCTGCAGTCTTAACCTTCTCTGAGAAGTATACCTTTATCTGAAAATAATAAGAATAATTACAATTTCCATCTATTATTTGTAGTCTTAAAAATATTAAATTATTTGTAAAAATTCTCAATTTTTGGCATCTCCTTTGTTGACCTAAAATTTAATAATGAAAAAAGTATTTAAGATATTAATTTATTCCAAGTAAACTTTACCTCCAAAAGAAGTATTAGACACTGATGTGGCTAGTGGAACAGCAGTTTGCCAAGAACTTGTTGGGTTTTCTGTGAATAAAATTGATATAGTCAATAATTTGAAAATAACCATATCTCTAAAGAGTATGAAAGGTAATAGTAACAAAAATGGTTCAATTACATGTATAATATTTAGTTATTTAAATTAAAAATTGATTTAGCTTTTTAAATTAAAAATATTGTTATATGTATAGTGTAAGAAAAAAGAATAATTTCTATATTTGCAATAGTTTTATCCTAAAATGGTTTTATTCTTAAAAATATAGTCACAAATCCTATTGTTATTACAAATATTTTTATTTTATTACAAATAATTTAGTTATCAATAAGAAAGTATATCTAGTTTCAAGTTATATTAAGACAATAATAAATTTCACGGACTGTCTATATCTATCTTAAATATAATTACAGGTAAAGAAGCCTAATAAACATAACCTCTTTTAACTTAAATTTAAACTTATAAACCAGGAGTACCACCAGAATTTTAGAAATAAGCTTTTCCTGTATGTCCGAAACATACAATGTATATGCAAATCAATAAAACAAATTGATGTTCAAATGAGTTTAAATATAGTTGAATACTAAGTTAAATAGTATGCCTTCAAACAGAATACACATAGGGCATGATGCTTAATGGACGCTTGTATTTAAATGTTAAAAATTAAAACACGAAGCGTTAATAGCTATTTAAAAATATCTTCGTAGCTTACTTGTTTGAGGTTCATGGCAACCGGGAACATGGTATTGTGTTTTACCCATCTTCAGAGACAGGATTGGTATCTGGATCCAAAATGAAGATTCACTTCCAATGATGTCTGGATACAGGTTGCAGAACTATCTCACTATACAAATGGTAATAGGGCCCAATTGTCATAATTTTAATGCTTTAAAATAATCTTATATGAATAAATTTATTGTAGAATAAAAATCGCGAATCAGTACGATACACAAAATGGCGGAAACTAAAATGTTTATAAGGTCGAACGAAAAGAAACGACAGAAACCGATTATGCGCCACCTACAATCAAAATTTGCGAGGAATGCGAAGACCGCCAGTACTGAGTTTACATACCCTGATCTAGATCAACTTTAGGTTTACAAGAACAAGTTTGTTCTGTGAACTTAATGTATTAACATTTGATATTATCTCATGTAACTTTCAGGATCATTACTTCAGTCTTCTTAGGTTGCTAAATTACTTTATGTGGGGGTTTTAAACAATGTTCTACACGTGTTCTGTATCAAAGTTTTATGGTAACGCTTAATTAAACAGTAACTAGTTTTATTATCAAAAATAGATTTTTATTCCCATATATACCTTTTTGTTTCCTAATCTAAGAAATATGTAAATGTATATGCTTTTTGGTAATTTATTTATTTTGTCTTCAATGCCCAAAAACATGAGGACTTAACGCTAATAAACATTCTCTATCAGTCAACCTGGGAATACAGTAATATATTGGTCTTTTAAATTACTAAATATAAAATTAAACAATAATAAAATAAAAATACAACTCTAACTATATTTTGGCTGTCTGGCGTTGGTGCCAAAGTTGGTTCCAATATTGGTTCAAATATACACCATTGGACTGCATACCAATGACTTTTACTTAATAAAATCTAATCTTTGAGCGAACGGCAAATAATAGTAATAATAATAATAACAACTCACTTTTTATGACCAAAAAAAAAAAAACATTTACTGAAAGCCACGTAGGCGAAGCTGCGGGTAGAATCTAGTAATAAATAATAGATAGACAGTGAAGAATCATATTAATATAAGTCTATCTTTGTAATATAAGGCTATGTAGCTGAGTTCTGTTTGTTTGTCACTTCAAACATCTCATAATGTCAGAAGTAAGTCCGTTTATTTATTGAGCTTAATTATTTGAAATAGAACGCTTCATTTAGAATCCATTAAAATTTCTTCATCGCCTTTACCTACTTGATATTCAAAGCTGTTTGTGTTTAAAAAGTTATTAATAGAACTAGTTGTTACCTTCCTTTTCGTCTGCGTAGGCTATAGAAATTTTAATTCTATTACCTATAACTTAAAAAAAACACATTATACTAGGAGCGCGAACCATACCTCAATTTTGACTCGCTGATCTCGCAAAAATTTCAGTATGTGTTAGCATATTGCACCGAAATTGCTTTTACAAAACGTCGATGCATTCTGTCCTCGACTACTTTTCAAGATTATTACACAATACAATTATTTTTTTTAAAAACCTCGACCAGTCTAATAGTGTGCAAAATTTGGAAATGTTCGAATACAACATTTTTGATTGATGCTTGCACAAAGGATGCAGAAAAGTCTCTCATAGCTTCGCTCAATAAGTAAACTTAGTTTGTACATTTTTGTATTGTAAATGGACATTTTTGTATTGTAATTTCACATTCGATAATAATTACTTTATAAGTAATTATTATCATTAAAATACACTCCGATGGTTTTTTTGACAATAAATTTTATTTACTCCGTGAAAATAAGAAAAGTTAGTATAGTAGATTTTGATAATATATTAAGGAAACTAAACATGTTATATTTAGAAGAGGAAATCCTAAGGTAAAGAGAAAATATTATTATATAATTAAATTAAATTATTTTTATGAATGCAATCAAATAGTTATAAAAAAAATACCGATAACCGTAACCTTGTCCTAAGACTTACCAGTTTTAATTGTCTTTAATAAATATCATGAAGTAGGGAAAAGGTTCTCCAACATATAATTTATATCAATTTCTTGTAAGAATCCTATCTTCCTCAGTGGATATAGAATTCTTATTAAAAATTGCTGAATAACCGAAATCAATTTATCTGCGCGTTTGTGAAGAAAATATTAATAATGTAATTCGAGATGAACCTGATTGCACCCGCAATCTGATTGAGAAGCAAGAACTTGATTGAAACCTGCTAACTAACGTCTATTATGAAAAATAAGAAAAAACTGAAAAAAATTGGTTGAAAAACACAACATCGTGAGATTCTCTTTTTTTAGGTGAAAAATCTATTATAAAATAAAACAATTTTTTACAAATTAAAACTCGCGTATAATTTGGTTACATTTTTATTTTAAAACGACGTTTCGAATGCTTTGTAGCAATCATGTTCACGGGTCTCCATTATGGATACAACGACGGCCAAGAAAGCATGGACGCTGCTATTTTTAAGGCTACCCATAAAAAAATCACCTTAGCAGGACGTCACGGCACACCAAAGTAGTTATAGGATAGTTTAGCACTCACCGTCACGTCCCGGCGTTACCCCCCCCCCCCACTTAAGAGGAATGAGATCAAACTTAGAGCACTCTCAAACATTTTAGGATACCCTACTCCAATATATTCTAAAGTCATTTTGAATTAGTAATCCCAACTTATTGCTATGTCATGACACCCGAATTCATTGTTCTAAATTCAAATAACTCTACTAATTAGTACACTATAAGAAAAATAAAGTTACTTAACCTCGAAAATCAAACAATATTTCTCCTATAACACTGAGTTCAGTAATCTTCATTTCTAATCTAACCTTCATTTAATTTATTCAAAAATGTCTGCACAAACTCCAGTTACATTAAATCAAGTCAATGATATCAGAATGATATATCATACGACGATTCCGGAATATTTAATACTGTTTACAACAATATTACTCTGTGTGGGTCTGATAATATTCTGGTGTACCGATTCTATTTGACACTTTAAAGGAAACAATCCCTCTAGGAGCAAGAATATTAAAGATAAAAATGAAGTTCATACCTGAGAGATAAGGATAGATGTTGAACACATCTTAGCAATTCTTTCGATAATAGTTCCTGATTTGCGAAAGGTATTATACTATAATATGTTGTGTAGGTAATCATTAAATATTTATTTGTTATATTATGTTAATGCCAAATAAACATTTAGTATATACCCCTGCATTGACGAATTATTGATTTGACGATATCCGAAACCTATGTTTATTAAACTTGTTATTCTGTAATATGTAATATGTATGTTATTAATACTAAATAGTCTCAAAATAATATATATAATCGAGTTTAAACACGTTATATTGTACAATAACCCTTGAAATTATGCACAGAGACAGTGAATTCAAAATCTTGTGGAATTATGTTGTATAATAATCTGTTCACAGAAATCTCAGTAAGAGGTGAGCCCTCTGTGAATTTGTAATCGTGAACAATGCGACACCGATTGCCCGCAGATTCCTAATGCGGAGTTAATGCACCATGAAGGAAATATTAATTATCTTTGAGGAAGTTTGTGACGGAATATTAAAAGCTCTTTATATACTTAGACATGTTTTATGTATATCTGCTTATTTATAATATATTATATTATTGATTAAACATATTATAAATATAAAAATATTTTTTAAACAAATTATTAAAATTATTTCTCAACTTGGTTAATTCTTGACAAATTTAACAACAATTAACTGTAACTAAAACATGAAAAAAAATCTTATTAATAAGTTTATGTAGTTTAAAGACATTTTTAAAACAATATGTTATTAAATATACGTCTTAGTTGAATATTGTTATTGTTTCTCCATGAGGAAAGTCAAACATTTCTGATATGAATTATTTTATATTTCAATCCTTATTTGTTTGTGAAGATTGCTATAAATTATATAACTTGGATACTTATTACAAAGGTGTTATTGAAGAAAAAGGATTTTCAGAACTATATTAAAGGTTTTAAAAGACTTTATTCCTTCTGACATCAATAAGGCTGTATATATTATTTTAATATCAAAACGCAAAAAAAAATTGTATTTGTTTCAAATATTTTGAGAGTCTTTGAACAACTTTTTAATTTGAATATCAAAATGTGAAGTCTTTGAACAACTTTTTTATTTGAATATCAAAATGTGAATATATTTAGTAATTATAATAATATATACATTATACATTCGAATTTATTATTACATAAAAAAAGAACCTATTTCATACAACATAGTGACATTAAAATTCATATATAAATTTATTACTCAAATGAAAACAGTAACAATATACTATTCTTACTTAAGGTTACTCAATTAATTATTAAATTAATTGAATAAAAGAACACAAATCTTAATTAAACCATCAAAAATATATTAACATATTTTAGAGATACTGTATTTAAATAATCTTGTTTGAAGCAGACGTGCTCAATCTCTTACAAATTTAAATACACTTCAGGAGTTTCAGTAAAGGAGCAGTGTTCTGTTTTACACAGCGCCCTCTTTGTTATTTATTTTGTTAAAATGCTTTGTTAGCTAAAAAAATATATTATATTTTAACATATAAGTAATAGTTTTGTATATAATAATAATAATAAAAGAACTTTATTTACTTAACATACTTTCACATATTAATAAAAACACAAAAAAAAAACTGATAAATTTTAAAATTTATATGTATGTAGATGTAGTAACGTATAAATAGAAAATAACGTTTATGGATATTAAATTTATTTGATAAAGACTACATTTTTAGAAATATGATTTCAGATATAATAATAAATATAAACTGAAAAATTCTCGAGAATCAGCAGAATTCGAAACTTCGACTTTTAGAAATTTCTGTAGTATCTCTCAGTATAGCTCAGTTAGGAAAGCGACGAGAATTGTTTAATTAAGATCGTAGGTTCAAGTCCTGTTAATTGTAGATATTTTATGATTATATTAAATATCAAATTTTAATAATCTTAAAATGTTCTTTACATATTCGTTTATGTTTATATTGTCATAAACCTAATGATACAAAAATAAGATATCTTAAGTTACATAATAATTTATTTATAATAATAGTTACATATCAGTTTAAACTTATAAAAAAAAACACGGGAAACTTACGTATAAAGAAGTTTTCCCGAGAACATCAGATCCATCACTTTCTATCAACTTGTCTCTATAAGATATTTGATAGTGATCCATTGTAAAAATGTGTAACCAAACTTTATTTTTTCGAAGGGAAAATAGTATTCATATATCCACATCTATATTATTTAGTCGATTGACAACTCATAAAAATGATAGCTGACATGAGTTTGCTACTTTGAATCTTCTTTTTTTTATCGACTTAGATCCGATTCTAGGTTCAATCATTAATAATTATTTAATCTTTCTTGCCTTTGGTTCATATTTAAGTTCTCAGTACATATCATTTTCGAATATAAGTAAAATAGAATAACATTCAATGGTAGCTTTAACTATGAAAAAAATGTTTTTTATAGACGTATTTTCGCTAAAAAAAATCACACATTTTTAAATTTTCTAATTAAAATTATAATTAAAATCGGTTACATAAAGCTTCTGAAATTGATTCACAGTTGGATCACAGAATGACATCTATTTTGTTAAATCAGTCAAAATATTTGTTTTTAAGATCATAATTATGGATTGCACTTATGAAATATCATTATAGTACACGATTCTACAGGGTAGGTCCTTGAAAAGGAACCGGAAAGAAACTCCATGTATATTTTTTTACTTTATTATAATCTTATTCCTATTTTATACATATTTTTTAAAAATAACTCCAGTCCTATAGAAATCATCACTGTGTTGCGAGGAGTTTCACAAACAGAAATAAGAGAAACAAACAAAATACAGACACGAAAAAACAATCTGTAGATCACACAAACTTTATTGTCCCGTCACACAAACACAATTGTCCCGTCTGAGAATCGAACCCACGACCTTGAGCTCAGTAGGCAAGACCACGACCACACCATTAACCGCTATACCATCAAAAACATTTACCAATGAAATAAAAAAAAATGCTATTTATTGAGCAACAGTCATTGTGTTGAGAACAAATTAGAATTCAAGTCAACATATAGCATGGTACCGAAAATAAGCTGGAATTACGAACCACGCTACTATTTCTGATGCTATCACATTTATAAGGGCTTAAAGAATGCTTAAATTAAAATATTTTAAATAACAGTAATTATATCTTTACTAAGATCGCAGAATCTTAAGTTGGAGAGTGTCCAGAAGGGCTTATTTCGATAAGTATGGTATAAATATGGGCCCTATCGACTCTTCAAATTTATGTACACAAGTTACCTCTGATATGGATTCAAAGTGGAAAAGTTATAAATAAATAAATGAATAGACAACGCTAACCATTAAAAATACGTTCAACTTGACAATAAATTAGGTTTTGCAATACTTCCCCATTATATTATCGTTTTTACTTATTTCTCAACTAGTTAAAAGGAGATTCTAGATAATGTGCCAAAGTTTTTAACTTAAGATTGCTGCATTGCTAATAAATATATTTATATGTAGAATTTATAATCTGTTTTGTCACTTTCTCACAAATGATTTACGTCAAATATATGATAGTGACAAAACAGAAAATTTGTTATGCTGGATGTAACTATTTTCGAAAAACTCAGTTTTTCCTTCCGATCTGTCTGTCTGTATGTGTGTCTGTGTGTCTATCGAATTTTATTTTTCGAATTTTGAAAAACTAAAGATATATTTGGAATCAGCATCTAAATGTAAGATTCACTTTTCAAAATTATGTTGATTGTCCAACGGGAAGGTGGTCAGATCGGCCGCCGAAGTTACCGAAAAATGGAAAAAAAATTTCGAATTTTTAAATTTTTTAAAATTTAAAAATTAATTAATTAATTAATTAATTTAATTATTTTAATAATTTTTTTTTCTTTTGTTTGTTAATTAATTTGCGAGTTATAATTTGCCGATTAGGAGTTTTTCATAGCGGCAAGCTCGATTGCCGCGTGTCAGATGTTTATTACTAAGTATGTTTAATTTAGCTATAGATGTAGCTATATATGTATATATCTATTATATTATTTAGATATACACAATAAAATAAATAACACCAAAAACTAAACATTTGTGTTATCTACATAATATAATATAAAGTTCAAATACAAAAACAATTATTTAATGCTTCTTTTTTCAATAATTCTTTCTTTTATCAAAATATTAGATTATTGGAAAAAATCTAATGTACTCTATTTCTATTATAAATTTGGAATTAACTTAAATCTTTTCCATCTTCATGCACATTAGAAAAACATTGAGATTTTTCGATATTTCGTTTCTATCATAAAAAAGAATTCGTTGCATCATTTATCAATTGAAAAGCGACGGATGAAAATTTGCACACAAAGCTTGATAAATTATAGACAGCATATAGTCTCGAAGTTGTTATTAGGTATATCTGATAGACAACAAAGGATTGCTTGTACCGACCAAAAGACACTTAAATTTAGATGTTATTTTATAAACATTTAAATTGTGAGATTTAGATTTGATGTGTATGTAGTATATTTACATCTATTTATGGTAAATAAAATCTTTTATTCGTCAGTTTCGAACATACCAGTGATTTCTTAAACTTCGTTTAACTCACCATTTAATAATCTCTTAGAAATATAATTTACTAACTGCAGTTCCATCCGTGGACGAAAGATTTTATTTACTGTTAGGATAACTAAAAGTTATAAGATGGATGGATGGATTTGAAAATTTTTTTTGATTATGATAGCATAATCAAAAAAATTTCAAATCCATCCGGTAATTACAAAGATTAGCGAGTTTAGACAAATAAATTTTTCTGCTTTATAATATTAGTATAGATTTCAAGTAAAACCGTATAATTCATTTTATTTCATATTACAAGTAATACTTATAGTCAATATCTATTCATATACAATATGGTTACTCTTTACTTCCATTTTAGAGAGAAATTCTTCAACTTTATTAAAAATATAAATGTTGAAGTTTATGAGGAACAAGAAAATATAATGAAATGTGAAATTCGTTTTTAATTTCAAAGTTTTATTTATAATTAACACAATTTACGCAACACTAAACTATAAAGGTTTAGCGTAAGACGCAGCTGTTGCGTTTTCAAGCGCTTCAGCGACTTTCAAAAGACCTGAATACCTTTGACAACAAATTATCCAGTAAAGATAGTATTACATTAAAGTTATATTTTATTTTAAGGAAGTGTTATATATGTTCAATTGTAAATATATAATATTTTATATAGATTTTTTCATAATTAAAGTATTATATAAACATTTATAAGCTTGTTTTAAATATAAAAGCCGATTTCAAATGAAATGAGGTTTTCATTGCAGTATAAATGTTTATCGTTCCCATATTCTGCCCCATTACTGTTTTCCAAGTGGAAATCAATACATATAGTACCTACAATATGAAGCTTTATAGCAAGCAAAGCGAAGAAAATGGAATATACCAAGTTAATAGAGAAAACCTTTTAGAAATATATATAAAATATTTTTATTTTATTAACATGAATATATAAAATAAAAGATCTGAGGTTAAATTTGTATATTTTTAAGTAATTGGTAAATAATAAGTACATGACACAACTCAATAAGTTTTTCTAAATTTTGACTGTTAATTCATTCAATATTCAATTCGTTACTGAGTAGATTTATAATTTCGGAAAAAAAATATCATATTCCACAGAAAAAATATAAATTTTTCAATATGAAAATAAAAGAAAAATACTTTTTCTGATTATATTTTTTGGTAATTGATTTGTTATCAGCGTTTTGATCACGTCAATAAAATTTTTCACTTCATGAATTGGTAATATTATATATATTATCACAAAACTAAATTTAGACATAATTAACACAATTTAATATTCATGAGCTTATAAGTTTGGAGTAGATGAAATCCCTTACAAGAGCTATTAAAGTTTTTAAAAGTATAAAAATGAGTTTATTTTTTACTGCTGTGTTTTGTTCAAGATTTCAACAATTCTTAAACTTTTTAATAACATTAATATAGCAAACAATATTTTAATCACCAACCAACTTTATATTGTAAATTACGGATTGCACTGCTTTCATTATATATCTTAGAAAAGGTTTTATATATAGGAACTATACAACTACTCATTTGAAACACTGGTTTTCTAAATCAAGGACATACTAAAAAGTAACATCATACAGATTCGATTAACGAAATCTAATATTAAGTTCACTTCCCCCTAAAGCCTGTGATAAATAAGGCTACATTAAAATTCATTGTACTAAAATACTCAGGTCTAACGCCTGCGCCATTTATGACAATGAATGCTTAATGAGTCGACCATTGAAAATTCTTCATCACGAACCATTGTACAATAAATTCGAGGTGGTCTTTAGAATTTGTATAACTGATAAAGTTTTAAATTACTTATTTAAAACTTGAGAGCTTGCGCAATACTAGGTCTCTAACTTATAATAAGCTACATGAATAGCTCAGATCATACATACATACAGTCATGCTTTGTATGTGAGCATGAATGTATGGATGTATATTTATATATAAGTCACATGAACGTCTGTGTTCTCATCAGGCCTGATGGAGATCAATGATTAATGCAACTCCTTAAAACTATCTTAGATTAAAAACGTTTTTTATAGTTATTAAATTTTTTTTTTTTTTTGAGACTTGAATATTTGAAAGAAAAGCAATCAACAAGAAAGAGCTCAAAAAAAGTAAATCGTTTAATTTGAGAGAATAATAATGTTTTATAGATTTTGGTTGCGGGAAAAGAAAAGTAAGGTTGTTGTAATATTACTTTAAGATATTGTGGTCATTATTATATTATCATTTAGACAAGGCATAGAATGATCTATGGGGACCTCGTCTTTTCTTTGTAAATAGGGTGAAGTTGGTAGCCATTGTTATATACGATGGTCGTAATTCTCCCCAAACAGGCATTAGACTCTCATGCTATCAGAAAATCCATCGTTTCAAGTATAGAAAATGAATCAATAACATTTACTCAAGAAACGTTTAGTTATTTATCTTATTTAATAAAATATTTTTATATGATTATAGATAGTTTATTATTTTGGATCAAATGAAATCTCTTACAAAAACTAATCAATTTTTTAAATAATAACAAATTGTGACTTTGTTTTTATAACGCTGTGTTCTGTTCCAATATTTTTATATTGGAACCGTGCAGGATGTACGGTCCTAATATATTTATTTATTTAAATCTTTATTGTACAAAAAAATACAACAGCCAGATTTAATCCTATAGAGCATTCGCTATCAACCCATAGAAAACAAAAAAAGAAAAATATAACAATACATATATAAAACTATATTTAAATTAAAAGTAAATTTCAGTTATTTCTAAATACTATTAATATACATATAAATAATATTCATTAATATAAGAGCAGTACGTGATATATGTACATGATGAATATTATAAATATAATAAGAATTTATGAAAGAAATATAATACATAGAATACTTGTGGATAATTCTGTTAGGACAGCGTCTATTATCTTCTAATACAGCTATTCGTTGTCTAAATAATTTGTGGAGACTTCGCTATGTAGATTTTTTTTTGCATTGCAATTATGTTGCTATTTTTTAATTAATTAATAATTTCTTTTGATCTGAATCTCATAAAGCTGTTTTGTTCTAGCCCGTTTTGTTATTTGAAAAACATTTTTATATATTGCAACATTTTTAGTGTTACTAATGCTATACTTTTGAATATGTTTATAAGTTTCACGACTATGTACGATCTACCTTTTTGTTTATTTTTTCAAATCATTGTTGGTTAATGTTTCTTTTCTAAGATTAAGAGATTTCAGTATTTCTCCGTGAAAGAAAGTGTCTAGTAATCCTTCAACCAAACTATGTATATTATTCATCTGTTTTATATTTTCTCTTTCCTTTTCATTGTTACAGTTAGTCATTTTATTTATTAGAACGATTTAATATATTGATATAATTTTCTTTAAACATGTTTAGCCATGTTAAGTTTATTAAATTTTAAATAACATACAAAGCAAAAAAACCGAAATGAAAGGTTTGTATCCCAAGGGTTGCGTGTTTGACTCCTGCTCGTAAACAAATTTTTTGTTACATATTTCTTTAAAATTTATTAGAATGTGTTAATAACCTAACTACAGAGCTATCTGTCGATTTCTATGACTAAATATGAATCATCTCTCAATAAACGTATAGATTTAATTAATTATGGCTCTAAAAATTGGTGATAAACTAAACCACAGGCAACAATTACATATATTAAGATCAGAATAAAAAATAAAGTTTCAAGATCTTTCCTTTGTCAATTGTTATGTCATAAAAAGGTTCTCGAGTAAAAAATAATGTTACTCTAGGCTCTGCTACTTTTCTTAATAGAAAAAATGCTTTGTCATGCTTCAAGATTGCTTGATTAAATTAAAGTTATTGACAAATAAATAATTTATTATCTTTTATTAATCTTGTAATTAAAAAAAACTGTTAAAAAAATTATCTATATAAATTGTGGAAGTTATTATTATAACGATAACATTTTGTTTAAAGGTACTAGTCTTTGAAAATACGGGATGGGTTGAAAAAAATCTTACTAATTATGATAGGTTTATCATATAGACTATATAATAATAGGATTCTATCTGAAACCGTGTGGCACAACTAGTATATAATAAGGTATTATCAAAAATTATCTGTAAATTTTTGTCCGTGAACTCCAATTGGTCTTCGTTTTAGCTCGTCTCTATAACATGTTAGCAATTGAAAACTAATGTCCCTCTGAAATAAGGCTGCGCTTGAAAAAATTTGCATACGTCCTATTATTTCCTATTCGAGCGGCGCATTCTTCTACGGCAATGTAAGTTCAAACTTCAGGATTAATTCATGCGGATAGAACCTTTTTTCCTTGTCTCACAATGATCTGAAGAGAGAAGTAGAATCGACAAATTTTTTATATGATTGCCAACCATACATTACTGTTCATACAGTTCTGCCAACCAAACTAATAATTGAAATTAGACTTATTTTTTCTAAAATTTTTTTTAACTGATTGCCAACCATACATTTCTGTTCATACAATTCTGCCAAACAAACTAATAATTGAAATTAGATTTATTTACTAAAAGTCAAAATCTTTATTCAGCGACTCAAATCTGCATATAAAAATGCCATCAAATATATACAGGGTTTTCATTGTGAAATTAAGTTTCCTGATACAAATAATCTCTCAAAAGATGTCAAAAATATTATTACTAATAATATACATAAAAATATTGTTGCTATCCCAACATTTCTTTTAAAACGTGACCTTAATCTCAGAAGCGAAGTCCATATAAAAGTAATAACCTAATTACTTCGACAGTTGGCGTTACAAAAGTTAAAAGCATATTGATGTTTCATAGATATTAAATTTTCGTCCTCAGGATGAAAGAGTCTTAAAACCTTGCTCACTCAATTTACTTGGTTACTTTCTATTTTATTTTTTTGGTCATAATTTCAACCTAATGCTCTTAATTTAATGCTATAATAAAATAATTTATATCTGTATATTAAAGATATTAGTATAATAAATTAAGAGAGATTGTATACTAGTAAAATAAACGAAGCTTCAACACTCAATAACTCTCATAAGGTTTCATTTATACGTGGGGTCATAAAATACAGGATAGCTTGCGGACATTTATCCGTGGTAGCATACCCGCTACGTGCTTATTTCGAGATTATTTTATTATCACGTAAACTTTACACGAAATATTGTCCATACGCAAACAAAGGCTACGGATCTGAAAATACAGTAATATTTTCTATAATCATACTTTATTCAATTTACACTACAATCATAATTTTATATAAATTTTCAAAATACGAAGGCACTTTTTGTTCACAATATTTATTAAAATTTGAGATACAATTTAAAATTATAATTTTGTTAAATTCATGACAATTTTTTCTTAATAATACATATTTTATCTTTAGACAGATGCAAAATAAAGATTAAGAAATAAATATGAATGAAAATCATTTATTTATTTTAATGACTTATTTGTAAAGAATTCATTCATTTTTTCCTTTTTATTTTTAAAAAGGAATAAATGTATCAATCTTAATAATTAACTTTAAGTGTATAAAGTAGTATTAGAAGAGAAGGCAGCGTTTGATGCTGAGACGTCAATCGTTACTCCGCTTAGATGCTGACTCTGGAGACGATAATGAGGATGTAAATTGGCGTGTGGGGAGTCAGTAGCCAGGGGAGTGAGGTGGCCCGGGTAACCTGTGGCGTATCTGTTGCGCCCACCCCCCGGGTAGCCCCGGAGCGGCCAGGCCGCAGGCAGTCTGTGTCCCCGCGACGAGCGAGCCGCACCGGTCGTAACACGCTCTACTTCCGTACACGTGTTCATTATTGTGTTAAAAAATGTGTTCGAAAAGTTCAATGTTCATTGAATTGTTTTCTTCAAACCTGTAACTGGGTTATCGCATTTATTTATAAGGTAATTAATTTTGCTGCTTATATTTTCGAATCAATCAGTCTTCCCGCTCATCATTTTAATAATATTATTTTTGTATTATTTCAGTAGTGCTTTCAATTATTTATTAGTTACTTTCATTTAAGAACTATTTTTTGTCTTTAGTGTGAATTCTAATAAACAAGAGTGGGATTATTAATATATTTATTAGCGTTTAAGATATTTATGTATATAATAAAATTGTATTTGTCAGTTACAATAAATTTTATGTTAAAAATATACAACTTGCGCACGATCGATAAAAAAATTTGATTGTTTCTACATAAAAATAACTAATCTTTAGGTTGAAAAAGTATATAAGCGTATAAAATGTATTAACATTATATCAACTTCTAACAGATGCTCAATGTAAGCATAATTGATATATTTATAGCATTCCAGAGTTTGATTCTGATTCGTTTGTTTTAATTATATCGACTATATCAATCTAAAAATAGACTGTTGTTGACATTAGTTCAAGATTTATAGTATATATAAAACAGTTAAATAAACGCAGTCATTTGTAAAAACTGCCCTGAATTTATCATTATCGGTCCGTATCAGTTTCATTCTGGCTCAGAAATCAACGAGCCTGAAAATGAAATGGAGGGTCCCTGAGTGACCGTGAACGTTAAATTACAGTATTTTAAATACTCAAATGAAGGGTTCATTTTTTGCTTGTAAAGAAAAATATAACTTCTTTTATATACTGTGAATGGAAATAAAAAGTACTATTTTAACTATATTTTGATATACTAAAATCTGATCGATTGAACAAATCTTATCTATTTTGAACAAATCTTATTTATTTTGAATTTTTATTTTTATTAACAATTATTATTATTAATTACTTAAATTTGATAGATTATAATGAAAATAAAATATATATATATTTTTTTTGATCTTAATGTCTTGTGTATGTAATATTTTAATGGTACGCCCATTCGCGTACAAAAGCTAGTATATTATATAATGCAAACGATAATTATAAAAACGACATAAAAATTCTGATCATTATCAGATATATTTTGTTATCTATATCTGCTATCTGGAATCGATATAGTTACATTAATGATAAAGATATAGCGTGACCTTGGATTTAATTCCAATAATAATATATCGTAAAAATTAAACGGTTAAAAGAGCGTAGAAAGATAGCAATGACAAAGTGTTTTAATAATAACTGTAAAAGTGAAGTGCAGTGAAGTGATTTAGGTCTGGTTGTAGAACGCTGACCGGCCGGGAGCAACATCGATTCCGCCTCGCGTACAGCGCACCACACAAGTTCATACATGCATTCTACACTTTTTGTTATACTCTCACAATATCGGTTTCATATCATAAATTAAACATCTATTAATTAAAATGTTAAATAATTTGTTCCTTGGTACACTTATAATTTATTTGTTTTATTATTTATTTCATTTTAAAGTGGCTATAAAATTAATAATAGTTTATTTTTTGATTTATATATTTCCTCTCGTAATTGTTATATTAACATTATTTATAACTCGTTTCATATGTTTATTTAGCAATTGTATGTTTTATAAGGTATATATTTTTTGCTACCAGAATTCCGGTTAGCACGTACCATCCGCTGTCATTTCCAGCTGAAACACCATCAAACGTTTGAACTAAACAAGGGGTATATTGTGGTGTTTGTATAAAGAGCTCTGAACACGAAAATACTTTCACCGAAATACCACAATCATAAACCAACATGGTCGGCATATATTTATTTACATTACGCTACGAAGAAATATTTACAATAGGGTGGATGCATGAACCCATTTTGCAATATATTTTGTAACTTAGGACACTGAAAACTTTTCAATTTCGGGTCTGTCTATTTTAGAATTGAGAGGTTATTTGTACTTAGTAATATTTTATCAGCAAATTACGATTGTGGTCAGAATAATCACGGATACCAAATAATAAGAGAAAATTTATCGATACAAATAGAAATTGAACCTCTGGGAAATCGTCCCTGATACGGTTCCGAAGACCTTGCAGATTCAATCCCAATTATATATATTTTCAATTTAATTAAATAACAATTTCAATAATAACATTTTCAGAGAGGGCTCTGAATAGTAAAGGTTGTTGAAAGTGTATCTCATATAAGATTCATTTAAAAATATTTAATTTTATTGATAAATCAGTGTTTCAACAGTAACTTAACCTCAATTTATTAATAGACTTATAGTACAGATATATTGTTAATGTTTTTATTGTTAGTGTGCACTTTCTGTCATGTAAGTCGGTGATAAACCTCTGGCCCATTATATATATACAATTATTGCATGCTGTGCGTAGCTGTCATCGAGGTTGAAATTTAACATGTATCTATAGTTATAGTTATGTTACCTTATATTTTAATTTTAATCCTGTAGTTATGCCTTATAAAAAATAAAAGATAAAATAAAACATTTTCAAGTAAATTCTCTTGAATATTTGTAGAAGACAATATCTGATTTTCATTCCGAGTACGACAGGGATTGCAACTGTAATAGCGTCTTCTATTATTTAGTTTAGTAATAGTTCGACGTCGTCTGCTTTCATGAAGACGGTACTTCAGCCAGTAATTTGTATTTATTCATTTTACAAATGGAAGGAATTTACTTTCAACTATTTGTCTTAAATATGAACTTAAAGCAATGTTTAGGTAATTATTTGAAATATTTTAATGAAATATAGAATAAACTTTTTATTTTATACGAGCAGGTTCGAATATGCGACCCCTGGAAAACAGAGTCGTTACTCTATAAATTGAGCCACCGTATCGCTGCTGGCTTCGAAGAATGTAGCATTATAAATATAATCGTCTATATCGGAATACTTTTTTTTATGCTATAGGGGGCAAACGAACAGGCGAGCCACCTGATGGAACGTCATCATCGCCGTCCATGAGCACTTGCAGGCCAAATGGGTCTCAAGTGTGTTGCCGGCCTTTTAAAAACTAGTATGCTCATTTCGTGAAGGTCCCTAAGTCGTATTGATTCGGAAACACCGCATGGGAAAGCTGATTCCATAAGGTGGTGGAATATTATTACTGACATAATTTATGTACGAATCTACGTAAAACATAGTAAGAGACAATATAACTCTTTTAGTAATTGCTGCCTGTGGAATATAAGCGTATGTTGATCTAGATAATCCTCCCTCATTGAACAAAGAGACATTGCATCCCACAAAGAGAATTCACTTAATTAGGTAGCTTGATATTGTGAAATGAGATACCTAATTCCAGCTCGGAATGACCTTTGACTAAAGCCGTTGAAGCAAGCAATTTACTAATAGTTATCTAAACAGACTAACTAAACTTTGACCAAGATGTCTGATTGGATTATTGTAGAATACTAGATTTTATATATTCAAAACAATTATAAATTTATTTATTTTTAATCAAAAATTTATTATATTATTTATTTATTTATTCATGTACCACAGTATGTTACACAAAAAAAAAAGTAAAAACAAAAAGTATACGTAGGATGAGCTTATTTCTATATATAATTATCCGACTGTACTCGTGTAAATTTTATCGGAATTTGTCCGACTAGTTCCGAATACGTCCCGGGCCCTTATCTATTAGTTTATATAATAATAATAATAGACCACAAAGTAAAAATAAAAGAAATTATTAAAAAAAAATCTTTCATTAACTTGTTTTTAATATTTAACACATTATCTTATTATTATCTTTGGTTTTGACCAATTTGAACAATGTTTCTTATTTTGTCTCCGTCTGAAAAGTTTATGTAATTTTAATAAAAATAATTTTAAAATATCCGAAAAAGGTGTTCCACATCATACTTAACGACTTAACTCTCAGTTATTTCAAGCTGAAGTTAAATTTAAAATAAAAATGTTTTATGGCAATATTTTTCTATAAAATCATCCTACAAAAGTTTATGATAATGAAATTTTGCAAACAAAATTGATAATCAAAATTTTAAAATACTTAAGATAAAAACTGAGAAATCACAACTTTCTAGTTTCAGACAGAATCAGAATCAAGTTATAATATAATATACATTTGTGCAACAATGTAAGAAGGTAATGGATTCTTTGTGTAAAATACTAAAACGTGCCCTGATTTTACTTGCTGACAATGGATATTTGAAGACTGCTTTTATTCCAAAGTTGCCATTACTCAGTCTTACTTTGTACGACATTATATAAAAAGTCATTTACTTCAGAAAGTTCTGTAGAAATTTTCTCATACCTACTTTTTTATACTAGCTTTTACTCTCGGTTCCGTCTCAGTCAGCGTTAATATAAGACAGCCTCTAGCCTCCTTCATGAACCTACTTTCATAACCAGAAAGATTTTTTCAAATCCATCCGGTAGTTTCCAAGATTAGCCTCTTCAATCAAACAAACAAACTCTTCAGCTTTTAGAAGTATACCCTATTAATAAATATAATTATCCAGGTCTACTCACGTTATTATTATTTTTAATTTGCTCATTAGTTTCTAACCCAATTGAGGTTTTTATTCATGAGCTCCGAGCGTGGCGGAATCACGTTATGAAATGAAGAAATCTTTGAAATCCCCATAGTAATGATGTAAGTACAGCCGGATACTAATAATAGTAATCATGGATCATGAAAGTTTATATAAAAAAAATGTTCACATATTATTATTTAACATTAGGGGGTCCATAGTACTCTATACCAGTGAAATATATCAGTCAAATGTAATTAGTATATCTAGTATGAAATGGTTCCATGTGATTACCAATGACAGTAAAAAACAACACTCTATATAAATGTTAATTGAAATAAATGTAAATACTAAATAATAAATTGAGATCTTTCATACAAAATTCGTTTAATATTTCGTATCGATGTGATGTTGTAACTAAAATTTTAACGTACAGTTTTGTCAGATTCCCAATTTTCAACTTCGTCAGCTTGTTACCTTTTAAGCCCTTAATCACCAAATCGAAGCGGAAAACTACAGAGGACTTTGTCACCCAAAATTAAATGGGCCCAAACTAGTATTTTTTCATAGCTTTTAAAGCTAAGCCTACATCGACTAAATAACGAAATGACAAACGGTTGTATATTTAAACTAATGTTAAAAAGCTAAGAAGTTTGTTTGGATTTTTGGTTGTTAATGGCTAATGAATTTATTTGAAATATTTTTTATGATAATGTTATGCAGGTTCATGAGGCATATAGGCTATTTAATTTAATTTAATTTATTACACTCATAAAATAAAAGCACAAAGGGTGGCCTTAACGCTAATACATTAACTACGAGCCAACCGCAACGTGCAAGAAAAATGGTATGTAGGCGTGAAAAGCAAAATCTTTATAAATGATATTAGAAACATATAAAATATATATGTATATGCGCTATCTAGTATAACGCTACTCTTAGTAATTTTAATAGTAAATAAAACTTAGTTCGCGGGTGGAACCGCAAAATACAGCTAGTTGTATATACAAAATACCAGTTAGATTTAGGATTTACACAAAAGTTTAGCAACCGCAAGTCGTAAGGGTAAGTTGTACCCTTACGGCTCATCTGCCCTTTGTATAACATAAGGATTAAGTTAAATCTTAAAATTTGATTAAACACCACGCTCAGATGTAGTTAAATTATTATGTTATTAAACAACGTCGGATGAAACAAACTTCTCTATAAACTAGATATTAAATTACTTTGATAACATGATATTATAATCTTGTTGCCACAAAGAATAAATTGTATTTCCTACTAACAGGAATTAATATCGGAAAAATTCCTCTATTGGAACTATTTTCGTCAAAAATATAGTCTGAACTAATTCCATTATATATTTACTATATAGTCACAATAATCCAGTAGTTATTTTTGTGTTTTAATTAAAAAATTATATTTTTTGCAATGGCAATCTTAAATTTATGTTAAATTAATCAAATATTTCATGTATGTTGCTTATCAGCACTGAAATAAATGTTGACATTTTGAAACTGTAGGAAATAAACATGTCCTAATGATAAACTTGTCAAGCATGAAATCAATAATTATTATAATATTATTAATTTCATGCTAGATATGTTGTACTCACTAGTTTTATTACAATTCTTTTTAATTTATAATTACTACAACTTATTGCAATTTGAGAAGCGCGCTAAGAAGACTAAATTTGTTATATTATCGGACTCTAAAAGCTGCCTTCAGCATTTAACTCGATACACCTCGACTTATCGAGGCACCCCGATGGCTTACAATGTTTTAGACAGAATTAATAGTTTCGGAACTACAAAGAAAGTTATTCTGCAATGGATCCCATCACACAGTGGGATAGAAGGTAACGAAACAGTAGATCGGTTAGCAAAGGAAGCTTGTTATGAAGGTATTTAATAACTTACCATTTTATCCAAATCGTAATAATTTTGTCAAGGAGTTGTGTCAGAAGAGACGGAAAGAATATTTTGTCAAAAGGTCTGTAGAAAAGGGTATTTGGTACAGTACGATACAACCTCAACTCTGTGACAGGCCTTGGTTCGACAAGTGTAAATTTTCAAGAAAAGTTCTTGTTATTGCTTTTCGATTACGCTCCGGACATATTCCATTAAATAAATTTGTGTTTCCGACGAAAAAAGTAAATTTTCCTTTGTGCACAGAATGTGGTAAAGTTGAAGATGTATATCACATAATTGTGGAATGTGTCAGGAACGAGGCTAGAAGAACGCAATTTTTCAAATTCGAAAAAATATTGTCTAATACATAAATGTATAATATTATAATAGCTCCTCCTTTATCAAAGGATGCTAAAATTTACAATTTGTACAATTAGTCCTTAAGGTAAGATGATTTTGTAATCTATTTATGTATGTACGTGTCCTTTCAGAGCGACATGGTCACAATGCGACTCAGCTCTTTAATAAAGATTTAAAAATAATAATAATAATTACTACAAAATGCAGTTATCAAAACAAAATCACAAATACAATGAGAATAATAAAAATAAAATCCATACATACAATAACTACTAAACATACAAAAATTCAAATTAATAACTTAATATATAAAATAAAATAGTATAGAATTGCATTAAGATAATATATTAAATTAAGTCCAATGTCATTACATATTATTATTGACTAATAATTTAATTAAGTAAAACTACAATTGAATGAAATATATTAAATGAAGTGAGATAAATTAAATGAAACTTATTAATGATAATTTAAATTACATTGCATTACACAAATTATTATTATTTAAAAAATGAAATTACATTAAAATTATTAACTAATACTTATAATAAAATATATGTAAATCGTTATCTAATGCTATAAATTGTTAGAACGTCTCTGATATTCCGAGAGCTGGAACGAAATTAGACTATATGCGAGTAAAATGTTCCACTGATGATATACTCAAAGCGTAATCTAGACACGTACCAAATATCTATATATAATCAAAGTGGTCATTAACTTTTTACTCTAGTTCAAAGGTAGTTATTGTTCTTGTTTCAACATTTTTTATTGCTACCAAGAAGTAAACCAATTAATGAAGAATGAGGCAAGACAAGCTGCGGTATTTTCCAGATATTGGCAATCTGCCCAACCACGTCCACAAGTAAAATAATTGATAGAATTCTGTCGAAAATATTGATTCTTGTGTGAAATGTATGAAATATTCGACAGATTTGTAAATTAACATCGTTGCATTAACGTTATCGGATATTACAAGCATTTGTGAGATTATATTGCAATGTTTGAAACATTCATTATTGTTGCTATTTATCTCTCAATACCTGATGTAAACCTTCTTGTTAATGAAAAAATAACTTAAATTAGTATGAGAAAATTTCATTTAATAATATAAACCTTCATTTAAACAGCAATCTTAGCTTAGAATAAGAAAATTTCAATTAATTAATAATCATTAAATTAATATAAATCGAAAAAGTCACCAAGAAGTGCTCGAAGCTAATGCATCTCAATCTGTGCGAGTCGAAAGAAAATTGATCTTTCGGGTACTCCTATTTAAGAATGTAGCATTCTATAATTTTTTCTTATTTTACCCGCTTTTAAGCATGTCTTTTTTCTTGATTTCTTTTGTAAGAATAACTAGCAAGTAGAAATAGCTTAGTCACCCAAAAGATCTGTGATCAACACCGATTAACTCTCCATAGTTACATGATGACGTCACTAGGCCTATTTTGTAAATGTAGAGACAGAGAGAGAGCGAGAGAGACATAGAGAGAGAGAGAGAGAGAGAGAGAGATGGTAATAAATAAAGGTACCTTATGATGATTAAAATTGGCCATTAATTAATTATCGTTCAGGTGCTTTCGAGTGCTATTTATTTTATACGCTTTGTAGTTTATTACAGGAAATGCACAATTTTGTACAGTACATTTATTTAAGCCAATGAAAATATTGAAATGATAGTAATATTATCAAAAACAATAAAAATTTTAAATAAAAATTGTCTAGGACATTTGAAAATGTAAAAAAATCATAAAATCTGATTTCGAAAATTAGGGTGATTACAATAATAGGAAAAATATAAAATTCCTGAAAGTTATAAATTGAAAATCTAATGTTGGTTAATCTATCACACTGAAAAAGGTAATTTATTTTATTAAAAATAATTGGAGCTTTACTCCCGTAATCCACAATTTATAATAATTGTTAGAAAATAAAAGTACCTGTATTTAATAAGATAATATAATGTAAGTATAATCAAATTGATGTTCTATTTAGAAAAATATTTTAGCTTTTCAAAATATTTGTGCTTCTAAACATATTTTAGAGGATTATTCATTCACTTTAGTTCATTCATCGGTGATATTTAGTAACATTCTATACTTATATAATCAAATTGATGTTCCTTTTATAAAATATTCATATTGTGCTTCTAAAAATAATTCATTCACTTTAGTTCATTCATCGGTGATATTTAGTAACATTCTATACTTATATAATCAAATTGATGTTCCTTTTATAAAATATTCATATTGTGCTTCTAAAAATAATTCATTCACTTTAGTTCATTCATCGGTGATACTTAGTAACATTCTATAATTATATAATCAAATTGATGTTCCTTTTATAAAATATTCATATTGTGCTTCTAAAAATAATTCATTCACTTTAGTTCATTCGTCGGTGAAGCTGGTAAGTCTAATTTATCGTGTTCATAGTTGATGAAGCATATTGAGTTATTTATAATTAAATATTTCTTATTCTTCTTCAGATTCATTCTCTCTTCAAATTGCAGCAATAAAAGCAATTCCACTTTACTTTTACTCTTATATGTTTATAAATAAAAAATCAGGGTGGCAGTTTTCTTAGAAGAGAAGTATAATAGTCTCACTATATTTAGTGTTAACTTGATGGATGAATGTGGGTGAGTAAAATAATTTTTTTTGGAGAATTGTTGTAGGAACAATCATGAAATATTAAATCAAATGTTACATACGTTTGACAATACAAATATGTTCTTGAAATGGGTCAGAAATAAATTCGACAATCTTATGGAGGTGAAAACATTATTAAAATGTTTGTTGTTAGGGTTCCATTTTTTACAAATAATTATGAAGACATTCGGTAAAATACTGTTTGAAACCCCTTATTTTTGTACTTTAGAAAAAATTATTACGACATTAAAGAAGGTGAACATCGAGGATTACGTACTATCCAGCTTCTGCCATTTTTAAGGAAACCTACTAAAAAAACATATCAGTATCTCATCACTTTATTTCATCTACATTCATCGCAATAGTGAGACGACACGAGATCGCTTTCACAATCACCTTATCACCCCGGGCTATCCCCAATATGAGGGAGCTCCGAGCAACTTAGAGCACCGTTACGAAGGAGGTTTATACATGGTCAGACGGTGCACTCTCCCCTATTAATCAGGCACTGCAAACTAGGTGAGAAAGCAGTGGGCACAGCTACGAATCCGTGTACCTGATCTCCCTCGACAGAGCGAAACAGCACTAGACTCATACTTCCTAATCAGATACGCGGCCTGCTTGGCAACTACTTGCTCGCAGAAGGTGGCAAGAATGACCCAAACAGTCTCACTATCTTGCTCGCAGAAGGAGGCAATAATGATCCAAAAAGTCTCACTATCTTGCTCGCAGAAGGAGGCAATAATGATCCAAAAAGTCTCACTATCTTGCTCGCAGAAGGAGGCAATAATGATCCAAAAAGTCTCACTATCTTGCTCGCGGAACGAGGCAATAATGACCCAAACAGTCTCTGTTCAGCATCATGACATTATTTATCACTATCCAGCATTTTGGGTATGACACTAATATTAATAAAATGTCAGAACATATAAAATCACAGTTTCAGCTCATACATTAAAAGCGTGCAGGAAATCCGTTGACGTTGTTTGGTTTAGTGATATTCTCACTTGCTCATGAATAACATAGTAATCCGATGTTAGCTTTGCGCTTGCTCGTGATGCATCATTGTTATTAATTATAATGACTTCATTGCTATTAAAATTAAAAATTAAGCTCTTAATGGTTGCATTCTGTGTCGGCTATTTAAACCTTTTAATTTCAATAAAATGGCAGAGAAATATTTGGATATTGGAACATCGCCAAAACTACCAACCACACATATCACGCTGACAGTCATCAGAATACATTAAAATGTATCAGTTTATTCACCTGTTATTATAAAACAAAATTGCAAAATTTATAAAATGTTATCATTTTTCAAATTAATAGAAATATATCGGGAATTAATCCCGGGAATATTTTTTAAATTCAAAACTTCGGGTACATTAAAGGTATCGTACCTTAAAAATATTAACGCGTTCATTGAGCGCAGTGAGCGAAGCGCGCGAAACTCTCTATGAGAGATTTTTCTGCCTCCTTTGTGCAAACATCAATCAAAAACGGTATATCCGAAAATTTTCAAATTTGGTACACTGATAGACATCAGTCTGGTTGTTCTTTTAAAAAAATTAAAAATAAAACAAAAATGTAATAATGTCTCATCTTGAACAATAGTTTCGTACAGAATGCGTCGACGTTTTTTAAATGCATCTTTTGCGCTGTTTGCACCTCACTTCGCTCAATATGCTAACAGATACCAAGATTTTGTGACCGCGGCGAGTCAAAATTGAGATCTGGTTCGCACTCCTAGTATATTTTTATTATGATTGAAAAACATGACAGTTAAAAAAAAATTGTTTGTCGAAAGAGTAGTTTTCTGTCACAATACTTATATTTCATCTCAGAAGTGTAATATATTAATGTTTCTTTCTCTTGCAGTTGTTTTGTCTGCGATGCTGTCTATTGCTATTCCTATGTTTGGTTTCCTTTTATGATATTTCTTATTTCTTCTGGGATGCTACAGTAACAATATTCCTATTTGCAAATATTTACTTTATCAAGAGAATATGTGCTTTATGAACAAGAGACATTAATCATAAAATCGTTAATAATAATAATGAAATTTTTATAATATTGTATTATCACAGATGTACTTAAACATATTAAGTAAAGTTATCAAGTTAACATAAAACAATTTATTCCAATCATACTAATTTGGATTCATCAAACACCGGATTGTATTTACACTCCTAAAAAAACCGACAAAAAATTTCTTTAAATTTTTTCTCCCTTTTCTCAATTTCACAATTCATTTTAATAATATATTAGTTATTTTGACTTAAAAAAACGAATTATTATAAGTTTTTATAAATTAAGGGAGTATTGCAAACTAAAATAAAAAAGTAACCTAAAAAACTTATTCATCTATCTTCGTTTTATTGAAAATAAAATTATATAACAAGTTTATTACCTAATTTTATACGCTTTGCATTTAATAAACATGCAAATAATGTTTATATAAGCTGCTAAAATTTAATTAATTATTATGTCATTAATTTTGCGAGCGGTAACTAGTTAATATTATAATAATTTTAGAGTTTAATTTTTATTTCATTTACTATGGAATATTAAAGTACTATTTAAGAGGACTTATAACTACATTTAATTTATCTAAAAGCTTTAATCCTTTGTCCTTGATTCAAATACAAATATAATTAAGATATTAATTGACTTTTATATCCACTTATATCTTTACTTATCTTTTTATTAATCAATTAATTAAATTATTACTTAATTTATTTATTTGATAATCCAACATCGTTACTATATAAAATTCGAAAGTAAATATTAGTAAAATTTGTATTAGAGATGTCCATGTTTGTTTGTGTGTGTATACTAATAAGTTTTACATAAGTTTTATCGGTATTACATACAAAATGTTCATATATAATCCATCATCAAAGTTAAGATATCATTGATTTGAATCACACTAAATACATTTTATCGATAGGTAATTATCGATATCTTAATTAACTATAAATTGACGTCACTATTATATAATATTATAAGCTGCTTTATCTATTCAGGTGAGGTTTATTACTGAAATTTCAGTCACCATTACAGTATCTGTAATGAACTCGGGGATCTCGTTAGTTCACTAAGATTAGTCGAGGACGACTTCAATTGCAGAACTCAGGGAGGAACTTATCAGTATACTATTTGCTTTCTTTTAACTTTTATTTAAGGTTACATTTATTATTTTGTTTTTTAAGTAAAATTGAAGTTAAAAGAGCAAGATTGGTCAGCCGTTGGTAGGTGGTAACAACTCACGGTCGTTTTCAATATTAGGAACAAACAAAAAAAATGCTTTTTAACAAAATTATATATGAGATATAGTTTAATAAACTCAGCCAGGTATTCATTTCGGGACACTTTTTCACAAGCGCCAAAAAATATTTTGCGAACAACTAGAAACATGGCAACCATTTCGAATATTATAGATATTAATAACAATTTCAAATTGAATGATGTTAGTTTTTGTTAATTAATGTGGGTACCTAATTATTATGTTATAGAAACGTAACAAACCGCTGTTTTGTTTATGAAGTTCACGTGGAATGGTTGCCTCATTAGGTATAAGACTTGATATATTTTTACAAGGTCTTTATAACGTCACTTCGCATATAAGATATACATATATTACTAGATAAACCTTGTATACCAGAGATGAGACACATATATGTGGAGATATGTAAATTTCATATATTATAAAATGAAAAGAAGATTGCCCATATTCCATACATTGAAAACCTATCAAATCATTTTTTAATAGATATCGTCTACTAACGACTACTTGTGGTCTATCTTTTTGAAGACACTAATCTTCGTAACTAACAGATAAATTGAAGTTTTTTTCTGATTATAATATTCAGGTTTATAAAAAAGGTTATAGGATACTACAGAAAAGACAGATATATTTAGGTATATATAATAATTATATTATAAAGTGGATTTTTTTTTAAATCCATTATCTTCGCAACTAAATAACTAATTGATTTAAAAAAAACTCTTTCTGATTGTGACAAATTTATAAGGAAGACTATAGGATACCTAGCATTTTCTTTTAGTTATCGTAAATATATATCGTTTTTTCTCGAGTGAAACCGCGAGTAACAGCAAGTTCTAATAAATGGATATTGAAAATAAATGCTTTCGTAGAAATATTAAATCGCCTCATTTGTTTCATTTATTTACGTTTCGTATGATTTTCTATATTTAGATTAATATTAAACGTATATTGGTATTATTTACGTAGGTTTAATTAAGTAAACTTTGTAATATTCTATAATATTTACATACATACAAATATTTTATTTGTAATTTTTTTTTTTTTTTTTTTTTTTTTACACTGTCTGAGTTAACGCTTGACTACATTCCACCTGATGGAAAGTGGAAATGTAGTCATAGATGGTAAGGCGCATTAACTCAGTAACCTATTCACTCTTCTCTTGAAGACACCCACATTGTATTCAGATGGAAATACCGACGCAGGCAAGCTGTTCCAGTCCTTCGCCGTGCGAATAAAGAAAGACGAAGCAAAGCGCTTCGTTCGGACAGGTGGAATGTCCACAACGTATGGATGGATACTCGCCTTGCGTCGGGATGTCCGTTGGTAGAAGGGGGATGGGGGAATTACGTCATGTAATTCCTGTGCACACTCTCCAAAATGTATCCTATAGAATACTGAGAGGCCAGCAATTCTCCGCCTGTGTTCAAGGCTTTGAAGATTGGCGTCAACCAAGTCTTGGTCGCCAATAAGCCTTTTTGCTCGCCTCTCGATTGAGTCCAGAGCCGCTAGATGAAACCTTGCGGCACCAGCAAATATGTGACCACAGTACTCCACACACGACCGGATCTGTGCTTTGTATAATACAAGTAGCTGTCCCGGTGTAAAGTACTGTCGGACCTTCGCAAGAATGGCAAGCTTTCCTGCAGCTGCTCTTGCTCTGGACTCAATGCACCGACCATAGTTGAGGTTCGAGGAAATCTCTAAGCCTAACAACTGAAGCCGGTCACTGTATTCCAAAGATACATTCTGAAAAGAAGGAGCCAAGGTGAAAGGGCTCCTTTTGGCGGTGAACAAACACGTCTGCGTTTTGGTGGCGTTGAATGTGACAAGATTGGCACTGCCCCATGCAGAGACTGCCTGAAGTTTGTCACTCAAACGTTGCACCATGGCTTCTCTTTCTGACTGTACTTGTTCTCTACTAGCACGAGTGCTTGGCAGATATCTTTCTACAACTGTGCTGTCGTCTGCGTACCCATAGATTCCGGGCTTCAGCAGATCGTTTATATGCAGCAGGAAAAGAGTTGCAGAGAGAACGGACCCCTGAGGAACCCCGGCATTTATTGTTAAGGGCTCCGACGAGCACCCTTCAACAATAACTCGGATAGTTCTAAGGTTCAGGAAGTCCGTAACCCAGCCGATCAGACCAGGAGAAATACCGTACGCTGAAAGCTTGCTTATAAGGCTCGCATGCCAGACCCTGTCAAAAGCCTTCGAGACGTCCAGAGAGACGGCGACCGCTTCTCCGTTCTTCTCGATAGCCTCGCCTAAAATGTGAGTAGCATACACTAAAAGGTCCCCAGTGGACCTATTTCGGCGAAACCCGTACTGTCGGTCACTGAGGAGATCGTTACCTTCTAGGTATGCTAAAAGGCGCGAGTTCAATACACGCTCCATAATCTTGCAGAGTATGGAGGTGATTGCAATCGGTCTGTAATTGGCAGGATCGGCACGTCTGCCTTTTTTGGGCACTGGTTGCACGTTGGCAAGCTTCCAGGATTTCGGCACTATTCCAGTCTCGAAAGAGAGGCGATACAGACGTGTTAATATAGGAGACAACTCAGCTGCGCATGTTTTAAGCAGAATGGCTGGTATACCATCAGGACCACTGGCTTTATTCACATCCAAACGACACAATGTTCTCCGTACCTCTCTGTTTGTGATGCGGATTTCAGGCATCGAAATATCGCAGTGAGGAAGATGTGCTGGAGACGCATTGCTAGTGTCAAGATGTGAATTATTAGCAAACAGAGAAGCAAGTAAATTCGCTTTCTCTGTCGCTGTATGGGCCAGGGATCCATCCGGCTTCTGCAATGCAGGCAGTGAGGGTTTACAGAAGTTCGACTCGATCGATTTGGCAAGAGACCAAAAAGCTCGACTGCCGGTTGGTCTGACAGAGAGCTCTTCGCCATTCTTAGCGATTCGATCGAGACGAGCCTTCCGCAACGCCTTTTTGTAAGACTTGGCAGCTCGGTTAAAGGCTCTCTTCTTAGATCTTACATCCGGAGATTTGCGGCTTCGAGCGTCGGCCCAACTGAGGTATGCCGAATGTTTTCGGCCTTCAGCATGACCACATTCGGCATTAAACCATGGGCGAGCTTTGCCACCGATGGGTACATCAGCAAACGGAATGAAATACTCCATTGCTTGATGCACCACATCGGTTATAGCATCTGCGCAACTCGACGGATCCAAAGAAGAGAAGCAGACCTGCCGCCAAGGATAAGATGCAAAAAAGTGCCGCATCTCATCCCAATCTGCTGACTTGTATTTCCATATTCGCCTGACACCATGCGGTTCGGAAACTGGTGGGGAATAAGTAAATACAGATTTCACCAGACAGTGATCGGAAGTTCCCAAGGGGGAGGAAACCTCAACACGATATCTGTCCGGATCAGTTGTCAGCAGAAGGTCAAGGCAGTTGGCTGTATGGGACTCCACATCAGGGACCCTCGTCGCTTGCCTAACCAGCTGAAAGAGGTTCAAAGACAACGCGAAGTTCCGCGCCTCTCTTCCAGCATGGTCCGTCTTCTGGTACGGGTACAGCCATTCCTGATGACAGGCATTAAAATCCCCCAGAAAGACGAGCTGCGCTGAAGGGTATCGATGCAGAGCCATATCAGCAGCCTCACTGAGATACTCAAATAAACGAGTGGTCTCCTGATCACCGCTGTGCGAACGGTAGACACAGGAATACAGGATTTTTTCGATTCCTGTATCTACTAAAACCCATATGGAAGAAAAAGTGGGGTCTTCAAGGTGACGGAGACGATGGATACAGAGGTCGTTCCGCGCGTACACACATACCCCGGCACGTGAGCGAAAGTTGTGCTCTAACGTGTAACCGGGATAATCCAGGTGTGCAGCACTCATAGGACAACTTTTTATGTACCCGTAAATTAATTATTATATATACAGAAGAATTATACATGTTAAGATGTGTTTAATTTAATCTTTGATATAGTATTCGTCTTATTTTCTTAGGTCAAACTGAATATTAATTAAATATCAGCTGATGATAATTTATTGAAGACAAAGTTTTTTATATTTTTTCTTAAAAATGGTTGTGATTTGAAATTCTATGTAACGCAATTACGAATGATAAAGAAACACACTTGTACAGAATACTATTAATAAAAAGTCAAAGCAAAGAATTCTTCAGAAAGTGTCAGACATTGAATAAAAACCACAAACCACCTACATAATTTCAGTTTAAATCTTATCACCGTGGTTTAAATATAAGAAAATCGGTGACAACCCCATCTAGTGATAAATATTCGAACTAATTAATTAAAAAATTACAAAAGACCGATATAATTTCAGAAAAATCATCACATTATCTCATAAATATTTATTTTTAATTTAATGTCACCATTCCCAGACGTCAAAGAATTTATTTAATTATTTATACTTCTATTTTGAAACACAACCGTATAATTTTATTTTCAACGCCATCTAGTGTCTTAAGATTTGTAATTCAAATTCTCATAGATGTCTAAACGGCTTGGGACTAAATTGCATATACATGACCTGATAACGAACAGAGATGTGACTCTAAAGCTCTAAATTTCATATCTAAAAAAAGGTTATACGTGTTAGAAATGTTATATAAAAGATAGACATTTTCATAGAGTCGGCATTCAGATAAATAATAAGAGACTTCTAAACGAGTTTAGAAAATCTTTCAATGAGAATTTTAAAAAGTTACAACTTTTAATTTTCACGCTTGAGCGTTTTCACGCTTGATGGAGTCATTTTTTAACGAAAAAATAAAATATTAAATATATTTTGTAGAAGATTGGATATTGTTGGAAACTATAAAATAAAATATACTTATATTAAATTTATCTAACTAACAAAACAAACTCTATTATAAAAGTTAGGATATACGTGTGTTTGTTTCTCAATTACCTGATAACTAAGTTGGAGTAGTCGATATCACAGAGATTATGAGCTGGATTAAAATGGACCGCCGCTTGCAACAAAGCCACGAGTTCAAGCTGTTCTCAATGTTATGTTCAGACACGAACGAGCGCTCTAAAATTTTATTCGTTATAATTAAAACTTTTACAATACAAAATTTACATAGTGTACTGTTGCATTGTTTGCTTTTACACAACGTTCTTTATATACAAATGAAAGCGTATGTTATTTTGTATATTTTTTATATATTTCATAATAATTTTTATAATATTATATATAATAACCATTTTATTAATGTCAGCAGCCTAATTAACTTTCTTTCTTTTTCCTGTTTTCATTTTTTCTTTTCTTATTTACTTTTTTTTCTTTGCCTTTTGCTCGAAATGATAAAACTAATTCAAATATTTTGAAACCAATTAACACATTTCTATGTTAGTTTTTGCAAATATTCATGTCTAAATTATTCGAAAGTTTGTTTTTTTTCTTAGAAGAATAAATAAAACACGAATCCCGGTCAAGAGCTCGTGAGACCCGAGAGTTCTTACTTCTCATAGAATTAAATTTTTAACGCCCAAGTGTGAAAAAATAATAACGTATATTATAGAAATACTAAATAATGACTTCAATAGCTTATAGTTCTTTTAGTAGTTTTTAGTTTTATCTACACATATTGTTTATTTCTCATTCAGTATATTATAATGTTTTCTAAGATTTTTAATGTATAGTAAATACATTTAAATAAAACTATTTTACGGATTTCAATCGTGGTTATTAGTATTTTTTAAATTATAACCCGTTTTGAATGTGACATATATTCATTCATACATACATACAGACATTATATACATACATTACATACATACAGACACATCTCGTATTACCGCGAAAACGCTTGCTGCGAAGCCGTCGACACGTCGTGTTATGATTAAAAATGCAAAAATATAAAATAAATTCGAGTTAAATCCGTACAAAAGTTTTATTTTATATAGTATATAGACTACTTATTTGTACTTCTAATCAAGTGCTGTAAACAAATAATTCAGCCTGAAATATTCTCGCTGGCACTTCTCTCTTAAGTAATAACATTATCAAAATCTCATTCAATATCATTTTATTCAAAATATTTGTTGAAAGTCATATCAAAAATATATCAAAGACTTTTTTTATGATGAATTGATATGATTATGAAATGAATCATAATATTTATTTCAAATTATCTTTGAAATTAACGTCATTCAGGATTCATGAATATTTAATATTATCATAGTTTCATAAAGATTTCTTTAATTATTACAGTGACCTCTGAGTTTTATAATATATATATACATATATTTAAGAAAATGTTTTTTTACTTATTAACTTAACGAGACTTTGTTCTTAGAATGAACATGTCAGCGTCATTGTTTAAAACTATTAATCACATACGACGTATTTTATAAATGTTTTTGTACCAAAAGGAAAAGTAGGATTATTGTAATATTACTTTAAAAGATGGTAGTAAGGTCCCAGTTCTTAAACACTATTTAGTTTCTTTTTATCAAGTGCTGACCAAGATGCTAAACTATTAATCTATTATGTTAAGGCTTTCTTAAAAAAATGTATAAAAATGTAAAAAATAGAGAAAAAGTAAGACAAAAATATAATAAACATTTTATTTTATTTCATAATCAGATGTAGATATATTCTGCTGTGTTATGTTCTTATCTTTTTTCATCGCCTTTAATTGTATATCAGATACAGCCTTTTGAATTGCGAGTTTAGCCATAATTGATATTTCCTTGTGCATAGATCGCAGAGTCTTTGCCATATAACGACCAAATATATCAAACTCGTCTTCCTTGTTTTCTGTTAATGCATTTGTACATTTTGTAATATTATTTGCAATTCTATCAATTTTAGCAATAACTTGAGTTAAATTGTCTTTAATTTCAGTATTATCATTTTGAAATGACCTGTTTATTAACCTAGAATTATCATTTAATGAATGTACGTTTTCTAAACATATTTTTTTTATATTACTCTTATTGTCTTCCTCAAAATTTTCTTCTTCGGATTCGTTTTCTTGTTTTATGTCTAATTTCATTGGTCGTTCTACGAGTAATTCGTTCTTCTCACTTAAATTAGGATTTATCTGGAAACAAGAATTCCCCATTGTAACAACTCTATACCAAAATAAAGTAGATAAATAATTGATGAAATAGTATAATCGAACCTGGACTTGCAGGTAGGAAGACACTTCTCCTGGAGTGAATGCTAAAGGATCCTATAACAGAAATAATATTTCAATTAACATTATTAAAACAAAACAAGTTAGGAATATAAGCAGAATACATGTCACACAGACCAAAGTATAGTATAGTTAGTTTTACCGCTAGTTTCGCGAAATTATTGATCACATTGATGTGAGAATAGCCGGATATTTAAATATAATGGTTAATTTGTATCACGACAGTCTCAATACAAAAATATATGATAAAGTGTTGCCAAATATTTTTACAAAATTGGTAAGTTTATAAACGCATACTTATTAATTATTATATTATAATCTACTTTTACTTACATTTGAGAATATCTCTTGCCTTTTTATAAAAGGCTTTAAGTAACTCTCTGCAACTGTAAACCACGACACTTTTGGTTCGTATACAGAATCTTGATTTACTCCAGGTTTTAGGCTATTTCCAATTTTTTTTAACTCTTGACAGTATGATGACCTTAGATTCTTAATTTTTTTTGGTATATCCTTTTGCGTAAGCCCAGGTATCTTTAAACGTTTATATATCTGCTTGTACGCTATCTGTCTCGCTTCTTTGTTTTTATATAACTCACTTGTCACATTCCATAAACACTCGTAATCTCTGTAAACTTCAACGAGACGCAACATTTGTGATTCTGAAAACCGATCTGTCATTATTTAACAGTAAATATTATTACAAACAAAATGATTTTGTGTAACAAGATTCAGGCACGGCTGCGAACTGACGCGAAGTGCTCAGCTTTCATTGGTCGATACAGAACGCATTCGGGCGTTGAGGAACGGGGAGCGGGTACATACAGGTCATTTTAGAGCACATGATCGATCTTACCAGACGCGGCCGGCGCCCCGCACGTCGACTGTTTGAACATACATAGTTATAAACTAACTGCTAGACATACCAGTATATGTAGTGCACTGTTTATGTTATTTTAACTTCCATTTAACTTTAATATTAACTATTAATATTTTCATGAACTATCTCTCAAGTCTTATATAAACGAAATTCTTCAAACAAACAATCTATTTCAATATGGGTTTTGCTATAATGTGTTCTTAAAGCTGTATCTGAGGTATCTTACTAATACGTTATAAAATAAATTGTAACGTTGTCTTATTGCAATCTCGTTGAGATATTAAGAAAAAGGATAAAGTGAAATAGGAGATTATTATTTAATTATTTCATGTAATCCGTAATTTTTAATAGTCTGCTTTATTAATACTCAAAATACGAAGAAATGGATTGGTAAATTTATGGAAAATTGATTAAAGGTTTCAATGATATATAATTATTCAGGTGTAAATAAGTAATGTCTTGGCCCGACTTGTTTGTTTGGCGAAGTTTGGAGTTTTTTTGGAGTAGTTCACGCCGCGATTTCGCTATACTCGTCGTGAAAATTTCAATAGCATTTACAAAATTATATATAATAGTAGTCATGAAACACGAAAGTATAAATACAAAGTTCAATATTGACTTATTCGTATAAAAAACAGTAAAAAAATATTGAGATTGATAAACGAGGTAAAATGACACTTTACTGACAATATATTTATATTAAAATGTCCTAGTTTCATAAACCCTTTACAAAACACAATACAAAGTGTCAGTAATGAAAAAATGTTATATTAAACAACTAGAAAATGGAAGTCATAACAATGTTTTATACTTTTTTTTATTTTATTTTTATCAAAGTAGAAACAGCATCTTTTCATTGTGTAATTAGATTTAGTGTTTAATTATATTAACAATAAGCTATTTATACTGTTGTAAAATTTTTAATTTTAATTAGAATAATTGTTGTGAATTTACCCTTATTAATTATGTAACTTATTAAAGGTTTAATGCCTACAGAAAAAATATTATTTTTTATATTAAAAGAAATATTGTAAATTTAGAACAATGTTCTGAATTATACAGCGATATTTCTATTTTAATAAAAAAAAAAATATTATAGTTTTTGTAATTTAATGTAAATAGTTATCTGATTTTATTATTTATTTCATATTAAGCAGATATATAAAATGAACATTTTCATCAAATATTTAGTAATTGCATGCAATTAAACAAATTAAGTTTAAAATACTTTAAAAGCTACCTTTCTCATTAACTTTTATACAAAATAGCTGCTGCAGCAGGAAATTGCTCTATTACCAACATTACTTTGGTGCTAACAACGTTATTACGAAAATATATTAATGAAAAAACTTCACACAAATGAAAATACATATATGAAATAAAAAAAAATATTAATCAGCACTTTATAAATATTATATTGAAATTTTTATAATACGGCTTTAGAATTAAAATGTATATTTTATTAAATATAGAATTAACAATATTGAAACAGGATTTGAACTCACAACCTCTGTCGATTAGAAACAGTTCTTACAGTTGAGCAACCGTATCGCTGACTGCGTCTATGACTTTAGCATTATTTAAAAAACAGTCTAAATTGTACTGACTGAAGGACAATAAAAATTAAATATGCTTTATAATGGCTATACATAGTTATAAATGTTTTCAAACATTAACAATATATAATTATTTGGTTGTGCTTGTGTAAATATTGTTGGAACTCACCTGACTGGTTTCGAACCCATATTCATGAGTTACGGAGCCCTTATTCATGAGCTCGGAACATGGCGTCATCACAGCATGAACAGTTCATGTTTGAGGTCAAAACTAATCAGGCAAATTTCAATGATAGTAACGTGAGTATCGACTGATAATGATATATAACAATAATCAAAGATCACGACAGTTTCAATACAAAAATATAACTATACGTATATCTGTTCAGAACAACCTCTTTAATCAGGGAGAAATCACAATGTTTCAGAACATTCATCGTATCAGCTCTCTTGATAATTACTCCAGCATCCCACATCGAACATCAGCCGCTAACGGAAATGTATTTTTAATTAAAATAGCATACAAATTAACAAAACCATGCTTTTACAATTAACCTGAAGCTTTACCAGACTTATTGTTTAAAACATATTTGAAAATGAAATCTGTTGATAAATTAATTAAATAATGAACATTTTATTAAATGTTTTACTTGTTATCATTATTTTATCTATTTTCTAATACTGCTGCTTTTAATTAATTATAAAATCATTCTAAACCATTTCTGAGAAGTAGAAATTAGAAGAGGGTTTTGTGTATAAAGATTAGGTAAAAGTAAAACAGTCTGCAAAAGTTTTCCTACTCTTATTATTTGTCTAAATTCATAACTGCAGAGTTATGTGGGTCCTCCAGCACAGAGTACATCTGGATATTCTGTAAACCAACTGTCATCGCCATTTTGAGATGTCGTAGGATCGATGTCGGACACAACGATCAATAATTGAATTGAATACAATATATCTTTGGAACATTAACTATATTAATATTAACACACACAATTACAATTTCATTATTTATTTTTCTTTTCTATTTTAAATCAATATCAGTGATTACTTGTGTATATCAAATGGAGTGTCAGCTGGATTATTTTGATATAATACCATACACAACACTTATTTAATTAATCATTGAAATATTCTTTATAAAAAGTTTTTGAGGAGATATTTTTTTTCATCTCATTTAATTTACGAAACACTTTTCAAATAAAAATTCAATTTTTTTGTAAATATTCTACTCTTATTCGTCAACAGTTTTGCAAGGGTGTCAAAGATAACAAAATGAAAATTAAAATGACCTATAATATAAAAGTAAACGAAATATTATTAAATTAAATGGCGATGCTAACGACAGTGTTTATTTAAATATACATTAATAATACACCTACGAATATAGTTTCGAAAATAATGTTATATTTTGAAAATATAATATAAGTTTTATTAGATTCGTCATTTAAGGTAGATTAAAAATGTTGTTTACATTATATAATTCAAATACATACTTTAGAAGATATATTACATTCAAGTTTCATGGCATCGAAAAATTAACTCAACAATGCTCTTTCCTCGTTACACCGGTGGCGCTGGTCCCCCGGCTTACTGTCTCATGGTGGCACATGATATATATATACCAGGGTATGTAGCGTGTGTTGCGTCCAATGGCTACCAAAGTCTGTGTATTGCATCAAAATAAAGGCCAAAAAGGATCACGGATACCGACATCTGATTGAATAATTTTTAAAAACTTTTGCATTTATTTCTTTGATATAAGATGGCAACGGTTTCAGTATATATAGTAATTGCTTTAACAATATATTAGTGAGTATCATAAAATATTGTACCGAAATTCATGCAGGCGAAGATGCGGGTAGAAACTAGTAAATTGTAATAGTGAATGTGCGCTGTTTTGTTTTTTGTGTTATTATCTATTAGACTTGGCTTTGAGATCGTCGTTGTGTGGGGTCGAGATATATCAGTCTGTATGACGTCACTATAGTATATTTAAAGATTCTCTGTCTATACGAGTATAATAAAAGTCCATATAAGAACACATATTTTCTGAGTATTGTAATAAAAACACATATCAACTTTATTACTATAATATCAAAGGTGAAAATTGTACAATATGACCTACCTTATTGCATTCAATAATACGCTCCATTTGTCAAAACTTTTCTGATATACGTCTCTTTCAACTCATTACTTTATTTGACTTTATTTTTGCCGTCAAAATTTTAAGAAATAAAGCTCAAAGGCCTTGTCCAAAATATAAAAAAAAAGTTTTCATTCTTACATTCTAATAAATATTTGACTTTGAGGAATTTAATTAAAAAATTTAGTACGCTTCATAAAATGAAATAATATCCTCGAGTGATTTCAGGACGAAGCCTTGTATTCTTTTTTCTTCTGATATAGTAATTATTTTTACAGACTTAACTTGCATGTATTTCTTTGATATATATATTGTCTTTTTTTTATTAATATCTTAGTGAATATATAAATATATGTTCTTATAATATTTATGCATTGTACACAAAGACATAATGCCAGATTATTTATATATATAGGAAAATATTAATGACTGTGAAAATCAATAAAATACATATGAAAATTGTAGTGACCTATAAAACCTGTGATGTGTAATTTTCTTAAATTTATATTTTAATCTCGTAGACGATAAAAGCGAGGGTAGAAAATGTTTCCTTTTACTTTTATTAATAACAGCATGTTCACTTTGTTATCTCTGACACGCTGGCAGACTCTTGACCAATGACAGTGGAATATTTGCAAAAATGTATAATTTTTATTTGAAAAGTGTTCCGTTAATCAAATGAAATGAAAAAATTATCCCCTCATAAAATCTTTATGGAGAATAAGAATATAATAATTAACTAAGTATCTGTATAACTAACGGTAAGTTTGGTATCAAAATAGGGCCAGTTGAGACTCCATTTGAAATACACAAGTGATCACTGATATTGATTTAAAATGAAAAAGAAAATACACAATTGTATAATAATTATATGTTAATACTAATGTAGTTAATGTTGCAAATTATATTGTGTTCAAAATAACTATTGATCATTATGTTTGTTTCCGACATCGATCCTACGACATCTCAAAATGGCGATGACAGTTGGTTTACAGAATATCCAAATGTACTCTGTGCTGGAGGACCCACATAACTCTGCAGTTATGAATTTAGACAAACAATAAGAGTAGGAAATCTCTTGCAGACTGATTTACTTTTACCTAGTCTTTATACACAAAACCCTCTACTAATTTCTACTTCTCAGAAATGGTTTAGAATGATTTTATATTTAATTAAAAGCAGCAGTATTAGAAAATAGATAAAATAATGATAACAAGTAATACATTTAATAAAATGTTCATTATTTAATTAATTTATCAACAGATTTCATTTTCAAATATGTTTTAAACAATAAGTCTGGTAAAGCTTCAGGTTAATTGTAAAAACATGGTTTGTTAATTTGTATGCTATTTTAATTAAAAATACATTTCCGTTAGCGGCTGATGTTCGATGTGGGATGCTGGAGTAATTATCGAGAGAGCTGATACGATGAATTTTCTGAAACATTATGATTGCTTTCTGATTAAATATGTTATGTACAGATGTAAAAATATCTTTTTTATTATAATATTTTATAAACCTAAGAAAATTGCGTTGAAAAAAAGTTTATATTTTTAATATAAGACTAATTACGTTGAGTCAATCGTGGAAAATAGAGTCATAATAAAGATTGTAACATTGTAGTAGATTTTCAATTGTCTAGTATTTTAAGTCAATATTCTGGTTTTAGCAGAAACGCCTAAAGTTCCTAGTAGGAAAGATTTTTGCGATCTCTTATCGTTATATATCAGTCATTTTTTATAACACCATAATAAACTGTACACCTAAACCTTTCTGAGGAATCACATTATCTGTTCGTGAAAACCGTACGAAAATCTGTTAAATAGCTTTTGAGTTTATCGCGTTCATACTGACAGACGCGGAAGAAAACTACATTTTTTAGTATATATGTATTACATTAGATAGCGATATATTAAATATATCTATTTTACAGATTTACTTAAATGTTAGTTACTTTTAATTTGTAATATTTAGATGTTAAACTGCCATCATATTCCCGGGCATACAAGTTGCGACTACGTGTCAATTAGTCAATAGATATTTTAAATATCCTATCGCCAAAAAACGATATCTTTAAGGTTGAAATAGTTGAAAATACTAATTAAAATGTATGAATTTAATTTCTTAAACAATACTATTAAATTTACTTTTATAAAAGTAGTAAATATATATTTAATATTATATATCTGAATAGAAATGAAAATCGAACCAAATTTATTATAATTTCTTATCTCTTGCCATTTTCTTCTCTTTGATATTCTGAAATTAACGACTAAGACTTCACTTATTGATGTTCCGCACTCCAAGGAATTTTGTTACTACGTAAAATAGATAAATCAGTTTATATTAAGATTTACATTTTATAATCATTGAAAATCTTTAAACACAACATTTCTAAAATATTTTAGTAGATTGTGACGTTGATAAAAAAATAAAAGGTAATGTTGTTTCGGCCAAAATATGGCAGAAACTTTTGCGTTTTTTAGAAGAAGTTTTAGTTGAAACTCAGTTAAAGTTTTAGTTGAAGTTCAGGCTTCAAATTAAACCTGTTTGGTTAGACTAAAAATATCTAATATGACGTATATATTTCACAGATGTGATATATTTTTCACAGATTAAAAATAGTAAATAACTGTAAAGTATTAATATCTTGCGAGTGCAATATCTATTGACGCTGGCACTTGAGACAGAATAGTTATTGTTCGTGAGCAATATTGAATACAATGTAACTAGAGTAACTTATAACAGTGTTATTACTACTATTTGAAGATTTCACATTATATGTAAATACCTTCATTCCACTATGTATAGAAAAACAAATAAATAAAACATTCTTTGCATATTCTTTATATGATTAACTTTTAGTTGATTAGAACACTAGTATATTTTTTTGAAGTATATTGTTTATTGTATATACTCATGGATTGGAATTTGCCCGACTAGTTTCGAACCCATTTGGAGTCCTTATTCATCAATTGAGCATGGCAGAATCGCGACTTGAATGAGTTCATTCTAGTCGGGCTAATTCCGATATTTATTGCGTGAGTACAGCCGGATAATTACTTATAATAGTAGACATGGATCACGGAAATTTAAATTCATATTATTTTAATAAACTATACTGAAGCATTTGGAAACGTTTCAAAGAAAATAAAGTAATTAGACCTATTCTAAAATGTCTAGAAAAATATTGTTAAATACTAGCGTGGCCAAAACTAAAACTTAAACCCCTTACTAATGAAATTTTTTTATCCAGTATAACATATTCTTTGTTTTGTCACTTGCACACATTGGACGTAAAACGTTAGTGAGAGAGTGACAAAACAGTGAATAAGTTCTACTGAGTATAAATATTTTAATTCGTGAGGCAGTAACGATTTTGGAAAAATAAAAAATGTTTTGTATGCTTGTAAATCATTTTTACGCTATTGGACGGATATTGATGGAAATTCTTTCCATTTTAGGTTATTGATTTAGTCTCTAAATAGGTCTCTAGAAAAAAAAGCTTATTTTTACAGGAAAATATAAAATATATTTTTACTAAAAAAACAAGATGGTTTTAAAGACATTTACTGGTGTTACCTTATTATCTGAAACATCAAGGCTAGATTTACGGGATAAAAATGAACATAAAATAATAAATATAAACGTATATGGACTTTTATAAATGAGAAGGAATGCAGACAAAGTCGCAAGTATCAGTTAGTGTTTTATCAAACTCGATTTGTGCAATTAGATACAACTGACCCGGGGTAAACATTCCTTAATAATCAGTTGGTATGAATTTATAGCAAATATAGCCATCATAAGGAAAATTATAAATGTTTATAAAACTTTTTTCATCTTATAAATGATCTAGATTCTTCACTTTATATCAGAAAATAAAAATAAAAATAAAAGAAAATATTTAATATAAACGGATCGACCTCTTACTCGTGTAACTGGAAATAAAAGCAGAATAATAATACTATTGCTGCGAAAAGTACAAAGCAAAAAGTATTTATATTTACTTTATGATATTATATTAATAATCACATATGTAATATTAATCCTTTTTTGAGATTTCATCATGATTGACTTATTTGTTTATGGAAATCTCATTTTCATGTAGTTATTTCTAAATGCTACATTCATATGTTATATTATTCCTAATTTTGAATTAGTAGTTACCAGCGCCAAAATATATAATACTATAATATTAAAAAATTTTTTTTTCGATGGTTTAAATCTTTGTGATAAATTCAATTAACGTTATGTGAGATAACGTTTTTTCCATAAAAATATATTTTATCAATAATACTACCGCCATTTTGTTTTTTATTTTAAACGTGTTCTGAAATCTCTGTTATTCTGATTTGTTTATTTTTTGACAGATCAGGATTATATATTATTAATAACGCAAATAAATTGAATCTTCAACGTGGATGTTTCGCGCAGGTTTCTTTAATTATGTTATTTGATATAAGTTGATACAGATTGGTTTTCAAAAGGTTTTATAAGATTTCAATTTGATATATACGGAATATTTGTCAATGGAAACTCATTTTTTACGGTTATATATTTCACTAATATTATACACTAGCTGATACTTGCGGTTCCACCGGCGGAGAAATGATTTTCTTTTATTTGAATATCTAAGAATAGTAGCATAATTCTAGATAGTCTATGTATAGCCTTCTTCATGAACTTAATTTTATTTTAATTTTATTTTTTATAAGGCATAACTACAGGATTAGATTAAAATTTAAGATTACATACTTATAACTATAGATACATGTTAAATTTCAACCGACACACACTTAAACAATAAAAACATTAACAATTTAATATATCTGTACTATAAGTCTATTAATAATAAAAAAACAATAAAAATAATAATCAAATAATAAACTACAAAATAAAATCAAATTTACGGAATACGGAAGTATCTATGCTTTAAATCGCATTACATTTACTTAAACTAAACAGGCAGACTGTGCGTTGATGTCGAAATTTATACCTATTTCATTATGAGCTCGACACATTCTAAACACTGGATAATTATAAGAAACGTTATTGCGACATAAACGTACATGGAATAGATGATGCGTACGAGTGCTTCCTATTTTTAGCGAAAAATGGCTGAGTAACTATTTTAACAACAACAACATTGGCTGTAACATTAGTGTCCCATTTGACATTGATGATTTTGAAGTGTAGCAAAATCTTGATTCCTACGTCTCGAGGCAAGGGAGGTTAAGCCAAATAACTGAAGCCTGCCTGAACTTGCTTATCCCTTATGTATTTTCGAAAATGAGCACGTTTAAATACAAACTTTTCCTCTTTTGTAATATTAGTATAGGTTTAAATCTCTGTATATTAAGTTCATCAGATACGCATAATTTGAAAGATTAGTATAGCATTTAAAACAGACGACATTATTATCAAAATATTTTTATCCAGGAAAAATGATTATCCTTGAAAAAAACATGCAGCCTCCATCCGTAAGCAGGGCGTTTTCATTGTCTACCTAGTTATTAGTTCTTTAATGTAATTTGGTACCCAAATGTAATTCAATATTCCAAATTTCTTTTTTAGTCAGTTTTCTGAAAGTGATGTTAAGAAGAACATTATGGCGATCAAATCCGATATTGTTGGTTCTGGCTGTATTACCTGTAAGGTGATCATTCTTATTCTTTCTATAATAACTCCTCCATCTCCACATCCATCTTTAATAATTCCATAAACACCAACAGTTTTGTTTTCCAAAAATATGGCAAGACGTTCAGATAATACCATTACCTAAAAACTAAATTCATTATCTTTTTCTGATTTTCGTCCTATATCTATTCTCTTTTTACACTAATTCGTTCGCCATTGAAGTAGCCTGTCAATGAACTACTTACCTCTATCCATCAAATGTATGAAGTCCCAGACCGCTTTTAAAATGAAAGTCAAGGAATTTTATATTAACTCACTTTCGTCTCCCTAAAACCCTAGTATCCCTTCACAAAGTTTATTCCCAAGTCATCACCATGACAATTTTCATGCATGTATATATCGCACCTTCAGAATGAAAATGCCACAATTCAAAAAAATCTTAAATTGAGTTAAACACATAAATAGACCTAAAATGAAATTGTTGATGTAACAATAGTTCAAACATAGCCATATTCGGGTGAGAACAGGACAAAAGTGTTATATCCGTCTCTTTCTTATATGCCATTTAGACGGGTTGCATCGGGAGGGAAACGACGCTATCAGCGTTGTTTTCGCATCGATAAGTGCAAGACGTCGCCAAGACAGCCGAGTAGTGACCGAAAGCTTATTACGTCATTTTCATTCCGAAAAAATAGATAACATTTCTTTCACATTTTAATAAGGAAACGACCTAATTAACTTTGTGGTTGTTTTCTTCAGATTTATTGAATAACATTAATGACTTATTCAGATTTGGCGCATTTTAGTACTTAAGGCACAAGTACTAAATTTGACCTATTATAAATTAAGCCTTTTTTTTATTTCTCAAATTATTATTTTTTAGTCTCATTGATTATTAGGCCATATTTTTATTATTTTTTTAGATAAAAAGTCAACGTATTAGTTACTGTGTCATTACACAACTACAGTGAGCCGGCAATTTTGACGAAAGGTCATTAATTAATTACATTTTAGTTTTAAACGAGAAGAAGGAGGGACATTATAATAGATAATGCATTAATATAATTAGTATTTCGTATGAATATAATTGACTTAATTACCAAATATCTTGAAAGCGAAATAAGTTTTTATTTAAATTAATTAGAATATAATCGTCTGTTATTGTGTAAGTTGTGATTAAAATCGTTCCTCGAAGTGTGAGAATAAAGACTAAAAACTCTTTAAGACTCATGTGAAATTTTTATCACGTTAGTGTTTCATCTTTTGCGAGGTTTCAGCAGCCACTGAAATGGAAAACCAAAAAGAAAACTTATATCAAAATTTCACAGTTATTCATCAAGCACTGAATGAAATGACGAAAAGAGACGACAATATTTTTGAACATTATTATAGTGTTCAACTATAATTTCTACCCTTGTGGGTAGAAATTATAGTTGCCGTTTTCAATCTGGCAAAATATTTGCCAACAACAATGCTATAGTTTGTTTCATAATTTCAGGATTCTGCAATGAACAATATTATGGAAGACAACTTTTTTTTAAATTCCTCATCGTTTATTGAAAACTCCCCACAAAGTACAAAAGCAGACAACAGCAACATTTTCAACCAGACAATTTCTCAATAGCGACATGATACTTAGGACAATGAGTCGATTTTTAATCAAAACATACTCACCAACAGACCTGTTCAGAGTAAAAGAATATCTTCTTCATCTTGTTCAAGTTCATCGTGGTCTAGTACTAGCTCTTCAACGTCAAATTCATTCAATACGAGAAACACACAAAATAAGCATTCTACTCTAATCACCACTCTTACTGTGGATGGTGCAGGTATCAGCAAATTAGCTACAAGAAGGGGAAGAACTATTTCCCAATTAAGTTATTGCGTATCACCTGTTAACGGTCCGGAAAGTGATGTGGATCTTAGTGACAATGATCCCACCTTTCCAGACCCTAACGAACTTTGTTGTCATAGAAATTTGTCCTCATCTTCGACCTATTCAATACCTGTTACACTCGATAATGAGATACATCTGCCTGGGCCTCGTAAGTCAAGGACACGGTAGCGTAATCCTTCGTCTTGTAAACAAAACGAGGGATCACTAAGGGAATTACGCAACAGAGGAAACTGTTACAAGTCTTTATCAAAATCTAAAAAAGAAGTCCCTGCCCGTTTTTTAAAAAGCTCATGTGCTCCATGTCCATTGAAATGCCCTGACCAAATGAATGAGTACCAAAGTTCAATGATTTTTCAATCATATTGGAACCTTGCAAGCACAGAATTTAAAAGATCTTTCATTAGTTCTTGCATGATGGAAATTAAACCCAAAAATAAATACACAAATGCTGAAAAGCCCAGGGCACCAAAAAATGCGTTTTTCTTCACTGTCAATAATCAGAAAAATCGAGTTTGTAAAACATTTTTTATAAGTACCGTAGTTATAACCGAAAGACAGGTAAGAACTACAAAAGCAAAAATGAATGGAAACGGATTTATAACTGAAGATCCAAGGGGAAAGCACACTAATAGAAAAAAAAATTACAAGCCTATTATAACAGATATTGAAAACCATATTAATTCAATTCCTAAGATAGAAACACATTACTTAAGGGCCTCCACATCTAGGAATTTTATTGAAGGAGGCAAGACTATAAAAGATCTTTGGAGAGATTTCTCAGAAACAAGAGATTCAGATTGATTGTACAGCCAGTAATCAACCTAAAGTTGATTACTGGCTGTACAATCAAATTTTTAATAACAATTTTAACTTAGGATTTTATCAGCCCGAAAAAGATTGTTGTGATCTATGTTTGGGGTACCATATGGCATCCGTTGATTATAAAGCTCAATTAAAAGAAAAATATGATACTCATTTAAATGAGAAAGACCTTTGTCGCCTTGAAAAGAAGAACGACCGAGGAAACATGAATGAAGTAAATATATGCACCTTGTATGAGTTGGCTAAAAAAATTGATAAGAAAACAAAAAAAGAACAGGAAGTTGAAAAAAAGCAAGATAAAGAGAGCACTAAAGAGAATACATGTGCCTACGCGGATGTATTTAATTATTTCTGGGACGAAAGACAAGGGAAAAGGGGGGCCAATGAAATAGGATCGTGCATATTTAAATATTTAAAAAGTATCAGTAAAAAATATCCAGATTAAAAATTTAATGTAACTTTTTATTCGGGTAATTGCTCCGTAAAGTTTTGCTATTGTATGATTAAATTTAGTAATTGTAAAACAAAGTAAAGATTATTTTTTGTTGTTTTCAGTGATAATTGCAGATTTTTAAATATAATGTACACACTACAACAATTTTCTAAAAAAGTTCCTAGTGAATCTCGTTTAGTTATAGGCGTTGAAAATTTAATTATAAGTTTTTAAGACTTGTGTTTTAGTTATTTTTAACCAATACCAAAATATTTTATTATATTATTGCATGATAATTTTTTTTTAATCATTTTTTTTGTGACATTTTTGTATTTGAGATTTCTATTATCTATATTCACTAGATGTAAGAGTTTTTAATGAACAAAGATCTCATAATTTTATTAAAGTATTGATGATTGTATGTAACTCAGTCTAAGATATTTTATACTTATAATAATTTTGATTCTGTTTTCAAAACATTAATATTAATAAAAACTAAAAAAAAATATTTTCCTTATGACACATTTTCAACCTTGGTATCATTATAATATTTATAAGAAAAAAATGACCCATACCTGAAAACGTAATAAAATTCATAATGTTTTAAAAACGAAAATGACGTAACGCTTAAAATTTCACTTTTAAAGCATTTATTTCGGACTAAAAAAGACGCATTTCCCAATCCGTTATATTTAAAACAATTTTATCAGTCTGAGAATGACTGTTAAAATAAAATATCTTTTTTCCTATATTATACTTTTTAATTATAGGGTTCATTTATTGCATTATAATAGCCGAATAACTTATTTACAATTTGCAGCACTAACATGGGCTCTAATGTAAATATTTAAGCAATAATAAACGAAAGATTACGCAAGAGTCAACATTCTAAAACTTGTTTTGCGTTTTCCCGAAAAGTTGCTTTTTTGAGTTGCGTCGTTTTCATCCTGAGGGTGCGATATATTATTTATGTATAAATACATGTGTCTGTTATATTTATATATAACGATATTTTATTGTATTTGTATAATTTAGTCTACGTATGTATATCCATAATTACTTTTAGTGTACCTTACTCCACGTTTGTACCTCATGTCCTCTACCCAAAGGTTGCCGCGAAGAGATTGCTTATTAGCAATAAGCCTTCTGTAGTTGTCTGTTTTTTTGTTTTATTTTCCCTTGTTTTTTCTTTTTGTACAATAAAGAATATCTATCTATCTATAAATATAATAGTTTTATAATATTAGTAAAGATATATTAAACATTTCATAAATCCCGTTTAAAAATACTAATAACGATTCGGTTTCCAGATAGATTAGTTTCATCAGGTTTCTTCTGGTGGTTCTTAGGGTACCTATTTTACAAATTTTATAAGTTTTTTAGGAATCCTATCCTATACTAATTGTGAAAATTATTAGGATAGGTTCAAGGGCGTCATAAGATAGGGCAGGAGGGGGCATTTGCCTTCGTTATAATATTGGTATTGACTTAAAACTACACTTTTTTTTTTGCTATAATTTATTTGTAATAATTATGAACATCAAAATATCTACTGTGCATTGCAATCTTACGTTCCGATAGCAATAGGTATTTGCATTTTTCGTTGTTTTTAAATAAGTTCCTGGAAAAAAACTTTTACTTCTTGTGCTAGCTCCCCCCCAATGGAAATTTGAAATGACGTTTCTAGATAGGTTATGAAAGTATTCGTGATTAAGTAAACCATGGCGTTCCTATTTCATATTATGAAGATGATGAGGATTAAGGACTTTAGCGCTAACGGATACCACAGATTTACAAATATTTAGAAGATGATGCACGATATGATGTAATCGTTTACAGACTTCTTCAAGGCTTATTGTTTACAGTATAAATATAATCTAGGCTTTTCGAATAACTTTGAAATAATGCATGTCAAGAAAGCTGACTTTCTGTCGCCAGTTCTTTTCAGGTTAGTGATAATTATCATTCCGAGCTGGTGGTAGCTTTGACAATGAGAAGATGTTTTTTTTTTAACTTATATTCAGTAAAGATTTGTGTATTAATTCATTCGATACCACAACGTAAAGCCATAGGTTCCATTTTTACACATTCAGGCAAATTGGGGTAAATTACACCCCTTGGCCAAAAATCCTTCGACAAAATGTCGATTAGTTGGGTCGGGACTCGGGTATACATAATAATACACTAAAAATAAATTTCAAACGGCCGCAAATAAATGGTATTTTTTTTATCATATAAATAATAATAAAAAGTAATATATAAAATATGAAATTACTTGAACATAAACGATGCCCTTAATAACCTCAATGAATCCCAAACTATATAAGTTAGTATTGGATAAAAAAATATATATTTACAGAAGAAATTGTATATTCAAATCGATTTAACTCGGTAATAATACACCATTAGGACTCAATTCAGCATTAAGATTTATTGTAAGAAATAATTACGATACTCAAAGAGAACTCTGAATCAAGATACTTGTAGAGGACTGGTAAGAGGTCGACTTATTGATATATGACCTCTATATACTGGTTGAATGCCTTATAATATTTCTGTTTACTTGGAAGTATGGTCTTTAAGTAGATTCAGTAAAATTAATTGGGTTTCCTAAGTGTACTTTTCAAATGAAAATAGACCGTTTTTTTTAAATTAATAAGCAAGAGCAAATATTTGTTTTCGTACGCCGAACTCCAATTTAAGTTTTACCGTTAAGTATGTTTTTCTTCACTCTGCAAAAACTTTATGTATACTTAGAGAACAATGAAAATTACTGAAAATTAATTAACTTTTAGTATTTTTAATTTTACCTTTTAACTACGGAAATTATGTTAAATGCAAAGTGTATGCAGTGACCTAAATGATTCAAATTACATAAACTGTTGGATATGGCAAGATTAATATTTATTTATTTTATTTATTTAAAACTTTATTGTACACATTCCATTTCTTTAAACATATACATGAAAATAAAACAAAAGGCGAGCTTTTCTCTATACCCATAAGCGAGAGTATGCGTGCGTAATGTAAAATACACAGACAAAGACGCTTAAAGAATAAACTTAGACAATAAAACTTAAAGAAAGAAAGGACAAAGGATCAAAAATAAACAAAATTAAACTGATACCATATAACATATTACGATCAATGAAATATTAGATAATAAGAGTTAGTAAAAGGAAGATTGTCCAAAAAGTCTAACCAAAGTTTCACTCAATCTGAAACACGGTTTCGATTAGATTCTCATGAAGGACACGTATGAAAACCTATATAAAATCTCTGAGGATGTTTCTGTTTCGTCATTTAAATCGGACATGTTTCCAAACAGAATTTTGTACTTAATAAAATTCTTTTCACTTTGCAGTCCTTTATATTGTAATTATTAGGAAACACCGATTCTGGTAAAGAGTTCCAAAGTTTCTTCGTCCTTACAAAGAAAATGAAAGCGAAACACTTTGGAACTCGATAGTAAATTTATGTGTTCTTGCTGAGGTGATTGAGAGGAGCTAGGGAAATCAAGTTGTGTATAATAGAGTTATCTATTGCATACTCTCCGAAATGTATCCGATGAAAATCCGACCGACAAACTAGCAAAATTGAGGCGATGTTCCAGACTCCGGCATTTAGTCATAACAAAGATTTATCAACTACTAGCTTCTAAGCTCTCAATCGATTCTAATACTGGCATTTTACTGATATATTCCATAGATCCGAGCAGTATTTCATGCACGACCGAACTTGTACTTTAGAAAGGATGAGCAGCTACCATTCCTGTTTGAAGTTTCGATCCAAAATCAAGAGAATACCAAGTTTTTTAGCAGCCAATTGAACTTTAAACTCAACGTGAGAATCTCAATTAAAAGACAAGTTTAGACTGACAGCAAGAAGAACGAAGTGGATTGTGATCTTCCCAGGCACATTCCAAAAAGTCGGGGAATTACCTTTTTTGGTACCGAATAGACATACCTGGGTCTCCGATTCATTAAACGGAACCAGATTGGCATCAACCCATTAGGAGACTGTCGAGAGAGAAAGGTTTATGCACTCGACCATGGCCTTTCTGAGTGACTGGAATTTGACGGCACTGGCTCGATCGTTAGATCTTCAAAAGTATGTCTTCGTAAACTCACCTAAAGTATACCGGGCTTAGGTAAATTGTTTGTGTACAGTAGGTCCCTTCACGGACACCGGCATTATTTGCATTTCGATAACCTTATGTATTGTAAAAGTGAATAACCTATTTAATAAACCTACACTATCATCAGTTAATTTCTAGAACGTACTTAAAAAGGCGACATAAGGAGGTTCGTTTCAAATTTGGTTACGTTAGCTACCCGCTCCTCTAAGTGGGTCTAAGCATTTTATAAGGTTTAAGGAAACTTACAGACGGGTCGTTAGTCTCAGACACTGCAATATTGCACGTCTATTGCAACTTGATGAGCTCGAGTGCCGGTGAATTCATGCAATACTAAAACTATATCTCTGGCTCTTTTCAATTTAATTAAATAATAATTTGCGATTCTACAATGCCTCCTTTATTAAAGCTTTTTTTTTCACTTCTTGATATTTCATCTAAAATCTAAAATAGCAATATATATTTCGATTCTGATCAACAATGTGTAAATGTTCAAAACGCGCAATGAAGATACTATTTTCTGTTGTTTCTGCAACATACCAATTGATTTATTTCCATCTAAAGATTTATATAGCTATAGCTATTTAGTATCGACACTGATAGATTTATGATAGATTAATCCAGTGAGATCAACAACGCTGAAAGAATATGTGTAACAAAAGGACAGAACCTCAAAAAGCCATTAATATTTATTACCCGCATTTATGAAACATAAAAAATTTATGAGAAGGTAGAAAGGCTGCATATTCTATCGTTTATGGGTCACCTTAAGTAGAGCTTTAATTACATAAGGAGATTTATAGACGCTAATGAAACCGGATGATAGCCTGCTTTTAATTAGAATTTGTATCGGTTTCTTAATATTATTTAATATTCTAATATAAAAATAAGATATATAATTGTTTTATTACTAAATTTGCGCTAAATAAGTTATTGTTTTTTTCTTTAATTATTATAAACATTACGTTTTTTTTATTGTCGCTTTTTTTCTATTCCTCTGAATCTCAAAATATATATTAAGAAATTTGTATGCGAGTACTTCTACTATTCAAATCTTGGATGTCTTCTTTACTAATGCACTGAATCTAAAAATATATTTAGATAGTCATACATTACAGTCATAATACTAGTAATTTCCTTCCATATGTTAAAACAAAGAAAGTAATATAGGGAAGTTGTGTCTTAGAATAGAAAATATATTAATATTTAAGTCATACGCTAACGTTCTTCAGACAGCTTAATACAGCTTAAAATACTATTTTCCTTAATTTCATGAAGATATTTAGTTTATCTTTACTTCTTTATACGAATTTATTTGTTTATTTTATCACACTTTTCAAAACAATTAATATAATAAAGAGGCAGTAATTGAATTTGCAACTCTGATGCAGCGTTGCGGTGCGAAAAATTTAGCTATTGCTTTTGAAAAAAGCACTTTTACCGCTTTTAAAAAATTATAACTTACATTTAGACACATAAAACTTAAACTTATTATGATTACTTTTTAAAGCTTCAAATCACATGAATTATTTATTTTAGAACATTTTGTAGAAATAGCACAATAAAACTATTTTAAAGAACAGATATGAACCTAAGCTGGAAACTAAAAAATAATACAAAACCCCCGCATTCATACATTAACAATACACTAGAACATTTCTTTGTCGCATTCTCTTCGAAAAACTCACACCACATTCAAGGTATGAGAGCGAAAAACTCAAAATATCAGACCGGAATACAGATTGTACATGAATTTTTAATCTACATTTTTAACGTGAAATTCTTGTATTCTATGCTAGATATTAATTTAGTAAAAAAAAAGTTTGCAGAATTGTTTTACGTGCTAGTGTCGTAATGTATACTTTTTTGGGTTCCATTTTCTCGCGACTTGATAATGCAATTAGTTACTTTTTGGTACCAATCGATGCGTGTTTCTGTATTTTGGATAAGCTGATTAGTTATATTAAATACCTAATTTTTTTTCTATTTCAAGAAAATGTTAAACTTTACGATTTATATTATCAAAGATAAATTAGAGTATTATCTAGTCATCTAATTATCAAATGATAAATAGGATTTAAAAAAATAAAATGAATATAACATTTTTGTTTATTTGTACTAATATTTTTTGTAGTTTATTAATACAATTATACATAAGCTTGAAAATTCACTTCCAACTACCAGGAACATTGACTGTCCGAAAAACCATAAAACGTTCCAAATCAAACACGAAATGGAGTTACACAAATATCCAGAAATCCGTTATAACAAGACCAATATTGAATTACCGGTCATATAACTTCACACTTATTGAAGCGAGATCATGTTATGGTTGCAGGTGGAGGGTGAGCGCGGGGCGCGCGGTGAGGGGTGATGCCGGTGCGCAAGGGGCTGCTCGCGCCCCAGAACACCTTCCTCGATACTATAGCCACACGCTTCGATGGCACACGTAAGTTTACTTATTTATTAAATTCAATCCCTTAGGAAAAGACACTTTACTACTGAAAATGAAAGCTACGAGGGTGCCAAAACCCTGATGTGAGAAGAACCACTCAAGAAACTCAGTAGGGTATTTTTTTATTGCGATCACTGTTTCACAAACCTCTAACTAAAACCAACTAAACCTATCATAATTTCACCAAAGACCTTAGTATCATGGAGTTTTATTCACGGTCTTTTCCATGGACATAGGCTTTGGAACCTTGAAACTAGTAATTGTAGCAAGTGGTATCTACTCCCATCTAAGTATATACTCCATATTCTGTCAGTTTGTCAGTTTGTTTGTTTGGTGTCACGTCACCGAAACTCATCGACACGTCATTGAGACACATGCAATACATCAATCGAAAGCTCTTGATGAGAGAAAATTAATGGTAACAATTTATACCTCCTCCGGTAACTGGAAGTGGGTCCTTTGGACCTCCGAATGTCACCAAGTTTAAAATTTTATATAAAAGTATCTGATGAAATTGAAAGAAAGGACTTGAAAAATATTCATCTTATCGTCCCCCGGTAACCAGAAGTGGGTTTTTCAGACCTCCTAAGACTGTTATGCAACAGTCTTAGGAGGTCTTTGTATGCACAAACATCCATATACTACGGTGCATTAAACATTTTGCCGAATCGATTACAAAAACACCACTTTCTAGAATTTCGATGCGTTAGATTCGGGCCACAAAGCTAGTTTTACATAAAATTATTGTATGAACATTTCGACAAGAAGTTTTAATGACATTATGTTATAACGAATATTTAATCTTTGTTATAAGCTAAAGATATTTTCTAATACAGTGACTTTGGTTGTAAATAAATTGTTTAAAGTTGGGTGCTTTAATGTATAAGCCTATATATGATGGACCCGATGGATTAGTATTTTGTTGTGATTATGTTAGGCACCTTCGTGAGGAAGGTTATCTTGCATATTTTAATTATCCTAATAGCAAATAAGATTGTTGTTCCGCGTGTGAAACTCCGACTTTATAAATTATTACTAACAACAATATTTAATTTATAATATTTTTGACAGATTTGTCTTCTTAAATAACATATGAAATACATTAGAATAATAATAGAAATCTGAATTTTATTGATCAGCATGTGGCGTTTATACCTTCAAATGAAAATGCATTGCATTCATGCAAAACAATTAGTTATATATAAAACAAACAAACATAAACCATTGCATTTAAATTTATAGATAAACACGCTTCGATAAGATTTATCAATAGTGTGGATAGATATATGGAATGGATTAAATAATAACACGATCATCAGTGTGTTTGTTTGTGAATATATAACAATATTTATTATATAACAGCAATTATATTTCTTATAATATTAATTATGCATTTTGCAGATTTAAAAATATATTATACTTGCGGATTTTCCTATAAAGGATTTTATTTACTATATATATAAATATAGCCCAATTTCATTTTTAAATAATGTAGCATTCCAATAGTGAAAGAATTCGAAATCCAGGTCCAGTTATTTTGACTTAATTCGTTACAAAAATTCCAAAATACAACATTTAATCTTTATAATAATAGTATAAATTAGAATTCAAAGTATAATCGCGATGTATACAATATTAACAAATAATAACATATAGATCCTAATAATTCGAATAACTTTCAATGTTTAAATAATATTGTTTATAAATGTTATATCGTTAAGTAAAATTTAATCTTTCAAAATTGGACATTCATCCGGGCACAATTATTTCACCAAAGTCACGTAAGAGGAAAAAGAGCCGAAGGATATTAAATAGTTACGTTCTCTTCACAAATAGTCAAATAGTAATATAAATATACATTCAAATACATTAATATTACAAATACTGCAATAGACACAATCTAATCTTTATCTTTACTACATATAATAGAAGGATGGGGAAAGCTACCCTTTCGTCTGTCTGATTGCAGTTGCTGGCAGTTGGTTCCACTATTGGTTGCAATATTGATTCAAATATACACCATGGGCCTGGATACCAACGAGTTTTGTCTTAATAAGGTCGAATTTTTGGACGGGCGGTCAATAATAAAAATAAAATATACCGAAAACCACGCGAGTGAAGCTGCGGGCGAAACTAGTTTTATAAATGATACGTTACTCTAAGCTACATATACAATAAACGTCAACTGGTGCGTGCGGAAAAGTTCGCAAATCGGTTTATCATTTGCCACCCTTTTGAGGAATTATAAAGTGTTGATGACACACCCTATTATTACAAAGAGACTTTATTTAATATAAAACACGATAGTATGTCTTTCTTTATATTAATATATTAAAATATTAAAAAAAAAAGAAAAAAAATATCTCTTATGAGAGAAATAATGTTTGTTTTGGGTTGAGGGGAAAGGTGCATGGGGGTGCTTTACAACCATAGATCTACACCATACCGAGATTCCAAATAGCAATCTGTGGGTTACACAAACAACTATCCTTTGTCTTGGTTTCAACCTTCCTTTGGCTCAACAGGCACTAACCACTACCAAGCGTCCAAAAACACACGTACATACATACTAATTAATATTATATATATTAAACAAAAAGTTTACTAAGTAATAAGAAAGCTTACTTAGCAATAGGGATTATGTATTAGAATCGGCGATTCTGAGAGAACTTTTATTTAGGATTAATTAGAGATACTAGCGAGAAAGTGAAGCATGAAGTTATTTACGTTTTCATTATTAAGCCAGAGATAATTAAATATATATTATAGTTGATTCTTCATTCATTTATATTCAAGTTTTATTATTCAAGCTTTGTTTGTATATATGTAGAATTTATCTAAATATATCTATACTAACATTATATGAGATAATCTTAAAAATACTGGATGGATTTTAAAAATTCTTTCTTATCATGATAGAAAGGTTCATGAGGCTATATCAGGCTATTTATCATTATACCACTATTCTTAGTGCGTTATAAAATTGAACTAGTTTCAGTGTATATTAAAAAAGCCATTCAATTGTTTTTTCATATCAACTTTATTTGGTAGCGCTAAATTATTCATGACAGAAATGTGAATACGGTGGAAGCTTACATAGAACCATTTTATTTTGCCAAAAAAAAACAGCTCAGCTTTTGAGCGAAAAATATAGTGAAACCTACAGTTTAGGCTTCCAACATACATAGTATTCAATTCTAGTATTTGTTAAGTAATTTTGCATTTTATTTAGATAATATCATCAATATAATATATTTAAAGCTTAAAAATATATTGCTTTAAATTTAAGTTTAAAAAATCGTTTAAGTCTCCGATGTCACAGGTTCGAATTATAAACAAATTTATATATTTTTCAATTTAACATGTAAATTAAATTAAGATTAGCATTTAACATACTTATATACTATTTAACATATAACTTTTAATTAATTTTTGTATATAAATAAATAAGTTAAAAGTAAGTATATAAATAAAAGACATGTATCTACAAAGTAAATTATAAAACCTCTTTAGTAAGCAACCGTTGAAAAGAAATATTATTATTTCCCTGCTAAGCTTTATCGCAAATCTGCTGAAAGGGAAGATTGATACCACAGTCTCATTTCAAAGGCTTATGAAAACGCTGTTGAAAAATGTTTAAACATAAGATACAAGGAATTTCTGTGAAAAAAGACTAACAAAATGAATCACCATTTTTGAAAAGTTATCTCCAAAATATAAAGTAGCGTCCCAAATGTCTTTTATCAAACTGTCAAACCCTCATTATGTCACCACCAGCTACAACCCAGCTCAAATATAAAATAAAATTGAAACCATTACATAATTAATTAGAGTGTTGGTGTAGCCATATTAAAGAAAATTAAAATAGCTACGGAAATATCAAAAATATATATATAAAAATATATAAATATTTAATCATTGAAAACAAACAATATATTTATTTTAAAAAAACAACAACAAAAAATATGTATGATAGCTTCTTTAATTCTTTGCATTTTTTTATTTAAAAGAAAATATTTACTATTCATGTAGATTTTCTAAAAAAAAAATTTGACGTTTGACTTTGACATAAGACATATTTTGACACCTCCACAAACTACGCATTTAAATAACAATTTCAAACCTTTGTAATAAATATTGATTAACAGTGTGTGCCGTCAAACAATTTGCTCAGTTCCTATGATATAGGAAATTAAGCAATTACCCGTAACCATTCTCGTATAAATTATTAATTAAACGTAATACAACTACGATGTGATTCTGATTGGTTAATGGGAACTATTCTGCTCTATTTGGAATATGAGATTAATATTATGTTACACATTTATAAATATAGTCTCCCGACCGCGTCTGTCTGTCTGTATGAAGGTGATAAACTTTAAAACTATTGAACAGATTTTTAAACGGCTTTCACCAATAGATAGTGTGATTCCTGAGGAAGGTTAAAGTAAAATTCAATAAAGTTTTATATAAATTAACTAAAATGTATCGATTGGCCTTGAAGAGGTCACAAAAATTCCCGAATTAATAAATAAAAAACACAGTAACTTAAGAATATCATAAATAGAAATAACTTTCTTTTTAATATTAATATAAAGAAATTAGAATTAACGAAATATACGTGGCCAAAGCTGCAGGCGGAAGCTAGTATAGCGTTAGTTAGTTATCAAAATATACCTATAATATCTGAAAACGGCGCGGACGCTCAGCTCAGGTTGATGGTATCCCAAAGGTCACAGGTGCAAATCCAGCCCGAGCTGATGAAATTTTAATTCTATATTGTTATAAAAATATACATAAACATGGCTGATATATTTATATATATAAAATATTTCAGAGTTTCTACTTTCTATTTATTTAACAGCTAGTTAATCCTATAAAGAAAATTATTTGAACAACATAAATTAATTAAAAACCTCGTCTGAATATAATATGATTATAATGGACGAGGTAAAAATAAGCTACAATCTTATTTTTATTTTCCTCTTAATTAAATAATGCGTTTGAAATTAATCTCTTAACAAGATACTAGAAATCAGACTGTAAAAGCTGTATATTATTTGATAAAATAATAAAAATACTTGAGTTTAATGTAATATCATTTATTTATGATAAAAAAGAAACAAACAAAACAACTGTTATTATTAAACAAAAATATTTGGTATGAAAACTACGAAAGAAAAAAAAAATTTTTGGAACGTTCCAGACAGTAATATAAAGAAACTATGTGATATCAAAAACCGATGAAAAAACATATAACAAGTTAGTGATAATCGTCAAAGGGGCGGCAGACAGTAAAGAGACAGGAGTAATAAAACCAAGTTTGATCATCCAGTGTAATGCATCATTTCAATAAGTTGATTGCTTCGGGTAAATCGGCGCCAGCGTCGATTAACGACACGTTATTTCGATTCAAGCAGCGCAATGACCGTAGAGCATTTGTAAAATTAGCTTTTCACAAACGTGCACCGAACTGCACTTACGACTGCTATAAAGTTATTTCTAGTCGTAAATATCCTACACCTAATCAAAACTCGAATCTTTTGTTACACTTTGAATGTACGTCGTGTGCAATCATATATTTTTAGTATTCGTTTATTTTCGAACGAAATTCATGCAAATATTATAGTGTTACAAATTTATATAATCTGATGATGACCTGTTTTCAAATTCAGTATTGCTACTAAATATCTCCGAGTTCTTAGGCAAGAAAATAATAATATTGCCCAGGGGCACAGGGATTAATCGAAATGTCAGTTTGTTATATTATTAATTGCTAAATAACATAACATTACAAGGAATCTTACTAAATACAGTCATAGTATTTTAATTCTATAATTATGATCAGATGAGTAATTATATATAGTTACTTCTTCAACGTACCATACATATGCGAAAAATCCAATTTCTTAAACCATATATCTGAAGTAAACTTCAAAATAAATCAACAGAATTTTCTTTGAATATATGGATAATAAATAAATAAAATGAATACTTGATTCGCAGTAACAACTAATAATAGTATGATATTTCCAATGGACGATATTTAGTTCCAGTTTCGTCAACAAGTCAGATACGTTTATAGCACTATCATTATCTTAATATACCCAAAGATAGTGTCATGTCATTGTCACGTCATGTGTGACAAACGGAATATGACATTTACGTCAAAAAATTTGTGTTTCATAAAAATTTTAAACGAGAAATGAAATATAAATTTGATTTATTACTTACATTATCTCGTTCAAAAACGTTACACTGAAGTGGAAATAAAAATATAATTAATATCAAAACAAGACAGTATAAAAGAGTAAATGAAATGACAACATGATTTGTATTTTTTTAAGCGAATCGTTCAACACTTTTATCTAAATTATTTGTTTATGTTTAAATTATTACTTTTTAAGTGGATATTGCTGTCTCAACTAGTGTACCTGAAGCTAGTGTACCATTGAAAGCTTACCCTACCAATACGTTTCAACCCGTTAGGATTTCCATCAACCCTAATATCCCAGATGTCAGCAGACAGCTGTAAACACTTCCCAGGTGGTCTGCAGTGACTAAAATGAAAGTTTTGTTTGAGTGTTTGTTAATATTTGTTATTGTTTGCTGAGAAATTGTATCTCGAGCGTTGTGTATACAGCTGGTATTGTACGAGACATATTATTTTGTGAGACCAAGCACGACATCTTATATTTGAAATTTTTCTTTACTTTGGTTTTTAGTCTAACAATTGTAGGCGTATTTCGTCTAACATCTGAGTTTGAATTTATGTATGTTTTTATGAATATTTAAGTAAAACATTATTCTATTCTCCGTTTTTAAGTGTATAGCTAGTGTAAAATGTAATGATTTTACTCGTTTTCATGTTTGTTCTAAGAAGCAGTACTAACAGTTGGGTGTTGTGCCAACATAATTTTAGGCTAACGAGGCAGTTTATTTTATATTAGTTATAATGTCCTTGCGTCACTTATGTTGGTATGATTGAAGTTTATATAATCTTTAATATTTGTACCCATTTTATTGGTATTCATATATAAAACATAAACTAAATTATTATAATTTTTTCATAGGATATGTTAAATATTATGTTAGATATTTAGTTTTTGTACTTATAATCTAAACAGGAAAAAGATACTTATACAATTTCTTTAAGATATAAGCACAGCTTCTTGTTCGTCCTATTTACTCGAAAAATTACAACATTATCTTAAATTTTATGTTTTTAAAAAATATTGTTATAAAATTATCAATATATTTATATTCAACATAAATTTATGCAACTTCTTTAATTTATATATAAAATAATCGCGGCAGGCCAAGGATTCATTATTCTGCCATCCTCTGAGCTCTTGAATAAGAGGCTCGAATGTCATCGAAACTAGTCGCGCAATTTCCAGTAATCTTTAGTCAGTACCACCGGATAGTAACAAAACGAATTAATAATTCCTGAGTAACTTAATTTGCTAAATAATGATGTTATATTTGTAAACATAATTTAAACGTGTCGTATCTAAATTTAGATAACTTGGTTGTATTATAAGCGGGCTTTTGAAAATATAATTTTCAGCTCGTGAACTGTCGTACAGATTTATGGAACAGATGTTCTAGATAACATCAAAAGATCGTTCCAATAGTAAAATATACAATGAAAAAATACACTGATTTATTATGAAACTGATAATAAATATATATATCTGTAGATATATTACGTATATAACGAAAATACATAGAGGAAGTCTTTGATTCACAAACAAAAAAAAAATAAATGAAAAAGTCAAAACATTTTTTTTATTTCACATTGATATAGATTGCACATGTGAAACGTCATACTCTAGTTACACATTCCAGCAATTTGCAAATTACGCTCAATATAATATAATTATATACATATAATAATGATTACAAAGCTTTCAATTACATATAATTAACAAAAGCGTAATTTCATTTCCCTTTGTACAATCAAGCCCAGGCACTTGATTGTCGAAGTTTGTTTCTAGTTTAGAAGCTCTTTTTGATTCATCTATTAGAGAAAATTAGTTGGGAATGTTTAGGAAATGGTTCAGATATATTGAACATCATCAAACTGTAGCTCCATTGTGGTTATAGTATTCCTCACCCGCCACTCCCACTTAGTAATACAGAGAGTATTAAATATGAATCAGTATTTATAGATATTTAATATTCAGATCAAGATCAAACTTATTTGAGATTTAGGTGTATTATACAAACTATAAACTGTATTGATACTTATTTTAATTCTCTATTACCCATTCATGAAATATACTATTTTACTTACTAAAAGATCTTTAAAGTCAAAAGGTAATTAAACTATAATACTCTTAAAAGCTTATATTTTTATCCAATTCAATACTCAGTACTTATAATAAAGACATGGACTGTCAAAACACAGCTAGTTAGTTTGCTGACAGCACGTCTGTCAAGTTAAGTAATAAAGACAAGTTACATATTGGTAATAGTAAATGTTCTATTCTCTTTATACCAATACTATCTGAACATCTTCTAGGGTCTTATTTGCTTTGACAAACGAGACTTGCAAATAACGAGTAACGAATAAACGAAGGAACGAACGAGATTTGCATATAACGAGTGACGCCACAAAACCCTTTAAATATAATCGCGTTTTGAAATCACCACCAATACCAATAGACCATGGTGTGGAACTGAAAAATTTAATTATGTATACCATTGTAAGTTGTCTATCGACAGTTTTTGATTTCACATAATACGTTCATGAATCTTATACCGGTTTTGAGTGAAATATACGGATTTTATTAAAAAGTATTACTTGAGTTGAATATCATGTCGTTGAGAAGCATTTGGTTTGACACCTATCTTACATTTAATAATAATACTTGTGGAATTCAATACTTAATAAATTGTTTTCAAACACTTGACGATGTAGTTTCAAGCACGTTATTTTGACAGTTCAAAACATGCACATGACATATGTCAACGAGGTTAAAAATTTGACATTTTCGTAGAGAATAGGAATCCACAATTAACGAATTTTGCTTAACGCGGTCCGTATCAGTCTGGTCATAGCTGATAAAGCCCTTGGTTTAATATTAATGTTTAATAATCTGTATTATCTGATAAGTTAAACGAATGCTGGATAAAAGGTATTCGAAACAAGCCACGTAAGGAGGCAAGGGAATTTACGATCGAGAAACTACAGTCTCATCAATTTCACATTTTTTGCTGAGAAATCGAGTTTAACGGACGTCCGAACAAATTTGAAATATTATACATGATTTTTTTGATACTTGGATGAAAATCGTACTGACATTTTGATGCCTATATATATTTCTTTCTACAATCAATGGTTGATTGAATGAAAATACATAATTTTTTTTATACATAAAAACTAAACACTATGTTTGTGAGAAATTTTTAAATAAGTTGAATAGTACTAAAATAGTCTGAAATGGTAAGTATTTAAAGAATTGACTAAGAATTTCTTTCTCCCATATATCCATTAGTAATAAAAGTCAATCGATTTGCAACTAGCCTTGATTAAGCAAATAATTGTGAAGTTTCAACATTACCCTGAAATCCTTGCTATTGATTTTGTCACTTTAGAGTATTGTTTAAATGTTGGCGGGAAACTTGAATTTAATTATTGAGTTAGTTACGAAGAAATCTAATAATTAACTGAACGAAAATAACCTCGCTTCAGTATAATTTTGGTATTACAACAATTATAATCATTATACTTTTATTATTACGTCAATATATCAGTAAAATTAAATATTGTTTTCGAAAAAAAATTTTTTCAAAATGTAAAATAAATTTAAAATAAAAAATTATCGGAAGGAGTTATCACAATTCAATCCGCCTGTATTTGGAACTCCTCGCTCATATTTGTATTCATTTAAAATTACAATTAAGGAATTCTATCTTAACTAAGGGAGTTTATAAAAAGAAAATCTCTTCCCAAAGCACGAGTGTCTTCTTAAGTCGTCAATGGAACATATTCATATAAATATATGTATATCATCGTTAAAAAATAAATGAAAAAGAAATTATATAAAGAAAATGTAAATATATATATATAAATTGAATATTGTTAAGAAATTAAATTAAGAGTCTCCGAATGACTCTCATAAACTTTTTTATAGGTTTTTAAGTATAACACAATTGCACTTAGATTTTTAAACAATTGTGAAATAAATTAAGTACTTGTACAATTACCGACACAATCTCAAAAGTATATCATTTTGTCGCCTTAAGAAAAAATAAGATAAAATGTGAAGTCAACACACAGGTTCAATGTGTTTAGTGAGAAGTTTAAGAACTTCGTTAGACACGAGGTCGGACATTTTATGTCTTACAAATGTCTAGAAACTTCTCAAATCGAATTTAAAAAATGATAGATTTAAAAAAATCTTTTTATCTTAGATCATTACTATAAATGTTTTTACTATTATTTATTCGCTATAAATCTGTATAAATTGTATTTTGTTCAAAATATAAACATAAAATAAAAATAAACAAGGATATTTTGACTTAAATGGTATATCTTTCAACAGATATAAATACAGTTCTATATATGTTTTTTAAATTAATAACGTTAAAAAACAATTGTCAACAAGGCGGCCAGCTGTCAGTACAGTTTAATTTGTTCTATTTTGAAATAAACTGTGTAACAAAATCTATACAGTTCAAACAAAATAACAGAAAACAGCATTATTCTCTTATAAGACGTAAATTTGGTCCAGATGTTAATATCAAAGAGCTTAGAAGTGTCCAAGGCTCTGACACTTTCAAGTACTTGTGGTTTGAAGTCTCAATGCCGCCTTATTATTCAATTGCAGCCGTGCGGAGGTTCTTCCGGTCAATGATTTTATAATAAAATAGTTGCAGTCGAGTTGCTCCGCTAGCAGTGCTTTTCAGCCACGCGTCTGGCTCAACTATTTTAATTCATGATTAACTTAAACTGAAAAGTTTATATACTTGTTATTTTTAAATTAAATTTTCGATTATAAAAAATATTATAAATTTTATTCGGAAAGTTTTTAGTTTTGTAAAAATAAACACTATTCTTCTGTGAGTACAAAAAAATATCAAACGACTTGCTTCAAAATACAAGCATTAAAACAAAAGGGTTTCAGAATGCTAATAAAAAAATAAATCTACTTATTTTCATTCGAGAATCTTATACACGTCGCAGAAGACATCAAAAGTATAAACGCAGGAGGTTTTTATATGATTTATTATAAAAACTAAAGTCTATTAAAGTGCTCTGTCGCTATGATGCAGAGAGTAAATGGCAGACAAATCGTTATAATTAAAGCCCTCAAAATCAACTTGTCAGTACGTGACAGGGAGAGAATAAGGCAGGCATTCGATATAGTACGAGACTATGATCCGTGCACCGAGACGCAACCGAATGAAATGCGTGTTGATGTCTGTTTGCAACGTGATAAACGTGCTTGTAAATCATAATTCAGTAGAGATTGAAGTGGGGAGGGATAGCGCTGCTTCTGTCAAGCTTGACAGCTGCCATCATACACAATATTCAAAACTTAAGATATTGTTTTTTCAAGTTATCTGTTTTTTTATTAAAATCATTGCCCATGATGTTTAAAAATTTAAATTTAAATAACTCTTTGGTATAACCTTGTGTTTAAAAGGAAAAATACAGTCTCTGTTGCCATATTTTAAACCACGTAACTTCAGCACATCTCATAATAAAAATGGGATCTCCTTTTACTCGTTATAAATTGAAACATAGCATACTCAAAGTACACTATTCAAGTTTCAAGATAACAATATTGTAGGAAGATGGAGGAAATAAAACGATACGATATATGATATAAAGTTGCCTTATAGCTTGATACTTTATATCTTTTTTAATATTATTTATATTAAATTCTTAATGTTCTCTTCCAAATGATATTATTTTTTTAACAATCTTTAGAAACTTATCGCTTGTTATGTTATGTTGGATATAGAGTAATTTTGTCAGACTAAAAAAGGTTCCATCTTTTAATTTGTTTTCAGTTATTAATTACCATAACCAGTTTAATTTTCACGAAGAACAGCATTCCTGAGTCGCATTACTTTTATTATACGCAAGATGCCATTATTTTTCCATTAATTAATTTCTAAGAAGATAGAAGAAGACAAAAGAAGGCCAAGGAAAGCAGAAGTAGGCAGAAGAAGGCAAATGACGGCAGAAGAAAGCAGAAGAAGGAAGGAGACAGAAATAAAAAAAAAGATAGCAGCTAGAAGGGGGATGGGGGAATTACATTATATAAAGCATCTGGTTTTTAAACCAAAATGGTTGGTCAGGAAATCCGTTACTCAGCCGATCAGATCATATACCATAGGCGGAAGGCTTTTTCCTATTCCTAATTAATATTATTTGTTAGACAGCTGCCTTACAATAAATAATATACATCAAAACAAAAGCGGATAGTTGATTAAAAATAATGGTGACGTCAGGCCTCGCTGACGTCTCTTTGATCATGTTTCTTATCTTGATCCATAATAACAACAAAATATGAGTTTACACACACAGAGCTAAGACGGCCCAGGAGTGTCAGTGAGCATAGCTTCGGCTCCAGCAATTACTAAATAATCTCTGTTCTTTATTTACAATGTGACCTAATTATATTCGCTGGATTGGCTCCCCGTCATTAAGAATGGACAACATGAAGTTATCTACGCAACAAATGCAGTACTGAATATTGAATTATTTCCTTACATTACAACTGTAATTATTCTATAATACGTTGATCATAAGTTTAACATTTATAACTTCTAATTTAATTAGAAAAAAATAACAATAATCTTAAAACAAAACTACAATGACTTCATTATAAAATATGAACACAATATGAAAAGTCAATACAAATACTTATTTTAAAATAATTCACCAAACAGTAAATAAAACCAATTATAAATAGAACAAATAATTATAGAAGTAATTAAATAATAATTAATTATTGTCTGATGTTCGACCATAAGCCGATATATATAATATTTTAAACATCGTTCAAAATATTGGCTCCGGAAGAAGTTGTAATATAGTGATACAAATTGTTCCACTCTTTCGATTTTACATTACACAGTACAGAAACATACATTATTCATTAGACAAAACTAGCCTGGCTCGGGTCCTTTTTGTGTGGTAACTCAAAGGTTGCTTTAATAGAGGTTCAACCGAGATGAAACGTCGAGTGGTTCAGTTAACTGTTATCTATTACTGGCTTTTATTAAAAGAAAGGTTAATTTTAACTATCATTATTGCAGAGCTGCTCTAATATATTTATATCTAGGATAAGTATATTTTTATATATATTTAAAATGATAATTGTATAAATATTTGTTAATTAAAATGCAGATGGAGTTTTCTGGGAGCTTGTTGTAAAAATGTAGACATGGACATGTAAAGAGTTAACCATTTTTTTAAATCGACTAACTCGGAAAAAAGGTTAATTTTTGTGCCGTCTTTTAAAATGATATCCGTCACATTTTTTAAGAAATTTGTCGATATTATTATAAACACATTTTAGGTTTTCCAATATATTGAATGGCGACCATGAGGACATGAATATGTTTACACCTAGCAGAGAATCTCTGGGGCTCAGACGGTAGATGGCGCGGACGGCTCTTTTCTGTAAGATAAAATAGTATTTATATCATCTACATTGACCCAAAGTAAAATACCATAAGACCATGCTATGAAAATAACTATAATAAACAACTTTGGCAGTAGCTTCGTCCGTTGAAATCTATTAATAGAAAAACTAGATTCAACCACTCCCATTGCTTCCTCAGTCAACAATACATTATTTTGTTAAAGTAGTGGTAGTAAAACTTAATTATTTAGTGTTGTTACTGTTGAGTAACAGGTTATTACACTACACCAATAAACTATTTTCGAGAGAATCCTGTTTATATCGTTATACATTACCTGATGCCTTTTCACTTTGAAAATCAAAGATGTGTCATCAGCTAACATAGCGTGTATTGTATTCGAGCCGTCAGATATACCTAGAGATTTCCTCAGAAATTAACTTTCATGCACATTTTACGCGAAAGACTAGAGAAGTGATTGCCATCTTTCTAAACGTTTCGAAGGCGTTTTACAGGATTTTTCTTACAAGCAAGAGTTTTATGCAAGCTTTCAACGTACGGTATATCTTCTGGCCTAATCAGTTGGGTAGCAAACTTCCTAAGCCAGAGATCCCTTCTAGTAGTTGTTGACGAGTTATTCCTCGGTAGCCTTAACAATAAATGCTGAAGTACATCAAGAGCTTGTTCTTTCTGCAAATCTTTGTCCGTTGATGACGGAGCGATAAAGCCGTCATCATTTGGCCTCGGTGGAATAAGGTCCACGTTGTTAATGTGGCAAAAAAAAAAATGCAAACACTTTAACAATTCGCTTCCATAATGCACCAAACCATGATTTCACCTTTAACCTCTTTAGCCTCGATTACTAGGCAAACCGAACATTTTTCTACTAGATAAGTGACCAAGTCCAGGCCGTCATAGAGAGCCACTTTTTTGTCCTACTACTCAACCAAGTATTCAACTGACGAACTTTTATTAAAACAAAATTTTTATCTACGACAAATATATAAATGTTTAATTCTAATTAAGAAACCGGTTAAATTTAAGTTTCTATGTGTTAAAATGTTATTTTTCATAGAATATAATTATCATATGAAAAATGATATAGAAAGACTTTAAATCGCATATTATATTTGTGCTAGAGTTAAACATTTATACTCTGAAACGTTTCGTGTGCCCAAATATTTATCTCTATATTTCATTCACACGCTGCTTTTCCTTAAAATAATTTAATATAAATAATGTTGTTCAATTAGTAACTTTCGTCGAACAAATTATTATGAGGTAATTTAATTATTAGAGCATTTGTATTCAACGAAAACATTAAACACTTAAGACTAATATGAGATAGGTAACATTAGATTTGTTAAGGATCATGTGTCTTCAGAACAGTTTGAGAGCAATTTAAACTTTGAAACTGTGCCTCGAACATTGGTATCTACGGACAAAGCCATCTTGGTTTATGTAATTCAATTTGTATGTTATTTAACTCAATAAAGCCTAAAACAATAAGAATTGAGATTTATTTAGTGTAATAAAACGAAAACAGTTACATTTAATTAATAAAGTAAATATTTTTTGGGTTTGTTAATTATCTTTTGATTGTGTTGGCTAATATTATTTATTACCTTACATGAATAAGAAATATGTATTTTTCTACATATACAATATTTTTATACCATAAAATGAATAAAAATTAGTAGCAAACTAAATAAAACAGTCCATATATTAAGCTTCACCAAAAAGCAACGTGTTCTCTTTATTTGCATTCCCTAAAAAAGTTGTTACTCATCTGTACCACAAATCTAAAAAACCGCTAAGCCTTTTATGGGTGAATTTTTTTATAATGTTCTAATATCTTTGAAATGAATGTAAACCAATTAGATAAAACTCTATATTTGCTTCATGTTCTCATAACGGAACCCTTATGGAATCATTTTGTTGTCCATCTATCGTTCTATCTGTCTGTCAATAGGCGTAATCTCAGAAACGCATATATCTAGTTGAAATTAATAGCAAGGGACTGTAGAACAGAAGTGTAACAGAGTGAAGGCAGTGTCTTCTTATAACTAATTAATTTTAAAAATTTTATTATTTCTTTCGCATTTAATGATAACAATGTCGTCAGATTATAGAGTATTGATTAATGTTTTGAAAGTTTAAATTATATTTGTGGAGATAAAACCACATGTGCACTGTGTTTGTCTGAACGTATTTTAATATTTTTTACATTATAATAAATTCTAATAATGTACGATAAGGAATAATTACAATTAACAATTATGGGAATTTTATATAAAAAATAGTTGTACGTTTCTAATAAATGAAGTCTTTCATAAATTATATAAAAGCTATTACAAAAAAAAATGTTTTGCAGTTCGTAATTAAAACTCCAGTCATCCGTGTGAAACTGTTTCTATGCCATTTAAAAAGTGTATTTCGGCAAGCGAGGCAAACTCACATCCGGATTTTGTACGTAAATTTATTCTCATTTCTGGGTAATAACAAAAAGCAGAATATTGATGCACCAATCGTGAAACGTGACCTCAACTTTAATTTAAGTAAACCTTTTTTTACGTCTGGAAACTTTTATTGCTACACGACTGCTCCTAAAGGGCAAATACATAACCAGTCTTTGGAACTACCATAGAATGTACTACCTTTTTAAGGTTACTCACAAAACCAGTCTTGTTGCCCACACAGTCACAGTGAAACACAACAGGATCACTCCTTACTGTGGCTAGCCTTATTGAAGAGGAGGCTTTCCGGATATACCGAAATGCTATGATGGCTTTCTAGGTGTCTATCGAGAAAGCTCAATCGGAATCCTTGCATGAGCCTATCGAAGGGTTAAATAAAAATCCATAGTCCATGGTGGTCGCACAAAATGGATCTGGGTAAACTTTGCCCGTAGGTTACTCCACTGAGAAACCCTAAACCAAGCTCTTCCTAAGCGTCCACAATTGAAGCTATTCGCCTTCCATTACATGTTTGACTTTACTAACTAATTCGACGATCTGGACGTGACGGACAATGAGTTCCAAGAAGCCAAGAAGGGCTGAGGCCCGCAATGTTGCAGTGATGTTGTTAGCTAAAAAAAGATAAAATTATTGATTTCAATGTTTAATACTCATGAAAATTTAAAAACTTTTATGAATGTTTTGATAAATTAGATCTATCTGTTTGTTACAGACAGCAATTTCGTACTGGGGAACGCGCAGGTACCAGCCTATCCGATTGTATATTGCTCGGATGGGTTCTGTGAGCTGACAGGGTGGGCACGAGCGCACATCATGCAGAAAGGCTGTGCCTGCAAGTTCTTGCATGGCCCTGACACGATGGAGGAACACCGGCATGAAATCGACACTGCCTTAGATTCCAAGCATGAGCTCAAATTGGAACTCATATTTTACAAGAAAAATGGTAAGTTTGAATTATTATTCTATTTTACTATAATTCTTGTTTTTTGTATTCAAGAATTCTTATATTTAAGAAGAAAAGTAATAAATTTTTGAAAAGAGTATTTGTAAAGATTAAAGATTATATAACTTACCTCGGTTTAATACTTTTAAAGGACGGTAAGTTTTTATCCTGTCCTCCACGGAGACCAACAATAGATGTCCATCCAATGTATTGCACTTATCCTACCCAAGGTATATCCTTTAGTAAGATTTTATACTACGTTCGGGCGTAAGGGATGACATTTGTGTTTAGCGTTTCCATCAATTTGAATACGCCAGTGTTTGGGTGATATGGATACTGTTGACATAAGAAAGAAAAAATTTTTTACCCTGGACGCACAGCGGAGATACAATAACTACTAGGCTCGCAATCCAGAAGGTTTAGTGAGGACAAAAAGGTGGCAGAATTAACTCAACAAGCTATCACCCGGATTGGCTAATGTCATACCTAAGCACCAAATATGCTGCAATACCTCTACTTTTTCCTAGTTGTTCAGTAGGGAACCGAGAATCTGAAAACACCAAAGTGAGGTACTAATATTAATAAACAAAATATAATATAATAAACAAAATAAAATATTAAGCATTAAAAAATAAAAATTTCCGTCGTACATAGAATACTGCTTACATCTTTGGGATGGATAAGCAAAATACCAGCTAGAGGCTTGTAGGTGATACCACCTTTGCTACCAAAAAAGTTCAAGTATGGAACAACGCCGCATGGTTGCTAGTTTTGCCGATTTTTTTTCGGATAGATTTCGGAAAGTATGAAACACGGCGCTATAACCTGATACCCTTCCTTTAAATCACTGAGCAACCAGAAGCGCAGCAAGAAAATATCTATTTACGTTGAAGATCTAAAGTGTTCACACCTACTTCCTTTGTAAGGGCGACTAAAGTTTTTGCTTCGGTCTTTGATTTGGTAAACAACAAAAAAACATTCAAATTAATGAAACATATGTACATTTACACAATTTTTTTGTTTTTTTTTTTATTTTATAACGATTAACATTGAAACATTATTGGGCTTTTATTTAAGGCTTTCATATTAAAATTCGAGACGGAATTCAAAGATTTACCATTTTATTAATATGCTTCTGAACACATTCATATAATATGAGGAATATTAATATTCACTTATTAAGCCCACTTATAAAAAGATATATAAGAAACAACCTGATAATATTAAATAATATATTTTTATTGTTTATTAACTTACTAAATCTGTGTTTTGATTATATACAAAATTTACTTTACATAAAAAGACGATTGCATGCTTAGTTTAAGTTTTGTGGAACTCCTAAATATATTTACAAATCAATGAATAAAACAATATCGATAAATAAAACAATATCGATAGTCAAGCTAAGTTGCTATGATATATACTAGATTACAAATAAAGCTCTTTGACAAATTCTGTCAATGTGAGAAAAAAAATAAAGCAAAAAGTAAAATGTAAAACTTTGAACTAACTAAAAAAGAATTCTGAAATATAATACTTCATTTAAATTAAAATGAGGATTCTGTTCTTATTTAAACAAGAACTGGCAAATACAAATCTCATGACACCGATATCTTCATATTTTATGATGCAACGAAACTGAATAAATGCAGCTTTGATAAATTATAAAACCGGAATCATAAACAAAACCAATAATATATTTACGATTGTAAATAAGATTAAACTATTGCGGCTGTCTGTTATTTACCCACAGTGCATTAAATACAGATATTTATATCGATAAAAGATCTTCATGACATTCAAATCAACGACAATTGAAAGCAATAAAAGGCGTGTGTAGGTTCTGATATAACGCACAATACAGTTATGATATTTGATGAACTCCAAATGAAATAATACTGATATGTTTCGGTGTTATCAGCCCCTTTGTTATTATTTGTTATATAAGACACCTAGAATTTTAATAAACTTATATTTTTAGACATGTTAAGAACATGCTTTACACGGAATATGCAAATTAAGTAAAGTCCATTGTGATTGTCAACTACTATTGCATCAGCCTGGTAACAACGAAGCATTGCTGACTCCGCTGGGAGTGAAGTGTGGGAACGAGTCAACAAGCCGCATCTATTCAATAAATTGAATCACTTTTGATTCTCACATCGAACAATTGTCATCTACCTTAGTAATTGTAATTTAATTAATAAATTCATTTTAAGTAATTTCGGTTTTTTTTGAGTCTTGCCTGCCGGCCTGACATAATTGGCGCAGTCGGTAGGATCCTCGAGGATCGCTCTGTAAGATATCTTCCACCTTTGAAGACCAGACCCTGCGGAGCTGTTCCTACGGTTTTCAAGCCGCGTTCAAGGATCCGAACTTACACGTCAGAACGGCAACAAGAGTATCCAGCCATCGAACAAAGAAAAAAACCAGAATGCAGATATTGTGAGTACATTAAAATTGTTTTAATGTGTTGCTCTCCCATCCTAGCCTTTTAAGTGTTAATTTTTATATCCTTTCACTATTTTCTATCTGAAGAAATTGAGAAACCCTAGGTTAGGTGAATTTAGTAATAGTAGAAATAGGTATTACGATTTAAATAGGGAATTAATTTTAAATTATAGTTTTAATTCAAGTACGTGTTTAAATTTATCTAATATGGCTGATTTTGACCAAATTTTTAAGGCTCTTCGATTGGTGCCAGAATTTGATGGCAATGTAAATGTGCTTACACGATTCATTCATTTGTGCGATCAATTAGTAGGAGAAATTATAGATAGAGAACCGTCAAATAAGTTATCTGAACTTGCTCTAATAAATGGCATATTAAACAAAGTTACGGGGCCAGCCGCCCGATTAATAAACATGAACGGTATACCATCAGACTGGCCAGGTATCCGTAACGTATTAATTAATAACTTCGCTGACCAGCGCGATGAAACAGCGCTATACAACGACCTTGCATTGTTAACGCAGGGATCGAGTACTCCCCAGGAATTCTATGAGAGATGCCAGTCATTGTTTAGTACAATTATAACTTATATTTCTTTGCACGAAAATGTTCAGACTACCATTGACGCTAAGCGAGACCTATACAAAAAGTTAACATTACAGGCATATTTAAGAGGCCTAAAGGACCCCTTAGGGGCCCGTATTCGGTGCATGCGCCCCATATCTATAGAAAAGGCATTAGAATATGTTCACGAGGAGCAAAATACTTTATATATGCAATCTAAAAATGATATTAATAATTCAGATAAAAAGACACAATCTTTTATACAACATAAAATGTTAACCCAACCTCCTCAAGCCCTTGGCATGGTTCCGCCTAAATTTTTATTTAACATGCCTATGACCAACCCTTCAAGGCCACAACCTGTGCTACAACATCAGGGTCCTCAATGGAGACCAAATAATAATATCTATAATAATCAACCCGGTCCATCCCGTACGCAACAAATGTTCAGGGCTGTGCCACCTAATTATAATATTAATAACGCTTTCCGAATGCCACAACGTAATACATATACTCCCCCTCAGTTTAGTTCGCAACAGCCTCGCCCGATGAGTGGTGTCAGTAATTTTGTTTCTAGAAACTTACCCCCGACTATCAGAGGTCATGATTGGTCAAGATTAGGTAATCCTCCCCCAAATAACTATTTTAAAACGAGGGAGATGAATTTTAATGACTGTTATAATTACGATAATACATACGACTATTATTACAACGAATATCCTTATTACAATAATACAGAATATCCCGATTACTACTGTACTGATTTTGTAAACCCCCAAGTTATTCAAGAACTAGGTGAAATTAGTTACGAAAATAATATCGAGGTTACCGAGACCAACCCCACTCCTAGTCCCGAAGATGATCAAAATTTTCAAAAGGTTTCCAGATCCGACAAGCCAAAATAGAACTAAATCTACATACTCAAAGACAACTTCCCTACATACGGACAGAGAACCCTCCATTAAAATTATTAATAGATACCGGGGCGAACCAATCGTTTCTAAGCCCTGACGCTGTGAGTAATTATTATAAAAATATCAAATTAAATTACGCTCCATTTGAAGTCTGCAATGTACATGCAGTAACCCGAAGCGACTATTCGATAACAATACCGTGTTTCTCAGAATTCAATGACGATAGTGATGTTACATTCTTTGTTTATAAATTTCACGACTATTTCGATGGTTTAATAGGATCGGATTTGTTAGATAAATGGGAAGCCACTATTAATTTTAAAACAAAATCCTTAATAACCAGTTACGCTACCAACCCCATTCAGATTTATGATTCACGTAACGCGAACTTGTATGAAGAAGTTATACCAGCGGGCACTTCAAAATTAATTAAATTACCGATTAATATTCAAAACGGAAATGTATTTGTTAATGAACAAATAATGTCGAATTGCCATATTGTAGAATGCTTAACTAAAGTTAAAAATAATCGCGCCCTTGTGGAAGTGCACAACCCTAGCAAGAATGACATTATCTTTTCAATGGATAGGCCGATACAAGCCGAATTACATAATTTTCAATACTCCGAGTCTACACAGCCACCCGATCGTGTTAGGGAGGTTCTTTCAAAATTACGGACCGACCATTTAAATAAGGAGGAACGTATTAATTTAGAAAACTTATGTTCTCAATATGCTGATGTATTTTACCTTGAAGGCGAAAAGTTAACTTTTACTAACCGAATTAAACACTCCATTAAGACCACTGATGAGCAACCTGTTTATACAAAAAGTTATCGGTACCCATTTATACATAAACAGGAAGTTCAAGACCAAATTGGCAAAATGCTAGACCAGGGAATTATAAGACCGTCTGATTCCGCCTGGAGTTCCCCCATCTGGGTTGTACCCAAAAAATCGGATGCATCTGGTAAAACTAAGTGGCGTATTGTGATCGATTTTCGAAAATTAAATGAGAAAACATTGGATGACAAATATCCCATACCTAATATTGCGGACGTTTTAGATAAGCTAGGAAACTGTCAATATTTTAGTGTCTTAGATTTAGCTAGTGGCTTCTACCAAGTCGAAATGGATCCTGCTGACATTTCAAAAACTGCATTTAACGTAGAGCACGGCCATTTCGAATTCTTGAGAATGCCAATGGGTCTCAAAAATAGTCCTTCTACTTTTCAGAGGGTAATGGACAATGTGCTTCGAGAGCTACAAAATACTATTTGTTTGGTGTATTTAGATGATATTATTGTTTTTAGTACTTCTCTCCAAGAGCACATTGTAAACCTCGAAAAAGTTTTCAAAAAATTAAGAGAATCCAATTTCAAAGTCCAAATGGACAAATCAGAGTTTTTGAAGTTAGAAACAGCTTACCTTGGCCATATTATAGGTAAAGATGGCGTAAAACCTAACCCAGATAAAATTTCAGCTATTAAAAACTACCCCCTGCCTAAAACACCAACAGAAATTAAGAGATTTTTAGGACTTTTAGGTTATTATAGAAAATTCATACCCGATTTCGCTAAAATTACAAAACCAATGACACAATGCTTAAAAAAGGGCTCAAAGATTAATCTAAACTCCATTTATACAGAGTGTTTTGAAAAATGTAAAACCCTCTTGACAAATGACCCGATATTACAATACCCAGATTTTTCAAAAGAGTTCATTTTAACAACGGACGCCTCTAATTTAGCAATAGGCGCGGTTCTCTCACAGGGTTGTATTGGATCCGACAAACCGATTGCTTATGCCTCAAGAACACTCAATTCTAGCGAAATAAACTACAGCACTATTGAAAAGGAATTATTGGCAATTGTATGGGCAACCAAGTATTTTAGGCCATATTTATTCGGAAGGAAATTCAAAATTATAACAGATCATAGACCTCTTCAGTGGGTCATGAGTTTAAAAGAGCCAAACTCACGACTTACCAGGTGGAGACTCAAGTTAAGCGAATACGATTATAGTGTTATATATAAGCAAGGAAAGCTTAATACTAATGCAGACGCGCTTTCTCGTGTAGAGTTACATAACGAAGAGACTAATTCTTTAATAGTTAATCCTTCGGAAAACCCTCCTCATATCAGTGAGAACTCGGATACTGCAACAATACATACCGATGCAGAAAATCCAATCCTAGAAATACCCATATCCGACTATCCACTTAATAAATTCAGTAGTCAAGTTATATTCACCATAGTAGATGAAGTTAGAAGTAGGCCTTCCGTCTCTAAGCCTTTCGAGTCACATATTAGAATCCATATTCAGATATCTAAAAACAACATACGACAAGATGTAGTAGACGCTTTAAAAGAATTTGTTAATCCCAAGGTAAAAACAGGCTTACTTATTAACCCTCCCTTGGGAATGTACTCCATTATCCCTATCATTCAGGATGCATTTAAATGTTCCGCTATGGACTTAGTATTAACAAAGGTAGAATTACAAAATGTCAAGGACTATATGAAGCAACAAGAAATTATTAGAAATTATCATGACGGGAAAACAAATCATCGGGGAATAAACGAGTGTTATTTGTCCTTATCGCGTAAGTATTTTTGGCCAAAGATGAAGGACCATATAAGTAAATACATTAATGAATGTAACATATGTGGTAGAGCTAAATACGATAGAAACCCTATTAAACAAAAGTTTCATATAGTACCACCACCCACTAAACCGTTTGATATAGTACATTTAGATTTACTCAGTATAGAAAGCCAAAAATATTTAACTATAATTGACTCTTTCTCTAAATACGCACAAGCGTATCAGTTGAAAGATTCAACAGCCATTAGCGTAGTCCAAGCTCTTCTCATTTTCGCTACGCACCATGGACTACCCATGACAGTAGTTACTGATCGTGGACCCGAGTTCACGAATCAGATATTTCTGGAATTTGTCAGGTTGCAAAGAATACAACACCATAAAATTCTAGCAAATACACCAAATGAAAATGGCATGGTTGAGAGATTACACTCGACCTTGCTTGAACATTTAAAATTGCTCAAATTAGAACGCCGTGAACATTCGGTAACTAGTCTAATGCCCTATGCTCTTCTAGCATACAACAGTTCAATTCATAGCTTTACAAAATGCCGCCCCCTTGATATCATAACTGGACATTTAGATCCTCGCGATCCTTTAGATATTAACTTATCGGAGAATACCCTTCAACAGTACATACAAGAACATAAAAATAAAATGCAAAAAGTTTTTGACATGATTAACGAGTTTTCACTGCACGACAGAACACAAATTACCGAAAATATTAATAAAGATCGTGAACTTGAACAAGAATATTCCCCTGATCAACAGGTTTTCATACGAAATCCATTAGCGTCACGACAAAAACTAGCCCCCCGTTACACTGGAGATGTAGTATTAGCCAATCTACCTATACATATATACACTAGAAAGAAACGAGGACCGGTTGCTAAATCCCGTCTGAAAAGAGTCCCTAACAGCTCACGCTTGTTACAGGATACTCCTCTCACTTCTGAGCCTGGTACAAGCGCAAGAGATAACACTTGACAGCCTAGATGATGGACCCGGCTTATTGCCCTTTAACCTTGGTATTACTAAAATCATTTCCCAATTTCACTCTTTCATACAGCCTGTAGATTTAGATATGCTGCGAGGCAATATTAATACAATTCAAGATCAGTTAAATAGTATTTCTTCTGAATTCCATAATAAGACGTTTTCGTTATATGAACCGCACGTTAAATATTTAAATAGTAAAATTAAGAGTTTATCCAACCAGTTAGATACTTTCGAATCAACTCGATTTAAGAGAGGTCTCGTTGACGGCCTTGGTTCAGTAATCAAGAGCATTTCAGGCAACTTAGACTATACAGATGCAATAAGATATGACAATGCTATTAAGATATTACGGGAAAACGAGAATAAAATGGTTGCAGAAATTAATAATCGTGTTAGCATTAATAAGAATTGGATGTTTAAAAATTCCGAAGTACTATCGAATTTGGTTCAAAATCAAAAAGAATTAGAGATAACTATTAATAAAATACTACACAGTGATTTGCAACATGAAACGGATATGGTAAAATACGCACATCTAGCACAGTTTCTTATTATATTATCAGACAACATTGAGGTCCTAGCAAGTGAGATTTCTCGATTAGAAAACTTATTAGCATTCGTCCGTGCAAAAAGCACGCATCATTTTATGTTTAAGTTAGATACCCTTAAGGAAATGAAACGTAGGTTAAGTAATCTCTATAGCAAAGATCAAGTTTTAGATATTAGTATTAGAGAGTATTTCGAAGTTATTAAATTAGGTTACTATTATAGCAATAGAGAGTTAGTGTTAGTTTTCAAGTTTCCTGTCATTTTTCCCGTCACTTACAATTTATACAAGCTCTCCATTGTCCCTAACAGGAACAAAAAGGTTCTGATCCCTACACACCCTTTCCTAGCAACACATGATAATGATTTTATGTACATTGAGGCAGAATGCCCGAAGGTAAGCTTCGGTTACATTTGTGAAGGTAACCCTAATCTTCATTCAAACAATCATATGGACTGCATACAGAGACTAGTAAGTACTCAGGCCATCGACGAATCGTGCCAGTTTACTACAGCCGAGCTGAACTTTGAAGCAGTGGATAAACTTGATGACCGCCGTTACGTTATCAGTTTTCCCGAGAAAACCAATATTCGCCTATCCTGCTCGCAGAATCAGTACAGCATCATACAAGGGAGCTATCTAGCTACTATTCCAAAGGGATGTTTTATACAAACAAGACTATTCATCGTAACTAACAATGATGACCGAATAAAAGGGCAAGCCCTTAAAATCACGTACTTGCCAAAGGACGTTACGAAGGACCCTGCTACTGTCGTGAAGAAGATAAGATTGAACACAATAAACCTACACAGCCTGCACCAAAGTAATACCGAGATATCTATGGAGACACCCCTAACTATAGATAAGGTGAACATCGAGCCGATATACACAATTATACCTATATATATATTGCTATTCGGTGCATTTGTACTTGGTATAGGAATCATACTACGGAGAATTATTAAGAAACGACGTCAAGTTGTCACAATTCCACAAAACATTACAACTGAGGGGACACCGCAAGGAGCTGAAATTAAAAGGAAAGGTCATCCTGAACCCTCAAACATCTCAGCGCTATTTCAAACTACAGTTCACCAATAGTCGCTGATCTTTGGGAGGGAGATGTTAAGAACATGCTTTACACGGAATATGCAAATTAAGTAAAGTCCATTGTGATTGTCAACTACTATTGCATCAGCCTGGTAACAACGAAGCATTGCTGACTCCGCTGGGAGTGAAGTGTGGGAACGAGTCAACAAGCCGCATCTATTCAATAAATTGAATCACTTTTGATTCTCACATCGAACAATTGTCATCTACCTTAGTAATTGTAATTTAATTAATAAATTCATTTTAAGTAATTTCGGTTTTTTTTGAGTCTTGCCTGCCGGCCTGACATAATTGACAGGTACTTACGAAACAAACAGAACTTGTTTGTTTGTTTACAGTTTTATTTTAAATAGAATATTTTTATTAAGTAGTAACTTCTAATATATACTAATTGGTCTACAAAATATTTAACAATTTTCTTTTCAAATAACTATAGGTTTATCTTCAATTTAATCTTTTTTATGATCCTCAGGAACCCCTTTTTGGTGCTTACTTGATATCGTCCCAATTAAAAATGAAAAACGAGAAGTGGTTTTATTCCTCGCTTCATTCAAAGATATCACCAACACTAAGATGGCCGCCATGAACACTAATGAGGAGTTCGACAGCGGTAAGTGCTCAGTGAAAAGAAAACAAATTTGTTTCAAGAAATGCAAATGTATAAAGTTGTATCCCTTTGTAGTCCTCTGAGGAGGCATTTTACTTAGTATAATTACTTCCTTCCTATATTTTCTGAGCTCGTTGCTCTAGTTCTATAGGTTTTTTAAGATTGCCATAGCCCCATAGATCCCAGAACGTCGTAGCGAGTTTCGCGCATCATGGCACGGTAACCTTTGATGAATATGTTAAGTAGATTTGTACATAATATTATCTATAGCATTTCAATGTTTCTAAGGTAGAAGCAGTTTTAGTTACAGGAATTAGTTAATTGTAGAACGATGCTATAGCAATACTCTTTTCCTAATTGTCTAAATTATTAGATATAATTGTCTTTAAATATCTTTTTGCTTTATTAAAAACTTTTATAACACACAAATAAAGAAAAACAACTAAATAAAATGTAAATATATTTAAATTGTTTTATAAATTATTTATTAAGAAAATTATAAATTGCTTCAAACTATAAACCACCCTGTATTTTTAAAACGTCATACAAAAGATAACATTTTTATAAAAATGTTGGTTTCTTATATTATGTAGAAGGTATAAATATTATGAACAATTTAAAAGTTATTATCACTTCACTATTTTTCGACTCCATGTTTTATTATTTCAAACTTATTTTGCACCTTCTTTCTTGCACATGCTTACATTTTTATCAATCAAGTACATTATCTAACTTAAGAATTTAAAACAAAGTCATTTGCTTGCGTTTCCTTTCATTTCTATTATTTAAGAATCTCCGTGCCTTCTTTTGTAAATGTAAAAATATGCTTAGCGTAAAGGTAGTCTTAGAAAATGCTAATATTATTGATATATTTTTATAAAATTAGGAAATATTTTAAAACTAAATCAACATTTAAATTAATATATATTTTTTTGTAAAGTTTAAATGTGATTAATTATTATTTTATATAATTTTTACTTATTATTTGCTAAAGAGAATAATTTAAGTGACATTAAATTCATGCATACTTTAATTTACGAGGCCCTTTTTGTTGTCACTTCATCAAATTCCTGGTACAAGATTATCTTTATGTTCTGTTCTTAATGATAACGAGACTTTTTAATGATCATTTTCTAAAGCAGATTATATTCATATCAAAATTTTCGTTTTCATTAACCTTACATATTTCTTTTCATGAATATTCATTACGTATGAAAATTGAAATATTTCTTTGAAATATTCTCATAGCTTACTAAAGGAAATCTTGTACATTTTCTTTTTCATTTGTGTTTGTATAATGTAGCAACACGGGTGCTATCATACGCTATGCTTTTCAAAAGCGCAATTGCTATACAACCGCAATCGCTTTTTATATTTTGTACCTTTGCAAAACACGATTTCTTAGATCCACTCAACAATAAGTCTTGTAAAAGTAAGTACCTCCTACTATAATATAACTTGAAGAAGCATCGCGTATGAGAAACCCTTAGGTAACACGGTAAAATAGTAACAGGGTGGTTTGTGCGTGCAGGAGCCGCGGTGCGGCCATCGGCAGGAGTGGTCACTCTAGCCTTATCCCCATTTGTACCCGCAGCGGCACTTTTGGGCGCCCGGTTCCGAGCTGAATCTAGTTGCCTACTTCCAGACCCGAATGGCAATCTTGACCCCGAAGCGCCCTCACCCGCCAACATGGGCAGGCGGCGCTCCAGGGCAGTTCTTTACCAGCTTTCAGGACATTATAAACCAGATAAGATGAAGACTAAACTTAAACTCAACAATGTTAGTAAGGTAATTTTTATATTTAATACGCGTCGCGAATCGGATTTAAACACGAGTACTCGAAGTCACATGGTAATAACTGTCCTAAATAACTTTTAATATAACATAATTACAGCTCATTTTTCATTTTAGAACCTCCTACATTCATCCGACCCTCCGCTGCCTGAATACAAAACATCCGCAATAAAAAAATCGAGATTTATTATCTCGCACTACGGTGTTTTTAAAACTTTCTGGGACTGGCTCATATTAATAGCGACGTTCTATGTGGCTGTTGTTGTTCCCTATAACGCCAGCTTCGTGGATGAAGGTCATCCAAGAATAAGTGTTACGAGTGATGTTGTTGTCGAGGCTCTATTTATTATAGGTATGTGATTAATGCCACCTAAATATTATGAACACAAAGACTTAAAATTAATACTTTTTTTTTCCAGATATCGTTTTAAATTTCCGAACAACTTTTGTAAGTAAGAAAGGAGAAGTGGTGTCTGATTCGAAAGCAATAGCCCTTAATTACATCCGCTCATGGTTTGTCGTGGATCTCCTCGCCGCGCTTCCGTTTGACCTACTTTATGCATCAGATGTTTATAGCGGCGCCGTGAGTAACTTTACACTGGCTACTAATTAATTTAACCAGCCCAGTTGTTTGAGTTATAAATACTTTAATTTCAAACTATTAGACGGGTTTAAGAGGGCAATTAAAAATGTTTGCGGGCTTAAATTTATTAAGATTGTTGAACTCTGTAGTACGATGATTTTTTCAAACATTTTCTATTTTCTATTTAGGAGTCCACGCACGGGAACGTCCACCTCGTTAAGTTAACACGCTTGTTACGTTTAGCTCGTTTGTTGCAAAAGATGGACAGATATTCACAATATTCAGCATTAATTCTGACTCTTTTGATGTTGTCCTTTACTCTGGTAGCTCATTGGCTGGCCTGCATATGGTTCATAATAGCGGAAAAGGAAATCGAACATCATAGAAATGATAGTTGGGATTTAGGTAAGCAACAAGTCTATATAACCGAAATATTCCTTCCTCATGGTTGATATTCTTACTGGTATTGCAAAATTTTAGTGTTTAAGAAATTTAAGATTATTTTAACTTAATATTGTTTGTAGTTTTTCCCTCGTAATAGCTAGGGAAAATTTTAACTCTTCAGTATATAATTCTAGATCGATTGATCTATAGAAATATTTTTTTGTAGATATTTTTTTTATACCCAAATATAACTAAATACAAATTAATCAACATTTTCTGTTTTCTGTACATATTAAAAATGTGGAAATATTTAAAATTTAATTGTCTTTTGTCTTTAGTGCAAAATATACATAATTGTAATCACCGTTTTATCTCAACATTATGTCAATTACACCGTCAGAAATTGTACAGAAAGTATACTAACAAACACTCAAAAGATCATAACACATCAATACACAAATATTGTTAAAGGCTGGATAAACAACCTCGCCGAACGATTGAAGGTGCCCATAGTGAACATATCTCACAGCGAAAGTTACGTCACTGCACTTTACTTCACTTGCTCCTCGCTTACTAGTGTGGGCTTCGGCAACGTATCTGCAAACACCCTGCCCGAGAAGATATTCAGTATTCTCACTATGCTGGTGGGAGGTTAGTTTTTATAAAATGTTTTTCAACAAAAACCAATAACCTTCTGTAAAGAAAAAATAACAAGTAATTGTTATTTTAATTTCTTTTTTAAACTTTTGAATTCATTTAACGAGCAAGGAATAATGAGATCTCTCAACGAATAAACTTATTAACTTCGTTATCCTTAATGGACACGGGGCCCATTGAAAACAAGAATTTTAAAATTAAAAGTTTTAAAAAATAGAATGTCAATATTTGAAATAAATATAGAAAGATTTTTTTTATGTTTAACACGATAGCCCAATTGGTAGAACGGTTTTCTAGAGGTTGCAGCAGGTTCGCGTCCTGCTTGTATCGATAAAAAAAAAACGATAAAAAATATTTATATTGAAAATTTATTAAGCTTTACAGTGTCTTTAAACATTTAAAGAATTTCAATCATTGGTAACATTCTAGCATCGTGTAGTAACAACGATTACATAATGTCAAACGTTTCACAGCTCTAATGCATGCGGTAGTATTCGGTAATGTAACAGCAATTATACAGAGAATGTACTCACGTCGGTCTATGTATCAAAGCAAATGGCGTGATCTCAAAGACTTCCTCACTATCAACCAAGTTCCAAAGGAGCTTAAGCAGCGCATGCAAGACTACTTCCAAACAATGTGGTCTCTCAACCATGGCATTGATATTCATGAGGTGAGTATAAAAGCTTTTGGGTAAGTCTCAAACTAATCATCAAATAAATTCAAATTGCTATTCAACATCAGCTTAATGAAATGGTTTTGAGAAATATTTAATTGTGACATTGATAAATAATAAATTGATACATAATTGTTCATTACTTGTTAATTAATATAATATATTATTTTAAAACTTTTGGGAAATACAAAACTAAGAAGAACTAATGTAATAATTTCATTTAAAGAAGTCTTATCTAGATTAAGCTGAGGTAATGGTTTGGAAACGGTCAATTTATCTGTTTCCGAGCTCACTGCTTTTGAAATCATAATATTAATGTCCATAGTTATTGGTAGAAGGTACAGTACTATTTACCTCGAGTCGTAAGAATTCAAAGAACTATTTGTTAGAAAATACCGTAAATAAATAATTGTAATTGGATTGTAGACTCTTAAGGAATTCCCGGAGGAGCTGCGAGGCGATGTCTCGTTACATTTGCATCGAGAGATATTATCTCTGCCGATATTTGAATCCGCGTCTCAAGGATGCCTGAAGCTTCTATCGCTGCACATTCGTAACAATTTCTGCGCCCCGGGGGAATATCTCGTCCACAAAGGCGACGCTCTCACTTATATACATTATATTTGTAACGGTTCTATGGAAGTCATGCAAAATGATATGGTTGTTGCTATTCTAGGTTGGTTTTCTTCGATATTGTCGAACCTCTTATTTAAGAGCTTGTATCTTATAAAATCTTTCATGTCGATAGGCAAGGGTGACTTGGTGGGATGTGATATGAATACCCACTTACAAATCTATAATGGAACAGGCGCTTCACAATCCAATAACCCTGATGTAGTCGTTAAATCGAGCAGCGATGTTAAGGTAAAAATAAGGAAAAATATTTTCTAAGATAATGATAAATGTTTATATATTAAAATAAATTGTAATTTAATGTTTTTATTTTAACCAAAAATTAATATTAGTCTCATATATTTAATTTATTTTTAGTATGGAACCTTATTTCAATAAGGTACATAATTGCCATTAGGGCAAAAATATTGATTTTATGATATTTTTATATAAGAAAAACAATATACTGTTCTAGGCACTTACATATTGTGATTTGAAATGCATTAATATGGTTGGACTTGGAGAAGTTTTACGACTTTACCCCGAGTATCAACAAGAGTTTATTCATGACATACTACACGATTTGACGTACAATTTGAGAGAAGGTTACGAGGCTGAACAAGAAGAAGGGAATGGTCATCCATCATTGACTCTACCATCAATATCGGAAGATGATGAAAATGCCGCTGAAGAAAATGCTTTATCACCAAAAAAGCCTTTATTGTCTAGTAGCAGTCCCCGTCACACAAAATTCCGGTAAATTATTTTATTATTACATGGCTCAGAATCACATGGTTATTGTACTAATTTGTTTTTAGAAAAATATATAATTCAATTATCTTGATCTGAACATTCCATTTTTTATTCAGAACGGACGGACAACCTCGATTATCTCATAGAGAACTTCGAGAGAGAATCGAAAGGCAGCGGTCAGTGGCAACACCTAAAATTACTCGTTCCGATTCTTTGGAGGGGCTAAATTTAGAAATGCATAATACTCGTTCATCGGTTGATAGGCTCGACACACAAGTATCAAGTTTGCATCATGATGTAGCCGCACTTAGTATGGAGGTTAATATTATTAAAATTTTAGAAATTAACGCAATAATTCTATGTAAAGTCGAGTAAAAATTATATATGTATTTTTTGTTTGTTATTTAGATAAATACTTTTTCTTAATACCATATATACATTAGGTACGTAATGCTATACAAGCGTTACAAGAAATGACAGGTCCAGTGTGGCACGCAGCGCACTCAAATCCTAATCTACAATGGAATACTCCACCTAACCAACTCGCAAGAAGTTGTAGCCATCCACCTGACGTGTTTTGCTGGGACCAGGTAATTGACGAAATTCGTTATTTTTGTTATCAAAATTATTCTAAAATCAGTTGATTTACTTTGATAGTCGTACTATTTTATTGATGTATATTTTTTGCAGCAAGAACGCCCGCTTAGTCCTGATCGTCCAAAAATAAACCGGAGTACACAAACCGAACCATTTCTCCATTGTGTTACCCAATATATAATGGAACATCCTGCTACTGTGATGCTTCTTTTAGGTTTAGATCCTATGGCTAATTTATCACCTCCCACTGTAGTAATGCCTCCCACTGTAGAGTATTATGATCCAAGAAGCAGAAGGCCGAGCGCTCTGGAGCAGATTATAGAATCTGAAAACGGAAGTCAAACACCTTCTAGTACAGACAGTGAAAAAGAAGAACCCGCAAGAAGTCCGGCCGAAAGTTTAAAAGATCTTGACTTGGAGGCGGACACCAGCAGGCCATTAGACAAAGACAGGAGTTCAATTTTAAAAAGAAACAGATATTCAGCCAGTGATCTTTGTGAAGTGTCCGAACGCTTATTACCGTCTAAATCATCTCCAAGCACGTACAGTCTTAAAAATAATTATAACAGTTAAGTGTTCATAATTCCAATACGCTCATTAGTCGATATTCAAGTGGATTCTTCTTGTATTTTAATAGACTCCTTGTTAATGGCTTCTGGTGGTCTCTAAATATAATACTATAGCCAATTTTATACTGAGATAACTACTTAGTCTACTTTGCGATACAAATTAAAGCTTAAATATCTTTTTATTTCCGATTCGATTCGATTCAGATTCGATTCTGTAACTAAATAAACGTATTTTGAAAATGTACATATCACGTTGTTGTGCTTGATTTTATCCATAATTAATAATAATAAAAGTTAAATATGTTCTAGTCATTGTATAACTTTCATGAGAGATGGTATATCCTTTTTTATTGTCTATCTGATAATATTTTTATATAGTCTCTTTCTACAATACATCCCAAGCAGTGATAGTTTATATCAATTGTAGTAACTTGTAATTAATAATGTATATGTAGTCATATGAATTAGTTACTATTTACTTTATTATATGTCGTGTGACATATCTTTGAGACAATATTTACATAATCAACAAAAAACACAAACAAAAACCCAACTCATGTGCCATAAATATTCAATTTAGTATAACTTTTTTCATATCAAACTTACGTGCTTTGTTTCTTGGTGTATAATATTCCTATACTTGGTATAGAAATTCGGTTATCTTATAAAATGAATCATGAATAGCTATTATCACTATTTATTTAGTTTTTTTAATATTTCTATAAAAGTATAAAAAAAAATTAACGCGTGCCAAAGTGTTGCCAAACTCGTTATTTTTAGTTATTTGTAGTATAAATTATGCACATGATATTTATAATTTATTCCTATATTTAGATTAAGAAAATGATCTCCCAAAGTATTTTAATAATTTGAAAACTTTTTTGAGCATTAGATGCTTTTTACGTGTACTTATATTAAGACTAGTTTAATGTTTCAATTAAATTATATTTCTGTGTATGAAATTAGAAAACCGTTGCCAATTTAAAATTTCAACTATTATGTAACTTAAATATATTATATAAGCAATATTCAAATATGTTGATATTGTAAATAATAGTAATATTTAAGAAAATATTTTAATAAGGATCCAAAAGTATTAAATAAACTTATATTTAAATTTAGATGAATATTAAAGTAGTAATTTAAATCACTAATTATTTAATATTTGTTCATTCGGTGTTTTAGTTAAAAAATGTGCTTCAATGATTGTTATTCGATTTAAAAGAAAATCTATACGTCAGCATGTGTCTGTATTTTCTGGCCGTACCATTAACTCTTAAAACTATTATAGTTTAAAAATGTCCTTTCATTATTACAATAATTATACTTCTTGATACAAAGTAAATATTTTAGGAGAAGAGCAATTAGTTAGTAACATCTCATAACATTATTTTATAGATGTTTTGGTACGAAAAAGGAATTCTTTAAGGGGCCCCAGTAGCATATTTTTTTAACTGACACCGAATAGATAGATATAGAAACATGCATGTGTATATCACGACGCGAATGAAAGTTTAAAGTCTATGATAATAATTCTTAAAGAACGGAGACGCTTACTAGAATAATGAATAAAGTGGGGTACGTTATACTCGTAATAGTCCACGAATGTGATATGGAGAACACGTGCAGTGCCTAAATTCTTATTTATTTAATTCATAATTCTTGAGATTTGTATCTTAAACTGATAGGACACATATTTTGTACATACATTATTAATGGTCTTTCTCTTGTAGTACAAAGTTAATTGTAATGTTAAATAAAGACAAATTGATGTTTATATTTTTTATTTTAATTCATAATGAAAATTTTTAATGGAATATTTTCATTTACTAAACATTTATAACTTGGTGCAAATGTGTTTTTTTTTATTATTTTAAAAGGAAAATGAGCATGCGGGTTAGATGATGGTAAGTGGTGGGAGTCTACCGTCTTTTGCATTATCAAGGAATGCACAAGAATGATGCCAGTGTTTGAGGAGCCATGGAGGAAAGATGCCATTCTTTTTTAAGGTGCCCCCTCTCGTATTGATCTGGAAGCACCAGTGAAAGAAGATATCTTATTTAATATATTTTATATCTGTATAATAATAATATGATTTATCCGTGCTGTGGACGGATTTAGAATACTAATACTAGCCCCACGTCGGAAAACCAGGGAGTCGTAGGAGGTGAATAAATCCGACAAATGCTTGTTAGTAAGGTAAGTATGGCTGACTGGAGAGCAATCATCCTCAGGTTGAAATCAAACGTGAAATGCCACAGACATGCCTGGGGCAAGCCTTTGTATTCTTTTGGTCAGGTACATACGATCCAGTGCTCCTAAAATTCCGCGTGGTATCGTGATGAGTTGGGAGACCGTAGAGGGACATAGGCTATTCCTCACACACTAGTTGTGAACATGCGCAACATCAAGGAATTCCATTCCAATCTGCATGCTGTCCACCAACGTGTGAGTGTATGTAAGTGTCGGGATCTTAAGAGTTGACATTACGGGCTTTGTGAAGTATCCGAGTCATTCGGAGCATAAAGCCAAATTAGGGGAGAGACACCAAGGTCTTTCTGAGTCTTCTACCGTGTTTATACTGTTGTGAGTACTCCGAGGAACTGTTGTAAACGACACCTATGTCGTCTCTTTACGACTACACTGACACCTGACGCAAGTTGAATTTGCGACGACATCATCTGGATACGTGGCGATCCTTCACAGTCGACTATACACTCTCAATCTTGCCACGAACGTTTAAAATGTGGTACAAATTGCCATCTAAGGCATTTCCATAATAAACTGTAAAAAAACCGCTCTTTCAAAACTGTCTCTTGGGGTTGCCCACGACCATAGGCGTCGGTAATGACCTAACATCAACTTTGTGCGTAAAAATAAAATAAAAAACATAACAATTTTCGTAATTCTATCGAAGTTTATTAAAGCTATTTATTAATTACAATAGTGCAATAAAAATGAGCTCAGATAGAATCATAAACATGTTTATTAGATGTCGAGTTAAACTCTTTTTTAAAAATACGATCAGAATTGTATTTACCCTTAGAATTTATTATGAATTAAAGATATTTATATAATAAGTAAGAATTTTATAATAATGTATTTCAATATAAATATACTCTTTGGCATTAAATGAAAATTCCAGACCAATATTGATTTTCAAGGAATATCTATTTAGCAGCGCTTGTTTTTATCTACCTTGAAAGTTTTCGTCTAGTATGTCAAAATTTTTGAAACGTATATATTGTTTTTGAATTGGAATAGTTGTAAAAATACTTTTAATTATTATAGTAAATAGTGATAAAATAAAAGAAAACTAAAAATATGCCCAAATATTGTGTATAAAAATATGCAGAGTCGCGTCCGATAATTTTATGTTGTCAAAAGACAATGGATTAAAAGCTGTAGTTAAACGACAAGCCAGTGTTAAAGAAGAAAAAAGCGATTCTGTAGTAGTAGCGATATTTCAGTACTTAGTTTCAACGTACAATATTTCGTGCGCTAGTAGAGGCGTGTTAATGTCATTTTATCTAATGCGTCGACGAACACGAGCATGCTGGCCGCGTCAATAAATAAGTACGTCAGATTTAAAACAAGATCCTCAGATAAAAAAGGCAGCAGACGACAGACAATTAAATACTTTTTTATTATTGATTTTGTATAATTTTTTGAATTTTTAAATTGTTTGCGTTTGATAAAGCTAATATGCTTAGAATATTGATATTTTAAATCTGTATAACACTTCATATTAATAATTAAATATTGATTAATGATTAATCTTAGCAAAAAGATTAAAACAACTGGTAAGACAAAACTGATAGACTATTTTACAGTTAATATCAGATCTAATTATTAATAATATTTGGTCACGAGTGTTCATGAAAGTACGTTATATATTTTATATTTTGGTTATATGATTGACAATGATCGGTTTACCTAAAAGAGGGTGTACAGAATTTTTTATAAAAAGCAAGAAAAAATGTTTTTATTAAGCATAAAAAGTAAACTCATTTACCTCAATTTATTCCTTATAATAGTCTTATATGTTAAACACAGTTATGAGTTTGAGATTGAAACAATGGCGAGGTATTGAGTTCTTTGAGGTGAATATAATAAATACAATGGTGACTTGAAAATCTCATGTTAAATGTTAAATTTTTAAAAGAATATTTTATAATATTTAAAGGTATAAAAGTTTTCAAAAGAAAGGAAATATATTTATGTCATTACTGTGTATAATAAGAGTATGTACAATAATACATTTTAAATTGGATTTGTAAATTAGGTGGCAATGTGAAACTTCTATTATTTTTTTTATCGCGACGCTAAGACAAACAGATTACTAAGATTTATTTACAAAATAAACACTTGTATTTTTTACGATTATATTTTTTATTTATAACTCAATGATGTCTATTGATAACTTCTAATACAACAGCTTTATTAGGAAATTAAAACTCATTTCAGAAGATTTGTAATCACAACATGTTTAGACCGGTACAGACTATTGTTGTTAAAGAAGAGATTAAACTTACAATTGAATTGAATCGTGAACTGCAGACTGTGAATACACAATCTTATTACATACAAACAGATAGTGACGTATGTTTGTTCACTCGTGGCCTGAACTAAGCACATAGAAACGACATTCTGAATCAATAGAACAAATACAGTATCTAGTTGTTTAATTCCCTCATTTATTGGTCAATAATGTGATAAATTGCCCATATTTAAAGGTAATTAACAACATCTTTGTTTTCGCTAATTCAATTAACTACTAAGAGATATTTAAAATAAATGTATACTATTATTATCTAGTTAAAGTCTATTTTACAAAGGTATTTATATTGCTGCTGCACACGAATTTAAAAAGCAAAAAGTTTTTTTTTCTTATTATTAATGAGATGCTAATAGAGAAGTTTCATTACTTATATTTATTTAGTTGACTGTTCATCTGTAGGCTTACAATGTGCCTTTCGAGGCACATTGTAAGATATGAGAATCCCTTAAGCCTAAAAAAGATATAGAGACGTTGTACTCCTACATTTATTACGTCGTAAGACCCTCCCCTTATCCTAAAATTATGAAATTTTCTAAAAAGTATCTTTTCAACCATTTCATTACAAAATCTATATACATTCCAAAACTTTCAACATACTAGATATAAACTCTCGAAGTAGATACAAACAAGCGCTGGGAAATAAAGATAAGTTGAAAATGAATGTCTGTCTAGACTTTTAAGTTCGTTGAGTTACAAATTTTTATTGTTTAGTTATTTTATAGTATTCAGGAGTCATAGTAAAATTTTAGTGTAAATAACATTCTCGTAATATTTTTAAGAAAGCAATTTAACTCGACATCTAATAAATATGTTTATGATTGTGTCTGAGTTCACTTATAATGCACTGTGTTAATTAATAGCTTTAAGCGACTTTGATCGACATACCGTAATCACGAACAGACGAAGCTATGGTATTCCGAGTCGTTAAAGATGTTATCATAAAGGACTACTTAACAAATCTTTATTTTATATGGCAACCTGATTGTGCAACCCTATTTTGCCCCGCGTTGACTAAACCCTTCAACTAAGTATAGCCCTCAGATGCAATGGCGTTTGGGAAAAAATTGAAAATTTTGGGAATTCTCTTCTTAAATGGGTATATGTTAGAGCGCTGGAAGAGCGTTTACTAAAATATTAAAAGAAGGTGCTATAAATGTCTGACCCTAGAAAGGTTTGAACTGTTACATATTTCATAAATTTATACATATAGTATATTTTTCTACTGTTATGATATTAATGAAATAAAAAAATTAACTGCCATTTTACTATGAAACCTTGAAAAAGAAGTTAAACTTTACAAATATGGGTTAATTTTTTTTTTCAAAATATGATTCATAATATTTACTTTAATAAAGAAAAATTATGGTGTTTTAAAAAAACATAAAAAGTATTAGTCAATGGCAAGATTTTTGGTTATATCATAAGTTTTGTATATTCAATGTAAAAGAGAAATAGATGTAGTTTCAACGTAACATAGTTTCTTTAACAGGTCCATCGTCACTTTATAACAAATAAAACAATATATTCATTGCTTGTTAAAATAAAAATAAATTTAAAACGCTTCAACGCTGGTTGATAAATATTGGTAGATGAATGAATACTAAAATCCGGTGGCCTTTCTCGTAGAAATCGATATTCAATCCCTGTTCGTTTTATTATTAACTAGCGGAAATGTGAGTGAACGACGAATGTGTCCATCCTGTGATATTCATTTTAAATGTAGTCTTTTATTTTCTCATTAAAAGATTCTTATGCTTTTGTACGTGTAATTAATATTATGAATATATTTTCTAGCAATATTCATTTATTCATATCTTTTTTTTCTTTGAATCAATATCAATTGAACAATAAGAGGCATAGTAGCAAAGTTAACGCTAATCATTTGTTGTTCTATAAAATATCAGAAATCAGAGCCTATGTCCAATTAGGAATTTTATAATGAGAAATTAGATTTGGGAAATTCTACAGTTTTCTTTGGCATTACCTTGGATTCTATATTACAATAAGGTTTCTCTTGTATGTGAATGTTGAACGGACTCAGTTTTGCAGCAAATGCGGATGAAAGTGTTCGCAGGGGAAAAAACTTTGAAGCAGCTGGATTAGTTAACTTTAGACAATTTCATAGGATGATGTAATAATAATACTATTGTATGATAATGCAGCAGATATTGATACCTTATTTGTAATGCAGGAAAGTTCTGTTCGAACAATCCATAAAAAGACTCCAAGAGAATCGTCAGGAAAAAAAATCAGGGTGAGACAATTGTATTTTACAATAATTACTAAAATGCATCCCACCGTTAGGAGTTATTACTTGCGTTAGCGTTGGGGCTCATTTGCCTTCTACCCTCAAATATGGCGAAGAGACTGATGTTTGACCATTACTTTACGCTCGTAAACGGGTGCTGCTTGCAGTGACTCGTTGTTTTCTGTAATTAGGCATTCAGAATTAATTATAGTATTCTGATACTTCCTTTTGACGTACAGAAGCCAGTGAAGTGAAAAAAAAAATAAAATCAACATCTTTCAGAAAAAAACCCCTTTATAGTGAAAAAAACCAATCGAAATAATTGAATGCGCTTCAATTCTTTAAAAACCTTGCAATTTTTATCTAGCGGAATTGTTATTTAAAACTAGAATTCTTGAAAGTATATAATTAATAATTATAAGTCCTAAGTATCGATTAATCTCAAAACCAATTTTCGTCTTTGCACAAATATCATATTCAGTTTGAGAGTGAATTTAAGTACTTAAGCTTTTCCAAGCGATTAAGCAATCCTAACTATTCTAACTGTTGTAACAAACAAGTAAGTATATGTATACAATAAACGTGAAATCGATGAGAGACGCGAGACTGAACAGCTGCTGCATGCTGATAAAGGCTGAAAGAGGATTATGAATTCACTTATCAAGACGAATTAACAAAATAGATGTATTAAATTATATAGATATTTAAACAATAAGCGTAGTTTTTGTTTCTTCACCCTGTAGTAATCGTTCGTACAGCGAGTGCCGCATATTTGCAAGAGATATCTGAAGACGATACCACAGTCTCCCCCTCTCGCAACACCGTCGTGCCACGTCCAGACACCTGATACATGTATTTCACGCCGCGACTTCGTCATGCTCCGAGCTCATACACATATGTATAACCTCAGACTGGTTCTGTAACTGTTTTTAAAGATTGCAGTTTTTCTCTTATATATTATAATGAAAAAAAACTGTTTTTTTAACAAGTATCAAACTAAAATTACTTTTAGAGTGGTAAGAGTAAAATATTGTTATTTGGTTGATTTTTTCAATTACCTTAAAAAAATTAATAAAAATTTAAGATTTTATACATTTACAGATAAATTATAGTCGATAAAGGTTTTCTATATTTCATTCGTGATGCTAGTAGACCCTTAATATTATTAATAGACGAGGGTAAGAAGTCCTTTCCACTTGGCCAGTCATTAAAGGAGGGCTTAGTTCATTGGACTGTAAAAGCTAATGCTCTCACTTATTATCATATCTTTAACCTATTTCTTACTGATCAAACTGTCAGGTTACAACTTTAAGCAATTATTGTTGCATATAAAAATTATTAAGCCCTATTTGTTACGTCTACAATCAACAGTATATTGGATATAAGTTGAGTTATTAGATTATGGATATACCTTAATATATATATTATGTATTCCTAAGATAATTTTGATATTAATAACGTCTCCGATATCTGGTCATATTCAGCGCTTATAATACAAAGATTGAAGGAAGTACCCGAAGCCGGTAAGTAAATTAGGAAGTCACTCAGCATAAATTTTAGAATGTTATTACTGTTTCATATTATATTTTTCTACTGATTGTTGTCTGTCCGTTACAAATGTCGAAAGTGATAAATATGTATAATCTACACTAAAGTTGATAAATTATTAATTATAATTTACTTATAAGCTTCAACTGTTAACAAACATGTCTGAATAAGATTTTTTATATTGTATTTTGTTTAAACTTTTTCGAATAATGAAATGTTATTATAAAATATAATGCTTTTTTAGTACTAGTTCAGTCAATTAAATTAAATGAATTATTGTATGAATTGTGAAAATAGAATATGCCAACTTAAAAAATGTTGATATATTTTGATTTATATAATATTTTGACGACAATATAGATTGCGCTTGTTATATTATCATTAAGTTACTATTAGACACAAATAACCTTTAACATATGTGCAATTTATCAGATTAATAACCAATAAATGACGGAATTAAACAACTAGATACTGTATTTGACTGTTGATTCAGAATGTCGTTTCTATGTGCTTAGTTCAGGCTACGAGTGAACAAACATACGTCACTATCTGATTATATGCAAAACGATTGTTTATTTACCGTCTACAGTTCACGATTGAATTCAATTATAAAATTAATTTTCACGCTAGATGAAGAAAAATGTGATTTGGTCGTGTCAGTAGAATAAACAGGTTTGAATAGGATCTGATTAGCAATTTTATAACATGGTTTTTATTTTCCCATAAAGAATGGTTTTATTTATTTATTTTATTGTGAAAACAAACAGTATTATAATAATAAATAAAATAGCAAAAATTTAAATACTCGATCAAAAATAGTTTCCGATATTACAATGAAAACATAATAAAATTAGGAGAAAAGATGCACAACCTTAACCATTATTTGAGAAAAAATAATAATAAAAATTGATAGGCAACTATTGAATAAATATATTTTGAGTAACAATTAAAGACTGCCTATCATTTGTTACGTAAGCATAGCCAAGGGTAACGTTATAGTAAGAATTAACTTAGTTTTACACGACTAAATGCTGACGCCAAGCTTCGGTTTAAGCTGAAGACGACACCGCTCACCTGAAGACGACACCGCTCGCCTGAAGACGACACCGCTCGCCTGAAGACGACACCGCACGCCTTGCGTTCTCACCATTGATGGGAATCGAAGAGAAGACATTCGGTTTTGGGACAATCGCTGACTTACAATTACTCCTTTTTAGTAATAATTAGTTGTAACTTAGTTTTAAATATATTTTAAGGAATAAATTGTTTTTTTGTATTCTTCGCTGTCACCAAACTTAATTAACTACTAAATAACAATTAAACTAATCAATCACAATTAAATTTCAATTACAATTCATCAACTTATTCTTAACACTCAATTTAAATTTGTCAAGAGAGATGTCAAAATACATAAATAATTTGTTGTACTGGGCACAACTTCTATTAATAAATGAAGTTTTGGAAAATTTATTTTAGTGGCTTGGACATGAAAGGTAATTTTATGTCTAGACTTATTATTACATTTAAAATTTAACTTAGAAACTAAATATGGTGAGACAATTTTATGGTGAATGATCTTATATAGAAGAACTTGATCCCATTGAGACCTCCACAGCTGGAAGAGATATAGATGAATTTTCCATATTTATGGAAAGAACTGCTATAAAATTTTGACGAAACCGATTGTGTATAGGTTCCATTTTATTAACATGGCTATTATACTGGAAATTCCAAACACGAGGAGCATACTCTAAAATAAACATTATACAAATTTCAATAAACCAAATCATTAAAGAATTAAGCATCATCGTTAATTGTCTTTAACGAGATGAATGAAAATAGAGAGAAGAAATAATTAATACTTATATCTAACTTTTGTGTTAAAATTTTCGTGAACCTTATCATTACATATAATTATCCGACTGTACTCACGTAATTACTATCGGCATCTGGCCGACCAGTTTTGAACCCATTCAGTGCACTTATTCATGAGCTTGTCGATATTGCGGCGTACAATGTTAAATTTATAAGTAAAACTTGGATGTAGGTATGATAAATAAGATATTGTATGTTCATAATTAAATTTTCACTTGTTTGTGTTTGAAGTTTCGCGAGCCACCTACTTTACAAATCTAATAACCATTTAATTAAATACTTTATTCTACATACTCGTATTACACACAGTTTACTGACATAAATATATTTTCATTGTTTTGAAAGCTTATGCCGATAGAAAGACAAAAACAATCGAAACCTATAATTATTTTATAATATGGAAGTTAAATTTGATCTTATTAGTAAAAAAGTAACAGTTTGATGAATAAAAACTAATGAAAGTGACAAGAAATTTCCGAGTCACTATTTTATTTAATATATTCACCTCAACGACGTTAACACCTCTCCATTGTTTCAATCTCAAACTCATAACTGTGTTTAACATATAAGACTATTACGAGGAATAAATTGAGGCAAATGAGTTTACTTTTGATGCTTAATAGAAACATTTTTTCTTGCTTTTTATAAAAATTTCTGTACACCCTCTTTTAGGTAAACCGATCATTGTCAATCATATAACCAAAATATAAAATATATACCCTTACTATCAGTGAATATTTTCGTGACCGAATATCTAGAATTCGACGTAAACTGTAATATAGTTTGAACGAGGCCGCACTCTCTCTATCAGTTTTCGTTCATTTGTTTTTATATTTCATCGTAGTTCAGACCTTGTTATATACAAGTTTTTATTTTCTATTTTAAAATATTATTTGATATATTAGGTTTCATATTGACAGTTATTTTAAAAATTCTTCAATCTACTTATAAGATTTTTGCAATACCTTTAATTATTATCAATATTTAATTATTATTAATTATTATCAAAATATACAAACAATTTAAAAAAATCGATATATAAACAATAATAGTAAATAATTTTTTTCATCGTTCACTGCTGCGTATTTACCTAAAGAACCTAACGATGTTATTTATAGAGGCTTCAAGCGAGCTCGAGCTCGTCGATGCATTCGACAAAGTGACATTAACACGCCTCTACTAGCGGTTTTATGGCACGTTGAAACTAAGCACTCAAATCTACATACATGTGATGTTGTAACATATATATACTACAAAATCGTTTGTCACTATATAATGCTTATTACTAGCGTCCGACCAAAAAAGGTTTTTCAGCCAAAACCGAAATCGAAACCGAATTCTCGACTTAGACTTTGACTTCTTCTTCTTCGACTTTGAGAATTTAAAACATGTTTTGTGCTCATACTACATGAATGTGTACAAAACACACTATATTTTTTTGTAGATACATACAATCAGTTATATAGTGTTGTAAAAAAAAGTATTACGTACTTATTATTTAACTTTTTATGCATTAAAATGTAATTAATAAATAAATAAATATTTTAAGTGAATTTTGGAAGTACACTATTCACAAAATTTCGGTTAACTCAATTTTTTTACCGAAAATGGCCAAAATCGTAACAAAATTTGAACATGGTCGCTACGTATTATTTTTATTCCATTGTTTTTTGAAGACATAAATATATTTTATGAGAATGACTGGCCATATTTTATATTTTATCATATTTTAATTTTTAGACAAAACTTAAAGTACTGTACTCAATCTACAAAGTCAAAGTACTTAAAGTTACTGTACTCAATCTACAAAAAAATTCCTAACAATAATTTAAAAGGTTTTTTTCAACTATTTCATAAAAGTTTTGTATTCAAAAACTTTGTCATACTACACTTCGAAATAGATAGAAACAAGCGCTGCGAAATAGACATATCAAAAGATTAAAATAGAGACATATCCTTACGATCCTGACTTTAGCTTTGTCTATAAAAAAAGCTTTTAAAATAAATAAAATATATTTATGTCAGTTAATTTGTATATAATGTGCTGTAATATATTCCATAAAGCAGTGTTTGGAATTGTCGAGTACGTGGATAAGTCAAACTTCCCCTTAGTTGTTTTTAAGGGCTAAGATAAGCAATTGAAAATTTAATCATAAACAAACAATATATTCACCACATGTCAAAGATTTATACACTTTGTTTACGGTTACATTCTTAATTTGTAACGCGATGACGATTATTCCTAATAAAACTGCAGTTTTGGGAAACTAAAAATCGTTTTATACTTTTGCTAGTGAGAACATGTTTAGACCTGTTTAGACTAATGACGTTAAACAGGAAGATAAATCCAGTTTTTGTTCGAACGAAAATTATACTTATAATTCAATTCAATCGTGAACGACTCGTGAATCGTGACTGTGAATAGACAATAGTGTTACATACAAACATATACTGATGTGTGTGTGCTCACTCGCAGCCTGTTCTAAGTACACAGACGGAATGACATTCTCAATCAGTAATAAATACATTATCTAGTTGTTTAATATTCTTACATATTGGTTATTAAATTGATATATTTAACAAATTTAAAGGTAATTTATGTCTAATAGAATCCTAATGAGAACACAATGTGCGCAAGCGACATTGTCGTCAATATATTGTATATATTAACTATATATATTATATATGTCAATTATAAGGTTCGCTTATATAACTAACTACTAAGAGGTGTTTAAATTAAATTTATAATAGTATTAACTAGTCTAGCAAAAAGTATTTTTTTGTTATTTGTAACGAAAAGTTAATACTTTTCTATTCGTATATTAATTCAGTTGACATTTACAGAACTTTTACAATGTGTCTCTAATGATATGAGAATTCCTTCAGTCTAAAACAGATATCAAGACATTACATTCTCATTTTCATTATATTATGAGACTCACTGTGTCTTTAAATTATGAAATTTTCTAGGTATGATGTTTTTAAGAAATCTGAAATTTTTATCTGATATTTGCTACAAATTATGTTACAGTAAAAAATAATAAATAAATATTATTATCAATTTATATTTTTATTGAGCGAAGCTTTATATTTTACTATGAGAGACTTTTCTGCATCCTTTGTGCAAACATCAATAAACACTGTATATCCGAAAATTTTCAAATTTTGCACACTGATAGACAGACAGACAGACAGTCTGGTGGTGGTTTTAATAAAACTCAAACTCAAATATGACAGAAAATCTAAAATCCCATAGACTTCAATGGGAAAATTTTTCTAGCGAAAATTTAGCTTTAAAAAAAAATATTTGAGAACAGAATGCGTCGACGTTTTGTAAATGCAACTTCGGTTTTATTTGGACCTCGCTTCGCTCAATATGCCTTACACGTACAGAGATTTTCCAAACGCAGCGAGTCACAACTGACGTCTGGTTCGCACTCATAGTTTTTACATAATAAAGGGAAAAACTGATGTATGATTTTCAATTAAAAATTATGCGACTAAAAATAGGTTTCAAATATAAAAAACTAACTTTGAGATTTTTTTAAAAATAAATTAACAATATACCTAAGTATTTAATAAAAATAAGTTTTCTAATTCTAAATAAACGCAAAATATGTTTAAAGTATATATTAACATTTTTTCATCAAATCATAATATAAAGATGAAAGTCAGGCGAACGATCAAGTAACCTTGATTAAAAAAACAATTTAAAAAAAAATGAATTTTCAACATGAAATACTTGTTGTTTTTTTTTTTTGAGTGTTTAAGTATTGGCGGGAAACTTGAAATTGATCATTGACAGTTCTAAGTTACTAAGAAAGGTTATTATTAACTGAACGCTGTAATAACTTCGCTGCAGTATTATTTTTAATATATAATGACGTAAAATTTTCCTTCGTTATTATTTTAAGACATCAGTAAAATATAATTTGCTTTTAGAGTACATATTCTGTTTGAATTTCAAATAAATCAAGAATATAAAAATATCAGTATAAGGATTCAAAAGAGTGACTTTTGTAAAATAAAAAAGATAACTTCCTTTATTTCCTTTTATTATTTCTTTATGTATTAAAGTTTATAGCGGTGGATAATTTTTTAATACCTATTATATATCTCTTGCGATCATTTAGAAATAAATACAGTATATAAATACAGTAATAAACAGTCTCTCAATGGCTGTCATTACGTTGTATATATGTTATATGAATACACTTCAACTGTTTGTTTCAAAATAAAAAAAAAGTAAAAAATGGAAAAGAATTTGTACAATTACGTACGTAATTTCGAAAATATTTCATTTTATGTCAATTATAAAATTAAGACGACGTTGTGAAATCCACACACATATAGAAAGTGCTTAGTGAGAAACATCGCTAGACACGAGCTCAAACATTATACCATTCTTACAAACGTCTAGAAACTTCGCAGATATCATTAAAACTTATCACATGACAGGTTTTATAAATGTTATTTTCTTGTCGTTTCTAAAAATATTTTAAATATTATTTAATAACATTTTGTAAACAAAATGTGTTGTATATCATGTTCTTATTAAGTAATTTAATTTTATATTATAAATCACAACTTACAACTTATCTTATCGTTTTTAATCTTTGGCAATTTTTACATATAATAGAAATATATCTTAACTTAATGGCGTGAATATTTTTGAGATACAATACCTTTTTATTAAATATATTCACGCGATTAAGTCCCGATATTTTTCTATTAACAACTAGATCATATATCAACAATAGATCTGTAGGTAAAATATAGTTTTTTTTTTGGTACAATCTTTATTATATCTTTACATCTATAGGAAAAATACAGTATTTTTCTAAACCATGTAATACTCTTCAGCGGATCTCATAAGAAAAATGAGATCTACTTGTATTCGTGTACTTGTAACTTGAAGCATACGATACTTTCAATACTAAAGTACACTGAGGGAAGTTTAAAATACAAGTTATCAAAGGAGGGAGGAAACAACCATATGTAATATATTATGCTCTTTAACATGATATTATTACTCTTCTAATATTATTAATATTAAAGAAGCATGTCCATTTTTGACCTGAGAACTTCTTAACGCGTCTAGTGATTAGAAAAACTTTTAAAAAATTAAAATTTTTTAGGATTCTCATATCACTAATTAGTAGTAGTAGTTTTTTTTTTATCTAGTCGCAAAAAATCAAATATTGTATTTTTAATTTATTCAGATAACAAGTGAAAATAGTTTAATGTTAAGTAATCTATGGTAAATATGATCCAAACTCTCCATTTTGGTTATTATTCCTTGCGGCAAATATTATTTTTATAGTAATGGCAAAAACTGTTACTAATCTTTATAATATTTTAAAAAATTTGGCTTTTTGTTGTAATATTCCAATATAATTAAAATTAAAAATGACAGATAAAAACGTTTAGCATGCGTAGAATAGATTATTCATAGATTTTATTCTTCTTGTCACCTGTTATGTCATGCTCGAATCATTTGATATTGCAAATAAACAACTTATCAACTATTATAGCGGAAGATAGATTCTATTTGCTATTACAGAAATATCATGAATTGCGCTCGCCTATTGCATTGCAACAATTTTTTTAAATTATTACACCATAATATTGCATTTAACATAACTATATACTCCAAAAAATATTATCCGTTCATCAATGTAAGCAATCCTGGCAATGCCTGAAACTTTTCGTGTCACCAAACTCTTATATATTTGACTCCTTGTTTTTCAGCTAATGTCAAATTTTCCTATATTTTCAGGCAGTATTCGTTCAACTCTTGCATGAAAATAAAATGAGATATAGAGTGTCATGTCTGTGCATTCTATAGAAAAGTATGTAAACAGTAACGATTATAATAAAATAACATAAGGACTGAAATACATTCTGCTTTTTGAATAACATTTTGAAATATATGTATTCACTTATAGCATACTTATCGTATGTACTTTATTTAGCAAATAATTACAGAAACGAAAATAAAATATGAAAATATATTATAAATAATCTTAATTAATTATGAGCGTTCGTCGCTCACATATTAAGAGTAATTTCATTATCAGGGTATTTATATTCAACGAAAACATTAAACACTTAAGACTAATATGAGATAGGTAACATTAGCTTTGTTAAGTATCATGTGTCTTCAGAACAGTTTGAGAGCAATTTAAACTTTGAAATTGTGCCTCGAACATTGGTATCTACGGACAAAGCCAGCTTGGTTTATGTAATTCAATTTCTATATTATTTAACTCAATAAAGCCTAAAACAATAAGAATTGAGATTTATTTAGTGAAATAAAGCGAAAACAGTTACATTTAATTAATAAAGTCAATATTTTTTATGTCTGTTAATTATCTTATCTATCTTTGACATAAATTCTTATAAGAGATTTATATATATTTTTCAAATGTACAAGGTTACAATATATAGATATACCGCAATGTGGATAAAATCAACAGCAAACTGACTATAGGGACGTGTTCTCTATATTTGCTTTCTTCACAAAAGTTGTTACCCATCTGGACCACAAATCAGTTAGTGCAGCCGTTGAACGTTTTATTCATATACTTTGATATAATATTACTCTAAAACCTTTGAAATTAATGTAAACCAATTTGATACAATATTTGCATTATGGTCTTTTTAAGGGTTCCGTACATCAAAAGAAAAACCTTTGTTTCTTTCATTCATCATCCGTCTCTCGGTCGTCTCTTAATTACAACGAAATGAAATATCTAGTTAAAATTCAAATCAACAACTCGGATCTACAGTCCGTTAAAATAGTAAAAAAAAAAAATTATAAAGAAATTAAAAAAGATACTGTCGTTTATATAAAATGATTATTTTGACACTCTGAACGAAACAAAATTGATGGAGTACTTCTCATAAAATTTGGCGACTCACATCGTTCTTTAGTACAAATATAAAAAAATCTAAAACCTATTAGTTTGTAATTAAAACATTAGTCTTACATTTTTATATTTACCGCGAACACGTTTGCTGCAAAGCATTCGAAACGTCGGGTTAAATATAAAAATGTAATAATAAACGCGAGTTATATCTGAAAAATAGTTTTATTGAAAAGTAATGTATATATTTTACTGTCCGTTGCTTGTTTATCTGATGAACTTGTTTAGAACCTGACGTAATTATTTATTGACGCTTCAAGCGAGCTCGTGCTCGTCGGCGCATTGGACAAAATCACATTAACACGCTTCTACTAGCACTGGGTTTATTGCAACATGGAAACTAAGCACCCAATATACATACAAATGATTTTATATCCGATATATACAGCAGAATAGTATGTTACTCGCTAGTCATATAATGCTTACAACTTTTACTCCATTGTGAATGTATGTGAAAACAACTAATCAAATTTTTTGCTCTCAATATTTTATATATTTTTATTTTTCAAACAAATCTCACGAAATACTTTAATCAGTTTACAAGCTATGACAAAAAAAATATAAAATAAATAATTAAAAAGATTTTTTTCAAACAATTCCTTTTCAAAAGCTAAAAATGTTAATATAGTAAACGAAAAGTGGATACCAGTCGATACAAACGCTTCAAAAAAAGGTTTATTGAAAACGTCTGTCTGAATGTTCATTTAAATGTGCTGCCAAAGAGTGTATTTATATCATCTTAAAATAATTTAAAAACAGTTATTTATTATTGATATATCTTATTGTTCTTGTGGTGTTTTTAAGAAACCATTTTAACTCAACGTCTAATAAACATGTTTATGATTCTGTCTGACGTCAGCTATATTGCACTGATTTCATGAACAGCTGTTATTTTAATTAAAGCTTTAAACGATCTCAAATAAATATTATATTTTCACTCGATCCACTCGCCATAATTGTAAAGTATTTACCATATTATTATCTACACGCTCTTTTATGAAACTCTTATCTGGATAATAGGATAAGTTCTTGCAAGTGTGATTGATAATAAATATATCTCAATGATATTTCTTTCTTGTCTTCAATGAATTCTAAAATTGACGTTCAGTGCTAAAAAAAGAGAATCAATGGTAGAATTAAATATTTTATTTTTAATATAAAATATTTAACTCTACTCTTGATGGTTCTTTATATATATAATATCAAACAATCCCTGTATTGTTTCCATCGCATTCGGGCCTCCTCATCTGATCTCATGGGTGGCTCATCAAATATTTGTGGAATTTGTGCAATTACAGTTATATTATAATCATAATAGATAACGGTTTTCTATATTTCATCTGTGATGTTTTGAGAATCATAATATTATTAATAGACCAGGTTAGTATTACTTTATACTTGGGTAATCATTAAAGGAAACTAAGCTTTGTACCTTAGGTCATTGTAAAAGACAATAATCTCGTTTAAAATAATATATTTTAACTTACTTCTTAATTGTCAAACTGTCAATAAACTTTTAAAAAATTCAATACACATATGAAGGACATTAAAAATTACTAAAAATATTAATATCGGATTTCAACATTGAGTCTCCAATTTTAAAATCGAATATAGGTCTCATTGAAAATAACAATGTTTTAACCTTACATATTAATTCAAAAATAAATTTTTGTTTGCATATAACTTAAGTTATTAGATTATGTATTAATATACTCGTAAATATTTTTGATGTAAATAACGTCTCAGATATCTGCTCGTATTCAGCGCTCACAATACAATGATTGATGGAGGTACCATGGGCCGGTAAGTAATTTTGAACGTCACTCGGCGTCATTTTAAGACTGTTAATACTGTTTTATATTTCTTCACAATGTTGATGATTACTGTGTCCGTTATACATTATGAAGATGTTAAATAAGTCATGTTTGGTATTACGTCTTTAATGTCTGTTTTAAAACAATATTAAGTTGAAGAATATTATGAAATTAATAGTACAAATAATATAAAAGTAACAAACTACCACACTTTATATTTATATATATATATATATATATATTACAATTATATCTATTTTCTCCCTCCTCATACAATGTGCTTAATTAGAGACCTGAACAGAGAGAGTATCATATGTTTCAAGTTATAACAACACGAATACAAGAAGATCCTATTTTTATTATGAGATATGCTAAAGAGTATTCTGTGGTTTAGAAATACTGTAACAAATACTGTATTTTTTTGACGATTATTCTAAATAGTTATTTGTTATTTTATTTATAAACATCATAAGTAATATTTTAAAAAGACATCATTTAATATCTTATATATCTCCTAAATATTTTATGTAGTATGTATACAATTGTCAAAAACAAATAAGTAATTTTTATATATAAAATATTCTCTTCTAGAGTGCTTTTGTTCCAATCTTGTTTAACTAAATATAATCAAAACATTTTAGTTTTAAAGATTTTTTGCTAAAAGAAAAATTTGTTCTTAGATTTAGTTGAAACATTTATTTTTCCTTATAGACTATATACTGTAACATATAATAAAATGGTAGTTTCAACGACTCAGTACTATTAAATATATATTTTGAAGTCCAAAAATTAGTTTAATGAACATTTTTAGTTTAAACTAATCATAAAATCAAAAAATCGTGAAGCCAGACTTATGGGTCCTACCCTTTATAAAACTATTAGACCTAGTCCTAGACTTTATTAAACTACTGCTGGCGGGGCCGCTCGACTGCAAACATTTAATAAACAAAGTGACTGGCAGAAACTCCGCACGGCCTGCAATTTACTAATAGGTCGTCATTGGTATTTGAAAAGTACCAAGTACTGAAAACCGTTACAGACTTGGACACTTCTATGCACTTTGATTTTGAAAGCTGATTGAAATGTTGCTTTTGAAGCCAATATTGATATTATCTATTATTTACGTAAACTGTTTAGATTTTATTGATACAATTTATTTAAAAACAACTCGTTTAAAACCAATTCATACTCGTGAATGCAACTATATATATAATTTTAATTTTATATATAGAATATTATTTGTCTTAAGACAAATTTTTGGTCGAAATTTCATTGTCTATTTTTCTTTATTCTTATATTTTTCAAATAAACAATAATATTAGTATCTACAGATACGGTTTTAGAAATATAATATTAAATTAGTAAGAATATATATAATATGCAAAATTTTTTATTTATATCATATAGTCAAAAAATAAATATGGTTAAGATATTTGTATAAATGGCTTAAACTAAGAAGATTTTATTAAACCTGTCATGTGATAAGTTTTAATTGCGTTAGCCAAGTTTCTAGACGTTTGTAAGAAAGGTAAAATGTTGAAGCTCGTATTTAACGAAGTTCTTAAACTACTCGCTAAGAACTTTCAACCTGTATAAGGATTTCAGAACGTTATCTTAATTTTATTAATGATACAAAAAGATTGTTTATCTAGTTTTCGTAAAACATTAAGATTATTTAAATATTATTTTTATTGTATGAACGAATAATGTGGCTTAGTTTATACCTTTTAAGTAGATATTCCTCTATTCTTTAAAGTGTAAAATTTTAGTCTTTTGTCGATAATTTCCACAGAGTAACCGATGTAAGCATTTTTATTGATGATTTGTATTGTGTTGTGTTATCAAAGTTTTCAAACGGATCCCTTACGTGATTAGGAATATTTTATCGCCTATGTTCATCATAAATAATTTAGGTTTTTAATGGTAAAAGTTTTTTCAAATCCATTCTGTTGTTTCGGAGCCTATTTAATACAAACAAACAAATAATCTAATCTTTCCTCTTTAGAAAATTATTATGAATTAAAACTACATATGTACTTGAAAATAAAATTATATTTTACTAATAAATTGACATTATAACAAAGGAAAATAATTGCAACTTATTGAAAATTATTGGAAGCGAGATTGTTGCAACGTTCTCTTAATATTAGTATTTCTTAGTAACTAACGACTGCTAATAATTATATAGAAGTTTCCAACAAACATTTAAATAATATTATAAAAGTGACATAAAATCAATAGCAAGTATTTCAATTTAATGTTGACAATTACAATTTATTAATTTGTTAATTTGTTTTCTTAATCAAGGTTAGACTTTTACAATTAAATCATGATTTGTAAAACAAATAAATCTATAATAAATATACAATTTGAGTAATTAGCCTTAACTTATTGTTAGTAAATACAGAGATACAGAATATATTATAAATTTATTGTGAAAGATTTTATAAAGACATAGCTTGGTTTTGGTTTTAAAAAAATATGGTTTTTTGAAAATCATACATTAACAGGCATCAAACTGTCATCACTATTTTTATCCAAGATTCTAAATAATAATGTATAATATTTCACATTTATTCAGACGTCCATAAAACTCGATTTGTTAGCAAAAAATATTGATGAGACGGTAGCCTCTCCTTCGAGAATTCCCTTCCCTGCTTACGCGGCTTGTTTCGAATACAGTTTTTTTTTTTTTTGCAGGTGGGGGAAATCCTCATAGACACCTGGGAAGAGGTCCCAGGTAGTGCCGGACTCTTACCGGCTAAAACCCACCACCTGCTTTCTTGGCAACCCCTGCCGTGGGCAAAGTTATTTGTCAATCTTTGAAATGTTTACAAGTTTATACATATGAAGAATTTATACATATACGGAGTTGACATCGTATTCGTTTAACTTATCACTTGATATACAATAAACATCAAAGACCTGGAAGATGTTCAGATAGCGACGTTATATTAGGAAAATGTAATACTTACAGATATACATGTTCATTCTTGCCACGAACGTGTAAAATAAGACCACCTCATTAACAAATTTGCTTTTTTGTCAGCTTTGTGTACAAAAAAAACACTCTTCGTAATTACGGTAAGTGGATCAAAAAAATACAGCTATTTATTAAATCACTGCAATATAAGTGAATTAAGACAGAATCATAAATATGTTTATTAAATTGTTGTCTTAAAAAGTCAAACCACGCTTGTATATCCACTTAGATTTTATTATGAATCCTTCTGAATATTATAAAATATCTAAACAATAAAAATTTTACTCAACCGAATTTAAAAGTCTTGACAGACATTCATTTTTAAGTAATCTCTATTTCGCAGCGCTTGTTTGTTTACTTTGAGAGTTTTCGTCGAGTATCGCAAAAGTTTTGAATGAAATGTACATAGCCTTTCAAATGACGTAGTTAAGAAGATCTTTTTCAATTATTGGTGCGAAGTCTTTTGTACGATGACTACCGTATCTAGTGAGATTTTTTGGAACATTAGAATATGATAAAATATTGAGAGTATTAAATATGACCAGTCATTTCCATCAAATATATACTTATGTCTTCAAAAGACAATGGAATAAACTTGAATAACCACAGCACTGTATACAACATACAACAAGCCAGTGATAAAGAAATAACAAGAGATCCTGAAGTAAGTATATATCTGATATAGCATCAGTTGAATATACATTAAAGTGCTTAGTTTCAATGTTGCAAAAAAGCCAGCGCTAGTGGAGACGTGTTAATATCACTATCGAATGCATCGACGAGATCGAGCTGGCCTGAAGCGTCATAAAATAACTACGTCAGGTTCTAAACATCATGGGAATGTAAAATGTGGCGCACAGCTTCGACTGCCGGAAATCGTAGTTGTGAGCCACAGTCATTTTATATTTTTTCTATTATTCTATTGGGAAACAATATACTTTTTACTATAAATTCAAGTAAAGTTTATTTCTTGATAATGCAGAATCCGATAGAATTTTATTATACTTGATATTCTGATTCTTATTTCACATTCCCATGATATCTAGGGAATTTCATAACTTAAAGACAAAGAGAGAGTCTAAAAACGTAATAAAAGTAATAATATAATGTAGTTGTATCTATTTTATCAAATTATTGCAACAGAAAAACTAAGTAAATTCAAGAAAAATCATTTAAAAAAAATTCTAGAAATAAAAATAAACTTGCTATGCCCTCCATAAAATATGTAATTCTTTCAAGGTTAATTGTGTACGTTTTTTCAAGAAACTTCCTAGTAATGTCGTAGATTTATCAATAAATAAATTGAAATTAAACATTAAAGGCAATTTGATAAAATAATTCTATTACAGGATTGTCAATGTAATCATTAACGATGGTATGGCCTGGGAATGAATTGTATTTTAGAGAATAAATAGAGCCTGGTTACATAACAACCGTTCTCCTAGAAGTTATTACTTACGGCAGCATTGGGGGTCGGCTCCCTTAAATATGGCTAGTGGTGTGATAGCTGACTCTTGAGTTATTCTCGTGAAAGGTCTTGAGTTATTCTGCTTGCGGTGACTGGTTGTTTTACAGGCCGAGTTTGCAATATTTATTTTATTAGAAGATTGGAGCATCACGTCGGATTGATTGCGATGGTTTTAGTTGTTAAAAAAAAATTTATTAGATATTTTATATTAAACACACGTTTGTGAAACCGTGATCACAGTAAAAAATACCCGGCTGAGTTTGGTGTGTGGTTCCTCTTAGACCAGAGCTCACTTAGAATCCTCGTATCCTTAGATTTAAATTTGAGTATGTCTCAACCGAAGGGCGTATTTCGAAAAATGCGGTTTCAAAATAGGCCCTTCTGTCACTTCCCTTTGATGTACACATGTGATTACTGGTGTTGATTCAAACCGAAAAAGAAAGAAATAAATAAATAAGCACTACATATATCTTACATGTAATTTTATATCAGATATATACTACAAAATCGCTTGTTATTAGTAGGTCATACAATTCTTATTACTGCTCTTAATACATTGTCTTTTGATGATATGATATGAATGTATTGGATGAGAAGAGCTCGCAAAATTATTTTACTCTCAATATTTTATCATATTTTTAATTTTCTAACAAATCTCTTGCAAGCTATAACAAAAGAATTCACACAAATGATTAAAAGTTTTTTCAGTTATTCCATTTTATTATATTCCATTTTAAAAGCTATACGTTCCAAAACTTTTGTTATACTCGCCGAAAACTCTCGAAGTAGATACTAACCAGCGCTGCAAAACAGAGACTAGTTGAAAATGTCTGTCTAGACTTTTAAGTTAAACAATAAGAATTTTATTTATAACTCAACCGAGTTATAAATAAAATTCTTATTGTTTAATATTTTATAGAATTCAAAAGGATTGATAATAAAATTTAAGTGTAAATATAATTTTTGTGGTATATAAAGAAAGCAATTTAACTCGACATCTAATAAACATGTTTATGGTTCTCTCTGAAATCACTTATATTGTACTGATTTAATAAGCACTTCTACATTTAATAGATGCTTTAAACGACCGCAGATAGAAAATATTTTATTATTTTTCCCACATTAGTAATGTGATGAAATTTTTAAATCTTTAAATAATTTAATTTTCTTTTTCTTCATTTAACTACGTTTTAAACAATGTGACACCGTTCTGCTCGCTATATATAGCGAAAGTGTTTATCATATCATTACACGGACATCAAATATATTATATATGATGTCTTCTTTCGGTGCAGTCCCCAAATCAATCTAACTAGGCTATTTTCAAAAAGAATGCCTACCCCTTCGTCAAAAACCGACGTCACTCTTGTTCATCCCCTGATAAGGTCACCCGCATACTCATTTTAAATTTGCCCTCGTTTTATGATGATGAATTAAAATGAGATATGTTTAGTTTTTAAGTGATTGTAGTTTATATATTGATTTGGAAAGAGGAAGGTGATATTCAAAGCTGTAGGCAACTGCTATTTAATATTTTTAAATAAGTTCTATTGGGAATAATTGCTTTTTTACTCTAAGTTTTTACAAAATATCTAAAGAATTTTATAATTTAAAGTTACAGAGGAAAAATCCTACAACGTAATAAAAGTTATCTCCATATCTATTTTAGGCTTAATTCGTACTTGCTACGGGATATATTATAAAAATCTTATAAATAGTAACCTGAATACAATACAAACCTTACTCTTTTATTAAAAACAATAAAAAACAAAAACATTTTGTTTTCTAAAAATCTGAGTACTAAGAAAATACATACCTTGATGAAATAGACTTAGCCTGGATAATACTAGTATAAATCTATTTTAAATACTTTTTAGTAGTTAATTGAATATAAGAACCTTAAAATATTGTTAATTTTAGTTAATATAACATTAGGTTGACAATGTGTATTGCGTTCAATATGTTCTGGTTAAGCTTCTATTAGATACAAATTACTGAATTAATTGAATTACTGAATTATTTAATAAAGGTAATCTATCAGATTAATAGCCAATAAATTAGAAGAATAAACAACTAGGTACTGTATTTGTACTATTGATTGAGAATGTCGTTTTATACACTTAGTACAGGCCACGAGTGAACTAACATACGTCATTATCTGTTTCTATGTAATAAGATTATGTATTCACAGTTCAAAAAAGTATTTAATTGTCTGTCGTCTGCTGCCTTTTTTATCTGAGGATCTTGTTTTAAATCTGACGTAGTTATTTATTGACGCGGCCAGCATGTTCGTGTTCGTGTTCGCTCGTGTTCGTCGACGCATTGGATAAAATGACATTAACACGCCTCTACTAGCGCACGAAATATTGTACGTTGAAACTAAGTACTGAAATATCGCTACTACTACAGAATCGCTTTTTACTTCTATAACACTGGCTTGTCATTTAACTACAGCTTTTAATCCATTGTCATTTGACAACATAAAATTATCGGACGGGACTCCGTATATTTTATAAACAATATTTGGGCATATTTTTAAATTTCTTTTAATTTATCACTATATAGGTACTATATCCTACAACAAAAGAATTCGCAACAATAATTAAAAAGTATTTTTTACAACTATTCCATTTCAAAAACTATGTATGTTTCAAAAACTTTGACATACTAGACGAAAACTTTCAAAGTAGATAAAAACAAGCGCTGCTAAATAGATATTCCTTGAAAATCAATATTGGTCTGGAATTTTCATTTAATGCCAAAGAGTATATTTATATTGAAATACATTATTATAAAATTCTTATTTATTATATAAATATCTTTAATTCATAATAAATTCTAAGGGTAAATACAATTCTGATCGTATTTTTAAAAAAGAGTTTAACTCGACATCTAATAAACATGTTTATGATTCTTTCTGAGCTCATTTATATTGCGCTGTTTTAATTAATAAATAGCTGTAAGCGACTTTGATCCAATTACGAAAAGTGTTGTTTTTTATTTTTTTTACGTTTAGTTTTATGTTTTCTATTTTATTTTTAATGTTGACGAACAAACAAATTGATCGCTTGATGTAAGGTCATTACCGACGCCTATGGACATGATCAACCCCAAGAGACAGTTTTGAAAGAGTGCTTTTTTACAGTTTATTATGGAAATGCCTTAGATGGCAATTTGTACCACATGTTACACGTTCGTGGCTCAAGATTGAGAGTGTATAACCGACTGTGAAGGATCGCCACGTATCTACATGGTATCGGTGCAATGTATGTCTGCGTCAGGTGGAAGTTTAGTCGAAAAAAGACGACATAGGTGTTTTATTCAACAGTTTCTCGGAATACTTACCACAGTATAAACACGGTAGAAGACGTAGGAAGATCCTGGTGTATCTCCCCCAATAGACCGTAGACACTCACCGCTTACCATCAACTAACCCGCAAGCTCATTTTCCTTTAAAAAAAAAATTAAAAAAAACAATTTTTACCAAGTTAAAAAGTATTATAAGTAAATGAAAATATTCTATTAAAACTTTTCATTATGAATTAAAATAAAAAATATAAACATCAATTTGTCTTTATTTAACATTACAATTAACTTTGTACTACAAGAGAAAGACCATTAATAATGTATGTACAAAATATGTGTCCTATCAGTTTAAGATACAAATCTCAAGAATTATGAATTAAATAAATAAGAATTTAGGCACTGCACGTGTTCTCCATATCACATTCGTGGACTATTACGAGTATAACGTACCCCACTTTATTCATTATTCTAGTAAGCGTCTCCGTTCTTTAAGAATTATTATCATAGACTTTAAACTTTCATTCGCGTCTTGATATACACATGCATGTTTCTATATTTATCTATTCGGTGTCAGTTAAAAAAATATGCTACTGGGGCCCCTTAAAGAATTCCTTTTTCGTACTAAAACATCTATAAAATAATGTTATGAGATGTTACTAACTAATTGCTCTTCTCCTAAAATATTTACTTTGTATCAAGAAGTATAATTATTGTAATAATGAAAGAACATTTTTAAACTATAATAGTTTTAAGAGTTAGTTAGATTTTCTTTTAAATCGAATAACATCGTTGAAGCATATTTTTTAACTAAAACACCGAATGAACCAATATTAAGTAGTGACATCTTTCGTATAATAAAAGTAATGCGCTTCTTGTCTTTTTCAGGAATGCTCTTCTTTATGAAAATTAAACTAGTTATGGTAATTAATAACTGAAAACAAATCTAAAGATGGAATGTAGTTTATTATTTGTCCATCATTTAAAGAGAACATTAAGAATTTAATATAAATAATATTAAAAATATATAAAGTATCAAGCTAAAGGGCAAGGTTTTTTTTTATATATCGTATCGTTTTATTCCCTCCATCTTCCTACAATATTGTTATCTTGAAACTTGAAAAGTGTACTTTGAGTATGCTATGTTTCAATTTGTAACGAGTAAAAGGAGATACCATTTTAGTATGAGATGTGCTGAAGTTACGTGATCTAAAAATATGATAAAAGATAATATATTTTTCCTTTAGATATAGAAGATTATATCAAAAATTTATTTAAAATTTTAATGTTTTTACAACATGAGCAATAATTTTAATAAGAAACAAATAACATTAAAAAACAATATCTTAAGTTTTGAATATTGTGTATGACAGCAGCTTTAAAGCTTGATAGAAGCAACCCTTCAATCCCTAATTAAATCCCCACTGAATTATGATTAAGAAACATGTTTATCACGTTGCAAGCAGACATAAACACGCATTTCATTCGGTTGCGTCTCGGTGCAAGGATCATTGTCTCGTACTATATCGAATGCCTGCCTTATTCTCTCCCTGTCACGTACTGACAAGTTGATTTTGAGGACTTTAAATATAACGATTTGTCTGCCATTTACTCTCTGCATCATAGCGACAGAGTGACTTTAATAGACTTTAGTTTTTATAATTAATATGTGGGAGATTACTAGTTTCATTGGTATAGATTATTACCACGTGATCTATTGATCACGTGTTCGTCTCCCACTGTACCGTTTAGTTGTTTACTAGTTGATAAAAGGCCAAGTGCGCCCTATCGACGGATCAGAAGTTGTTCGTCTGTGGACACGGCACCTTGCTGGTGCTCTGAACTGTCTTCATACAGGTATCATGATTATTTGTTATAGTGTTATATTCTAATTACTTTCATGCTTATAGCTATGTGCCAATCTTATGTATTAATTTGGTACATAATGAATATTAGCTATATATTGTTTTGATTAAATGCTGTAATGCTGATACTTAACTATTGAATTATACAATTGTTATAAATTAAGTTAACATTCTTGTTTATTGCTAAATAAATAGTTTACACTTATTATAATTAGGTTTGGATTATTTATATTCTCCCACATCAGAAGTGGGATTGGGTAACTCAAACTACGCCCAGGAATGTTTACTGTTACAGGCTTTTTTTGTGAGAATGCGGTCTATAGATCAGCCAGATTGCGGTGATAAATCTGAGAGCGCTAAGAACGCTACAGACACAGAAAACAGCACGAGTGATACGAATACTGCTAGAAGATCTCCGATCATAATGATTCGGACCGCGGCAGAAAAAGAAACAAATCCTGGCCATTCCTCTAATTCAAGCGTTACAACCGATGGTGTTCAGGATATAAGGACAAGTTTCGTTCCTATTACTTTTATGCAGACTATGATGCAAGAAATGATGTCCAAACTTATTCAAACTACTGCCGATGCTTTTAATACCGAAACTAAGAAGTCTACGCTCCGAGTTCGAAATCTTGAGCACATTTATGTACCAGCATTTGACCCCGATGATCACACCGATACTATACAAGTCTGGTGTCGTAATATAGAAGACTTAAAAACCGAATATGAATTGACAGATAGAGAAGTCCTAAATTTATCGAGGAAAAACTTGCGAGGACGTGCCGCCAAGTGGGCACGTCGTAACTACAGCACATTAACAATATGGACTGAGCTTAAAAACAGACTCATTCAAACATTTGCAGACGAGACACGCTACTATGATGATCTTGCCCAATTCATGGAGTACACAAGTGAACAAGCAACCAACCTGGCGGAATATGCTACGCGGAAGTGGGAGTTAGCCAGGAAGGTGATTGGTGTGGAGATGACTGAGCAGCGTCTGGTGGAGTCAGTTATTTCGGGTGTGTCTGATTTTCGTATACGTTCTGACCTCCTACGTTTGACGCCCAAAAACTTGCCACAGTTAATTCAGAGTCTTAATTCATATAAACGGAAAAGACCAAACAACGATTCTGATCGCAGCGTTTCGCCTAAGCGCCCTAAATTAAATTATTATGATAAGAGTAAAGAGAAACGTTGCCACAAATGTTTTAATCTTGGACATCTTCAAAACGAATGTCGTTTTAATAGTAGTACGCAGAAACAGACTCATATAGACACGCCCTCTACATCCACACCATCGAAGGATTCTAAGCCTTCTGTTATTTTTTGTACCTTTTGTAACAAAGAAGGACATAAATTTGGTTAATATTCTGGTATTCTACAACAATCAATCCAATGTTCTGAAATTAATGGTTAAGATAATTTTTGTTTGCTGATTACTTGTTAATGCGTGATAATGTTGAGCAATGGTAAAATAATTTACGAAACATTTACGAGATTTTGATTTATAAAACCGATCAATAATTTATTTGCAGTAGCTACCACAAACACTTTTGTAACGAATCGAATCGTATATCATCAGGTTGCTTCTTTCAAAAAAAAAAAAAAGAATTAAAATCATTTTTTCAACATTAGTCTATGGAATTAAATTTTATTAGTGGCGTTAGTCGTGCAGGTCGAACGGATGATGAAAGTTTTGACTCACTACTTCACTATTGTTAAAAATACATATAAAAGTTGGAAAGATGTAGTGGGTGAAATGCAATTAGCCATAAACAGTACCACAATAAAGGCACTGTCACACATCTTTCCAGCTTCGAATGGGTTGCAATCAGTCACCTCCGGCCATATCAGCCCTAGTAAGTGATTGAGAACGCTTAAACCTCAAAACTTGTCATATTGGTGAAAAATTAGGGATGGACGAGCAAGGACAAATTTTGAAATCTGAATTTGATTAAACTAAAATTGTTATATTGAAAGTTGGTGTTGTGGTTTGGCTTAAACATAATCCTTGCGCGATCATTAAGCGGAATAGTTTGGAGGTCCTTGCGTTGTCACTAAAGTGAGAGAAAGACAAGTTTAGTTAAGCCCGATATGGATATCGAACCTGCTGAGACCTTAAACAATGATACAGACTAAACTGACTTCCGATCATTTTGCAAACTTCTGGTGCATTGGTTCAGCGTCTGGCCAACGCTTACTGATTCATGAGGGGTTTGTCAAGTGAGTAACTGACTGCACGTGACATGTGATTTGACCATGACTTGTTGACATGCCATGTGATTTGGCAATGGGTCATGTGATTTGAACCCGACTTGTTGACTTGCCATGTGATTTGGCAATGGGTCATGTGACTTGAACCCGACTTATTTGAAATGCCATGTGATTTGGCAATGGTCATTTGATTTGACCACGACTTGTTGACATGCCATGTGATTTGGCAATGGGTCATGTGATTTGACCACGACTTATTTGACATGCCATGTGATTTGGTAATGGGTCATGTGATTTGACCACGACTTGTTGACATGCAATCTGATTTGGCAATGGGTCATGTGATTTGAACCCGACTTATTTGACATACCATGTGATTTGGCATTGGGTCATGTGATTTGACCACAACTGTGTTTAGCCATGCGATTTGGCATTGACATGTGATCTGACCGTGACTTTATTATGGCCATGTGATTTGGCAGAGGATCATGTGATTTGACCCTAAATAAAATTTACCATGTGATCTGGTTGTTATTGTAATATGAAATAATGTAAAAATATTAAACTAATTAAATTGAGCATTGGTTCGCGAGCAAATGTGCTGCTCGTCAGTATGGCCGTGTGGGAGATTACTAGTTTCATTGGTATAGATTATTACCACGTGATCTATTGATCACGTGTTCGTCTCCCACTGTGCCGTTTAGTTGTTTACTAGTTGATAAAAGGCCAAGTGCGCCCTATCGACGGATCAGAAGTTGTTCGTCTGTGGACACGGCACCTTGCTGGTGCTCTGAACTGTCTTCATACAGGTATCATGATTATTTGTTATAGTGTTATATTCTAATTACTTTCATGCTTATAGCTATGTGCCAATCTTATGTATTAATTTGGTACATAATGAATATTAGCTATATATTGTTTTGATTAAATGCTGTAATGCTGATACTTAACTATTGAATTATACAATTGTTATAAATTAAGTTAACATTCTTGTTTATTGTTAAATAAATAGTTTACACTTATTATAATTAGGTTTGGATTATTTATATTCTCCCACAAATAATATAAATAATCTCCCGCTTTTATACTTTTGATGTCTTCTGGCACGTGTATAAAATTCTCGAATGAAAATAAGTTGATTTATTTTTGTATTAGTATTCTGGAACCCATTTGTTTTAATGCTAATCTTTCTAAGCAAATCGTCTTATTTTTTTTTTGTACTGACAGTGGAATAGTTTTTAGCTTTACAAAACTAAAAACTTTCCGAATACAATTTATATTATTTTACAATTACATAAACTTTACCGTTTAAGCTAATCATGAATAAAAATACTTGAGTCAGACGTGTGGCTGGGGAGCACTGCTGGCGGAGCAACTCGACTGCAACTATTTTATTATAAAATCATTGACCGGAAAAACCTCCGTACGGCTACAAATTTACTAATAAGGCGTCAATGAGACTTAAAAGTATCAGAGCCTTTGACACTTCTGAGCTCTTTGATATTAACATCTGGATAAAATGTACATTTTATTATAGAATATTGTTATTTTCTATTATTTTATGTGGATTGTAAAGATTTTTGTTACACGTTTTATTTCAAAATAGAATAAATTAAAAAATATACTTGTACTCGTACTGACAGCTGGCCACGTTGCTGCCAGCTGTTTTTTATCATTATTAATTTTAAAGAACACATATAGACCTATATATATCTGTGTTCATAGGTAAAATGACTGATATTTTTATACTATTTTCGTAAAAATCTTTGTTTTTTTTTCTTTTATGTTTATATTTTGAGCAAAATACAATCTATACATCTTTATAGCGAATAAATAATTTTAATAATAATAGTAAAGACATTTATAGTAATGGTATAAGAAAAAAGATTTTTTTAAATCTATAATCTTTTAAATTCGATTTGTGAAGTTTCTAGACATTTATAAGACATAAAATGTCTGACTTCGTGTCTAACGAAGTTCTTAAACTTCTCACTAAACACATTGAACCTGTGTGTTGACTTCACATTTTATCTTATTTTTTCTTAAGGCGACATAATGATATACTTTTGTCGCCTTAAGAAAAAATAAGATAAAATGTGTCGGTAATTGTACAAGTAGTTTATTTTTTTCACAATTGTTTAAAACACTAATTGAAATTGTATTAATGTATAAGTATAAACTATAAAAAAATTAATGAGAGCCATTCAGATATTCTTTATTTAATTTCTTAACACTTAAAACTTTATTGAATTATACACTTTAACCTTCCTCAGGAATCACACTATCTATTGGTGAAAACCGTATAAAAATCTGTTCAATATTTTTAAAGTTAATCACGTTAATACAGACGCGGTTGGGAGAATAAATTTATAAATGTGTAACATAATATTAATCTCATATTCCAAATAGAGCAGAATAGTTCCCATTAACCAATCAGAATCATATAATAGTTGTATTACGTTTAATTAATAATTTATACGAGAATGGTTACGGGTAATTGCTTAATTTCCTATATCATAGGAACTGGGCAAATTGTTTACGGTGACGGCACACACTGTCAATCAATATTTATTACAAAGGTTTGAAATTGTTATGTAAATGCGTAATTTGTGGAGGTGTCAAAATATGTCTTATGTCAAAGTCAAACGTCAAAGTTTATTTTTATTGAGTACCTACATGAATAGTAAATTTTTTTTTAATAAAAAAGCAAAGGTAGAATTTAAGAGACTTTTGTATTTGTTATTGTTTTTTTTAAATAAATATATTGTTTGCTTTTAATGAAAAAATATGCAAGAGTAGAAAAAAAGGTTTTGTAGTTTTTTAATATATCAAAAGGTATTGTAATTTTCTTTAATATTCCTACACTTTTATTTTATATTTGAGCTGGGTGGTAGCTGGTGGTGGTATCCAGGCCGCTACTTTCTATTGTGGAGACAACTTATCAAAAATGGTGATTTATTGTGATAGTCTTTTTTCACAGAAATCCCTTGCATCTTATGTTTAAACATTTTACTAAAGCGTTTTCAATAAGCCTTTGAAATGAGACTGTAGTATCAATCTTCCCTTTCAGCTGATTTGCGATAAAGCTTAGGAGGGAAATAATAATATTTCTTTTCAACGGTTGCTTACTAAAGAGGTTTTATAATTTACTTTGTAGATACATGTCTTTTATTTATATACTTACTTTTAACTTATTTATTTATGTACAAAAAAATAATTTAAAAGTTATATGTTAAATAGTATATAAGTATGTTAAATGCTAATCTTAATTTAATTTACATGTTAAATTGAAAAATATATTTAATTTGTTTATAATTCGAACCTGTGACATCGGAGACTTAAACGATTTTTAAAACTTGAATTTATAGCAATATATTTTTAAGCTTTAAATATATTATATTGATGATATTATCTAGATAAATTGCAATATTACTTAACAAATATTAGAATTGAATACTATGTATGTTGGAAGCCTAAACTGTAGGTTTCACTATATTTTTGCTCAAAAGCTGATCTGTTTTTATTTGGCTAAAATAAAATGGTTCTATGTAAGCTTCCACCGTATTCACATTTCTGTCATGAATAATTTAGCGCTACCAAATAAAGTTGTATATGAAAAAACAATTGAATGGCTTTTCTAAACTATTTCAATTTTATAACGAACTAAGAATAGTGGTATAATGATAAATAGCCTAATATAGCCTCATGAACCTTTCTATTATGATAAGAATTTTTAAAATCCATCCAGTATTTTTTAAGATTATCTCGTATAATGTTAGTATAGATATATTTAGATAAATATAAATGAATGAAGAATCAACTAGAATATATATTTACCTATCTCTGGCTTAATAATGAAAACGTAAATAACTTCATGCTTCACTTTCTCGCTAGTCTCTCTAATTAATCCTAAATAAAAGTTCTCTCAGAATCACCGATTCTAATAAATAATCCCGATTGCTAAGTAAGCTTTATTATGACTTAGTAAACTTTTTGCTTTATATATATATAACATTGATTAGTATGTTTGTACGTGTGGTTTTGGACGCTTGGTAGTGGTTAGTGCCTGTTGAGCCAAAGGAAGGTTGAAACCAAGACAAAGGATAGTTGTTTGTGTAACCCACAGATTGCTGTTTGGAATCTGGGTGTGATGTAGTTATATCTATGGTTGTAAAGCACCCACATGCACCCTCCCAAAACACACCCTTCCCCTCAACCCAATACAAACATTATTTCTCTCATAAAAGATATGTTTTTTCTTTTTTTTATATTTTAATATATTAATACGAGGTAAGATATATTATTTTGTTTTTATATTAAATAAAGTGTTTATGTAATAATAAAGTGTGTCATCAACACTTTAGAATTTTTCAAAAGGGTGGCAAATGATAAACCGATTTACGAACTTTTCCGCACGCACCAGTTGACGTTTATTGTATATGTAGTTTAGAGTAACGTATCATTTATAAAACTAGATTCGCCCGCAGCTTCGCTCGCGTGGTTTTCGGTTAATTTTATTTTTATTATTGACCGCCCGCCCAAAGATTCGACCTTATTAAGACAAAACTCGTTGGTATCCAGGCCCATGGTGTATATTTGAATCAATATTGCAACCAATAGTGGAACCAACTGCCAGAAACTGCAATCAGACAGACGAAAGGGTAGCTTTCCCCATCCTTCTATTATATGTAGTAAAGATAAAGATTAGATTGTGTCCATTGTAGTATGTGTAATATAAATGTATTTGAATGTATATGTGGGAGAATATAAATAATCCAAACCTAATCATAATAAGTGTAAACTATTTATTTAACAATAAACAAGAATGTTAACTTAATATATAACAATTGTATAATTCAACAGGTAAGTATCAGCATTACAGCGTTTAATCAAAAGAATTTATATCTAATATTCATTACATAAGATTGGCACATAGCTATAAGTTGAAAGTAATTAGAATATAACACTATAACAAATAATCATGATCGCTGTATGAAGACAGTTCAGAGCACCAGCAAGGTGCCGTGTCCACAGACGAACAACTTCTGATTTGTCGATAGGGCGATAGGGCGGACTTGGCCTTTTATCAACTAGTAAACAACTAACCGGCACAGTGGGAGACGAACACGTGACCTATAGATCACGTGATAATAATCTATACCAATGAAACTAGTAATCTCTTCTAGCATTCTTTTCTGCTTTATTTTATGAGTATAGATATTATTCTAATTAAGCATTCTCCAAATTATAATAGACAGAGCCACGGTATCACCACATCACATCAGAACCTAACACAGTTATCGAATTAGTTATACATATATAAAATTCTTATATAAATATATAACATTATTTCTAAATTCCATCTATATGTCTTAAGTTTGCTGATAATTGAATCCCGTGAAAACAAATTGCTTATTTTCTATTTGATTTATGAATGCAGACTAAAGATTTATCAAAATAGAAAATATGTTATGATTATATAATAAAGATTATCCGCTACAAAAAAAAACAATAATAAAATGAGTTTTAATAAAACAAAAACAATATAAATAAATGTGTTTCCATATAACTTTATTTCCATTTTTTCGAAAATCAAGAAACTGGTTCAATTTTTTAAAAACATTTTACTTTTAGAAGGTTTCGTTTTAATACTAACCACATTATTGTGGTTAGTATTAAAACGAAAATGAAAATGAAAAAAATTAAATGTTGTATTAGATTATTCTAATAATGTTTTCTAAGATCAGACCATCATCTCGTCTTACCGCGAACACGTTTGCTGCAAAGCATTCGAAACGTCGGGTTAAATTTAAAAATATAATAATAAACGCGAGTTATATCCGTAAAATAGTTTTATTTATCACAATAATCTAGATTAGTATCATATCCCCCATGAAAAGAACGAGTCATTGTTTTAAATCTCCTAAAAACCAGTTGCTGTATATTTGGCTAAATTCGTAAATCATATACATTTAAAAGTCCAACTTTAAACAATTTATTTTCAGCCAAAGTCACTGCATTAGAAAATGGCTTATAACAAAGATTAATTATTCGTTATTAAATAATATTATTAAAACTTCTCGTTGACATGTTTATATAATAATTTTATATCAAATGGGAGTAGATACCACTTATCACCATACCAGTTTCAGTACCATAACTTTTTCCTTTGGAAAACCCAGGTCCATGGAAAAAAACCTGAAAGAAACTACATGATACTAAGGTCTCGAGTCAAATTATGATGAGTTTAGTTAGTTTTAGTAAAAGGTTTGTGAAACAGTGATCACAATAAAAAAATACCCTACTGAGTTTCTTGAGTGGTTCTTCTCACATCATGGTTTTGGCACCCTCGTAACTTTCATTTTCAGTAGTAAAGTGTTTTTTCCTAAGGGATTGTTTTTTCCTAAGGGATTGATAAATAAGTAAACTTACGTGTGCCATCGAAGCGTGTGGCTATAGTATCGAGGAAGGTGTTCTGGGGCGCGAGCAGCCCCTTGCGCACCGGCATCACCCCTCACCGCGCGCCCCGCGCTCACCCTCCACCTGCAACCATAACATGACCTCGCTTCAATAAATGTGAAGTTATATGACCGGTAATTCAATATTGGTATTGTTATAACGGATTTAGAGAGATTTGTCTAACTCAGTGTTGTGTTTGATTTGGATCGCTTTATGGTTTTCCGGACAGTCAATATTCCTGGTAGTTGTAACTGAATTTTTGAGTTTATGTATAATTTTAATAGCATGCTACAAAAAATAATAGTACAAATTGACAAAGATGTTATATTAATTTTATTGTTATTATCTTTTTAATCCTGTTCGTCATTTGATAATTAGATTTGGTGATTAGATCATTATTTCATTTACATTTGATAATTTGATATTTTTAATTTTTGAAATGCAAAAAAAAAATTGAAAAATAAAAACTAATCAGCTACATCTAAGCGATTACGTAACGATTGATTCCAAAAAAAGTCAATTGTGTAATAAAGTCGTGAAAAAATGGAACGGAAAATTAACTTACATAATTCTATTAACAAATTTAAAACATCTGACACGCGGCAATCGAGCTTGCCGCTATGAAAAACTCCTAATCGGCAAATTATAACTCGCAAATTAATTAATAAACAAAAGAAAAAAAAAAAATATTAAATTAATTAATTAATTAATTAATATTTAAATTTTAAAAAATTTAAAAATTCGAAATTTTTTTTCCATTTTTCGGTAACTTCGGCGGCCGATCTAACCACCTTCCCGTTGGACAATCAACATAATTTTGAAAAGTGAATCTTACATTTAGATGCTGATTCCAAATATATCTTTAGTTTTTCAAAATTCGAAAAATAAAATTCGACACACACACAGACACACAGACACACATACAGACAGACAGATCGGAAGGAAAAACTGAGTTTTTCGAAAAGTAGTTAAGGAACATTTGTGTGCGTGTGGATACTAGTATTTCCGAATATTTACATGATGATGACCTTTGAGAATGAAGCGATCGCTGCCAGGCCACTTCAATTATATAAATGTAATTTAGGTGTTTAGTGTAAAAAATATATAAAAGTTAAGCCCGCTCAGTTTCTTTCACCGGCTTATCTCAGGTCTGAGGCAATATCTTTCCGAGGTGTAAGTAGCTTTGACAATGACAAAATGTTTTGCCGAAAACTTACTTTCATTAAAGATTTTTAATTTTGATTTTATTATATACACACACACACACATACATGTTTTTTTAAAAATTCCAGAGTCAGTCAAAACACCTCAAAATGTTAAGATATTTAAAAAAACCGATTTCAAAATCGAGGTGATTACAATAAATTTTTCAAAGTTAGTAATGACACTAGCAATTTTACTAAAACTTTTTTTTTTACTAAATCTCTAAATTAAAATAAATTGAAATATCCAGCAGAAAATATAATAGAGACTCGTTAAAAATGTAGATTAAAAATTCATGTACAATCTGTATTCCGGTCTGATATTTTGAGTTTTTCGCTCTCATACCTTGAATGTGGTGTGAGTTTTTCGAAGAGAATGCGACAAAGAAATGTTCTAGTCTATTGTTAATGCATGAATGCGGAGGTTTTGTATTGTTTTTTAGTTTCAAGCTTAGCTTCAGAACTGTTCTATAAAATAGTTTTATGGTGTTATATCTACAAAATGTTCTAAAATAAATAATTCATGTGATATTTTAAAAACTATTCATAATAAGTGTAATTTTTATGTGTCCGAATGCAATTATTAAGTTTAAAAAAAGCGCTGAAAGCGCTTGTTTATAGAACAATAGCTCAATTTGTCACACCGCAACGTTACATCAGAATTGCAAATTCAAGTAGTACCTTTTTTTTATAACAATGTTTTCAAATGTATGATAAAATATTAAATTTATATAAGGAAGTAATGAAAGTATAAATATCTTCATGAAACTAAGGACAATAATATTTAAAATAGTATTAAGCTGGCTGAGGAGCGTTACCGTATGATTTAAATATTAATATATTTTCTATTTTAAGATACAACTTCCCTATATTACTTTCTCTGCTTTAACATATAGAAGGAAATTGCAAGTATTATTATTGTAATCTAAATATATTTTTAGATTTAGAGCATTAGTAAAGAGGACATCCAAGAAATGAATAGAAGTATTCTAATATATACTTCTAAATATATATTTTGAGATGCAGAGGAATAGAAAAAAGCGACCAAGATTCAAAAACTAGAAGAATTCTTCGCTATCACATTAATAATTTTTGTAACAATTGGAGAAAAAACAATAAATAATTGAGCGTAATTTAGTATTAAAACAACTTTATATCCTAATTATTTTTATATCGGGATATTAAAAAATATTAATAAACCGAAAATTCTAATTAAAAGCAGGCTATCATGCAGTTTCATTAGCGTCTATAAATCTCCTTATGTAATTAAAGCTTCATAGACGATAGAATATGCAGCCTTTCTACCTTCTCATAAATTTCTTATGATTCATAAATGCGAGTAATAAATATTAATGGCTTTTCGAGGTTCTGTCCTTTTGTTACATATATTCTTTCAGCGTTGTTGATCTCACTAGATTAATCTATCATAAATCTATCAGTGTCGACTGGCATGTCGATACTAAATAGTTATAGCTATATAAATCTTTAGATGCAAGTAAATCAATTGATATGTTGCAGAAACAACAGTAAATAGTATCTTCATTGCGCGTTTTGAACATTTACACATTGTTGATCAGAATCGAAATATATATTGCTATTTTAGATTTTATATAAAGAAGTGACGAAAAAGCTATAATAAAGGAGGCATTGTAGAATCGCAAATTATTATTTAATTAAATTGAAAAGACCCAGAGATATAGTTTTAGTATTGCATGAATTCACCGGCACTCGAGCTCATCAAGTTGCAATAGACGTGCAATATTGCAGTGTCTGAGACTAACGACCCGTCTGTAAGTTTCCTTAAACCTTATAAATGCTTAGACCCGCTTAGAGGAGCGGGTAGCTAACGTAACCCAATTTGAAACGAACCTCCTTATTAGATAGAAATTAACTGATGATAGTGTAGGTTTATTAAATAGGTTATTCACTTTTACAATACATAAGGTTATTGAAATGCAAGTAATGCCAGTGTCCGTCAAGGGACCTACTGCTCATAAACAATTTACCTAAGCCCGGTATACTTTAGGTGAGCTTACGAAGACATACTTTTGAAGATCTAACGATCGAGCCAGTGCCGTCAAATTCCAGTCACTCAGAAAGGCCATGGTCGAGCGCATGAACCTTTCTCTCTCGACAGTCTCCTAATGGGTTGATGCCAATCTGGTTCAGTTTAATGAATCGGAGACCCAGGTATGTCTATTCTGTACCAAAAAAGGTCATTCCCTGACTTTTTGGAATGTGCCTGTGAAGATCACAAACCACTTCGTTCTTCTCGCTGTCAGTCTAAACTCGTCTTTCAATTTATATTCTCACGTTGAGTTTAAAGCTCAATTGGCTGCTAAAAAACTTGGTATTCTCTTGATGGTGGGTCGAAACTTCAAACAGGAATGGTAGCTGCTCATTCTTTATAAAATACAAGTTCTATCGTGCATGAAATACTGCTCCGATCTATGGAATATATCAGCAAAATACCGGTATTGGTATCGATTGAGGAAAGAGCTTAGAAGTTGATAAATCCTTTCTTAAGCCAAAATGCCGGAGTCTGGAACATCGCCTCAATTTTGTTAATTTGCCGGTCGAATTTTGATCGGATATATTTCGGAGATTATACAATAGACGTTCCAAAGTGTTTCGCTTTCGTTTTCTTTGTAAGGATGAAGAAACTTTAGAACTCTTTGCACGAATAGGTGTTTCCTAATAATTAAAATTTAAGGGACTTCAAAGTGAAAAGAATTTTCTATTTAAAATCATTTATTATTCGTAATATGATTCATTGATCGTAATATGTTATATGGTATCAGTTTAATGTTGTTTATTTTTGTTTCTTTGTCCTTTCTTTCTTTAAGTTTTATTGTCTAAGTTTATTCTTTAAGCGTCTTTGTCTGTGTATTTTACATTACGCACGCATACTCTCGCTTACAGGTATAGAGAAAAGCTCGCCTTTTGTTTTATTTTGATGAATATGTTTAAAGAAATGGAATGTGTACAATAAAGTTTTAAATAAATAAAATAAATAAATAATAATCTTGCCATATCCAACAGTTTATGTAATTTGAATCATTTAGGTCACTGCATACACTTTGCATTTAACATAATTTCCGTAGTTAAAAGGTAAAATTAAAAATACTAAAAGTTAATTAATTTTCAGTAATTTTCATTGTTCTATAAGTGAACACAAAGTTTTTGCAGAGTGAAGAAAAACATACTTAACGGTAAAACTTAAATTGGAGTTCGGCGTACGAAAACAAATATTTGCTCTTGCTTATTAATTTAAAAAAAACGGTCTATTTTCATTTGAAAAGTACACTTAGGAAACCCAATTAATTTTACTGAACCTACTTAAAGACTATACTTCCAAGTAAACAGAAATATTATAAGGCAATCAAACAGTATATAGAGGTCATATATCAATAAGTCGACCTCTTACCAATCCTCTACAAGTATCTTGATTCAGAGTTCTCTTTGAGTATCGTAATTATTTCTTACGATAAATCTTAATGCTGAATTGAGTCCTAATGGTGTATTGTTACCGAATTAAATCGATTTGAATATACAATTTGTTATATAAATATATATATAATCTTTTTATCGGATACTAACTTATATGGTATTGCGATTCATTGAGGTTATTAAGGGCTTCGTTTGTGCTCAAATTATATCCCGTATAAATTATTTTTTATTATTAATTATATGATAAAATTAAAAACAAAAAAATACATTTATTTGTGGCTCTTCGGATTGTGTAAAAGTGTATTATTATGTATACCCGAGTCCCGATCCAACTAATCGACATTTTGTTGAAGGATTTTTGGCCACGGGGTGTAATTTACCCCAATATGCCTGAATGTGTAAAAATGGAACCTATGAATTTACGTTGTGGTATCCAATGAAAACCTTTATTGAATAAAAGTTTAAAAAAAAAATCTTCTCTTTGTCAAAGGTACCACCAGCTCGGAGAGATAATTGGTATTTACCTGAAAAGAGCTGGTGACAAACATTCAGCTTCCATGTCTTGTATTATTTATAAGTTATTCTAAAAGCCTAGATTATATTTATATTTTTTAATAAACCTTGAAGTAGTCTGTCAGCGATTAAATCATACTGTGCATCGACTTCTAAATATTTGAAAATCTGTGGTATCCGTTTGTGCTAAAGTCTTTAAATCTCATCATCTTCATAACATAATATGCAAGAGGATTACTTAATAATGAATACCATTTTATTTATTAGTTATTATAAATGATAGTATGTAGTATAAGTACTCATAATTATTACAAATCAATCATTATATATAAAAAATATGTATGTTTGTAAATTCCAATATTATATGGGGGTAAATGCTTCCTCCTTCCTCAATCAAATGACGCCCCTGAACCTGTCCGAATTCTAACCTTATAAAGTTTATAAAATAGGAAACCTATGCTTATGTGAGTTCAGTATGAAAACCAAATTCCAATTCCAAAAATTAATCTACCTAGAAATCGAACCGTTGTTAGCACTTTTAAACGAGATTTAGTATGTGACTAATATATGGATACGAATATTATAAAATTTGTTGTTAGATTTAACGAACTAATTCTCGAAACTATCAGATAGATCTTAAAAATTATTTCTGATTATGTTAGGCAGGTTATAAACTACCATTACGCTACTACAGTTAGTTCTGGTGGAATAAGCAACAGTAGTAGTTAGTTAAGTAGCAGTAGTCACTTGAAAGAAAAGTTAGTAGTACAGAATTAATTTAATTAAGAACTAGTAACTAAGTAAGAGACTATGAAAACGCCCTGCTTACGGATGGAGGCTGCACGTCTTTTTAAAGATAATCTTTTTTCCTGAATAAAAATATCTTGATTATAATGGTGTGTGTTTCAAATGTTAAATCTTACAATTTTATTATTTATTTAATTATTTATTTATTTATGCACAATGTACAATGGCGGACTTAATGCCTTAGGCATTCTCTACCAGTCGACCAAGGGTGATGCAGAGATAAAAGAAGTAGGTGCATGAAGAGGAAAACAGAAGAAAAGAGCGAAAATAAAAAGTTATATTTTATGTGTATTTGATGAACAAAAAGGATAAAAAAATATATTTAAAAGTAAATTTATATTATAAAGAGGAAAAGTTTGTATTTTAACGGGCTCATAAAAAAAATCGTTATTCCGCGGATGGAACCGCGTGTAACAGCTAGCGTATAATATTAGAGAAAAACATATTACCGTAAAAAAAAAGAGTTTCCATTGACAAACATTCCGTATATATCAAATCATTGAAATCTTATAAAACCTTCTGAAAACCAATCTTGTATCGACTTATATCAAATAACATAATTAAAGAAACCTGCGCGAAACATCCACGTTGAAGATTCAATTTATTTGGGTTATTAATAATATATAATCCTGATCTGTCAAAAAAATAAACAAATTAGAATAACAGAGATTTCAGAACACGTTTAAAATAAACAACAAAATGGCGGTAGTATTATTCAGTAAATATATTTTTAAGGAAAATTCGTAATCTCTCAAAACGTTGATTGAATTTGTCACAAAGATTCAAATCATAAAACGTTATATTTTTAATATTATCGTAATATTGATTTTTGGTAAAAGTCCCTACTATTTCAAAATGAAGAATAAAATAATGATATATGAATATAGCATTTAGATATAAGAGTGAGATTTACATAACCAAATTTATAAAATAATAAAAATATTAATCCAATTCATACACTGTCGATCATGCTGAAACTTGAAATAGCGTAAAAAAGGATTAATTATCGATATATCTATAATTAATATAATTGCATAAAGTAAATATAAATACTTTTTGCTTTATACTTTTCGCAGAAATAGCATTATTATTCTGTTTTGTTTGCAGTTACACGAGTAAGAGGTCGATCCGTTTATATTAAATGTTTTCTCTTATTTTTATTTTCTGATATAAAGTGAAGAATCTACATCATTTATAAGATGAAAAAAGTTTTATAAACATTTATAATTTTCCTTATGATTGCTATATTTGCTATAAATTCATACCATCTGATTATTAAGGAATGTTTACCCCGGGTCATTAGTATCTAATTGCACAAGTCGAGTTTGATAAAACACTAACTGATCCTTGCGACTTTGTCTACTTTCAAGATTTTAAAAGTTCATATATTTTTAGTTTTTTATTATTATTATGTATATTTTTATTTACCCATTTATAAACACCACGTAAAAATTTAAAAAAGACTCGAATATACTATCTTGATGCTTCAGATAATAACGTAACAACTTCTTGTTTTTTAATTAAAAATCTATTTGGTAATTTCCCGCGGAAATGAGTGATTTTTTCGAGCTACCTATGAAGACTCAAACAATAAGATAAAATGAAAAAGTTTCATAAAAATACCATAGTTAAGAATTACTAAATTATCAGCAAAAAATATGTAAAACTAAGTCATGTTCACAATTGTTTTTTATTCTGTCAATTGTATCGTGTACTATAATATATTGTATTTTATTATTTTATAAAATCTGTACTGCCTTACTAATTTAAATATTATTACCCAGTGGAACTTATTCTCTGTTTCGTCACTTTCTCACTATTACGTCACAATTTACGTCACAAATGTTTAAGTGACAGAACAAAGAATATTTCGCATTATGAAGACAGTGACAACATCTGCTTTGGTGGATAACCTTAAAAATTGCAGCATCCTGTATTAGGAGTCCCACATAGTCCCCTCCTTTTCCTGGAAGGAGTTGGGTAGCAATCCAAACGTGAAAAAAAAACTCGTAAAGATATATGCTTCAGTCCTGAAAAGAGTGGGCAGTAGAAATTCAGCGGCCTCGTTCATTTTCTTTACTGTAAAACTTATGATAAAATATAATTAAAACAAGAGAATATCTATGTATGGTAGATTGTAAATAATCAAAACTTTAATTTTCCGCTTATTTATTTATTCCGCTTATTAAATTAATATAACATAATAATAAATGATGATATCTCTAATTCGCCACTCGTGTTTGTATCTACTTCGAAAGTTTTCGTCTAGTATGTCAAAGTTTTTGAATACAAACAAAACAAACTTGTATGAAATAGTTAGTAACAAGATAGTAGAACTTTTTAATGATTACTGGAAAGTCTTTTGTACATTGAGTATAGTATCTAGGGAGTTTTGTTTAAAAGTTAAAGTATGATAAAATATAAAATATGGCCATTCTCACAAAATATATTTATTTCTTCAAAAGACAATGGATTATAAATAATACGTAGCGACCAGGTTGAAATTTTGTTACACTTTTGGCCATTTTCAATAAAAAAATTGAGTTTCTGCTTTAACTTCGGCCGAGACTCGAATAATTGCGAATTGTGCGTCATTCCTCGAACTTCGCTACTAAATCCAGCTCACCCACATTTTGTGAATAGTTTACTTCCAAAGGTCACTTAAAATATTAATTTATTTATTTATTATATATTAATGACATAAAAAGTAAAGTAAACTATACTGATACTGACACTATGGTTACATAGTGTCAGTATCAGTATAGTGTTGTAATCAGTTATGATTGTATGTATCTACAAAAAAATAAATCTAGCGTGTTTTGTACACATTCATGTAGTATGAGTATATGTACAAAACATATATAAATTTGTTTATCTAAGTTCCGGTTTCAATCAAAAGTGAACTAAGTCGAGAGTTCAGTTTCGATTTCGATTTTGGCTGAAAAACCTCTTTCGGTCGGACACTAGAAATAAGCATTATATAGTAACAAACGATTCTGTAGTATATATCTGATATAATAACATTTGTATGTATTGTTAAACATGACATGTAATGACATGACATGACATGACATGGGCTAATGTGAAATAATTATTTGTAAATGATTGAATTTGTGTTGAATTTTATTTTATGGATTTTTTTTTTTGATTATTATATTTTTAGCCTTATGATTAAACATGGAATATTTATTTAATATTATTGTAATAAGTTTGTGTAATTTATGTCATAATTTTTTATATTTACTATTTTATGTCAACTTATCTCACAAATTGGTTATAACTGTAATGTTAGATTTAAGTTTTTATGGTTAAAATAAAAAAATAATAATAAATATATATTTGAGCGCTTAGATTCAACGTACAATAAACCCAGCGCTAGTAGAGGCCTGATAATATCATTTTAACGAATGCGCTGACGAGCTCGAGCTCGCTTGAAGCGTCTATAGATTACTACGTCAGTTTCTTCAGATCAACACGCAGCAGACAACAGTAAAATAAAACATTTACTATTATTGTCATTTTATATGTCTGCATTTTTAAATTGTTTGCGTTTAATAAATTATATTGAATATGCTTTGAATGTTAATTCAAAAGTTATTAAATAGTGGTTATAAATTACATCAAATAGATTTAAGGTTTTTTAAAGCGAGTGCCAATGAACTAATACTACAAATAATATTTTAAAATAGAGTTTAAAAACTCGCATGTAACAAGTTTCGAATTACGATAAAATATAAAAACCAACTAACTAGGCAAAACTGGTAGAGAGAGTGGGCTTCGTTCAAACTATATTATAAATTCCGTCCAGTTCTAGATAATTTGGTCACGAAAAGTAAGATTAAATACTTTTATATTGGTTATAAGATTGACAATGATCGGTTTAACTGAAACAGGGTAAAAAGTATTCAGGAATACTTATTTAACACAAGAAAAATGTTTTTATTAAGCGTCAAAAATAAACTCATATACCTCAATTTTTTTCCTCGTGATAGGCTTTTATGTTAAATACAGTTATGAGTTTGAGGTTGAAACAAAGGAGAGGTATTAAATTCTTTGAGGTGAATATAATAAATACAATGGTGACTTGGAAATTTCTTGTCACTTTCATTTGTTTATATTTATAAAATTTTTACTTCTTTTTTAAGATGATTAAATTTAACTTTCATATTTAAAATAATTAAAGATGTAGATTTTTGTCTTTGTTTGATTTAACACTAGCTTTCAAAACATTTAAAATATATTTATGTCAGTAAGCTGTGTAAAATAGTATTTAAAATAATATATTTTGTTAAATGGCGACTAGATTTGTAAAGTAGGCTACGTCAAACTTCAAACACAAAGAAACGAATGAAATCATAAACATACAATCTTATTTACCATAAGACCAGGATTTACTTACAAAAGAAATACTTCACCCAGAGATTTCGCCATACTCACAGCTCATGAATAAGGACTCTGATTTGGTTCTAAACTAGTTGTACAAATTCCGATAGTAATTATAGTAGAATTAAATATAATAGTAATCAATATATCAATAATTTTATACAAAAAATAGAAACTAAAATACTTAGTTTCTTCTCTTTATTTTCATTTAGGTATAGCTCGTAGATGACCATTGACCACGACATTCTTACACATAATATCTTGCTTCTTGCCTACAAACTCACGAGTTAAGAATTGAGTTAAGAATGTTCTTAACCTAATCTTACATTCTAATACTAAACTACTAAACTAACATTTATAATTTCAAATACTTTACAATGAAACATTTAAAACAAAATATAGTAACTCTTACATCTTATAGTAACAATTACAGAATATAAAATACAACAAAAGTGAAACAAAAATAATAGAAAAAACACGTAAACACTTAATAACAACCCTTATAGTAACTTAAATTGAATAATGTAAAATATTGTAATGTAAAAAAGAAAACAATTAGAGACTTAATAACTATTACCATCCTTATAAAAAAAAACTATTCCATGCATTTATCTACTTCTTTAAGACAAAAAATCTTTTAGTTTCGTCTTTCAAGACTGTCTTGCTGACGTCTTGGTAACTTGATATGTTAAAAACCATCAGTTTTGGGAAAATAAAAACCATGTTATAATGTTTTCTAAGATTTACCGAGTTTTTTTAATAAGACTATTTTATGAATACAAATCGCGTTTAATATTTACATTTTTTAATTTAACCCATCATTTCGTGTCCGCGAACACATTTGCTGCAAGGCATTCGAAACGTAGGGTTAAATTAAAAAATGTAAAAAAAAACGCATGTTATATCCGTAAAATAGTTTTATTGGAACCATGTTATAAAATTGCAAAATCAGAATTGGTTTAGACCTGTTTATTCTGCTAAAGGAAACAAATCACATTTTTCTTCATCTGGCATGAAAATTAAACTTATAATTAAATTCAATCTTGAATGGCAGACGCTATATAAACAATGGTTTTACATAGAAACAGATAATGACGTATGTTTGTTCACTCGTAGCCTGAACTAAGCACATAGAAACGACATTCTGAATAAACAGTCAAATACAGTATCTAGTTGTTTAATTCCCTCATTTATTGGTTATTAATCTGATATATTGTACATATGTTAAAGGTTATTTGTGTCTAATAGTAACTTAATGATAATATAACAAGCGCAACCGAAGTTTTCGTCAAAATATGATATAAATCAACTCAAATCAACATAGTATTTTCTTATATTTTCACGAGTAATTAGAGTTTCGCGTATAATTCGGTTACATTTTGATTTTAAACCGACGTTTCGAATACTTTGCAGTAATCGTGTTCACGGGTAGACAAGATGTAAGTGACAGACACTTACATCTCGCAAATTATACTTGTGTATAAAATATAATATTAAAACTTGTGTTTTAATCCATAAAAATAGTTTTATTCCAAATCAAAAATTTTTATTTTCGCATATTCCCTTTGTATATTCATACGTTCAATTATTTATTTAATGCAATTGACTAAACTACTACTAAAAAAACAAAAACTCCTAAAAACTGCTCAAAAAAAATTAGTATCGGCAGTACATAACTAGTTTTTATGAAAAGCAAAATTTTTTTTTGGTCGTATGTTCATTGAGTTGACTGTTTATAGGACTTTTGAAATGTAACGATACGAGAATTTATTAATCCTAGAACATATATAGAAACATTTCAATAAAACTCGTGTAAATCTTAGAAAACATTATATGTAGAAACATTTTAATTTATATATTTTTTTGTTTTATCATCTGTTTTTTTTTTGTATATGTATTTTTGTCGAAAATAAAGAGTATAAATAAATAAAACATATATATTTTACTAGAATGCAAGACGCTATCCCTTTAAACTATGAAATTATCAAGGTATCACAGACATTTTCAGTTTTCCCGCGATATAAGTGAGGTTTCGGGAGAAAAAAAAACGAATATGACCGGAACTCATTCGAACCATCTTACAATCATTATATTACTATAAGTATTGTAAGAAGACACTAGTAAAATACCTTTTTCCCTAAATTTAAGGCGAAGTGAATCACCTTACATTATAGATAGAGAGTATCGCGTAATGTCAGCTGCCTTACAGCAATAACAGTCTAAAAATGATGCTGAGTGATTTTCAAAATTACTTACCGGCCTTTCTATCTTTGTATTATGAGCGCTGAATACGAGCAGATACCTTCGCAATACATATATTGTATATATATTGGGGTATATCCATAATCTAATATCTCAACTTATATTCAATATTATTTTCATTGTAGACGTAACAAATAAGGCTTAATATTTTTTATGTGCAACAATAATTGCTTGATCTATTTTAAGATTGCAGACTTAAAGTTGATCATTAAGAAATAGGTTAAAGATATGATAATAAGTGAGAGCATTAGCTTTTACAGTCCAATGAACTAAGCCCTCCTTTAATGTTTACTCAAGCGGACAGGACTTCTTACCCTCGTCTATTAATAATATTATGACCCGAAAACATGACGAATGGAATATAGAAAACCGTCATCTATTATAATATATCTGTAAATGTATAAACTCTTAAATTATTATTAATTTTTTTAAGGTAATTGAACAAATCAACCAAATAACAATATTTTACTCTTACCACTCTAAAATCTCAGTAATTTTAGTTTGATACTTGCTAAAAAACAGTTTTTTTTTCATTATTAAATATAAGAGAAAAACTGCAATATTGAAAAACAGTTACAGAACCAGTCTGGGGCTATATATGTATGAGCTGGTAGCATGACGAAGTCGCGGCGTGAACTGCATGTGTCAGCTGTCTGGACGTGGCGCGACGGTGTTGCCAGAGAGGGAGAATATGGTATCGTCTTCAGATATCCCGTTCTAGTACTCGACACTCGCTGTACGGAATTATGTCAAGTACTACAGGATGATGAAACAAAAACTATGATAGTTGTTTAAATATCTATAAAATTTAATACATCTATTTTGTTAATTCCTCTTGATAAGTGAATTCAGAAGCTTATTTCATCCTTTATCAGCATGCAGCAGCTGTTCAGTCTCGCGCCTCTCATCGATTTCACGTTTATTATATACATATACATATAGTTACTTGCTTGTTACAACAGTTCGAATAGTTAGGATTGCTTAATTGCTTGGAAAAGCTTAAGTACTTAAATACATTCTCAAACTGAATATGCTATTTGTGCAAAGACGAAAATGGTTTTAAGATTAATCGATATATTACTTATAATTATTAATTATTTTTTTTAAGAATTCGAGTTTTAAATAAAAATCCCGCTAGATAAAATTTGCGACATCTTTTAAAAATATTACCACACACTCAATTATTTTGTTTGGATGTTTTTTTTCACTATAGTGTTATATAAATAGTTTTTTTAAATATGTTGATTTGTTTATATATTTTTTTCTTCTCTTTTCACTCGCATATGTTCGTCAAAAGGAAGTGTCAAAATACCTTAATTAACTCTAAAGCTCTAATGATTTTAGTCAAATTGCGGATTCGGCCAGGAAGAAAACCAGTCACCGCCAGCAGCATCCTTTTAAGAGCGTTAAGTAATGGTCAAATATCACCCCCTTCGCCATACTTGAGGGTGGAAGGCAATCCGGCCCCCAACGCTACCGCAAGTAATAACTTCTAACGATGGGATGCAGCCACTTACTCAATTAAAAGCAACAACAAATTAAAAGATTGCGTAATACAATGAATTCGAAGGCCATCGTTTGTTTAATCCTTTACACTATAATAGGATATTGTTTAACTTCCTTGAAATGTATAATCTTATATATTAATGCAAGAAGCGATTTCGTTGGCACACTGTAGCTCGAGAACCACTAAAGGGAAAAATATCGTTGATGGCTCAAATCAAAGGTCTCATTATGCTACACTGCTGAAAAATAGTGACAACTCTCAAATCTCATTAGCCTAATTGCAGTAATGTTTAATAATTCCCATATAAAATTTCGGTAGTTTTCGGTAGTTTTTGGTTAATAACTTTTTATAGGAAAATCTCAGCTTTTCCAAACCTTTAGACGACTTATAGACATCGTTGAGGCGCATTTTTTGGTGCCACTCGCGACACTGAAAAGTCATCCGCAGGCGGAAAATTCTCGTATATTTAATTACTAATTTATGGCTTCACTGGAGTAATTATGGTAAAATACAATAACCTTACCTACGTGAACTTGGCACCCGACTTAGGAAAAGTTAATATTTTTGATTTTTATTTGGTAGCTATTGATAAATAGTTGATAGCAGTGCAATTAATTTCATTTATAGTAGACCAAAAAAAAAAATTTAAAAAATATCATCCCCCTAAAATTAAAAAAAAAATTAAAGTCGGATTCTCATAAAGAGACGTTAGTAATAACCTTACCCTAAATAATTTCTTACGATTCTCGTAGCTTATTTTTTATGGATTGTTCGAATAGCCATTTCATGCAGTGCAAATACAGTAACAATATCTGCTGCATTATCAAACAATAGTATATCGTAATGCATCATAATATAAAATTTACTAAAGTTAACTAATCCATTTGCTACAACGTCTGCGAATCTTTGATCCGTGATTACTATAAAAATAAATTCATTAAATAATAAACATAAACATACAAGAGAACTCTCTCGCAATTTTGTATCTGTTGTACCCAAAGAAAACTATAGAATTACCCAAATCTAATAATTCCTCTCAAATTCATAATTGTACATTGGTTCTACGATTTTCGAAATTTTTAGATAAGGATATTTTAGAGTTAGATAAGTAAAGTTAATATATATTTTTATGTTTGGCAACAAATGTATAGCGTTAGTGTTGCTCATATATATATAGTACTCTGTGGTGTTGCTATAATACCTTTTCTTGCTGCACCAATGTAACTTTTTTCACTCAAAATAATCCTCTTGTTTCCTATTAACTATTCTTTTTAGTTTTAACCTGATAAATTCTCACTTGTTTAATATAGGTGTTCGATGTAAATAGAATAACAATAGGCCGTCTTCCAACACGAAGGTAGACAAATGATCACTGATATTGGTTTAAAATAAAAAATACATAAATAAATATTGTTAGATAACATATTCATTATATTACAAATATTAGTTACAAGTACAACAGCATAAGAATCTTTTAATGTAAATAAAGAAAGAAAGAAAGAAACAAAACAAAACAAAACTTATTCAAGAACAACACACAACATTAACAACATCACAAAATTAATATAGAGAAACAATATGAAAATAACACCAAATGAAGACAAAATAAGAAATTTAAAAACACAAATATTATTTATATTAAATAACAAAAAATATATGTGTGATGTCAAGATAAGGGCACAAAAATGAAATGAGAAAATAAAAGACAACATTTAAAATAAATATCACAGGATGGACACATTCGTCGTTCACTCACATTTCCGCTAGTTAATAATAAAACGAACAGGGATTGAATATCGATTTCTACGAGAAAGGCTACCGGATTTTAATATTCATTCATCTACCAATATTTATCAACCAGCGTTGAAGCGTTTTAAATTTATTTTTATTTTAACAAGCAATGAATATATTGTTTTAGTTATTATTAAGTAACAATTTTTTTATTACAGAAACTATGCTCCTATTTCTATTTTACATTGAATATATTATACAAAACTTAAGATATAAGGAAAAATCTTGTAACCGATTAATATTTTTAATATATATTAATATATGTATTTTTAAAAAACCAATAAGTTTACATGTAAATGGTATTGTAATCAATTTCGAGAAAAAAATCTATTTAACCATATATTATTAATTTTTTTATAAATACTCTTCGAACAAAACAAGACTCAATGTACGTAAAGTTAAATTTTCTTTTTAGGGTTTCGTAGTCCAATTTTTAGAGAAAAGTTTTTTAAAATCATCCTATCTGTCAGTCAGTTCATATGTAACAGTCCAAACCTTTAGGGTCTGAAGTTTATAGCATCCTCTTTTAATATTTTATTAAACGCACTTCCAACACTAAAATATATATACCTATTAAAGAAAATAAATCCATAAATTTTGATTACTTCCCAAATGCCCATGCGTCTGAGGGCTAAATAGGGTTGCACAATAGGGTTGCACAATCGGGATGGCATATAAAATAATAATTTGTAAAGTAGTCCATTATGATGACATTCTTAACAAATCGAAATACCATAGCCTCGTCTTACCAGCTTCCAAAATACAATGGAATGTTGTTACAAGTCTGTTTTTAATAATAAATCAAGTATTGATAAGCTTCAAACATTTCCAAATAGCTAAAAATCAAGATAGGTGACATTTAGGTTGTCTTTGTTTTTTTTAGATCTATTTTGCAATATCCACTGTGATAGTAAGTATTGAGTCGTTAAGTATTTCTTTGGGACCGTATCAAACTACTCTTGTTCCATCATCACAATTCCTTTTACCTGATGATGTTTTATGAAATGGTTTGAATTTTAAGCTAAATTAAGTTGTAGTAGAGGCCAAAATCAGCTTTATCTTCAGATGGCCTATATGGCACATAGTTCTTGAAACTATCATAGCTTTAAAAAGTTCTATTTCAATATTACAATAATTGTACTTTTGAGAGCTTTGAGTTTGAGAAAAGGCAAGCAAAATAAAATCAACTTATCATAACTATTCAATTCTCATTATATTCTGGCCATTTTCTTTATTTACATATTTACGTACCAAAATGTTGCACTTTACAGTTTTGATACTCATTTTGTGCATTGAATAACTGATCTTTTTTTTTCCGTTGGAAAAACCCATTACGGGTACCCCGTCGGCCCAGGGGGTGACGACGAGGGCTGATGTGGGACTACCCGGCAGCATAGAGGATGCTGCCATTTTTAAGGCTACCTACTAAAAAACCAACGGTTGCCCTCTTCGCCGTAAGGGGACGTCACGGGATCGCGTTAACACACACCGTGACGCCCCGGCGAGATCCCCCGAATGAGGGTGCCCCGAGCAACGTAGAGCACACTCTCATGGTAGGCCTATGTTAGGTAAGAGGGGTCACCCTCCCCCCTCAACAAGCCTACAACTAGGGAAGGAAGCGACGGACGTATTCCCGCCTCCTTCTACCCAGTCTCCCCCTACGGAGCGGGTTAGCGGACGAGGCTGACTCCCTGTCCCGCTCCGAGGCCTCCTTTGCGGCGATGACTTGCTCGCAGAAGGAGGCCATTGCGACCCAGCACCTCTCGCTGCTGACCATCGCGCTGATAACGCGCGGCAGCGAGAGGTCCCTGCCAATCATGCCCACCAGCTCAGTGCGCTGGTGGTCCCAGGCGGCGCACTCCGCCAAGGTGTGACGAGCTGAGTCGATGGACTCGTCACAGTGATGGCAGGAGGGGGTCGCCTCCCTTCGTGCTATCCTGTGCAGGTACTCACCGAAGCAACCTGCCCGGTCAGCACCTGCACAAGACGGAACGTAAGCGTTCCGTGCCGCCGATTGATCCAGTGGTCGAAGTGAGGGCGGACCGCCCCCACTGTGATCATGCCGGCGGCAGGGGACTCCAAGTCCCTGTTCCACCGTCGCATCAGGGCTCGGTGAGCGAGAGCCCTGATTCGCGCCGCCTCGGGCTTTACCCCCGTTGCAAAGGCTTGTGCCCGGTGCCATTACACGGCTGCGAGCACCCCCGCCTGTAGCTCCCAAGGCGGATCGCTCGCCAGGAGTGTAGTCGCCGTGAAGGACACCGTACGGTACCCTGATCATCCTCACCGCTAAGACCCTTTGCGTTCTTCGCAACAGGGTCCTTGAGTCAGCGGTGAGGGACCCCGACCATATGGAAGCACCGTATAGGGCCATGCTCCTCACGATGCTGGCATATAGGCGCCGGCATGGAGCCTGCGGCCCACCGACGTTGGGCAGAAGCCTTCCCGAGGCAGCTGCGGTGGAAACCAGCTTCGGGGAGAGAAGTGCGCCCCGAAGTTTCACCTTCCGAACTCTGTCACTCTATGAGATCTCTCCCAGTTATCCATAACAAAGAAATGTTCAGGAAACAAAAATAGTAAGTGACTATATTATTGATAAAACAACATCTTATATTATTACCCATGTAAGATGTTTTCGTTTAAGAAATAATGTAACCACCAATAGTAATACTATAGTAGTAATACACGAATACATATATAATAAATTATTAATAAATAGATAAATAGATTTCAATAACAAAAATATATAAAAATATACAGGTAAATGTTTACTATAATTACGTAGATAATATGAGATAGTACTTCTTTAATCTAAGTTCAAAGAAATTTAGAAAGAGATTATAAATTTCAGGAGGTAGTGAATTGCAGCAGTACTGTTTGTATTGTAAAAGGATCAGAGTTGATATTTCAGTTACAGCGAGGAACTGTTTATAAACTACATACGAACATGAAGGTCTGTCAATGCTGGCATAAATAAGTTCGTATAGAGAGTAATTATAAATAATTCAAGTTTCAAAAATTTTTTAAATATTCTTATATTTATTTTAGTGAATATATAACAAACGTTCATCCACCCATTCTCAAAAAAAAAAAATATAATAGTAATAAAATTATTGAAGGCTTTTTTTTTAACATTTAAGTAATATGACTAAAAACAAACAATATTTTTATTGTTTTGCACAAACTACCAGTTATGTTTCTACGTTTGTGATTTACCATGAAAAAAATTTATTATTTCCTCTAAGGAAGGAAGAAATAATATATACAGGTCTCTGATATTTAGCAAACAAAAAGAATAAGGTTAATGGTCTCTGCCAGAATCAAATTATATGTATAAAAAGCTAATTTTGAATACCATTCTACATTTAGTTGACTGAACGCGTGGTCAGTTTGTTAACCAATAGGCACACAGAATCCTCCTTTTATTGCTAATATAATATAACTAATATAATATACGAGTATAATATAATCATTATGGTCGGCCCAATGTTACAATAATAACAGTTATTGTACCAACAACTGCCTGATATCAACCTCCTTTGTAATGTGAATTGTCGTCATATATGCCTTTTGGAAAGATTTAATTTTTGTACCCACTTGTATTTTATCCCTAAGCCGGTTCTTATAGCGCCAACGTATAGGTAACCATTATCTTCTTCTTATCCAATAAGAATTTGATACACTTAATACGATTTCCGTGACCATTAAAAAACTAAGAATCCCAATGGTTTATTTGTACATACCTACATATTATCTTTACAAATATTTATAAACCAACAGATTTCCGGAAACGAGAGGCAATACGATATTTAAAGGTTGGAGACGAAGGCATAATGAAATATTCTTTATATGATTACCAAAAATTATATTATTATATAATAAAAATAACTTACAACTAATCATACAAATTAAGATACGAAAATCGAAATTTTTTATTCTTATAGGAATCTTTAACTCTAGTGTGAATTTTGACGTAACGAAAACTATGACAGTTATCGAGCATAACAAAACTATCAGTTTTTGTTTAGTTTCGTAATTAGTATGAGTAAACTTGTAAGCAAAGTTTGATGTTTTAGCCAACCAGATATTATAATCACTAGGTACTTTAATACACAAACTTATATTAAAATGAAAACAAGCACATCTCAGTTTTCTACGATTTTAGATTGCATGGAAAGGTAAGTAATAAGTCAATACTATTACATATAGAAAATATGTATTTTTTTATTCATTATAATGATTAGAAATGGAGATCTCAACAAGCCTGGTGAGGGAACCTATGGCAGACTTGAACAAATAAAAAAATGGATTGAGCTGTCCAATACTCTCAATATGGACAACACTGGTGTAGTGAAACCTGTGGAGAAGTGGAAAAAGGTAAGATCATTTTCTATTTCCAAACTGAAATCAAAAACGCTTATAATTTATTAGTTATCTGTTTTTAAAAGGTATGGAGTGATTTAAAAAATAACACCAAGCGCAAAGCTGCTAAAATACACAAAGCTTCAGTTGGTGCAAGTGGTGGCACACCAACTAAACTTGCTTTGTCAGACTTGGAGCTCCGGGTTCTCAATATTATTGGGAACCAAGTTGCTACAGATCCGATTGAGGTTGAAGAAGTAGTTTTACTGGTATGCTTTTTAAAATATAGTTACTTTTATTTTCGGTATGCTTAAAAGTATAGTTACTTCATAAAAGAATTTTCTCAGTTTTAAAACTATTTTTGATTCAGTAAAAAATATAAATTTAATTTTCTAGAATTTTATCAACCTAAATAGTAATTGTACTAACATGTCAACTTTTTCTATATATTTTATTTGTTTTAAGTACATTTTATGTGTTTCAGTCCCCTAAATCTGAACCAATTCCAGTCTCCACCACACCTTTTGACACAGAGCCAAACATACCAACACATATGAAAACATGTAAGTTAACATTTTTAAATCCTATATATTTTAAAATATATTTCTTATACAATTCAATATTATAATATTTTTACTGTTCTATGTATTTTTAGCACTATAACACAGTGCAATAGCAAAGTTCATAGTTATAAATTTTGTAAAATTATTTTCAATTATATTTCTTACATTTATGCCCCCCTATTTTTCAAAGTACATTTAAAAACATTATACTACAGCAGACTGAAACTACTTAAATTTGTAAATAAAATAATGCACATGATGAACATATGATTAATATTATATTAATATTCAAGTTCCAATACTTTCAAGCACCAAGGAGCCATGATGCTATTGAGAATCCCCCACAATCTCCAAGCAATGCTGAAGTGGGATGTTCTCCTACCTCATCTCCCAGAGTCGGCCGAGATAGCACCGATATGCCGGCACGCCCCCGTCGTGTTTATCTCCGGGGCTCCACTTCTCGACTGCGTGCTCCGCGCATTTCACGAGTGAACTCAGCCACAAGGCACTTTCAAGCTAGTGACGAACGGTGGAGAAATCTCTTATCAGAACTTGCCAATGAACACCTTCGACTACGAGTACGGGAACTTGAACAGCAAGATCAGTGGCAGGTTCTATTTAGTAGATGTCTTGATGTTATTGAAAATGTGTTTCAAAATAAATGACTTATTATACTTTTAGTTTTTTAATGTTGCATTTATTAATAATTAACTATAAATGGAAATGAATAGGGACACCATTCCCAAAACTTCTGAATAAGGAAAATATGATTAAGTGCATTTTTAAAATACTTTATATCCTTATTTATGAGAAGAATATTGTGTTACGAATATGAGAATGCCAAAGACAATTACTTGGATACAATTTTTATTATTCTGAAGGTTATATACATAAAGCTTAGATTGGCTTAACAAGCGATATTGAAGAAATTATCCAAATTTACCTTGTTCAAAAATAGAGGGCGCTGTTTATAAAAAACAAATTGTCACTATTATAACATGGATGTAAAAAGTTCACAGGGTTTAAAAAGTATATTTTACTCTATGTATGCTTCGAGAGCTGTTATATTTAAATCTAATGCCAAATTATGCATCACACCAAAGGCAATTTTTTTTTTCACAATTGTCTGGTTTCTAATGTACAGTTTGGTCTTTAGAGACTCATCATCTATTTTTAGGCGGCCAAAATTGTTTTCTATAACAACTTTGTTATTGTTAATAAGATTTTGAATTGTATTAAGCAGGGGATTCCTCTCATTAACCATGACTTTTAGGGATAACCAGTTAGGTGTAAATATAAAATAAGTTTCATATAAGAATTATTAGTATTAACCTAGCAGAACTTTTTTTTATATACCTACTTCAATGATAGAAGAGATTAGTGATTGCACTGTTTCGATACGAATCGATAGATCCAAAAAAAATCATAAGTGCAATCTATACCTATGTCAAATAAATGTTGTCTTTGGATTAATAACTTATAAAAAAACAAATAGCTGCTATCCTTTATTACATTTGTACATACATTTCAAACAGAATGCCAAAACAGATCTATTTATAACACATTTGTACACACAGCTATCACTTAAGCTATATACATAGAGCTCGTCTATGACATGTGAATAATAACAATCTAACATAAGTAGAGCCATAACTTCATTAACACTATCTCTATATTGAAAACTTTAAACTATTTAAGTGACAACATGTACAGATTATTATTTATATTTATCAGTGTTGGTGTAATTAAATATGAAAATAATGATTTTATACCAATATTGCAACTCCTGAATTGCAAACATGAAATAAATAATTTCAACAAAAATAATAAATAATATTTAACAATATGGGAATGTTAATACAAACTTAAAATTAATTAAAAACTATGGTTACATTTATTAGTACAATAAAAATAACAAAAGTGTATGGTACAGAACCAAATATAAACTGTATCTTATCGTTTTAAGATACATTACATAGCCTAGAAAAAATTACTTTTTGATTAAATAAAATTGTAATCATTATATATTTATCTGGCTGTATATTAATAAATGTCAGAATTTACTCAACTAGAGTACAAAAGAAACAAACGAGCTTGAAACTAGTCGGGCATTTATTAATACATCATTGATGAAGGCAAATAAATATATATACTAATAATCAAAAATCAAACATTATTTTTGTCAATTAAACATTGCCTATAGATACTATATTAAAAAGAATTGTAATCCTGCAATAGAGAGGCATATCGGCATATATACAAACAAAGTAATGGATATGTGAATCATTTAAGTAATATTCCTAAGTATTGTGCAATGCATTATCTGCATTTGCAGAAATCAATAATAATATATTTATAAATTCTAGATAATATTATATATATTTTCTAATTATAAAAAATTAGAACTGCACCCAATTCTGTTGGTTAGCTGGCGTTGTGGCTTTTGGTTGTTGGCTTGTAGCACTGAAAACAAAAATCATTGCATTCTCAAAAACTATCAACAATGCCAATACTACTAAAATACGAAGTTTCATAACTTTCAAGTTTATTTTAAATGTGAACTAACCTTGCAGAGTTGAAATCACCCCACTCTGTATTAGGCACAGCGGGAGTCCCCGCAGGGGTTGGCACATGCTGTGGAGATGGTGGAGGTGGAAGTTTTGACCCACCTGGGGGTGGGGGCAATAGCCCTCCTATATTAGCACCTCCTGCTCTCTTAGGACGGCTGCCTTCACTGCCATCCTTCTTCTGAAAATATATCAAGTATTATAAATTAAAGATCTTACAAAACTTATGTTTGATTTATTAAATACCCTTTGAACTAAAACCACCTTGATCTATAAATATCATTGGTTCTTGTAGCAATATGAAAAAAGATATATATTATAAAGTAATGAATGATATCAATCAGCTTTATTATTAAAAAAATGTATGAATCTCACAGTTATTTTCATATTTATCTTTATAGTCTCTCCTTCTTTAAAACTGAAGTCAAGTTGTTGTTTTTCTCCTTGTTCTCCTTCCTGTTCTTTTCGCAACCATTTAAAGTGATCTTGTAGAGCTACATTTAAATCAAATGAATCTGATCTGTCGCCAAATCCTAGACCAATGTAAGCACTACGACCTGAAAATTCAATTAATATTTAAAATATGTAAATTCTTAATTATCTAAAACGAAAATATATACAAAATGATATTAATAGAAATAAAAACTATATATATATATACGAACCATTATCATCTTGTATTTTAACAACAAAATATCGTGAACTATCTGTAACAGACTCTAGTGCCACCCCCGGGTATTTGTCGATAGGGCATTTCGCAAATAGTTCACCACTTGTCTTATCTTCCAGTTTCATTATCAACTCGTCGCCTTTCGCTACGAGACGCATACGCCCCGTCCATTGCGGTTCTTGCAAGTTCCAATCAGCAGCCCTATTGCAAAATAACTTAAGGTTTCTATTATTTTATAAAGCAATGTAAACAGTAAATAAAACAATTTACCTATATCCTCTGTTAGTCATTTTCGGGGGTATTTTAAAAACAAAGACTTCATTTTTAACAAGTAACACACTTTCATAAGCTTCCATGGTTTAGCACTTGATATAAATACCCATATAAGGTATTATCAAATATTACTTAGAATTTATAAAGCTGCTTTAGCTAACAGGCTCTATGAAGACTCTCGAAAAAATATTAAACTCCGAGAAAATATCAATATATTCTTAACTTTGTCATTAACATGACGTGTTTGACGTGAATTGTGACGTGAAATAAATTTAAAGCAAGATACACACGCTCCGGTTAAAATGTTTGGGGACGTGTTCAGTAGTATTATTTTAATCCATTTACTGCAATTTACTTCCTCATTAGATATAATGTAGGGTACGTATACTAGACGTAGGACTTAAATGTTAATCTGTTTGTACTAAAAATGAAAAATTATAAATTACTTGATATTATTGAGATGAATACACAATATTCTACAAAAGGCAACTTAAAATATTGTAAGATTATTAATCCTTTTCTGTGTGATTACCAAAGTAATTAATTCATTTTACTTACAATTAGCTAGGTATAAATAAAAATATAAAATTTCAAATTCAAATTTTCATCTCCGATCTTATAGTTTTAAGTCCTCTCCGAACTATCTATTACTCAACAAAATACTCGTAACATTGACATACGATTTTTTTCTAAAGTAGATGTATGTATTGCATTAATATAAATTGAGCCAAAATATATAATAGAGCAATAGGGAATTTGTAATTTATGTCAGAGTTTATATTACAGAATTATATTAATTCTGTTTTTTGTTACTAATCAACGTGATTCAATAATTTTATGGGAGGGGGCTTTAGGTCGGAACGTATAACACATTCTTTAAAAAAGAACTAACGGGTTTTTAATATGCACTGTGCCTTGAATGTCATTTGATAATTAATGTCACTTGTCAAAGATGAAAGAATCATTCCAGTCAGATTTCAGTTTGCTTATTGATAATACTTTCAAGTTTCAACTTTGGTAAATAACAATTTATGATATCAATTTAGTATTTAGTCTATACCTATTTTCAAGGATAGAATTTAAAGTACTCAAAAGTAATACGTTACTATTAGTTACATTAGAATAAAGGTAAGAATTCATTAATTCATTGAATGTACATAGTTTGAATTTTTTAAATAGTTTTTATTTACTTTATTGTTTTCATTTTAGGTGTAAGAGAGGATGGCATATAATGTGAGTATTCGTAAAAATTATTTTCTACCAAAATCTTAATAAACATTTTTTGTTTTCTTCATAAAAACAGATATGTAAATTACATTTTTTAATATTTTTTTAATAGTATGCTACCTTGGCTCATTTCCACTATGAAGGTGGATATAAGTTAGACATAAAATATATTTTTAACACTCTTAGTCAGAGTCGTAAGGCATACAATCTCTCCTTCTCTTCTAATTGGAATATTTTCTCTTTTCCCTGCTAGCATCTACATTTTTTCTCTCTGAGGAGGGCAAAGTATTCACTTCCTTGTGATGTAGAAATATATGAACACAGTGTCTATAAAATTCAAACTCTGATTTGTATAATATGAGCATGGACTATGGATCAACAACAAAAGACTAAATGATAGTAGGCTAGCCTAAGTTTTGTAATAAGTTTGTAAAGCTACTTATTCTGGTAGAGTTATGACAGTAAATAAAATTATTTTTTTAAATATTTAAAACTGTTTTCCCAATTCTGTCTACATATAAGTATAAATTGGAAGTAAATTTGATATGAAAAATATATTTATATTTTAAAAAAATATATTTTTATTCTGTAGGCTGAATTATAGACAGAATTTTAGAGAAAAACATGTCTTACAAGCTAAAATTAGTCTTTTCAATTTCAACATTTTATCGTAATCACTTTAAATAAAATATATGTGTGTCCTATATATAGTTTATATATTGTAAACATGTCTAAGTGAAGTTTGTATCAGATGATTTGAAAATTTTGCAGCTTAAGCATATTGTAATATATTTTCCTTTTAAATTTATCTTTCTAATATATTGGATTTTTTTGTGGGATAGGATTTTGGAGTTTTTAGGAGTTTAAATAATTTTATTGAATTATAGAGAATTAAATAGCAACTTAGAAATAAGAAATCAAATTTTGCAGCTGCATATTTTTGTTTCATCTTATATTTCATTTTTGGTATTTTTCGACAAATGTTTTGAAGCAAAGACTTCTTTTGCATAAAATTATTACCAAATATAATAAACGTAAAAAATTATAGGCCGAAACTTTTTTAAAATTTTATGTCAGAATTGGCAACTAGTCAATGAATCCGACTAGTCGACTTTTTTTGGTAACACCTAATTTAAGATGTTAAAAAAAATTGTGCTTTTGCCATTTTTATTCAAGCTCTTACCTAGCTAACAAACTCTACTTAGCTAACTAGCTTAATTAAAAATAATTTGTTTTAGTTTAAAACATCTGTATTAAAATGTCATTTTTTTTTTATTTTTGTTGTAATGTACCTTAAAATCGAAATATATGATATAAACTTAGGTAAATTTGCTGATTTACTAGTATTTTTAATATTAACAAACACAATTTAAATCATTAAAACATATATTGTTATAATAGAAAATAGGTATCTATCTGATTTTATGTAGCCTTAATATAGAGATAAATGTAAAAATCGCCTAGGGACTTCTATTATTGTTTAAAGTCAACACGACAGATAACGCAACCGAACACTATGAATGAATTATACAATATAGTTATTATTGCAGAAGGACAATGCACTATTTACACATACACACATTTACACAAACCCCCCTCCCCCCTCTTTTTTGTTATTGATTTATCGCATTTGTATAGGTCAGTAGCACAAAGAAAATGGCACTTTATGTTGCACTACAATAGTGTTTGATTCCTTACTTCCGCTAGATCGCGTTTCATAGAAATTTACAATTCAGTTAATTAAAGACTAAACTATCATGATGTCTACACATTTTAAATATTCAAGGGTCCTATTGTTGCGCAAATGTTTAGAAAGGAATAAATACCTTTGTAGATACCCAACGTACGGCCGAATTTTATCGGCCGTGGTCACGATATAACTCATGTCAACTTGGCGTCATCTTCGTGAGGCACGAGCAACTACCGACGCCTGGTATTAAATCGCCAGTGTGTAGACGTCGTTAGTTCAGTGTGTCGAAATACCCTCACTTCAAACAAAAAAAAATTGTGAACTCAAAGACAAACTGCAGGTTTAACCACTTCCATATATAATATATATATATATATATAGGTATATTCCATAAATATATATGGAGGTTTTTAATTGATATTACGTCAGTGGATAATTAAATATATTTTCGATAAATGTGAAACTTTTTAACAGTAATAAGCAGAATAGATAACTTACTTAGGCCCATGATTGGTAATAATTACAATTTTAAAAAATAATAAGTATTATAATCATTGGAAAAAAAAATCTATCAACATAATAATTGCGGGAAGCCAGCAGCGGTTTTATTACTTTCGACCATAGAGCAAGCTCGCGATTGCGACCAGCGACTACAGATTAATCGTCAAAGAAAAAGATTGATTAGAGAAAATGGCGGTCGAGAATCTAGCTGTAAATAAAAATCAGTGTTTTTATTATTATTCTTTATCAGTGACAACAAAATATAATAACCATTGTAAGTGGTTATAATTGAACTGAAGTTTTAAAGTGTTGTGTGTTTACTTTGCCTTTAAAATTATGTAAGAACAAAGGCTCAGATCGTTTGTGCTCAATGATTCTAGTATCCAGACAAATGAATAAAAATGGGATACTATCTTGTATCAACGATTGTGGCGATGATATTTTTGATACGAATATCGATGCAGAATGAGAATTATGAATGCCCTAAAAAATGTGATTGCTTAAAACAATATGTAGACTGTTCGAAAAAAAATTTAGCGTCAGTGCCAAGAATTCCGAAGTGGGTGGAACAATTAGACCTAAGTTATAATAAATTAACTGAAGATGTTTCTGATGGTTTTCATGATCTACTCAGTTTGAAAATATTAAAATTGAATAAAAACTCACTATCTCGTATTCCTAATTTTTTATATGAGAATCAAATACACGAAGTTAGTTTGAACAGGAATAACATTGGCTCAATAGATGTTGGTCATTTTTCTCTAAATAGTTCTATAACGAGTTTGAGTTTAAACAGTAATCACATAAGAGTAATCGAAACCGGAGCTCTTAACAATCTTACAAACTTGATTACATTAAAACTAAATAAGAATGAACTTGTATCTCTCCCTAATCAATTGTTTATGCATCAAACTGCATTAAAAGTATTAGAACTAAACCATAACAAACTACATGTTATTGGTGGTCTCCTCTTTCAAGGATTATCGAGTTTGACAATACTTAAAATTAAGGACAATAATATAGAAAACATTATGGATGGAGCTTTTTTTGGATTTAAATCAGTAAACCTATTGCAATTAGATCATAATAGAATAAAGAGTATTTCTAAAGGCTGGATGTATGGCTTGGAATCTTTGACATCACTATCTTTGTCTAATAATAAAATTTCTCAAATTGATACTGGCAGCTGGGAATTGTGTACAAACTTGGAAACTATAGATTTATCACACAACTACATTATGGATATAGAAGGCCGCACCTTTCAACATTTGAATAAACTTCATGTACTGAATTTAAGTAACAATAATATTTCTGCAATATCACAGGAGGCATTTAGCCACATGTCTCAGTTACAAACATTGTTATTAAATAATAATAAAATATCATGGACAGTAGAGGATATGTCTGGCCCGTTTTCAAGGTTACAGAATCTAATGGTATTTAATTTATCAACAAATCATATTAAATCAATAAGCTCCCGTGCTTTTGAAGGATTGTCTAATGTGGTTGAATTAGATCTACGGGGAAATGACATTACTTCAATTCAGCAACATGCCTTTGATACTATGACAAATATGAGGAAACTCTACTTAAATTCTTCTTCTCTGTTATGTGATTGCAACTTGCTGTGGATAGTTAAATGGATAAGAGATAAAGTTGAACAGAAGTATGTTACAGCTACTTGTGTATATCCAGCAGATGTTAGAGGCGTTATTGTTTCTAAACTTAAAGAAGACAATTGTGGAGACACACCAAAACCTAAAATAATAGAGCATCCTAAATCACATTTAGCTATCAAAAACCGCTCGGCAAATCTAGTTTGTTCTGCAACATCAAATCCTTTTAGCAACATTACATTTTTATGGAGAAAAAACAATGGTAATGTAAGCAATCCATTAGTTTATGAGAATGTTACCTTATCTGAAAATGGTAAATCACATGCAACATCTGTGCTAGTTATACCTGATGTTTCTCATTCCGATTCTGGTAAATATCAATGTGTTGTGAGCAACAAATTTGGAACTACATATTCATCTCAAGCTAAAGTAAATATAGTGACATTTCCAAGATTCATCAAAACACCTACAAATGTCACTGTTAAAACCGGTGAAACTGTTACTCTGAAATGTGCAGCAACTGGTGATCCTTCCCCAGAAATATCATGGAAGAAAGATGGTGGCAATGATTTTCCAGCAGCAAGGGAAAGACGAATGAATGTGATGCCAACTGACCATCTCTTTTTTATTGTTAATGCAAAAACAACTGATATGGGCATTTACAGCTGTGCCGCTAAAAACCCAGCAGGGACAATAATATCTAATGCAACTTTAACAGTGCTGCAAGAGCCATCATTTATAAGAGTAATGGAAAATAAAGAAGTGATAACTGGGGAATCAGTTGTCTTGCAATGTATGATTACAGGATCACCTAAACCTGTTCTGAAATGGTCAAAGGATGGAACTCCAATAATGAGTACTGAACGCCATTATTTTACAGCAGATGATCAACTCCTTGTTATCATTGGAGCACAGTCTAGTGATGCTGGACAATATGAATGTGAAATTAAAAATGAACTTGGTTCTAAAAAAGATATGATAGAACTTAAAGTATTACCCCCTGTGGCTATAATGGTTAAAGAAGAGGATATGACAGGAATTATTATAATAACTGTTGTGTGCTGTGCAGTGGGAACATCTATTATATGGGTCGTAATTATTTACCACACCCGTCGGCGTATGGCTGGTGCAGTACCAAATTATCCCTCCGAAAGTGTAAAAATGACACAAATAGTTCATAGTGATAGTGATACGCCTCATATGTTCCCAGACAATTTATCTCAACATTCTTCTTGTAAGGATAGTGGAACAGGTGATTCAGCTAAGCAAACAAGCTTTGATGGTGTGCCTACAGACAGGAGTGATCCAGTGCATTTTGAAACAGCTGTTTGTCAAAGTTACTCCCCAGTACCGGAAGCACATAAGCTTCTGCCTTCCTCTTTTAAACCATCTATACAAGTGTGTGTAAACACATGTGTTACACCCGCTACTTATAGCTTCTCTAGTCACAGTGGTAATGTTTAAGTTTGTAAAGTTATAATTGTATTTAATATAAAATATGGTAACAAATAATACATTGCATTTCATCAACTATTAAAGTGTCCATATTAAAAACATTTAGTTTATTAGAATTTAGAGTTACTCTTTAGTTAGTAAAAGGCATTAACTTAAGCATTTTAATATAATGCTTAGTACAAAATGTAACAAACTTGCCAGTATTGGTTTTAATGTAAAAGACTGAATGTCATTTATGTATGAACATGGTTATTATTTCTAGGCAATAATAATTATTTTTAAATATGAACAAAGTAAATACAATTAGTATTCCTTAATTTATACCTAGTATATTGTGATTTTATGGGTAGCTTTTAGTTTTAACTTTGAGATTTCTGAGTAGCTTAGGTAGTATAGAGTAGGTTATATGATTATGAATATTTTAATATATAATTACAATTAGCAAGTGAGGTATTTGCCAGTTAGAAATTAAAATTTAATTCCAACTTTTTGCATTTGTGAATGTAGAGTTGGTTGAACTGGAACTATTAATTGAAAGTTTTTATAAGTAACACTAACAATAATTAACAGACTTGATTTTTATAGTATGCTAAATGTAGATTTATAGAATATATATTTAAATGTAAGTTGTTGCAGTTTGATGTTTAAGTGATTGAGTGAGAATGTAATGAATGTGTTTCAATGGATAAGTGAAGAATCATTATTAACATACTATTTTGTCATATATGTTTGATAGAGTTTTTACAATTGTTTTCAAGTTTTTGTTATATAATTGCCTGATTTATTTTTGGACTTTCGTTATTTAAGTCTAAACAAACAATTGCAAAAAAAAAACTTATACAATAATTTGCATTTTATGTTAGTTTATTCTCATAAACTTATTAAATTTGTCAAAAAACAACATTAAAGCTTAATCTGAGATTGATATACTTTATGATTCATTCATATTTCAGTTATTATTTAATTAATTTGATATTGATTATATCCATTGAATAATTTCTAAATGCTTTGTATGATTCTTATATAACATATATAATTGTAGAAAAATGTTACTAACATTTAATCACAAACCAATATACAACTAAAATAAATAAAAAAACTTTCTTGTTAGAAATTTGGAGATGATTTATAACCATTTAACTCAAAAATGAACAAACTAACTCATTATTTTTAATATTGTAATGATTATAATAATATACTTAATGTTAATATCTTAAATTAAAAGTTGGTATTGCTTCCCTATGCAGCTAAATATATTATTTATTTATACAATACATTTGAAACATGTTATATTTAAATGTACCCTCAATATTGTCATATTGTTTCACTATGTTAACATAATTACTGTATTCTATAAAATTAATATAAACACATACTTAATGTCTTAAGACAATGTGATAGTCAGACTTATACATATATATATTTCTAATGTTCATCATTTTTCTGTTATGCATATTTTATTACATAATGTGGCCTATTTTCTATACTAGTTATAACCACATAAGAATTATATACTCCAATAGACTGGAATGTGCCTATTTCATAATATTTACAGCATTTAGCTTTATATAATAAGAAACAAAAAATTGTTTGTAAATGCCTATGATTATTTACATACCTAGATAGGATTTCATTTCAACTGATTTGTACACTATTTTTTTGGGAAAAACATTAGATTTAAACTTAAACATGTAAATACTATGTCATGAATAGTATTATTATTACAGACATTTATCTCCCATAGAATTATTAAATGTCCCTAGTAATAAACTGGTAAGACATTGAAATGCTACAAACCTGTTCAAATGCTTTTTCTAACCTCTTGTAACGTCTAATGTCACATCTTGGTATGTAAATAATAAAAGGTAGTAATTACATATAATTGTGTAAATTACATGCTTGCCGCCTGCTTAATATAATTTATTAATAATAGCATAAAAATTTAAACAGTTTTTTTCTATATATCCTACATAAATATTCTTATTAAAGTTTTACTTTGTTTTATAGCTCTGCTGACTATCCCATTTTTCATTGCTTTTATAAGCAATTACTGTTTTGTACTATTTTTAGGTTATTGGTAAAATATATATAGTAATCTATTTATAACGTAGAATGAATTTGTTTTAACTTTTGTCAACTGAAATAAGAGTTAAACGGAAGTTTGCCCTTTACCGAAAATGTGAAAAAAATATGGTGCACAATAACAAGAAATAAAGTTTAAACCATTTTTTTGTGCTTATTTATATTTCTTCATAAGTATTCCATAACTATACACAAAATAATTTAGTTTTTACCCACTAACGAATAAAGAAAAAAATATACAATTCAACAAGGAGTCTTAATTTATGAGACATTTTCAATGTAACTTAGCGGTTATTAAGAAAATCTATCTGTTTAAAAAATTTAAACTCTACTACTACTACTTCGATCATCCATTTTATTTATATGATTAAGATTAATTTAAATTTGACGTATTAGACCATAATTACAGAAAATAATTTTCGTAACGTATTAGTATAATTTTGTTTTATATATTTTTGGAAAGAAAAAATTTTTTTCAATTCGAAATCAGAACAATAAAGAATACATAAAGAATTTCTTAATTTAGATTAAAAAACCGATTGTAAAATTTTAGTATTTTTTAACACCCAGAAACATTAACATAGTCGCTTGTCGATATGCCAACTGTACAAATATAGAAAAGAATAGTCCTAACTTATTTTTATTTACCTACCCTAATAATAGAAAATTTAACAGGGTGCTACTTTGAACCACGAACTAAGTGAAAGAGCTTTTAATATAATCCCGAACAGAGCGAGGGTTTCTAACTTAGAATCCTTCGCTTTGCTCTTGATTCAAAATACATCGCCCGAGGGAAGAATAATTTGCTCTCGAGTCATTTATAAGTAGAATAAATGACTCGAGAGCAAATTATTATACCCTTTCTATAAGAAAATATGTACCTACTGATTACAAAAACAGAGACATGTATGGTTCAAGTTCAAATCATTTTTCCGAACGCTAAAAAGTTCCTATCGGAAAATAGCTGTTTTGCTCTCACTTATAGAGGAAGAAACGATTCTTTTCGAATAGAACGGATGAAAATTAATATATACTATAATTGTTTCAGCCTAGTTATAATCCATCTGGTTATGGCGGACCTCAGCAGCTGGAGATGGGACACGGTCCATATCCTTCGATGGGCGTGGGTGGTACCATCTCACCTCAAGTACAACAATGGTTTGGCGCTGTTGATAAGGATCGCTCAGGTTACATCACCGCGACGGAGCTAAAAGCAGCATTAGTGAATGCTGAAGGAAAAACGTTCTCAGAGACTGCTTGTAACCTAATGATTGGTTAGTAATTGATATTATAAAAATCTATTTGTGACTCTAGGGTTCACTCGCGGACAAATGATATTATTTACTACTAGATGTGCCAGCGACATCGTTCGCGTGGTATATTTATTTAACAGCAGTAAAAAGTTGACAATATTGTTTTTGTCTGTATCATTAAAAAAGCTTTTCTTTTTTTTAAATTTTTCAACTGAAAGGGCAGTCATTTAAAAAAAAAACGAGTTTTACAAACCTTGTGGTGCCATCTAGTTTTCAAGATCAAAACTAATGTATAATGTATAGGTATTTTTTTTTGATACTTTTAATCTTATGTCAAAAAAATATAACACGAGTACATACATATTTATATATTTTTGAGATATCTGAATAAAATTAAGTTGCAGAACTGATAATTTGTAATTTCCCCCAGAAAAAGTTATCTTAAATGTTAATCAGGACAGTGGGATATTTCTCGCCGGGGCGTCACGGTGTGTGCTAACGCGATCCCGTGACGTCCCATTACGGCGCAGAGGGCAACCGTTGGTTTTTTAGTGGGTAGCCTTAAAAATGACAGCATCCTCTATGCTGCCGGGTAGTCAAACATCACCCCTCGGCCGTTACCCCCATGGGCCAACAGGGTACCCGTAACGGGTTTTTCCAACGGAAAAAAAAAATAAAAAAAAAAGGACAGTGGGATATGACTATACTAAATTTTATCAAAATTCGCTTGCTTTGTTTTGCGTTATTTGTACACAAACATAAAAAGAGGCAAAATGTTCAATAATTGATGATTATCTATATCGATTACATATTCAAACCTCTTTAGAAGTTTTAAAATATATTTATTATCTGTATAGATAAGGATAACTTTAAGCAGTAGCGTAATGCTAGATAGCCTACAACTTTCATTATGAACCTGCCTATTATAATCAGAAAAAAAATCTAATTCTTCTGCTAGTTTTTGTAGATTTCGCTTTTAAAAAATATCCGCTTTATAATATTAATAGAATAAAATGATTTGTGTCAGTGTTAACTGATTGTTGCTTCTTCAGGTATGTTTGATAAAGATCGTTCAGGTCATATTAATCTGGAAGAATTCGACAAATTATACACTTATATAAACCAATGGCTTGCTGTCTTCAAGACTTATGACACTGATCAGTCTGGAAACATCGAGGGTGAAGAGTTATCTAAAGGTGATCATATTTTCTCTATTGTTTGCATTTTATTTTATAACCTTTTATTAGCATATACTGAAAAGATATTATTTATTTTCTACTTACAATAAATGTTATTGTTATGACCTAAAACAAATATAACTTTTCTATTATATGACTTGTACATGCTGTTTACTTTTTGCAGCAAAAGTAATAAACTTTAATATACTTAAGGTAAATTTTAAACATGATTTATCATGGCATTTGATAAATTTTGAAAATTTTTAGTGAAATTATATATTCTTGTTAAAATATATATTTTTTTACAGCATTGTCCCAGATGGGATTTCGGTTTTCTCCAGACTTTGTTGGGTTCTTGATCAAAAGATCTGATCCAGAGAAGGAAAAAATTTCAGTCGATAGCTTCATAGTGTTATGTATCCAAATACAGCGATTCACTGAAGCTTTCAGAGTGAGAGACACGCAACAAAACGGAACCGTCACTATTGGTTTTGAAGATTTCCTTAATATAGCACTTAGCTGTTCAATTTAAAGATTTTATTAAAGCGACAGCTTTAATAAAAACACTGCAATAGTTTAATATGAAAATACAATTTTAATTATGGTTTTTAATAGGCACTGCTTATTGAGAAATTTATTTTAATTGATGAATCTGATAAAACACTTAAAATAGCGTTTCATTATAATATAAGCAATTTTTTTTTAAATAAAACTTTAAACGAAGTCCTGTTTATTATTTCTCCCTTAGAAGTCAATGGAAACATCTGAAACAAAAGTATAGATTTTTTCATTAAATGCAGAGCAAAGGATTTGAGAAAAAAGACAATGGTTCTCATATTGACAAAATTAAATAATGATATCATCGAATATGAATTACATAATGATCTTATGATATATATATATGTTTCGATGATATCATTATTTAATTAGTTTCGATGATTAATTGGGAATATTCCCAATCTATATTTAACCTGTTTATTTGTCTGCATTATTACATAGTTGTTGTTACATAAACAAGGGTTCCCAAGTTAATGTACTTCATAACAAAACTAATTGAAAGACAGAAAATTGATAAATATATAGCTGCTCTTACTTTTAATTAGAATTGCAATACTTGGATGTTTTAAATATTAAAAATCTGGTATGATTATAATTACTACTTATAATATAATGTTACGTAATGCTTTATAAATGCACTATGATTATTAATATAAACTAAGTCCGCAAGCACGGAAGCGAGACCAGCTGAACAAAACGAAAAATATATCACAAAAAAAATATCTTGTTATATAGCCATAGTAAGATAGAATAGATAGAAGATCGTTTCTATTAAAAATAAATGACTCTTAATCTACAATTAATTTGTTTTTCAAAATCTATCAACAGTTAGGTAGGCATCTGATAATCAACTGCTACAAATTTGGTTAGTATAGCTTGATCGGTCTAAGAGATAGCGGACACAATTTGATCGAGTTGACCATTAAAGAGCTTCGCTTCGCTCAGCTGCAATTGGAAATATTAATAGGTTTTACATACTTGCTTCATTTTTTCTCCGGAATGCTTCAGCCTTTTCTAATGAAAAAACAACTTCCTGAAAATGTCTAACAGCTGTCTTCATATTGCTCTGATGATGAACAGATTCTGGAGATCCATCATCGAGCAAGCTGTATATAGTTGGTATATCCTCTAGTTTCATATTACGTGAGTTTTCTGGCTTGAACACTATTGACACTTTACCAGTTTTTGGATGAATACTGAAGGGAGATTTTAGTAAATGGTTAAATCCTTTTGTGACATTAACATCTAACCGAGGATAACAATATTGTATTTTTATTTCTTCTACTAAATATTTCATCTTTCTGATAGCGTTAATATTCTGAAAAAATAAACATATGTTCATTATCTTTTCTAATTTATTTTTTATATTTTGATTACAAATATCAAACTTTAATTAATAATAAAAAATTGTTTATTGATATTTTATTTTTATAATAATTTTAACTTGCTTTATATTTTTATTTGAATTTTTCTACTAATATGTTTGCTTGTTTACATTATGGGGTCACAAAGTTCACGGATCTGAATCCTGTTTGTGTTGATAAAATATTATTTAAACTAAAAATTATTTTTGTATAGTATTTTATTATATAGTTTTAAAAAAAGATTTTGATCACATTATTTTAATATTATAAATTTCCTTTTAAATAATATTAAATAATAAATACGAATTTAATTAATTCTTCGTTAACACGATCACGCTTTACGAGGCTTGTGTGTTAGTTCGTGTTTGAAGACTGGCTCACAACGGGTACGTTAATTTTATTTAATCAAGACTGCGACTAACATTCCGTTATGTATCTTAAATACGGCGAAACGGACGCTCATATACATTAATAAAGATATATGAAAAATTTTATATCAAAAACCAATTTTCAGCAAATATCAATAAAATATGAAGATATAATTTTATGAATATAAAGATAATTTAAAAAAATACTTAAGATAATTTAAATAAAAACATTAAAATCGTTTTTACTTTCATTATTCAAAGCTCAAGTTCAAGCTCACAGAAAATAAAGACAATGGACATGCGGTAATGCACTTAAGAGGTAAGAGGAAAACCTTTGGTGTACTAAAAAAAGTGACTCAAAGAAATAATTCACTTAGTTGCTATGTAATAAGGTTCATTTATTTTTGCATACTATTTCCAGAAACAAATATTTTGGCGCATTAATAAGATTTTTTGTATCTTCAGTAACTATGGTCTTATCTTCACTAATTGTTTTATTAATCTTTTTTTCCTTCGTACTTGAACAATGAAAATAAAATCAAGTCTAATTTTTTATCTTATTTTTATTATATATTATATTTGGTTAAAATGGGTTCTTGATATTAATATTTCTATTACGACTGAGGTAAATATCTTTATTAGTGTGAATTGATTACATTAATCGATACATTATATAGGCTTTATATTTTTTATCTTTTTTGTAGTTATATGGCTAGCGGACAGCCGATAAAAATTAATATAATCGTCTCTTTCGACGTATTTATCTGAGAATATCTTTTCTAAGTTGACGTTTCAAGACTGCAGCTAACACAATGTTTGTGTTAAAGCCGCAGTAAAGGATTTTAGCGATTTAACGGGCCACAGCCAATGTGTTAAGATCATGAGGAAATGTCATAATGTTATAAACTGGGCGGTTTGTGGACTTTTTAGGCTAGATTCAAAACCATTCACGGTCCTTATTCATGAGCCAGATCATGATGGAATCGCTGCGTGAAGGTTCATACTGGATAAGTATATGTACTATGCATATTTAAACCATCATACTTCAGTAAAAGTTTATTGTGCTACGTAGCATGTACAGTACTAAAGTCATCGAGAGAACACACACCTAGCTACTTAGTTAATCTAATTGTGACAAGATTTAACAAGTACCCACTATTGATGATATTAAGAGTCAGAGCTATGAAACTTCACTTCACCCAGAGAACGTATAGACAATTTTTTTCTGATATGACTAATGCAGTTAACCCTAGTGGATGTTACTGCGTCACCGGGAGAATATTTAATTTTTTCTTTGGTTTTGGTTTTAATTTTTTTTTGGACTTACCTCTTTACAATACTGATTATAACTGTGTACAAAAACTTCCCATCTTTCAATAGTAGATAAATCTCTTTCAAAGCTTTCTTCCACTTGCTTCCGCAATGCATCGTCTGGGATTACCTTTAAAAAGTTTTTTTTTCCTTCTGATGTTGATAAAAACTCTTGATCTTCTAGTATTTCATAAAAATATTTATCAATTACACTGAGAGACCTCCTGTAATAATAAAATTAAAAGTTATGTTTATGATTAATATAAATTATATGACAAATACCAATTTATTTAACATAGTATAATTTATAGGTAAGGTTGGAATTAATACTCCATAAAATCTATACTATATAATATTTAAACATGGTTGACTGTCTAGTTACATTCCATTTTTCCAAAATAGGGATAATAAAAGATATTAAAAAGTGTCTATGGTTAATCTAGAAATATCAGTGTATAGGCTCTTACTAAGTTAAGCGTCTGAACATCTACAACTACCCTTATTCTTTCATCAAGTGGTGGAGTAGTCAAGCATTAACATGAATTAAATAAATAAAATCTATTCTAAATTTACTGATATTTAAAAAGATTACATTGTAATCCAAAATCAGATGATACCACTACTAATAATAATAAAAAACAAAAAATAAAATAGTACAATATAGGACTAAGACATTGTTTTACTAAAATCAAACAAACCAAACCAAATAAAGTTTAAAAAGTTAAAATATAGAATTACCTAATACTTGAATGTAAATTGTCACTACCAAGATTTACTTTTTTATTTTTATTTTCACCCCCAGAAATCAGGCAAAGGTAATCAGCAATTGCCGCACGACCAGGACTATCCAAAGTTCTTGCTTCATAGTCAGACACCCAACAATGTATACCTCTTCTACCAGAGAATACCCACAGAATGTTCTGGAAACCAAAGTCATCTGAAAGAGGGTAATAACTATAAACTTTAATATCTATACTAGATATAAATAAGGTATATAATCTAAACATTTTGAATAAAAAAATAAGTAAATTCTCTTAAACGAAAACTAACTGACTGACAGACAACAACATCACATCTTACCGCAAAAACATGATTGTTACAAAAGCACTTGAAACATCGGGTTTTAATTTAAAAAAAAAAAAGTGAGTTATATCTGTAAAATAGTTTTAATAAAATATTCTAAAAGTACCTTTCAAGGCAACATTAATGATTTCACAGGCCACAACCATAAACTTCCAGCACTTATTACAAACTTTAGCCTCTTGACAACAGGTCCTCACTTCATCATAGTCTGTGAGATCAATATCAAACACAAGTTCTCTGGCTAGTACTACAGCATCATGACGCCCAATAGAAGGTCTATAACATGATAAAAAATAAAATAAATTACATGAACAGTAACAATTTAAGTATGTTTATTGTATGGTTTGGGTTTTTCATTACTTTTGACTGGCTAAGTATTGATATGAAATATATGTTAAGGCAAACAGAAAGAACAAAAGCACAATAGGGGCAAGTAACACTTTACAGTAAATCATTAATCAAATAAAAAGCTATATCTGTCTCCTTTATTTACAGCCCCCGGGAAGAATAAAAAATGGTAGACAGTTTCAAACCACAACTATTATTGAATTGTAGATATTACAAAAGGAATACAGTGCACAAAGATTGTAGTTGGTCTAGTTTTATAAAAACTGCACCAGTTTTGACTTGTAGAAAATTAGTATATTTTTTAATATTACATTAGAAAATAAAAAATGATTTTTTTCTAAAAATAATATATAATTAGTATTTTTTTCAAAATATCATACTATTTATACTATACTAGTTATATATTTTGCACTTACTTTGTATTATAAACTGCTCCAATGTCCAGTTTATGGGGGCATTTCTTTTGTAACAGTGTTTGAAACTCTTTTTGGTTATTTATAGAGAGATACCTCAAGTATACATCATCAGCTAATGTAAAAGACAACTCTCTGTTTGATAGTGGCTGTGAGACACTTCCACATGTAAGCCATCTACAAAATATGTTTTGAGGGAATAGTCTCGTGTAGTACACAGGTAACATTTCTGGTAACAAGTTCTCATCGTGTTGTCCAACCTGGTGCAAACATTTTCGGTAAAATATATGAGAATACATAAAATTTAAGTTAGAGCGTGAAATTACTTCATACCATTATGACAAAAAAAAACAAATCTCTTATACAGATTTTTAAATATATATACTTCGACTTATAAATATTATTATTAATATTTAAATTAAATATTAATATTTCCAACGGCGCGAAAGTTATTTGTATGTTTTGACAGTGACTGTGACACTGATATTAAATGACATTTCGTTTTCAAAGAATGAACTTGTATGCTATCAGCAACAGACAGAAAAAAATATATATCAAAATTGTTTAAATCTTAATAGCTAAAACAAACAGTTAACCAAAGTTCAAAACCAAAAATTATAATCTTCCATAAAAATATAATGAGATATAAATCTCTACAATAACCTTATTTGAAAATGTTTATTAGATCATTAAATCTTAAAAGATTTTTAAACTTTTTTGATACATATTTTAAAATGATATTTTTTTATAAATTACATTGAAAAGTTAGATATTAAAAAACAATATAACAGCTATAATAAATGTTTTTGTATTTATGACACTTTAATTTTTTATATTCTTATTCGGACTAGGCGATAATTTCCCTGCGTATTTCCATTTCATCCGCATATATTCTTCTTTTAACATTTTTTCCTGTGGTCCTTTTCTATTATTTTTTTCAAACGATAAACATTTTGATTATTTATTTATCTGTCCAATAAAAAGTTCACAAAAATTTAAACTTTAAGCCATATGCAAGGAAAGGATGTATATAGGTACATATATTCTTCATATTTATTATCTCGCACAGATTTTGCTACTGTATTTAATTAACAACGTACGTACTTTTTCTAACAATAATTTTGTTGTCATTCACGTCACTAAAATTGAAACTACCCTCTTAGACAAAAATATTACAAAAAATGTATACTAAAATAATGTGTCAAATATCATTGCTGAAAGATTTTATTAATTTTACAATAAAAATCGTTCTACTAGAATTAATAAAATCATAAATGTAAATAATACGTTAACTATTTAAAGGGACATATTGTAATAAACCTAAGAAATTAAAGACTAACATACAGTTAGTAATATGGAAATAAACATAGATAATGCTTTTTGCGAAGCTGTTAAGTTTTGTTTGCGTAAGTAACTTACATTTAAATAATTATTATTAATTAATCCTATGAAATTGATTTTTTTAAATATTTCAGGACCATGTTATCCTTTATATGTAGCGGTTTCTGACTCAATACAAAGGACAATGTATGAAATTGTTTGTCGATTACTCCAGGCTCCTTTCTGCACTACTTTTGCAGCATATGCGATTTTAATTCCCCTTATAATATTGTTGACCCTTTCTTCACTAACATATATTGGAATTATATGTATCGTCTTTAGTATTATTATGTTTGAAGGTGAGATATTTTACAATGATAAATGAGTTAATTAATAATGATCATAGGATATATAATCTATACTAATATAAGTATATATTTTTTTTAAACTTAATGTCCATAACATTAAGTTTTAAAAAAACACGATTATATAACACGATTCAAAATAACACTAAGCATCACACATAAAATACTGTTTTTTTTTACAGTTTCATGAGATGTGTAGAAGTAGTGCTAGAAGCAGGATTAACATTTATCTTATTAATGAAAAACAATTATTTGTTTTTTTAAAATAACATGGTACTATAAAGATTTTTTTCCTTTTACAGGTATCACTATAGTAATATTATCTTTTATAGGGTTATATAGTTTAATGTTGATAACTTTTCTACTAATGATTACACATACCTCTTAAATACAATTGTTTCAGGTCTATTTTCTTATTTTATAATGAATATAAAATTATGAAATATGACTGAGCTGTCGGAAATTATATTTATCTATAATAAAAAATATGAAAAAAAAATATGTTCCACTATTTTTTTAGTATATTATTAAAAGACATTATTTAATAATGAACCGTGATTATGAATTATATAACTGGTCGTCTTGTCATACTTATATATTTTTATACTACACTAGATTCTGCACGTCACTTCGTCTGCGTCTAGTATTGATAGAAAATAACCAATTTTTCTATCCCAAGCTATCCTATCCTAGGCTGGAGCCCAGGATAGGATAGATTGATATAGATAGTCTGGAGACTATCTATATCAAATTTCATCATGAAACGGTTCAGCCTAGCCGTAAAACATACGTTTTATTTACATACATAGATAAATAAATAAATAGATCGACAGAAGTTACATTAGTGAAGATTTAATCTAAATCGATGTAAAGATTAGAGTTATAAAAAGCGTTTGTGAGCGCGGGGGTAAAGAGAATTTTTCGACTGTGTCCTGTATTGCCATATTAAATTTATATTTAATTATTATATTTATATTCAATTATTAAATTTTCAAGTCATCTGAGAATCGTTAACATATCATTGATATGAAGAAGGAGCAGTATAACACACAGTCTTGGGGAACACCAGCGTTTGCGTACTTGAGGCCCGATCGAAAATCGTCAAAATCGACTTTTTGAGAAGGCTGATAATCCACTTGCATAAATTTTTGAAAGCCCATAGAACGATAGCTTCAAAGAAGCATCTTATACTATACACAATCGACAGCTTTCGCAATATCATGACTAACTAGACCATCTCCCTTAAATTTATTATTTTTAATAAGTAAAATTTATTAGTTATTCTAAATAAATTTATCTATTATTGGGGCTTAGACCACTTTTATTAATTTCCTAGATATCCAACAACAGGAATCTAAATCTGCGGATTCTGGGATACTGTCCCGGTCTGAACTCCCAACTTAACAATGTTACAGTACAGCGTATTACCGTTACCAGCCCTAATGCCGATAATACAATATTATAAATAATAAAAAAAATATTCTTTAAATTATTATTTTTATTCTGAAAACTCAGATAAATAAGTAATTTTTAGGTTTGTGCTTGGAACCAAATAACTGTACAAGATATTAAAACTAAAATATTTGAGGTTAGTTGTAAAAAACGGCACTACACTTATAGATCTCTAAAAATCTTAATTGCAATTTTATTTATATCCTAAATGAATAATACTCGTAAAACTATTTACAATATTTTATAAATAACCTCAAAAAGTAGCTCAGTTTTGTATGTTATTTTGGTCCAAGCTATGTGAGTGGCCGCCTTTATATATCAAACGTACGTTCGAATTTAGTTTGCATACTTTAGAAATAATACGTTTGTTTCATCTAAGTTATTTTAAGATCGTTTATATATTGAAAATGCAATATACTACTACTTTAAAATTACGATAAATGAGATAAAAATTTATTAATTTGAAGTAGAGACAAGTAGACGCGTCAAAAAAATTCAATATATTGACTGACTTTTGGAAATGGTAGTTCTGTAAAGTGTAATCTGTATTCTGTATGATTCTGTATTAGTAGTGCACTTACTGGACCGATATTTTCTTAATTTTCTATGATCGAAACGACATTTTTGTGTGGTATAAATTATTGTTAATATTTCAATAAAAACATATATTTTTTTGGCTGTTATTGTTTGTTAAACTGAATACGTATGGTGTTAAGACAATGGACTATTCCAAACAAGGTCAGGGTTCCTATCATCAACGATGATGTAAAGAATATGATAGTAAGTATAAAATTGAATTTATTTATTAATTTTAAAATTTCATTTGAAAAAAAAGAAAATTATTCCATACAATCAATTGAATATTAGCCATTACTAAGTGTTACATATAAATAAATAAATATATATATATAGAAAACAATTGAACATTTCGCAAACCAAATTTTCTATAGGTCCGTTTGAATTTTGAAAGAGAAGAAATTTAAAAATTCAGGTGTAAATATAAAGTTGTGATACATATTGATTTTTTTTTACTTAAGTTTAACAGACATTGTAAAACTTGCAAAAAGATAATGTACAAAATTGTGAATTAATTTAAATTTTCAGGATTCAAATAGCAAGGAAGCAGACCAGACTTATAAATAAGATTGTAAGTGTTCATACTTCATTGCTTTTATACTTTTATTTGCCATCTCAATATTTGGGTTTCATTAATATGATTTTTATTGTTTTTAAACACTGTATACAAACATACAAATAATCCAACAGTCTAATTAATAAAACAAAGACAGATAATTTGTATACACGGAGACTGGGTAGTAATGTCCCCTACATTACATACATAGGTGCAGTAAATCAAAAGTACAGAATAGTGGAATACCAATATGCAAAATTCAAATTTAGCACAAACCTATTTGTAGTGTCGAAAACAAATATCAAACTCAAGTTTAAAACTTTGACATTACATAACATGTTATAAGCTTTATATTTAGAACATTATGAAGATATTTCATCAATTATTCATAAAATATCTGATAGAATTTTCATTAATATCTCTCAAAAAAGATGTGTGGTTCTAATTTTAATTTTTTAATTTTATATTTAATAAAAAATATCCCCACCCCAGTGTCTTTGCATAGGTGCAAATCATAATTAAATAAAATGAGTTTGCTTAGCATATAATAAGCATATTGATATTATAACTTGTTTTTATCAACATATTTATACAAAAATATAATCCATTATCTCAAATTTGCAGCCGTCTTTCAACGAGTTTTTTAATGTCTTGACAATTACAATAAACGAAAAAGTTATGAGTAAATTTTTTTATTTTTTTTTTGTGATACTTAAAGGGGAATACCATGTCTTTGTCAATTTCCTTTCTGTTGTGATGTTTTGGGTTAATTTCTTCGGAAATCAGATTAACTGTGGGAAGTACTTTAAATTTATATGTGACATACACCTATTATCTTATTTCATTATACATTTCAATACCTAGATAAACCCTGAGAAGTTTTCAGTGTGGCAAATAGATTTTAGATTTTTTAGAAGTAATAAACAAAACAAAATTACAATAAATTGTAATATATAAATTTAAAATACACATAACCTTAACGTGTCTGGCGATGACTCCTTTTTAAATTTGGCATGGCATGTTTGGTTTATATATCTTAATGTAAATAATATTATATAAATTATGTTGTGAAGAACATTTAGTTAAATATTTAATATATCTATTTATTTTGGCCTTTGCTTTTTGGGCCATTTATAAAGTTGCAAATATTTTCATCAAGGTATAATTTGTTGTACAACATCTAAACATGTAAACTTTTTTAATTTCGTGGCTATACCATGCCACAACTACATGCCAAAACTATCATAATTTAAAAAAGTTATTTCCATATGAAAACATTATAATTTTTTATACTTATTCTTTTAGAAGAGTAATCAATCAACTAGGAAAAAACTTGAGTAACACAATATTATACAAGTTGTATCAAAAGGAAAAGTAATATTGTTGTATTGTTATTTTAAGAGATGATGGTATTCTCCCAGGCAAGCCATACATATTTACATTTATAATATATATCCGGTATTTAACTAAAATTATGTTCTTGTTCCTGGTGTAGGGTACATCGTCAAGCTGGCGGCCCTTCAGGATGTGGCTCGCGCGCCCTCGCTAGCTCCGCGCACAACACGCCACGTCGCTACTATCACAGGTAAGATTATTAATATTGAAATATAAAACAATACTTACAGTACACTCTTTTTTAACTCCTTAAAAATCCATTACGTTATCCGTTACGTTACTCCATTGACCATGAATTGATGGGGGAGATTTTGTTACTGACTGGCGGCATAGAAGACGCTACCTCCTGAAAATCAACAGCATGATGATACGAGGGCAACCCCATCGTCTTGTCGCCACGGTATCATTTTAGGACTCACAATGAAATGGTGTAGCCTATAGATTCCTGAAGGTATTCCCCTTAGATTTACGTATAGTTCATATTTACAGTTTAAATTATATATTATAATATATTAATTAATATAGCTATATAATTTGTGTAATTTATATTAATTAAAAATCTGTTCAAGTATATTTCTACTCTTGTCTATTTCAATGATTTTATTATATCTATTAATATTTTATTGTTTTTATATCAGTGTTTGAGGTATTTCAAATCAGTGAAAGGATAGCTAAAGGAACACACATGTACATAATTTATTACTTAAATTATCTCTCACTCACTCACTCACTCTTTCACTCATGCATTCAATAATTAAAACAGATGACATGTACTGAAATAGTCGTAATATTATTTTAAAATCTTGTTTGCCTTGACTTTAAACCGGTAAGAAGCGGTTTTTAGAAAATGAGTCATTATCATTAAATTGAAAATTGTCCTGTTGCTTATATTTACCTTTTTAATTTATTTTATGTGAATTATTAATAAATATCCTGATGTAAAAATTATCATTTCGTAACTAGTTTCCTACTGCGGTTTCGCCATGTTCTGAGCCCTTGTATAAGAACCCAAAATGTGTTTAAAACTTACCGGGCAAAGGCCGATAGTTTTTAAGTGAGTACAGCCGGATAATTATTAACTTCCTGATTGAGGAAGTTTTTGTAATCACCCCGAATTTCGTAATTGTCTTTTTTTGGAATGTCTTTGGAGGCGTCCTGAGTAATTTCAGACACTGTAAGAACATGTATGTATGGGTGTGTGTGTCTGTGTGCTATGTATGTATGTATGCATGTATGTATTTATGTACGTATGTATGTATGTATGTATGTATGTGTGTGTATGTTAACGTTTTTTCGGGCCATTTACTCGCGACCTAATGATGCTATTCATTTCATTTTAGTACTAATAGATGGGCATTCACGTTATAATCAGGCGGTGCGGGAGTTAAAAAAAATCTAAAAATAAAAAAATAATGAAAACCTTTGACATTTCTCAAAACCTGGAAAAATAAATGTCTCGTTTCTATCTAATACTCCAATGACAGAATGGATTAATTAAAAAAGAATATGTATAAAAAATTATATAACATTTTTTTTTTAACCAAGAATATGATGGGGCTTTTTTCTAAACAAGATTTTTTTTTTATGTAACTGTTAAGTTTTTTAACTACAATTCATATCTTTATATTTTATTCATATTTTAATTAATATGTATATACTGTGCCTCAAGTTTAAATTAATTGATGTAACTCTAGTGAGTCGTACTCACGTGACTCACTTGTGAACTGAGGTCATACTGGCTTTTTCTCGTGTTTGTTATAACATTAAGACAGGACTTGAAATATCACACATACTAAAACATATATTTGTTTCTTAGTATTAATATATAGTTGTTTTGTGTCAGAACGACATTTACGATTTGAATCATTAGCTTATATTTTTTTATTATTTATTGGATATGTACGTATTTTTCTTATTTGAAGATTAGTATAAAATTTTATCGAATACATAATGATTTTCAAATATACATATATGTTCACAAATAGAAACAATAAGTAAACTTTATTTGCTAACATGTAAAAAGTATATGTCTATGGTAATGTTATTTTCTCTATTTTTAATGTTGAAAAGGCTTCCCGAGGTTTTTAAAGTATCTCTTGATAACAGAATTAATGACTGAATTTTAATCACCCTCAGACAGATATGATGCGGGCTTGACAGTTGTTAAAAATATATATATATATGTCTTATTCGAATAAAAATATATTAATTCATTGGATTTAATTATTTAAAATGATTTTGGATGTAATAGTATTGCATATTAATATTAATATATAAAACATGATTTAGTAGTAGTAGAAGTTTAGAAGTAGATTTAGACATTTAGTTCATGATGAGTCCACAGATAAAGAACAAGTGTCTCATACGTAAGTTAAGAGGTAACTAGGAAATATTTACCCTATAATGGTATTACTGTATGACCTATTTCACATAATTCTTCATATATTCCATAGACATATGGAAAACGGTAAATATATATATATTAATATTATAAAGCGGAAAAGATTGTTTGTCTGTTTAGATTTAGAAACTACTGAAGGGATTTGAAAAAATCTTTCTGAGTACGATAGGCAGGTTCATGAGGTTATTATAGGCTAAAGTGAGATTAATCACAGGTGAACTCGTGGGGCACAGCTAGTAGTATAATACAGAAATGTTTGTCTGTTTTTTACCGATTTTCGAGACTACCGAGTGGAGTTCAAAATCCAGTCTGATTAAGACAGACTGGTTTATGAGGTTTTAGGATATCTATTACTACGCTACTGCTCTCAGTAATAGTAAATAAAATCAATCATCCGCGAATGGAACCGCGAGTAACAGATAGTATTTATATAAAAACCTGATAACAATTATGTTATATAGTTTTTTAATGGCTCTGTAAATCTTAAAACGTCAAAATATACAAACAATGCGAGTTTATACCAAGAATCATGAATGGGAGAATAGCTTGAAGTTTTTGGTTTGGAGATGTGCCAAGAGCTATTCCGGGCAAGAGTGCGCTTACGCAGCTCCAGTCGCGCCGGGTTCTGCCGACAAAGGGCTTGTCTTTCACGCCCTAATTCGCGGTATCCTTATTGTCTTTGACTATAGTTCTCAATGTTTCTTCTAACGACTATAACATACTGTTAATTTTTTTTTTTTTGATAATATCTGATATTCATCGATAATAAAATACAGTTTTTGTTTTTGTACTTATTACATAATAATTGATATTTAGTTAAAGTTTACGAGTTACTAATATTCTCGTGTAAAGAAAACGCTGAAATTGAATATTTGATTTTTATATTAAAAAGTAGTCCATTAATACCATCACATTACTATGTATTAAATAATTTTATATGTGTGTGTGTATGATTACGTGATTTAAATAAGATTATATAAATATTACTTTATGATGGCGTTGTGACTAATATACTTTTAGCTTTTATTATTTTTTTATATACGAAAATTATTGCGAAGGGAAAAAGCTAGTTAGAAATTAAAAAATATTAACTTATATATCAAAATGTTTAAGAAAATTGTGAGTTGTGTATATATTAGCTGGTCTTTCACACACTTGTAAGGAAATAATCCTGTTATCTTGATATGTGCAATAGCAAGTTACATAACTTCGTCTTTGTGACTTGCGAACTACTTGTATTGTAATATTAACACTAGCTGATATTCGCGGTTTCACTCGCGGACTAACGATTTTATTATAGACTTCATTTATGACAGAAAAAAAATTGATTTATAAAATCCGTTCAGTATTTTTGGAAGATTAAACAAACAAATAACATCAACTTTATAATATTAATATAGATAAGAACAGTATAATGATCGCCTGTAACCTACCTCGTAAACCTGTCTATCATAATCAGTTTTTAAAATCCATTCAGTAGTTTTGAAGATTAAGACGTTTAAACAGACAAACTTTTCTGTTTTATAATATTAGTATATATAATAGCGAGAAGTTGTAATTTTTAATTAAACATTGCTATTTGAAACATATTTCACAAATTTAGTACATTTTCCTTCAAATAGGTCAGTATAATAGGCCAATGAACTATAATTCTAGATACATTTTATTGAATAGTGTTGAAATGTTCTTAATTATGGAGAATTTCGGTTTAAAGAAATTTATTTTTCTAAAACTTTACAATATTCTTCACTTATAAGAGAAAACTTAAATTTAGATTAAAAGTAATAATTTTCAAAATACTTTTAATTTTTAATACAAAAAATGTTTATATACTAAAATTACTTTGGAATATATTTTAATTTTATTTTGAAAGAAATTAATGATTTTGAATTTCTTATGTTCATAGGGAAATTCCTGTATAACTTAGATCCTTTAGCCTTTTGCCTCTTCTATTAAGAATGAAGTCTACTGTCTGGGTTATTTGACAGAAACTTTGTCTCATTTTAAATGTAATACCCAGGAGATGAACTAGTGAGCCGGGATGGCTTGTCAGCTATATAATGGATATACCGTAACTAACTTTCTATCTAATTAATACCAGATTCAATTAATAAACATGAATCAACATTAACAATTACTAAGATACTAGTATATTATATATTTAAAAAACCGAATATATTAAATTCAAATGTAAATAAAGATTTCGTGTGTAATAAAGTTTACATAAAATTCTATGAAATATTATTATGAAGTATGTATACATACTTCATAATACTGTCATCATTCGTTGGTGTTATGTAGTAGTGTAATTGCTTGATGGGTTATAATTCGTCGCCCCTGATTATAATTGCAAGGTCATACAAACATACATCCACACATTCATATATTCATTTATTAATATATCGACGCTAGAAAGCAATCTTGTTGTAACTAAAAAAAAATCGAATATGAGATATAATATTCATTTATTAATATAAATTCGAATAAAAAAAAATACAGAAAATACATTCTATGAATTTCTTTTGCTTAGATACGCTGTAATTTTTTTTGTAAATATTAAAAAATTTATAGTTTTTTTTGACTAGTGTAAAGTTGATTTTCTCGAGACACTCCAAGATGGTTTTTTAATGTCGATATATCTGTGCATATGACCATACATATGAACATATATATTAATATATCTGTCATGGGATACAACAGTTCAGAGGTGACCCGTGTGTGGAAGCTGCCAACATATTGACAACATCCTTATTTTTATTCGAGTGCGTCGACCGTACCGCCTCCACAAGTGAACAGTGCGTGTGGCCTCGGCTTCATTTCTATTTCTATAACTTTGGCACTACACTATGCTTTGATTTATTTTCACTTTATCACTATTTTATTAAATGAATGTATACTAATATTACAAAGAAATAAGTTTGTTTGTTTAAATTCGAAAATATCGCATAATTTGACTTATTTTTTTCTGATAATTTTTTTTTGACGTTTGACACACAGTGATCACAATAAATAAAATAGCCGGTTGAGTTTGTTGTTTGATTCTTCTCAGACCAGGGCGCGTTTGGAACCCTCGCAGCCTTAACTTTTAAGTTGGAGTGTCCAGAAGGACTTTTTTCGACAAGCATGGTATCAATATGTGCCCTCCCGACTCTTCAATTTGATGTACACAAGTGATCACTAATATGGATTCAAAGTGGAAAAGATATAAATAAATAAATTTAATTGGTTATTCAAATAGTAAATAAAAACGTACCTAGACAGGTGGAGCCGCGAGTATAAGCTAGTAAAAATAAAAATTAAAAAATATATTAAATATATTAAAACCAGTTCCTACCAGTTAAATCTTGTTAAGCAATAAATGTTTTTATTTTGTTTTTTTGATGGTAGATTAAAATTTTTTGCTGAAAAACTGAATTAGCGTATAATTGGCCGTTCTCAATCATAGCTACTGAGCGATTGTTCATTATCGTATTTGATGACGTTTTCTTCATTATCTCGTATCTAGATTAAAAAACCAGTGATTATATACAACAGTGTCCGCACGTACACAAGTAGGTGTTCGGTGAATTGGTGCTCATGTGACTAATTAGTTGGTGTATTGGATGGTGGGTGATATAATGGGTGAAAGACGACCTCGACCTCGTCCACGGCGTTGGAACGATCTGCACGACAAGCAGCTGGATTTGCTCTATGCTTGGAGTGACGGTGAGTTGTTCAAGGTCAAAGGAAAATTGATGAAGGATTTATGTCAATTAGATAGTAGATATTTCTTATTTATAACTTATTTATACAATTATTATTTTAGTTTTATTTAGAGAAACAAACTTAATAATACTTATAAATCGTATAACAAAACATCAGTAAAGTTTTTACAGCTGTAAGAAAATATTCTTTTATTTGTGTAAAATGCCGTAGTTAACGCTTTATATGTGTATATCATCCTATCTTCTAAAACGCGTCTTCTAGATTTTTAAAATAAATAATAATTTCCTAAAAAAAATCTTTATAATTAATATTAACAAGGAAAATAAGAATAACGTCGAACTCATAAGAACTGTATATACTTTTCTATAACAACCCCCACACTTCTATAACAAAAGGATAAAAACTATGCCTACCTAAAATTTTTTAAATAATGTTTTTCTTATACTAAATATATATATTTTTTTAAATATATTTATATTTAACATTTGAAACAAGGGAATCAAACCCAAAGATATTGTCGTGACTTTTTTGCAGCAGATGACTCTTATGTAAATTTTCCTCATAGGCCATTTACACAATATCTTAACAAATTATATATTAATGTATGAACATTTCTGTGTAGTGTAATATTAATTGTTAATCATTCCTAATGCTACTTCTAGACAAATAATGTTAGAATGTTCAAAATAGGCAGAGTTGTCGAGGACAGTGACTTATAAGTCCTGAAGTTTTTTGGTGGCCTTTGTGATTCTAGTTTTTTTTTAAATGGTCAAAGTCTGTCCCATAGAGTTAACATGTGGAACGTTTTGAAATCGCACGCGCGAGTTCTTATTAGTCTTAAAATTATATCCACTATTTACTCTGCTAATGTTACAAGTATGTGAAACTCATTCAGCAACAATGCTTCGCTCGCTTCTACCCGCTGTCCACAGTGATGGATCTAGTAGACTTATTTTTAATTTCTTATTTATTTATTTATGTATTGAAAATTTTACAATATACATTTTTATAATCATTGATGTATTAATATTGATGTCTGAGCAACGTTTCTATGAAGTGTAATATTAATATTTGTCATAATCAGACATCCTTACAAACGTTTTCGTTATCTAGTATATATTATAATATATATATATATATATATATATATATATATATCATGACTTGTGGCACTTTCTTTATCATATGATATATATGATAAAGAAAGTGCCACTTAATGTATTTGTAAATGCTATTATTGATTGTTTAATTAACATAATCTCATAAGAAGTCTTTTATTTAAGTATAATTATGTAACTAAAGAAAATATAATATTAATATAAAAAATATGTGAATGTGAGTTTTTTTTGTTTCGCGCTTTAACCAGTTAACTCGTTTTTATATCATTAAAATTTTGCACGGAGTACCAAAGGTACTTAAGGAGACATTCGTCTCCTGAAGAATGAGGATTCTGAGGAATCGAAAAATACCTTCTAAACTGCCGTTTGTGATAATTTTTCTAACCATAAGGCCGGAAAAGCTGCTGTCTAAAACTAGTTTTTATATAATTTTTATATTTGCATTAAATGTTAATTAATAAACCGAAACTTAATAGCTTTATTAGCAACGGGAAAAACTGATAAGATTTTCCTCAGATTACATTTGCATTGGGATTTATAAATCTTACATAATATAACATCACAAAATATATACAGTTCTAGTTTCATTTTTAATATCATTAATACTAGCTGTTGGTCGCGGTTCCTGCGAATTAAAAAAAATATTTAATGTTAAGATAACTAAGAATTACTACTTTTACGCTACTGCGTAATCCTAGATAGCCTTTTTTTGTGTTCACGTTACGGATACGCCGTTGGCCACGAAGGTTATGGCCTTGGGGTTATGTGGGACCAACCGGCAACATGGAGGACACTGTCATTTTTAAGGCTACCCACTAAATAACCAACGGTTGTCTTCATCGCCCTAGTGTGACGTCACGAGATCGCGTTAACACCCCGGTACCTAAACATGCATATCATATCAGAAAGGTTTTTTTAAATCCATCCAGTATAGAAGATTAGTGCGTTTAAACAAACAAACTGCGCTACTTTATATAATAAATATAGATACATCCGTAACATGTTATAAGGGTCATGAGTCGAGTTAGTTTCTCTTAATGTTAATATATGAGAAATACACTAATTACAATGACGTAAGACTTGTTGATTTATCATCAGTGCTTGACGAATACCTTCCATTGATTTCCATAATATCTGATATGTATCATTTTAGGGTAATAATACCGATAGGTAACAGTAATATTACAATAATCTTACTTTGTATTTTTTTTTTCATTTTTCATAGGGATTTTGTTTTACTCAAATGTTTGTGTTTCAATTTCTGTTTAAGGTGTCTAAAAGTAATATAATTGTAATTATGAAACCAACTTCTTTAAACTTTTAAAATTTTAACACTATGGCCACCAGAATTATCCTACCTCGTTCAGATCTAAATTTTGGGTTTATTGATGAAAATGGATTAAATTATTTTTTAATACGTAATAATCAAATTTATTTGAAATTGAAATAAAACTACTTTTTACGAATTAAAACTCACGTATCATTTTGGTCCCATTTTTTTTTTAACCCGACGTTTCGAATGCTTTGCAGCAATCGTGTTGACGGGTAGAAGAGATGTAAGTGTCTGACAGTAAGTCGGTTAATTAGTCATCAACTTCTTGTTCCATTCAACTGGAACATTACAGATTACAGGGTCAGTTTCCTCGCGGTGCAGTGTACTCGTGAAAATCTAAGAAAATATTATTTAAAATTTAATGTACATATCTATTAAGAAAGAAATTATATACGAAATTGTCGATATTGTTGAACCATTCCTGATAACCACTAACTAAACCCAACTGATTTACCACCGAACTATGGATCTAAGCAAATTTCTAGTGGAAATTTGGCGACCGCTTTCTCCAGAGATTGTATATAGGGATAAGAGTGTCGTTTAGGACAGGTCATCTACTTGGAACCAATTATAATTTGTAGTCCAAGATAATCAGATCTGGATAAGACCAGCCACCACAGTGAAGTGATGAAGTTGAGGTTGAAAAGTACATTGCTAAAATATTTTACATCATGATCCTAGTAAATATCTGTATAGCACGTTATTTGTATATATTTTGCTATATTTTATGTGTATGTATTCATATTGGTATTTAGATGAAAATCTATGTATACAGTGTATTTTAGTATGAGTATGTATAAATATGTATTTGTCTATAATATGTTATGTATTTTATTTAAATATCAGCTTACATTTATTTTTCGTCTTTTTTTTACTTTTTTTTTGTTTTTTTTTGCACCCCTACCAACGTCCTCTCCTGCACATCTAAGGTTGGCTGTTAGAGAATGTCATAGTAGCATTAAGCCCGCCTTTTGTACATTATGTTGAGTATTGTGCAATAAAGAATTAATAATAATAATAACAAATGTAAATCTTAATACACTAAGTTAAAGTCTCCACTTCTTTTCAACATAAATAATATTTTGTGACACACAAACAACTGATCCTTGTGGGAATCAAACCCACGACTATCAACCACTAACCACTAGCCCTATCAGCTGTCATAAATCCATTCCCTATAATTGAAGGGGTTGATTGATGGTATGTCCTGTGGATTGATCAAAAGCACTGAATTTGAAACCTGTCTTATTAAACTTGATAGAATAGGAATAATATTTATTTTTTGTTCTTTTTACTCTTTCTGTTCTGTATTCTTTATATTAAAAAAAAATCACTAGAATTTGCATTTGTAACCACATCCGATCACCCTTAAGTATAGTCTTAGGCAGTTGAAATCTTGAATTACAAGTACAATTAACCATTACTAGCGATTTCACTCGCGAACTAATTTAATTTATTATTAAGATAATTAGAAACAGTAGCGTATTGCTAACCTATAGCCTTTCTCATGAACCTGCATATCATAATAATAAAGAATATTGCAAAATCCATTCGTTAATTTTAAGGATTAGCGCATTTAAACAAACAAACTTTTTAATTTTATGATATTAGTATAAATATACGAACGTGATACAAGGCTTTGTAAGAGTTCTAGCAATGACCGACCCATGTGCGTTATAAATTATAATATACCCAAACTAGTGTAATAACTACAAATCATTTAACATCTATAACAATATTGCAATTTTATAATAACGTTAATAATATAATTTAATTTTTGATAATAAACGCATTCCTATTTTGTAGGCGGAAGAAAATAAAAATGGATTTTTTAAAAATTTATTTCTATATATTATATGTTTTTTTTTTAAATTATTATAAAAATATTTTTAAATTCAAATCTTATTTAAAAAGATGGTCATGTTGAAGAAGTTTTTATTCTTGATATACAAACAATAATTATTAATTATACAAAGAAATCTTATAAAATATTTATAAAGTATAAAATAACATATTTTATTTATTTATTTAATCTTTATTTGTCAAAATATGGCACAATAGGTGGACTTGATGCTACAAAAAATTCTCTTCCAGGCAACCTGAAAAAAAAACAAAAAAGAGAAATTGAACCAATAAGACAGTTAAACTATACAAATAACTGAAATCTATAACTAAATTTACATTGAATATGAGCTACTTACATTCATTACTATTTATTCTAACGATACATAACTACTAATAAACACTTATATACACAATTTATATATCTAACATAATATAACATATATTAAAATATTTATTAATAATACATAAAACTAATACATAAAACTTAAGTTATAAATATAACATTTAATACTCACATAAATATCTTTATTTTTAAATTAATTAATAATTTGATTTAATTATTAACTAATACATTAAAGAATTAAATAAGGAAATAAGGTAGCATTCGCAATTTGCTTAATGAATATATATTTTAAGTATAATTTTAGATTTTTTTTGTTTGTTTCTAGATATATAAAAAAATAATATACATAAATAATGTATAAAATTATTATAATAATATCATATATATTGTATATTTATTATTATAACAATATCGATGGTAAATTTCATCATACTTCCTCCAATTCTTTAGTATCGTCCTTAGGTCTTGGGTCTAATTACTTAACAATATATATCATGGAGACGAAGCTTCTTAATTTCATGGATTTACCGTCTGATGCCCATGGAGTTGCAGGGACAGGTGTGCACTCCTCTACCTTCAATTGTCTGGGAAATTTGACACAGGTGTAGGTTTCTGGAGCCCTTTTAAAATAATAATTAAACAGAAAATAATATACTGTTTGATAAGGCTTTAAATGTGACTAAAAATTAATATCAGTTCCGACACATAACATATATATATATATATATAATGTTATTTTGTATTATTATTAGACGATAAAATCATCATAATAGGTAGAGTATTTGTACCGAAAATTTTTATTATATTATTTGTTATTTTATATATTAATACTTTTATATATATATATATATATATATATATATATATATATATATATATATATATATTTATATATATATATATATTTGACCTTTGACCACAGAGGTTATCAGACAAAGTCTGTCTAGCTTTAGTTAATGATTAACAAACTTGCCAATATACATCATAAGATTAATATAACGAGATAGAACTTTGTAACATTATCTATTTCATCTTCAAGGTGACGCCATTTTGAATCTATGTTTATAATTCATTAACATATAACAGCATAGAGTTTTTTGTTCAATATATGCGGTACTGGACTAGAGTTAGTAATAAGAATATCATTTCTTTTGTTATTTCTATACAATAGATGATTTTTATTTCTTTTATTTATGTATATATTTTTACATATAGAAATAAGGAATTTTCTAAACGCGCCCTGGTCTCAGAAGAACCACACAACAAACTCGGCCAAGTTTTTTATTGTGATCACAATTTCAAGACAAGCAGTACTCGTTCAGTATACAAGAGATATATTATAATAAATATCATTCTAGTATGCTTCATATATTTCAAATGCATGCATGCAAGTATGTATGCATATAAGTGCATGCATGGATGAGTTGTTTAATGTAACAAATTATGTATTTGTTTAGCTCTGCATATGCTTATCATTAAGAGATAAAACGGTTTCAAAGTTTCTATTTAGTGGAGCATTTGTAATCTAACTTCACGGTAATATTTGCCTTTCTCATTTGGCACGCGAATTATAGCGGTATATTATATCAGCTAATATTAAAGAAATTAAAGAAATTTATTATGATTTATTTATTTATATATATATATATATATATATATATATATATATATATATATATATATATATATTATTATCCGGATATACTCACATTAATATGATTTCACCTGACTAGTTTCGAACCTTTTGCCCTTATTCATGAAAAGCATGACAAAATCACGGCGTGAACTTGCGTTTCATATGTGTACGTGAGTACACGTTTTATTACTCTTATATACATATATATTATCCGGCTTTACCCACATTAATACTATCAGAATTTACCTGACAAGTCTCGAGGTTATTCCGGCCCTTATTCAATAATATGGTGAAAGCACGGCGTGAAATATCAGTCTATACTTGTAGTATTTATGTAATTCAGCCTGAACTCATATCATAGTCTAAATAAATTATATAAAATTAACTAAAGTTTAAGAACAAAAATTGATAGCTGAGTCCGAACATTGAACTTCAATATAATTATATATATATATATATATATATGTATATATTGTCTCGTGAGATGCGTCTGTGTAGATGGCGCGGTCAGCAGTCGGGCGCGTTATTGATTTTGTCTGCTCCCCGTTCCATACTAAATGCAAGCAGACACCCGTGCAACATATATAACATAGATATATAACAGATACTATAGATTGGAGGGACTGCGCTTACTCTCTAGTCACGACATAGCTTTATATCTACTGCTTTCTATTTGTTTTATTTAACAAAAATTAACTGTTCTATCAGAGTTTAACCCGTTTAGTGCCATACATATTTTACCAATATATGATAAAAATGCCAGTATAAAAGTGCATTTTTATAAGTAATTTATATGAACAAGACAAATATTCAACATTTCCGTTACAATATACCAATATTCATAATTTTTTCAACATTCACTTCAGAAGATTTTATACTATAATAATAAAGACAAAGAAATTGAATACTACATATTTATTGACAAGAAAATTACAGAAACAGAGTGATCTGTGAAAAGGAACGCTATCGCGACGCTGGCATTTTTCACAAGTGAGAGCAGCGCGACGGCGCTTCTTGGCAAAAAAATAGTTAAATATTATAATAAAAATTAGGATATTTATATTCAGCAATAAATGGGTATAACTAGTTAGTCGTGAAACTTGTCGTTTATTCAACAATTATTTTAATTTTTAATTTGTAGTTTTTATATAAAGTCTAGAGAAAATTTTTGGTTCGTCATGGGTGTTGGTTTTTTTAGATTCAGTATAAAATTCCGTATCGATTAATATATAGAAATATTTTTTTTGAGGTTAATTTTTTTTTTATTCCCCGTATACTATAACTATATAGAATAATTAATATTCAGATATTTATATTCAGAAATAAATAGGTATTATTGTTAGGTTATGTAGAAAACATTTTTTGTTGTTAAAATGTTATATAAATTATTAAACCTACATCCTATAAAAGGTAAATAAAAAACAATTAATGAACGAATGAATGAATGAATGAACTTAACATGTTTAATAATTATGTAATATAAATAATCGCTTAGAAAGTCTATTCGTATCGTATCTTGAATTTTTATGAAAAAAAAATGACGAAACTTCGGTCTTCTTATTTTAATACTATAATGTTTTAAGTTTTAACCAAAACATATAATTATTGTAAATTTTGTCTTTGTTCTCAGAGCTGTGCAATAGCGAGGAGGTGCCAGAGGTAGAGATTGTAAGCCTTCTTCAGGAACATATACCAAAATATCGCCTGCGAGCAGACAGTTTAACTCAATTTGGAGGTAATTATTTTGATTTAAAAGCAGTATAAAAGTATATTATCCGGCTGTACTTACATAAATGCTGTCAGAATTTGCCCGATTATTTTCGAATTCATTTGGGGTTCATTATTTTGAGGCAAGGCGCAATCGCAGCGTGAACAGTTCACCCCGCGATTCAGACATGTTCACAAAAAATTCCGATAGTATTTGCAGTATAACTAGAAAATTCTATATAGTAGTAATCGCGGGTTACGAAAATTTAATTAAGAAAAATATGAAAGTAATAATATTTATTTTTACGTTATAGAAAAGTACCTGCAAAATTCTGGAATATGTTTAAATTTAGAACTATTTGACAGAATGGACAAGAGTTGTGATTGGCTGTCACGTCAACCAATCAGAACGGTTAAAAGGATTTTTTAAATCTATCTTCTAAAATGTGGGTGTAAATATAAATATTAATAAAATATTTACAGCCAGTAGGTACTTGAATTTGAAGTACGATTTGTTTTTTGAAGGACATATCGGATCTTTTTGAAAATATAATGAAGTATTTTTTCATTTTATTAACCAAATGTAATTTTAATTTTAAAATAATGAAATATAATTAATTACTTTTAATATAATATTTTAAATATGATTTTATGGTTTGTTTTTTAATATAATATTAAATATTTTATCATTTTCTTAACCTTTGCAGTTTTAATATGAAAATAATGTCCACAAATAACCCAAGAATCTATTCACATCATTGAATTTTCCTTGTATGTATTTGTATATTACAAAAGTACAAGCAATAAAATGACGTCATGTCCTGTTTATTTTTAATAAATTATAAAGATGAGGTTCAAAATCAAATAGTCAAAAAATACATACACCCCAAAATGATAAATATTGTCAGTATATCATGAACTTCTAAAACTGTTATATTTAAATATGAAATAAAACTATTTTTTTACGAATTGAAACTCGGGTTTAATTTGGTTACATTTTGTACAACCCGAAGTTTCTTTGTATAGATGCTATATTGTTTGTTATTAAAGCAGAAGTATTTTTAGTATGTATATATATATATATATCCACCTGTCAGGTGTACGGTATCTAGGTTTGGCTTCACGACCCAAATGAATAATCTATTCATAGACACACTCTTCGTTCCTATAAATAATTGACATATCTCTTTTCTTCCTCATGACATGTGCCAAAGACAATATTATTTATTAGTACTTTCTTTTTTTTTTCTACGCCATAATAATTGACTATAAACAATCGGTAGTTGTAATAAAATCTATATGTTGACTATATTTACATGTAATTATATCAAAATCTGATTAGCTTTTTTTGGTTTTATTTTTAAGATAACAGACAGCAATTATGTATAAATTAAGATACTCTTCATATGTAAGTTCCAACTTTTGTAGTACGCCCAGTGATAAAAAAGAAACTTATCACTTTTTTTAATGTCACATATTTTTACCTACTTTTTTTGCTGATTTTTTAAATATAACGTATTTAAAAAAAAATTTTTTTCTAAATTGTAGCCGATTCATGTTGCAACCCTCATTTAGAAGTCTTTATCATATACACATCACCACTAATTTCTGTTGTTTAATGTATATTGAGTTGTGTTTAATTATATATATATATTGTATTTGAGGAATAAAAAAAAATATATTAAAAAATATATTTCTAAATATCAATCGACGAATTTTATACTGAATCCTAAAAAAGCAACACTCATGACGAGCCAAAATTTTCCCTAGAAGTTATGAGGGATCTATTACTAGCACAAATTAACATATCAAAACGAAAAGAAAAAAAAATAAACGAAAACTTTCACTACTCACTTGTAACATTAATATTATTGAATTGAATCTTCGTCAAAAATGAGACTCGAACCTGCGACCTATAAGCTACCGACCAAGGCCCGAAAAGTAAATATACATTTTACATACATATAATAAATTATTATAAACTGCTTTGTTCGTCCGTTCTGTAATTAATTAAATGAATCATGACCTTCAAGTGACTGTCATTGTTTAATATAATTGTTTAATTAAAACTATAAATTGTTTTTAAATAAATATATAATAACATATCGATACGAGATTTTTACGTACCTATACTATAGAAATACGGTAGCTCAATTGGTAAAGCGAAAGAACATGTTTTGCAGATAACGCGGGTTCGAATCCTGCTCGTATCTAAGAACTTAAATCTAGCATTTATCTGGTTTCACCATACAAATGATTTTATTTACTATTAAAAATCATTTATAGTAATAATATAATGCTAGATAACCTATATTGTATGGCCTTCCTTATGAACCTGCATACCATCAAAAATAATTTTCATATCTATTTGGTAATTGCAAAAGTTAACATTAAACATACAAACAAACAGACAAACTCTTTAGCTCTATAATATTAGCATATATATAACAATAGTATATATCTTAACAAACATATATTTATGAGGCATAACAAAGTACCATAGAATATACAACATACTATACAGGGACAGCTTTATTAATATGTTGTATGACTTTAAGATGCGCTTTCTCGTTTTCACTTAGTAAATTAATTAACTCTTAACTTTCTTGTCTTTACCATAAAGTAACATAAATTAACATATTCTTTACCATAAATTAACATATTACAAGTGTATGAATTACTATATATCATGGGTTCTTTGTTTAATAGTTACTTTGTGCTAATTTGCAGTTTTTTTAATTATACTTGATCAATGAATATAATATTAGAGATACATGAAAATAATTAATTATTATAATTTAAAAAATATACACAAATAAATGATACAGTATTCTCTAAAAATAAATTAATATATTTTTTTTTTATTTTAGAGATTTCATTAAAAATTTTAGTATAGAAGGACAAGGTCACGCTTTCTTAAAGATAAAAAATAGTTGTACATATAGAATACAGCAAAAATTTAAAAAAAAACTAAAAAAAAAAGCCATGCTCAGAGCTCATGAATAAGGGTAAGACCCATGATGGGTTCGAAATTATTCGGACATATATATAGGAATAACGTAAGTACAGCCGGATAAATATATATATTTATTTTTTATTTATTTATATTTTCCACTTTCAATGAATACCAATGATCACTTGTGTACATCAAATGGACGTGCCAGGAGGGCCTATTTTGATGCCTTACATATCGAAATAAGCCCTTCTGTAGAGTCACTGTCCAACTTATAACTAAAGCAACGAGGGTTCCAAGCGCGCCCTTGTCTGAGAAGAACCACACAACAAACTCAGCCGGGTTTTTTTTGTATTGTGATCACTGTTTCACAAACGTCCATATAAAGTAAACAATTTACGAACAACTAGAACCATCGCAATCAATTTCTTGTGGAGGCTAAATTATAAAAACCAATTATGCAAATAAAATTAAACTATAATTATGAAACTGAGCCAGCAAGCAAGACGACCAGTCACCGCAAGAAGCACCCGTTCACGAGTATAACGCAAGGGTATAACAGTAATCATGGGTTACGGGAGTTTTTATCGGACAAATTCCGGACAATTAGTAATAATATAATATTTATAATAGTAATCACGAAAAAACAAAAAAAAAAGATATAGTACAATAATAAAGTTACGAGAACAAACATTATATAGATGTCCGGAATAAGCGGTGTCCGGAATAACCGTCCCTATGTAGGTGAGGTACGGTTTCCGGCGCCAGCTCAGACTATAAATAATATTGTATCATCGCGCGAGTCATCGTCCGGTAACCAGCGTGCATTCTCAACCGGTCTCATACCAGCTGACTGCAATAGAATGCTGTACGAGCTTCAGGAATCCTATAATGACTAAAACATACAGATAGGTCTTGTACCGTATTGCAATACCAAAATGGCGTCAATATAACAGTTATATGAGATACAGATCAAAATAAATATATCGTTTTGAGTACATTTTATCAATACTATATCTAGACTCGCTGTTTCACTCGCGTACGAAAAATTTTATTATTATACTATAACAATAATGAAAAGTATAGACCGGGTGTCTGATCAAAATAAGTATATCTTTTTCAGAATATTTTATCAATACTATATCTAAAGTTTGGTCTATTTAAAACTAGCTGGGACTCGCGATGTCACTTGCGTACGAATGGTTTTATTACTATTATAATAACGAAAAGTAAAGACAGTGTTGGTCTGATCAAAATAAGTATATATTTTTGTGAATATTTAATCAATGCTATTCCTAAATCAAAACTAGTTTTGACTCCCTTTTTCTCTTGTGTACGAGTGATTTTATTGATACTACGATATCTTGAAAGTATATGTTATGATATAAACCTGTCTTAAATAATAAGAATATTTCAAATCCATTAAAACTATTCAAAAAGATTATCTCGTTTAAACAAACAAATTTCTTCATAGTATTAGTATATATAAATATTACCATAGATGGTCACGTGATATTAAAAACTGGATTAAACTGGATTGAGTTGTGGGGAATGTGGTAAGTGTGATTCAGCGCTCCTCTGACGTAGACGCCTAATAGAATTTCATACAAAATATTTTATGAGTCTTTTTGTGTTGTTCAAATTGTATTGTTATTTTATATTAAAATAATTATTGAACATTTTTTACTGTACAATAATTAGTGAACATTTGAAAATGTGTGTGTTGTTTTAAAGTTAGTCTTGTTTCTTTTTTCACATTATTATTATTAGTGATAGCTTTTGTACGTCAAATGTAAGTGTTAGAATTGTATTTTGATTCAATACGTATCGAAATAAGTATTTTTGACAAAACTTCTTCCTTTTCTTCTTCTGATCTGAGAAGAATCAGTATTCTAGGTTTATTATAAAATGTATATACTAAGTGTATTGTATATTAAACCAATTTAATGTATATTTATTTTCAGGGTACGAAAATCAAGATTGGTTCATACCATCACCAGCGCTTCCAGTCAGCCAGGAGGATCTGGCGCTGACACCTGACCAGATCAGGGAGACTCTTAACTATTTTCGTACGTACCTAATTTTTAGTACTTTTTAGTTTTGGTAAACATTGATACGAATAAATGCGAATAAATGGCAACATTAGGTTAATAAAATAAATAATATATTTATTCTAGCTGTTACATTCGGTTCCACCCGCGGAAAGTTTTTAGTTTAGGATAGCAAAGATTGGCCAAATGTTATTTATCATGCATGAACCGGCTTATCAAAATATTTTTTTTTTATATCCATACGGATTTTTGAAAATTTGCACTTATATAATATATATCTATCTATGTATATAAATACAGATGAAATATAAATTATTTGCCCTAATCAATTTAATTGTATTAAATATATGTATATTTCTTCAAAGAGATAAATAAATCTAATATTAAAACACTATAGAAACACCATTTATAAGTTTTGTTTACTTCATAATAGAACAGAAAATTAATTAATAATCTTTTTCGTAAGTAAATGAAAATAGTGCCTAAATTCTTGGATACATCGTTTTGATTTTTTAGGGTTTCCTACCATCTTTTAAAGTAATATTACAACTATCTTACCCTAAATTAAAACATTTATAAACCATATTGTTTTTACTCAAATCTCTGTCATACTTTCTTTTTGATTCTAATCTAAAATATCTTAAATTTTTGTAATATTGGGATACGTTTTTGGGTTCGTAGAGGTCACGGTAAGGTTTTTCAACAATGTATTATACAACAATCATATTATTTTTTTATTGTAATGTTACAGGATATTTAAGACTTATTAATGGATACTATATCTTCTTAGTTTTTCGTTATTTTGGTTCTTCGTTATGAATTTGAGTTATTTTTACTAACTCTAAACAATAGAGAAATCTCTATAATAATTCTTTTTAATGATTTAAATTTTCTTTTAAAAGAATTATAATATTAACTTAGACTTGCAATTAATAAAGATAGATTTCTTTTCATAAATAATTGCGCTGTTTTTTGTTCATTGTTGAAGTCACGTTGGTCTTAAGTCTTTTGTTTTAAATGTGTCTTATATTATATCTTTTAAATATAAAAAAAGAAATATTTTCCGCAATTTATTATAAGTAAGTTAAATAATTGGCATTACTCACTAATACTCTTTCCAAGAATTATTATTTCTTTAATATTAATTATGTTGAGAAATGTTACGATAACTTTTTAAAATAAACCAGCTCATATAAATTTAAAGATACAAGTAGTGTTTCAAATGTCCTTTTTCTTTACAATTTACTTTCTGTAATACCATTATGGGAATCAATTTAATTCGCAATTATATTTTTTTTTTTATTGTCAAAAAATACAAAATAATATAATTTCAATAGTATATACTATAATATTGGATTATTTCTAGTACCTTGACCTTATAATAAGTGATAGTATATATATATTTTATATCGAAACGTATAATTTATAGATAAGAAGCGTATAATTGTCCATTGCGGCAAACTTCAGTGTAAGGCGCGCGGTCATTGCGCATGCGCGGCGAGTCCGCGCGGACAGTGCCGGTCGCGCCGGTAGCCACGCGACACGCGTCATTCTCACCCTCGCGATCAATACCCGGCTAACACCCACCGCGCATAGCCGCAGCCACACCTCGACAACACGAGCTGAGCTACACGGCTGTCTGGCGTCTTATGAGCTGCACCGCTGCACTCTACAGCCGTCCTTTATACTAGCTAGTTCCTGAATCCGTCGCGGTAGTTTTCGAATATTCCAGAAAAAACGGTTTTTGTGATATATTACATAATTTGGTGAATTATTAAGGGTTGCTAAGTTATATAAATGAATTTATATCTAATTAAGTCGCGAAATTTACTGTTAATTGTAGGGTTTATTGTATTATGGTTTAAATTTAGACTTGAGTTGGCGTGGTATTGATTGAGGTGTGTTCGGGATTGGGGAGTGCGCGTCGCGACGACCGGCGCCTCTCACCCCGCACCCCTTACCCCTCATCCCTCCACAGCCGGGGCCTACCGCCGGAATTACTTATCTTGACCGTGAGGGCATAATATCTTCAATTATCTTATTATCTATGTCCTTTATGATAAGTACATTTATATATGTATATCTTAAAAATATATATGTTAATATCTCCACCTTTCCTTATACTGTACATGTGAAGGCCTATAAAAACAGTATAATTTGATTATTCTTATAACTTATCGATTTTTTATTAGATCTAATCTAAAAGAAATATGAGCACATAATGCGTAATACCAAGATAATGTTAGAATATAAATATTAAATATATATATATATATATAATTAATTAAAATACATTTATTGTAATATTCTAATTCGAATGTCGTATAAAGCAGATGTTTATTATATTATACGAAAAATATTTACATATTTATAATTCTCGTAATTATTACAAGAATTTTTGTAATTATAAATTCAACGTTTTTTAATAATGTCTACCAAATAGTTAACATTACTGGCGCTAAAGTAACTGCTTTTTTATATTAACTGTGAAAATACAGGTGCTTCCCATATATGAAACTTCATGTATTTCTTTAGGAATGTAACCAACTATAAAGTATAGGCGGTGTGGCTATCAAGTATTACGCATACTCGTAACACTGCAATATCTAGCATTACACAATAATAGATTGTATTGCGTTTGAGATAAGAATCAAATTGCTTTAAAGTCATATCACAATTATAATGCACTAGTGCAGGGATGGCGAACCAGTGGCACTCGAGCCACAACTAGCACGTTTAAAACTTGATAGCATGCGCAAAAATATATATATTTTTTTTATAAGTTAAGATTTGGATAGAAATGAATAAAAAAATATTAATCTACACTTAATTATAAATCATGATATAAATTTGTAATACTGAATACCTATTTTAGTATGTTAACTAGAACTGTTTTAATTTTCATAAAATATAACCGTTTATTGTCAAATCACATTAAAACATTTGTTTAACGTGAATTTTGTCTAGCATATTGCTTTTTGTAAAACATTCATAAAAATATTTAAAAAAGATTTTTTTTATTTCTTTCTTAATAATATTTATATAGTTTCGCTACGCTAACATTTCTAATAATATTTTATTGTATTACATAGAAAAAAAAATTGACTTTGTGGCACGGACATTAAAAAAGGTTCGCTATCCCTGCACTAGAGCATAATGTGTTGTATAATTTAGTGTCCGCGCGAACGGGGACGGAAGTGGACGTTTGTATATCATTTCGCGGTTTTCGTATATGTGTATCGCGTGTTTTTTCACCAGATGCCTGCATTTGATCGTGAAAGTATAACATTGGCCTCGAATGCTTGAACCGTTGTAGAAATCGTTTTTATTAAACTCTTAAGTTCAGTGATTGCACTCTTACTAATAAAGTATTAGGTTCATCATACACGTAAGATTTCTATCTATATTTTATTATAAACAAATATAATATTATAGCATTTTTGTTATCACTTTAGTATTCTGATTCCGTCGCTGTTCTCTAACATTTAATGATGACGTCGTTTTTTGAAGATGTATATTTATTTAGTGTTATTGCATTGTAAAGACAAAAATCGTGTTAAAGATGTTCAAGTTATTTACTTCATAGTTATTTTTATTATAGTTATTTTTTTAAATAAAAATAGTCGTAGTTCTATCTAATCCTTGATTAAGTTTTTCCTATTATAGTTGTTTTTATCGAATGTTATTTCTATTTATTCTATAACTTATTTTCTTTGATTTTAATATAAATATGCACAGCTTATCAGCAAGAAGTGTCTTATCATTTGTTATCACTAACCTAAAATAGTTCAATTAACTTAACATCATATTATAATACTACCATTAAGTCTAAAAAACTAAATAATATAATTGGGTGTGGAAAACTAGGGATGTCCTTGAAGTTTTAATAATTTGCATGATATCGATTAATTGATTTAAAACTAGGCTCTATTATCGATTAAGAAATAATTTATTTGGTGTGTTTCAAACGATATTAATCGAATGCAAGTTACAATTATACCTTGCAGGGAACAGGTTTTAATATTTATTACTTTTACTTTATATAACTTGAAAACTTGTGTACAATACTTACAATACTTTCATAATTCATTTGTTGGTTAAGTGCCTATTGTTATGAGTGATTGCTAATCTAATTTTAGAACATACTCATCTTTTATCGATGTTTTATAAATTAATTATAACTATTAACAAAGTATAGCATCACTAATGAGGTTTTTTTTAAAATTCTGTACTGTATTCCAAAATCAAATAAATGTAAACCAAGTAGATTACTTATGTCAAGAAACTTGCTGTAACAGACAAGGCTGTTCTACGTCAGACAATCACGTGCGAAGCGACCTTTAAATACTCCCCCATTGTGGTTAATATTACAAATAAACCTACCGCATAGTTTAATTTTTTAAATCAGTCTAGAATATTCACATAACTTTTATAACAATTTGAATTTCGAACGATTGTTATTTGCTTACAGAAAAGTTAAATCTATTGCGTAGAATATAGTTTTTTTAAATCATTCTAGAATATTCACAAAATTTCGATGCACTGATGAGGATAAATGGATCTCTTCTAATTACAATTTGAATTTCGAACAATTATTATCAACTTTAGCAGAATTTATGAAACTTACCGTATATAGTTTAGTTTTTTTAAATCATTCTAGAATATTCACATAATTTAGAAGCTAAATGGAACTTATAATTGTAACAATTTGAATTTCTAACGATTACTTTTAGCTTCACATATATTATTAAATCTACCGTATTAGTTTAGCTTTTTAAATCTAGAACAGTCACATAATTTCGACGCAATAAAGAAGATGAATGGAATTTTAATTTCGAACAATTGAGCTGGAAAAGTGTGCGAGGACAGTTTATATCCATTATCAAAAAAAAAAATCTATGTATTAATTTTTTTTTAAATTAGGAGTTCATTTACAGAAGTATTACACATACGAAAAAAAAAGTTAAACAGTATAAATTAAAAAAGTAATTTCCATTAAAAAAACAACACAGGGTGTCATATTTTTATTGTTTTTTAAATTATATTTTAAAATACATTTTTTTATTACTGTTATGAATTCACCTAGCATCCGTTTCCGGCCTGATTCCGAGACATCCTGTATAATATTTATATTTTAAATCATTTGTATAGAAAATACATTTAAACTATATTTATTTCCTTCAATATGTACAATACTTACTCTGAAGGTTATGTCACGTTTTTCAGATTTTCCTTATGTGAAAACTACGAGTCGACTTAAAATCAATAAATTGTTTAAAATGAGTTGTTTAACAATCATATAATATTGTAGTCTTCATTGTTTTTAAATATTTAAATAAGCTCTTCATTGTTTTAAGAAAACGTCATCTTTGTTTACTAAATTGTTTTGATTCTTTTATATGACGTTTTTATAATATAAATGTTAAATAAAAGTTACATGATGTCATTTATAAGAAATGATCAAAAAAATTTTTTTTTTTAACATTTATTTAAAGTTAGTTTCAATATTTCAAGCGATTGCAATCTTTGTTTTATTTTTTTTTAAAGTAACAATTCATTATATAGTTAGTTTTTTTAAAACTATTCTCAAAATATTTAATAAAAAAAATATTCGCTTTTGAATCGGTCATTTATAAGAATAGATTTCATATTTTTTATCAGCAGTGTGTTCACAACTTATTATATATAATTATTAGTTTTTAAATTTGAACATGACTATATACTTAACGCGAGTGACGTCATTATCAATATTTGTTTAAGAGCTGTGTAGGTATGTTATTGCAGTCCGTTCAAAGGCACCGCGAGGTTGGAAGTACAAGTAGACTGGTCGAATATATAAAGGTGGACATATTGAAGTGATTCAAGTGTGTGGGGGGTGGGGGGTGGTTGTGGTGAGGCGGTCGGGGCCGATGTTGGCTCGGGCACGTCACGGCGGAGGGCGGTGCGGGCTCGGGCGCGGGGTGCGCGGGAGGCTCGCGCGCCTCGCCGCCGCCCGGCTTCGATCGCGAGCTCTTCCAAGAGCTGAGCTTCCTCCCCGACTCGGAACTCCGAGAGTGCCTCGGGGAGTATCCCGACTTTCTGTACCATCTGGCTCGGGACAGGTTCGGGAGACTCTACTTTCGCGTTATACGGACATTGCTCCTTGATCGAGGTACAGATATGAAGTGAACGACTCTTAGATATCACCCACATGGCTTGCATCGTCTTCAGGTGTTTCTGTATCCATCCTACTCTTTAACATACCATTGCTTTTGTCTTCTTTGCTTTCTGATTGCTTTTTTTCTGTCCCTCTCTTTAAGATTTAATTTCTTACCCAGCATAATCGATGCTTTGTTTGCAGAAACTTTTTTCTACGGTTTCGATTTTTCTATATGGAATAGTTTAGTTTTTTAATTCATTCTAGTTTTTGCATTACGAATAAAAATATTTATACCTAGTAGAACCTATTCTCCTTTTTGTCCTTTTCTAACTAATGCTTCACGTCAAAGGTGTGAAAGTGACAAAACAGAATATGTTATACTGGGTATAATTATTTTTATTAGTAAGGGAGGTAAAATGTACATAATTTCGACGCATTGGAGTACATAAACTCTTCAAATTACAATTTTATTTTCAAACCAATTATTTTTGACATAACTTCGACGCACTGCAGTAGATAATGAAATTCTTCAAATAACAATTTGAACTTTGACCAATTATAATTAATCTTTAATAATTAAATGACGTCATTGATTGAGTTCTGATCAATAATCATATCTAATCATATACAAAAGAATGTAACAATGAGAGTGTTAATGTTTCTTAAGATTTATATATTTCAATAAAACTATTTTACGGATGTTACTTTCGTTTATTATTACATTTTTAAATTAAAACTGACATTTGGAGCTTTGCAGCAGGCGTTCCAATCCTGGAAAACCTGGAATCCTATCATGAATTTTATTAAATCCCATGTCTGAACAAAATGCCAGACCAATAGACACAGTTAGTGCATTTTGTGTGCATCCTGAACTATATGCCCTTAAACTCAGTTACCATTGGAGGTTATGACAAATAAACTGACTGACTGACAGACATCAGCATCTCTTAACGCGAACACCTTTGCTGCAAAGCACTCGAAACGTCGGGTTTAAATTTAAAAATGTAATAATAAACGAAAGTTATATCCGTAAAATAGTTTTATTGAAATGAGAGGGTTCACAAAAAAATACTCAGCATATAATAGTTTTACACATACGTAACAACTAACAATCGATATCCGTTGCGTATGTAAGAAAGATATACGCATTCAATCAATTGTTCCCACTAATTAGTTTTTGTATCTATAGAAAGCAGCCTCGTTGGTATTAATTACATAAATTTTATAACAATACGTGTAATATTTCGTTTTTTAAAGGTATTTTTATTACCATAAGATTTTTTTTTTCGTAAATTCTTTTTTTTTTTTTTTTGGAAAATTTATGGCTGGTTATGTTTATAGCAGTATAGAGTATTTCTCTGATTTTTTTTAATGGAAATTTTTTTTCCTTCGAGATTTGTTTGTGATATTTTTTGGTAAAAAAATCAATTACTGATACCGTCGGTCTCAATAATGCCTGGTCATGTTTAAAGCAGCATAGATTTTTTTTTTGCACATTTTTGGAAAATTCGGATAAACCGTCGAATACGGCGATGGCAGCAGCATAGATGATGCTGCCATTTTTAGGCTACCTACTAAAAACACAACAGTTGCCCTAATCGCTTTAGCGGGGAGGTCATGGGATCGCTTTCGCACTCACAGTGCACATAATATTAAACTAACCACGCTAACATCTGCAAATCTTCCATCTGTATCATATTAGCTGTATATAACATCTGGTCTAAAAATACTTACTGGAACCAGCATCTGTTCTGATATTACTAAAACCAATTTACAAAAAACATCATTTTAATCCATAATTCTTATTTATTTATTAGGAACACAAACATTTGTATAGAATACATAAATAGTAATAATAAAAATCTCCATAAACCAATCAAGTCTTCACATATTTATGAAAACAAAGAACAAAAGATATCCAAAGGTAGTTAAAATGTATAACAAATCAAAAGAGATGAATATTTAAAAAAAAACAATGAAATTTACTGCAAATATACATTTCGTATTGATAGACATATTTTATATAGAAAGTAAAAATTAATTATACAAAAATAAATAATTAATTCTATAAGATTAACAATTTGGTTCTTCTTTTTTTTCTAAATTTACTAAATTTAACATTAATTTATGTATATTGGTTCTAGTTGTGGTTTTTTCAGTTAATATATATATTATAAGCACAATGGTGATGTGTAAAATATGATTTATTAGTAAAAGCAATTAATGTTATACAATCAAAGTTAAAGAAAATATCTCATAGTATCGTAATAAGTATTTATCGAGAAAAAATGGTAAGTGTCTTTGTACTCCAGTTTTCTCATGTTACACAATAGATACTTGATTTACCTGCCCTCGGATTGTATGCAGTCACTGGTGATACACGCTAGTATAGACACTGATGTTCTTGACAGCGACACATCTGTATTGTATTCTCGGAATGTGTTTTAAAGTACTGTTTTAAATATATATATGTATATATATAATAATGGATGGCACGTATAATATAGATGATGTTTTCGCTGGTCAGTACTAATTATATCATTTGGTATGTGATAAGAGAAATATTTTATGTCCAGTATCTTATCAATAATTGTTTTAAGTGAACGCGTGTGGTGCGAGCCTAATTGGTTTTTTCGTGATTCTTAGTTTCAATTTTAGTTTCAGTTTCAGTGAATACGTTTCTAATAATGTCGTGCGTAGAATTTCTTTATTGTTTTATGGATAATTTTGAAATTTGTGGTATTAATTTTTTTTTTCATTTTTTGTAAATTTTTTTTCGAAATCTAATAGTACATTCAATTTTAATCGAATTTTTGTAGTGTTCAAACAGCTAATAGCAACTTCTATGTATTTTATATTTCTATATATTTGTTTATATCTATTATATATCTCATTCTTTAAAAAAATATTAATAGTAGTTAATTACAAAAAAAACAACATTAGTCAATTTTATTATTATTAAAGTAAACAATGTTATTGTTTAAAAACAATTGAATACTTTGAAGTGTTGTGGCATTAAATTGTATCGATGTTTACTATTATTTTATCTTATCTGATCTGTGTTCATTTCTTGTGATATATGTTATATATTTACATTTTGTGTACAGTTCTATGCAGCAACAGGGTGAGCCAAATGACAAAAACCTACAATGACATCGAAGCGGTAACACGGCTACTAGAAGAGGTAAAAATATATTTATTATTAAATTAATTAAGTATATATATGTCAGGGATGGCGAACTTTTTTTGATGTCCGTACCACAAAGTCTAAAAAAATATTTTTTAAATAGGTAACGTGACACAATAAAATATTTACATAAGTATAATTGAATAAATAAAAATAACTCTTCTTTAAATATTTTTTATTAACCAATGTTATACAATTATTTTGATTTTGTGCGTGCTTCTAAAACATTCAAACGTGCCACTAGTCACTCGTGCCATTAGGTCGCAATCCCTGTGATATACAAAATTGTCCGGCTGTACTCGTTGCCCTGATTAACAGTTAATGCCGCGATAACGCCATGCTCAGAGGTCATAAGGACTCCATATGGGTTTGGAAACCAGTCGCGAATTTCGATAGTAACAACATGAGTACAGCCGGATAATTAAATTTAAAGGTTATCATGGATCACAAAAGTTTACATACAATTTATTTATTTTTTGTTGTTCTAAATCTACAACTAAGCACTTTTTTCCTATTGGGATTCACAGTCTTAGGCGTATATAAAAACATGTTTGAAAGCAATCTTGTCGTAACTCAAAAAATGTGAGTATGAGATATATTAGTTTTTCGAATCCCAAAAAAATATTGCATCGAACGATCCGGGTTTAAATTTTCTAAGCAATTCTTTTGCTTATTTTTTGTACTGTAAATTTTTCAAATTATATCTAAATTTTTAGTTTTTTGGCTCTTGTGTGAAGATGAATTTTTCGAGACACTACAAGATTGCTTTCTGGTTTCGATATATGGAACAGATAGGAAAATACACGTGATAGATTTATATTTTATTAATAATATTATAATTTAATTAGAAAGAAAAAGATTTGGAGCTGACGGCTCGTATCGGCAAGGAGTTGCTGGCTGCTAACGGGCGGCTGGAGGCTCGCGTCACCGCTCTCGAGAGCGAGCTGCGTGGCGCCAGAGACCTCATCACGCAGCTGAGGCACGACCTCAGCGCCAAGAGTGACCTGCTGCAGGTGAGGTTTAGGACAACAAGTCAACAGTGCTCAATAGCAGTACATTATGTCATTGATTTAAAGTTGAGATACGTGAGTTTTCGTAATGATACAAAGTAGTGATGCGACTGGGGCTGTGTATTTACTCGCGTAACTCGAGTTAATTTGTTAAATTCGTACTCGAGTGAAAAAAAAATACTTGTGTTATTAAATGAACTCTGCACTTTGAATTCATTTTTTCGCTTAGATATTTGAGCTTTTATTATTATTTTTTAAGTGAAATCCGATTATTTGATATTTTTAAAACGGTAACAGCGTGATTGGATGGTTGTAATATCTAATAACCAAATGATGGAACTGAAATTATTAAACAAAAATATGTGGTTTTCTTATTTAGGAAGTTTTATCTTTTTTTTTATTTTTATCTTCTAAAAACCTTCCTTCTGCAAGTAGTATTAGTTTTATAATAATATATACTTATATATGTATATATATAATAATAATATCATATTATAATTAATAATGATTTTATTACGCAGTTATGTTTTATCATACTTAAGACATTATTTAGTTAGATTGTATATTCTAATACTTTTTATCTAAAAGATATTTAGATTATTGTTTTTTTTTTTTGTTCTAAATTTTTAATTATAAAAACATTATTTTTTTTCACATTTTCTATAATAATTGTTAAAGGCAACCCTAATGCTTTATATAATTGTAATGTTTAATATTCGTTCAGTATAAATCATCGAGAGAACACGTTACTATTAACAATAATATAAATTAATTCATGAAATTTTTATTATGAATAATTTTTATGGTTTTATTGAAAGAATGGAAAAATTTGATTTTCCTTAATTATTATTTTGAATGAAATATTTTATTAATCTGATATTAAAATAGACTTTGCTGATTAATATCAGAAAGTCTATTAATAGTAGGTGATAAAGATTAGATAAAAGTTATTTCAAACATGTACCAAAAACCATTCAGCGTGCTCTTATGTGAAATAAGGTAATAAAGTTTAATTTTCACTATATAGAAAGAAAAGAAAGAAAAGTGTCATGTTTTGGTACAATAATGTTTTAAACTCACCAACTGAGTTGGTCTTCAGCCCCATTGTCTTTTATCTACGCAGACCAGTACCGAGGGCTACATAGAATTATTTTCTGACGTAAAGACAGCAGATATAAGTCGATGGCTTGATGTTAAAATGTACCCATAACTAAATAACTCTAAAAAATCGATGTTTTTAATATATAACATTATTATAATATGTAATTAAATAAATAAATAATTAAATAATGAAATTAATAAATAAATAAATGTAATCGAGTTATCCAAAAACAAACCAGTATATTGACATTTAGGATATGAAAAATTCAATTAACAATATATAAAATGAATTATATCTGTTGATCGATTGACTGATTGATTTAATATACCACTTAACTAATCTTGATTGTTACTAATGTACTGATAATAAATATATTTGTTCACGTGTTTCTGTCATACGTCCAATATTATGTTAAGCTTGTTAACATTTTGTTTGTTTAAAATGTAGAAAATATTACAGTTGAAATGAAGTTTGTAATTAGTAACAATAACTTTTCTAATGTCTTCGTGTACTAATTAAGAAATTCCGTTAAATAACTTCTTTAGAATACTAAATAACCTCCGTTCAGGTTATTAAGCAAAATAGTTATGACAAAATAACTAGTTGCTATTAGTAATAAGTTTAAATAAGTAAGCAGTTTTTTTTGTTTTGTCACTTTCTTACTAATGATTTATTTTAAAGGTTTGAAAGTGACAAAAAAAAGGATATACTATATTGGGTATAAATATTTTTATTATTGGTTTTTAGATATATAATATATAATTATGTTATGCAGCGGTAACTTTTGTTTATTTATAATCGCTAATTTGAAACTAATGAATGGTTTTGAAAAGTTCTTTCTGATTTTGATAGGCAGGGGCATGATAGCGATGGGCCTATCTATATGTATATATATCATTAAGATAATATTCTTAGTTATCTTTATAAATAAATATTTTTTTCGTCCACGAGCGGAACCGCGAATAACAGCTAGTAAAGTATAAACAAACATTGTTTTTTTTATTCAAATCCATGTCTTATCTGTTTGTCTTCATATCGAAATAACCTCAAAACGTACATCTACAAGGCCGTTGTCCTCCATATTATTGTTTATTATATAGAAAAGTATCAAGTTTTTGATAAATAGTTAAAATATTTAGTTCATATTATATTTTAATTTTCATTCTATAAATGTGATTGGAATCATTGTATTGATTTGTTTTTGTATAAATATAGATATATGAAATCTTTTTATTATAAAAAATATTCCTATTTTTTTCTAACGTCAATACTATTGGAATTAACCCGACTAGCTTTCGATCCAATCGGAGCCTTTATTCATGAACTTAGAGCAGGGCGAAGTCGCGGCGTGAGCTGCTGTAAATGGTACATATTAAATTTGTCGTATGCTTAAGAATTGTTCTTATAAAAATTTAGAATCTATCTTTAACGGAAAAAAAAAAATTAAATTACTTAATTAGTAAATACTTTCATATTTTCAATGACAATAGGTTTTTCCTTGTTGTTGAAGATTTTTAAAATATCTAGTTATCCTTGTGACTGAAGACTATATAACATTAAATATAATTAATGTATTGAGATCTCTGGTTAGAATACCACCAGTCCAAATGTTCCCGAGGGTGCCATTAAAGGATGGTTAAGGAAAAGACAACAAGAGCCTACACTTCTTCACCATTTATCCCAAATATGGCGTATATCCCACGAGGTTGAGGTCAGGCTGGTGGTAATTGTTGGCATAATTTGGATGATTGTCGTAAATGAAAATAATTTAAACTACATTAACTTAACAAACAAATAAATTATTCTGCAATTATCAGAAACAGAACTCCCATTATTAAACCGCTTTTTTCTGCTGGCAGAAATCAGTCTGGTGGCGGTTTTTTTTTTCAAATATTCGATGTAGTTGAGGAATAATCACGAAAAAACTGAAATCCCATAGACTTGAATGAGAAAAATTTAGCTTTACAATGACATGCGTGCCGATTTTTTTTTAAATTTACAGCTTTTAGATTTATTTTTTTTTATTTTTAAAAATAGTTGAGGACAGAATGCGTCGACGTTTTATAAATGCCATTTCGGTGCTGTTCGCACCTCGCTTTGCTCAATATGTGTAGACGTCACATCACGGGTAGTGTCAGACACATCTCGTCTACCCGTGAACACAATCACTGCACTGCATTCGAAATGTCGGGTTAAAAGTTAAATGTTACCAAATTATATATACGGGTTTAATTCGTAAAAAATAGTTCTATTTCAAACATACATGTTACAATGTTAGTCATTTTATTACAAACATGGGATAATTATATTTAATATGTAGGAAGACTATGAGCTGTAGTATAATGCTAGATAGCCTATAACAGGAATGGCAAACCATAGGCCCGCGTGCCATTTGAAAGTTTTGATGGTATACCATCAAGATAAAAACAAAATTGTAAGAACATTGATAGCCAAAAAGTTTTAAAAGAAGAATTGTTTTTATTTGTTTATTTACTTACGTATTATTTCACCGCGTTTACCTTTCAAATGAAATTTTATTATGACGCATTAATTTAAAAAATATATATATTTTTATCTTTGGCACGGACATCAAAAAAACGTTCGCCATCCCTGACTATTGCCATCTTCATTAACCTGTCTATCATAATCAGAAAGAATTTTCCAAATACGTTCAAAGCGACAATTAGCGCCTTCAAACAAACGAACAAATTCTAAATATATAAAATTAATATAGACTTTATACGTGTAACATTTTAGTATGATAATATAAAATGTCTCGAACAAATCTGGTTATAACAGTCTTGTTACACAGTTTTTTATACAATAAAACTACATTAAACATTATATAAAAGTATATTGTTATATAGATATAACAAATAATTATTAAGTAAGCGGTAATTATTAATTATATTTTAATGTACATAAAGTTTACACCAGTTAACTATATTACATATAAGAAACTTTCGAAATTTAATATAGGCATATACATATCTCTTGTATTAGGCATATTAATATTTTATTGCCTATAATGTACAAATTATAATATTATATGATTTGGTCCAAAAATTACATATATTAATATTTAATATTGAAATTCATCACATTCTTTCATTAACCTCTTATTTTACGTAATTAATATATGGAAAAATGTTAATATATGGAAAACTTGCCACAGATAGCCATAGATCAAGAATAAGAAATAATAAAATATATAAATTTTATGTTTATATAATTCATAATTTTTTTTTTTAAATATTTCTAATACAACTATCAAGTATGTATTTATCTTTGTATGAAGTTAAATAAAAGATAATAAAACTAGCTGTTATTCGCGGTTTCACCCGCAGAAGAACGTCATTATTTTCTATTAGTACATGTAGGAGAGGAGTATTGGTGTATTAGCTATAGCCTACTTCTTGAACTTGGCTATCATAATCACAATGTTTAAAATCCGAGTTTTTTTGAAGGTTAGATTAAACAAACAAACTTTTCCGCTGTATAGTATTAGTATAGATGTCACGAGATAACACACATACATAAAATGAACAAGTAACAATTTCCAGATATTAACAAATGACACCGAGGAAGGTTCTCCCACAGAAGAGGAGCAGGAGGCCGCGACGGCGGTGGCTCTGAGGCGTCGGACGGGCGCGCTGGAGAGAGAGAACAGAGCGCTCAGAGACGAGGCCGCACGCCTCGCTGCTGGCGCTGACTCCGCCGAGCTGGCGGAGAGACAACTTCTCAGGGATATCGCCTCACAACTGAGTGAGTGCCTTCTATAATCTATTATAATACTTCGTGCTAAATATAAGAATTTTAACAATATATTACTGTTACTTAACTGTAAATTGTGTGAGGCCCCCGAAAAATTCACCGGAGGGGGGCCTTTACTTGACCTAATTATGCAATCGTCGATCGGGGCCCCTTTTCGTCCGAGGGCCCGTGGCATTCTTCTGCTTAGCTATTGTTAGAAAAAAATTATCGGTACCTACCTATTCCCGTCTTAAATATTACGAAAATGATTGAAGTGCTGTTGCATCGATCATCGCGAACGACTCATAAAGTATCCACTCTTTATGAGTAACTTTTAACGTTAAAATTCTGAATTAAGAGTGTTAGTGCGCGCCAGTATAGTTAAAAAATTCCTAGTCGGTAGATCGCAAAGAATTAGAAAGCAGACAGTAAATCTCGAGTCTGATTGAGTTTGCCACCCCTGGCGTAGTACCTCGTTGATGCTGTATTAGTCAAAGATCTTTGAACTCTAGTTAGTAGTTACACAACGCACTTCCTTTAACGGAACTATCTTGTTTTATCAATGACACACGTTGCCACATACCAACTGTATAATATACCACTTGTATTAGGTAATACTTATATGGTTATAGTTCAAATTAACATAGTATAAAATTTTACTAAATAAATCCTTACAATATATTAATGTTTCGAAAAATTAACCTTTCGCAAAATAATGTACATTATATAAGTTAATAATTAAGTTCTATCAAGTTTTAAAAGATAATCCTCTATTAAATTTTTTTTTTATTATGAAATTTATTATATCTAGAACAAAGATTCACAAAGGGGTGTAAGTGACCCCCAAGGGTCTACGGGAGTCAGAGGGAGGTCTATGCTGGCGAGAAAAAAAGGGGGTTCTATATTCGTAACTGCGCTACAACGAAAATTTATTTTGGTTTGATAGTGAAGAACTAAAATGTTGTATGTTATACCTAAAGTCGTTCAACTCCAATTAGTATTGTCAACTTAAAAAGAAGGTGTCAAGAGAAGAAGAAAGAAGATAATTGGTTTTGGTGGAACAAGGTGGCCTAGCAGCGTGTTTTCTCTAAGGTTTGCACCCTGTCAGACCATACTTGTTCTAACTAACCACCTTTCGTCGTGGGAAAGTTAATTATAACTCTCATATAAAAACTTTCAATGCATTGTTCAGTAAATTATAATGCTTGCCTGTCTGTTAAATTTATATATTTATTGTCATTAGTATGTTAATAATAATCAATTAAATTTCTCATCTATCTGTTATTTAAAAGATATATACAATGTATTTGTATATACTTATTAAATAATATTAGACTTTTTGTTAAATTACTTATAAACTATTTAAAATATAGTAAAATAATTAGTTGTAATGTATGTAGTTATTTATTTCAAAGTATTGAATAAGTTTTTTATAATTAAACTAGCTGTTACTGCGGTTTTACCCGTGGACAAACGTTTTTATTTATTTAGTATTTAATTAGATTTTCACGAGTACACATTTGAAATAAAACTATTTTTTACGGATTAAACTCGCGTATAATTTGGTTACATGTCTATGACAGACACTTACATCTCGTCAACCCCTGAACACGATTGGTGCAAAGCATTCGAAACGTCGGATTAAAATTAAAATGTAACCAATTTATACGCGAGTTTAATCCGTAAAAAATAGTTTTATTTCAGATTTTATTTATTATTAATATTATTAGGAGTATTAGAGTAATGCTATATATAGCTTTCCACATTAACCTGTCTATCATAAACAGAAGAATTATTAAAATCCATTCAGTAGTTTCGATTATAAGAGCGTTAAAACAAACAAATTCTAGTTTTATAATATTAGTATAGATAAAATGTATAACTTATGCTATTAATTCCAGCAAGCGCAAATTCAGAAGCAACGGTACTCAGCTCTGAGTTATCAGAGGAACGACAACGCTCTGCAGACCTCCAGCACCAGCTGGACTCCACCAGCTCCAGGCTTGCTGTCAGCGAACGAAGCTTACAACAGGTATCACTAGCATAATCTTATATATCTATATATATGGTATGAAAATTTTATTCGTACGACAAGGATACGAACCCGTAACCTCTAGTAAGCCGTCGCGTCGCTTTACTGATTGAGGTACCGTATCGATGCTTGATTCGATAAATTTATTTATATATGTTGGAACGATCGTGGAATATTTTCGGAAAAAAATATGTATCGAACCAGCGACTTGACAATTCGAAAATTTATCTAACTACTGAGCTACAATGCTCTAATTGGATTGCTTGTTGTTTTAGACTTTTTTTTTACATTTGATATAATAATATCTAAATTAGAACTTTTGATTATTATTTCATTATGTATTGTTTTAATAATCTCTTTAAATATATATTATTAATATCATAGTAAAAGAAGGTTAATTACTTTTATGATAAGTGGCTTTCTTTTCTGTCCCAGTCTTATTGAGAAAGGTAAGCGGTAGTACACACAAGGTGCGTTACATAATTGAACCTGTTTTAAATTTGTATTATACTTAGTGTACTAAATACATACAAAAGAAACATGGCAAAGTGCCCTAAAAATAACACATTTTCTCTTAGTGTTATAATATGTTAGCAGCTTGTAGGCAGTTTTTATTTTTTTTTTTTATAGTACAATACTGTAACTGCCAGTAAGAGGGTGATGAACGAACATTTTTTTTACATACATTTTGTACGATTGAGCAATACGTACAGCTTTCTATTTGTTAGCCATAATGAAATTTATATAAAAACTTTTTAAATTATCTTTTTGGCGGACATGTTTTGGTGGGATAGATTGTTCCATTTTTGTATTTCACGACAGATATAAGTTTACATAGTAATCTATTTTGCCGCTAAAACTCGATAGATATGCACGGAAGGTTGTCAAAATAATGATCAAATTTTTTAAATTATTTTAAAACATATATAGCTATGTTAAGGTTATTATCTGGGAAACCGTCTTATATTTCAGAGGTCGCGGGTTCGAATCAAGTATCGACAAATTTTTATTTCTATAATTATTTAAAATGGTTCTAATTTTCAAGCAGGTTTGATATTTTTTTTTCTTTCCAGTTGACTATAGAACACGAACATACGATACGAATATTAGAAATCACAAGAGAAAATCAAAATGCACTCGCATCAGAACTCGCGGACGCAAAGGTTTGTTTACATTACTTGATGAAATTATTAAATAATTATTTAATATTTTATTTATAAATTTATAAATATTATTATAACATTGCACAATTATTAGGTTATGTAATAAATTCTTTCAGACAAGTTAATATATGCATAGTAAATTTTCTTAAAGGAAATGTCGGTCTTCGTATATGCAAATTCTGCAATTATTTTTACCCATTGTCTGCTCTAGAGTTTCATATTTATCTCAGATCACAGAAGAATAATAGGTTCATTGTTGTTTAAATTGCGAACTATATAAATTGTATATACACGCTTTCAAATAGTTTTTCATAAATATGTTCTTTTTTACATACATTAGTATTTAATGACAACTAAGATGAAAAGATACTGACTTTAAAAATACAAGAAAATCTTAAACGACTCAAAAGCAATGATGGTGTCGATATAAACGAGGCACATATTTGCATTCTCTTTTCGCGGGAATTATTTTACAATAAAGTTATTATTGAAATCGAAAAAGAGGTCGAGAATTATCTCAGAAGTATATAACATTAACAAATATCGAAATCGATAAGATTTAGTTTATATTATCCTTTCGCTAGCAAAAATAAAAAGTTATTTTATTGGAAATATAATTGCAAAAAGAATGGAAAATATTTTTATTTGATTACATAACTCGACAACTCTAACAAATACTTAAAAAAGGAAGATAATAAATTGATTTGTAATATCGTACCATAGGAGCGCTACTGCGAGGTGTCTGCGCTGCTGTCGGAGGCGCAGGCGCAGCTGCGTCAGTCGCGGCGGCGCGGCGAGGCGACACGCGGCCTCATGCCGTCCGTGGCGGCCGCCGCCGGCCTGCTGCCCGCCAGCCTGCACCGCGAGATGCACTCCTCCGTGTACTCCGAGCTCAGCCTGGACTCCGGCATCGGAGACCCGCTCGCACAGTCAGCACACTTCATTACGGAGCATTGTAGCATTCTCTTTACCGAAATTCTTTACATGTTTATTTTTTTACAGTTCAAGTATGCAAAAAGTTTTCGAGACCGTTCAGTGCGCTTCTCGGTGGTCCGGAGCTTCGCTATCTGGTTCTGAGGACGAAGTGCCGCCCGTCTACAAGCCGCCGCCCAAAACGTCCTCCGACTCCTTCTTTGAAGACGCGTCGGATACTGAGTCCGAAGACTTGTATCCGTAAGTCAATATTAAATAAAATCAAATTTGAGAAAGTAGTGACTGGCTGCTTATTTATGTGTGTCACTCCAGCGGCAACACGGCAGTGGGTGTCCCTGGCGCGCCCGGTGCGGCCGAGCTAGCGGCGGCGCTGCGAAGACTCACCCCGCAGGAGATCAACTCCCGACGCGCGTCTTTGGCCGCCTCGCATCTGTTACAACAACGACGACGGACCGGTCAGTAACTCTGAAACGAATAAAATATACTTGTGACTCTTATTTGTATTATTAATTTACTAGATTCCGCACTCAGATTCGTCCGCTTCGAGTAACCGTGAATCGTTTTGGTCATTAAAAGACTCGACCTTATTAAGTTAAAAGTCGTTATTATCCAGTGGGGTATATTTGAACTAATATTGGAACCAAATGTGTCACCAAGTGCACACAGCCAGATAAAAGGGTAGATTTTCCGATCCTAGTATTATATGTTGTAAAGATTAAGATAATATTGTTCCTCGCAGACAGGGACGCCAGTGAGGAGAGCGCGGTGTGGGGCGCGGGCGCGGCGGGCGGGCTCGCTCGCTTCCGCGCTCCACATAAGCTACAAATCGTCAAACCCATGGAGGGATCCCTCACGCTGCACACCTGGGCGCAACTTGCCAAGCCTAATATGTCCGGTATGAAAACAATTTTATTATATATTAAACTAAAAATATATATTTTATAAGTTAATTATTTTGTCTTTCGCATAATCTACCATTTAACTCATTGTAATTTTTTTGTAGGCTTGTTAGAAGATCAAGAAGGTGTAGGAGTGAGAGGATCACGATCTGCTCAAGCTTTAGGCATGAGAGTATACAGGCTATCGGATGTAGAAGAAGATGACGACATGCCGCGATTACCACATTCTAGCCACATATATACGTTCACAAACAGGTGTGTTAGAATACATTATTAATAATCTTTATAATATTATAATAAGACATGTATATTTAGCTATAGCTATTGTATATCTATTTTAGTATATTGTTTCATGTTGTATGCTTTATTGATAACATGTAAGTCGTAGGTAATATATTTTGATTGCAGTCAATTCACCTATTTAGGTATTTAGTTATAATTATTATGATATCATCGCTTAAGCTTCCTTTTGTTCGATCCCGCCGCAGCACGGTCTTACATCCGAACGATGGCAGCCTCGTAGGTAGCAGTGTTAGCAGCGTGTGCAGCAGCGGCATGAGCAGTCTGTCCAGCAGCGTGCTGGGCAGCGCCTGGAGCTCGCGCCTCACCTCGCGCCGCTCGTCCGCGGCCGTGTCGCCCGTGCACTCGCGAAGGGAGTCTCTATGTATGAACGCCCAGCGGTCGCACTTCACGCCCACGGCCACGCCCGCCAACAGCCCACTGCTGGGCTCGCCCGACTCCTCCCCGCCGCCAACGCCGCGGCCCGGGGACGCCCCGCCCTCGCTGCACGCGCTCATCGCTAGCGGCACCTCGATCCTCCGCCGCCGGTACCTCACGTCGCCCAACTCGGACGGCTCACCGGCCCCGCTGGCCCTCCAGACGCCGGGCTCCCTGTACATGGGTCTCGTCCATCGCAGCCCGATGGAGCAACTCACGTGTCTGAAACGAACGTTACGCTCTCCCGCCGCCCCGCCCTCGGAGCGATCGGACGACGCGGACGCTCCACTGGGTGTGCCCGCGCACCCCGGCGAGGGAGCACTGGACGTGGCCGCCTCCCTGGGGTTGGGCTGTGTAAGCGCGGGGACCGCTAACGGCGCCCGTCGACCGCGAGTGAGAGCGCCAAGACCACGCACAGACCTGGGCACGGTGGGTGCGGCCCCGGCTTTGAGCGCCCCCGTGCAGGCGTCGCCCCTGGGCACGCTCAGCACGTTCCTGTTCGGTCGCAAGGGCGGACTACTGTGAAAGCGCGCGCCCCGCTCACGCCTCGCTGGCCAGGGGTGCCGGCGTATCGTACGCTGGGGGCCGCGACGTCGCCGTCGCGCTCAGATCGAATTTGGCGCCCCGCCTTATTGATTTTGTTACTTTGTGATTTAGCATTAGTAGTATTTTGTTTTGAATGTTATACCGCGTGAGGTACCTATCGATAGAGTTAAGTATAAATCTGAAAATCATTGACGGAGTGATGCAGTATTTTATGTTTTGAAATATTTATGTTTGTGAGAATGTTTTTTTTTATTTGTTCTGACGTCGTTCGTTTTGGAGTAGTTTTTATAAAGTGCTTTTATTGCATTTATGTCTGAATATAATCATGAATCTGATGTGATCTTTATATAAAAGTAATAATGAAACCAAATGTAGAAAAAGATCAAGCGGCATTTTGAAATGTTTCACATTCCTTATAAAAAATAGTATTATCTAGGAGTATTAAAGTTTGAATCAATACTACAATATTCCGTCAAGAAATATAAATGATGAATCACAGCTGTCAATCCTTAATATAGAAATTACATTTTATTTGCTCATTGACTATTATTTGTTTTTGGAAAGAAATAAGGTTGTAATATGATTACAATAGTTTAGTTTTGATTTTAAGATTAATTGTAATTAAAAGTGCTATCTATATTTGTATTTTTTGATAATATAATGACATTATCATTTAATTTAATCATTTAGGTAGTATATATTGTAAATATTTCGTTTTGATTAATATAGAAGAGTACAAACTATTTGTTTATATAAAAATAAAGAATTAGAAATAATTGTAACTGATATTGGAATTGTCCTAATTATCATTTGGGTTTTCAATGAACAGTTAAAATAGAAAAAATATATAATTATATCAAAGGTTTCAATTTCTTTGTTTAACCAACTGAGGGTCTGAAGATGTTAACTGTGTAAATAGTATCAGGAATATATTGTTTTCTCCTGAAATACCAGTTGGCATTTAGTTGAACTTTCAATATTTTGATAGCTTTATTATTTATTCAATCTTTAGGTTTAAACGGGGAGGAGAAGTACTTACAAGTCAAGTGTAATAGCCCTAGGTTCCCTAGTTTGTTTACGATTTTAAACTAAACTATATTTTGTGCTAATAACTTCTCCTACCCTATCGGTGCTAGGTAGCTAAGCCAGTGAAGTTCCCTGTGTGATTAACAATCGCACGAATTTAGTATAGAAAATTGAATTCGGTAGGCGAATAGGGTATTATTAAAATTTGTTTTTGCATTAATAATGAGCTGTAGAAAACAATAATATCACTAATCCAGGTAGTGAAGGCTGTGAGGGAATACTTGTGTGTTTGTTTGTAATATGGCTCTACTTGAAACAGTGTAAGGCACAAATACAATAAAGAAGTTACTTGTTGAGATTTGACGACAACAAAATGATAGCGACGATTGTACTATAATAGAAATATAATTTATTCCACAATTAAAATGTTTTTGATTAACCTTGAGATATCGAAAGAAATATTTTTGTTTTTTTTTTAACGGGTCTATTGAGGTGTTATAAGAAACTTCCTGAGATTATTAAATTGAGGTGAGAATTGCTGAATAATAAATAACTAAAAACTCGATATTTAAGTTACTTATAATATTCAAACAATCGATACTATTGACGCTTGACAAATATCCATTATAATATTATTTATTTATTTATTTATACCAGATAAAACAAATATTACATTAGGAAAGGAAAAATACATTGGAAATATATTTTAAACGTCGAAGATTTTAATTATCTTGCCTATGCCTATACTTTACGTATCACATCCAGGACATAAAATAAAATGTGAAAAAAATGTATATGTAAAAAAGGTATATATATTGAATTTACACATAAAAATTGTAGAAACCTAATTCTGAGAATTGTTGTTATTTTATTGGCTAAGAGCAGCGAGGGAAATATGATATAACCGTTGCAAAACATTATTTTTGTAAAAAGAACATTTAAAAAATATGGAATCAAAATAAATACAGGTGCATGAAATTTATATAGAAAATAAAATGTTTTGGCATTTTATTCTCATATAATTTGAATACATTAATACATAGCGGATTGAAAAGGATAGAGATATAATGTCCTGTGCAGAATGAAAGAGATAAATAAGGCGCATTATAGGTTAATCAACAGAATACGAAATCGTCAATATTTCGCGTATTATCGATTTGATTACAATTTTTTTTTTTTTGAAAAGCTTCTTTCAAATAATAATAATACTTAAGTAAATTCTGTCTTTCGTCGATTTATAAGTAAGATGAGTATGGAATGATAGATTAGTCATACTGCTATTAAATATTTTTTTTATAAGAAAAATAGAAATAAATGGTAAAATATAATCGATATTTATTATTTTAAATAAAAATGTGTTCCTAAACAAAACATATTTATTATGATTAATTATTTTCAAGATTTCCGAATCATTTTAAAAAATATAAATGGGTAGGATTTCGTATAGAGAGGGTATTCTTCGAGTACTTTTTGGTTCCGTTCACTCCGCCGATGTGAGGCATGCACACAACAACTTTATGTCCATTAGTACCCTGTGTTTGGCAAAAAGTGAACTAATATAGACGTGTTATATATCGAAAGAAGCGGACAAAGACATTTGGTGTTTAGTGTATAACACTATTAAACTTTATTTAGAAATGAATATTAGTGAAAAAATAACAAATTTACTACCGTTTGAGCAACTAATGTAATTTTGCTATCTGCTTGCACATGCGAAATAACAGCAACAAAAAAAAGTGCAGCGTCTCCACGAGGTGTGTCTCGCAGCGGAATGCAGTAATTTTTGACAACGTGATTCTACCTGTAGAAAGAAAATAAGACAGCCGCCGATAGCAGATTAAAGAATTTAAAGAAGTTCAGAAGTTATACCATTTTGAAAAATTTACCTAATTTCAATAATTCTTATCTACATCGGTAAAGCGATGACCCTCTCTTTAATTAATATTTAAATTCTATTCCATTAGAACAAAATATTCGCAAATTACTAATAATCTTTGAAACAGGGCTGCTGAGATAGGAATTTTTGAAAATAAGGATCAATCAAGAGGGTAAAGTGTCCGTGGTGAATCAATAAAGTTTTAGTGTTGACAATTTAGTTATATTAATAATAGGTTATTTTTTTAAATATTTTTAAATATTTTTTAAAGATAAATAATTCGGATAAATTGGGATAGCTGCTCATTCCTCTAAAGGACATTAAGCAAGGGCAACAACTTAATACCGTTACTAAAGTCTTCCCAATGGATACACCTCTATACAGAGTGTTGCAGGTCAACCTACGAGGGCAGAAGATAGCTACCAAAGAGCTTCTACTTGAAGCCTCGAGGCATAAAGCAACAGTCGCTCTAATTCAGGAGCCCCATATAGAGTTTTTAGAGAGAATGAAGGATACCCAGGAAGTAAGGATCTTTCAGAACACTGGTCAAGAAGGTGGGATTGTAAAAGCGGCTATTGCCATCTTTGATCCCAGTCTGGATGTAATCCAGCACCAAAAACTGTCAACCAATAATATCGTGGTGGTCGAGATTCGAGCAAGTGCCTTAAAGATCACGCTGGTGTCTTTCTACTTTGAGCCGAAAGAGCCCATGGTACCCTATTTGGAGCTACTAAAAAAGATCATCCATAAGTTGGGACCTCAGACTACGGTCTTGGGAGGGGATCCCAATGCCAAAAGTACGTGGTGTGTTGAATGTGCCGAAGACGGTAGAGGCGAGATGTTAAGAAGAGCATTTGAAGAAATGGACCTTCAAATCCTAAACAGTGGAACCATCCCAACCCTCGACAATAAAAGAGGTGAAGTGAGGCATTGCGTAGACATTACGGCGTGCACGAGCGACATGATCACCCTGATCGACTCTTGGGTTGTTGACGAAGGGCTTGTTAGCCCCGATCACTATGGCATTGTATTTTGTATTAATTTAGTAAGAGCAAAGGAGACTATAACTGAACACACTAAAAGGACCACACTACAAGAAAAAATTACTCAGTTATTGTCTAATCTAAGTTTAAATCCAAAAAATAAAACTAACTCCCAGGAACTGGAGCAAGCAGTTAGTGATTACAATGATATAGTTGGAAAAACGTGCCAGAAAACCTTACAAAAAAATAAAATCAAAAAAATATCTACAATGCCGTGGTGGTCTGAGAGACTCACTGCGCTGATGAAGGAGGTCAGCACCAAAAAGCGTCGAATCAGAAATTCAGCTCCGGTCCGGAGGGACTGGGTTATCTCACAGTACTTGACACAAAAGGAGATGTTTGAATGTGAAGTACGGAAGGCACAGGTTGAAAGTTGGAAGAAGTTCTGCGGTCAACAGAACATGGAAGGGGTCTTTGAGGGGATATACAGGCTGACCGGGAAGATGATAAGAGAGGAAAATCAGTTCACAGTGCATAACGGATATTGCCTAGAAGCGAATATTTCAACTGAGACTCGCTCAGACGTTTTATCCAAAGAAGTAGGACAAAATGATGACGAAAACCGTAAAACCAAAGAACATGCGAAAGAGGTTGACGAAGTACCTTTTCACATTGAAAATAATGAATGAACTAACTTAGAAACAATATTAAAAATATAGTGATTAAACTAAATGTATAAGACAAATTGTAATAGATCATAACGAACTTATTGTAGTATCTTTGAACAATGCACTGTATGATATGAACAATTAAAAAAAAAGTAAATGTGGAATATTATTGAATTTACTTCATCGTAACCCTTCCCACTAAATGAAAGTATGTTTATATTATAGTATGTATTATTTTAGACTTTAAAATTAACTTTGACTGTTTTAATTTCAAAATAAATATATTGAGTGTAGTTGAAAAAATATTTCATTACCGTCATCATACGACTACACACAACAAATTGATTGACTTTTTGAGAGACTTGTGCTGTGAAACATTGGTGTAATGCATAAAGAACTTGGTTATTATACGACGAAGTCAAGGTTCAAAACCCTGTAGGTGATTTAGTTTTTATTGAAAGTATTTAAGAATTGGGAAATTAGAAAAAGGGGCAGTAAAAGAAGCAAATAAATATAGTAAGAATATTTCTGACATCAAAAGTAAAATATAAAATTATAATATTTATATTTATTAAAAAATCCTAACGTATTTTTTTGTAATAAAAAAATACCAGTTAAACGCAGATGTGATCATTATAAAAAATTATATATATTACAAAAAGAGATTCATAAATTATTTTGGAATTATAGAATGTCACAAAACGAAATTCCTGAGCCCGTCAATAAAATCAGAATATTATAAATAATAGTATTTTACTATTGCAATGATAAACTAAGAGAAATAAGCAAATTTCTATCAGTGTAATCTTGTAATTCGTAAATCATTTAACAATTTAGAAATCAAATAAAAACTATTAGTACAAAAAAACAATATATATTTATGGTGGAAAGCAGTGTGTCGGTTTAAGTTTTTATCTACTGGAAACCAGGTATAACACAGTACACACTACAGCATCATGTCTAATATTAACCCATTTGCTACAGTTAAATTTATAATTTTATTGTGTCACTCCTCTAATTTCAATAAAGTGTATGTCATGTAATCTATGTGAATCCTTTTTTTTTGTGTTCGTTGGAAAAATCCGTTCCGGATACCCCGTCGGCCAAGAAGGTGATGACCGGGGAGTTATTGTGGGACTACCCGGCAGCATAGAGGACGCTGCCATTTTTAAGGCTACTCTACTAGGTGTGTTAAATTTTTTGGTACGGCAATGGCTTCCGGACCAATTGATTTAAAATATCTTATTAGAGATATATTTATTAACGTCCTGATTAAGGATATTTTCCGATTTTCGAATCCCGATTTTTTTGTAATATCTTTATGTTTTGAGGTGCCTTAAGTAATTCTATTATAGACATATTTATAAACAAATTTTATGTAAAATTATGTACCTTTGTGTGTGAGTGTATTTTTGGAAGAGTTATTTTCGGGTCCATTTAGTCATGACCTAATTCACTTTGTGTTTGTACTAATCGTTGGCCCCTTCAGACTCTTCCATTTGACTTACACAAGTGATCACTGTATTGGAAAAGAAATAAATTAAAAAATAAAAAGTAATCACAATTGAAAAAAAAATGTCTCGTATTTTTTTGTTTTTTAAGAAATTTTTAAAGATTTAAGTGAAGGTAAGAACAGAATAGGTTTTTTAAAAATATTTTTAATATGTAACTGTAATAAATGTTTTATTCTTTTAAATATTTACAGTACCTATGTATTATTACTATAATCAAAGCAAATTAGTAAAAAGTCTTACTCCGTAATCCATACCGTATCATTACACAAATATATAAAACTAGCTTTGTGCCCCGATTCTAAGGCATCAGGATTCTAAAAAGTGTTGTATTTGTAGTTGATTCGGCAAGATATTTAATGCACCTATTCGCTCAATAAAAATAAATTCATTAGGAGATCTAGGATGGTCTAAAACACCCACTTCTGGTTACCTGGGGACGACAAGATGAATGTATTTTAAGTAATGTATAATATGATAATATTATATTACAAATAAATTATAATTTTTGAAAAATTACGATAATAAAAATATAATTTTTTTTAGTTGAATTTATTTTCATTTTACAAATACTACGAAAGCTCGCAAAAAATATAACCAAAAGAACCGTGGTAACAAGCAATAACACCCTTAGTGCATTAAAAAAAAGTAACTCAAAGATAAAGAAAATTAGTTGATATGTAAAGATCTCCGTTGCAATGCAAGAAGGTTTTACCAACTTTTTAACATTACTGGATTATATTGTGAAATTCAGTGTTCTTTAAATTTTTAATTTTTTTTCTGTATAGACTGAAAATCATCAGATTAACGTTGCAACAGTAATGATTACAAACTTTTCGGTTTATTAATGCCTTCTCATCCCTGAATCGGTATCATTTTCTAAATCTCTCTCTCTGTCGGAATCAGATGATTTTGACGTTTTGATTATATTTTGATCGTTGACTTATTTTGTTACGACTTACATCTAGGGTTTTTAATGTTTTTATATTAGTTGTTTACATCAAAAAAGAATAATATCCGATATGTAGTTTTTGTTAAGTAATATGCGGGAGTTTGGTAAATTCGGACCTTTAATTGGAGCTATCGATGCGGGAATATCGAACGTTAAATTTCTGGTTAGTTTTGCGAATCTGAATAGTTTGTTTAAATGCCTCTCTCATTATCTATTAATTTTAGGTTTTTGCCGCAAATACATCGGAGGTGCTTACTTACCATCAAGTTTCCTTGAAACGTTTTAGTCCTCAAGAAGGATGGATAGAACAAGACGCATTAGAAATATTATGTGCTGCCTTAGAATGTGTCGAAGTAAGCCTAACTCCAAAATACCGTATTAGTGAATAAATTAACACTTTAGCTAACCTAACTGTTGATATTTTATTCATTTAAGGATTTAAGTTTAACATTTAAATTAATTAGATATTCTTATTAAATTTTTACTTTAAAAATTACAGGTTACAGTCGACAATTTGAAAAAACTTGATATAAATCCTGAGGATGTGGTGGGTATTGGAGTTACAAACCAAAGAGAAACTACTATAGTGTGGAATTCAACAACAGGAGAACCTCTTTACAGTGCCATAGGTAGGATTTTTCTAATATTTTTTGGAGCTGAGTGTAGCAGAGCTCTTACTGGTCAAAAGTGTGTTTTGTTACGAATGTATGATGTCGAAAATTTGCAGACTTGTTGAGGACAGTGACTGGTCCTGAATGTGTTTGGTGATGCTTGTGATTGTAGTTTTTTATTAACTGGTCAAAGTGTGTCCCATAGAGTTAACATTTAGAAGATTTTGAAATCGCATGTACAAGTTAATAAGGCTTAAGATTATAGCCACTATTTTCATTGCTTCACTCAGCTTCACCCGCCATGAAGTGACAGCCCTAGTAGACTTATTTTTAATTTCTTATTTATATGCATTGAAAATTTTACATTATACATTTTTATAATCATTTTGTATAATTCACCTATTTGTATATATTTCAGTATGGTCAGATGTCCGGACCTCTAAAATTGTGGACAATCTCATAAAGACTAAGACACCCACAACCATTAATGCTGTTGTACAAACTAGTGGCCTGCCTCTGTCTACATATTTTTCATCAGTCAAATTAAAGTGGCTTTTGCAGAATGTCACTGTTATGAAACAAGCAGTAGCTAAAGGGGAATGCATGGCGGGTACTGTGGATTCCTGGTTAATATGGGTACTGTCTAATTTATATTTATAGCTAGATTTTATTTTAAAGAATTTATTGACATTCTCATTTGTTTAAAATATATAATAGTAGGAAAGAGTACAATACAGTTTTGTCTGTTGTATGCAAAGTTGGTGCCAAAGTTGGTTCCACTAACTTTTTATATTGACCAAAACACATGGTTACTGATAGCCACATGGGCTAGGCTATGGGTGGAATCTAGTTTGTTTAAAATATAATTTTATGATTTGATTTGTTTCTATATAGAATCTCACTGGAGGCAGTAGAGGTGGAGTGCATGCCACTGATGTGACCAATGCATCTCGCACTCAGTTAATGTCTCTTACTAGTTTGCAATGGGACAAAGGGCTTCTGCATTTTTTTGACATTCCCATTCAAATATTACCAAAGATTAAAAGTTCAGCTGAGATATACGGGTACATTTCTACGGGGTCACTTCTTGGAACTCCAATTGCTGGGGTAAATTATATTTCTGTTATTTGTCATTGAAAATTAAAAATATATAATGTTTACTTCATATTATTGATATATTTCAGTGTATAGGTGACCAACAAGCTTCGTTAATCGGTCAAAACTGTATGAGCTTTGGACAAGTAAAATGTACATACGGAACTGGCTGTTTCATTTTATATAATACTGGTAAATATTAATTTTATCTGTTATTAAAAGAAATCGTTTGAAGTAGCTATATTATAAATTATTATTATAGGTGAATCTATAGTGCACTCAGAGAAGGGACTTCTCACAACAGTAGCTTACAAGCTTGGGCCAAATGCTCCTACTATTTATGCTCTTGAGGGAGCAATTGCAGTAGCAGGTATTATTTATTTTAAAACTGAGAATTTGTTGAATATATTCATGCTAATGCGTTGCTACTATTAAGACAAGACAAGGCGTCTTTACCATCTGTAGATATATGTTATGGGGACTATAATAAAGAATTTGAATTATATATTATTGTATAAAATTCAATTTTTATTATTATGTATTAAATATTTTATATTATAATTACATTTATATTATATATAATATAAATTATATGATATTATATAGTTCAAAATTAATATGAATTATATATAGTTTTTATTTGAATTATATTTCATATCTGTATCATTTTGGCCATAAGTCAAAATTTCGCATCTGGCTTGTTTCAATTATAGTTATTTATACTTGAATTTTTATATTTATATATTATACTAAAAGTAAATTATATTTTTGTTACTAAATTCATGTCAGTAGAAAATAACTTCCGGGGTAATAATAGAACATAAATCTCTATCTAGGCGACACATTACAGTGGCTACAGGATGGTCTTGGGATACTGAAGGATGTGTCGGAGGTGGAGTCACATGCCTCACAAGTGACTGATGATGAAGAAGGAAGTGTTTGTTTTGTACCTGCATTTAATGGATTATATTCACCATATTGGAGAAAAGATGCCAGAGGGTAATAAAAATATATAATTTATTAAAATAGTTTAGTCAGTATTTATAATATTGATATGAGATTTTAATTGGCATACTGAATATTTTTTTAAAAGCATTATATATTTAAAAGCATAGTTAAATATATGTCAATCATTAAAAAAGCGATGTGCTCAAGATAAAATTTGATATTAAAGTTTTTGGGGTGAGTACTACTATCTATTTACTCTGACGCCTCGAGAGACGTACTCTATGGTGCCACTGCTATAGCAAGTTAAAACAAGATGTTTATAGACGTATTACTGTCTTGGTCATGCGCCGGTAAGACCATCTGTTAATAAAGTGGCTTCGATGATAGGGGTTGTAATTGATAACACGATTACAATACGAAAACATTAATATTTAATAACATTTTTCCATTCTTCAAGGTTTCCGTTTTCCTCAGTTTCTCTTTTATTATTTTTCTTAGCCGTCGGAAATATATCAGCAGCTTCTTCAGGTCCATTGTTGAATTGGATACCTTACTACGTATACCATAAAGAGAGCCGCGTTCAATTGTCACAGTTATATATTTTTCACTTTATCAGATCCGCTGTTTCGCTTGTATTTATTTATCTTAAAATAAAAATAAATGTAAATGTTTACTGATAATTACAACATATTTTATAAAGACACATAAAATTATACACAAACTTACTTTATATTTATTTATAAACAACGTCCTTTATATAATTAGATAAAAATATTATAACAAATTCTTAATACCTTTTTTCATATTATGACGTCATCAATTTAAGTGTGCCATGACATAATCGACTTGGGCGTGGGAAAGAGATGCTACCATATTGCTATGTTTATATTATTATATTTACATATAATAAAATATAATAATATAAACATCTATCTTTTGCGCGTCCCAAGCTTTACTATTATATCATATCCTCAAACTGAAGGTTGCCTGGCAGAGATCGATTTTTAGCGATAATGCCGCCTGTTAGTGTCACCTACTGTATATTCCGGTCACAATATCTGTGCACCTCGCTGGAATGCGTCGCCTCTCCCGCTTCCCCTGTCACCTCTCCGCGCACTCCCCGGCGGTACGGTTAGCATCTTCGTTGCAGATACACGTCTCGATAATTTTGATATTTTCGCTTTGTTTTTGTTTGGTTTTTGAATATTTATTGTTAAGTTTAGACTGTTTACTGGTGAGTTTGGACTGGTTTGGTTGTTATTAAAAAAGTTGTAGCTGTTTTTCACAAACCCTTCATCAATGTAATAATAAATTGATTTGAAAAGGTTATTAATTTTTTTTACCTCAACATTTCTCGAAAAAACTTTTTTTCACACCGTATCCAGACCACCGATATGACGTCACGAGGTCAGGTGCACAGATATTGTGACCGGGTTATAGTTACTTTTTAAAAATATTTGTCTGTAATTTCTTTTGGTGTGCAATAAAGAATATTTAGTATTATTATATTAAAGAATATGTTTAACAAACACGTATTAGTGCATAAAAAAATAGTGGTTCAAACTGACCGTGGTAACTGTCCAGTATAATCTGCGGCGTGAGCAGCGTGACCCGCGCGGCGCACGTGTCCCGCGGCGCGCTGGAGGGCGTCGTGCAGCAAGCCGCCGCCGCGCTGGCCGCCTGCGCGCCGCCAGCCGCCCGCCTGCTGGCCGACGGGCCGCCCGCCCTCAACGACACGCTCGTGCAGATGCAGGCTGACGTCACCGGCGTGCCAGTGGTACATACGAGACCTTCGATACTTGATCTTGACATTTTTTCACTTATTTTATTTGTTTACTAAGGTTCACGTAACTGTATTGAAAAAACCATCGAATAAAATCAAATTTTAATAGGTTAACATTTTTGATATTTTTTATATACTGTTGGTACTCGTATCTTTGAAACTTGACCTTAACATTTTTCCACTTTATTTATTTACTAAGGTCCACGTAACTGAGTTTAGCGTTGCCAGGCGTCCAAATAAAGCCCGACATGGGTAGGTTTTTCGATTGCGTGTCCGGCCAAAATAAACGGTGTGCAGCTTGTCCGGCTTTTGTTAGGCTTTTTAAATTTTGATTTGGCATTCGATATTATTTATTATTTCAATAGAATTTAACAAGATTTATTATAATAAACAAAAAAGCTTGATTTTACATTTTTTTTTGTCGTTCCTATTAATACTGAGATAAAATCATCAATATCATAATGTACGGTGTCCGGCCAAATTTGGCGACCTGGCAACTCTAAATGAGTTGAAGAATCCATCAAATGAAATCAAATCCAAAAAGGTTAACATTTTAGTTATTATATATACCTGTATAACATTTTCCCCAGATCCGGCCACTCCTGTCGGAGAGTACGTCGCTGGGGGCCGCTACAGTGGCGGGGCGCGCGCTGGGAGTGTGGCCCGCTAACACGCCCAGCCCGCCCGTTGATACTTTCTTGCCAACGACAACGTGCGAAGGTTAATTATTAAAAAAAAATGTATCTCTCATCATCCTGTTTTTGCGAAAAGCAATCGTAGACATTAAGCTAATAAATTTTCTTGAATAAATATATAAAAACTAATTGATCCACATGGCAACAATTTGTTCCTGCGAACTCTGAAACGACCAAAATTAGATCTCACAGATTAACTAGCATGTATTTTTCAATGTAATTAATTTAAAAATATAAAGCATAGATGGATACAACGCCATCTATCTATTTAAATTATAAAGTGTTTCTGTAATTAAAAAATAAGATATTATAAGAATCAGAAATGGAAATTACTTAAAAAAAAAGGAATCCAACGACAATTACAATTTATGAAACAATTTATGAATTATGAAATAAACGTAATAGAGGAAGGGAATCAAATTAACAATAAATCAACAAACATAAACTAGAATTCAACTAAAATATAAACGTAACGATTACTTTCGTAATTCGATCAGCAAAAATGGCTTACGTTACCGTTACACTAATACCGAAACCACTAAACGATTACGTCCGTTCGATTCGAGAACAAGCCAGCAAATGAATGTAAATATGATTGAAACGTTCCATTTATAGATGTTCTACCGCAAAACTTCTTTTCTCTAACAATATATATAATTGCAGAACGAGAAATTCGTCGTGTTCGTTGGGAAGCAGCTGTTGAACGGTGTTTCGGATGGGCTATAGAAAATAATGAAGAAAAGAAAAGTGACACTGGTATGCCAATTAAATAATATTTATAAAACAAATGTATAAAACAGTGTCCTGTTAAAGAAATAAATATATTCTTTGTATAATTATCTATTTACGATATTTTCATAACATAAATTTTGATAGACAATACACTTTGTTTTTATTATTTTTAATATTTGTTACAGATGAGATTGATTACACAACAGCTGTCTTGCCATCCGGTTTATTTTTCCTTGGAACCGCGCTTCTAGTAATAATTGCTGATAAATTGAGAATTATGTAGAGTTATAGAAGTGAATAACTAGTTTTATTAGATAAAAGTCAGTGTTAGTCAGTTTCAATACAGTATTAATATATTGTTTAGTGAATTATTACAATCAATCAATAAATGTTACATAAAATATGGTGTTTCTTTTTTAATAAAACCAAATATATATTTTTTTCTTTATTTTGAATATAGAAAATGCATATATTATAACTTTAATATACAATTCATGAGATCTGAGGTAGATTTAGCCTTTAATAACAGCGATTGGTCGTAACTTAACAGTCTTTTTACTGATACCAGCGGCATGGCACGTGTCTACAACATCAGTCACATTTTTATAAGATTCTGGGGCTTCCTCCATAACTAATTTCGGTGAAGCAACTCTTATAGATATTCCTAGAGTATCTAGTTTTTCTAAAACATCCTTATAATCTATATTTCGCCTAGATTTAGCTCGCGACAATGCTCTTCCCTGAAATTAGTAAAATATAAAAACTAAGAATTATAATAATTTTTAAGGTTCAAAAGGATTAATTAAAAGTAAATGTAATTTTATAAGAATTTTTGAAAGACAATTTATATCATATTTAAGAAGTTCTGTTGTATTTAATTTGGATTCTTTCTAAGCAGGTTTTTTACATATTGAAAAAACAATAAAATTTGTGTTAATATATCATAATTTTTAATACTCACAGCCCCATGACAGGTGGACCCAAAGGTTTCTGTCATTCCTTGAGGAGTACCAGTCAGCACGTAACTGCAAGTACCCATAGAGCCTCCAATTAAAACAGGCTGGCCGGTCAATTGGTAGTCTACAGGTATCAAAGGGTGATGTGGAGGGAACGCTCTTGTAGAACCCTATAAAAAAACATTTATTAATAAGTACATTAATAATGTAATAATATTATTAAAATAACTTTATATTACTTATTAATTACCTTTCTATGTACAAGGAGGGTTTTAATTTTTCCCTCAACAACATGTTCTTCCAATTTTGCTATATTATGAGACACATCATAGATCACATGCATGTCTAAATCATCTGGAGCCAGTTTAAACTGTTTAGCAAAAGCTTGACGAGTGAGGAAAGTCATTGAACTTCTATTGACCCAAGCAAAGTTAGCAGCCGCTGCCATCGCTTTTAAATAATCCTGCCCTTCAACTGAGCTTATCCTAGCACAGGCTAACTGTCGGTCATTCACATCTATTTCATCTCTTTTCATAGCTTTTTCCATCTGCACCAGTGCATCAGTTGCAACCTGATGACCAAATCCTCTACTCCCTGAATGAATCATGACACAAACTTGGCCAATTCTTTCCAGACCCATCTTTCCAGCAGCAAATTTGTCATATATTTCATCAACTACTTGAATTTCGGCATAATGATTTCCTGCACCAAGAGTACCAAGCTGTGGTAAGCCTCTCTTCTTTGCCCTAAGGCTTACTTTGGAAGGATCTGCATTTAGCATTCTCCCATATTCTTCACAGTGTTCTTTATCCTCAGCCCATACATAACCTTCCCTGAGAGACCAATCCATTCCCATTTCTAGAGCTTCTTCTAAATCCCTAGCATTCATAGGTATTATTCCCTTGGAGCCAACACCAACAGGTATATGATCAAATAAACTTTGAGCAAGTTGTTCCTAGACAAAAAAAAATTGTAAAAAATGTGATAAAGTACTGAATAAAATCCAGTCAGAATTATAACTACCTTTATTGGCTGTACATCTTTTTCATGCAAATTAGTTCTTAGAAGGCGAACACCACAGTTTATATCAAAGCCTACACCACCAGGAGACACAATAGACTTTGGATTAGACACATCAAATGCTGCCATATTGCCTATAACATAAATTGTTATTAAAATATATCAATTGGGTCAATAATTTCTTACCTGAAAATAGATTGAATATAAGATCAGTAGTTTGTCTATAACAAATATTATATAGTTTGAATAACATATTGTGGTGTCTTTTAGTACAAAAAAAAATGTGTTGGATACCAAAACATGGTTTAAATGTAGTTGTCACTGAAATATGTAAAATAAAATAAATCAATAAATTTTAATGTTTTATAATGTTAATTTAAATTTTAGTCTAATTTCAATTTTAAATATCGAAATATAGATAAGTATTGATAATTAATTTGAATGGTCAATTATTAGACACGAATATCACCATAATTTATAGTCACATTCTTTTTTCATCAATAAAGGTAATGTTTTCATTATATTTTTCAAACATATTGCACAACAACATAAAATTTTTGTTACTAATATGATGCAATCTGCTTAGTATAAATAAGTATTGATATTTATTTTAGAGTTAGAACAACACTTTATTAATATCCAGCATAATACAACGTTCTACAACTTTACTATACTTAAATAAAGATTTAAAATAGTATTAATGGTTTAACCAAAAAAAGTCATAAAATACCTATGGCAAATCCGTATCCTGAGTGTATATCAGGAAGACCAACAGATCGACCCACAATTCCTGGTAGGGCTGCTACATTTGCAATTTGTTTTACACCAGGTAGAAATCCACCGGTCATACCCGGTCGGCATGAGTTTTTCAGCTCCTCCAACATTAGTCTTTCGAGTGTATTATTTACATAAAACACACCTTCCACGTTCATATTTGGTTGGAAGCCTTTCTTTATCTTCCAACAGTGTGGATTTACCTTCTCCAAATATTTCAATTCTTCATTATATTGGCGAACCACCATCTTTACTTGCTGTTAGCCTCCTTCTTGTTTAAACTTTAATCTCAAGATTCAAAATTCATATGAGTCAAAACTCAAATCCCGACTATTGTAAAAATTTACAAGATTAAAACAGCTTTTATTTATGAAAAATTATTTCGTTTAAACTTTCCGTGTATAAATAAATGTAGGTAACAGCTACACTAATTATTATAAATTATCCTTAAATACAAACATTTATCCTACTATTAAAATTAAACAATTATTTGCATTCTGCAATATAATTAGGAATTTCAAAATGAATTTTTAAAAAATCTACTTTGTAGCGACTTTTCACTGCTAACTTTATAGTTTGTAGTACTCTGTGCTCTGCGCTGCTCACTCAAAGTGACAATTAGACATGAATTACAATAATTATATTAAAGTTTATATACTCTGTACTCAACGTAAACGACACCTAGGATTTTGTAATGGATTTATTTGAAGATCGAGTTTATGCTTATTGTTTGAAATATAAGGTTGGCTTAACAAGGAGCCGAATAACTTAAACGCTTAATTTTTTTTGTTCACATTAGAAAAGTAAAAGATATTTATCGTTAATAAAAACTTAAATTGGTAGTTAAGAATACATTTAAAAGAGCACAAACTTTTAAAAATAAATTTCTATTTTAAAACATCTCCTATGACAGTAATTAGTAAGTTTAGTCATATATAAAAAATATAAAAGCAAGAAGCAAAAAAATCTTCTTATTTTAACTTCAGTGGTATAATGGTTGTAAAATTATTGTAATCCTTTATTGAAAGCTATGCAAGAATATATATAAGGACTAATATATACTAACATGAAATGTTTTTCAGTCTGTTATCTTTATTTAAAATATTATTTGTTATTATCTGTAACTGGTTTCATAATCACTTGTCTAAAATTTGTAAAAAATCAAAATAATATACTTTAATTGTTACTTATTTCATACTTTGAAGTGTTTTTGTTAGGTTAGCAATTTATTATATCATTTTAAAATGGCTGCGTTTATAAAACTTCGCCATATGCCAATTATTCAAAGATCCGTCTGGAATCATTTCGCGAAGAACAATCGTTGTATTTCTACATCTAAAAAAAATAGCGATACTGCTTCAACAGCATGCGAAACGAGCTCAGAAGATAAAAATTGGGTTAGTTATGGTTATGATTACACAAGCAAAGAAGAAGATACTAATGCACATCACTCAACATTCTTCTTTTCTGTCACACTGTGTCTCGTCTTTGGTGGATTCGCATGGGCTTACGCTCCTGATGTGCATTTGCGCGACTGGGCTCAGAGAGAAGCTTATCTAGAACTACATCGCAGGGAAAAAGCAGGCCTCCCTCCAATCAGCCCTAACTATGTTAACCCAAAAACAGTGAAACTCCCATCTGAAAGTGAATTACGTGATGTTGAAATTATTATTTAGTACTCTTAAATGTATGTTAAAACTGGGGAAATGTAGATACAGTGAATTAGTAAATCATGTCATGTAAAAATTTTATTTATTTAATCTCCTTCACTCATGATTGCTACTATTTATAATTAAAGGGTGTACTGACATAAATGCTATTTTAATTGGCCTGATAAGGTTTGAATATATTCTTGGTCTTTATTCGTAAGATCTGAGCATAGCATAATTGTGACCTGAAGCGAAAATTCTGTTAGTATTTACGTAAGTGCAGCTGGATAATTATATATAATACTCCTTCACTCAGATTGAACGATGACCAAATAATAATAACCTGTAACATCTTTTTTGAATGTCATCCCTAATTCAATGGAGTGCTTAATAAATAAAGTTTCAATGCAGTTGATTTGTTAATACTATTAAATAATATATAAATAAAATGATTGTAAATAATAGTTTTTTAATTAACCTTAAACTAAAGTTATTAACAAGAATAAAACACTACATTTATTTGGTTTTAATGTTAACTATTCTCTTATCTCCTAAAATTGCATAGACATTATCCCCTGAGGTTGCAATTAGAGAATTAACACATGCTTCAAGATTAATTTCCCCAGAGAGTTGCAGTTTATCGTCAGCTATCTTCCATCTTCGAATGTATCGATCCCAGCCTCCAGTCCATACAAAATCTCCACTGACTGATAAGCTTGTCAATATCATGTCACTTGCCTAAACAAAATATAACAATTGTTATTGTAAGTACAACATTTAAAATTATTATTAATTTATACAATGAACAAAATATACTCTTTTAAAATATTAACTATAGTTTTATTGTTAATACAAAATAAAAATAAAAAGAGATTGAATCTTAATTCTTTCTTTTGTACTTAATATCTACAAGTTTAACAAAACAATATAAAGTGGACACTTTAAATAATAATAAATGTATAAATGTATAATAAATCTATTCTCCATGTATAGTTAATTTAATTTCTCAATAACCTTTACTTCATGTAGTTTCAAAAATTTTGTTTCCAAAGAAGAATCATGCAGTTGTATATTATTCCCGCCTCTTCCAGTAACTAAGAGTTTTGATCCATTTATTCTTAGAGGTGCACGTCCCTCCATCACATGTTGTGTTACAAAACGATCTTTTGATTTATCTTTGAAAAATAAAAAAAAATGTGTATCATTATTCTTATTATATCATTATTTAATCCTTCCAAATACGGCTATAGCGTATACCGAAATATACGGTGTATCTAAAATACAGCTAGCGCTGTGGGTTAGACAGAGAGGAAGAGCCTGCCTGCCGCTACCATATGCATGAGAGAAAGTGAAGCCAAACAGAATGGCGCCGTCACGCGTTACGTCACAAAGCTATTTATTTTAACATAAGAAGTTATCACTTCAATATTTATATTCATTAATTAATTAATATGGTGATTACCATAGGCTGCACTATAAGTACAAAAGATGGACAATATATAATTATTTTTTTTCTATTTTCTTACCCGGCTTTATTTCTGTAACTGTCACATAAAGGTCACGTGCCGTAAACATTAAAGGTGGATTTATTTGTAAATCTTTTACTTCTTCTAAAACATTATATTTAGCTTTTAAAATGTCATTTTCGAAAACGCATATCTGAAAGAGATAATTATTTAATACATGATAAAACTGTAATTCCGTTAATTATTTATTGCAATGGTAATTAAGTATTATTTGACTAAATGAAGTATTTAGAACAAAATCAAGTGCTTCTTGAATCTGTTGCTACAGACTACAAAAGAAATTAAGCTTCGTTATAAAAATAATATTAAATAAGTAATTTAACTCATTTTTACATCTCATAAAAATATAAATAGTAAATGGAATAATATTTTATGGTAATGTTATGATAATAACTCTATTAAATTCCTAAAAAATGCGTATATAAGTCCTACGCTTAGAAACTTGCAAAAAATTCTATTACAATTATCTAGACCAAAAATCATTTAAACTTACCAATAACAATTAATTTAAGTACTATAAAACTTACACTCCCTACTTCATCACCAACATATAGGTAATTACCAAACGCACAAATGGATCCTATGTCAGCATCAGTTGGTGGCAATTCTGACAGCTTTTCACCTTTTGACGACCATACCCTTACTCCACCGTCATTAGAAGCTGAATAAACTCTTTCATCTTTCGCTGCCAGTGCAAACAACTGTACCTCATGAGCCGCCCAAGAAACACCAGGTGATAGATTAACATCGAAAGTCTAAAGAAATAGTAATCAATTTATTTTTTATCTATTATATTGTGTACAAATAAAACAGCTATTTTGCATATTAAAAGTAATGGATGGGTATAAAGTCTTTAAATATCTTTCCTTGCAGTGTTAAAGCAAAATACGAAAAAACTTTTTCTCTGACGTAATATATTTATTAAATAAAGAGAAATAATAAGAAATTATAAGTCTCTAATTTCTCTCGCTGGCTTTTCTCAGGACTGATGTATATATCTTTCGAGTCGATGGTAGCTTTGAGTACAAAAAAATGATTAAATAGGTAAACTTATTTTCAATAAACAATATCATTTTATTTCAATTAATAATTAAAGGTCGGTAAGAGTATTTATACTTTTTATCTACAAAATTTTATTTAGTTTATTTACAATATTGTGAAGTTGTTTATAGTACAACAATTCTCTGGATTATTAAAAAAATGGTATTGAGAAAATATAGACAACATGTTTATTTGACACTTGAAGATAGTATTACAAAAATGCCTTATAAAAAGATATAGCAAAGTTATAAATATGCTTTTCCCAAAATTATTACGCTATTTTCTGCCCGGATTTGATTATCGCCACAGCACGTATTTTTTTATAAATGTTATCTTTTTGTAAAAGTGTTACAATAAGTTAATTATGCTTATATTTCTTCTTTTTTATAAGTAAAGCAATAAGCGACAATTTCCAATAACTTACATGTATATAACCAGTATCTGTGCCAACAAACAAAAAATCATTCCATACCACTAGACAAGGCTCTGAGTCGATTTTTGTTTCACATTTAATATAAAGAGACATTCCGAATTCGATAAATAGTGAACTTAAGCTTCAAAATGTCGAGACTGACTTTCTGAGCGTGGAATGGGACTAAAATAGACGAGTGCCAACTTTAGATACTGTATAGATTATAGATATGTAACTATTTGCACATAATTTTGGAGATAGACTGCAGATTATTCTAAAATCTGTATTCTAAGCAAAGAACTGCATACTATTTCTTTGTTTATACAACAACGCACTTATTATTACTATATTAGGTGTTACCGGTGACTTCATCAGCATCACTCCATCCATGCAGTGTTCATTCATATATATATGAAGTATTAAGAAGCTCAAAGTTATTTTTAAATACATATATGAAGTTCCAATAACCAATTGAAGGTCGACATGGGAAAAACAGAATATTCTTCGGAATAGAGAGCATTCGAAATGTTGACTAAAACAATGAGCAAAGAGCCAACTATTGAAAGAAATAAAAAAAATTAGTTATTTTAATGTATTTTTAATTGAAAAAATTTTGTATTAAATATTTTTTTAAATTTTTTGGTATTTTTGTTGCAAGTAAAAAATTTCAACTTTCCCGCCTTTTTTTAAATCAAACTATCCAATCCAGAAAAAAAGTTTTGCACAAAGTGAAAACAAACCAACAGACCATTCCATTATTTGTTTTTATCTATGTCATGTAATGTTTTAGATATTAGATACACAATTTAGTTATAATAGTAGTTATGAAAAATATATATAAATAATTTACTAGTATAATTTATTTTTATCACTCATCTTCGAGTAACCAACCGAATCTTTTAATAAAAAATATTTCTCTAAATACAATAAAAGATTTACTGTAACCTTATAGTTGATGTCCTTTTTCTTGTATTATAGAAAATAATATAACAGGTAGCCTATTACGGAAACATTTGATATATTATACACATACGTTTGTAGAAAGTGAAAATGCTGAATTACTACGACATAATAGCACCGTGAGACACTTATTATGTCTATATTCAAGTACGAGCGTGGTCGACTTACGTAATAACGGAAACCAGAGACAATTTCAGAATATTATTACAATTCAACAGTCTTTTGTTCTAGCTTATCTCCCATTTGAATAGAGAGAAAATACTCATGTCACAAATTACAAGAAATATATTACCAGTGATTAATGTTGTTTTTTAATATCATAAATATATGTATATATGTAGTTTAGTTTTGATAACAAAGAGCATTTCACACGCACGCACACATACAAATACGCGCACGCACACACATACACACACGCCCTTACACTAATATGTAAAGAGAAATTATATGCAAATTAATTTATAATTTTATTCTAAAACATAATCAGGTATTTTTTAATTATTGTTAGAATAATAATACTACATGTTTTGATTAAAAATTTAAATATAAATAATTAATTTCAGATTATTATGATGTTATATAAGAATTTAAATATGTATATATAAATTACAGAGTGTATGTTACTTAACAAAAATTTGTATTCTGTTGCATTCTAATCATTTTGACAAGTTTTCGTTTTTAGCGCGCCACTAACACTCCTCCCTTGTGTAAATTCATTAACACTTCGCAATACTTACAGCTGAAAATTATGATTGCATAAAAACCCAACCAGTAGGTTATTTACATTTTAAGTTATTTTCATGATTTTTTGTAGTTTAGGAAAAAAAAACTATTCTTCTTAATTTTTTAAAGTTTTTAGTCCTTCAGACGACAGGCAAAGGCATTTACATCATGCAGCCACTAAGTATTCCAATCTTCATTGAAATTCCTTGTCCAACCATCTTTAAATTAATGACATTTTATTTTTTTATTTTAGGAAGAAAAGGCAAAACACAACAAATATTCTGCCAATAAAAAAGAAAATTATTAAAAAAAAACATTTAATAATACGTACAAGGTATAAAATAATATTTACAAGCGCACATCAATTTGATGCAAGACAACAAGATGCAGTATAGTTACACAATCTGCCAATGTGTCCTCAGGTTTGTCACTACTCTATCCAGAAGATATTACAATATGACAATTAAAATGTTAAAAGAAAACCATTTTGGCTATAACGTCATCTCCTATACTACACCAACTAAAGTAATCATGTATTTGGTAAAACATTTTCTAGCAGTTGGGTCACGCAGGATGAAACAATTGATAAAAGATTTAAGGAGCACCATATTCAGATGATGGGGATGATGGTGGGCCGTATTCTGGGGCTGGTGGAGACGCGTCTGGGTATCCTTCTTGTTTCTGAAAGAGAATTTTTAATTATATATCCAAGTTGATAATAATGTAGAAATAATAAACATAATAATTAAAGTCTTATGAAACTCGAAACAATTTTTGTTAAAAAGGGCTGCCCAAGTATTTCTTTAAATACATTCAATATATAAAAACACTAATTTTTACTCTTATTACCACGTGCGGACGAACGATTTTATTTACTATTAATATACCTAGAATAATAGTATGAGTTAGACGACGAGTTAGTAGTAGAATTTTCTAAATACATCTAGTAGTTTCGAAAATTAACGCGTTAAAAATAATAATATTTTCCGCTTTATATCATTTGTGAAAACCACCAAAAAATAGATATTAAAAATTTAATCAAATTTAAACAAATAACATGTACGATAAACTTAGAAAAGAGCATTGATGTGAATTAAAATATCTTAATCCATTATATATAATATAATCCAGTTATAGCCCCATAAATACTATTGGAATTTTACCGACTTTTCTCGAAGTACGTACAGTTCAATTCACGGCGCGACTCCACTCCAAACTTAATAATAACTCCGAATGGGTTCGTAACTAGTCGGGCAAATTCGGCTAGTATTTAATTGATTACAGATAATTATATATAATAGATATCATATATCAAAAGTTTAAATATTATTTGTTAGTTACATTATTATTAAAATATTTTAATACACATTACATAACAATGTAGTTAGTTTATATTGCGTAGTTTCTCTTTTAAAGTTTTCTATTCCAATTAAAATGCTATTTGAAAGATAACACATCACGCAAAGCTTAGGCATTAGATACAAAGATTAGGAACAAAGAAGTGCTTTGAACTAACTACATATAACATATATGAAGAAATATATATTGCTAGTATTATTAATAAGTACTGTATCTTCTTCTATTAATATATTAAACTAGGTTTGATTTGCATTATATGAAAATTGCAATTGAATGTAGCAATGAATTAAATTGATAAAAATTGTTAGCAAAAATCGATCTTACTGTTTTGATACGTTATTATATGTTATATACTTGTTGCATCCTTTTTATGAAATTTTATTATGTTTCATTCTATTGGAAACTATTTTTAGTTAAGTTTTCTTTAATGTTTGCTATTTTTTTTACTATTATAACACCGTTTATTTACAACATAAATAAATAAATAAAAAATAAAAGTATTCTTATAGTAGTATTATTATGCAACTATTTATATATATATTACAAATATAGTTGACTCTATGACTGACCTACTTAAAAATAAATTATAAAGCTCAATTGTTGTATTAACTTGAAAATTTGATTATAATACTGAATTTCAGAAGAGTAAGTCATCATATTATTATTACATGTGTTTTAAGACTTTAATAGCTGAAAAAGTATAAGTTCAAATTACGCACCTGTGTCTTGTATCTGATGAAGTAAACCTCCGGCTTGGATGGTTGAGTGGGTGCTGGGGTCGGGATGACAATATCAGGTTGTTCCTCTGGTTTCTTCACCAACACATAAACGAGAGTCTTCTCCTCATTCTGAGGCTGAACCGGGATGACTGGTGCCACCGGTGCTGGAGGAGCGGGGGCCTTGATGAACACTATCTTATAATGTTTCTGTGGTGGTGGTACGTATACTTGTTTTGGGGGTTTCGGAATCTCGTTGTCTGGGGGTGGTACATGTACATAGACATGTTTATGAACAATTGGCTGCTGCTGTGGGGGTCCGTACTGAGGCGCGGGGACTCCGTAGGAAGTGGACGGTGGCCCATACGAGGACGGGGGCTCAGGGCGCGCCACCGCGCACGCTGCTACCACAGCGATAATTAATGACCTCAAAACCTGCACATAAATTGCAAAATATAAATAAATTCCTACTCTGAGGTCATATAAATTAGGCAATATATAAGTACACTATTATAATAACACTTATTTTTATGTCACTACTAGGTCAAGAACATGAAGTGCACTGACACCGTTGGGACCTACCATCTTGTTACACATCCTGTCCCACGGTGTCTGAAGGTGTAATGTCCAGATACCTGGTGCACCGGTGCTTATAAGAGATGTACGTTCTACATCCGGGGAGGGGGTACTTTCAATGGTTCTTATGGTTTGCGCAATGTGATGGTGCTCGCGCCTTACTCCTGAGCTATCGATACCTTCACATGGGTTTCGACATATTATAGGGATCAAATTAACATCATTACAAATAGTTTCTACTAGCATTATATTTATTTATTTCTGAACAGAATGTAACCAATATTTATTTTTTTTAAATGCTTTTAAGTCATAATTTATCAAATATTAAAAAAAAAATACTAAAAAAGAGAAGTGAACGTAAGCAAAGATATGTGATCTTCGCTTTAATCTAAGTAATTTTTCATAATAATATATTTAAATATTTCTGAATAGAATAAATCTGACACTTATTTTTTTAAATTTATAAGTTGAAATATAAATAAATGCCTTCGAAATTTAAAATATAAAATAGTGAATGTAAAAAAAGATCACATGCTAATGATCATAGAGGTTAAGAGGCGTCAGTTTGCAAAATTGTGTCAGAAACAATCTTGGGCTGTCACTTGGTGTTTGTTATTACTATTATATTATATTTAACATAATTACTTAATATTTCTACTATTATATTTATTTATTCAAATTGTATAGAAAAAAAATATTAAGGTCATAATTTCTAAATAAATTATTTTTGTAATTTCTATATTTTTTTGCCGTATAATATAAGAAATAAATAAAAGGCCGGATGCATTGAATTTATATATCAATATTTTCGTAAATCAATAATATTGATCGATGATCAATGATCAATAATCAATCAACGGAATAGATTAGAGACTGTACTTACTACAAATAGTTTTATATAACCACCTTACCAGCTTCTACTTCATTGTATCAATTCTATAATAAAGTAGTGATTTTTACAAAAATTAATTCAAATACTTTTTGCAGGTATATAATGCAGGTATATAAATAGTATAGATAAATAAAACAATTTTATCCGGAATAACTGTTTTATTTATTTCAACATTCCATTCTTTAAAACAATACTCGAAAGTTAAATACCCTAAAAATTGTAATAGTATATAGCTCACACCATACAGATATCAGGTGTCAGGTAACAGATATCAGGTAACAGGTAATCCAACAGTTAAAATATAATGTTTCCAACCCCTGGTTTACGCTGGTCTTAATTTTATTCGTCATAGATGATTCAGACACGATAAATCTTTATATAAGTATATACATAATGTATTATACGTACTTAATAAAGTATATATGTACTACAATACATACAACTTTATTTAAAAGATTTTTCTTTATTATCAGCCTTTTTAAATTGAATTTGTCGATTATTATTAAAAACTATTTTATTAGAAGTTTGTCTGTTTGTTGTTAGAAGTTTTAATTAAATTATAAACATTTATAGAAAATATAAATTTAATAATTATAATATTTAGTTTTATAGGTATAACCAAAAACAACTATTGTGTTGTTATGAAAATGAGAAAATATATTGCAATGATATGAATTCTTCACCTATTATGTTGACGTAGACAATAATCTATAAAGATATTAATTTAATCAAAATACCAATATAATTTTTTGAAAAACGAACAAAAATTATAAAAAAAAATTATTTTAAAGAACACGTAATAACGGGATTTAAAAAAATGTAGAGATTTTTCATTCGTATAATTATTTGGTACTAATGTTAACGTAGTATTTTATTATAAACACTAGCTATCTTAGATATTAGTATTTTGTTAATAAAAATACAAATATTATTACACATATAAACACACAGACACTCACACATACAAACAACGAACTTTCTATCCCATATCCTATAACCAACATTATTAATATTCGCTACTCCAACTTTAAAAAACATAACCATACTAAATTGAAGTATAATGTTGATATTTTTTTTAAGTATTTTAAAATACAATCTCAGCATTTCATTTCTAGCCTCGTGCTGTTACGCTCTTTATTGATGCCACGGTTTAATATCGTCCAATCGTTTCAATGGAAATTTTGTTTTCAATTACATTAACAATAAACACTATTTAGTAATATAAAAACATACATCCCAAAATCTTTATGATATGATTCATTCACTTCTTGACTTCTAGGTAAGTTATTAATAAAAATATTTAATATACTAGCTGTGAACGGCGGATTTCCTCGCGTATAATCCTATTACTATAGCTTCCTTAACTACCTATAATAATCTGAAAGAATTTATTAAAAGTAGTAGTAGCGGTAATTTCAAAGATCAGCTCGTTTAAGATTTCTAATAATACTAACCTTTACTCGTGGCTACATCCACAGACGAACGAATTTATTTATTATTAAGATAATTAGATGCAGTAGCGTATTATTAGATAGCACAGCCTTGCTCATGAACTTGCCTATTATAATCAGAAAGAATTTCTCAAATTTATCCAGTAGTTCCAAAGATTAATTCGTTTAAGCAAACAAACTCTTCCATATAATGTTAAGTAAAGATTATAGATTTAAAAATATATAAAGCAACTTATCAGTTATTCGTTAAACACAATCATTTAACTGCAATATAGAGCTCGTTTGAGATTTTTATACAATAATAGGTTAGCATTAGGTGTTAGAGCAAACTATACCATATAATTAAAGATTTAATTACCATTTATTGGTCACAGCATCTCGCGGGAGACCGGAATCAATCACAATCAAGATCACTCCGCTGGAATGAGGACATGAAGACATAGGAAGTAATATAACCTTAAAAAAAGTGCATAATGGATCTGTCAAATATACCGCCTTTTAGCCTTTATATGGTGAGTTGTATTTTAATATATAATTATTAATATATATACGTATATTTGTATTGAAACATATTTTTATTTTCACATATATTCTTCGATTTAAAACGGCTGAAATAATGTTACTGAATTACAGAGGATTTAGTTAAGAATAATATTTTTAATGTTTTATATTTGTAAGTACGAAGACATTTAGTTAATAGTTTTTTTAATGTACAAATTGTAAATTGAGTTTTGTTGTCTGGTTTTTCGCCGATTCTCGTAGCTTTAAGTTTGAGAGTTTCCTTACAGGTTTTATTTCGATAAATATGGTAGCAAAAAAGGTCCTATAGATTCTTTTCATTGACGTACACAAGTGATAACTGATATTGATTCCAAATGGAAACGACAATACGTAAATAAAACTGATACAGTAAAAAATATTTTTTATAAAATATTTTTCATTTAATTAATGTCGCAGTAAATTGAATTACAATTATTTTTAATACCTATACTTATTTTTATGGTTTATACTTTTATAATGTTACATTGACATACGTAACATCTCTATTATTTCTAAATCTATAAGAAAGTGTGAATTTAATAATGGCATAGATTATAGATAAGGAAAAATGTAAAATTTAATATCTGTACATATATTTTTTATTTTATTTATTACACCTAAAATACAATATATATACAGAATTTTTTTACAGAAATTTGGATTACGTTTGAAATTTATAATCGATCTATAATTCAAGATTCAAAAACAATCCGAGATTGTTTCTTAACAACTTATTCAACAGGATATGTGTACTAAATAAATAAAAATTAGATTAGGATAGTTTATTAATTTTGGCCAGTTGAAAGTAAATACTTCAGGAATATCTGAAATCATTACTCATACCTACATTTGTAAATTATTTACAAGGTACTAAGATAAAAGTTACAAACACGTTAATTCTTAAATAGGTTTTCGCCAAATATAACAAAACAAAAATAAAGTGTAAAAAGTTTTTATATTTATTATCTATAGATTATCTATAGATTTGATATTAGGTGTCACACCCTAGTTGTCACTAGGTTCCACTCGGAACAATTTTAGTAACTTTTAGGATAACTAAGAACAGAAGCATAATGCTAGACCTATCTCATGAAAAGGTGTATCATAATCAGAAAGAACAAATACATCCAGTAGTTTGAAGTATTTGTAACAAAACAAACTTTTCCGCTTAATAATATTAATATAACAATGAGAAATAACTTTTAATAGCTCTTAGTTGAAAAAGTAAGTTAGTAGTTAGGTTACTTTAAGCATGTTATCGATGAAACTAACTCTGTAAATAAGTATTGTATAATAAACTAAGTTTATTGAAAAGCATATCTTGGGGTTTTGATGAAACTAACTTTGTAAATAAGTTTTGTATAATTAAATAAGTTTCTTTATAAAGTTTAGCAAATCTTATGCTATTGATGAAACTAAAAATACCTAACAATGCTGGTACCACGGTTATTCGTAAATTTGTAAAAAGAAATAAGCGAGATTAGTATTTTAAAAATACAAGAGTATATTCATGTTAAAATAATAATTGCTCATTCAACTAATTGTAATTGCAAATTTTTATACGGAATTGCATGTCAGTTTTAGTGTTACGTTTGTAAAATTACACAATATTAGTGAAAATATTGTTATAGACAAGAAACAGAATATTTTTGAATTATTAGTTTAGTTTTTTTTTTAATTTAGATTTATAACTACTGTTGCCAAACATGCAGTTATTATTATTTTATAATTTTTTATAACTTTTGACAATAACAAACTATATATAATGATTATTACTTGTATTTTAACTCTTTCAGTAATAACAACATGTATTTGATTTATTTATCAAATAATATTCATATAATTAAAATAAGTATTTCCCATTAGAATTTAGTCTGAAAATAACACCAACATAGCAGTAATCTGTGATCTCTGGGATATCCACATAAATAAAAAAGGAAATGATGTCATTTTATATTTTATAAAAAAGTTTAAAATAGACCCCAGAAATATATTAGCTTTAAATCCCTTTAGCTTACCAAATATACAACTTAGGTATCCCGTAAATCCTTTACAGGCTACACGGCTAAAGCTGTGTGTGCGAAGACAACAAAATACACATACAAAATCATACACATACACACACACACACACACACACAAACAAAATCCTTTAATTTTATTAGTCAGCAAGTTCTAAAAATATTAACATTTCTATAGCAATCAACCCTTTGTGTCATTCATATAATATAAAATTCTTCCTATATAAATAAGCAAGAATTCGTGAGTCATATTATCATAATTACAATATCAGTTAGTCTTAATTGCTAGGAATGTGATAGTCAACAAATTCTCCCATGGCGAGTCCCTCGTACTTTAACGGGAGTCGTAATACAGTCCGTGCCGGAATTAACTGCTTTAAGGAAGCTTTAAGAGGATATAACCGGTTTTTTCCGACATATCTAGTTTGTTATCAGCGTGTCTGAAACAACAAGCAAATTCAATGACTAAAGAGCGGCCTCTGTTTATACTTTATAACCTTCACGGTGAAATCAGATTATTTATGGTTTGACATTTTATTTTTTTTTAAACTTTCTTTTGATTAATGACAAGCTTTAAAACTTAGGGTTTATTAAAAGAAACGTTAATTATTTATAAATTAACACAATTTTAGTTTTTTTTTAATAAGGTCAAGGTTTAAAACTTAGGTTTTATTAATACTTTAGTTATTTTTAATAATTAATTTAAAAGAAAGATATTTATTTACATAGTGTCAGAATAATTTTTTAAAATTAGCTATGTATATAACATAAGAATTTAATGTTTTTAACAAGTTAAATACCGCTTGTTTCTTTAATGGTTTTATTTATCCGCTGTAATTGAGTCTGTAAGCGAGTGTGTTTCAATAATTATTTCTAAGTAATCAATGAGCAACACCCACTTCACAATTATTTCATTAACTTTTGCTAGTTTAAAGATACCTACGCAAGTATTTTTTTACCTCTAAATAGTTTCGCATTTCACTATAATCTTTTTTTTTTTTTTGAAAAATCTATATTACTGATACCTCGTAGATCAATGTGACGGTGGGAGTTATGTGGGCTACATAGACTCTTCCAAACCAACAGTTGTCCCATCGCCGTCGTGGAATGGCACGGGACCACTTTAGCACTCACCGTTCCCCAACGGTTGTGCTAAAGTGGTCCCGTATGAGGGTGCCCTGATCACAGCTACAGTGCTGATGTTAAGCATAGCTGTATGCTACGATGTTGCACTCTTACCTCTTAGGAACCTATCAGTGAATGTATACCTTAACTCTACGTTTTGCTTGCAGATAATATTTTTATATACAACTATTAGTTTATCTTTAACAAACGCGACACCATTGCTTAGTTTAACTGAAAACCGAACCGATACATTAAAACAATTGCAAAATGAAACGAACACGTCCTTATTTAATTGGGAGGATTATACTGTTCTTGCTGCTATGCTCATCATCTCGTGTGGTATCGGAGTATTTTATGGATACTTTGGAGAGAAACAGATGACGGGAGACGATTTTCTTCTCGGTGGCTCGTCCATGGGAACGTTTCCAATGGCATTGAGTTTGGCGGCCAGGTTTGTGTGATCAGATATTTAAATATATATGTTTACATTTTCTTACACTATATCTATATATTTACTTTTTATTTATATTAATAGAACGATGATTCCTTGTTGTTAGCTTAAAAGTTAAGAAAGATATAGTTTTTTTAACTTTTCATTTATTCAAAAAAAACTTTTAATAATTTCTGATTAGTATTAATACAATTTTATTCCATAATGTACCTGTTATTATTATATTTCAGTTTTATAACAGCCATTGAGCTGTTAGGAAATCCAGCGGAGATGTATATAGCTGGTGGTCAATTCTGGATGATTTGCTTAGCTTTTGTGCTGACAGTACCAGTGGCAAGTCGCATCTATCTTCCAGTGTTTATGAGACTTCGTCTCACGTCATGTTATGAGTATTTGGTAAGTCAGGGAAAGTCAAAAACAATTTGTTGTTAACTATTTTAAACGAAATATGTATAAAGTGAACTCTTTATTCTTTACGCTAAAACACAAAAAAAAAGAAATAAAAAAAAAGAAATTTGGATTAAAAAGATTATTAAAAAAAGGTTAGTTTTTTAACAAATGTTGTTTTTTTAGGAAATTCGATTTTGCAAGTCAATGAGAGTGTACGCTGCTGTTCTGTACATGATGCAGATGATACTATACACAGCTGTAGCTGTATACGCACCAGCTCTCGCTCTATCCGACGGTAATTCGATATTTATTACAAAATCTCAGTCATTAAACATTTATTAGTGGTAATACCACATTTATAATTAAATAATTTCGCAATTTCATCCCAAAGGATTGTTTCTGGCCTTGACACATTGCGTATATTTCAATAATTCTTATCGTTACTTCATCTAATTGGGATCTGATTTACAAATATCTAACCATCAAACAGTGTAGGTTAATAGTAAAAGTAGGTGAATTCATTATGTATTTGAAGATCCTCAATCTCAATTATAAACGTTGTTTGAAACATAACTATGGAGAAACAAGTAAAAATTAATATATGACATAATAATAGTATCTCGTAATTAGCGAATAAGCGAGTCAATTATATTTAAATAGCCAGCTATTTTAAAGAAAAATTATGTAAGTGGATTCTGCAAAAATAATTTGTATACGTAACATCCGACACAGTTTATAAATTCTAGATAAATAATAATCGATGAATATAAAAAAATACAATTAAACATTTCGTTACGGTTTTTGTATAAATTATTTTTAATCTGTACACTTGGATACAATTAAAAAATAGCTTTTCCCCGCGACTTGAAACTCAAAAAAATATATATATAATATTCACATGTAAAATTTTTATTTGATCCATTGACTACTTTGAAGTAGTATTTTCTCATATTTTTATATATTAAGAGCGCGAACCAGACCTCAATGTTGACTCTCTGTGGTCGCAAAATCTCGATATGTGTTATATTGAGCGAAGCGAGTTGCAAACAGCACTGAAGTTGCATTTACAAAACGTCGACGCATTCTGTACTCAACAATTATTTTTTTTCGACGCTAAATTTTCGAGCGATAATTTTTTTCCATTGAAGTAGACTTCAATGGACAAAAGATAGATGGGATTATATCTCAACCACATCGAATATTAAAAAAAAAATTAAAACCACCACCAGACTGATGTCTATCAGTGTGTAAAATTTGAAAATTATCATATATACCGTTTTAGATTGATGCTTGCAAAAAGGATGCAGAAAAGTCTCTCATAAAGAACTTCGCTCAATACATATACCTATAAAATAAAATAATCACGAATAAAGTTCTTTCGCAATATTTGTAAACAAACCTTAAATTGTAGATATATAATAGATTTAATAGATTCTATTCACAACACGTAGGGTAATAGTAACATTACCCAATTAACCTTACCAAAGATTCACAGTCAAGCATTTTAAACTGTTTAAGTAAATATTAAACATGTGCTGTATGAGTTTAATACCATTACATTTATTTTTAAACTTCAATATTATCCTTTTATCAAGACTTTCTTGATCTATGATTACTATAGATATCCGGCTGTTTTCACGTTAAATTTATCGAAATTTAAGCAACTACTTGTAGCTCAGAGCGTGGCCGAATCACGGCGTGAAGCTCATGAATAAGGGCTCATGACAGAGCCGAGTACCGGATACCTATATAGCAGGGGAGGCCAACCCGACGATCGCGGCCCCTAGGTCAGTCGATCACAGACCAGCAAAAAATTATCGGTACCTTCCTATTCGCGTCTTAAAAATTACGATAATTATTGCAGTATAGTTAAAAAATTCCTAGTTGGTTGGTGGTGGATCGCAAAGAATTAGGCAGACAGTAGATTATGAGTCCGACTGAGTTGGCCATCCCTGTTATAGATAATACTAAATATCCTTATAGTCTAATCACTAGTGAAAAACGTAGCAAATAAGACCTTTAGCATCTCTTAAAATAATAATACCACAATCATACTTTCCCTTTTTGTATCATGGTATCTTTAAAAACAATATTTTTTTTACTCAAATTTCTGAGATACACTTTCATTTGGAAGTGTTACTAGTGTTACTCTCTAAAAACTCAAACCTCAAAAAGTTTATTGTAATATCAAAACGAATATGTTCAAACTATGACAGTTTTAATTCATTATAGGCTACACACATCTGATACTATTTATTGTATGTTGCCATATTATTGAAAGTATATTATTCAATATAAAACCTTTTTTTATGGACTAGTATAAATAAATTAGTCATAATTGCACTACAGGATGACAATACCATCGTAAAATTAATTCATATTGTCCATTTGGTAATACTTTTAGTATTACAAAATAACTTATTATAACTGTTGTTCGTTTGTTTCTATTTTATTATATTATTTCATAACATTTATTATACTATAACAATATCTTTGAAAATTTATGAAAATGGCAACATTGCTTTTAGAAAGGTACCCAATATTAATATTGTTTTTACTAATATTATGCAAAGCAGACATTTTTTCGAAACTATCGATATGGAGCATACAAATACTTGCATAACCATATTATAATTCCGAAGACCCATTGTTCCATAACTAGAAGTTTTATGGCTTATTACGTCATAGCTATAAAATTATTTGTGGCATTAGATACCGTTGAAATATTAAATTACAATCTATACTCTTACCAACGACTCCATTATACATATATTTATACGCTACGCTTTACTTTTAACTAGAATTTATTTATTTAAGTATATGGAGTATATGAAATAATTTCAAATTATATATATATATATATATATATATATATATATATATATATATTTTTTTGTGTTATTATAAATAAACCTATTTTTTCAGTGACGGGACTAAATACTTACTTAGCAGTTTCGATAGTATATATAGTATGCATTTTTTATGCTTCACAAGTAAGTTAACAAATTATATTAATATAAATATTCTGTAACTGAAGTTTGGAATGATTTGTAATAAACTGGAACTTTTTCAGGGTGGTATGAAAGCCGTTATAATGACTGATACATTTCAGTCAGCTGTGTTGATTGGTTCATTGGCTGCGATCCTCGCTTTAGGGTCAGCTAAGACCGGCGGCTTTGACCATATCTGGGACTACGCACGACATACAGAGCGATTACACTTTTTTGAGTAATAACTTTAATATCGTAATAAATAATAAAATTATTCTTACTATTTATTTAAAATAAAGAATTTTAAAAGCTTGAATTAACATGGTTTGGAACGATGACACTTTCTAGTAATAATTTAAATATATCTTATAAATATTAAAAATACTCTTCCTAATGTTTGTCTAAAATAAAACATTTAATCAAATTCAAATAACTTAGGCTCGATTCTAAAATAATACATAGAATTAAATTGTATTAACTAACAACGATCAAAATCTGTTAATGCATTAAAGGACATATTTTTAAACCTTGTATCAAATATTTCGTAGTAAATTGGAGACTATAATGGCTGCAACAGATAGTTAAGTCCGCGCAGTAACCGCCTTACGTCAAAAATGCATATTCTGTTACACCACTTGAGTTATTTAGCAATGCGAGTGGAAAGATCTTCCGTGATGGACGGTTTGCCCTATCACCTTAACGAACACTGTAATACTAATGTCTCAACGCAAGCCAATGTTCAATATGACAGCATTTCCCACGCTTTTTCGTATTAATTTCCAGTAATAATCCCATACCGATAAACATTTTTGCAATGAAAATTAATCATTTTTAATACCTAAAGTTTTAATTAGGAAAAATATTTTAAAAAAATGATTTTTGTGTTTATTTTCGTGATCTATGATTATTATTATATTATATGGCTGTACTCACGTAATTACTATCGGCATTTGCCCGACTAGTGTCGATTCCGCCATGCCCAGAGCTCATGCATAAGCACCTCGAATCGGTTCGAAACTAGTTGGTCAAATTCCGATAGTAATTACGTGATTAAACCCAGATGATTATATATATAATATATTCGATGTTTTAGCATGAACCCCGACCCCACGGTGCGTCATTCGTTCTGGTCTGTGGTGGTGGGTGGTACCATGTACTGGATCAGCATGTTTTGCGCCAACCAAGCCTCGGTGCAGAAGTATCTGTCCGTGGAGCGTGTGTCGCAGGCTCGCGTGGCGCTGTGGGTGTCAGCTGTAGGTCTTGTCTGCGTGTACTCTGTGAACTTCGCCACCGGTGCCCTTCTTGCAGCGCACTACGCTGGCTGTGATCCTATTGAGGTTATTTTAACTTTCATCTTTCCCTCATTTTGCACACTAAGACCTCATAAAATTTGTATAAAGCGTTATTAGTTTTATTGTAGTTTAAACCAAATCAGCCCTTGCGGTTTCCGGTAAAAACTCGTGAGAAAACTTCCCGTGGGAACATTTTTGCAAATTGAAAAGTTTCCATTCTGTATGTTATTAAGACAATAATCAATATACACTAAATTAAACGAAATCCCAAGCAATAGTTTATGTGTTTTGGAAACCAACAACAAAATAAAGAAAAAAACTGAGAAATAAACTATTGTTTATAATATACAGAATTAACGTCAAAACTTCTAGATAGTTATATCGTACCTACGCTATGTTTAAACTTCGTTAAAAACATTAATAGCTTGTTTATTAGTTTGGTGAAATGTTTTACGCAATAAATATGTACATCTTTCGAAAGTAATTAATTCAAAGTGAACGGATGTTAAATAATAACGTTTAGATAAACAAAAAAAAAAGAGATCGAAAATAGTTAACCTATGTCGGATATCTAACCTAAAATATTAAAAAAAACTCTATGTGACGTTGTATTTATTTTTGTTAGTTTTCAAATTGTTTTATTAATGAAATTAAAAAAAATGAGTTAAATAAATATTAAGGAAAATTTTGTTTTAAAACAATCTGTATCGAAATAATAATATTCTTCTGAGTTATTAATATTATAATCTAATTACCATAGGCTGGACAAATCAACGCTTCTGATCGCCTGTTGCCGCTGTATGTCGTCAGACAGTTGGGTGAATATCGCGGGGTGCCAGGATTCTTTGTAGCTGGCATCTTCGCAGCAAGCCTTGGGTAAGTTAATTGCAAATTATTTTTGTATCACCACTAAAATACAACACTTAAGTCAACATGACACTATTGAAGATATGAAAGCAGAAACGTTACACACGACGTCAGTTCAGAAACTAAATTAGGATCACATTTGATTCCTAAGTAGGACTTAACCAGAAATGACTAGCTTGTATACCGGTTTTAATTTGAGGAGTCGTATGAGAATTTGGCTCCTACATTTAAAATTGTGTTAAAAATTTAAAGAATAATTTTATGAGTAAAATAAATATATAGTTAATACATGTATTATTTATGACTGGATAAATTTAACGTCAGTTAAAATGTATATAAATCCAAACGTTTTTCGAACAAACAAATATTTTAGATACTATTGTTTTGACTTTTGTATCGTGTAGCATTGTTATGTACTGGTAATGACTTTATAAAAAAAATATTTCTTCCTTGTTATTTTATTTTCAGAACTGTAGCATCAGCTCTGAATTCTTTGGCAGCCATAGCATGTCAAGATTTGGCTTCCGGTCTACTTGGTATAACTTTACCTGAAGATAAAGGCGCAACAGTAAGCAAAGAACATATTAAAATATTTTGCTAATATCTACGTATTTGTGATAGAAGTGGACATAAGATACAATATATATTTGCTTAAAGTGGTAAAACTTTTACGCTCAGATAGCGAAATGGGTGTGCCTCGCTTGCGGCGCTCTGTCGTTCGCTTTGGTGTTTGTAGTGGAGAGGCTGGGGCCGGTTCTGCAACTTGCGCTCTCCTTCAACGGCATGACTGGAGGCGTCACCTTGGGACTCTTCAGTCTCGGCATGATATTTCCATGGGCTAATTCTAAGGTATAAGGATTTCTTTAATAAGGGTAAATTATTAGGATTTTAGAGTGATAATCAATTTAACAAATAAAAAAAAAAAAATTTGCATAGAGATGTAATAGAAATAGTTATAGCATGTCTCTATTGGTACTAGTAGCCCTGGCTGTTGAGTTAAATTATGGGACATCTTCCTACGTAGCTCTCTGATTGTAGTTCAGCGTCTAAATATAATTTTTATTCGCTTGTATAAGATATTCACTAGATACTGTGTACTCAAGTGCAGGAGTTTTTTTTTTAAAATATATAATATATAATTTGGAGTCTTTGGCTTTATATGCATGATTCATGATGGTGTGTCAGGGCGCGGTGTGTGGTGGTGTGTTTGGTCTGCTGCTGGTGGTGGCGGCGGGCGGCGGAGCACAGCTGGCGGCCGCGCCACCACCGCGCCTGCCCGCTACCACAGACGCTTGTCCCGCCGACTACAACATCACATACAACTTCGTTACTACGTAAGACTATCTTTCAGTATAAGTAAATCCCTTAGCATAGAAACAGTTAAATGTAGTATTTTCTTAGGTTTTCATGAGTACACATTTGAAATAAAACTATTTTTTTAAGGATTAAAGTCGCGTATAATTTGATTACATTTTAATTTTAACCCGACGTTTCCAATGTTTTGCAGCAATCGTGTTCACGGGTAGACGAGATGTGTCTGTCTTGACATCTCGTGTACTCGTAAATTGCTTACTTATTTGCGTAATTGATTGCTGCAAAGAATTCGAAACGTCGAGTTAAAATTAAAATGTAACCAAATTATACGCGACTTTAATCCTTAAAAAAATAGTTTTATTTCAAACAGTTAAATAGATTATTGTATTTCAGAGAAAATCACGATGAAGCCGTCTTTTGGTTATTCAAAGTGTCGTATCTTTGGTACTCCGGCTTGGGTTGCATCGCAACTTTACTTATCGGGCTTTTGGTTTCTCTCATCACCGGCGCCACAGACCCTGCGGATGTGCCCATAGATCTAATATCACCACCAGTTATCAGCTTCCTGAACTCATTGCCTATCAAGTTAAAGGTGAAGTATAAAATCTATTTAAGTTAATAAACCTGTTACTATAATAAATAGAGAATATTACTCTAGTCATTTTAATACTCGAGTTGAATATAAATAGTAACAATATATTAAAATGGACCCCATTGTAATATGAAATAGAAAGCGTTGCGAGTTCCAACACGTCTCGGATTCGAGCGCCGAAGAAGTTCTAGCGTTCGTCCGCCGAGTCTAGCCGACGACAAGGACACGAGGCGACGCCGACGGCTGTCAGAATTGGCGGGAGGCGTCTATTACAGCGACGCGCCAACGCTCACACGCGGACATGACAACCTCGCGCTCGGCCTTGACCCCGAACAGCCGACTCAGGAATATAAGCGCACTAGTTTCAAACTCGATCCTCCTGCACATCCTAATTCCTCGCAAACTTCAACTTGTTGATATTTATTATATAAAATACGTTGTGTTCGTGATTACATAGTTTTAAAGTCACTAGGGCGAATCAAATTAAGCTAGTTGTAGCCATGCCAAAGACTTGTAATAATAGGTTTGGTGTAATGAGTTTTCGTTTTTTTACAATGTTGTATATTAGTTTTATTTAAAATGTTTATGTATTGATAATTTAATTAGATAATATATGGTAACCAACTTTTTGATACTTAATTGTAGACGTTTTAGAATATATAAGTATTATTATAATTTAGTAGGTATTGTGAAGCCTGAATAAATAATAGAAATGACTTAAAAATACTAATGTTAAATTAAAAGTTAGTAGCAATCGTAAATTATTTAATGTTAAGTAAAATATTAACTGATTTACTTTAAAGAAATAAAACTGTCTTTTTGTTTATGATTTTGTTGTATTTTTCAATTGAACTATAGAATAACTTCTCTAAATTATATTTTTAAATAGATGAACGCATATTCATACCAAGGATTAAATTATTAACTTAAATAACAATTTTATGACAATGTAATTAATAAGATAACCAAACCTGTAATTGTATAATTTTATTTTTATTTATAATTACCTTATACAGGGCAGAATATTGACAGGAAAAAAAATATACCTTTGTATTGATTATTTTCATCGTATATACAATAACTAAACACGATAACATTACAATAATAAATGCCATATACAATTTTTACTTGAACGAAATAGATAAGAAGATAAAGAAATTATATTATACAGAAATATAACAAAAAAAAATGGAAAATAGAACAATATATTTTTGCAACTAAATAATAATCCGTGCTAAATGTCAATTTTTAGACCTAAAACTATAAAAAATTCACGATAATAAATCTTGGTGCTGTTGAACTTGCTGCTGGTGTATTTCTTGCATCGTTGAGACAGGTAGTGTGGCGCTAACAGTTATTGATGGCATCCCAGGTAGTGACACAGGTGTTACTACCGGCAGACCGCTACCTAAAGATGGCGACTGAATTGGCGCGAAACTACTCATATCAAATGTCGGAACTAAATTTGCATTCTGTTGCATTGGCATTGGTGGAACTACTGGGGGCTGTGAGTAATTTTGCATTATTGGTATATATGGCTGTGGTTGGTTCATGGGGATGCCTGGTAAATTAGGTAATGGTGCTGGAGGCTGCATGTGGGATACTGAAGGTATGCTGCCTAGATTTGTTAATGTTGTTTCGGCTAAATCTGAAAATATCAGAATAAAAGTTAATTATCATCACACAATATATATAACCATTTTAAATTGATTATTGCAAATAAGTATATTGCTTTGGTTAAGGTGAAAATGTATCTACATATATAAATTCAGCTAAAACGAATTATTTAAATTATTCAGACAGCCAAATAAAGACACGTAAGAAGAAAAAATATTTAAAACCAGTTTTCTTAGTTAAAAAGATGAAAACAATTTTCGAAAGTGCTGTTTTTAGGTCGCGTTTCTTTTTATGCAAGATCAATTAATATTAAATTTTAGGTATTTGCATGAAGAACTTAAAGAAATCTAAAGAGAACTGTAAAAATGTATAAGTGAAAAGTTACATCACTTTCGAGTATTAATATTTCTTTCATATTTGAAAGTTTTTAACTCTTGTTTTTTTAATTATAATGAATTATAAAATCAAAAATAATCTATGGTAGCATTTATATGTAAAACATACATAATTAAATATGAAAAATAAAAACAATTTGTTTAAAGTAAACAAAAATTTCTGCCCTAATTTTAGTTATTTGATTTTAATGTAATAGGAACATTATTTACTAAAATGTATTTTAGAAGATAACCAATATATATAAATAATTATATTAAATCTTCTGTACAATAATTTTTTTACAATTCAAATAATACTTACTGCTAGAATAAGCAGCCATATTGGAAACCATTGATTGTGTTTGTGACATTGGTGGCTGAACAACATCCTGTGGTAAGGCACTTGGTTCTGATTGGAACGGCTGCACATCACTGACAGGAGTGTTATACGTTCCAGGGTTTACCATCGGTACGCCTGACAAGAATTGTGGCTGGGATACTTGTGCTGGCACTTGTGACTGCGGAACAAGTGGGACAGTCTCATCATTTACACTTAGGTGCTGTACTCCCGAAACTAATCCCTGCTGCTGCAAGTGTTGTGTTGATATCTGCAATAAATACAATATACATCAAATATATTCAGAGTTGATAAAATAGAATTGTTTATTTCATTAAAAATTGTTAAAATATAAAGTAATTTGGTTTGACAAAAAAAAGTTTAATAATAAATAAATATGATACTGATCTCTCCAATTTATTTAAAAATTTTAGGCAGTCATGCCAATCCTGCCATTTATAGACCGATTTCAATCACCTGCATACTCTACAAGATTATGGAACGTGTTTTGAATTCGCGCCTTATAGCATACCCAAAAGAAGGATCTTCTCACTGATAGACAGTATAATTTTCGCCCAAATGGGGGCCTTTCAGTGTATGACATATATGTTAGGTGAGGCTAACAAAAAAAACGGATTGATTGCTAGCCTCATAGCCTCTGTTAATCTTTCTAACAGTGCAGGCTTGGAACCACTAGCTTATTCCTGTTTTTCCATACAATTACATGTCTTTAAGACGAGAGTGAGGAGAATATGTCTAAGTTAATGAGATGTACAACTTTCAAATACATTAACATTTATCATTATGTGGAATGTAGTCATTTATTATATACATTACATTAAACTTGGTGATTAAAAAGAAATAAAATTAAAGAGTAGCCCTAAAAAAGACATTCTAATTTCAATAATATATAAAATACGAGATTTTGAGTTTCAAAAATGGTAAAATTAATTATCAATATACATAAAGAAATATTGACATACCACTGGAGTTGACACATTGTATTGTGTTGGGTGTGGTGCAATATTACTATTTCGTATTGGAATCCTATGCAAGTAGCCATAGCCAATGCCACAGCCAAGACTTCCTTCACCACCCCAAGTGTGATTAGGAGTGATCACAACCTCGCGACAAGTATCATCATTAATATTATAAACATACAATTTCAAGGGTCTGCCTTCATGTGCTTCGATTAATGTAAACAGATCTTCGCTTTCATGCATTATGGAATCTGCACCTATAATATAATCAGAGAAAGGCCGCAATCCAGCTAATTCTGCTGGGGATGACGGATGCACTTCCTGTAACAAATAATCGATTTATAAAACAAAAAGCGACAGTATAGAAATATTTCTTACTAATTAAAAATAAACTTACCAATACATGCCACACATTTTCGTTTGCACCTTCAAAAGAACAGAATCGAATACTGACGCCCAGTAGGCCTTGTCCACCCCAATCCGCACTAGGTGTTATCATCACCTCTCGTACTGATTGGGTTTTCGTGCTATAAATAAGCATCTTTATGCTTTTTTCAACGTTCTGTTTTAACAGTGTTTTAAGGGTATCATTATCTTGATCCAACCTAGTACTTTCTATAGCTACTATAAAGTCAAAAAATGGTTCGAGATTAACTTTTTGACCAGGGGAGCCGTCTTGAACCTGGAAAACATTGACGTGTTACTTTTGAGCTTCACAATAATAATAATGTCATACAATATAAGTAAAATAGAAAATCACCCTCAAGATATGGTACCCTTCTGAGCCACCTCCTGGCACTTCAGAACTTTGCGAAGAACCCATCGGTGTAAATAAATATAGGAGAACTTATAAAAATGCCAAGTTAGGTATTTTGAAAATTTACTAAAGCTATGACATCCACTAATATGACTTTGACGTTTCAATATAAAATCTACGTGGCAGATCATTCGAGGTTGCTATACAATAATATTTTTGTTGATTCTATATAAATTCAACGATTTTAATATAGCATTTACATTTAAATAAAATACTTAAAATATTAGAACAATTGGATTGGCATTTTATAAACATTTTTCTGACAGATTATAATACAACATTGAGTTTTATGATTAATAAACCTGTGATACTAATATTAAATTATAGTAACATGTAATTGACAAAACCATAAATGAATAATTTTTTTAATAAAAAACTTTCTCCGAACTAAGAAGAATAGACAATATACTTATATGGAATAGTCAAGATCGGAGTTTTTATAATTGACAATTGATAATTGTCAAATTTTGTCACTTACCTAATACATTTGAGTTTTGACTTTTACATTCTAGTGTTGATCAATAAATTATATTGTAATTATATCATTATAAACAGATTCAACTTAAAATAGCTTTAAAAATCCCATAAACAACCAATTTTTTTAAAATATTTTTAAATTAGCATATATCCAATTTTGCTAGTTCCATTAACAAAGTTTCAAAGTACACGCCGTGGTATGTATCATAAAAAATACTAATAATTTTGTAATATTGAATTGTAGTGTTGAAATTTTTATTCAGGACTAACCCATTATATTAGTAATTTAACGATGTCTATGTTATTTATTGGAATTAGTGTCTAAATATTTTTTTTCGCAAATTAATAAAATAATAAATTAATACTATTGTTTTTAGAATTACTTAAAATGGCAGAATGGAAACATTTAATAACAGAATGGTTCACTGAATATGCCGCCTTAGCAGATAATGAAATCAAAAGTTTTGCGGCTGAACATGAGCACAATCATGAAATTGCCACAGCAATATTCAATTTACTGTACAGTGAAGATGAAAATGAGAACAAATTAAAAATTAAAAGAAATGAGACAGATCAACAGGTAGAACTACTTAGTTATATTGCATTCACTTCATTTCACTTCAATGTAATTAGCTCATTCTTAGAGAAGTTAAATAATTATACATAATTGTCTGGTTTTACTGACTTAAATACCATCAGAATTTGCCTGACTAGTTTTGAACCCATGAGTCCTTATTCTTAAGCTGGGATTTTATTCATTAAAATATTATAATAATATAACAATAATAATATTATTGTTTATAAATTATCATGGATCATTATGGTTTAAATAATAAAAATAATAACACTAATAAAACAAAAATTTTCAGATGCTTGAGAATGTTTGCATACAACTGTTCAGTTTCTACAGATCAAAAGAGGTTGAATTACAAAGATTCACAATGCAATTTGTACCTACATTAATATATATTTACTTAAGTTCTGTTGCTCAAAGCATAACAAAAGAATGTCGTTGTATAGAGACCTTACTGATTGGTATGTTTATATTTTTAATTATAATTATTACCTGTAATGAGCTTGTAAGATTAAAAAAAGAAAGATAAAGATATATATATATAAATATATATAAAAGACCATACATTCAAATTAATTTAAAATTTTATTCCACAACCTTTGGTAGCAGGACACCAGTAGACCACTTTGATTTCTGTACACGTGTAATAGATAGTGTATACTTCTAAAAGTTCTTTAATGTTTTCTTTTAAAGAATACCATAACATAAATTTCCTTGGAATTCCTGGAAATTACTTATAATAATTATTCTATAGCAAGCAAATTCCAAAATTATATTAAAATAGTTTCATAGCTGGGTACTGAATACTAGAATAAAAATAAATAAAAATATCTTATTATAAATAAGAAAATCAGTGGCCACTGAAAATCAGCGCTGGGGTCACGTATTTTGTACTTGTTTTCATTTTTGTGTATTTTTCTGTTACCACTTTAGTACAATTAAGAATATTGAATATTGAATATCTTTGATTTAAAAAAGTTGAAATAAAACATAACTATAACGTGCTTCTTTGTTTCAGGTCTGTACAATTTTGAAGTTGTAGATGAGAACGGAAAACCTAAAGTTGTATCTTTCAGATTGCCTTCCTTAGCTCAGGCTTCTATTTATCATGAGGTAATGAATATTCAAATCAAAATATATTCAGTATATTATACAAGTGATTTTATAAAATATAATTATTTTACAGCAACAAGGAATTTTAAATATAAAATTTGATTTAAAGTTATAATTAATATAATCTAAATTGACTTTCAGACTAATATGATATGTTTAATGTTATAATAAATTTAAAAAAACCTTTTTTAATAAATTGCAATAACATTTTGACATAATCAAATTATATACAATAATATATATATATACATATATATTTATATGTATATATATATTATTGTATATAATATGTATATATATGGAATTGTGACAATATTATAAGTATTTGTATCCAAAACTGTTTGTGTAATGTATATTTATGAATAATTGACTATTCTGTTATTTCAGCCTTTATCATTGGGAGCTCAATTTCTTACGGAGAGTGCTCTCCGGAGATGGGAGGAATGTAACACTAAGCTGGTGAAATGGGGACCTCATGCCCAGGTGGAGAGTATTAATGCACAAAATCGTTTAAAAGTTATGGCTGCTCTATTCTTTATTTTTAACAGCCAACTGAGCCTCTTACCAAAATTCTCACTAAGACATTTCTGTATTGCTGCATCACGGTACGTTTTATAGCTTAACTAGCTGTTACATTCGGTTCTACTCGCGAAATAACGATTTTTTACTATTTATTACAATATAGCCTATATTAATTGGCATAATGTAACATTTAAACAAAATTTCAGTAATATTTTTTGTGTTTATGTAATACAATCTATCCTTTTTATATTAAGAATATTAGTATAAAATAATAAAAATATTTTTTTTAGGATAGTAACACAAGGTTTCAACAAGAAAGCTGGTACAAAATCAGTACAAAGAATACCAGTGTCTTCAAACTTCATGTTAGAAATGATAGAGGGTTCATATTTCGCGATGTTCAACGAGTTCTACACCCTGGCGCTGCAGGCGGTCAAGGACATAGACCAGAGAGCCCAATATGAAATGTTACCTGATGTGATGCTGGTTACTAGCGCTGTTATTAATTCATTAATGAACAATCCCTCCGGTTAGTATAAATATTATATATATTTACATATAATTATCCGGACATTCAATTGTATCGGGATTCGCCCAAAACCATTTGCCTTTATTCATGAGCTTCGCATTTCGCCATTCTCACTTCCGGGCAAATTAGTTTATGAAAATAATAAGTAAAGTCGAATTACATGTATAAATCATGAAAGTGTAGTGTTTAGTTATTTCTAATTAATAATTTTTTTAGGGCAACCCTGTGATGGTCCTATGGGTATAAGTGTTGCCCTCTCCCCCGCTACCACTACAGTCACTATGTCCAAATCAATGATTACTAACGCATCGTTTCGAACGAAAAAATTACCAGGTATGTATATACAAGTGAAGAACAAACACACACTCATAATAATATATTTTTGTATAGAAATATTAATTGCGTACGTTTTTTTTTTAATGCAAATATATACTTTCACAACTCAATAATATTAATATTCTTATATACATTATTTAATAAATAAAAAAAAACATTAAAGCGTTTTTAAATAATAACTTACCGTATTTTAGTTTTTTTTTTTAAGAATTGCTTCATTTTCACATACTTCTAGAATTATTTCAATTAAAATATAAAACTGTTGCTTATTCCAAATTAATAAATTTTATATGAAATGAATGAAATCAAATTAAATTTTTAAAAATAAGTTATATATAGTTGACCTTCTTGGAGGTAAAAAAGTTAAATATAACCTCAACTTAACCTTCGGGTGTTCAGGTTTATCTATAAATAAATCAGAAGCCTATTAAATATATATATTATAAGCTTTAATGAAATTCAATGTTTTTATATAGATACCTTTGAAGTGCTGTCTTATCATATTTAATTGATATATATATGAAAATAATAACATATAGTACAATATTACATATAAATTCTTTTGCACAAGTTTTTCTCTTATCTAAAACCTAATGTTTTTGATAATTTAAAAATGTTGATAAAATTTTAGCGCCCTTTTTTAATATTGTCAAGTATCATAAAGGAAAAGGTAAAACATACCACATATTTATATTTTACTTGCAGATGTAAGACCAGATTAGTTTTTGTGGCGATAAATATAAAATAAAAATAAAAAAACTGACCTTATTCCTCTCCTATTCCTCAATTTTTTGTTTATTTTCTGAAGGTACGCTCTGTCAAATACTTCATCAAATATAATTTATATAAATACGCTTAGGAGTGAATATTAATATAGAAAAAACCCGTTATTTTGTAAATTAATTACAGAAAGGTCCTAATTACTATAATATTATTACATAGATTTCATTGAAAGTTTTGATTTCCAGATGATATTCCCATCCAGGCAGGTCAAGCGGTTCCAACGGACCCTGACATGCTCACGGCCATTACGGAGGAAGGTGAAGACGCGCCCATACAACGAGGAGCTGTGCGAAGTTCTAAACCCAGACATGGCGCATTCGCGGCACTCACCAAAAAGAAAGACACCAAGGACAAAGCTGGCGAGAAAAAAGTCACCGTCCAACCCACTAAGGGTATCTGGAATTCCCTCAGCGGAGGAGGAGATATGGTGGACACTAATCCAGATGTCTTCGATGGCAATGGAAGTTTGAAAGATGAGATTTCTATGACATCAGTCCAAAACAGTACCGAGAATTCAGATTCGCGATCTCAGGTGACCACCGACTCCTTGGACATGGAGACTCCTCGCTTTGCAGCTATGCAAGTTAGCTCAGTGTGATACCTCTTAGTTCATAGCATCTGTACTTACTAGGTGTATTAGATGAATTTGTTTTTGGTGTTTGGTTGAGAGTTCTATGAGCTAGTTGGCTAGTACATAACTGTTGAGTTCAATTTCAGTGTCCTTGGGGCGTTACTTGTTATAAATGTTGAATTTTAAATTACCTGTTGTATGTATTTAATAAATTATTCTAAATTAATATATTCTTCCCCGAAAATTTGATTTTTTTTTGTGATATTATTTTTATTCCTGGTACGAGATGTAAGCAATATTCCTAATATGTATGACTTCACCATACAATAATTAATTGTAAGGATTGTGTCGCTCGTCCGATGTCGAATACCCTATAAAAGTACCCCCACGTAGTCCTCGGATGGTGCTAAACATACAATCTGTTGTAATTTTCGACCATGGCTTGTGTCCGCCTACTAGACTAAGTCGCGCCGACGTAATACGGCCATATAGTCATATTCTGATATTTAAACGTTTCAGTGTTCAGGGTCACACAGATAGCAAACTTTATGTTCTTGAAATAACTCAACGGATTCCAGGTGTCCGTAATTAAGCTATGCAAACCATACTGCATGCATTCATAAGCGCACATACATATACAGCATACCTCGCTTTTTGTGAAATGGGTAAATATCAGAATGAGTCCCTGGACTCACCAATTAGTTTACAGAATAGGGAAGTTTCGTCTTCACAAATTCGAAGACGAAGTGCGTGCACCGCTAAAACAGTCAGCCTGTGATCGCGGCCGGTGCTATTCGACAGGTTAGGCAAAAAAAAGTATATAATACCTATTTATTAAAGCGCTAATTTCCTTAAATAATATTATAATTATTATAAAACGCGATAGATTAAAAGTTAGTAAGGCAGATTGTAATCAAACGCAAAACAAATTTAAAGGTTAAAAAACCCTATTATCAAAAGTTGTTATCAATAACAAAGCAAAAGCAAAAGCAATGGCTTTTAATGTAATTCCAGAGTATAATCATTATATATATAAGTATTCCTTCAGCAGGTCATCAACAATCGTATAGAAAGTATTTCGTCAAAATATTTAAAATCTATTAAAATGAGTACTTTACTATTTGTAAGTTTGTCCTTAGCTTTATATGTATCATGTTATGCGGATGATTTGATTGTTGGTACGGTGTCTAATAGTCAGTTGGTTTGGCAACATAGAGCTGAATATAATGCATTTCTATTCGGAAAAAGAGTCAAAGAAATCGTCTATGCAGATCCAGAACTACAAATCATTAAGGTGAGTTAATTCACTATATTTCTTTGTGTTGTTCATAGCTATCGAGAATTTTTAACGATATATCTAGGAAGAAGAGGTCATGCCTTTAATATTATATTTAGATAAAATATTGTAGCATCTTATATAATAGGACTTGAGCCCGTCGATTATTTCTAGGTATCTTTACACCATTTAAATTATAAAAAAAGAAAATAATTTCCGAATTATTTTTAGTAGAAATAAATATTTTCTTTTAACAAAAATTACTGTGTCGATCTAAACCATTTTGAAAAATTGAGCAATGTCATTGAGATGAATGTTAAAAAATAATGGTCTATGATTGAATCCTTGAAGTACCCCAGAGGAAAGTAAAATAAAATATAATTTGAATCCTTTTATAATAGTTATGATACCTTGGCTGAGGTTGGTAAGGTAAAACTGTATCCATCGCAAAAGTCACCGTGCACACCAATGTATTTTAATTTTTAAAAATTACGAAATGAGATATCTTAACAAAGAACTTGGCAAAATCAGTATAAAAGGCGTCAACTTGAAAACCATTGTCCATAGCACTTGTGACAAATCAACAAAATTACAGAAATTTGATGTGTTGATTTTCCGTTTCTAACTTACAGTTGCTGGGTGAAAATAATTGGTATAATTATGATATTACATTTAATCCTTTCAAACATCTTAGGATCGCAACTTATATTCGAAATAATCTACCCAAACCATTTAAGAATATAACGGGAATCCAATCTGGACCACAGACTTTGTTTGTATTAAAAATTTTATAAAATTTGTCTACCATCGACAAATATTAAAAACAGAATCTCTTTTCTGCTGTGTGCCATAACCTTTTGGCATATTGTATTGTAGATCACAGTGAGATATATATCTTTGTATTATAAATGTCAAAATATTTGTAGTAGTATAAAATTTTCAAAGTTCTATTAGAAACACCAAAATTAGTACATTAGAATTACATTAAAACAAGAAAAGTAGAGTTTTTAATTTAAGCCAGCGGTGAACCCATGTCAGTTCTTTCAAAATATATTGACAATATTTAAGTTATTTTAAAAAATAATGTATATTTCTAGGCCATAATAGTCAGAGACGTAGAACGCACGAAAGCTTCAGCAAACATTACATCCGGCGGTGTGGGGACCAGCTTCTGTAGCATCCGTCTAAAGAGTGAACATGGCCGCAGACTTAATTACCAAATAGAAATGTATGTTTAAATTACCTGAATTAAAGTCTATAATTATGTATAAAAATAAATATACATTTTAAAACAACACCTTTTTTTATTGTTACAATTAAGTGTATTGGGGGCGTTATTGTTTCTAATATATATAAATGATTTATATAATATAATTAAACTTGAGTGCCTATTATTTGCAGATGATGCCACAATTGTCGTTATGTATAAAAATAAATTTAATTTTTATTACTAAGTAAATCATTCCTTGACAAAAGCGCAATTATCTAAAAATTTATCTTTCTAAAACTCAGACAACAATATTACAAAAATGGAAAGCTATTATTAATAATATTAGATAATAATCAGAAATGTAAAATCGACAAATTGTTTTAGGTATCATATTGGATAATCTATGTAACTGGAAGACTCCAAGAAATATTTCATAAACTATATAAGGATTATAAATTTGCTCGTTGGTTTTGACCAACTGACCATTTTCTTTGTTGAAAATGTTTTTGAGTTCTTATAAGTATTTTGCCCAAAATTATCAACATTATTTGTTATTTTTTGTTTTTTTTTCCGTTGGAAAAACCTGTTACGGGTTACGGGGGTGATGTGGGACTACCCGGTAGCATAGAGGATGCTGGCATTTTTAAAGCTACCCACTAAAAAACCAACGGTTGCCCTCTGCGCCGTAATGGGACGTCATGGGATCGCGTTAGCACACATCCTCACCCTCCCCTCTTACCAGGCACTACAACTGGGGAAGGAAGCAACGGGCCTATTCCTGCCTCCTTCTGCCCAGTTTCCCCCTATGGGGCGGGCCAGCGGACGAGGCTGACTCCCTGTCCCGCTCCGTGGCTTCCTTTGCGGCGATAATTTGCTCGCAGAAGGAGGCCATTGCAACTCAGCCCCTCTCGCTGCCGATCATAGCGCTAATAACGCGCGGCAGCGAGAGGTCCCTGCCAATCACGCCCACCAGTTCAGTGTGCTGGTGGTCCCAACATTATTTGTTATTTGTAATATACCTTGAATTAATTTATTGACCGTATTAACTTAGACGATTGTTGATTTTATTCATTATCGCCAATGTCTCTGGGGCTACGAAGTTTAATTATTAAGTCATTTTTTCCTTCCTCATTTTCAGTTTAAATGTGTCTTTTTGTGAGCATAACAATTTAGAGGTGGATAGTCGAAACCTTGATTTGAATTTGGATTCCCTAACAGGGTCTCTATATTTAGACAAAGTACTTTCCAGGTCGATTGTTTATAATTGCAAGTCCTAAGACCTATGCGGATGATAATAAAATCTTTATAATTTTTATTCGATGGCTCATCATGCGATATATGAAGGTGAACTATGTCCTCAGTGAAAGCTGAAGATATTACCGACGTTTACATGCTTCAGTAACATTTTGAATTTTAAGATGTTGAAAATACGAAGGTCGTCTTTGCAATTATTCCGGCACGTAAGGCATTTCTCGATTTTCAGCTTCTGGGATCATTAATTAATATAATTTTTTATAAGTATAATATTGTCATTTGATATTTGGTTGCTAAGCAAAAGTAAATACAACTGATTTTTAACTAGTGAACTTTTTTTCAACTAGTGATTTTCAACTAAACAACTTCTCGATTTTCTTAATCTAATTTTTAGGAGGTATCACATATATAAAAACCTAATTGTATAGATATAGTTATAGCAATGAGAATTTTAATCTGATTTTCGATAAGTTTTTTGTGTATTTTTTTTTGTCAGGATGGGAACAGACCCTAAGCGAAATCTGTCTCCACAAAAATTTGCAAATAAATAGTTTTAAAAAATGGAGAATTGCAAATATGACAGCTAGCTCAATTTAAGCATCTGTACTTTTTACTTACTAGGTATATTAATTAGTTTATGGTTGTTGGTTGAGAGTTCTATCAGCTAATTGGCTCTTACATACGAATAATTGTGTTGGGTTCGATTCGAGTTATAATTTAAAATGTTGTATGTATTTAATAAATTAGTCTCAATGAATATATTTTTCCCAGAATTTTTATTTTTGTATTATTTTCTTGATAAAATTTTGATTTCGTAGAATATACATTGTCTCGTGTTTTACCCTATTGTACAAGATGTAAAAAATATGAATAATATTCATGACTTTACAATACCCATTATCAAGAGCTGTTATCAGTGACACATTTTGTTCTTAATGAAATTTCCTCATGAGTCTAATCATTACTTAACAGACGTGTTATTCCCCGCTTCACCAGTTCATCAACAACCATAGCGTGAGCAGTTCTATCTAAATCTCTTAAAATGAAATCTTTATTATTTGTTAGTTTGTTTGTAGTTTTATGTGTATCATGTTATGGCGAGGATTTGATAGTCGGTTCAAGCTATAATGGTAGAATGATTTGGCAACATAAAGCTAACTACAACGCAGTCCCATTCATGAAAAGAGTCAAAGAAGTCTTCTACTCAGATCCAGGACAACAAATCATTAAGGTTAGTTTATTTACTTTAGGTACCTAGAACCATACAATAAATTATGTATAAGAAAAAGAGGTCATGCCCTTAATATTATATTAAGATAACGAATTGTAACATCGAATAAAACAAAGTCAATTGCTATCTGCTACATTACTGGCTTCGATCGCCTTTTAAAACTAACAGTAGTTATAAAAATATAATACAATAATAATACATGATAATGCAGAGTTCTAAACAATTAATATATTTTTTTTTATTGGCGCATGCGAATATCGAAGTTTTGTATGGTAAGAGCTTAATGTTAGCATATTTTTTGACACAAAATTTTCTAAATTCTACGGAAAACGTTGTTTTGTATTAAGCCAGCGGAAACCCATGTAACATCTAATAAAATTTATTACCAATATTTAAGTTATATTCAAATATAATATATATTTTTAGGCAATAGTAGTCAAAGACCTAGATCACACGAAAGCTTCAGTAGCCATTACAGCGGGCGGTGTCGGATCCATCTTCTGTAACATCCGTCTGAAGAGTGAACGCGGCAGCGGACTCAATTACCAAATAGAAGTTTATGTTTAATTTACCGATATGACACTCTGTATGTAAAACCAAATAAATACTTTGATACAATATATCTCTTTTTTATTCTTAACCACTGTTAGTTTCTGCATAATTACTTTTCTATAAACCCGTTATGTAGTTAATTTCGTATCAAATCCGTCGTTTCGTATCGATAACAAAACTTGCGTCTAAGTTAAATCAGACAGTACCGTGCTAGTTTAGAAAATTAATACTCTTATTATAAGGATGCAATATCTGTATAACAATGTACAGAATTTGATAGATTCATATTCGAATATTATAAAATTCAAAACAATAGTTTTTAAATTTTGTATTGTTGTTTGTCTTGATAAATTTTGATGTTAAACTTTAATTTGACTCTCGCTTGTTCTGGCATGTTTAAGGTTCTCCGTTATTTTTAATTTTATTTTAATGTTTTAGGATTCAGGGAAACGTCAGGCCTTTCTTTTAATTTGCCATGAAATACCTTTTACTATTAATGGATTGTGTCATTTATGTTTGTAAAAAAAGAAGACACAGATCTTAGGAGTTGTGATGAAAAAGCTATCGGCCTTAGAGTCCTTGGTGAGATTATTTTTTTTTTTGGAATAAGGACGAAAACGGCTTTTCTGAATGCTACCAATATTTGATTTCTTGACCAGTTTTTTCGGTATCCAAGAATTTTTCCGATTTTTTATAAAAATTATCGTCGAATAGTAATAATCTAGTTCTTAGTATATTCTATGTAAGAAATATCAAGTTGTAATTAAAGTTAATAAGAATATCTATTAGTTCTAAAGATTGATGGGTTGGATTAAAAAACAATAAAAAGACAAGTTTTTATTCCTATTACTTCTTTTATACTTTATATTTTCTTTACGCTAACCTTTTTTCTTTTTTTTAAATATCTTTTGAGTAGTTGATAGGATTTTTATCCAAGTCCACTTCTTGTGTAATTTTGACCAGGCGGTTAAAATTATTTAGTATTTATTATTTGTTTATTATTATGGCCTTTATAAATAGTGATCGGGAGTCTTAATTGATCATTGCGCATGGCTTACCTTACAAAGTTTTTTTTTTATATACCTACGACTTTAAATTAAGGCATGACTCCATTCCACCTAATGGAAAGTAAAAATATGGTAAGAACTTAAGGCGCATTTACGTAATAAAAACCTATGCACTCTGGCTTTGAAGACAACCAAATTATATTCTTCGCTATGCCAATTAATAAGATAAAGCAAAACGCCTCGTTCATGCAATTCTACGCCTATTTGTACTTAAGACCAGGCTGCATGGTGTAAAAGCCTTTGCCTGTCCTCTGAAGGACTAAAAGTTAAAAAAAATCTATATGCAAAGCTGCAGAAATGGTTATTTTTCTTTGTTTTATTGTATACAGACGAAGTCACTTACAAAGGTTGCGTAATCAATTTGTCTAAGAATAAAAACCTAGTCAACAATTATTATGAGTCTATGTTAAGACTCATTTTAGTTATTTTTTTAGTTCTATATAATGGATTAGTATGTTTAATTTTTTTTTATTTCACTGTTACGGCGTATTTAGATAATTTTTCTTTGATCAATGTTTTTGCCGATAAGTCAAAGTTCTTATTTAGTTTATCTTAAAAAAAATTTAAATACTTCATAAAAAAAGAAGGTAATATCAAAGTTTTATTTATATTGTTACAGTTTTAGTTTGATCATTCTTAGAATACAGATAGAGAGACGGCAGTTATGAGATATATACAGAAACTAATAGTGCCTATAGTAATTACTACATAATAGAATAATAATAGATTCCTAAAAACGAACATAATCATTTTAAAAGGAAGATATTATTTTAAACCAAAATGTAGATACCTATGCGCGAAATTTTTTATAAGAAGGCCGAATTCTATTTAATGTTTTTGCTGGTCTCTATATAAACTGTTTTTTTAATTTATTTATAATAGGCAGGTAATAAGAGTATAGTATTGTTAACTTCTTTCTGGGTGCTAAGCAAAAGTAAATAACACTTACATCTCGTCTACCCGTGAACACGATTGCTGCACAGCATTCGAATCGTCGGGTTAAAATTAAATTATACCCGAGTTTTAATCCATTAAAATTAGTTTTTTTTCAAAAGTAAATAAATCTGAGTCGTAACTAATTTATTAAACTCACTACTAGTACTACTTGCTACTAAGCAACTGAAAAATTTTCTTAATCAATCGTAATTCATAGTAGGTATCACATATATGTGAATACTAACTGTATAACTATATGTTATCGCATTTCAATAACATATATTTATACAGTTAGGATAATTTTGTTTTTTTTACTTTGTGCATAAAAGTTTGTGTTTTGACTGAGTAGCAAACGACCAGACAGTGATGTTTTTGTCTATGTAAATTTGCAAATATTGATATTTTTGAAGAATGGAGAAGAATGAAGAAAGATGGAGAAGGAAGAGGAAAGGTTATTAGCCAGGGATCTAATAAACACCCTATAGAACATAATTAACTTAGTTACTTCTCGCTCGTTTTTAGTGCGAGGTTTTGATCCAGCAAGCCCGTACGAGCTGCAAAAAAAATAAAATTAATAGCCTAAAAATTAGTGTCCCATATGCTGCCAGGTAGACCCACCCACACAACCCCTCAGCGATTACCCTTTTAGGAGCGACGGGGTGTTTGTATTTTTCCAAACAAAGGTTCTCTCTAAAACTAAAAATACTCAACTCAGTAACGTATTTTGAGCTCAATATAAACTTAATACTGAACTCTTAAGTACATCGTGCTTAATGTTAACTTAACAATTTATATCTTATCATGACCTTATTAGTCTAAAAAACAAACAGTTCTTGACAATCATAAGCAAGTCAAGTAGTTATAAAGAAATATATCTATTATCTGAAAGGGATTTCAAAACATTGATCAGATGAGTCACTCTTACAGTTAATATTTAATGTTGTGACAAATCTTAATATTTTTCTGTAGGCAGGTACTTTTACGTAGGTATGACTTGAATTGGATTCAAAATTATCTATATATGAATGTTTAGATGAGTCATAGCCAAAATTAGTGATGACATTAGATGAATAAGTTTATTACCTATATTAAGTATCTATTTATTTCCCGCCGATTCGTTCTTGTATTGCTTGTTTTTTTTAGATACATTTCTAGGTTTTGTTTTCGAGTTGATGAATCAGGAGATTAAAAAAATTAAAGTTTATCGTAAAAAGTTTAAAGGACCTTTTTGGAGAGACTTACGAAGAGATCAGTCATCGTACTCACATAAAAAAAATATGAAGGTGAATCCAATTAGGAAAGTTATTGATATGTAGATAGATTTATTAATTATTTAATTAATGATATTTTAATTTATTCATTCATTAATTTATCTCAATTCTATCTTAAAAGATAATTACCTCCTTAGGTGATAAAGCCTAGCAGTTATTTGACCGAAGCTTGTATACGTTTAAGGTACTACTAACTTTATAGTACTCTTTGTTACCAACCCAAAGACCAGTTTGTAGTAGATGTTATAGCTATTTCGTGCGATGAATAAGAAAGCTGAAATACCTTTAAACTCTTTACTAATATCTAACACACTACTCAGGTACTATAAATTGAAACATCTGCTTGATTGCCAACCTGTTTCGTAATTGTATATATATTTATATATCGACGCCTGAAAGTAATCAATCAATTAATCAATCAATCAATCAATTGTCGTAACTCAAAAATGCGAATAAAACTCAAAAATGCGAATAAGAGATAAATTACTTATTCGAATCACAAAAAATACTGCATATAATGATCCGAGTTAAAATTTTCTACGAAATTCTTTTGCTTAGATACGTTGTTGGTTTTTTGTAAATGTTTCAAAATTTTATAGTTTTTTGCATTTGGTGTAAAGTTTCATTTTTCAAAGATGGCGTTGATTTTTAGATTATTAAATAAAACTCGGTATATAATTAAGATAATTCCAATGTCCTTTAACTCTATACCGTGGTATAACAAACACATCTCGTCTATGGAAATCGTAGGTGTTGCCAAGTGAGATATTGTCCCTGCATCTTGAATTTTCAATTTGAAGCACACTTTGCATCTTACTGGGATGGAAGCTGTCTGTTCTTCACTTTTCATTTCATTGATAAGTATTGGAAGATTTGCAGCACATATCCATAGATAAAACATACCCACTGAAAAAGAATAAACAAAACCATAGCTTTAGCACCTATTTTTTGTAATTTAATTAATTTTGTAGCGTATTAGATTAGTTATTATTCTGACATAAAAACAACTTCAAATAAACAAAAGTTTTATATTCTCATATGAGGTGTGGTTGAAGGAAGACGACAAAAATTACTTTTAAAGTTAAACCTGAACTCACATAGAGAAAATCCGCTTGCAACACTAGCGCCGATCACGAGACCAATATCCATGGTATTTTGTTTAATGACAAGTAGCCATATTATAACAATAATAGATAAGACGATTAGACGTAAGAACTCCATCAAAATGAAACCGACCATTAACGTATTGTTGCACTACAAAAAAATTGGGAAAAAAGTATCCAGTTAGAGCCACTCGTAACTCTGTGAAGCCTTCGCGTAATTTTATGGTTTATGAAAAAAAAATTTAATATAAATTTTTTTTTTTTTCTAAACATTTAACTTAAAAATATTAGTCCTCTCCACCAGGAATTTCGAAATTATTTTGGGCTAGTGCAGTTTCAGAAATCGAACTGGTACTTCAGATAGTAACGGCTAAATAACTTTCAAATCCTATTTTTTTCTTATAATACTTAACACTTTAAAAATGTACGGTTGGTAAAGTGCGTAAACTTTATATCGTTTTTTTCATCAAAATTATAAACATTATAATACTTATAACCAGTAAGAACATATAATACAAGTTGTAAGTTAAAATGTTCGAATAAAAACCTATGTTACTAAATCGATTTAGGTATCGATTTTTAGACTTAGTCCTTAAATTTAATTCTCATTGAATTCGACCTCTAGAACACAATTTCGATCCCAAAGGGTCGTTATCGAACATTGGAAATTCCTGATCCAACAATTTTAAGTTTTCATATTAAAACAATTATGAGTGTGAAGGAAATGTAAATTATTATAAATTCACTGACGTACCTTAAATGCTCCATAAATATATACGATACAAACAGTAATATAAATACATAAAAGAGTTATGTAAACTGTTATGTAAGTTTCAGGATCTGAAAAAAATAAAAAACTAGTTATACGTAAGAAATATTTTAAAAATTAATAATTCAATTTACCTTCTTTAATTTTTTCTAGAAAACTAGTGACGTATATTAAATTAATGTTTTCCATCATTTCGTTTATTTGTTGTTTCACATTTTCGGGTTGTGTATATCCTATGCAACAGACCACTAAAACTATTATCGCGTGAACCTTAAAAATAAGTTGTAATTAGTTTATACACATACTAAACAATTAAGCCCCCTGTATTTTCAAAAACTTAAAACTACTGAAACGTATTTTTATACGGTTTTCACAATAGGTAATGGTCCTGAGGACAGTTGAGGTGTATAATTTTTTATGGTGTTTAAAAAATACTTAAATATAACGATAATTGTCGAAGAAGTTGTGAGAAATATTGCTTAAATATATAATACACAATTGAGAACATTCTAAGTAAAAATTAAGTATTAAAAAATGGATCATTTATACCATGATGAGCGCGGACAAAGCTTCTGGTGACTACAATATGAATAAAAAAATCTAATTTACGTACAATTGAAAAGATTCCTATAATAATTCCCCCCAATCGAAGTGAAAACCAAAAACAGCAGCTGTATACAAACGCCATTTTGTCACTTTCTCCTTTTTACCAGTCAAATATTGAAAGTACCATCGATTGTATGAGAAGCTTTAACCCACTAAATTAGAAAAACCGTTAACTTTTAGGTTCGCGTGTTGGTCTTATTGATCCGTCCTCGTTGTAACATTATGTTCCATTAAATATAATTACTACAAATTATACATGACACACGATAAACACGCTCGTATACAAAAATAAAATGTACATATATATTATTTTGGGGTATAATTGCATAATTATGACGATTTACTTATATAAAATAATGTAAGCCGATATTGTCTGTGATTATGGAACGATAGCTGCACATAAAAATCGATTATGGTCTCATTTTAAAAAACTTCAGCCGTGTGCAAAATAACTTCATTATTTTGGCGCCAAATGTTGACGTCACTTGCAGTGTACATTGAAATAAAATCAAAACCTGTCAAATTCATTAGCCAACATCTTTTATGGTATTGCATAAATACGAAATACTAATATATTCATTGTAAATATTAGGGAGTTTTTAAATAATATTATTTTTAGAATAAATAAAACAAACAATACAATTAAATTTGTTTATTTTTCTCGCAGTGCTCATTACTTGCTGACAAAAATGACACAATATATTGAGAACAAGTTAATAATTATGTATTTACAGTAATGTTGAAATCAGTATTAAGAATAAAGTAATGGCACTCAGGTGACATTAAAAATTTTAAGTGCTGATCAAATCAACGTAAAATTAAAAACAAGTAACTGTTTTAAAAGCTTTAATAAAACAGTTAATTCAAAAACAAAATGAATTTTAAAGAAATGCAACATAAATTAAGTACCTAATGAACAGCAATGTATTATTTTGACTAATTTATAATCACACTTGCAATTTGTTATGTTGCTTTTTTTATATAATTTATTAAATCTACAAATCTAAATATTAGGATGAATTTACTGATAACGGTAAATCATTCGAAACCCCCACAAATCTAAACTATTATGTATAATATCCCGCAGATACCAATTAAAAAAATAAAAAAATATATATTTTTTACTGGTTGTTTTATTATTGAATTTTATTCCTCACTAAAAAAGTACTTAGAATTTATTAACAATTTACCGATATGTAATAGATTAACAAAAATATTTTTTAAAGACTAAAATGTATTGTGATAGCGTGGTTATCTACGCTAGTACTGAGCAGTTACACCTAATTGTAGTTCTCATTAAGTCAAAACAGACTAAATTTAAACTAATTTATTAGCATACCTTTTTGGCATATTTGTGTAAAAATTTAAACTATCAACCACATATCAAGTCTTCACTCCCATCGCTAGATGCTGGTACAGTCAGCTGCAAAGTTCGATGACCATATTAAATGTTCAAAAATAGCTATACACCATATCATATCAAAACTGCTAGACATGATAAAGGTCAATATTGAATGAACATCATTAGAGTTCAAATTACCTAAATATCAAGTTGACAAATTCATCAAACACATGTGTTCATAACAGATTTTATTTAATTTAACGTATCGTCTGTCCTTATTCTAACGGACAATAGATAGAAAGGTATTACTAACATTACCACTTTAAAAATACATTATTTTTATAAGGAAGTGGATTTATTAATAAGAGTAATGTAAGTAAAACTAAATCATCTATAATGAAATTAATAATTAAACAAAATTTTTAAATTATTAATGTAATTTTTGTAATGTGTTATCACTGTTTTAAAACTGAAATGCGGAAAGAACTGCTATATTCTTTATCTCTCTTTTATTCCGTGACAATGATAAAATTATAAATTTGTGTCAATTATAATTTGAACACTAATGATGTTCATGCAATATTGGCATTTGTCATGTTTATCAGTTTTGGTATATGGTGTATAGCAATTTTGAAACTTTAAATATTGTCATCGACTTTTGAAGCTGACTGTACAATCCAAGCTTTGACTAACTTTAAAAACTTAATATAAAGGATAATGCAGACAGAGCTCAAGGCTTGTATATAAGTAAAGTTCCGCCAAAATCTTTGCTAAAACATACAATTTAGAGCCAATATAACTTCTGTGACATTATATTGACTGAAATGTGGTATCAATACAAGTAATTTCCAATGCTCGATATTGAGATCATAAATCGGGCGTGGTATTGAGCGAGTTCAAACTCGTATCAGGATCCTTATTCGCTATGACCAGACGAACATGTACCGTAACGCGTTACGAACAATTTATAGAATCGTATTCTCTATGCCCAATCTAAAAATTTTAAAACACATTGTCATGTGTTATGCATTTAAAAAACATAGACAACTTATTTTATGGCATACAGAATACTATTCATCAATTCCACACCATAATACGTTTATGAATCCTGTATGTTTATAGCACGTTGTGACGTCACTTTTTATGTCGTAGCGAATAAGCACCCAGCTCATATTAAAATCATGAGAAATTAGAAAAAAAAAATAATAAAAAGCAAAAACTTATAACTAAATTAAGTATTTTTTAGACAGTACTAAAATTTACAGTGACAGAACTAGATTACATTAAGCAAACTAAATAAGTTGGAACATTACTCGTTAAATAGTTGAGTAGGTATCATTTGGATCGAGTTAGTAAGCTGTTAGTTTAACTGTATGTTAAGGATTGAGGTACTCCATTCACAGTCTTTGATTTCAGGACCCCATTTTCGTAGGACATTACGATCTCTCGACCATTCTCCATGACCCTGGAATAAAAGAAAATATTTAGTAACCAACAAAATTTTAAAAAACTTTTAAAACGTGTATTGTATTACTTTTACAGGTTTTTTTTGTATATATTTCATTTTCGTGATTCTTATCTATTATATATATTTCTTAAGCAGTACTCATTAAATACTATCAATATGGGAATTACTTTCAAACACATTTGGAGTCCTTATGGATTTTAAACCAAGTAATTAGAAGTCATGCATTTTTCTCTATGCAAATATTACATAGAATCATTATATAAAATCATAATATATAATAAATAAAAAATAATACAAACTTTTTAGTAGTAATCTTTTTTCCGTTAACAATCCTAGTGGTAGTGGTGGTGCTCCTCATGTTGGCGCTGCCGGGACCCGCCATGGCGCTGTTGAAGGTTGAAAAGGAGGTGAAGGTGTTCCCGTTAGCGTGTCCGAAGATGTCATCGAGCCCCTGCATTCCGAAGCCGAAGGGACTGAACAGCGATGACGTCAGCGACGTGCCGGCGGCGCGACGCCCGCCGCGGCCGTGACCGTTCATATCTGAGAGAAAAATACTTATAATGTAATATAATCGTACTTATATAATTTATATGGAACATATATGTATGTAGCCAACACGTTATAGCTTTGGTTGCGAACCGTTAATCCGCTATTATCTCTTACTGCACTAACATACATATACTTATTACGGTTTACGTAAATACCTTTTATTAGAGTGAATTAATTACAATAATCGATATATTATACAGATTTTAAAATTGGTGTCTTTTATGTTATATCCTTAACAGACAGTCCTTAAGTGAAATTCATACAAGCATCTGTTTTGCCATATTCAAGATAATCTAAAAAACACACACCGGTGTGTTAGCCGCAGCCTTGATTAACTAAAATTTACGCATCTATTGTGATCAAACCGCAGTCTTCTTATACAAAGAAAATACACAAACGTCGTGAGGCCTCAGTGCACGTATAAAAATAAATTATTGGTGTTTAAAAAATCATGTTTGTTCATTCAATTTATTTATAAAAACATTTTATTCTTTAAAAGAGATTTTTATTTAATTTTATCTCTCTCTCTCTCTTTTTAAAAAATTTTCATCATATTTACTAAGTTTTTTAGATATTTCAGTAACAAAAACAATAAGTATATTACCAGCAAATAACTCGCCAAACGCAGATCCGCCGAAGAATTCTCTGAACACCTCTTCAGGATCTCGGAATGTGAAGGGAAAGCTGTGGTAGCCGAAGTCATAATCTTCGTCGGAGGCAGAGTGGCGCCCCCTGCTGCTGTTCAACCCCTCCTTCCCGTACTGGTCGTATACCCGACGTTTTCTTTCTGGTAATGAAAACACTTTTTTAGTACAAACTTCAATATGTAACAGCAAAATAAGCAGGCGATAAAAAACAACTCCGTATATCTGAAATGAATGCGATAAATACAGTTAAGCGTTACTCAGTTACACGAAACGAAAATCTCTGGTACATTCTTGAGTTACATTGATAAGGATTAAGCAAATTTTATTAAACAAGCTTATATGTTGGACATTTTTAAACATGTTAAGATAATAAAACTTAAGTAAATGTAGATTTAAAAAATTTCGATACGAGCAGGATTGTAACCCGCGCCATCTTGGAACCGGAACATATATTTATTAAATTTTGAAACAAGTCACAGGTCCTAGAAGTCGTGGATTCCGATGTTTGCATCGATTTTTTTTTCTATATATTTTTTTAAAAATAATAATTTAAAAAAAGTTAAAACATTTTGAATACTGAATATTATTAGACACTTTAATTCAATAACAAAATATTTTAACTTTAAAAATAACTTTCTTCATATACTTAGTAAGTTATAAAACTGCTATTAGTTGATTTTACGAAAAATAAATTATTAATAATAAGATACAAATATTAGTATTAATATTTTCCACACAACTCGTTTTGTTAATAGTAAGTGGGTAGCTGCCAAATAACTCCTCTAATATGCTTAGGTATTAGGCATTAGTCATTTGAATATTATCGATGTATTACATGCTACTTAACTCAAAATACATTTATCTTTACTGGGTATAGAAAAAAATACTGCCACAAATTATAAAAATGTCAAAAATACCGAGTAAAGATAAAATAACGACAATATTCAAAAAAAGTATAACCCTGATGTAAATGAAAAACTACCAAAAAAACGATGGAATGGTGTGTCTCCGAAAAAACCTTTGAAGCTAAAGTGACGGTGGCCATTCACTCCGTTCTTGCTTTGATATCTGTGACTGTAGTGACCGGAACCACGAGCATCGTATAATTTCCGCTTGTTTTCTACCCAACAATAAAATTATGTTGTACACTTCTAACTTGTTATTTCTAACGTGCTCTAGAGTTAAAATACTATTTACTACAACCAGCCTATATAATGAATAACAATTAAATAAAGCGCACATTTTGTAATACTGTTTCAAACGTTATTTTGTTCTTCATGTCTTTATTGCCTATGAAGATGCCGCATAAATTCGAAGAATTTTACAAGCAAAGGTTTGTTTGTACCTTTGCTTGTAAAATTCTTAAGTAACAGTTTAAATACTGTTACACATTAGAAATCTTATTTTGAATTATTTTAATGAATATATATGTTATATATTAAAAATATATATTTTATGATAGATTACGATAAATAGTAGGTTTTATTACTTTTCAATATTCCAAATATTCAAAACATGATAGTTTCAATACTTTAGAAGGTACATCTATGAAAAAGCTTAAATAGTTTGTCAAAAAAATATATAAATATTAAATAAGTATAAAATATACTCGATCCCACGCGTTACAATAATTTATCAAGTCCGTTTAACAATAATGTCACAACTAAACCGAACGTACGTCGTCAATTACAAGCACAATACATAAATAGTTACCCTAAAAAACCAATTGAAAGGTCATTGTGACAGGTTGGTCAATGGCTACGGTTCACCGCAAATCCATCATGGAGGCACGTACTACGAATATTTGAATCGTAATCAACTATAACGACTAAATTTATTTAAACTTTTGTGATCTTTGATTATAATATATTTTGTATTATATCATTAACCGGCTGTATTTACATAAATAACTTCGGAATTTGCCCGAGTATGGCCGAATCGCAGCTACAATTAAACAAATCATGACGCGCTCCCGCCATTTTCAAAGTTCATGAATATGTTTTCCAAATGGATTCGAAACTAATCGGGTAAATTCCCATTCTATTTATGAGTACGTCCGGAAAATTAAAGTTAATGGTTAGACCTCGCAAGAAGAAATATATTCAAATAATTGTTAACATAATAAAAGATTACAAGAACTACTTATGTAGGTTATTTTTTTCTCATCTTCAATAGAATCAGTAAAAACATGTCATTCAATTACAAACTATAACAGGTTGTATAGAAAGTATTTTCTTATTGAACTGGCATACAAACAACTTTCACATCATAGAATTGATTAGTTCCATGTGTGTTTAACAAAAAACTTCACTTCATTATTTCTAAAGTACGGCAAATTCATAGGAACAAAATAATATAAATCTCTATATAAATTATATAAAAAAGCAATATCATTATGGTATTTGTTATACAAATAATAAAACATAAATATTAAACATCTACTAAATAAATATTAGTTAATTATTGCGACGTCTAAACACCATACGATCCTTCACTATGTATATTATTTAAAATACTGTGGACAATTTTTGAACTAAAATCCATACAAATTAATTCAACTCTAAGGATATGCAATGTTGTATCATGCTTGAAGAGGTTTGTTGATGAGAAAACTAGATAATGTAATTTTAACATTACAGTATAATCATAACATTACAGTATAATATTAATTAATCAAGTAATCTTTGACACTAAATTGAATATATAACTTGCAACTTAGTCACAAATGATTACTCAAGGATAATAAAATTAAATATATATATTTTACCATCTGACAGCACCTCGTAAGCTTCAGATATTTCTTTAAATCGTCTGTTTGCTTCATCTGCATTATCTGGATTCTTGTCTGGATGCCATTTTAATGCTAATTTCCTATAACTGAAATAAAATGCCATCTCAATATAAAAATATTTTGAAATTTATTTCAATTCTTTAAATATTTTGATATACCAACATATGTAAAGAATGATAATAAAAAAATCCAAGGAACTTACGCTTTTTTTATCTCTCCTTCTGTGGAAGTCCGAGAAACACCAAGTATTCTATAGTAGTCCACCATCTCTAATCCCTCAAGGGGCTGATATGCTCTGAAAGATGAACAAAATAAATATGAAACCTACAGACAAAACACACAAAAATAAAACTAATATTTTCAAGGAAAGACAAATTGTAAGAACATTTTTGTTAATAATATATTTAAGATATATTTAAAAGGTTACTCCTCTCACAAAAATGGGGTCCTTTTATTTTCTTTAGAGAATATTGTTTAATTTATAAAAACATTCTATGTGCTGGCTATTCTAAAAATTTAATTATTTTATTTTAATAATATTAAAATTTTATGACATATTATTTATCAAAAAACCTACCTAAATAAGAAAATTGAAAAAAATTATGACAGTGACTTTTTGAGTCACAAACCACAGATTCAGGAACCATATATATCTATAGAACCTTTTTGAAGCTTATACTTATGATAAAATGTCTTAAAAAAATTTTACTCAAAACTATAGCTGTATGGTAAATATAAAAAAAATAGATTTTTCAATCTTAATATGAATTTGTATAATTAAAGATAATTATATACAAATATTTTAGCTACCCAATAATCTAAGACACTTAACTAAGTCATGCTCTAATTATTAAGAAATTACTAACAAGTGTTGCACAAAAATGATAATAAGAAATTTGAAAAACATTGCAACATTTGTTACGTTACAAAAATATTATTTTTTTATGTAAAAATCCCATTTCCTTTTTTTTATGAAAATTTTAAGTTGTGTTACTAATTATTTAATATTAATAATGTGAAAATAAATAAATGATTGCCTCACTTTATCACACATTCTGTTATTAAATTTCTAAGATATGATACCACAAACACAATTGTTGTTCTTTGAATGGATAATACAATGTGTTTAATAAAATGGAATTCATACCAAGTCGCCGAAAGAGTGAGATATATTTTTTATGATTTTCTTATAATTTAAATGGTTATCTTGAAGTCTATTGTAAATTGTACACTGATTTGTATTACAATAATAGATTTTAATGTTTTATATTTGAATAAGCCATATATAAATTACTAAATTTTGATATATTTGTATTTACTGCTGGCTATGAAAACATAAAAAGGTTTCAAGATTTAAGTGGTGTAGAAATATAACTCACAAAACTTTCTCTATTTCAATGTATCCCAAATTCATCAACAAATATAGACTACATTATAAGAAAACATTTTTCATCTTTTAGCATGTTTAAGCTGAAATTTTCTTTCTAGACATTTGAAAGAGCTAAATAGGGCTAAGTTATAAAACATTAACCTTTACCACTTAGTATCACTATACATACCTACTTATTTACTGAACATTAAATTATTCATCATGTTCTCAGATGAATCATCTGACATTATCGGAGACATTAACAATTGTGCACTTCATTATTTGGCTTTAAATTCATTTAATATTAATCATACTTTCATTATATTTAATTTAGAGTATAGTACACTCTGGAAGCAAAGTAAGATGAAATGGCTATATTTCAAATAGATTTACTATATTTTTCAAACTTTTATCAAGCTTTTCGAAACTGACATTTCCATCTAAAGCAATATTTAAAAATAGACTAAATCGTCATAAATAATTACGTAGATCTATAGAAATTATAAAATAATATTCAACACCTACACAAGTATGATGCAGACAGAAATGTTAAAATATGACACAACAATCAACATCTTTGTATAAGACACCTGCTGTTTCGTAATAACTATATTACAAAAACATGCCTACTTATGATTTATTACAAAAATACAAACCTTTATAACATTTGTTTAACTATTATATCCAGTGACGGCAAAACAGGATGATGATATATGCTAGACAAATATATAGCAAACACAATGGTTAACTTGTTATATTTTGCAACTGATTATTTCTTTTTTTGAGTAGTAATCACTAAACTATAATTTCAATCACTTCAAATGCACATGTAGGTAACCGATGATCGATCTTATTCAATGACACTAATGATCGTTCGAAGTAAAGGTACGGAATAATAACACTGTAATCTAATCAGTCCTTTGTTGGCAAAATCACCAGTAACTGGAAAATTCTCGCGAACAAAATCAATACATAGTTGACTAGATCTAGCGGTTGATTTTAAGCTATTGTAATAGTATTGAGTTTAAAAATCTCGTTATTATACCCTAGAATCTTGAACTCTTTAAAATATACTGAGAGTTACAAATGCTATTGTAGCGATCCTGACCTATACGGAACACATTTTATCACCCATTGATTGGCTCAACTTCGAATTTCGATACACTGATGAATCCATTCAGGAGTTATGAACGATGCACGTGTGAACACTACCTAAATAAGATTTAGTCTGTGGATAAAGGGATGAACACATTGATGACTAAGGCATAGTGTATGCTGTGTATATGTAATAGCTAAAATATAATTTCTACTTTTAGACGTGTAATTTGGATTTATTACAAAACTTATATCAAATATGTAGTAATTATGATAATATACAATTTTGAAAGGGAAAGATTAGTATTAAAACAGACATGCTAATAATATTATAACGTAACTAATCCTACGCGACTCTCTATCTTAAATAATCAAATTTCGACACTTGGCAACACAGACATCGTAGGTTTAAAATCAGTGTATTTAATATATACAAAATTAATATAGATCTTAAAATTTAAAATATCGCATTGATTCGTTTTGATAATGTCTACAATATTCTATACCTATGTATATAGTATAAATACATCATTTTTAAGTGATAACTTCTTATAAGAGGGTAAACTTAATGTAACGCGACGTAACTTAACGTAACGCGAGACGGCACCTGAGATGGAGACTGTCTTGCTTCCCTTTCTCTCACGCATACGGCCGAGGCAGCGTTTCCCTCTCACTCTATCCCACAGCACTAGCCGTATTTCGGTATACAGTATAGCCGTATTTTGTAGGATTAAATAATGATACTAATAATTTATTTAATGCAATATAATAAATATAATAAACGATTTTATAAATAAATAACAATATGTTGTTATAAATTTTTACTTGTTTTTATAAGTTGTTTTTATATTAAATTAAATTAAATAATTCATCTAGTTTAAGTTATCACTTCTTTCAGGGGTCCCAAGATGCAGACGTTTTGTTTTGCTCATAGCCGTACGGCATCTTTTAAACTTGGGAAAGCTAAAGGTAACCAGTCCTACTCTGTAATAATTTGTAACTGTATAATTACAATCAACACCATTCATCATGTTCCAGTAACAGTTAGTAACCGCTAATGTAACTATACCTTTAAGGTCTTTATAACCGCGAACGAGTCATCGACTATTTAGGTCAAAAAACCGGCTTTAGCTTTTTGTTCCAAATATGTCCAGTAGCATATATTCTAGTCTTAAATCAAACATGAATAACTAAAATAATTATTTACTACTTAATTTTTCTCATAATTTTAGTTTGTAAAGGAAAATATTATTGACTGCAAAGTTGTAGGAATGCCTTCGTTCTGCCTGCTGTAGTTCTGTCAATTATAAAACTACTTGCATTTACTCAAGATCGTAGATATTTTGATGTACGTGGTTAGAGATAATTAAAAAAAATAATAATATTCATAACCACAAACTGAATTTTTGAGAGGTAACTTTTGGTTTATGTTTAAAGCTCCTCTTTTTCGTCCTAATTTTTTTCTATTTCTCGGTTTATTTGTTAAAACTGATCTAAGACTTTTTTATATTACTATTTATACTTTTACAACACTATTGTCGGCTTTTTGAAATAGAAGAATTATCCAGAGTGTCTTATCACTCTATATTTTCGCAGAAAAAAGCAAAAATGGGTTTGGTCCAAAATTACTTCAAACCTAAGAATGTACGCTCTTGTAACCATGGTATAAATGATAATAAATGGTCTGTGTTGTCTAAGGAGCAAAAGGAACGGAGCAGAAGTCGCGGGGAAAAGCCGGTGTGAGATAAAATTAATGTTCCTAAATCTATCTGTCTTTCTGAAAAGGTATCATGATTAGATTCAGGATTTGCTGCAATTAATAGTGTGACTGCACTCTATTAATTGTAGAATTTCTTAAATATTAAAAATACTTTCTAGCCAAAACAACACAAATATCCCAAGAAAAATGTTGAGTTGATTTTTATTCTTGGATTTTTTTCTTTTCTATAAAAGTAATAATAATATTTATTATTTAGTAATACATTTCCTATTAATAATTCTTATCATCAATTTTATAAGGAAATGGTAATTTATAAGTTTTTTAGCAAAATAGACAAAAAAAAGGTTATTATTTGACCATATATTATGGTAAATCTAAAAATGTATGTACATAAAAATACCTTCATTCATAAATCTGTAAAAAAATATTTCAATATCTAGGATAAAAAAATATATATATTTTTTTATTTTAATCAGTGAGTTTTATTGTAAGTATAAGTCAAAACAAAAGTTGTACATCATGAAACTACTAGAATTGAACAGTAAAATTTTTAGCACGAATCACCATTTGTAAGATATAGTGGTATTACGGGTTACAAAATTCTTTAGAGTATGCACTTGGCGCCTTATCTAGTATTGTTCCTCCAGAAGGCATACTAACCACCTCTTGTGGTAAAGAAAATTTCAAGAGCCTGTGCTTTTATCGTAATGTTGCTAATGATAGAAGTAGAACAGGTTCATTCTTCGTATATATTATTACAATACATTTCTAATACTTCAACAAATTTTTTTTCTTCGTTCTCTTGTTCTGTTTGTATAATTTCTAACAAAGAAAGACGCAGTAGTGTATTTTCATTAATATCATTATTTATTTATATTTATTTTACTTTGAAACAATATCAGTTATCACTTGTATACCTCAATTAGAAAAGTCAGAAGGCCCTATTTTGGAACCATACTTATCGAACTAAGCCCTTCTGTAAGGACTCTCAAACTTAAAAGTTAAGGCTACAAGGGTTCCAAAAACGTTCTGATCTGAGACGAACTATACAAAATCAACCGAGTATTTTTTATTGAGATCACTGTATTTTTCATTGTGTCAACCGTCAAAACTTTTTATTTGCAACAACCAGAACCATCGCAGTCAATTCGATATAAACGCCTAAAGATTAATAAGCATTAATACTTTCATCAATTGTACTTGATCTGTAACGGATTCAATATATCTTTTTTAAAAAAAAGAGGAATGAATGTCATTTGTAGTGGTTTATTCAGTTAAACCATTTTCTGCTCTATGCAAGTAAAAGCTAAGATGTCTTTTTGACTGAACTAATTTTATATTAGAAGCATTGCAAGTAATTTCTAGTAGTTTTTTGTTATAACTAGTTATAAGAAAATGCTATGTAGTTTCAAATTAAAATTTTATTGTCAAGTTGTTTTGTATTTTATAAATATTTTTTGTTAAAGCCAGTGTTAAAATAATATAAAAACGGTAAATGATATATTACAGATTTCTTCTAGGCAGGTGTTATGATATGCAAAAGTAGGTGTCTGATTTCTTTTTAAATACTTAATTATCTGGAATAGTTTTAATCGTCAATCATATAACGTATAAAGAGTGCATTCTTTGCCTATCGAAGTACAAAAAAAGTCCAGATTTGTGTAGATATTTGACAGCCGAGAAAAATTTTATTAATTTTTTTAAATAAAAAAAAAGCAATTGTAACCTCTACAATGAAAATTATTTTATCAATAAGTATTTATATACACATAGTTACATAAATCTGGTGCGTGAATTATCCTACTTATTAGATATCTTGGACACCAGAAATGTAATAAGAAGACTTATTAATAGATTAGTGTACGAAATTATCTAGCCAAGCTGTGATCTTATTATAGACATGGCATAACGTTACATGTATATTTTTATATATCTTTTTTAGGAACAACCCACATGGATATTTTTTAAGTATTTTAAAATGAGATGTAAATTTCAGTTATTGTTTGAGTCAAATTATTTTGTGTGTATTATACAGTACTTATTTCAGTTCTTACAATTTCTTTAAGTTTAGAAATGTCAGATTAACCTTTTTTAGAAAAGAAAAGTAGTTTAACTATTTCATAATATTTATCATATTTCATATAATATTTTATTGGAAGAAATTATTATAGAAATTGTAGTACAAAATAGAGCAGATAATAATAAAAAAGACACCGAATTTTGATTATACTATCATGCTTTTATCCCAATAAAACAAATATTAGTAATTTTTAAACTTCAGTTCATAAACTATAGTGTTGAAAATAAATACAATCGAGATTTTCCCAAATAGTAACGAACCTATTTGATCTCCTTTTTCATCAGGTAAGGGCAGAGCAGGACGGAGAAAATCGGCCAAAGTTCGATGGCATTTATGTGAGTTGTCGGATAATTATATATGATACATGTTTGACTTTGATGATGAGCATTTCCTAAAAGATCTCAAGGTCTAACGTAAAGAGAAATTGACTGCTTTCCCTGAGACAATTTAGATGTGTATAAGATAACACACGGGTCAAGCACGATCAAGTCAGCTGGATTTATAATTTGAATAAAAGCGAATAATAATACTCACTCTACCAAAAAGTATTTACAACAAACACTAAATAGTTTAGGGCCTATTGACATCTAAATTATAATAATCATAATCATATTGATAACGTCACTCACATCACCTCACATTTGTATATAGAAATGTAATTTATGTCTCTAAACAATATTTTATACAGTTCTTAGTTTTGCTAAAACTTCAAATATCTGCTTTAAACTTCCAATTTAATTCACTTATATTCGAACAAGAACAATTATAATTACTAAAACAGATCATTCGAAACTTATATTATAACAAAATACTTTATTTTAATATATTTAATAGGTTCGCCTTTTAGACTACAGTGTGCCTGGTTTTAACAATGACTATAGTCAACGGTTTTTCATGCTTACTTAGTAAAAATCTATTTATTCGAATTTGAAGACCCCTAGATTACACAGACCCCGACAAAGAGTTCCAAAGTTTCGCCGTTTTAACTATGAAAATAGAACCAAAACGTTTTGTCCCGTATTTTGGCACTTCAAATAATGTTTTCCTGCTGAATTTCCGATTGTACGGTGATTGAAAAGAGCTGTGGATTCAGGTTATGTAGCTCTGTTGAACATTCTCCGAAATGTATCCAATAATAACTGATAATCTAACCTTGCGATGCAAACCGTGCTTAGCAATAGTGGTATTACCTACGAGTCTTAAGATGCTAAACGAGTCAAGGCTCGTTTCTCAATTGCTACCAACGCCTCTAGCAGGAATTTTTCATCCAAGGAAAACAGTCTAAAAATGCCAGCCGTACTCTATGCACGACAGAAATCGTTTTTTACAAAAGATTAGAAACTGTTGAAGTCCGTTTTTCGCGGCATAACACTAACGACACAAAGTTGGCATGACTCCATTCGAAAACTGTATGGAGGGAAAGGTGTATCAAAATGTTTTTATGAAAATCTATTACAATAATCGTTATATTAAGGCGCTTAATTAGTATCGATCAAAATTCAATAACTATATCGAATATAAAAAAAATAAGTAGGACAGACAAATACAATAGCTTCAACTAGTCAAGGGTTCTACAACACCGAGGTAGAAGGCAATGGCAATGGTGATAGAACCGATGATGTTAGTGTCGAAATAAAAATGTTAGTCATTTACTTTCGTGGGTTTGGCTGATTGGTAATTAAGAGCTTCAACGGCATTTTTCTATTTAGAGTTCTAGTTAGATATCAGAATGGCTTGGTTATCCATTTGGACTACTTATTACCAGCGACTACGTCTGCTCCACCTCAGGTTCTATCTGCTCTAGCTCCACATAGCGCCTTCCCGACTCAATCCAATAAGAAATCTTCTAGTACAGGGATGGAGAACCGATGTCACGCGTGGTTCGTTTGAAAGTTTTGATGGCTCCCACAAAAACAAAATATTTTATTTTATAAGTTCTCCTTTTTGATGTAAATGGTTCGCCACGCTAACATTTCGTATCACTTCTTTTGTGGTACGTTACCTAATTGAAAAATATATTTTTTTACTTAGTGGCACGAACACCAAAAAAGGTGGCAAACCTTTCTAGTATCTTGTATCTTTCCCTGAGCTATAGAAAACTAAATAATTTTATGCATTAAAAAGTGTCAGGTGTAAGGTGAAGGTATACTGTAAAGTATATATACATGTAAGTTATACCCAATTTCGTATAAGTCCAGCAGTTTTTGCGTAGTGTGCTAACAATTTTTTTTGTAAATTAAACACTAAAAGAATTACATACAGACATAACATACAGATTGTGTATAGTTACATATGTATGTATAGATCTTTATTTTTAAAAATAGATGTTGAAGGCTATGCTGGTCTCCCAGAACCCCTCCCTAACGGCGAAGCCGGGAATGTCCCCGGGTTTTGGTGGGTATACCGGTCCATTCTAGACCGGGAGTCCCACACTACCACCGCTCCCTCCCAGAGGTCCCCCCCTCTACACCTTTGGGAGTCGTTAACATCTTGGCGGTGGTGTGCGTAACGCATTTCCCCGGGAAAAAAAAAAAAAAGGGGTCCGTTTTGGAACCGGTTCTGTGGAACCTGGGCTATGACTGGCTGCTCCGCTGTCCTCTCCTTCCCCGGATGAGGATGTTTTGTTACGCGGATGACACCCTCGTCACCGCACGGGGAGGGAGCTTTGCGGAAGCGGCCCGTCTTGCTACCGTCGGTGCAACGCTCGTTGCGGACCGCATAGGGCTGCTGGGTTTGGAGGTCTCCGTCACTAAAACGGAGGCCATCCTGTTCCACGGCCCTCGGCGAGGTCCCCCTCGTCGGCCGTCCATCTCCGTCCAGGGTTCGGAGGTGGTGGTGAAGGCCCAGATGAAGTGTCTGGGCCTCACCCTGGACGGAAGGTGGAACTTTGGGGCGCACTTCTCCCTTCTCGCCACGAAGTTGGTTTCCACCGCAGCTGCCTTGGGTAGGCTTCTGCCCAACGTCGGTGGGCCGCAGGCTTCATGCCGGCATCGTGAGGAGCATGGCCCTATACGGTGCTCCCATATGGTCGGAGTCCCTCACCGCTAACTCAAGGACCCTGTTGCGAAGAACGCAAAGGGTCCTAGCGGTGAGGATGATCAGGGGGTACCGTACGGTGTCCTTCACGGCGTCTACACTTCTGGCGAGCGATCCGCCCTGGGAGCTACAGGCGGAGGTGCTCGCAGCCGTGTACTGGCACCGGGAAGAAGCCTTGGCCACGGGGGTAAGCCCCGAGGCGGCGCGAATCAGGGCTCTAGCTCACCGAGCCCTGATGCGACGGTGGAACAGGGACTTAGAGTCCCCTGCTGCCGGTATGATCACAGTGGGGGCGGTCCGCCCTCACTTAGACCGCTGGATCAATTGGCGGCACGGAACGCTGACGTTCCATCTTGTGCAGGTGCTGACCAGGCATGGTTGCTTCGGTGAGTATCTGTACAAGATAGCACGAAGGGAGGCGACCCCCTCCTGCCATCACTATGACGAGTCTGTCGACTCGGCTCGTCACATCTTGGCGGAGTGCTCCGCCTGGGACCACCAGCGCACTGAGCTGATGGGGGTGATTGGCGGGGACCTCTCGCTGCCGCGCGTTATCAGCGCGATGGTCAGCGGCGAGAGGTGCTGGGTCGCAATGGCCTCCTTCTGCGAGCAAGTCATCGCCGCAAAGGAGGCCGCGGAGCGGGACAGGGAATCAGCCTCGTCCGCTGACCCGCTCCTTAGGAGGAGACTGGGTAGAAGGAGGCGGGAATATGCCCGTCGCTTCCATCCCCAGTTGTAGGCCTGGTGACGGGGGAGGGTGACCCCTCTTACCTAACATAGGCCTACGATGAGAGGGTGCTCTACGTTGCTCGGGGCACCCTCATTCGGGGGGTCTCGCCGGGGCGTCACGGTGTGTGATAACGCGATCCCATGGCGTCCCACTAAGGCGAAGAGGGCAACCGTTGGTTTTTCAGTGGGTAGCCTTAAAAATGGCAGCATCCTCTATGCTGCCGGGTAGTCCCACATAACCCCCCAGCCGTCACCCCGCTGGGCCGACGGGGTACCCGTAACGGGTTTTTCCAACGAAAAAAAAAAAGAAGTTTAACCTCATATAGAAACAAATATAAAATACTTGGCATTAGGCCAAGTTTTCAAAACCTTAAAGATTATATTTATATAAAAAAGTCATTTTATTCAAAGAATTAACGCAAATATTAATTATATTAACCATAGTTTTTATTAAATAAAAGGTTTTCATATATCAGATTTATTGAAATATCTCAAACATTGTTACGATTACGATTACGATTGGAAGACATTTGAGGCATGCAGTCACAATATCACTATGAAAAATAATTAAACGTATAAATATAAATAAAAAAGTTTAAATACAAAAAGTAATAGAAATAAATGCAACACTTTCAATAAAAAAATTATTAGCAATATGGCACTTAAAAAAATACACAAATATACCTTAAAATACTGGTAATTATCACTATAATTAATATATAATTAATATATTTATATAATAAAGCAAAATACAGTAGATATAATTCAAACGTTCTTTAAAGTTTTACGTAGTATATCTAAGTATATCTCAGCATGTTTCTTCTGGAAGACGAGAGCTGGTCTCAAACGAATGGCATGGTCGCCGCAGACACCGCCCAGGACACCTGCAAATATGATAAATATTTCAGTTTCTACCTCTGGTACTGGGAACTATCTCACTCTATCTCTTAAATTTAACACTTTCAAATTTTTGGGCCAATATTCTCTATATTTTAAATTCTCATCACAATGATTTCCTTCACTTAATATAAAATTATTTTTAAATTACTCGAAAACGCTTATTTATGGAAACACAAATCCATGGAAGCTCAATGAAATGTATAAATATTAAAAAGTTATAGATTAAAATCAAAGTTTTGATAGTCTTTAAACATATATTTTAATTTATATAGAATGAAAAAAGAGACAGTTATATAGAACGCAAAATTCATCGAAGGGAGAAAAACGTAGCTTAATTGCTAGAGTGACCGGACGGTATCCCAGTACAACCACAGGTTCCAATCTGCTAGTATCGAAAAAAAATCCAGAGTTTAAAAAAGAAACAAAAATATAAAAAATACGGATCGTGATCTATCCTGAGCTTATCAGTACTTCTAATCTAATGTTCTGAATGTGTAAGATGATTCACCCAGAGTGGCGAGCAACGGCTACTATAAGTAAACAAAACCCCCCACCCTCCCCAGTGCTTACCATTCTTTTTGAGATCTGCGTTAATTTTGTCCCTGCACTCAGTTGTTGGCGAATTGAAGGCCAGGAAGGTTCCTCGTCCACGGACACTGTTCATGAGATGAGGGAACTCCTTTTCTAATTGATGTAAGCCATTCTTCAGAACCTTACCAGTTTCATTAACGTTGGCAATTAAGTTCTCATTCTTAATAACCTTCAATACTTTCTCCAGCAGAATCAGCTTGCCGGGGTCTCCCATCCAGGTATTAAATACTCTGTATGGGTGGGAAGGTCTGAAAAATGTTCAGTAATGTTTCAGAATAGAAACGTTTAGGACCACTGCATATTGGTATAATAATGTATTTGGTTGAATTTCATTTATAAATCAGGTGATTTTATTTTTATCATTGCTTAAAACTATTAATATTAATGTATTAATTTCAAGTTCTAGCCTCTCAAAGGACTTTGTTAACACTATAACTGGAAGAAAAAACTTTATAAAAACATTTTTCTCAAATAGTGCAACCATGGAGTACTGAACAATAAAAAATATTTTTCCAAAAATTAGCACCTATGCGACTTATCACGTACAGACGTTATATTGAAAAAATATATTTAAAAGTTACAAATATTCAATTGAGAGTCTATAGTTATGTATATTATATATAGATCTAAGTCTAACTGTTAATTTTTTAAAAGTTTACGTCAAAGATTATATTTATTGATATTATTGACATATTATTTAGTTTATTTTTATTTCTTTTTCAATTATATTTAAAATTATTTAATTGTGTCTATGTATATTCTAACTAGCTGTTACTCGCGGTTCCATTCGCTGTCGAACGATTTTATTTATTATGAAGATAATTAGAAACAGTAGCTTAATGCTAGATAGACAATAGCCTAGTGACCTTGTCCTATCATAATCAGAAAAAAAAAATTCAAATCTATCCAGTAGTTTCGAAAATTAGTATCTTCAACCAAATAAACAGACAAACTCTTCGGCTTTATAATATTAGTATAGTATGTGAAAAAAAAACCTAGATTTATGTATACAATCAACATTATAAATATGTGTAAATAAGTTTCAGTTTCCGTTTCGGCGAAAACTGAAAGCTAGACTGAAAAATCAGTTTCAGTTTTGACTGAGCCTGTTTCATTCGGACACTATTTAAAAGTATTTGTCCACATGAAAATCAAACATCATTCTGTATAACAGATATAAAGTTTTTTTTCGCTAACTTGTTCTCCACGTTGAAGTAGAACCCTCCAGTCAGCATCTTCTTGCTGAAGGTGAGCACATCTGGTGGAGAGGGCAGCTGGAAGTGCTCATAGCACCACATGCGGCCCGTGGGACCGCAACCAGTCTGCACCTCGTCTATTATCAGCGCTATGCCGTTCTGGAAGAGAACTCACCATTTATGGCTTGGGGTAGATAAAGAGGGGGTAAAAGTACCATTGCCTCCCTCCTTATTTTAAAAGCATTTCATTTTGCCCAATTAATACTATATCTATTTTTATACATAAGTACAAATCGATAACAAAACCAATTAATTAAAAAGATACATTTATTACAGATAAATATTCATTAATAAAATCACGGGAAACAAATGAGTATCCAAAAATATTATCTGAAATTAGATACGCTTGCTGATGTCAATCCATTTGTTGCTAAACCTCTCCCTCCCTACTCCCCCCGCTGTTAATTCTGTACTACACTTTACAGATTAGCTTACGCTACTTATTCGCTTACTTTTGTTATTTTCATATGAAGCTAAGAGCTTTCGGATGACTATTGCACGAGTCACTACGACGCTACCACGAATGACGGAACACGACAGACAGACATGACAGGGAGATTATATATACAGATATCTATGTTTAATAAGCTGGATATATGTAAAATATGAAAAATTATATATATAAATACCGTTTCAATGCACGTTATTTTTATAGATGACAACATTTGACAAACGATGGATTCTCCTATAAGAATTTATTTTATACATTTCCTTTGAATACAACACTTGAATATTAATTTAAGATTTCCAACTATGTAGGTACAATGTTAGCAAATAGCCTTACTATTTATACTTAAGCAATCAATCAATCAATCAATCGATCGATCGATCGAACAACATATAGATTTTGATGAAATTAATGAATTACTTTAACCAAAATACAAATTAAAATATTTGAACCTGCTGGCATATTTTCTGCAGCTTCTGAAAGAACGCCGGTGACGCCTCATAGTCCCCTCCCTCAGACTGTATCGGTTCCACGACGACTCCTGCCACCGGATTCGACTTTTTCTTATACTGCTGGATCACATCCGCTACTTGTTCCAGACATCTAGAAAAAATAATAATCACAATAAATAATCACTTTCGCTACAGTTAGCTATTTGACAAAAATTAAGTATAATACTCATTTGTGTTTAATTTTATAATTTTTTTAATTGATTTTTGTGTTATTTTGATATATAAGAGTAAAAAAATATTTAAAAAGTTATATCGCTTTAAAAAAGTAGCATATTTTAGTAGTAGAATATTTTTTGTTTTAATTTTTTATATCAAATTATATGAAAAAGAAAACAGTTAAAAAAATATAATTAAATTGGGGTGGACCATACTTAAGGATTGGAAAAATGAACAATAATGTATGTCAAATATCATAAAAATCGGGCAAGCAGTTTTAGAGAAGTTTAGACATGTAATAAAAAAAAATATCTTTATTTTCATGGGACTCAAAAAAAACTATAAGAAACAAAAATAAATGTAACTTCCACGTAATTGTCATGGTTTAAACATAAACTAAAATGCGACATTACAAGTGTATCAGTATAAGTACATTTTCCATAATTTAGAATAAAATGGAAAAAACACAAATACGAGTATATTATAAAATGATAATTTCTTCAAAGTACATAAGGTTAACTCAGTGGATATGGCGAACGGAGTATCTGAGATCGTTGGATGACATTCTTAATGTTTTGGTTTGTTTTTTAATTTGTATTTAATAAATTGTTAAATAAGTTTCATATATGGCTAATCAAAATATGGATATATATTTATAAACAATTTTAAATATATGTAAATTGAATATATAATACTTATGACTGTTTATATCATATTTTATTGACCGACCAAAAGTTCGGTTTCGGCCAGTTTCGAGCAAAAAAAATATTTTCGTCGTTAGGGCCTGAGAAATTCCATTTTTCGTGAATTAGCGTGCGTTTGATGAACTTCGCGACTAACTCGTGCTCAAACGCTTTTAAAAGAGTTCGTTTAAAATATTTCTTTTGTTCAAATATTAATAACATACTTTTGGTATAAAAATATAAAGTACGTAATAATTTAACAATTGCCTTTCACACTGCATTACTGGCTATGGGTATGAAGGTTTCGGTCGAAACTGAGAACAAAGCCGAGAGATCAGTTTAGATGAAGAACCTATTTTGGACAGACACTACATTTAATTATTGATGTTTATTATCAAAAGCTGTAATAGAATTTAAGTCCCTCGCATCCATGAGCTTTAAGTCCTATCCCAGTTCAATATTTCATTAATATGAATTCAACTTCATATAACTTTATAACTTCAAATTCAAAATATGTTCATTCAAATAAGCATTTACAAGCACTTGTGAATCAATTATTATCAAAGTATAAAAAACTATGTGTAATAAGTACGAGAGTAAACTACAACCGGCTCGGAATGCTGATATGCTGAGAACACCTGGTCAAAAACTCAACAGTTTCTGTTTTTAAATAAAATTTAACAATGTTTGGCGTATACATCATAATCTATTATGATGTATACGCCAAACATTGTCTACTACTAGTCTACTACTAGTCTCAACAGACCAAGTTCCACACATTTCGTTCGACTAACTACTCTTGAATGCTGTAATAAGATTTATTTAATAATATACTTTTAATTTTAGATTTAAATCTAAAACAGAGAAAGTCTACGATATCTTGTGGAATCCATTCTATAGTCCATTTTATACTAGGTCCACGCAAGCGGGGTCAGACTTGTGACGCAGTACGCGCGAAACAAAAACGTTCTATATGTTAACTATATGGGACATATTTTATCAATTATCTCGAAAATTACAATTACGATTCGATTGATTTTCAATCCAAACCTCATTTTTTTCTCATTATGCGCATGTGTGCAAAATTTTGTGCATGTAGCTCGTAAATTGAACGAGGAGTAGGGTAACAAAGACTTGAAAATTTGGGTAGTAAGAGCTTCCCTTCGCTCAACTCAACTAGGTCCACACAAGCGGGGTTGGCCTCGCGACGCAACGAGTGTGAAAGAAAAACGTAATATATGTTTACTATATGGGACACATTTTATCAATTATCTCGAAAACTACACGTAGTTAGTGAGATAGAACACACGTGTTAACAAAACAAACAAAAAAGAGCACTGTACAAAATATTTAAATAATATATTTGTTTTAATCTATTTTCATTCAAGGTTATTTGTAACAACCTCGCGACATTGTAAAGTGCATGTGACTTTGAATCAAACAATACTCATTGCATTATAATAGATAAGACATACAAGATATCATTGAGGTGTGAATAATTTTCGTTCTTATGTTTATTTTGAAAAAAATCATAAAAAAACTATACTTATATCCTGACTCATAATGAACTTCATGAAAGTCACCCTATTTATAGATTTTGACCTCCTGAGTACGAAAAACATTGTCTTAGGTTTGGCTGATTTGTGATAAATATTTATGTAATCAAAGTTGGAAGGTTAGGTTAATGAATTAATTGACCGATTTTGTTGAAACTTGGAATTCTTATTAAGTGTGATTAGTTGTTAAAAACCAAATCAACTGAAGGACGAGTTTTCAACTTTGACGGAGTTAAGTGGTTAATTATATATCTGTACTCAAATACTATCTGATACTCTTTTCATAAAAAATTACACATACCTTCATGTTTTTAATAATAAGAAATTATAAATACCTTTCATCCTCCTTATCATTTTCGCGCTGGTTCTCTTCTAGAGGGTACTTGTATCTCGGGAAGGGAGCCACGGGCCAGTCAAAGGCCGGGCAGTCCAGCTTGTGTATGGGTTTGGAACGAGTAGTACTAAGAGCTCCAAAAGTACGCCCGTGAAAACCTCCCTAGAGAAAAAAATATATATAAAGGTTCTAAAAAAATCATCATTTAAAATAAATTTAGAATAAAAACCCATTGATATGAGCAGGATTTCAACTCGAGACTTATGCCAAACCATTCAATCCCAGAGGTCCTAGAGGTCGATAGTTTCAACCCAGCTCATATCGTTTTATTTTTATCTATACTTAAGTAAAATTTAATTAATTAAAAAAAATATACCTTAAAAGATAATATAGAAAGATTAGGAGCACCAGGTGGCTGATTAACCATACATGACGTCATTTCCTCCTCAGTGAAATCAATCTTTCCTCCCTTTTCCTTCTTACGGTACCACATGAACACTGTCTTATAGGCGTTCTCGTTTGAACATGACCCACACATCATGGTCGCCACACCGTTTAATCCCGAGGGGGCCACACCCATTAGTACGTCCTTTAATTTCTGAGGCCAATCTGATCCAGGAAATACGCCGAGTGCAGGCCGATTTATGAGAGTTCTCTATTGAACGAAATCATTTATAATTGTTAAAAAAAAACGTTAAAAACATACAATAATAATATTATACAGCTGAAGATTTTTTGTTTGGTTAAGAACGCAAATTTTCGTAACTCCTGAATGGATTTGTAAAATTCTTTCTGTTTTTGACATTCAGGTTTATTAGGTAAGCTATGGACCATATTAGACTATCTAGCGTTAGCTGGCTTCTAGTTATCTTTATAATAAACCATTCATCCATGGATGAAACCGCGTGGAACGGCTAGTTAAAAACAAAAAAAAGTCTTTTAGTTTTATCAATAATAAGCTGAATTATCGGTATGACTACATCCTCTACTCAATGGTTCTCTCGAAAAAATAAGGCTTCTTGTAGCACCTAAATGCAGAGAATGAGAATATGTATTTTTTATTATTTCTCTTCTGTTTTGTGTTTGGTCTTAATCGGGCAATAAAATGTATGTGTACGGCTGATTAAAGAATTCTTTACACTAGATACTTACCAGATTATGCTCTTCATCAAAAGCCTTCAACAACTCCGGGTGGTTATACCCCACTGGAGTGGATGAAATTTGGGTGTACGCATCCAAAAACGTATTACCATCAGCATCCACAAAGTAATTTCCGATACTTTTATCATAATCAGCGAACAACTGGACTGATTCTGCTTGCTAAAGAGTATGATATTATTTTAATATATAAAGGAAATTATTTTGACCAGGCTTGTGATAGATCAAACTTTAGCTGTTTTGACTTCTAGAAATCAATTGTTTCCGAGTTCTGGCAATTTATAACTAATTAACGCTAATCTATGACTTCATTGAATTAAGACAATTTATATGAGCTGTTAACATCAGAATTAAACTTCGTTCAACTTGATAATTTGGTCGATGGTTTTCTTACAAAACAAAAAAAAAAATGCTGATAGAACTGTTCCATCACCTAATATGCTGAGCTAAGGTTGTCGGTTCGATTACCAGACGGAACAGTTTTATGAGCGTTATTTTCATGTTTATGAACACAAAAATTGTATCTCTAGTTCAGGATTTTTTTTAAATAAAAAAATGTCTAAAACTATTTTGTATATAATCGAAAACTTTATTCGTATATAATTCACCTGAAGTGCAGACAGTTCTTTGAGCAGCGCTTTTGTTCTTGGTCCCGGAACAGATGTTGTAATTTCAGGCTTTGATGGTTCCAATTGAGAAAGTGTAGAAAGATTCCTACCATCTACAAAATAAAAATATATATTTTACTTACGCAGGAAGAAAAATTTCAAAACAAATTATAAGGTTGTTTTTATTTACTTATACAAATAAAATTTAAATATTTCTCTACTATAACTATCAGAAAATATTTATGGTATGGTCTATTTTTATCATCAACGTGCCCCTATACCAATTACTTGTAGTTTGCGCAATGTTAGTTTCTTTAACGCTGTTTTATCAAACGTCATTTCAGCGCTTTCATTGCAATATAATTTTTCACGCATTCCATCTTTGTCTGCTTCAGGGCCGTCTTTTACATCCACGTCTAAATAACATAAAACTGTTGCGACGGCCGTCCCTCCGTCTGCCAGTCTGTTCGTCTGTAGCCGAAACGATTTTCTCAAAAACTATCCGACCGTTTTTACCAAACTTGGTGTGCAATTTATTTAGGTGAAATAGTAATTACTGACTAAATTTCAAAACCCCAGGTAGGGGTGCCGGGGGCGACAGACCCCCGACACGACAAATAATAGTAAAATTCTAGTTTAAAACCACTTATCCACCCGTCACTTGTGACGGGCTTCCCTCGCTTTTCATACATAAAACTCTTCTTTCATCAATAATTTCATTTACAATTAGATAGATTACTAGTCATTCGACATAATGCAATATATTTCCAAATTGTACCGTAGTTAATGTATTCTTTAATACTACTCGTATTTTAGGGTTTTTTTATCAAAGTAATAGTACTTTGATAAAAATTAATCAATTTAAATCACATATTATACTTATAGAAGTATAATGTGATTTAAATTGACTTATATACAAATTTAAGGCTTCAATACATTAAGTAGGGTATTTAACAGAGGTATACAATTAACTTTGGAGAAATTATCTTTTTTTTTAGAGCCTAGTTTTGGGCATAGAATTTTTTTTTATTTCTCGAGTTAATTTTGTGCACTTTAATATTTTATTCAATTTATTAATGTTTTTATGTATGTTGAAATATTTGTAAATATGTTGATTATATACGGTCATCATTTTAATTTCTTTGATTTTATTTCTTAGCGATTCTCGTGTCATGTTATAGATTGCCCGAACAGTCTTCTTCTTCAGTGCTTATGTAATATCTGCATTACTCCATAACAGTATATCGTGTCATAACTAGGAGCGCGAACCAAACTTCAATGTTGACTCGTTGCACTTGCAAAATCCCAGTATTTATTAGCATATTGAGTGAAGCGAGGTGCAAACAGCACCGAAGTTGCATTTACAAAACGTCGAAGCATTCTGTCCTCAAGTATTTTATTTTTTTAAAACCACAGCCAGACTGATGACTCAGTTTGAAAAATTTTTAAATTTTCGGATATACCGTTTTTGATTTATGCTTGCACAAAGGATGCAGAAAAGTCTCATAGAGAGCTTCGCTCAATGAAGATATAGTGTTCATTTGTTATAGCTCGATTATCTTATGGGTATGAAATATTTACCCACAAAATTAATATCTCTTGCTGAAGATTATTACTTTAGATATTGGTGTTGTTTTTTTTTTTGGCGGAACCGCACTCAGTGCTAAGATTTTGTATTATATTAAAAGCCAATTTATTGTCTTATTCTTTAGTTAATATATTGGTTTAATATGAATTATACATTTTTACATTGTCCAAACGATAGGACTGTCATGTACAACTTGTATAAAAGTCATGTAAAAAAAATGTCATTTGATTAAAAAAAATAGATAATAAAAAAAATAAAAATAATATTATTAAGTTTATCCTACCCTCTATATTTATTATATATTTCACTAATTATGTTACTAGGTACTGTTCAATGTCATCGGTAACCAGTAATTTCCTAATATATTATAATTTTATTTAGTATGATAACATTGAAATAAGATAAGACATAAAATGTCTTATCTTATCTTGCGTCTCGAATACTTTATTTTTATATACTTATAAATATATATTTTCGAAAAAAGCCATTAAATAATATTTATAAATAACTTTATTTGGCTTGTTACAATAAGCTTTTTTTATGAAAAAGATTGTATATCTTTTTCATAAAAAAAGCCAACCGTGTACGGTTGGTTTCATCGATATATTTATTTTATGTTTACACTCAAAACTACTGAGTATTTTTGATTCTTAAAATTCAGTCTTTGAATTCATTCGAGAGACTTTATTCCAATAACTATAAATTACGTATTAATGTCTGTTTTTTTTAAATATCTTATAAGAATACTAATACATTTTACTTAGTGTTATTATAATGAATATAAATTTTAATAAACAAATAATTATATATTAAAATTACTTGATTTAGTGTAACATTTATTAACGGACTCAAAAGCTTTATTGTTATAGTATTAGTTTGGCTAGTAATGCGCAGTAACTAATAATTAGTAATACTGGAGTTTTTATTTAGATACCGAGTTATTTCTCTTAATAAACCTTTTGGGCGAAAGTTCGGCCCACACTGAGTACTCTATATCTTTTTAATACTTTTATTTTATAATAATTACAAATAACATAATATTAATTGTATAACAATAACTTAAACAAATTAACGTAACGTAATGAGTAACAAATATCAATTTCAATAAAACTATTTTACGCATTTAACTCGCGTTTATCTCGTCTTACCGCGATTATGTTTGCTGCAAAGCACTCGAAACGTGGGGTTTTAATTATAAGTGTAATAATAAAAGCGAGTTATATCCGTAAAAACATTTTATCAAATGTGTAGTAGTCGTGTAAATCTTAAAGAAACATTAAATATCAATTTACCGACATTTAGAAACAGGGCAATGTTCAACTTTTTAATGTTTATAATATAAAATATTTATTAAGGAATTTTATTCTAAATATTTATAAAGTTATTTTCATATAATTTTAAAATACATTTTATTTAGTAATCTTATTAATTTGGTTTTATAGACAAGAGTAGATTAACAATTATTATTCCATTTTATATATTACATAAAACATTCCTTAAATTAGAAATAGTAAAAAAAAATATTGTAACATATAATGTTTTGTAAAATATATTATATGCAAATTATTATAAATGTAACGAATTGTTTTTGCAACTAGCGTCATACATTACGGACATAAAAGATATTATAGCGAGCGGTTTGAACAACGTTCACAGCAATAATGAGCGGACGTAGTGTATCGATAGGTTTTTACGAGTTGATAGTGCCAAATAGTATTACGTAATTTATGTAACTTTTTAATATTGTATATTTTAAGAATAACTAGCTCTTGTATATATTCCTCTACTAACGTCCTATTCTGCACATCTAAGGTTGTCTGGTAGACAATTTAATTTAATATAAGTTTGCGAGTACGGGTAGAGTCCTGTACTAGTGTGCCATGGTTTCGTATAGTTAAGTGTAGCGAACCAGCTCTGAGAGATGTTCGCTGCTCGCCTTGTGGTTGGATCTGTTTGATGGTACCAATATGTGGTCAATCAGCAGGTGGTTTCTTGGTGTTTATATAGGTAGGAAGCGGTTGTTGAAACTAAATAAAGTGGGCCTGATGATACTCTGAATATTGTAAAAGCCCTAAACTGTGGATAGTACAAACTTTTTCTCGACATTCCTCTGGTCTTTTCAAAAGTTTAAGCAATTTATAAATTAATTAACCGGAACACAGAAGCCATTCTGGACAGCATTTGCCAGACCTGAAGTTAGTGAGTACCGGGGCAGATTTCAGCATTGGGGATCCTCTTTTTTTGTCTGCAGTATTCTCTCGGTGAAAGCTACACTAATTCTTCATTCACCTTGACATTAATTAAGAGTCTGGGAAGGGTTTTTCTAGGAAAAGTAAAGTTTTATTGAAAAAAATATTTTGATATCCTTGCTTTTTTAGAAAAATATGCATGTAATAAAGAATAATGGACATCCTTCATCTAATGTGAAACCATATCATATATGGGTATAAGTATAAGCAAAATTTATACCTTAGAAGCATAAATATTATTTACTAATATTACAACCATTATTACATAAAAATATATAAAAATATGTTGATTCATGTGTTATAATCAGTTTTAATAATGCCTGCATATGTAAAAACTAATTTTAAAAAAAACAGCGCTGTTATATTAAATAAAAGATGTTCTGAATATTTTGATGGACACAAGTTGAATGTCTTTCCTTTAATAAAATTGCATAAAGTCCATAAAATGCCATGAAAATTCCATAAATATCTGACTGAACTAAAGAAGTCAAATAAATATAAATATAACAAGATAATAGCAAATGGCATCCCTGAACACAATTTAAAAAAATAACTTGAAGATATATTGTTAGTAATATATTCATTATATTAATATTGTCTAATTATTATTGACATAATTATATTACAAAATGTGGAAAGATAGATTTACATATATTAATTTACAACATAGAACAGTTATGTAACTATTACAGAAATACTAAATGAAAAGAAAAACTAAATATAAACTTTCGAAATAATCGATTTAGCAACATGTCACAAAATTTCAACAAACTGATAGTCTTTCTAACTACAATTCACTTAGATCTTGTTAAATCGCACTACTGTATCAATAGTATAATATAAAGTATATCATGAATCCCAAATATCGAAATTATGATTCGATGCATAAAAACTGTTTCACACCGGCGTTTATATTATTTTTTGAAACAAAATATATATATATAAGTACTTACAGCGCATTAAAGACATCTTCAATCCTCTTGTAACACATTGTTTTGGAAAATGCATCATTATGAAATTTTAAAAATATTTTAAATGCCAACTATAATATAAATAATATTTACAATTTGAATTTACAATTCCGATGGAGTAAGCATAAAATTTTAATCGTTCAAAATCACAGATTACTTTGGAATTAAATACTGTAAAATTTATGAAACCTAAGACACTACATAATTATATTTAATAAATTTTCAAGACCTTAAAATACTTGAGCTTTCATAAATATATCTATTTAAATAAAGCGGACTGCTCTTTAACACAACGGCAACCAACGTCATACGAGAAATGCAGGTTCAAGATTGGTTTCATTTCATTCATATACCTATCTGTCATACTGTACCTAACAGCAATCAATTGATAAAATAAAGATAGTTATACACAAACTTCTTTTTTTACGATTCGTACACATTGTTTTTTTAAAAAATATAGTTAAATTTTATCTCCTTATAAATTTATAAGATTATATCTACAAGTCCATTTTATTCAATTTCCAAAAACCACTGCATTTATTAACTCTTGGATACTTCTTAGCTAACTCTAATAATAATAAAAATTCATATCTCATTCTCTTTACAATACGTAAACATATTTGCTATATTCTTCAATAGTTATAAAAATCGTCTACAAATAGTTAGGAAATTTAATAATACATTTATGAAATAGACTTTATCTTTTATGTACAACTCTTATAGCTTGATTGAATAAATTGAGGAAATTGTGACGCTTACATACTATAGTTAGTAAGGTTGTAAAGAATAAAAGTATTGATTCAACAGATTTACAAATTCCATAATTCAAAAACAATATTTATTGATTAATTCCCATTCTTTTCAAGATGATCCTTTTACCACAAAGGAAAATAATAATCGGTAATAGATAAAAAATTGTGAAGATGCTTATGTACTAAAATGTAATATTAATAATATATTTTTTGCCCAACGGTTAAAGTCAACTAAAATATGTATAAAATTTATTGTATTTATATCATCCGGTTGACCCGTAATCCATTAAAGATATTCTGAGTTTAATAAGTTCAGTGTTATTATGATGACTTGTTGAGTCTGTTATTGTGTTTTGTTTGGTTTGATAAATAAATATGCTGTACTTTTCCATTTTGGAGTTTATTAATTTAACGAAAGGAATAAGAGTGTCGAAGTATCCGTAAGTTATATTTAGTTTTTTTCAATTTAACTATATGATTCTTTAAAAAAAAAAACATTTCATTATGTTAGTCTAAAAAGGGAAGAAGAATTATATAAACGAGAAAGAGAAAAGGACCTAAGATTCAGCCATAGTAAACAAACCATATTAATTGAAGGAACGGCACCCAGCCAATCAATAATTGATCAATTGTCATGATATTTACTAGAGCTTTATGTGGTGTACGTACTATAAGCTATCTTACAAAGCCATGAGGCTTGGCCGCATTATTTAATAAAATCAATTGAACACTGAGCAACATCTCTATCTTGGTTACTTAATTGAAACATCCAAATGTAAAGTTAAGTTTTAAAAGACAAGATCGCATATACATAATAGAGATAACTATTAGCCGCGTATCGATGTTGTATTTTTTTCATCATTGCTATTTAACTATTATCAGCCACAAATGGCCTCGCTAAATTGGAAATATACTTTGGAGGTGTATAATAGGGTTTTAAAAAGAATGAGTTAATATAAAATTCCTAAACTTTACTTTTAAAAGGGTTGGAGACTTCACACATCAGACGGTGTAAAATAATTTATGTAACCTCTTTTTACATAAATTCCATAAATGAGAAAGTTCATGTGTCGCACTCAGAAACAACATCTTTAAGTTAAGATCTCATCTTTACTTGCTTTACTTGCTTTTAAATCTAAAATTAAAAGGATACTGTTAAATAAAGCTTATTATAGCATACAAGAGTTCTTAGTTGATCGTATTTCGATCAAGTAAAAGGTTAGGTTGATGAGCTTTGGTTGTTGACTCATTTGCAGGATATTCTAATCTGTACATCAAACATTGTTCACTTATTTTAAAAAGAGCAACTGTTGAGTTTCTGACCAGCTCTTCTCAACAGAACAGCATTCCGAGCTGGTGGTAGCTTAAGGACGGACTGACTATACTGACATTTTTATAATGTAATAATTGGCGATTCAAAAGTGCGTGTAAATGCCTATTTGAATAAAGTTATTTTGAATTTGAATTTAAGAATAAATAATAGAATTTAACGGGATAAAATAAAGAGTAATGAGAAATTGAGTAGCCTTCGAAGACAAATCGAGAGCCACTTGAATTGAGAACTCAAAAATGGTTGAAATAGTCATATTTGCAGAGACCAAATATTAATTAAATACAAAAATTTTGAAGTAATCAACAATTGTTAAGAGGACGCTTTGTGCAATAGCAAATTTAGTGGAGATTGGAAAAAAAGTTGCCCTATTTTCACAATGATTCTACAGAAACAAACATTCTCTTAGTGATTTCGCTTACATGAGGAATTCGAATTGCGATTGAAGAAATCAGTGAAATGTGACACCCAAACATACAACGGTATTGATGTATCGGTATATGATATTATTAAAAACGAAACATCTTTAGATTACATAAATAAAATATTTAATAGATATTAGTCAGTCCAGTTCTCTATTATAATTCGTACCTACTTTAGCCATATGACAGTCACGTTCAAGAGTTTCTCTCTTAAATACCTATATAAAAATAAAAAGAAGGACATATCTATCCTTTTTATTTGTCTATCTTCAAACTATTACACCTCCTGGTAATAAAAACGAGTTTTGGTAATAAAAACGTTTAATTATCATCCAGATCTTCTCCATTTCCATACAGAATGCGAATGAGATATGCGATGAGATTTTTCGGCCTAAGTGTTTCTTCTCCGATTAGATACGGTGCTTTAGTGTCCTTTATAATCATAAATTTAAAAAAAAATCTTTGTTTTGTCATTTTGATTTGTCAAGTGTCAACCCTAGTTAATTGTTTTAAGGCTACAGCCTAAAACACATAGTACTTACTTTTGCGATTTTTATTATTTATGATTATAAATATTCCGAATTAGTCTTTTGAAATAAATGTTTCAGTTAATGAAGAAATTGTAGAAACATTACTATAAAAAGTCGGAAACATAACATTGAATTAAATAAAATTTCTAAAAGTTAGTGTCGAAAATGTTAAAAAAAGTGTTATTATCTACCGATGTAACATTAGTTTGTGTACAACATGCACTTTCAACAGAAAAAGAAGAAATTATGGGATTGCTAATAGGCGAGGTATTTAGTATTGTTGTATGTTAATATTAGTTTTAATTGCTTCTTCAATCTTCAAATTTATTAAGTAATTCCAATCCATTTTACGTATGGCTTAATTAAAGCATCAAAATTTAATAACATTGAAATTTAATTTATGTATGGCTTAATTAAAGCATTTAAAATTTAATAAAATTGAATCCAATATGTGTATTTACAGGTACATAATAATAACACCTTAGTTTCTATAGTATCTTCTGTTATATTAAGACGTTTGGACAAAAAACCAGACAGGGTTGAAATATCTGAAGAACAACTGGTACAGGCAACATTGAGAGCCGAAGAACTAGCTGCAGCTGTAGGAAGGCCATTGAGAGTTGTTGGATGGTACCACTCTCATCCACATATAACAGTGTGGCCATCACATGTTGGTTAGTATTTAAACATAATTTATTTCGTCTACCCATGTACACAATTGCTGAAAGCATTCAAAGCGTCGCGTTAAAATTTTAATATACCCAAAATTATATGCAAGTTAAATCTGTAAAAAAATATATATATATATTTCATAGTTTATTATTTCATTACTGTTCTAAATAAATATAGAAATATTAATAACTGTCACATTGTTTGGAAATTTGTCTTTTTTTGTCTAGTCTATATTAGAGTGAAACTAACAAATTTGAGTGTTTTCTTATGGTAAAGAAATATTGCTGGAAATAGGTATTTTTTATCTAAGCTATATTAGATTGAAATTAAAACAAATTTTAGTGTTTTGCTTGTGGTAAAGAAATATTGCTGGAAATAAAATAAAAATTATTTGCTAGTACCAAAATATAATGATAGATATGACTATTTACATGATTATTTACAATTTTTTTTAATTTTTCAAATAACATTTAACAGCAATTAAGGATGAACTTTTTAAATTAATACAATGAATTAATATTTCAGATCTTGCAACACAATCAATGTATCAAAGAATGGACTCTAGCTTTGTTGGAATAATATTTGCTGTTTATATTCAAGATCAAACAGCAAAGGCACCTTCAGTAAGCCCTTAACCTATATTAATGATTTGAATATTAAGCATGTATTTTTAAATTATATATCTAATTGCAGATACAAATCACATGTTTTCAATCTGTAAATGAAGGTGCAACTCAGACTAGACGAGAAATTGAATTAGAAATCACAAATAACAATGATTCACTGACAATGAATAATTTTGAGGTAAAAATCAAAGTTAAACAATTTTTTTAAATTTTTTTTTGAAAATAAAAATTTAATATGTTCATTATTTTGAAAGATCCTGACCCAATTACCAGCCATTTTAAAAGAAGAAGAGGATGAGGCATACAAAAATGAAGTAGGTGAAATAGAATCAGATGACATAATTAACAAACAACATAATTCTGCAGTAAGAACTATAGCCATAGGACATATAGTTGAAAAGGTAAAGTATTTAATTATTTGCTATCGGTATTCCCGTCTATTATAATTTTCAATTAATTTTATTCTATATCTCAAAAACTATTAGTTAAATTACATCTTACATCTGCTCTAAGTAGATAAAACAACAACAGCAAATTTAGATAAAAATTTTATACCTTGACTTCATGTACAAGAAATTATAAAAATGTTTTTTGCTTCTTAGCAATATACAAATGTATATTAATGTTTTAGATATCCCGACCAATGCTGGAAGCCCTTGTTGCCAGGAATTCATTAAACAGTGTCCGTCTTAAAGCATTGAAGAAACAGCATCAGGAACTTATGTCTAAATTAGAAAATATGTCTTGTAATATTTAAATTAAGTACATTATAAATATATACATTAAACAGCCCACAAATATAAATAATTAAATAAAACCAAGTTATATATATTATAAAGTTTACAACTCATTTTTATCAATCATTTCAAAGCCATCTGATGAATCAACACTTGATACTCTCTTCCTTTTTTTATCATCTTCAGAGCTATACACTAAATTTGAAACGGCTCCACCAAAATTTGACAAGACACTAAAAGCAGCACTACTCCATGTACTGATGGGCTGTACTTCTAAGGAAGACTGATATTGTTCAGACTGTTGTTCTGAAATTGTTAATACAAATGATTCTTATTATGTATGTAATAAAAAAACTTGAAAATTAACTTTGTTTTATTTATATTTATCTACATTTATTAATTGCTATAATTTACAATAATATAGTAGTTACAGAACCAGATATCCATTGATGTGGCACTAGTTAACTAATAGCAATATATTTATTTTTTGACACAAGATATAATATTTATTATATTAAGTAAACATTTAGTGATATCCAAAGAAAATCTTTCAACATACAAAATAATTCAATTAGAATACTATTATATATATTAAATATTATATATTAAAGACATATAATAACATGATTATGTATCTTTTTAGTATTTTTTATATTTATATTTTACATATTATATTTTTTACTAACCTTATAAAACATCTTCAAAAATGTTCTTGTTTACTTACCTTGTGGCATATATTCATCTTCACTGGAATCTGTATTTTCAACATCCTGTGCAAGAGTTTGCATTTTCTCAATAGACAAGTTTGTTATTATTGAACTACTGTTATCACTGTCACTAGCTTCTTCTATTGGCAAGTCTTCTGGTTTCCAATAATCTATAATATTTCAATGGTGTTAAAAGAAATGTAAACAAGATTTTGTTGTTTATTTCACAAATGTATACTGGCATAATGTTTTATTGGATAATAATATTTTTTTTGTTTCAAAAATAATAAATCAATAATTTATTTAAGTAATATAAAAAAACACAAACCCAGGCTTTGTCTATCATCCATCAATATTTTTTGGTCTGGTTCAATAGACAAAAGATCTAAGTTAGCATCTGATTCTTCTGGTACAAGACCCTCAAGCTCAATATCAGATTCTTTGGAATAAATTAAGAGATTTAATTACATCTTCCATAAAAGTTAATTAAAAAATATAAATGATCTTTGAAATTCAGTTCAATATCTGAAATTAAAGACCAATACATAAAAATATACTAGAAATACCTGCACTTTGTTGTATTTTTTTTATACATTTCACAATGGGTGGGAGGAGTTTATTTGCAAAAAACACAAAGGTGCTTAAGAAATACAACACTGTATATCCACTGCTGTACCTTCCAATAATAAATATAAGGCTTAATATTATTTGTAGAAGAACAAAAGCCTGAAATATTGTTAAAGTTTGTTATTAATTAACAGTAAATAAGACGAATGATTCAGATTATTTTTACCTTTGTAGGGTTTTTATCACGTAAAAATATAAATTGATTAATTTTCATGTGAATCCAATTATTTGTTTTAATAACAAGAAGTATTAATTTTTCATTTTCTTCAGTAGCTAATCGTTTAAGACATGAAGTGCGATGTTTATATTTCAACCACGTTTCAAGTGCGTCAACAATGATTGTTAAAAGTAAGAATCCAAAAATAAATTGCAACAAGTTTAGCTGTCGATATACACAAGCACTGAAAAGTTCAATTACATTAAATATTACATATTTTAATCAACTATTTTAAAAACTTAAGATATTTAACTTACAAAAACATAAAATTAAATATAATGAAACACAAAAGGGATAACCATATTTTCTTCCAAAATAAAATATCTTCAAGAATTTTAATAAAAATTAAAAGAAACAAAGATGAGGAAATTTTATTGCTTTCATTGTTTTTGATAAAATTCCACTTAAAAAATGATTTAAAAGAAGCTATCATTGTTCTTAACTTTATTCTTTACAATTTAATTTGTATTTATAATTCGCTGTTAACTGAGTTCACTCTAGCACTTGACTTTGACATTTTTAATCATTTGTGCCATAACTTAAATAGATGTCAGAAACTAGAATGGTCTGTGTAAGATTACTGAATTTACTTTTGATATTTTTAATACATATAAACTATATAACATTTCCATGACAAAAAGTAAGATTATAAAAATAAGCTAGCTTAATATCTCAATCATTTTTATTTCTCCAGGAAATATTGATACGAGCGAGATTTATTTCTGAAATTTAATTTTAATTTACTTTCAAGAAACATCTGATTTATAAAATATCAACTACAGAGTATCTTAAGTGTCAGCTCTACTGTCACTGATGTTCAAAATATTTACATTACCAATTTTGGACATTTTTGAAAGATATTTCAAAATTCACAAACACAACAAATAGAACTATTATTTTATGAACGAACCATGACTTCAAAAGGCTCTTTTTCAAACGATTTCGTAGATTATTCTGCTAGTGCTTCTTCTCGTATACTTAATGATAATAAAGATGCGGTATATATTGTTTTAATTTTTTATAAAAATACATATAATTTAATGGTTTAAAAACATTAACTCCAAACATAATGGAATATTCATATTTATTTTGATATAAAATAATTTCTTACATATTTTATAGATATCAGAGGAATTTCGAACAAAATTGCAGAATTTTAAAACTTCTAAACTATCCATTTTAACGTCTAAATTAGCCAGAGATATATTTTGTGACGGAACCGTTTACACTGGCTCTGCTGGATTAGCATTGTATTATTTAATGTGCTCGCTCCGGAAAAGTGATTTTTCTCGCGAATACTTAGAGGTGTGCTCATGTTTCATTTAAATATATATAAAATTACATTTCATATTAACCGCATTATATACATCTACATTATTGCTTTAATAAAAAATTTATACAATTTTTAGAAATCCTTAGAATATTTAAACTTAGATAACTTAAAAAACCGAAGGATAAGTTTCTTGTGTGGAGATGCTGGCCCCTTAGCAATTGCAACCGTTCTTTCTTACAAACTTCGTACTAGACACCCTAATGACCTACCTGAACATAGAGAGTTAGCACAAAGGTTTGATGATTTATGAAGACCTATTAATATAAAATTAAATTTTATTAAGTTTTTTAATTAAACATAATTGATCATAATAATTCAAAATTTTGAAATTGTATTTTGCCCATATTTGTTTCTATTATTTGCAGGCTCATGAATCTTATTTCATTGTTAAATGATTCACCTGATGAACTTCTATATGGAAAAGTTGGATATTTGTATGCATTACTGTTTGTAAATAAATATGTCAGTGGTAAAGATATCATACCTGCTGAGCACATTGAAAAGGTATGCTATAAAAACAATATTATATCATTTTTCTCAAAAATAAATGTCAATATATATATATATATAATATCTATCTGTGATTCTTTTCGCAGGTCACATCCTCTATTTTAAAATCTGGTAAACAATTTTCCCAACATATGAAATCAGAAAGCCCTCTGCTCTGGCAATGGCATGACAAAATATATTTAGGAGCGGCACACGGAATGGCCGGAATTTTATACATGCTATTACAGGTTAATATAATGAGTGTATGTTGGTTTATGATAAAAATATATTTTATTTTATTTAAATCATAATTTAGGCTCGTAATTACATCAGCACACATGATATCAGAGGATTTATTAAGCCTTCAGTGGATTGGTTGTTAGAGCAACAATTCCCCAGTGGAAATTTCCCATCCTCTTTGGGCAGTGGTTCTGGTGATAGATTGGTGCAATGGTGTCATGGTGCACCAGGATTTGTACCACTATGCTTATTGGCATATCAGGTACTATATTTGGATTACATTGACATCTATTGAATATATTGAGTCAATTAAATTTTCACTTAACTCCAGCTATTAAAAGTTTATCTCATATTGAGCAAAGAAATGACAATTTATAATTAAAATTTGAATGCAAGTTATATCCGTGAAATAGTGTTATTTAAATGTGGAATACTCATGTAAATCTTAGAAAACATATCTTAAGAAAAGTTTACATCCAAAACTCATCTAACCTTTTTTATGAGATCTCACCTCTTAGGTATTTGAAGAGGAAAAATACCTTAAACTAGGTATCCAATGTGGAGATGTAATATGGCAAAGAGGGTTATGTGCAAAAGGTTACAGTATGTGTCATGGAGTTAGTGGGAATGCTTATACATTTCTTCAACTATATCAAGTGTTAAAGGTAAATTATTTTTTTAGCACATAAAATTATAATAGCCTGAATTCATTAATATGTAAAGGCTGTAAATGTAAACCTATACAACATTAAATATATAATTTTTTAAGAAATATAGAATGATAATAATTATCAATATTAGCCGGATTCGAACCCACAGCCTCGGGGAAACCGTCCCGTCGCTCTACAAATTGAGCTACTGTATTGCTGCTCGATTCGATAAATTTAGAATTCCATATTTTGTTACCGTCCGTATCGGGACGGTGGTGACATCTATTAGACTTCTAACGAAAATTATAACCAATGTTTCTAATTTTGCAGTTTAGAATACCACTGAGAAGATGTCACATTTTTATTCTATATTTTTTCTGAAATTTAATAAAATCTAAATCTAAAAAACATGTATATGTTAAAAAATCAATTTCAATTATTATTATAATTACTAAATTTACAAATAATTGCAATATAAATAATAAGTGATTATGAAATTTATTCATTTTAGACACCAGTATACTTGTACCGCGCTTGTTGCTTCATGGAGTGGTGTGCGGTGGAGCGCCCCGGCAGCGAACTGCAGCGTCCGGACCGCCCCGCCTCGCTGTTTGAAGGACTCCTTGGCCGCATATACTTAGCAGAGGACATTGCTAACCCATTTCAAGCTTTATTCCCCGCAATGAGTCTATAGGTATCTATCATTTATTTAAATTAAATACATACGTAATGAAAGATATGTATAATACATATATTTTTTTATTTTACTTGCCTTAAATAATACAAAACATTATAAAAGTGTTGGTCAATAATTTATTTTAATACAGTTATAGAGAACTTACGGTTTTTTCATTGGATATGTAGAAAGGACTCAATACAAAACTAATAGTTTATTTAATTATTATAAACATTGGAGAATATTGGAGAATAAAAATATTAACTATGAAAAATGATAATCTTATTTTTTTAATCATGAATTTGCTTTGACAAGTCTGAATTCTTGATTCCTTTATTTTTAGGTAGAAATTTTTACTTTTTGTACATTATAAACTTATTCTATTTTAATAAAATTAATACATTTTTATTTTTTGAATAAGACTAAATATATTTTTAAAATAAAAAAGCCGATTTTATGTCTAGAAAAAATATTTAAAAAAATAAAAATTGGAACATCTAAAATAAGTATATTTTATTAAATATCACACAAATTAAGACCTAATGAGACAGTCTATACATTTTATGAACGAACCATTTTTTATTATAAAACAACAGTAGTACAGTGCATTGAAATAATAAAAAAAAACACTTTCACCAAAAGAAATGTTTATATTAACTTTGTACACTTACATAGTCATAATACTCTATACAAATTGCTCTTTAGACCGAACACACACTGCAATAATATTTTTAAAACATTAATATTAAAAAAAAATGTAACTAATCAAAAAAAAAAAATGTATATAAAATTGCAGTGCACACCAGATCTGAATTCTTTATAATATACATAAATGCCGGCAGTCATTCTGCTACTCGTTATAATAATATTATGCTTATAATTTATATATCCTATTTTTATTTATATAAAAAAAAATACTTAAACACATTCACTGATATTAAAATAATATAAATTTATTTAAATGGCAGTGAATGAAATTCTAAAGTAAATATTATTATTACTTGTTTAGTTACTTTTCAACATATAGTTTAATAAAGTTACATTAGAAATATTTGACATATGCCATGGATAATACAATGAATATGGAATCCTTATTGGATGATATGGTAAATTTAAATTAATGTAATGATATATTCTTAAATAAACAAACAAAAAATATCAATATCATTTGTGCACACCACAAAATATTGAAGGGATCCAGTTCTGAGTTAAAAATGTTCCTAAATGTGTAATTTGGCCACTTAGTATAATTGGTACACGCACAACATTCAGATCTATTTATCTATTAATAGATTAAACTGGTCAAGGACGTTATGCATCTAAGTGAGTGCAATTTTTTTTGTGCTATCTGTGCAAGTGGATTAGTGAACAAAATAGGTTAGTAAAGCGAGGGTAGTAAGAAAAAGTGTAAACGAGCAATTGTGGTGCGTGCGTGCGGGTACGTGCGCGTGCGTGTTCGAGCTTGTGTGTGCGTGGTCGTACGTGTTCATGAGTGCGCGCTTACATGTGCTCGTGCTCGTGTTTAAGTGTTCGTGTGGTCAGAGCAGCGCGGCACCGGCCTCAGCGCGCGAGTGCGGCAGCGGCGGCGCGGAGAGCCACACGTCTCTTGCCGGGTCGTACAACTCCACGGAGGCCAGGGTGGTGCGCGCGCGGTAGAAGTCACGCTTGCCGCCGCACTCACTGTCCCCGCCCGCCGCCACCAGCATGCCCTCGGCCGCGCCCGCTGCACACCCCGCGCGCGCCTCCAGCAAACTGCCCACATCCTCCCACGAGTCCTGGAAATCGTATAGTACTTGGGTTTATATTTAAATTGTTATAGGTTTTTACTAGGTGTCAATTATGTCAAAGAATTGGACAAAGTAATATGTTTTTTTAATGTAGACTCCACGTACATCATCAAAGCTGTATCTCTCGACAGAGGAGAGCACGGTGCGTCGCGGCGCGTTCCCTCCGATGACGTAGAGGTGCACGCCCAGCACCACGGCGGCGGCCTGCGAGCGCGCCAGCCGCATGGGCGCCAGAGAGCGCCACTTGCGGGATGCGGGGTGGTAGCACAGCAGGTCGCGCGTGTGGCGCCACGTGTGCGTACAGCCTCCCACCACGTAGATCAAACCTACCAACATAATTACATATAATCTCAATAAACATTACTAGGAAAAATGTTGGCTCGTCATAAGTGTTGGATTTTTAGATTCAGTATAAAATTCCTCATAGATTCATATGTAACATGTGATCTAAAAATCAGAAACACAAATTTTCATATTTTAATTTGTAGTTTTTCCTCATATCTTCTAAAGAAAATTTTGGCTTGTCATGAGTGTTGTTTTTCATTCAGTATCAAAATTCAAAAAAATATAGAAATATTAAAAAAAAAAAACTTTTTCATTCCCATAATACTAAAACTATAAAATAAACAATCTGTCCGTAAACACTAAAAATATCATCTTACATTTCAATACTCTTATGAAGAAAAAAAAAATTTAAGCTTATCCATTATTACCTTCAAAGTTAACGACTCCCATTCCAAATCTCGGTTCGGGCATCAGTCCGGTGAGAGTCCACTCGTCCGATATGGGGTCATATACCTCCACGGATGCACCCATGTCGGACCCAACCCATCCACCGAAAGCATACAAGTTTCCATTCCACGCCGTGAGACCGAACTCGCAGCGAGCCTCTTTCATAGATGCGATGTATGACCATTTGTCAGTCTAAAAAGATATATAAATTATATTAACTTTGAATTTTTTAACTGTAACACTAAAACATCAAACAAATTATATTATTTATTAATTTTTATAATACCTGTGGGTCATACACTTCTCCATTGGCTAGTATTTGGCTACCCTGTTCTCCTCCCACTGCGTACACTCGTCCGCCCAGAGTTGCTACACCGGGCTGGATACGAGCGATGCCCATGGGAGCTAGTTCCTCCCATTCTCTGTATTAAGTTTAATTTTTTATAAAATAACTAGTAAAAATATTTATTTTCGTTTAATTAATAATAAATTGTAATCAAATATGACTAAATTATACATAATTAAAAAAGTCATTTAAAGAAATAATCGAAACTTTCCTTAGTGCTCGAAGTGAAAGTCAAATGAGTACAGCCGGATAATTATATATAATAATATAAGAAATGAGAATAAGAACTAAATAGGTTCAATAAGTGACACCTTTTATGTAGATCAAATTTGAGTGCGGAGGACAGTATATTATCTGCAGAGTGCGGCGGGTGTGGCGCGGCGTCGTGGCAGGAGCCTCCCGCCACCACCAGCAGGCGGCGAGCGCGCGCGCGTGGCTCCGCCGACAGACACACCAACGCACCCCGACCTGACTTCTGCAAAATATACAACATATATTTATATTTTATGTTTATTACATACAAACACAAACATAATAAGAACAAAAATATGAAGACTAGGCGAGGATAGTTGAACAACTCCCGCTTAGAAATCGACCTGTGACATCGATCGGTTCAATTCGATACAAAACGTGAGGTAAAAAAAAACCTAAAAATTATTCACATGTCCTGGTATATTTCTAATATGTGTAAAAATCGCAAAAGTTTAAATACAATAATGAAACATATATCATTACCATATCCACCCTAACAGTTTTTAAAGCCACAGCTATAGACGGGTCTTGAACAGTTTTGATGACATCATCCAGAATTTGAGGTGAAATAAGCGGCAGCCTAATATGACTCAGTACTTCAAAACAATGTCTTCTTCGGTTTGCAGGATCATGTTCAAGCCACTTTAAAGCTGGATATAGAACCTGCAATGGAAATGTAATTGTTGCCTTGAATTTCATGCTTCTCAAATTTTCAGTCAAAAACAAATACATATAATGGGATTTAACCATCGAATTAACAGGATATTTAAATATATTTCTATATAATAATATAATATGAAAATTATTTTTGGAAATTCAATATACCAATATACTCTATTACCTCACACCATAATTTCTCAACGATTTTTAGGTCGCGAACTACGAAAAAGCTAAAAAATTTAAAGTTTTGCAAGCCTGTCACTATAATATTATAATGTGTGCATCAGCTGTATATATTATATATGTCGTTTATATTTATTACATTTCAACAGACTTTGATCCCTTAAAAACAAAGTCGTCCTCGTCAAAGGTTGCAAGTCCCTACTTGAAAAATGATGCCTGATATATATTCTCATTATGTTATATATAAATCAAATATACATGTGACTGTTATAATCTTTTAAGAGTAAAGTTAAATATAATTAAAACAATAATCTATAAAAGCTATCATTCTATACTAATTACCTGAGCCTCACTATCAACCTTCAACTGCTCAGATGATAATAAAGTTATCAATTGTTGCAAAGGTAGTTCTAACAACTCATCTCCATTAGCTACCAGATTCCAATTGGCCTGTGCATGGGCCAATGCTTCCTCTGCTAACTCAGTACAATTGTGTGTCTCTGCAAACCTGTTTTGTAAAGACTCTATTTATAATACTCGCTATGTGTTATTTACTATTAGGATAACCAAGCATTTTAGCATAATGTTCGAAGTCTTATAGCCTTACTCATAAACCTGCCTAACATAATAAGATTTTTTTTCTAATCCATCTAGTAGTTTCAAAGAAGCACATTGAAATAATCAAACTCTAATAATATTAGCATAGATTTAATTATTATATTTATTTAATTATAATATCTGATTAATGTTTGTGTATAATTTTAATTGATTGAGTGAATCATAATACAAACAGTAAAAAACATAGTTGCTTATATTTCTTCATTTGTTAAAACCATTCTATTGTCATTACCTAAAAATACCAAGTGCATTTGAAGGGTGTAATTCTCTCTTCAAAAAGTCTCCACAGCCTATTACTAGCTCACCCAGTTGGAACATATCAGCAGCTATGAGTAGGTGTTGCACAGTTGCTTTGTCTATCACAATCTCTCCTAGACAAGAAAATAAAAATAAATACATATTTTATTATTCCATTTATAAATATGAATGAAGTTTTACCAGTATAAATGAAATCAATGATCATAGGAAGAATCCCTGGTGGCACACTGGGCAGCATTACTCGACCTTTCTGACTTTCTTCTAAACCCACATTGAACATTGCATCAAAATATTCACAACTAGCAGCCAACACTACTCGGTGTGCCTGTTAATATAATAGTGAAGTTATAGCTATAAATTTTCATCCTATGAGATATTAATACAAGAGAAATATTCACTAAATATATACCCGAATTATTGTTTTTCCAGATATGAGATCTATGTCACAAAATCTTCCATCTCTTCTGAAGTGATTAAGATTTAAAGAAACTTTACTTGCATACTCGCAGCATTTATAAGGCCTAGAGCCTTCCTTATGAATAATTTTCTCATATATACTAGAAGACATTTTATAATGGACATCAAAACGTCATCGTTTCTTATTTTTTAAAATATTACTATCACATTTGTTTAATTTCATTAAATAAGTAACAGGATCCTGTATATTATATTTTCAAGAGTTAAAACAATTAACAGACACAAAAAACAAAAACTTGTTATTTAGCCAAATGTTAATGTCATTTTATCAACCCACTTCCCAGTTTAGTCATTGTCAAATGTCAATTTTGAAATGACAGTTTGCCGTACCTACAATTAAAAGCCAAAGGCTAATAGGTAAAATAATCATTGTCTAACCTTTAATAAAATAAAAAACCCGTATTAAATCTAAATAGTTTAAATTATATATTTAAGTATTTTAAACTTTTAAAAAAGAAGGTATTTGAATTAGATGGACTTGAATTTTATCAAAATTCAATTGGCTATAATTTTAATTTTAGTATCTTGAAACTTGACTCAAATATGATAATATTATTTTAAATTCTGAAACCTGCTCCCTCTGAAAGAAGAAAACTATAATATATTGTGTACTCACACCTTAAAAAGACTATATATAGTGTAGTCACATCTTTACCATTTTATTCAGTTATAATTATTACAGTGATATATAGTTCATACCATAATACAAAATTTTTGACATTTTCATTTCCTGTTGTCAAATGTTATTTTTTGCATATTGAATGTAAAGAGCGCATGCGTCTGACAATTTTCGCCTTTCGGCCATATTGTTATGACGCATACAAGATCATAGGTCTCCGCCAGTGACGAGTCTTCTCGCAGTTGACGTGGCTACTACGTACCGTCCCGTTCGCCCACTCCGGACGCAGCATATACGGTGACGAGGAATACGTAACTGGTGAGTGCTCGTACTGAAGACATCTTGCGGTCTGTCACGGTCGCTTACATTTGAATTCTCAAATATGGATATTCTATGCGTTATCACTTTATCATGTGAAATGTTTAAGAGTCTAAATCTAGATAAATATGTTGCGTATGAGCTAATAGACGCAATAGGAAAATACCCTAGCAATGACGCGATGATTCCCTTTTAGATTGTATTTGTCGAGTGTTCGTAACCTAGCAAGTTTAATATAAACAAATCGTTTACGAGTTTTTGTGTATGTGAAGTTCAAGGAATACACAGAATGGTGACCTTGAATATTTTAGGTAAGCGAAGTGGGCATGGACGGAATGGTGGAGGAAAACGGCACCTCTGGCGCAGCAGGCGTAGCGGACACCCTTGCGGGCGGAGGCTCCTCTGCGAACGCCACTCCTCATGTGGTGGTCACGAGCATAGTGCAGCTTACGTTGCCAAGTCAAGCACCATCAGCACAGGTGTTTATTTTGTTTATTATCATTAAGTTTTCAACATGAAGTTTTTATCTGTCAAAACAGATAACATAATGGTGAATTGTCAATGTAAATAAGATTGTGTAGTGTATTTTTATAACAATTTCTATTAATATTACGCCAATGAAGTGAAAAGTTCCAGTAATTTAACGTGATTGTTGGTTTCAAATTAAGCATTATTTAAAAAAACTAAAAAATTTTTGCAGGTTCAATCAGTTATACAACCAAATCAACAATCTGTTATTCAAACAGCATCTAATATTCAATCAGTGCAATTACCTAAAGGCAATGTGATATTGGTCAGTAAGCCAAGTTCAGTCATACACACTACCCAAGGAACCCTTCAAACACTGCAGGTCTTTAAGAGAAATAAAATTTTGTTTATATTGTGCATTTGTGAAATTTACTAATAATACATCTATTTTAGATAAAACCTGAACCCAATACGGTTTTAATTGCTCAAGGACAATCTTGCAGTGATGACAGTTGTAGTGATGATGAAAGTCCTAAAAGAAAATATAGAGAAATGTTAACAAGACGTCCATCTTATAGAAAAATTCTTAATGATCTTGGAGGAGCGGAAATAGCTGGTATGCTCATAGTTTTATAATAAGCCTTTAAGTGTTACTATTTAAGGTCAACTTATGTCATTGTTGATATTCTTATAGATAGAGTTGTAAAAATTGTGCTTTTATACAATATTCTAGAAAATATCTCAATTGATTTAATTATTTCACAAACTTAACATTAAAACACAAGAAAAACAAGCAGAAACAGATTTAGATAAGAAATAGGAAAAAATATGATTACATCTACAGTATTTTTAAAACAATGGATATCTCATAGTTGGTATTGTCACCGGCAATCATTCTAGCTATAATACATTAATGTATGATTATATAAATCAATTAACCGGGAGGTTAGCCACTCAAGTATAAGTACGTGATAATAATTACAGACAATCGCATGGGAACTAAAACAGGATTGGAAAATGAAATGTCGCTGTCACCTTCTTTATCGTTTGCATCAGGTTAGTTAAATGTGCAGCTGACATCTTTGTTTTTGTGTGCAACATGTGTCACTAACCTGTTTGAATCATCATTGTTATTCGTCAGTAAAGGAATGGCTCATAATTCCAATATACTTTACCATTGTTTCATTCATCTTCAATTATCAATCTTTTTGATGATTTTCAGGGAATTTTTTCAGTTATTATTTTTTTGTGTATGATTTCCAAGGTCGTCTAGTATGCTACTTTGAAATAAGAAATTGTATGTTATACTTCTTATCATATATTAATATGTTAATATTAATAATATATTAAATTCTCATAATTATACAAGTTGCAAATAGTATTACTCAGAATAATATTAGTTGTATTTTTTTATTTTTCAAACTAGAATTGGATGACGTAATTGTAAGCGAACTAAACGCTTGATGACGTCATGCCTGTGAATGTTTTACGAATAATGAAATCATAGTCGATTATGAATTTTATTCTTTACAAAATGGTATTTAAATAACTTTTAACGTCCTTAACGCTAATTGTTGAGTTAGCCTCATTAAATTCACTCACAATTCATATCTTGAAAAAAAAACAAAAGGTACCATAAGTTACCATAAGTTTGTCTACTTATTTACAGCAGGACAACATGTTTTATTATATGTACTTTTTCGACATGTTTTACTTTCAGCTGTAATGAAACAGTAATATTTGATGTTTTGTGATGTAATTTTCATATACTTATCTTTCATTATATTTCATGTAATGGGTAAAAGCACATTCTTTACAACATTTTCTCACCAACTAATATATTAGTATACTTATGACGGTAGTAACACTATGAGGCTAAAGGATTTTTATTAATAAATGATTTTTATAAAATTAGATGATCCTTATTTATTCCAGCTGGTTCTCTTCAAACCGAAAGTGGATTGCACACATTGACAGTATCAGGCACGACGGGTGGTGGTGCGATAGTCCAATATGCAACGAATCAAGATGGTCAATTCTATGTACCGGGTAAGAATAGTTATAATAACTTTAAAAATTTATAAGACATTTTAATATTATTTTATACCTTTAGAAGAAACGAGCAAATCGTACTATGTTTACAGGTCCAATTTTAGAAGACCAAACGAGAAAACGTGAATTAAGGCTATTGAAGAATCGAGAAGCTGCCAGAGAATGTCGACGTAAGAAGAAAGAATACATCAAATGCCTTGAGAATAGGGTCGCAGTGCTAGAAAATCAAAATAAAGCTCTCATAGATGAGCTTAAGTCCCTGAAAGAATTATATTGCCAACAGAAAACTGAATGAGGTCCAGCCGGCTAACCAGATGTGCCGCTGCCCTGCCGGTAAGCCTAGAGGCACACATGACTTGTATTATGTACTGATACCAGTACTTGGAGAGCGTCCAGGCCAAGTGCCGACATGGATAAATGAGGGAACCCTCATAAGAATTTATTTAGAAAGATTTAAAATGAGCTGGTTTTATATGAAAATCACAAGTCTATGAATAAATATTAAAGTTAAATGATAACAGACCTTACAATAATATTTTTATATTCTTCCTTTCTGCATTCTCTTTAACATTTCTAAAGTTGATGTATTAGATTTAGTGTTGATTAAAAATGTTGTTTTATAATTTGTATTGAATTCAAACTCACAACTGATAACAATTTTATCAAGCATAAAGTAGCTAAATAAGACATTTTTTAATGTTGTTAATGTTTACTTTTGAACTGATAATGTTACCAGTATGATTACTGAGTTTGACTTTACTACATAGTTACATATGTGTTTATATTTAAATATTTTATAATAATGTGGATTTTAACATAATTCCTTTCAGAGCTGTTATTTCAAGCTCATGTCTGGAATTAATCCACATAATGTTTTTAAAACTGTTGTACAGTGTTCTGATCTTTACATGTTAATTATAATTATTTGATTAGAAATAGTATATTATATACATTTAAGTTATTTCTTCTTGACATTTTAGTGATATCAAAACTGGACTAAGTGCCATTTTTATATCAAAAGTATAGTATTATCGCCTTATTAATGATTTGTGATTACACTTGCTTCAAATGAACTTCTTTTTTGTTAACTTTTAAAGCAATTAAATCTTATCTTATCTTAATTTCATTTCACAAAGTTATATATACTGTGATGGGAAAAGCAAGTGAAGTGATAGAATTTACCCACGGTAACTGTAAAAATAACTATTGTAGTATGCTTAGGTCTTCTTAACACCATGTTATGGTGTTTGTAATGGATAAGCCAAAGTTAATATTTAGTTTTTTGTGCAATAAATATATTGCAATGTACAGTCTTAGTAAAGTACCATTTTTCAGTCCTCTACAAAAAGAAAATATAAAATAAATGATTATATTGTGTACATTATGTATAGGTAGATTAGATTTTAAAAATTATGTATAGATTTTAAAATTCAATTATTTTGTATATTTATGCATATATGTATTGGTAACAGACACCGATGTTGCATATCAAAATGTAATTCTTAATTATGTTGATAAATATTATAAAATCCATTTTCATATATGTATTTCACACATTGATTCAGTTCATGGAAATGAAAAAATATTTTATGTGGAAGGGTAAAATTAACTTGTGAGTTAAGGATAAGATTTTTATAAGTACTCATTTGCCATGATTGATATGTGTAGTATAGTGTTAAAATAGTTTTATTAAATGTTTTATTTTGTCTTATTTGTAGGTTATTGTTGTGAGGTGACGTGTCCAGCATGGCAAGTGATGAGATAACATGTAAGACATTGTGCAAAGTGCCTTTAAAATTAAAATGAATAAAGTTTATACCAACATAGCTTTTTATGTTAACTTATGCTATTTATAAATATTAATAATATTAACTGTTTTGATGTATTATTGTGTTTATTTTTTGGTGTGACATTTACCATAAAAAAATGAGTTTTCTATTCAATTACGGGTTGATGAATCCTTTAAAATATACTCTTGATTTGTGCTTAGGGATAGCAATTCCCTAAGATTTTTATTGTGATTTGTTTATATGTTTAAATATTCTCATTGTTATTGAGATTTATAGAACAAATCACGAGTTTATTTTAATTTCTGTTCTTATCTGTTTCCTATACATCTTCACATAAAATCAACAATACCAGAGCAAAAACCCTCGTAGTATTTTGAAAAGATTCTTTTGTATAAATGATATAACTAAACAAAGAGATTAATTAAATTGTATATGTGTTACATTTTTATGAAATCCTGAAACTCAACATGTAGGATATGCTTTTTAAACTTATTTGCTACAAAAAAAATTATTTGGGGTATAATGAAAATAGAATAACACTAGACATATTTTGATAAAGTTTAGCAGAATCAACGTGTAGAATGTTTTAATTCTGAAAATTTTTCTTAAATGGCTTCTTAGAAAAGGGTGGAGAGGGGGGAACAGTAGAATTCGGCGCAACAGGTCCTATAAAAGTTGTAGATAGTCTCACTTACTCAATTCAAATCGAATATCAAATTATTTACTCGCCAAATATTTTTGTTTGAAAAAATATCTTTACCTGGAGCAAGAATTGCGAGTTGAATATTAGTCTTATAATTTTAAAGTATGTGTCTCGTCACCACTCAACGTCACAGATGATGTCAAGGAATATAATACTGTTTAACGAGAGAAAGATTGAGTCAACATAAATAGTAAACCCTATTAAAATCTACAGCTGGGGTGGCCAACTCAATCGGACTCGAGATCTACTGTTTGCCTTTCTAGTTCTTTGCTAATTGCGGACTAGGAATTTTTTAACTATACTCTAATAGTTTTCGTAATATTTAGGACGGGAATAGGTATGTACCGATAATTTTATCCTTACCCGCGATCGACTGACTTAGGGCGGTGATCGACGGATGGACTTCCCGTGATTTTCAGACTACAAAACAAATTGAATTCTATGCCAGGGAAATCCCCGATTAGCAATTGTTCTATAATAACTTTAAGGTTAAAAATGTTTTTTTGAGAAAGGAGATAATAATTAATTTTGAGATACTAGCCAAAAAGATTACAATTGCCTAATGAAGATAATGATGATGAGCGTATATTATTCTCACATGATATATTAGCATATTTGTAGCGTATAATGATAATTATACCAGATATGGTATCACGCTTCTGTTTTCATAAAAGAATCTATATTTAAACTTTGCTTAGTTCTAGTTTACTTATACTCGATTAGGTTTTTGTTTTACGCAGTTAAATGATACCAGATAGGAACATTACTCTAATCTTGGCCTTGCTCTATATATGACCGTAAAGCTGATGTTGATAGTGCGAAACGCTCTCGATTAATATTAAAATATTTCATATTTCCTTAAAACATACGTGCTGCTCACATAAGCTCTAAAAATATGACCCGAAGAAAAACTGACTGAAGCCCTCTAAGAATCGTGTATCATAAACACTTACAATTTTAGGACATGTACAAAGGTAGGGCTATGTAACCAGGCTGTTCCGATGCGCATCTAATGTGGTAGAAATATGAGTACTTCTGATCCTCAAAGTTTCACATATTACTTTGTATGAACAGGCACAAAAGCTTTTACTGCCATATTGCTTTTATTTCTAGAAAAAAGCTTTAAATTCTGCTAATACGCTAATATTACTTAAAAATATTTAAATAATGACAAAAATTGCGTAGATCTTTTGTGAGTAATAAATTAGGTCAGATCAGCTGGTTCTAAAAAATATATTCCTGCTAACATTTTTTTTTACGAAAGTGCAAATCGGGTACAGGTTTCTGCCAAGCATATTTTGTTATTTTATTGAAAAGGACAAAAAATCTAATATATCCCTCCTGCTTAGGAGTTACCCTAAATGAGCTACGGGCGGAGGTGCTCGCACCGGCTTCTGTCCGGTGTACTGGCTCCGGGCAGAAGCCTTGGCCACGGGGGTAAGGCCCGAGGCGGCGCGAATCAGGGCTCTAGCTCACCGAGCCCTGATGCGACGGTGGAACAGGGACTTGGAGTCCCCTGCCGCTGGTATGATCACAGTGGGGGCGATTTGCCCTCACTTCGACCACTGGATCAATCGGCGGCACGGAACGCTTACGTTCCGTCTTGTGCAGTTGTTGACCGGGCATGGTTGCTTCGGTGAGTTACTGCACAGGATAGCACGAAGGGAGGCGACCCCCTCCTGCCATCACTGTGACGAGTCCGTCGACTCGGCTCGTCACACCTTGGCGGAGTGCGCCGCCTGGGACCACCAGCGCACTGAGCTGGTGGGCGTGATTGGCAGGGACCTCTCGCTGCCGCGTGTTATCAGCGCGATGGTCAGCAGCGAGAGGTGCTGGGTCGCAATGGCCTCCTTCTGCGAGCAAGTCATCGCCGCAAAGGAGGCCGCGGAGCGGGTCAGGGAGTCAGCCTCGTCCGCTGACCCGCTCCGTAGAGGGAGACTGGGTAGGAGGCTAGAATACGCCCGTCGCTTCCTTCCTCAGTTGTAGGCCTGGTGAAGGGGGAAGGGTGACCCCTCTTACCTAACATAGGCCTACGATGGGAGGGTGCTCTACGTTGCTCGGGGCGTCTCACTAGGGCGAAGAGGGCAACCGTTGGTTTTTTAGTAGGTAGCCTTAAAAATGGCAGCATCCTTTATGCTGCCGGGTAGTCCCACATAACCCCCCGGCCGTCACCCCCCTGGGCCGACGGGGTACCCGTAACGGGTTTTTCCACCGGTTTTCCAAAAAAAAAAAAAAAAAAAAAAAGGAGTTACCCTAAATCCCTCTGGCCATCTTATTCAGTGACTTTTCATGTTAACATCATAAAGAACCAATGAGATGTAAACTTTTAAATTAAATTATTTTATTAAATATGAGAAATAATATTATTTTATATGGAGTATTTGGTTTAAACATTTTTAGCAGAGTTGTTGAAAATATAGGATAAGGCTATAAAATTTGAAAAATTATAAAAGGACTTGACTTGACTTGACAATTGTTTACTTAAAATATAAACAAATAATTATTCAAATCTTATAATGAACAAATATTTAAGAGAAATAGCATTTTTTATCAAATTTGCATATTTATATATAGAAAAAATAAAATAAAAAATTGGACCAATATATTCAAACATACCATAAAGTAATAAATACTTTTATAATATAATTGCTTTTATAACTAAAATTTTGTCATAATATTCTGAGACAACAAATATTTAAAAGATAGAAAAATGTAAAGAAATATTTAAAAATAAAATAACAACTGTTTTTATTTTCATAATAAGGTGAAGAATAGTCAATTGTAATTAATTGTAATATGTTTTACAACAAATTCTTTCAAATTTAAGTGCAAAAATACACATCAAGGAAATGTACAAAGCATAAGGTTTTCTCTATTAGGCTGTTTGTTGTTATTGTAAGATACAGTATATAATCTAATATACTGTTTTAATAAAACAAGACATATGTTAATCATCAAAATTTTGAGACAACAAAAAATTTGCAGCAAGATTTTCATTTTTCTCACAAGCAAAATATGCCTGAATAACCATATGCTCTGGAAATCCCAGGGCTTTTAATCGTTCAATGGCTTCCTTATCTTGAGGCGACACTTGAATCACGTTTTGGGGTTGCTGAGGGACTGGGTTTTCTGGTGCTGCTACTTCCTCTGCCGCCGCTCCAGCTGCTGGTGGATTAACGGGCTCATTCAACATTCTCACAAAAGCCTGTTGATGCTGACTTATAGCTTGGAGTAATGCTGGGTTTGTTTGACCAATTTGTTGCAACACAGTATTTAGTAAATTAGGATTTTGTTGAATCACTGCACGCATTTGTTGGAACTGTGGCTGATCACGAAGAAAGCCCAGGGGATCTTCATCAGTACTCTCTTCAGCTTCTTGTTCTTGGAGCAGATCTTCAGGAATTCCAGTTATAAGATATTCAACAGCCCTTTCTCGGTTATTGAATGAAGCACGGAGAGCTTGTTCTACTTGTTGTCTATTATACCCCATATCCATAATACTCTGCACTGTTGCTTCAAAATCAGGTTCGTTTGCTGTTACTGGCGGTTCAGATGCACGCTCAGGTTCCGTTACTGGCTGAGACTTTGGTTTTTCATCAGAGGTTTTATTTTTACCGTCGCCACTTTCAGTAGTAGACGCACTTTCCCCGGCTTCTGGTGCCGAGGTCGATGACGCTTGTTGATTATCGGATGATTTTGGTTTTGTTACCATAATAACGATGAATTTCTTTTCATCTATATTATACGTACACAGTTTATTATCATCAAGCAAAATCTTACCCGCATAAATAAGTCTTTGACTGTCTGCCGCATAATCTTTACCCTTTTCTACTTCAATTTTAAGCTTCAAAGCTTTGACAGTCTCTTCAGGATCTATTTCTATCTGAAAAGTTTGTTGTTGAAGAGTTTTTAAAGTTACTAACATCTTGTTTATGTTTTTGTATAATGAGAAATGATCCTGAACTTTACAAATATCTGATCTGACTCGACAAAATCATCCAGTAAACATAACCTCCAGGGTATGTAAACTCAGTACTGGCGGTCTTCACATTCCTCGCAAATTTTGATTGTAGGTGGCGCATAATCGGTTTCTATCGTTTCTTTTCGTTCGACCTTATAAACATTTTAGTTTCCGCCATTTTGTGTATCGTACTGATTCGCGATTTTTATTCTACAATAAATTTATTCATATAAGATTATTTTAAAGCATTAAAATTATGACAATTGGGCCCCTAACCATTTGTATAGTGATATAGTTCTGCAGCCTGTATCCAGACATCATTGGAAGTGAATCTTCATTTTGGATCCAGATACCAATCCTGTCTCTGAAGATGGGTAAAACACAATACATGTTCCCGGTTGCCATGAACCTCAAACAAGTAAGCTACGAAGATATTTTTAAATAGCTATTAACACATCGTGTTTTAATTTTTTATTTTATTACATTTAAATGCAAGCGTCCATTAAGCATCATACCCTATGTGTATTCTGTTTGAAGGCATACTATTTAACTTAGTATTCAACTATATTTAAACTCATTTGAACATCAATTTGTTTTATTGATTTGCATGTACATTGTATGTTTCGGACATACAGGAGAAGCTTATTTCTAAAATTCTGGTGGTACTCCTAGTTTATAAGTTTAAATTTAAGTTAAAAGAGGTTATGTTTATTAGGCTTCTTTACCTGTAATTATATTTAAGATAGATATAGACAGTCCGTGAAATTTATTATTGTCTTAATATAACTTCAAACTAAATATACTTTCTTATTGATAACTAAATTATTTGTAATAAAATAAAAATATTTGTAATAACAATAGAAAAAAACCATTTTAGGATAAAACTATTGCAAATATAGAAATTATTCTTTTTTCTTACACTTTATATAAAACAATATTTTTAATTTAAAAAGCTAAATCAATAAGCAACTATCAATAAATTAAAGAACAAAGTATGATTAAGTAATCATAGATATGTTCTATTTACTAGGTTGTAATTTTACTCCCTTATATAACTAAATATTATACGTGTAATTGAACCATTTTTGTTACTATTACCTTTCATACTCTTTAGAGATATGGCTATTTTCAAATTATTGACAATATATCAATTTTATTCACAGAAAACCCAACAAGTTCTTGGCAAACTGCTGTTTCACTAGCCACATCAGTGTCTAACACTACTTTTGGAGGTAAAGTTTACTTGGAATAAATTAAAATCTTAAATACTTTTTTCATTATTAAATTTTAGGTCAACAAAGGAAATGCCAAATATTGGGAATTTTTACAAATAATTTTATATTTTTAAGACTACAAATAATAGATGGAAATTGTAATTATTCTTATTATTTTCAGATAAAGGTATACTTCTCAGAGAAGGTTAAGACTGCAGATGTCATTCTATTTGATGAATTATTTGATTCATTATATGAGAGCTACAACAACTTTAAGAAGAGAGAAAAGATGCTGCGGGGTCATGTGAAGCCAAATTTTAAGCACCGTGAAGTGTGGGTAAGAGCAAAGAGGGTTGTACATTTTATACAATTTGTAAAAAGTTCAAGTAAAACAGTAATTGCACTTTCAATTAGAAACTGTCTGTTAACTATTGAATGTATAAAAATGTGTATTATATATGGGCAGCATAAGAATATGGTTTTGGGTATATTTTAAGACTATTAAGAATTAAAGTTTCTACAAACTGTGGGTCATTTAAACAGTTGTCATATAGTTATGAATTTGCTCATATATTAAAGTTAGAAAAAAAAATATATAAAAAAGTAGCTTAGCATAACGTGTAGATTTCTTAATTAAATATTTCAATGATATAAAGATATTCTTATAGATATTCTTAAAAGGAAATGTTTTATTAAAGATATTTCCTATTATATTAAAAGACTACACTGAGCATTTATATAAATGAAGAAGTTTGAAAATGTAAAAGACAATCACAAAAAATTTAAGTATTGCAAAATTTGTCATGTAACTTTTGTCTGTACAACTAGTGTAAGGAAATTAATAAAATATTATGTGGCAAGCACAATGATATTAATGATTCAAATCAGATTCAAAAGGGTGTCAAAGTGTATTTAATTTCTAGAAGACATCATTTATTGCTATTGATATTGATTGTATTAATGTTAACTATTGTTAAAAAGATATACTTCTAAAAATACTGCCTGTGAATGTTACTACATGTTAATATTTAATTATGCGGTGTTACTGTTAATAGTTTTAGTAAAAATTAATATGTTTATATTAGGTATTTCTTATATTAAAAAAAAAAATTAAATATTTTTTGTCTTTTATTTAATCTGAACACTTTTCATGAAGCAATTTATTATAAATGAAAAATGGTAAAATTGATTTTTCATTTATTATAAATAGCTTTATGAAAGTGTAGTTAATCGGAGGATTCAAAGAACCTAAATATGCTGGGTATGTGGATACCAGACATACCGAAGTAGTTTTATCATTCAGAGTATAGATGGCGTTAGTAGTCCAAACTACGAAGTCTGCACTCTATATATAGTACTCTGTGATAACCTCGTTAGGAAACTCACTTTTTTTAAATGTCATCAACGTTCGAATACACACACTGTAATAAATATACAGGCATAGCTACCATAGTAAAACAATGGAGCATTGCTTAATTTTTATCAGTTTATATATTTTTTTTAATTTATACTAAACATAAAAAAAATAAACTTTTCGTTTTTTTTTTAATTTACTATTAATTTTGAAATCGATATAGAGAAATATAAATTATATTGTTAAGGTAGCAAGTTTAATAAAGAAGTATTAGTTATTTTTAATTTCCGGATAGATATAAATCACGCTCCATGTAGAAGGTATAAAAATAACTTTGAATATTAAATGCCTCCCATAAAAGTTAAAAAAAACTGTAATAAATATATATATTAAGAAAAGAACGCTTTGTGTTCATTTCTGTTGCAACTAATTAACATGTTTACATTTATCAGATACTAGCTGTTGCAACTCGTTCCTTCTGCAAACTGAATATTTTAAATATCCATACACGAAAAAGGCGCTCAACTGGTTTTTTTTTAATGATTTCGTTCATATTTCAAGCGTACTCAATACTATATTCAGGGTATAGGGTATCTTTTGTTTATTTATTTTAGAAACAAAATTTTGAAGACAGTCCCTATTTTACATTCCTAAAGGAAAATCGTGAAAAACGAAAAAAAAACAAATTTATTTCAAAAAACCTTAATATGATTAGTACATACTTATTGAGAAATATTTCTCAATATAACATACAAAGGCATCTCTTATTTCACCCTGTTAAGTAATATTTTGTGGACATAACTTTTTATAACTGACTATATTAAATTTTATCTCGATGAGAAAAAAGGATAGCAGTTTAGTTGTTAAAGGGTAACAGACAGACAGCCGAGTTATTAAAATATTTATAATATTCGCATATTTAAAGTACAAAAGTAAAAACCCAAATATGACCTCAATTTACCCCCACTTTCAGACCCATTGGAGGCCTTTGTTCATGAGTTTGATATATCTTAAAATTGTGGGATGAACTGATTACATTTGAAACTAGTTGGGCAAAAGCCAATAATAATTACGTAAGTATAGCCGGATTATACATAACAGCAATCATGAATCAAAAAATAAATACCAAGATCAAATAAATAATTTATTTATAATATATTTTTTTCACATTCATTGTACCAAGTTTTGGGAACTTGTTTAATTCCAGCCTGCAATTGTCTGATTACATTATAAAGTGCTAAATCAACAATTGAAAACTCATCATTATGTAGAAAACCCTTTGAATTTGTGAACATTTCAGTTATTAAAACTTCTTTATTTTTAACTGATTCTATTTCTAGTAAATGACAGTTATCCAACAAACCATCAACTTGATAGTCATCATCATATTTAACTACATTAGGAAATATTGAGCACAAATATCTCAAAATATTAACACTTCCAATGATGGGAACACTCAGAGAGGATATCTTCAATTCTGGAGTTGCTGATTCTGAAACAATAAATAAACAAATATAGGAATATGTTTACTCTGAAATAAAAAAATATTACTATTTAATAAAATCATATTAATATCAGAATATTAGTATTGAAAGAAATTATTGATGGTATTATCAATTATCGCAATGTTTATATCGCACCCTTAGGATGAAAACGACGCAACTCGAAAAAGCAACTTTTTGGGAAAAAGCAAAACAAGTTTTAAAATGTTGACTCGTGCGTAATCTTTCGTTTATTATTGCTTAAATATTTACTTTAGAGCCCATATTAGTGCTGCAAATTGTAAATAAGTTATTCGGCTATTATAATGCATTAAATTAACCTTTTAATTAAAAAGAAAAATATAGGAAAAAAGGTATTTTTTTTTAACAGTCATTTTCAGACTGATAAAATTGTTTTTAATATAACGGATTGGGAAATGCGTCTTTTTTAGTCCGAAATAAATGCTTTAAAAGTGAAAGTTTTAGCGTTACGTCATTTTCGTTTTTAAAACATTATGAAATTTATTACGTTTTCAGGTATGGGTCTATTTTTTTCTTATAAATATTACAATGATACAAAGTTGAAAATGCGTCATTAGGAAAATATATATTTTTTTTGTTTATAAATAGCAATGTTTTGAAAACAGAATCAAAATTATTATAAGTATAAAATATCTTAGACTGAGTTACATACAATCATCAATACTTTAATAAAATAATGAGATCTTTGTTCATTAAAAACTCTTACATCTAGTGAATATAGATAATAGAAATCTCAAATGCAAAAACGTCACAAAAAATAATAATTAAAAAAAACAATATCATGCAATAATATAATAAAATATTTTGATATTGGTTAAAAATCACTAAAACACAAGTCTTAAAAACTTATAATAAAATTTTCAACGCCTATAATTAAACGAGATTCACTAGAAACTTTTTTAGAAAATTGTTGTAGTGTGTATATTATATTTAAAAATCTGCAATTATCACTGAAAACAACAAAAAATAATCTTTACTCTGTTTTACAATTACTAAATTTAATCATTCAATAGCGACGTATCAATATAAAAATGTCAATATAAAAACCGGGTATCAAATTTTTACGGAGCAATTATCCGAATAAAAAATTACATTAAGTTTTTTATCTGGATATTTTTTACTGATACGTTTTAAATATTTAAATATGTACGATCCTATTTCATTGACCCCCCTTTTCCGTTGTCTTTCGTCCCAGATATAATTAAATACATCCCCGTAGGCACATGTATTCTCTTTAGTGCACTCTTTATCTTGTTTTTTTTCTACTTCCTGTTCTTTTTTTTTTCTACTTCTTCTCAAGGCGACAAAGGTCTTTCTCATTTAAATGAGTATATTTTTCTTTTAATTGAGCTTTATAATCAACGGATGTCATTTGGTACTCTAAACATAGATCACAACAATCTTTTTCGGGCTGAAAAAATCCTAAGTTAAAATTGTTATTAAAAATTTGATAGTACAGCCGGTAATCAACTTTAGGTTTATTTGAATCTCTTGTTTCTGAGAAATCTCTCCAAAGATCTTTTCAAGTCTTGCCTCCTTCAATGTACTCCCTAGATGAGGAGGCCCTTAAGTAATGTGATTCTATCTTAGGAATTGAATTAATATGGTTTTCAATATCTGTTATAATAGTCTTGTCAATTTTTTTTGTCAGTGTGCTTTCCCCTTCGATCTTCAGTTATAAATCCGTTTCCATTCATTTTTGCTTTTGTAGTTCTTACCTGTCTTTCGGTTATAACTAAGGTATTTATAAAAAATGTTTTACAAATTCGAATTTTCTGATTATTGACAGTGAAGAAAAACGCATTTTTTGATGCCCTGGGCTTTTCAGCATTTGTGTATTTATATTTGGGTTTAATTTCCATCTAATGAAAGATCTTTTAAATTTTATGCTTGCAAGGTTCCAATATGATTCAAATATCATTGATCTTTGGTACTCATTAATTTGGTCAGGGCATTTCAATCAACATGGGGCACATGCGCTTTTTAAACAACGGGCAGGAACTTCTATTATATATTTTTAGATTTTGACAAAGACTTGTAACATTTTCCTCTGTTGCGTAATCCCTTAGTGATCCCTCGTTTTGTCGATCGATTATCATTACATTTACATTTAACATTATCGAGTGTATCAGGTATTGAATAGGTCGAAGATGAGGACAAATTTCTATGACAACAAAGTTCGTTAGGGTCTGAAAAGGTGGGATCATTGTCATTTAGATCAACATCACTTTCCGGACCGTTAATAGGTGATACGCAATAACTTAATTGGGAAATAATTCTTCCCCTTCTTGTAGCTAATTCGCTGGTACCTGCACCATCCACAATGTGAGTGGTAATTAGAGTAGATTGCTTATTTTTTGTGTTGCTCGTATCGAATAAATTTGACGTTGAAGAGCTAGTACTAGAGCGCGATGAATTTGAACAAAATGAAGAAGATATTCTTTTACTCTGAACAGGTCTGTTGGTGAGTATGTTTTGATTAAAAATCGACTCATTGTCCGAAGTATCATGTCGCTGTTGTGAAATTGTCTGGTTGAAAATGGTGCTGTTGTCGGCCTTTGTACATTGTGGGGATTTTTCAATAAACGATGAGGAATTTTAAAAAAAGTAGTATTAATAGAAATATGGCCTAATAATCAATGAGACTAAAAGTAATAATTTGAGAAATTAAAAAAAGACTTAATTTATAATAGGTCAAATTTAGTACCTGTGCCTTAAGTACTAAAATGCGCCAAATCTGAATAAGTCATTAATGTTATTCAATAAATCTGACGAAAACAACCACAAAGTTAATTAGGTCGTTTGCTTATTAAAATTTGAAAGAGATATTATCTATTTTTTCGGAATGAAAATGACGTAATAAGCTTTCGGTCACTACTCGGCAGTCTTGTCGACGTCTTGCACTTATCGATGCGAAAACAACGCTGATTGCGTCGTTTCCCTCCCGATGCAACCCGTCTAAGTGGCATATAAGAAAGAGACGGATATAACAGTTTCGTCCTGTTCTCACCCGAATATGGCTATGTTTGAACTATTGTTAGGTCAACAATTTCATTTTAGGTCTATTTATGTGTTTAACTCAATTTACGATTTTTTTGAATTGTGGCATTTTCATTCTGAAGGTGCGATATATGTGTAATATTTTTGTTGAAAAATGACTTAAAAATCTACATTTCATATCCACAATTTTACTATCAGCAAAAAGTGCTATAAAAGTGCGTGTTATTAAACGACACCGAAACAAAAATTCTCTTAAATGCATAATTTCGATTTGCCAAAAACAAGACGCAATAAAAATTTTTTAGGAGCAAAATACTTAATCTAAAAACGAAAGTGGACCTAACCTATCCTAATCTATGTTAGGTTAGGATTGGTTTTGACAGTTATTGTATTCAATATTCAATTATTTTAATTTATATTAAGCTCAAAAGTTTTGTATACCGACATTGGTCGTGCAACTGTTATTAAAACGTTACCATAGCAACGTACGCCATGTTGTTTTCCTGATTATTTATTGCATTTTTTTGGTTAGATGAGGTTAACTTTCTTATTTAGGTAAAATTCTTCGCTCCTGAAAAATAACTAAATTGCACCTTGTTCTGTATTTTTTACAAATCCCAAATACGCATTTTCGTAAAGTTATAAGTTGTAAGTTGCATTCGTTCTCTCTAAAACTAACTAATAAAAATGGAGTATCTAAGACTAATATTTATATAATATTCAGTTTTAATTCGTAATTTCTTGTTATTTATAATGTCAATAGAGTTAAAAATATGAACATTTTTTTTTACATACCACATTTAAATATCACTCTAAAGTTAACTTTTCCAGACTGAAATTTGTATAAACTCTGAAATTTCTTGAAAAAGGCATCAATTTTGGCAACTTTAACACTTGGCACACTTGAATGAATGTGCCATGTTACATTTAGGTCATTGATCTTTTTCAAAAATATGTTCAAAAACCATGGAAGTTTATCAGGGTTTAAAAACATGACCACCTCATTTGGTTTAACCTGAAATAGAACATCATGAATTAAAAAATATATATATTTTTGTAGAGTATATGAAATAATAATTCCAAAAAAAACATTAATATTTACTACTTATAAAGCTATTTATATTTTTATACTTATTTTATTTTAAATTATAATAAGATGCAGATGTTTGATTATCACAAATATGCTTGCTGCACAGCATTTAAAACTTGGTATTATAATTAAAAAGGTAATAATAAATGCCAAATAAATCTGCAACATAATTTCATTCAAATGTGTATTATTCAGGAGAATCTTAAAAAACATCAAATAACTATTAATTACTACAACACCAATTTTACATGTAATGTGAATGTTGGGTAAAAAAAAAAAGTTTTAATTACAATTTAATACATCTAAAAACCTTAAAAATTAATAATACTTACATAATCATTATTTTGCACTGCCTCAAACTTTACTTCTTGTTGATTTAATTTACAAAGTGTACTTATAGATTTTATCCTGTCATACAAAATATCTAATTTTGCGAGCAGCTTGTCTTGACGATTCTCTAATTCAACCAATCCATTGCCGGACATTTTCTAAAAATATCAGATATAAAAATTATAGGTTAATTAATATTAGTGTTGTATTAGTGGCATATGTAAATAGAAAAGGATTTTGCTGTTCATTTTAAAGTGTTCAGATTCTAAACCTATGTATTTCAGTTTAATACCTAACTTGCTGCTTGGTGTCTTTTACTCTTTTAAGTGCGAACCAGAAATTATATAAATTATTCCTTATTAGTATTAAGGGATTAAAGATATAAAAATATTTAACAAATATCATAACACGGATATAAATATAACAAATTTGTGATTAGAGTAGCACTATAAACATCATGTAAAAGATTTTTTTTTTCTACTAATATAATTTAATTTAGTAAGATAGTGTAACACAAATAAAAAGTAATAGAACTATATTTTATACGTTAATTTCACGTCAACATATCAAAAGGTAAAAATGTTAGTTGCAATTTACATTTGATTAAGTAATTCGACTGCATTTTTTAAGATAATAGATTTAAAAGGTAGATTTATGAAATAAACCTTAAGAAACTTGGTAACCTGCTGTTGAATATTTATATCAGCTTCATCGTTTTCGTTCACTTCGTTCGGATTCTTTAAGCGGTACATGCATTTAGGCAGCTCTATGTTCTCATTAAATGAAACGATGTTTTTCAAATGATACATTGCTTATTTATTTTAAATTGCCACTCACTTCTAAGTTCGGAGTTCTTTAACTAATAATTATTACTAAGCAGCGCCTGGTGACTACTGCATTGATGTATTGAAACGTGGAGAGACATCGATTTCCGTAGAAATCAGTTTCTGTCTATAAAATTTGTCAATTTTGACAGAACTACCGAGCTAACGACTTTTATTGGAGAATTCTGTGGTTCAAGTTTAGAAAATGACCAAATAATATATATATATATATATATATATGTATATTTATTATAAACGTATATTTTTATACTAAAGGTATGAATATTAGGTTACTTCTTTTGACTGTATTTTTATTTATGTGGTGTGCAATAAAGAATATTATTATTATTATTATTATGAATATATATTTTGTCTAGTAAACTGTCTCTTTTCTTAAAAAGATGATACAAAAAAATAATACTTAAATAAAGATAAAAAGTGGGAATCCCGTCAGAAAAAAAGTTTAATTTACTTTTTTAACGTAAAAATAATAAACACTAAACATAAACCACATTTTTTCCTTTTTACTTACTTAATATTTACAGCATATCGCATTTTGTAATTATTGCTACCAATTCGAGCCGCGTGTAATATATTCGAACAATTATTATTATTATGTACTATTGTCAATGCTCATCATACTTGCTTCTACCATCTTTAAATATATTTGTATATATATAATTCTTTTGTACGTGTGTTTGCCACTGAACTCATCCTAAACAACTGAACAAATATTGCAAGGTTTTTGGTTCGTTTAAATTCAAAGGTTCGATTTTTGGCGGGAGAACATCAGAGAGTTTGCTGTATATATTTTTTATAAACAATTTTTAAGAGAAATATTAATTATAATATAAAATATTAAAAGGCATAGTGTATATTTTCGCCATAGTGAAAGTATGCAATATACAAATATAATCTTTTAAGCTTTAAACATTATATCCATCGTAATTTTCAATTTCAAAATTTGTACATGACAATCGTAATTTGGAAATTTAAAATTTTTCTCAGTTTTACTCATGTTTATACATATGACATCCATATCAATAAAAATCTTTTTTACATCTCAAAGTACCAAAGCTTTGATATAGTAATACTAAGAAATATTTATATTGAAAAAAAATATTTATTTATATTCTAGTTTTTATTTTGTAATTTATATAATGTGATAATATTAAAAAGTAGTCAATTGACTGTAAATTGAAAGCAGAATGTACGAAAAATGGCTGCCGTATAACGAGCCTGGCTGATTGAGACGTGATAAGTGTTGTGTAGGATTGCTATGCTTATATACGAACAAAAACCAAAAGTATGCTTAATATTAAGTTTCACGAAATATTTTAGTCATTATCAAAGCAATTTATCTTTGTGCAGTGAGAGATATTTGAAGTTTTTAGATTAAAAGAAAACTCAATAACCCATAAGTTATAAAAACGACATGGCGGACTGATAATCGACCAATGAGAAGCAAGCATTAAGCGTTTCAGAATTGCATGTACCTATTCACATTTCGCGTCATTACGTTTTGGTGCCTTGTTCCTTAGATAATAATCCAAAATTATAAACTGTAAAATAATGAACTAATCAGTATTTAATAAAATTAGTGCTAAAAATAGTTTTTTGTGTGCCGTGTTATTTTACTAGAATGGAGCATCTCTAAAGGCTAGGATCATGAATGCTTTAGATTTAGGATGAACCTAAATACTATATACATCGATTTGTTTTTGTAAACAATAATGTGTTTGAGATACACGTGCGAAATCTTACAAAATTGACAGTTGTTTAAAACGATGACGGGAAGGGGGGCGAAAAAACGCGGGAGGCCCCCTAAATCGGGAAGTTTTGAAAAGAACAGAAAATTTCAATATCATTTATTGAAAAAACCAAAATATTTGCAAGCACAAAATGTTGGATCCGGTTCTTTAGCAAGTACTCCATCTGCATCTAGAGCATCATCGCCCCAAGGAAGTGATATTAGTCGTCGAAGTACAAGAAAACAAAGAGGTGGTAAATCGCATAAAAGCAAAAGAGGTGGGTTATCAAATGCATATTCACGTAGAGGATATAATCCTCAGGCTGCCGATTATCATGAATCGGAATATCATTATGGATCAGATTTCGGGGACGACTATAGCGATAGATCTGAACCGGAAGATGATCGTGGCAGCGACAGTTCAGAAGGGTCTATCGGGGATGGTGCAGCAAGTGACAGTGATTTTTCTACTAGTAGTTTCAGTTCTACTGGTGGAATTCCAAGAAAAACAAGCAATAACCTCCTTAGACCACCTAGTCCAGATCCTCTTTGGTTGCAGCAAGAACGACAGATTCCTAGACTGGAATTACCTCCATCATCTGATGATTTAATAATACCCCATCATTTAGTGTTACAAATAGTAGGTATATATGAAGTGTTAAGACACTTCAGGCATTTGGTTAGACTATCACCGTTTAGACTGGAGGACCTTTGTGCAGCTATTAGTTGTGAGGATCAGAGTAATTTGCTAATAGAAGTACATATAATGTTGCTAAAAGCTTTATTAAGGGAAGAGGATGCCCAGCAAACTCATTTTGGTCCACTGGATCATAAGGACAGTGTAAATATTACTTTATTTTTACTGGATGTGATGACTTGGCCAGAAGTTTTGAAAATTTATGTTGAAAGTGATAAGTCTTTTGATCAGAATATATCTAAAATCTTAAACTCTTGTGAATATCCTTTTACAATTGTAGAGGATAGGTTGGCGGTGTTACAATTCTTGTGCAATCAATTTTTGATTACAAATCCAGTGAGGGATGACCTTATAAGTGAAGGTGAGTATTCAAAGAATATAACATTAAACTAAGTATATTTTTTTATTATAATTTTTGTGACTCAATAAATATATATATAAAACTAAATATATTGTTATTATGAATTATTGCATAATTATTACTATAAAGGATACTAATATTAGATATAAATTAAGAGATAAGATCAATAGTTTTTATATATTAAAACAAAATACATACTTCATAGTTGCAATTATGCAAGTTATTTAATAATATTGAGTTAAAAGATAACATTATCTGTATTTAACTACAATTTGCTAGTTTAATAATATATTTACACAAAGAAAAATTGTTGTGCTTTTATTATACTTTGCATTTTGTAAAATTATAACATTTCAATGACATTTAAATCTATTACAATTGTTGTATATCTTTGTGTAATTTCTAATTTAAAAAAAAACTTTAATTTTTATTCTGGATATTAATATAAACAACATTTTCAATTTCAGCTCGTATTAGTTATGATGACCACTGTAGAGTTTGTCATCGGTTAGGAGATCTACTTTGTTGTGAAACTTGTCCAGCAGTATTTCACCTGGAGTGTGTTGACCCACCGTTAGTCAATGTTCCTTCAGAGGATTGGCAATGTGCCCTTTGTAAGCAACATAAAACAACAGGAGTTACTGACTGTCTATCTGATGCAGAAACTCAAGGTTTACTTTGTAGACATGAACATCTTGGTTTTGATAGACATGGGAGAAAATACTGGTTTATAGCAAGAAGAATTTTTATGTAAGTTTTAATTTATAAAAAAATATTTTGGTATGTAAAATCCTAATTTTTTAAATGTTTTATTAGAGAGGCTGAAAATGGTGATGTCTGGTACTATACAACTATACACCAGCTTAAAGATCTTCTTGAAATACTTGATGCAACTGAAATGGAAGCTCCTTTAGTAAGAGAGCTTTTGGAAATGCAGCAAGAAATCATGAGACAAATGAATATAACTGAAAGGTTAACAAATCAGTCCAAGGGTAACCGAAAATCATATCTAGAAGTTGAAAATTCCAATCTATTAAAGCAGAAAAATTTGAAGCAAGACCAAAAACATAATGATGAATTAAAAACAGGAGATAAACATGATTCTGAGATGTCAATGATGTCTGATTCAGAGGTAGTTAATGAGATCACGGTCTCGAGTGATGAGCCCCTGAAGGTAGAAAATTCAGACGATTTAGATGATGATGAAACAAAAAAAGGTAAATCCACCTGTAATAGCAAAATTAAATCACCAATTCAAAAAAAAGGTGATGAAAGTAAGTAAATATAATCTGTAAGGCTTAAATATAAACTTTATAAGTTCCATATTAATATATTTCAAATTAGTTACAGAACGCGTGACAAGGTTGAAATCAAATCAAATTTCAAATGGGACATACTTATTTAAATTAGGCAATGAAAACTCTTTTAAAACTTATACTAACCAGTATACGAGCAATGCTCTTGCACTGAATAAACCTCAAAGAAATGAAGAGAGAGATAAGAAGAGATACATATCTCATAAGTTTTCATTATCATCCGGACAAGAATTCAAATGGGTTGGATTGCTTAATGGTAAATATTCTAAATAAGATTAATTTAGTTCAATAATCAATATCTTTAATTAATAATGTTTCATCTTTTAGCTACAAAACCTTTACTAGTAGCTACATTACGACAAACGTTATTACAACTGGAATCTAATATTGTATTACAATTTATGCATCCGAACTGGACGCTACTAAGAAAACCTTGGGTGCAAGCTGTGCAACTTTGCCAAGCTCCCAGAGACTTTGCTAGAGCGTTATGTGTCTTGCAGGTAATAATGCTATTCATTCATTATATGTTACAAATAATATAGGTAATATATGAAAGTTATATTTATCTTTATAAATATTTGCAGGCATGTATTAAAAGTGTTGTCTGGGTTCCTGCTTGGCATGAACAGCTAGGTCATGTGCGACTTATGCGCACCACAGCTGCTGAACGAGAAGAACGAAAAAAAATTGACAAAAGAGAAAAAAAGGAAAGAGATGAAGAAGAAGAGAGATATAGAACTGCTTATAATTTTGTAAAATATTCATTAGGTTTACGGCACCAGGTATATCAATGATGCTTATAAATATCTTTGTGACCAATGTACCAAATGTTTAAAAAAAAAAATATGTTTTAGGTATGGAAGCAAAAAGGTGAAGAATATAGGATCCATGGACAGTGGGGATGGTTATGGAATTCTTCAACAAGAAAATTCAAAAAACAGATTACCAATTCTAAATTAAGTATATATAATGGTCCAGCCAAAATTGCTGTGAGAGTCAGAGAAGGAAGCATCATAAAGGTTTTAGCTGTTGAACCTAAAACCTATGAATATCTAACAAATGAATCTGCTGACAAGGATGTAATGACTAAATGTATGTCTTATTTGAAATATGTTTATGTTGCATGGTTAGTAATTCTTTCAAATAATTTAATATCATATTATTATTTCAGTACCAGCATCTATGCGGAATATGAAACTAGAAAAAGAAACTGAAGATTTTGAAGAGATAGATGTTGAAAAAGCCTTAAGTTCATCAACTAGGAGGTATTATCCAAAGATAGCCAGAAAGTCAAAATTGGATGATTTTCTAGCTCGCCGCACATATCTCAAATTTATGGAAGAGAAGAAATTAGGCAACATATTAAATAATATTAAAAAAGAAGAAGCAGATCTGAAAAACGAAGAGGATAAAAATATTGATATTGAAAACGAGGAACCTGATATGGACAGTGCAGAAATGGGTGATAATAATAAAAAAACTTCTTCCCCAAGTTCCATTGAGACAGTTAAAGAGAAGTACCAACAATTAAATAATTCGACAAAACACTACAAGTGTTATTCGTCAACTTGTAATAAATTAGAAACTACTGCAACATTAGCAGGAGTTAAAGTAGACTGTTATTCACCTACTTGTATTGAAAAAGGCAAGCTCTTAAACAATTTGATTTCAATGTTAAAAAACAGTTCGAATCATTACAGCTCATATTTATTTACAAGTTCAAAGGACAATAAGATGTCTATATTAGAACAATATTTGCTTGGTAAAAGTGCTAATTCCAATGAGAATATTCTATCTGATTTATTATCTGCAGTTGCCTGTGCACAGGAATGTGATAACAAAACATCTGATAGTTTTGTTAAAAGAAAGTCAAGTGATAGTGATGTCAGTTTGAAAGTGGAAAAAGATGGCCATGATGGTAGCTCAATGTGCCACATCAAATCTGAGAGCACTCTTGAGGAATGTGCTGTTCCTGCAGTAGGTAATGAAATGGATATTGATATAACAAACACTAGCAATGAAGATATTGATGTTGAAATAGGTCCCTTAAAAGAGTTAACGGATCATGAACAAAATGAAAATAAAGACAATTCAGAAGAAGACAATAAAGAACGTCCACCTATACCTAAGTTAAAAATAACTCGTGGAAGGTCTTCAAAAGCAAATAATTGTACTGCTAATGAGAAAGGGAAAGATTCATCTTATGAATGTTCTGTAAAACTAATTAAAGCATTAGATAAACCGAAATATCGTGCTTCTATAAACAGGAGGTTCGGTTTGACTAGAAATATAAAAAAAGAGGAAAAGATAAAAGAAGAGAAAAGTGAATGTGGAATTGTAAGAGTATACTCCACAGATAATCCTAATGGAAAAGTTTATCTCAAAAGAGTTCAAACTGCTGCAGTTGAAAAGAAGAAAAAGAGGACACCTGTTAAATATCCACTGTGTTCATCTTTCCATACAAAGAGTAAAGCAAAAACTATTATGGTTTTACCTCATCATGAGTTAAAAAAGTTATGCAGGCAGGCTGGTCACAGCACTGTTAGTGGTTTCAGTCATAATGCAAAACCTAACCAACTTGTATGGCCCTATCAATGTTCTAGACCATTATTTAAAACGTGTTGGCTCTATCGTACAGTAAATTTACAATGGTTAGCTAGTGCGGCATTACAGTTACGTATAATGTGGGCTTGCTTACGTTGGGACGACATGGGTGCCAAACCTGCCACTGCCGATGGTAAACACCAACTTACGACTGATACAGAAATCGTTTCTCTGGAGTTGCTTAAACATCGTCATATTGGTCAATTTTCGGAACGTACTCAATATCTTCGAAGAAAAGTAGTTATACCCTTAGAATTACCGAAAACGGTGCGAGAAGTAACTTCTATTAGAAGCGGGTTGAGAAAACGGAAACGTGCAGAATCGCCGCAAAATACTGAACCTCAGGTAATATAATAAATTTTTTATTATACCCTTATATTGTGCCTAGAAAATAATTACTTAATTCATAATGTTTTAGGTGTCGGAAGAGTGGGTAGACGAAGATAAGTTGGAGTTGTGGGAAGTCCGTCAGTATGGAGAACGCGCAGAGAGGATAACGCCAGTAACACGTACGTCAACTGGTAAATTACCACAACGTAGTACAGCTCAAACGCCACAAAACGCGTCTGATATTAAAGATAAAATGGAGCAGCAGCTGCGCGAGCAACGAGCTGCTCATCAACAAAAAAGAGCTCTTGAAATGTCACAAGGTTAATAGCGATTTAAATTAGAAAGAACATTAATTCATAAAAAATTGCTTGCAAACCAGACATTTCATTTTAAATTTCTTAAATCCCCAACAATACAATTTTTGTCTATAATGTTTTTTGATCTGTCATTCTATACAATTAACTTAATCTTACAGATAAATCAAAATCTTCTTCCAATCAAGGAACTGGGAAAAGTACTTTGACATCACTGTTAACTACAAATGCATCTACTCCGACGGGGCAAAAGACTGTAATCGGTACAAGAAGAATTATCATGACTAAGGGTGCAGACGGTACTACTAGGGTCATCAGCCAACCAATAGGAAACTCCAAATCTATTTTGGCTTCGGACTCGACGAAAACGACGACACCTCATAAAGAAGGTCCTCAAAAGGTTCAAATTATCAGAGCACCGGATGGTAAAATTACCGTACGAGGCCTTCTAGCGGGACAGCAATTGATACAGATGCCGGATGGCAAACTGCACGTGGTCATGGCGGGACAGCAAGGAATAGCCGGACAGCTGGTGGCCGCCTCTGCGGCGCCAAAGGCTGCAGAACCCGAGAGTGAAAATTTAGACAAGACGAACGTGCAAAATAAAAACAGCACTGAAAGTACGAACGTGACGTCATCATCTCGAACCGCGGCCCAGGCGACTCCACAAGCTATTATGCCGTCTGGACGACATATCGTCATGCAGGGCGGGCAGCAGGTGATGGTGCAGCCCGCCCAGCAGGTGGTGGTACAGTCGCCGCAGCAGGTGGTGGTGCAGGCCGGGGCGCGGGCCTCCGCTCCGCGCACCCCGTTGCAGACCATGTTGGTGCAGGGGCAGGTCCTCCAGCGCCCGCCCACTCCCGCCCGACCGCCCGCCCCCCGCGCGCTTACCCCTCGCCCGAGGGCCACGACCACGCAGCAGATCGTCGTCAACAATCCCGCACTAGTCCAGCAGATAGCGGCCGGGAAGATCCAACTCGCAACAGTCAACGGACAGCAAGTATTGATTCGCCCAACCGGCAACAACCAGGCGCAAATAGTGGCTCACATCGGACAGAGTCCCGGAACGGGACTAAGGGACATAACTACGGGGGTGGTGTCGGCGCCCGCGCCCTCCCCCACGGCGGCGCCCGCGCCCGCGCCCCTCGTGCGCCCCCCCGCCGCGCCCGCGCCGCAGCCGCTCACGGAGGATCAGATCATGGAGAAGCGACTGCTGGCGGGACAGCCGCCAGGAACCGTCATTAAAACTGTCACCGCGCAGGTAGATATCGAGCTCCTGCGACATCTCATTGCTACTTTTTAAAATTTTAAATACATATTAATAGTCTGCTTCATTTGTAGGTTATGCAAACGAGTAGCGGACCGAGTATCGTGCTGCAAGGTCTTCACGGTTATTCCCTGACGCCGCAGCAGTTGGCACTCGTACAACATCAAGTCAAACAGCAACTTCTAAAAGGTGAGAAGTTGGAATATTATGATTTCTTAAATTCAACGCAACAGAAAATTTTTCCTCTATTATCGAATAGGTTATATTAAAGAACCGTGATACTTTGTAGTTTTTATCACCTACTTTATAGTTTCAACCTTAACTTCCAGCCCAAGAGTCGACAGGCAAACAGGGCATGTTGGGTCCCCGCAAGATGTACCTGGCAGTGCAGCCCACGCCCAGCGCGCCGCCCCCGCTGGCGCCCGTGGCCGCCCCCGCCGCGCTGCCCGCCCTGCCCGCGCTGCCCGCCGCGCTCGCCACCGCGCTGCCCGCACTGCCCGCCGCGCAGGTAATATATTACTATTAGGGATCCACTGAGGGCCGGCCTCGGTGTCGTTAAACTGAACACGAAGGGACACTGAAAACTATTAGGGGCTCCGGTATCCGGCTTTAATGTGGTGGTTGTCTTTGTTGTGAGCTACTTGCAAATATACAAACTGTAGATAATATACGAAGCGGTTGAAGTTGAATTTACCCTGTAATAGTAATGAACTTATCGATTGAATTCCGTAATTTACGTGTCGAGTTAAGAAAATAGGAGTAAACGATATACTCCTATTTTCTTAACTCATAGACAACATTCGATGTACGAATAAGGCCTCGAGTTGCCCATTTAAGTTGCTAAAAATTTCAATATTATTTTTATATTTTTATTAAATATCTCTTTCAATATATTTTTATTGGAGATAGTCAAATATTATTTATTTATTTATTCTCACAAATGACGTGCATAATTAAGTGGCTTAGGAAACAAAGAGAACTTAACATTTATTCAATAATGTATGTTCATTCATTTGTATCACTATAATGGTTAAGACTGGTTACATTTTTAATTAGTTTAAGATATTTTTAAATACATTTAATTAAATATTAACCAAAGACTTCGATGTAAATGTATATCCGTAGGTAATTTAATTTAAATATATTTTGTATTTATAATATGAAATTAAACTTGGTACTTTGTAAATTTTTATGACAATTTTGTATGCCATAGTTTTTTACATAATGTGTAAGAATCAACATACCTAATTTTTTATCGTATTTAGCATTTTTAGCAATAGTGTATGGAGTTGATAACTTATCACCTTGTTTTAAAAAAGCACAATTACTAGTAAAAAATATTTAAAGGTTTAATCACATTATTGATAAAATTATGACCTTAGAAGGGGTGAATTGGAAATTTTTTACAAAGAAAACCCAAAAACTTAACTCCTTACAAATTTAGATACAAAGTATGACTGAATTGTTAGTCAGAATGTTTTGAAATAGGTCAAATATTACATAGTAAATTTAGTTGAAATGTGTAATGGTTTATATATAATTGAGTAAACCTTAATTTTATAAAAAAAATGTGTTTTTGTTAGATTTTTTAATATCATTGATGGGATTATAACATACTTTAGCAGAATATAAATTGGATACGGTTTTTCAATATTTAAAGTTGTTTATTTAATTACCTTAGTAATCTTTATATAAGCACTCCAATAATCACTACATGTAAAATTGTAATTCCTCTTTCACAATGAATGTATTCTGAGCAAGCTCTAAGCTTACACAAATTATGTCGAAAAAGTCAGTGTATGCTTGTATCACATTCGTTGTAAACGAGCCCTAAGTGTCTGCCATATAAATATATATTTTTTAATTTAATCACAAAGATGCATTCAATTATAATTTAATGTAAAATAATCACAAATATTAGCATTATTATATTTAATCATCCGGCTGTACTTGCCTTAATTTTATGGGACTTTGTAAGGCTAGTATCGAATCAGGGCCCTTATTCAAAAGCTCGAAGCATGGCGGAATCATGGCGTGAACAGTAAAGTGATAAAACAACCGTGAGTACAGCCGGATAGTCATATATAATAGTAATCATTGATCACAAGTCTTAAGATAGCATTGTTCCGTAAGTAAGTAAAGTAACTGGTAACAAAAATTGCTCATACACCACTGTTTTATGTATGATTAGACATAACAGTTAATGCATTTATGATAAATGGCTAGTGCAATATTTAATAACATAAATAAATTATTAAAATAGATTTGACTTTCATTTAATCAAGACCTTTTTATTTTTATGTAAATTTATTTTGTCTGTTTTCTATTAGTTTTGATGAAGTTTTGTGGGGGTGTATGGGCAATTACTAACTAAGTTTGTTATATAAATATTATTGTTAATTATAAATTTGTTATTTTATTAGATAAATGTAAATAGAGTTTAACATTTCTATTGTTATGCTGTAAATTATTGTACTGATATATTCCCACAAACAATTTTTTTTATATTTATTTTGTTTTTTTGTTAATTTTTATGTGATTCATTAATTTTTCCTTTTAGGATGGTAAAGCTGAGGATAAATTAAAACGACAGATATTAAATGGTGAAGACCATGTAGCGGAAGCCGTCAGTCATAAAGAGGCTATACCATCTAAACCTGAAGACATACAGCAAAATAATACCAAAACTGACATAATAAACCAAAGCCATGATGTTTCTCAATGTAATAAATTCATTCTCACTCCTGACTACATACAACAAAGTAAGTATTGCATTATCTCAGAGCTCAACAAAAACAAAGTAAACACAAAACAACATAGAATATATAAAAAAATATATATTAAATATATACTGATATCCATCAGTTTATATCTATCCAGATTATTAAATATAAGAACATATCATTTTATAATTCCGTCCTAACTAAAATGGATAGATGTCCAAAGTAAAGTTAAATATATTTGGATTGCAGGCAGCATAATGACACTATATATATATTTAGTTAGTACTTAACCTTCCTAGATATTAGGAAGCAAATTATATATATTAATGGCGAGTAACATGGGGTATCGTTATAACTGTTTTATTTTTCAGCAATAAAAAGTGCCTTAAAACAAGAGAATCTCAATCCGGAGATCGAGGAGAAGCTGCTGCAGCTGCAGCGCTACCAGGAGAAACAGATGAAGCCCGAGGTGGCCGTGGAGCGCGAAGTGCGCGTGCCGCCCCCGCGCTCCCCCTCCCCCGCCGCAAGACGTCGCGGGCTGGCGCGTCTCGAGGATGACGACGACGAGTGGGTCGAGAGCAGCCCGAGGAAGCGTTCTCGTGCGCGCCCGCCCTCGCCGCTCGGCCCCGCCCCGCTGTCGCCAGTACCGCCCGCCGCGCTCGCCCCGCCCCCGGCCCCGCCCGTCCCGGTGCCGGTGGCCCCGCCCGCCCGCGCCGCCCCGCGACCTGTCGCCCCCGCGCCGCCTCTGGCCGCCTCCACGCCCGCCGCGCCGCCCTCGCCGGCCGTCGAGGAGCGACGGCGGGTCGCCTCCACTCACTCGCGCCTCCTGCTGCTCTTCAAGCACAAGGAGATGCTCAAGAAAGACATTATCAAGAAGCGGGGACTTCTTGAAAAAGAACTCGGTGTGGAAATACAGGTAGGAAGTCGTCGAAAGAATACTACTTACGGATTAACGACAAATTTACGTTAAATTTTGATATTTTTCATTAAAATAATCTATTTGTAGAAGGAGCTCTCTGCGGAGCTGGCGCTTCGTACACGCGCTGAGCGCAGTAAGCAGGAGGAGGTTCGCGGCAAGAGGCGTGCCGCCGGGCCCTCGCCGCGCGCGCACAAGAAGAGCGTCAAGAAGGAGAAGCTCCTGTGCATCTGTCGGACGCCCTATGACAACACCAAGTATGTACCACATCACAAATCAAGAATAACTATAAAATTGTTAACAACTTATAACATCATAACCTGCCTTTTTTTTAAATGGTCGTTGTGACTGGTTGGAAGAACTATACTCAAATCAATGTTTACCTTTTTACCAGATTCTACGTTGGTTGCGAACACTGCAGCAATTGGTTCCACGGCGATTGCGTGGGTGTAACCGAGGAGATGAGTAAAACTATGGAAGAATATGTGTGCTCTGAATGTCGGAGAGCAGAAGAAACTCAGGAGTTGTATTGTCTCTGCCGGCAGCCCTATGATAACTCCCAGTATGTCAAAATTCTTTAATATAATCAAAACATTCTTAATTGTGAATTATATCTATTGGGTACTGTTTTCACGAATTGTTTTCTATTGCAGATTTTATATTTGTTGTGATCGATGTCAAGACTGGTTCCACGGTCGTTGCGTCGGTATTTTGCAATCTGAGGCTGATAATATTGATGAATATATATGTCCAAATTGTCAGAAAAATAATTCTGTAAATTTTGCAAACATGAAAGAACTTACTCCTAAAGATTTTGAACACCTCAAAAGACTTGTGAAGCAAATACAGATGCATAAAAATGCCTGGCCCTTTATGGAGCCGGTTGACCCCAGAGAAGCTCCTACCTACTACAAAGTTATAAAAGAACCAATGGGTTAGTATTTAAATTAGTTTTTATAATTATTTGTATTTTATCATTTTAAAAATTCTAAAAAACTGATGTCATTGATTAATTAACTTTTTATTTTCAGATTTACAAACAGTGGAAAGAAAGGTTAATGAAAAAACATATAGTACATTAAGTGAATTTATTGGTGATATGACTAAAATATTTGACAACTGTCGTTATTTTAACCCAAAGGACTCTGAATTTTACCGGTGTGCTGAGGGTTTAGAAGCATTCTTTGCGCAAAAAATTAAATTTTTTCGTGAAAAGCTATTTGAATCTACACAATGATAATAATAGTAGTGCCAGTGTGAAAAAGTGATGGACTCACGCGATCGTGTTCAGATACAGACTTTGGATATCTAAGTCATGGTTCCGAGCTGGTAATACTTGTAAATTGTATACATTGTGATGTATTTTTCAAAGAAATATTTGTATAAACGATTTGGGAAAGTATCAGTTAAGTTGGTCGGCTTCAATTTCATGTTAAGTATTTATTGTATTTATTAATGCTTTACATTTTAATCTACTTCAAAGCTGACACTGACACAAAAAGAAAGTCTTCACAGAAGAATATAACAAATTATATACATAGTTTTGTGAAAGAATATTAGCTGATATGACATAGTTTAGTTTAAACCTAGTATTTAGTTTAAGTTAAATATTGTATGTAAGAAATAAATTTGTAATAATATAAATTGCGCTTTGATATTATAGCTATACCCTTCTCTCCCATATAATAAAATATTACTATGAATGTATTACCTTCTAAGTAAATTATTTAAGAAATAAACGCAAATAACAATTTAAATATAAAAAAAAAACAAAGATTAAGGGTTTTGTCCAACATTAAAAATGACAGTTTCATAAAAGCATTGCAACCCCGTTTTACCACTATGAATAAAATTTTTTAAAATTCCTTTCTTAGCGGGCGTCTTAAGTTACAATATATCTTCTTGACCATTTAATTGTTATTGACTCCGTAGTTTACGAAATTTTCTTGATGAGTGTTTTCGCTTTTATATATATAGATAGGTAAAGCTTAAACATAAGGCTTATATACTAAATAACGTTTATATACTATATAACGCTTACATATTGTATAAAGCTTGTATACTAAATAAGGCTTATACTGTACCATATAACGCTTATATACTATATCCATAAATTCGCCCGCGTAGTGTGAGGATAAAAAGTACAAAATACGAACAATTTAGGTTTTTCATTCATTTTTGTTTATCACAATTACTACACAGCGTGATTAAATGCAAAAGACAAACCACTACCGACATTTAAAATAATTGCTAGCGCCATCTATTGATCTATTGACGGATAGCCAAACACAAAAGAAAAATCACATATTTCATATAAATTTGCAACACCTATTTTTTAGAAAGAAATGCAATTTTCAAAATCCTATTAATGTATTATTTTTTCTTTACTAACCACCAATTTAAATTTAAAATTTATTGTGTCCATCATTAAAAATGATGTAGTTTCATACGAACTTGCAACCCCTATTTCACCCCTTTGTGCATGCAATTTCTAAAATTCCTTTCCAAGCCACAGGTCTCCTAGTTACAATGTACTACCGTCAAATTTAATTGTTATTGGCTCAATATTGTTCGAGATTTCGTGATGAGTGTTTTTGCTTCTATATATACAGATTTAGTAAGCATATATTACTCATCGATAGTATAGTTTTCTACAGAGAAAGAATTTTCAAATTCGAATCAGTATAACCGTTGAATACCCCGACCATATAAACTTTTTATTTTATGTAGCCTATTACTCAGGGATTTGGAGCATTCTAATGGTGGATTTTTTTAAAATTGGTATTTTGGTTTCTGATTTATTCTTTACAAATATTCAAACCATTTTTTATAAAAGTTGTATGTAGATAAAATGCATTTAATTCTTTAATTTATTCTGGACAAAAAATATAAAATTGTCACATTTCTCAGACAAAATAAATTTGAGATGTTATTGAAAGCATCTTACCCAAAATTTTAATTCGAGTCTCATTTTTCAGAGAAATACTTTTTTAATTTTTTGAGCTAACCTACGACGTCAACTAATGAGATATTACATTTACACTAACACTACACTAAAACAATATTTAGGTAAAAGTAATGACTATGTAGTAGTTGTATAGTCTCGTGCTTACGGAATTGTAGATTTCGCTACAGCCAGCATAAGTGTAGTAGTCTTGGCTTACGGTATGTGCTTGAGACGGTGAATATTTTTATTGCGTTTTGGTACAGACTCGACATAAATATACTAGTTTTGTTGTATGTACCTCGCTGACTTTACAACCGGAAAGGAATTAACGTCTCTAAAGGATTTAATTATTTTAACTAATAGCTGTACGAAACATGTCATAAATAGGGTGTTTTTAATAAAACAACAGTAGCAAATTAACATAATTTATTGAAATACTAATCTTTGTATTTTTAAAAATACTGTGTAATAAAATAATTACACAAGAAATACAAAATGAGCTTAATTAGCTATTTAAATGGCACCAGTGTTCTGTAAATTTAACAGTTGGTGATTTAAGAGATAAATGTGATTTTACAAAAAAAGGATAAAATATTAAGTTCCCTTTGAGGCTCACAATAATAGTGCTATGTCTACACACATTGAAATAATATTATAATAAACATGGTGACTTATTTCTATGTTTGTAACTTAAAAATTTCATTGAAAATAAAAATATAGATCACAGTTTTTAAATAATTGTGCCATAGGATTATTAATATTATAATTATTTACACCAATCAATAAAATATTTATCTAACACTATCAGTCAGTTGCAAGTTCTTATGTAGAGACAACTACAAAAATAGTATGAAATTATACTAAAGTTAATTTTTAAGGATAGCGGCTCAGTAGATATGGCTCAAAACAACTTTGCTATTAGTGTTGCATCGATTTTTTAAATAACGCCTATAATAATGCTTACATAAATAATATATATTTCCTATTTAAAAGATACAAATGTATATCTTTTAGTATGTTTCATTCACATTATCTATATTATAAATAAGTAGTCGTGCAGTTAAATATCTTAGAAAAACTTACAAAGCTCTTACGGAAATTGCTTTTATTTATACTTTTATAAAGCGTTTACAATGAAGAAGTTATTCTTAATATTGTTGAAGTCTACTTAAGTACTTATATTTATAAAAACATTATGAGAATGAACGTACATTATTTTGTAAATAAGAAGCTCTAAGACTTCCTAAATCTAAATTTATTTCTAGTTGGTTGTACTAGAAGATTACTAACACAGACACCGGATAAAAGATGGCGCCTCTGTTGCGTCAAAAATCTTAAAATGGAATGCTTACTGTAATTTGATCAAAAATTCTATCATAAAAAATTATCGCTATAATATTTTATTGCTATTATTTATCAACCAATTAACAATATAAACAATTTTAAATATTATTACTTTTTAACAGTAATATTATTTAGTAACACTTTTTAAGTAGTCAATACTTTAACATTTAAACTCGCATTATCGATATGATATGAAATGCATTTTATTTTATCATTATTAATTGATCTAGCGAGATCTTCTAATTAAAGCAGTTATACACAATCCTTAGAAATAACTTACTAAGTTAATATATTTTAGTTAAAAATTGTTTTATTATACAATGTATATTAGATTTAAGTATCGTCGAAGGTAAAGTCGCTCGAAAGCAAAACAGACAAACTACTAAACGTCCTAAACTTAGTGTGTACTCAACAATCGATATGTACATTGGAAACGTGTCCTAAATAATGCATGGGGAGCAGAACGGCAGTGCTGTTAATGTTAGATGTGTACGGCTGGCGCTGGCGGCGGGCCGGCGGGCTCGTGTCATACGAAGGAGGAGAAGCCCGGCAGAGGCGCCCGCGAGCGCGCCATGTTGTTCATGACGATCTGGCCGCCGTTGAGGCTCACCACGGCACTGCCCTCGGGCTCCGAGTCCGTGTAGCTGGAGTAGTTCCGCACGGGCCGCTGGCGCTTCCACGACTGACGCAGCGTGTCGTTCACGTTTGCATAGTGGTTCACGAATGAATGGGGCTCGGATCTCACGCTCTCGTTCTCGCTCTCAGAGTTCTAAATAAAAAATAATATGGTCAATGGGATTGTCGTCGTTTGAAGATATATCTACTGTTTGGGACATTTCCAGGGACAATGCGGATAATTAGTTAATTATAATGTTTTTAAAGTTTTCTTTATTTATAGAGAGCTGCAATTTATCTAGTTAGAAAAATAAATGTATTTTATAAATAGCTTTTTAATAGTTAATATATAATACAAAAATTAACAAATATAGAATTACTTATGAGAACTAGTGAGAAATAGCAAGAAATATTACACTATAAATAATTAGTTCAAATCGCGAATTTCTTGTTTTTAATGTAAAAAGTAAAGACAACAAAACAACAAAATAAAAATACAAATACTAATCATTTATATACTACACATCCGGCTACAATACTTAGAAATTCATTGAATGTGCTGATATTGATATTTAACTCATTATCATTAATAATTTAAAACGAATACGTATAAAATTATATTATAACATTATTTATTTAGATGTATTTGTTCATTGGCCCAATTAAATATACAAAAATGTTACTCCGAACATATATATGTCTATACAGGTGTATCCTCATGCAGTACTTAACAAGCCCCGTAGTGCTAGCCGGTATATAAGCGTGATAAACTAAATAAATGCGATATTAATATCCATATTTACCGTGAAGATCCGATCGATTGTAATGGGAAAAGAAACAATACGTATTTAGTGAGAGACTTAAGCTCAGACGACGCTTATTTTGATGGTGATCACCTGGGAGTCGGAGGAGCTCATCTCGGAGGGTTTCTCGGTGAGGGAGGAGTCGTCGGGGTTCTCGTCGTAAGCGCGCAGGCTCTCCTCGTCGCTGTGGTAGGCGACGGAGGCGGGGGAGGGCCGCGGGGGGGACTTCGCAAGCGTCGCGGGGTGCGGCTTGCGTCGCATCGTGCCGCCTAGCGCGCCCGCACTGGCCACGGAGTTCTGGCGAGAGCGGTACAGGTCTAGCGCCAGGGATCCCCGCTCGTCCGTCTCACCCGCCAGGGACTCCTCCAGGGTCTTCTGGGCTTCTTCTATAATGTTGTCAAAAAATTTGAATATATTTCTAAACATTTGAATTTTTCGAAAGAATTGTAAATATATCAAAAAAATAATGCTTACTTTTGTATTTGTAACTTTTGCTTTTGACGCATAATATGGCGATAACCATGATTATGATGATGATGGAGGCCGCCGCCAGTGCGACCATGAACCAGGTGCGCCGATAGAACGGCCGGTACTGTAGATACCCGTACTCCAGGTACAGCTTCGATGGCGTCACTATAACTTTGTCGCTGTACGCGGGGTTGCTGATGCCGTACATGTTGTATGCGATCACCCTGAACGAGTAGGCGGTGGACGGAAGTAAGCTCTGATACGATATCGTAAACTCTTCCAGTATTCCATTACTCGTTCTGGTGATCGTCTCCCACCTGGTGTCGTCTGAAAACATTTAAAAAAACATATTAAAACTTTATAAACTCCAAAAATAGACAATATCTCTACAAATTTTTATGATCACTTACAGGCCTGCCACGTTTCCTTAGCTGCACGAAAAATAAGAAAAAACTAACATAAAGACGTTCGGTTAACGTAAGAAAGATATGAGCCTCGTCTATCGAATAATGCTCATACATCGATCACGTTCATTAAAAAAAAGCCCACCTTTCTTCCTCGCCTCGAAGTAGTACCCCAGCAGCGGCCCCCTCCCCGAGGCGGCGTTGTCCCAGCGCAGTGTGAGCGCGGCGACGTCTGCCCGGAGCGCCAGCGCGCGCGGCGGCGCGGGCGAGCCGGCCTGCGGGCCCGTGCGCGCGCGAGCCTCCGCCGCGGCGCCCGCGCCCAGCGTCACGGCGCGCACTATGAACTTGTACTCCACCTCCTCCTCCAGCGTGCCCACGGCCAGCCGACGCTCCGACACCTTCTGCTTTACTTGCTTGCTGAAACCTGTGTGGAAAGGAGCGTCGCGAAATTCATTTTGGCCGATTCATTAAATAGATCGAAATAATAATAAATACGTGATCCGAGGGCGCTTACGTTCGTCCTGTTCTATGGTCTCGTATGTCACGAGGTAGGAGTGTATGAGTCCGTTGCGTCTATGCGGCGGCTCCCACGACACCACGAGGCTGTTCATTGTGATGTCGCTGAATGTTATGTTCCGAGGAGCCGAGGGCAGGCCCTGGTGCGTTCGTACCGGGATAGCGGTCGAGCGGGGACCGTCGCCCGCCGGGTTGAACGCCAAAACCTAAACAATATATTATTCATAATATTTCACGCGTTATACATTTAAAAATGTTCAAACATCGTCAACAATACGTACCTGTATACGATATTGCGTGAACTTATCGAGAAAGACGAGGGAGTGGGAAGTGGCGGTGGCGGGGACCACCTCGATTTCCTCCTCGGCGCGACGACCCGGTTCGAGGTCCTCGGGCGACTCCGTCATGAGATAAAAGATCTAAAAAAGTCAATTTATTAAGACATCATATATCATACAAAATTAATGATTATTGCTAGTTAGTACCTTATAGCCCAGCAGCTCGCCGTTCTGCTGCTCCAGCAACGGCGGGTGCCAGGAGAGCACCACCTCCGTGGGTGAGAGCGCCCGCGCCTCCACCTGCTGCGGCGGCGCAGTGGGCACGGCCTCTCCCACCCACACCACGCCGGGCGCGCCCTGAGGGCCCGGGCCCTGCGAGTTCACGGCGCACACGCTGATCTCGTAGTTACGGTCCACCGCCAGGTCGGTTAGAATCACCTCGTCGCTCTGTCGGTTTGAATTGTATTAGGTAACAAGCTATATAACATTAGACATATCGTTTTTATTTTATTTTGTATTTCCTCCTAACAGTCACTCACCTTAATTCCGGGCACCTCTCGCTTCATAGCGCGCTGCAGCGAGGTGAAGTCGGTGAGTGGCTGGTAGGACACGGAGTACCCCCCCGTGCGCGTGTCCCCACTCCAGTGTTGTTCCCCCAGCGCGCTCCACTGCACGCGCACGCTGCTCGGAGTTATGGGCACTACTACTAGATTCTCCACGGCTTTGCTTGGAGCTGGTAATAAACGATAGAGTTTATAATATTGGTAGAAAGTTTTTTAATGAAGACTCAGAAAATATATTATAGTATTGTTGTTGATGTGATATATGATCATTTATATGTATAAAAAAAATTGTTCTGAAATGTGGTCGACCAAACTGACTTCAGCTCATATTTGTAAAAAACATATTTCATCTTTAATAATTAGATATAAGGATCATAACTAATCAAAATTTTACTCACCGGCGGGTAGGGTACGGACAGTTTCGGTGGCGTTGCTATATCGACTCGGACCGATATCGTTGGTGGCTCGTATTCTGAACTGGTACGCGGTGTACGGTTTCAATCCGTTCACGGTGTACGACGTCGCGAAAGGATCGACACGCTCCGGAATCGTATGCCAGGTCCCACCTTCCTCCTTTTGCTGTATGGTGTAGTATCTGCCGGAGAGGTGGACATTGTCATATTCTAATAATGTGACAGACAGTGTTCCGAGGAGGAGGAGGGGGTAAGAAGGGGTGAGTCTCGTCACCTGAGCGGTGCGTATCCGTCGTCGCCGGGAGTCCAGGAGAAGGTGATGTGATGCGGCTGCAGCAGCGAGCGCGCCACGTAGGGCTGCGCGGGCGGCGCGGGCGCGGCGCGGTTGGCCGTCGCCAGCACCAGCGCGCGCAGCGTCACGCCCCAGCCCAGCCGCGTCTGCGCGCGCACTGAGAACACGTAGTACTGCTCCGACGACAGCTCGGTGGCTCTGCGGAGGAGTACTCGTGAGGCCTCTTATATTTTAAACAAATATTATATAGATTCGATCGACCACGTCTGATACTCCTGATACTCCTGACCGATAATTTTACTATATGAAAATTGAAAAATTGAGTTACCTAAATGTTCTATCGGAAGGTAGAAACTCCTTGGAAAACATGTGCTGAGTTGAACCGTTTAGGTGATATGTAACTTTGTATGCCAGAATCTCGCCGTTTGGATCCTCCGGAACGTCCCAGATGATACGTGCTGTCGTAAACGTGACATCGGGGAATGACACGTTCGAGGGCGGGCCGGGAGCTAAAAATTATTAGATAATTAAAAAATCGAGACATAATAATTCTATACCGTACTCTTACATAATACTTACTATCTTCAAAAGTACGGACGGTGACCGGGGGATCACTGAGCGCTCCGTCGCCCAGCCTCGTGTACCCCAGCACCTGTACTTGGTACACGACATACTTCCGGAGCTCCGTCAGAGTCACTGTGTGAGTCTGATTCGATGGGATGGGATGACATTCGACTTTTTTATGTTCCGGTCGAGGCGGAGGCACCACTGCTGCATAGCACACCTTGTACCCTTCGATGAGACCGTTCTGATCCTGTGTCGGAATATCGCCCCATAGAACTACTATGGTCGTTGATGAAGTTGCGTTCGCTGACACTCTTATTGGACCGCTTGATGGGACTGTTCAATTAAATTAAACAATGAATTATTATTATTTTAAAAGTATATTACTGCAATAACATGTTTACTTACGCGGCAACATGTTTTTTTTTTATAAACATCAGATGAACAAGCAATAAACAGCTTTCTATTTGCAAACCAGTTCGAAATTTAAATAAAACTTTTGTTAAATTATCTCTTTGGTTGCTATATTTTAGAGTAAAAGATCGTTTCATTTTTAAATTAAATTTATTAAGGTGCTTAAACACGACAGATATGGATTTTCTTACAGTTTTGGTGGCTGCTGTTTAGCAATACAGAAACATAGATTTATCTTTGAAGAACGTTCTCAAAATATTGCTGGAATTTCTAAGTATGTTTGAGAAAAATATATAACTATGATTTTGAAATAGTGTGTTGTTTCTTTTAAATATATTACCTGCTTCTCTTGTCCTTTCAGTGGCTGTAGGGCTGATGGCAGAGGTACCAACTTCATTGATAGCAGTCATAGTAATCTCATACAAAGACCACTCTTCTAGATTAGACAATACATGAGAGTTGGCCGTGTGGTCATCTATAATACTATAGAGAATATCGTTGGTGCCACTCCTTTTGTATGTGATGTTGTAACCTTTAGGGTTGCCATACCATTCACTTTGTTGAAGAGGCTGCAAATATTTTGATATTAGAGATTTTTTTTGATTAAAGCAGTAAAAATATATAGTTTATGGAAATATTAACATATCTAGACTTACAATCCATCTAACTCGTAGATTGTTAGCACTGACAGCCCTTACGGTAACATTTCTGGGAGGATGCTGAGGAGGGGCTTGAATAGTTTGGAACTCCTTGCAAGGTTCCGACGGTGGGGAGGAACCCACGATGTTGGTCGCTATAAGCCTCAGGCGGTACGTGGTGAAGGGTATGAGGCCGGTCACGAGGATGGACTGTGCGTCGGGTGCGCTCACCTCGTAGATGGTCACCCACGAGGAGTTGCGAGCTGTCTGAGCCTGTGGGACAGATGATAGTGAATATTTAGCACCGGTGATGGAGTTATTTAGCAGGTAAGTACTTAAAGTACATGTGGCTGTATCACCTGCACGGTCCACAGCGAGATGGAGGAGTTCCCGTCGAAGGAGGGCGTGAACTGCAGCAGCACTGAGTGTGCGTCAATGTTGGAGAGAGCCAGCGCGGTGGGCGCGCGCGGCAGCACGGGCTCCACGCCGGACTGCAGCGCGGCGGCGCGGGGGGGGCCCTCGCCCACGGCCGTCAGCGCGCTCACCCACAGCTGGTACTGCGTACTCGCCTGGAGGGACGTCAAACTCTCGTGAACCATCATTACCATTATACATAATTATTTGGCTGTATTCACGTTCATTTTATCGTTATTCAAGTCCTCGTACTCCGAGCTCATGAGTGAGGACCCCGAATGAGTTCGAAACTAGTTTAGTAAATACCCATAAAATTTATTTAACTATAGATGATTATATATAATAATATACTATAGAAATACATTCAAATATAGATTTTATCATGGAAGTACTCATGACCAAAGAACTTATTTTAGTTAGTATTATTAGGAAGTAGTTTTAAGATGTTCTATACCATTACTTATTAATGTCATCACGATGTATGAGATAAGTCACGCAAAGTGAATGTTAAACTAACAATTAATTACCTGTGAATGAGGACAGTGATTAATTGATGTTTTTTTTCTTGTATATAAACTTTTGTGATCCATGATAACTATTATATATAATTATCCGGCTGTACTTACGTTATTACTATTTTAATATGTCCGAATAATTTCGAACCTATTCCGGATTTTATTCATGAGCTTTTAGTAAGGCGGAATCGCGGCGTGAACTCTGAATAACATATTTAGAAAAAAAAATCGATTCCATCCAATATAAATAAGCTTGTATAGAAAAACAAACTGTTTATAATATTAGTAATTATTTGTAACAATATGCCTCACCGTATGATTCTCCTAGTACAATGTTTTATTTTATAAATTTATAATCATTTATTGCAGGAAGAGATCTCTTTTAAGAGATTAAGAGATAAGCTCGTCAATAACAAAGTGTCAGTTTTAAGATCTACAGTTCACGCCGCGATTCTAAAACTAGTTGGACAAATTCTGATAATAATAACAGGAGTTCAGCCGGATAATTATATTTAAGACTAATGTAATTTTACCTGCAATTGTTCAACTCGTATACTGGTTGCATTTGGCGGTAGTATTTCTTCCTTCAATGTATCAGGATTATCCTTAATTTGATATTTTAGTTTATATCCAATCAGGATACCATTTGACTTTTTAGGGGGGGACCAAGACACCCTCACTGCTCTGTCTGATATATCATCGAATTGAAGGTTTACTACTTCATCAGGAACTGAAAAATAGACATTTTTTTATTTCAAAGCTTATTTATTTGTTCATGTCCCACTTTCGTATCAATAAAATTTTCTCTTCTATAAAAGATCTCTTATTATAATTCTTAGAAATAATACATATTAGAATAGTGCTTACTGTCTTCCAAGGTCCTAACGGATATGAACTCACTGCGAGGGCCGTCACCGGGTTCCGTGAAACATAGAACAGATATATTATATTCTGTGAATTTCTCTAATCCGTTTATCACTGCACTTTGTTCCGTGAGAGGATCCAGCAAATTGGGTGGAACACTGACTAACTTCTGCTCCGTACTGGTATTCAGTACTGGATCCCACAACCACGCTTGGATTTTGTAGCCCTGAAAAATATATCATATGTATAGTATATTATAATGATTTCATAAAATTATATTCTATCGGTATTATAGTTATTCTCAACGTATGCTGGTACCTGGTTGATCCCGTTGATCGTCTGTGGGTTGGGCGGCGTCCACCACACGGTGACGTCACGCGCCCCCCCCGCGCGCGCGCGCACCCCCGCGGGCGCCGCCTCGGGCACGCCCTCCTTGGTCTTGATAGTGTAGCTGTCTGAGAACACGCCCACACCCTTGTCGTTGTACGCCGCTATCTGCACGTTGTAATCCTTCCACGTTATCAGATCCTGAATGAGGTAGTTCCTTTGAGCCTCGTTGGTGATGTTTTGGTCTGTCCAGGGGCTGTTGTCGTAGCCCTTCAGGCGATATCTGATCACGAAGCCGAGGATATGTCCGTTCCTGTGCTCCTCAGGCGGCGGTTGCCATTGAGTTATGATTTCGGAAGAGGATCGAGCTGAACCCATGAATCCTATGGGTGGGCCGGATGGAGCTGAAAATACCATTATATTTAATATTAAATAATTTTTTATATTGCAAGTTGTAGTTTAATTAATTCATGCATAAGCTGATTTGGAGGTGATTATAATAAAATACCTTGGATTTAATAGAAAAATAATAACATTCACAAAAAAATATACAGGCATATCGTGCATATTAAAAGAGGCACATTAGTAAAATATATAGAATATTAAATTTTAACATAAATTTCTGGGATAAAGTAATTTCTATTAGATATAAATAACATATACAGCTTCATATCTGCATACCTTGGCAGCATATAATATCACTGGCTGCTTGATTATAAAAAGAAATAAATTGTAATAATTATGAAATTACCTTACAATAATATATGTTCAAAGATTTAGATAATATTTATTGAAGTTTATATTACAATATATATGTAATTTTATAGAAAATTATATGTAATATTTTTACCTTCCTGAGGTAGAGTCAACACTTCCGTGGGATCGGAAGCCGGGCCCTCCCCCACTGTGTTGACGGCGGACACCCGGAACTGGTAAGACGTGGCCGCCTTCAGACTGGTCAGCAAAATCCAACGCTGGTTTGCCGACACATTCATCGGTTCCGTAACCCAGTTCAGGAGCGGATCGGGGATAGGACCTAAAATATTCAACTAATTATAAATTCTCCGCACATACTGAAAACTCATTAAAATGTAAGCACATGGCGACATCTAGACGACTATTCATGCGTTTTAATAAGTAACGAGACGACTGCGACACGACACTTACCGAATTCTGGCACCACGCGTCTTTGAACGATGAATTTCTGTAAAGGCGAGTTCCCATCGAAGCCGGGCGTCCAGGACACGTTGACAGCTCGCTGCGGGCTGGCCAGGCGTTCAGCTCGCACGTTGGATGGAGGGAACGGCAGCTCAATGACGGATAGAGTAGCATGGCGCGTGTGGTTCCCCCCCGGTGACGTCACCACGCACGTGTATTCCCCTGCATCGCCCGCGCGCACAGCCTGCACCTGCAGCGCGCCTGACCCCGACACCCACACGCGGGACCCCGCTGTCATAGGCCTGGAAGACACCAACTTTATAATTGCCATCGATACAACAATTGATAGTTACGACATGCCAGCTGGATCTTACCGTTTGTTATGAAACCAGTCGATGTTGTACTTGACATTGGGGTCGCTGGAGACCTTACACTGCAGGGTGGCTGTGTGACCCAGCAGCACGCGGGTATCAACGGGCGGGGCTATTATTTGCGTCCTCACTGAAATATTCAAAACATAACTAGGAGCGCGAACCAGAGCTCAAATTTAACTCGCTGCGCTCGCTAAATCTAGATATGTGTTGGTATATTAAGCGAAGCGAAGTGCAAACAGCACCGAAGTTGCAGTTACAGAACGTCGACGCATTCTGTACTCAAATATATGTCAAGATGAGACACATCATTAAATATTTTTTTTACAAAAATTTTTTCTACACCAGACTGATGTCTATCAGTGTGCAAAATTTGTAAATTTTCAGATATACCGTTTCTGATTGATGCTTGCACAAAGGATGCAGAAAATTCTCTCATGGAGAGTTTCACTCAATTATATGCTTATACGTACTAATTTAATATAATTTAAAATCTTACCCAAAACTGTAACATACGCCTCGCCGGAGACGTTACCAGCGTCATTCGCACGAATGCAAGTATATTTTCCGCTATCCGCCGTCGTTGTGCTCGTAATTAACAAATCTCCCTCGTCTAAAGCTTGTAGTCTTCCAGACAAATTTATTATAAGAGAATCTGCAATATTTATTCAAACATTTTTTAATATCCCACGAAAATGCTAATAACTAGCCGCGGTTTACTTTGCACTTTATGACTACTTTAAAATTTTTAATAACTTTTGTGTTAAAAATATAACTTTAAATTAAAATCTTTTCTAGCTAATGTTTATTATTATATGATTTATAGTATGTTATTTGAAAACGTAATATGATTCTCGGTTTGAATCAGCGTAAGTAAAGCTATAATACTAGGATAATCTTTTCATATCCTATGTAACAAGAGACAAGAAACAACACTACTTTTTTAAAATTCAATATATATACTTTTTATAATACAGTGTCCTGTAAGTCGACGTTAAGCCGCAAACGTGTTCTAAGTTAGTTAACAATAAAAAAAATTATGTCAATTCTTTTCATGTCTTGATTACTAAAAATAAATAAATATATTTTTTTTATAATAGTAATTCCAAGTAAATTAACATCTAAAATTAAAATAAATAAAAAATACATGACATTCTTTTATGTAATTCTAAGTAGTATATTTGTAAATTAATATCTAAAAAAATTTTTTTTTATAAGCTTAGCACGTTTCCGAATACACGTCGTGTCGCAGGATATCCTACGTATACTAATTTATGTACTACAAAACAAAGCTGATCACCAAGATCAATATGATACCATACCATTAAAATACCACGTGACATTGGGCGTGGGGGCTCCGATGGCTCTGCAGGTGACGGTGGCATCCTTGCCGTCCAGCACCGTCAGGTTGCTGGGAGACGTCTGCATAATGGGCGGGGACGCTACAAGCCACACACGCACTTAGTTCGAGCTCTACGTGCACATTTACAACCCTCGTTTAACCCTTTTAGTGCCAAGGAGCGCCATCGCGCTGTTCTCGCTAGTTATAAATACAGGCATCGCGATAGCACTTCTTTTCACAGTTAACTCTGTTTCACTAATTTCCTTGTCAATAAATATGTAGTATTCAATTTACTTGTTTTTATTATCATAGTATAAAATCTTCTCAAGAGAATGTTGTAAAATTTATGAACATTGGTATATTATCTATAAAATTGCACTTTTTTACTGGTATTTTTAGTAATATTGGTAAAATATGTATGGCACTAAAAGGGCTAATAATATTAGTATTTAATAATAAAAAACAACATAATAACATGCAAATTTAATGTTAGTATAATCGCCCTTGAATATTATGAAACACAATATTTAATGTATTCTGTAGCGCGCTACACTTGAATTATAATTAGTTCTAATATAAATTATGATTAAGTTTAAATACTCAATACTATGACTAATTTTAATTATATAAGTAAATTAAAAGAGTCCATTGAAGTATTGGAAATAAAAAAAAAAAAAAATTAAAAGTAATCTGATGGCGTAATTTGGTTATTTATTTTTTCACTGATAAAACAATTACTAAACTTAACCTGCCTTACTAATAAAAATAGTCAGTAATTTCATACTGGGTTATTTTTTTATTAAAATGAGAGTAGTTTTTGAAAAACTTCAAACATTTTTAATTATTAGTTTCAAAAAATATAGTTCAAGAGTGATTTGTATATAAAAAAAGTGGTGTATTGTTTAAATATATTATAAAAAAATATAAAACTTAATTAATATAATTATATATGACTCCTTCATTGTTTCTAAATTTACAACGGGGGAACTTAACGCCTAGTGACAATAAATTCACCTGTTGTGGGTACACGAAATAAATGTGGAACTATAATATTATTGTGGGTACACGAGATAAATGTGAAGCTATAAGAATATTATTGTGGGTACACGAATAAATTTCAAGCTATAATATTATTGTGGGTACACGAAATAAATTTCAAACTATATTTCTGTGGGTACACTAAATAAATATTATACTAACAAAGAACAATATATAATTTAAATATGAAAGCAATAACTTAACACTGCTAAGTCAAATTACATATCATAAGCAAAGAAAGCTCATATTTTCTCATGCAACTCGATACGGTGAGTAATTACATTTTAATATAAAAGTAAAAGTAATTGAAACTTATGACACTTAATAAGAATATTAAAACCAAGTATAACATCTCTGTTTTGTCTCTTTCACACCTTTGAAATAAATAAATAGTGAGAAAGTGACAAAACTAAAAAAAATACTGGGTAAAATATTTTTATTAGTGAGACAATAAATTAAAATATATATACTCAGTATAACATCTTTGTTTTGTCACTTTCACACCTTTGAAATAAATCATTAGTGAGACAGAGAAAAAACAAAGATATACTGGGTATGATTATTTTTATTAATAAGATAAACGTAACTGAAACTTAAAATAACGGTGGAAGTAAACAAACTCTATGAAAACATTTTTTTGTGTATACAGTGATGTTTTAAAAAAGCAAACACTGTGAAAAAAAAAATGCTCAACAAGTGCGGGTATACACCAAATATCTTACTGCCTGTATCAAATTTGAACGTTTTTGCCTTTTTATCTGCTGTCCTCATTCTTATTAACTTCATATGACTACGTGGTTTTCTTATATTTTCATTGGCTGTACGATGTTAGATAAATTAATAAACTCAATCCTAATATACTCAAATATATTTTGTCACTTTCATACCTTTGACGTTAATTATAAGTGTGAAAGTGACAAAAAAGTTGGAATATTATTATATTGTCCCTTTCATACCTTTTACGTATTTTTATAAGTGGAAAAGTGATAAAAAAATTATTTGCAGTATAATTATTTTTATATGGCAGAATAAGGATATTTTTTTCGTCACTTTCTTACCCTTGACGTATTTTAGAAGTAAGAAAGTGATAAAACATCTTATGGGTATAAATATTTTTATAATAATATATATTTTTTTATTAATTTAAATACTTACTTTTTATTTTCAACCAGGAGTATATAGATGATTCACCAGCCTCATTGCTGGCTATGCACTGATATATGCCCATATCTTCCATCTTCATGTTATTGATCACGAGAGACCTATCCACCTCAACCCTGTATCTTCCACCTCCGTCATCTACATCTGCATTATCATTCTCAGCATCAGCTCCTACGCTAGCAATTTTTCTAGCATCCTTATACCATGTTATACTGGGCATTGGTATACCTTGTACATTACATTCTAAAACTATAGAGCTGCCAAACTCTCCAAGAGTTTCAGATTTTAAGCTAGTTGATATAACTGGCTTTTCATACACAGTTACTGCTGCTGTTGCTGTCACTGTTGCAAAACCACCGGATTTTAATCTCGCCTGGCAAGTGTATTGCCCTGTGTGGTTTAAATTGGCTGATATGAGACTCAATGTACGGTTCCATTGATCATTTAAGTCATAATTAATTCCTGCCAAGTCAATCAATATCCCGTCTTTGAACCACAGGGTCTCCAGCTCGTGTAGAGGTCTCGCATTCGCTATACAATATACATTTGTATATTCTTGGCCTTTTATTATTTTAGTGTCTCGTGGTTTTATTACTATTTCTGGTGCTATTTCTCTGTTATCATCTCCGTTTACTATTAATCTTATATATGGACTATTTTCAAAATTACCTGATTGGGTGTTTATTGCTCGTGCTCTGAAAGAATAATATTTTAAAGCACTAACTGCCTTACTAATGAATTATTTATATACAGTAAAACTTATTTTATGTTTTGTCACTTTCTTTCTATCGATTTACATCAAAGGCGTGAAAGTGCCAAAACAGAGAATATATTAGACTGATTATAAATATATTGTATGTATTTTGTTTGTAAAACATACTAATGTCGTATTGAGAGAATATGATAATAGTTCAGATAAAAAAACCTTCAAGAGTTTAATTTTTTTTACTCGGTTCCACTCACGTTGATATTTTATATACTATTAGTATAACTAAGACTCAAGGACCTGTCTATCATGAGAAAGAATTCAAATCCATGCCATTTTAAATACTGGTTTAAACAAATAATTTTTTCTCCTTTATAATACTAAGTCCGTCACTGTGCACGGCGGGTGGAGCTGAGCAAATTGTTGCTGAATGAGCTAGCTTGTTTAAATATATTTTAGTATTTAGAAAATATTAAGTATAATTAGGAAAAATGTATTTGTTGTTATTAAAAATCTGTTTTGAATTCCGGTAAAAATGTTATAATGTTATTCTTATGGTTACTTGAGGACTTGTTATTTGAAATAACTTACTGGGATTGGATATTAAAGGCTTCAGTCTTTATTGTGGGGCCAATAATATAGTTATCGAAGTATGTTGTTTTATATTGTCTTTTAAATTAACAGTGTAAAGTTTTCACATGAGTTTCACATACTTGTAAAATTAGCAGAGTAAATAGTGGCTATAATCTTAAGCCTAATAAGAAATCGCGCGTGCGATTTCAAAACGTTCCACATGTTAACTTTATGGGACAGACTCTGACCATTTTATAAAAAACTACCATCACAAATGTCATCAAAAAACTTCAGGACCTATAAGTCACTGTCGTCCACAATTTTGCTAATTTTCGAAATCCTACTATTATTAGTCTTGGAGTAGCATTAGTAACGAAACACTTTTGAACAGTCAGAGCTTCGCTTCGCTCATATCAATTAGATTAGATAAAGATTACTGACCTATATGCTGTTTGATCGTCTCTTGAAGCGCAAAGTATCACGAGCTGATGCTTATCAGTGATAGCGTATTTCTGATCGTATCTCAGAACACCGTTGATCTCATCCTGCCATATCACTGATGGTGGTGGATTGGATTCTATGTGTGGAAGCTCTATGATCGCAGCTTTACCAGACTCGACTGTTATGATCTGTTCTACAGTATTTTCAAAAACACCCATGACTAAAAACATAAAAATAATTATTCAAGTTTCAAAAACCCTTCAAATATATTATATAACTTATTCTTATAAAATATATTTTGTAGCATTTGACTTAACAACAAACCTACAAAACAACAAACGAAGCATTAAAAACATATTTTTTATCCAATAATAAATCGTTAAACAAATTTAAAATATGTCTATTGCTAAAGATTTAAAAATAAATATAATAACATTTATAACAAAGAAGTTATAATTTAACTAAATATGACAATGATACTATTTTTGTATATAAATATGTATACATATATATATATAATTGTCGAGCCGCAATCAATCGTGAACTTAATACTTCACTTAAACTTACTAATAAAAATATATATACAAAGTATAAAATCCTCTGTTTTGTCCTTTTCCCACATATAACGTAAATCCTTAGTGAGAAAGTGACAAAACAGAACTCTACTGTGTACAAATATTTTTAAAAGGCAGCAAACAAGTACCTATAATAAGGTAATTCAATATTAATAAAAGAACCATTCAAGCTAACAAAGTTTCTAAGAAAGAGTTTTACTTACAAGCTACCACAATATTGTTTTTTTCACTGAATATAGCTCCAACATCATTCTTAGCTATACACTGGTAAGCTCCAGCGTCTTGTCGCTGTGTTATATGAATTTTAAAAAATAATTCCGATGAATAATCTCCTAAAGGAACACCATTTTTAAGCCATCTGTACATTGGTTGTGGGATGCCTAAAAACAGAGATATCAAACATTTTCGTTAAAAAAACAGAGATGTAAAACATTTTTCGTTCCTGAAACATAAATTTTTATTGTTTTAATTTACCAATCGCTGAACACTGCAGAATTTTCGTAGTGCCTTCTCTAACTATATTGTTTGAAGACGAGGGCTGCATTGTAAACTTCGGTGGCTGCATTTGAGCTGAAAACGATATCAAACATTTTATTTATTGTAAAGAAACAACCGACAATATCTGTAAAAAATATTTTTATTATATATACATATAATAAAATTATTTCAAACATTATAAACAAGATACAAATAAATAAAAATGTCAAACGAAGAAAACATTTCTTAAAAATCTAGAACTGTAAACCTCTAAATAAAATGGTATATTTTACTCTTAACTCATTTCTAAAGTACTATATATTAGCAAAAGAATCATTAAAATTAATTAACATCAATAACTTAGTTTGTAACAATTAAGTATATTCTAAAACCATCCTTGAAATACGTAAATGAAATAATAAAAAGAATAATCAAAAACCTTCCTGTTATCATCGAAGAATCATCAAAATCGGTTTATTAGTTTTCGAGATAATAACATACATACAAATACATACGTGTTAAGCACAAAATCTATCTTTTGATGTCGATTAAAGAGCATTGTAACTGTACTACCATTCTTTCCAATGTTTGGAATGCATTTCGTTAACATGACTCAAGGATGACTCATCCCAGACCTCATGAGAATAAAAATTGAGATCAATTAATGCTTCATTCAATTCAGATCACTAATATTAACTAGTTAAATGGTATTTTCAAGTTGTTCTGAAACTTTGTATCACGAGCACATATTTGAAATAAAACTATTTTTACGGATTTAACTAGCGTATAATTTTGGTTATATTTTAATGTTAGCACGACGTTTCGAATGCTTTGCAGCAATCGTGTTCAAGGTTAGACGAGAAGTAAGTGTCTGTCAGTAAGTCAGTTAATTAGTTATCAACTCTTTGTTCCATTCAACTGGAAAAGTACTGATTACAGGGACAGTTTCCTTGCGGTAGCAGTTTCGAATCCAGCACCAGACGATGATGATGAAATTTTTATTATTTTAATAAAACTAATGTATAAACATAACATGTCTAACATGTTTAATGAAAATTGTAATTATATCTATTATTATCTTTTTAATCTCCGTCGTATTAAAACAATGTGTCTTTGTATCAATTAATTTAAATTCTAAAACCATATTTAATATTATTTTATTTATATATATGAATATATAAATAAAATTTATGACAAAATATAAAATGGAATCAAATTTAGTAATGTTAGGTTGTTGAACGATTAGGTTTCACTTCTAAATAAAATATTCAAACTTTCAACTTGTATATATTTATTTCTAAACGAATCTTTTCTTGTGTATACTACTGACAGTTATAGATTTGGCGCGTAAATATATAAATTAAAGAGTGAAGAATTCATGAACAATTCAATTGGACACCAAAGTCAATTAATTACATTGACTACGACTATGAAATTTCATTGAAGAGGAAAAACTGAAAACAAGGAATTTCAATGAAGATTGGTGTACTTAAGACCAGGCTGCATATAATAGCCTTAGCCTGTCCTCTGAAGAACAAAAACTACAAAATATATATATATATATATATATATATATATATATATATATATATATATCAAATGTCATATATACGTAGGGTTGCCAGGTCGCCAAACCTAATAGCCGACCAGACCAGCCAGTTCCCCAAACATTTGGGTAGAAAATGAATGATTTTGTCTCAGTATTAATAGGTAAGACAAAAAAAATATGTAAAATCAAGATTTTTTTATTATTATCATAAATCTTGTTAAATTCTAGTGAAATAATAATTAAAATCGAATGCTAATTAAAATGTAAAAAATGTAACAAAAGCCGGACAAGCCGCACACCGTTTATTTTATCCGGACACTCAATCAAAAAACCTACCTATGTCCGGCTTTATCCGGATACCTGGCAACGCTATATATGTGTATCGAGTGATTCTCAACATAAGTTTAAATATATTTAATCTTTTTAATCTTATATAAAAGCGCCAAATCCATAACTGCCAGTAGTATACAGAAGTAAAATTCCGTTTAGAAATAAATAAATACAAGTTAAAAGTTTGAATACTTATATTATTTACGAATATTAAATCGTATTTTGACAATTTTTTAACAAATTTTATTAAAGAAATTATACAATAAAATGTTAACTTTGCATAGTGTATTAAATTAAACTAAATCTTCAACTTGAAACAATAAAAATAATTCCTTGTTTTTAAATACTTTGTCCATAACGTATATTTTTTTACTTAAATGATAGACTATGTTACTGAACAAAGATTTTTGTTATAGAAATAGGTTTATGTATAAATTAGTTATATATACAAACTCCTTAGAAAAAATTTAAATCTGAGACCTACCAAAATCTGGAGCTAAACCATCACCTCTTAAAGTAATATTAAAACAATATTACTTTTCCTTTCTTAACAAAACTTCAAAACAAAATTGATTTTTTTAAATTTCCGCGATTAACATTCTTTCAATCTTTACTCAAGTCTCAAAAAGTAAAACTATTTTAATGTTGAAACAAAACTTTTTTAAACTATGGTAGTTTCATGGTAGAACTGTTTTATTATAATAAGCTAGCTAGAATCGATCATGAGATTACTGTTCAAGCTACCAACATTACATTCCTTCATTTCAAACTAATTGTGTTAGCTATTACAATTGTATTTTTATTTCCACTAAGTAAGTTAGATTACTAGGATTCCTTATATACATTATTGTGCGAAGCTCTATGAGAGACTTTTCTGCATTCTTTGTGCAAGCATCTATCAAAAACGGTATATCCGAAAATTTTAAATTTTTACACGCCTATAGAAATCAGTCTGGTGATAATTTAAAAAAAAATTCAGTAACAAAAAAAAAACAAAAAATGTAATAATGACACATTATTAAATTTTTTCTTTTTTTTTTTTTTTACTTGAAAAATAGTTGAGGACAGAATGCGTCGACGTTTTGTAAATGCAATTTCGGTGCTGTTTGCACCTCGCTGCGCTCAATATGCTATACATATACTGAGATTTTGAAAGCGCAGCGAATCAAAATTGAGGTCTGGTTCGCGCTCCTAGTATTTTTTTTTGTTTTATATGTACATTTACCCTAGTATTTCTCCGTTATTTATAACATATAGTCTATTCCCCAAATGTTAGACGGATTCAGAAATTAACCTTTTATAGTCGTAGTGATTTAGAACAGGGCTGGCGAACGTTTTTCGGTGTCCGTGCCACATAGTAAAAACAAATTAAATAGGTAACGTGATAATAAAATAAAATAAAATATAATTTCATTCGAAATGTTAGCGTAAAATTATACGTAAGTGTAATTAAATAAACAAATAAAAACAATTCTTCTTTAATATTTTTTATCAATAAATTTTTTACAATTATTTTGTTTTTATGCGTGCCATCAAAACTTTCAAACGAGTCACCATCCCTGGTTTAGTATGAATCGGATGATATTTTATCCCATATCCTGTAATCTGGTCATAAAACACCTTAATGAAATCCAATGGATACCTATCCCTTCTGCCAGTTTTGCTTAATAGGTTACTAAATAATCGATTTTATAAAAGTAAGTAGTTCTGTTCGCGGAAAAACGATTTTATTTACTAATAGCAGTAACAAGAGCAGTAGCATAATGACAGATACACTGTATCCTTTTATATGAACTTATCATAATCAGAATTTTTCAAATACATCTAGTATTATAAAAGATTATAGCATTTAAACAAACTCTTCAGCTTTATAATATTAGATAATCTAATATGCGTTTAAACATCTGTCCGTTAACTAATTTTTTACTATATAAATATTATTTAGGTTAATATAGACTGTTGAGGCAAGTGTTCGTATCTTATCTTTCTTATCAAAGTTGATTGCTTATACTTCGAACAAATAAATTTCTTTAACATTACTGTAGATTAGTGATGCGACTTGAGCCCTGTTTTTACTCGATTCACTCGAGTCAGTTTGTAAAACTCGTATTCAAGTGAATAAAATTACTCGAGTCGCTATGTACTCGAGTTACTGCATCAACTCGGCACTTCAAGTTGATATTGTCACTTAGGTGTTTGATAGTAGGTAACTATAATATAAGTAATTGCAATACGTAACTCGAGTGACATTTTTTACTCGAGTGTTTCGAAAACTCGAAAATAATACGAGTGAGGCAGTAACAATTCTACCAACCGCTGAATTCCACCACTGCATAGCACGTCATAGGCTGCAATGCCACCCACCACCTCGACAGCTAGCAGTCAACCACAGTGCTCTTTAAAAGACACTTCTTGCCACGCACCACCACCTTGTAGAGTCAGCTTTCGAATGTAGTATTTCCGAACCACGCATTGGTTCGGAAATACTTAGAGACCTTCAAGAAACGAGCTTACAAATTTTTGAAAGGCCGGAAAACATTTCAAACCCGTCAGGGCCTGCAAATGCTCATGGGCGGCGATGACCACTTACCATCAGGTCGCTCGCCTGGTCGTTTCCCCTTTATGGCATAAAAAAACAATTGTTCCATGGACTCGAGTCATAAAATCTTATTTGAATCACCTCACTACTATAGATTGACTAAATTGGTAAAAAAGACGTTAAAAAGTTAGTTTTAAAAGAAGCTAATTTGATACAAATACATCCTTCATCTTTTAAACAGGATGTCAATTCTGTTTTTTTTATTTAAACGGATATTTAAACCACTCAAGTTCCTATAATGCGGTGTACGAAGCCCTTTATTATTCTACGCCAGGGATGGCGAACCAATGGCACTCGTGCCAGCAATAACACATTTGAAAATTTTGATGTCACTCACAAAAACAAAAATATTTTTTTATGATTTATATTTTTTATAGAAATAATTACAAAATTAATTTACACTTAATTTTTAATTTATGATATAAATTTGTAATACTCTATACTTATTTTAGTATGTTAATCAGAATCGTTAAATTAAACATTTTATAATTAAAACATCGTATGAATACTCTCGAAGTACATAAAGATGCGTATTAGATAAAATTTAACGTATAGTTTCACCACGCTACAACTTCGAATGAAATTTGATTGTGGCCCGTAAATTTTTAAAAAAGATTTTGTGGCACGGACGTTTTAAAAGGTTCGCCATCCCTGTTCGCTATATAATTAGTTTAACTGCAATGTTTAAAATATAACTTAAATATTATTGTTCTATATAGTTATAGTATATGAGGAATAAAAAAAAATATTTCTATATATCAATCGATGCGGAATTTTATACTAAAAAGCCAACATTTACGAGCAAAAAATTTCCCTAGAATGAGGGAAAAACTACAAATAATCTTTAACTTGTTATATTAATTAGCTTCAAGTATATATAACAGATTAAAATAATATCATTCTATAGGAAATAGAAAATTCAATAAAAAACTCCTCGTCTCGTTGAGAACACAAAAACAAACAAACAAAGACTTTCCTATCATGCAACTGTATCGTAATATTACATTAATTATCTCAGACGTTCTAATCAATAACACAGAAAAAAACAACCCGTTTCTTACTTCCTATCTATATTATAAAGCGGAAAAGTTTGTTTGTGTAAACCAGTTAATCTTTTAAAATACTTGATTGGTTTGGAAATTATTTTTTGATTATGATAGGCAGGTCCAGGAGGAAGGCTATAGGCTATTTAGCATTATACTACATATATATATTTCATTATTTTTTAGTGTATAGCCAGTTTTACCTTAGTTTTAAAAAATGTCTTTCCAGGGTAAAATCGCGAGTAACAGCTAGTTTTTTTACTAGGTCCACGCAAGCGGGGTTAGCCTCGAGCGCGCGCACGAAACAAAAACGTTCTATATGTTAACTATATGGGACACATTTTATCAATTAGCTCTAAAACTACAATTACGATTCGGCTCATTTTCAATCCAGACCGGGTTTAGCTCATTATGCATGCGTTATAGATTTCGTGCGTGTAGCTCGTAAAATGAAGGAGGAGTAGGGTAACAAAGAGTTGAAAATTTGAGTAGTAAAGAGCTTCGCTTCGTTCAGCTCAGTAACATTATCTTATATAAATAAGAAAATGATACTATATATATTTCATTATTTTCTAAGTACATAAAGCTAATCGTATATATCTAAATCGACCTCAGTTTAAACCCTTAGCGTGTTTTCGTGTTTCAATAACATTGTTATTAAAGTGCCGCCGGCCACTTATTGCCTGCCTTACAAAGCTTTCTTTAGAAATCGTATGAAAAGAATTTACTATGTTTTTAATTGTGCTATATAACGACAAGTTATCAATATTGTAAGGATATTTTGTTTAAAATTGTATATTATTGAGCGAAGCTCTCTATTAAAAACTTTTCTGCATCCTTTGTGCAAGCATCAAACAAAAACGGTATATCCAAAAATTTACAAATTTTGCACACTGACAGACATAAGAAGGTAATGTTTCTCATCTTGAAAAATAGTTGAGGACAGAATGCGTCGGTGTTTTGTAAATGGAACTTCACTGCGGTTTGCACCTCGCTTCGCTGAATTTTACAACACATACCGAGATTTTAAGAACGCAGCGAGTCAAATTTTAGGTCTGGTTCACGCTCCTAGTAATACTATTATGTATGTAACAATATGAATTAGAATCTTAAATAGGTTTAACTTAGGAAAAAAAAAATTAAAAAAATAATTTGATAGTAACGTTAACGTAACGTAAATTAACGTAAGTACAGATAGTTATATAATAATAAAAGTTATATAAAATAATTATTTTTGTTTTCTTTCCACTTACTTCCTATAACTGTCTTCTATTATACTATATATCTTCTAAAAAGGTTTTTAAAACCAGGACAGGTGCAAATCAATCGAAACGTCAGCTTAATAAATATATAATCTTTAAATTCACGCGATTAAGTCTCTATATGTCTAATTTATATAAAAACATGTATGTATATGCATAAATTTATAAAATAATTTGTTTTAAAGCAATTTTAAATTAAAAAATATAACATCAAAGCTTGTAAGATACATAAATTCTATGTAAAAAGCAAAGTTCAAATTAAAGAAACACCAAACTCTTGTAAGATATATGAATTATATATTCATTGAAGCTATTCACCTGAACAACGCTTCTGGCTGAATGCCAATGCCTTAGTCCAGTTTCTCGACGAACTGTTAAAGTATTTAAGACACAGTGCCATTGTCCAAGTTACCATCAAAGATATCTTCGCTCTGTGGCTTGTAATGGTGAAGTTACATTTAATCAGCTAAATAACAAACTAATCTACTGTCAGAATATGTTTATAACTAGCTGTTACTCGTGGCTTCACTCGGGGATAAATGATTTTATTTATTTATAATAACTTTACATATTAGCGCTAGAACCTTAATATTATATTATATATAATTATTCGGCTGTAATCATGTTTTTACTATCAGATTCTGCCTGATTAGTTTCGGAATCGCGGCGTGAACTCTGAATATCATATTTAGAAAGATTTTTTTAATTCCATCCTGAGGATTAGCGCGTATAAACAAACAAACTTTTTAATAATTTAATATTAGTATTTATTTGTGACAACTTGACGTATGATTACTCCTAGTACAATGTTTCTATTTTATAGTTATTTGTTGCTGAAAGAGATATCTTTTAAGAAATAAGCTATCCAGTAACAAAGTATTAGTTTTAAGATATATTGATAAATTTTAGTACATAAATAAATAAACATAATAGTAATATATAAAAATATTAAAATTCTTATAAAACTCTTTGCAAATTTAACCTCTTTCAAAGATACAAAGAATTAAAACTTAAATAAAGAAAATGTTATTTCCTTTCTCTTATAAAGATGTCATTTTATTTCAGTTAATTTCAGTTTTTGTATCCGTTCAGCCAAGTTTAATTTAAACAACGAGCACAGCGCAGATGTTTTCTGATAAATGTTTTAATTCATTTGTATCATTAAATTTACGATACACTTAGTTAAATATGATATATAATATTATATATAATTATTTAGATACTAGCTATTATTTGTGGTTTTATCTGCGGCCAAATTGTATGTACTATAAGGATAACTAAGAACAGTAGCATAATACTATATAGCTTATAGTTTTCCTCATATACAGAAAGATTTTCAGATTTTCAGATTCAGTACTTTCAAAGATTAACGTTTTTAAACATACACACAAACTTTTCCGCTTTATAATATATATATATATATTATTTACATATTTATAATTTTTGCATAGTTATATAACATATAAATATGTAAAACGAATTGAATACAGACATCTTTCAAAGATAAGCCTTTTTAAACATAAACAAACTTTTCCACTTTATATTTTTTAAATATATAATATATATATAAATATGTAAAACGAATTGAATACAGACATTTTGAAGATATCGTTTCCGTTACGTGACTAACACCTATGGCACGTTCGACCCATGCTAGACCACTACATACTAATGGAGAGGTTTGAGCGGCAATTTTTATTTCTGAGAACATACTGGCTTTTGAATCCTTATGAGATATCTATATTATAAGTATTTAGAATTATATGACTAACTATTACTCGCGGTTTCACTCGCGGATGAACGATTTTATTTATTACAGTAGCGTTATGATATATATATATGTATATTCTATAGACAATATATATATATATATATATATATATATATATATATATATATATATATATACTTTATTATATATAAAAAAAACATATACAAGAAAAAATGAAATATACAGGTACAAGTGGCGGCCTTATCACCTAAGGGCGAGTTCTGCCAGGCAACATACAATACATATCTTCATAAAAAAACCTGAAAATATAAAAAAATAATGGCGGTGCAGTTATAATATAGCAATAGACATACATAAAAATAATACACTAATACATATACATATATACAATAAAAATTAGCTAATAAACTAAACAATATTTAAAAATTACTTAATAATATGTACATAGAAAATACGTTAAAATAGCATACTATAAATCGACCTAAATATATGAATATATATAATAATCCTTGACAGATTTTTTAAATATATGTATATATTATATGAACCTGCCTATTCTACTCAGAAATCTATCTCAAATCCATTAAGTAGTTTAAAAAATTAACACGTTTAAACAAATTCATTATTATTTTAATATATTTATTAGGTATATAATATATTTATATATGCTTTATTGCACCAATTTACGAATTTTTGTTCAAAAGGAGAGCTTAATGCTAAGAAAACATTCTCTGCCAGCAAACCTTAAGATGTACAGGAGAGAACGTACAAAAAATATATATGGTTAGATAGATCTTAAATATTTTTCAATAAATTCATATATATATGTATATATAAATAACATAAAACTATATAAGTATATTTGGTATTGTTCTGTTCGCGGTTCACCAGTTCAGCAGCTGGTTTTGTAATTCAATATCAACCACTACTCTCGTACACACTGGCCAGGGAAACCTTTCAACAAAGCCATACGAGTACACCCCAGCTTATAAGAATACAAATCTTTATGAAAACATCATATACTAATATTATTAATTAATTTATTTGAATAAATTTTAATATTAGATTAATTTTGAAAAATTTTAATGATTATGATAGATTTAGAAAATGAAATCTCAGATTTGATTAAACACGCTAATATTTTAAACTATCGAATGGATTTTGAAAAAACTTTCTGATTATGGAAGATAAAGTTATAAGAAAATCTATAGGCTATTTAGTAGCCTGTGTACTGTATGTCTCATTAGTTTTAGTGAATTATATTTCTATTAGCTTTTTAAAATTAATTATTTATGATTTGTTATAATTTTTATATTTATATAAATTTCTGGTTTGAAATAAAGAATTTATTATTATCATCATAATCATCGTCATAATCATCACCACCACCACCACCACCATCATCATCATCATCATCATCACCATTATCATTATTAATTAAATAATAAATGAAATAGTTCGATCACAGGTGAAACCGCATCTAGATATCCTAGTTTATAAAACATATTTTTAACTGCCCATCAAAACTTTTAAGTGGTATATTAAAATGTAAATACAATCGTTAAATAATAACGGTACGCTATCAGGCGGGTTGAAGTCAATTCAGCTAGTTTGAACAATAAATGGTATTGCTGAATTTCGTTTGTTAATAAACTGTTTCATTTTGTTATCTTTTGAACTGAACAGCTTTGGATTTGTTTATATTTGAGGTCGATAATCAATGTTTATTTGATAAATATAATATTTAAATAAGCATTTTAATATTACAAAAAATACTAGCAGCGCGAACCAGACCTCAATTTTGAGTCGTGCTCGTAAAATCTCTGTATGTGTTAGCATATTGAGCGAAGCCAGGTGCAAACAGCAGTGTAGATGCGTTTACAGAACGTCGACGCATTCTGTACTCAACAATTTTTTTTTTCGAGCTTAATTTTCGCGCAAAAAAAATTCCATTGAAGTCCATTTTACTTTATCTGTGATTATTCCTCAACGACATCGAATATTTGATTTTTTTAAAACCACCACCAGACTGATGTTTATCAGTGTACAAAATTTGTAAATTTTCGGATATACTCTTTTTAATTGATTTGTACAAACAAAGGATGCAGAAAAGTCTCTCATAGAGAACTTAGCTCAAATATACACGAATAAGAATCGGTTTGAGCAATGATTTTAATTAAATATTTTAATTACATTAAAGATAACCGAACAAGTCAGTACTGGACACAGAACTAAATTAATTTAAATATTTCTTAAAGCTACAAGTAATATTACAATATTATTATTTTAATATAGAGATGCTTAAGCTACATAACTGACAGAATTCTTTTATTAGACAAACAATTTGATATTAAAATAAATTTACCGAGTAAAGAAGGTACAAATATAATAATATATACAATATTACAATAATAGGTTTTATACTTAGAAATTCAGATACCAATGTGCAATATGGACCAATATGGCCGCAGTTTTCTACTTAGCAATTCAACCACCAATGTGCAATATGGCCCAACATAGCCCAATATGGTCGCCACAACCGGTCTTTATATATTAATATATCAAACTCGGTATTTAAAATGTAAAATTAATAAAAAATATTTAATATATAATATATAACACTCACATAGATGTTTTAATGTGTGTGAACAATGAAATATATAAATATAAATTTCGATGTGCAAGGATATATACTTAGCAATACAACCACCAATGTGCAATATGGTCCAACATGGCCGCCACATTTTTAAACAACCACAACCGGTTTATACATATTAATATAATATAAAACACGATATTTATCATAATAATATTAATGATTGCATCGATATAGACAAATGAATAAAAAATACTGAATATTTAATATATAACACACAAATAAATGTTTCAATGTGTGTGTAAACAATGAAATATATAAATATAAATTTCAATGTGCCGGATATACCGTTATGGACGATTCTAGTTGCAAGAGATTACAGTTGTCCCTTGACGAGACCAAGAATGGACTGTGAGGACTGATGGCTAACCAGTCTCGACAACCTTTTTTAAGGTCCAAGATACTACTTGACCCTTTTAAATTACAATATTATTTATGTTGGTTTCATTCATTATATTTAATTTTTTTTGAGTAAATTTGAGTTATATAGACTAGCTGTTACACGCGTTTCCATTCGACAAATTTATTTTATTTACTATTATTATTCAAGATTTATTGAGTAATGCTAGATAGATTATAAAGTTCCTCATGAACCTGGCAATAATTATGAGAAAGATTTTATTTAATATATATTTTAGTTAAACAAACAAACAAACAAACTTTTCTGCTGTATACAGCGATTCTAATATTATAATATTAGAATATTAGCTAGGATAGCGAAAAAAACGAGTTAAAAACCTCATAAAAATTATTATTTTACATTACGAAACTAGTTCTTAACTCAAATATCGAATATACCATATGGTTTTAACAATATAATTAAATTTTAAAATACAATGACCCCATCCTTATACCATTGCATTTAAACACGAGCTGCACGCGAACTGTGCAGTACATTACAAATCAATACATCATTCTTGTACATTTACATATCCTCCGAAAGACCAATAGGGAATCATTAATCATTAATTAAATATCATTATCATTAGTCCAATCATTATTGGTACATAAAAAACCTTTTAGAGTACATATATCCTTTGTTTATCCAGTCCAGCGACCACTGAGCCGCGCTGGAGTAAAAATAGAAAATAATCGATTCTTTATACGTGTCACTTGCTAACAAACTCGACAGGAATTTCTCAACTGGAACTTGACTTTATTACTGTACAGATACTGGAACTTGCATTTATTACTGTATAGATACTGGAAGTTGAATTTATTACTGTTTATTGTATTTCTTTGTGATTTTAGTTTTGAATAATGTTATTGTTTTATAATAAATTAACTTGTTACTCGCGGTCTTTATTACTGTACAGATACTGGGACTTGACTTTATTACTGTATATTGTATTTCCATGTGTTTTTAATTTTGTATAATTTTATTGTTTTATAATATACTAGCTGTTACTTGCGGTTTTATCTACGGATGAACGATTTTATACATTATTAGGATAATTGCAAGCTGTAGCGTAATAACCTTCCTTATGAATAGACTTATCATAATCATAATTTTTCAATTCTATCCAGTACTTTCACAAGAAAAAACAAAAAAAAAACACGTTATAATATTAATGTTATATTTATTTACAAAATGTCACACTGCCGTCACATTTCTACGTATATAGATAGTCTACATTTTTTCTCATAAATCTGCCTTTCATAATCATAATCTTTCAATTCTATCCAGTTTTTACACAAACAAAAAAAATTTTGTCATATAATATTAGTATAGACTTTGTTAAATGTCACAATTATGTCACATTTACGTCATATTTACGTCACATTTAAAGCTATTTAAAATAACCTATAGTTGTAAGTATGTAAGAGTTAAAAAGGTAATCACTTAATCTAACCTCATTTCTCAGACGCGAGGTCACTTTATATTCAATACATACTAGAAAATATAGTTCTTTAAGTAATTACTCTTTCTATGTTAGTAGCTTTAATATTACTATAAACATGTCTATAAGGTTGATTATAAATATATCTATATATATAAAAGCTAAAAACACTCATCACGAAATTTCGAAAACTACTAATAAAAATGTTTTTTTTCAGGAAGGTACATTGTAACTAGAAAACATCCATTAAGAAAGGATTTTCAGAAATTCTGTTCTGAAGGTTTTGAAATAAGGGCGCAAGTTTGAATGAAACATCGTCATTTTTAATGTTAGACACATCAAATTTTAGATTTAAGTCTGCGGTTAGTAAAAGATAATACTGCATTTATTAGATTTAGAAAATTGCATTTTATGAGGACCAAATAGGGGTTGCAAATTTGTTTGAAATGTGTGGTTTTTGTTTTGCAAGTCGTCAATAGATGGCGCTAGCATTCATCTTAAATGTCGGTAGTTCGTTCGCATTGAATCATCCTATATAGTAAAAGTAATTTCAAAATAAAAAAAACATAGTAGTTAAATTTGTGTACTTTTTATCCATACACCATGCGGGCAAAGTCGCAAGCAGAAGCTAATTATAAATTTAATAAGCTAAGGTATACTTATCCAGAAATAAGCACTCTCATACAGTTAATGTATTGAAAATTTCTAATGAAATACCCTTAGAAAGTTAGGAATTTTGAAATGTAAGTTGTTATAACTTCAAATATACCTTTCCATATAGGAATAGCATTTCTTACTCCAAGTATTCTGAACGAGGTACTGTATTATTATTGTTACGTCTTTCAAAAGGCCTTTAAAGCGAGTTTTTCTTTTATTGAGATATATATTAACTGTATTATAAATAAGAAATAACGTACGAATTACTGAGTTAATTATTCTCAAGGGATAGTTTAAGACTGAAATATCTAATTATCTAAAGGAATTCAAGGAAATTAACAGTATTTGTCTGTATGTAGATATAATTTATGTTAGAATAGAACTGAAAAAGCCTTAAATAATAGTATATTAAATAATTATGTTACCTATAAATAATTGATACATATACTATATTATGCATAATTTAAAAAATGCATATTTATAAAGAAAATAAATATATTAACAAAATGTTTTTTTAATAGAACAGAGTTCGAAAAATAAGATGCAATTTCGCGAAAATCTTATATATCTTTTAAAGACTAAATTCCATATTGAAATAACTGTTTCATGTAATTTCATAGCCATAAGATGATTCATTAAGAAAATATGCAGTACAGCTCGTCTAACCAAATTGTAGTTTAGGATTGTTTGTAAATATAAATTGCTTAGATACATTGTTAAGTTTAACTATCCTCTTTGAAACTAGTTGTTACTCGCGGTTTTATCTGTTGATGATTGAACATTTTTATTTATTATTAAGATAAGTAAGAATAGTCGCGTATTTCTAGATAATCAATAGACCTGTCTAATGCTAGATCTATAGCCTTTCTCATGAACCATCATAACCAGAAAAAAAATCCATTTCATCAGCTAAATTCCAGAATTACCAAGATTGCCCTCCTTTTCCATAAAAAAAAAAAAAAAAAAAAAAAAAACGATTTAGCGAGTTCAATCAAACTGTTCATTTATAATGTTAGTATAGATTGTCCATTAATATGTTTACCTATCTCAAATTTACTTATTTTTGTTAATATAAAATGAAAACCTTATCTATGTGTGCAGGACCCGAACCTGTGAACCCTTGGATATGAACACGTCGTTTTAACAATTGAGCTTTTGTGTTATTTGTTATATACAACATATAAGTTTTATAATACAAGAGACCATGGACGGCGGAAATTACTTTCCATTAGGTAAACCTAATATATTAAAAAAAAATAAAACAGTAATATATATATTCTCAAAATTATCCACTTTTTTAGCTCCTAAGTACTAAACTAGGTTAAAATCATACTGAACTAGCTTCAAACTATTATTTAATTCAATCACGCGTAAAATAACCAAAGAATACGATTGGGTCACATGAATTATAAACAGGATACCAAGGATCTTGACCTCAAGATCAAATTCCTGCAATGTCGTCTTACATATTCATCAGGAAACTAAAAAACTCAACCCTTATGTAATTTACCTTGTAGATGTACAATGTGTTTTTTATGTTTTATTAATACCTAAGTAAAATATAACTTAATATTATGTAAAATTAATATATTTTGACCCAATTGAAACGCTAAATTAAACTCACTAAACTTTTGATAAAAATACGTGTTTTTGATAGAAAATTACTTGGAAAGTTTGGTAGAAAGTGTATCGTAAGGTCAAATCATTATCAATTAATTACAACGATACGAAAAACATGCATTTTTTATATTTTAATAATACATAATTAATATGTTTATATTATATAAGACGTGGTTTTCATATACTCACTAAACTTTTGATAAAAATTTCGTTACTTGCAAATTTTGTAAAGTGTATCGTAAGATCAAAAAACATGACCAATTAATTAGAACTATACTATACTATTTATGTCTGGTATCGTACAGGTAAATACCAAAACCATACAACATATTACATTTTACAATATACAGCAGTGGCATGGCATCATGTGTGTCACACGGCTCGCCATGTTTTAATATTAATGACTCCATAGCAAGCTTATACAGCTGTTTCTTAGTGGCAGTGTGTTCACAGTCTCTGAGAACTGAGCCTTTACAGCGATGTTTACATCTTCCTTTACTGCTTTCCTAAAAAAACATAGCCTTATTCTGGATCTCAATTATTTTTTAAATTACTATATTTACTAAAAATAATATGGTTAATATTAATGAAATTTAGTTTTAAAAAGACAAAGAGATATACAGCCATTTTGAATATATCAGTTGTCTATGTTAATATTATAAAGCTGAAGTTTGTTTGTTTGTTTGGTTGCACTAATCTTCGAGATTACTAAATGGATTTGTAAAATTATTTCTGATTATGATAGGCAGGTTCATACGGAAGGCTGACTGTCTTGACACTACAGCTTCCAATAATCTTAATAATAAATAAAATCTTTCGTCCGCGGACAGAAACACGAGAACGGCTAGTATATCTATATACATACATGTAAAGTGGAAAAGCTTGTTTGTTCAAACGCGCTAATCTTAATCTTAATCTTCTAAACTACTGAATGGATTTACAAACTTCTTTCTTTTTGATTGACAAGTTCATAAGATTACATAGAAAATAGTAGCGCAACTATTTTTAGTTAGTAGTTTAGTAAAAGTAAATAAAATCTTTTGTCGAGTGGAACCGCGAGTAACAGATAGTTAATGTATACAAAGGGATTATCTGAATTTATTCGGGTGCGAAAAACAATACAGTTCGCTGTATTATTTTTTTTGATAAACAATGAAGCAATTTTTTTTAATTTCCACCAAAAAATATTCGTTCAAACAATTGATGTACAACAATATGCGAAAATTTTTCGTTTATTTTCGTTTTTTTATTATCATTATAAACTCATAATAATATTAATTAATTGATTTTATAGACTTAAAATTAAACAATTTTTAAACCTATTTTTAGATTTATTAATTATATAAAGTCATATGGAAGTATTTCGATAAATATACATTTATATATATCGATATATATAAATGTATATGTCCGTTGCACTTTAACGTGCGTGCTTATGAATGCATTTCAGTAAGGCTTGCGTTCACGTCCTCGAAACTACTGAATGAGTTTTTCAGTCACAAAGTAGTCTAGCTATGAGAAAAGGGCATCTTCGAAATGATCGTCAAAAACATACATTTTTAATTATAATTAACTTACAATGCTTAAAATATTTCTTTAAATCCGAGAACTCAAGTTCTGTCCTCGTTACGTTGAGAACTTATGATACTTAAAAGTTGGCATAACGTAAACATTATGTCAATGTTGGTATTTCGTATAAGTTAAGTGGGTACTGTAATGTGCCACTCTGTTCCGCCACGCCGTAATTCCCACCTCTGGGAACAAAGCCGCTTTGAGAGACCATGCTCCAGCTATTACGCTCTGTTATTTACACTAAATGCATGGAGATTATATTAGTTAAATATTTTAGTTTTTTTATCCTGGAATATAAGTATGTTGTTCCGGGATCAAATAACTTGTACCAAATAGGTCATATATGATTAGGTACGTCTATGTTTTAACGTATGGTTTTATTACTTACTTGCCATAACATAAAAGGTACGTTTCTGTGGTATTTGGTGTATGTATGCATACTGTTGTGAAAACAGGAAAAAATAAAGACCAACAAAATTACTAATATCTTTTACCATGAAGTCCAAATTATAGAAATTATACTTCACATGACAGAGAAGTTACTTTTTTTTTTCAGTTCATGCCGCGATTCTGCCATACTCAAAACTCATGAATGAGGACCCCATGAATTGCAAACTAGTCGGACAAATTACAATAGTAATAACGTGAGTACAGCAATATAATTAAATAAAAGTTACGTTTTCATTGAATGAATAAATTCCATGAAAACCAGTTTAGTAATTCCCATCACGGCTGAACATACAATTATAAATACTTCATCTCATCTCATATAAATTCGTTTTAATTAAATAGGTATTGTTGAATACAATGAATTAGTTGGACAAGCTGAAAGAGGGCTTAATATAAGCTTAATGATATTATACAGTATTGATCGAGTTTGGTTTCATTTATAATATTATAAGCGGAAATTTTTGTTTGTTTAAACGTTATTTTCGAAATTATTAGATGGATTTGGAAAATTCTTTCTGATGATGATAGGCAGGTCCAGGAGGAAGGAGGTTATCTAGCATTATACTACTTCCCTTAATTATTTAATCTTTACTAATATTATAAAGTTAAAAATTTTCTTTGTTTGTGTGGTTGAAAGCGCTAACCTTCGAAACTACTGGAAGAATTTGAAAAATTCTTTCTGATGATGATAGGCAGAAAGGCTATATGCCATTTAGCATTATACTACTGCTTATATCACCTTAATAATAAATAAAAATTAAGTCCACGGAAACCGCGAGAAACAGCTGGTAGTAAATAAAATCGTTCGAGTGAAACCGTGGATAAAAGCTAGTTAATAATATTTGTTAAATATATTTTGCTGTGTCATGATTTTCAGGAAAGTTATTCTTGGCTTAATAACCAGTTAATATACTCCATCAGTTCAATACTTATATAATATATAACATATTGTAACACCGACCGAGCTATTCCCTAGATTTAATAGACTTGCCGTCAGAAAATATAAATTAAATTATTATAGTAATATTAAATACAGTATGATTTAAAATTAACTTTTGTTGTGTACTTATTATAGAGTGATTTATTTGTATGAAATTACGAATGTGCATAAATTATTACGATTTTGTATATTATTGTACATTTGTTTCAGAGTTTAATATATTTATTAGGAAAAACTACGTGAATTAGAACTTCCGTAACCTTTACTTTTAATTTGGAAAGTATTTTCACATTCGATATTATATAGGTATGGTATAAAAATAGGCCCTCCTGACTTATATTTGACGCACACAATACCTGATATTGATTGAAAGTGAAATATATGTTTTATGAATCATAGCACATTCATTTCTTAAAAATCATTCGATTATAAAAGTATAGAAAGGTAAATAAATAAATGTGTGTCATGCGTTTATTGAACCATCATTGCCACCAATCCTACCACCACCACCAAAAAATGACTAGTGTAAAACTTGACACCATTTAATTATTAAAATAAATGTTAAAAGTATATAAAGTTATATTCATTTGGTTTTTAGTTTTCTAGATGTTACGCAGAATACTTCGAAACTAGTTGTGACTTGCGGTTTCACCCGCGGACGAACGATTTTATATTATTTTTATACACAGTTTACAAACGCGTGGTCCGTACTTTTTTTTTTTTATCTAATTTATGTTTGTTAGTTTTTAATTTCTTATTTAAGACAAAAAACCTCCATAAAGAGTAGTTTGTTAGTAGGAGTCTTAAAGAAGAGTCTTAAGTTAGTCGAAGATTTTATTTGCTATTAGGAAAACTTATTAGTTGCCTAGTGCTAGACAACCTATATGCCTTGGTTATGAGCCTGCCTATTATAATCTGAAAGAATTTTTCAAACTCATCCACTATTTTTTAAGATTAGGTCTTTTCAACAAACAAACAAACTTTTTCGTTTTATAATGTTAATATAGATAACCACGGTATTGAAAGTTGAAAAAAAGTATATAATATAATTGTTATTTCAGTTTATTTAGTTTTGAGTACATTTGTAATAAGATACTAATACTAAAAAAGCGCGCGCAAAATTTCCGCATGCAAAGTCTATGGGAAAAATTAATTTTTTGACTAATTACTGCAATTAGGCTAATGAGATTTGAGAGTTGTCATTAATATATAAGATTTATTAAAATCTTGTTATAATTACTGTTTTTTCGTTTGATATTTATATTAGAATCATTATCTTTTTTCTAAACTGTAATACCTGCACTTTATTTAAAAACTAAACTTGCCCAGGTGCAACCAATTCCTAGCTGCAACATAAATTTTACTATTCATTTGTTTTGTAGAACGTTACGAAGAACGAGAGATGGCCATGCAATTCCACATTTTTTAAATTTTGTATATATAGTTGATTGGTTTCCGAGCTGGTTTCCGGAATAGTATAAAGTACCTATGTAAATTCTTGGTAGGTATGGTATTAAGGCTAGTAAGTTTCGTATATGAAAAATATGACTAAATATTGTATAATATAAAAATGATTTTGATGTTCTACAATACTCTTATGAAGCTATTACCATCTACGCATATCCAAAAGTGCTGTATATAGAAAGTTGAAACTTCGAAGGTAAACCTTTAATTTAATAGTGTAAGTATCAGCTAAAACATATTTTGGAAATTCAACCCTAAGGGGATGAAAGTTTGATTTAACTTTATTTTGATAAATCATAAAATTTCATGTTCGGTTCTTAAGAGACGAAGCTTCTTAGCATTCCATGGGTACACCATGTTGTCCCGGGCCCAGAGCGTTGCAGGGAGAGGCATGTTAAAAGTGCCCGAGACTTGTGCCCCAGGTGTAGGTTTAAGGGGCCCTTTAAAATACGCATACACGCTCACCTTCACTGTATACGCTTCTTTCCCTACCTATCCAATTCTACCTACCTATCAATACCATCATCAAAGTATGTTCCAGAAATGAACTGATGATAGTTCTAAAGAGGCCAAGAACTTTAAGTAAGTTAAAATGTAAATAAAATGTACATATATCAAGATATTTGAAAATTAAATTTTAAAGAGAGATATAACTAAAATTCAACCCACACAAAGTCAGGTGTATCAGCTATTCATATGATTAGAGAATGCTGTATAGAATTGACCAGGAAGCCAATTTCGGAAGGTAATATTTCATACATAAACAATTTGTGTAGCAAAAGCGTTAATTTCTATTGAATATTTTAGCACCACTCTAACTTTGTAAAGTTTACCGAGTCTCTTGATTGAGTTATGAGACAATGCCGTACATGTAAGTTAAATGTGAAGCTTCGAAATTCATGACGTCATTATTCTATACAACTAGTGTCTGGCTTTGCTTAAGTGCATCTTATTAGATGTTTAAGTTTGAAAGTACTTATTGATTGATACATACTCTCTTCTATTTTTGTGTCTGTTCATTATTAATACTATATTTTTCATTTCTATTTTTTTTTGCAGTCCTATATTATCATAGAATAGTTAAATGCAGCCATTATATATTTTTTTTACTCAAACTAAAACTTTTTATAACTCAAAGTCCAGCCATTTTAATTGGAAATAAATGACAAATTTGACTAATTTGATGATAGTTTAACTATATGAGCAAGTAGGGAATCTTTAAAATAATATTATATTTATTAAAATTCCATTTTGTTATACCACTATTCATTTGTTTAACTAAATGAAAGTTATAAATTTTATAGTCTTTATATCATGTCCCGGAATTTATTGAATAGGCTTTCGCTGCTACTTTCAACAATGTACATGCCTTAAACATGCCTACATAGTATATAACATTACCCTTTTATAATTATATCCATTTAATATAAACATTAAAATAAAATAAAAAGATATATCATATAAACAATACGTATTAGTTTAATTATTTTTTGATATTATTAAAATTATGATGACATAAATTCCTAAGCAACTAGTCATTAAGAAAGTTATTTTAAAGTGTACAATCTTTTTAAGTTAGTTTAAAAAAGTATCAATATCGACTTTATTTATTTCCTATTAAATTATATAAATCATAAAATGAAAAAATTTGATTATTAATAAAAAAATCCAATAAAATTATCCAATCCAAGATTTAACATTAATATAAAAAACATTAATAACAGATAGAATTTCTAAAAAAAATAGATATCCCTTTAAAACCTAAGATAATTGATTTTTTTAAAGTCACATATTCAGAATAAGTAATACTAAATACATAATATAGTTTATTTTTCAATAAGACATTTTTTTTTATTGAAAGAATTATTAATAATTGAAAAAAATTCTTTAATCAATAATTAAAAATATAAAAGTATGTTAAAAATCACAAAATATATATAAAATCAACTTACTTCCAGGTTCTGCTAATGATGAATTTTGAATAGAGCACAAAATGATAACTAATACAGCACACAATTTATTCAAACCCATTTTGATCAATCGCTCCAATTCTTCCATAACAAGTTAAGAGTCTGCACAGCGTAACATTAGATCATTACGACACTAAGTACTGTTTTTAAGTTTTGAACTTTACTTAAAACTTTTTTAGCACACAAGAAGCTTTGTACGTTGAAGTACATTATGAAGTGGTTGCTAGGATTAAGTTTCTTACAACATTATAATGGCACCTGTGGGATTCTCGGGATTCCAAACGAACAAGGCACGAAGGTTCACTCAACTTTATATGCCCTATAAAATTATGTTACTAAGTATGGTATTCACTAAATTAACTTTTAAATGATGTATTAAAGAGTTTTTAGATTGAAAAACTTAATAACATAAGAACGACATGATGTGGTAAACTTTTTACTAACTTTGAAAGTTTTCAAAACTTTTATTGCACAATAACTTAATTCGTTTGAAGGACGCAAGCGAAACGCGTGCGTGCGGAGCTGGCGAATACGAATACAAACAAAGAGAATTTCATTCGCCATTCCGTTCCGTTCATGATAGAAACTTCACTCCATTCATTCACTCACTTGTCTTTCGATAATGGTTCCTCCACACATTATCCCACGCCATTCATTCACACAATTGCTAATAATTATTTGCAAATAATATCTTTATACATATAAACATTTACCTATAATTATAACAGTTGTTTTTAGTATATTTGTACATGACTGAACCTTCGCAACAAGTAATGGATAACTTTTAGTACTCGAAATAATTTAGTATGTCAGTACGTACATCTTATCCATTACTTACTATTTTGTAAAATGGTAAAAGGACAGGATTTTTCTTTATTTTTCAGATTCACAATAAAGATTTATTATAAATAGACAAGATGAGGTCAAGATGGTTATCCATCTTACAAAATGAAATTAAAAAAAGTTGTAATATATTCTAAATTATTTCAACTATCTGTTATAAATCAAAGTATAAAAAAGCCATAGACCCATAGACCGCTCTGTGCATTTTAATTTTTGTCTGTGCTACTTCTTGAATTATTTTTATTCTGTAACAAGGCATACAACTTGAAGGAAAAAAATAATCTTTCTTTTTGGGTTAACCTGTCATTTCGGATTGTCGAGGCGGGTTTTAAATCCTAGGTAATCTCAATTTTTACTACGTTTTGTTAAAGAGAACTTAGTTTTTATGTGAAAGTGATTACAGTATTTGTTTAATAACATTCTATTTCGGTCATTATCTTAGAACTTAGGTATTTGTTAACTATGTTTTGTGTTTTGACAACCTCTCGTGTACACCTTAAGTATTCCAACCTCAACAATATAATTAATAGTAAATTTGTGATATTTCAGCCATGGTGCGTATGAACGTATTGAGTGATGCTCTCAAATCTATCCACAATGCTGAAAAGAGAGGCAAAAGACAAGTGCTCATCCGGCCTTGCTCCAAAGTTATTGTCAAGTTTCTCACAGTGATGATGAAGCACGGTTATATTGGTGAATTCGAAATTGTTGATGATCACAGAGCTGGCAAAATCGTAGTGAACTTAACTGGCAGACTTAATAAATGTGGAGTTATATCACCACGATTTGATGTTCCAATTAATGACATTGAGAGATGGACAAACTTACTTCCATCCCGGCAGTTCGGGTAAGTTTTCCTTTATTATCTTGATATATTCTTTCAAGTCCTCATATTCAGACTTAATTTGTTTACGTGTATAAGATCTTCTAGTTTAGCTTGTTTTGTTTCCTTTGAGGTTAAGATTGTTTCAGTTTTAAATATTTAATAAAATTTTAAGATTTTCTCTAAATAATTATAAAAAAATTATTCAATAAATACTTAAATTCCTTCAAAAATCCACACTAATCCTGAGTGTGTGTTAGATATCATTTAGAAAAATGTTAAGGTCTCTATATTTGTGGATGATTTCATCTTGTTCCTAGATTTAACTAATAATATATTAATTTAATGAAACCCATATTATTTACATTTTATTATTAGTAAAGTATTAAAAGTTATAATCAGTTCCTTTATTGGCTTGAGTATCTTATTATATCTATTAATTTAGACTAACAATTCAAAGTGAATATTATTAACAATATATTTTAGAGATGTGGCTTTTTTAGACTATGTCTTTGGTCCACTAGCTAACTAGTTTGTTGCTAAGTGATCGGCTGATTAGTCATCCAATATTTTTTTTTTGGGATGATACAAGTTTTTGTTAATTCTCTATATTCAAATATACCTCATTGTCACTTACTTTTACTTGGTTAAGTAATAATAATAAACATAAGTAATCAGACAGACATTGAAAAGTCAAAAATATAGATGGATAGATGTTTGCCTGTTAATTATTCAATCAATCAGGAATTCGGTAGGTACATACTGTGTGAGTTTTATCTAAATAAATGTGCAAATATAATGAAAATATCTAGATTACTACATGTATTACAGGGATAGGTTTTTACTGAACACAAATTCTCTAGGAGTATTTTTAAAAGCTAAATTGAATTACATTTAAATACATGTGTAAGGTCAGATTCTTTAAACTTAAATCTATTATAAATATTAAAATTAGTTTTCAGTAATCTTTTGATTTTTTTAATTTTAAATGGTAAATTCGATGTTATCACTGAAAGTTCATTGGTTGTTGCTGACTATGAAACAAGCCGACTAGTCGCTGACTAGTCCCATCTCTAATATATATATAATATGAACTATGTAATATGTATTTAATATGTATTTAATTATTATTAAAAGAACTTTTATAATTTTTTGAGATTATTTTTTTGTTCAAAAGCAGTCAGTTATAGGTGAATATACATTACTGGTACATGCTTTTTAGCGTTAAGTCCGCCGATTGTACCTTTTTGGACAATAAATAATTAATAAATAAATAAGGCTAGAAACGCACAACTACCGCGGATCGCCAATAGTTCTTGTTGGTCGTCATTTGATATGTTGTGCTAAATAATATGGCAATAACACACCTTGATGTTGCTCTGTGGCAAACATTGTTAATGCTGTTGCAGACATTACTTCAATCCCAATTTATAAACTATAACAATACAATATTTTAATAACTATATAATTAAAATTATGTGTATTTTAATTTCAGATACCTTGTCCTTACCACTAGTGGTGGTATTATGGACCATGAAGAAGCCAGACGAAAACATCTTGGAGGAAAGATTTTAGGTTTCTTTTTCTAAGTTAATGCAATACATTTGAAAATGTAAACTTTGTTTTATTTTTTTTTCTTAAATACTTTGTGTGAACATTTTGCTCTAGTCTTTTAACAATATCCACAATTTTTGTGAAAATTATAGTTAAATCTATTGATTAATGGTTTGTTGCTGCTTTAAATTAATTTGCAGTAACAAATTTTTTGTGTATATTCAAAATATTGTGGATGAGAAAGATGTGTTCTGAATAATTTAGTTTAAATCAATTGCATATGCTGGTATGATTCAATTTCATTTTCCAATGTTAATACGTAGATCCAAATGGTTTAGAATTTAGTTTTTTCTTGCAATTTAATATAGAGTATTCATAAACATATATATATAAATGGTGTTTAAAAATTCATAAGTAATTTATTTATTATTAGTTTGGTAGAAAAATATTAATAATACAGATCATTCTTGTAAGTCTTTTTATATAAGAAAGAAAAAATGTTACATTGGACATATACATAAATTTCCACCAATTAGTATAAAACTTCAGTGCTTAGCTATAATTTTAACATTAGGAAACAAACTTATCTATGACTTCCTACCTATCTTCCTAAGGTAAATTTTGAAAGGAATTTTAACTAACAATGTTTTAGAAATTATTAATTTTCATAGAGTAAATAATGTGTTTCCTCGTAAACCATCCAATATATATCTTACACAAGTTCACCAAACTTCCCCTGTAGTATATAAATGTTACCCATGATTATAATGATTTCCCGAGATAATAGACCAACATATTCCCAAGGTAATAGTCCAAATATCTTTAAAAATTGGCTAGGTAATTTATTTATATATTGTAATTATAGCCCTATCAGTTTAGTTGCTTTTCCATGAAAGGAAGGTGAATTTTATAAGTTATATGTAGATAGATATAAACCAGGGCAATAATGTCATATCGCCAAATTGCATTAAAATTGCCGTTTCGTACTTTTTTTCTAATGAATTAGACTACATTAAAATAGACAACTTAAATTTCTATTTTGATGACTGTCATCTATTAAACAAAATATTTTTTATTTATTTAAAGCTACAGTTTGTCACGTTACTATTTATTCATATATAGAGTATACAGTATGAAGGAGAATGGTTCCTTTTTTTTGTATAATATTGTCTATTAATTCCAGTTTCTGAAAACGTTTTTCATAGTTATCTTGGAATGCAAAAGATATACATTTATCTGTCTAGGTGCTGTTTGTGTTGGTGTATCTTGTTGAAAGTTGTATATAGTCGGCTCGAGAGTTCAACGTGATTTGGTATATAAAATAACATTCGTGAAGTCACCACATGGTAGGAAGAATAATATAGAACGAATAAGCCATACCTAATTTTTAAAGTCCGCTTATCTCTTCCTGGGAATTCTTTATCAGTACTATGTATGCTGAATCGGCGTATAAATGAAAGCTGAAACTTTCGAATTTCAGATAACAATAATAAATTAAACTTATCTAGTTTAGTTTCATGTGCCTGATTCTAAAGTTTATGATGGGCTTTTAATTTGAACGTTCAAAAAGATCTATTCGCGACAGAGCTTATTAGTTTTCTGACTTTGTACCTTCGATCTCGATATAATTTTATCGGAGAGATTTCGAAATGTATTCCAAAATAACATGGTTTTAAACTATTTCTAAATTTTATATACGTAAGACATTTTAAAGTTCGCAACACTTGTATTGATTATTGATGGTTTATTGATTCCAAATTTTTTTTTGCTAAATTAATTACTTATATCTCCCGTGGAATGGACAGTTAGAAATGGATTAACCTTTTAAAAATACTCAAAAATACTATGTTATACATACAGTTATTGTTAGTCTATTATATTGTATTTATTATCTTGCTTTCGATATTATGTAGGATATATTTACTATTGGACTGCTCTTGAAGAGACTAACTCCTTTATAATAAAAAAAAGCAATAAAAATAACGCATCTCCGATGTCTTCACCGTTGTGTTACATTGTATATATTTGTTTTAATTCCGTTTTAACTAGTTTCCTTTCATTTAAGAAATTCTACTGACGGACGGACGACCATACTTTTGCGGCTAAATTTCACATTACTTGGCAAGTTTTTTTTTTTAACAAACGACCAGGCGAGCCACCTGATGACAACTGATCATCGCCGGCCATGAGCACTTGCATGAGCACTGAAGTGTGTTGCCGGCCTTTTAAAAACTAGTAAGCTCGTTTCTTGAAGGTCCCTAAGTCGTATTTGTTCGGAAACACAACATGAGAAAGCTGATTCCATAAGGTGGTGGTGCGTGGCAAGAAGTGTTTTTCAAAGCGCACTGTGGTTGACTGCCAGCTTTCGAGATGATGCGGGTGGTATTGAGTACGTGAGATATTACTTCAAAACTATTTATTGTGATCAGAGCACGTAATTGTGTAATTAAATATCAAATATGAATCAGAAGAAACAAAAGAATTACAATTTCAGAGTTCCCAATCCAAGAGCCAAGAATGCTACGGAGGAAATTAATTTATAGTTTCATAATTTTCACAAATGTGCAGGGAGGTAATTGCGACTAATAATAATAAAATTTTATTACCTATATATTTGTAAATTTAGCACATATAATTAAAAAGTTTTTTGGTTGTCCGTCCAAAACGCAAACACTTATATATAAAATAAATTATTAGTTTTTAAAAAGATCAGATATTTAGCATATTTTTAGTGTAATGAGACAAATTTTTTTTCGTTATGCCTCCACTGCTGCTTCCTTTAGACTTCAATGTGCTGCAAAGCTGATAAGATTGAAGAATGAAAAAGACTTTAATATGATTTTGAACAAAAATGTTATTTCCGTATGTCAGACAGACTTTCCTAAAAGTCAACTGAGAAACTCAGAGCCCTTGGATAGTCATCCAATTACGATTCCTTAGAAGGGATATTTATGGGATGTGTAACTTTTGACTATAAATTTAATAAAGCCCTCTACTTTATATCTTTGTTTTCGCCGTTATATTTGACAAGAGAGTACTAAACTCAATCGTTATTTCAACAATTTATTACACAAGTTCTAACGGCTAACACACCTCGGCCTTGGCAAAAACAAATAATTTATTTATTGATTTTGTATGCCGTAGACGATATTAATATTAAAGTTTAAGATTAATGAATTATTAACTTCAACTACCGTATAAAAAAATTATTACTAAAATTCTCATTAAAAATGATTTAATACATATGTTACTCATAAGTATGACTCGAAAACAATGTTGATAATCTTATCTACACAGTATCATTTTGTAACTCATGAAAGAAATAAGTACAAGTAGGAATTTTAAATAGAAAGGCGTTAATGTTTGTATTTATTTCGCGTTCTACGAATATTTGTTAGCTATGTATATTTGTATATAGCATTCCGTCACCCGGTAAATGGGCATCGGGCCGCAGCTGGTGTCGAAGCCGTACACACGCTTGAACACGACGAGCGAGCCGAGGACGGTCGCCACCCATTCTCGTTCCCCGTCATTCTTCAGTTGCGCGTCGCACAAAGCATACTACGCTCGCCGCTGTCGGAAAACAATGTTTTACGCGTCTTAGTGTTTCGAGGTTTCAGTGCTAGTGCAAGTGATTTAGATATTGATATTTATTTGCCAACAAAAGTAATCTACTTAGAGGATGATGGCTCCCGAGACGGTGGTGACAGTAGACCACAATAAACCAGCTCAGCAGCAGGCACCACCACAGCAGCAAGGGCGTGCGCTTGATTGGATTAAAATCAATGTAGAATATTTCAAAACACCGCCCGGTATATTGAAAATCGTTCAGTTGGTAAGAAACAACAGTTAAATACCGCTAATTTTACTAACTCACCCGCGACGACTATTTACGTCGTTATATCAAGTGTTAGACGTGTGATTATATTGCTTCCTCAACCAGTTTTGCAATCTTATATTGACTTTTAAATGAAAAATAAAATGTCTTATTTTAATTCTATTGGTTGGTCATGGAACAAATTGTTTAACGACGAGTTAATAAGCATCTCGATTAGTTTTAAATCAAGTTGCAAGTTGAGCTAAACAATAAAACAATTAAGGAAGTACCTATAACATTATGTAAAGACGTTGTAGATACCTTCCTACTACAGTCGCATTCATAATAGCATGTCGACCTTCTTATACATAAACTTACAAGCTAGTAAGTAGTTAATCATTACTAACTAAATAGGAGAAGGGACTATAATCTTAATACCCAAGTATTATTTATTGATCTTAAACTTTTAAGCACTTAACAGAACTTATAGTTTTATTAAAATGTTGTAATTAAAATATACACTAACTACATACGAATAACGTGAATTCCTTATAATCACGTGCAATCAATTGATATTGTATTTTACAGAATCGTTTCTTGTTTTAAAACTTCTCACGTAGCATGTTGACATTGTAAATTAACTAAACAGCAATACATCAAATAATATTACTTTATACATATTCTGACACATTACATTATTATTAAATAGACAAGACTTTATTTATTCATACACATATGACACAAGATGAGATATTACACCCAGGATATGAGACTGCATTAAATAAAAATCAGTTCAGATTATCAACACATGAGTTCTCATAATATTCATTCTTAGATCGCCTACGCAACAGAATCCGTGCTGATATCATTCGCTGACTTTAGTTTGTATCCTTGCAATTATTACGTAGGCATTTACTGTACCTACATATACTGACATATTAAATCACCTCCACATTTAACTTTTAAACTATAAAATGATTCATAAAATTCTTTAAATATTGGTTTAACCTTGAATATATACAAGACATTAGAGAAACAACTCTATATGATTTGTCCTTCAAGAATGCAAGTGTGTGCGTCCGATGATATAACCATTCAAAAGCTATTTAAATCTTACAAGTAGGAAATTAAATTTATGCTTCAGAATTTAGGTTAATAACTAAAACGATTACTACTGGCATAGCTATAAGTGAACAAATTAAATAATGCATAGTCGTCTTGTTATACGAGATACCTATTCATTGACTATGTAAATATATCTAAAGTCAACAATTTAAAATCGCGTAAATATCAAATTTCGATTCTAGAAGTAACATTTAATTTCTTATAGATATGCTTTCTTTTTTGATTGTATATTTCATGTTTTTATACTTTGGTTAAATTATAATTATAAACGTTGGCTACGTTGGCTACAAACATGTTTCAAAATGTTATTTAAATATACAGGTATAGATAATTTAAAAAAGGTTGGTGTAATTAAGTATTTTTTTGGTATTTTATAAAATACAACACTAAAACTGGTTTTAAAACAAAAATTAATTTGAAATTTTAAAGCTGATATTAATGATGGAATTACATGCTTAGGTACCTAAGACTGAAAATATCGATAACACTGATGTCGATAACACTCATACCTACAACTAACAAGCGAAAATAGTAAATATATAATTGACGAAGTTTATTAACTCGCAAAATAACCGAATTAATTTAAGAACCATTCAGAACAGGGACAGAAGTTTTCTGCTGATACATAGACAACTCTATTGAGGGTGTTTTGCAATATTTGACTACCCTATAATATGACATTGTAAAGGCCTCAGAAATAAGATAGACTTGATATTTTAAAAAATCATGATATATGTTAGTGTTTAAATAAATATATAAGCAATTGATTTGCAAATCAAATATGGCTGCGGTTTCGCTGCGTGCTTGAAACCATATTTAATTTTTTTAACCTTACAACCGTAAAAGTTACCTTTCACCTTTTTAACTGCTCTGGTCAATTAGCTTCGTGCTTCATAATTGTCCGAAACCATTGACCTCTGACATTTTCTTATTCTCGTAACCAATCGCCCACACGAAAAGAGCTGTTGACACCATCAGTTTTACAGTTCCCACACAACATACTTGAAAATTAGCCTAAAATTGCATTAAATATTAAAATGTGTATATATACTTTATATTAGTTCTCGATATTATAGGGTATATATTAGTATGTAAATGTTGATTTTAGTGTCTGGCAATTAAATAAATTTAAATTTGTTCGGCTAGTTTTTGAATCAATGAGCTCGAACCTGAGATTCTATATAATGTCGAATAAAGCTGGATATACATATATAAAGACATCACAAATCACGAATTAATTTTAATACAAAAATATATATTTTCTAAAAAGTACTGACAGATCGCCTTGATATTTAATTGCATTTTTCTTTGCCACGTCACATTCCATCATTATATAAACCTACATTTTATGAATATATTTATTATAATTTATAATTAATATTATAATTAGTAATTGTTTTTCAGTTAACACAAAACTAACCTTTAATTTATTTTTTAAAAGAGGTACAAGTGTCAAAATTTGATTAAAAACATTATGTTAACAATAAAGAGTAACCAAACAATAAAAAAGATTTGTGCTTCAATGTCTAAAGAAGGGCGCGGCAGCGTGGTATGGGTATAGCTAGTGAATATCGGGGCCGTAGAATTATGATTACATCAGTACTATAAAAAGCCCATATCGCGTCGCTATTACTGTCGCTTATCGGTCAAAACTGAAAGGTTAAAAAGACAGAAACATTTACCCAAAAATTATGTTATAAAATTGTTGCGTGTTTTGTAAAAAGTATATATTAAATTTATATTAACTATTATAAAATAATTAAATATTTTTCAGTTAAATTATAGAATATTTGAAACTTTTCAGTACGTTATTTCATATAGAAATAAATGTGGTTTTTATATGTATATAGAAATTACTCATTTAATGGAAATTTTATTGTTCTATTTTAATATTATTCAATCGAAATACGCTAAACACGTTTTATATACCTTAAAAGTGTTCGATGTTATATATCTTTATATTTGTTTTTATCAATATTGAGTTTGAAAAAGAAATTTGTATCTCATACTTACGTAAGTCATTATAATACATTTTATTTTAATATTAATTGATTAAAGTCTTCTCATATCCAAGGCTTGTTTGAAACCTTTCTGGCTTACTTCATACGTATAGTATAAAAAAAAACGCCCTCATGACAGATCCAGTTGACATACACAAGTGATTACGAAAATTAATTCATAGTGAAAAAGAAATCTGGGTGATCACTTCATTACTATTTAATTAAAAAAAAACAAAATAAAAAAATAATTATAAAAAGATCATGAACATGAAAACAATTTTGAACTTTTACTCTCTTCAACAATTTTTATTCAAGGAATATTCGGTTTTCCAAAGTACCCTATATAAGCCTTTAATTATTTGTATATCTATAAAACCCATAAATATATTGACATTTATATTAATTATTATTTTTGAGTCATTCCTATATTTTTGATTCATAGTGGATTCTATTTAAATGATAAATACTAGTGTTTTCATTACAATAACAGGTTGAATTAATAATATTAATAATTTTAGAAATTACTTAATAGTAATTTCTAAAATTATTAATATTATTAATTAGTATAAAATGATAAATGATAATTCATTTATCATTTTATACTAAGGAGGTTCTTTATATTGAAAATAATTATGCTAATCTTATTAATTTTTTTATAAAATGAAAAGCATTTCTATTGTATCAGACGTATGGTTACGCTGATAAAAATAACATTCCTTATTGTCTGATAAGAACCACAATTGTTTAGACCATGCTTATCAATATTTCGATAACTTATTCGATAGATCTTGTTACTAATGTTTTTTTTATCAAATTAGTCTTTTCTAGACTTAATCACCTATAATTTGAATTTAGAATATTTTTCGATGCTATATGCACATATAAATGTTCTAAATTTAAAACTTATATTATATTTAAATCGTATTCTACATTTAATTAGTATGTAGTGTTATTCCTGAGATGTTTACAAAGGATTGAGATTTAGTTGTCGTAGCTTTTACACGAGTGGAGAGAAAGCTGCCATCAAAATGAAAGTAGTCGCGTCGTTAGCACATTGGACCGGCCGGTGTTGTCTGACCATGTCGCTTCGACAACCTGTTGTTTTCTCATCATTTCACTTACTTATTTATGAACTGATTGAAACATTTTTATTGTGAAGATGTACAGAAATTATTGTAAATTATAAGTATATTGAGTATTATATGTAAGTTGCATTGTTTTAGCCAAATAACTAATGAAGTTGATAGGTAGGTATTGTTTTCACACATTACGAAAGCGGTTGAGACATAACCACAGTACAGCTATTGTGTTGCGTATTTGCGACATAATTACTGCAGAAAACTTAAGCTGTGATTATTAAGTATTGGACACGAGATCTTGACGTTAGTAAGATTCTTTATTTCATGATATGTTCTAAATTTCAATTTGAGCTAGATTTGCATTTTTATTATATAACATGACGATTTTTATTATTACATTACATGACGTTTCATTTTCAATGATAAATTAAAAATAATATTTATTTTTAAATATTCTACATTCGAGTGTAACTTAACAAAGGTAGAACTTGAAGAATATATTATTCACAAGATAAAAATTATACGTTCGTGCAAGGTATATTTATCATATTTTCCCGCATGTCAAATTTATTTAGCTCGTAATTATTTTTAAGCAGATAATTTATAATAAAAAATACAAAATTCTAAGTATTTTGTCTTCAGATTTAAAATCATCGAAGTTAATTTTAACTTACAATTCCAACAACATTAGTGAATGGTTAGATTTTCCTCAATACAACGTGGGAAAAAATCTTCAAAATAATTATCTTTTTTTTAATTTTTTTAATTTAATTCAAAATAATTATCTTTTTTTTAATTTTTTTTAGTCCATTAGAGAACAGGCAAAGGTTTTTACACCATAAAGCCTGCTCAAATATATTATATACTTTTTTGAATAAATAGGCTTAATATCATATAAAAGCAATGAAAAGTCACGTATATACAGACGAAGAATCATTGGTTCTAATGCCAACAATTATGTCACGTCTTTTTATTCACATTTTATATTTATTTTCTGCTACAGTAACAGTTATTTTGGGATGGTGCTCTTCTCTCATCCTCTTGTTTTGTTAGATAAACGTCGCTGAGAGAAAACAGGTCATGGATGAGACAATATAAAACTTTATTAATATACTTCATGCGTTAACCAAAATATAAAACATTGGTGGCCTACTATGAACTCTTAAAAATATCATAGCTTATAAATTTATTTCAATAACAATTTGTTTCAATATACATTTCGTACCAAGACATTTATGAAATAATATTGTTTTACCCTGTAACTTTTTTTTAAATGTCAAAATTTGACACAAAAGCAAGATTATTGTAATGTTTTGTAATGTCAAAAACACATCCCATTTTCTAAGTTACCACTTACAATTATTTTCTATATAAAAAGAATTAATGATGGTGGCATAAAAACTTTTTCATGAAACATTATTATAGTAATATTAATTTAGTTGTCGCGGTCAAAAATCGGGAGAAATATTGTTGTAATATTACTACTATAAGAGATGATGGTAAGGTCTCTGAATGCTGGATAATGTTTTAAAGTAGATCAAAGGCTGACAATTATAATGAAGACCTCTGCCCTTTTAATTTCAAGACTTAGTTAAACGAGACAGAACGAGTACAGAGTGATAATTAGCAGCATTATAATTATTATTACATTCCATAAAGACACAAGTCAAGTGACAAAATTATATAATATATATAAACTATTATTTTATTGTATAGATTTTTACTTTTATTAAATATGTGTAAGTAATAAATACGTATATTCAGAAAATATATTACCTTATATTACCGTTAAAAGTTGTTGTAATATAAAATGTCTTAGAAACTTGTATATGTATTTGTGTGTAGTTTGATGTTTACTGATCCTAAATTAGAGTATTCTTTAGTGGTGACCTCACTCCCACCACCTCGAAACAATGGTTAACCGTTCTGAAGCTGGTATCAACAACATTATGATCTGTTTAACATTTGTCTGTTTTCTAAATAAACTTTCCAGATCTAACTGCTGTAATAAGTAACATATTGTTTATTATTATATTATTTTTAGTATTATAGAATTATTTTAACCATAAAATACCTTTAACACAAATTATAGAAATAACGGTATTAAAATATGTCACAAATTTACCGCGTAAATTTTTTTTTTATAAACGAATTACAAAGGCAAAAGGCAACAAACCAACACATCTTTTTTATGCAGGTGACTATTTAACCATACGTACAAACCATTTTTTTACATAATATTTTATGTTTTATTTTTAATTTATATAAAGATTTAGATTTATCAACAATGGAAGAAGATTGATTTCATTATTCTTTTTAAACATGAATCTAAAAACGATTATAACACGTCTAAATAATATATGCGAAGTTAGGTAATCATGTACCTTGTTTCTGCCTACTTTATTTCTTAACTGTAACTTACGCAACAATGGACCATCTTTCAAGATCTACTACAATAAGCCAAACCCGAATTTTGCAATACAAAAAAAATATATATTTGACAATGACATTACATTCCTAAATGACAAATGTACATAGGAAGCCCAAGTTAGATTCAATTGCTTTAAGTCAATATATTTGGAGGTCGTTTACAATTAGTATATACTTTATTTATTACTTCAAATTGTGTCCGAAACATTTCTTTAGATTGTTGCATCATTCCAATATGCGTGTGCTCCACATACTCATAAATTGCCACTTTAATTCCAATTCTCTATATAGTTACATTGCGTAATTTTTTCACGCTAATTGAGTTCACGCTTTTGTTATAACTAGATTTATTATGTAGTTTTAAATAGTGTCAGTGTTAAAAAATGGTACAATATTTTACTAATGATAGTATTTTGAGCGAAGCTCTCTATGACCGAGTTTTTTACATTCTTTGCAAGCATCAATAAAAAATGGTATATCCGAAAATTTACAAATTTTGCACACTGTCAGTCTATCAGTCTGGTGGTAGTTTAAAAAAAAAGTAATAATAAAAATACAAAAAAATTAATAATGTGTTTCATCTTGGGAAACAGTTGAGGACAGAATACGTCATCGTTTTGTAAATACAACTTCGATGCTGTTTGCTCCTCGCTTCGCTCAATATGCTCAACATACAGACATTTTGTGAGCGTAGCAAGTCAAAATTGAGGTCTGGTTCGTGCTCCTAGTTACTATGATCTCTATAAAACGACAATGTTTTTAAACCGCCTTAGTGATGTGATAGATCAAAGAACGAATGATCTATTCCTTGCCATAGGAAAGAGAGATCAAATCTAGTTCGTATAGCAGCATCTCTTTCATACCTTGTTGCCAATAGTGTTTAACTTTAATGAAATAAATTAGGATATTATTCAAATAATATATATATTATTTTTTATGTATCCATTGCGTTAAATAAAAAAGATATTATACTTGTAAAATCTAAACTAAGTTTTGATATATCAGCCCTACTTTTTCAACGCAAGCGCATACTCAATGGGATTTGTAGAAGAAATAAGGTGTGTAGTAACGGGAAGTGCATAGTGATGGCGGTCGTTGACATGAAAATCCCTATTTGCCATCGCCAGAGTAACAGTTTCCAACCATTAGAACCTTTTTGCTAGCTTAATGTTGTCATTGTGTTGTGTTATTGTCATATTCATAATCTACATTATATGTCATTTCTTGAATAACATCTAGTATAATCAAAGATAAGATTGTCATTTCTAGATGCATATTCTGTGTATAATTAAAGATAAAATAAAATATATTTGTTTATAGAATATAATTATATTTATAATTAACGAGATTTATTTGTGCACGTTACATATGCGGAAGTATGCTCGATAACATTCGATGTTTTTTCGGGTGCGTCGGCCGATATACCCAACGACGTAAATGTTGCCTCACTCAATATTTTCACTTTATACGTAACGTTGTGGGCAGTTATGATATAAATTATTATTTTAATTAATTATTTTCCTAAATAATAATAGTTTAAATAATATTGAAATACTAGTCATATAGATACTTTATTACAAAAATATTTACAATAAGCGTTGAATTCAGAATCGTAATAAAGTTATAATCATAAAGAATTTCATTTACATTTCAAATGGAATAATTATAAATGTTAATTAGATTATCGATTTTTGCTACGTTAAAGAATCATACTTACAATGTATTCAAGGACATACTTTCTGCGTGTTAAGGTTTTATTTGTTAGGTTTCTGTTAAAGGTTAATCAAACAATCAGCAAAAACTACAGAAACAAAAAATCCAATTACATTTAAAATACCATTAATAAAAACAAAATGTTTTGTCTGTAATAATATTATTTATATTTATAAAAGTGAGCATATAATTAATATGCTGGAGGGTACTGGAATCGGAAATCCGGCCACGTTTTGTTATGTAGAGCGAAACTTGGAGTAAAAGCGTCGATGGCTGAACCCATTGATAGTGGACGAATGGCGGCCGCGTCCCATACGTATTCATGACAGCGGAGGTACGCCACTTTCACCAGCACGTCACAAGCGGCATCGATTTTTGTCCTCATTTTATTAATATTTCAAATTTCACTTATTTTGAACCCAAATATTTACTTTTGATGTTGATATTTAACTGATAAAGTTGTTGCTTTGATGAATAATATATAATATATGAATTAGTACTTTTGTCTTTTTGTATTATATTATATACAATTGTATATAATATATGAAGTAGTACTTTTTATAGCTATATTATATGTGACGGCTTTTGTTAGAAATTTCTTTGTACACCTGTGTGAGTATATATTCTATCGGCGCTGCGCAGGCGCAGGCGATAATAAACCGGTTTAAGTAGTGGCGGGGATCAGGCTTCGACGGACACCGTTGCTCTAGTCGTACAAACATATTACCGCTAGCTATTTCTCTTAAACATCGATTATAAGACATATAGTGTAGAAACTGGTTCTTTTCAGGTTTTATCGATAATTATTTTCTAGCTTCTAATACTCTATAGCATTTAATAGTTTTAATGCGACATCACTTTAGCTGTAATACGAATCAAGGTCAATAAAGAATTGAGGTCAAATTATTTAACTAATATTATAAACTGGAAAAGTTTGTTTATAATGCGTTAATCTTCGAAAATTTGTGCAGTTCACGATAGGAAGGTTTTCGACGAACTAAAGGCTGTCTAGTATTACGATACTGCTCTTAGTTATTTTAATAATTGATGAAATTGGTCGAGTGGAACCGCGAGTAACAGCTAGTAATTAATACTAGGTCCACGCAAACCGGGTTAGCCTCGCGACGAAGCGCGCGCGAACCAAAAGGGTTCTATATGTTAACTATATGGGACACATTTTATTAATTATCTCGAAAACTACGATTCGGCTGATTTTCAATCCAGACCGAGTTTTGCTCATTATACGCATGTGTGCAAAATTTCGTGCGTGTAGCTCGTAAATTGAAAGAAGTGTAGGGTAATAAAGAGTTGAAAATTTGGGTATTAAAGCAATAATTTGCCTGTTTGTTTGATAAATAAACCTAATCTGTTTTACTAATAAAAATATAATGAGTAGAACTAATTGTTTGTTTTGTCACTTTCACACTAATTATTTACGTCATAGGTGTGAAAGTGACAAAAAAGAGAATATCTTCTACTGGATATAATATTTCCAAGAAAGGGGGAATTTTAAACTAAATGATAATACTCACTTCTTTAAATCGTTAAAAACTCGTGAAATATCGGTTATTATCGTCATAGGTAAGAATAGAATATATTTATACATTACGATTCCTACATACTTATATCTTTATAAAGTCAATATTATTGCTCTAATGAAGCTCTTACTGGTCAAAAGTTTGTTTCGTTACTAATGCTACTTCTAGACGAATAATGGTAGGATTTCGAAAATTGGCAGAGTTGTCGAGAACACTGATTTATAGGTCCTAAAGTTTGTTGGTGACATTAGTGATTGTAGTTTTTTATCAAATGGTCAAAGTGTGTCCCATAGAGTTAACATGTGGAACGTTTTGAAATCTCACGAATTCCTATTATGCTTAAGATTATAGCCACTATTTACTCTGCTAATTTTACAAGTATGTGAAACTCATTCAACAACAATACTTCGCCAGTAAACTTATGAAATCTAAGACATCTGTCATGTTGACATTACAATATCCATGTTCATACCAAAATCGATATCACCTTGAGTTCAATGGCGTCTAGACGACCATTTGTATACCTTTTATTGTATTAATCTTTTCTAGTATTTCTCTATTAATTCTAAAGGCAATAACAAAATTATTTATCACTTCCAAATGCCTCATTATAATAAGTATCGTTTATTTTTTTACTATATAGATAATATATGCAAGTATTTAGTAAAAATATATATATTATATATTAGAGATAATACTTATCCGCTTTATGGATGTGTTCATTTTGTATTACAATGAAAAATAAATTAAAAATGTCTGTCGTTGATAAAGAATCATGAATTATTCATAACTAAGTAACAATTTTTTTTATATTTTTTTAACTGTATTGTATTACTTGACTTTTATATTTACAAGTTGCATGTTTTATCATTTAACAATTGTAAAATTTATAATTCTAATTAAACTAAAATATTGACAGTATATATAATTGCGGAACCATATTTAACGCAAAATTGTGTAAAACGTCAGCCATTTCTGAAAATAGTCCCAATATTATTCAAAATATTTTCATTCTCGAACCACTGTAACACCAACTTGGATATAAGTTCTACAAGAATTTATTTAAACGAATAATTGTTGCAGCAGCAACAAAGTTTTCTTTTAGTTTATAATAATTTCTCAAAAAAACGTCATAATTTCTCAAAAAATAAAGCACAAGTAATCGAATGACTCAAATGGCTCAACGTTTTGAATTGACATAGTTTAATTTAAATCTTTTTTTAGGGGCTTGGTATCTTGTGCATGGCGCTGGGTACACCATGGGCGTCAGCGTGGTTCGTGTTCGTTGCTGTGACTGCCTTCATTACAACTCTCATGTGGAGTTTTGTTTACTTCCTGAGCATCAGAGAAGCCTTGAAAATACCTATTAATTGGGTACTCTCGGTAAGTTTCATATCCTTAACTTATTTGATGATAAGGACTAACTTTATCAGATATTTTACTTCTGTATCTCAATTATATATAGAGAAAACCAAAGTCATTATATACAACTCCTAAAAAAAGTTATATTTATGCTACAGACAGGTAACATAAATAAATAATAAAACGCTTGACCAATTTATCTAGAAAACTAATTAGTTAAGATTATGTGATACTCATCGATTGATACTAAACCGAAGTCATAAGTTATTATCAGATGACGAGAAAATGGAGCCGAAAAATACACATACATATATAAACATACTCACACATAAACATAGTCTTTACATAGCCTGGAGTTCTAGAATGTCTTTTTTATTAAGATCTTTATCCTACGACAGTGAAAGAAAAGTATGAAGCAGGGAAAAATCTCAAATAAAGTAATCGACAGTGGTAGCACCATCAGGGGGCTCTCTTAAAGTAATATTACAGTAATATTACTTCTCCTTTTCTGCCAAAACTTCTTAATAATCAAAACAATATTGTTTTACTAAAATTTCAATTACTTTCTTTTGGAAGTGTTACTAATTGATCGCTCTTCTCAAAACTATTGTAATATGGAAACGAGACTTTTCAGACTATTTTAATTTTACGAGTTTATGGTAGAAAACGAATCGTGCGTTGTCTGACAGAGAAGACTTCCCTCTCCTGTCCCTCTCCAAGTCATTAATTATAAAATTCCATAGAAATCTATAACTATACTGTATAAAATTCGTTTCAAAATCCCTATAATATTGTTTGTGTTATAAACAGACAAACATACACACGCCATAACTTTATAAGCACACTATATCAGAAGACTAATACACTAAAACTATTATTGAATTACCCAAGAACTTGACAATGAAGAACATATTGAAAGGTGACCTCATGCTTACGATATCTCTAAAACCATAACCATTCTGTAAATAAATCTGGTAATAGTCTGGTAATATTAAACGAACCGTTCAATAAACCTTTATTCCTATAATTCCCGGAATTAATCAGCACCATTAATTGTATCTTTAATTATTCCAGGAATTAATCAGCTGCAGTTTGGAGACATTCTTCTACTTAATCGCGTTCATCGTAATGTTTACGTCTAGTTACGGCAACTACGGCCGAAACATTGCAGCAGCTGTAAGTACTTAATGCCATTTTTGTATCAAGACTTTCGTGACTTATAATTTCTATTATATATAATAATTCGACTGTACTCACGTAAATACTATTGAAATTTGCCCGATGACTTTCGATTTCGTTCAGGCTCTTGTTCATGAGCTTTAAGTTTGACAGAATCACGGAATTTAGCCGGACAAATTCCGATTAAATTAACGTGAGTATAGCCGGCTAATTATATACAAAAAAAACCTGATCCAAATTTTTTAATACATGGAAAAATATTGTTAAGATATTAAATTTGTTTTCGTATCAAATAGATTCAATTTTTATTTTTGCCCTTTTTCATTTAAATAATATAAATTAATGTTCCAGGTGTTCGGTATTTTCAATACACTAGCGTACGGCGCCAGCTCGTACCTTTTGTTCCAGGAGCACAGAAACAGCGCGCCAGCTGGAGCCGCGTGAACGCACCGTCCGAACAATATTTGTTGTTTTTAATTTTATTTCAGAGAAAACTTTATATTCATATTGTACAGTATTTTATTGAGATAAAATTATATTTGAATGAAATTAATTATTGCATTGACAAAAATTATATTAACCTATACAAATAAGAAATTTATTAAAGTGACTTAAAAATGACGGCCATATTGGATATAGGTGGGTCTGAAGTGTGGGATTCATTTCTGTTTATTTATTTCTTTTGTGTCCGTATATAGCATGGCTGAGATATTAATGTTTCTTGGGTTATGTCTGTGGGTTGACTTTTATTCTAAGGTATCTAAAATTTCTTTATCTGAATAACTTTAGTATTTTGTCTTAATATAAAGCACGGCACATTTTTATATCCAATTCCATTATGACTAGTCCGATGATTTAATTAAATCGTTGTAAAAAACAAACACAAAATGGCGCTGGTTGTGAAGATTTTAAACCCAAACAGACTGAAGTCTGTCATCAAATGTCATACTTTGTACCTTTTAATAATAATGTTGGTAACACAGTCAGTTACTGAATGAGGTTTTACCTTTTTGTTATGTAACAGTCTGAGGGTTATACACACTAGTTTAATTGAATTAATATGTAAAAAGTTAATAAAACACGTTAACACTATATTTTGTTATTTTTATTGTAATTATTATTGTCCAATAACTATTAATTCATTTTTAAAATGATGTTGTAATGTTTAGTATTTTTAGAGACAAAAAGTGTCTACATAGAAAAAAGTAAGTAAGTAAAATGCCTTTGAAGTGACTATATTTACGACAACAAGTAGTTTATCTTATACAAAGTCTATAATTAAAATACTAATAATAATAGTGTATTAGAGAAACAAGAAAATAATGTACTTCGGTAAGACATAAATGTACTCAAATTTATTCTGAGTAGAATGATATTTGTTAATCCTTACAGATTTTATTATACAATATACTTCGAATAAATTATAAGTCATACAAAACACATATAATAAAAAATGGGGCTTTTTATAACAAAATATACCAGTATACCTACAAAATTACTATAAGGGGAAGAATATGTTGAAATATTGGTATAGTGCAAATAATAAAAATAACACTTATTATTATTATTAATTTACTTTTATTATTTATTAAAATTATCTATATAAATCTCAGAAATAGATATATAACAGGAAATGTTTAAATATTTTTTTATTACAGTACAAAAGATACGTCACTGTGACAGATTGACAGCCTTAATAACATCGAAGAAAGAGAAGCAATGGTTAGAGAGAGAAAAGTATAGTTTCCTCTCTGTCACAGACAGATAAATAACTTTCCAAAAAAGTTATGGTTATAGAAAAGTATAATTTATATATATTTGATAAGAGGTCAAGAGCAAACCGACCATCTGGTGGTAAAAAGCTACCATCACTCATTTTGCAATAAGATAATAAAAGCTATTTTATATGTATCATCTTCACAGAGGGATATGGTACCATCATGATCAAGCTATTCTGGAAACATGAAGCAATTGGACTATTTATAATAAAAACCTATAGAACTAAACCTATAGAAATCTTTAAAAAAAGATTACCTATACAGTGTGCATTTTAAATCAAAAACTATACGATTTTTTTATATATAATATTTTATTATTGTATTTTACAATTTAAGTGTATTGCAAAGCTGATTCATATTCTGATGTCACTATTGTTATAAATATTAGTTACATCTACAAAATGTCACATTTAATATTATTTGAAGGTCATTAAATGGAAGGTTCGAAGAAATCGTTACAAATACGAAAATATTCATTAGAATTTGTTATTAATTTATTAATTGTGAATATAAATGAATAAATAAAAAAAGGCTTGAAAAAAAAATGCATTGATATAAATTATCTATGAATGGACTATAGATTTTTGGTGTGAAATCTTAGTAAGCGATAGATAGGTAACTGGACGAATATATAAATAAATATATGGAGTTCAATATATCCAAAAACCAAACAATTAAAGTGAAAATCCTTTACTATATTCTGAGATGTTACATAATTATAATACTGGCATATTTTAATTATTCAACCTAAATTTTAAGACTACATAAAAATTATAATTTCTTTAGTTTTAAGAACTATATTTAAAAAATAAAAATGGGTATGAGACATTATTTATTCAATTTTTAAGACATTATTTGAGTTCGATTAAGAGAATAGACTCGATAACCACTAAGGGACAACATCAAGGGGAGATGTCTAGACAGTCAACATTTTGTTATAGTTCGTTCGATAAGTAAATTTTGTATGGGTTTAAGTGCAATTTAAAGCATAAATTTGTGCATGGATTTCTGCTCGCACCTTTTTGGGATGGATCAGCTAAATATTAGCCAGAGATGGAATAAATTAACAGACGTCCGGAATATATCGGAAATATATCTAAAGTTAAGCACGCGATTATGATGAGTAAAACGCGATACTTTAAAAGCAATAAGAAGATAACATTTGAAAAAACATCAATTTTCAGTTTGATACCTTTTTACCCCTATAGTGAAGACCATGGACTGCTTACTATGATATGCACTCTACTATATATATATAGAACATTATGAAGAGGAAAAGTTTGTTTGTCTGTTTAAATGTGCTAATTTTCGAAATGAACAGTCGAAACTATTAGATGGATTGAAGTATTCTATTATATGCAGGTTTATATGTATATAGGTTATCTAGCATTACGTCACTCAAGGTTATTCATTCAGTAAATAAAATCGTTCATATGCGAGAAGAACCACGGTAAACAGCTAGTTATATACAAATGTATAAATGTAGGTGTATATTACGAGTTGCTATTGCGCATGCGCGGAACAACAAGTGAGTCACTCTCATCGAGTCAACTCTTGCAGTCGAAGGCTGTATCCGTGACGAGACGCACATACTGCATTTTGTAATATATATAATAAACGTAAGTACATTTATTATTATTACGATAGTATATGTGTTATCTGTTCTTTATTATCAACATACGAGGTATACTATCTTCTAATTATTTTTATTTTAATATTATAATTTATTGTGTACTTGATTGTATTCTGTCATATATTTGAGATACATTTAAATTAAATAGTACAAGAGCTATTATATCTTAAATATAAAAATTATAGTTTATAGCTTTATGATTCATACATATAATAATTCATAAAACGCACATGAGAAATATAATTAATATTAAATAAAATTTATTGGATTAATTAAAAATTGTTTAATAAACTATATAATAAAATATAACTATACACTAAAATATAATAGTATAATTTTCGTGTATATTTTTGTGTGTACTGCTTTTAATTTACAAATTTTAATTAATTTTGAAAATCACTATAGTTTTATGTATTTTGCGAGGTTTATATTTAAAATATTAACAACAGCCAGCGTGTTGGTGGCCTTGCACCAACCTTGCGGCCAACACGCTGGCCTAGCACTCCGTATTGGGAGATGACACGCCTTTCTTTCCACAATGAAGTGCATGCTATCATTATTAAAAATAAACCTAAAACACACACACACATATACAAACACTCATAGATATTTTAAAAATCAACGCACACAGATTAAATATAAAAGTTTTCTAAATTTGTCTTACTAATGAAAAAATATCTCGTCTAACATAATCTGTTTTGTCACTTTCACACCTTTGATGTTAATCTTTAATGAGAAAGTGACAAAACAATAACATGATATGACGGGGTAATTCGGTAAATAGAGTATGACGTTCGTAATCGCCATCTATGCCTTTTGGATGAAAAAATAAATAAATTTTGACATTAAAGTCGAACACACGGATAAAATATGGAGGTGATTCAAATACTCAATAATATTAATTTATTAAATAAGTTAAAAGAGTATCTAAAGAGTTTCTGACCAGTCTTCTCCATGAATCAACACTACAAGTGCATTAATGCCTTTTAAACTAAAAAAAAAAACTAACTGAATAGCTGTTTTATAATATTTTTTTTTCGTTGCACTGCTCTTCTGCTACTCGTTAGCAGAAGCGCAGTGTTAAGTATTAAGTTATTGTCTTTAAAAAAAACGCAGGAACTTAAAAAAGAATTAAAAAAGAATGAAAGTAGAGATATGGATATATATGTATGTATGTATACATCGACGCCAGAAAACAGTCTTCTAGTTCGTAAAAAAATGCAAATATTTTTTATGCGTATCACAAAAAATACTGCATCCAAAGATCTGGGTTTAAATTTTCAATGAAATCTTTTACTTTGATAAGCTGTTGGTTTTTTGTATATATTTTAACAAATATATTTTTTTTTGTGTTCGCGGTTAGACGAGATGGTGGTGGTGAAACGTCAGGTTTAAAAAAAAAAATTAATAATAAACGCGAGTTATATCCGTAAAATAGTTTTATTGAAATATGTACTATTCGTGTAAATCTAAGAACACATTATAGTATTATGACATATGATATATATTAACATAATATATATTTTTTCAGCTGGATACCAAAATGTCTCACACGGTGACCATCACGAGAACCACCACAACATCATCAGGCAGCGCGTTGTTCGTGAACACTGGCTACCTTGGCACTCTGCCCGGATTATTAAAACTTGCTCAATTGGTAAATAAATATACTCCATGATATACATATATATACATGTAATAAGTAAAACAAATTGATTCTTCATTTAAATCATTAATTAAGTGTCTATTATGATATTTTATACTTAAAATTTGGAACTACCTTAAGTTGTTTTGTAAAACACGCTGCTGAATAGATTTTGATGTACTTTAATACGTTTATTAGTTTATGGTGTAAGATAAGATAGATGATATTTTATTACTGGTTATTCACCCGTTACGAGTTATGCTTATATTAAATATATACATGGATTTTGGGTGTATTTAGCTGAAGTTAACAACAGTACATGATTAATATCAATATTGTCTTACAAATAAAAATATTTATACCGAGTTAGAGTTATTTTTTGTTACTTTCTTACTTACTATTTACGACAAAGGTGTGAAGTGATATAAATATTTTAATTTGTAGGATAGTGTCAGTTAATAACTGTATTAAAGGTGTATATATTTTATTATTATTTTTACCTCTTAGTTAATTCCGCGTTTAGTATATTTACTAAATATACTATATATACTATATATTTTCCTTGTTATTTAGTTGAGGGTCTTTTGAAACTATGAGTTTTATTATTGTTTCTTTGAACAATATTTACCTAATTATTACACGATCACACATTCATACACTCACTTATTCACTGAGTCAGTCACTCACTTATTCACTCGCTCGCTCACACATTCATTCCTCGCTCGTTCACACATTCATTCCCTCGTTCGCTCACACATTCATACCCTCGCTCGCTCACACACTCACTAACACATTTTACTCACACACACTCACTTAGTCACTCACAACACACACCCGCGCACACTTGCAGACACGCCCACGCATTCACACGTACACACGCATATAAATTCATACATATTTCAAGAAACAATTTTGTGTTACAAGGCTGGTACTCAATTGACTTGATGCGTGATCTATTTTTAAAAATACAGTTAAGGAAATTACGCAACGACATACAGCCATTATTAAAAATAAAACAAAATACTGCATTTTAATTTTAAACGTAAAAGTATTTGATATATTTCAATTGGTATTGATGTTTCATAAACAAAAGAGACGAAGCACCAATTTGTGCTGGGTCCATCGCGTTGCAGAGACGAGTGCAAACAGTGCCTTGAGATTACAATCTAAATGTAGATTTAGGAGCCCCCTTTAAACAAATATTAAGGTTAACAATAAACTAGGAGCGCGAACCAGACCTCAATATTTACTCGCTGCGCTCCCAAAATCTTAGTATTTGTTAGCATATTGATCGAAGCGAGGTGCAAACAGCACCGAAGTTGCATTTATAAATCATCGACGCATTTCTGTGCTCAACTTTTTTTTTTTTTTTTTCCAAACTAAATTTTCGCGCTCAAAAATTTTTGCTATTGAAGTTTTTGGGATTTTAGTTTTTCCGTGATTTTTCCTTCAACTACATAAAAAAAATTAAAACCACAACCAGACTGATGTCTATCAGAGTGCAAAAATTTGCAAATTTTCGGATATTCCGTTTTTGTTTGATGCTTGCACGAAGGATACAGAAAAGTCTCGCACAGAGCTTCGCTCAATAATATATCAACCATTTAGTTTCAATTGACTAATTGAGATTATAACAATTTAATGTTAATTAAAACTATTTCAAGTTAAATTTGATGATACCTCTCTTACGCACGTCTATTTTAAGCTTAGTGATAACAGATTAGTGTTTTGGACGAAATCAAACTAATGTATATTAAGCGGAGAAGTTTGTTTGTTTAAACGTCATAGTCTTCCAAACTACTGGATGGAATTTAATATAATCTCCCTATTCTGTCAGTTTGTCAGTTTGTTTGTCTGTGATGTCGCGTCACCGAAACTCAACGAAGCATCGTTGTGTCAAATGCAATATGTCAAACGAAAGCACTTGATGAGAGAAGATGAATGGTATCAATTTGGACCTCCTCCGGTAACCGGAAGTGGGTCCTCCAAAGATCACCGAGTGTAAAAAAAAATATGAACGTATGTGTTAAAACTGATGGAAAGGACTTGAAATCCATTCATCTTATCGTCCCGCGGTAACTAGAAGTGGGTGTTTTAGACCTCTTAGATCCCCTAATGAAATTTTTTTGGCGAATAAAATAAATCACTTTTTAGAATTACACAAAATAAATTCGTACGCAAGTGGAACCGCGAGTAACCACTAGTATATAAAGTAAACATACTTCCAATTTTCCTTGAAACTTGTCCGATGATGTCACCGTTCGTGTGACCGCCATTGTTTCAAGGGAATTAAGAAGACGATAAAAAGGTATAAACGAGGCTAATCATGTATAATATTATAGATGTACACTTTATTTGTGGATACAAAAGAAACTAAAAAATTATTTTCTATATTTTACGATTAACGTAGTATTTGGGGAATAAAAAAAAAATATCTTAAAAAAAAATATTTCTATATCAATCGCTGCGGAATTTTATACTGAATCTAAAAACACCAAAACTCATGACGAGCCAAAATTTTCCCTAGAAGTTATGAGGAAAAACTACAAATTAATAAAATATGAAAATTTGTGTTTCTGATATTTTAATAAATTTCAGTTCCGGTTTCTGTTCCAAATCCGAAAGTTCCGCTTCGGTTTCGGAAAGACCTGTCTTGTTCGTATACTAATAATATATACTATATTTTTCTTTGTTTATTTACACTTCCAAAATTATCATACTCATACGTATAATGGCAGCAATGCTCCCACGTGCAGCACGCGTCGGCTATTTTTGTTAATCATAACTCTAAATAGGATTCTTGTTTGAAGATTCACATAAAATCAATATATATTTGATATTGGATTAGCTTTTTCAGCAGTTTTTGCGATTAAGGTTTACGTATTTTATATTTATAGTTTTTTTAAACAATCAGAACTACTGAAAGTCGAACATTAAATTTCGTCACAAAATTTATTATTACCTTCTTTAGCAGGTTATGAAAAAAACAGATTTATATAGTAGTGCATCCGAGGATACGGTATTGCGCGATCTAAAAAGAGGCAAGAAGTAGGTTCACTACCTACCTTTTTTTCAAGGGCTTCGTCTTTCTTTTCTTCTCTATCACACTTACATCACACAATTCTTCTTGTAGTAATGAAATGACCAAAATATTCAGACTAAAGTTTGTTTTACTAAAGTTTGTTAACTTTTATATAGTTATCTGTGTAGTTACTTTTTGTACAGTTTGGGTGTAGTTATAGAGTGACTGTACATGATCTAATAACATTGTCTCGGTAAGGAGTTATACGATATCTTCGTGGAACATTTTTTCATAAAAAATATAATTCATTGAGTGTGTTTTCAACTATGTTATTAGATTTTAATAAAAAAAACAAAAGACGACCATTGAAATATTTTTTTTAATTACGATATTTTTTTTATTACGATGTTTTATTAAGATTCTATTTTATATGTAATCCAATAGCCATTTTAGTAAAATGTATAGGTTTTGGTAAATATTAAAATATTTATTCAGGTTTATATAGAAATATTATCTTTTCTATAGTTATTACAAAAAAATATTGCAATATTATAGCATTAAAAAAAAAGGCTACTCTTTTACTCAAGAAAAATAATCTTTGTATAACTCTTGTATATTTTAATAGTTATACATAATGTGTATATTATTTTTAATAATAATAATTATTGTTACATTTCAGTTATTAGGAGCAGCGTGCGTGGGAGTGGTGGGCTACTACCTGGACCCAGGGTACAGTCGGTACAATGGACAGAAGCCAGAACTTTTTTACCTCCTGGTATCAGTCGCGTTTCTCATCGGCACATTCTGTTTGCTTCTCTCTTGCATCATGTCATTCTCTACAGCCTCTATGATATCTAAAACATTATATGTGAGTATTATGAATAATTTTATATAATAAATAATATATTTATAAATTTTTATTTATTTCTTTCAACTTTGAATTACTTGTGTACGTCAAATGGAAGTATCAGGAGGGATTTGATACCATACTTCTCGAAATAAGCTATTTTCTAGCTCAAATTTAAAAGTTAAGGCTACGAAAGTTTTAAACGCACCCTGGTCTGAGAAAAACCACTCAAAAAAACTCCACCGAGTATTTTTTATTGTGATCACAAATGTATTTTATGTACAACAAACATTATATAAAAAGTTAAAAAAAAATGTTAAACAAAAAACAAGATTATTCTTATAAGAACGTCTATTAAATTGAGATAAAAAGTAAATATCATCAGATTTAAAATCTAATAATTTTTAAGAGAAATTTAATATATTTATGTTTAGAATGGTTTACCTCGAACTCTTCATACGCATTTTTTTGCAATATTCTGCAATATTTTACAATTACAACAAAATAAATATATTTATATTATATTGTTTATATTATATTTGTAGTTAAGTCTCTAAGTAGCCTATTCTGAATATTTTTAAAATTGCTTTAGAACATGGTGTGCTTATTAATTTTTTGGTCTCGTGAGGATGGTTTCCCAGAAGACAGAGATACGCATCCTGTTCGTATTCATATTTTTTTTTATTTAATAAATAGTTTGGATATTCTAAGGATATACTAAATATCATTTTAATTTCCAGGAGGTGATATACCACGGAGTAGCCTTCATCTTCTATCTAGCAGCTGGTCTGACACTGATGATAGAAGTTAATCATCAGAGGAGTAGCTACAGACGAGATTTTGAACCATATTTAGCAGCAGCGGTAAGTTTAAACTAATTAACTTTTTAAAATAAACTAATTTATAAACTAATTTAATTTATAGTTCTATTTTTAATTTAATATATAAAATTATTTTATATAATTATATTGTTGTATTTACGTCAATACTATCGGAATTTGATTGACTAGTTTCGAACGTATTCGGAATTATCGCGTGAACTGTTCACGCCGCGATTCCAGCACGTTTTGCACTCATGAAGACCATAAATGGGTTCGAAAACAAGTCAGGCAAATTCCGATACTATTCACGTGACTACAGATTTTTAAGTTTTTTTATTTTTTTTTAATTTAAACATTTGTAGAAATAATACTGACAAAATGCCAAACTTCTTAAGATTTATCTGGAAAAGTCGTTTACAAACATAGTGTTATTTAAATAAACAAAAAATAATACATATATATGTGCATGTATATCGTATACTCAAACATTTAAAGATTAGTAGTTATCATAAAACATGAATGTTGTAACACAAAAATTAAATAAAAGTTATATTTCTTTAGGTAATGGGCCTGGTGATGGCCGGACTCTATCTCCTGAGCACCTTCCTCGCGAACAGAACGTACCGCGGTATTTAAATACTGTACTGACTGTACTGTTTTCTATTGGTACTGTAATGTAAGATTGAAAGGTTTTTGTTACTTTTATATCAATATTTTTTTATATTGTACTCTACCATTTTGTATTTATTACTTGTCTATATACTAAGCACTATGTGACCCCAAAAACTAGTGGACTAACAACTTTTCATAGTATATATATATACTAGTACTTACCTAAGAGCTTAGTCTCGCTTAGTCTTAGTGTTTAGTAAATTGTATGTTTAAATATTTTTATAAACATATATAGTCATGTTAAGCTTATTTCATTTTAAGTAAATGTAGAATGAAAAATTTATCGATACAAGTAGAATTCGAACCCGCGACCGCTGGGAAACCGACTCGTCGCTCTAACAATTGAGCTATTGTACTATGTATTTGCTTCGATGAGTTTTGCATTCTATATATAATATTATTATTAAATTAATGTTTTTTCATAAGCTTTAGGTGATAATATTAAGCTTTGATTGATTCATTGCTTGATTGATTGATTGATATTCGTTAATGTGCTTCGTGATAATGATAATTTTTTGTTTTAGTCACCACCTAGGTATATTTTTTATGATATGATAAATAAATAAGCCTATAACTTCTTCAGTTTCAGCTGTAAAAGCTACATTTAGAACAGTTTGAAGATCTTAGTTACACAATCAAACCAGTTTTTGTCTAAGATTTGCATTTAGTTGTAAGTGTAATATTTCAAATGTTGACTTAAATATCTTAACGATTACTTATCTTCCATTCAAACTGATTCTACCTGTATAACATATACATATATAAATATATGTATATTATTCTGTCTAGTCTGTGAGTTATATAATATAGACATAATCTTCAAATAAGTTTTAACTAAGGATTAAATTTTGTTATACATAAAAAAAATTAAAAATCAGTTTTTCCATAATTATAAATTATCTGAAGATTTAATTTATTTATTTAGTTGAGTTTATAATTTTAAACTGTTGTTCATAGATAATATATTTTTTAGAATATTTCTAGATATTATTTTATTATTGTGTTCTATCGTGTTCATGTACTAAGCCAATTTTTCTCAGTTGGGATATTCGTATAAATAACTAGCTGTTAATCGCGGTTTCACTAGCGAACGATTAATTTTATTTACTATAATAGTAAAGATTTTAAATTTGACACGTGGTTTGAACATATTTAAACTATTATCAAACCTTTGTTGATGTCCGTGCCACAAAGTAAAATATATATATATATATATATATATATATATATATATATATATATATATATATATATATATATATATATATATATATATATATATATATATAAATATATTTAATAGGTAACGTGCCACAATTTAATTTCATTCGAAATGTTAGCGTGGTGAAATAAAACGTAAGTTTATACTATTTCACCAGGCTAACATTAACTAAACAAATAAAAATAATTCTTCTTTAAATATTTTTTATCAATCAATGTTTTACATATATTTGGTTTTTGTGTGTGCCATCAAAACTATCAAATGTTCCACTTGTGTCACGCGAGCCATTGGTTCGCCATCCGTGGTATGTAGCGTGTATAACCTGCCTATCATACTCAGAAAGAATTTTCCAAACCCATCTAATAGTTTCGAACATAAGTTAAAATTAAATTTCGCTAAGAATAATATTAATAGGATTTAATAGTACAGTTAAAGTACGACACTAATAGTCGATATTGTTTAATTTGTTGTTTATATGATCGCCATGTTAGACAACATTTTTTTTTATTTCTTTACTTATCTTTTATTTATTTCTTTATTTACTTGTCTACTTATCTTTTATTTATTTATAATTTAATAATTTATTTTTTGTTTTCTTAGTTTATCGTTAATTGTTTTTTTATTTGTTTACTTATCTTTTATAAATTTTTCGTTTAATTATATATTAGTTCGTGTTCTTTTTATATTTAATAATTCACTTATTTGTTTACTCTTTTTTTTATTAAATAATAATTATCTTAGTTTTTTGTTACTTAACATTTATGTAAAACATCGAATATAAATTATAAATATGATAAAATAGAACTAAGACGTAATTCGTATAAGCCGCTGCTTATTTCAAATTAAAAAAAAATCTCTTCTGTGAAAGGAGGGATCTCTCTTATTTTTATGAGAGGCAATATATGTAATTGTATTACAAATATTTATATATACAATAAACAATTAATATGTTTAGGAATATGTGCCTGAATAATATCATTTTAGTTATCAGTAGAATTCATAACATTTCACGCCGCGATTTTGCCATGCTCAGAGCTCGTGAATAAGAAAGAACCTAGAATGGGTTCGAAACTATTCCGATAGTATTTATATGAGTACATATAATTATATATAATTGAGCGAAGCGAGCGGAGCGCTCTACTGGAGAGATTTTGCATTGGTTTTAAAAGTTGGCGTTTAAACGGCTTAACGGTTCGGTTTCAAATTTTGCACACATACCATGCTGATATGTGTGGTGGTTTGTAAAAAAAAATTCAAAAAAATTCATTGTCGTTGAGGAATAATGTCCAAAAAACATCACTCCCATAGACTTCAATGTAAAAAAAATTGTGCGAAAAATTGAAGTCTCATTGTGAATGCGCGTGCCGAATTTTTTTAATCGCATTGTCCTGTCCCCCTGTTCAATTTTTTTTCCCACACCAAGACGAAGCCTTCGGCTTGGCTCGCTTCCCTCAACATGCAAATGGCACCCAAGATTTCGCGATCGCAGCGACTCGAAATTGAGGGTCTGGTGGCGTTCCTAGTAGTAATCATGGATCACGAAAGTTTACACTAAAAATAGTATCATTGTCATATTTAGTTCAATTATAATTATTTTTTTATAAATGTTATTATATTTATTTTTAAATCTTTTGCAATAGACATGATTTAAATTGGTTTAACTATTTATTATAGTATAAAAAATATGTTTTTATTGCTTCGTTTGTTGGTTAGGTTTGTTGTTAAAACAAATGCCACAAATTTTATTAAACAAAAAATAAGTTATATAATATATTTTAAGTGTTTTAGAAATTTGATCAATTATTTTGTAATATAATCATAATTTAAAAGAAAGTTTTGATAGACAAATGGGTTTGACCTGCCTATCATAATCAAAAAATAATTTTTCAAATCCATCCTGTAGGTTCGAACATTAGCATGTATAAACAAACAAACAATTTTGTCTGCTTTATTAATATTTTTATATATTTATTTTTTATTAAAAGCGTAGTAGTAAGGTAATAAAGTTTATAAAAACGAACGCTTTTATAATTGTTATAATGCTTATATGTTAGAATTATTGATATATATTTAACTTTTATTAACGCTTACATATAGTATCAGAATATTATTACTAGATACGAATGTTTAAGTTATTGTCTAAGTTCTAAATAATTAATTAATTATACACATTGTATTCTAATATTTTTATAAACAAACAAATAAAATATAAAAGTTTATATGTATAAGTATTATAAATAAAAGAAGTGCCGTTTTAAATGTTATAAATACCAACTATGTTTTGTATATTTTTAAATAAAATGTTTATAATATTGCATTTTTTATATGGCAACCTTTTTAATACTTTTATTTTGAAAATAAAAATGTTTTATTTAAAAGTTTTTATTTTTTTAGCAGTCAAAAGTAGTTGACTCCCGAAAAATATATGCGCCAGTCTTGAGAAGAGGAATAAAATCTCAGCGAGTTTGTCATATATTATATTTCGTTGTTTTTTGGCTATGCACATGTATTGTTTGTTTGTCTCTGACCCAGTTTATATTGTAATAATACTCATTGAAGAGAATAAAATCAAAATATTCCTTAATAATTACTTTTAATATTTTTTATTTATTTATTTTTTTTTAATTTGAATCAATATCAGCGATCACTTGAGTATATTAAATAGAAGTCGGGAAAGCCTGTTTTGATACCATTTTTATCGAAATATGACCTTCTGGACATTCTCCAATTTAAAGTTATGGCTACGAGGGTTCCAAACGCGCCCTGGTCTGAGTAGAACCACTCAACATACTCGGTCATTTTTTTTTGTGACCACTGTTTCACAAACGTCAAAATATTTAATAAATAGCTTTGATAACTGGAACCATAACAATTCGATAAAACCTAACATCTGGTAAAAGTAAATTGTTATTTCATAAAGACCGGTTAGAAATGGTATAAGAATTATGTGTACTAGCTTTCACCCGCAGCTTTGTCCGCAAGGACTTAGTTAATCCTGTTTGTTAATATTAAAAAGTTGGGTATTTCTATTTGGGATACTCCCAATTTACTGTTGTCACATTTTTTATGACTTCTTCAGTAATAATTGTGTACATTGATATCGTTTGTCACTAGTTAATGTGGTTTTTTTTTGTATTAAATTTTCGTTATTTTTCTTGCGTTGTTTCTCTAGTTTTTATGCGTATAATATAAAAAAAAAAACAAAAAAATGTGGAAAAATTGAAATCTGCACAGCCAATGATTTCTCTTAACAATTTAAGTATAAATTAATTATTTTTAAATTATATATAATTCCCAATTTTCAGTATCCATTATTGAAATAATTTTCTTCACTTTTCACGCTAATATTTTAACTATTTGTTTATTTATTATTTATTCAATTTATGTACACGGAATATAAATAAGTAAAAATATATAAAGAGTAATTCGTACAAAGGCACTGCCTATATCTTATTGAAATATCTTCCAGCAGACCTGTGAAAGGAGAGTTGTAAATGAGAGTAATATGTGTAATAAACCAAAAAAAAAAAAAGAGACTATAAATAAAATAATTACAATCAATATTAATATTTAAAATGTGTTAAATATAGCTATTTATGGCTCAGGAGATTATTTATTTACATGTGTACAGCGGTGGCGGCCCACCCTCCGCACAGTGGTTCTATTTATAATACTAAATGAGCACGCGCCCGCGGGAGAGAAACATTCAAAATATATCCAGGAGACAATTTAACGTGTCCTCTTTAAGTAAAATCAACTGGATATTGAAAAAATTATACATAACATAACCATTTCGTAAATTTTATAAAATTCTATTTTCTTCATAATAAAATAGTTTATTAAAAAAGTATTTGGGTTGTGTCATTGAACTTTTAACAAAACATCAGCTAAAAATATTCATGTGAGTAATAGTGAAATGTTCAACTCTAATGAACTTCCTGTCCATTCGTGGTTTAAAGCTTTGTGAATACTGTATGAGAACAGTGAATTTAGTGAACAATGACCCGTGGTCCTACAGTAGTGCGAGTGTCGCCAGGTAACGGAGGTAAAGGAATAAAGTGCTGTTGTTGTCGATGTTGCGAATGTCTCAATCTGGGGTATCTGACCTCACAGCATGGTATCATAAAGCTGGCTGAAGCAGTAAGTATCTAGATTTAAAGTAACATTTTTTTGAAAATATAAAATCATTTAAAAATATTTTTTTTTCTAAATAATAATGTTTTAAAAAATCAATTTATAAATTAGATGTAGAATATCGAAATACAAAATAGTTTTTGTAAATACTAAAAATCCAGCTTAGAAATTTAACAAATAAATATATAAAATATTGTTACAACATATTTCATGATTCAGATTTTATTTTATGCTTTTTTTTATTAACAGATGTTAGGAGGTCTCTGTCAGAGTCTTTTAGTGAAGTATGGGATATCCGAAGCCAGCAGTATGGGGTCTGCTTTCCATGGTTTCCTGACTACTGCATCTGCGTGCTTGTTCACGACGTCACTCCTCATCGCCTGTTACGTACTCTCGTCTAACTCTCAACATCTCATCCGACAATCTATATTCGTAAGTAAACATATCGTTTATTTAAAACGGACTTTGTTGACTTTGTTGATAAGTTAAGCAAAGCAAAAAACTATTATATTATCGTATTATTTGCGTTAATAGAGTATAATTAATACAATTAATTGAGCTGAACGAAACGAAGCTCTTACTGGTCAAAAGTGTGTTTCGTTACTAATGCTACTCCTCCTAGACGAATAAGTGTAAGATTTAGAAAATTAGCAGAATTGTCGACGACAGTGACTCATAGGTCCTGAAGTTTATTGGTGACATTTGTGATTGTAGTTTTTTTTTTTTTTTTTTTTTTTTTTATGAAATGGTCAAAGTGTGTCTCATACAGTTAACATGTGGAACGTTTTGAAATCGCACTCGCGATTGTGACCACCATTTTCTCTGCTAATTTTATAAGTATGAGAAACTCATTCAGCAATAATGCTTCGCTCAGTGCCACCCGCTGAGCAAAGTGACGGACCTAGTACAATTTACTTCATGATCTCTCTTTTAATTAATGTCATTATGAATGTACAGTACATTCATACATACATATAAAAAGTAGACCTGTTAACATTGTTTTTATGTCAATATTTACGTCACTCAACACTAAATAGTAACAAGATAATGAAAACGTTATAATTTTTTTTGTTGTTTTTAAACTTTCGAGATCCGTGTTTACTATTATATATAATTATCTCTATTCACGTAAATACTATTGGAAATTACCAGACTAATTCAAACTTTTTGAAGTACACTTCTCGATTCCGCCATGCTCAGAGCTTATGAATAACCCCGAATGGGTTCGAAACTAGTCGGGCGAATTCCGATAGTAATTGCTTGAGTAATCAGAATAATTATAAGTAATAATAATGCAATAAGTAGACGAAATAAATTTGTAAATTTAAGCCACGAAAATCTGTACGGTAAATATTTAAGTATCAAATAAATATAAAAAATGCACTAACATTCGTCCTTATAAATTCTCGAGTATAAACATGTTATAATCCATAATTATTAAAGTGTTACTTACAGATACGTTAATTCATTACATCTAATATTATTAATATAAATAATTATAAAGATATATAATTACAATATTTCAATAAACCACCATCATCTCGTCTTACCGCGATTTACCCGAGTACTACGTAAGTTTTACACATTTACACAAGTACAACCTTTGAAGTACCTTCTAGAAATGAATTGATAATACTTTTATAGAAGCCAAGATTCTTAGGTAGGTTATAAAGAGATTGCTCCAATTTCTACTGCGCACAAATTAACCGTAAAGCTATTTCTAGTATAGTATTTTCTTTGATTTTTATGAGTACACAGTTGAAATAGAACTATTTTTTACGGATTTAACACGCCTATAACGAGATATAAATGTCTGTTAGTAGCTCAGTTAATTAGTCATCTAGCTCCTAATTAACTGACTTGCTGACAACACTTACATCCTGTCTCCCCGTGAAGAGAATTGCTGCAAAGCATTCGAAACGTCGGGTTAAATTAAAAAAATGTAAAAATAAACGCGAGTTATATCCGTAAAATAGTTTTATTGAAATGTGTAGTACTCGTGAAAATCATAGAAAACATTTTGTATCAAGTTTGTATTGTATATAACTAATTTTTCTCACCAGTGGCTGTTATACAAATATAATATACAATACCTCTATGTAACGATAAAGTCAATCTAGCACCGTCGTATGAAGTACGGTGCGTGTTTAGTAAACATAGGTCTTGTGATGTTTCAACTTTTATTTCTGCATTTTTCTTGATGTTTTGTTTAATGTACTCTAAAAGCACTTGTTTCCACTTCTTTTAATTTTCTAATTTTTAATATTTTTTTGAAAATTCAAATCAAAAAGCACTTGTAATAATAATAGTGTTGGAGTGGTATGCTTATGCTATTTTTATATTACTGGCGCCTCCCTCGGTTGACGGACCTTATGGTGCCGCTGAGATAGCAAGTTGAAACAAAAATATCGTGAAATATTATGGCTATCTCAGTCGGGCGCTGGTAAGTCCGTCTCTTAGTATCCTGGCTTCGGTGGAGGGGGTCGTGATTGAAAATACTGGAGTAGTATATGAAGACGCGATAGCGAAGCAGCCAGAATTACACAATCTCTTTAATTCTTTAGCCTTCCTTTTGCTTTAGAGTTCCTTTTTCTTGAGAGTTCCTTCTTCTTCGTAGCTGTCGCAAGTAATGTCAGTAGTGGCTCCATACGGCCGGGCTTAGCACCACACGTATACCGTTAACGACATTTTAATAACATTTTTACATTCGAGCCGCGGTTAATCGACACATTTTAATAATATTTTTCATTATGGCTGATAATTAATGAACCGTGCACATCCTAATCATTTGTCGAAATAGTATGCTTTATATTGTACATCAAAGAAAAGAAAAAGATAACGTACATTTACATTTTAAAATAGGAGATAAAGTATATACATATACATTTAATTAACATTTTACGTTCAATATAGGTGACCTTATCGATTAAAAACGATCGCGAAAAACATAACGATTTGCCTGGATTTGAGAGATTTGAGAAAAACTGAAAAGAACACATCCAGGGTGTATATGTAATACAATAAAAAAATATTCAATAATTAAAAATATGATTTTATATTTTTCTTAAAATAAATTTTGTATTTTCTTAATATCTTTTATATTAAAGCATATATTTACATATATTAAATTTATTAATTGGTGTTAGGTACCGAACAACGATTAGATAATTTAGAACTAAATTTGATCTTTGGATTATACTAGCAAGAACTAAAATAAAAAAACACAGCATACTGCTCTAAAAGCTGGCCTCTTTATGCGCAAGGCTCAGATCGCTGATCAATCAATTATTTATTGAAATCAGAAAAGATCTGAATTAATTTTTATGTCTATCCACACACTACTAACGCCATCTTGTTGTCAAAATACAAAATAACTCACCAGTTGGTTATTAGTGGTTTAAATATTTAACAATAGGTTTAATTGATACTCTTCATATTATCTTTATAAAGATCTGTTAAAATGATTATGGACGATAGCTGCATATAAAAATAAGTTTTGGCCTCATTGTGAAGAGTTGCAGCTGTAGCTGTATAAAAAAATAACAATACAAAAAGAAAAGAAATACAAAGATTTCTTCGTTTTGATTAAAAAATTAAATGAATTGCAACTGATAATGAACTGAATATAATATAAACAAAGGAGATTTCTAAAATATCTATAATAATATATAGTTTTTCTGGCAATGCTAAGTATATCTGAAATTTTATTATAGGAGTATGTTTTCAACGCAGTAGCCTGCTTCATGTATCTATCTGCATCTTCGTATATGGGTGTCGCTGTTAATCTCTACCTCTACCCGCGGTATGCTCTCCTCAACATGTACGCCGCCTACCCCGCTATGACAGCTGTCTACGTAAGTCACACAGATAACTAAATACTAATACAATTTATAAAAAAAAATGTTACTAACATCTCTATAAGTATATTATAAATATATTATTATAAACATTAAAAGATAAAAAAAATAAGTAAATCTAAATGAAAGCGATGGCAAATTTTACTTAAAACATTGTGTTAAATATTGAATCCGAAATATTAACAAATAAAATAAAATCCGAAATATTAACAAGGAGCGCGGATCAGAGCTCAACATTGACTCGCTGAGCTCGTAAAGTCTCGGTATGTGTTATCATTTTGAGCAAAGCGAGGTGCAAACAGCACCGAAGTGGCATTTACAAAACGTCGACGCATTCTGTCTTCAAATTATTTTTTTTTTTGTCATTGTGAAGCTAAATTTTCACCAGAAAAATTTCCCATTGAAGTGTATTTGATTTTAGCTTTCCCGTGATTATTCCTCAACGAAATCGAATATTTAATTTTTTTTTAAACCTCTACCAGACTGACGTTTACCAGTGTGCAAGTTTGTAAATTTTCGGATATACCGTTTCTTAATAGAGCTTCGCTGAATTAAGAACCGTGACCCATTTAATTTAAGACTCAAAAATGTATTATTACAGTTAAAGCTTATTACATGATTATTTATTTAATTTAATATAAGTATTCAGTGTGTATATTTTTTTGTATGTAATCTTTTGTGGTCCATGATTACTATTATATATAATTATTTGGACTCAAGTAATTAATATCGACATTTGTCCTATTATTTTCGAAACCATTCAGGGTTCTTATTCAAGAGGTCTGCTCTAGCCAAGTTATAATCGGGCAAATGCCTATAGTAATTACGTGAGTATAGCCGGATGATTATATATAACATATATCTATAATAAATGCGGTTGTTTTTTCAGTACATTGGCGTGGTGGTGGGGATTGTGCATGGGGTTGATGCCTACATTTCCTACAAATACCATAAAGGAATACGATAAATAAAAAGAAAAAAATTAATATTTTAATTTAATTTAAAATAATTAAAAATATATATATTTTTTAAGAATTCATTCCATTTTGTGAATCAAACTTCATTCAATATTTTTTTACATTTTTTTATATTATTTGGTTTATTTTATACAAAATCTGATGTAATTATAATCATTACTATCAAATTTCTTCATAAATACATACTAAAGATTTTTTACCATTTGACAAAGATGTCTAATCAATTCTTAGAAATATAAAAAAATATAAAAAAATATAAAAGAGCTATCATCATCATCATCTAGTGTCTATTTGGTTTATTTTATCACTAATTATGTACATAAATAAAGGTTCTTCTAAAAAGTTTTATTTAAAATATCTTGTTTTATAAGAAATCAGTGCTGCCAACATTGTAATGTAAAGTATAATATGCATTCATTTTGTTTTATAGAAAATCATTGCTTTAATTGTATTATAACATTTGAATTAACTAAATTTGTTGTATTAATAACTACTAAAGCTACTGTAAGACAAAATAATCACTTAATATAACGACAATTGAATATATTTTAATGGCTTATTAATAAATTATACAATATTTTCGGTTTTTTTTTTCCTTGAGTGAGTGGCAATGATGTAAGAATTAGTACCTTAATTTGTAACTGAGAATGTTCTAGTTCTCCTAAATGAACAGGACATTGTATCAGATCTCATTCTCCATCTGGACCTATTTCATTTCATCTTCTACTTTTAAGATCGAGAGTCCAGAAGAGCTTATTTCGATAAAAATGGTATCAATATGGACCCTCCTAATTATTCAAATTGACGTACACAAGTGATCACTGATATTCAAAATAAATTAAAATATCAAATAATATTAAATACAACATTCTTTTTAACGACAATTAAGTATACCTTGCTATAAGGCGCAGGTCCGGCCACATATGGAATAATGTTCTCATCTCTGGTCATCTGGTCTGAAGTAAAATCTTATTTACAAATTCTAGAAAAATTCAAATGACACTTCTCTCAGTCGACGTAATTAGTAAAAGAAAAGAATGACGCTTAAAAGGCTGACGAATTTTGATTGGAATATATTTAAAAGAACAATTCAGAAAATATTCTTATTGTAGGTATACATTTTATTCGTTTATTAAAAATAGGTTTTGGTATCAAATGAAAAAATACAAATACAATACCCAAATAAATAATACCAACATTTAATCAATTTACGTTATATTTTTCGTAAAAATATTTTATTGAAAATGAGCAGTTCTTCCCCTAACGTACATATATACATTACATTTCTTTGAATTTTGTATTGAGATAAATTTCTTAAACTGATAACTGATATCAGCTCTCTTTTTTCTATTTATAAAAGTTTGCCTTTTACAAATATGTTAATTTTAGTTATAAAGACAGTAGATTAAATATTTTAATTATGTGATTTTTTTGAAAAACTAAACGATACGAAGCGTTGGTACATATTGTTCAAGCCCTGTCCGTATTATGAAATTATATTATATACCAAAGGCTGTAATCGAACTCTTGGACGCTATCGCGGAGTATAGTTTGAGAATATTTTTATTTGATATTTATAAAGTCAAGTCAAAGTCAAAGACAAAATCAAATTCAAAGTGAATTCAAAGACAAAAACAAAGTCAAAAATAAAATTTAAAGTTAAAATCAAAGACAAAGTCAATTCAAAATCAAAGTAAGATCAAGGTCAAAGTCAGAGGCACAATCAAAATCAAAGTGAAATTCAAAGTGAAGGTAAAAAACAAAGTTAAAATCAAAGATAAAGTCGTTTTGGAAATCAAAGTGAAATTTATAATCAAAAGTAATTTGAAAGTAAAAGTAAAGTCAAAGTTAAATTCAAAGTAAGGTCAAAGGCAGAGTCATATATGTTCAAATATATTCAAATACTCATAATTTTTTTAGAACGACATACCAGTTGCATTCTTTCAAATGGTCGTTCTAAGAAGAACCAACAAATACTCCATAGACTGTGTTACTCCATAGACTCCATAGACATTGTTTAATTAGTAATTATCATTTATGGTTTTACCTAACATTATCTCGTCTAACGAGGAATTAAATTAGCGAATTATATTAAGATAAGGTTGGTATTAATATTAATTGTTTGGTACCTATGAATATTAAAAAGGTATTAAAATAACGATTCACGGAAATACCAATTAGAAAACCATTATAGGTAGTGTAATATTTTTTTTTTCATGTGGTTTACCATTAAATAAAAGTTTATATATATGTCGGTGAGGCATACTAGTTAAAGCTTTGGCGTCCGCGTGGCGGCGCCTCTCGCTTACAAACGTAGCGTCAGATGGGAGTGAGGGCGGCCATGCTTTTGTTGAGCCGGACGCGGGAAGCGGTTATTCGGCTATTCGTTTTGGCTGATCTTGACTTGACTTTTAAGTTGTGTCTATTAAATTATCTTTGATTTATTACTTCACCTAAATAAAAGATAGTTTATACAATTTTAATTTACTTATATCTTAATATAACGCAATAATTAAAAATAATAATTTTATACTGTTTTATACTGAAGGTTGAATATCAGATAAGGAAATTAGATTGTCGCAAGGTGTTTAATACTTTTAGAAAATAATAATTTAATCTTTAATATGCTCCATACGTCTGGATGTTCTAGCTAATAGCATTCCTAAATATATTTAACTCATAATAAATTGGAAAAACCGTTAATACACTAGCTTTTACTCGCGGTTCCGCCCGTGGACTAATGATTTTATTTACTAATAGAATAACTAACGGCAGTAGCGTATGCTAGATAGCCTTTCTCACGAACCTGTCTATCATAATCAGAAAGAATTTTCCAAATCCATCCGTTAGTGTTAAAGATAAGCATATAAACAAACAAACTTTTCCACTTTATAATATTAAGATATTAACAAAAAAATAGTATAGTTGAGTTATTGAAATATTTTTCCCAAACATAAATATCTGTTTATCACTGGATACTACAACTTGGGGGCGTATATACATTCCTAGGTGAGTCATGACGTACGTACGTACGGAACATTTCTAAAACGTAATACCGTTATTAAATAGTTAAACCATTCAACTCGACATCATGCGTGTCAGTTGACAAAATTTCGTCTATACTAACAGGTTTTGTTTTGAAAATCTCTTAACCAACGCAGTTAAAGACGCGCATTGGTGCGCTGCGCATGCGCCTGTGTGAGGCGTAAAATTAAAAAAAATATACTATATCTCATATATATCTGTGATATTTGGAAATGGTGCCAAATTACAAATAATTAAGTGTTTTCTATTTATTTTTAGTGAAAGGAGCCTATTTTCTCGTGTTTATGTAAGTTGGAAACAATGTTAGTCGTAACGAATTGATTCTTCGCATTCATAATATTAACAACTTGAGAATTTATTATCTTAAATGATAAAAGGAAAACAGTGTAAAATGTAATTAAAGAATTTGTATACGTATTAGAACATATATTATATATATTTACTGTATATATACAAGGTATACTTGAAATTGTATATTTTATTATTATATATTAATTAAACTGATTGCAAGGTTAAATAATTTTCTAGTTTTCGTAATCTGGCTTATTCTTATCATTGTTTAAATAAGGCTTAAGTTGTTAGTAATCTGTTTCTGTTTTCTAAACGTATTCATTTGTTATTGACCTACTGATACAGAAAAGGCTGTATTTTAGATTTCTATTAAAACGTTAGCTCTTAAAACTATCAGCCTAATAATATTTTTTTATACCCAGTAGAGCCTCTGTTTTGTGACTTTCTCACTTACGATTTACGTCAAAGGTGTGAAAATGCAAAAACAGATTTTTTTTACTGGGTCTTTATATTTATATTGGTAATGAGGTCATGGTTAAAAAACATTTTGTTTTAATATTACAATAATATTGTTTCAAAACCTTTCAGTTTTAGGAGGGTAAAATAACAATATTGTTTTAAAAATATCGTGTTATAAAAAGCAAAAATGAGGTTGTTGTAATATTACTTTAGGTGAAAGTGATAAGGCTTTCGATACCGAAATGTAAATATGCTTTAGTTTATACTTCAATTAAATCCAACAGCCGTTTAAAAATAATAAAAATGTATAAAATTAATTGCTAAGATGAGATAAGTTTCGTCGTTTTTAAAAGACATATATAAAAGTAATGTAAGGCTTTTAAAAACTAACTTAAAACAATAAATATACCGAAAATCCATTAAAAATCAATAACTTTGGTAAAATTAAAACAGGAAAATATTAATTTTGGTATAAATACAGAAAAAATAGAACTCTACTTAGTGTACGGTATTGATTTTGGTAATATTGTTTTGTAATATATTTCATAAGAAACATTGCAATCTTTAGCAGTTTTTATTTTTTTTATTCTGTATTGGAAATCTTGAGTTGCCACAATTGTCCCAAGGTTTTCCTCAACTTCTTATCCTTACCTTCACACGTTTAATACGAAATTATAATTTTCCAGTACATATATGAATAAAAATCAATGAATATATAATAAACTCTTGTAATATTTATAAAAAAAATATAAGAGACATCTATAACAATATAAAAAAACTTACTTTATTCTATTTTATTTTATTTTATAACGCAATTATATAAAACAACTACTCATTTAGAAATTACTTTTGTGATTACTTATATCCTGTTCAACATATGTACTTAATACATATTTACTGCGAATACATTTGTTATTTTTGGAAACATATAAACCTTAAGAAACTGGTTTGAACTGCAATTACAATAAAATTAAAACGGTAGGTCTAATCGTTTATTTTTATGATGACACCACATACATATTACTATTATATATAATTATACATTATTACTATTATATATAATTATCTGTACTCATATAATTACTATCGGAATTTTGCCAACTAGTTTTGAACTCATTTAGGGTTATTCATGAGTTCTGACAATCGTATCGCGGCAAATTCCGATAGTAATTACGTGAGTACAGTCGGATATTTTTTTTTACTCATCACACTTTATTTCCTCCAAATACATTCTTTGATTTATCATTCGCAGTATAAATGCTACCGATGCTACATTAGGTCTTTTCGAACCCCCTACCTGGGGTTTTGAAATTTAGTCAATAATTATTATTTCATCTTGCACACCAAGTTTGGTCAAAATCGGTCGGGTAGTTTTTGAGAAAATCGTTTCGGCTATAAACGGACATACGAACGGACCTAACAACAATTATATGTTATTATATGAACATAGAAGGTTATTTGTATTTGCCACTGTTTTCGTATTGTAACTGTCAATATCAAGGATATGAAGGCATGCATTTTAAGTGTTTGATAAGAATTGATAAAATTCGCTATCTATACTAATTACTTCGAATTTAGTTAATCACAGAAACTTTTTATTTAATAACAACCATATATTCAATATATTTTTATTCCAATATATACAATATTAAAGTTACAAGGTATATGAGGTTCGACTTTATTATTTACTTATATTTTAATAAAAATCGAATGAATTTGCGGCGTGAAATTGTATCATATTTTTTCGAGGGAGCTCTAAAAGACTTCTGAGGGCTAAAATACAAATGGATATCATTCTTTATTTCCTCGAAAGGTGATTCAAGCAGTATTCAAGCATTGACGTCAGGCAAGCGTACTGTATACTAACAACCTACTCTATCGCATAAATATACGTTGATTGTTAAGGTAAAACAACGCCATCTAGTGGAAGTATGGTGTCAATACTCATAATAACAACGCCATCCAGCGAAAGGTGTTATATTTCATAAACATCGAAGTTTGCGCCATTATTAAGTAAGTTATGAATCTCGCACTCAACAGTGTTTTGAATCGTTTGGCAAATCATTGATAATATTTTCACTAAGCATCGACAATATATTGTATCACAGGGGAGCAAAAATTTTAAATGTATTTTTAAGACGAGGGCGCTTTTTGAAGCACGAGCGAAGCGAAGGATTCTAGAATAGAATAATTCGCTCCTAGAATCGTAGAATCCTGTGTGTAGCGAGGGGTTTAAAGTACATGACCCGAGGGAAAAATAATTTTTCTCGAGTCATATACCACTTTTCATCGCCATTCTACGACAAAATATGTACCTACTGATTACAAAAAGGGAGACGTCATTGGCGCGCTTTTGATTTTTTTTTGTTAGCGCCCTGCAACCAACACGTACAGCCAGTAATTCATACAATTTACGTTTGATTTCTATGAATGTTGCTGTCCTATACGTATGTTCCAAATTCAAATTACTTATCCGCCCGCCAAAAAGTTTTTGTCAGAAAAGTGCTGACTCCATTTAAAAAGGAACAAAACGACACTTTTCGAATTGAAAGGATGAAAAAATTATTTTAATATAAACAATATCAAATATTATTAATTTATTTTCGTTTTAGTTTTTTAATAAAAAGATTAATATGATATCTTTTTTATCGTTTGAAATAACACTGAACTAGACAGTGACTTCTTCAGGTCTTTGACGCAGTCATTTCCTTTATATAGACACAACAATACCTATTATTTCAAAATTGTGTCGATAAGACATCTTATCATTTATATCTTTATCTTTACATCTTTGATTATAATCTATTCCAGTAAATCTTTGACTGATTGCGATTCCTTTAATATATTTTTCAATATCATTGGCATTATTTTGGATTGAAACTTTTGTTTTAAATAATCCTTATTAATTTGAATTGGAAATAAATATTTTAATTACTTTTTATCTTCATACAAAAAAAATATATACATTATGTAACTATTTAAAAGTCGATTTTGGTATCTTAATATTTACCAAGGTCTTTGATATATTAACAATTCTCTATACTAATATTATAAAGTTAAAGAATTTTTTGTTTGATTAAACTCGCAAATTTTCGAAACTGCTAGATGTATTTGAAAAATTCTTTCATGATAATTTTGTCTCAGTATTAATAAGTACCTACGGTACTTGATCACAGTGGGGGCGGTCCGCCCTCACTTCGACCACTGGATCAATCGGCGGCACGGAACGCTTACGTTCCGTCTTGTACAGGTGCTGACCGGGCATGGTTGCTTCGGTGAGTACCTGCACAGGATAGCACGAAGGGAGGCGACCCCTTCCTGCCACCACTGTGACGAGTCCGTCGACTCGGCTCGTCACACCTTGGCGGAGTGCGCCGCCGGGGACCACCAGCGCACCGAGCTGGTGGGCGTGATTGGCAGGGACCTCTCGCTGCCGCGCGTTATCAGCGCGATGGTCAGCAGCGAGAGGTGCTGGGTTGCAATGGCCTCCTTCTGCGAGCAAGTCATCGCCGCAAAGGAGGTCTCGGAGCGGGACAGGGAGTTTGCCTCGTCCGCTGACCCGCTCCGTAGGGGGAGACTGTGTAGAAGGAGGCGGGAATACACCCGTCGCTTCCTTCCCCTTTGTAGCTTTGTAGGCCTGGTGAGGGGGGAGGGTGACCCCCCTTACGTAACACAGGCCTTTTTTTTTTTTTTTTTTCCTTTGGAAAAACCCGTTACGGGTACCCCGTCGGCCCATGGGGCTGACGGCCGGGGGGTGATGTGGGACTACCCGGCAGCATAGAGGATTCTGCCATTTTTAAGGCTACCCACTAAAAAACCAACGGTTGCCCTCTGCGCCGTAATGGGACGTCACGGGATCGCGTTACCACACACCGTGACGCCCCGGCGTAATGCTGACCCACGTTACTGTACAAGTTCTTTTAATAGTAAATAACATCCTGCATCCGCGGGTGGAACCGCGAGTATAAGCTAGTGTTATATTATATAAAACCGCTAATGTAGCTAATGTAACAGGATTTGTATAATTATAATACGTTATTGTAGTCCGTATATTTATATTGTACAATTCATAATATTTATAAATTTTCATGACATAGTTATTATAGACGGTCAATGATCGAATCATAATAATAAGTGGATAAGCAAAAATTATTATTCTAATTTAATATATAATTAAATTATTTAAATTATCTATTTAGTTATTATTTATTATATCTTTATTGAACGTACATTGACGGACATCATAATAAAAGGGTTCTAGTTAACTAACGAAAAGCAGTAAAATAAAAACAGTTAGGTTAACATCAATAAATAAATTACCTAATTTAGAGTTACTTAGTTTAAGTAAACTAAGTAAGTAGTAAGTAATCTACTAACAAAGTAACAGAACTTAAATAATCATTTTGTAAGATTAAATTTATTTCTGAGTAATAAATATATTATTTATACTTACTTATGTATAGTAACAGCATTCTTAATATATTGTAAGTGGTATAAATTTATATTGTGATATCTGATAGCTGAAGTGCATGCTGTGTGGTCGCAGCTGTCGAACAGCATTTCGTTAAAAGGACCCCCCATAACTTCCCCAGGGCATCATAAGACTTGTTAGAGACAGAAAATTAGTGGATACACCACTTAGTCAAAAGGTAGCGGTAATTGCATCTAAAAAACTTTTACCATATCTCTCGTAATGTTTGATATTGATTGACTGGACATAAAACTTTTAATATCTTTCCAGAAATATTATTAAAACAATATTCAAATTATTTTAATGATGAAAAATGCTATCCATTTTATAAAAACAATTAACAGAGTTCTACTTAACTAATTTAGTAATAATCAGTAAATAAAACAAATTCAACGAATGAATCTAAAACATCACGAACAAAGAGTTGCGACGTGACTCTAAGCACTTAGGAATGTGTTATCAATGCACTTGATTCTTAATACTTATATACTTAAAGATAGAGACTCTTGAAAATATCATACCACTTTTATATAATTCATTTTGTCACGTAGATTATATATTACAATTATTCAAACACTGAATGTTTCAAAACTGCATATACTTAAATATCCCTGAAATATGACAGGACGTAAGACCTTACCACCATCTCTTAAAGTAACATTACAACAATCTTACCATTCATTTTCGTATTAATTAAAACAATATTGTTTTATTAAAATTTTTATGACTCTTTTTTTGAGGTGTTCCTAAATAATTGCTTAAGTCTAAAAAATGAAAAAATTATTGTAATGTATATATTTTATACCGGAAGTATATATGTGGTTTGTCAACAACCATAAAACTGCTTTTAAGATTTTAATTCACGTATATCAATTATAATCCTATACTTCATTATAAACTTAAACAGAATATACTAACTCCACGCCGGAAAACTAAGACAATATTAGAGACAGATGAAAAATAACTGATTCGTTGACAGACATCTTAAGTAACTTTTGCATTTTTTAAAATTTTAAATTTTTAAAATTTATTTGTTTGCTTAAAGACTGCTGATGATGATGATGAAATCATGTCTTCAATATCTTAGCTGACGTTTTACATATCCTTCAGGTACTTCAGTAAATTTTCAAGTACTTCTAATTCCCCACTTTTGTATCGGGATTCATTAGTATCTTTTATATTTTCAGACAAGTGAAATTATAATTTAAACTCACACAATGTTATTAATAACATGTAGATGTATCTTCTCCATGAACCTATACATTGGTACCGTGTCACGTTTCAAAAGTGTATTGCTTTCTTTCTCTTTTCTTTCTTTCTTTCAAAAGTGTAATGCTTTCTTTCTCTTTTCTTTCTTTCTTTCAAAAGTGTAATGCTTTCTAAGATTTAAGAGACACCATCAACTCGTTTTTCCGCGAACACGTTTGCTGTAAAGTAATGGAAACGTCGGTTTTAAATTAAATGTAAAAATAAACGCGAGTTATATCCGCAAAATAGTGTTATTGAAATGTAATATGCTTATTAACAATAAAGAAATTTGGTTAAGGAATTGGGAAAAAGGAATTTGAGTCTCAGAATTCTAAAAATAAGTATGGATAAGTATGATTACTGATTATGTGATACGTTATGTGATACGCAGAATTAATTTAGGCAAAAACAAATTTTACAGCGAATTTAAAAAAAAAAATTTGAAATTTTTAATGAGTCATCGTTAAAAACATTTAAAAATAAAACTGCTGACGTTTCTTGATTGATATTGATCCCCTCTGTTTAAACACTAAGATTGACTTATTTTATTTAAATGTTTAATTATTTTGGCATCTAGTTAATTGTTTTATAAATTATGTATTTATAATTATTTTGTTTTACTTATTTCTTTGTGATGGCACATATTTTAGTAGCCTATTAGGGTTACAATTATCTCCAATATTGTAAAACTTGTGTATTAATTAGTTATACTAGTTAGCAGCATGCGGTTGGGAACAAAGCCAAAAGATCGCTACTAAAAAAGCGCGCGCAAAATTTCCCCATGCAAAGTCTATGGGAAAAATTAATTTTTTGACTAATTACTGCAATTAGGCTAATGAGATTTGAGAGTTGTCACTATTTTTCAGCAGTGTAGCATAATGAGACCTTTGATTTGAGCCATCAACGATATTTTTCCCTTTAGTGGTTCTCGAGCTACAGTGTGCCAACGAAATCGCTTCCTGCATTAATATATAAGATTGCAACCGCATTGGCAATCCTTTTGAGTAAATAAATAATATATATATATATATCTTACGCCAGAAAGCAATCTTTTCGTAACTCAAAAAATGCAAATATACAAATCCCAAAAAAAATACTGCATCGAAAGATATGGTTCTCAATTTTCTACGAAATTCTTTTGCTTAGATAGGCTGTTGATTATTTTGTAAAAATTTCATAATTTATAGTTTTTTGGGTCTGTTGTGAAATTGCATTTTCCGATATACCACAAGATTGCTTTCAGGTGCCAATATATCTTTTGAACTCTAAAGTGAAGCCAAAATGTCAATGACAAATTCTCTCACTCAAATTAGTGTCACTTGAATTTCTATTGTCTCGTAATTAGAGTCGAATCCATTATTTCTTAATTCTTGTACCCGACTAAAAGTTCCGTTCGATTCGGTTTGGTTTCGGTTTCGGTCGGATACAAATGTATAGTATGTGTACAAATATATAAAGTTAAAATTTTAATGGAATCATCTGTTGTAGGCGATTGTGATTCGTATAAATTATTTTTTTTGTAAAATATTTCGAAGCATTTCTTACGTACCAAGAGTCGTCTGGTAGCAACTTCAATAGAGTCATTAATGATAAAAACAAATAATTTATAGTAGTATATATAAAGTATTTAGTTTATTATAATTACACAAAAAAATATAATTCTAGAGTTATTTCTGTCTATTTATTTGTTTGAAAATTAAATTAAATTGAGAATTTTAAAGTTGTGACTTATAGTCATACAGATAACTTTTATTACAAAATTACATTATTACAATATAATATTATAACAACGGATAATGATAATAAAAAAATATATTCTCGTTAATTCAGTTAAGTAAGTAGTATATAAATAATGAATAATAGATACTTATGCCCCTTTATTTTCCTTCTCCATTACCCCTTTCCCTCGTCTTTCGTTTTTCTCCTCAAATACTAACAGCTCTTGTAATTCCTCTGGTGTTGCAGATGGTAATGGATAGCGGTATTGTTACCATCAAGTGACCTGCACACTCGTTTTCTAACATAAAATAAAATATTATATATTTTCGTTCCCATCAAGGTTATCTCATATCTTAGGTAATATAATATAAGGTTAGAATAAAAGAATTATGTTAGCAATAAAATGTAATCAGGAAGTGTTTTTTATCTTATTCTAATGTAGGTCATATTACGAACATTTTAATCCTTCTTGTACGTACAATCATAATTCATTTATTGTAGCTGTGACAGTGAAAAATGATAATATAAAGAATACAAGAAAGAAAGAAAAAAAATAAAGAATGTATACTTACAAAAGTTTTTTAGTTACGATTCATTTAGTTCGTGAAAAGTGTCCATGGCTACCAGATAGTAGCCATGATTTTTCTCCCTTATTGAAATATACTCTAACAAGATAACTAAATATGGGGTATCCCTACACCATCAAAGGAATAAGTAACCGTCACAGTTTGTTTATTTTTTTTATTCTTTAAATGGTCATTATTTTTAAAATACTTTTTTTTTCCTGATAACGCCTACATTCGTTTCCGGGATACGTCCATATCGACTTACGTAACTGAACTACATACAAGAACTAACATGTGACAAGGGGATGTTACAAATATATTCAAATATCGGACACAAGGATTACATAGACTCGAAACAGCAAGCCGTGAATTACACAAACAACTGTTCAATAATCAATAGAATCGAATGTTCCTTTAATGGGCCAAAAATTACTACTGTATAAGTTAAAATTAGACCCAGTAGGTTTTATTCTTTATTAAAAACAATCAGATACGAAGCAACCACAAGCTTTTATAATGATAATTAATTACCAAATCTAAATTAAGAGCTATCAAAACAATCTTAATTGATATACGTCAGTTATTATTGGTAATGTTTTGAATGAATTTAAAAAAATATATTAAAATCAGTATCATACGCACATTGCATTTGTCGATAAACCATATTTAACAGTTTACGCCGTGATTTCACAACCTTATGAATAAGGTCTAATGGGTTCGAAACTAGTCGGGAAAACTCCGATAATTATATATAATAGTAATCATGCAGCAATGGATTGCGAAAATTTAAATAATCTTTTAAGCACTAGCTGGTAAGCTCTCGCTAAATAACTAATGTCGTTCGAAGTCGAAGACCATTCGATCTAAAAGATTTTATTATATTATAAAAACTGAAAATAATAATAATTTTAGATAGTACATATCTAGTACATATCTGAAACATAAATACACCCTTCGAGATAATGCCCGTATTCGTAACCCAATCGACATTCTGCAAATTGAGCCACCGTGTAGATAAATCTTGAATTCTAGAAACTAGAATCCAGAAATCATGTACATAATCACTCGTTATTCAAAATAGAATTATAAAATAGTTTTTTTTTACATAAGTTTGTAATGAATTTTAAAAATAATTATATAATAAATAACGTCAATTTTATTACAAGATTTATTAAAAGACAATTTCAATAAAAGATAACACAAAAAAACAAAGATCGTAGCTTGGTACAGAATAAATTTCTGTCTCCGCGACCTCGGGAAGGACGGCTGACGGCCCGTGGTACCGTCTTGCCGTAGCTAGCACCGGCGAGGGTGCTGGGGGGAGCGCGTGTTAAGCTCCCCCGGTGCGGGACTAGCAATAGCCAGCGGGTGGGGGCCCTGTGACGTTCCGCAAGGAGTTCCGCGGGCCCTCCTACTTCCCGCCGAAGGCGGACCACTGTCAGGTTTTAGTGGGTATTACCTCGGTCGAGTCCCACATACCCCAGGCTGCGACCCCCGACGCGCCGGGTATGCGTAAATGCATTTCCTGACAAAAAAAAAAAAAAAAAAAAATTCTGTATTTATTCCTTATTTAAGTTAAGTTAAGTTAATAATAAAGATTGTTTTGTATCTTTAAAAAGAATTTTTCACTTCCTCATTCAAACACGATTGAATTGCTAATTGAATTAATAATTTATAAAGATGCCAAGAATTAAAGTGACGAGTTTGATAATCAATGTTGTATCATAATTATTTTCTCAGACATTTATATAAGATGGTATTATGTAACTAATCGATATCTTTATTTTCAGAAAGCGTGACATGAATATAGATATTTAGTGAGAATAATTTCATAATGGATAAATTTGGAGGAAATAGCGCCAATTGGAATGTTGGTAAGATATGTTCGAGTAAATATTTAAAAATAGGGTATTAAAAGTAACATAACTAAGAACTAACATTATTTTAATTTTGAATAAATATAGAGTAAAAAAAACATCGTAGGAATTGAACCTACTTACTACCTCTGGAAAACCGTCTTCTCGCTTTAACATTTGAACTACCATATCCGTACGTCCCATACAGATGGTTAGAATGCAAAATACTTCGAAGCAGTCAACGATACGTTAGCTCAATTGGTAGTGTCAAGACGGTTTCTCAGAGGTCGTGGGTTTGAATCCTGCTGGTATCGATAATTTTTAATTATATTTATTTAAAATTAACTAAGCTTAACATGTTTAAAAACAAATTCAAAAATTAATGTTCAATATGAATTGTCAAAAGTTATATTTGTTTTATGAAAACATATGTTATTTATTTAATAAAATTTCTAGATGTTATATCAGAGTCCACATCTGATCCAAGTGTCTCCATGGTAGCTGATGAGGTACCGACGCTAACTGTAGCCACAATTTTGGGAGTCACCGTTGTAATTCTCGTAGCCATAGCCGTTGTTTTCATGTTGGGTGTCATGGTTGATTGGAGACAACAGTAAGTGGATATTTTTGTGAAAGTAAAAGTCAATTTCTAAGAAATATGAACAACGCCATCTAGTGCCAGAATATGGCACTCTTACTTCATAGAAATCGAATTTACGATCGACTTAATTAGAAAACTTGCACTCCCCACACTTTTTTTTATTATTTAAATTTAGAGAGCTTAAACATTATTACAGAATTAATAAATATAATATATTAAGAATACGTCTCAATACTTTTCTTTAATTTGTGGCTTTATTCGCTATGACATACGAGATTATTTGCAAATGACGAATAGCGTCATAACGTGCTCTAAATTTTTTATGTAATTTTTAACTCGTAGTCTGTATTGATTGCACATACGAGACGACAATGTGTTTTAAAATTTGACATGTTCATAACGCGTTTCCGTAACGTTATGTGTCTCGTCATAGCGAATAAGAGCCCAGGTCTATGTTCAAGGAAATCGCAAAAATTTATTCGATTTTGATGACATATTCTAAGGATACAGGTTTATTATATAAGACAATTAGTTTTATATTATAATTCACTTGATTTTGTTTGCAGGCGATTACTTAACAAGAAACAAGACGTGAAACGCATGAAAAATCAGCGCCGTGCTAACAGCCAACCGGAAGCGGATAAAGTCACTATAACTGACAACATGGAAGAAGACAGCTTGAGTACACCACCAGCGGACTCGTTACAACATATACCATAATGAATAACAAATTAGAAATCTCTTAAATATTATTTAATATGTACATATTGAAGAAATCTCATAAATATTATAATATTATACTTTATTTTCTAATTTGTGACAAAAATAAATATTCCATATTAAATGTGCCTCGCGTTTTCACTCGCGTATAGTCCTACTATTAAAACAGACTATGTTATGAACATTCAAATCCATTTAGCACGAAGATTAGCAACAAACAGACAAACATTTCCGCTTTTTAATATTAATATACATAGTTAATATTCAAATTTATATTCAGAAGATATTGATAATTAACTGGTATATCTGTAATGAATTTGTTTTTAAAGTTTTTTCAAAACACTATTGTATTGTTACCCCCTTATTTATAAAAATATGCCTATTCAATATAAAATATACTCTGTTTTGTCACTTTCACACCTTTAACGTAAATCATTAGTGAAAAAGTGACAAAATAAAAAAAAAAATTATACATAAATATTTTTATAAGCAAGGTTGTAAGTGTCTAATTATTGTTATTCTATTATTCTATTGTAAGTTTTAAACTATATAATATAAAGTTAATAAGCATTTTATGTTAAATTAAACAAATATTATTTTTAAAATAAATTGTATATTTTACCGTTTTTCATATTTCATTTCTATCCAAAGAGCTTTTGATACTTTTAAGCATAGATATTAAACTGTGAAGTTCTGTGGTATCAACTCCCTCCTCTCTTATAGCAGCTTTATGTTTCTGCATCATCTTTTCAGCAGGCTGGCGAGCAAGAATATGTTTCTTTGGCATGTTCTGCATGTACTCGATATGGTTCGTGCTTGGGCTGCTGATGGCGAGTCCATGGTTGCCATACCCACGTCACGCAGATAGTATACTGGTCGTATGCGGTCTTACATAATTATCCATGAAAATTAAATTTGGGCAAAAATTGCGTATTGTACATCATGGGGTTTTAATCACTGTTGTATGTATCAATCACTATTTAATGGTGGTCGTGTTTCTGTAACTATCTCAACCTCACATATGACCTACCTAAAACCTAACTTTTCAAATACAGCAATCTAAAACCTATCTTAACCTAAAACCTATTTAGATAAAACCTATTTAGATTAGAGGTTTAGACCTATCCTTATGTAACACCTATCTCTTCAATACAACAGTGAACGATACGCTATCTTTTTCTTCTTATTCCTTCCATCCTTCCCAAAATGGTATTCTTGGTCTTGTCTGTGATCCAATATTTGAATCCAATGTTGTTGCTTTCATTGCAAATGAGCCGCTCACATTGAAGGTGTACCATTCTGTGAGCTCGCGTCACCTTTGAACTATTGGTTGGCTTATGAGGAACCATACTGCAATCTGTGAATCTTCTCCGAATATTTCAAGTGCTTACAGATACTTCATGAAAGTAACGAAGTTGGTTTTGATTCTGAACTGAAGTAGGGTGATGATTTCTCAAGCTAGTATGAAGATGAATCGGTCCTGTCCCTCGTGACCCAAGTCTTTGGCTTTTAAAATTAAAACGATTATTTAAAATTGGTTATTTCGCTTGGTTTGAACATACATATTAGCTTTTAAATTTAATCGGTACACTTTGAAACTATATCAGAGATACTTGTGTACGTCAAATGGAAGTGTCACAAGAGCCCATTTTAATACCATCTTATAGTCAAAGCTTAAGGTTTATTCGAGGGTTTTATTATCAAATACAAAGTATTTATTTAAACTAGATAAGAAATTTATAAGTACATCTTTATCAAAATATAATGATGTTTGATTAAATCAAACTGTAATCTAAGTATAGCAAAAAATAGATAAGAATAGAATATTCAATAATAAGAAAGTATATCTACCATCGCTGTCTAATGAAGTCTTACAATCTATATTAGACCGAGAGATCAGCGAATCTCTGTCTAATGAAGTCTTATACTCTATATTAGACCGAGAGATCAGCAAATCTCTGTCTAATGAAGTCTTACACTCTATATTAGACCGAGAGATCAGCGAATTTCTGTCTAATGAAGTCTTATACTCTATATTAGACCGAGAGTTCAGCGAATCTCTGTCTAATGAAGTCTTACACTCTATATTAGACCGAGAGATCAGCGAATCTCTGTCTAATAAAGTCTTATACTCTATATTAGACCGAGAGATCAGCGAATAATGATTGAATATTAAATGTAATATTAAAATTAGAGTTATATTTTTTTCTCGTGTAGATGAAAATACTATCGCTTGAGATACAATAGTTAAAAGACATTTCTCTCTCTTCTCTATTTTGCTGTTACTTTTGTGTCCTTGTCTTGGCTTATAATTGGAGTTATTGGAAATATAAGGTGACTATCTGCGTCTGTCGTGTGCGCCGGTCTCCAACTCTCCACTCAAATAAGCCATTACTAAAAATGTTTAAAATCTATAAATTTTAATTTTATTGTAGTTATATCCCAACATTTTTTTTTATTTTGTCGTGAAGATTAGAGAACTTTCGTTTTTTTAACTTAAATATAATTTATATATTTTTTTAATAAATTATTCTTAATATGGATTACGTTATTATTTTAATATTAAAATTGTTTATAAAATTGTTAAGAACAGAACATATCTCCAAAAACAATTTCTCTTTATTTTATAATCGTCTGCTTATCAATTTGTACGTTTGTGTGTGTTTTTCTTAGTTAGTTTGAATCAAATACATAAAGATTTTGTATATTATTGGGTATGATTATAGCTAATATCCCCAATCAAAATTTATTTTTTATGGTAGATGAAGCCGCTGTCAGTAGCTAGTTAAAAAATTACAAAATATTTGTAATATTTGTACATATTTTATTACGTGAGCGTATCGTGACCGATTGAGCGGAATGCGGTAAGTCTCGTTACACACTAGTTTGCATATATTAATAGGTTATTTGTCGCTCGCTACTTAGAATATGGGTGTATTGATATCTAAAAACAGAGTACATGATGAGGGACAGTTTGATCTTAAAAGATTTTAACGGTAAGCTTCATTAGGTTAGTTGATAAGCGATTTGAACCCGATAAAATGCGTTGCGAAAGATAAAGAAAAACATTGCCTAGAGTACTATTGAATCTAACACATTTTTTCAGAACAACTCAAACATTCAGTTCTTAAGATCAAAAACGACTTATAATATCATCATTTCAATCCTACCATCGTGATTTAATTATATGATTACCTTGATCAACCCCATCTAGTGAGGAATTTCTGAACTTAATTTTAATTAAAAGATCATAAACATCAAAATATATTTCTTTTATTTTATTAAGACGCAATAAAAAAAACAGTCAAATATATGGTAAACTTCATCAATAATATTCATTGATTTCATATTAACATATCAGTTAATAATCTTTATTATTATTTCTCTTAATCTTTATTTTATTCCTGTATTTCTTAATCAAAAATCTTATTATCATGAAACATTTAATCATCAGACAAAGTCAAAAGACTTCAAGATGACAGCGTGGAGTCGAGTCGAGTTTCGAGTTGAGTCTAACGGAGTCGAGTTTCGAGTCTCGGTCACTTTCCCTCCACAGATGTTTCAGTAGTTATAATATTGTATAATACATTTTTATTTTCTAATGATTATTAGATTAATTATTTCATAACTTTTTCTTATAACAGATTTGCGCAATTTAGAAATTATATAAATAATTAGCTTAATGTTAATTGTTATTATTATCAAATAATAGTTGACATACAAAATAAATAAAAAAGTATTATCTTAACACTAATATTATAAACCTTAGATATTACATGCTTGGTATATATGTATTGTGTTAAGAATTTCTCAACATGCCCATGTGTGGCAAAGTTTTGATGGCCACCATGGATGGTAGTATTGATACCACTATATCCTTTGTGCATACACCTAAAATAATCTTGAGTTGCATGTCCTCCAGTCTAAAACTTCTAAGAGTTCTGCATCTTCAATGGTAGAATTATTATAACTCATAACGTTTGAATATCACTAAACATGTATAAACTTATTGTTAAACTTATTACATTACAAATAAATACACTGTGAAAACTTTTTTGAAATAAGCAATATTCAAACCCGCGACCTCTGGAAAACCATCTCATCGCTCTACCAAATGCGCTAAGCAGTGTCATTTAGTAAGAGCAATGATTTCTTGAAATCACTTAAAAACATCTTTCTAGTCCATATAACATCATTTAATAAAATTAATTTCTATTTTCGCCATAAATAATAAATTACAATATTATTTATTATTACTTGTTTAATAATTTGATAATGCTTTTGTTATAATTAGAACTATGACGAAATATTTAATTATTGCTAATTCATCGGGCCGTAAATGGTGGGGACATTTTCTTTACATTATAACATTATAGCAGCAGTAGTGTTCAGTCGCTAAGTATGTATATAACAATCTTCGCATTATTTACAATTCCAAGAATATATTTATTAACGTCGTATCAAAAATCAATTGCTTTATGACGAACAATGTATTAATCATTCCTGAAGTGTTGATAAGATTGTAATTAGGAGCCAATTCAGTGCATATTTCATCAGTACAGTTGGAAACCTTCAGACCAATAGTGTCCTTGTGATTATAAAATATTCTGCGTAAATTGAAATATGTCTATTTGACCTAAAAATATATATTGTATTATTTGTATCAGTAGATTTAAATGGGAAATACAAAGTCAAAGAAAGTTCAGAGGGAGCCGGATAAGTTTTTCGCGAGGGAGCGATGGAAGGAACAGAAGAGGGAGGAGAAGAAGAAGAAAAATATGAACCCACAAAACAAGAGGGCTGGGACTAAGGAGCCTGCTATAAGACCTTCAGTTGCTTTTATGCCACCAGCTTCAGGTCCAGGACCGATACCTTCACCAACTGATATCCGGTCCTATGATGATGAAGCTTTGGACCGCATGCGTTACCAACTTAACAATGACAGTGATGCCTTCCTTTTAAATAATATTCTACTGTCAGTGCAATTCTTTGAAAATTATGAAAGGTAAGTCATTTGTATATATGTTTGTTCTAAAAAAAACACATTAAAAAAAACTTTAAAAACAACTTTAAAAAAATACAAAATTTGACAATCTTCAAAAGTTGTTCGAAAAATATAAGATTAAAATTTTTTTTTTTTGATTTAAGTTTTTTTTTCATTGAAATGAATTATATTTCTAAATTAATGAATGTACTTGAATTTATTAAAAGATATAGAAATTAAAGTAATCGCACATTGTCCTTACTTCGTATGTAAACAGCCTTGACGTGATGTCCTTAAAAATATCATATTACTTGATATGATTGTAGATAATAACATTTACGTATTCATTTAATATTTAAAATAGTATCTAATATGACATAACGTTCAAATTGTCCAATATAACATAAAATAACTTATTGATTAGTTATGTTAGAAGTTGTAAAGATATGACAAGCATAAAGAGAACTGTTGCTATGTCATTTTTATTTGTAAAATGTATAACGAAATTTTTTTTCATAGTTGTTGCAATGTTTGTTTATTTGTTTGTCAGTCACCCAAAAAGTGATGTACGTTTTACATTTTATATTTCTTTGTATGTTACTTACATGTATTTATATACATATATGTAACAAACTTACCTTGTCAGTAAATATTATTGTTTAGGAAAAATCTCATTTTCACAATAGAATTAAATTTTAGCCTATTATAACAATACAAATATTCTAGTGATTTTCACCACAATACACGATTTCGTAGGCTATTAAAATAAAAATGAACTATTCATGAATTTGAGTAATTATAGGCAACTGATTATATGTGTCGAAAGAAAGTGGGGGGATGGGGGAGAAGTTGGGTGGGTTGTAAAAGTCACTTGCATCAGTATTATAAATACAATATGTCAATTGAATTATTGTATTAGTTATAGTATATATAATCATCCGACTGCAATCATGTAAATAGTGTGAGAATTTGACCGACTTATTTCATGAACTCACGTTGCGATATCACCATGATCTACTTCATGAATAAGGGCCCCCAATGGAGTCGAAGTAACAGATATACTACATTATTATTTTTAAATGGACAATGAAATAATAATTATTAAAATCCATTATTATTAAATATATTAAATCGTCATAGCGACAAATACCAATGTCATATATCAATAAGCGTATTAGGAATATTAATTTATCTTAAACGAGTAAAAAGTAAATAAAAGTAATATCTTTGATAAAGCATAAGTTTATTATTAATATCATTTGTTTCCTGAGTGAGTTTATAACTTAAAAGATTTATAAAAGTAGCCAGTAATTTTTATGCATTATTAGCAACGCCATCTAGCGGGAGGAAAGAGTAATTGCTCTTATATCATACACCTACTCGATCACATAAAAGTAACCGTTAATTTCCATGAAATAATAACAACGCCATCTAGTAGAAGAAAAGAGGAATTGCTCTTATTTTATACACATCGAAGTTTACGCTAACATGATCGAATACGATAGAAAGCTCAGCAAACTGTTATGGAATAACAACAACGCCCTCTAGCGGAAGTACTTGTAATCTTTTCATACAAATTGAAGTTTACGCTAAAAACCAATAGCTTGTGTTAGCCTAGCACGCTATGTTACATACAATTAAAATGAAGTGGTCTCAATAGACTTATCATGATGAGCTGAGATCATATATCTACGACAGACCTTCTAAAGGCCAGTAAAACTATAAACATATTGTTCATTCCATAATGTCGTAAATTATCGAATTACAAAGTACAATTTTCATATTATCAGTAAAGATAAAAGGTATAATATGGGCAATCAAGAAGTGCATATAATTATATATACTTCTTGAATGATTGCGTTAAATACAGCAAAAAAAATGTAAAAGATATTGTTTATTTTCAAACAAATTATGTTTTTGTTGTTTGTTGGGAAAAAAAACACAATAAACAAACAGTAACTGACAAACTTTTTTAAAAGTGCTTATAAAAATATGATGTAAAGATAGACTTTTATTAAATAAAAATAATTTCAGTTTATCTTATTTAAAAAATAACTATTAATAATAGGATAGTATATTTTAAATATTTTAAAAACGTTTGCTATATAACATAAAATTCTTAACATTTTCAATGTCTAAGTAATAGTATTTCAAAAGCTGCTGGACACATCTATCGACCCACATAGCGATTTTGACAACCCCTAATTGAAATAACTATACTTAACACATCTACAAGCTATTGCAATTTATTATTTTTCTTTTTAAATTAAGAATACTTAAAAAAATGTTACAAATTTTTAAATAGACCTCTTTTGTACCAAATCTATTATCAAAATGATTAAAATCTAAATCTACGTGATAAGTTGTTTTTTTTGTATCGCCTAAATCTAAATAACTGCCTGTGGCCTAATCTAAAGTCTTCTAAATAACCGTAATTAGAATAGAATACATGATAAGACTTTGTTTCTATATAATTAAAAAAATTAAAACAAGTAAGGGATTAACATAAACATGCCAGCAACAAAACTGCATAAGAAGTTTTTCCTCATACCAACAATTATTTTATAGTAAAAGTCATCAAAACTTAAACATAGTGTGTTAATAGATGTGTCCGTGAGCTTATAATTGTTTTGAAGTTTAATAGACTTCTAATATCGTCAAATAAATTTTCAAGGAATTTAAAGCCTTAAAATACTTTAAAAAATATCCGATAATTTATACAAGTAGTTAATTAATATTTTAATGTATGATATTCGAATAGAGGCATTGATAAGAATTTAATTTATCTAGATATTGTTATCACACACTTCGTTAGCGGTGATTTCTTTATGATTGAATATATCATGCACTAGTAATCTTACCTACAGATACTTAAAGGGAAATAATATTGAAATTCTGATTTTATACATAATTATTTTTGCAAAATAATCCAATTTTGTACTTATTAAAAATTTAGACGTTTAATATTTTAGGGAGATGAATCATATTAAGAGTAATCCTATTAACGAGCGTCAACACACCATGGATGAAGCCATGGTTCAATACCACAAACATGTATTCTTCGCTGATAAAATTCCGGAATGTGTCCAAGAACATGTTTGCTATCAGTGGCGGAAAGATCAACTAGAACCACTTGTTGCACCCAGACTGTTTATTATTTATGACAATGTAGAAGCAAGTGAACCTGGTGACACGTCTGATTACTGTGCGGTTCTTGATGCTCCATTCTATAAACTACGAATTGAAGACTGCAAAGAACCTGGTAACATTATTACTTTTTGTTATTAACCTAAAAAAATTTTCGTGTTACTAATAAATAATTGTTTCAGGATTTATAAAACTCAAAAAGATTGAAATTTTGGAAAGCACACTTTCTAAAGAGATTGCGTTTAATAAACCTCCTCATATGGCTTCTGATGATAGCATATATACTGATTCAGCAAAGGAATCTAACGCGTCGGATGAAATGCCGTATTCTGATAAAAGAGAGAAGAATTTACAAAAAACCAAGAACAAGTTATCGAAAAACAACGATAAATCACAAAACAATAACAATGAACTTTTTGAATCTAGATTCAATGCAGTTGCTGATGATAATATAAAAAAATCATATGATAGCATATCAAACAGAAATTCTCTTGATATGGACGTTGATTTTGAGATAGGAAAAGAAGATACCTATGCATGTGATGTACCAGATAGAAAGTCTATTTTAAAGAATACCCGACGGTATAGTGGACCTACTAAAGAAATAATTCGTAAAAGTTTCGTTGGCACACGCTTGCATAATTCTTTAGATAATCTGATAGCTGCAGAAGACACTGAAACATCTGGATATCGTTCTAACGCAAGCAGTCGTCAAACTGAATCCAGTGAAACAGAATCTGATTACGGTTATGCAACTATTACAGAATCTACAACACCAAAGAAAATAGGATTGACTATACAACCTAATTTCTGTACTAATTCAGGGGTTTTGCCAGATGAAAGCTGGATCGCGATTAATGTCAAAGCTATAGACTGGAGTGATGACGAAGACGATGATACAGCTTCAAAAGAGTCTTTAAATCGCATTCTTTATGAGAAAAATCATTATCTTGGATCTATAACTTTTATGGATAATTTTGTAAACAACTTCATATTTAATTTAGGTTCAGGCTTGGGATTTTCTCAAGATACTGTTAAGAATGCTCTAACTCAAGGTGCTAGTATTTATTGTAATGTATTAAAAAATGGTTCAACCGGCAGCTACGAAGTTTTTCCTGCAATAATTGCAGCATGGCCAAATTCAGCAAGTCAATGGATTATTCGGGAGAGAAAGGTTATACAAAATCCAAAAACCAATTTTAGTTATCAGTGGCCAACTAAATATATGGTTAACAAAACTGTAGGTTTTGGTTGTTTTCTGGTCCCCATAGGATTTAGACCAAAAAGAGGACTTAATCCTGAGCAAAGAGTACAGTGGAAAGTGATATTTCCAGCAGCAGAGCGCTATTTAGAAAGTTGTTTAGCTCATTCTCACACAAGATGTTACTTATTTGCTTTAACCTTATATAAAGCATTTTTGGAAAATAAAACATCTAAAATAGGCATCGACGGTAGTCACATAAAAAATCATCTGTTTTGGCAATGTGAAGACAATTATGCTAGATGGCCAGAGGATAGACTTGGGGAATCTCTGAGATTATTTTTAGGAAGTTTTTATGTACATTTTGGTCAATCCCGATTTCCAAACTATTTTATAGAAAGTTGCAATGAATTTAAATCTATTCCGAAGCCTTTATTACTAAAATTGCAAAGAAAGCTGGCAGATATTCTAGAAGCACCTGTAATGCATGTATTGCATGCAATACATAAACTCAAATACACAAAAAAAGATTTTTATCCAGCGTTAAATTGTCTTAGATTATACGAAATCTTAACTTGCAAGAATCCTTTACGTATAATTAATCCACATTTGCCGATAGTTAATCCAAATTATGACAGTACAGATAGCGAAGATGAAAAAATAACTAACATCTGGGATAAAGCAAAGGCTCATGATAAACATTATCAATGGAAGAAAGAGAGACAAAGACAAATGAAGGAAAGAAGGCAAACTAATATTACGTATAAAAAACAAAAGAACTCCGGAAAAGCTGAGAAGGAAATAATTAAAAATGTAAGTATATTTATTTATTTTATTTTTATTTATCGAATTGCTTGTATTTTAAAAGATATAATGAAAAGAACATCTTTTGAATGTCTAAGTACATGTATACGTTAACATAATATTAACAAGTAACAATGTATATGTTAACATAATATTAACATTTTTTTCAGGTTATTTTACCATCAAAAATGGCTGTTGAACGTCGAGCTCTGGTTTTGGAATTCTTCATACCTCATTTTATTGCCATGGCACGTTCCAGTGAAAAGTTTCACGCTCTAAGACAGGCAGTGATATATTTGGAGCAAGCTCAAAGATTATGTTTTCTCTTACGAGAAGAACCTTCTGGAGAAATCTCGGCAAATGAGTTTTTAGATATTATTCGAGACAAATTGTCTGATTGTCAAGAAAAGTTGGTTAAACAGGGAGGCTATAAGTTACCGCCAATAGAAAAAAACAACGTAGAACGAAAAGTTCCATCAAATGAGATACGCAAACATCGACCTAAGTGCGAACATATTTTAAACCTGGATTCCCCTAATGATGGACCATCCATCGCTCCATATACGTTTGCAGACGTGCACAGAGAAAAAAAAACACATAAAGATTTTAAAAAGTATTTATTCTTTGATGGCACAGAGGAATCCAAATTATAATTAAATATTATTTTTTCATATCACTATTTTTAAACATTACTTTTTATTTTCGTTGAAATTGATTTTAGGCACTGATCAATATTTTGATAACTAAATTAATCATAATTTTGAAATGTGTTGGTTTTCGACAAATTGATTTGATAAATTGGAATCTCTTTTATTGATAAAATAGCAAATATTTTGTTAAAATTTAAGGCTTTTGTTAAAAGTTAATACTTATATAAAAAAATAAAAGACTAAATAAAAATATATACTTTATTTTTCATTTGGAAACATTCACATTTAATATTATCATAATTTTATTAACATGTCTGACGACGTCACATGTTGATATATATATAAACTATGTGAGAGGATTTACACCAGCCACCATAGATAGTAACGCCATACGGACGTACATTCCATATTCCGCTTGTCTGAAGTAGGCTGCTCGAGGATCAGAATCGAATTCTGGTGATATTTCATCAAGACGAGGAAGTGGATGCATCACAATCATTCGACGGCGAGCTCGTGTCATAAGCTGTGGTGTAACTACTAATAAACCTCGCATCTATAATAAGAAAATAGAACAATGAAAGAAAAAATTTATCATGTGACAACTACTATCTAAAAGCAAAGATGCCATCTCGAGATTGAATTCAATTATTTGGTCATATATATTATATGTATATATATTGTTTGTTACACCTTCAGTATTCAAGTATGTACGATAAAGATTAATTTATAGATAAAAGTCTTACGACTTAATTATAGATGGTTGATGTTGATTATATGTATATATAATAAGGATGCTAATTCATTGACGTGTTATCGATGATAGGTTATTAACAATAATGCAATCAAATAAGTATTGTGATTGTTTTCTGGAGAAATGAGACTTGAATAAATTTGTTTTGTTAACTGTTGTTGTTACCTTTTCATATTCTTCTTGGCTTTTAAATCTCTCACGTTGAATTCTTGTCATATAAATAACATGTGTGTCTCCTAAAACGTCTTCTAAACGTTCGTAAACTTTTTGAGGAATGCCTTTGTGTGCTACGTACTCCATTATATGTTTAGGCATACCAAGGCCAGGTGGACTAACATATTGCAACTGCACTTGATACAATGTAAGGAGTCTTGCCAGAGAATGAACGGTTCTACCGTTTTTCAAATCGCCGACCATTGTTATTGTAAGGCCATTAACTGTACCGATCTCCTCTCGAATTGTAAAAACATCCAGAAGAGCTTGTGTAGGGTGTTCCCCCACTCCATCGCCAGCATTTATAATGGGCCTGCGACAATGTCTTGATGCACGCTTAAATGAAAAATATTAAATAAGTAGATTTGTAAGGGCTGTTAATATTTTCTAACTTAAATTGTTATTTTATTACCCAGTAGCAACAATAAAAATATACGTATTGTAACATCTTATGAAACCTAGTGAAAGTAATAATCCAAGATATATAATATGAACACTGTCTTTCATTTAAATAAAGATAAATTGTCCCATATACTTTAATGAAATATTTTAAAAGTAATGCTTCCATCTCTTCTTTCTCTTTATTTAATACTAATTATTATATTTCTTTCCTCAAACAGTTTAAAAGGATGTTGGACACCACATTTGATTAGAAGTAAAAATGTTATAAATGCTAAACAACAATAGTAAAATTTATAATTAGTGACAAACTTACAGCAACGGCACCTGGTTCTGGATGACGTAACACTACAACGTCTGCATAACTGGCCATAACAGTTACACTGTCCTCTAATGTCTCTCCTTTTTTAGCTGATGAACTGGTTGCATCTGTGTGGACCACGGAACCACCAAGCCTTTGCATGGCTGCTGCAAAACTACAACTTGTTCGTGTGCTAACCTCATAAAATATTGATGCCATCACTTTCCCTCGTAAAATATCGTCCAATACACGACCTTTACTTACATTCGTTTTCATAAATAGAGCTAAATTAAATATATCATTTAAAGTTTCTTTCCCAAACATGTCGACTGTTAAAATACTTTTTCCAAATAAGTCACTTCTTTGGCGATGAGATATTACAGTATGTGATGGATTTGAAGAACTATCGCATCTCTGTCTTGTAGTTATTTGAGCTGGTAAAGGAGAAACACTTCTCAAACCAGAATCTTCATGAAAATGAACGTTCAGTTTACTTAGTCCTTCGGGTCTAGTAACTTCAACTTGATCCATATCCAAATCGCTAACTCTACCTAAGTCTAACGAATTATGGTTATCTAGTGAAGAGTTTGGTCGACTACTTTCTTTTTCCAATTTTTCATTTACAACTGCTGGGTATAATATTTTTTTTGGTGCTGGCCAGTCACGGACGTTTTGACCAAATCCAGGAGGTACTAGAACCTGACCTTCAACGTAGGCTATCTCACCTCGTAAAGTTACGCGATGAACGGCACCACAAACACGTTTTCCAGCAAAAGGAGTCCATTTAGCTTTTGAAAATTCTAATGCTTGAGGAATCACCCATTCGTAATCCATATCTACTTCAACGTATGTGTTTATTTGTTCTGGTAAATTAAATATTTTTCTTGGATTTTTATGGAATTTGTTTATTAGGTCATCCATTGTGAGACGTCCTTCATGAACAGCGTTTAATAAAAGAGGCAATATAGTTTCGAGGCCAGGAAAACCAGGTGGTGGCTTTTCTGAATTTTTTTCTTCAACCGTATGGGGTGCATGATCTGTTGCAAATACATCTATAATATCCATATTTTTCCACAATTCTGCTTGATCTTGTGGACTACATAGTACAGGTCGAACTTCCGCTCGTCCGTTTCCTATCACATCGACATCATCTGTACTTAAAAACAGATGATGAGGACAAACTTCACAAGTAACTTTGAGACCTCTTTCTTTAGCTGATTTTATAATCAAAATTTCTTCTTTCCTAGCAACGTGGCAGATATGAATAGGTCTATCTAACAAAGACGCCATTAATATGATTGCTCCCGTCTTTTCACGTTCAGCATGAGCGCAAATAGGCATTTTTTTGGGCCAGTTTTGGAGATGACGTTGCCATACAGTCATGTCGTCAAGTGTTAAGGTGGTAAAAGTTTGATTGAGATACATCTTTAATGCTGCTGCTTGTGGTGCTAATTCTGCAGCTGTGTCGCAGTTTGTTGTTGAAGCACCAACAAATAATGCGTAATCACACCGAGAACTAACACGGGCCAATGCTGAAACATAATCGAATGACGCTCGATCTATTACAGGCGGATTTGTATTTGGCATGGCGAATATCATAGTAACACCTCCAGCTAGGGCAGCAGCAGTACAAGAATTAAAGTCTTCTTTATAAGTGGCTCCCGGTTCACGGACGTGCACATGAACATCAATAAATCCTGGTAGTTTGATTATGTTCCGAGACGTCATACAATCTGTGTGTGTTTTCATAAGTGGAGCACCGCCGCACCGCAACATAGCCTTAAAGACATCAAATAATGAAATACTTGAGAATTAATAAACAAAATAAAGGTGTAACTTATTTATATAAATAATATATACTTATTAAACATAACACTAAATAAATCATGAAATCTATTTTAAGAAATCGTACTTCTCTATGTACTGAATAAATTCAAATCCTTTTTTCATATGAACAGTACATCAAAATTGAACCATTATAAATTGAGTAAATAGAGAGAAAAAAATTAGGATAAAAAACGGTATCTCATAAATGGAAGTTCTATCCGTGACAACTGGAATTCAATATTTATGTTTAGATCTAAATAAGTACAACATGACAATCATGAATTACGGATAATTTTTGTCAGCTAACAGTATTGTATTTCTATGAGAGCAGACACAACGAATATTGCAAAGCGAACCCAAAATAACATAATGGTGTCTACGCTAAGGGAAACAAAGTTCTATTGTATTGGGTAAGAATATAAGATAGATCCCACGTCAAACGCTACGTCCTAATCAATCAATGAATCAAACAGAAAACATTAGTATGTATCGTATTAACACGTTATCCGGAGGGATTCTTGAATAAGATCAGCTTGGCTAAAATTACCATTTTATGTGTTTGTGAGTTAGAAAGTTAATTTGGTGAACTTAAATCTATTAAAATATTGAAAGTTTTACTGTTAAAGAAATCTATATTGTAAAACAAAAAAAATACTTCGAAACTAACAGATGGATTAGAAAAAATATTTCTGATTATGTTAGGCAGGTTCATGAAGAAGGTAGATATCCTATGTTAGTTATTTATCCTAGTTATCCTAATAATAAACAAACCATTCGTCAGTTTGTGGAACCTTGAGTCATAAACGTTGTCTATATATGTGTATAGTGCTTGGAAGCTTAAGGAAAATGTTAGTTATTAATAAATTAAAACCTGCACAAGAAGTTTGGCACATTTGACATCGGTGACTAAGGGAACAGCATAGTCCACAGCAAGCCGACGGGTTCGATATCCATGTGTAGAAAAGGAAGAAACGCGGCGAGCTCCACCTCGCATTGGGAGGTTTATTACTAAATCCAATTCTCTACGAGCCATAAAATCAGCTAAATGCATTAATTCTCCATCTGATCTGTCATCTTCTGGATCTCCTATATGATCGAAGGTCCATTGCACACTTTCAACCTGGGAAAAAATAAATAATATTTATTATAAAACAAACCTTATTTTATAAATTATTTAAATATTATATTGACCTTACAACTATATTAGAAGAACGAAGAGTTGTTATTAAAAATTAATTTAAAATACAATTGAAGACCTGTTCAAATGTATTATTTATATATTTTGGAATTGTTATTTTTTTGTTGGACTGTCTTCTAAGGGCTTTAGGTAATTTTTATCACATATATAGTAAAAACGTATGTGAAAAATATATATATTTTACCTCAACTCCATGTTCCATATAGAAATCTCCGGTCCCCATACTTGCGTACAATTTATATCCTAATTTGTGAAGGATTTGAACACTTGGCAGTAATTCCATTTTATGCTGAAATAACAAAGTATAAATTTAATAAAAAGATATTGAACATATTTCCTAAAATTCTAGTTTTCCATTGATTTCTTTTACTATATTATTCTATTGATTTTTGTTACCTTAAATGTTCCTACGGAGAGTAAAATGGCTTTTTTAGGGATTCTAAAACCAGTACTCATCAGCGATTTCAGGTAAGCTTCATAACGGTTTTCACCGAAACAGGCGACTTCACCAGTTGAGGCCATTTCAACACCTAATGTAACATCAGCTCCGGATAGTCGTGAAAATGAGAATTGAGGTACTTTAACGCCAACTTTTCCGCAACCACCCATTATGTTTACAGGTTCTACTGGCAAACCAAGAATCACCCTTGTAGCCATGGCTACGAAATCATGGTCTAATGTTTTCGAAACAAATGGAAATGATCTTGATACTCTAACATTACATTCTATGACTTTTAATTCGTTGTCTTTCGCAATAAGTTGCATATTAAAAGGACCGGTTACATCAAGTGTTTCAGCAATAATTCTAGCTATTTCTTTTATTTTCTCTAGTGTTTTATTATTGATATCCTGTGGTGGTGTTACTAATGTAGCATCTCCAGAATGTACTCCAGCATTTTCCACATGTTCGGATACAGCCATACATAAAATTATACCATCAGCTGCGACAACATCAACATCTATCTCTTTTGCGTCTGAAATGTATTTTGATATCACCACTGGATGCTCTTTGCTTACCAGACTGGCGGATTTGAGATATGTCTCTAAATCTTGGTTCGAATATGCTACATTCATTGCCGCTCCACTTAAAACATATGAAGGTCGAACTAAACAGGGATATCCAACTTCTTCACAAAAATTTATTGCCGATTCTAGATCGGTTAATTCTTTCCACCTTGGCTGTAAAATACCTTTTCGGTCCAGCATACGGGAGAATTTGAACCTGTTTTCAGCGTTATCTACCATATCAGGAGAAGTACCTAGAATAGTAGCTTGCTGTCTATGTAAATCCATAGCAATATTATTCGGTAGTTGACCACCCATACATAATATAACACCATCAGGATGTTCAATGTTATATATATCCATTACGACCTCAAAAGAAATGTCTTCAAAATAAAGTCGATCGCTCATATCGTAGTCTGTGCTTACAGTTTCAGGATTATAATTAACCATTATTGTTTTTTTACCTTGTTTTTTTAACTCTCTTAAACAACCCACAGCACACCAATCAAATTCAACGGAACTACCAATTCTGTAAACCCCAGAACCGAGAACCATAATAAATTCTTTCGGAAAATCTAAATCATGGGTACTGCCATTGTAAGTGAGATATAAGTAATTAGTTGAAGCAGGCCATTCAGCTGCTACAGTGTCAATTTGTTTCACAAATGGAGTAATTTTGAATTCTTCTCGTAATTTCCTTACTGCTAGTTCCGTACTTTTTATTGCAACAGCTATTTGTTTATCTGAAAATCCCATTTTTTTTGCAGTTTTTAATATATCATTTGTTATTGATCCAGAATTTATGGATTCAAGTGTTTTATAATAGTCTATGATATTTTTAAATTTTCCAAGGAACCATCGATCAATTTTTGTTAATTCATATAATTTTTCAACGCTGTAATTTTGTCGGAGAGCAGCTGCTAATACAAACATTCGCTTATCTGTTGGTTCTCGTAGTTCATTTTCGTTAACTTTTTTTAAGTAAGGATCGAAACCATTTACGTTTTCATCTACCATTCTTAAAGCTTTTTGAAACGCTTCTTCGAAATTTCTGCCTATAGCCATTACCTCGCCAACACTCTTCATAGAACTTCCAATTTTTGTACTTACGCGGTTAAACTTCGCTAAATCCCACCTGGGAATTTTAACTACACAATAATCTAAACTAGGCTCAAAACACGCAGTTGTTACTCCTGTGACCGAGTTTTTAATCGTTGGTAATGGAATTCCGAGGGCCAATTTCGCAGCAACATATGCTAATGGATATCCTGTAGCTTTGCTTGCTAATGCTGAGCTTCTAGATAATCGTGCATTTACTTCTATTATAAAGAACTCTTCAGAGTTAGGGTTAAGTGCATATTGTATGTTACATTCACCGACAATGCCAAAATGTCTAATGACCTTAATAGCAGTATTTCGTAACATATAATAATCTCTGTTTGATAATGTTTGACTCGGCGCCACAACAATAGACTCTCCTGTGTGTATACCTAAAGGATCTACATTTTCCATATTACAAACAGTTATACAATTATCATAAGCATCCCTCACAACTTCATATTCAACTTCTTTCCACCCTTTCAAAGATTTATCAATAATAAGTTGGTCTGAGTGAGACAATGCGTGATGAGCCAGAGTCCTTAATTCTTCTTCATTGTTCGCAAAACCTGATCCAAGTCCACCAAGAGAAAATGCTGATCTAGCCATTACAGGATATCCTATTTGACGCGCTGCATTTAAAGCCTCGTCGATAGTACATACAGCAGCACTCGGCGCCACCTTTTCACCAATAGCGTGAATTTTTTCAGCAAATATTTTTCTGTCTTCAGTATCGACTATAGATTGTACTGGCGTCCCCAAAACTGTTACATTATATTTGTCGAATACCTTATTCTTTTGCAGTTCAACTCCACAGTTTAAAGCTGTTTGTCCACCGAAAGTAAGTAAAATTCCAGTTGGTCTTTCAGCTTTAATGACTTGCTCAACATACTCGGGGGTAATGGGTAAGAAGTATACTTTATCTGCAAGACCTTTGGATGTCTGTACAGTAGCAATATTAGGGTTGATAAGAACGGTTTGAATTTTCTCTTCTTGCATAGCTTTAACTCCTTGGGAGCCAGAGTAATCAAATTCACCTGCTTGTCCAATAGACAGACCACCTGAACCGAGTATTAAAACCTTTTTTGGCCTCTCATGAATCTTTGGAATATATTTAAGCTTTTCACAAATTACGTCATTTACAACAGAAGTCTTGTAGCTTTTATATGTTTTGACAGTTTCGACAAATACATCGAATAGACATTCTAAATCAGTAGGTCCTGCTGTATGTTCCGGATGGAATTGAACACTAAAGTATGGTAGTGTTTTGTGTATTATACCCTCATTAGTTTTGTCGTTCTCATTAGTAAATAAAATATCCCAATTTGGTGGTAGAGTATTTGCATCTACTGCGTAGCCATGATTTTGTGACGTCATGAAACATCTGCCAGTGCCGGAGTGTGTACATGGTAAGTTATGTCCACGATTTCCATAACTGTAACAAAATAAAATAATTTTAATAAAAATATTAAAAGGGGATTTTTAATATATTTAACAAATTTTATTGTTTGGTATAATATTATATGTTATTATAAAAGGGAAAAGTTTGTTTGTTTAAATGCAAATGCGTTAATCGTCAAAACTATCGGATGGATATCCAAAAATCTTACTGATTATGATACACAGGTTCACGAGTAAGACTATAGATTATATATAGCATTTATTAGGTTTCTAGTCTTAGTCTCAAAATAAGGATATTAGTAAAATATCAGAAGAAATTAGTTAAGTAGTCGTGTGTACTGGCCCAATGCTCAAGTATACGTAAAATTGTATGGTTTAAATATATCTAAAAATAAGTCCACGGTACTACGTAAGAACTACGAAACTGCGGGGCACAGTTAGTGAACTAATGTTATAAGTATAATTTTCTTATTACATTAAATTTACCTGGTTTTGTAAGTCTTACATCCTATAGCTGTTGCAAGCAGTTGATGGCCAAGACAAATGCCAAAGATTGGTTTAGTAATTGTATCATTATTAATAACTGTACTCAAATTATCAACAACCTTCTTGCAAACCTCTGGATCACCTGGACCGTTGCTGATGAATAAACCATCATAGGATTGTGGATCAAATTTGTGATCCCATGGCACTAATATGACCTTAGCGTCTCGTTTTATTAAGCATCGTATTTGATTATATTTAAGACCGCAATCGACGGCCATTATTGTAAATTTTCCTGTGGCATTAAATACTTTAGATTCCTGAAAGATTAAATATTATTATCATATTATTTTTTAACCTATCTCGTTCTATATGACTGATTCAGAGTTGAATTAGATTTAATAATTATTAGTATTTATTTACTTAAAATTGCCAAAGCACAAAAAAAAGATTACACTGGGCGGACTTTATGCGTGGTGGCATTCTTTGCCATTAAATCCGTGGTGATAGTGAGAAGGCGGAGTAGGTCCATCACGATTGCATTAAATCCGTTGTGATAGTGAGAAGGCGGAGTAGGTCCATCACGATTGCATTAGAATTAGGATGTTTAATAAATAATATAAATAAATGCAGTTACCTGTATAGATACTTCTGCAACTAAATTACGCGAATTAGGATCTTTAAGTGGGGGTAGAGGTCCGAATGGTGGGACACCTTGCACGATCCTTCCTAAGGTCACTCCTTCTCGAAGCCGAAACGTGAGGGCTCGGGTGTCAATGTCACAGAGACCTGGCACGCCATTGGACTCCAGCCATTTACCAAGAGACTGCTTTGCTCTCCAATGACAAGCTTGAGTGCTGATTTCCCCCACTATTAATCCTGCTGCCCAAATGCGACTAGATTCAAACCATCTGAAAACAATTTCAACGATTCAGTGGGAGTCCGAATGTTTTTTAAAAGATTTACCACAATATATTCTGTAATATATATCATATCAAAAACCTTATATATGTCATTTATATGTAATAAATATTATTTTAGGCGAAAATAATAAATAATAATAAAGTCATATAATTTGATATTGAGGATGTTGTAGTAGGACTTTTTTTACTTTTATAGCAACGATTTTATAGCACTATTTGGTCTTCAACTTCCGTTAAATAAAACCTACAAAACGTCACCCTCAACAGTAACTAATCGGAGTCTTATTATTTCTACCAATACTTATCGGTTATCCCACCAGAATAGTACGCACGTACGCTCGCAAATTCGTACGTACGTACGCACACATACACCATACACACATTCAACCACGATTTGCTTCTGTTTATATCCAAATGTTTAGAAAGCATGTTTAATAAAAAATATAAATTGCGGTATATTAACAAACTGACTTGGGCAGACCATATTCGTCGATGTCCTTATCATCAGGCACGCCATAGTTTCCAATCAGTGGATACGTGAGTACCAGCAGCTGGGCGTGATATGAAGGATCAGTTAATGACTCTGGATACCCCACCATACCAGTTTGGAATACTGAAAATTATCATACTAATATTAATGGAAATCCTATCTATTATTTATTTACTTATATCCGCTTTGATCAATATTAGTGATCTGTTGTATTTGTCAATTTGAAGTCTTGACGGTCATACTTATCGTAAGCCCTTCTGGACTCTCTCCAACTTAAAAGTTAAGGCTACGACGGTTCCAAACGCGGCTTGATCTTAGAAGAACCACACAACAAACTCTGCGGGGTATGTTTTTTTTATTTATTGTAATCACTGTTTCACAGACGTCAAAACATTCAAACGTCAAACACGTCAAACCGAAGCCATCGCAATTATAAAACATCATAATCATATTTTAGTATGCACTAACCTACTTCGCCTTCTACTGGTACCTGAGCACCAAAGCTCCTTCCGGTGAAGACAGTTCCATCTGCCAAAACCAGACTGCATGGAGGACCGACTTTGCAACTTAATTCCTCGCTGTCAGGCATTTTTCTGCAAGGGATAGATTTATTAATAATATTAATACATATAATAGTAAAATGGGGAAACTACTCTTTTGTCTGTCTGTGTGCAGTAGGTAGCAAAGTTGGTGCCAAAGTTGGTTCCAATATTGGTTCCAACACACCATTGGTGTATGGATACCAACGACTCTTGACTTAATAATTTGGCTGAATCTTTCGGTAGGCGACGAATAATATTAATAAAAATAACTCACTTTTTATAATGACTAAAAGCACTCATGGTTACTGAAAGCCATTCGGGCGAAGCTGCGGGCGGAATTTAGTTAATAATAACAAAAACAGAATGCCTGTACAGTTTTACCTATATAATATAGACTTTCTTCTAGGTTGTAAAATTCAACTATTATTTTGTATCCCAAAAAAATAAGCGTAAAACGACAAAAAACATGTGCATTACTTAATTTTTTTTCTGGATAGCAACAATTGCAAAAATTAACTAATTTATATAAGTTTCATTACTTCATAGATTTTTTCTAGATTGCACTATTGGATGCAATTTTGAATTTATTAGACTCGAATGTGAAAAGTTCTCGAAAACAATAGACCTAAAAGTTCTCGAAAAGAAAAGAACTCGATATATTTATTTTAAATTGATAATAAAATACGCAATTATAAAAATCTAAATTTAATTGTAAATAGGTCGTTTGATTACTATTTTACCTGATAGTTATGCGGTTGCGGAGAAAATACGGAACATAAATATTATTTAGATAATATTATCTTCAAAATAATATATATATAAATTTTTATACTTAATTTATATTTGAGAGAAACGTACTTGTTATCTATATATACCGATAAAATGTATGTGTGTCGGTGACTTCAAATTTCTGTTTTCTCGATTGTTAATTTCATGACACCGAGATATTATTAACTTTTTTAACATGTCTGTTTGTATGTTGTTGGTTTTTATACAAAATTTTGGAAACAATTCGATTTTAATAGAAGATAGGGATATGGGTAGAGCTACATATATGTTACATTTTATCCCAGAAACATAAGAATAAGCTACTTTAAAGGAAAAAAATACATACTTTTTGTTAATATAAGTAAACCAATTTGCTCTAAGTACTTAAGTAAAGGGTTTATATTTTCCCCTAAAGAGGGATATACGTGTTTCCAAGAACCAAAAAAATACTTATATTTATAAGGCAGGTGAAGACGCTCTCAAAAACTATTTTTTCTAATTAAATGGTAACGGGAACTATTTCCCGTTACAAAATATAATAAAAAAATAAACAAACTGGTTAAGGCTCTAAACACCTCAATTCTAAATACCTACACAAAACTATTGGACTAATTTTAATGAAATTTGGTGTAATTTTAATATCAATTAGGTCAGCTTAAAGGTGACTCAAAAGACAAAAAAGAAGTTTTCTTTTCGAAAATTCGTCATTTAATTTCACTTTTCACGCGAGCCAAATAAAATGTATAAATTTATTACAAGCAAAATAAAACTAAAAGTTTATACATAATTTTTAAAGTTATATATATCAATACATCGTATTTCTATTATCAAATAGTATCAAATAAATAATTAGTTTAGAAATATTGATAAGCATGAATATACATAGATGAATACAGTATAAGTGGTCCTTGAGTTGAAGGAGAGGTCAGAAGCAGCATTCAGAAATGTATGTGTTCTATGATAACATACTATATAATATATCCAACATAATGTATACTAAACTTGGGCAAACTTGGATTGAATTTCAAATACATTTCAGACGAACAAAAACAGTTTTTGAAACCTAAGTCTTATGATACGTATTAAGTTCATCTAATTACGATTCTGTGAATTACGTTTAAATTCTTTTAACATACTTTATATTATATACTTCCTGTTTTTTAAAATATACTTATAAATAAAACACTATAACTAAAAGGTCAACAAACTAAGTTATAACAAATTAGATCTTATAACAATGAAATAAGTTATTATTACAGATTATAAGCATAAATAAAAAGCATGAATACTTACTAAACTTTTGTTTTACAAGCCGGCCACGTGGTATTTTGATTCAGTAACAAACGGTCTGGTTCCGTCGCTGTCTTTTGTACGACAGACCTTCCGCTCGACAACTCGTCCCATAGCATCTTATCATACTCATAGTAATAAACCTGCTTACATTCGGACCCTATCTCTTTCAGTCTTATGATTAAATTATATTTCGCTCTCGCTTACTCATGGTTGAACAGTGTGAAGTGTCGCTAGAATTTATACAGTGAAGTTAGCGCGCTTACATATGTTTAAATTATTTTGATTGATGTAAGTGGATTCAATAGTATTTAGTTCAATTAAAAGATAATTAAACTTGTTCTGCTCTAAACAATTATATCGTTACAGTATAATAAAGTATTTATTATCATTTTATGGATTACATATATCATTATTTGGTCTGTCTAAACTAAATTCAACATAAGACAATTTGTACTTTAAACTATTAAGAAAACGTTGTCGAAAAACAATATTAGTGTGTGTAATATAAGTATTTAATGAAGTAATTACGGTTTAATTCGTATTATCTTAACTTATTACATGAAATGTATGTTTCTTTAGTATTAATTGTCCTGATACTTATCCTACAGTTTTACGGGTCAATATGACATTTGCTTGCATTATTTTTCTCTATAAAAATCTTCTAAATAAGTCTTTATATAAAAAAAAATATTAGTCTATTTTTTTTGTGGCTTCACCAAGTAAAAATAGGTATTCATTTATTTATATGTTGGAATGGTTCTTTTAATATATATATATATATATACCGACCAAATGTTTGGTTTTGACTAAAACCTGACAAAATTGTTCCGTATTTTTTAAATGAGGTGATTTTAGACATTCTTTTTATATTTTAGGATACTATAAAAGTTTTAAATATTTCGAAATAAGATTTGGTTTAGATTTCAATTCAAAAACATGTTTACATAATAACTAAATAAATAAAAAAAAATTCAGATTGTTGCAATTCGACGTCTTTGCTATTATTTATGGCTAGGCGTTATATACCATACTAAAAAACTATTCTTATCGATATTTAGTGAGAGCTTATCACGGAAGTAATTCTTTATCATTGTCTTGACATATAAAGTTAAGTAGAAGAAATTGGTGATTCACTTCGCGAATCGTAACAGGTAAAGACTGATAATTTATAATAAGCATCATAGTCTAATAGACAAAAAGAGTTTTTAACCAAACAGCAAACTCATTGCTTATAAGTAAATTAATTGAATTAAAATTTAAAACAGTTAAGCCTTAAAGATGACTTTTAAATGAAGTTTGAATTCATCTTTTTTTGAAAGAAATTCTGTTCTTCCTTAACCTTCTTTTTAATTTAAAGTTAAATTTAACTTGTATTATAATTATTAAGGAAGGCAATTATTTTAGTTTTTATTTTCAAAGATAGTGTATTTGTTCTTTTTTGTGGTTTTAATTGTTTTAATAAAACAGTTGTTTTTTAAGTAAAATTATTTTAATAATAATCTAAATTGCATTGGATATTACTGAGCTATCCTTTTGAGAATCGTCATGTTTTTTATTGTATTTATTTATGGCAAATTTATAAACAACAATATTTATTGCAAGATGGTATTACTGAGTATAGCAGTCTATTCATTATTTATCTTACGACACACTGTGACCCGGAAACAGTGTTATAAATACAAACTACAATATAGGACAATTAGCTCACTAATAGTCTTTTTACAATGAAATAATTACAATATTTAACGTGCTTAGTAAATTGGATAACGTTACGTACTTACGTAATGGCTGCGAGACGATACCTGCTAATATAGGTATCCGTATTACTACTACTACTACTACTACTACTACTACTGCTACTGCTACTACTACTACTACTGCTACTACTACTGCTACTACTACTGCTACTACTACTACTACTGCTACTACTACTACTACTACCACCACCAGCACTACCAGTACAACTACTACTACTACTACTACTACTATTACTAGTAGTACTACTACTACTACTACTACTACTACTACTACTACTATTACTAGTACTACTACTACTACTATTACTAGTACTACTACTACTACTACTACTATTAATTCTACTACCACTACTACTAGTACTACTACTACTTGTTAGTAAGTATTAGCTAGCAAGTGGTATGTCAGCTTCAATATGTATAAAAATGTTAAATTCTCATTTTTGGTTTAGCAACAACAGTAAAAGTAGACAATAATAACCCTTCATACTTCAAAAGTATTCTTATAATTATCTTGTTCATAGACATTGTTAGTTGTAAAGTAGTTAGGGATGTGAGTATATTTATCTTTAATTAAAAAAAAGATTTATATTTTTATAGTACTTTATACAAACCATATAAATACACAATTAATAATATATAATTGTTATAAAAATAATGATAAAATTTTTTATTAAACTACAAGTATAATTAAAATATTTTTAACAAATATATTTATATTATATATTTATAATCTATAAGACTGCCAGTTCTGTTTAATATTGGATAATCAATAAATGTAACAGATAAAGAGTCTGGTACTCTGTAGAGTTCAAGTATTTTTATTGAGTTAACCGCTGGTGCTGGTTTCAGCCATACACCTGGTACATAGAGAGTTATTTGAGGGCCAACACCTGGCCAGTACCTCCCTAAGTTGTAGCCATTAACGAAGATATATCCCTGTAATAAAAACCAATATAAATAAATATATTTTTTGTTTTCTAGTAAAAAAAACAATTACACTTTACTTCCCCCAGATGGCGTTTCTTTATGAAGCTAATGCGATCGAGGTGGTACCAAAACCTTGCACATTATACCATGTGGTTATATTATTTACCTTTCCCCAATTAGTGGTATCAATAAATGTATCCAGGGGCTGTTCTCCAGTTGGAAGAACCAGCTGCCCTTCAAATAGAATGGGTCCATCGTTTATACCATCATCAATCAGAGCAGTCATGTTTTCAGTACTTAATTTTTCATTCCTTTTAATGTCCAATGGAAATCCTGTTACAGTCCAAGAGCCATCCAAAGTCTTGTTGTTTAATAGCACAGGACTGAGTATACCCTTGAATATAAAATTAGAGATAGATATAATTTTAGAAATATATATATAAATATGTATATGTTTGATTTACCTTGAAGTCGTGAATCCTGTTTCCAAAGTTAATACGCCCTTGGTTCTCAACAACCAAAGAAAGCTTCGAACCTGGTTTTGATTGGATACTAAGCGAATATAATTTCATCATTCTACTGATTACCCCTTGAGGTTTCTTAAACAAACAAACAATGATATTGAAAATAGGAATTTTTAAAAATATACAATTAAGGATTAAAATATACCAATATTATGAAGAAGTTTGATTGTTTATATTCGCTACTTTTTGAAAGTATCTGAGTAGGTTATCTAGCATTACGTTCTGTTCTTAGTTATTCTAATAGAATAGTAAACTAGAGGAGCCACAGACCCTTAATTTTGACTCACTGCGCTCGCGAAATCTCGGGTGCCGTTTACATATTGAGCGAAGTGAGCAGTAGAAGAAGAAATCGTTTATTGAAGCGCTCTTTAACACTAATGTACATGAGGTCCTCGAGAAATATTTATTTTAAATAGGTTTCCAGTCGTGTTATTTCCGTCTTAAATATTTAAAATATTTTTAACATTGCGGCCTATGAGGATTTTTTAGACAATCATTGTTCCTCAACGCATCAGATTTTTTTTACATTTTTTTAAAACCACCGTGTGGACATGCTTAACATGTGTGAAAAATTTCGTCTTGATCGGATGAGCCTTTTAGACACCAACCCCGGACATTCTTCATTTCATTCTTTCATACAAATCCGAAGGTAGAACCGCCAGCAATAGCTAGTTACTTAATAATTATGTTTGGTAATGTTTACATAAGATAGGTATATTATACTCCGTGTGGTGTAGAACTATATATGTTTTAAAACCTTGATTAGCTTTGCTATCTTTTATAATAACTTTTGACAACTTTTATATAAAAGTATTCATTTGCTTCAATAGAAATATTTTTATTTATTTTTGTATTCAAACTAAAGTAATTTTATTATTATTTGTCACTGTGATGAACAGCTGTGCTATTAAGGTTTTTAATATAAAATAACTAAAGTTATTGATGGATTACGTCATAAAGATATCGTATAAGGTAATGAAATTTTAAATTATTTAACTGTTATTATAATTTTAAACTATTTTAAATCAGACAGTTTCAAATCAGACAGTTTCAAATCAGACAGTTTCTATAAACTGTCTGATTTTTTCTGTTTGTCTTTGTTTAGTCACAGCCGTCTGCCCAATACTAGGGAGGAGTCCCTAGTATTGTTAAATTTTTGGAGTCCTTGTATATGGATTTTATTCTAGATTGTATATTTTAAATTTTAATATACATACATTATCAACGTAAACATATATGAAGTCCCGAGGTTGTTTGATGTTCAAAACACCATCAGCGTCTGTAAGCATCGTTTCATAGAGCACGAGACCAGCGCGTTGTCTTAACTCTTCAAATGTTGGTAAAATTTCTCCATTTACATCCTTATATTTAACTCCAAGATTAGTTCGACCATTCGATGACAAGAGATTCAATTTTCTACTTAATGAAATGTGTCCATAAGATCCCTTTTTCGACGGTATAGGTGCTGCTAAATTCTCTGGCACCAGGTCATACTAAAAGAGGTTCAATTAAAAAAGTTTTTATATAATGACTATTAGTTATTGAACTGAGCGAAGCGAAGCCCTTCCTGAACAAAAGTGTGCTTCGTTACTAATGCTACTCCTAGACGAATAAAGTCGAAAATTGGTAGAGTTGTCGAGGACAGTGACTTATAGGTCCTGAATTTTTTTGATGACATTTGTGATTATAGTTTTTTATTAAAGGGTCAAAGTGTGTCCCATAGAGTTAACATGTGGAATGTTTTGAAATCGCAACACGCGAGTTTTTATTAGGCTTAAGATTATAGCCACTATTTATGCTCATTTCACAAGTATGTGAAACTCATTCAGCAACAATGCTTCTAGCCTAGTTATTATATTCTTACATTGGCCAGTGTGTCACGTATCGCGTAATACTTTGGAGTTGGATCCCCAGCCTCGGACAATGGAGCATCATAATCATAAGACGTGATATCAGGTTGATAAAAGCTTCCATAATTCGCACCTGTCCATATAATATATATTATATTTGTATATTCATAGTTATATATTAATAGCAAATAAATTAAAACTATTTTTTACAGATTAAAACTCGCGTACAATTTGGTTACATTTTTATTTTAACCCGACGTTACGAATGCTTTGCAGTAATCGTGTTCACGGGTAGACGAGCTGTAAGTGTCTGTCGGACAGACACTTACATCTCAAGTTTTAATCGTGAGTACTCGTGAGAATCTAAGCAAATACTAATAGCAAATACTTACCAGAGGTAAATTCGAAATTGGTGCCCCCAAAGAAAACGTAGAAGTTGAAATGAATTTTGTGTTCTAACATATCGCGAAGTGTAGAGACTACGCGATCAGTGGAAACCTGCTGTATAAACTCACTCCAGTGGGTTAGCCATCCAGGATAATACTCAGAGTTCATCAAAGGACCAACAGGCATGAATGCTCTGAGGTCTTTAAAGGTATTGGTGACACTGATGATGGCTAAAAATAACAATTAATACCTTTGGAAATTAGTAATAATTGACTTTTCGAAGTTTTTCGCTTTATCATTGTGAGAATAGCAAAACTTTAGAACTCTATTTGAGGGATGGGGGAAAAATAGGGGTTAACTTGGTAAAGCTGTGTTAGTATGCTACAGTAATGCGTTTTAGAGTAAACGAGTGTTGCTTGCAATGACTTGTCGTTTCGCAAATTGTTCCAGATACATATGTACAGTGGAAAAGAAAATAAATAAATTTATGAATGAATGAGTGAACGAATGGATGAACGCATAATAGAATGAACGAATGAAGGAATTAATAAATGAAGAATGAATAAATATATGAATGAAAAAAAAAAGAATGAGTTAATGGATGAATGAATAAATGAATTAATTAATAATTGAACGAACGAACGAATGAGAGCATGAATGGCAGCATGGATGGATGGATGGATAGCTGACAAAGGCAAACCTGTTTTGCGTATCAAAAAAATAAAACATACTAGGTCCAAAATCTATAGTAGTAAGTGTTTCAGGAACAGATCCGTCATAAAAATATGACCTATATGGTCCATCTGTGGTATAAAGTAGGGCTGCATCGTTCACATGTGACTTTATTATATCTCTGATTTGTTTCATATACGCTTTTGAGGCACCGTAGCTTCCATACTCGTTTTCTACCTGTAAAATTATTTTATCAATTTGATTAAGTTAAAGTATTAATTTATTAAAATTAACTCTAATCAAACAACTTACAATGGAGTAAAGACAAATTTGCTAGCAAATAATTTTTGACAGAGGGAGAGGAGTATAGCTAACAATTAAACTGTTATTATATTAAGAAATTAAACAAGTTCAAACTATATTTGGAATTATTAACTTCAATATGTTTCGAGATATTTTTATTACTTCCAATAAATCCAAATATTTTCAAGATTTTTTTGCTATTTCGACCAAACATATCTAAGAAATATTTCGACAAACAAGGATTTCATAAAAAATTTCATCATAATCGGTTCATGCGTTTAGACGCTAAGACGCCACAGATAGATACACAGGCACACAGACACGTCAAACTTATAACCCCTCTTTTTGCTCATAGGGTAATAAACAAATTTGTGTTGAATCTACATTAAATGTAAAAATTCAATTTATCTTGAATAAAATTAATTATTAATATAATTGTAATCGTTTATAAAACTTTATTCAAATTCAAATGATAAATCTTTTTAACATACCTGTACCATAATAATAGGTCCTCCATTTCCAATTAAAAATATCTTCAACTGTTCAAACAACTTGCTCATCCACTTTTCAGTTTCTTTGATGAAATCTACAACCAAAATATGTTGTTAATCATCTTTATTTTTTATTTTATGAACTATATTATAAATATTTATGTTGTTTTTACTTTGATCTGTTGTTCGTAGTTTAATTGTTGGATACTTGCTAAGGAGCCAGTACGGTAAGCCACCCTGTAACAATATAAATTTAATTTTGTACCACTAGTGTTGGATTAGCGGCGAAACTTTATTGTCCGTGGCAAATTCCCTAGATGGGGCCCCTTATATGATCTATGCTAGGAGCCTTTTTAGATTCAGGGCCCCTTTTGACTGGGGGTCCATAACTTTGTGTTATAATATTATTAGGCCAGTCTATCAGATAATGTAAAAAATATATATATTCAAAGGTTTATCTTACTAAGTCTCTTTCAGCGCAAATATACGGTCCAGGTCGCAGTAAGACATACAAATCCTCCTCAACCGCCATTTTTATAAAACTAGAGATGTCGTTATCACCTTCAAATGAATACAATCCTTCTTCTGGCTCATGACTGCTCCATTCTATATATCTAGATACAATAATAACATTTATATATAATTATATTATATAACAAAAATCAAACAAATTATATTTATTAACTTACGTAGAGACGGTGTTCAATCCAGCTGCTCTTATCTTTCTTAGTCTATCCCTCCAATACTCTGAGGGTAATCTGAAGTAATGGATGGACCCTGACATAATACGAAAGGGTTGTCCATCGAGAATAAAATCATCACCAACTATACTTATATTGCGACCGTTCTATAAAGAGAAATAAATGCACTTTTACTAACTTTTAAACATGGCCTGAATAGCAGTAGACATGGAAAGTGAACATTCAATTGTAAAAGTATGAACCGCATTATAACATAAGATTTATCCACTAGCTTTTAGAAAGATGAACATTTGTTAAATTGAATGACCCTATTTTTTTCTGTATGTTATTTTCTATTTTAATTTTCGTCATCCATGATTACGCCGTGATTTTATGCTCAGAGCTTATGAATAAGGATCCCGAATGAGTTTGAAACTAGTCAGGTATATTCTGATAGTATTTACATTAGTACAGCCGAATAATTATATGCAATAGCATTTTTTTTTCTTTTTAACCAACCAACATCTTTTTCAATTAGCTCTGTATCGAATGTTATTATATAATATATAATAACATATTATTAATTTCTAAAGCATTAGTAATGCAAATTTTTTATACTTAATAACATTCGATACAGAGCTAATTCAAAGAATGTTGGTTGGTTAAAAAGAAAAAAAAATACTAAAGGAAATAAAATACGATTTAATTTTTATTAGTTTGAGAGTCTTCAAAGGAAGGTTTGTTTATAAGTATGGTATCAAAATAGACCCCTTTGACATTTCCATTTGACGTACATAAGTATCATTGATATTAATAAAAAATGAAAAAGATAGAATAAAATAGATATCGATTAACAAACAGTTTTTATATTTTTGCGTATTTCACATTTACTACCATTCTTTAAGCTATCATCGTTTAAAAAGTTTTGTTTCCATATTACAATAACACTACTTTTCAAACCTTTGACTTTTTAGAAGAACATCCATTAGTAACTAGAAATTTGAGTTAAATAATACTATTTTATAGATATTTTTGTACGAAATATCAAAATAAGATTGTTGTAATAATACTTTAAGACTTGGTAAGGCGTGTCTACAATATTATTAACAATATATATATTGTAAAAAAGCCCGTTTCTTTTTTCACTATTAAAAAACAAGAAGTTTGGGATGCCATTGCAATCCGGACCGGTTATTTCAAAAGAGGACATTTTGCAGGTAAAACAAGATTACTGAATTACCATCAAATATGTGCTACCTTTGAAAAACTTTTTCTAAGCATCTTCTCCATATTTTTTCTTTTTAAGTAAACACATTTATATACATATATTTTTTTAAATCTACGTATATAAATCATAATAATAATACATTTTAATGTTTTCGAATTTTTTATTGTGTTTATAATTTTCTCGAATTATTAGTTATTAATATCATATTTTCTGAAGGTGATATAATATATTTTTAATAACTGTTCACACAAGTATTGCCACACACGAATATCGAACACACGACCTTTGTCTTAGATGAAAGGGTCACTAGCCATTACACCAACAGGCAATCAATCAAATAAATGAAATAAGTAATTATGAAAAACATTTATAAAATGTAAGTTTGTTTTATAAGTTAACTTATATTTTGCGTATAGTTAACTAGATTCTTTATAGTTATCTAGATATATAAAATAAAACAAGTATCAGTTACGGAACAATAAATGATATTCTGTATTTTCAATAGCCATGTGGTAAGTTTGATAAAATTGTACTCGTCCTAATTAGCAATATTAATATTAATTATTGTAAAAATAGTTGTAACATCATTGTAGTTGTAATCTTTGAGGAAAATAAGTTTGGAAGTTACGATTACTCAAAAACAATGATAAATAATTGACAAGAAGGTGTTAGTAAAATACAATTGTTTATTTTTTTTTAATTCCCGGAATACAGAAATAATGTCGGGGGCAATTGACATAAATAATACCTAAAAATACTTGAAACAAAATCTGTGAATACAAACAAACAAATGTTCCGTGTGGGTATCGAAGCCACGACCACCATAGCCACTAGCCACTAACCACTTAACTAATCAATCAATAAATATTTATTATATATAATTATTCGTCTGTACGTTAAGCTAATGCTTGCGGCGATTCCGCCATGCTCAGAGCTCATGAATAATCCTGAATTGGTACGAAACTGGACAAATTCCGATAGTATAGATATAAGTAAATTATTATATATAATAGTAAACATGGATAACGAAACTTTACATACAAAAAGAATATAAATGCTTGAAAATAATACTTAACTGTTTTTTCGTCATGTTGTGACAGCTGAGCACCTTGGGTGGTTTCTTTAACTTGAAACACCACTGGATCAGAGTCTTGGAGTGTGGTTGGTTGCGCCAAAATCAATTGCCTTAGACATATTGTAATGAAGAGGTAACCAAAAATATTCATCATCATCTGAAATTACAAATTTTGTTTATACTCGTATATTTAGAAATAATTAATATTATCTATATTAATATTATAAAACAGTAAATTTTGTTTGTTTGTTTTATTTCATGAGGAAGGTCGTAGGCTATATAGTATTACGTTTAGTTATTTATTTGTAAATAAAATCGTTCGTCCACGGATGGAACCGCGAGTAATAGCTAGTTATAATATATAGTTTTATTGTTTGTATTATTGTTTTATATGTTTTGTCTGTCTAATTTACCTAAATGTCACAATAATTAATGAATATTTTAATGAAACTTTGTGATGATAGATTATATATATTTAACAAATATTATTTTTGACGTATTATGTTACGAAATAATTTAACATAAGATTCAAAGATATATATTATTAATAATATTATATTATAAAAATTACTAAATAAGTGGATACAAATATTAACGATTAATTATAAAATTATGAGTTATTACTTTCATCTTAAATAAGATGACAAATGTGATCAATTAAGTTTGAGAAGTAAATTTTTCGATACTAATAAATAATATATTATAGATGTACATAAAAACCAATTAATATATATTGCAATTTGTTTCTCTATCAGTATATTCGTATGTAAGGTATATTCCAGAGTTAAAAAATATATATATTATCATACAACAAAGTTAGTTTTACAATACAATTAACGCAATCCAATTATAATAAAATATGTAATAATTGAATTATTTTTAGATACATACTTTATAATAATAATTGGTAATGAAAAAGTTATACATATGAAAATCCAAAATAAACCCAAAAAAATTGCTAATCGACGGACGCAAATATATATAGGTATAACTCTAAAACATTATTTCCTCTCTTCAAAAGATATTACATCTAGAATACAGATTAAAGGCGAAAAATATTTCAAACATATTGCTTATAACGCAATACGCACAAAAAATATTCTAATACATATGTTAAGAAGTCTTAAGATTCTGAGAAAGAGATAGTATATATCTATACTTATAGAATATAAATGAAATAACAAAACAACTCCTAAGTACATGTACCTTACCGGTCGCAATGACCTCGGGTAGTCAATGCCAGTGAACTCAGCGTCTTCAATCAAGTTGCAGACAAAGTTAGGTTATTAGAGCGAATGAAGTCACACGACCGCTCGCGTCGCCACTCCCGCGGAAACTTGGAAACTAGTGTATTAATACAGGCATGAGTATTAAACATTCATGTGTATTAAAATAGGTGTATTATTAAATGATATTTTTATTTCATCTAAAAGCTTAATTGTTGTCCATTGATAAGGACAAATATAAATTTGTCCGCAAATTTTATATATTAATAGCGTAAAATCTTTATCTCAGTTATAGAGCTATTATTACACATATAAAATAATTATTGTCTCATTTTAAAGAACTCCAGCCGTAGATGTGCAGAAATATAAAGAAAACAAAAAAAATAAATAAAAAGGTTAAACCATTTTGGCGCTAAACGTAAATTATTGCAGCTTACAATCAAACAAAACCTGTCATAGGTTTCGCAATTAAAATATCTGATGAATAAAGTCAATTCGTGGGTAACCAATATTAATAATAATTTTAATATTATACATGGATCAATTTTAGTACTTAAAATTCCAGTCTTTTGTTGTACTGAAGTAAAATGAATTCTATACACTTATAATATATTTTATAGTTAGATTAATTTAAATATTTCTCACTCTGTATAAGTACTATAAAGAGTGATTGAAGAAACAGCCTTGTTTTTATCTATACTATTATTATAAAAGGTAAAAGATTGTTTGTTTAAACGTCTTAATCTTCGAAAGAACTGAATGGATTTATTCTGATTGTTTATTTATTTATTTATTTCTTTTCACTTGTGTACGTCAAATGGATGTGACAGAAAGGCTATTTGAACACCATACTTATCGTAATTAGCCCTTCGTTTGAGACAGTCTCCAGTATAAAGCTAAGGCTACGAGGGTTCATAACGCGCCATGGTATGAAAAGAAACACACAACCAACTCAACCGGGTGTTTTTTATTGTGATCACTCTTTCTAATAAAAAATAGAAATGTTTGCGGGAAGAACCATAAGTAACCGCTAGCATGTAATATACAATTATTAATAGTTTAACGCAATACTATACTTCTTTTCCATTAAAATAATGTATAAATGTCATATCAACCATAACACTGGTTGTTTGGAAGCAATCGCCATTAGGCGATAAGACCACCTTTTGTATCTCCATCATTTTCAGTTTATTGTTATTTTCTATTCTTTTGTTATGTATTTTTACTTGTTTTTATGTTTTTATGTTGTTTTTATTTTCAATATTTTTTTATATGTATGGTATGCAATAAAGAATATACATAAAGAAATAAAAATAAATATTGTTCACAATTTTTTTAGAACTATAGTTTAACTTCAAAGAAGTTATATTAATTTAAAAAAATATTATATGTATATTATTTATTTCATATTAATTGAATGCTAATTCCTACCAGGAACTCAAATAATTATCATAATTAAAAAAAAAATCTTATTTATTTCATATTTTAAACTGAGAATGCTAATTCCTACCAGGAACTCTAAAATTTATCATAGTTTAAAAAAAAATGTTATAATATTATAATAATTGTACTTTTTGAGACTTAAGTGTTTTGAAAAGTAATCAACTCGTATCATCACCTCAAAAAAAAAATAATGCAAAATTGAGTCAATCAATATTGTTTTATAGTTTTGGTATGAAACGGGAATGTAAGATTGTTTTAATATTATTATAATTATCCGACTGTACTCACGTAAGTACTAACGGAATTTGCCTGACTATTTTTGAGTCCATTCGGGGTCCTTATTCATGAGTTCTGAGCGTGACGGAATTGCGGCGTGAACTGTGTACTATTAGTTGAAGAGGAAGTAAGAACACACATATATTTTTTTTTTAAGTTCAGTCCATTTTACTGTATTAATTATTATTCTTTTCCTGTCCTTTATAAATGTGTTTATATGAAGTTTAATTTTTTTATATGTAACGTTAACATCTGATATGTTGTCCAAATAAAGGGTTTTGATTTGATTTGATATATGTATATATATATATACATATATCAAGTCCTTACTTAGTGTTTTTTATCGTACCAGAGTTCTAGCAGGCATAAGTAATCCGATTTCACGCTCCGCTTAGTTTTCTTAAAGCGAATTAAATAATCCATCCGCAATCCGAGATTAAAATCAACCTTAGTCTTGTATACTTAATCCACACCCGTTAGCAATAATAACTTAAGAAACGGATTGGAAATTCAATCTTTATTATAAATATAGAATTAGGATCAATTATTAATTTCAGCGGTTAATTCTTAGTTGATTTGACAGCGCCATCCAGTATCGGTTAACTGTTAGGTATTTCAACCAATCAGAGGATTTGATATGATTTTTTATATAATATAAATAATAATATCATTATAGACACTTTTTTATTTAAAAGTAAAAATATATATATTCAAAAAATACTTACTTTGTAATTATTATTATAAACTCGAAAGTCTATGGTCGAAATTATTTTTTAATATAGATAAGCATAGCACTAATAAAACGTCCTCCTATAGTTCCACGGTTCCTGAGGAGGAAAATGAATCGACAAAAACTAAAAGGATATTCTTTTAACTTATTTAAAATTAATCATATTGTTTATTTGAAGACCTAAAACATTACTTTCCAACTTGATTATTCACACAATTATTTCTAAATCTGGCAGAAATCTAAAATGTTCAAATGTAGCAGAAATCGAAAAACAGATTGACGCCATTATAGGAATATTGAGACGAAAGGAAATCCGAGATTTACAACGACAGTGTAGTTTCAAACATAAAATTCCAAAATGGCGGTTATTGGAGTCTGAACTTTACTGGAAAGTCGAGATGAAAATTCTCTCGTTAATACTTGACAGATTTATTAATTATTTTATGACGTATATAAAATATTCAGTATTTAACGTTGGTGTGTTAAAATAACAGTATATTGTATTTAAAACCTATTTCCCCTTTTACTTAGTGTAAATAATTATGTATGAGTTATTGCTTAATTAGTATGTGAAATAAATATTAATAGAATTTGATATCTTTCTTAATCAGTACATGATAATTCTAATATGACTTCTCAACTCAATACTCAACAAAACAAATATACTTATATATGTAATGGTAACTTTCTTTTTCAAGAATTAAGATTGCGTGTTGTGTGAATTTCTTTTTGTGTATATAAAAAAACTATAATGACCTTTCTTCTAACACAGCGCTTTGGCTTTTTTAAAATTTGGAATTCATGTTTTGTTTTGATGACTATGTAATTATACATAATTAATATTGCTATCATTATATATAATTATCCGGCTGTACTTTACGTGACTAATAGTAATCGTGGATAAGGAAAGCGTAAAAACAAAAATATTGTTAATTCAAAATGGCCGCCGCAGCAAAATGTAGAATTAGGTATATCTATTTTTACAACCCACGCCATTTGTATAATTTCGCTTTGACAAATTTTCTAAGACCTAAAAAGACTATTTTATTAATGACTATATTTGTATGAAAAAAATATTGTAACTGTACCTACAACTTCTCTATAATTCATATAAAGTGATATAAATAATATTCCAAATTACATACAAAATATAATAGAAGGATCTTTCTGAATCATTTAAATTTGATGCATTTGAACAAATTTCTATTGAAAATGCTATACATTTCAATTAGTAATAGTTAAAAATAATGATAAATTTGAACATTTTATTTTGTAATAGGTAAAAATAAGTCAATATTAGGAGTAAGTATAACTAATTATTTAGACAATTACTTTAAAATTTTACTAATAAATTAAAATAATAATCTTTTCCTATCGCGTTAACTCCTAAATAAAAAATAATTATATTTTTTGACATGCGACAAATTATATATTATTAAATTTAGTATTATAATAGGTATATTGTTTCAGTTACGCTTGATATAATATTACTAAACCAGATGTAGTGACGAAATATTATGATTGCGACATTGTTTATAAATATTTAGAATGAGGTAAAATCATTTAATACTATATATAATATGTAGTATAAAAGGTTAGGTAGGGAGAGGGGAATATACATAGAATAAACGCATGTCTGCGCATTTTAAACGAGCCCCTTAAACATAGATGTGGTTCGCAAGTCCCAGGCATTGTTGGCAATGTTCACCCAGTAACGTAATTTGTCCGGCGACAACACGATGATATAGAATGCTAAGAAGCTATCTATATATATATATATATATATATATATCTATATATATATATATATATAGATAGCTTCTATTATATATATATATATATATATATATATATAGATAGATTCTATAATATATATAAGAGAAATATATATATATATATATATATATATATATTTCTCTTATATATATTATACGGCTATACTTACGTATAATCTGTCAGACTTTGCCCGACTAATTTCGAACCCGTTTGTGGTCTTCAATCATGAGAACTGATCAAGGTGGAATTTCAGCGTGAACTGTTCACGTTACATTATTACGTGACTACAGCCGGCAAATAATATATAATAATTATTCTTTTGTCTGTTTGTATGTTTGTGAAACTTGAAAACAAGTAAATTTCGGTGTGGTTAACATTAAGGATAATTTTTAGTCTCAAAAATCTTTCATTGTTCTTAAAACTATTTTGGGGTATATATGCAATATATTAAAACTATTGTATCTAATTCGATACACTGCTAACAGTACAAAGGAACTGAACGGATATTAAAGTAAAATGATATTATATTATTATTGTAGTCAACATACTGAATGGATTAAGTTATTGAAATTCAAGGAAAAACTCAACAAATACTATTTATAGATTTGAATATATATTAAATAAAGATGGCAGCTTATTTGAGAACAATCGGAAAAAAGAGCAGACAAAGTCGAAGTATACTTATATCAATACTAATCAGGTGCATAGAAGTTGCAATTAGCAATACTATACTTACTAATACTCACTAATAGGAATCATTTCTAAACATAAATAAACCACAAAATAGTTTGTGTAAGCAAAACGTGTCTGTAGACAATTTATCATATGCACATTTTCCATTTCGATAAGATTAATCAAATTATTAACAAATTATGGGTTTATAAACAAAATGAGTCATCCAAAAATAATAATTTAAAAAATTATAACCAACTTCAATTTCTCCGTCTTACCGTTATTTTAAATTAGATAAATGATTGCTATAAAAGTACTTGACGTTTTTGACAGGTAGATTTTTAATTTAAGACAGATTATTAAGAGATACTATCTCTAGAGAACTATCTCTATAAATTCATATGAAAAAGTCAGAGAGAACTTTTAATAAGTATGTTTTTTTTTTTTTCTCTTTATTTTTAAAGGGGTTTTTTCAATCATGAATATGTCACCCCTATGATTGATACAAATAGATGAAACACATCATAATTAAAATTAACTTAAACTACTTATTACATTCCCGTAACTTCAAACACAAAATAATTAATTTATAAAGAATAAGTATGTTAATAATGGTAAGATTTGGGTAATTAAAGTCCACGTTGATGAAAAAAGCTGTAAATTATATATAAAATGTATTAAAATGCAATAAATGTTTTATTACAATTACATTTAAAGATTTTATTAAAATCAAGCTGTCAATGTCAAATATATAACAGTCTAATGTCAAATAACTAGGACTAGATCTTAATTTTGACTCACTGCGCTCGCAAAAACTCGGCATATTGAGCGAAGCGAGGTGCAAACAACACCGAAGTTACATTTAAAAACCTCGTCGCATTTTGTCCTCAACTTTTTTTTTTCAAGCTAAATATTCGCGCGAATAATTTTACCCATTGCAGTCTATAGTATTTTAGTTTTTCCGTGATTACTCCTCAACGACATCGTATATTTGATTTTTTTTTTAAATCAGCACCAGACTGATGGAATATTTGACTTTTATGTATGAGTGTGCAAATTTTGTACATTTTCGGATATTCCCTTTTTTGATTATTGCTTGCACTAAGGATGCAGAAAAGTCTCACGTAAAGAGATTCGCTCAATAAAAAAAAATATGATAAAATAAAACACAAAATAAAATTTATATCAAAATAGATCTAAATATATATCAGAGTCATATATCGCTTCTGATTTTAACAATCGGAGGTTTATAGAATTTAAATTAATGAAACAATTAACAAAGAATATTCTAGAGATCACCTTAAGTGTATTTATTAAAGTAAATATTTTCTTTTAATCGGTTGATTAAAAGAAACATAAAAAAAAAAGTTAAAGCTAACAATATATACTCTCAAATAAAAACTGGAAAGTCTTTAAAATGTAATTCCCACTACTTCCCAATACTTAATAGAAGACGAACTCATTTAAATGTTTCGTTATAGTGATTGTTACATTTATAGGCAGTTATGTTTTAATATAGTGATTTCTGATAAACTTACGATTTTAAAAAGCCCTTTTTAAATCTAATAATTTTAATTTTAAAGGGGACCCTTTCCTTCCTATACTATCTGTACCTGGGTCTTCTTTGATTGGCATTCGTTCTTTTAACCTAGTATTTTAATTAAAGTGTAAGTAATTAACAACCTTATAAATATACGTATTTTTAAAAATAATTATTTAAAAAATTTATTTTCTATTTAGAAATCTGGGTAATATGTTAAAAGTAAAATAATAATTTGTCACATATTTATATTTTTGTAGTAAATTGTAATAATTATAGATTATTAATCAGAATAAACGTAGAGTTTAAATAGAGATAATTTCTAATAAACCTACATTATTTTTTTTAATTCATTAAAAAAACAAGAATAAATAGTCTTATTACTAAATAATTAGTTTATCTGTTTCACAGTGGATACAAAGAAAACTTAGACTCAGTCCAATAATTTATGAACCTTTCCTTACTTTAGATTGCAATACCAAGATGGCCGCTGGACAGGAATTGGACCTTCGTGATTGGGCAACAAATTAAAAAGTAGCATGTCTTTACAGAAGTGTTATAGAAAAAAGTAATTAAAATAAGTTTGAATAAATTTATTTATTAATTTATTTTGTATAAATTAAGCTATATACAAAAAAAAATGTAACTTAACTTTGCAACTCACGAACATAGTTTTTAAGATTCCTACTAAAAAAAAAAACTCCTCTTTTGGCATATTTTTGTCTCAAATAAAAAACTTAAACTTAACAAATATATCTAAGAACTTAAAAAGTACGTTTGTGATTGTTTAGTAAAAAAAATAACTCTTTTGGTTTAATTGTGGTCATTCAATCAACAACTGTCAGATATCTAATAATATTATCTTCAACAATAATTAAAGACAGTTCACTTAACATTATTTTTAATAAAAATATCAGATAATTAAGGCTATAAAGACACCAGGGGAATAATCACCATTTGGCAAAGTAATATTACAATAATTTTAATTTCCTTTTCATGTCCGATCTATATAACAATGTTGTTTCTTGATGATATTACGGTTTTTGTGATTTACTTTTTTTTTGAGTCGGTAATTAATTGATATTATAAAAATTCAAAGGTCGCAATAGTTACATTATTTTAATATTAAAGCAAAACTACTTCAACTTTATGTTTTAATTTTCATAAAAAGCCACTTATATATCAACAAATAATAACACAACTGGTAAAATTTGTCCATCATGAACAAATTATATAAACATTTCGTAGTATGTTTTATAATTAATGACATAATATATATTTTATTACTCTACTAAATACTAGACGAAAATAAGAAAGTACTTTTTAATTTTTGAAGCGGAACCAAGAAGTGACGAGATAAGAATGAACGTATTTAATTTACCAAAAATATGTTTAACATCGTGTTCATTTTGTAAGCACAACATTTATAAAAAACATAGCATTTGTTTTAGCGGGAACACTGTCTATGTTATACTTGACAGCTTCTAGAAAATCTCGATGCATAGACAAAAAATGACATTTATCTTTCAACATATTTTTTTTTGTATGATATACTCCCTTTTTATATACCCCGTCCCTTCTTTTATTATAATAATATATAACTTTATTAAAAACAACAAACTAAAACTATAAATTAAAATTCCTTATATTCTAACAATGGTGATGGTTTAAAATTTTCTGTTGTTTTAGAAACCGGAATAGTGTATACAAAACACTACCGATCAAAATTTAAAGAGATGCTCTCATGACTGACTTGACACTGTCAGATTGTAACTTCGACATTGACAAATTATTTAAAAGAAGAAGAAGAAAATATAACTTTATCTAAGTATATGAAATACATACCTAATACATGAAAATAGAGTATGGAATATTTGACTTTTATGACGATTTAAAAAATTTGTTAATATCATTAGGGACGGAACCCGTCACTCCCTCTCCATATTCACAAATGTTTTAATAAAGTATATATTGCCGTACATTTGTTTATTAAGACATTTCTTTTATTACTATTATTAACATTATTCAATATCAACTTATATATACACCTATATATAAATATATAATATATTCTGATAGTATTAACATGTGTACGGCTGGATTATTATATATAAAAATAATTATTTATCACATCATATTTATCAAAACTTTAAAACAAAAAATCTACTTTAACTTAACTTGTGTTTTTCACAGAGTATTTATAAAGATATTAATATTATACTTGATAGTTATAATAAATAAATAAAATCGAATTAACTTAAAACTTATTATTTTTGACAACGGATCTTATAACCTGCATAACTTATGAAAATATTTATATCCAATAGAACTTATTATCTGTTTTGTCACTCTCTTACTAACGATTTACGTCAAGGGTGTGAAAGTGATAAAATAGTGTATTCTCTATTTTGTATTTACAAGTTTACCCAGTTTTTTCTGTTGGCATAATGCACACAATGCTTTGCCAGGAAGAAGAAAACTGAGAGAAGAAGACTGCTGTCTGATACTACAATGGCCCCTTGTTTGCAAAGGCAAGAAAAAATATTTTAAAACGATTGTATAACAGCCACACTGAAGATTTTACAAATAAATTAATAAAACTATGAAATTAAACAAACAATTTGATATGCTAGTGATTTTATAAAGTAATTACTAAGGAAATATCGTCAGTAAAAATAATATTCAATTTAATTGATTTTACAACGTCTAACTGGAATTGTTAGTTGTCATAACTCATGCGTCATACTTTTGCGGCTTTTGACAGTTATCCATACATTAAATATTTATAATTTCATTTTTTTATTTTTTTCTTTCAGTTTCAATACTGATAAATAGTTACTTCAATAAACTAATGGATACATTTCATTCGCCATATAATCTATTGAAAAAAATTTTTTTTTTTATTAAATTTTTTTGTATCGTAATCTCTGTCTTTCAGTTTTAATACGTATCATTATTTATTATAATAAATTATATGTATACATTTCATTTGCTCTTTAAATTATTGAAAATAAGTTTTGCTTTTTTTATAATTTTTTTTTATTTTATAATCTCTGTCTTTCAGTTTCAATGTGGACAAATAGTTATTAAAATAATTGTATGGATACATCCATCTGACTCTATATCCTGCAAATAGCATTCTGCAATCTGCATTTGTATTGGATAATAACGTATTACATAATTACGTATAATTCGTTTCAATGTCTTTTTTAAAATATGAACAGTAATTTATATAGTTATGTGTGTTGTGTATTTTCTACAATTATTTGTTTTAAAAAGTTTTTAATGATCTACGATAGGACAAATAATATTAAAAGACACGCAACTTTGATATTAATAACATATATCAAAGTTTTTGAAGTTCACTTTTAACTTGCAATTATAGTTTTTTTTAAGTTTTATTTTAGATTGAATAACAAATAGTCAAAATTTCTCATTTGTATTTCTGTTATCTTTTATTTTAATCCGATATATTTTATATAATCTTTACTACATATAATAGTAGTTTGGGGAAAGCTAAATTTTTATTTGTCTGTCTTCAGTCAGTTGGTGTCAAAGTTGGATCCAAGATTGGTGCCAATATTGGTTCAAATATACACCATTGGACTGGATACCAACTACTCTTGACTTAATAAGGTCAAATATTTGTGCGGGACAATAATATTAATAACTCTCTTACCAAAATACTCACTACTGAAAGAAAGGCGAGCGAAGCTGCCGGCAGAAACAAGTATGGAACAAAAGTATTTTAACTCGTGTCTAATTACATTTTAATTCGAATGCTTCGAATCGAAACATCGGGTTAAAATTAAAATGTAACCAATTATAATACGCGAGTTAAACCCGTTAAAATTGTTTTATTTTAAATGCATACTTGGGAAAATATAAGAAATATGTAGTAAAGGTTTTTTTTTTTTAATATTATACTTACTGACTATTACATTTAATAAACGTTTCAATTATTTTTAATTCGGAGACTAAATATAATAATTATAATGGTTCCTAAAGAAAGGTAGTTCCAGTGAGTTGTTACTTAATTCTAGATTTACCTTTAAAAATGAGAAGAGAATGACACGTGGAATTTTTTTTCGTGATATTGTAGAATTAAAAACGTGAATTTAAAAAAAAGTTATTGCATAGCGGTACCAAAATCTTTGTTTTTTTTTAAGCTAAAAAAAAATATTTTCCAGGACAATAGACCATTCGGAATGCCCGCACGCACACACGCACACACTGACACACACACGGTTAGTTACATTATCCTTAAAAGAACCGTTCTACCTTGTTTGTGTATGAATTTGTGGAAATATATTAACATAATCTCATAATACCATAAACCCTGAGGCTGATTTTTATCATCTTTACTTTACTTTTATTGTAATTCTGGTACAATAAGTTTTATATTATTATGTTTTATAGTTATAATTATCTGTCTGTTCTCATGTAAATAGTATCGGAACTTGCTTACTAGTTTTCAACCCTTTCAGGGTTCATGTCCAGGATCTCGAAGCATGACGGAAACACCACGATAGCTGATTGATACTGCCATGCTCATGAATAAGGACACTGAAAGGGTTGAAAACTAGTCAGGTACTGGTAGTATTGACGTGACTACAGTCGGATAATTATATATAATAGTAATGGAGCACGAAAGTTTTAATACAAAAATTATAATAAGTGGACAGAAAGCGGCTGATTTAACATACTCTTATAAGTAACTTTTGTAAAGAGAAAATATATTACCTGTTTTCCCACATATTGTTGTAAAACGTTGTATAGTACACTTACAATAAGGTTCACATTTTTCAAAATTTATTGTTACAAACGATTTCGTAAAAATATAAGACAATGATATTTAATAATCTAGGTAAGGTATTATTTTATTATATTTATGAAGTCTAGGCTATATATTTATAACTTTTATTCATTCACTTGAAAACATTTTTTTGTTACAAATTTTATTGAATGAAACATTTATATTTATAAAATTACCATATATTTTTATGATAACCTCACAAAAAAAGACAATTCAATAAGAATACTTAATATTAAAATTTAACAAAAGCCTTAAAAAAAGCCGACATGGCTTTCGAAAATAGTTTTGGGTTTTATTTGATGAATTAATTGAATAATTGTAATGTACAGTTACACAAAGGTTCTTATCTAACAATCTAACTGATCTATCCATCGTCCTAAAACATCTATATAACAAAACAATATTTTTTTACTCTAAATGACTACAATGCACTTTCCTTTGGATGTGTTACTAGATGATCGATCTTTTTCTAGACTCTAAGGTCATAAGAGTTTAATTATATCGAAATAAAACTAGTTTAAACTATGACAGTCATAATGGAAAATCATTGTAATAATCTTCACCGACTCCAAGCAAGCGGGGCAAGCTGAGCGAAACGAAAAATATATCACGAAAACTTTAGTTTGATTTAACTTCCCTAATGTCTGCAATTGATAAAAACTTATACATGTTAGTCTTAGTAAGAATTTATGATTAACGATTAAATTAAAAATAAAGTTACAATTACTATTACTATTAATCTACAATTCGATTTTTTTTTTCAATATCTTTCTATAGATAGGTAGACATATGATCACGGTGTGTGATCACGGTGATCATGCGATCTCGTGACGTCCCATTACGGCGAAGAGGGCAACCGTTGGTTTTTTAGTGGGTAGCCTTAAAAATGGTAGCATCCTCTTTGCTACCGGGTAGTCCCACATAACCCCCCGGCCGTCACCCCCCTGGGCCGACGGGGTACCCGTAACGGGTTTTTCCAACGGAAAAAAAAAGAAAAAAAAAAGGTAGACATGATAAGCAACTGGTCCAAGGTTGGTTAGTAAAGCTTGAAGATAGTGGAGATAGTGGACAAAATTTGATCGAGTTGATCGGTAAAGAGCTTCGCTTCGCCCAGCTGATGATGTTCCCATTTGGTTTGCGAAAATAAAAAGAAATGTATCACACATTTTATCAGAATCAAGTGTTTTTCAGTCGCCAGGATTTATAGGTTCTTTCGTTTGTACTGTGTATTATTTAATACGAAAATTATACCTGAAAGAGAGATGTTGTTTTTAAAGCCGATAGAATCTTTATTAATATAATACCAATTACTAACTCTTTATTTTAAAACACTCATTCAGTCTAGATGTCTAAAATACTATTATATGCTTTAAGAACCCGCAACTTTTGAGAACCTTTTCCATCGCTCTACAGTTTGATCTATTGTATCGCTGCCTGCTTTGATGAATTTAGCATTCTATATATATCAGGACGGAGATTATGTCCATATTTTTATATTTATTATTATATTTTTTTCATTCTATATTTAATACTTAAAAAACTTAGCATGCTTATAAATAATTTTAAGAGATTTTCAAACAATATTTAAGAAGTAAAAATTTTTTATAAATAAAAAAATGTATAGTGATTTGTTTATTATATAAATCAAGTAACATATATATTATTACTATATTTTTACCAATTTATAAAATGGTGCTTGTAATTATTTGTGTAGGTGTGTTTGTATGTGTATAAGTTTTATTAATTTAGTTCAGCTTTTCTAATCCTAAGGTGGTTTGGAAAAAATCGCATTTTTGGAAATTTGTATTATGCATTAGAGTAGATAAGAATAAATAATATAAATAAATATAAACACGTAGATATTTAAGTTCAATTTCTTATATCATAAATTCATTTAAGAACAAGCTTATCAAACTTCAGATGATACTTCATTATCAATTTTAATTTCCGAACCAAAGAGGTTATATAGCAATTAATAAAAATAATACAATAATCAATTTTTAATGTTAATACTTAATAATAAAATCTTTTATTGTAATATCAACTTTATAATTATTTATATATACTCAGTGAATCATAAAATGTTTTCGCCGTTATTATAGGGTTTCGCAGTGAATCTAACGAACCGTATGTACTATATTTCATGGATCAATAACTATTTGATTATTGAAGTTTCTCTCAATTATAATAAAACAGGGGGCTCTTATTTACAATAACATATTTATTAGTTTTACAAAACTATATATAAAATATAGTTACTTTGAAATGATTACATAAATATATAATTATTATTATATATAATAATTATTTTGTTTTTTTAAATGTATTGAGAAATATTGTTGTACTACTAGAATTCTTACCGAAAAGCTTACCGTTTCATCATCTCACCTAGTAAAGTGTAAACCTGGTTATTTTATGTTAGTCTTACTATGTATATTTAGTCGTACTATGTATATAATGTAACCATAAAAGCTGAATCCTGAGGCGTATAAAGATAATATTTAAATGGAGAGCTGGGTGTGTCTGATACTGAGCTGACCTACTAGGGTGGTACATTGAAAGTAACATCGGTGGTAGGTGGTCGCGGTTAAAGCGAGCGTTCGAGATTACAGTGCCCGCGCAGCTCGCCATGCGCACACGCATACCAAATGGCGCGTCTCTTGACGCTGCTGCTGCTGCTGTGCGCGGCAGTCGCTCGCCGCCCGCCTGCGTTTCCCAATACCTCAGACTCAAACGCCCTTGAGACTTTAACCATCTGGGCGGATTACGAGGAATCTGATGAGAGGGCTCAACTCCAACCTGCCACAGTTAAACCAAATACCAAAGTGATACTTAGAAGTAAATTTCCAAAGTTAAATGTGACCAGAAAAACTAGTAAAAGTGAGAATAAAAGTAAAATTATTCAGACTACTATTAATATTGCAAGTAATACAAACTTTTTAGTGACGAAGCGTCCCTTGGGTGTCGAAATATTCAACTCAGTAACCAGACTACCATCAGGCTCATATATAAATATTAAGGAACACCAGTTTTGGGCGGATGAAGTGGAATCTACTCCAAGACCATATATTAAAAAAACGTCGAAACCTATCCCTTTGAGTACAAATCGACCCCTCACAACAAAACGATCTCCATTAACCACGAAGAGGCTGAGGAACACAACTCGTCGTCCTGCATCTCGTCGTCCAACAACTCATAGGACCACAACTCGTCGTACAATAAAAACAACTAAAGTACCAAAATCAAAAGTTACTTGCGCGACAAAAAAACCTGGAAAGATATCGTTTAATAAAAATGATAAAATTAAGAAGAACTCTAAGAAGCAAGTGACATCAGGTTAGTTAGTAGAAACATAGTAGTGTTAGTAGTAGAAGATGTAGGAATAAAGTTGTTCTAGAAGATTCTTACATATTCTTTATTAACGTGCTTCAATTCTTGTATAGTTAAAAAAAATAATGATTGCGAAATATATTAGTAATATTATATTTACTATAATATATAATAATATTATGAAAAGTTTGTCTGTTAAGCGTTAATCGTTGAAACTATTGGATGGATTTGAAAAATCAATATAAAAGACAGGTTTATAAGGAACGCTATATATAGGTTAGTCTAAGAGCATTAGAATTACTAATCGTAAATAAAATCGTTTTTACGAGTGGAACTACGAGACAAAGCTTGTGTAGTGTAGTTATATGTTACAATATAAATATAAAACAAAAAGTAATAATACTTATTACATATTAGTAGGTAGTATTTTTTCCTGTTATTTATATTATAATCTAAATCAGAAGCCTTATTAAAACAATATTGCTTCTGAAATACAAAGAAAAATGGGCAAAAATTATTATAAAATTATTAAGAATTGAGTTGTTTAAGTATACTTTGGTAATTTCTGAAAAATTACAAAAACTAATTTTTAAATTACGATTTTATAGTTATTTTTATATTATTTTTTGCGCTTCGTCATATAAGATGTTTCTTTATGTTTCTTTATTAATTTCGAGCGCAAACTCGTCGAAAGTTTTATGATCGTCGTAGGCTTGAACAAATGCGTTATATATGCTTTCTTCTTGTTCTAAAAGATTATAAAAGAAAAGGTAATGATGGTATTTGCATCTTGTAAGTTGTAAAAGTATATACTGTGCAAGCAGCGTTACGTGTTTGAGCTCAATTATATATAATTAAAATAGCAATCTTTTAATTATAAATAATGATGTTAGATTATTTTAGATATACAAAAATATACATAATTTTTAAATTATTATCTTTTTAAAAACTTTTTCAAAACATATATAACACTTGTAAAAGTTTTACAATTTATAAAATAATAAATAACATTTCTATAGTTAATTTAAAACAATTTATCAAATTGAATCAACTTGTTATATATATATATATATAATTTGTTTATACATAATAAAGAAAAAAGATTCATTTTTAGATAGTGGAAATTACAAACGTATAATTCTAATTTCTATATATATATAAAATGAAGTCCCCCGGCCGCGTCTGTCTATTTGTTCAAAGGCGATGAATTCAAAATGTGCTGAACTGATTTTTGTACGATTTTCTCCAATAGATAGCATATTTCTTGAGGAAGGTTTTGATTTATAATTCATTATAGTTGTATTCATTCACTCAGGTATAGCGATTATTATTGAAGAGATATCAAAAAATTTTACCTAAATAAAAAAAATACTCGGTAAGAAAATTATAAAATATCCTTAAAAGATACTTCTTTTAAGGATATTTTATAATTTTCTTACCAAAACCCACGCGTGCAAATAAGCGGTCATAAGCTAGGAAACAAAAATTGTATACAAAATTATAATTAATTACAAATAAGTATATATAATACCGAATTTTTAAATCTATATATTGAAGTAATTTCATAAATCAAATTGCATATTTTATTAACTTTATACATATATTTATATATAAAATAACGAATAGATAAAAGAGAGTTTATTTTTATTATATATAATTATATACTATAAGTTTTCATACACTATGATATTCATTAATTTTCATTTCATGTTTGCGGATACTTTATTTATGTAGTTATCTCTGATTCAATCATCCTAATAATATATTTATGTCATTTATTAGCAATCTCAGGATCTTTTAATGAAACGATCATGAGATTACTAATCGAGATTCAATTTTGTTTCTTGGTTCAAAAATTGAGTCTTGTAATGTTTTCTAAGATTTACACGAGTACTACACATTTTAATAAAACTATTTTACGGATATAACTTGCGTCTATTATTACATTTTTAAATTTAACGACGAGATCATCTCGTCTTACCGCGAACACGTTTACTGCAAAGCATTCGAAACGTCGGGTTAAATTTAAAAATGTAATAATAAACGCGAGTTATATCCGTAAAATAGTTTTATTGAAATAGATTCTTGGATTGTTTGTTTACTACACGCCCATTAAGGTTAAATTCAATCTTGGATTACAGATGATTCTCACGTTAAATTTAAATACGAATCTTATCTTCAAAAAGCAGTATTAGTAGGTTCTTTTTAAGTTTGGTTAGTTAGAGAGAGAAGCGTTCGCAGTGCAGGGCGTATATGTGCATTTTAATTGTGCCTCTTAAACCTTCAGCCGGGTCGCGAGTTCAAGGCACTGTTTTTCTCTCCATGCAAGGCGATTGACCATTTATTGACCTAAGTCCCATTCCGAAACTCTTTTTTTTACTGGTTATACTGTGAAAGCAATAACTGTCTTGTCATTATCAGATTTGTGACAAAAAGTATTATACCTCTACTTTACTCTACTTTACATTGTATATTCTCTTGAAATAAAGTCTCTCTACATTCTATCTTCATGACTTATACAACTACTACTCTTCTTCCTATTTCTTTCTTCTTTCTTGTGATACTTATTTAGGTTGAACGTTCTTAAAATAAACTAAAAAGTTCCTTACTAAGTAGTTATATTACTAAGCAACTTTTACTGAGACAACTTAAATTAAATAATTAAGTTATTGGCAGTTTTCCTGTGGTAAAGTTGTACACTCTTTAAGACGTAGTTTTACTTATTAGTAACTGGTTAAAACATGGTATGTTCATACTTGTGTATAACTATCTAACTCATTGGATTTTCCTTATAACTTTCTAAATGATATATTTATAGGATTTTAGCACATATATTTTGTTAACTGGTGTAATCATCAAATGTCGGGACCTTAGTTTCGATTTCAGCAAATGAAATTGGCCATAATTTTCGGCCGCGCCGAAACTCAGATATGTTGATTATCGTGCGTTGTTCGTCGTACTTCGTTACTAACTCGTGCTTACTCGCTTTTTTAAATATTTACTTTGAAGAGGTACTTTAAAATATTTATTTCGTTTATATATTTATAAAATAAAAAATTTGCAATATAAAATACTTAATACTTTAATAATTGTCTTGAATTTTATTAATCATTATATAACTGAAAATTATATACATTTACAATCTCGTATATTTTTAATATGTTTAAATTAATTTCGGTTATGAGTGAACTGGTTTTGATCAAACATTTTTGACAAAACATCAATAACATAAATAGAACTTGAGAACGCTTTGAAAACAAACATCAGATAAGCGTTGAAACCAGAAACAACTCAAGAAGCTGACCATTATGCTAACCACTTGGAAACCTGGTTAGTGAACCAGTTTAGGTTCAAGATTGTAACATGAAGCCTATAATTTTGTCTTTGTCGGTCGCACAGTAATTGTAGGTAGACATTATTCAACCGTATCAAAACAAAATGACATAGAAATTATGATAAATATAATTTAAATAAAAATGAACTAATTTATCTTAACATTCCCTAAAATTGAGCCATTAACGCTTTTTAAAATAATTGGCTTTTATTATTAACGTAATCCGTGGGTTAACAATGTCCGTCGCAAATTCATAGGATGGGCCCTTAATTGAGCTATGCTCACAGCTTTTTCAGATCGGGTCCCCCTGTTGGCTGGGGGCCTGTGACATTTTACTGCACAGTACGTAACATTGTATTTAATGTTTAATTTACCCTAAAAGCTTACTTATAACGTCTTACACATGTCGGCTTTCTCCTATTAAAATGACATCTAAATATTAAAATAATATGCCACAAAATATAATTGAGGTTATTTCATATTAAGTATATTTCATATTTTTATAATATTAAAAACTGAAAGTCATGGTTTAAATAAAACAAAGAGATCAATTTTCAGATTCATAAGATTTTCGATCTGTATAAGGATTACTTTTCATTTCTAAGAATGTTTATCCATTTGACATAAACAAATAATCACTGATGTTGATTCAACGTTAAAAAGATTTAGTATCTTAAATAAATGTTAGGAAGTTTAGATCATTTATGTAGATACATTATAAGCAAGAATTATCGATCGGTATATTAACACTTTAACCTGTTCACTTCGACAATTTTGACGATTTTGAAATTTGCTAATTGGTTTTTCTTTTATTAGGTATCTTCTCTAGACTCTACAATTGGTTTGTGGGATCAAAATCATCATGGTTTAACAGTTATTGGTTCAGAGAAGAATCACCAAAAACTACAACAACCCCTATCCCCCCTGCGACTTCAACAGAAAATTGGTTTCAACTTTTTTTAGATACAGAAGAGGTTGCAGAGACAACTCCAGCTACTGAAACTAGTGAGATATTTCAATTTTCTTTTAATAACATTAAACTTTGAACCTTTATAATAGAAAAAATATAAAATATTTCAGTTAAAAAATCTATCAAAAAGTCTCTTAAAAAAAACTACAAGGGATATCAGTTGATACGAGCATATCCAGATGTACAATGGAAGGTGCATTCTTTGTTAGACCTTCAGAGTGACGCGGAAGGCTCTGGCCTGATGTGGTGGACAGCTCCATCACTAAACGGAACCACCGATCTCCTGGTTCCACCAGACCTCCTCGTTGATATTAAGGATAACTTAAAATACTCCAAAATTGATTTCGACGTTGTCATTTGGGATTTACAGGTAAATTTATTAATATATAGTTTTTTAAATAGATTGAAGTTTTATAATAAATATTAAATTTGTTTTCTAGAAAGCGATATCATATGAGAACCCAAAACTTTCCAAGAAGCAACGCATTGAATTAGAACAGTTACGAGGTCATCCGATGACCTGGAGACGCTATCATCGTTATGCTGACATAATACGTTATTTAGAATATTTACAACATTCATATTCGGAAATTGTAGAGCTGATACCACTGGGGCACTCCTCGGAGGGTCGTCCACTTTTAGCTGTCAAGGTACACGTATAGATTGAACTATTTCACGGATTTAACCCGCATTTATGTATAAAAAATTTTTAAAATATCTGTCGACAGACACCTAAAAGTCTTATCGTAAACATGCTTGCTACAAAGCTTGGAATGTTGGTTTATAATTAAAAATGTCACCATTAAATTCGACTTAAATCTGTTAAATAATTTTATTTAAATATGTAGTAGTCGTAAAAATTTTAGAAATAATTTTAAAAAAATGTTCATTTTATAGTAAAGTAACAAAATCTTTTTATATAGGTATCAATTCCTCAGAACGAGACAACAGTAAAGAGTAATAAAGTAAAAAAAAAATATAAGTTACGATCTCAATTAAAGCCGGCGGTGTGGTTAGAGGGGGGTGCACACGCTCGGGAGTGGATAGCGCCTGCGGTTGCTGCTTGGATGTTACACAATTTAGTAGAAGGAGAGAAGGGTTTTGGTATGTATTCGATTAATCGATGTATGATTAATCGATTGTATGTATTCGTTTAATCCATGATTAATATTATATCTAATTATCGGTCTATACTCACGCAAATAGTATCTGAATTAATTTGATTAGTTTCGAACCCATTCGGAGTTATCCATGGACTCGAAGCATATCGAAATCGCGGCGTGAAGTTATTTAGCGCCACGATTTTACCACGATCATTTATATAATAGAACAAATGTACTACTACTATTTTGTAGTTGTGGTGTAAGAAAAGGGTATGATTACTGTAATATTAGTTTAAGAGATAGTGGCACCAGACCTACTAAAATAAAGTTTGTATATTTTAATTGGTTTTAGGAACTGAACGAGAAATACTTAACATGGCCGACTTTTACATCATGCCAGTATTAAACCCCGATGGGTACGAGCACTCTCATACACACGACAGACTGTGGAGGAAAACTCGCTCGAGAAGCCCAGATCACTCAGATGATTACTACACTGGATGGTAAGCGGTAAAAATATGTAATGTAAATTAATTTCGCCACAGATTCACTAGGCGTGTCTCTTTACGTGATTACTTTTGCCTACTTGACAAAGACCATAAAAGCCGCCATAGATTATAATTAATAACATAATTATGATAAGCCATATTTATTTAACAAGTGTAAACATATTTTTAACTATAATATTATAAAGCAGTAATGTTCGTTTGTTTGTTTAAAAGAACTACCGGATGGATTTGTAAAATTCTTTCTGATTATAATTGCCAAGTTCATTGAGGATGTTTATAAGTTTGCTATCTAGTATAATAATACTAGATATATAATAATATATACAATGGTAGCTTTGACTATGAAAAAATTTGTTTTTTTAAAACTTATTTTCAATAAACATTTTTCGCGTCCGCGAGTAAAACTGCGAGTAACAGCTAGTTAACAAATATAATGTCTGTATTTTAAAGTAATACAAAGTAATATATACAAAAAAAAACTATTAAGTTTTTAAGATTTCAAATAAGTATTCATTTACAAAGTAAGTTGCTTAATGAGAACTTTTTTGAGACCAAGTTTCTCAACTTAAATCGGAGGTTTGTTGCTTGTCATCGTATTTAACTAGGAAGCTAGATACATTGGTTTCCTGTGAAAGCTTTAGAGTGTTCCACTAAGAATTAAAAAGAAATAAGTGCATCATCATTTGTATTAAGACTTTCGTGCTCCTAAATTACTATCATTTATAGCTATGCGGCTGTACTTACGTAAAATTTTTTGGAATTTGTTCCACTAGTTTTGATAAATTTGACGTGAGTGCTGCTGGATATCTATTAATATATCATTACAAATACTTCTTTTTACTGCGGAAGTAGACAATTTAATTTCAAGTATTGGATACTTTTTTGATATGGTGAATTAAGTCTTATCAAAAAGACTGTTCTGGGATGCTTAATGTGTTTTATTCCAAAGGTTTCCATGGAATTGGGGGCAGACAGAATGCGTGGGTGTCGATGCAGATCGCAATTGGGATTACCATTGGGGAGAAAAGGATTCTTCACAGGATCCTTGCGCAGATAACTATTCCGGGTCACATCCATTTAGCGAGCCTGAAACACGAGCTGTTTCGGAATTTTTGGCCAATCATAGAGGACAGATCAAGGTAAAAAAACTTCAAAGTAATTTGTTTTTAAGTATCTTTATTTTTGTGCTTACGTCCAAATGTCTTTATGACGTGCTTCTGATAAAACGATTGTATATATTTGTAATTGGCCACTTAGTTTACTCACCGTATAGTGCAAATGGGGCCTTAGTATTCGGTTTTACTTTAGATGTAACTTTTATTTTATGAGTGTAAGCATAATTTGATGCTAGTATACGACATATGGGATGGTAAGTCAATTTTATTGCTGGGTAACCGCATATTGTTCGAGAAATTGTGCCGGAATACGGTATATCGCGACAGCTACTTTCAAAATATTTGCTACTAAACTTTCAACCAACACAAAGCACATTTTTTTTTTTAAATCATTACAATTTTTATTTCTCGGTTGAATAATTCATATTAGTATTTTTTGACATCAAAGTGATTTTTAAAACGTGGAGATAGATTTGTAGATGATTTAGCAACTTGTAATGGTACCTCTGACAGATCAGCTGAGGTCAAAGCAATCATTACGATTTGACTCGCCAATTATTTGTATGAAACACAGATTTTTGTACAGATTCTGAGTGTATTTTTTGTTTCTTTATTTATATTTTCTAAATCCACATCAGCTAAACATCCTAGTGCGGAAATTAAAAACTTTCTGAAACTCGAGAATGTTGATATTGTAATTTTCAGTATATCTATACTAATTATTAAGAGCAAAGATTTTAATTATTCTAAAAATTTGTTAGGAATAAACTCGAACCCCTTACTGATAAAAATATTTATATCCAGTATAATATATTCTCTATTTTGTCACTTTCTAACTAACGATTTACATCAATGTGAATGAGACAAAACAGGGAATACTAGGTCCACGCAAGCGGGGTTAGCCTCGCGACGCAGTCGAGCGCATCAATGTTTAGAGTTAAATATTGATATTTATTTACGGATAAAAATTATGATTTATGTCACTACTTGTTTTGAGCAAATTTATAATTGCAATAAAATTCATCCAAAAGGATAGAGAGAAATGGGAGAATAAGAGAAAAAAATAGTTTAAAAATCGGTCAATAAAAAATCGAGCGGAGTTGTTTACTGGTTGATATCTTACACACGGCTGAGGTGAAAGAACGTGAGACGTCTCTGAAGTAGTGTAATAGGAATGGTCGCGCGCGCGAAACAAAAACGTTCTATATATTAACTATATGGGACACATTTTATCAATTATCTCGAAAACACAATTACGATTCGGCTGATTTTCAATCCAGACCGTGTTTTGCTCATTATGTGCATGTGTGCAAAATTTCGTGCGTTAAGCTCGTAAATTGAAGGAGGAGTAGGGTAACAAAGAGTTGAAAATTTGGGTAGTAAATAAATACTGTTACAGGTATACATTTCTCTGCACGCGTACTCTCAAGCGTGGCTCTTGCCGAGTTCTCATTCTCATACATCTTTTGCTGATGATGGCGTCCTGATGGAGATGGGCAAACTAGCGACTGGAGCTTTGGCAGACATGTATGGCACAAAATACCAGGTAACCTGTGAGGTTGTTGAAGATAAACTTCTTCAAACGAATATGCAATGCGAATGATTGAGAAACAAACAAATTGCCTTACCTATTACTATTAGTAAAGTCAAACATAAGTTTTGTTCGGAACAATTCAGACATTCAATACATAAAATCATAAGCGATCTCTATAATTGCAGTTTAAATCTTACCATTGTAGTCTAAATATAAAGCTATTTTATTCAGGTCCATCTAGTAGTGGATAATCGAACTAAGATTTGATTAAAAATCACTTACAACTTGTATCATTTCCCAACAACAGTTAACACCTTTTTTTTTTGCTTAAGCCTAATTTGTTTGACTCCATTTACTGCCGAATAATAGAATTTCAAAATATCCCAAACGAATTACATAATTTCAGTAAAATTTTAAAACCATTGTATATGTATCTTTAATTTTTTTTTTTACAAAAATAATGTCGGTTTGAAATAATATAACCTAAAATAATAATATATGTAGTTATGCTTCATGTGTCATAGGTTTATCGAAAAATATCTATATTTAACATTTATGCAGGTGGGAACAGCAGCAGAAATACGTCAACCAGCAACAGGCATGTCCCACGACTGGGCTAAGGCTCGGGCAGGAATCAAATTTTCTTACCACGTCGATCTCAGAGATTCCTATGGCCCCTACGGCTTTCTATTGCCAGGATCACAAATAGTATCAACAGCCCGCGAAACATGGCAGGCTATAAAAGCAATTGTAGATAATATAACTCCTAGTTAATTTTAAATATTTTATAAATGAGATTATACCTATTTAAGTTAAGTTTTTGGTTTTCATTTTGTTCCTAATAAATTTATAAAAATTATTAAATTCATAATAAATTGTTCTTGTGAAAATGTTATTAAAATATCTTATAATAATTTCCCTCATTGTTTAAGGCCTCTCACGTATTATTTATATTAAAAGAGTAACGCTATTCCTGTTATTATAAAAAAACAAGAAATGTCATTCATCTGTCAATGTGTAAAATATGGCGTATTGCATTCAGTGTTAATCTACATTTCTTACAAAATTAACTAAAAACATATATCAAAATAACCTTTGTATTGAGTTTACACAATCTTCTTTACATATTTAATATAAGTTCATCATAATGGTTGTAAATAGACTGAATAATAACATAATTATATTTAGATTAAAAATTATTTCTAAATAAATATTTAATATAGATAATCGACTTTTATTCTATTGGTTTTATTGATTTTAAATGAATAATTTTATCTGTAACTTAGATACTAATAGTAACTTTAATTTAAAAAGACGACGAATTGCCCGATATAAAAGAAACTTAGATCCAGATTGCTATCATTTGTGTACTACAACATTATTGTATCATTATTGTATTATTCTATCATTTTCGTACAAACTATTATATAATGTGTCAAAACTCGAACCCCTTGACACTTGACAATTGACAACCTTGCTTTTATTTGTTTTTAAAACAGACTTTTCTACAGTTTATGAATTGTAGCACAATCATGTCTGAAATTAGTAATACTAAAATAAACAAAAGTCTGGAAATGGATACCGAAGCAGATGTATCCTTTAAATTGCCTACAAAACATGTTATTGATCCTACAGGCTTTGATGTGACGATGAGTGCAGTGCTGATTGGGATAGGAGCCGAAAAATATATGGATATTTTTGAGTAATTTCAACCTCAAAATCTTATTTACATTCATAATAATTATGTTTACATTTACATTTATTAAACTAACGGAATAATTTTACCTACTTTAATTATTTTATGTATTGTAGAGAGAATAATATTGGCCAGTGCACGCTGATGGAATTAAATGAAGAAGACTTAATTAAACTAGGCGTTGATGATCCTGTCATTCGAAAAAAATTGATTACAGAAGTGAAAAATCTCCCTATTTATGACGACTCCTCTCAAATGTACAGTATATTTAACATCAAACTAATTTTTATTTTTGTTCTGTTCATACAATAATTAAATATTTCTTCCAGAGATAAAAATACTAACTTAAATCTGATAGAAATAATAGATGTTATAGAAGAAAGCGCACAACACTTATACAGAATGTATTTAAGTATGATTACAAATACACTTGCACTTAAACGGAAAGGTGTAGTAGATTACTTAATTGAAAAAGATAAATTTGCGTCACATGTTTCCGTCGCTACATTAAACCAAATGACAAATATTTTAAATTCCATGGATATTGCATTACATACTCAGATTAAAGTAAGTATATAACAACATTCATCTACTAAATATGAATATTAAACTTTTCAAGTTTTAAGAGGAATATGCCCTCGTTTTAATAGAAAATTTTAATATTTTTCAAAAACATTTATTTATAGTTATTTTTTCTAGGTATTATCTAAAGAATCCAAAGAAAGGAAAAAAAAGAAAATAGTTGGGACAGTGGGTGGTGTTCTCATTGCAGTTATAGCAATATGTTTTGTACGTTCTTTAAGAAACATTCATTGAAACAAACTGCATATGTTACAATAAGCCTAAATTAGTATAAATTGTTGTAATCTTCACATATTATTTGGATTTGTATACTATTTTAGTAACATTTCTATAGATTTTTCTGTGATATTTGTATAATTGTTTGAAAAACAAAGACTTAAAAGCTCAAAATTATTTTATTAAATAATTTATAGACTATATACTTAATATCTTTATGGCTTTAAAAAAACCTGCTGTTTTCTCTTTGCATATTTGCATTATACAGAGTAGTTAAAAGTAATAAAGTACCAACAAATTATTATATTAGTGCCAAAAAAAATGTTACCACATTACTGATGTATCAAGTATATTAAATGTAAACTTATTAAATAAAATTAGTAACCCTTGCATTTTTTTTAATTTAATATAACCAACAATTTATGACTCAAATACACTACAAATTGATAAATTTGTTGGGAATAAAAACAGGATATCAGTTCGGAAGTTGAAATAAAAAATCAGCAAATCCGAGGTGACCCAATTGTTATGACCTCCCCAATTAAAAAGTGAGGTAAATGATGAGGCGGGCGTGACGTCACGAGACCGGGCGCTCCGGAAGCGGCCTGGAGTCCTGTGCTCCCTGGACCGACATCGTTTATTTCAACCGAACGCGTCAATTGAACCGCGTGTCCGCTCACTCGAGCGATGCCCGCGATAAATATATTTTCGACTTTAAATATGTTCAGATTTTAGAACGGAGATGAAAGTTTTTTAATTTTTTTATTTATTTGGTGTAGTGTAAAATGTATACTTTTTGTTTATTTATAATTGTGGCTGTGATACTTAATTGTTTTAATGCTCAGGATGTCACCACAGGTGATTTTTTATTATTTATAGACAAAAATATTATAAATCTAATAAATTTAGCAGAAATATAATGAAGAGAAATTGTATCATTGTAGATATTTGGACGAGATTAAATATTTCTTTTGAAAGATGAAATCATTACCTAGATATTTTGACCAAAACCTCTTGTTACCTGAGTACTAAAAACTACTTACATTAATAATTTAACAAAATTTCTCTATATTCTCACATAAAATATTAAGGTAGATATAAAAAGAAAGATTTTGTTTTAGTGAACTCTAGATATTTTGGGTGATTCGTAGTTTTAAAATACCTTTAATATAATAAGTTCGTAAATTCAAATTATTAAAAATAATACGTTATTAGTGAAAATACAAAAGATTTTTTTTAAGTTTGCAGATTTATTGTATTGTAAAAATAATTTACGAAGAAAAGCAATGGTATTGATAATTGCAGTGCATCCATGACACTACTTCTTTTATGTATCGTAGCTTTAATATAACTGATATTTTATTCTAAGTAATGATATTTTATAATTTTTATCCTTGAGTTTAAGAATAAGTATTTCACAAAATGATATTAAATCTATCATCTGTTTGTATACCACAATTTCCCACCGCATTAAATAACATATCTTCTACATAACATATATTCTAAACTCACCAACACAAATATCAGCGAGTATTCTAGCCGCATGACCGCAAATATCGAAATATTTTGTAATAAACCCTTTAACTAAGAAAAGCGGAGCCGTAATTCTTATTACTTCTATATTTTTTCGAGTATACGCTGTTAAACTGAACAGCGAAATACATCGTAAATCATGAAATAAATTTAACACAAAAACAACTCCCGCACTAGAGAAATAATTTATGTGTCGTGGGTTGTTTAACAAACAAAGAAATACCAAACACAAATAACACCCAGACTCAAAACAGTGGATCGTTTAATATGTAGATCGAACAATAACTGCCCCGTGTGGGAATCGAACCCACATTATGTTCAGCAGACAGGATCACCAACCACTTACCACTAGACCAATTGGGCGTCTTTTCATTCAATTCATTACATTTGTTTCAGTGGAAGCGGTGTTGGGACAAAGTATAGAGCTGCCTTGCAATGTTACTGCAGAAAAAGAAAATGATAAACTTAATATTTTGGCTTGGTACCGGAATGGATCAACAACGGCTTTTTATAGGTGACTAGATGTTACTCGCGGTTCCACCCGCGGACGAACGATTTTATAATTACTAAAATAATTAGAAGCATTAGTGTAATGCTAGAGAGCCTATAGTTTCCTCATGAACCTGCCTATCATACTCAGAAAGAATTTTTCAAATCCATCTATTTATTACAAAGATTATTTCGTTCAACTATACAACTAAACAAACAAACTCTTCAGCTTTATAATATGTATTGATATAGATTAATAAATATATATTTCTAATATAGAAATTTAATTTTATTAACGAATTGCTTGTGTCAAGCTGGTTAATGAGATATATTTAATTTAAATAATAACTCAATAACTACAATCCAAATCGAAGTACCAACATTGTAACTAATTGGAAAATGATTTGTGACCTTACGCGTATGTCGGACCCTACCTACAAACCTACTGACATTCTAGTCGCATTATTGTTAACTGACAGAAATTAGTTGGATGAAAAGAAATTGTATTTATATTAAAAACGTTTGAAGCATTTTTGTTTTAAGGTTCAAATTTTAATGTTATTAAAAGTATGTGTCAAAGAAGACATAGGTTCTGTTTTTCTTTTCTGTGAGCAAGATTATTATTTAAATTATATTAAATATATAAAAATAACGTCTGCTATTATATGCATTTAATTCACTAAGTATCGATCAGGATTTGAAAATATCAATTATTAATTTTAGCTGTTACATCTTTTTAATATTGTTATACCAATATTTAAAATTATTATTGAGATATTTTTATCAGTAGCTAGCTCAATTAACAAAGTGACAGAACGATTTCCCAAAGTTCACAGGTTTGAGGTTGATACGTGACATGATTTTTGTTTTAACAACTACTTAAAATAAGAGTCTCTACTTATACGTATGAAATTTGATATAAATATATAGATAATTGACAAAGTTTATTGTATAAATGTGATCAAAACTTCAAATAATTGCACTAGCAGTCGAGACTTACGTGGTGCAGGCAGCGTCATGTCATCAGGTGGAAGGTACAGGCTCGTGGCTTCCGAGAGCGAAGGTTTAGACAAGCTGCAGATCCTCAGTGTGAGAGCGTCTGATGCTGGGATCTACCGCTGTCACGCGGACTTCGTGTCCAGTCCAGTGCACAAGACCTACATACAACTTAATGTCATTGGTAAGTTCTAAAAATAGAATCAAATTGGCTCTTCCGTTTGTCTATTTCAGGAATCAAACATAGTTATATGCCTTATATTGTTTTAACTTAAACAGTACAAAAACATTATATAACTAAAAAAAAAACACATGAATCGAATTTTTAGCTAACATATGCAAAAAACCAACCGAGAGTTAAATAATATTTAGTTTCTTTTATCATTTCAACAATTCGCTGAAAAATTCCAAGTCAAATATTTACCTTTCTAGTGAAATAGCGTAGTCGAGGCTTCGATTAATTGGTCCGCGGGCTAATGAGGAAGCTGACAGCGCCGGAACAATTCACTCAATTCAACACAATTATGCGATATAAATATTACTCTATTTAAAGATATTTTGAATCATGTCATTAAAATAGTATAATTAGCCATGACCTCTGATCTTACCCATGTTTTAAAGAGGTTTCACGTAATCTCAAATTATGTATTTGCATAGAACCCCCGCAGAGACTTTGGGTAATACATGAAAATGGAACCCGAGTGACTACCGCCAGCAGCGGTTCTAATACGAGTAGAAATATCGGTCCATATTACGTTGGTGATACTGTACATCTTTTCTGCGTCGCATTCGGAGGTAAGGCAATTGTCTGAATGCTAACTCTAATATAACTATAAGTCTTGTGGTTACAGCTATTATATTGCGTTGTAAATGAAATATTATTTACATTTTACCAACTAAAAGCTAAATTATAATCCTTTTTGGTTTTAAGCTTTAAAAAATATAATTGTTCCGTTTTTGGCCTTCTGAGGTGCGGTTTACTAATAAGAGTATACGTTAGAATTTAGTGATATATGCACCTATGAATGACACAGGTAAGCCCCAGTCATATCTGTTCTGGTGGGCGGACCAGCGCTTGCTAAAGGACACGAGCACACCGCTGTCGGAGCAGCGCGTGCGCAGCGACCTCATCTACGGGCCGCTGCGACGGGAGGACCACGGACGAGTGCTCACCTGCGTCGCCAAGAACAACGACAAGACACCCCCTCTCTCCATCGACGTGACCATCGATATGTACCGTGAGTGCTATTTATGTATATATTTAATGTATTGCTATAGACAAGCTTAACTGACATAGTATCTGAAGAAGATGATGCAGTCTAAGGTGGAGTGCGCTTGGTGATAAGAAGCCTGTTCTCTGTTATGTGAATATATGTTTAAAGTGGCAGGGAACACGTAATAGAATTATTCCATTAAAGTGGTGTTTCCTAATAAACAATGGTGAACTGTGTGTCCAGTCCCACCGCAGCTGGTATCAGTGCGCGCGGTGGGTGTGGAGGGCGCAGTACGCGTGCGCGCGGGTACGGCGTTGTCTCTGGAGTGCCGCGTGCTGGGGGCGAGACCTACACCTGTCATCGAGTGGCGCCTCGACGATGAACAACTTGTCAACTTGGAGCTGAACACTACGGTAGGTGCTGTAGGAAGTATGAGGACAGCTTTACAGAGTTATTGTTACGTAGCTTATCATTTTACCTTTGACTTGTAAAAACCAGTGACTGCATTATGTTGCGAAAATAAAGGGTCTAATATAATAATTATTAAGAATGTTAGAAAGTGTACAGGTAGTTATACTACTCGTCCCCACTTCTACAGCTTAAAAATTAACTATAAATCTATTACTGGCCCTAGACAGTGGAATTTGCTGAGTTTTATTCTCAGCCCGGAATATATTTACAGATATAAGTGCTCGCCCGAAACACGTTTTTCAGCCAAAAATCCCAACAAATATCAAACTTTAGACTTCGAGCTCACTTTCGGCCGAAACCAATACTTAGTACACCTTACCTTACATTTACATACATACATACATTTATTTCAGTATACTACATTTATTTGCATATATAGTTATGATATAAAAAAATTACCGTACGAAATATCGTACGGTAATTTTTTTTTAATGTCTTTAATATATAAAGGAATAAATAAATAAATATATTTAAAACTTTTCACAAAAGCGGGTGAGCACGCTACACGAGTTAATAGCGCAGTTAGATAATTCACGAACATTCAAGTTTCAGCGTGACCGAAATTTTCGGCCAATTTTTGCCCGAAACCAAAACTGCATTTTTTGGATGAAACTGATTAAAACCTAACTTTTAATAGTACTTAAATTTATCTTATATTTTATTTAAAAGTACATGACAATGTTTTGAATTACGCCCTATTATATGGACATTGTCTGAAAATACTAGTATAGATTATGTGTAATTGTTATTAAATTTAAATAGATATTCCAATTTTTTCTCATGACTTATAATTATATTATTCGTTGTATTTGTTATAACGTATCTATTACGTAATAAATATGGTTGAATAACCTTAAAATAAACAATGGATAAAAGAATGAATATGATAATATCAATAATAACTGGATACAAACAGATAGAATCGTCTCAGCGGCTGGTAGTAAGCGAGATCGAGTTGCTGGTATCCGCTGCGCACGACGAGTCGCAGGTGTCGTGCTGCGCACAGGCGCACGCGCGCGGGGAGGAGCGACACGTGTGTGCGCGCGCGCTGCCGCTCAGCGTGTTGTGTGAGTCACAGAATAAGCTATTATCCGCGATGTTCCCAAAATAATTATATATATATTGTCATCATTTTGCAGATCCGCCAATTCTAGAAATTGTCGCAGAAGGAGAGGTGGTAAACAATACAATATCGGTCGTCAGAGGCTCCAACGTGTCTTTGAATTGCAGCTATCGAGCTAACCCTGAAGTGTACCAGCTGATCTGGTTCCACGAGGTATAAACCATTTACAGATACTTTCTTGCATTGAGAGTCCGAGTTATACTTACGGAGTTCTCCATTCACGTTCTCATGATCCTTTGTTTCTATTAGCAGCTAAAATTTTAGGTTTATTGATAAGCTGATTATGTAAATTACCCGCTGTAGCTTGCAGCCTAATAGGACAACTGTTAGTTACTCCTCTGGTTGCAGGAGGAGCTACTGTCGTCGTCGGAGGCGCTGTATCCGTCGCTGTCGGTGAGCGACGCGGGCGAGTACGTGTGCGCTGCCACCAACGACGTGGGCTCCGCCTACAGCGAACCATTACTCGTTGACTTTATTTGTGGGTGCTAGTAATAATAATAATTTTTGTGGTCTGTTTGTGATCGATTTCTGGAGTAACTTCGTTCAGATCGATTATTCGATGATCACTAATGTCATATATTTGTTTGTCAATATTGTAGTTACAATATAAACTGATAAAAAAAAAATTGAGGCTGACAAGTGTAAAACTTTTTGTATTATTACCTTGTCTGTCTGTCCTTGACAATGAACAAAAGCTAGTATTATATATATTACATTACGTTCCATCGTTAATATAATTATTGAACTTTATAAAATAGTCTTATTGTCAAAATTGAAATTATCACAATATATTTAATAATCAATTATCTTGGTTTTTAGATCCTCCCTACTGTGAGGATGTAACTTTAGTGGAATATGGTATCGGCGACGACGTATCCCTGAATCTGACCTGCAAAATCAAGGCCAACCCTGAACCAACGGCGTATCACTGGCTTATGATTAGCGAAATAAACGGAGTTAAATTAAGAAACAACCACACTACTACTTTAGAAACCAAAGACGCTATATTACAATATCAGAGGCCTAATGGAACGAATAGTGAGTAACGAGAATGAACAAATAAGTTAGTGTCGCGGGAATTTTACATAAAAATAACGGCCATAAATAACACCTATACTTACTCAAAATAGCAAACTGTGAATCACATAAACAAATGTCCCTTGTGAAAATCCCACCAAAAAACCTCGTCCTTTGGTTTAACAGGCATAGCCTTCAACCACGAACCACTAAATAAATTATAAAAGATATTTAAAACATAAAATTTATTTATATTAATTATTATTTAATATTAAGATTAACAGTTTTTTTAGCTCTTATATATTGTTGGGGTCTAAACGGAGTTATTGATAATGAGTTAGAAGAAAAACGCTGTTCGTTCATGGTAACTGATGAGACGGTCCCGCGGCCGCCTGTCAATTGTGTAGCTGAGAAGAATATTATGAAGGAGATTACTGTCTCTTGTGAGGAAGGTCATGATGGCGGTTTGCAACAGGTTGTATATTTAAATAAGTATATCTGACTCATATAATCACCATTACCCATACATCAATATACATAAAAATAAAATCTCCCGACCTGTCAATTTAAAAACTATGAGATTTTTTTTTCGATTTCACCCTGTATAATGTTATTGTAGAAAAAAGTTTAAGTGTATAATTTACTATGGTTTTATGTAAATTAAATAAAAACATTTAAGGGTTACTGTTTAAGATGTTGCAGAACGCTTGCTTAAGGAAATAAATAAATAATACAGAAACCTAAGAATACAAACTTAACTTACATTTTATTCTTAAAAAAATCATATCGATTATTAGCATTATTATGAAAAGGGTTCTCTGATAGTATTTACATTGATATATGATTTCCTTTCCAGAAATTTAAGTTTACAGTAAACGATCTGGATAATGACGACCAACTAGTGTCTATCATCAATCAGGAACCGAGGTTTATGATCCAAGAACCGAAGAGAGAAAATTATAAGTTTATTATTATAGCCTTTAACGATAAAGGCGAAAGTGAGATCGTAGAAATAGACAAGGATAGTCTCGTGGATGAAAGCGCAGGTAACAGTTTCGAAAACCAAAACTAATTCGTTGTATTTTACTTACTAGATAAAATTTATTAAACATTGTTTACTAATTTACTAGTTTAGCATAGTCAAAAGGACTAATTGTCATACTTATGGCTTTAACTCACTATTTTTTGGGGTCAATAATTGCTTAGTATATTAAAGTCTAATGACTGCATAGGTAATAAATATAAAGTAACACTCAACAACAGAATAACTATATTATTCCAGGTTCTCTAGAAACAATAAGCGCGACTACGAACATAACGACGCTAGCGCTGTCTTTGTGCGGTGGCGTGGCGTTGCTGGCACTGGCGGCGTGCGGGCTCGTACTGTGCGCGCACGAGAGGGGCCCCCCGCCGCAGGGGGACACATTGTGTGCATACACTGATGGTCAGTAGGGGGACACGCGGCCCGGGCTATCACACCACAGTCGAGTAGAATGACAAATGTTTGAGATTCTTTATTAAGAAAAGTATCTCACATTTAATAATTTTAGAACGAAATATGATATCGAAAAGTTTTTCTTCGGTTGTTAAATTGGTTTAATAAAAAAGCTGTTTTTGTTTTTAGAATCAAACTGTGAAACTTTCCACGATAGTGATGACGGTAGCGAATGTAATGTGCGGCGAACGGAGTCCTTCAGACGAGCTATGACGAAGTATCCGTCCAGAAACTACGATGTACGAAGGACCAGCTCGTTCCACTCCGCGCGGTACATGCACGACCTGCAGGAACATGACACGCCTAAAAGTAACGATACAATCCGCCATAGCGCCAGTTGTAGAGTACATTCACTTCAAAATATCAACAGAAAGAGAGATATGGATGTACTCTGTGACCATCTAGTGATGCATCTTCCTCCTGAAACTGGTTACAATATACCTAAGCCGGTGAGAACTAGAAAAAATTAGAAATAATGAATAGTTTGCTTAGAAAAAAAAAACAACTAATTTAAATTTTACTATATTATACATTTATAATGGTTGATAAGTTTTGTAAAAATGAAATATGGTTTTATTTGCAGATGAACACATTTTATACAATGCCGAGAAAAATGCGTCACAAAGCGAAAGAAATAAGCGATGAAACCTCAGAAATAACGCAAACTTCCGATGGATTCTCGTTACCCCCACCACCAGACGAATTCGGGACTTATCGGGCAGCGACAAGGATTCGCGACATACCAAAGTCAACTCCCACATACACGACGATTATAAGACACGATACAAGTAAAGACCCGAAGTATATCATGAACTCTTCGATCAACACTGTTGGTCTACCCACTGTTAGTGGAACACACAACAGCGTGTACTCTTACCCTGAGGATGACCAGGTAAAGAATAATCCCTTCGACGAATCCCCTTAATAAAATTATTTCTTTAAGGACGGAAGAAGATATATCGGAATTAACACTCCCTCAGCTAAACTTTAGCTAATACTTAGCTATACTAATCATTTAAGTTCTTTAAAATATTTTTACTTAAATTTATAATAAAAATTTGTTTTCAAGGACTTTCAAACCTGTGGAATATCAAGTAAATATACATATATTTAATAATTAAGATCTCGTTAATAGGTTTTCTAAGCATGTAATAAAACTAGACAATTTAAAGATTATTTATTTACAAAAATAGAAATTACATAGGTTCGTAGTTCACATTTATAATTTACATGCACTAGATTGTACTAAGTAGCTCATATATTCAAATGTATATAGCACTTATATTAAGCATTCAAAAAATAATTTATCACTGCCGGAAAAAAATAGGAGTGGAATTTTATTACTGTATAAATACTTATAACAAAATATGATCTGTAATTGTACTGTAATAGCATTTAATATATTATTGATAACCAAATTTGTTTTATTGTTTTCAAAACTAGATTAATTAAGATAATAAAAAAGGAATATTTACTAAAAAAATGTTGCAAATAAAATTGCTGAAACTTGATTATGGTAAATTAGTTTTCTAGTTTAATCCATACGATCTAGATGCGCCTGCGCAACTGTTAGCTTATCTATTAGATGTTGTGTATTTGGGCGACTCTGAAATAGATTATATATATTTTAATTAGAGTATTATACTGATAGATTGCAATATCTAGATTAATAGTATAAAGGTTGTTTGTTTGAGGTAACCATGTGTGTGTGTGTGTGTGTGTGTGCGTGTGTGCGTGCGTGCGTGCGTGTGTGTGTGTGTGTGTGTGTGTGTGTGTGTGTGTGTGTGTGTGTGTGCGTGTGTGTGTTTCTACATGTGGATGCGCATGTGTTGGGGTGTGCGCGTATGTGTGTTTGAGTGCGTGTGCGAGCGGGTATGTGTCTGTACGTGTATATTTGTACCTGCAACGCGGATAGCGCCGCCTCATGCAGGTCCTTGCACCGCGCGAGTGCTCGGCGGCGCGGCGCGGGCGGCAGCGGCGCCAAGTCTGCGCGCGCGGCGCTCAGCAGCAGCGCGGCGCACGCACACACGTGCGATTCGTCACCACAGCCCAGCCATACGCGTTCGTTCACACTCACCAGCCTGGAATAGCAGCATTATTACAACTTGTGGAACTTAGCATTGCACTGATAGTTTAGATAGATCGATTGTGAGAGCTTACCTTATATAAATATCTAAAACTTGCTCCAGTGATACTCCGATGCTCAATATCGCTCGGAACACCATGCTCTTATCAGCTTGCAACTTGCAGTTCATTATTTCTAATTGACGGACAATGAAATCTGAAATGATTATTCAATTTATTAGTGAACGAAGGGGCACAAAGAAGTTTCATTAATACATAAGAGATCTCTTGATATAGATAAATTATACAATGTGCAATATATGTATATTTTTTAGAGAATTTATTATAAAATTTCTGGTAAATAAATAAATAAATTGTTTAAACTTACATAGTGGGAAACAATGCCCGGTATTAACGTATTCCCGGCCGAGCGTAGTCAACTTGCTTAGGACGGAAGCCAATCTTTCATCGGGCGTTGGCAGGTTACGAGCGACAGCCTCCGCTTCAGCCAGAATGTTGCTCCAAATATTTTCTACTAGTAATGCGTCATTATGACCAGAACATTGTACTATTGCTAGCTTACACTCCCATAGGTTGTAGCGATCGGCGTATTCTTCATACAGCTATAAGAAAAGTATATTTTATTTCTACCAGTCTATTCATCGCAATTCAATGATGACATGTTCGTTTAATAATTAGATAATAGGGATATAGATTGTTAATTTCAAGAATGTGTATATACTTCACAAGTCATTCTATGACATACCGATGTCTATTTTATGCCAGGGTGTAGTTTGGTTGTTTCTGCAATTTTCAGATTTTTTCTAATGTTCTGAACTAGTGTTTAAAAACAAAAATGTATCACTGTCCGAAGTAATGTGTTAACATCTGTCATAAAAATAACAGAACGAATATCTACCTCAGTTTTGATAACAGAAAACTGGCAGCTTTAATTTCTTTCTAAATATTACTCTCATAAAAGATTGTACCATCCTCTTGTACACATCTCTAAGTGTCATGCATAATGTCACCGACAGACACGGGAAACAGCATACAAAAGCCATCGACCTGCGTGATCTCCAGCAGCTCGTCGTCGAGGTGCTGCAGCAGGTGTCGCGGCGCGGATCGCAGCGCAGCGCGCACGGCGGCCTGCACGCGCGCCACCTCCGCCGCCTCCTCCAGGCGACGCAGCAGCTCCGCGCCGCCCGCCGCCCGCGCGCCCGCGCCGCGCACGCACACCACGCCCGCTGACACCCACGACATGCGCTGCGACAGCGTGGCGCCAGTGCTGCACAGTATCGTTAAACATATACTATACAACTAAAGTATCTAAAATCAAAATCTCGGCGTGGCGTCCAATAATCAAATAGCTTATACATTTGGTGGTCACACATGTATTCTCGTAAGGATTGTAGTCGATAGATTAAAATTTCATTTAAATATATCATAAATAAACGATAAAATTGAACCATGAAATCTTTATTGAAATGTTACCCTGGCTTAGTGGCGAGTCCCTCTAGTACGTGAGCGGCTGCCAGGTGGTCGCCGGCCTTCTCCAGCACCTTCCACAGCAGGTCCAGCAGCAGCAGCGCGGCGGGCGCGGGCGAGCTGCGCGCCGCCGCCGTCAGGTACGAGCGGAGCGACGCGGGCGGCGCACCCGGCAGAGACAGCAGCTCTGAGCACGTACATACTTTAGTGACGTACTCATTGTAACGATTATCCAAATTTTATAAATACCTCACCTGATCCTAAGTTCTTTGAAACCAGCCACTCGTACACCGCAACGTGTAACAGTTCATCGTCTCGACACAGGCAGTCCCAAACCAATTTCCTTCCCTACAACAAATAAATATAATTAACAAAACAACGCTTTTGACAACTACCTCGAAAACTTATTTACCAAAGACTAAGAAATAAGTAAACTAAATTTTGCGGTATTTTATATTACATTATATTTAAAGCCACAAAATATAGAAATTCTTCTAAGTCTTGCATCAACCAAGCCACTATTTCGCATTGTGTGAAATAGAGCTCAATACATTAAGTGTTGAGTGTTACAGTTGGTGCTACACTCGACGGTATTACTATTTGATACACAATTGTGGCTCCACCTGGTAGTTGTCATCAGAAGGTACATCTGCAGCGGGCGCGCCGGCCTCCGCGCTGTGCTCGTAGAGGCGCTCTAGCGACACGCACACCTCACGGTACACCTCCATTCTGGGACAGGCAGCTATTGCTTAGACTTATTGTAATATAGACATAAAGATTCAGAATATAACAAAAGTTTTCTTAACTATCCCTAAAGGAAGATTTCTCTTTTTAATACTTTATTTTTAAATAACTTTCTTATTCTATTTGCGAGTCGTAAACATACATTTTATATTAATGGATTATCAAATGTAAAATATTTTTCTCAAATCCAATAAATAGTTCCAGATATTATTATTATTAGTTCATTAAAAAAAAATCTAGTTTACACAAGTACTACACATTTAAATAAAACTATTTTACGGATATAACTCGCGTCTATTTAACCCGACGTTTCGAATGCTTTGCAGCAAACGTGTTCGCGGTAAGACGAGGTGTCTGTCGGCGACAGAAACGGAATGTCGGATTAAATTAAAAAATGTTAAAATAAACGCGAATTATATCCATAAAATAGTTTTATTGAAATTTGAATTCAATAGCCAGATGAGTATATAGATTACATTACTTAATAATGTACCTCCTATAATAAGCTAAATGGCCATCCCTGTCCTGTGAAGGCTGGTCGCTCTTGTAGTAGTAAACAGCTTTGTCCTGGGGGTCTAACTTGCTCGCACAAGCAACACACAGTTCAACAACACCACTGTAAAAACCGGCTGATACCAGTTTCGAACAGACTAGAGGTAAGTTCACATTTGGCGCCACATCCTGGAATACATATATGATTCAACAATAATTATTGAGAGAAAGTTTAAATTCTTTAAAATCAATTTACCTTGCAAAGTTTTAACGCTTGATGTAACATTTCTTCACGTTCTGCTTGATTCTTTTGTTGTTTAGCGAATATTAATAATTCATTAGCCTGAAAAAATAAATTAAATATTAGTGTATATATACTTTTAACACATATTTTTAATAGTAAGATAAATGCTTCGACCTCAACTAATATTGGCAATGTAGTGTCGTTTTAGTATGTATGTATAGGCCAAAAATCACTTTTTCTGGAGAGGCGGACCTGGTCACGTGGATTATTTGTCGTGGTGGTTGAGTGTGTGTTATAGAGGTGAGATTGTGGTTATGTACAGCATGTAAGCGAAGTGTATCAGTGCCGACCTTGTTTTGCCACACTGATAATGTGGGCCGTCTACATGATGACGGCCATATCACTTTGCCATCATTGGCTCCGACATACATTATATAAATGATTTACTTACTTTAGAACAAGTAGCATCTTCTTGTCTATATAATGTAGGGCAGAGTTGTCTTAATTTTTGTGAGATACCGTCAACCGATGCATTGTCTCGTAAGTAACCCGCTACGAGAGACCCTAGAAGCAGGCATGCTACTTCCTGTCCACCAACTAACAATTCCCTAAAAAAATAAATATTTATATAACAAAGTAAATACTATAAAATATTGTGAAGTCTTTTAGTTCACTGTTCTTATAATATAAAAGTTAGGTAGAAATAGAAAATGTACCTAAAGCTGGCTGCTTGTAAAGCACTCTGTTGTTCAGGAGGAAGACTCGCAGCTATTACATGGAACTGATGCTCACACAGCACTTTCCATAGACACAACATCTCTATTGCCATAGCTGGAACGAATACAATTGATATAATAATATATCCTTATAGCCATCACTTTACGTGAAAGCAGTATATATATATATTTTATTTGTTACTATATATATTAAGATAAAAACTTACTTATAAACATCTTCAAAGCATGTAAAGAAGCTTGTTCCTCTGTGTGTGGAGGAGCACCCACTCGCTGCATGAATGCTGATACTCGTTGCAACTTCTTGGCTATGTAGGCACAGTCTTCACCCGTTACTTTACTTGACATCTTTAATAAATAAAAAAATAAAAAGAATAGTTATTATATATGTAAAAACCTGAACAAGTGCTAGGCGGATTTGTCGTCCTAGAGTTCCCTACAAATTTATAGGTTATAAGTAACTAAGCTTAACAAATTATTCTATAGCTAATAGTGTATGTAGCTTTGGCAGTAATTACAGGTCTTTAGACGGGAAAGTGATAAAATTTCCGTCTCTTACGAGGTACAGAATTTTAAAACTAATAATGTCTTATTCTATTTACTCACAAATTCCTTGTTATCTGGGGTCATTGATTTCGTGACACATTTCAAATTCCAAATAGGACACAAAATTCTTCCTACATAGATATACATTCCATTGTGTTTTGCACTATACTCTACTTGCAAGGGAAAATTTTCTCTTTGCTGTTGTGTAACATTGCCTATAAACGATGATTGGTTGAATGCTGTGGGACTCATTATATTTTGTTGGAAGGATGGCATCATAGATTGATTCTGTATGCCCATAGATTGGTTCATTTGTGGTTGTGGATATGACTGGTTCAATTGCCCCATCTGTATTTGATCATGTGGTCTGGTTGCCATCGGTGTCGATACTTGGCGTGGTGAAAATTTCGGGGAATCTGTATAATTCGAAAAGAATGATAAGAATAAATATTTACAAAATTACAATAATTATCAATTCCCACATTACTCAATAAGCCCTTCTTGTTTCGCGGTGGGTTACACTAACATTGTTACAATGATCATACAATGAATGGTTCCAGGTACCATAAAAATTGCTCGGTCAGCATAGGGTTCCAAACCATCTAGCTATAGTGTGCAAAATACTTTTGGGTATATATAAATAATGTAAAACTCACTAATGGATGGCATCTGTGATGTCTGTGGGTACATGGGTCCAGGCGCCACCTGGCTGCCGTACAGGAAGAATGCTCGCGCCGCCCACTCGCTCACGGCCGGGTCGCCGACGTCCTCACACGACAGGTACAGCGCACATGCACACGCCTGCTCCACGCCGTGCAGCTGAGGAATGAGAGGAATTACAGTCATGAACCAAATGATTAGTAGGTGATAATAATATTAGTTCTAAACTCGAATTCGATAGTTTGCGTACGAAACCAATAATATATCCCTTGAATTATTCGTGAGGTTATAGAATTAAAAACAGCCTAATTTCAATACAAATTTGAGAATCTCTCAAACATCTAGGACCCATCTCATGAAAGATATAGAATCCTACGTCTATGAGCACAATGCGCCGTCTCAAGATGCTGTTAGGTATGTACCTGGAACATGTCCTTGACGGGCTGCGCGTCAGGTCCCCTGTGGTCCCTCAGCAGCGCGCGCAGCACGTCGGGCGCCGCCCCCGCCCGCAGCACGGCCGCGCCCCACGCGCTCACCACCGCCCAGCGGGACGAGCTCCACACCTCTGGATGAACACACGAACAATGTTACCGACCAAATCATAATAATATATTATTTGCCAATATAACTCACTAAAGATTATATACTATCCGGCTACACTAAAGTCAATACCATCGATATTTGTCTGACTATTTTCCAACCCTATCGGGGTCTACATGCATGAACTAGGCAGAATCGGCGTGGCACTGCGATTCCATCGTGCTCATTTCCATAGTACTGACATGACCATAGCTAGATAATTATATTTAACAGTAAGAATGAATCACAAGTTTAAATACAAAAATGGTAACCTCTCTTAGCAAGGAGCGCAGGTGACAAGAAATCAGAGTGTGCAGGTGGTAACGCAGTCAGCGCCCAGGCTGGCCCGTCCAGCGCCAGTGCTGTGTGTGCTTCGCTGAAACCGGACGCAGATAGAGCACGCGAGAGACACCACAGGGACTCCGCCTCCCCTCCACCCGACGAACACACCATTACCAGTGTACCTGTTATTAAATTTAAAAATAAATCAGTTGTAACCTATAAAGTAGATCCACTAAATACAAAATAATATTTAAAACTCAATCTTCTAAAAATAAATCAACTTACCATTATCATATACTGCACTGTGGACTTGTTTGGGTTTCAATACTGAAGCATTGGGTGTAAAACCTGGTGGCAGTCTTACATGAAGTAAGGCAAGGTACTGTGGTCTCTGGAGCCCACCTTGATTTACACTGGCAAAAAAGTGACACAAATTTATGTTAAAAGCAAAAAAACATTATAGCAAGCATAAGCAAGATATAACTACAATTTTAACTCAAGCATTTTATTCTTAAAAATAAAAAAAAACACTTACTCTCCGCTTCCCACACTAAAATATAATCTGGCACCAGTTTGTGTCACAGCCACTAAATTTAGATGATCAGACTCCGACTCTTCAACTGCTGATATAGCAATCACTGGCTTAAAATTACTTGCTTCTAATGTTCTGTAATAATAATTAAGATTTATCCACTTTTTTAAATAATAAAAAAATCTATAATATTAAAATTGTATGTATGTATTTACTTGACAATATCTACAGATGATGATACAATTTTTCCTTGGCTAAGTCTTACAACTTTACTTAAACCATCACCATCACTGCCTAAATCAAACACTTCTATACAACCCTTTTCACTTAGAGTATAAAGAATGTGACGGGAGTTATCAACTTCTATTTTAACTATGGGATCCTCATCATATAATGCAGCATTGAGGAATGACGGAACAAGGAATGATAGTGCACTGGTTGAATGATTAACTTTTTTACAATGTTTCCCAAACCATCCCAATTGTGCCTGAAAAAAAATAATTAAATAATATATTTTTTTAATTTAAATAGATATATTTTATATATTATTATTCAACATACCTGGTAAGTTATTTCATACAAGCAGCCGTCTTTTCCACCCATGAATATTCTGCCTTTAGCTGTGGATTTTACACATAACATGGAAACACCATCTGTTGGTAGGACAAACACAGGCTCGGGCACAAGATGTATTTCTTCAAGCTCGGCAGTGCCATCTTGTTTACTACTTGAAAAAGTGACACCTAAAAAAATTACAATATTTTGAAATAACTTTAACCTACTCACGCTTAGGATTAAATTCCAGAAATGTTACTATATTAGAGATTATATTTTCTTTATATGGTCTTTTAAGTTTAAAAATAACAAAACTTACCCAACACTACAATCTCAACTGTAGTGGTAAGGACTAGTAAGTATTTGACAAAACTTTGAAAGACACCAGCCTTAGGCTTGACAAGTCCCACACTAACTATTGTTTCCCCTAAACCATCAAAGTATGCTACATCACTCCCATGCTCGAAGGCCCATACATAAATATTACTGTCTATAGCAAGCCAAACTCGGCTTATTTCTGGAAAAACTCCCATGAGACAATGACATTGCATATCTGAGAAATATGATAAGGCAAAACATTGTTGGATGAAACAAATACAAGGGTCATACAAATAAACAAGAAATATGAACCACTTATATGTTATGTTAAGTATTCACTCAATCTTTACTAGTATTGTAAAGCACTAAAATTTATTTGTTGGTTTAAATAAAAATCTTTGAAACTACGGCATAGGTTTGAAAAATATTTTTGTTTATTGACAGGCAGGTTCATGAGGAGTGCTATAGTCTATCTGGCATTGCGGCACTACTCTTAGTAATAAAAGTAAATAAAATAGTTCACCTGGAGGTAGAACTGTGAGTAACAGCTAGAAAAATATAAAAGGATACGAGCAAAATGTTCCATTATCTCTGGAGGTAAAGGAACCTTGTTTATAATTTTCAGTAGAGATAAATTTGGGTGGTTTAGCAAAGATGCCAAATTTCTGTAATCTCCTGCATTTAAGCCACTGCATGTTGGACTTCCTTGTGTGGCTATACCAGTTATCTAAAAATTAAGAACTCATTAGTAAACTTTACTACACATTTAAGGAATAATTGTCAACCTAAACTCATGAAAAGCAATGACATACCTCAAGAAATGAAGGGCGGGAATTATCGGCACTGATGTACCGATCGAGAGTACAACCAGCAAGTTCTAGACATTCGAGTTGCATTTTTGGGGCGTCGGGTTGTCTAGGTCTTTCAGTATCACTTATTACACTCGGCATCTAAAATTAAGACTCATTGAAATGTTTTAAAAATATTTAAAACATTATTATGAATTAACATAAACAGAGGTTATGTATACATCACTGTCAAAACTAGTCTCATATATGTCAATTAATATTTTATTTCGTAAAACGTAACTTACCTCGATAAAAACTTTATAATAATTTCAAGCTTAAAAACCACCACCTAAGAGGTACTAAATATATTAAATAGTTCAAAACATGCCCAACTATATTTATTAATATTTTTAAGTGCAAAATTGGACACTAAATCGTAAATTATTACTATATTTTGTTACATGAATAATCCTATTCGTTTGAAAATAGACGGTTGGCGCTTGCGCATTTTTCATAGACTAATAAATAAAGATCTCTTAAGCACAGACTATAAGAAAAAAAAAAAAGTATTTTCTAAAAGTACATACAATAAAAGTCTAATATTGTATACTAAGATTAAATTAATAATATAATATAATTCATTTAAGGGAAAAGTAAATATATTTATTTTTTTCTTTCTAATTAATAAATATATTTGCCTGGTAATTTTTGGAATATTATTTAGTTTACTTTTTAGTTGTTTCCAAATAATTCGATTAACATAAAAACATTATTGTCTGTGTATTTTAATCGTTAGAATAATATTAAAACTTATGATTACTTATTAAATTACAAAAAGAAATCAAGGTTAGTATTTCTAAAAAAGTTTTAGGGTTATTAAAAACCCATACACGAACTTCTCCCCCAAAAACTTTTCTTTGACTAATTCGACAATTAAGTTACCTTCTGTTACTGGGGTAGTTACATGGGTGTTAGACATTACCTTCAAATTGTCCAAGTGCAGGATGCACTTTTTGGGATTGAGTTTTGAGTCCCAATTTAAAGTCATTGAGCTTTGTAGATGTGGTAAACAGTTGACACCACGTATTAATCTTTCACCTCTCTGTATGGTATTTTACCAAAAGTTATTATTATCGTTCTTGAAGAATAAGACGCTTATTTTTCATTGATCCAGCGTTGTATATTCAAGTGGGACAGCTTTAAAGTCGTTAGTAGAACTTTAATAACTGATATTTTCAAGCAGCTCTGAAGTAATATCGTCTTCGCCTTGCTACGTGTTGTTCTTTAACCAAGGCATTTTTCAAAGCCTTTTTAATCACCTGTAACCTTATGTCTATGATATAGTCGGACTAATGTTAAATGAGATCGTCTCGTGTTTTCAGGTGAACAACTAAGTAAAGGTTTGATAAAAAAAAGCCTGAATTACTAATTTTTCCCAATGTCTTGGATTAAAAAGTAACTGAGACTTCATTCTTCCTTTTTTAGCTTTGACAAACGGATTTGCATAATTACCAATTTTTTTGCAAGTTTTGCAAAATTTAAGCTTCCGGTTACGGTTCCGGTTCCGGTCACGGACTTCCGGTTATAAGTTTTCGAGGTTGTAAATATAAGCGATATACGGCCGAAGCGCCGACTTTATCAGAACGATCCAATTTAAAATTATTATTCGGCCCAATTATTAACTGGTTAGAATCCTGGACATGGGCTTTTGTATGTTGTAGCGTAGGTGAAAGTATCTTAGCAATGGGCTTAGACAATTCATAAGTTGGCGTATCAATCTGGCTAACAACAGGACGCAATGGCGTGTCTTTCTTGTGTATGCATCATATGTATTATTGGTAACCCCAAAAATACATATGTTGCCAACATTTATATGGACCTCGAGGGTTCTTCGCTCTGCTCCAGCTTTACCTAAGATCTATATGGTACGTAGATGACACTTTCACAATAGTAGTTCAAAACTCAACATTTGATTATCTACAACATCTTAATTCCGTTAATAGTAAAATCCAGTTTACTATGAAATGGCAAGCAAATAACTCTTTATCTATACTCCATCTGTATTAAGACTCCTGAGGACACATTAGGTCACACTGTGTATAGGTAACCACACACTTTCATAGTGATGATTGGGAGTTTGTGAATTTACAATATAGAAGCCGCGCTCGTGAACATAAATATATATCTAAAATGATTTAGGGAATTGACCTAAAAACACACCCTAATTTCAATATAGAAGATTTTTGGAATATATCAAAACCTGAGAACCTGTCATGAAAAGTATTAAATCCCACGTTCGTGAACACAAAGACACAGGTAGTGCGTTTTGTGTGCATCCCAAAGCTTATGATCGAACACCGTTGGAAGTAGATGACAAATTAACTGACTTACTGAATGATAAATACATATCGTCTTTCTGCGAACAAGCTTGGTGCAAAATTATTCGAAACATCGGGTTAAAGTAAATTAAGAATGTAATAATAAGCAACTTAAATCCGTTAATTTTTAAACTTACATAAAAAAATAACAAGCATTAACGGTTAAATAATATTAACCGTCTCGTTTACTTCAAATTGTCACTTACAAAGTTGAAACGTTATCTCACTTTCAAAGTTACAATGAGAGCCGATCAGTGCGTTCAGGATAGCAAAGTACGGAACGAAATTGAAATATAAATTAAAAGGTCCCGAATTCGTAAGCGAAGTTTCGGAATGTCAAGAGACAAAAGCAAAACACGAAGTTGCATTGCCAATAGACCCCCAGAAGTTTGCCGTGAGAACGGGATGCCACAAAGTATCGCGTAGTCAACCGTTTGTCATGTGCTACGAAAACATTACGATTAAGACATATCGGGGGACCCTCCTTCGTTTAGTAGACTTATATAACGAGCAAGTACTCGAAAGCCTGCTGAACGAAAATGGCCAAAGACCCTTTTTAGTTAGAAGCTATTTTCAGACGTAAATATTTTAATGTGTCCAGTCCATTTAGTAGAGAAGTACCGCGAAGGGTGCTAAAACCTGAATCTAGGAGACCATGGGTTTTGCCCTAAATACAACTCCACCAAATTTGTTTTTTGGAAGAAGACGGAAAGAATTTGCCAATAGTATATATGCTAAGGCTTTAAAGCCCATAGTTATGTTTAAAAGGTTCCTACCGCGCCCTTGTCTGAGAAAAACCAAGAAGAAGAAGAAGAGAAGATATTATTTTATTTACTTAATAAAATGATATTTACTTTATAAAATATGATTGGAGAAATACAACAATCTTGTAATAAACCTATATTGTAACTCAGATATAGAATGAGTTTTGGTAGATGTTATAGAAATTTTTGAGTTTGAACAATGCAATTATGTTGCTAAATACAGTAGGAACATCATCAATTGCTATCAACAACCAACCAACGTGACGCAAAAACGTTCTTTAAGTGTAAGTGTGTATGTGTCATTTATTGTATCATAAGTTTATAAAAAGATTAAAAAATTCCAAACTCAAGAATGTCAGTTTAGCAAATATTTCCAAAACAGTATTATTAGGACCATTAAAGCTGTTGCTTGAAGTCTTGACTTTATTCTTGATTGCGTATTTAAATAAATATAATCTAGTTCAACAAGTAATCTATTTGCCAAAAATCGTGTGTTTGACATTTATATTGTGATTCATGAACTGACCTTCCAATGAACCGAAATAAGTTTGTCTAACGACAATCATTTTTTTGAGACTTCAAAAATATCGTCACTGATTAAATGAGGAGTTGAGAAAGGTAAAATAATTGATAGAGTACTTTTTGGGAATGCCAAAAAAAAGCCAATGACAATGTACATCTGTTTATATATTTTTTGCAAATACTAAATATTTTGTAAATAATATGTTACAGAGAAAGTAAGATATATAAGTAAGTATTTAAAATTTATTGCTGCCAAAAATAGCTACTTATAGCTATCCTGCTACTTTTTACAAGTTTAATTTTTTTAAATTTGAGAAAGTCAACAGGCGGTACTTTTTGAAACTTTTAACTGTAATCTCAAGGTTTAAGTGTTTTGTATATTTTATTTGGAATAATATAAAAAATATACTCTGGTTTCTCCCCTTTTCTAATATTATTTTAAATACATCAGAAATTACAAAATAAAAACGTGGCATTCATGGTTTTTATTATGTGTGTTCAACCGTAAAATTAAGATTCAAATCTCAGTAGGAAATGTTTTTTGGTCTTATTAAATTAAACCAAACAAGTATTAAAAACCAACAAAAATACAATTATTATGCATATAATATGCATAAGAATGTGTAATAAAATAATTATAGACTTTTATGCGTGTATTTATTATTTATTTTACGGACAAAATTAAAACAAAAAATAATGATTAATGACAACGAAACAATAGTTGTTAGTATTTTTATTATATAATATGTGTGAATTAAAGAGGTTCTCAGCTACTTTTATAAATCTGGTGCTTACGATCTATAATGACATTTTGCACTTTATTACTGTATATAACAAATTAAATGACTTTTTATTACGCTTGTAACTTTTTCTGTAAATTCGGATCTCAGCTTCGAATTTTAGACTGACTGTATATTGAAGAAATTTTCGACAATGTATTTTCTAAGCTTGTTAGCATTCCATGGATTCAACGACCATGGGTGTCAGACATCTGGTCGGGCCCATCGCGTCGTAAGGAGAGAAGTGCATGCAATACCTGGGTTTAGCATTCCAGATGGAGGTTTAATAGGCTTCATTAAAATGCTTATACATGCTCATCTTCATTGTGTGCGCTCCTCTTTCTGACTAACAACATTTGAAACAAACCTACCATGACGACTTCGAACTACGTTCTAGAAATTACCTAATGATGGTTGGTAGTAGGTTATAAAGAGTTATCGCTGTTATTCCTCTCGCTCCCACTTCTACGGTGTACAACTTAACTATAAACCTATTCCTGGTCAGTTCGTAATACTTGTGTATTTTAAATGTGTGATCTATGGGGATGTTTATTCCCTATATTACATCAATATAACGTATGATTACAAGTTTTCAAAAGCGAATAAAAAATAAACAAAAATATTGTATTATAATTTATTTAACATATTAAAAATTAATGAAACTTCAAAGAACGTTACTAATTTTTAGCTTTAGAAGTTCATGAGAATTATTTTTAATTAGTTATAAAAACTCTTCATTTATCAATAGCTTTCCTTGCGGATTGTCAAACACTTGTCCATCTGTGTACACGAGTTGACCTCTCACGTAGGTTTGCATTACTTTACCCGTTAGCACTCTGTTCATGTACGGACTTATCTGAAATAATATTTATTTAATATTATTAATAAATATGCAAAAAAGTAATAAACTAAACTATTAACAATATAGTTTAGTTTTTTTTCTTTTTGACTGTCTTTAAACATTTTTTAATAAATATTTTTATATTACTCAGTTATATATTGAAGAAATATTAAAATTATTATATATTAGTTAAATAAATACAAAACTAATCTCTGATCAATATAGATTAGTTTTTTCTTTTTTCTTTTTTTTTATTATATTTCCAAACGTAAATAATTTCTAATTATTTCGGTACATTTAAAGAAATTATATAATATCTATAATTATTACTTTGACTTTAGAATATTAATATAAAGATTATTGAAAAATGTACTTTAAGCAACAATAAAACAATGTCTTATAAGAAATATAACTTCAACAAAGTATTTTTTGTCATAAATACCTTGTTCTTATAAAATATGACGTCAGGTGTGACGATGAACGAGGCGTTCGGATCAAAGAAGATAAGGTCAGCATCAAGACCTGGTTTCAAGGCTCCTTTCTTGTGCTGTAAGCCAGCTAGATGTGCTGGTCCCGACGATAAGTAGTGGCTTACAGTGTTAAGACTGTATCCACGTGCCTTGGCCTGGGTCCAGAATAAAGAGAGACCTTGAAAGAAGTATTATTATTATTATTAGAAGAGTTATGTTAATCATCAGACCTTTTTCTCATACATTCAACTTTTCCAAGTGGAAATAAGACCATTATTTTTATAACCTTATTCGAGATAAATCTAAATTCTTGTACTAACAAAATAAATACAATCAGCGACCGACAACACTTATATGAAAATCCATATCTGTTATAATTTAGCGGCAAAATAAATTACTATGTGCTCGTGTAATTTAAAAATGACATGTTCTTTTACTATATTGCAACCAAGGAGATAATTGAATAAAGGTTTTATTTAAACTAATGAACAATTTGGCGCGTGAAAAATTGTTATTGTTTGTTGTTCGTCATTAATTTTAAAAAGTAATTGTTGTAAAATATTGAGTAATGAGTTTAAGTGAAGACAATAGGTGAACTTAGTTGAACGCCACGTGAAATTCGAGAGTCCGCAAGAGTCTTAATGGAAAACTTGTTGCCACCAAAATCGAAAGAAGACTATTCGAAAGCGAATGTTTTTAAATTTTACTTAGTTTTAATTTCCCCACGTTATTTGAGTTGATTTGTATAGATATTAAACATTGTTTAAACTTTTTAAATGATACTTGAGAAGATAAAGACAAAAGTGATTTTTAAATTTATTACAATTAATAAAGCGAACTATACATTTGAACTAAATCTTTACATTAGTTACTAAATAGGAGCTAATTAAGTAAAGAATTATGTGTAGTTTAGTTTAATATTTAATCAACTAACAAAACATTATTAAAATTAAATAAATAAAATAATAAATAAAATACAAAAACTGCCGTTTAATCATTGATGTCCGGGATCAATTTACATAACTTTTGAACTTTATTTTTTTGATAAAATGATAATAAAATCACACCATTATTTTTTGCTAAAATGATAATGAAATCACACCATTATTTTTTTCCTAAACTGATAAGTTTAAATGATAATGTCTTTATAATTTATATACAATTATATAATACTAGGTCCGCCACGATTCACGGTGGAGCTGAGCGAAGCATTGTTGCTGAACTAGTTTCATATACTTGTAAACTTTGCCAAGTAAATTGTGGCAATAATATTAAGACTAATAAGAACTCGCGCGTGCGATTTCAAAACGTTCCAGATGTTAACACTTTGACCATTTCATAAAAAACTACAATCACAATAAGCCACTTACCAAATTGTACTGATGATATTCCACCCCAAGCAGTCATGAAGTTAGGTCCTTTTAACTCTTGAACAGATGGAGAGTGGTCAGAAGCTACTAAATCGATTCTTCTATCCTTTATGTATTCCCAAAGTCTTTGCTACAAAAAATGTCCGACCATAAATATACTTATTTTCCTACTTTTTTCTTTTTAAACTTGCGTGATCTATGATTACTATTATATTTAATTATCTGGCTCTACTTGTGTGAACGCTATGATATGGAAATTTGACCGATTAGTTTCACAATTTGACATTGAGATTTTGTCTTGCTCCGAGCTCATGAATAAGGGCCTCAAGTGGGTACGAAAATATTCGGAAAAATTGTCATATTATCCACGTAAGCACAGATGAAAAGAATATATTCTTTTCCTACTATGTATTTGTAGAGCATTATAATCTTACAGTATGAGAAATATGAAAAAAAACTGTACCTTATTAGCATTATTTCTAATAGGAGGTGAGCATTTGAACTCTGTGTGTCCAGGGGGGATTTCCTCTGAGCTCAGGGTTAGATAATGATGGCAGGTTTCTGCTGTGACTCCTCCACGCCAGCGTGTTGATCCACTTCTCAGTCTTTCTTCTCTAGCCTTTTCTAAGATAGGGATGACTCCTTCCGATGACACGTGTACAATATGGACATGGACGCTTCAAGGACAAACAATATATAATAAAAAAAACAATTTGTTTTGTCTATATCTTCTAAAATATTGTCATCAGGGCTTTATCTCGAGTGTATAGTAACTAGCGACACTTCGCGTTTATTAAACAGATATTTTAGGAATTTCGAAACCTATGAGAGGTTTTATTTGATTCAATTTCATTATAAAATGGAAGTCACTCAATCTATACTGTGAAAATATACTGGTATTTTACTGATCAGTCAACTTTTCCTAAGTAAAGTCAACTCTTATTAACATTTAAATTCCTGTAATAGAACTGAAAATAAAACTATTTTTAAAGAGCTTACTCGCGTATAGTTATAATTGAATGAGTTAAAAATTGTTTAATTTTAAATATGTACTTGAAAATCTAAGAAAATGCTACATTATTTGTCTCATTAAACTGAATTGTCTCATTAAACTGAAGTTTTGGTTATTTTTTAATGATTCAATACTTCTTACTCGTATTTTGAAATATATCTTGCAAGTAACTTTGCAGCTTCCAGTTCTGTCTGTGGCGGTCTAGAATCAAGATAGGTGTTGTACAAGATAGGATCTGAAACGGGAAGTGTTCATTAGAAATAATTAAATATTAAAAATAATAAATTTGATAAAATTATTAATCTATTATATGAACAACAAACGATGACGTCAGATGAATGAAAACATTGAATAATAGATAATGATGTTTTTAATATATTTATATTAAACATATAATTAGTATATTATATGAATGTTAATATTATAAAGCGGAAAAGTTTGTTTGTTTGTTTAAAAGCGATAGTCTTCAAACTACGGAATAGATTTGAAAAATAATTTCTGATATAGTGCAGGGATGGTAAATCTTTTTTGATGTTCGTGCCACAAAGACAAAAAAAAATAAAAAGGTAACATGCCACAATAAAATTTCATTCGAAATGTGAGCATCGTGAAAAAATACGTAAGTATAATTAAGTAAACAAATAAAAACAATTCTTCTTTAAATATTTTTTATCAATCAATGTTTTACAAATATTTTGTGTTTGTGTGTGCCATCAAAACTTTCAGCGTTACCATACTGCTTCTTAGTTATATTAATAGTAAATAAAATCGTTATTTGACAGGTGGAACCGCTAGTAATAGGTAGTATAATATTATAGAAGATAATAATTTTATTTTATTTTAATGTTATTTCCTTAATTTGTTTCATTTTTATCTGTTTTATAGTTGACCTAAATATCAGAATAAAACACGTTTTTTAATAAATTTGGAGGCTCTGTCAGCACGGATTGTAATCATGATATAAAATTCAAATTTTATTTTTCTATATGTTTTAGTATTTATAAAAAGATTAGAACGCATGTATTACAAATGAAAAAAAATAAATTAGATTTAATATAATAACTATATATGTATGTTATGTATAAATAAGTTTTAGCAGCATATTCTAAATATCAGTTGAGATAAAATTTCGATGCGTGTTCAAAACATGATAAAAAAACAAAAAAAATGGTTTTTAATATTTTTGTTTGTTTGTCCGTTTATCTGTTTGCACATAAAATCTTAGGAATATCTAATGAGCATAGGTTATTACAACGTATAAGTGTCAATGCCATAACTCTTTTCTGAGATACATATTGTGCACTTTATATTTAAACCAGTCTATATATTATGATATATATTATTTTTATTATAAACGCTTTATATTATTAAAAACTTGAACGAAAATAATGCCTTTTGTTTTGATCAGAAAAAATAAACAAGGATTCTCAATTCCTAGACAAGACTATGAAAGGTTTTCAAATTAAAGACTTTTAACGAAAAATACGTAAAAAGTCCTTGGTAATTTAACCATGATAAAATATATTTCTCTGTTCATCATATAATATGACGGCCGATTGGTTTAGTGGTTAGTGATGGCAGTTGGTGGCCCTGAGTACTGATGCTGATGATCGTGGGTTCGATTCCCACACGGAACAGTTCCTTCTGTGATACTTAGATTGCGGTTTCGAAATTTGTGTTTTTATTTGTATCCGTTGTGTTTGAACATCCTGAGATATAGAATATTTACGACAGACAGATAATTATATATAATAATAATAATAATAATAATAATAATATAAAATTAATAATATACGAGTATTCTATGATAAAAAATATAACTGAAGTGTTTTTTAATTTTTTGTTAAGAGTATTTTCTTTTGTATAACTAATTAAAGCTAATATATTAAATGGCAGAAAAAATACTATGCATCATCCATTGTCTGGTCTGATGTTTCTTTCTTAACAAGATGAGTCATGGAATCTATTTAAACAGACAGACATACAGCGATTGGAACAGTGTGAATATGATAAAGGATAAAAAGATAAAATCAATAAAAGAAGTAGTCATCAAACTTAATTTAAAAGACCTTGAATAACATTTAAATTAATGTATTTCAATAATTATAGACGAGAAAAAATTATTAACTTTGCAGTTTTTTAATATTTACGATTGTTATGAACTAGCCGTTACTCGCGGTTGCACACGGGGACGAACGATTTTATTTACTATTAAGATAGCTCAGAGCAGTAGCGTAGTACTAGCTGGCCTTTCAAAATCAGAAAGGGTTTTGCAAATCCATACCTTACTTTTGAAGAGTTTAAACAAACATCGAGTTTAAACAAAAATACAAACTTTTAATATTAAAATATGAGTATTAATGATACAAATCTATTTCCCACGAAATTATATGCAAAAATATAATAATTTAAATACCAAACATAAAGACATAAAATAACAAAAGAGCACGTACAAACAAGACAAAGTAAGTTAAATGTATTGTATTGATGTATGTAGTATGTTGAATATATTGAATGGATGTATATATTGTATGGTTTAATATTAACTACCTGGCATTTTGCCGACTTGTGAACTGTCACTGGGGCCGTCATTAACAGATAATTCAGCGTGAAACTGAAAGAAGCGGCCATATTTATTTAATTGAAAATAAAACTTATACAAAAAGCAAGGTTACTTACAGCTGCGGCAATATTTGATCCGTTGAGAGTTGAAAAGATGTTATCTAATTCAGCAGCTCCTACAAATGGAAATTCCTCTATGCCACTGTCACCCAAAAATCCTTTGAAACCCACCACACCAGCTCTTATCATGTTATGTAATTCTCTCTACAATAAAGAAACATATATTACTATACTATATACTAGGTGAATTCGTTCTCTGCCGAAAAATATTATAGTATGTCGCTTTTAAAATATAGGGGATGGTGATAGAATGGCGACAAGATTTTTTGCATTTTTTTAATGTTGTTTCATAAAAAAATTGTGGTGGACTATCGTTATAACATAAGAATATGAAAAATAGTTTCCAACTATTCTCAGATATACTAAATATACACAGAAAATTTCACAAAAATCGGTCAAGCCGTTTCGTTTGGATACAAACACTGTGACACGAAAATTTTATATATTCGATATAGTTCCATTATTGGTTTAAATGACTATATTTCTTTTTGTAATTAGACTTTCCTTGTCGATGCTTATTATTATATATTAAATATAACTATCCAGCTCCACTTATGTTAAACTCTATTGTAATTTTCCCGATAAACATAATGGTAGAATCTCGGCGTGAACTGTAATTAAACCGCGATTGCCCCATGCTCCAAAATGATACATCAAATCTCGGATGGGTTCGAAAATACTCGAGCAAATTCGGATATATAATACCATAAATTTATATAATGAAATAGGAATATACCAACCTCATTACCAGGAATTAATCCTCCCCAAAAAGCCACATCTATATAAACCTCCTCCTTTGCAATATTGACCTTTGTTCTCAAGTTTGCAAGTGTAGTTGTTGGTGGAAAGGAATTCCTATAAAAATAATCTTCCAATTACGAAGCAATTTTTTTAAATGCCATAAATATTAATAAGTTATAATTAATAATTGTCTTTACCTTAAGATTGAATGTGGCATTCAATAAAACAATATTTATATTCTATTCAATTTAAAGTAACGCTTAATTAATTAGATTTATTATGGCTAATTGGCGTATTTTAATATTTATATATTAATAAAAAAGTTCTACATTTATGAACATATTACTCACAATGGCATATCAACGATGGTGGTAATGCCTCCAGCTGATGCAGCTTTTGTTGCACTCACGTACCCTTCCCATGCAGTTCTTCCAGGTTCATTAACATGGACATGTGAGTCCACCACTCCCGCCATTAAAGCCCAATCGCCACCATCAATCACCTTAATAATATTTTTTATACATACATGTGGGTTATTAAAAAAAAAACAAAATAAAAATCTGTTCAAACCTGGAGATTATGGTCCTGTAGATTCAATAAATTATCAACAGTATCCCTCCTCAAAATTCCTTGGATTGTCCCATTTTCATTCACAAGCACACCACCATCAAATTCCCCTAAATCTGTTACAACTCGACGACTCAGAAACAACTGTAACTTCCCTTGATCCGACTGAAGTCCTCTGCCTGATATTTCTGTGCCTAATTAAAAAAAAATTACCAAAAAGTATTTCCCAAAATGTTTTAATATAATTTTAAAATATTTACCAATGATTGCAAGTAATATTAAATAATAGGTGAGAGCCATTATCGACGTGGTTGTTTAACCGAGTTCTCTACGAAACTGAAGCATTTAAGAAACTGCTCTCCAATATAGTTATGATATCTTGAGATATATAACCTTTTTATGTCGGTCATGTTAATAGTTTACTTAGCCTTAACCAAAATTAATATAAATATAAATATTACATAATTTTATATATATTTTAAATCAATCAATGATATCTATATGTATTTCCTGTTTAATAATATATAATTACTGAAAATTAAAATAAAATAAGAAAAAACTATTCTGTTCTTATCTGTTTTTTCCGATATTTAAAAATATAGATATATCATACAAAAACAACAAAGTTATATAATACTAATCTTCACGTTTTTTAAAATAGTATGTATAGCATGTAATAAAATTCAAATTAAGAACTAAAACCACAAAATAAGGCTAAGACAAAAAACTCGTAAATAATAATATTAAAAAAATATTAAAATATTACTATTGAGTTTGTTTCGAAGGGTTTCTTTGCCTAATATTTTTCACGGTTTATATCATTCAAAAAATTACTAATAAAAATATTTAAAAAGTGGAACTTATTCTCTGTTTTGTCATTTTCTCACTTATGATTTACATCAAAGGTGTGAAAGTGACAAAACAGAGAATATTTTATACTGGATATAAATATTTTTATTATAAAAGGCTAGTCTATGATTACTAATAGGTTGTCACATTTTTTAGATAAAAAAATATTCATCTCTTAGTAGTTTCATATAATATATAACAATATCTAACAATAGTGGACAGTACAAGAATTCCTTGAGTAAAGGTTTCAAAGAATACCTTGAAATAAACATATGATTTTTATCTTTAAAGCAAGTTACAAAGATGAGAAGATATTGAATATACTGTTTTGCATAAGTGAATAAATTCTGCATATATTTTGTTTTTAAATAGGTATGAGTAACAATTTGCTATCCATCCACTCCATGAAAATCCATGAAAATCCATGAAAATTGGAAGGAAAGTAAGAATGTCGGTATATTACTTTACGAGATGGTCTGGTATGAATCAGAGGTGAAGAACCTTTTATATTAAACAATGTGGAGCCTTAAAGTATAATTTTAATACAAATTTAATTTCCTCTTTCCTTTTTACAAAAAATATATATAAAACAACATATTTTTTGGTTTGGTTTTACTCAATTTTCTGTTTATAACTTTCCTAAAGAGGTGTTACTAGATAAATCTTTAAAAAATTTAAAAGTCTTAATAAGTACAATGATTGAATTATTGAAACACCACTTTTTTTAATTGAACTAGGTATTGTTATAAAATTTCAATTCACGAAATAAAATGACCGACGTCTTACCTGATGACCAAGAATTCAGCTACTATTCCTCTACTTCTTTTACTGTAGGAGGCTCGTAAATGGAAAGCCATTGGACTAATTTCTATTTTTGCATTTCGAAAATATCGATAGTGAGTACATATAATTATATATAATAGCCTAATGTCTGTCTTATCTTATATAGGTTATAGTTATCTATATTAGATGTAAAAAATATAAGTAACGAAGTAACCAGCATCAGAAAATAATTAAAAACAATGAAATCATTTAGACGGTTGGCCTATAAGGAAATCATAATGAACGATTAAGCCTGGGCTTCTCTGTTGTTTTGTTCACTGCAAAATTAAAGTAGCTAAATTATGACAAATTGTTGAGTTCCTGATAATAATTTATGTGTAATTTGTATGTACATATTACCGTAATAATTATTTTTTTTTTATATATTAAGTTTTAAAAGATGTAATTCTTATCATAAATTTTTATTTATATCGATATCTGTGTATATAGTAATATCTTTATATAAAATAATTTTTCCACAATAATAACAGCTAATGTTCACACTCAAACATATATTGTATTGTTTCTTTGTTTGTTTATGTCTTCGCGAATAGCCTTAACTGATGGTATGTGATGAAATTTGGCTATCAACAACGAAAACTATAATGCACTAAAAATGGTTACAGGTCTCAACTAGTTACTTATAAGGTATAAGTATTTTAGTTTACTTTTAAACATATTATGAATACAAAGTGTATTAATTAACTCTTTCTCTCATGCCTTTTAATAAAAAACTGGTAGAACTGCGCTCTTGAGATACTGACTTTTTCTTTCCATTGCTAAAGCATGCATATGCTTTAAATGAATTTTGTTTAATATTTTAATAAAAATGTTGATGGTATTTGAGTTGGAACACTTCTTTGTTTGTATAAAAATAAAATATTTCGCTAGTTTTTTCTTTCCCCAAATGTAGCACAGTGACCTTTCTTAACTGATATAGGCTTATACCTATAAAGGGTACCGCCTTTGCATCACGTTGAGTGCGAAAGCGTTCCTGTGGAGTCCCGCTTAGATGATGAGAGCAACCGTTAATTTTTGAGGAGGTAGCATTAAAAATTGCATTGGACATTCTGCCGGGACATTGGACATTAGTTTCACTAAAACCCTAGGCATCGACTTCTTGGAAGATTTAGTAATAAAAATAGGTAAATGGACGTGTAAAACTATATAAAATACACAATTATGTACACTCGATAAGACATCTGTAAAAATATTATTTTCTGTTGCAATATTTTATTTTGTTAACAAATCTATTGTTGCTATACTCTTGTACCTTAAATGACCAAAAAATATTTTTTTAATTATAATTTATATAAATAATAAAATAATAACATGGCAGGGCTTTTTATAGATACTTAATTTATCAAAGAAATAGGTTATTTTTTTAATAATCCAATAAATTATAGAAGAAAAATATTCATAAAAAAAAAAGGAAAAAAATAAGTAATGAATTACAAGATGATAAATCAATCAGGGTTTTGTACATCCATGAGTCTATATTTTTTTTTATATTTATATATATTAAAAATATATATATAAAACGTAAAAGTAAAGCATATTAAAAGAATACAGTTCATAGTCATATTAAATTCATTAATTGCTTAAATTAATAAGTGCTCATCAAAATGTTATGTCGCAAGAAACTGACTAACTACTTTTTTATATTTTTCTATAATAATAATAATAATGAAAATTCAAAATGTAACCTACTTATCGGTCATTCACCTCATATCAATCAAAGATCAAAATGATATCATTTTAGGTACTATCTATATATGAATCTACTTTGAATATGACAAAACAATGTCACTTAGATATGTTATTGAAACCTACATATTGGTGTCAGTTGGTGTGATTATCTTGCTTGGTTTTAAAAGAAACAAAGAAAATTTATTTACTATTTTATTGTATATTTTTTATCTACTTTATATCATTTAATAATAATTTTCCCTTTGGTGATCCCACGATATCACCGTTATCGAATATCAGCTGTCCTCTTAAGTAGGTCTTCTTGACAACTCCTTGTAATTCCTTCCCGATGTACGGTGTAAGCTGAAATGTATAAAAATATTATTATCTAAAAAAAAATTGGAAAGAGTTTCAATAAAACTATTTTACAGCTATAATTCGCGTTTATTTCTAAATTTTTTAACCCAATCCGATGATGGCGTCTGAGACACTATCATCAGAAATGTGTAGTCGTATAAATCTTAGAAAACATTAATTGGAACGAATGTATTTTTGTAACACTATTTGGGACTCGCGGTTTCATCCGCTAAAATTTTATTTACAGATTACAAGTAATAACATAATGCTATATAACATTTAGCCTTCCTCATATAACTGGGTATCAGATACAAATCATTGTAGCAGTTTCAAAGATTAGCAATTGTAAACAAACAAAGAAACTCATCCGCTTTATAATATTAGTTTAAATTTGCATTCCAAACTTTGTTGCTACGATTCTAAATAAAACTTCTTTAATATTATAATAACCTTATTTTTGTGGCGGATAATATCAGCAGTGACCATAAAGCTTGCGTCAGTGTCAAAGAATATTAGATCAGCATCTAGTCCTTTCTTGATAGCACCTTTACGATTCTGGAGACCACAAAGTTGGGAGGGACCTGAACTTAGGTATTTGCTTATAGATCTTGGATCCAAGCCTCGAGCTTTTGCTTGGGTCCAGAATAATGATAGACCTGGAATAAATTATATTATTATTGTCCACATATCGAAAGCCATCTTTTCGTAACTCAAAAAATGCGAATATGAGATATATTTGTTATTCGACACAAAAAATACTATATCGACAGTCCCGGGTTTAAATTTTTTACGAAATTCGTTTGGTTTTTTTGTACATATTTCAAAATTTATAGTTTTTTGTATCTCGTGTGAAATTGAAATTTCGGAGATACAAGATTGCTCTCTTCGATATGAGATACACCTACCAAATTGAACTGAAGAAATGCCACCCCATGCATCCAACGTATTACTGCACTTTAGCTCAGGAGTACATGGAGAGTGATCTGACACTACCATATCCAGTTTATCTTCTAGAAGATACTCCCATAGCCTCTCCTGTAACAATCATATCAAATGTAAATTTATTTCATGACTTAAATTTCAGTATGTTCTGGTTTATTAAATTCTACATAGATGCAGAATTCGAACCTGCGACCTCTGAGAACCTGTCTCGTCGCTCTAGCACTAAGCGACCGTATCACTACTCGCTTCTATGAATTTAACATTTTATATATTATGATTGTCTTTATAAATAAGTTTTTAATTCTATATTTATTTAAAAATTCATTAGATTAAAATGACTATATGTTTAGAAATAACTTCAAACATATTTGCTTCCCTTTCTCTCTTTTTTTTATCAGTTCCTTTTCCAAATGATATACTTATATTAGATACAGTTTGTGCTCGTATTTTTTGTAAATGAGAGGTAATTTATATATTAATCACCTTATTATCAGCGTCTCTTATAGGGGGGGCACATTTGTACTCGCTGTGGCCCCGTGGCACCTGATCAGCGCTGAGAGTCAAGTAGTGGTGGCAAGTCTCCGCAGTGACACCTCCGCGCCAAGCAAGATGACCCTCGGCGATACGCTTCTCACGAGCTTTGACCAGCAGTGGTACCACGCTCGCTGAAGAAACGTGTACCACGTGAACCCGCACGCTGTTCAGAAAAGTCAGTTAATTATTATTATTAATCCTTGAAATTGATTTCATCTTTGAATAAAGAATTCTTTATTAATTTGAAGGTGATATTGAAATTTATTCTATTTAAAACAATTAGTGAAAATAATTATAATTTATTTCTTTATATTTTATTATTCGAAACTAATGGCTACATTGAATTTTAATTTATAAGTCTTTGTCATTTACGTAAATAATGAATGAGGACGGAATGACTGAAAAAGGTAGAAATTAATGAACAAAAAAAATTTCAAAATACGTACTCTGTTTTTTTTAAGAAATTCGTTATAAGTGTAATGGCATTGAATTCCATCTCTGGAGGCCGAGATTCCAGATACGTAGTGTAATCTTCTGGATCTGAAAATTTTTTTTGATACTTGTCTATTAACGCCAACGCAGCGAAAATTCTGCTAATGCTTTAGTGTTAGTACGAAAATGCGTATTTGGGATTTAAAAAAGGAGAGCACGATGCATTTTTATTTTTTCAGGAGCGAAGTATTTTACTTAAAAAAAGAAAGTGGATCGAACCAAAAAAACTCGATCAATAATTAGTAAACAATATGGCGTCCGCGGCTATGGTAACTTGCTTTAATTACAATCGCATGACTATTCTCCGTGTTTCAAATTCTACTGTCAATCTGTCAGAATAATTGACAAAACAGTTCCTGGTCACCTAATGTGGACCAGGTCCATTTTCGGTTTTTAGGAAAAATATTTCGCTCCTAGAAAATATTTTATTGCACTTGTTTTGTTCTTTGGAAAATTTAAAATACGCATATTCAACATAATTTTTGCTGCGGTGGGTGCTATTAAAGACACTTTTAACTGCGTTGGTATTAACAGACAAGTACGTAAAGTATTTTTTTACACATAATAACTAAGTAAGTAAATGAATTTCTACATATTTAGAACTTTAAACAATAACATTTTTGTCTTATTTCGCGCATCACACAGATATGCTTGACGAATTTTCAAGAAATTTTCTATGGCTATAGGTTATTGCCCCGATCCATAAAAATGGTAAAAATGCAAAACAAATGAGCCCATAAAACAATTTTGTATTTGACTCGCTTTAAAATGGCGCACCCTACTCTGTGATTGGTCCTTAATATTATTAAAATTCTTTCTATTGGTCCATTTATCCATATTTGGTTTCACGTCTGACGTGCGTAGCAACACTGAACGATTATTAGAATAATTTGAATTCGATTTGACCTAGCAAGTCTTCTATCGGAAGTATTTCCGAATCAAATTTTATAATTAATCTTCGTTGAGTGAGTGAGAGTGAGCGAGTGAGCGAATGAGTGAGTAATTAGTTTTTTCATACCGCGTTTAAAGCGTAGATCCTTATGACAGCTTGAATCGTTTGAAGCTTCATAATATAATTATATTTTTTTTGCCGGTACTTCCCGGGCAGTTAAGTAATGTGAATCTTCTCTATAAATTTGTTTTTGCGATTTTCTTTAATGTTTTTACGTTGCAATAGACTCTTGTAGTCGACATAGGTTCTTTTGTTATAATAGGTTATTAATTGCTTACGCAGGTTTCTTTAGTCCATAGGGTATTAGTTTAATGGTTTTTTGAATAGAATAATGAGGAATTTGTAATGTTTTTTAGGTTAACCTGTATATATCAATCACTGAACAGGTTCCTTGTAGATACGCATAAAATACAATTTTATCGCGGCGTCATGCTTATTATAAATTTTATTGTTTCCTGGCTGAACATATATTCGTATATAAAACCTGGTATTATTATATTCCCGATTTCAGACGAAGTACAATTTAATAATAAGTATATACTAAATATTTATAGATTTTGACTTTCGACTCTTGTACTCACTCGTTATCACTTGTCAATTCTCACTGGAGTTTATGGATTCAACAAAATAAATTATAATCTTAAATAGCAAAATAGTTGTATTTGAACAGTTCACGCCGTGAATCCGCCATGCTCAGAGCTCATGAAGACATAAAGACGAATAGGTTTGAAATTAGTCGGGCAAATTTTGATGGTAATAACGTGAGTACAGCCGGATAATATATAATATCAAATAAGAGCATAGATATATAGTCTAAGTTAGAAGTCGATTATAATTGTTTTGTTTGTATTTACCTAGTTTGATACTCTTTTCGCCAGATGGTTCCTCTTCGAGTTCAGCGTGGAACTGTAGATAATCCAAAAATATATATATTTCTGAATCTTCACTATAAATTAATAGTTGTATAGGTTCAGTGACTAATGTTATTACGTCGATATATTTCAGTATTTTTTTCTGTTTTTTCCATTAACGATTATCCATAAATTATAAAATTATAATAAAAATAATGGTACGAGATTCGAAAAGATAAATATTAATATGAATTTGATAATAATCTTATAAATATAAGTATATTTCCTTTTAATTAAATATTCAAAAACGGTTTTCAAACAATTACGTCTAATCATTACTCTTTATACAATCTATATTATATACCGTCTATGTATAGTGTAACAATGTAAATATTGGTTAACTAATAAATTTTTTATTGTATAGCAATGACCACTAATACAATAGATATTTTTAGTTTGAGAAATTTTGTTTGTTACTCTATTTGTCTGTACATCTAATTGTCACGCGAAAACTACTGGACAGAGTTTGATGTAATTTGGTGTGATTAGTAGATTACCTGAATAGGACTTATTATATATATACTTATTATATAAAATGTCTTTCATTCCAATATAATGTCTATACATTATCAAAAAGTTTTATTTTGTATTTAATTAAAAAAAACAGGTTATTGCTTGATAGCTTATTTTAGTCCGAGAACAGACGAAGTCGGTGTCAACAGCTTGTTAATATAAATATATCCGAAAATTATACAGAGGATTTGCAATATAAAACCTTTTTTTTAGTCTTTTACTTACCGCCAAAACTGATCCGGTTCCTTCAAGGGCATCGAATGCTAATTTTAAATCTTCAGCCCCTACATTAGGAAACTCTTCGACACCGCTGGGACAGAGGAAGCATTTGAAACCCACGACTCCAGCTTTAACTAAATCTCGCAGCGAGTCCTAGATATAATATTGATGAATTAAATAGTAAATAGATTTTATTTGCTTTTCTGAATTTACTATTATTATCTGAAGTTAGTGGCCTCTTCATCATCTCTTAGAACAATATTACAACAATATTATTTTAAAATTTTTGTACCACGACATCTATAAAACGATACTGTATTGACAAATTTAGATGTTACTAGTTTGCTCTTTTTTTTAAATTCCAAATCTCAAAAGTAAAATTATTGTAATATTGAAACAAAACTTTTTTAAACTATAACAGTTTTATGAGTTCGTGTTTGGCCACCAGGAAAGTAGTTGAATCTTGGTGGTTTTGATGGTTTCTTTTCGTTTTTTTAATATTTTTTTTTTTGCTAAGTTAGTTATAATTTTTAATCATTTCTAAATATGTCGTATACGTCTAGATAAATATATATAAAATACTAATTTAGCCTGTGAAGTACACGAAAGCGAGAGGGTGTACCGCAGGTCATGTGTTTACGCCCGTTTAATTGAATTGAATTAATATTTATTAAAATCTCAAAGATATAGTAACTTGCCTGATTTCCTACAATCACTCCTCCCCAAAAACCAACATCAACATACACGTGGTCTTTAGCAGCATTTGCTTTAATTATTAAATTCTCTAAAGTTGTAGTTGGAGGTATGGAGTTTCTACAAAATAAACAAAAACATATATTAATAATATGAAACAAATAGTAAAAATATTCGTATGTTGGATTAATTTGTATTACAGCGGCATATCCACTATGGTGGTGATGCCACCTGCAGCAGCAGCATTGGTGGCAGTGCGGAACCCTTCCCAAGCAGTGCGTCCGGGTTCATTCACATGGACATGGGAATCCACTACTCCTGCGAGCAAGGCATAATCTCCTCCATCTGTGACCTGAAAGATATTTTTTATATAAAGTTACATTCAGTTTTACGATAACTTTAACCACATAAGCTGTGGTCATATGAATAAAATTAAAAACTGTTTTGTACTAGGAGTGCGAACCAGACCTCGATATTGAGTTACTGCGCTCATAAAAACTCGGTATGTGTCGGCATATTGAGCGAAGCGAGGTGCAAACAGCATCGAAGTCTTATTTACAAAACGTCGACGCGTTCTGTCTTCAACTATTTTTCAAGATGAGACACATTATTAAATTTTTTGTATTTTTGTTTTTGAAAATGTTTTGTTTTAAAACCACCACCAGACCGATGTCTGTCAGTGTGCTAAATTTGGAGAGCTCCGCTCATTAAAAAATATGTCTATGAGAAGTAAAAGTCTTATTCAAAATATAGTCATATTTATTTTAATTTGTTATAATGGCTTCAAATATTCAATGTTGCTGTATTTTGGTCATCTTTGTCTTTAATGTATCTGCAGTTCCCAAGATCAAGAAAGCCTAAATACAAAAACTTTAATCTTACGTTAATTCTACGGTATTTGCCCTCATTCATGAGCTTGAAAATGGCGGATCGGTGAGTCGGGCAAATTCTGATAAAATTAACGCGTGTACATCTGTATAATATATATTATAGCAATCATGGATTACGAAAGTTCAAATACTAAATCTTTGCCTTTATATTATTATAATTAAATAATATATAAGAAGTTATATAAAAATGTATAATATTTAAATTAAAAACATTCTTGTTCATAAATAAATTCATCAAAGTGCACAGCGACATTTAGAACTGCAATAATTCTATTATATGCTAAATAGGAAGTTATAAAAGTATTTAGGATAAGTTCAAGGTTTATTTATGTGTCTAGATTTCATTTAGCGAGTACACCTGGTTTTGTTTGCATTTTATTTTACTTATTATTTTTTTTATTTATTCTTTAGATATGTTTAGATATCTCATGTGTCTAAAATACAATTTCATTCTCAATATTTATTATATTTTTTATAGTGTATTTTTTTCTTTCACTATCTCTCTTCATCTTTATATCTCTCTCTTTCTGTAGAGATGATGAAGCTCATCTACCAGTTGCGTTTTTAAAGGTATTTTCTAAACTAAATCTGTTTATAAATAAATAGATTAGTTGTCATATTAATAAGTAGAGTCAATGACTATATGAGTGATAAACAGACATTTTTAAATTATTATTTCTCAACAGGATGCACTTTTTTGTCAAATTTTATATTTTATACTTAATGTCTTCTAAAATAATATGTTAATGATTTTATTACTCAATTATAGGTATGATATAAATAACATTTTAAATCAATCTAGGAGGAAAAAAAGTAAGAACCTAATAAATTATTATACCATAACTTTGTCTCATATGTACATATATATGTATATATATTGATATTGTTGGTGTATATATGGTATATAACCCTGCCCCATATAGCAAGAAACGAATCTTGGAATTCTTTTAACTTCCTTATTGATTATGATAGAACGACTCAAAAGCCCTGAAAGACACCTACCATCCGCTGTGGTCAACTGAAAAAGGATATTGTATTTTGGCTAAAATATAACGGAATTTGTATCACATGGACGATAATTGGTTGTAGTGGCTGGTAATTACAGCTTTTATCCAATCTTGGTCGGAAAAATGAATTGCTTTTGTAGGTACCAATTTTGATACTAATATTTAATAGGTATTGTACAAAACCCATGGCAGACCATCCTTGACTATCCGATCCCTACAAAAACTTGTACCATAGAACATCTGACGGTCTTCTTTTTTTTTACTTTACACAATGACGAGCGGTTTTAATCGAAAATAAGGAAGAATCCCTGTAGGTTAGTACGGATATCACAAAACTTTCAAATTATCACATAAAATGATTATTTGAATACAACTTTTTATGGACTTCCAGAGCTAATGCAAGGGACTAGCTTTATCAATGGTTGAAACTTACTGAATGCTCTGGGCTCAATAAAACTTCTTTCCTATTGAGACAACCTTGTGTCTTCTGTTCCGAGGAAAGTTTGTAAATAGAAAAAAATTATTTTAAGTAGTTTAATTTTTAGATATCAAGGAATGTTTATAATATAATAAACAAAATTATCAAATATATATATTTAATTCTTCACGATTTAAATTTAATGATATAATATTAAATGATATAATTGGATATGGTACAATACCATAATCCAATGATTATGGTATTGTACCATAACAATAATACCACCTGTTGAAAAGAATAGAAAATGCGTATATTGACTTTTTTATTTATATATAGGTGATAGCCGACAGCTATACATATATTAAAAATGAATATATAGTCATATACAGTTCAAAAACGTGAAAAAAAAATATTCCTCTGTCTATCTGTTTACTTATGGAACTCACGACATAACCACTAGACAGATTTTGACGATAACGTTTTCTAAGATTTACACGAGTACTACACATTTCAATTAAACTATTTTACGGATATAACTCGCATTTATTATTACATTTTTAAATTTAACTCGATGATTAACGTTTTGATGATTTTGGTTTAAAAATTATTGTAGTGTTTATGAAGTACACTTTATAATTAAAAAAATTAACCATATTTATGTGGAAATAAAAAAACCTAATTAATAATTTCAAGAAAACACTACGGGACGCATTTTAATTATGATATATTTTATTTTAATGATATAAATAGCGGGTTTATACAATTTTAAGGATTTTATTTAAAAATATTTTTTTAAAATTATCTATAAATAACAATCTTTGGATATTTTGCGCTTAAATGTAATAATGTAGAAATTGTAAAATTTGGTTATACTTTCAACTTATAGCTATTGGAAAGGAACGGACATCTTATTCGGCTTCTTCTATTTTTTCTATTCTATATTTTATAAATAATAGGTAATAAAAACGAAGGCATAGTACCTAGACGAAGTCGATGGAAACAGCTAGTTACTAACAAACCTTAGGTTTGTATTCGTAATAAGCCAGATAAAGGTTTTGTATTATATTAAAAAAAAATTATATAAGAATAAATATTCACTTTTAAATTCTTATATCCATATTTCAAATGATAAAGGAATCAATTTAATTTTGATATAAGGACTGGTCTTCTTTTTGCCTAACCTTCAAGGTCGTCGGACAAATAACGACTTTAAAAATAACATTAGGTGGTTCTCATACACATAAAGACACATGCAATATATAAAACAGAGAAAAGATTTTATTGTTCCCATGAGTACAACTAGAACATCTTTTCCGTTAGGCATATCTGGCCATCTTTACAATGTTGTTAATAGGAATGTGCACATTTTTTTATTAATACAAATGTTTAAAAAAAATATTGAATGACTTCTTTCCCTAAAATATGTGGAAGTGTACTTGCTCTTAAGTTTTATGAGTTTAAAGACACACACGCACGCACGTACGCACGCACGCACGTACGCACGCACGCACGCACGCACTCACACATACACATATTTAAATGCCTTTACTTAATTTATGATACAACTGATGTAGCTATAATTCTTGTTATGCAAGAGAGGAGTCTTCTGGGACTGGGATAATCACAATGTCCTTAAAAGAAGCCTTCTAGTTTGTTAGTATATATGACTGTTAGAAAAGGAAATAAATGTTTATTATTTCAAACAAAATTACGTAATTCTCTTTGTTGTTATAAATTTTTACTTGTTTTTATGTTTTTATAGGTTGTTTTTTAAAAATATTTTTTTATATGTTTGGTGTTCAATAAAGAATATATACAAAAAGTATCTCTAGCTCATGAAATATTAACCCCGAATGGGTCCAAATTTAGTCGGTCAAATTCCAATATTATTAACGTGAATACAAGAATACAAATAATTTTATATAATAGATCACGAAAGTTTAAATATTTATATTATATTATTTACTATTATATATGATGCTCCTCCTGTAGGGCTATACTATTGCAATTTCAATCTACGAATAGTTTCAAACACACTAGTATTGAAATTGAACCAATTATATACGATATTATTATATATTTATACGATATATATTTTAATAATACAATCAACAAAAGAAATCATTTAGTTAATAAGTGTATGGAAATTTTGGGCTCCATATAACCCTCTTTAAGAAACACGTTGTTTCTGATATCAGTACAATAAAAGAACTTAAAATAAGATAATACATATGAGCTTGCAAAGAAAACAAAGAAAACATCTGAACTTGAATGTCTGAATGTTTCTGAATAACAAATACGTAAAATATTTTATATTTATTAACATGTGCAGGACTCGAATCTACTACCTTTAGGATAACGGTGTGTCAGTAGCAATTGAACTGTCGTGTCAGTACTTTAGATGAATGTGATGATGATGATTAGTGTTGTGAATCGATGCCTGTTTTTAATCGAATGACTCGAGTCAGTTTGTCAAAATCGAATTCGAGTGGATAAAAATTAAGTCTCTATGCACTCCAGTTATCTAATCAACTCGGCACTTAGAGTTCATTTTATCACTTAGTATTTGATTGCAGATAAATAATTAGAATATGCAACTCGATTGACATTTTTTACTTGAGTGATGTAGTAAAATTGCTCGAGTGTCTCGATTCTCAATAACATTTTCGATTCCCATCACTACCCAAAATATAATCAAACGAATTGCTTAATTATCTGTAATATATATACTCATGTCCTCGTAATTAATCTTTACTACATATAATAGTACGATGGGGAAAGCTAACCTTTTGTCTGTTTGTGTGCTGTTGGCGCCGAGGTTGGTTCCAATATTGGTTCAAATATACACCATTGGACTGGATACCAACGTCTCTTGACTTTATAAGGTCGAATCTCTGAGCAGCCAATAATAACAATAATAACTCACTCCTTATAATGACCAAGAAGAAGGTTACAGAAAGCCACGCGAGTGAATATAGCCATAAGGCGAAGCCGCGGGCAGAATCTTGTTATTTTGAATTTCAAAATTATATATTGAAACTGTAATTAAGCTAATAGAGAACTAACCATTGTATGTTTTTATGTTGGTTTGGCTGTTCGCTAGTCTTCGAAATTTCTATAGATTTGAAAATTTCTTTCTGATAATGAAAGGCAGGTTCATGAGGAAGTCTATAGTCTATCTGTTAATACGCTACTGCTTCTATTTATCTAAATTACTACATGTTACTAGCGGTTTTACCTGCTGACGAACGATTATATTTTCTATTAAAATAACAAAGAGTACACCCTAAAGCCTTTCTCGTGAACCTGCCTGTCTTAATACGAATGTATTTAAAAAAATCATCTGGTAGTTTCAAAGATTAGCGCGTTCAACGAAACTAACAAACAGACTCTTCAGCTGTATTATTATAGAAGTATTGACAAATAAAATCCGTTCTTCCGCGGGCGGAACCGCGAGTTACAGTTAGTAAATAATATATGTATAAAGTAACAGTATATCATTGAGATAGAATAAATAATTACTTATTTATGATAATGGATGTATCACAATGTATATGATATATATAGATATATACAAAAGAAAAAAAGAATGAAACGTAATACTAATAAAAATACATATTATAATAAAATTAACATTTTTATAGAGATGATAAACAGCGGAATTGGGCAACACTCCGTGATAAATATATTTTGTTACTTACGTTATAAGATAGCTAATAATAAATCAATTTCTTTGCTTAGATAATCTATAAGAAAAACATGTTTTTATTGATTATATTTAAAATTTAAATCTTAGCGACAACCAAATTTACCTCAGAACCTGTTTATTTAATACTAAACTAGTTATAAAGATTATAGATTCAAACAAACATATATCAAGACTATTATTATATATCAACTATCAGTCAACTGCTTTGTACATTTTTTTATTTTTAGCATAAGCTGAATAAGTCGGGCACAATTAAAAAAAAACCAGGCAGACGCCCTTACTGACCTCTCAAGGTTACATCTGCAGTGCTAGAAAGAGACAACAAACCAAGCGACAAAATCGTTTTATTGTACAACTTACTTTAATTTTATCCTTGCTCTCAGCGATCAATTTATCAGCTTCATATCGGTCAAGTATGTCTTCTATAATGCCAGATTTGTTGACTAGAACTCCTCCATTGAATATTTTGTTTTCTGTTACTAATCGCTTGCTTAAAAACAAATGTTTTTCTCCCGCCATCGCTAGCACAACTACACTAATAGAAGAACTCTTTTAAACTACAAGCTTACGAGTGATAGCGGATTACGAAATCTAAAAACTCTAAGAGCTCTCGTCAATGGAGTTATTTATTTTATTGTAAACAAATATGATAACATTTTTGATAACGTTGCATGATATGAATATTTATACATTTTATTACTATTCTCATATAATAATACGTTCAAATTATTTTTTTAAGAGTTTGTGTCTTTAAAAGCAAATTTATTGTCAAACTAAATATATTATTTCTTCAATGGAGATAACGGTTTTTCAAATGTGATTCTTTTTTTTTTATATAAAGCCGTTCGTTCACATTTAAATTTATATCTGACTAACAAATAATTAGAATACGTTTTGTCATATTTTGTTTATCATTTAATTCCTATAGATAATATATATTTACATATATTTTAATATTCTTGGTATGGCGTCACTTATATGTATATTTTTTATATTAGAGACATTATTTATTTAAATATACCGTTATTTTACTAATATATTGTAATATCCTTTGACTGACTATAATTAATTATCAGATGAGCACTGTTTTTTCTTCATTCCAGTGTTGACGAATCATCTAATAAATGTCAATGATTCACCTTGAACTTGACTCGAGCACGAGATGCTCCCGTTTCACTTGTACCTGTGTACCAACATGATGCCAAACATTTCCGAAGACCTAGTAGACTAGACCGGTCTCGGTAACATTTAAACATACCAGAAATTATGGTGACACGAGTTACAGTAAAATATTAAATATAGACTCAATAATTATTTAATTAAGTTTATTAAACCTAAAATATTTTAGGAATAAATCTTGAAAAAGGTTTTTAATTTTTTTTTTTTTAACATAACTAAATATTTTCGAAATGTTTGCCGAAACATAATAAACAAATAATGATGGATTTCAAAGTAATTAGCACTTGGGGTCATAGACGGTTCAAGACTCGAATAAACAAAGACTCGAACAAACAAAGACTCGAAAAACAGAAACTCGAACAAACAATAACTTCCTTAAGCAGGCTAGGTCATGTTGGTTCCACAATGCCAATTTCAGGGTCCACTTAGTTTACTGTTAGTCCGTGTGGTGACAGTATGATACAAACAATGCGGTGACATTGGCGGGAAGAAAGGAAGACACCGCTTGCATAGTAATTGTGGTGCTATGCGCCTGCGCATATGGTACCACTACCAGCTCACGTCACAGCCGAAAAGACAATTCGTTAGTTAGTGTCTTGGTGACATGTATGTTGATTTATTTGTTTTAAATAACATGTAAAATGTTTTGATGTTTGCGTGAGAAAGTGTAAAGTGAATTAATTTGAGATAAATAAAATGTAAGTAATACATTTGAATATATCAATACAAAAATTTTAACTTAAATTATGAACATCACTAAAATCTGTTAATTTATTTTTAGATATAATTTGAATTATTATTTCATTGGTTTGTAGAGATTAAGAAAAATAAAAGTGTAAGTAATTTTACTAATTTTGACTAAAATTAACTTAAATTATGAACATATAAATTTGTATTATAAAAAATCGATTTTAAATAACGCAAAAAACATCACTAAAATCTGTTAAGTTATTCGTTGAAAAATATATTTATTTCATTAAATTAAATTGAAACTTATTTCATTATTAATATAAAAATAATCCACAAACGATATAATATATAAATCAATATATACATTTATTAGTTACAGTCAAATAAATGTAAAAATAAAAGGCAGCCATATTTCAAAGCTACTTATGTGGACCGATGTATTGATATTGTTCTTAATGGCTGCAATTTGTTACTTAAATGCAACAAATTTATGATATCTTTGATAACTTCAGTAATAAAGTGTTGTTTGTAAAACAAAACTAAAATAATATTACATTTTCATTGATTTAATAAAGGTAGATGGGTTTTACCCATTTGTGTAAAGTTAAAAATGAAATAAAAATAAGAAATATATAAAGATTTGTGGAATATAATTGAAACAAATATTCACGTTTAAATTATAAAAAATAAGAAACGATCTTTATGTATATAAAATTTTATACAAATACCAGGAAATTTAACATATATTATATGTATATACAAAAAATTGTCGGGCTTGTGAATCTCTCCAAATTGTATTTCATTGTAATATCGAAAACTATTTTTGGATAAGTTTTATTCGCATGCTATTTTATTTAATGTTATAACAGTTTGTTTTAAAAATAATTAAACAAATAAATATATATAAATATACTTCTAATATTATATTGAGATAATATTGTTAGACATTATTAAATCAATAATTTGCTGAGCGAAGTGTGGGTGTAAAACAACTTAATCCTATTGTTTCAATCAAACACAAAAAACAGTTCGTGGCATCTGTATTACAATTCAATCATTATAACATATTTTTTAATAAAAGTAAATTTAAATTTATATCATTTTTATGTGATATTTAAAAGAAATATAAACAAACATATCGACTCATACTAAATTCGCATTTTCTTAATTTAATTCCTGAAAAACGTGAAAAAATAACTAAATTAATAAGATATAATTATATTAAAAAAAAACATGTTTAAGAACTAAAAATAATATAAAACAACTATAATACATAACTGTATGTACAACTAATGACAAATTACATAAAAACATCAATAATTCGGTCTGTAACAAAATATTTTCCTTAATTTTATTGATTATAATCAATAAACACTGTCCCAAAATTCTATTACATATTACGCGTAGGTGCGAGATGAAAAGCCGATGACTCCGAGGTATTAACACTAGCCGACGTGAGAGACCAGATCAGTCTCACAGCGTTCGCGACGAAACAGGGCAGACTGTCCAAATTGCTGTTAATAACCAAGACACATATCTAGTGAGTAGATATATATATATATATTTAACATATATTATAATAATTATTATAAATATATATTGTTGCCAGGTTTTTATTGAACACGCGAGGACTTTTCCCCGTTATGGGGTTGAATTTAATATTTTGGGTGAGTTTGATTTTTTTATATATATTTTTTTAGAGCTAGTTCTTTATATACATATATATATCATTTAATTGTTACACGTTTTTATAATTTTTTGCTTAAAATAATAGTAATAGTAATAATAATAGTATTAGTAAGAGCAAAAGTCTTGCAAATTTATAGAAGTTTCTATATACTTTGCATAGTAATGTTATCATTAAAAGGATTTTAAATTTAAACGTTGGTGTTGCTACTCGCTTTTGAAAATATTTATTTATTCGATCCATTATTTATTGATCATAATAATTGAAAATATAAATTTAAAATATAAACTTTACTTATTAAAAACGAATTAATACTAAAAATGCCAAAAATAACTTTAGGACAGTTTTAATTGCAAAACATTTTTTTAATAATAAATTTTGTAAATATACCAGAAAGTTTAAAGTTAAAAGAAACGAAACTTGTTTCTTTAAAACACAATATTATTATCATAAATATAAAAATTGTTTTAAAATTAAATATATCAAAATAAAAACCACATATGATATTCACATATCTTAATTATTTTGCGACGTACTTCAGTAACACCGCTTTTGATTTAATAGGAGAAGTCGTTAACCAATTAATAATGAAATAAAATGATAAAGTTAATCTTTAATCACCTTAATATATTAAATCATTAAATGCAGCCCTTGTTTCATTATTCATATTTATATTATATATCTTCAATTGATGTTAAAATTTTTCTTTAAAATCTTCAGTAACCACGATCGAATACAAGATATCCGTTTTTTTAATTGTATGTATTTTGAAATCAGAAATTAAATAATATTATTTTTGGGGGGAAAATTGTAGCTAAATTTATTTGACAGTTTAGTCACGAGTTGTAATATCTGTCACTGAATCAACCAATCAAAAAGGTTAACAGGGGATTTAAGAACATATTACCAAATTTTTAATAAAACATTTTAAGGAAATCAAATTAAATATATAATGTTTGGTCTTTTTAAGTATATCAAAGCGGCCATCTTTTTAAAACATTGTAACCAAAAACTTCTCTTAAAAAATTTGGATATGATATGATATCCAAATTTCTAGTCGCAAATATTATTTAGTATTGAAAGAACTTTTAATTTTTTTGTCGTGATTATTTTTAACATGAATCTTAGTTGTATCTGTGTCTTTATTTACTGGACCAATAAAAAATTTACATAAATGTACTTCAGCTTTATTAACGTTCTTATTATATATATAGAAGATCAAAGCTAGTAATTGATAATTATATTAAAATACAATGTATTTAAATATAAACTTTGTATAAGGGAAGTCTCAATAAGATAAATATAGGAACATATCATTGACTTTTATGTTATGCTGAACACGCGCTGGCAAGGACTTACAGTACCTACATGATAATCTATATAGTCCTTAAAGACAATAAATAAAAATTAAAACAAAATGTAACTAAAAAAAGTTATATAAAACTCGTAAACATCGGAAGAATGTAGACGCTTTTTTGTTTTTATTTGTTTTGACATTTCGGTAAAAATGTTAGCTTAATTACTCTAAAATGTCACGTAATATGTTATATAGACCTTTTTAGAATGTTTATAACTAGTTTTTTTTAAACTTTTAAAGGATTTTTTTTTATATTCAGCCAGTATTTCAATAGATATGATAGTTTTTAAAAAAAGGAAAAAGTTTTTATTTTAATATAAATTGTATTGAAGTTACAAAAACTTTTTTTCAATTAAAGTTGCGAATATTTTTTTATATTCAGCCTGTATTTCAATGAATTCAATATGGTATCAAAAAGCAAACAATTTGTAATATAACATAAAAAAATTATAATTTATTTTTTATATAATATAATAAATTGTATTGAAGTTATATGAAAAAAATAATGTGGTTGTTGCCCTAATGTTTTACGAATTCTCAAAATAGGTAGGTACCAAGGAGTTTGGACTGGTTGAGGCTAGTGATGACGATGACCCCAAGACTTTTTGACTACCTGGCCATAATGCCTGTATGTTAATCTTGTTTTTAAAACAAGTCAACGTTCCCACTAGATCGTTTATATGTTATTTATTGGTTTGATTAGATCTATTAGATCATGACCCGAAATATATTTTTATAATACCGTTAATTTAATGAACTTAAACAAAACTATTAAATTATATTAAAAAATTAAAAACATTTACTTAATATTCCCTTTATTTTTTTTAATAGTTATAATATACTAAGAATTTATATAATGTTTTATAATTTCTAATATAACTTATTACATATATAAAAATATATATATAATCTTGATTGAAAACTTCCTGACTATGTGATTGAATCATCAAGTGTTTTCATAGAACTTAATATGAACTTTGGTGAACTTATCTCAAGTGTTGTTCTTGAACTTGACTCTATCATGTTATGTAAATAACTCAAAGACTACTTTACTATTCAACTTAATTGACCGCTCATTGACCTGTCACCCACGCTAAAATATTTTGACTATAACGTGGTATCAGACCTCATCAGCTTGTTTAAGATCTAAGCAAGTGGATTTCACTGAAAAGCACCTGATGATTAACTATTAACAATAGCTGAAAGGTGTCCATTTTGCTGAGTCACTTTTTTGTGTTTTTTTTCCTTCCCTACAAAAATATAATATAAATAAATGTTCTGTGTCGCAGGGTTCCACAAATAGAAATTACGAACACATAACACCCAGACACGAAACAGATAAATATTAAGTGTCGCAGAGTTTCACAAACAGAAATTACGGACACAACTGACACCCAAAATATAAACAGCAATCTCTTCACACATACATACATACAAATAACTATCTCGTGTGTTATCAAACCCACGGCTTTTGGCTCAGCAAACAGAGCCAAAAACCACTAAACACTATCTAATATGATCTCGAATTTAATTTTATAGTTTTTTTTCTTTGAGTCAATTAAATTTTATTTTAATTAAATTTTGAATGCTAGCATCGATTTATATTTTATACAAAAACACGTACATAAATAAAATTGAATTTGAATTTGTATAGAGTATATACATTCGTATAAACATATAACATTAGTTACATAGTTTTTATTATTATTATTTTGTGATTATTAGTGCATTATTTAGTGGATGTTAACGCCTAATTGTTTTTATTTTACTATTTTTCGGTGGTTGACTGAAAGAAAATGCTTTTAGCATTAAATATATTGTAGCTCGGGGCAATAAAGATTTGATAAATAATAAATAAATGTACATATTAATTAATTCCGACTTTATTTATTGTTTTTTATGATTTAGTTTTAATATAATTGTCCATGCCAGCATCGATATATATTTGATACAAACGTACGTAAATAAGTAAAATTAAATTAAAAATTATATTAAAATTGTATACAACATCAACATTCGTATAAATGTACATAAAAATTAATTCCTTTAAAGCCTTCATATAAATGTTACATGTAAGAGTTTCTTTATAAATTAAATCGTTAATAATGTCGTGACCAACGGAATGTCTTTATGTAATTTATACTGAGGCTTGACTAATGAATGCAGAACTTTTTATAGGTTCAACAACCGCTGAGCCTTTGTCCAACAAATTGTTTATTTATACGTAACATGATAGGTATAAACGAAAAAAATCTACATTGAAATCATCTTGCTTATTTGACTGTTAGTTTTGCAAATATAAATAGAATTTTATTTATAATTATCCGGCTGTACTCACGTTATTTTTATCGGAATATACCCGAATAGTTTCGAATCAGTGCACTGGAGTGAAGCAGTTTACGCCGCGGTTCAACTATGCTCATGGATAAGGGAGCCCGAATGGTTTCGAAACTAAGTTCGATTCGGCAGATTTCGTTTCGGCAAATTTCGATAATAATAACGACAGTACAGTGGGATAATTATATTTAATAGTAATCATGGATCACAAAAGTTTACATACAAGAAATTTATGTGTTTGCTAATTTTTTTTTTTGTAGGGAGTGTTGCTTTGCGCAAGCGCAGAGGCATCACCACGTTATCCTGATGAAAGTCCCTTTGCAAGAAGCGCGATTGAAACCATACCAGAGCATGACCCTCTCGCCCCCCCGATTCGGTCATCAGTCGAAAGTATACCCCTCAGGTGATGTATCTTTTAATATTCATATGTTTAACTATAAAATTATATATAATTATCTGGCTGTCCTACTACTATCGAAATCATGGTGTGAACTTCACGCCCTGATTCCGATATATCACAAACTCCGGAATAAGGACCAAAAATGGGCTCAAAATTAGAATTTACGTGAGTACAGCCGCATTGTTATAAATAATAGTAATCAGGGATCACGAAAGTTTAAATACAAATATATAATTATAGCATAATCATTAAGAGTACCCTCAACAGTAATATATATTATTTTTTATAAATAAAAAGTAAAGTGCAATAAAAAAAAAGTCAAGTATTTAATATTCATATATTTCTGTCATCTCAATCATCTCCGTTTTACAAAAAAAAAAACATTCAATTTATAACTGTCACATTATTGCAGGTAAAAAATATTCTTTATTATATACATTATTTGTAACTTTAATTATTTTCAGAAATGTTTATGAAGAAAGCGAGGGAAGACTACCTTTAAGAGATGCTGTTGAAAAACGGCCAATACCAATTCCAGATTATGAATCTTTATATAAATATCTTAAGGTAATAATATTATATATATATATATAAAGGTAAGCCGCTGAGTTTCTGTCGCTAGCTTTTCTCAGGACTGAGACATTTATCTTTCCGAGATGGTGGTGGCTTCGACTATGAAAGAAATGTTTTTTATAAACTTATTTTCAACAAACATTTTCCATTTCATATAAATACTAGGTCTGACACTGTTCACAGTGGGTGGTTCTGGGCGAAGCATTGTTGCTGAATGAGTTTCACATACTTGTAAAATTAGCAGAGTAAAGAGTGGCTATAATCTTAAGCCTAATAAGAACTCGCGCTTGCGATTTCAAAACATTCCACATGTTAACTGTATGAGGCACACTTTGACCATTTAATAAAAAATACAATCACAAATGTCACCAAAAATCTTCAAAACCTATAAGTCACTGTCCTCGACAACCCTCCCAATTTTCGACATCCTAACATTATTCGTCTAGGAGCAGCATTAGTAACGAAAAACAAATAGCTTCGCTCAGCTCAATACAACGATGATTTATTATTATAGGAAATAAAATTAATAATTGATATTATATTTCTTAGGGAACTGAACTAACAGAAGATATTGAAAATATTAAGGAGAAGAATAACTATTATGGTGCAGCGAGTCACTTGAATAAGTTTGTATAATTTTTTACCGGTATTTTTTTTAATTATTAGCAAGAAAATACTTTTTATTATTTAAATTTTCAGTATTTCCCGTACAGAAGAAAAATTACACCAAGGAAATGAAAATCTTGAAGGTAATTGAAACAATATATATTTCAACATTTTTTAAATTATGTAAAAAAAAATAATTTTAAAATGAAAATCCAATATCCTCTTTCCTAACTCATATTTTTATGTCCAGCAATGCAACAAACTATGAACGATCCAAGTTCCCGTAAGCTGGTGGTATGCTACATAGAATCCCAAGCTGCGTACCGCGCCCCCCCACTTGCCTTCACTGGAGGACTGGTCCCGAAGTCTTGCACACATTTACACTACGCCTTTGCTATGCTGGATCCTCACACATACGCTGTTATACCTGCTAATGAAGACTACGACGTTGTTAAAGGTAAAGACAAAAATTCAAACACTTTCTATCATACTAATATTGTTATACCTAGCAGAACTTATTCTCTATTTTGTCACTTTCACACTAATAATTTACATAAAAGGCGTGAAAGAGACAAAACAAATAATATTATATATTAGGTACAAACATTTTTATTAGGAAAGAGTTGATTATAAATATTTACTTTTTAATTATTAATGTTTTATCACAAACAGGTGGATACCGCATCGTCACAGGATTAAAACGACGCATTCCTGGACTTAAAGTAATCATCAGCGTTGGTGGAGATGGTACTGATCGGTTATTCAGTGAAATGGTACAAGAACCTTATAGACGAAATTCTTTCATTGACAGCGCTCTAGCATTTTTGCAAGAACATGATTTCGATGGTCTCGACCTACACTGGGTGTACGCAGGTATTAAAATATATATAATAGTATCAATATAAATAAGTTCGAACTATAAGACATGTTTTCAACAGGAGACAAAGACGACAAGGAAAAAGAATTACTAGTAACACTGCTTTACGAACTCCGTGAGAAATTTTCTTCTTATGGTTATCTTTTGACGACTGTATTACCACCATTCAGGTAAGAAGACCCAAAAATATAATAAAAGAATCGTCAATAACCAGTGGTGATACACTTAAAGGGTTTCAGGTACCAAATAGAAGACGGTTATGACCTGAGTGCGGTGAGTGGAGCTACTGATTACACCATCCTCCAAGCATGGGATATGACACACGCCAGGCAAGATGAGCCTCCTCGGAGAGCGCTGCAGCACAGCGCGCTCTACAGAGACCCTGGGGCAGCGCCACGAGACCAGAAATATGATAACATTGTATGTACAGACTAAAATATATATCGATGCCAGAAAGTATACTCGTATCTCAAAAAATGCTAACATGAGATAAATTAATACTGCATCAAATGATCCGGGTTAAAATATTCTACGAAATTCTTTCACTTTCTTTTTCTTTTTTTTTCATTTTTTTTTTCTTTTTTTTTGTAAATTTTTCAAAATTAATAGTTTTTTAGCTACTGTGTTTTTTCAAAATGAATTGCTTTTTAACGTCGATATATGAAAAATAAAATTTAATTTGTCTAAAATTTTATTTCATTTTGATGGAAATACTGTCTAGAAAGTTATAACATCTTATTGTTAAAGGAATTCATGGTGAAATACATCCTTCGTCATGGAATGGCTGCTGATAAATTAGTACTTGGTATGCCGCTGTTTGGACGCAGCTACACCTTGGCCGCTTCCAAGCCACCCTCACCAGGCGCGGCTATAGCTGGCTGGGGTGATGAAGGACCTTACACTCAAACTAAAGGAAGACTCTCCTATTTCGAGGTATTATACAGAACTTTCATCATCAATTTGTAAATTGTATATGTCGTAATATACAACGACAATTATTAAATATTTATCTATACTAATATTCTAAAGCGGAAAAGTTTGTTTGTTTGTTTAAACGTGCTGATTTTCGAAACTACCGGATGACTTTAGAAAATTCTGATTATGATAGTCAGGTTGATATGAAAGGCTATATATTATCTAGATTATATTATATTAGATAGATTCTTTTACTATTAAGAATAGTAAAAAAGTGGAATCGGAAGTAATAACTAGTCCATTATAAATTTGAGTTACAAATTTAATTTTAATCAGAATATTAAAGCTAGGTTTGTTTGTAAATAAGTTTGTTTTGATGTTTAGATTTGTATGGCAGAACGAGAAGGTAAGGGAGTCACTGCTGTAGATGAAGCAGGCAATGCTTACTATGTCAATGGAAACCAGTGGGTCAGCTTTGATAATCCAAACACTGTTTTAGAAAAGGTGAGAAAATATATAATATTAAAATATATAATATTAAGTATATTTCTTTTCAAATTCTATTTCTCTTTAAATCAAGGGAAGGAAGATATCTCTTTGAAGGGATGAGCTATCCTATGCATTTATTATTTATTAAAAAGCTCCTTTTATAAGATTGTCTGAGATGTCTTTCTGTCCGTCAGTCCATCCGAGTACACGATAACTCCGAAATGGTACGTAGTTCCGGACTGAATGCTCTAGTCAAAAATTATACGTTAGAAATATTGGCCTCCGAGCTCTATCTTCTGTCTTTGGGTGGAAGTAAGATTTTACAACATATATACAAATATGTAAATTTCAGACAGATTTTCACGGTTACGGTACATAGTATAGCTGTTGTAATTAGTTTTAAAACTACCAATTACAATTTTTTTGGACCTGATCAAATTTTTGCAGTCCATCTCATACTTGACAATCTTTCGATACTCTAGGCTTTCACGCTTTAGCGACTGATTTTAATTTTTTTTTAAATCTTCAATAAATAAATGAAAAAGATTAAACTATTAAATATAAACTGCCTTACTAATAACAACCTGCATACCCAGTAGGAACGCCTGTATTTTGTTACTTTATCACTGACAATTTATATCAAAGGTGTCAAAGTGACAAAACAGAAAATATGTTATTCTAGACATTTGTATAAGGGAGAAAAAGTTTCGTATATTTTTTTCGTAGATATTTATCTTTTATCGATTATTTCAAGATATATAAACAACATAAATAAATATTTAAACTCGAGCAACTAGTTGACCAACTAGTTGAAAACTAGTCTACTAACTATTTGACTAATTAGTCTACCAACTAGTCGAGCAACTAGTTGACCAACTAGTCGAGCAACTAGTTGACCAACTAGTCGAGCAACTAGTTGACCAACTAGTCGAGCAACTAGTTGACCAACTAATCGAGCAACTAGTTGGCCAACTAGTCTACCAACGAGTCGAGCAACTACTCGAGCAACTAGTCTACCAACTAGTCGAGAAACTAGTTGACCAACTAGTCCACCAACTAGTCTACCAACTAGTCTACCAACTAATCGAAAAACTAGTTGGCCAACTAGTCTACCAACGAGTCGAGCAACTACTCGAGCAACTAGTCTACCAACTAGTCGAGCAACTAGTCGAGCAACTACTGGAGCAACTATTTTAACTATTAAATATATATAAATGAACGAGTACAAAGATAACTTGAATATAAAGTTTTAGTATGCTAACGAAAGAAATACTTCTCTATCTTTCTTTCTACCCCATTTATGCTAAAAGAAAAAAAAATCGATACAAAAATATTAATTCTAAATAGAGAAAAATTAATAGAGTCATTTGTTTTCAGATGAAGTTTGTAACATCCACCGGTCTAGCCGGAGCAGCCGCTTGGGCTATAGATATGGATGATTTCCGTGGTTTATGTGGTTCACCTTTCCCAATTTTAAGCGCAATATCTTCAAGTCTCAACGGTAAATAAAAACTTAAACAATAAAGTATCTCGTGCTCTATAGTTACTATTATCTATGGCCATACAACTATACTAATGTTATAATTATCGGTATTTGCGAGACTATTTCCGAAGTCATCCCGGGCCCTTTTCATGATTTCGTATGATGGCGCCGTGAATAAGGGCCTCGGATGGATTCGAAATTAGTAGGGCCAATTTCGAAAAAATTTGACCATGACTACAGTTATAGCAATAAAAAATAAAAATCATAATTAAAATTGGATTTAAAACTAAACCAGGACCAGCTCGCTGAGTTTTTCTCAGGATTGAAGAATATTTCTTTCCGAACTGGTAGTAACTTTGACTATGGAAAAATGTTTTTTATAAACTTATTTTCAAGAAACATTTTCATAATGTTTTCTAAGATATTTACGAGTACTACACATTTCAATATAACTATTTTACGGGTATAACTCGATTTTATTATTGCATTTTTTTTTTATTAAAACCCAACGCTTCAAGTGCTTTGCAGCACACGTGTTCACGGTAAGACGAGATGTTGGTGACAGATACCAACATCACGTTATATCCGTAAAATAGTATTATTGAAACATTTTCATTTCAAATCTTTTTGTTTTTGAAAAAGTGTTTACCTTATTGTAGGAGAAGCCACGTTGACTGATCAGTCTTCTCTAAAGATTGGTTCATGTGAAACCAATGGACCATACCTGGCTTCTGACCAAGAATCCTGCGCACACTTCCACTTCTGTACAGGAGGAATAAGTTATAGAATGATATGCGAAGATGAAAGACTGTATGACCCTTCTACAGGATTTTGTGGGTATGTTATTATTATATATTTACCATAGAACCATCATTTTCTGCTTTTTTATTTTTTAACTAAAATATTTGTCCTCTGGGGCGGCCTAGAGGGTTGTTGGGGTAACTGGGGCAAAATCTAAGGGTGATGGGAAAACTCTGACTTCAGATTCGTTTTGAGGACACCAAAAAATTTACCTGTAGGTAGGTCAGGTGTCAGATACAGAACTTTTTTATGTGCCAGTGTTATTAATGTATCAAAATATTTTATGTATTTGTACGTATTTTTGTTTTTTTTTACTGTTTTGTTATTTTAATTATTTTAGTTTTGTTTTTTTGTTGTTTTTTTCTTCGCACTTTAACATTATTTATTGTTAATTTGTTGGCTACCTGGTAAAGATTGCCTGTGGCATTATGTTTGACTTTGCATGATTTGTGCAAAAATTTAATAAATAAATAAACAGAAGTATTCCGTCTTAATGTTATTAGTATACTAATATATACTAAAAATTACAGAAAAAAAGGCATTTTTATAGATAATTTATATGAACTAGACATTCAACAACAAGATTCATCATTTCCGTTACAATATACCAACATTCAAAATTTTTAAACATTTTCTGCAGAAGATTTTATATTATTATATTAAAAACAAACAAATTGAATACTACATACTTATTAACAAGAACATTACAGAAACAGAGGGAACTGTGAAAAGGAGCGCTATCGCGACGCTGGCATTATTCACACATATCAAGAACAGCGCGCCGGCGCTCTTTGACACTAAGAGGGTTAATGTAATATCTTTAACAAACTTTTCTAATTGTTTCAGGCATCAAGACGTAGCGAAATGTATTCCTGGACAAAGTCTCAGAATAAGTGTTGATGAAGCTGCTCGGTTCTTATCTCAGTCTTACGAAAGTGATTTTGAAGTAAGTGGTAATAAACGTCTCTTTTAAGGTTTTTAATAGATATGGGTCGACTAGTATCTGACTAGTCTTAGTCGGTAAAAAACGCAAACTAGTTGACTCTTTTTAAAAATGCCTAATTTACGGCTGAAAGGTAAAAAAAATATACCATAACTATTTGAATATAAAGTTCAAATAATTTAACATTAACTGAAATAATCCAAAAAAGAATATATCCACCTAGACTAGTCAGCCTATTAAATCGGCCATTAATCGTTCGACCAGTCGGCTAGTCGGAGGAGATCTTAAGCTAGTTTTTTAAGCGTGTAAAATAAAACATTTTTTTTAATATTTATAGTGGAATAGCATGCTACATAAGGAAACACCTGTTAGAGATACCGATCGAGTTATTGCAACATATCAGTCAGAAGTTAAAATAAGTAAGTTATATACAATATTTTCCCTATTTTTATCTTCCTATTGTCTACTTGCTTCACACTTTACGCTTGCTTTAGTAACTCATAACAAGAATAAAAATATATCACGCCTTCGAAGATCTATTAAATATCATCTAAAACTAAGTTCCTTTGGTCCGTGGCTTCAAAATCAATACAAAATATTGCAAGAACTTCGAAAACAAATGAATAGTGGCTTAACCAAGAATAATGATATTAGTGGTAAGTAGTCGTGCTTCCGTAGCTTTTAACACTTTATTTTCTGTTCCGTTCTGTTCTGTTCTGTTCTTTTCTTACCTTTTATTATCTATTTATTTATTTTATTTTTTTTTTTTCATTGAATTCAATCAACATTTTAATGTTTAACTGAACCAAATTCATAATTTTTCAACAAATCTAGGTAGAGCGAACGACAAACGAGTTGTATGTTACATGACAAGTTGGGCGTTCTATAGACGAGGAGATGGAAAATTTGTTCCCGAACAAATTGACACCAGACTCTGCACTCACGTTGTTTACGCTTATGCCTCATTGTCCCATGATGACCTCATAGCTAAGGAGTTTGATCCATGGGCAGATATCACCAACAGTAAGCATTACTCATCTATAGTAATATTTTATATTTCTGAACTATTTGAAATTGATTTTTAACATATATATTAAGCTTATAAAACATTTAAAAAATATAAAATGAACATTTTTATCGAAACAAGCAGGATTCAAACCCGCGACATCTGGGAAACCTTCCTGCCACTCTACCAATTGAGCTACTATATCGCTGCTCGTTTCGATAAATTTGGCATTAAAAAATTTATTTTATTTACAGATCTGTATGAACGTGTAACTTCACTGAGTGATGTAAAAGTTTTACTTGGCTTGGGTGGGTGGACTGATTCAGCTGGAGACAAATATTCGCGTCTGGTATCGTCTTCATCTGCTAGATCTAAGTTCTGTGAGAAGATTGTTAGTTTCCTACGCATGCACAACTTCAAAGGTCTGCATTTAGACTGGGATTATCCAGTATGCTGGCAGAGTAACTGCAAGAAAGGAGCTAAGTCTGATAAGGCGAACTTTGGAGTATTCGTAAAAGTAAGTAATACACCCAAAAAATATATATAGTCTATAGATGTTGGTACAACAGGATATTTATTTATTTATTTAAATCTTTATTATACCAAAAAAAGAACACCGGGGGGACTTAATGCTATATAGCAGGGATGACGAACCTTTTAGATGTTCGTGCCACAAACACAATTTTTTTTTTAATATATAACGTGCCACAATAAAATTTCATTCGAAATATTAACATGGTTTATAAGTAAATAAACAAATAAAAACTATCTTCTTTAAATATTTTTTATCATATAGTAAGTGTATATATAAGTATGGCGACAATAGTTTTACAATAATTTTGTTTTTGTGCGCGATATCAAAACTTTCAAACGTGCCACTTTTGGAAAACATGCCATTGGTTCACCATTCCTGCACAGAGCATTCTCTACCAGTCAAGAAACAGAAAAGAAAAAGAAGAAATACGCCAATTAGGCGATATAAAGAATAAAATGAACAATTCGACATTTATAAAACTAAATTTAGTTATTTCTAAATACTAATAATACACATATAAATAGATATAAATATGTGTAAATAAATATAATATACATATATTCATTAATATAAGAGCAATACTACTTACTGAAGGTATATATTCCATTTTTTGAACAGGAACTAGCAAAATCCTTACACGCTGCTGATATGGAGCTTGGTGTAGCTCTATCTGGTTATAAAGAAGTTATTGAATCAGCCTACGATTTGCCAACTATATCTGCTGCAGCTGACTTTATGAGTGCCATGACATACGACTACCACGGTGGATGGGAACGAACCACATCCCACCACACACCTCTTGTGCCAATGAAAAAAGATTCCTTGCCGTATTATTCAATCGTGAGTAGCAAAATACTCTTTAAAAACTATAAGATATTTTATTCTGCAAATCAAATCAAAAATTTTCGCCGAAAATTAATAAATATCATATCTATCAACAAAAATAAAACGTCTATATATAGAATGTTCTACTCATCATGCTGTGTACACGGTAGCTCAATTATTAGAGCGATGATTCTGATATCCCAGAGATCGTGGTTTCGAGTCCTGCCTGTATTGATGAATCTTTTAATATTTATTTAAAAATTAAAGATTAATTTAAAGCTATTATATATGTTACATAATTATTTTTTTTTCAGGAATATGCAATCAAAGCTTTAATAGGTGGCGGTGTTGATCCGAAGAAATTAAACCTTGGATTGGCTTTCTATGGTCAATCGTTTAGACTTGCTGATGGTGATGGTTCAAGCGGTCCCGGCTCACCGGCTGCAGGTCCTGGAGAACCTGGAGAATTTACCAAGCAACCTGGAATGATAGGATACTATGAAATTTGTTATAGAGGTAAAAACTAAGTTTTAAAATAATCTTAATAAAATAAGTTAATTTAAATGTTACTTACTACTATTTCTGGAGGAGCAGCAGACAACTTTACCCAGTAGAGGGATCTATTTGTTACGCGTATTGTAACTAACAATTATTGTAATCAGTAATAATAATAACCAAAGCAGTCAGTGAACAAAGGTTACTTTATTTGTTTAAACTTTATGCACAAAGTAAAATGGCGGACTTAATACTATAAGCATTCTCTACCAGTCGACCAAAGGTGATGCAGAAATGAGTAGTAGGTGCATCTGGTAAAACAAGAGAAAAAGACATATAAATGCAAACTTAAATATGTAAACATACGATACTGAATACATAGTATTAATAATAAATTTAATAATAATATATAGATAATAAGTAGTTACTAAGGAAATTTTTGGCTCGTCATGACTGTTCGTTTTTTAAATTCAGTATAAAATTCCGCATCCATCGATGTAGAGATTTTTTTTTTATAAGATAATTTTCTTTTTATTCTCCAAACACTATAACTATATAATATATATAAAGTGACTATTTCGGTACTCCTATTTCAAAGGCGTAGTCCCGGTCTCATGGAAGTGTGCTTTTGTCCATCCAATCCCTAAAAAAGGTGATAGCTCGGACCCAGCTAACTATAGACCTATCGCCATCACCTCTCTTCTCTCCAAAATAATGGATAACATCATAAACCGACAGCTCCTCGCGTACCTTGAGGATCACCAATTGATCAATAACCGGCAATATGGCTTTCGCCATGGTCGATTGGCTGGTGATCTGCTATTATATCTTACACACCGTTGGGCTGCGGTTATTGAAAGCAAGGGAGAGGGTCTGGCAGTTAGTCTGGATATAGCGAAAGCCTTCGATCGTGTATGGTACAAGGGGCTTCTCTGTAAGCTTCCTTTCTATGGGCTTCCCGAAAGTTTATACAAGTGGATCACCAGCTTCCTCACTGGGCGGAGCATACAGGTCGTTCTCGACGTTTTTTGCTGGGACCCCCTGCCCGTGAATGCTGGTGTACCCCAAGGCTGCGTGCTATCCCCAACCCTGTTCCTCTTGCACATCAATGATATTTTGGATATTTCCAAGATACATTGTTATGCGGATGACAGTACAGTGGATGCGGTATATTCCGACCGTGCAGGTCTCTTTCGGGAAAACGTCGACGAGTATCCAAAGAGACTTATGTCTTCTATGGAGACCTCCCTGAGGACGGTCTCAGAATGGGGTGAACTGAATCTCGTTCAGTTTAATCCCCAAAAGACACAGGTTTGCGCGTTTACCACTAAGAAAACCCCATTTGTCGTATCGCCGCTCTTCAATAGCACACCCCTCGATGTCTCGCCAAGTATCAGAGTACTGGGACTCGACATTTCGAGCGACTGTCAGTTTCGTGGTCACTTGGAGAATAAGGCCAAGTGGGCCTCGATGAAATTGGGTGTGATCAATAGAGCGAGCCAGTATTTTAATCCTGGCCAAAGACTTGCGCTTTATAAGGCGCAGGTTCGGCCACATATGGAGTACTGTTCTCATCTCTGGTCCGGATCACACCATTATCAGCTTCTGCCTTTTGACCGCGTACAACGGAGAGCCGTTTGAATTGTCGGGGACCCGGTGCTCTGTGAACGGCTTGACTCTTTGGCATTGCATAGAGACGTGGCATCCTTGTGCGTCTTCTATCGCATTTACAACGGGGAAAGTTCCGAAGAGCTATTTGATCTGATGCCTGCCGCCGAATTCCATCACCGCACGTCACCGCATGCATTTCCATCCATATCACCTGGATGCGTGGCGATCTTCTCCTGTCCGGCTTTCAAAGACTTTTCTTCCATGTACCACTAAGATGTGGAATGAACTTCCTTCGGCGATGTTTCCAGATCGATACGACATGGGTACCTTCAAAAAAGGTATATCTTCTTATCTCCAAGGCCGGCAACGCTCTTGTGTGTCTTCGGATGTTGCAAGAGTTCGTGGGCGGCGGTGATCACATTTGACCTGTGACCCGCATGCTCGTTTGCCATCCTTTATCATTAAAAAAAACTTTTAAAAAAACTTGGTTATACTTATTTTTACTTACTAACTTGGATCCTTGCAATGGTTTACAGTTAAAAATTTGAGATGGAAGACTGGACGTCAAGCAGACGCAGGTCCATACGCTCACTCAGACAACCAATGGGTCGGCTATGATGATCCCAAGTCTATCAAAGAAAAGGTAAAAAAATATGCTATTAAAATTTACCAGTTACCATTATTGTGTTCTAAATCTAAGTATATTTTTATAGGTAGAATGGGCATTACGCCAGGGGTTGGGCGGGGTAACAGCGTGGGCTATAGACCTGGACGATTTCAACAATCGCTGTTGTGTGGAGCCCTCTCCGCTGCTGAGAGCTGCGGGCCGCGCCCTCGGCCGTGTGGTGCCGCCGCCACCTAGCTCGTCGTGCGAGAGACCACCTGAACCTGTCACACCTTCACCACCCACTACTACACCAGCTGAATCCGATGGTACTTAGTAGATAGAAACTATATTTAAGAAATATATATTTTAATGTAATATCAATATATTCATCAAATATTTTTGTAAAACTATTTATTAATAAATGCTAAATCTTGGTAAACTTAGGTGATAGGCGAAAATTAATATTAAATATCAGTCCACTAATCCTTGATATGGTATGTATATATCTGTGTGGTAAAAATATAACCAGGATATATTAATCACCAGGATCCATAGCTAGTGGAGGTGACCATGGCAATCATGGTAATCATGATCAGCACACATCGACTACTTGGCCGGGCTGGAAACCAGCTTCTACACAGCAAAGTTCCATTCAAACATGGTGGCCACAAACAACAACTCCTATGACAACTACATCTAAGAAACCCAGTACCACAACAAGACGAACAACCACATCCGCATCTACCACTACGACCACTGAGGCTCCTCAAATGGATCCAGGTGAAATAAATAATTTTATCAAATCGGTTTGAACATAAATATTGTATAAAACAAAAAAAAATGGTATATAATTTTACTCAATAGAATATGCCAAATATAACTGAGCATCTTTTTCCAGGTTTAGAAGGATCACTATGTGACGCTGGAGAGTACCACGCTGCCTCAGACGATTGTGAAGGTTACCTGCAGTGTGAGTCAGGACACTGGCGGAAACATCGCTGCGCCCCCGGATTGCACTGGTCTGACAAAGCCAATAGGTGTGATTGGCCGAGCTTTGCCAATTGTAAAAGTGAGTTAGACATATATATTCTATCTCCCTCTAAGTCAGTGGGATTTACAGTGGAAAACAGTTTATGGTTTAATGTAATTATTAAGGTTTTTGGTTTCTGTTTTTAAACTTTCGTGATCTATGATTACTATTATTTCCGGATATATCATATCATATTCATATTCATGGTATGAATTTTATCGCATGGGTACGAAACTACTCGGATAAATTCCGATAGTATTTGCGTGAGTACAGCTGGATGAAAACAATTTAGATGTTCGACATTTTTTAATAGTGACATTTATAATACTGTACTTATTATAAAGAAATAGGTAAGTAATGTAATTCTTCTACAACATGGCATGTTAAATGCCATGTTGTAGAAGAATCCTTAAAGCTTTAAATGTATATTATGGGAATATCTTTAGAGAAGAGTTTATTTTAATAAGTTTTGTATCAAAATAGGCTCTTCTCTTGACGTACACAAGTGATCACTAATATTTAAATGGAAAATATGTAAATACTTACATATAAATAATTTTAGCGTCCGCGCCTAGCGAAGCAAGTACATCAACCACAACATTAGCTCCTATGACATCAAGACCGCCACCTAAACCTACCACGACTAGAAGAACAACCACCAGTACTACTACTACTACTACTACTACTACTACTACCACCACCACCACCAGTACCACTTCTAAACCAGCGACACCAGAGAGTGAAGGTAATAATAATAATAATAATAATAATAATATCACACTTATTATACTCCATTACAATATTAAATTAAAACTATTTTCGACTAATTCTTATATTTTTACTAGTATTGCAAAATATTGGTAAATACTAAATAAGAAACATAAGATTGTTTGTAGTTTATCCATAACTTCTAAGGAAAATTTTGTCTCGTCATGATTGTTAGTTTTTTAGATTCAGTATAAAATTCCGCTGTACAGTATATATAAAGTGGATATCTTATTACTTGGTTATACTTAGTTTTACTAAATGGCTAACTTGACTTAATACATTTGTTAATTGTCAGATCAAGCAATAGAAGGAGGTCGTTGCAATGGGCAGGAGTACCACGCTGTAGCTGGAGACTGCAACTCCTACCTCCACTGTGATGGCTCGTCATGGCGCCTCCAGCACTGCGCGCCCGGACTGCACTGGAGCAGCGAGCAGAACCACTGCGACTGGCCTAGATATGCTAACTGTGAAAGTAAGGAAACCTGGACATACTATCGAATATTAAAGCAAGCGGGGAAGCTAAGCGAAACTCACTTCAATGAGAGAAATGAAATATCAGGAAAACTTTAGCTTAATACAATTTCCCCATTGTCTGCAATTAACAAAAAAATATACATCTGTCAGAACGTTTGAATTAAAATAAAGTTAATTTAAATTACTCTTAATCTACAATTAGATTTTTTCAGAGTCTATCTATAGAAAGGTAGGCATGTGATTGGTCCAAATTTGGTTACTATAGCTTGAACGGAGAACAGAGATAGCGGACAAAATTTGATCGAGTTGATCGGTAAAGAGCTTCGCTTCTCTCATCTCAATAATAAAAACGAACTAAGGCACGCTTTTTTTAATAGGTTCAACATCTAAACCTACTACCTCTGCGCCTAAACCTACCCAACCTGTTACACGACCAACAAAGGCGACTACAACAACAGGTGAGCTGAAATACTAATACAATGTAAAGTATAGTATTATTATTTTTTTTGTAGTCATACTTACATCTAACGCCATACTAACGAGATCGATTGATATTTCAGCTGTTCCAATAACTGGGCCTGTAGAAGACGGCGAGTGTTCTTCTACTGATGTATACGCGGCAGCATCTACCTGTGACTCATATCTGCTATGCGTGAGTGGACACTGGAGAAGGCAGATGTGTCCTTCCGGTTTGCACTGGGACAAGCGTTCCAACCGCTGTGACTGGGTTCAATTCGCAATGTGCGAAGGTAGCAAGTCGATTTCAACTTTGATTATTTATTTTTTCAACTGTGGTTATTAATTTTGAACCTTTACTTACAGTAAGACTACCAGAAAAAACAACGAAGTCTCCTCTACAATCTGTGTTTACATCAAGAAGACCCACAACAAGGACATCGACGACAACTACAACTAAGAAACCAACCAGAAAACCAGCCAGAATCACCACATCCAAGAAACCTGTGACTCAATCAGGACAATATCAAAAACCAAAGGTGACAATGCGTTCATATATCGTAGGTTCATTATACCACAGAGTCCACATCTTAATCCAAATATACATGAATTAAAAATATGATTATTATTATTATTAAATATTTCGACGTTTGTCAAACAGTGATCACAATAAAAAATACCTAGCTGAATTTGTTATACTTCTCAGAACAGGACGGTTTGAAACCCTCGTAGCTTTAACTTTAAGTTGGTGTCAACAAAAGGGCTTATTTCAATAAGGATAGTGTTGAAAATAGGCCTTTCTAACACTTCTATTTGACGAACATAGAGGTTCATTGGTATTGATTCAAAAAAAATAAATAATATATCACTAACACTAACACAGTGAGTGTCACCAATACTAACACACGTGGTGTCACTAACACTAATACAGTAGGCGTCACTAATACTATCACTGTACAACAGCGCTGTTCCACTGGTACTTACCACACGCACGCTCGCTGCGACAAGTTCTATGTGTGTGTGAATGGCGTGCTCATAGCACAGAGCTGTGCGCCAGGACTCATGTGGAGTCCGCAGAGCTCGCAGTGTGACTTCCCCTCTTCCACCTCCTGCACTGACCGCAGACAAGTCAGCGCTGACGCTAAACCAGATATGATGCAACTTGTGGAAGAAAAACCAGGTATTATTATTTATTTTTCTCATTAATGATTTTGCAATTTGGATTTCATCATCTAAGAATGAAGAAAATGTTGGAATATTGAATTTCTTTTTTGGTATTGGAATCGGAAAAATAGTACCAGGCGTTTTGAAATTGTTTGATTCAGTTAGTTTTGAAATACAACCATATATTAGAATATGCTAAATTGATAATAAGACAAACAAGACGATAGTTAAGTTGTTTAAGTTCATTTCACAATATGTTTGTCGCAAATTTAAGTAAATGATTATTTAAGTATTCAAAGTAAATTTATGAAAAAGCTTAAGTTACTTAAATATTTAATATAAGAACTATAATAATGTGAACTTTTAGCATTCTGTGAAAACGGCCAGTATGCCTCAGAACCGTCTGATTGCTCCGTATACTTGCATTGTCTATTTGGCAAATTCGAGCAATTTGCTTGTAGCGCTGGATTACATTGGAATAAGGTAAATTATTTACTAGCGAATACATAAATTGTAATTAGTTTTATAAACATTTTTTAGCTTACTTACAATTATTTCTTATTAATAGGAAAAACAAATTTGCGACTGGCCTAGCAGTGCTCAGTGCAAGGTCCAGAAAATGAGTACAACAACAAGTGCACCCGTACAAATGGATCCTGTAATAGAAGCAGATTCTGAAACAATACCACCACCATCTAAACCAATTATTGATTTGGTAGAACCCAATTCCAGACCCGAACTTCTGAATAGTATGTTGATATCAAATAATTTCATTTTTTTTTTCATTGAAGTAATGTGTGATTGTAATATACTGATCTAAATGTTTTATTTCAGCACAATACAAACTGATTTGCTACTACACTAACTGGTCCTGGTATAGACCAGGCCTGGGCAAGTTCAGTCCTGAAGATATTGATCCTAAATTCTGCACACATATTGTTTATGGATTCGCAGTTTTGGGTGATAACGGTCTAATCAAGGCACATGATCCTTGGGCAGATACAGAAAATGGTATGACTCACCAGAATATTGGTTAGGCTAATCTGATATATTAATTCTCTACTGCACTTATTTATTTATTTTTGTATTACCACACATAATGATAAGATACACGTTACAATAAAATATAACATATTTTGTAAGAAGTCAGGAAAGATGGTTTGACCACTTTTAATTATCCTGAATATCTCACTAGGATACCCTGTGCTGAGAGATCCAGTGAACTCTGATCGTGCTACTACACCTGCGTTTTTCTTTTACTTAATAGTGACATTGTTGTAATAAACTTAGTTATATGAAGTATATAAAAAAAAATGGAAATTATAGATAAATAAATAATAATAATTAAATAATTAAATATGAGATAAACAATTACATAACAAATAATAATAAAAAATTTATAAATAAGTAATATATACGTAATAATCATAATATTATCAGAGTGTTAATTGGTAACCAGTATATAATACCACAGTATATAATAATAATTTTGTTAATAGGTTTCTACGAGCGGGTGGTATCATTCAAAAAGTATGGCGCTAAGGTTTCAATAGCCATTGGTGGTTGGAAGGACTCAGTCGGTGATAAATATTCAAAACTAGTAAACGATGTTCAGGCCCGTGGCAGATTTGTCAGAGACGTTATCCAATTTGTTGAGAAATATGGCTTCGACGGTTTGGATTTAGATTGGGAATATCCAAAATGCTGGCAGGTAAAAAGAAATTATATTATTTAATTAAAATATTTAACATTTAGTATTAAACTAGGAGCGCAACCAGACCTCAATTTTCACTCGCCGCGCTCGTGAAATCTCAGTATGTGTTATCATATTGAGCGAAGTGAGATGCAAACAGCACTGAAGATGCATTTACAAAACGTCGACGCATTCTGTTCTCAATTACTTTTTTTTTATCTCAATTTTTGCGTGAAAAATTTTTCCCATTGAAGTGTATGAGATATTAGTTTTTCTGTGATGCAGAAAAGTCTCATCAAAGCTTCGCTCAATTAAATATATGATTATTGAGATAATCACAAGTATAATGATTCCAGGTGGACTGTTCATTGGGACCTGATTCAGACAAAGAAGGATTTGCTGACTTGGTACGAGAATTATCAGCTGTATTCAAACCCAAAGGTCTTCTGCTATCATCAGCTGTATCACCCAGTAAAGTAGTCATAGACGCTGGTTATGATGTTCGAGTATTAGCTCGTTATTTGGACTGGATTGCAGTCATGACTTATGACTACCATGGCCAATGGGACAAAAAAACAGGACATGTGGCTCCATTATTCTATCACCCTGAAGATGACAACACTTACTTCAATGCTGTGAGCACGAAATATTTATCGATATGTCACGAAGAATATTTATTGATATAATGTCACGATAGTAAAATATTTTCTAAATCTAAAAAATATTTTTCAGAATTATACCATGCACTATTGGATGGAAAAGGGGGCTCCAGCTTCTAAACTTATAATGGGTATACCTTTATATGGTCAGACGTTTACTACTAGTTCTCAAATAGACAACCGCAATTCACAAGGACTTAATTTGCCCGCAACTGCTGGTGGTGATGCTGGAGAGTATACTAGGGCCAATGGCTTTTTGGCTTATTATGAGGTAAGAATCTAGTGAAATATATTATTTTCGTGCAATAAATGTGTTTATTTTTTTTTTAAGATGTGTATTTTTCTTACGAAATTTGTATATTTTTATTTTTTCAGATATGTGAACGCATTAAGAGTCGTCGCTGGACAGTGGTTAAGGATCCACAGCAACGGATGGGACCATTTGCTTACAAAGGCAATCAATGGGTTTCATTTGATGATATCGATATTATTAAGAAAAAAGTAAACTTTATAAAATCTCTCGGGCTTGCTGGTGGTATGGTTTGGGCTATCGATCTTGATGATTTCAAAAATAGGTAAATAACAAAATTAACTCTAAAAATTAGATAAGTTTTTAATGATATAGTTATTACAAAACTGAATAACACAATTTCCAGGTGTAACCAAGGCAAGTACCCTCTTATGAATGCGATTAAAAATTCTTTCCTCGACCCTAAAGTAGACTTGGATTCTTTGGAACCAAAGCCACTACCAGAGCCACAGAACAGCCTGGACGATGATTTAGAAGACATAGAAGTAAAACCATCGTTTAGTAAACCTCATACTACTACCTCAAGACCTACCCGTGTAACTACCCGCCCTAATGCGAAACCTGTAACAACTCAAAAACCAACCACAAATGCTATAATACAAAATGATGAGGAAGAAAAATATAAAATTGTTTGTTACTATACCAATTGGGCTTGGTACAGGTAGGTTACATTTTGAAACCTATTCAATATTTAACAATAAATTTCAATGATATTATTATTAAATTAAATTAACTTTCTAGACCAAGTGCTGGAAAATATACTCCAGACAATATAGATCCAACACTCTGCACTCATATTGTGTACTCATTCGCTGTGCTTGATAGCGCTCGATTGGTTATTAAGCCACACGACAATTGGCTGGATGTGGAAAACAGTATGTTCTGATCCTATAATTTTGTATATGTTCTGAATTATTGTATATCGATACCATCAGTAGCATTTCTCTTACAGAATACTATGAAAAAGTAGTGGCACTTAAAGCCCGTGGTGTGAAGGTAGTACTAGGACTTGGAGGATGGAATGACTCAGCAGGCGATAAGTATTCGCGACTTGTAAATAATCCAGCTGCAAGACGGAAGTTCATTGTGCATGCAATTGACTTTATCCAGCAATACGAGTTTGATGGTCTAGACCTCGACTGGGAATATCCTCGCTGTTGGCAAGTGAGTGTAAAGATTTTTTAAGATAGTATATTTATTATTTGAGTCATCAATCTTGTCTAGTTTTCAGTAACCTAAATTTCATAATAAAATTGTAAAACATATATTATAATTTATATATTATCTATTCGTAACGTTGTAACAATTGCCTATAAAACATTTTCAGGTTGAATGTGAAAAAGGACCTAGTTCAGACAAACAAGGATTCTCTGACCTTGTCAAAGAATTACGCGCTGCTTTTGTACCTCATGGTCTTCTGTTGTCTTCTGCAGTTTCAGGAAGTAAACGCGTTATTGATTTAGGTAAGTTGAACACAGAATTCCTTAATATCCAGTAATACTTTTATTTATAACACGTTACTTTTTTAGCTTACGATGTACCAGTTCTTGCCAAGAATTTGGATTGGATTGCGCTCATGACTTACGATTATCATGGACAATGGGACAAAAAGACAGGTCACGTAGCCCCCATGTACGCTCGCGCCGGAGATGATGACAAAACTTTAAATACCGTAGGAAATTTATTTATTATATATCTAAATAAATCTAAATGCTTAAATATAATATATAATAATAATTTCAGAACTTTACTGTAAGCTACTGGCTATCTAAAGGTACTCCTCGCCATAAGCTAGTGATGGGGGTTCCTTTCTATGGACAGTCATTTTCACTGATAGAGAATTCAGGAAATGGTTTAGGAGCTCCATCCTACGCAGGTGGTGAAGCCGGGGATGAGACCAGAGCACGAGGCTTTTTGGCTTTCTATGAGGTAATATAAAGTAACTTCAATAAAATTAATCATTAATAAGTGTGGACTTGAAATAATCTCACGTATTATTTCATTTTCTTGCAGATTTGTGATCGAATAAGAAATCAAGGCTGGAAGGTGGTGCGTGACGCGGGTGGTAGAATAGGTCCCTATGCAACCCAGAACGATCAATGGGTATCTTTTGATGATGACTACATGATTCGTCATAAAGCAGAGTATGTCCGAGCCATGGGTCTTGGGGGAGCCATGATTTGGTCTTTGGACCTAGACGATTTTAGAGGCAGATACTGCGGTTGCGGAAACTCACCGTTATTGACCACCATTAATCACGTTTTACGTGGTCGGGATGCGCCACCACCATGTTCTCTTAAAGAAAGTAAATAACTCATTACATCATTAACTACACTGGCACACAAAAAAAAGTTTTGTATATGAAACCTGGTCTACATACAGGTAATTTTTTTGTTATCCCAAAAGCGAATCCGAAGTCAGAATTTACCCATAACCCTTAGATTTTGTCCCAGCAACCCCGACAACCGTCTAAACCACTCCAGAGTTCGAATATTTTCAGGTTTCAGATACATTTTTTTTTTATGTGCCAGTGTTAGTGGCCACTAGTAACCCTAAAACTTTTAATAACTCTACAAATCCTTTGGGTTTTCAGTTCAAAGCCCATCAGTCTCAGTTGGCACAACAACGACATCATCTCCTATAACCTCTGAACCGGAAGAATCTTTATCTGATAGTGGCACCATAGTATCAGATAACGAAGTAAAAATTTTACACATATTAATATTAAATTAAAACATCTTACTAAAAATATAAAAAACATAATCCTACTTTAAATAATTCTAGGGTGCTGCTTTAGAAGGTAACTCTTGTTCTGGAGTATCATTCAAAGAAGATGATTCTGACTGTGCAAAGTACTACTTATGCATCAATGGACAGTACACACAACTCACCTGTCCATCACCACTGGTTTGGAATCAGGTAACTAGAACATTATGTAATAATAATCCAGTTTCTCAATAAGATTGGCAGAAAAGATAATTATTATTTCTAGTGGGTCTTTACAATTATTACTTCGCATTAACTAATAAATGATAAGCATCAGGAGTTAGGTGTTAATGTATTTTCGTAATTCATTATTACTATTATCTATAGATATCCTGTTCTTACGTTAAATTTACGACCTTTATGGCTTTCCTTATATTAAATTTTCTCGGTATTTGCCAAACTAGTTTCGAAGCCTTCCGGGGCTCTCATTCTTGGGTTCGAAGCATGTCGGAATCGCAGCTTGAACTGAAAACTTTAAATACAAAAATTATTACATTTACAATAACTTTACGTAAAAAATTCACAGTCAATTTAACTTGAGATAGATAAAAGGATAAGATTAATTTAATATGAATTCATAAAAAAAACTCGATTTTGACTAACAACTATGTTAATATGTTTTAAGTGAGCCAATTTATCTTGTTAATGCATTTGCACATAATTATTGTGAGCATTGGAAGTTGCGTGATTCTTGAAGGCTCTTGACATAGATGTTTAAAAATTTTTCTCAACCTTGATATACCAATTTAAAATAAATACAAAATAACTTTGTTCTACAGAATCATTGTGACTTCCCTCAAAAATCAAAATGCAGAGGCAAAACTAGTTTAAGGATAACTGATGAAAGCTACAAAGAGGAAACTGAACATAAGCCTATCGTTGCTTGCTATTTCACTAATTGGGCTTATTACAGGTGAATATTTGAACTGTTTTTTAAGTATTTTAGGACATAAATTACAATATAAATGACAATATATAAAATTTAAAAGAAAATAAAACTTCAGATGTGACTTAATTTTAGGAAAAATAATGGCAGTTTCGGACCAGACCAGATTGAGCCCCAACTTTGTACTCATATCATATACTCTTGGGCTCATCTTGACAGTGACAGTGATTCAGTCGTTGCTGGAAATGCAGAACTAGATATCAGCAATGGTAATTTTAGTTAATTTAGTATTACTCGAGTAGTAAGTAATAGAGGAGTGTCAAAATAAATATTTATATAATAAATGATTCTCAGATTTCTACGGAAAATTAACGGAATTTAAACTAAAGGGAGTTAAAGTTATCCTCGGAGTAGGAGGTATCGACAATTCCGTAGATGATAAATGGAGTGAGATGGCAGCAAATCCCAAGAGGAGAAAACAATTTGTAAAATCATTGTTGAAATTTTTACAAAACTGGGAATTTGATGGAGCACAGATTGCTTGGCAGTATCCAGTCTGCAAAAGGGTTAGTAGCTGTTTAATATATATTTGACAATTTTGAATTAGTGCACAATTTATCGTTATCTTTATTTATATGCAGGCACCTTGCACATCACTAAATACAGCTGACAGAGACAACTTCAGTATTCTTCTAACAGAATTGTCAAAAGCATTACGACAGCATAATTTAGAATTATCTGCTATCGTGGCTCCATATCCTGAAGTAGCAGAAATAGCTTATGATTCTGCCATCTTAGCAGCTACTCTTGATTGGATTTCTATTGCAGCTAATGATTATTATGAGTCTGATACTAAAAGAACTGCTTATCTTCTACCACTGGTTAAAAGTGAAGATGATCAATTAGACAACTTGGTAAGTTTTGATTATAGTGCTCAAAAATCTTGATTAATAAGTCAATACAATAATGCAACTATCAATCTTTGTAGCAAGCCATCCTTAGTTTTTGGTCAAGTATGGTACCAGTTACTCAATTGGTACTGGGACTACCGGCTTACGGAAGATCCTACTCGCTGAGAAGCGAGCTCAGCACTGGAATCAGTGCACCCATCACGGGTCCCGGCAGGCCTGGACCTTATACTCGTATTCCTGGCTTCCTAGCGTATTATGAGGTTAGTTTAATGATAAAACCCAAACTATATAATTGATCTGCAAGACGTACGTCCAAATAAACTAATATTTACTTGGTACATTAACAGATATGCAGTGAAGCCAGATCAAGCAGATGGAAGGAGGTGTCCAGTAGTCAAGGTACGTATGCTAGTCAGGGCTCTCAGTGGGTGTCGTACCTGCGTCCGCTGGAGGCGCAGGCGGTGGCGGCGGCGCTGCGGCGCGCGGGGGCGCGGGGCGCGGGGCTGTGGGCGGTTGACCTGGACGACTGGAGGGGAGCCTGCAGCTGTCGGTGGCCTTTACTTCATTCTCTTAGGCAAGGACTACTAGAACCGGAGTTACGAGCAGTCTGTACATTTTAATTTAATACACAATATTATTACATTAATTAATTTTAAGTTTCCAAGGATTCGTGTAAATGATAATCTGTAATGCTCAAACCTAGTTACAATGAATTGGTGCTTTAGTTTTAATACTCTTGTGTACTTTTATTGTATACCTACCTCGAGCATTGCTCTAGTTTAAGATTACCACTGATATAGGAGGTAGATATGACTGAGATGTGTTATATTAAGATGTAGAATCATATTTTAAGCCTTAACAATATGTAACTGTCTTTATTCTGTTATATTCTTTAAGAATATTGGAAATATGGAATTTGGATAATATGACAATTTTTTACAATTCTTTTGTCCTTTTGGGCAACATGAATAAATAAAAATAAACTTTATAATAGAACTTTTATTAAGAACTCGATTTAGTAATAAAATTTCTTGTAAAGAATCACTGCTATTTTAATAAACAAATGGTTTGACATAAGTCTTTTATTTATACTGCGCTAATAAAAAAACCTACTATAAACTACATCGCCTGTAAATGTATTAATGCATATTTTTGCCACATCAGCTTTTAAATATATCATAATCAACATCATATAACAATAATAATATTGCCTCTGTGCTCAGGCTAATTTTATCGGAAGGTTAGTTTATTCGGGGCCCTCATTCATGAGCTCGGAGCATGGCATAATCGCGATGGTATCCTTTCTTACAAATTTTTGGGGTAGCTATGGGATCTGCAATCACAGTGCCAATAGAATCTATGTTCATAATGTGGTTTAAGAGAACCTTTACGTCAAATCATCCTTTTATACAATGCCGGTGGCGTTATGTTGAATTTGTTATAGCAAAATGATTTCTAAGATAATTATTTCTAAGAAGAACCATCATCTCGTCTCACCGCGAACACGTTTGCTGCAAAGCATTCGAAACGTAAATTAAAAAATTAAAAAATAAACGCGAGCTATATCCGTAAAACAGTTTTATTGAAATGTTATAGCAATTTAAAAAAAGGCTAAAGAGCTAACTAAAGAGCTTTCAACACATATAATGAGGTGAAGTTTACGGTAGAAAAGTAATAAGACCTAGGTTTACCATTCTTAGACGTCTCGACTCAAACAAACAAAAGAAAGTATATAGAAAGCCTACATGCACTAACCATTATATAAATGCCCAGTCGTACCAAAATCCAGCTCACCCAGAAACATTACCTCTTCCTTTATTGAATAGGGCTTTACAGGTATATGACTTAATAAATGTGAATGTTGTAGGTATTGAGAGGAAAGTCTCTGAAACTTTAATAACTTAAAATACTGGTAGAATTAATAATCTCCACAGGGATAATAGAACTCGTCATGGAGGCTATGACAGCTCATTACACACAACAAAGCATCCGTATTAGCTAGGAAAAAAGATACCGAAATTTAAGGTTTAAAGATGGAATCAGCGGAAAATCGGTAATAGAAACTATAATTATTAAGCTCAAATAATGTTCGAATATTTCAAAAGTGATGTGAATATCCAAATAGTATGTACCCAATAACTTACTAGTGACGAATATCTGCAGAAAACCTCCGAAGACGATTGTATATTCTCTCCGCCTTCCGCAGCAGCGTCGCAATGCCCACAGAGCTTGTCAATAATTGCCCCGAATAGGTTAAAACTAGTCGTGCACATTTCGATAGAATTATAATCATAATTATATATATAATAGATCACGAAAGTCTAAAAATACAAAAACATAATCGACACGGAAATATCCGTGCGCAATCAGCCCTCACCGCCTGCATTCACTCTATCGCTCCTATCGTTATATCAATAAATCAGTAATTATCAAGCAAATCCATATCATTTTCTAGCATATCACACGTATAAAATCTTTGTAATATATAAAAATATTTTTAGGCCGGGCTTTTGATGTAAACCGAAAGAAAGTTTGGCAAAATAATGAAATTTCTTTAGAATAGTTGTGATTTGAAACGCAATAAAGCATAAATGCAAATTAAGAAAAACAAACGTATCGTCTAGATTTTTCTTAATAAAATAAATACAAGGTTTCTTGGGAATGAGTCCGACGATCAATACATAAAAACACAAACGACCTATATAATTTCAATAAAATCTTAAAACCGTGGTTTCTTCAAGTATATGAATTATAGAATTTCTTTACAGTTAAAACTGTAAAGAAATTCTTAAAGTCACGTACATAAATTTATAAGTGTGTTTTTAGAGCCATCTGGCGTCTAGAATTCTGACCCCAAATGTGGTTTGGGTATAGTTCTTTTTATTTTCCTACTTAATTACTATATCTAATAACATGCTTTTAATCCAAATAAAAACATAGAAACTGAATAATTGAGGAAAATTGGATTTTTATAATATTATAACCAAGGTTAATATAATTTAATATTTTGAAGTAAAACTGTATATTTTTAATATATTTTAATGCATAAGTGTTTGTATATATTTATATGGTTATGTTTAAGTATATTGATTACTTTGTATTTCAATTGCTTTCAACCTTAACCATATCATTTAATATTTCCTGTAAACAAGGGTTTCTTAGAGATATCTTGTATAGAGATAAGTCAACCTTTGTGTAATTTATACATTATATATAGGTTTTTCAAGGTGGGTTACAAGGTGGGTTACAATAGCTCAATTGATATTGGTAGGGTACCTCGGAAGTGATTAGGTTCGAGAAGGTACTTCTTGCAATAAATAATTTTTATGGTATATTCTTTCCCAAAAAACTAAATAAGCTTAACCTGACACGTTTATAGATAATTACAAGCCCAAAAAAATATATGTTTAACATATGTTTAAAATATATGTTTAACATATATTTTTATCGTTTTTAATTAAAGATTGATGATAATTTTCATAGATATCATCAAACAATCCGCCGACAATTGAATGTCTGACTCTTTGTTAAAAGAGGCCCAAATGGATAATCGTGGACTATGAGTCATGCCTAACAACTAGTTGCTGTTCTGCTAAAACCATGATACGTTTTGTTATAATACTTTGTTTATTTTAATATATATTTCATTAACTAGTATATTACATTATATATCTTAATATATATATATATTACTTATTTATATTTTATTCATATGGCAATGATCTTGACGTTCTACAATTATTTTAGGAATAGGTATTTTAGATATAAGATAGTACCCATTTAATTAAGGACACCGAATTATCAAAAACTAGATATAATAGATACGAAGTAAAATATCGTTTAATGGAAACATAAACATTTTAATATATACATATACTTTTTTATTTATAATTACAGGTATACAAGATACGGTCTTTTATAATTTAATTATTTGGGTTTTTACCCAAAGTATCAAACCCCAGTTATAGTTGGTTTCAAAGTCCAATGTTTAACTATACATATATACCTGTTTTTATAAAACGTACGATCACTGCCAAGGACGGAGTGTGTATGCTAACAGCGTTATCTCTCTGTGCTAGAGTTCTCTATGTATAAATTTTGAGGTTAGTTAATACTCAATAGTCATATTATTTTTGTTCTTCGATTAGTCCGGACTGTGTTGGTTTATTGTGATATGCAATTAATAGTTATAAATACAAAAAATATTAATGTTTTATTAAAAATACTACGAACGTATTTTATTACTTAAACTGCAACGAATTTAAAATCGAATAGTTCATCCTAGTAAATATGGCGAGGAATTTGATATTACCTATAATTCTAAATCCAAGAAATTACACTAATAAATCTCTTGTTAATAATATTGTAAGTGTACATCATAGAACATTGCAAACTGCGGTGAGTTCAAATATCTTTAATGTAAAATTAATTTATTTTAATTCATGATTTATTTTTATAAATTAGTTAACCAGATACAGTTGCGTAACACTTTAACTTCTTACCATAATTTGTTTTAATTGTTTTGATGATATTTTTTAGATTTATGAATATGTTGTATTTACAATCACGTTTTTATAATAAATTTAAAATACTAAAATAAAGAACACAAAATTAGTACATTTTTTTTATTTATTTACAATTTAAAAATATACATTTTAGAAATAGTACAAATGCCTAGAAAACCTTTTAGGGATGGTGTCACTTATATATATGATCTAACAATTACATAAACAAAAAATAGATCACACATTTTTATGGTAAAATTCATATTTTTTTTAATATTTAAGGTGCCGGTTAAAGAAGTTCAAATCCCTGTAAAATGGGGATACGTAGCTGGTAAGCTATGGGGTAATGAAAATGAGCAACCGATACTGGCTCTACACGGCTGGCAAGACAACGCTGGCACCTGGGACCCATTGGCACCATTACTTTGCCAAAAACGACCGATATTAGCTATCGATTTTCCTGGCCATGGATTATCTTCATGGATTCCGGAAGGTGATTTTCTCCGAAATTAAAAATTATTGTAATTTTTGTGTAATCTATTGTGACCTGATTATTATTACGTATAATTTTCCGATTGTACTCACGTGAATATAGGTTTTTACGCGTCTAGTTTTGAACTCCTTCGGGTCCTTATTCGTAAAGATATTGACATGAGTATAGCCGGATTCTTAAAAGTAATATTATTGTATTTATTGTTATTATTTTCTTTTCAGGCATGCATTACTACCCCTGGGATCTGCCACGTTTGATTTTATATGTGAAGAATTATTTTAAGTGGAATAAAATGTCATTGTTATGTCATTCAATGGGGTCCATAGCTGGCATGCGGTACGCTAGTATATTCCCAGACGATATAGAATTCTACGTGGCGATAGATAGTCTTATTAATGACGATTACGATTCTAACAAAGTTGTTAGTCGTTATGTAAGAATTTTAAAGAAGTTTCAAGATATAAGTCATTTTAAAAGCGAACCCCCATCGTACTCAATGGAAGAAATGTTCAAAATATGGTATTTAGGCACTGATGAATCGGTTGCCATGGAGAGCGCCCACCATCTTCTAAAGCGCGGTTCAAAACCATCTTCTATAAATCCAAATAAGCACTATTTCTCACGAGATCCTAGACTGAAACAGATGTTATTTACTGCTGAAAGTAAAAGCTTAGTTGAAACTCTGGTCAAAAGATTGTTATGTCCAACACTATACATTAAAGCGTTAGACTCCCCATTCGCGAAAGATGATTTTTCTGTAGAGATGCGTGAAATTATTCAAAAGAATAATAAAGATTTCAAATGTCATTTCCTTCCCGGGACACATCACTTACATTTAAACAGTCCAGAATTAATAGCTCCACTGGTTTCCAACTTTATAGATCAATTTAACCAAAAGAATTAAGTATTTATAAGTACAATTTAATATGAATTATAATCCATTTAGAAAAGATTACGCAAATTTAGGCGCGAACTTTGAAACAATAATAACCAAAGGTTATGTAACTGCTTAAATAATTTATACAAAATATTTTTATTATTATGAGTTGTATAATCTTAAAAACTCGAAATAAAAAAAACCAAGCTTTATTTAATATTTATATTTATGTCTAATCACTGTCATAAGATATGTCAACACTAGATGAGGTGGTGTTGCTGTGGGCCCCTTTTCTCATTGGCAACACTTGGAGGAGAGCATCCTGCCATGAGACACCTTCACTTACTTTGAGAACTATTTCGAAAACTGTAAAAAACAGAGTTACCATTATTTATTACAACAAATATGCGTTCATATTTAATAAAAATACAAATTTATTAGGTATTATATTTTATTACGTACTTAAGGATTAAAAACATTTTTGTTAATTTAATATTAACTTGTGATAAGTGTTGATAATTAAGATTTTTATTTATAAATAAATCAACGAAAACAAATAAATGTAATATAGTTATATTTAAGTATAGCTATGGTTACCATAGACCAATGAAAACTAATGACAAATTTGGTTTCGGCCAGTGTCGGCTAAAAAAATTGTACGGCCGCGCCAAAACTTAAGTGTTCGTGAATGATCGTGTGACGTTCGGCGAACGTAGCGACTATCTTGTACTTAACGACTTTTGTAAAAACTTTAATATATTAATTTATTTTGCTTATATAAATTTAATTATTGTCTTTTATTTTATTCAACACTGTCTGTCTGTATTTAAACTCAAATAAATGTGTTAAATATACACTAGAAGAAAGAGTTGATCATAGTTTCAATTTATGTAGAAACAGAGCAAAGCTGAAAGCTCGGTTTCGGTTCCGCCTAAAAAACATGTTTCGGTCCTACTTTCTAAAAAACCAAACATTAACAAAATTAAAGGCCGATTTGCAATATTAATTGATAACAATCTTTAGGCATTCATTTCGTATTGATTGCGATGATTTTCGATATACGCAAAAAAATATATGTTTTTACGTTTGTGAAACAGTGATCTGAATATAAAAATACTCGGCCGAGTTTGTTGTGTGTTTCACCTCACACCAGGAAAATTGGAACCCTCATAGTGTTAGCTTTTAAGTTGGAGAGTGTCCAGAAGAGCTTATTTCGATAAGTATTTTATCAAAAAAAGGTTATTCAAAGTGGAAAAACAAATAAATAATTGAATAAATGTTCACGTAGGTGTTTAAAAATCTTTGGTTGCTATGGTTACATCATGACTTTTGTAATAGGCATGTAATTATTATTTGACCTCAAAGGGACTTCAAACCTATATATCGAAGAATCTTAGTGATATTATTTTGGATTACGAATTAAATTATTTACAATGTATTCATTTATTATGCCTTTGTATTCTCATAAATTATTTAAATTAATTTAAATATTAAGAACCTTGAAAATAATATAATTTTTTTATTATATGCAATTAAATTTAACACATATTTAATTTCAGTTAATTTCAATGCTAAAGCTTTTTATAGGTGGATTGTTTTTTGTCATTATTTATAATCATCAGACAAACACATTTTAAATGATTTTAGGTTAAGAGTAGGGATGCCTCTTTTTTCAAATTAAGGTAAGAAAAGTACATACTATCAAAATATAATGAAATATTACTTAATACTAAAAAAATTATTTCCCAAAGAAATCAAGTGAAAAAAAATTGCATAATTAAGTGAAATAACGTACAATATTTTATTGTAAAGTACAGCTCTATTTGGGAGATCTAATAAAACTGAGTTGTACTCATAATATCAGTTGTGTTGTTAAAATATTACAGACATCACTCGTATGAGTTATGTCCTTTATTAAATTATTACAATTATTATGACCGCCTAATACATATAATCAACCTTGTCAAAATTTTTAATAAATATAATCATCTTTTTTCCTATAGCGCCAAGACATGTGTAATTTTCAGTGTAAGACTGATACTCGCACACAGATAAAAATCTATTTAGAATTGCGTGCGTAACACAACGTTTGTGTTAGAGCCGCAGTGAGAGATATTACCGATATATTGGCCGCAACCAAAGTGTTAATTTGAATTTACATGGTTGGTAAGGATACTATGGTTTAGCTTACAGCTCAACATTATATGTAAACTACAGTAAACTTTGTTTTGTGTTATTAAAGAATAAAAAATATTAAAGTAGGGTTTGATGGTAGAACAGTGGTAATTTTTTTGTGTTGAATAGTAAAAAAAAATTGACCAATAAAGAAAAAACATCCCTATCACTTAAGGATATATACTAGTTTAAGCCTATTCTCAGACCTACTGAATATAAAAACAAAATTTCATAAACATTGGTCAAGAAGGTTTTGGGAGTGTTTGGATGCAAATGCTGTTAACAATAATTTTATGTTAAAGTATAATTTCTATATAATGTACTTACCATGGTCAATTGTTAAAACTTTCCTTGTTTTCATATTAACATATTTGTTCAGAGGTAGTTTCCCGTGTCTTATTCCCTGTTCAACTGCAATTTTGTGGCAGAGGCCCTGGAAAAAAGTAACAATAGAAAATAAGATATATTTAATCAGAATGGATTAGGTTAAGTAACATGATAAATTAATAAAATATATTTTAATGTTATGAAGTTTTCATTTCAAATAATATAGAGTAGTAACGAGTTAGCAATATTCACACAGATTTCTTAAAATAAAAATTGGTTTTCTTATACTTAGCCTTGCATAGGAAGTTATTAAATGACAAAGGTATATTTATTATAATGTTATAAAGTTTTCCATTTTCAATAATATAGACTAGAAAGTAAATGGAAACATTTCCACAGATTTTTTTAGAAAAATTGCTTCTCTTATACTTAGCAAGTGATATCATGACTTTATTAAATGATGAAAATAAAATATATTATATCAAAAAATTACTAACATTTAAAATATAGAATATGTAGAAACAAGTTAGATACATTTCTGCACATTTCTTAAAATTTTATTTTTTCATACGTATTTAAAACAAATATTTATATACAAATTTATTACTAACCTTATGTTGGTTGTGGTCCACTAAGCCTCCAATAATATAGAAGGTGTCTTCAGCAAATGATTCTATCACATTGTCTGATTCACTTGTCAAATAAAAAAGTTTCTCCTTGGGAAATATGTCTCTATAACTACATTCTTTGAAATTTATCTGAAATTCAAAATAAAAAAAAACAATATTTTAGAAAGAAAACATTTTTTTTACTTTTGCACACTGCCTATTGCATGTAAAAGTTGGATACACTTTACTGATACGATTTAGGGTTTGAAGATAATCTTATTTAAATGGGGTTGGTCTCATTCTATTAACTTGATTTTTTTAATTTATATTTTTATGTGTCACTTTCTGACAGAAAACCAGTATTTTGCCTTTTTTGTCAGAGAGATAGCCCCCACATCCTATTACATCATAGGTAAAACATAATTAATAGAAAGAGGGTGCATAACTGCAAAACACCTTTATGAAAAAATATACAATTCTACAAAAGTGTATTAAAATATTTAAACCTACTAATACAATACTTACAAACTCTACTTACATCCCAGTGTTCATAACCATTGTGTCTTGATATGTCTAGTTTAGTTTTATCTCCGAAACTGGTAACATAGAATTGCAAAGGCTTTTCTGAACGCCTATTAATAGAATAGCACCTTAAAATTTGTTTTATCATTTTATATCTATCTTTTTCAGTCATCAAATCGTCAAAACTAAGATCTATTACAATTCCAGTATTACTTTTGGGTTTTTCCAAATTCCATTTTTTAAGGGATTTTCTACTAGGACCTAAATCTATATTCGCCGCACGTGCTTCTAGCCTCCTTTCTTTAGCACGGACTTTTTCTTTTCTTCGCTTCTCCGCCTTGTTATTTTCCCATCTGACTTTTTTTAACCATTTACGCATTTGATTTTTTGTAAATGGCCTTGGTAAAGGAATCCCGTAATCATCTTTTAATCCAGGGTCTATTTTTATATCAAAAAGAGTGCGTTGTTGAAAGTTAGCTGGATTGATTTCTTCTTTGGATTCAACGGGACTTTCCATTTTTTTTAATTCTTAATACTTTTAACCATTTATATTTACATAATATTTACAAGGTTCAATATTAAACCTTTTTAATTTAACTAAGAAATCAGAATAAATATTTCATATTATTAGAAAAAACAAATAAGGTTTTGACGTAGATGCCACTGTCAACTGTCAATGACATGTACTGACAATGCATAGTAGAAAACATTGAGAATCAGAAATAAACATTACATTTTTATTAGTCATTATTATTGACTTCAATTATTTATTACTTTTTTGTTTACAAAAGATTAATAAATTTATAAAAAATCTGATCATATAAGATTTGCATAATTGTTTAAGGTACAGGGAGTAAATAATATTGATATAAAGTATTTTCAAAAATATATTATATGAGACAGACGATAAAATATTTATATTTTTCTCTGATTTAAGTTAATTAAAAAACTTTAATATTCAGACCTATAAATATAATAAAATTATAAATACTTAAAAGTATATAAGAATTTTATAAAAGTGGTTTGTAGGTTTGTAGATTGCAAAGTCGCGATCAATGAATGAAATTTTTCCTCATACACCCTTCCATCAACGGACATCGTATAAAAAAAATAAAATAAATAATAAACGGAAGCTTAATGATATTAAACAGACCCTGGACTTGATATAAACAGACGATTATGAGTTCATTATCAGTGGTTAAGACGTTGAAATCACAGACAGGTATAAAAATACATAATTTCGTACGTTTTAACACAGAGAGTGTAAATTAAAATTCCTTATTTATTTTTACAAGGAAAGACTGTATTAAATAACTTAATAATTCATAATTTTTTCTTTATCTCTTTCGGGGGATAAATACAATCCAAACAGCTTTATTTTGACGCTTACATTGGTGGTATGTTTCCATGGTCATCTATTCATTCCATGGTTTCATTCCATGGTTATCTATGACACGATTACAATAAACTAAGCAATTAAATACAGTTTAGTTTAACAACCACTCAGAATCACGTATGACTTATACAAGTAGGCTATGATTTATTTTTTAAATACTATAGATGTGTCCAAAATTTAATAAAAATTCATTCATCTTTTGAGCACTGATTTGTTTAGAGAACCCTGAAATTTACAATTTAAATATTTGTTAGATAACGGTTCCATAATCATAAATATACTACCTACGTGTGTTAACCTCAGGACCTTGTGATATCACTCCATATTGTATGAGACTTTGTTTAAGACTTAAATAAATAATTATTTATAAATTTGTTTATGTCTACGTTGATGCAGTCTGAAATGATAGTTGTATTGAAATAAAGATATAGTTAAGACAGTCTTTTTTTTTATTCATCACAGAAATGTCTTCTACTGTAAGTACTTGCTTTATATAAAGTAAACACGTATAACATATAAAAAAATTAATTAAAACTTTGTTTATATATCTTTTGGATAGGAGAGATATCAACTCTGGGGTGGATGCTTTGGAGAAGAACCTTCAGCAGTGTTAAGACGTTTAAATGATTCTCTGGCTATAGATGTCCGTCTGTATCATGAAGATATCAAGGGCAGCAAAGCATGGGCAGCTGAATTATATCTCAGTGGCCACCTTTCCAAGGATGACAATACAGCTATACAACACGGACTAGAAAAAGTAAGTTACAAGCTGATTAAATATATATTTTTAACACGAAAGTATAGTTCTTTTAGAATTTCTTCTTAATTATACACTCGATTTATGAAATTTTAGGTTGAGAAGGATATAGCACAGGAACTAAGCCAGAATAGGAATCTCAATGATCCTGAAGAGGATATTCATTCCGTGGTTGAGAGACGTCTTCAAGAACATGCGGGGGAGGCAGCTCTTCGACTGCACACGGCTCGCAGTCGGAACGATCAGTCAGCCACAAACACCAAACTGTGGATGCTGACAGCTTTACAACGTGCAAAGGACGAAATAAATCAACTGATATCAGTATGTATTAATTTTTTTTTAGCTTTTTCCATGAAATTTATTAGTTTCATAAAACGTCTAACTTTTCATAATAGACTATAAAATTTGAATTTTTGGTTAAATCTAGCGGGTAGTTCTAATTGAAAAAAAAACACAACAATCCCTCACTTCTTACTTTTTTATAGATTATTAATACCCGAGCAAAGAAAGAAATTGATATTATTGCACCTGGGTATACCCATTTGCAACGAGCTCAACCAATCCGTTGGAGCCATTTTTTACTAAGGTGAGATCGTAATCATGAAAATATCTTACACGTTTATTTTAAATAAACGAATACATATTTTATTTTGTATAGTTATGCGTGGATGTTTCGTGATGATATTATTCGTTTGGAAGAGCTTACTGAAAGACTATCTTCTTGTCCGCTTGGCAGTGGAGCAATAGCTGGTTGCGCTTTGCAAATAGACAGAAAGAGATTAGCAGAAAGTCTAGGTTTTAAACGTTTTACTCCTAATTCCATGTACGCTGTTGGATCGAGGGACCATATCGGTAAAAAAAATCTTTTATATACTTCTTTAACTGTCTAAAGAGTAGCTCTTAATAAAATATGTTTAATTACAGTGGAGTTTCTGAACTGGGCCTCACTTTGTGGCGTTCATTTGAGTCGACTAGCTGAAGATTTGATTATATACAGCTCACAGGAATTTGGTTTCATAAAACACTCGGATCAGTTTTCGACTGGATCTAGTCTGATGCCCCAAAAACGAAATCCAGATGGCTTGGAACTCGTAAGAGGGGCAGCGGGACTGTTACTGGGGGATGCATTTTCATTTAGTTGCATACTCAAAGGCTTACCCAGCACCTATAACAAAGACTTGCAGTCGGATAAGGAATTGTTATTTAGATCTTATGATAGATTGCTCGATTGTATCAAAGTATCTGTCGGTACCATTGACACAATGCAGGTAACTAAAGACAGTTGATAGGTTATTATTCTTAATCTAGCTATTACCGGCGACTTTGTCTGAGATTGATATGAAGTCCGATGAAAATGAGATAATTTTTGAAATAAAACGTGTCCTATTAGTTAACTGGACCAACGACCTGTAACCCTGTAATATCATTAAAATTTGTCTGTGCAATAGAAGTAGTACATTGTATCATGCGCAAACAAACAAACATACCAAATTTTATATAAAAAGGAAAAATAATAAAAGTTTTTATGATGAATACGATTAGATCATCTCAGAGAAGGCAGTGGGTAGTCTGGAAGTGGGTATGTTGGCGACGGATGTTGCGCACGCGCTGGTGCGCCGCGGGGTGCCGTTCAGGCGCGCGCACCACGCGCTCGGGAGCGCGCTGCGACGCGCCAGTGACCTCGGACTAGACCTGCAGACACTACCACACCATGAATATATGGCCATATGGTATGTTACTACAGTGCAGATTTTCCTAGAAAACTCATTGCGAGTAACGAGTCATTATATAAATTAAAAAACTGTCAGTAATTAAATAATTAAACTATAAAAAACTTCTTTACCTACTTTGTTTAAATGGATGATTATTTGCAATTATAAAAGTATATTTTGTTTAAATTGTATAGTTTTGGCAATAAACCTATTATTTTACTACGAGCTTAGAAAAATATGGTTATATAGAGGTAAAACAGATAAAACAGAATCTCATTTATTTATTATACAGTATCGATATATATTATTAACTATAGTAACTTTCAGTATTAATATTTTCTATCCCTAGTCCTGAATTTGGCACTGAAGAAGAATTACGAAAAATATTCTCTTGGGAGTCAAGTGTAGAACAGTACTCCAGTGAAGGAGGTACTGCTAAGATTGCAGTATTAGAACAGATTAAAGAATTGCAACAATGGTTAGAAAAAACAGTTCCGGCTTGTAATTAATTAAAACTTTAATAAATGTTATACATGTTTATTATTGTATCAACTATTATGTTTTTATTATGTTTCTTCAAATGTAAACTTCGAGATGAAAATTATTTCATTAGAATAAAATTTTATTTGTCTAGAATGTATTTTTTTAAAAACACCTACGATATTTTAACAAATAAGTTACATACAAAAGGTCAGAAATCAAGAAAAAAGTAAATTATTCTACATTTTTTACCTATAATCACACCAATTATTCAGATACATCTAGTAGTTTTTTCCACATTATGCTAAAATATAAAAATATTTTAAAACTATTCTTATAAGTTTTTATAGTATACTTAATAAGTTTTCAGTAAAAATTTAACGTACAGATTCTTCTTTATTACTGTTTTATTATATATTAACAGTTTTTTATTAATTGTATATACGAAAGATAAAAAGAGCCCAAACTTATTTTCAAGTGGTTTTCAGTAAGTGTATCCTTCCTATTCTCTATTAAAGCCTCCCTCCTCCAAGGGATAGTATTTAAACATCTAATAAGTACCAACTAACTCAGTCTTTTTGGCATACCGGTATACGACGGCTGTTTGTTTGTCCTGTACTGAACTGAGAAAGTGAGTACAGCTTTATTAAACCTAATATAATGCATTTGTTAACATTTATTCAGTTTAAAATATACTTACAATAACACAATTATTTAATTTTAGAATGTTCACCTTACTTCGATTTTCAACCATCGTATTGGTATTGTTTATTATGCCTGAAATATCGCCATACAGAGTTAGTACTATGAATTTCGAGCCATTTTTTCAAGATCAAATAGAACCGAATGCATCTGACAAAGAGGTAAATTATGATTATAGTCAAATATGAATATTGCAAAGTTTTACTGTAACTCCCACAAAAAAAGTCTAAAACAGTAAAATTTAGTTTAATATCCTTTACATAAGCTCTTACCTTAAAAAGCGCTTATGCGAAGTGTTAATAAGAGGTTCCCCTGACGTAATAAAGCTTTTATTAAAATGTTTTCTAACAAATATCCCATTGTCCGTAGTTCTACTGACGTTAACTGTTTTTATATTAAAAAAGGAAAAACTTTACTCCTTGTAATGGAATTTTATGGATATTATTTATTTTTCTTTTTAGTTTTTTATTTTAAAAGTTTTTATGTTATCCTTTTTTTACTGATAGGTATTAAATAATACGATAAGTACCATCCCTAATCTTTTAAAAAGAAATTCCAGAGTAAATGAAGAAATGATCTTGACTAGACCTACTTATTAATAACTTTTGCAATGAAATTTTTTATAAAAAATAGAAATAACCATTTTCAATATTTCGTGAGACCCTGTCACTAGTCTTAAATGAGCGCAGAATATGTTTGACTTTGTAATTTAAGCCAAAAGATAATTAAAACCTGTTTCGACAAACTACAAGATTTAAAAAAAGACGCAATCAAATAGGTATATCCGTTTGGGGGATTTGATGCCACAGACAGATATTTATTGTATTTATACACACGTAATGACCAGCTCTTTTCTATAAAGATTAAATGAGTTGCCCTATTTCGCTATTTGTTGTTGATTTGAAAATTAATATTAATAAACTCATTATATTTTAGAAATATTAATTTCCTTATATAATAAATAACTCAGATACAAAATAACTGCTTAAGTTATTTATTTATTGGTTGGTTATTTACCAGACTTGAACTATTTATTGGTTAGTAATTTATTTAAATTTGTACTAATTGCGAGATGTCGATTCGAATCGATTGATAGATTTATGAAATACGAGTATTGTGCCTTTACTTCCGCTAGATGCCGTTGCTCTTATTTCAAAGAAATCCATGTTTAATTTTACGGGTTATACTCTCATTAGGCATAATATAATATTCGACTTCAGTTATATCGGTAAAATTATGGATTTAATATCTGTTATCAAGTAACAATATAATAGTGCTCATGTGACCAGTGAAGCGTTAACTTTATCTCAAAACTCAACTGTCTAGAACATCATAAGCTTGTATTAATTAAAATTGAACACACAAATTGTTATCAGATCACGAGGCCTCCTAAATAAGATTTAGTATCACTTAGTCACGCAAATATTGTTTTTCTATCGCTAATATTTATATATACTCCACATACCAAATATTAATTCAGAAATTTGTTGTAATTTTTTTTAGCTTATAATATATTTAGTATAGCAATAATTTTGTCAACTATCTTTCAGCTAATCTACCACATTACCTCCAAGTTAAGCGACAACGAAGATAATAATTTCAAAATGGATGTAGAAAATGCTGTACAGGAAACTAAATATCGTTCAGAGAAACGTAATGGCGACCTTATCAATTTCCTTCTAGGTTTACCTAAAGATATGTTAGACGCCGGTCGCTGAAAAACCAAGAACATAACTGAATACCAGGAAATAAAGAAGGAAGAGTTATATAAATAATACAAATAAATTTGTTGTCAAAACATATATTGTACCATATTATTTCTAAAACTAAATTTACCCTTTTGAGGTATACTATGCAATTGAAATATTTACATTTATAGCTAATTACATCAAAATAGTGATAATTAAAATGTTAGACATTGTTTTTATTGTTTATACCCAAAGTAACAGCAATATAGCTAATTGCAATCGGTTACAAGTAAAAAAATACTTTTAAATAGTTTAATGGATAAAAGTATCCGGAAACGGTTTCCATATATCTTCATAGACAAGCTGTAGAAAAATTATTGAACGTTTAATCTTAATTTCTTAAACGAATATTATCATTTATTTTAATCGTAATAGACTTAACAGTCACTTTCGCACAGAAAGGCGAATTTAAATCGACGGCAGATTTTTTAACTCTGAGGTATAACGCAACATCACCATCGGACTTTAAGAGTCACAAGTTCACTTTACAAACCGTAAACAGCTTTAAAAACTTGTAAACATAAATAAGAAATGAACACAGCTTCAGTCACATCGATAAACACGGCGACGGAGCCAGAGTGCCCGTGTGTTTCACGGCGGAGTATCATGTACGGTCACAGTGCACCGCTGCTGCCCGCGTGGGCTAGAACTTGAGCGAGAAGCCCGGCGCGACGGCGAGTGTCCTGTGTGTGGGGTGCGAGGGCTGCACGTGGAAGCCGAGCGCCTCGTCATCAGCCCGCGCGAACTGCGCGTAGGCGGCGCCGCCCGCGGGGGGCTTGGGGCTGTGCGTGGCGCGACGGTTGCCCTCAGACTTGGCCGGCCACGTCGGGAACATCGCCGGCTCGATGGCTACCGGCTGCTCCTGGAGGGATATCATTTTACGTGATTGTTATCACCAGCGACTGTATTCTCTTTTTTACCTACTTATATGTTGAGTGGTATTTTTAAACTTTCTCTCATAATTAATTTTCAAAACATCTTAAAATTCTAATATTGTTGGAGATCACTCAATTACATAAACGCTATATCCCTTGTTAACTCCTCTAGGGCTATCTCTACAAACAATGTTTGAAATTGACATATATTTCAAACGTTTTTGATCAGAATTATATTGTAAACTATAAAAATAAGATGATTGAAAATCATCAAATTCTAAACTCGATTTTATAAATTCATTTACAAACTATATCAAATCCAAACCTTGAAATATGCATGCTCAAGAGCGGAATCCGCAGTTAATCTCCTAGTGGGGTTGTAGGTGAGGAATCCTTGCAGCAGCGAATGGCCGGATTCGGATAGCAAATCTGATCCTATTCTGCGCCGGAGACCACCGGAAGGGTGTTCCGCGAACGTCATTTTCTGCACGGCCGGTAAATCTTTGTATCCCGGCCACAATAACTCGGAGGGTGTACCCATTTCCTATAAACAAAATTGAATTTTATTATTTGATACTTCTATCTCTAATATTAAATATTTATATTTTGACAATAATATCAGATACGAATCAAAATACCTTAAAAATAGTATTAAGTTGATCGACATCTGACTTTCCGGGGAACAGTGGATTCATAGTGACAAACTCCGCGAAGATGCATCCCACGCTCCACATGTCGATGGGTGTGGAGTACTCCTTGCAGCACAGCAGCAGCTCGGGCGCGCGGTACCACAGTGTCACCACGATGGGGGTGTACTGACGCAGGGGGGACCCATATTCTCTTGCTAAACCGAAATCTCCTACCTGAATGGAAAGACTCATTTAATAAACATTTATTCTTAAAATACTCTAAATTTTCATAATATCACAAAATTTACCTTCAAAATTCCTTTATGTGACAGCAACAGGTTACTTGTTTTAAGATCACGATGCAGAATCCAATTATCATGTAAGTGATGTACAGCTTTTAGCAATTGCGTCATCAGACACTTTACTTCACCTGCAATATACATGATATAAATGCAATATAATTGATATAAATGTTTATTTATACACAGAAACTATAACTTGATACAAATAAAAAATATAATTACCTGGTAAAAATACTTGTTTCTTCCCCCTCATGGTTTCCATCAGACCTTTTAGGTCATGCTCCACATAATCCATGACAATGAATATCTTATCCATGTTCGAGCCCACCACAATCTCCCTCACTGTTACTATATTCGGATGTTGTCCCTGCAACAAACAAATAGAATGTGCGACTTGTTAGTACTAGAGCGACCAGGACAAAACAAACAAGACCAATCTCGTCTCTGTATCTGAAAAATAATATCGACCATCATATAGGCTTCTACAGTTGTACTCACTTCTGATTAACCACGCAATTTAAAAAATTATGACTACAAAAAATACAAATAATATTAACATCATAGCTTTAATATTACGTTTTTGTTTTGGACTTGGTACTGAATTTGTACCATAAAATATACAAATTAAACCTACATATGTATTAGAAATATAGAAAAAAAAACCTAATAATTAGCCAATAATAAAGAAAAATAATTACATTTCTCAAACCCATGTCTGTATGTAAATTATTAGACACAATTAACAAGCTACTTATTGAAATATCTATATATATAAAATACGTATATAAAATATATATATAAAACTCAAAATATCACATATTTTAGTAATAGATAGTGAAAGAAAAATGTATATAAAATAAGTGGATAATTTTAAGAATTTTTTGAGTAAAAAAACCAAGTCAATAATATTGTACCACTCATTTTCAATACTGTTTTTTTGTAAAATCATAAATAATGACTGTAACAAAAAAAGTGGGTTTTTTTTGCAACTTTAAATGAAAATCTCAAAACATAAATAATAAATAGTTACAAATAACCGAAAATCTTATTTTTATCCATACAATAGACAAAAAATATCAAATAATTCATTTGTACTTATTTTAATATACATATACAAATGTATATGTGTATTAGAAGCTAATAATTTTCATATTATTCACGTGAATCATAAAAAATACATTTTCCCTATTATTTTGAATGAACATAATATATACAACACAAAACACAATAATAAGAAATCAGTTCTGAACAATTTTAAAATGATGAAAACTAATGTCTTGCAGTTTATACCAGCAGTAAAATATATTTCTTATTTTTATCATGAACATCATAAGGTCTGAAATGGCAATACTAATATAATCCTTAGGTACTATGTTGGTTACATATTATAATTAACATTTTTCTTCTTAAAATATAAACTTATTTATGTAGATATTACCAATTGAAGAGTTTGTAAAACATATGTATATTCCTTCTTGCTGAAAAATTCTGAAAAACAAATCTACAGATTTGTTTTTCAGAATATAATATTTACCACTACAGTGGTAAATATTTTTAAAACAGTTGTCAGATGAATTGCACATAGTATGCAATATTTTTTAATAGAGATAACCTAGTAATAAAGAACATGAAAAGGAAATAATCACTCAAGTGAAAATGGACTTTATTAAGCACATGGCTGAACATCTAATAGCGGATAACTATGATTTTTAAGACTGAATATCTATAGATTAAAAATATCATGTATAACTCAAAAAAAGACCAGAAAAACGATTATACCACCTTGGCAACAAGAACTTTCAGTAAAACTAATAAATTCAGGTAATCTATTATTTCAACCAGATATAAAAAGATTTTTTTACATTAATTGTGAAATTGAATTTTATTTTTAGGAAATTAAAAATAATATGAGCACTACTTGACAGTAACATATTTACACCATTTAAAAATTTAATCTGTCTAACTTTTGTCATAATAATAAACCACCTATCTTTTTTTTATTTTCTACATGCGAATTACGTTACTGAGAGTAATCAACTTGTGATTAGCTACCATTGGAAGACTGATGAACCCCTGTTATTTACAAGTAACATTTTCTGTCTCAATAGTTAAGAGAAAATAAATTTCCAAATGCATGATTGTGGATCCTTGTAAAAAGAGTATTTCTTTGTTTTGTTTTTTATTTTAATGGCTAAGTATTATTAACTACTTCATGCAGCAATTTCAGTAGAACTTTAAATATTATATTTGTTTTAGAATCTATAAATTTAACAATAACATTTTAGTATGTAAGAAAGTCCTCAGATAGATATTTAAATATAATAGACATGAAATAGAGATCTCACAGTGGGACAAATTGAAATGCTTTCAAAATCAAAATTAAGACAAGTTAAAAAATATATTATACTTATTCAAAGAAGTATTTAAAATCTAAAATTCATTTTGTTTTTTTAAACTGTTTTAAAATATTTGTACAGCCTTTGCAAAACAAATATTGCTTTATTTTTTATTTATTGGAAATATCACACCGATTTCACAATTTAGGTTTAAAAGGGATCTTTGATTTAATTTTATAAAAAATATTTATAAGAAAAAAATCTAAAATCATGAACTACTGTATAATTTATTGAATTAGTCTTATCTGACCAAATTTCAATCATTTTGTTCCACATGTTTTTCTATTACAGAAAATAAGACGAGAGACAAACGTCAAAAGTCAGCTTAGATTCTAAAACTAAATGCAATTAGTTATTATTGTTAGGATATTTTTTTATAATTTTTTAGGATCTTCACACAAAAAAACAAACACTATTAAAGAACAATAAAAAAATATGCTATGTAATTAATTAACCAGTAGAACGTAAATCGCATATTTATAATACGAGGTTAATATAGCATATGCCAATAAGCCAAGTTCTTGAGATTTTTTTGGTTTCAACTAAGTTTTAACATTAGGTTGTCTTTTTTATATTAATTTTATGAGACTCACGAGTCACGTATACTGTTTTATTATAGTTCTGTTTGTTTGTCTTGGTCTAAATCATAGTGCGAATGATTTTTCGTGATAATTAGTAGAGTCAAAACATGTGATTGAAAATGATAGGCTGTATTTAATATATACTGTATACAATACAGCACGATTGGAGGGCGGGAAAAAAACTAATATATATTCTGTGGCGAGCTTGCTTGGAATATAAAGTTATATGATTATGAATTTTTTTAACTTTTTTAAAAAGTACACGGTTTTTTGATAAAATTAGTTTAAGCTTCCATTGCTAAGTAAGATATGATGTTGCCAATTATTACCTATTTAAATTAAATCTCAATAATAAGTTCTCTCATGAATTATTAGATTTTACCAGTCACTTAACTTGAACTCTGATCAAACTTCTACACTTTGTATGAAAACACTAAAACATTGTTTATATATAAATATATATAATATATTGTTTGTTTGTTCTTAAAAATACAATCTGGACTTGAAGAGATCAAGATATGTACGTAGATTAAAACTCACAAGCTAAACCAGTATTAAAAACACAATAGCAAGCGACAAAATCACGAAGGTAGTATTTGAAAGATTTGGAGTTGTGGTAATAAAGTTCTAAACAACGACATTGTTTGTTTAAATTATTAACCTCTAATCAAAAAAGTCCTTCCAAAGCGTCGACAAGAAAATTTTCATTTTATCTAAAGTAGGTAGAAACAGAAGTATGTTCACAGAATATAACTTCAAAAACCATATTGGTAAATATATATATTATGGAATAAAAATCAAGTGACAGTTCAATTCTATGAAGAAGAAATAACCTGTGACCCAAATCATATATTAAAAATGCAATTTAGACAAAAACTTAAATGAATTTTCAGGAACTGATTGTGAAAATTGAGTATGACGAGTTTATGTTAAAAAAGTCCGATATAGAGCATAAGCAGAATTTTAAAATAAAATAAAAACATACAAATTATGAATTAATGCTGAGGACAAATGTATTAAAATGAAAGAGAACAGTAAAAATGTATGAATAGAATAGATCAGAAAAAAGCAAATGAAAAAATAACATCCCAAAAAAGAAAAACCATACACAATTTATTAATACTCCAAAACTACCCACAAAAGATATTAAAAAACAAAACATTATTGCTTCATAAATTTAATAAAAATAATAATAAAAGGTATTTAAAAATATTATACTTTGAGATAAAGCAAAATATGAAATAGGGCTTTGACCATGAAGACTTGAAATATAGTAGTAACACAGACAAATTATCAAATGTGAAAATTATTGGCAATAATATAAATTGGTAAATATAGCCCAACCGCTTGGATCATTACTTCAGAAAATGGATTAATGGCGCGATTGAGAGGATGTCACCTTCATGACATCTTTATTTCAAGATTATTTCAGACTCCACAACCACAAATAACTATAAAGATGACCCAATGATAAACTATTAGGAAATTTTTCAGCAAATTGATTTTCAATATCATGGGATAGTTAACTACTTGACTTCCTACTGTTCCTATAATTGTAGTAAGTAGAATTAGTATAAAGTTCAAAGACCATACTTAAAGCACATAGCCAAAGTTCCTATTAAGATTTTGGTTTTTGATATTTTGCATCTTATAATTAATATGAATACAGAATATATTAGAAATATTTTAAACATTTAAGCAATATAATTCAGATATCTTTGCAAATTCTACAACACCTTTAAAATACTGTTGGTATTACCATGCTTTTAAAATATAAATATATATAATTAAAAGATACCTAAAAGTGTTCTTCATTTCTGGTAGTATTTAACTTTTTTCAGTCGGCATTAGTAAATACTCCTTACTCCTTTTACCTTAGTTCCTGAAGTCAGCAGTTCAGTTCTTCCTAGTACTTGATATTTAATAACATTTTGTATTGCCATTTCAGAAATCTTTTGATGTTCATAAAATATTGATATATAAAAAAAATTACTTTTCATTCAACATATAGTTTGTAGAGGGAGAGCATTTGAGGGTTTCCCCTGGAATAAATTCCTTATAAGATACTTAGGCCCGCCCGTGTATCGAAGTTGTTAACCCTTGCAATTGGGTCACACCTCTAGCACAACCCTCTTCAGGTAAGAGGTGCCGGGCCTGTAGGAATAAAATACAAGGCATTAATTTTGTGATTTAACACGAGAGCCATCGAGTGCTTTGCAGCTCATGGCACAAACAAGCTGCTTAAAATTAATAAGAAAAAAAAATAATTCTGTATACCTTCAAAAATTGAACACTGATGCATTACGATGGCTCAAGTGAGCTTAGAATAATAAAGAAATGGATTGTGATCCTACCTTAAGTAATGTATTGATTTCTCTCAACGATGTTATCGGGAATCCTTCTTTTTCCTTCTCCATTTTAAGTCGTTTTAAAGCGACTATTTCGTCCGTCGTTTTATCACGCGCTCTGTAAACAACGCCATATGTGCCTTCCTCTATCCTGTTGAGACATTGAAACTCCTCAACCGATCTACAACCCTATAAAATGTGGTTTATTAGCACAAATTTTAGAACTATTTAAAATAATTTTGGTGTTGACAAGTTATGAGTATAAATATATTTTTGTATAAACTTACGAAATTTGTTGATCAGTTACCACACAAAAACATAAAACAAACTTTTTGCTAAAGTGATTTAATTTTATAATAATAAAAATAAATAAGAAAACTCACCTGAAGTGCTGGAAAATATGGTGGCAAAGCATTGATGGCCTCCTCTCTCAATTTGGCTTCCTCATCATCTTCCTGAGGTTTTACTTCTACTTCAGTCTTTCCATTTTCCCCAGGTGGTGGGGGGGAAAAGGAATGTGAACGACTCCTACTTTTTGATCGTGAATGTGACCTTTAATTTTTAAATGTCAAACTCATCATTTATTTCCAAACACTGATTAGAAGTAACCTTACTATATAATTGTAATGTAAGTCCATGAGATATGATATACATAGTTATTATAATGATAATGATAACATTATCATCACTCATCATCATAAAAAAATCACTAAAATTACAGAAATTACACATACTTGTGGTAATTATGGGCTTTTTCATGTCACAATGGTTTTTATTCAGAATATTGAATAGTTTCAAATACTTATATAAAAAAATATAAGAGTACAAGAGCCAAACATATATTATATAAAACTTGATAGCAATACATTGCTCAATTGGTAAAGCCATCGGCCTTTTTCCAGAGATCGTAGGTTCCAATTCTGCTTTTTTAGATGTATTTAAAAAATTTCTTTGTATTAGGAAAAGATAAAACGTATATTGTTTGTAGAATCTCTATCTTGTTATATTTGTTATCTTATTAATAAAATAAAAAAAAAAGAATAATATTATAACAAGTGAGTGGTTAATGTTTAGCAATTTGTCTGAGTGAGATATAAACCCTCATCTACTGTTTAATGAGTAGAAAAAACATGAAAATTACATACCGCCTAGATTCATGTGAAGATGGACTCCCGTGATTAGATTTTGGTGAAACTGGAGATTTGGAAGGTTGCCTAGACTTTTCTTTTTCACTTATAATATCTTTTTGCTCTTCTTTTATAGATTTCTCATCCTGAATATCATTTTCTGACTTTGATTCACCACCAGCTTCTGATTCCGATTCTGTATCTGTGCTGTGTTCTTCAGTTTCTGTGTTTGAATGTTCTCCTGAAATTATTGCAAGTATAAAAATGTATCTGGTTACACATAAGACATGAAAGTTATACTGTAAGAAAGAACGAACTAACTCAACAGCACTGTTTCTATTAAGGAATTAATAATACTAAGCATACCTTCTTCTGGGTCTGAATGAGCTGATTCACTCTTCATTTCTATATCACTAGCATCAGAAACAGTTACCACAGAATCTCCATAATTTGGGGAATGGTCGGTTTTACTTTTCTTATGAGAGCTATCTTCAGGTGAGACGGATCTTTTCTTGCCACGTCGCCGACGTTCTTCCCGCCTCGCCTCTAGTTCTACACGAGACTCATGTTTTCTTTTTACCATTTCCCGCTCTGAAAACATTATAAGTTGGTCTATTAGCCAATATTAAAGAATATTTATAATATACATATAATATCATGTTAAAAGACAATTGCTATAATAACCTAAACATGTCATATTATTATTTAAACTGGAACTAAATATTATTTAATAATATTTCATATGTTATTATAAATAATATATTTAATATACTTTGAAAAACCAAAAACCAGATAAATTGACAAACATCAAGATGATTAATCATTAAAAGATAAGTATATAATAATTTGAGAATTAAAACTATTTAACATTATAACCTAATATATTTATTATTATTTACCTGCATCAATTAATCTTTTTCTTCTTTCCTGTTGATGTTTATCTAAAGAAGAAGGACGATCAGAATTCTTCTCCCTCTCATATTCAACATGCTTTTTAGTTTCCCTATCATATTGAGAATGCTTTTTTGTATCATGATTTTGTAACTCTTTAGTTATTCGTTTGCTAAGTAACCTACTTCTTAAATCTTCTAACTCCTTGTCTCCTGAAGTCTTATCTCTATTTTCTTTTTCATTATTTTGATTTGTTCTGCCTTCATCAGCGAGAAGTCGCAATCTAGACTCTATTCTATCATTTTCTATGCGCTTTCTCTCAGGATCACTATATTTATATTGACGGTCACGAGTGACATACATTTCTCGTTCCCTTTGGACTTCTTTTTCTTTGTACACTTCCTTCTCTCTGTACACTTCTTTTGGTCTACCACCATCTCTATAAGTATTATCCCTATATACTTCCCGTTCCCTGTAATGTTCCCTCTCCCTATAGGGATCCTTCTCCCGATATACATCTTTCTCCCTGTACATCTCCTTATCCCTTACCTCCCGCTCACGATATATTTCCTTCTCTCTAACATCCTTTTCCCGATATGCTTCCTTTTCTCTATAATATTGTTTTTCTTTGTAATAATCTTTAGGCATCTCTTCACGTTCTAAATTCCGACTAAACTCACGTTTTGTTTTGTCCGACTTATCACGTTCCCTGTTGAAAAAATAATTATTTTGTTGTACATCCCCAGAGCAATGAGTCAGACCTTAAATAACATAATCAATATTACTCATTATTGTTGAAAAACTTAACTTAGATCATAATAACGAATAATACAAACCTGTAGAGATGTTTCTTTTCCTTGCGAGCAGTTTCTTTATATCTGTCTTTAACAGCGCGTTTATGATTCCTTTTGTCTCTATGAGATCGAATAACAGCTTGCGGTGGTTTGATTACTAAAGAATCAGCATTATCTCGATCTTCATCTGATAGGCTACAAGGGAAATTTGGAAAAACTTAATACTACAAACAGGACACAATGCGCAATAACTGGATCAATATAACCTGCCAGTTACCTACTTGTGATTATTTTACATACATACAAAATATAAAAACTTTCTCACCTAAAATCCATTTCGTCTTGAACAGGACTGCGTGCTAATTCTCCATCTTCACTTTGATCATCTTCGTAATTACTCATGGTATCAAAATTATACAACGTTAATTAATCTTTTGGAACAAAATAAAATTAAACACTACCACTTTAAATATACAATTCAATAAAGTATAAAGTAATGAAGGAAATTTTTAAGATATACAAAAACTTAAAATAAAAGTATATTAATGATGAAAAAGTTTATAAAAGTTACAACCCACTCGAGATTACAAGTCACGCACAAACGAACACGCCATCTTGTTTCTTATTATTTTAGAAAACCGGAACTAGTAAGCATAGTCACTAGAGAAGGACGAAATGAATGAAATTGAAATATGAATGGTTTCTTTATTTCCTTTTTTTTTAAGTTATTATTTATTCATTAAAATACAATACTTACTACATTATCATAAAATTATAGGTATAGAAAAAAAATAAATAATTGAATATTTATAATTAAATTTCACATCATAAAGTCATGGCTCGTTAAATTATACAAAAATAATTAAAAAAAAACAAACATTGAACATTTCAAATATGTTTCGGAATGTTTTGCATAATTTTGATTTATTTTTGTATTATAATTTCTATTTTCAAAGTAGATATGTTAACTAGAATACATGACAACGAAAATCAAGAAAAAAAATGCTACAGATTATGTTCAGAATACCTGTCAAATTGTTTTGTCACTGTCAGTGGGTAGACGCTGTCATTATAAAGTTATAGTTATATTATGGATGTTTGTTTATAAAGGAAATAAATTGTGATTATTTAAGTAAATTTATTGTTTTCCAAAATTTTATTTTTATATGTCGATTCTGTTACTTTTAAACTAAAATTAAATGAATAATGGTATGTATGCGATATTACTACATAGTAGACTTATCGTAAATAGATACCCTAATTATATATATTTATTGAGGTAATCTTCTCTAAAAGTCTTTTGCGAAGTCTTATATGTTCTCTGACCTAGAGAAAAAGGTTCTACGAACGGGTCTGAGATAATCCAATTAAGATTACATTGTTTTATGTAATTGATAATTTTAATGTTACTATTTTATTTCAGAATAATAAACTTTTAAATACTTTAGCAAATGTAATAGATAGCAAGGAAGATTTAAAGAAAAGAATAGAAACGGGCAAAACCGCCTTGCGTGATTTGCAAACATGTGTTGAGAATTGTCAACATCGTTTTGGTGGAAAATCAGAACTAGCCACCGAGGATGACATTAGGTAATAGTTTTTTCTCCTTTATACAAAAAAGTTTACCAGTAAGAGCTTACTATTTTTGAGATGCAGCATTTAAGCTATCAAAACCACTTTGACCATGTTACATTCAAGTTCTATTCTTACAGAATAATAAATTTATGTGAGAAATGGGAAAGAGTCCTAAGTCATGGGCTTAAAACTAATCTTTCAAATTCCACGATACAGAACTTTGTCTCAGCTGGCTTAAGTTTCACATTTAATATTATAAATGTGGGTGAGTGAAATTTAACAATAATTTCTAAATATTATTAATAACTCATATATTTTTAGTATTTAAAATATTTAAAAACATATTTTGTTTGACTGATTTTCTTTTCAATATTTTTAGGCAATTCATTATGGAGCTACTGTTGCCTCCATCTCACAAAACATGAAAAAGAGAGATTTAAAATTCTTTCAAATATCAACACACCATTGGGATATTTTCGAGCATTCTTACGGGCGTCACTCAATGAGAGATCGTTGGAGAGGTAATTAGTTTATAATTTCTCTTTTTTTTGGTAACATTTTTATATATTTTTTATATTTTAACTGTAAAACATGAACTGTCTGAATTATTCAATTTAAAATAATTTACAACAATTAAAACAAATACATTTACTTTCATAAGGTATTTACAGAGCTGGATTACCCATGGACTACTTCTAGAATATTATGATGAAGGTTCATTTATGAGAAGTCCAGAAGCTAAATTAATTCCCGGAATAGCAAAAGGTAAGTTCAAATAGATAATAAATATCTATTATATTATATTAATAAATATTCAACTTTTGTAGGCTTATCAACAATTCTGTTTGCCTTATCAATTGACAGAACAGAGTTGAATGAATCACAACAATTAAACCACGTAAATAAAACAGAGTTAGTGATACCGTTGCCTACACCAGTGAAGACTACCAGTAATTCGAAAAGAAAACCTTTTAGACAAGTAATTTCTTTCGATAAAGTAGACCAGAACAAGGAAGTGATGAAAAAGAAATCATTGGAACCAATAGAGAGTTCGTCTGAATGTTCCTGGAGCAGTGCTCCTGCTACTTGTCTTAATTCACCAGACCCTAAAATAACTCCAAAAGTTATATCTAGCAGTGAGCCCACAAGTTCCGACTATAAAACAAGTTTGAGACACTTCTTTCCAGATACTGTTAAAGTGATGGAAAGTCCTTTGCAAATACTATCAAAATTGTCTGAGAGTGCCAAAGAAATATTTTCCAGTAACCAAAGTAGTATAGATAAGAATAATGTTAAAGATGATATCTCCGATTTGAGTGTGAACTGTTTGAAGTTATCTGAAAGCGACAGCGAGGAGGTCGCTGGGAGTATCGATGGTAGTACTTCATGCTTGGAACTTTGCTTCACAGAAGATGATAGCGTGCCTGACGATAAGAGTCTCAGTTCTGTATTAGAAAATAGAGAAAAAGACTTTATGAATCTTCAATTACGGTTCAATCAATACGAAGCTTCAAGTAAAGAAAAAATAAATAAATTAGAAAGAGTTGTTTTAGATTTAAATAAGTCAGTATTTTGTTTTAATTGTATATATGATAAATATTTTTTACTTATCTTTTATTTTTATCGTAGAGAAAATGGTAGGTTAAAAGAACAAATGAAAAGCTATATGTCTGCGGTAGAAATGGGAAGGGCAATGAAAGATAATACAGAGTATGATGAAGAGATTAATATGTATGAAAAGAAATTAGTGCAGGTATTTTAAACCATTTATAAATAGATAATAATACAAGCAGGAATCATAACGAATTACAACCTTCCGGAACCATAACACGTAACCTAAAGAACTTTTTCATTTCATATACAGGGTTGAAAGAATTACGTAATAATAATTGAAACCTCGAATTTTCGTATAACGTTCTATTATTTACTCAAACACTTAAAAATTAGTCACACATAGTTAATATTGTCATTTAATACAAGGAATTAAAATATATATAATTATTCCGCTGTACTCACGTTATTATTATCGGAATGTGCGCAAACAGTTTCAAACCCGTTCGGGATTTTTATTCATGAGCTCTTAGCATGGCGGAATTGTCACAGGTCACTCCGTGATTCCGCCATAGTCGGGAAAATTCCGATAGTAATAACGTGAGTATAGCCGGTTAATTATATTTAATAGTAATCATAGATAATTTCGCGTATAAAAGCAATCGTGTTCACGGGAAGACGAGATGTAAGTGTCTGACATCTCGTCTTCCCGTGAACACGATTGCTGCAAAGCATTCGAAACGTCGGGTCAAAATAAAAATGTAATATTATACGCAATTATACGCGAGTTTTAATCCGTAAAAAATTGTTTTATTTGCAATATTGATATTTTTTAAAACTTTTTCAGGTCGCTGAAATGCACGCAGAACTTATGGAGTTCAATCAACATTTACAAAAACGGTTACATGATTTAGAGAGCTCTGGTATTGAAGTTATAGAGATGCCTGAATCAAATATACAAGTTCACATTCCAAGTGCATTTTTAGTCGGCAAGAAAACACAGACATATCATGTTTATCAGGTACTATATTAGAATATATAAGTACTAAGATATAAAATAATAATAATAATAATATAATAATTTAATTAAATATTATTATTATTATTTTTTAAGAGGTTCATATGGTTGTATACATATATATAATATAATAATTAGAGATGGGCCGTCTATGACTTTGGCCGACTAGCTGACAAGACGGTGGATAAATGGTCGACTAACAGCAGACAAAGAACATTTCTTCATTTTTATGTTCAAATTCGTTCAAGTGTTATTTTTGTGAAAAATAATAATCAAAAACGAAAAATATAATATAATATTATAAATTCTAAAGTCATATTGAATGGATGCTTGCCTGTTAATTACTCAAATCACTCCCAAAAGAGGGTAGGTTCTGATTTCAACAAAAATTATTTCGCAAATATATTAAAAAAATAATCTGGATTACTATGTGGAATTTTTTTTTACTGTACACAAATTCTATAAAAACAGATTATAATTCTAAATTTAATAACATTCAAATGGACACGACAGGTCAGATACTTTAAAGTAAAACTAATTTCTTTTAAAACCATTTTTATCACTAAAAAAAGCGAAGTCTTTTGTTTTTTTTGACCACGAAAAAGAGCCATCTAGTCAACGCTTTTTGCTAATCAGCGAATAGTCAGCAGGCCGGCGAGTCGGCCCATCTCTAATAATAACGTAATAATGAAATTATAATTATTGAGCACAGCGAGCGGAGCGATGCAATCTCTCTATGAGAGACTTTTCAGCATCCTTTGTGCAAGTATAAATCAAAAACGAATATATTCGAAAATTTCTAAATTTTGTACACTGATAGACATCAGTCTGGTGGTAGTTCAAAAAAAATATTCAAATATTCGATGTCGTTGGGTAATAATCACGGAAAAACTGCAATCTCTCTTCAATAAGAAAAATGTTCGCGCGAAAATTTAGCGTTACAATAAAATGCGCGTGACGAATTTTTTAATTTTTTTTTTTATCTTGAAAAATAGATGAGGACAGAATACGTCAACGTTTTGTAAATGCAACTTCGGCGCTGTGTGCACCTCGCTTCGCTCAATGATAAAACATACCAGGATTTTGCGAGCGCAGCGAGTCAAAATTCAAGTTTCGTTTGCGCTCCTTTTATTTTTATTTAATTACATAACTAAATTTCAGGTGTTCCTCAAAATTGGTCACGAAGAATGGAACGTATATCACAGATACGCCAAGTTCTATGAGTTACACACACAACTTAAAAAATGTCACCCAGACATTGCTAACTATAACTTTCCTCCAAAGAAGACATTAAGAAAACGAGTTAGTATTTTACAAATCATGACATCTGTATTTAATATTAGTTATAATTAACATAATGATGTGTGAATGTGTGCGTGCGAATTAGTATGTCACGTGCGACACGTGGTATGTGTGCGTGCGTGAAAGCATGTGTGCGTGTGTAATGTGAATGCGTATGTGGGAGGCGTATCTCGCTGCAAGGCTTCGTACGGCATGTATTATGTGTGCGTACATGTATGTGTAATGTGCGTGCGTGTGTATGAGGTGCGCGTGGTGGAGTCTCGGCGAATGTCGCTGCAAGGCCACATGCGACATGTAGCATATGTGTGCGTGCGTGTGATTTTAATAGGCGTGCATGTGTAGGAGGCGCGCGTGGTGGAGTCCCGGCGCGTGTCGCTGCAAGGTTACCTGCGGCACGTGGTGCTGGCGTTGCCCGAGCTGCGCGCTTGCAGCAGCCGTGCCTCACTCGCCACGCTGCTGCCGTTCTTCTGGTAAATACTATATATTCATTATATACTTCTCTCCTATTTATTAATTCATAAAAAAACCTATTTGTGTTTAACATCCAAATGTAGATTAAAATTATGTAAAAAAATTATAACTACAATCTAAAAAGATGTACATGATTTACTTAAAAAATAATACCAATATATCGAAGACTATTTTAGGCATACCTCGGCATAGGACCAGATATATCTGATACGTTTGAATATACGTATGTATATGATAGGTGTACCTATCTCCCGATTTACACGGTACGTGTTTTACACGTTTTCGCTTTTACACGGTTTTCCAAATAAGTTTTTTTTTTTTTATCCTACCCTACTAAATGCTACTGTTATTGAATACGTGCGCTGTGTACACATCTCACGGGGAATCCCGAGCTTATGTGCTGACTTGTTGCACACGCACACTGTGTCTGTATTTCTTCGCATAAAATTAAAGTTTTATCTACGGAAAATTGAATTTGAGTGAACGTTTCAGAAAGATTTAATTTTCCATATTCGTAAATTACATAATTTAGATAGTGCATAATTTAGATTATTATAAATTAACGGCTGTGATTAAAGTAAAATTCAGAGAGTAAAAATGCGGGAAATTTTGGAGGGAAATGATAGCAATTTACCAAATAGGTTTAATTAAAATGAAAAAATTAAAACATTTTAATTTGAATAAAAATTAATTATTAAACTTTGGTTAAACAGTCTAGTTATGGTGAATTAAAACAACTGGTTCTTTTATTAAAAATATTGAAAAAAATCAAAACTGTTAAATAGCAATATTTAGGCAAGCTTTTCGATTTACACGGATTTGACTTGAAAATTTTTAATTTTCGATTTACACGTTTATCTCAGGAACGTATCTACCGTGTAAATCGGGGGATAGGTGTAATTAATTATGTGTACAGCAAAGCTTCGAAGGTGTTTTTTTTTTTTTTGTAAAAAAAATAAATTAAAAGTATTTTGTATTGACTGATAGTAAACTATTTATAAAATTCATCAAACATTGTGTGTAAATGTGACCGTGCAATAAGTGTGTGTGTTATAAATAAGACCATCAATTCCCACTTGAGACCAGGGAATGTATAGTCGTTTTCTCAAATAATGCACGGAAATTAAAAATAAATAAAATTTTCGTACGTTTTCATATATTATTCTTCGAATTTTGGTGGCAACAAGTTTTCTTTTAAATCAATAAGGAACAACCAAAAACAATAATTTTTCTCCCGCCAAATTGTTATGTTTTTTTTTCAATAAAACTCAGACCATCGAGCACTATACAGCTTTATTTGCAAGCTACTTCAAAATTGAGATTAAGATTGTCAAAATAATGCTCTAATTTTCAAGTGTTTGAGAAAAATAATTAACATATCTGAACATGTTTATAGAAATTTTTTTCTTGTAACAATATTTATGGCAAGATTACTATTTTATAATATTTATAATTATAACAATTATTTAATAAATATATATATTTTTTCAGTATCTCCTCCACTACCAAAGAGAATGGTTTGAACAGCATCCTGTCCCGCCAGCAGTCTACTGATACTTCAACATATGATGAACTATGATTAGATCAACACTACAAAAATATGGAAGAGATAGAGAGTGTTTAATTATAATATTATTTGCACATAGAAATTATATAGTTACCTATTTAGCACTAATATTTATAAGTACAGATTTTTAATAAATTAATTAGTAATCTTTATTATTCTTCTAGAAATGTATAGAGGCAGCTTTTAAATGTATTAGTTAATTTATGTACATTGAAAACTATATTTTTTAAGTAATAAATAACGATCAATGACCGAAACTTCACAATCCAATAACTCACATCATCTCGTATAGTATTTTATAAATTATTATATAAATTATTTTATTTATGTATAGTTTTTTGTGATATGATTTAAGAGATTAAATATAATTATGTTTATGAGGATGATTCGAACCTGGAAAACTGTGTATCTACCAATAGAGCTATCTCATCGCACGTTTAAAGACGAATATTTAATAAGATATTTATATTAAACAACCAGACAATTTCAAGATACTTGCAATGAAATATATAATTTTCTTAAAAATACGTATTACAATAAAATATTATTTATTTAATATTGTTTCAATGTTTTTAAAATGTTATATTAGTACATCTTAACGAAACTATTTTGTATGGAGTTAATTTGAAAAGGTGTATCCATTTTGTATAATATTACTATCACATGTAATATACCGTGCTTAGAGCATGATTCATGAGAATGGGGACACGAATGGGTTCGAAGCCCGTCGGGTAAATTGAAATAGTGTTTAAGTTAGTACATATTATATGTAATAGAAATCATGAATGACGAAAGTTTAAATACAAAAGTTGCAGTGACACCTTGAATTCCAAAGGATAATTTTCTACAAAAAACAGATATATGGCGGAGCTAAAGCCATATTTATTAATAAGAGCTGTTACTCAGACCTCTTGTACATCACTTCTCATGAAGATTGAAGTTCCAAGATAACATAAATACTTCGCATTGAATCTGAGTTTTGGATTCAGTTGTTTTTATTCAGTTCGGAAGTTATGTGTAAGCATTCTAATCGTTCTTCGCTTTGAGAACACAGAAAGGGGTCTTTGTAAATGAATTTAATATTACTTTGAAGCTTTTCATTTGTATTCTAAGGTTTCAAAATCTAAAAACCTTCTGTCTTGTAATTTTTTGCTTATTTAATTAAAGTACATTTGTCATTTACTAATTATAAGCATTAAACTAAATTAACTTATAAACTATGTTATTTATAATAATTTTTATCTTATTATTTCAGTTACGACTCTTATGTATACTATAAGATCAATACAGCAGCCTATTATATAATATACAATCTAATTGTGACTGAAGGTATGTTCAATTTCGGATAGTTTCGGTTTCAGTCATACCGAGAGTCGAGTGTTCGTGAATTGCCGTGCGTCGTTCGGCTAACTTCGTGGATGACTCGTAATCACCCGCTTTTTTGAAATTTTCTTTGAAGTATATATTTCGTTGATATATTAATGACATAAGAAAACAAGAAGTTATCTTTTTATATTATTGTATTGTCTATTTTTTATTTAACATGATAACGGACTGTATTTATATACAAATAAATGTATTAAGTGTTTTTATACACATTCATTTAAAAAAATACGTTTCGGTCGGACACTAAAATCTAGTTAAGTCAAATATAATATACTTTCACTATGTAAGTGAAAGAAAAAATGTATTTCTATTAAATAATAATACACAATCATCATTTTATACCATTACAGTCTGTGATATCATTAGTTTTAATAAAAATGTCATTTTAAACAAATAATTTAAAATATTTACATAAAAATAATATTATATGTATTTGTAACTTCAAATATTGATTATTAGTAAAATGTTTAATAAAGTGAATTCTGCAAAAACTTGCATGTTTATGTAATATATTTGTTTATATAAATTATATATTTAATAACCCTCAATATGGAGTGATGATAGCCCCCCACTTCTTGTACCCATACATGAAGGATTACATGAAGCGCTGGAACTTCTCGATTCTGATAAGCCTTAATTATAGCAATATTTAATATATATAAATATAACAATAAAACAAATTGATGTGACAGTATATTAAACATTTATTTTTATCATTTATAATCTGTATAATCTATTAATGACTTAAAATTTTCTAATTTCTTCAGTTTATTTAGTAAAACTCGATTACAAATGTCATATATATAATTTATTAACTATGATTTTAATACTATTCTGTTTTCTAATTATTTTGAATTTTCACTGGACTTCTGCAAACATTCCAAAATTTAAATTTTTAATTTACGATTCTTTTCTGTTTTACCGAATTGCAAAAGTGGAAACATACATGTTATTGAATAATAATAAAAAATATTGTTTGATATAAATCATTTAAAATTTTAATTCAAATATTTAGATAATAATAAATTTTATAATAATACAAATAATTTTCACTAAAGACATGTACTTCATTTACTATGTGTTGACTAATAATTATCTATAAATTAATAAACACAACTAGTCTGTGACTTCGATATTGACAAATTTTCAAAAGAAAGTTGAAGAAACTACTCTGTGACATTAAGTGTTATTTGAGATATTGAATGTTGCCAACTTAAGGTTACTCTTTAGTTCCCTAAAAGTCTAAATTAAAATATACTCTTTAGTTATTAATTATTGGTGTTTTGTCAATGAATGTTATTTGAAAGAATCTGTCATTGGTTTCGGAAATATAAATGTAGCCTACGTTATTTTATTGTTGTTTATTAATATATCAATTAGTTGCTTCTTTTCAAAAACGATCAGTACGTTTTGAGATTATTAGATTAAAAATTATTAAATGAATTATTTATTTTTGGTCGATATTACTAATTTACCCATATTTTGTTTATCGTACAGTTAGTGTGGCAACACTTAATTTTGAATTTAATGTCGAGGCCTTTCAAAAGAAAACTCGGTAGAAAATATTTCTCGCCTTCCGGGCGAAATATTTCGTTATTAACCTTCTGTGAGATTTATTTATTGTTATCGGTTAAAAACGTCGATTCTTTTAATCATTAGTCTCTTTATTTGCAGGAAAAATTAAATATTATAATTATGTGGTTTAAATAATAAAGTAAAAATATACTCATTTTTAAATTTTATTCTTTTATTGGAGCCCATTAAAGAAACTTCTCGATTGTATTTATGAGAGTACTATTTATTTCCTCTTTTATATATCATGTGTTCTTAATATTAGCTATTAGGTGATTTTTATATTTGTAATTAAAATTAAAATATAAAAATTATATACGTAAAATATTAAAATATATAATATGAACTAATAATAAGTGTTGTTATTTATTAAGTTTGTTATGGGTCAGTCAGTCAGTCAGTGAGTAATAAGGGTGAGAGGGTTCAATTAAAAGGCGCTGTAGCAAATTAAATTGATAATTTAATTTTTATAATAAATAAAAATCCAGAAAACACTCGTTCTGAGAATTTCCTATATATTGAATACATCATACAAAAGATGTGAATACAAACTAAATCACTTGGTGCAAAGGCAAGCCTGTCGGTGTGGTCAATGTCGCCCCGACCTTCACTTTGAGCTATCTATGCAACAGGCGAGTACGTTCTTATATGTATTTGATCATGATTATAAAACGATATAAACCTATGTAAACTTACAATAAATACAACTTAAGTATGAAATAACTTAGTACAGTATTGCAACACACGAGGAGCTCTGGAACAGTCTGTAAATTAGTTGAACGGTTGTCCTCTGTCTTTGGTTTCTGAAACGTGTTGCCGCAGTTCCACGACTCCTCGCCGACAGTTTCAAAGTGATTATTTCATAAGTACTTACACGACTTACAGCAAATAGACAACTTCAGCCAAACATAAATATATATATATATACTTGGCTTCATACGTATCATTTAAAAAAAGCGGAAGTAGAGAAACTTCTATCAGAGCTCGATTATAAATAAGTGACTACGTGTACAACCGAGCAGACATTCACTAAACATCACAGCTGACAGCTGAGTACAGCAGCACTAACACAAGTCAATGATGGCCGATTAGAACAAAAAATATAATTACCAGAAAAATGTTATATTAGTCGAAAGAGATTTTCATATTCCGTGGACGGAATACAAAAATCACCCACTAAATTTTCGTGAATCCATCTGGCGCTACCGGTACCTACGAGCTGTGAACTTGCTCATTGCAGCAAGTCGCCAAGGTACACACGCTGGAAGACCATGCTATAGGGCTTTTCGGTACGGAAGGTTAAACTTTTGTTACATCATCTGATGACTCATCTCGTTAACTTATTAAATGCTCGCATGTCGGCATAACAATCTTATCACAATATATAAAAATATATATTAAAAGAAGCTTATCTAAACTACACATAGAAGATGCACTCCGGGATGCATTTGCCACCACACCGTGTGGGTAATGGGATATTTTTATTATCTTTTTATTTGTGCGGTAGCATATGCAAGTTTGCGACTAACTCACAGAATATTATATAATTAGAATCCAGACCGAAGCCGACGGAAGAAGTGGCGGCGGGTGTACTGGTAACTGAGTGTGAGGATTTGTACTGATCACTTCTAGGCTCATCTTCGACGTTACACCACTTCTTCCGCCAGATACTATCAAGAGGAGGTCGACTTCAGCACGAAATCCGAACGAGCACTTCACTCTGGAACTAAACTTAATACTCGTCATTTAGTAAAAATATTTTTCTTTACTCGATATTATATGAAAAGCAACATCGAAGTACAAGCGTCGGATCCGAGTAAAATAATACTTTCTAGGAAAAATCTAATTACTAACCGGAATATCGTCGTCTACTGTGCCATACGATTAAAATTAATTTCATACTTCTAACGTTGGAAACATTAATTCATCGTCACAGTTCACTATTTCAATATAATGTATAAAAATACTTTTATACGCTTCCTATATTCTCTTTTACGATCGAACGTTTCCAACGTCACTGATAACTATCAACTCATTTGTAATACGCAGTAATAAAATCTGAGGCCTACTATTTAGATAGCGACCGTCGCTAGAAGCTATAACTTTTAAATACATGTGCACTTATCGACCTAATATTAGACAGCCGGAAACGTCAAGCCCGAAGACCGAGGACCGAGGGAACCGGGTCGAAACGAGCCACGGGGTCTCGACTCGGTCCCCGCGGTCCGAGAGAACTACGATATAATATTTTGTCGGAGCTAACATTAGGCATTTCATAAACATATAAGTAGAATTATATTATGGATATATTCGCCGCCTTATTCTCTAGGTACATCTATGTTCATTCAGATTCTCTACGACGACACGGCCACCTCTTCAACTCTCATCTGCAAAGTGAAACAAGTTCGTCAGAGTGCCGATTGTCTGTGTCTTTTAGGGCTCGTGAACGCAGCGTTACCTCTGGCGCCCACGACGATGGACTTCCTCTTGATGTCCTGTGCGGGCGCGGCGGGGCGCACCAGCCCCGCGCCGCCGCCGCCCGGCAGGTGGCCGCCGCCCGCGCGGATGGGCTTCGCTGGAACACAAGCGGGCTGTAGGCAAGGCTGCTCGGCAGCAATGGATACACGTGTGCAATGTAATACCGATTTGCGCCTGCACTCCCCTTCGGGCGAGGTTCTTTGCGCGCACGGCCTCCTTGATTCTGTCCACTTCGAACTGGTATCTCTTGCGGTCGCGCATGGCTCCCTCCTTGGCTTCCTGTCGAATAGAGAACGAGTTCGTGTTAAAGTATCCGTACGTTTCCATGACGAAAACACGTCGAGCTTTTCCTAGCTGCACCTTTAGCGCGGTCTCCAGCGCCTTGACTCGCTCCATGGTGGCGCGAAGTCTCTTCTCTAGCTTGGGCAGCTCGCAGCGCAGGTCCGCGTTGTCGCGCACGAGCTGCTTGTGCACCTTCGTGAGCTGTTCCAGATTGTTCTCCAGGAACGAAATCTTCTGCTTCTGTGCGAGGGAGCCTCCCTCCTCCTCCGCTCCCTCCTCGGAGTTCGTCGATTTCTTTATCCTTGCCTGGTCGATTCGTATATAACATTAATTCCAGATCAAATGAGTATTTTGTTGCACAAAATATTTTAAAATATTATTCATTAAATCTATGTATAGCTGCAACCAACTGACCTGTAAATCCTGTACGAACAACTTTCGCAGGTTGTGCAGCGTCTGTAACTCTTTAGCTACGGTGTCTTCGAGGCCTTTGAGATCGGCGCGGGCTTGCTCGCGTCTCTCCACACTTTGACTAAATAAATAAGTTACTTTAATATATTTTCCATTCGCTTCTAAAATGTATGAGTTCAACGAGCGCAATAAAGATTAAAGCTCAAGAATTCTAAATAATATATTAATAAAGCAAAGGGCACAACGAATCAAGAAAATGTAAAATGGCATCTGAGGGCACTTTATAGCGCTCGTTTGAATGGTTCGGAAATAAGGACTCGTTACCTGAAAGGTGATTGAACTATGTCTCTCCCGGCACGCACCCATCCATATTAAGTCGCGCAGTGCTCAAAGGCCATATAGAGAATGCCAACTCCCGGCAGAATGAATATGAATGGGATACGTGCGGAAAAAAATGACAACTTAAAAAATAAAAAGCGAGCAAAACAACTTGCACTACGATACTTTTACTTACATCGACTACTAATACTTGTACTTAATCATAAACATTATTATCACAAAATAGTTAAATATTTCGACTCTTAGCGTCATGGGTCTATAGATCTATAGATTTATGTAGGACCCACGACGCGTCTCGAGCAAGGTCCGTGTCCGTGTGCAAATAGACAGAATATAAGATGCACAAAACTCTATTTGCACATATTCACAACTGTCTCTAGGTTGAGGCGACAATCACTCTTCGGCATTGAGTGCATATTGACTAAGGAGGTGGCATGGACACTAGGAAAAAAAAATGCAAGAGTTGTGGACGAAGGAATGACATGAGACATGATCATGCGCTACTTTTATAATACTTATTGACATAAAAACTACAAAATAAATGCCATTGGAATGATCTAATTATGTAATGGTCCACAAATGCAATTTTGGAACATTTAAGTATATTAGTGCCTGAATCTCAAATAAATTCACGGGTATATAATATAAAAATATCTCAAGAAAAATATGTATGTAATGTCTCTCTATACACGCATTTCAACATTATTTACAGCTATGTACATATCCTACTTTTAGAAATGATTTGAAAATTTTTGTGCAGTTTTTTTTATTTATTTTTAACCTAAATAATATCCAACGTAACTCAATAAGGCAGTGATATTTAAAGAGCTTTTAATTATACATTTTCAATTAGATACCAACGAGTAATTTTTTCTACTAACCACAATTCTATAACGACTAACAACCTCTAGTACAACGAGAAAACATCTAAGATATTATCTACTGTTAGCCTATCGTTAGCTGATAATCATGCTTAAGACCGAGAACATGCTTTGGGTTAGTTAACTACACAAATAAGCCTCACATTAGATCAATTGTATAAATAATTCTTTGACTCGTAAAAAAATATTGACTAGTCACAACTTCGAAGCGAAGCATTTAAAATGCATAAAAATAATTTAGTAAAATTCTTTACGATTATTTAGGATTAGTTTCACGAGCATTCGTCTTGTACAAATGTTATTTAAAAACTATTTTGTATTATTGCCACTTATATTTATACAAGACAGATGTGCGATCATTGCTAGGAATAAAATCAAATCGTGGGTTTCCTTACTGCAAAATATCTAATAAAACTTAATTCAACAATGGCACAAAACAAATACAAGAACGGAGACCCACGAGATACGGAAAATAAGTCGTCAAGCTTAAATCAAAACAACGATCTGAGGGTAACGATGAGTGAGGAGGATCATGGTGACCGAAATAAGAAGATGGAGCTGGAGGGGATGGATATTGCACGAGTGGCGGGACTTGGGGATTGCCGAGAGCGACTTCTCCTCCCCGGCCGAAGCCTTCTCGATCTCCGGATCGGGTACGAACGCGACTCTATCTCTTTTGGGAAACAGGACGAGGTCCCGGAGCTCGTCCTCCTTCACGGTCTGCTCATTTGCGACCTCCTTCTCCGCCTTATCGAGAATACGTCGAGGGGATCGCGACACTAACATGAGCTCCTTGAGCTTGGCCGACTTGTCGGCCTCCTCGCGCTTCAGCTTGTCGTAGTCGTCCTGCAACTGCTGGCGGGCCAGCGTCAGCTCCCGGTACGAGCTGCGGGCGAGAGGTACATGATTAAGGTCGGTTCCGTCGCGCGGTTGAGACGATGTCGCATATAGTGCACGGACTCCTTGAGCTCCTGGTGGTGTCTCTGCAGCGCGGCCAGCTCGTCCCGTAGCGCGGCGAGCTGCGAGGCGTGCGAGGCGCGCAGCTGCTCCAGCTGCGCCTCCAGCGCCGCGCGCACCTGCGTGTCGGCGCGCTGCTCGGCCGCCGCCAGCTGCACGCGCTCCGCCGCCTGCGCACACGAGGGTTGTGAAAGTAATGCTCTCATTTCGAGGCATGTTTGAGAAAAAAAAATTGCCCAACTAACAATACATCACACTAAATTATAGAGAAATAATAAACCAGACTGAGTTATTACCGTTACGACTCATTATTTAGTAAATTCCAAACACAAATTTACTACACATTTTTGTCTCGGTCTCCGAAGCGTTAAGAAATGCCAATTTATTTGTTTGAAACACGCGATATGAGCAAAACTACTTAAAATTATAGATATTAAAAAAGGTTAAACAAAAAAGTTTACAATAATGAAATTTTTTATACTTCTTGTATACGTAATCCATACCTGCAGCCTGGCGCACTCCTCCCTCAATCCGTCGGCCGCTTCCTCCAGCTGCCGTTTCTTGTTCTCGGCCTCACGCATGGACTCCGCCAGCGACGCACAGCGCGCCTCGTGCTGGGAGATCAGCAGCCGACACTCACCCAGCGACCGCTCATACTCCTCGATCTACATACATATTGATTTTAATTGTAAAAACTGCATATGTTCTTTTATATAAAGTAACTCACTAAAGTTTACAAATAAATGTAAAAAGTATAAAATACTAGGAGCGCGAACCAGGCCTCAATTTTGATTCGCTGCACTCTCAAATTGTATTTGTCATCATATTGAGCGAAGCGAGATGCAAACAACACCGAAGTTGCATTTACAAAACGTGGACGCATTCTGTCCTCAAAAATTTTTTTTTTTCAAGCTAAATTTTCGTGCGAAAAATTTTTCCCATTAAAGTCAATGGTATTTTAATTTTTCTCTGATTATTCCTCAACGACATCAAATATTTGAATTAAAAAAAAAACCACCAGACTCATATGTCTATAAACATTTACAAATTTTCGGATATACCGTTTTTGATTGATGCTTGCATAAAGGATGCAGAAAGTCTCTCACAAAGAGCTTCGCTCAATAAGTGCTAAGAAATTGCTCCGAGTGTTATGTTCCGGGTTTCGTTAGCTATAAATTGAAATGTATTTGTTAATTAGTGCCTGACCTTCTGGTTAGCGTCAATATTCGCAGACTCGAGGGAATGGCAACGTTGCACGATATTCTTGACCTCGCTCTTCATCTTGCTAATGTGTAAACGCGCGACGGTGAACTCTTCTTCGAGTTTCCCGACGGTGTCCACATTGAGTTTGAAATCAAGTTCTGAACCACCAACGGCGGCCCCTATCTCGGCGAGGTCTCGAAGTAAGTTGGTGAGGAGTTCCGCGATACGTTTACGTTGATGAGCAGACAGGTCACGAAGCTGTTGCAGCTCACCGGTTGCGCTCGCCAGAGCACTCTATTTACAAGATTTTATTATTAATTTAAAATAGCATTTTCATAGACCTGTGACTTAAACATAGTTGTTGAAATATTAATTTACCTGCTTGGTCTGCAGCTCCTCCGACATATGATCGCACTCCCGGCTCTTGCTGTCTACTTCCAGGGACTTCTGGTCATAGTTGACGGCGAGTTCCTCCAGCGCCTGCAACACTTCCTTCACCTCTTCCTTAGCAGCCTCGTTCTCCTGCTGTATGCGGTTCATGTCACCCTGCAGGGCTTCGTAGTCGCGCCTAGTGGTAAGAGATTTTATTATTAAGATTTACTATTGAATCAAGACGTATTGGCCAAGAGGTGAATTATAAATATTTTGATAATAGTAATATTACACCCTGTAAATAATTATTAAATTATATAAATGAATGTACTTCAAAGATGTTAGTTTTCAAATCTTATATAACTAATAATTAATACATTAGTACTAGTATTATCTGTATATAAACAAGCATATTTTACTGAAGTTAGATTTTTAATGTATTTCTCTATCGTGTAAGATAATTGAAGTTCAACACGATATAACGAGTCTACACAATCTCATTATTTACGCAGTTCTAATTCAAATCAATGGCATTACTTGCATGTACATTCAACATTCCTGTAGAAATGAACACTCTCCAAAGCCAAAACAAACTTTTAGTACTTATATTTATGACGTATGGTAAAATCATTTTATAATAATTTAATAGAATTTTTTAATATTATATTCTCAACTTTCGAAGATTTGACTGTGAATTTAACAATTTACGCTGTTTATCCAATTCTAGTGTTGTTTAAAGAATTATAATTAAAATAAGTAAATACTATCGGAATTTTTCCGACTATTTTCAAACCCATTTAGGGTCCTTATTCATGAGCATGTTGGAATCGCGGCGTGAACACAAGTTCCGACATTTACGTAAGTAAAGTTGAATAATTATATGTAACACTAATCATAAATCACGAAAGTTTAAATTCCAAAAATATATACCACAATGGATTTTGGAAATATGCTACAAGCATACACTTTTGATATTACTATCAGTATGTAATATATATATTTAATTTCATGATATGATAATGAAAAATGAAAATCATCCAATTTACGATAGAAATCTATAATCTTTAAAAAATCAAAAAAACATATATTGTGCTACTTTTATCTACTATATTATTTTTTACGAACACATACTTGATAGTGTTATAATCAATAATACTAATCACATTAACTAGTACCTTGTGCACGCGATGAGTTCCTCCTGCTCCATCATCTGCTCCTTGAGATTCTCTACGAGCTGCGAGTGCTGGTTGATCTCCTCGTCCTTGTCGTCCAGCTGCTGGTAGAGCGCCTCCAGCTTGGCCTGCATCGCCACGTCCTCCACCGCGCTGGACACAGCCACAGGAACAGGCTGTGTTGATCGACATTATTATTATCTTTCAAAAAAATATTTTTTAATGGAGTTTATTATAAAAAAAGGTTTCTGCAGTACCTATCCTATAAATCAGGGATGGCGAACCTATAGCACGCGTAACACAACCGACACTTTTAGAAGATTTGATGGCACACACAAAAACAAAATAATTGTAAAATATTGATTGAAAGAAAATATTTAAAGAAGAATTGTTTTTATTTGTTTATTTAATTATACTTACGTACAATTTCACCACGTTGACATTTCGAATAAAATTATATTGTGGCACGTTAAACAATTTTTTTTTTTTACTTTGTGGCACAGACGTTAAAAAAAGGTTTTCTATCCCTGCTATAAAGGATCAATACTCATACAATGATCTATTAATATTAATGGCAGAAATGTCAGTCAGTTTGTCCATTGATAGCATATTTTATTCAACATAATTATGGATCGAATTATATAAAATCAATATCAAGACTGAAATATCAAAACCGATATTTAGTTAACGAAACTAGCTTTTACAGTTCTGTGAACATAAGGTTCTTGGAGGTTGATATTTTTGGCATTTGAGTATACCGATATTTCTATATATATAATATATATAAATAATATTCTATTCTATAATACTGTTTCAAATATCATACTCATATTATTTATAATAAGCATAATCTCTTAATAAGCTTTTCAATTACGTCAACTCAATACATTTGTAATATGTAAATAACATTAATCAATACATACATAATAATATAAGTTATATATTTTAAGTTTATATTAACTATGAGAAGGTTCTTGGCATTTCATGGAATCACGTAGGAAGTGGTAGGAGTGCTAACAACTTCTGGGACCTTGACCTAGGTGAAGGTTTAAGGGGCCCTTTAAAATGAGTATAGACGCTGACCCTTACTATTTACTTTCCTCTTACTAACCTAAACAAATTTGAAATTAAATTTCTAATGCTGCTTTTGATGTAAGCTCTAGAAATGATGATAGTTCTAATGGCAAATATCTTTAGAGATTTTAGATATTTCTACTCTATCTTCTTTTAAGATATTATATACTCATTTTTAGGTCTTAAATAATATGAATATTAATATTTCCTCGTAATATTAATGTACGTTGTTCAGTGACTAACACTTCTTAGGTTTAATAAATTTTGGTCCAATAATAGGCATTTCCACCTACGACTCTGGCCAATGTGTCATCAGCATGGAGTAAACAAAATAGGGATAAGACATGAAATAATAAACGTTATAAAACTTCAAATTAGATACTTCATAATTATATTTACATGGTTGAATATCCTTTTATTTATATGAAATATTGTATTTTTCAAAATAAAAACTAATAAAATGTATGCTTAAAAAATTGTTAAAATAATATTTTATTTTATAATGTAGTTTTCGAAACATTTATTTTATATAATATTAAAATTTTAATTAATTTCTAAAACTGTTTTATTATTTATGTATTTAGTTTTATCGTTGGCAGAGCGTAAAATGTGGTCCATACTGACGTCTGATTGCTGTCTGAGTCAAACAAATGTTTACGAAAAACTGTTTTCTGTATGAATATTGCCAACATGGAGATACACTGTATTTATTTCATTACCAGCTGTTACTTAGTTCCATCTGGGATGAACAATTTTATCTACTATTAAGACAACTATATATCATTAGCGTAACGATATATATTACATAGTATATAACTCTCTCATGAACCTGCCTATCATAATCAGACTTTTTCACATCTGTCCAATAGTTTCGAAGATTATCGCGTTAAGCAAACAAACAAACTCTTCGATTTATAATGTTAGTATAGATTAAGATTACTAAGAAAAGTAACGTAATGCTAGAAAGCCTATATATAACCTTTCTCATGAACCTGCGTATAATTATCACAATGAATATTTCAAATCCATATAAAAGTTTGAAAAATAAGCGCGTTTTAAAAAAAAATCAGTTTTATAATATTACTAGAGTATAGAAACGGTGCACATAACCTTTTTATTTTTTTTAGTCAAATACTTACCGCAACTGGTGGTTTCTCTTCAATGAAGGAGGTGACGGGTGTGACAGCTTCAATTTCCACAAGGTTCACTTGTTCCTCAGGACGAACAGTCTCTCCAGACCGCCAGCGGTTCACCTCAGCCTCCAATTTCTCAACCTGATTTATATAATTAGTTTTAAATACATATCAAACCAACAAGCAGTACATTAATTTGTTAGATAGTGAAATTGATTCATTTTATTCTTCTAAAGCTATGAGTAAGATTGTAACCCACTCGTATATTATGAATCACAGTTGTCATGTATTTCTTTACCTTTCCTTTCAGCCTAGCCACCTTTTCCTTCTCTCTTTCGTAACGACGCTTCCATTCTTCTGCTGTAAGTTCCTCGTTGACACAAACCACATTCTTAACAGTCTTAGCCCTGGAAATGTATGTCAATTATTATATGTATAGAAAAATATGTATATTTGTTTATCCAAAGATTAATTACCTTTTACCAAAGTCAAGCGTACTCTTAGTTTCACTTTCATTGAATGAAGCCGGAGAACAGCATATGACAATAGTTGTTCTGGCATTACCACCAAGTGACTCTTGGAGGATACGCGTCAATTTGGAATCTCTGTATGGTATATGTGATTTATTTCCATCCGCTAATGCAGAAATTACGTTACCCAATGCAGACAATGATTTATTAATATTTTTGGCTTCATCAAGCACTGTACCTTCAGCACCAGTTTTTGATACCTATAACAAAAAAAAAATAAACAACATACTCTCCAATATTATAAAACATATGTTTATAAAAATACCTTTTCAGATCCAGCCAAATCCACAAGATACAGTTTTCCGGATAATTTCTTTTGATTTTCTAGGTTTTCCTGTTTAACATTTATAAGGAAGACTGAATGAGACCTGGATGAGTGTTCATTCATGTCTGAAAGAGGTTTTAAATTAGAATAACATAAATAAAACTAAAGACACTAATGAATGAATGAATGAAAACATTTAAAAGAGCGTACTTGTTACAGCAATATGCCTATTTGACTTTCCTTCTTCTATGACTTCAAATACCTCTTCTGGACTCGATACAAATCTTTCAGTAGCACCTTTTACAAATGGGACTCTGTTTTTGTCTTCATGGACACTTAAATTCACCTTTGAAACTAAAAATATAAATTAATTAATACATCAAATATAAATAATTTTCTTACACATGATGATGATGATGATAAAAATGATTTACCATCTAAGAGATCTCTGATTTTGTCCATATATATTTCAAAATATGAAACTTTAATGTGAAATTCAAGGTTTTCTTCCATTGCATATATATGGTTGAATATATCATTGACTATCCTTGGTATTATACCCTGTTTCCCGGGATCCCCTACAAAAAATATGTAATGTTAATGATGTACAAAAATATGTAGGTGAATGCTAAGCATTATTTTTTATATAAAGCGTATACACTTATAAATTATCACTCTGAAATTTATGGTTTAAAGGGTAGTTTCATACAGAAGAGAGCCGAAGAAATAACAAAATACTCCATCAAGATTCTTTTAATAGATGTGTTTACCTATGACACCTTCCATTGTATGTGTTTTACCAGAACTAGTCTGGCCATAAGCAAATATGGTGCCATTGTAACCCGCCAGCACATCAGATACAATGCTTTTTGCAGCTTCATTGTATACTTTCTCTTGAGTTGCATTGGGTTTGAATACTTTGTCAAACAAATACACCTTTCCCTAAAATATTAATATTTTATTCTCATTTACCTATTGATTAAAATGACATTTTTATAACTTTTTTGTTAACAAAATTTTATGGATATTTTAAGTCTTAGAGCCCGGACACAGGATTAGAATATAATTTCAAACTTAAAAAGCAAGTTAAAAAAACTTTTTTATAACGCAGAAAAAACTTTTTTATATTTTCTTGAGAAGAAGAAGAATGGATGTATTCTGATATGAAAAATATCTTAACAACATTTTCAAAATATTTTAATATAAATATTTAATGATTTATGATATAATACTAATCTTTTTATATAATATTAAATATTTTACCTTTATAATCAGATTATTTTAAAAGATTTTATAGATAATACTAAAAGTTCCTAATATTTAATACAAACATATTTTTTTAATAAAATAAATAAAAACAATAAAATTATTCTTTAGTAATAAATGTTATAAATATTATTTTTACGAGAATCTAGTAAACAATAATAAAAACATAAAAATATACAAATTATCCTAGAAATTGTCAGGTCAAGGTCGAAGAACCATTTGTATTGATTTTCGACTAATGGAAATTAGACATTCGAAATAAAATACAACAGGATTCAGTAAATTTTCATGATCGCAATCATATTCACCGAAGCGGAATAGAAAAGAAAGGCCATTTCGAGGCAGGTGAACACCAGTCGTAATGTATTAGTCATCATGGTCTAAATTAGGGCGATGATAGAAGAGTTCGATGTGGGTATATCGACATTATGCAAACTTACCCCTATGGAGATGCAATTATCGTCAGGCCCTGACGGGAATTTTACGATAAATTTGGAGCCAGCTTTTTCTTCAGAGTCATTGAGAGGCCGAAATCGGCATACGACTCTAATGCTGTCTTCGGCAGCTATTTCGCGATCAGCTGCCATTTTTGTAAAAAAAAAATTGCTTACACTAAACACTGTCTATAGAATTAAAAATAAAACGTTATTGGAACATAAAACCGTGCATGAAGAACTACAAAGTTAGAATTTGTCACTGGGAAATCTTCATGACAGCGGTACCAAAATGTCGGCCATGTTCTTCATAGAAGAAAGGCCTGAAATTGGCATCTTATTGGTTGAAAAATCAACACTGAACATATTGCCAACTGAAAAGGTAAAAAATCAATTCGCCAGTGAGATGTACCAACCCAAAAAAGGAACTTGAAGAAGGTGTTCCTAGAATTCACATTGGTATTAAATTATTTTATAATAAATCAAAAGCGAAATTTATATCTTAAGGTATTAAGAGAAATTTAAATATAAGTACAATATTCGTTCAAGCATTTAAAATTCTTAAAATGATTAATTAGGTTAAAAAAAATATATAATTATAATAACACCATATAGATAATGAATATTTCATGATATTGTAATAGTAATTTAACAAAAATATCAAAATCATTTGCTAATTTTTCTTCAGTTGGATTTTTAAGTTTTAGCTAAACTATATATCAATTAAGTCATTTATGTTTTGTAACAACAATTTAAATATTTAATTATGACTAAATGTTTGTTTAATAATCTGTGTCTTCTTTAGTCCAGAATATATAAAATTAAAAGTAAACTTTTATATCTGTGGTGTGGCTCGAACACTGAAAAGTCAACAGTCAACAATTTCTCAATTCTCATTTCCCAATTTCTGATAGTTTTTTAAGTATTTCATATAATGAGCACTTATATTTCTGTTTTAAAATCTTTTTAAATTCTTTTAATGAAGTGTAGTGTATTTACTGCTTAAAGTTCTCATAGATATGTATATTTGCACTGTAGATCAAAATTTATAAGTTATTGTAATGAGGTAAGTCAGTTTTATATCATATACATATATGGTAAGGAGTAAGGATCGGTAGGAATGGGTAATATTTTAGTCATATGTTATGTCCACAATGATATAATTGAATAATATTATAATTTATTCTTATAAGTTATTCATACACAATGCATACCACGCCCGTATAATGAAATATTTTTATATATCTGCTATGTTTATTTTAGTATGACATCAACCTTCTGTAACAATTGTTATCTATAAAGGTTACGTTCAGGTATCTTCTTACCATTAAGATTGAATGTTAATTCAATCTTAATGGTCATTTGAAGCTGTAGTTTTAAATCATGCATCATTATTGTATATAGTGTAAAAATTAAAGAAGATATTCGTAATTCCTTTTACTCCTAGAATATATATGACGATCACTCGCCTAGATTACAACATTTAATAATAATAATAAACATATAATCAGTGTTTTTAGAAATGGTATTTCTCCATTAAGTTTTAAAGATTAGAGCCACTTAATCTTATTATAATATTGTGTTAAATAAAGATAATGAAAATGAACAAAAGTTTGGTCTCTTTGTCTGTTTTAGTTAAAAATGATCCACCATGTTTCAATAATATCTAGACAATGTTGTATTATTTGTTAAACACCACTATTAAATAATTTTAATTCTGACAAAATATCTTTTGGTTCATAGCAAAAAATTGTTTTGTTGGAAGCCTTCTTTTGAAAAATATTGTCTAAACAATTCAATGATTATGACAGTAAATGTGATAATATAAAAGAATACACTTTATAAAATATATATTTTTAAGTCTTGTTAAAAACACAGTACAAAACAAATATAGTTATTTTATTTGATAGCACTTGAAGCATTTTTACCATAAATAAAAAAAATATTACCAAATCAGTAAAATGTTAAACATATACTATAAATCAACAAAATTTATTTTGAATTAACCATTTTATTTCATTTTATATTAAAAACAAAATTTGTTATTTCAATATGCCTTATTATTTATTTCAATTTAGATGATCCTTGATCTAAGATATAACTAGTATAATATTGATACATATACATATATATACTCCAAACACCTCCAACCATCAACATATAGAAATAAGTAAATCGAGTTTGGTCAAAAGATTTGTTGAAATTGATCCATAGTATGGCAAATGTAGACTCAGAGATTAAATTCAGGGCTTATATTGAAGTATAAACCCTGACATCCTATTTTATATATTTCTTAGAATTGCATCTTATGATTGAAATATGAACCCAATTGTAGCAGTGACTCCGTCATACTTCTTCAACCAATATAAAGTAATCCAAAACAATTCATTCATAGACATGTACATGAATTAGTCTTGTGTGGTGATATTTAGTTTTACTTTTACTATGTGAAAGAGTTTCCAGGTGAAGCGGCATAAGTTGTCTGCTAATCTATCTTTAGAAAATGTATTCCAAAAGAAGTAAATATTACTGGCAATATTCTTCAACAAATGTTCATATAAATTGGCCAAGAGCATTGTGCCTATTGTTTATAACTGCAATACACACCCAGAATTCTTTATTGTTTACATCATGCCAGCTTGGCAATATTGAATTTGCAAAATAGCATCTACTCTATCAGTTTTTGTTTAGCTTATTGGTTTCACAAAGATTTTACTGAGATAAATGATGGAAAAAATGTTAAGAAAATTCATTGGTTCTTTTACATTAGAGACCATGTTTTTTGTAGCCAGGTATAACTACTTTATTTGATGGCATTTCTTCATACTATTTGCTAAACTATCCGGTTTCAACTGTTTCACTCTTATTTCTTCATCTTACCCACTGGGTTTACAGATCAATGTGATGTCTTTAGTCTTCATCCAATGTGGTAACATTGAAATCACCCGAATTTGAGTTCATCTGATCTTGATCTATATGGATAGGTCTTAAAAACTTTTCAGAGACTATATTCACTGCATGACTGTTATGACAAGACTAAGTAAATTGAACTACAACTTCCCCAAAAATATACGGCGTGCCTAATATACGAAAGTAAGGAAGACATATTAATACACATAATAAATAAACTAGAGTAACAAAGGACCAGAACACTAACAGCGTCTATATGACACTGGGGGAAAATGAGTCGAAATCAGCCCGGACGAAGTATCGGTGCCTCTCAGGCGTAGAGGGTGAAGTGAATCTGGTACTTAGGATGATTACAATGTATTTTTTTTTATACTTTTTATTTCGTCGTTTTTTTACTTAATTTTTTTGCACTCCTATTTAAGTCCTCTCTTACTCTTCTAAAGTTAGCTGGTAGAGAATGTATTTGTGTATGTTTTTTATATTATTTTGTGTGTTGTGCAATAAAGAATAATTACATAAATATATTACTTTTCCATACCACCTATGCTTTAGTTTTTTGCCCAAAACATGTAGAGTAAATTTTATATTAAAAATGTGACCACACAAAAAACACATTTACATCGATTTCATGTTTTGTCACGATTTATTATAGATGGCAAGACAAAGACCAAGGCTGGTAAAGTTACTCATATCTGATCTTAGCGTTTATTTGTCTAAACATGACAAAAATTTTAGTTAAATCTTGTTAAAATCTCTATAAAAGTTACTTTTGTTAAATATCTATGTTAAACATAAAAAAATGTTTCAAAGAAACGGTTTATTTGTAGAATTTTAAATTTCCGCGTGCAATAAACTACATAATCGTAAGAAAGTATGACCGTAGTGGCGCCGCGCCCGTAAAGGAGACGGGAGCGGTCATCGACCCCTGCACCCTCCACCGTTATCGGTATACCAGGGATGGCGAACCTTTTTTGATTTCCGTGCCACAAAGTCAAGAAAAATTATGAAATTAACTAAATAAACAAATAAAGACAATTCTTTTATAAATATGTATTATCAATCAATGTTTTACAATTATTTTGTTTTTGTGCGTGCCATCAAAACTTTGAAACGTGTCACTTGTGTCACGCGTGCCATTGGTTTGCCATCCCTGGTATATATCAACTGGATTCAGGCACGGATAAGGGATAGGTGCTGTTATAATACTGTAAATGTAACTTGGAACTTAAGAGAGAAACATTGCGAAAAAAAATTTTTCTATAGATACGTTGCCCGTTATTTAAGTTACATTTAATTTATTATATGAATAATGAAATTAAGACAAAATATGAGATTATGAATAGAGATTTAAATGTAGAATACACAGTGCATATAAAATAAAACAAATATAGAAAGAAAAGACAAAAAAAAAATTTACACAATTAATAATTTTTAATAAATACATTATTTTTATTTTTAACCTTTCTAAATGTCCTCTTGATTGGTACAATTGTATGATTCTATAAATAAAAGTAACGTAATGAAGGACGTACCATATGTTAGTTATAATGCACTTACAATAATCTCTTAGGAGTTTATTTTTTACCAAGAATTGAAAGCGTAACCAAAGCACGTTGATTCGTCTTCGACATGACGTAATTTCATTGACCTACAAAACCACCGGTTTTGTATTGTCCGTGAGTTATATCAAACTAGTTGCATTTTACTAGTATTTTTTACAAATTAGTTTATTTTTCATTAACGTGATAAATTACATATACAATAATAACATTACAAAATAAGTAAAGTAAGATTCAAATTTAAAAAATGTTTAAAATGCTATCAATTTTTTTTAATTTATTTTATAACCGCATATGTTTCGCCCTTATAACAAAAATTTATTTAAAATTAATTAATTAACAAACATTAATTTAAAATTAATTAATATGTAACAAATTAATAAAAACTATTAAATTTTTAATGAATGTGTTGTACATAAGTTTGTTGTATTGACATCAATTTGGCACGTATTGATTCTAAGAACGAGAATGACGCCGAGTTGTATCAGCGGGCTGACTGAGCTATTTTCTGTACAATTAGTCACTCGTGTATCCGCTGAGAGTTGGTCGTGGCTTGATACGTTGAAATATCGCTAAATAATAATAATAATAATTAAACCTTAGATCGGAACATCACTAAATTAAATAATTAAACCTTATCTTATCATATTAATATTTGAACATGTGTTTGTGAGTTCATTTCTTGTTAAATTCGATATAATCTTAAGGAAAACCTTTAAATAAGTGACTAGTTTCAGTTTAATATGACTAATGGTTTGTGAAAATGATGTGAATATTGTTATTTTAAACTCAAAGTAGGTCAATATATTATATATCAGTTGTGTTAGTGCATACTATGCAGGTAAGAAGTTTGTCCCAAAATTAATAAAAATATTCAAAATAACGTTAAAATCTTAGTTTTAAACCATTTAAACTAATCTTTTCATTATTATAATGAGGTGTGAGCAGACATTAAATTCTTATATTGTTCTCATACTTTTGTATCAGACATACATATTAATTATTTTATATAATGATCCGGCTGTATTCACTTAATTACCATCGGATATTGCTCGAGTTTCGAATCCATTCGGGACTTTTATTCATTCTATGCTCCGATAAAGTCGCGGCGTGAACTGACTGAGTACAGCTGAATAATTATATATAACAGTAATCATGTATTACGAAAGTATAAATGCGTAAAATACATATTTATTTATTTTAAAGATTAACTAAGTATATATACAAAAGTAAGATGTCTTTATATATTAACAAATATACTCACCTGGCATAAATTTAAACTACAATATGGTTAAATAATATGTAGAAGTATATATGAAAATATATATAATTTGAAAATAATGAACAGACAAATGAGTTATAAATGTTAAGTTTCCTCTTGATAGTGTGTCATTGTTTTATGTATATATTAAACATGTTTTTCAATAAATTTATTGTTTCATATTGCAATGTGCTTAATATTAATTTTAATATTAATCTGTAAATATTATAAAGCGAAGACGTTTGTTTGTTTGTTTAATCTACTAAACTAAAGGATGCATTTGAACAAAAAAAGAAAAAAATTATGATAGACAGGTGCATGAGGAAGGCTATAGGCTATCTAGCATTTGCAGGTCTTAGTTATCCTATTTCGTTCGCAAGTGCAACCGCGAGTAACAGCTAGTTCTAAATAATTATTAAATGAATTACATTATTATTTTCATATCTTTTAATACATTAATCTATCAAAGTAATAAAATAAGTCGTGTAGAAAGATTTAATAAACATTTACTGTAAAGCAACTCTTGCTGCGACCTCTATATTGTTGAGCGTGGGTAGTTCGCCCACGACCGCCCACAGTTGGGAGAGCTACTAACTCTATAGTATTTTCCCACTTATTTTAATCTATATCTACTATTAACTATATGACATGGCCCTTTATTAAGAAAAACAATAACAAACAAAAAACTTTATTATAATAAAGTAATGGGATAAATGATTATATATAATAATAATCATGAATCAAAAAGATTTTAATACAAATAAATTATATTTTAAATAGCAAAAACTAGTGAATTATTCATAAAGGTTTTGTATGTAAATCTTTTATTTATTACAAGCTCTTGTCCTCAATTTCTTCGTACTATGTAATACGCCATCTATCTTAAAACTGAAAAAAAAAAAAATCTGTAGTTTTATAATTATGGTTTTGAGAATTTTTCGAAAAAGGTTTCACATATTGATTCAAGAGAAAGTATAATATCCGCCTACATTTTTATGTTAAACGAAGAAAGTACTTAATATATGTTAATATATTAAGTATATATATTTTATTGATATTATAGTTCAAAAGTTGAGATTGATAAGTTACGATTTTAACCTTCATGAACATAACTGTAATTTGTAACTAAGAATATAATTATTTATTAATACCAAAATTATAATACAATGGTTTAAAAGCCATAGGAATTTGTAAGTGTTTAAACATTGTTTACTAATAGATATATATTTTTTAAATTCTGTTACGTCAGATTAGAACACAGATAAAAAACTATCTAATTACTAAATAACATAAACTATGCCTGGATTTGTATATAAATAGGTCTATCAAGACTGGTTAATGAATTTTTATTATTTATTTTATTTAATTAATATATTTTCTTATCACTGGAAGAGTTAATTTTAAATTACTTGATGTATTTGTTACAGGTGTTGATTTGAAATCGAACGAAATATATTAATAATGAATTCACGATCGAGTTTACTATTTTGCGTGTGGGTGAGCTTGTTTGTCTCATGTTTTGGGCAACGCGCTGAACAGCTGCTCGCCCAAAACCCTTGCTCGAGCAAGACAACCTGTAGTGACTGCGCAAGAACGCCTACCTGTGCCTGGTGCTTCGCCCCTGAATTCAATGGACCGAGATGCTTCAATCCCTCAATGGAAGGTGGCACTGCTGGATGTGATGAAGCATACATATTCAATCCTGATAATCAACAGTCCATTGACCCTATGTTTAACAGAGAACTAACGAGAGGTATATGTTTTTAATAATCTGCGTTTAAAAAGTTTTTAATAAAAACTAAAGAATAACTAATTATAAAACAAGATAACATCTACGTACATATTATTATTAGTTAAACTAATTGAATATTCATGAGTCTTTAATATTAAGTTTATGAAGTAATAAAATTTGGGTTTCATATTTTTTAAACCTTCAACATCTACCTGGCTTACTGCGTTAAATATTTATTTATTTTTCAATGTTCTTTACAATTTTCTATATTGTTTTATGTCATAACAAAGTCACGTGAATGTCATATGATTATAAAATCATTCGTGATCGTTCCGAAAAGGGCCTAGACAAGTGGCGTTCACGTTAATCGAATAGAATAATAAATATATGGCTTTGTCATAAGGTAACGCTAAACGTCTATACATTTGAAACAGAATCTATAACGAACGCTTTATAATTAATTTGTCTAAGGGATCTGATCTTCAATCAAAAATAATTAAGTTTACTATTTGTTTATACAGCAAAGGGTCGAATGGGCATGGGAATGGAGTCTTCATACTTCGAAGAGTCGATGAGTAGCAGTAGCAGCAGCAGTAGTAGCAGCAGTAGCATCAAGGGTGGTGGCTACATGGGTGCAGGTGGTGAAAACTTAGTTCAGATCAAGCCACAAAGACTCAAGCTACAGTTACGGATGAGTAAGTGTCAAGGTCATGAATCATGACTCAAATATATCAATACTTGTAATCACTGATGACTCATTTTCTTAAAGTAATTAATACTAGAGATGTACCGACTAGTCAGTCTACTAGTTGGTCTATTTTATAGTAGCCTATTAATCGGCTGAAAGTCGAGTAGACGGCTTTGTTTAGTAACACCTAATTTAAGGGATAAAATTTAAAAATAATTTATTTTTGGTAATAAATAGACAAACGTTTATTTATATATATTTTAGAATGTATAATATTTGTATGATGTTTTTTGTTTTTGATTATTATTTAATCAAGTAAAAGTAACTCTTTGAACATAAAGAATTAAGATAAAATTTTACAATAGCAAAAAAAATAAATAAAAAACAATCGACTGGGCCGATTAGTCGCTAATTTGCAACTAACTAGTCAATTAGTCAGTAAGTCAGCCAAAGTAGTAGTCGACTCATAACTAATTATTATAAACATCATTGATATTTAATTTCAGATCAAATGCAAAAAATGACGTTCTCATACGCTCAAGCCCAAGATTATCCAGTCGATCTATACTACCTCATGGACCTCAGTAGGTCTATGAAAAACGACAAAGAAAAGCTCAGTACTCTAGGAAGTCTTCTCTCCAGTACGATGAGAAACATCACATCTAACTTCAGAATCGGTTTTGGTTCTTTTGTTGATAAACTCGTCATGCCATATGTGTCTACTGTACCTAAAAAGTAAGAAAAATGTATAGTAACTTATTGATTTATATATTTGTTCAATATAATACTTTTCTAAACAAATCCAACACTAAATAGTAAATAAGAAATAATGGATACAAATGATACCCATACTGGAAAGAGTAATCTGAAGATCACAAAACAATTGTCCCTTGTGGGATCCAACCCAGGACCCTTCGCTCAATAGAAACGGACACTACCCACGAAACCACAGTGAACTACAGAAATATTTGCACCGAGGGGGTTTTGCAAACAAATAATAGACAAAAATAACTCCATACCTGAAATAGCAATCTGTAGATTACACATACAATTGTCCCCTGTGGGATCGAACCCACGACCAACACACACACACTCGAGGCAGAACTAATAACCACTAAGTCAATGAACTTTTTTGTTTTTTTCAGTTTAATATCACCATGTGACGGATGCGCTGCTCCATACGGTTACAAAAATCAAATGTCTCTAAGCAACGATACCGACTTCTTTGATGTTAGTAGACATTAATTTACATTTAAATTAATATAAATTATTATATATTATTATTCAGCTATACTCACGTATATTACTATCGGAATTTGAACGACTAGTTTCTGAGTTGAACTGATTCTGTGTTCACGCCGTGAAACCGCTATGTTCAGAGCTCATGAATAAGGACCCCAAATGGGTTCGAAACTATTGTAGTTGGCCAAATTCCGACAGTAATTACGTGAGTACAGCCAGATAATTGTATAATAATAAACAAGGATCACGAAACTTTACATACAAAATATAAATTATTTTTAAAATCATCAATAATTTCAGAAAGCTGTTGCCCGTGCTGATGTCTCCGGTAACCTGGACGCACCAGAGGGAGGCTTCGACGCCATTATGCAGGCTGTAGTTTGTAAGGACCAGATTGGATGGAGAGAACACGCCAGGAAACTGCTTGTCTTCTCAACTGACGCAGGGTTCCATTATGCTGGTGATGGAAAGGTATTTTTTTTATAGTCATCATGAAAAATGTAATTTTAGTTTGTAATTATAAAACAAAAATTTTAATTTATTATTTTTTCAGCTGGGAGGTATCGTACAACCGAATGACGGTGAATGTCATATGGAAAATGATTCGTACACACATTCAACTATACAGGATTATCCCAGCATATCTCAAATTAATTTAAAGGTGAAAAATGCAATTTTTTTTTTAATAAGTTAAGCAGTCACCAGAGTGAACTTTCTAGATTTTTACTATATAAGGAAAAAATACTACCTCAAAGAAAGATTAGGTCTCGTTAGATATGTAGATTACGTTCTTATTAGATCAATTTGAAGACGACCTACAATTTAAACATATTGTTTCAAGCTCGGGTACTAGTAATTAACTCAGGAGGACTGAATTCAAATACATATGTTAGAAATATTTTGGGACATAATCGCATGAATAATTTATGGTTACGATACTGTTTATTTACCTGACGTTCAGACGATGTTCAGGCGAAGTTCAGACGATGATCAGACGACGTTCTGATGATGTTCAGATGTCGTTCAAACGACAGTCGACACGTGAATACGATCAGGGCAATTCGATCGAAAAGTCGGGTAAATAAAGATATCGTACCTTAAATTACTCACGTGATTAAGTCCCGATATATTTATAATAAATATAAATCGAGAGAGTTTCAAAGCAATATAAAAATATTACTTGCCCTGCAGGTGAAGGAGCACGCTATCAACGTGATCTTCGCGGTGACGGGTGAGCAAATCAGCGTGTACGAACAGCTCAGCAAACACATTGAGGGCTCCAGCTCGGGCATCCTCAGCGATGACTCCGACAATGTGGTGGACCTCGTGAGGGAGCAGTACAATGTAAATTGCTGTCATTACATTAAAGAAAGAAAAAATTTTTATTCATTCCAAAAGTGTGCGACTTATTATGTATATAACATACTTTAGTAAAAGTACTATAAGAATCAATCGAAATTTTATAGTAAAACTTTGTTATATATATATTGTATATTCATTTAATAAGTAAATAACGAATAATTTTCCAATCCTTCCTTCTTTAAAATTTTACAATTCTCTTTTCAAACCTAAACTAAAGTATGAATTTTTCAACAGAAAATTACTTCAGCGGTTGAAATGAAAGATACATCAAGTGACGCTGTACAAATATTGTATCACTCATCATGTCTGGGCGGCAAGGACAACAAACAGCAAACTAATAAATGCGAAGGGCTTAAGGTAAATTTGTTTGATATTTAATTATTTGTAAGTTACATTATAAATATCAGAATAAAAAAAACATTATTTATTCCAGGTCGGTGATGTTGTGGAATTCACTGCAGAAATAACATTAAAAGAATGTCCCAAGGATCAAAGCAAATGGAAACAAATGTTCACCATCTATCCAGTGGGAGTATCTGAAAGTCTGACCGTGGAATTGGAGATGCTCTGTGACTGTCCGTGTGAACATCCTGGTCATCACGTGAGTACAATGCGATTAGGAAGTATTGTTAACTTATGCACCTAGCCGTTACTATTATCTCGTTTTTTTGGTATGATAAGCTACATATTTACAGCTATAAACAGTGACTAACTGGTTTCCCCCCCTCCTCCCCCCAGGCGTACAACGACAGTCCGTTAGTGTGCAGCGGGCAGGGCGTGTCTCAGTGCGGCGTGTGCGTGTGTCCCGCCGGCCGCTTCGGCAAGAGCTGCGAGTGTTCAGCGCACGGCGGCGTGTCAGCGGAGCAGGAGCGCGGCTGCAGACCCACCAACGCCAGCTCGGGGCCCATGTGCTCCAACAGGGGAATGTGCATCTGCGGCATCTGCGAGTGCAACAAGATGGACGACCCTCTCAAGGTGATATAGACATCCTAACTTTAGTAATGATATATTAAATATTTTTTTATATTTATGACATCATGAATCGTCTTACTAATATTCCTATGATTAATATTATATATAATTACATCCGTTGTCACGTAAATATTTGGTATTTGGCTGACTAATTTTAAACTTACTTAGGATCCTCAAATTACATCGTAAATTCAGATAGTATTCACATGTAATAGCCGAAAAATTATATATGTATTATTCTTAGGTGATATCTGGTCCGTTCTGCGAGTGCGACAACTTCACGTGCGACATGAACAAGGGCCAGCTGTGCTCTGGGTCTGACCACGGCGAGTGTGTGTGCGGCAAGTGCAGCTGTCGCCCGCAGTACAGCGGACCAGCCTGCCAGTGCCTGAGAGACCAGGCGCCCTGCATATCACCCGGTAACCATACACATCCTACTCTTGATATATCTACATATATATTATATAGTTCAAATGAAATTTTTAATAAATTGAAACAATTTCTGTTGTCTCAAAGAAAAAAATTGGTTATTTTATATGACTTAACGATACTTGTTCAGAGTAGATTTTTATCTATTTCCTATGCTATGAATAAGTCAGTTCTGCTTTATTGTGGTAATATCTATTTTTAAAAGGTTTCTTTCACCCTTTACTTCGCGTAATTTGTGAATAAAAAGTATAAAACGCGAATTATAGTTTTAACATTTTAAGGGACATTAAATGAGAACGACAAACCACTACCGACATTTTAAATGATTGCTAGCGGCATCTATTGACGGCGTGCTATGACTTATATACACAAAAGAAGAACCACACATTTCATATAGATTTGCCACCCCTGTTTAGCACTCATAGAAAATCTACTTAATGTATTATTATTTTTTACTAACCATAAATTTAAGACGAGATGATTTTAGACGAGATGATGGTGTCTGTCAGTCGACAAATAAACTGACTGACTGACAGACACCATCATCTCGTCTTACCACAAATTTAAATCTAAAATTACATAACAACATTAAAAATGTCGAAATTTCAAAATAAAATTTCTACCTCTATTTTACCCCTTTATGAATGGAATTTCTAATAGTCCTGTCTGAGCGGACGTTTCCTAGTTACAATTACCTTCCTGCAAAATTTCATTTTTGTTGGCTCAGTACAAGAGATTTCGTGATGAGTGAGTGTTTTATATATATGGATTTTAAAAAAAATTCATGCTTCATAATCACGTTAGTGTGTATAGTGTCGGTGTGTGTGTTGTGATTTATAGGAGTTGCATACACAATTTATATAACACTTTGGTTCTCAACTTTAGTGTAAACAGTTTCTGTTAAATAAACATGGATTTTCTAAAATCCTATATCAACTTTTGCCTTTACGCTTAAGAATCCGAAAACTAATATTGTGTTTTCTAAGTGATCCATGTTTAAGTAGGTTCTGTATGAACAGACATAACTTTATTCTTAAATCGATATTTACTGGTTCACTGATTTTGATAGTATTATGTACTAATACTTAGTATGATTTTTAAGTATCTATTTAAAACATCATCATATATATAGGATAACTAACATTATCCAAATCCCAGTAATATATAAAAAAGAAAAAAATATATACAAAATAATAATTAAAAAAATTATATATGTTACATTTTTATACAAACTGTGCTAAAAGACTCACTAACACAGTGTTTAAAAATCTTCTAACTACCGACAACAGACTAAGAAACTTCTCTTACATAATTTTTTTTGAAAATTTAACAAATTAAAATTAACAAATTAATCTACATGAAAACTTAAAAAATAAGATTAAAATAAAAAAGAAGACGGAAAACTCGACGGTAGTGTGTTAAAATATATATATTATTGACAATAAGTTTATGTCACAGAAAACGGTAAAATATGCAGTGGAAATGGAAAATGTGTATGCGGTCAGTGCGTGTGTTCTGTTGATGAGGATCGACACTACTCTGGAAAGTACTGCGAAAACTGCCCGGTAAGAATTGACTGTATAAAATTGTTTAACAAAAAAAAACGGACTTTTATATCGTATTTTTTAAATATAACAGGCTATAATAATTTTTTAATTTGTTATTTCAAATCAGAAATCGATTGAGATCAATCATGAGCATTGACAATGTTGTAAAATCTTTTTTTGCTCTTCAATTATCAATCATCAAGGAATCGATTGTTATACTACATTATCCCGGGCTGTATCACTAATATCCCCTCCCCTCCAGACGTGTCCCGGTCGCTGCGAGGACTTCAAGCAGTGCGTGCTGTGTGAGGTGCACGCGCGCGGGCCGCTGTACCGCGACACGCCGCCGCACTGCGGGGACTGCGCGCTGCAGCCGGAGGTGGTGCTCGGGAAGATTGAAGGTGGCCCTCGACTTTTTTTTGCTCACCACTACTTTTAAACTAGTCTTGTGGTATATCGAAAAAAAGCAACTTTAAACTAAAAAAAAATTATATATATTATAAACAAAAAAATCAACAGCGTCTCGAAGCAAAAAAAATTCGTATAAAATTTAAACCCAAATTATTCGATGCAGTATTTTTTGTGATTCGAACATTCGTATTTTTTGAGTTATAACATTTGTTTGATCGATTGCTTACCGAATTATTACTATACTTTGTTGCAGCTAACGAAACTTTGAACGAGCATTTATGTAGTTTCTACGATGATGAAGATTGTCTGTACGTGTATGTGTACTCTTATAACGAAACCCGACACTTACATATCAGAGCGCAGAAGGAGCACGAGTGTCCGAGAAAGGTAAATATGTATAAGTCAATTACGTGAGGACGAAAAAAAACAAAAACTACTTTAAATTTTTAATATCAATTTATTTAATTTAATATATGCAATGTAATTTAAATTATAAAAAATCTGTTTTAATTTATCTGACATCACTTCATTTATTTCCTTCAATTTTTTTTATAATAATAATAATAATAATAATAATAATAATAACAATAATCTTTATTATTTATTGTATTCTAATTTAATTAAATAATAAATATGTAATGCTACATGTCTTTACTCAATTTAATGTATTCAATGCATCTTAATGTAATTTAATTCAATGTCATTTTATGATTATACTATTTTAGTACTTTTAATTATTATATCTTATTATTCTAATTATATTTTTGTTTTTATTTTTGATTACTGCATGTTTATTTATTTATTTATGTATTTGGGAAACACACAATATTTACAAACTTATAAATAAAATTAACAAATAATGCATAATATCAATAAAGTTTCCACTGTTATAAAAACAAACATCACAAAAACTTTAAAAGCAAACATAAAAACAATAATATCAATTATTTATCAAACATAAAATGAAAGAAAAAATAAAATAAAATTTATAATAAAATAATTTAAAAAAAAATCACTCAATTGTAGGACAAAGTACGATTGAGGAAAAAACAATAAAAACTTATAATTTCCCAAAATTTCTCTTCAGAGTACTAATTGTGTCATTAAAAATGTCGGTGTTGTGACAGATGTTATTGACCTCTCGACAAGCGCGAAACATAAATGCATTATTCGTATAATTTATTTACATTTGTTGATAGGTAAATAGAACAATGTATTGTTTCTGTAAGTTATTCTTGGACATTTAAGTTTTACTTTACCGAGAAGATAATTAGAGTCCACAACACTATTGACAATTTTATACAAAAATATAAGGTCCCTCAATTGCCTTCGAGAAAATAGTGTTGAAATTTTGGGAATTACACATTAAGAATTGTCACCAGAATAACCACTTCTATTAGATAAATATTTTATAAATTTATTTTGTAATTTTTCTACTGTATCGATGTGAACTTTATATTGAGGATTCCAAACCGTAGAAGCATATTCTAATACTGAGCGTACAAGTTAAAGAGAAGAATAATAGTCGAAGCCCTTTTAAATTCCTTACCCACTCTTAAAATGAAACCTAACATTCTATAAGCCTTTGAAGATATATAATTAATGTTTGAAACAAAAGTAAACTTGCTGTCTCTAATATTACACCTAAATCTTTAACCTCCATAAGCTTATTCAAAATAGCTTTCTTTATTTTATATTCATATAAAATGGGTTTTGTTTTCCTTATGAAGGTAATTGTACTACATTTTTCTATATTTAAGTAAAGAAATTTTTTTGCACAATAAATGGCAAGCTTATTTAAATCACTTTGTAGTGCAATACAATCCTGTAAGGATTTTATAGGCTTGAAAATTTTCATATCATCGGCATACAGTAAAATTTTACAATTGTCAAGGAAACCAACAATATCATTTATAAATAAATTAAACAGAAGAGGCCCAAAATGAGAGCCTTGAGGAACTCCTGACTTCAACGGTACAAATGTGGAACAAAAACCGCGCACTGTCACCTGACTTCGATCTCTCAAATAAGAAATAAGCCATCTCAGAAGATCTCCGTGTATACCATAGGATATCAGTTTCTTAACTAACAGATTGTGACTAATTTTGTCAAATGCCTTTGAAAAGTCGGTATACACAGCATCAACTTGTCCACCATTATCCATTTCAACAGCAACTCTTTGTGTAAACTCACAAAGATTAGACTCTGTTGATCGTCCAGTGGTAAAACCATGTTGCTGTTCTATTATAGTAGGTCTTAGGATAGGAAGTATGCTATCGTATATAATTTTTTCAAATAACTTAGCAATAATGTTTGAACTTTGAGATGGGTCTATAATTTTGAACGTCGTGTTTATCTCCAGATTTGTGAATGGGCACAATAAAGGATTGCTTCCAGAGTGTTGGTAGTTTATCAGTTCGAAAGGACAAATTAAATAAAATATATAAAGGCTTGGAAAGATATTTATAACAGGACTTTAAAAAAAAAGATGGGATTCCGTCAGGACCACATCCTTTGTTAATATCTAGGCTCTTAATGTATTTCTCAACGATAAAAATGGAAAGGTTTACGGAACTAATATTTATGCTGCTCGTAGATGACGAATTACTTATGTTACTTGCTAATGCTCCAATGCAAGGACTGGATTCGAAAGCAGATTGAAAATGATCGCTAAAAAAATTACAAATATCAATACCGTTTGAAGACCGAGAATCTTTAAAAAACATAACTTCAGGTACAGAGGTACAAGCGGTTTTTGATTTGACAAATTTTCAGAATAATTTACTGTTATTTTTTATAAGATTTTCTGCTGATGTAATGTATGAGTCATAACATATTATTTCAACTCGCTTTTGACGACTTCGTAAATAACTAAATTGGTCATAATCTTTATCTGTTTCATATATTTCCCACTTTTTGTGAAATTTCACAAAAAGTGGGAAATAGTTTTTCATTTATTATCTTCACCAAAGCTTTTGAAAACCAAGGAGGATAACGAGTACCATAGGATTTCTTAGTTGGCACAAATTTTAAAATAATATTTTTAAGAATACTGTAAAACTTGTTTACCGAACTATCGATGTCGTCAATTTCAAGAATATCCGTCCAATCAAATAATTCAATTTCGCGATTAATATAATCAGCAGTACGAAAACTAGGAACGTCTCGAGGTTGTAGTATTTATAAATTAAGCAGAATTGTAATAAAAAATATAGTAGTGAATTGTTATGAAATGTATGTTCTGGCAAATTATTTTGGTAAATAATAATAACAATTATTATTTCTATTATATAAACTTATTTTAGTTAAAAGAACCACAATGTAAGACCTACTCAATGTAACTTCAAACATTGGCATTATTTTGGCATTGGCAGTGCATTTTGGCATTATTCTGTCAAGATGACACAATAAGCACAAGGTGTTCTTAATTCACATGAAATAGTTATATTCACACATTATTTTCCCATCGAAGGAATTTGAATATCAGCAATTCTCCTGGAACAGGTGTACTTAACTAATATATAGTATTTTATCATTTATTATTATTTATCATAAATTACTCAGTAGGATGTCTAAGTTCTTAATTCGACAAACAATTTTATAACATTTAAAAATAATATTATTATTATGTTGTCTGAATACCTTATATTTTTTTAATGTACATTTATTTATATAAATTTTATTTTACCTTATAATTAAAAGGTATCAAATGTATGTATATATATATATATATATATATATATATATATATATATATATATATATATATATATCGTAAATAAATCACATTCACATTCTTTTCACAGGTGTACATCCTGGGAATAGTGCTGGGAGTGATCGCAGCGATAGTTCTGGTGGGTCTGGCGCTGCTGATGCTGTGGAAGATGGTCACCACCATACACGACCGACGGGAGTTTGCGAGGTTTGAAAAGGAACGCATGATGGCCAAATGGGACACGGTGAGAAAATAATATTTTAAAGTAAATATTAATTATTACTATTAAAAATATATATATTAATAAATATATTTTAAAATAGGGTGAAAATCCAATTTACAAGCAAGCAACATCCACCTTCAAGAATCCAACCTACGCCGGGAAGTAAAGAACTGACGAATATATGTTACTGTTATTACAAGTAATGCATTTCAACAAGTAGATTTCAGTATTTAGTATGAACTATAGATTATTAGATTCTGTAGTATAAAAAAGCCTTTTAAAGTGCCTTTTGTGACAAAAACATATAAATATATAATCTCTTTACATTGTATATTATTTTTTAAAACATATACTGAAAGCTTAAATCAATAAGGTCTGTATCAATCTCGTATATTTTATATGTCTAGAGTACGCTTTATGTACTTACATGTGTGTGTGTTTGTTGTATGTGTGTGTAAATGTTATATTGAATGATAAAAATGTTACATTCAATATAATATTTACGTATTAGTAATTATTATTATTAAATAAGTACGTAATTGCAAAACGTATACAAATTATATATAATTATGCGCTGTGTTCAAGTAAATACAATCGGAATTGTTGACGTGAACTGTTCACGGCGTAATTCCAACAAATATGATAAATAAACTTCTCAAATGGGTTTGAAACTTCTCGGTCAAAATCCCGATAATATTTACATGAATAATGATAATTATATATAATAATAGTCACGAAAGTAAATACGTATACAAATAACTGAAATTAATTTTCAGAATATGACGAATACTTGCAATAATTAATTAAGAAATATCGTACAATATAATAAAGATTGAAATAAAATCTTAAAATTTAAGATTACTGCCGCTTCTAGGTCTAGTGCCTTAATATTTAGTGCCATTACTAATTGTATTGGAATAAGAGTTATTTATTTCAATATTAATCTCGAGTAACAATACACTTATTAATCATAAGCATATTATAATATATAATATTATATATAATATTATGTATAATATTATACATAATATTATATTCATTATAAAAGCTTGTATTGACGCTGTTTTCGAAGGTTCAAAGTTTTACCTTTTTTATAATTTATGTGATATATTAAGATAAACTGCTACCTGTATATAATTTTTATTTGAACTAAATGTGGCCTTTTATTAATAGCTAATAAAATATAATTAACTATACATTTTTGGTTTTCTTTTTCTCAAAATCATGAACATAAATATACGGATAGACTTCAAAAGTAAATACTTGGATCTTAATCCCTTTGTAAATTTGTATTTGTAATTATTATACAGACAGATTGGAACATATTTTTAAAGAGATGGTAATAATTAAGTTATGATAAGTTTTATTCTTTACATACACTACCATACCTTACCTTACCATACAATACCATACCATACCAAACCATACCATACCATAAAAACCTTACCATATACCATACCATACAATATTATTGTATGTATACTATTTCTATAATAGTATTGCTATATTATACTAGAAACCGTCATTGTGTAAAATGGCCTAATTTCGATTTCTGTTCAAAACCACTGAAAGGCAATTTTCGTTTGATGTTATCACGCAGTAATCACTACCCCTTTCAAAACCAAAGGTGAGTAAACAATAGAAAGCTGAATCGGATTTTTAATTAAGTTTTCGTTGGTTCTAATTACAGTTCCACTTATTTCCACTCAGTACTTTCCTAAGATAAATAAATGATTGATAATAATATTTAATTTAGTTTTATTTATAAGGAAAAGTTAGACTTCAATTAAATAGTTGAAAAATGTAGTATGAATGCCACAGATTGTATTTGAAATGTATGTTGGTTTATAATCTGTAGATATTAATCCTCTGGCCAATAATTTCATTAACCACATAATTATGCTTATATTTTATTGTAATTATTGCCAAAAATAGTTGTTTTCGCTTGGGAAAAAAAGAAATTCAAAAAAATATAAAATCTTCCTAAAAGTGAATTCTTCTTCAATTGTCAAATCGATTTAGTAAACAATAAATAATTTATGTCAGAAGCTAATATGATTAACTCGACACTATAATGTATTTATTTTGTTGCTGAATGAAAATTCTAAAGGAGATAGCATAGTAAATAGTGTCTATAATCTTATATCTAATAAGAACTCACCTGTGCGATTTCAAAACGTTCCACGTGTTAACTCTATGGGGCACACTTTAACCATTTAATAAAAAACTACAATCAAAAATGTCACTTCAAACTTCAGAACCTATAAGTCACTGTCGTAGATGATTCTGTCAATTTTCTCTCATTGTTCGTCTACGAGTAGCATTAGCAACAAACATACTTTTGACCAGTATTACAAGACCAGATTAACTAATTTACAAAAAATATGTAGTTATAATAATACAATCACTCCAAGTATATTCCGTCATATCCTTGCCATGTCGTCAGATCAAAGACGCGTCTGCCATAATATAGTCTAATTCGTATTTTTGAATTTTTAATTTCAAAAGAAATAAAATATATAATATTTTATCATTTTTCTCATCTTGGTTGACTTGCATTGATTGTGCAGTTTAAGCATCTATATGTCGACTATAATTATATTACTATATACTGTATTATTACTGTATGTATATACCATATACTATATTATTACTATAAACCATATGACGTGTCAAAGCTGTGGGAACAGTCGCCAGGAAGATTTTTAAAATTTTTATCATCATGGATTAAAATCAGATTTTTTTTTGATTATTATTATTTTAAAGATTTGATTGGCAAAACTTTTTTAATTGTCAATTAGTAAATGTTGTTAAGTTGAAGCCCAATTTATTTATTTACTAGCCTTTACCTACGGTTTCACGCGCGGACGGAAGAATTTATTTAGTATTAAGATAATTAGAAGCAGTAACGTAATGTTAGATATCCTATCATCATGAAACTGCCCATATAGGGTCTACAAAACTGCTTATATAGGCGCTATGAAAATCGATATAGTCTCTAATTTAATTACAATAAAACTACTACATGTGTTTTAATAAAATAGAAAGCGAGTTCGTTTATTATCTTATTCAAAATATTGGTTAGTTCCTATTATATTAAAATAAAGCAACCTCGCTTTTAAATTTCAATGTTTTTTTTATTTGTAAAATATAAAAATATATCTTGGTAATCTAATCACAGATTTTCATTAATAAAATATTTTGTTTAATTTCCTCAAACCTCAAAAGTATTGATTGTATAAAAATTAGAAAGAATTTTTAAAATCCATGCAGTTGTTACAAGATGCGCTTTTAAAAAAAAACAAACTTTCAGCTTTACAATATTATTATAAATATCCATTCAATTCCATAAACTTTTTATTTAAATTTTTAATGCGGGTTTCGTAATCATATTCGTGATGTTACTGCATAGAGGATTGTTATCTCTGTATACCAAGTACTTGTTAGACATTTTCAGTTTCAGTATGCAGATTACAGGAAGTCCGTACACTTACGTAAGCTAGGAAAAACAAACATTACGCGACCATGAAAAGTTTTAATATTTTTTTTTTATAATAAAAAGAAAAACTTTACATTTTCATTTCTCTTTATTTTCGTGTTGATTCAACCTTTTTTTTATGTAAAAATATTTCATTAATTCAGATCTAAACAATGAAGAGAGCGTTCTGAACAAATTCTGATTTATTATGTTTTAATATTTTAACATAAAATAAAGCAGATAAATCTATCATTTAAATTTTTAAGTTTTCATTTTTAAACTTTAAAAATATAAGCATATCTTGTTACTATATCAGAGATTTCTATTAACCAAAAATTTTGTTTCATTTCTTTTAAAACCTCAAGAATATTGGCAAATGTCATAATTATTGCAAAAATATATTTCTATATTATCTACTTACAAAGCAAATGTACTAATTTATATTATTTTTTCGTTAAAAAAACTAGAATTAAAAGATTGTGCTGTATGTACCTAAAATTATTATTTTTTTAAATATAAAAATGAAAACCTTTTGTGTCATCAGTTTATTAAACCTTTAACGTTAATAATATTAATTATTTATTAAATTAATTAAATTAAAATTTTTGGTTAAATGGTTGGTTAAAATCTATTCATATTTGTTTCATTTTGTTCAAATAAAAGCTGGATGTTAGGAAATGCATTGGCTTTTAATATTATGGGTTGAAACTAACCAATATTTTGAAATAGATAAATAAACTTGCTTTTTATTTTAATAAAACTTATATAGTAGTTTCGTTTTATTGGAAATAATGTATATAAGTTTTGTTATTTCTTTGCAAAAATGTATTTCTTTTTTCTAACAATTAAACAAATTATACGTATACGTTGAGTGGGGCAATGACCTTTTTCGACACCAAATTTCAGAACAGACAAAAGTTTGAAGTTGTTTCTCATGTACTAATCAGATAGTAATGAGGTTTATCAAGAAATGTACCTGTATGCTTAGGTAAAATGTCCCTCGTGTTTATAGTTATGAAGAGTTTGTTGCTACCGTATGCTTTCTGTAAGGCTTTTTGGCGTCCTTTGTAGATGAGCTGTGTCAAAATGAGTTTCATGATCAGGAAATTTTACTTTTAATTAAATTAAATTCATTCAGTTAATTTCAATTACATTCAATTCATTAAAGTCAATCTAGTTTGTATTTTTGTTAGTGTCAAATCGGCACAGATCTGACTTTTAAACTTACTTAAATAGATTTAAAATAGACTAGATTGAAATCTAATATATATATTTTTAACATTTATATAAAACATATATAAAATATTATAAACAAAATATTTTATAAAGAGTTAAAAAAAAATTAAAGCATTAAAAGCTTTTTATTTTTATTTTCTTATATAAGAAAAGAAATAAATATTTTAAAGGAACTCTTCGAAGTAAACTTAACAAAAAATTATGAGCACGAATTAAACATGAAGTTGACGAATAATGAATGAGTCACACTCCAGTTTTGGCGCGACTGGAAGTTTCCACCGTTTTTTGGTGAAAACTGAAACTAAGTCCGAGAATAATTTTTTTAAACTGGGTGATCCCGAAACCGAACTTTTAGGTAATAACTGAAGTGATAACTCCAAAAAGACAAGCTTTGTTTTCAATAATATTTTTATTATCAATATGGTACCATGTGTGCTGCATAACATATTATTTTTTAAGCAACAATACAATTGGCTTTATGTCGTCTATTAAGATATATATTAATTTCTAAAGCAGGTGGTACGTAGATAATATAGTATGTTTTACTTACTGAGAAAATTCCGGTAATCGAGGCAATTAACTGTATATTAAATATAATTAAAGATAATAAAAAAAAAACAGTTTTTCTTAAAAGCTTAAAACATGTATGTTTTTAATGTATATGTACATTGTAAAAAGTTAAGTTTATTCAATTTATATTATTAAAAAAGCGTTGTATGATAATTTTGTAATTTTGTCTTTGAAGTTGTTAAAGTCAATAAAGTTCTGGTACTATTCTGTTTCGTTCTGTACTCTTGTGTGTTTAAGGATATCAAAAACTTCTCTAGGGTAAAGACAAAAAGTCTGTATCTATTATATCAATTATATTTAAAATTTCATATGATAGCAAATAGGTATGTTTGTGCTTTGTTGTTACTTCTTTCCTTTTTATGTTATAATACTCTTTGATGATGTAGAATAAAGGATAAGGATACACATTATTAAAAAATAACAATACTAAACCAATAACTGTATGTATTCAGTATTTATCGTGTTTTCGTAATCTGCTTCGCAATTGTTACGACATAGTCAAAATATATATAACATGTTAAGTTTCATTCGGCTATTTGTTTATATAATATCGTGAAACATCAATAGATCGCAGCTTCACCGGCACTGTACAAACAAACTTTGAAACAATACATTTTGAATGTTATGAAATACAACAAAATTCGCGTTTATTCATATCACTTTGAAATATGAAAATTGTTTCGTATTATCATATTTCAAGATTGTTTAGAGAAAGAACACATTAGCGGTTTACAAAGGCTCCGCAGGTGGGTCAGCGATTAATCACAGCGAGGAATTCACTGCGGGGGCGGAGGCGGCGCGCTGCCCTAGTGCCGCCTCGGGAGCCCGCTGTGGCGCACGCCCGCCCCTCGCTCGTACAGTAACATTTCACCACCCCTGCATTCGTCTTTCATCCCTCAACATAAAGGTAAGAACGCGGCATATAACTCTTTTGTGAGTTTGTTATTTTTTAACTTTGATGAAAGGAATTTCAAGATTGTAGTAAGAAGAAGAATATTATGAGAATCATTTTTCTTGTTGATTATAAAACTATCGGATGTCAACTTGTCATACTTTATTAATTGATTTTAGTAATTATAGTAACTTAATATAACATTCAATACTCTCTACTTAGTATTAAGTACCTTATACAAGAAACATATTGTTTTTTATGCAGTAATAAATGTTGGCAAAGCTGTGTTTATAAATCTTTGATGGAACTTCGCTAAGTATAACCACTTCAAGTTAACTGCACACATAAATGTAAGGCAGTAAAAACTTTTAAGTTAACTCATTTTGAACTCATTTTAACTTGAATTTACTGTTTCTTGTTAACTAGATTGCACAATTCAGAATTATTAAAATAATAATATTTAATTTAATCTAGATAAAGATAGAAATCTTCTGAAACATTGATAATTATATTATACGCAAAGAAGACTTTTACCTTGTTTCAGTGTATAAAGCTGAAATATATTATTATTATTAAAATATAACTTTATATACAAAGAGAACCATTATCATTATCTATAAATATCCGGCTCTACTCGCGTTAAATTTTTTGAAATTTGACGGACTTGCTTCGAACCCGTTCGGGGCCCTTATTCCGTTCACGCCGCGATTCTGCGGTACTCCAGTCCATGAATAAGAGCCCCAAATAGGTTCGAAATTATACTGAAAAATTCTAATTGTATTTACGTAAGTAGACTCGGATAATTATATATAATAGTGATTATTGATTACGAAAGTTTTAATACAAAAAAGAACTATAATCATTTATTTAGAGATTTATTCTGATCATCCAATCCCATACTTGTCAAGAAGAATATAATGTTTACTAACCTGTTAGAACAGCAAAACTAATACAATTACTGTCATTGTATGTTAGATGTCTACTACTAATATGATTCCATATTTCATCTAAAAGCGTATTCGGTTAAGCCGATTAATACTGTATTGTTGGACTGGGATTGCAATCGTGATTTCAACGAAAGATGGATCGATTGTATGCTAAGTTTAAACATCGAGGTTTTATAATACAAATAAAATATAGTAATATAGTTGTTTATGGATATTAAATATACATTTTCTAACTTCTATTAAATGTAATAATATTGTTTTTTTTTTGTTTTCGTGTACAATTATTCAAATTTTTTCCACGGAAGTCCACGGAACTTACAACACAAAAGCTACATTTCCTAAATTCGTAGCACAAAAGTTTCACAATAATTCAAACAAAGTTATAAATAATTAATCAACACTCTGGTTGCTAAATAATTGTATTTAAAGACGACATTTTAATAACTCACGTAAGTTTTTGTATTAAATATATTTTTATATTAGTTGTTTATTTACATCATTTGTTATTTTGTTTTTGATTGTTTTTTTAACCTCTAGCTCCATTTTATAAGCTAGAACTTTCGTCTGCTTGACCAAGGCAAATAAATCCTTTAAATAATCTGAAAATGTATTCAATGGGTCATTGAACTTTGTTCGTACGGAATTTCTAATCTCTAGTAAGTCTACAGGAGTAACTTGCAAAGGGTAAAAGGTTATTATGTTGATAATAACTACTTATATTTGAGAATTGCTTACTAAATTAATTATGCAATACGTTATGAATAGTATTAAATTTAAATATACAACGTATGTTCTTTCTATAAATTGGTAACCATTGGTAGCAATTTTCGCGCTCAAATCGAGCATAGATAATAAATAGCAAGAGTAAGCTCGGGCTTTAAGCGGGTTAAAGCTGCTTTATTTTTTAATTGTTTTGGTCAGAGCACATGAAAAATGTTTTCATTAATTTTTAAATTTATATCTATTAATCGTAGACATTTTAATATTTAACGCGCTTCAAGCGCTTCGAAAAATTTGCAATAATAGTAATTGTTGAAGGCGGTAAATTTTGGCTAACAATGAAACAATAAACTGGTAGCAATAAAAAGTTTTCACAATAAAAAAGAAAGGTAAAATTTAAGTAAATGTTTATAAAAGGCAAGTGAATCGTTTTCTTATTTAAAATGATATTATTGTCATCAGTCAGTTCATCGAGTCTTGTCAAGTCAACGAATTGTATAAAAAAAAGAACTTCCTTTTTATTATAAAATAATTAATAAAAGAAAAAAGATACAGTGCCTACAGACATTTTATACAAGAAATATAATTATTAAAGAAAAATGATAAGGAATGTTATATTTATTAATATTTTATGTTTCAATTACTAAAAGCTATTCAATCTATAATAGAATCATTAAAAGTATAAAAGTAAAGTCATAGCTGCCGCCATCAAGGTGTTACCTGCAAGCTAGCTTGTTACCGAACCTGAGATATTGCTTACTCGCGGCCATGAATAGTGATCAGAGAATCGTTTACCGTACTCCTTACAACGCGTCTCACGTACCTCCCACAAGACCAACAAACAGCTCTTATCACAAAAGCATAAAGACTAAAATGCAGCATAAATATCTACCGCTAATGGTGTACCGTACACTGTACATAAAGAAACTAACAACGCTGGCTGAGTGTGCAATGTTTGCGCAAGTGAGGATTCAGGAGCTCTGACAAAACATGCAGCGATAAGCTCTCTTTGTTCTGAAATTCTTTGTACATAGTGATCATATTGTATTGAAGCTGTGTTTCTATGTGCCTAGCACAGATTGAATGAAATGTGTTTCATTAAATCAAATGGGTAGATGTTTAGGTTCAACTTTGACTCGGAGGGAAGGGATTTATGGCATGAGGAAATTCGATGTTGAAGATAATATTCTATAAGGTCGTTAAGTGTACTTTTCATGAGCCTCTTAGCAAATGTTACTAACAGCACCATTTTTTTTGTACACGAAAAAAATATATTAATGTCTACCCGCGGTTTTAGGTGGAGCCGGATGGGTTATAGGACTTTAGATATAAGCCATATGTGCACGAGAAACCTCACTATAACTATAGACTATATATAAATAAGAAAACTTACATAACTAACTAACGTAACGCCATCCGGTACCCCTACGTCCCGACTAAATAAATCCCCCCAAAATCTTGACACGCTTCTGTAGAGGTGGTCAAGTAATTTAATTTAGGGAAATACGGAGTTCAAGAGGACCAGCCCTTTTACGATTTCAATCGGCAATCTCTTTCTGAGTCAAGACGGCCTCAGCGAAAAGAGAGCACGGCTGTCCACGTCAATGACTCGGAGGATAGCCACGAATACGGCTGGCGAAAAGAGATCTTGATCGATCCCTTCACTCTGTCTTTCGGAGGGTCATACTGGCTACAGATTATATTTCCGTTTAAAGGTCACACAGGCTTTCCCACGTAACCTAACCAAACATTGACAAAGTCTCCGAGAATGTATTAAAAACCAAGTTCATTAAAAAAAATATCCTAACTATATCAGAACCTTGTCATGAAATCGTCATTTTGTTTGCAATTGTTTAGTTAAAATACATTTATTTAAACCGTATAAACATACATTAAATTGTATTTTAAATTAGATTTTGGCTAATTCTTCTTCATGGACGACCCTTTGTCTAAATTATTACTTTTAATTTTTTATTAAATTTCAAACCCAATTTATCACTAAATTAAATAATCAAAAGGCTTTTATTTTTTCTTAAAAATTGCAAATGAAATGACTGATAAAGTATAACTTACATATTGAAGTTTTATCATCATCATCATCATCATTTCAGCCTACGGTTGTCCACTGCTGAACATAGGCCTCCCCCTTCGACCTCCAGAGAGACCGATCCATGGCGGTCAGCATCCAGCGGCTTCCTGCCACTTTTCGAATGTCGTCCGCCCACCTTGTGGCTGGTCGACCAATACTGCGTTTGCTTGTACGTGGCCTCCACTCGAGAACTTTTCTGCCCCAACGGCCATCAGTTAGTCGAACTATGTGCCCAGCCCATTGCCACTTCAGCTTGCTAATGCGATGAGCTAGGTCGGTCACTTTGGTTCGTCTACGAATCTCATCGTTTTGTAAACGATCTCGCAGAGAGACACCAAGCATAGCTCTCTGCATAGCTCGTTGAGTGACGGCGAGCCTTCTTATGAGACCCTTAGTTAGAGGCCACGTCTCCGTTCCGTATGTCATCACTGGTAACACACACTTATTAATGACCTTTGTCTTCAGGCACTGAGGTATTTTGGACGAAAAGATGTCTCTTAGTTTCCGAAAAATTGCCCAACCCAATTGGATGCGCTGATTGACCTCGCTCTCGTAGTTGGATCTACCTACTCGGACTTTTTGTCCCAGGTAATTATATTCATCGACAATGAAGTTTTATATATAGATATAATAGGTATGAAAGAATCTCATTCTTCATTACAAGTTCAAATCAGTACTCTATCGTATAATTGCAGTAATAAATAAAAACGTATCCGGTCTCTCTGAGCCTCGTGCGTCGTACGATTACTGGTTGTTGTCACATCTTATTTACGATCCACTACGACTATAGAGCTCTGTTCACTTCTACTATTGTAGTATTAACAACTTTACAAGATTGACAAAACTAAAACAGACTTATATGACATATATATTATATATTATATATTATATATTATATATTATATATTATATATTATATATTCTAGTTACATATATATTATATATTCTAGTTTTAGTCACGGTTTTTTCTCACATATCTACAATTTTAATATTGATGAAAAGTAGCTACATACGTTAGTTTCAAATAATATAGTATATAAATTCTAATATTAATTTTTATCAACCCCTGGTACTTGTTTGACGAGAACACACGTGTGTAAGGTATAGCCCCTAGAGTCTTTACACTTTAGGCTAATAAATATTAATTAATATTAAATATAAAAAAAGGTTGGTATATTAAAAGAATTCCTTATAGTTTCAGAAATCTAAACAATGTATCTGTAGCTTTATTATGAAACTGGTTCTCTCTTATTTTAAAAATGATGTTGCTTTAAACAAACCTTATCAACTATTAGTAATTCTTATATAATTAAGAATACTTTTATACTATGAATAAAAGTTTTTAATTCTATATCATATAACAGTTAATATTTGTATACTTCTGTAATTCGATATTGCATTCATTTCAATGTAGTGTCTGCTACGATAACGAAGAAAATCACACCCATTTCTACAGATATTATATATGAAGCGATTGCCTTAGGTTTTTCGTGTCTTTTTGTTTGATGACTTTCATAACACAACATAATTGTATCATGTTCTTATTTATTAAACAAATATATATTTAAAAATACTCTTTATATGAAGTAAAAAAGTATAGTTTAACTTTTTCAAAACTTCGAGAATAAAGCTACTACATACTAATATTTTTTCCTAACTCAAGCTATTCGATAAAGATATATTTTTAATGTGATTTAATCAACAACTTTATTCTTTGTAACAATACTACCCCGGATTCCATGACCGATCTGTCTTCATCTTTTATTTATATAAAGAATAATATATATTATTAAATTCTTATAAAAGTTGGATTGGGTTCAATTGAGTTTCGAAATAATTTTGTCATATGTATTTATCTATTTTCTCATAATTATTACAATAAAGAAGTTTCAATTTCCAATAATAAATTTAAAGGTTGTACACATTACAAGCAATGTATATAGATCTGAATCTGAGATGAATAAAGACACAGTGAGTGTAAAAACGATCCCATGGAGGTCGACTGAGGTCATGAAGACAAGAATTGATCTTTCAGTGGATAATCTTACAAATGGCAGCGTCATCTATGATGCTGGTGCCATGCCACATTACACACAGCTATCACCGTCTTGGCGAAGTGTCCGTGATTTTTACAACTGAAAAAAAAAATTTACAAGAAATAAAACTATTTTTACGGATTAAAACTCGCGTACTTGGTTACATTTTAATTTTAACCCGAGTTTCGAATACTTTGCAGCAATCGTGTTCACAGGTAGACGAGATGTAAGTGTTAAAATTGAAATGTAACCTAATTACACGCGATTTTTAATCCGTAAAAAATAGTTGTATTTCAAATGTGTACTCGTGAAAATCTAAGAAAATACTAAGTAATAAGAAATTCAGATCTAAATTATAATATTCAACTCCTGTGGGACAAATAATAGGTGAAAATAAAAACATGCCCTGTCATTCCTAAGTTCCTAAGTCCATTTTCCAAAAGTGTTATTTTCTATAGTATTTATATTTATTAACAACACTCTTAGTTTTATATTAGAGATATTACTGACGCGTGATAAAGTTATTATTTAAAGAATTTTTTAACTTCTCTTTATATCAAACTTGTCCTGAGGAAATACTTCGATATAAAGAGACTTATTCATACAATCAAATACAAAATGACAACCTTCTTAATTAATATTGTATCTGTTTTTCAATATAATATAAAATAATGTTTTTAATTATTTAAAAAATTTAGTGAAGTTTCATGGCACTGAATAGAGAAATTTAAAATCATTGAGCGAAGCGAGCGGAGCGCTCTACTGGTTGGTTGGTGCATTGGTTTTACAAAGTTAGCATTAAAACGGCTTAACGGTTCGGTTTCAAATTTTGCACACATACCATGCTGATATGTGTGGTGGTTTGAAAAAAAATTTTAAAAAATAATCGTTTTCCTTGAGGATTAATGTCCAAAAAACATTACTGCCATAGACTTCAATGTAAAAAAATTAGCTCGAAAAATTGAAGTCTCATTGTGAATGCGCGTGCCGAATTTTTTTAATCGAATTGTACTGTCCCCCTGTTCAATTTTTTTTCCCACACCAAGACGAAGCCTTCGGCTTGGCTCGCTTCCCTCAACATGCAACATGCCGAGATTTCGCAATCGCAGCGACTCGAAATTGAGGGTCTGGTGGCGTTCCTAGTTATACATATCACACACCCATAGATCCCTCGTCTATATTTGATACACACACATACAGTGTCTTATTTGTTCATAGTATAGATCAAGACCTTGTCTTACTTAAATTACTAAATAATTAAAGTCCTGACTCTGCTCAGTAGTTATAAGCACGTGAGCCTCAGCTATTTGTTTAATAACTTTGTGTTTCTTCTACACACAGAGATTGAACACAAGCTTCTTGAATACAAACTCATAATAATGTTTAATTCACTTCAATATAATTGTATCGAATTATATTCAAAAATAAGATAAGTAGCAAGTTAAAACCTAAAAACAATATTTCATTAAATTTAGATTGTTTAGATTTAATTTTTGGAGACAAAGTTTTTTAACAACTATTTTATAAATAAAAATTAAGACCGATAATAAATAAAGAGTATTAGCAAAAGTATCTTTAATTCCAACAGACAGATAAGATACATAAGTATTCAGTCTATACATTTTAATAAAATGCTTGAATTAAATCATCTGTAGAACATGTTTCATAGTAATAGACGTAACACACAGACTGTTAGACACTAATGTTACACTGTAAGGTATCATTTTATTTTTATAATAAAACGGAAATTTTATTTAACAGTAATTGTAGTGTAATTTTAGTTTTATTGTTATAAAAGCTAAGTTATTTTTTTCAAGTCAATAGAAATTGTATTTATCTATTTTAAACAGCAAATCGTTATCAGACACATTCTAAAATATATTATTCACAGCTATTTCATTTATCCATCAACAAGTCAAGACTCGAATATTGAAAGAACTTTAATATATATTTAAAAAAGTCTTAACATGACTATACATGTATATAGATATTTACAAATACCACATTATTAATACAAAACAAACAGACATATTGTATATTTAATAACATTATACACATACATACAGCAGTACTCGACCTATAATATAACACAATACAACACTGGCACCAGGAGTGCATCGGCTCTCAGTCACTAGACCTGTACGAGAGTATCATTGATACAGTTAACATTATTATTATCTACTTTACTCTATTATCATTAATATTTACACTAATACTTATATATTAACTTCTAAGGTAAATGAGTTGTAGACACAGTTAGTCTGACAGCTACTTTTATTAGCAGAACTTAAAAATGGCATCGTCCTGTATGATGTTGAGTAATCCCGTAACCACCTCCACCATACCCTTCTTAAGGGTGGGCATATCTTACACACCCTAATAATATCCTGTTGTAAATATATAAATATCATGTGGATGGTGTAAAAAGTAATTAGTTATTTTTTTCAACTCTGAATTGTATAAGATTTTACCTAAATAATTACAGTTGAGGACTGAGTCGCCCCCGTCCGTGGGAGAATACCCTTTTTATGATACCCCACACGTAGTCCTCGGGTGGTGCTAATCAGGCGACAAACAACCGGTGGTAGGCTTCGGCCGTGGCTGGTGACCACCCACCAGACTAAGTCGTACCGCCAAGCGGCCTAGCCGTTTTCCGGCGCGTAGTCTGGTGACGCCATTATGGAAGTCGGGTCAGAGCAGTAGCGTTGCGAGTAAATGCCGAATAAGAAGTACACTGACTAACAAGCATCGGGAGACTAGTCGCGGAGGGTAGCGGGATCCGAGGCACGGTGCACCGCTGGCCGACCGCAGTCAGTAGGGGACCCAATTGTGAGCTCGCCACTCACGAAAGGCTGTCCCGCCAACTGTCGAAAAATCCCGGGAGTGCGTCATCGCGCCGGTTGGCTACCGGATGAGAGGGCGCGATGGACACTTTCGGGGGGGCTCGGGCGTCCCCGCAGTCTCCAGACTAGTCCCCCATCGATGTGCGTGGTTATGATGTGCTTCACTGGCCTTGCGTCGTAAACGCCTCGCTCTACTGCCGACTTTCTGCCTATATAAACTTAAAAAAAAAAATTATGAGAAACAAGAAGAAACGAAAAGATTATAAACAGCGGTTTCATACCCTCTCCCTGAAAGTGCACCTCAACAATATCAGAGGGATGCACTCCAATCTCAATTCTGTCCACCATCATCTCGAGACAGACAAACCGCATCTCCTGTTTCTCACGGAGACCCAAATACGATGTCCATCCGACGTGTCGTACTTATCCTACCCGGGGTATACCCTGGAGTACAATTTTATACCACGTGCGGGCGTATGCGTGTATGCCAGCGATGACATTTGTTTTCGACGTCTCCGTAAATTTGAAGACCCCAGTTTTTCGGTGTTGTGGATACTGGTTGATACAGGAATTGAGAAAATTCTCTATGCCTGTGTTTACCGGTCGCACAGCGGAGATATTGAGACAACTAGGCTCACTAACTACCTCAGCGAGGTGGCGGACTTAGCTCAACAGGAGTACCCGTCGGCTCAACTAGTGTTATTAGGGGATTTTAATAGCCATCACCAGGATTGGCTATATCCATACCTAGACACGAACCATGCTGGGAGAGAGACGAGACGCCTTGCTCTCTCGTTAGACCTCACCCAGTTGGTCCAAGGAGCCACTAGGGTGCCGGATGTTGACTCCCACACACCTTACTGCGTGGACCTTCTGTTGACGACTGATCCAGACAGGTACTCGGTGACGATTTCATCGCCCTTGGGTAGCTCTGATCACTGTCTGGTGAAATCTGTATCCGTCTACTCCCCTCCCGATCCCAGCCCTAAAAGTACGAGGCGGATGTGGCGATACAGGTCAGCAGATTGGGATGAAATGCGGTCTTTCTATGCATCTTTCCCTTGGCAGTCAGTTTGCTTCTCTTCGAGTGATCCCAGTGCCTGCGCAGATTCCATTACTGATGTGCTACGGATGGGAATGGAGTATTACATCCCATTTTCTGACGTGCCATCATATGGAAAAGCTCGTCCATGGTTTGGACCTGATTGTCGACGCGCAGAAGTGCAGAAACATCAGGCATACCTAGCCTGGGCTGAAGCTCGCCAGCGTAAGGCCATGGATGTTCGCGACAAGAAGAGAGCTTTTAACAAGGCTGCCAAGTCCTGCAAAAAGGTGTTAAAGAAGGCTCATTTTGACCTCATTGGCCGCATAGGGTCCAAACTGGCTTCATACCCGCCGGGGAGTAAAGCGTTTTGGTCCCTAGCCAAAGAGGTTGAGGTGAACTTCTGCCGCCCCTCGCTACCACCACTGCAGAAACCTGATGGATCACTGGCTCACGCCGCTGTAGAGAAAGCAAACGTATTTGCATCTCTCTTTGCGGAATCTTCACGTTTAGACGCTGGTAGCGCAATACCTCCAGTTCTTCCTGGCAGTTCGGTGGCAATGCCGGAAATCCGAATTCGCCAGAGAGAGGTTTTGAAAACGCTACGCAATCTGGACGTGAACAAGGCCAGCGGTCCAGATGGTATTCCTGCAATTGTTCTGAAGACATGTGCGCCCGAGTTGTCTCCCATTCTTACACGTTTGTTTAGGCTCTCTCTTGAGACTGGAAAAGTGCCGAGTTCTTGGAAGCTTGCAAATGTGCAACCCGTGCCCAAAAAAGGCAGTCGTGCTGACCCTGCCAACTACAGGCCCATATCGGTCACGTCCATACTCTGCAAGAGCATGGAACGCGTCCTTAATGTCAGGCTATTGGCGTACCTGGAATCAAACGACCTCCTCAGTGATCGACAATATGGCTTTCGCCGGAATCGATCAACTGGGGATCTTCTTGTGTACGCCACTCATATCTGGAGTGAGGCAGTTGAGAGATTCGGAGAAGCCCTTGCGGTTTCTCTTGATATTTCCAAGGCCTTCGACAGGGTCTGGCTCGATAGCCTTGTTAGCAAGCTTTCCTCCTACGGTTTGCCCGCTGGTTTCTGTGTGTGGATATCAGACTTTTTGAGGAATCGGTCAATACGGGTAGTCATCGACGGCTGCTCGTCTGATCGAATGGCTATTAATGCCGGTGTTCCTCAAGGGTCAGTGCTCTCCGCAACTCTCTTCTTACTGCACATTAACGATCTGCTTAAACCCGGTATCTTTGGGTATGCAGACGACAGCACCGTTGTGGAGAGCTATATATCAAACACACGAGCTAGTGTGGCCGAAATCCAGTCACTCAGAGAGGCCATGGTCGAGCGCACAAACCTTTCCCTTCAGGCAGTCTCCGAATGGGGCGATGCCAACCTGGTTAGGTTTAATGCAGCGAAGACCCAGGCGTGTTTATTCTCTGCCAAAAAGAGGCCATTCCATCTGGCCCCTACTTTTCGAAATGTACCCGTGAAGATTGCGAACCACCTGGACCTTCTTGGTGTCAGGCTAAACTCGTCTCTCAACTTTGGTTCCTATATTGAGTCTAAGGCTCAATTAGCTGCTAAAAAGCTTGGTGTTCTCTGGAAGGTGCGTCGGTACTTCAAGCCGGAACAGTTGCTCACACTTTATAAAGCACAAGTTCGGTCGTGCATGGAGTACTGCTCGCATCTTTGGGATGGATCGGCAAAATACCAGCTAGAAGCGTTGGAATCAATTGAGGGACGGGCTAGGAGGCTCGTAGGTGATACCACCTTTGCCAAGGCAAAACTCCAAAGTTTGGACCATCGCCGCAAGGTGGCTAGTTTGTCGGTCTTTTATCGGATACATTTCGGAGAGTGTGCAACAGAGCTGCACAACTTGATACACCCAGCTCCTTTCAGTCACCGAACGACGAGAAGCTCAAATAGGAAACACCAATTTACGGTTGAGGTTCCAAAGTCCCGTACAAAGCGTTTTGCTTCCACATTCCTTGTGCGGACGGCGAAAATTTGGAATTCTCTGCCGGAGTCGGTGTTTCCTGATTGTTACAATCTGGGGGTCTTCAAATCGAAAGTTAATAGGTATTTACTAGGTAAGCGTGCCACACTTTAGACTACAGCCTATGCTTAACATCAGGCGGGCTGTAGTCAAACGCTTACCTATTGTGGTTTAAAAAAAAAAAAAAAAAAAAAAAGATGCATACAAGAATACTCTTATACGACTCTATTGTCTCTCTGTATCATAAAATGAAAATGATTTTATAATATAAGCTGTATTAAATGACTTTTGTATTGTGTTAGCTATCATTATTAGTTCTCGCCATTAAAGTACATTTTACAATATGGATAACATTTAAGCATCCGGCTATCCTTATCTCAATTATTTGGGGTTCGTACAATATGTTAATATTGACATGTTGACATATCCCAACATTAACATATTTATTGCAAAAGATATTGGGTCGTGGCGGGATTTCCACTACTTTTTGTGAATAAGTATCCACTGGTAACCAACATTTTTAACCGTTACCTAGCTCTTACGTCACCTTCAGCAAAACACTTTAGAATAACTCAAAAAAAATATATATTAAAAGTAACAATAAATACCTATCATTTAAGAATTTAAAATATTATAAACGCAATTTTTCTTCTCTCTCACTATGTTCAATATAGAAGAAGAAAAAGGGAGATGGTTTTGTTTTGAAAATGACTCGCGGTGTCTTGCTAAATAGGAAAACGAATGACACTCTTACCCGTACTTTAAGCAGTGCCAACATCACAGTACTTAATTGGCACAGTTTACAAAACGATGGGATATTTGTAATAAATATGATTTGTCTTATGTCATGATAAGTATGTGCTGCTCATAACACGTGAATGTCGGTTACGCGTACCCTTTGCAGTAATTATAAATGAACAAACAAAGACGAGAATCAAATATGTGTACACAGACTGAGAAATAGTAATAGAATATAATATTAACACTAACATATAATGACTATTTTGTAAACAATTATTTTACACTGTTCACTCTTGACAATTGACCAATGAGAAACATTATTAAAGATATCAATTCAACCAATAGTCAGTTACATACACTTTAGTGATTTTGATATGATCTATAATGTACATGATAAAGATAATTTTGTATTATGTTTGATAATTTTCAAAAGTAATAAAATAAGCTTCAAGTTAGTGAACAAAGCAATCAATTTATATAATGAATATATTTTTTACTTATTTTATGTTATTATATACACGATATGTATTGTATATAACGAATAATGTATTATCACTTAGATTAGCTTACGAGTCTTAAATTGACTCGTAAGCGGTCAACGGGTCTAGATATGGAAATATTATCATTAAATATAGAAAGACTCATCTGCACTTAGTAAATATTGTTGTATTAAAAACTTCAATTATTTAAATATAAATTATTTATATGTTCAAATACTAGTAATTACTGACGGTGTAATTTACTTATCGGCCATCTTGATTCAGCTAGTCGGGTTTCCGCCTCGCATTAGTAACCCTTGATTAGTTGGACGAAAACTAATGATTATATCATGAATTATAACTTATCTTGAAAAGAATATTGTTTCCGTATTTCAAAGGTATAATAATAGCAATTCAGGGTCATTAACTACAATATAATACATAAAATAATATTTATTTTAGATTAGATTACTATTGGAAAGCAGTTTGAAATTAAAATGTCCATGACCATTTTTCATAATCTCTAAAATCAATCGTTAATGTAATTATTAAAAAAAATAATTTTGTGAATTTTATTGTTTGTCAAATATACTGAAAATAATAGAACGTGTCGTCACAGCCGCTAGTCATTGCTTCTGATAAACTACGCCGTAGCAATTAGTTTTTGAAGCACTATTGCATGACTGCCAGGCTTCGTTATTACATTCAGACCATTTTATATTTAAGTAAAAGAGTTATTACTTTATTCTCTATTGAGAATATCTTTTATATGTTTTTCATTAATTGGAGTCTACATACGTCTCTGAGGCACTCGACGTTCTCACGGCGGCAGCTGGCGTCTCTAAGAGTAGTCGTTGAGAAATGTGTATTTGACAACGACCTAGAAACACAACATGTCTGTATGTATGTCACTGTTGTCGTGTCTATTTGACGACAATTGAAATTAAACTGTGGGAGTTGCAATTAGTTAATGCTTCTAAAAATCAATCAAATGCTGTTTTGTTTTAACTTAAAAACTTAACTCAGCCACTACAATTCTTAACTCTAATAATATTATTAATAATAAATATATATTAGTTCGTTCAGGATATTTATTCTAATGTACTATGAATGGGCAAAATAATACTTTGTCATCTAGAAAGCTTTTAAAATCAACAATAACATAATATTAACAATGGAATAAGTAATTAATGCTGTGATATGGTTCTTGTATTGAGTGATATTTTTATTTTCCAAGAGACTTTACATCAGGAACTATTTATATAATCTTCGTAACAGATTGTTGTCGTCTTTCTATTTTTTTTTTCTTGTATTTAATGACACATTTACGTCAAGTTCTTTACAAAGAACTTGACGTAAAAGTTACAACTTTTATGATTGAGTTTGATTGTCTTCTTGACGCTTGTTGTTTAGAGTTACATTGGCTTCTTTATACATTTATATAATTAATTATACTTTTGTTGTCATTATATTATTTACCAAATGTTTACATTTTGATTATAATTATATTTAAAAATAAAAACTAAAATTAAAAATAAAATTAAAAACTAAGAAATAGTTTCACAATTTTGTTTTATTCGATTGATTATACACTCTCTTTTCTCTCTCTCTCTCTCTCTCTCTGTCTCTCTCTCTCTCTCTCTCTCACAAACACACACACACTAAAATGCGCCACACATCTACATACGCATTTATGCAATCATAAAGAAAAAATATTGGTAACATTGCACTATTGCCAGCCATTTTGCATTCAATAAAAAGTAAATGTTCATGTCCAAAACACTGTTGGCACAGTCCTCACTTCAAAATGTAGAATGAAATACACTTTGCTTCCTATCTGTGGCACTAAATGAGTTAATAACAATTCTAATGTGTCAATACTATCAACTACTTGAATATATTTAAGAAAATAAGAGTTATCATTTAATGTTATTCAAATTACATTACTGTTCGAATTACTCTAATAAAAAATTTGTTCTTTGATTAGTTCCCTATTTAAAACTTATCTTATCAAAAATAGGTATATTTCTTAAAGCCTCAAACACCAAATTCACTTGACGTTGTATTTTGAATATATGAATGTGATGTGAAAATTTGTGATAATATTATTATGATATATATATAATTTAAATACCTACACACACGAGCTCACGCATGTACTCACTCACACACACGCACGCACGCCCGCATTAAACACACGCTGATACGCACACAGACACACACATGCATAAAGAAACAAAAACATCACATTGAAAATGTCTTAAATTTATAATTATAATATAAATATATATTATAGTTTTCTATTTCCTAGAAGAGTGAGATCTTCTGACACGGATAATTGTCTTCTATTTTATTAAGTATATTTCTATGATATAACTAAACTAATAAATTTAAATTTTTTTATAACACAAAATAGCATTTACCATATCAGCTCGTAAAATATACTATGTCAAGTTAGAATTCAATTATTTATTTAAATTTAGAATAATTAAAATATATATATCTATAACTATAGAGGTGAGTGACAGACATAGGTCATACCCGCCTCTATTACATCTCGCGACGCAGATGAGATTTGACAAAACTTCAACTACATACCTGCCACCTACTTCAAATTAAACAAAAAAGAACTCAAAAAATATTCAATGATATCGCTATATCTGTAATACATTATATTTATTTATAACAAATGTCTATCAATTATCTTATTATTTTATTTCCATTGTATAAATAAAAGAAACGCTAGCTGTTGCAATCGACTTCGTGTGTTCTCTCTCTCACAATAGTATACGTCATCTAAATACATCTTAAATATATACAAATCAATATTTTTATATTTTTTACAATTATGGTAAAAAACATTTAGTTTTTATAAAAAATAAAGTATATGTTGAACCTCAAATACTACAACCACATACGCAATTAAATTTTGGAGTTTTTTTCAAAAAGAGTGATGAACTAAAAATAATCACTTTTAAATAATAAATTAATAAACTGTACAGTTGTAATTATTTTATTATAGATAATACGAAATAAACTCCATGTATTAAGATTCCGGCCCAATATCTAAAAAAGATAAGTTAAACTAAAGCGTTTATATTAATTGTAAATAATTAAATTTGTCCTACATATAGATATAATTTATACAAAGTTAGCACTGTAGAAAAATAATTTTTAATTCAAAGCAGGAGTCACCCTTAGTTTATATATACATGGTTCTTGACGGGCTCTCACCTACATAAGTGGGGGGAACATTAGTAAAATAAAAATAGTGAAAAGTCGGCGAAATAAAAATCAATGGTTGATTTTTAAATAAATATAAACTTAAATATTTATCAACACGGGCAGAAATCAAACCTGTGTCCTCTTTAAACCGTCTCGTAGGTTCACCTATTAAGCTTTCGTGCCGCTATAATTTTTCATCTTAAGCATTCTATATACTGTCAATAATGTGACAGAAGTGACATCTATTAGACTTCTTTTGCATCCTAACCAATTTTTCTAACTTTATATACGAATCTTATAATAACATTGACACGAAGAAATAAGAGAAAACAAAGTTTGAATTTATCTGTTGATGTAATTTTTTGTATCATTTTATTATTTAATATACAATATAAAGCTATAGATGTTAATGTTCTTCTCTTTGGATATTTGCTATGTATGTACTGTTTTATTATTCGTTACAAGAGCGAGTATCAAGAAGTACAAACTGCAGTTCATTTTGTTATTGATCTAATATCTATTGTATTATTCACTATCTAATATATATTGTATTATTTTGTTACTATATTTGTCATTACAAAGAAGACCATCATTTAACACTTGATTGAAAGTTTTAAAAAACAAAAAAATTTGAAAAACAAATAGTTAAGAATTAAAGAAAAAATCTGTAAAAAATAAATATTGTAATTTAAATGACCACTTCAGTTAAATATATAATACAAAAACTTTGTAACTGACTAACATATTGTAGTTAAATTTATTTGTAAGCGCAAAATATCAAAGAGAATACATTATAAGGTTTTACTTCTGACACCGTATTTCAGTGATATTGAAGTTAATAATGTCACTTTAAGGCTTTAGTAAATGCATTGCAGGCCCTGTGTTACGTTTTTAAATTAAAACTAGTAAATCGCGAAACTTTAAGTTTATTCATGAGAAATTTTAAAAATTTTGAAAATCTATGAGAGGTTCTGTTTTGATTTCATTTCATTGTAAACTGCAAGTCACTCATCTACATTTGTCACTAAAATAATGAAATCTCATTATTTTTTTCTGCAAATCAACGGATTGAAATAGTTTTTTTATGCATCTATCGTCTCATAATTAGTGAGTTAAAATACTAAACTAAAAGTTTATATATAAAACCTGTAAGGTCTTGTGTTTATTCCTAGTCTGTTCCAATGAGTGAAGAGGGTTTCAGTCAACAATGCACTATATAATTTCTAGATGTAATGGTCGTGGTGGTTGTGTAACGATTGTGTAATCATCATCCGTCCTAGCAGCTTGTGGTTTTATCTCGAACGGTAGTATAGAAGGTTTTGTTTGATCCCGTAAATGTAGAAGATAGACTAAGAATAATATTATGAAATTATAAATTAATACATTTTTTATTAATTTTATTAATATACAAAATATATATGTATAACAAAAACAAACCTTTCTTTGTTAATGTCTCGAAAACCATAAAATCTATTATGTCTATAATATTTTCAAGAAAGCGTATGTCCGTTTTCGTCTATCCATTAATGACCTAATGTACATTAGTTATCAAATTTCAAAGCTCTAGGTCATTGTCAAACTATTGATGTTTTATGACGTCATCAAGCAGTGACATGTCAAAGTCGTCATCACCATCTCTTTACTTTATGGAATACATATATAATTTCTATTCTTATTATCGATGTATTATATTTCTGACTTGACCACTGTAGGTAAAAACTATTAAAATTGGAGCTTAATACCAGTTCTTCTTCAATGAATCATGCATCTAAATTATAATGTTCCATAAGTGCAATATACTCGTAATTATGAATATTAAATAATTTATTTTAATTTATCTCATTGGATCTTAACCTAGGCAATTAAAAGTCAATTCCAGTATTAATATTTCGTAAGTACCCAACTGATATACTCAGTATAATCGATGGTAGGTGCTGTGTTACAAAGCACGGGTATATTTAACATGACTGTTCAAAATGTCACCCGCTACAAGGTCAAGTGATGTTATAAGCTGTGTGCGAGTAACATCCACTAGCCTCGGACGAGCTTGTATTTATATATTATAATGTTATTAATTTAACATCTTTTACCATGTCATGAGGATCAAAATCTCATGTCTATTATTGCATGCTATTTATTAAATCTGTGACCATGAATTAGTTTCAAATGAAATCATATATTGCAAATGTATACTAAATGAATACAAAATGTTTTACTTAAATTACCCAAAGGCTTTTATTCTTTCTTTTTGCTGAATAAATAAAAATAAAATTAGTATATGTAGTTAAAATAGATACGAATGAATCTCATTCTTCATTACAAGTTCAAATCAGTACTCTATCGTATAATTGCAGTAATAAATAAAAACGTATCCGGTCTCTCTGAGCCTCGTGCGTCGTACGATTACTGGTTGTTGTCACATCTTATTTACGATCCACTACCACTAAAGAGCTCTGTTCACTTCTACTATTGTAGTACTAACAGCTTTACAAGATTGACAAAACTTAAACAGACTTATATGACATATATATTATATATTATATATTATATATTATATATTATATATTATATATTATATATTATATATTATATATTATATATTATATATTATATATTATATATTATATATTATATATTCTAGTTTTAGACACGGTTTTTTCTCACATATGTACAATTTTAATATTGATGAAAAGTAGCTAAGTTAGTTTCAAATAATATAGTATATAAATTGTAATATTAATTTTTATCAACCCCTGGTTTGACGAGAACACACGTGTGTAAGCTATAGCCCCTAGAGTCTTTACACTTTAGGCTAATAAATATTAATTAATATTAAATATAAAAAAAGGTTGGTATATTAAAAGAATTCCTTATAGTTTCAGAAATCTAAACGATGTATCTGTAGCTTTATTATGAAACTGGTTCTCTCTTATTTTAAAAATGATGTTGCTTTAAACAAACCTTATCAACTATTAGTAATTCTTATATAATTAAGAATACTTTTATACTATGAATAAAAGTTTTTAATTCTATATCATATAACAGTTAATATTTGTATACTTCTGTAATTCGATATTGCATTCATTTCAATGTAGTGTCTGCTACGATAACGAAGAAAATCACACCCATTTCTACAGATATTATATATGAAGCGATTGCCTTAGGTTTTTCGTGTCTTTTTGTTTGATGACTTTCATAACACAACATAATTGTACAATATCATGTTCTTATTTATTAAACAAATATATATTTAAAAATACTCTTTATATGAAGTAAAAAAGTAAAGTTTAACTTTTTCAAAACTTCGGGAATATAGCTACTACATACTAATATTTTTTCCTAACTCAAGCTATTCGATAAAGATATATTTTTAATGTGATTTAATCAACAACTTTATTTTTTGTAAAAATACTACCCCGGATTCCATGACCGATCTGTTTTCATCTTTTATTTATATAAAGAATAATATATATTATTAAATTCTTATATAAGTTGGATTGGGTTCAATTGAGTTTCGAAATAATTTTGTCATATGTATTTATCTATTTTCTCATAATTATTACAATAAAGAAGTTTCAATTTCCAATAATAAATTTAAAGGTTGTACACATTACAAGCAATGTACATAGATCTGAATCTGAGATGAATAAAGACACAGTGAGTGTAAAAACGATCCCATGGAGGTCGACTGAGGTCATGAAGACAAGAATTGATCTTTCAGTGGATAATCTTACAAATGGCAGCGTCATCTATGATGCTGGTGCCATGCCACATTACACACAGCTATCACCGTCTTGACGAAGTGTCCGTGATTTTTACAACTGAAAAAAAAAATTTACAAGAAATAAAACTATTTTTACGGATTAAAACTCGCGTACTTGGTTACATTTTAATTTTAACCCGAGTTTCGAATGCTTTGCAGCAATCGTGTTCACAGGTAGACGAGATGTAAGTGTTAAAATTGAAATGTAACCTAATTACACGCGATTTTTAATCCGTAAAAAATAGTTGTATTTCAAATGTGTACTCGTGAAAATCTAAGAAAATACTAAGTAATAAGAAATTCAGATCTAAATTATAATATTCAACTCCTGTGGGACAAATTATAGGTGAAAATAAACATGCCCTGTCATTCCTAAGTCCATTATCCAAAAGTGTTATTTTCTATAGTATTTATATTTATTAACAACACTCTTAGTTCTATATTTGAAATATTACTGACGCGTGTTAAAGTTATTATTAAAAGAAATTTATAACTTCTCTTTATATCAAACTTTTCCTGAGGAAAACTTCGATATAAAGAGACTTATTCATACAATCAAATACAAAATGACAACCTTCTTAATTAATATTGTAGCTGTTTTTCAATATAATATAAAATAATGTTTTTAATTATTTAAAAAATCTAGTGAAGTTTCATGGCACTTAATAGAGAAATTTAAAATCATTGAGCGAAGCGAGCTGAGCGCTCTACTGGAGAGAATTTGCATTGGTTTTACAAAGTTAGCATTAAAACGGCTTAACGGTTCGGTTTCAAATTTTGCAAACATACCATGCTGATATGTGTGGTGGTTTGAAAAAAAAATTTCATAAAAATTCATTTTCGTTGAGGAATAATGTCCAAAAAACATAACTCCCATAGACTTCAATGTAAAAAAATTAGCTCGAAAAATTGAAGTCTCATTGTGGATGCGCGTGCCGAATTTTTTTAATCGAATTGTACTGTCCCCCTGTTCAATTTTTTTTCCCACACCAAGACGAAGCCTTCGGCTTGGCTCGCGTCGCTCAACATGCAACATGCCGAGATTTCGCAATCGCAGCGACTCGAAATTGAGGGTCTGGTGGCGTTCCTAGTTATACATATCACACACACACATATATTTGATACACACACATACAGTGTCTTATTTGTTCATAGTATAGATCAAGACCTTGTCTTACTTAAATTACTAAATAATTAAAGTCCTGACTCTGCTCAGTAGTTATAAGCACGCGAGCCTCAGCTATTTGTTTAATAACTTTGTGTTTCTTCTACACACAGAGATTGAACACAAGCTTCTTGAATACAAACTCATAATAATGTTTACTTCACTCACTTCACTTCACTTCAATATAATTGTATCGAATTATATTCAAAAATAAGATAAGTAGCAAGTTCAAACCTGAAAACAATATTTCATTAAATTTAGATTGTTTAGATTTTATTTTTGAAGACAAAGTTTTTTAACAACTATTTTATAAATAAAAATTAAGACCGATAAGTAACAAATAAAGAGTATTAGCAAAAGTATCTTTAATTCCAACAGACAGATAAGATACATAAGTATTCAGTCTATACATTTTAATAAAATGCTTGAATAAAATCATCTGTAGAACATGTTTCATAGTAATAGACGTAACACACAGACTGTTAGACACTAATGTTACACTGTAAGGTATCATTTTATTTTTATAATAAAACGGAAAGGTTATTTAACAGTAATTGTAGTGTAATTTTAGTTTTATTGTTATAAAAGCTAATTTATTTTTTTAAGTCAATAGAAATTGTATTGTAATCCTCTATTTTAAACAGCAAATCGTTATCAGACACATTCTAAAATATATTGTTCACAGCTATTTCATTTATCCATCAACAAGTCAAGACTCGAATATTGAAAGAACTTTAATATATATTTAAAATAGTCTTAACATGACTAAACATGTATATAGACATTTACAAATACCACATTATTAATACAAAACAAACAGACATATTGTATATTTAATAACATTATACACATACATACAGCAGTACTCGACCTATAATATAACACAATACAACACTGGCACCAGGAGTGCATCGGCTCTCAGTCACTAGACCTGTACGAGAGTATCATTGATACAGTTAACATTATTATTATCTACTTTACTCTATTATCATTAATATTTACACTAATACTTATATATTAACTTCTAAGGTAAATGAGTTGTAGACACAGTTAGTCTGACAGCTACTTTTATTAGCAGAACTTAAAAATGGCATCGTCCTGTATGATGTTGAGTAATCCCGTAACCACCTCCCCATACCCTTCTTAAGGGTGGGCACATTTTACAGACCCTAATAATATCCTATTTTAAATATATAAATATCATGTGGATGGTGTAAAAAGTAATTAGTTATTTTTTTCAACTCTGAATTGTATAAGATGTTACCTAAATAATTACAGATGCATACAAGAATACTCTTATACGACTCTATTGTCTCTCTGTATCATAAAATGAAAATGATTTTATAACATAAGCTGTATTAAATGACTTTTGTATTGTGTTAGCTATCATTATTTGTTCTCGCTATTAAAGTACATTTTACAATTTGGATAACATTTAAGCATCCGGCTATCCTTATCTCAATTATTTGGGGTTCGTACAATATGTTAATATTGACATGTTGACATATCCCAACATTAACATATTTATTGCAAAAGATATTGCTTCGTGGCGGGATTTCCACTACTTTTTGTGAATAAGTATCCACTAACATTTTTAACCGTTACCTAGCTCTTACGTCACCTTCAGCAAAACACTTTAGTAACACTAAAGTAACAATAAATACCTATCATTTAAGAATTTAAAATATTATAAACGCAATTTTTCTTCTCTCTCGCTTTGTTCAATATAGAAGAAGAAAAAGGGAGATGGTTTTGTTTTTAAAATGACTCGCGGTGTCTTGCTAAATAGGAAAACGAATGACACTCTTACCCGTACTTTAAGCAGTGCCAACATCACAGTACTTAATTGGCACAGTTTACAAAACGATGGGATATTTGTAATAAATATGATTTGTCTTATGTCATGATAAGTATGTGCTGCTCATAACACGTGAATGTCAGTTACGCGTACTCTTTGCAGTAATTATAAATGAACAAACAAAGACGAGAATCAAATATGTGTACACAGACTGAGAAATAGTAATAGAATATAATATTAACACTAACATATAATGACTATTTTGTAAACAATTATTTTACACTGTTCACTCTTGACAATTGACCAATGAGAAACATTATTAAAGATATCAATTCAACCAATAGTCAGTTACATACACTTTAGTAATGTTGATATGATGTATAATGTACATGATAAAGATAATTTTGTATTATGGTTGATAATTTTCAAAAGTAATAAAATAAGCTTCAAGTTAGTGAACAAAGCAATCAATTTATATAATGAATATGTTTTTTACTTATTTTATGTCATTATATACACGATATGTATTGTATATAACGAATAATGTATTATCACTTAGATTAGCTTACGAGTCTTGAATTCACTCGTAAGCGGTCAACGGGTCTAGATATGGAAATATTATCATTAAATATAGAAAGACTCATCTGCACTTAGTAAATATTGTTGTATTAAAAACTTCAATTATTTAAATATAAATTATTTATATGTTCAAATACTAGTAATTACTGACGGTGTAATTTACTTATCGGCCATCTTGATTCAGCTAGTCGGGTTTCCGCCTCGCATTAGTTAGACTTGATTAGTTGGACGAAAACTAATGATTATATCATGAATTATAACTTATCTTGAAAAGAATATTGTTTCCGTATTTCAAAGGTATAATAATAGCAATTCAGGGTCATTAACTACAATATAATACATAAAATAATATTTATTTTAGATTAGATTACTATTGGGAAGCAGTTTGAAATTAAAATGTCCATGACATTATGAAAAATGATAATCTCTAAAATCAATCGTTAATGTAATTATTTAAAAAAATAATTTTGTGAATTTTATTGTTTGTCAAATATACTGAAAATAATAGAACGTGTCGTCACAGCCCGCTAGTCATTGCTTCTGATAATCTACGCCGTAGCAATTAGTTTTTGAAGCACTATTGCATGACTGCCAGGCTTCGTTATTACATTCAGACCATTTTATATTTAAGTAAAAGTGTTATTACTTTATTCTCTATTGAGAATATCTTTTATATGTTTTTCATTAATTGGAGTCTACATACGTCTCTGAGGCACTCGACGTTCTCACGGCGGCAGCTGGCGTCTCTAAGAGTAGTCGTTGAAAAATGTGTATTTGACAACGACCTAGAAACACAACATGTCTGTATGTATGTCACTGTTGTCGTGTCTATTTGACTACAATTGAAATTAAACTGTGGGAGTTGCAATTACTTAATGCTTCTAAAAATCAATCAAATGCTGTTTTGTTTTAACTTAAAAACTTAACTCAGCCACTACAATTCTAAACTGAAATAATGTTATTATTACTAAATATACATTTATTCTAATGTACTATGAATGGGCAAAACAATACTTTGTCGTCTAGAAAGCTTTTAAAATCAACAATGAGATAATATTAACAATGGAATAAGTAATTAATGCTGTGATATGGTTCTTGTATTGAGTGATATTTTTATTTTCCAAGAGACCTTACATCAGGAACTATTTATATAAACTTCGTAACAGATTGTTGTCGTCTTTCTATTTTTTTTTTATATTTTATGACACATTTACGTCAAGTTCTTTGAAACTTTTACGATTGAGTTTGATTGTCTTCTTGACGCTTGTTGTTTAGAGTTACATTGGCTTCTTTATACATTTATATAATTAATTATACTTTTGTTGTCATTATATTATTTACCATATGTTTACATTTTGATTATAATTATATTTATAAATAAAAACTAAAATTAAAAATAAAATTAAAAACTAAGAAATAGTTTCACAATTTTGTGTTTTATTCGATTGATTATACACTCTCTTTTCTCTCTCTCTCTCTCTCTCTCTCTCACAAACACACACACACTAAAATGCGCCACACATCTACATACGCATTTATGCAATCATAAAGAAAAAATATTGGTAACATTGCACTATTGCCAGCCATTTTGCATTCAATAAAAAGTAAATGTTCATGTCCAAAACACTGTTGGCACAGTCCTCACTTCAAAATGTAGAATGAAATACACTTTGCTTCCTATCTGTGGCACTAAATGAGTTAATAACAATTCTAATGTGTCAATACTATCAACTACTTGAATATATTTAAGAAAATAAGAGTTATCATTTAATGTTATTCAAATTACATCGTTGTTCGAATTACTCTAATAAAAAATTTGTTCTTTGATTAGTTCCCTATTTAAAACTTATCTTATCAAAAATAGGTATATTTCTTAAAGCCTCAAACATCAAATTCACTTGACGTTGTATTTTGAATATATGAATGTGATGTGAAAATTTGTGATAATATTATTAAGATATATAATTTAAATACCTACACACACGAGCTCACGCATGTACTCACTCACACACGCACGCACGCCCGCATTAAACACACGCTGATACGCACACAGACACACACATGCATAAAGAAACAAAAATATATCATTGAATATGTCTTAAATTTATAATTATAATATAAATATATATTATAGTTTTCTATTTCCTAGAAGAGTGAGATCTTCTGACACGGATAATTGTCTTCTATTTTATTAAGTATATTTCTATGATATAACTAAACTAATAAATTTAAATTTTTTTATAACACAAAATAGCATTTACCATACCAGCTCGTAAAATATACTATATCAAGTTAGAATTAAATTATTTATTTAATTATATTTTTATTTTTATATTTTTACAATTATGGTAAAAAACATTTAGTTTTTATAAAAAATAAAGTATATGTTGAACCTCAAATACTACAACCACATACGCAATTAAATTTTGGAGTTTTTTTCAAAAAGAGTAATTAACTAAAAATAATCACTTTTAAATAATAAATTAATATACTGTACAGTTGTAATTATTTTATTATAGATAATACGAAACAAACTCCATGTATTAAGATTCCGGCCCAATATCTAAAAAAGATAAGTTAAACTAAAGCGTTTATAATAATTGTAAATAATTAAATTTGTCCTACATATAGATATAATTTATACAAAGTTAGCACTGTAGAAAAATAATTTTTAATTCAAAGCAGGAGTCACTCTTAGTATATATATACATGGTTCTTGACGGGCTCTCACCTACATAAGTGGGGGGAACATTAGTAAAATAAAAATAGTGGAAAGTCGGCGAAATAAAAATCAATGGTTGATTTTTAAATAAATATAAACTTAAATATTTATCAACACTGGCGGTAATCAAACCTGTGTCCTCTTTAAACCGTCTCGTAGGTTCACCTATTAAGCTTTCGTGCCGCTATAATTTTTCATCTTACGCATTCTATATACTGTCAATAATGTGACGGAAGTGACATCTATTAGACTTATTTTGCATCCTTACCAATGTTTCTAACTTTATATACGAATCTTATAATAACATTGACACGAAGAAATAAGAGAAAACAAAGTTTGAATTTATCTGTTGATGTAATTTTTAGTATCATTTTATTATTTAATATACAAAATAAACCTATAGATGTTAATGTTTTTCTCTTTGGATATTTGCTATGTACGTACTATTTTATTATTCGTTACAAGAGCGAGTATCAAGAAGTACAAACTGCAGTTCATTTTGTTATTGATCTAATATCTATTGTATTATTCACTATCTAATATATATTGTATTATTTTGTTACTATATTTGTCATTACAAAGAAGACCATCATTTAACACTTGATTGAAAGTTTTAAAAAACAAAAAAATTTGAAAAACAAATAGTTAAGAATTAAAGAAAAAATCTGTAAAAAATAAATATTGTAATTTAAATGACCACTTCAGTTAAATATATAATACAAAAACTTTGTAACTGACTAACATATTGAAGTTAAATTTATTTGTAAGCGCAAAATATCAAAGAGAATACATTATAAGGTTTTACTTCTGACACCGTATTTCAGCGCTATTGAAGTTAATAATGTCACTTTAAGGCTTTAGTAAATGCATTGCAGGCCCTGTGTTACGTTTTTAAATTAAAACTAGTAAGTCGCGAAACTTTAAGTTTATTCATGAGAAATTTTAAAAATTTTGAAAATCTATGAGAGGTTCTGTTTTGATTTCATTTCATTGTAAACTGCAAGTCACTCATCTACATTTAGCGCTAAAAATGAAATTTTATTATTTTTTTTCTGCAAATTAACGGATGGAACTCTTCAAAATGAGACAAAAATTGTTTTTTTATGTGCATCTATCGTCTCATAATTAGTGAGATAAAAAACTAAACTAAAAGTTTATATATAAAACATGTAAGGTCTTGTGTTTATTCCTAGTCTGTTACTATGACTGAAGAGGGTTTCAGTCAACAATGCACTATATAATTTCTAGATGTAATGGTCGTGGTGGCTGTGTAACGATTGTGTAATCATCATCCGTCCTAGCAGCTTGTGGTTTTATCTCGAACGGTAGTATAGAAGGTTTTGTTTGATCCCGTAAATGTAGAAGATAGACTAAGAATAATATTATGAAATTATAAATTAATACATTTTTTATTAATATTATTAATATACAAAATATATATGTATAACAAAAACAAACCTTTCTTTGTTAATGTCTCGAAAACCATAAAATCTATTATGTCTATAATATTTTCAAGAAAGCGTATGTCCGTTTTCGTCTATCCATTAATGACCTAATGTACATTAGTTATCAAATTTCAAAGCTCTAGGTCATTGTCAAACTATTGATGTTTTATGACGTCATCAAGCAGTGACATGTCAACATCGTCATCACCATCTCTTTACTTTATGGAATACTTATATAATTTCTATTCTTATTATCGATGTATTATATTTCTGACTGGACCACTGTAGGTAAAAACTATAAAAATTGGAGCTTAATACCAGTTCTTCTTCAATGAATCATGCATCTAAATTATAATGTTTCATAAGTGCAATATACTCGTAATTATGAATATTAAATCATTTATTTTAATTTATCTCATTGGATCTTAACCTAGGCAATTAAAAGTCAATTCCAGTATTAATATTTCGTAAGTACCCAACTGAAATAATCAGTATAATCGATGGTAGGTGCTGTGTTACAAAGCACGGGTATATTTAACATGACTGTTCAAAATGTCACCCGCTACAAGGTCAAGTGATGTTATAAGCTGTGTGCGAGTAACATCCACTAGCCTCGGACGAGCTTGTATATACATTATATATTATAATGTTATTAATTTAACATCTTTTACCATGTCATGAGGATCAAAATCTCACTGACTGGCCATGAATTAGTTTCAAATGAAATCATATATTGCAAATGTATACTAAATGAATACAAAATGTTTTACTTAAATTACCCAAAGGCTTTTATTCTTTCTTTTTGCTGAAAAAATAAAAATAAAATTAGTATATGTAGTTAAAATAGATATGAATGAATCTCATTCTTCATTACAAGTTCAAATCAGTACTCTATCGTATAATTGCAGTAATAAATAAAAACGTATCCGGTCTCTCTGAGCCTCGTGCGTCGTACGATTACTGGTTGTTGTCACATCTTATTTACGATCCACTACGACTATAGAGCTCTGTTCACTTCTACTACTGTAGTACTAACAACTTTACAAGATTGACAAAACTAAAACAGACTTATATGACATATAATATGACATACAATTTTAATATTGATGAAAAGTAGCTAAGTTAGTTTCAAATAATATAGTATATAAATTCTAATATTAATCTTTATCAACCCCTGGTACTTGTTTGACGAGAACACACGTGTGTAAGCTATAGCCCCTAGAGTCTTTACACTTTAGATGAATAAATATTTAACATGAAAAACGTTAGTATATTAAAAGGATTCCTTAGAGTTTCAGAAATCTAAACAATATAACTGTGGGTATATTATGAAACTGGTTTTCTCTTATTTTAAAAATGATGTTGCTTTAAACAAACCTTATCAACTATTAGTAATTCTTATATAATTAAGAATACTTTTATACTATGAATAAAAGTTTTTAATTCTATATCATATAACAGTTAATATTTGTATACTTCTGTAATTCAATATTGCATTCATTTCAATGTAGTGTCTGCTGCGATAACGAAGAAAATCACACCCATTTCTACAGATATTATATATGAATGATTGCCTTAGGTTTTTCGTGTCTTTTTGTTTGATGACTTTCACAACACAACATAATTGTACAATATCATGTTCTTATTTATTAAACAAATATATATTTAAAAATACTCTTTATATGAAGTAAAAAAGTATAGTTTAACTTTTTCAAAACTTCGGGAATAAAGCTACTACATACTAATATTTTTTCCTAACTCAAGCTATTCGATAAAGATATATTTTTAATGTGATTTAATCAACAACTTTATTCTTTGTAACAATACTACCCCGGATTCCATGACCGATCTGTTTTCGTCTTTTATTTTTATAAAGAATAATATATATTATTAAATTCTTATAAAAGTTGGATTGGGTTCAATTGAGTTTCGAAATAATTTTGTCATATGTATTTATCTATTTTCTCATAATTATTACAATAAAGAAGTTTCAATTTCCAATAATAAATTTAAAGGTTGTACACATTACAAGCAATGTACATAGATCTGAATCTGAGATGAATAAAGACACAGTGAGTGTAAAAACGATCCCATGGAGGTCGACTGAGGTCATGAAGACAAGAATTGATCTTTCAGTGGATAATCTTACAAATGGCAGCGTCATCTATGGTGCTGGTGCCATGCCACATTACACACAGCTATCACCGTCTTGGCGAAGTGTCCGTGATTTTTACAACTGAAAAAAAAACTTACAAGAAATAAAACTATTTTTTACGGATTAAAACTCGCGTATTTGGTTACATTTTAATTTTAACCCGACGTTTCGAATGCTTTGCAGCAATCGTGTTCACAGGTAGACGAGATGTAAGTGTTAAAATTGAAATGTAACCTAATTACACGCGATTTTTAATCCGTAAAAAATAGTTGTATTTCAAATGTGTACTCGTGAAAATCTAAGAAAATACTAAGTAATAAGAAATTCAGATCTAAATTATAATATTCAACTCCTGTGGGACAAATAATAGGTGAAAATAAAAACATGCCCTGTCATTCCTAAGTTCCTAAGTCCATTTTCCAAAAGTGTTATTTTCTATAGTATTTATATTTATTAACAACACTCTTAGTTTTATATTAGAGATATTACTGACGCGTGATAAAGTTATTATTTAAAGAATTTTTTAACTTCTCTTTATATCAAACTTGTCCTGAGGAAATACTTCGATATAAAGAGACTTATTCATACAATCAAATACAAAATGACAACCTTCTTAATTAATATTGTATCTGTTTTTCAATATAATATAAAATAATGTTTTTAATTATTTAAAAAATTTAGTGAAGTTTCATGGCACTGAATAGAGAAATTTAAAATCATTGAGCGAAGCGAGCGGAGCGCTCTACTGGTTGGTTGGTGCATTGGTTTTACAAAGTTAGCATTAAAACGGCTTAACGGTTCGGTTTCAAATTTTGCACACATACCATGCTGATATGTGTGGTGGTTTGAAAAAAAATTTTAAAAAATAATCGTTTTCCTTGAGGATTAATGTCCAAAAAACATTACTGCCATAGACTTCAATGTAAAAAAATTAGCTCGAAAAATTGAAGTCTCATTGTGAATGCGCGTGCCGAATTTTTTTAATCGAATTGTACTGTCCCCCTGTTCAATTTTTTTTCCCACACCAAGACGAAGCCTTCGGCTTGGCTCGCTTCCCTCAACATGCAACATGCCGAGATTTCGCAATCGCAGCGACTCGAAATTGAGGGTCTGGTGGCGTTCCTAGTTATACATATCACACACCCATAGATCCCTCGTCTATATTTGATACACACACATACAGTGTCTTATTTGTTCATAGTATAGATCAAGACCTTGTCTTACTTAAATTACTAAATAATTAAAGTCCTGACTCTGCTCAGTAGTTATAAGCACGCGAGCCTCAGCTATTTGTTTAATAACTTTGTGTTTCTTCTACACACAGAGATTGAACACAAGCTTCTTGAATACAAACTCATAATTATGTTTACTTCACTCACTCACTTCACTTCAATATAATTGTATCGAATTATATTAAGTATAATAAAATGACTCAAAAAATAAGATAAGCAGCAAGTTCAAACCTAAAAACAATATTTCATTAAATTTAGATTGTTTAGATTTTATTTTTGAAGACAAAGTTTTTTAACAACTATTTTATAAATAAAAATTAAGACCGATAAGTAATAAATAAAGAGTATTAGCAAAAGTATCTTTAATTCCAACAGACAGATAAGATGCATAAGTATTCAGTCTATACATTTTAATAAAATGCTTGAATTAAATCATCTGTAGAACATGTTTCATAGTAATAGACGTAACACACAGTCTGATAGACACTAATATTATACTGTAAGGTATCATTTTATTTTTATAATAAAATGGAAAGGTTATTTAACAGTAATTGTAGTGTAATTTTAGTTTTATTGTTATAAAAGCTAAGTTATTTTTTTCAAGTCAATAGAAATTGTATTGTAATACTCTATTTTAAACAGCAAATCGTTATCAGACACATTCTAAAATATATTGTTCACAGCTATTTCATTTATCCATCAATAAGTCAAGACTCGAATATTGAAAGAACTTTAATATATATTTAAAATAGTCTTAACATGACTAAACATGTATATTTACAAATATCACATTATTAATACAAAACAAACAGACATATTGTATATTAAATAACATTATACACATACATACAGCAGTACTCGACCTATAATATAACACAATACGGCACTGGCACCAGGAGTGCATCGGCTCTCAGTCACTAGACCTGTACGAGAGTATCATTGATACAGTTAACATTATTATTATCTACTTTACTCTATTATCATTAATATTTACACTAATACTTTTATATTAACTTCTAAGGTAAATGAGTTGTAGACACAGTTAGTCTGACAGCTACTTTTATTAGCAGAACTTAAAAATGGCATCGTCCTGTATGATGTTGGGTAATCCCGTAACCACCTCCCCCATACCCTTCTTAAGGGTGGGCTATCTTACACACCCTAATAATATCCTGTTGTAAATATATAAATATCATGTGGATGGTGTAAAAAGTAATTAGTTATTTTTTTCAACTCTGAATTGTATAAGATGTTACCTAAATAATTACAGATGCATACACGAATACTCTTATACGACTATTGTTTCTCTGTATCATACAATGAAAATGATTTTATAATATAAGCTGTATTAAATGACTTTTGTATTGTGTTAGTTATCATTATTAGTTCTCGCTATTAAAGTACATTTTACAATTTGGATAACATTTAAGCATCCGACTATCCTTATCTCAATTATTTGGGGTTCGTACAATATGTTAATATTGACATGTTGACATATCCCAACATTAACATATTTATTGCAAAAGATATTGCTTCGTGGCGGGATTTCCACTACTTTTTGTGAATAAGTATCCACTGGTAACCAACATTTTTAACCGTTACCTAGCTCTTACGTCACCTTCAGCAAAACACTTTAGAATAACTCAAAAACATATTAAAAGTAGCAATAAATACCTATTATTTAAGAATTTAAAATATTATAAAATTTTTCTTCTCTCTCGCTTTGTTCAATATAGAAGAAGAAAAAGGGAGATGGTTTTGTTTTGAAAATGACTCGCGCTGTCTTGCTAAATAGGAAAACGAATGACACTCTTACCCGTACTTTAAGCAGTGCCAACATCACAGTACTTAATTGGCACAGTTTACAAAACGATGGGATATTTGTAATAAATATGATTTGTCTTATGTCACGATAAGTATGTGCTGCTCATAACACGTGAATGTCGGTTACGCGTACCCTTTGCAGTAATTATAAATGAACAACAAAGACGAGAATCAAATATGTGTACACAGACTGAGAAATAGTAATAGAATATAATATTAACACTAACATATAATGACTATTTTGTAAACGATTATTTCACACATTTCACTCTTGACAATTGACCAATGAGAAACATTATTAAAGATATCAATTCAACCAATAGTCAGTTACATACACTTTAGTGATTTTGATATGATCTATAATGTACATGATAAAGATAATTTTGTATTATGGTTGATAATTTTCAAAAGTAATAAAATAAGCTTCAAGTTAGTGAACAAAGCAATCAATTTATATAATGAATATGTTTTTTACTTATTTTATGTTATTATATACACGATATGTATTGTATATAACGAATAATGTATTATCACTTAGATTAGCTTACGAGTCTTGAATTCACTCGTAAGCGGTCAACGGGTCTAGATATGGAAATATTATCATTAAATATAGAAATACTCATCTGCACTTAGTAAATATTGTTGTATTAAAAACTTCAATTATTTAAATATAAATTATTTATATGTTCAAATACTAGTAATTACTGACGGTGTAATTTACTTATCGGCCATCTTGATTCAGCTAGTCGGGTTTCCGCCTCGCATTAGTTAGACTTGATTAGTTGGACGAAAACTAATGATTATATCATGAATTATAACTTATCTTGAAAAGAATATTGTTTCCGTATTTCAAAGGTATAATAATAGCAATTCAGGGTCATTAACTACAATATAATACATAAAATAATATTTATTTTAGATTAGATTACTATTGGAAAGCAGTTTGAAATTAAAATGTCCATGACCATTTTTCATAAAGCACGTCTAAAATCAATCGTTAATGTAATTATTTAAAAAAAAATTTTTGTGAATTTTATTGTTTGTCAAATATACTGAAAATAATAGAACGTGTCGTCACAGCCGCTAGTCATTGCTTCTGATAATCTACGCCGTAGCAATTAGTTTTTGAGGCACTATTGCATGACTGCCAGGCTTCGTTATTACATTCAGACCATTTTATATTTAAGTAAAAGAGTTATTACTTTATTCTCTATTGAGAATATCTTTTATATGTTTTTCATTAATTGGAGTCTACATACGTCTCCGAGGCACTCGACGTTCTCACGGCGGCAGCTGGCGTCTCTAAGAGTAGTCGTTGAGAAATATGTATTTGACAACGACCTAGAAACACAACATGTCTGTATGTATGTCACTGTTGTCGTGTCTATTTGACGACAATTGAAATTAAACTGTGGGAGTTGCAATTACTTAATGCTTCTAAAAATCAATCAAATGCTGTTTTGTTTTAACTTAAAAACTTAACTCAGCCACTACAATTCTTAACTCTAATAATATTATTAATAATAAATATATATTAGTTCGTTCAGGATATTTATTCTAATGTACTATGAATGGGCAAAATAATACTTTGTCATCTAGAAAGCTTTTAAAATCAACAATAAGATAATATTAACAATGGAATAAGTAATTAATGCTGTGATATGGTTCTTGTATTGAGTGATATTTTTATTTTCCAAGAGACCTTACATCAGGAACTATTTATATAATCTTCGTAACAGATTATTGTCGTCTTTCTATTTTTTTTTCTTGTATTTAATGACACATTTACGTCAAGTTCTTTACAAAGAACTTGACGTAAAAGTTACAACTTTTACGATTGAGTTTGATTGTCTTCTTGACGCTTGTTGTTTAGAGTTACATTGGCTTCTTTTTTACATTTATATAATTAATTATACTTTTGTTGTTATTATTAATTATAATTATTAAAATTATATTATTTACCATATGTTTACATTTTGATTATAATTATATTTAAAAATAAAAACTAAAATTAAAAATAAAATTAAAAACTAAGAAATAGTTTCACAATTATGTGTTTTATTCGATTGTTTATACGCTCACTCTCTCTCTCTCTCCCTCTCTCCCTCTCTCTCTCTCACAAACACACACACACTAAAATGCGCCACACATCTACATATGCATTTATGCAATCATAAAGAAAAAATATTGGTAACATTGCACTATTGCCAGCCATTTTGCATTCAATAAAAAGTAAATGTTCATGTCCAAAACACTGTTGGCACAGTCCTCACTTCAAAATGTAGAATGAAATACACTTTGCTTCCTATCTGTGGCACTAAATGAGTTAATAACAATTCTAATGTGTCAATACTATCAACTACTTGAATATATTTAAGAAAATAAGAGTTATCATTTAATGTTATTAAAATTACATTATTGTTCAAATTACTCTAATAAAAAATGTTAGCATAAATTTTTTTCCTTTGATTAGTTCCCTATTTAAAACTTATCTTATCAAAAATAGGTATATTTCTTAAAGCCTCAAACACCAAATTCACTTGACGTTGTATTTTGAATATATGAATGTGATGTGAAAATTTGTGATAATATTATTAAGATATATAATTTAAATACCTACACACATGATCTCATACATGTACTCTCTCACACACACACACGCACGCACGCATTACACGCACGCTGATACGCACACAGACACACACATGCATAAAGAAACAAAAATATATCATTGAATATGTCTTAAATTTATAATTATAATATATATATATATATTCGAATTCAATTATTTATTTAAATTTAGAATAATTAAAATATATATATATATAACTATAGAGGTGAGTGACAGACATAGGTCATACCCGACCTCTATTACATCTCGCGACGCAGATGAGATTTGACAAAACTTCAACTACATACCTGCCACCTACTTCAAATTAAACAAAAAAGAACTCAAAAAATATTCAATGATATCGCTATATCTGTAATACATTATATTTATTTATAACAAATGTCTATCAATTATCTTATTATTTTATTTCCATTGTATAAATAAAAGACACGCTAGCTGTTGCTATCGACTTCGTGTGTTCTCTCTCACAATAGTATACGTCATCTAAATACTTCTTAAATATATACAAATTAATATTTTTATATTTTTTACAATTATGGTAAAAAACATTTAGTTTTTATAAAAAATAAAGTATATGTTGAATCTCAAATACTACAACCACATACGCAATTAAATTTTGGAGTTTTTTTCAAAAAGAGTAATGAACGAAAATAATCACTTTTAAATAATAAATTAATATACTGTACAGTTGTAATTATTTTATTATAGATAATACGAAATAAACTCCATGTATTAAGATTCCGGCCCAATATCTAAAAAAGATAAGTTAAACTAAAGCGTTTATAATAATTGTAAATAATTAAATTTGTCCTACATATAGATATAATTTATACAAAGTTAGCACTGTAGAAAAATAATTTTTAATTCAAAGCAGAAGTCACCCTTAGTTTATATATACATGATTCTTGACGGGCTCTCACTTAGATAAGTGGGGGGAACATTAGTAAAATAAAAATAGTGGAAAGTCGGCGAAATAAAAATCAATGGTTGATTTTTAAATAAATATAAACTTAAATATTTATCAACACTGGCGGAAATCAAACCTGTGTCCTCTTTAAACGGTCTCGTAGGTTCACCTACTGAGCTTTCGTGCCGCTATAATTTTTCATCTTAAGCATTCTATGTACTGTCAATAATGTGACAGAAGTGACATCTATTAGACTTCTTTTGCATCCTTACCAATGTTTCTAACTTTATATACGAATCTTATAATAACATTGACACGAAGAAATAAGAGAAAACAAAGTTTGAATTTATCTGTTGATGTAATTTTTTGTATCATTTTATTATTTATTATCCAATATAAAGCTATAGATGTTAATGTTCTTCTCTTTGGATATTTGCTATGTATGTACTGTTTTATTATTCGTTACAAGAGCGAGTATCAAGAAGCACAAACTGCAGTTCATTTTGTTATTGATCTAATATCTATTGTATTATTGACTATCTAATATCTATTGTATTATTTTGTTACTATATTTGTCATTACAAAGAAGACCATCATTTAACACTTGATTGAAAGTTTTAAAAAACAAAAAAATTTGAAAAACAAATAGTTAAGAATAAAAGAAAAAATCCGTAAAAAAAAATATTGTAATTTAAATGACCACTTCAGTTAAATATATAATACAAAAACTTTGTAACTGACTAACATATTGTAGTTAAATTTATTTGTAAGCGCAAAATATCAAAGAGAATACGTTATAAGGTTTTACTTCTGACACCGTATTTCAGCGCTATTGAAGTTAATAATGTCACTTTAAGGCTTTAGTAAATGCATTGCAGGCCCTGTATTACGTTTTTAAATTAAAACTAGTAAGTCGCGAAACTTTAAGTTTATTCATGAGAAATTTTAAAAATTTTGAAAATCTATGAGAGGTTCTGTTTTGATTTCATTTCATTGTAAACTGCAAGTCACTCATCTACATTTGTCGCTAAAACAATGAAATCTCATTATTTTTTCTGCAAATCAACGGATGGAACTCCTCAAAATGAGACAAAAATTGTTTTTTTATGTGCATCTATCGTCTCATAATTAGTGAGATAAAATACTAAACTAAAAGTTTATATATAAAACATGTAAGGTCTTGTGTTTATTCCTAGTCTGTTACAATGACTGAAGAGGGTTCCAGTCAACAATGCACTATATAATTTCTAGATGTAATGGTCGTGGTGGTTGTGTAACGATTGTGTAATCATCATCCGTCCTAGCAGCTTGTGGTTTTATCTCGAACGGTAGTATAGAAGGTTTTGTTTGATCCCGTAAATGTAGAAGATAGACTAAGAATAATATTATGAAATTATAAATTAATACATTTTTATTAATTTTATTAATATACAAAATATGTATGTATAACAAAAACAAACCTTTCTTTGTTAATGTCTCGAAAATCATAAAATCTATTATGTCTATAATATTTTCAAGAAAGCGTATGTCCGTTTTCGTCTATCCATTAATGACCTAATGTACTTTAGTTATCAAATTTCAAAGCTCTAGGTCATTGTCAAACTATTGATGTTTTATGACGTCATCAAGCAGTGACATGTCAACGTCGTCATCACCATCTCTTTACTTTATGGAATACATATATAATTTCTATTCTTATCATCGATGTATTATATTTCTGACTTGACCACTGTAGGTAAAAACTATTAAAATTGGAGCTTAATACCAGTTCTTCTTCAATGAATCATGCATCTAAATTATAATGTTTCATAAGTGCAATATACTCGTAATTATGAATATTAAATCATTTATTTTAATTTATCTCATTGGATCTTAACCTAGGCAATTAAAAGTCAATTCCAGTATTAATATTTCGTAAGTACCCAACTGATATACTCAGTATAATCGTTGGTAGGTGCTGTGTTACAAAGCACGGGTATATTTAACATGACTGTTCAAAATGTCACCCGCTACAAGGTCAAGTGATGTTATAAGCTGTGTGTTAGAAGCGAGTAACATCCACTAGCCTCGGACGAGCTTGTATTTACATTATATATTATAATGTTATTAATTTAACATCTTTTAACATGTCATGAGGATCAAAATCTCATGTCTATTATTGCATGCTATTTATTAAATTCATGACCATGAATTAGTTTCAAATGAAATCATATATTGCAAATGTATACTAAATGAATACAAAATGTTTTACTTAAATTACCCAAAGGCTTTTATTCTTTCTTTTTGCTGAAAAAATAAAAATAAAATTAGTATATGTAGTTAAAATAGATATGAATGAATCTCATTCTTCATTACAAGTTCAAATCAGTACTCTATCGTATAATTGCAGTAATAAATAAAACGTATCCGGTCTCTCTGAGCCTCGTGCGTCGTACGATTACTGGTTGTTGTCACATCTTATTTACGATCCACTACGACTATAGAGCTCTGTTCACTTCTACTATTGTAGTACTAACAACTTTACAAGATTGACAAAACTAAAACAGACTTATATCACATATATATTATATATTATATATTATATATTATGTATTATATATTATATATTATATATTATATATTATGTATTATATATTATATATTATATATTATATATTATATATTATGTATTATATATTATATATTATATATTATATATTATATATTATGTATTATATATTATATATTATGTATTATATATTATATATTATGTATTATGTATTATATATTATATATTATATATTATATATTATATATTATATATTATATATTATGTATTATATATATTATATATTATATATTATATATTATATATTATATATTATATATTATATATTATGTATTATATATTCTAGTTTTAGACACGGTTTTTTCTCACATATCTACAATTTTAATATTGATGAAAAGTAGCTAAGTTAGTTTCAAATAATATAGTATATAAATTCTAATATTAATCTTTATCAACCCCTGGTACTTGTTTGATGAGAACACACGTGTGTAAGGTATAGCCCCTAGAGTCTTTACACTTTAGATGAATAAATATTTAACATGAAAAACGTTAGTATATTAAAAGGATTCCTTAGAGTTTCAGAAATCTAAACAATATAACTGTGGCTATATTATGGACCTTTTAAAACTGGTTCCGTCTTATTATTAACAATGTTGTTTTAAATAAATATTATCGACTATTAGTAATTCTTATATAATGATTTAAAATACTTTTATAATTTGAATTATTTAATTTAATTTGATCTAAACTATTATTTATTTATATTGAATAAATATAAATTAAATATTATTAAAATATAGTTGTCTTATAACACATTATATTTGTATATTTCTGTAATTTAATATTGAATTCATTTCAATGTAGTGTAGCGAGAATGTCTTCTACTAAACTATGAAGTGACAGCTTTCAAACATTATATATTTACATTTAATATATTGTGTGAATATGTTTAAGTAGCATTATCTAAGTAGATGTTTTTTATTTAATTTTTATCATACATTACATGTTTTTACATCAGTTGCAGCTATGGGTCTTTTTTTTACAAAATCTACTAACTTTAACAATGCTGGTATTTTGTTTTTGAGTTACTTTAATATATAATACTATCTTGAGTAAAGACACTTCAATATACCAGTTATGATAAACACTGTCTTAACTAGTTCTTTTATAAATATTTCAGGTCCCAAATAAGAAGTAAATATGAACATATTAAACTATGAGATATTATTTATATAAACAATTTTTTATATATCGTTTTATTACTTTTAATTTAATTTTAACGAAATCACCTCTAAGAAAAGTTGTACTTCATGTGTTTTGTTACACATCTAATACATACTATACTATATATATATTATTTATTTATATTTTTATTTATTTATTTTATAAGTACTCTCTATGTAAATATATAAAAAAATTTCATACTTTTCAAAGCTTATATAAGCCTATAATATATTTGTATATTTTCCTAACCCATATAATACATGATATAGATATATTATAAATGTAATTTCATCTTATTCTTTGTAACAATACTATCTCGGATTCCGTAACCGAATCTATGCTTATCGAATATCCTTATTTATATTAATTTCTATACAAGTATCAAGAATCAATTTAGTTATATTTTTTTCCATTTTCTCACAACTGAACATTGTAATAATAAAATTTTCAGAAGTTTCACCCTTTCATTATAAATATAAAGATTCTTTTTATTTTTTAATGTTCATATTTCATCGATTTTAAATGTAATTGTTACGATGAGTGTCAAAGCACTTCCGCTGTGGTAGACCAAGGTGGTGAGAGCACCCATTGCTTGTTCAGTGAGAAACCTTAGAAATGGCAGCGTTATCTATGATGCCATAAAAAAAAGTGACTAATTTGAGAAAAAGAGAGTTCCTAAGTCCATTTCACAAATATGTTATTATCTACAGTATTCGTATTTGTTACAACACTCTATTAGTTTTATTCATAGAGATATTACAGACGCAAGACTCAGGGTGGCAAAGTTAAAAAAATTATATGTAAAGATACTTATTACTGAAATAAAATATATAATAGACAACCTTCTTAAATAATATTTTAGTTATTATTAAATATAAACAAAATAATGTTTCCAGTTATTAAAAAAAACTTATGAATATAAATAATACGTAATAAGGAAATTTAAAATCATTATACATATCACACACACATAGATCCCTCGTCTATATTTGATACACACACATACAGTGTCTTATTTGTTCATAGTATAGATCAAGACCTTGTTTTACATAAATTACTAAATAATTTTCTAAAGTCCTGACTCTGCTCAGTAGTTATAAGCACGCGAGCCTCAGCTATTTGTTTAATAACTTTGTGTTTCTTCTACACACAGAGATTGAACACAAGCTTCTTAAATACAAACTTATAAATAAATAAAAGTTGACAAGTACGAAACAATAAGTATTATAAAAAGTATCTTAAATTACAACAGACCGGCGGATAAGATAGATAAGTTATCAGTCTATACATTAGAATAAAATACTCTGATTATATCGTCTATACAACATGTCTCATAGTAATAGACGTAACACACAGTCTGATAGACACTAATATTATACTGTAATTTGCTTCAGCTTTTAAGAGAAATAAAGATGAAAGTTAGTTTGGAATAATAATAATAATATCCTTTATTGTACATCCTCAAAGAGTATTTTAACATAAAAAAGAAAAAACTAAAAACTAAACACAAATATAAATGTACAATGGGCGACCTTATCGCTTATAAGCGATCTCTTCCAGGTAACCCATTTATAAGAAATTACAAAAATTGGCGGAAAAGGTGTACATCTTTAGATGATATATTACATAAATATAATACAACATAATACACATAGTACATAAATATGTATATAAAATATATATACATAAAATAATAATACATGAATATATTTGTATCACAATAATATTAAATGAAAACACAAAAGGAGTACAAGGTAAAGAAGACCTAGTTGCAAGGAAAAGCAAGTGCAAGAAAATGTTTTTTTAATAGATTTTTGAAGATATGAAGAGATTGAGCTTGTCGAATAGACAAAGGCAAGGAATTCCAAAGACGAGAAGCATGAACAGTGAAGGAACTTGTATAGAAAGTAGTAAAGTGAGAAGGAATTTTAAGTTGGGAGTTGTCTATAGAACGAAGTGAACGATTATGTGAATCTTTTAAAAATTTAAACCGCTCTTTTAAGTAGGTAGGAGTAACTGGATTGAACAGTATTGAATAGAGCAGACAGAGAATATGAGTATTCCTGCGAAAGCGAATAGGCAGCCACTTGAGTTTTTCGCGAAACAATGAGACATGGTCATATTTGCGTAAACCAAATATAAACCTGATACATAAATTTTGAAGGCGTTCAAGTTTATTTAGCTGCTCTTCGGAAATATCAAGATAGCAAGAGTCAGCGTAGTCAAGAATAGGTAAGAGGAGAGTTTGAGCAAGAACGATTTTGGTGGAAATTGGAAGAAAATTGCGTAATCTTCTTAAGGAAGCAGCAGAGGCAAATACCTTTCTGCTTACTTCATTTATTTGTGGATTCCAAGAAAGATTTTCGTCAAAAAGGACACCAAGATTTTTTATTGATTTGCTAAAAGGTACCTGAGTGCCATCAAATATTATTGGTGGTAAATTTAAGCGATCCATTTGGGATAAAATTCTTGAGCTCCCCAATATAATTGACTGCGTCTTCGAAGGATTAACTTTTAAACCAAAAGATTTACACCAGTTCAATATGATTTGCAAATCATTATTAACTTTACCAATCGCTTCCGGTAACATTGAGATATGGGAGTGACAATAGATTTGGAGATCGTCAGCATACATATGGTAGAGAGAAGAGATGTGGTTACTAATAGAGTTAATGAAGATAGAAAAAAGAAGAGGAGACAATACGCCACCTTGCGGGACTCCAGCATTAGTCTGGGACCAATCTGAATAAGAGTCATCCACTCTTACTCTTTGCCTTCGTCCGCGCAAGTATGAATGAAACCATTCAATCACCTCAGGAGATATGTTAAGAGAACCTAGAATACCTAAAAGAATATCAAAGTCAACAGTGCTAAAAGCGTTACTAAAGTCTAGTAAAGTTAACACTGTAACTTCACGACGTTCCATACCAGCTCTGATGTCATCCGTGATTTTGACCAATGCACTAGTCGTACTATGACCAGGACGGAAAGCAGATTGTAAAGGATTTAAAAGATTGTGGGTGGAAAGAAAATGACTTAACTGTTCATGGACAAGACGCTCAATGATCTTAGACAAAAAGGGAAGAATTGATATTGGACGGTAATCAAGGGGAGATTGCGGATTATTCTTTTTAGGAAGTGGAATAATTTGAGCATCTTTCCAAGTGGAGGGAAACGTATTGCTATCTATGGAATAATTGAAAATGCGAGTGATGACAGGAGTTATAATGTCTATGATAGGAATGATCATTTTACGACTAATGCAATCGGAACCCACAGAGTCAGAGGTAATCGCTAGAATATTCTTCTTAACATCACATTCAGTGAATTTATTGAGAAAAAATAGAGGAATATCGGGAGAGGATGTTGTTGAAAGTTGACTAATAGTAAGAGACTTGGTAACACTGTCTAACGTATCGGATGAGGAAAACTGGTTGTTAAGAGAGTTTAAATCTAAATTTTGTGAGTTGATTTCTGAGTGAGTTTTGCCTACTCCCAATGATTTAAGAAAATTCCAAACCTTGCCTGAGTTATTTTCCTCGGCAACAGATTTATAGATATGGCGCCGTTGTTCATCTCTACACATATGATTGCAGCAATTCCTAGCAGAAACATACTTATCCCAATTTATGTCATTAATGTTCGCCTTATATTGGGCCTTAGTAGCGTTTTTAATATGCTGCAATTTTTTAATAGTTGACGTTAACCAGGGAGCAGGAAGATGTCTGACTCGTATAGGTCTTATAGGAGCATGCTTGTCATACAAATTCGTTAGTAAAGTATTAAACATTTTTACCTGATCATCTATACAGCTCTCTGATGATATTAGAGACCAGGCTATATTTGACGCGTCAGCTTTGAGAGCCACGGAATCCATGGCAGCAAAGTTGCGCTTAAAAAGAATTTTTGTTTTCGCCTTAGGAGGCTTTAATTTGTAGGATAAGTAGATTAGATCATGAAACGAAAAAGCGTTAGCAGCACACTGACCGTGCTTTGCAACATGATCAATTGAAGATACAATTATTAAATCTAAAAGAGAAGGAATACAATTTGGAAAAGTATGGGTAGCCATTAAGGGAAGAATGTGAAGGTCTGAAGCCGTGATTGACGATTTTAGACGAGCTGAACGGTGATCATTCTTAAGCAAACACGTATTAAAGTATCCCATTATAATAGTGTGACTATATACAGGTGTTAATTTTTGGAGTAAAGTTTCATAAGCTGCAAAATAATCAACATGCATGTTAGGACTATAAAATACGCCAAGTAAAACTTTGCTGTGTGAGAAATCAATTTCAACAAAAAGGTGGTCTGGTCCACTGGCCGAGGGTTGTGATATATCAATGATACAGAAGGAAATATAAGAACGTAAATATATGGCAACCCCTCCACCTGTCCGACCAATACGGTCATTCCGGATAAGTTGGAAACCTGGAAGAGAAAAAGAAGTAGAGGACAAACAAGGTTTCAACCAAGTTTCGGAGACCAAAACAGCATGAATATTTTTATCATTAATAGATGAAAGTAAGTCAGGATAATGTGCAGGAATACTCTGAGCATTTAAATGAATAACATTAAAATTTTTCGGAGAATCAGAGAACACAGTAGTAAGACTTTCATTAAGGGACGGGAGACTCTGAAAACTATCAATACTGTTAAAGCCATCTGATGTAGGAGAAGGAGAAAAAAACGTGTCTTCCAGTTCACAAGCCATTAGCATACAATGATACAATAATATATTTTATAAATAGTAAATATATTTATATAATAATAATAATAATAATATATTAATATTAATATATTAATAATAATAATAATATATACAATCAAATACAACTAAACCTAAACTAAAACTATAACAATAATACTCCACATACCCGCCAGCCGCTTTATAAGAACAAAGTCAATTAATTTATTGCACAATTTTAAATGGTAATACATTTTTACTGTTTTAAAACACACAGCAAATACTGTGCAATATAAAACATTAGCTTTAATAGCTGGCATCCATTGCACATATAGGGGAAACAAAAAGTTGATAAGTTAAGAATTTGTCACTGTCACCGGCATCAACAATCTTATAATAAACAAAGTACAACTATAGTAAATAAATATAATATAAAGACATAATACAGAAATAAGTAGGATTAAGTTATAATATAATAAAATAAATACTTACATTTTACAAACCTAGTGACAGTGTCTAAAAACAAAAGATTAATTATTGTTTTCTTATAATTCTCTTTGTGCGTGGGCCTGCAGTTTTATTGACAACTGGTTTGGAAGCTATTTCAGCACTATGAGGCGACGCATAGGGCGACAAATCGTTGGGTAAACCTTCAACATCTGACAGAGACTCCACTTTGTGTCGTTTTCCGTCAGGAGCAAGAATCCAGATGCCGCCGTCCTGCGTCCAACACTTTCCAATGCCAAATCGTTGCCTGGCCGCTAGAAAAACTTGGTGGCGGGGCTTCGTTAAAAACTCGGACTGTGTTAACCCCGTGCCCTTTAGTTTAGCTTTAGCAAACCACATCTTATTCTTGATTCCCAGATCATTGAACTTAATAACAATGGGACGCGGCTTCTTATCCATTGTGCGACCAAGACGATAAGAGGATTTGATACTAGCGCTTGAGAAATTAGGCAGATTCATGTGCTCGGCGACAATACCGGTAACTCGAGCAGCCACATCTTCGTTTTTCTCTTCTGGAAGGCCGTGGAGTAATAACATCTTGCGTCTACTCTTCATAACAAAGTTATCAAATTGCCTGCCAAGAAATTCGACTTGCTTTTGCAAGTTATTTAGAGCCATGACAATAAAAGATTTAAAAGTCGTAAATTCGGCAGCCAGAGAGGAGGTTGTTGTGGGAGATGCAGTTTTATGCAGTTGCTGTTGAAACTCGTTCATCTTTGAGTTAAACATCAGTGTCATTTCAGTCAGTGATTCTTGAATAGATTCCATGATAATCAGTTATATTAATATAAAAGGAAACACTATACACTTGAAGAAGAACAATTGCTGGTGGGCAGTAAAGCTTATTTAGTACGTTTTTTGCATTTAGTTTAGTATTTATAAGAGTATTTGTATTTAAATTTATATTAAAATTAAACAGCTGTTAAAATGTTGATGTCACTTATTTCGCATTTACCCGCAAAAAAAAAAAAAAATAATGTTTGATAGTTAACTATAACTATTAATTTTGAAGTAATTATCATACATATAATTTAAAAAAAGTAACAATAAAACTTTTTATCGTCTATTGAAAGCTTGATAATGAAGTTTCAGAATTCATTCATTAATTTTTTTTTTAATTGACACAGCGGGACTCGAATTCCGACCTCTAGAAAGTCGTTCCGTGACTTAAGCTACGGGGCCAGTACACATCTTGACGAATTTATCATTCTTTATATAACTGCTTTATCGAATGGGAGACTTTTAATGTACATATATTTAAACAAACACACATAAAGCATATTTAATTATCTGATACCTTTTTTGAAGTCCGTATCACAAAGTCAAAAAAATCTTTTTTAAAAGGTAATTTGCCACAATTAAATTTTATTCGAAATGTTAGTGTGGTATAACTATAAGTATAATATATATATATATATATAATATTATATAATATATATATATATATATATATATATATATATATATATATATATATATATATATATATATCCGAGATAGTATTGTTACAAAGAATGAGGTGAAATTACATTTATAATATATCTATATCATGTAGTATATGGGTTAGGAAAATATACAAATATATTATAGTTATTATTATATAAGCTTTGAAAAGTATGAATTTTTTTTATATATTTACATAGAGAGTAGTTCTTATAAAATAAATAGATAAATAAATAATATATAAGAACATAGTATTGTATGTATTAGATGTGTAACAAAACACATGAAGTACAACTTTTCTTAGAGGTGATGTCGTTAACTTCGTGTCGGTTGTTTAGAAATATAGTAAAATTTAATTTAAAAATAATTAAACGATATATAAAAAATCGTTTATATAAGTAATATCTCATAGTTTAATATGTTCATATTTACTTCTTATTTGGGACCTCAAATATTTATACAAGAACTAGTTAAGACAGTGTGTATCATAACTGGTATATAGAAGTGTCTTTACTTAACGTATTAAGTATTATATATTAAAGTAACTCAAAAACAAAATACCAGCATTGTTAAAGTTAGTAGATTTTGTAAAAAAAAGACCCATAGCTGCAACTGATGTAAAAACATGTAATGTATGATAAAAATTAAATAAAAAACATCTACTTAGATAATGCTACTTAAACATATTCACACAATATATTAAATGTAAATATATAATGTTTGAAAGCTGTCACTTCATAGTTTAGTAGGAGACATTCTCGCTACACTACATTGAAATGAATTCAATATTAAATTACAGAAATATACAAATATAATGTGTTATAAGACAACTATATTTTAATAATATTTAATTTATATTTATTCAACATAAATAAATAATATTTTAGATCAAATTAAATTAAATAATTCAAATTATAAAAGTATTTTAAATCATTATATAAGAATTACTAATAGTCGATAATATTTATTTAAAACAACATTGTTAATAATAAGACGGAACCAGTTTTAAAAGGTCCATAATATAGCCACAGTTATATTGTTTAGATTTCTGAAACTCTAAGGAATCCTTTTAATATACTAACGTTTTTCATGTTAAATATTTATTCATCTAAAGTGTAAAGACTCTAGGGGCTATACCTTACACACGTGTGTTCTCGTCAAACAAGTACCAGGGGTTGATAAAAATTAATATTAGAATTTATATACTATATTATTTGAAACTAACTTAGCTACTTTTCATCAATATTAAAATTGTAGATATGTGAGAAAAAACCGTGTCTAAAACTAGAATATATAATATATAATATATATGTCATATAAGTCCGTTTTAGTTTTGTCAATCTTGTAAAGTTGTTAGTACTACAATAGTAGAAGTGAACAGAGCTCTATAGTCGTAGTTAATCGTAAATAAGATGTGACAACAACCAGTAATCGTACGACGCACGAGGCTCAGAGAAACCGGATACGTTTTTATTTATTACTGCAATTATACGATAGAGTACTGATTTGAACTTGTAATGAAGAATGAGATTCATTCATATCTATTTTAACTACATATACTAATTTTATTTTTATTTATTCAGCAAAAAGAAAGAATAAAAGCCTTTGGGTAATTTAAGTAAAATATTTTGTATTCATTTAGTATACATTTGCAATATATAATTTCATTTGAAACTAATTCATGGTCAGTCAGTGAGATTTTTATCTTCATGACATGGTAAAAGATGTTAAATTAATAACATTATAATATGTTATGTAAATACAAGCTCCTCCGAGGCTAGTGGATGTTACTCGCTTCTAACACACAGCTTATAACATCACTTGACCTTGTAGCGGGTGACATTTTGAACAGTCATGTTAAATATACCCGTGCTTTGTAACACAGCACCTACCATCGATTATACTGATTATTTCAGTTGGGTACTTACGAAATATTAATACTGGAATTGACTTTTAATTGCCTAGGTTAAGATCCAATGAGATAAATTAAAATAAATGATTTAATATTCATAATTACGAGTATATTGCACTTATGAAACATTATAATTTAGATGCGTGATTCATTGAAGAAGAACTGGTATTAAGCTCCAATTTTAATAGTTTTTACATACAGTGGTCAAGTCAGAAATATAATACATCGATGATAAGAATAGAAATTATATATGTATTCCATAAAGTAAAGAGATTGTGACGACGACGTTGACATGTCACTGCTTGATGACGTCATAAAACATCAATAGTTTGACAATGACCTAGAGCTTTGAAATTTGATAACTAATGTACATTAGGTCATTAATGGATAGACGAAAACGGACATACGCTTTCTTGAAAATATTATAGACATAATAGATTTTATGGTTTTCGAGACATTAACAAAGAAAGGTTTGTTTTTGTTATACATATATATTTTGTATATTAATAAAATTAATAAAAAATGTATTAATTTATAATTTCATAATATTATTCTTTGTCTATCTTCTACATTTACGGGATCAAACAAAACCTTCTATACTACCGTTCGAGATAAAACCACAAGCTGCTAGGACGGAAGATGATTACACAATCGTTACACAACCACCACGACCATTACATCTAGAAATTATATAGTGCATTGTTGACTGAAACCCTCTTCAGTCATTGTAGCAGACTAGGAATAAACACAAGACCTTACATGTTTTATATATAAACTTTTAGTTTAGTATTTTATCTCACTAATTATGAGACGATAGATGTACATAAAAAAACAATTTTTGTCTCATTTTGAAGAGTTCCATCCGTTGATTTGCAGAAAAAAATAATGAGATTTCATTATTTTAGCGACAAATGTAGATGAGTGACTTGCAGTTTACAATGAAATGAAATCAAAACAGAACCTCTCATAGATTTTCAAAATTTTTAAAATTTCTCATGAATAAACTTAAAGTTTCGCGACTTACTAGATACTACTATATATAGTAATATAATTATAATTAAAAAAACAAAAACAATTCTTAAAATATTTTTTTATTAATCAATATTTCACAGAAAGCAATATGCAAAATAATCAAATTGGTATTTTGTAATACAAATTAATATCCTAAATTATAAATTAAGTATAGGTTAGTTCAACAAAATTTAGAACAGCAATTAATTTGAATAGTTTCCAAAACGATAGAGTATTTATAATAAATATGATTTCTCGTATGTGTTCAATAAATACAAGCTGTTGAATGACTCATGAATATAGGCCAATAGCATCGAACCCTCTGCAGTAATCATGAATGAATAACAAAGAGGAGAATCATATATGTATTACTGCTACTAAAAAATACCAATGTAATATAATAGTAACACTGACATATAATATCTATTTTGTATACAATTATTTTACACTGTTCACTCTTGACAATTGACCAATGAGAAACATTTATTAAAGATATCAATTCAACCAATAGTCAGTTACATACACTTTAGTGATTTTGATATGATCTATAATGTACATGATAAATAGAATATCTATTATTATGTATAATTATCTTAAAAATAATAAAATGAACTCCCCGTTAGTGAACAGACCAATAAATATAGATAAAGAACCTACAACTTTTTAAAAACCGTATTTTGTGTTATCATCTACATGATATATTTATTTATAACGAATAAGGGACTTTCACAGAAATCTTAATTAATTTTCTTCTCTTCTTTCCTCAGGTAAGCTTACGAGTCGATTCAAGATCAGCGAGGTGCAGTTATGGTAATATGATCATTAAATAACAAAAATCTATCTAAGTTAATATTATTATATTAAATAGTTCAATTATTTAAATATAAATTATTTATATGTTCAAATGGTATATTTTCAAATGGTACTGACGGTGTAATTTACTTATCGGCCATCTTGATTCAGCTAGTCGGGTTTCCGCCTCGCATTAGTTAGACTTGATCAGTTGAACGAAAACGAATGGTTATATTTTGAATTATATCTTATCTTGAAAAGAAAATTGTTGCCCGTATTTCAAAGGTAATGGTCATAATTCAGGGGTGCTAACGACAGAATATTAGAAAAAATAATATTTAACCGATCAAAATGGAAAAGTAGTTTAAAATTAAAATGTTTATTATATGTGTATTTTTCAAAAAGGGTGCCTAAACACTTGATAATATAATAATTAAATTCCATTAGAATTGTTAATTTTTAAAATAATATTATATAATCGGACCACGTCTCCGCACAGCCCGCTAGTCATTGCTTCTGATAAACTACGCCGTAGCAATTAGTTTTTGAAGCACTATTGCATGACTGCCAGGCTTCGTTATTACATTCAGAACATTTTATATTTAAGTAAAGGAGTTATTACTTTATTCTCTATTGAGAATATCTTTTATATGTTTTTCATTAATTGGAGTCTACATACGTCTCTGAGGCACTCGACGTTCTCACGGCGGCAGCTGGCGTCTCTAAGAGTAGTCGTTGAGAAATATGTATTCGACAACGACCTAGAAACACAACATGTCTGTATGTATGTCACTGTTGTCGTGTCTATTTCACGACAATTGAAATTAAACTGTGGGAGTTGCAATTACTTAATGCTTCTAAAAATCAATCAAATGTTCTTCTGTTTTAACTTAAACTTATCCCAGTCACTACAATTCGTAACTCTAATAATATTATTATTACTAAAAATATACATTAGTTATTTCAGGATATTTATTGTAATGTACTATGAATGGATAAATTAATACTTTGTTGTCTAGAAAGCTTTTAAAATCAACAATAAAGTAAGTAACAATGAAATAAGTAATTAATGCTGTGTTATTGTTCTTGTATAGAGTGATAATATTTTTATTTTCCATGAGATCTTAGATCAGGAACTATTTATATAATATACGCAACAAATTGACGGCTTTCTATTTTCTCTTTTCTTTTATCTCAAGTTCTTTGTAACTTTTATGATTGAGTTTGATCGTCTTCTTTAGTTGTCATTATACTAATTACTGCTCATATAATAATAACTAAGAAATACTTTAAAAATGTTGTTTTATTAGATCATTTATAATATCATAATCTCTTTGTAACATAAATTCTATACTCTCACACACACGCACATCACCCACACACACTTATGAAATCATAACGAAAAAATATTGTTACCATTGCAATAGTGCAAGCCATTTTTATATAACGGAAAAGCTTACGTTTATCTCGTACAATTACAATTTGTTTTTATATTTTCTTTACGATCCACTACGACTATGAAGCTCTGTTCACGTCTACTATTGTAGTACTAACAGCTTTACAAGATTGACTAAAACCACTGGAACTTAAGCTAAAACATACCTATATGACAAAAACCACTAGAGCCCTTACACCTTATTTATATAAATATTCAACATGAAAAACGTTGATATATTTTAGGTTTGGTTTAGACAAATTTTATCAACTTTTAGTAATTCCTATATATAATGATTAAACATACTTTATACTTTGAAGATTTTAATACGATCTGAATTATTATTATTTATTAATAAATATAAATTATAATATTCTTTAAATATTATATGTTATATTTATTCTCGTATAACAGTTTATATTTTATACTTCTGTATTTAAATATTGAATTAATTTTAATGTAGTGTGGTAATTTCTGCTACGATCAGAAGAAAAATATAGCAATCTGTACCAATATTAACTGTGAAGTGACTGCCATTTAATACTATCTAACTTTAATATCTTTTGTAAATACCAACATTAACATTAACAAAACAGTGTAAATGTACGCAGTGAACGTGCAACACGCGTAAAGAACACAACAACAAAGTGTATTCGGCTTAATAGAAACAATAAGTATAGTGTTATTGGACACATTCGTATTTTAATTTTACTTCTCAATTTAGGTTAAATTAATATTACTCATTAGTCTTTAGACTAGATGGAATTGACATGGTGCAGCCCTGGGGCTGTGATTGTTACCCTCGGGTCACAACCACAAAAAAAAAAAACAAAAACAGTGATGGTGTCTTGTATTTAAGTTAGTTTAATATATAATACTATCTTAAGTTAGGACACTTCCATTACTGGTCATGTAACGCACTGTTTTAACTAGTTCTTAAATTAACACATTATTATTTATACAAATATTTTTGTCTATAATTTTATTTTTAAATTAAAACTATATACTATAATACTAAACAATCCAAAAGAAGTGAACAGGATCACTTGTAAGAAACTGTTCCTACAAGTGAGCGAAGTGATTGAAGTGTTGTAGGTAACTTAAATACTTTGTTGTAATACATGAAACAAATATATATTTTATGATAAATACTCTCTATTTAAATTAAAATAAACAAGGTTTCATACGTTTGAAAACCTATATATCATATCTATAATATATTTGTATCTTTTCCTAACCCTTATACTAGATAACACAAATATACACATATTTTAAATGTAATTTAATATTATTCTTTGTTACCATATTATACCGAATTCCGCAACTGAATCTATTCTCATCGGATATCTTTATTTATATCAAGAATAATATAAATTCCTATACAAGTAGCTTTGGATTAAATCGAGTTTCGGAATTTAATTTAAAATATATGTTTTTTTTTTTAATTTTCTCACACATATTCCTAGTAATCTTTTCATAATTTTCACTTTGTCATTTTAAAAGTTAAAATTATTTATTGAATATCAAGTGTTTATCAATTTTCAATGTTCATGTTACATTTATTTTAAATGTATTTTTAAAGGTGGTGAAGTCAACCACTAGTTTTCAATGAGTAACGTTAATGGCAGCGTTATCTATGACGCTGGTGGGGCCCCAGACACTCGGACATCACAGTCTTGGCTGGCGAGGTACACGTAACGGATTTTTGAATCTAAAAAATACTTTAGAAATAATAAGGAATTCTGATCTAAATAATCAATCATTTAATCCTGGACAAAGGGTAGATGTACATAAATAAAAAACTGCGTCACTTGAGGAATTACTAAGTACATTTCCTAAATGTCTTAATACCTACAGTATTCATTTTTGTTGCCACACTCTCTTGGTTTTATTCATAGAGATATTATATATTACTTTACAACTTCTCTTTATATCAAACTTTTCCTGAGGAATACTTCGATATAAAGAGACTTATTAATACAAATAAATTCCAAAAAGACAATATTAATTATGAAGTAATGAATATGTTATTTAATTTCAGTTGTTTGTTCTTAGAAGTTTGTGTTTCTACACACAGAGATTGAACACATGCTTTTAATTATGTTTAATTAAGTATTGTAATTAATTTACTCTTTATACTTTGATACAAAATAAAATAAGTTGCAAGTTTAATTCTTAAAACAACATTTCATTATACTTAGATTGTACTGTTTTTAAATTTTTTATGACAAAGTTTCTTAACAAATATTTGATAAATAAGAATAAAAGTCGAAAGAATAAGTATTAAAAAGTATCTTTAATTACAACAGACAGACAGATAAGTATTCGGTCTCTACATTTTAAGAAAATGCTCGAATAAAATCGTCTATACAACATGTTTCATAGTAATAGCCTTTACACAGACTGATAGACACTAATGTTGCAATGTAACTTGCTTCAGCTTTTAAGAGAAATAAAGACGAAAGTTACTATATAAAACCTCTATTTTGTAAGTTATCTATAACTATTTATTATGTTTACTTTTCAATCATATAACTTAAAAATACATAAATATTTTTAATGTCCCATATAGTTAACATATACAACGTTTTTGATTCGCGCGCGCTGAGTTATGCTTCTTTACGAAACTTATGCGATCATAATTTTTATTCATAAATAAATACATAAATCATATTTTTTATCAATATTTAACTCTAGATTGATGCGCTCGACTGCGTCGCGAGGCTAACCCCGCTTGCGTGGACCTAGTCTACTTTACTTTATTATGATTAATATTTATAAATTACCTTCTAAGTAATATCAGTTGTTATAGCAGACCCGGTGAATTCCAAAGCGAGTTTTAGTTGATAGTATTAGAAATAGCTACGGCCCTCATGATGGCAAGTTGTCCATTGAAACCGATGACCATAACCTTCTTGGTATCAATTTACAGAAACTAACAGTACTCTTATAAATATCTTGTAGATGATGTAAGAAGTAATTAGTCATTTATAGGGTAGTTATGTATGCATCTATTATTGATGAGTACATAACTACTCTATAACTCCATAGTCTCTGTCTCGTTAAAGCAAAATGATTTCATACTAAAATCTTAAAAGAACTTTTTTATTGTAGTAATTAGACCTCGTTGATAGATTATAGTTTACAAGATGAATAAATATACACTTAAGCAGAATCCATCTGGTATTATACATATTGATTATATTCATTTATTTATTAATAGATAGGCAAGAGTTTTTAGAATCTTTCGGCCTGACGTCTATCCTTCTAAGAAATGAGTCATGGAGATCAAGATATTACAATTTAATGATAACAGTAATACGTAAGATGCTATATTATATTTGTCCGTTAGCAGGCTCTTACGTCACCCTCAGAAGATATGTTGAAGTCTTCCCGCTTTTGCAAAAATAAAACATTTTAGGATATCTCTACAAATCATAATACTATAGAAGTGAAACATGATACATATTATTGAAGAAATTAAAATATAGACAGGAGATTTTTTTTTTTACTTAATACAGAAGAAGATTTTGTTTAGTTAATGCCTCACTTAGTATGACTGAGAAGCAGAACATGTGACACTCTTAACATATATATGTTAAGAGTGTCACATGTGTTGTATTGTATTATATAGTATATTTATTTTTAAATAAAACAGCTCCCACATCCAGAAATGAATTTAATTTGAACATTTCAACACTATAAAATATAGGTACTAAATATTATTTCTCTTATGTAGTGATCATATACAAGCTGTTGTATGACTCGTGAATGTCGGTCAATACCAGCGTACTCTTTGCAATGATAATGAATTAATAACAAAGAGGAGATACAAATTTGTATTGGATGATACTGAGAAATACTAATAGAATAATAAAACTAACAAATAGTTATTTGTACATGTTTTTGACTCTTTACAATTGACCAATGAGAAACATTTATTAAAGACATCAATTCAATCATTAGCTAAGTACATACACTTCAGTGACGTTGATATGTTCATGATAAAGATTTTTTTTTATATAATATATATTTATGTTCAAAAATAATAAAATAAGCTTCTTGTTTGAGAAAAAACAAATAAATATAATAAAATTTATATTTTTATCAATCGTATTTTATGTTATCATAAACACGATATGTATTATATATAACGAATAAAGTATTATCACAAATAAATTAATTCTTTTTCTTTTCTATTCTTTCCTCAGTCGATTCAAGAATAGTAGAGGGTAAATATGGAAATATAATCATTAAATATCAATTATCCATCTGCACTTAGTTAATATTATTGTATTAAACACTTCAATTCTATAAATATGTATTATTTATATATTATATGTGTATTTTTTAGAAAGGGTGTCTAAAATAATTATCAGACAATAGAAACACTTGACAATATAATAATTAAATTCCATAATAATTATTAATTTTTAAAATAATATTATATAATCGGACCACGTCTCCGCACAGCCGCTAGTCATTGCTTCTGATAATCTACGCCGTAGCAATTAGTTTTTGAAGCACTATTGCATGACTGCCAGGCTTCGTTATTACATTCAGAACATTTTATATTTAAGTAAGAGAGTTATTACTTTATTCTCTATTGAGAATATCTTTTATATGTTTTTCATTAACTGGAGTCTACATACGTCTCTGAGGCACTCGACGTTCTCACGGCGGCAGCTGGCGTCTCTAAGAGTAGTCGTTGAAAAATATGTATTTGACAACGACCTAGAAACACAACATGTCTGTATGTATGTCACTGTTGTCGTGTCTATTTGACGACAATTGAAATTAAACTGTGGGAGTTGCAATTACTTAATGCTTCTAAAAATCAATCAAATGCTGTTTTCTTTTAACTAAAACTTAACTCAGCCACTACAATTCGTAACTCTAATAATATTATTATTACTAAAAATATACATTAGTTATTTCAGGATGTTTATTGTAATGTACTATGAATGGATAAATTAATACTTTGTTGTCTAGAAAGTTTTTAAAATCAACAATAAGATAATAATAACAATGAAATAAGTAATTAATGCTGTGTTATTGTTCTTGTATTGAGTGATAATATTTTTATTTTCCATGAGATCTTAGATCAGGAACTATTTATATAATTTTCGTAACAAATTGACGGTTTTGTTTTTTCTCTTTTTTTTTTAACTCAAGTTCTTTGTAACTTTTACAATTGAGTTTTATTGTCTTCTTGATGCTTGTTGTTTTGAGTTACATTGGCTTCTTTGGAGGTTTATATAATTAATTATATTTTTATACGTTTTTTGTAATTATACTCATTACTTACCAAATACCGTTTCTTTTGTACTTACATTTTACTTTTTGGTAAACTAAGAAAGAGCTTCAAAATTTTGTGTTCATTTAAACTCTCACACACATAAAAGCATGCACTGACGCACATGTGCACACACACTCACTTACACAATCGTATCAAAATAATGTTAGTAATATTGAATTATTGCAAGTCATTCTTCATGCCATAAAAAGTAAATATTCACATCCAAAACACTCTTGGCACAGTCCTCACTTCAAAGTGCAAACTAAAATATACTTCTTTTCCTATCAGTAACACGAAATATGTTAATATCAGTTCCAATACGTACTCTCGACGTACTTGAATATGTTGAAGACAATAAGAACTACCCTAAAATGTTATTAAAATTGAATTATATTCTTAATTTCTTCAGTAAAACTTATTGGTATAACATATTTTTACTTTTTTATATATATAAAACTAATTATTTCTTAAGACCTTAAAGACCAGAATAGCTTGACGTTGTATTTTGAACATATGAGTGTGATGTGTGAATTAAGTGACATTTTTGTGATAAATAAATAAATACATACACACGCTCACGCACGTACTTCGCATACACATACTTTTTCTGCGTGTAAAAAACTAAAACACAAATTTATAATTATAATATATATAATTTTGTTGTATTTCCTGGAAGGGTGAGATCTTCTGACACGGATAATTATAAGTCTTCTATTTCATAAGTATATTTCTAATATATAAGAACTCTCATATTTATTTATTCTTTTAAAAACAAAAATATAACTTGTCGTTTAATTTAATAATATTATGTAAGAATTAAATTATTCGTTAAAATTTAAAATACATAAACAAACTTCGTATCTTTATTTCTATGTTGAGGTGTGTGGCAGAGATAGGTCATGCCTGACCCCAATTACACATGGCGACGCAGATGAGATTTAAAAACACATACAGAGTTTTTAATATACTAAAGTAAATAAATACGGTAGTACAGTAGTAAATACATACGGTAAAATAAATAAAAATCAAATTAAACATTTTTACGAATTATGAAAAAAGAGAACAATTTTAATTCAATCACTTTAATTCAAAGCAGGAGTCACTAACAATACTTTTTAATAAACATGGGACATATCCTGCAAAGTGTGTCGAAGACCTTTAACTACATAAGTGGGGGGAAATTAATAAAATAAAAATACTGGAAAGCCTAACCTAATATCTTGGCGAGCTAAGAATCAAGTGCTGTTGATTTTAAATACATATAAAATAAAATATTTATTAATAGGGGCAGGAATTGAATCTGCAACCTCTTTTAAACCGTGCCGTAGTTTGACTTAATAAGCTTCCCTATCCATATTGTCAATATGACAGAGGTTAGATCTATTAGACTTTTTTGAAAACCTAACTAATATTTCTTACTTTATATATGTATTTTTTAATAACATTGACACGAAGAAACAAAAGAAATTAAGCTTGAATTTATCTGTTGATGTCACTTTTAGTATCATTTTATTATTTAATATACAAAATAAAGCTATAGCGGTGAATGTTCTTCTCTTTGAATATTTTCTATGTATGTACTGTTTTATTATTTGTTGCAAGATGTAAACTGCAGTTTGTTATTTATTTATTTATTTATTTATTTTTATATTTTCCACTTTCAATCAATACCAATGATCACTTGTGTACGTCAAATGGAAGTGCCAGGAGGGCCTATTTCAATGCCTTACATATCGAAATAAGCCCTTCTGTAGAGTCACTGTCCAACTTATAACTAAAGCAACGAGGGTTCCAAGCGCGCCCTGGTCTAAGAAGAACCACACAACAAACTCAGCCGGGTTTTTTTTTTTTTGTATTGTGATCACTGTTTCACAAACGTCCATGTCTAGTAAACAATTTACGAACAACTAGAACCATCGCAATCAATTCCTTGTGGAGGCTAAATTATAAAAGCCAATTAAGCAAATAAAATAAAACTATAGTTATGAAACTGAGCCAGCAAGACTACCAGTCACCGCAAGCAGCACCCGTTATATCTTTCGTATTAAGAAAAATGAAATGAAAATACTGTAGTTTAAATGACCACTTCAGTTAAATATTTGATATAAAAGCTTTGTAATTGACTAACATATTGTAGTTTAATTTATTTGTAAACGCAAAATATCAAAGAGAATATCTTATAGAGTTTTAATTCTGACATCGTATTTCAGCGCTATTGAAGTTAATGATGTTATTTTAAGGCTTTTGTAAAAGCATTTCAGGCCCTGTGTTATCTTTGTAAATTAAAATTAGTGGATTGCGAAACTTAACATTTCTTCAACAGATATTTTAGGAATTTCAAAACCTATGACAGGTTTTGTTCTGATTTCATTTCATTGTAAACTGCAAGTCATTTCATGACATTTGGCGCCGAAATGATGAAACCTTTTTATTATATTTTTCTGCAAACCACGGATGAAACTCTTCAAAATGAGAACATATCTGTTTTTATATGTGCATCTATCGTTTCATAGTTGCTGGGATAAAAATCCATTTACGCTAATTTGTATTTATTTCTCGTCTTCAATACCTCTCTTAAGGCAACAATGCACTATTTCATTCCTAGACGTGATGGTGGTTGTAGTGGGTTTTATAGTAACGAGTGTATAATCATCATCCCTCCCAGGAGTTTAAGGTTTTATCTCGTGCGCTAATATAGGAGGCTGTATTTGCTGCCGTGAATGCAGTAGAAATACTAAATCACGCAACACAATTATTAAGACGATGGATTTGACTCGATATATGTCAAGGCCATATTGAAGTAGCAAAAATGATAGTTGCACATTAAAAGCAAAGCGATTATTTATTTATCTACCATATATTAAAAGATTGAAGGACGGTTAGAATATTTATCAAAAATATGTATTATTTATAATTGTTCGTCTGTAGTCAGATAAAAATTATAGGAACTTGCCCGAACGAACCCATTCGCGGTCCTGTTCTTAATCTCGGAGCCAATCAGAATCGTTCTGTGAATAGTTTAGAATTAGTCGACAAATCATAGATCACGAAAATTTCCATACAAAAGATATAGAAAAAAATATATAATATACAATAAAAACATAACATTCCTTGTAATAGCAACCAGCTGGTGTTTGTTATTTTTTTTTAAATACTAGAATCCGCCCGCAACTTCGCCAGCGTGGCCTTCAGTATAGTATAGTTATTATTATTATTATTATTGGCCGCAACATAAAGATTCGATCTTATTAAGTCAAGAGTCGTTGGTGTCCAGTAAAATGGTGTATATTTGAACAAATATTGGAACCAACCTTGGCACTAATTGCACACAGACTGACAAAAGGGTAGCTGTAGAGGAAAAGATTATCGCTTGTCACTGGACGCAAGTCCTTATATTAAAAGTGTGACCAATAATGAATCAAATACCGGAACACATTTTATTTTTATATATTTTTGTTATCTGTGATTTATTGTGTGTAAACACATTTTATATTTGTTTTATCTTTTAACTGCCTTTTACTGTGTAAAATATAAACAATTAAAATATGGTAAATTTTGATAAATTTTGATGAATTTTATCAACGCTTGCCCATTTTTTAACAGTAAACAATTTATATCTAATGATATAATCTCCCTATTCTGTCATTTAGTTTATTGGTCTGTGGCGTCGCGTCAGCGAAAGTCAACGACACGTTGCAACATGTGCAATACGTCAACCGAAAGCTCTTGATGAAAGATAAATGGCAACAATATGGACCTCCGGTAACTGGAAGTGAGTCCTTTGGACCTCCAAAGTATCTGATAAATCTGAAGGAGAAGCCTTGAAATATTTGAATTTCTAGATTTTCTATGTATTAGAATCTGGTAACAAAGCTAGTCTAATATAATTTGTCTTAAAAAGTAAAAAAAAGACTAAAGCATTGTATTGTATTTTTTACATTCATAGAAATATGTCTTAATTAATTAATAATTAATAAGAAAAATAAAACTAGATTCGTCACCTTTTTTTTATAGAAACAATATATCGACAGACTAAACATTACATATATTAATTTATTTTATTTTTTATTTATTTACATACTCTGTCTACATTTAATCTAACACCCTTACTAATAAACATTTTTATAAGCTGAACTTTGCCTGTTTTGTCACTTTCACACTAACGGTTTGCGCCAAAGGTGTGAAAGTGATAAAACAGGCTATGTTATAACGGGTTAAAAAGTACGTTTGAAAAAGTGGAGCATTACTGAAGTGGACTCTACAAAAGGCAAATGTTCTCTCATATATTAAATATGTTACATTTATTTTAGTTTTAAGGTTATTTATAATGGCTTAATGAATAGAGTGGGGAGAGGGGAGGGGATGAATATAGAACTAGTTGGATTTTAATTTAATATATTTAATTTATACTAGTATTATAAATTTAAATTTTTTTGTTCGAATGAATGCGCTAAGCGAAAGTGGAAGCGGAAACCGAAGCGTGAGCGGAAGCAGAAGCGGAAGGAGAAGAAGAAGAGTAAGTTAATAAAAGGAGAAAATAAATCCTATTCACCTCAAAAAGGGGTTCGCTAAAATAAGCCAATAATGGTAGTTCTGTTATGTATTTGTAGCAAAAGTGAATGAGGAACATATACTTATTGTGGTGGTGCCAATTTTTATGCAATTTTTGTCCGACTATATAAGCCTTACATAATATATAACCTTTACGTAGTATATAAGCGTTATGTAATATATCAGCGGTTCTGTAGTATATAAGCATTATATAGTATAATAAGTCTTATATAGTATATAAGACTTATGTAGCCATATATTACTCAATTAAAAATTACATAAAATAGTTAACTAAAGCGGTAATACTTAATTACTTTTTATTTCTTTAAATACGGTTTATCTAAGTAATGGTTTTTTAAAGAAGTATATTTATTATTTTTTCGATATAGGTTTTGTAAATTTACAGCAAGTCATTTAAAATATTAGGAACAATACGGATTCATTCATTCATCATTCATTCATTCATTCATCTTGTTCCATAAAAAATGTTGTTTTTAGGTATAAGAAAAAATTGCACAACTTTCAATAATTCTTAAATTATTCAGCCTTTTATTTTTTATTACAAATGAAGTTTCATTAACTTCGCTTAAAATTTGATAACTGAATCTGTCATAAACATTCATAACATTGCTTTATTTAAATATAAGATTATCATAATTTTTAAATTTAATTTTAATGTTTTTGGGGATTAACAATTTTAAAATTTTATCTGAATGTTATAAATTTCCATTAAATATGTTTGATAAGTTCTACCATAGCTGCTTAGGCCATAATTGATAACAGAATCTGCTAAAACCATGTATATAATCCTCATTATACTGTATTGAACTTTAGATTTTAGTATTAAAAGTTGACAAAAATAGACTGCAACTTAGAACATACATGCAATATGTGGGATTTCCAGTTAAATCTGTTATCAACTATAAGATCAAGATACATATGTTGGTTCACTAAATATATTTGAGGACAATAGCAATAATTAAATTTATTTATATTATTAGGGTCATGATAATAGGAGCAGCGGAAGGTTTGTTTTGTGAGGAATGGACATGAACTATTTTCGTTTTCTGAAAACTTATGACTAGGCCTACATCATGTGCCCACTTACATAGAAGAGTAAAATAATTTTGCATATTAGTTTGAGCTGCTTCTAGACTTTTATGGGCGATTAATATACACGTATTATCGGCAAATTGATACATCGAACCTGTAGTAAACAACAAATACTCCGTGGGACCTATTATGGACCCTTGGGCTGTACATTTAGATGTATAGATCATGTCACTGAACGTGTCACTGAACTATTTTTACTGTTGTGTATCTGTTATTGTGATAATTCTGTAATAAATTTAAAAGATGCCATTTTTTTCTAATTTATCATATAGTATAACGTGATTTAACATATCAAAAGCCCTGCTAAAATCAATAAATAAGGCCAAAACATAATATTTATTGTTAAGTGAACTATTAATATCATCCGTAAACGCACCCAATAATTTTGTTGTACTTTTATTTTTCTTAAATCCGAACTATTTATCGTGTTTTTTTTTATGTGATATTACAAAAGCATTAATTTGATTACACAGAAAACGTTCTATAATTTTATCTTAACTAAATAGTATATTAATAGACCGATAATTGTTATAATCAACACGATTACCTTTTTTATATATAGGTCTGACCCCTATCTTAAGGAAATCGGGGAAATACTTTCATATCCTGGACTTTTCTTGTCATTCATATCTTTTATAATACGTTCAACTCTCATTATTAGCCAGCAGGATTCTGATTGCCCTGTCGGGTGTCATCTCATATGTGGACGGGTCGAGCAGTGGTATTGCACAAGTTTTGTTATTATTTGTGTGCAAAATTATTTGTTAGTTCAGATGTCAGATTAAAGTGTTTAATTAATCTACTATCTATGCAGTTAACTCTGCTTCCCGACAGACTATTAACTATTTCCCATGTTTTTTTTTAATTATTTATTTATGCACCAGAAACTTTTACGACACTTTATAAAATAATAATTTTGTACATTGGATAACTTATCTCTATCAAGAGATCTCTTCGTTTTTCATGTGTTCTTAAAATTATTACGAATTTTATTCTTGATGTATTTATTTTTAATATATTGACAGTATTTATTAGTTTTGTTACTATTATATGTTATACAATAATTAATTTTTTACGTTATTGTTGTATTTACGCCAGATAATATATAGTTCGTCCCCTTTTGGCACGTATAAATTAACCGTCGGTCAGCCCATATACATGACCTTTGTTTTCTATTGTCACAACATGTGTTAGACATCGTCGAGTGGAATTAACACAAATTAACACTTTACTATATTTACTAGTATTTAGCACTTCTTTGCTTGAATACAATAGATTAACTGTACAATAACTTCTAAAAATGTTGATTAAATAACCTTACTAACTACCCTTCTCAAATAATTAACAATCTTAGTCAAATCATCAACTTTAAACACAACACAGTTCATTAATTATTTATAGATACAATTCCAAATAATGAGTACGTTATTAAAAAAATAAATTATGTTATTGATTCTAATTATTTTGGTTAAATCTACCATTTGTTAGCCTTTTTTTCAAAAGACGTACTACTTATGATTTGAATCTTAGTCAAGTCAACTACTTACACAAAATACAAACTATCGTTTACTTTAAAGATTGAAGAATCTGAAATATTAAAATGATAATAAATAATATTAAATATAAAGTGAACCTTACACATGTTACTGTATATTTGCACAAATCATAAGCCATATTAATTTTAATGTATATAAAATTAAGGATTTCAGGGTGACTGAATATAAAACATTCCGACCAATCCACCTCTAACAACATAGATTTCAATTTATTATAATTTATTTACTATACGCCCATTAGAAGAGTAGGATTCACTATCAGTACAAAGCGCATCCAGAAATGCACAACCGGTTACAGGTCAGCTGGTGCGATGTCAACTACCGAGCTAAGTATATCATATTTATTTATTTAATTATTCATTGCACTTAATACAAAATAATGCACATAAGGGGGGTTAATTCTACTAAAACATTCTCTACCAGCCAACCTAACGACGTACAGGAGTGCTCGGGGCACCCTCATTCGGGGGGTCTCGCCGGGGCGTCACGGTGTGTGCTAACGCGATCCCGTGACGTCCCATTACGGCGCAGAGGGCAACCGTTGGTTTTTTAGTGGGTAGCCTTAAAAATGGCAGCATCCTCTATGCTGCCGGGTAGTCCCACATTACCCCCGGTCGTCACCCCCTGGGCCGACGGGGTACCCGTAACGGGTTTTTCCAACGAAAAAAAAAAAACGAAAAAAAAAAAAAAAAAAAACGACGTACAGGAGAGATAGGCGTGCAAACAAAAAAAATAAAAACATAAAACAAAATAAAATATCCACTAAAGAATTCTAAACATAAATAATATATAAAATAATACATAACTATAATAATAGAACTTTATATAAATGTGACTTAGCTTATCATATTTATGTACATTTCTTACGAAAAAATACATGATTGAGTTATTTTATTACCATATTTTTCTATTCGGGTGTACTGATGTGATTCACACTGAAGACCCGAGTTACTTAAGAATTTAAATTGTGGTTTACAGTTGTGCTTTGTTTTTTCTTGCTTTGTGTTTCCTTAATTCAGGATAATATCATAATATATGTAACTATTAAATAAATTAACTTACGATGTTGCAAAGTTCATTTATAAATCGGTCCTTATTGCTCCGCGGCACATACGCCTATCTTATTAAGATTGTTTATTCTTATATCTCCAGTAATTCATTCGAATTCTTTAACACACACTGATTTTTGTAAATGTAATTGATTTATGAATATATATTAACAATCCCCTACCCTTCCATTTTGTTCGTAAATCAGTAATTAAATCATAGTTCTTTAAGGAATACATAGATGCCATGTTTTTAATATTTACTTCAGATAGTTTTATAATTTGAATTATTTTAATGGAGTTATATACAATGTATTGCAATTGTGCAAAGGTTTTTTGTAAGAGATTGTATATTTACATGAATAAATAATAATGAATTATAGGAGTTAGATATATTATCGACAAAATCGTTCCATTCATTATGGTTAATTTCAAATACATTTTGATCTATATTAACCATTAAATAAAATACATTGGAGCAGTTAGGTTAAAAATACGGTTAACATAAAGATAATCATTCTGTACTACTAACAGTTGCTGTAATATTTACTATATCTTGTAGTGAGATAACTGATATAGCTTTTCCTTTTTCACTTTTACGAATAAGAACAGATCCATTTTTGTACCAGATATTTTTAAAGTGATTTTTGAATTCTTCTTCAGTCTTCTAGAGTGAGTAAGCCGTAGCCGGAGTGTACTCACATATATATTTTATTATTTCTTTTCATACCGATGCTTGATCACTTTCTGTTGAAATAATACAATTTTTTACGGATTAAAACTCGCGTATAAGACACTTACATCTCGTCTCGTTTTCGATGATGAGGATCGGGTTTTCTTCTTCCTATAGCGTTTTCTTCTTATTATAAGTGGTCATAATGTTGTCGGGATTTTCATGAATAGCCTCCGCAAGGTTTTGTACTGTTGTTTATATTTTCTTGCGCTTCGACACCAACCATTTCTAGTTGATTTGACAATCATTTTTGTTCAAGCTGATTTGTTTTAATTTTAAGCACTTCGTATTATAGATTCCGATTTTTATTGTTGTTTTTTAGATACATACATAAGTATGTTAGAAAATTTTCCGTATTTTCAGTAGTGGTGGTTTTAGAAAACAATCATAAAAGAAATAAACAAAAGTGTCAATAATATGTCTATCTTGAAAAATAGTTGAGGACAGAGGTTGTGTTTGCACCTCGCTTCGCTCAATCTGCTAACACATAACGAAATTTTGCGAGCGCAGAAGTCAAAATTAATTTTTGGTTCGCGCTTCTAGTTTCTTTCACTTCCTGACTTATAATACAAAGAGTTTCATGGGTCTGGCTATTTGCAGTTGTTCCACAGTTTTTTTCTGCACTAAAAAGTTTACATCGCCATCACCTTCCGGTAAGATACATGACAGATGGCGCTTCGAACCTTCCTTGCAGACCTTACATTTCCAATCTACGGAGTCAGTTTTAGATAGCAATGTCAAGTGTTCATCGTAAATGTTTGCACATACACCATGCAGCCATTTACTACACTTTCCACATTGTAATCCTGGCGACTTTTTGTTAATTAACTTAGCACATGTAAAACATTTAACCTTAGTTATATTTTTACGTGCGGGTAGATTCATATCTACTCTATCCATCTATCCATCTATCTATCTATATATTCGTAGTTCTCATGAACTACGAGTGGGAAGAGTATACGTAAACACGGCAACGATGCTTTCGAACGAATGTGTACCAAATAAATGATAATTAATATTAATAAATAAATTATTATTAATTACATAACAAATGAATTCATTAAAAAATATTTATTTTTAATATGCTATACTAAAAAGTATACTGAAAAACAAAAAAAAAAAAAACTTTTTTATTATCCAATTAAAAAATAATAAAATTATTTAAAATCGTTTTGAATTAGTATTTATTAACATTTTAAAATAATTTTATATAATTTACAGATATATATAAATTAAAATATATATTTTTTAAAAAGCTGTAATATTTAATTCTTAAGCTTTTAAAACTTTCATTATTCGAAATTTAAATATAGTTTTCTTTTTAATATGGCCCGCATGAAATTGTAATTTCAAATATTTTTAATATTAATAATTTATTTGAGTTACAAAGAAGTATTTAAAAAATATTTTATTATAATTTTGCATTTAATTTTGATTTTGCGATATGAGATTGAAATATATTTTATTATCGGAGTGGTACAAAGATTGGGATTACATCAACAGCTGTATCTGGGTGAGATTTGAGATATAACAATATCTTCTTTTTCCTTATATTTTATATTATTTAACAATAAAAATATTTTTTCTTTAAAATACTAATATTATGAAGCGGAAAAGTTTGTTTGTTTACACGCGCTAATCTTCGAAAGTACTAGACGGACTTCAATTCTGTTTTCTAATTGTGATAGACAGGTTCATGAGAAAACTATATGTACATATATAGCTTTGCTTTTAGTTATCTTATTTGTTTACTATAAAAAAAAATCCTTCATTCGCGAGTGAAATCGTGAGCAACAGCTAGTATAGTACAAAAATACATACTTTTTTAAGAATCCCCTTTTTAAATTTATTTATAAGTATGAAACTTTTTTATCACAAAGCTATGTTATTATTATCACTATACATATTAATAACTTAAAACGTTAGTATTATTATTTAGATTTAATAATAAAATTTTTAAAAAATTAATTATTTTTAACCTATAATATTATACATATTAAAATCCTAAGATAAATAAATTTATATATGAGAATTCGATTTTTTAATGAATGAATAACTTATAATTATTTAATACAACTTATTTGTGAATATTAAATCAAAGTATCGCTACCTACCGGATATAATTTTAAACTAAAGTTTACTTAGAAAACCACACAACGCGCTATTTGATTTTAGATATTCGCTAAGAGATGGCGCCATAGTACTTATGATTTACTAAATGTATTTCTTATATTGACTTTAAAAATGTGTATTTGTATGTATAAAAAAAATACCATAATTAAATAATTTTTTAATTCTACAAGAAAAATAAACAATGATTTACTTTATTAGTGTATAGAAAGAAAAATACTTACTATTCTAAATATTATTATTATTCTATTTAAAAGAAGAAATATTGACAACAATATAACAAAATGGCAGTAAAGATATTGAGCATATTCCTAACATATTCACCGAGCGTTTATTTATAACATGTAGTAGGTATATTTTCGAGTTGTTTGCACAAAAGTCGTGACTCGGAAGGGTCGAAGAAGCTGTGGGAGAATTCAAACAGATGTCTGTTAAGTATTAACAGTTCAGCAGATGTGCTATCAATCATATATGTTTTGGGAATGGAGTAGTTTCATCTCGGACATCACAAATGTTTGTATGAAACCATCTATAAATTGCTCATGATAATATCAATATTTGATAGGTATTTAGTAAGTAATAAGAATGGTTATTTACAGAATGATATGGAAGGTTTTAAAGTATCTCATAATGTGTTAATTATCTCCAAACTCGTAATTCGTAAAGAAAGAATGGTAGTATGTAGCTAGGAGCATAGAATTAGGACATGTCATAGTTTTGTAAATAAGTATGGAGTTATGACGTTTTCTATTAAATAGGTACACGAATTGTATTTTTAATATGCTGAACGAGAATTGACGTGAAATGAGTGAACTGAGCCCCGGATCACCGAACAAATAAGTTGGGATGACGCCGAGACCGGGGGGCCCGGGAGCAATTCATTGATCCGAACCCCTCTCGGCTCAGCGACAGGGATGTACAAAGGAGAGCCCGGCTATAGCTACTACTCTCTCGCTCATTCACTGTTCAGCCATTTAATAAACAATTATTATTGAATTTTTCTTTATATTTGCATTTGTTTTCAAGTTTTTGTCGATGTTATTACCGGATATCAAATATGGCACAAAATATATATAGATATGTATATGTTTTGCTATCAATATAAAGATATTTTAAATCAGATGGCAACTATCACGATGTTTGTACAACTGGATTATATGACAGTTAGGACTTTTTATAATAATATTTTGAATTATATGTGACATTGTACATATACACTGGAATCAAGTTTTGGTATAAACAAAGTTGTAACTACGAGTGAATCAGTTTTTGTTGCTAGTATTTGACGCGATAGACAAGGATGGCATGACTCTCAGTTAAGAAATCCCGGCAACACTCGGAGATTCGTTCCATCTCTTTCATGTAGATGGCGGATGGCATGGGTTCGTTGAGTCGCCACGCGTGCCCGTTCGTTGTTGCACATCGACGTCAACTGCTTTCAGTGCTATAGCGCGTTCCTCCGCGCTACATCTACATAACCTAAAATTTTATAATTTTGGTTAACATTCACTGTCTAATATTATTAAATACTCATGAATACCTCGATTTTATAATAGTTGTGGTGTGGAGTTAACGCCCAGTCGTCTGGCGTTCACTTAGTGTATTTTGTGCAACATAAAGTAAATATAAACGGCAAGCTGTGGGGGTCAGGGGCCTTTTTTTTGCCGCCGCAGGGGATGTACTATCCTGTGAGTATTTTTACTTTATCTCTAGCGACGTCTGCAAGTCTTTTTAGATAAAATAATTCTTAGATGGCTAAAAAAAGATTACCAAAACAAGTTTTTATATAATTCTATAGCGCATGGCGTTGTTTGTAAAATAATTTGTGTTACATATCATTTATTTCAACTGATCAAACAAATATAATAGTAGTTATACCTAAAGATATTAAAATATTTCAAACAACAACAAAAATAATTATAAACTGGAGTGAAGTTGCAGCATTTGTTATTAATAGTACAATAAACTCATTAGTCATTACTAATTATTAAATGTTAATTTCTTAATACGACAATCAATATAATGACCATAATAAAATACGCAGTGAAATAAAGTGGCTTCAGTTTACTCCAGACAATTCATTGTTGTGACATTGAACTGTGAATGAATCTATTGTTGCTATTCTCCTTTGATGAAGGAAAATTTACGTATGCCTAAAAGAGACAAAATAAAATCGGGAATACTTGTTGTACACACACGAACACAAGTTATGTATGTATTGTAATACATATTGTGATTTAAACACTAAGGAGAATAACAATTTTATATTATTAAGTTTTTAATATCAGGAATGGAACATTCAGCATTCATGTCCGATATCTATTTCGACAGACAAACAAACAATACACAACATATATTAATTGTTTAGATGTTATTATATTATATGTTATACGAAAAATGTTTTAACCACGCAATGTATATCTGATAAATATATCAAGTATTATATATTTATGTTATAATACTATTTGAAACTTCCGTGCTGTTTGTCGTGTAATAATATATTTATAAGCTGGTTAGGTTTAGAGAAATAATTTAAATTATTTAAGAAATATTTTTTAAAGGGGTACAGGGTTTTTACCACTATATTTTAAAGTAATATTACAATAATGTTATTTTCCCTTTTCATTTTATAAAATAAAAATATTAAAAATTCATCTTCCTTTTGTGGAGTGTGTTATTAGTTAATTACTCATCTAAAAACTAATTCTCAAAAATTAATATTATAGTAATATTGAAGCAACTTTAAACTATGATAGTTTTAAGAGTTCACGGTAGGTTACGATTCCATACAAAATAAAGTTTTTATGACCATCGTGAATAACGTATCAATAAAAACGTGTGTGTTTTTAAATTGGCCGTTAATTCTTTGACCGACTGCCCTATTCTTTTATAATAAAAAGTCTTACAATTATATGATACTTTGAAAGGTATGACGCAGCTTTTGTAACATTTAGATGAGTAAATTGTTTAGTAGCAGAAATATGTAAGGTTGATTATAGTTAGACTGACTAACTAACTGTAAAATTAAAATATTGATAAAGTAGTAGATTAAAGGGCAGTAAATGTGTTAGGTTGCATATAGTTAACTGACTGACTGACTAACTAAAATTAAAATAATGATAACAATTGTAAACTTTGTAATAGTAACGAGGTGACTTGACTCGTTTCAATCTGTTCGCATTGCGCCATGCACTCAAAAATACATTTACGTGAACTGGCAGAGCGAGGATTTTAGCCTCACTTCAGAACCTTTTATTGTCGAAGCTAGAGAGGATCAGCATTAGAGTTCCTTTGGCAGATTAAAAATACGTTTCTTAAAAAAAAAAAAAATAATTAATTGTCTTTTGTAAAGTTTGTTTTATTAGCGTTGTCTATTTTTGTAATATAATAAATTTAATATGTTAAAAAAATTGCGATCAGGAGATGAGATGAGAGAAAAAGTGAAAGAGAGAGAGGAGAGGGAGTTACGTTTCTCGGGATATGTTAGTCAAATACATATATTTGCAAATATTATTATATTTAAGAGGAAGTTTTTATATAAACAAATAAAGTTATACTTAAAACCAGTATTAATATAAACATGCATTGTTGATTTATAGTCTGTGGCTTTTGAAGTAAAATAATAAGATGTATATTGCAAGTCTTAGTCTCCGAATTGCTTTTACCGATAATTAAGAAATGTTTAGGGACTTGCTGTAATTTATGAGAATTTACCAGATGTTTTTACGGGACTCTAAAACGAGATCAAAGAAGAGTAGCTCCTTTGAGATTAAGCAAGTTAACAGATTATTATTTGAAGTGATCTCTTCATTTTAAATTGTTCGAATATTCTATAACTATATCACATATATACTATAACTATATTGACATATTCTAAATTTGAATTTACAGTTAATTCTGGTACAGAACAATAAAATGCGTTTATTTCTTTTTTTTTTATTTTACTCCTCCCCTAGAGAAATAATCTCTGTGTCTGTGGGGGTTTTACTAACAGAAATAACTTACACCAATAACACCCATACTCGAAACAGCAATCTGTAGTTTAAAGAACTGTCCCATATGGGAATCGAACCCACGACCTTTGGCTTAGCAGGCAAGGGCACCAGCTACTAACCGCAGTATATATGTATGTCTTTTAAAATTGAGATCTCCCATAACTACGTCATTTAACATTTATATTTTTAAGGATTTGAATGCATTAACATTTTTTATTATCATTTTTCTTATTTATATGTAAAACTAGTATTGATTTTTTATATATTATGTCATATATTATTAAGACTTTTTTGTTTTTTTTTTTGTATAAGTACGTATTAAATTTATTTTAAGTAGCAAAAAAGTAGATATCAAAGCAAAAATGTTTCATTGAATAAAATATTCATGAAATGTTTAATCAGCTTCAGCTGCTGCATATTATTGATTGGCAGGTATTATTACCGTATTTTAAGATACGCTGGTTTCCTTACCATATCATGGATTGTATCTGGAGAATGGCCAGAATATACTGTGATCAATAGATACGTTACTTTTTGTTGGAAATTTCCGTTACTCCATCAGTCAAGATGATGAATGGGGTTTTTGTGGAACTATCCGGCAGCTAGGATGCCATATTGATAGCTACCCAAAACCAAGAGTTGCTTTTGAAGGTTCATCTTCTTAGTGGGATTCCACGGGATTGTTTACACCTTCACCGTGACAAAGATCAAGATCAATCCTCAAATCCGATAATTAAGTATTTATACGATCTTACCAATTAGGGGATACGGAATGCAATCAATTAACCTTTATTTCAAAGTTAATTATTTAAAACTAAAAAAGAGAATATATTTTTTGTCAACGAGATGTGAATGTTCCTATCTAATAACTAAACTTATCTATACTTCAGATATATCCCAATTGGACTTATTACTATTTATTTTAGTATACATATATTTTATATATAATTATCCGGCTGTACTAAATACTATAGAAAATTCCAGAATCGCGGCGTGAAGTGTTCACCTTAATATTTATATGAGTACATATAATCTTTAAAGCTAAAATATATATATATACCTTTAATCTTTAATATAAAATTTAACAATCTTGTAAGCGGATTTCGCTTTAGAGTATACTTGATATGTTAATTATACTTCTGGTTTTTTGCACATTTGACATTTTTAATATTTATATCCATGAGATATTTTTGTGTTTGTTATTCTCAACTTGTTTTTATCTATTGTTCTATCATAAGTATGCGATGAAGGATTCAAAATGTGCTATATATGTTTACCAAAACAATAAATAACTATATGTTTAAATAAATTCCTTTTACTTAAAATTAAGGCTAAAAAAATTTATTACATATAACAATTTATCAGAGAACCCGATTTAATAAATTTAACAATTAAAAAAATATTTGATTACACACTTTATCTTTAAATTACACCCTTTTAGATAAATGATGACTGAACAAAACTCTGAGGCAAGTTTTGTATTTATATATATGGTATATAATAAACACAAAATGAACTAAACATATCAAATATGTTATAGAGTACTTTCTAAAATATAAGGGACTGTGGACGGACAGACAGGATTTTTCGTTTTTTTTTTACTACCACCTTGGGACCACCCAAGGTGGTCCAGCACCAGAGCACCTTGAGCACCAGCTCAAGACAGCAGTCATCAAGTTTTTTTTTGAATTTGGTTGTTTCTTATGGCTATGTATTAACTGACTAACTAACTATGCTTGAATTATCAAGCTTAAAATAAACTTACTTCGTACGTTGTTTTAATATCAAATGAATTAATAGCAATAGGCTAACAGGTAATTGCGAGACTTGCCGCAAGACCAAGAACAAGACCAGCTGTATTGGAACAAGACTAAGTGTGGTCTTATTCTTGCATTTAGGCAACACTTATCATCATCAAAATATGCTATAAGTTCTCTTACTTATGTTAATATTTTTTGCCGTTATAACTATTGCAATGATACCTACACTTTCACTTGACGATCTCGTTGATACCGAGTCGGTTTTCGGAGTCAAGTTCTCAAAAACTATATAGAGGGAGAGGTGTTTATGTTCTTTCTCTCTCAGTTCTTCCCTATTCACCCTTTCGTTATTGTTACCGCTTTTCTTAGCGCCATGCTCAAAAGATACGCTCAGAACACAGAAAACGTATAGAAGAATGTCCCCTGGCAACTGAATCCGTCCCCTGTCACATTATTCGACAGGGGAATGTTTAATTTAACTTAATTGGATTGTATTATAAAATTTAGTTATTTGATTCTTCTATAAATAGAATAACAATTGTTATAACAAAAAAATATTTGAAAATAACTCTTACCAGGTGATTTTTTGCCTTCTTTTTTTAAAGAAACGTTCTCGTCACTTAAAATAAGCCTCCAGGTGCTTTTGACCGCAATCGTAGGGATTTCAGCTTGCTTTTTATTATATCTCAACAGCTGCAAGCTGCATCTAAAAATAACTGAATCAAAACAATAAAGGAAAAAAAATGTCTCCCGTATTTTTTAATGTAAACAATGACACAAAATGCCAGACAAAATGAGAGTATTTTTGTATTTAAATTTTCGTGATATATTATTAGTATTATATATAATTATTTGTACTCACGTTAATACTATAAGAATTTGGATTTGCGTAAACAGTTCATGGATTTAAAACTGTCCGCAAATTCCGACAGTATAAGCGAGTGCTCTGTTTTGTCACTTTCACACTAATGATTTAAGTCAAAGGTGTGAAGGTGACAAAACTGAATATGTTGCTGGGGACAAATATTTTTATAAATAAGGTAGTTTAATTATAAACAGGTGTTGACAACTATTTTTCAATTATACCAACAATTTAGTCGAGACTGAGTCATTGTCTTATTTATTTTAAATTGTTTTATTATTGTATTGGTGACACGCCAAGGGACTTAAACATTATACAAACGTTTATATTAACTAGCTGTTACTCGCGGTTCCACTTGTTGGCGAATGATTTTATTTACTATTAGGATAACTAAGATCAGTAATCATGATAGATATATATAAATGCATTCTTCACGAACCCACCTATTATAATAAAAAAAAAATTTTTTTTAGTTTTTTCTAATTCTACCTAATAATTTCGCAGATTATTGCATTTAAACAAACAAACTTTTCTGCTTTATAATATTAGTATAGATAAAATTAAGGTGTTTCATAAAGAAAAAAGAAAGATTTGACTATATTATATAGTATATATCAATAGACGTATTTTTCAAGTGTATTGGTCATACACAATGAATCGTCTAGTTCGCTGAGAAATGTGAAAATAAGCGCAATTAAAACGTTTACTGATATTTTATGTAGATTGTATTTATTACAAAGATATGTTATTATATTTAGTTGTATGTTTATATTCTCTTTATGTTATTTATTTATATTAATTTTTATTGCACAAATTAACTAATTTTGTACAACAATCGAGCTTAATGCTAAGTAAGCATTCTTTGTCAGCCAACTTTAAGATGTGCAAGAGATAAGAGATAACGTTTGTAGGTGTGCAAAAAAAAAACAAAAAAAATCGTGTTTTGACAAATTTTAATTTATACAAATGGACAGCAATATAATTTTAGTATATAGTTAATTTTTACGCATTGCAAACAATAGCAAAGGAAGTGAACAGTTTTACAATTGAGAGGCTCAAGGTGAACTCGATGCAGCCTATAATAATTCAAATTATTCACATACCGCCCTTTGTCCGTATTTAAGGTTCACGGACGAGAATGCTTTAGTTAGCCGGCTACCTGTGCCCGGTAACAAACTGCTAGTTAGCCGGCTACCTGTGCCGAGCCCAAACTGTTTAGTTTTGTAATCAGGTATCTATTGTTTGAAAATTCCGAGAAAACTATTCAAAATACAAAGTTTACAAAATGGCCCTTAAAATTTTAAGTGATTTATTAGTTGCAAAGAATTCAATAAAGGTAGTTTTTGGGTTCGTTGTCAAATAATGAATCTTTTGAATGTCTTCGTTGTAACGATATTTCAACCTTATAACATATTGTATTATTTTAAATTTGCTACAAAAAAAAGAACAAGCACGCTGAGTTTTTCTGTGGCTTCTCTTTCTTTCTTTCTATCATTCTTTTGTTCATTCTTTGACTATTTGACTATTAGAAATAGTGTATAATCCTAATAATAGCATATCGTAAGACAAAAATTATATATTTTTGAATATCATACTTGCCTATTATGTATTTATTATTTATTTGCTCTGTCTAGGTGACTGATTTGTTTTATGTAAGATGTACATGTAACGGATGACCTGCTGGTACTCTTTTCTGATAAAAAATAAATAAAAACTATAGCGAGTTGCAACGAAAATAAAGCGAGTTTTTAAATTCTTATTAACAGCTCGTTATCCGAATAGTCGGTCTGACAATAATCTAATGATGAGAAACCCTTTATGGTACAATTAGTGTTAGCATTTAAAACTATAATAGATTGTAAGATAGATAAATAAGATTAAATATTAAGAAGTAATTATTGTAGTTTATAGGCAAAATGATACATACCAGAGAATATAAAACAAAGTAAAACAAAACTACACAGACCCAATCAGGGATATAGCGAATCCCTCTATTTAAATATTAAAATAAATGCTATCAAGAAAACTTTGACAAAGTCAAAAGTGCTAGAACGTGGGGCTCGCAACCATAAAAAAAAAGCGATAACCGTTATTGTACCTCTATAGTTTTGATGTTTTTCTTCTCCTCTTTCTCTTTCTGTACTGTACTGTATTGGTCAATACCAATACCAATGGTATGGGTGCCACAAGTAGCACGTTTGAAAATTTTGATGGCACGCACAAAAATAAAATTATTTTTTTAAGCTATCTTTTTTGATAGAAATGAATTGAAACTTATTAATCTGCATTTAATTTTTAATTTTCGCTGTCAATTTATAATACTGAATACCTATTTTAACTAGAAGCGTCATATTATACATTTCATTAGATAAAATTTAATTGTGGCACGTTACCTATTAAAAAAAAAATCTTTTTACTTTGTGGCACGGACATTAAAAAATGTTCACCATCCCTGTTATATGACATATCCAACACATTGTATATTAACAATAGCATCAGTAATATGACTAAATGTCCAGTAAATGTAGTAATTATACCTTGTTGGTATCAACCATGCGTGATAGTGACCTAAGTCTACAATTACTGTTCAATGTATAAGATAAAATGCTCCTATTATATGAACTTTCTATCTAAGAACTTCCTATACGGAAAGTCGTTTCGCATTAACTTCTAGAATGCTTAAGAGGACGTTACATGAAACATACAGGACGATTATATGCAACAAAACAATTTTTTTTATTATTTTATATTATATGCAATTTTAATTGTTTTAATATTTCTTCTAGTTTTTTAATTATTTAGTAAGAATTGTATTGTCCAAATTTTTTTTTCTATCTCTCCCTCCTTTTCTTTCTCTCTATCTCTCTCTCTTAATTTCTCTTTCTTTTTAATCATTATTTTTTTAATAGTAATGATTGTTATTCAAAATGGTAACCCCAAATATTTTGTCTCCCTCTTTCTTTTCCTCTATTTACATCTCTCTTACTTTCTCTCATTTTAATTAAAAGTACTTTGATAATAGTAATGATAGTTATTCAAGGCGGTAACCCTTCTAAAGGGTGCAATAAGGTCATTAAACTTTTTATGCAATTATAATGCTTTCTATACTTGTGATAGACCAGGTGTTTTATGCTAATGAGAAGCTTGGAAAATGTTCCCTTTGATTCTCAAATTAACCGGTCGTTTCGTCCTACTTTATGTATGAAATGTAATAATATTAAACACGTCTGCCCATGTATCTTGGTATGTGTTATTATCTAACCGCAATACTACATTCAAACCAAAATACACCAATGAAGATCTATAATAGATTATACACCAAGAATAATATGATAGTCTCATGATGCGTAGCTGATTGATTGATTGATTGATTGATTGCTTGATTTAATCTTCAGAATGAGGTGGACAAAAAATACTTAAGATAACATATTTTATTAAATTTTCTGAAATATGTAGGAGCCTCTATGCTATATAGTTGGTATTTTTTTTTATTTTTTTTTATACTACTTAGAAAAAACTGTGTCTTTGAAGGTTTTACAAACAGTAATAATGGACACGAATAATACACAGACTCGAAACACCAACCTGTGTGTGTCTAAAAATCAATCAAACAACTGTCCCATATTGGAATCGAACCCCCGACCTTTTGACTCAGCAGTCAAGGTCACTAATGACTAAACCATTCGATCGTCAATTTATTTTGTTCCAATAAAAAATAATATAGTATTAAAAGTATTGTTATTTATTATAGGCATAATATTAATATAATTGTTATACTTGGTACAGGCGCAAATACTCTTTTCATTTGATGGGGTTCTTATCACAAAAGCTTTCAATGGTTTTGCTATAATTCGTTTTTCGGATCCCGTCTCGTTTTAATGGCGGCCCTATTGTGTACGCTTCGAGAAAGTTACAAATTAATTTAATGTTTCAACACAGCCTGGTCGGGACTGTTAATGAATTACCTATTTTGTATGTAGGTAAAAGTATACTGGATATACAAGTTTTAAAAGCTTTGGGCTTTTCATAATAATTAGAGGTCAAAATATGCTTGAACTTTTTTACAAGTATAAATATTTTTATTGAAACTGTGGTATCTACATTATATACATATTTTATTTCATTGCTAGATTAGCTTGATATATATATATATATATATTAATCTTTATTATAGACAGACAAATCTATATTCAAATAATTGATATTTATTCACTTTGTGTAATATCTATATTTCCGAGCATTCTATGTGACATTCAGTTGTATAACAACAATATCGTGGCACAATGCCAAAATTCCACGGGCCCCCCGCCGTAAGGGGCCCCGATCTGAAAAGACCGTAAACATACGTCAAGTAAAGGCCCCATCCGGTGAATTTGTCACCGGTATCACACGGAGCCTACCTCAACAAAGACCACCAAGAGAATAATTATGCCTTCATAAAATTCAAACGCGTTTTTTATAACATGTATCACAAATGGTCACTCAAAGTTATAAGGATATTTCGTTGAACGAGAAGCAAAATATATATTTATACCTGTGAACTTATTATTATCCTTATTTTTAATCTGTTTTTAATTTATGATATAAAATGTAGATTAAAAAACATTGCTTCAAGTTTTAAGGTCAAAATAACAAAAGCCTGAGGGAAGGTTGTGTTTCATTAATAAACCTGAAAAAACATGGCTCCTCAGTTAAGTACGTAACATGTTATATTTTATCGTTTTGGGGCGTGATCCTTTTGTTATACAAACAAATTTTCAACTTGACAGGAGTTACGTCAAAATTATACCAGCCGTGACAAATGTGATATATACAGTCTGAACTGAACTCGTATATTCATATTACCATCATATTTGAATATACTTATGGTGAAAGATGTCTTATTTTAAAATACTGAGCTTTACCATACATACATACATACATACATACATACATACATACATACATACATACATACATACATACATACATACATACATACATACATACATACATACATATATTCATAGTGACATAGTACACCCGGTGAAATGAGTGACCCGCCTACTTTCTTTGTGTACAATTTTTCCGGTACCGATGTTCATTTGTCTTTGTCACATATCTACGTATTTGTTAAAAGGTTCAGTAAATTACCTAGATTAAAATTTTACATTTTTAATTATGTTAGTATTTTTCTTTTAAATTGCTATTAATTAAAAATATGTGAGTTCACGCCGCGATTACGTTCCGAATAAACTCGTTTGGGTTCGTGACTAGTCGGGTATATTCGGATACTATTTACGTGTGGGATAATGTATAATAATAATCGTGGATCAGGAAAGTTAACAAAAATAATTGAGCGAAGCTCTCTATGAGAGACTTTTCTTGCATACTTTGTGCAATCAATCAAAAATGGTATATTGGAAAATTTCAAAATTTTGCACACTGATAGACATCAGTCAACACATACCGAGATTTTGAGAGCATAGGGAGTCAAAATTAAGGTCTGGTTCGCGCTTCTAGTTATAAAATATTTAATAGTATTTTAATATGTTATTACTTATAACCACTCATTTTGTTTACTTCCTCAATGATTTTGGTTTGCGGTTTATTCTACTATTATGAGTGTCTTAGCTTAGAAACACCATGGAATAACGGTACTAATATTTAAACTTACAACAGTAAATATATACAGGTATATATTTTTTAAACTGTAAAAAATATAGACCTGTATATATATATTTACTGTATATACCTGTATAGTTCTATTTAAAGACCTATTTAGACTAGTATTTTTTATGAATTTGGATGTTTTTTCTCCATTCACTCAAAATATAGGCAAATGCCATGATTTTAAAACGATTATAAATTTTTTAAGGCTTTTTAAAAGAATTTCTTCATTTTAATGGGGAACGAACATTTCCAAGGAAATTGAATTTTTGGAGAATAAAAGAATGTTTTAGGTATAGAATTTCGAGGACTGGTATTGTGAAATGGACGACAGAAGTTTTGCTCACGAGAGTATTCAAGTCCTTGGTAAAAATAACTTTTGTTTGCTATAGGTAAGAATAAGAAAACCGCTGGAAAATACTGGTTTATTATAAATGTATAAAAATATGTTAGATTATTATCAACTTCTAGACATCTTGGCAGTGTTCCAAAACTGTCTCAGATTAAAGTTCATCGCTATAGTATCAAGGTTTTTTTTTATTTTTTTAAAAACAACTTCTGTACGAGAAATAATCTCTGTGTCACAAACAGAAATAACAGACCATGACACTCAGACACAAAACAGTAACCTGTCATACAAACCTCTACTCCGTGTGGAAATCGAACCCACTAACCTTTGGATCAGCAGGTAGCTTCTAAACCACTAAACCAATCGGTTGTTAATGACAGCGATTCAAGTACATAATATTTATAATTTGTACCAGGGATGGCGAACCAGTGGCACAGTTGCCACAAGTGGCACTTTTGAAAATTTTGATGGCACGCACAAAAACAAAATAATTATAAAACATTGAGTGATAAAAAATATTTGAAGACGAATTGTTGTTATTTGTCTATTTAATTACAATTAGGTATAGTTTGACCACGCTAACATTTCGAATGAAATTTTATGGCGGCAGGTTATTTATTTAATAAACATTTTTTTTACTTTGTGGCACAGATGTCAGAAAAGGTTCGCCATCCCTGATCTATATTAATTGTTATAAAGCCGAAGATTTATTTGATTGTTTGTTTAAACGCGCCCATATTTAAAAAAAAACTGGTTATGATAGGCAGGTTGATACAGAAGTCTATCTATATCTATAGGCTATCTAAATCTAACATTACGCCACTACTCTTAGTTAATTTAAAAGGATATAAAATTGTTAATTTACGAGTGGAACCGCGAGACACGGCTAGTGTTATATATAAGTGCATCTTTAGCAATGATTCTATAGACTACTCTTAGAAATAACGTAATATATAGGAAGAATCATCGAAGGTAGTTTACTTTTTACTACCAACAGGCCTACAAATGAACGTATTGACTCATAATAACCTATTATTACTGTACTATATTTTTGATAGCTTGCAGCAAATACTCTTATAGTAATATTACATTTGTAAATAATATAATCTCGAGAATAAGTATGATTTGAAATGCATAAGTACATTAAAACAATATTATTTTTTTATAAGTTTTGGTATGAAAAACAAAAATAAGATTGCTATAATATTACTTTGAGGTAAGGTCAGAGAATGTTTAAAAATGCTAAAGTACCTTAAAAAAATATTATTGGATTATATTATAAATCCTTGTATTATATGTAAAATATATTATTCTTATTTTTGTTCATTAAAAATGTTTTGTACATCTGGATTTACTTTGTATATACTGACAGCTCGACCTTGACTTTTCTCTTTTGTATTTTAGTGAGTGAGTCTTGATGATTTTTCTTTGTTTAATAATAATGGGAATACTTTTTTATTATAATATTTGATTTCTTTTAAAAATATTTTTTTTTGTTTTGCGAAATATATTAAATAATAGTGCCGATGATCCGATTTTGAAAAAAAAATTGTTATAAAAAGGTTTATTATCCCTGAATGCTTTGTATTTGCTAAATATATAATTACAATTAATGTAACTGCAGTCGGCAAAAATTCAAAAATTTGGCGTACGTTTTCTGAACGGTTCGAAATAAATATAAAATATATAGCAATATTCATTACTTTACAATAAAGACTAATGTGTCAGCCAAAAACTGTTTTTGTCTATAAAATAATATAAACTTTATCAAATTCAGTTTAGACGCATATTTTACGTATACTTATACTTTTTACAGTTTTAATTGATGGCCAGAAGATAATTAATTAAAACAATAGGTCGATAAAATTATTGCATTGCCGCTGTCTCTAGTTGTGCAAGGATAGTGAGGGGAGTGCGGGGTTAGGGGAGAGATACGGAACTATTTATATATATATTACTATAAAAAATACTATGCAGGGAAGCAGATTTAGTAACCTAGTATTAGATATATTGAGCGCTTTTTAGTAATAATTTATTATATATATAATGTATATACGAACTTTAAAAAAAAACCACTAAGAATATTTATCATATTACTAATTATTTTCTAACTATTAAGTTAGAAAATTCTTATAAAAAATTATATTTATAGGATTACCTATAATCATAATTTTTTATGAGTAGGCTTATGAAGATAGAAAATACTTTTTATATAATTCATTATTTTAGCTTATTAATTAATATAGCTAATAATTAACCTACTTAACAGTTTATAATAATTTATTTATATATATATTTTTTATATTTATCTATAAACAAAGAAAAAAAATATTCTTAATGATATATTTATATAGTTCTAATATCCGGTTGTAAGAAAGGCAACTGCGTAAACAATTAACGAGATTGCGTCGAGACATTAATTATATATTGATTTGTTTTTATGATTTGTCTTCCTATCTTTGTTCAGAGAACGAGGCATTGTTAACAGATAAAGAGGTCACGAGAAATGATTGACTTAAACATGATATCACTAGAATAGAATAGATATTAATAATTATATTTATTGAATTTCTTACTGGTCAAAAGTGTGTATCGTTACTAATAAACAGGACTAGACAAAATTGACGAATAATGGTAGGATGTTGAAAATTGGCAGAGTTGTTGACAGTGACTTACAGGTTCTGAAAGTTTTGGTGAAATTTGTGATTGTAGTATTTTATTAAATGGTCAAAGTGTGTCTCATACAGTTAACTTGTGGAACGTTTTGAAATCGCACGCGCGAGTTCTTATTAGGCTTAAGATTATAGCCACTATTTACTCTGCTAATTTTACAAGTATGTGAAACTCATTCAGCAACAATTCTTCTCTCAGTTCCACCCGCGGTGCACAGTCGCGGACCTAGTAAATTAGTATATTTAATTATACGGATCCATATGTATATGACTACTGTAGACTAGACTTCCTCATGGACCTGCCTATCATAATCAGAAAGAAATTTCCAAATCCATTCCGTTTTTTCGAAGATTAGCGCGTATAAACAAACTTTTTCGCTTTATAACTCGTATGTTAGTATAGATTAAAAACAACATAATAATTTTTAAAATATCTATACCATTAATATTTTTGAAATATGTATGTTTGCATACATATATGTATGTATTAATCGTAAAACTCGTGATCCATTATGTTTCCCGAATTTACCCGACTAGTGGCGAACTCGTCCAGGGATCTTATTCCTCAACTTGAAACATGGCGGACTCTTCAATAGTAAAGTGTCAGTTCACGCCGCGATAATTATATATAATACTTCATGTATGTTGGATGCTAGTTGCTCATAGCGTTACAAATGTTTAAATTTCTCAATAAGTTCTAGTATAAAAGGCAGATGATACCCATGCTTTTTACTATCACAAAAGCGTGGCCAAGAACGTAGCCAAGTGCATGAGGATTCACCGACAGGTTTCATTTTTATGAACCGGCTTTAAATAACTTTGTACGTATTGCACGTAACCGGTAAAATAATGTTATTTTGAGTTTCTTTTAAATCTCATATTGTAAACTTTATACACTACAGAGTGTACCGTCTTGGGAGTTTTTTAAATTCTCCATAGACGTTAATGAAATTATTGTTGGATAATGTTTAATAAATGTATTTTAATATTATTTGAATATAGGTCTGATTATACATTTATTACTTTTAAAATAAAACGTAATGTTAAATCAAGGGTAAAACCTAAGTATTTATTAATTTATGTGTATTTTGGATTTACAAAAATTTTATATTATATTTTATAAGGTATGTTGTTGCTTTGCAAGTGTTCATATTCTTTTTATTTATAAATATAAATTTATTAATAACGAACCTATTAATAACATATTACTTTTAATTGCTAAATAGTAACAAAAAATTGAATTAATTTATTAATAAGGCGTTTATTTATAAAACAAAAAGTTTTTTTTTGTCCTGCGTAAATACTTTTTTTTATTGAGTGTGAGTGTAATTGGTGAACATGATATCCGTAAGAGTCTGGTATCGCGTTTGTATTGCATGTGGCATTTGAAGGCAAACCAGTTGGTAAATACCTGTTGGCAGGTTAATAGTGCGCAAGCGTAGCGATGCCAACTGCGGCCAGCGGGCATCGCCAAACTTTTACATTCAATCAATGCTCCAAGTTAACGAGATTGCGGGGAAAAGTAGAAATAAACCGGCACTTCGCTTAACTAATGTATAAAGTGACGAAACTATTTTGTGTTGAGGCCCTTGTAAAATTCACCGAAGGGGCCCTCAATATAAATAACCTCAATTGATGTACTATTTTTATTTTTAACCTCTATGTGAAATTACAAGCAAATTCATAATTGATTTTGAGTTTTCTTTAATTTAGACCGGTCCCTTCAAATTGGGGGCCCAAGGCACTTTAGCGTCCTGTCCCCCTTTTATCACGTCACAACTTCTGATAAGAGACTATACTGTTTAATTATAATAAACATTGACTTAAAACATATGTTATATATGTATGTAGATGTGTGTATATTTTGGCAATGGTCTAGTATCTGTAGTGTTAATATATTGCTTTTGCATAGTAATAATGTTTATGTAAAGCGTACTTCATCTTTCAAAGGGGTATATCTGGTACCTGTATGAGTAACACGTACGAAACAAAATTACTAACATAAATAACAAGGTTTATAGTATATTAATGATTTATTTATATTGGAATATCTATAGATAGAAATCTTTAAGATATATACTATCTGTGAAACTAACTAACGACATATCTAACGGTTTTCTTATTATCTATAGTTTTGTGATAAAAATAGGGTTGCGTGAGGTTTTATTTAAAATATAGTTTTGGTACTAAATTAAATGATATAGCTATTTCTTTTACAACATTTATTGAAAGAACATCTTAAAAATAATGTTAATTTATTAATTAAATAAACTAAATGTAGATAAATATAAAGTCAATACTTTTGGTATTAAATTAAATGATATATATTTTTTAAATACATTTATTGAATGAACATGTTCATATATATAAGAATACGAATTTTATAACTAAATAAAATAATCTAGATCAGTATTTAGTAATTAATATATCTTGATTATGAGCCCAGTACTCGAATACATTTATTTGGTATAAAATATTACTAATAAGTATACTAGTTTATACATTTGTTATCACCCGCATTTCTAATAATATAGTAATGCATAATTGATGGTACATTTGACAGTTCACATTCCACAGTTTGAAGGTATGAAGGTATTGCCTTTGAAGGTTATTGCCTCAATCGCAGTTAAATGCAAATGTATTCCAATTGAGGTGGATAGGGCAAGTTATCCCAGTCTGAAGCGAGCAGCTAAAAATATTTGGGACTGCGCCAGATCCCGAAGTCGCAGACGTTACGCCCTCTACCGCCATCAGTAATGCAATACCAAAGTGCACTGTTCTACTCAGTAATGTGTATTTAATTACATTACTATTAATGGTCGTTAGTTCTTTTTCGTTTAGTTTTAATTGCTGCAAGATGAGTAAGAAACAATGTGGTATTTCACTAGATATTTTTGGTATATAACTTTGTGGTCAATGATGATTATTATATATAATCTGTACTTACGTTAATATATGAATTTGTCAGACTAGTTTTTACCCATTCGGGGTTAATATCTCAAAGGATGGCGAAATCACGGCGTGAACAGTTCACTAAATAATTTCTAAGTTCACAAATATATATTTATATATATCGTCAATGACCAAAATTTTTAAAATTGTTGAAAGTTTAAACTTTAAACATTAATAGTATTTAGTATAGTTATCAGGAAGTTCAAAGTCAGTATTTTGTTAATGTGGTCTTCAGGTTTACTTCACAAACGTATCAATTTCTCAAAGATTACCTTTTTGGTATGATCAAAGCAGAATTTGAAAACCGCCAAAATGTTGATTTAATGTTTGATATTCTCTAAATAAATACATTTATAGAAATAAATTTAGTTATGTTAAAATTATTTAAATTTGAGATTTATATATACAATGGAAATATGACTCATTGCCCCAGAGTCACAGGTTAAAAAGGTACTCATAATTTTTTATACTATTCATAAATAAAAAAAATATGGTTAGGTTAGAAGTTAGGTTAGGTTTTTTGGTGTAATTATTGAACGTATCTCCGTATCTACGATTAATTAAGATGAAAGTTCGCCCATCGTATTACTTATTTTGGTACTGCAATAAATGCACACACACACTCACCCTCATATACATACACACACACACACACACAAACAAACAAGCACACACCCACACACACGTACACCCAACAGCCACACACACACACATACACACGCACGCATACATACATACGCATACACAAGCATACTAACATACACAGTGTATAGAATGACTCCGGACACCTCAAAACGTAAAGATATGACAAAAATATATATTTCGAGAATCGTAGTGATTACAATAACTACATAAATGAGGAAGTAAAAATTAAATAATTTAATTAATAAATTAAAATAAACGTTAATAAATAAACAAAAAAGTCTCATATGTATTTTATATTACAATACAGTATAGACCGAGTAACAAACAGTGTACGTAATTAAGTAAAAAATTTTTTTATACACACAATAATTTAATAAAAAAAAAATAACAATAAAACAAATAAAATCTGTTAACAATCTCATGGTGTACAGGCGGCCTTATCAATAATGATCTCTTCCAGGCAGACTTTGTCTTTTAAAAGGGAAAGTAAATGGAGATTGATTTTTTCACTATAACACATTCTTTAGTTTACAAATTATAAATAAATATAAACACATACAGTGTATATCTTAAACTCCAAAAAAATTACAAATTATTTTGCTATTCTTCGAACCTTTCCATTGAAAATATTTATGATTAGAATCCCGACGCCAAAGTTTCTTGACGTTAAATGATTTTGACCTTATTCTATATTTATCATCTCGAAGAATATCCCGAATAACAATTTGGTATAATATTGTAACAAGATTAAGGATAATATTTAATTCCATCAACGAATCCAGTGTCTCTGGGGTATCTTGTGTAATCTGAGTTTAAATTTCCCAAATCTGTACCTAGAGTTTGTTGGAAATAATATATAAAGTCTAAGGCCTTATATATAACGAGTTATTTGTGTTAGTGGAATATATGTTTGTTACTATTACTATCATATGATTTGATGTAATGCTCTCTGGTTTCTCAAACACTTAACGAAATTTGATATTTTAGTCAATATATTTGGCCTTCCCTTCAACTACTCTGGAGTTTACTGTCCTAGATCTATAAGTATGTATAGGTAAAGTTTTTTTGAAATTGTAACACACACACATACACAAACTCATACACACAAATTCATATGCAAAAACGCACATGAAATCATACACAAACTCATATACGAATACATACACACACAAAACTCATACACAGACACACAAAAACAAACTCAAACAACACAACACGCACACTAACACAACGTTTGTACACACTTGCAAAATCATTCGTAAATATCGTATATAACATCGAATCGTATGTTGCCACAATAGATTTCCGTTTGAGACGTTTGGAAAAGGAAAACGTCAGTCTGATTCCTTAATGGATATTAAATTGGGAGTTATTGGAAAATTATATGAAAACGTACGTATGTAAAATGTTATTATACAAAACACCCTAAATGTATCAGTATAAAATTATATATCCATAAAGCTGAAGGGTAACAACTTGTCTCGCCTCATTAGTGTTCAAATGGCTTATATACATTAGTACTAAGTAGTTTTTAAACATATATAAACTATGTTTGAATATGATATAATGAATGACTATGAAAATAATATATATTATTTTGTTAATTTTTTAAGAGTAATCATATGATTCTTATTGATATCATAATATAGTATAGCAATGTTTTTTTTTTTTCAGGTGAGTAACGGCAATGTCATCGACACAGGAACACCTACTTTACTGGTATTTACGATTTTATATCTTTACATTAGCCTAGCATGTTGGTGTGATACATGACTGATACATCGTAACATCTCTTAATTCATTTAGGTATAAAATTTCTTTACATCAATAATACACACACACAGGCACAGATACACTATATTATACAAACAAAATAACACAGACAAACAATATTAGACGCACACAATAATACAGACACACACACACTAACACACAGATACACAATAAAACACACAGACACTATACCACACTAACACACGCATAATAACAAAAAAAAAGAAATAATGCTTATATCCAGACATGACAACTGCATGTTACTATTGACTTATAACCATGTAATAACTGTTCTATATACATTAACCTAACATTGTTCATAACAAAACTAATTAATGCACTGTATTATAATTAAGTGACGTTGATATATGATTATTCACCTTTTAACAGTTCATTTAAAATCATTTCAATATGATTAAACTTATGTAAGTTCATAAAACTGTATACTATGTGTATATACTTATAATATATATTATACGTATGTTTTAGGGAATACCAACTTTTTTGATCGCAATATATGAAATGATAGCATTACTTAAAGAACTTGAATAAGCATTGTTATTATAATATTACTAGGTCCGCGACTGTGCACCGCGGGTGGAGCTGAGCGAAGCATATTTGCTGAATGAGTTTCACATACTTGTAAAATTAGCAGAGTAAAAAGTGGCTATAATCTTAAGCCTAATAAGAACTCGCGCGTTCGATTTCAAAACGTTCCACAAGTTAACTGTATGAGACACACTTTGACCATTTAATAAAATACTACAATCACAAATTTCACCAAAAATTTCAGGACCTATGAGTCACTGTCAACAACTCTGCCAATTTTCGACATCCCACCATTATTCGTCTAGAAGTAGCATTAGTAACGAAACACACTTTTGAGCAGTAAGAACTTCGCTTCACTCAGCTCAATATTGTATACAATACATATTAACGTAACATTATAGAGAGTTAATAAAGAAACGTTTCCTGTGGAGTCGTGTACGCACTTTTGTATGACGAGCAGTGGTACCTTTGAAGGCGCCTGCTTTGAATTACAATTACCTTGAGTCATAAATACAAATTTGAACTCTTTATATGTATATTTAAGGCTCTATTTTGGACGTAAATATCTTGTCATAGCTCATTGCCAGCGTTGCATATAAATAGCTTAATCGAATCAGAACTTAGAATATTTTTATTTCTGTTGTTAATAGTTTTTTATCTATGTTAGTGCTGGAATAAAAACTTAAAAAATCTCAAACATTTTGGAAATTGGCTTTTCCAGAATATCTTGATTTTCGAAACTAATAGAAATTCATCTGACATAAAAAGTGTCCTATTTTACCCTTGTTGGAAACCTTTTCTGAAAGCCCCCGGACATCTTTAGAACCAGGATGAGTCCCGTCATCCCTTGCAAATATGTACAGTGACATAAGGATTGCATTTATTTAATTTATATCATATATTTTCATCAAAATCAAAAATTAATAAAATAATAATATTTATAATAATTATTTTCTGTCAATCAATCGAAATTATCCTGACACAAAAAGTGTCCTATTTTACCCTTTTTGTACAAAATTTGTATTTTTATTTTCCTGGATGTCTTTGCACGTCTTTAAAACCAGGACAAACCCAACAACAAATAGGTTCAGTGACATCTTGTCATGGGGATTGCATAAATTTATTATTATATTTTTTCTATGTTAACTTTCGTAATCCATAATTAGTATTATATAAAATTAACTGAACTGAATATTGAAATATGACCGATTCTCGAACCCATTCCTATAGTAACGTGAGTACAACCTGCCTCCTTTTCCATAAAAAAAAAAAAAAAAAAAAAAGAGTACAACCGAGTAATTATATATAAAAATTAAATAAATATTATATATTTTATATTTTTGTATTTACATTTTCGTGATCCATGATAACTATAAAATATAATTATATCTACTCGCATTATTACTATCGGAACTCCCCGACTAGTTTCGAACCCATTCGGGATTCTTATTTCATGAGAACTCAGTTCACGCCGCGATTTCACTATGCTCAGAGCTGATGAATGAACGAATGGGTTCGAAACTAGTCTGACAAATTCCGATAATAAAAACGTGAGGACAGCCGGATTATATATAATAATTGAAATAATATTTTAAATAATTCACCATCAAAATATATTCTTCATTGAAACAAGGATGTATTAAAGTTATCAACACGAAGTCACCTCTATTACCTTAACTAGGTCTGCCTCAAGCACTTACTCGTCTAATGACCATTGATATTATAATTTAATAAACTACGTACGATGTGATTTAATATATCTAGCATAATATGATGTTTGTTCGTTCACATCAATTATTTATTTAGAGCTACAGGGAATGTATTATATAACCAATTCTGAAATATAGGACTAGATGTTGAAAGAAAATAGAAAATGTTAAAAAAACGAAAATATTTCATATTTTAATACAGTATTATAAAGCTGAAGAGTGTTTGTTTGTGCACGCTGATCTTCAATAGCATTGGATGGATTTGAAAAATTCTTTAATATTTTTATAGGCATCTAACATTACGTTACTGCTCTTAGCTATCTTAAAAGTTAGTAGAATTATACGTTCGCAGGTGGAACAGCGAGTAACAACTAGTATAATACATATAAAATCAACAGAACATTTGTTTTCATAGACATACAACATTCTATACGAACAGTTAACTCAGCTCATGAATAATCCCGAATGGGTTTGAAACTAGTCCGCAAATTCCGATAGCAATTATATGAGTACATATAATAATATATATTATAGTAATCATGGATCACGAAAGATTACATACAAAAATATGTATATTTAAAATGTTTCATATATAAGAATTTCGTGATTGTTTGTTTGACTGTTGGATAACTTATGGTACCTCAAACTAACCAACTCGAAAGCTAAGAAGTAAAGTTAAAATGCCCAGCGATTATTTCCTTTGTATTGTCTGGAGACAATATTGTAATATAACTAGTACAAAGAAAATAATCCAAGAAACCTCATTAGAAGGCAGCACACGTGTCGAGTGTTCTTGTGCAATCAGTCAAGGGAATATAATTATTACATAATGGGGGGTTCATTTTGAGAATTACAAACCGTAAAGTAGGAGAGGGCATTGCTTCTATATATATAATAATATTATAAAGCGGAAAAGTTTGTTTGTTTAGACGCGCTTCTTCGAAATTCGGTTTACATATGAAAAATTATTCTGATATAACAGGCAGATCCATGAAGATAGCTGTAGGTTACAATAGCTAGATTATAGCTAAATATATGCTGGTGAAGCCGCGGGGCCAAGCTAGTTTTTTTTTTTTAATTAATAAGTTTCTATTAAACTAATACATTTGTCTATATAATTTGAGTAAGTAGCTTGTCTAATGAGTTTGAGTCTATTATTAGACTTAAAAAGAAAATATACATTTTTAAGTGATTTGAAAAAAAAAACAAGTACATTTCTAAGACAGTGCTGATCCCTAAATATATATATTTTTTAAAAATTATTTCCTATTTGAGACAAATTCGTTCGTAACATTTACACGTAAGATACAAGTACTATATATTATATATTGAAGTTATAAAAATATAGTTTATAGAATAATAAGCTTTATAAAAAATACAATAAAGGCGAAATTAGTTTGTATAACATTTAGAAACAATAATTCTCTTCGTGATAATGTATTTAGTAGATAGTTGATAATCAAATCAGATCGGAGACGTCTCTTTAAAAGTGTATCGAAGTACCATTAAGGCATCTGCTGGATGTCTGCCAGCTCTGGTATATTATTAGCACGAGTTAATCAAGCTCTAATAAGATCAATATACATCATGATCACGTGATCATGTGATCACGTGATCACATCCAGCCGTCCTTACCAGTGAGATACGTCACTGGCCTTATTTCGTTATATCAGTAAACATTCTAGGTCCGCCAAAGTACGGCGGGTGGAGCTGAGAGAAGAATTGTTGCTGAATGAGTTTCACATACTTGTAAAATTAGCAGAGTAAATAGTGGCTATAATCTTAAGCCTAATAAGAACTCGCGCGTGCGATTTCAAAACGTTCCACAAGTTAACTGTATGAGACACACTATGACCATTTAATAAAATACTACAATCACAAATTTCAACAAAAATTTCAGGACCTATGAGTCACTGTCAACAATTCTGCCAATTTTCAACATACTACCATTATTCGTCTAGAAGTAGCATTAGTAACATACTTTTGCCCAGTAAGAGCGTCGCTCAGCTCAATAATATTATATAGCCAAGGTTATTTTAAATTGCTGACATCTTAAGAATCGGAAGTACGTTAGTGAAAGCCATCTTGGTCTAGACAACAGACCTGTTATATGCGAGAGTCAATTTCTTAGAACTGGATACGCCCTACTGACACTAAATGTACTTGTGGCGTTATAACCATAAGGCTCTGTTATGTTTTAGCATTTAAAATTATCAATATTATACTCTTATTTAGATTTACCTACTCATATATTTTAGCATTTAAAAAGTTTCAAAATTATACTTATATTGAGATTTACCAACTTGTATATTTTAGCATTTAAAAAGTATCAAAATTATACTTTTATTGAAATTTACCAACTTGTATATTCTAGCGTATAAATAGTATCAAAACGGTACCTTTCTTCAGAATTACTTACTTATATATTTTAGTATTAAAAGAAGTATCAAAATATTACTTTTATTAAGACTTATTTGTATATTTTAGCATTTAAAAAGTATTAAAGCTATACTTATAACGAACAAGTAGACAAAGGCAAGTTATAATCAAATAATTAAAAATCGATTGTACATTATTTATAGTAGTAAGTAATGGACTTAGTATGTGTGACTTCACTTTCTATGTAACTCTCTTGCATCGCGTGAGATACATCGCATGCCTGTGAGAGAAACTCATTTTTTTTAAACGATCGAAATTTAAATTTGTTCGATATTATTGCAAAAAAAAAATCGATTATTTTTTTTTCTTACACATTTATTGTAATTATTTGTTTATTTCAAACGTTCGAAATTTAAATTTATTCGATGTTAATGCAAAAAGAAAGTTCCGATTTTTTTTACATATTTTGTTTTCTTTTAAACCATTGCTGTTAATTGTTTATTTCCAATATTCGAAACTTAAATTTTTTCGATATGATTGCATACAGTTTCGTTTTTTTTTACATATATATGTTTATATATTTTAAATTATTGTACACAATTAATGTTTATTGCAAACGTTCGAAATTTAAATTATTTCGATATTAATGCAATAAAAATCCCATTTTTTTTTACATATTTTGTTTATCTTTTAATATATTGTTTAATAATCTGTTGTGCCTAAGGTGTTTATCTGAACCCAAAAAGGTAGCAATATTTAGTAGGGCAAGTAATAAAAGACTTAATTAACGGGACCGGCGACCCATAAAATAGAGTAGGTAACACACCCTCAGAGCTGTTTCAAAGAGATCACCCCGCTCCGGTAGAGCGCCTAGTCGATGAGCTACTCTCATCTATACAGAATATAAGGTTTAAATTACATTAATAACTATGTTTTGTTCTAGAATAGAAGCTTCAGAATTTCTTCAGTAAATGTATTGTATTGTAATGTATTTAGAAAATATGAGCGAAGCTCTCTATGAGCGACTTTTCTGTATCCTTTGTGCAAGCATCAATCAAAAACGGTAGATTCGAAAATTTCCAAATTCAAATAGACATCAGTCTGGTGGTGGTTTAAAAAAAAAATAGTTTAGGACAGAATGCGTTGACGTTTTGTAAATGCAATTTCGGTGCTGTTTTGCACTTCGTTTCGCTTAATACGCTAAGACATGCTCAGCGTGTCAAAATGGAGGTCTGGTTCGCGCTCCTAGTACGTACCTAACTGACAATGGAAGCTAGAGAACGAGAAAAGGGAATGAGGCGACATCTACCGGCAATTAGTTAAACTGCGTAATCACAAATAAATAGTAATCTTCATCATAATACCACCCATGAATTTATACAATAATGTTTTCTAAGATTTACCCGAGTACTACACATTTCAATAAAACTATTTTACGGATATAGCTCGCGTTTATTTATACATTTTATAATTTAACCCGACGTTTCGAATGCTTTGCAGCAAACGTGTTCGCGGTAAGACGAAATGATGGTGTCTGTCAGTCAGTCAGTTTATTTGTCAGCTACCAACGGTCCTGAGTTTAAGGGGATAGAGTTTAGGATGCACACAAAACGCACTGTGTCTATGGGCTTGTCAGTCTTTTCACAGACTTGGGATTTAATATTTTTCATGATAGGGTCCCAGGTGTTCGATAGATTACAACCTTCTTTTGTTGGTGTCAACGGTGACGAGATGCTGGTGATGGTGAAATGTCAGGTTTAAATTTTAAAAATGTAATAATAAACGCGAGTTATATCCGTAATTTTTTTTTTTTATTTTATTTGCAAATTCTATGTAAAGTTGATTAAAACGATTTTATTATAAATATTTTTATATATATTCTGCTTTTTTTTCATTAATAAGCGTATTAAAATTAATAACGATATAATTAAAGCTTAAACTTGTTAAACATATAATTATAAGAAGTTTTTGTTTGGTTAATTAATTCTTAAGCGTGGTAATGTTAAGGATAATATATATATATTTGGAAAGAATATTTTATAACAGACTTTTGTACTAATATTTTATGTTTTGTTACGTTCTTATGATATATACTTTATTATGAACTACCTTTGCCTCGCGGGTTCATCTTTATAATTCGTATGTTATACCCTTTCTCCCTCGTGAACCTGTCTACAATTACCGCGTATAATAAACAAACAAACTTTTCTACTTTATAATAATAGTATAAATTTGAATGTCGCTTCAATTGTAATTTAGGATATAATGACATATCCAAATCGGGTAATAGTCCCATAAAAAAAATAGTATAAATAGTATGATGCTATATTTTAATGTATTGTAATTATATAATTTTCAAATCAGTTCAATATTTACCACAAGGGTGAGTAAAGCTTACCCTCAGGGGTTGTAAGTTAATCTTTTATCTTTTGCCTTTTGCCTTTAATATCCGGGGCTGTGGTAAACCAATTGGTTTATCCAATTTTGTATAAAAAATATAATACATCGTTGATGAAATCAACATCTGGAAACGAGAATGGTTCCCGTTGCTCTCATCACGCTGATGAGTTTAACAGCTGAGCGTATTATTGGTACCCATATAACAATACTAGCTGTTGGCCGCGGTTCCACCTGCAAATTTTATTTATTTTTAAGACAGAATCTATATTAATATTATAAAGATGAATAGTTTGTTAGTCTGTTTGGTTGAATGAGTTAATCTTAAATTCTGGTTATGATAAGCAGGTGCATGAAGAAGGCTATACAATATTAAGCTACTGCTGTTAAAAATCCTAATACTAATTTTTTTTTTTTTCGCGAGTGGAGTCGAGAATAAAAGCTAGCGCTAGATATCCTACAGCCTTATGAACCTGCCTATCAATCATATTTTTTCTAATCCATCCAGTAGTTTGGTATGAGCGAGTTCAACAAACAATCAAAGTCTTCAGGAAAATAATAGTATAGATATATAATATATAGTTACTCGTTCCTCCTGTGGACATTTTTATTTATATTATGTAATAATTTGGCATTATAATGGTGAAAGAACTTGAAATTAGTCCAGTGGCTTAGTTATTTCGATACAAACATACAAAACAAACCTTTCCTTTTTTATATAATGTAAACCAACAAATTACGATTCTATTTTAGCGAGTACAGCCGGATAATTACATATAATATATATAGTATATATGAATCAATGTACCTGTACATGTATGAAATTATTTCACAATTATTATTATTATTATATTTTAATAAATTATTATAAAATCATCGATCATGTCTTTTAACTATTGTTCTTGAACTTTATTATATTTATATTTTTTATATATTTTTTAATAGTATTATAAAGAAGGGTTACAGAATATGTGTTCTATTTTATATTTAACACAGAAATATCTATAATATTGTGATATATTTAACATAATTATTGATATTATAATAAATAAATGTTAATTAAACAGTAGTTAATAATTAATATACAGGCAGTATAATGTATATAATCACCTCGGGATGGTAGTTTTATTGGCAAATATATTATACTTATGTAAAATATGTACTTTTATTAATTTCCTGATTAACGAAGTTATTTTAATCGATCTGATTTTTATATTGGATTTATTGTAATATATACGGTTTCAGGTATCTTGAGTTATTCTAGATAATTTTTTAATTTACAAAATTGTGTGTGTATGCGTGCGCGCATATATGTGTGAGTGTGCGTGTGTATGTATAGATAAAGTTTAAATTTAAAAAATGTATGCGTTTTTGTGCGCGCATGTTTGTGAGTGTGCACGTGTATGTGTAGATAATTTTTAAATTTTAAAAATGTGTGTGTATGTGTGCGCCTATCTGTGTTTGTGTGCTGTGTAAAAAATGTATGAGTGTGCGTTTGTGTCCGCACATATGTATGTGTGAGAGTGCATGTGCGTGTGTATGTATAGATAGATAATTTGTCAATTTGAAAAATGTGTGCATGTGTGCGCCTGTTTATGTGGAGTGTCCATGTACTTGTGAATATATAGATTTTAAAAGATAAAATATATATGTGTGAGTGTGTAGAATCATCGGTTTTTATTGCTTTAAATTTGTCCGTTGAAAGTAACAAAATTAAATATGTTCTTGCTAATATGAACTCGCTTCATTAGATTAGTTTAACGAGTAGTACGTGTCCGGCCAAATTGTGTCAGCATTCCACCAGTTAATAGGGATATGGTATTCAATGCAGGCGACTAACGTGTTAGGGACTAATTTGTCAATTGTGTTCACAATTGCGCTGCCAGCCCAGCCACCCGCATGTATTGAAGCACTGAGAAGGGTTAGGTTGGTCTTTTGTGCCTTTTCTACATGTTTCGTTATTTTTCAATTGGACAGACTCTAAATTAAAATTGTCTATTTAGTTATTTTTTGTTTTTTTTGTTTTGAATTATTTTTTATTATTATTGTTATTAATTTTATCACATTGTCTATTATTATTATTATCAATGGCATTTTATCGATTAACTAACATAGTCTTTAAGAAGTCGCTTTTAACAAATATATGGATATATGGAAAATCTGAAATAAAGTTTGTTATTATTGTTATTATTATTTTATTATTTTATTTATTTTTATTTCTTTATTTTTTTTTCACTTTCAATCAGTGATTACTTGTGTACGTCAATTTGAAAAATCCGGAGGGATTATTTTGATACTATACGTATCGAAATAAGTATAAACATATTACTACATTACGCTTGTATATTAACTTTGTGATCCATGATTACTATTATGTATTGATTATCCGGCTGTATTTAAGTAAATGGTACAGGAATTGGACCGAATGAATAAGGACACTGTCAATGGGTTCGAAACCAGTCGGGCAAATTCTGATAGTATTTACGTGAGTACAGCCGGACAATTATATATAATAGTATAGTAAGCTTTTTTAAAAATATATATGTACAATGAAAAACTAGGTAAAACATACTGAAAGATTATTTAAGAAAAACGTCCTATTTCCCTATATTTTATTAAAAATATGTGCCAATGTGCAAATTTTATTACCATCACAAGAATAAATGTGTACTTAATGAATGAATGTCAAAGAATTTAATACAATAACGAGGCCTTGTAAATGATGCATATGCATGGCTTACTAAGGGTGGTCGGCGAGGGTGAGGCTGAGGCCTCGCTCTGCTAAGCACTGTAAATACACCCTCAGTCACGTCGCTGGGAACTGTTGAATATTAATATATAAAATAATATGCGCTAGAAGAAATCCTACTGAAACTTCAGCTGAATCCGTGCCTGAGTAAGCGAGGCTCAGCTTTCATCAACTTTTGACGAATTAAAATATGAGTAACAGCTACAGGCTTACTTTGTGCTGGAAGACCTGTCGAGCCTCTGCTGTTGATACCAAAATACAAAGGCACGACCAGAATTAATTATTTTGCAACGTATTTTTATTTTGAACTACTTTGTCGCCCGCGAATTTTATTCAACAGATATTTTGGGTATTTCAAAACCTATGACAGTTTACAATTTCATTTCATTGTAAACTGCAAGTCATTTATCTACATTTAGCGCCAAAATAATGAATCTTTTTTTTATATATATTTTTTTCATTTTATTTTTTTCACATCTACAGGTGAATTTTTTCAAAATTAGTCCAAAACCGATTTTTGATGTACAATAATCAACTGTACTAAAATCAACATTAAATATATACACAATATATTAAAACAAAAACATATATTTTTGTATTATTATTATAATAACAAAGAACTAGAATGACATTTTTAGGCCTTACGTTTTTTAATTTAGCTAAAATATTCAAACAAATTTAGCTAAATATTCAAACAATATTTTTAAAATTCTGAAAGTGTAGTGTATTGTTTTCTTTGTGTTTGTTTGTGTAAGACACGCGCTGCGACATGACACGACAAGAGGACAGGGTTGCAATCTAACATTCCTTGGCAGTTGGCACATATGAAGCGACGTGGCTTCATCTAGCCAAAATATATATAATAATAATATATATGTACCAAAAGAAAATCGTTTAAAGTAATACATACATATAGGTACATAAGTCTCAATAAATATACTCCAAAGAATTCAATGAACTTAATTTATTCCAGATAAATAATTCTACATTAAATGTATTATTGAATATTATATACATTTAAAGACTAGTTGGTACTCGCGGTTCCACCCAACGATTCTATTTACTATTATAATACTAGATAGCCTTATAGTCTTCTTCCAAATTCAGAACAAACAAACAATTTCATACAGTAATTTGGAAGATTAGTTCGTTTAAACAAATAAACTTCTCATTTATAATATTAGTATAGATAAAGTTTGTTTAAAAGTAGCAATTTATTTTATTATAATATAGTTTCAGTCGATGACTTGTAATTTTCTTTGAATTATTACTCTCAAATATAAAATACTAAAAATACACCGGATGAAAAAAGTCTCAAATATTCCTGTTTCAGTCGGTTTTTCTTTAAATCCTTTGTTAGCGGTTTCCCAAAGCTACCCATTACCCAAAAAGCCTCCACGTTCAGCTCTTTGAGCCGCTGTTAATCTTAGGATGTGCTTTTATATGCTAAATCAGTATTACTATTATATTTTATGAAATATTTATTATTATATTATATTATTATAAAGATGTACTTATATAGAGTTCACGCCGCGATTTTACCATACTTAGAACTCATGAATAAACCACGAATGGGTTCGAAACTAGTCGGGCAAATTCCGGGCAAATTACGTGAGTAGAGATAATTATATATAATAGTAATTTTAGATCACGAAAGTTTAAATACAAATTAACATTTATTCTCGTATTTTTGTGAACGTGTGAAAAAAAAACGGTCTAATTATTTATTTAGATAACCTTTTTTTATTATTCTTCATATTTTCAGGAAAAAAATTATTCAAAGATATATAATCATCACGCTGTGTCAATGAGATATGGTTAAGCTCATGATGATTATTTTAATTAGTTGTAGGAACCTGATTAGTATATTAATTTGATTAACTCACTTTAATCTATTTCACATTAACTATCGTTGAAGAGACATGGGTATTGTCTACAAGTAAATTAATAACTATATTTATATAATGTAAATAAGTTTTATCATAGCAATCTAGGGCCTTATATCTCTTAAAGTAATATTACAACAATCTTACTTTCACTTTTCCTACCAAAATATCTATAAAATATTGTTGAATTCAAATTTCTGCGATTCTCTTTGAGGTATTATTAGTTAATTGTTCTAAAAACTTGTTTTCTAGAAACTAATAAAAACTAATACTAATTAAAATATATATACCCAGTATAACATATTCTATATTTTGTCACTTTCACACCTTTGACGAGATTCGTTAGTGCAAAAGTAACAAAACTAAAATCAGTTAGATTTTTAAATGTTCATTATAGGTTTGAAACAAGGGGACGTTTGAAACTCCCATACAAATAATATTGTATGTATCAAAGTTTTTATACTAAACATGATTGAAGCTTCATAAACACTATGTTGTATGAGATCTGAGTTAATAATGTTAAGGTTTATATGACTATAACATGAAAACTATGTATTAGCATTTTAGTGTCTTCCTGTCATAAAACATATATTTAGTAATATTTAACAATACTATGTTTTGTATTTATACTTTTGTGATTCATGATTTATATTATATATAATTATATAGTATCAGACTGTTCACGCCGTGATATATGTACTATTATGTTAAATTTATTAGTTTAACAATTAATTAGTCAGTAGTTTAAACAATTTTTGTTTATTTTTAATTTAAAAAATCTAGTTTAAATTTTCCTTAGAATGTACGTTACTAGTGCACTGTGACGTCACAAGACATTAACTGTTCGTCGTCCTAATTATGAGTAATATTCTCAGTTGTTAATGATACAGGATATATATTTATTAATAGTTTATTAAAACAATACAGAAATAATTATAATTTTAATATAACTTGTGAATTAACATTGATTGAATTAATCTGTTTTAAATTAACCTTTTTTTTTTTTTTTTTTTTTTTTTTCCCGTTGGAAAAACCCGTTACGGGTACCCCGTCGGTTTTAAATTAACCTAAATATGTATATATGAAAAAAAAATATATATTTTCTGTATTTTAAGTATCAAGATTTATTAATTTAACTAAAATGTAGTATTTATTTAATATAATCCAAATTTTTTTTTTATATAAGTTGAATTTCACCAGACGTGGTTAAAATTATTCTTTTATGTTAAAAGTAATCTGGTACATATATATTGCTTATACCAGTATAACATATAGTTAAACTAAAAAAAATTACATAAATAAATAATATTATATATTAATGACTGTTTGTAGTAAAATTTACTTTAATAATAAAAATATATATACAGTATAACATGGCCTCTATTTTGTCACTTTGAAGTAAAATGTCAGAGAGAAAGAGACAAAAAATAAGTTGAGCATATAAATATTTTTATAAGTCAGTCCATACAAAAAGCCTCAGTACAAAATGTCATTCACGTAGACAATTTAAGATAATTGATCTTAATTCTCAGTGAAGTAATTATATGATTGCCAGCGGCACTGCTGGTTATATGCTGTAGCTGTATACTGTACTGTATAGACTGAGAAAGTATGTATATTTTGTATAATTTATACATATTTATTAAATTATACTAATAGACTCTCTTATCCAAGCCAAAGTTCACATTTTAAAATTCAATTTGTACACGAAATTTTGATATTTTTGTGATCATTATTTCGAACCCACGTGGAGGTCTCATTTTTGAGGTGTGAACGTTCACGCCGCGATTCCGTCATGTTATCTAGAAATATACTAGAGGCACTATATAATATCTTTTTGGGGTAGTCTAAAAAATTATTTTGTGAAACGTTATCTATTTTAAAGAGTAACGCCATCTAGTAAGCTAATATAAAACTACATTATTGTGGATCTCATTTTGTTTCAATGTCCTTTCATTTACATAAATTTGTTACTTTTGCAGTGTCCGTTTTCAATTACGCAAATTTACTGAACTCTGCTCGTATTAAATGTTACATAATACATTAACCTGCTCTAGCTTTTAAGCGTCTATTAAAGCAAAATTACAGTCGGTTTAGTAGTTTTTAGTGATGCAATAGACAGAATGTACTGTAAATAGATTATAAATATAAACAATGTATTGTATATAAATATCCAGCTGTACGTAAATACTATCGGAATTTTCCAGATTAGTTTCGAACCCATTCGGGGTTACATTACATACATACATGAGTTCTGAACATGGCGGAATCGAAAGTTCACGCTGCGATTTAGCTATACTCATACTTAATAGTAATCATAGATCATGATTTTAAATGCAAAAATAAACAATGTATTGTGATTTACAGCTTTACCAGCTAAGCTAAGCTAAGCTGCTGTAAGCTGAGCCTAGTTGCTGCAAGCTGGAATTTTATTTTTCAATTATAGAAAATTTTCACCCGTTTTTAGGTTTTATAATTATAGATAATTTTTTTTAAATTTATTTATTGAAGTAAGCAATATTAGAAGCGTGTTCATTTTAGTTTTTTTTTGTTTATACCGAGATTTTGTTAATTCGAGATAAATTTGGTTAGCATATGGATAATGTGTTGTTTAAATACCTGGAGTTGGAAAGTTGAAGATTCAACTCTGTATTACGTGGTGTTTGCGGTCTCGTATAAACGGATATACAATATAAACATGGCCTTAACCCTTCTAGTGCCAAAGAGCGCCGTCGCGCTGCTCACGCTATTTGAGAAAAATGCCAGCATCGCGATAGCGCTCCTTTTCACATTTCACTGTGTTTCTGTAACTTTCTTTTAAAAAAATATGTAGTGTTAAATTTTTTTGTTTTTATGATCATAGTATAAAATCTTCTGAAGAGAATGTTTAATAAATTATGAATATCGGTGTACTGTAACGGAAATGGTGAATATTTCTCTTATTTATATAAATTATCTATAAAAATGCACTTTTTTACTGGCCTTTTTAGCATATATTGGTAAAATATGTATGGCACTATAAGGGTTAAACGTCGCTGTTGTTATACTGGTTTCTTATATACCAAACTACCTACAAAGTTTTGCAAAATAGTTTCTATCTTACCAATACAAATATTTATATATTTTGTCTCTTTCACACCATTGATTTACGTCAAAGGTCATCATTAGTGAGAAGGTGATGCAAAAGTATTTTTATTAGTAAGGCAGATTATGTATATGGATTTAAACTTCATCTAAGTGGCTAAATATTGAAACAAGCTTTACTATATCAAAAGTAAAATCGGTTAGCTTATAAATGTAATTAAATATACACGAGTTAATCTCATAGTTAGATAATAGAAAATATAAGACACTAGCTGTTACTCGCGGTTCCACCCGCGGACAAACGATTTTACTTACTACTTTATAAACTTACTTACTATTTACTTTCTTATATACCAGGGATGGCACGTTTGAAAATTTTGAGGGTACGCACAAAAACATGTTTTTTTATAAGCATTTTTTTTTCTAGAAATGAATTTAAAAGTATTAACCTACACTTAATTTATAATTTATGATATAAATTTGTAGTACTAAATACCTATTTTACTTGTTTTGCACATTGATTAATAGAAAATTGTTTTAAGAAGAATTGATTTAGTTTTTTTAATTATACTTGCACATAGATTCACCACGCTAACATTTCGAATTTAATTTTACTGTGGCATGTTACCTATTTAAAAAAGGTTTTTTTTTTACTTTGTGGCACGAACATTAAAAAAGGTTTCCCATCCCTGGTATATAGTCTATATCCTTACTCATGATTATTTTCAAATTCATCTAGTACCAAGATAATCGCGTTAAAACAAACTTTTACGATCCATAATATTATTATAAAAAATATTATTTTATTATTTTTATTAGTAAATAGTAATTAGGTTATTATTTATCTCAAACAGATATTATTTATTGCTTCTATATCTTTGTCTCAGCGACGATAAAGAAGAGGTCAACAGAGACTTTGACCTCATCTCTTATATCTGTAACATGCTGTTTATTATTCTTACTAATAAAAGTATACGTACTTCTGTTTTGTCACTTTCACACCTTTGATATAAATCGTTTGTGAGAAAGTGACGAAACACAAGGTCTACTAGGCACTTTCTTTTCTTTATTTTAAATGATTATAACAAATAAATCTCTTTAAAATCTTTGAAATTATAACAGTCTAACAATAGAATTGTTAGAAGATTGCTGTTGGTTAAGACTGGATTGGGGGTGGAGAGGGGGGGTGGGTTTTCAGGTCCCACATAAAAACAAAATTTTATGTATACACTTTTAGTTAGGTATTATGTTGTCAGTAGGTAATGCCCAAAGGATTTTTTGAGCTTTGCGGTTTGAAATATATATTGTATGAAAAGACTGACTTATCCCACCCTAATAGGATGGAAATAAATAACATAACTACAGCCTTTCAGCATTAAGTATGATTACTCTAAAATCTTATCTAGAATGTACCTATTTACTCTAGGTTTGAACAGCCCAAGATCATGATTGTCCAAAAACACCGAATTAGATAGAGTTCCAAAGTTTTGCTCTCGTTATAATAAATGTAGAAGCAACGTTTTTTTACGAGACTTTGGAACTTCCATAGTAAGTTGGAGTCTTCGAGCCTAATTTCTTGTTCGATGATGCAAGGGATGAGAGAAACAAGCTGTAAAACTCTTCAAAGACTGACAGACTGCCACAAGGTGTCTGTCAATAGTCTAAAAGTTTACTTTAAAATTAAATTTTTTATAGAACTTCGTTTTAAGGAAACCATATCATCAGTTTGTAAACATCCGTTTCTCGAAGCAAGGGCGGTATTATGGTTAAATCAGTGGATGGAAACCAGAGGCATAGTTATAAAAGTCAATTTGTTTACAAGATCTCGCCGCTGGGTATGACTGCTCGCTCGCGTGTAATCTTTGTATTTCTCCAGCCAATAAGAATTTGTTACGATCTATAATTAAATTAATCGTTTGCCACAGAGTTGAGTGACCACTAGTTTTTATGTTATATTTATACCATTTTATGATTATTTTAGCATTGATAGGTTAATTCAGTAATAATGTACGGAAATATTTAAGTAGTTTTTATAACATATAGGTAATTTTATATATTAATAGTGTAAGCCGATTTTTATCTCTTGATGATAGGTGCTCGTAAACAAATTAGTCTAGTCTATTTTCATTTTTAAAGAGGTCCAGTTATAGATGTGCAGAAAATTTTAAAAAAAACAAAAAAAATCCAGTAATAGATGCATGTAAGAAATCTAGTCCAGTCTATCCTCATTTTTGAAGAGCTTCAGCTTACGTAGATATATAGAAAAATAAGGAGAACAAAAAATAAGGAAAAAAAAAGGTTTCGTTTGGCGCAAAATGTAGATACGTGATGAGTGACTTGCTTACATGAAATCAAAACAAAACCTGTTATGGGTTTCGAAATTCCTAAAATATCTGTTGAATGAACACGATTTTTTTAGTTTAAAATTAATATTAAAAAAGCTAGTTAATTTAACAAGAATATGAATGATGATGCTATTAGAAATGTATAAAAGGATTTACAATTCAAACTCAAGCACGCTTCTCACTAAGTGCGGTGACTCTTCAGCAAACCTCGTATATAATTTGCAGCTGTGCTCGTGCAATTCTTCTAAATATATCTCATGCTCGGAATGTCTTTTCTTTTAAGATGTTATTATTAAAAAGCGACAGACGCCGGTTTATTGTGGGGAGGTAATTTAATAATTTTGTTAGTCCTTTGTTAGTCCTTTGTTAAGCTGCAAGCACAGATATTTGTTTATTTATTTTCAGTGTTTACCTTTGTTATGTCTTTTCTCTCTCTCTTTTCGAATCTTCAATCTGCTTCCCGTTCCTGTCTGACTTTGATATTACTATTTTATAAAAAGTAACGTTCTTAGTAACAACTGCTGGTAATTAATATATTTGCCAATTTAATTGTATTAAGAAATATACTAATATTATGAAGCTGAAGAGTTTGTTTCTTTATTTGTTTGTTTGATTGGAAAATTATTTATGTTTATGATAGGCAGGCTATCTAATATTACGCTACTACACTTATTTATCTTAATAGTATATGAGTTGTTTTTCTGCGGGTGGAACAGCGAGTAACAACTAGTCAAATCAGAACTCATCATTTATCAGTGCTTAACAAAAGTTTCTCAGTTACAAGCAAAATGTTTTGCCTAACGCTGATTTTAACATTAAAGAGCGCCCGCGACCATGATTATTAATATCTTCCACACCCCCCACCCCAGCTACTGAGGGTGCCCTGGTACCACGAAATAGGGCCCTCGAAATAGCCCTCATGACGCTTTAAAAGCCGACCTCCATTGTAAATGAAACACAATAACGAAATTTTGCTATTCAGTAAAAATGTATTCTATTTAACATTTGCTATATTACTTGCTTTTGTCGAATTTCCTTGTATTCTTAACGTATTGTATTCTTTAGCCTGAACACGTGTAAAGAGGTATTCATTTTTATTCATTTATTATATTTTGTTCGGCGTTGGGATATCAAAGGTATAATAGTTCAAATGCTAATTTAACTTGAACTTTGCATCTAGAAATATACTATAGTTTCATGTATCGTGTTATAGTTCTAAATAGTTTTATCAACTTAAGATACTTAAATATGTTTAAATTATATAAAGTATTTTTTTTATTATATATAATTATTCGGCTGTTTTTGTGTCATTATTGGGTATTTGCCCTGTACTTACGTTTTTACTTTCAGTTTGCCCAGCTCCTTTCGAAACCACTGAGCACCATGAGCTCTGAGCATGGCGAAATCGCGGCGTGAACTCATTAAATGTGATTATTATATATATATATAAACAACTCCAGCCCTAGAGAAACAACTGTCCCGTGAAATCGAACCCACGACCTTTGGCTGAGCGGGTAAAGCCACCAATAACCACTGAACCAATGGGTATAGGTAGCTTAAACGAGATGCATATTTGGTTTGTCAAGGCTAGTACTAAACTAATATTTGAGTCGGTTTTGCGTAGTGAAATTACGGAGTTAGTACGCCGTCAGAATCGCTCAACGCAATTGTAACCAATAACCACATCCTAATTTTCTCGTTTCCGCAGCTGCGGTCCAATCACGTCCATCCGTGGATTGTACTAGGAATCATTTTAACTATACCGTATTGAAGAACAAATTAAAAATACTATTATATATTTAATATTGAGTTGTAAATACTCTCGGGATTTGTCCGAGTTTGTGAACTTCATGCTTCGATTTCGCCTTGTTCAGAACTCATTAATAAAAACCCAGAATGGGTTCGAAACTCGTCAGGCAAATGATTTACTTAATTTAAGATAATTATGTATACTAGTAGTACAAAAATAAAAATAATTAAATTTAACGAGGTAAAAACGTGATAAATAGAATTTTTTAATTAAATTTTCGTTGTTTTGTATAACATTTTTAAATTGAGATCGGAAGAGTATTAATTAATAATTAGACCTTTCTGTACTGGGTCATCAAAAATTAAAGATTGTTTTTTGCAATAGTCTATACCGGGGATGGTAAACCCCTTGATAACCGTGCCCCAAAGTAAAAAAATATATTTTTAAATTGGTAACATGCATAATTAAATTTCATTTTAAATATTAGCGTGATGAAATTATACTTAAGTTTAATTAAATAAACCAGTAAAAATATTTTTTCTTTAAATATTTTTAATCAATTCATGTTTTATAATTATTTTGTTTTTGTGTGTGCCATCATAACTTTCAAAGGCGCCACTTGTGTCACGCGTGCCACTGGTTCGCCATCCCTGGTCTACGGTTATCAAAGAACCATGGCATAAGGATGGGTAATTTAATTTTATGTGAGCTTTCTGTATATTAAACCTTACTAATAAAAATATTTGTACCAAATTTGATATAGTCTTTGTTTTATCTCTTTTACACCTTTCACGTAAACCATTAGTGTGAAAGTGACAAAACAGTATAACTACTAAGTATAAATATTTTTATTACTAATTTGTCTCTTTCACACCTTTGACGTAAACCATAATGGTGAAAGTAACAAAACAGAATAAGTTCTTCTTATTTTAGGGAGGTAAGAGTGTAGGCGTGTTTAATAAGTACTTCAAAGTGTTTTATACAAATACAAATTATATTTTATAAATTTTTATAAAGTCTGAAAATGTAAAATGTAAAGGTCTGAAAATAGTTATAAATGTTTGTTAAAAGAAATAATATACCTCATTAGGTAGACACCACACTACAGGCATAAGTTAGATGACACTCATACATTTTATATTTTGTATGTAATAAATGTATTAGTTTTAACTTTCTTTAAAATATTTCTTCTTTATGATGTCGAATTTTTGTAAAAAAAAAGACAGACTAACAAACATATTTTTATATTAATATTATTTGTTTTACTAAGTTTTTTGAATCTGATGACTAATGTAATATAAGTGTTTGAATTAATCATATTTAACAGCTGCAACTAAACAGGTGGAACTGGTACAGCTGTAACCGATTCTATTATATGTAGTACATCTATGTTGAATTAGTTCTGGCTAGTTATATGTCAGTATATCAACACGTAACCCAAAAACAAGTAATTAAATACACTTCATTTATTACAACAATTATAGTGGACGAAGTTCATAAGCACGTGTTGAAATTATAACAATAAAACAACGTTATAAATAATTCATGAAAATACTAATATATTATATCAGTTTGTGAGTTTTTTTCCAATTATTTTGTTATATAAATAACAATATTCTTGAGACATCTAATATATAAAATTCTCGTGTCAGCGTTTGTGTCCAAACTCCTCCGAAATTGCTAAGACGTTTCTTATGAAATTTTGTGTGTTTATTCTGTATTCAGAGGATATGTCGTATATTATTTTTCATATTCCTTTGTAATAAGGATCGTCCACCAAATTTGTTTTTGAATTTTCTAGAAAAATTTTGTAATTTGTTTTTTTTTATTTGGCTTTAAAAAACAAACAACCCTTATTTTCACCATTCTACTAAAACCCCCTTATTTTCAAATATTGATAGAATAACTTTTTTTTTAGTCTTATAAGACGAAACAATATTTGCTGAATCAGCTAGTATAATGAAATAAATATAAATAAATAATAAAATGTTTCAATAATAAGAAAAAATCATATATAATTTATAAGTAAACAGCTTCTTGTATTTATTCCAGCACATGGTGGGCACGGGGATGGCGGCCCCGTTCCCTGCGGCGGCGGCGGCTGCGGCGGCGGCCGCGCAGTTCGCGGCCAACGGAGACCTCTCCGCCGTGAAAGCCGACAACGGACCCACGCAGCAACAGTCCTCCCTCGTCAAAAGCGAAGGACCGCCCACGCAAGCACCCCTCCCGCCAAGCAACTTCTCACCACAGCCGACGTCACAGCACACGCAGAACTCAATAGAAAGCCAAAATCAAAATTCAGTAAGTAACTCACGGTCTAGTAACATTATAATATAATAGGTTTGAACGTTGCACGGACGTATTTTAAGACTTGGCACAGATATCTATTTAGGCTACGGTAGGTATTTAAACAAGAATAATATCGATACAGAATTGAAATCGATTCATTAATTTTAATTATGTCCACATACTAAGAATGTATAGTGGCAATTCGGCCGGAAAGTCTTCTCTTTTATATTTATATAATATATACATATAGTAACTGATGCTTCGTCGAAGCGTACGAATAATAAGGTCAGAATCACTAGTCCAACCCTGAAAAAAGTTCAGTATACTTGCAATTGCAACTCTTGGAAAACACATTTTCAATATTTTGCTATACTATTGAACAGATCTTTCTAACTGTCAAAGCAGCTCTTAAATAGCAATATTTTTACGATTACTTTTAACTTATTATATTTCTACAATATTTACAATATCCTTGAAAATTTTAGTTTTGTATCAAAGAGTATGACACATTCATCCATCCTCTCAAATATATTTATAAAAATAGGATGTCTTGTGTGAAGCAACATAGAATAAAATGTTTGCATTTTGAAATTTATTTTTATATAATATAAACCGCCCAATGTAGAAATGGTCTCAGTTGACTAAGTGGAAAAAGTAAGTCTTGCAATACAAGTTTCCATATAATCATTGATCCGATTGTCGCCTATTGTATCGACAGCAAAGCGAGGCAGAGTCGACGGACGAGAGCACACCCGTGAGCGTGGCGGCTGCAGCTGCAGCAGCGGCAGCAGCTGCAGTAAGCGCAGCGGTAGCGGCCGGTGCCGCACCAGCAGCAGACAAAAGCCTCGTCCCCGTCGCACAGGCCTCGCAGCCGAAGCGACTGCACGTCTCCAACATACCCTTCAGATTCAGAGATCCCGACCTCAGAAACATGTTCGGGGTACGTATCACACGGCATGTTTATGTGTAGCTTTTATTAGACCGAATGACTAAATGAGCTGATAGCTAAAACTGATGAGCCTTTTAAATTTTCAGCAATATGGCACAATACTTGATGTAGAAATAATCTTCAACGAACGCGGCTCCAAGGTAAGGGTGCTCCATACTGCATATTTTAATTCGGTAGCCTCCTTAAATCAATATCACATGATTTGACGGTGGCTACTCGTTATATATAAAACATGTACTAAGGGGCAATATAGGTGGTTGTTTATTATTTAATAATAATGGCAACACTTAATAATGTTGCCAGACTCTCTTTATTGCTTCTTTCTTTTGTATATTTCAGGAATGTTGTATAACAGTATTTGTATATATTTCTAGAATTAATTAGTTTTTCAAAATAAAGAAATCCCGGAGCCGTTAGCAACAAACGTTCCTGAAATGTACTCAATATTTCGTAGCTATTGCCAACAAAACAAACACATTAATTAAAGTATTTTTTCTACAGTTAGCAATAGATATGAATATTTAATAACTTTCAATAAGCTGCCCAAACTAAGTTACATTAATAAGAATATTTAACTTTCCAATATTAAATTAAATTTAACTTTTCTTATTTTAACAAAATCTCAAGGCAAATGGGCTTAGACATGTTCGTAAATAAAACAAAACTTATATCATAGCATATTATTGGTTTAATGTTTGGTGCAGTATTTCTAATTGCATTGTATATTATCATATTATAAATGAAAAAATGTTTAATACCCCTGACATAGTCTTTATTAAGAGTATGTGAGGTGTACATTAAAAATGTTATAAAAATGATTCTCAAAAAACAATGTTACTAAAGAAATTTCGATTTACAATAATTGATTGGATTGAACGCTTTTTCGTGTTACTGCTTTCCTTGTGTCAGTTTGGTGACCGTCCCTACAGTAGTCCATCCAAGTTTTTATCTTCAACGCCTCACGGGATATGTAGAGAATGATGCATCACTATAACAGCTGATTTATATGAATCATGTGAACAGCTCTATTATCCATCACTAACGGTTATTGAATCGCACCGCTTGTTTATTAAATTTACTGTATAGCTTATCTTCTTGTCTTGGTAATTCAGATTAGATGAGTGTAGTTTGGGCGATTTTCTATGATGTTTAGATTTTTTTTTTCTTTTGTATTGTAATTTTTGAGTCATTCGCTTCCTAACAAGGGAATATTCATTAGTTTTGGGCATGTATATTGCTGACCCCGTACATTAATATATGATAATTTTCTAGAAGTAACCACCGTGGTGCATCAATAGATATGCTTTGAATCATCAGTCTTCCTGGCCTGGGTTCAGTTCAGAGTCGGACCATCCCTGTTTGCTAGCTCTGCGTCAACTGATGGGTTTTGCCCTTATAATCATCTAATCACCCTTAGCATTTCTGTCTTCCTCTTACTTCTGTCTCTTTCATGCACTCAGAATGGTTAACATAATAGAGCTGTGCTTTATATATGTAAGCTGGTACGATCAGCTAAATGTTTTCCACTTCCACGAGTCGTCTCTTCCACTGTACTGTGTGCTGTGCTAGCTGCTTTTTGTATCTATGGGTTATCACCTAGCACGAACAAAATATTATAAAATTAAGATATAAATAATATATTCTTATCAGTAAGTAATTATGTTATCACCTGTGTAAGTTTACCAAAAAATTATGACCGCTTTTTATATTTATTATTAAAGTTACAGCACTGTACAGATCATGCACTATATATAGTGAGCAAGTGATTGAAATAAGCTCACAAAATTCTTATACAGTGACTTGAATCTACTTCTAAATACTTTTCTCGCTGAAGTAGTAATATATAGTAGATACATTTTTGCATGAGAAATGAATAGAACAAAATGCAGCTAACACTGAATAAGAATAGTTATTTAAAACGTAGTGACTGGACTTAGATTTAATAATCCTTATGATATTGTCGGTAAATGACTCCCAAATAGACAAGCTAGGCCGAGCGAACAGTTAGAAGTCATCCAGCTTCAGTACCCCAACGCTCAAACTATAAACGATAAAGTATATAATATCCTATCGATTATTTCACTAGAATATATAAATAAATATTATGCAATGCATAAATGTTAATTTTTGTTGCACGTTGTTTTTTGAGCGAAGCTGTTTTTAATGCATGTTTTGTCTGTCTTGCATGCAGGGATTCGGTTTTGTAACATTCGCAAATAGTGGTGATGCGGAGCGAGCACGAGAGCGTCTTCACGGCACCGTGGTTGAGGGCAGAAAGATAGAGGTGTGCATGTTCAGAATACCATCGTAGCACTGTAACTTTAACATGCTGAAACACCGCAACCTGCGCTCGTCTGCTCTGTAGTTACGGCCCGTTAGCACTAAGTATGCCTGACAACATACAAACCTTATTCATTTTATCCCTTTACTCTAGACGGTCATTTAATATGCCGATCGATTGAGAGTCTCAGAGAATGTAGAACGGTTCCTACCATCTCGATGGCGTTCAGGTAAGACCATGCACTATACTAAGAGTTTTGATGTTTTTTATCTGCGAGGTATTCAACACTCGAAAAGGTTAGACGTTGCAGACAATGAGCAAAGGAACTTACACAATTAATATATGTTTTATTATATATGTTTATATTTCAGTTACAGTTCAGTTATAACTCATATTAACTATGTTACAACTTGGTGAATTTTCAGTGATGGGTTCGATTCCTATGTTTTTGAAATAATAGATTTTTTCTTTTAGAAAAATATCTTTTTGCACTCATATTAATTTCATTAGTTGATTAATTTTTTTAGTACGATCAAAATTAAATTTAATAAAAGTTAAAGACACAATTGCGGGATTTAAAAAACATTTTTTGATACATTCTTTACTTCCAAATCAGGTTAATAATGCTACAGCCAGAGTGCAGACGAAGAAACCACCAGCGGTACCAAACGGTAAGCTTCTACTGATTATAGAAAATATCACATACTAAATGCACTACAGTCCCATGCAAAGAAACATTTGAAAATATATCCCTATATATTTATGTTTATAATATAATGCATCTTAGGATTTTCTCTTTTAACCCAGATATTCTGGCTAGAAACGGAACAATTCCCACTCTGGGTGAGAGTGTCACACTCGGTGTTGTCCATGTTATGTACAATGTTAGATCGGAATGAAGTAGCTGAATGGTAGAAATGCCACTGTCAGTCGGAGACAGGCCGGCTATAAACTAAAAAAATTCATGACATTGGCAAAAAATAAATAAAAAAAAAAAAAAAAAAATGTTCAAAAATGGAATTATCATTCATGAACTTGACTTGCCCAGGGGTCTGTCTCCGGCAAATGCACTTTGCCTGACAAATTGTTACCGGATAACACCAGAACTAGTCGGCTTTATAGTTTTCACTTATACAAATGTTTCCTATCTTGACCTCTGGAATGATATACTTGCACTATCAATTTCCATTCTGTAGTGGAGAATGTCTTCTAGGTTTGTTCATTGTTTAGTTTAGAACATCTAGAACATTCTTGAAGTTTTTAATACTAATACTAGTGTTATTTTTGTTTCAGTGTGTGTCCAGTGGCCGGAAGGTGAGATATCTTCAATACTACCGTACAATACTATGGACCAAAGCTTTTCGCGTTTACATTAATAACATTCATTCGAGCATGATCTTTCCTTACTTATGTGGTGGGATTATGGTTTATTAGTTATTGCTCGATATGTATGTCTCGAATTGATTTGAAGATATCTGTAATTTTCTACCGGCCATGCTTCTTTAGAGCATAGTAGTATGTTCACCTGAACGCACGGCGGTGAGTTGAGCAGACGTGCTGTATTGTGGCATGGCCCTCCCCCGGTACTCGATGTGGATATATATTCGATTTAATAGTTATTTCAATCGCATTCTAGTGCATAGTAAATAGTAACATAGACTTATTGTTTACTTGTGATTAATGATTGGATAATAATATAATTGCATTTTGAAATTGCATCTGATTTGAGCGTCACGGAAGTATCAGAATTCTATACTCTGAATTAGCAAACGACGTCAGTTCTCAATCGGTGCTTCCTAAAAATAAAGGATAATCTCGGATTCGGGACTGCCTTTTGCATTAGGAAGATCGCTGGACGTGAAATGGGAGATTTATAATAAACAATGTAACAGAGTTTATCTACTCAGTCGTACTTGAAGTCTTATAATATACTACGTCGATACGTTCCGCGATCGTCCGTACGTCGAGTACGTCGAGTAGTAGGATCAGGACGGACCGGCAGAGGCAGCAGCGGAGCGCTAGCAGTCAGTAGGTAGAGGTCAGTGTTAGAGGCGCGGTGTGTGCGCAGGGCTGCGGGTGTCGGGCGTGTCGTGGCCGTGGCTGAGCGCGGCGCCGGCCGCGGCGCCCGCGCCGCCGCTCGTGCTGGCCCCGCGCGCCGCGCAGCGACGCAGGTACGCCCCGCCCCCGCCACGCCCCCCGCCACGCCCCCCGCACGCCGCACCGCCCCGCACGCCGCCCCGCATGCAGTAGTCCGTGTGTGTGTTGCATGTAGCTCCTGCGCTGCGCGGCGCCGCCGTGCTGCGCGGTCGCTCTCCGCGCCCCCCCTCCGCCGCCGCCGCGCACCCCCACCCCCTCGCCTCCGCGGTGATGCCACGCGCCAACCCATTCGCCTCGCCGTTGCACGCATATGCACAGTGAGTACTCACCGCTCGCACCGCCTCCACGCGACCCCCGCACCTCCCCCGCAGACACCCTCTCCCCTCGAATTCATATAAAGATTTACTAAAACATATATTGAAAAAAGATTAAATATTAAAAAAGAATGAAAAATATATATTTTACGTCATTATATATAGTAAATACGTTAACTATTATTATAGTAATATTTTTGTAAACAGAAACCGAGGATATTCCTTAGAAACTCTTACCCACCACTAAATCCCTGCACCCTCCTGTCTATAGTTAATTGGTATGACACTATATCTAATAAAATAACATTAGAACCCAGCACTTAGTTAATCTAATCATTATTGTTGTTAGAAATGTATATAATATAAATATTACTAAATAGTTTTTCTATTAACTTTGCTTTATAGATTTTTATTATTATAGAAAAAAAGCAGAGATAAGTATTTTAAACATTTAATTATAAATAAAATTATTGTAAATTTTGTATAATTAGCATGAAACTAAGTAATTTTATATTTAGTAGAAAACAGTTGAATGTAGTCTATTCAATTAATGCATTAATTAATTTAATTTAGACTTTAGTATTTTATTAAATTTTTGTTTTAATGTTTAAATTAAAATTTATAATATGCACATAATTTTTTCACGCTAAGTAATTCACGCCATATTGAGCTAAGCATATAATAATATATTAATTTTGGTCGCTATATTGTTAATTATTGCTAGTAATCAATAATTAAAATACAGCACAAATAGTGTCTAATGTTAGATTTTATTAAATTTTCTAATGATTTAATTTTTTATTATATTTTGAGATTTATTTATCTTAATTATTGATTAAATTGTTATACTGACAGATATTTCTCAACTTCCAGTGTGTATTACGACCCGTTCTTAGCTGCAGCGGCTACTGCTGACTCGAACTACAGATTGCAGGTACGATACACTTCATACACTTGAAACACTTCATACACTTCAAATACTTGATACACTTCATACACTTGACACACTTGATAAATTGGTTACTTAGTACACTCGATAAATATGTTATTTAGTATGTACTATAGTGAGTTATAATTTGTATTGTTTAAATGTTGGCGATGAGCGAGTGCGTGTGTTGCAGGCCGTGAAGCCCGCAGCGGAGGTAATGGGATTCGAATCTTGTATTTATCGCTTCCTAATTCATGTTTCCACACCGCTAGTACAGTTTGATCATTGTGGAGTTGGGATTTTGGTTGCTATTTATTGTATGTCCTATGGTCCAGGCACATGTGTCGTAAGAGCGGACGTGTGCTTTGTTCAGTTTGTCTGTTACTGTGGTGGGTGATTTAGTTCTAGGCAAGCTGTGAGTTGACTATCAGACGCTAATCTACATGTAGAACATTGAGCCCACAACACAACATTTGTCATAATTAAATATACTAACAGTCACCTTGTATTTAGTAGAGCTCGTAGTTACATGAAGAATATGCATGCTCAGAGACTCTCACTTGCTGTGGATACTTCTGGAACAATCTGCTCCAAATTTTTAAGTTGGTTTTTGCGAACAGTAGTTTGATGCCGATATAATGAACGTCGTATATGTGTTTAAGAATTGCATGGTAATGTAAATAATACAAAACAGATATATTAATTGTTTTTAAGTTTTTCTTAATGCATCATCGCTTTGCAAAATTTCGGCTTCCAATAATTTCAATAGACGCGACCGTCCATCGATCGGAAGTTTGAACCGGTAAGATATCATCAAGATTATTATCAGATTGTATAACATCGCCGTCGAATACCGCATTTTTAACTAGAATTAATATAAAATAACAAGTGCCTCTGTGGGCTCACTGTTCATATTAAATTAGTAATAAAGCAGAAGTGGACCTAAACGGAAAGGTCGATCCGCGTACGGTAGCGTGAGGCACGTGGTGATGATAGCGCGTGTTGCAGGCTGCGGCGGCGGCAGCAGCAGCAGCCGCTCCACTGCTGAAGTCCCCGCTGACGACGGCCCAGCACGCGGCGGCGGCGGCGGCGGCCGCTAACTACGGAGCCGCCGCGCGCGCCGCCGCCGCCGCCGTCAGCGCCGCGCCCGCACCCGCCGCGCTGGCGCCACTGGCCACGTGAGTGCACGCTGCACTAGCGCATACACACACTACACTTATACATACACACACTACACTTATACATACACACACTACACTTATACATACACACTACACACTACTTTTACTACACATACACTACTTTTTAAAATTTAGTTCTGGAGATTTTTTTATCGATACTTTGCTAACATAATGATCTGACTAGTAACATTTACATCTCGTCTACCCGTGGACACGATTGCTGCAAAGCATTCGAAACGTCGGGTTAAAATTACAATGTAATCAAGTTACCAACCAGTTAAGTCCGTTGAAATTAGTTTTATTTGCCAATGATCTGACTGTCCAGTGAAACGATATTATATTCATTGGTACATATATGATAACAGTACAAAAGTATAAATTAAATCGCCTCATTGGTATGTAAGACAAAAAATACATACATCTCATATAAAACGAAGGCGTACTGTCTATTTCTCTATCCCAAGTTTATGATTGTTAACCTACTGACTTATTTATACCTTGTATTTTTTACATCTTAAAAAAACTGAAAGTCAAAAATTATAATTTACTTTTTTAAAACCCCGCTATTCAAAGAAAAGTCCTTTTGATTTTCGAAGGGCTATAGTGATTATTACAGAAAATAACTGAAAACTTTCGATTAAGTTATCTTTTAAAAAAACCATAGACAAACAAACCGATACAATCCATACACTTATAACACCTCTCTTTTGGCTATAAAATATTTATATTAATAAGTGAGCGGGCAAACATTAACCTATTTTACTAACTCCTATAACTCATTTTCATTACAGATATGGTCGTGAGTATGCAGATCCTTATCTGGGACACAGCATCGGTCCAGTGACAGGATACGGGGTAGGTTAATGACCTTCAAAATTACTGTCTAATAAATAAGTTGTATTTAAATATTATAGCATTGTTACAATATAAAAACCGGAATACATTATGTATTAAATAAACACATTTACTTTGTTTTGTATTACATTTTACATATAATTATTAGTTTAGTCGGAAGATGGCGTTAGTAAATTCTTAAGTCAATGTAACCCTCTATACATTCCGGATCTTTGGTTTTATTCACTGCACTTCCTGGTTCAGTAAAACATATATAAATAATATATTAATTGTTTCAGACCGCAGTCTACAGAAGCGGATACAACAGATTCGCTCCGTACTAAGCCAGTGGAACAATAGAATTTTATTACTCGAATATGAAACTTCGTCATCTCTACGTAACATGACAATGAACTCTCTTTGTAAACGTACAAAAATAATTATAGGTATCAGTAATAGTGCTAGCTACTGTTAAGCTTGGAGCTAGGTCTGGGTTTGAAGAACTCACGAATACCAAAGTACTGTAAATTATACGAGCATATACAAGTGCGAGCAGCTAACGAACGTTCTATAGATATATTATAAGGGTTACTACCAGTTGTTATGACGTCATAGTAGTTGTTACATTCATAACTGACAATAGTATTTCATATATTTAGTGAGCTTTGCACTTGCATATCATAGGCAAATTGTAAATATAAATTCGAGCACATTTTTTAATATTTTTTTTAACGCTTTGAATGTACAGTACGCTGGTAACGTTTTAATTATTTTTTTTAATGAACTGATTGATTGAGTCCCGGTTTTTTTAATCTGATATATTATTTTTGATACTGTTTTTATTTTAGCTATATTTTATATACTCCATTACAAAATTGTTTGTATTTGATATCCAATACCGTTTTATCTAAAATACTTTGAGTATGTAGGTAGCCATTTTTGTAGAATATTTTAATAACATTTACAACGTGGTGCGATTAGTTAGTGGTGCCATTGTTCGGTTGTTATTTACATTTTTAAAAGTAAGTAAGAGCGTTGCTTGGTGCATCTAAAGCGTTCTGGTATAGCGACTAAAAAATCGCCAAAAAAGCTTTCTACGAGGTGACAAAAAAATTGGTATTAGAGGACAAAAAAGTCGCCAAAAAATGTATAACTTAACAAAAAACTTGCTAAAGGGCAACAAATAATTACCAAAAAATGGTAGAATACAACAAAAAAAGTCGCCAAAAATATATAAAAAAACCCATAACGCAGGAGGCTAGTGTGCAAGCAACGCTCCCGTATAATAAGCTTTAGTTGAGTCTCGCTGTACACGTCGCTTATAAATGTTACGTCGGATATTACTTTGCAGTCCTCTAGGATGTTCAGAGTCGTTTGTCTTTAGTAACTAATTTTACTGAACGTAGATGTAACGCTTTAGACGTAGTATAAGAAAGATAACTCCATGGAGTTTTACATATCACTGAGATTTCTCCTTGTATGTTTTAACTAGTGCTATATACCTAATTACTGCTATATACCTTCATGACAGTGCTATACCTTCATTTTATGGAACAAATACGCTATGGGTCCAACCCTTTAGATATAAAGTTTGCATTATTTTAATATCCTAACATCTAAATTCGCTCAACGTTTATACCAAAGCACAAAAACCCATCGATTCATACATTTGAAGCTTTGCATGTCATTTCTCATTAGATTAAATAGTCTTTCATATAGAAAAACTTACATAATCTTGGAGTTTTTATTAGGATTCAGTAAAACGTCTTTTAATTAGGGTTTTTTATACTTTGTTTAAGGATTGTAACCTTTTAATGTATTTTGTGTTATATTTTACAGATCTATAGTGACCTCCGCTCAGTAAAGTTGCGTAGTTTTTCACATTTCGCTACTTATTAACTATTTATCTAATTTTAATACAATTATTTTGGTAATGAAGTCAGAAATATGTGTATTGTGGGGCCAATTTGTTGAAAATTTGCTTTTAGTTTGATTCCTGAATGAGCTAAGCTCGTTCAGGAATCAAAACAATAATTTTAAAGTAGCGGCATGTGAGAACAGCCTTGGTATTGGTTCACCCGTCTTCTATATCCGTGCTATTCTTCCAGCTATTGTTGTCTCGTTTTGACATATCAATATGTTATATGAAGTTGTCGGTGTGTGTCAATTGAGACAGTGCGGTGCCGTCTACAATTATAGCTTTAATTACCTACGAAATAACGACTAAATTCAGTTGTTAATAATCTACGTAGGTAGAAGATATGTAACCGATACTGATGGCAACTCCAATATGAACTCAACTTTTAGTATTTCTAGTCCATTCGCGCACAAATAATATAGATTGTAAAGGTGCTCGCTTCGCTCCTAATTGTTTTATGTGATAACAGAGGAAGTCTCGTATCTGATTATGAATTTCTGAACTTAAGTTATTCTCTGTAGAGTTTTTTGTGTCATATCTGATTGCCGTTTTTTGGTATATTTCACCTAGTGTGCCACTGGCTTTATGTATAGGTTAATTATAATTATTGTTTACAGTAGTCATGTTGCAGCTTCGAACAACTTGTGCTTTATGCTGAATACTCATGTGTGAATGTGTAGTTTTAAGATTTAGTTTTATCGCCATTTTTAGTGATTTTTAATGCAAATTTATACTAAGTACAGATACTGAAGTACATGTGATTCTTAACGACAATTATGATTTTTATTATTTTGCGATAAAAACAATTTCACGGATGTTTGTGATTAGTTTTAATTACTATTAGTGATGCCTCACTAGCACGTAGGCGCGTCTCGGGCCCTCAGTGTCGCAGGAGAGAGGCAGAACAAGATTAGATATAAGTAAGAGAGCTCTCTGGCCTCCGCGCACTGACGGACCGAACGATCACTCATTTACTCGATCAATTTTGATTTTATTATATATATTTTTTGTAGATGATTTAGATGAAATTAAACCATAGATCGAAATATACGAAATGAACTAATTTAAGATTTTAGATGTTTCATAATCTAAGCCAAATTGTTGTTATTACTTGGAGAAAAATCTGAATTTAAATAACATATCTGACAAAATGGTTAGTGTGCTACAATAAGGTTTTGAAAAGAAATCACCAAGATCAATGTATTATAAATATAATCGTTATATTAAGGATAATATTATGTATTTTGTATCAACAATTGTTTCTCGTTTTTATGAGACGTTAATTCAAATCGGAATCGTTGATTGGATACCGCTGTGCACTACCCGCGGGTGTGCAGCCCACGAGTTGGTGATCTATCATATCACTAGAGGCGTTAGGCGGTAGCTACACTGCAGTGTTATCGGCATGTTGTGCGAAATATTTGTACCCTCGGGTTTATATTGTATTGTTAACTTAGAGAGTTAATATGTATCACTTGTTCGTCAATTGCACTCGTCGATACTGTTCCGTTAGCGTAGTATTTAGCAGGGTTGATATTTACGGCTCCAATCATTACATCGATATTATATACGTACTTCATCTGTACGTCTATGAGCTCGTAAGGTATATGTAGCGCATTGCTTATGTATCTAAAATTTAAGCATAGATGCTCGATTTGTGCTTCTTTCTCGTTACCGGACCAAATTTCGGAGATATATTCAAGTAGAATCAATCGTCTGTTCATCACGACGGTTGGTGTGCTCGCTATCCTGCGTGCGTTACGTAAACCACACCCGTTTAGATACTAACGACTGTGCTCAATTTCCGTATCTATGTAATTAATGTTAAAAAATGTTCTAAAATTTTTAATATAACTACATACTTTGTTATATAATGATCGTCTTCCGTTTGGCACATTTTATAGTATCAATGCACATTTTAACAACATGGACGTCAGACCTGGCCGTTGTGCTTTAGTAATGTTAGGAGCCGCGTGCACAGCGACCACCTCGTGCGATTTGTGATAGATTCTTTGCGTGTATTTTATCATAGATTGCAGATCTGATTTGTTTCTTCTATTGTAAATATATTATTTTTTCAAATAAAAATGTTGAATGAAGTGAATCATTTAAAGCCTTTGGCATTGTGTACTCATTTACGTTATTAATAAATTATAGTATGAATTGAATTGTTGTTTTATTTTTTACAGGGAATACCCCTTGGAATTTGAAATTAAAAGTGAAGCTCGAGTATAGCATTAAAGTATTGATAAGTGAGTTCGTCACAGTTCGGTATATACTTAACCATCGTGCCATTGTGAATAGTTTTGATTTATTAGGAAGATAATATACCGATAAGATTGCAAGGTTCTTTGATATAATAATCATTCTTTTGTACGGAATAATTAAAACAATCGGTACGCAAGATTATCTAGTAATTGCGATAAGGGTTCCTTGCGTCGATTAAGCAGTCTTGTTTGCAACGTGAGCACCACGACGCGCAAACACTGTTTGATTACAATGCACTAGCGGGTTTCTTGAGCAAACATGGTGTTATGTCCTCCATTTCGGTGGTCCTCCAAGGGGGGATTTAATCTGGCCACGCCTGTTAAAAGGAGTAACGACGAGAGGAGAGAAACTATAATTGTAAGTGCAAGAAATGTTATAGTTTTCACAGTAATTTAATATAGATTACGTACTTTTCTATATACGTACACATTTGAAAGTAATATTGTGTAAACGTATCAATTATGTTTATCAATAAATTGATTTGTTTTTGACGCATTACAATTTTGAAGAAAAATATTCTGTTGTACTTTAAAATTTGGATAGTAAGATGATGTTAAATATTAAAGTTTTTGTGATTATTTAGCTATTTGGAATTAACATGCATTTAAAGTTTTTGAAGATTTTTTTATCTGACACAATAGTATACGTAAGTGCCGGCATTTCCCTGCTCCTGTAGAAAAAATTAAAGGTTGAAGCATTATGTCAATCTTTCTCACGTTCTTATATGAATTATGATACGTCATCTCAATGTAGACTTCTTCGTCATATAAATTTTCACAATTTTCTTCGGCGGCCCTCACCTTTTATAAACAAGGACAGTCATACTTATAATTCTTTCAATTACATTCTTTTCAATCTTAAAGGTTCAACAAGTAAGGTAGCCATCAATTAATAACTTGTACAAACAATTTTTAAGGAAAGTTCCTCCTTTTACATTGAATTTAAAAATAAACAATTTAAAAAAGCTTAGTAGGTGAAACAGCTATTTCTTTTACCGTCTAAGGTGGAAAATATTTAATATATATAATAAATCCAAAGTAAATATAAAACCATAAATTGTAGACTGACAACGGAAAAAGGGGGAAACCATATTTATTCAATATCACTACACACTCTAAACAAAACATAAATAGATAAATTATACGGCTGTACTCAAATAAATACTATCGGAATTTCCCCGACTACTTTCGAAATCAGTTCACCCCTTTTCCATCAAGCTGAATGAATAAGGACCCCGAATGGGTTCGAAACTGGTGTGCCAAAAGGCGATAGTATTTACAGCTGGACAATTATATATAATAATAATCATCAATCACGAAAGTTTCAATACAAATACATCTAAAGTAATAATTATGATACTGAAATAAAAAGTGTTAATCACTCATAAACATGTGATTATTTTTTCAATGCTGAACTTCATTATTTTTTGACAGAGATAATCTTTATATTATCAATTTTGTTCAATAAAAATTAAGAATTATATGATAACTCTACATAATGTTTATGTCAGAGAAAATATAATGTATACCTATTCTTTATTTGGTCTTCCTTTTAAGTTAAGTTTAATAACAACCGATTTATGAAAAAAATATTATGAGTTGGTAACGAAAAATTTGTACAAGACACTGTTAAAAGACAATTAAAAGTATAGTACATTTTAATTTGATTTCTGTTTCTGTTTGATTTTTTGTTTGTCACGTAATTTTACTCGACAGATAATGATAAAATATGTTATATTATATTCCTAGAAGTTCCTCATTGTAAGGGAATAGGCAATTGATAAGATCTTATAATACAACAAAACTACTGGACGGAATTAAATTAAATTTGTATTTTTACCTTTTTAGTATGCTTCTAAAAATATGGTTTGGATTATTTAAGTTATATTACTTGTGCCAATATAAACGTGTTTCTGTGTTTGTTACGCTTTAACAATTTATCTACGAAACTAATCATGAAATTTTCACACGAAGTCAGGGGAGAGAAATATATTCTAAACGGAATAGAAAAAATATCTATCTGACGTAACATGATTTATTTTAAATAAACGGGCCCCTAAAGCTACTTGTAAAGATAACTAATAAAAATAATCATGAATGTATACATTTGTACCTGTATATATAATTGAGGCAATAGCTTAGGACTTCTAATAAAGACCTCTTCATTCTTCGGCGTATAATCATATTTAAATTAACACTTACTCGTGCAAGTAGGTAAAGAATGGTAAAGAAAAGGTTGGTCACGATCATACGATAAGAACCTATGATTATAAGTAGGTGAGAGTTTTGAAAGAAAATAATAAAAATTAGGTATAGAATTACTATATACTTTTTAAATAATTAAACACACCTATATATTTTATTTATTCTATATTTTAGACATTACCGGACTATATTCCTGATGGAAATAGAAACGAAAACACAACCACTAATGGGAATGCAGTTATTTTCAAGAAAAGTCTTACATTATCGGTTGATCCTGGAGGATCTAGCAAAAAATCTAGTTATATGAGCATACAAAGTGAAAAATCTAGTGGCAGAGATTCAGACAGTGAACATGTTAATGACCGCAAAAGTAGTGTTGGACGTAAAACAATTTCAGATTTAATGCAAACTGATCCTGACAAGCGTGGTCGGAAGAAAGGCATTATTGCACCTCATGCTCCTCTTGAAACTGAGCAGTTCCAAGCTGATTTGACATACGATAAATTTGTCAAGGATGAAAAGTAAGTACATATATCCATTTTACAAAAAAAAATGTAGTTTTATTAGATTACTATCTTTGATTAATCAATCTTGTTAATTTTCAAGTACTTTTTCCTGTCTGATTAAATAAAATATACTATGTAAGTGATCCAATATTTAAGTTCTATAATCATAATAGTACATCTTTTATAAACTGTTAGACATACTAGATAAAAAGAGTATCCACAATGTATTCGCCTTGGACGAAAACATATTACTTATATGTGTATTTTTCTATCTCTTTTTTGCAGATCAGCCGAACAAATCAAAAAGGCTATTATGGCTAATGATTTCTTAAAAAACATCATGGATGACGATCGTCTCATAGCAGTGGTAGAAGCCATGAACTCACAGGTATTCCCAGCTGGAAGTCTTATGATCCGAGAGGGGGAAAGCGGAAGCCATTTGTTTGTGTCAGCATATGGACAATTTGAAGTTTTAAAAGGGGGTCAAGTTGTTAAAACCTTTGGTCAGGGAGAAGCTTTTGGCGAACTGGCCATTTTATATAAGGCGAAAAGATTCGCATCTATTAGATGTAAGTTATAAGACCTATTTTTAATTAGTTTCAATTTAACTGAACAATATAAAAGAAAAAGTCAGCCTCACCAGCGGATTGGAAAGTTTTTGTGATTTTTAAACAATGAAAAAGATATTTTAAAAATATTAAGTACAAATGACTTAGGAAGCGACTTAGGAAACTCTTCATAATTCATTACAAATATCGCCAATATTAATTTAATCAATTAAAACAATTTTGAATAATATTTTACATTACTGTAATGTGACATCTTTATTTTTATTTATTTATTGATATCGTTTCCACTTTGAATTCATATAGTGATCACTTGTATACGTCAATTTATGTCAGGTGGGCCCATACTGATACCATTTTGATAAAAAATAAAGAAATAAACCCTTCTGGACACTCTCCAACTTAGAGTTAAGGCCACGAAGATTCCATCTGTATGTATTATCAGAATATCAGATTATCAGAATATCAATTATCTATTACAGGTATTACAGAAGCAAAAGTATGGACTTTAGAACGAAGAGTTTTTCAAAAAATTATGGTGCGCAAAGGTCGACAAGAGCAAGAAGATAATATACGGTTCCTATCTTCAGTACCACTACTCCAAGGCATTCACTCTATTGAATTAGCAAAAATTTCAGACTTCTTAAAAAGGGTTTGTCAATTAAAATAATACAATATCGCGTTATCTTATCTGTATTACCTTATCGATCTAGCCCTTAATAGGTATTTCATTTCATTATTTGCAATATATTAAATTACAATACCTAATTTATGATATGAAAACAGTCAGAAAATGTAATCAGCCACAAATATTGTTAGTATATAAATAGATATGTGACCTGTACCAATTACGCATTATGATACAACTGAAACTGAAACTGGCACTGGTGTGCAGGAGTTCTTCTCAGCTGGTACTGCCGTGGTGCGTCAGGGGGACCGAGGGGATAAGTTCTATATAATCCGCGGAGGGACAGTGGTGGTGACGAAGCGTGAGGAAGATGGCGGCGAGCGTCGCGTGGGGGCGCTGGCTCGTGGGCAGTACTTTGGGGAGCAGGCTATGTTGCACGAGGACCGACGCCTAGCCACTGTCACTGCTCTACCCCCAGGTGTGGAGTGTCTCACACTAGAACGCGGGTATATCTCAACTTAATGATAAAATGTTTTAACAACAGACAGAATAAAAATATGTTACTGTTGAATTTTGTAAACAAATCAAAAATTATAATTTACAGGCCCTTCACCGAACTATTAGGCAATCTAGAAGAATTGAAGAATATAAGACATTCAGATCCGAGGCCTTCCCAGCAGAAAAAGACCTCAATCTTCAAAAGCGGTATGACAATTAATAAACACATAGATACAATAACAAGTGATAAGATAAACTTACATCGAATAATGAAATTACAAATACGACTCATACCTATAAATCCTTCATATTATTTTTATAGCTACGTGAAAATCTGCACGAGTTAATCAATGTATTTCACGCTAATATAAACAGATTAAAGGATGTTTTTATTAAATCATTAATAGATTATTCATTGACTAATTTTCAGTATTAATATTTGATCGAGGCTTCCAAAATATGTGCTTACTTTAATTTCTATATAGTTATAGTATTTGAGGAATAAAAAATGTTTATATTTAAAAATATATTTCTATATATCAATCAATGCGGAGTTTTATACTATCTAAAAAAAACAACACTCATGAGGAGTCAAATTTTTCCCTAGGAACTCCTAGGGAAAAATAAATTAAAATATGATAGTTTTGGTTTACATTGCAGTAATAAGTATGTATAGCGGACGCAGTTCAGTTAAATAGAGAGCCGAAACAAATATTGAAACCTGGTCCATTTTGAATAATTTTGCTACGTGAGGTTATTTAATTACTATTTAGGATTATAATTACTGGTAAATTAGGATTTACTAATTCTTTTAATATATAATCTACTATGTTTGTTTCAAACTTGTTAAACAAAGAATTCAAATCCTACATACCTATACTATAAAAACGAAAATAAGACAAAATATTTCAAACAAAACCAATAGATAAACTTATATTTGAAATATTATACACAATGTTAAATTTATTAAATAATTTGTTTGTTTAATGTTTAATTTGTGAAAATTTTAATATATTATATATTTTGTTTTATCAGAATACGAACACGTGCAATTAAAAGACCTAGAAATAGTAGGCACTATGGGTGTGGGAGGATTCGGGCGCGTAGAACTAGTTCAATATAAACGACAGCCGGATCGTACATTTGCGCTAAAGTGTCTCAAGAAGATTGATATGGTCCAGCAGCAGCAGCAGGAGCACGCCTTTAATGAGAAGAACATCATGATGCTGTGCAATAGCAGATTTATCTGCAGGTACATTGTTGAACAGTTGTTTGCAGAATCAATACATTGTTGACAGTATGTGTGGCTTAAAAAAAGCAACAAATTATTATGTCATCATTTAGTAGCTTTTATTAACGGTTTTACACAGAGGCGAAAGATTTTATTTACTATTAGTTATTTCCACAAAAAAAAAAACAAATTTTTCAGTTTTATAATATAACTAGTTGTTGCTCTTGACTTTGCTTCGAACATAATTGAAACAAAAGACAGCATTACCCAAATTATCCATATTTTTTTTAATGTTTTAACAGAAGGCATTACATTTTTCCTGCGTAAAAACTATTCAATATTTTTACATTATTGTAGTAATTATCTATAAAGATAAATAAATTAGAAGAATATAAACTTTTTGAACAGGTTATATCGCACATTCAAAGACAACAAGTATATCTACTTCCTGATGGAGCCGGTGTTGGGAGGAGACGTCTGGACGATCCTTCAGAAGCAGCGGTACTTCCCTGAGCACATCGCTCGCTTCATGTCCGCCTGTGTGGTCGAGGCCTTCCAGTACCTACACTCTAAGGACATTATATACAGAGATCTCAAGCCAGAAAACTTGATGTTAGACAAAACTGGATATATTAAATTGGTAAAGTTTAAATTAAATTATTTTTATAGGAGCTATAAGAAAATAAAGTCCACTTAACACGTGTGTATGTTTTAGGTCGACTTCGGTTTTGCAAAACGACTTACTCCGAACTCAAAGACGTGGACATTTGCCGGTACACCTGAATACGTGGCGCCAGAAATAGTATTAAATAAGGTATTTTTAATATATATTTATATATGGTCTTTTTTAAAAACAACTTGTTCACTAGAATAATAATCATTATCGAGGTGTGTTTCTCAAAAAGGACATAAATAGCATCGGAATTGAAATAGAAATTTGTAGATCACACAAACAATTCTCCCATGTGGGAATCAAATCCACTACCTTTGGCTCAGTAAGCACTAAACCATTTGAATACACAATAATTTTTAAATAATATTTATTTTAAAATTATACCAACGATTTTACATCTCAGTGTTATAGCTAAGAATATCTGTTTACAAGATCACAAAAAAATCGATTTCAGGGTCATGATCGTGCGGTGGACTGCTGGGCGCTGGGTGTGTTCGTGCACGAGCTGCTGGTGGGCAAGCCGCCATTCCGGGCGGCTGGTGGCGACCACATGAAGACCTACACGCTCATTCTGCGAGGTATCGACGCTGTAGCCTTCCACCCGCGCGTACCCAAGTCAGCGCAGCTGCTCATCCGCAAGCTGTGCCGCGCTGTGCCCGCTGAAAGACTCGGATACCTCAAGAATGGCATCGCTGACATCAAGAACCACAAGTACGTACACGAGTCTTCTTCCATCACTTTAGATAAATTAACATAAGGAAATAGGTACTTTTTCGACAAACCTGAGGTAATTAGAATCTTTTGAGGTATTCTGATAATTTTACGTATCTTTAGAGATTTTAAATAATTAGATATAATCAAACGTGAACATAATCAATTAATGTACAAAAAGAATTAAAGAAAAATACATTTTCTTGTGCCAGATCCCCCCTAATTTTATTTAAGTTCGGTGCAACAAATCTTATAAAAGTATTAATGTATTTAATACTAGACACAAGTCTCAAAGACACCTAGACACTAGTCTCAGATGTAACTAGACACTAGTTTCAATGGAAATGGATGCTCTGGACTTTGTTAGATCGATTTGTTGTTTAATGCCATATGTGTGTTATTAGCTATCGCGTTCGTAAAATCTCATAACAGATTTCAAGTTAAACAACAATACCCTTTATAAATAAAATAGCATAGACCAGGGACGGTGAACTAATGGCAAACCTGCCACAAGTGACACGTTTAAAAATTTTTATGGCACGCATAAAAACATTTTTTTTTATAAGGTATCTTTTTAGATAGAAATGAATTACAAAGTATTAGCTTACACTTAATTTGTAATTGATAGAGTAAATTTGTAATACTGAATACCTATTTTAGTATGTTCACTATAAACGTCAAATTATACATTATATTATTAAAATATCGCATGAATACTCTCAAGGTAGAGATCAAATCTAACGTATTGTTTCACAACGCTATTATTTCGAATAAAATTTTATTGTGGCACGTTATCTGATTAAAAAACACTTTTTTTGACTTTGTGGCACGAACATCAAAAATATTTGGCTTCCTTTGCATAGGGTATTTATTGGTATGATTTCTTTAACAGATGGTTCCTTGGTTTCAACTGGGAAGGTCTTCGAGAAGGGAAGTTGAAGGCACCTCTGATACAACCAGTGTCTAATGATCTGGATCTCTCCAACTTCGAGAAATATCCTAAAGACAAGTTACCACCGGATGAAACTTCAGGATGGGACATCAACTTCTAAAACAAATTATACATTTTTCTAAATATATTTTTTAAGCGAATATTTCAAGAACCGATGCTATTTTTTATTGTACCTATGATATTCTGTATTCTTTATTATTATTTTTATATTTATTGTAATATAATAAAATTAAAATGATATTAGTGAGCACTGTTTTTTTCTTTACATCCATAATATACGAGTGCTTTATCGCTTTAAGAATTTCCTTCCTGTCAGGACAAAGACTGCTCTTGTACAAACCCTAATTTTTTCTCTAATTGACTATGGTGACGTTTGCTATTTCGACCTGAATGCAGACCTTCTCAACCAGCTTGACCGTCTTCTTAATAACTGTATTCGATTCATCTTTAATCTTCGCAAATTTGATCATGTCTCTTCTTACCGTCAACAATTGAAATGGCTTCCTATTCGTCAGCGACGTAATTTACGTGTACTTACTACTCTCTTTACTATTCTTAACTCTCCCTCATCTCCCACCTACCTACTGCCTATTTTCAATTCCTTTGTGATAATCATAATAAAAACCTTCGTTCAACTAACATATCTACTATCATGTCCTTCTCATTCTTCTGGATTCGCTGGTTCTTCTTTTTTCGTTCAATCTATTCATTTATGGAATGCGCTCCCTTTAGAAGTCAGAAAGTCTAGCAGTCGTTATGTGTTTAGAACGAAAGTAAGGGAACTTTTGTTTAAGGAGATAGTGAATTCCCCTCAACAGTAAATGATGTATAATATGTGTTTGTATATCTATGTATATATATATATGTATGTATGTTATAAATTTTTCTATTACTTATATATATTTTTATGTACCTATATGTAATATATGGATATTATAAGTATTTAAATTATAACTATCATAAACTTCTAAGCGTTTATTATATAACTTTTTATTTTAGCTCTTTTCTTCTGTTTTCCTCTTCATGCACCTACTTCTTTTGACTGGTAGAGAATGCCTTAAGTCCGCCATTGTACATTGTGCATAAATAAATAATTAAATAATAATAAAAAATATTATCCATTAATCATAAAAATAACTATTTTTCAATATGTGGCGACAAGTGTATTAGTAATTCCGTTTTTTTGTTAACATGAAATTTGCTAAACTCACTTTTTGTCTACAGAGGTTTAAAGTTATATTATTAAAAAAAAATTGTTGTTATTTAGACAATAGCTTCTGTATATAAAGCTTATTTAATTTCATTTCAAATGTCTTACAATAATGTAAAATGGTTAAGTTTAGTTGAGTTATTTTTGGTCTGAATTAGGCGGCAAGTTAATTAGTAAAAACAATTATTTAAATTGAGATTAAATAAAAAAATAAATGTTATCCTTTAATTTACGAATGACATATTTATTGGTTTGTATGTATGCATGTATTGTTGTTTAGATACATTTATAATATAAAATGAATGCCATAAAACACGTGGGCGATAAGTAAAAATGTAGGTTGCAAGTTGACCCCACTTCGCCATGGCCGCCGATATGCACAGTTAACTGCACTAACAAAATGCATTAGACTTAACATATACATTAACTAGCAAATCAACTTTTTTAAAGGAATCTTTATATATTTACATCAATGCTGAATTGGAGACTGTGTCAGAAAGTAACAAGGTTGCAAAAATATAATCCAGTTTAGAGTACTATTGCTATGCACTATTCGTTTTAACTTTTAGTATTTCGCGAGCGACCGCAGAGAACGAACGTGTTGTTATTTAAAGTGCTAACTATATATGCGACGATTATTAAACATTACATTTATTATATTGAATATAACGAATCCAATACAATGGGGCATAACTGAACAGTGTTATAAATACAGCTGAGGACGTGAAGTGAATACAGACTTATAGTGATTTGCATTTTAACATTTTTGTAGAACGTGATACGTTACAAAAGGTAATGATTATTTTATATTTGTAATTAAAACCCAGTAGTGTTGTATCTGTAAGTATTACAGTTACAGGATGTTTTAGTTGTTTACTTCAGTGGATAACTCTTTCCAATGTACTAGTTCGGGCGACAGGTTACTGTTCAGGTAAACGTATTTTTTAAAACGCTAAAAACTATATTTTACATTTACTTGTAAGATGATATTTTTTAATTATTTTTATGCGACAGGTAAATTTAAATATTGATAGGTAATTGTAATCGTTTTTATAATTTTTTTTAATTACTTACAATACATATACCAATGTTATAATGTATTTTTTTATTATTCCAAAGTTTATGTAAAGTTGTATATTCAATTGAAACAGATAAATATCCTATATGTTGTATATCTGTCTACACGGCTACCACCATGGTGCAGGATGTTAGGTAAATAATTGAAGATGTTTATAACATCCCGACGTAAATAAGCTTCATACATTCCACACATACACCGGCCTACATTTATGTATAATAAAATCTATTGTATGGCCTTTTCCAGTGTTTGTTTATTCTATAATGTTATTTAAACCGTAGAAAGTAGGTAAAGGTGAGAATGTCTCGTGGGTCTATTTGAACGAACGTACAGTAGAATGAGAACATCTGATAAGAAGCAATTAGTATTGTATTTAAAAGGAATTTTTAAATTTAAATCAAATTTAGTTACAGAACATACAAAAATTATGATATTATAATATAAGTTTGTATAAGTTTTATGCATATTCCATCAAACTCCTGACCGGCCGGAGGCGAAAAAAAAGAAGATTTTCTACTAACAACAATATTTTTAGGATTCGACTATACAGTTTTGTTTTAAAAACATTCGTCTGTTTCATCAGTCATCAAGTGTGCCTCATAAGGAAATCAGTGATTTTAAATATTTCGATAGTCTGAGCCGGCATAGTATAGCCTTTATTATTTTCTAAATATAGCATACTTTTATTCATATAGAATTTTTAAATAGCATAAAAGTATAAAATAGTACAAAGTAAGCTCATCTGTCTAGTTGCGTTTTGAATTCTAAAAAAATTATTTAATATAAAGAATTTTGATGCGGTTCTCACTCACTATTTAAACTCCTTGAATATATAATATTTGTTATAATATTGCATTTATTTTTTGGTTAGCGAAATCTACTCTATACATATAACATAATATTAACAATCTGTATATGAAATAGTTCTTAAATACATTGATTGCTACTCTTTAGTACAAGAGATAGAACCAAAAACTAAAGTTTATAAATTTATTGTCTGTATGTGCGTTCATCACTCAACACTGTAGGATTGATATACAATTTTCTATATTTATAGACCAACACAGCAGATACTTTTTAATCGCAAAATTCTATTATTTTCCGGGATATCCACATTTGTTTGTTTTAAATTCAAAATCAGAAATAGTCAAAGGCAACAACTTGTAGTAAAATATGACATTTTGTAATCAAATGGTCTAATGAGTTTCAGTGAAGCGACATGGTGCTGGTTAATCCGTTTGTAATAGCTACAAAATGATGTTCGACAATGGACGACAGTTATATTTACATTTACTTATTTATAAGTAATTTAATGCCAATTTAACATGATTATTATATATTATATAGTATTATATATCTTATAAAACTTACATCTGTATTTTATTATAGCATTTTAGTCACAAATAATAAACCAAACAGCATCACTAATTAACAGAACATTCTTTGTTCTCAAAGAAGACTTATATATATTTCAGCCTTTCCAAAATACTTCTTTTCAAACGTGACTAATTGGCTTAACATAACAACCTGAAGTTTACTTGGCTCAAGAATTAGATGGTAATTCTGAATTCACGTAAGTTTTATTGGAGATGTTGTTCATTTGTGATGATAAATTGTTTGTTATTTATGAAAAGTAACTTATATAAGACATTTTTTAATTGTCAAAGCCATTAAAAGCAACAAGCTTTAACAACAGATGTGGACGTTTTAATTGTCAATTAATTTATTAATTTATTTATCTTTACGTTATATCATCATTATACAATACGGTCATAGAATTTAGGATTTACAAAATGTTATGAAGATTTTTGCTCTAATTTTATCTCATTATTTTCAAAATTGTTGTCTAAATCTGGCGAATTTCACATAGAATTTCTACCCTCCCCTGGGCTTGGCGATGTACTATACTGATTAATTAAATCACTTTTTTTTTTAAATAGGGTTTTTTATTTTTTCACTTTTGACTTCAAGAATCACTTCTTATATCGCCCGGTCCAGAGGAGGGCAAAGGCGGTATATGGAATTAACTGGAACAGTACCAGGAGACACACTAAAACTAGACCCATAGATATAATTTTATGACTTTCTATGTAACGATAAAACATTGATGAATAAGTAATGAATTTATCTTTAAAAAGTATATATAATTATAAATATCTTTTGCCTAGAAAGTGTCGCAATGGATGCAGTGTGTATGAGCGGCGACGGAGTCTGTAATGGCCACGCGCTTGCAGCAGCGTTGCATTCGTTGAACCTCTACTGCGCTGTCATCGCCACAGCTCTTATCTGTTGCTGTTCCAAATCACGGCCCCATTGGTATATAAAAATATTATTACCAACGATACCATTTTATACTAAATTTGTACTTAATATAATAATTCAAATACATAAGATTGAGATATTTATTTTCCACTTTAAACTACAGTGTTTTATGTGTTGTTTTGTATGATACTAATATTTTTATAGGAACGGAAAACAATGGCGACATCAAAATTTAAGAGGGATAGCAAGTTTAGGTCTGGGAGTGGTGTGGTGTTGTGGTGGCGCTGCTGCCTCCTTGCGTCCAGCGGACACAGTTGCCCTGGTGGCCGCACTCATGGCTCCGCTGGCCTGGCTGTCTGCCGCTGCCCTCCACATATCATTATGGAGTCGACGCTCCTCAGCTCCTATACTTTATTTAGCAATCTACTGGTTGCTCTCTGCAGCATCATCAGCCTCAGTTGTATATCAACTTGTACTTGCCAGGGTTAGTTTAAGTGATGTTGAAGTATACATACAAGCAGCCACAGTGTTACTGGCCTTGATCATAAGTGCTGTGGATGCTCTCTGCTTTTACGACGAGGTGAGTTACATTTTAAAAATCTTTATTGCACAAAGAATTCACACAAATGGCGGACTTAATGCTAAAGTATTGTTTACCAGTCGACAGATATAGTACACAAAAGAAAACAGAGGGGGGGACAATATAACAACAAAAAGTAGTCAAATAGATATCGAATATTAAATTCGATTATATTTTATTTGATATTTTATTTGTATATATTTTAATATACATGCTATAAATATAATACCAAAAAAAAAGAAAAAAACGAGTTATTTTAATTTTATTTTAAAATTAAATCAAAATAACTCCTTCGCAAATAATAAGCACGTATTTTATTTAAATTAATAGAAAGCTAACCGTTTTCTATTGTGAGAACTAACGTATAACAACGTGAAGATAGTTATGGTTCTAATTATCACAAGCGAATCAAATTCAGTGTACGTATATTATATTTTATTTTAAATTTAAAATCTATTAAAAAAAAATTTAGATCTCATCAAATACGTACATTATCCATAATAATCTAAAACATAATAATCTAAACATATATAAATTAATGTTATCAACGATTTAAAATCAAAAACAGAAGATAAAATGAAATAGATTATGGAAAGGTCATTCCCCTAAAATTATGGAGACGCAGAATTCTACACGTTTTATTGTTTATGTAGGAGACGTCCGACGCCAGTCTCGAGACGCATGTCTGGCGCCGTACTTCCTTTAGTTTTCTGTTCACTACATTTAAAGAAATAATATGCTTAGTATGATTAATTACAATAAACAAAGTAGTCATAATAATTCTTATTCTTACAGGTCGCTAGAAGATATATCAGTCGTCAAAAATCAACAGAACCTCATAATATAATTTATGGTTACAATGAAACACATTTTTATTCTAAAATAACATTCTTTTGGTTAAATTCATTTTTGTATAGAGGTTATTTGTTACCAGAAGAAAAAGATGATATTGGCGAAATACCTGACAATGAACGCTCCAAAATACATTACAATAGATTTAAACAATTTTGTAATGAACAGGTTTGTGATAAATTTATTGTTTTTATTACAATTATCGACTAATTTCTAATAATTCTATACAATCAGGTTACAGATAAAAAAACAGGTCTTAAAATTTGGCAATGTTACGCTCGTATGGTATGGCCGAATTTCTATATTGCTGCGATATTAAAGCTTTTTGGAGACTTCACTGGTATTATTCCGGCAGTAGGAATAGCAGTTATAATTCAATACATGGAAGGTCCAAACAAAGAATACAATAATACATTTGTTACATTTGATGAATTTGCTTCCAACGGATTCGTCATGCTACTAATTATTTCATTAGCGCTTATTGTTCAGGCTCTATTATCGCAAAATTCGACTCATTTAGTTACAGTGGAAGGCACTCGACTGAAAATGGCTCTACAAGTAAGTTAAATTACTAATACTAAAACTATTGTATTAAATATCTCTATTGAAAATATCTATTATTGATTCCAGAATGCGGTCTATGACAAATGCATGAGATTAGCGTCATGGTCAGTTGAACCGGAAGTAGAAGAGGAAACCCCTTTGCTCCGTAACCCTGAGGAAGAAGCCAATACCCAATCTGGTCTTCTGATGAATTTAGTAGCACAAGATACTTACAACGTTATGTCGTGTGTATGGATTTGTCATTACATATGGGCTATACCGTTGAAGGTTGGTATTTACGTCACTTATATGTTACATATTTTTTAAAGCAAAATACTAATTCTAAAATTTAATTCAATTTTATATTTTTTTCAGGTGTCTGTAATATTGTATCTTCTATACTGCCGATTGGGAATAAGCGCTATTATAGGCACTGCAACCAGCTTGGTATTCATCACGCCTCTACAATTTTATATTGGCAAGAAAATATCAGATAATTCAAGAAATATTTCAAAATGCACCGACCATAGGGTTACAAAAATATCTGAAATTCTGCAGGGAATTAATGTTATAAAACTATATGTTTGGGAAGATTTATTTAACGAAAAGATATTACAGTTACGTGAAGTCGAACTGAAACTTCTCAACAGAGATTCTGCATATTGGGGTTTTTTAAGTCAGTATGCTTTCTGAGTAATATGAAAATACCAAACTTCTACTAATAAATACTTATCTATTTCAGCTTTTACAACCCAAGTTTCCACTGTTCTTGTAACTGTTGTTACTTTTACATCACACTATTTTCTAGAAAGTAATAATACATTAACTGCCACAAATGTATTTGCTGGTCTCGCACTCTTCAACCAGTTGACTATACCATTGCTGATCCTACCAGTTACGATATTAATGATTATTCAAGCTACGGTAAGATTTAACACAATTAATTGATATAAATAAAAATATGTATAATATTTGTTAACGAGAAACTACCAGTAAATAAAAGAAAATATTCCTCAGGTCAGCACAAACAGGATTAAAGATTTCTTGGAACTTCCAGAGGCTTTTAATGTACCTGATGATTGTAATTTAGACAAGTCTGTGAGAGACTCGACAGGATCTAATGATGACTTCTTAGATGATTCCTTTGAAGACAACCCTCTCTCTGAAAGGGAAGAATTAGTGAACGACGAAACAGACACTAGTAAAGATACAGAAGTGACTCAAAGCCAAGATAGTTTGATTTCTATTAAAAACTCTGCATTTTCTTGGAGAATGAAGGATAACGCTTGGTTAGAAATAGATGAATTAGATATTGCAGCAGGTAACTAAGTATATTTTATTATGTTATTATATTATATATCTTATAATAAAATAAATTGTCTTAATTGATTACTATTCCTTTTAGTACATATTATGTTCTCGTAATTTGATTATATTATGGTTTTTTTAGTTGGTATCAAGTGTCAGATATGTTTTCTTTTTAGGAAAATTAATAATGGTTGTTGGTTCGTCTGGTTCTGGCAAATCATCACTACTTTCAGCCATTTTAGGAGAAATGCATCACGAGCGTGGAGAAGTTAAAATAAACGGGTATAGTAATCAGTCGATTATTTGTTTTAAATATTTTAAAATTTAAATTAAAAAAAACTGTTTGTATTCTTGCAAATCTTCCGAGATTTTCCAAGATTTACATTGAGTTACTACTTTATCTCAGTAAAAAATGTAAAGTTTTAGACGCTGTAACAACCACTTATCTCTTTCCTTTCCTATTTTTTTCCATCACCCTTCTTAAGATTGGTAGGTAATATATTTGATTCTATATTTGGAAAAGTAAATAGGTGAGGACACAACCGACTAATAAATAGATAGACCGTCTGCTTGCAACTCTGTTTCACAAAAAAATACATCGAGATCATTTAATAATTTTAGTTTTGCAATTTTGCAGAAAATGTTCTATGTGGTATTCCGGTCAGCCTCCTTGGCTTCTGGAAGGTTCGATAAGAGACAACGTGCTCATGGACAGCGCATGGAGTGCGGGGAGATACGCACGTGTGATACGCGCCACAGCCTTAAGATCAGATTTGCAACTTTTACCTGGTAATTGATATAAAATGTTATTATTGTTTTTAAACTTTCACGATTTTTCCACATTATATATTTCTATATATATGGATAAACTCCCGATATATATTTCTATAACATGTTATCTAGGAACGCAATAAGTTTTATTTTACTGTCAATTAAATACCTCTCTTATATCAAAATATAATTTCAGAGGGCGATAGTACTATATTAGGTAGTTGCGGCGCCCCTCTATCGGGCGGTCAACGCGTTCGACTGTGTATAGCTCGTGCTCTATACTCCCGCGCTCGTCTCATCGTCCTGGACGAGCCGCTGGGAGCGCTGGACGCCCCGCTGGCTCGACACTTGGTCGCTAGAGGCCTGCTGTCGGCGGCTCGGGCCGGGCGAACTGTCATAGTGGCAACGAACAGACTCGAGCTACTGCACTACGCGGATGTAGTATGTAATCTTTCCATGTTTGATTTACGAAATTTTTTCTATCTTCATTGTATCTTTAAATCGTAGGTCATAGCGATGGAGGACGGTCGCGTGCGGGAGTGCGGCCGCGTGAGTCCGTCGTGCGGCGGCATGCTGGGCCAGTGGTGCCGGCTGGCGGCGGCGGCCCGCTCGGCGGCGGCGCGCGGCTGCCCCGGGCCCGGCGCCGCCCAGCGCGAGCGGGAACACCTGCTGCGGGCCGTCGGACGCACGCAGCTGCAGCTGCAATTGTCGGATGACTCACTGGTATGCACTCGTACACTGATCTGATTTGGTAAATAATCCTAAACCGTGATGCCTCAAATTATATAGTTGTCCCGTATTTTAAATTATCGTTTTATATCTTTAGCCACAAGTTGGAATCAACGAGGTGGCAGGAGCCCACCTGCTGTCGGAGGTGCCGACCCGTGCAGGAGGTAGTTGGCGGAGCACCGGAGGCCGAGTGCGACCTCAAATGGCAAGACAATTGTCTACTCCGTCCCCCGATATGTCTCAAGCCAAGTGAGCCGTTTTGCAACTTATAAATAGATATAGGAAAACATAAATTGGTGACTAATAAATAGCCTCTTATTTTTTAGATTGTTACGAGAAATGAGACGTGCCGTGAGCGCAGATACTCCCAATGAAGCTACACAGCAGGAAGCCAGTTTATTGAGACGTATATTGCCCACTCGTCCTTATAAAACTTTATACAGCAGGTATCATACAATCTTATTAATTATAATTTACAGATAAAATTAATATACCAGTGTGTTATAATATTAACAAACGAAACCTTAATCTTCTGGTAAATATTTATTTTCATTTAATATATATAAAATTCTAGAGTATACTGAATCAGCTTATTTAAAGAGATAATAAATATTTGAGTTTCTTAGATAAAGAAAATTGTCAAAAGTTATTCATTTCGGATTAAACTTTATTAGTGATTCTTATCACGTAATATAAAACTAAATTATATTATTATTTTCATTTGCTTCAGATGGACTCCGCGGACTCTACATCGATTTATAAGTTCTGACTCGGATAAGGAAATACAACAAAATGGTTAGTCGTATAATTATATTTAAAACAAATTTATTAGACACATAAAATAATAATATTCATATTTATTTTTATTTGAACTAGATATTAAACATATAATTTTAATTCATAAAATTATAATACATAGTAAATAAAATGATAGATATTATTAATAGTATTAATTATAATTAATGAAAGTAGAATCGAGGCTGAAAAATGCTGTTGAGAAATGCTGTTGGAATTAAATGTATTTATTTATGAAAACAGTATAGAAACTCATTTTTGTCACACGCAAGTGAAAAGAAAGTCTAGAAATTATACTTGGTGGAATTAGAATTTACAAGAATTTGTTGAAAAAATAATGAGTTTAAAAACAAACATCTGACACGCGGCAATCGAGCTTGCCGCTATGAAAAACTCCTAATCGGCAAATTATAACTCGCAAATTAATTAACAATAAAAGAAAAAAAAAATTAAATTAATTAATTAATTAATTAATTTTTAAATTTTAAAAAATTTAAAAATTCGAAAATTTTTTTCCATTTTTCGGTAACTTCGGCGGCCGATCTGACCACCTTCCCGTTGGACAATCAACATAATTTTGAAAAGTGAATCTTACATTTAGATGCTGATTCCAAATATATCTTTAGTTTTTCAAAATTCGAAAAATAAAATTCGACAGACACACATACAGACAGACAGATCGGAAGGAAAAACTGAGTTTTTCGAAAATGTAGATATTAGTTGTTATGACCGTGTACTACGCGAAGATCTTTAGTAGACTTTGAGAGAAAAGAGATTGACATCTAACTGACCTTATGTATATTTCTCTGATAAAATGTAACTGAGGTCTAGGCGATTCTTAGGTAGCTCAGTTGGTTTGTCAGAAAGACAATAAAATGAAATGAGTCAGGAACAGAATGATTGCACAATGGATAAAGTGGTTTTAAATCTTAGAAACGGGGTCTTTAATATATAAAAGAAAAATGTGAAAAACTGAAATGATTTCTATATAAAATAAAATTCAGTATTAAAACTAATAAAAAACATGAAAATATTAAGGTAGACGTGTAATGGAGGTTTGTATGTGGCGCTCTTTTAAAATAACCATAAATGAGACATTTGGGTGGTACGAGCATATCATAAATTGGATGAATATATGTTATAAATTCGAAATGGGCCCATATCTACTATGGGCGAATAGGAAGGCCGAAATAGAGATGGCTGGTGTGAATAACAATATAAGGATAAAATTAATTTAACTGATGTATGATAGGAATGATTGAAAGAAAAAGAAGCATATTGCTTTGACTACACCTAGGTTGAGTAAGTTTAAGGAAATAATAATTCACTAACAAGAAGATAAATTTATATTCATCAGTTTGATTTTTGTTATCAAGGGATATAAATGTAAAATGACATGTAATAATGCTTTTAATATGATAATTAGGTTCTGTGGAAGTAACCGATTCTACATTCACCTCAATAACATCTAACGGCATCGAGACGGCTGTTCCTGTATTTGATATCTCGACTAAAGATTCAGAACCTGTTCTAAATGAGGTAATTATGTGGGCATTTTATACTTCTTATATCTAAATTTATATTAATTAAAATAAGGATTTCATATAGTATAAATAAATTTATTTTATTAAAAAGTACATTTTAACTTTTTTCTTTCTTTTTAAAATGTATAAATTATCCAACGAATTTACAAAAAGTTCGAGGTGCCGTTTTTTACTGTGATAGCATTTAACAAGTACTTACAGTACCGGATTGACAAGATAAATCTGATCAGCAACGTTAAGAGACCGATGTATAAATTGTTCATAGAGTACAATATGGTGGTCGTACTGTCGCGCTTGCGGGTGGTGGGGCGCGGCGTGGGCGGCGGCAGCGGTGACCACGCAGGCGCTAGCGCTGGCCGCGGACTGGTGGCTCGCGAGACTCACCGATACAAATACAAGAAATCCTTTACCCGATGGAGAGGTTTGAAACTGTCGTATTCGAATTTAACACTTTGATAAGAAATTCTAAACTTTAGTTTATACTTTAAAATGGTCTATTTCAGGTATGGGATATGCTCCGTATCTACGCAGTCTGGTGTCTAGGCGGCGTGTGTGCGTCCGCGTGCGCGCAGGTGTCGTGCGCATGCGCGGGCGCGGCGTCCCGGCGCGCGCTGCACGAGCGCCTCCTGCACGCCGCACTGCACGCTCCGCTGCACTACCACGGCGCGCACCCCGCTGGGGACACCTTGCACCGCTTCTCCTCCGACACGCTGGTTATCGATAAGGTATACTGTTATTACAAATTTAACTTTTCATTTTAAATATATAAATTATAGTATTTTATATTTCTTTCAGAAACTCTCGACCGCTATTAGTAGATGGGCGCAAATTGTATTGTTATGTGGAGGTGCGGCCGTCGTAAATATTTTCATTTCACCTTGGACCCTGCTGGCTCTACTGCCAGGATTTCTATCATATATCGCTCTACAGTCTGTTTATTTACGAAATGCAAGGTAAGATTGAGAGTAAAAGTTATTCGTTTAGCTTCAGTGTCCGTCACCTCCTATGCTCTAAGCCCGCTCCACTCAGAGAGCTGCAGCACCTGGAGGCAGCGAGCTCCTCCCGCGCGGTGTCTCTGGCGGCGCAGTCTCTGGGCGGCGCCAGCGTGGTGCGGGCGGCGCGCCTGCACGCGCACATGACACGCGCCTTCCAGCACAGACTGGACCGCAACCACAATGCGCTACTCTTGCTAAACTCCGCTAATCGATGGTTGAGTCTATCCTTGGTGAGTTCGTAACGTTTTATGAAGATATGATGTCAGAAATTTCAATAACCCTGTCCTTCTCTGTCAAAAAGCGCTCGTGTGTAACATAGTATTGAAAATTTTACAACTTCCAAAAATTGGTACAATATTCCTCTCCTAGGACTTAGTGGGTGCGGCGACCGTCTTCGTATCGTTGACCGTGGCCCTGTACGGTGGGAAAAGCGGCGCGGCCACCGGGTTGGCGGGCGCCTACGCGCTTCTTCTACCCGTGTACCTCGCACATCTCGCCAAGTGCCGCGCGGACCTCGACCTGCAGCTGGCGGCCGTGCAGAGACTTATTACCGATACCGACGTGCCACAGGAGGACTACAGAGACGACTGTACGTAGAACGTGTGTTAGAAAAAGTACGGTTTCAATAGTAATAATTAATAATAAATTTTTGATTGTAAAGGTCCGATTCCTGCAGGATGGCAGAAAAATGGTAAAATTGAATTTCAAGATGTGACCGTCCAGCATCAACCGGACTCACCTCCCGTTCTGAAAAATATTAATCTCACAATAAATCCTGGACAGAAGGTACGTTTGGTCCAAATGAAACATAAAAACGGCTAATATCATCATTATCTATATAATAATGAATATATTTATTAAGTATAATATAAAGTACAGTTTTTTCGTTTTAGGTCGCCATATGTGGACGAAGCGGAAGCGGAAAGTCAACATTACTACTGACATGTGCGGGAGCGACAAATATTAGAAGCGGGCGGGTGTTGCTGGACGGCCGCGACATAACGCAAGTTCCCCTGCGAGCGCTTCGACACAGGGTGGTCGTTTTACCCCAGGAGGCGATCATGTTTTCGGGAACTCTGAGGGAGAATCTCGATCCGCTCGGAATGCACACGGACGAGGAGATATGGAGCAGCCTAAGGGCCGTCGGACTGTACGACTACATATCGGCTCAACCGGCCGGTCTGGGTATGTGGAATAGATAAGAACGGCATATATGGTAGGAGTGTTCCTCCACGCGGTGTGTTTGCAGAGTGCGCGGTGTGTCCGTGGCGCGGCTGGTGGTGCGGCGGGCGCGGCGCGCGGCTGTGCTGTGCGCGCGCGGCGCTGCTGGCGGCGGCGGCGGCGGCGCTGCTCCTGGACGAGCCCGGCGCCGCGCTGGACGCCGCCGCCGAGCGCGCGCTGCTCAGCGCACTCGCCGCTGTGGCGCCACATACCACCCTCATCAGCGTCGCCGTGAGCACATTATCAGATAACTGAAACGAAGCCGTCTAACGAATAATATTTTCAACCCTTCTATTCGAAAAGTGTAGCTTTGTTCCTCTACGCGGAAGCAAAATAGCACTTTTCCAATAGGAACTTTTTAGCGGGCGGAGGAGTGATTTAAATTTGGAACATATACATATAGGTGTGAACAATTTTAAAAATCGATTGCAAATTGTATGAATTACTAGCTGTAGGTGTCGGCATGGCGTTAACTTAAAAAAAAAAAAACAAAGCCCGCCATTGACATCTCTGTTTTTGTAATGAGTGGGTACATATTTTCTCATATAAAGAGGATGAAAAGTAGAGTGTATGACTCGAGACTATTTTTCCGTCGGGCGATGTTCTTTGAATCTGTTGCTATTCTCAGGATTCTACGTCGAAATTTCACTTTACTTCGCTTGAGATTCAAAGTAGTGCCCTCGCCGTAAAACTACTATTTTGGTCCCTTGTGATACAATCTACTATTATGAAATCTTTTGCTATTCTTTTCTAACCTTCTGAATCATTAACTTTTGTAAATTCATCCAACTGTAAAATCCTCCACAGCACCGCGTGTCGTCGGTACGTGACTACAGCAGTGCGGTGGTGCTGCAGGGCGGCTGTGTGTCGGAGCGCGGCGAGGTGCAATCGCTGCTGGCGGCACCCTCATCGGCGCTCGCGAGACTGCACGCCACCGAGCACAAGCTCATACAACTACACTAGATGACGAAAAAATCCCTGTGTTTGGATTCCAAACTGACATTGGATATAAATGTATTCCAAAATGTCCTTAACCATAAGATATACGAAGCACAAAAAAAAACTTATTTCAAAACAAATATCGATCTACAAACCTACAAACAGTCACATATATTGTAGGATAAGAGTAAACCTAATTGAAGACAAGATAGTGTTACCTAATACCCCAATGGTGTTCAAAATCATTCGATTGAGCTTTTAAAAACTACAATTACAAAATAGTTAATTCGAAATAGCATATTATGGCATGACAGAAACCAAAGTAAAATTTATATTGAAAATGTATAAGACGCAGAACAGTCGTAATTGAGTAAAATGTAAACGCTTTTCTTTAATTATAATCACAATAATTAAATAGCTATAATACAAATAAGTATCGCTTTAAATGTAAGACTGAATATATTTAACACAACTTGATGTTATATTATAGAACTTTAAAAATAATAACTGACAAATATCTAATTATGAAATGTACTTAAAATTAAATATTAAATAAAACAAATGTAAATTTCATTCCACACTGTATTTCCAGTAGAACAAACTGCTCATTAAAGCTCAGTAGAGGAAATCCTCGACACACGCTACCAGAGTCAACGAGACATAAAATTATATGACTACATAACAAATTACAACAATATTTACGTTGGCACCGATTTATACAATTTATATAAAAATATTTGTGTCAAAACACAAACGATATAAAAATATTTACTTAAAGTAACTTACTCGCGTCAATATACTTACATCTCTTAATTAAATCTCGACATGTCGATATATTTAATAAATTCATTTCTCTTACGTCTATATTGGTATTCACGGGACGGGCTGTAAAGAATATCACATGGAAAATAAGTCGCCACTCGGATATTTGACATTATTATTCTTTGGTAGATATGAAAATATATATTTGAAGGCACATATAAGGCACTGATTAAATATATTAACAATTATTTTAATAACATCAAAATTCGTTGATATAATTGAGCTTTGAGGTTAGCGATAAAGAAATTAATTTACATCAACATACAGACATCTAAACATTGAATAGGTCGTTGACCCGTCGTATATACAATTTTGTGCGTTAATTTTGTTGACCGGATTGTGAACACCAATTAATTGCACAAATGTTCCCCCTACTCTCTACCGCACCGCCATTTTGATAACGCCATTACTATGAGTATTACAATTTAGGTACACAACTTGTTTATTTCTGTTAAATATATTGTTATATATTCAAGATATTATTTTAAGAAGTTACTTCATTTATTAAATATTTTGTTAGTTGGAAAATTGTTAAGCAAACTTACTTTTTAATACCAATTGCCATCTTTAAATGTTTTACAAAATTACAGGTGACTCCTGTAATTTAGTACTTATAATAAAGCATTTGTAAAAAAAACCGACGAAAGTCGATAACAATTAATAATTATAAAAGTCGAGACGTATTAAATACAGTCATCGGTTTTATTATTAAAATAAATGCTTAGTGGCAATTATAGCAGTTAATTGCATGAGAGAATTGCATATAACCCGTACCTTTATAAGAAAATAAATTTAACCGCTCCTTTTGTATGGCACGTTCTTTTTTAATATAGAAATCAAAGAACTTTAACACGTAGCTTAAATTTAAATTTAATAGAATTTTATAAAGCAATTCTATCATGTAACAAACATAGGAAACGACTTGAATTGCAGTGATGGTATATGTATTGGTTTCGTGTTGGCTTATTGGTGTATTGGCTTGTTGGCGTGTTGGCGTAATGGCGGCGCTGGCGTCGTTATGCCGGCTCACGCTTGACTCCAGCGGCGGCAGCGGCCGCGCGAGCCTCTTCCGCGAGACGCTCCGGACTCGTAAGGATGTCCGTCGTAGTACACAGCACGCGGAGGGAGTTTAACACCGCTGACGAACAAAAATATTACAAAAAACCTTATTTAAAAAAAGTTTAAGTCTTTTAATAGCTTCAATAGTTACCGGGCCGCATCTCTACGAGCGAGCAGTGCTGCTCGGCCCACAGCAGCGTGGTGCGCACGAGGTCGGCCGCGCTGCTGCACGACGCACACGCACTGAAGGACTCTACCAGCGCTGCGCTCACCACACTGAACTGAGACTAGTTAAGGAACTCATACTCGAATACAAATAAACTGACACATCAGCTTATTATCGTCTTCTGCACTGGGTCTTATTCACGATGACTTAAAACATTTTATAGTGTGTTATTATGTGCAATCAAAAACTATCCGTAGAAAAATTACTGTATGGAATACAGAAAACGATTTATCAATTCCCAACCGTGAAGCGTTTATGAATTATTTATTTATTTATTTATATACTTAATTACACACAAAAATACATTTGAAAAAAAGACAGATGATAAAACAAAAAAGGAAAAAAAAAATAAAACTTTTGGTGCAAAAGGCGGCCTTATCACTTATAGTGATCTTTTCCAGGCAACCTATTATTAAAAGGACATTTTTAAACAAATAGTTGGTGCATGAAATAATTACATACTAGTTTTTACATATACTACATGTGATTTGATTTACATACAAACTAAACAATAAACATACATAACATAAATATATAACAATGCATAAATACGAAATATAAATAACTTAATAAATATATATATGAATATTACAAGGATAGGAAGTGGTTCTTAAGACGTCTCTTAAATTTATACAGTGACTGAGAGCGTCTAATATCTAACGGAAGAGCATTCTATAGCTTTACTGACTTAACAGTAAAAGAATCACTGAAGCACTGAGTATGGCACAAAGGAATTTCCAACAGATTATCATTATGAGAGCGAAGATTAATTGTAAGAGAAGAACCAGCGCCAAGAAAGGAAAAGCGTTCTTTAAGATAAGAAGGACTACTGGGGTGATAAAGAATTTTATAAAGAAGAGTTAGGGTGTGAAAGTTGCGACGATGTTGAATTGTAAGCCATTTTAATTGTAGACGAAATTCAGTGATGTGATCAAATTTCTTCAAGCCAAATATAAATCTTATGCACACATTTTGCAGGCGTTCAAGCTTGTTCAACAATGTATGTGATACATCAGTGTAGCACGTATCTGCATAATCAATTACTGGTAGGAGGAGTGTCTGTGCTAAAGTAATCTTAGTTTTAGTTGGCAAGAGATTCTTCCACCTTTTTAACCTAACGATTGTACTAAATACTTTACGACTTAATTGAGAAATGTGGGAAGACCAAGAAAGATTGTTATCTAAGGTGACACCTAAATTCCTTACAGAACTGCTGTACTGCAGAATATTGCCATCAAAAAGAATAGAAGGTAGAAGAGAATAATTTAATTTAGATAGCTGTTGATGTTTGCCAAAGATTGAGTACTGGGATTTACAAGTATTCACAGACAAACCGTAAGACTTACACCAGTCGTTAATACTTTCTAGGTTTGAATTTAGATGTTCTATTGTTTTGGTGATGTCCGTAGCAGTTGTAGTTGCATAAATCTGTAAGTCGTCAGCATAAAGATGGAAGGGTACAGTAAGGAATTTAACAACAGAATTTATAAAGATAGCGAAGAGTAAGGGAGAGAGAACACCTCCTTGTGGAACACCGGTCCTGAGACTGTGACAGGAAGACAATTTATCATTAAACCGCGTGCGTTGCACACGATTGTGTAGATAAGATCTAAACCATTCCACACCATCAGGACCAATTTTAACAAATTTCTAAATTTCTAAAAGGATATCAATATCGACCATATTAAAGGCGTTACTAAAGTCTAAGAGAACCATTATAGTAATTTTTTGATTGTCGATTCCTAACCTAATGTCATCACACACTTTAGTGAGAGCCGTCGCAGTACTATGACCGCATCGAAAACCTGATTGGAAGGGAGACAGTATGTGGTGTTTAGAAATATATGAAGTAAGTTGGTTGTGGGTAATTCGCTCTAGAACTTTAGATAAGAAAGGGAGAATAGATATTGGGCGATAATGAGACACGGACGTAGGATTACAGACTTTTGGAAAGGGAATTACATAAGCAAACAACCAAGCATTAGGAAAAGTGTTAGAGGAAAGAGAATAGTTAAACATGTGACAAAGAATGGGAAGAACAGTGCCAAGAGTCAACAAAATCATTTTTCTACTGATGCCATCGCTGCCGATTGCATTAGATTTAATTGATGTGTTTTTTTAGGTCAACAGTGTTGATAGCGCTGAATTTAAAATGATCGCCAGAATTTGTAGGAAGAGAGGAAAGAGAATCAATAGTGTTACGGCTAATATTATCATTAAGGAGCTTGGTTGTCGTAAAATATGAATTCAGTAGATTAACATCTATGTTGGATCCTAAGTGACTAGATTGCCGTTGACCTATACCCAAAGCATCTAGAAACTTCCAAACTTCAGTTGGACTATTAGTAATAATCGATGCATGTATGTATGCTCGTTGAGCTTCTCTACAGGTTTTGTTGCAACGATTACGCAGTTTCTTGTATCTCTCAAGGTTTAAATCTGTGGGATACCTCTTATACTTTGATTTGGCAAAGGTACGTTTTGCCATCAATGCTGAATTATGTTTAAGTTTAGAGCACATTGTGACGTCACTCGTTATTTGCAAGGAATCTCATGTAATAGTGAATACGGGCGGAGATGAGATGTTTTGTTACTAAATACATTGTATTTTGTGTTTCAAAGGATACGAGCCAGTACTTCCAGTTGTGGCTGGTACGTGCGGCCACGTGAGCCGCGAACATCTCCCTCAGTCGTCCAGCGCGCCCGCGGGACACTGGCGCACCCGTCGCAGGCAGCAGCGAGTGGCAGTTACTGAGGAAGAAGATAGTCAATACTACTGCTGGACAATAATCCTGTCTATGGGGATGAAATAGAAGATTTAATAATATTTTCCAAACACTCACCAACACATATTTATTAATGTATAACATTTTGCTAATTAATGAAGTAATGATATAAACTTATATAAACATTATTATAATAACATGCAATAAATTATTATTATATTTAATACTGCATAATATATATAAATTATTCCATTTTCTAATTATAATTATTAATTAGTACTTACGAAATAGAATTATTTAAGCATTCTATCTGTTGTTTTAAGCTCTCCATCTCCTCCTTTATCTGTTGTCTCTCCGCTTTCAACTGTTTTATATATTCCGCCCCCTTTTGTAACATGGCAGCTTTACTTATCTGAAGAAGGAAGAAGAGCATTGAGCATCTAACATAATGTTCATAAGAGATAAAGTGAAATGAGTAGGGGGTACCTTAGCGGCGGGGTTGGTATTGAGGTGTGGTATGAGCGCCTGCAGCGTGTCGAAGCCATTCTTGATGTTGTACCTCCTCTTTTGCTCGGCGTGCAGGTGCGTGCGGCGCGGCTCGCGGGGGGAGCCGGCGCCCGGGGAGGGGGGGGAGCCCGGCGGGGACAGAGACTGCGCACGGGACTAGGGGGAGAGATTAATGTACTTTATATAAACGGTCTGTTCAAAAAAGATAACTGTGCAAATGTTCACACATTATAAATAATATATTTTTAACAACTACACCGTAATGAAGAAAATGTTAGTCTTTACGAGCTGTTAGTGACTCGGGATGTAAGTGATCAGATGGCAGGTACCCTGCAATGGTTTCGGATGAAATGTGCTGCAAGAAATCTTATTCCAAGAACTACTTTTTACCAAAAGTAACGTCGCATGAGAATCGCTGAGAGTAGATACGGATTACTTTAAGAGCTTAAGGCTATTTCTAAAACGCATACCAGAAATGCTTCAACTATCCTAACAAGCAAACAAACTAATACAAGTGTATCATAACATCTTGATCGCTTACGATACTCAGAGCATATATCTAGTTCTCTTTAACTATAACTAAAAAAACTAAAATATGATTTGTAAATCGCGTCAAGTCTCAAAAGAGAAACCAAACGTCAATGACAGTTTCACCCGCTCAAGGTATGCCCTGTGTATAGTAAGCGAAAAAAATTTATTGCATAACGTCAATCGCTAGTCATTTGGCACTGACAGACGTCACCCGCACCATGCTCCAGCGTACAAAGTATAGTAATGTCAATATTAAAAGTTTTAGCACGTATTTTGGATATAAAGTCAAAATATTGTACAACATTGTTCTGTTTAAATCTGGAAGCCATATTGAATTTGAATTATATGTCAAAATATCAAACCAGTACAACCCTAAATGTTAGACATTTCAATATTTAAATAATTTGCCGCGTAATTTAGAAATAAGTTTCAAAATAATGTAAGACATATTGTTCTATTTAAATCGGAATGCCATATTTAATTAGAACATGTATAGGTTAAACATTGTATTTATTAACCCTCTAACGAGGAATTATATCCCGGTTTACGATACAATACATCTTTTTTTTGGAGTAGCTGCCATTGTTTTAGTAAAATTTCTGTTCACGAAATCGGTCTTTAAAGTCGAGCTGCCAAGATAATAAGAACATTTATTATTCTTTGTTACTATCACTAAAGATTTTTATCAAAGGTGATAAAACAGAAAATATGTTATACTGGATACAATTATAATTAAAAATAAGTGGGAAAACGTTTAATACTCTCATTTTCTGACGTAATTATTAAGATGGCTCTTGTGATTTCTTATTAAAGTAATCGCAGAAGGGCAATTAAAGTATATAATAAAAAGAAGTATATTCTCGGTTTACGAACATGATAACGATAATCCCGACCAAATAATTTCTTTGTGTCGATATAAAGAGACACCTAGATATAATTTATAAACCAAATCATAAAATAAACACCCAAGGTGCCTCCAGTGTAGTATAAATAATTATGATAACGCGAATTTGCTATTTCTCTCAGGGACGTATCTTATCAGGGCGCGAAACCAGACGGATAGTAACAGTCGTTTATAACTTAAATATTAACAGATAAGAGAATCGAAGTCTGGCACAGCTCGGGAGCGTGATCCTCGGAGACATCGCGCGACTCGAGGATAAGGTTTTTGAAGTGATAACCAATTATTGAATCAATCTTACTAGATTAGACTTATATGCATATGGGGATTTATTATAAAGTTTAAATTACTTTAATGTTTTTATATATACTTGCCACATCTCTGAGATTACCAAAAAGCTGGACATGCGGTATCATTGATTTATTATATTGTAGATTGTAGGCGCGGCGAGGGGGTGTGCGTGATAAGCGTTATATTACCTAAAATACACGTGTAAGAAAAATTAGAATAAATTTTATATTTACATGGTGGGGCGAAATGATATCGCTTCCGATGGGCGAATTCTGCGCCTTCATCACCGGGGATTTCGTGGGTTCGCTCCCCGCCACCTCCTCCACGGCATTATTTAATTTATATAGGCTCTGAGCTGAAAATATTTTTTTTTTATGTTGATGTCGGATTAAATTGAAATTGCTGTATCTAACTTGTTGTTTTTGACTCTCCAATGATTAGAAAATAGGTAACAAATTCAACCACTTGTATCAGCGACTAACAGTGCTGTGCGGTGAGCAGCTGCGCCAGCATGACGCTGGCCTGCGGCAGCGAGGGCTCGGACGCCACGCTGGTGAGCGGCGGCGGGCGGCGCGCCGGGCCTCCGCCCCCGCCCTCCGCCGTCGCGCCCGAGCTCGAGCGAGACCGCATGCGGATCGCTCCCGGGGTGCACTCGCGAGTCTGTTGCGATATTAATATATGTCACGGCCGCAACCAAGACACTCGTTACGTCGTACGAGGCGAGGACCGACCCGCGGCGCGTGCTTGCCGTGCTGCGGCGCGTCGTGCGCCAGCGCCCAGTCGGCGCCCAGCTGCGCGCCCAGCGGCAGGCTGTGCGACCGGTACTGCTCCTTGGCGCCCGCCCCGGACGCACTCACCACGTTCACGCCCACCGACACTTGCACCTGCGACAGTATACCATCTCGTCTACGGTCCTCGGACGCTACTTAACCTATGCATTTATCCGACATCCTACCTGCTGTGACGTCACCGGCGCCGGTGGCGGCGACGGCAGCTTGAACGGCCGGGAGCCCGCGGGTGAGGATTTCGCTTTGAACTCGACCGTGTTCGGATGCAGGTACTGCATCTGCGGCGGGGACTGTCGCGGCCGGGCGTCGTAGGCCGGGGCGTGCGTTTGACTCTGCATCTGCGAGTATCCCTGGTAGTGGTTGTTGGCCATCTGCCCCGAGTAGTGGCTCAGTCTGGAGCGCGGTTTCTCTCGACTGTAGCCGCTGCGCCCCTGGATCACCACGGTGGAGGCGTACTTCGAGTTCTGCACGGGCTGCTGCAGCAGCGAGACCGTCTCCGGCGCTGTCTGCGACGGCGGTAGAGCTGAAGGGTTCGAGCTGTTAGTGTTTGAATTCTGGTGGTGTATTTGTCGTTCGAGATACCCACCCGCACTGTACTTCAGGTAACCGGTCTCCTGGTGTGCAATATTCTTCAGCTGCGCGTTCACATATTGCACGCGGGAGGACTTTCCTCCGTAAAGGTTACCGTGAATCTGTGCTTCCGGCTGTGACACGGCCTGAGGCTCATAAGTACCCTGAGAGAATGTAGACAACATTTCTTGTGTACCAAGAATGTTATTGGGCAGCTCAGTGGAAGCGAACAGCCGGCCGTTGTCGTACATTTGTATTTGTTCATTTTTAACCTGCTGATTTATTGACATCAACTGTGTGTTATTACTGGTACCTGAAACGCGAGCAAATTTAGACCCATGTACTAGAGGTTAAAGTCTAAAATAATTAAATCAGCAAAATACCATGAATAGTCATTTGACTGGTAGGCATTGTGACTGATGTATTATGACTGTCAGCAATATAGTTCTGTGGGTTATAAGAATCTACTGACATTCCGCTCCGGTACAAAGTATCTTCAGCAGATATTGTTGGCTCTTCTGGAACTGGCGGCAACCGAGGAGTCAAAAGAAGATCTAAAGCAACATAACAATAACCTATATATAGAAATATCAATAAAAAAAATTTTTCAAAATTAAAAGAAAAAATCATACCGTGCAATGGTTCTAGTGTGTCCATAAAATCATCGAGATTTGGCTGCAGAGGTCCTAAGCTTGGTTGAATAAAATCAGCTAAGCTTGCACCTCTGGCTAAAATCAAAAACAAGCATGTAGCAATATGATACTTATGACCTTGTCTTTTAGCTTTACAATGGTGACTTTGAATAAACAATACCAATCTCCCTGCAATCGGGAAATGCAAAGGGCTGATGGCTTGTGATGGTAGAGAAGAGAGTGTCACTCATGAAGTTGAGGTAGTCCTCGTCGGTGAGCATATTGGCTGCGAAGTCGCTGCATTGTGACTCCACGGTGTCCATGTCTGACATCTGAAAACCGCATAATATTGACATCTGGAAATCGATGCATTACTTACACGCTTTGAGGAAATGTCACATTGTAAAGCCAAAATAACAAAGGTTGCAGGTCTATTTACCGAATCCTGGACAGAGGTGTCCCCCTTCCCAAGGAGTCGCATTATATGGAACATGCGCCATTTTTTATATTCTGCTATTACTGCTTCAGCTCTTCGTTTCCAATATTTTCCTTCTAGTATTGTTGTCTGAAAATATTTTACTGTTTAAGCATACTCTATATAAAACAAACAAGTATAAATAAATACTAGTACCTACCTCTGGTTTCACGTGTGTATCAACATCCAATGGGGACGCGAATTGGCAGACTAATGTGTTTTGTTTCTTTATGACTGAAAAAAATAAAAAATTCCTTCCTATTTTTTTTATATATAGTTAATTTTTTAAAGTAACTTTTGTTAGGAATTTAACTTTGTACTTTTCAACTATATACATAAAATTCAATATTATCTTAAACAAATGTCTATCAAAATAGGATAACACTAAAACTATGATAAAAAATATTTATACTGAATTTACATTTATTTTACATTTAATTTTTGAAAATGTCTATAAACATCTAAGCTATGCTTACTTTAAATAATTTGTAATTCTAATTAGGTTCTTAAAGAGAAAAAAACTAAGATTTTTCATAGTGTGTAGAATTTCTGTTTGGTCTAAAATTTCTACGGAGATTGAAATCAATTTTTTTTTTTTATATCAGTCAAATGGGACAGCCCACCCTCAGACAACCAAAAATAACTTTAAATAATTATTGAAATATTTTAAATTATTGCACTTATTTTTTTAAATATTTAAGTACAAATTATTGCTATTGCAATATTCATTAAGAACATTTAATTCCATTTTATTTCAAATGAACTATTTTACATGTAGATAGAGTAAAATTTTTGACATTTAGATAACTACTATCTATTACATATTTGTTAATAAAAAAAAAACTTTGTGTTACTATGCTGACTTGATTTTGCTCAGATGTTTTATCTACGAAATTCTAAAAATAAGAAAATTATTAATAATAAATAAGATATAATAGTAAACCAATTTATGATCATTAATTCAATTATTTACAGAAATTAAAAAAAATCCACATTGTGAAACATAACCTTAAAATATATCATAAACATGCAATCGACAATACTTATTAAATTGTATATACATATTGTGTATATTTTTACACATACTATATATAATATTATCACAACAGTAAAGCAAATAGTTCAATCAACACTATTAAATTCCAAAGTAATACTCAATGTATTGGAATGTTTCATTAAAATATGTATTCAATAGATTTGTGTTAGGAAATATACGAACTGATTAAAATTTAAAAAAATTAAATAAAAAAAAACTCACACTGCATGTGCCAGCATCTCCATATGACATTGTTCAATCTTATTTTGTCCTTCCACCGAAGTTTTATACCTTTGAAACGATTCCATTTTGGAGAAGTTAGTTTTTGTCTGGGAAATTCAAAATAAGTCAAATAAAAACTCACCATAATCTTCTACTTAACCCCACAAACTAATGCTTGATAAAAGCACTTTCATTCTTAAATTAATTATAAAAGTTTTCAAATTCATAATTAACATTTTTGATTTAAATTGAATTAAATTCTGCATTATAATTGAAAAAAAAAATATATAAATATTTTTAGTAATACAGCTTCACCGACAAAACTGTACTGTGAACATACAAAATATCACAGGCATATGATATATTACTTATCTTCACCATTATCAATACATGATCTTAAGCTTATTATAAATAACAATTTTGATAAGACACAAACCTGACAGTATCTTATCTCTAATTCTACCACTCTATGTATACATGGGTTTATATTGACTTAGAAATTCAATAGAAAAAACAAATGTTCATTAATTTTACTTTCATTTATTAAGTAATAAATAAATGACTACAGAGCAAACTTTATTATAATATAACTAGTCATGGATTTAATATGTAGTTATGTGGCTGATTACCTCAACTTTTTATATACAATATACTATTATGTAATTGTCTAGCATTAAAGCAAACTATACAATTTAATATACTGTATATTTTATATAGAATAATACTCTTAAATCCTTACCTATAAATTTGTACTTTAAAAATTAAATTTTATTGATATAAGTCTTAACATTCAGGTATATAGTCAAAATTTAAGTTTTGTATAATATAAAAATGCAGTTTAAGGTTTTTAAGCTTTAGTAATTCACATAACTAAGTAACAATCAGTGTTAATTAAAGTTATTTACTCAGTAATATGTTTATAAGTGTGTGTTACAGACTAACTTATCTCTCCCACATGACCTGTCTTTTGTACAGACTGTGATGACCTCTGATGTTATCTTTACAAACCAAACCCACATAAAAAATAAATTTCCTCATTCTCACCAAATATTAAAAAAAAGCTCATAGCTATTACGAAAAAACACTCATTTTAAATTGAACTTGAATTAACAATTTATTTTTTAAAAGGGAAAGCTAATCATTTAAATAAATTAACAACTTATATCCAATATATTTCAAAATAATTTAATACTATTGCATATATAAAGAATTAGTAACATAAAGTCAAATTTGTGTATAGTTTAATAATTATTATTTAAATCATTTATTAAATTGTTAATATTTTATATTTGTAGAATTACTCACCTATATGCTAATGTCATACATTTGAACAATTTTGTAAGAGATATTTCAATAGAAAGTTGTTGATGTTGTTTATTTTCTTCCTCAGTGTAATGTTGCACTGTTTCGGACACGGGTAACGTATAAGTAGCCACAGCAGTTTCTTTTTGTACATTTTGCTCTTCTTCAGGAATAGGAACAGCTAAGTCATCAAAATCATCCTGACCCTCAGCTTCAAAATGCGAAACCATAAAGTGCCCAGAATGTATTACCTCTTTACCTGGGCGACTGTGAAGTTTCTCTACATGGGTCATCTTTTAACTTATATTTAAATTCAGGGAAGTACAATGGAAAACTTATATGATAATTGTTTCACTTTTATAAAACCTAAGTTTTAGATTTAGCCATATTTCCACATATCACTCACATTGTTTTTTTCCATCTATTTGACATTCACAATGAAAATTGAAAATAATATTGCCATTTAAGAAAATACATTTATTTTCGTTATTTAAAATTCTATCTTATAGTAGTAACATTTTTAAAGGTATTTTTTTTATATACGCGTATGTAAATTCGTTTATAAGTTATTCAAATATTTAAGGATTGGTTGTTTGTGGCTAGAATAGCCATTTGAATTATTTTTGTATATTTTAATCTTGAAGATTAGATAAATTTCCAAAATGAGATACACATTAATATGTTCGGATTTTTCTGTCTCTTACCCCTTGGACTTGTTAGAATGTTCGTTTCTCTTATGATTTAAAAATATCATATAATGAAATTATGACAGAAAAATTTTACCATATATCGATCTCAAACACAATTCACAGAGTATATAATAATATATTTCATAGTATGTAAAAATGGTATGTAATAATAATGATGTGTGTATGGTGATTTAAAAATATATAGATATTTCAAGTTTTAACTTGATGTATGATAATAGCTGTCAAAGTAACTGTTAAATGTCACCCAATCACTAGTGATTAAACAATAAAGTAAATAATAACAATATATAAATTGCTCATGTAGGTAGCAGCAACTATTCATAAAAGATAAATAGTAACTGTTCAACACGAATTGAAATTTTGTAACTGCAGTTTACAAGAGTATCTTTGAATCATCGAAGTTTATAAAATTTCAGATTATTGTTGCCCAGTATGAATTCAAGCAATGTCTGCTCATCTCCAACTTATAAAAATGTCAGAATTAAAAAGATACAATCCCCACTAGAACTCAAAGAAAAAATGAGAAAGGTAAATATCACACCAATAATATGATGTTATATTATATATTCTTTATTGTACACCACTAACAGTATAAATTTACAAAAAAAACAGAACAAAAAAAAACACAGTACAATGTTGTCTAATGTTCTAATACATTTATATGAAATAATTTAATTTTAGGACTATAAAAGCAAGGTACTAAAGAGCCGCGACTTATTAATTAATAGATTTCGTAGTTCATCAGAAAATGACCTCCGCAGTGCCTTAATTGATATTTTTCATGATACGGTAAACTCAAATAAAGATAGTTTCGCAGAGGACTTTATTTTGGACAGTGAGGAAGCTCAGATATTAGACGATATAAAACAGGAACTAATACAAAATGAATTGGACTGGTATGCTAATTTTAAAAACCTACTGAATTATCAAGTATTGTAAGCTACTTTTTAAAATTGTCTGGGATGTCGGTCTATTCATCCCTCTGTCCATGTACATGATAACTCCAAGACGATATATAACATGTTTAATACTCTAGTGTAAAGGATAATATGTTGGATATTTTGGCCTTCTAGCTGCTTTGGGTGGAAGTTATGACGTGAATGGTCACAACATGTATGAACAGAATAAGTGCAACTCTGCAAATTTCAGTCAGACTTTCAAAGTTATATAGCTGTTGCAGTTAATTTTTGAACTAGAAAATTAATTTTCCTTTTGCCCTCTATCCAATTTTTGCAGTATCACTCATACTTTACAATCTTTTGTTACTTTAAGCTTTCATGTGGTTTTCACTATTAAAATATTAACATTTAGATTAATTATATTTTATTAACTTTCTCATTTTACAAATACCTTCATTCTATTATTTGTTATTACTATATTATTCTAATATTACTATTTTTTCTTTAGGTGGATAGAAGAATATGAAAAATCACAAAATGATAATATTGACTGGTCAATGGGGCTGGCAGAAACTGTGATATGTTTAATTTGTCAAAAAAACAATTTTGTCATGAACAATGATATTTTGTCCTGCACTCCATGTAATATTAAAATAAAAGTGAAGAACTCTCTAAGTGAGCTTAAAAGATTAATACATGAAAGAATCGAACATCATAATAATATGTGTTGTAAAAATGTACAATTTTCAGCAGTTACTGAAACTAATGAAACTCACATTTATTATATTTGTGACACTTGTATGGATATGCAGTTAGTTATTTAGTTATCTGTTATTACTGTTTATTTTTATAAATATGTTGGTGATTTCGTTAATAACATTGTCAAGTTTTGTTATCTGCTATTACTTTGATACTTCACTGATTGAAAACATGTTGACAGAGTTTATAAACCTTTTTTTAATTAAAAATTTTGAATTATATTGGTTTTTATCTATTATATTTCTTTGTTTATTGATTGATTATAAAGTAGTATAAATCCTAAAAAAGTGTATAGAAAATATTTTTCATTGCAATATATGCATAGACGAACAAAATAAATAATTATAGAAGGGTAGGACTTAGTCTTTCAATACCAAAAGCACAGAAAAGTAGCACAACTAATAAATGAAGGGTAAAGTTTGAAAAAGAAGGCTGATTTAAAAAAAAGTCTCATTCTATCTTCTAAACGCCTGATTGACTTTCAGGATGGACATGTATGAACAGAAATAAAAATTTCCTGATGTTATTGGTATTCCGTCATCCAGATCGGAAACATGTACTCTAAACATCTTATACGTTTATTTCCAACTATGACAATGAAAAAATATATATTACATTTAATTTGGAATCTTTTAGTCTTAAATTAATATCAATTGTATTTTCTTATTTGCGCGTCAATCAAGTTTAAATATTTTTGTGTTAATGAAATGGAGTATAGTAATGAAGAAAACCAAATTTCTGTGATAGCATCATACAGAGTAGGTGTGCAATGTTTGAAACTTGATCATCCGCTGGTAGTAGTCGAATGTATACAGCGTCAATGACTGGTACAATGAAGTGTTCTGTATCTGATAGAAAAAAAAAGATCTCTCCGTCAAAGTAGTATTCGTACAAAAAATGAATATAGTACCTAGACCTATTTTACCGAAATAAAAATTTACTGAAAAAGAAAGTTTTATTTACTTAGCAACATTTTTACAAGAAAATTTAAACATTTTAACATAGCTTTAAGGAAGTTTCCTTTTTAGTCATAAGAATACACCATAAAGTAGGTTCGGGTAATAAGGCCTTATTTTTTTTTTTGCATTTTAAAAAAAATCTATTTAAAGTGCTTTAAATCTTATATATTAATGCAGGAAGCGATTTCGTTGGCACACTGTAGCTCGAGAACCACTAAAGGGAAGAATATCGTTGATGGCTCAAATCAAGTCTCATTATGCTACACTGCTGAAAAATAGTGACAACTCTCAAATCTCATTAGCCTAATTAGTATTGGTTAACAATATATTGTATTAAATTGGTGGTTCCGAGTCGTTTTTCTTCAAATTTTTTGTATTATCTATTGTGACTAGCTGGTCTTAGCATACTAGTCACTCGAAAGTCACAATCGTATCGTAGGTACCTAACATCTATAGATGGCGCCTCAAACTTGTTGCGACTCGTTAGCTTAAACATTGTTGTCAGTGTAGCGTCTATCACTGCGGATAGCGTCTACGCAGCACGAATAACAAAAAATCATCAGATACGAACGTAAGTATTTTTTATAATATTTCCTTTACTTATACAATTTTGAATTATATATTTCCATTATTTCATGCTCTTAAGACTTTAAAAGTTTAATTATTATGTTATGGGTCGAATAATTTTCTTTTTTTTTTTTTTTCACACACAGGCCTACAAAATTTTATCTTAGGCCTTATTATACTCCTTTTTTGTAACAATGTTTTTCCGTTTATTTTTTTAAATATTTTTGTTTATGTACTAAGTTTTTATTTTTTTCTTTGTAGTGACAATAAACACAATGTCTCCTAAACGAGCACAGTGGTCTGAAAGTGATTTAATGTCGGTTGTCCAAGCGGTAGAAAGAGCACAAGCACTAAACACATATAAAGCAGCTGAAATGTTCAAAATTCCTAGAACTATTAGAAATCATCTTCGGACCGGCAGTTTAAAAAAAAGTTTAAAAAAAAACACTAGGTCCAAAATCAATAGTCAATGCAGGAAACTGATCGTGTTAGCAGGGTTAGAAGGTTCGCTGAAATTGGTTTTGCCCGTTACACCAACAATTCTCCGACGCTTGGTATATAAATTTTGCGAACTTAATAACATCAAACAACTTCAATCAATCATTTAATTTAACTGGTAAAGATTGGTTTAAGCCGTGCATGAGAAGACATCCAGAAATATCTAGAAGAAAAGCTCAATATACAATATAATAAGCTTATACCTACACCAGCCTAAAATACTGAAAAGCTACCGGTCATATGGAAAAAAGCCATAAATTACAGAGGCACTCCAGTCACCAAAGACCTTTTTTGCAAATTTAAGGAAGATGCAAAAACAGAAAAGACGTCAATCAAAGATATAAGTGCTACGAAGAAAAAGCAAATGAGTTGGTACTGCCATCGCTATGAGGAACATAAGAAAGCAAATATGAGACAATGTGCTAAATGTAGTAAGTGGTATCATGAGGAGTGCGTCGGTTTGTCAGCAGACGACACGGACACTTTTGAGTATTCCAATTGTTGCTTATAAAATATTTTTTTGCCTTTTTTTTTAACTTTATGCATAATATATGATTATTGATATCAATTACCAAATATTAGATGCCTATTTTGTTTCTTTATGTAAGTTAAAGTCGTAGGCCTTATAACGCGACCATAGTATAATAAGGCCTATAAACTAAGTTTTTAAAGATGTTTCATTTTGTCGTCACTTTCAGCAACAGTTGACATTTTATGTTTAAATTTGATTGCAAGAGTTCTATACATTTAAAATATATATGAAAATTGGTTGATTTGGATACCTAGTTTTTATTTTATTTCAAATCTCCCTTAACCAGGCCTTGTTACTATAGACCTTGTTACTGTAGACTATCAGGCGAAGACTGAGCTATATTTTTGGGAAATAGGTATCAATATATCGGCACAAATATATCAAGGTATGTTTCTTGAGAAAGTACCATAACCGAGGCTGGTCCTTTCAGCAAGATTCAGTACCAGGTCATAAAGCTCAATCCACCAAAACGTGGTTAGAAACTAAAGTTTCAGGCTTTATCAGTGTTTAAGACTGGCCGTCTTCTAGTCTCGATCTAAATCCCCTAGATTATTATTTATAGTCACTTTTAGAGATTATGGTATGCTATTAACATCATTATAATCTGGAGCTTCATAGAAATAATAGAAAAGAATTTTCCTATAAAAAGTGTTTCTATTGATAACTAGCCTCAAGATTATTTTAAATGAGTTTAATATTTGTTTATTTGTTAATGTATAAACTAGTACACATTACAGGAATAAATGTTTAATACAATTGAAAAAAAAATCCCTGTATAACAATAAAGGTATGATAAGACTACATAGTACGTACGTACGTAAAGCTCATTTTTTCCTCGGACACGAATACTTAACATATCACACCTTTAAGATAATCAAGTACACTTTTCAAACTGACCAACGAACTGATTTTATATAAATTTATAGTTAATGTAAAATGTCGAATTAGGAGCTTGAGCTAACACCGAGATCTATGATCAAGAGGAAAATCTTGTCCTGTCTAGAATTACTATCATCAGTTAATTTCTAGAATTTCATTTTCATGGTGTTCATAGTAGGTTTGTTTCAGATCGTCGGGGTAGCGCATTTGAAAGAAGTCCCTTAAATCAACACCTGGTTTGCAAATCCCAGACACTTATGTGCTACAAAATTCAAAATTTGGAGCGAAATCCGTCCCGTGATCCGTGAATTAAATTAATTATACTAAGATTTGACTTTTAAGGACTCCGACGGAATAGTCTTTAAAATGCCTGATATTAGTTTCTATAACAACTTTGGTACATTATAAGATACTTAGGATTCAAATATTCAGAATTCCGTTATTTCATCTATATGTATATATTTTTATTAATAAAAAATATAACATACAAAATTCCTTACGAATTTCTGAAAGAAGTTTCTATGAGCAAACTTTAATATGAACACAGAGTTGTAATAGAAAATTTATATTTGTTCAAAAAGTTAACTGTAATCAGCCGAAAACTTCGTTGTTTAAGCCTTTATATGCTTTGAAGTTGGTTATTGACCGTGCGCAACTTCGTATTTCTTTCTTTCTTTGCATATTAATAAGAATGATGTTTTTCAATACAACGTCATGTTAAAATCGCTTTCTTTTCCAGAAAGTATATTTGATTAAGTTTTAAGTTTTTCCCTTTATTATTTTTGGTCTTCTTATCTCAAATTTTTATTTTATTTTTGAGACCTATACGTAGACGAACATTTACAGTACTGAGATTATTAATTTATTTTTAAACGTTTCCGCACTAGGGCCCCAAAAAAGGAGATATGACGAAACAAAAGGTCCCTTGAAGTGACTAAATGTGGTTTACAGAAAGAATTGTATTATCGATTGATATGATGATGGTTAACTATCCTTAATTGCGGTTAAACTGACATCGATAAGAATAGGGTTATTAGTAATTTAACACTGAAAACCGTTTCAACTTTACATTACTGTGTGCAAGTTTAAATATGTATTTGTACACGTGAGATTACACATTAAATTTTCATAAAAAAACTTTTTTTTAACATTTAAACGTAAAAAAGGAATGATTTCCCACTTTATTTTTGAATTGTTAGTAATAAAATGAAATCCTTCGGCCGCATGTTTCTATCTGTATCTACGTAATAAAAGTACCGAACGAATTTTTATACTGTTTCACCAATAGATAGTAATTCCTGAGGAAGGTTAAGTTATCATTACGGTTTTATGTAACAATTTTTATTTAAAAGGACAAATAAATAAATAATACAGTCAATTGAAAATATTGTAGATAGAAACTACTGACTTTTTTTTATTAATAAAAAGAATTGCGGTTTCTGAAATTTCCGCGAGCAAAGCTGAGGATCTAAGTTGGCATATACTTATATAATGGTGAGGGTTTAAGAAAATTAATATATAACTCATAGAAATCAAAAAAATATCGATATACATAAAATTATATATAATTATCCGGCTATATTCACGTAATTACTTTCGGGACTTGAGCCGACTAGTTTCGAACTTATTCGTGGTCCTTATTCATGAGCTGTGAGCATGGCGGAATCACGCCGCGATGACTGAATAAATAAAGACCCCGAATGGGTTCGAAAACAGTCGTTCAAATTCCCATAGTAAGTACGTGAGTACAGCTGGACAATAACATATAATAGTAATCTTAGATCACGAAAGTTTACATACTAAAAATATCGATATGGCTAAAATTAAAAAAAGAAATACTTAAAATTGTATATGCTATCCCTTCCCTCAGAAAAAACAACTTGTTGTAATTTAGCCCTTTTTTTAAAAATATATTTATGTTTTTAATATTCATATAATTTTCAGTTTGAAATATCGAAAACTAATTTTATTTTTAAATATATTACATTACAGGAAATATGCATATGATTTTCCATACATTGTATAACCAAAACTAACAAAAAACTTAAAATATAAAATTATATGTAACGAGTATATAGGTAAAATATGTAAAAAAAACTAATAAAAAAATATAAAATATATAAAATCTCAGCAAGAAGGATAAGGAAACCACAAAAAAAAGAAAAAAATCGTTTATTCATTCAACTCAAATAAAAAAAAGGGGAGGGCAGACAAGACATTAAAATCAAACTTCATTTTACAAAATAAAAAGACCTTTTTAATTCAATTCATGAAGCACGGTAACAAGGTATATTGTAAATCATTACTCTGTCATATAGTTGGGTTAGAACAATTTATTATTTTTAATTCTACCAAACATTAAACTAAATGGTAACTCGTATAAAATGTACATTAATAATAATAGTTGTATAAACAGTACCATTACTTTACGGACATATAGATGGGCAGCATTTGTAGTTGAATTCATTCTTAGTATAAAATGGTCAACTATATAAATTATTCTAGGCCTGAAAACAAACAAATTTATTATTAATAATTACAGTATACTCTATATACGAAATGTATATATCTACTTAAAAGATTTAAAAATTGCTATATAATTGCAATCTCTGTAAGATTTTAAGTTTGTAAATTATAAAGTTCAGTCAACACTAAAGCTGATACAAGTATCCTACTCACTATATAGGTAGACCTTGTACATCCATGAGGTCCTCCTGCGCATGCGCAGCGGGCACGGTGAAGGCGTGGTGCGGGCGCGGGCGGCGCGGCGAGCGCGCGGTGATCACACGCGGCTTGTGGATCTCGTCCATCACTGACGGAGCCACGTACGTGAAACCCTGGGGATTAGGATTTTAATATATTTCATACTACAACAATTAGTTTGTTTTTTTGCTCATATAGCCAGCCAGATAAGTTCTGGTATTTATTGAGTGGCTAACATATATTAGAATGGTCTATAGAACAAAGCATAAAAAATTGGAGATGTAAATATTTAAATAATTGCAAAATACCTGAAACATGAGGTTAGCACTTTCACTAAGTGTAGATTCATCGGGAGAATCAATTGGTGTTTGTAGAGTAAATCTTGTATCAAATTGGGAAACGTCATCTTCACTTGTCTGAAAAAAAAACAAAAATTATCAAATTAGACAGATATTGTCTCCATGTTAAAGTAAATAATTAAAAGCAAAAAAAAAACATACCAGTCGAGGTTTAATAGGAGGTTCAAGTCTACGTGCGAACACGTCATCCCAGTGCACGTGTTTGAAGAAGGCGTGTCCGCGCACGGCGGCCGCGCCCGCAGCACCCAGACGCTGCGTCTCAGAACGCTTCATGAGACGGCGTATCAGGTCACGTGCGTCTTGTGTGAGGTAGGCCGGCAACATTAGTTTACCTTTTAGTATCTTTTCAATAGTCTTTGTACGATTTTCTCCAGTAAATGGTGGCTAGTAAGAAAAATATAGTTATAAAATTTTAAAAAAATGCCATTATAGCCATACATTGCTAAATTTAGTTAATAGACTAAATTGCAATGTAAAGATTTTGGTCTAAATAGAAAAAATTCCCACCTGTCCAATTAGCATATCATACATCAACGCACCAAGGCTCCACCAATCAACAGCTTTTCCATGACCACTTCTGGTCAAAATTTCAGGTGCCCTATAATTATAATATTTTAATACATTTTCAGTGACAAAAATTAGTAAGTACTTAAAATCAGATAAATGATAAAACAAGAATATTTATACAAAACTATATCTAAATCAACTATTATCTTAAATTATAATCATTTTATAAAAATAGTAATTAATTAGACAAGTTATCAGTGTATCTGAATGTCAACATATTTTTTAAAATAATTCTAATGCTTTAAATATTGGATTGAGTCTTCTAGAAATATTTACATTATTCAAAAAAATATATAATATAGTAAATTATACTTACATATATTCAATGGTACCACAAAATGTATGTGTCACAATTCCCTCCTGTATATGTTCCTTACACAGACCAAAGTCTGTAAGTTTGACATGACCCTGGGCATCCAGGAGGACATTTTCTGGTTTTAGATCTCGATAAATTATACCTAAGCTATGTAAATGTTCCAGGGCCAATATGATTTCTGATAAATAGAAGCTGTAATAAATATAAATTATATTTATATGTTTTATTACAATATTTTAAGCATAATAATTATGATTTTTTCTCTGATAAATTAATTTAATTAATTCTCTATGTGCAATATGAAACCACAAAATTTTTTACAGTTTAAATTATATTGACCATTTTTATTATTTTTTAATGGATAAAGTTTAATTTTCTCTACATACCACGCTGTATCCTCAAGGAATATCCCTTCTCTCTCAAGATGCATAAATAGTTCACCCCCACTTAAATATTCTAAAATTAAATATAATTTGCCACCTGTTTGGAAAGCATATACTAATTCAACTATAAATGGATGCTGAAACAAATAAAAAAATTAATATTAAAAACTATAAAAAAATAATTTGCATTTATTAATAATTTCATTGATAATTACCTTAACAGCTTCTAATATATTTCTTTCAGCTTTAGTGTGAGCAGTGTCTTTTTGATTACGAACAATAGATGCTTTCTTTAGAACTTTCATAGCAAAGTGAGCTCCTGCATCAGTGCCTGTAATCTTACGAACTTGGAAAACTTTTCCATATCCGCCTTTTCCTAAAACTTTGCGCAATTCAAAATCTTGTGGCCCAAGTCGTTTACATTGGCCTGGATTAACAGTATCTTCACAAAGCTGTATAGTCTCAGATCCCTCTGCCCTTTAAGTATAAAATATTTTCTTTAGTTTCTTTTATAATAGACCATGTTGACAAATATAATATTTTACTTACTCTACAATAGTATTCACATGTAGTTCAGGATCATAATCAACCTGTATACATAACTTTTTAAGTAAAATATATCAAGGCTTAAGAAAATTATAATAGTATATTTTTGATTAAAAATCGTAATTTATAATGAAAAGTAATTTAAAGTTTATAATAAAAACACTCATACTCAAACAAAACTTTTAATATCGTAGTAATTTTTACAATCACGAAGTTGTGTCTAAAACTTTATCCTTGACTTCATAGTTTATCTTTGGAATTGTTTTAGGTTAGCCAATAGTAAAAGTATGTAGGGTTTGAAAATCTATTTAATAAATACCTCATCTACTTCGATTATATCGTCTTCATCAGAGTCTCCTACTGTAACTGTATCCACATCTAAATCTAAATCAAAAACACCTGCCATATAAGATGACATTTCAGTACAATCACATCAGCAAATCTCGTGTATTTTGCCAAAAATAGTCAGTAACTGTTGAAGCAAACTTAAGTATATTTAAAAGATTAAATTATATTGTAAAAAGATATTAACTAAATTATTCGTAACAAATAAGGCTGTACTTTGAAAATACGACAAGAATTAAGAACAAACAAGTCAAACACACAGCACTGCTGCTATTTGCTGATAGGAAACAGATAATAAAGTAAAACATGTAATTATTTATGTCGGTAACTTTAAATATTCAATTATGTGTCACATTACTATAATTAATATTTTTAAATTATATAAATTATTTTGTTTTGGGACCTTTAGAAATAATTATATAAAAATTATTTAAATGTGGGACAAAATTACAACACAACGTTTATTTTCTCAGCTGTCACTTTCATTTTAATGGTTTTCGAACATTTAGTATTCAATTGTTGAGGGTGTAAACATGTATTATTAATCATATTACATTTAAAAACTGCTTTTGTTACTTTTATATTTTTATAAAGTTGTAATTAACTGTCCCAATTTCATGAATAAGTATAGTTGATAGTGTCCCCGTAGATATTAATGATTTCCTTAAAATATTTCAATGGCTAGTGACAACGACAAAAGTTTGGGTAATCACAACTTGGATGGTTCTCTCAAGAGTTTCAAAAAACAAAACAGCAGTGGAAACATTGGTAAGTGTGATTATATCTGACTTATTATACACTTTTGTGATGTTTTGTTTATTAGTTTTAAGAAGTATAACCTCATTTTCTGTTTCTTAAATTTTTTTGCTTGTGAAGATGTTTACAAAATCTCAACAACAAAAAAAAGTAAAGAAGTATAATCTTTAAATTTAAATTTATTTGAGAATGAATATAAATTGCATATGAAATACACAGTAGCTTAGAAACCATACAAGAAGAAAAAAAATTTTACATTTGCTAATTATTCATGTGCTTCATAACTAAGCATGACTTATTTTTAAATATATATTAATATAATATGTAATAGTGTACATTGTATTGTCTTTATGTTTAAAAAGTGATTTGTGTTTGTTTGTGTTTTTATTATTTGTATATAGCCTAACTAATATGTTCTTTGATGTTTTACTCAAACTAATAAATTTTTATAATTTGTCACATATAATAGTAATTTTAAAACAATGTTAGATCTCAAAGTTTGGGAAACATATATAAATATTTAGTAGAGACAAGATTGCTTATAGTTTTTTAGTGTATTGATAATTGTTAATGTTAAAAACTTGCCAATTTTTCTAAAATAGTAAATGGTAGTTTAAAAAAAAATCAAAAAACATGAATTAAAGATTTGTTAAATCTTAACTAGGAGTTCCGATTTAACAATATACAAAACCACTTATATCTTAAAATATTTTTAGTTATGATAACACAAAATTACTTATTTTACATGATTACACCATTAAATTTTTCATTTCAAAATAAATATTAAACAACTTTTTCAATTACCAAAAATGCTTTTTTACTTTACATTTTATAATAGGATGTATAGCTTAAAGTAGGTATATGTTGTAGTTTAAAAACATTAATCTAGGAATATATTTTTCTATCTGAATACTATCAGAATTGGTCTGAATAGTTTCAAACATATTTTGGGGTCTTTATGTATGAGCTCTGCTCCTGGCGGTATCGCGGTGAGATTCGAAAATAGCCGGGCAAATTGCGATAGTAATTACGTGAGTATAGCCAGATCATTATATATAATAATGTTAATTTAATAATAATTAATCAAATAATCTATAGGTTAAATAACACTATTAATCTTTTCGTTTTAAAGTTTTTATTTTTAATTAAATATTTTTTTGTTTTTCTCCATTTTCAGTTTGTTTTTTTTCTTATCTTTAAAATTAACAAATAATTAGTACAATGTACACTTTGTACATATCTTTGAATTGTCATTCTGACATTTGACACTAGGTGAGTTTGACACATGATATTGCAAATCGAATATTCAAATTAATTTTCGTGTTTATTTACACAATGTTTATAATATAAAAACAAATAAAAATACTTATATTTCATTATCTTTCACTATGGACGTGTTACTTGAAGACAGCACGACTGCAAAAATACCGTTTTTGCTTGAAGAAACTTGTAAAGAGATATTAAATCACAACAAATCAGCCGATTCCCTTCAGAAAGATTTATTCTTTGTACTAATTGTTTTAATAATGATAGAAAATGGATTTATACCAATAAGATGTGATTCAGTTGAAAGAGTTTATATAAGATCGATTAAAATAGAACAATTATTGAAGTGGAAGAAGTGTGGAGGATCATACGAAGCACTATTCATATTGACGGGATTTGATAATATACCTATAAAGCTTATTATGTGCCCATTAGGTACTACTAGTCTCATAAACACATTTATTGATTATGTTACCACTGATGTGTATACAGTATGTATACCCATTAGTCGTTATGTTGTGTCACCTCAAGCATCTACCATTCCAATGATATTTCGTGATTTAAAGCACTTAAGTTGTACTTTAAAAAATAAAATTACAGCCCCTGTAAAAAGTATTATATTAAACTACAATGGATATTCCAGTGCAAGCTTGGTTGGTCTGCCAGAAGAAGTATTTTTCTACATATTGATGTATTTGCCTATTAACGACATTATTAACATTGAAAAATCGTGTAGGAGAATGAAAGCGTTACTGAAGAACAATAGTATATGGCACCAGTTATACTTGAGAGATTTTAAAAATGGAACCGTTTCAGATGGAAAAGATTGGAAAGATATTTATAAAGAGAATTACATAGCCGCCAACAAATCCAACCCAAGACCATTTCTGACAGCAGGGACTTTACATGACTTCATGGATGTTTCAGATTATGTATCATATATTGATAATCCTCTATGGGATGTAATAATTTGAGATAACTATTGTATATGTATTTAAATTCTGTATAAAAAATCTGGTTTTTCAAATAAACGGTATAAATTAATGAACTGTTTTTCTCCTCTCCCGTCTCCTTAGCTGACATTTATTTTGATTCTCACACAGGAAAATTGTTTTTGTGATTGCTGGTTTGAATCTGGGTTTCATTTGTTTTTTCTATTTTTGTGAAACACCAAAAACAAAGGTTATTTCTCTACGGCGGGAGTGTAATATTAAAATATATATGTTCAATGAATAAAAGTATTACTAGACTCTTTAGTTTACTCCTTAGACTTCTTATAATAAAATAAACTGTATAATAAATCTTTATTATGTATGTATTATATATATTTATTTAATTACGTATAAATGATTACATAATAGAGTATTTTCAAATAATCTTATGTATGATTATATTATATTCATTATAAGTATTTATATTATGATTATGATGAATAAATATAATAAAAATTCTTTTTAATTTAATTTATTATTCTACAGTTTCTAAGTTTAATATATATTAATATTTATCTAATTGTAATTGTGATTCTTATTACGAAATTTGGTTACAGGTGAAATTGGAGAAAAATTAAGCTTGGGCACACATCATTCTATTGGGAAAGGACGACATCTATCAATACCATTTGAGTCAGGAACGAATGGGGATATAAGTAAGAATTTTTTATATTTATATAATAGTTATAATATTTATACTATGGGAATTGAAACATTTGAAAATCTCGCTTTTTGAATTATTTCGTAGTATCTTTTGTGGATATCAAGGATAAATAACTAGGAGACTTTATTCAATTAATTTTTTATTAATAGGGGCAATCAAATTGTATGAAAATATATTTTATGTCCATAATATTTTTAAGAGTAAGTGAGTTTTAAAATATGCATAATCAACGTAAATAAATTTATTATAAAAGCTATCTAGAAACAAAGACTAGAAAGAAAATTGAAATATTTTCATTATTAAATGATCGAAGGGTTTGTATCGGGTAGTGGACAAGCGTAATATAAGATAGGGTGAGGGTTGCGCACGTAAGATGCGCCGCGCAGCTTCCACTCGTACACTCGCCTCTGTGGCGTCGCCATTGGCACCGGATGTTTCACGTAGAGGTTTATCAAAGCGGTAGTTTGAAAGGCCCGTGTGCCATGATTATGTGCTGATGGGTTGGAGGTGAATTGAACCGTGGAGGGGCCGCGGGTGGCGCGCGACGGGCCGCCGTGGCGGTGCTACGGACCCATGCTCACTCACAGCCGATCTGATGGCGATTTTCCCATATATACAAGAGGTGAGCGTTCTATAACTAGCGTCTTCCGTTTAGTCCTTGAACTACGAGATAGAAATGATTCTATTTTTATCTTTTATATTTATATTAATATTTATTAGGAAATTTTAACGGTCAAGGAAGCAATACTATGTTACTCCTATCAGATGTTCTTATGAAATCTTTGTTATATACTACGAAAGATCGTAATTCAATTTTATAAAACTTTACGGTTAATATATATTCCTTTTATAAGCAGCACCGAATAAAAAATTTCAAGATATGTTATTTTTATACTTGGTTTGATGTTTTTTATATAATGTAATATATAATAGGCTTCGTTGCATATTATGTGCTTAAATAGGCTCGTGCTTGAAAATACGGTCGGCTAATTTTCTGGGGCAAAGTGACTATTAATAAGTAAAGGTTTACACGCTTAATCAAACTGGACAAGTCGCCTTACATTACGAAGCAAGCTCTGGACGAGGTATATATATAAAATACGGTACATAAGTAGGTATGTATGTGCTAGAAAATAATCCACAAAATGTTAGTTTTATGAAGTTCCCTTACGTTTAAGAAGCTCTGGACATATATTAAATTACCATATATTTTTTAAAACACCAGAATTAAATGTACCATCGTAGTAAATCATCATATATGTATTTACTTGTGTATTTAATATATATGTATGTTTATTATTGTAAGTATTATATATTATAAGTATATTTTTTTATATTTAGTTAACTTTGCGTGGACCTACTCCGCCTACTCATCAGCACCACAAGCAGAGAATTATGAAAAAAAAAAGCTTAAATAAAATATTGACAAATAATTAAATTTTATGAGTAAAAATCATTATTGTAACGAGAGCTTCGTAAGTCGTATAACTGTTGGGTGGTAGAACCTTTTCATCTAGAGTTATGTTTTGGTAAAGAGGGGCCAATACCAGACGGTCCAACTGATGATGAAATGGGGAGGAATGAAGAAGACTATGCGAGATAGAAAGAGACTAAGTCCTCTCATTGTAATCCTTTTTGTTCTGCAGTTTTTTGTTTTGCAGTAAAGTTTACATACATAAATAATATATATAGGTAGGTATATATACAAGGAGCTTATGTACCAAATATTAGTTTTGAGAAAACCGTTTCTTGTCAATGTCATCCAGTTGAAACATAACTTTGTTAAGGATTGGTGTAGATATGATTAAGATATCAGATTATTGTGACGTAAAGTAATGGTAGAAGGCAATTTAAACCCTATGTATATTTAACTTAATTTTCGTATGCATGTGTGTGGGTTGGTTCCTGTTTGCAGAAATACATCCATATACTTACATCATCTTCCTCATTTGCGTATATTTTTAGATGTAGAATAAAAATATTTTTTCCGCATATTTAAGAAATTTAAGTATATTTCTCCTAACAAGGTTATAAATAACTAATATTCCATAGGTGTGATAAACAGACACACTATCAGCTGTTATCTTATCTTTAAAGTCTTTGAAGTATCTTACTTGTGTTTCGAGTTTCTATTTGTTTGGACATCAAGACTGTAATTAGTTATTTTAATGTTAAATATAAGAAATGGATGATACAGTGATTAAATTAAAAAAACGAGCTCGACACAGACCTATTGATGATGACACTAGAAGTGATTGTGGGACATTAGATAAGGATGTCAAACCCTGTAAGTTAAAAGCGATATATTATTACCTTTATTAATATGTGTTTTATTTTAAATATATATGTAATTTCTTTATGTTAATTACTAATAAAAATATAGACAAAATATATATAAAAATAAAAGTTAATCGATGCGATCGAGTCTCTAAGGTACACGGTAGCTTAGTTGGTAGAACGACGGGACGGTTTTCAAGAGATCGTGGTTCGAATCCTGTTCCTATTAATGAATTCAATTTTGGTATGTCAATCATGAATAAAAATATAGGCTAAACTATACTAAATAGATATCTAATTAAAAAGTCTATCGATACAAGCGAGTCTCTACGGTACATGGTAGCTCAATTGGTAGAGCGACGGAACGGTTTCCTAGAAATTGCGGTTCGAATCCAGTTTTTATCGATAAAATTAATAAGCCTAACATTGCTATACAATCTATATACAATTTCAAACATATATTTTATATTTATAACTAATTTTTACTAATTATTTTATATATTTTTTTTATTTGCAACTGAAGCTATTGTTAATGTTTCTTCAATTTAAATCAACTATTTATGTGAGATCCATTATCTGTTGTGATAGATATTTGATTCATCAAAGGAATTCGATAAATTGTTCTTAGAAGGCGATAATAATGGATTCCATTCCATTACGTATTTCATTTATATATAGTTACATATATTTTTCATAGCTATATATATTATGCTATATGTAGTTATGAAAAGTAAATTTTATTTGATCTTTAATAAACCTTTGTTTTTTTTTATTTTCTGTGGATATGAGACATGTTTTACCAACAGCTGTTAAAGGTTTCGTCTAACTTATTCAGATTGCTTATATAGTTAATTCTCACTAACAACTCCTAAGAATTTGCAAAGAACACTGACTTTGTGTTACCTACTAAATTTTCAATTTCTATTTCTAAGCAGTTCCCTTGAACATCCAGATAGATGAATTATGTTATCGACTTAGTTTTCTAATCAATTAAAATATAGCCAATTGAAAAATCCAGGAAAAAATTTTAGGAATGGTTGGTTGGTTCCGAAGAATTGGCCCAGAAGATTCCATTGCTCGTGTTAAATACTTAGTTTTCAGTTTTCACTGACCACTCCTAAGAATTTGCCCAGAACACTGACTTTTTGTGTTGCCTATTAAATTTTCACTTTCCATTTCTAAGTATTTCCCGCGAACATTCAGACTTATTTTATCTACTTAGTTTTCTAGTCAATTAAAATCGAGCCAATTTTTAGTAAAATTCCTAAAAATTCGTCTAGAAGACACGAATTGCTGGTGTTACTTATTTAATTTTCACTCGCCATTTCTTAGAATTTGACCAGGACATTTAGGAAGCTCGTATAACCTACTTAGTTGTCTAATCAACTGAAAATCTAATTTTAAATTTTTCAAATTTTTAGGTTACTTTTTTGATAGCATTTCTAAGAATTGGCCCAGGATACTCGACTGCCTGTGTTATCTACTTAATTTTAACTATCCATTTCTACACATTTCCTTCGAACACTCAGATGACTTATTTAATGTAGTAAGTTTTCTACTCAATTAAAATCTAGTCAGTTAAAAAGTTTTTTGCTAATTGTTAGGATTGTTTAGTACCATTCCTAAGAATTGACACTTCGCTTGTTATATATTTATTTTCATGATAAATTCCTATTAATTTGCCCAAATCACTCAGATTGGTTAAGTAATCTATTTCCTTAATTGAAAAATCTGAGCGAAATTTTAAAAATAATTACTACAATTTTAAAGAATTTCATAAACGAAACCGCATTGTATAATGGACATTGGTAATATCTTAAAATTATAGTACGCTAAATTATATCGTAATACAAATAGATACCACAATGAAATAGCAAATAAAAATTATTTGTTACGTAAAATATTTTACAAATTACGTACCGCGTTGAAATCTTTCGTAACTGGTAATTCGTACCTGAGCTAACAGAATAAAATTGATTTAAAAAGAAAACATTTAGTTTATTTTCTCCAAAATTAATATTCGATCTATGTTGATTTAAATCAATCTTAGATCTAAACTCAATTTTGACTCGCTGCGCTCGCAAATTCTCGGTATGTGTTAGCATATTAGTGCAAACACCAATTTTCGTGCGATAAATTTTTCCCATTGAAGTCTATGGGATTTTCGTTTTTCCGTGATTATTTCTCGACGACATCGAGTATTTGAAAAAATATAAAAAACCAAATTTTTAAAACTACAACCACTCATGTCTATCAGTGTGCAAAATTTGTAAATTTTCGGATATACCGTTTTTGATTGATGCTTGATGCTTGATGATTTTTAAAATGTAACAAAGTAAAATATGCTCGACACACACATACACACACACGTACAAACACATACACATACATACATCCAAAATATAATATAATTGACACACATGTACACCAACATACACACATACCTATAAACATTTTAAACATTTTTTAATTTATGAATTAATTTTACTATAATTATATTGTTCTGGAAGATTGAAATATTAACATTGAAAAAAAAAGTTAAATTGTAACCAATAATTAAAAAAACACGTCTTAATCCTTTGATTTTAAGTGAAAATCTAAAAAAAATACTATTTGTATTTAATAGTATTATAGATCTAATATTCGAGGTAGATACACCTGCTCATAAGCGGGGGTGGGGGTGGGGGTGGGTCTGGTTTGAGTAAATCCGGTAAGCCGGTGTCGATGGACGCACAGACAAGTATACGTTCTCTACCTGCAATACATCCAGTGTGTGCTGAATATAAATGGACGAGGTATACTGCGCCGCATTTTAATATATTGTTAGTTTTATTACCTTTAAGATGTTTAAGGTGATTGTAGTATTTGCATGTCTTGTAATATATATATATTTATGTAAGTCTTCCTTGGTTCATTTTTTGTTAGAATTTGTTTCTTTAGGATGAATATTTTCATTTTATCATATATTTTGATGGTCATAGAATTAACTTTTTATATTCTCGTTAAAAACTTTTTTCTTATAAAAGCCTTGTAATTGAAATTGGATGTTATCTAGGATAGTTAAGGAATGCGTAAATTTTTGTTAGTGGTCCATTTTGTGTGTTCTGTGCCCAAACTTGTTTTTTGGTAGCATTCCGATCTGTTATATATTGTCACTACTGCATACTTACATTTATACAGTCTTTTCCATAAATTAATTTACCATTAATAAAATATAGGACAATAGTTAATATTGAGGTAATAAAAAAAAATTATAAGTACATAATAATTTAAACAAAACTTACTCTCATCGGATAAGGATGCTATGTTCCTACTACAAATTGCTGGGAATACCCAATAAATATAATTAGGTACGAGCGAGGTACACATCATGCAACTAGCCGCGAGTCCAATGTATCACGTTTTATAAGTCGTCCGTCTGTGTGTAAGAAAAAAAGTACAGTTTTCTCTTATCCAACTTAAGAGAGAGAATATAAGTTTAAAAAACGCAAAGTATCGGTTCATAAAACTTATTTACAAAACAATATACTCCACTAAAAGCAAAAGTTGAACAATTTAAAATGTTTCGTCACGCTTATTACTCGTACAATGATCGAAGTATCTAAAGTACCATGGTATGGCAGTTATGACTTATGGCACGGATCAGCGAGCGGGGAGCGCGAGTGCAACGTGCAAGAGCCCCCCCTCTTCCGCGTCTCACCCGCTCCCCGCGCCAGTCTGTCGCTGTGCGTCCTCAGCGACGCAGGTATGTCATTGTGAACGCGTGGTTGTCTTTGTTCAGTGATCAGTGATCAGTGCTGTTTGTTGTGGATACCGAGCATGTGTGTGCGACATGGCTCTGTGTAGTTGACATGTCGCTGAGCGCGCCCGCCCAGGCGGTGCGCGGTTCCAGGACCAACAGCCTCGACCAACTGGATTTTCAAGAGCGTAGACAACTGATTGCTAGCTCGTTGTCTCTCACAGACTTTCTGCATGTCGGGGCTAAAGAAGTGGCTGCTGTCGCCGGTACAAACATGTTCATACATTTATTCCCGCCTCTACGTGTTTATACACGATTTTAGTTGTAACGTATATTCCATGTATAACTTGTATATACAATACAAAAGCCATTTTGTAATATGATGTATACATATTTGTATGTATATATTTGTATAAAGAGATGGGTTAAAAAATTAAAATATTGTTTTCGATATATTAAGTTTCGTAACAGTTATATTAAAAAATATATTTAATATTGAATAACATATACTTTTTAATCCTGCTTTACATACATTTATTGGTTTTTGATGCATAAATTTCAATACAATTTTATAATTTTATAGTTTGAAAATTTTTATTATTAGCCTAAATTATTAACATTTTTTTTATGCTCTAATTGTTTTTAAACCTGAGTGAAAGTGGTTCTTTTCAAATAGTTGCAGTATCTGTAACGTTTTTTATTGTCAATGCCTATATCTAGCAAAGTTATTAGTGGAGGTCGTTGACATTCAGAATTGAATTAACTTCACCGCATACTTTGTATTTCGTTTAAATGTATGTTGTATTGAATACCGAAATATATTATCGCTATCAATGTAATTAAGGATTAATGGGCCATATGACAATATTCTGTATATTGATATCAAAGCAGAGTTATTTTTCATAACACACCCATATGTAAAATAGTGTATATGTGTGTGTGTTTGTTAAATGTAAAATTAAAAAATATTAACATATATATATATAAACATAAACATACTGTACATATATCCTAGAGAGTAAAGACGAGAAAGTTCTGAAAATTCTAAAGGAATATAACGCCCCCCCATTTTATTTTATTATTGTTTATCTTATGTTTGACCTGCAAATGTGATCACAGTTTAGTTGTAGGTGTTTGTCAGTGTCCATAAATTAGTTGTCCTTCAGCGGTTTCTCAAGTTTTAATGATAAAGTTTTCAGGATACGTTGATTTAACTAAACCTCATAAAAATATTAGGTATAATAAATGTACTAGAATTAATAAATAGATAAAAAATCAAAAAAAGATATGTATATACCTGTAGAGTTGCGACTTCTACTATAATTCCTCAACTAATTTACTATGACATACGATATTCCTTGTAAATAACGAGTGACGTCACAACGTGCTTTAAATTTAAACACGTTTTATAAAGGCATCATTGTGTGGAATTGATAAATCGTATTCTGTTAGCCACATTATATGTTTACTATGATCAGTTTTTGATTGCACGTAACATATTTTACAATGTATTTTTAAGTTATTACATCTTAATGTTACGTGTACGTCTGGTCATAGCGAATAAGTTCCTATGATTACTCCAAAACTTACTTTTTGACTAAATTAAGACGATGTTAACAATTAAAATTATATATTATAGCTTTAATAATTGAGTAGATCAATATTCAGAGTATGTGTTTTTTTTATTTTAAATAAATTGTTCTTTGTTGCGTTATACTCTAGTTGCACAGTTCCAAGAGGTAGGTCCATGAAAACGAACAGACAAGATACTATACTATATAACTTTAAATTATTAAAGACTATATATAAGAAAGAAGAATATTAAATACTTCATTGTTTGTATAGGTTATTATTGCAAAAAAAATTGTGAACACAAATTATTTGTAACATTATATACTAAGGACAGACGAATTTAATTTCTGTATAACTAAATACTAAAAACGATTTTACACAAATCGAACAAGCTCTCGCATAATAGATTACATTTTAATTTAATTTTACCCCGACGCTTCGAATGCAATCATGTTCACGGGAAGATGAAAGTGTCTGACACATTTCGTCTTTTGACAATTACATCCTGTCTGACACTTACGTCTCGTTACCAATAATTATACATTGAAATCCGTTAAAATATTTTTATTAACGAAGCTCTTCTGCAGATTCACTTCGTTCTGAGAGACTTCCTAGTCAACTTATAACAAACCAAAAGATAAGTTAATCGCTGATATTTTAGTAACTTTTTGCAAGCATCAATCAAAAACGGTATATCCGAAAAAATTTCAAATTTTACACATTGGTGGTTTAAAAAATTTTTCAAATATTTGATGTCGTTTGGGAATAATTACAGAAAAACTAAAATTTCATAGACTTCAATGGGAAAAAATTTTCGCGCGTAAATTTAGCTCGAAAACATAAAATTGTTTGGGAAAGACACGTCGACATTTCTAAATGCAACTTCAGTGCTGTTTGTAACTCCCTTTGTTGAATATGCTAACACATACAGACATTTTGCGAGCGCAGCGAGTCTAAATTTAGGTCTGGTTCGCGCTCCTTGTATAATGTGTACTCGCGAAAATCTGAGAAAATAGGCTTAATTAATATATAAATTAACCTAAATAATTCAAATGAAGCTGTTATCTCTATCATCATATTTATTTAGTCCTCTGCCTTATCTTGACAGCTTGTTAGTAGCTTGATAATTAGAACAATGATAAGCTATATATAAATACTAACTGTACTAATAATCACGGCTCCATACTCGGACGAACAATTTTATTAAATATTAAAATAATTAAAAGTAACGTATATATTTGCAATAGCCTAAAGCTTTCCTCATGAACCTGTGTATCATAATTAGAAAGAATTTTGCATAATATCCTGTAGTTGTGATTTAAATATGTTGAAATTAACTTAGTTTTTTAATAATACTAGTTCTACCACCCGGGTATGAACGATTTATATAATTAAATTTAATACTAGTACACCGTCAGACTTCCTCATGAACCTGCCTAATATAATCGGAGAGAAATTTTCAAATATTTCCTGCAGTTGCAAAGATATTCGCGTTTAAACAAACAAACTTTTTCGCTTTATAATAATACTAGCAGATGCTTATGATTCCACCCGCAGACGAACAATTTTATTTATTTACTATTACATTATATAAAAACTAGATCGCCTTCCCTTTGAACTGGCCTATCATAATCAGAAATAATTTTTCAAACATATCCTGTAGTTGCAAAGATATTCGAGTTTGAACATAATTTTTTCGTTTTATATAATAATACTAGCAGTTGCTCATGGTTTCACCTGCGGACGAAATATTTTATTTATTATAACTACGAAAAGTTGTATAATGTTAGATAGTCTATAGCCTTTCTCATGAACCTGTATATCATAATCAGAATATTTTCAAATATATCCGGTAGTGTTAAAGATTAGATCATTTCAACAAAGTTTTCCTCCTTATAATATTAGTATGTATTAATCTGACATACCATTGTGTAAGCTGATGCGTTGGCTCCGTGTATTAGACTGAACTAATGTTCCTTTGTAACGTTACGTCTATGTAAATTTGTGAATAAAATATGCAAGCCTTTTATGTTGTTACTTCTAAGTTTTAATATAACTCATACTTATTACTGTTTTTATATTTATTGTGGACTCTACGTTTGTCATAAAATGGTATATGCTTTTAGAAGATTCAAGCCAGAGAAGAACCCAAGCTTTTAAATATATGTATTTTTTAATGTGTTCTTAGATTTACAGGAGTACTACACATTTCAATAAAACTATTTTTTGGATAACTCGCGTTTATTATTTGCGAACACATTTGCTGCAAACCATTCGAAACGTCGGGTTAATTATAAAAATATAATAATAAACGCGAGTTATATCCGAAAAATAGTTTTATTGAAATGTATTTCTTTTATTACATAGTATAATATATGATTGAGATAACTACTAACTAAAATAATACGTTGGATATGATTGATATTTATATAATACTAGCTGTGACTCGCGGTTCCACTCGCAAGTTGCGTATCTTCAGCTATGAGCAGTAACGTAATATTAGATAGCCTATAGCAGGGATGGCCAACCAGTGGCACGAGTGCCACGCACGTTTGAAAGTTTTGATGGCACGTACAAAAATAAACTAATGTATTTTCTTTTATAGAAATGAACTAAAAATGATTAATTTAAACTGGAATCAAACATAAATAGAATAAAAAATGTTAACAAAACAAAAATGGTACAAAATGGTTCAAATTGAGTACAAATTTAATTATACTAACGTATAGTTTCCCCACGCAAGAATTTTAACACGTGTATGATATTTAATTGTGGCACGTTAACTATTTAAAAAAAAAATGGACGTTGTGGCACGAACATCAAAAAAGATGCGCCGCCATCCCTGGCCTATAACCTTCTTCATATGCCTCTGATAACCAGAAAGTATTTTTTAAATACATCCCGTAGTTTCGTAAATAAGCGCGTTTAAACGAACCAACTTTTTTATAATATTAGTATATATTAGTATTTTCTTACATTAATTCATGTTATATTTAGTCCTTACTGGAAACTTTTCTGTATTGTAGTATATAAATTGTTCTCGTGGTATTGTGATGGGTGCGGACATTCTTTAGAATAGCTTCTCGACGTATTGGGGCCATTCATTGTAGTTGAATAGTATTGGCTATGTATGTGTGTGTATGTATGAACTTTGTATGTATACACGCGTCTGTAAGTATCTCAATGTCGCCACTAAGGTTTATTATGAAATAGTTGGATTTAGAATATATTACAAAATTTAAATTAATATGATATGTTTTATATAATATATAGTTTAAATAATGTAATAATTTTTTTTTAGAAAGCAAATTCGTTTTTAATATGATTTCTTTGTTTAAATTTTTCCAAATAAGTAAATAAACTTTATTTATATATATTGGTATATATATTGGTTACACCGATGTATAACATGTGTTTTAAGTCAAGACATGTCGCAAGTCGTACATTGTATGGCAATAATACTAGTATTTTTAATTTTTCAATGATTTTTTAAAGATTTTATTTTTATTTGTTATATAATATTTATCAATTTAATAAAAAAATTGATACTAACTACTACAAATATAATTACCATTTCTTTTTAAAATGCGCAAAACAATGATTTCTGAATAATTTGAATACCCGTAAAAAAAAATTACTTATAGTAAGTCCTGTTGGTTTAGTGGTTAGTGATCCTACCTGCTGAGCAAAAGGTCGTGGATTCGATGCTCGATAGTTTGTTATATATAATTCGTTATATCTGTTCGTGTAACCTGGCGACGTGGACTATTTTCGTATTGCTGGAATTTTTTTAATTTAAAAATATTAATTAAAACGAAAAATTTACATATTAAAAAAATATATATTTATATTTATCTCTGCAACAAAGTTGTTTTAATTAACTGCTGAGGTCAATAGCCTCTATAAAATTATTATTAACGCCGAAAGAATATAGTATGAAAGTATTATTATAAAGCGAAATAATTGTCCTTTTGTTTGTAGTGCTCTTTCGTTATAAATATTAAATATGAACCGACTTGTAGCAGTATCTCATTAAATTCTCTGTCCGCAGGCGAGGACGCAGTAAAAACTTGTTATGTTAAACTTTTCTACTTTAAATAAATAAATTTAAACTTCTCGTTTATAATATATTAGCATTACTACTCGCGGACGAACAATTTTATTAATATTATAATGACTAAGAGCAGTAGCATAATTATTATTATAATTATTATTAACTGACTTTCTGATAGACACTTACTTCTCGTCTACCCGTGAACACGATTGCTGCAAAGCATTCGAAACGAAAATGTAACCAATTTATATGCGAGTTCTAATCCTTAAAAAATATTTTTATTTCAGTAGCATAATGTTAGATAGCCTATATCCTTCGTCATGAACATGGAGATTATAATCAGAAAGAATTCAAATCTATTCAATACTTTCAAAGATTAAAGATTAAAGAGCGTTTAAACAAACAAACAAACGCTTAAGCTTTATAATATTATCTTACTAATAAAATATTTATACTCAAAAAACATATTCTATATTTTGTCACTTTCGCGCCTTTGACGTAAATCATAAGTAAGAAAATGACAAAACAAACTGTGTTATAATAGGTAAAAATATTATTATAAGTAATGCAATTTGATAAAAAATATGAAATATATATTATCAAGTTCGTTTTCTAATACTCATTAGGGTTTTATAATATTCATACTTTCGTGATGATTACTATCTATCTTTTCAATGTTATTCTAAACTGCAAAGTTATAAATACCGGTTGGTATTTTCGTAAGAAGTCTAATAGAGGTCACCACTGTCCTACAAATAATATACTATGGAATGCTTAAGCAGCAGGTAGCTCAATTGGTAGAGCGACAGGATGGTTTAACAGAGGTTGCGGGTTCGAATCCTGCTGGTATCGATGATTTTTTTATTTCTTTAAAAAATTTACTATTTATAATTATCTGTACTCACGTAAATGAGTTTGTTAGACAAGTTAAGAACTCATACAGAGTCCTTATTCATGAGGTCTGATGGTAATCGCTGCGTGAAGTGACCATTAGGACCATATTTTATATATTTAGGATTTCGTATATTTTGTTTATACTGAGATTCTTTGTTGTTCTAAAAAGAATATGACAATAGCAGGAATTAGTTCTTTTTTAATTCTTCTTAACTATCTCAACCTTGGAAATGTAGAGACTTTAAAAAAGGTGTAGTAAAGAACGAAATTTAAGATGAAAATGACATTTGAGGAAAATATATATATATCAGAAAATTTCATAAGTTCACAATAATACACATGTATAATACATATATGACCCTAATTGAAAAAATATCAGTACAATCTAATCATAAATAATAATATTGTATTCTAATATAAAAGTTATCCTAAATGTGTAATTCCGTTCTTGTAAGTTGGCTTTCTGCGTGATTAGTTGACTGGGGAGGCATTTTCAAAGATGAATGTATTGGAACATGATAGACATTACTGAAAGATTTCATTTCATAATTGTTATTATTTTTTTTATTAATTGTCATTATCCAGATGATATTTTTTGTTCGCAAAATAGCTTATCACGAACGAACGGAGAAAAAATATTCTGATTTGCTTATATTGTTATATAAATTTTTAGCTTTTTTAATACTTAAATTCTAGCCTTCTTTGAAAACCTTATTGTAAAGTGTGAAAATAATGTAATGTGTGTGGTAAAAATCGGATAATAATAATAATAACAATAAATAATATATATATATATCGTAAGCCGATTTTGTCTCAGTAATTGTGGGACGATAGCTTCTCATAAAAAGAGATACGGCCTTATTTTGACGAACTCCAGTCGTAATTTGCATTAAAAAAAAAAGTTTTATCAATTTGGCGCCAAATGTAGATAAGTCATTTATCTAAATTTGTCAGTCAAGAATAAAAAGAAAGCTAAACAAAACCTATCAGGTTAAGAAATTCCTAAAAATATTATATCATAAGTATATTCCTAAAAAATACATGAAAAGTTGTTGCTCGAGTATTACTTTTAGTTTTGAATACTTTCGTATATATACGGTAAAGACTGGCAATGATTTAGTAAAAATGTTATGTCATGATAATGACTTGACATGACTTGACTATGACCTTAAAAAATAAAAATCTTACTATAAATTTATTTTTTAATGTTGAACTAACTAACTGTTCAACTTCGGCTGTTTTAAAATCTAAACCATCTCTTTATGTTAATATAATTTAATACATTGAACCTCTTATAATATATATACCCAGTATAGCATATTCTCTGTTTTGTCACTTTCACACTTTTGATGTAAATCTGTAGTGAAAAAGTGACAAAATAGAAAATAAGTTGAACCGGGTAACTATAACATATATAATAGTTTATTATTAAGGCAATTTGAGTTTAATGTGCTTATATTTATAACAAATAATTGTTTTACATAATTATTGACACCAAATATAATTAAATTCTTTCAGTACTGTTTTTTTTTTGCATTTTTTTCTCTTAACTCTCCACAAACTGATTGAATATGACTGAATGACATAAGAAGTCGTTATATATATAGATTTGTTGTTCAGCGCATCAAAAATGACCATATTTTTTGTTTCAGCCAAAAAACAGAATGGCTCTGCGGTACGAACGAATAGCCTGGGCTCCGGCGCGCGCACCCCGCCCGCGGAGCGAACCAAGTCCAAGTTCTCAGCGTTTGGTAGACTATTTAAACCATGGAAGTGGAAACGGAAAAAGAAGTCGGAGAAATTTGAAGCAGCCTCTAGAAGTAAGTTAATGCGAAAGCTCTAGATGTTCGCCAAAAAAAAATGTTTGTTTTGACGTTTATGAAAGAATCATAATAAAAAAATACCTAGCTAAGTTTTTTGTGTGGTTTTTCTCAGAACAGACTTCTGGAACCGTCGTAGCTTTAAATTTTAAGGTGGAGTGTCCAGAATGGCTTATTTCGATAAGTATCAAAATCCTGACTCTTCAAAATGACGTACACAAGTAATCTCTGATATGGATTCAAAGTGAAAAAGATAGTAATATTTCATTAGTTTATATATATGTTACTTGCAATATGTTAATTGTAAAAAAAGCTCGAAAAATTAATTTAATTTTGTACGGTGTAATTATAGAAAAAAAGAAGAGAAAACCATAAAAAAATAGTTTTATTGTGTTGCGTGTGTATAAGTTTTAATTCTTCATTTTTTGTTGTAGCTTTAGAAAGAAAAATATCCGTCCGAGCGAATAGAGATGAATTAGTTCAAAAAGGAATTCTTATGCCGGAGAGTCCAGTCACGCCGGTTCCAGAAGCCAGTAAGTCTCTCCTTCTTTTCTCCTAATTATATTAAAACATTTTTCCTATATACATTTCTATTTTATTATGTACAGTTTCATCAAAGAAAAGTTGGTATAGACCAAATTGTTGTTGAATATTTGGGTTATGAGGAATTTTATGCTGAAAATTGTTTTGTACTTACAGGCTGAAAAGTTTGTTATTTTGTTTTTATATTACTTTTGTAACAGATAGTATTTAATGTTTCATTTTCACCATATTTCAAAGTAATGTTACAATAATCTTTCTTTTTTACGACTTTTACAAAAAATATTTTTTTTGCCACTTCTTTTGGATTTTTTTTTAAGGAGGTAATTAAATTCAAATAATAACATTTGATTGATTTTTTTATAAACTCGACTCTTAAAACTTTTTTAAGTAGGATAGTTTAAGAGTCTATGGTAGACCACCAGATCCCGGTTAGCATAACGTAGTTCTGACATTGAAGATAATATTACAATAATGTTACTCTTCTCCGACATCTATATATTTTTTCTTTATTATCTGCATTTATTTTTGTTTGTTAGTTAATTGCTCTTCTAAAACCTCAAGTCTTAAAACTATTTTTTTAACTATGATAGTTTACCAGATATTCAAACATTGAAAGTAATATTACAATAATCTTACCTTTTCCGACATTTATAAATTTCAAATTTTTTTTTTTAATTTTTCTTCTTGTTTTGCAGTCGATTGCTCTTTTTTTAAAATAAAGTCTCAACAACAATGCCTATGGTAGGCTTACTCTATAGAAGGCCACCATAGAGATCTAAGTTAGTATAGCAGTTCTGACATGCGTGTACTGGCATACCTTCATTGTTAGCTGTTCTCATCATTGTCCCCTGCATGTTATTGTTATTCCATCCATTGAACTTGAAGACACCTGGCGCTTTATTCGTCATATAAACTTTGAAATGTGGTTAATATCAAACTATTTAATTAAGTTTATAATCCTACCGAAGTAATAAGGATCACGCCGCCATTTCGAACTCATGAATTAGACCCCAAATGGATTTGAAACGTCGAGCAGATTTTTATTGTTTTTATGTAAATACAGATGCCCTATTATATATAATGTAAGGTTCATTGATATATTGAATTTAATAAGCATTATAACAAATATATAATTAAACGAAAATGACTAAAAGATATCAAAGCTGATGGTGTCTCAAGATAAATCCGTATCTCCGTAATCCGTACTTACTTGCACAATATATATTTATTTTTACTATGTATTATTGTGATTACATGTATGTCTCTTATAAAAACATCTACCCCAATAGAGAAGTTATATGTTGCGGCGATTTTTACGTAATAATAACAGACACAAAAACCTATACTCGAAACAGCAATTAGTTGACACAAATAAATTCCGTTTGGAATCGAACCTACGACCTTTGGATTATGGCATGGTAACTAACCACTAAACCAACCGGCCATTGTCATAAAACAATACATATATTATAAAATAAAGCTTAAAATTTGTTAGTTTGGTTGAAAGTTCTCGAAACTCAATGAAAGATTTGAAAAATTATTTCTGATTATTCGCTGTCCAAACAGAGTTATGTAATAAACTTTTTATGTAGAATCTTGTTAATTAATTCTATATATTTTTCATAAGTTTTTATTATATCTGTCATGTATATATATCACGTATTGCTTTTATACTATATTTAGGTAAGTATATATTCGCATTTATGTATCTATATTAACAAATATGTATATGTATTTATATATATCTGTATTATTAGTATTTAGTAATAACTTTAATTAAGTTTTAAATTAAATTTTAGCTTATGTGTCAAATTTTTCATTTTATTGTTTTTACCGCCTAATTGTTGTTTTTCTTTTTTTTTTACTTCTCTGTCGGTTGACTGGTAAAGAATGCTATAGCATTAAGTCCGCCTGTTGTACTTTTTTTTTGTTTTGTGGTACAATAAGGATTTAAGTAAATAAATATATAAGCAGGTTTATGAGAAAGGATATATGATATCTAGCATTACGTTACTGATTCTAATGATCGTAATTAAAAATTAGGGCCGCCAACAAGCATGCGGGGAAAGCTGAGCGAAACGAAAACTTTAACTTGGTATTATGTCTGCAATTAACAAAAAATTATACATAACTCACTCATAGTAAGAATTAACGATCTGCGTGTAAAGGAACGTTTCAATTGAAAATAAAGTTAATTGCAAATAACTCTTAATCTACAATTGGATTCTTTTTTCAAAATTAATTTATAGATAGGCATGTGATAGTTATTGGGTCCAAATTTGCTTAGTATAGCTTGATCGTTGTAGGAGATAACGGACAAAATTTGATCGAGTTGACCGGTAAAGAGCTTCGCTTCGTTCAGCTCAATAACATGATACGTCCGCGGGTCGAACCGCGAGTAAAGACTAGTTTGAAAATAGTTAAAGAGTTCCGTTCCATCGATTTCAAGTAATTCCTATTGTTACGACTTCGTCCATCGACGCTACACTCAGTGGACAAAGTCGGAACATTGTCTGTAGTCTGAGTGCCTGAGGCTTCAAATCAAAAGATACGAAAGATACCAATACTCTTTGACAATACAATACAAGAAAAATACATTAAGATGCCATTAAAAATAGTATGTTTGTAACATATATATATATTATAATTGTTGGCCATTTCTTACAACTTTTTATAAAACATACAATAGCACTCGTTTGTTAATTATAACTATGATTATAGCGATTATAATTGTGAAACAAGTAATAATTCTACAGACCAGACCAGACTTACGGCAGACCATATCGTTTGTATTAACTAAACATAAGCGTAAAACCTTTTATTTTATAATATTTGATAATATTAATAATTTAAAACCATCCAATATGAAATAATATCTACTAATATTATAAAGATGATGACTTTGTTTGTGCTTTGTTTGTTTAATCTTCAAAGCTACTGGTGGGATTTGAAAAATTCTTTGTGATTGTCAAATTTATAAGGATATCTAGCAATACATTACTGGTCTTAGTTATAGTAAATAAAATTGGTTCGCGAGTGGAACCGCGTCTAAAAGCTAGTTATGCCATAGAGAATGAACATTAATGTAATAAAAAAAAATTATAATTATTATAATAATTATTTTTACGACGTAATTGTTCCGTGTGGAGAAAGTGAAGTATCAAATACGTGAGATTATAGTTATAAATAAATAAACTTTAATTGTGAAGATTATAATTTGAAATTATGTATTTATTTAGAACCACTGACAAAACACAAAACAAAAAACATAAAATAAAAAAAAACTATTTTGGATAAAAAATAAATTATTATCTTGTGTATAATTTGTAAAAATAATTGTAATTAATTTGTAACATATTATACGAAACTAGTTCTTCAATAATGATGGTATCATTCCATATGTCGCAGGTTCGAATCCTGCTTGAGATGTTTATTTTTTAATTTAAATAAACTGAAATATAACAAAATATCTCTATTTTGGTACAAAAAAGAAATTCTAATCACGAAGAACGTGGTCTTTTATAATTGCCTAAAAATGATTCCTAACTCGTACACATACGCCACGTGTATTTATTTCAAGAAATGCGATTTTGATAATGTTTTTCACCATTAGATAGATATAGAACCAAGATGACCTCATTTTGATCTCAGTATTTCGCCTTGGACTTAAAAGATAGGTACACTACGGTACTTTTTAACCGTATACAGGAAAGTCATACTGATCAAAGATTTGTTAGATCAATCTTAATATATAAGTAGTCAAGGACTTGTTGACTTTAAACTACTAAGCATAAAAACAGTACTGGAAAAAAATGTGCAATTAATACCCGGTGGATATCACTAGATGGGCTGAACAAGAATATTCTTATATTTAAAGCACCCTGCTAATTTTTCTAAAATTATTTAAATTGGTATTTTTTTTGTTGTAAACTTTAGTTTGATAATTTGTCACTAGATGGAGTTGAACAAGATTAGCGTATAATTAGATTACACTGCTGACATTTTTTTGAAATTATTATGAATTTTTGGTGGTTTTTATATTTCATTTCATTGATAAAACTTTCTTTTAATAATGTGTTTGTTTTGTTTCTTTAAAGATTTCACTGATCTTCAAATGATGATTCTGAAGAAGTTTCACTTAAAAAAATAGCCTAATTAGCTCAATGAATTGTGGTTTTATTGTAATTTTATTCAGACCAAAGGATGTTAATTTCTGAATGAATTCTACCTGGAGATTTATCAAAATCGCTTAATGCAATCGCTTAATGCTTAATGCAAACAATCTTGCCATTTTTTTAATAACACGACATCTATAAAACCAGGAACGCGAACTAGACCTCAATTTTGACTCGCTGAGCTCGCAAAATCTCGGTATGTGTTAGAATACTGAGCGAAGCGAGTTGCAAACAGCACCGAAGTTGCATTTACAAAACGTCGACATTCTTTCCTCAACTATTTTTCAAGATAAAAAAAAATTAAAAATCTGAAAAAAAAAAAGAGAAAACTCGAAAAGCTGTAAATATTTGGCACGCGCATGTCATTCATGTAACAAAAATACCTTTTGAATTCTATGGGATTTTAGATTTTCCGTGACTATTCCCCAACGACATCGAATATTTCAATACATATTTTATTTTAAACCACTACCAAACTGATGACTATCAGTGTGCAAAATTTGGAAATTGTCTTATATACTGTTTTTGATTGATGCTTGCAAAAAGGATGCAGAAGTCTCTCATAGAGAGCTTCGCTCAATAATATAGTTTTACTAAAATTTCAGCGATTAACTTGTCTTTTGGAATGTTACTTGTTGACTTCTAAAATTTTGAAGGTAAAAGAAGTATATATTATTATACAAAACTATGATAGTTTTTCGAGGTATAACTTGGAACTTGGTCTTGAACTCGTCTTAACCTGCGGACACTGTGTAAAAAAAAATTTAAAGATGTGAAGTTTGAGCCATTATGCAAATTGAACCTACCTCTCAAGAAAGGACTGCTGATAAATACAAACGAACTCATTGCCGATAACGAAACAAACACGATGATTGATAATTGGGGGAATTTTCTTTTTAGTTCACTTTGTTACACTATTTTTCAAAATTTTTAAAGATAATAGAACATAATCCAATTTGTCCTCTGTAATGTCCTTGGGTTCTGTAATAATTATTTCTTATCCAATGGTGAGTATAAGAACTTAAATATAATTATCTATACGTAAATATTATCCGAATTTGCCCGACTAACTCCGAACCTTGGCTCGGAGCATGGCGTAATTTCGGCGTGACGTATAGATTCGAAACTAGTCAGGCAAATTCCGAAGGATTGTCCGTTGACAATTTTGATATTTACGTGAGTAGATATAATTATATATAATAGTAATCATTAATCATGAAAGTTTAAACACAAATAAGTATAAGACCAGTTCTATAAACAGAAACACGTATAATTAGTCATTTCTGACAATATTGTTACGTTGTTTATCCATATGTGATTATGAGGTCGGTTTCAAGTATAACAACAATTAATAATAATAACGACATTTATTTATTTATATTCGTTATTGCACACCATACATATAAAAAATTAAACAAATTTATAACAACAAAAAGAAAATAATAATAAACCGAAAATGATGGAGATACAAAAGGCGTTACATTATCAAATACAACAAAATATTTGTAATCCACTCCACACTTTCTAATTCATTAAAAATACATTCTTTGTTGAAGGCAACGACTTGAAAGAAATTATTAATAACTACAATTATTTTGTACAATTTTTTTTATTTGTTGTTCTGTTTTTTATGTTTCCTTTTTTTTCGTAACGTATATGAACCGGCGAACTTTGTTTTCTCGTATGAAAGATTAAGAAAATATTGGAGTACTTATGCCTTTTAAAAAATAGGAATTGGTTGTAGAATGGTGATAATTTTGAGTTGTATGTAGCTTTTTAATGTGAAATCATAAAAAAAAAAAAAATAATTAATCCCAAAAATAAGAAAAATGGGGTGCACAATCTTTATCACTCAGGGGGTATGGAAAATAGTTGTCCCATATTTAGACCTACATACATAAAAAATGTGGCAAAACTCGATCGAGCCGTTTCGGAGTAGTTTAGAAACAAACGTTGTGACACGATTATATATATATTAGATTTATATATAGTAGTTATTTTTCTAAGTTCTGTATATAACAGAGTATATGTTCTCAGACGAGGATGAGTCCCCGGGCTACGACGATGCTCGCAACGAGCGCGAGTCCGGGCCGGGCGCGGGCAGTGCGCTGAGCGAGCGCTCGCTGGGCATGCATGCGGCGCTGCAGGCGCAGCTAGCTGCACAGCTAGCGCACCACCACCAGAACAATAATATTATCGGTATGTATGTTTGTACTTTAATATAATTTTTATTACTTTTCATTGCAGTGCATATTTAAAATTTCTTATGAATTTTGAAACCACATGAAAGATTACTTTACAGGAAAATATTTTTTGTATTATTAATAGTCAGGAAAATTTTGATATAAAGAAATATTTTTTTAAAATTCACCACAAAATTATACAGATCGTATTTAAGTTTAGTTTTGTACAGTTCTGTTGTCCGCACTCGACCGAACATACCAGAGTAACGTCCCATGGTATTATAATATGAACAATACATAATTTTAATGCATTTTACACTATTTTAACCGTTGAAGTGTATTGTAGGCGGTAAATACATAGGTGTAGGTAAATATCTATTCATAGGTGACAGACAGACGACAGTACACCTTTATGATACTCATACTTTATTTTTATATATTTTTAATATTTAATGTTAATTGCTCATATATAATTATATTTATATAAAAAAAATTTTATGACATCGATTTTACAACTAGCTTTTACTTGCGGTTTCACTCGCGGAGGACTATTTTAACTATGGGGATAATTAAGATCAGAAGCGAAAGAAAGTCTATACTCTATAGCAATGTAATGCCTTTCATAATCAGATTTTTTATTAAAATCCATCCTCTAATATCGAAGATTCTAAACAAATAAACTTATATTATAAATTATATATAATATTAGTATTTATTTATTTATTTAATTCTTTATTGCACATAATACAAAATAATGCACTGAAGGCGGGCTTAATGCTACAAAAACATTTTTTACCAGCCAACCTTACGAAGTACTTGAGAGATTGTTGGAAGGCGAGCAAAAAAAAAAAATAATAATAATAAAAATAAAATAAATTAAAATAAAAATATCTACTAAATATAAAATATAGATAACACATTCATAATTAGATACGATATAGAAACTACAATAACATAATACTTAATAATAAAGTCACTCGTGTTCAAACAAATGATGTCATAATCACACCGGTGACTAAACAAGGAAAAATTAGATAAGTCATATATCTTTTGGAAAAGACGTTAAAAGTTAAAAATACGTAAGCGTTGCACCCTCGCCCCTTATTTATTGAAACGTATGCATAAGAAAGCATCGCGTGGCGGGAATTAGCGTCTTCCTGGCAGGACGGTCGGTGCGTTGACCCTCGACGGCGCCGTGGTCGCAGGGGCCGTGACGTCATCAGACTATACGAATTAATTACCTTATGAGATGATCAGTTTAGGAATTTGGGTTTTCCAGTGCAATAATGAGTTTGATTATTTCGAATCAATAATTTTGGTTCAAAACATTATGTATCATTTATCAATTGATTGAATTCTATATAATTAATTATTTTTTTATTATCATTAATGGTAATAAACATTTTTTTTTGTTGGATACGGCTCCATATAAAGGTCCTGTGGGATTGGGTAGATCTACCTTCCAGTGTAGGGATATATGGAAGTCTAGATCGAGTGTCGAGTGGCGACAGGGGCCCTGCGGGCAGGAGACAGGCGCGGGGCTAGCGGGTCGGGGGGGAAGGGGGCGGGTGCCGCGGGGTGGCCGGCGCGCGCCTCAGTGCTGGCCCGCCCGCGCCCGCGCCCGCCCGCGCTCTAGCCCGCAGACCTAACCTCTCTGACTGCTTCTCTTAAACACGTATCTATGTTATCGCCGATAACCCCCAATGATAACAGAGACATCTCACAGTGCCCCCTGTCTGTGATCCCTCATAGCCAATGCCGCAATCTGTGTCTTTGAAACGAGCTGTAGTGTGTCAGGTGTTCAATAAATGTTATTGGACCGTAATATTTTCTCATATGCTTAGCATGTGATATTTTTTAATTGAATATCAGTTTTGGGAAAGCCGAAAATTACTGAAATTGTGTTTAAATTGTTCTTAATTTAAATTGATTATAAACGCGTGTAAATGGTTTTATTAAGAAGTATTTGACTAATTATTTTCAACTATTTCGTATTTGAAGTGCTACCTGTAGTGTAAGGGTTGAGCCGCGAACTTAGCAGGCAATATCGATCCACACCGGCCGCAGCACGCGATAGAGCTCGTTGCACCGACCCTGTTCTCCCAAAGCTCATTATATACCAAGTTATTAATATAATATGATGAAAAACGACTTGACCCATTTAATATTACTTTACATTCAAAGGAAAGCAAGCAATTTGAATGAAATTATATCATAAAGGTTGGGATTTCCGTCATTAGTGATAATCCCCCCCCCCTCCTTTTAACTGTCAGTTGTATAGCAATAGACATGAATATCCTAGCGCTTAACCAGTGAACTTTTCAATAGTAAGTTGTCAAATCTAGTACAAAACTCAGGGTTATGGATAGTTCCAATCTAAAGTATTTGGGGGTGAATGATGCGGTTTTGGGGTGAGTGGTAAGTCAGCGGGCGCGGGAGGGTTGAGTGCGGAGTGGACACGCGGGCGCGGTGTCGCGAGCGCCGCCCCGCGGCAGGCGCGTGCCGCAGCCCCGGCCGCCCGCGCCTTCCAGGATATCTATGATGGGATACATCATGGGATGCGCTTGCTTGAGAGGTTCGTATGGCTGATGCGTTCTGCAACCATATAAAACCCATTTTATACATATCATTATATGCATTCGAAATTTAGGAATTCGAATGTTTATTATACCGTTTCAGTTAAAAATACTTTTATGTTTTATTTTTCTTTTCTATGTAAGACAATTCCTCCACGAATGTTGTTTATTATATAAAATACTAAGACTCTTGTTCTCCTATCCTATCCTATCCTCCAGCATCTTATCCTATTATTTCGTATCCTATCTTATCTATCATATCTACCTAGTTATATAAAATCCTATGAAAATTACTGAGTATGCCATTGTACATAAATAAAATATTTACATGAATTACAATATTCGTAGTTTTCTCTTACAAAACATAGTCTGTGAGCGTGTTCGCTGACGTGCATTGCTTAGTGAGACCGCTTTGCCTAAAAGTATCGCGTGCTGGCAATCATTGGATCGTTTGCATAATGGTTAGCTAATAACAATTTATTATGCTTTTTATTCAGCAATATCTATTACAATTTATCTTAACTCAATTTATATTAATGTATATTGATTGAGAACTAATCGTGTCATTTAATCAAATCAAATTATGAAATAAAGTGTTTAAAAATGAATTACTATGTGATATATTTTCCGTGAAAATATAAAAAAATATTAGAATTTAATAAATATAAGATATATTTTTTTCCGTGAAAATGTAAAAAATTATTAAAGAGTATTAAATAAAAAATGTTTAAAAGTTCATAGCTATAAGATATATTTAGATCGTGAAAATATAAAAAAACAAAAATAAATACGAAATAAAAAATGTTTACAATTGACAAAGTTTAAAAAAAATGTTTACTTTTATATAAAAAAAAAAATATGAAATAAAAAATTTTTAAATTGAATAATTATACGATATATTTTTCTTGAAAATAAATAAAAATATTCACTACAATATAACTATTAAGATTTTTAAAATGGACGTAAAATACGGCTGGTAGAGTTTGTGACATAAGTCACTATATTTTCTAAAATAACCGAATCATTATCATATCTAAAACATATATATATAACCCACTTGCACAACTTAAATACGGGTATTGTTCAAATGACAAATATCATTTAAACAATGAATTGTCTCGTAAAAAGTGTCGCTACAAAACGGTTTCACATAAACATTATAATATCAAGACTTTCTGTTTCTCTATTGTTTTGTTTTCTTAAACTCTTACAAATACAACAGGCTCTATATATATCTCTCTTTAAGAATGTTTTGTTTCACTTACACTATTTTGTATATAAACTTTCGTGATCCATGTTTAGTATTATATATAATTATTTGACTGTATTATTATTTACATTCTAAATTGAATTAATTTGAATCTTACTGTTTTCTGTACATTTTTATTTTTTATTATCGATATATTTAACTTATAATCTGTTTATTTTTCTGTCTAATTCTATATTTCATTTTAAATGCATATATATATTCTAATAGAGAATTATAACGTCTTTGTATATATCTCATGAAGTGCGCACCTATAATTGACAGTATTTAGCGAGTATATACACATATAGTGTCCAACACTTATAATTGAATTCTCACTTATCTATCCACTATGCGTTTGCCTAAATATTTTCTGATGTTAGTAATTAACTTGTTGGTTCAATAAATAAATAATTTAAAAAATACTGTTGGAATTTGTCAGCTTGTTTTCGAAGCTATTCGAAGTCCTTATTTATGACCTCAGAATCGCGGCGTGAACTGTATAAAAGCCCGGATGGGTTTGGAACTAATATAGCCGAATATTTGAGATTTTTTTTCTTTAACATAAACAATTTAAACAAAGGTCTAAGATAAAGTTTTGAGAATTAATTCGGTTTCTCCGAAAACCTATTCAGGTTGACATTTTTACTGCCTGTCTCGTTTCAGACAGATAAAAGACCTGCTCGTATGTGACTGGACTGTTAGGAAATGCCTGCAGGGTGAAGTATATAACAAGAGGATTTTAATGCTTTTATATAGAAATAAAGTTTATAAAGGTTGACTTGGTTTCTATCATGTTTTATTTAATTTTATCTCAGTAATGTGTATTATAAAGCCGAAAAATTTGTTTGTTTATTCTAGTACTTAATGGATTTGAAAAATTCTTTTTGATTATGAAAGGAAGGTTATATACTATCTAGCATTCCCAGAGTTCTTGGTTGTCCTGATAGTAAATAATATGGATCTTCAGCGAGTGGAACCGCGAGTAAAAGATAGATCTAATATAGTAGTTGGTACTCATATATGCGATTTTAGATGCCCATTTACACATAACCTTACCAAAATCCCTTTAAGTAATATCATAACTATCTTACTTTACCATTTCGTACCATGACATCTATAAAATTATTTTGTGTCGCATTTTTTCTGCGATTCTCTTTCTTTTTTAGATATTACTAGCTGATTCCTCTTTTAACTCAAAGGTATCAGAAATAAAATTATTTTATTGTAATATTTAAAATTACATATTTTAAACTATGATAGTTGTAAGAATTCATGGTTGTTGCAAGATCCAATATGTCTGAAATATAAACTATATAAACATTTTAAAATATAAAAAACATCAATAATAATAATATATTTTATAGAATGGTTTTATCTTATCTGTAGATTTGTTTTTAATTTAAATATTAGTTAGTAATAATTCTAATTATATAAAATTATTTACGTCGATTATGCTGCGTAAAAAGAAACTTCTATATGTATTTTTATTTTGCATGACTTAAGCACAGCCATACCTTGCGATTCCTGTATGGTTTTGTGTACAAGTATAATTTAATGTATTAAAAATAATAAAAACACAACATATAGAGATATTATATGGAAGCTAGCGAGTACGCTAAAGCCTCGGTTCTAATTGACGGTTTCAGAAAATCAAAAATATTTCCCCCCTCAGTGGTGATCTGGCGCTGACGAAATAATAAATAGTATCTAGTCTCCATACAACAATTTTTGGGTCACATAAATAATAACTGTCCTGTGTCAAAACCAAACCCACGGTCTTTGACTCAGCAAGCACGTCCAGCCACCACTATGCTAACTGTCCTTCACTCGACCCATCATTTGCAATATGATGTATACCTTTCAAAATATAAATGTAATAAATATTTTTATAGAGCTTTTAAAAATTGCTTTTCTAACAAAATAAAGTTAAGGTTTTTATTTGATCGAATTTCCCGAATTGAGTTATTTACCTCAAAAATTTTTATACGGAATTCGTGATTTTATGTTATTTTATTAGTTAAGTTTTGTCTTGTAAAGTTGTAGGTGGTAAGTCACCTTATATAAGAACTGCATCTATAGGAATGGTAGATACCACCATCCCAGTTAACTTTGTGGTAAACTAAGCTTAACCTCGAGTAAGACAGCCGATGGCCCCATCCCTCCTCTCTTTCCAATGTGTCTAACGAAATCCACTGCATTAGTCTTCATATCTCAAGCCATATGGGTCCATCTCAGCGGCACCACTATCAGTTTTAATCCAATCATTGCCACCAAATACTATACATGTTCCAATAACTATACAATTATACATTTTTATAATATTTATCAATAATTAATAATCAAATTCTAACCTTAATGCATCATATATCTTTATCTTTTCGCATTGATTCTTCTGTATCTTATCTTTATCTTGTATAATTTATTAAGAGCTGTAAATAATAAGTTTAAGTGTCCATTAATTAATAATAATACTCATTAATAATTAATTATATATGATGCAATCATATATCTTTGTCTTTTTGTTTTGATTTTGTATCTTATCTTTATCTTTTTGCCTCATTTATTAAGAGCTGTAAATAAAAAGTTAGATTATCGATCAACTTATGCTTCCGAAGAATAATCATACACATTAATAATCAAATAGTTACTAATTATAGATGTGCAATCATCTATCTTTATCTCTTTGTTTCGTTTCTTCCTTATCTTATCTTTATCTTCTTGCATCATTTATTAGGAGCTTGAAAAAAAGTTTTACTGTCGATCAATTGATGCTTTAGATTTTAGTAATAATCAAACCCATTAATAATTAAATAGTAATTAATTAATAATCTTATTGCATTACTATCTTTATCTTTTTGCTTGGATTCTTTTATATCTTATCTTTATCTTGCATCATTTATTAAAATAAGAATCTTGGTTGATTTATGTTTCCGGGGGTAATAATAAAAGCTTTATTAGCATCTAAAGTGTAGTATTGGACTTAACATGGTTTATCATGAATGCACTTGACCGTACTCAGTGACGTCATAACGTTAGAATCGCACGCGTGGGCGGATGATGGAACAGTCATGTTTACTCAAATGCATTTATAACTAATTGTAAATTAGTTTTAAGCTTCGTAAAAAGGAATTTTATATGTAATTTTGTTCTATATAATACATAAAATATGTAGATATTATATGGAAGCGAGTCAAAGCGTATGGCCTCGCTTCTAGTAAACGGATTCAGAAAATCAAAATTTTATCCCCGCGTGGTGGTGGTCTGATGGTGACGAAATAATAAATAATACCAAGACTACAAACAAAAATTTTTTGGTCACATAAATATTAATTATTCTGTGAACCAAACCCACGAAATTTGAAGTAACCAGTTCAACCAGTAACTACTCTACCAATTGTCCTCAGTCACTCACCCAATTGCAATATTAATGTCTACCCTCCAGAATAAAGCAAATACACCAATAATGTACGATATGTTTTAGATGAAAAAATAACAGATAGACCTTTTACTATTTTTAATTTAATTAATAGCAATCTTAATGAAAATACCTATAACCTTTTAATAACTTTATTGTATCCGGCTATAACCAAGTGTGTACTATGGGAATTTGACCGCAGTTTTGAACCCATTCCGGGTTCCGGTTCATTAGCTCTGAGCATGGCGTGAACCGGATTCACGCCGTGATTATATCATACAAGTCAACCAAATTGCGTTAGTAATTACGTGAGTACAGCCGAATTATATACAGTTTTAGTAAAATTACCAACAACTTTGCACTTTTGCGCTTTATACTTTACAATTAAAGTAATTGTAATTTTAATGCTTAAACCATTTGGTATAATTATTAAAACTGTGTAAATTATTTTCAAAATAGCAGCCAATTATTCTGATTACGGTGCCTACAATATAAATATCCTGCTGTTTCTCAAGGACGGTGAACAGTTCATTGACCTCGAGTAACAATAACTATAGAAATATCAATCTTTTAGTTATCTTCATATATTTTATATTTATTAAATCAATGCTAAAGATTGGACAAAGAAATATATATTTATAATTATATCTTCTAGACGTTTTCATTACTGATGCTAATAGAAGCTATCAATTTGGTTTTTTGGTTTTACGAACTATACAAGAAGGTCAGCGAACTTTGCAAAGCATAATGGTGCTAGTTTCTCGTTACACGTAACACGGGTGCGGGATGAATGGCGTTAAATTAAAAATTCAAAACAAAGCGGAGCGATGTGTGGGCGGACGGCTAAAGTGCGGAGGGCGGGCGGCGATCGAAGAGCGCGCGCGGAGCGAGCCCGGGGCGGGGAGCGGGCGGGGGGTAACGATCTGAGCCGCAGTCTTCCAGCCGCGAGCACGCCGCGAGCATGGGCGACGTCGGGACGCTCGCCGCCATGGATGCCTTCGCGGGCGGCGCGAGGCGGAGGCCCGCGCGCCTGCCGCCGCCGCCGCCCTTCATCCCGCCGCCGCCGCCGCAGCGCCACGACCACTACTATGTGCGCCGCAAGTCCCCCGTGCCCCGACACTCCTCTAACCTTACGCTGTTCGCGCGCTCCAATGGTACATCACCACTCCTTCACCATCACCATCACCACCCTACCCAGTTAGACCGCTGTTTTCATCACCTTTGCTTTGACATTGCTTATTTGATTCTCATTCAACTAAGCATGAAGTGTCTATTGTCTACAGTAACTTTATTATTTATAGTCTTAAGTTGAACAGTTTTAATAGCATGATTTTATCTCAAATCACAACTCTAGACTCAATATAATGTAGTTATTAATTCATAATATATAATATTAAAAAAATCATCAAAATTCATTAATAAGTTTAAAAAACATTTTTTATTGAAAAACAACATATAAAAATTCACATTTTATCAATAAAAACATATTAACAGTTTGTAATATGACCATTGAATATTACCATAGTAAAGTAATATTGTATTAAAGATATTTATAATATATGTATTTTCTGCAAACATTTGTGTAAAGCTGTAAGCTCAATAAAGCTTAAATGGGTTTGCGGATTTGGTATTCAGGAATAATTTAGTAAACACAATCCTATTTTGTGCGCAATTCGTAACAACAAATTTATGGTAGCGCGACCCAATACTCCCCGGGATGCTCCTAAGATTACTACCATTTGTTTGACCGTATTATGAATTTTTGGATTAAAAAAACGTTTAAATGTTCAATTTATAAAATAATTCAAATTTAGAATACGTATGGGCCCAAAAAACGCATTTACGAACATTATATAAAACGTATGTGTAAAATTCATAAATAAATTCATTTTGAAATATATATTAGTCCAGAAAAAAGCATTATCGAATTTCAAATAAAACGTATATATAATATTTATAAAAGAATTCAATTTTCGAATACATATGGGTCCAAAAACAAACATTTTCAAATATTAAATAAAAGGTGTGTCTTAAATGTATAAATCAATTCAAATTTAGAATATATATGGGTCCAAAAAAATCATTTTCCGATATTAAATAAAAAGTTTATATAACATTTATAAATAAATTCAAATTTGGAATAAATATGGGGCCAAAGAAACATTTTCGGAAATGAATGAAGTTAGTCAAATGTTTGATGTCATTATAAACCAAGGTTATATACTTGCTTAACTCGGGCCCATGACCCAGTTACTCGTATATTTAAGATAAACAGAAAAAGCTGATGAATTGGATAATAAATGAAATTTAATGGGATAAAAAAAATACTTTATATATATAATACCTCTTACAATAAACATTATATATATTAAATACACTATGATGATTTATTACGATGATACATTTAATTCCAGTGCTTTATATAATTATTAACATTTAATTATCTACAATATTTTTGTTTTTGATTATTAGCTTATTAGTACTTTGTTAATTTAAATTTGTTATTTGTTTATAGTTATATAAGTTAATTAGTAAATTTAAACGGCAAATTATTTTCATTTTACTATTTTGCGGTTCACTGGCAGAGAAAGCCATCCTACCTTCTTGGGGCAAAAAAGATTAATAAATTAAAAATAAAAATCATAAAATTGTCAAGGAGATTGTCAACAATAGCTAGAAAATTAATGTATATGGTAGAAATTAAGATAAATCTGTATTTTCATAGTATGCAAGTGAAGGCGTAGCTCCGTGGCCTCGTACAAGTATTCGTGGTATGTCAGTGAGCTGAACCTTCTACTAGGTTGTTTGGTATTAAAATGCCTGACGACAATAGCAAAATTTAAATCTCAGTCTATTAGAGAGGCACTACAAGGTTATTTTAATACTTTCCATATATTTTTAGGTCAAGTTTATATATAGTAGTAATTCGCGATTCCTCTATACCCATAGCTTATGACTAACAACGAATGGGTCCGAAATTTGTTTGGTAAATTCCGATAAAAATTACATACAATACAAATATTTAATAGTAATTATAGATCATGGAAATTTATATACAAAAATTAATAATTAAGCTGGATTTTTTTTTTAATTTACCAACGTCAGCTAATGGCTGAAAGAAAGCGAGGCTTATGATAGCTGAAGGCCCGCCCTTGACCAGCCGTCGCTTCCGTCTCCGAAGGCTTCATTTAGTTCATTGTTTACCAAGCTTCAACAAAATCTATTCAATAGAGAATATAAAGAAATTTAAAACAGAATTCATTTTTTTGAAAAGATATTTTATTTATAATGAAACTATAAAAATAAAAGCGTTATTAGTATTTGTGTACTAAAGTATAAGAATAATATCTCGCGTCGTGACTCGCCCACATACAGTATGTATGTATGTCATTAATGTTTTTATAACATACATTCTGATGTAAGCTTTTGTCGACCTAAATCTGTCTATTTTATATATTTATATTATCTATATATAAACTTTAACCTTTTTAGTGCCAAGAAGCGCCGTCGCGCTGCTTTCGCTAGCCGTGAAAAATGTCAGCTTCGCGATAGCGCTCTTTTATCAATAAATATGTAGTATACAATTTCTTTGCTTTTATTATCACAGTATAAAATCTTCTGAAGAGAATGTTGAAAAAATTTATGAATATTGTTATATTGTAATGGAAATTATGAATATTAGTCTGTTTATATAAATTATCTATAAAAATGGACTCCTTTTGCTGGCATTTTTAACATGTATTGGTAAAATATGGCACTAAAAGCATTAAATATCTGATAGTACCAATAAAATTTTAATTTATCAAAATTCTTTTATAACTATTCTAGACTTTGTAACTAGTCCAGCAAATTCCAATAGTAATTACGTGGGTACAGCCGGATAATTAATTTGGGAATTTTTCCCTCATAACTTCTAGGGAAAATTTTGGCTCGTCATGAGTGTCAATATAAAATTCCGCATCGATTGATATATAGAATTATTTTTTTTAAGATATTTTTTTTTTATACTATAACTATATGGAATAAAAAGACCTCAAGGCAAATTGCTTAAAATTAATATAGTACATATTTTTATGATTTAATATACAAAATATATTAGCAATGTTATTATATACTATAAATAAAATTATCAGAGCAAGAAATAATGTTCACGTAGCGTCTTACGTATAATGAGGAAAACGACTTAGAGCTTGTAGCGTCAAATACGTAGTGAAAACGACGCGTACTCTTGACATTCTTTCTATTACTGTCGGTTACATGCTATTGGCATATTTTACTAATTACATCATTTGAACGACCTTTAGAAAATTATTTGCGAACTTCCTGTTTTTAATGAATCTTTTGTTATTTAAATTTTTAAATAACTTTTTTTTAAGTTAAACTTGCTCATGAACTTGATAAATCAGTATAAATATATTAAATAAATAATATATGAGCTTATATAATAATCTCAGTTTTCGTTTCGTCCTCGGAGCGAGAGGCCTCGGCCAAGGGCGACCGCATCGATCGCTGGGACTCTTCTGTACATCCGTATCTTACTTGCGCACTGTTGCCTGTTGAATCAGACATATTTTATGACTCTGTTAATATTAATAGCAACTATCTAACAAGTTATTTAAAGGTTAAGCTTGTTATAGAATTTGTATTTATATGGACTTAAGCAGGAATTGAAAGCTGTCTTTTCTATTTCGTATCAATCCTATTACTATAAAAACTAGAAGCGCGAACCAGACCTCAATTTTGAATCGTTGCACTCCCGAAAAACTCAGTATGTGTTAGCGTGTTGAGCGAAGAAAGGTGCATACAGCACTGAAGTTGCATTTACAAAACGTCGAAGCATTCTGTCCTGAATATTTGATTTTTTTTTAACCACCACCAGACTGATGTTTATCAGTGTGCAAAATTTGGAAATTTCCAGATATACCGTTTTTGATTGATGCTTGCACAAAAGATGCTGAAGTCTCTCAGAGAGAGCTTCGCTCGAAAACGTTTAGTTGAACGATCAATGAAAATGAACAGTGTTCAATCTTACGATAATTGATCAATGTTGAAATTTTTTAAGCAACTTAGTTGCCAGGTGCAAGTATTGCTTCATGCAAGGTCGACGGCCGATTGGTCTAGTGGTTAGTTATGGCCTTGCCTGTTAAGCCAAAGGTCGTGGATTCGATTCCCATACGTAAATTTTGTTTGTGTGATACATAAGTTGCTGTTTCGAGTCTGGGTTTTCTTTGCGTCCGTTAAAACTCCCGAGACATTTCTCTAGTGCCTTATTTTATTCTTTATTCAAAAAAGTTTATCTCTCAATGTTTTAATATAATAATGTTCGTTGCACATATATAAAAATACAGTCAAGAAAAGTATGAAGACACATTTAAAGTATATTATAATCAAATGATAATACATTTATGTCGAATTAAATATGAATGTAGTTGTAAATAATGTTACAATAATTTGTAATGAGGAGACAGGATGCGTTAATAACGGTACCATATGTCGAAGGCCGGTCTCACCGGCGCCGCTGTGAATGGCGGGTCGCGTGCCGTCACTAGTCTGTCACCTATTTATAGATCAACATGAGATACGCTTTCGCTGCCACTTTACTATACAATTTCTCGTTTCTAATTATATCTAACACGTATAAGGTTGAAGGAGTACTACATTGTAGCTGCGTTACTTGTAATAATATTTAATTTGTCTCTTTCTCACTAATGATTTGCGTTAAAGGTGTGAAAATGACAAAACAGAGAATATATTGGGTATGAATATTTTTATTAAAAATGGGGGGTACTTGTTTAAGATATTATTCAAATGATTTTGTAGATACTTCGTATTGTCAATCTATTTATACGACTTATGATTAATATTCTTTTTCAGAACCAAAGAAAGATAAATTAGAGAATGGTGGGGAGATGGTGAGGCCTGAGAGGCCGAACTCATTGTCAGCAGGCAAGCTCCCGAGGCGGATATGCTATCAAGGAGATGGTGAGTCATGAGTACCGCTTAAGGAAAGACATCTGTCGTAATTCTTTAACAATGCTGACATTGTACCTCAAGAGATAAGTTATCTCGTAATTTCTTTGTCGATTTTATCTGGACGAGAATAATTTAAATTCTTAACCGTATGCCAAGAACATGAATATGTGGATTTGATTAAGAATATATATGTTAAATTACGAAAGTATTGTTATTTTCAATTACATACTTTATTAATGTTTTTTTTTTCTTATTAATATTTGAAAGATACCAAAGTTTAGTGTTTCTTGGTGTCCTAAAATTCTCAAGTTTATTCGAACACTTCACTATCCTCTTAGTATTAAGAAAAAAAATAATTAAATAAATTATATAATTGAAAAAATTTTAAAATTACAAGTTCAAATTAAATTGTTGAGATGAATCATAGGTATTAATGCTTACTTAGGCGGTTAAATTTATTGAATCGCTTGCAGTGGTGGGTGGTTACGGGGGCGGCGTGGGCGAGGGCGACGTCAGCGAGGAGCAGCTGATGCTGTCGGAGCTGCCGGAACCTCCTATCGCACTGTCGGAGATCGGGCCCATCCCGCCGCCGCCCATGTTCAGCTCGCCAAGCCCCACGCGACATCACCACCCTCATTCTCATTCGCATCCCCACTCTCACCCTCACCCCCATCATCCGCTCTCAAATCAACTATCGGATTGTAAGTATCGGAAATATATATTTAAATATCATAAAGCGTACACAAATTCTAATAAAATTGTGATCGACAGCTGAGGATGAAGACTCCCAGGACGAAGACGAGGGTGAGGCGGCGGCTGATACGTCCCGGGTGGAGGAGATCCCTCCAAAGGAGCCGCTGTACAACGCGGTGCCTCTGAAGTCAGCGCTGAAGAAGCGTCCCGCGGCCTCCCCCGCCGCCACGCCCCTCGCCACGCCCCTCGCGCCCAGGCAGGATCACCACCATGCCAGTTTTAAGTCAGTACCGCTTAATATGGGCACGCCTTTATGTTTATGTGACTGAGTGGTGTTCATATTTGGAAGTAGGATGTTGGTACACCTGAAATAGATTGTATATATTACCATTACGTTAGAAGAGGATATACTATATTTGTAATACTAAACTCTTTTATATATAGAGGTCAAAAACTCAAAGGACTTTCTTGCCTGTTCTTCTCCATTGACTTATTCTTGGCCTCATTTAACTACACTTCATAAGTTTTAATTATGCCTATTTAAAAGATATTTTCGTGGATAGCTGCTTGTTTTTTAGAGTTCTCTTTGAAAATAATATTCTTAATATTTTTTAAATGCAATCATGGGAACTATTAAATTTTTTCATCACTAATACAACTTAATAACATAAAAAATCTTAAAGGCATTTTAAAAATAAATGTACAATATTCGCAGGAAATATTTACAAATCAATAAATATTCTTCCATAATACGGTAACTTTTAGCATTTTAAGAAATTGAAGTAACCACATTTTTGGTGAGGAAAAAACGCACAAACGATAAATAAAATGGTATAGTTTAATGTTAATTTGGTTTTCCGAAACTGTTGAAAATGTCCGTTTATTTCCATAATGCGGCGCAGACGGCCGCCGCCCAAGCCAAGGATCCGCATCTGGTAACTCTCATGTCAATGTTGTCATGCATTGCACGCTTCGACTGTCATCTGTCTTTACATAAACATTCTAACACATCACACTAATGCATCAACACACTAACACATCAACACAGTATCGCATCAACACGCTAACACATCAACACACAGTAACACATCAACACACACTAACACTTCAGCACATCAACACAAACTAACACATCAATACACTAACACATCAACATACTAACGCATCAACACACTGACACATCAACATACTAACACATCCACACACCAACACATGTAACACACTAACACATCAACATACTAACGCATCAATAGACTAACACATTAATACATCAACACACTAACACGTCAACACAATAACACATCAACACACACTAACACAACAACATACATTAACACATCAACACACACATCGACCTCAACACCTCAGTACAGTAATAAATGCTCGTACCACACATGAATGATAAATGTTGTATGACGTTTCACAGGTTGGCTGTTCTGTGCTATTGTTTCTCTTGTCTGTGCATGTACTGATTGAAACTGTTAGAACAACAAATCTACCTAACTTAATGTTGTTATTTGTAAATATGTTACAGTATATATTATGAAAGTTTAACATAGACATAGCGGTTCCTTCTATGGTTGTTATTTACAGAATTTAAATAAGACTGCTTGTAGGCTTAATAGTTGGTCTGTTATAGCTATCTGAAACTACATAGCGTGTTTAATATAACGGTGACAAGGGAAGCGCAAGACACGCACCTCACGTCATATCCGACGCGCCCTTCATTGATTAACATATATTCGACAATTATTCCATAATATATAGATAATAATAATAATATAATATAGTATTAATATAATTGTTTAAACCCAGCAGTCGTCCTGTGCGCGTTGGTAACACCACGGAGAACAAGGAGAACGCTCGTCCATGGGAGGGGGAGTATAATGAGTACTCCAGCGAGTCTGAGCGCACAGCTGCTAAACTGGCCAGGAAGGAGAGTCTGAACATCAAGCTGGCGCTGCGACCTGATAGACAGGAACTCATCAATAGGTACATTATTATACGCTTTGACCACTAGCGATAAGAATTGTAGATTGACTATCTATAGTACTATATTTTAGTATTTTAACTTATATAATTATCCAGTTGTATTCATTTAAATATTTTAGGAATTTGCTCGAACTTTTTGTTAACTTTTCACGCCGGGACCCCCCAATGAGTTTGAAACTAGTCGGGCAAATTACGATACTATTTACGTGTGTATAGGATAATTTTATAATAGACATTTTATTGTTAATCTACAATACATCTGTCAGAAGCGGCTACCTATAAGTATTAAAGATAGGCAATATTTACACAACTCCAATACTAATAATAGTTGTAGATAAGTATTAGAAAGACATTTAACAAAATTACTACATCGTTCCCATATTCTTATATATGAAACAGTTTTGGTACTTCATTTCAAATAACAAAATCTAGCATTAGCTTCAAAACGTCAAAATTATTCGGCCTTAGAATAGATTATAAAAGTACGTTCAAATTACAAACAATGTTGTTTTTCTTATTGTCTTGTTTCCACAAATTGTCAGGTTGATTGCTAGTAGTATAAAAAGAGCACATGAGACGTGAACTGAGTTATGTAGTAAACAAAATTGTAGTAGGAAGTACCTTGAATGTTGGCAATATTGAAACGCTCCGGCAGCGAGCCAACTCGCATATCTATTCTCTGGAACAATTCGATACTATTAATTTTCATTGACAGTTTTTTTTAATAAACAAATAAAACAACAAATAATACATTGTTTATTCATATATAATATGTTTCACATATTCTTTAATAGATAAATCAATTTGCATTGGTAGTATTTTTTAATAAACAAATGTAAAAAATATAATAACAAATAATTTAATAATTTCACTATGTATTATGTTTTACATTTTCTTTTATATGTACAGATTAAAAAAAATGTATTTTTTTTTAATATAAAATAAATAATATATATTTAATGTTTATATATATATATATACATATATAATAAATATAATTGCGATAACTCATTAGTCTATGCTATGTTGTATGTTGTTCGGTGCTCGCAATAATTCGGTTATTAGGGCAGTGTCATGAAACACACGTCACAGTTATTTATATAAAACATTCGTGTTATTTACGAGTTTTTTTTGTTTTTATGAGTTTATAAAAGTTTAATTCTTAAATCAAGTTCACAAAGTCCGTTAATTTTTTTATAATATTGAAAGGTATATTTTTTTAAAACTAATTATTACTCGCGATTCCAACAACGAAAAACGAAGCTATTTTCAAATTAGGCGTCAAGTAGTTTCAAGTAGTTTTGGGTTTAAACAAACTAACTTCTCCACTAATAATGTTAGTATAGATTAATGGATCTAGGATTATATATAACAACTCTCTCTCTCCCACGGGAACAAATACGAAGTTGACATACAATGTAAGATTAAACTCATGTAATTGTGAGATGAGTTGATGTTATAAATTAGTAAAATCGATCTTTGTATCGTTACACAAGAACTCACACATCGATACTCGTTTATAATACACAAGTTACATTAGTGTGGGTATTGTTACTCATCTAAAACGCCTGGGAGTTTTATTTTTGTTAGCGCTCTTGTCGATAGTATAGTATTTTTTTTGTTTCTTCGATCTTGGCTGTGATATTTCTGATATATAATAATAATAATAATCATGTTATGTTATAGTGAAATGTGTTTGACTTGATTTGATAAGTCGCGGAAATAAAAATAGTAAATTCTTGCTGATCGAATATGTGACCTCAGTGTATCAATCTAGACTATATTACCGGTGTTGGGTAAAAGCCAAAAGTGTATGTTAATAGGATATAATGAAAATTCTTTCGGCGTCTCATAAGCTTTGGAGAATTTTATGTCAGCGGCCGGTCGCCAGCGCGCGGGCGCAAGTGGAACGGTTTTATTTAATCATCGGAATACTGATGCGTTTTGGCGAGAAAGTCAAGTTAGTTGGTTTCGATGATCTCATTAGGACCTAGCTTTTACCACTATGTTTTGAGTATACTAAGTATTTTTGTACTAAGTAGTCTATTTGCCTAATTATTTAAGTTATGGACGATAGAGATGTTGCTGGTAGTGCTAAATAATGGTGGTATGCTTGTGTTGTAGGAACATCCTGGTGGTGCAGAGTGAGCACGAGCGCCAGGAGTCGTGGGAGGCGATCGGGGCGCGCCTCATCCGCCGCCTGTCCATGAGACCCACCGCAGAAGAACTGGTAGAGAGGAATATACTAAAGAGTACGTTTTAATTATTTTCTACTGTTTTTCTTTTTTTAATTGGCATGCATATCGTGATCTCGTGATGATCGGTGGTGTCTCTACTTGCAGGTCAGTCACCTGCTGAAGAAAAGAAACAAAAAGAAGAGAAGAAACGATATCTCTTGCGCAAACTTAGTTTTCGACCAACCGTCGACGAACTTAAGGAGAAGAAAATTATACGGTTTAGCGATTACATTGAAGTAACTCAGGTATGTTTAATAATATATATCGAATTATCCTTTAATGTATCCCCCCTCAATAAGTAAGTAACCCCCTCTGGGTGTGTCTGCAGGCACACGACTACGACCGTCGCGCCGACAAGCCCTGGACGCGCCTCACGCCGCGCGACAAGGCCGCCATACGACGAGAGCTCAACGAGTTCAAGAGCTCGGAGATGGCCGTGCACGAGGACAGCAAGCACCTCACCAGGTACGAACCTCAACGTAGCTATTACTATATTATAGCTAGCTTTTAAAATACCCTCCCTTCCCCCTCCTCTTTTAGTACTTAGCATAGCTACAGCATTTCGGCTATCATATATTTACTTACGAAAAAAAAAGGGGGGGATTCTCCATTCTCTCTTAGTTGATGTAATAATAATTATAATAATATTAGGTTGATGTATCTATTTTTTTTAGGAACCTATTCACTGGTAATTTTCTTAACTTGCCTTTATAAAACAACTTATATCCTATCCTGAAACTATTAAACGTACATCTTACTTTTTATCACTATTGTGACGACACAATTTTTTTCAACAATATCGTCATACTTCTGTACGAAGTGTTCAGTATCAATTTATTAAGTACTAGTTGTTTGGTACTATTTTATTAGTTGTAATTATTTAGGGAACTGTAACATACTAAATAATAAAAATTATATTACGTACAGACAATACTTTTAATTTAAAAATTGTTTTGGCTGTAATTGACGTAAATAATATTTATCAAGAGATACTAGCTAAAAATCGATTTAATTATCGATTATTATTAGTGTAGAAAAATTCTCAATTATAAGTTTAGATCTGTAATTTAGCTGCAGAACCCTAAAAATGTGAAAGTGTCGGCTTAATACAAAGCAAGCAATAACTGAATAACTATTATATTGCAATAATGATAATCTTAAAAATATTCTTTGCCGATAATAAAACTTATAAATTCAATAAAAGTTATATCAATAAAGGAAAGTAAAATTATAAAATGAAATTATATACTTCATTGAAATAAATGTTATAAGACTTTCGAAAGCAGTCAATTTATTAATACTATAGACTTGAATATCTGTGATTTTATTTAAAACTAGTTGCTACTCGCGGTTCCACCCGGGATCAAAGGATTTGTTTATCATTAAGATAATCAGAATCAGTAGTCTAATGCTATATAGCCTATATATATGTAGACTTTATTATGAACCTGCCTATCATAAACAGAAAGAATTTTAAATTAATTAATAATAAAATAAAAATAAAAAAAATTATTAATATTATAATATTAGTATATAACAAATATATATATATTAGTTCTAGAGAATATGTGATTAATAAAAAAATATTTGATAAGTTATATCTATATACAATAATAAAGAATATTTTTATTATTTAGTTATTTAGCAAAAATATAGAGATTTTAGTGTTATATATTTTTTCCTATCACTTGTTCGACTTTACATGTTACTATAAATATTTTTAATGTTTCTTAAAGAATGTTGGTTCCATCAATGTAATTATTTGTCGAGGTCGAGGCAAATATCTTTTAACATCGTTCTTGTAGAATGTAGAAATGTCTCAAATATATTAATGTTAATACTAACATACTTTTATAAGAATACATTTAAATTCTCTATTGACTATAAAATGAAACAATAAAAAATGCAATTATTACAAATTCACAGTTTTTTAATTCTGCAGATATCTTGGCACGACAAATTTTGGCACAGCGATAAGTGTTCATTACACGGCCTTTAAGACAAAGGTCACTGTTGTACAAATAATTATGTATCATGTGCCGCAATTTTGTCTGAATATAGCTTCCATTTTGTAGAATCAGATCAGATACTTCCGTTATCTATATTTGATTCGGAAATCTCAAATTTTGTTCTAAAAATTTAACATATATTTCTCTTGTGTGCAGATTCCATAGACCATGACGGCTGTGCCTTAGCCCCGAAAAGGAGAGCGCTTGTGTGCGAGGCAGCGGCTGAGCACTGCCAGCGCCCGCACCGCGCATGCGCCAGCATAATGGCGTCCTCACTGCGCCCACACTGTGCCCGCTAGCAACCGCACTGTGCACGCACTGCGCCTTCACCGCGCCTGCACTGTGCACGCACTGCGCCCGCACGCGTCTCCTCCTGTGATTTAATGTATTCATTGACTTCTTCCGCACCTCGGAAGATTCTATGCAATAACTAGCGGCAGCGGTGTAGTGCTCTCCGCTCTTTAGTTCGCTCACCGGCTGTAGTGTTACACTTCGAGTACAATTTGTTATGAGAGCGTCGTGACTTTGATATTTATGTTTAGTTGACGTATCCTAAGTACCAATACATTCTTTGAATTGACCTTGAGAAAGGTTAGTGATAATTATTGTGGAGATGAGTTTTAGAACCTCTGTGAGATTTGAAATGAGTTGCGAGAGGTATCCCGCTTAGAAGTTTGTAGACTTGTGATTTTTCTTATATTGCTAGCTTTTACCTAAGTAGACGTTAAGCTAGAGTCGTTTTATATTTATTTTCTAAATGTTTCTTTGGTCACAATATAAATTCTATTATTTGAATTTTAATTTTGAAAAATATAGCGAGCTTTATGATTAAATTATTAAATTTATTAATTGAATTAAGTACAGGTTATGTTATCTTTTTGTAATTCTTGTATTATTCGGAGTTACTGCTACTGATTTTTATAAATTCTTCCTAAGAATCCTTTAAGAATTCTAATTGCAAAAACAAAAATCGAAACAAGAAAAAACTCACTTATTTGGGACATCATAGCAATCCAAGGATAAAATCAATATGTTATCTTGAACTAATAAAATTAATCCTCACAGTAGAAATGTTGAAAAAAAAATACTTTCTTTAAACATTTAATTTATATAAAATAAATTATCAACAGAAATAGTTAACATTTAAAAAAAGAAAAATTTATCATCTGTAGTAATAATTCCAGTTAACCAAAATAATAAGAACTAACCTTAGTTTTATTAGTACAGGGAGACTAAGTAATTGTAAAGTTCATTATAAAATTGCTGTTATTGTTATGAATTACCTGAATTGCGGTACCAGACGGACTTACACACTGTAGTATTTTATACCAGGAAGCACTTGCGTACTATATTAGAATGTTCCTATTTGGGGATAACTAGTAGTGATTTTACGCTATATTCTTAATTACTAAGGTTTCTTATGTGTTGGTCCGGTTGGTACTTGCTAGTTTCAAGCGGGAACAAAATGTCCCCCCCACCACTAGAGTAAGTCAAAATGTATCGAGAACTAATTATTAATTAATTAAAGTAGCTGTTTAATAAGCCTTGAGATTACTTCATTGCTTCGTAAATACATTATTTATATTACAGATAAATTAAGAATATAGCAATAACTGCTGAAGTTAATTGTTTTACAATATTTTTTGTATGTAAAGTGCATTTTGTGCTTGCACTGTGCCATTAGATACCATTTCGAAATTATTACCATCGTTAGTAATATACATAATTATATGTATACGAACAATATAAAATTGAGATTTTATTAATTTGAATATTTAATAAAACGCTGTATATTGTATCTACAACCATTCCATTTTAGGATAGTGGAAGCCAAATTAATAACTTATTTTTCTAAACAATTTTGTTATATCGCAATTGTGTAGATAATGTAGTTGTTTATCAATAATAAGATTCAGATTTCCAAAGAAAGCTCAACTAAATTCATAGCTGAGATCAACCGATGTGAAATTTATACTGCGTAGTATCATAATGAAACAACGTTGCAATGATATTCAAGCGTCACTAGTATGTATATTATTTACCATAAAATGTGATAAGATGTTTTAGTGTTTTATAATTTAAGTACAGTGGATTTTATTTGTATAAATTTCTACGACTAAAAATGTCAAATGGTGCTGTCTTAGAGCGACACTATTATTATATTAATGACAGATGTCATTTTATTACAATGACCGATGTCAGTTTTTTTTTTTTAAGACCAAGCTCACACCTGGTGATCCGGCAAGTGTAGCTTTAATTAGTGGTTATATTTTAACTGCGATTATAAAAAAATAATTTGTTTATTTCAAGACATTCTTAATTCGAATTTGTATATAATTTTAGTGTCTTTGTAAAGTATGGAATCTCTTTTATTTCCATTTAATAAAACGTATCTTTGTGCTAATAGAATGTTAGTTATCTTCAATAATCGGTTTAATGTTGCTTTTAATTTGAATATTGTGTAAATTATTAATGACATGTTGTGTAAGTATAATGATAGCCATAAAATATTTGTTTTATATACGATAAGTTTGTAAATACTATGATTATAAATTAAGTTTTATACTCCATTGTTTTTTATTTCTATTCCACGCCTATAAAAATTTCTCATACTATAATACTTTCTAGCAAGAAAAGCCGTTAGATATAATGTTTCAAATAGTTCGTTTTTCGTAATTGGATTTAAATGAATACTTTGACCCGAACTGTAAAGGTGGCAGAGACTTTCGATAGCGCGAAACTTTGGTAGTAAATGCGGCTTTGGTTTGGAGAAAGTTAACTGTATAGGTACGAGTGCGTACTGCGCGCCGGCGCCAGGCTCAGTCTGCGCCGGACGCGCGTTAATAACGCATGTATGTAGTCACTCCGCAACACGGTAAGAAAACAGAAAGCGATAGTGTTGTATATAGTGAAGCTTTGTATCTGTGAGTGTCCATTGTATGTTTACAAGGACAATAGTGAGTGAGAAATAAAGATGACATTCTCTGGAAACATGAAAGAGAATAAACCGCGAAACGACACATGGGAGTCTGAGGTGAGTTTTCATCTGATATTCGTAAGCTGGATGTAAGTTAATTCAATTATCTAGCACGCGTGATTCACAGCTACCGTGATCAATGAGAAGATCTATCAATGGGATTCTCATTAAGTCGTGTGACAATTTCTTGTAACTTAACAATTGACACTTTCTCTGTAGCAAGAAATTACGAGTTGTTTTTTAGTTGGTCTTTTCATAAAGCTACTGTATATATTTTTTATTTTAAAGAGAGTTAACTTTACTTTTATTTTGAATATACTACTTCTGATTTTAAGTTAAAGTATAAATAAGTAAGAAAGTAATACAAAATTTCACCAAAATTGTCATAAAGGAAACCAGATTCATTTATAGTAATATATGTATATGGGTATGTGTGTCATGTCTGTTAATAACTTTTAAAATAAATTCGATTTCTATAACACCTTTCGAGGTTGTAAGTAAATATAATATTGACTTAATTATATTAATTTAAAATGTTAATTTTAAATATACATGTACATTGTATAAGGATATTTTTATTATCTATGTTACCATCTTAAGTAATTCAGCAATCGACGGAGTTCAATGATCCTAAGCTTATTAAAAATATTAGTTGCATTATATTTTAGGCCAAAAAATGAACAAAAAAACATTTAATTAATTGTAAAGGAAAAAAAATATTCAATATAGATAGATTTGGTTCGTTATTTGTTACCTAAAATCTATATGGTAAAACCCAAAAAGATTGTTTCCTTGATGTTGTTATTCCTGTTAAAACTTTTTAAAATTTTATTAATAATATAAATGGATATCTTGATGTTTTGCTTTACACACATATTTAACTACTTTAATGAGGCCAAGTCTGTATATTAAATATTAACAAAAAATAAATGCTAAGTGTTTAGACTGACAGAATTCTACACAACAATTTTTAAAATTTCTTTGTTCATTTGTTTACTTGTTTCTTTAAAATATTTTACTTTCAATTAAATAATCACAATAATTCAAAAAGCCTATGGATTAGTAAAGAATTTAAGTAATAAATGGCTTTTTATTAAAGTTAAAACATTTAATTCAGGAAAAGTAAGCAGACGAAGATGTTAGCATCAGTTTTAAACAAAATAATAAAATTAAACGTGTTTTTTTAACATTTACTTCGTCGTAATAAGTCAATATTCCCGTGCAATATACACATATATATTTAACGAGTAATGACCAAACCTAATTCATTAGCCACGAACTATAAAATTTATAACGTATACCTTTTGCAGTTTAAATTAAAAATTATCTATATCTGAATTTGACGCGAGATTTTTTAAGCTTTATTATATATGCTATTTATTAATTTACAATGGACGATCAAATTTATTCCTTCGTGAGTAGGAAATAAAAACTGGATATCATGTGATTTGTCCTTGCTCGTGCCTCTCACTTTGTCTCTTGGAATGAATAACAATAATTATAAATACATCAAACAATAACATTTTTGATAAATAAAATACAATTATCACAACGTGCACACACGCCTTATTTGAGAAATTTGACTTAGGGTCTATGATAAGCCATTTTTTAAATTTATTTTTAAACAGCTTTCATATTAGAGATAATATTTCATATTGTCGCACAGTTTTTCGTACAGTCGCAGACAGAAATTATATATAAAATCTATCTTGAAAAAGCTTGAAAAATTTGTGAATCACATACAACTGTGCAATGTGGGAATCAAGCCCTTACCTCAGATCATCAGCATCAATAACCACTACACCAATCAACCCTAATACCAATTTTTTTTGGCTTTTCTGTTTTGTAAAAATGCGTTGCGGATACTCACCAGTCAAGGAAGTTATTACTAGGGGGTTACATGGGTCTACCTGGCAGCGTAGAGGACGCTGCTATTTTTAAGACTATCCACCAAAAAACCAATGGCTGTCTCTATCGCTTTAGTGGGATGCCATTCGACCGCTTGAGCATCCACCGCGACGCCCTGGACGCTAATACCAGTATAACGTCTATAAATCGACTTCATAAAGACATTTAGTTAAAAATTTGTCTATAGAATTCGAACCTGCAACCTCTGTTAAACTGTCTCGTGACTCTTCAAATTGAGCTACCGTATTGCTCATATCGATAAAATTTTAATTCTAATATATAAGTTTTAAAAATGATAAAAAAAAAAAATTATCGAATATTTATTTATATGAAAATCATTCAAAGTAATATTAATATCTTAGTGACATAAGTATTACAAAACAGTACATACATTAACATTGTTACTGAACATGAGAGAACTGAAAATAATCGTAACATTATACACAGATGAAAGCATTACCATTTTAAATTAATCATTTTTAATCACCCGTTTTACCGCTTCGTGTTTTTTCTAGCTACTTATTAAATTATCATTAACTAGCTTTTACCCGCGGTTCCACCTGCGGATGAACGATTTTATTCATTATTAAAATTATTACAAACAGTACCGTAATGCGATATAGCCTTCTTAAGAACCTAATTATTATATTTAGATTTTTTTTAATCTATCTTGTTTTCGAAGACTAGCGCGTTCAAACAAACTATCAAGCTTAATTTTATTAATATAGATATGTATTCAAGATATAGCTGTACTTGTAATATAAACCTATATTATTAGCTTTCCTCATGAAGTAAGATTCTTTTTTTAAAGTTCTTCTGTAGTATCGAAGATTAGCACGTTCAACCATACAAACATACAACTCTTATATATTATTAATATATATTAGGATAACTAAGTACAGTAAGGTAATGATAGATAGCCTATAGTTTTCTTTTAATTATTTAAATCCATCCAATGGTTTGAAGAATAGAGCGTTTGAACAAACATTTCCACTTTCTAATATTTCTAATATTAGTATACATGAATATTGTCTGTTTACTTTGATATTTTGTATTAAGTAATGTATTATTGACTTGTTAGTTTGAACTAAATAACATGAGCCAAGGTTACCATCAATCATCTTGTAATAATTAATTATATTTTTCAAATTATCTCTCTGATAAATAAGACAAGCATGAAGAACAAAACTGTAAAGAATAAAAATTTTTATCCTAATATTAAAAGCCTAATTAAAAATAACAAATAATTAGTTATAACGTTAAATAAAATCCAATATAACTTTACTTGTTTAAACTTTATTCAGAGCACTGCTTTACTGAAACCTGATTTCACTAAGAGTTTTATATTCTGTATAATAACGTATAAAAAACAAAACTTATTTATTACTTACTTATTCATAATATATGAAACTTCGTAACTTTAATCGTGGGTATTGAGCTTTTATTTATCAACCTTCAAACTCAACCTATGTTCAGATGACCTTTCCAACCTACACCTGTATTGCTGTTTCGGTATATCACAGAGTAAGTATGTCAGTGGATGTTAACGGCTCCATGCTATCCATGATCCAGGTCGCTGCGGCCGCGAGTTCGCTGACCACAAAACAGCTGAACTTACTTGTATTACAATCTTTTCTTTGAACTTATATTTACGTGCCGGGTTTGATTTATAATTAAAATTATTATTACAGTCTGACAATACAATATTTTTGATATATTTTATAAGTAATTTGTATAACTGTAAAAATTAATTTGCACTGAAGTAGGTTAACGCAGACATTTATATAAAGTGTGGTAAAAATTTAATAGTTTTTCATTTGTTCAGGAGTCAGATTTTTTAAGCTTGACTAAATAAATAATATTTATAATAATTTATTTTAATTAACGTGATTCATGTAATCATAGAAATAATTATTTGTAAATACTATCGCAATTTGTTAGACTATTTTCGAACTCTGATTTCACTCCACGATTTTGATCAGAACTCATAAATAAGGAACCCGAATGAGTTCGTGAATAGTCGGGCAAATTCGTAGCATACGTGAGTACAGCCGGATAATTATATATTTATAATTTTATCGTGTTTTATTAGTGGTTTAAAAACAAGCGTAAACTGGTTTAAGACATCAAGGAATACTTAAGTATGTAGATCTTGAAATTGAAACTACTTTATACAGATTGGATCGAATTGCAGGTTAAGTTAAGATTAAGTTGTTTCGTCCTGTTTGCTTTCAAACACGTATTATTAATAACTAGCTGTTACTCGCGGTTTCACCCGTTGACGAACGATTTCATTTACTATTAAAGTAACTAAAAGTAATAGCGTAATGCTAGATAGATAGATAGCCTTCCTCAAAACCGAATTAATATATTTAGAAATAATTTTTCAAATCTATTGGGTATTTTTGAAGTTTAGCGCGTTCAAACAATCAAACAAACTTGAAATAATACTTTTTTTTATGACACTTACATCTCGTCTACCCGTGAACACGATTGCTGCTACGCATTCGAAACGTCGGGTTAAAATTAAAATGTAACCAAATTATACGCGAGTTTGAATCCGTAAAAATAGTTTTATTTCAAATCAAATAAACTGGTCAGCTTTATAATAATAGTATATACTATTATTATAAAGATAAACATATCTATATATGTATTCAAAATATAGCTGTACTTATAATATAAGTCTTTTTATATGTATAATATAAAAATGTCAACAAAATATAGATAAAAGAATACTTAATAATGTTGTTTTATTTGAATGAGCATTTTCAATATTTTTCTGGTCGTTTGACTTTCAAACCTTTTAAATCATTAATGAGTTGATAAGAAAATGAAAAAAAATGTTTTGACCTCTATTACGGACGGTTATCTGGAGATAGACAACAGCTCAAAGTAAATGCTATATTTTAAAAAGTCATGTAAAGTTTTTACTAACTGCGACATTTCAAGTTGTCGTTCTATTCATTCGTATTTCTAGTATAATTGATATTTTTATTTAAATATTAACGTCCTGAACCTCAATATATAAAAAAAATATTTTTTCTTTACTAGTAAGTAAAACAAAATGATTAATATAGCTTAAATTGTAACAACTCAAGCAAAATACTCATAATAATATAAATTTATTATTGCAACAGAATCAATAGCAGGTTTCGATACAACCAGGTGAAAAATTCTTTAAAGTTCATGGCCTTTATAAAACAAATATCACGAAATATATCCGTTGATGATTTCCAAGAAATGTGATATGAAACATATAAATATATATATATATATATATTTTTTCCCTTTGAATCAATATCAGTGATCACTTGTACGACAATTGTAGCCAGGGCGGCCTATTTTGATACCAAACTTATTAAAATAAGCCCTTCTGTGAAAAGACTCTCCAACTTCACGTGCCCTGGTCGGAGAAGAACCACAGAAGAAATACAGCCGGCTATACTATTATAACATTATAAAAAAACATGATCATGCCTGATGCAAAATTTAGTTTTAGAATAACAAACTTGAGTAACAGTAGGTAAATAAATAGTTACCTACAAAAAACGTGTTTGTCAGGAAATCGGACCCTACATGTTAGATTTGGTTACATTTGCATTAGAGCATAGTAACTCTAAACCTACTGCTATAATATATGCAAGAGTTCTTTAATTTTAAATTATATATCGTAATACAGCATGTTCTCTTTGATACCTTTAAATAGTATGACCCAAAAATAAAATCAAAACATAATAAATACACATTTATATAAAAGAAGCCTATTTAAATATTTACGATGTTTTCGGAAACGACCGTTTTTCAAAATAATATACGTAGATAATAGTACAAATCGTAATTTTATATCTCTCATATTTGTTATCTGTGAACACAGAATCTTATTTTAGTTATATAAAATGGCGGCAGATGTTTTGATGAAATTTCACATCAGATTGCAAGAACTAATTAGAAACACTAGAGACGGTACGGTAGTCATTAAAGCCTACGTAATGAGTAAAACCGCATTTTTCTCAAGAATTATCATCTTAGTCACCATCTCAGAGCTTATATAAGAACTACTGTTACAAAAGTAAATTTAGAAATATTTCAAAAATTACAATACATTACATCTTACAATTACAAAAAGATTTTTTAACGCTGTTGTCACTTGAAAACTCATTTGCCGTAACCTTTTTGTTAAGCAACCGAGTTTAAAGAAAAACAATAATAATCTATAAATTTATCCACGGAACTAATGCCAAATGAAAGCGAAGGTGTTCGCATTTCTGAAGATGGAGAGATCAATAGAAACCGGTGAAATACAAAATCGTGAGCGACTTTGTATTTAGTGGTCAGTGATACCACGAGCAAAAACGGGCGATCTAGGTCACAACGACAGGTGCAATTTACACTTCTCTGTAACGACTTGAAACTTTGAACATATATAAAACAAGCAACACTTAACCCTTCGAACAATATCTCAGGGATGGCGAACCAATGGCACGCGTACTGTGGCACGTTTGAAAATTTTGATGCCACGCACAAAAATATATTTTTTAATAGTTAACTGTTTTGATAGAAATGAATTATAAATTAATATACACTTAATTTATAATTTATGATATAAATTTGTAGTATACATACATATTTTCCTTGTTTGACATATTGTTTTTTGTACATTGATCAATAAAAAAATATTTTAAGAAGAATTGCTTTTATTTGTTTATTTTAATTAAATTTACACAAAGTTTCACTAAATTAACATTTCAAATGAAATTTTATTGTCGCAGGTAAAATAAAATATTCTTTTAGTATGTGGCACGGACATCAAAAACGATTCGCCATCCCTGTTCTACTTCATTTTGAACAGACCAAGCCTTTGTTGTAATACTCCGTGCCAAATGTCGTGAAGCAATTACTGTAGCGTTAACGTATTTTCTGATCTTTGTGACCTCTAAATACAACCTTGTGCACACCTTAGTTCGAACCTGTGCGACTATATCGACTAACATGTTTCTTAATGTTTGTCCACTAAATGCCAGATACCTAATGCTATATTTAACGTTTCTGGCACTCTGCGTCTGTATTAGTGGTATTTCATTATTATTCGCGGCATTACGAACTTTGTTTCGAAAGCATTCCGGTGGCATTTGTAACAAAGCTCCATTTTACAAATACCTTTCAAAACGTGAGCCGCAACTTGAAGCGAGCAATCAAGAACCTACAAGATAGATTAGGAGTTATCATCATTTAAAGTTCGTAGACTTCGAACGTACTGTTAATAGCAAGAAGCAGTACATTTTTGCCAAAAAGATGTCAAATTAACAGCTTATTGAGGCCATATTTAAAAAGGATAATAAGGGTTTTCCCAAAAAGTCTAATATAATTAACCAGAATATCCCAATTTTCTTTAAAATTGTTTAAAATTTCTAATAAACAATATATTATTAATAATTATGCGGCTTACACGTAAAAACTATATCAGTGTGCCCGAGCAGTTGTTAACCCCTTCGGGGCCTTTATTTATGGGCTGTGAGCAAGGCGGAATCGCGGCGTGAACCATTTATTATATACTAAAACAGAATATAAATGGATACATGGCACACCACACTTGGATCTCATACAAACTAATGTATCTAATTTTCGTTTTCATAATATTGTTTCATTACCTAGTAAATATACAGTGGAGTTTAATAACAATTTCTCACGGATGTCAGAAACAGTAGAATTTCATTATTTAATTCGTTTAGGTGTTATCAAAAGTTAGATTAAGTAATTTATTAGATTTATAGCAATTTGTATTTTCTGTCAGTGGCGTAACTATAATGTGTGAGGCCCGTTGCTAATTCACCGGATAGGGCCCTATGCTTATATTTTCAAATCGGGGCCCCTTTTGTCTGGGGACCCGTGGATTTTTGCTGTTTTTCCACCCTATTGTTACGCCATTGAAGTAAGTACTGTAAGTAATGTTTTCTAGTCAGTAAAGGAACATTTACTTGTTAAGAACTTTATTTTCGCAACATAACCAATTTCAAGTGTCTGGCATTTGTAACGCTTTACAGAAAATATAATGTAATTTTGTTGTTGCATTTCTATAATCTTAATATTTTATATATTTCTCTTCTATTCTATTAATATAATCTATTTTTTGTGTTAAAACTATTATATGAGCTCAAGTATAAAATGTTTCTGTAAGCCCAATTTAGCCACTGCAATGAGAAAATTGAAATGTAATAGGATCTCATCTTCTAATTTCTTTGTAAATAAGTTTCTATAATTTAATTATTCTTCTCATCAGCTCGGATATGGCTGGTCTCGTAAAGAGCAGCGTCGCTGTCGTGTGCATCGGCCGCCAGAGTCAACGATGTCAGTGAGCAGTGACATCAGATTCACACGGCGTAAGATGAGTCGTCCGTGCCGTGGCTGCTGTGCGGCACTCGCAGCGCTGCTGGTGCTGCTGCTGCTCGGTGCTGTGGCTGTCTACCTCGGCCGTTGGTACCACTATTACTTCATATACTAATACATTTTTTTCAATATCGAAGACATAGTAAATAATAAACACTTATATTTAATAATTAATATATTTTTATTATTATATATATTTCTCGGTTTTATTTACGTAAAATACTATCGGGATTTGCTCAACTATTTATTAATTTGAGTTCGGAACTCATACTTTGAAATAAGAGGCTCGAATGGGTTCGGAACTAGCCGGGAAACTCTAATAGTCTGTATCTGAATTTACCCGGATAAAATAAAATACTTACATATTAAAAATCATAGTTCACGAAAGTATGAAAACACAAATGGATATATTTATATTATAAAAATGGATATATTTTTTTAATAATTTTGATTCAAATTAAGTACATCACATCACATGATATTGGAACATAAAATATATTTTTCATCAGTAATATTCAAAAAAGTTTCTTTCCATACAGACATACATAAATATAGAGCTAGGTATATAACACTCAATTGAAGGAGTAAATAATTTGTAGGTTTTAATACACGGTGTACTCGTAAGCCTTGGCTTCATTGGCTCACATAGCTCACTGCTTAACTAGGCAGCACGCTAACTGCATTTTAAAGTAAACACTCCACCAGCTTCATCTTACCCTCGTGACATATATCAGTATATACTTTCTAAAATTATTCATTTAACACGTTTAGTATATTTAAACTTTTGTGATTCATGATTACTGTTATATATAATTATCACAAAATCCGGCTGTATTAACAGGATTTGTCATACTATGTTCACGCCGCGAATCCGCCATACTCCGAGCTCGTGAATCAGCTTGTGAATCCCGTACGTTGGAAACTTGTAGGGCAAATTACGATAGTATTTACGTGAGTACAGTCAAATGATTATATATAATAGGTTTATATATGTACAAAATTGTTTATTATAAAATAAATTATAAAATTAAGTACTTTAAACATTCCTTTTAAGTGAAACCTGTGTTAGGGATGTTTACTTTTCGGATTGATTCCGTTACAACATATATTTACACTTATTTAAACGAATATTATTATCTATTATAAAAATATTCAAAATATATATTATATGTCTTATATTAAAACCTGTTAATTTTTAATAATTGTAATTTTCAACGCTTTATTGACATTCAAGAATCTGATATACGCCGGTCTCTGGTGGCCTTGCCTTCGCTTCAACAAGTGCCTGTGATATCGAACTTTCAAAATACTTTTTGATCATATTAATAATCTAAATATTGAACTTATATAAGTATTTAGAATGGCCACAAAAACCAGCATTACTTTAATAAACCAAATCTGTGAAACTCCGTAAATATACAAAAATATTACAAATTTATTATATAATATATAAAATGTAGTAATCCAATCACACTAGTTTAGATAATAGTTTAATGTATAGTATAATATAGAAAAACGTTTAAAACTTATAGTTTTTTTTCTATTTTTACTAATTGTCAATAGATCAGTACATTAATATATTGGTTACACAAAGACTGAGGTTAAAAAAACGTATTGTTTTCTTTTATTTACTTAATTTATTTTTTATAGATATGTATCTTTTTGGTGATCCCTTGAACCGACAAACCTTCCGGGGTTCCTTCGTGGTATCGTCATGGGATGTCAAGGAAGAAGTAACTGATATAAAACAAAATGGTACCAGGGAAGCAGAAATGCGTCAGATCCTTTTAAATACATACACTAGATCTGAACTACGGTCCTGTTTTGTGTCCGCAGAAGTACTTGCTCTGGACAGGTGAGAATTCATATTTTTGTATGTAAACTTTCGTGATTCATGATTGCTATTATATATAATTATCCGTGAACTCGAGTTCGCGGCGCGATACCGCCATGCTCAAAGCTCATGAAAGTACCTTGAATGGGTTCGAAAATAGTCTGGCAAATTCCGATAGCAATTAAATAGGTACAATCCGATAATTATATAAAAGATTTCATATTTTATTTATTATTATTAAATACTGAACAAAGAACTTATTTAAACAAACCCATATAAATATATAACATATATGGTGTAAACGATTTACATAGTATTCTGTCACTCGTAAATGTAATTTAAAATAATAATATTGCAATATTAAATCGGAAACGTAAGTCTTAGAACTTACAGACAGTTTTACGTAATAATCTCGTTTCAGTAATGGCTGACATTTTGAACACTATTTTTCCATTTGCGCGGCAAATTGTTAGTCTTGCAATTCATTGCGTTTCTAATGTTTACATTATTTTTCGTGATAAAATCTTTATGGTGATTTAAAGTCATTGACCTTTAATAGCTTCATGTACCCCAGAACTTGACAGCAATAACAGCTTGGGAGAAAGTTTGCTTTCTAGTAGTCTTATGCGTTCAGATGGAGCGTGTTGCAGGGTCGTTTGAATAAAATATGAATATTCTTTACTATTAGCTTTTTCAATTTCGCTATTTAATGTGAAAAACAGTTATGTATATTAAGTTTTTATTATAAAATAATAAAATTGTGACTTACTAATGTATTTATTCTTTTGGTCATGAACATTGCATTCTGGACGTAGAGAGCTAATGTCCTTTTTATATATATTTTATTATTTTTAAGTTTTTGTATATGGTTTAAGATAAAAAGTAATCAATACTATTTTAGTTTTATTAGCTAATAAATAATAAAATATACATAAAATAATTTATTTGTTTCAAATATCGCAACGCTACGATAGACTTAATGTGTATTGGCGTAGAAAGAGTACAAAATGCAAATTCTCAAGACTGTAACACCTTTTTTTTTAAGTTAGTAACGAACTTTATTCTAAAATGCTTATTTCATTTTTAAATTGCGCATTTTTTTTAATTTTTAATTTAGACGCATGAGAATGGTAACATTAATACACAATTTAACTACAATAAAACCAGATAAAATAAAATCACCAACAATATATACTTATCTCATATTTCCCAAATTAATATTCATAACACTAAAAGAAAAGGCAAATATGACCTTGAATGTAGTTTAACAATACGGTAGAAAGTTCAAAGCTTAGAAACCGAAGCACGCAATACTTTCCCGCGTAATGATATGTATCGCACCGTGGTTAATGCAAACGGATCACTATGATTCCCTGACACACTTGAATACCACATTACCGTATTGTTTTACATGAAACGTTTCTTATTGAGTTATTATTTATCATTAATGTGCTTGTCTGATTCCAATGACATTTATGTTTTTGACATCTGACAGTTCACTATTGTATAGTCTAGGGAATAATAAACATGAACCGACATAAAAAAAAAGAAATATTACTATTTAAAAATTCCGCATCGATTGATATACAACATGTGATCTAACAATCAAGAACACAAATTTTCATATTTTTATTTGTAGGATTCCCCCATAACTTCTAGGGAAAATTTTGGCTCGTCGTGAGTGTTGGTTTTTAGATTAAGTATAAAAATTCCCCAGCGATTGATATATATATAGAAATATTTTTTTAAGATATTTTTTTTTATTCCTCACTATATAGAATTTTTTTACACAAAATGAGGCAAAAAACTTATTGAATATCGCTAAATTTAGTTAAGGCGTCCGTTGAAAAAATGTTTTTTATATCAAATATTTCGATATTCTTACAGGTATTTAATTGTAAAACAATTTACAAAAACTAAATGCTCTAAGTAGGCCAGCACGCAAACGGGGAAACCTGAGCGAAACGAAAAATATATCGCGAAAAATATATAAAGTATATCGCGAAAAATATATAAAGCTTGATACGATTTCCTTAATTTCCGAAATTAAGTCAGTCACAGTAAGAAATTACTATCGGCGCGTGCAATAGAACTTTTTAATTAAAAATAAAGTTAATAGCAAATTACTGTTAATCTGCAATTAGATTTTTTTTCAAAATCTGTCTATAAATAGGTAGCCATGTGATAATTAACTGGTCTAAATTTTGGTTAGTATAGCTTTATCGGTTTAGGATATAGTGGAAAAAAAATTTTCGAGTTGAACGGTAAAGAGTTTCGCTTTGCTCAGCTCCATAATATGTTTATACATGTAAATTCATAGCGACGCACAAACAAGACGTCCTTACAGCTACAAAGCGATCTCTTCCAAGCAACCTTAATACTAAAAGTACGTAATATTTTATATCGCTTTATAAATTAATAAAATTACTGAAGCAATATTATAATTTAAGTTTAACTTAAAATTGTATACTTATATTTGATTCGTCGCTCTAAAATATTAAAATAATATTTGTAATAATAATATATTAATAATATAGGTATGATATTATTTATAACTTTATATTGTTTACAACTTTTAGTGTCACAGAGGGAACTAGAGTGCACTTTGAAGTTTCTTTTGAGCCCATCTTCACAGCAGTGAGCACGCCAGAAGTAACATCAGTCCTGGAACGAGAGCTTGAAACACCATTCTTTCAAGACATAGGTGTTTTATCAGAAACTTTACATGTTGAGGTAAAAATAAATAAAGATTTTACGTCATACATATGACATATCCGTTTCTAAACGTTCAATAACAATGGTCGCCATCTTTAATGTTTTTTTTATTTATACACTTATAAGTCAGATCCACTTTCACAGTGCTGTAATTAATCGCATCAGGAAGTTGATATAACTTGTTTAGTAAAGGTTTGTTGTGAATTCACTTCTAAGCTCGTCGCGTGTTAGCGGTATCCAGTTTTTTATCCGTCGAGTCTGAGCTCATGTAATAAATACAATTTGAATTTAATTATTTAACACAGCCTAGTAAAATATAAAACAGAGATTGTAATTGTCATTTGTTTTCTACAAAATTATAAATTTAAAATAAAAAAAAATCTTGGTCGTTTTTATTTATTAACGTCTCAAGAATCAAAATCGTTTTGCATTAAGATCATTGAGTGCACATAAGCCAATATTTTTCAAATTAAATTATTAAAATATACAAAGAAATTTATAAAAAAATTCTTAAAACTAATAAATTTAAATATTTAATCTTGTTTCCAGGAGAGCTCTATAATATCATCGCAAGCATTAAAAGAAAGTGACATAACTAGCACAGAGACATCCACTACTGAGGAAGTGACGTTTGACATTGAAGATCTACGCGAGTGCAGTCCACTGAGCCTGCCTCTGTGTTCTCATCTACCCTATAACACTACCACTTACCCGAACTTAGTAGGACATACCTCTAAAGAAGTGTTGCTTCGTGATCTCGTCGCATTCAGGGAGTTATTAGACGCAGAGTGTTCTTATCTAGCGCAAGTCAGTTTTTTATTTTATTGATATTTTCAGTTAGAGACAATCTTTTTATGGATTTCTAGTAACCTAAATGTTTTGCTCGAGTGGTTTTAGAAATAAAATACGACGTATTTGATAATTAGAAAGACCATTTCAAAGACTTATAGATAATTTTTATATTATTTATTATACTTTTTATATAATATGAATCACGATATATAATTTATTTCATAACAAAGTGAACTAACTAACACGAGGACATTTGTATACATATAAAAATACTCTATACGTTTTTTTAACATATTTTAGATATTCTGAGGTCATGCCATTTAAAACAGATGGATGTTTAATATTTTAACCTTGTAGATGGATACTCAAAGACTTTTCTGTTTAATTTTCAATACATATATTTTAAGTATTATTTTATTCTTATATTCTATAAATATATGATTTTAAGTTTTATTTCCTGTTTATAAGTTTAATCCCTTATTACCCATTCTCTCATTATTTTTCGGGTTCCAATTATCATTTAAGTCCTTCGAGTAGATTTGTAGTAGTAAAAGTATAGTAAGATATATTTATACTAGGCAAAAATTAATAACAATCACGATGCATGCGCGAAAACATAGACAAAAACGTTATAAATTTTTATTTGAATTCTGTCCTTGTCATGTAAAAACTTGGTTTTCTTTTAAATATTCGTATCATTTTATGACTCTTCGGACATTTGTAATATTTTTATCTTTTATAATATTATTACCTTTTTTTTAGAAAAACTTCTTCTATTTTAACCTTACTACGTTTAAGATTTATTTATTTAAAAAAAATCACAATTACAAAAGAAATACTAATTTGTAGAAATAAAACAAAAACAAAATATGTCGTAGTAAAATAAATTTTCGCATACAATTTTTATATGATCTATAATTATCGAGTAAATAAAGAGTCAATAATTTTAACGTCTCTCTTTCAGGATTTCGTATGTCAGATGTTACAACCGCGCTGCGAGGACGCCCGCGTGGTCCGTCCGTGCCGCGCCTACTGCCGCGCCTTCCACGCGGGCTGCGGCTCACGGCTGCCCGAGCGACTGCGGCCGCACTTCGACTGTTCGCGCTTCCCGGATCACTTCGGCCCTGGCTCCTGTAATCCTGAACCGGGTAAGAATTCCGCCACTATGCACGGCGAGTAAAAGTGAGCGAACTATTGTCGCTGAATGAGTATTCTAAAGGTGATTAACAGAAAATAAAACCACATTTATGAAGATGATTGGATTTTTAAATGTAACACAGTCAGTCGCGTTTCTTATGACACTAGCAACGTTTTTTCTAAAAATAGGAACTAAAAAGACCTCGCTCAGACTATTTCAAAACGTTCCTCATATTAACTCTATGAGACACACTTTAACCGTTTAATAAAAAACCACAATCAAAAATGTCACCAAAAAACCTCAGGACTTTTAAGTCACCGTCCTCGACAACTCTGCCAATTTTCAACATCCTACCATTATTCGTCTAGGAGTAGCATCAGTAGCGAAACACACTTGACCAGTAAAAGTTTCGCTTCGCTCGGCTCAATAATATCTCCTTCGTTCTCTTATTATTTAATAATTGTGCCAGATTGCCTGGGCGGGCTGCGTCGGCTGGCTTTATCTCGACGCGCGTGTGACGCAGTCCCAGACTGCGCGGACGCGGAGGACGAGCGCAGCTGCGCGCACTGCGCCGGAGCGGGCGCGGGGGCACTGCGCTGTGCGCTGCAGCCGCGCTGTCTGCCGCAGCACCTGCGCTGCGACGGGACACCCGACTGCGCCGACGGCAGCGACGAGACCGGCTGCCGTGAGAACATCATCACTAATGCGAATATCCATATTATTTTAATATTTACTAACTGTCTGCGGCGTGGTGCACAGTGTGGATCGCTCGTTCCCTCGCTACATGGCGGCGTGAGACGCGTGAGTCGTCGCTGGGCGCAGTGCGCAGTCGCGGGGGGTACGCCGTGTGGGCGGAGCGCGGCCGCGTCGGGAAGATATGCGCCGCGCCTTACCACAACGACAGGAAGGCGCTCATGAACGTGGCCACCTCTCTGTGTACTGCACTCACCTTTAAGTGAGTCAGATTCTGTTTTTAAAAGTTTTTCACCTCAATAAGACTATATAGATTACATATTATTTAAATTAAATATCTCGAATACAAAACTGATAAGAAAGGTTCAATAAAATGACACAAAACTTAACACGATTACATTTCACTGTGACAAAATATTTTCACGAAATATTAAACAAAAATGTAATCTGCCTCGCTATAGATCTGCCGTATCAGCGGAGGCAGTTCCAGATGCGGAAGAAGCTCCCGCAGAAGAGACAGAGATTGCAAAAGACAAACCCGAAAAAGAAACACCGGAGTACGTAGAGATCGTGGACCCAGCGGCGCCAGAAATTTCATTCGTTAAAAGCGATTGCCCGCAACGAAAAGTTATAAAAATCGTTTGTGATCAATTAGGTAAATTTTACATATGCATGTTACTTTCAATTAATTATTAAAATTAATTTCTCCATAATCTTATTTTTAACACCATTTAAAATCTGTATTATTTAATATTGGTTCATTTTTATAACATTAGCTCTGTGTATAAAATAATTTAAAAAATCAAATCATTCATTTTTAATGTACCTACTGTCTAAAACCGACCTTTTTTTTTTAAAAACGATAAAATCTGTAAAAAAGTAAATCTTTAGGCCGACAGAGCGGTCGCAGCTCTTAATATTTTAAACCTTCTATAACGTGAAATTACGCAATTTGATGGGAGTTAGGGTTAGTCAATCCGAATCTCATAATTTACAACAGTTCCTAAATTGGTAATGATCAATCTACGGGGGACATGGTGGTAATACGTCACAATGTCTATCAGAGTGTGGTCTGCCGTCCGCGCGCGGCGCCCTGTGGTCGGCGGGAGTCGCGTCCCTCCCCCGCAGCGCCCGGCCGGGCGACTGGCCGTGGCACGCCGCGCTGCTGCGCGCGCACGTGCACGCCTGCGACGCGCTGCTGCTGCACGCCTCCTGGCTCGTCACTACTGCCTCGTGCTTCCAGGTACCTATCATTATGGACTATTTCTTTATTCGGAGCTATTGAAATGCCAACTCCTATCTAGTAGTCAAAATTTTTTTTTGTTTTTAAGGGTCAACCGAAAGCGGAGTGGACTGCGAGGTTAGGTTCCGTGCGGATCCAGAGCACCACGCCGTGGCAGCAGGAGCGGAGGATAGTCGGTATGGTGCGCTCCCCCGTGGAGGGCGGCACGCTGGCGATGGTGCGGCTCGAGGAGCCCGTCGAAATCACAGATTTCGTTCGTCCGGCTTGTTTACCCGAGCACGGCTTCAAAGCGGACGAAAATAGCATCTGCAATACTCTCGGATGGACGAGGAATAGGGATCAATTGCAAAGGGTCCACGTAGTTCCTACGACTATGAACACCTGTGAAAATGTCAGTATAACTACCGGTAATGGAATATGTGCGGAACCACTTTACGATCAAGACGACTGTGATGTAAGTTGGTGGAATAAAATAATAACATTCAAGTTAAGTTAAATACTTTATTTATAAATTAATATTTTAGGAAGAAGAATATGCCGGAAGCTCAATGATGTGCTTTGATGATAAATCAAAGCGCTGGTCCGTAATAGGAGTCAGCGGTTGGCGTATAGCGTGCTCAAAAATTGGTTTAGGCAGACCCAGGATATATGACGCAGTCACGTCACATATAGATTGGATACATAGAACAATTGCAAACTCAGCGAGATGACTTTCAAAAGAAACAATTTAAGACTGCAGATGTTAAAGTTAACTGTAATTATGTTAAATTAGTTAAGTTTCACTATTAGGATAAGAAAAATGAATAACAGACATGCCATGAAACTGCACAGATAATTTATAATTTATAAAAATATTACAATACGTTTAAAATCCTCATTATTATAAAATTTTATTTTTTCAGTACTGTCTTGTTTTTAAGTGATCTCTTTGTTCAGGGCCAAAATATAAATAAGAATTTATTGTATAAATTTGTATTTAGATGCAGACATTTTTTTAAAACCATTTTTATATAATAATGTTAATTTATTTCTTTATTAATATTGTAATATAATTATTGATTTCCATTTTAGGTATAATATTTTATATGTAACTATGATTGAGTTAGTTTTAGATATATATAATACTTTGTAAATTAATTGTAAATATGTTTCAAAGTAAAATACCAAAATAATAAATTATTTTAATACATTCTAATTTATCATTTCTTTATCTACAATTATTATATATTTTATTGAATCAAATTGTTTTAGAATATTTAATATGTTTTTAAGAACTGACCAAAAAGTATAACTAGATTTTTTAAATATCTAATGTTCAAGTCCAACATATTTAGATTTGTCACAAAATAAAAGAGATTTTATTGTGAATACACAAAAACAATCTTAATTATGACAATACTACATTAAGGGCAATAGTGCACATATTTTTTATAAAAAGTATTAAAAAAATCAGAGTTTAGTCTTTTTTTTTCATTGTCAAATATGTATGTCTATCTATTATATCTATCCAGCTTACAATATAGTATATAGTAAAAAAAGAAGTAAACTTAATAACAATATAATTTATTTACACTACATTACATTACTACAGAGATATATAAATTATTATTTTAAGAAGCCTTCCTGTTTCAGTTCATCTCTAATTTTTACTTGTACATTTTCTGGTAAAGATTTCAACTCATTATTTATATATTTATGAAGATCCATTAATGGTTTATAATGAAGATGAACGATCTGTGACCCAGCCAGCATTGATAATAAAGCGGCCGTCGAAAAACACAAGTACTGACTCCAAGTTACACCAGCTGGCATTTTAAACTGCTGAATATTTCCTTATTTTTTCTTCAACTATATCCTTAGCTTGTCGTTTCTTAAAAGTATTATAAAAGTTAATTTCTCCAACTTTCCAATTTATCATAGAAAATTCTAATGTTGCGCCTAATACAAAGAACATAGGTAGAAACCTATACATTCCAAAAGTTTTCTTTCCTGGCCATTTGTTCACCACTTTATGTATCCAACCAATTCTCATTTCAACTGTGAAAACTGTGGAACTACATTCAGTACATCGTTATGATAAAAGTATTTATGAGAAAATATTTCTTAATATTAGATAACTTCTAGGACACAGCTGGTTTATTTTTGTAACCTCAAAAAATTATTATGAAATGTCATTTGTCATAATTCATAAAGATAAGAAACTCTCGACGTCAAAATTCCAAACATTACAATAATTTTGATTTACAAATTATATTAATAGCTTTTAAAAAGAAAGTAAAATAATACTTATCACATGTTTCGATTATATCTGTTTCACATTAACTTTATTGTTTAATATATTTGAATTGTTTACTGTAGCTAGAAAATTTATTTAAAAATTTATTAAAATTATTGAATAGATTTCTTTTCTGTATATGATTGTAATAGTAATATTTTTTTTTAAAGAAAGCAAACTTTATTTATATTAGGTACATTAACGCAAGAGAAAAAACTCGACTGTCAATCGGAAAGCTGTATGGCTTTAAAATTTTCATCTTTGCCAATTGCCTGTCATGAAAAACATTGCAACATTTAAATATTAAATTTCAAATGTTGAATTTGAAACTTTAAAAACTATTTTAACTAGTGACTAAATTACATTAAACATAATAAATACAGTGAATATTTATTAGGTGTTAAGTGATAACTGATATAAATATAGTAGATATCACTTTTAAAATACATGAATGTTGAAACAGCAAAAACCTAATATTTAGTATTTGAGTCACTCTTTTCTTCGAAAACTTGATTATAGAATAATCTGGAAAAAGAAACTTCACATGTATGCTAATGAAGAATTAAAAACAACATACGATAAAGATTTTTTTGAACGTGTGACGCCGGTAAAATTAACAGAATGTAGTGGTTTGAAATTATATGCTGAAACTTGGGGTTTGATTACTGACTATTATTTGGAATCAGTGAAGATAAATTGTTATAAACCCAACGAAGTATCTTCAACGGCGATTCTCAAAATTGCAGATAGATCAGGACAAACAACTTGTATTGTTAAAGGAGAAAGTATAGGCTCATTATTTGGGCTAACTAAAGAAGAGTGGATGGAAATTGAGAGATTGTGTGGGTGTGGAAAGCAACTGTTTTATAGAAATTTTAAAGATGGTCTGAGTAAAAACTTTAGTTGTGAACAAAAACTTTTTTACAACTTTTGTATGACTAACCAGATAGAAGATGCATTGATTGCCATATTTTTTAGAGTTAATAACACCAGAAATAAAGATAAAGATGATGTTATGCTAAATATTTTACAATTGAGACGGAATAGTGGTTTTCTACTAGATTTATATATCAATAATTTAAATAAATTCTGAAATTTTTAAAAATCTATTTATAAATTATATACTATTTTATAAAATGTTTAATTTCTGAGCCCTAAATCATAATTTTAATAAATTTTAAGTGTGGATACATTTTATTCTTTATATAATTAAAAATTATCAATCCGGTGAAGTTATAGCAATTTTATAGTTTTGCACTGTCTATAAATGCAACTTTACAAAAACATGTATTTCAGTAAAAAAAAAATGTCTTTATTTTATTTTATCCTAGCTTTTTCTAAGGGTCCTTTAACTCCAGATTTTTTAAATTCACTTGGGAACAAAATAATGTTAATAAATTATGGAGATGATAGATTGTAATATAATTTGAGCAGGTGGGAATGGGCATAGGCTCCATAGTATGTCACTAACAAATTGTCAACAACTTGTTTCTTAACTTTTATTTTCACTAAAATACTTAAATGTAATTCTACTGTTTGTGGCGTTTCTATGTAAGAGAGATATCACTCATAAAACTCTTGATATTAATTCGAGGAACCTTAATATTAAATAGACATTCACACCTTTTACACAGAAACATCCTTGCAAGACGTGAACCCACTTGTATTTTCCTGTCGGTACCTGACATCTGGGGGCAGGTAGTGCCCCCGCCAAGATTAATACTTCGTCGTTTGTTAAATCTCATAATTTGGGTTTGAATTATACGAATAAAGGATCTCAGGATATGATGTCAAACATATAGTTTTAAATGAATTAATTTATAATTTTATATGTACATATAAAACCCAATGTCGATCACATCGGACAATCGTCAAACTTAATAGACTACGACCGAAAGTAGGTACCGCTACTTTTACATGGATGTAAGGTGAAAAAGTTATTCACTTTTATACAATAGTTCTTGTACTAACAAAACACTAAGCCAAAATATTTTGACTAATGTGTAGAGTTAGGGCCTGTAGTTTAAAGCTTGTTTCTACATGAGACCTAGGTACAAGAGTTTGAAAGTGTGAACCATATGGTCTCGTATTCGAAACAATTGATATGAAAATGTTTTTCGTGGGATTCGGTATTCTATAATTGTCTGAAACGAGTGAGCGTTGAAGTCTTTTATTTATGTAAATAAATTCCTTTACCGATGTACTTTCATTAAGCACAGCACAATAAGCTAAATAATGCACACAATAAGCTAAAAAAAAAATATGAAAAATATTACGAACAGATCATAAAAGATTAAGATTTAAAGTAATTTCGAATAATTTGGTTTGGAATAATACTGGAAATATAGCTGCAATCATGATTATAAACATTCGTGAGAGAAAGGTTATGATTAAATGAATTAAAATATTATCTGAGTTGTTATAATCTTGTTGCAATATCTCAATCAGCGTAGGAAGTAACCTGTGTTTGGGTAGAAGTCTAAAACCTATAGTGGGCGTTGACATCGAACTGGTGCCTACAGTATTTTTGCTATGAGAAATAAAGTTATATTGTGACTTAAGCTGCGTCGTGTTATAAGCTACGAATAAGCAGTAGGCTTTGCACCAGCACACAGAGCGCACGTGGTCGAACGTTTGAATGAAGTGCGCGAGCTCTTAAGCCAACGAGTGTAGCTGCAGCGATCAAATAACAAACACACGAACAGACATGGAAGTGGCCGGTCAATGGCGTCGGGAGTGGGCTGGAACCGCCGAATACGGAAAGGTACGGCCATTTACATTGATCATATTTTAATAAACAAATATATAACGCAATTTATTTGCATAGTTTTTTGTAAGTAATGTAGAAAAACATTTATAATAGAAGATTTTAGGTTATAGAACTGTAAATATCTTTAATATTTGATCCATATGACATGGATTATGACATTATGTTTGTAAGCGGTCATTGCCAAAATTATAAACTTGTCATTTCCTTATATAGTTTAAAAACTCGGAGCGACTGAGTCGCCACATCAAGTTTAGTTGACGAACTAAAGTGAATCATTCCAATTCCAACTGGTACTTTAATTCCACGGGCATGTTTATTCTTATTTGAACCTTTGTTTCTTTATGTGAAAAAATACAAAAATCTATTTAAAGCTTGCGTCATTTTATTCTGGTTTCAGATCTCACCAACTTTTTTTTGTTTCGTTAATGCTAAAATATATTTGAATATATAATAAACAATTGTTAAGTGTGAAACTTATCTACGTATGTCTTAATTTACTGGTACTTTAAATGTTTAAATGCTAAATACAATAACATTTTCGTGAATGTTGAAATTTGTTTATCAATGAACCTTGCTACGTTATTATTTATTGTGATGTTAACCTCATGTTCGATCGCAGGACCATTCCTGTCATGCATACAAATATAACAATACTCACTTCAAAATATACATATAATAACAATAACATATGTCAATTCTGAGAGTTGCATAATTTAATTAAATTGCTATTATAAGTGCAATTTAAAATCACGATGGGTCATTTAAAAAAGGTTAATTGTTACTTTAAGCCATTTAAAATTATTTAATAGTTAAATTGTTGGTTCCGTTTTAGCTGATTTTTTAATTCAACTTGTAATATTTTCAATTATAGATTTTTACAAGTTACAATATAACACACATACTTTCTAAATCTAGTAATTGTACTGGATAATTATTGCACAGGATACTCTAGTAAGATATCCAGGATAACCGAGTACGCTCAAACCATCCTTGACTTTCTACAAAATATATTATATTGTATTGTAACGTGTATGTTATCTATATATAAATTAAAAGATAAATTGTAGCTTAAATCCTAAGTTGACATAGGATGCTTGCAGTCACTATTTGTTTAAATTTTTACGGAAAAACATAAGAACTGGTCTTGAATTCAACGGAAGTTGGTAATGGAGTCGCTTTTATGACACAAGTCTTTAAGAGACTATATAAAGTTATATCAATTTAATTCAGTTCATTGTCTCGGTTTTTTATAAAAGTAAGTAAAAGTTAAGTACATACTAACTAATCTATTCTTAAGTTTTTTATCGTGTGTTTTAATAAAACAAAGTACAAAAAATTAAAGTACTTACAATATTAAAGACCTTAGTCCTTAATATTGTAAGTATTAAAAAAAATAATGTCAAAAATAATTTAGTTTAAATGCATACTTAAAAATAATTATAAGGTTATGATTTGTTGTCAGAAGCTTACATCTGACCACGGTAGATTTAGCTCTTCTGCCAGTCAAAGATGGAATAAAGAAGCCTAAAGAACCTAAGCAATAGTATTTTATCGATCTCATACCAAAAAAATTAAATTCAATCAAAAGGCATTACTTCGACTTGTTATAAATGTTTTCTATATCTGACATGTGTAAAGAAGATTAAAATAGTTCACTTACTCTCATTTCGTAAACAGTATATCCACATAATATGATTGATACACATAATATGAACGAAGGGAGAAATATTGAGATACAAATATTTTAAAAACACAAAGCATTCTTTGAAAAAAAAATCCTCAACTAAGTTATCAAATTGTATTTTACAAATTAATATTTAACAATGAATATAGAGTTCGTTCAACTTAAATAAGATTCTGTATAATTCTAACCTCCATCTTAGAGATGTTCATACATAAGTAAAATTATTTGTTATAGAGAAAGTGCTAGACGTAAGGAAGTACAAGCTTCATTATTTTCCTACGCATTAGAAAATGATCGGTTTGTATGGAATTCACATACTTCCTTGAGACTTTTTCTAGACTTTCACTATGCAGACTAATGCGAAATACTTTAGTAACTTACACACCTATCATTATATTTTCTCTAAAATTGCATATTAGTCGCGATAATCATACTTTATTAAATGATTTCCGAAAAATATACGGTAATTCCGAAAGGAAAAAGCATTCGCCTGTTCTAGAAAAAAAATACGTCATATTTAAATTTATGACAATATGAATCACGTAGTCCTTAACTCTTCCGACCGGTTAATAAGTAAAAACCAAAAATGATTAGCATTTTTCGCATGACATACATATTTAATATAAATGTACACTTCTATACTAATATTATAAGGCGAAAAAGTTTGTTTGTTTAAACGCACTAATCTTCGAAAAGATGGATTTAAAAATTCTTTTTAATTATTATACACTTTAGGAAGGCTATAGACTATCACACATTATGCATCTGCTCTTAGTTATCCTAATTGTAATTATAATTCTTCGTCTTCGGATGAAACTGCGAGTAAAAATTTGTTATAAATAATCTTATAAATAATAATACAACCGTTGATTATAACCTTTTGAATTTTTTTAACTTATTAATTGTTCGTAAATTGGGCAGTTCTTTCTAATTGTTTTTATATTTAAAATAACCGTTTCATTTATGAATATTCTTGTGTTATCGGAAAAAAAATCATATATTAATAGAAATATATTTTTTTTTGTATATCTTTGTACAAAAAAAACCCCTGAACTCACATGCAATAGTTTATATAGTTTTCGGTTTATTTTTCCACATAAAGAACAAGATCTTCAGGACGGATCTTGATAACATTTGGTTATAAAGAGGATACTTTTTAATCAAAAAAAAAATACTTTGGGTGCAAAATTGATTTGGACTATAATTACAATACAACTATTGATCTGATGTTGTGTCGATTTATACTGTAAATCATCAATCGAATGATTATTACTATAGTAATTTACTCATTTACATAGAAAAATATAAAACTCTTATCGAACTTTAATGAACACACACTAAAAAGACTATATAGATTTTAGTAAATGAAATTTCTAATACTAATATTAGAGATTGTTTGTTTATTTGAAATAGCTACTTACGTGTGAATGATGACTACTTTTCGTAACTACTGAAATGATTTGAAAAAGTAATTCTGACTTTGATAGGTATGTTCATAAGGCTATCATTAAACTACTGCTTCTAATTATCTTAATAAACTTAACAAATAAAATCGTTCGTCCGCGGGTGGAACCGCGATCAACGGCTAGTAAGATATAATATATGTTATTATCACTCAAAAAGACGGCGGCAACAGCTATATATAAGCCTATGCTAGCTTAATGATATTAACTTCTTTAGAGTCAAATCCCAAACAATTTTTTTTTTTAAGCAATGAGGTATATGAGCAATTTTAGTTTGTCTTATAACTGAAGATAGCATTTAACTATTTTATTTGGTTATAAATATATATAATTCAATTATAAGTTTATACAATACTAGCTTTGTATTCTAGATCTTTGTATTCTTTTTTTTGATCTTTGTATTCTAGCTTTGTATTCTAGATTTGATCTTTGGATTCTAGAAAGTGATGTATTTGTAGTTGATACGGCAAGATGTTTAATGCACCGTATTCTATGGGTGTTTGCAACAATTTTAGATGGTATAAAACACCCACTTCTGGTTACCGGGGGACGATAAGATGAATGTATTTCATTTATCAGATACGTTCATAAAAAAAAATTACACTCGGCGACCTTTGGATGTCCAAAGAACCAATTCCGGTTATCGGAGGAGGTCCAAATTGTTGCTATTCATCTCCTGTCATCAAGAGCTTTCGATTGACGTATTGTACGTGTCGAAACGACGTTTAATTGAGTTTCAGTGACGCGACATCACAGACAAGCAAACTGACTAACTGACAGAATAGATATATTATATAATTAGATTTGCTTCAGACGAACTAGGTATACATTATAATGAATTTCATAATAAAAAATCGAAAGTTCATTTCACCTGAAAATATACATCGAAGTTTAAAAGGTGTTTAAACATGTCTCTGTATCTTTGTGTATGTGTGCGTATGTGTGTGTTTGTTGTGAGATGTGTTATATATTCAGTAAAGTTATAGTATTGTAATTAAAAAAATTCTTCAAATAAATATTTCTACATATTAACCGATGCGGAATTTTGTACTGAATCTAAAAACCAACACTCATGACGAGCCAAAACTTTCCCTAGAAGTTATAAGGGAAAAACTGCAAATTAAAATAAAAAATATTTGTTGAATAAACGACAAGTTTCACGATTAACTATAAGCTTAATGCTATTATTAAATTAATATTCTCATATTAATTTAACCCATTTATTTTTGTCTTTATTTTATATAAACTCAAAATAAGAATTTTAAAAAAACAACGAACCTATTAAAAAAACAATATAAATTACCACATTTTATAAATAAATCTTTTTGTAGGAAACATTCTAAAAAAAGTTAAAAAGAGATTTAAATATGAGGAAACACTTTTGACTTAATGTATCATTTACATAGGAAATTAAAAACGGATAAATAAATTTTTATATTTTTGTCTTTATATCAAAAACCTTACCATAAAAAATTGTGACTGAGAAATAATATTCTTTATTTTCGCCGTCAAATTTAATTAATTTAATTTTGTTATTGTTTTAAGAACTAGTTTGCAATCGGTTTTGTGAAGGGCATAATTTGTATTTTTAGAATTTCAAAGTCATATACTGCATTTAATATGAAGTTAAACATCTTTATTAAATTAAGTACAATACAAATATTGCTTGAAGGTTTTGTTGAGCTCGTGTCATTTTTGTGTGCAATATCCCGGAAATCCTGTGTAGAGGCCGTTTCGAGGCTTCGTTACGACTATTGTATATATATATATATATATATATATATATATATATATATATATATATATATATATATATATAGCTAAAGTATATTAAGTTTAAAAGGTACCTGATAATGCAATACAGTAATTTTTTTCTATACATAAAAGTTAAGCCCCTGCCTGTATATATGAACGTAATAAATTCAAAAATGTTATACGGTTTTCTCATATCACAATGGGTTTCTTGAGAAAGTCACATAATTCATAATAGTTTTATGTAAATTAACAAATTTATAACAATTATTACAGAAAAAGTTTCCAAAAACTTACCTAAATAAATAAATAATACAATTAAAATATTTTTAGTAGAATTAACATAATAATATGCAGGCATAGCTGCAGGTAAAAGCTAGTTCTAATATAAATCAACTAATCTCAAGATTGTATTATAAAATATTCATAACGTGAATGTTACCGTTTGTCAGATATATCTAGTAATATATTATGATTGAAATAAAAGATAATTGAAAGCTAAGTTGCTAACATCTACCTACTATTTTTATATGATTTGTCACTAAAATGTATTCTACGTAGGTGTAACTGTTATATGTGATCTAATATATCTCTTCTGACGCACATAAATTTTCCTAAAAGGTTATACATTAATTTATACGATGATTTATATAAAAATACCATTATTATTATCATTTTATTTATATACCATTAATGTTTCCCGTCCAATTCAATATTCTTTATTGTAAGAGGTAATATAATATAAATATACAAAGAAGATAGTATAAAAGGCGGCCTTATTGCCAAAGAGCAATCTCTTCCAGGGTACAGTACATAAAATGGACGTAGATTATATTAATACATAGTTTCATTAAACGTAATTACGAATTGCGATCGAATCCCATTGCGATTCTTATTAAATTCGTCATTTCATTGGACGCACAAGTCAACGACCACGCATTTATGGTTCGCTCTCCACTCATCCGTTTATCGTACATTATAAAGTCACACTACAACAAACCGTTATGCATTATATATACAGCTCTTACGGGAAATCAGTGGGTTGATAGCGACCTTAGTTTGTTTCAGTTTGCATACGGATTACGTCATTATTTCACTGTATTTACATCACCTTGATCCATTAGCGAAACCGGTAACAGACTTTAAAATTACCATAGACTAAAAAGCGCGCCTAAAATATTAATCATTGAAAATATTGGATAACTATTATTTTTATGTTATATTTTCTTATCTCATATCATAATAAAATAAAAATTTTTTGATTATTTTTTTATTAGTTAAATTATTAATTACTTTAAATTAACGGGCTAGTTATAAAATCTTTTATATTTTAGAAATAAACTAAGCCTATGAAAGTTAAACATGATTACTAAAATACCAACTGTTGTCTCAGGTCATTCAAATTTAAATTGGTCCTTGCATTCAAATTAACATTAGTAATAATGAAACGTTTAAAAGTACTTTGAAAATGCTTACAAAAGGAGTTCACATTAAAAACGATTGATATATATCTAAAGCATTAAAATTACTATTTCGAAATAATACATAGGTTATAAATTACATTAAAAAAATATAATTATTTTAACAATTAATAGATATAAATGCTCTTATTACAAAAGTATTATAATTTACAATAAAAATATATTCATCCTAATGGAATGAAAATTCCTAGACATTAAGGGTGAATGGTAAAATATTAATAAGTTTAAATCTATTGTTATAATTAACAATATAACAATTGATTGCTTCTCTAGGGGTCAGTTACGTCGCCATATTTCCCAAGTGACAACTATAAAATAGTAGTCATATAAAATTTTCTACCAGTTAACTTTTGTGAAGGTAAAATATTGTGGTAGGCGTTAATAAAAAAAATACAAGAAGAAAAGACAATACAAATAATAATAAATACTTTATATACTATATGTGCTATATTAAATTAAATGATAACAAATTTACTAATATTTTGGTCTATTTACCGAAATTAGTAATATATCTACAATCTGTCGCTGTGTGCTCTTATTGGTACTGATAATTCAAACATTTTGATTGAATTCAAACTTCGGATAAAATCGATTAATTTTGGCAATTATTTTAATATTTATATTACTTGACCTTATAGACAATATGATCAGTTGTTAGTAGTACGGCGACCAAAAAAGTGAAATGAATCTAGACAGAACGTCAAATATTGTGCAAGCCAGATCAAATTTAGGTTCAAGATTATTAAGTTACTTGCGGTCTCTCATCTCAGTTTACATAACAAGAAAGTCATAAAATTTGGATTTGATATGTGCCAATAAAACTAAATCCCCCGTACTAATAAAAATATTTATACCCAAATATTCTTTTTTTCGACACTTTCACACTTTTGACGTAAATCATATGTGTGAAAGTGACAAAATGGAGAATAAAGTCTACTAGGTATATTTTACTAGTAAGCCAGTTAATGTTATGAATAAAGTATCGGAAATTTTCGTTTTATTTATTTTAAATATTACCAGGTAAAATATAAGGTCACTTTTTTTTCTGTTTCGTAGAAGTTCATAAGTGTTTGTTGTTTGTTGCATGAACTTTAGTCATTACTCATTTGTAAATTGGGTTTTTATCAGTGTGCTTATTTTATTTAATACTCTAATAATTCTTTATCAGACAAAAACTAGTAAGTAATGAATACAAAAGACAAGTTCTATAAACTTTTGTAATTTATTCCAAGTATATTATAACATAATTAATCTTTAATTTAGATCATCGAAGGCGGAGTAACACGTCGTGTAGCGCGGGCGATGGAGGTGCTAAACGCGAGTGCTCCGGGCGCACGCGTGCGTGTCATGCGTGCTGCCTACCACTCCTCAACAGGCCCCGGCGCACCCACCGCCTCGTACTTGATGCAGTCTTCCAGACAAGTAACTACTATGTACTACTCTAACAGAAGTAGACGATTTTGTTTATATATATGTTTTATAAATATAACGTCTGTCATGACGTCGCTGGGACGTACTCTCAGATATTACTCTCGTTAGAGATTAGTATATTCCTTCGTCTCGCTCCTCAAAACACTATTATCATCGTACATCAGACATAAGTAGACTAAGAATATTTTTCATAACGATCTAGAAATGTTCATATCACATCTTGTTTAGAGAGATATACGTCACACGCTATATGCGGTCACATGATAGATAAAATATTAGATTTTTTAAAAATGAAATTAAATAATATAATTATAACAAGCATGAAAGTGTGATTATCGATGATAATAGTATATTTAACACTGATAGAAAAAAAATGTGTTTAGTTTTCGTTTAGTCTCTACCCTTATTTTTTTTCTCTTTATTTCTACCCTTATTATTAAGATGTTTGACGTCAAGATTCTAATAATACCATTTTTTACAGGTTTTATCGTCAGGTTATAATTTCTTAGAACCGTCATCTTTGCCCACAAAACCACTGGAAATATCGTCATTACCACTAGATATGTCACCTGACAGTGAAACAGAAAACTACAAAGTAACGGAACCAGATGACTTCGACATTTCCGAACCGTCAAAATGGAGGGCATCAACTGGAAAAAATTCAATTCGAATGCCTAGTGAAGAATCTTCTTCCACAGATAATGCAAGTATAATTGACCTTGATTCGAGGTCTAGCAGTAGAAATAATATTAGAAGCTTAAATGGTAAACATGATATTAACAGAATTAATTGCAACAAGAGGGTGTCTCCATTATTGGACGCGCCAACAGCATTGAGTACACTTAAATATACGTCCTTATTAAACGCTAGTGATGACTGGAATAACAGAAGGAAAAGCTACAGCTTCGAAGACACAGATCCTTTAAATAAGAGCATATCTCCTGGAATTAATTTAAGCATAGAATCCTCTACAGACAGTGGAATTTGCAAATCTACAGAAATTTTCCAAGACAATTCAATGATATTGAAGAATAAAGAAAAGGATAAAAATAATTCAGAATTCACTTTTAAAGATTGGCTTTCAAAAAACAGAGAGTATTCATATAAAGATATAAAAATGTCACCTCCTAAAATTGTTCACGTTGAGCCAAAAGAGAATAACATAACACTTCAGTCTACTGGCAAAGTGACAATAACATTACCAGTAGATGCATACTCAAGTTATTCAGACTCACAATCAAAATCCAGTGATGATAATGATCGAAGAACAAAAAAGGTAGAGTTTTGTAAAACAGAACTCCATTTTGCAGCAGATACAGGAACTGTGAATATTATTGCTACAGATGAAAAACCTCCACCCTCTAACGATTTCCGAAGACGAAGAAGTGCATTTGTGCCTCTTAAGGAAAAAAGTGATAGATTAATAACACTATTTGGCGAAAAACCTGATACATCTGGAATAGATAATTTTGGCATTTCGAATTGTAACTTACTTGATACTGAAGAGAATACAGCAGCTACAAAAAGTATTCTCAAAAATAAAATTCCGAAGCCCAAACCATATCTTTTGGGAGAGAACATGGTATTTGGGACTTCAAATAATACGAATGATGATTTTGGTAAAAGTGAAACGGTTCCAAGTGCTGTGTCATTGATTAATAGACAATTGCATGCTGAAAGGCGATATAGTAATGACACAATATCTAGTATAACAAGTGAAACAGAAGCCGGTCCTCTTATAAATACACCAACTAGGAAAATAATCAAAGGTAAGTCCAAATGAAAAAACATGCGGTACTTACGTATTATCTATATATCCCACTATAATTATGTAAATTTTATCGGAATTTGCTCGAACAAATTAAATTAAATTTTATCGGAATTAGCTCGAACAAATTAAATTTAATTTTATCAGAATTTGCTTGATTTGGCGAGAACGCCTCAATTTCGAACTACTCCGAGTTCATGAATAATGGCCTCGGACGAATTCGAAACTACCTGGGCAAAATCAAGTAAAATTTGACGTGAGTACCACCGTCGCGGTGGTACTCACGTCAAATTCTATTAATTTATTATATAGTCAATGATATCTATAGAAATTATGGATTATTGTTTACGTATTAACACTACTGCAGCAAATTAAGATAGATTACATTTAATTACAGTAAATTAAGATAGATAGAAACAGGTTAGATCCACTCTTGTTTTTTAGGTAAAATATTTTACCCCTAAAAAAAACATTTTGTTGTATTTGGCAAACACAAACAAAGCATTTACCACAATTTTTGATGTGGTGGTGTTAATTAAGTACCAGAAATCATTTTTCATTCTAAAATGTTATAAGTAGCATTAATTTTACTTACTTAATATCACTATCACTCATATTTCTTAAAGGGTATAATATCTTGTTACTTGCCGTCTTGACATACTTCTTTCTTCTCGTCTATATTCATCAACATTTTCATACATATTCGTCGTTACAAACTGCTTTGCAGCCAGTTAAGATTAGGGGCTCCATACGAACCCGACGAACATTCATTTCAATATAAAAGTTATTATACCTACTATAATTACTATAGTATTATTATGGAATACCAGAGTCTATTTTTCTTATTTTAGATCCACAATTACGAGGCAGCTCAAATCAAAGGCATAATCACATCGAGTCATTTAAATATAGTTCAAAAATAAATAATTCAAAACCAGCTGTTTCACCAACTCCAAGCAGAAGTAAGATAAGAGAATTACGTGGGAGTGATTTAGCTTATTTTGGGATTCCGAACGACGAAAACATACCACTTACAAGCAATGAAGATAATTTACTAGAGGAAATACTCCACTCTGTGAAATTAGTTCAAAAAATATCTAACAGCGTTTGCAACAGTGAAGCAGAATCTGATGATGGTCATGAATATCAAAATATTTCTTTAAAAACCTTCAAAATGGCGCCGGTTCCTAAACCGAGAACTAAATATAGTGATCAAAACGATACCGACAATATATTACAACCAATAACAGAGCAAGATGCAGATATAGAAGTTCCTTCTAAAATAAACAGAAAAACTATTAATAACTCTGGAGATCTCGCAAGTTTTCGAAAAGATAATGAAAATTCTAGACATGTTAAAGTTAACTTACAGAGTCATGTTAGAAAAACTTCAATGGATGATAATTCTTTGCAAAGGTATGTAACAAAACAAATTTTATTCCTTTATATCTTTTTAATTGTGAATCAATATCAGTGATCACCTGTGTACTTAAACTAGAAGTGTCAGGGGGACCTACTTAGCCATACTTACTTATCAAAATAAACCCTGAAAGAACAATTTCCAATTTAAAAGTTAATGCTAGGGTTCCCCTAGGGTTTAGGGTTCCAGATACACCCTGGTCTGAGAAGAATATACGTGTAAAAAAGGTATTATTAAATTTTAATGTTTTTTTTTAGACGGAAAGAATATAATTCTTTGAAAAAAGTGAAACAAGCTAAAGATGAACAGGTAGAGATTTCAAGAAAAATATCGGAAAAAGAAGTTAAGAAGTCTGAGTCGCCTCTATACGTTAATCTAGATTCGAAAAACAACTCTGGTGCAAGAAAAACTTGTCGCGACTTACCTTGTAAGCAGAAAAGTGATAAAACTACATATACTGAATCTAGAAGTCATAAAGAACACTCTTTGAAACGAAATGACCGTATTGACAAAAATAAAGAAAACCGCTACTTAGAAAACGAAGGGAAGCAAGCCATAAAACTTGAAAATCAATCACCATTGGTCAAAAAACGTGCACAGAGACGCACTGAGAAACTTTGCACTCCGGATAATCTGCCAGTTTATTCCGCTAAGCAACACTTATCAATTGATAAAAAAGTTGAAAGAATAAATGATGATAAATATAAAAATACTAACGAATCTTTAAAGAAAAACGGTATCCAGAACTCGTCAAAAAAGATAACAGCGGTATCTAGTATTGATAACCATAACGAATCAGTCCACAATTTCTCTAAAAAAGATACACTAAGAATTCCTAAAGCTATTGATACTAATCATAATCGCCATATTGATGGCACAAATGACAAAAAAACTTCAAAATCCAACCGAAATACATTAAACTCTCAACATTCTTTAAAATCAAATCAAATAAAGTTTGATAAACCGGTCAAAACTCGCAGCAAATACGTAATAAATTACGATGATAAGAACGGTACGGTTTCATCAGTTTGCAAAATCAAATCCGGACCTGTTACGTATAAACGAAAAATGATCTCAATCGATAATATTGATCATAAACCAAACAAAGGTTTAAACAAAATTGCTTTGCGTAAGTAATGTGCATGTTATAATATATTAAAAGCGATAGATAAGTTAAACCTGAAAACATTTCAGTAAATCCCGGTCAATGGATAACAAACGAGCAACAATACCATAATAAAAGGAAGTCACCACAAGAACAAAGATCTTGCCAACTACTATAAATTATTAGGTCCGCCACTGTGGACGGCGGGTGGAGCTGAGAGAAGCATTGTTTCTGAATGAGAATGAGAAAAGGTGATAGCAGAGTAAACAGTGGCTATAATTTTAAGCCTAATAAGAACACGCGCGCGCGATTTCAAAACTTTCCACATGTTAAGTCTATGGGACACATTTTGACCATATAATAAAAAACTACAATCACAAATGTCACCAAAAAACTTCAGTCACTGTCCTCAACAACTCCGCCAATTTTCGACATCCTACCGTTATTTATCTAGGAAAAGTAGCATAAGTAACGAAACACACTTTTGATCAGTAAGAGCTTCACTTCGGTCAGCTCAATAAGAATATGTGCTGTATGTATGTTTCCTCAGAGGTATTCGTATGAATAGATAGTAAGATGATCTCACAAGAGTTCATATTGAATACAATAATGCCGTCTAACATTGCTATAAAACAATATTAATAAAATTAAAATATTTCATAACTATTTTGAAGTTTTTATTTCATTATACAGTTGTTAAGGGGTCTTTATCGCACTGACTTACTAAAACCTCAACTCGGTTGTCCAAATCACTTTGAAGGTAAGAAGAAAATTGTTTTAAAAATCCTCGTTCCGAATCTGAGTGATTTGTAAGAATAACTGATATTCCTCTCTGAGCAGCGTCCAGAACATCGTGATGAAGCATTTCACCTGAAAATGTAGTTGTGCTCAATCTAACCATTCTGTTGCAACAAAAAGTAACGTGCGTATTTCCGGTCTGCTCTTGTCATTGTAATGTAACGCGCTGGTTGCTAACCAACTTTTGATGTTCTAAGGTAACATAGAGTAAAGCGTATGTTCGCTCGCTTGATAGACCATTTTTAAGTAAAAATGCAGAGATGATTTTTTTTTTTTGAAAAAGTATAGCAGTAATAACATTTTGTGACACCCGTCACTCGAGCAATTTTATTACCTCACTCGAGTCGCATATTGCAATTACTTATATACTTATAGTTACCTACAATCAAATCAAACCTAAACGACAAAATCAACTCGATTCGGTAACTTCAGTGAGAAGCGACTCGAAGAGTTTTTTTTCACTCGAGTTCGAGTTTGACACATTAATTTGAGTCACTCGAGTAAAAAAGAGGGCTCGAGTTGCATCACTAAAGTAAAGATATTTATGTCTATAAATCTCTTATGCTCTCAAGCGCCATGTTTTATATTTTTGTAAACATACCTGTCAAAAATAAGTCCGCATCACCAACTTTTTTCAACACAGAACCTCCTGATCCAGCACACAGAGCAACTTTACTTATATTATCTGCGAGTGATTTTCCTTTTCCAATTGCTAACCGAACGTGTTTTAGTCCGGTGACATTCTTTATATAAACAATAGCATCAGATAAGCTAACTCTTTCATTAATATTAAGAATGCTAAAAGGAAAATTATTCATTTAATATACAAGAATAAAATTGGTATTGCAAATTTTTATAAGAATATATGTCTTACCGTCCAGCCCCCGTATTGGGATCTTCCCCAGTTATAATAGGAACTAATTCTGAATATGGAAACGCTGACGCCAACCAATCATTAACCCCACCTTTTACAGAGTCCCAACTGGTGTGGGGAGAAAATAGAGAAATCCTATTTTCAAGCAACAGAGATACAATTCGTTCTTTCCAAGCACTGAAAATTTTATTTAGAATTTTTATAAAAGAAGATGTTTTGATGATTGATTTGATGGTAAAAATAGAATTAAGAGTAGACGATAACGTTTTTCTTTACTTATTTTGTCTTTGTTAAAACATGCCAGCCTTCTTGTACTAAGATTTAAATTCCAAATAAACTATTAAAAACAATTTATAAATTAGCCAATCCTTCCTCTAAGGTTATAGTACTTACCTTTGTACAACTGATTTTAGAGGTGCAAATATTGGTGGATGGTAGGATATTATCATTTCACAATTTTTTTCTTTGGCCTCTAGAGCCACATCTTCTGTTAAATCGTTGGTCAATAAGATTTTCGATATATTTCTACGAAAGAAAAAGATATATATTGTATATAAATGCCATCACTTATAAGTTTGTCCTTCACAAACTCTTGTGGGTAAGAATAATTTGGTTAGGAAGAAAGATGTCTCTTCAGCTCTTACATTTCCCTAAGCCTAATAAAAGTAATTATAATTCAAAATAGTTTTTTTTACGTATAATTCAACATCTGCTTACATTATTTTAATAAACATTGCATATACATATTTAAATGTCACAATATAAATGACATTATAAATTTATTAAAATGTTCTTCATGAACTAAATAAACATGTTTTAATATATGATATTAACAATTTTATTTCAATTAATTCATTAATAAATTATTCAACATACCTTGGTGTGTATGATTCAACCAATAGTCCAGTGTTGTCCCAACCCTCTGCCAATTTCTTTGGAGCAAATTTCTCTAGAGCAGCTAAGACTTCATTTAGCTTTAAGCCACTCTTTTCACCACTAGACATCTTAAGAGTTTCTGTAGAAAGTTTTCTCATAAAACTAGTTTTGAATAGGAATTGTATCCCAATTTTAACAAACATCAGATATTAACTGTAAAGATGACAAAATGACTCTCAGGATAAACAAGCTAAAGGATATTAATTAAAATTATTGTAATAATATTTACACTTATTCTTAAAAGATATTTATTGCCATGCTCAAAGTAACAATAGTTAAATTTACAATATTTACGTTCTGTTAAAACACTTATGGATATTAATAAAACAAATTCTTAAAATCTACTCTTCATTGTATTTCCATATTTTTATTTCGCCGTCGTCACTACATGATAAAAGTTCTCCATTTCCCGAGGGATTCCACTGCACACAATTTACATCCTGACCATGGGCATTCAATTTTGTACAAACAAGGTCAAATGATGGTGCATTAATATCGGAGTTATCAGCTTCTTTAAATATTCTTATTATATCATCACCACAAGCAGTAGCCAGTAAACCGGTTATAGGACACCAAGTTATGTCATAGATACATCTTGTATGGTACCCTGATAGTGTGCACACACACTTCCATATAGAGTCCTGTTCAGACACTATAACACCCTCTTGATTGTCAGCTTGATATTCCTGCCAGATTTTTACTGTCTTGTCATCACTACAAGTTGCTAATCTTTTGCCAGTCTTATCAAATGTCAAACTCCATACAGTAGATTCATGTGATTGCAGTGTTGCTATACAGCTCCAATCATTATCTAACTGGTCTTCTTTGTACATTTTTACACTGTTGTCATATGATGCTGAAGCCAGCACATCAGAGTTTGGATGCCATGCAACCTATAATTAATAAAGATATGGTAAATATAGTGTTTAATCAATACAGGTCTTCATAAACATATCAACTGTACATACTTTTTTCACATCTTGATTATGTGCATTAAGTACTGCCTCACAGACAAATTCATCATCTCCGGCAACTTCCCAGACCCAGACTGATTTATCTCTGCCACAGGTAGCTAACAAATTACCTGATGGGGACCATGCCACACTTTTCACTTCATTCTCATGGCCTTCTAGAGTTGCATTGCACTCAAATTGACCTGTCAACAGGTAAGTAATGTTAGCTAGATGATAATTTGAGATTCATATATTATATAGCAATCAACTTCTTAGATACACACCACTCTTTTTATCCCATATTGATGTAGTTCCATCAAAGCTTGCTGATGCTAAAAAATTTCCGCATGGAGACCACGCAACTTCTCTGATTGTGCGTTGATGACCATCTACTAACACTGTATTAATAACCCACTTATCTCCTTCTTTACTCCACAGCTTAATGATTTTGTCTTCACCACATGAAGAGAACATATGACCGAGAGGATGCCATGAGACATTCCAAACTATACCTTTGTGGCTAGTTAGGTTTTGTACTAGTTCCAATTTAGCCATTTTATTAGGTTATAGTGTCCGTTTACTAAAACTATAATTTGATATCTTGAAGCGTTTATAAAAAAATTATTACTATACACTTACAAGTGTAAACTTATTAATACTAATTTTATGTATATTACATTAAGGTAGCTTAATAAATAATGAAATATAAATAAAATTACTATCTACTCAGCAGAAGCAATTTTTTTTTTGCATTGGGCCGGTTTGAATTAGAACATATACAAATTTTATTAGAAAATTATCTTACTTACTGTCTAAGGAGCACTAATTAATACTTAATAACTTCGTGGAATATAAAAAATTTCAAAATCAAATAATTGACTGCTTCTGAAATATACTTCGTTTTGAAAGCCGAGTGTTGGCAGCTGTATTATTAATTTAGTGAAGTTGAATCTGTCCCTTTTGTAAAAGTACGATTCGATTATACAACACTAAGGTAAAATAATATGGGTTTACTTATCATAGATAAAACAGTGTAAAAGAAAGTAGACATTATATTATATTGTCATAACAGACGTGAACTTATTCTATCTGTCCGCTTTATTGAATATCCACATGCATGTTTCTGGCCATTGCTCTAAATGATAAGACTAATAAATATTTGTTTATTACTATATTACAAAAAACTATTACAATTGTTCTTAGTGTTTTTTATGTTGTTCTTGTTGTACAATTGTTCTTAGTGTTTTAAAAACGTAAATATGCAACTTATATGTAGTCTTTGTAACATTCATATTAAGATGATAACATGAGACTCGCCTGCTCTTTTGCCCCCTATAGCATATAAATAAAAACTAAAGATTTGGACGCAGATATCTCCCAAGTACATATTTTAATAAAGCAAATCAAATTAAAACAATAAACAAAATATAATAAAAATATAACCAAAAAATTAATGGAATGATGATATTCATAGTACTGTACTGTAGTGCCTCGGGTATGTTTGCGTACGCAGGGGTCGACAGTTTCCCGGCCATTCTCCGCAAAAAAGCAAGCTCACTTTTAAGGCGAGTGCGCGACAGCCGCAACAATGTCTTGAGGGTCATCGCCGATAGTGGGGACTGTCCGCTAGTCGAGCACTTGTGTGACATTACGAAGTCACTTTTAGTTATTAAGTACTAACCATAGTTAATAAGTCTTTATATATTTTTTTACTAACAATTATGGATCTTTTGTAATCTGATTTAATAAACATTTTTATTTTTATTTTTATAGCTTATCGATAATCAAGTGACATCACTAGTATTCATTGACAATTGCGTAGTATTAAATTTATAATTTTATTTATATATAATAAAAAAGCTAAGTTATGAATGTCATAACTCATTACATATTAATAATTACAATTTATGATTATTAGTTAGTCACCGGTGTTAACTTACTGTCCTCCTCTATCACTAGCGTTTAGTGTTATCACTAATAATTTATTTAAACAACAAATTACGGTAATCATATATATGTTCGAATAATAAACTTATGATATATGTTATTTTATAATGGAAGAGTGCAGTGAAACTTCGTCAATTATTAGTCTGCCTGATGAATTAATAACATTAATAGTCTTAAATAATGAACCAAAAGATATAATCAGTTTTGGTTCTACATGTAAACAGTTTTACGAAATAGTAACTAAAAATGAGTACCTTTGGAGAGTAAAATACACTGAAATGTAGGCAACCTTAAATTACGGTAATATTTATTTATATAAATATAAAACAAATATTCTAATGGTTTTTAATAAATATTTTATTCAGTGTACCAAGAAAGATAGTAAAATGTATTCAAAAGAAATGCGGCAATGGGATGCTACAAGAAGTTAAAAATGTTTATAATTTGAAACAAACAATATGCAAAGAACTACTATTAATGTCCCCGAAGTTTTATTCGTAAGTTAAACATTATATTAATTTGTTTTCAGTTTTTGAAATACTTGTCATGAAATATTTTATTTGTCTGTAATTCATTAATATATTATCATTTTTGTGTAGACAAGTAAATCAAGTGTCCTTGGAACATGTACGAAATTTTTTTTTAATTGCTACTGAGAGTAATATCAGCTACTACTATACTATATATATTCTACAAGGTATAGTTCATAAAGGATATAACATGTTAAATAAGTTTGAATGTTATGAGTAAGTAGAATTTTTTATTAAATTGTAAATCTAATATTTATTCCTATTTAGATAATTATTTATGCTTTATAATTAAGTTTTTACATAAAAATAAAAAATATATTATTAGAAAAAAATTGCAATTATATATAATAATATATATGGAACTTACTATTATCCTAAGAATAATCATATTTAGTCTTAAACTAGTAGTCATAAGGATTTACAGGTATGTTCTTTTTTCAGTCCATTATACAGCCTTACAAACATATATTATGCAAAAATTGTGCTTTGTCACTTGATTCATACATTTTTATCATTTAAATGGGTACGGGAATTCAAAAGAGGTAATTTGTCACCACAAATTGTTGTTACATTTTTTTTGCAATGGATTGATTGTAAACAATTACACACTGATGAAGATGTTGATACTAAGGTAAGGATCAATAAATAAATTTTTATTTCACCTAAACTGTTGTGATCACTGATTACTATTATATTTGTAACAAATTTGCGATCCATTTTACCGTGTTTCCGTCATAAATGCTTCAAATGTTATCAACATATTCTGGCAAATTCTGATGATGAAATAGAACAGGAATTGCAAGCCAATGCACACACAAAAATAAAATATTTTTTCTAGAAGCTATCTTTTTATTTGTAGTACCCAATACCTTATTTAATATGATAGCTATTATAGAATCGTCAAAGCATACATTTTATTATTAAAATATCATATGAATTCTGCTGCTGCATTTTTGATAAAGTTTTTTGGCATGTTACCTATAAATAAATATATCTATATATAATTTGTGCACATCAAAAAAAGGTTTGACTTCGCTGATATAAAATAAAATTTAGATGTTTAATAAAATAATTATAGATACAAATGTTAGTGACGAGAGTGAAGAATATTCTGAATGTGGTCCATCCAAACAGACAAGGAGGAAATTTAAAAAAATATACAGAGAGAGAAGTGATGCAAGCCATTACACAAGCTATATATGTGCAAGATAATTTTTCAATATCAGAAGATGTACAATTGGATAATCTGAATATTTGTAAGGTGCAGTGAAAATAATATTTTAAAACAATTTTTTAAAAAATACACAGAGAGCTAGTTAACCTTTTTGGACCTATTTAACTTTTTTAATTAAGACTAAAATATATAAAAGATTTTTTCTTTATTTATTTGATATTAGCTAATCTGAACTGATGCTGAATCAATTTTAAAAAAACTTAACAGATTTGGATAGTGTAACTAGTGTTATTTAAATTTTCTAAAACAATGATTATAATGGCTAACATAGTAATGCTTAATCTATAATAATTCTATACTTATATATATTTTTTTATTTTATAGGTCATTGAAGAAGGTAATGGCATCACAGTTGTATATGGAGCGATTTATCAAGCAGTAGCAAAATATTTTGGTATAAAATGTGACCTTATCGCATTTTCAAACCATTTGTTCCTGGAGTGGCAGGATAACCAGCAACCAAACAAACCACTATATACTATAGATCTTCAAACCGGACAATTGAAGCCTAAACGAACTTGTCCATTTTCAAGAAATGCCAGTTACGGTTATAATGCAGGTTCCTTAATCCACTACTTATTTTCAATGTATATGATAACAAAAGGAACATTCAGAGATTGGTATAATAATTATTATTTTTAATATATTACATTGCCAATTCAAAATTGATTATAATGTTTTATTCTTTCATCCACAGTCAGACACAAAATGCAATACATATTTTGGATTTCCTATCCTACCACGGAAGTCAAAACACACATAATCCATACAAAAATTTCTTCCAGTATCTGTTGGAAAGTATTGATGTACAACCAATTAACCAACCTTTGGAAATGGAGTATGTGAGTACCAAATATATTGAGATTTTAACCATTAAAAATAATACAAAATTTATTTATTTGAAATAAATAAATTTTACATTATTTTGAAATATATAATAATTAATATATTGTTTTAGTTGCACGATTCACAAATACAGACAATATTGGCATTATCACATTTAAATGCAGCTCAAGAAAGTATAACAAACACTGTAAGTATTTAACATTTGGTAACAATTAAGATGTGACTTTCTCAAGGCTCCATGTTAGTTCACAATATTATTGAGCGCAGCTTTCTATGAGAGACTTCTGCATCCTTTACGCAAGCATCAATCAAAAATGATGTAACCGAAAAATTCCAAATTTTGCACACTGATAGACGTCAGTCTTGTGGTGGTTTAAAAAAAATCAAATAGAAAACTGATCTTTACAGTAAAAAAAAATAAAAATAAAAAAAATATTGAGGACAGAATACGTCAACGTTTTGTAAATGCAACTTCGCTTCGCTCATTATGTTAACATACCGAGATTTTGCGAGCGCATTGAGTCAAAATTGAAGTCTTCCTCGCATTCCTAGTTCTTCTGCATATAAATGACATTGGATATTATAAACATTTATTATTAGACAGATGGCAGTACTAGGGAAGGATATTCCTACTTTGTAGGACTTTCTAGGTTAAATGAAAATAAGTATCTATTATGGGGACTTCCCTTAAGATTTGGTTAAAGGCAACTGAATCTTATTACGTTTGTTTCTCCATAGACAGTTTAATTATAATTTATCAATAGATAAACGCCCGGGTAAAAGCTCGTGCGGTAAAAAAAGTCGATCAGCTCTCGCCTTTGTCTATCTCAGCGGATACCCTAATTATTGTTTGAGTTTTCGTGAACTTAGTGCCTTAGTTTTAATTTATTTAGAGTAGTATTCCAGAGAGGTATTTAATGTGGTTTCTGTCATAGATTTTTATTGTAAATTTAATTTATTATGTTATATATAACGTATGTTAAATGTAAAAAAAGAAAAAGCATTTATAAAATTTCGTTTATGCATATTGTATTCTACAGTCAGACACTTTCATCCATTTATTTTAATGAAATATTTTGTTTAGATTGTTCCAAAGAAACACCCCCCTAATGTATTATACGCTGTGGGAATGCTTTGCTACCACGAGGTACACAATTATCTGTGCATAATTCTGGGATGGGAACTGGAAGGCTCCAAAATAATACCACCCATTGAAGGATCTCAACCATGTTACAGGGTCATAGCGATGAACCAATCAGAAAGATATATTGCTCAAGGTAATCAAATAATATTTTGTTTCTATGAACGGAGAATCCTTAAATATTCATCAAATCATTTATTGCAATAGTAATCTTTTAAACTTAAAACCTTATTTTTTTAGTAGTATTTTAAATATAATTGCAGAATATCTGAAACCAGTGACAACTCCATTCCGTATTATGAGTTTTGAGGAAGAAATCGCACGTGACTTTACACATTTTGATGGTTATACCTATGTTCTTAACCAGGAGAAGAAGATGGAATATCCTAATGAGGAAGAAGTCATTGAAGTATACAAGATGAAGACGGTCAGAGCGACTGTACCAGATGTTCAAGAATGAATAATATATTAAGATACTATTGAATTATTTGACTTCCAAAGTTCTCACTTGAAGCCAGACAATTTTGGTCTCTACTTTGATTGCAAAAACTCTGTTTAATTTTTAAGACAAAATTGTAAAGCATAACTTTGTTTTAATATATATATATATTTAATTATGAACCCTTTGTTTTTTTAATTACTTAGAAGCTTTTATGTACCCTGTCCAAACCGAACTAGTGGTTAATCATCCCCACTGCTAATCAAATTTTGTGGGTTCTATTCCCACAAATGAATCTCTGTGTGATCCATAGTTTTACAGAAGTTGTATTAAAAACATAGTAGGCTTATCTAGGCCTACCACCTGGTAGTATTATTTGTAAAAACATAGTAACTTAATTTAGTAATAATTAGTGTTAAATGAGAAATTGACAAATATGGATAGTTACCGAACAGGATGAAAGCCTGTAAATTGCAATGCCCTCGACCATGCTCTATCTGAATCACAGGATTTCAGCGACAATGGGTGGTGCGATTGACTAAACCTAGGTCTCCATAACTGTGTCGTATGTAAAGAGAATCGTTACTACACGGCAAGAAGAGTACGCCGCCATTTAATTAGATGATTAACTACTCATCCGTCCGTCCGACCGACCGTCCATATTAATTGATCTCATGTCAAAAATGTTTGATATTCATGCACAGAAACCAGAAGGCAGCACCAAGCTGGCTTATAAGGCTAGCCAACTGCACCCCGTGGAAGCCTTTGTAATATCGAGAGAAACCGGCTTTGCTTTTCCGAACCGCCTGCCTACATATAATTAGCAGCGTTGGCAAGACGGCCTTTCTTGGCCACAAGCTGCATATTGCAATAACGATAGATCTACGGGTCTTATTCACGTCGAAATTGCGTAGAGTTTTTGAACCTCTTTTTTTTTGGGGAACTCGGATTTTCCTCATTGCCACCGAACTACCAAGAAAACCTCAAGTTGTCGCGCTACCAGCAGCTAAACGTGAAGACAGCAGAAGTTCGCCTCTACTGCTTTAGTTAGTTCTGTCGCTATTCGGCAAATATGGTCAGAATCAGCCTATAACAGCGCTTTTATATAGTCTTATCTCGAATGTCTATGGCTTTACGCTAACTAGAGTTACGATGTGTTGTCTGGTTAGCATGTGTGGGGCACCGTTATAAGGTACTCTCCAGCGGACGGAGATGACTCATACTAATATTAATTTAGTTGTGTATTTAAACAATATACTATAATATAGGAGTTACTAGATCTATATGTAAGACTCGAAGAAAAGGCAGTATGTAAAAAGTCTGCCCCTGTAGGAAAAAAGAATAAAGTATTTTTGTACAATTGTCAATGTCAAACTAAATCAAAGTAAACGCCAAATGGCAATTGGCAAGGTATCTGTCGATACCTGATTGTTAGCCCTATTTTTTAAATATAAAAAGTAAAAACTAACTTTTTCTTCAAATATTAATCAGGATTACCTTTCTTTTCCATTTACATCTCAATTATCAATTAATAACGAAAACTCAAAGTTTAATCGATTATGACTAAAATGGCCGAGGAGCAATGGCGTTCTGTGGTACTTAGACGCAATCGACCCGGTTCTTCAGCAAAGGTAATTAATTTAATTTAAACAAAAATAAACCTAACTTCTCTATATGTTATAGAATCAATTTTACAGGACTTTAGACGCTGGCCAGATGAGCCTTTTGAAGAAATGGATAGCACTTTAGCAGTGCAACAATTCATACAACAAACAATAAGACGAGATCCTGCAAATTTGGAAGCTATTCTTAAAATACCGGAGGCACAGGATGATGGAGTATGGAAGTATGAACATTTGAGGTAAATATTTGCTTTAAATTGTTTTGTAGCATGTTACTTTTTGTAATAAAATGACAAATTTTTAGACAATTTTGTATGGAGCTAAACGGACTGGCAGTTAGATTGCAAAGTGAATGCAAACCTGAGATATGTACTCAAATGACTGCAACAGAGCAGTGGATATTTTTGTGTGCAGCACATAAAACTCCGAAGGAATGTCCAGCTATTGACTACACAAGACACACACTTGATGGTGCAGCATGTTTGTTAAATAGCAATAAATATTTTCCCAGCAGGTAATTTATATAAGATGTTAAAAAGTACTAAGTAAAATTACAGTAAAAATGTTTTCCTTCATTAACGAAAACTTAGCCAATAATTTGTCACCAGCTGTTATCAACTCTAAAACCTGTCAATTACAACTTTAGGGAATGCTTGCTTTTATAAATTAATAATTCCAATATGATAATTAGTAATAATTTAATTATAGATGAATTTCCTTATTATTTCAGAGTGAGCATAAAAGAATCATCAGTAGCCAAACTCGGCTCGGTGTGTAGAAGAGTGTACAGAATATTTTCTCATGCATATTTCCATCACCGTGCAATATTTGATGCTTTTGAGAAGGAGACCCACTTGTGTAAAAGATTCACATATTTTGTTACAAAATACTCAATTATTTCAAAGGAGATACTTATACTGCCAAAACTTGAGGACGAAACACCTTTAGCTCAGCCAGTAGGAGAGTCAGAAGCTTGAGCTATTACTATGGATGACAAATATAAAGTTTTCTTATTTATTACTGATGAATCAAAGCAGTTACTATAAGATTTGAATCATAGGTACTACTTGGTTAATGAAATTAGAATTATGAAACTAATTTTATGTGCAGTAATTGAGTACTTGCAAATCTAAGTTATAAATGTGCTAATTGACAAGGTTACAACATATGATAGGTGTGACAACTTTGGAGACAAACTTTTAAGTTTCTATAGCATTATGCATTAACATGTATATGACACTGTACTAAAATTGTGAAGTACAATTCAAGTGGAGTATTCCAAATCTTATTGTTTGAAATAATTAGTACTTCAAAGGCTGTTAGGTTTTTGTAATTCTAATATCAACAAAGTAGTTTAAATAAAAAGTCAAATGACATACAATATTCTATCTGAATAGAATATTTGAACCAAATGCATAATAATGTTTTGATAAATGACAAACACATAAGTATGTGAATTTTGCAAAAGTATAACATTTCTTGTAGTATGTAACAATATTGTGTTATTTTTTAACATATAATTATACTTTTGCCATACTCTGTGTATATGATGTATTAAAGAAAATATAACCTGTGTCCCTACATTTTTTTATTCCATTACCTTTTATTGCTAACAATAACAAATTTTTTATCAACACAATATTCAATCATTACTAATATGCATTTTGTAGTGCAAAATTTCATCTAAAATAATGTATATCTCATATAAATCATAATCTACTAAAAAGAAAATGAAAGTCTACAAAAAATTAAATATAATTTATAATTCATGTTTGTAATTCCGATTTCTTATGTTTAAAAGGCTTTTTTGATTTATAAGATGACTGTTGTTTTGAGGTACTAGTTGTTTCCTTTTCCCAGAATTTTCTACCAACTGTAATTTGGTACCTGAAATAAATTAAGTAACAAATAAAATACAGTAGATTAGTTATTTTTTTTCGTCAAATTTTTAAGTTATCTAATTTGAATAGTTAAAAATGATAACTCACCCAAGTTGATTTACATCTGATAACTCTACTGTAGACAATAGTATATAAATAACTGGTATCTGTCGCTTTACTACAATTGTTTCAAGACCATCAATTTTTGGCTCCCAATATTCTTCAACACTAAAAATGTTCATGAATTTATTAATAAATTTAAACAACGTTATGTTATATAAATAATAAGAAAACAACCTTTTGTAAGTTAGTTTTGTTATTTGATGAGGAATAGAAAATTGTCGTTTGACGATCTCAGCACAGGAGATTGCTTTTGCTATAGCTACTCCAACTCCAGTCCAAACAACAGCTGTGGTTGTTTTATCTTCAAGGATACCAGCTGCATGAGATATTAAATTTTGCATTTTGCTACCACCTTTCACCTATTGAAGATGTTTATATCAGTATTAGTTGAATTATTTATTACAATCCGCATTTGTTTGTTTCTCGATATGTTAAAACTTCATTAGGTTACCTGCATCCATAAGAAGTTTTCTGGAATACCCTTAATGGGTATTTTACTTCGTTCCAATTCTTCTTCAACATTTTTACCTTTATAATAATTATCCATTTATTTGGGAATTGTAAATACAATATATTTATATTTTATTCCATTAAGGATTTGCCATTTACCAAATGTCAAATATGAAATTACCCAATTGTTTATAATATTGACAAATGTCACCAGTGATATTTGTGAGTAGTCATAGACATGAATTGCATTTGTCTTCTAGATAATTTGAGTGTATTCACGGATTCATTGAATATTTTTAGGAACCAGATGTTATTGTTAATTAAACAGTTTCTATTGAATAAAAATATTGCGATTAAATATTTCTTTAAATGAAAAATTAAAGAAAATAAAGGATAAACTCTAAAATTATTCTTTCTTTAACATCTAAAACGCACCACCTGGTTGTACTGTTGGAACTCGAACGCACTTTTGCTAGTTGGGATGATGTTATTTTTCTTAAGATACTTGTGTAGTGAGTTACGTCTATCTTATAAAGTTCCATTGATATTGTAGGTATGTAGTGCACTCCATCAGATTAACGACCAGGTATTCAGCTAACTCAGCTCTTCCTCTCTCCTCTCTCCTTCTTACTAATAAAAACGGCCGTGGGCTCCGTAAAATAGTGTCATTGGTATAATTAATGTGACTCATACACACTATCTATCTACAGACTTTTGGTATAATCTCCTCCATTTTATACGATTCAGATAGCTCCTAACATTTATTACCTGGCCAAGATAACAAAACTGCATTAAATTAAACAATTCCGATTCCTCCACCTATTATATAACAGGGGTAAATATAATTATAATTTTTCTGTTCATATAACAGTAAATACACTCAATATCGCGGTATCTGTAGAAAGTTAGGTTGAAACCCAAATTGTACATCTTATGTCTTGAATATTTCGACAAAATTTTTATCAATCAGACTATTCAACATATCTGTTGTAGCAAGTGAAAATGTTATACAATTAGATGGTTCAGTAATATTACCTCTCTTATTTTTAACATTATGGATACGGATATATGTAATACATAGGGAGTAAATATTGTTAACATCTTTGATACGTGAAAACCTGCTTCTGACGTGATGTTTCATGGGGCTGGGGTATCCAGGCGAGGTTTTCATCGAGTATTTTTTTATCATTTATAGTTTATTTTATTTTATTTTTCCTCATATTTCCATTAATTAAATTTTTTTATCTTGACAGCTTCCGTATCCACTTATGAGTCCACTTTAACCTTTATATGTTTGCTATCGTTACTGCTCCCGCTTACGCTTTAGCTACCGCTCCCGATTCCGGTACCGCTACCGATCCCGCTATAATCTTCCTATAATTATGTTTCCTTTTATAACACCACTGGGCATGATTTAATTAGTAAGAACTTTATATAGCTACGTGCTACTCTCACTCCTTTAAGACAAGGGCTGCAAGAAATATTTTCTCAAAATGTATGTTATTTAATAATGTTAATTATAGTTCCTACTATAGTTTTGTTCATTACATATATCAATAAACTAATAATGCATAATTGTAATTGTAAAATCTAAGACGGAAGGTACTTGTTTGGGTTTGCGTAACGTTGAACTTAAAAAGGTTATCAATAATGATATGAAGACTGGAATTAACTCAATAACAGTATCACTTAATGAATCGTAGTAAACAGTTAAAATTATTTTTGTATTAAATATAATTTATGAAAAATGAATATTAACTATATACAAATTTCATTGTACTTTTGTTTATTCATAACAGTAGTTCAATCTAGACAATTTAATATTATAGGCATAGATGAACGATGGATTTGTAATATAAAACATTCTTGCTTGGATTGTTTGAAATTGCCTCAATGTTCTTGGTGTCCTGGAGAAGAGAAGTGTTTTTCAGCCCTTTTGCCTTTTTATGAAGATTATTGTGATAAGGACAAGATTAATCATATTAACTATGGAAGTAAGTCCAATGAAAAATGATAATACTTAAGTACTATATCGTACAAATTACAAAATAGGCGAATTGCAACATTTTTATATTATTTTAGTCAGTTTCTTGACCATTTTGATTTTTTTTTAGTAAAATTTTATTACTTTTAGTGAGTTTAGAAGAAAATTCTGAATGCTTGTGCGCAGGCGATAAAATTGTAAAAAACTGTCAGCCTCCAGAAGGTGCGGGTCCAGAGTGTTCAGGACGAGGATCATGTCTTTGTGGTCGATGTTTTTGCGAACAGAAACCTGATCCCGAGAATCCCAGCAAGGTGTGCCAGATAAAAACTGTTTATAATAAACTATCTGTTATCCAACATAAAAAAAAAAACAAATAAAAGAATGAATGTTTGTTTATTCAATAACTTATTTTGCTAATTAGTAAATTTAATTGGAAAATGCGTTATTATCTCGTACTGTTACACTTATTGATTCATGTGATGTGATGTGGTAAGTGTATTATTAAATATTATTGCTTTAATAATATTTAATAATACACTTGTTATTTTATAAAAAAATATCTGTCATATTTATAATGAAAAAGTCATCACCCACTTGCCCTTGTGCCAATTACTAGAGGTCGGCAAAATATGTCAAATTCTTTCCCGCTCTTTTATTAAACGTCATTTTAGGCTTCCTTGTTTGACATATTTTTTTTACGCATTCCACACTGATTTTTAGGTTCATCTTTAATAATCATACAAAGTCATACTTATTTTCGTAACTTCTTTTTTATCATAATTATCCGGCAGTACTCACCTAATTACTATCGGTATTTCCTCGATTAGTTTCGTACCTTTTTGGGGTCCTTACACATAAGCTCTTAGAATGGCGATAGTAATAACTTAACACGCTTAACATTATGAGGGACAACATATGTGCCACACTTAGTTAAAGAAAGAGACCAGGTTAAAAATCGTTGTTCACATATTTTTGAATATTAATTAAGAAGCAAGAAAATGTAATAAATCACATGACATACTAAAGAAAAGTAATTAATTACTTTATTTCGTCGTAATACTACTGTCACTCATAAGTGGTCCCCCATGACCCCAACGGAACAATTATATGTCGACTACATTGTGCCCCCCATGGTCTAAACTTTAAGACTTAAAAATGAAGGTGAAGTTTGACGTGTTAAGTACAGCCGGTTTATTAGATATAAAATCCTCCTGAAATTTTGTAATTTTACCCCTCAAATACTTATTTTTAATTGTCAATTGCTAATAACCAATAAACATTATTTCGTTGTTCATTTAATATTACTAATCTTATATTATATAAATTTAACTTTTTGTATACCCAGTTAAGTATATAGATATAAAAATATATTATGTTATATGTTATATGCTCTATTTTGCAGGCTATAATGGGGGAATATTGTGAATATGATAATTTCTCATGCAATGGACCGAAGTGCAACGAAGGACCTTATTCAATTCATGATCTGAAGACATACGAAGAAAATTATACTGCTTCTTGGAGTACCTAGCGACAATAGTGAACTATTCAATTTTATTATTTATGAAATACTTCAACCAAAATGTATTGAATATAATAAATAATGAGTCAGTTATTCAAATAGATCTACAATTAAAATGTAAGAAGTTTGTTTTCGTTTCTTTTTTATTCTTGAAACCCAATACTAGTGACTTTTAAAATTTACCTGGTCTCAAATAAATGATTATTATTATTGTTTTTATTATTATGATTTTAGTACTATACGATATATATTTACAAATTTCATCTAAATTTTACTCATATAGTAATACAAAGCAAGACATAACGTAATATTTAGAATTATTATTTATGATATATTAATTGTTGTTTTATTGGGACTATGAGATACCAAACCATTATGTTTATTCGTATATACGTTAATTGTTGTTTTTGCGATGCAGTTAATTAAAAGACCAGCAAAGCTCCTATACATCTGATTACTGTAACGTGTATATACTCCTGAGGTCCGTTAAAATTCACGGGATGGGGACCTCTGTTTGCGACTAAAAATAAGTTCTTGTAGGTATTAAGTTAATAAAAGGTAAAAATAATAAATAGAAAAAAAATTGCATTTCTCGTGTGCTAACTATTTTTTCAGATTTGGGGCCCCTTATGGCTGGGGGCCCGTGGCATTTTGTCGTGTTGATATCCTATTTTTAGGCTACTGTCTGATAACAAACCTGTACGATGAACATCTACAATAAGGTAACCCGCATGCTGCTTTTTTCCTGATTTTTCATATATATGTAAATAAAAAGGACCAATTAAAAAAAAGAAAGTAAAGATAATATAAAAAATTTGTATAATACATTAATATTATACACATTTTTATTTAGAACTTCGATAATATAAAACTCATTACTTTTAATAAATTGGTATTCATATTATAAAACTCTTTAGTTTAATACTATACAAATATCTATAGATCTGTGTGTCAGTGTGTCACAGAGCTTATAACTTGAAAGTTAAGACTAAAGCTTCGATCTCACCTAGTTAGACTATAGCTATGACTGTTCAAGTACCGGCTTTGCACTTGTTTCCAAACAGAAATAGTGTGCCCTAAAAACATTTTTGTAGGTTTTTATATGATTTTACGTCCGTTTTTTAACAAATATTTTGTTTATTAATTTGCAATAAGATATATTCTAACTTTAAAAAAATTATCAGTTTTTTGTTGATTTAATTATTTTAAAATGAATTTTCGATGAAACAACATTTTTGTAGTTTTCTATGATTAACCTACGTTTTTTATTAAATATATATATTTTTTTAATAGTTGATTTTTTGATCGAATTGAGATTTGATCTAACTTGAATCAAATTATAAAAGCTTGTGTTAATTCAATTATTATAAAATGAATTTTTAGAGAACCTTAAGAATTCTTCGATTTAAACCTGTAACCTCTGGGAAATCGTTTTAATAACTGAGCAAGGAGCACCGTTTTCATTATATATTTAAGATTTAAATAACCTAAAGAAGGATAAAATTAATTACTTCACTTCTCTTTAGTTAATTAATTATGTATTTATCTATTCTAGTCTTTGTTGTACTTCAATGAATTTTTGACTTACTTCAGTGAACTTCAGTGTCAGTCTATGAAATAAAAATTATAAAACAAGCTTCATATCTTTATTTTATTTGACGTTAAATAGATTTTTCGAACATTAAAACGCGAGCAATCTAGAAATATCGAGAAGTGCCTCAATTAAGAAGCTGGTATGATCGGGCGTCTGTCCCAGATATCTCATCGGATTCAAGTGCTGCTGTTATGGTAACGCGAAATTAGATTTCAACGAGTTTTCTTTCCTCTACTTTTCTTCCTTTTTATCTTTTCCTTTTTATCTTCAAATCAAGCTCGATCGCTTTCTTTCTGATTTTCATTTATAGAATTTCTAATCGATAGCTATATTAATTTATCTTAACATTCTTTAGACGGGTTGTTATGTTTATATGTGTGTTTGAGTGTTTGCGTGTGCTATTATCGGAGATCAACCGAAATTTCGGTTTCGGTTTTTAACTTCGGCCTTAGTTTCGGTTTCGGCAAAAAAAAACGCCGTAACTTTCGGCCGCAACGAAACTCGAGTTTTCGTAAACTAACGTGTGTTGTGTTAAAATATTTATTTGTTTTATATATAACATAATGACATAAAAAAATAAAAATATTAATTACGTAATATTTTAGTAATTCTTATCATTGTATAACTGGCTGTATTTATATGCAAATAAATCATCTAGTATTTCATGTATTAAAATTTAAATTTAAATAAGTTTCATTTACGGTTTCTGCTGAAACTGAAAGCAAGCGCCGAAAGTTCACTTTCGGTTTTAGGCTGAAAACTCCGTTTAGCTCAGACACTATCATAGCTCCTAATTACCTCGCTGGTTTTTCAATTATTATTGAAAATAAAAGCAATCAATATTATTGATTTAGAATAATATTTGGTTATATTTATAATTATAGACTTAGAAAATTTGTGTAAATTTCAGCTAACATTATTAACTTCTTTTACCTTTCTATCTGTTAATATTAAAATTATAAAAATCCGTAGGCTTTAATTGAAGAAAAGAAAAAAGAACTAAAGCCAAAATTAAGTTTTAAGGTTATTTATATAAGAAGACATATATACCTAAAATACTTTTCCTAAACAAAATAGTAACATTTATTATATATTATATTAACCTATTTAATAAACCCTCAAACATTTGTGTTTCTCCGTAAGAATTAGAGACTTCATCCGGACAAATGAGTATCCAGAAGAAAAAACATTAAGCAAAATATTTTGAGCGAAACAGACATACCTTCGATCAACAAATTGTTCATCAATGACACAAACAGAAGCAAAATATTTCAAGTTGCTTACACTTACCATCTTAATTTCGAAAAAAAATTTAAAGTACAAATTTTGTTTCATTTTTAAATATTCTAACATAAATAACTATGTTATGATATCTATGATTACAAATAATTATATAATATAAAGTGAAAAGGTATGTTTGTTTAAACGAGTTTCGTAGCTATTATATTTGAAAACTTCTTTCATTATTTATGACTCTGATTTTCAGATTCATATGCCTCTAGTATATCTTAGATACTACATGAGGTTGTATGCGGGTGGAACCGCAAGTAACAGCTAGTACTTAAATAATAAATATTTTCTCAATTCTACAAGGTTGTAATGTGTAAGGCAATTAATTACCATAGAGATACTAAGAGCTCGAATAAGACCTCAATTTTGACTCGCTGCGCTTGCAAATTCTCAGTGTGTTAGCATATTGCGCGAAGCGAGGTGCAAACAGCACCGAAGTTGCATTTTTAGAACGTTGACGCATTCTGTTCTTTACTATTATTATTTTTTTTTCAAGCTCAATTTTCGCCTGAAAATTTTTACCATTGAAATCTATGGGATTTTAGTTTTTCCTAAATCCGCGATTATTTCTCAACGACATCGCATGTTTGATTTTTTTTTTAAACCACCACCAGATGTCTATCAGTGTGCAAACTTGTAAATTTTCGGATATACTGTTATTGATTAATGCTTGCATAAAGGATGCAGAAAAGTCTCTCACAGAGAGCTTCGCTCGATTAACTTTTGAACTTGATGGTCTACAATTAAATCTTTTAAAATTATAGTTTAAAAGTTTTATGTCAATATTATAATAAATTTAATTTTGGACACCTCAAATTTAATCAAGTAAGAAAGAACCACTATAAAACAATACTACGAAAAGAAAGTAAGATTGTTGTAATATTACTTTAAGAATCGGTGGTATAGCCTTAAGTCTTAAATTTGCATAAATATATCTGTTTAATAATAATACATAACGATGTTCATGTGTTTATGTTTTTTAAATATAATTAATTCTTAAATCCATATAAATTAATTAATTTTACTCTAATTAATGTATTTTTTAATTATCAATTTTTTAATTTTTTAACAAATCGTTTTTATTTAATTTATTTCATATTTAATGACATTTGTCATATTTATTTTATTGTTATATTATTTAACTACTATAATTTTTGTATCTTGTATCCATTGTGTGCATGGAATTTATTATTTTTATTTTCATTATAATTGCGTTGTTTTTATAACTGTTATGCTGTAGTAATTATAAAATAAATGAAATTGTAATAAAAACAGAATGTTAAACGATTTTCTATGGAATGTGTGTTCTGGCAAAACAGAATTAATATTTTTAATATTTAGATTTACGAATTGATAATAAATATTTCTTCGATAATATATCAAACGGAGAAATATATATGTTATATGGCATACTGATAAAATATTTTTAAAACTTATTTATGATTTAGCTTTTGTTAATTGTAAATTTTGAAAAATATACCATTTAATTTGTTGTATAGTTTGATATCAAACTGCAATTCGGGCTATGTCGTTCCTCTCTTATTAACGCCCAAGGCGACTCCGGTCTACCGCCTCTGAAACCTAGTACTACTATTTATTTCGTAATTTAGAGTTCCTAGATGTACCTATTTACTAAACTATACGATCGTAACAAGTCTTCGCAATGAAGAAATTTTGTATATCTATAATTAATGATTATGGTAACATTTTTTTTTTTTTTTACATAACACGAAATGTTTCTAATTTTGGTAAAACAATCACTATAGTTTACATTTTCTATTTTATTTTTTTTGGTTCTTCCTATTTAACAGAAAACATTACATTTAATTCACATTTTTTTTTCAACAAAAAAAAAAATTTTTTTTCCTTTTTTTTGTTTCTTTGTTGTTTGTTTAGTTCCTTTTATTAAAACAAAATTACATTATATTTGGAATGAAAAAATTATTTAATGTAATGTTATATTTAATGTTTTTATATATTTTTGTTTTTGACTGTGTTAACCGAGGTTTTTCATTGACATGAAGTATATGACATAACAACAATATTTTAAATGTCACATCTGACAGATGTAAGTCAATTTGCGTTCAGTAACAGTCTTGGTGTGCACTTCCTCAGCTCATGTTTATTGAATTATGAAGGGGCGCCTAAATTATTTAAACTTGATACTGGGAGATGTCTGCAGCGAAAACATGACTTGAATTAAAATAGTTTTTTATCTTGTTTGTTTTTCTTACATCTTAAGTTATTTATTAAAGTAGCTGCGCCCGCGGTTTTGCTCGCATAAAATATTATGTATATATTTTTTTCCTTCTTAATTTAATACTTTATAATTTAATTATTTATTTATATTATTTAATTCTTACTTAATTGCTCTTATTTCAATGTTAATCTCTAATTTTTCGTTTTACCCCATTTGTTTTTTCAATTTTTTAAATTATTTTGAATTATTTTGAACTAAAAAAATAATTTTCTAAATATTATAATATAAAATTGCACCAAAATCTCTTCATTAGTTTCAGCGTCATACCTTATGAAAGAGAGAGAGAGAGAGAGAGAGACATATTTCTGTCTCTCTTTTTTTAATTTCATATCAAATTATTTATCTCAGAACAAGACTTATAAAAATACATTTACAGACTTGGCTCAGTGACAGTTTTATTATATATACTAAAATGTACATAAATTAACATTTTCTGATAATTAAAACCATAATAACTAATATATTGGTGTTAAATATTAAAATAACAAGTGAACCCGAGTAACTATTAATAACACGTCAAAATGAGCATCAAATAAGCTTTTCCGCGCCATTTCATAGTTCATGTCGTCATTGCGAAATGAGAATTCTGTTATAATATCACAATGCTGAAACCGATAATGATCTGTTTATAATATTTTATTACGAAAACATTTTAAAATAAAATAAATTTTATAATAAGGTTGTCTTTGTTTTGTGTATAAGTAATTTCATATATTTTGAAAGAAACAATTAAATATGGTACTACGAACATAACTTTATTTATATTATAAAGTTGAAAAATTTGAAAATACTAGAAATTGTTTCTGAATATATCTTTTTATATGTACAGAGGCATATAGACGTAATTTTAAACGTTACTATACAGAAATTCGAGACTGAACGTGCTCAGATAAATGAATTGAAGATGTCAATGGATGAGTATACGTATAGAAGATTACACATAATAATACAGCATTGGTATTCAGGAGCGGGGAGGAATGCGCGTTCCAGCGAGGCGACTACCCGGCGTTCCGACACCCACCCCTATACGATCTTTATCACCATTTAACCTTTTTTTACATTTTATTATATTGAATTTATTATATTTATTATATTAATATTTTTATTGATTGAGCTGAACAAAGCGAAGCTCTTGACCGGTCAACTCCATCAAATTTAGTCCGCTATCTCCTGCAGCAATCAAGCTATACTAAGCAAATTTGGACCAGTTGATTATCACATTCCTACCTTTCTATAGATAGATTTTGATATAAATTCTAATTTTAGATTAAGAGTAATTTGCAATTAACTTAGTTTTTAATTGAAACGTTTTATTTTAAGCGCAGATGGTCAATTCTTACTATGATAGATATATTTATCGTTTTTTGTTAATTACAAACAATGGGGAATTCTTATTAAGCTATATTTTATTTAGTTTTTTTTTATTTAGTTTTCGTGATATATTTTTCGTGACTTCTCCCATTGAAGAGACTTTCGCTCAGCTTCCCCTGCTTACTTGCTAGCGGCGGTAGTATTATTTAATATTATATATCTTGTAGCTGAGCTGAACAGAACTTCTTCTAAACTAAAGTCCAGTTGGAGTATCATTCTCTAGTAAATCAGTCTAAATTAAATTATATGACATAAAGACGAGTGAGAAAGAGAGAGAACTCCAACCTCCCTTTCTTCATGTTCTCTACTCTCTCTCTAGTTTTCACCAATAATAATGTGTTTCTTGACGAAGATTTAAATATATATTTCATTATAGTTTTATGTAAATTGACTCAAATATAAGAATTATTGTTAAAGAGATTGCAACATTTTTGCCTCAATAAAAAAATAATTAGACAGTAATTTATATTACAATAGGACTATACCAAGTTTTACTACTAACTCCTCTTTTGTCATGATTTTAAAAAAACAAATAAACACACCTATAACAAAGTAAACAAGCGACGCATCTGTGATATGTTAATTATTTATTAAAAATAATATATTTACATTATAAAATTAATAATAATTTCTTTTTAATAAATGAACAAGAATAACGGTTCGAACTCCACGCGAAGAACGCTATGGGAAAAGCTAGTTAAATATAAACATACATCTTTACATTACAGATATGTTAATGAAAAACCAAACCTATGCATCTATAAAACATCTATATATCTATATAATAAGACATCTATATATATATATATATATATATATATATATATATATATATATATAATTAAAACATCTATATGTCTATATAATAAGACTGTAAATAACGTGTTTCTGTACATTGAATATATTATGAAACTATTAATAGAGCTGTTATTATACACCTATTAAAAGTTTCGATTATATTTCTATATCGATTACGATGTTAGATAAAGATACCAAATCATCATTTTTTTTACATTTTGTCTGTGTCTGTCTGTATGTAAGTGTGGTATGTTTGTGCAATCATAAAAATAAAACCTACGCGACCGACTTTGATGAATTTTCTTATGGTGATAGCTGAATGTCGTGGTCAAGATTTAAGATAATTTTTTTGCAGTAAAATCTCTAATTCCTACAGACAAAATACAAAACACCAGTTTTATCATTTTTTTAAAATAACAATGTATAGAGGGATGCATTGTAATATGTTTCAAAATTAGATTAAAGTACCACAGAAAATAAAATATGCGTATGTAATAATTAGTTTTCTCCCCCAAATCTAGATGACGCACTTTTTCGAAGTTTTTTTAAACTCGCGTTGTGTTTTTTCGAAACTATTTGAGGAAATGACTTCGCCCACGCTTTTCCTAAGTATAATTAGACTTGTTATATTTGCTATCGGTAATAAATTACTCGTAAGTAATAAAAAACTTAGTTAATACCTATAAGCTTTGTGGCGGTTTTGAACGCGCTAAGTTTTGCTGAAGGAATAAAATGTTAAGCATTTTGTAAAAAACAATACCATTTTATTCAAATGTTCCAAAATCGTGCGTTCTAATGATATAAAAAAATTAGGGTTAGGACGTGTTAAAAATAAAAAAAAAGTGTTACAATACGTACCATATTTCAGCTTTTCACCTTTCAAAATAGAATTCATATAGATTCTGTTTAGATATAAATTATTTGAGTTTCATTAAGTTAATTTTGTAGAGTTGAGTTCGAAATTCATTGGAATTAAAAATTATTTTTTAAGTTTAACACAATAAAGAAAATGTTTAAGAAATAAAACTATGTTTTTTCAACTTTTTACCGGCGTTAAATCAATACGCTAGGCGAACGACGTCACGGGCACAGCTAGTATATAACAACCATTCAGTTTTGTGATAGTTAATATGTTGTTAGAAGCTAATAGTAATTAGTTAGACGTTTATATTATTTTCATATTAAACTTAAAGAAAAAGAGAGGGAGATAGAGTAAGAGAGAGAGAGTACTAGAGTAGAGATATATACATTTATCTCTAAAGATATATCAGTAGGTTTTATGAGGTTTTTTGATCCATTAAAGAGTAACCCTTTTCTCATTTCAGTCTCTTTTCACTTAAAATTAAGCAAACCAAATTAAAACCCACTTTACCCATTATCTTTATAATATAACAGTGAATATTTAAAAACTTTTTTAATATCAAATATTATATATAAATTATTATACAAGATACACTTTTTTATTATCCATAGTATAGATCACTAGTTATGTATAATGACAATAATATAAACGTCTATTTCATAATAAAACACGTAGTTGAAAAATAAAATCAAATACAAATTTCAAAATATTTGTTTTAAAAATATTTTCAAATATATTTCTTTTAAATTTATATGTTAATTTTAAACTGTTTCTTAAAAACTCTTACTTAATAATAGATAATGCGTGCAAATGATTTTCTTCTTAAGTCAAAAAGGATTTGAATATTCATTTTTCGCTTAATTCCAAGACAAAATTGTATTTTAATGAAGTATTTATTAAATAGTTAACATTTTTATATTTCATTTAGGCACTGTTTAGTGTTTAAAGAAATAAGTATACTTTACAGTTCTTAATAATAAAGATACAATTTTTATACTTCTAATGTGACAATTCTAATGTAACAAATCATTTCAGTTTTTAATTGTAAAAAATTTTTTCTACACTTTTTTTTGTAAATAAATTAAGTTACAATTACAATATGAGAGTCATTAATTTTGACAATGGTGATTAAAAAATACCCGAAAAGATTACAAAGAAAGTGCATACGTTTTGTTCCTGTACTTTCAGCTGACTCAATGAAGTGCCTTCGAGGGCGGAGCGCCGTAGGGCTAGAGGCGCCCCAAATATTACGTACTTTTAAATAATATAATAATGTTTTAATCATACTTTCTAGTATTATATAGAAATAATGTAAATGGTTTAAAAATATCTACAAGAAAAACTTTAATATACATATTTATATTTATTTAATGTTTATTTAAAGTTAGATAAAAATTTTCACAAAAATATTAAAGTTATAAAAACAAGTTTATAACGTAAATAAAATTTTAAAAAAATCAAAATTTTCAATAAAACGTTAACGTATTAAATACAATTATATATAACTATCTATCTCACGTAAGTAGTGTGGTTATTTGATTAGTTAAATTTTATCAAAAAATAATCATAAAATTTTTTATAGCAACGTAGTGTGTCCTCGCCCTAAAAATCATAGCGTTTAACATACAGTCGTTCCCCGCACACCCCCTCCTTTCTGATGTGGCTGGCTTGGTGGTCGAGTCAGTCGTAGGACGCCGAGCAGTTGACATCAACTCATAACAGATTAAAAAATATCAATCATGGACGTAGAAGAGTTTCGTATTCGGGGTAAAGAAATGGTAGATTATATCTGCACATATATGACGACTTTGAAAAAGAGGAGAGTTACCCCGTCTGTAGAGCCAGGGTATTTACGGACGGAGCTGCCAACTGAGGCCCCCTTTCTACCAGAGTCCTGGGATGATGTGATGAGCGATGTGGAAAGTAAAATTATGCCTGGGGTCACACATTGGCAGCATCCTCGGTTTCACGCGTACTTTCCGTCGGGTAACGGGTATCCATCTATACTTGGTGATATGCTCTCAGCTGGGATCGCCTGCATTGGATTTTCTTGGGTAATTTTATTTTATTACTAATATTTATTATTTAACATACAACACTACATTTTTATTTTTGTGTTTAAAAATTAAATTTTTTTTTACTCAAATTCAAAATATTTAAAGTAATTGAAACAATTATTATGAAAACCGAATCTTTCGAAACTGAAACTTCTATCACTAATATTATTTTACGTAAATAAATTAATTTATCATAAGCATTTTATTAGTTTTTTAAGATTGTTTTAATAATACCTTGCTTTTAAAATTAATAAAATATAGAGTAATAGAAGTAAAGTATTTTTTTCCTGCTTTTAATTTATAAAATGTATGTTTATAAAAAATATAAGATTTTCTTTATATATCATTTCTCATTTGTTAAGTATTTGTTTAAACTGAATAATTTTCGAAACTAAGGGATGGATATCTCTATTTTTATTATAACATGAAAGAAGAAAAATATCTAAAACATTTTCTATGAGATTTGCAAGTCGTTATTTTGTTACAGAAATGTTATCAAAAATTAAATTTACTAAAGTTTTGAAAAACATACTTTTTAAGTGATATAAGAAAGGTGGGTCCTTCGTTTTACAGTATGAAAAACATATTTAGATACTCTTAAAACATAATGTATTTTTTTACATATTGTATTTTTGGATGTCCACGATTATCTCAAAAAGTAATTGGTCTATTTTAATAATTCTTTTTCTAACATAATATGCATACTTTAGAGCTTATTTCAGTATTTAATATACTGATTTATTAACCATACGTACTAAATTATTTATATGATTACGAGACAAGGTATTAGAATTCTTAATATGTTTAAAATCAATTTCCTCTAAGTATTCTTCTTGTATAGACTTAAAAAAATGTGTTGTATCTTTACACAGTAACAAAAATGATTGAAGAATAAAAAATAGAAAACTAAGAGTCAAAAATAATGATTAGTAAAATAAACTGTGAGGAAAACGTGAAATTAAAAAAAATCTACTATAAGAAATATTTTACTTAAATGAAACAAGAATTTCTCAATTACAATCTAAACACTAAAAAAACAGATTTCGAAAAAGGAAAAACAAAGTCTAAAGATCGAAAAATGCAAAAAAAAATATTTTTTTATATTACATATTAATGTTGTGTATATTTTATTTTAAAATTAATTTATTAAGTTATTCTTAACAATACGAATAAATATCTATGTATGTTCATTCAACAACTTCAAAACATATTTCATAGATATAAAAGATTTTCTTTGAATTTCCTTTTGTTGTACAGCTTGATTATATTATATTCATCCTTAAATTATATTTAACTAATAATAAATTCACTTTCTTAGTAATTCAGATTATTTGTTATATTTGCGTTATAATTTTGACAAAACCCACACGATACCTCCCTACCTACGGGGTATTTCAGTAGTAAGCAGGCAAATTTCGTCTACATATAAATTATACAATTTATAATATTTTTATGCTATTCTTTTTAAATATTATTATTTACCCAAGTAAAAGTAACTGTTCGACGATTAGGTACTATTAACATAAAGAATTAAGATAAAAATACGTTTTCAAAAAAAATTTAAATCATTGATCGGCTTAGCTTACTAGTCGTTCGATTAGTCGGCCGTTTAACACCCGAATAGTCGGCTAATCGGCCAAAGTCGTATTCGGTCAATCTCTAATATTAATATATGTATATATAACAACAGAATGACAATACCTCGTCTTATATTTATATAAAAGTTAGTAGGTAGTACGTTTAGTTATTAAGTCGTAATAGATGCTAAAAACATCCTTAAAAAAGTAGGTATAACTGGTGAAAGAATTATCAAAATCGTTTAAGAAGTTTTAGAGATAAACAAGGAAATACAAATATACATGCATACTAATGAAACAGAACCATTATACATTAAAGTTGGTTAAAAAATATAATTTTATGAGGGTGAAATGGGATTGCAAATTTATATGAAATGTGTGCTTTGTCTTTTATGTTATACAAACCGTCAATAGATGGCGCTAATTTTAAATGTCCGTAAAGTAGTTTGTCGTTCGCATTTAATCGCCGTGTAGTAATTGTGTTTTCAAAATAAAAAAGTTCGTGTTGTCTACTTTTTATTACGACGCGGGTGAAGCTAGTGCTATAGAAAAGTAATGTATACCTAAATTATATTTTAATAAAATTAATGCTACATGCATATAAGTAATTGATAAAAATAACAATAGTAATATAAGTATAATTGATAAAATACCGTTATCCAGATTCGTTATACAATAATGGTTCAATGTTAAAATAGATTCAAATGATAAGAATATATTAATGTACCTATTGTAAAATATAACTATTATTTGACACATTTTTATCTATATTTATATACACTAGCTGTAACACACGGTTCTACTCGCTGACGAATTTTATTTACTGCTAGCCGTACCCGAGATGTCGTTACCTAAAATGTCATAATGCGTCTATCTAAATAACATAAAACTGTTGCGATATCCATCGGTCTGTCCGTCTGTAGCCGAAACGATTTTCTTAAAAACTGCCCGACTTATTTAGACCAAATTTGGTGTGCATGTTACCTAGTTGAAATAGTAATTACTGACTAAATTTCGAAACCTAAGTAGGGGCTGCGGGGGGTGGTAGCCCCCTAAACGATATAATGTCGCATAGGTGGCATTTACATTGCGAGTGATAAAACAAAGGATGTATTTCGTGGAAATAGAGTATATATAAAATATTTAAAAAAAAAAAAGCAACTTAAAACCACTTATTCAATGTCACTTGTAACGGGCCGGCCTCGTTAGTAAATATATATTTTGGTAGAGTTAAGTGATAGACCTGGTTTTTTGTATTTTTCGGTAGAAATTAATAATTTTCCTGCAGTAAAATTTACCTCAAATTTTGACAAAGACATTCAGCTATTACCATACCAAACTTCATCTAGAACCATCATGAAAACTAAATAAATAACAACAGATCGACAAAATGTTAAAAAAATTGTGATTTGGTATCTATGTCGATTACTTATCACATTAAATTAAAAGTTTTAAATATATTTAATTTATAGAAACAGGTTACTTTCAGTTTTATTATATGTATATATAGATTAGAATAACTTTGAGGTGTAGCGTAATCATTCCAGCCAATCATTATTAGAAAGAATTTTCAAAACCATCCATTAGTTTCAAATTTGCGTTTAAAGAAACAAACTTCTTATCTTTATAATACAATATTTTTTAAGATTTACACCAGTACTTACTACATTTTTCAATAAAACTATTTTACGGATATAACTCGAGTTTATTTTTAAATTTTTTTTTCAAAAATACTTGATCATCTCGTCTTACCGCGAACGTGTTTGCTGCAAAGCATTCGAAATGTCGGTTAAATTAAAAAAAAATGTAAAAATAAACGCAAGTTATATTCGTAAAATAGTTTTATTGAAATTTATAAAATAAGTATAGATTTACCGATTAAGATTTATTACATTGCATATAAAACAAAGTGTATATTAACAAATTGTGATTCTTAAAAACTATCATTGATAGTTTTTTAATATATCAATAGCAGTACACATTCCCGCCATGTTCAGTTCTCAGCCCCGAATGTAACTCGATGGTAATTACGTGAGTACAGTAATTATATATAATAGTAATACAAAAATACATATATCAATAATATTTTTTTTTATTGTTTCGCTAAGAATAAAAACATATAAGTTAAAAATTATATTAAGTTTACTTTTTATAATCAAATAATATAAAAAAATAATACTCTCCATTTAAGTAATAATTTTATTGTGTAAAAAATTTTCCGATAGAAAATGCATAATAAAAATATTACAGTACTGACGTATGAAAATGAAAAAGTCAGATTATTGTTATATTGTTATAAGACATGATAGTAAGCTTTCAGAAAACTTTTAATTAATTAGTAAATGGTACAATAATAATACACATACACTGATAATAAATGCAATTCACGTGTTTAAACTTTCGTGATCCACGATTATTATATATACATAATTATCCGGCTGTACTCACATCAATACTATCAGAATTTGTCCGAAGTACTCCGCGATCTCGCCATGATCAAACTCATGAATAACCCCGAATACGTTCGAAACTAGTCGGGCAAATTCTAATAATATTCATGTAAGTACGGCTGAAAATTGTATAATGCTCATCTTAATTTTCTCTCTCTTTCTCTTCTCTTTCTTGTTTGTACCATCATATCACCATTCCTATGGAATCTTTTCTTGTGTGATAATGAAAAAAAAAAGTTTATTTAGACGTGTTAACGTTCGTGAGAAACTGCGAATATAAGTTAGTAATATAAGATGATGAATGGAGTTGTTCAAATTTCAATATCGAAATACCTGAGCTAAACTTAAATTATTAATTAATATATATGTAAAATTGAAATCCGATTTGAACTTTTCATGTCAAAGTTATTTAATAATTAAATTACATGTGCAGCTTGAAATTTATCGTTCATATTTAATAAATAAAAAATATATATATTATACTAAGCTTATATTATTTTCAGGCAGCGAGCCCGGCTTGTACTGAATTAGAAATTATAATGTTGGATTGGATGGGTGAGTTGGACTTACAAAAAATGTTTACTAAATATATTAAATATAGATTAAAATAAAAGAAAACAGTCTACGTTGCCAAACTATATCTATTTTTTATAGTTAAATTCACACACAAATACGCAGTAACGTACACATAATACTTATTTTTTTTTAATTTTAATTGTTTTAACTATATGTAATGTTAAAACGACTGTCGATCCTTACTAGTATAGCTTATAGATGGTTAAGAACTTGTGAGCAGAAACAAAATCAAACTGTGTGGGGCCCGAGGCAAATTTACCAGAGGAGGCCTTCTCTACCCTAATATAAATAAGTTCAACAAAATGATGCAGTATTTTTATTAAAATTTCTATGTGAAACAGTTATATATTCTATCACAATTGATTTTTAGTTAACTTTAATTAAGACCGGGGGCCCCTTCTCGCTGCGGGCCTGTGACATTTTACCTTTTTGGGACCCTATTGTTAGCTGGTTGTGAAGTCCTAGGCAAGGAATTTAGAACCAACCAATTACTCGTAGGACTTCACGAGACTGTAATGAATAACCTGATAAATTTTAAATACAAGGAATTTACACAGTTTTTTACATATGTCTTGTTTCGTTATCTTATTTATGCTTTTTATGATATTCTGTTGTTAACTGTGACTATCTCCCAAATTAGTAACGCAGTATCAGTTTTTATTTTAATTTACGAAGCATTATGTTCTTTGTTCTTTGTATTATTTCTATGAAATTCTATAATTCGGACGATGTAAAAATGTTACCAATGGTGTATATATATTAAATAGACCTATTACTAATATTTAATTAAGATTACTAAACATTTATTAATAATAAAGGGTACCTTTTATTATTAATAAATTGTTTAGTAAATTGATTAATAAATTTATTAATAAATTGTTTAGTAAATTGATTTGATTTGAATACGTAAGCGCTACTTTTGTGATTTTTATGTTATGCCTACATATTATATTATTAATTATTAATTAAAAATATATTATGTTCATATATATTATATGTATTAATTTAAAATATCTCAGTCCATATTTGGCACCTTTGATTTAATATGCTACATAGTAAATTAATAAATAATTATATATTCATTCGCCATTCAAACTGAGCACTGTAATATCGTCGCAATAATATATTATATATGTAATAATAATATGTCAATACATATGTATATTACACTCGTCTTATTATATTATTATTATAATATTGCCTTTCATTTTATCGACCACAAGAAATTAGTCAAAATTTCATATCGTCTTTTTCATGTCTGACAATTTGTTTTTTATTTATCAGCTAATTTGTTTTGTGTTAAGTTCTTTCGTTTACTTATTATTGTTTATATATAAGTTTTTATTTATGATTTATATATATTTAAGAATTATTGGTAAATGAATAATAACTAAGGTTTTTTTTTGAATTTCTACTATGTATAATGTACATATGTTTAAATGAAAATTAGTATGGTACATGTAATTTTTTTTGTTAATAAATTAATGATTCAAAAATTATATATAATATGAGTCAACATGTTTTTAGAGTACCAATAAATAATCAATAATTGTTAATAAGTACATCTATATATGTTACATATCAGAAATCATAAATTATATATCAGAACTGTTTAGAAACAATTTTTTGTAGGGAGAGCCATCGGTTTACCTCCCGCTTTTCTGCCACTTGAAGAAGGGAGTAAAGGGGGTGGGGTAATTGAGGTAACAATTAATAAATAATAATAATAATTTATTCAACAATTAAGTATTTTACAATTTATATGCTAAGAACTTACATAAATCAAATATAGACATTATTTTACAGCTTTAAAAAACAGTTTTCTTCAGGAGTTTACGACTAAATTGTAATAATAAAATAAAAATCTGTTACTAGAATCTGTTACAATATAAAATATAACAAAAAACAACCTACCAATTTAATTATTAAAAGTAATCTAATATCAAACGATTATTACAATCATCTAATTTTAAACAATTATTACAATAATATAATGAGAAACAATTATTACGATAATGTAATTAAAATTATTCAATCTTTATCTCAGGGGTCAGCTAGCGAGTGCGTTTTGGTGTGTATGTTAGCTGCGAGGGCAGCTGGTATTAAACGACTGAAGCATCAGTTCCCGACTGTTGACGAGGGTCTCTTACTGTCCAAGTTGATAGCATATTGTTCAAAAGAGGCTCATTCTTGTGTTGAAAAGGCTGCTATGATCAGCTTTGTAAAACTCCGAATCTTACAACCTGATGAGCATGGATGTCTGAGAGGTGATACTTTAAAAGAAGTGAGTATTTTTCATTTCTACATATTTTTAGCAGTTTCATGCGCGAATGAACGATTTTATTTACTATAAGAAAGAAGTTTTCAAATCCAGAAGTTTCGAAAAATAACACTTTTATTTAAACAAACTTTATATACATGCATAGCCAATTGTAATAAATATTTGTAGATTTAAAAGTGCAGTATAATAAGCAAAAACTTTTGCCAAGATTATTTAAAAAAAATAGTTATTATTAATAATATTAACGAATTTATGGAGATGTACGGAACTAGGCCACGATGAGGTTCGGATAATCGGGCGGTAATTGAAACGAACCACGTTATATTGAGCCGACGCCGTAAGCGTTTAATGAACCGACCGTGGATTCCGGAGATACGTGAAGAGGCAATACCGCATTGTATACCACTTTTCATGGTTCAAATACTGAAAATTCATCACTCGACCCTCTTTTTAAAAGCGCTTCGAATAAAACTCCTTTTGAATTTAAATTACACATGTTCTTTGAACACTTTTGAACCTTATATGTAGCGTACTAATCATTTTTAAGCTAAAACGTAAAAATCAGGGGTGTTATAAGATTATCTTGTGTATTTTTTAAATTTTTATTTCTGGTTGAGGCATCATAGCTCTCATACGGATTAAATGATTTTAGTGCAATTTTCTTTCATTGTGAGTTTGATCTTACCAACATGGTACTTTTGGTATAAATAGCAGACTTCGTTTCCAAGATATTCAGCATTATTTTCTGAAGTAGTATCTTAAGCAATCATGTAGCCAATTATTAAAAATTTTGGTTAATTATGTTTAATTTCATATTATATTAACCGACTAGCTGTTGTCACCGACTTTGTCTGTACTGCTTACATTTTCACAGAAAAAATCATTTGTGTAGGGAGTTTTTTTAGTTAGTTATAATTAGGGGTCTTATCTGGGTTCACGTTATATGCTGGTTTTTTTTTATAATAAATATTACTTTCATTATATTTATTAGGCTATGGAAGAGGATGAAGAAGCTGGACTGGTACCGTTTTTCGTAGCAACAACACTAGGAACAACTGGAACTTGTGCTTTCGATAATTTGATTGAAATAGGACCAGTTGTGAAGAAATTTCCAAGCGTTTGGTTGCACGTGGACGCTGCATATGCTGGAAGTGCATTTATCTGTCCTGAACACAAATATCATCTGCGAGGAGTTGAATATGCTGACTCATTTAACACTAATTCTAATAAACTGATGCTCACTAACTTTGATTGCTCATTATTGTGGGTTACGAACAGATATCTATTGACATCTGCGTTAGTTGTTGATCCATTGTATCTACAACATTGCTATGACCACACAGCTATTGATTATCGTCATTGGGGAATACCACTGAGCCGTCGCTTCCGATCCCTGAAGTTATGGTTCATGTTGAGAAGCTATGGTATTAGCGGGTTGCAGAAATATGTTAGACGACACTGCGAACTTGCTAAGTATTTCGAACAACTTGTTAAGAAAGACAAGAGGTTTGAAGTGTGCAATGAAGTGAAGGTATTAATATTTTACTGATAATAATAATTTAATTAATGGTAGATAACATTATACATATATGTATTTATTTTTCAGTTGGGTCTAGTAGTCTTCCGTTTGGTTGGAAGTCGCGATGAAAATCCTGATATGGTTGATGAGTTAAACAAGAAATTGCTTACAAATATCAATGCATCTGGCAGAATCCATATGGTGCCGTCTTTGTTTCGTGATCGATATGTCATTCGATTCTGTGTTGTGTACCAACATGCCACGCGCGAAGATATTGGTATATACATACATATTGGTATATTGGTGTATAGTTATTGCCAACTGCTGGATACGGTCTCATCTACCAAATACTATCCCAATTTCATAAGCTATTTATCACAAAAAGTTTATGCCAAACATTTTTTTTTCGTTAAAGTGGGCTGTTTGAAAATATAATAACGAAATTCTTCAAATTTCTACAAAACCCGAACAGCAAATTTATTGTATTGTAATCATCACAATTTTTTTATAATTACTCATGAAATGGTTTTTTATTTAATATAATATTATTTTTGCAAACAATTATATATATATTTTTTACAGAATATGCCTGGGATACGATAACTGATTTCGCAACAGAATTAATAGAAGGACCTGATAAAGGAAGGGTAAGAAAACACTAGAGATATATGTAATAATTGAATACAATATTATAACAAAAAATTATTATTAGGATCTCAATGAAGAGCGAGCTCGCAAGAATCGTGCAGCTCTGGCACACAAACGCTCATTCTTCGTGCGTATGGTCAGCGATCCAAAGATCTACAACCCGGCTATCAACAAGACACCACCGCCTTTACCAACGAGTCCTCTGACACCGCCAGCACCCGTCTCACCCGATACACCATCTGACGCGGGATCCATTGCCCTAGGACCTCCTACGCCGTAAGATATATTTTTTTAATTTATAGTGTATATGCAGTTTATACACTAGCATCTAATATTTTCTTCTTAGATTCGATCAGCTTCTCGAATTATTGTAAATTATTCAAAAACTAGGAATAAATATTTACAGCTTCATTATAGCAACCCATCACAGAAGATTCAAAGAAAATGTTAAAATAATTTCATTATTTATCTGTATTTATTCACAATATAGGTTATAGGGGTTACTTTTAAAATTCAATAAATTAATTGTTCCCTAATGCTTACTTTACTCATTAAAATTATTAGACTTTTTGTAATAAGGGGAAAATAACTTTCAACAATAGTTTTCGTGTGTTATATATTCACAATATTGACACATATTTTAAAAATCTTGTCGGACTTCATAATGAAGAATTCTATCTTTTTTGGCTAATTGTCTATGCAAAAAAAACAATTTGTTTACATTTGCATTTAAAAAATAAACAGTAATTTGTATTTGCCTTTAATTATTTAAATGCTTTTCTTAAAGAAAAATTTTATGATTTTGTTATATAATATAAAAATATGTATAGACAATTTTTATAAAATTGTTGTGCTTAATATCATAACGATATACAATATTTATATTATATGTAACAATTTTTTTTAGAAAACAATCGTCTTGGATAAGCTGGCCACTGGCTTTCTTCTTCCAAAGCGTTGATCATGATGCAAATGACTTGCCATTGAGGTAATGTTCGTTTTTATTATTATATAAAGTCACCTAAACCATAGCCAACGTCAATTGCAAATATAATACTTTGTTTTCAAGTGGTCTCAAAAGATAAAATAAAATAACAAAATAGTTATTGGCATAGATTATATAGATTTAACACGCATACTAAACTGGCTGATAATGAAATTGAAATTCTTAAATGAAATTTCTTGATACATTTTGATCGTTCGTTTGAACAAAATAGCTATTATAAATTTATTAAAAATACTTAATAATTATATAGTTGGAGAGCTGGAAATATGTAATACAAGTAACTCTAGTACGGGCTTCAATCTCTACATCATTTTGTAATAAATGTAATGTATGTAATAATTATTTAAATATTTCATTGTACACCAAAAGAAATGATACATAATACATAAAGTTACAATAAAAAACAAATTAGGAACATACAAAAGGCGGTCTTATCACCAGACGGCTATTTCTTCCAGACAACATCCGGGCTAAAAAATTTGTTAACTATGGTAAATGCAGAAAAATGAAAAAATACCTAGAAATATTTACATAATATTATATTTATATTGTTGGTGGACAAATAAACGATTATTATTATTATTTGTTTATTGTTATATTGTCTGTGTAGGTTCCGTCACCTGGACACGACTGTGCGCCTCAAGAGCCCTCAAGCCCGCCGTGGCTCCTCCCCTGGGGCCTCGCCCGCGCACTGACCGCTGCATCTCGCATCATTTATCCTCGCTTTTGACTACTATATTTTATGAATAAATACTTATGGGCATTATATTGTCTATTTATTACCCATTCGATAAATTAGGCCTGTAATTTTTAAAACTACAACACTTATATGTAATATTTCAATTACATTTTGAAATCTTTGTAATTACATTATTTTTAATAAATATACCTATGTAGTATTTGAATAAAATCTAGTCATTTATATTTGATCTCTTAAAATATATACTTCTCTTATGAAACTTAGAATCATATATCCTAACTATAATAATATATTTAAGATTCTGTTCTAAAAGAAACTATATATTAAAAAAATTAAACTAAATGTAATTAATAAAAATAACACGAAACAGAAATGATAATCTTTATTAAAATGTTTAAGTCAAATTATGTGTTTTTATTTCTCCATCCCATGTTACTGTGTGTAGAACATCCCTCTCGTCTACATCCCACGCCATCCCCCTCACATAATTACTATGTAAATTTCTGTTATTATAAAACAAATTCAATTTCAAATCATCGCTTATATCGAAGACTGATACAATTTTATTATCACAGCATACAGACATTCGATTACATCTGAAATAAGATATGAATTAATTAAAACATAACAAAATATAAAGAAAAGATATTTGATTTCATATAAATTAGCTGTTACACGCTGTTTTACCCGCGGATAACAATTTTAATTACTATTAGTATAACTAAGAGCATAATAAAAGATAGCCTCGTGAATCAGAAAGAAATTTTAAATTATTAATTAGGGCTTAAACAAACAAAATTTTCCGCTTTATAATAAAGATTAAGTTACGACTGTCTATATATCTATAAAATATATATTTAAAAACCCTCACTCAGATTGTATGTTGATTTTGTGAACAGCAGCTGGAAAATCTGCGACTTTGATTGCTTGTTCAGGATTTCTTACATCTATGAAACTCAATACACCAGCTTCATCTCCATAATAGAGATAATTTTCATTCAACCAATCCAAGCAACGAACACCACAGTCATTTTTGAACAGATCTAGAAAAAATTATATATAATTTTAAAACTAAAGAATTTTGTCTTATATATATATATATATATACCATTATGCGGCTGTGTTACCATAGTAATACTATCGTAATACTATATGCATGGCAGAATCGCGTCGGGAATTGGTCAGAGACCAGAGCTCATGAAGAAGAAACCCGAATGAGTTAGAATATAGTTTGACAAATGCTGATAGTAATTACGTGACTACAAAAAATGATATAATGGAAATCATGTAACATAAAATTTTAAATACACAAGTTGTCAAAATTAGTCTTACTCTTCTAACTTCGAGAATTTATTGTAGATATTATTTATATTATAATTATTACCTAAAACAGGTTTAGCAATATTTTCGTCCCACAATGATATATAATAGTCCAAGGAACACGTAGCAAAGCTGGTATGTGAGTATGGCCTTACTGACACACCATAGATTGGTTGACTGTGTGCTGCTAAGTAATTCCTTATGCATATCAAATCAATGATATCCCAAACCTGAAATATATTTTGTTATTTATTACATCTTATCTCCCATGGTTTAATTTTTATCTTGTAGTGTGAGTAAAATTATTTTAAAAAAAAACAGATACTGGCAGCCTCCTTGGGTTTTTTTATTTAAGTATTTTTCCATCTGAAGTATGTATCTTTAAAGTATATAAAAAGTAGTATCATTTTCAGATTTCATAGTATTTAAAATTTCATAAAAAACTATCTGGCACTGGGGAATTGACACCTATATATCTAAATATCTACAAATATTCAAATATACAATGTGTCAGTTATATTTAGTAGGATTGGATTGTAAATAATAATCGATTGATTATTATTAACAGTACAGAAATGTTTTTACTTAAAATTATTTCTTTGCTCTACCTTCACATTGCCATCTGCCCCAACTGTCACATACTCTTTGCTAGGGTCCAAACAACCCACAGCCATTACAGCACCATCATGTTCTGCAACAGATAGCTCCGTAGCCCATTGGTTCCAAGCATCATCTTTATTGTTCCATATGCTTACAGCTCCATTATCTTCACAGAGGAATATCTACAACAAATTATGGATTTTTATGTTACTTGTTTTTTGCCTCACAACAAACTGAGAGTATATAGGTATTAAAAATATTTTTTTGCTTTTAAGTATTAAGTGTAAATTGTTAATAACAAAAAGTTTAAACAAAGTAAACTAGAATTTACAATTTAAACTTCATTCATTCAATTCAATTGGATAAAAAGTGTTAAGAGTGTGTTGATTTTATATTATTAAATAGATAAAGACTCAACCTTTAAAAAGTATTACATTAATATTTTATCATAATTATAATAATTCTACAATAACCTTATTAGAAGCCTCAAGAAAGCAACCATCTGCAGTGCCACTGGTGAGATAAATATCCTTTTTTGTAGCACTATTAACTTTCTTACCATCTCTTGATTTATCGAAAACACTTGCACCACCATTCCAATATCTCCCAGTCAGTTCTGAACAGCCAACCAATATTTTTCCATCTGTAAAATAATATAAATTTTTTGTATTACAAATATTGCAAAAAGAGGCTAGAGAAGTTCAATTATTATTTTTATTTACATAACTTTTAAAATAACTGAGGCAAAATCAAAACACTTATTACATAATACCAATAAGAGAAGTTTGTAGTTATTTATTTATATCTTCTGTACTTTGAATCCATTTTAGTAGTCACTTCAATGTGTATCCATTTGAAGAGTCAGGATTTTGATCTACTTATCGAAATAAGTACCAGAAGTGCTTATCAACATAAAAGTTAAGTCTACGAGGGTTCCAAACGCGTCCTGGTTAATAGTTGTCAGAAAATAACTAGTCAGAAAATAATAGTATATTTATTTTAAATACAATACCACTGTGAAGACGAATGTAATCTAAATAGGATTGCGTGCTGGTCCCTGTTGTGTCTGTTCGATAAACTTCTGCATTTAAATGCGGCGGGATTATTTTGTTGCTATTGTCCATAGTATATGTTTAAAAAATACGTCTTATGAATTCTTAGAGATTTGAGCCTATTTATAATGGCTTATGAAAAATTTGGGGGAAATGGTGTTTACTTTTACTACTGGTTATATTAATTTGAAATTATGTAACCAGAACATTAAAACCATGTGTTGTACCTTAATGGTACCCTATTTCAGTTTATTTAGAATAATAAATACTTTTCGTTGTCACTTGTCATTTGCCAATTCTTTAAAATGTCATTTGTCGCGGTTTATGCTAGTACCTAATGTAACAAATTCAGTCGTAGACCGAGAAACATTTTTTTTCGTTGTGGTCATAGTTTCTTTTAAAACTGTTTTAACATTTGCTAGCCTTCTAACTCTGTCTCTCATCTTATAATATACCATATAAATAAAACTTATTGTTGTTTTAGTTATCTGTTATATGAAATTCTAAAGCCGACTTTGCTTTCTGCCTTACTAGAATATATTTAAATAAAATTTCAAAAAGATTATTTTTCAGGTGTTTATAGTTAGTAATAAGGAAAAGTAAATAACTGAAAAAATAAACAACTAATCAAACTGGGGAAGTTATTTTGTCTACAATTGCTAACTGTATATCATAAGCTGTTGGAGCTGTACATTAATTTATTTTATATGACAATTTCAATCTGTCTTCAAATAAATTGGTAAGTATTTTTAGGTTTATTACCTAGAGGAGACATTACAAAATTGTCACTTGTCAGTTTAATTGTTGACAAAGACAGTTAACAATTAACATTACTCTGACATTTCGCAATAGTAAATACGTCTTGAAATGATAAATTATAACTAATTTAATTATAATATTACATTTCATTTATTATGAATAGTACAGACTTTAGAAAGAATAATTGAAAGCTTTTTAAGAAAACTTATTTTGTGATGACAAAGTGCTACGTTTGTTAATGGATTAAAAATCCATTGAAACTTGAGTGTAAACAAATAAACGAGATCAATAACAATGATGTACCATCTGCTTATGAAATATATTTTTCTATTTTATTTGGGTTTAGTAAAATGTATAGTTGTAAATGATATGACTATAAGTTCTTTTGGGAATAACAACCAAGGATTAATAGCAGCATTTGGAGATTTTAATTCTGACGAATTGACAGACGCTTTTATCATTAATGGATCAAGTGTGCAAGTACTTCTAGCACACGACAAAGAACCGTTTCTTCGACCTTCATTATATACTTGTAATTTTGATGATTTTAATATCACAAGCATTGTTCCAGGTGATTTTGATGGAGATGCCTATATGGACATCCTTTTAACTACCCAAAGTCAAAATAACATATCTAACACTCAAGAAGTAAGAATTCTATGGGGTAGTATGCCTGTTCTTAATTGTTCAGATGCACTTTTAGTAAAGGCTATAACAATAGGGCAACCATTAGTCTTAGATTATAATAGAGATATGATTTTGGATCTATTTGGAATAAATGCTCAAAATCAAAGAGTATTTTGGGTGTTTGATAAATCTAGATCTACTCCAATTGAAATTCTTATGAATGCAGATGGTCTTAAAAAGATTAAACTGCCCCATTCACATTCATTTTTAGATGTTAATGATGACAATGCTGCAGATCTTCTAGTAACAACTGAATTAGATGTAGAAGTCTGGTTAAATGAAGAAACTAGTGGATTTAAATACAATAACAGCATAGAATTGCTTGTTGGACATCCAACAATATATGGTCAAGCATTATTTATTGATGTGGCTCTTTCTGGACAGTTCTTTTTAGTAATACCGGTTTGTTATGATCTTGAGTGTATAAACAGCACAATTTTAATTTATGACAATGAACAGTGGCATGATCTTCAAGTAGACTTCAATGATGGGAAAGGAACTCTGTGGAAATTTGTTCCTCCAAGGGATGAAGTTTACTTGGATACAATTACAATGCGGAGTGGGGATTATAATATGGATGGATATCCAGATATTCTGATGACATTAAGTCCTGTCAATGGCAAAGACACAAGAGCATATCTTTTGCACAATATGCCTTGTAATAAGGAAGGCTGTAAATTCTATAGAACTTTTGAAGTTCAATGGGAAAGTTTGAGTACATTTGGAAGTAATGTTGTAATGGCTACATTTTATGATTTTTATATGGATGGTGTACTTGATGTTATATACATACAGAAAAATATAACAACTGGTAAACATTCATTAAAAGCATTTAAAAACGAGTTGGAATATGACACTAATTTCATTAAAGTTATTGTGGTGACTGGCCTCAGTAATGAGAAAATACCAACTATAAATGGAACTCTGATTAGCAGAAAAGTGACTTTTGGTAAGTTAAAATAAGTTGTTAATTTCTTAATAATAATAATAATATATTAATTGTTGACTAATTGCAATTTTACAGGAACTAATTTACCTGGCCCGAAAATTGGATACAACACCTGGTCCCAAGAAGGTAATTACCGAACTGGTGTGTGTGCACAGCTACCACAATCTGCATATTATGCTCTGCAGTTACCATACTCAATTTTCGGTCTTGATCGGACTCCTAATTTTGTTGATACATTGACTGTTGGTCTCTCAGGCTTTTCAAAAAGCTGGACACAGATAATACCAAATTCACAGATAGTCTTAATACCTGCTCCTCCAAACGACCCTTCACAGTGGCGGGCTCAATTATTTGTTACACCGAGCAAAGTTATTCTTAAAAGTGTTTTTGTATTGACTGCAATTATAATAGTGATAACTGGATGTGTTTTATATTTACATTGGAAAGAAAGAAATGACAGACAAGATATAATAGAAATTGATGAAAAGACATATGTTAAGATTTAGTTTTGGTTTTGTTATATTTAGTTTATAATCATATAATGGAACTGTGATTTTAATGAATTATTATTAGACTATATATTATAAAAATTGTTAAGACCTTTGGGTTGATTTAAATAATTTACCTATAATTGTCCATTACTGATTCAAAATAGATTATAATTTGTTAAATTTTAAATTAAACTAAAAATAACATTGCCAGACTTTTCTTCTAATATTATTAAAAAACTGTACTGATTATAATTATTCCATAAACATAATTATAACAAAATGTTAATATTGAAATGTTAGTTTTCAAATAATGTAAGTCATTTAAAATGAAATATAAGTGACACATATATTTTTGACTGTTATAATTAATATAATGAATGTTTAAAAAGTAATACAAAATGTTGCAGCAGAATAATAAAAATCTTTAATAAAGTGCATTTTTTTATTTTATAAGTCGTTATAAATATGAAACATAAAACATACATGTATATTAAACATTTGAAACAAATGTAACTTAGTGCTTGGTTTTATGCTTGTGCTTCTTATCTTTCTTCTTTTCCAGTTTTTCCAACTTCCTGAAAATATAAATTGTCTTAAGAAAATCAAATCTTAAATTTTATATTAATTAAAAAAATTAAAAAGCAATCTACTACAATAAAGGAAACAAATATTAATTTAATTTTCAACTTACTTCAATAATTTCTTTTTTTGTTTTTTAGTAAGTTGACTGATCAAATCAGTTTCTGTAAGGGATGTATCATTATCTCCAATTTTTCCGGCAGAAAGTGGCATGGCTGCAGGTTTCATAACAAGACCTGTATCCCTCATTTGTTGCATCAGTGTTGGAACATCTGGTTTTTCTTCTTCTGCTTCTGGTGCAGAGGCCGATGCCTGCAATGCTCTCGCCTCACTCATTGATAGTGAATACATTGAACATTCTTTGTCTGAAATATTGAAAAATATTTATAATATATAACATTGTTTCTAACAAATATGTGGAATATGTCTCACATGTTTGGCATAAAATTTTGTAATGTTACATTTAATAATAAAAGATAAGAGAACTTAAACAAAAAAAAGATAATGATATTGTTAAATTGTATCAAAGTATTAAATAATAATAATTCTTATTATAATAATTAATATTGTAATATCCTAAAATTATTATTCGTCATTTATTGGATTGTATATTTTTTGTAATTTAATATAAGTATATGCATAGTACCTGTATTGATATGCCCCCATTTATGGCATTTGATACATCTTACATTCCTGACCAGAATACCAAAGGGTTGATCTCTGATCTCATTATCCCCTTTGCAATAACTCTCTCTTGGGGCATTGTACTTGCGTTGCCATTCAAATTTGTATTCAGGTTCATTATCTTCACGTTCCCTCTCTTTTTTCACACCAGGTGGTGGTTCATACATAAAGTTTAAACTAAGTTTGTCTTTACTGTCTTTGCTCAAAAGAGCTCTGAAAATAATATGTTTGTATAAGAAAAATTATCAAAACGGAATATAAATATGTAATTTGTGAATTACTAACTTATTTTCGTGTAGTTCTTGCTCTTTTTCATATTGCACTCTTAACTCTTCTTGCTTCTTTTTGTAAGCATCAGTTTTTTGTTCTGCCATCCATACCTGTTAAATTTATTCATTGATCATGAGAAACATTTTAATTTTTTATTGTCATTAATACTATCTACGTTTAAATATGTTTATCCTTCTTTCTACGTCTTTGTTTCAAAAAGCAAAGACACTGACATTTTATTAATATAACTAATTAAGGTATTTATTACTTACTCGTTTCAAGTTATCCCTAGAAGCGGGATGGAAAAACTTCTTACACATATAATTATTAAAACCTTTCCCCATGATGGATTTATTTAAGATAAATACGGTGCTTTAGTAGTTGAAGGATACAGTTTTTCTAAATATGAGGATTTTGCTAACACATTAAACCACTATTTAGTTTAGAATACGACCAAATGTTAGTATATCGTAATGGATTTCGTAACAATAATGAATATGATGATAAATTCCTTTACTTTTTTATTTCTAGTATCAACAAAAAAAATATAGTTCACAATAGTAGCTACTATAGGTACTCTATTTCAATAGAAATTATCACAGAGTAAACAACGTTTTAATATTATGTAGTCTATGGTTCAAAATAATATATGCTGATAATAGTGATGCGCTCCATTGTTTGCTATCGATAAGCTATAAAGTCTTTCCTAGGATGAATATTTAGAACAAAAATTTATGGATAAAGATCTATTTATTAATATGTGTATTGAAACCAAAGAGTCCTTTGAAGACACATAACTTAAGTGAAATAAATACATGCTTGCTAAAAGTAGACTTTTATAAAACGAATATAGTCTTGGTGTGTCTTTTATAAGTTACTAATATAAAAATTGCTTTATATATATAGATTTAAAAGGTTTGTTGTTATTTTCTTATAAGAATATAATGCAAAAATAGCTGTCAGAATTATTTTTGACAGTTATATAATACAGATTCTAATTCTTATAAGTCATGATTTAGTAGTAGTCTGTGGTGATATTCCGTATTGGCAAATGGCAACAGTACAATTTTGCATTTAGCGTTGCTCACGTTGAATTTATTGCGGGTATTGCGCTGTGCTGTTTGTCGTTTTGTTTGTAGTGGTACCTTTGAATATATAATTCTACGGCTTAGAAAATCTACTTTCAACTTTCTAGTGTTAAAGTAAACAAATTGTAGTGTCTAACACTTATTTTAACATTTCATGTTTGTTACGTGTTATTTGCTAGCTAAACTCAATATTCTGTATGGTTTGCTTTTGAATGTGATCCACTTGCAGTCAATTTATCAAATGATATGTTATTTTAGATATTTGTTTTGTATTTTTCGTGTATATTATACATGTAAGCTAGGTGCATCGCATATTGCTAGTTATAAGCCCGCAGAGTGGTTAATCCGGATTCGCGATCCACATTTACTCATTGTCATCGTTGTTGCTTGATGTTTTAACACATTCATACTGTTTTATCGTGTTGGAGTATTTTTAGAACTCGACTGTGGTGTGCCTGATGTCTTTGTAAACATTACGCGATTGTAAATACTTGCTCTGTTTTTATTATGACTAAATGTTATAGTTAAGTGAATTGTTATTTGTATGAACAGTTTCACCTGAATGTGATGATAAAAACTTATGTTTATGAAGTGGAAAGTTTTCAAGAAGGATATTTACATATTTATGGTAAGTAAAAATAAAAAGCTATCTTCATTATTATTTTTTTTATTAACTTTTACATATAATGCTTATCTAATACACTATTAAAGTCTAATCTCAGCTTTCATTTCATATATTTCATGATATATAATATTTTTTATATTTATATGTATATTTTATATATATCTTATAAGAAACTGCAAGGAGATTGGAGAACATAAAGTACTTATAAGAATCTAATTAAAAAAGTTCTGAACTAGGGATGACACCCAAACTTAAAATATATTTTACTTAAATATTTGTCTACATAACCTTCAATCATTTAATAATATTTTTACTAATTACAAACTGCAAATATATGAAATATTCCTAATTATTATATCTACATACTTAAATAATATTTAGATAAATATCAGCTTCTAGACATTAAGAAAATAAATTATTTTATATGTTAAAGGTTGTTAAGATATGAATTAGAAGATCAAGTATTATAAATTTAATAATGTTAAAATGTAAACTTAAAAATTCTTATAAAACAAATCTTATAGTTACACAAGATAATAATGAAATGGAATTAATTATATTACATTTTATAATTAGAAACACAAAGTATAAAGTTTTTGGTATTAAATTAAAAAAAAAATCAAGTATGCAAAAGGAATAATAATTAAAAGAGTGTTACCAGTACAGTAAAAAACAGTAAGTAAACTAAACAGTTTTTTTTCATCATGTTAAATACAGTCTATTATTTATCACAGGTAAATTTCAATAAAAGAAATATACAACTTAAAAGTGAATTTCTATTCAGTATTAAATGTATTTAGCAGACCAAAGTATCCAAACAAAATTTAAAAAAAACAATTATACTTTATATTTAGAACAAGCCTTCTTGAGTCACATGATAAATACAAAAAGTCTTATTGCTAAAATAGAAAAGAAAATAGTAGTCTTCTTTATTGCAGTTATTATTTATCATTTTTTAATTGTCATTATTTTGAAATATACTTATTATATATAATATTACTAATAATATTACTAATTTGCTTTTTATAGTTTTAATTTTAATGTTTCTAGATTATACATGAAATAGATATAGACATGTTCAGTGTAATATTATTTATATATATATATATATATATATATATATATATATATATATATATTATATAACTTGAAACACATATAGACATGTTTAGTGTAATATTATATGCTTTAATAGGTTTTATTTAATATAGATATTGAGAATATTTTATTATTCTCTATCTAAATTTCTATTGGGTAAAGAAACAGGACAGTATAATATAGTTAGTATTTTTGAAGAACATAATTTATTCAAAATAGTAGTAGTTTAGTAGTACTACTAGTATACTGCTACTAAACCACTACTGAAATTAAAACTGCCCTTTCTCGTGACTTTCATATGTTACTTAATAAGCAATACTTAAAAGACATTGCATGTTAAGAACTTTATTGTTTTTAAAAATTATAAATAAGTTATAGATTAGCTTTATTTTTTTTTTTGTTCTCTAAGTTAAATGATATTGTTTTATATTTCAAAAGGATTTTTCCGCAGACTAATAATGGGTATTATGTATTACAGGTTACAGCATTAATTCTGAAAAATTAAATCTTAAATTGTTGTATTCAGCATTCCATTTTAAACTAAAATTAAAATTATAAAATATAAAATTAAAATTATAAAATATTAAACAAAAGATTTCCTGAAAAATGTTTTTTATAGGTCTTACAGTTTCTAAATATTTTTTCTGACTATATCACTTCACAATAAGTATATCATTATCATTTACAATATGAAATGTCTAACTTTTTTAATTTTTTTTAAAAATTTATCAAAACTAATACAAGTAATTTAATATAATATGACCCTAATAACATATGCTGGGCATGAGAGGACATTGTATCAAATCACATACTCCACCTGGTCCCACTGCACTTCATATCATCCTATTCCCAACTTCTGCTTAATAAAACTTCAATTTAGTTTTTTGAAAAACTTGTTCACCCCCATTTTGCTGCGACTGTTAATGATTAGAAAATGCCCGGACAAGCTCCGCAAGCTTCATAAGCACTAGCAGTCAAAGTCTGAAATCAATGTAATTAGGAAAAATATATATAATAAAAAATAAATAATATAGGCTTGGCAGATTGTAATTTTTTTGACAAATTGTTATAGGCAGAATATCGAGTTTTATTATTAGAAATGGTAGCTTAATGTACTCGTTACAACTTGATATAACGTTATCATGTTGTAAATGAAAATATAATCCATTTGGTTATTGTTTATCCTAATAAAGCAATATAGTGTTAGTACAGCTTAGGGTGGTCAATTTTTATTATCTTGAGGGTGGGTGTGGTAGGGAGTGGCTTGCCAAACATCGGCTCGCCAAAATCGATACTATCGCGGACTATTCCGCTTGGTATAAATATCCAAAACATACAAACATTCAAATCATATGGTTCATTTGAATATCCCGTTCTAATGTTTTTATTATTTTTTTTTTTTTTTGATTTATGGCTTCATTCATATTTAATATGGAATATATTGCCAATGTCAAGTTTTTAGTGTGTTTTTATAAATATTTTTGTAAAAGTATTATTGTCTGATACTTTTAGCAATAAGTTGAGAAAACATATTTGTATATATTAAATTTGAATTTTCAGTTTCAAATGAAGTAAGGTGACATATGGTTATTCCAGTGTTACCAGATTTAAGTGTCATACCTTTTTATATAAAGGAAAATAAATTATTTTTTATTTTTGTTTTATATTTATTTGTGACATATATGTCGTTTGAGAATTTCATGCAGACTATTATTGTTTTGTCTGTTCTTTCTTTTCTATTCTAAAATAATTGATTTTCATTTCAAAAAAATTCTTTTTTGGTGTGACATTCGCAACTCTTTTTTAATTATTTCCAATTAAAATGTTTTCAATTATTTTCAAATTATTATTTTAAATTTTTATAAATAAACAAGTATTATATTTTACACTCAGAACCAGTATTAGCTTCAACAAATCCCAATACTACGTCATGTAACAAGTTGCTTAAAACAAATGGCATTCTTAGATTAACATGCATTTAAAGTATGACCGTGGACTCGACGACTAGAAAACGAATTAAAATTACCATATTGCGCAATCTTTGCGTTAGAACTGTGGGTATATTTTTGAAATCTGAGTCTTTAAGATCAGCAACCCTCTGTACCAGTAAGTTCCTATTTTTTTTTAAATTACCATAAGCATTTTTTTAAATATATTTTTAAAGATACACGGCTTGGATTTGAATCTGATATCTCTGGGGATGAAATTAATTGAGCTGAACGAAGCCAAGCTCTTTACTACCCAAATTTTCAACTCTTTGTTGCACTACTCCTCCTTCAATTTACGAGCTACACGCACGAAATTTTACACACATGCGCATAATGAGCAGAACCCTGTCTGGATTGCCAAAAAATCGAATCGTTATTGTAGTTTTCGAGATAATTGATAAAATGTAAATATATGCATGTATAGTAAACAAATAGAACGCTTTTGTTTCGCGCGCGCGCGCTGCGTCGCGAGGCCCGCTTGCGTGGACCTAGTATCTTTAATACCAAGATTTATAAAGATACCAAGACCAACATGTTGTGTTGCAAATCATTACAAATTTTCTGCTAAAGTATTATGAGAAGATGAATGAATGAAGAATGATATTAAAAAAAAAACATAATTTAATTCTTTCTAGTAAACCTATTATAAAAAGATTGTGTTACGGTACCGATACCAATATTACATGTTCTGTGAAAAAAGTATATGAAATTAGATATTTAAAAAAAAAAATTGAAAGTGTCTTAACAACACGTGTATTAGATTTCACAGATGAAGATTAAATTTTAAGTATAGCTGAAGAGTTTGTTTGTTGGGTTATACGCGCAAATTTTTAATACTGGATGGATTTGAAAAATTCCTTCTGATTGTGAGAGAAGTTCATAAGAATGGCTAAAGTCTGATATTACGCTATTGCTACTAATTATATTATTAATATATAAAAGAATTTGTCTTGGTAAAGGCCAGTCTTATAAGTTTGGCTTCACGGTCTAATAAAATAACCGAACGTATAATTGTTACAGTTATATGATTGTAGTTGTTCACGCACGCATAGAAATATATAACGTTACATATTTAAAAAAATGTACTAGTAATCTCTTTCGAAATAAATTGTAATATATATTATTTGATTTAATTTATTACTTACGAGAAAGACAATCAACTGAGGATATACAGTTCTTTGTCCAAGGAGACCGAAGCTGTCGATTCTTATTCATCACATATTTTCTGTAAATTATAAGAAATCTTCTTCTAACGTTCTCTCGTTGTATATTGTTATAGTCCGTGACAATGCAATAGGTAAAATAAAGGTTATACGAAATATGATTTACTTAATAATATATTTAATAATACTTATAGAGGAAAAAGGTATTAATTTATAATGATAAAGTATAATACGATTCTAAGGTTCATAACGGTAAAATATAAATAATTTTTTATCGGAAGTTAAATCACTAGTACAGTGAAGATTTGCTAAATATTGGCCTCACTAGGTCCACCACTATGGAAAGCGGGTGGAGCTGAGCGAATCATTGTTGCTGGAGGAGTTTCATATACTTGTAAAATTAGCAGAGTGATAGTGGCTATAATGTTAAGCCTAATAAGAACTCGCGCGTGCGATTTCAAAACGTTAACTCTATGAGACACACTTTGACCATTTAATAAAAAACTACAATATCAAATGTCACCAAAAAACTTCAGGACCTATAAGTCACTGTCAACAACTCTGCCAACTTTCGACATCCTACCATTATTCGTCTAGGAGTAAGTAGCATTAGTAACGAAACACTTGACCAGTAAGAGCTTCGCTTCGCTCAGCTTAATAAGCTTGATATTTTATAAGGAAGCAAAACCTTACATCCCTTTTTTTAAATTCACACACAGTATTTTTCAGCCCTTCAATTAATGATAACAAATCATAATTATAAGGATTATTTTTTTAATTTATGATTAGAACATAATATGGCTATTTATTAAATGTATCTGATATAGTTCCCATAAAAATGATTCAAATGATCACATCGAAAATGTTAAGTTAAATGTTGCTAAAGTTGAAGTATTGACTAAGAATTTGTTTGGTATTATTTCATTTTATTCTTTTCTAATTTTATGCAATATCAATGGTCACTTGTGTACGTTAAATCGATGTATCAGGAGGGCCTTTTTGATATTATATTTATCGAAATCAGCCATTCTATGAAGACACTCAAACTTCAAGTTTTGAGGGTTCCAAAGGCGCTTTGGTCTGAGAAGAACCACAATAAACTTAGATAAGTATTCCTTCATTGTGGTTTCGAACCGTTAATATTTAGAAAAATTTGCGAGTAACTAGAAATATAACAATCAATGTGATTATAGATTATGAGCCTTAAAATTTTAGTAAAAAAAAAAAAAAAAAATTGCCATGCCAAACAAAGGTCAGTGACATGCCAGACAAAGGTCACAGCAAGCACCACCTGTTCATGATTATAATATTAAATATTAGTATAATGTTCAATAGTAAAACTAAATTTTTGAATCATAAAAAAGATTAATAAATCTTGTCGCATAATACTTTGAGGCTTCGAATAACCTGAGACCATAAATGCGATTTTAATATACAAATAAAATAAAATGATTTACTTCTATTTGAGAACGGTAAATAATTATAAAAAAGTTTATATATTTATTTTGTCGATAAATAACTAAAAATAAACAAATTCACAATTAATGACTTACATCAAACAATAATCACTGACTAATTAATTACTAAACTATTTAATTGTTTACTTCCAGCACTAATAATTTGCAACGTTTTTGTTTAGTCCATTTTGTTATATGCTGATATTTTTACTAATAAATCGGTTTAGCAATTTGGATTTAGAGAATACATCACTATTAAATGTTATTCACAATATGATGTGCAAAATTATTATTCACTACTACAACTAAAAAAAATGGGAGTAATAATTGACTTATATGTAAATCAAAAATACTGGTATAAACAGAAGAATAAAAGAAATATTTTATAAAATACAATAAGTCACGTGACCTCTGATTCACTCTCTTGACATATTGTATATTGTATTAATAAGTTGGCAAACATGTAACTAAAGTCGAGGTTAAAATATAATTTAAAATGAATACTCGTCTGACGTCACGCAACGCTCGAGTTGAAAAATATTTGTTTCAGATAGTCATATCAAGTATAGTATTAACGAAATTATATATTTTATATTGTATTTATATAAAAACAAAGAAATCTTTTTGTTTAATTGTTTGTAGTAGTTATTTTTTTATTTTACTTTGTTTTTATTAGTTATACAGACGACAAAAAATCTGCAATATTATAGTTATATAAATTATATTCAAATTCTAGGAACATATGTTGTGTCCTCGCTTCTAAATGATAAATACAAACAGACAGACTGATTCTTTTATTTCTGAATGTGTTTAGTAGATGTTTTTCAATTCCGCAAATGTTAATCTCGCAACATTACCTTTTTATTAAAGCCTAAAAATAGCTTGCGAACGTTATCGCTGACGTTATCTCAAGGCGACATCTGTGCCTTGTCGGAGCGAGTATCCGTCCCGCGCTTTGTACCCAGAAACCTGGTTACTGGAACGCCAAAATATATAAATCACTATTAGTTACTTTAAACCCTAGTTAATAATCGAATATGTTTCGTAAAGATGTTCGTTTTGCAAAAGTTGTATAAGTTGCAGCTACTTATAGAAATCTGGTCAGTCCAGTCCCATTTACCAGTATAATGTGAAACTAGGCGCTTATATATAACTTGTATTATATGGTTATGAGTATTGGTTTTATCCTTGCGTTTACATAAACTTAGCTGGAGTTTTGTCAAAATAGCGTCATGTCAATTGTGTTAATAGGTCTCCGACTGAGTCAATTACTTAGTTAAGTGGGGAAGTACTTCCAACATTTGATGTCAGAATACGTACAGGAAGTCTTCCTTTTATTGTTACGCAAATAGTTTTTTGGTAATTTTTGTTATCAGTAATATATAAGTGCTCTTTATATTAGTTGACATATGTTTATATAGTATTGTAGTCTTATAATATTACTCAAATATATTCATGTATGCAAATACTAGGAGCGCGAACCAGACCTCGATATTGACTCGCTGCACACGTAAAATTTATTTATTTATTTTTTTTTTTATTTATATATTTTCCACTTTCAATCAATACTAATGATCATTTGTGTACGTCAAATGGAAGTGCCAGGAGGGCCTATTTTGATGCCTCATATATCGAAATAAGCCCTTCTGTAGAGTCACGGTCCAACTTACAACTAAAGTATCGAGGGTTCCAAGCGTGCCCTTGTCTGAGAAGAAGCACACAACAAACTCAGCCGGGTTTTTTTTTATTATGATCACTGTTTCACAAACGTCCATGTATAGTAAATAATTTACGAACAACTAGAACCATCGCAATCAATTCCTTGTGGAGGCTAAATTATAAAAAACACATTTAGTTAAATAAAATTAAACTATAAATATGAAACTGAGCCAGCAATCTCAGTATGTGTTAGCATATTGAGCGAAGCGATTTTAAAACAGCACCGAAATTGCATTTACAAAAAGTCCCTTCTTTCCTCAACTATTTTTCAAGATGAGACACATTAAAACGTCTTTTGTTTTTTTTTTTATCTTTTTTTTAAAACCACCACCAGACTAATGTCTATAAGTGTGCAAAATTTGGAAATTTTTTGATATATCGTTTTTGATTGATGCTTGCACAAAGGATGCAGAAGTGTCTGATAGAGAGTTTCGCTCTATTATTCTATGGCGATTTTTGGCTTAATATTTCTTGTGTTTTGAAAATTTTTGTTGTTTTTGATAAAGTTTGAATGTCTACTTGTTGCTAAAACTAAAATAGTTAACTAAGTTTCTTTCTGATTCTGCGAGTAAATTGAAAACAGTAGGATTTAACTTTAAATAAATATCGTCATTGGTCTGTGTTATCTTAAATTCTATTTATAACATATTTGTCGTGACTACAGATTTTGATGTAATTCAATTTCCGCATTACGAAATAATGATGGATTTTTGTTCTGTAATCGTCTTTTACTGTACTTATTAAAACTGATCAGGATTTGCAGGTGTAAAAGTGTAAATCCGTGTTCCAGGTGCTAGTGGCGCGGTGAAGGCGAGGTCATGTGGCACGGCGCGCGGGTGCTCCTACTCGTGGCGCTGGGGCTACTGGCCGGGCCTTCGGTCGCCGTACCCCTAAAGAAGTTCAACATCACAGTCGGCTACCTCCCTTCCATCAAAGGGGAGCAAAGAGACAGGCAGGGTCTCGCTATATCTGGAGCTCTTTCTATGGCGCTGGAAGAGGTAAGTTGAATTTGAATGGAAATTTGTTAAATAGTTTTCAAGAGTTTGATGATACCTAGATCGTTCTAATTAGATAAAATAACTTCAATTATTGTATGCATTATAGTTACATAATATGTGAATAACTGATGTAACGTATATATTTACTTTTTAAGCATATACTATGCAATAATATAAAGATAAGTGGATATTTAATATACACATAAAATAACTAGATTCCAGTATATTTTAGAAATGAAAACCTATTGCTAATATGTTTTCTAATTTATATATTAGCAAAATTAAGATACTTTCAATTCTAATGTCTCTTCTATTGACATTGTAATTTCGGTCAACAAATATTTGACTTCTTCTCACGTGTGGAGTTCATGTAAACTAATTTTGTTTGGTTTTAGCTTATTACCTACGTGTTCGATTTATTTGTTGTTTGTATGAATTTGTAGAAAATTCCATTTTTTTATATACTTTTACTTTTATTGCTATCGAATTTGGGACTAGTTGCATTGGTCAGAGCTCATGATAAAGATACTGAATGGGTTCGAAACTAGTCTGCCAAATTTCGATAGTATTCACGTGAGGTCAGTCGGACAATTATATATAATAATTTTTCGTTTTTTTAACTTTAAAAAAAATATATATTATACAAAACGATTATATAATGTACTATTCTTAGATAAAATATTTCAATTACCTATTATGAAAATAATTATCTTGTATCTATAACCTCAGATCAACAATAGCACGGCACTGCTACCAGATGTTCGACTGCTGCTGGAGTGGAATGACACCAAGTGTGATGAGGTGACGTCCACGCGGCTGCTCACTGACATGAGCTGTTCCGGGGTCGTCGCCTTCTTCGGACCCGAGGGTCGGTGTCACACTGAGGCTATCATAGCTCAGTCACGGAATCTGCCCATGATCGCTTACGTGAGTGATCTGTTCTGATACTATATTTAGGAGTTTGGATTATTTTATGGTAATTGAAATATTATAATTGTATATATTATACACTATTATAATTACATTTTTAAAATAATAACACTACCATTCCGTTCTCCATTCTATATTTTTTTTTAATACAAGCTGTGTCTCGTAGTTTCACCCGCGAACGAAGAAGTTTTATTACTTTTAGTGTAATATGATAGATAGCTTTTAGCCTATACCAAACAAACTCTTTAGTTTTAATATATTAGTATAAATATAAGAAAATGTTTAATTTGTTTTATTTCAGAAATGTTCCGATTATCAGACATCGAAGCTATCTTCTTTTGCAAGACTGGAACCTCCTGATACTCAAGTAATATATCTTTTATATGCCTTTTTAAGAAAGCACGTTCAAAGAAAACCATACGAAAAATATATATTTACCTATTATTATTATTTTAGGCAACAAAGTCAGTAATATCGCTGTTACGATATTACCGTTGGAACAAATTTTCTATTCTCTACGAAGAGTCGTGGGTGACGGTGGCGCTGACGCTGGAGAATCACGCCAAGAAGAACAACATGACTGTCAACCACCAGCGGCCGGTTATCGACAGTTTTAAGTGCTGTGAGGAGAAGATGACATGTTGTGCTCCAGGGTTCTGGTATCAGTTCATACAGGAGACCAAAAATAGAACTAGGAGTAAGTGGTAATAATCTTCCAAAAATCCAAAATCGTATAATTTTTTCATGATTTTCGTAATTTTCAGTATATGTTTTCTTGGGATCTATCACCGGTCTCATTGAAATGATGACGGCGATGGAGTCTTTACAGCTGTTTGTGAAAGGAGAATATATGGTATTATTTGTCGACATGATGACTTACAGTCCCAAGGATTCTCTCAAATATTTAATAAGTAAGTAACATTTTAAATGCTAAAGATGTTTTGTCATGTCTTCGAGAAAAGTGTGTTGGTTTCGTAAATAATATAAAGAGTTGTGTCTCACTGAAACTGTGAAAGATTTTCTTTGTTTTTAATGGGTGTTTTTAATAGGCCCAAAGCTTTTTGGATTGGTAACATTTATTGAAACCTTCCAGAAACTGAAGAACGCGGTTCCAATCTAACGTGCCAGAATACGGCTGATTTCCACAAGCGCGCGCAGTCTCTGCTGGTGGTGGTCTCGTCGGAGCCCGAGGACAGCTATGAGTACTTCACCAGCCGCGTGCGCATTTATAACAGCATGAAACCCTTCGAGTTCCCTTCTCTGCCACCCCTATTTGAAAAAAGGTTTAATAAGGTTTGGCTTTAATTTTTATTTTATTATATATGTCATTTAATTTTTATTTACTTCAGTTTAAGTTGGAGTGTTTTCACAGAAGGGCTTATTTCAATAAGTTTGGTATCAACAAAGGTCTTCTTGACACTTCCATTTGTCATACACAAGTGTTATTGATTAAATAATAATATAATTGTTCTTGTCATATTTCAGTATGTGTCCATATATGCGGCATATTTGTATGACTCTGTGAAACTATACGCGACAGCCCTACACCAGATTATTCAAGAGGAAACTACTTATAAAAACGAAACACTTACATATACTAAACTGAACAGCATAGTGACTAATGGAACTCATATTGTCTCCAAAATGATTTTAACTACGCCTTTTAACAGTAAGTCTTATATTAATATATATTAAATAATATTATTGTATAACAGATTTTGTATCCAAATTGCTTACAAATGACAAATTTTGTTTATATTTAATAGGTTCGAGCTTATGACATAAATTTTTCATCCCCAAGTGATAAGGACTGTCCACCACAATGTTTTTTTAAATTTTTTGTAATTGTTTTTTAAAATTATTGTATGGTTCAACATTTAAAATACATACAACCATTAAATTACAAATTTCTTAAATATTTTTTAATATATTTTTTTTTTATCAAGTAAAACGTCTTTGGGTGAGCTAGTTTATATATATAAATAAAATATATTAATAAATTAACTGTATAATAAATATATATATATTTTTAGTATCATGTTATTATAATTGTTTTGGTAATATATAAAATATATTTTTTTATATTTTCCCAGGTGTATCTGGAATGACTATTCGTCTGGATGAGCGTGCGGACTCCGAGGGTAACTTCTCGTTATTAGCTTTCAAACCAGCTAACTTTACAGATGTGGAGATTAACTGCACTCATAGTATGATCCCGGTGGGACACTTTCAACAGAGTACGAAGCTGTTTCCTGTAAGTTAATTCAATGGAATGGAACATAAGATAATTTTTGCATGTAAACTTTCGTGATCCATGATTTCTATTATTTATAAGTATCCAGCTGTACTCACGTTATAACTATTGGAATTTGCTCAACTAGTTTCGGATCCATTGGGGTTCCTTATTCATGAGCTCTGAGCATAGTGGAATCGCGGCATGAACAGTTCCCTATAGTAATAATGTGAGTACAGCCGGATAATTATATTTGACATCGTTAAAGAGTAGTGTTAAATGAATGTTCAACATTAAGGCTGAATATTAAACGTCATCTGTCAATTGTCATTCACTCTGACGTAACACCGAGCACTAGCACCGTGAAGGGGGCTGAGAGCGGTCATTATTACACAGGACTGGCCTGTCTACGATCATAAATGGAATCAGAAGACAAGTACCCTCAATTCCCGTAATCAGAAGTGGGATGCGAAGGGCAATCTTCAGGAGAAAGAAACGAAGAAACGTCATCAAATCTATTGCGAAATATGGAAGCTTTGCTTGCGAGACTTGTGAAGACGCTGGCGCCGGAAAGCGCTAATAGCCCGGCGATTCGACTGGTCAAGTTTGATCCGGATGAAGCTGATGCAGGTAAAGAAGTTGGTGCAGGATAACAAAAATAATTATCGACAGTAGGAAGTTGAACGGTGCAGATCTCTTGTGAGCCCTTACACACGTTTTGCGAGGGTGCGCCGCAACGTGTCTAACCAAACTGAGAACTTCGCAATTAACATGGATACGGATCTTACTTACTTAAAGAATTACTGTTGGCACGGTTTGGACAACCAATGCAGCCTCAAGATTATTTTGACGAAATTTAAAATTTTCAAATCGAAGCCAAAGAAACGGCAAGCAAAACTGCAAGGCGCCTGTGGAATATGATTGAGCATATCCCTCGAAACAATATGCCAGAAGATGTCATCGTGGGGTTTGTAGCTTCCGTACTATCACGTAGAGATGGTACTATACGTAGAGTTACGATCCTACAATATATCGACTGGTACCCGGCTATTCCGCTCCCTTCATAACATTTCTTTGAAAAGAAGATACGAAGAACAGAACGGTAATATGACCGAGGTGAAGAGGAACCATTACAATGAGCCTCGTTTTTCGGGAATGTGTCGTTGGTGCGGTGTGCCAGGGCATCGATTCGAAGATTGCCGCGCACGACTAGAAGAGCCAATTATCAAGACCATGACTAAGACATCCGAACGAAACCGGTAGGTTTCTCGCGACCTATTATCTGTTTTGTATGTGGACAACAAGGTCACGTCGCGTCGACGGTGTCCAGATCGCAAAGGTATCAGCGAGCAGCCTGCTGTTAAAGAAGTCCACCTGGGCGAGTGTAGACAAGCAACTGGGACCTTAAGCACATCTCGTGGTGAGACCATTTCTGTTCTTGTTGATAGTGGTTCCTCTTGCTCATTGTTTACGTGTAGCTTAGCCGATAAGTTGACAGGTCCATACGCAGTGATTTAGGCTACCTTACTGGCATAGGCCTAAATAATGCAATAAAATGTGACAATCAGATTCTTAGTCTCATTAACGTTCATCGTATCTCTTTAGAAGTATTGTTGTATGCGGTCCTTGATACCACTATTAGTGAACCAGTCAAAATAGGTCAACATATTTTAAGTTATGTTAACGTCGAAATTACTGATAATCAGATTCGTTTTTCGATACGTAGCCGGTCGAAGTCGTAGAAAAACCAATTCAGATTGATCTTGATAATATCCAAGGTGAACATAAAGTAGCTCTTAATAAAATGTTGCAAAAATATAGTTATAGTATAGTTTCAAAAAATTTAGATTCTTCGTAGAGGGCTTACCTACGCGTCGCGTTACTACAGGCTTTTTGCGAATAGATCCGATTGACCCAAACAAAATCGTGCAGCCACGTCTTTATAGGTTATCTCCCGTAGAGAAGGAAATAGTAAGAGATAAATAAAACAACTCTTGAAAGCCGGCATTATTTGTGAAAGTACATCACCATTTGCTAGTCCGATATTTCTCGTAAAAAAAAAGAATAATTCTGATAGAATGTGCGTAGATTATCACGAATTAAACACCAATACGCGCCCTGATCTACCCTTTACCCATAATCGATGAACAAGTAGACCGTCTCTATGGTGCGTGCTATTTCTCCTCACTAGGTATGGCATCCGGGTACCATCAGATCCTGATACACCCTGAGGGTGATAGTATAGCAGGTACAGCTTTTGTGACTCCTGAAGGGCCTATTGCCCTTACTATGCCTTTCGGTCTACGAAATGCAGCATCGATCTATCATCTATCAGAGATGCATTAACAAGGCTTTGGGCACCCTTAAAGACACAGTAGCGCTAGCGTATATGGATGATATCCTTTGTTATTCTAATGACGTCACGGAAGGCTGAAATCGCCTGAAACTCACTTTGAAGGTACTATTGGAGATTTTCGCTAAACATTCATAAATATAAAATCATTAAAAATGAGGTAGATTATTTAGGATATATAGTGAAGGCCGCAAAAGTTATTCCTGACCCCAGAAAGGTACAAGCCCTCGTAGATGCACCTTCTCCACGAACTGCAAGCCAAGCTCGACAGTTTTTAGGACTGGCGTCTTGTTTTAGACGTTTTATCCCCAACTACACCCGTTTGTAGGCCCATAGTACCAAAACAAAACTTAACAAAACTTAAGGGTTCGATATCGTGGACAGACACGCATAATGAAATCCACAACACATAGTAAAGATACTGACTTAAAAACAAATCTTAACAATCTTTGACCGCAAATTGCAAGTAGTACTCCACACAGATGCGAGTTCAGAAGGGTACGGCGCAATCCTTATCCAGAGAAAGAACAATCTCCCACATGTATGTGCGATCACGAAATAGAACTTCATTTTATAGCCAGAGGTTCAAGTGGAGCTAACGGACAAGTTGAACGTGTAATGCGTACCCTAAAAAGTCTACTAACCATAATTGAAAATGATCCCAATAAAACGTGGCGTGATGAGCTCCTTGAAATCATACTAGCCTTAAATAGTACACGGTCGAGAGTCACTGGGTATAAACCCATCGAACTTATGTTTGGCATAAAAGCTCAGTCACTACGTTTGGCAAAATTAGCGCCACGCGCTGATTCTGCATTTCGTTCAGATCTAGACAAAATGAGGAGCATTGCTTCGGAGAACATTCAAAAAAAACAGCAGCGTCCTAAATAAAACATTTAAATCATGGTAAAGCGTCAATAAACCTTTCTCCCCAGGCGAGTATGTTTTTATAAAAAAATTTTAATTATTAGCGTGATAGGAAATGATAGGTATGAGTTAAGAGGAATTGACGGATCTAATCGGCCCTACAAATATGCACATGAGCATCTGCGCTTAATACCCGGGGGTCATGAAGGGTTTATAGATATAGCTACTACGTTAACCAATGACTATGAGTTGGAGGCCGAGACGACGGCTCCAAATCAAACAAATGAGAACGTGTTATCGGACAGTGATAGCTCGAATACACTGACTGCCAGCTCTGCGACCTTTACGGTTTCAGAGCACGAAGAGCTTTAAATAATTTACTATGAATTCCGAGTTATAAGATTTAAAAGTTTGTTGTCTTCATATGAGATAATGAATAGATAATAAGTCAAAGAATCCATGTTATCATATGAGACGATGACTGGTCGAAGGGACTCTTTGGCTGGGATTCATTTGCAAGAGACGAAAATGTTTAATTGTGGATATGCGGCTAAGAGTTGAAATTCTTTCGCGGGATGAAAATGCTTTCTAAATAATTTTGTAAGAATAGTGAGTTGTCTACAATACCTAAAATGTCAGGATAAGACTCCATGTTTCTTTACAGATTTATTATCCAATCACTAAACAGGGAGAGAGAGAGCACGAGGACGTGCTAGTGTCAGCATGGCTGTGACGGCGCATCACATCGCTAAAGAGTAGTGTTAAATGAATGTTAAACGTTAAGGCTGAATATTAAACGTCATCTGTCAATTGTCATTCACTCTGACGTAACAACGAGCACAGCGAAGGGAACTGAGAGCGGTCATTATCACTCAGGACTGCAATCGGTTCGCACGGCTAATTAGTGCTACATGCTACGTGGAACGTTATTAGACTAGAGTAATTATTGTAATTTATGATCTTGATTGAATTGTGTCCTGAAATCGGTATTTTATTCTCCTCGTCCGACTACCCACGCCTGTCTACGATCATACATGGAATCAGAAGTTTTAGACAAGTACCCTCAATTCCCGTTATATATAACATAAGAAAATTTATAAAAATTGATGGCTGATTCGACTGTTGTTTGTGTGATCCAAAGAGTGGTTTCGAGTCTGGGTGTTATTTGTATTTGTTATTTCTGTTTGTGAAATTCCAGGTTTTAGTGCGGAAGCATTTAAAAAAAGAGTATAAAATCCGAAAATATGTACTTTGTCTCAAACATATGTTCTAAAAAAATGTTTTCGAAGTGATAACTTGTGTGACTGTAAAACGCTTCGTTACGTAACGCGTGACGGTGCCAGTCTGTCTGGCTTCCCTTTGTTTCATGCATACGTATACGGCAGCGTCAGGCAGGCTCCTCCTCTCTCATTCTTACCCACAGCTGAATTTCAATATACAGTATGCTTTGTATATTTTGGTATACAGTATAGCCGTATTTGTGGATGGAATAAAATAAATATCCACTAAATTCTCATGTATGTTTTCAAAAATTGTAATTAAGAATAAAATATATTCTATAATGAATAAAAGATTACTTTTATAAATAACATTTTTACCTAATGATATTAATACAAAAAAAAATTTAAGTAATTTTTCCAGTTAAACCATTTCATAATTAAATAGAATAGTCAATGTAGTCAATTTAGATTAGTTCAAGTTACCCCTTCTGTCTGTTTGTTTTTTTTTTTATGACAATATCAATTGCAAATAAGTTCTTTGTTTACAGGATTACAAATTAAATTCGAAATTACCAATCGACTGGCCTGACAGTGTAAAACCAGAAGACGAACCTTCCTGTGGCTTCTTGAATGAGAAGTGTCCTAAAGATGATTCTCAAATAACATCTTTAGTTGTCGCTGGAACATTAGGAGTGACTTTGTTTTGTGCTCTTGTAGTCACCATAAGCATTTATAGGAAGTGGAAGATAGAGCAGGAGATAGAAGGATTGTTATGGAAGATCGATCCACAAGACATAGATGGATATCTGGGTAGTGGTCTCATCTGTTCACCGAGTAAGGTAAATAAAATGTTTAGACAACGTATTTTGTAATTTTAATGACCTTTTATTATTTTTTTATTTTTTTTAAAATGGCTAATATTTTAATTCTAATACATCTTATAATAATTTCAGTTGAGTGTAGCTAGTGGGATATCATGTGAGAGCAGGTGTTGCACTCAAATATTTACAACGACCGCTCAATACAGAGGAAACGTAGTGAGAATAAAAGAATTGAAGTTCACAAAGAAAAAGGTTAGCCTATTGTCGATTAAAATACTTTAAATATATATATATTTAAATAATTTTTATATAAATATAGTAAAAATAATTCCAAAAAATTTGTCTTTTTTTCCTTTCATACAAGTCTACAGAATTTATATTTATACTTCTCAGAATACGTTTTATGTAAATATGTTCTCAAAAAGAGACGGCCATCTTCGATAGATTCGAAAACAAGCCGGTCTAAAGACTACTCAGAAGTTTTTGCGGAGTTTTAATTTGTATTGTATTAGTCAATCAATACAAAAAATAAAAGATTTGACGGATTCTTTTCGTAAACCTTTTGTCTGTTTTTTACATTACAATGAGACTTCTGATTGCAGGATATCTCCCGTGAGGTGATGAAGGAGATGCGTCTGCTGCGTGAGCTGCGCCACGACAACCTCAACTCCTTCACGGGCGCTGTGGTGGAACCGCTGCGGGTGCTGCTGCTCACCGACTACTGCGCGAAGGGCAGCTTGTATGTACGTACACTACTGATGGCACTGACTACTGCTAAGGGCTGACTACCAAGTTGTGACGTGATACCTTCTGGCTCCATATTCACATGTCGCCGATAAGTCCTAAGAGAATATTATGTAATTTTTGCATCAACCACCCTAAGAAACATTTTAATATATTTTTTTATTTCACTGTTTTAAATAATAATTATATTTTATATTTAACAATTATATTTGTACTTTTTTTCAGGATATAATCGAGAACGAGGATATTAAATTGGATAAGATGTTTATATCTTCGCTGGTGCATGATCTCATTAAGGTGATAATATATTATTAGAATTCTTTTCTCAAGAAATAATACACCGTTTTATTTTTGTTGAAATAATATTAATTGACAGATTGAAAACTATCGAGTTAATTTATTCAAATTATTTATTTAATTGTGACTGCAATCATGAGCACATTTGTTTTTCCAAGAAATTTTATGTTCTACTTAACGTGTTCTTTTTATAAATGATTTATCTTTTTTCACAATTTTGGTTTGTCAATAACTTGCAAGCAAACACTTGTGGATGTTATTTAAAGCTCATCTTTTGTGTTATTTGTTATATATTGTTTATATTTCAAAGAAAATAATTATGTTGGTTATATTTGGTGTCAGACATGTTTTTTCTTTTCAGGGTATGATTTTTATCCACACCTCGCCGCTTATATTTCACGGGAATCTCAAATCATCGAACTGTGTTGTGACGTCACGTTGGATGCTTCAGGTAATATATTATTTATTTAAAAAAATTACTTTAATGTTTGTTTTGTAATAATATACTGACTATTAAACATATATTCCGTTCAAGGTCGCTGATTTTGGGTTACACGAATTACGATATTGCGCTGAAAACGAATATGTCGGGGAACATCAATATTATAGGGGTGAGTGTGGGATAATAATCATCTTTTAGTCTTCAAATGTAGTAAATAGCAAGGTTCTTGGTAAGCCTGCAACATCTTAAACTTTAGTCATGTTAACAACAGGCTGTAGTGAAAGGCAAACTTATATAGAAAAAATACAAAATCATTTATTTAAGACTATTTTATTTATTTATTTTTATTTATTTATTTATTTATTATTACATACATACACATACACTTACAATAAAATTTATCAAAATTTTGTAGAAGTCAAGAGGATGGTTTGAACACTTAATTACCCTGGATATCTCACTAGGATACCCTGTGCTGAGATATCCAGTGAACTCTGTTCGCGCTACTGCACCTGCGTTATTCTTTTCTTACTACACCTGTGTTTTTATTGCATGAAGTATAAAATGTAATATAAATTATATTAGAAACTGTTTTTATAGGTTTGTTATGGAAGTCTCCAGAGCTACTCCGACAGCTAGGTGACCCCAGTGGCACTATTGGAGGTTCACAGAAAGGCGATGTATACGCATTTGGTATCATACTCTACGAAATAATCGCAAGACGGGGACCATTTGGGTTGACATCTTTAGAACCTAAAGGTAAAAAAATATAATCTGAAATCTTTATTAAATAATAGTAGCAAAGTGAATAATAGACATTTGAACATCAATTTGATAGTGAGATTGTTAAGCTTAAGGAAAAGTATGCACTTTGCAAACGAGCACAAGACGAGGCTGGATTCATATATTTAAAAAAAAAATACTTTCTTAGTTCTCATGTACTTCTTCTACAAAAATCTACAATCCAATATAAAATTAAATTATAAGAATATTTTAAAATTCTTTCTCCACCTATAAATTATAAAACAATTACAATAACATGATATTTTAGTTATATCTCAACCACACTTTCACAAAGTTACAATGTTATCACATTTCAATACATAACAAAATATTAACAGAAAGATGTTTTTATATAAATAAACATTGCAAGAAGAAAGGGAGAAGGAAAAAGAGAAAGGAAAAGAGTATACAATGTACGTGTGTGTACAGATATAGTGGAGCGCGTGAAGCGTGGTCGTCGCGGCGCGGAGGAGCCCTTCCGCCCAGACACGCGCCTGCTGGAGACAGAGGAGTACGTCCTGGGCTGCATGAGGGACTGCTGGGCCGAAGACCCCGCCGCCAGGCCCGACTTCACCGCCGTGCGAGCCAGGCTTAAGAAACTCAAGTCGGGCAAGTGAGTGACTTACTCCACTGAGGAGATTTGGTGTATTGCGCATATGGAATATGGTTGCAGTAAAAGTATTTGAAACAAAATTATTTCTAATTTTCTCAGTTATAACCCACAAATAAATATATTTTAATATTAATAATGTTGATGAAGATGCTTCGATTTTATTGGTTGATTATAAATGTCCGTCCGTATGTTGCAGGTCTCGAAACTTAATGGATCAAATGATGGATATGATGGAGAAGTATGCGAATAATTTAGAAGAACTAGTCAATGAGAGAACGAGGCTACTGATAGAAGAGAAACAGAAGACGGAAGATCTGTTGCACAGAATGTTACCAAAGTAAGTTGGTTCGAATAATATGTAATGTTCTGGCGTATAAGTGAACTAAGTATATATGTCCACACACATCAAGTTCTAATGTCGCCTGATTTAACATTTCGATGTGGCTTTATTAATATATTTGTGTATGTTTAATGTTTAACAAAATCCCTTACGATAGAGAATGCTAGTTTCTTAAAATAGAATACCTATTACGTTGGATTAAAAAACCTTATAAAATACAACTTAGAAGTAATATTGATATCATACGCTTATTGATTAAAAATGTTGCACGAATTTTGTAAAATAACTTCCTGGTCAATAAATTGAATCGAATTAAATTTAAAATCCAATCAGAATTCCCCTATTGCATGTTACAAGATGATGATAGTGAGGTGAAGTATTGTACCTAATGTAAGTATATTGATGTATGTAACAACAGGGAGACGCAAATACAACAAGCCGCATCACTTCTGGCCGACTGCAGTGGTGTGCGCACTGGTTTACATTTAGTCCATATAAATATTTTAAATTCATTCTTATATATATATGACGTCATTTAATATTTATTCATGATAAATGATTTATACTTACTCTTAATACTCAATATTTTTTTGACATGATTTATTTTATACCCTAAATATTGGTTTATTAGTTATTTTAAATCAATTATTACCATTTTATACACAAAATGTTTCTAAACCACTTGTATTAAAACTTCACTTTGTTATTAACATTATTCTCAAAAATGTCTTATAGTAGTGGTAAAGTATGAAAATGTTCCATCAGCGCTTATTGTTTGAAAAAAAAATATACTCCTTTGTAACAAAGTTTCTTTAAAAGATTCAATTAGAAATGATTCACTTGTTAGAAGCAAATATTAAAATGATAGTAGTAATTCATTTGGGATAAAAGATAGGTATATACATACATATTCATTTTATATCAATTAATTGTAATAAACAATTTCAAAATATATTAGAAATGATTTATCAATTTTAAAGCTATATAGAAACCTTAGTTCCATCGACATGGACTTGATGTAAAGCAGTGGTACATGCTCTCGTATCAAAAAGGAAAAAAACATATAACTCTATTCACTTTGTTGTACTTGTGTTCTTTTCCAGATGTGGGGGTTGAATCCATTATAGAAATGTCGTGAAAAATGTCTTGAGGTAATTAACTCTCTACTGGTGATAGTAGTTAATATGGTTTGTTGATGCTGTAGGTGCAGGGACATCGCTCACCTTCAGTGATGTGACGACTACTAACATTAGTGCTTGCTTGGGAACTGGCGCGATAGGTGTTGGGAATTATTGGCTTACATGCGATTGACTAGTTGTAGTTTAACCAGATTTTCAGTGATTATTAACTGTTCAGCATGTTTTAATTTTTTTTGTTATATCTAAGTATTATTTTCAGGTTAATGTATTATATATTTTGGCAAGTACAAGTTTGCCCCTGGTGATGTATACAGATTTTATTTACTCTTAGTTCATAGGATCAGAGAGACGAAATATCTTACTTACTTTATTTTGACAGTAGAAATCTCATTTCGCATGATCTGTAGTTAGTAGAGTAGATTTTAGTAGTATTTTACTCTTTTATTATATGACTAATATAAACATTATATCCTTATTAAAAAAATAATAATTGTTAAATGTAATATTTATATTTCCAATCACGATGAAACCCCAAAAACCATTTCAAATTACGGATAATTGAATATTGTTTCAGGTCAGTCGCTCATCGACTCACTACAGGAGAAGGTGTTGAGCCGGAGTCCTTCGACTCTGTCACGATATACTTCAGTGATATAGTGGGTTTCACCGCCATGTCTGCAGAGAGCACACCACTACAGGTAGTGAACTTCCTCAACGACCTGTACACCGTCTTCGACAGGATTATAAGAGGCTATGACGTTTACAAAGTGGAAACTATCGGGGATGCTTACATGGTGGTAAGTGAAAATATACTATTTGATAATGCTTTAAATATAATTTATCTAAACTCGTTTTATACGTTCAGGTATCCGGTCTCCCGATAAGAAATAATGACAGACACGTCGGCGAAATTGCATCTATGGCACTGGAATTACTCAACGCGGTCAAGACTCACAAAATATCTCATAGACCAAACGAAATATTAAAATTAAGAATAGGTATTCATACAGGTGAATATTGTAATCCATATAAACCCTAATTTCTATAATATGTAAAGTGTCATAAATGGCTAATGAGTCCCCATGGTGGTGGTAGGCGCGGTGGTGGCGGGCGTGGTGGGTCTGACGATGCCACGCTATTGTCTATTCGGAGACACCGTCAACACGGCGTCTCGCATGGAGTCTAACGGGGAGCCGCTTCGCATACATATTTCTCCCAGCTGCAAGCTCGCGCTCGACAAGCTGGGGGGGTACGTAGTGGAACCTCGGGGCGCTATACCTATCAAAGGAAAAGGACAGGTATGTCTTCCGTTTCATCTGGACGCATTTTGTTAGATATTATGATGGTATTGATATGTCGTTTTCAGTTGCAAACGTTTTGGTTGGTGGGTGCTACGGAGAAGGCGATTCAGAAACGCCCCGTGGAAGGTGAAGAACGACCGCTGTTCTGTCGACCGAGACGAAGCCCGCGTCTCACTGATTCAAGACATCCTTCTATATCGGGTATTGAAAAAATTTTCGTCGCGTTTATAGTATTGAGCTCCCTTTTTCGAGTTACTGTTTTTTGATTAATTATTTTGTGCATTTTGATTTTTTAATTAATATTTTATATTTTTGAGTACGTCGCTTAACATTATAGCGTGTATGCATGCATGTTTATTGATCTGATTAAAATTATCTTTAAAGATTGCATTATTTTTAGGGTTTAAAATAAAACAAGCTAAACGCTCGTATTTATATATCTTATTTTATATTAAATAAATGCAAAAGCTTAGTTCTGCATCGAAGCTGCCGCCGCCGACGACGTATCTCTTTGACTAAATTTAGAGGATTAAATAAGAGGAATCGGTAGATACGTAGTCGGCGACCGCAGGTTCCGCCGCTATTATTACATTGAGAGTATGCTAAGCGATCATGTGTCGGTGCGCAGAGCTGAAGCCGCTGGCGCGACGCACCGCACTCGCCGCGCACGCAGCCAACACCAGGTGCGTAACATACACTACTATCTAACGCGTTACTAATTTTATAAATTATGTCGAAAATCTCTTCTATAATAAAATAAAATAAAATTTTCGTGTGGAGTGTCTATTAATGATAGTGGTGTGTCCCCAGGCGAGCTCTGAGCTCGATCGCGTCGTCGACGGCGTGCGAGGTCGCGGGCGGGGCGGGAGGCGGGGTCGGCGGGGCGGGCGGCGAGGAGGGGGGAGGGGCGGCGCCCCCGGACGCGCCTCGCGGCGGCTGCGCCCTGCGGCCCGCGCGCTCGCTGGACGTGCTGCCCGCGCGCGAGCGTCTGCGCCGCCACTACACCACGCGCTCGCTGGACGTGGACGTGGCCATCGCGACGGTGTCCACTCTGTACAACGGCGCGGCCCCGGCGCTGCCGGACGAGCCGCCGCGCGCCGACGAGGACAGCCCGCTGCTACGGCAGGCGAGCCTCTGCAACAAGCTCGACCGCCCGAGGCGCAAGGTGCCCGACTCCGACTACATCGAGTTCTACAAGAAGTGGCGCTCGCTGGAGAACGTGGCGGACGCGAAGGGCGCCAAGATCCCGCGGTTCGCGCTCCGCTCGTGGCTGCGCGGGTTCTTCGGCGGCGGCGCGCGCAGCTCCTCCTCGTCGCTGCGGAGGGCGCCGCCGCCGAGGGACAGGGAGTCCGCCGTCTGAGCGACCGAGCGCTATGTATATTGCGTTATATGTATATGAAATGTTGTTGTAAATAATACGTGTAAGTAAAACGATGTTACCGTCAATTGTGAAATAAGAGTTTAATGTTATTAAATAATTTCTATTGAACGAGGTCTCTTAATAATACTGACATAGATCACATTGCGCTACGATATAATTCGTCATAAATTCCATCTGTGCGTCCCGAACGAACACCACGCGAGCGAGCACGCGACACTTATAAAGTCACGGATAGTAACCGCAGGTCGACGGTCCCGTGTCACACGCGCACACTAGTGGTCCAGCAACGGTACGGCGGCGGGGTCCCTGGGCGGCACCTCGAGGCGGATGTCTCCAGCCGCCTCGATGACGGGACACGACACGCTAGCCTGCTCCCGCAGAGGTGCCTCCAGCAGGGACGGCCGCCCGCCCTCGCCCACCACCTGCACAAACCACTCTTATCAATAGACATGTCAAAAAATTATTTTTACCCTTAGCCTTTTTTCACTCATACGTAACCTAATTCTGATAACAATAATTTAACAGAACTAACATATTTGAAAAATAAATTAAAAATCCTTATTATTGCGGCATTTTCTTAACAATTGATTTTATATTTAATCTTGAACTGGATATTACAATATAATCTCGTTTTTCTTTATATTTTCGTTTAGTATCAAAATATATATTTCTTTTATTTTATAAATACTGTCATAATTTTATCATATACTCCGAAATAAAATAATAATTCACCTCCATTAAATATTCATCACTACGATGGTGCAAGACACTATCCGTGTGGGACTCCAGATGGTTTCCCGAAGCAAATCTAAGTTTCTTTGGAGATTCTAAACTGCAACATCTATTGAACAAACATAGATTTTTTCAAAGGCCAAATAGCGACATGTTACACGAAAACTGAAACTAAAGGGCCTCTGGTAAAAGTTGCCAAATTGTTATTGTTCATACAAATAGATTTTTAATATTGAATTATAATAAGTTTCTGTAAAGTAGGAGTTTATACAACTGTCACTTATGGTTAGATAATGATGAAATTCATCGTTGAGGAAAGGAGCAATATGAAGAAGAAGAAGAACGAGTAGGGAGGCTTTCGAATTTTTAACGTGCGAAACGTAGTTACTATAGCTATACACAGATTTGTGAGGGTGAGCGGGACGGAGTAGGAATCCGTAGTGCAATCCACCGACCTGTGCAAGCTGGCCTGGTTCTTCCAGCTGCGAGCTTTGAGCGAGCTCCTCTGCCCCCTGGCGCCGCCCCCCCCCGCGCGCCTCCTGTCCCTCGCCGCGGCCGCGCCCGCCTCCTCCCCGCACACCCACCACGTGAGCTGGTCGCGCTTGCCCTTCATGGCCACCAGCCCGCGCTCCTCCAGCAGGTAGCCGCCCAGCTGGTCCAGCAGCGCCTTGCACGCGCCGCTGCAGTGGATCTTTAAGGCTGGGACGAGACGTAACTTCGAATTAATCACATGACATGTTTTTTTTTTTTTTTAATTCTGTAACGCCCTTTCATTGGTGATTTTCGTTGTAGGGAGGAAAGGTTTAATCGACCATTAAAGTATTATTGCAATTTTTTTATCTCAAGAAACATTACATTTATACGAATTAACATATTGTCATGATAGTTAGTTTATAAAGGATTCTTTAATCTTGGGATTTTTAAACGCAACGAGTTGTTTTTCAATGTTCATTTAATTTAAGTTATTTGTAATCGTCGTCAGATTCTAATGACATTCACGTTTATCCATAATAAATAATAATCTTCGAAATTCATAAAAATTTGCAATAAGAAATCACTGGCAGTTTTAAAACATTAGTTTGTTTCGTTGACTAAGAGCAAAACAATAAATACAAGCTAATATATAAATAATAGAAAATATTAATTTTAAGTTTATAAGCTAAGAGAAATAGCGGACAAAAAGAAATTGACCAGAAGAATGAGTTATATTAATAAAACGATTGGTGTAAATAATTAAGTAATTACTCACGGACTCCTGTAGATTCAAAGCGGCTAGCAGTGTTAACTGTGTCGCCAAATAAACAGTATCTTGGCATCTTCAATCCGACGACGCCCGCGCATACTGGTCCTAGAATATAAGTATCATAGATCAAGTGATAATGGACCTTACCACGATTAAGAGTAAAGTAATATTACAACAATCATACTTTCCACTTTCATAATAAAATTAATCAAACAATGTCGTTAATATGAATTTTTATGTTATTTCTGTTCTACTAAAAATTCAAAAAGTAAAATTATTGTAATATTAAAATAACTCTTTGAAACTATGGTAGTTTCGAGATTTCGTGGTAGGCCACATCATACACATATATACGCATACATACGCATACATATATATACACATATATTTTTTGTTAATTTTTTTTATTATAAACGTAAAGATGTTTGATTCGTGTATACAATAAATATTATTATTATCATAATAATATAACACATCAAGTGAACTGATTGAGACTTGCGTTTTAACTATGTAGCGCTTTTAATTTTATCCATTTAATTTATTATTCTCATGCTTGATCAAAGATATTAAATTATGTTCATTGCTTGTATTATTATGTTCATTGCTTGTATTATTTTTGATAAACTTTTGTATTATTTTGTATTACACATTCAGACACATTACATTCACACACAGACATTTTTCACATTCTTATTCTTATATACATACACGCAGACAGGAATTACTAATACTTTAATTAATCAAACTTATATGTTTGGGATATACAGGGTTAAAATTAGTCGTACTTATAATTTATTATATATATGTATGTATATATATAGGTATGGATTACAACACTAACTTTCTAAATGTCTCATTCAATTAATATTTATTACCAAAATGTTCGTGGTCTCCGCACTAAAGTAAATGATTTTTATCAAAGTATTTTGTTGAATAATTTTGATTTAATTTTTATTACAGAAACATGGTTAAATGATAGTTTTCTATCTAGTGAAGTCATTGACCTTCGGTATGACGTATTCAGATATGATAGAGATAGCAAATCTTCTACCAAAAATATAGGCGGAGGAGTCATGATATGCGTTAAAAATATTTATCAAGCTCAAATAAAAAAAAAAGTTTTCACGGGAAGGTGTCGAAATGATTTGGATTACAATAGGTCCTCAGGTTTTTAATGGCTCACAGGTTCATGCAGTGCATTTTGGAGTGGCTTATGTTCCTGGGGGCTTTCAGCACTCGTATCGTATATCTTTAGTCCAAGACTCACTTAGTGAGGTAATGACAGCACATCCCAATGATCATGTTATTCTTTTAGGAGATTTTAACATGCCCAACATACAATGGACATCGCCGGAACCAGTTATATTGAGAATTGGTACAAAAGAAAGTTACACTACCGCTGATAACTTTTTAAATGCACTACAGTTTCATGGGCTATTACAGCTTAACAAGTACCTCAATTGCAGTTCAAATATATTGGACTTGGTAATCACAAACATACATTTAAATATTTCTGTATCTACTAACCCTCTTCTATGCGAAGATATTTATCACCCTGCCCTAGAAATTGATGGTTGTGAAATATTGATAAAAGAAACTTGTCCCAAAAAAATTGTTAAACAAAAATTTTTCAAAGGTGATTATGTAACTATAAAGAAGGAGTTAGCTTTTGTGGACTGGAATAATATTTTTCTAAATAAATCTATCGAGGGATCTCTTGACGCATTTTACAAGATATTATACAAATTAATAGATAACTTTATACCAACATTTTTATCGGGTGGGAAATATAATTATCCAGTCTGGTATTCTAAGGCCTTAATTAAAGTAATACAAGAAAAGGACAAAATTCACGCTAAGTGGAAGAGATTCAATAACCCCATAGATTACGCGGAGTTTAGTCTACTAAGGCACAGACAAAAAATAATACAAATGAAATGCTATAATACTTATATATGGAACACACAAGAAGCTTTACTAAAATCACCTGAACTGCTACACAATTATGTTAGATCAAAACGAAATAAGAAGTGTACTTATCCTAACACTTTATATCTGGGGAATGAATCATATAGTAATGAAATAAATATCTGTGAAGGTTTTAGTGAGTATTTTAAAGGGGTGTTTGTTGATGCTGCATCAAATTACATAAATCAAAAGTATGATACATCTACCTTTTCAGATGAGAATCTCGAAAGTATTAAATTAACAAAAGCTGACATTCTAAAACAATTAACTTGCTTAGATATACGAAAGGGTTCCGGTAGCGACGAAATCCCACCAATATTTTTAAAGAAATGTGCTGACGAATTGGCAATTCCTCTATTACATTTATATACCAAATCTATAAAAGAGGGAATTTTCCCCATGAAATGGAAGGAAGCTCACATTGTACCTGTGCATAAAAAGGGATCAAGATCTGAAATTTGCAATTATCGTCCAATATCAATTTTGAATGTTTTGGGTAAAATTATGGAAAAAATTGTACTTTGCAAAATACATCCTATTCTCACACGAGTTATACCACATAATCAACATGGTTTTATGAAAAGACGTTCAACTATTACTAATTTGGCAATATTTACTGATGAAATTTTACAAAACATGGATATGGGAGAACAGGTTGACGTGATATATACTGATTTTGAAAAAGCATTTGATCGCGTAGATCACGTCATTCTTATGCAGAAATTGTATGCGTTGGGAATACGCGGAGACTTATTTCGTTGGATGAAGTCTTATATTATTAATAGAAAACAAGCAGTTAGAGTCGGCGGATCTCGATCTAATTATGTTGATATATCTTCGGGTGTGCCACAAGGATCACACTTAGGACCACTACTTTATAACATTTATCTTTTTGATATAGGTCACTGTTTTAAATATTCTAATTTTCTGATGTTCGCTGATGATAAAAAAATATTTATGAAAGTAACTAGGATCGAAGATTGTTTAATGATTCAAAGTGATCTAGATAGATTAAGTCAGTATTACAAAATTAATAGAATCAATGTGAATATTGAGAAGTGCAGCCAAATCACATTTTGTCGTAAGGATAAAGTTATCGATAATACATACACAATAAACAATTGTCCTGTACGAAGAAGTACTCTTGTTAAGGATTTAGGTATATTATTTGATAGTAAATTATTGATGAATGATCATATAAATTTTATCATCCAAAAAGCCTATAAGATGTTAGGATTTGTAATGCGAGTATGCGTTCCTTTCAAAAACATAACTTGTTTAATAAGAATTTACAATACATTAGTAAGAAGCACCTTGGAATATGGCAGTTGTATATGGAATCCTCAATATGCAAAATATATCAGCGGCATAGAGGCAATTCAAGAAAAATTTATTAAACATTTAAACTTTAAGACATTTAAAACCATTAAATCCTATAAGAATAGTTGCAATGAATACCATATATCTTTATTAAGCGACCGCCGTGAACTGCTTGACATGAAATTCCTTCATGGTCTTCTATCAAGTGATGTGGATTGTCCGGAGCTGTTGTCGCGACTCTTTATAAATGTACCTTTCAAACGAACACGAATAGCGAAATATAATCTTTTTTACGTACCCTTAGTCCACACACGTTACGCCTCTAACTCGTTCTCATCACGTATACCCTTAACATACAATAAAAAATACTCCCACATTGATCCTTTCCACTTATCTAAACATGTTTTCAAACAACAAATTATGAAATCTCAATCCTGTCACCCATAATATTTAATATAGAACTCAAACACACACACACAGCCACATACACACGCACACACACATACACACACACACACATACACACACACACACACACACACACACATAACTACGCGCTTACTTGTGCGTGCATACACAGTATATTACAATTCATTTTGATACACAAAGGTTTTCCATTTGTTTGTTTAAATCAATAGTTTTTTAGTCTCTCAACTTAGTTTGTAATTTATTTATTATTATTATTATTTTTTTATTTTTATATCCATTGTTGACTGTTTATTATTTAACGGGTCCATAAACATCCATCAGTGTATAGTTACTATTATAAAAATCAGAAGAAAACTGTTATTGGCTTTATGTTTGTATATGTTGTAAAGTTATCATATGATTGTTAATTTGCTGTTGTTTTCTCAATAAATAAATAAATGAAAATGAAAAAATGAAAATGAAAATGAAAATTATAACTTATAAATATTAACCTTTTAGTCTATATGTTATAGTACTCTGTGTTCCAGTACCACTTGTTTGACAGATCTTGACAGCATATTTATGCAGCCTAAAAAGACTTTATTGCCTATTGTAATAAGAAGTTTTTTTATCAGCCAATGAAGCTGATAAGTAATCTTGATGTCAAGAAAGACATTTCAGAAAGGTTCTTTCAATTCTAGGTTTGCCACGTTTAGCTTAGCACTAAAAATATCTCCATACATAGCAAAGCTAAATTTCCATATATAGCAGCAGATTGACTTTTCTATTAACAACATTTAGGGTTGTCACGCGTCACTTAGCGTCACAATGATCTGAATGCCTTTCGATGCGTGGCAACAGACCACCATAAAGATATATTTAGAGTGTCACGTATTTAGGATAAATAAACAGAGTAAGATGTAATTTATCTTTTTCAGAAGCGAAATATTTACTTACAATACGAAAGTGAACTTTCTAACCTAACGCAAAAAATAGAATTTTCCAAGTTCCACAAAAATACGCTTGCCGCGTTGCTTTTAACAGACATGTACCAAAAAATTATTAGAGTTGTCATTAAATACTTGGTAAAGGCCATACCAGAATGTATTCCTATACGCAGCAGCAGCCTGTGGTCTGGTCGGTGCCTCACGCGGAAGGCTCTGGTGGCTCCCAGCAGCGCCAGTGCCATGGACGCCACCTCGCCAGCGTGACGGACGCCATTGCGGATTGGTAACCCTGATACCTGAATAGAGAAGGATACACACGTATTTTCTGCATCTCTTTTAGATTTTTATGTAATCTCTTATATTTTATACATTAAGACTTTCGTGATCAATATATTAAGAACTATTATCCGACTTTGTACAACACATTTTGATCCCGTCCGGGGCCCTTATTCGTGAGTTCAGAGTATCGCATTGCAGTTCACGGTTAGGTACTAATCAAATAAATTCCGATAAAATTAATGAGTACAGCTGAATAATTTACATTAATATTCCATTATAGTCTTGTAAAATATTACTATAGTCATATAAATAAGATTTTATGTTAAACAATATATAATTGATACTCACAACCATGTAGGCGTCTCCAATTGTTTCTACTTTATATACATCAAAATTTTCTAATATTGAATCAAAGCAAGTGTACAGATCGTTCAGAAAGTCCACCACCTATAAATAATAATAATATTATTATAAGTTTTATATATATTTACTTATAAAAATTTATTGACTTAATATTTAATACTTATTACTAAGTTATAAGCTAAATGCCACTTGTTGGATACGAGTGAATATAATAAATGAAATTATGATTAAGAGTTAGAGAAAAGTTCAACAAACAAGGGCTTTTAATTGTTATATTCTAATATCCAATTAGTGATGCGACTCGAATAAAATTTTGTGACTGAAGTCACTAGAGCAACTTTACTACCTCACTCGAATCAAATTCGAGTTTTCGAGTCACTCGAGTTGCAAGTTTGCAATTACTTATATACCTATAGTTATCATTATAGCGATCAAAGGTATTTACTTCTTTTCAATAATACTTTTATTTTAAACCAAGGTTATCAAATAACTTAAAATTACATGTATTTTAAATTTTTTTGAGCGAAGCTCTCTATGAGAGACTTTTCTACATCCTTTGTGCAAGCATCAATCAAAAATGGTAAATCCGAAAATTTTCACATTTTGCACACTGATAGACATCAGTCTGGTGGTAGTTTAAAAAAAATAAAAAAAAACAAAATATGTAATAATGTGTCTTATCTTTAAAAAATAGTTGAGGACAGAATCCGTCGACGTTTTGTAAATGCAACTTCGGTACTGTTTGCAGCTCGCTTCGCTCAATATGCTAACATATACTGAAACTTTGCGAGTGCAGCGAGTCAAAATTGAGGTCTGGTTCACACTCCTAGTATAGACTAATGTTCAATCAATAATTTTCCTACTAAAGTTAAAGTGTGGCAAACTTCGAGATAAAAGTTTAAATATGTCAATTTTGGTTTTTACTGCCACATCTAGCGATAAAAACAACTCGAAGTGCCGATTTGATTCGATAACTCGAGTACATAGAGACTCGAGTAAACACAGGACAAGTTGCATCACTATATCCAATATATTGGAATATAACACGGTTTAAGCATTTGCAGAATTTAATAACAAATAAACACGAATTTATAAAAATAAATATACGATATTAACATTCAATTTCATTAATCACATTAGCGACAGTTCATTCATTTCCTACCTGTAGTGGTGTACTCTCTGCTGACATGGCCGTGAACCCAACAATGTCACTGAAGTATATCGTGACAGAGTCGTAACTCTCAGGCAGCACGCGCCTCCCTCTCTTCAACTGATCAGCGACTGGTGCTGGCAGCATTTCCTCTAACAGTGCCTCTGGGAGAGACGTTTTAACATATAAGTTGAGATAATTTTGGTTTAATATTTCTATTTATTCATATATTTTCCACTTTGAATCAATATCAGTGATCACTTGTGTAAGTCTATTAGAAGAGTCAGGAGGGCCTATTTTAAAACCATACTTATGCAAATAAGCCCTTCTGTATCTTCAACTTAAAAGTTCTACGAGACTTCCAAACGCGTCTTGGTCTAAGAAGAACCACACAAAAAACTTAGCCGGGTTTTTTTTTGCCAATAACTAGAGACATGGCAAACAATTTGTTATAAATGTCTAAACATTTTGATAAATTAATATTGCAATTAGTTTTTTATTTCAATGATCAAATAAATATTTGTTTTAGTGCTTTGTCTTAATGGATTACCGTTTTTATAATAAAATATATTGTCCGGAACAAAAATTAACAGTCCGGAAGTAATGGCCGAGTTAAACAAATCATCTTTATATGTATAATATATAAAGTGCAACTCTTTTTAATATCCATCTTAATAGGAGTTAGATTTACGATCGCTGTCGTGACGCCATGAAGTATGTATATGTAGAAAACTTCTAATTATAGGTCTTTTGGTATTATAGCTTGGATATTGTTTATTATTAAAAGAAAATATTAAAAAAATATATATAAATTGTCGATACGAAGTAGGATTTGAATCCGCGACCTCTAAGAAACCCACTCGTCTTTCTTTAAAATGACCTTTGACCCTTAAATTTTTTTTAACTCTCCTTTAGCATTATAACCTGGATATTTTTATTTATTTGAAAAAAAAATATATAAATGATCATGAGCATAATTTGATTCCGTGACATCTTAAAAACCGTTCTATACATTGAGCTATTACTATTTACTAGAGGTCGTCGGTTCAAATCCTTCTCCTATAAACACTTTTTTTATCTATATTTTAAATTTAAATACTTGCTATATTGCTAAATGTTTATAGACAATTTCTTACAAAAAGGTAACATATGACATTGACAATAATATTTATATCTAATCTACAGGTATATTCGGTGATTGGAGCAGAAAAATATATGCATGTTTCGTTCGTCCAAAAGCTAAGTTTTGACAAGCAAAAGGGTACAGAATTTGAATAAATGTAATGTAAATGTATATGATTAGATTAAATAAAAACCAAGACTTACCAGTTTTCTTTTTTTCCTCTTGAAGTTGATCTGTTCGTTCATCCACTAATGCTTCTAAATTGTTAGCGTATTTCTCCATCATTGCTATCATATTATCAAAGATATTGGGTTTCCTAAATAATAACATGTTGAATGTAATTTTTTTATGATACATTTTATTTGAATCTTTATTGCACATAAAAAATACAATGGTAGGAGTTAATGCTAAAGATCTTTTTTTTTAATATTTACGGTTTACTTATTTGGTCAGAGTCAGAACATTAAAGTTTTAAGTATTATCAATTCTTTTAGCTTAATGCGTATACTTAAAAGAAATCAAAACTTTTGTATCTATTCATTTACTTAGAGAGAGATTGTAACAAGTCATTCGTACATGCCCTTCCTGAGCGGCCTCAGCTTCGTGCGGATAGTCTTGAAGTCTGGTCGCAGGGCGGCGTCCTCGGCCCAGCACTCTGTACAGCACTCGCGCACGCAGTCAAACCCACCCGACAGAGCCTCCAGAGGGGGCCTGCGGTCAATTGAACTTGTCACCGAATTAAGAACTGTTTTGACTTTTAAGATGATTGGTCTCTGGTGTGTCAGAATCTGGCATTCATCAAGATTTATAATATAAAATATATCTTACTAAATTTTATTATTTGTTATATTCTGTAATATAATTATTAGTATTAGAAGAGACTCTTTCGTAGTGGCCTGTTCATTGAAAAAATGTTTATAAAAATCTAGAGAAGTTTCTATGTTATAGTTTTCCTATGAATGTGTTTGTGAGTAATTAATGAATTCTCGTGTGGAGGTGTATCTCCAGTGTGTAATACCTACCGACCTGTAGGGCGCGTGTCCAGGTCTCGCCAGTCGTCGCAGCAGCGCGGGCGGCGGCGGCGCGTCCGCTCCGTACGGGCCGCGCCGCGAGTGCAGCTCGTACAGCACTAGCGCGAACGAGAACACGTCTGATGGCGCGCTGCCGCCGCAAGCAGGGAGGCTCGCCGGGAAACCCTCTGCGCCCCATCCCGCCTGGCGGACCTGCTCCGGGGACAGGTACGACAGACCTGGAGGGATTGGAGGAACTCTAAATCTATCACGGAGGATAGGACCAAATCTTTGGAATCGCATAGGTCCCCTACATCGTACTCTACGTCCGTTCCAATAAAGACGATCATATATAGAATGCTAAATACATCGAAGCTGGCAATGTAGCTCAATTCTAGAATAACGAGATGTTTTTTCCGAGAACGCGGGTTCAAATCCTCCTCATCGAAAATTTTTCATTCTATATTTATTTAAAACGTGTTGCGCCGTTTGTTAAACAACTGAGAGAAATGAAGCTATATATTTTATTCCAAATACACAGACTTAAAAGATTTGTCGATTTGTCTGTCTTCTTAGACTTAAATAATTCATGATAAACATTATAAATATACTAACATCGATTTAGATTGCTAAAATGTTACCAGACAAATATTTACATCTCCCATTTCAAATGTTTTTTACGATTCTATTTTGATAGCTTTTGAATCGTTTTAAGTTTAAGACTAGCGACCTACAAAGATAAGATATTTACAAACGATTGCTGAGACGGTTAATAGCAATATAAAGTATATACTTTGGGTTGAGATGTAATGGAAATTTTATATAAACAATATTTAAACTAAACTACTAGGAGCGCGCACCAGACCCCAATTTTGACTCGGTATGTATTAGCATATTGAGCGAAGCGAGGTGCAAACATCAACAAAGTAGCATTTTCAAAACGTCGAAGCATTCTGTCAACAACTATTTTTGAAATAAAAAAAAAATCTAAAAAAAAATAAAAGCTGTTAAAATAATTCGTCACGCGCATGTCATTGTAAAGCTAAAATTTCGCGCGAAAACTTGAAATCCCGATCCCGATTGAAATCTATGGGGTTTTATTTTTTCCGCAATTATTCTTCAACAACATCGAATATTTGATTTTTTTAAGTCATCACCAGACTGATGTTTATCAGTGCGCAAAATTTGGAAATAATCGGATATACCGTTTTTGGTTGATGCTTGGACAAAGGATGCAGAAAAGTCTTATATAGAGAGCGACGGTCAATTAGTACCCAAATAAATATATTAAGTACGTACTATCGATATGAGATCTTAATACTGTTGGGTCGGTTGGGGACATTTCTCCTCTACGGAATTCTCGCAGGCCGAAGTCCGCCAGCTTCACCACCCACCGCGCGTCCACGAGGCAGTTGGAGGGACGCAGCGCGCCGTGGTACTGCAGCGGGGACTCGTGGATGAAGATCATACCCTGGTTTAATATTACAACCTTAGAAATACCTTAAAGTAGCCATATATGTACCTATATATTTATGGTACGAGTTTAAATTTATACCAATCATATGTAGTGGATATTAATATGAAGAAATTCATATTATCCTTATAATAAATGAATCACAATATAAAGATATTAAGCAAGATTTTTTGTTTGGTGAAATAACGTTGAGGTTTTTTCAAGAAAAATTGTTTTTACTTTATTGTGTAGGTGTAAGTAACGACGGGAGGTCAATTTTTATTCTTTATTTATAACTAATTTACGACAGTTTTACTCACTAGCGGAACATCATCAAATAAAAATTTTTATTTGGCAGGTTCAAAAAAATATTAAAACCATTGAACTTACAGGCTTAAAAAAAAAAAAAATTTAGGATATAACAATTTTTTTTTTTTTGCAATTCCAATATTTTTTTTAATCATTGAACTTAAAGCGAAAGTCTTAATTTTTTTTTGCAGTTCCAAAAAAGTTTACAAAAATCGTTAAATTATAGCATATATAGCAAAATTCCTAAAAAAACTTTTGGAGATGTCACAAATTTGCTAGATGATATTGTATGTTTTGGATAATGTTATTTCATTTTCAGAGGTAATATAATAACAATAATATCATTTTATTAGTCTGAAACAAGATTGGTACAAGATTTAGTAAAAAGTATGTTTAATGTATTTATAGACTATCCTAAATATCTTAATATGTTGATATTTGAGCAATTTATTTATTTATATGTTACCCACTTTGTATCAATATCAGTGATCATTTTAAATGGAAGTGTTAGTACGGCCTATTTTAATAGAATACTTATCGAAATAGGCTCTTATATACAGTCATACAAACTTAAAGCTACGAGGGTTATCAACATGTCCTGGTGTGAGAAGAACCACACAACAAACTCAGCCGGTTAACTTTATTGTGAACAAATGTCATAACATAACTAATTATATGTTATCATTTTTTACATTGTTTGAAATACCTCAAAGAAAATTGTGTTTGTATTGTCTGAAAAAGATTTTTATATAAACAGACATACATATCTACATGTTATTTATATTATAAAACTTGTCACTCAAGAAATATATGTAAATGAGTGTTATTTATATTTGTAGTATATGAATTAATTGATACGGAACCTTTTTTATTATATCATTTTCCGTCTTTAATCTAACCTTTTTAAAGTTAAGAACAAACTTAGAACATGTCAAAGGTATATTTTTATGATCAATTCCAAGCTTTATTTCTTTATTTAACTTAAAAAACAAAGTAATAAACAGTATATTTTATTAACAAAGGACTTTTCAAGTAATATTCCTTACGCCTTGACATTTTTGAGTCATGACATTACCTAAGCATTGATTACGACACAATTGTTATAAGCATTATTTATGTTAATTGAATTCTTTTGACTTTATAAGGACTGTTTTGCACGTGTTTAATAAAAAGTGTGTACTTACCCTTATAATGTCACCGACGAGAGACGCAATGAACATATTGTCGAGTTTTATATCTTCATTTTCTATAATATCCTGTAAACAATTTTTATGTTGATTCAAAAATATTATAGGCTGTTTGATTCAAAAGCAGAAGCGTTGGAGTTATGTATTGGTTTTCTAATGTGCTGAAATGTAGCGTATATTAGAACTTTTTTTTGTATGTAAATATAATTATCCGGATATACTCACGTTATTACAGTTCACGCCGCGATTCTATGCTCAGAACTCATGAATAAGGACCCCGAATGGGTTTGAAACTAGTCGAGCAAATTCCTATAGTAATAAAGTGAGTACAGCTGAATAACTATATATAATAGTAATCATTATCATCGTCATGATCATCAATCATGAAAGTAGTACTATTATACATTTTATGATATTTTATTACTTTTTTTATATTTTATTTTTATTTCAGTCTTTAAACTTCATTAAATATAATATTAAATTAATTAGGAAAAAGCTACATCATAAAAAGTCTTATATATTAAAAATTAAATAAAACAGAAAATATATATATTTAAAAATATATATTATTCTAAATTGTAATATATAATTTATAAATTACTTTGAGACTCCCCCGCGTGCAGTACTCAGACAGCGCACATACATTGGGCGGCTCGATGCACGCGCCAACGAAACCGTTGACATTATCGTGTTGTAAGTCCCGCATCTGACACACACACGTAATTACACACCCACACATATATAATGTGTATTATATATGTGTGGGTGTGATATACTTTATATACTAATGCTTCTTTACCAACAACACACGCACGTACATACACACCCACACATATATAATGTGTATTATATATGTGTGGGTGTGATATACTTTATATACTAATGCTTCTTTACCAACAACACACGCACGTACATACACACCCACACATATATAATGTGTATTATATATGTGTGGGTGTGATATACTTTATATACTAATGCTTCTTTACCAACAACACACGCACGTACATACACACCCACCAATATATAATGTGTATTATATATGTGTGGGTGTGATATACTTTATATACTAATGCTTCTTTACCAACAACACACGCACGTACATACACACCCACCAATATATAATGTGTATTATATATGTGTGGGTGTGATATACTTTATATACTAATGCTTCTTTACCAACAACACACGCACGTACATACACACCCACCAATATATAATGTGTATTATATATGTGTGGGTGTGATATACTTTATATACTAATGCTTCTTTACCAACAACACACGCACGTACATACACACCCACACATATACAATACTCACACTGATATTTACACTTTATATAGGTACTAGTGCTTCTTTCCCAACAATAGAAGGATTTTCTTGAAAAATTGTTATTCTCATCATTGTAATGAAAAGTAGGCTTACAGTTTTCTTTTATATATTATATTTTGTAAGCAAATATTTGCGCAATATACTTAATTTAGAACGTTTCTTTCAAGTCATTCTGTCTGATGTTGTACTGACGTTAATATGACAAGATATTGTCTAATACTATACTAAATTGAAATGCAATTGAATTGCAAATAACTCAAACAGGTTCCAAAGTTTGGAAATATTGGCCATTCATATTGTTCGTGTGTTCGGAGAAAATACGTGATGCGTTTTCATTGATGGACATTCATACAAGTGTCATTGATTGCGACTTGTGATTTGGGTGAATTTGATTCTTGACTACTAAAATATTTCAAGAAATAAGTAAATTTTGGTACTAAAGTTTAAGCAAATTAAAATTATTACACATTTTTAATTTTAAATATTCATATTATCATTAGAATATACATATATTTTTAAGTTTCTATCCACTTCTAATTATAATGCTGATGGATATTTATTTATTTAATTTTCAATTTTATTTTATTAAAAAAAATATGTATATAACATAATATTTATTATAGAATTAAAATATTGTTAAAAACAATCTCTATAATACGAAAAATATTTTTTTTCATTTATTCATTAAAAAAAATCTTTATTTTAAAAATTTCGTTTAAATTTTACGAATAAAGATAATATATTAAACCACAAATCAAGGCGCTAGTACTTCTGAATCAATCCCACGCCGTTAGAGAAATGTGTTCTTCACGAACTTTAATACTTATTTACACCTCAACTATTTTAAACCTCGTTCAATTCAAAGTAAATAATTACCTAGATCTGATATAAAAGCTTTTAGTTCTTTTAAGAATTTTATTTTATTCGCTGTAAATTCAAAAGATTTGCAGTTCTGTCTAGTGCAAAGAACATTTCATTCGGTATGTGTCAATATCTGGTTAAAACCGGTTATATCCAGTTCATTTTATTTTTTCAAAGATATTTTTTTTACTATTATTTCTAGCATTTTTCACTAATTTATTTCAGTGAATAGTTAAATTAATATGAATAATGAATTGCAATATAAAACTTAAATATTTTTTTTTTTTACTATATTAATTTAATAAAAATTTAAGAATTGGACAAATATAGTGCCATTTTTTTTTAAACAATTATTATTAAACGATCACTAACAAAATGGTGGAAAATAAGACATAAAAATGACGTTTTACGTCAATTTCTTAAACGCGGGAAAAACAAAGATAAATTTGTAGCTCAATAATATATTCATTTTTTCTAACCATCTGTTTGTATTAAACTGTTCGTGTACTTTTGAATAGCGAAGAAATCTGTACCTAGTAAGTTAATTTCGTGTATTGTAAGAAACGTTCTGAAAGATATCGTTTATTCCTGTATAAAGGATAACGGGTTTTAGCTTGGTTTTAATATATTAGGTTGGAAATTACTTTTATAGGTTTTATTTGAAGACTAAGTCCTAAATTAATTTTGAATTTCGAATTAATGTGATGACATAGTGGCTCTGTGTGAAGAATGACGGAGCAATATTCCAGCTGTCGCGGGTTCGAGTCCTACTTGTTTGATGAGTTTTTTTATTTTAAATTATATCATACTTATAAATTTCAAAAGTTATATTTTATTCATTTTCTCTATCTTTCTTCATAATTATTTAATATAGTTTTAATTGTTTTGTAAGTTTAATTAAACCTTTATTCAAAGAAACCTAAATCTTTAATTAATTAATTTGACTTAAAATTAAATAAATTAACTTACAATTTTTAACTCCTTTTTAATTTCTCTAGTAATGTCTATATGGTTCCGTCGCACGCGCTTGACCGCCAGCAATCTTCCCCGGTAGAAGGCGACTTCCGTGAAGATGGCGGAGTATCTGAAGTCCAGGTCCGGGTTGGAGCTGAGGGACACCTGGCTTGAGCGTGACACTCCGCCCGTGCCCCCCTTCTCGTTAGATATACCATTAGTGGCGTTTATTCCGCTGCTATCTTGCTGAAAAAAATTAGCTCTGATCAACTTGCTTGGGAGTATGATAATTGTTTCATAAACATCTTTATATTTTTTTCTAAAAAGCATAGACAATAGACATTTTTTTTGGAGTCGAATTGGAAACGAGTCCTAAACCAGTGAATGAAGTTATAAGAAAAATAAAAAAAAAATCGTATACTTATTTAACATTTATATTTATATATTATTTATGATTATAAATTTAAGATGTTAATTTTGAAAAAGATTACATTCTTAAAAAATATGCGAAATGATTGAAAGTTGTAGTAATGGGATTTACCTTGAAAACCCATCAAAGAGTGAACATTTTTTTAAATTTATAAACGGTAAAGTTTTTAACATACGTCACATAATTTTTTCTTCTTATAAATGTATTTTAAATAGGAACCAAGTGACATGGCGTCCACTTCAATTGTTTAAAACAAACCCTATAACATATATTTCTATATTTTAGCTTTAAAAAAAAGTATAAAACATACATACAATAAATCAACATGCAAACAACAGTCAGAAGTTCCTTTTACCTACTCAGTTTGTTGGCGCGCTGGTCTTCTTCCGGCAGGTGTAGATCTCTGAAGTCTATCTTCCACAGCAGCGAGTCCAGCTCCTGTTCGTATCTCCAGCCGCGATACAGCGCCAGGGCGGCTAGTGCTAGCAGTGCCAAGGTACCTCCTGATGCACCCAGGGCCCAAGCTCCTATGTGATCTGCAAAATTCACTTAAATTAGATTTTCTTAAAGATAATGAATGCATTAATGTTGATTTTATATATTTTTCTGAAAATAATATCATACAATTTTATTTTGCATAATGTATGATTATTATTAGTCTTATTTGATTGATCATGAGGAAAACAAAATAAAAACGGTAATTTTCTTAATTCAATCCCATATGTCATATGAAACTCATTCAGAGGATAATGTAGACAGAGTGGTTGAAGTAACTTATACTTTGAAACAGCTGTTATACACTAATGAGTTTTAAACTACAAAACTCTTCACCATCGTGCAGTTAATTATGTATTAACAAAGTTCTTAGTTTTAGTATTTAATATAATGATATATATCTAAAATATATATTTAGTTGTTTTTAACTGCAGCCGGTATGTATTTTTAGTATTAAGGATTTTTTATTTGGTCTCCTAAATAATAAATATATATATATTAGTGTATTTCAGTAAATTTAGATAAAAACATACCGTAATATACACCTAAATTTTTCTAAATCACACTATGTACTGGTAAAAAACATACCAAAATTAGTACAGTTGTTTTCGAGTTTATCGCGTTTAAAGAAACAAACAAACGCGGCTAGAAGGCTTTTATATAGATATGTCATATAGATCAATAACCTTAAGAATACTTTATTACAGATATAACTATTATGTAGTCATGTTTAAAGAATACATTACGTATATTTAGCAAACAGGTTTAACAAACTCTAACAAAGCATACTAGAACTACTAGTACAAATATACTGGGATCATTAGTCAATTCTTATTAGCTATTATTGAATAGATACTGTACGTTCAAGCAAACTGGTCCATTTTTTATATATACTAATATAATGAAGCAGACAAGTATGTTTGTTTAAACGTTAAATTTAGAATTCTGTATGAAATTTAAAAGTTTATAAAAGCTATAGGCTATCTGTCATTATGCTATAAAACTAGGAGCGCGAACCAGTCCTCAATTTTGACACGCTGCGCTCGCAAAATCTCGGTATGTGTTAGCATATTAAGAAGTTGCATTTACAAAACCTTGACGCATTCTATCTTCAACGGTTTTTAAAGATAAAAAATTAAAAAAAAAACAACAAAGATTAAAAATTCGAAAGGTTAAAAAAAAAATTTGCACACGCATGTCATTGCAAAGATAAATTTTTGCGCGAAAAATTTTTCTTGTTGAAGTCTATGGGATTTTACTTATTCCGTGTTTATTAGATTTTTTTGTGAACCACCAGACTGATGCTTGCACAAAGGATGTAGAAAAATCTCTCATAGAAAGCTTCGCTCAATAATCTTAATAGGAAATAAAATCCGTTTGTTCGCGGTCGGAACCACGAGTACCAGCTAGTTTTGTATGTAATATTATATATTGTTCAAAAGTCGTGACAATTAATTAAGTTAATTTATGTAGAGTTTTTGCTGATATGACAAACTAGTTGTTATTCGCTGTTTTACCCGGGAACAAACGATTTTATTTAGTATTAATATAACTAAGAGCAGTAGCATAATGGTATATTCTTCATGAGCCTGTCTATAATAATCAAGTAGTTTTGAAAATTAGGGCTTTCATAGAAATAGATAAAATTTTCCACTCTATAATATTAATATATATTTTTCATTCTAATTTTATAATAATTTCAAACAATTGTTCTATACTAAAAATAAATTCAAAGGAAATATTATTAAACCCTCTATTTTATATCGCCCACGATAAAATGGAACTTCAGCAATCACATGAAAAGAAACGACAAAAGGTAAAATACATAACACTTCTTTTTAGTGTCGCCTTTACCCTACAATGGGTATGGGCTTTAATTCAATTACATTTAGGCTTAACTTTTTTATAGATTAATTGTATGTGTGTATGTCTGTGTGTGTTGCATTTAGGTTAAACTTTTTTATAGATTACTTGCATGTGTATCTGTGTGTTTGTTATATTGAGGTTTAACTTTATTATAGATTTCTTGCATGTGTGTATGTCTGTGTGTATGTTACATTTAGTTTCAACTTTTGTATAGATTACTTGTACGTATATGTGTATGATATATTTCGGGTTTACTTTTTTATAGATTACATGTGTATCTGTGTGTGTTACATTTAGATTTTTATAGATTTCTTGTATGTATGTGTGTCTGTGTGTTTGTTTCATTTATTCTTAACTTTTTATAGATTATTTGTCTGTATGTATTTCTGTATCTGTGACGTATTTTCCAATTCAATTTGTAAGCTGGAGATCAGACGGGATCTTGGAGACATAAAGCGGGTTCAGATAGAGTCAACGTATTAAATGAAAATAGAAAGGACGAGTCCAGATTCATTTTACAAGAAAAGAGTTCGCTATCGCTGGGACAATAGCCCATTATAATAAAATCACGAATTTTGATGTTTTATTGCGTACCTAAAACATAAATGTTGCTTTTACTAAGCATTTTTATATGACAAGTAAAAATTATATGGATCTTTCACACATAAGTGTTGGTAAAGTGTATTACTTCATTGTGATGAAATTGCGGTATAAATGTTAAGTGCATTGAACTTTATTATTTAAAAGATAACGATAATCTTAAGATAACCAAGCAAGTTGTAATTTTTTTAATATGATCGTAAAATTATAAAGTTTGTAACTACATCCTGTAAATCAATAACAAATTAAATAATAATAGCTGTTAATACAAAACTAAAAGAAAAAACAAAACGTATTAAAATCTTAATGTTTGTGACTATACCTGTACATCAATAACAAAGAAAATAATAAAAGACATTAATACAAAATCTAAAAGATATAACAAATCTAATCAAGCATTAAAATCTTTTAAAGTATCTTCCTAAAATTGAAAAGTTAGTAACTACAACTTGAATGTCAATTACGAAGTATATAATAATAGCTGTTAATAAACGCAGCAAAATCTTGAAGTTTGTAACTCCACTTTGAATATCAATAACAAAATAAATAATAATAAACGTTTATACAAAAAACTAAAAGAAATAGCAGAACGCAGTAAATTCTTAATGTTTGTTAAACTACACCCTGTATATCAATAACAAAGTAAATAATAAAAGATGTTGACAAAAATTCTAAAAGAGATAATATATAAATCATGCATTAAAATTTTTAAAGTATCTTCCTAAAATCTTAGTCTGTAACTACATCCTGTAAACCGATAACAAAATATATATTTTATTAATGTCTATTATTATATATTTTGTTATTGGTTTAAAGATGTATAACAATATTATTATATGTGATGTAACGTACCTACGTAAATATATATTTTGTATTAACGTATAATAATAGACGTTAATACAAAATATAAAATAGATAACAAAGGCAGTAAAATATTAACGTTTGTAACTACAGCCTGTATATCAATAACAAAGTAAATAATAACAGATATAATAAAATTTAATGATCCATCAAAGCGGGAAATAGCAATCAATAACTTTACACTCAAATGACAGAACCATCTGTTAACTATGTGACTCGTAACATCAGTATGATATCAGAGATATCAGATTAAACCACATAAGAATAGTAATAATAATAATTTATTCATGTGCATGAATATAGTGAATAAGTTGAACAAAATAGTAAGTCTATTTTGTTCAACTTATTCACTATATTCACATATTTTAATAAAAAAGTCTAAATATTGTTGTTGAAATAGTTATACATACAAATCATATCTGTTAGGTTATGACTCAATTTCATATTAGTTTAAATTAAATAACAAATTATAATAAAGCAAATGAAAAATGTTTATTGTAAATAAGTTTTAAAAAAATATTTTTTCATAGTCGAAGCTACCACCGGCTCGGAAAAAAAAACCCCAATCCTAAGGGAAGCCAAAGACAGAAACTCAGCGGGCTTGTCTTATTTTTTTTATTGTTTTTTAATCCACCTTATAGATTAATACAATTTATTATAAACTTGAAATGAATGACAGTGAAGGCCTCATTCCCAGGAAATGTTATGATGTTAATACTCGGACACATAATATCCGTTTACATGTAAATGTTCTTTAACTTTTTTTTAAACTTAATAATTCACAATTTCAAAATCATTAATGGTTAAAATAAAAATAAATAGTAATAGTCAATAAATTTAAATATTTCATTACTGTTATAATATAGTTGACTAGCGGTTCCCCCGGTTTTACCCTAGGACGAAAGATTTTATTTATTATTAAAATATTAAAGAGTAATGCTAGATGGGTGCTTCTAAACTTATTATAATCTTTTTTTTAAATCCATCCAGTAGTTACGAATATAAGCTCGTTCAACCGAACAAACAAACAAAGTCTTTAGCTTTATAATAATAGAATATATTAAAGAGAAACTCAAGTAAATATTTTTCAAAATACAATACTAATATGATTTCAATGTTGTTAAATGCAATGGTTCTTCGTTTGTTTATACTTCATATGTTTATTAGTTCTGCTCAGATCTGCATTCTGCTGTATATTGTTTCAGAATTGAAACAATCCATATGGATTGCATTTATTTAAATTAGTTGAAACGTTTATAAAAAACATTTTTTAAGTCAGGCACAGAAATATCCTTCAGTCCTGAGAAGTTGAGCTGAAATTAATTTTATTGTAACATTTTTTATTAGTCAAAGCTTATTTATTTATTTTTTGTGTATGTAAATTTTACGTCATCCATGATTACTATTATATATAATTATTTCTACTCATGTTATTACTATCAGAATTTGCGTGATTAGTTTCAAACCCATTCGGGGTTCTTTCGTTAGCTCTAAGCATGTCGGAATCGCGGCGTGAACCTTATTTATTTCTTTTCCACTTTGAATCAATAGTGATCACTTGTGTAAGAAAGATATGCCTCAGTCCTGAGAACCGACAGAAATTTAGCAAACTTTATTTTTAATTTCAAAATTTAATATTACAATAATTTATTATAATATTGAAATATCCTGGCAGTGACGCCCTAATTCCTAGAGTACAAAAACAAAATATAAGTAAAATGTTTTATATTATACCCAAAAGGATTTGAGCGATATAATATAATCGACAACTCTAAAAAGCTAAGCTATTTGTTGTGTTTTGGCACAGGGGGTAAAGTGTACTGGGGGGCGGGGGTTAAGAGGGGGAGGGGGGGAGGTTAAGTCGCAACGGGAGTCGCATGCGGCCGATGGCTCGCATCGCTTGTCACTCACACTCGTTACGACGGTTTTACGACTCACCCCACTTACATACAAGCCTTGTACTTAATGCTAGACCATGTTAGTTTTTTTTTATAAGAAAATGTGAACTAATGGATTTTCACTTATTGTATTAACTTACATGAAAGAAAAGTGTATTTCTGTATGTTTTCACTTAGCGATTACTTGCTATATGTGTTATACAGCTTTTGGTACTTACTGACGCATTTTTCTCCTCTAAATCCGCAGGGTGGCTCTGATAGAGGTACTCTGCCGCCGGGCCATTTGATCTCTCGTAGGAGTCGTAATTCCTAAGTAACAACGTAAATTGTATGTCATTTTAATATTTTGTTAATTATTATGAGCAGAAAGAAAAAAATTGTAATAAAAATTGCTAGAACAATTTTAGACATCTTTTTTCAGTATGCAAAAGGAAATTCGAGCCTTAATTTTTATATCTCTTTCAGGTACATTGAAGATATTTGATATTTAAAGTTGAAAAAAATATTTAAAAATTGAATGTCAGTAATTTTTCAACCAATTTAAGACTATCCATTTTCAGTTAATAAGACAAAATTCGATACTTAAATGTATTATCTCTTTCAAGTACATTGAAGATATTCGATATTTAAAATTAAAAAAAATATATATTTAAAAATAGAATGTCAGTAATTTCTCAACCAATTTTAGACTATTTTCAGTACGCAAAAAGAAATTCGATACTTAATTGTTTAATCTCTTTCAAGTATGTTAGATATTCTATATTTAAAATTTAAAATTAATTTTTAAAAATAGAATGTCAGTAATTTCTTAACCAATTTTTGACTATCTCTTTTCAGTACGTAAGATAATTGGATACTTAAATTTATTATCTCTTTCAAGTAAATTGAAGATAGTCGATATTTAAAATTAAATATATATATATAAATAGAATGTCAGTAATTTCTCAACCAATTTTAGACTATTTTCAGTACGCAAGAAGAAATTCAATACTTTATTTTTTAATCTCTTTCAAGAATGTTTGATATTCGATATTTAAAATTAAAAAAATATTTATAAATGGAATGTCAGTCATAAACAGAATTCAACAACAATTAACAGTCATTGCCAAAATTGGAAAAAAAATGTCGATTTTAATTCCGGTTTCCGGAACAAATATAGATTCAACAATTTAAAAAAAAATATAAATAAATAAATTATTTTATATCCGAGTAGCAATTTTTTAATTTAAAGTTTTATAGCTTGGAATTCTTTCCTACTTTCACTGTATTAAAGAATGTCTATTCGCGTCGCGTTTAAAATTCTCGGACCCATAGTGTAATGACAGTTGGAATTTTGTTATTTCCAACATTTAATGTTAAGGCAAGAGTGGTCCGGAATTTAAATTTTAAATTTTGTTAACAATTTATTAAAATATATATGATATTTTTTTTATTGCTATATAAAAATATCACATATACATAAATAATAAAAATTATTTTTATGTATATGTGATATTTTTATATAGCATTATAGAACTTTGTACCAAAAACTGTCAACAATTACTAAGCAATAGGTTCATTGTAATTACAATAAATAAATATATAGATATATAAATATAAAAATAATTTTTATTATTTATGTATATGTGATTATAGAACTTTGTACCAAAAACTGTCAACAATTACTAAGCAATAGGTTCATTGTAATTACAATAAATAAATATATAGATATATAAATATAACAATAAATATAATAATAAAGGGACCGAAATATATACGAAATATATAATTAGTAATTGGAAAAATTTATTACCAGAATTAAGGAAGCCAGAAAAATCATACCATTAAGTTACTAATTAACTGGCTTTAGTTAGTAATATATTATAAAGTATAAAGCCAATAACACATGTTTATATCGATTTTAATCAAATTCTAACCGATAAATCGATTTCCGATCAACTCGATTCGGTATCATAGAACTGAGATTGTAAAGACAAGACGAGTTTAAACTCGTAAACCTTTTTGGTTTTATAACTAAAGCCTACAATTATTACTTATAAAATGTAAGATTATTTTAAATTAATTAAAAACCATTAACGTAATTTCATTACAATATGAAGTATAACATATACAACATAGAATGATATAAATATAAAAAAATGTGTAAAAACTCAGTAACTCTAAAAAGCTCTTATTAACAAAATTTTTTATGCATATTTTTTTTAATTCAAAACAAAAATTTAAGCCTAAATATAATTAAGATTAAAGAGTCTGTGGTATGTCAATTATTTAAAAAAAACAAAGAAATAAAAAAATAATCAAAAGAGTCATCCATCATATTTGAATACAGATACCGAATTCTATTTCCGATTCGAAAATAGAACGTGACCTTTGTGACCTTTCAAAAAGTAATATGCTCTGGAAAGTTAGATAAGGTACATATTTAGTATAGGTTTACCGGCGCGGCTTTGTGTAGAACTGCGAGAGGATACAACCCAGGATGACGGGTCTGGTCAATGGATAGAAGGGAGTAATTCCCTTCAGCATCACCATTCTCATCCATGTGGATCCAGTACCTGTTTATAAAAATAAAAAATAATATGAATATACTTAGAAGTTATGAAAACTTTATTCAAAAAGAATTTAATTAAAGAAAAAATGTTAATAATATCTATCGATTTTAGATTTTATTTTTAAAATATATTTAACTAGCTGTTACTCTCGGTTTCACACGAGGACGGACGATTTTGTTTATTAATATAAATAATAGTAGCATAATGCTAAATAGCTTCATCGTCTATCATAACAAGATTTTTTGTTTGCAAATCCATTTTATAGTTTCGAAGATTAACTCGTTTAAACAAATAAACTTTTCCGCTTTATAATAGTATATATAAAATGAACATTTGAATGGTGGTTAGGCATGAGTTTTACTCACTATTTTATGTGCTAACTCATACATACAAACTCAATATACACTATACTCTAACTATTGAAAATAGAGTTTAGTACATTCCTATAACTTTGCAATACAAAATACAATACAATATATATATATATATATATATATATATATATATATATATATATTGTATTGTATTGTATTGTATCTTTGCTTGAAATTAACAAAAATGTATTGGTTTCTTAGATAACATGTTTTATATTTGTTTAACGATATTGAGTTTATTCAAAACATTTACTTTGAGGGTTTGAGTTACGATAAAATCGTTTTTATCTATAATATTTGAGAAAGTTTGATTGAACTTTTGCAATCTTAAAGATAAATAATAACACGCTGTGTTATATATCGATATAATAATAGATTCAGTCTTTTAGTCAAAGAATAAAAGTAATAAGTAATTTTAATTTTATTTATATTTAACATTTTACAAAAAAGGAAAATAGACATTTGATTTTAAAATCTATATTAATATTATAAAGAGAAGATTTTGTTTGTTTACATCTGCTAATCTTAAAAACTAATAAATGGTATAAAAAATATTTCTGAATATAATAGACAGGAATCTGAGGAAGGCCTTACACTACTGCTTAGTTATGTTAATAGTAAATAAATATTTCGGCGAGTGGAACCGCGAGTAACGGCTAGTATATATAAATACTATACAAATAGTATGTTATATATACCTTATTAGATAATTGTGAGTAATGAGAGACGACAAAAAGATACTGACAGACAAAAGTATGTACAGACACGTGGGTTGAATAATAATGTTTTTTACATACTTCTATATTTATTATACTTGTAGTACTGGAACAGACTAGTGCTACATGAAGAGCATGTTAACTAGGTTTGTTTAATAGCTTCTCATGGTTTTATTTTCCCATTGGTAATTGGTTTTATCTTAATAATGGAGGATTTAAATTCTCTATAAAAATGTACATGACAAACTTGTTAATTTTATATAATTATAAAATGAGAAAATAATATATATATGAACAGGATTCGAACCCGTGATCTCTTGGAAATTGTTCCGTTGAACAACTGGAGCAACAATTGAGCTACGAGCTCTCGTTCGATACTAGCTTCAAAAAGTTTAACATTCCATATATGACCGATTATATTAGAATGGAGTGATATATTTTAGGATTCTTACAAAAATCGTAACCAATGGTTTTAATTTTACAATACGGTAGTTCAATTGATAAAGCGAATATAGGTTACATAGGTTCGAATCCTGCTCGTATCGATTAATTTTGTAATCTATATTTAATTAATATAAATTAAGTTATTTATGTTATATAATATGTTATACGATGTTGTGTTGTATTATGTCCTTACCCCATGACACTCCTGTAGGTGTTGTTGCGCATGCGCAGTGCTATGGCTCGTCCGTCCCGCGGCTCCTCCCCCGCGCGCAGTGCGTGCGCCAGCGCGCGCGCGTAAACCCACACAGCGTCGTGCAGCCACGCTGCCTCCACACGGATCTTACGAACCGAAGAGTATACAATTTACTAAGCACTACTTCAAAAGAGGGGAAGTAAGCACTTTTGCTTAGAATATCGGATAGATTAATGCCTGATGGGACCAAAAAAAAAAAAATCTTTTGAAGTTATATCCAAGACTTAAAATTCTTACCAGTAAAATAAAACTAAAAATGTACATATATATATATCTTATCTTATATACTTTTTATCTTAAAAAGATTTTTAAAATTTTTTTTGTTGCTCTAAGAAAGTCAAAAATATATTTTATTAATGATACTTCCAAAGATCAAAGAGTTAAAAATGTTTAATTGATAAACACGATTTCACACTTCTGACGTTCGTTAAATTTTCTATCGTCATATTTTATATTACTCATAAATCTTGGCACGGCCCAGTTAGTACAAGAACTAACATCATTAATAATATTGTAATTTAATTAGGTTGTAATAAACTTATATTAAAGAAACTAAATATTAAAATGTTGCCAAGTTTATATGTAAACTAGACTTGTAAACCCAGTTTCAAAGAACTATCCACAAATTACCATTTAATTTATGTATTTGGAACGCTATTGTTATCTCTATCCGGTAAAAGGTGATAAGAAAACGCTAAAAGTCACAAAAACCTCCAAAAATATACAAGTAAAATGATAATTATAGAACAATACATAAATAATAATATAAATGTAAATGAATTAAATAAAAAATTGTAAATGAATATATAATACATACAATATACGACATGATACGATATATTTATATAAAACGACTTTAAAAATACCCTATAAATATATATGGGGTTATTTTTTTTTAAATCAGAAAAAATATATATATATATATATATAATAATAGATACATATAAATATATGTATCTATATATTCTGTAATAACTAATTAGTCATCTGTTAAGATTAATTAAATCTATTTTTAAGGTTTATATTCAGTAATAGAAGGAAATTAATATTCCTAGCGCACTACAAGAATTAATTAACTGTGTCATTAGTTGGATAATGAAGCGACAAACAGTTTCCTGTTGCTTTTAAAATAAGAAAAACAAAATGTTATCATATTGATTCTGGGTTATGTAATAAATATTAAAACTATTTTATATGACACATGTATCTATTTTTATTTATTTATTTAATCTTTATTGTTCAAAAATAAGACACAATGCTACCAAGCATTTTCAACCAGTCTGCCAGAAAAATAATAAAAAAAGAAATTGAATAATAAGTTAAATTAATTAAATTATAAAAGTAAATACAAAAAGTGAACACTTACATACTAATACATAGTTAAATACATAAAATTTATGTAACATAAATATTAAATATAAAAAAATCTATATTACGCTAGAATCTTGTCGTAACTCAAAAAATGCGATTATGAGATATATAAGTTAATAAAATAAAAAAAAATACGGCATCGAAAGTTTAAAATTTCTACCAAATTGTTTTGCTTAGATATGCCGCTGTTTTTTTTGTAAATATTTCAAATTCATATATTTTTTACGATCAGATAACCCTCATGTTTCTCCCCCCCCCCTTTTGTTAAAAAAATATACTCACCACTTTCCCGCCGCCTAAAGCGAATAAAGGGTTGTTGAAATTAAAAGGCGGCATCGTAAGCCTTGTGTTAACTTCCTTAGCGAAGGTCGGGTATGAGGGTCCAGGGGAAGGTGCCACAGCGAGGTAGGATCTGAACGCTCTCATGACCCTGGGCCCTGGTTCCTTTCTTAAGGGGCCTGATAAGTATCTGATAGCCTCGTCTGGATCATATCTGTCTACATCCACCCCAATAGCAGCGTATTCGCCTAGAATAAATGTCTTGATGTATGTTTTTCATGATTGATTAAGTTAACGTTCCTAATTTTGCTTGAGGTTTCTATATCTGCGTGGTACATACTGTTACATATTTACATTTTAGATAACATATTCTTTTACCATATCTATAATTGTACTTGTGACTGTGACAGTAACTGTAACTGTGACTGTAACTGTAACTGTAACTGTAACAGTAACAGTAACCATAATTGTAATTATAATTATAACGGTAACTGTAACTTTAATTGTAATTGTAATTGTAATTGTAATTGTAATTGTAATTGTAATTGTAATTGTACTTGTAATTGTAACATTATTTTGTGTTTAAAATAACGTTATTTTAAACACAAAATAATGTTACAATTACAATTACAATACAATTACAATCGAGTCTAAACTCGAAACATTAATGAGATCACAAACAACTATCCCATATAGGAAAGGAACCCACGACCACTGGATTAGCAGGGAAGCCCACTGATAACTGTAATCGTAACCATTATTTTGTAACCAATTAAATTACAATTAAAAATATTTACAAAATAATTATCATTCACAAAATCTTTATTTCTGTAAGGGCAAGGGGTTTTAGGAAATCCGCGTTTATTAAACAGAAATATTTATTTATAGTTTGGATTGTTCACATAATTTAAAAATTAAATATATTTTTTAATCTTCAACGAAAAAAAATACTTCTGTCTTTTCAGTAGTTCCTTCTCTCAAAAATTTTTAACAAAATGGCCTATGATATCTTGAGTCTAATATCTTTTATATTTATAGTTTTATTGATCTATCAAAACTTTTCCTCTTATAGTGGGTTGATATTGACAACTAGACAGATATATCAGACGTTTTTGAATTATACGTGAACTTTTGTTATCATAATTAACTTATTCTTATATATTTAAAAAAAAAGAAAATGTATATTGAAAGTAAGTTAATGAAAAACATTTTTTTATTTTTTCAGAATCAAAGTTACCGCCAGCTCGGAAAATTAAAAGCCTCAGTCCTAAGAAGACAGAAAATCAGCTAACCAGTCCTTTTTTATAAACCAACTTATAGACTATTACAAGTTATTGCAATCTTGATATATCCAAGTAAATACTAAAATGACAACATACAACATTAAATACTTACCAGAATCTAGTAGCTTCATCGCATCCAAAGCCAACATCAAACCAATATGGTCGTGGTAGTAACCGACTGATACGTAAACTGAAATTTATATAAAAATTAATACTACCTATATACTAGCTGTTACACGCGGTTCTTCTCGCAAACAATTTTATATACTATTAAAATAACTAAGAGTAGTAGACTAATGCTATTTTTAAAGTCTATCGTAACCGAAAAGATTTTTTCAAATTTTTAGTTTCACAGATTATCGCTTTAAAACAAACTTTTCCGTTTAATAGTATAAATAAATCAAATGTAATCTAACTATACTAATTTTAATTGCAAGTTAAATTCTATCTCTACATGATTCTACATCTAAATAAAATATTTTTTCTAAATCTTTTTATTTCTACATGACTACATCCGAATAAAAAAATTGTTTTCAAAATTTTCTATCTCTACATAACTCTACATCAAAATAATATATATATATATATATATATATATATATATATATATATATATAATAATATAAGTGTAATGTATCTTACTTCTTGTATCCTTATATGTCTCTCTCACAATGTCTAAGAATGGATTTCGTGTAAAGTTATCTGGTCTATTGTCATAGTAAAACGGCTGTCTGTACACTTGTACTGTACGTATTGATATCTTCTTATCACTGGCTGCTGTTATGATTGCGTACGCGAGACGAGAGAAGTCGTGGTTTTGAGCTTTTAGGTATACTACCGCTATCTGTTACAGAAATATTATTTTTGTCATATATAATTAAAATATAATAAATTCTAAACATTTTTTAAATAGGATTAAAAATTTTTTTGTTTGGTTTAATAAAAAAATTGAGAAATATATATAATATGATAGAAGGTACAATTTTTTGTCAATATGACATTCAGATCACTTTTTTGGTAAAAAAGAACTGATAATATCAAAAAATAAAAAAAATAACTCGGTATAATATTACATAGGGGGGTTACAAACTTTTCTTTTTGGTAATAAAAAATTATTGAGAATCATCAAAAATTAATAAAAAATAAGGCTCCAGTTTAATATGACATATTGGGCACATACATTTTTGTAAAAAAAAATTGTTGATAATCACGAAAAATTAAAAAAATAACACCTTGGTATATATGACATACTGACACGCATGAAATAAAAAAAACACAAAAAAATAATAAAGAATAACTAAACCATGTATATATAACATGTTTACATGCATAAAATTGAAATGACTGAGCACGGCGACCACGGAGCGAGATATGTCTATATCAGAGGGACGCGTCCGCGCGAACGTCGCGTACACGCGCTTGTTGGAGCTGGCCACGTCTCTGCAGTACTGAGTACAACATATACTATATTAAAAACAGTTTTTTAAATATATAGTTAATAATAATAGGATTTTTTTATGTCAATAATAGCAAATATTAGACAATTCTGTCAAAGAAAGTGTTGTTTTGAATTATTATAATTTTTTACAGTGTTAGTCGTCAGTTAGGTCAAAATAAGAAATCTGTAATTCTTTATATTATATATAATTATCCAGTTTTCACGACAATACTATCTGAATTTTACTAGTTTTGCGTGACAGTTTACGCCGTGATTCTGCTTTTTCCTGAGAATAAGGAACCCCCAATGAGCTAGAAACTGGTGATAATTCCGATAGTATTTCCGTCAGTTAAGATAATTATATATAGTAGTTAAATGTTTACAGTTTTAATACAGAATCAATACAATAATCTAGATTTAATTAATATAATGTCATGTTTCGTTAGAAATAAGTAATTTCTGATTAGAAACTCACATAACTAATCATGGGTAAATTAAAGGCTGCAGCCATACGACCCTCGTGCACGCATGTCTCCTGCGGTCCAATGAACGCTGATACATTAGCAGCCCATAGTGCTGCGACCTGAGTGAAAAATCATAAAGATATTCATACAATAAGCCAAAAAAAGTAACAATTTTAAATATGATAATTTTAATATATGATATAATAAAAAAATATATATTATAAATAAATTTGGGATAATGATGTACAATTTATCCTGAATCTGATGCATTTGATTTATAATAAAGAGACGCTGAGAAAGACAATTCTGGCTTTCAAATTTCACACCTTTCAAATCCTTACGAAGAGATTAGGTAGTCTGTAAATAGTAAAAGTTTGTTTATCTAGCACTTTACGATGATTTGTGAAATATAGGAAACGGAATAGGACCGTCTGTAATATCTTATATATTAATATTTCTCTCATATATTTATTTTTGGTGCCATCAGTACTATTTCCGATATATTGAAATATTATCTTTTTACTGTCTCATGTCTCACAAAAATTGTTTTGAGAAACGAAAAATATTTGTTTGTTTATTTTCTTTCGTAGAGAAAGTCTATTTAAATCATTTAATAAATGAACTAGACCAGGGATGGCGAACCAATGGCACGCATGTCACAAGTGGCACTTTTGAAAATTTTGATGGCATGCATAAAAACAAATATATTTTTTTATAAGTTAACTTTTTTCATAGAAATGAATTAAAAAATATTAATTTACACTTAATACTGAATACCTATTTTAGTATGTTAACAAGAACCGCCAGATTATATTATTATTATGAAAATATCGCACAATTTCGAATTATATAAAGATGGGCATTAGATAAAATTTAACGTATAGTTTTACCACGCTAACATTTCGAATGATATTTTAATTTGGCACGTTACCTATAAAAAAAAATTTTTTTTATATAGTGGCACAGACAAAAAAAGATCAACCATCCCTGAACTAGATAGATACTTAAGAAATCTCATTTAATTCATTTATTAAAACGTATAATATATCTGTCAAGTATTGTTAACTTCACTAACAATTTGCAATTAACGTCAAAGATGCAAGTTTATGAGAAAGAAAATTAAATTGGATTTCTTCAGAACAATTCAAATGAAATATTCGGTGAAATAAATATATCTTTGTAATAAACCAAAAGAATTAATGGAACTTCTGAATTATGACTTTATTTTCTGTAAATGATAAAATTGAAGCATTTTACGTAAATTACAATAAGTATTCTGCTTTAATATATCTTTTGGAAAAGCTTTTATATAAAATTGTCAAAGTACAATTATTTCCAATTTTGTCTTTTTATAAAAAAAATTTCTATAACTGTAGTTCGTAATTTTCACGATGTTCAGATTAATTTTAAAACAAAAATAAACGAATAGATAAAATAAAATCAAAATAAATACTCAAGTAACAGTATTAACTCAACAAATAACTTATCCTTGTTTTATATAAAAATATATATTTTCAGTAATTTTACTGTATAAATAAAAATTCTCTAAAGCTAAGAAAAAGCCGCAATTTACATTCCAATTATCAGAAAGATTCACTAGACAGTGGGCGGTCCTAATTTATTTTCTTATTACTACAACACAAAAGCTGGGATTTCGAAATTTTCTTAAATTTGGCATTAAACTTCAAAACCAGTTCCAAAAGATATTGTCACATTGCATGTTGAATATTATTGTTTGTATTTTATATATTTATAAAATCTTTATTCACGTTAATACTATGGGCATTTGCCTGACCAGTTACAAGCCCATTCGGGGTTATTTATGAGCTCTGATCTATGCTATGAATAAGGATTCTGAATGGATTCGAAACTAGTGCAAAATTCCGATATTATAAACATGAGTACAGACAGAATTATTTATATTGTATAATTATACTATAAGCGCGGTCCATCCACGGCCGAACGATTTTATTTACTATAAGGAATACTCAGTGCAGTAGCATAATGATAGATAGCTTTCCTCGTGAACCTGTCTATGACAATCAGAAAAAACTTATCGAAGTCTCGAAACAAACAAATTGTTCCGTTTTATAATATCAGTATATGTACAAAAGTTTTAAATACAAATAATATTGTTTGTAAAAGAAAGTGAGCCAGGTACGCAAAGTGAATTAAACTAATGAGTTTTCGTTGACTCGTACACGCGCTGACTCTTGATGGCGGCTATTACTGGGTCAGTGCGGTGTTCGGGAATAACGTTCAGTTCAATTATTTCTGGAGAATAGTGATGTAAATAATTTGTAATTGCTTTTACTAAATATAAATATATTTATAAATGGATTTTTGTTTTTTTTTGGCCAATATTGTATATTGTAATATTTAATAATAAGTTTGTCGAAATATACTATATTATAATGTGACAGATTGGAGTTGATTTAATATTTGCAAAAAAAATAACAAATCTCATTCTAGAGATATAATATGTTTGGGGTTTACCATAAAAATAACGCACAAATAAAACACCCAGAAACAGCAATTTGAGATTCAAACAACTGTCCCGAGTGGGAATCGAATCCACGACCTTTGAAGCAACAGAAATGGCTATCATTAACCACTAACCAATCACTAGTAGATCAATTTAGTATAAAACATAATTTATTACCTATAATTTGATGTTTTTAAAACTACTAGGGCCGCCAGCAAGTAAACGGGGAAAGCTGAGCAAAACGAAAAAATATAATACAAAAACCTTTAACTACATATTATGTCATTATTAACAAAAAAATATACATATGTTAGTCATAGTAAGAATTCACTATTTGCGCTTGTAAAAGAACATTTCAATTTAAAATAAAGTTAATTGTAAATTATTGCCTACAATTACAATTTTATTCAAAACCTATCTATAAAAAAGTGGGTATCTGATTATCAACTGGTCTAAATTTGGTTAGTAAAGCTTGATCGGTGTAAAAGAAGATAGCGGATGGGTAAAGAGCTTCGCTTCGTTCAGCTCAAAAAATATGTTATTAAGGTATTATATTAAATATTTATTATGTATTAAATAATTCAGACTCATCTATAATACAGTACATAAAACATTGTAACAGTATTGCAGTGACACGTCCAAAGCCACACTGGGTCCAAATTACGCGTTCATAAATGCCGCAAGCGTGAACAGTTGGTAATAAGTTGCTTTAGTTTATGCATGACCTTCGTGATTCATGGTATCTTTTATTGGTATTCTTAAAATCAATGAAACATTTCGAAAGCATATTTATCTTTAACCTTCGCTGCACTAGATTATTTTTATTTGCTTTGACGTCATATGTAGCTTATGAACTTTATGTGGTATAGAAGAAAAAGGTTTGGAGAATTTATATTATAGTTCAAGAGTTTATTATATATATTTATATTCCAAAGTTCAAGTTTGTTTGTTTGTTTGAATGCGATAATATTCGAAATTACTTGAAGAATTTGAAGAAATGTTTCTCATTATGATTGGCTACTGCTTTTAATTGAGCGAAGCTTTCTATGAGAGTTTTCTGTATCCTTTGTGCAAGCATTTATCAAAAACGGTATATCCGAAAATTTCCAAATTTCGCACACTGATAGACATCAGTCTGGTGGTGGTTTAAGAAAAAATTCAAAAAAGAAACCAAAAATTTAATAATCTTGAAAAATAGTTGGACAGAAAATGTCGACGTTTTGTAAATGAGACTTCGGTGCTGTTTGCACCTTGATTCGCTCAATATGCTAACATATACCGAGATTTTGCGAGCGCAGCGAGTCAAAATTGAGGTCTGGTTCGCGCTCCCAGTTATTTTAATAATAAATATAATCGCAAGGAAGGGCTAGTAAAAAAATATAAAAGTTATTAGTGACTAGCTGTTACTCCCGGTTCCACCCGCATATAATAACTAAGAATAGTAGTACAGTGCTAGATAGCCTATAGCATTACTCTTGAACTAGCTATCGCAAACAGAAAGAATTTTTCAAATTCATCTAATAGTTTTGAAGATTACCATGTGTAAACAAACTAACTGTTCAACGTATATATTGGTACATATTTCCAATACGTATTTGAAATTTATATTTTAAAAAATTTATATTATTGAAAAATAAGTGAAATCGGCGAAAAGTAATGAAATAAACTCAAAAATAATTGTAGATATTACGTAAAATTCATAGGAAACGTATTTATAATAATAAACTTCGCACCTTAGTTCAGTGACATTTGTTAGCATGTATAAATAGACATTAAATGCGAGGTTGAACTCGATCACGTGAACCCATTCAAAAGCATTCATTATTTGTCATTCATTCAAAAGTAATGAATGCAAAAAGTCCTAATAGAAGTAAATTAAACTTAATAGATCTCTATAAGCTTTGTATTTTTATATATTTTTTGTATATTCTATGTTGTCTGCAATTGTGAAGATTCGTTGTAAATAATTCTTTGTGCTTTTTTTTGGTTGGTATAAATCGAGCTGAAATGTCAATGTCAGTTTTCTATTTCAATAGCCATTCATTGTACTGTCCATGAAGAATGAAGTATAAAAAATATTTTGGACATTCTTGTCACAACTATTTTTTTTAATAATACCGATTGTTGTTGTTGTTGTTGAGTCACAATTGTTATATGAGAACAAATTTGAATTTAAGCAAAACTTGGTACTAAATGGTTAACTAATCAACTGCTGCACCACGGATTATTAGTTCTTTCTTTTTCTCAAATTTAAAATCTATTCTAAAAATTCTTTAGATTATAAAAAAAACATATTAAAAATGTTTCTAAATATATTTTTGGGTAAAATTATTATTATTTTTTTACATTTCCGTAGTAATGTCATAAACATATATATTTTATCGAACGCATCGTTTATCATCTTTAATATTATTTTTCTGTTATGATATTTCTAGATATTAATATTATATTTTCGTTTAGGAATAAAATAAGACATCGAAATGTATCATAAAGTATTAAATTGTTTTAAGTGAATTAATTATTAAAAAAATATTACTTAGATTTAAATTAATATTACATGTATAATATTAATATTTAAAAGTAGCACATAAAATTGTAATTGCCTGTAAATAATATATTTTGTTAGTTGTAGTTATATTTTAATTACTTTTTTTTTCGTCAAATATTTTTAGTAATTAAAATATATTAGTGTATTTTGTATAACTGGTAATTAATTTATATTATATTTTAAGAGCATACCTGTCGTATCGAAACTTCTTCCTGGCCGTATGTTTCAGCGACCACGAAGTTTAATGAATGTCCCATTGGCCCGAGAAGTTTCTCGTTTACTTCATCCACCGCCATGGAAATCGCTCCTGGTTAAAAATGTTCAGCATAAGTTTTTAAATTTAAATAAAAACTAGTTATTACTCGCAACTGTGCGAGAAGTTTAGAAGGACATAATTATTTTTTAACATTATTATTGGCTTTAGACACAAAAACACACCATGTGAACATACTTTGATAAAAAAGAAAATCTTTTTTTAAATATGACAACATTTTCAGAAGAAACATCCTTAAAAAATATTTAAACTTTATTACTAAAACTGTTTGAGTAGCTTGTGTAAGCTTTTTACTTAATATATTTAGGTTTAAATTCAAACTAATATAAGTTGTTGATTTGACTAAAAAAAAACTTAAGATTGTGTGTAGATAGTTAATTGACTAAATTAATATAAGATACTGATTTGACTAAAATTAAGAGATATATAAAATGTCTCCTGGATAAAAAAAGATGTTCATATGAGTGCGACAGTCGTAAGACAGAGTTATATAACATTGAAGTAAAGTATTAAGTAAATATAAGTTATAGCTAGAATGTTTTTTATACTTGGAATTATTATTAATTTTAGGTTTTCATTTGAGTTTATATTAAAAAATTATAACCAAACCAAACCAAAACAAACAGGTAAAAAAAGCAGATTATTTATGTATATAAATTTTTACAAGATATAATTTTATGATACAAACCATAATGTTTATTTGTAAGAGAATTAAAATGAACTGAGTTCAATCAGAGCCATACGTCTTAGCAATATGTTACAAATCTCTTTCAACTGATGTTGTTTATAAAACTTTCTGTATGATTGACATGTACTTTAAGATACGTTCGTTTTGCTTTTCATCAAAACAGAGTTATTTTGTTCATACATTAGGTTATATAGATGGATAGACTTTTATACAAGTTTAAAAAAGTTGTAAACAAATAAATAAATTTTCGTGATTCATATACAATTATATATAATTATCCAACTATACTCACGTATGCCCGATGGACACAGCGGAATCACAGCGTGAACTGTTTCATAGCGAAACAGTTCACACCGTGATTAAGAGCTCAAGAGTAAGGACTCCGAATGAGCTCGATACTAGTATTTATGTGAGTACAGATAATTATATATATTAAAAATATTTTTGACAAAAAATAGAAAAGTACAGTTTTGTGGTTTTACCTGAAATAACTCTTCCAGGTCTTTCATAATTCATGTCCCCAGGCCGTCGTTGTGACCCTGTGAGGTATCCAAGCGTGAATTTCTCTCCATGGGATGTATCGAGGCTAACTAATATGATAATACACCAGTGCCACTGTCAACAAATTACTTATTTAATAACAAAATAGAAGAAATATCAATTAATTGAAGTCTGTAATACTTTAGTGTATAATTCTAATGGTTGAAGAATTTTTGATTTGAATTTTTTTTGTTGAGTTTATTCGTAACAAACATACACACATGTTCTCTTGGTAATGTTAGTATAGATAAACAATATATCGAAATGTAATATCTAGTTGTTATCTAATTATTTGTTAAATATTTTGATTTATATGAAACAGTGATTACAATAAAAATACACGGCTGAGTTTCTTGTGTGGTTCTTCTTAGACTAGGGTGCGTTTTGAGCGTATTTTAAGTAGGATAGTGTTACAGCAGAAGCACCTATTTCGATAAGTATAGTATCAAAAATAGACCCTCTAATTGAGGTATACAAGTGCAAAAGATAGAAATATATACATAAATATAATACCCACGTATCCTTATAACAGAAGCTAGTACAGTGAGTGAAGTTCTAATTCGAAGTGATGGTCGCCAACTGTTCCACACGTGCGAGGAACATTTTTCCAATATTGTTCGCTCGTAAAGTGCTGTGAAGTACATACGAGTAGTACCGCTTTAAAACGCACGCTGTACTGTTATGGAGCTTACGAGTGATTTATTCTTTAACGTTTTCATGAAATGTATAATTAGGTATTTTATTTTCGTGTATATATATATTAATTGTAGACTTTGTATGTGTATGTGTGTGCGTGTGTGTGTGGGTGTAGGAGTGTGTGTTTAATTTTTTTTTAACCTAGAAGTTATTGCGATGGGGCGCGCACCCATTACTGCTTATTTTTATATTTCAACTGTTGTGATCCATGATTACTACTAGAAGCGCCCACCAGACTCGCTGCGCTGACTCGCTGCGCTTGCAAAATCTCGGAATGTGTTAGCGTATTGAGTGAATCGAGGTTGCATTTACAAAACGTCGACGCATTCTGTCCTCAGCTATTTTTTTAGATGAGACACATTATTACATTTTTTTTTATTTTTTTTTAAACCACTCCAGACTGAAGTCTAAGAGTATGCAATATTTGTAAATTTTCGGATATACCGTTTTTGGTTGATGCCTGCACAAAGGATACAGATAAATCTCATACAGAGATTCGCTCAATTATTTTGCTGTATTTACATGAATAGTTCACGCCGCGATTTCGCCATATTCTGAGCTGTAGTACGATACTAGTTGCTTAAATTCCGATAGTATTTATCTGAGCATTACGATTATATGAAAGGTTATCATTTCTTATAATCGTAATCATGGACGAAAGATAAACATAAATAATATAAAAATTATATAACAGCACTAGATAGTTTAGTAATTCTATTGATTGACTCAACATAGTCGTTGATTTGAATGGATCTTTGCGCAATATTAATGCAATATTAACAAACTCGTTTGCTCGTGACAGGTTCAAGAACATAAAGCATAAAGTATGTCTTGAAACATTGTGAAAGTAGCCATCTTGGTAATTATACCTCAACAGACCTGTGATATGATTTCGGCAGATTTTAATATCTTGTGGGTCAATGTTTAACGCTTATTATGCAGCAGTTAATATGATTGATTCAGTTTTTTTTTAACATTTTTAATTAATATATCGATATATTCAAAAAAAAAGGAAAAAAATTTTTTTTTTGTTACTTAAATGAAGTTTATTCTCAAGATTATTATTTTAGGAACATTACTATTTTAAAGAGAAATATGTTAAAAATTTAAATAATTTTTTTTTTATTATTAAATTTTTTATTGCAATTCAAATGAAATTGATAACAATTAATAATTATGCAAAATTTAGGCTAAAATTAAAAAAAGATTTAAAAAAAAGTTTTTTTTTATAATGAAATTATTTATTTTTTACAATACGAAGTTCAACCTTAAAATCATTAACATTTTTAAATGAAGAATATAAATGTAATTAATGCTGAATTCGGGCCGCACTCCAAACTAGACTGGGTGAGGACATTTTGTAGTTTATTGTTAAAAATAAAACCGGTAGGAGATATTTATATAACTATGACCTGGTTCACTCATGTTTCATAAATAGGGTTTAGTGTTTGCAGGTCTCTAATGAGAGATATTAGGTTAAAACTTCTTTATATCTTCATATGTAGCATAATATGCGAATCTTTATATTCTTTAGGATTTGTTTAATTAGTTATTTTAGTTTTTGTACCATTATTTTTTTTATTCTTCTATGTGTATTTGGGGCTCTCAAAAACATACTAGTTGCTGTAAGTTACTATGTGTAAGAGAAGATTGTGGATTAAAACATTAATTAATTATATTTGAGTTCCGTGAAAAAGTTCTTGCGTGAAACAAGAACTGACAGAAAAAAATTACTTATTTTATTATTAAATTATGGTCATTATTTTTTCTGCTAACTTATTGAATAAAAAAGACAATAAATATACCAAATTTAAATATTAAACTCTGATTAACTTAAAATGAAAGAGTTTGATGTTAATAAAAAATCTTTATTATTACCTAACTAACAATAACTAACTTAGCTTGTAAGTAAAAATTGTTACTAACATACTTACACTATATGGATCTTTTCTGAAATAAATATTTATTATTATTATTATTACTATAATAATTAAAAAGGACGCGTTTGGAAGTAGTTTTAAGTTTTAGTTGGAGAGTGTCTTCACAGATGGGATTATTTTGATAAGTATTGTATCAAAATAGGCCCTGACACACTGATCGACGTATTCAAATAAACACTGGTATCGATTCAAAATGAAAAAAAAAACTGCTGGATCCAAGCGTTCAGCCTGGCTTGTCATAATGTGTGACACTGGCTTTATAGTAAAATATATAAAAAGACTACACATATCTACTATCTCATTTAATCTCTTAAGCTATAATAGTATACTATCGGAATTCGTTCAATTAGAGATAATACGCGGTCAAATCTATGTCGTTTGACCTTTTCTAAATTAGTTAGAAACGGTACTTAAAGAATATACTTACATATACCTATATTTTTTCACCTTTTTCTTATATACTTTCATAAATATATTTACATTCTTTATAAATTTTATCACTTAATAGACAATTGTAATTGTTACAAAATTTCTATAAATTAATGTTTAAGTTAAAGTCCGAATAACAATTTATTTTGTACATGATATTTTAAAACAATTTAATTAAAATTTTCAATACAATTGAAGTGAAAAGTAGATTAATTATATTTATATTCCATATTGAAAACAAAATATTGTACGGTTTTTATATGCGCTAAAATTTAAATCTGTTAAAGAAGCAATAGTAAATATTTATTCACACGTACAAAGATAGATAGACTAGATAGGAAGACTAGCCGTTACTCGCGGTTTTACCTGCGGACGATTATTATTATTTATTATTAGGACAATTAGAAGCACTAGCGTAATACAAAGAAAACCTTCCTTCCTCATGAACCTGTCTATCATAATCAGATTTTTTTAAATCTATACAATAGTTTCAAAAATGAGCAAACAAACAAACTGACTCTTCAGCATTATAATATTAGTAAAAACTTTTTAATTGTATTTACACACCTTCTAGAACAAAAATTCTTGATGATTCTACATTATTATTATTATCGAGTAAAAACCAATAATTTCTCCAAATTAAATAGATTTGGTAACAATTTTCAGAATGTTTATCTGAAGATTGTACGGAAATCAAGTAAGCTGCTACACCCGCATTCTGTTACCGACGCAATTGGAATGTTTATGGAGCGTGATTGAAATTTGCCCGGGACCAATATCCTAGTCTTTCGTTGTCATATAATATAAGTATACACATATGTTATATATAAGAAATCGTTTATTTTGCACAGTTAATGGCAAACTCATTATATATACTAAGTGAAATGGGTAAATAAATTATAACAGCAATATGGATCTATATAAACAAACAAAAATGTTATAAATAATAATTCAGTTATAAATAATATATGTATATATATATATATATATATATATATATATATATATATATATTGACGCCGGAAAGGAAAGTCGTCGTGTTCCGAACACCTCTGGTGTAAATTTGTATTTTTCGGCAAAAACTATAAATTTTGAAATATACTCAAAAAATGAAAATCGTATTTAAGCAATATAATTTCGTAGAAAAATTCAACACAAATCATTCGATGCAGTATTATTTTGTGATTCGAATGACGAATATTACTCATATTCATATATATAGATAGGGTGTCCTGGAAGTCGACATCAAGTTAAAACCGGGTCTAAGTCATAATAAAAAAAAAAAGTCACTTGGATATTTTAAAAATTATAGACATTACATATAAAATATAAAAATCTACACCCTGCGTCAGTGTTTTCACTCTTGTAACTACAGATGTTAAATTTTTAAATACTTATTTTTGCTATATATAAATATGTTAATAAATTCATTTTTTTTAATTATTCTCAAGAATTTACTATCACTTGTTTCAACTCGGAAGTAAATGAATTTGAATGAAAACCAAAAATTAAAATTGTTATCTGTAAATGTCTGCTCATTCAATATTTTATGTAAAAAAAATATTTGTATTAAAAATGTATTTTCTTCAACATTTTTATATTTAAACTTTCGTGATCCATGATTACTATTATGTATAATTATCCAGCCGTACCCATGTAATTACTATCGGAATTTACCCGACTAGTTTCGAACCCATTCGGGGTCCTTATTCATGAGCAGAATCACGGCGTGAACAGCTTTCTTCAAATTTCAATATTATTTTAACTGCTACTATAGGTACGTTTTATTACATTTCAGTTTAGTATACAAGGTTTTCGAATATGAATGTCAAATAAGGCATGAGTCACACTATTTATTTTATCTGCTATCGTAGTGCTCTTCAAAAGGCCACTCTAAATACTAACAAAGCCATTGGATTATATTAAAACAACGAGATATCTAATCCTGAATATACAACTCTTTAATTCTTAAGGTTATTTTTAAAGTACCTTGTACATACAATTTATTAAGCACTAGTTCCAATATGGTATATTGTTCTATATAGTTATAGAATTTGGGGAATTTAAATCTTCAAAAAAAAAATTTATATATATATATCGATGCGGAATTTTATACTGAAGCTAAATCACTACACTTATGACAAGCCAAAATTTTCCCTAGAAGTTATGAGAAAAAAACTACAAATAAAAACTAGTAAAGGGACCATAAAAAATAATTTTCTTCTACAAACCTTTTGAACAAATTTAGGTTATTAGTCGCTTAACTCTATTTTGTTAAAGAAATATATTCGTACTGCAATAAGAAAATAGAAGATCGTTTTTCCTCTATAATAATTTTAATTTGGAGGACTCAGTCTTGTTATTTTCCAATAATCAAAGAGGTCGATAAGAGTTAATGTAATAGATAGTACTACGGCATTGACATAGTTGCGACTTGCCGCGTCCCTACGTCAATGGCCCGTGCTCAAACTACCATATCTACTCAAGCCCTTCTTTATAAAATAATGTATTATTTACTTTATAAATTTTATTGTTTTTAAAAGTTGCGTTTCGTTGAATGATGGACTTTAGTAGCGTTTGAGTATTCGTTAAATTAAGATGAGTAAAATGTATTACTTACTTTAGTTATACATTAAATAGTGGGTAAATTTTACTTCTATTGTATTTAAAAGAGTGCTTGTTTATCTTAAATTCTGAGCAAGCAACTAAGCTAAGCTAAGCCTCTATATTAAAAACATCTTCATTTGTAGACGAATTTAAAGTACTAGAATTGTTTTATATTTTAAATTAATAATAATTGTATACTATAAAACGTAGAGATAAATAATAATATAAATAATTGACTTTTCGTTTAATATCACTTTAAAAAATATCAAATATTTAACATAAGTATATTAAAATTAAACCTACAGTTTATTTAATACGTTTATTTTACGTCTAGTCAATTTAAATATTATTAGAGTTCCCGAAGCAGAATGAGCATAATAAATTCTGGAATCCATATTTAAAAAGACTATTATATAAATGTTAATAAATATATCCATCAAGTTAGTTCAGATGGCATTACGACAGGTCATTATCCCAGAGGGCACAGGTTCGATGTCCGTGTTAATGAAATTTTAATTCTTTATATTTATTATTTTAATACTAAATGATTATTTAAAAATTATATACTTTACATATAAATATGTTAGTATTAAGTTTCTCTAGTGAAAACCATTTTACTTGTATATCATTTGTATTCACGGCGAACTCTCCCGCACGGTGTAAAAGGTTTGAACCCGCATCAATAAAACTGTGTTGATCCCGGCGCCCGCGCAACCTTCTTGCCATGTGGTCGCGCTCGATACATATTAATGTCACTTTAAATGTTTGAACATTACACCTAAATAAATATTATAATAAATATATACATATAGTTGTATGAATGTATGAATTCGTATCAAGCTAAAGTTTTCGTGATATATTTTTCGTTATTTCTCTTATTGAAAAGAGTTTCGCTCAGCTTCCTGCTTACTGACGGCCCTAGTAAGTTATGTTCAACTGAATATGGTTAGATTTATTACATTTACATTTAAAGAATGTAGGGAATTTTAAACAGTGTATGGAATACTTATGTTAGATGTCATTGTCATACAATTAATTATATATTGATTATGCACCGGAAAAGTGCGAGTTGAACTTACTAACAAGGGTTCCGTACAAATTTTTTATTTGTCATTATAAATAAGAACTTGTTTCGTAAAAAATTATATAATATGGTTTGGAATATGTACATCAAGAGACATATTATATTAAACTAGTAGCTTGAATTTCGATCAAAGAAATTTATAGTTTTCAGATTTTCTTAGAATTTGTACTAAAAGACAATTTCATAGTTCAAGGTCAACGAGAGAAACACTATCAATTTTGATTCCCTTAAGAGTATCTTTATATACGTAAATTAAGAAGTTTTATTTTTTCAAACTTTCAAGGGACTGTAGAGCTGAGTATGTTTTAAGTTCAACTAGATATCTCCACGCGTTTCCGAAATTAGGGGCTTGACAACAACATAGTGACCTTATAATGTATCGTTTTTTTGTCTTTTGAGGTACGGACCTCTAAGACATTTGAGGACGTTGTGGAATCTTATAAAATGACATGTCACCTCAGAGGAATACACAATCTATTTAAAAAAGTTCTTTTTCAACCAAAATGTATGTTATGTCAAGGTGTGTATTGTTTGAAATCAAGAACCTTATCAAATTGTTGAAATTAAAACCATGATTTTATAATTTATTTAGTATAAACATTTATTGATTGATATTAACACCATTTTGTTGAAAGTAACAAATAAAACACGTATAAGAATTTCGAATAAAAAATGTTTAGGGGCGAATCTATATTTAGATCGGTTATTAACACAATCTCAAACATAAATTTAACTCATCAATAACCGTCGAATAGTAAGTAGAGTTCGTAATATGAACTCCTAATCTATCTTAAAGATATATTTTTGGACCAATTATTTGAAATTTAGAACAAATTCATAAATTATATTCTATTATTAAGCCAGTAACAACATAAAGTAATGAAACCTTTTTGTTTCGTACCTTAGGAATATTTTTTTTTGTCCATAAATGTTTAATTTAAGCTTAAGAGAAAGTTTGTCTCATTTAATAGCTTGGTTTGTTGTTTTTTTTAATTAAACAATATTAATTGTAAAATATGATGTAACTCGACAATATATAATATAGAAAAATCCCGTCTAATATATAAAATTATTGTCACAGTGTTTGTATACAAACTCCTCTGAAATGACTTGACCAATTCTTATAAAACTTTGTGGTCTGAGAATAGGACGTAAACTATTTTTCATAGCCCTAAGTGATAAGGATGGTCCACTCATTGTCTTTTTATTAATTTTTATTTATTTTTTATCTTGATTGGAGAAAAAAATGTATGCAACCATAAAAGTGACTATTTTATCATGAACAGATATTTGGAATAGCGATATATTTTATTATTTTTTTACTCTTTTGTTAAGCAAAACAATGTTTGCTTATTACCAGCTATATCTATTTATGTAAATATATATACGTTTTCAGTTGTATTGAGTAACATGTTTTAAGGTTAATATTGGCATATTGTTTGACATGTTCAATGTGACAGTGACTAATTGATGGATAGCTATTATTTAGAACAAAAAAAAATCCTCTCTTATTGTCTGTACAAAAAATGTCTTTATATAAGACCTTCATTCTATTACTATCTCAAAGTATTTATAAATTTTTTAATACAAATACATGTTTCAGGCAAATAAAATATTAACTTTAAGTTATTTTTATTTACCAAAAGAATAGCTCTGTAATCGGATGGATCAGTAGCTTTAAAACTTTTTCTTTAAAAACACAGAATTTCTTTTATTATCCTTGCAAAAAGTTGTAAATAATAGACACTTTATGCTCTTAAAAGTTCCAAAGTATTTATAAATAACATTTTTATGTATTAGACAGATAAAAACTATTGAAAAAGTTCTCTGTATTATATATATTATGTGCATATAGTTGTCTGCACGTCATAGACAGATACTTCTTTCGTCGTCTCTTCTATTTTTAATATATAATTTTCAGATTTAATATATAAAACTTAAATAAATGTTCTTATATAAGAAAACATACTAATATTATAAAGTGGAAAAGTTTGTTTGTTTAAAAGCTTTTAATTCGTATCTACTGTTTTTTTTTTTTCTAATTCTTTCTGAATATAATAGGTTCATGAGGAAGCTATAGGCTATTTAACATTGCGCTATTGTTTGTAATTATATTGTTATAATATACTTTTATATTAAATAAAATCGTTCGTCCGCGACCTGAACCGCGTATACCACTTAGTTCTACATAAATGACTTTAAAATTTGCTATTAATTATAAAACAAAATTCGTACCATTATAATTTTTGAAAAAAATATTTGTCACATGTGTATATAATACGGATATAAACAATAGATATTTCTCTGTTTGTCTATTGCGTATAAAAAAACTACAAAAATAAAAAAAAATGTTTGGGGTTAGCTTCTTATCTGTCACTATTTTTTGCATCAATGCTTTCGTGTTCCATACTATTGCTGCACTTATTAAATATATCGAAATCCTCCCAAATAGTTTCCAACCCATTGGGGCCCTTATTCATGAGCTCGGATTATGGAGTAATACGGCTTGAACTTACCATAATGTTAATTCTCTCATTTAAACAAGACCTTTAGGCTGGGTTTTACCAAGTACAAAACTATCCATGTATGGATTTGTATATTTTTATTGGTGATGAATAATTAAGTCTGAAAGGGAGGGAAGGGCAGATAATGTCGCGGACTACTACTAGTATAGCCTTAAAATATAAGAAGTGTATATTCATATCGGATAAATTAAAATACGTATAATTTAATTTTAGATAGTACTTATTAAACCTTAAAATTTAGTTTTTTTAAATAAAGGATTGTGGCAAGAGCTCTACAATTTTTTAAAGTGCTTTCTTATTCACTTACTTTTTACGTACTTTCTTCTTTTTATTAATTAGTTTATAAATTTTTTTTATTTAATATATAAATTTTTTTATCTGTTTAAGTTACTTTATAGTGTGTTAAGTTTTTTAATAGTATGTTTTATTAATCTTTATTTTAATACGTTATTATTTAACATTTGTTTAATATAATTTATTTTTATCAGTTTATCGATATAATTGGGTACAGTTATAGTTTTTTTCTTATACTTATATTATAATACATTTCCCTATTAAAGTATCAAATATGTATGCATAAAGAGTGATTTTGAAAGCGAATTGAACTACTATATGTATTTTTCAACTATTGTTTGTTTGTTATAAATAATTAATCTACAATTAATAAAGAGTTATCACAAGTCTGCGAATAATTGTTAGATAAACCTTACAATAAAAATGTATTGATAAATTATACAAAGCGATTATAAGAATTGTGTCACTTAAAAAACTTGATGAATGATTAAATTGTTCATTTAAAAATGTTAATTAAACAGTTTATTTGAAGTATATGAAATTATTTAATATTTATATTAAGGTTTAATAATGGCAAAAATAATTCATTGGTTTTTTTTACTAATTAATTAATATGGTTGCTTTGTTTTTTATTATGATTATTATATTTAATATTGTCGTTTATCGTATTTATATTCGTAAATATTTTCGTACAGAGACATTATAATAGCAAAGCAAATCAAATAGGACGGTTTCAGAGGTCACAGGTACGATCCTGCTCGTTTCCATTTTTTTAATTCAATATTGAAAAAGAAAAAACAATAAAAATTATCTCACCATAGCCCACTTCCAGTTTATCATTTTTACGTAGGTGTCGTTAAATATTCACACTCGTTAAAACTCGATAATAATTCATATTAAATACAATTTTATTTTTTAAATATTTTAATTTGTTTTTACACTGTCATTTATTTTCGCGCCATTACGCCATGTTCCCGCGACCGCGGCACAGATGTTGCACACAACGTTCACAAACCGTTGACGTTGGTAGACTGGCTGTTCTGTTTTTACTTTTTACGGCTACGTGTGACTAACTCAGACTAACTATTTATTTATTTATATAGATAATTATACAGAATAAATTAAATATTATGTCTGAATATCTGATTACGAGGTTTAATGACAATGCCAATAACGTTTGTTATTTTTATCGATTAGATCATAGATATTTAAAAAAAAATGTACAAGGTCTGATTAAAATTATACCCATATTATATGAACATAAATATGAAATTTATATTTGAATATTATTGTCTTATTAGATAAGACATAATCATCAAAATTCCAATATGAATGAAACAGTCAGTTAAGCGCTAAGCGGTCAAGGTAAACAACCTTAAGTAAAGTAACGTATTAACTGCAAATTACTGTCCACACATGACGTGTGTTATATCAGGATATTTTAAATTCATGTTGTATTATTAAATTTATCGTAATTATTGAAGTAATATTAATTAATTCCGCCATGCTCCAAGTCTTATATTAAAATGTTAGTGTTTAGTGACTTAACTTTGTTTATCGATTCCTAAAAGAAATAAAAGAATTGAATTCTAACCTACTTATATATGTTGCTCGTTATATTAGTTTTTTGAATTAGATATAATATAAAAAAGTCTTTGAACCTAATACATTCAACTAAAATAGTATTTCGATAACTTAATAAATTAAAAACCTCCATAATTTAAAAAAAATAATAATTTCATATTTGCGTTCAGTAACTGGAAGAATTTCTTTACGATCTCCATAACCATAAAGTATCTGCCAATGAGTCATTTCTAGTGCAAAAAAAAAAGTCGCCGAAATTTATTGCTTGCAGTGTTCACTAGTAAAATGTTAACGTAATCAATATGGGTTACTCTATTACTTTTTTGAAATACCAAAAAGTTTTACTTACCTTAGTTTGCGGTAGAAAAAACTTTAAATAGAATATAATTTTATGTGATTTTTCTTTGATTTTTTTATAGTTTTTCTATAAGTAGTACATATATACTATAAACTGTCATAAGCTTAACCCAAAGGACTTAAATGAACTTAAAATGGAAACTCTATTGACTAATCCCTAACAAGAAACGTTGATAAGTAAAATTCAATGAAATTAAAATATTTTTTTCAAAACAGTTTTTAAAAAATATGTTTTCATAGTCAAAGCTACTGCGGGCTCCAAATTAAATCTCTGTCCTGAGAAGAGCCGGCGACACAAACTCAGCGGGCTTGTCTTTTTTTTATTTCAAAACTTAGACTATTACCATTTGTATTATATTTTAAACCATTTTGAACTATTCTGGAGGGGTATGCCTCATTTCCAGGGTGCATTATGATCTAAATCTCGGAGATGTTATAATATATGTTAGCATATAAAAGTTCTAACACATTAAAAAAATTGGTTAATAAGTTAATAAAATGACGGCTATTACAATTCTTAACAAATTTATCGATATTTTTATGAACATACTTTAAGCTTTGAAATATGAATACCTATGTTTTGACTGGAGAATGTAGGTATATTATTTTTATTAAACTTTAAACCTAGCACGCAAAGAATCTCGTGGGCCCAGACGATAAATGGCATAGATGACACTTATTTATAAGAAAAAAAAATAATTTATATCAGCTTTGCTCAAATTTAAAGATCATAAGACATGCCATAAAAATAACTGTAATAAACTTATCTTTGGCAGTAGCCTCGTCCGTTAAAGAATAAATTTGTATATAATAAATTTGAATATAATTTTAGTAAAAAAATTAGTTATATAAGGGCACTATTGCAATTTGAAGGCAATAGTAAATTAAAAAAATACTTCTTCAACTTCTTTCATTTTCTTGAAAGTTTTTGGTTAAAATATTTTGCGGTTCTTTTGGACTTAAATTATTCGGGATCTAATGTAAAATAATTAATAATTGCGGTATGTTCTTAGTTACAATTACTCGAAGAGAAAAATCGGTTTCTTAGTTCTTTCTAATCGAGTTTTGACAAAATCGATCCCCTGTCATTTGTCCACATTCAGTTGATTTAATAGGACAGACAAAATATCTAACCAAAATAAATCGGGAGGATATAATATAAAGTTGTAATGTCATGAGAAGAATTATATATTAAAATTAAAGGAAGTAATTGGATGCCATATTTTAATTATTGTGTTATACCAGAATTTCCAAGGCGAGCCTTTTAATCGAGGGGTTCCGGGTTTCTTTTCCGGCTGTAATGGATTTTTTTAAGATGAATTAAATATTTATTTATTCGGTGCATAGTATGGTGACGAAACTTGCAAGTCAAGATATTTAAAACTTTAAAATGTAAACTTTAATGTGTAATATGCGGTGTATTTAAAATAAAAATTGTAGTTTTTATTGTTTTAATTATTAATAAAAGTGGTGGCGTAATATATGTATATGTATCTCTGTGAAAGAAGGCTTAAAATATACCTATTATTAAAGAACAATAAGTATAATAACATTAAATATAACTTTTTTTTTAGAATATAAGTGAATGTATGTATACATTCGACCTGTTGGAAAGTAGAAAAGACGAAGCACAGTCCTTTGTGCGGACAAGAGGGATCTGCACGACCTAAGAGTGGATACTCGCTGTCGTGTATGTTGAATGAAATTGGGATGGGGGAATTAACTCGTTTAATTCGTACATTCACCAAAATATATCCTATAGAATACTGACAAGCAGTCAATTCTACGCCTATGGTCCAAGATATGGAGATTTTCATTTAGTTAATTAATTAATTCCGGGTCACCAATGATCCTTTTTCCTCGTTTTTTAATTGAGTCCACAGATGAAAGATGACATTTTGCAGCACCAGGCTATATGTGACTGCACTACCCACGACCAAATCTGTACTTTCTAAAATATTTAGAGCTGCACCGGTGTGTACCGTCGGAACTTTTGAAGAACGCCAGGATTATTTACATCTGTTTTTGCTCCGGACTCAATGCATCCAACAAGTTGAGGTTCGAGAATATCTTTCTACAACTGTGTTTTCGTCTGCTCACTCATAGGTAACAAGTTTAATCACATCCTTCATGTGCATCAGAAAAAGACTAATTGAATTTTGATTCATTTTGCAAAAAAATAGTATAGAACGAAAATTGAGATTCCTTTCAGTAGATTTATTCCAATATTAAAATAATATATTAACTCCAGATATAACTAGAATATCTTGTAAAGAAAATGTTTACTTGCAAAAATGCATTTCGATTTTAGAACAGGCGAATCTATTAACGACGATATAAGTATCTTTTCTATATTATTTGCATATAACTGACAATGATGCCCTCTAAACCGTTCAAATATTCAATATAATCACCAAAAATGTCTCGTATAGAACACTAATACGAAAACATTTCACTTATTACTCACATAATTTTTAAAATTTAAAATGAGTTGCTCTCAATGCAATTAGATATAATATTTTTAGGAGTGTAAGGATTTAAAAGAGTTAATAGGTAAATATTTTTAAAAATAACTATTTTATAAATTGTAAACGTTTATATCGTTTCTATGTATTCTCTGATGCGGAAAATTAGTAAATAAATACAATAAACATACAGACATACTATTGCGGTATATTTATATATAGTCTAATGATTGTGGGGAAATCTTTGTTTAAATTTTATTCTGGAATAGATTTATATAACAGGAATATTAAGTACCAGTTTATCCTTCAGTAAGATTGAGATACAAGACGTAAAACCTAACTTATCCATCGAATTATAAATAGTTGCTCGTGAAGTACAGACTTTGTAGAAATTTTAACCAAGTGACCAAGTGGTAGATATGAGAGTCCTAGGTATTTAGTTTCTTAATATAATTATTCATAATAATTAAATATTTTAATTATAAAATAAATCAATTAGATTAGAATAAAATATATAAAACATGAAATTCGATTATACGTGTCTTTACTTTTCTTGGTTAAACTTAAACTTAAATTTCAAAAATCCTTTAAAATGCTTTTTAATATTAGACAAAGCTTTGTAATATGATTATAACAACAAAATATTGAAAAACATTTCATAATTTTGTTAATATTTCAACCACTGTTGATAGATTTCGAAAATATGAATTAAGAAAAAAACACCTGATTTAACACCGAAACATTTAATTATATTATTTTAGAATAGCTTTTAAAAACATAATAAACATTTTTTAATACAATAATTTACATAATCACAGATAGCATTGCGTATACTTAGTTTCAGTTTTTGGGCAACACCAATTTAATGTCACTGCACTTTCTGAAACAAAAATACTTCATTGTTATTCTATTATAGTTGGTCGGAATATTGGTTGGTTTTTGAAAGCAAAATTGATGCACCTTCGTCGAGGTGTACACAGACGGTCTTATATAGTATTCTAAATTCATCAAAGTGAGTGGCGTTGTCAAAATTCATCTTGGCGAGTAGCGAGTAGTTTCCAAGAGATTATGGAAATATAGATGATTTCAAACATATATTTTTTAGTAGTTTAATTATTATACTTTTCAGATTTATAACTTACCATAGTTATTTCTGGAAACAAAGCGCTAAGATTAAAGTTAGCTCGAGAAGCCACTGGGAAGCTTGATAAGGAGCGATCAGCGTTCGACCCGACGCCTTGCATGTTTGATGGCATTATGTGACTGTTGAAAAAGTCTGGCTGATATTGAGTAGGCATCTGGTTGCTCATATAGTTCGGAAATGTTATCTCCTCTGACATCAAGTTTTGATGTCTCTTAGACGGAGTTTTGTTTTGCCAGAGTAAATGAGAAGTATCATTCCATTCTTCGACTTCGTTTGCTATTTTCGGTCTTTTGCTTTGATATTTTTTAGTAGAATCTTTTTTTGAACATTCCAATTTGTGTTTAGCTGCAGATTCTCGTCTTGAGCTTTTATAATTAGACGTTTCCTTATCTTGTTGAAATGTAGTGTTGTTTCTCATTTTGACCTCATTATATTTTGGATTAGTATAGTTGCATTCCATAGATTGATTATAATCTACAAATTCGCTTGTAAAAGGCGCTCCTGTATAGTTGCCTGACATTAAATTGCTGCTTCCGGGCATAAAATTAGAGTAAAACGAATTTGATATCGTATTTGTAGTTGAATTATATAAAGCTGTTCCCGAAAACTGCTGTCCAGTGTAATTGTTATCTGAATAATCAATAATAGGCGGAAAATGTGAGACTTGGGCCACTCCGGTATCTTGTATATTAAAATCGTTATATTTCTGAGCAGGCATCATAAATTTGTTACTAACATTATCCTGCAGTTTTTGATTATAATTTGTACCACCTCGTATTAGTGCTTCAGCAGAATAATTATTTTTATGTGCTTTAGCATTCTTTTCAGGCTTCAAAGGGGGTTTTGTTTTATTTTGTAGAAATTGATTCATATTTTCATAGGAATTTACTGTTTTGGAATCATTAAATCCATAACCCACATGTGACTGGGGTTCTAATCGTGAAGGAATTGCCTTTCTATTACCATCGTTCACGATATGTGGTAAATTTTGTTTAACAGGAATTGGTTTCTGATTGTCAGAGATTGGCACGTTTGAACGTTGTGGCATATTTTCGGAAGTACGGTTCATTAATTGTGTTACAGATAAGAAATTTCCACAGTTCTGAAGATCTGCATGCGGACCTGATCTGTTTAACATATCAGCTTTTTTCTTGTCATGAGGACCCAGCGCTAGATCTCCAACCAAAGTTGGTAAATTAATCGGCGGAGGGTCTATACTTATTTCTGTAGTACCAGCGGGACGAGCTGTAGGCCATACCTGAATTTCTTCGTGATTTGGTTGAGGTGGAAAATGATGCATATTGATAGGAAAGTAATTACCCTCATTTTGGGTTTGTTTTTTCGGAAGTTGTTCTACGTGCGAATATGGTATTTTAGTTTCTTTTAATTCTACTGTAGTTTGATTACAATTATTTTGCATTGGCCTTATTTCTGAAGTCATCCAATTTATATGCATTTTACTTGGCGATTTTTTTGTATATTTTTCAGGTATTTGTTGTCCAATAATAGCTGAAGGTTTCAAATTACTTTGAACAGCACTTTCCGAAATATGTTTTGTATCAAATGATTTAGCTGCGTTTGTTTTCGCGTTTATATTGGGCTGTAGATGTTCCACAGAAAAATAATTTTGTTGTTTTGAAATAAAATTTTTGGAAGCATTACTGTTCGTGTAAATCGAGGAAACTTCATCTGACCACAAATTACCGCTTTGAGAATAAAAGTTTGTGATCTGTTCGGGAAATGTAGTGGTTTTGGGTATCGGATTCTTCTTATTTGAGTTAGGAACAAGTGGAACATGAAAATCAGGGTTAAATGGGTTGTAATTCGTAGAAAATGGAGTCGACACAGTTGTCAAAATTGTATCCTTGTGAAACGTATTAGCACTGGTTGTACAATTCACGAAATCAAAACTTTTGTGAGACCAACCCAAATCAATATCATAAGTTAGTCTAGATGAGTTTATTTTCATAAGATTGTCCTCAACATTGGTAAAGTCAGACTTATTTTTATTTGTGTAATTATCCATTGCGCATGGATATAAACCTAAACTATTGAATTCATGACCTGATGAAATACTGCTGGTGCTGTAAATAGTACTCTTAACGGTATTAAATGGATCGCTTTTGTACATGAAATTATTGGAATTACTGTGAGTTGTTGTACTGGTACCAGTTTTGGTAACATTGCATTCAAAGTCAATGCCAAATGTTGCGTCAGTCAGATTGCAAGTGGATGAAATTATAGATGGTAGCGGTAGGTTGAGGAATGGATTCTCAGTTGTTGTTACACATGATATAGGCACTGAAGCTTTTGTTTCAGCAACTTTTTGATTATTTCCATATTTTTGTTGTTCTATAGGTTTGTTTGGAACAGTTGTAATTTGAGGTTTGTTAGATGTTTTGATTTTTTCGGAAGGCGTGGATTTATCAAAATATGAAACTTGCTGAGTTATGTCACTCCTCCGATTAGATTCCTTTGTATTAGAGGTGTTATTAGTTTCTTCAGCTGGACTGTCTGCTCTATTGCCACTTACTAATGGAAACGACATTAAAAAGGCAGCTGTTGGTGAAGCAGCTAAGAATTCTTCTGCTAATTCCAATCGTGCATTGCCTCCATCGACAACATTTTCACAAATTGATGCATCAATTATAGGTGGTAACTTAGTTTCTTTGTTTTTGAATTGACTGTCTAAAATTTTTTCGGCAGGAATTTTTTCACATTTATTATCAATCTGATTAATAGGAACATCTTTTTGAATACTCTCTGAAGAACATGTAAGGCTAGATGATGTTATTTTACTTGTCTTATTAACTAGAGATTCAACTTGTTTGGGCGGGTTAGGAGTTTTATTTATATCATTTTCTTTAGTATTTTTACAAGGTAGTTCATTATTACTCTCGCATATAGTCATAGGTTTGACATCTTTCGAGCTTGTAACTTCTTTTGATACATCACTTACAGATTGTTTACTTATTTCTGTATTTACTTTTGAAGTTTTGTTACTTATCTCACCGTTATTATTTTCATTATTTTCCTCAATTGGTTTATCAACAGCTTTTTCTTCACTGATTTTGTTTTCTATACTTTGAATTGACTTTGATTTCTTGCCACCCTTCTTTGGTGAGCTTTTGGATTTGTTACCTTTCTTTGCTTTTGAAGCTGACAATGGACGTGAATATGCTGATATTGGTAAAACATTCACCATTGTTGTTCTTGTAATATCATTAGTATTTCTATTTATAACTGGGATAGTTGTCGGTTTGCTAAGTGTTTGAAGGTTAGTATCTACCAGTACTATAGTTGGTGGCTGCGGGAATAACACTGGCCGTTGGGGGAATATATATGGAGTAGCAGGCAACATAACAATGGTGTTCTCTGAAAATATATTATTAAATTCATTAGAATTGTTAATATTATTTTCAATATTATTAGAAAATTTATTGCTTTACCTTTTTTCATGTTTGTCAAGGGTAAGAGCTTTGGCAACTTTGGTGGAGACTTAATTAATGATTTTTTATCTACTCTTGATTTAGTTACATTTACTGTTGTCTTATCTTTTTCTTTTAGATTGTTTTCTTTCGATTTTTGTAGCATTAACATTTTCATATATTTACTATCTGAAAGAATAAAATGGTTATATGTCATTTATATAAATAATATCTGCAAGCACACTATTATATGTTACTTGTGTCACATGCAAAAGAAAAATTTTATTTATTATTAGGGTAGCTAAGGGCAGTAGCATACTGTCAAATAGCCTATAGCATTCCCCATGAAACTGCTTATCATAATAAGAAAGAATTTTTCAAATTCATCCCATATTACAAAGATTAGCACATTTAAACCAACAAACAGATGTTTGTGGAGATCCACTGTGTAATATAAGTATATATAGATGTTTTTAATAAATATAAAAACAAATATTACAACACAGAATAAGAATAGTGTTTAATCTGATTAATTTTTTATCGATATTATGTATATAAGTACCATTCTACTACTTACTTTGGCATTTTTTGTTTAGGCCAATAGTAACTTGAAGGGAGACATCTTTTTTATTTTCTTTTTGTTTTGCTATGGCTTCTAATTTCACTTCCAGTGCTAATATCTCCGCTTCTGAAATATACAAATGAAATAAAAAAAGATATATATTTCTATATATACAAAATAGTTCAATTTGAGATTCCACCATGCTCAGAGCTCATGAATAAGGAACCCAAATGGGTTCAAAAATAGTCAGACAAATTCAAATAGTAATAATGTGAGTACAGCCAGATAGTTACATTTATTAATACATAATGAAGTTTATAACTTACTTAATTGTGTCTTTTCTTGAATTATATTGGTCAAGCAAATAATTGCCTTCTGCACAATTTCAATTTTAGGATAATTAGCATTATCAGGTTCATCACCCAATATGTTACTATTAGCTTTATTTATAGATTTGACAATATCACCAAGTTTTGATATAGCATCATTAAATTTGATTCGTCTTTGTCTTTCCCATTCTCTACATCGACTGAAAAAAAATATATTTCATTGAGACATCATAAGTAGATGAATTACTAAAGTATCATGACATATATGACTTTGAGTTGTTATTTTATTTTTGACAAATATTCAAATCAAAGTATAAAATAAGTATACTGCAGCAATTACTGAATGAAAAAAATATTAAATATATGATCTAAGTGCTCCATTATTTCGCATTAAATTTAAATTTGTATAATATTGTCTGAATTAATTCAATCAGCTGGAAAAATATAATTATTATACATTACAAATTATTTTCAATACAACATAAGCTGGACCATACTTTAACCTTTTCACTTCATATAAAATTTTTAAAGACTTTATATATTTTATGCTTTATAACAAACCTGCTTTTCTTGAATCAATCCTTGTATTGTATAGATAGTATAGATTTTTATGAAATATATTTTTTTAATATATTTAGCATATAGCTCTAAGTTATTGAAACAATTTCTTCACATAAATATGAAACGATTCTCTTTTTATTAGTTAAGTAAAAATAAGTGAATAATCTAACAAGATAAACAGAATAATGAAACTTTATTTGTGTTTAGATATTTTATTTTATTTTATTCATAAAAAGTTTACCTTTGTGTACGTTTTTTATTAGTAGAGGTTTGATCCATTTTCATTAATTAGCAACAAAACATGTATTTAAAAAACATTATAGATACCTAAGTACTTTATGGAATAAAATCTACTCTCAATAATCTAAATATCTATAATCCATATTAGATATTTGTCAACATATGACAACTGACAACATTGAAGATAACTAATTGACAGTTACAAATTAAAATTGACATGATGGGTAGAGGTAAGCAGTACCGATTCACGTTATTCTATAACAAAACTGAAGTAAAAAAAAAACATTGGTAACCATGACATAAGGAAGATAAATTTAATGAATGGAAACAGTAGAGCTACTGTTTCTCAACTTTATACAAGTCCAATCAGTAAAGACAAGTTAAAATAGACGAATCAAAATGGGAATAAAACCTCAACCATTTACTTTTTTGGTAAAAATTAACTGAAATCTGTTTGATTGTGTATTGATTGAAAAGGGCTCGTCTAAAAAAATAAAATAATAGCCTTATTCTATCTTAAAAGCAACTCCTGATAAGATTCCATTTTCATAGTTAATAAATATGTAAAACAATATAAAAACATCCAGATCGGAGATATTCCTGTACTCTAGACAATTAAAGATCGTAATACTTATGCAGCTTATGTTTCCTGGGAAACAAACATCTTCAATAATTACACATTTAAAATAAACATGTATTTCGAACTGACCAGGTAAAGGTTTATAGTTAATTCGTATGTAAAAAAAAGTAGCAGCAAGAGATATAACAGCGAAATCTCTGTATAACGTATTTAAAGATTGTTGTCTCTATAAAACTACCATCAGCTCATCTTTAGAATGTATTTCAAAGGCGCTACTAATAGGTTCGTTTTAATTTTAATTCGGAAGGGAGTGAAAATGAGCGGGTGTGCTTATTTTAAAGGGGTTTTTAAAACTACATTTGGGTCTCAAGTTAATTAATCTATGATACGCTAAGAAGCTTTGCTCATTCATTCTCATTTTCATCAAATTTTTAGTAATATTGAAACTTTTATTATTCAGTTTTTGAATATTTTCAACTGGTTTTGATATCGCCACAATGATGTTGTTGCCGAACGGAGATTATCTAATTTGATATAATACTTGGTAGTTAGTATAGTTGATTTCGCCTCCAACGTTATTATTTCCAAAAGCGGTTAAAACTAACGTTATTAAGAAACCGACATAAGCTAAACACTTAAGGTAACATTTACTCTGTATTTTGTAGTCTCTGGAGCGAATGAGCTCCAAAGATTTCATTTGATAAATCGGAATTCGAAGTGTTTAGTGTTTACTGATTCGTGTTTTGTGTTTATAAATACGTTGATAGTTAATACTTATTGATTATTATTCAGTATATTATAAATTATTATACTTTTACAGTAACAGTTTTAAAATAAGTCTTAGAATTATTTTTTAATAACATTCAGACAGCCATTAATTGTTTGATTAATTGTTTTTGTATAATTAATAATCTCTTAAGAAATTCGTATCATCAAAATAAAAATGTCGCTCTACCCGTCTCTGGAAGATATGAAAGTGGACAACATGATGAGAGCACAGATGGCTCAGAATCAGGCCCCACCTTCCTATCAGACAGGGTACCCTCAGCTGACCTCATCAGTCCCAAGTGCACCACTACCAGTTTACCCAGCTCTTGGGGATTATATGGGATTAGAACTTTCATCCGATGTTATTGCTCTCAATATGCCAGAATATCAAGTACAAACTGTAAGTATTCTTCAACTTATAGGAAATTGTCAATTCATTGTAATTTTATGTTAACTGTATCATTTTACAAGCAAGTTTACATTTATAGATACAAGCTGCAAGGCCAGGAAACAATGTAATTGCTCCACTTTCCTCTCAATCACCCAGTCTTGCTAAAGCTATGGTGACTCATGGAATACGACAGGTCATTTTATGTAAAGACAAAGATGGCAAATGTGGTCTACGACTTCACTCTGTCAACAATGGCGTGTTTGTGTGCTATGTTGCTGCCGGAAGTCCGTCAGCACTTGTTGGTTTGAGATTTGGTGATCAAATCCTGGAAATCAATAATGTAGCACTAGCTGGTATGACTATGGATCAATGTCACGCTTTGTTAAAGAAGGCTGCCACTAATGGTATTACAATGGCCGTCCGTGACAGGTAATTTATAGCTATGTGTATAGATCAATCAATAAGAGATACTAGTCTTTATAGTTTATTTATTTTGTATTTCATGTATTTTCTTATCCTTTCAGGCCTTTCGAAAGAACTGTAACTTTACACAAAGATTCTCTGGGCCATGTCGGTTTTCAATTCAAGGATGGTAATATTGTGGGACTTGTAAAGGACTCTTCAGCTGCTCGCAATGGTTTATTAACAGATCATCAGTTATTGGAAATAAATACTATCAATGTTGTTGGTATGAAAGATAAGGAGATATCTAGAGTTATTGATGCAAGCCCGTCTGTTGTAAACATAACTATAATTCCGCAATATATCTATAAGCACATGATAAGCAAGTAAGTATGTTTATGTGTTTGAGAACTTATCTATTCAAATAACATTCTCTAAAGGATCAATTTGCAAATATTTTTTTTGTAGTAAGAGTGGGTATTGTTATGACTCACTACATCTTAGGTTTTTCCCTATCAATAATATGATTCATCTAGGTTTGGTTTTTTTTATAAAGTTAGCAAAAATTCCTATTCATAATTTCAATATATCAAAATTATGTATAGTTTTGCAATAATAATAATAATGTTCTTATAATAATAACTTTATTAATAATATATAAAACTTAAAAACCCAGTGTTTTTTACTGATATTTTGTTTTTTTTTATTAAATTATATATTTTTAATTTTTAAAGGATTTACTGACAGTACTTTAAAGATAGTTTTTGTCATGCTTCCTATTGTTCTATGTTTCATTGTTAGTTCTAAACAATTGTGTTTATCATATCTTGAAACAAATGATAATTGTTTCAGAATGTCCAGTGCCTTGTTCAAGGAGCTCGACCGCACGCCTGCTGTGTAAATTGAAGAATGTCTAAGCACGAGTTTACACATTTTTATATGAACAGCACACATTTCCTGTCCCGTTAAATAAAGTTAGTCAGTAGGGCTGTGAAGTAATTTGCTTATATTTCAATATATCCTTAGTTTTTAAGTTTTATTGTAATTTAAGAATTTATTGCAATATGTAATACATATTTTATTTGTGCCTTTACAATGATTATTAGTATATTTTATTTGGTGATTGAATGAATAATTTCAATTGTAGATTCAATATTACCGTAACATATAATTTTGAGTTGCTTGTTAATGTTTAATATTTATAAAAACGAATGCCATTGCACTTAATATATATTTTAGGAAAAAATTATTTATAACTAAACCTTTTTTTATTGTAATTCACAAATCAATCAAAATAATTAAACAAAATAATTTTTGTTATTATTTTCAAAGCTAATTTATCTAAAAATTAAACATACCGGATCGACACATTGTGCTTGCGCATGTGACGCTTAGTCATAACCGGTTTCCCATTACACAGTACTATGTTATATGATGAGTTTTTTAATTAAACATAAAATATTTATAATATAATTATATTATTGTTAGAAAAATTAAAATTAAATCATATTTATATATTTCCGAAATGATAAAAAAAATCATGTCATAAAAAAATATTTTTATGAATTAATTTTCACAAAATAATACATTATTAATATTATATGGAAATGCTTATTAATAGTAAGTTTAAATAATTATAACTTTATTATTATTATTGACGAAATAGATATACCTAATGAAATTAAATATTAATTAGATTAGGTTTTGCTTTTAATGTGCACAATTATTATTATACTTTTTTTTATATTATTAATATTCCATTATTTGTAGGTTAATGTATTGTGCCACATTTTTGTTAGTTTGAATTTTCATAGTAAATTAATGTTTTCTAATTATTTGATATGAAAATACTGTTTAGGTATTATATTATAATAGTATGTTTTTTTATATAAAAGTATTCTTGTCAATTTATTAGAGAAGCTAGGTATAAAAGTTTTTTAATGAAAATAAATATATAAACACAATATGTTATTTTATTTATATTTATGAAATGAATAATATACATATGTATTTCAACACCAATTAAAAAAAATAAAATAGATATTATAAACCTAAATTAATATTAAAAATATTCATCCCTTAAAATGTTACAATACAATTATCCCCTGACTGGATGGCGTCCAATGTGCGTCAGTAATTTCTATATATTTTTTTTTATTTTTTTTATTTTTTATTTTTTATTTTTTCTATATACTTTGCATTGAAATGCAAAGGTATTAACTGAAGGTGAAATTGTCACAAGTGAAATAAGAAATAAATATATTTTAGTTCATTGTAAAAATCTTGGACTATACATAGATTGTTTACTTAATTGGAACACCCACATAGCCGAGATATGCCGTAAAGTAATGTATTCGTTACGTGCACTTTACCGGCACAAAAACTTTTTACCCATTCGGACCAAAACTGTTGGTGCAGTCTCTTATCTTACCACTCATTGACTAAGCCGATGTATGTTACTCTAACATATCCGAAGCCAATTTGGACAAATTGGATCGTCTTATTAATAACTGTATTCGTTTCATTTTCAATATTCGTAAATTTGATCACATCTCTGAATATCGTTTTAAGCTTAAATGGTTACCTATCCGCAAACGAAGCGATTTGAGAACTCGTTGTCAATTATTTTCTATTCTTAATGATCCATCTTCTCCAGAGTATTTGAAATGTAAATTTAAATTACTAATGAACACTCATGAGTTGCAACTACGCTCTTCGTTTCATCTTAGTTTATGCATACCTTCACACCATACTGGTTTTTTATCCAACTCCTTCACAGTACACGCAATAAAACTCTGGAACGGCCTTCCTCATGCATTCCGACAAGCACCCAATAAGCAAGTATTAAAGAGACGTGTCCGTAAATACCTATCCGAACAATAACTTACTTTTTATTAATTAATATATTTTTTTTTATACTTAGCGTTTTGATATATATTGTTTATGTATGTGTATTTATAGAAATATACATTATGTTTATTATAATGATAGTAATATGTATATTTATATTTATTATTTGTATGTTTATATAGAGGGTCAATATATTCTTAGCTTTTTATTTCTTTTCTTTTCTTTTCTTTTCTTTTCTTTTATTTTATTTATTTGTTTTAGTATTATTATTTATATATTTTTTTGTTGTTTATTTATTAAAATTATGTTGTCGAATTTTAATTCGATATTTTTTTTTCACTACATTGTTGTTATATTGTGCCCCCCCCCCTCTATGTTTTTCTGTTTATCATGTTGGTTGACTGGTAGAGAATGCTTTAGCATTACGTCCGCCGTTTGTATGAGTTTCTTTTTGTGCAATAAAGATTTTTAAAATTAAATTAAATTGTAATAACTGAGACTAAACGCTATTACAATTAATTTGTTATACAATTCTATGTTAATAATTTATTATTCATGTAGTTATTTTAATTAAATCTTGATAGGACCAATGTTGACGCACGAAATTTTTAAAAAGCAAAATTTAGCTTATGCACTATTGATTTATAATCTGTGATTAATGTTTGAAATTGTGTATAAAAATGTATAGCTATCGGTGTCACAACAGTAGGCATGGCGGCAAATTCCTCAGTGGGAAGGGACCCACGGCCTAAATTAAAGGTAACTAAAAATTAATTGTATTACTATTTCGCATGGAGTTAAAATTAAAAATACATCAAAAGCTTACATTTATTACTAAAGGAAATCCGGTGAATTTGCCCGTTCTCACAAAATTTCATTATATCTGACACTGTTAACCATGTTATGTTTATACAATTTTTAAATTAATATATAATGAAAAATAATTTTAACATAGTTATACATATATATAGACTGTTTTAATTATTTTTCTGTTGTGGTATCTTCTCTGTTACTCTATATTGCAAAGTTAAAATATTATTTCGGGTTTTTGTAAGAATTCTAGATTTCACATCGTCTCAATTAAGATAAGTATATATAGAATGCTAAAGTCATCAAAGCAAGTAGCGATATAGTATCTCAAAAGATACGGGATGGTTTCGCGGAGGTCGTGGCTTCGAATCAAACTTGTAGAAATAAAATTTTCATTATATATTTCTATGAAAATTCAATATTAGGTTTTATTTAGTCAAAGATTTTAAAAGGATTTTGAAACGTCCAATTAAGTTTTATTTTTAAATAACCTCTACACAAGAGTCCGACTTTGGTATGAAAAAACTAAGTTTCTGATGTTGGTAAATTTTTCAAAATATAAATCCGTGGCATATAAGCTCCAAATTATATAAAAAAAAATATTATTACGATATTATACCTGAAAAAGTTTTATGTAATCCGCCTTACGTAGAAAGCCTGAATACGAAGGTACTGCTAACATTACTGAAACGTACAAAAAGAGATTCACGAAAATGTTTTATCTTTACTTTATTTCTGTTTATTTTCGTGGTAAAGAAAAGGATAATCTGTGTTTTGATAATGCTATAAGTTTTCGAGTGAATAGTATTAAAAAACTAAGGTCAAGTGCGAGATGGACTCGTCCATCAATGGTTCCGTACAAATGTGTAGGTTACAACTAATTCTCTAATGCTCTCGAAATTGTCGTAAATTTCAGCTTTTCAAACTTTTATCTTACTAATATTAGAGACGTGGTCTTTCACGCTCAAGTGGTTGAACCAATTTTGATAAAATTTGATACGGAGTTAGTCTACCCCTTTAATTAACATATACGGTTTTTTTATATTTTTCATTATATATAAGAATTTCTGCATCGTAAAAAAAGTAAAATATAATTTGAGGTACAAGTAGTTTCATATGATACCACACTTAAAATCTTAATCTCTTAGTTTTTTATTTTGACTATTGTTATTGTTTTAATTACAAAGACACAGTTTTAAGTAATTAATTTTGTAATGACACGACGTTACTTAGTAAATTTCTTAGTTCTGACTCAACGGGAAGAACCCTATCAAGCTTAATTCTCGTAAGAGTCAAAATATGCGTCTTATTGCGGTAGATTATTTCTTTACGGTAATTTGAAAGTTTAACTTTTAAACATTTTCAACAGACTGGACCTAAGTAAGCTTTAATTACATCACAATATTTTTATTGGGTAACTTAATATTGGCATTGCTAAGCGAGCAACCTATATTTACAAATAGGTTGTCACGATTTCCTAGAAAAAATGATAACCACATTAGTAGATATCTAATCCGGGGAGACTCCACCCACTATTTACGATCTCAAACTCAAATTTGAACTCAAATATGATCAGAGGGTAAAAGAAGCCGAAGGACAGACCTAGTATTGCTTCGTGAGCAACTGATGACACTTAGAACAGACAAAGTGACTATTTAAAAAGAGCCAATAATATGTGTATATAATTCTGATAAAATACCTAATTTTATCAGCACTGTTGCATTTAGAATTTGTTTCTCTCTCTTTCAACGGTTTTCTTGAAATATGTCATTTCAGCAAATTGTTATCAATAAACTCTATCATTTCGTTACGTCTAATCTTAATCTAAAATATCTCACACAGCGGCGTATATTTATTGGTAAATTAAGTTTGATCAGTTCTCATTTATTGGTGATAACTAAGACAATTGAGTTCACCGCTTGTTAACAAAGCTAACTATGCCTATTATCTAACGAGCTCTGTCCACAGTCAGACCTAGCCATCTGCAAAGTATGCTTATCCCGTGTCATTTACTATTTTGTCATAAGTATAATTATAACTTGATACTGACAAAAAATATTTAAAACATAATTTTAAAAAATTCCGCCATTTTTATCAAGGTAAATGGTAAATTGAAACCCATTCATTTCCCACAGAAACTTACTCTATCATAATAATGGCTGCCCATTTGTAGAAATAATTGAAACTTCAAGAAATTTTACTAATAGATAATGTTCATTATAAAAATATACTTATTTATGGATCAAGTCTCAGATATAATTATAGCTACGAGTATATATATAAGCATTATTATTTTTAATTATAGTTCTCATGTAAGTGATTATTATATTTATTTATTCATTTTTGAAGAAATATATATGCCCTAAATATAATTATACAATTTTAAAAAAATTAGAAGGTATTTAGTAATAGTATTAAAAAAAAAAATTTGAAGACATCAAAATAATTATAATATTAGCTATGGAATAGGGACAGACAAAGCTGCAGACAACTGCTAGTTTATTAATAAATCTATTATGAACAGGAAACTACGCAGCGCACTGAGGTAGTCAGATCAAAGTTCAATTAGACGTTCTTCGAGAAGCTGTAACTGAGCTCAGTAGAGCACAACAAATCGTTTCGGAAGTTTTAATTGTCTGCTTTATACTTCTCAAAACTTTATCTCAAGGATTATATTATAAAAACATTCAAAGATGAAGATTTCAAAATACTTAAAACATCTATTTATTTGCGAGATAGTTATGATAAATTATTAAGTACTTCCAGTCTATTAATGAATATTTTTTGACAAAACAATAATTATTTAGATCGTTGATATTTGTAAAAGTGGTCGGTAAATATGATCTTGCAGTCACGAATGCACGATGCATATTGTAGTAGTTCCAGAAGTAGTCCACCAAATCTGGAAGTAGATCGTATTATTATTTATTATTTTCTTCATCGTAGAAGAAAATAATAAAAATTCATTACAATATAAAATAAAACAACACTTCAAAGTACCTTTCACGAATTATCTTACAAAATCCATTAATAAATATAATATGTATATATTCTACTATTTTTATGTTTAAAATAAACAAGCATTACATTCTTTAATAATATATGAAGTATATAAATGTTAGAGTAATCCGAAATAAATATTTTACAAAAATCTTGTTCGATCAATAGAGAAAAGTTCATTATTTTTGGTTTACAAATATAAAACTGTATAAACGAATAATTCTAACCGATAGATCAGATAATTGCTTTTAGATAACACTTATTATGTAACTGATCAAACTGGGTCAAATAATAGCGCACTAAATGAACAATGTTCAGTAGATTAATAAATGAACGAAATATATTACTATCGATTGTTATACAAGTTAATGTATTAAATAAAATTTGAGTTTATGAAACACCATTATTATTTGTTTATTCATATAGTATTCGACTATATTTACATTAATTTGTATTTTTATAATAGTTTTATATATATAATTCTTGTCTTAGATAATTGTAGGATCCTCTTACTTCGACATTTATTAGGAAGGGTTTGCTCTTAAGAACTCTAAATTAGATGAGGCAGACTAGTTAGTTTGTTTAATTCAGATAATTGAGCTGAACAGGCTCTTAAGCTTCTGTAAGTGGTTTAACTACAGATATATGGCACGTTACGTACTTACTATCTCAATTATTAACTCTTATGTTAATTGTTTTATTAAATTCTTGAAATTGAAACGATATATTAATGTTGTTTAATGTTTACTCTTGCTATAAATTATTATTATGTATAATGTTTTCTATAATAGTATAATAAATCATCTGACAAGTTATTCGATTGCGTTTTGTAGAAGTCAAAGTAATGTTTATAAGAAAACATTGGGTTTAATAAAGGTTTGATCATTCTGGTTTCAAAAAATGTATAATTTTGGAAATATATATATTTTGTTTGAAAAATTTGTCTCAAATTTAAATGTCTTCTAGAATTACTTTTAAATATTAAATTTTATGAAACATTATTTTGAGTCATCTAGAGTATATTATGTTAGTGTTCCATAAACGGATATGGAGCTTACTGAGACTACGTTAATATCTGAATTAACATCTGAAATAAGAAGTCCATTGAGTATCTAAATAAAATCAATTTATTGTTTTCTGAAAGGATAATTAGGTTTAATTAATTTTTAATTTATGTAAATGAACTTGAAATGAACTTAATCACGGATTCTTGACTACGAGAACTTAAAGATTGTCTTTTAATAGTTGTAAAAAAAAACATTTTAAAAGTCTTTTATAAGTAGGATAAGATATACAAATATCTTCAGTAAGAAGAATAATACAAGTGTAAAAATTCAACCACTTCTCATTAAAATCAGTCATTATCTTACACCTCTGTCTTTAAAGGTGAATATCTCAGTAAAAGCGTTGTGTCAAGAGTGCCAGAGACAATAGAAGCCACAGAGGAAAGATATGACTCCGAGCAGAAGAAACTTGTACAAAATAATGGCCGAAATATCTAAGAAGTTGATTTTTTTTTACTTTTCCCTATCTAATCCTTTTAGTTCTAAAAAAGTTAGATAAACTTTATATATAGAACATATAAAATATACAAAAAGATAAAACAGTAAGAGTGTGTGATATAGTAGTGTTGGAGACAAACCAGGGTTATATGTTTCGTATAGAAAAGTTATTAGAATATGTTGTTTAATAATGTAAAAGATGAAACTCACTTTATTCTAATATGAGCTTTACGAATTCTATTCTTTCAGTCTTACATATATCATTAAGGTACAACAATGTGTTTTATAAAAATCTGGATACGAACAATGTATATTGCTAGAGAATAAATCTTGTCAACTTCTGTATTCTTAAACCTCATCCAATTACGTCAGAAGTGTATCTTTGTGTATTTTATTCTAGATTTGAATGTTTTGTTATATTTGCGTTGGTTCAAACAGAGATTGAGAGGATTAGGTTTACTCAACCCGGTAAGATCGGGTCGCACTACAATTTTATTTACGTAATGCTAATCTTTTACTCTACTCCTGCAAATTTACAAAACCGCAACATATATATCAAAATCAGATGTAAGTTAAAATAAAAAGAATGCCATTTAACACTGAATTTTTGACAATATAATAGAGATGGTATGGATCTGGTGTAGAGATATATCTTTTAAAGTATGGTGTTAGTAAGAACGAATATTTTCTTACGTAAGGTAAGAAAATACTCGTTCGATGAATGTTTTTGAACAATACATATAAATATTACAAAAATCTGCACTAACTAACTTTTCCTTTTTGTTTATAATTTAAATTCTTCAACTTGTACATTTCATAGCTTACTTTGATATTCCCTTTTATTATGAAAAATAAACAAAGTTGTTACACGATGTCACTACCATAGTATAAACATTTTATTTCTTTACTTCCGATGTGAGATCTCTCAATGTAACAGCAACCGCCCACATTTTCATTATAAAACGAAATTAAAAAAGTGTAATATCATTTAGTCTATTATCTTCTTGAGATTTAACAAGTTATTGTCCTCTTGAAACAAAAGAAACACTTCAAGGAAATTTTTAAGACGAAAGCTTATCTTTAAATTTTTTTATTTTTAAAGTTGATATTAATTTTAAAAATGATAATCTTTCGTTAAATCTGAGTTCTAAGTTTGCTGATGGTACTTTAATGAACGTCAAAATCATAAAAAGGTTTTCACTGAAACAATTAAAATTTAACTGAAACTCCGAAAAATTAAATTTATTTTAATCTTGAACCATCTTCTATTAAAGCAGGTGCAAAATCTTTCTCAGAACAATTAATCTCAAGACGGGTCGACTGTACTTTCTTGTTGAGTTTTCACTAATTTTAACAGCTATTTCTGTTTATTCTATTTCTATTCTAGAATATTTCTGTTTTGTTTCAATTCTCTATAGAATCAATAAGTAATAAATAGAAATACATTAAATCAGTAATAAAAATCCATAAAAGGAATTAATTGAGAACTCCTTGCGGTGTAAATCAGTTCTCGAAATCAGTGTCGGTTGTGATCATTGTTTAAACATAAATTGCAAAAGAAGGTGACTAATGGTATAAATGATGTAGGGGTGGGGGAAGGAGGGATAGTATCAGGTGGCTAGTAGGTAATGGAATTTCGCCAGCTGGTGCTAGTCGTTATTTACAGGTCCTAGCCGCGGCTGTGACGAGGGTTGCTGATTTATGTAACGTTACGTTTATGTTATAGTGCGTTTTTATCAACTTTACAAATTACTGTTCTTCATATGATATGTTTTGATATAACATGTTGTCCCAAGACTGTTGCGTGAAAATATTTTAAAGACTATAAAATTTTACTATAACTACTATAACTATAAAATGTTAATATAAACGAAAATCCATAGGTTTAAAGGTAAAAATAGGTAAAGGATAATTATTGTAATATTTAAACAAAACTTTTTTAAAATATGATAATTTTAAGAGTTCAAGATAAGCCGTCCTCGATCTAGGAGATGAAATTGATAACAAACAAATATATATATTGAAGTGCCAGACCGGTATAAATCAATATTTTTATTTACAAATTTATTACAATGTAACATATATTACATAATAAATAATGTTTGACAAATATTAAATTGTAAACTGCAAAGTCACAAATTAAACTGAGCATGATTATCATCTACTTAAAATAATGTTCAGAAAACAACTTATTTAAAAAATGCTAGAACAAAACTAATTGTATCATAATAAATTTAGAGTAAGTTTCGTTAAAGCATTTTATCTTCCACCCTTCGATAGTTAAATCTGAGACAAGAAAATCTATCACTATATTATTCTAGAGCGAATTGAACCATGAACATAAAAGTTATCTACAGTATTACTTTTCCTTCGAAACATCATTAATAATATCCTCTTGAAATATTTTAATGCAATTTATTATGAAACTCTTTTTTTTCATAAATAATAAAGAAAATGTAGTTGATTACTTAGATCACATGATAAACACTCAAATATATTATTACCTCTAATATATGAGAATTTGATATATAAGTCATATGTTATATTAGGGGTAAAGTCTGATATATTACACTTAAGGACACGTTAATTTAACGTAACTGTAAAATGTATCATAAACGCGTAATGAAATCCGAAGTTCATTCATTATTAAGGTAGAAAGGCTTTTGAATTTCAACCAGGTTATTCAATATACCTGAGCTATTAATTTATTTTAATTAGCATTAGAATTCTACAAAATAGATTGGTATAAGATTGAACTGAATTCAATCTTATTTATCGAATAAAATCAAGAGTACGCGGTGAAGTTATTAAGTCAATTTACTGCTTTCAAATATCTTCTCGACTTTGATGTATTGGCAAGAAATTACTTTTGATTTTTATATAATATAAATAAGATGAAATTGTAGAAGATAAATATTGTGGATTAAATGTATAATATCTTTTTGTCTATAAAATGAATAATCGCAACAATATATTGTCTTAAAATTGACTACTAAAATGCAAAATGATGAACGCATCTTTTACGATCGTAATACAATAGTAATCATGAATTTTATATTAAACATATGAAAGTCAGTATATAAAATTGCAATAGTCAACACTTGCAGGACTTAAACGTACTGTGTCTATAAAACTATCACCTTCATATTTATTTCAATATATATTCAGATATAATAAAAATTAATAATATATATACAAAAATGAAACATAAATTAAATAAAGATGGATAAGGGTTTCAGTTCAAAATATATTTTTTAAATCAAATTTTAATAACTGAACTAAAAGAACCCGAAACTGAAATGGTATTTTATTTTTTTTTTTTGCTACAACATAATATAATAGTTATAGTTTGCTTAAGGAAAGGTCAGGTCGAAACTTTATAAGCTCTTCAGTGAAGTGTATGTAAAGTTCGGAGGTGTTGGTCAACCGAGTGACTAATTGGAAGCGAAGCGCAGTGGCCTCTTGAAACAAAAGGGCTCGAGTTTTGAATGACCTCTTGGTGTTGTGACACCCACATTCAAATAACACTAAAATGTCATTGTCAGTGATATTATAATGTTACCCCATAACTCATAACCATTACATGCCACTACATCTCTAAACTGGATATAATTTTGATACGAAGAACAAAAATAATCTTCGCTTATTACTCGATTTAAAAAATTGAGTTACTCTTTTATGGGTCACTTTTACTTTTTTACAATAAGCTCTCAGAAATATGATAAAATATTATTATATGAAAAAGTTATGGAAGTGTTAAAGAATGTTTATATTCTAACGAATGCACTCGAATAATTCAGAACATACAGCCATACATACATACATGCAACCTTGGAATGCTGCCCTTGCTTCCAGGATGTTTAGACTTTAAAGAAATTCTAAGTCTTTAAGTTGTTAAATAAAGAAATAGAATTTCACTTATTCCGTCGTCGGCTCTTTTCACTTGTGAGACATCCCAGACTGTCGTATCTTTGATGGTAAAATGTTTGCTTTACAAACAAATAATATCATTTCTATATATTTATGTATATAAAAATAAATTTCATTTAGGACATAATTAAAAAGAAATCTTTTTCTCTTTATTAGAACATTTGTTGTGTACATATTATTAATGTTAATGTGGTTTCTCTTGTTCTTTGTTTAATGATTCAATATAATTTATATTTATGAACAGCTAAGAATATATATATCCATCAGGTACATCAACATTTCTTAATGAAATATTAATGTTTTATTACGGTGGGGTGGTGACGTCACACAAATTTTACGTCACTACATAATGACGTGCTAATAGAGTCGTGGCTCTGTGGTTGTGACCCTGACGTCGGAACCAAAACATGTGGGTTCAAATCTCAAATAGTATAATTTTGTTTGTGGTTCACAGATTGTTATTACGATTATAGTTAATTAATTATTGACTTGAAAATTAAAACCTTATTATTTATTACAAATCCTTAGGTACTTTAAATTTACAATAAATAATTTAAGTAATTTTATTTTATATTCATTATTTTTAATATTCCATTTCATTAGTGGGTATAGTATTGTGCCACTTTACTGTTGGAGTTTTGGATTTTCTACATAGTTTTCTGAACATTTAAAAATAAAACTGTTTAGATATTATTTATAAAATTAGTGTATTGTTTTTGTATGAAAATATTCTTGTCAATTTAATAAAGTTCTTCAAAAAAGAAAATAAATATATACACAGACTAAATTATTTTATTAATTCTTATTGAAATAGAAAACAAACTTTTTGATATAAATATATTCAAATAATTTTTAATAAAATAGTAATTCTACACCTTTATATATATAATCTTATCAAAATAAAATTGATGTTACAATACAATTATCCCATGAGTGGATAGCTTCGAACATGCGTTGTGACTTTTGTAAGTATGCATATGCATGCTTTGCTGCTGGCATTTCGAACTAAGTGAAAGTATCTATTGTCATAAGTGAAATAAGAAATAAATATGTATTAGTTAATAGCTTTTAAAACTCGATAAGATAAATTTCAACTCACGGAATTTTTAAAGAGAAAAATATGCTTTTTGATAATTGAGCTACAATCTACGATAAATCTTAGAAGTTATCTTTAACCATGTACAGCCAATTTAATCTTTTTAATTTTTAAAATTAATATATAACTCAAAATATATGTTAATATAATCGGTGATATTATGTCAATGTTAATCGATACGGCAAAGTGAAAAACGATGGTTAGGATTTTTTAAAGAAATATTATAGATGTTAATTCCGTGTCAATAAAGACGGTCATATATATAAGTTTAAATTCTTCGAACAGATTCAGTAAATGAATTGGTAGAGCGACGTAACAGCTTCCCGGACGTCGAGGCTTTAAATCCTGTGCGTATTCATAAACTGTTCATTCTATATTTATTTATAAACCTATTTAGTTATTATTTAGTAAATAATTTCAAATGGATTATGAAGCGTCCAATCGGGTTTCAAAATAACCTCTGGGCAAGACCAAGACTTTGGTATGAAAAAGCTGTCGTTTTCTGATTTTGGGCAATTCTTCCTTGCAAAATATTCCATAGAGTATAAGCTCCAAAAGAGTCCTGTAACAAAAATACAAAAGATACATTATTTCCATTATATATGTGAAATAGGTTTGTGTAATTGACTTTAAGTAGAACTCTCTTCAAAAAAGGTACTTTTAATACTATAGAACCGGTATAAAGAGAGTTTTATCAAAATCTTTATTTTATTTCTGTTCAATACTGTCTGTTTTCGTGGTTACTTAAAATGATTTGTGTTCTGATTATGCTCCTTTTTATCGCGAGAATAGTATTGGAAAATTAAATTCTTAAAAGACGTATAAGATCTGTACACAAAACATAATTAAACTGAAAAGTGCCATTGCCCAGGAGAGGCAACGTATTCTGCATAATCTAGACAGACGGATAGATAGACAGGCAGACGGACAAGAAATGGTTCTATAAAGATTCCGTTTTCATCATTTTTAGAACCGCGACCATAAAAACTGTTTAACAATTACATAATTTGCGGGATAACAATTATTTTTACTATATTTTAATGTTAATAATAAAAATCTGAATTATCGTATATAATGTCAAAGATGTTACCAATAAATTAACAAAGATATAATAATAAATATCTAGTGAAATAAAATATTAGGCATCTAACGCTTAGCAATACATATTTAAATTTTAAAGATTTACCGTTTCCTATGAAAAATGACAACCACATTAACAGATTACTGATCCGAGGATAACGTCGCCCACTGTTTACAGTTAAAGGCAGCATAATAAGTCCAAGTATACCGAACTCAAATATGATCAGAGGGTAAGAGAAACCGAAGGACAATCCTAGTATTACTTCGTGAGCAACTGATGATACCTGAAAAAGACAAGGTAACTTTTAAAAAATTAACACACAGCACCCTTTGCTAGGCAATGATAATATAAAGTGGATTGAAACAACTTGAAACTTTCATATTATATAAAAATATTTTGATTGTATTTCTCTTTTCTTCCTCAATTTTGGTTTTAGTTTTACTGCAACCTTCACTCACTAATCTATAGTTCAATTTGAATATTCATGTAACAGCAATAAAAATATTGGTTACAGAACTAGCTAAGTTTTTATTCGAATAATTATACGTATCGACAATGTAGGTATTATTAATTACTTCTATCATAAAGTAAATGCAATTTTTCTAATCAATATTTAAAAAGTTAAGATTAAAATGTTTACAAAAATAAAAATAAAAGTTGATTTTTCTATCATAATTATAATATTACGAAAAAATTAGACATCGGATAAAAAAATAATTTTAGTGAAGAGAGCCTTGTTTAGTTATCTAAACATCGATAGTTCCTCGGTGAAATTGCATCGCTAAATAATAAGGTACTTTCCATCTGAGGATGAATATTTTTAGATATAATAACAATTTACGTCAGATTGATATTTATATCCTGAATTATTCACACAAGTACTAAGTACAGAAGCGAAAGCTTTATAACAATCTCTAGCTGAATCTTAATACCTATTTTCTTGTAAATAAATCCATAAATATCAGACGCAATTAATTAATTTCTACATTTTTATTTTATCAAGAAGTTTTATTGTTTTTACTGTAATTACCAAGAAAACTATGAATGTTGCCAGACCCCGACCAACTCTTGGAGCTAGTGGGTGGTAAATATGATCGCGAAGCCATGGCTGAACGATGCGATTCCAAGTACGGTAGTAATGAGCATACCGGGTAGTAGTCCACCAGTCCTGGAAGAAAATCTTATTATTATTGATGTATTGGAGCATCGACTTTGGAATATTTTCTACTATGTATAAGATAAAATGATAAGTTAAATTTATCACAATATATATTTTATTTGTAAATAAGTGTAAAACAAGAGCCCAAAATCCGTTTAAACAATTATCTAGGTCGCAATATACTAAATATATATCCTATTATTTTTGATGTATATAATGAAAAAGTATCAAACCAATCTCAAATGTATCATGTACCAATCTAGTGAAAAGTTTATTGATTTGGGTTTTTAAATACAAAACTGTATAAACGAATCATTCTAACCGATAGGTCAGATAATTGCTTTTAGATAACACTTGTAATGTAACTGACCAAACTGGGTCAACCGAGTCTAAACAAGCAATGTTCAGTAGAAATTGATAAATGGAACGAAATCGATTACTAGGAATTGTAATAAATAAAATGAATTTAAATTTATGTAATTAATTATATTGTATAAGTTTTCCTTTCTTTTATTAATTAGGAGAGTCAATTATTTGTGACGTTTTTAAATAATAAGAAAATGATTGTGAATATGATTTTTTATTTCTCTCTTGAAACCCATGATTACCAGCGTCTCCAACAGCGAACGCGCTCATCATCGAATCATCATATATAGCTTTGATTGCATTGGAAGAGCAAAGTTAATTCCATCTTCACTACCAGCTTGCCGTCCTATCTTTGAGTAATATACTTTTCAATCGTGAAGAAATCGTTGTAAACTCTAAAATTGCCTGTATTTGTCTGTATGTACAAACTTTTTCTCTAAGTCCTTTTTCCTTAATTTAGATTCTAAGGTAGGTGCACGCATGGTTTCATGTTTATTCCTACTACTTTTTGTGGATTACATTTTAAGGATTTAGTGCTCCCCGAAGAGTTTGTGGAAGAATATAAAATATGTTTTTTGGCGCCACCATTCTTTGTTTGTTATTTGACATAGTATATTTACATGCATATGTATAATATATGCATATATATACATGCATAGCTTTATACATATGGACGTAGACGAGCATCAAAGTTAAACTGGATGGATTAGTAGACCCTAATCAAAGCTTCTTTGAGAAAGTTGATGTTTTTAACTAAACTTTGTTCAGATTGTATGACGTCCATGCGCCAGTTAAGAAAGTGAAAATACAGCAACCGCCAGCATCTTAGATGATGAGGGATTTCAAAATGGCTATGCAGAGAAGACATGGGTTTTTTCGCTTACACCATAAGGATCGCTTGGAGAAGAATTGGAGTCTCTTGAAGGCTGCCAGAAATCTGTGTAATCAGATGATAAACTACGTATTTCGGCGATAAATTACATGACACCATGGCCACCTAATTTCCAGTAAACATTTGGAAATTCGTAAATAGTCTAGATATAATCAGGCAACAGCAAATTGAAATGCAGGAGACATTTGGCATGTATGAAGTAAACAAACAATTCTCTACTTCCACTACATTTGATCACCAAATAAAATATCGGACTGTGGACTACTTAGCAAATTTGCTAAGTCATTCTTTTAATTATATTGAACGCCATCGGTTGTAATTATATCAGCCGAGGCATGCTTATTTTAATACTTGGTGCAAGGTCTTTCTTATGTATTTTCTATCTACTTTTGGCCTGTGACATAGGCAACTTGTCCGAGATTATATACCGGAAGACTCTGCTGAGCCCATTATAGTCTTTTATTCTAGGTTACAGTGCTGCGCTGCTTAAAGTGACTGGCGAAATTCTTGCAGGAATTGAAGATATCATCCTCACAGTGCTGGCTTTGGTTGACTTCTCAATACTTTTCAATCTTAGGATCTCTCTAGTGGCATTGGAATGGTCCGTTTTATATTTCAGGGGCGTTAGAAGATGTTCATGTAGAGGAGCTCTCTTAAAATTGATGTGACTTATCAAAGTCACATCAATTTTTTTAAATACCACCTTCAGGATCACCAGCATCAGCTGGTGATCCTGAAGGTGGTATTCTCTCCTCATTTTGGGTATCATCTTTATATTGATGTTTTGTATTTACATTGTTAGAAAAGTTTTAATAAATTCTCGGTCCTTATAAACGCACTCTAAACTTACCTTGTCACTATTGCGAATTGGTCCGATAGTTATGGATTAGTAAACCCAAAAAATTTACAAGGTATTATCATTAGTAACCACAATGCACCTACATCTTTTAATTTCTGTATCACTCTTGATCAGCTGGTAGAGAATACCTTTAGCATTAAGTCCGCCGTTGTAGTTTGTGAAATAAACAAATAGTTTGAAATAACTACTTCTTAAATCTCATCTTACTTAATTGCGGATTCCTCTGACTAAAACATTTATTAGGAAGGGTTTGCTCTTAAGAACCCTAAATTACATGAGGCAGATTACTTAGTTTGTTTAATTCAGATAATTGAGGAGCTGAAGAGGCTCTTAAGCTTCTGTAAGTGGTTTAACTACAGATTTATGACACGTTACGTACTTAATATCTCTTATATTAATTGTATTATTAAATTGTTGAAATGCCAGCGATAAGTTAATGTTTTTTAATGTTTGATCTTGATATACTTCTGTATATAAATTATTTTAGGAAAAGCTATTAAAAAGTTACGCAATTGCCTTTTTTAAGTGTAATAGTAATATGAATAAGTAAAACATGGGATTAAATGAAACTTTTAACGTTCAGATCTTGAAAATAGTTATTTCATAGAAAAACATAGTGTCTTCTAGAATTATGTTAAAAATTCTAATATATTTATATGAAATATTATTTTGACTCATCTAATGTACATGTTGGCAGTGTTCCATAATAATATTTAAAAAAACTTAACATTTTCTGTTGAAATTATAGTTAGCTTTTATTAAGTTTAAGTTTGTGTAGGATTTTGTTATGATCTTAACTACGGAAACTTTACTAAACTAACTTTAGCATTGCGTAGTAAAGGTTTTTAATAAAATAAATATTGGTAAAATGTTTTTACGTGGTACAAGATATACAAGTATCTGAAGTAAGATGGATGATGAAGTGTAAAAAATACAAACATAACATACCTCGTAAAAGAGCCTGTCTCCAAAGGTGAGCATCTCAGCAAAAGCGTTGTGCCAAGCATGTAAGAGGCAATAGAAGCCACTGAGGAAAGATATGACTCCCGGCAGCACACACGCAAACATACCGCGGACGACCTTGCTTGCCTCCACCTATACACAGTGTTATTAGAATATCTTTTATAGAACTTACTGCTATTACTAGAAAAACTAACTCACTTTTGCTTCTTTGCCATAGTCAGACCAATAAGGCAAAATAAACCGTTCCCACAGGAAACTGTTGTAGAATATAATGGCCGCAACCTCTAAGAAGTGGAAAACTACTATTCCCCATCTAATCTTTTTAGTTCTAAAAAAAGACATTAAATTTTTATACAAACATATCTATAAACTTGAATATACGAAGAAATAAAAAAAGTACAAGTGTGTTATTGTAGTATTGGATTGTTGGGTTTTAAGGCAAAATAGACTGACAAGGTTTAATTTGTTTTGTATAAAATGTAATTAGAATATTTAGATACTACAAAGTATCAAAATCACTTTATCATACTGTGAGCTTTATTAGGTACTACTTTTTTTAAAGAAAATCTACATACGAACGATATAATATATTGACAGACAATAAATCTTGTCGACGTCTATCTACTTAAAACTCATTGAATTACGTCCAAATCTTTGTGTATTTTATCTATCTAAAGGTTTTGTTATATTTGTGTTCGTTCAAACAAAGATTGAGAGGATTAGGTTTACTTCATCTGGTTAGAACAGATCCCTCTGCATGTTTACTTACGTGATGTTAATCTTTATGTACTACTACAAATACAATTTATAAACCGCGACAGGTTTAATAAAGGAAGACGTACGTTAAAATAAAAAATAGATTTAATTTAATACTGAGCTTGAGATATAATAATCTATATACGAGGTCGTTGAGTTATTTTAAACGTTATTAGATTTCTCTCGCTTAAGAAAATATTGGTTTGATGAGTACTTTATTGAACTATACTTATAAGTATAATAAATCTGTACTAAAACGACTTAGCCTTCTTGTTCATAAATTTAAATATATATATATATATATATATATATATATATATATATATATATATATATATATAAATTTTATAAATAAACGCTTTAAATAATACATTTCATTTCTTACCTTGGATATTCGTCTCTGTAGAGCAATGTGGGGGCAAATAAAAAGTAAATATAATGTTTAAACGATGGCAGTGAAGGTTTGCCGACTTGACATCTCTCAGCCAATGCAAAGGCAATCGCCCATATTTTCATTGCAAAACGAAACTGAAAAAGTGGAACATTATAACAATTTTATTGTAAATAATGACAATTTCTCCTTAAGATTGTATAAAATAATATTCTGTTTGAAACAAAATAATGTCTTGAAGGAAACTTTTATAATAATAACTTAAATTTAAATATCTTTCGCTAAATTTAATCCGAAGTCTGATAGAACTATAATGAACGTTAAGATGATACAAAGTTCACATTTCGCTTATAAAATTAAATTCAACTCGAAACTTAAAAGATAAATTTCTATTTTAATCTGGAGACTTTCAAAATATTCTTAGAAGTCTTTATTAAAAAACAGATCGTTTGATCACCCAATAACACCTTCTAGTATCTAACTTTAATAGTTATTGCGTGGTTTAATACTTCTATTTTATTTAATAAATTTAATAAATTTAATTAATTGTATATTTTACTTAATTGTACAATATGAGCAATAAATAAACAAACAGATAAAATAGTTATATCCATCACAATTGAAAACTCGCTGCCGTCTGAATCAGTTTCTGAAATTAGTGTCGGTAGTAATCACTGCTTAAATATGTGCAAATCAGTGTTCATTAGAGTGACATTGTAATGGTATATATGACGTAGGGTTGGTGGAAGCGCGGATAGTATCAGGTGGCTAGTAGGTAATGGAATTTCGCCAGCTGATGCATGCCGTTATTTACAAGTCCTAGCCGTGGTTCTGACGAGGTTTGATGATTTATGTAACGTTACGCTTTTCACACCGCTGTGCCATTTTACGTTATTGTGCATTTTTATAGAAGTAAATAAGTTTTTTTTTTAAAGGGTATTTTGTGATATAGTTGAAAAATTGTAGCGTTAAGATAATTTAAAAACAATAAAGAAATTGATTATTCGTTTCTATTACTTTTTCCATGATATTTAATTCAAAAGTATAATATTAAAATTTTTATTTAAACGGAAATCGAGTATCCATAACATCTTTCTTCGAATACCGATTTGATCGATTTTAAACCGTGCAGTGAGAAATTGATATTTCGAAGTGGCAATGGGATGGTGGTTGATATGTGTACGTTTTTTATTGCCATAAAGGAAAACAAAATATCGGTGGCATGGCTTTGTTAATTATTCCAAATCCATATCTGAATAGCAGTTAACATATCTATAGTTAGACAAAGGCGATTGATATCTGAGGATAGTTACCAGTGAGATGACTGTCAACGATTACACGTTATCCCTTAAATATCTTGGATAATTTATTAAAACTTAAAGCAAATTAAAGGAAATACTACTGGCAATTTCCTGAGACCTTATCAGCACCTCTCAAAATAATATTAAAACAATTTTACCTTCCGTATTCAAACTAAAACTTTAATATAAAACGAAACTTTCATGTAAAGGCTTTCATGAATTTAGGATATCAAGTTTATAATAACAATGTTTATATTTAAGTACCAGGTTCACTGTTGTAAGACCGTCCATAAGTGATTTTTCATGTAAACAAAACTAATTATACTATATAAAGCGTTTATTTTAATACTAAATTTTGCTAAAGCATTTAAATTTTTTAAAGCATTTTATATTTAATAGTTAAATCTGAGACAACAAAATCTATCACTTTGTTATTTTAGAGCGAAATGAACCGTTAATATAAAATGTAGGTGTATCATTCTTTCGAAAACATCATTAATAATATCCTCTTAAAGTATTAACCAAAGGCAATTTATCATAAAACTCGTTTTTCTTGGTATGTTATGGTACAAGCCAAACATTTGCTCACTCATTATAAAGCACAAGTTCGGTCGTGCATGGAGTACTGCTCGCATCTAGAGACTGGATCAGTAAAATACCAGCTTAGTTCCTTTGGAATCGATTGAGAGACGAGCTACGAGGCTTCTAGGTGATATCACCTTCACTAGGTCAAAACTTCAAAGTCTGGAATGTCGACGCGAAGTGACTAATTTGTCGGTATTGTATTAAATAAATATCTACTTATTCTGATTCTCCCAGCTTCGTTCCATCACAAAACCAACCAGAAGCTCAGCAGGAAAACATCGATTAATGTCAGAAGTGGTAAACCCGCGTATAAAGCTTTCGCTTCCACTATGATATATTTTGCCGTCATGCCACTCTATTGTTACGTTGGTTCAGTTTAATCTCATCGTTTCACTAAAATCGAGAATATGCGATAAAGTTATTGTCTACAATTTACTGGTTTCAAATATTTGCTCAACTTTTATATATTGGTAAGAAAGTAACTTTATTGAGCGAAGCTCTCTATGAGAGATTTTTCATCCCTTGTGTAAAATTAATGTCTTTTCGTTCATGCTTATTAAAAAAATAATTTCTTAATTCAATTATTTCTCTCAGAATTATTTATTTATAAGACGCAATTTCAAATATTTATTAAAAGTACCTAAATATTCTATTCTGAATTGTGAAAAGGTGTTTCATATTAAATGCTTCTTGAATACTATTCTATTATCTTTAAAACGCTTTACTTAGGTAATTATTGTTATAGTTAAGTAGACAATACAATATACAATTTACTAAGCACTGATTCTGAGAGTACTAATATTACAATTTAAGGTTTTTGTTACTATTTTTCTATTATTTATTTACAGAAATTAATATGATAGGTATTACATACCTTTTGATGGAATTACGTTCATAGGATCATGTTGCGGTCATGATTACACGCATCCTATCGCGTTAACTCCCATGAATAAAATTATAATATAATATGCAATACGAAATTATAAAAGTTACTATTTTTGTGACAAATAGTGCTTAACAAATTGGATAGTGACAATTGACTACTTTACCTTAACTAACCATTTCACAGGTGACAGTTACAGCTGAAGCCAGAGCCAAGTGTTGGTTGGCCAAGTCCCATATTGGTACTGCTAGCAGCAATATTTCCAAGAGTATCACACTCAATACACCAATTATTGACCAAATTCTGCAAAGACCTGGAACAAGTTGGTAAATATATATTTTTTAAATAATATGGAAGCAATAGTAGTACTTTTTTTTGGAAATTTTGAATAGACAATTTTAGTCTTCCGATTATTGTACACTTTAGCACCTTTCATTATTCAAAAATTGTTACTAAGTATAAAATATATTTTTTAATCAATAAGTAACCTTTCCTTAGATTGTCGTATTAATAAACCTAAAATTTGAGTAATAACCTAAGCTTTTCTCAAGTTAAACAATTTAATATTAAACAGTTTAACTTAGATTAGTTTAGGTCTTCTGTCAGAAGTCCCGAGACCCAGAGGGTTTTTAAATAGATTGTTATGCATATAATATAAGTTATCCCAATAGGAAATAAATTAGGATAACTCCTGTTTACGTGCCTTTGAGCCAGTAATGTAAGAAATACTATCTGTTTCCTGCGGTTTCACTTGCGGAAAAACGATTTTATTTACTATTGGGATAAATTATTTATTCAGGTTGAAACGCAATAATGTTCGAAAATACTGGTTTCGAAAATTGGCGCATTTAAGCAATCATGATTTCCTCATTATGATATAAGTACAGATGATAATAGTATATGTCCACCAATATTTGTAATTAACTGGCCCGGTGATCGAACAAGAGCTTTTAAAACTGTTATTGTTTCGAACGGTTTTGTTTCAATATTACAATTTGACTATCGCAAACTGTTGAGTTTTTTTAGAAAAAAGAAAACATCTAGTAAAGTAAAATAATAACAAATTAAAAAATAAAGTTAATCGGAGAAATTTGAGTAAAATAATATTGTTCAATAGATGTTTTGTTACGAATAGAGAAAGTAAGATTATTGTAATATTGCTATATGAGATGGCAGTGTAGCCTATGGTTAACGCCAAAAACGAAAAAAAAGCCTCCTTTTCTGTAATTTTCTTTGTAGATATTTCATTTTGTTTAAAAAAATAACGTGAATTTATTTATTTTTCTATCTATTTATTTATCTGTATCAATAATATAAATATATAAGATCTTCAGTGAAGTGTAACTGAAGTTCGGAGGGTGGTATGACCACCCAAGTGAGTAATATGCTGTAAAGCGCAGTGCCCTCTTGCATAAAAGGCCTTGAGACTTCAATGATCTCTTAGAAATTTCATAGAAATAACAAAAATATAATTACTTTGCCTGTTAATTGACTTACAAGAGCGACTAACTTTTTAATAGCTATACATTTTTATAACAAACTCCCAGAAAACGATAAATTATTAATATATATCAAACTTATAATAGTGTTAAAGAACGTTTACGTGCTAACGGATGTAATAATGTTTCGGATTATTTAGAACATATTGCCTCCTGGAAATGAGGCCTTCTCTGACAGGATATTTCAACATTCAACAAATTGTTATAATCTTGACATTTTGCATTTAAAAAGGACAATTATGAGCAACTGTTAGTTCTGATTATAGATTTGTTATTAACTTATTTTAAAAAAAATATTTTTATTTTTTAGTATTTTCTTAGATTTTCATGAGTACACATTTCAAATAAAACTATTTTTTACGGATTAAAACTCGCGTATAACTTGGTTACATTTTATTTTAATCCAAAGTTCCGAATGCTTTGCAGCAATCGTGTTCACGGGTAGTCGAAATGTAAGTGTATTTTTATTGTTTGTTTAGATGAGATTCAAAATATATATTTTTCTCTCTCTATTAGAATATTCCCAGCGCAGATTAATATTAACTGAATCTTGTTTCTCTTGGTCTTTGTTCAATGATTCGTTACAAATTATAAGTTATGTAACAGATATGTTATTGTGTCATTTCATTTTATTAAAGATTATTTGAAGGTAAAATACGTAGCAATAGGTTCACTTCTCATCACATTATCTTTGTGTTTAAGACAAAAATGAAAAGAAGATACCTTAAAACGTGAAGATAAAATAAAAAAATCCGATTTCGAAAATGAGTGTAATTACAATAACTTTCTTAACCAGGAAGTTAATAGTGATTGCCAATGTATTAAGAGTTGAACTGATTTTTAAAATTGTTTTTAAAAAACAATTGTATTTTGGAAAGAAAATATAACGTTAAGTAAAAGTATAATCAAAATGGTGTCACGTTATTATTTTTATGTACCTTGTTTTGACATGGGTATGAAAAAAGAGTAAAACGATAAGGTAACCACTGTCATTTCTGCTCAATTCAAGATGGAGGTTTTAAAAGATGGCGGATCTTTTAGATCACTATGATCGTATGATATACTGTTACTTAATTCCTTGGGATTTATCATAATATTAAAATAAAAAAAAACCGTCCAATATGAAATAATAAGTTTTTATTTTTAATAAATAAAATTCAAAAAGTTCACTAATTTCTTTGAACATCTTAGGTAACTTTTTTGACTACTCAAACAGTAAGCTGTAGCACCAAATTTATTAGCAACCGTCATATTAAAAAGATAACTGGGTGTTTATTATTTGTTAAATTAATTATTAGATTAATAAATCTAATAACTTATTAAACAAATAATAAACACCCAGTAATAAATACATATAAAATGTATATACAAAATAAATATATTTCGTATATAGATTTTATATGTATTTATTTCCATGTATTTAGTATATTATATATAAGAATACTAACCACAGACTTATTTATTATAATTTATCATCTTGTGCACCCCTACTCACAAGATATCTTTTTTGTACAATTTTCTGTACCTCAAGGGTGTTTCACTGAGGTCGCTGCTTAGCTATAAGGCCGTCTCTTGTTTATTATTTAATAAGTTATATATTGTTTTGCTTTAATCATTTAGTTTTTATTGGTGTACAATAAAGAGTATTATAATAATAATAATTATTATTATTGTTATTAATTTTGTTAATGACATACCAGAACACACAAAAGCATATCAGTGCACACACTTTATGCATAACATATTAGCAGCAGTCTAAAGGGAGAGTTTGAATTTAGTTTAATTAACCTGGATGTCTCTAGGATGCCTGTGATGAGATATTTAGTGAACTGGACAAGCCATGAATGTATTTACATATGTTTTACTTGATCGCTTCATAAATTGCTACATAATATTAAATATATATTACAAATTATACACATTATAGACTATCTAGGATTCTACTAGGTTTAGTTATAAATAATGTAATAAATAAGTAGTTAATGTAATCGTTCCTCTGCTAATGGAATCGCGAGTAACACATATATGTATATGTATGTATGTATATATGTGTTATTCGCTATATTCCAGATAAACCAATTTTGTGTTTTCCAAACATTTTCTATGCATCAAAATCTTAAATATGGAATTAAATATTTACATTAAATTCCAAATTAAATTCAATATAATAAAAAATAGTTTCAGTCTAACTATTTATCTAACAGATAAATTGTTATAAGATTTATAAAGATCCTGAGTTGAGAGTATAAAAGTTTTCAAGTTCATTATTCTAAGCAACATTCGCTGAGCTCCTTTTATTTCAATATGTGTTAGATGCTCGTTATAATGAAATACAAAAATAATTTTCAGATATCAGTAGTATGAAGACAAGAGTGGATAACTTTTTCAGTTCATAATTGAAGCGACTTTAGAATATTTGTTTATTTCTTTTGCACTTTATATAAATACCAGTGATCACTTGTGTACGTCAATTTGAAGAGTCGGGATAGCCTATTTTGATACTATACTTATCGAAATAAACCGTTATGGACACTCTAACTAAAATCTAAGGCTACGAGGGTTCCAAACGCGCCCTGGTGTGAGAAGAACCACACAACAAACTCAGCCGGGTATTTTTTTATTCTGATAACTGTTTCACAAACGTCAAAATTATTGAATATTTTTGTACAAACAACAAGAGCCATCGTAATCAATTCGATATTTTATTAATTAATATTGCAATTCGGCTCGTAAGACAACCAGTCATCAAAAGCACCAGGTCACGAGTATAAAGCAAGTATAAGTGTTACCTAGGCTTATAAAATACGTTATAATTTTAGGTAGTTTTAATAAAATGTTTTCTTATGGTAAACCAAAATAATTACTAATTTTTTCACTTAAATAATATTCAATTATAAAAACACTTATTAGCTCATATATTGTGTGTGCATAAGTTATAATGTTATAGTTTGCATTAGTTATAGCAGATGCAGTATAAGTTTTATTAAAACTTATAGTATATTTCGGAGCGAGTATTACGTGACGGTAGCAAAGGAGATGTCGGTCTGCCCGTTGTCTCATTATTGTCTATGGAATTCATGGTTTGCGAATAATATAAACTATAATTAAAACTACAACACTGATTTAAATAAATAGATCATATTTTAACTAAACTAATACAATAAGTTAACTATGACTAATTTTCACAATTACACAAATTTTAACAATAATAACAATTTTTACAATAAATATTTAATTCGAGTAATTATAACGATTTTAATAATAATTTTAACAATATTTATTTAATTCATAACCATTTTTAGTAAATACAATTTTAACAATAATTATTTGATTAATAACAATTTTAACAATTATAACAACTTTTTTAATTTAATAATGTGATACTGTGATTCAGGCGTGATCCGTGTCACAATTAGAAGTGCGACCAGGAGGGCTGCTTTAATCGAAGTGAGTTTGAATCGTCAACTCAATCTCTTAAATAGCCGTCCTTTCCGCACGCAACCTGATTCACTGAATGGTGTGACGTCAGTTGTTTACTTGAATTATTGAACACCTGGCGTGACGTCAGGTTAAAGATATTTATTACATTTTCAGTATTACCCTCCGACACGGCCATTCTGCAAAAAGGTCGCCTTCGACCTTCACACTCGGATAATCATTGAAAATTCTGCAGTAATTGCATTACAGAGTTATAGAGAAAATTGTTTTTACTACAAGCCAAAAGAAAGTGTTAGACATGGAGGCCCCTGTCCTCTACATGTAAAACAACAATTACTACACACCAAAAGATAATTGTTAAACATGGAGGCCCCTGTCCTCTACATGTAAAACAACATAATTACTACAAGCCAAAAGTGTTAAACATGGAGGCCCCTGTCCTCTACATATAAAACAACATAAAAACACAAAACATGGAGGCCCCTGTCCTCTACATGTAAAACATAAAAACACAAAACATGGAGGCCCCTGTCCTCTACATGTTTTCCTCAAACAACTCTTAAAGCAGAGCATGGAGGCCCCTGTCCTCTACATGTTCTGAGAAAAGAGTTCCAAATACAAACCATGGAGGCCCCTGTCCTCAACATGTTTTGATCAAACACATCTAATATAACAAAGCATGGAGGCCCCTGTCCTCATTTGATTAAACACATCTAATATAACAAAGCATATCCTAAAATTAAATAGTTAATTCATAAACATAAATATCATCTCAATTATGTAAATCTAAGTTTCACTCACTTCAAAATTCACTCTGAACTAATTACTCACGATTTCTGTAGATTGTTCACCGTCTTCATCGTTTGTTTCTGTAGTTGCACATTCACCTGGTTTTGGTGCCAATCGAAGCTGGTCATGAGACACCTTCTTAGGCCTTCCTCTAGAAGCCACTTTTTTAACTTTGTAGCGATCATTTGGTAATATTTTAAAAATTTCATATACATCTGGATATTTTAAATCCAATCCTAATTGACATCTTGGATTAGTCTTAAATAGAACGAAATCACCTTTTTGGAATCCTTTTACCTTTGATTTACCTTTATCAAATCGGTCTTTGTCTCTCTTACTTCTCTCTTCAATTTTACCCATAATATATTTTTCGAGCTTATTCCTGTCAATTGAACTATCTTCATCATTAACAAGGGCTACTAACTCAACTGGAACTGAACACTGTCTTCCTGTAAGAGCTTTGATTGGTGGAATGTTATTAGTTTTATTTTTGGTGCAGTTTATTGCCAGTTGGAGCCCACTTAATCCTTTCTTCCAATCCTTTGTTTCGTAGTTACGTATTATAGTTAAACCATTTTTTACAACAGCCATTATTCGTTCTACTTGCCCATTTGTTCGACTTACACCTGGAGATATAAAATGTTGATGAATCCCATGCTGTTTACAAAATTGTTCAAAATCAGCTTTAAATGCGGTATCTTGATCACTAATAATCTGCCTTGGAGCTCCGAATAGTGACACAATATAACTCAATGCAGTAAGCATGGATTTCGCAGATTTATTAGTTGCATAGGTTAACGTGACGAATTTGGTGTAGGCATCAATAATAACGACTACATATTCATAATTATTATTTCTCTTAGTAAGGTGGCCAGTTATGTCTATATGTATCGTATCGAATGGAATGGGTTTCTTTTCGATGGGATACATTTGAACTTGTTTAGGTCCGGATGATGCTTTACTTGTTTTGCATATCACGCAGTTATCTATAAAATGTCTAACTGTAGTTGACATGTTAAGAAACCAGTAGTTTTCAGCAATTTTTGCCAAAGTTTTCTCCCATCTGAAATGCTTTAAGGAAGAATGAAAAGCATTGATAATGCTCCATTGGTATGCCCGTGGAATCACCTTTTTCCACTGTTTACAACCAGGTTCCTCATCGTGATATTTTCGTTCCAAAACTTGGTCCTTAATACGATAATCATGAACTTCTTCACCGAGTTCTAACTTTCTAATTATTATTGCCAATTCTTTGTCTCTTCTTTGTTCGACTTTAAGCCACGTATCCACATTTTCGGCAAGATGTATGAATGTAGCAGGATTTCGACTGAAGAAATCTGCGTGTTTCAAACGAGATCCTTGTCGGTATTCTATTTTAAAGTCGTAGTGTTGAAGGAATGACCACCATCTGTGGATTCTTGGTAATAGTTCATGTTTGTGAGCTGATGATTTTATGGCATTGCAATCTGTTATGACTGTAAAAGATCTGCCATAGAGGTATTGTCTAAAGTGCTTTATTCCTCTCACAATTGCAAGGGTTTCAAGTTCATACGAGTGATAATGACTCTCGGGTTCAGTGGTTCTCATGCTCATATATGCAATAATGTGTTGACGATTATCTTTTATTTGGATAAGAACTGCTCCGAATCCGGTACTGCTCGCATCAGTATGGAGTTCTATTTTATATTCTTCTTGAAAATAAGAATTGGAGCCGAAGTTAAACGATGGATAACGTCAAGTCTTACATTTTCGCAATCCGGTGTCCATTCAAATTTGGCATCCTTTTTTGTTAAATTATAGAGTGGAATCATTAATTCAGAAAAAGACGGAATAAACCGTCTAAAGTATCCTGCGAGTCCACAAAATTGTCGTACTTGTTTCACATTACTTGGTACTGGAGACTTTACTAAAGCTTCTACCTTTCTGTGGCTTGGTCGAACGGTCCCGTTCGTTATTATATTTCCAAGATATTCAATGCTTGTCTTAAAGAATGAACATTTCTTAGAATTTATCGTAAATCCGGCTTCGGTTAAAGCACAAAGAACTTTATCCAAGGTATTTAAACCTTCTTCGAATGTCTTGCATTTGATAAGAACGTCATCCATATAAATGAGGATGTCTTCCATCAAAGGTCGTAAAGCACTCATTATAGCTCGTTGAAATACTGCAGGGGCATTCATTAACCCAAATGGCATTCTTATAAATTCATAAAGCCCATCTGGTGTTATAAATGCTGTTTTAGAAATGGAGTCCTCTTGAATAGGTATCTGATAGAATCCTTGTGCCATATCCAAACTAATAAAGTACGTCGCATCTGACAGTCTATCAATCTGATCAGATATTATCGGGAGCGGAAACTTGATAGGAATAGTATTCTTGTTAAGTTCCCTATAATCGATGCACATTCTATCATCTCCATTCTTTTTCTTCACTAAAATAACTGGGCTAGCGAAATTAGATGTACTTTCGCGTACAATTCTGTTTTTTATTAATTCGTCCACAATAGATCTTATCTTCTGTCTTTCTATAGGTGCCATTCGATAAGGTCGTCTCGTAACTACTTTTGATGGGTCTTTAAGCTCTATATGTAAACATCCTGTGGTGACCTTAGATTTGGGTATCCCATCTGAAAAAGATTTTTTATATTTCAGTAGTAATGTCTTGAGTTGTTGTATTTCATTATTGTTGTTCAAATCCGTATCTATATCTCCATGTACTCCTTCTGTAGCTGATATTGTCCAAAATTTTGAACTTCTTATGACTGTAGCTTTGTCCTCTGTAATAAGGATATTCAAACCTGAACCTTTTACAATTTCGGCTCCGATAAGTAAGTCACAAGGGATTTCGTGATCTTCAATAACATGAAACGCGATTTCTACAAAAACACTATTAATGTTACAAGTAACGTTGATCTTCTGACAAGACAGTATAGGAAGACTTTGACTGCCTATTCCTTTCAACATCATAGAATAATCTTCTCGTTTGCCAGGCAAAGATAAGCTTAAGGAGCGCTTTACTAAGGAGCGAGCAGCTCCACTATCGTAGAACGCCGTATATTTGTGACCATCGATACTGATTTCCATGGGAGTAAGTATGGCTTGATGTGCCTGAACCAAATTGATCTTCTCTCCTTCGTCAGCTATCTTTTTGAAACAGTTTAATTCCACATGGCCAGATTTGTTGAAATAATTACATTTTGGTCGTTCGATCCGGTTGTGTTCGTTTGATTCATTGGTAGTGTTGTTTACTGTTTTAGGGTTATTAGTCTTATCCAGGTGCATATTGCAGTTCGATTGAAGATGTCCGGCGTTACCACATTTGTAGCAAGTCACCGAATCTATTCTATTGAATCTCAGCCTTGGGCGTTTTGTAGGTGGTTCGGTTTGACGGGTATCTCGAGGTTTTATGGAAGCAGCTACTGAAATTAATTCTGGAACAGATGTGCACTTTGAGGATATCATTCTTAAACGAATGAATTCGTTATCTATACAACCTATTACAGCTTCAACAGCATCTTTTTCCTGTTTACCATTTACGATTCTTTTCCAAATATTCCAAGCCTTTGTAATCGATTCTGCTGGGTTAAGTGCATCATATTTAAAATGTCTCAATTTTAGAATATCATTAGAATACCTTGCTTCCGGTTCAAACGTTTGTATAAGAGCTTCTCGCATTTCATTCCATACGGGTGATCTGACAAGCCACATATCGCCAATTATCTTAGCTCTTCCTTGTAATAGGCCAGCTATTTTGGTACAGATTTCATAATCAGTTAGTTCCCAATGCTCTTTAGCTCGATCTACGTGATCACACCAGTCTCGTACAGTTACATCTCCATCGGGATTGTACGGTGCAATATAGATATCACTTAGTCTTGGTCGTTGTACCGTTGGTGTTGGTTTGTTAAGTAATCCTGCAAGAAACTGGTTGTTTACCTGCATACTTGCCTGTTGCTGTCGCGAAAGTTGTTCCAATATGCTAGTTAATGTGGACAGCGTAGAACTAGGTACGTCTGGCTCAGGATTAGCAGATTGAGATAGAGGCGCATTCGGTTCCATCCCACTTCTGATTTCGGAGCGAGTATTACGTGACGGTAGCAAAGGAGATGTCGGTCTGCCCGTTGTCTCATTATTGTCTATGGAATTCATGGTTTGCGAATAATATAAACTATAATTAAAACTACAACACTGATTTAAATAAATAGATCATATTTTAACTAAACTAATACAATAAGTTAACTATGACTAATTTTCACAATTACACAAATTTTAACAATAATAACAATTTTTACAATAAATATTTAATTCGAGTAATTATAACGATTTTAATAATAATTTTAACAATATTTATTTAATTCATAACCATTTTTAGTAAATACAATTTTAACAATAATTATTTGATTAATAACAATTTTAACAATTATAACAACTTTTTTAATTTAATAATGTGATACTGTGATTCAGGCGTGATCCGTGTCACAATTAGAAGTGCGACCAGGAGGGCTGCTTTAATCGAAGTGAGTTTGAATCGTCAACTCAATCTCTTAAATAGCCGTCCTTTCCGCACGCAACCTGATTCACTGAATGGTGTGACGTCAGTTGTTTACTTGAATTATTGAACACCTGGCGTGACGTCAGGTTAAAGATATTTATTACATTTTCAGTATTACCCTCCGACATATATGTAGTACTAGGTCCACGCAAGCGGGATTAGCCTCGCGACGCAGTCGAGCGCATCAATGTCTACAGTTAAATATTGATATTTCTTTAAGGATAAAAATTATGATTTGATGTCAATACTTGTTTTGAGCAAATTTATAATTAATTTACGTTTCACACACGACTGAGGTGAAAGCAGGTGAGACGCCTCTGAAGTAGTGTAGTAGGAATGGTCGCGCGTGCGGAACAGAAACCTTTTATATGTTAACTATATGGGACACCTTTTTCTCAATTATCTCGAAAACTACAATTACGATTCAGCTCATTTTAATTCCAGACCAAGTTTTGCTCATTATGTGCATGTGTGCAAAATTTCGTGCATATAGCTCGTAAATTGAAGGAGGAGTAGGGTAACAAAGAGTTGAAAATTTGGGTAGTAAAGAGCTTCGCTTCGCTCTGCTCAATTATACCTAAAAAATTAAAGCTTGGAAACTACGTATAAAAAATTGTGAATTGTTAATATGTTAAAAATAATAAATAAAATAAATAGTTACAATTCTTATATTAAATATTTTATGATTTCTAAATTTAAAAAGCAAAATACGTGGACAAATTCTCTGAAATAAGTAAATAAAATAATTTTTTTGAAAAATTAACAAATTAGATAAATATTCTACAAAACAATATCAAATATATTTTGTTTTTAATATATTATAAAAAATAAAGTTATTTTTTAATAAAACCTTAATAAACGTTTCATAAAAACAGTAAAAGTACCTAAAAATATATGAATAAGTCAATTTTATCGCTGGAGTTATGAAAACTTGTAACATAAATTTAATATACCTTCATTATGTTTAATAAGGTTTCGTATCCCTGCATATACCCTCAACCCTGGATAGAAGGCAAGGGCTAGGGCAAGCTCGATGAACCACAGTTTCGCTCCGCGTTGTATGTCGCCGAATCCATACACGACTGTTGTCACACCGATATATATTCTACAAAAAAGAAACATATTTAGACAAGTTTTCATCATTCTTAAATTGTAATTTGTCTGTATTATACTGTATCAGAAACTGTAATCGTAAATAAAATTTATAAGTTAAACTTCATTTCAAAATGTATGTTATTTTGTAATTTTAAATTCTAAAATTAGATCATTTGTTATTTAAACAAATAGATAACATTAACATTTAAATAAAATTACTGAAAGTATTTTTTAACTTTTACGGTCTGTCTGAAACTTTCAGGAACCTTATTGATCCCAAAAGCTTTTCATTAGCATACAGATGGGACAGATTGAAGTGGCTATTTAAAAAATTCAGGAACAAATGAAAATTGTTATTTCGAATATAAATAACTTTTAATTATTTTAATAGAAAATAAATTTCAATTTATTTTATGGATAAAGTAATAATTTAATTCAAAATATATCCAAATTATAACTACGGAATTTTTTTTTCATAAAAATGTTGTAAAAAAGTTTTTCGCCAAAAAAATTGTATAAACTAGTTGATATAGTGTTTTCCTTAATTTTCTTAATTTTATTAATTTCTAACTGTCATATTTAGCATAAAAAATATTTAAAAGTTATCATAAGATATTCATATGATATCTAATCATTCCTAAAATTTAGTCAAAAATGATAATGTTTTACTTGCTTTCCACGTTCTATTAGATCGTATATGACGGTATCACAAAGCAATATTAGTAGAATAACAACAAAAATGTGATATATAGCTCGAACGTGGAGAGAATCTTCAATAAGAACAGTCAATACGGACTCTCGACAGACAAAGTCTGGATCTTTCGTCTTTTCCTCTTTGCATATATGAGCATTTTGAATTTTATTCGGATTTTCTTTCGCCTTGCGTAAGCTCATTGTATTTCTAAAAAGACAAAATAAAATGTATTATATATAAAAACTAATTAACTACTGATAATGTTTGAAATAAAGTAAATTTTTATATTAACACAGATAAATCATATTAGATATGAAGCATATTAAAATTGAAAGATTCGACGAAAATCTCATTTCATTACGCCTAAGGGGAGTTGTTAAAAGATCAATCAAGTGATATTAATCTTTTGATTGATATTGGGGAAATAACTTATATCCAGTGATAGAAAATTTATAAAATAATAACCACATACCTATAATAAACGATTATTTTACTTTAATATCTGGGTGATTCTCCTAAATATTCCAAGTACCAACTCACACAATTAAATAATATCAATTCAATGCTTTGTTAGTTATAATAATAACCTTTCACTTGAGCTCGATAAAATATTAAAATCGAATCATTTAACACATTGTTTTCATTTCAATATAGATTGCAAATTAAAAACAAATACAGTTCGTGTATTCACGTCCAATATAAAATATATTTTTTGTATATTGACCCAATTATTCACTGGTTATAAAACTGATGTTTATGATTGAACTATTCAAATGTTTAATTTTAATCAACACACACGTTTGTTCAATTGATATTCAGAAGCAATAATAAATTTAATTTAATTATATTATCTTTGTGTTATCTATTACAAAAGTTCATTACTATCAGAGCTCAGCAACTCCAGATAAAAACTTTGATTTGATAAATTAATTCTTTAAATTCATGAAAATATATATGATTATTATTGATTAAATTCTATGAATCATCTCTTCATCGGTATTTAAAGTAAAAGATAATAGTTGATAAAAATGTTATTATTATTATAATTTGTTTATTTATGAATTAAGTACAATGGTGGACCTCATGCCATAAGCATTCTCTACTAGTCGACCAAGAGTGAATCAGAGATAACACGAAGTAGGTCCGTTTCAAGTAAGAAAAGATAAAAGAGATATAAAGAACAATATGTATACATACGAGACCTAATAAAAAAAAATATTATTGTTACTAACTTTACTCTTAACTTTATTATCTATATTATATTGTTATAAATGTAATACTTTTACATATATTATTTACATAAATGTTAAACTTTATACATAATAATGTTATAATTGTAAAATTGTAAATAGTTATATTTAAAAATATATTCATTTATTTGAATATAATATTAATTAATTAATTTATATATATATAATTTAAAAATTATATATATATAATTTTATTTTTGTATATAAAATTTCCGTCACTCGCATTCTGAAAGTACATGCCAAATTTTGGTTTTTCTTCCATTAAAAGTTTGATCATAAACAAGATATATTGTTCGCATATTTGTGTATACTTCATCAATTAGTCATATTATTAGATAGTAAACTAATTATTGTCTGACCGGTCACTTTTATCTGTTGTTTAAAGGGGCCAGTGAAGCCATTCATCTGTATATCTATTTGTCAGTTACTTCTGATATTTCAATCTTGAAAACAACTTGAATTTAAATATGTGGAATTATAGAGATGTGTATTTTTTTGTATTACGACTTTCGTGATCTATGATAACTGTTATATATAATTAATTATTCGGCTGTACTCACATCGATTTTATTGAAATTTGGCTTTACTATTTCGAGACTCTTATTCATGAGATGATTGCGGATTCGCGGCGTGAATAGTTCACGTGAGTAAATTAAAAGTAAATTTAACGTGAGTACATCCGGATAACATTGATATATCTATAACAAAGAAATTTAAAACCTTCTGACCGATTCAAAAATTATTTTACTGTTATAATACTATACTTATAATAAAAAAAGTATTTTTTTTAGACTAGAGATAATAGTTCATTCTCGGGTGGAATCGAGAGTAACGGTTATTAAAATTCAGAATTCTCTGATCAAAAATTTAAAATATGTTTTGATTATTTTTCATTAATTAATTTTTAAACACTAATAATCTTATAATTTGCATAATTAACTTTTTTGGAAAAGAAAGCTTTATGAGAACAAAGTTTCTTTATAAGTGAAAACTAACAAAACCCTAAGAGAATACTTAACAAGAACCTTTTAAGAATATAAAAAGTTTTAAATAAGAAACTAGTTACTATTAACTTACTAATTGATAACTGAAACTTTATAATATTTGTTATACATGGATAGTAGGTACAACATTCGTAATTGCAATTTTATAAAATGATAATGGGTCTAGCTCCTGGAAATATCCATTAGATAATTATCACAAAGTGTTGAAAAAATTCAATAATTTTTCAAATATTTGATTAGAAATCGGAGTTTTTTTTTTTAAATACCAGTTTTCCATAGCTGCTATTTAGCTTACCATCGGATTAAAGCTTGTTTGTTCTGGCTCCATATACCCTCCTTGCCTTACCTTCTTGTTTCCTTATCTATTTCAAACAGGCATTCTTTGTTCATTCTGGAAGTATACCAATTTTTCATGAGTATCAAAAGTATGAATCCCTAATATGGAATTTTCTTCATATTCATTCATTTATTTAAACATTATTTTTATTTCATCCATTAATCCTAACTTTATAATAGTAGAAAAAAATATATACATTTATTTTCTTGGAAATGAATTTCTATCGCTCTTTATATTGACTATCAAAGCTTTACGGTTTCCTTCCGTTTATCACCTCACATCACACGGTCTTAACTGATCCCTTGAATATTGCTTTTATTTTATGCCTTCTTTTATCATCCAATACCTAAATCACATCTGGCGGTGGGCGGTGTGTGACATATTAATACTTAAATAGTTGTAAAAGCGTTAATATTGTCGTAATATGAGGATTTAAGACACATTAACTTTCAGTATCAACCAATTTCAACAATTATTATCAATATAGTTAAAGTCTAGAGAAATTTTATACGCTTTTGTGATTTGTTGTATGTTAATTAACACGTTAACTATAATAAAAAGAAGAGAAAAAGCTTGCAATGTCACAGGAGGAGTAAGTTATCTTTGTAAATGTACCCATTGATCTGGAAACATCGAAAGAATTCTACATCCTGGTGGTCAAAAGTATGATTAGAAGTCAACAGACTTAATAGAAAATAAAGCTTTAAAAATGAAATAAAAAAATTATTCTGTAACATGTAAATACAAAATAATAATATAAAATTAATAGATTAAATTTTAGAGTTTTTATACCTTATAACTTAAGAGCTGGAGTCAGCTGGAGGATCCCGTGACATCCTATTACGACGCAGAGGGCAACCGTTGGTTTTTTAGTGGGTAGCCTTAAAAATGGCAGCATCCTCTATGCTGCCGGGTATTCCCACATAACCCCCCGGCCGTCACCCCCTGGGCCGACGGGGTACCCGTAACGGGTTTTTCCAACGGAAAAAAAAAAAAAAAAAAGAGCTGGAGTCAATTGGGTCAGCTATAGTTCCTTAATAACGTTACATGAATGTATAAGTTTAATAAAATGAAATTGCGTCATGAAAATATATTCCGAGTAGTCCCACATAATCCATCGACAACCTTCTTGAGTATCCCTAAAAGGAATTTTCCAATGAGTAAAAAAAAGAGTTTTATATTAACTTTACAGGAACTTAATAAAATACACAAGTAGTATACGTTTAATAAAAAAATGTAATTGTTTTTAGAAAATATATATTTCTTCAATATTCGTTTAAGATTGTTGCCGAGAATTTTCTTATTCGAAAAGAGTGTGGTATACAATGTGGTTTGACTTCTATCCTCAACGGAACAATATCAAATGATAAAAATAGAATATCGGATTCTCATCCCTGTGTTATATATTTCATTGGTCCATTGAAGCCTGGATAGAATTTTCCGGATCGTCGGTTTTACTTGCAGTGGATAAATAAAATCAAAAACTAATATTAACTTTGAATATTTTAGAAACACCTTGAATTATATAATTTTAAGTTACTTCTTACACTTAGAAAATTTTACTTTTGGATATTAAACATTGTTTATTATTAATATTATTTTGGAGTAGTTTAGCCTTAAAATAGTTTGATCCATTTATCCAAAGAATTATTTATTTAAAACATTTGTATAATTTACAATATCTGATTAAGACTTGTGTGTTATTTTCGTTTGTGATTGTTAATATTTCTATGAGAGTATTACAGGTTTTTATATACATATTTTTTGGTTTAGTTACATTAGTATAGTTGGATATATCGATTCTTATTTGGTTTTTAGATAAAGTATGTTCTTTTATATATATTTTGAGCGATTTGTTGATTGATTTTCTAGTAGGAACATGGACGTATTAATTACGGTCATAATATAAATATGATGCATACATAAGTAAGAGAGGAGGAATTATTAAGATAGGTTTAGAAAATGGAAGGAAAAAAGTTTAAAGACGAATACCCACTAAAAGAAAAGTAGTGCGAAGAGTTTTATTCTCTAACAACAAAGAGTGATAACAATGCTAGATACGTTGTATAATTAATTACCTTACTAGATGAAAATCCTCCTTGCAAGTATAGAAAGTGACGGATTATATCTATATCTATTTCTAGCCCTAAAATATATCGAAGAACAAAGATTTAAAAGAACGATAAGCAAGAGACAAAATTAAAGCTCGGACCGATGCCACTCCCAGCATATAGAAAATGTTTGTGGCCAATCGAACCTCCTACATATATTGACTTCAAAATAAGATTACACCTTATAAGAGTCCAAATGATTTGAATACTGACTTACAGGAATCCCTAACAACACACATTATTGTAATAAAGATTATTTACAAGTACTATTTTAAATGATCATTATAGATTGGAAGCGATTCTTAATAATAAAAAAATTTAAACATTCTTATTTACCAAAGTTTGTATTAGAAGAAGCGTTAAATTATTGTATAAGACACAAGATATAAATTTTATTTACAATTAAAATCGAGTACGTTGATATCACTCAGTGAATCAATCAAATAACTATATTTTAAATCATATTCAATCTACTCTTTGGAGTAATTAACAATTATTAAAGTATTTTATTTATTAAAGCAACTTTAACAAAAATTATTTTATAAATATAAAGATATCTGTTTGGTTACTTGGAAAATAATTTATTTTGAGTTATGACTTCGCTTATCTAACGATAAGCGGAGTCAAGCTATACAACGTATCGTTATCATAAAAAAGAGACGGATGTGTTCGCCAGAGACCAAAGTATATTGGGTATAATCAATATTTTCGCCTTTAATTTCATACAATAATCAACAATAACAATTGTTTTTAATTTAATTCAATTTACAATAATTATATTAAACCCTTGGAGCGACTTTAGTACAGACTCCGGCTAGACACTTAAGAGGCCGTTTGCAGACAGAGGAAGGAGTCTCTCCAAGCTCTTTGCTGTAAGCCTTGCAGACTGCTCCTTCAGCTGGAAAATGACAATTAATTACAATTTTATTTTAAAATATTTGAAAAAAAAAGAATGTTAAATGTTTTTTAAAATTATTCTACACCTACATAATAGGGAAACGCAAGCAGGGCAGCAGGCACATTTGCCAGCATGGTTGGCGTGATACACTGAGGGCGAGCGGCAGCTAGATGCATCAATTTTAATGCTGCAAGGGTTTTGCTTGCAGTAGTTGGAACCGCACACCAGGTCCCCATAAGTTAGTGCCAGGACGCACGACAGCACGAACAAAATTACAACTGTTTTCATTCTGAAATACGTAAAAGCAATAATTAAATGTTATAAAATCATTCTATGAATTCATATCTGTGAAATTTGTGAAAAGTAATAAACTACATGACTGAACTGAAGTTCTAGTAAATTGATATTTGGGTTGATAATATCTTCATAAAACAACAAAATTGTAAGCAATCTTATGGAGCTGACGTTAAACAGAGTTGGCCTCAGGACGTGCATTGAATAACAAAATGTGGTTTTGTACGTGATTTACAGTACAATATTGTTGAGTGAAGTTACGGTCACGTTTCACTACACAATTGATATTTGTATATATACAGTGGCTGGTACTGCACTGGCAACTTTGTCAAAACAGTCGACGAAACTATGTACATTTCATAATATATTTCACACGCTTGTACTTTGACTTAAATATTTGACATATTAACTTTATGATTTATGTTGGTATAAAAAAATTGGGATTTCTTATTATTATTTTATCATAGTTATATTTGTTTAACTGTTGTTCTTAATCATATAAAGAAATTTACTTAAACTCTATCTATTTAATATTTGCTTGACATAATACATAAACACACAGCGTCCAAGACTCCATTTACGAACGTTCCTTTAGAATTCTACTATCGGATAAAGATAGATCGATAGATAGATAAGTACTTTATTGCATATTAGACAATACAATAAAGAAGGAAAACCTGACAATATTAAATGAAACACACGAGAAACAGAACAATATGCAAAGGCGGTCTTATTGCTAAAAGCAATCTCTGACCTTTAGGTGAAAGGATATCAGAACAAAATACGGTATAGAGCGATTAAAAAGATATTTTAAAAATAATTGATTGCATAGAATAAAACAATATAATATAAATAGAATATTCAACTAAATATACGTACATATATACACATATATTATATATAAATGTATAAACCAATAATACAAATTACATATATATACTACATAAAAAAGTATATACTGCTAATATATATAATGACACTAACGAGCGATGACAATGTTATACTTAATTTAATGTTAGGACAAATAATAATTAGATAAGCGATTTTTAAATATAAGTAATGATTTTGAAGAACGGATATCAGAGGTAAGAATATTCCAAAGCTTAACAGCTCTCATAGAAAAAGATTTATTATAGTGCTTAGAATGTGCTGTAGGCAGAATTAATTTGTTATCGGTCCTGGAGTGGAGCTCAAGTAGACATGATCTCTCAGAAGCAAAGATTAAAGTTTCGTCTATCATCGAAATTAACGACGTCTTAAATCATGATTTTAGGTTTGAAAGCAGCCCCTAGATAGTTTAGAAGTCAGTCATCTTACTTCTACTATGTCCATCCCTGTCCTATTAAATACTCGACATCTGTCCTCGTAGGTTTTCACAGCAATAAAAATAACAGCATTATTTTATTACACAGTAAAATGTTATACTGTCTTGTTAATGGCATTTTTTTAAAAACCGATATACTTTTATTCGATTTAAATATTTATAAGTCTCCAAAATTGATTAAAACAAAACATATTTAGCCAATTATTTTAAATGAATATGAGTGGAAAATGTATCTTCTATGGAAGTCATTCTGTAATTATAATATTCAACACTTACTTGATTCTATGAGAACTGTATCCCGTGTAAGCGATGAAACCAATCAAATTGAATTGCTCAGGGAAATCGTATATAAGCTATTATATAAATGTCTAGATAACCCCTAAACCCTGTTTACGTGTTAGCCCAGTGTCACGAACCCAGACCTTATCTTAATTTCTTAAGAATTATATATGCTCCAATATGTTAAGCTCCTTATATTTTTGTTCATTATTTTTTTCCCATATAATACTTTATAATATTCGTGGAAATTTAACTGGGGCTTATCCGCTTGTTTTGTTTTATATTATACAAACACATTATTTATTTATTCCTGTTAATAGCTAAGTTGAAATTTGTTATTTTATTAATTTCTTAATAGAAGCATTGAGTTATGAAAATTATAAAGAGTATGAAATGTAAGTTTTTAGCCTGAAAAAACGTTATAAAAGTGTTATAACTTAAAAATTACGATCTAGTAAAATGTTTATAGCAGGCAAAGGGTTTTAATCGACGTATTATATTTTATATAATCGACGTATTATATTTTATATAGAAAAAAAAATAATTAAACATTTTAAATCATTTTCTTATATTTCTCAATTTTTATTTTATAAATCACTTCATACATATGGTTTTTAGAATCAAAAATCAATATTTATATTTTATAAAGTTCGTTTGGAATTAAAATCTAATAAAATGAAAATTCAGTATATATAATATTGTTTCGAAGCGCTTTTACCAATGTAAAAGCGATGGAACAATTCTATTGCATAGCTTTGGCCCCTCCAAGCAAGTCTTAAGTTTCGACGTAAGATAATAAATAACTCTACTGCATCCGTGATAGAATTAATCCGGTCTAAAACTATATTTATGGACGTCTGGCGCATTGCAAATTCACAAATTAAAGAATTATCTTGACATTTTAGTTGAATACAGTATTGTTTTTCTACAGCGAATTATAGAGTTTCTAAACCTTTTGGTTTAGAATTGAATGAATAAATATGTCGTTTTTTTTTAACGAATTGCCCAAAAAAATTATGCAAGGGGTGTGCTACCTAAGTCAGATCTTTCGTTTCCACGTTAAGCTCAATTCGTGTTACCAGAGCTACAAAAAGAAGTATTTGAGATGTGAATTCAAATAGGATGAGGACAATCAGATGTAATTATCAAGCGTAACTTATTATGATGTTTAGTTTAATAAGTTTCATTGCAGTACTTTTTTTGCCATCGCAAAATGATAAAATAGTGCAAAATGATAACGTAGCAATTCAAGAGATTATCTTAAAGAGAAAGGGCAGTTTAGTCTCCAGGGAGAAAAGTAGCAGCAACGAAAGGGGGGACAACTAATGCTATAATCTCTTGTTTTCTCATTTTGCTTGTTTTACCTCGGCTGTGTTGATTATTGACATGTCTGAATACTTTGTCATATCCGTACACTTTACTTTATCGGCATATGCCCCAATATTATTACAATATTATTATTCACAATTTCGACCCTAACAAAATTTGTCTCGACAGTATTTTCGATATTTTGGGTAAACTTTTGTAGATTTTTGTAAATCTTCGAGATTATAATGACAAATGGATTAGCACTTATTAAAATTATAATATCTTAGAGGTAACGAAAAGTAACACATTTATTATATTTTGCAACTTATTTTTAACAGTCTCACCGTGACAAGAAAGTCTTCTAATAGAAGTTTCTGATATTTCAGTTTTGTTTATGTTTTAATTTAGTATTGAGTTGATTATGTATCTTGATGTCAGACCAATAATAAATTAAAAAAAAATCGGTCTATATTTTAATTTATAGCTCTAGAAATACTATATTAATTAAAGGTTTTAATGTTAGTGCCATGCCTGTAAACTTTTAGAGACTGTCCGACACAAAATTCTAAATTTTCATATGACTTCTGTTGTACTAATGATAATTTACTTTTAGTGAAAACATTGACTTCAATATCTAATGAACATAAAATCACTTTTTACACTTTTATTTAATGCAAAAACATGGTTTATTAAATTTTAAAGCAAGTCTATTTGCGACGAGTCATTATGAAAATAATTAAAACTATTACCATTATTAATAATGTAGTTGTGGCTAAGTTGTTTTTATTAAAATTAACAGTTTTTATTTAGTAACTGTATTCAAGAACAAGAAGTTAGTTCAAGTGATATTGAACTTAATCTATAAAAGTTAATCATACATCTACAAGGTATGTCGTTTTTACATTTATTAACAAAATCCTTGTTACTAGGTATACGAAATTATATTAAATTTCTTTAAGTTTGGAGATAACAATTATTAAATGTTAGTTACTGTGAGATAACGTGATCATTAACCAACTGTAGCTTCTAAAGATTAAAATTACAATCTGTTTTTTGAGATATTGGTGCAAAAAGCGACCGCTAGATTACATTTGTTGAGAGCAATATGAAGGTGACTCCAATCGGATTGTAGATGAACTTGTAGTTTGGGTTATATAATAATTCTACAGGCTTAGTTTGTTATGCTATCTTATTACTAGGTGAGTTAGAATGATAAAGTTAGAGCCCTCGTAACTTGTTTTTTTTTTACAAGTATCATAGACCTCATAAAATTAAAGAAAATGTTTTATTTCTTTTTTTATAGTCTTACTCCCTTCAACAAGGTACCACCCAATAGAATTAGAATCAATAGGTTATATTGTCCTACTATGGTCCAGAATTTAGAGAGTCTACAGCCTTGAAGCCGCCAAAATGAACTGTAAAGCTTGCGGATATACTTGCGGTTTGCTTTATCTTTAGTCAAGTTGGTGCCAGGAATGCAATTTTGACTTACTCGTTACCTCCATAAAAAACCTTAGAGCTGCGATTTTATCCCGTGGCAACGCCAACAACGCACAAAATACACAGCTTCGGATATTCAACCTGCCAATTAATCTGCCTAACCTGACCAATGACTTACTTTATCAAGGACACTGTCTAGATAAAGGCACCCGACTTACAATATTTTATTTAAATTATTATATTAATTATATTAAATTAATAAAATAATAATTTTTAAATTAATTATATAAAATTAATAATATAATAATTTGTTTTCAGTTGGCTGATCAACTAGATTTTTTGGTTCTTATATGATTGTAGCTAAGAATATTATTTCAACTACGAAATAATAGGGACAATGTTTTAGTTCTCTCTGAATTTTCTCTAGAAAACCTTTTTGTAACTAAGTTTATTAATCTAAACTTAGATTGATTTTCTGTTGTGTAAACACAAGGCGCCTTTGATCTTAAGCCGAGTTAAGGCCGCATTGGTTACATGACATCAGACTTCTATCTGAGTTACTTTTTTTTTGCTTTTTACGCCTTCATTTTAAATTTAAATTATAATTTAATCGTAGGTAAAAAAAATCATTGAAATATTTTATCATTTTCTCTATTATTAAAGGAATTATTTTTTTTAAACACTCATTTATTTTTAATTTAATAAATTAAGTTATGAACAACGATATATACGAGTAAAGTCCGAAAAAACATTTTTATGTCTTGATGGTATGTTAATATAATAATAATTAAGAATTTTACTTTAAACCTCATAATTTAAATAATACATAGGATTCAATTATGACATACATACATATATGGACGTGACCTTTGATATTCTATTGAATCGTCGCTGGGGCCTAATGGACTTTTATGTGTCATTTAATAAAATTTGTGTACACACCTGAGTGCCTACAGATAGATCACATTACAAGGAGAATGTATGTCAAGTATCTTAATGTAATCTTTGTAAAGATTTTGGTTTAATAGACTGATTTTATTACAGTAGCCATTTAAGATGACCCTTGGTCTGTGGAATACTGATCTTATTCAAGGGCAGACATAAAATAAACACAAGCGAATAGATATTAAATAACTCAAAAATTGCAACACATTTAATTTTTTATTTTTTTTAGTATCCGAATGAAAACATATAGTTTTAACTTTAAATGTCCGCTTATTGACAAACAAACTGCCGGGTTTTTTGTTGGCTTACGAACAAAACATGAATATAATAAAGACATATATAAATTATTGAAACAGCAATAAAAGTAAGTATACTCGTTTAGTTCACAAATATTTGCCTAATGTGATACTGTAATATGTTTACAAGCTAATATCAAACTTGCAATGTATACATACATTTGCTTCGCAAATCTATTTTGAACCAAATATCTAAAACTGATTGACCTGAAATTTTATATACATGTGTAGTTTCACTGACAGTTAATCATTAACTGTGACGTCATTCCAAATCTATACCCAAGATGGCCGACTGTTTATTTTTAATGACATCTCTCAAAATTTAATACGGCGGACTATTTATAATATGGTTTTGTATCAAATGAAAGGACTTGCTAAGAACTGAAAGTAAAAAAAATGTTTAAAAAAACCCTACATTTAAATGTTCTACAGATAACAAAATATAACATATACCGTTATTGTCAATAATAATCAAAACATTGGTTAAAACGAAAAAAAAAAACAACTTCCAGTACCTCTGTTGGAACTACTTATAACTTTTTATACAAGAAGTAGTATTTATTTTGAATTTTTATATAAAAAGTAGTAATTACAGGTCTATATTTTTTGTACATATTCTGAAATAATGTGACTTGAACATAGTACATATAAATAGAGAAGTGCTTTAAGGATTAGGTAATACCATTGCTCGTTACGACAGCTGGTCAGAGAGGGATTAGTTCTACCACATTTTTGTTTTCCCAGCACCAATTTAAATTTTACCGGGATTTTAATGACAAGGGTCTGATAGGGTTCCTACTACCTTCTGTTAAGGATTGCTGAAGCTCTATTTTATTTCAGAAACAAAACTTGTCATGTATGTTATTGACGTTAAAAGTTATTTTCATACATTAATTACATTACATTGTCTATTATTATTATTATCAATGGCATTTTATCGGTTAACTAACATAGTCTCTAAGAAATCGCTACTAGCCAATATATATATAGAAAATCTGAAATAAAGTTTGTTATTATTATTATTGTTATTATTATTAATATTATGTTTAACAAAAGAAAAGAATGTAAATCTTCTTACTTATACTATCTTCTTAAGTATTGGACAATCTTAATAATACATTTCTCTGAAAACAATTTGTCGTTTTTTTTCTAGCAAACTCTTTTATTATTATAATAATTTTTTCAAATATCTTTAAGCAATTATTTATTAAATACTTATAATTTCCTGCCGTTCTCCAATATTCTAAAATGAAAGCTATGAAATGATTAAGCGTGTTTGCAATTTATCCCATGTTAGGAAAATATCAGTCATTCTAATATATACAATAAAGAAACGACTGATGCCTTTAATTACATATTTTGTTTTAAATATGATTAAAAAATATTCAGAACATGAATATGACTTGTAGTTTTTATATAAACATATAATTTAGTTCATTTAAATATTCATTGACAACTTAATTTACTCCTAGCAATAAATATAATATAAAAACAAAGTAGTGTATAGTTATGCGTGGACCTAACCCCTCAGTCTTAGATTAAGTGCAGGTGCAGCATAATGCTGTGTTAACATTAAAGATATCAAAGGATGATATTACATCCGTTCCCATAGTCATAAGCTTGGCATTAAGATTTCTTTTGTATTAGAAAAACAGTTAGAATAAAACCTCCAAATCAGAAACATGTTTAATTTAATTTAAATTTTAAAATAATTTTAATTAGTTTTTAAAAACACATTAAGACGAACCTAATTCAAGATTGTGTTTGTTTATATTAAGAAAAGTGACATAGAATGTTGCTAACATAAAGGTGTGGATGACTGTTTACCTATAATGTTGGTTCAGGAAGTCATTGCTCTCCATTCTGAAAGACAACAGCATTGCTAAAGACATTGTATAAGATGCATTTATGGGATATATAGTTTAATAATAAAAGTAAAAATATTAGTAAATGAAAAAGCGAGAAACCTAATATATAGTAAACAAAAAAGGCTGTTTCTATTAAGTATATTAAACTAAAAAAAACTAAGTATGTAGATGCACCACATATATTTTATAAAATTCATCGCATTTCTATTCTGATCAAGGCAGTAATAATATTATAAATAGGTCATCGTTGCTCATCGAACAAATTATAATTGAGATAACATTTATTTATTGAATTGTTATTTTCGCTTCACGGAGTTTTAAAAGTTTGCAATAATTAATTTCACGATTCTCTCAATGCAATTGCTGAATATATCTACTTATACATACAATTTGTTTGTTTCTATTTTTAAAATAGATAACAATATATAGAACAATATGTATTGTAATACTGATGAACAATATTATAAAATAGGTAGGTTTCAATATTTCGTAAGTGGATTCAATATCGAGTCACATGTAGCCTGGGACATCGATGTGTCGTTTTATTATAAAACGAAACAATATTTAATATACTTTACAGTTAAAATTCAATTTTATTACAGAAACTAGGACTTCATATTATAAGAAATTTTTTGCAATAATTGATGGAGCGATTTCCCAAAGTAGTCATATTTCACATAATATATAATAGATAAATAAATAAACGATAGGTTTTGCGTGGTTATTGAAAGAATATACGGGCAAAGAATAAATAAAAAGTGCTGTGGCGATATAGAGTTTACACCTGCAGTATAAGTAATTTACAGCTGTGAACGCAGTGATAAGGGATAATTTATTTCAGCTGCAGTGGTTTTGAACTTATTTATAGCCAGATAAATTGATTATAATGTCCCAATATTTAAATCATGTCGTAATTGTAATATTTATTACCTAAAATTTTTAGAACTAAGACAAAGAAAAAGATCATAAGTTATGTAATCACTTTGTAAGAAATCTTAATAATCACGCTGTTAAATAGCAATATAAAAAATATTGTGGTATCTTCAGAATAATTGTGTTGTTTTCTATCTTTTGCTAAAATCATGCTATAAATATTAGTATGGCATATTATATACCTATCTCGGTCGTTTCTATCGGTTGACAGAAAAAGTCTTGGTTCAATAGGTTTTGCATTGAGGCGTCTTGGTATCTTACCAGGTCCACGCAAGCGGGGTTAACCTCGCGACGCAGCGCGCGCGAAACAAAAACGTTCTATATGCTAACTATATGGGACACATTTTATTAATTATCTCGAAAACTACAATTACGATTCGGCTGATTTACGAGTAGTAAAGAGGTTCGCTTTGCTCAGCTCAATAAAAGTTATAAATTATTAAAGTTGCTCTCAGTATGAGATACCAAAGCTAGAAATTTGTTATATTGTTAATACTTAGTCTGGCTATAATTAGCGGTACACTGAATAAAGACGCATATATAGCATTGGGCAAAGAAATGTAATTTTATATAAAATACGATAACAACTTGAGATTTGAGTTTACTTTCAGTATTCAAGTACGACAAAGCACATGAAAAATACGAACAATGGAGCTGCGTTAAAAGCAAAAAAAAAACATTAGCGTATTCTAAAAAGTGACTCTAACTAATGGTGACCTTTGTTCCAATGCAAAAGGTTTATTTATTTTAGCAAATTATTTCTAAAAAAAATATTTTAGTGCCGTATTTTGTAAGTAATAACCGACGATTTATTTTTTCCGTTTTCAAACATACGTCTTGTTTAATCGAAAATAAACGTTGACTTTAACAATTTGAGTCAATTTTAATTTGCTTGAGTAAAATACGAAGACCACAAAATTTACGAACTACTACTACTTCAGACAAAAAGTATGAAAACACTTGGTGGAGAAAAAAACTCTAGTTACTAAGGTAATTAACAATTAATTATTAAATAAAAATATGAAAATTAGACCAAAATAATTTTGGACCATTACTTGTTATATTATTGTTAATACACATCGGGTTACGAAAATACTTTTTAGTGTGAATAATCTGTATATTTCATACACTTTATATTTTGTATCTTTTATGTAGATTTTTGCCAGCAGGTAGTCGTTCATAATACTTATGTATCTGTTTCGCTATATTTAAAATACGATAAGGAAACACACGGGTGTGTTAGCCGCAGTTTGAGAACGTCTTTTGTGGGAAGAAGTTCTAACACTGCGGCAACATAACGTTTGTGTAAGACAGCTCAGTTAGGGATATTACAGCCGTTCAACAAGCCAACGTGTTGTTTTTTTGTATATTCCTTATATAAAGAAAATATAATCAATTATTTCCAATTACATTATTTCTTTGTTTATTTAGCAGTACAGTGTGTAGTGTGTAATAATAGTATACTAGATAAAGTGTTCGGATATCGACTAAGAATTGTAAATAGTATTGTCGGCTCACCGTGCTCACCGCGTATGTGGGGATAAAAAGTCCATGGATGGATTACTATGGATGTAGTTTATGAAGGTTGCTTTGTATTTTCTGTTGAGGTTGTAACGCCTATTTGTGTTAACTTATAAAAAATATACTTCACTATTTAATACTTAATATTGGAAACAAATATAAATTGGTTTATATCTAACGTTTAACTTAAATGTACATGTTTCAAAATGCAATCTAGAGGAGTTGATATACGTGTGACCGAATTTATGATTAAAAAGAACAAGAGTATGGCGTCCATTCAAACTTTTAAAATAAATCGTACCAACGCGAGGGAAAGTTTCATTAAATATTGTTGTTTTAACCTAATGTTGCTTTTTATTAACCTATAAAAATAAAAGTATATGTTTATTACAATTTTTTTGATAACCAAGAGAGATTTACAATATCACGGATAAAATGTAACCTTAAACTAAATGAAGATCTTGTTGCTTAAAAACACTATATATATGAGGATGTGTATAGATTCAATATAAAAATATATATAAAAATTTATTGCATTTCATTGTAAATAAATTGTATTATATACTCGTATAACGATAAACAAGTTGTAACATTTGCTTAGATAGCGTAAGATTAAGCTGTAAAATATGCCGTCAGGCATCATTTGAAGTTTTCACATATTCATTTAACTTTGTTTTGACTGCCGAATAAAATGCAATTAAAGTTGGTCTAGATCGTACATCTTAAAAACCTTTGTAATATGTAACTTAATTGTATTAAAAATAAAAGACATTTACTCAACACTAATTTATTGTCTCTCATTCTATCGTCACGAAAAAAAAAACAATTTCTAGTCTCCCAAATATTTTTTTTTTATTTAATACAAATATATATTCATAGGGTACGTTCATCAAAATCCATTTTTTTTAAGGAATAACTAAAGTATTTTAATAAGTAATTCAAAACAATCCTAAATATCTAAATGTTAAAGCAAAGTAACATTATAATACTGGAAATATATTAGGTTCAGTAAACTGTAATATATTAATGTTCAAGTTGCGAACATTTATTATAGTGACACTATACACAACATTATACAAAACTTTCCCATTCGGAATATAAATTATAATCTAAAAGTTGGAACTATATAATGTAAGTAGGTCACGTTATAAATATATATAATACATACGAAACTTTAATTGGGGTTAATAGTAACATATCATTGTTGGTCGTGTGATACTTCTTCGTACATCTTGTTTCTGCTTATCCTCATGGTCTTCTTAGGCATTTAAACTTAAACATTTACTAGTACTAAAAAAGCGCGCGCAAAATTTCCCCATGCAAAGTCTGTGGGAAAAATTATTTTTTTGACTAATTATTGCAATTAGGCTAATAAGATTTGAGAGTTGTCACTATATTTCAGCAATGTAGCATAATGAGACCTTTGATTTGAGCCATCAACGATATTTTTCCCTTTAGTGGTTCTCGAGCTACAGTGTGCCAACGAAATCGCTTCCTGCATTAATATATAAGATTGACAAGTTCTCTTTCCCAGTTATCTTCATCCAGTGCACAGTTAAGTCTGAAGAACCTCCGATTAATTCATTAACATATAATCAATTTTAAATAGTCAGTGATATAAACAAAGTATATGTTCAAACAACTAACGTAGTTTGCAGCGTGGCATATACTTTTAATCTACAAATTTGATGACCCGTGGTAACACGAACTCTGCGCGACCGAAACTTGCACAGTACCGATTGCATTCTTATATCATTTATCTTGAATAAATTAATACGTTTATAATTTAAAATTGTATTTTTTTAGAGGATTTTTTGCTTGTGGATTATTTGTTTAATCCGTGCGGTTACTGAAGGTTTAAATTTCTCCAAGTTACGTATACAATATAATATTAGATAAACTGAATTAAAACTGAATTAAACTTAATTATTAACAATTAAATATGTTGCTATTATGAACTTTCATGTCATTAACAAAACGGTAGTAAATGTAGGTATTAATTATGTCAACAAGTCTTATGAATTCAGATATAAATTGGTGTAACTTTTCTTATTAATTGTTATTGTGAAATTAACATACACTATATAAGGGAAAAAAAATGTGTAAATATTCACTTATTTACACATTTTTTTTATTCCTTTTTAAGTTCTTAGTATAGTGATTGTCACGTTACTGGTGATATAAAATAAATGTTTTTCATCAATAAACCACATAAAAATTTAGGTGAATGAGTACGTGTATTTCAAAAAAAATATTTTTTTTTTTTGTTAATTTTACGATAATTGAGTTATAATTCGCATTCAATTCAAATAAAAAATATTAATATATTAAATGTTACAATTAAAATCATATCAAGAGCAAGTCAACTGTTTTAAAAATATTCTTGTACAAACAAAATTTCTAAGGGCTGGGGAATTTAAATATTCAAGGGTAGCTGTGACTTAGTCTGCAGTAACCTTTATTTCTCCGGCCGTTTGCAGAGAGATTAATACCAAAGGTCAAGTTAAAGTCGCACTCCTCCATTTTATTTAGTTTTAATTGTACAGGTTGTTTTGCTATTCATCAAATTTATATCTCTGATGTGGGCTCGTTACTCCGGTGGAAATGTTTAAGTTAGTAATATTTTATACAGCAAATTTTTTATCGAACTTGAGCAGAGAATTCATGAACAAATCAAATATAAGGCTCATTTACAATAAACTATTAGTCACCGACGAAAATAAAATAAATTTATTATAATGAAATATGTATACTTTTGTGGTTTATTTTTTAATATCAATAAAATTATGTTGCATTAACCTTGCAACGGTCGTGATAAATCCACGTGCACGTAAAACTTTAGAAGCTGGATAATCGCGTCGTATTCGGTATCGCAAATTTGTACTTCTAATACTTAAAAGTATACAAAATGTTAAAAAAAAAAAGTAATATCTAAAACTGCTCCTGATAGTAAATGATAGTCAATAGTCATGCTTAGTCAATTTCTTTGCAATCGGTTAATGGTTCGAAAGATAATAACTGAGATATTTTTTAATTAACTTTTAAATCTACAATGAAACTCGCCCACAAAAACCAACTAGTAAGAGTTATATAGTTGCTTCAAAATGTACTTAATAAACCTTTCAAATTTATACTTTTTCAGTAGAATCATTTAAAATTTTTTTTCAGTGTTAATCTAAAATGACTTTATCATATTGAACATTTTGTTAATCTACTTTTACAGAAATAGTTACAATTGAACATTTATATCATAAAACTCTTTTAAACACCCTATTTAATTAAATAAATTTCAGTAACACCGACATTTTACAACATTTTTGTCTGTTACACTAAATTGATCTCAAGATTAAACAAAAAAATTCACGGCAACAATATTTTATGATATTGTTAAAAATCTACAACATATTATAATATTTATACTACATATATATTATAATATTCCCTTGTTCATCAAATCTTTTAGTACACGAGAAATAATAAGTTTTTACAATTTGTCCCATTAAAGTATTAAGTTACACACGTCTATATTTGAGGGATCGGTAATAGCAAATTACTACATAAGCAAGGAAATAGCCGTACGAGCTAACTTCCTTTGTTCCCGAAGAAGTCAAAGGAAGTCCTGGTTCAAAATAAACTGTGAATAAATTGTTTTACGGAACATAACGGAATGTTTAATAAGTGTCTTCTGTAAACTTTAATGTCATTCAAGCAAAGGTTTTTAAGTCAGGTTATTACAAAAAAACTATATAAAGACTAAGATTTATATTATTGATATTTTATTGTTATGTAATAATAATAATAATTATATTTTAAGACGAATATTTCATACATGTGTATAGACGTGACCTTTGATATTCTAATGCATTCTCTTTAGCCTAATTGACTTTTATGTGTCATCAATAAAATTTGTGTACAGACCTGAGTGTCTATAGATAGATCACATTACAAGGACAAAGTAGATATGATTTTAATGTCATCAATTTAAAAAAACGAAGTCACTATTAGTAGCCATGAAATAAACACCAGAGAAAAGTTACAATTTACTGATTTTAAAAAGTGCAAGACAAGTTACATATTATATATACTTTTTTTGTTATATTTGTAGACAAGATTAACTCGTGAGACTGAGATAGCAGTTTTCGTATCAATTATTTTAATTATAAATTCAAGTGTTCTTCCTTGAATTAAAAACTTTAACTTAACACTAGTACATACAAGTTATCTTTTAAATTAGGAAATGTGGGTCTTAATAACGACCAACCAATCTTTATAGAGACTTCGATATCACCGCAAATAAACGATAGAGGAACAAGCTCATTGCATAGAAAACTCTTGATAAAGTTTTTTAAGGAAGTTTTTCAGGATGCCTAAGATATTTTAGTTTTTATTATTTATTTATACACCACGAAAAACGAAAAATAAAACAAAGTTACAAAATAACAGATTAGGAACATATAAAAGGTGATCTTATCGCCAATCGACGATTTCCACCAGACAACCGTAAGGTTTGAAAATTTATCAACAAGTTAGTATATGTTAGATGAAAAAAAAAGTATATAATTTAAAAAGTGAAGTTCTTAAGTCGGCTGGTACACTTAAAAAATTTAATTTATCCTTAACATATGAAGAGGTTTTGGAAGAAATAACATCTAATCATCTAAGTATAAATTAGCTTCAATAATTAATGTCAATAGCCCCGCGGATCATACACACTGCAGACTTCGATTTACGCCTATTTTTGATATCCAATATGTTCCCTAACTCTTGTACCGATGCTCCTCTTTGTTTGACCAATGTATGACAAACCACAATCACAGTCAATTTGATATAGCCCGACACATTGTAAAGAATATGTCTCAAGAATTGGCTCACTTTTGTATGAGGTTTGTAAATAGTTTTAAGATAAAATTATTGTCAGACCAAGATTTTTACCAGATTTACTATAAGGAACAATGGTACCGTCATTAAATTAAATTATTGATATTGTTGAAAGGAGAAAGGAGAAAGGAGAAAGGAGAAAGGAGAAAGGAGAAAGGAGAAAGGAGAAAGGAGAAAGGAGAAAGGAGAAAGGAGAAAGGAGAAAGGAGAAAGGAGAAAGGAGAAAGGAGAAAGGAGAAAGGAGAAAGGAGAAAGAGAAGAGAAGAGAAGAGAAGAGAAGAGAAGAGAAGAGAAGAGAAGAGAAGAGAAGAGAAGAGAAGAGAAGAGAAGAGAAGAGAAGAGAAGAGAAGAGAAGAGAAGAGAAGAGAAGAGAAGAGAAGAGAAGAGAAGAGAAGAGAAGAGAATTCAGTTATTGATACCATTTTCAAATTAACAATTAATGAATAAAATTTTTACTGCAGAAGAAAGTTTACTGAAAAAAATAAATCTTATCTAATTAAAGGGTTTAAATATTTCGGATTACACATGTGCCATAAAGCAATGTTATATATATAGTTGTTCCGGCGTAACAGCTTTACTACAACAAATATATAATATCTATAATAAAAAACTTTTAACAAACTTTTTGTATGAGGCAAACATTTTCGGAAGAAGGTGCTTATGGTCTAGCTCAATTGAAAGTGGCACCGACTTCCTAAGCAGTTTTCTCTATAAAAATATTTATTCTTTACTAATTCCACTATGCAGCCGTTAAGTTATAAAATGGTATATACCATGCGCACACAAGCGAGTGCCGCAATATATATTCCGTAATTTTGTGAAGAGTTATCGGTCTTCGAAACTAAAAATCAGATCTTCATCAAATTACCCTGTTAACAATTATTGACCACACGGGAAACATAACCTCACAAATAAAAAAAAATCAAAATTGTTTTACACAGTCGAAAGATCAAAAGAAACAAACATAAAGCAAATAAAATACAGTTAAATTGGTAAAAATAAAAATGCTAGTAATATTTATTATGTACCAGTCTAATACTTACATGAAAGTTAATAGATCTTTTACTTTTGTTGTGAAAACAGTTGCTAAATCAATATTATTCAAAAAATCTTATATATTAATGCAGGAAGCGATTTCGTTGGCACACTGTAGCTCGAGAACCACTAAAGGGAAAAATATCGTTGATGGCTCAAATCAAAGGTCTCATTAGGCTACACTGCTGAAAAATAGTGACAACTCTCAAATCTCATTAGCCTAATTGCAGTAATTAGTCAAAAAATTAATTTTTCCCATAGACTTTGCATGGGGAAATTTTGCGCGCGCTTTCAAATTTTTTGTATTATCTATTGTGACTAGCTGGTCTTAGCATAGTAGTATATATTGAATTATGATTTATATAAAAAATATACTGGTCCGATGTTAATTATTATTTCTGTTTTGATATATTCTAAAAAACTTCCAATCTGAGATCGAACAAGGTCATCAAAGCATCATTTGTGTATACCGAGTGCGTTGTTGTGTATGCCTACTAAATTCTATGCCTCGATACGAGTAACAATGGGGGTAGAAGAGGAATTTACATAACTGATTTACAGGCTTCTATTTGGTTTCAGAAATGTAAAACAAACGTTTTATTTAAATGGTACATATTTAAAGTCGTGAAAAATATAGATGAATAACTACATTTTTTTATTAGAATTGTAGTACAGTGAAGCTGCTTAGGCAAAGATCTTACTTTACTTTTTAAAAGAATAGAAACGTTCACTTTTTACAACCTACTAGCTTTTATATAAGAAAAAAAAAAGTTTCTTAAAAAATTGTAAAATAAATTTAGATACTCTATTCTTTCTATTTCTATAGATATTATTCTTATAAAAGTCGTGCTTCAATTGATTTTTATTAAAATAGTGAAATATTTTCTATTGGACTGTGCTCTACTCTCCAACATAAACAAACTTTTTCAGTATATGATATATTCTAAATCTATTAAGAGTAATTGAGACTACTTTTTATTTTTATCATTATTAGAAGGAATGAATGTGGATTTTCATTGATTTAACCAAAATTATACGCGAGTTAAATCCGTTCAATTTCAAGTTGAATGTTCTTCCTGGTTTAATCATGTTAAGACTTTTACTATTTAATATAATATCTTGAGGCAAGTGGAATTGCCTCAGTAATATTAAATAGTTGGTCGTTAATTGTGGTCAAACCATTAATTTAATTTATTATAAAAAAAGCTACAGTGGATTGAGTTGGTCTGTATTTAATCAAAGTTATAAATGATTAAATTTGCTTTCAGGAGGCGACATCAAAAGCTAACAATTTATAATACCGTTATTATATATTAAGATTGTATTTGTATATTTATTATATTTAGAAAATATTATCAGCACCAATTATAACCTATCTGAAATGTTTGTTTATTTATCAGTACAATGTATAGTATAAAATAATAATTTACTAGATAAAGTTCCCGAATATCGACCAATATTTGTAAATAATATTGTCGGCTTATTGTGCTCGCTGCTGTATGTGGAGCATAAAAAAGTTTACAGTCTACTGATACACTTTATTCATGTAACTATGCAGCTTGTTTTGTGTTTCTGTTCAGTTTGTAAAGCTTTTTTGAATAGTTTTAAAAATATACTTGTATATTTGTATTATTCTTAGGTTTTTGAATTAAATGCTTATAAATTGGAAAGAATATATGAATTATTTTATATCTGCCATTACAAATAATGTTCTTAAAGGATGACACGTTTTACCGAAGTTATTCTTAAAAAAACAACATGGCGTCTATATGAAAGTTTGAACATTAAACCGTTGGAAGGTTTAATTTGATTATTCATTTAAATTCGGTTAATCAAATGTGGTTTTAGAACAAAGTTAGGGTTTTATTAATCTAGAGCATAAAAATATATGTTCATTATACTTTTAAAAAATTATTAAATAATTTTATATACATTTAATATTCATATATATAATTATATATAGCATTAAATGTGTATGAATATTTAATATTATTTTATTAAAGTTAAAAACTGATAGCAAATTGTATGTCAACTATTTTAAGAGCTATATTGAATAAATAACAAACAGTTTTTACAATCTTTCCCATTAGAGTATTAAGTTACCGACGACTTCATGTGAGGCATCGGGAACAGCACATTACTTCATAAGCAAGTCAATCGGTGGCAACTTCCTTTGTTGGCAGTTTTCCCGAAGAAGCTAACGGAAGTCGAGTTAATGTCCCCGCTATATAGATCAAAGATCAAACAAACTGAGAATATATTGAATTTGGGGAATATAACGTGGAATAAAAATATGTTCAATTATGTAATATATTATTAACTCCATAAATTTGTAATAAATTTAATTAATAACATTCAAGTTGAAAGTAAATCAGGTTATGACAAAGAAACTATATAACGATATAAAGACTAAAATTATATTCTTGTATATGTAATAATAATATCAAAAAATTTAGTAAAATTATAAAATTTTAGTTTAAGCCTCATAATATAATTAATATATAAGATATTATTATTCCATTCAATAGACATGACCATTGACGTTCTATTTCATCGTCTCTGGAAACTAATGGAATTTTAGGTGTTACCTAATAAAATTTGTGTATAGACCTGGGTGTCTATAGACAGATCACATTACAAGGATAATGTAGCTATGTCAAGGATTTTTTTGTAATCTATATAAAGATTTTAGTTAAATACACTCAATTTATACTAGTAGCTTCAAATAAACCCTGGTTGTTGAAGTGATGACATTAAGGGCAGACATCTCAGAAATAAAAGCGTAAACTAAAACTTTATAGTAACTATAAAAAGTGCAACACAAGTAGTTAGTAGATCTTTCAATTGTTTGTGATAATAACACATGTACTTTTAACTTTAATTGTACATTTATTGACAAACAAAAGATTTGGTTTACGATAGCACACAATGCTTGAATATAATATAGATATGAATAAAATGTGGAAACAGCAATAAAAGTGAAATATATGAATTCAGTTCCTTACAAATACTTTCCTAAAGTGATACATAAATGTTTTTACCAGCTTTTATTTAACTTGCCAACACCGCGTATATTACGGAAGACTACGGAATACGGATTACAATTACGGTAGCTATTTTTAATGCAATCCTTTTGAAAGAGTGTATTGATATGAGTTTGAAGAGAATGACTTGGAAAAATAAAGTAACATCATTAAAGTCAAATACGGCGGATTATTTTTTAGCTTTCTTATAATATGGATAAGTATCCAATAAAAGGAATAGCAGAGAATAAAAAAGTAAAAATAAAATTGTAAGTTAAACTGTTTTAAGAATAAGCTGTTTTAATGCCTTAAAGATAAGAAAGTATAAAATAGCTTGAAGTGAATCCGTTAACACTACTTAAATAATAATTTTTTATAGTTTTTATTACATCTAGCAATAATCGCACCTCGGATTAACCTCATTGGTTACGATATTGCCTCTGCGCAAAGTTATACAATAAATAGTATTTAACTACAAAGTTTTACATTTTTAGAAACTATTCAGAAATAGTGGCACTGGAACATACTAGAGTTAAAGAGAGACATGTCTTGAGGATTATATAACAATACTGCTCGTTACTACTATAGATAGTAAGAGAGATTAGTTCTACCACATTTTTGTTCTTCCAGCTCCAATTTCAATTTTACAAGGATTTTAATGACAAGGGTCTGATACTCTTCAAAAACAATCTGGCCTTGGACAATTCTAATATACATTATACACTAAATTTTTTAGAAAACAATGTTCATCTAGTAAACTTTTTTACTCTTATTATCAGTTTTGCAAAGTTCTTTAAATAATTATTTATAAAATACTTACATTAAATAATGTCCTGCCATTCACACTTTTACTGAGATGAAAGGGATTAAAAAGATGAAGCATGTTTAAAATTTATCCCATGTCAGGAAAATATCAGTGACACCAATATATAAGATGAAGATGAGACTGATGCCCGTAATTACAAATTTTGTTTACAAATATGATTTGCACTTTTTATATAAATATACTATTTAGTTCATTCGAATGAATGAATTAATTTACAACATAAGTTGTAGCAATAACTATAATATCTTAACAAAGTAGAGTATTGTGTATATTCATAATATGGAAGGTGACACAGTACTAACGGTAATTAACATAAAAGTCCATGCAATTAATAAAGAACCGTAATCTAAGCTAAGTTTTATATAAAGAGCTGAGCCATTTTCGAAAAACTCAGTTTTTCCTTCCGATCTGTCTGTCTGTATGTGTGTCTGTGTGTCTGTCGAATTTTTTTTTTCGTATTTTGAAAAACTAAAGATATATTTGGAATCAGCATTTAAATGTAAGATTCACTTTTCAAAATTATGTTGATTGTCCAACGGGAAGGTGGTCAGATCGGCCGCCGAAGTTACCGAAAAATGGAAAAAAAATTTCGAATTTTTAATTTTTTTTAAATTTAAAAATTAATTAATTAATTAATTAATTAAATTATTTTAATTAATTTTTTTTTCTTTTGTTTGTTAATTAATTTGCGAGTTATAATTTGCCGATTAGGAGTTTTTCATAGCGGCAAGCTCGATTGCCGCGTGTCAGATGTTTTATTCTCTCGCCATTTCAATATTGTGTTAACAGCATTTACGAGAATCCTTAAAAATAATAATACATGAACAAGTGAGTAATTTTAATTAAACAAGAATAAATAAATTAGTCTTTTGCGAAAAAAAATAATAAAAGATTAAATATGCTTCCAAAATAGCACATACAAAACGTACAAAAATGTACAATGTTATATAATTTTATGAAATCCTCGTTGCTCATTGAACACAGAGGTCTCTTTGACCAGATATTTATTAAATTAATGGTAGTTGTAATTTTCGCTGCACTGAGTTGTACAAGTATGCAGTAGTTGTTAATTAATGTGAGCGTGATTCTCTCAATGCAATTGCTTATGTGTGTGTACACCTACTTATATATACAGTTTGTTTCTTACTGTTTTTAAAATAGACAGAAAAATGTGTATTGCAAAAATAGTGAAGAATATTCTAGAATAGTGAGAGTAATATTTCATCTCATTTCTAATATATCGTATATCCGTCAGTGGTTACAATTTTCATTTAGTTTCCGTATAGAAAGTGACATTTTGATTGAACCATCTTATATTATGTATCACGTTTATGATATAACGTTTCATTATAATGAAAAACAAATATTATTATTGTATGAACAAAACAAAATGTAGTCATAATGAATAATCTACTGATATTCATCAACATTATCACAAAAAGCCGTTACAAAGGAAAGTTACCGTTAAAAAGGAATATATTATAAATTTACTGTTGAATCCTACTTTGATATTTTTGATATCAGTATTTAAAGAATAAAAGGAGTTTAAACGATCAAACAAGCCGTCATATTTCTTCATGGTTTAAAAATTAAATGCCTTTGAGATAAAAAAGTGAAGAAAGTATTGCTGGAGTCATCTGTGCGTTCTATTAAAAGAACAATTAGTACTCTACAAAAGGCTTATTATAAAATAGAAATTTCTAATGTCTTAAAGATTTTCTAAATAAAAATGGCTTTTACTGTTTCTGTTTTGTTCTTTTAGGAAATGGTTGACACAGAATTATAAATAAAAGTTTTTTATAAAAGCAAATTTCTTATCAGTGCCATATGTTTAATTTAACGTTTTGAACAATGCATATGTTTATAATTTAACGTATACGTTTCACACAGCCTTCACGAAGTTTTAAGAAAGTTTTTACCTTTAATTTAATTTTATATGTTGGTACATATAACAATATATAAAAATCATTGTGTAGACTAATTGTAACGTCGCGTAATCAAACAAAAGTATAGTAATATAACATAATATCATCAACACAATTTAAAGAATAATTAGTCATATTATGAACATTACAATAACTTAATTTTTATATAAAATTTGAAAGACTGAAAAGCTTTTTGTGTGGAAATACTTGCAGCGCCTTTTCAAGAATATGTATTAAAATAAATGCAATGTATATTAAAAATAAGCGTTATTTACTGATAGATTCGATATTTTCTAATCATTTTATTTTGATAAAACATAAAACCTCACAGCTGTGATTGCAGAAAGACATTTCATTGTTTGTGTATTCAGTGTATGAGTCGTGAGAACATTTTAAATTCTATGCCAAGTACAATCATAGTATTAAATAGCAGTTTATTACTGGACACAGCAGCTTCCCATATATTTTTTAATCTCACAAAAATCTTTACCCTTCTGAAATAACTTTTTACGAAACAAGGCATCTATTTCGATACTGTTATAAATTATTAATTTTATGTAACGGATTTATTTATTGTATCAACTTCCAACTTCCAACTCTTTCCTTTCATTCGTTAAATAAGAATCATCCTTGTATCTATAAAACAGCAAATCGGTTTATTTCATTCCTTTCTTGTTTGTTTATTAAACAGCACAATAATAATTTCCTAGATAAGTGCTCGATATTCGAGCACCAATAATTGTAAATAGTATTGTCGTCTCACCGTGCTCACTGGAGTGCGAGGAGGATAGAGTCAATACGAGCTATTGGTGTACTTTATTTGTTTAACTATATAGTTTGTTTTGTATTTTATGTTCAGTCTGTAAAGCTTATAAAAATATACTTGTATTTGACTATTATTTGATTTATCAAAAATAAAATATATTTTGTTTTATATGACATTGATAAGTTATTACTTTATACCTACATATACCAAAAGAAAATATAGATAAATTGTTAGACGTTTTAACCGAATTTATCATAATAAATATATATCTAAAATTTTTAAAATAAAACCGTCGGACATTCTTCTAATTTAGGTAAAACAAATGTGGTTTTAAAACAACAATAGGTTTTTATTAATATATAATATTAATATTTATCAATAATATTTATTTATATTTCTGATTCTAACCGAGACACAAAAGAAAGAATAATTTCTAATACTTAAAAAATATTATTTACTGTTTTTGATAATCTTAAATATCGGGTAGATTCATAAAAAACCCATGTATTTTTTTTTTGTAATAGATAAATCAAAGGATTCTAAACTTTCAATCTCTTGATGTAAACCAAGGCTATGGCAATAGAAATATATTTTCTTCAGTAAACAGTTATTGTATTACAGTTTTATATAAAAATTCTTACAGTTGCGAATACAATATAATATTATGAACATAGACTGTATAGCAAGGACTGGAACAATGAAATATGGTGCCATTGTAAACAATAGTGACATTAATAAAAAAGTAGTTAACATAAGTATAAATTAGTTTTCCAAACACGTCTTTTAAATTCAAGCAGAAATAGTGTAACTTTACTCATTAATTGTTACTTCAAAAATATTTAATAAATTTATTTCAGCAATTCAGTTAGTTTAAAAATTATAATATAAGAAGAATTAAGCGAAACAATTACAAATAACTGAAGCCAGTTAGTAAAATGAACGTCACGCTGTTTTATCGAAAATAAATGTATGTCTGCAAAATAACATATGAAAATTGGTAAAAGAATGCGCGAATCGTAAAATATGATCATTCTTTTTCAAAATTCATTTTACAAAACACGTTATATAATTTAAATTCTCATGAATTTTTTATAATTTAAACAATCAATTACAGTTAAAACTAAAAGCATAACACAGGTCCCTTATTTTAAGAGGAGTATTGAACAAACGAAATCTCTAAGTACAAGGGAACTCAATTATTCAACGGGTGCTGTGACTAAATCTGCAGTAACCTTTACTCCTCCTGTCGTCTGCAGAGAGATTAATACGAAAGGTCACGTTACAATCGCACCCCTCGATTTTATAAACTTTTGATTGTACGAGTTGTTGCTATTCATATAATTTACATCGTTGTTGTGGATTACAGACTCGTTACTCCCTTAGAAATTTTAAGTTAGTAATGATTTATAAAAGAAAATTTCATAAAACGGGGAATTGATGAATTAATTAAATCTTTCACAGTCATATTAAATATTGAATTTTATTTAAAACGAGACGAATTTACGATAAAATATTTTTAACCGAAGGAAATTTAAAATATTACTTGTTGTGGTATGTATGTATGTATGTATGTATGTATGTATGTATGTATGTATGTATGTATGTATGTATGTATGTATGTATGTATGTATGTATGTATTAGGCAGTTGTGTTTAATGTATTGTTGTTGTTGTTTTTGAATACAAATCCAAAAACACAATATAGATTTCACGCGACATTTCTATTTTATTGTTTTCATTTCTGTTGTTTAGCGACATGGTGGAAGACTAATTAAGCTGCTGCTTAAGTTACTTGATCAGATATTATATTAATGCCCTTGATTAATAATTAATATTTTAACCTAGAAGACTCCAACATTCTTCAGTTCGATAATTTCAAAATTCGAAAAAGTCACAATGTTACCAAGACGTAAAACAAACTGACGCATGCCGCCATTGTTGTTTTCCGTAGTATGCTACATATGGCATAAGGCAATACAATGCAATAAAAAAACTTCACAAAAATTAAAACCGCCTTCAATGAGACTAACCTAATTTCACAAAGGAAACTTTTTGGCAAGAAGGTGCCTTTGATCTAGATCAACAATGCATACATAAGTGATTGTCGCTGCTGTCATTTTGTAAACAATTCCTTCGTCTGTCTTCGAAATTTATGATTTAAATTATATTATTATCAATTATTGAAACCACACGGGACTCACCAGCTTACAAACAAGAAAAAACATAAAACAAAAAAAATACAGTCTCATTGAGAACCTTCTCCTTATGTAGAAGTCCGTTAAAAATAAGTAGATCAGCAATAAATGTACGGTAGACCAATCCAATCCAATAAAAGTTGATAGGTCATATATTTTTGTTGTTATATTAAAATTATTGAAATATATGTAAGCTTTGTATAAGCTATGTATGTTATGAACGTACCCTAATATAAAGATTTAATAAATGTGTACTCCGCTTTAAAGGATGACGCTGGACATTTATGGATTATAGATTCTATGATAGTTACGGGTAATTACGAAGCGTGCTAAAAATTATCACTGAATTTTTGAAATAGTAGTTTAACTAATTAATATAGTACAGTAATAGATCGATCTATTACATTATTTATTGGAAGTAAAAACCTTTAATTATCGATTTTTCTATTTTTAGGTTAGTATAGTTAGTTTATATTTTGGATTTTATATTTTGGTTATTTAAACTTACTGACACCAACATCTCGTCTTACCACGAACACGTTTGCTGCAAAGCATTAGAAATGTCGGGTTAAATATAAAAATTTAATAAATAAACGCGAGTTATATACGAAAAATAGTTTTATTGGAATGTGTAGTACTCGTGTAAATCTTAGAAAACATTAATATTAAAATTTATATTTTTAGATAAATCAAATTGTGCGTTATTTACTCCCATATCATAAAAACATATTATGTATATATATAATAATATATCCCGGTTCATGTCATGGGATAAAACAAATAACTCACATCTGAGATCCTACAAGGTCATCGAAGTATCATTTGTGTATTCCGTGTATGTTGTTGTGTATGAATACTAAATTCTACGTCTGAATAATAGTTACAGTAGGACGTGGAAGAGCATTAACGTAACAAACTTGCTTATTCCTATTTAGGTTGTATTCTAATAACATTCATCTATTTTTGTTAATAATTTCAATTTTAAGTACAATAAGAATATTAAATAGCAGTACATTACTGGACATAGCAGTTTCCATATGTTGTTTAATTAAGATTAAAGTGAGCCATAAAACCCTTCTAAAACAACTATTTGGGGAACAAAGGACCCATTTTGATGCTGTAATAAATTATGAGTATTATTTACTAAACGATTTTTTATTATAGTAACTTATTTTGTCCTTCCTTTTTCCTTTATTTAATAACCACTTTCTTTCGAACTATAAAACTACATTTTAAATATACGGGTTGTTCATGAAAAATCTAATATTAATAATATAAATAGTAACTTAGAAAATATAAATATTACTATATTTATATTTTCTAAGTAGTTGTTTGTATTAATAAAAATAAAATTGCAGTATAATGAAGTTGCTAAAGCGAAGAGATGCTTTTTACAACCTATTAGCTCTTATATAATAAAAACGAAAGAGTCTGAAGGAACCCTCTGTTAAATTATGATATTGTAATGAACGTTATTTTAGTAAAAGTTGTGCTTCAATTGCTTTTTATTGATGTAATGAAATACTATCTTTTCAAGATTTAATTAGAAAACGTGAAAATTATTACAATTTAATTTCAAATCACTTCTGTATAATATAAACACTTTTGTTACTGTTAATATCGACATTCTTCAATATTGAAGTAAGTATTGAACAATTTATGTATATACATATTTTTTTTCGATATATGATATATTCTGGATGTATTAAGAATAATTGAGATTATTTTTTATTTTTATTAGTTATAGAGTGGATCTCAACTTAGTCGAATGTACTCCCTAGTTTAATCATGTTCCAACTTATAATATTTATTATAAGTTCCTGAGACAAGTTGAATCGCCTCAGTAATATTAAATAGCTGGTCGTCAATTGTGGTCAAACCATTAATTTCATTTCTGATAAAACAAGCTACAGGAGCTTGTTTTATCAAAATTACAACAAAGTGTCTGTATTTTATCAAAGTTACAAATAATCAAAGTTGCTTTCAGTAAATTACATCAAAAGGTAACAATTTATAATTTTGTTATAATGTTTAAGATGGTCTTTATATATTCATTATATTAAGAAAATATTATCAACATCAATTATACCCTTCTATCTTATATGTTTGTTTTTTTTAGCAGTACAATGTATATTGTAAAATAATAATTTACTAGATAAAGTGCTCGAACATCGACCAGTATTTGTAAATAATATTGTCGGCTCACTGTGCTCACTGCAGTATGTGGAGCATAAAAAAGTCAATGCAATCTACTGACACAGTTTATTCATGTAACGATGCAGTTGTTTTGTATTTTCTGTTCAGTTTGTAAAGATTCTTTGAAAAAATATAATTGTATTTTTGTATCATTCTTAGGTTATGAATTAAATACTTACTATTGGATAAAATTGATGAATTATTTTGTTTTGTTAATGATGATGTCTCAAAAGAAAAACTGATGCACGTTGTACCGAATTAAACATTAAAAAAGAATAGTAATATTGGCACTATCTGACTTATACCATAACAGCATACAGCAAAACCTACAGCATACGAATATTCCACTTTTTTTGGATAATAAATACCCTAAAACTTAATGACCATCTTATATCTTAAAAACTCATTATATGAGGATATTTATAGAATCGATAGTAAAATTTAAAGAAAAAATTATTTTAGTTCAATTTAAACAAACACATTTTTTAAATTTAAATATTATAGGTCAAATTAAAAGTATTGTTAGTAACATTTGTTTATAATAATTTAAATGACAAAAATGTTTAATATGTGATTTATTATTTTAATAATTATTGGGAATTCTTATAATATGAAGGTAGTTGTCATCTGTTAATTGATATTGTAACTTACTCTCACCTAAATGTTGTAGCGGCGCATAGTATAAAATAAGTTATAAGTGCGGTAGTCAGGCGATTCTGCTACAATTTGTCGGACAATAAGGATTGTGTTGCAAGTAGTGCGTATCATTTAAAACAAATCTTAACAAGTCAGAAGTGCTCGTTCGCTGTATTATTACGCGCCACGTGCCTATATGGACCGTTTGCGAGATATCCTGATAACCGATAATGAGGATGATGGAGTGTTGTTACCACTGTCGAAAAGTCTCAAAAACGTGAATAAAGTGAGCAAACCATGCAGGAGATTCCGATGCAATTCCTGGGCACTCTACAAGTGCAGCTATAGCCATATCAAGCCGCGAACTGTCGTGGAGTTTAAGTAATATTGCAGGTGTGTCAGTTATTCCTAATACCCACGTATTGCCATCTGTCTTAGAGGGTGATAAGTTAACTGGTTCATACAATATTAATAACCAAATGTTATTCAAGAACCTTTTGAAAGTAGTTTGATACCTATTTCAACCGTAGTTTCAAAAGACTAATCATCTGTGAATTATATTAAATATCTTGAAAGTTTTCGTAACTTAAAACTTTACGGAAAATTTGATGGTTGTACTAATGCAATGTCTTTTCGTACATGGTTACATCGGCTGGAGTCTCTGGCGATAATACACGATGATAATTGACCTCACTTCAATTGGAGGGGAATGCGTTGCTGACATCAACTGGAGCAACTGTATGAATCGGTGTACTTCCCGCTGCTGGTGGTTACTTTTCTGCTAACCGCGGGCTAGCTGTGAAACACGAGCCTGGTTACAACGGCCAAATGTCGAGATGAACAGAACAGAACATAAAGAAAATATTATGTTGGTATGTCTCATGGCAGAATAGAATATTAATAAAATACCATGTTGGTGTGTCCCATGGTAAAGAAATATAAATGATGGTAAGTCCCACGGAATATACGTATAAACTGGTGTCCGTAGATCTGGTTTTGTAAACAGCTGGCGCCTGGTGAGTCCGGTTCAGATTAATAACTTAATTATCAATTATTATATTTTTAAATTTATAGAATCAATGAGTATAAGAATATTATTATATTATGAGGACGTAATAAGCTGTCAGAACGTCCGATAGTAAAATTCATTTGTTCAAATTTGTGTAAAATTTATTTTTGTAAAGTCATATTTGTTTTTCTCTGAGAACAAGAATTCTCCACAATAAAATTAACGTTTCAGTAATTAAATTAATTTTTCTCTAAAAACACCAATATAAAACTGGTTTTTGGTTCAATAAATTGGTTTTTCTCTAAAAACACGAATTTTGATATTTGACCATAATTACAAATATTAGTTTTGACGACTAGTTTTTGGACATAAATTTCTAAGTTTGTAAAGTGATAGTAAAGTGATTTGGGAATAAAGATAAAATTACGAGGTCGTAAAATTGTAAATTAGGAAAGGCCGAGTGTTAGTGTTTCAAGTACTGCGTATCATTTAAATCAAGTCTTAACAGTATGTTTTAAAAGTAATATTAACGAAATCACTAAATACAGGGAACTCAATTATTCTATGGGAGTTGTAAGTTAGGCTGCAGTAACCTTTGTTCCTCCTGCCGCCTGGAGAGAAATTAATAAGAAAGGTTGCGTTACAGTTATCAGAATGAACTGTATTATCAATATTTTATATCATTGTTGTTTGATTTTTTGTTATTTAACAAATATTTAAAATCCTTTAATATTCTAATAGTAGATTCAAAGAATAAAATATACTTTATTCTTTCACACTTTGTGATCAGACCAACCAGCCTTTGAACCTACACCATTCTGTCGATGAATTCTCGTAAATCTTCATCTGTTCACCAAACCGTATAATAAGATGGAATAGCTTTTACAATCTGTTCATTAAAGTATTAAGTTACAAGCGAGTTTATGTGATGCATCAGTAAAAGCACATTACTACATAAGCAACTCAATCGGTGGCAACTTTAATAAAACTATTTTACGGATATAACTCGCGTTTAAATTACATTTTTTTTTTATTAAAACCCGACGTTTCGAGTGCTTTGCAGCAAACGTGTTTGCGGTAAGACGAGATGTTAGTGTCTGTCAGTTAGAACGGTTCCTGAGTTTACGAGCATAGAGTTCAGGATGCACACAAAACGCACTGACTGTATCTATGGGTCCCATCTCGGTCCAAATCCCACGTCGGTATTGTGTATACAGACGTGGGATTTAATAAAAAAATAAAAAAAAGTATTAAATTCCACATCCGTGAACATAAATCCAAACCCATAAAACTCAAAGTAAAACTATTTTTGACGGATTAAACTCGCGTATAATTCAATCTCGTCGGACAGACACATCTCGTTTACCCGTGAACACGATTGCGGCAAAGCATTCGAAACGTGGGGTTAAAATTAAAATGTAACTAAATTATATTCGATTTTAATCCGTAAAGAGTTTTTTTTTATTTCAAATGTTTACTCGTGAAAATCTAAGAAAATACCATAGTTATCAAGTTAAGGACAATGTACGTATGTTAATGTAATCTACATAAAAATATTGGATAAATGAACTGAATTTATACTAGTAGCCTCAAATGACCCCTGGCTGTTGAAATGCTGACCTTATTCAATGTCAGACATAAAATATAAGCAAATAGATCAGAATTATTCTAAGTATAAAAATTGCAACATATAAGTTATTATTTACATCTCTTCAACTGTCCGTGATATGAAAACATGTAGTTTTAGCTTTAAACGCAATTTTATTTATGTACAAATGATTTGGTTTTTATTGACGTACAACTGAAGCTTGAATAAATTATAAACATGTAGAAAATATTGAAACAGCAATAAAAGTGCAATATACGAGTTTAGTTCCTTACAAGTACTTTCATTATGTGATACTGTAATGTATTTACAATCTTTTAGTTAATTTACAATGTATATAACCTGAAAAGTTTAATTTGATCATAAATTGTTTGTTTTTTTTTAATCAGGTTAATCAAATGTTACTTATAAATAATACTTTAAAACAACAAAGTATTTTAACCTACAGTATAATAAATTTTTATTCCATTTTTTTTATAACAAACAAAGATGAACAATTATAAGGAGTTGTTTTGAATCAACGAAATCTCTAAGTACAAGGGAACTCAATTATTCAACGGGAGCTGTGACCCAGTCTGCAGTAACCTTTACTCCTCTCGTCTGCAGAGAGATTAAAAAAAAGTTCACGTTATAGACGCAGCACTCGATTTTATAAACTTTTGATTGTACGAGTTCTTATTCATCAAATATTTTTTATTGTTGTTGTGAATTACAAGCTATTAAAAAATTTTGAGATTGTTACAATTTATACACCATTTTTTAATGAAATGAGTACGGGGAATTGATGAAAAAATTAAATCTTTTATAATCATATTTAAATATTGAATCTTATGAAAAACAAGATGAATTTAGTTATATGATACTGAAAGAAATTACATTTACCACAAGAGGCGCATAATTTAATAATTTATGGTATTTGAAATACCATTTGATTGAAGCGAATTGCCAAATATCTTACCACTTTAGAACCCTTATTATTTGCGCCAACTTTCAAAGTTACTCGCTCAACTTGCCTAGTATTTTTTTTAGTTTGCTTGGTTAGAACTGTTCTATATTGGTTTTACAAACAGTTCCGTTTACTTTCGAGCTAGAGTAAATGGTTAAAAATAACTCTAATTTTAGTTTTTTAAAAAAACGAATCCCTACAGCTATTATTCTGCCGAATTTTAATATGGTCATAGGTAGGTCATCTCTGCTCGTCAAATACAGGTCTCATTGTGCAAACATTTCTTCAATTGTAATATATCTTTTTACTTCACTGAATTTTACAATTTTGTCCAACTTTATGATTTTTGGAAACGCAATCTTCTTGTGAAAGTAAGTTATTTATTTCAGTTGCAGTGATATTGAACTCACAGTATTTGTTTTGTTAATTTAAAATGATAAAATAGTTATAATTTCCCAGTTAATTACATAATATTGTTATTAACGGTTATTAAATAGAAATTATTTTTATATAATGCTATATACATTATAAAATAGATCAAGATTATAATGTTTAGAAATAGAAAAGGATCACAAGGTATGTAATTACTTTTGCAAGAAATCTCTATAATCACACTGTTAAATAGTATTAAAAATTCGCCTTCAAGAGACTGTATTTTAAGAATTACCTTTGTTTTACAGAACTTAATGGTATATTGATACGAAAAATGAAAGTTATATTCTTTTTATTACTATTTGATTACCAAAATGTATTATCAAAAGCGTCTGTCGCTTCTTTATCATATATATTAAGGTGACTGATTCTTTCGTGACATTGAATCGTCATGATCATTGATCATGCTTGCTATAATAATTAAATTAAACAAAAAAATATTATTATAATTAAAATAAGTTATATTAATTTTATCAAATATTGGAATGATACTGTTTAAGTATAAGTCAAGATTATAATATACTGTACATTATTATTTATATTACCTAATATTGATGTATAAAAAGTAATCTTACCAACAATAACATGCGTAATATATTTAGTGTTTAAAAGAAAATATATTTCCAACAACCCCTAACAGAAGGGTAGAGTATGGACTGTTTCAAACCCTTGTCTTTAAAAGTACGGGAAAATAAAAGTAGAATACAAAAATGTGAAAATACGAAATAGAATTGAACTCTCTGGTAATGAGCAGTACTGTTTTGTAATTTTTTTTTTTTAAACCACAATAGGTAAGCGTTTGACTACAGCTCGCCTGATGTTAAGCATAGGCTGTAGTCTAAAGTGTGGCACGCTTACCTAGTAAATACCTATTAACTTTCGATTTGAAGACCCCCAGATTGTAACAATCAGGAAACACCGACTCCGGCAGAGAATTCCAAATTTTCGCCGTCCGCACAAGGAATGTGGAAGCAAAACGCTTTGTACGGGACTTTGGAACCTCAACCGTAAATTGGTGTTTCCTATTTGAGCTTCTCGTCGTTCGGTGACTGAAAGGAGCTGGGTGTATCAAGTTGTGCAGCTCTGTTGCACACTCTCCGAAATGTATCCGATAAAAGACCGACAAACTAGCCACCTTGCGGCGATGGTCCAAACTTTGGAGTTTTGCCTTGGCAAAGGTGGTATCACCTACGAGCCTCCTAGCCCGTCCCTCAATTGATTCCAACGCCTCTAGCTGGTATTTTGCCGATCCATCCCAAAGATGCGAGCAGTACTCCATGCACGACCGAACTTGTGCTTTATAAAGTGTGAGCAACTGTTCCGGCTTGAAGTACCGACGCACCTTCCAGAGAACACCAAGCTTTTTAGCAGCTAATTGAGCCTTAGACTCAATATAGGAACCAAAGTTGAGAGACGAGTTTAGCCTGACACCAAGAAGGTCCAGGTGGTTCGCAATCTTCACGGGTACATTTCGAAAAGTAGGGGCCAGATGGAATGGCCCCAAAGTATACTCAAAGTATGTCTCTTTATCTGTACTATGTTGTACACCTTCTATGAATAGGTACTAAAAATGTTCCATAATACATAGTGCATTTATTTCTTAAAGATATATTTAAGTAGAATGAATTGTATTTAAAGTCATAATTTAAATAGTTTTTAACGCACTTACTTTAATTTATTATTTATTTATTTCAAACGAAGTTTAAGGTATTTTGTCATAATCATATGTATGGGAAAAGGAGATGTAAAATTGTTATGTATATTAGATGTATAAATATTAAGTAAAGTGTTATTATACTTATCAGACTATAAAACCATTACAAAATTTCATTAAAGTTAGTGAAGTATTTGGAATGAAATATACTTGTACATACCACTTTTATTGCTGTTTCAATATTATATACATATATATATATATATATATATATATATATATATATATATATATTGTTCAAGGTTCTGTTATTCTCCAATGCAATCCAAATATTTTATTCATCGATGTGCAAGTAAAGCCAAAAGTAGGTACGAGTCTGATATCACGAACAATTGAAAAACATCCTTTAAGTTATTTGATAGTTACTATACATTTCATTTATTTAGGTTATATTAGTTAGGCGTAACGGATATTTAGAACGTTTAAAAGCTGTCATGTTAGATTATGATTATAGATTACAATTAGATCATCGATGGACTTAAATTTGTCATGTAATAAGATCTATCTATAGCTACAGGCACTCAGGTCTGTACACAAATTTCAGTCGATGACACATAAAAGTCCATTAGGCTCAAGAGACGGTGCAATACTATATCAAAGGTCACGTCACGTCACATTTTATATAATATTCGACTATATAATACAATTATTACAATATTATTATTATAATTATTAAAATTATTACATAACAATAAAACCGGAATGTAACTATAGTCTTTTTGTGGTTTTAATATCGTACGTTGGCTTAATATCTTTTATGGCGAAAATGAAGATAACAGAAAACGTGTAAAAATGTATGGGGAAAATAATGTATTATACAATTAAATATACGTATATTACATGTTATATTCCTCAAATTAGAGATATTCTCAGTTAAACAAACTAAGGCCTTTATAAGGGAGCCAACTTTTGTTGGCTTCTTCTTGAACACTTTTGGTAAAGAAAGTTGCCACCGCTATAACCTTGCTTAAATAGTAATTATTACATATTGTAATGATTACTATAAAAGCAAGCAAGCACTTCATTTTAAATCCTGTGTAAAAATGAAATATAAGAATTTGACAGATTGTAATAACTGCTTTTTATTATTTTTAATGTACTATAAGGTTTGGTGTTCAGGCAAATATTTACGATCCATCATCACACAAGATCCAGATTCAAGCGATTATTGTATTGTCTTTTATGGAGCTGAGCGAAGCGAAGCTCTTTACTACTCAAATTTTCAACTCTTTGTTACGCTACTCCTCCTTGAATTTACGAGCTACACGCACGACATTTTGCACACATGCGCATAATAAGCAAAACTCGGTCTGGATTGAAAATCAGCCGAATCATAATTGTAGTTTTCGAAATAATTGATAAAATGTGTCCAATATAGTTAACGTATAGAACGTTTTTCTTTCGCGCGCGCTGAGTTATGCTTCTTTATGAAACTTATGCAATCATAATTTTTATTCATAAAAAAATACACAAATCATAATTTTAATCCATTAATAAATATCAATATTTAACTCTAGACATTGATGCGCTCGACTGTGTCGCGAGGCTGACCCCGCTTGTGTGGACCTAGTATTTTTAAATCCTAGATCTACTTCATGAGTCAGTATAATATGATAAATCCATTGATTTATATTACCGCATTCTAATACGAGATGGTATAATTTCATATTTAGTATATTTTCTCATACTGAGGTTTAGTGCAGCAATGTTTTATATCTTTTACATGAAATAGGTATTTTTTTTTATTTTCATTTTTCAAACCTCATTTGGTTTAATGTTTTTTTTTAATTATACACTTGTTTTACTTTCAGGGAATCTATTTTTATCATAATATTCGTTTCTAAGATTCTTCCATTATATTTGTATGCTAATTTCAATAATTTATGTCACTCTTTTATTGTGTATTAAGAGTGCTGTGAAAGTCAAATCCTAATGTAAAAAATAGCCTTGTGAAAGTTCGAAAAGCTGGTGGTGGTGAACGATCTATCCATCTATTGATACTAACGGCAAAAACGGTGAAGCTACTAAAATGCAGGAAAAATACAAAAGTCAAAGTGGTGCTAAGGAAAAGCCAGCGTCGGTAATATATTTAGATTTCACTTTGGCGATGGAATTAACGAGGGTTAAAGGTATGAGAATATTAAACAAGGTAAGCTATTGAACGCAAATTATGAAGACACCATTGTCAACCGGATGGGTTTTGGCATTTGTAGTTAGAGGTAATAAGAAGAATGAGTATGAATAAGGACAGTAAGGATTTCATTGAGGATTTAATTTATTATTATTATTAATTAATTGATACAGTTACGTTTTTTTATTACAGTTTTATGACTATTTCAACCCCTATTTTTTAATGCATGGTAGATATTTGTATTGTACAACGATATAGAGCATTTTGTCGGACTAGTTTCGAACCCATTAGGGGTCATTATTCCTGAGCTCTAAGCATGGCGGAGTCACGCCGCGATTCCGCCATGCTATGCCATATATAGTAATAACGGGAGTAAAACCGGATAATTATATTAAATAGTAATCATGATATAGAGTAATACCGATTTATTTATCATTGGAGTTATATAATATGCAGGTCGAATTGAATATTTATGTATTCCTCAAAACACAAGTTATAGACAAGTTGCTAAAGCTTAAATTACTTCAAGTCGACGCCTCGTATTAAATGTCCGTACACCACCTCGTTATCTTTCATCCGCCTGTCAGTCATTTGAACACAACAAACTCCAGCATACTACCACTGACACTTCATTAATGACTTTAAACTTCGACATAACCAAGTTGTCGCTATAATATAACAGCAACTTGAATTTTAAAACTTTGCTTCTTTGAGTGTTTACAATGTTTCAGTTTAAAGATTATATATTTTATGAAGCAACATTATACTTTATCGAAGTTTTTTTAAAAAGACGCTATAGAAGAGAAAAGACGAAAGCTTTTATTATTTATGACCTCTATATTTTAGTCGATGTAGAAAAGATCGAACCCAAGCTTAAGGTGGATTATCACCGTCACTTTAAAAGTATCATTACACAGGTTTATGATAATATTTAATATGCTAAGTGTCACAACTCTCCACCTAAAAAATGTTAGGAGTAGCCTTGAAAGTGCAAAAACTTGTTTAATTTTACGACCTTCCAAAATATATATAATTTTTGGGACCTTAAAGTGTTAAAGTAGTGGTATAATATTAATATCATACATATCAAATAACAAAAGCAATATCAAACAGAAATAATACTGTTATTGAATTGTTAGTGTCCTTATTTTGCCAGTTTATTCTCATACAGTATTCATAAATTGATCTAATCATTTGTGTTTAATATGTAACTGAAGATGGTAAAGTCTAGGAACTGAAAATATATATTTAATAAAACACAATAAAAAATTATTAAACTTACTGATTTTCCTGATCCGATCCATTCGTACTAATAAAAAATAGTCATTCAAAACTTGAATATGTTCTATTATATTATTATACCCTTGAATCTTGTCTCTTTTACTTATCAGATTTCTTCAACACAATCAATATTATTAAATTTACAAATTATTTTTACTTACATACATAATATATGATAATAATTTAATTATTTAAAATATATGAAATATAAAAAACCTTAATATATAGAATTATGATTTCGAAACAATTCAGTGAAAATCAACCTGTTACATACTTCAATGTTCTTAAAGTTGGAATGATTTTGCCAGATTTGAATGTCCTATCAAAGGAATAAAACGGACATCTGACTGAAAAAATTATATAAACGGACAAACATTTCCAACTATTGTCAGCTCATATATATATAGTGATATATATAAAATGGTTTAATTCATATAGAAACAAAATTAAATTCTTTTGCAACATTTTAAAACACTAATACATATATTTTTTATTTAATGAAACAAATATTAATAATGGAATATCAAAACTATATTATCTGATAAATACGCTTATAGTAGGTACACGCAAAAATATTTTTGATTCTTACGTGAATAGGAACTGAAAATTTAATTAAGATGAGATCTAAACAGGACAAGATATGATCCATTAAAAATCACGCATTTCAGAGGAAAATCTGCATTGCAAATTAAGTGAGTTTCTGTCGGTTGGCTGGAAATGTCGGGGAACTTAGAAAAGGCAGTAACGAAGCACATATTGTACTACTTTTAGCGAGACTCGTCTTCATTATAGAAATATATTTCATTTCTTCTATGAAATATCATTTTGTTTGTATTTATTAAAATTCTAGTTGTTATTATTTGAAGTTTCAAGCAACCCGCATTAATATCAATTAATTCATAAAACCAGAATAATTTGAATTTTTTGTATTTTAATCGATTAATTGTGAGAGCCAATACCTGACAGCTGACTTGTTGCAAGTCTTGAGTATGTAAGGCAACAGCTGCGAAAGCGTTCTGCCATAAACGAATATACTCTTCTACTGCTCCTTGCTAGTGCTTTTTTTCCTAAAAGCAAAGTATTAACATTATACATACAAAACTACCATCTGGATATTTCGATTTCGATATTTACATGAATTTTCCATCTACACAACCATATAATAATAACATATTTTACTAAAAGAATAGATGTATTAAGTATTTTAAATCACTTAATACCTGAGATAAATCAGTTAGCGAGTTACTGATTTTTTTTAATATGTATCTTTTTCCTTAGTTTCTTTATCGATATCTCTATTGCCAATTTTTATTTAACTTTGCAGAATTTCTCGCCAGTATTCCAGTTTCAACCTAAAAACTACAATAAATTTTATTCACAATGAAAGCTAAACATAAAAAGCTTCGTCTACCTTAAAGGTTGATAAATTTGCTCTTTGGATTTAGTAGAGGCGACTGTAAGTGCGAAGTGAATTGATTTTCCCACAAAGTGAAAATATCACCGAGCAATTGTTTGACTTATAATATAAATTCAAAGCACTTTATATATTTTTAATTCTAAAATATTGCGCATATGATATTTTAAATGGTTTAATGGTTTTTATATGTGATCGGATACAAAAATAGTTTAAGATCATTAGGAGTGTCTTGAATTTTAATGTATTTTATTATAAGTATAATTCATCCTCAACACGATATAATATAATGTACCTTTTAAACCTTTTTTGATAATCATTTTTAAAAAATATTCATAAAGGATTCTATAATTGAAAGTTATCTGCACTCTAATATAGTCAGTTTCAGATGTTTTAGATTGTTTCAATTCATTACTTTGTTTAATATATGTTTTTTATTATTTTGGTATATGTATTTTTTATTTTTTTATGTTTTTATAAAGTATATATTTCTGTCATCCAAATAAAATTATTTGCTTTCTTATATATTATTTTTCCTACTTGGCAAAGTAACTAAGTATCTTATAATGATATAAGGAAAAAGTAATAAAATTGTATTAAATTCGCTTCGATATAATGATCGTTTACTTGGAGTTAAGTCTAAAAATCATAATATTTTTTTTTTGTTCACAGCTTGTGAAAAGAATTATTTCTTTTATTAACACAATGATTATTTTCAATTACAAAATTCCAAAAATATATTTAATGGAGAAAGGCCAAATTGGTAGTCATCCAATTTAGATAATTAGGTTGAAAAAGTACCGACATTTTCAGATATTGAACAATCTTTTCGTAGAAAGCTTTACTGTCACTTTCAACTAAGGTTTCGTGTCTTATAAATAAAACATTAGGGCAAATAGATCTGAATAACACGTAACATTGAGTGAATTTATCCTATTTTCTTTAGCAAATAAAACCCTTCAAAATGCCGCAGTCCTTTAACATGCTTAAAATATCCCTATAACAATTTACGTAAAGGTTGTTTCATTGTTACATTGACATGAATGTTTAATATAAACATAAAATTTCCTATCCCCATGTTAGGCTTACTACCCTTTTTAATTAAAACTTATTTGCTCTGATTTTTAAAAACACTAGATTGTAATATCAGGAACCAGCGACCCCGGCAGAGTTCCAAAGTGTCGCCATTGTTACAAGGAAAGTGGAAGAGAAACACTTTCTACGACTTTTTAGCACTTCAAGCTTGATTCAATGGTTTCCTGAACTTTTCCTGAGCTTCTAGGTATTTGGTCGTGTCAAGGAGCCCGTAGATTCAGATTATTTAGTTCTGCTGTGCGCTCTTTGAAATATTTCATACAATCTATTGTTCCAGACTTTAGAGTTTTGCTTCACCTACGACTTTCTTACTCGTAGCTCATCGCTTAATCGACTTTAAATGTAGCCGATATTTTGCCGTAATCTATTCACAACTTGTTTTTTATAAAGCCTCTGTTCAGACTTCAAGTATCAATACATCTTTTAGAGAATATTTTTTTTTTTCCAGCTGGTTTAGCTATAGACTCAGTGTAGGAACCGAAATTGAGTCCAGTTTAGGCTGACACTAAGAAGCTCCAAGTGGTTTGTGATCTTTAAGAATACATTTTAAAACTTGTCTTGAGGTTTGAACACATATCTAAACTATTATAACGGACTTAAGACGGAGATAATTTATTTTGAAGAAAGTCAATATTTCAAGGAAAGTTTTTTATAAGAGTATCAAATCTCAAGATCTTAGAAATATGGAGAGAAACCGTCAATGCTTCTCTAAACTTCTGCTTCATTCCCAATCACCAGACAGGTCCCCAGTTGATCCATTAAAATTGTAAAACATTGTATTGTAAAACATTTAAATCAAAGTATGCCAGAAGCTTTAAGAATGCGTTCTTTACTATTACAAGAACCTATATAGTCTGTATGGAAGTGATATAGTCTTGTAGTTAGCAAGATTGTACGTTAGCACGCTATCAAAAACTCGGCATTTTTCTAGCCCCAAAGAGAGACCAAAGAGCCATTTAGAAGAAAAAACTCAGAAACACGTTTTCAGATTGAGTAATCTCAATATCCATGTATCTTTCTAGTATGTCACTTTTTCTGTTTATTTATTTGCTATCTAGATTATAGGGCTTGTTTGAATAGAAAAAATATAATTGAATTTGTATATTATTCTCAGAGTTATCAATTCAATACATAATATTGGAAACAATTTATTAAATAGCTTATATAAACCAATTAATAGTTTCATATTCCAAAAACACTGTACATGAGTTGATAAAAGTTTATCTGAAAGTTATAAAATAAAATGTATTGACGAAAGATTTAATATTGTTGTATTAACTTTTTAAACAAATACTAAATTTTTGTCAGCTCTTACTAAAGTACTTACCATAACAAAATTAATAACCAATGTTGTTGTAAAGTTAGCTAGCGTAAATTTACGCTGTAAAATATATATCCAAGCATCATTTGAAGTTCCCACATTTCCATTAAACTTAATGAATTTTCCCACGAAAATAGAGTGCCGAATAAACTGCATTTAAAGTTTGTCTAGATCGTAAATCTCATAAGTTTTATCCATATATTAAAAATTTAATTAAAGACTAATGCATTTACGCAATAATACATAAATACTTTGTACAAAAACTTTGTAATACTTCTACAAGATTTTTCCATTTTAATAGAAATTTAAATGCATCTGATACATTCATTAAATCCGATTTACTTTTACAGTAATTATTCAAGCATTGTAATAGATAAATTAAAAATAAATAATGTTCAAACCCTTAAAGCAAAGTAAGGTTATAAAAATGGAAATATTTAAGGTTCAATAAACTATTATTAATTATTATTAAAGTTGTGAATATTAACACAAACAACGTTCAACAAAACCATTGAGAATATAAATTATAATCTAAAAGTTTGAACTATTAACATAACAAAAATACACAAATCATCAATTACAAAGAGCCGCCTTATTGTTTAAGAGCAATCTCTGCCAGGCAATCTTTGAGTAAAAGACGAGAAGTATAACCGTGGATTTAGGAAGACCCATTAAAAGCAATTAAAACTATACACACACAGACAATATTATATATTTATAATAATACAGTAGGGGAAAAAATTTGAGAACATAAGTGAAGAGCATTCCTGTGAAGGTGATTTGGGAGTCACTTGAGTTTCATGCGAAATAGGAGACGGTCATATTTTATATTATAATTAGTATTACCTACGTTATAAATATTAACTAGCGAACTCACAAGGGTAATAAAGAGATAAGAAGTATCATTAACATGATATTATGAACACAAGCAAGGTCTCGAACAATGAAATATGATGCCATTGTGAACAATTATGAAATTAACAAAGAAGGTAGCAAATGTAGGTATAATATATAAAATTGTATTTCTATACAACTTACAAATTCAGGCTCGATTAGCGTAACTTTACTCATTAACTTCGAAATGAACATACAACACATTAAAAGTTATAAGGCCAGTTACCTTTAAAATTATAATAAAGAAAGAATAACCAACAAAAAATGTATAAATAACTAGTAGCGATTGAGTAAAATGAATGTCATGCTATGGCAATGTAAAATAAAATATATCTTTGCAAAATGCCACACGAAAATTGATAAATGAATACGTGTATCTTATAAAAGGATTATACATTTTTAAATTCATCTTACAAAGCCCCAACAATGGCGTTTCAATTCGCTTGACATTCAGAGAAACATTTATTAAATAATTAAATGTTACAACAGAAAACATATCAACTCTTTAAATACAGTATTGATTCAAATTTCCTTTAAGTAAAGCCAGAGTGGCAGCGGTTGGAGAAAACAAAGATTTAATTGTTGTTAATAGAATATAGGCAAAGATAGATTCAAAAGCCGTTGAAACCTCAAAATCAGATCTAATATATTATATAATATATTTAATTTTATTTAAAGTCTATTCTATGACATTTAGCTTATACAGTTTCTTCGTTAATAACTTTCTATGTTGTTTTTATTTTATTATTCTATACTATAGCCTATTTTAAACTTACAAAATTGAGATTTTGCTGGTTTACAATCTCTTTGTAAAAGATTTATAAAATACTTTTACATATTTTCTAAACTATTACAAATTAATGATAGTGAAGTCTCCTTCACTAGCTTTCCGTGTTTAATATATTTCTTCTCTTTTCTGCTGATTCCCACTCAAAAATTCAACTGCATAAGTAACGATCAGTAATTTAGAAGTAAATACCGAATTGAATAATCTAATTTAAATTTTAAAAATCATTGCATATAATATGAGGGTTTTATTTTTCAAATAAACGTAAATAGGAAAGCAATTTTTTTTTTATTTCATGTATTCATTCTGTAGTTATGGATACAAAGGTTTTTTTTTTTAATTGCAAATTTAACTAAATAAATTGATTACTGTGGTCAGAATCTAGTCTCGTATATAAAGTCTAGTATATAAATATATATATATATATATATATATACTGAAGATGATATGACTATGTCTTTATGAATACAAATCGAAAGACTGTTCCACTTAAAATTTTAAACCTAACCCTGGGAGAACTTGGCAACCAGGCAAACTGTTAATGGGGCACTAAAAATGACACACAATTGAATGTCACTGAACTTGGCACAAGTGTGTCGTATAGACGGGTTGTTAATTTTTAAGCTGCATATTAAATAGTTATATCGAAAGAAATAAACAAAAAATATAATTATTCCATTTTAGTTTTACTATTAAATTTAAAAATTAGGTATAATATGCTATTATTTACTATAAATGATTTATTTTTCCAATTTTCAGGTCGAGGATATTTTAAAATATTTCATTTTTTTTTTCTAAACTTCAGTAATATTTTAAAATTATTCATTGAGATGCTCTATTTCATATTTTGATTTTTATAAAACAACATAAAAGAAACTAAATTAAATATAAATGAATACAAAAAGTCTAAGCTCGCAAGGCTTTGTTGGCACAATATTGTACCAGAGACTTGTATTAAATAAAAATAACAGTTTTAAAACGCAATTAGCAACTTCTTGGTCTATAAAAGTCGAATTCATATCATGAACAAACACAAACAAAAATACGTAGAAGAGTAAAGAAATATGGGTACAAGAGGAACACGAAAATAAACCTAATTTTTACGAATAATACAAAATCTTTCTACAAAAATGATATGCTGAAACTTTTGTTAATATAATTTATTAACTCTGAAAAAATATTGATATTTAGGTGAATTAATCAAGAAAATAGTATTTTCAGTTTTTTGTAAAAAAAATATTGTTAATTTTCCTTTGATAAGAGGTATACACTTGAAAGAGACAATATAATTGACAGAAAATATAAAAACTAAACCAGAAGCGAAAGGAAGGCTAATACAATCTGTTTATATTTATTTTAACAAGAAGCAATAGTCGTTCCAAGTTCAAAGCAAAATATAATATCGTTAATTCTTAGAAATATTTTTTTCTAAGGCGTAGGAAGGAGAAAAATAAACATCTTAAAATTAATGAGGAAAGAGTTCATAGTAATACAGACTTTTTAACAATCTATACATATTATAAAAATCTGTCTGTTTGTCTTTTTATATGAACGTGATAAACTATAACACCACACAGGTTATTTCTACCGTTTTCACTAATATAAAGGATGATTTCTGTGGAAAGGGACGGAAAGGGACTGAAAAATCTGCCTGTAAATAAGTATTAGAGCTTGGAGTATGGCGGAATCTGCCGAAACTAGTCCCATGAATACCGATAGTATTTACATGAGTAGAGCCGAATTATTATATATAATATAAATATTTAATATAAAACTGTTCATATATAAAATTATTATTCTTTCTAAATTTTTATAACCAAAACTTATAACAAATGTCTTTTTATATCAAAGCATGTTAGCCTTTGTAAACTGTTTAGACGTTTATAATCTGATGAGGCTTTTATTCTCTTTGTTGTGTATTCATTGCTTAGCTGAATACACGACAAGTGGAAACTTATGAAATACCTAGCGTAGTTTTTTAATACACATACCAACCAAAACATTAACTGATTAAATATGTGTCACTGTGTTTTAAATATTTTCGATTTCGATTAGTTATTTTTATATCGTGAATATACATTAACTACATATATGCCACATAAATATTTTCCTGTATCTGAATGTGTCGTGTGGTTTGCATAATATCTAATCGTTGTGAAGACTCGATGTTTATTGTGGTTTTTTTTATTCATTAGATAAATGAAAAAAAAAAGATTAACGTAACAAATATAAAAAAAAAACAAACATAAATATTAACTTAATATTTTTAGCTGAACCTTCAAAACTTTTCTTACTCTTAGCAATATCTCTTTATCATTGGTATTTTAATAAGTTACAAAATTAATATATAGTTATAAATTATTCAATATTTTTATAAAAAGAAAAGAAATATTAACAAAATCATAATATTAGTCGTAATTACAAAAATATAAACAATAAGTGGGTATTATAAAAATAAAAGTGTTGAAATATTTTTAACAAAGTCTAAGCATGACCGCTACGAAGCAACAGAGCTAATAGCGTGGTACACAGGCTTTTTATCGTTTTATTGGCATTGGTTTTCGTCATTCTGCCGTAAATAACAACACCTCTAACTCGGCCTCTCCTGACGTATAGACGCCCCCGTCTACCATAGACTTTTTTTGTCAATCTATTTTTAGCCGTTTGAGTATCACAGGCAGATAGATCTTAAATTGGATTTTGGTCTCTAGCTAGAACGCATAACATTTTTGTACAACTTTACTCAATAATAAGAGCCTAACTTTTCAAACATACTGCATTCGCAACAGCTTTGCAATCATTGGCATGCACCTCTAACTATATATTATTATTATTATTATTATTTTAATAAGTTATAAAAAATTTTATATATTTTTTTTATGTACACATGTTCAAATATGAAGTGAACAACCACTCTGTTATTGCATGTTAAGTTAGCCTTTACTTGGGATATAATTTGTATCTTCTATTGAAATTTTATAATGATGCTGAATGTTTTTTACATTGTATATTACGTTTGCTTCCTATTAAAATAAATATAATAAATTAAAAGAATTGAATTGATAGTGGTTGTAACAAAATTAATAGGTTACATATACTTTCTAGCTAAACTACCACTTGTATCAGCGGTGGTATCTTTAAAATCATATTACGGTTACGTAGCATCAATCCTAATATATTGTCTTCTTGTATGGGAAAATTCTCAGTATTTAAAGTAAGGATTTGGTGTTTTGCAATAAAAATGTATCCCTTTAGTGGAGCTGCTCTAGAGGTATCTCAACTATTGCGTCGATATACATATTTTAAAAGGACTATGTATAATAAGTTCCCTGAAAATTTAAAGTTAGTATTTCTTGTTTAAACGAAGATTAAAAATTGGTCGAAACTTTTAAATGAATGTATGACTCCCATCTTTTTGATCTCATTAATTATTTCACTTGAATTTTTTTTCTGCAGCATTCTAGTTCTCTTATGTACATTCTCGAAATCATTAATAATATTTCGATACAGGTCTTATATATCTTAGATGATACCGCTTTGTGAAGCATCAGCTGGTTTAATTTAAAATATCTAGAAAAAATGTTATGGTTACTATGTTTATTATTATGGAGTAATTACTAAATAGTAATTTATAAATGATTTCTCTATTTACGCTTCTATATCTATGTTATATTATCAACATGAAATAGTAGCATTAGTAATTAATTTGTCTATCTACTATTTCCACACAACATACATTGTCAATTGAAGTGTCGACTTTATACATAATTAAAAATGAAATAAAATTTGAAATTGTCTATAAACATGTCGCCATGTTATGTTTATTTCAAGTGTCGGTAAAAGAAGAATTTACTAATTTAATAAATGTTAGATCTTTAATAGATGTACAAGTGAAAAACTTCAGTAGCTAATTTACGCACAGACTCCGTCTCGATAAAAATGATTATATATGGAATACTTAAATGAAGGGAGTAATGACACAGTTGCTCAGTTAGTAGAGTGATGATAACGTTACCAAAGAGGTCACAGGTTTGAGTTTTTCACAGGTCATGTTTGTTGACGTTTTCATTTTATATTTATAACTTTTTAATACCATTATATATTTATGTCTATATGTATATTTAACAAGCGGTTTGGTTTATTGATATAAGAATATTAATCAATCATATAGTAAGTAAATGCCAATTAACTTTATGAAAAGTAACATTTATATATTTTTTTATAAAATGTATTCTTTTTAAATTTTAAATAAATGAAAAAAAAAACTAACTAATCTTTGTCACGAAAAAAAGTTTGATTTGAAAATTCTTAATTGAAATGAACGATACTGGAAATAAAATCTGCAAATGTTATAATTAAAATTGACTGTTAATTAACTCTGAATAAAGAATATCTATTTTTTGGTGGTCTGTGTAATAAAAAAGCAAAGTGTAACAGCGTCAGTGTTTTTTTTGCACTACTGACAATATGAACCCCGAGAGTAAAATATGAGGGCCCTATCGCTACGTCATCGCTGACACGGTCATACATCAGTAACATTATACGTGAAAAATGATAAAGTTCAACGATTGTACACAAATTAGTATATTATGCTTTTGTTCAATATACCTTTATTATATTCCATTGCATCGTGTAGTCAATGCTTATACAATAATGTGTAATCCTAGAATATAACAATTAGATATCCGATAGCCTTGTTTGTTGAACTTGTTTTTCTATAATATTTAATTATAGTTTTATTTATTATATTCACTCTTGTCTTCAACCTCGAACATGTTTCGCATATCTTGTAAATTAGTAATTATTGATTACAATTACATTATAAGTTCATTCGTGTTATTTTGGGTCATCTGATTGTGAACGACATAATTTTAATATAATATATTAAAATATTTATTTAATTTTTGATTCAGCCTTTATTGATTATTGCAGACCTTCTCTTTCTTTTTGGAACTATGCAATCAAAGTCGGTCGTATAATTATTGCAATGAATCCTTTTTTTAAAATATTACAATAAGTTTGACACTGACTAACATAAAATGTGTATTTATTATATATTTTAGTAAAAAAGATCATATTAGTGTTTAAAATAAAACAATCCTGTTATTGTTCGCTCATTTTATGTCTCGATTAGACTACCACTCTCCTTACTGTAAACATTTCCTTAAATACTTCTGGAACACTTTCGAAAGAAGTGTTTTTATTGCACCTTTAGAATTCTTTTGCATTATATTGCGGGCAATGGACGTTGAAATATTTAAATATGCTATGCTCCATTAAAGTTAAAAATAATAACAGTTAAAATAACAAAACTACTAAACAATAATTCTCCCATTAAGGCTAATGGGAGAATTATTATATTATAATTATGCCGTACTCTTTTTATCATATTAAAAATATTATTCAATTAAAATTATTTTTTACGGATTAAAACTCGCGTATAATTTGGTTACATTTTAATTTTAACCCGACGTTTCAAATGCTTTGCAGCAATCGTGTTCACAGGTAGACGAGACACACATTTCAAATAAAACTGTCGTGTACCCGTAAAAAATAGTTTTATTTTTTACTCGTGAAAATCTAAGAAAATGCTATCTTATTCAATGCTATTTTATTTTTATTTGGGAATAATTATATATATATTTTTTCCTATTTCTGCAACCTTATATTAGCTATCGATACATATTAAAACATTAAACACGCGACAATCGAGCTTGCCTCTATGAAAAACTCTTAATCGGCAAATTATAACTCGCAAATTAATTAACAAACAAAACAACTTCTATTGCTTTTTTTATTTTTTTTTATGTAGTTTATGATAGGATTTTAAAAAATTTAAAAATTCGAAATTTTTTTTCCATTTTTCGGTAACTTCGGCGGCCGATCTGACCACCTTCCCGTTGGACAATCAACATAATTTTGAAAAGTGAATCTTACATTTAGATGCTGATTCCAAATATATCTTTAGTTTTTCAAAATTCGAAAAATAAAATTCGACACACACACAGACACATAGACACACAGACACACAGTAACACAGACACACAGACGCACAGACACACAGACACACAGACACACAGACACACAGACACACATACACACAGACAGATCGGAAGGAAAAACTGAGTTTTTCGAAAATGAAGCCTCACGGCCTCGTCTCTCTGTTTGTTTTAACGTCCGTCTTTGTACCATAAATTTTATCTTTTCTTTCATTACTTGTTTCTTTTGATTGAGTATTTCCTGGTGTGTCTCATTGCTTTAATATAAAATTATATTGTTATTCTGTGATCACAAAGTGTGGATAAATTAAGTATATTTTTCACATAGACTGTGCAGATATCAAGCTTCTAAGGTTTTACGTGCACTGTAACAGATTGGTTGGATTTGTGAGGAACATTTCTAGGTTAATACAAAAGGATTTCATGGATATTAGAATACTAATCCTTGAAATAATGGGTAAGTGTTATTGCTTTAGTATTTATTCCAAAGAAAGTTCTTATTTATATTAAGATTAAATTTTTAAATGGTTGTAACGGTTTTAAATAGTTCACTAATTTCCCGTTACACGTTAAATGAACATTTATTGTATTACTTCAGCGATATTAATTTAAAAATTGCCAAAAAAAAAATACAAAAATAAGGTTATTAAATATAGGGAGGAGACTATAACGTGACCATTGGTATTAAACTCTTTTGCAGACCGCAGGAGGAATAAAAGTTACTGCGGCCTAAGTAAAAGCTCGCGTTATATAATTGAGTTCCACTGTACTTAGTGATTTTATATTCAAGACTACTCTTGAAATAATTGATCTGTAACAGGCTTTAAGTGTCAACCTAAATAGATTTAATAAGTTATATATTTTCATGTGAATAATAATAATAATAATAATAATTTAATGCTTATGGAGAATTGATTGATTGATTGTGGAGGCTTTCTAGAAGTGATTAAAAAATAATAATAATTTTTACCAAACACGTATACATTTATCAATTTTCGTGTGACATTTTGTAGACATACATTTATTTTACGTTACCGGTAGCGTGACATTAATTTTATTTATTGGCCTCACCAATAACCACATTTTTTGGTTATTCCTTCATAAATTATTATTGTTTGTTTATTAAGTTTGTTTACTAAGTTTTTGCATTAAACTTTAAAATATATTTCAAAATAACAATTAATTGGTAAAGTTACACTAATTGAATCTGAAATTGAATCTATGTTTATATTATGTATTGAAGAAAATAGATTTACACTTACATTAACAACCTTTTTGTAGTGACATTATAAAAAGGTATGTTCACTGTGGCATCACCATCATGTGGCATTGTTTCAGACTTAACTTATCTTCATAATATTATATACGCAACTCTGAAAACTTTAACGTTAGAAAATGTATATTAATGATACTTCTTATTTCATTACAAGTCTAATTAATGTTTCCCAACTTATAATTTATCATGTGGGTACAGTTAAAGTTTGAAATTATAATTTATGTTATGAATGAGTAAGTTTTGTCGAGCGTTGTTTGTAGTTTCATTGTAATAAACTTTGCAAATAAAATATTATTAAATAGCAGTTTACTGAAGCAAATATATTTCTATAATCTTATTTTGCTGAAAGGTTTGAATATAATAACTTTTATGTATTATTTTGAATTTATTTTATTTATTATTATACACTTTATTATATTTTAAAAAATCAGGAAATGGGTTTTAATAAATATACCGATGAATTTATATTAAAATTAAACAATTCTTTAGTATAATTTGAAACAAATATTTTTATTACTTTTGTGACTCGAGAGTAATCAAAAACATATGTCATTAAAAATAAATATATTATAATCAAATTTTCTAATATTTTTACAAGTTTTCAATATGTGTGAACGAGAACAAAATTTCGTGAAATCTTTGGTGGAAACTCGAAAAAAAAAGTATTTTAAAGTAATATAAAAAAAAATAGTTTAAAATAAAATCATAGCTATGTATTTTTATTACTTATTTCTTGCTTGCTGATAACATTTAAATCAAACTGTCAGTTTTATTTTAAAAATTTCATATAGATGCCATATTATTGGTTTTTTTTAAAACATTTTATTGTCTGAATGATAAAGTGGAATATGTAGGTATTACTTATAATACTAATATTGAATTTTAATATTTTATTTCAATATTAATATCCAATATTAGTATTTATATGAATATTGATATATTAAAGAAAATACATATAATAAAGAAATATAAGTACATTTTATAAGTACTCAACCGTTACAAACGTGAAAAAAAAAATAGAAAATCAATTGTATAATTAAATGAAGAAATTACATCAATAATTTGTATTAACCTTTTTATCCTCCATATTCGTATACCAGCACGGTAAGCCAATAATATTATTTACAAATAATGTATCGATATTCGACCAGTTAATCTAGTTATGAAATCTACAGGCGAAGGATGACAAAAGAAATAAAAGTAAATAAACCTTATAATCATCAGTTTACAGTCAAATATTTAGAGGCTATATGTAGGCCTTCAACATCAGCGTTTTTTGAATACAAAATTCGATAGCGATACCCTTAAGTAGCGGGTTCCGTGAGCATTGATGTAACTGACTGATGCATCAAAGTGGTCGATGCTGCATCAGCTACATGCATAGGGTTGCAGCACCTAACAATTCTGCGCAAAGAGTTGTGAGTAATTAAAGACGGACGTAATAAAATGCGTTGACTGAAGTCAACTTGTCTCAGACCAGAGATGGCATAAACTACTTGGATTTTAGTCCTCTCCAAACGTCTTTTGTGTCTTCTTTGATCACACTAAGAAGTGGCTATTGTAATACAGGTTGCCAAACAGTCATTTAATCCTTTTGTTTCTAGCAGTTGCCACCTATTAATATTCATGATTGGCTTAGATCAGGCAACCGACCGCCCAGGAAATATTTCAAAATGCAAAAAGTAAACTTTAACGATTTTGACTGCATTTGGTATTATTAAAAAGTGAACGAATACAAGGATTACGATCAATATTATTCTGATTATTAATATAATGAGTATTTACTATGAATAGTTTCTCTATTCTGAACTTGCAATTATCGAGAAAGTAGGGCAGCGACATTTATTCCATCTTAACAGAGATTGTCATTGTAGGCAATAGACCAATTTAGATATTATATATAAATTTATTCGATTAATTCTGGCATATGACAGGAATCGTAATATTTATCAATTTATTAAATTCGTTACGCCTTTATCAAATAACTATATACTACTATATTTATTTATTAATGCAATTTTTAAATTTTGAAAAAGACAAATAGTGAATTTAATAACTTGTCTCTTCAAAGAGATTTATTCCAGCAAACCTCGATTTAGAAGAAATGAAACTTATAAAACAAATATACAATTGATGGGTACATTAATAAAATTAAACATTTATAAGATATTAATTTAATAAGATAGTAATTAAATATATATTGAAAATTGTTTTTAATTAAGCCTTTCACTCGAGAAATAGTTTAACCTTATACTTGTAGTTCTGAGTCAACATTTTGTTAAAAGAAAGAACTATAGTAAGAATACTAACATTAACTCTTAAAACGACATAAAGGAACTGAGTGAAATACATGTTTCCAAAACTCTAACTTTCAAAGAAAGGTCTTATACGATAAAATTCGTGTGTTTTAGAAAGAAAACAATAAAACTGTATAATATACGTATGTACTTAATAAATTGTATTAAGAAACCATGGACACAAAAATCAACAACTATTGCAAACTTAAAACTCAGTGTATCCAAAATGACAACAATTGATTTAATAAATGTTTGCTCAAAGAGCTTATAAAATAAATGCGATGAATTCATATAACATACGTGTTGCGACGACATATTTGCGACAATCATAATTTTATGTTTATTTGGTTTGTGCGTTTTTGGGAGCATAATAAACATTTTATTCTTTTTATTATTTTTTTTAGTACTCTCATTTTAACATTTATTTTTCATATAAGGTTTTGTACTTGTTTCTTAAATGTTTTTTCTTTTAAACTTACACATAAAATTATCTAAAGTAATATTTTAATTTTTTTCATGTTTCAGAATGGCGAGAAGGGGCAGGCGAACATTTTTTTTAGTTAAACATTCTTTTAATTGCAGTTTTTAATTACACACCAAGCGTACACACACCTTTATGATAAATTAATGTTGTAATTAATGTTTGAATGCAATAAATTATATATTTGCAAATATTGCAATAATGCTACTTCAGTGTAAGGCTCCAGATTATAATATACTGTACTAAATATAAGAATTTCCATATATATTTTTTCAAACCTAATAATAAAAAGTAAACCTATTAACAGCCACATGCATAATGTTTTAAATGTATAAAAGAAAATACAATCCTTAACAAAAGGGTTGAGTATGGACTAAGTCCGATCCTTGTCATTAAAATTGTTTTGTTTGTCAGTTGAAATCGTCAACAAATAATTTAAAAAAACCTCTAAATTAATTAAGCTATTTCATAGTTGGTAAAAATTTTAGTTCAGGATTTCAATAGCCATGGGCTACGTAAGATGTCACGGTAAGTGCTAATGCTATCCTGAAACGTCTCTCTAAAGCGATGAGGGCAACCGTCACGTTTTTAGTGGGTAGACCTAAAAATGCCAGCGTCCTTTATGATGCCGGGTAGTCTGATATAATCTATCACCTTTTTGACCGACAGGGTATCCGTAACGGATGTCTCCAACAATAAAAAAGCTGTCATCTTAGATGGCTATTATGGTACTACATCTATTTAACTAAAATATTTAAAAAGAATACATAAAGATCATTGAAATACTTAGATTTATCGTGTAATGTGATGTAGATGACACATAAAAATATTGCGCTCCAGAGAAAGTGCAATAATCTATCAAAGGGTATGTTACTTTTCTATTGTGTATTAAAAATACGGTAATCTCGCTTGAAGTTGAAAGTTAAATTCAAATGTCTAAAAATAGCCATGGGAAAGTCCGAAAAGTTGCTGGTGCTGGCGAAATCTTCCACCAGTTGATAATACCGTCTAAAGCGGTCAGCTTACTGAAATTCAGAAAAAATATAAAAGATACAATGATGTTAAAGAGCGGCGACCGGCGGTAATATCTTGATGAAATAGAAATGAATTGAAATAATGCTCTTTCTCCTGATAAATATAATTTACTTTGGTAACAAGTATTTTGTCATAAATTCGTCAACTTTTTTAAAAAAAAATATTTAAGTAGGGTTGAAAAGGATATAATTTGTTCATCAATTCTCGGTCCCCGGTTTCATAAAATTTAAATATAAAACATTACTTGCTCAAAGTTTTCCAACGGAGTACTGAGCCTGTAATCCACACAGCGATATAAATTTGATGAATAGCAAAAACAACTTGTACAATCAAAAGTTTATAAACTCGAGGTGAGTGACTGTAAAGTGACCTTTCCTATCCGTAGATGGCCGAAGGAACAAAAGTTACAATAGTATATGTCACAGGTCCCGTTGAATAATTAACTTCCTCTGTAATTGGTGTTTTCCTTTATTCAAGAATATTATTAAAATAGTTAATCTGTGCTTGCTTTTCCTTTTAATTTTAATAAATTTAATAAATTGTTGAGTTTTCATGTAAGTTTAATGCGAATTGAAAATCCTTTTTTATAATACACGTATTCATTTATCAATTTTCGTATGACATTTATTTTACATTACCGTAAAGTGACACTCATTTTACTTAATGTCTTCAGTTATCTACAAATTTTTTTGGATATAGCTTTTGAAATTGTTATTTTAAAGGTAACTAAATATCTTCTAAGAAGTGAGAGTATTTCTAAGAAAAAGTGGGTAACTGAACCCTAAAACTATGTTAATTTCAAAATAATAATTAAGGGATAAAATTAAACTAATTAAGTTAGAATTTAAAGATTTATTGAAGAAAACAAATTTATACTTAGCTAATTTTTCGCTAATGTCATTCCTGTTCACAAGGGTACCATAATTTTTTGTTCCAAACGGTACTTGTCTTCATAACATTATATTTTATGCTAGACTTTGAAAACTTTACATAATCCTGTTTGTGTTAATGTTTTGTAAGTTAATATTTATAACGTAGGTACAGTTAAAGTTTTAGATTATAATTTATATTCTGAATGGGTAAGTTTTGTTGAATGTTGTTTCTAGTATCATTATAATAAAGTTTGCAACAAAAATATGAATAAATAACAGTTTACTGAAACGAATATATTACCATTGTTATAAACTTAATTTGTTTTAAAAGATTGAATATTTGGGATTCTTTTAATTATCAATTAAAATTTATAAAAAAAAAAGAAAATGCGTTTTGATTAAAACTACATAATCCCTTCTGAATTACAGTGAGGTAATTATATTTAATAGTAATTATGGAAGTTTTTATGTAAAAAAGGTACATATATTGAATTTAAATCAAACTTTTAATATATGAGTAGAAAATAAAAGTTTTGAAGATGTACGATCTACACCAAATTTGGATGCAGTGCATGCACTGCTGCATACAGCAGTCAATTTCCGACAGAAAATTTAATATTAAGTTTTATGGAAATGTAGAAACTTTAAACGAAGGTTCAAGATATACTTTATATCGTAAACTTACACTAACTTACCTAATTTTTCAATATTTTTTATCGGTTTTAGTAAGAATTAAAAAAAGTATATATAGTATTCGTTTAAAATAAAATTTAATGAGTTTTTCTTTTAATTTCATTGTTTAATCTATACACGTTCTCATATAAATTTACGTTTATTGTTACTTTTTTATTCGGCTGTTTTCATCATGTTAGGATTATAAATATCTTTGATTTGGAAAAACTTTATTTAAAACATATATTTTGATGCTGTGAATTACCCTCAACTTCTAATAATAGAGCAATTTACTATTTGACTAAGCAAACGGGCCGTTTTCTTTTTATGTCATGATTTCTTCAAGAATTAAATAACCAGTTTACAGGCAGTTTTATACATTGATGTGTATAAAACCGCCTGTAAACTATACCTCCACAACTCCTTTCTCCTTTCATACCCTTTTGTTATTAACAATGTATTTAAATGATAAACCTGACAATAGCTGTACATAAAAAAATATTTTGGTCTCATTTTAAAACGCTCTAAAAGACTTACAGCTTATAATGTAATAAAATTAAGACAAAATCTGTAATAGGTTTTGATGTCGAACAAAACCTGACAAATTTCAAAGTTTCACCTGCAAAGTTTCGCGGGTAACCCACTGGTTTTTTATAACAATTTTACTCATCGGTACATCATGAGACTTAATGTCTGGGTTTTGGGTTCGCCTATGTTGGGTTCCACCGTAACACAATACCCCGCTTTGCCTAATGGAATAAGATGAGAAGGGTACCGCCACAAGTTAATCTAATTAAATCGAGGAACTACGTATCAAGAAGAAAAGGCAAATAAAAGGGATAAAGCACTTGAATTTTACTATATTACTGTACTATATAGAAGGTAATATAGAAAGCACAATATCTATGAAAAATAAATAAATTTTCTAACTTTAGTTTAGTACACACGTCAAAAATGATTGAGATGTAAATAAGAATGATTAAAAAAAATTAAAAGATTGCAGGGCATAATAAATGTGATATATTTTTTTTATTTTGTACTGCACTAGAAAAATGAGAAATAAAAAGAAAAAAATAAAAGAAAGTAGTAGTAATTTTATACTACATATAATTTTATTTCAAACCTTTCAGGCAACGTACGCTTTATTGTATTAATTTTATCGATTTCAATTACATTGATTAGTCAAGGCAAACAGATTGTAATTGTAGATGTGGATACCAAAAAGTCAAGAACAGTCCATATTTATACTTATTTATTAATAAGTTTTTCGTAAAAATTTAAATATATTATACTTATTTATACTTATTCCATATTGATACTTATTTATTAATAAGTTTTTCGTAAAAATTTAAATATAGTAGTATTTAAATTTTTACGACATCTTTAAAATATATGCTTCTGGGTCCAGTTATATACTCCTATTTAGTACTCTTATCGTACTAAACATAGTATTTAGGTCACATATACAACTAACATACAGCAAGTGAAGTTTCATAAGTTTTATTAAACAAAATATTAGAGAAACGAACCCGAAGAATAGATTTGTGGATTATCAAATTTCATATAAAGATTGAGTTAGTGTAGTGTTCATTTCTTACTAATTATTTAACATATTTCTTTTTTATGTTAATTCTTTATTCTAGTACTTCTCTTTGTTTATGTGTGTCACCTTACAATTAGTCAGTATTATATATAAAGATATAATTATCAATGTATAAATTTTAATTAAACATAAAAACTTTCTCGCAATGTCGTAAGACAGTATAAAAATCTGGTATCTATTTAATTGTAAACATACGCATTGTTCAACACGTAAAATCAAAGATATATTGAAAACTGTTACAGTTAGGCTTTTCTCTAGAGAAACAATACGAACATATTTATAGTTCTGCGTCAATTATTTGTTAAAAGAACAAAAGAAGAAATTGTAAAGGCCATTCTAATTTAAAAAGTTTTGAAATATTTGGATTATCTACTTCATAAAATGCCTTTTGTAGGGTACTAATTGTTCTTTTAATAGAGCGCGCAGATGACACCAGCAGTGGTTTCTTTACTTTCTTATCTTAAAGGCGGGGCTCAAGACTTCATAGAATGAAGAAATATTACGGTTTATTTGGGCTTTTATATTCCCTTTGTTCCCTAATTACATATATTTGAAATATAAAAACAGTATTCTACAGTAAATTAAAAATATGTTCCTTCTTATAATGATGGGTTTTTGGAAAAAAACTCTCTTAATATTAACTCTTAACACAAAATAAATGAACTGAGTGATGTGATATACACAAGATTACAAAACTTTAACTTCCACAAGAGGGTCGGTAGAATATAAAACTGTCTGTCTATTTTGCGGTCAAGTTTATATGTATTATAATAAATCCATCCTTGCGGCTTAATTTAATTGTATTTAATTGATAATAAATAATTTTAAGTAGAACAATGCTAACGTCATTAAACTATTAGTTTTATAATAAAAAACAGAAGTCACTCACTTAAGGAGCTAATGCAGGGTAAAAAGTGGAAAGTAAGAAATAGTTTCATTTTTCTTTCCTAAGTAAACCTCCATATATTTTTATTTATATATAAACAATAAACTTTTATGATTTATAACAAATTTAACAGGTCTTTAAAAAAACATAATTTACCAGTCCCTTATGACATTCTAACAGTTCAAGACTGGACTTTTACATGCCTGTGATCTTAAAATTCGTATAATTAACCAGCAAACTGAAAGAAACAACTTAGTAATGATATTATATAATATTATAAGGCTGAAGATTTTGTTTGTTTGTTTGTTTGGTTGAACTCGCTAATTTCAATTTTTTTTTCTGATTATAATAGGTAAGTTCATACGGTAGACTGTACAAAATTTTGCATTGTGATACTGCTTCTAATTATGTTAAAATCCGTTCATCTATAGGTGTAACCGCGGGTAAGTCTAGTCTTTTATATAACTTTTATAATGATAATGTAACTTCATATGAGGAAAGGATAATCCAGAATGACGGTATTTTCCTCTCATTATGAGGAACATTAATTAGTGACACCGCTCAAGTTACACTGTCATTTAATAAAACTAAATATATAAAACATGATCAAATTTATCAAAATTATTTATTACATATTAACCAAACTCATAAATAAACTTATAATTTGCTCTTACAACAATTAACTTATACAGTTTTTTTAAGGTCATTGCTTTAAAAAATAACCTTTTTAAGACACTTAAAAACATTTACTTTAAATTGAAATCACACACAGACAAATTTTACAAAACTTATTTATCTTAAGATTTCGTCAATTTACATTTAACAATATGTGGAAATTTATTTCTCATTATTGGTTGTTGAAGTAATAATAAAAAACAATCAAATATGTATGTCTCATATAGCAAATATGATGTTTTTTTAGCAAAGTATATCGTAGTTCTAACAATAGTTGTGTAATATGTATATAAGTGTATATTCTACTTTGTTTGAATGTCAAAACAAACTTAACATAGCAAAAGAAAATTAGAAATGTAAAGATGGTATTCTTGTATATTTCTAAAGTAGAACAAGAAATGAACGAATATTATGAATTTAAAAATACCCTGTAAAATATAAAATAGATGTTCTTAATAATGTGGTGAGGAAACAGAATTCTTCAAAATGAAATAGAATTAGTTTGTTATTCCGTTTTTATGTGTACTAAAAATTCTTTAATTACCACAAAAAATAACAAAAACTGATTATTAAATAATGACATTATAACAAACAAACCTTGATTGTGGTGAAATGATGTGGTATTACTTTAATCAACATATATGCTATGCTTTTAACATAAAACCACTTTTGTTTACAATAAAACTGAAAATATTAAAGCTTGTTTCATTTTTAGTTGATCGATTGATTGATTTATAAATAGCATTAAAATTTGAGAGAAGTCGAAGTAGTCATTGCTGGTTATGTAAAATCAATTATACCTAAGTTAGTATTTTACCATTATGAATGTATACCGAGATTCTTACAACTATAAATTTATATAGTATTTTCTTAGATTTTCACGAGTACACATTTGAAATAAAACTATTTTTACGGATTAAAACTCGCGTATAATTTGGTTACATTTTGATTTTAGCCCGACGTTTCGAATACTTTGCAGTAATCGTGTTCACGGGTAGACGAGATGTAATTGTCTTTCACTTACATCTGTAAATCATCTGTCACTTACAGATGTTAGTGACAGACACTATTTTAATTGATTTTTTAAATATAATTAACATCAATTAACATTTATAGAATGATTTATCAAAGAATAAAAAACAACACAATTATACTGAATATAAAACAATATTATTTATATTTCTATTTACTTACAATATTTAACAGCGTGATTATTAAGGTTTCTTGCAAAGTGATTACATATCTTATGATACCTGCCTAATTATTAGTATTATTATAACTTTAATATATTTTGTAATATGAATAGCACTATTTTTATAAAAATAATATCAATTTACTAACAGTTAATAACTAGTTTATATAATAGATTGGCATATTTTAATTATTTGCCTATATTAAAAAGAAATACAAAGTTCAATACAACTACAGCTAAAATAAATAATCTACTTTCACTGCGTTCACTGCTGTAAATTACTTATATGCAGATATAACACTTACTGTATACCGCAACCGTCCCTTTAATATACCCATTGCAATATTCTGTAAATATGACTATTTTAAAACTTATTTCATCAAAAGTTACAAGAAGTTCTTATAATGTAATAAAGTAAAGTTTAGTATTATTTCAATAAATGTGTTAAAAAAGCATTTTGCGAAAGCCATAATTTGACCTACATTTATATTTTTATAGTAAAAATTGAATGTCACTATAAAATTTATAACATATTTGGGTCGCGTTATAATAAAACATGATATCGATATCATATACAAATCATAAAAGATCTTTCAATCAAAATATCACGCTCTATACAGCAGCTAAATGTGTTTCTGAATCGTAAACACTGAAACATATGGTATATATTTGAGCTGAGATGAAATATTACTCTCCTTATTCTGGAATATTCTTCATTATCAATGCGATATATATATTCTTCTATTTATTTTAAAACAGTAACAAACATAATATATATGAGTATATAAAACATAATATAGATAAGTACATTGTACACACATTTAAGCTATTGCATTGAAATAATCAATGCATGATACTGCAAAACTTATATAGCTCAGTATACCAAAAATGACAATTACTATTCATTAAATTATAATTAGCTCAAAGAGATCTGTGTATCTGATTAGCTGAGATGACCTATGTTATATTAAGACTCGGTAAAGTAATAGCTGTGCGGACCTGTTTATGAGCTTGTACAGCTAATCTTTAGCTGTGGGGGTCTGTTTATTAGCTAGTCCAGCAATAGTTTAAGCTATAGGGGTTTATAACCTAGTCTAGAAAAAAATTTCCTTTGGTCTTTTTTTAAACATTCATCTAGTTCAGCAAAACATTATTTTTTTATAAGGTTAACATTAAAAAAATATTGTGCTAGAACAATTAATATCAATATAACAAAATATACCTTCAGTTTGAACTTTAATAAAATAATAAATATATTTAAATATATTTATTGATATTAATATCATGTTCATTGCACATGACTTGACCATTGCACATGATATTAATATCATGTGCAATGGTCAAGTCGGCCGTGACGGGGGCAAAAGACGGGAACTTAACAAAGATGACACTCCACAACAGGATAATAGTCTCACACAAGTCATAAAGAAAAAAAAACGATTTTGCTTATTTTAAAAATCGCAGACATTTAGATAATAAAAATCTAAATCCTTTGATAGCTGTCCTTTTCACTCCTGTTGCCATAGATATTTATTTTTTTTTTATTTTAAAGTGAATGAAATTTTATGCAAAACATTTCTACCATAAATTTAAATTAAAAAAAAATATTAGATGCGCTGATCTAGTAACTCTGAAAATTGGCGCATATAACAAGAATACTAAAATGGTAAGATCGTATCAATTTGGTTTAGCCATGAAATACCGTAAACCATGAGATTATATGCCTTAAGTAAATACATCTTATTTGAGCATAACATAGAATATTCAAAAATGGTAATGAATTAACTTTGTTCTTCAATTCCTTGTTCCTCATTTTGTTTAAAATTTTGCTGTATAAATTGTATAACAACGTAATCCACAATAACAATATAAAATATATGAATTACCAAACAATTTGTACAATCAAAAGTTTATAAAATCGAGTGGTGCGATTGTAACGTGACCTTTCGTATTAATCTCTCTGCAGACGACAGGAGGAGTAAAGGTTACTGCAGATAGTCACAGCTCCCGTTGAATAATTGAGTTACCCTGTACTTACTGATTTCGTTGAAACTACTCTTAAAATAGTTGACCTATAATAATCCTTTCATATTCAATTTTAATAAAATAATAAATACATTTAATATTCATGTAAATTTCATGCGGATGGATAATCGACTCTGTGGGCTTTAAAATAAAACAAAAAAAATAATAATACTTTATCACGATAACGACATCATTTATCAATTTTCGTACTTCATTTTGCAGACACAAAATTGTTTTACACTACCGTAGGGTGACATTAATATAACTAAACGATAGAGATTCAAATTCATTGCCTTAATTCTTGACCAATTCAAGCACGAAGTTTAAAAAAAGGAATTTGTTTAAACTAAAGTTTTTCTTTAATTTTGATAATAGAATCAATACATATATATTGAGTTTTTAAAATATGAGATGGCCATTAAGTTTAAGGTTACTTTTTATTCAACTGTTTTCATTATGTTAGGATTGTAAATCTCTGTTCGATTTTAAAAAAAGTCTAATGAACATATATTTTTATGCTGTGGATTAATAAAACCCTAACTTTATTCTAAAACCACATTTTAGTAACCGAATTTAAAAGAGTAATAATGAAATTAAATCTTCCAATGTTTTTATGTTCAAACTTTCAGATAGACGATATGTTGTTTTTTTAAGGATAAATTCGGTAAAACGTGTATCGTTACCTAGATTATTTGCAATGGTAGTTATAAAATAATATATAGATTTTTTCGAATATTTTTCTTTATATTTTATTTCGAATATTAAGTATTTAATTCATAAAACTAAGAATAATACAAATCTACAAGTATATTTTTTATTCAATCAAACGATACAAACTGAACAGAAACAAAACAAACTGCTTCATAACATGAATAAACTATATCAGTAGATTGTATTGACTTTTTTATGCTCCACATACTGCAGTGAGCACAGTGAGCCGACAATATTATTTACAAATACTGGTCGATGTTCGAGCACTTTATCTAGTAAATTATTATCTTACACTATACACTTTACTGATAAATAAACAAACATATAAGATAGAAGGGTAGAATTGATGTTGATAATATTTTCTTAATATAATGAAAATACAAAAAACATCTTAATATATAATTACAGTACTACAAATTGTTAGTTTATGTCGCTTCTTAAAAGAAACATTAATCATTTATAGCTTTTATAAAAAACAGACCAACTCAACCAATTGTAACTTGTTTGATCAGAAATTAAATTAATTGTTTGCCCAAAATTTACAAACGACTATTTAATATTACTGAGGCAATTAAACTTGTCTCACGAAATTATAATAAATAGTAAAAGTTTGAACATGATTAAACTAGAGAGTACATTCGACTTCGTTGAGATCCACTTTATAAATAATAAAAATAAAAAGTAGTCTCAACTATTCTTAATGAATCCAGAATAAATGATATACCGAAAAAGTTTGTTTATGTTGAAAAATAGAGCACAGACAAATAGACAAGTCTTTTTATTATAAATAGCAATTGTAACATTAAAAAATTGTATTTATATGAGATAGAAATTATTAAATTGAAAAAAAAATGTTCTTATTAAATATTAAAGATATATTAATACTTTTATGAAAACTGTCTTTCACACACACGATATACACAAATAATGCATTGTTATTAAATTGTGCGATATCAAAAAAGTATCTTGTATTTGTATCTTCTTTTTTATTAATTTCTTTGCTTAATCCTTTTTTATATAATAATCTTAAAGGTAAATGAATTGCTGAATTAAACTTTAAATATATTGTAACTGTACTCTTTAATTGTTAGTTTTAAAATAATTAATGAGTAAAGTTACACTAATACTGTCTGAACTTATAAGACTTGTTTGAGAAAACAAATTTATACTTACATTAACTACCTTTTTGTTAATGTCACTATTGTTCACGAAAGCGCCATATTCCATTGTTTCAAACCTTGCTTATGTTCATAATATTATATTATACTCTCAACTGTTAGAACTTTAATATAACAGAACTTTACTGAAGCAAAAATATATTTCTGTTGTTATAATCTAAGTTAATTTTAAGAATTTGAATATTTACAATCCTTTGATTTATCTTTTACAATATTTTAATAAATTCTAAAAAATGCTAATAGTTTTTTCTATGAATCTATCCGATGTATTTATGCAAGGTAATAAAAAAATTAAAATATTCTTTAGAAGTAATAGAAATTATTCTTACTTTCGCAACATGGGTAGAATCAGATAAAGTATAATATATAATATATAATATTGAGTAAATATGTAATGTTTTGAATATTTTTATTTAACATATGGTTAAAAGCTTTCAAGATATACGATCAGACCAATTTTAAATGCAATATATTCGGCAGTCCATTTTCAAAGGAAAATTCTATATGAAGTCTTATGTAAGTGTGGGAAACTTCAAACGATGCCTTAAAATATATTTTACACCGTAAACTTATGCTATTATTTATAAGTTAACAACATTTTTTATTTAATGGTTAGGTTATATTTTTGAACAACTGTTTTAATTATGTTAATATTGTGAATCAATTTTGGTTTTAAAATGTTAAAATACTTTGAAATTTTTATTGTTTTAATGACTTTAATGCAAGTTTGGCGAAATTTTATTAAAAAAATAACTTTTAGTTGCTAAATCTTATACTGCAGTCATGTTTAACATCAGAGTGGCTATAGTCGAACAGGTACCTTTTTCCCAAAAAAATGTGATGGGTTCCGCATCTATTATTACGTATTTATTTGGTAGCCAAATAAAAGCCTAATGTTGTTTTAGTCAGTTTATTAAAACAAAAATTCAAACTGTACCTTTCTATGGTTTTATTTTAAAACTTTTTTTGTGTATTAACTTTTATAAATATATTTAATATCCAACTGTTATAAGTATCGCTTATAAGGGTCATGTAAAACAATTTCTTTTTGTTTCAAATACTAACTAGTTCATTGATAAATCAAGAATAATGCTGAAATACAAGTATATTTTTATAAGCTTCACAAACTGAACATAAAATACAAAACAAACTATATAGTTAAACAAATAATCTACACCAATAGCTCGTATTGACTCTATCCTCCTCGCACTCCAGTGAGCACGGTGAGACGACAATACTATTTACAATTATTGGTGCTCGAATATCGAGCACTTATCTAGTAAATTATTATTGTGCTGTTTAATAAACAAACAAGAAAGGAATGAAATAAACCGATTTGCTGTTTTATAGATAAAAGGATGATTCTTATTTAATGAATGAAAGGAAAGAGTTGGAAGTTGGAAGTTGATACAATAAATAAATCCGTTACATAAAATTAATAATTTATAACAGTATCGAAATAGATGCTTTGTTTCGTAAAAAGTTATTTCAGAAGGGTAAAGATTTTTGTGAGATTAAAAAATATATGGGAAGCTGCTCTGTTCAGTAATAAACTGCTATTTAATACTATGATTGTACTTGGCATATAATTTAAAATGTTCTCACAACTCATACACTGAATACACAAACAATGAAATGTCTTTCTGCAATCACAGCTGTGAGGTTTTATGTTTTATGTCTTAGATTATAAAGTCTGCAACCGGAGAGTGCGACAAAATGTTACTTAACACTTACTTATTAAACTAATTACAATTAAAATTAACCTAATTAGCCTGTATTTTGAAGGATTCGAAGTGTGGACGATGTCCAAAGAAACGTAGGTCTTCGTAAGCTGCAACATTAGTGTTTCCTTCAGTATAGCAGAATTGCGGCACGAAACAGTTATCAAAATACAAATATTAGAAATTAATGAATCTAATTGCAAATAATGGATATTTTTAATATAAATGATATTTATTTTAATTTATATTCTTGAATTAGAGGGACATTGCAACTGTTTTCACAAGAAAGAATTGTGGTCTATCAAATTTCATATAAGGATTGAGTTAATCTAGTGTTCATGATATGGCTTATAATTTATTTTATACATTGTGTTGTTTATATTGTGTAATGTTTCGTTTCTATTACTCTACACAATTCTTTTAAATATAAGTCTATGTACCAACAATACAAAGAAGTTAAAGATGAAAACTTGTCTCGCCTGGATGGGCAGTGTATACCTAGTATGTGTGAAATTGTAAGCGTATGCATTGTTCAAACATAATATTTAAACCTATATTAATTAAAACGGTTTAGAATTGTACATTTCTCCAGAGAAATAATAATAACTTTTATTTATAATTCTGTGCCAATTATTTTCTAAAACAACAAAACAGACAAAGTAGAGGGCATTTTAATTTAAAAAATCATAAAGATATTAGATTTTTCTATTTTGTAATAAGCCTTTTGTAGAGTACTAATTGTTCTTTTAATAGAGCGCACAGATGACTCCAGCAGTACTTTCTTCACTTTCTTATCTCAAAGGAATTTAATTTTCTCACAATGAAGAAATATAACGGCTTGTTTGATCGTTTTAGTTCTTTTTTTCTTAATTACAGATTATCAAATTAGTATTCAACAGTAATTAAAAAATATTTTCCTGCTTATAATGCTTAAAGGCTTTTGCAAAAATGTTGATAAATATCAGTAGACTATTCGTTATGACTAAGTTTTGTTTTATATTATTAGAATCTCAATATTAACTAATAACACAAAATAAATGTGATGAGTGAAGTGAAATATACTAGATTACAAAACTTTCAGGGTCGGCCGAATATAAAGCAGTATGTCTATTTTGTGGTCAAGTTTATATGAATATTTCATATTGACTAGTTCCATCCTCAGGGTTTACTCTAATTATAATAAGAATTGTACAGCATGTTAATATCACAAAACAATTTTCGATCGAACGAAACTGACATTATCAAATTTGAAGTTGAAATATCAATTTTTGAATTTTAGAGTCAAAACAAAAGTCAGTATATTTATTTCTTGAGGAGCCAATGGAAGGGAAGAATTTTATTACTGCGTAGATGAATAAAATAGCTGTTGGTAAACCCTTATCTAAATAAGTTTTACTAATAAAACCTTATTGCGTTTTTATTCTTGAAATATTAAAAAGTATCTATCATGTTTATAAAAGTAGACTCATTTATCTCATTTTATTTTTTCATTTTCAACTTTTAAACAGAATCACCATTTACTCATCTCAGACGAAGTTGTAAAATATACTTTATGATATTTATTTATTTTCATTAAAAATCAAGAATATGAAATTAGTATTATAATTATTATTGCAGAAATATAAGATTTTCACTGAAAATTTATTAAATATTTGTATAACGTTATAATGTAACGTTACATCGATGTCATATATAAATCATAAAAGGTGTTTTAATCAAAATGTCTCGTTCAATACGGAAACTAAATGTGTTTCGTAATCGTGACCACTGACGGATATGAAATATATTGAAGATGAGATGAAATACTACACACACTACTCTAGACTATTCTCCATTACTATTCTAGAATATTCTCCATTACTATTCTAGAATATTCTTAATATTTTATGATATACACACTTTTCTATCTATTTTAAGACAGTAACAAACAAACTGTAGGTATTTATAAGTAAACTGTATACATAAGTACACAATAAGTTTGTATATAGTGTACAGTGTGTTCCATTGAGAGAATCGTGCTATCATAATTAACAACTACTGCATATTTGTAAAACTCAGTGCAGCGAAAAAATTACAATTACCATTAATTTAATAAATATCTGCTCAAAGAGACCTCTGTGTTCAATGAGCAACGAGGACTTCATAAAATATTTTATACCTTAAATTCAGTTTACTGTACATTTTTGTAAGTTTTGGAAGTTTTGGAAGCATAATAAAAAACTTATACTTTTTATTTTTTCTGCTATAGAAAAATTTTTTTTGTCAATGAGATTTCACGCTTCTAACACAATATCAAAATGGCGAAAAAAAATAAAGGGCGGCAGGACTTTATGTACATTTAGATTACGGTTCCTAGTCAATTGCACGCGTGTATAAATATAAAACTACCTTTATGTTAGTTACAGTTAGTAGTGTATCACCTTCCTTATTATGAACATACACAAAACTCTACTTTGTTAAGATATTATAATTATTTTTATAACTTATGTTGCTAATTAATTCATTCATTCGAATGAACTAAATTTTATATTTATATAAAAATCGTAAGTCATATTCATGTTTTGAAGATTTTTATTCATATTTGTAATTAAGTAATTAGTAGTTAAGGGCATCAGTCTCATCTTCATAGTATATATTAATGTCACTGATATTTTCCTGATATAGAATAAATTGTAAACATGCTTTATCTTTTGAATCTCTTTCTTGAAATTATGAATTCTAAGTACTTAATAAAAATCACTTCAAGATCTTTGCTAAATTGGTTTATTTATTTATTAAAACCAAAAAAAAAAGGATTACAATGGGCGGACTTAATGCCTGGTGGTATTCTCTGCCAGTCAACCCGTGGTACTGGTGAAAAGGTTGACCAGGTCTATGAACGATTCATTAGAATAACATGATTATAAGAGTAAAAAGGTTTACAGGATAAACCATTTATTCGAAGAAATGTAGTATGTACTATATATAGGATTGTCCAAGGCCATATTGTGGTTGGAGGTCTTTGAAATGATACTGGTTTAGGTCAGGATTGTAATATAATGTGCTAAATATGGGTAAATTGGATTGACATTCTATTATATTTTCAAGCCCAATTTTCGTGTAAAAAAAATTTAACAATACACCCCATATTTGGTGTGTAAAAGAAAGTAAAGCTTCTGTAATCCTTAGCACAGAGAAGGGACCCTATCAGACCCTTGTCATTAAAATCCTGGTAAAATTGAAATTGGAGCTGGAAGAACAAAAATGTGGCAGAACTGATCTCTCTGACTATCTATAGTAGTAACGAGCAGTATTGTTATATAATCCTCAAGACATGTCTCTCTTTAACTTTACAATGTTCTAGTGACACTATCTCTGAATACTTACTAAAAATGTAAAGCTTTGTAGTGACGTCATGTGTGTACTACTCATTGTATAAAGTCATAATTTAAATAGTTTAACGAATGTATTGTAAACTGTGTATTGTATTTTCGTTTTCAACAATGTTTCTACTATTTTTGACAAACACTATATGTTTTATATTTTGTTATCTATACAACAATAATAATAAATAATAGTCTCACTTTAAATTCTTTTAAATATAGATTGAAGAAGCACTATCTCTCTTTATTAGTAATTATAATAAATATTTATTTATATATGTGCATTTCATATATATATTATATATATGGTTGTATATATATTCATTCTTGTTTACTATTCTAGTTTCACTGTTATGGGTAACTGGAAGAGATCTCACGATAGAGATAACTTCTCCAATCTACAAAACTATTATTTAATAAATTGTATATTGTAAAATTTCTGATACATAAATAAACAAATAATAAATAATTTATAGAAGTATAGTATTAAAATATAGCAGAATTTTGTGTATATTCATAATTAAGAAGGTGACACAAACTATAGCTGATATAAAAGTGTGTACACGCCTGCAATTAATTAAGAACCGAGATCTGTATGAGTGTATCTGATGAATGTACGAGACATTGTAAAGCAGTTTTTTAACTTTAATATATGACGTTAGACGACTTTATGTGAAAATATGAAAGAAACAATGTTAAATATAAAAAAAAAAACGTTATATAAAAAAAAAATAATGGAAAAAAGGAAGTATTACAGAAAATAAGAAAATAATAAGTTTTTTATTATGCTCCCAAAAACGCACAAACTAAATTAACATAAAATTATGATTGTCGCAAATATGTCGTCGCAACGCGTATGTTTTATGAATTCATCGCATTTATTTATAAGCAAGGTAATATTATAAAGCCCTCGTTGTAAATACAATACAGAGCTCTCTTTGAGCAAAATAATTATTCAATGAATTGTTATTAATTTTATTGCTATATTCTGTTTGCACTAGTTCATTTTTATGAACATAATTCTCTTAATGCGATTGATTACATGTGTATATAGAATTATATATACAGTTTTTTGTTTCTGTTTTTAGAGTAGATAGAAGAATATGTATTACAGTAATAAGTAAGAGTAATTTTTCATATCAGCTCCAATATATCAGATATCCGTCAGTGCACCGATTCAAAAACAAATTTAGCTTCGGTTTCGAACATTTTATAAAAACATATTTTATTATTTGTATATAACATCGATATTACGTTTCATTACAATGCGAAACAATAGGTAATAAATTTTACAGTGAAATTATATAATTATTATAAAAATATAAGTGTAGGTCAAACTACGATTTATACAAGAAATGTTTTAGTGCGTTTATTGAACTATACATTACAAGAACTTACTTATTACATGTTTTACATGCAGTATAAGTAATTTACGGCATTCTACTCAGAGAAAGTAGGTTATTCATTTTAGTAGCAGTGGTTTAGTACTTACAGTATTTGTTTCATTAATTCAGGCAAATAAAATTATTATAATTTCTCAATTTGTTACATTATATTGTAATTCGCTAAATAGAATATTATGATTAAATAATCAAAATAAACCGGTGTTAGGATATTGAAATTATTTTTATATAATATAATCCATATTACAAAACAGATCAAACTTATAATACTAAAAAAAAGAAAAGGATCATAAGATATGTAATAACTTTGAAAGAAATCTTTATAATTGCGCTGTTAAGATTGTTATTAAATATTGTAATTGAATATTGTGGTATCGTCAGTGTAATTTTGTCTTTTTTTTGTTACTTAAATAATATTAAAAATTGTCATGGACGTTTATTCTCTTTTTAAAAAAATAATATAACAATAAAAATATTTTTTAAAAGACCATACATTTGTAACAGTTTCTACGTCTAACTAAATTATATTGGCTAAAGTACTATTTTAATTTACTCATCCGACTCAATTTTAAAGTCAATCTTTCATTCAATTAAAATTAATAAAAATTCGTGTATTTTCAATTTTGTAGTAAATAAAAGTATTTTCCTGTTAACAGCATCCTATACCTGTATGTTTACTAATAACACCACGTCATTTCACTTCTATGTATCCATGTTTGTTGTTTTGTATTTATTTATTAATTATTTTTTTTTGGTAATTAAACAATTTATTTATTATTATTATTATTTATTTATTTATTATTATTTATTTATTAAATTTTGTACACATATTTAAAAATTGAATGACCAACTCATTCTACTTTACAACATTACATTATTAAAAATATATCTTTTATTGAGCGAAACTCTCTATGAGAGACTTTTCTGCATCTTTTCTGCAAGCATCAATCAAAAACGGTATACCCGAAAATTTCCAAATTCTGCACACTGATACGTCATAAGTTAGGTAGTGGTTTTAAAAAAAATCAAATATTTGATGTCGTTGAGGAATAATCACGGAAAAACTAAAATCCCATAGACTTCAATGGGAAAATTTTTGGCTCAAAAATGTAGCTTTAGCTTTCATGTGCGTGCTGAATTTTTTTGACAGCTTTTAATTTTTTTTTTTTTTATAATTGAAAAATAGTTGAAGACAGAATGCATCGACATTTGATAAATGCAACTTCGGTATTGTTTGCACCTCGCTTCGCTCAATATGCTAACACATACCGAGATAAAATTGAGGACTGGTTCGCGTTCCTAGTATTTTTATAGGGTATTATTAAATTCATAATATTTGTTAACTTGTCGTTCTGCTAGAGAAATATACGAGAATACTATCTTTACATGTTATGTTTTTTTTGACATCCGAAAGAAGAATATACACTTATATACATACTACACAACTGTGGTTAAAATATCATCTATAGGATACATACCATACATTTATTTATTTTTTAACATGACTTCAATAACAATAATGAAATATAATTTCCATATTTTGTATTGCAGGAAAATTGACGAAATCTTAGATAAATAAACATTGCACAGTTTATATTTGTGTGTATTTAAATTTAAAGTTCTTTTTTTGAGATCTCTTTTTTAATTTTTAAAATTTAAAAAAAACAGTTTTAGTCAATACTAAGACTGTTATTTTAAGTAATTACTTTTAAATAACTTTTAATTTGTTCTTACAATAATTATGTTATAAGAACAAATTATAAGTTTATTTATGAGTCGTGTTAATATAATGGCTATAATTTTCCGAAATTCGATCATGTTTTATATATTTAAATTTGATAAATCATAGTGTAAATTGAGCGGTATCACTAATAAATGTTCCCCATAATAGGAGGCAATTATCGTCATTCTAGATTCTCCTTTCGTCATGTAAAGTTAAATTATTATTATGAGTGTACAAAAGTAATATAAAACACTAGCTTTTACTCGTGGTTTCATCTGCGGACGAACGATTTTGAAAAAGAATATAAGCAGTATAATGGTAGATATGTAGCCTACCTTTTGCCTACCGTCATCAGAAAAAAAGGTTCAAATCTATCCAGCAGTTTTGAAGATTAGCGCGTTCAACCAAACGAACTTGCAAACAAACTTTTGAACATTATAATATCATATAAATTATAAGTTTTTTTAAGAAAATAGATGGGTGCAAGTTGAAAGTAATGCTTTGGAGTGAAAGAATTTCAAGGAACTTGTAAATATTATAAATATATTTGAAAACATATGGAGGTATACTTTAAACTTGATACATGATGATAGGTCAATAATAATAGTAATAATAATGGAAGTAAAAATTGTAAGTATTTCTATACTTTCTTCTTTTATCTTCTGCATCAGCTTATTACGAAAGTTTCTTCTTTTTAATCTTATAAAGCTAAAAGTTTAATGACGTTAGAATTGTTAGATTTAAAACTGTTTAGTAGCATATTGTACAAGTTTGTCCGTGTTATAATTGAAGTAAAGCTTGAGGATGGACATTGTCAATATCGGTTTATTATAATTCATATAAACTTGTCCGTAAAATAGACAGTCAGTTTTATATTCTGCCGAACCTCTTGTTGAAGTTATAGTTTTGTAATCTTGTGTATTTCACGTCACTCAGTTCATTTATTTTGTGTTAAGAGTCAATATTAAGAGAGTTTTTTCCAAAAACCCATAATTATAAGAAGGAACATATTTTTGATTTACTGTAGAACTGTTTTGATATTTCAAATATATGTAATAAAGGATCAAACACAGTATAAAAGTTCAAATAAACCGTAATATTTCTTCTTTGTATGAAGACTAGTCTTGCCTTTGAGATAAGAAATTAAAGAAACCACTGCTAGTGTCATCTGTGCGTTCTATAAAAGAACAATAAATACTTTACAAAAGGCCTTTTATGAAATTGATAATTCAAATATTTCATAAATATTTTTAATTATAATAGAACATTTCAGTTTTTATTTCTGTTAATAAACAATCAACGCAGACCTATTAATATAAGTTTTTATTATTTCAGGCATTGCCAGAAAGTTTTTATCTTTAATTAAAATTTAAATGTTAGTATTATACAAAATATTATAAACATAGAGAAGTACTAGAGTACAGAAATATTATATAAATTAAAGATTTTTTATATTATATAACATAAAAAAGCCATGTAATTACACACTGACTCAATCCTGCTATAAAATTTCATAGACCACAAATCCTTCCTTGGGGTTCGCTATTGTTCAATATTTTGTTTTGATAAGACTTCTAAACCTTATTTGTTACATTCACGTTTGTGTATTCCATGTGTGTTGTTAGTACGCATCCTAAATCCTTTTTTTTTTGAGTGCATTAAGAGTACCAATAAAGATTTTTTTTTTATTTTTGTTAAGTTGATACACTTTTAACCAAATGTATCTTTTTTTATTTTTTTTTTAAATCACAAAAGGTTAGCGTTTCACTACAACCCGACTGATGTTAAGCATAGGCTGTAGACTAAGGTGTGGCACGTTTATCTAGTAAATACCTATTAACTTTCGGTTTGAAAACCCCTAGATTGTAACAATCAGGAAACATCGACTCCGGTAGGGAATTCCAAATTTTCGCCGTCCGTACAAGGAATGTGGAAGCGAACAGCTTGGTACGGGACTTTGGAACCTCAACCGTAAATCGGTGCTTCCTGGTTGAGCTTCTCATCGAGGAATTACATCCCTTGCATTTTCGGTTAATTAATGATACTCGTTGTAGTCCAGTAACATATTTAAAGGACAATATTAAAGCTCCTTTTGTAGAATTAAAAAATATTGATAAAACACCTGTAAAAATTAAAACTGACCTTGAAAATATAATTGAAAAGCCACATTTAGTTTTGTATGGTAATTTTTATTCTTATACCACTATTGTATTAGTTTTAATTATAATATTAACCGTATCTTATAAGTTGTTTAAATATTGTAAGTTATTTAAAGTACGTACATGTAATCCTAATCCAGAAAAACCTACAGAAATGACATCCTCAGATCCTGATGTTGATATTCCCAGACTCCGCAGAACATAATCCAGAATAGATTGAAATTACTTTCCACTTTTCATCGTCAACTTACCTCTCACTCGTAAGTTTCCTCTTATCCGGGGGGCTGTTACATCCCTAGATTGCACCCCTTTCTGACCACTCACAATCTAATCTGATGACCATACATTTCCCTTCCACTTGCCTCTAGCCATGCATCGCCCTCATAGTCAGTCGCTTCCCAACCTTCCCGTCGCGTACTTCTCTCTCTCATAAAATACTCGTATTTATAAAATTATAATTAAATCTTTAAAATAAAGTTATTATTTTTCGTGTGTGAATTTTTTTTCTTTTTTAAAAAGACTCTCGAGAAACGAATTCTAACAGTTCGGTGACTGAAAAGAGCTGGGTGTATTAGGCTGGGTGTAAGTTGTGCAGCTTTGTTGCACACTCTCCGAAATGTATCCGATAAAAGACCGACAAATTAGCCAACTTCCGTCCGCCTCCTAGCCCGTCCCTTAATTGATTCCAACGCCTCTAGCTGGTACACCGGTTGGCCACTGGTTGGCCGCTCCATCCCAAAGATGCGAGCAGTACTCCAAGCACGACCGAACTTGTGCTTTATAAAGTGTAAACAACTGTTCCGGCTTGAAGTACCGACGCACTTTCCAGAGAATACCAAGCTTTTTAGCAGCCAATTGAGCTTTAGACTCAATATAGGAACCCAAGTTGAGAGACGAGTTTAGGCTGACACCAAGAAGATCTAGGTGGTTCGCAATCTTTACGGGTACATTTCGAAAAGTAGGGGCCAGATGGAGTGGCCTCTTTTTGGCAGAGAACAAACACGCCTGGGTCTTCGTTGCATTAAACCTAAGCAGGTTGGCATCGCCCCATTCGGAGACTGCCTGGCGAGAAAGATTTGTGCGTTCGACCATGGCCTCTATGAATGACTGGATTTCAGCCGCACTAGCTCGTGTGTTTAATATATAGCTCTCCACAACTGTGATGTCGTCTGCATACCCAAAGATACTGGGTTTAAGCAGGTCGTTAATGTGCAGCAAGAAGAGAGTTGCAGAGAGCCCTGACCCTTGAGGAAAACTGGCCTTAATATCCATTCGATCAGACGAGCAGCCGTCGGTGACCACCCGTATTGACCGATTCCTCAAAAAGTCTGATATTCACATACAGAAACCAGAGGGCAAACCGTAGGAGGAAAGCTTGCTAATAAGGCTATTAAGCCAAACCCTGTCCAAAGCCTTGGAAATATCGAGAGAAACCGCAAGGGCTTCTCCGAATCTATCAACTGCCTCACTCCAGATATGAGTGGCGTACACAAAAAGATCCCCAGTTGATCGATTCCGGCGAAAGCCATATTGGCGATCACTGAGGAGGTCCTTCGAATCAAGGTACGCCAATAGCCTGACATTAAGGACGCGTTCCATGCTCTTGCAGAGTATGGACGTGACCAATATGGACCTATAGTTGGCAGGGTCAGCACGACTGCCTTTTTCGGGCACGGGTTGCACATTTGCAAGCTTTCAAGAACTCGGCACTTTTCCAGTCTCAAGAGAGAGCCTAAACAGACGTGTAAGTATGGGCGACAATTTGGGATTACATATCTTCAGAAGAATTACAGGAATATCGTCTGAACCGCTGGCCTTGTTCACGTCCAGATTGGATAGCGTTTTCAAAACCTTTCTCTGGCGAATTTGGATTTCCGTCATTACCACCGAACTGCCAAGAAAAAGTGGAGGTATTGCGCTACCAGCATCTAAACGTGAAGATTCCGCAAGTAGAGATGCAAATACGTTTTCTTTCTCTACAGCGGCGTGAGCCATAAATTTTCTGCACTGGTAGTAGCGAGGGGTGGCAGAAGTTCACCTCGACCTCTTTGGCTAGGGCACAAAACGCTTTACTACCCGGCGGGTATGAAGCCAGTGTGGACCCTATGCGGCCAATGTGGTCCAAATGAGTCTTCTTCTTGCAGGACTTGGCAGCCTTGTTAAAAGCTCTCTTTTTGTCACGAACATCCATGGCCTTACGCTGGCGTGCTTCAGCCCAGGCTAGGTATGCCTCATGTTTCTGCAATTCAGCGCATCAACAATCAGGTCCAAACCATGGGTGAGTATTTTCATATGAAAGCACGTCAGAAAATGGGATGTAATACTTCATTCCCATCCGTAGCACATCACTAATGGAATCTGCGCAGGCACTGGGATCACTCGAAGAGAAGCAAACAGACTGCCAAGGGAAAGATGCTTAGAACGACCGCATCTCATCCCAGTCTGCTGACCTGTATGGCCACATCCGGCTCGTACTTTTAGGGCTCTGATCGGGGGGGGAGTAGATGGACATAGATTTCACCAGACAGTGATCAGAGATACCCAAGGGCGATGAAATCGTCACCGAGTTTCTGTCTGGATCAGTCGTCAACAGAAGGTCTACGCAATAAGGTGAGTGGGAGTCAATATCCGCCACCATAATGGCTCCTTGGACTAGCTGGGTGAGGTCTAACGAGAGAGCAAGAAGTCTCATTAAAAAAGAACAACAATATCATCTTTTCAAAAGTTTAAATAAAATGTATGGACGGAAGCTTTCATTTAAATATTATTGTTTTAAGCTAATGTAGGCTTTTAATAAGTTATAGCAACAAAATATATGTTTATTATACTTTTTTCCAAATCAAGAGACTATTAATCTAACATGATAAGTCAATCGAATAAAAAAGTAACCTTAAACTTAAATAACATCTTGTAGTTGAGAATGTAAATATACTTGAATGTGTATAGATTCAATAGTGAGATTAAAAGAAAATTCTTTCCTTAAAATAAGTACTATACTTTTGTAAGTTTCTTAAAAAAACTATGAAAAATCTTGTAAAAATGGGTTAGCTATCGTAAGTTTACGCTGCAAAGTATATCTTGAAGCTTCATTTAAAGTTCCCACATTTTCATTGAACTTAAAATTAAATTTTCTCTCGGAAATAAACTGCCGCATAAACTGTATTTAAAGTGTATGTACATTTTCAAAACTTTTAACCATATATTACAAAGTTGATTAACAACACATAGATATTTACTTAATGACTTAGTGATTTATGATTACTATTATATTTAATTATTTCACTGCACTTCAGATCTTAAGGATTTTCATATAAATTTTTATGCATAGGATAGATTCATCTAATTTTTTTTTTTAGTAATTACTAATTTTAAGAAATATATAAAAAAAAACTAATTATTCAATCCCTTAAAGCAAATTAAGTTTATAACAATGGTAATATATTCGTTTCAGTAATCTGTTATTTATTAATATTTAAGTCGCAAACTTTATAATGATACAAACAAAATTCAACAGAACTTACCCATTCAGAATATAAATTATAAAGGTTAATTGTACTTACGTTATAAATATTAACTTGCGAAACATTAATTATACTAATAATAAAATAAGAAATATACGATATATATATTGTAGTGTTAAATTTTTGAAAGTTTAATATAATATTATGAAAATAAGTAAGATTTGGAACAAAAAAAATGATTCCTTTTTGAACAATAGTGAAAATAACAAAAACTTAGCTAATGATAGTATAAATTTGTTTGTTTCGGCAAATCTTTAAATTTGTGTAACTTTACCCTTTAATTATTAATTTTGAAATAACTTTTTATGAAGCAACATATTTAGAGTTTAATGCAACAATTCAGTTTTCTTTAAGATTATATTATAAAAAGTAATAACCAAAAAATGCCTAAATAAGTGACGCCATTAAGTAAAATAAATGTCACGTTACGGTTATGTAAAATAAATGTCTGTCTCCAAAATATCATACAACATTGCTAAATGAATACGTGTATCGTGAGAGGATTGCTTATTATTTTTATTTCATTTTATAAAGCTGCTATTATTGAATTTAAATTCGCATTAAATTTACATGAAATTTTAATAATTTTTAAATTTAATAAACTTAAAAACGGAAAACACATCACAGATCAACTATTTTAATAGCAGTCTTGATTAAACGAAAGCACTTATTACAAGGGCAATTAATGATTCAACGGGACCTGTGACATATTATTGGGACTGGAGTAATATTTACAGAGAGGTTATTAAAAGGTCACTTTACAACCACTCGCCTCGATGTTATACAGTTTTGATTGAACAAGTTATTTTCGCTATTTATCAAATTTATATGTTGCTGTGGATTGCAAACTCATTACTCTGTTGGACCATTTTGAGTCAGTAATTATTTATACTACAAATTTAATCTGAATATGTTTTTAAAACAAATAAGAATTTATGATAGAATAATTGTTATAAAATAAAATTATATCGTGAAAGAGAGAGGAGCATTAGTGTCGAAATGGATATAAAACTCCACTAATTACATGATAATCTGTAAAAATTGACTTAAACTTAACTTTTAAATAATCAAACCAAACCTCGACTGTGTGATGTTACATTAAGGTTAGTTATTTATCGATTAAGCTGTTAAGAGAAGTAGTAGGCTGTTCTTATTCAATCATGGTACTAGATCTGATAAATAATATTTTAAATAGTTCTAAAAGAATTTCACAAAGACTTGAACCTTCCAACACTAATTAATGAAACAAAATAAGTTTTTGTCACCTACATATTTTAATCCTAGAAATGATTTAAAAATATTTTTTCCATTATATTAGCACAGCCTCCTGATTTCTACGAAATCATACACATATTTAACATCATATTCGTTTCTTAACATTTAAAATAATAGACCTGTGATCCTGGAATCTGGTAAATAAATAAAAATATCTGGATCCTGGTGATGATATCTAGTAAAGCTTCGCCTCTAAGTCAAAGTTGTACATATATAAGTACAAGAAAAATAATGAGAAATAGCTTTAACAATCTGTCAAATTAAAGTATTAAGTTACAGTGAGGCATCACTGACAGCAATTACTACAAGCAGCTCAATTGGTGGCAACTTCCTTTGTTGGCAGTGTTCCCGAAGAAGACAAGGGAAGTCGAGTTAATATCCCCGCTGTAAAGGTCTTATGTCATGCAAACTGAGAATAAACGGAATTCGGGAAATATCACAAAGTATATTTAGAAATGTAAATTAAATTATAAAATATGTAATTCTCTCCATATATTTGTACAAATTTGTTCTGTTATCTTTAATTTAGTTCACGCCATGCAAGATATTAATCCAAGTTTCGACAACGAAATCCCTTAAAGAGCAAAATTATATTCCCTTTTTAATGATATGATATAATAATAATTAATTATAACAAAATAAAAAATGTATTTTAAGACTCATTTTATAATAAATATTTAAGATTTGATTATTAAATAAAAGTATATAGACGTGACCTTCAATATTCTATTGACTAAAATTTGTGTACCGGCCTAAGTGCCTATAGCCTGTAGATGAATCATATTACACGAAAAATTTAGGTCAGTCAATGATCTTATTGTAATCTATATTCATCTAACATGACAGATTTTTTTAACGTTGAAAACAACCATTATCCGTAACCTCTGTGTATATGTAACGTCTCCGTCGGTCAAGAAGGTGATGGTGGGACTACCTGGCATAAAAAAAGACGCATTTTTAAGGCTATCCACCAAAATAAAACAACGTTAGTGCTCATCAGCTTAATGGGAAGCCACGAGATCGCATTAGTACTGAACGTAACATTTTATGTGCCATCTAAAAGGTAAAAATTAAATTTATACTAACTATAGAATAACTTCCCCTTAAATACTTTAGAGGATGTTTTTCAATTGTTCGTGATATCAGATTGTACCTACTTTTAGCTTTACTTGCACATTGAATAACAAAACATTTGAATTGTATTGGCGAATAACAAACTTGAATACGATATATATGTAGATAACACTGAAACAACAATAAAAGTGGAATATACGAGTTTATTTCCATACAAATGCTTCCCTAACTTTAATGTCAAACAAACTGTAATAGTTTTACAGTTTTATAAGAATAATAAAACTAAGAAAACTTTACTTACTATTTAAACGTGAAAACCCTCATCTAATATAAATATCAATTTTACATGCTGTCTGTCAATAAACATGATTATGATAAAATATCTCAAACCTTGATTAAAAAAAAAAACAATTAAAGTAAGTGTTTTAAAATCTATTTAAATGATGACTTTTAATACAATAATGTAGTACTTAAATACATCCTTAAGAAATAAATGCACCAAGTATTATGAAACATTTTTAGTACCAATTAAGACAGATTAATAGAAACATGCTTTGAGGTTTACAAAAAAAACTGCTCGCTACCAGAGAGCTCAATTCTATTTAGTATTTTCATATTACAGTTTTTCGGAAATAGATATTTTCATCTAGTCATATTTTTTTTTAATATGTAGCCGGCGTTTTTTGTGTTTTTAATAATTACTAAAAATTTATAATTTCCGGCCAATATTTTAAGATGAAAGAGTATGTATGAGTAAGAGCATGTTTACAAATTATCCCATGTCAGGAAAATATACGATTAAGATGCGATAGATGCCTTTGATTACATACTTTGGTAATCCAATATTGATAAAAATATTCATAAAACGAATATATCTGGCCGTTTTCATATACATATACAATTTAGTTCTGTAAAACAATAACAGTAAATATTAATTTAAAATGATTTAGAGAAGTACGTATAATATTTATATTTTTTTTAATTTCCGAAAATTTATAAACATTTTAAATTTTAGACACTAAATATATATGCATGCATTATGCATGTTAGTGTTGATACGTCTACTTTTTATATATTAGGTTTTCAAAAAAAAAAAAAGTATTTATAACAATATATAGTTATCTCGATCCTTTAACTTAAGTAGTTGCAATATTCGACAATATTATTAATATTTATATTACAATTTATCGGAACCAGAAATATTTTAATCTAGTAATATATTTATTCTTTTTTAATAATAGTAGCCAGTATTTTGAAATAATTACTTAAAATTCATAATTTTCGGCAAATATTCTGGGATCAAAGAAATTCAAAACATAAAGCGTATTTGAAATTTATTTAAAGAAAATGTCAGTCCTTCTAATTTAAGAAAAAAATAAAGATAAAGAAGCGATTGATGCTTTTAATTACGAATTTTGTTTATAAATATGATTAAAAAATTACCAACGACATGTATATGGATTGCAGTTTTAATTAAACAAATAATTTAGTTTATTCAAACATTAATTTACTATAAAATTTATAGAAATAAATATAATATTTGAACAGAATAAAGAATTGTGTACATTCATAATCACAAAGGTGTGTGCACACAAACCATTAATTGAGAACCGCAATTTGAATAAATGTTTAACTAAAAAACTTTTCACCTTTCTCGCCATTCTGGTACATCACAAAACTCCTTGTCATATAGACCATTTTAGGAAAATGTATAAAAGAATAAAGAAATAAAACTTCCGTGAAAAATAAATGGAAAAATGGGAGTATTAAAGAAAATAATAAAAAGAATAAGTTGTTTATTATTCTCCCAAAAATACAAACAGAACGTACATAAAATTATGATTGTCACAGATATGTCGTCGCAACACGTATATTTTATGAATTCTTCGAATTTATTTTATAAACAAGGTAATATTATAGCCTCGTTGTTAATAGAATACAGAGCTCTTTTTGAGCAAACAATTATTAAATCAATTGTTGTCATTTTGGATACACTAAGTTTGCAATAGTTGTTGATTTTTGTGGTCATGACTTTTTTTAATGCATTTTATTAAGTACATACTTATATTTATACAGTTTTATTGTTTTCTTTCTGAAATACATAGAAGAACATTCTTCAATTCATATGAATTTCAGTAATAACGAACCATATTCTAGAATAGAGTGTAATATTTCATGATAACTCCAATATATCTCATGTCCTTCAGTAGATCCGATTCGGAAACACATTTAGCTTCAGTATCGAACGTGACATTTTGATCGAAACATCTTTTATGATTTGTATTCAGATACAATATCGATATCATGTTTCATAACTTTGAACAAATACGTAATAAATTTTACAGTCAAATTCCATTATTATTACAAAAATACGAATACAAGCCAAATTATAGCACGAGAAAGAAAATATATTCAATATTAATGAGTTATCATAATTTTACTTCAAACAATAACCTCAGACGCTTATGAAACCTAAAGTAGTCAATAAAATAAGAACTAGACCCAAAGTACTGCGACAAGACTTCTTAACGCTAGATGGCGTAAAAATAAAACTATATATTTATGTGCATAATATAACAGTAATTATAAATGATGTAAATATATGAATTAAATATATTGATATATTGTATTAAAATGTGTATGTTATCGTGAGGATATATGATATGATATGAAAAAGATTGAGGTTTATTTTTTATAAAACTGATAGACCCTAGATTATATTAGAAGAATGAAAGTGCAACTGGTTAATATTTCACTAATTAAAAAAAAATACTTCGTCTGCATTAGTTTCTTACGAAATAGATTACGGATCTTGTCTGTTAGCTTCGTTAGAATAAAAACTTTTTAGCCATATTATCATGATCTTGTACAAGGTTTCTATATTACGGCGTATAGACATAGTCAATATCTATTTATTTTAAATAATAATCTGAAAGTTAGAGTTTTGAAATCTTATGTATTTCACTTCACTCAGTTCATTTATTTTGTTTAGAGTTAATGGTATTCTAAGATCAAAATCAAATACAAAACTATACGTATAAGGTTTAATTATTTCTTGAGTGAAATACATGACTAAAAAATATTTTAAATATATCTTTAATATAAACCTTTTAGGTTTTATTAATGCGTTTGTTTACAATTAAATGGACACTAGAATTTTTAACTACCTGAAAGTTTCGCGATGAAAGCTTTTCTTTAATTTGATTGGTTAATTTCTAAACATATATATAAACATAGTTATGAACAATTATAAGGTGTCATACATAGCGTAATCAAAGAATAGTTCTATAGTAATGAAACACTATATGACATACAAAACATAATATGTGAAAGAAGTAGTTAGACATGTTATGAACACTAGACTTAAGTTAGTCTTTACATGAAATCTCCCCGAGGGGAAGGAGGAGGTCGGTTATGTGGGACTCCCGGCAGCATAGTTGGTTAAATTTCGATAGTATTTAATAGAGTAGAGCTGAACAGTTATTATTATATTTAATTATGTAATAAACATTTAAAACAAAAGTTTAAATACAGAAAAAAATAATATGTTATATTAATTACAAAATTACAATTTTATATTAATTAAATTGAAGCTTATTTTAAGTTGAACGTTGTTCTAGTAAAAGTTGTGTTTTATTAAAAATCAAAACTTTCTATTGGATTCAAATACAAAAAATCACAAATTTTACAGTTCAAGTACGAATCAGTTTGAAATGCCTCAGTAATATAAAATAGTATTTCGCTAAATGTCGGTAAAACATTAATTTAAATTTTGATAAGACAAGCAACAATAGTTTACGTTGGTCTGTATTTTATCAAAGTTTTAAATGATTGAAGTTCTCTCCTCTCCCAGGAGGAGACATGGAAAGCTAACAATTTGTAATACTGTTATTATTTATGTTAAATCATAAGTTGGTATTTAAAAATTCTGACATCACATTGATGTTACTTTTCTTCTATCTTCTTATCTTGATTTATAATAACAATAAAATATGAGTTGACACACTTCTTATTGTTTCGTATCTATACTATTCGAAGGAAGTGGAAATACGGTCCAAGAGTTTCAGCAGCTATACCTTCAATTCCAGCAATCACTTGTTCTTATTTAATAATGTCGTCTTGTTTTCATTCGCTAGATCTTATCCTAGCCATAAAAATAACACGAAGATATCTTTCCAACATTTTCACTATATATATTATTTTTATTTCTTTATTAGTATATTAGTTTTTTTTAGAATATAACCGTTATAAACCTACAATGGATAGTTTAATAATTTTTTTTTAACTTATCATAACACTAAAATGTTTTTATTGATGATGTTAAAAGTGTATACTTACAATGTTAAATTATACTATAATATGTTAAAAGTAGTAAAAATAATATATTTTATAAATATATATTTATAATATTTAACCAAGGTCTACTATATTAACAATAGAATGAGGTGTGCTTAATGTATATATGTTCTAACTTACGGAGTTTTTAAAAGTATCCATCTTATCGCCTTAGATTATAAGATAGTGGGCATAAATCTACTTTCTATTGATGTTATTAATAATAGAATTTAATACTGTAGTAATATTATCCTCTTTTTAATTATTCAGTGTTAAACTAACATGTTCGTTGAGATTTGAATTTCATTTTATCTTGTTTCTGTATATCTGTTCGGTGATTAAGCTACACAGGTGTATAGTAAGGACCAGCTAAGCGAATTGACCTGTCGACTATCATTTACTTATGTTCATTGACAATAGTTGATTAATATGGTAATATTATACTATAATACTCTTAATATATTATACTATAATACTTTTAACAAGTTACATTGCATATGTATTTTTTTTTTCATAAGTATAGTCCAGATAAACGAATATTCTTTTAAATAATGTACCAAGGAAATCAATGAGTCCTCGTCTGTGCTCCAAAGTTCTCAAAAAAGCAATAAAATTATTTAATTTAATATTTAGGAAATAAAAATGATAAATATAATTTTATTTGTTTGTAATCAAAGCCTATGGCTTTTTATATCCATGAGTCAATTTATTTTTAAAACGAATGATAATCTGATATAATTTTTGTGTTGACTATTTTATCATCATCATTCGATCATTTATCAATCATTACTCTTGTCGTCGAGTCAGTTGGAGTAAAATTAACTTCTCTACTTTTAAAATAAAACAATGACATAATGTAGTCCATAAGGCTGCGGTGAGTAATAAAAATTTAGGGTATTTTTCGCGGGTGAAAAAATAAATATGTTGCCTTATGATCTGTCATATGGTGGAGGTGTACTTAATAAATAGATAAATATTACTATTACCGTCAAATTCCGGAATAAATCAAATAACTTTATATATAATATCTAGATTGGTCATATTGCCTACGTTACTACAATCAAAATCTGTTATGAATGTGGCTACCCTTCTTCCCTTACAATTGCAGGTTTGGAATAACCAAACTGTTCATAGACACATTATATTCATAAACATAATAATATTGATCTTAATCCTTATAATAGTACTCGCTGTAATAATAAATATTACCGACAAATTTGTTATAGTTTACTTCTTACATTTTGAAATGTTTACTGGGCGGTGGGTTGCAAATCTACGCCAATTATGAATATTAGAAGGCGGCAACTGTTCAGTAACAAAATGACTAATACCGCTCATCAGACGACGTTGATTATTCCCGAAATTAAACGAGCTGAGGCTGCATCCTAAAAGCGTTATTAATGTGCGGAAATTCCGTTTTACATTGGAATCTGTGAACATTCTCATATATTTATTAACTTATTAAGCAACGAGAATTCCGTATTCACGGAAAATCTGATTTTTCAGCCTTCCATAACCTATGTGACTCATAATCATTCCGTCAACACCAATGCTGATTAGGTTATCGTAGAACTAAATTTAATTTAACTTTTTTCTTTGGTAGCCTTCGACTGTAGGCTTTATAACAAGATAAAGTGGTCGAACATCGACATATTATTATTAGTATTTTTTTAGACATATCAATATTTATATAAATACTTATTATTAGAAATAAATCTGAATTATTATATATTAGTAATACCTACACATATGATAATCTAGAAACAAGGAAAATTAATGTAAAACTGACGGATGGTTTAATTTAAAAAAAAAAACCTATTTGATTAATTTTTAACAATAACTAAATTTTTTGCAAGCTTTCACCGAAGGTTTCACCATATGTTGGTTAAGATCGTACATCTTGAAAAATTATTTAAATTATATTAGAAAATTTGATTAACTGTAATACATATTTTCTGAATAAAACATATTTATTGTTTCTGATTCCCTTCGGGTCACAAAAGTAAGAAATATAATTCTTTCTAATAATATTAAAATATGATTTATTTTAACACGAATTCATCGAGTAGATTCACTAAAACTCATTCTATATTTATTGGGCGAAGGTCTTTATGAGACTTTTTTGCATCCTTTGTGCAAGCATCAATCAAAAAGGGTATATGAAAAAAAATTCAAATTATGGACACTGATAGACACGGATAGAAAAATTAAAAAAAAAAAAATGTAATAATGTGTCTCGTCTTGAAAAATAGCTAAGGACAGAATGCGTCGACGTTTTGTAAATGCAACTTCGGTGCTGTTTGCAACTCGCTTCGCTCTTAAGGCTAACGCATACCGAGATTTAGCGACCATAGCGAGTCAAAATTGAGTTCTGGTTCGCGCTCCTAGTAATTTTTATGTATTTTAGTATTAGTTATGTATATCAAGTGTATTCAAAGGAAAATCATATGAATTGTTATACAGGCCTTTCAAGCAAAATAAGATTATAAAAATATATTTGCTTCAGTAAACTGCTATTTAATAATATTTTATTTGCAAACTTTATTACAATGAAACTACAAACAACGCTCGACAAAACTTACTCATTCATAACATAAATTATAATTTCAAACTTTAACTGTACCCACATGATATATTATAAGTTGGGAAACATTAATTAGACTTGTAATGAAATAAGAAGTATCATTAATATACATTTTCTAACGTTAAAGTTTTCAGAGTTGCGTATATAATATTATGAAGATAAGTTAAGTCTGAAACAATGCCACATGATGGTGATGCCACAGTGAACATACCTTTTTATAATGTCACTACAAAAAGGTTGTTAATGTAAGTAAAAATTTATTTTCTTTAATACATCTTTTAAATTCAGACTCCATTAGTGTAACTTTACCAATTAATTGTTATTTTGAAATATATTTTAAAGTTTAATGCAAAAACTTAGTAAACAAACTTAATAAACAAACAATAATATTTTATGAAGGAATAACCAAAAAATGTGGTTATTGGTGAGGCCAATAAATAAAATGAATGTCACGCTACTGGTAACGTAAAATAAATGTATGTCTACAAAATGTCACACGAAAATTGATAAATGAATACGTGTTTGGTAAAAATTATTATTATTTTTTAATCACTTCTAGAAAGCCTCCAAAATCAATCAATTTTCAATAAGCATTAAATTCACATGAAAATATATAATTTATTATATCTATTTAAGTTGACACTTAAAGCATTTTACAGATCAATTATTTCAAGAGTAATCTTGAATATGAAATCACTAAGTACAGTGGAACTCAATTATATGATGGGAGCTTTTACTTAGGCCGCAGTAACTTTTATTCATCCTACGGTCTGCAAAAGAGTTTAATACCAATGGTTACAGTAGCATCCTTATATTTAATAAACTTTTTATTGTAGATTTTTTTGTTATTCTTTAAATTAATTGTCCTGAAGTAATATAGCAAATTTCATTTAACAAGGAACGAAAATTAATCAACTTATTAAATCCTTTACACCCATTTTAAAAATTAAATCTTACAATTAAAAATTAAATTAAAGCGATTTTCTATAAAATAAATACTTGATACTAAGGGAATAACAATTCCCCATTATTTCAAAGCTTAGTATTCTAATCTCAATGAAACCCTTTTGTATTAATCTAAAAATGTTTCTCACAAATCCAACCAATCTCTTACAGTGCACGTAAAACCTTAGAAGCTCGATATCTGCACAGTCGATGCGAAAAATATACTTAATTTATCCACACTTTGTGATCACAGAATAGCAATATAAATTTATATTAAAGCAATGAGACACGCCAAAAATACTCAATCACAGAAACAACTAATGAAAAGAAGGATTAATCTTTTGGTACAACGGCATACGTTAAAACAAACAGAGAGACGAGGCCGTGAGGCTTCATTTTATAATATGTATCGAAAGATAATATAAAATGATTCTCAATTAAAAATAAAAAAAAATAAAAACATTGAATAAGATTTTTAATATTTTAAAAAGAGTAAGCTATAATAAGAATGTAATAATTCTTTCATTAAGAATATTTTCTCGGAATTTGTTTTATTTTAACTTTTATAATTTTTAACTTAAATGGAGCATAGCATATTTAAATATTTCAACGTCCATTGCTTAAAAACACTTCTTTCGAAAGTGCTACAGAAGTATTTAGGGAAATATTTACGGCAAGGAGAGTGGTAGTCTAATCGAAGCATAAAATGAGCGAACAATAACAGGATTGTTTTATTTTAAATACTAATGTGACCTTTTTTAATACAATATATAATAACTACACATTTTATTTTAAAGTTAGTCAATGTCAAACTTATTGTTTTTAATTCAAAAATGATTCATTGCAAGAATGATATGTCGGACATATTTGCATGGTTCCAAAAAGAAAGAGCAGATCCCGCAAGAAATTATAAAGGTATAGATTTCATGTGTTTAGGTGAAAACTTTAATAAAATGTGCATACACAAATTAACATTTTAATGTATTGAATATTTTGTCACAAATTACTTCGGTCGCAGAAGGAGAATCCAAAATAAATAAACTAATTTTGAAGTTATAATATAATTATAAACAATAATTACTAACTTAAAAGCTAAGTGCTATTTGCTTCTAGTTAAAGACAAGAGTGAATATAATGAATGAAATTATAATGAAAATAATTATAGAAAAAGAAGTTCAACAAACAAAGGGAATCGGATATCTAATCATAACATTTAGGATAACATATTATCGAATCAGATACTGCACGATGCATGTTAATAAAATAAATGTCTTTTTAAGCAAAAACATAATATATCGAAATATAGCAAAAATATATATTGTTATATTCGTATATATAACACATATGTAAATATTGTAATAGTAATACTTATTTAACAGAAAATAAACGACAAGCTTAATTTTTTTTCAAATCGACCTTTTTTGTATAGTCAAGATAATAATAATATTTTTTATTACCAGAACATACATTCGTAGGGCAGCGATGACGTAGCGAGAAGGCCGTCATAATTTACACTTTCATATTATCAGTAGTGCATAAAAAACATTGACATTGTTACACTTCGCTTTTATGTAGCACAGAATTACAAAAAATAGATATTTTTTATCCAGAGTTATGTAATAATCAATTTTAATTATAGCATGTGCAGATTTTATTTCCAGTATTGTTCATTTCAATTAGAAACTTTCAATTCTCTTCGTGACAAAGACAATAGTTAGAAACTTTTCATAAAGTTTCTTGGCATTTATTTACCATATGATTGATAATATTATTATATCAATAAAACATCAACCTGTACGGAGGCTATATGTTACGGAGGTACTTATATTTTTCACTTGTATCTTGAAGAAATCTTACATTAATTAGATTAGTAAATTTTTCTTAAAACGATACGGTTAATAACCATAACATGGGGTCTTGGTTGTAGACAATATTTAATTTCATTGTTGTTTTATTATATATAAAGAAATTTAATTAACAATGTCGATTAGTGCTTAACCGACTGCTGTGTAGTATAGTAGATAGACAAATTAATTATTAATACTAATAATTCATTTTGAGAATATAATAGGTATAGAAGCGCAATTAGAGAAATCATTTGTAATTATTCTAAAATAATAAATATAATAAGCATGTAATTTTTTTAGGTTTATAAATTATACCAGCTGAAGCTTCACGAAAGGGAACCATTCAAGATATACTAGACTTGTATCAAAATATTATTAATTAATTCGAGGATGTACATAACAGAACTAGAATACTGCAGAAGGAAAATAGAAGTGATATTATTAATAAGGCAGTGGAAAGAGACAGTGAAGAATATTCCATATTTTACAATATTTAATTTATTTCAATTCTAATGAAATATATAATTTTTGGAAATTAAAACTTCTATTAAATAATTCTTTCAATAATATTAATAAAGTATATTTGCACAGCATTATATATATGTGCAGATGGCAGAATTTCACTTTCAATTCACTCATTTCGCTTTCTAATAAAACAGGCAAAGAAAAATGAAGGTTACTTTAAATTGTCAAAATTCAGTTTAAGTAAGTAAATATCAATCTGAATATTTTTTAATATTTAAAAAATTTAAATATTTGTTAAGTCGTCGCTTAAACAAGGAATGTGGCAGTAACTTTAAATGTTCAGGCAACTTTTTAAATTTTTCTACACAGTCCATAATAACGGTGACAGGTGTATTACTGGTATTTATAGATAGTTGGATTAGATTTTGTTTTTTTTTTTTTTTGGTTTCTTTTCAAAAACAATCTTTGAGGATTCTTGGTATTTCTGGGGTATATGGCTTCAGCAATTTAAAAAATGTTTTTGTTTTCTAAAAAAGTACACGTTTCTAAAATATATATTGTCGCAATAGTTAAAATACCTAACTATTTAAATAAGGGGCACAAGTTTTATACGGATCACCTTCATAAATGGAATGCATTTTTATTGAAACACAAAAACCCTACTGTACATAACAAGAATTTTTCCATAAAAGTAGGAAATATATTAGGAATGAAGCACCGTAACCGTGATATTCTTTTATATACTTAACAATCATGGACACTTGTGGTAGTTTTCTAGTATGTATGTATATATATACCTATCAATTTTGTTACTAGCACTTATGATCTTTTCAATTTAAATTTGTTTCAATAAAACTATTTTACGAATAAAACTCGCGTTTTTTACATTTTCTTTAATTTAACCAGACGTTTCGAATGCTTTGCAGCAAACGTAAATTCGTTACTTATTATAATATCAATAATAAACAGATTAAAATATATTCGGGCCTATTTGATTAATTAAGTTTTTTTTTAGAGATAAAGAAGATGTTATATTACAGTAATATTTTTTTTGAGAATTCACCTAAAAATCAAATGAATTGAAAAACCAACTCAGTTAATACATTAAGTATTCATAATATTATGTTAAATGTATTTTTATTGAATTTAATTAATTCAATGATAATCAATTTATTTAGTCAAAACTAATTTAGATCAACGTAAGCCATATTTGAATGTTATTGACGAGTAAACTGCAACTCCCGAAACCGCAGCAGACGTTGTTAAACATTTAGAGCAGGATTTCCAGGTAACATTTCTCTTTATGAGATCTACTGTTCCGTTCATCTAACTATATAATATAGTTTATATAACGACTAAAGTTGACTATTGATCAAAATTACTTAAGATTGCTGCTACGTTATTTTGTCTAGTTGACTTGCATTGTCTAATAAGTTTGAACATCACAAAAAGAGTATGTGGTTTGTCGAAATAGATTAAGACACGCTCCGACAACTTAATTGTTTTTTTTTTTATATGTTACGTTTATCTTTTTTTTTCATTTATCTAATGAATAAAAAATACCACAATAAACATCGAGTCTTCACAACGATTAGATATTATGCAAACCACACGACACATTCAGATACAGGAAAATATTTATGTGGCATATATGTAGTTAATGTATATTCACGATATAAAAATAACTAATCGAAATCGAAAATATTTAAAACACAGTGACACATATTTAATCAGTTAATGTTTTGGTTGGTATGTGTATTAAATAACTACGCTAGGTATTTCATAAGTATCCACTTGTCGTGTATTCAGCTAAGCAGTGAATACACAACAAAGAGAATAAAAGCCTCATCAGATTATAAACGTCTAAACAGTTTACAAAGGCTAACATGCTTTGATATAAAAAGACATTTGTTATAAGTTTTGGTTATAAACATTTAGAAAGAATAATAATTTTATATATGAACAGTTTTATATTAAATATTTATATTATATATAATAATTCGGCTCTACTCATGTAAATACTATCGGTATTCATGGGACTAGTTTCGGCAGATTCCGCCATACTCCAAGCTCTAATACTTATTTACAGGCAGATTTTTCAGTCCCTTTCCGTCCCTTTCCACAGAAATCATCCTTTATATTAGTGAAAACGGTAAAATTATCCTGTGTGGTCTTATAGTTTATCACGTTCATATAAACAGAAAAACAGACAGATTTTTATAATATGTATAGATTGTTAAAAAGTCTGTATTACTATGAACTCTTTCCTCATTAATTTTAAGATGTTTATTTTTCTCCTTCCTACGCCTTAGAAAAAATATTTCTAAGAATTAACGATATCATATTCTTCTTTGAACTTGGAACGACTATTGCTTCTTGTTAAAATAAATATAAACAGATTGTATTAGCCTTCCTTTCGCTTCTGGTTTAGTTTTTATATTTTCTGTCAATTATATTGTCTCTTTCAAGTGTACGCCTCTTATCAAAGGAAAATTAACAAATATTTTTTACAAAAAAGTGAATATACTAGTGTCTTGATTAATTCACCTAAATATTAATATTTATTAAGATTATATTAACAAAAGTGTTTGAATATTGTATTATTCGTACAAATTAGGATTAATATAATTAAATTTATTAACTCTTTTACGTGTTTTTGTGTTTGTTCATGATATGATTTCGATTTTTATAGAACAAGAAGTTGCTAATTGCGTTTTAAAACTGTTATTTTTATTTAAAACAAGTCTCTGGTACAATATCGTGTCAGCAAAGCCTTAGCTTAGACTTTTTGTACTCATTTATATTTAACTTAGTTTGATTTATGTTGTTTAATAAAAATCAAAATTTGAAATAGAGCATCTCACTGAATAATTAAAATATTACTGGAATTGTTGAGGACATTTAGTTTAGAAAAAAAAAGTACAATGCTAATATTTTTAAGTATACACGACCTGAAAATTGTAAAAATAAACCGTTTAGTGTAATAATGTATTGTCTAATATGCAATAAAGTGCTTATCTATCTATCTATCTAATCTCATATTATACCTAATTTAAATTTAGGAGTAAAACTAAAATGGAAAAATTTATATTTTTGTTTATTACCTTCAATATAACTGTTTAATATGCATCTTAAAAATTAACAACCCTTATATATGACACACTTGTGCCAAGTTCAGTGACAATTATGTGTCATTTTTATTGCCATTAATAGTTTCCCCGGCTGCCAAGTTCTCCCAGGGTTAGTTTTAAAATTTTAAGTGGAACAGTTTTTCAAATTTGTATTCATAAATTCATAGTCATATCATCTTTTCATATACTAATAGGATTTTGCTATTGTTATTTTACGTACCTAAAACTTAAACATTTTCTTGTTAAATAATTTTCACCAAACTATATAAATGATTTAACAAAATCATCATCATCATCATCATCGTCTTACCGCGAACACGTTTTGCTGCACAGCATTCGAAACGTCGGGTTTAAATTAAAAAATGTAAAAATAAACGCTAGTTATATAAATTATTGAAAATATGTACATTATTGAAATTATTTTTATAAAAAAAGATGCTTTTACGAAAAATGTTATACTACTCTACAGATTTTTTTTTTACAAAATAAATCGTATCATTATTTTAACAAAATCGTTAAAACAGCTCATTGGAGATTATTTTCAGCAGTATTCATAACTTTTCAAAATTTAAAATAAATCAATACTATTTTATTTATTATATATTTATATTATTAACATTTAAAAAATAAAGTAAAACTCTAAGATTCTTTTTCTCTTTAGGTACTATTATATGTTTATGAAGTCTACTAGAATAGATGCTGCCAGCGCCACCTGTAATGTTAAATATAACTAATATAATATTTATAAATATAACTACAAGTTTTAAAAGATTAATCAATACATTAGATTCTGACCACAGTGGTCAATTTATTTAGTACAATTTGCAAATAAGAGAACAAGCTTATAAAAGAAAATAATCTTTGTATCCATAACTACAGAACGAATATTTAAAGTTAAAATTATTTGCTTTATTTATTTGTCTTTATTTGAAAGATTGAAACCCGAAAACCATGATTTTTTATTACTTTTATTAGATTATTCAATTCGGTTTTTACTTATAAATACGTGATCGATACTAATGCACTTGAATTCAGTGAGAGGGCATTAGCAGAGAAAGAAAAAAATATATGAAACACGGAAAAGCAATTAAATGCTAGTGAAGAGTTTAAAAATGTAAAAAGATTTTCTAAATCAGTTAGAAAAACGAATACCAACTAGCAAAATATCAATTCGTAAGTAAAAAAAAGCTAGATTAATAATAAAATCAAAGCAATATAAAAATTATTAACTGAAAATACTTAAACCCATAGAATAAATAGACTTTAAATTAAATATAAACACCTGACTTTGAGGTGGCAATAACTTTTAAAACTTTCTTTACCGATATTCTAGTAATCAAAACGCTGCCACTCTGGCTTTACTTAAAAGAAATTTGAATCAATGCTGTATTAATCTCAATTTTTGGAAAGGTGATTCATTTAAATATTTCATTCCCCGTCCCTTATTTCATGAAAATTTACTATATAAATAATTATAAACTCAAATATTTCAAACAAAGCAATGAGCGTATAAACCGCAACAACGATGTAAATTTTATGAATAGCAAAACAACTTGTACAATCAAAACTTCATAAAATTGGGGGTGCGACTGAAACACCACCTTTGTAATTAATCTTCGCAGACGGCTGGCGGAACAAAAGTTACTTCGGGCTAAGTTACAGAACCCGTTGAATAATTGAGTTCTCGTGTACTTAGCATTTTATTAATATTTATTTTAGGCAACTTTCTAAATACTAAGGTTATTAACGTCCATAACATATAGTAATATAGTTAATTAACATACATTAAAATAAGCTTGTAGAGATTAATAATTTTTACAAAATTTAGAGTTTTATACATCCATCTTCATTAAGGCACTGTCTTATACTACTAAGTAAATTACAATTATTCTTTTCTAAGTTATATGCGGTACATTGTTAAAGTAAGTTCAGTACATGTAAATCCATGCCACATCTGCATTTATTTCTAATTGACTTAGTTATTAATTGAATTTGATTCGGCCGATTTGCAATCTTGCTCGATTGCTCGAACAACCTGATTTTTTCTTCAATTAAATGAAATAGAAGCTTTCTCTAAAACAGAGTTTCTTATACCAAATACTACTTACAACTACTTTTAAATAGAATGCTTTCTGTTCTAACATTAAATAAATTAATTAATTAATAAGTAGACAAATATAATACTTTAATTTAAATTTTATAAATGTTTTACTTCAAACGTATTGAAATTATTGGGGTATGTAAATTGAATTTAAAAAATGTATATTCATTTTTAAGAATCACGTATTCATTTATCAATTTTCGTATAACCTTTTGCAAAATACAATTATTTTATATTACTGTAAGATGACATTCACTTTACCTTAATAGCTGCGAGTTATTTACATATACATATTTTGTTAACTGTTTTGTATATTATAATTTTAAGAGTAATTGACCTTAAAATGTTCATGTGTTGTATGTTAATTTCAAAATAATAATTAATGTGTAAAGTTACGCCAATCGAGCCTGAATTTGTAAGTTGTAAAGAAATACAATTTTATATATTATACATTTGCTACCCTCTTCGTTAATTTCATAATTGTTCACAATGGCATTATATTTCATTGTTCGAGACCTTGCTTGTATTCATAATATCATGTTAATGATACTTCTTATCTCATTATTACCATTATGAGTGTTTCGTTAGTTAATATTTATGACGTAGGTAATACTAATTATAATATAAAATGTGATCATATCTCCTATTACGCATGACACACAAGTCGCTCCCGAATCACCTTCACAGGAATGCTTATGTCCTCAATTTTTTTCCCTACTGTATTATTATAAATATATAATATTGTCTGTGTATGTATGGTTATAATTACTTTTAATGGATCCACGTTTATACTTCACGTCATTTACTCAAAGGTTGCCTGGCAGACTTTACTTTTTACCATAAAGCCAATAAAAAATATTGTACTGAATTGTATGTTGTACCTTTAACTTTTACATTATAACTTTAAAGGTTTGAATATTTATGATTCTTTTGATTTATCAATTAAAATACTCAAATGATTTCTCAAAAAGGAAAGTAGCTTTGATGATTCTTTCCGATGCATAAAAATTTGTATTGAAATATAACAAAACTTTACAAACAAAGTTTTCACACAAGGTAAATATGTATTATTGCATAAATATGTATTTGTCTTTAATCAAATTTTTAATATATGTATAAAACTTTTGAAGATTAACGATCTAGACAAACTTTAAATGCAGTATATTCGGCACTATATTTTCGAGGGAAAATTCAATATTAAGTTAAATGGAAATGTGGGAACTTCAAACGATGCTTCGAGATATATTTTACAGCGTAAACTTACGCTAACTAACTTTCCATTACAACAACATGTTTTATTATTTTTATTATGGTAAAGACGTATTTTGGAATAAGCTCACAAAATTTGTATATTTCTTTAGAGATTTAAAACAACAGTAGTAAAATTATAATTTCTGTCAATACCCTTTATTTTATAACTAATTGATAAATTTTGGCAAACGTTTATCAACCCATGTAAATTAATTTTGGAATATGAAAGTTTTAATTAAAGCGTTTGATATAAACTGATTCATATATTGTTTCCAATATTATGTATTTTATTGAGAAATATGAAAATACAAGTATATTTTTTCAATTCAAACAAGTCCTATAAACTAAACAGCAAATGACAAAACCGAAAAAGTGACATACTAGAAAAATATAGGGACATAGAAATTACTCAATGTGAAAACATGCGTGTCCACACCGTCTCTTCTACACGGCTCTTTAGGCTCTTTCTTGAGGCTAGAAAAGTGCCGAGATTTTTCGTTGCTAATACGAGGCTTCTGGCGTACTTTGAATCAAATTAACTTCTCAGTGATGGATAATGTGGGGTCCACTTTTGAATTTTAATGGGTCACCTGGGGATCATTTAGTGTATGCCACACACCTCTTGTGTGAGGCCGCAGCTCGGAGAAGCACTGGCGGTTTCTGTCAATATTTCTAAGGCCTTTAACAGGTTTGATATTCTTATACATAAAATTTCCTCCTACGGCTTTCTCTCTCATTTCTGTGCGTGGATATCTTACTTTTGGAGAATCGATAAATACACGTGGTCATTTAGGGTTGCTTATCTGTTCGAATTTATGCTCAAGTATGAGTACTTTCCGCAACTTATTTCTTGCTGCCCATTAACGGTTGCCAACAACAGTACAGTTGCAGAAAACCATATACCAAATGCACGAGCCAGCGTGGCCAAAATTCAGTCACTCAAAGAAGCCATGTTGGAGCGCATAAACCTTTCTTTCCAGTTTCAAATGGGTTGATGACAACCTGGTTAAATTATATTTATATATATTTTTGGCGCTTACTAACTTTTCTCGTGTACATCTTAAGGTTGGCTGGCATAGAATGCTTACTTAGAGCATTAAGCTCGTCTTTTGTACAAAAACTTATAAATTGTGCAATAAAGTGTTAAAATAAAATAAAATATATTTAATACAGCAAGTTTAAGACTCAGCGCGTCTGTTCTTTGCCAAAAAGAGAACATTCGATCTGGCCCCTACTTTTTAGAATGTATCCGTAAAGATCCGACCTTCGGTGTCAGCCTAAGCTCGTCTCAATTTGTCTGAAGTCTAGAACAATAGATTATTGAACGCATTTCGAAAAGCGTATAATAGAATTAACCTCTGGAAATTGTGGATAGCAAATTTTATATTTATATTAAACTTTCATGTAAATCTAATAATGAAGCAACTTTTATCTATTGTTAATACTAAGAGAGTCTGAGCCATAGACTTATTTTAAGTATGTTAAAGGACTGTGGCCTTCTGAAGGGTGGTATTTGCTAAGGAATTGATTTAAGTTAATAGGATAAATTCATTCAATGTCACATAATCTACAGATCTATTAGCCTTAATATTTTATTTATAAAATACCGTACCTTAGTGGAAAATAAAAGTTAAGCTTTCTAAAAATAGATTGTTCAATATCTGAAAATGTCGGTACGTCTTCAACCTAATTGCCTAACTTGGATAACAGCCAATTTGGTTTTCCTCTACCCAATATTTTTTGGAATTTTGTAATCGGAAATAAACATTATGTTAATAAAAGAAGTAATTCTATTCACAAGCTGTGAACAAAAAATATTATAATGATTTTTAGACATAATTCCAAGTAAACGATCATTACGTCGAAGCGAATTTAATCCAATTTTATTACTTTTTTCTTATATTACCCTATAATGATACTCAGTCACTTTGTCAAATATAAAAGTAATAGATAAGAAGGAAATTATTTTTTTTGGACATAAACATTGATTATCAGTTAAAATTATATTTCAAATTAATTTACAAAACAAAATAAACTTCAAGAAAACTAAAATAATTATACAAAAAAAAAAAAAATACATACAACTTAACTAAAATAAAGAATTATTTCAACTTTAAAAAAATATCTGAAATAGGCTGTGTTAGAGTCCAGATAAGTAGATCTTTTAGTTAGAGAATCGCAGGGTAGCTATTGATTTTCATAGGTCATTAGTAAGTTATCGCTGTGTCGGCATTTGTGAATATTTTTTTTAAATGTTTATAAAATTGTTAAAGTTAAGTTATATTATATTGTGTTGAAAGTTAATTTATATTTATAATGAATTATAACTAAAATTTAGTGTATATTCCTAATGATATTAAACTATTTTTGTATGCATCAAATGTAACAATCTTTAAAACTGGTATTGAAAATATCATATGTGCAATATGTTAGAATTAAAATTTCATAAAGTATTTTGAAATTATATTATAGGTGAAACAATTGCTCATGGATAATTTAACTTTGCGGGGAAATCAATTCACTTCGCACTTAGAGTCGCCTCTTCTAAAGACAAAAAGCAAATTTATCAACCTTTAAGGTAGACGAAGCTTTTTGTTTAGCTTTCATTGTGAATAAAATTTATTGTAGTTTTTAGGTTGAAACTGGAATACTGGCGAAATACTGGCAAATGTTAGAAGAAAATTGGCAATAAAGATATCTTTAAAGCAACTAAGGAAAAGTTACATATAAAAAAAAAGATTTTAATAACATGATAACTGATTTTTCTCAGGTACTAAGTAATTTGAAATATTTTATGAATAGCTGCAAAGATTTGTCATTATTTGCGTATTGAAATAAAACGGGAAAATTATTTAAATTTCGAAATAATGTAATTCCTTCTGTATAGTAAGGTCAAGGTAGTTTAAATGCTTTTACTTTTGAATGACTTCTTTTACTTTCTCTTTAAAGTTTTCACTTTCAATAATATATATAATAAAATATTATAATCTTGAGCTTGAAGTTTAAAATGCCTCAATACTGTCAATAGTTCATCTAGAAATAAAGCCGCTAATGGCTTTATTTCTAGATGAGGATAGAGTTAACCCAATAAACCAAGAGATTCAAGAAATCTAACAGCAATATGAAAAAAAAATGAAAGTTTATAAAGTGACATCTATATATCATTTCCAAATATGATAAATAAAAATCTAGTTAAAGAAGGGACCGATATGTTGAATGTTAAAGATGGTGAATGGAAAACTTAAGACAAAAATAACAAAGGCTGAAAGTTTGCAAGAAGTTGAAATGTTTGAAATGAAAAACTCCATACAATATGTAAAGAATCCGTCACAAATGGAAGCTCTAAAGAAAAGGGTTGCTGAGTTTGAAGAGATTTGTAGAAGTTTAGAATCTGTAAGTATTAAATATAATTGTTTAGTTTTTTAATAATGCAAAGTATTTAAAATGTATTGAAGATGTGAAGACAGTAAACGAATATATTATTTTTATTTATTTATTATATTTTTTTTTTATATTTAAAATAAAATAAAATACTTATAACGACTATCCCACTGGATATGTTATCCAACTTTCAGAAACAATATTACTAGATATTGCATTCTGTATACTTCTGGTTAATAACATTTAATAAAACTCAATCTATCAGAGGATCTTTTTATTTAGGTGGCAGTTTTGTATGTTTAATTTTACTACGTTGCTTATTTATAGGAAAAAGGCTAATAAGCAGTAAGCAAGGAGCAGTAGAAAAGCATAGTCGTCTATGGCTATACGCTCTTCAGCGTTGCCCTACACACTGGAGACTCAATTAAACAATCACTTTTTGAACTAATTAATTAATTTATTGTTCTGTAATATTATAAAATATTTGTGCTCTGGCTTCAGCGTACGTAACACATTGCATAACAATTAAAAAATATATAACAAATTAAAATAATTTTTTGGTTTCTTTCATAATTGGAATTTATGCGGATTGCCGCATAGAACTTCTAATAATACCAGCTACAATTTTAATAAAGAGAATCAAAATAATATTGCATATATTAAAATGAGGACGAGTACAATATGTGGTTCGTTACTACCTTCTCTAAAAGTTCCCCGACATTTCCAGCCAACCGACGGAAACTTAGTTAATTTGCAATGCAGATTTTTCTCGGAAATGCATGACTTTTAATGGATCATATCAAGATCAGTCCTATTTCTATCTGATTGTAATTATATTTTTAGTTCCTATACACGTGAAAATCAATAATATTTTTGCGTGTGCCTACTATTAGTACAATTTTTAGATTATATAGTTTTCATATTCAATTATTTATAATTATTTTATAAAATAAAAAATATATAATTTTATATCTATAAGAATTAAATCATTTTATATATAGTTATATGAGCTGAGAATAATGGGCAATGTTTGTCCGTTTATAAAAATTTTTCAGTCAGATGTCCGTTTTATTCCATAGATAGGACAGTCAAGTCTGGCAATATCATTTCAACTGTAAGAACATTGAAGTATGTAACAGGTTGCTTTTCACTGAATTATTGAATCATATTACTTTTACTTATTACAGTAAAACTAATATGGTTCAATAATTCAGTGAAAAGCAACCTGTTACTGTACTGTTATTCAGTTTTATCTATATATATTATAATGAGCATAGAACTTCGTATTTTGAATGAAAAATCATTTACACAGACAGGTCCAAACAGAAACAATTCCGTACAGGGCACGTGTTTTTCTTATTTATTAAAAAAAAGGACGTTATTTCTACAATTTGCTTATACAAGTCTGTAAATAAATATCGTTGTTTGATATCCAGCGGTATTGAAATCGTAGTTGATAATTCAATAAATTTGCATTTCAACAAACTATAACTTAATTTTAAATGTCATCGTATCTTTAAATGGGACTTATGTCCTATACTTTATTACTTGATAGTAAATTTCCATTTTATAAATAATACATTCGCAATTACGGTGCCTTAAGTTTTGTGTTTCGAAATCATAATTCTATATGTTAAGGTTTTATATATTTCATATATTTTAAATAATTAAATTATTATCATATACTGTGTATGTAAGATTTGCGGCAATAATTTATAGATTTAATAATATTGATTGTGTTGAAGAAATCTGATGAGTAAAAGAGACAAGATTCAAAGGTATAATAATATAATAGAACATATTCAAGTTTTGAATGACTATTTTTTATTAGTACGATCAGGAAAATCAGTAACTTTAATAATTTTTTTTGTGTTTTATTAAATATATATTTTCAGTTCCTAAACTTTACCATCTTCAGTTACATATTAAACACAAATGATTAGAGCAATTTATGAATACTGTATGAGAATAAACTGGCAAAATAAGTAAACTAACAATTCATTAACAGTATTATTTCTGTTTGTTATTTGATATTTATGATATTGATATATATATGAACACGCTTTCACACTTATATATCATAATATTATACCACTACTTTAACACTTTAAGGTCCCAAAAATTATATATATTTTGGAAGGTCGTAAAATTAAACAAGTTTTTGCTTTCAACTCTACTCCTAACATTTTTTAGGTGGAGAGTTGTGACACTTAGCATATTAAATATTATCATAAACCTGTGTAATGATACTTTTAAAGTGACGGTGATAATCCACCTTAAGCTTGGGTTCGATCTTTTCTATATCGACTAAAACAAGCTTTCGTTTTTTCTTTTCTAAAAAGTCTTTTAAAGAAAAAACTTCGTTAAAGTATGATGTTATTTAAAAAATATATAATCTTTAAACTGAAACATTTTAAAAACTCAAGCAAAGTTTTAAAATTCAAATAACTGTTAAATTATAGCGACAACTTGGTTATGTATTAGTTTAGAAAGTCATTAATGAAGTGTCAGTGGTAGTATGCTGGAGTTTGTTGTGTCCTAATGACTGACAGGCGGATGAAAGATAGCGAGGTGAGAGACAGACATTTAATAAGAAGCGCTGACTTGTAGAAATTTAAGGTTTAATAACTTCTCTATAACTTGTTTTCGGAAGAATATATAAATATTCAATTCGACCTGCATATTATACTCAAACATTCTCATTTATTATTATTATAAATAAATTGGTATTACTCTCACGCTCAGAGCTCATGAGTAAGGGCCCTGAATAGGTTCAAAATGAGTTTCTACTCTAAATATTTAAAATGCCTTAAAAAACATATATATATATTTTTTCATCTCATGTATTCTAAAAAGTTGAATGGTCATAAAACTGTTATAAATTGTGTAATTATAGCAATTAATTATTTGCATTTGTATATCACAAAACTTTTACACATAAAAGTAAAAGTGATGGTCTCCATTTAGTTAATTTTTATAGCCCAGCATTATTACTTTGTAATTTTCTATTATACCAATCAATTACTGATAAAATCTCAAACCTCAATTTATTTTAAAAGAAATTATCAATTAAATGAATGGGACTAACTCTAATGGCCTTGTTGCCTGGACAACTTGGTATCAAAAAAAGGTTGTGATGAGGGCTTGCGATTATTTGAATGTAATCAATCACTCTTCGGATGGTTGATATGATAAGCTACGGGATAAATGTTAGAATATTAATGTCAAGAATATATGGTTCTAGTGGTATATTTTAATTTAATTTAATTTCTTGCTTAATTTTATTTACTTTATTTAAATATTTGTTTAATAAAATTTTCTTATTTCTCATTTGACTATAACCTTATTTAATGATTTATTTATTATTTATTGCACAACACACAAAATAATGTACAAAGGGCAGGCTTATTGCCACAAAGACATTTTCTACCAGCCAACCTTAGATGTGTAAGAGATGTTGTTAGTAGGTATGAAAAAAAAAAAGAAAGTCAAGAAGCAACGAAACAAAACAAAATTTAAACCGATATTTTAATAAAATACATAACAGTTATATATAAATAAAAACACTGTATACAATATTTTTTACAAGAAATACTAATATTAATATATACGTATAAAAATATAGCAAAATATATACAAATAACAAGCTTTCAAAAAAATAACAGTTAAAACATATCCAATTTCTAAAAAGAATAAAAATGTACATACCTTTAACTTGAACGATCCATCACTAATTAAGTAAGTAAGTAATGTTGAACTCTTTCTTTTAATATGGTTCTTATCAGTAGTTCACATTACAGTAAACAATTAAATTATTAAGTAATAATAATTCATAGAATATAATAAACATAATTTCTTAATATAGAAACATTTATTTTATTATTTTATTATTTAACAAATCCTGTTGTACATTATTTAAAAAGCCATTGTAAAAACTATCTTTTAATAAAGATACGAAATATTGTATGAAGCAGTGCCATTAATTAATTCAATCAATAAATGAATATTTGACAATTATTGTTGTTGCAACGTTAGCTTCAAGATACAATACCATTATTTGAGAATAAATTTTAAAATGATTTACTTGCTACAATCTTATGGTTCTTTTAAAATTTTTAGTTAAATATATTTTATGCAGAAATTGCTGAGCAGTTTGGAACACGTTCCCATTTCTTAAATTTTACTTGGTTTTCGAGATAAAAATTAGCTCCAATGTAACAAACTATCTGCTACGAAATAGTTTCAGACGAACGATAAATATTTTGACGGGCCAGTTAAAAAGTTAAATGTTAAAGTTTACAACAACAATGGCGGTAGCACAATGTAACGTGATGCTTTCTGATACGTATTTACGGTCACACCACAATGCCTAATTTGACGGATTTTATTTATTTAAAATAAAATAAATTTTTATTTTATTATTTAGTATTAGTAGTAGCAGTTAGTGGGCCAACACTCAGCGGAACAGATCTGCATACATATAGATAAGGATAAGTCTATTAAACCAGTTTTTACTCAGAATTCAAAATAATTTGAGCCTCAGTATATTATGTTAATTGTGTTAAACTTCCAATGGTGGTCTTTTTTTTTGTTTTTAACATTTTACGATAATCTCGGTATATAGTTTCGTTGATGTTTGTATTCTACGAGGTTTTATAAAGATACGAAGATATTGTATTAAAGATTATTTAAGATGTAAATATAAATTATATATTTATATATTTCACTATGCATGTAATATTCCTAATTAATAACTTTCTAAGATTTTGTATTTTAGTTACTAAACGGTGATTTTCCGTTTAATTATAAGAACTTTATCGTTAACTTTTTGCTTCATTTAAGCTTTTAGCCTGAATTTTCTTAGTTTCTCAGTTATATTATAAATCTTTCCGAACAAATTTGTGATGTCAATCGATTAATTTATACTCTTAAGACTTATCGGTCCATTTATGTATTGCTAGATGTGCTCGGCATGTCATTCGCATGGCGTATTAATTTATCGGTAGAAATAAGACAACATAGTTTTTTTGTTTGTATAATTGTCGGATTTACTTATAAATATTCTTTATTGTGTTGAACTTCCACACATTAAATGGCGTAGCTTATACTTATTCAACTGACTAACTGACTAACTAACTAAACATACGGATTCTACTAACTACTTCTGACTAACTCAAAACTCAAAATAATTTATTTCAAAATACAAACTATATATTTTTTTTAAAGTCGAAAGCTAAAGTATTGACTTTGGAAATATTTGCGCTCGAAGAATAAGGCGCAAGAAACTCTTAGTATTAAATCGCACAAATTTTTTAATTAAATAACACAGTATTGTTTTTTACAAACTGCTTAATATAGTGTAGTCCATAGTAATTTTTTCCGAGAGAAAATATTATAAGTGTTCGAAATTAAAATTACTAAGAGAAAGTGCGGGTGAAGTCAGTTCCTTATACAGTTTACGACGATAGCAACGAGTTTTAAAAAACCCTTAAACGCCATTTAGTTTTGAACATCAAAACTAATTTATAGCATGTACATTGTTTTGTATTTTATCTGTTGAACTTTCAATCTATTGTTTCAAAAATACATCCCTATATATTTTTAATTGAAGTAAGCAATATCTAGATTTTGTATTTTTCTGTAGGAATTAGACATTTCTCTGCAGAAAAGGTTAATTAATGTTGACAAGGAAATCCAGATATTACCATACCAAATTTTATTAAAGTTTTGTGTGATGCGTGCACAAATATACATACAGACCGAGAGATTACTTAAAGTTTAAAAATATGTTGAATTTACAGGCATAGGTTACTTACAGTTTATATTATATGTAAAGATTTATCGGTATAAAGTCTGATGCATATTCTTCATTTTTTGTTGAGGTTTGCAATTTTAATGTCTTTAGGTGTTTCCTAAAATTTCAATTTCTCTTATAGGTAATGCACAAACGATTAAACTTGATATGAGAATATGACTTATGTTACATTTATGATTTCATTTTTATCTACTATCAATAATTGTTTAGTTATTGTATCTTATTAAGAATCAGATGTGTCTAATCCGATTAAGTGATATTCGATTCATATGCAAATCTTTGCTAAAATTTTCAGGGTAAAATAATCTTAAAGTCTTAAATTGATGGATTACAAAAAAACTTTTTTTTGCTTATTTTGTAGTGTACCCTCGTTTCAGAAATAATATGATGTTTGACTCATAGATTCATTGTATTTGTGAGCATAAATCGACCAACAATTTCGATCTTTTGTATTTGATGAATCAGATCCCCATAAACTCTAAGAGTTGTAGATGACCCTTAGACCCTTTCACTGTCATTTACTCAAATAATAGAGTACAAAATATTTTATCGCTTTCAAAGGGATATACTTTGGAAATTCAGCATATCTTAATAAATTTTATTCAACCGAAAGTGAATAAAGTCTTATGGTTTCACAACTACTACTCTTTTGTTTCAGCGACCAAAACCCTTCAGCTGTAGTGCTTAGTACACTATTTATTAAAATTATATAACCCATTTTAAAACATAATTTAACCTTTAAAGTTACTAGTAATATTTCATTAATTTTACTTACATGACAATTTGCATTTATAAATTTGACAATAATTTTAAATTATTCTAGTCTTTTTTTGGTTTTAGAAAAAAGTCTGGGTCAATGATACGAACTACAATCACAAAATATTTTATGAAAACAGATGAGGCTTTATTATTTTTTAACACATAACAACTTGTATTGTCTTTCTTTAAAAAGTTTAAAGTTGTCACATAAAAATGTTTAATTTTATTTCCTTACTCGTCTCTTACAGTATGGTTTCATTATTCTTTACTCCAACCACCGTTCAGAAACGATGATGATAAAGCTAAATTTCTTCCGAACGAGATTGAAGTCACAATGATTGATGCATATTGTAAAAATGACAAATATTGATTATATCTTGATTTCATAAGCAAACCCAGTAGTGTACTATATCTTAGCCTTTGTGTTTATAATAAATAAACAAATCACTTCACAAGTAAATAAAAAAAAAACTTTTAATGAAATATATAATATTCTATTTCGAAGGAAGTATTAGATATTGGATTGAAATAAGGTTAACATTTTTTATCAAAATTACAATTATATGTATTCTGATTTTTGCTACGCCACATTTATATTAAGTCTTAAATTTTGCAGATTTAAAAAAAAATATTCCACGATGCCGAAAACAACGTACTTATGTGTCAGCCGTTGTAAAGACAACATACTGCCAAACATATTGTTGCGATATATTTAAACAGTATTCCTGTGTGGAAATATATTTTTGTAATATCCATATATTAATAACATACTTTATTGTACACCACAAAATTAAAAGAAATGTAAAAAGAAAAACATTAAATTATAGTTAGGTATATAATAAGGCGGTCTTATTTCTACATAACGACCTCTTCCAAACAACCGTATTCTGACAGGATTTGTAACAGATTAATAGGTCATGTAAAGGTGATGTGTATTATATTTTTGATATGATATTAATCTAAGCGATACGGTACTAGTGTCAGGTAGAACTACGCGGTTACTAAAGCCTCTCTCTCTCTTTCAGCAGTAGATATTTAATTTTTCTTTTTCATCTTTTAAGCAAGTAACAATTACGTCACTGGCTAAACATACCTTTGTAAAATTTTAATTCACGTTTTAACAAAAACTAAGAAAACATTTTACATTTTGAAATTTAGAGAGCCTGTAATGATTTTGAGGGTACATCCAGGTTTTTATTTTCTTGCCCACAACGTAAAAATAATGGATGTGATAAGCGTAATAAGTTTCATTTTGTACATATGTGTATTTGTATTTATATACAAGTATGTAATATTACTTAGGGTTTAAGTCTCTCCTTATGAATAGGTTAATGTAGTTATAGCTTGCAAGCTGTTTAATTTTTTTTTTTTTTTTTTTTTTTTTTTTTTTATAATGTTCGTGGCGATTAGAAATACGTCCACTTTCAAAATTGGCCTGCGAAGAAAGGAACAATAACACTAACACCAAGCGTTGCTAGATATTAGTGACGTAATCTTTTGTTTAAATATAATTTAATATTAGTATGACAGTCAGAGCTATTAAAAGTTGTTGGCGACCGTTGAAGATATACGTTCCACAGTAGATTTTATTGGGGACACAAAAGATTTTCTTTAAATATAGTTCGACAAAGATAAAGCTAATTGCCTGGAAATAAGAAATCTGGCAACTTTGCAGTCCGAGAACAATTAATTGTTAATGTTGAAATTTGACCTTGATATGAAATTGATGATGATAATTTGAAATTAAAGATGCATTTAATTTATCTGCTTATTTAAGAAATATTTAAAAAAAGCATAAACTTACAAGAGAAGAAAATTAAAATTATCTGGACCAAGCAAATCTAAGAACCTAAAGGCAAAATGAAGAATTTTTTCTTCCAGTCAGCTGAACATAATGCCGGGTATCAAATCAAAAAAATACTCATACTCATAAACGGGATAGTGGTAGTGTTATGAAATTGTAATGATAGAGATTTGAGTTCACTGTTAAAAAAAAAGACACACAGTAACTAGTTCTGTGTCACACATAAAAGTAACATATTATAATATTTTCTGAACTTAGCCGTATTGGTAATATAAACAACTGGGTAGTCAAAATATTGGGTAGCCATATTGGTAAATAAAAACAACTGAGAAAAATGCTGATTGTTTACTGAGCCTTCTAAATTTAATTTCATGAGTACACATATTCCCTCTGAAAGCATTTTATTAAGAAAACATGTCCCTAATTAAATATACTCGGCTTAGTTCAGTTTTTGTTTTTATGGGTAAATTAAAATTAAATTGAAGTTGTTGTTGTAATGTTATTGGAGCATAGCCGTGACTGGCTTATCGTAGTTTTGCTTGATTTCACATTATATTTGCAGTATAGTTTATAATTTAAAAATAAAACGAGACAACAAGTCCATTCCAAATAAAATGTTTAAAACTGTAACTGTTTAAAAGTAATAGAAATTCATTGCCGTTTTACTTTATATTTACAATGGACACAACTCGTAACAGCTGATTTTCTTTTAATAAAATTACAGTCATTCGATACTATCAGACTATTCCATTAGAAAAATCGAGGTTTCAATTCCATGATGGCACATATAGACAAAATATTATAACCATTGAAGATTGGTCGCAAGAAATATATACTGTTTGTAATATTTATTTAGTGTTATTCTAGATATTGTATTAATTCATAGTTTCGTGAGAGTTTTGTATATTCCGCAAAATGAGAGGCATGACAATTACTAACAATGAAAATATAAATTTTATGTATACAATTATCAACACTTTCGTATTCTCTTTAAAAAAATCAATTTGTGTATATAATTTTTTGTTACAATTCAGCTATATTCCTTAATATATATATTTAAAAATATATTATTTAGATACATTATTTAGAATTCTATATGTGTGTCACAAAACTCAAAAATTATCTTACAGTAAGATGATATTATAAATGAAATTGTTATTTCAAATTATACTAAAAACTGTAAATTGCAAACACAGACACATTTTTTATTATAATTACTTTATTTTTTATTACTGTCCAAAATAAAATTCTGCTTAACTTAAAATGGAAATGAAAGGCCAAGTATACAATATTAATATTAAATGTATTAAAAATAATAATACTTTTTAGGTTTACCTTCACTTATTAGTTCATGTATAGGTTGTTTTTAGAATAATGCAGGTAGATAAGACTTAAAACATTTATAATATATATTGTGACTTGGTTCACTTGACCTGTATTCTCACTAACCGTACATACGAAGTCATCAGAAAGAAGGTTTGAAGAGTTAAGCTTGAATGTGTTCAATCTGACAACAGAACAATGAAAAAATATGCAGATTCTTTTTTTATAAAATCAAATTTATATACATTTTACAAGCAACCAACACAAAACATTCAATCATACAGTCTTCCATATTTATAACTGGATTTTTCGATCGATATGCCAACGCCATTGATACGAATAATCACTACAATAAAAGAAACATGACCCAAAAAATTGTATATATTTAAAATATATTAATACTACTATATCTTCTGAAAAATCGTAAAAAAATATTTGTAACGTTTATCTCAATCATTCTGTCAACTTATATGGTAATGAGTATTATAAAAAAGTTGATAAAGATATATACTACATGTGCCTTGAATAATATATATTTGAGTATTATTTACATTCTTCGTTCTTTCAATCTATGTCTGAAGGGAAACCAGTTCCTATTGCAGTCCCAAAAACGTATTGTTTCAAGTTATCTTAATAGCACAAATAGATATAATATAAAAGGTTCATATCAAATAACACTTGACGGTATGTCATATATAATATAACTATTTTTCATTATATGCACATTTGACTTCTTATACCAACAATGTTAAGTACCGAGTATATATCTAACGAAATCGATTCAAGTGAAATAAGCAAAGCCATTGCTTGTAGCCCAGAGCACGTTATAAAAGTCATGGATTTACCAGATAAATCGCTTAAAATTATGCATACCAACATTCGCAGTATTACATGCAACCATGATGCACTAGAGGTACTGCTGAAGAGAATTACCCTGCAATGTGACATCATCGTACTAACAGAATGCTGGTTATGTAAAACTGTTACAGTTCCAGAAATTGCTGGGTATATCTGCTATCTGTCTGATTACCGTAATCAAAATGACGGTGTCGTTATGTATGTCCGATCTGAATTAAGACATGATATCACGAAGCCTAATATTAGTGATGCTAATTGTCTGATGTTAACTTATAAAAAAGAATACGCAGTACTAGGTGTTTATCGCTCTCCTTCTTACAGGAGCGTCGATGGTTTTTGTGATAGTCTCGATCTCTTGTTAACTTCCCTGAGGTCCACGAATTCTGTTGTTTTGATCGGTGATATGAATATCAATATTTTACCTGGATGTAATGACCAAAAATCTAGTAACTATTTGGATCTCATGGCACATCATGGAATCCTTGCAGCTCATGTTTTACCCACACGCAAAGACAACTGCATCGATCATGTCATGTTACGAACAGATAAACAAAGCATGACATTCGTCTTGGACTCTCTCATCACAGACCATGCTCCAATAGTGTTTTGCTTAAACAATAAAATTATAAATGTAAGACCTCAAATGAAAGTTAAAATTGATTATCCATCTGTTACTAGAGAGCTTTGTAACACGGATTTCAAAAACATATATAATGAACATGATGCTAATCTTGCTGCTACAGCATTAATTAACACAATTTCCACAGTAATTAAATGTCACTCTAAATACATAGTAATTCCACATCGACTTCGTTTTAATAAACCTTGGTTAACTCCAGGATTGGTGCGATGTATTAGAAATCGCGATAAATTACAAAAAAAAGCTAAGAGACTTTCAGACAATGCTATATTGCAAGTAACATATACAAGATATAGAAATTTTTGTAACAATCTTTTAAAAAAAATCAGACGTAACTACGAAAAATATGAAATAGAAAAAAATAAAAATAATCCTAAAGCCATGTGGAACACTATTAATAAAATTACTAATTTAAAAAAATCATTACAGCCCCCCTATGAACTGCTTAACCTAACGGACAACCCAAATAAATCACTGGACCTAGTTAACAACTACTTTGCTTTGATAGGCTTAAAATTAGCAAATGAAGTCATAGAAAAACATAAGTTTACTAATCTTAAATTTAATTATCAGGTTGCCAATTCAAATTCACCTCAAGAATCAATGGCTCTGTTTAGTACAGATTGTGTAGAAATCGAACATATTATCCTCCAATTAAAAAATGACTCGGCAACTGGAATTGACAAAATACCAACGACAATTATAAAACAATCTAGAAGGAATCTCATTCCCCCCATTACTTATTTATGCAATCTTTGCATATCAACTGGTACCTTTCCGGATATTTTAAAAGGAGCTTTAGTACATCCAATACATAAAAAAGGCGACAGAGGAATACTAGATAACTACAGACCCATATCAGTTTTAACGGCAGTTTCTAAAATTCTGGAAAAAATTCTGAATGATAGACTCATAAAATTTTTAGATAAGCACCTTATTATTTCCCCCAATCAACACGGTTTCATGAAAGGTAAATCTACGGAATCAGCTACCCTATCGCTTACAGAAACAATTGCACGACACTTGGATGATAAATTCAAAGTGATAGGGGTCTTTTTAGATCTGTCAAAAGCATTTGATACAGTGCCGATACAACTGTTACTCTCTAGGATGGAGTCAGTTGGTATACGTGGGACAGCTTTGGATATATTTCAAAGTTACCTATCTAATCGCTTTCAGTGTGTAAAAATTAAAGATTATACAAGCAGACTTTTGCCTATCTCTTTTGGAGTACCTCAAGGCAGTGTATTGGGTCCAACTCTATTTCTTCTTTTTATAAATAGCCTATGCTCCATATCGATACCTAACTGTAAAATAGTAACTTACGCCGATGACACAGCATTGGTTATTCATGGCAAGGACTGGGAGGAAACTCGACAACTAACAGAAAATGCCCTACGTATTGTATTGCAATGGCTTAACAATAGCCTATTAACTCTGAATATTGAAAAAACAAAATATATAACATTTTTCCAGCGTTGCAATACCCAACCCACTGTAGATTTTATAATTAAAGCACACACTTGTGATAGCTTACTGACTTGTTCTTGTCCTATAATAGAAAAAACCCCCACCATAAAATATCTTGGTCTTACGATAGACACCTCGTTAAATTGGTCAAATCACATTGCAAATGTTACTTGTCGAATAAGAAGATTAATGCCAGTATTTAGAAAGCTTAGGCATTCTTGTGACCACAGAACATTGCTTTGTATATACTACGCCATTATTCAGAGTCTGCTTCAGTATTGCATTGTCACGTGGGGCGGTGTTGGTACTACCATTCTGCTACCATTAGAGCGAGCTCAAAGAGGTATTTTGAAGATAATGTTAGGAAAACCCAGAAGATATAGCACTGACTTGTTGTATAAGGAATGTCCTGTCTTATCAGTTAGGCAGCTTTATATATTGAATGTGGTACTCCTAAAACACAAAGGAATGGTAGTGGGATCATATGTTGCACGACGAAACAAAGGGAGGGTTTGTCAAATAGAATCCCATAGAACTTTATTTGCAAGTCGCCAGTATTATATTATAAGCAGTTATCTCTACAATTCTTGTAATAAAATAAATAATATTGTGTTCCTATCCCTACATAAATGCAAAGAACATATTAAAAGATGGTTACAGCAACTAAATTATAATGAAACGGAACATATTTTGTCTAAATAATACAAGCAATTACCATAACACGCACACGCACACACACACACACACACAAATACATACATATACACATACATACATATACACAAACGCATACACACACACACATTCTCTTGGTGAACTTTATTGTTATTATTTTTAATAATTTACTGTTATTGTTTTGTTCTAATTCACTAATTAATTAATTAATTTATTTTTTTTATTTTTTTATTTTTATTTTGTAATACCATGTTTTAATGTACTCAAACTCCAATAAAATATGTAACAACGTACAAAGTATCTCCTGGGTGGTAGACGCTGATAGCTGTGACACAGTTTATACTACTACAGCTGTCAACGCAATCTCTAAAATAAACAGAAATTGTTGTTCATATTATTATTTTATATTAACATTATTTTTAGAGCTATATTGTATCCTTTTCGTGTGATAATAAAGTTATTATTACTATTATTATTATTATTATTATCTTATATATTAATGCAGGAAGCGATTTCGTTGGCACACTGTAGCTCGAGAACCACTAAAGGGAAAAATATCGTTGATGGCTCAAATCAAAGGTCTCATTATGCTACACTGCTGAAAAATAGTGACAACTCTCAAATCTCATTAGCCTAATTGCAGTAATTAGTCAAAAAATGAATTTTTCCCATAGACTTTGCATGGGGAAATTTTGCGCGCGCTTTTTTAGTAGCGATCTTTTGGCTTTGTTCCCAGCCGCACGCTGCTAACTAGTTAAAATTTATGACGTGATAAAAACAAATCATTATCTCACTTGCAATATGCAATTTTTATAGAATTTAACTCAATATGGTCCTTTTGTTTCGGCATATCTGTTAAAGTTTTCATAATAAAGTTTAAAAGCTGGAGCAAAAGGTAGGTCAGTCGAATATTTGTTTGAAATTCAAATATTTTAATAAATGTCAATATTGTGATATTCAGCTGGTGATGTTTAAATCATATAGTAATATTTTTTTTACTACTAAACTTAATTTGTCCCATACATTTATGAATATAAAATAATGTGAAAAGAGTTAAATTATTGAAAAAAAAGATTTGAAAATAACTGTTTTTAGTATTTTTGCATTTGCAGTATGTATAAATGGAAATACAATTTTCATTGTCCCAAGTAACAATAGAACCAGGGCGTAAATAGAAAAGTAAAAAGTAGATTGTAGTAAAAATATCAAAAAACATTCAAATGCAAGACTAGTGACATTTAAACTTTAACTTTAAAATCGTTAATAATATTTCTTATTAATCATAAAAGAAACGAAATATTGGCTTTTTTCACAATTTATAGAAATGTAAAAGTTTGTATTTTTGTTTTTTTTATTGCACACTATTAAGAAATAACTGAGTAAATTCATTACCATAATCAAATACCATAATCATGTAGAATTATTTTATAAATCTGAATAAATATATTATAATATCTAAATGTCCATTATTTCACTCTAAATAAATATTCAATTTAATGCCTCACACTAAATGTTGTAAGTAAAAATTTTAAAATGTCTATTTGAATTTTGAAGAAACTAAATATTTATAAAAAATAAATGTTAAAGTATATGTTAAACCTCAATAAACAGATTGTAACTGGAGCTTATTCAAAAAAAAGCCGAGGAATCAGCAGTGCTTGATTTGTCAATCAGTCAGGATTTCTTCTTTCACTTATTTGATATCCAATTGAAACCTAATGGAGCACCTAATGGATGTAGGCACATCTATAAAATAAATAGTGACTTGGTGTTAGATAAAATAGGTTCACTATTTCAAACATGTGTCTTATAAGATAAATGTTTTAAGGTTATTTTATTTTAATATATCAACAAAAAGTGATCACAGTTGCAACAACATTGATCCAGTAGTTTTCGTTTTATTAAAAAAACTTAACAAATAAATATCATTTAATTTATTGTTAAATTTACAGTTATAAATGTTATATGCAGAATGAGTTGCACAGTGAGATGTATTAATAAATTTATAAAAAGTAATAACGGAATAGAATTTATCTATTGTATTGAAACATCTTAATTAAGTCTACAAATGAATGAAGAGTGCCCAAAATACCAATACTCTAATTTAATTGTTTACAACAAATTAAAAATCGAAAATAAATACTTAAACACTAATATATAATAAAATGATTCTGAAACATGAGAATTTACATTATATTATTTAAAAATAATTTTGAACTATTATATAATTTACGGTTATAGTTGCTTTTGTTAGAAATAGAACACAGAATATTTTTCGTTACATTATTTTATTCTGTACTGTTTTTTGAATAAAATAAAAGTAATACTATAAGATTCACTGTCTCGTTGAAATCAGAGTGTCACAAAGGTAAAGAATGAAATTGCATGTAGCGGTGGTGAGAAGTTGCCAGGTGACTCGTTCTTATAACTTATAAGTTAAGTCACAAGAATGAAAATAATAAATTATTTATATGTAAAAGAAAGTACAAAACTACTTCTATAACACGAGAGCTAGATGTATATCATGGCATTTGATAAAATGAAGGATTAAGGAAGGATTGAGGAATAGGAAAGGTGAAAAATATTACATTTTACTCCTAACTACGTAGAAAACGATAACTTTGTTTAATGTTTATAAGTGTATGACAAAAATTCTATTTTAGGTGACGTTGTAGTTATAGTACAATCAATTAGTATGATCGTAATAAAAGTAATGTTTAATTTTACGTGGATTGTGGAAAGGTTTAAATTGCTTTAAAAAATACGTAAATAAACAACTGTAAATTTCTTACAACTCCTGATTACAACAACAGGGGAGTCCTCTGATTTCTATTTTTTTTTACGTTCAAAATAATGAAATTTATCTCTGAAATATTACACAAATCTATAAATACTTTTCACTACCTTTAGAAAATAACATTGTTTTCTCCACTATTTATAGTGCGATGTTATCATTTGATAAGAATTAAAAATAATACTCGTCCTTAGAATTGATTTTGAGTGTATTCAGCGAGAGCAAATTGAACAATAACATCGCTTTTTTCATCTGACGAATCTGATCCTTACCCTGAGAGGTGCCGATAATACATTAGACCCTTGTACTATATTTTTAGTACAAATACAAGGTATTTGATATACTTCGCTTATATACAAATGTTTTTTCGTGTAAGTTTACTTTTACTTTTTATTTTTTTTAGCGCCAAATTTTTCGATTGTGATATTGCATTACAATCGAATTGAATTACCTGATAATAATCATTAACTCACTTCGAAATAAAAAAAAGAGAAGAGACGAGATAAATAAAGATATTGTTTAATTACTATCAGAAAACTTCAAATATTATATAAAGTAGATAAGAGATAATAGGTTTTTTTAAGTAGGTCTTAGTTATAATTGTAGCAAAATAATATAAACAATGAAATACAATATTATTATAAAAACTAAATTTTAAAAATACAAATTACACAAATAAATAAAACATGTACAAAAAACCATCTCTGTCAGATCACAGATAAGTAAAACTCTATAGTTATAGAATCAGAAGAAATAAGTTTCTCAGGTTTTCAGATCTTTCTTAAAACATCATCGTCTGTATGACGTCATTAATTTTTTTTTATTCTATATAAAATATAAAATGTGTTAAAGGTAAATAATATATATAATAAAGCAGAAATAAAATTTGTAATTTTTAATGATATTAAAATCTTTTTGTATCAATTGTATTTTGTGTCAGTAAATACTTACAATATATCGTCATCAACAATTTTCCTTTTAAAATGTAAAGGAAGAAGTTCGAGACATATGACAGTATACTCCGCACTAAAAGTTCCTTATAAAAGACAAAGATCCAATTTATTAACTTTTAAGGTATGCAGAAGCTTTTTCCTTTTATCTTTCACTGTGAAATAAATTTTATTTACTCAATACATCCCAATAGTAGGTAATATTAGTACTTTCGTTATTGTAACAAAGAACTGTAATCTCCAAGCAAGGAGCAATCAAATAGCAACCTCATCAGCAGAACAAGGCTCTGCAGATCTTATGCTGCAAAGTAAAGGTACGAAATGAGCCAGCTGCACGCCAACGCATGCAACCACAACACGCAGCACTTGTAGTAGTTGACAATAATTAAACTTTTAATTTGGTACTGATTTGTAGTACTGAAATATTAATAAAACTAAACGTTCAAAATGTTGAATTAACCATATTTGATGTTTCGTGAATTAAATGTCAGTATTGCGGACGTCAAACTTCAAATACTAAAAATAGCATTTTTAATAAATGGAATGACTATAACATATTACTACTTTGATGAAGTTAAATATATTTTAATATGAGATAGTATTCTTTCGCTTAATATCAGAAAACACGTTTGTTATTTCAATATTCATTAAATATATCAAAACTTAATTCCTGTCTAATTGTTTCTATTAGAATTATAACCCATTTTGTACATGCAGACAAGTAAGAAAGGAAAATCATGCGAAATGGTTGCCCATTTAAGCAAATCCCTCAGTCTGTGGGGTGACGTCCTCTTTATTCAGTCAACTAAACATTTAGATTTGGAAAAATTACTTCAGGTGTAAGAACAAGCACGTAACAGGTTATATTATTGAGATCTATTACGAAAAAAAATATACAAATTTATCGTTTTATTTTTCCAAGTAAGATAATTGTGTTCCAAATTGTACATAAGACATACGGATTGATATTATAATTTTCCATTATTCTAAGAAACATTTAACTTTAAAATAACATTTAGAAAATATGGACAGTTATATTTATATACATATTTTTTTATACATCTAAATAGCAATGTTAATTGTGCGACGTGACTTTTATAATTTTATTTTTATTATGATAAAGTTTGTTTGTAATGCTAATATTTTGCTCATAAATATTGGGATAGCCTCAGAAGTAAAACACTAAATGATTCTTAACACTTTTAATCACTTTCGTATATATAACAGTAATAACTTCTTATAAATAATTTATTTAAATTATTAATATTATCAATAAAACGCTCAAATCTCACAAGCACTCGCTTGGATGGCTTGGAACAGAATGCCCTTCTACAATTCTCTCTACTGCCCTCTCCAATACTCAGTGTTGCCAGTAATTAATTTATAATTGATAAATCAAATAATTGCTACATTTATAGAGGTGGCAACACTTAATAAAAGCTGTATAAATAATGTTGCTTACAATTGATAGGTTTTTAGTAATAATTATGGCTTTATACATTATGTTGCTTACATAAATAATTATAAGAAAAATTAAAAGATTTCTTATGTTTCAAAACTGTGTTAATTTTTTTCATTTGGATTTATGTACGTGGTGAATAAAAAAAATATGGTACAGTATTGGCATGCTTTCCAATAAAATTCATTTCACGTCAGCAAAATATTTTACATCGTATTTCGTTGGAGGAATCTTAATGCCTCTCGAACCGTTCAAACTGATCAAATGATTTAGATTTTGAGTGCAATATCTTTAAAACTAACTGCTTTACTATCTTTAGATCTGCAACATATAAGATGGAAAGGGCAAGATGAAATTCAAATTATCTTTACAGAGCCGCGTTAAGCGTAATTGTAAATTAATATTTACGAAACTACATAAGTGCAATTAACCAGATGTGAGTTGTACTTTAATCTTAAATTTTTTTTTTTTCAATTTACAAATACTTTTACATTCTGTATATGTTCTGTTTATTTTATTTATTTATTTAGTGTCTTTCTTAATCGAACAGTGTTAAAAGATTATAAATCTAAACAATATTTGCTTATGACTAAGATTACACTATTATGATTTACATAATAATAAATTAAAAAGTTATCATACTAAAAGCGCTTCACTTGAATATACATAAATTAGTTTTAAAAAAAAGTGTTTAATTTTTCTATGCGTTTGTGTTTGTGTGTGTATTTGTGTGTGTGTGTGTGTGTGTGTTTTTGTTGTATGTACTAAAATGTGTGTAATAAAATATACAAGTAGCGTATAAAATGTATTAGTATTTGGTAGGATTTTTTAAATGTCTATTTTTAATATTATGTTATATTATCAGATTGGTTATTCGTTACATATTCTTTTTATTATGTGTCTACGAGTATTTATGTTAGACGTAATACGTAATGTATCACCGACGTCAAAACAATGGGTTTTATTAATTTCATCCTATGTATGTGTATATTTGTATCTCTGTAAAGATTTATAATTAAAACAGTAGTTCAGCCAAATTTTCAAGATTTCGCTACTTCATTTATACACTACACTCGCGTTAGTTATGTTGTCTGATGGATAGAATATTAAGCTTAGAAATGTCTTTGTTATACAGTTTAACTCACTAAAACCAAGGAAATGTGCATAAGAAGATTTATCTCTTCAATGGTATTCAATATGTTTTTATATACTAGTTTTAGAGAAATAAAGATTTCTTAAAGTAAGTCCATTTATTTTTTAATCCTCTATCTAGCCTTGATAGAAAGAGGGAAACATATATTTTGTAACTAAATGTATACCAAAGTTGCTCTTGAACGATACAACATTCAAGGTCAAGGTCTGAAGATATATAATAATCATCATTGGCCTTCTCGTATCGGATAAGGCGAGGTCTTTACGGAAATCATATCAACACACGCGAAGACCACGTTCACAATAATTTGTGTTACCTCAACTATTAACATTTGTAGGAAATAAAAGTTAAATCAGGTTTTAAAAAGAAATAAGAAACTTTTATATTTTATATTTTATTTTATTTTATAGAAGAACAGTAAAAGCCTATTTGATTTTCATATTCAGAATTCTTTCTTATATAGTAAGAGCAAGCCTTTTATTAATTTAAATGCTGAGGTTCATCTGAATTATATCATTTTATTTTTTTTATTTTAAGCATAATTTTTCGAAACTTAAGCCTTTTTTGAAAACTATATTACAGGAAAATTTATGTTCATTACGAAAAGCTAATTAACTATTTCTCTTTTCTTATTTATTTAAAAATATATTTTTGATATATTAATTTAGAGTTTCTTGGGGTCTTATAGCTCTCAAGGTGTTTAATATTAAATAATTGTTTTTTTTTTATTTTCATTTGTTCTCTTTTCTCAAATTTATAATATGCATTACAATTATTTGTAAATCATAACCATGTCAGTATATTATAACCTGAGCTCTACTAATCAAATCCATTTCTGCATAAATATATAATTCCTCCTCGTCCTCCTCCTCCTCCTTGTTTTGTCGTTTTATCGACCGCAATAATCTTCTATGATACCTTTAGAAATGCAATTCTCATATTTATTAATATTTATATTATATAAATATTAATACATCTGTGAATTACATTTCTATATATATATATATTCACCATGATGTATAATTATATTATTGTACTGACACTGAGGTCTTGAGGTTTTCTTTGAAAATAGAATTTTCATATATTTATCATTATTAGTTTTCAGCTTAGTAAGTACCGTCCTTATACAGTTTTTATTAATCTAAAATGTTTTAAAGCGATGTAAGTAGACATATTTTGGGGTCAGGTCAGTCCTACATAAATTAAAGTCCTGTATATATTCAAAATGCCTTTGTAAAATGAACTGACCTAATTATTTGACTTGTTAAAATGTACTCGGTAGCTGAAGTGTTTCAAATTTGAACACATATTCCCCCCTCTCAAGTCAAGTCAAGTTTGTCGTTCTAGTTGTTTTGAAACTTGTTTAATATAATATAAAATATTTCTTACTTCTTATAGTATTCTATAAAAAATAATTCTAGAAACCAAGTATTGGAATTCTTCCATGAGGATTCCTATGGAATTATTGTGGATAATATATTATTCATAAGGGTATTATGATTTATATATATAATGACTCTATTTCTTAAAATAAGGTTAACAATTTAGAGCATAAAATTAAAATGTCTTCAATAAACAACAAGGATTTAAAACTAGCAATAAAATATGAAATACATTTACTTATAAAACTATCCGATTATAGTTCTAATAATAATAGTAATAATTATTATAATATTATGTATAAATGGTTGATGTTTAGTTTTTATATCCAACTTTGCTAACCATCTCTAGTTTATTTAATCATCAAGTCAACTACGTCTGACGATGCCCTGAATTACTTGGAAATTATATCTAAATGGAATTTCGATGTAGAAAAAACTTTTCTATTCCGAGAACGAAAGGTTTTAAATGATTTCGAGAGTTTAACGGTTTGTTTTTGTTTATTTTGCGGATTTAGAATTATATATTGTACTCTACTGTACATTTCTAATTTGGTAATTCCTATCAATATGATTTAAATGAGAAAATATTATATTTTAGATAATAAATACAACAATTTTTTTTTTAATTCTATGTCCTTGAGGAATGATAGATAAAAAAAAATCCAATAGACTTCAAAGATTCAAAATTATTTTTTTAAATTTACAGCTTTTAGAATGTTTTCTTTTTTTTTCTTTTTTTTTATATTTAAAAATGGTTGAAAACAGAATGCGTCGACGTTTTGTAAATTCCACTTCGCTGCTGTTTGCACCTCGCTTAGCTCAATATGCTAACATAAATTGAGATTTTACGAGCGCAGCGAATCAAAATTAAGGTCTGGTTAGCGCTCCTAGTCTTTAAAGGTAAACAGTCTACGCAAAGTCTACGATTTGATTTCATGAGTATCTGTGTTCAATCTGCAAGTATTGTTTTTTAGTTTAGCTCTTGTTAGTGAGTTTGTTGTTGTGAGTAGTAAATAATAATTAAATTGAGCTTATTGTGTTGATATTAATGGTGAATAACGCCTATTTTAAACTTTTTGTCTTGTGTTATAATTCGAAGCTAAATAAAATGCAAATTCTAACTAAACTGAAACAAACAATTTGCTTAAAGTACTATTAATAAAGTTATCATACGGATTCTTCGTAATGATTCAAATATTATACACAAAAAATCTGAAACGACGTATATAATTTCAATTTAATATTACGATTTTGATTTTAAAATATAGTTACCTTGGACAGCCCCATCTAGTGGCAAATACCCGAACTACGTTTCGATTAAAAATCACAAACGGCCTACTAATTTTTAATAAAATTTTAAAATCGTATTCTAAGTATACGACAATGTTGTTCATCCCTCTCTGGTGTAATATTTAGTCTATACTTACTACTTACTATAAACACATTAATGAATGGGGTAACATTTTAAGCAATCTTGCATTTAAAAATGTTGCTTTTATTGGCGTATAATTGTTTTATATTGTTACCCATTTCGATTACCATAAAACTGTAATGACATGCATTTTATAATTAGATAGATAGATAAGCACTTTATTGCATATTAGACAATACAAAAATAAAAAATAAAATAAAAAAAAAAAAAGGAAAAACTTACAATATTAAATGAAACACGAACACGAGAAACAGAATAATATGCAAAGGCGGTCTTATTGCTAAAAGCAATCTCTAACAGACAACCTTTAGGTGAAAAGATATCAGAACAGAATACGGTATAGTGCAATTAAAAAAAAAAAATAATAATAATAATAATTTAAAAATTAATAATTATTATTTAAATCTAACTCACTGTATAAAATTACTATGAACCAATTTTAATGAACTTAACTCCAATAAATAAATCTATATTTAACTTTAAATGAAAGTAAAAGCTTATTATTATCATTGAAACTATTAAAAGAAAAAATCTGCTATTGAATTAAAATATTTTATTATTTTTAGTTGACCTTTAGTTACTTGTTTATTTATACGTTGAAATTTATAATGATACGTAGGCGATAATTAGGAGATTTTTTTTATAAAGTACAGCTAAGGGTCACTTGACCTTTATTTTCGGTACCCAAATGTGTGTAGTCGTCGTTAGGAAAGAATGAAGAGTCATGCTCGTATTGTGTCAAATCTAATGGGCAACTTAATACAATAAACATATGAACAGACACGTGGATTCTCGGATTCTTAAATAACCTATCTGGAATGCGAGTATAGTTATTTATAAATAAATACTATATTTGGCTTAAATATTTGTAGGAATTCCTAATATTTACATTCTTAATTTTTTTAATCTGCATTTACATAAAGATGCTTGCATAGTCTTAAAACGTTTTGTTTTAAGTTTTTTGTAATAGTAGTTAGGGGTAAAATGGAGTCTATATAAAGTGCTACGCTGGCTACTATTAGCTCTCCGACGCGTCCATTAACTAATGGGTGGGTAAAAAGGAGCTCTACAAACATGACTCTACAACTTGCCTTAACTTACTATTACTATAACGCTATCTTAGGCTATCTAGCACAGCACAGCTGTTATAAGTAAATAAGTACATTGAAATTGCACATACAACTGTATTGAAAACTATTATTAAAATACATTAATATTCAGTATATGGTTTTAATATTTAATGGAATTTAGAGCTTCGCTTTTTGTCCTAATTTTAAGTACTTATATTATCTTATTTTATTATTGGGCTACAGTTTTCAATACTTATATAAACCATATGATAATTCTTAATATATATGTTTATATATATTACTTGCTATTATTATTATATCATTATTTTTCATTCACTATTAAGGAACCTATTCTTAAAAGTCATCGTCGTAGTTAGTCGTCGACAAAATACCCTATTATTTATAGTATTTTATTATAATTTCATTAGTATTGAAGATTATAAATAATAGCATAAAGAAACATATTAAATATATCAATACATCATAATTATAGTAAATGAATTTGTAGAGTCATGCATATTAAATAATTATGAAAATAATTCATATCTTTTATAAAATATCGAACTTGTTATTCATTACACTTTTGTGTGTCGAGAGGCGTGACAGAGAATATAGCTGTTATTTTGGGTCTCCCTCTGTCTAGGTCCGACCTAAAAATCTAGATTATTATATGTACAATTGTTTTTATTTTATATAAAGATTTGTACACAAAATAATTATTGATACGGAGTTTAATGGTTTTAAAAAAAATTAATGTTTATAGTTGTAAAATGGTTTCATTCTTATAATTTTTTTTTTCGATAAGTAATCTGATACACAATTATTTACCGGGAGAGGTTATCTCCTGGTTAATAATTGTGTATTAAGTATCTTATGTTTAATAGTATTTTTGTCTTAATATGTAATTAATATAACTAAAGTTATGAGCGATAAAATCATGATGCCATAGTATAAGTCGTTGAATTTAGAAACGCGCTGATGAGGTTCTTTGTTCAAACGGTTGTACTGTATTTGACTTTCATAGCTTTGCCTCTAAAAAAAGCTTTTAAAAAATTATTTTAAATAGATTCATTTCTTTTCTTTTTCATTTTGATAAGGTATAAGCGGCGGAGTTTAAGATCCGGTAAAGGGAGTTGGGATGGTCATTCGCTTCATTCCGAATAATAAGGAGAAGACTTCAAAAATACTGGAAGAAAAAATTAGGATTAAAATCAAGAATTTTCGAATGTGAATTCGAATTTCTCATGAAAGAGATGAGATGACGTTACAGAGACTATAACTGTTATTTTGTCTCTCTCACTCTGTCAAGTTTCGACCTAAAAATCTAGATTATGTTATGTACAATTGTTTTTTTTGTCATAACCTCTTCCTTATTGGTTGTGACTCGAACGCCTTTCTGAGATAAGCTTTCTGTTTCCACATCATTGTTGTTCTATCTCAACAGACACGATGCGTCAGAGACAACTTTTTTCAAAGCTCGAGCGTAACGGCATTTCGATTGTGGATCAGAAATTCAAGACTTTCGCTCGATTTTTCCTGACATCTAGTACGATAGATTCGTATATTAATATTTTCCATTTCATTTCCTATTTCACTCGAGGTATCAAGTTACAAAGATAAATCATTTTCGTATATCAACATGGTCATGTTAGAGAACGCTTGGCTCAATATAATGCCTTTTGTATAGACCGTTCTCTTAGTTTTCATATTAAACTTTAGGAGCTGGAGCGAAAGGTAGGTCAGTCAAATATTTGTCTGAGAGCTCGAATATTGGATTACCTTTTTTAATTTATTCGTAACTCTAAAGCTGCAGATTATATATCTATAAAAAGATGTTTATACAACCTACTTTAGTTCTCTGTTACATTATTATATAAACAATGTTACCAAGTAAAGCAAAGTAATAAGTTATTATAAAGTTCATTATTATTTTAAAATTCTTGGCGAGTTTTTTATTAAGAAAACTTGGCTTCATTACTTAGAACTTAATATTTACTGCATGCTTTTTAATTTTTTTTAATTTAACCCATTGTTAGGCTAAAAGAAGTAGAAAATATCAATGATTATTATTTAAACTTGACTCATACGTTCTTTGAATTAGAATAACATCAAAAAGTTAAAGAAGTTTATGGTTGAAAAATACAGAATTCTTTAGTATATATAAATGGTTCATTATCACAAGCATTTGGGATAATACTTCTCTGCGTAGAGAACTATAAATTATCGCGTAAATGGACAAAGAGGGAACTATATAATAGATACAAATAAAAAAAAACATTGTAATGTAAACCTGTGACAGATCATTTATTACTGTTAAACCATTTTTAAACAATCTTATTAATTGTAGTGGAACTGATATATCAGTTTTATTTTCATGTTTGATGACTGGGATCGATTAGTTAGAACTTGTTGCATTACTTTTTGAACTATTGTTTGCTAACTGAAGTAATTAATGTTTGTTGTGACCTCAAAACGAAACCGTATGAAGTGATTAATAAAGTTCGACGGATACTAATATGAAATATGGGGTCATAAAAATAAATGAATCTACTTTTAAAATAAAAAGTAAGTATTCTCGCTTTTCCTTTTCTTTCTGTTCTATGAAGTAAATAAATATAATTAAAATTATGATAATATAATAAGTTCCCTACTATGATTAAATTAATTGTTTTGTATCTCTAAATAAAATATGTTTTTATCGCAGCTACCCTAATTATTCCACGCTTAATAAATATTGAGCCTTGCACTGAGTGTTGTTACTACAAATATTAAAATGGCAATATTGTTTAGTACAAGTTTAGAATGAAGCCAAATACAGGCTCTTTTCATTTATAAAACGAATACAATTGTTACAATACTAGTAATTTTTAAAAAACTTGTACTACCTCCATGCGTTTATAAATTCATCGAATACAAAGGAATTCAGCGAACACAAGGGAAAAAATGAACTAAAATATTAATATATACTTAATATATAATATTCACCTACGAATCTAATACATTGTTTCACTAATTTATCATGAATCTTTCTCTCAAAAGTACACTGAAACTACATCCTTAACTTCGTCGTCAACACTGTTTTTGTATCAGTGTGTTCATTCTAGGCTTCATATTAACTAATTTCGCACTGACTTTATTAATTATGTATTTTTTTAACGTGCATGTGTAGTGACTTCAGGGGTATCAATAAAAGATGATTTTTATCAAAATGAAATATAAATCATGGTTTTCCAAGACAAGAATCAGTCAGATGACATCTTTTCCAATGTGATTTGAACAATTTTTACATGTTGGTTAGGAACTTTATAACAGTATGTAATTCAATTTTCTCCATCTTTTCAACAATCAATTTTTTACGTATTTAATTGTATATTTAATAATAACTAGTTATTTATCACGATAGAACTTAACGAGATCTTCTCCCCCTTCCCTTCCCCTACGCAAAATTAAAAACACGCAATCGTACCTGTCAGTCAAATATAAACAATATTTCTTTATTGAATTTGTCTTTTACAAAATATATAATAATAAAAATATATTATTTATGTTTATACACTTAAAGACTAATAACTAAGGTCTTATTCGTATTACATTAATTGACATATTACTTATTTCTTTAAGATACCGAAATAGATATACTTATATTTAATTATATTTCTGATATCTAAGAAATAAGCACATATATCTAAAATGCCTTGATGTGTCCATCACTTAGGAAGAAATCTTTCACTTATTTTATATCCGAGTGAAAACTGAGGGAGTTTAAGCAAGCAAATTAATATAATAAATGGAGGGTGGTTATAAGACAATATACTCGTTGTTTTACTGTTTCTATATAAAGTTTTTTAAACGATTTCAATCAAAATTTATGTTTGGTTTTTAGTACCACGGCATCAATTCCTAACAAAGTAATGGAGTTGAAGTACATATAAAATAAATGGGTTGTTTTAAGATCATATAGTTTTACTGTTTCAATATAAAATTTAATTAATGATTTAAATGAAAATTTATATTTACTTTTTATCACGATATCAATTCCTATAAAAATCTAGTCAGTCAAAATTAATTCTTCTTCAGAGTTTCACTGCTAAAATGCTAAAAATGTAATATAAAGGAAAGAAATACAGAAAGATTAAGAAGAAAGAACAAGATTAGTTCCAAGTTGAAAGAGATAAAGTAAAAACTATTAATCTAAAGAAGTAGCAGATGGGAAAATAACTTATTTTCACTTTAAAGAATTTACAGATACTGAAAATGTTTTACTATTTTATAAATTTTAACGTAAATATTTTATTTTTTATTTTTAATAATACTTTAAGTTGTTTTTTTTTAGATACAAAAATTTCAAAATAATTTTATGTAAGTAAAAAAAAGCAAAGTAGTTTCATCACTCCTTGGTTGAGGCAAACTGATTAGCCCTAGAGACGATTTCCTTCGTTCTACTTTCTTGAACTGATACTGTTGTTTTGTTTTTAAATGAAAACCCTTTAGACCCTATTTTACAATAACTTTTAAATATAGCAACGCTTGCCGGATAGAAAAATATTATATATAAGTAATATAAAACCAAGCGGACATATAAATAAAAATGTTTTCTATCGATTTCTCAAATAAATATATGTTTTTGATGAAATTTAAAAATATGTCATTAGTATTCAAACAATTATCCTAGTATAATCTATCAACATAAATTAAAATATAAATTTTATATATTTTTGTGAAATAACAAAATCAGCAGAAAATTTAATATCTCTCTCAATTCCTCCTGTGGCCAGTCCCTTATCTGTACGAGTCATAAAGTCCAGTAATGCACGTTATTAATATGATAATATAATATTATATAGTTTATGAATCACTATGCTTTAACAGCGGCCATTATGTCTGGTTATAATAATTTTTCATGAGCCACTGAAATAGTTCCAAGTATAATTTTTTAACAACAAATATACATATACGTCTAAAGAATGAATCAAATCGCAGGCTGTTACCCTCTTTGTGCTAGATTTTTCGTAATATATTGAAATAAGACTAGCTTTTCCAACTTTAGACTCTTGTCATTCGTGATAAGAAATTCAATAATATCTAATATAATGTAATTTCTTGTATGGCAAAACTTTTGTTATTAGTCTATTTCAATTTGACACTGCACCATTTTTTCTACTCTATAGCTTAATGTTATAGATTTTCGTTCAAATAGAAAATGAATGTAAATTAACCTTAAAAGTTGATTGTTTTTTAGGAACAAATAAATAAAACTATTGACGCTTATCACTATATAAAATAAAAACTATTGATATTCATACATTCATACTACATAATAACAATTCAAGAATACTATTTTGCCGTTAAATAAATATCGTCAACTAAACTATCTTTTACCAATATAGAAGAAGGGACTCGATTCGAACATTAAAATATAAAAGGTTCTCTATCAAATGATACTGAGAACAATTACGGTCAATGTATGGTTGCTTTTGTTAGAAAAAGAACATTAATATATTTTATGCGGTATTATTTTTTTCATCTTTGAAATAAAATAAAAGAAATATTTTAATTCACCATCGTGATATTTATAAACAGCATTTAACTTTTCCACGTTTCGAAAAGATAACGATAAAAAAACATTATTGAAAACTTTTAAAATATTTAAAAGAACTCGCGACCACTCCCAGTTATCAGCTGCCTAAATCAATATGAGAGTTCATTTGAAGGATAAATAAAGTCGAGCTACATTCAGAATACAAATGTGTCCTTTGAGTGGCGTTTAAATAACATTAAATGTAACATACATGAATTTATAACTTAAGAGATGTTCACACGTTAAGAAGCAGACAAGGGTTGTTTCAGTATTCAGCCGTAAGAGGCGCTGTCTCATTTAGATATGAGTGACACAAAGGTAACGAATGAACGAATGAAACTTCATATGACAGATGTGAGAAATTACAAAGTGACTCGTTCCTTGTTACTTCTAAGTCAAGTCACGAAAATGGATATACTGGAAAATTAACATGTAAGAGAAAGTGCAGAAGTACTTCTGTGAGGCTAAACATTGGTTGAAATGGTCTGCCATGACGTGATAAAAGGGTTGAAGAGTATTAACAAAAAGTAATATTATTTTGCCTGGTATCATTGAAATGGAGAGAGTTAAATTAATTACACGTATGATATAAAAAAAATGTCATAATATTATTATAAGTAATGTTTTCAACCGTAAATAGTTACTCCTACCTACTTAAAAGAGCGGTTTAAATTTTTAAAAGATTCACATAATCGTTCATTTCGTTCTATAGACAACTCCCAACTTAAAATTCCTTCTCACTTTACTATTTTCTATACAAGTTCCTTCACTGTTCATGCTTCTCGTCTTTGGAATTCCTTGCCTTTGTCTATTCGACAAGCTCAATCTCTTAATATCTTCAAAAATCTATTAAAAAAACATTTTCTTGCAACTAGGTCTTCTTTACCTTGTACTCCTTTTGTGTTTTCATTTAATATTATTGTGATACTAATATATTCATGTATTATTATTTTATGTATATATATTTTATATACATATTTATGTACTATGTGTATTATGTTGTATTATATTTATGTAATATATCATCTAAAGATGTACACCTTTTCCGTAAATTTTTGTAATTTCTTATAAATGGGTTACCTGGAAGAGATCGCTTATAAGCGATAAGGTCGCCCATTGTACATTTATATTTGTGTTTAGTTTTTAGTTTTTTCTTTTTTATGTTAAAATACTCTTTGAGGATGTACAATAAAGGATATTATTATTATTATTATTGTCAGGTCTTGGTCATTTGTAATTATAGTATATCATTGGTCAATAATCATAATGGTATAATCCTAAGAACATCAGAACTTGAAAGTTAAGTAATCAGCTGTAAAAGTCCTTGTTCCAGGTGCTTTACTTACTTTTGTGAATTCTAAATCAGAGAAGGACGAAATTATAAAAATATATATTCTCATTGTAATAGACCTCGATATATAAGGTTTGGTAAATTAGTAGGATGAATAAAATTCTTATAACGTCTCACTTGGATAAGAATTATCTTTTATTTTGGATCTAAATATATATTTGAACTTAATATTTTGACGTAAATACTTAAAATAAGTCAAAAATTAATAAGTAATTAAAAACTCGTTTTTAGTAAAGTAACATTTATTTATAATGTTGGCTGCATCCTAGAATATGTAATTTATATTGAAAATTATAAATTATTAATTTTTTTATTTTAAACAATATATTATGAAATTAATTTATTTGTTGATTTTTTTTATTATACATTTGAATTCATAGCTATTATAACTCTGTTATATGATAATAAATTACGTATACTATAATATTTAGCTCAATATTTTACTTTATATAACAGTACATACTTCCCATTAATGTAATCTCCATAATGGGTTAGATTGGTGCTTTAACAATAATTTATCTTCTATTTCAAGGAGTCAATGATAAGTAAAAAAAACACATGATAATGTTTTATTTATTAATATTTAATTCCTAAAAATAACTTGCTACCTTAATATGATTTATTTAATGACTACAATGATTGATCACAGTAAGTGCTATTGTATCAACCAATATTTATATTGATTGTATTTAGATAATTATAACATCACGAACTTATAAAAATTATAATATAAAGATATAATTTACAATTAATTAACTAGACAGTATTTCACAATCACATCTATAATGTAAAAATAATACAGGGTGTAAATATATCTCTGAAAATGTAACAATGTAACACAATATGTATGGCGCTAGATGAGGTCAGTCGGGTTGGGGCGAGGTATATATGCATTAAAGTTAATTTGCTAAGGAGGAGCGCGACGGCGACGCACTCGGCGACCGCACAGCAGCCGCTGAAACGCGTGCCGGAATTCCGGACTAAACACTGTGTATATAACTGGGTTTAGAGTTGAATTGAAATAGCCCAGCCACAGTGACAGAGATGTTAGCACGGGACTCACTTCGCAATTACATGTCGGCACTAATATAGCTAAGATAAAGAAAGGAAGCCAGCACGCTACAAATGCGCCAGTAATTATTGCTAGTGTTTTAGCCGCTTTTCTCTCCCTCTTTGAGTCAGCTGCTTCTTTTGGTTTACGACGAACCAGTGTAGGATAATATGCCGCGGCAACAGCTCCGTAACCTGTTGTCGGAGGGTCCGCTTCTAAGCCGTTGACACATGATTGCTTCTCGGGGCTTGTGTTGTTAGACGACACGTTAGTAATTCCCGTTGTAGTTGTTTCAGAGATAGTTGGTAGTGGGCGGCCGATAACCGCCACTACAGCTGCAGCTATACCACCGCTTCCTCCAGCAGCGACTAATGCTCCACCAGCCGGAACGGGTGGTGGACCTATTCCTCTTGTAGTTGTGCCGTGACGTCTTCTAATTCTCTTTCTCGCTGTTTGATATATCCTCCAATACAATATTAAAATAACGAACACGGGCACGTAAAAAGATGAAGCAGTAGCAAATATTTGGTAGCCAACATCCTGACTGACTACACACCGCAAGTCTTCGGAGACGCGACGATTCCAGTCGGGATCTTTCCACCCTAGTAAAGGTGCGATACAGACCAAGAAACTTACAGCCCAGACGCATACTATCATATATCCAACTCGACGAGCAGTTCGCGCATGAATGTAGTCTATGTTAGTCACAGCCCAGTACCTTAAATGAATAGAAAGTCTCAATTAAAATAATTATTTTTGTTATAAAATTATGATATTTTTACTATCTGGATATTAATTTATGTGTAACAATGGACAAATTTGTGAGCATATTTTTTTTAATATTTATGATGTTTGTATTATAGTGTTTTTCTTTCGACATGAACAAAACATGTTATTAAACAATTATTTTTATCACGCCTCGCATCAAACTGCTTATCTAAGAGTCGGTCGTTAATTGTGACACTTAGTAAGTATCGTTATCACTACATTACGATACTAATAAGTAATAATATAATACATTGTTATCAGACGTTCTGGCTTACATCAGTATTAACTATTGGAATGCTGGTCCCAATTAACTTCATAATTTATATAAAGTTATGTCTAACAAACAATCCAACAAAAACTGTTTATATTACATACCGGTCCAACGCTATTGCTACAAGATGGAGAATTGATGCAGTGCAGCACAGGACATCACCCGAAGTCCACATATCACAAAGCTCGGGGCCTAGAGTCCAGCGTTGTGCAACCTCGTAAACTGCACCAAGTGGCATTACCAGGCACGCCACTAAAAGATCCGCGACTGCCAGTGAGAGTATTAGCTGGTTGGCAGCACTGCGTAGGTGCCTCTCTAGCAGGATGGCCGCTATCACAAATACGTTGCCTGCGTCAACAAATAATATTTTTTATTTTTATGTTAAAAATATTTTCAAAATATATCACGTAGGCTAATCTGAACCTCTTTTATTTTATATATTATATGTATGTCATTTTGTATTATAAATAGTACAGTTATTTCATCATCTAAATTTAGTCTGTGAACTGTTAACAGATAAATGCAATGCAAGTGAAAATATACGGTACAACAGTCGTTTAAACTATTTCATAAATATTAGCGATACTAATGGTTTTGTTTATTTACACGTATCCTCCTGCAAGTATTTCAAAGGGAGTTAGTCACTCTAACGTAAATATCCTACCGACTACAGTTGCCAAGATGAGTAAGCCCAGTAGTACAGCTTTGGCAGCGGCTCGAAAGAGTGCGGATGGTGAGTCGAAGGGCGCGGACTCATCCCACCAGGAGGTGTTAGACACTGACGTGTTCCAGGCGCTGGGCACCCACTCTGTGGTGTTACCAGATGTGTTCTGTACCGGAAATCGATACAAAGCTTCCCAGTCCAACAGCTCATCGCTTCCCTCCGCGCCCTCCATACTTTCTCACCGAGACGCTTCTTCACTAACTGTGTTAAAATACAAAACAAAAATGTCTATTATTCATAACAATTACTTTTTGTATATTTAGGTCAAAGTATAACTTACAATTTGTATTGTATGTCCGCAAGAGAAACCCCAAAGATGTGGTCGTCATTGTTACCTTAAATAAAAATTTATATTAATATATATAACAATAAAACTTATTAAAACTATATATTATACACTATGAAGTTTGATTAAACATACTATTTAAATTAAATTGAACAGAAATCTACATTCTCCATAACATTACATATCCGTTCACGTTGCAATTCTGTTCTAGTTTACTCCGAGATAGATACTTGATATATATGAGATAGATATAGATAGACATAGTTACTCGAAGCTCATGAATAAGGGCCCCGAATGTGTTCCAAACTAGTCGGGCAAGGTTCCGATAGCAATTACGTGAATACTGCCGGTTAACTAAATATAATACATTACATATATTTCTTAAAATCATTGTTCTATGAACTAATTTTAAATAATTGTCCACTACTTGACTGTTCGGTTTGAGTGATGTACGAACAATGTGTTTTTGTAACTCAAAATCTATATGACAGACTTAAATGAAAACTGCTAAGGCATTTAAAATAAGAATGCTGCTCGCGACAATTACAAAATATTTTGTCTATAAATACAGAACACTAAAAATACTCTAATAGGTCGGCGTTGTAGTGAAATTGTGAAGCTTAATTGATTTTTAAATAATCATATCGTCTATTAAGAAGACTTAGAATCAACTTTTTTTGTTTTATAATTATTGTTAATACAGCACATATTTTCTGAATATTGTTGTCCATTTAGAAACAACTTAGTTATATATTAATATTAACATGACAACATCTCAAGATATTATTTGACTATTATCATCAAATATTGTTTCTCAATATGAATGGCATTTGTAATACTTTCTCAAATAATAGGATCAAAATCCAAAATTTTTGTACAAACCTTTCTCTCAAAATGAGGCTTAGTACGTGACAAGGGTACGTGAGTCGCCTCGCCTCTTAAAAATACGAAATAAAAGCAAATACCTTTGGTTATCTTATTTGCGCAAACTCCAGTGTCAATAAAATTAACGCACAAGATGATGTTGAGCTCTGTAACGTGAATGGTGCCTTTATATGGACTGCTATTTTTTCAGAAAATACTTCTTACTTAGCATTGCTGCAAATTGTTAAAGTAAAAGGATTTTTTAACAAACACTTTTATACAATTTTTCTTCTTGAAGAATAATGTAAATTAACTGTGTATTTACACATAATTCTGGATGGTCACCCATCTTGTTACAGACTGAACAATTTTTTCTTTTAGGAGTTTAAGATTCTTTTCTTTTAGGAGTGTAGGTTTTATAGTATCGTTCAGTACTCAGCTGCCGGAAATAAATTTAGAAAGACCGTAACTTTCGCTGTCCATTAGCAAGCGGCTAAACGATTCGTTTCACAAAAAAAAGTCTATTTCGCTTCTGTTACACTAAATGTGGAGTGTCTTTAATGTATTTACATTTTTCTATAACCTATTTTTATAAGAATAAAAATAAAAAAGCAATAGCGTAAAATATCAACCATGATATGATTAACTTTTTTCTATGCTAACAATAAAATAATTTATATTATGAAGTAAACGGTTTTCAAAATTATAATATAAATTTAGGAAACCACAATATCAAAATGTTTAATTGATATACAGAAAAAAATATATTTTGAAATATATCTATTATTATTTTTGTTTAAATGAAGGCGGTTCGCACAAAATTAAATAAATATTTAAAACTGTAATTGGCCTTGTGTTTAAAAAAAAATATTCCAATAAAAATTGGATTATAAAATCGGCATCCGAGAACAATAAAAGCTATGATCATATTATGAGATATTTTATATATTTACATATTTATTCGGCTGTATAATAATACATTTTTTTATTTTCTATTTTCTTTTCACATATTAAATAGCATTCAGACTCGACGCCGCATGAATTATTTATTTGTGCATTCAATGGCTCTCTAGGTCAGTATTCGGTTGACCATTTGAAACAATTTTTAGGAAATTTATCATTTAGATAACTTATATAAAATCATTTAGTTAACTTATATAAACTTTATTTATCCAATAAAAAAAGTCTTATTTGAATAAACTTTACTAATGTTTTCTAAGATTTACACCGGTACTACACATTTAAATAAAACTATTTTACGGACATAATTCGCGTTTATTTTAATTTTTTTTAAAATTAAAACCCGACGTTTCGAATGCTTTGCAGCAAACGTGTTCGCGGTAAGACAAGACAGACACCATCATGTCGTCTCGAGCACTCGAAACGTACGGTTTTAGTTTAAAAAAAAGTAAAAATAAACGCGAGTTATATCCGTAAAACATTTTATTAAACTTAATAAGTAATAACTAGTAAAAAATATACATTTGTCTAGTTTAAAATTGTATGAATATTTTCTCTGGCTTTCATTTATCCCACAGAAGAAAGCTTTGTAGCTTTGTTTTGCGTTTAGCTGTCTAAGTTCGCAATATCTTATTTTCTCATAACTTTCAATTACATCTTTTGAGGATATTACTTGAACTAGGGTTTTGTATTTTTCATTTAAGTTACAAAGGTATATGAAAAATTTATTATCATTATTTTCTTTTAGTCAGGATTTTATTTTATTATTTGTTTTATCAATGATGTTGTTTGATCCAGCATAGTAACAAATATAGAAATACATATTAAAGCCTTCATTGTGAGCCGTTTTATTTAAATTAAAAATTAAAAGAAAGTGAACTTGTTCTACTAATATTTTACACATTTTAATGTATCTTATATAATTACTTAAACATAAAAATAGTGCATCCAAAATGCTTTCTAATCTCTGATTATTATTGGTTTAAACCAGCTCTCCCCAACAAAAACGAGAAATTGGTTTTTAAACACACACTGTTTATCAACTACAACCCTTAACTTTTTTACGATGCAGCACTATAGTTAACCTATTTTTTTGTTATTAATTTCAGTTTTATAACAGAACATAATGTTTCCTCATGTCAATATGCTTCTTTGAATTAACATTTAACAATAAATTTCTGTTAAAAAGTATATTTAAAAAGAGGTGAATAATAGTGTAAGTTGCAAATTTTTTCCCATAATCCTCAAGTTTTTATCTTAAAACATTAGATTTCGTTTTGACAGCCTATTAATATCCGTATACATCGTGCTGTACGACATCCATTGTGAACTTCTATTCTTAACAAGCAATAAATATTGCCTCTTTGTTCCGAGCCTGTCAATAACCTAAATAATTTAAAACATAGGTGAGGTAGTATTTTAAATTTCACAAAATATCAATCAACTTCACTTTAAAAAAAACAAATGATACTCTAAAGCTCATCCTCTTTTATTAAAACCTTACATTAGTAGTTTATTATTAATGGTCATAAAAAAAACTTTGATAATAAATATTATTTTTCCTTGTATTTCTATACTATACTTAAAAAAATATTTTGGAAAAAAAAATGTTATATAATTATTATTTTTTCTTAATGAGGATATCTTTATAAATTATTAAAATAATTCATCTTTGCACTTCCTTTAGTTCTAGATACAGAATTATTTTCAATTAGTTATACTAGTCAAGTTCAGTGGAGACAATACCAAAATAGATGTTTAGAATAGTTGTCGAAATAAATAAGCAAGGTATTAGCCTGCTGCCGAAAACACCCGGTTTACGTTCCAATACCCGGATCTTTCCATCCCTTGTGTCACTAGAACTTTGTTCCCTAATACTATTTAAACCTCTTTATTCTACACAAAGGTCCGTACTGTAATCCTATACTTAAATATATAGCTTTATTCGCAAAATTCAATAATATGGCCTCTTCTATGGAGTCTTAAAACTATAAAAGAAAGCTTTTGTCGCTTTCTCACTAACGATTTACGTCAAAGGTGGGAAAGTTATAAAACAGAATATATTGGTTAAATGTTTTTATTAGCAAAGGAGGGGGGGGGGGTCAGAGTATAAAAAAGTTTTATTACATAGAGGAGCAATTAATCGAAACACTTGAAAAATTTAAATAGTAGAAATTTGAGTAAAACAGATATACTACTGAATTATTACTGTAAGAGATGATGGTATATATATTATAAATAATCTTGCGTATTGATTTAAATCACAAAACATTTTATCAAACTTTACAACGCATATATTCTCCGATATATCTATTGTAGTAAATAATATGTTTTTATAGTTGAATGTTTACACAATTAAATTGTGTTTGTTGACAATTGCAAAATATAATATTTAACACTATGGTATGTCATTCATATATATAAATATATGAATATTTGGAATGCCTTTCTAATGCTGTGATTTTACCGCAAATCCTAAATTATTGTAAGCACAGCTGGCATGAAGACCGACAAATACCAACATTGATCGGCTATGACTCATTTACTAAAGTCATTTTATGAATTAATTTGTATTATTTAGTAATAAAATTTAATGAAGTTTTGAAAATTGTACTGATTGGAAAATATTAAAATTTATTTTGATAAACAAAAATTTAACTTGAACTATAAATAAAAAATAAACAACAAAGAATATAACATTTCAAAATTAATTTTAATTAAGATGAATAGATAAGCGACTGATGTTTTCAAGAATATTATTCGAAAATTTTACGTAATATATTTAATTTATAGGAGATAAATTCACGGCCGTCATATAAATATTACTTTCTTTGCTGTCAGTAACAGTCTTATTTCATAAACACTTGTATAAAATTATATATTAAACTTAGTTCTGGAAATAAAAACCATCAGTTATAAAGTAAATAGTAGTATAGTAAATATTTATCAGCTCTAAGGTATCACGTTACAGAGAAGTATTGACCTGCATAATACCACCCTCTCACTAAAGCGCGGCGTCAAATAACTCTTAGAAATACATTTATTGTACTTATGGCAAGAGACTCTCTAATATTTTTCTTACTCTATCCCAGTAGCCGAGATATATATTCCATTTGCATTAAAATAATAAAATAGTTTTGAAACCTTTACACAATTTATTTAAAACGTAAGGACATTTTCATTGAATCCGGGTGGTGACATTAATGAATTGCAAACATTTTATACCGGGGATATCTAGATCATTAAACAATATTAATTGCTGTGTATATAACAGATTGAATAATCGTTTTGGATAAATACATATACTATGTTTTCATTATATAAATATAATATCACATTAATAACTTTAAAATGACATTACATATGTACATACAAATATCTTCTTAGAATTATATATATGTTCAAAAAGAAAATATATCTCTTATCGATGCTTTTGATATATGAAAACTACGATAAGAATTTGTTAAAAGTTTTTGCATTAATATGTATTATTATAATTATTTGGTATAATTTATTCAAATGAAGTTTTAATACATTTAGTTTACTATTAAAACAAAGAGAAATAATAAAGTAAGCCTTTATATAGTAAGAGCTGTGCTATCGCTTCATGACATTTTATTACTAAATGTGCTTTTGGAAAATGTAACCAAATTTCGAATTTCTCCATAAAATTTAATGTATGCAGGGAATATTACTCGAGGGAATGTGATTGTCGCTTGCACGTAAGCATTTCCTGTAAATATATATCTTGAAGATATACTAAAGTATGATAAATATCTGAAATGCAAAATAAATCGTTGAATAATATGATTTTAACTGTCGTTTATGCTGTCAGTATATCTTTTGCTTTGTATAAAATATAAATGCGAAAACGACTGATTATTTATCTCTGAACTATACTGCTAATGATAATATAAACTGCTGCAATACGGCTTGCAACATTAAAAAATACACGAGAGAAGAGATTTTCTAAAGATTCAAGGAATTTATAATAGTTTGCTTTGGTTGAATATTAAACCAGTTTTATTTATACAATAATTCGAAGTATTTTTAAAAAATATTCAAAATCAATACTTTATCTTCTTTCTATACTTTGCCTTGTAGCTTCGATCATTATATACTTACTTTATCCACTCTCCTCTATCATCTTTCTTTCTCTCTCTCTCTCTCTGATATTCATTCACGTGTACCATCAAATAGAACGAAATCGTTTGTAAGTAGTAAATATTATCTCATACAAATGGTCCAGCCATTCCGAGAAATGAGGAAAACAAATATAAATATGGCAAGTTTCATGATTTATGTGTATTGTTATACTTTGATTGCTTTTGTAGGGCTGTTGCTTTTAGTACTATTATGTCTAAATAGCTGTCGTCGACTCTTTTCGAGTTATATTGAGAAAATATTTTTATACAATATAGTACTTCTATTAAAATAGTATTAACTTGTATACAATGTCCCATATTTAAACCTCGTATATTTTCAACAAATCCGGACTTATTTCAAAGAATTTGACATACAAATTTCCTTGTCACATGTAAATATTTACACTCTTCTGGGTAAAATACCGAAAAATCACTTCTTAAGGAACACAGACGTTTTTAGGAAAACTATGCAAACTTTAGAATCATTTCCCGTTTATTTTTAGACAATTATTTTAAAGTAGGAGTGCGAACCAGACCTCAATTTTGACTCGCTGTGCTCACAAAATAACGATATGTGTTATAATATTGAGCAAAGCGAGGTCTAAAAAGCACCGAAGTTACATTTACAAAACGTCGACGCATTCTTTCCTCAACTATTTTTCAAGGTGAGACACACTATTAAATTGTTGGTTTTGTTTTCTTTTTCGATTTTTTTTAATTCCACCTCCAGACTGATGTCTATTCGTTTTGCAAAATTTTGAAATTTTCGGATATACCGTTTTTGATTAATGCTTGCACAAAAGATGCAGAAAAGTTTCTCAGAGAGAGCTTCACTCAATAATATTTCTAACTATATTTTCAAAACGACAGAGTCTCGACATTTTCTTATAAATTGTTTCTTTCTAATTTGGTATCTAACTCTTTATAGCTATAAATTTGGCTGACCTACATCGTCATTTTCTGAAGATTGGGCATTTCCGTCTTCCTTAAGCCTTCGTCATCTTTATAAAGAATTTTGAATTTGATAATACTTAAAGAATTTAATATTTTTGGTGCTACGATTTATAAGAGCAAGATTTACACTAGTACTACAAATTAAAAAAATGAAATAATAAACGTAAGTTATTTCCCTAAAATAGTTTTATGGATAAATAGATGTTTGGACATTGTTTAATTAAAAATTTAATACGATAATAATTGTCCTTGTTTTGAGTAAATGTTCATTAATATTTTTATACTGATATAATAGATACGCTTTTTTACTTACATCAATAAATGAATATTGAATAAAAGTTTATATATAAGAGGACCAATCTGCGAAGTCTTTAAGGTTTTTCTAGTTTCTACCAACTGTACTATTGTGACGTCACTAGCCTCGATGAAAAAGCATTCTATATATAATTGTCTCCAGAATTAGATAATAAATAAAACTGTATTTATGTAATGTTTATCAAAAAATATATATAAACCATTAAATAACATTTTATATAGCACTCTTTCACTGAAAATAAATACTCAATACAGTAGCTCTGATATGAAACCTGACCATAGCATTAAAGTGAAATAATGAAATATAATTATAAGTTTCGGAATACCGCAGCGAGTTCAACCAGAAATTGCTCTTCTGATGAGGAATGCATTGCAATACTATTATTGAAGCGAGTATTGAATGCGAATTAGTATCGAGAGCATATCCAGTATCTGTATTTCCTCTGTTTATCTAAAAGACTCGCTTTCTATTTCAAGGGGAGATTGTGAAATTCTATACATGGAAGCTTTATAACCTTTGTGTCCATTTATCCTAGAATAAAAGAAATTGAAGAATGTTTATAAAATAGTGGGTTTGTATAAAGTAAATATATAATAATGATGTGATTATGTCTAATCCAATTAACTCATATTATACATACGATTATTTTTTATCTTTATAAATTTGGAGCTTATTCCATTTTTATAAAAAATAAATCCGGTGAAAATTGAGCAATAAAATTATATAAGAATAAAAAAAAATGTCCATACATATAATCAATTCCTAACGATGTTTAGTCTAAATTTAAAGTAATTGCTACATAGTATATAATGATACGACTTTACTCTCGTATATACTACTGGTGCTAGACTAGTTTCGAACCCAATAAGAATAAGTTTAACCAGAAAAATATCGATAGTATTTACGTGATTTCTTTTTTAAATTAAATTGACATTTTAAGACAAAAGAAAAAGTCTGTTTATCAGTTTCAATTTAACAACCAATATACAGAATGCATCCCAGCGTTTGCAGAAAATCGCTATACGGAGACGTAATCCAAAACAATCTCAGGTACTTTTAAATAAAGTAGAGGATTTCTGTGCATGGATTGACAGATTGAGGACGAATACTAGTAAATGTCACTGTCTATGTAAAAGGAATACGGAATAGATATTATTATCTGAGTTTTCTAATAGATGATAAAAGTGTTGTTACACTTACTAAAGCAACCGCCTTAAGATGTTTAGATTAAAATATAGCTGACAAAGGTCGCACTGATCGCTTGTACGTATCATAAAAGTTAAATTATAACTAGTGTAAGGTTTTAATTATGACATATAATTAAAAAAAAAACTTTTTTTTTCCGTGTATCTGTTTGTTTGTTTATTTGTTCGCTCATAACACAGGTTTTAATTGCTCTAATCGATATATGGGTATTGTGGAAACTTTTAACCAGAAATATTTATGCCTGGTATCAAAATAAAACAACTTTGATTGAAAAAAGTATATCATTATTACTGAAAAACAACTAAGTAAAGATAGTTACAACATTATAACGTACGTGCGTTATATAATACAAAGTTAGTCAAAGCCATAAAAATAGCTCTAAAATACTTCAAAACAATTTTATCAGTACAATACTTATTAAAATGTAACAGTACTTATTATAATGTAGCCATTAGCCTAAATTCCACAAGTTGGGAAGGTGACATATTCCGAGTATAACTTCCCATGAGACTCTATAACCTCTTAAAACTTTGAAGCAACAATGTGGAAAGGGAAATGAAGTAACCTGTGCACCTGTGTGTGAAGGTTGCTGCTGGGATTTGTTGATAATTTACTGAGTTAGTAGAAAGAATAAATACAACTTAGGATTAATAAGATTAATATTTGTATGTATTTTTCTCAATTATATTTAAAATCTTAATCTTAATTATAGATTTGGATAACATTATGGATTTGATTTTATTATTATGAACTAATATCTTTAATATAAATTTGTTTTTAATGTAAAAAACAATATTGTGATTATTTATAAAATATATAAAAAATAAATTATATTTAATCTAGGTTATGAAAACGTTGCAAACCCGGCATATTTCAATTTTGCTCCGAGCTGTATAGTGATAGACTGCCTATATGAGAAAACTGATGGACACTGACACATCTTATTGCTTTTGGCATATCATATATATACGTAACTTGTGTCTTTTATGTGTGCATATGTTTTACTTTCAAAGTTGAATTTTATGCTGTTTTTTTTTAATGTTTAATTTTTTTTATTTTTTTAAGCGCCCCAATGTTTTATTTTTTTTATTGCATTCTCAGATTGACTGGTAGAGAATGCTTTTTAGCGTTAAGTCCGCTTATGTACCTCTTTTGGTCAAAACGAATAAATAAATAATTAAATAACTTTTGAAAAAACAAAAACACATAACAATTAAAATAACAATATACAAAAAGAAAATATAACAAATCAACTAGGTTTTATATTATGATAAAAAGATATAATAAATATGGTTAAATATATAAATAATCTAGGCTATTTAATAATAAAATAAAAATATGAAGTCTTTTAAACATTTTATAGATAAATATCAGAATTCCTTTAATTCTAAAAGATGTAAGAGCACAGCGAATGGTGTAGCAATATTTTTTCTACACTTCATCAATCACGAATTCCTAAGCCAAAAGGAATTAAATTCTTAGAATTGATTACTATTGGGCTGAAGATAGAAATGTACTCAGAATAATATAGTGATATTGTCAGTTTGAAAATATACTACAGAAACAAGAGTAAATAAAATTTTATTGATAATAAAAAATAAAGGTACCTGCTCAAGAGGTGGTTATGCTTAAATATAAGATGATTATCTTTGTATATATTTAGTAGGATAAGTAGAATTATACATACTTTATGTACTAGAGGTAACTAAAACTTAAAAAAAAAGTGAATGCTGTAGTAATAAAACTAAATGACAGGTAATTCATTGTTGTTTTTATAAGAAAATATTTAATTATATCATATTATAATAAAATAAATCACAATGATAATAAATATAAAAAAAAAATGGTAATAATTAAGTCGACTGAAGACAATTCAAAACAATAATTGTATTTTTTTTGTATATATTATCAGGTTTAAAAAAAAAACTGTACTTTTGACCAAAGAAATTTATAAAACAAAAAAAAAAAATGCTACAAATTTTAAGTGCGTTTAGATAGCTTATATTTGAGTCTAAACAAGGGAAAGTCAGAAGTCACTAACACAAGAATAACAGTACATAGATTTAAGTAACACCAAAAAATATATAACAAACCTGCTGATATCTTTAAAAAGTATCAAATTCACTTAATATTTAATTAAATAAAGTTCGAGTCTGTCCTATTTCGTATTTAATTTCATTCAAAACCTTTAGTGAAGGCAATGTTCATGAAAAGCGATATTATATTAAATGTTTTTGTTTCATAGAATAAGCTGTTTTTCATCAAAGAAACTCGAACGATAAATTTTAGGATTTTGTAAACTAATCTTTTAATTTCTTACGTAAAGGATTCGTCCCTTTTATTAATTAACTCGTTTTTGATATTTAAAAATTTAATACTTGTATAAAATTATATAGGTATTTTCTGCAGCCATTTTTATTTTTGAACTACCTATTGGTAATATTGTATATTATATAATGTAATTGAGTTTTTTACATGAATAAACTTTTTAGCAGATATTTTTATAAATATAATATATCTATAATGTCTAATATGTCTACATCCATATGTTTACTACATCTATATGAAGTATCAATACTAATCTGTTGATTCATTTTGTTTCTTATTTTATATGTAAGTAGGTTTACCAACGACTTCGTCTTTCCCCTTCCACCCCCGTCTTTAACCAGTAATCATTTATTTACATATTTTCCTGTTTCAATATCCGGGATCACTTGAGAACGTCAATTAAAGTGTCAGGAGAGTCTAATTTGATCCCATTATTAATGAAATACGCCCTTCTATGTGACAATTTAAAACTTAAAAGTTAAGGCTTTGAAATGCGATCTGGTCTGAGAACCAAACAACCAGCTAAAACAGGTAATTTTTTGTCGTGATCATTGTTTTAAAACATTTCAAAACAATTTGCGAACAAGTACAAAAATCGCAATCAATTCGATATGAAAAATTCTATGAAGCACTCACTATAATCACTTATTTTCAATTTTTTTTCTACTTTAATAAATCCGTATTTTTTTAGTTTTGTGATTTTAGCGTAAAAAGGCTTTAGGGTTTTCTAAAATAAATAATAATTTTTGCAGTTAAATATTATACAAAATACCAGCAATAAACATCTTTCAAATGAATGTTCAATTCAAAATTTAAAAAATAATATAATAAGTTAACATACAAAGGGAGAAAAAAACATTTTTTAACTTTGTGTTATCTATGTTACAAAAAGCACCTAATTAAGTAGTAGTTCAAAAACACATTTAAATTCTAAATATTAATTTATTACAAGGTAAGTACATCTTGGGTTATAGAACCAAAATCTTAGAGCAAGTTGACGGATGATTTAATACTGGGCATCTGTTCGTTTCACTTTCTTCAAAGTGATATTAATACATCATGTATGTGTCAGATGTTAAGAAATGTTGCTAGAAACTGTCCAACCTTATTGTTAACTTCTCAGCTACATCATCGCTGATATAATGGCAATATTAATTTTAAGAAATCTATATCTTTATAATTTAAATATAACATTAATTGAAAGACATTATAGATAATAAAAGTTTAATATTTAGGTAATAGTTATGAAAACTAAATCAATACATAATATAAGATTGTTCAAAGGCATAATCATAGTTCCATATTTATCTGTTTGTGTTTGATTAATACTGCATTAAATAAAATTTAATAGATTAGAATTTATAAAATTTGATTTGTAAAAAAACTACTTAGAGCTATAATCACATTAAAATTTATATATATTTTCAATGAGAAATCGTTTATTATTTTAGTCTGCACGAAATGGAGCAGTCGAAATCACTGACTGTAACAAGTGTTCAAGAAAAAGACTTGACTACAAATATTATTAAAAATATGGTAATGTAATTTTAAAATAGAGTCGATGCACAGTGAATTTTAATTATCCTATTTGAAAAATTTAATTTTAATTATCCTAGCTAATGTACTCTTTTCAATTCGTGTTGAAAAAATTTTTTTAGAACCGTAATTATTTGTGATATCGCTATTTTTTCTTTAGTATAAGGATTAATTTCTCCGCTCAAATATCATGTAAATTAAATTTTTTTATATTTGTTTAATTATCTAATTATAAAAATCATACACAATATTAAAAACATACATCGTTTTAAATTTTCAGTTTATGCAACCTATGGAATCCTATAACGATATAATAGTATTAGTATATATTATATATATTTTTTTATTTTAAAAATTAATATTTTGTTTAAATATATTTTACAAGAATAGAACTTAGGTAAGAAATTCAAGAGTATAATTAAATATTCTGAAAATATGTCGTGTGTCAACACTAAAGATTTATATCTTAATATTTTTACTTGGAGTTTTACGAAGAAAGCTTTTCACATTCGTAAAATAATGATAAATAGAGGAAAACAACGTATGTATATAAAGTTTGAGACAATTAAAACAAACAAATCTCGTTAACCTAGAATATAATATTAATCTTTATGGAAAACTAATCAATTCGTAGAATATATAATAATAAAACTTATATCAAATTACATCATATATTGTTAAAAAAACAAGTCTCCTTTCTTAAATATATTGAAAAAACTAATAGATATTGAATACTTGTATTAGGGTGTCAGAGCTGTTATAATAATTGTACCAACTAACCATACAATTAGTTCGGTGAAGGTCTTTGAAACAAAGTTACCTTGACACTTGTTACCACCCGACAATTTATCCATTTGTCCACCCGTCTCAAAACTCCATATTAAATATGTATTTAAAAACAATGTATAAGCGAAAAATAAAGTTTATAACATCACGTTTATATTATGAGAGAATAGTCGCGCTCGTGTGGAGATAATGACGCAGCAGGAAACGCGATCAAGGCAATTTTATAAATTATATACAGGGATGCTATTACTTAAATGTGTTCTTTATTGCTGATACATGCTTTTCATATAATTTTTAATAAAACGTTTAAAAAAAAAAAATTACGTACAATGCTTACGTACTATTTAACAGATCAGCGCAGGTTTTGTTTTGCAAAAGATACAGGCAAATTAAGCACTTGTTATTTATTGTTTAACTACCCTATTTTCGTCGTCACAATTCAATGAGTAAAAACTTAATCACTGACTGTCCAGCGTCAAGTATTTCTAATAATGATCATCTATCCATTCCATAATTCGTATCATGGTGATACTATTTATAATTATTTAACGTTATATCAAAATATTATAATAATAGCAACGTATTCTAAGACTCTAGTACAATATCAAATACAAATCATATATTTAAACAATACAATAATAATCATATATTAATTAATACATTAACCTTCCATATTATAATAAAAATGTTACAAAAGTATATAAAAGAAATTAAAATTATAAAATAAGAGATAAGGTTTTTAGTTCTCGTATTTACATTTTATAATTTAGGTTAATTTTAAACCGATATTTCGAATGCAGCAATCGTGGTAGACAAGATTTAGGTGTTTGTCAGTAAGTCAATTAATTAGTCATCTACCTCCAACGGTATTTCAGTTTCCAGGGATAGTGTTCTGAATGCATACAAAATGTACTCACAGTATCTTGATAACTCACAAAGCAGCCACAAATATGGCATTACTCGGAGCGCGAACCAGATTTCAATTTTGACTCGTTGCAGTCGCATTCGGTATGTGTTAGCATATTGAGCTAAGCGAGGTGCAAACAGCACCGAAGTTGCATTACAAAACATCAACGCATTCTGCCTTCAACTATTTTTCAAGAAAAAAAAATCTTAAAGCTGTTACAAAAATTCGGCACGCGCATGTCATCAAAAATCTAAATTTTAGCGCGAAAAATTTTTTCCCATTGAAGTCTAAGAGATTTTAATTTTTCCGTGATTTTTTTTTTTAAATTATTTTTTAAAACCACCACCAGACTGATGTCTATCAGTGTACAAAATTTGGAAACTTTCGAATATATCGTTTTTGATTGATGTTTGCACAAAGGATGCATAAAAGTTTCTCATAGAGAGCTTCGCTCGCTCCGCTCGTTTCGCTCAACTATATATATTATTGGCATACATGACATACTATGTTTATTATTGGGTCCCTGGTGTTATATATTAATTTCAAGAGCTTCACGCATTCTTGGATTTAACGGAGTTATCTAGTAGTATTTTATCAAAATAAAAATGATTATTGAATATTTCTATGGTTAACAATATCTTTTTTAGGTACAAGAGGTACAAAACACATATTGGATATCGAGAATAGGTTAATGTCAAGTAAAAAAATGCTCATAAAAACTGAAGTTAAATGCCGAATGTTATTTGTTGCCTTCTCTCGTATTAAAGTCATCAATAACTTTTACTGTAGAAGTGTTGCTTGAGTATATTTTATATTAAAACTATCCTTAAAGACACATTAGATGATTATATTTGCAAAACGATTATCAAAATAGGTTACGTAGTTTTACAAATAATTGTGGACATAAAAACATGAAAATATAAGTATAGACTGATATAACAGAGAACTTTTTTAATACCTGAAAAATATTATAAAAATAATTTCTTAATTTGCTTAAAACGAATACAATACAATTATCTAAAATAGAAATTAATAAAAATTAAAGCCAGTTATTTTATTAATATAAAAAATATTGTATTCTTTTTGTGAATTGTAAATATAACATAATTTTATATGAGATAGACATTTACAAATAAAAATATTTGGTTATATTTTAGCTTTATACTTTTGTCACTACAAAATATTGAGAGATATTTTTAGGGACCGTGTTCTTAAGTCTGCTTCTATTGTCTAAATTTAATAAGAGTGATGGCTTATTTAACTTATTCAATATTTATAAAGACTATGTTTCTTGAAGTTTTATTATAGAATACAATTGTGGTCACAGTTTTATACTTTAAAGAAAACTCTAAGGATGGTGATATTAATTCTAAGGCTGTAGCTGAGAAGTTGGGTACAGAATGGTTAAGAATATATAAATATTTCGTTACTGCGCTTTTCTGTCATTAAGCTTTAAGTAACAATATATTGGCTATAAATAAAAACTTAATATATTACAGTTTTATTGTCAACCCTTAAAACCCCTTTCTACCAGAGGATACTCCTGTGATTTATTTATGATGCCAAAAAAAATACTAACAGCGAGCATTTGCGTTTAAGCATATCGTACATATTTAATAACAGACAGAATTTTTTTTTATATTATTTTTTTTTTAATTAATTTTTGGTTGGGGACGGTCTGGTGGTAATTAATATAAAGTCCATTTAATGATGAATGGTAATGTCCATTTGCATTTACAAAGATCAATGCAAATGCAGTGTCACCCCTAAGAAACGGAGAGGAATGAAGTTGGCGTGTGGACTTCCGTATCTTTGACTCGACGTTACGTTCAAGTCAAAGCAGATTTATATACAAGAAATCCAATCTTGATCTCGAATAAAGTTTAACTAAATAGTATTTTCTTAACTAAATAGTATTGCTGCAAAGCATTCGAAGACACTTACATCTCGTCTACCCGCGAACACGATTGCTGCAAAGCATTCGAAACGTCGGGTTAAAATTAAAATGTAACCAAATTAACCGCGAGTTTTAATCCGTAAAAAATAGTTTTATTTCAAGTTAAACTAAAATTTCAAATATTTTTTTTTATTTATTAATAAAAAGCTTGTAGTTAATATACTTAATATTAATGAATTTCTTCCAAACAACCATTTTGCAAATATTAGTTTTTCAGAACATGTAACAACGAAGCTATGAGATTTTCGCGGGAAACGACCGACTGCCATCATAAATCACGCTCCCCTCGCCGACGTTATTACAATCGGTTCTTCCACGGATTAATTAACATCGTTATGAGAAGTAAAATATTACTTATAACTTAATTTGGAAAATAATGATTTTTCAATTCATAAAAATATCCTTTGTTTTATCTATAATTTTCCTTTGTCAACTTTATCCCGCTTAACGTAACTTAAAAATAATAACATTTATAATATAAATAAATAAATATAACATTAACATTTCATGTCAAACTGTAAAACAATAATTTTTATTGAAAAATAAAGAACATGGTTATATAATATTATATACATTATATTCTTCTTCTGCGTATTCTTTATTTCAAAAGTTTGTATAAACAGATATCAACTTCTCAGCGGGGGGATGTATTATTATTTTTATAATAGTGTCTTCAAATCCTTAAAGTTTTATTTCTTATATAAGCTGCTGTATATAAGATTGTTTTGATAAACTTATAGCTTTACAAACATCTGCATAAAGCAAATTTAAGAGCGACGTAAACTTTCTAGGAAGTCGTTAAAAATATGTTAATCAGCAAGAAGCTTAGGCGAAAATTATAAAGCATGGACATATTCAAAATTTATTTTGATAAAGTGTTTATCGAAAGCACTTCTTGAAATGCAAGGTATTATTTTGTTAGCATTACATTAATTTTAGCAAAAGTAAGCATCTAGTTTTTATCTCGGAAAAAAAGGAGATAAAAAGTTTGGCCAAAAACGATCATAAGGTCCATCTGATTTTTAGTACAGCCATTTTTCATAGAGCTATGGATTTCACTGCAATTTTTTAGGGAGTTGCAAATGATTTAATATCATGAAATGAGGGACGATGAGGTCAAGGGAATCAAAAAGTTCAAGAAGGCCTGAAGGAAATTAGTAAAGATAAAAATACGATTGGCGACTTGATAAAAAATAAAATAGAAAATAATTTAAAAATAAAATGGCACAAATAAAATATGTTATTAAAATATTTTTAAAACAAATGAGTCAAAGAAAATATCCATAAAACTAATTGCAAGGGGTAAATAGGACTTCCTATATTATATGACTTCTTGGACTGTTTTTAAATGTCAAAAGTTGACTAAAATATTTTGTTAATCATTAAATAGAGTGCTATCGATTATCATCAGACGTCCGGGATGACGAGATCTACGTGCTTCCGAGAAATTCTCAGAGGTACTGAAACCTGAAAGAATGTCATATTAATATATGTTCTGTATTTTTATATAGCAAAACTTTTTCATACAAAAAGGTTTTTCAAGGTATAGATTTTGCAATATTAAAAAAAAGACTGAAAAAAGTAATTTATGTAATTTATGAAATGTTATGTATATTTTAACTATTTTTTTATATTTAATAATACTTACTAACTTACTAGATTTCGGTGATCAATTTAATAATAAAAAGTTTTTTTTCTAGTTAGGATATTCTCAATATATTGTATTTTGTTGTATGTTATTTTGTTGTATTGTGTATTTATGTACTATATTTATATAAAAGCTGTACACATCTTCCGCCAATTTTTGTAATCTCTTTTAACTGGAAGAGATCGCTCATAAGCCATAAGGTCGCCTATTGAATATTTTTACTTGTGTTTTGTTGTTACTTATTCCCTTTTTATGTTATAATACTCTTTGAGGATGTCTAATAAAGGATATTATTATTATTTTTTATTTAAATAGGCCAGATTTTTTTGATCTCCTCAAGTTTTTGAGTTTATAAACTTCATATTACCTCTAAGTCTAAGTCTAAATAATATAATTATTACAATTGGAATACGTATACTATAATTATCCAATCCTATGTTTATTGTACAATCATAGTTAATGTATATTGTTAATAATGCCAACCGGCATACATTTGTAATCATTAACTACGACAAAGCGCGATTAATTTTGGATATACCTTTATATTACTGTATATTTTGGTTATAACGATATTTCAACTAATCCATAAACTATCTTAATATTTTTTGATATGATGCTTAATTAACTTTTTAATTAACATTAAAAATTATATAAAAAAGAGGAAACTTAAAAAAATAACAGACTTATTTAAAATTATTGCCTATATATATAAAATATCTATCTGAGATAATTCGCTTATCTATTATGTAATAACTATAAACATATTGATTTAATTTCCATGCCGCATAGGATACCAATTACCCTTAATGCCGATTCTAAGTAATTAAAGTCATACTAGTTCAATATGTAATGGCAAATTCAGCTAATTTCAATAGTTGTACAAGTATTGATTTCTATATAGCCCTGACATATACCTCACCACTGATAGAGACGACAGCTAATGTACAATTAAATAAGTTAGCATTATTTAATAACGTACTTTTTATTTCAAAATGATTTCTTTCTAATAAATCTGCCTTTTTTTAAATACCATTATTTACAAAAAGGCAGATTTATAAAAAAAATTGTGTATTTTCTTTTTTTTTTTTTTGCCATGCGGCAGTTTTACACGTTCGGAATTAATATACTGAACTTTTGGACAAACACGGGAAGTGAAAACTCTTTTCGTTTGCGGCATATTTTTTTAGAATTCACTTTCAATGTCGGTCTATTTTTTTAAATGGAATTTTTCAACGTTCTTCGAGAATTGCAGTGTGAATTAATGTTTGAACTGTTTTTATTTTTTATCATAATAAAAATATAAAATATATATTAAAATATTTGCAAAATAAGTTTTCGTTTGAGTACAGCCTGATATTACGAAACTCTATAGTATATGTGACATACTTACCTAAACATCACTTGTATATGTATTATATCTCGGTCAAAAAAAAGATTTTTAACCAGAAAAAATGACTTTATAAGATTAAGTTTGGAGACAGGTTTCTCAAATACTCTAAAAATTGTTATAAATACTCGTACAAATAGTTGACTTAAAATGAAAATTTCATGAAAGTAAAATTTACTTTTTGCATCATTTTAATCGATGATGTTCTTGAGAAGGTAGTGCGAAAAATGTAATAGCGGGTTAAATTATTCCGTTGTTACTAGACAGAGTAGCCAGAGACTCGGGCAGCTCGAGAATAGTAGGAGGAGTCCAGCCTGAGGGGTGCAAGAGTATATACATATATTCTTATTATAGATTAGAGTATACACCTGTATCAAAGAACTATTGAGGAGACAAATTCGCATTCAGCAGCCAGTATTATATAATCACGCCTTTTAATACGTGATGCTAGTGAGTAGCATGATATAACTCTGTGCTGCCCTCGTTGCGATTTAAGACGCTTACGCTAAGCTTAATTAAAATTAAAATTTATTAGTTAGTTAAAAACGTTATATTACTATATTTTATATAAAAAATAGTTCTAAAAAATATAAGGGTTTTCTTCACAAATTCAATTTTATTAGTTTATTATATTCTCTAAGTATAAGAGAACCAGTATTCAATGATGCAAACTGGAAACGGATTCCGTTTATTGACAGGTGTCAAATTGCATGTAATTCTATCAACTGATGAAAGATCATATATCCGTCAATATAAATGAATCTAGTGTTCATGGCTGAGGATGGAACCGATATAATTTTTTATCCGCCATCAATTAGTAACTCGTTGTTCAATAAGTTACGTCATAGGCTAGTGCTGCCAAGAGATAAAACTACTAATTAAGAAATTAATAAAGGAAGATTTAGTTTACAAAGCATTTTTTACCAGTCAGTCAAGAGAAAACAGTATAAAATTTAGAAAAATTTGCATTTAAAAATTTGTTTACATTTAGATCTTTCTAGAACAGTAATTGCCTCTTTTCGAAAAAATATTTGTGTAAAGTACCGAAAACTGATTAGATAATTCAGTATTAAATTTGATCTTTGGTTGACTGATCTAAGAGCTGGCTTACTTGTGCGCAAAACTCATATCGCTTGATCAGCGACAGGACAGGACAATTATTTATTATTGAAATCATAAAGGATCTTAACAAATTTTTATGTGTACATGCATATGCATATTATGTGTCATCTATAACACCACTAACGCCATCTTGTTGTCAAAATACAAAATTAGTCACCTCAACAGTTGGTTATGAGTGGTTCACATATTTAACAGTTTGTCTGAGACAAGTTTAGAAATTCGTATATTTACAGAAACGTTTAATTACTTTGAGAGCATTATTTTTAGTTAAATATCTATTGAAACATGTATATATTCCTTGACCTTTCTATTCATGGAAAAAGTAATGACTTTTCATATAATACCCGATAAAATTGGATGTCATTTAAAGAATGTTTAAAAATAATGGTTTGTTTGACCGCTTCTCAATGTTATGATCTTTTTCCAAGATATTGGACTTCAAAGTATGTATTTTCCAGAGATATCACATGGAGGTTATCACGAACTCAACTTTAAGATCTTATTTATTATCTTAATTTTTATGATTCGGATTATATATTTTTTCAAATTAAATATTGAAAATTTTCTTAATAAACTAGCTTTTATTAACATCTTTGTTTTCTTAATAAATTTAAATATTAAACCATCTATCATTATAAAAAAAAACACAGTCTCACAAAAATTCAAAATTACAAAATTCTTGAATCTATAGAAATTGAAAAATTTTAAATAATTAAAATGAATAAAATCTTTAAATTTTTATTATATGTATCTAAAAAGAAGTTCGTCCCTTACTAGTGGATAGGACCAAATGCCAGGTCCTAGATTCATTTTCAGATAAAAGTAATTGTAAGACGGACATTTAAAGTCCGGATTTGAAGTGAAAGAAAAACATATATTTTCTATCTCTAGCTAGAAATTGGATATCGAGCCAACTGTAGAACAAAGTAATGGATTAAGTTCCTGAACTGAGTAGCTATAACTAGAAGTTTCAATAATAAGAATACAAAAGAAAGATAACACCCTATCGAAGTGTATCTTACGTTTGTTAGCGCATAAATCAATGACTGGAAGAGAAATGTAAGATTGAACAGCACGTTGTGCCGGTTTGATTGGATATATTTGTATGGAGCGTATCTGGATCACAGTCTAGCTTACTGTTAATGAGGCTTCCTGAATATCTCTATTGTGCATTATCGGATTTTATTTTTTAAACTTCTAAGACAGACTATCATTAAAGTCATCCAGTCGGTCTATTGTAAAATATGTTATTTTTTATTTCGTATAGGTCTATTGAAAAATATTATTTTCTCTATTTAAGTATTCTCTAATTATCGAATACATTTCATGATGACATATTAATAAGAATGTCATACAATGGAATATAAAATGATCATAAGCCGTAAGTCATCGTAACAATCAATATGTATGTATGAATACTAGATGTTACTTACGATTCCTACCGCGGACGAATGATTTTACACCTTATTTAGGTTTTTAGGTTACACCTTTATATATTTATATATATATTTTATATTAGACTTATATAATATAGCTTATAGTTACAATGCTACGCTTTAGATATTTTGTTGCGGTATATTCTAACAGTGAATGAATTTCTGAAATTGGTCCAGTAGTTTTTACCGTAAAATGTAAAAAAATACAAGCCTTTACCTTTCCTTTTTATAATATTGATATACGAATATGTAGATAGATTAATAATCTATCGCTACCGTCTGTAATATAAGCATAAATTTAAGAGAAAAGATCGAAAAACAAGAAAATGATTTTTTTTTTTGAGGGCAAACGAGCGTGCGGGTCACTGAATGTGATCACCGCCGCCCATAAACTCTTGCAACATCCGAAGACTTACAAGAGCGTTGCCGGCCTTGGAGGTAGAAGTAAACGCCTCTTTTAAGGTACCCATATCGTACCGATTTGGAAACACCGCCGATGGAAGTTCATTCCACATCTTAATGGTACGTGCAAGAAAAGTCCTTCAAAACCGCACAGTGGAAAAACGCCACGCTTGCAGGAAAAAAAAACGGAAAAATTGGGCCATTGTTTATCTTTCTGTTTATTTGATATATTTTTTGATATGCTACTGTTTTATTGTTTTATACTACTGTTGTATGTTTTTTTATGCTACAGCTTACACAAATTACATTAACTTTACACTTCATTTGATTTACATTATAATATTATTAAAATAGTACTTTTATTTCAATTTGTGATGGAACTGATTATCTGATTAAGGAAGTTATTATAATCACACCAATCTTCGTAATCGGATTTTTTATAATATCTTTACGTTTTTAGGTGGTTTTAGTAATTTTTGTCACTTTAAAAAAATATTGTTTATATGTGTGTGTGTGTGTGTGTGGGTATAAATGTAATAAGCGTTTCGTCGTTAAGTCGTTTCGATTCCATTTTGTGGAGACCTTTTTATGCGATTGACTTCGTATTGATACCAATACGTATTTAAGTAACTTAAAACTGATTGGTTTTTCTGAGAAATAAATTTATAAAACTGAATACTTTGTATTCGCGGTTTTTTAAATTATTGTGGGATCGTGATTGTTTTTTTTACCAATTAACCCGTATTAAGGTCATTCAAGGTATACATTCAACAGTGGTTCTAAAGACTTTAAAATTCTGATTGAATGAATTTTATGAATAAAAATATTTTTTTTTTATACAATTATAATCTATAATCTGATGGGTTTCGCAACGATTACCACTTGTTTTATCTTTTAATTAAACAATTAGTTTTAAGTTTTACTGATAGCTAAAGTGATACTTGATATTAAAAAAAAATATATTATGATTTTATCTTGTTTTTAACTGGAAAAAAATCTTTTACTTGAAATATTATTAGTACAATATTTTTATACCGATTTATCTCTAGCCATATAATTACTTTACAAAAATGCAATAAAAAAATACAAATGGCTGCCTTGTAGCCTAATGGTGTGTGAAATTTATTTTTCTAAGAGTTATTCCGTTTATATGATGTCGACTAAAATTTATAAATAAGTCTTGTTTATATGATACGCTTTTAAACTTGACTTCATAGAAATATCACTTCGCAGTATTAAATAACGTTTGAAATGATGATAATGCAGTAATAATTTGTGAACCACTGTGCATTGTTAGTATATGACATGCGGTTTTACTACAAAAGACAGATTATGCAGTAAATTAGTATAGTGAATAGTTAGGAACTACTAACTTTATATGAGAAACTGATTAATGTAACAATTAACTTTTGAATGTTATAAATGTTACTTATATTTGTATTTATTTTTAAATGTATAAAGTATATTATATATGTATATATATTATAATATATGTAACTCAAACAATCTTCTATATGTATTGAGCAAATATCACACTTTATTTCATGTAACAATTCAGACAATATGCTGGAGAGAGAGTAAATGAGTTTTGAAGCGGAAAAAATTGGGCCATTGTTTCACTTTAAAGGCAAAATGACTTCCATAACCTATGCTTATAGCAACAAGTGATGCTAATTAGCTACACTAAACTAAGTGCAAAGTTCTTGAACCTACAATGTCAATATAAAATTTCAATCAATATTGATTTGTAGTTGTGCAACGAATGAGGCGGTTGCCATCTTGAATTTAATAGCTATAGCTACTTTTATAACAATATCTTCTTTTGAAACTTGTATGCTTTAACTTAGTATATTTTAGAAAATACATTTTGCATTTATACTCTGCGCGTGTTCTATCTAAAACTAACACTATTTTATATGCTAATTAAAATATTTCTAGGTGAAAATGGTATTAAATTCAATTTCATTTACAAATATGACAACACACTGTATTAACGACGACTCCTCGGCTATTCCACATTTACAAACTATGCTCAAGAATCACATATTTTCATAGAATTTACTAAAACTTCTAAAAGATTCTGTAATGATTAGAAAATTTGAACGTGACAATAAAGTTACGATCTATGAAATTAACCGCAATATGTTTTACCAATAACAATATATTTTATCAACGCCATCCAGAAAACTAAAATATAACCACATTTAGGTCGGTAGGTACTTTCAATGAATGTGTTGATTATCAATATTGTATATCTGTTGTATATTCGTTTGCAAATGGATTTTAACTACATTTTTTATACAGATTTTACTTACTGATTCTTGTTACTTTTTTAAGAATATCAAAGACGAAAGCCAATTTTTGGTTTTTATTAGTTTTTCAGTAAATTCGGAAACATAAAAAAGTTCAAAGTATATATTGATTTTTTTTTATTCTTTTCATTATTTAATATATTTGATCTTGCGACAACATTGTTTTTAATTTTATATAAAAATCTGCTCATTAAATTAAATATAGAAGTAATATTAATACTATTGTTTTAGTATTACTTCTATATTTAGTGTTTAGTATTTGAAAAAAGACCTTAGTAATTGTACAAAAGCATAGTATGTTTCATTTCATAACAATATTATTGCTCTCACAAAAGTATACACGACATCAATTAATCAACAAAACAAGACATTTATAAATGTACTAACGATCTTTTTGCTCCTTGAATGAGACAAAAGCATTGTAAGCAAAAAATAAACATTAATATGATATGTAGAGTACCCGTTTAGAAGTCCTCATCTTAAACTGTTTTAAGTTTAAAGCTCAATTTTGGTAAATTTGAAATTTTATGTCTAAACAAGCTGTTGCCAATGATTTCATACCCCCGATCTCAAAGGATAATCCATCCCTTAAGATTAATCTAACTCCATTCAAGCATCCAACCCATAACAATATTTAAGACTAACCTTTATTTTGATGTAATCTAATTATTTTCCAAATTAGTTTTTGTAAACAAACATGTCATCTTTTATTCTTTATTCGAATTCGTAGTTATTCTACCGGTTTTCCAACGAAATATGCGATATACAGACAAAATATAAAGTTTTGTGTTATGTAATTAGATTTTAAATGTTGTTTTTTTGCGAGGATGTTATATACGTCTCATATTTAGCCAACGTGTGATATTCAAATATGGAAACATATCAATAAAAATTCTAATGGAAATCAATAAAGTGAATTAATAAAAATATAAATTTGCTATGTATATTAATTCAAATCAGATTCAGTTAGGACTTCAGAAAAATATTAAAACCATAAATTAAAACATTCTGCAAATCAACTTATTCTAATAATGATATTATTAGGGGAATGAAATATATGAACGTTTTAAATATATCTTATTTCAAATATAGATAATGTTTTGTTTTTTTACGTGAAAATATTCTTATACCTTTGTTTTTTCTACTCTTACATTACGAGACTTATTTTTTAAAATTCATTTTAAATTCTTCTACAGATCAGAATTGCTACTTTAACGAAATATCTAGATAAAGTAGTCTATGATATACGACTTGATAAGTCAGCTGTTTAGGAAATATAAATTAATTATGACGATTTTATTATTTTTTAAGTTAAAAATAAGTTATAAAATTTAACTGCCAAAAAATTATATTAAATCTCGTATTCGATTTTAATTACTCCTACTATTATAAAATTTTAAAGTCTTTTTAAAATTTAATTTGTCTTTAATGATACGATGTATTTATATAAATTTAATATTTAATACATTAAAGTATTCCTTTTTCTTTGGTTTATATTATGTACATGTAATAATTAAACAGACACCATTTTTTTTATTAATATAAATTACAGCAGATGTCATTTAAGTTGAAACTATTTTTATAATTAATAAATTTCTTCATTTTTGAAACGATCTTTCTCTTTGATAACTTTTTATTACGATTGATAAATTTATAAAAAGAATAAGAAAAAAATATAAGTCACAAAAAAGTTATTCAAAATCGATTTTATATAATGCCCATCAGAATTGTACGAAGATTTATTAGAAATAGAGGCTAGAAGAAAATCCCAAGAGAAAATTTTGCAGGAATTCGTAATATTGAAAAAGGGATTACTCTTTCCCAATCGTAATCAGCTAATCGTGGAGTTTTATTATAGAAATCTGTTCCCTAACATATTATAATAAACGTTAAGTTAATTTTATATAAATCCAAATCACAATTTCATCGGGTAAAAATATAGAATATATATATATTTTTCTTCTAAACAATAATTAAACAATAAATATATAAGATATAAACGTACCAGAATGGCGCGAATTTTTTATGTACTTTCTGGTGGGCACGTCTGATTCGTCTGGTGGTGTGGTTTACTACGCACGGAACTAGTTACTACGGTCCGTGGGTAGCTGTCGTCGGGCCGTTTACCCCACTCACAAATGTCTGCACGAATACACTTTAGTCACTTAAAATTTTAATGCAAGTTTATTAATGACGTCCATCTATGATTGGAGTAAAACAGCCGCGTGTTTCGTTTACGGACGTTAAGAATAAGGCGGGCAGCGTATTGTAGTGATAGCGCGATGTGACGCGACCTTCGCGCTCGGCGCGCAACAGATCAACAGATATGTACGCGGGTGTATAGCCGTCGGGGAGGCCGGAGCCGCCGGGATGCCGGCGCGCGCCACTCTCTCGCCCTACCCCTCTCTCTCCCTCTGACGTCACCGCTAGAAACCTCCGAAAATTCTCACGAGTGATCATTGTATCGTTACAGCTACTCTAAACCTTTGGGCGGATACATTTTGAATGTTACTTGATAGTTATTTATGATACCTTTTGTTATATCTAAATCAACAGTAGCGATATCTCACATATAAAGATATGTTTTTTATATAATATTATTCATTTAATACATTAAATAAATCTCTCGAAGCAACGTAATAGTAATTTACTAATTGTCTTTTAAATTTAGCGTTTATTTCGTACTGGACCCATCCTTAAAATTAAAACCTTACTAACAAGGGATAAAGATTTGGGATAGATGAAGGAAATTTAAAAATATATAAAGACATTTTTCAGGATAGTGACGAGGTACATAAAACAGCCAGTCTGACATTTAATTCACTGACACGCGATGTAAAGCTCCGCTATTGAAAACCGAAGTGGTTTTATTATATAAAATCTTATCTTTTTCACTCAGAACAAAAAGCTAATACTATCTATAAAGATTTGGATTTATATTTCAAGGTACATTTTATATATTAAGATAATTTAATGATTACATTATATTAGCTGCTTCTGTTGCCAGATAAATTTAAATTTTGTTTTTGCTATCTGTTATATTTTATTTTACTAAAATATGAAAAATCTTAATTATAATAATCAAAATAAAGTGAAAATACTGTTATAAAATTGATTAAACATCACAAATGTTTTTATATAATTATTTTAGTTTGTAGTTTAAATTTAGGTATTAATGATTTAAGAACGCATAAAATGAAGACATGTATATATAGTATTTTCTTAGATTTTCACGAGTACACGATTGAAATAAAACTATTTTGATTTTAACCCGACGTTTCGAATACTTTGCAGTAATCGTGTTCACGGGTAGACGAGATGTAAGTGTGTGTTATAGACACTTACATCTCGTCTACCTGTAAAATCAAAATGTAACCAAATTATACGCGAGTTTTAATCCGTAAAAATATTTTTATTTCAGACATGTATATATCATACATTTTGTAAAGATTATTTTACAATTCCCGCGAATGCTGATTTTTATTTTGTCTAAATATAAAATACAATTTCATCAATAGATAATTTGTAATTTAATAAATATATTCAAAATTTCTTTATAACATACTTTCTATATGTCGTGTTTAAACTCGTATAAAAATATTTTTTTTGTTTTTAAAGGCCATTTTCAAAAATTTGTCTCGAAAAGATTTATCTTGGTGTATACATTATGTTAGCTATGTTAAAAAGTAGGCGAGCAGAAGTCAGTGACAGCTGTCTCAGTTGCAAGAAGGCTTATTTTAGATAAGCTTTAGCTAATTATTTTTTTGTATAAAGGCTGTACTCTCTGGAATTCTCTTTCAGAAACAGTACTATAAAACAAAGTTTTCATTTCAATGACAAATTCGTATGGAGTCACGGAGAAAGAGCTATGAAATGTATATAGTTTAAAAGTCAAGAGTATAATGTAACACATTGAAAAAGTACATTTTTTTTAATTTATCAATAGAATGTAAATTAGAACTACAGTTTAATTTTTTTTAATTAGGCATACATTTCAGTTATGAAACATCATACTTTGGTTACTCAGTACCAAAAGGGTCTGCTTATGGAGAAGAACCGGCAAAAAAACTCGATACTCTTTTAACTTATTTATTAAATTACAATTACTGATAGTATTAACAGTTCGAATCACAGTCATATTTGATATGTACGAATAAATTCGAATTTAGATAAGGCGTGATAACAAAAGAGGAATAGAATAACTAACCAGCCATCCTTTAGTTCTTTATTTATTTATTTTTTAAGCGAAGCGAACAGAGCGAGCGAAACTCTCTTTGTAAGAATTTTCTTTATTCTTTGTGCAAACATCAATCAAAAACAGTATATCTGAAAATTTTCAAATTTCGCAAACACTGATAAACATCAGTCTGGTGGTTGTTTGAAAAAAAAATTAAACAAAAAAAAACAAAAAATGTGTCTCATCTTGAAAAATAGTTGAGGATAGCTAGAGAGAGAGATAACTTATCGAAATAAGCCCTTTTCTCTAACTTAAAAGTTAAAGCCACGACGGTTTCAAACGCAATGTGAACTGAGAAGAAGCACACACAAACTCAGCCACTTTTTTTTGTAATCACTGTTTCACAAACACCAAACATAGAAAAATGTTTTTACGAACAACTAGAGCCATCTCAATCAATTTAATATGAATGCCTAAAGATTTTAATTATTTAATATTGCAATTCAGCTTGCAAGACAACTTGTCATCGCAAGCAGTTTGTTCGCATACTTACAAGTGCCCAAGAGATTTTATCTTTATATACGAACTAAGAATGGACAACACCTTGAAAATTGTTGTCATGAAGCAACATGTTTTGAATTGTCAACAAGTTTGTTATTGTTATTGCCAGACCTACTTATCCTCCAGATACTTCTTAGTATTATAATAAGCTTTTAACTATAAAAACATTTTTATTATAAGCTTTAAATTTTTTACCTAGTAGGTCCGTAATTGTTTTGGGGAATTAATTGTATACCAGTACAAAGAGAGCAACTCATCCACCAATCTAACAAAAAAATTGGATATTATTTTCATATATTTGTAAGTTAATATACTGATTGCGTGTTATTGATATATTTGTATGTTTTATTGCGTAATAACAAAATGGAAACTCATATTACATAACACTAATATACGTAATAATGATGATAATAAAAGTAACAATGTATTTCTATCCTGAAATCTTTTAGTTGAATAGAAACCATTTTAAAGTTTTTTATTTATTGCTACTCTTAACAAATAAGAGTTTTTAATTACTAATGAATAGGACACTGATACGAGTTTAATACAAGTTCTTATCTTTCAGTCGAGAAACTCGTGACCTGTAAAAGTTAGTTTGCGCTGATAAAAAAGTAAGGAAACATGCATTTAGTTGGAATTGTCAAGATAAAACTTTTCTCAATTTAGTAGAGAACAGGGAATTTTAGTCATGAATATATGTAGGTGTATACGTAGTGTATGGTGTGTGTGTGGAGTAACGTACGTAATTATGTTCATATTTTTATAATAATGATGTCTGGTAATGTTTATTATTTAATAATAAAAAAGCGATTAGTTCTCATTAAATAATATTATTTCTTGTTATACATAAATAGGTTAATAATATAATTATAGCGTACTTTTGAGAAAATCGTCAACTGTACCTACATTTTAATCTCGCTGTGAAACAGTGTGTACCCAAAGTTTTCAAGTGCCATTAATATTTTAAGAGAAAGTCAGGAACCGTAAAGGCTTTGAAATTCCCTGGAGTCTATGTTTGTATAAGTATTTTTAGAGTCCGTGTCATAAATGAGGCTAGTGTTGTTATATTTATTACAATGGTCTTTGTTCAGTCTATATTTACGTCTATATTTTTACAAATTTATAAAAAAAAATATTTAGTTTATAAATTGTATATTGACATTTTACATATGATTTTATATTTATATTATGTTCAGTAAAAACAAGACTGAACTTATAAGAATGCGAAAAATACTACATCACCAATGAAATACGAATATTACTGTATTTCAAATAAGGAGAAAATATATGATAATTATTTATTAAATAACGAACTCTATCTGGAAGCACTAGCACAGCTTTAGGAAATTTTGTGACTGATTTTGATTATGCTACCTTAGAAATGTTTTGGTAAAATTGGCTTAGGTGCTACACGCAAATGATTACCTTGGACCAGCGGAGAACTTGGTGACGTAAACTTTTCATCATAACATCCATGTCATTTTTCCCTCAATGGTGAGCTAATAGCCATTACCGTCAAAGTTTGGAACAAGACGCTGGCATTATCATACGACTATTCCTTTTGCGGTTTCATAGCGCATTGCGTACTGTCCGAGCTTATCATGCACCTCCTCGCGTTCTAAAGCGGGCATCGCAGCAAATTGCTGTCAATCATTCTGCATATAATAAATTTCTAATGTTACATACATTACATAGCAAGGATGAGTTTATAGATTTATTTGTTTCTTTTTTCAATTTTAAACATTATCACACTTGTACTAGTGTGCCCCGCAATAACGACGTTTTTCTCTACAATGGGGTGATTGGCAGAATTTTAGAGATAATTTCGCCCATGCGAACGTTCTTTATAAACATGACTTATACTTATGTTTTTTTTAAGTGCTATAAAGAAAATATACATTTCATTATAGTTAATAAAAGTTTTACAAATATCGATTTCAAGATGTACTAAGTTAGACAATAATTAATAATTGTAACTACTAATCCACTTCACCTTTTAAAATATCGTCTGTTGTAAAATAACTCGCCTTTTTCTGGCATCACAACAAAACAAATAACTCTATAGTTATTTCAGATTTTAATACTAGCTTGTGCATGAGTTTTGTAGCATTAAAAATGTAATATCTTAAATTATATAGTATATTAAATTGTATTAAAAAATTCTAATCATCAAATGAGATGAGAAAAAATAAATATTTTTCGTTCTGCATCGACTGTGGAAATATTAAGCTTCAGAAGATTTAAGTGCAGTGCAACGGATTGCTTGGATTTGTGTCGAAAATTGCTAGGTTAATATAAAAGGATTTTATTGTTTTTTTTTTTTGTGTGTAAACTTATTAATCCATGATTACTATTAAATATAATAATCCGCTTGTACTCCCTTAAATACTATTGGTATTTGCCCGACTAGTTTAGAAGCCATTCAGGGTCTTTACATACGAGCGGTCAGGCGGATATGGCGGAATCGCGGCGTGAATTTTGTTGATATTGGAATAATATATCATAAAATTTTGCTCCTCTCGTTGCAAATGTTTTTTTGTTCAGTATCAAATAATTCATGTAAAATTCGTCTTGTTTTAAATAAAATATGAAATTTAAATAAGGCCGGTAAAGATTTAATTTGTTCATCAATTTCCGGTCCATCCTTTCATGAAAATGTTGTGTATAAATCATTATAAACTCTAAATATTTCCAACAGAGTAACGAGCCTGTAAACCATAACAACGATATAAATTTGATAAATAGCAAAACTTTTGAATGTACAACTTGTACATCCAAAAGTTTATAAAATCGAGGGGTGCGATTGTAACGTGACCTTTGGTATTAATGTCTCTGCAGACGGCAGGAGGAGCAAAGGTTACTGCAGACTAAGTCACAGCTCTCGTTGAATAATTTACTTCTGTACTTGGCAATTTCGTTTGTTCAAAACTGCTTTTAAAATAGTTGACCTGTGATACGCTTCCAGTTTTAACTTTAATAGATTGAATAAATTATAAAAATTTCATATTAATTTAATGCAAATTGAAACTCAATTGTCCTGAGTAAAATAAATAAAAAATTAAATAATCTTTTTCACGATACACGTATTTATTAATTAATTTTCGTGTGGCATTTAACGTGATATTCATTTTACTTAATGGCTTTATTTATTCATACATTTTTTTATGTTATATATAGAATAAATTATCGTCGTAAAGGTCAAAGAAATATTGCATTAAACTTTGAATATATTGTGGGTTAATCAAAGAATCAATTTAAGAGTACACTTACGCTAATTTAGTGTGAATTTTAAGACTTGTTTAAGAAAATAAATTCATAGATACATTTGCTAACTTTTCATTCTCTGAAAACTTTGAAAATTACTAATAAACCAATGATAGTTTTTATTTTATTATAAACCTAATTAACTTCTCTTAATCCTGTATAACTTTGACTAACACTTCTAATGTACAACTTTCAGTACTTTAATGTTATGTTTATACATATATTATTAATGCTTATTTTATTTAAAATCTATTTTAATTTTCCTCAAGAGATTATTTATAAATAACATAATATACAGTCTTCATTATTAAAATTTTTATTTTGAATGATGAAGGTTTGAGCTTATTTGGCTTTAAAGGTTTAATTCTTTAGGATTTTTGTCTTTGTTTAATACAATATTTAAATAATTTCTTAAAAGTATTAGAATTTATTTTTATTTTTATACCCCTGATAGAATCAGATATATTATGAATGAATTAGTAATTTTCTACCATATGGTTAAAACTTTTCAACATTACATGTTGAAAAGTTAGTTACGAGTTTCTAGATCAACTTTAAATGCAGTTCGTTCGGAAGTCCTTTCGATGGAAAAATCAATATTAAGTTAAATGGAAACATGGGAAGTTCAAACTCCTCCTCCTACTTTTATCCTCCTCATACTAAAGCGAGCACGACAATATTATTTACTATTGTTCGTTGATATTCGAACATTTTATCCAGTTAATTATTATTTCGCACTACATATTGAACCGCTGGATAAACAAATGAGGGAATAATTGATACTGATTAATTTTCTTAATATTTAAATTGTAAAAGTTTAAATATGATTAAACTTCCATTCCATTCCATAGTCAATTTTTATTTCACACCATACATTGTACCGTTTGATATTCAAGTAAATGAGGGAATAATTAAAACTGATTATATTATCTTAATATATTACATGTACAAAAAATTGCTTAATATATATAATTACAAATCGTTAGCTTTTAATGTCACCTCCTGAGAGCAACTGTAATAAATACAGACCAACTGTGATAAAATACAGACCAACTCAAAGTATTGTAGCTTTGTTTCTGAGAATAAATTAATGGTTGGCAGACATTGAACGTCCAACTATATAACATTAATGAGGCAATTCTACTTTTCTCAAGAAATTATAATAAATAGTATAAGTTGTAACATGTTTTAATAGTATAAGTTTTAACATGTTGATTAAACTAGTGTTTATAAGTTTGTTTGAACTGAACTATACAAATATATATACTAAAAAACAGTCTTTATCATCATCATTCAGCCGGGAATCGTCCACTGCTGGACATAGGCCTCCCCCATTGAGCGCCGCAGGGATCGGTTCTGGGCCGCCCTCATCCATCGGACTCCGTCGATCCTCACCAGGTCGTCGGTCTAACTCGTGGCGCCCCACGAGTTAGACCGACGACCTGGTGAGGATCGGCCTGCCTACGCTGCGTCTCATCAGTTCTACGAGCTATGTACCCTGGCACTGCCACTAGAGTTTCGCAACTCTAAACACTATGTCGGTTACTTTGGTTCTCCTGCGGATCTCTTCATGTTTCGATCCCGCAGGGAAAATTCGAGCATCGCCCCCTCCATTGCCCTATAGGTGACCTTGAGCAGTCTGATAAGCCCCATAGCGAGCGACTACGTCTGTGTTCCATATGTCATCACTGGCAACACAAATTTGTAAAAGACTTTCATTTTGAGACACTGCGATGTTCGAGACGAGAAGATGTTTCGGAGCCTCAATACCAAATAAATTGTTTAAGGGTTGAGTAGTAGAGCTTAGACAAACAGAGAAGACATTCATGATGAATGTAGCTACTAACAGTTAAAAAAAGTATTTGCCTTGTTTAAGTGTTTAAAGTAACTTTCTGTAAACATTGTGATTTTTGTAATTGAATCGGAAGGAAATAATATATCCTTATAAATTAACAGCAGTTGAAGTACAACTTTTACTAAATTAAAGTTCATTTCTTAAAGTATCATATTACCAAAGGGTTCTTTGAGACTTTCGTTCTTCTTATAGACTCTTCTATAATAAGTTGTAAAAAGTAAACCATTCTATACCATTAAAAGTAAAGCAAGCAAGCAAGTAAAGCAAGCAAAAGCAAGATCTTGGCTTTAACAGCTATAATAGACTGAAATTTTATAATTGGTATAAGATACTATATATAATCGTATAATACACAGAATACAGAATATATATATTCTGTAATAGTATTCACGTTATTAATATTACATCCGTCACGACGAATTCGAAATCGTGTTTTATACTACTCGTAAGAAGAAAATTTGTTGATCCTCATTAAAAGAAAACGTTTGATAAATAAAACTCCTAATTTATTACAGTATCACAATAAATCCCTTGTTTCGTAAGAGGTTGCTTTAGAAGGGTTTATGGGGAGATTAAATAACAGATGGGAAATGGTGTGGCCAGGAACATATTGCTATTTAATAGTCTTATGTACTTCCATTTTTGATTAAAAAATATATTTCTGAGTTTTAAAAGATTTCAGGAATGGTACATATTTAAATAAAATTAAAACCAAATACGGGAAAATAATTGAGATGCGTATGTTCATGTGCGATCGCATATATGAGGTTATATAAAAAAAAATCAAGAATATTATTCTTAATAGGAATATAACAGCTATTTTCACAAAAAAGGATTTTTAGTCTATAAAATTTCATGTAGAATTAAGTAAATCTAATGTTTATAATGTATTGTTTATCTACATATTTTATATATAATGTTATGTAATATATCTTAGCTCTAGTTCTTCTCTTTGAACATCTATTTTTGTTGAGATATAGGTGGTACAAATAGATTAACATAAATACAAAAACTTTCCTCGCAATGCATTATTCAAAGTATTGAAATAAAAAAATACTTAAAAATTTTAAGAATTATGCTCTCCATTACAGAAATAATATAAACTTATACTTATACTTTTGTGTCAACCATTTGTTAAGAAAATGAAACAAAAACAGTAAAGAACATCTTAATTAAAAATAACTTTAAAATATTTGAGCCGTCTTTGTTGCTTACTTAGAAATGTCAAAAAATTTGAAAGTAGTGTTCTACAGTAATTTAAAAATATGTGCTTGCTTACCTGCTGGTGGTATCTTGAGAAAGAAAATTGATGAATATGAACAGACTATTTCACGCTTAGAATCTTCTGCTTATTCTAAATATTTAAACATCAGAATGGAGCATACAATCTGATGGCTTATATAATCTCGTCGTTTATCCAGCTGACTATGTATGGGAAGTTGGGGCATTCTGCTCATTTTATGCAGATCGGCTGATCGATCTACGTTAAGCAAAGTTTTAAAATGTTCTGCCCAACGTCTCAGTATTTCAACTTTGCTAGTTAAAAGGTGCATACTGTCTGAATACCTCAAACGTACTTTTGCTCGGTTGGACGAACCAATCAACTTACGTACCTTCTAAAAGAAATACAGAACAAGTGGAAAAGCTGTCCGATTGCTGTGAATAATAAACACATGAAACGTAATAACCGTTTCTTTTTTTTGACATCAACCTGACTGTCATTTTTACACTCATTATAAAATATTTCCCTTCAATTTATATTGAAAACAAAAACAAAATATACCAGGTATATACCTATGATTTGAGCACCCGTTGGTTTTTTAGTTGGTAGCCTTAAAAATGGTAGCATCCTCTATGCTGCTGGGTAGTTCCACATCACCCCCCTGGGCCGACGGGGTACCCGTAACGGGTTTTTCCAACGGAAAAAAAAAGGTATATGAAATGAAACCTATGAAATTTGTCTTTCAGCTATTAAGCCGTAGATGTCGCAAGAAGTATTTTTAAACCTTTTCCATTTTTTTGTTTTTTTTTTGTCTATTATCTGTCAACAATATTTAGTTCATTGTTTGTGATGTTTCATACAACAACACATTTTTGTCGCTCTTAAAATTGTCTAATTTCTTGCAAATCGTAGTTTGAAAAAACGCAAATCGTAGTTTGAAAAAACTACGATTTGCGGACATCGTTGATATTCTGTCCTCAATTAAAGAAAAACCTCAGGTGGTTTGATAAATTTCGAAGTGAAGTTTATCGTGGAGAACGAGGACTCTGGCCGGCCACTGAAAAAGTTTGAGGACGCCGAATTGCAAGCATTGTTGGATGAAGATGATAGTCAAACTGACTGAAAGGCAGCAAGAGAACCGAAAAATCACTTCAAAAATGTTGCTATCCCGGTTCAAAAGGAAGTCTTGTTTGCATCGAATCGTTACGGGTGATCAAAAATGGGTGTATTTCTCAAATCCCGAGCGTAAACAATCGTATGGTCCTCTCGGCCACAAGTCAAAAACGGCCAAACCAAATTGCTTCGACCGCAAGGCAATGCTTTATGTTTTATGGAGTCAGCATGGTATTATTTGGTATGAACAATTAAAACCAGGTGAAACAGTTGACGGTGCACGCTACCAACGACAATTGGCCGATTTGAGCAGCGCTATACATCGAAAACGCCCAGAATATTCCGGTCGGCGTCCCAATGTAATTTTTCTTGATGAGAATGCACTGCCACATCGAACAAGAGAGGCCCGAGAATTGGTGGAGACGTACGATTGGGAACCGCTGGTGAATGCGGTTTACTCACCATACGTGGCGCCTTAGCGATTATCATTTGTTTGCATCGATGGGCCATGCACTTTCCGAGCAGTGCTTCAATTCTCACCAAGAAACCAAAAAATGGCTCGATGATTGGTTTTCGACCAAAGACGGACAATTTTTTTGAGGCGGCATCCACAAATTGCCTGAGAGATGGGAAAAATGTGTCGCTAGCGATGACTATTATTTTGAAAATTAATTTTGTAACCATTTTTTTGTTAATAAACGTTTGAAATAAAAAAAGTCTCCTTTCATACCTAAGAAAAATATTAATATACACACATAAAAGCAATGTTATTGAGAAGATCAGGGTCAAAAAACCTGAAATTAGTACAAACGTGTTATCTGAGTGTAGGAAATAATATTTATTACAAGTCATTGAATAAATGTTTGCTCACAAAGAGCTTTGTATTTGATAAGCAACAAGGACCTGTATAATATTAACTTGGTCGTAATAGAAATGCGAAGAATTCATCAAACATTTTTTTGCCTCAACATATGTATTTTAAGCAATCTTAATTTTTATGCAAGTTATTTTCGTGTTTTTATTAGGAGCATAATTAACAATTTCTCATTTATTTTTTTTCAGTAACACTTATTTATTTATTTATCTATCATATAGTTTCTGACTTTTTCACATTATTAATATTTTTCTTTTATAATTTCCTTAACATAATATCTTATGAATTTCTATCGTCTATCGCAATGGATAGAAGGGACAATGGTGAGCAGCATTAATCAAACATTTGTTCAGGTTGCGGTTCTTAATTAATTGTACGCGTGTGTACACATCTTTATGTTACAATCTGTGTCACCTTATTAATTATGAACATACACGATGCTATTAAGTTATATGATGAAAATTAATTTTCACTTAATTGTTAACAAACTAAATTATACAAATACGTTTATTATAAAACTACTTTTATTAACATTTTAATATGAATACATTATAAACAGAATCTGGTATCGAAGCCGTCTAATGCCTTTAAATCGTATAAATGAGTGATATTTTCATGACGGTCAGCGAGTATTGCGTCGTCTCCAGCAATCAATCAACAATCTCTGTTCTTAATTTACAATGTCGCCTTTTTATACTCGCTGGATCGCCCGCCATAGTAATAACATGACTTCATCTACGCAACAAATGTAATACTGAATATTGAATTATTTCCTTAGATTACAATTATAATTATCACATACTGCATTGATAATAATTTACACATTTTTAACTTATAATTTTAATAAGTAACCATAACAATAATCTTAAAACAAAACTAACATGACTCATTACAAAATACAATCATAATATAAAAAGTCAATACAAACACTTATTTTAAAATAATTAACCAAGTAGTAAACATAACCAAATATAAATAGAGCAATGATTATAGAAATAATTAAATTAATAATTAATTATTGTCTGATTTTCGACTTTACGCCGATATATATATTTTCTAAAATAATATTAATATTTTTAATATTACATCCGTAACACAGAACTCGAAAATCTGTTTTATAGTAAGAAAGAAGATAGTTATTCCTTGAGTAAAACGTTGAGTATATAAAACTCTTAATTTATTGCAGTATCAAAATAGATCCCTTGTTCTGTAAAAGGTTACGTAGTAGGGTTTATAGTGAGATTATACAACATATGGGAAATAATGTCAACTAACATATTACTATTTATTAACTCTTATGTACTTCCATTTTATTTAAAAAAAGCTAAGTACAAAATTTGGCCAAATAATTAAGATACATACACATCTTTAGATATTTGTATGCGATCACAGATGTGGGGTTGTATATGTGTTACCAAAACTAAAATATTATTCTTGAATAGTAAGGATAAAGCAAATATTTTCGTTAAAAAGGATTTTTTGGTTATCAAACTTTATGTAATATTGAGTTAGTCTACTGTTTATATAGTCTTTGTCTACATATTTTAGATATTATGTTTGTTATGTAATATATCCTAACTGTAGGACTACTGAAATAAAACTATTATTAAAAGACTTACCGACAGACACTTACATCTCGTCTATCCTTGAACACGATTGCTGCAAAGCATCGAAACGTCGGGTTAATATTAAGTTTAATCCGTAAAAAATAGTTTTATTTCAAATGTACACTCTTGAAAATCTAAGAAAATTCTAGGGCTTCTCTTTGTTTATATATAGCGCCTTATTTTTATATAGACATAGGTACCAACAGTTAAAATAAAATTAAATGTAATAACTTTCCTAACAACTCCCCAAAGCAGTGTGAAAATCTAGATTCTATAAAACTTTAGGATATGCATTATTGAACACATTAAAATAAACAAATATTTAAAAATGTTTAAATTTATGCTTTTAATTACAGAAATAATAAAAACTTATACTTACATTTCAAATAAACCCGCAAACTAAAGAACCGTTGGAGGTGATTAATTAAATGACTTTCTGACAGACACTTACATCTCGCCTACCCGTGAACACGATTACTGCAAAGTATTCGAAACGTCGGGTTAAAATAAAAAATGTAACCAATTTGAAATGTGTACTCGTGAAAATCTAAAAAAATATTATTTATACTTACATTTCTGTGTCAAAGATATGTTAAAAAAAAAAAAAACAAAGAAGGCCGTCTTAATTAAAAAATCTTTAAAATGTTGGAATTTTCTATTTTATTATTGCCCTTTCGTAGAGTACTAATTGTTCTTTTAATAGAGCGCACAGATGAGACCAGCAGTGGTTTCTTTACTTTCTTATCTCAAAGACACGGCTTTAGTCTTCATACAATGAACAAATATAACGGATAATTAGAGCATTTGAGCCCTCTTTGTTCCTTAATTACAGATATCAAAAAAAGTTTAAAGTAGTATTTTGCAGTAAATTTAAAATATGTGCTTTCTTACTTGCTCGTTGGTATTTGAGAAAAAGAATATATAAATATCAATCTAACTCTCACTTTGAATCTCTTATCTTCTGCTTATCCAAAATATTTAAACATAAAAATGTAGTACACAATTTCTTCAATTTCGTTTTGATCCTAGAATCGAAATATTAATTCATAATACAAAAAAAAATACAATTAACTGTATGACGTGAAATAAATAAGATTTGTAATAATTCATAGTTTGTACTCTTTTAAAAAAATATTTACTCTTAAAAAACGTGATAAAACATCGATTAACATTTGTAGCATACTTTATATATAAAATAAGAAAATTAGCGAACCCTTTCAAATTAATAGATAAAAACAACAATTATGTTGGAGACAACACAACTTTTTATGCTTTATATAAAACTTATGTAAAGCACAAAGATTTCAAACTATTCAACTTTAGCGAGATTATAAACTTATCAGAGTTCTTAGCTAAGTGTTTGTATATCTTATAATCCTTTCTAATGATTACAATTAAAATTTTCTTTTTTGTGATCTGTATAGCTTGTTGAAGATAATTTCAGTTAGTAACGCTTACAACATACACGCTTTTGAACATTTTCCCCCATTTACTGCATAAAACATTTATTGAATAATTTCATGCCGCCATTAAACTTGTCAGGAAAATTCGGATAGTTTTCTCAAAAATATAGTAGTTTAGTTGTATATAATATAATATTTGAATATTAAACTTATACCAAATATTTGAATATTAAAATAATACCAAAGCCATTATGACAATCTATTATGACAAACCAATACCAACACCATTATGACAAACGAAAATAACCCACTTCCTATTTTTTTACCCTTTTTATTGAAAACAATTACATTTGAGGAATTGTTGTTATAAAGTTTATTCTGAAATACGTCACGAGAATACAGATGGACGTCAGTCAATGTTAATACGAGTATTCTGCTAGAAATTACATATACTGCTGATATAAAACTAACTCTATTCCACTACCGCATAATAAATATAATTCATTCTTAGTACTCAATTTTCTTATGTGTTTTCAAAAGATATCATTTATTTATCTAAATTATTTGAAATAAGAATACTTTTTTCTTAATTTTTTAAGATGTTTTAATATTGAGAAAGTCCTAGATTTCTAATATTTCAAAAAACATACTAAAAGTTAATTTCTTTTGGAATATATCATAATTTAACCTACATTTGTTTTTTTTTGTGAAGGAATAAGGAAATTTGACTGCAAAACTTATTACTTATTGTTCCGCGTTATAATGAAACGTGATATCGATATCATATACAAATGATAAAAGACGAATCAATCAAAATTTCACGTTCGATACCGAAAATAAATGTATTTCTGAATTGTATCCACTGACGGATAGGAGTTGATGTGAAATATTAAAAGAAAAATCTCATTATAAAATATTTCATTACATTATCATATCCTTCAATATACTTTGGAAACACATTATATATTTAAGTATTGATATACATACCAACAAGGCCGGCAACCCTCTTGGGAGTCATCGGATGTTGCAAGAGTTCTTGGGTGGCGGTGATCACATTCCACCTGTGACCCGCACGCTCATTTGCCCTCCTCCTCCATAAAAAAAAAAACATGTCATTGAGAAAAGCAGGGTCTCAAAAATCAAAAACTAGTGCTAACGTGTAAATCTCGATGTAGGAAAATATGTATATCAATTAAAATTCATTGAATAAATGTTTACTCAAAGAGACCTCTGTATTTAATGAGCAAGGAAGACCTATGTGATATTGCTCATAATCGAAATGCCATGGATTCATCAAATATTTGTCTTATGATGAAATATGAACTCGGGCCAATCTTAATTTTTGCTTGTTTTGTTTGTTTTTTTTTTAATATAGCATAACTTAACACATGAACTTATTATTATTTATTTTTTCTGTAACAGTTCAATTAATCAATGATTTTTTTATTAGTTTTCTCACTTTTTTATATTTTTTATATTTTTTCTTTTATAATTTCCCACTTATGCGTTTTACATAATATTAGGAAGTTTTGTCGTCTATCGCAATGGCTAGAAGGGACAATGGCGAGCAGCACTTTAGGTAAACATTTGTTCAGATTAAGGTTCTTAATTAATTGTACACGTGTACACCCACCTTTATGTTTGCTGCAATCTGTGTCACCTTCTTAATTATGAACATACACGATGCTATTAAGTTGTATGATGTTGTAAATTGTAATGTTTACTGCTATTGTATTATAGAACTAAATATCACATATATATTTATATAAAAACTGCTTTTATTTACATTTTAACATTAATATATGTTAAACAAAATCTGGAATCAAAGGCGTCTATCGCCTCTAAATCGTATATATTAAACTGAATGATATTTTCCTGATGTGGGATAAATTGTAAACACGCTTCTTCTTTGAAATCCCTTTTATCTCTGAATATTTTATTAATTGCAGAAAGTTATGAATTTTAATACACATATTGTTTAGAGAATAATGTTACTAGAGGAAAATAAATAACATTGTTTTCAAAGAAATGTATTATAAGTTCTATTAATCTTATCCAATGTCATTTTCAGGTTCTGTTTTGATACTAGTTTAAAATAACGCTAAGAAATGTAATAAATTGTACAAAGTGTAAGTAACAAGCAAAATATTCCTGTACAAAAAGTGTACCTGTTAGTAACATAGTCAATATATTTGGTGTCAAAAGAATTGTGAAACTTTTGTTTCTCAAAATATTTGCAGAAGGATAGAGTAATGACCCTATCAGACCCTTGTCATTAACATCCGTGAAAAATTAAAACTGTGAAAAGGAAAATTTGGTAGAAGTGAATCCTCTCTGACCAGTGATGTTAACTAGAAGTATTGTTACTTAATTCTAGAATTACTTCTAGAAGTATGTATCTAATTCAGTATTATTTCAGCACGTAATTCATGAAGTTTGTCTATATTTATCTATACTATGTTACAGTTACATCTTTTGTAAATATAATATGAAAATGGTTTTATATTTTTTTTAAATAAACTGTATTCAAGTAGTATATACTCTGTAAGAAGTCATAATTTAAATAATTTTTAAGGAATTTAATAGATTTTGTTTTAAATTATTTATTTCAACCAAAATTTAACTGCTTGTATTTGTAAGATGTCTGCCCTTGAATAAGGTCAGCATTTCAGAGTCAAGTGTACTTAACCAAAAACTTTATACACATTACATAAGATCGTTGATGTATCTTTATATCTATGGTATTTATATTTGTCGTATAATGTCACTTATGTGTAGGCACTGAGGTTTGTAAATAATTTTTATTAGATAACTTATAAAAGTTCATTAGGTTCAAGCGACGGTACAATAGAATATCAAAGGTCAAGTTCAAACAGCGAACTGGATCGAAGTTAACAACAAGAAGTAGGATGAACGATATATGCGTAGTTTTTAGTAATATAGGAGGTAATTTTATTGTAATTACTATAGCTATATATTGCTACTGCTCTTGCGACAAAAAGACTAACCGCTTAACGTATGATTTCTAATTCTCTATCATAGCGACGCAAATATTGGTACTTTTATTAGTACCCTACACCCTACCAACAAGGGTTTGGTTCTTTCTCTAACTAGATGCTTTACGACTCTTCAGTGCCTTTACCCATTATTACTAAATTACTTTGATCTGGATGAGTCATTTGGAATGCGTTTAAATTGAATTGAAGGTGATAGGCTATTGAAGGAGACAGTGCTAGTGGATTAGAAAAGCCACCTACAGGTATGGTCGCGCACTATCTTTTTACTCGATAACTGTCTTTTTTATCTTGTCGAAAAAAGATTTTTTAAGTCTATATTCTCTTGATTTGTTTTAAAAGTATGTAATCTGGAAACAATTACACATTTCATTAAGTTTAAGTAAGTTTATCTCCGTTGGGTGGAAATTTGGGGGTACTTATAGAAAAGACCATAACAAACCACATATTCTATTTTAGCAAGACATGGCTTATGTCTCATGTATAAAAAAAATATAATGGTAACTAATATTGTTTGTCTAACACCTCTGTGTACTATTAAAACTCTATAATGTTAGTCAAAGCGCATTTCTTATTAACAATTGTTAAATATTTACAATCCTTATAAATTAAATTTTTTAACCTGCCCACGAATAAAATGAATCCAAATAGAAAATAAAAACTTACCTTCCGATGCCTCCGTAAAGTTTAATTTTTATAGTATTTTGATGTTAAAAGAAAAAGATTCATTACTTTTATTTGAAAAAAAAAAACAAAAAGAAAACCAATATTTAAGGAGAGCCAACGAAATAAATAATGGTTGCCAATGAAAATCGAATGAATAGCTCCATTATAAAGTTATTGTTTCAAACAAATTGAAAAAAACTAGAAGCTTATATGGAATATAATTTAGAATATATTTAGTCTATGTACAATCAATCGTCATTTATTGTTTTCTCCTCGTATATAATTCTATAGCCAATTATGTCATTAAATCACGACAATGAAACTAATATATGAAAAAGCTAAAGTTTGTTCTAGATGTTAATTATGATAAAAAAAAAATTAATATTATAATGAAAATATAAGACTCATAGAATAATTAAAATATTTGATTTGATAATTCCTAAAAGTGTGTCGACGTGACCTTTGATATTCTATTGCACTGTGTTTACACTAATGGACTTTCATGTGTCGTCTAATAAAATTTGTATACAAGCTTGAGTGCCTATAAATAAATCATATTATACATAGGTAGATGCAGGTACATCAAAGACTTTAATTTAAACTATAAAAATATGGTTTAATAGAATGATTCTATTACAGTAGACATATTATATTAATCCTGGCCGTTGCAATGTTGACCTTTTTAAAGACAGAAATCTATGAGACCCAAGCGAAAATATGAGATTTATACTAACTATGAAGAAATACTCGACAAAAATTATCAATAGGATTTCAGTTTAATGTTCGTAATAAAGAAACATGACCTTTTTTGTAAAAGTATTTGTTGTTGTAAGTATTCGTTGTTTTTAAAAGTATTTGTTGCTCAATCAAATCAACATATACGTTCCTTATGATTATGCTAAAATACTTGAAACTTCAATTAAAATAAAAAATTAAAACAATTTCTATTAAATCGTTTCAAAAAATATTTATATTTTTTGTATTAAAATACAAAAATATTTAAAAAAAAACTTTTTTAGAACTTATTCATAACTTATTTGAACATAGTGCATGTAAAAAGAGACATACTTTAAGAATTATATCACAATATTTGTAATTACCATTGCTAGTTACAGAAAGTTTAGTTCCACCTGATATTTTTTCTCACAGTTCCATTTTTCCCTTGTTTTAATGACAAGGATCTGATAAGGTCCGTACTTTATCATTCTGTTAAAGATTAGGGAAAGTTTGTTTTCTTTTTGACACCAAATTTATTATCTAGGTTATTATTAACTGATATACTTTTTGTTCAGGAATATAATCCTTATTACTTAAGTAGTATAGTATATATATTGTGGCTACTATAATATCTGAGCCATCCAATAACACTCTTAATAATTTTTTTCTTATATTTTCTTATATTTTAGCAAAAACAATGTTATAATGTTCCTGCAGAAACATTTTTTTAATTTTTGTAATACATGAATTTTAAGTAAGGGAAAATATATTTAGCTCACCAATATGTTTTTTTTTTCTATCAGTGATGAGCACGTAGCCATCTAGGTTTGGAGCAGATGCCCGCGATCTGGTACTATGATTCTTTCCGCTGTCACATAGCACAATGTACTGTCCGCACTTGTCATGCACTTCCTCGTGCTCCAATGCAGACAAGGCACGGGTAGCGGCCAATTCCTCAGTATTACTTGCAGTTGGTGGAGCAAAAGCCCCTGCAAAAGTGTATGCAATCACTAGAAGTTGTAAAATAATAGTAAATAAGAATTATTTATATATCATATATAAGAAATATTATTATTAAGTATAATTATCCGGCTTGAATCATGTTGTTATAATCGGAACTTGGACAACTTGTTTCGAATCCATTCGGGTTCCTAATCCACGCAGAGATTAAATTAATTAGTTTCGTTAATAATAACAAATTATTTATTTCAACCAAAATTAAGTACAACCGGATAATTATTTTTAATAGTAAACATCATATTTTTTATATTAAATGCCGATGTTTCGAGTGCTTTGCCGCAAACGTGTTCGCCGTAAGACGAGATGTTAGTATCTGTCGTTTTACCGTGAACACGTTCGCTGAAGCATTCGAAACGTCGAATTGTAATTAGAAAATGTAAAAATAAACGCGAGTTATATCCTTAAAATAGTTTTATTGATATTTGTAGTACTCGTATAAATCTTAGACACCATTACTAATTAGTTTTATTTAAAAAGATAAAAGTCGTATCGTTTATTCACAGAATTCTATAGAAGCTATAGCTTACGTACGCTTATTACCAATATATGAAATGTTTTCCCCATAACATAGCCATGAAGGTCTAGATTTGGAACCAGATAGCCGCGTTCTGATATGATGATTCCTTTCACTGTAAACATTAAATATATATTAAGAAAAAATATATATAATTTCTTATTACAATTGTTTTACAGCTATCATATAATAAAAATACTGTCTGGGGTCTAATTAGTTTTGTTTAAAAAAACTAAAAGTGTTATTTTAACAATTCCTATCGGTGTATAAAAGCTTCTATAGCTTTGAATACGTATGAGTTTTGTAGTATAATAATATATCTTAAAATATATAGTAGGAGTAACATTAATATATCATTGTATTAAAAATTTGTAATTATCAAATGAGATGAGAAAAAATGAAGTATATTATTAATTCTGCATCGACGGCGGTAATATTGAGCTTTTGAAAGTTTTAAGTGCATTGTCATGGATTGGTTTAATTTGTATTAAATTTGCAAGGCTAATACAAAAGGATTTTATTGATATTAAAATATTATACTTCATGGTGCGTGTTAAATCGTTCAGTATCAAATATTTCATGGGCGTTGAAGGATTTAATTTGTTCATCAGTATCCAGTCTCTCCCTGCAGGAAAATTTGCAGTATATTTCATTAACTCAACCATTACTCAACATAAACTCAAAGATTTCCAACACAGTAACGTGTCTGTAATCCAGATAATCCAAAACAGATACAACTGTTATGAATAGCAAAACAACTTGTACATTAAAAGTTTATAAAATCGAGGGGTGCGACTGTAACGTGACCTTTGGTATTAATCTCTCTGCAGACGGCAGGAGGAGCAAAGGTTACTGCAGACTAAGTTACGGCTCCCGTTGAATAATTTACTTCTCCTGTACCCAGCAATTTCATTTGTTTAAAACTGCTCTTTCAATAGTTGACCTGTGATAAGATTTCAGTTTTCACTTTAATATATTGAATAAATTATTTAAATTTCATGTTAATTTCATAAATTGAAATTCAATTGTGCTGAGTAAAATAGATTAATAAATTCAATAATCCTTTTTTACGAAACACGCAGTCATTTATCAATATTTGTGTGGCATTTTGCATACATACATTTATTGTACGTAACCGTAACGTGACATTCATTTTGCTAAATGGCTTCTCTTATTAATGTATATATAAGATATATTTCGTTATTATATAATATACATTATTATCGTAAAGGTAAACTAATAATTCCAAAAATCTTTAAGTATAACACACAATGTTAATTTTCAAAGTATTAATTTATGAATGTACATACTTAATATATAAGAGTTTTTAAATTAAATAAATTTAGGCCTACATTTGCTTATTTTTGTTAATATTTAATATACGTTAATCAGTAATTTTGACTATTGGCATGACATGTTATTGTTCCAGATCTAGCTTATATTTACAATTTTGTATTGTATACGCAATTTTGAAAACTTTAATAATATGTTTATAATATTTTTTTTCTAATTTTTCTCAATCCTGTGTAAGTTTGCCTTAAAATTTTAGTTCAATTACAAGAGGAACTTTTCAAAACTTCAATATAATACAATATAATATGGTCTAATTAATTTTAATGGTAGAGTATGGTATCAATATGGGCCCTCCTAACTCTTCAAATTGACGTAAACAAGTTATCACTGATAGGCATTAAAAGTGGAAAAGTTCTAAAATAAATAATAAATAATTAATCTTTATAAAAATATATATATTTCAAAGCTTTAAAAAGAAAAAGCATAATAAACATAATATAATATTATGCAGTGGGTGAATAAAAGAACAACTTTAGGATCAAACAACATTCAAATTAAACCTTCCCTCGTTACTTTTTATTTTAAAACTTGTGTTTCTCATATCGTGTTTCTTTTTAGTAATAATTTTAGTGAACGTATATCAACTTATCTAGATTGTCTTTTGGGACTTGTAGGTATTATTGTACTTCAATCGATATAAACTAATTTGGTTTCCAATATTAATTATTTTATAGGTGACCCTGTACAGAAATACCAGTATAGTTTTTATAACATTTTTGTTTATATATTGAAACAAACGAAAAATGTATAAAAGTTACAATACAAACTGCGTAGTTATATAAATAAACTACTTCAATAGTTCGTATTGGCTTTTTTATCCTTCTGACACTCCAGCGAGCACGGTAAGACGACAATACTATTTACAATTATTGTTCGACATTCGAACACTTTATCTAGTAAATAATTATTACATAGTATACATTGTACTGCTGGATATCCAAACAAATAAGGGAATAATTGATATTGTTTATATTTTTAATATACCTATTTAATGTGCAAAAAATAGCTTAATATATAATTCCAGTATAATAAATTGTTAACTTTTGATGTCACCTTCTGAGAGCAACTTCAATCATTTATACCTTTGATAAAATACAAACTAACTGACACTTTTGTAGCTTTTCTGAGAAATTAAATTACTAGTTTTGCCGACTTTAACGACCAACTATTTAATATTACTGAAGTAATTCAACTTTTCTCAAGAAATTCTAATAAATATTAAAAGTTTGAACGTCATTAAACAACGTATTACAAGTTGGTTGGAAGAGCACTATAAATATGAATAATAAAATTAATTAGTCTTAATTACTCATAATAAATCCAGAATATATATTATATAAAAAAAATATGGGTTGAGGAGTAGAACCTAGACGAATGGAGAAGTCTTTTCATAATGAATGTGGACATACAACATAAAAAAGGATTCATCTTGTATTAAAGTGTTTGATTTTGATAATATTGATATTTTTAATTGAATCATATTATTGAAGAGTTATTTACAATCGCCAGTTCTTGTAAAAGAGGTTATAAGTTGTTAAAAGTAAACCATTTTATACTTTTAAAAGTGCTGTATTGGCTTTAACAACTTCAATGGACTGAAATTTCATAATTGATAAAGTACTATTATATTTATTTTCTGAAACAGTATTTACACTAGGAGCGCGATCAGTCCTAAATTTTGACTTGCTGCGCTCGCAAAATCTTGGTACGTGTGAGTGTTTTGAGCGTAGTAAGGTGCAAACAGCACCGAAGTTGCATTTACAAAACATCGAAGCACTATGTCCTCAACTATTATTATAATTTTTTTTTCGGCTAAATTTTCGCGCAACAAATTTCTTCAATTGAAATCTCTGGGATTGTAGTTTTTCCGTAATTATTCCTTAACGTCATCAAAAATTTGAATGTTTTTTAAAAGCACCACCAGCCTGATGTCGATCAGTGAGCAAAATTTTCGAATACACCATTTTTGATTGACGCTTGCACAAAGGATTGAGAAAAGACTCTCACAGAAAACTTCGTTCAATTAATATTACATCCGTAACAAAGAAATCGAAATGATGTTTTATAGTAAGAAAGAATACTGTTATTTCTTATGAAACTAAAACGTTGGAAAATAAAAATCTTAATTGATTATGGCATCAAAATATATCTCTTGCTCCGTGAAAGATTACCTTAGAAGTGTTCATGGTGAGATTAAACAACATATGGGAAATTCTGTGTCCAGTAACATAATACTATTAAATCCTATTATGTACTTCAACTTTTTAATAGAAAAATATATCTGAGTTTTGGAAGATTTCACTGTGGACTATTCACTTTCATGAAGAATTGAATAACACTACTGTTTATGTATTGTTTGTCATCATACGTTACATATTATGTGTGCTATCTAATATATCCTAACTCTAATACTTCTTCTTATCCTTTTATGTCAGCTTACTTTCATGGAGGTATAGGTAGAACAAATAAAATAATATATAAAAGCAGTGAGAAATTGTAGTTACAGTTTAATTGCATATGCATTATTCAAAGCGTTGAAATAAACAAATATTTAAAAATGTTTATATTTATACTTTGCATTACAGAAATAATAAAAACTTATGCTTATAGTTCTATCAACAATTTTTTAAGAAAATAAAACAAAAACAGAAAAGACCATTTTAATTAAAAAATAAAATGTTGGAATTTTCTATTTCATAATAGGCTTTTTGTAGAGTACTAATTGTTCTTTTAATAGAGCGCACAGATGACACCAGCAGTGGTTTCTTTACTTTCTTATCTCAAAGGCACGGCTTTAGTCTTCATATAATGAACAAATATAACGGATAATTAGAGCATTTGAGCCCTCTTTGTTCCTTAATTACAGATATCAAAAAAAGTTTAAAGTAGTATTTTGCAGTAAATTTAAAATATGTGCTTTCTTACTTGCTCGTTGGTATTTGAGAAAAAGAATATATAAATATCAATCTAACTCTCACTTTGAATCTCTTATCTTCTGCTTATCCAAAATATTTAAACATAAAAATGTAGTACACAATTTCTTCAATTTCGTTTTGATCCTAGAATCGAAATATTAATTCATAATACAAAAAAAAATACAATTAACTGTATGACGTGAAATAAATAAGATTTGTAATAATTCATAGTTTGTACTCTTTTAAAAAAATATTTACTCTTAAAAAACGTGATAAAACATCGATTAACATTTGTAGCATACTTTATATATAAAATAAGAAAATTAGCGAACCCTTTCAAATTAATAGATAAAAACAACAATTATGTTGGAGACAACACAACTTTTTATGCTTTATATAAAACTTATGTAAAGCACAAAGATTTCAAACTATTCAACTTTAGCGAGATTATAAACTTATCAGAGTTCTTAGCTAAGTGTTTGTATATCTTATAATCCTTTCTAATGATTACAATTAAAATTTTCTTTTTTGTGATCTGTATAGCTTGTTGAAGATAATTTCAGTTAGTAACGCTTACAACATACACGCTTTTGAACATTTTCCCCCATTTACTGCATAAAACATTTATTGAATAATTTCATGCCGCCATTAAACTTGTCAGGAAAATTCGGATAGTTTTCTCAAAAATATAGTAGTTTAGTTGTATATAATATAATATTTGAATATTAAACTTATACCAAATATTTGAATATTAAAATAATACCAAAGCCATTATGACAATCTATTATGACAAACCAATACCAACACCATTATGACAAACGAAAATAACCCACTTCCTATTTTTTTACCCTTTTTATTGAAAACAATTACATTTGAGGAATTGTTGTTATAAAGTTTATTCTGAAATACGTCACGAGAATACAGATGGACGTCAGTCAATGTTAATACGAGTATTCTGCTAGAAATTACATATACTGCTGATATAAAACTAACTCTATTCCACTACCGCATAATAAATATAATTCATTCTTAGTACTCAATTTTCTTATGTGTTTTCAAAAGATATCATTTATTTATCTAAATTATTTGAAATAAGAATACTTTTTTCTTAATTTTGAAGATGTTGTAATAATATTGACAAAGTCCTAGATTTCTAATATTTCAAAAAACATACTAAAAGTTAATTTCTTTTGGAATATATCATAATTTAACCTACATTTGTTTTTTTTTGTGAAGGAATAAGGAAATTTGACTGCAAAACTTATTACTTATTGTTCCGCGTTATAATGAAACGTGATATCGATATCATATACAAATGATAAAAGACGAATCAATCAAAATGTCACGTTCGATACCGAAAATAAATGTATTTTTGAATTGGATCCACTGACGGATAGGAGTTGATGTGAAATATTAAAAGAAAAATCTCATTATAAAATATTTCATTACATTCCATATCCTTCAATATACTTTGGAAACACATTATATATTTAAGTATTGATATACATACCAACAACAAGGCCGGCAACCCTCTTGCGAGTCATCGGATGTTGCAAGAGTTCGTAGGCGGCGGTGATCACATTCCATCTGTGACCCGCACGCTCATTTGCCCTCCTCCTCCATAAAAAAAAAAAACATGTCATTGAGAAAAGCAGGGTCTCAAAAATCAAAAACTAGTGCTAACGTGTAAATCTCGGTGTAGGAAAATATGTATATCAATTAAAATTCATTGAATAAATGTTTACTCAAAGAGACCTCTGTATTTAATGAGCAAGGAAGACCTATGTGATATTGCTCATAATAGAAATGCCATGGATTCATCAAATATTTGTCTTATGATGAAATATGAACTCGGGCCAATCTTAATTTTTGCTTGTTTTGTTTGTTTTTTTTTTAATATAGCATAACTTAACACAATAACTTATTATTATTTATTTTTTCTGTAACAGTTCAATTAATCAATTAATTTTTTATTAGTTTTCTCACTTTTTTATATTTTTTATATTTTTTCTTTTATAATTTCCCGTTTTACATAATATTTTAGGAAGTTTTGTCGTCTATCGCAATGGCTAGAAGGGACAATGGCGAGCAGCACTTTAGGTAAACATTTGTTCAGATTAAGGTTCTTAATTAATTGTACACGTGTACACCCACCTTTATGTTAGCTGCAATCTGTGTCACCTTCTTAATTATGAACATACACGATGCTATTAAGTTGTATGATGTTGTAAATTGTAATGTTTACTGCTATTGTATTATAGAACTAAATATCACATATATATTTATATAAAAACTGCTTTTATTTACATTTTAACATTAATATATGTTAAACAAAATCTGGAATCAAAGGCGTCTATCGCCTCTAAATCGTATATATTAAACTGAATGATATTTTCCTGACGTGGGATAAATTGTAAACACGCTTCTTCTTTGAAATCCCTTTTATCTCTGAATATTTTATTAATTGCAGAAAGTTATGAATTTTAATACACATATTGTTTAGAGAATAATGTTACTAGAGGAAAATAAATAACATTGTTTTCAAAGAAATGTATTATAAGTTCTATTAATCTTATCCAATGTCATTTTCAGGTTCTGTTTTGATACTAGTTTACTAGTGTACAAAAAGTGTACCTGTTAATAACATAGTAAATATATTTGGTGTCAAAAGAATTGTGAAACTTTTGTTTCTCAAAATATTTGCAGAAGGATAGAGTAATGACCCTATCAGACCCTTGTCATTAACATCCATGAAAAATTAAAACTGTGAAAAGGAAAATTTGGTAGAAGTGAATCCTCTCTGACCAGTGATGTTAACTAGAAGTATTGTTACTTAATTCTAGAATTACTTCTAGAAGTGTGTATCTAATTCAGTATTTTTTTAGCACGTAATTCATGAAGTTTGTCTATATTTATCTATACTATGTTACAGTTACATCTTTAGTAAATATAAAATGAAAATGTTTCATGATATTTTTTTAAAAGAAACTGTATTCAAGTAGTATATACTCTGTAAGAAGTCATAATTTAAATAATTTTTAAGGAATTTATTAGATTTTGTTTTAAATTATTTATTTCAACCAAAATTTAACTGCTTGTATTTGTAAGATGTCTGCCCTTGAATAAGGTCAGCATTTCAGAGTCAAGTGTACTTAACCAAAAACTTTATACACATTACATAAGATCGTTGATGTATCTTTATATCTATGGTATTTATATTTGTCGTATAATGTCACTTATGTGTAGGCACTGAGGTCTGTAAATAATTTTTATTAGATAACTTTTAAAAGTTCATTAGGTTCAAGCGACGGTACAATAGAATATCAAAGGTCAAGTTCAAACAGCGAACTGGATCGAAGTTAACAACAAGAAGTAGGATGAACGATATATGCGTAGTTTTTAGTAATATAGGAGGTAATTTTATTGTTATTACTATAGCTATATATTGCTACTGCTCTTGCGACAAAAAGACTAACCGCTTAACGTATGATTTCTAATTCTTTATCATAGCGACGCAAATATTGGTACTTTTATTAGTACCCTACACCCTACCAACAAGGGTTTGGCTCTTTCTCTAACTAGATGTTTTACGACTCTTCAGTGCCTTTACCCATTCTTACTAAATTACTTTGATCTGGATGAGTCATTTGGAATGCGTTTAAATTGAATTGAAGGTGATAGGCTATTGAAGTAGACAGTGCTAGTGGATTAGAAAAGCCACCTACAGGTATGGTCGCGCACTATCTTTTTACTCGATAACTGTCTTTTTTATCTTGTCGAAAAAAGATTTTTTAAGTCTATATTCTCTTGATTTCTTTTAAAAGTATGTAATCTGGAAACAATTACACATTTCATTAAGTTTAAGTAAGTTTATCTCCGTTGGGTGGAAATTTGGGGGTACTTATAGAAAAGACCATAACAAACCACATATTCTATTTTAGCAAGACATGGCTTATGTCTCATGTATAAAAAAAATATAATGGTAACTAATATTGTTTGTCTAACACCTCTGTGTACTATTAAAACTCTATAATGTTAGTCAAAGCGCATTTCTTATTAACAATTGTTAAATATTTACAATCCTTATAAATTAAATTTTTTAACCTGCCCACGAATAAAATGAATCCAAATAGAAAATAAAAACTTACTTCCCGATGCCTCCGTAAAGTTTAATTTTTATAGTATTTTGATGTTAAAAGAAAAAGATTCATTACTTTTATTTAATTGAAAAAAAAAACAAAAAGAAAGCCAATATTTAGGCATAGCCAACGAAATAAACAATGGTTGCCAATGAAAATCGAATGAATAGCTCCATTATAAAGTTATTGTTTCAAACAAATTGAAAAAAAATAGAAGCTTATATGGAATATAATTTAGAATATATTTAGTCTATGTACAATCAATCGTCATTTATTGTTTTCTCCTCGTATATAATTCTATAGCCAATTATGTCATTAAATCACGACAATGAAACTAATATATGAAAAAGCTAAAGTTTGTTCTAGATGTTAATTATGATATAAAAAAAAAATTAATATTATAATAATGAAAATATAAGACTCATACAATAATTAAAATATTTGATTTGATAATTCCTAAAAATGTGTCGACGTGACCTTTGATATTCTATTGCACTGTGTTTACACTAATGGACTTTTATGTGTCGTCTAATAAAATTTGTATACAAGCTTGAGTGCCTATAAATAAATCATATTATACATAGGTAGATGCAGGTACATCAACGACTTTAATTTAAACTATAAAAATATGGTTTAATGGAATGATTCTATTACAGTAGACATTACATTAATCCTGGCCGTTGCAATGTTGATCTTTTTAAAGACAGAAATCTATGAGACCCAAGCGAAAATATGAAATTTATATTAACTATGAAGAAATACTCGACAAAAATTATCAATAGGATTTCAGTTTAATGTTCGTAATAAAGAAACATGACCTTTTTTGTAAAAGTATTTGTTGTTGTAAGTATTCGTTGTTTTTAAAAGTATTTGTTGCTCAATCAGATCAACATATACGTTCCTTATGATTATGCTAAAATACTTGAAACTTCAATTAAAATAAAAAATTAAAACAATTTCTATTAAATCGTTTCAAAAAATATTTATATTTTTTGTATTAAAATACAAAAATATTAAAAAAAAAAAAAAATTTTTTTACACCTTATTCATAACTTATTTGAACATAGTGCATGTAAAAAGAGACATACTTTAAGAATTATATCACAATATTTGTAATGACCATTGCTAGTTACAGAAAGTTTAGTTCCACCTGATATTTTTTCTCACAGTTCCATTTTTCCCTTGTTTTAATGACAAGGATCTGATAAGGTCCGTACTTTATCATTCTGTTAAAGATTAGGGAAACTTTGCTTTCTTTTTGACACCAAATTTATTATCTAGGTTATTATTAACTGATATACTTTTTGTTCAGGAATATAATCCTTATTACTTAAGTAGTATAGTATATATATTTCTCGCCGGGGCGTCACGGTGTGTGCTAACGCGATCCCGTGACGTCCCATTACGGCGCAGAGGGCAACCGTTGGTTTTTTAGTGGGTAGCCTTAAAAATGGCAGCATCCTCTATGCTGCCGGGTAGTCCCACATCACTCCCCGGCCGTCACCCCCATGGGCCGACGGGGTACCCGTAACGGGTTTTTCCAACGGAAAAAAAAAAAAAAAAAGTATAGTATATATATTGTGGCTACTATAATATCTGAGCCATCCAATAACACTCTTAATAATTTTTTTCTTATATTTTCTTATATTTTAGCAAAAACAATGTTATAATGTTCCTGCAGAAACATTTTTTTAATTTTTGTAATACATGAATTTTAAGTAAGGGAAAATATATTTAGCTCACCAATATGTTTTTTTTTCTATCAGTGATGAGCACGTAGCCATCTAGGTTTGGAGCAGATGCCCGCGATCTGGTACTATGATTCTTTCCGCTGTCACATAGCACAATGTACTGTCCGCACTTGTCATGCACTTCCTCGTGCTCCAATGCAGACAAGGCACGGGTAGCGGCCAAATCCTCAGTATTACTTGCAGTTGGTGGAGCAAACGCCCCTGCAAAAGTGTATGCAATCACTAGAAGTTTTAAAATAATAGTAAATAAGAATTATTTATATATCATATATAAGAAATATTATTATTAAGTATAATTATCCGGCTTGAATCATGTTGTTATAATCGGAACTTGGACAACTTGTTTCGAATCCATTCGGGTTCCTAATCCACGCAGAGATTGGCCTAGTTTCGTTAATAATAACAAATTATTTATTTCAACCAAAATAAAGTACAACCGGATAATTATTTTTAATAGTAAACATCATATTTTTTATATTAAATGCCGATGTTTCGAGTGCTTTGCCGCATACGTGTTCGCCGTAAGACGAGATGTTAGTATCTGTCGTTTTACCGTGAACACGTTCGCTGAAGCATTCGAAACGTCGAATTGTAATTAGAAAATGTAAAAATAAACGCGAGTTATATCCTTAAAATAGTTTTATTGATATTTGTAGTACTCGTGTAAATCTTAGACACCATTACTAATTAGTTTTATTTAAAAAGATAAAAGTCGTATCGTTTATTCACAGAATTCTATAGAAGCTATAGCTTACGTACGCTTATTACCAATATATGAAATGTTTTCCCCATAACATAGCCATCAAGGTCTAGATTTGGAACAAGATAGCCGCGTTCTGATATGATGATTCCTTCCACTGTAAACATTAAATATATATTAAGAAAAAATATATATAATTTCTTATCACAATTGTTTTACAGCTATCATATAATAGAAATACTGTCTGGGGTTTAATTAGTTTTGTTTAAAAAAACTAAAAGTGTTATTTTAACAATTCCTATCGGTGTATAAAAGCTTCTATAGCTTTGAATACGTATGAGTTTTGTAGTATAATAATATATCTTAAAATATATAGTAGGAGTAACATTAATATATCATTGTATTAAAAATTTGTAATCATCAAATGAGATGAGAAAAAATGAAGTATATTATTAATTCTGCATCGATTGCGGGAATATTGAGCTTTTGAAAGTTTTAAGTGCATTGTAATGGATTGGTTTAATTTGTATTAAATTTGCAAGGCTAATACAAAAGGATTTTATTGATATTAAAATATTATACTTCATGGTGCGTGTTAAATCGTTGTTCAGTATCAAATATTTCATGGGCGTTGAAGGATTTAATTTGTTCATCAGTATCCAGTCTCTCCCTGCAGGAAAATTTGCAGTATATTTCATTAACTCAACCATCACTCAACATAAACTCAAAGATTTCCAACACAGTAACGTGTCTGTAATCCAGATAATCCAAAACAGATACAACTGTTATGAATAGCAAAACAACTTGTACATTAAAAGTTTATAAAATCGAGGGGTGCGACTGTAACGTGACCTTTGGTATTAATCTCTCTGCAGACGACCGGAGTAATAAAGGTTACTGCAGACTAAGTTACAACTCCCGTTAAATAATTTACTTCTCCTGTACCCAGCAATTTCATTTGTTTAAAACTGCTCTTTCAATAGTTGACCTGTGATAAGATTTCAATTTTCACTTTAATATATTGAATAAATTATTTAAATTTCATGTTAATTTCATAAATTGAAATTCAATTGTGCTGAGTAAAATAGATTAATAAATTCAATAATCCTTTTTTACGAAACACGCAGTCATTTATCAATTTTTGTGTGGCATTTTGCATACATACATTTATTGTACGTAACCGTAACGTGACATTCATTTTACTAAATGGCTTCTCTTATTAATGTATTTATAAGATATATTTCGTTATTATATAATATACATTATTATCGTAAAGGTAAACTAATAATTCCAAAAATCTTTAAGTATAACACACAATGTTAATTTTCAAAGTATTAATTTATGAATGTACATACTTAATATATAAGAGTTTTTAAATTAAATAAATTTAGGCCTACATTTGCTTACTTTTGTTAATATTTAATATACGTTAAGCAGTAATTTTGACTATTGGCATGACATGTTATTGTTCCAGATCTAGCTTATATTTACAATTTTGTATTGTATACGCAATTTTGAAAACTTTAATAATATGTTTATAATATTTTTTTTCTAATTTTTCTCAATCCTGTGTAAGTTTGCCTTAAAATTTTAGTTCAATTACAAGAGGAACTTTTCAAAACTTCAATATAATACAATATAATATGGTCTAATTAATTTTAATGGTAGAGTATGGTATCAATATGGGCCCTCCTAACTCTTCAAATTGACGTAAACAAGTTATCACTGATAGGCATTAAAAGTGGAAAAGTTCTAAAATAAAAAATAAATATTTAATCTTTATAAAAATATATATATATATATATTTCAAAGCTTTAAAAAGAAAAAGCATAATAAACATAATATAATATTATGCAGTGGGTGAATAAAAGAACAACTTTAGGATCAAACAACATTCAAATTAAACCTTCCCTCGTTACTTTTTATTTTAAAACTTGTGTTTCTCATATCGTGTTTCTTTTTAGTAATAATTTTAGTGAACGTATATCAACTTATCTAGATTGTCTTTTGGGACTTGTAGGTATTATTGTACTTCAATCGATATAAACTAATTTAGATTTAGTTTCCAATATTAATTATTTTATAGGTGACCCTGTACAGAAATACCAGTATAGTTTTTATAACATTTTTGTTTATATATTGAAACAAACGAAAAATGTATAAAAGTTACAATACAAACTGCGTAGTTATATAAATAAACTACTTCAATAGTTCGTATTGGCTTTTTTATCCTTCTGACACTCCAGCGAGCACGGTAAGACGACAATACTATTTACAATTATTGTTCGACATTCGAACACTTTATCTAGTAAATAATTATTACATAGTATACATTGTACTGCTGGATATCCAAACAAATAAGGGAATAATTGATATTGATTATATTTTTAATATACCTATTTAATGTGCAAAAAATAGCTTAATATATAATTCCAGTATAATAAATTGTTAACTTTTGATGTCACCTTCTGAGAGCAACTTCAATCATTTATACCTTTGATAAAATACAAACTAACTGACACTTTTGTAGCTTTTCTGAGAAATTAAATTACTAGTTTTGCCGATTTTAACGACCAACTATTTAATATTACTGAAGTAATTCCACTTTTCTCAAGAAATTCTAATAAATATTAAAAGTTTGAACGTCATTAAACAAGTTGGTTGGAAGAGCACTATAAATATGAATAATAAAATTAATTAGTCTTAATTACTCATAATAAATCCAGAATATATATTATATAAAAAAAAATATGGGTTGAGGAGTAGAACCTAGACGAATGGAGAAGTCTTTTCATAATGAATGTGGACACTACAACTTAAAAAAGGATTCATCTTGTATTAAAGTGACTCCTTGAAAAAATTTTGATATTTTTAGTTGAATCATTTTATTGAAGAGTTCTTTTACAATCTTCAGTTCTTGTAAAAGAGGTTATAAGTTGTTAAAAGTAAACCATTTTATACTTTTAAAAGTACTGTATTGGCTTTAACAACTTCAATGGACTGAAATTTTATAATTGATAAAGTACTATTATATTTATTTTCTGAAACAGTATTTACACTAGGAGCGCGATCAGTCCTAAATTTTGACTTGCTGCGCTCGCAAAATCTTGGTATGTGTGAGTGTTTTGAGCGTAGTAAGGTGCAAACAGCACCGAAGTTGCATTTACAAAACATCGAAGCACTATGTCCTCAACTATTATTATAATTTTTTTTTCGGCTAAATTTTCGCGCAACAAATTTCTTCAATTGAAATCTCTGGGATTGTAGTTTTTCCGTAATTATTCCTTAACGTCATCAAAAATTTGAATGTTTTTATAAGCACCACCAGCCTGATGTCGATCAGTGAGCAAAATTTTCGAATACACCATTTTTGATTGACGCTTGCACAAAGGATTGAGAAAAGACTCTCACAGAAAACTTCGTTCAATTAATATTACATCCGTAACAAAGAAATCGAAATGATGTTTTATAGTAAGAAAGAATACTGTTATTTCTTATGAAAATAAACGTTACATTTGTGGACTATTCACTTTCATGAAGAATTGAATAACACTACTGTTTATGTATTGTTTGTCATCACACGTTACATATTATGTGTGCTATCTAATATATCCTAACTCTAATACTTCTTCTTATCCTTTTATGTCAGCTTACTTTTATGGAGGTATAGGCAGAACAAATAAAATAATATATAAAAGCAGTGAGAAATTGTAGTTACAGTTTAATTGCATATGCATTATTCAAAGCGTTGAAATAAACAAATATTTAAAAATGTTTATATTTATACTTTTCATTACAGAAATAATAAAAACTTATGCTTATAGTTCTATCAACAATTTTTTAAGAAAATAAAACAAAAACAGAAAAGACCATTTTAATTAAAAAATAAAATGTTGGAATTTTCTATTTCATAATAGGCTTTTTGTAGAGTACTAATTGTTCTTTTAATAGAGCGCACAGATGACACCAGCAGTGGTTTCTTTACTTTCTTATCTCAAAGACACGGCTTTAGTCTTCATACAATGAACAAATATAACGGATAATTAGAGCATTTGAGCCCTCTTTGTTCCTTACTTATAAATGTCAAAAAATTTTAAGGTAGTATTCTACAGTAATTTAAAAATATGTGCTTACTTACTTGCTGGTGGGTTCTTGAGAAAAAAAAATGATAAATATGAACTATTTCTAAAATCTTCTGCTTATACTAAATATTTAAACGTCAGAATGAAACAAACAATCTTACGAATTTTCTTTTGAACTTAGAATTAAAATATTAACACATAGCACAAAAAAAAACTGTATTAAATGAAATAAGTAAGCGTAATTTTCAGAAGAAGAATGCCAGAATATAAAAGTCTGTCCATTTTGCGCTCCAGTATATTTGAATTAATATAAATGGATACCTCTATATAAATTCTTGGGGATTACCTTAATTATAATACGAGAAACTTGTACAGTATGATAATAGGGCTAAGACGTTTTCAATCTATTGAAGCTAAGATCTTTAAACTAGGTTTAAAAACAAGTTTTAAAACCTAAAGCTGGAAACAAAACCAGCAAATAGGACCTGGGGCTTGCGGAGACGTGCAGGAGACCTACCAATGCTGCCTTTGAAGTACGATCTAGAAATGAACCAATGATAGTTCTAGAGAGGCCAAGATCGATAAGTAGGTTTTAGAGTGATTTCGATGTTAGACCTCTCGCTTACACATCTACTGCGTAAAAATTAATTATAAAACTTTTAAATATTTAAAAAAGTGATATGTTGAGGACTTTTGTTTCCCAGGGAACAGTAATCTCCACAAGTATTGTGGAGCATTTAGAGTATAGGAATTTAGTCTGGTATGGATGACGAAACACTAATTTCCTCAGGGATTTTATATTTTTAATTATTAATTTCAAAGTACTTAGCACTCCATCAGTTTACATTTTCTACTCTTTGATATATATTATAGAAATTACATGTTGTAAAAGAATATAATGTCAAGCCTTCGTACTTATTATCGTAAATCTAATCACTTTAATACATATTTAAAATTTATGGTTAATAATTATTTTTAAAACAAAGGAAGGAGAATTTAAAATAACGTTTATTACCTACCATTAAGGCGAACGTAATCAGTGACCCCGCTTCCAATTACATTACGACTTCAGAAAAAATAATATATAAAAGAAGAAGAATATAAAATGTAAAATGTAATATATAAAAAATAAAACTATTTTACGGATATAAATCAGCAAACGTGTTCGCGGTAAGACGAGATGATGGTGTCTCTTCTTACCCCAAACACGTTTGCTGCAAAGCATTCGAAACGTCGGGTTAAATTTAAAAATGTAATAATAAACGCGATTTATATCCGTAAAATAGTTTTATTGAAATGTGTAGTATCGTGTAAATCTTAGAAAACATTATAAAAATAAAAATATAATATACAATAGAAGAAGCGGCCGTTTACATCGCAAAACGCATATTTCGAGACTCTCATCAGAATTTAAATTATTAAGTATTATCCATTGAGTTAGAATTATTACATTTTGCAAGTAATATCGTTTCAGTTAATGTTAAAAATCTAAAAATATACACTTGTAAATAAAACATAAATATATAGTCTCATAGGAGGCGAGGCGATATTATATAAAAGGTTTTAATGTGCATATTATAAAACAATTACTTTTTATTTTTTACGACAAATAGTTTTTCAAACATTATCTGACAACTTTTGCAAAACAAACTATATTGCAGTTCGTAATTCAAATAGTTATCAACCATGTAAAAAATTGATGTTTGTGATATCCAAAAAAAATAAAAATAGGATAAATTGTAGTATGTTAATTCAATAAGTAGACATCGTTATCACAAAAAAAAGTCAAAATGGGATCAAACATGCCTTCTTAAATAACTTTACGAAGCTGAATTTCATGAAAAGCTTGAAACTCAATTCCATAACTTGGTGTAACATACAAAACATTTACGGAACTCTTTATCCGAATGCACTTGTCTGGTTTTTTTTTTATAATCAAAGATACTAATTCAGATGTGTCTTAAGTAATTGTTTTGAAGAAATATCTTTTTAAGCACTTCAGCACTGTATATAAAGTTTGAAAATTTTGAAATTTATATCTGAGTTAACATATTGTACTGTCTTAGCATTTATATGTCAGTTTTTCTTTAACTTTTGGCTCTTGCATACTTACATCATGCGAAAATTATTACGTTAATTGAAATCATTAAACTCTTATTGTTTCATTGTTTTATAAATAAGTGGGATAAATTTTATGTTTTTCTCATTTAAGTTTACGTGACAATATTCAAAGTTTCGTCAGATTGTTATGAAGGTAGGTGGGGTAGTATTTTGATTAACATGTAACTTTATTTAATATGAAAAATTATTAAATTTTCAAATAAAATCATTTTTTATTTATGGTTTTCTAAGATTTACACTAGTACTACAAATTTAAAAAATAAAAACTATTTTACGAATATAACTCGCGTTTATTTTTTACATTTTCATTTCAGACGAGATGATGGTGTCTGTCAGCTGGTCAGTTTATTTGTCATCTACCTCCAACGGTTCCCGAGTTTAAAAATAAACGCGAGTTATATCCGTCAAATAGTTTTATTGAAATTTTTTATTCAATTATTTTTTCTACTAAATATATATGAGTTTGTATCAATGTTCGTTTATAATTGATGTCTTATTAATAGAGTAGGGGTCATGTAAGACAATATTACCTAAATTAATAGACTCTAATTCTAAAATTTCCTATTTTGTAATTTTAATACTTACTGTAAACAAATTATAATTTACCATTTAAAAAAAATGTGTTTAAACATCGATTAACATTTGTAGCATAATTTATATATAGAATAAGAAAACAAACAAGAGCATTTCAAATTAATACATAAAAACAATACATTTATAATGAAGACAAAACAAAATTTTTATGCTTTTATATAAAAGTACTTAAAAAAGTACAAAGACTTCAAACTATTTAACTTTTGTGGGATTATCAACTTATCAAGGTTCTTAGCCGAGTGTTTACATATCTTATAATACTTTTTTATCTATTTGTAATATAATGTTAATATTTGTAACTTGTAAGGCTAGTTAAAGGTAATTTTATAATAAATATTCTATTTACTGCCTACAATATTTATTGAATAATATTAGTTGACGAATAGAATTGGCCAAGCTCAGAATTCATTTACAAGGACGCCGAATGGCTTTGAACCTGGTCTGGCAAAATAATATACTTTTAACGTGATTACAGCCGTTAAATTATATATATATTATGTAAGAATATTTTTTTTTTATTTATCTTACAATATTAACAAAAAACAAATACTGTTTCCTGTACTGTGAACTTACATTTTACTCTTAGTTCAATAAAATTATGACTAACCAAATAAACTACTTCGTGTATTTTTATTTACTCATTTTTTTTTAAATCAGACAAGTGAAGGAATTATTGCTAAAAAGCTTTCTCTACAATTCAACCAAGAATATATATGAACATTTAATAATATTATTATGAATATTCTACTATAAATTACTTACTTATACTGCAGGTATGTCAATAATTCTACCGCACAATAAATAAGTATAGTTTATACTTTGTACTCATATTTTTTTCAATATATTTGCAAATAACAACTTTCATTTATTTATTTATATAATGCGAAATACTATAAAAATTTGTTTCTTAATTTTTTATAGTATGTTTTAATATTATTGAGAAAGTTCTAAATTTCTACTATTTCAAAAAACGCACTAAAAGTTAACTACTATTGGAATATACCTTAATTTGATTTATTTTTTTGAAAGAATAACGAAATTTTACTGTGATATTTATTACGTATTGTTCCGCATTATAATGAAACGTGATATCGATATCATATACAAATGATAAAAGACGATTCCATCAAAATGTCACGTTCGATACCGAAGATAAATGTATTTCCGTATCCGATGTACTGACGGATATTCAATATATTGGAGTTAAGATGAAATATTACTCTTCTTATTGTAGAATTTTGGTTAATTAAAAGCACAGAAAAATCTCATTATAATATTTCACTTCAATATCATATCCTTAATTTTTTTTTGAAAACAAAAATAAACAATATATATTAATATTACACTCACAAAAGCAATGTCATTGAGAAGATCAGGAAAAAAACCTGAAATTAGTGCAAAAGTGTAAATCTGAGTGTAGGAAAAAATGTTTATTACAATTCATTGAATAAATGTTTGCTCACGAAGACCATTCTATTTGATGAGCAACAAGGACCTGTATAATATTAACTTGCTCTTAATAGATATTTGATAATTCATAATATATTTGTTTTACGACGACACATTATATTAATTTTAAACATGTTTTGTTTGTTTTTTATTTTCCGTAACATTTCAATTTATTTATAAGTTTTCTAACTCTTTCATATTTTTAAAGTTTTCTTTTATAATTTCCTACTAATACATAATAGCTTATGAAGTTCTGTCGCCTATCGTATTACTAGAAGGGACAATTGCAAGCAGTACTTTAGGTAAACATTTGTTCAGATTGATTCTTAATTAATTATACGCGTGTGTACACACCTTTACGTTTGCTACAATCTGTGTCATCTTCTTAATTATGAACATACACGATGCTATTAAGTTATATGTTGAAAATTAATGTTCACTTAATTATTAACAATCCTAATTATACAAATATATTTATATAAAAAATACTTTTATTAATATTTTAATATTTATGAATACATAATCTGGAATCAAAGGCGTCTATCGCCTCTAAATCGTATATATTAGAATGAATGATATTTTCCTGATGTGGGATAAATTGTAAACACGCTTCTTCTTTTAAATCCCTTTCATCTCTGAATATTTTATTAATTGCAGAAAGTTCTGAATTTTAATACACATATTAAAATTTATTTAATAGAGGAAAATAAATAACATTGTTTTCAAAGAAATATAGGTAATAGTTTTAATTAAAATGTATGAGGTTCTATCAAAATTGTCTAATGTCATTCGAAGGCTCCGATATGATACTGGTTTTGTTTAAGGCTTAGATATATATGTTATAAAGTGTAAGTAAAAATATTTTGTACAAAGTGTAAGTGAAAAGCAAAATATTGTACAATAAGAATACCTGTTAATAGCCTAAATAATATATTTGGTGTCAAAAGTATTTGGGCAAGTTTTGTTTCCTCAAATCTAACAGAAGGATAGAGTGAGGTTCCTATCAAAGCCTTGTCATTAAAATCCCGGGAGTATTGGAGCTGTGTGATGTAAAATTTGGTAAAACTAAATCCTCTCTGACCAGTGATGGTAATGCTGAACGTATTATTTTAATCATCCAGTTAAGTTATTCTCAAAGTATGTCTGTCTTTATCTGTACTAAGTTCAAGTGACTAGGCATTAAAAATGTATAAAATACTATATTTGTTTTCAAAGCTATATTAAAGTAGTACCTAATACATGCCACCGTAATGCGTCGTCGTAACGACGACGATGCGTACGATGAGCTCAAGAGCTTCGCTCTCAACGGTCGTTACGAAGGGACTTAGAGATTTGCGTCTCGATAGAGACGTGCGTTTCGGGCGACTTCGCATCACCTTTGTTAAGCTAGTCGGGGCGTCACGGTGTGTGCTAACGCGATCCCGTGGCGTCCCACTAAGGCAAAGAGGGCAACCGTTGGTTTTTTAGTGGGTAGCCTTAAAAATGGCAGCATCCTCTATGCTGCCGGGTAGTCCCACATAACCCCTCGGCCGTCACCCCGCTGGGCCGACGGGGTACCCGTAACGGGTTTTTCCAACGGAAAAAAAAAAAAAAAAAAAAAAGTACCTAAAACATAAAAAGCCAACATTTAAATAATTTTTAAAGGATTTAATAAATGTTATTTTGAATTATTTAAATTGAAATTTCACCGCCTGTATTTGTTACATATCTGCCCTTGAATATTTTCAACGTTTCTATTATATGGCTATTATACTGTTATAGTAGATCTTATAACAGAATCAGTCTACTTAACCCAAATCTATATTTAGATTATATAAGATCTTTGACGTATCTTAAGAAATACGTGTCGATACAAATGAGCGGCAGCTATTTCTACTACTTCAAATACATTCTGTTACTCCAATATACTACTCTTTCTTCAATTGTACGGCACTCGAAACTCAATTAGAACCTGAAAATATAACGTCTACATAAAAATTGTGTAGTATCCTTTTCAGTTTCGTTCGACTTCGTATTTAGTGGCTAAGAATATAGTTTTGTAGGAAACCTGTATGATTTAAGACACTGATTGACCTACGAGAAATTCTTCGTTGTAAAGAACGTTGCTCTGGCGTTACTTCAATTGTCATCGTCGTCGGAAACAGAATCTTGAACGGTAGTGCCTACTAATATGATAATTGACACCCCGCTTGTAGTTTTGGCTGACGCGTCAAACACAGCGCGTATTTTATTCGTCAAAATGCACACCATTATGTAAAATATTTTACTTTAACTAGGTAGTTTAGAGGTGTCTGGGTCCAGTTTCCGATGCTCTAAACTCTCGTATTAACACATGAAGTCTATATTCATTGTTTTATAATTTATGACCTCTTTCAAAATTCTTAAGATATATAACGACGTGTAGCCATTGCACATGAAATGCCTAATTTGTTGGAATTCGTTTTTGGAGGCTTTGTAACACATATAACAAACCGACATTCATTGTTACGAAACATTTGAGATTTAAAACTTTTCTCATAAGTCCGTTTCTAAGTCGATAAGGAATGTTCTACCCCTTCTAAATCTAATTCCCGGGTTTTGATCTGACTTATTTTGCATAAAAGTGAAATTACAAAAGTGTAAAAGGGTGGAAAGTTATCTAATAGATAAAATACCGGACACAATCCAACGAAGCATACTTTTGCACAAAACAAAGTGCTTTTTACCTAATAATATATTATTGCTACTTATCACTTACCAGAATATTTTTACCCCCACGAAGTAGACGATATGTTATGGTAAGCTAACTGAACCTCAGAAGGAATAGGATTGCAGGGATATTGTAGTTTTTACTGTTATAGGTAATTTTACTTGGTCAAAGTATGACAACTCATCTATTTTGAATAGCTCCCGTTAATCACCTCAAAATGGAGATACTAAAATGATTTCCTGTTGCTAATTAGATTATTAATAACATTAGATTGGTTACAACGATGAAGCTCGCACTATGACTGAACAATCTCAGCAATTATATAGACTCTCTGTTACAAAATTTGTCGTACTCCCATTGTAGAGTAGCAAAAGCACTTCGTATTTCTCACGGTTGGAGTTCACCACTCTTACTTGCAAATCGAAAAAAAAAAAAAATGTAGTCAGTTTTATGAGTGCTAAAGCATTTGTTGAGATTTTACCATATTCTTAGGCTTTGGATTTATAAATGAAGGTTATGTTTGGTCGAAATGTAATAGAGAATTTTATTTTGTATTTGTAATTCTTGCAATGAGCCAATTTAGCAATATTTATCATGGTCATAATCAGATTATTCATAGTTTGAACTCTTGTATTTTTTTGTATAATGTTTTAGAAAGACCTTTTACATAATTATAAGAAATTGGCTGCAATACATACGGGACATTCAATTGTAAACAAACTTGATGCGTAATTGACAATTGAAATGCTTACTAAAAAAAAAAAAAAAAAAAGGTTTTTTATTATTATTACCCTAATAGTTTTATTTGTTCAATCAACTAGACGACCTAACAAAATACTACTTTCTTTTTTTTGGACAAATTGGGTATTCAACAAAGCCTGCATATGAAAATAAACAACAAGACAGATGTTTGTTAAACTACTCACAGGCCAAACCCAATTATATTTTTTTATGTATTTTTTGTTTATTTTGATGCTTTACCCTTTTAGCTTACCCACATGTAATGAAATTTATTTATTATATCTATGGCCATAATTATAATGAATTACTGTTAGTGACCAAAGATATCTTTGAGTTCAGTCAAAGTTATAGAGCATTGGTTCCCAACCTTTTTAGGTACGCGCCCCACTTTCGAGATTTTAAAATATGAAAATGATAATTTTCACTGTGTGACTGATAATTTTGGGATATTTATTTTAAAGGAAACTCAAAATTTTACAAATATTACGCGCTCTAACTAACTAACCAACTAAACATGACAAAAATAAAAATATCCACAAGATTTTTTTTGTTTTTTTTTTTTTTAAACGATCTTTCTTTAAAAAAATATAAATGGATGGATGATTGTTATTCCTTTTTGTTTTCTTGATACTGACACACTAACCACCTTATGTAATAGTAACCTACACTCTACTAAACAGTGTTTAGCCGTCCCTACCGTCTCTTCGCAGATGTTGCAAAACTTTTTGGTGCCTTTACCCCATCTTACTAAATTACTCTGATTTGGTAGTCATTTTGAATACAATAAAATAGAATTTTAATGGACACCAATCATCAAGTAGGCTATTGAAGTAGGCGATGCTAGTGTAATCGTTTAAATCTTGTCGAAAAAATGATTTTGTTAGATCGATATATACTTTCCTTCTCGATCCTAACCCTACTTTATTTGTTTTAAAAATACATAATCTGAAAAAAATATTTATCTCTTACATTTTAATTAATTTCTTCGGGAATAGTAACAGAAAATTTAATTGAAATAAGATCAAAATAGAACAAAGCATGATCCATTACAAGAGCCACACAATTCCGAGGAAAATCTGAATTGCAAATTAAGTAAGTTTGTCTCGATTGGCTGGAAATTGCGGGGTACTTTTAGAGAATACAATAACAAATCACATATTGGACTTTTATTAGTAAGTAGTATTATTTTCATTCAATTTATTAAAATTATAATTGATACTGTTTGAAATTTTATGCCAAAACAAACAAACAAGGCTTCTAGCATTGCAGGTTTTTCTAACCTGAAATCTCTGAAGAAAGAAAATGATAAAATGGATCTAAAATCTTAGTCTAATAATAATCTTTCGAATGTTATATGGAATAATATAAAAATAAATAATATATATTTTTTTCTATATATTTGTAACAAGTGTATTCTGTAATCATATGTAAATCTATAGCTACTTATGTTTTTTAGTCGCGATACTAAACTATTATATGTAAAGACTAAAGTTACGTTATAGATGTCTTAACATTATTTAAAATAATAGTGAGTTACATAATAACAATGAAGACTCATAAAATAATTAGCATATAAGATTCCATTATTCCATACAAATGTATAGACGTGACCTTTGGTATTCTATTGCATCGTCGCTGGAAACTAATAAAATCATCATTATCATCATCATCTAATAAAATTCGTGTACAGGCCTGAGTGCCTATAAATAAATTACATTATACGGTAAACGTAGGTACGTCCATTAAAAAAAATAATGTTAAATGGAATTATTCTCTTATAGTTATCAGACTATATGAGTCCTGGCCGTTGCAAAGTTGACCTTCCTAAGGGCAGACATCTCAAAAACACAAGCGAAATGTTGAAATTAAGTATAACTAAATATAGAATTGAAATTAAGTATATGCACAAAATTAATAAAGAAGATCTTTTTTTATGTTTGTGATATAGAAACGAGAATTTTTATCTTTACACAAGGAAAGCCATTAAAACAATAACCATTAAACACTTATTGCACTTATTTATAATACGTGTAACTTGAACATAGTTCAGATAAAGACATACTTTGTGAATTACCTAACACTACTGGTAATAACCATATCTAGTCAGAGGGCGTTTAGTTCTTCCCAATTTTTCTCCTCACCATTCAAAATTTTCCGGAATTTTAAAAACAAGGGTACGGTACATACGGTCCATACTCGATCATTCCGAATCGATCATTTCGATTTAATATTCGTAAAACTTTGCTTTCGTTTAAACCAAAGATATTTTCTACGTTATTGTTAACTGGTATACTTTTGGTAAATTATACTTCTATTATATTGCGTACAATATATTACAATACTTGTCCTTATACTTAACCAATGACATTGGAAACTCTCAATATACCTTTAATAGAATTTCAGCGAAAACAATGTTATTTATTTTTCTTTAGTACCTTAACTTTTTTTTATTTTTATAATGTGTCTTAATTTTTTTAAATATTTAATTTCCTGGCATCCGAAAATATTCTGAGATGGAAGGGATTCAAAAGAAGTAACATTTTTACAAATTATCTCGCGTCTGAGAAATATTTAATATATATGATAAAGAAGCGACGGAGGCCTTGGATTTCATATTTTGTTTGTCATATATTATTATTAAAGTAATATTAAAACGAATATGAATATCACATCATTATTTTAAAGTGTATAAATAAAGTTTTATTAATTTAAAATAATGAAATTAAGATTTTTAATATATTTCATATATTTTTAAATTTCAGAATACATTTTTAAGTTTTCACTTATGCAGGCACTCCACATGAGTCCTTTCTTTAATTCGCAAATGTCGTCTTAAAACTAAAAACTATACTTACCGACATTAGTTAATTAATTATGTTAAACCCAATTTTATTACTTTGTAGTCTTCTATTATATCAAACAATTGCCCAATTAATCTCAGAGCCCAATTTATTTTATAACAACGGCATCAATTAAATGAAGTAGTCCAACAGTAATTGCCTTAACAAATTGGTATCTAAAGGTAACAGGTTACCATGATGGCCCAGATATTGGTAATTGAATGTCATTAAACAAATTTCGGACAATTGATCTGACAAGCTAAGGGAGTTTTGAATTATTGTTCAAAAAATATGGGTCAGCACTTTATTTTGTTTATTTTTTTAATGGTTTTTAATTAAATTTTATTTAAAATATTTTATAACTATATGGTATTTATTTCAGTAACTTTGTATCGTTGTAAAGGAAAAGTAGTTATTTGACAATTCTAATTAGAAATTCTGTGAACGTTTGTAATAGATCTTGCTAAGGAACTCTTTTTCTAATACTCTTCACTTAAAACTTTAAATTTCTGTTATCATTTAAAATTAAAATAGAAAATTCAAAGTAAAAAAGTATTTTATGTATTCATCCAATATCATACTAAATTTAAAAAATATATTTTTTTTGTATAATATTTAAAACCCAATTTTGGGTTCGACCCCGATCGATTGTATAATAGCATTAATGATAATTTATAAAAATACCAGAAAACAAGACATCGCTCATGGTTTACATAGAAAATTACGCGTGAGCGACGGCACCAATCAAAAACATACGAATTTTTTAATCGGAAACCTAATTTGATAAAAAGGCAAATCGAAAACAAATATTTGAGTAAATCAAAATTACCTGTACACGTTTTAAATGGGGTATTGTTTTAAATAAAGTTCGTCAATTGATTACTTAGCAGCAGGTCAAAAGCAGTGACGTCAGCTCATTTATAATGGCGGCATGTGAACACGGTTGTCTATGAAAGTGTGGATAGGCCGACGGATTACTTCGTTTTTCAAGCGATGTATTGCTTCATACTCCTCTTTATCGGACTGGATTATTGTCAACTTATTTATTGTAACTGCAGTTCGAATGCGGAACTAATTGTTGCAGAAAATAAGAATGACCTCTTCACGTTAAACATTAAAACACTATGTCAAAAAACTGTTTCTTAAATAATGTACAAATATTTTGAATAATTAATATTTAGTTGTTTCATATTTATTATACTGTTAAGTTGTTTATATTTAGTTTATTTGGTCTTCCGAATATGTATTTCTGATTATATATTTTACTTATATATTATTTCATGTATTATATCATGAAAGAAACGTATAAAGGTTAAATTAAATATCCGAACGATATCACAGAAGTTACGACGAAAATTTCGAATTTGTTATATCTTGATGTCTAAATTCAAACACAATGCCGTCACTATATCCTAGACTTCTTTTAAATGTATCACGGTCTGTCAAAAAAAAAATGAAATTATAATCAATCAAATCAGTCCATATTTTCTTAATCAAACAAATATTTTCATTTTTATTCAAAATTGAAAAGAATGCCGTTTTAACAGCTGCTACGCAGCATTTATGTATCCATTTTGAAATGTGAGTGCACTGTCATATACCCAAAATAAGTGGAAAAAATATATGTTAGCTTGACTTAATTGAATTCGTTGCTATCAATTTAATAACTTCTGTAAAATCTTAGAGATTTTCTTGTCAGTTTCTGGACAGGTGAAAAGGTAAGTATTCCATTCATTATTAAAAAAATAAAATTCTTGTTACATCTAGCAACAAAAAGATGAAAACAAAATTATAATTACGTAGGTTTAAACTGTTACCTTGTTCAGACATATTTGAATTTTAATATAATTTAATTAATTTTTTCGTGTATTTTTGTAATTTAAAATACACATTATCTTAATAAGAGAAATATATCTATCTACAAGCTATGAACAGTCTATTTTCTCTTTTATCATGATTGTTTTCAGACATAATCGAGTGCTCGAGAATCAGATAAGATATTTTTTCCCATTCCAAGTAATCGGTCATTATGTCGAAGCGTTGAGAGATTCAACGTCGATAATTTCTTAGCTATTTTCTTTCTCATTGATGTCGAACGAAATCTTCAATCTTTGATCAAGTTTTATTCGTTTTATCCTAATATTAACCTTATAGAGATTCTCTGCCACTTTGTCTAGTAAAATGAAGAATAAATAAAATAGCAAGTATTATTTTTCTTTTTTTGGAAGAAATAAACTCTTACTTAGAAGTATAAAAGAATCAATAGATATAGGTTTTTTTTTATAAATATATATATTCTTAAATATTCTAATAAATATTTGTTATGAAATAAAATAACTATAAAAAGGTGTGTTTGTGTCCAGATAAGTAGACCTCTTAATATTAACGAGTTATAGAGTATCAGAATTCATACTTAAAACTTCATGGCTGTGACGTCATTACTGTTTAACTAAAAAAAGTAAAACGGGCTACAATTAAAATGAAATAAATAAAACTTAACACACTTGTAACGATATTAAACTATTTTTGTGTCAAAAAAATGTAACGTAAGTATTAGTTTAATGTGGGCACTTAAAATATATCAACATTAACAATTTTCCCTTATCCTAATTTTTTAGTGTCGGAGCAGTAAAATTTCAAAATTTATGACACCAAACAAAATATAAGCAAAATATATGTTGAGGGTAAAATAATACCCCGGTGACCTCAGGGGGGAGGAGTTGAACGAATATGCCAATTTACTCCGCACTAAGAGTTCCTTCAAAAAACAAAAAGCTAATTTATTAACCTTTAAGACATGCAAGAACCTTTGTTCTTTTATATTTTATTGTCAAGTAAATTTTGTTTCCGTCTTTTTATTATGGTTTGTAGGTAGAAGCGGGAATACTGAAGAGAGTTCGTCATATATTATGTGCATAAGATTCTACAGTCGGGCTAGGTCTCGTGAACCACAAGAAAATGAATATTTACCATGAAGATATTATAGAAGGAAGTAAGGAAAAGTTAAATTCAAAAGTTCCACATGATATATCAGTTAATAAGAATTTTTCATCTGAGCACACATGATCCTTACTAAAATATATTAACTTTGTGTTGCTACGAAGATATATTCACTGTTTGAGAATTTTAATGAAAAGCAAAGTTAATTAAAACTTTGTTACGTAGTTCTTTTGGTATGATTAAATTTAAGTTAGTTCTAAAACATTTCTACCATGTAACATTTATTTGATAGGGAAGAAAATTAAGTTTAATTCATTTATGACAGCATAAAAACTACCGATAATTTGTCAAAAAATATACATATATCACGAATTTTAAGAATTCTAACAGCAATATGAATACGAGTTTATAAAGAAATATCTATCCCAAATGGAATCCATTCAAAATCACGTTCAAAACCTGACTTACGTTGTGAATGATAAAGACAGCGACTGAAAAAACTTGAGACAAAAAATAACAAAACAAGTTTGCGAGAAGTTGTAATGTTTGAAATAAAAAACTAAATGCAATCTCCCAGAAATCCGTCCAAAATGAAAGTTCTGAAGGAAAGGGTGACTGAGGTTGACGAGATTGTTAAAAGTTCAGAAGCTTAAGTTATTTAAAAGTTAAGTTTTTTAATATGATAAATTATTTGAAATTTATATTGGATTTGAAGACCGCAAACAAATGTACATTTTCAAGTAATCAAGATAATTTTACGTCATTATAAATTTGTATACTTCATAAAATAATAAAAATATTAAAATACTGTATATGTTATGGCGCTTTTAGGTTTGTACTAATCGCTACTACTACTACTACGACTACTTTGATTATAATACATATATAATATATTAAATATTTATATAATAAATACATATACTTATAGTCAATATATAATAATTTTTGATATAATCTTATAATCTATTAATTTAATATATTTTATATTGTTCGAGATATATACATAGATATATATCACTCTAAATACAATGTATAAACAATTACACATTAATATATAAATATAATTACATTCACATAAATACATAAATAAACAAATACATAATACCAAAACATATATTAGCAGCCATGTCGGAACCGTAGTGTCGGAGTCGATACGCCGCACGCTGTGGAAAACTCCGCGTGACGTCACTCAAACAAAACGTCCCCAGCGGCCATGCTCCTGCGCCGCTTGACTTGAATTGCGACTAATTCTATCTTGACACGAAACGCATGTAACTGCTCCCCACGCTTATGTTTACGTATCTATACTATTATTTAACTACCTGCTTACGCTTTGTACCGCCTGGCACTATTAAATATTGTGAATGTAATTGGGTCGTTTCCTTTTAATTATCATCAATAATGACCTATACATTCAATAGATTTAGTAAGTATAATCTTAATGGTTCTGGATAAGCTTTAGCTTATCATCTCCATACATCTTCTTGTATCAGAGGATTTTTGATCTACCCATTATTGGTGAAGTTTTAGATTATCATTACTTTTATCGTAGGTACAAAGAACAATAAGCTAAGAAGCAAGAAGCAGTGGAAGAAGCGGAGACGCGTTACTGGCTAGAACGCGCTGCAAACTGAAGGCAGACAACGAGCTAGCTGCACACCATGAATGCAAGCACGTCATGCAGTACTCGAAACTTGATTCTTACAAAAAAATTTAATTCAGAAACTGATATGTAGCTTTGAATAAAATATATAATGTTTATAGAGATTGAAATCATAGCCCCTCTCCCCATTAATACACATTGCATAACAATTAAAGACATAATGAATCAAATATGTGATTTTGCACATTGCCGAGTTTAATTTTAAACGATAACATTTACGAAATTAACAAGCTTTAACGTGTGCGAACCCAATAACAGTAACACGGTAGATAAAAATAAAAATTAGCATTTTAATATTTTTTTTTTGCATTACTTACACCACATTTATTAAAACTACGTATATTCACATAATTTAAAATTTTAATAATAAATTTGATAATATTTGTTATTCAGTTTCTTAAAAATCATTATATGATAATATTGAACAATGTAAGATAAAAATTTTAGTAAATAGATAAATATGACATCGTTCTGTGCATCTCCTATACAAATTTAAACTAAATAATCAAACTTGGAACATATAGAAAAAAACAGAATTCATAACTTTTACCGTAATACGACTCAATAATTCCAACAGATAAAAGTCAACATTATACATACATTAATGTTGTTACAGTTGAAGTTATTTAGTCAAAACTTAACTTTTTTTTATGTAACTATTTTCCGATATAGATATATCGTCGTTATAAAATTATTATAAGGGCAAAATATATATTATTAAATTAAAAATATTGAACAATTTTTCCTAATTAGTGTAACTATACGTGAAATCTCGCTGTGATTATTCTAAAACTACCAGACTTAATTCGGGTTGCCAGATGATAATTTTCAGTTTGATTACGAGATGATCGATTTGTTTTACTGCGTATTTGTGTAACGGAAAGCTCATGTGCTCCATTTTATTAGTTTCTTATTCATGCTATGATTTTTTCTGTATAAATTTCTGATGTCTGGTGAATAAGATAATTACATTACTGTATTTTTCGTAGGTTCTTTTACGAGTATTAGTGTAACGGTCTCGGAATTCAAATGCCTCTAGAACATTTCAAATTGATCCAGTGTTTTTGGATTACGTTATTATTTAAAAAAAAAAAACAACATATTTTGTTAACACATAAAATTAAAGAATACATTTTAAATACGCTTTTTTTGTGACTGGATGAAAATTTAATTTTGTTACATTTTAATATTATTATATTATTGAAGAAGTCTAGTTTTTGTTTAATAAAAAAGTAACAAGTGTATCATCAAAGAAATCAAGGGCGGAATTACATTCACAAAACATCACAACGAAAAAGATTAGACCAGCTGAGTTTTTCTTTTTTTTTATATGGATTTATGAAAGTTGCGATGACTTTCGACAACTTCTTTTTACTATGTTTGCCTTTATTATTTCCATGTTCGTTTCCTACAGTCACGTTTTATTATTCATTTTGCCTAAATTGTAATACCGAGACGGAAGAGTAAAATGATTAACATATTCAACGAACGAGATTACAGGTTGTAGCGTAAATACAGCGTAACGTGAACACGGGATTGGGCCGTAGCAAAGTTGAAGCAATTTTTAAAAATGTCACTACTTTTAAAATAAAAAAAATATATATATGTTTTTACGGAAACGTGATTAAACATGTAGTTCGAAAATAAATTGGATACAATTGTTAAGAAGACCATTTAGTTGTTCAATAAACACTTCATTGGCACCCAAACAGCACATTGGCAGAATCTATAAGCGGTAGTAATAACAAATTAACTAAATGTTATTTGGCACTAAAAGAATGCCGCAATAAGAGTTTTAAAGAAACATCATGTAAAATTTATTTTAACGTGCCAACTACGAGAGTTATTCAAAATAGCTCCTTCATTTTTACTTAACAAGAGTATGGTATAACGGTATTAATAACAATCATGCTAGGTGAAGTGTTCGTATCAACTGTAGCTAAATGGCGTAGTTGTATATAATAATTACTTGGTGCAAGTGTTAGCTTGAATGAAAAATTATCGGATCAAACTGGAATATATTTCCTAATATTTTCTAGCGTAACATTTGAAAAACAATCTTCTGATGTAATGGATTTCGATTCAGTATGACTTTAAAGTCGTCGGCCTATAGATGGTATTGATTCTTTAATCGAGAATTAAAGGGAATAATCTATTTATAATTGAATAAAGGAGATAAAATCCCGACTTTCCACTTATTAAAACTGGCATATCATCTTTCGTAAATTTTGCCTCTAATAATTACGCTATACTTACTAACATGACGAGACCAAACACGGAAAACAAGGAAATGTGCATCTTGAGACTTATATTGTCAATAATATTCAACATAAATTATGAAAACAATATAATCTAGCACCAGCGGTTTAGTCACCTCTTATGACTTAACGTAATTTTTTAAATCTAATTTCTTTAGAAGTACAGTGAATTGGAACTCGATGAAATGAAAATGTGAAACTGAAGAAAAAAGCAAATTATCTGAAATGAATTACTAATGAATTGAACATGAAGGTAAATTCCAATAAAAATGAAACAATGAAATAAATATAAAATAGTTTACTCAATCCCATCTAGTGATTAATAATGAAATTAAAGTTCAGTTAAAAACTCACAAATTTTATATATAACTTCCACAAAATCTTAACACCGTATTTATTGGTTAAACCACACCTTTTTTTTTTTTTTTGGTCCGTTGAAAAAATCCGTTAGGGATACCCCGTCGGCCAAGAAGATGATGGCCGGGGGGTTATGTGGGACTACCCGGCAGCATAGAGGACGCTGACATTTTTAAGGTTACCCACTAAAAAACCAACGGTTGCCCTCATCGCCATAGTGGGACGTCACGGGATCGCGTTAACACTCACCGTGACGCCCCGTGGTTAAATACCTGGTGTAAAGATACAAAAGAGAAAACGACAAAAAATATAGCGAAGTAAATTTTATTTTATTTTTTATTTATTATTTACAAATATTTCTCATAAGGTAAAAGCACTTCTCTTCTTTATATAAATAAGTAGGTTCGGCTGAATTAGATCATTAATTTATTGATTAATTAATTAGAGAAAAAAATCTTATTTTCGAATAATTTTTCAGTTTTTTAACTTCTCTTTTGTTATGTACAAGTAGGAAGTAAAGCTGCTATATATTAAACCCTAATCGTCCTCATCACGGAATTTCTGAACCGATAATTACTAATGACTATTCTCAATATTAGATTAGTTTTTTTTTAAACATACAAGACTTTATCGTATACGATAACATTTCCATTTTAAAACGAGTGTCAAGAATGTTTAACTTTGTAATTTGAAAGCTTGTTTGACAGTGTATAAACATCCTTAACTTTTTTAAGCCTATTATTAATAGTATTTTTAATATCGAATTGAGTAACAAACAGCTTTTCATCAAAATCCAGTATTTGTATAGCTCGCTATCAAACAAACAGAAAAAAATTTAAAAGCTATTGTTTTAGTCTGCTGTAATATAATAAACTGGTAAATCTATAGATTTAGTTTAGTTACATATATATATTATATTATGCTGGTGCGTGATACAGAAGAACATTACAATAATCTTTGTTGACGAAAGTAACATTTCTCTTAATATACTTTTAGAACTTCGTACAGAAAATAATCCTGATTGTTTACTATTATTTTTATTTCTTTTCATGAGTACCTGTGTTGCCTCTGAAAGCATTTAATTAAGATAAGCACATCCCGAATTAAATATACCCAGCTGGTATATCTTTTCTTTATGTGGGTAAATAATTATTAGAAAACAGATCAGTGCTGTATTGCAGTGCTGTATTGGAGCTGATTGGGTTATCATATGATTTTGCATTATATTTGCAATACTTTATATTAAAAAATATATATAAAGATCAATGGTTACATATGTTTAATATATAAAACAATATGATAAAAAAAATGCTTTAATACTATCGAATCTACTTACAATGGGTAATGGATATATTTACAATAGTAGCAGATAATTTTGTTGCAAAACTTTGAAGAGTTAACATGTTATAAATATAACATTATTTACTTTCATATATCATCATCATGGTCGTGAAAAGTCGCTATTATTAAAGAACAAATTTTATAGAACGCTTAGCTCAATATAGTGCCGTTTGCAGCAACACATCTTTTAGAAGCTGTTCTGGCAGCCATTGCTTAGCGTTTTCGCAAATATCCGACAGTATTTCACATCGACACAACTTCTAACATTATATATAGCACAAAGCCGATCGTGTGTTGAATACATCGGGCACAGTACTGAGCGGACAAAGTCAACCCCGCAAAAGCTAATAATATTCATGTTTCTATATAGTTCAATTAATTTAATTGATTCAGTGCACTAAAATCGCATGATTGAATCTCACTGCATTGTTTTATTCAAATTTATAACTCATAAAAGAGAATAGTCAAGGACCTCTCAAAGGAATATAATAATTAAACTGTAACAAGCGAGTAATAAACAATTTTAAGATATTGTGGAAATGGTTTAAAATATCAACGGCGGGGTAATAAAAAAAAATACATGATACTTAGAGGTTGGGCAATCACGTATCGTTTTATTTAATTAATTTATTTATTTTAAGCATCTCGGTTTATTTATTATTATTGAATTATAATCACAATCTATAAAGATAGAAGTAAAATGAACAAAAGAAAAAAATATTTTTATTCAGTTTGATGTTTTAAATGTAACAGTATATATGCAGATTAAAAAAACCAACGATTTTCATATATGAAACACTTGTGCAGAGCTCAGTAACTTGCAATTATATGGCATTTTTATTGCCCCATTGAGAGTGCTTTCATTTGCCAAGTTCTTCTCGGGTTCAGTTCTAAAATTTTAAGTGAAGTAGTTTTTCATTTTAGCCTTTATGAAATGTTTTCATATTAAAAGGTACAGTTTTATATAGATTTCTACTTAACGTCGTACATCTCAATAAGCTTTAACAGACTAACTTTATGCATTAAATCATTCATGAGGACAAAATTACAGTCAGTGAAATAGAGGTAAAATATAGCTCATAATTATGACCTACATAATATTTTAACGCAATATGAAACACAGTAGCGTGGAAAGGGAAGAGCGCGGTCTGGGTTGGGACTACACGGGAGATAAAAATCTCTGACATCTGACACTTCTTCCAAGATACCAGACACGTTAGCTCAGTCAGTAAAGCGAATACAACGTAACTAGCTAACTGACTCCTAGAAGTCGCTGGTTATATATCTAATCATTTGATGTATTTTTATGTTTATATGTTTATTTTTAAATTGTTTTAAGTCTATCATACACCTGTTAGACTTGCCATAATTTTATATAGGCAATTGCATATGGTATAATAAAATATTTAACTCAGTAATTGTTATAATAAAGTATGACTTATATAGATTTGGTAAGTGTATATAGTGTTGAAGAGCTAATGCGACCTGAAGGTTATGAATGCTACATTAAATAAAATTAATTAATTCAAAATCACATGACTCGCAAGTTTCTTTTTTTGTGTTCCTTCTATAAAATACAGACCCTCAATAGTAAGAAAAAGTTAAGCTTTATAGTAATATAAAGTTTTACACCTTGAAATGTCAGCATGCTTTCGATATAATTGGCTAAATTGAGGAGCGGCGAATTTTTCTTTCCCTGGGGCGACTAAGACCAGCGCTGTGTCACTGATGAGACAAATTAAATGTTTATTACGATATTTTTATTTAACATGAATGTAACAAGATATAATTATCAAAGTCAATTTTACACATTAAAAGATTAACTGTGCAATAAGTTATAATATTCTTACGATTCATATATTTAATTTTTAACTCGCTTTTTTTTTTTTTTTTTTTTTTTTTTTCCTTTGGAAAAACCCGTTACGGGTACTCCGTCGGCCCATGGGGGTGACGGTCGGGGGGTGATGTGGGACTACCCGGCAGCATAGAGGATGCTGCCATTTTTAAGGCTACCCACTAAAAAACCAACGGTTGCCCTCTGCGCCGTAATGGGACGTCACGGGATCGCGTTAGCACACACCGTGACGCCTAACTCCTAAAATATTAAAATATAAATAAATTGATAAGGGCCATGCATTCCAACCTAATGTTTTTTATTATTTTGTAATCTGAAAAACACGTGTTAATAATAGAAATATTCCCGTACACGAATAAATTTCTTTCATGATTGTCTTCAGACATAATATGATATTTTTCGCATTCCCAGTAATCGGTCATTATGTTGAAGCGTCGAGAGATTCACCGTTTATAATTTTTCTTTATATTAACTTTGACAATGATGTCAGACAATCGATATTAGCTGTGGTATTAATAGGTCCACTTTTATTTGTTTTTATCCTTAATTAACCTTACACAGATCACTTGCCATTTTATTAATTATAAATACAAACATTAAAACCAAAATAAGTACAAGATATTTACAAAATAGGCAATAATAAATAAATGCTGAATTTTTGGAAGGTTGCCAACGTGCAGCCTGTTCCCAAAAAAAGTCTTTTTGCTGACCCTACTACTACTAACTACAGGCCCATATGGTCACATCCATACTCTACAAAAGTCAACGTTTCACATCTGAACTGAGCGAGAGTGATCTATCTGCATATTAATATAGATCAGACATTTACATTAATACCTTCAACAACGACGTTAGTAGCCATAATTCTATTCACAAGTTATTGAGCGAAGCTTTCTATGAGAGGCTTTTCTGCATCCTTTGTGCAAGCATCAATCAAAAACGGTATATCCGAAAATTTCCAAATTCTGTACACTGATAGACATCAACCTGGTGGTTGTTTGAAAAAAAAAATTAAAAAACGAAATATTTAATAAAGTGTCTCATCTTAGAAATAGCTGAGGACAGAATGCGTCGATGTTTTGTACATGCAACTTCGGTGCTGTTTGCATCGCGCTTCGTTCAATACGCTAACACATATCAAGATTTTGCGATCGCAGCGATTCAAATTTGAGGTCTGGGCTGCGCTCTTAGTTTTAAATTTAAAATATATGTATATTATTTATATACTTAAGTATATGTATATTATTTAGATTCAACACCTACTCGGAGTTGAAAGTAAATAATATACATTTACTAAAGAAACTGTAAAATGGGTATGTTTTACTTTATGAAATCAAAAGCAAAGTTAATTTAATAAGTACTTAAGACATTTTTTGCGATCGCAGCGATTTCATTTAATAAGTACTTAAGAAATATTTTCGTATCGCAGTCGAATCGAGCTATGTTAAAGTTTAAGATCTTTCACTTAATCTTTTCAGGGAAATATTTTTATACATGTAACATTTATTAGGAAGACAATATAAATTAAAGATAAAGATTTAATTATTTACAAAAAAAAGTTCATAATCTAATAATGTTATTTACCTTTAAATTATTTCCAACTGCGCAATAACTATTAATAATTCTTCAAAAACACAAGTGGATAAAATGAAACAAGTAAATTAATAATTTGAAGAAATCAAACAGCAATGAACACAAAAAGGGAGTGAGCTACAAAGATCTAAAATGAAACCAAATAAAAACCAAGTTAAAGAAATAAAGTGTTAAATGGTAAAGAGGGCGAATTTAAAATTTTAAACGAAAAATAACAATGACAGAAGAAAGTTTGCAAGAAGATGTATTAGAGATTGAAAACTCAACGCAATCTCCAAGGAAAAAAAGTCTTAGTGAGTTTGGAATGATTGTTAAAAGTTTAGAAGCTTTAAGTATTTAATATAATTGTTTAATAATATGATATTTTTACGATGAATATTGGATTTGATTTTTTTTTTGTATTATAACTTTGTAATACAAATTTAAATAATATAGAAATGTTCAAATGTTTGTCCATTTAATATCTTTGTCTTCGCTTAACGAGTTCAGCATATGTAAAATGTCATAAACAGTGACAACATTTTCCGACGTAACGTTTGACAGTGCGTAATCAGTCAACAACTCGTTAGAGCAAGGAAAAAGTATTCAAATGAGGCGCTTAAATTAACTCCCTAACACTCCTTAGCACTTTTTGCTAATTGCTTAATTTTATATTTTTCCTTATTATTTTGCTATAATTTTCTGTTATTAAATTGCATTTTGGTGGTTGATAATATATATTTTAATATACAAGACAAAATATAATTTCCACTTGTAATTATTATATAATTTTTATTATAATTCATATTATCTTTCTTTCATCTCATTAATCCACTATTTAAATATATTTTTGGTTTCTATTAATTGAAAAAATAACTATTGTGAATATGAAAATGTTTTTGTAGAATATTATAACATTAAAAAAAATAGAAACAAGTGGCCAATTATTTTAAAGATATAAAAAAAATAAAATGTTGTATATATGTCAAAGTCATTTCTTTTTAATTTGGATTAGTAACACATTAAAAATTTTGAAACGGAGACTACTCTAATGGCACAGTCCCAAAGGATAGATACGTGGAATTGGTAAAATAAAAAACAGTTCATTGTCTATTCTGAGTTTATTTGAAATAATACTTTTCGAATTTAATTTCTATTTCTATTTCCTTTTCTATTTTATTTCACTTAAAATTTTGCTTATAAACATAGGCAGTTAGGTAATGCACAAACGATTAAATATGTACATAATGAATATATATATGCCTATATATTTTTATATAAGTAATTTGTTGAATTTGGTATATTAGTTTTACCCAAACAGAGACACAGCTACGATAATCACAAGAACATTTTTGATCCATTTTTTTGTTTTAAGATTGTGATTTAAATTTTTTCATTTGGTTTAATAATTCTTTAAATACGGGGAGTAAAGACGGATAAGGCACTGCTTGTGTGTGTGTGTGTGCGTGTGTGTGTGCGTGTGCGTGTGCGTTTGTGTGTGTGTGTGTGTGTGTGGTATCACCCTATCCACCGTCGAACTCCAAACCGATGAAGTGATTAAAAATTCTAATAAAAAACTTTACCATTTTAAATAACTGGAATATATAATGCTAAAAGATTAAATGAATGATATGAATGATTTAAAAATAGGCCTTTATTGATTGCATTAAATAAAATTTTTCAGAGCTGTGTTGAATGTAATTTTAAATAAATGTGTAAGTACTTCAGTCAATTTGTAAGCACTTTTATTTTTGTTCAAAAAAAATAAACTCAAAAGTTGCAATTTGACGTGAAATATAAGAAAGTTTTCTTAATCTTCATTCCTTGGTACTGCTTACCTTTGTGTATAAGGTGTGAGATGTATTCGAAATACATACTTATTATATTCAGAGACCGCAATGTGGCCTATATCATCACTTTTTTGTATTTGACGTATCTGTTCCCCATCAACTATAAGAATTGCCTATTAGACCCTTTTATTGGATTCTTTTTACTAGAAATATTACATTACAAGATATTTTATCGTGATAAAAGTGATGTGGCTTGGGAAACTTTCATATCTTTTTAGGGTTTCGTACCTCAAAAGCAAGAAAACTGTTCTCTTATAGGATTATCCCAATGTCTGTCTGTCAAGACCCTTAATTTGGGAATAGCTTTGGTACATGGAGTCCAAATAAAAATCATATATATGTCTATAGTTTCTTAAATCTCTTAGGATAAAACTTCACATATTTCGACACTCTCCAGAGAATCGAAAGTGATTTAAATTTATTATATTGATTAATTTGTTCAAGTGAGGTATAAAAAAGAAATGTGGTTATTTAAAAACATATCTTATTGAGTAGCTTCAGAAATTATCTTTAATCTTTTAAATACTATTTAGATTATGTTGTATATAAGCAAAGCCCGTGTAAAACGTTTTTATGAACGTGATATCTGTTGAACTAATTACTGGGACAAAAAGTAGCCTATTATCCAAGATGAAGGTTGACAAAGATGTTTCAAATTATATCACAATAAGTTCAACCGCTCGAGCGTTGAAGTGTTACAAAAACCCATATACTTAATTGTCTTCTATTTGTTCGGAACCACAACAAATGGGTCCGACTTGCACTTTTCCGGTTTTGATTGTCGGTTCACAAAAAGTGAATTAAATTAAGGTTTACAGTTACCACTCTCTCATCCTTCTTAAGCTAAAGCCTTCAGCTTTAGTGCTTATACAGGACATGTATAATAAACAAAAAAAGGGATCAAGAAAAATATTAAATTAAATTAAGTTTTTATCTATTTTAAAGAATCCTTCACAGATTATACTATTCGTATTATTAAATGTATCAAGTTTTTTTTAGAGCAAATAATCCGAAGTAGACATTTAAAGAAGAGGGCTCAATTACAATCACAAACCATTACATCCAACGGATTAAGACGGCGGAGTTTTTCTTTTATTTGTATAAGGACTTATACTTGTATTGACTTTCCTTTGAGCACTTCAACTTCTTACATAACTATGTTTTCTCTTATTATTTCCTTATTCGTTTCCTAAAGTCAAACGTGATGTGATTTACTTACAATCCACCAATAAGAATATAAAAAATACAATAGTTACAGTACATTTAATTTAATAGTCCACATTTGAAACATTACAAAAATTTGACATTCACCTTGTTACGGTATTATAAAATATTATTTATTTTTCAAGTTAGAACTTTAGAATTGTAATTTTTTAATAACGATTTCATATGTATTATAATAATGACAAAAGAAGATAATCTATTTCAATAAAACTATTTTACGGATATGACTCCCATTTATTTTTAAATTTTTTAATTAAATCCCGACGTTTCGAGTGCTTTGCAGAAAGCGTGTTCGCGATAAAACGAGATGATAGTGTCTGTCGGTCAGTCAGTTTATTTGTCACCTATCTCCAACGAGAAGATATTTTATTTCATTCTATATGTATTGAACATTTATTCTAAACATCTGAATATAGTTGCAATGTTTCATCAATAAACCCTTTTTCTTTTTAAAAAACCAGTCAAATTACACATAAACATCAATAAAATTAAAAGAAATATTTGACCATTAATTAATAACAATATTAATTTTATTATAAAAAATATGATTCTTTTAAGTTACTACGAAAACATCTAAATAAAAAAAAATTGATGTTAGCAGCGATATAGAAAATAAAAGTATTAATGTTGATAGCTTAATTGAATAAATACCATTGTTTTAGTTTAATTGGCGATTGTATTTGTCTCATTAATGATAGAAAACGATAATATGACAAGGATCCGTCTGGTTTTTTTTAAATAAAATAATTGAATTCAATTAATTGAATGTTAACATATTTATTTTATTTATTAAATTGAATAAAAAAATATTTATTAAATTTAATAAATTTTTTCGACCATCAGCTCTTTACAAAGCTAAAGCCAACAGATATGACAATGACACAAATTGTATATATCTCAATATCATAATTCAAACACTGTGACGTAAGCACATTTACTTCAAAATTGTCGTTTCTTTTAGAATTATTTAATATAGACTATCAATTTATCACTGACAAGTAAACAAATCATTTACAAGTGTACATATCTCTATACACTTTGAAGCATGAATGCGGCCTATAAACAGCAAATATGTAGAAAAAATCTATAATACGATGCGGTAAGCTTTTGTTTTTGGGGTAACGTCACAACAGCCAAAGACTAATGCGTTATATTTAAAAATTAAATCGATCAGAATTTATCTGAAATAAATTTTTATCATTTAAATTCAAAAAACTTTAGACATCACACAAATGTACATAAAGAAATACGAATATAAATATAATGCAAAAAACAAAAGAAAATAAAACTAAAGAATTAATAAAGTTTTAAAAACAAATAGAACTGTGACATCTAAAACGGTAAACCACTCAGCTATTGCTGGAATACGTGCCCTCTGATTTTCAGGAGCCACCGCGCTGTGACGTGAACGAACGTTAATGACCGCTTAATTAGATAATTATAAATGAACACATATGATTGTATATATATATATATATATATATATATATATATATATATATATATATATATATATATATATATATATATATATACCTATAATAATAAAATATGATGATGGAAGGATGACGTAAATTGTATTTTTTCTTATCTTATTATCATTTTAAATATAACGTTTTCTTCACGTATAACAAACATATGTGATCTTCATAATACTTCTATACTATTACATACCAACTATCATCAAACGTGTATTTAATGTTATCAAACAAACTATAAATATGTTAAAAACTAATGTTTTTGTCTTACATCCGCCAAGTAACAATTTATAAAAATTACGGATTTCGCTTCGTTACTTTATTAAATACATCATATTTAATATTTGTGGACAAAACGCAATTTAGAAAACCATTACAATAATAGATATAAATAAAAGTTTTTCTTTTATTATACTTTCTGAACTTCATATAAAGAGGGGCACTGATATTGGCAAATATTGACTGCAGACAAGATTGTTTAATATTTCTTTATTTCATGAAAAAAAAATCTTTATTTCATTACCTGTGTTCCCTCTGAAAGCGTTTTATTCAGAAATACATGTCCCTAATTAAATAAACACCCGGCTTAGTTAAGATCTTCGTCGTGAGTAAATAGAAATGGTTGTTGTTATGTTACTGGAGCATTGATTGGCTTTTTGTAGTTGTACTTAATTTCACATTATGTCTGCAATATTTTATAATAAAAAATAAAAAAATCTTAATTAAGAAAACAATAGAAACTGACTAAAATTAAATAGTATAACGTCAGATACACACACATCTACACTCACCCACACATACCCATTTACACCCGCTCCAGTAAGTAGTATAGCTATTAGCTTTTTTCGTCATATTTTCCCCTCTAATATTTGTTTTTAATTATCTTTTGCCAATAACTAATTACGTCGGTCACAAATGATTACATAGTAATCTAATAAATGATTACATAGTATAAGGAAATATAACAAACTAATAAACACTGTTTTTTTTGTTTTGTTCATATATTAAATACTGTTAAATAGTGTAGTTCTATTTTGGTCCTACATTACGTACATTGTAATTATATTTGTATTTTTAACTTTGTATTCACTGTTGGATCATCCAATAAAGTAAATAAATAAATAAAGCTTTGCTAAGTGCCGAATTAAATTAATATATAATTAACATTATATTTAAAACTATGTGTTCTAAATATAATGTTAATATTATATTAATTTAATTTGATGTTATAATTTATAATTTATTTTGATGTTACTTCACTTCGTTCGTATTTATTTACAATGAAGTCTTAATCAGTAGTTTCATTTAATAAAAATATTGTCAGCCGTCCGACACTTACGTATGTTAAATTACGTGTTTGACGCAATATAAGAAAGCCAAGTTTAGATATGGAAGTTTCTAAAACTAATTATTAGTGTACATGTTAACTGTCTGTTATTTTATTGTTTTATTCATACAAATTTCATGTCCAGGATAATCTAGGTTTTTTATGCTCTACTAGAGATGTTACATTAACTCACTAATTGTAATATTCTATAGTAATACTTTATTGTTATTAAATTAATTACATTTTAGTAAGTAAGTAAGTAAGTTTTTTTTATATAAAAAATATTAAGTCGTTTTTATTTACTTAAATATTTTCAACAAATGCGTAGCTGTAATCAAAAACAGTATTTGGATATATAGCTACAATTAACTGGACCACGAGCTAATTATCATAGATTATAATTAACATTAATAAAATTCAAAGTTTATGTTGCGTGAAGGAGTAAAACCGTAACTAGCGACATGAGTTCAACATTGCAGTTAAGGTCAAAATGCAATTTGTTAACAGCTTGTAATTATTGTGTATAATTAACAGTATTTTTATTTATCTGGCCTTCATAACGACTCAATGAGAAGATCAAATATAGAAAATTCTTCTTCAACATTTTTAACTTAATGTGTGCCAAACATGTAAATGTTTGATTATTCCTAAATGAATTAATTCTGCACCAGTGACTTTTTAGTTTCAACTTTTTTTCCAGATGTGTTGCTTATTAAAAATTTGAGTTCAGTAATGATAACAAAATATGTTAATTTTTTTTTTTTAATGAGAAAGATCAGAGACTATACATTATTTGTGAATTTGGCAACATTATAGACCTAATAATGACATAATTACTTTTCATAGAATAAATATATTTTACTACTTTTTCCTCCTCTGTACGTTTCTTAAATTCATGGCTATTTAAAATAAATCCTTAACTTTGACTTTGAATTTGAAATTGTTTTAGAAAAAGTTGTTTATCAAATAGAAATAGATATTATTACTCAATTGGGAACATTCCAGGTAATTTACTTATACTGTTGTAAGAAATATCTGTAAACTTATAGTTATAAAAAGTACCTTTAAAAAAGTCCTTTTTTTTATTTAGACGAAATTTGTCACAAACAGACAAAAATTGACATACATTTTTCATGCTAAATATATTTTTCAGATAAATAACTTAATATGTAATGGAAATTTATTACGAACCTGTAAAAATAATAATTGCTATATTATATTAGTACGTAATTGCGAAATGTATGATGTATAAACGCAGTGTTGTAGTTGAGTAACAACATGTTAATTACAAATAAGTTATTGTAATACTAGAATTGTGAAAAATGGGCTAGCCTTGTAAATGTAATGAGAAGATAGATCTTTTGCGCCCCACCAGTCCTATTAGACTAATTCTTATAAAGTCATGAGTTCTCATCTTCTGTATATCAGATACGGATTACAATCCATAAAAAAATGTTCTCTAAAGTAAGTAAAGAATATATAAGCCTATAAATATTTGTTTCATACTAGCCTTACCTAAATGAATACTTTATTACAGATTTTCACCGTATGTGCAACATTATTGATAGTAGTGCAAGCGGGTGGCTTAGGTAACAGTGCATACCAATTATCGCCATACAGTCATGGAGCTCCTTATGTTGGAACTTCTTTATATCAAGGAGCATCATTAGGCCATGGTTGGCAGGCATATGCAAATGCCCTGCCAAATGCAAATCTTGGTTGGAATTCGGCTGGCCTTCCACAATCCTTTGGTTATGCGGCTCCCTTAGCTTATGCTGGTCCCTTAGCCCATGGTAGTTCCTATGGTAATCCTGGTTCTATTGGCCATGCTCAGTCTTTGTCCGTTGGTGGCTCATGGGTTGCTTTAGGCCATGCTGGTCCCTTGCTGCGTGCTAGTCCGTTAGGTTACGGTGGTGCCCTAAGTCATGCTGATCCTCTATCTCACGCTTCAATAGCCCATGGTGCTTCTTTAAATCGTGGTCCTCTCGTTCATGCCACATCACAATCTAACTCAGTTTCTTTATCTCACTCATCTCCCATAGCCCATGGAAGCTACGCTGGTAATTACAAACATAACAAGGACTACTATGTATGTATTTTGAACTATTACAAATATTATTATGATTTGAGAGTTGAAATGTTTATATTTATATGTTCAGTTTTCAGTCTCACCCCAAGTACCAGTACTCCTATTCAGTGGCAGACGCTCACACTGGAGACCATAAGTCCCAACACGAAGCTCGCGATGGTGATGTCGTGCACGGCGGGTATTCTCTTCTCCAACCTGATGGCAGCTTTAGAAAGGTGTCTTACTCCGCTGACGACCAAAATGGGTACGTAACAATGTTTTATAAGATTGAGCTTTAACATTAGTAAAATTGTTATGGCCTAATAACCAGAAATAATATGAAATGAGCAATCCAAAAAAGTAGTCACCGCTATATACTTTCAAAAATATTAAGTATTGTATTAAGAACTTTGATATTATTTCCCATTCTATTCTATTAATTTTAAATAATAAAAATCAGCAACATTAGATAAAATCACACAACATAACAAGCTAACTACTAGATGGAAACTTTTTCAACACAAAATGTAACATCGTCACTTGATATTGCTTTTTCAGGGATCTTCAGATACGTAACATGCAAAAGTTATTTTTAAAATGTAATATTACTTAAAATCACATGGCAGCTATACCCGTACATAATTTCGATATAGTATGAGTAATGCCTTCATTCGACCTCTCCACTTATATTAAAGACTACATAACTAACATATAATAAAGGATAGTGAATCCCTAATAATTATTGTTAAAATTTCAGTTTCAACGCAATCGTTCAAAATTCCGGACCCAATCATCACGTCTATTCTGCTCAATATCATCATTAGTGACTCATATTATTTATCAATAAAAAGTTTTGTCCTGCGTCTTTGTGATCGATTACACAATAAGCAAATAAAATCTAAAATGTATTTTTGTTTTATTTATACCCATAAATGACATATATAACAACTGTAAACATTAATGTTTCGTTTAAGATAAAATTAAATCTGTGGTTTCATGCTGAATTATTATCATCCTGAACTAAGGAAATTGGAAATTATTTAATATTAAAAATAAGAGTGTAGTAAAAAAATAATTGTGTATTTATTATTCCAGACAAAAAAATGTTAAACTATATGTTATTAATATCTTTTTTTAACATAAATGTACTAGGAACGCAACTGAGCTGGTGGAGCTGAGTCAAGCATTGTTGATGAAAGAGAATGGTTCTAAAGGTAATCAACAGAAAATAAAATAATGTTTATAGGACACACTTTGACAATTTAATAAAAAATTACAATCACAAGTGTCACTAAAACATTCAAGACCTAGTTTAATTCGGCCAATTTTCGACATCCTACCATTATTCGTCTAAGAGCAGTAGAATTAGTAACAAAACACACTTTTGACAGTAGGTAAGAGCTTCGCTTCGCTCAGCTCAATTAGGATGAAAAAAAAACAGATAAAATAAAGGAGTACAATACATAATACATATATTTTGGTAACTAAGAATAAAAAATTCAAATTTTAAAATATAAATATAACAGCAAAAGATTTAACACCACCACAAACTATCCACACAAATTATCTTTATTACTCGTAACCAGTTTCAAATGCCAATATGCATAAATGCAAGTCAATAATTTCTCTACATACTGAATTTAAACACCTAATAAGCTACTATTACTTAATATACTCTAATGGAACGTGTCCACAACTGAGATATACAAGTGAGATACAATAGTTACTATTTGAGTGTCAGGTTATCATATCATACATTTATTAAACTTCGAGTAAAATCTCTATATAATTCCGTCTCGTTTATTGAGACTATTCATTGAATCTTTCAAGGCTGATTCAATTTTTTTTTATTCAATGTTTTTTTATTGGCTTTAAAATAAATATTAATTAAACTTTAGGTACAGTTCCCAAAAGTAACAAAATATTAAATGTCGCATAATAATTGGATGTAGGTAATATATACAAACATGTAATAACTTTTTTTATTTCTTAGCCATAGAGAGTACTTGATGAACAAAAACAATATAATATAAAGGTAATTTCTACCATAAAAAATGATTAATCAAACAAGTTAATGGGAATATTCTACTGATTTCTGATTGTTCCTTTCACTAGCCCCGTGGTTATTAAACGTAATGCATATCGTGAAAGACAAAACATAAATAACATTGTATATGTGAAGTCGGACGAAACGCTAACGATATTCATCAATACTTTATCGCTCATTATAATTTATAATCACACGCCCAAATTAACGATAATTGACCTGTTAAACATTTTAGTTAATTATAATACTCAGAAAATATACAAAAAAAATAATTAAATTATTTAAAATTTATCAGTATAAATTAAACAACAACGAATAAGAATGAATAAAAATGAGTAAGTTTTAATTTGGATTTACTCATTACTACTATTGAAGACATTTTTTTGTAGTTACGAGACTGACAATGATAGAAGTACGAAAAACTACGCGACAATGATACACTTTTTATTTTAAACAATACGCTATCTTTTTAACCACAATAGATGATTATGACCACATTTCCTTTTATTAAGTCAAATTCAAAGTTTTAATTTTGAAATAGCAATTGTTATTTATATTTGTTTACAGTAAATTGTTAATTAGGTTGGAATTAGTGTGGAAAAGTAGTTTAGTTTCATGATATTATACAACAGTGGCGTCACCTATATAATTGATTATAGAATGTTATTTTGTGATTATACTGACATGTTTTAAGAATTAGATTTGTAATATATTTTTACATAATATTTTCTTTTTTTTATTATTCGCAATTCTTATAAAGTTAAACTACCGCCATATGTATATGATATTGTGACATACCCTCACAAAAATGTTGTACGGTTGAATAAGTAAACTTAATATACTTACATATTAAGTGTAGTATTCTCTTACAAGACATTAAACATTGATGTACAACTACTACGTATCATTTGTAACAAGTCCTAACACAATACATTGCACTTATGAAAATTCACATGCTTATTTTACGGTTACTTTGGAAGTTAGCCAATTGAGAACCTCTCTTATTTATTTTTTCGAATATTACATTTTTCCTTACAAGAATCTCTCTTATTTATTTTTTCGAATATTACATTTTTCCTTACTAAGAAGCCTATATCTCCAGTTCCATAATTCTCTCTAGTAAAGGTGTTCGTGAATATATAGACGTTTATATTTGGATGTACACTTGTTCGATTATATGTGTAAATAACATTCCTTATAGCATTTATATAGTGTAGGTTTATTTGGGTTTTATTTTTAAGGAAAACTTATATTTTCTTTATAGTTTAAACGTATTAAATATTGTGTGATTAAACATTTTAATTTAAATCGTGTCAAATGACTACGCTTTATGATAAGTGTTGTAAAGGAAATACCGTGGAGTTTGACATGTAGTTCCTACGTTTAAATGGTTTAATATTAATATATGAAATTTATTCTCGTGGCGTACGGTATGCTTTCAAAGTTAAAAATCAAATGTTGGATATAATCTTCTTGAATTCTTTAAGATCTTTCTAACGGTAACAAATAAGAAACCAGCATTTCCTTATGCAGGGATATTAAAGATAGGAGAAGCTTTAAATGTGCTTATAAGAATTCTTTCCTTAACATAAATTTGTAATTTTTAAACACCCAGAGTAACAAAATAAGAAATTATTTTATCAGTAACAGCTTTAATATTCAAAGCTAATATTCAAATTATGTGTTTAATTTTATATTAAAGTCATCGGAAGGTCAACTAATTTTTAATTTAATTCCACGGTTTCATGAGTTATTGACAAAAATATTACTTTTTCTCGTTATTCAAAGAATGATGTTATGCTTTAATAAAAAAGATTTACAATATTTTTATCTATTTGTTAATATTAACTGCGTCATAATATCATTATCACCTTCAAGTATAGCCTTTAATGTCTCTTAAATGTCGGGGAACATGTAATTAGGTCTAAATAACACTTATTTTAAAATAAAAAAAATACAAAAACTATCTAGCGATAAGGAAAATAATCTAATGAAAATTTAAATTTATTAAATTTATTAGCAACATTCAAATAGTATACTACATAGTTCCATTAGTAAAGAAATATAGTTTTTTGTATTCAAGCAGAGTTTGAAGTTGAGTTGACGATCGGAATAACAATCACAAAACATTACACCGCAACAGAGTAAGGTGGCGGAGTTTTTATTTGATCTAACCTAAGAACTTGTATAGACTGTTTCTTGACCGCTTCAACTTCTAACATAACTGTATCGTCACGTAAAGCCATGTTTCAAGTGATTACAATTAAACTAAATCTTCAAGGAACGAGATTATACTGACAATGACATATATTGATTATATCTTGATAACCATTCCCAGTGACGTAACTACGTATCGGATTCTATAAAATATATCAATGCCCGCTTTGTTTATAATAAACAAAGCATTAAATTAAAAATAAATGTACATTTTTTAAATAGGGGATTAGATATTGGATTAATAAAAATATAATTTTTATTCAAAATTATAATTATTTGCCTTTGAAAAAATATTTAAAAGAAGAACAAAACTGTTGTATTTATGAAAAATACCTTATTACGTTATATTTAAACAATAAGCAATGAATAAAGAAAAAGGTATTCGATAATAATATTACATAAAAGTAATGTATACACATTTTGTATCATGTAAATTACATATTTAAAGCTTTTCTAACAGAAAACAAATACTTCTACGATTTTTTTGATTGGATTTTATATCTGAGGTACTAGTGTCAGGTCGCATAGTGTCACGCGAGTGCAAAAGACTTTTGTAGATGTTAGCAGCAGCTAGATATTTTATTTCACTTATTGCATCTTCGTTGAAATATTGAACTTCTCTTTTTCAGGTTTTATACTGTGATTAATTTTATTAAGAAAATATATTTTTTTTAATATAAAAATAGAGGATTCCTCAAATTACTGCCAGTATGATACTTTATACGCAAAATAATAAAACACTGGAACTTCTTTTAAAACATTAGTGGTGCAAAAGCGCGATTTTTCAAATGACAAGTATTTAAGGATGACACATCCGGAAAGAATTGCAGATGTATTTTAAACTAAGTGACATTGTTTTCTACCAAAACATTTAAAAATTTTGTAACAAATGAACCATGGCATTTTGATACATATTTTATTTATTAAGTAATTGTTTAAAATTTTTTCGAATAATATTAAAAGTTCAGATACCCTAGCAGCTATCTCACTAAGCGGCCGGGCATTTTGCTTACTATGCCAATCTAACGTTACGATACTGCCCAAACACCAGTTTGTTAAATTATAACGCATATTTTCACAGAAAACAAAGAGATATTTTAAGTTTTGCAATTCATATAGCCAGGATCGACTATGCAGGTATTAGGATTTGGAGATGTTAAATATGTCTTTCTTCTAGAGTTCAAACCACTTAAACCAACGACATGTGTAAAAGACTCAAAGATCAATGATATTCAACAAAGATCATTGATGTGTTCAATCTTTTTTTATATTAATAATACAAGGTTTTAGATTAAATATATTATTACAATTTTAAAGCATGAATCAGATTACAGTTTTCTAATTGTAAGTTATTTATTGGTTACTCTTTCAGTCTTGGACTATATATATTAAAATGGAATAAAATTAAAATGACCTTTCCATATGGTACATTGCAGAATCTGTACGAAAATCATAGAAACACAAGACATCTACTCTATATAACTTAATTATTTCTATTTGTTGAAATTAAACTTTCAAATTAAGTTTTTAAAAAAATATTTTAATTTATTTTTAACGGATACTAATATTTATACCTAATTGAGTTTCGCTTTCTTCGTGTTATATATCTTTATATACAATCATATTTCATAGTCTACAGTCAAGCCTCTTGTTTATATAAAAACTTAAATTCATCTCAATTACATTTTTCATTTGTTATAAATTTTTTCCCTTATTTTTACTTAAGTTCTTTAAATTCTCTTTTACAGGGACATAATCATTTCTTTAAATTAATTAGTATGTTAATATTAATTAAATATTACGGAATCGGAACGGACGGAATCTCGGTATGTGGTCCTCCACATACCGAGATTTTCAATGCGATTATGGTGCAGATAACTAAACCAGGACTTTCCCCCAGATTATATTACATTTAACAGTGAAAATAAGTTTTCACTAATTTCAATAATACTTAAATAATCTCCGAACACAAAGAAAGAGGTTAACAAAATATGAGAGATTCAAAAATTTTGTACTCTTGAGATTTCCTGAAAATAATCAGTACAACTACATACTCAGACACAATTACCAGCTAATGTTAGTGATTAGGTTTTCAGGAACGATAACACGGGACCCGGTAACAATCATAGCATGTGACCTTAATGTGTGACAACAATAAATAATTACAGTAATCTATTCTTATCAAATCTAGCACATACATATTATTAAGTAGGTCCAAGCAAGCGGGGTTAGCCTCGCGACGCACTCAAGCGCATCAATGTCTAGATTTAAATATTAATATTTATTTATGGAAAAAATTATGATTTGATATGAATACTTGTTTTGAGTACATTTATAATTGCAAATAATATTAATAATGTCCGTGTCCGTGTCGTGTCCGTGTCCGTGTCGTGTCCGTGTCGTGTCCATGTCCGTGTCGTGTCCGTGTCGTGTCCGTGTCCTTGTCGTGTCCGTGTCGTGTCGTGTCCGTGTCGTTTTTGTAAATGCAAATTCAGTGCTATTAGGACCACATACCGAGATTTTCAATGCGATTATGGTGCAGATAACTAAACCAGGACTTTCCCCCAGATCATATTACATTTAACAGTGAAAATAAGTTTTCACTAATTTCAATAATACTTAAATAATCTCCGAACACAGAGAAAGAGGTTAACAAAATATGACAGATTCAAAAATTTTGTACTCTTGAGATTTCCTGAAAATAATCAGTACAACTACATACTCAGACACAATTACCAGCTAATGTTAGTGATTAGGTTTTCAGGGGATAACACGATAACACGGGACCCGGTAACAATCATAGCATGTGACCTTAATGTGTGACAACAATAATTAATTACAGTAATCTATTCTTATCAAATCTAGCACACACATATTATTAAGTAGGTCCACGCAAGCGGGGTTAGCCTCGCGACGCACTCAAGCGCATCAATGTCTAGATTTAAATATTAATATTTATTTATGGAAAAAATTATGATTTGATATGAATACTTGTTTTGAGCACATTTATAATTGCAAATAATATTAATAATGTCCGTCTCCGTGTCGTGTCCATGTCCGTGTCGTGTCCGTGTCGTGTCCGTGTCGTGTCCGTGTCGTGTCCGTGTCGTGTCCGTGTCGTGTCCGTGTCGTGTCGTGTCCGTGTCGTGTCCGTGTCGTGTCGTGTCCGTGTCGTGTCCGTGTCATGTCCGTGTCGTGTCGTGTCCGTGTCGTGTCCGTGTCGTGTCGTGTCCGTGTCCGTGTCGTGTCGTGTCCGTGTCGTGTCCGTGTCGTGTCCGTGTCATGTCCGTGTCGTGTCGTGTCCGTGTCGTGTCCGTGTCGAGTCCGTGTCGTGTCGTGTCCGTGTCGTGTCCGTGTCGTGTCCGTGTCGTGTCCGTGTCGTGTCCGTGTCGTTTCCGTGTCGTGTCGTGTCCGTGTCGTGTCCGTGTCGTGTCGTGTCCGTGTCGTGTCCGTGTCGTGTCGTTTTTGTAAATGCAAATTCAGTGCTGTTAGGACCACATACCGAGATTTTCAATGCGATTATGGTGCAGATAACTAAACCAGGACTTTCCCCCAGATTATATTACATTTAACAGTGAAAATAAGTTTTCACTAATTTCAATAATACTTAAATAATCTCCGAACACAGAGAAAGAGGTTAACAAAATATGAGAGATTCAAAAATTTTGTACTCTTGAGATTTCCTGAAAATAATCAGTACAACTACATACTCAGACACAATTACCAGCTAATGTTAGTGATTAGGTTTTCAGGAACGATAACACGGGACCCGGTAACAATCATAGCATGTGACCTTAATGTGTGACAACAATAAATAATTACAGTAATCTATTCTTATCAAATCTAGCACATACATATTATTAAGTAGGTCCACGCAAGCGGGGTTAGCCTCGCGACGCACTCAAGCGCATCAATGTCTAGATTTAAATATTAATATTTATTTATGGAAAAAATTATGATTTGATATGAATACTTGTTTTGAGCACATTTATAATTGCAAATAATATTAAAAATGTCCGTGTCCGTGACCGTGTCGTGTCCGTGTCGTGTCCTGTCCGTGTCGTGTCCGTGTCGTGTCGTGTCCGTGTCATGTCGTGTCCGTGTCGTTTCCGTGTCGTGTCGTGTCCGTGTCGTGTCGTGTCGTGTCCGTGTCGTGTCCGTGTCGTGTCCGTGTCGTGTCCGTGTCGTGTCCGTGTCGTGTCGTGTCATGTCCGTGTCGTGTCGTGTCCGTGTCGTGTCGTGTCCGTGTCGTGTCCGTGTCGTGTCGTGTCCGTGTCGTGTCGTGTCCGTGTCGTGTCGTGTCGTGTCCGTGTCCTTGTCGTGTCCGTGTCGTGTCGTGTCCGTGTCGTTTTTGTAAATGCAAATTCAGTGCTGTTAGGACCACATACCGAGATTTTCAATGCGATTATGGTGCAGATAACTAAACCAGGACTTTCCCCCAGATTATATTACATTTAACAGTGAAAATAAGTTTTCACTAATTTCAATAATACTTAAATAATCTCCGAACACAGAGAAAGAGGTTAACAAAATATGAGAGATTCAAAAATTTTGTACTCTTGAGATTTCCTGAAAATAATCAGTACAACTACATACTCAGACACAATTACCAGCTAATGTTAGTGATTAGGTTTTCAGGAACGATAACACGGGACCCGGTAACAATCATAGCATGTGACCTTAATGTGTGACAACAATAAATAATTACAGTAATCTATTCTTATCAAATCTAGCACATGCATATTATTAAGTAGGTCCACGCAAGCGGGGTTAGCCTCGCGACGCACTCAAGCGCATCAATGTCTAGATTTAAATATTAATATTTATTTATGGAAAAAATTATGATTTGATATGAATACTTGTTTTGAGCACATTTATAATTGCAAATAATATTAATAATGTCCGTGTCCGTGTCGTGTCCGTGTCCGTGTCGTGTCTGTGTCCGTGTCGTGTCCGTGTCGTGTCCGTGTCGTGTCCGTGTCGTGTCCGTGTCGTGTCCGTGTCGTGTCCTGTCCGTGTCGTGTCCGTGTCGTGTCGTGTCCGTGTCGTGTCGTGTCCGTGTCGTGTCGTGTCCGTGTCGTGTCGTGTCGTGTCGTGTCCGTGTCGTGTCCGTGTCGTGTCCGTGTCCTTGTCGTGTCCGTGTCGTGTCGTGTCCGTGTCGTTTTTGTAAATGCAAATTCAGTGCTATTAGGACCACATACCGAGATTTTCAATGCGATTATGGTGCAGATAACTAAACCAGGACTTTCCCCCAGATCATATTACATTTAACAGTGAAAATAAGTTTTCACTAATTTCAATAATACTTAAATAATCTCCGAACACAGAGAAAGAGGTTAACAAAATATGACAGATTCAAAAATTTTGTACTCTTGAGATTTCCTGAAAATAATCAGTACAACTACATACTCAGACACAATTACCAGCTAATGTTAGTGATTAGGTTTTCAGGAACGATAACACGGGACCCGGTAACAATCATAGCATGTGACCTTAATGTGTGACAACAATAATTAATTATAGTAATCTATTCTTATCAAATCTAGCACACACATATTATTAAGTAGGTCCACGCAAGCGGGGTTAGCCTCGCGACGCACTCAAGCGCATCAATGTCTAGATTTAAATATTAATATTTATTTATGGAAAAAATTATGATTTGATATGAATACTTGTTTTGAGCACATTTATAATTGCAAATAATATTAATAATGTCCGTGTCCGTGTCGTGTCCGTGTCCGTGTCGTGTCCGTGTCGTGTCCATGTCCGTGTCGTGTCCGTGTCGTGTCCGTGTCCTTGTCGTGTCCGTGTCGTGTCGTGTCCGTGTCGTTTTTGTAAATGCAAATTCAGTGCTATTAGGACCACATACCGAGATTTTCAATGCGATTATGGTGCAGATAACTAAACCAGGACTTTCCCCCAGATCATATTACATTTAACAGTGAAAATAAGTTTTCACTAATTTCAATAATACTTAAATAATCTCCGAACACAGAGAAAGAGGTTAACAAAATATGACAGATTCAAAAATTTTGTACTCTTGAGATTTCCTGAAAATAATCAGTACAACTACATACTCAGACACAATTACCAGCTAATGTTAGTGATTAGGTTTTCAGGGGATAACACGATAACACGGGACCCGGTAACAATCATAGCATGTGACCTTAATGTGTGACAACAATAATTAATTACAGTAATCTATTCTTATCAAATCTAGCACACACATATTATTAAGTAGGTCCACGCAAGCGGGGTTAGCCTCGCGACGCACTCAAGCGCATCAATGTCTAGATTTAAATATTAATATTTATTTATGGAAAAAATTATGATTTGATATGAATACTTGTTTTGAGCACATTTATAATTGCAAATAATATTAATAATGTCCGTGTCCGTGTCGTGTCCGTGTTCGTGTCGTGTCCATGTCCGTGTCGTGTCCGTGTCGTGTCCGTGTCGTGTCCGTGTCGTGTCCGTGTCGAGTCCGTGTCGTGTCGTGTCCGTGTCGTGTCCGTGTCGTGTCCGTGTCGTGTCCGTGTCGTGTCGTGTCCGTATCGTGTCGTGTCGTGTCCGTGTCGTGTCCGTGTCCGTGTCGTGTCGTGTCCGTGTCATGTCCGTGTCGTGTCGTGTCCGTGTCGTGTCCGTGTCGTGTCCGTGTCGTGTCGTGTCCGTGTCGTGTCCGTGTCGTGTCCGTGTCGTGTCCGTGTCGTGTCGTGTCCGTATCGTGTCGTGTCGTGTCCGTGTCCTTGTCGTGTCCGTTTCGTGTCGTGTCCGTGTCGTTTTTGTAAATGCAAATTCCGTGCTGTTAGGACCACATACCGAGATTTTTAATGCGATTATGGTGCAGATAACTAAACCAGGACTTTCCCCCAGATTATATTACATTTAACAGTGAAAATAAGTTATCACTAATTTCAATAATACTTAAATAATCTCCGAACACAGAGAAAGAGGTTAACAAAATATGAGAGATTCAAAAATTTTGTACTCTTGAGATTTCCTGAAAATAATCAGTACAACTACATACTCAGACACAATTACCAGCTAATGTTAGTGATTAGGTTTTCAGGAACGATAACACGGGACCCGGTAACAATCATAGCATGTGACCTTAATGTGTGACAACAATAAATAATTACAGTAATCTATTCTTATCAAATCTAGCACACACATATTATTAAGTAGGTCCACACAAGCGGGGTTAGCCTCGCGACGCACTCAAGCGCATCAATGTCTAGATTTAAATATTAATATTTATTTATGGAAAAAATTATGATTTGATATGAATACTTGTTTTGAGCACATTTATAATTGCAAATAATATTAATAATGTCCGTGTAAGTGTCGTGTCCGTGTCCGTGTCGTGTCTGTGTCCGTGTCGTGTCCGTGTCGTGTCCGTGTCGTGTCCGTGTCGTGTCCTGTCCGTGTCGTGTCCGTGTCGTGTCGTGTCCGTGTCGTGTCGTGTCCGTGTCGTGTCGTGTCCGTGTCGTGTCCGTGTCGTGTCGTGTCCGTGTCGTGTCCGTGTCGTGTCCGTGTCCTTGTCGTGTCGTGTCCGTGTCGTTTTTGTAAATGCAAATTCAGTGCTATTAGGACCACATACCGAGATTTTCAATGCGATTATGGTGCAGATAACTAAACCAGGACTTTCCCCCAGATCATATTACATTTAACAGTGAAAATAAGTTTTCACTAATTTCAATAATACTTAAATAATCTCCGAACACAGAGAAAGAGGTTAACAAAATATGACAGATTCAAAAATTTTGTACTCTTGAGATTTCCTGAAAATAATCAGTACAACTACATACTCAGACACAATTACCAGCTAATGTTAGTGATTAGGTTTTCAGGAACGATAACACGGGACCCGGTAACAATCATAGCATGTGACCTTAATGTGTGACAACAATAATTAATTATAGTAATCTATTCTTATCAAATCTAGCACACACATATTATTAAGTAGGTCCACGCAAGCGGGGTTAGCCTCGCGACGCACTCAAGCGCATCAATGTCTAGATTTAAATATTAATATTTATTTATGGAAAAAATTATGATTTGATATGAATACTTGTTTTGAGCACATTTATAATTGCAAATAATATTAATAATGTCCGTGTCCGTGTCGTGTCCGTGTCCGTGTCGTGTCCGTGTCGTGTCCATGTCCGTGTCGTGTCCGTGTCGTGTCCGTGTCCTTGTCGTGTCCGTGTCGTGTCGTGTCCGTGTCGTTTTTGTAAATGCAAATTCAGTGCTATTAGGACCACATACCGAGATTTTCAATGCGATTATGGTGCAGATAACTAAACCAGGACTTTCCCCCAGATCATATTACATTTAACAGTGAAAATAAGTTTTCACTAATTTCAATAATACTTAAATAATCTCCGAACACAGAGAAAGAGGTTAACAAAATATGACAGATTCAAAAATTTTGTACTCTTGAGATTTCCTGAAAATAATCAGTACAACTACATACTCAGACACAATTACCAGCTAATGTTAGTGATTAGGTTTTCAGGAACGATAACACGGGACCCGGTAACAATCATAGCATGTGACCTTAATGTGTGACAACAATAATTAATTACAGTAATCTATTCTTATCAAATCTAGCACACACATATTATTAAGTAGGTCCACGCAAGCGGGGTTAGCCTCGCGACGCACTCAAGCGCATCAATGTCTAGATTTAAATATTAATATTTATTTATGGAAAAAATTATGATTTGATATGAATACTTGTTTTGAGCACATTTATAATTGCAAATAATATTAATAATGTCCGTGTCCGTGTCGTGTCCGTGTTCGTGTCGTGTCCATGTCCGTGTCGTGTCCGTGTCGTGTCCGTGTCGTGTCCGTGTCGTGTCCGTGTCGTGTCGTGTCGTGTCGTGTCCGTGTCGTGTCCGTGTCGTGTCGTGTCGTGTCCGTGTCGTGTCCGTGTCATGTCGTGTCCGTGTCGTGTCCGTGTCCGTGTCGTGTCGTGTCCGTGTCATGTCCGTGTCGTGTCGTGTCCGTGTCGTGTCCGTGTCGTGTCCGTGTCGTGTCGTGTCCGTGTCGTGTCCGTGTCGTGTCCGTGTCGTGTCCGTGTCGTGTCCGTGTCGTGTCGTGTCCGTATCGTGTCGTGTCCGTGTCCTTGTCGTGTCCGTTTCGTGTCGTGTCCGTGTCGTTTTTGTAAATGCAAATTCCGTGCTGTTAGGACCACATACCGAGATTTTTAATGCGATTATGGTGCAGATAACTAAACCAGGACTTTCCCCCAGATTATATTACATTTAACAGTGAAAATAAGTTTTCACTAATTTCAATAATACTTAAATAATCTCCGAACACAGAGAAAGAGGTTAACAAAATATGAGAGATTCAAAAATTTTGTACTCTTGAGATTTCCTGAAAATAATCAGTACAACTACATACTCAGACACAATTACCAGCTAATGTTAGTGATTAGGTTTTCAGGAACGATAACACGGGACCCGGTAACAATCATAGCATGTGACCTTAATGTGTGACAACAATAAATAATTACAGTAATCTATTCTTATCAAATCTAGCACACACATATTATTAAGTAGGTCCACACAAGCGGGGTTAGCCTCGCGACGCACTCAAGCGCATCAATGTCTAGATTTAAATATTAATATTTATTTATGGAAAAAATTATGATTTGATATGAATACTTGTTTTGAGCACATTTATAATTGCAAATAATATTAATAATGTCCGTGTAAGTGTCGTGTCCGTGTCCGTGTCGTGTCTGTGTCCGTGTCGTGTCCGTGTCGTGTCCGTGTCGTGTCCGTGTCGTGTCCTGTCCGTGTCGTGTCCGTGTCGTGTCGTGTCCGTGTCGTGTCCGTGTCGTGTCGTGTCCGTGTCGTGTCCGTGTCGTGTCGTGTCCGTATCGTGTCGTGTCGTGTCCGTGTCCTTGTCGTGTCCGTTTCGTGTCGTGTCCGTGTCGTTTTTGTAAATGCAAATTCCGTGCTGTTAGGACCACATACCGAGATTTTCAATGCGATTATGGTGCAGATAACTAAACCAGGACTTTCCCCCAGATTATATTACATTTAACAGTGAAAATAAGTTTTCACTAATTTCAATAATACTTAAATAATCTCCGAACACAGAGAAAGAGGTTAACAAAATATGAGAGATTCAAAAATTTTGTACTCTTGAGATTTCCTGAAAATAATCAGTACAACTACATACTCAGACACAATTACCAGCTAATGTTAGTGATTAGGTTTTCAGGAACGATAACACGGGACCCGGTAACAATCATAGCATGTGACCTTAATGTGTGACAACAATAAATAATTACAGTAATCTATTCTTATCAAATCTAGCACATACATATTGTTAAGTAGGTCCACGCAAGCGGGGTTAGCCTCGCGACGCACTCAAGCGCATCAATGTCTAGATTTAAAGATAGTAAGGTATTTAATAGCCTAAAAGTCACTACAATATTTATGCGCCATTAAAGTTTTTTTATCTTTTTATTAATTTATGTATTTATTTTTTTGGTAATCCAACAGCGTTACAAAATTATAAATCTAAACAATATTTATAATAATTAGTTTTTCTCGGCCCAAAAACCTCACATATGAACCTAAATAAAAGTTTTAGACGTCACTCGGAATTATGTCAACGCATCTAAATGATACGTGGCGTGGTTTTATAAGTTTGCTAATGACTTATATAGCTCCAACAACATTAACAACTTATCAACATACCTGCGGTTTGCCCTACCTCCAAGTAATCAATTGATAGAGTTTTATTAAAACAATAATGTTACCCACGACATACATATTTATAAATGCTACACGAATTTAATTGAAATTAAATATTTTAGTTGATATTTATTAAGAATAAAGTGATCTCCAAAAAAAATATATCTCCTAATGTTAAATAATTGATACTTTTTATAAAAAATTCATTTACATTATATGATAACAAGGGTTAATATTTCGAAAATTATATGAATATTTTCTCTTATATGATAATGTTATATGACTTTTAAGAAAAAAAAATCAAGTAGTTATTTTGTTGTTTTTTAATTATAGTCTTTACTTTCTGAAAATTGAAAATTCAAAACATATTTCATGTACAAAATTAAGTTTTGCTAGTATTTAATTTTTTTTATAAGTCATTCAGAAAACCATTGCAATAATCTTTGTACACATAAATCTAATATTGATTTTTTTTGCTAACTTTCTGCATTTCATAAAGTTCAAAAAGTTATTGACTATCGAGAGGATTGCTAATTTGTTACTATGATATCTTAAATTCATGTCATGAGTATCTGTATTCCCTCTTATTTCCCTCATTTTATTTAAAAACATGTCTTTAATTAAATATACGCTGTATAATTTAGCTCTTGTTTTTGTGGTCAAATAATAATTAAACTGAGCTCATTGTTGTGAGGATAAGCCTGATTGGATTTTCATAGTTTTGTTTGATTAACATCATATTTGTATCTCTTTATAATGCAGAAATCAAATAAAGCTCGATCAATATCAAATGAAATGGTGACACAACAACATTAATTATAATTATTCTAAACTGTTGCGTTTGTCGAATCACATTTATTAACAAATTATAATTTGTTTTTATTCTAAATTTCTATCTGTTTAAATCTTTGTTTATTTTAAAAAGTTGTGACAATAGAAACAAATCTTAAAATAGAATAAAAAGACCAAGTATATTCATATTCAAATTGTAGAAAACAACCTTTTTTATACTGTTACAATATGTATAATGATGAAGGTAGATGATAATTAAAATATTTTATTGTGAAGGGAGGCTTAGGGTCACTTGACCTTTATACTCGCTAGCCACATGTGCGAAGTCAAGTTGGAAAGGTTGAAGATTTATGCTCGTATTTTGGACAGTCTAATGGTCAACAGAATATTTAAAAAATATGAGCATATATAAATGTTACCTTTGTTTTTTAATTTAAATTTAAAATCTTATTATGATACTTACTATATTTACAGGTGATTTAAACAAACCAATATTTGAAATTTCTATCTTAATCGTCTGATTCTGGTATAACCTATACAGAACGTGAGTATATTACAGTAAAGCGTGAAATAATTATTAAAAATATTTCTATAAATGTAGGTATTGATATTATTTTTAATTATTATTATTTCAAACTATATTAAAAGAGCAACTAGTTGCTATCACAGTCTTAATAGCAAAGTTAAGTTTTAAATCAAGGGTCTACAGAGAGTGCTACGCTTGGTACTATTGGCCTCTCGATGTTCATTGACTAATGGGTAGATAAAACGGAGCTCTACAAACATGACTCTACAACTTGCCCTAACTTATGATTTTTAACACGTTACCTTAGGGTATCTAGCTATCGGGCACCCCCCGACGCGCCGGGAATGCGTAAATGCATTTCCTGACAAAAAAAAAAAAAAAAAAAAAGGGTATCTAGCTCAGCCAGGCTATTATAACTACAAAAGTACAAACACATTGTACTTGTGATACCTGTACCGGAAACTATAATCATATTTAAATTAAATTAAATATTTATCTATATTGTTTTTATTTTCAAATATTTTATGAGCACATGTTAAGTCAGACACTTACATCTCGTCTATCCGTGAACACGATTAATTAAATTATACGCGAGTTTCAATCCGTAAAAATAGTTTAATTTCAAATTTTATGACCTTTTTATCGGTTTTAGTTTAAAATATTTGTATAAACTATAGTGCATTTTGGATACGCTAGGCTCAACAGAGTGGTGTTTGTATTGATACGTCTGTTAAAGTTTTCATAATAAACTTTAGAAGCTGAAGCGAAAGGGAATTCAGTCAAATATTCATGTGGAAGCTCGAATATTTGATTAGCTTTTTTGTTCTATTCGTAACACTAGAGCTATAAAAGTTTGTATTTTTTACCAAGACTTATATAAAAGACCTACTGTAGTACTGTATTCTACTATATGTTAAGAGCAATGTTATCAAGGCACTTGTAGTTGTTATGCCCTTGCCTAAAAGTAAATAAAACAATAAAAATAGTTTTTAAAAATAATACTAGAATATAATAATATAATTTAATAATAGATTAGAAATATAGAATTTTTCCGAGATAATTTCCGTTAGTGATTGCGTAAGTATCGCCGGAAACATAATAGTAATCATAAATTACAGATTTTTAAACATGAAAATAAATTGTATATGTGTGTTTAATTAACTAAATACAGCTACAATAAAATAAGGTTCATTCAACAAAATAAAAAAAATTATAATACTTGAAATAAAAGGTGTCTATGATACACAAATGTCTTTTTTGACAAAACCGTTTTTTTCGATTTCAACTAACCGATAAAAGTTATATGTGCAGTGACTTCATTTGTGAATAAGTCAAGATTTCTTCTTTCATTTATTTGATATCCAACTGGAACCTGATGGAGTGTAAGCACATTTATAAAATAAATAAAGGGTTGCTGTTAGACAATGTAAAATTATATAAATGAATTAAGGCTAAATTAATGTTTAGTTTTTAATACCACTGGATGGATTTATAGGAAAAACAAATCACTAACATCAATCTTTTTAACGTTACGAATCACAACTGAAGTGCTAAAAACGAATTATAGAAGGAAGAAATAAACAAAGAAATATAAGGTCAATTCCAAGTTGAGAGAGATAAAGTAGAATCTATTTATCTAAAAAAGTAGCAGATGGGGAAATAGCGTAATTTTTCGTTAAGGAATTTACTGAACTGTGACAGGATTTTGGTGTTTATACAGGGTTTAATATTTATTATTATTCTGTTATATTATCTTTTAAATAATGACTTTTCGATTAAATTATTTTTCGCAAACAAAAAGTATTAAAAAAAAGTTGTGGATTATAAATAATGTTATTTTTAGTTTCTAATAACGATTTCCAATAGAAATGCTTGTTATAATTCAGGCGATTTTCCCTAGAGACTCATTATTCATAAATTATATGGATCTCAAGCTATCATACAATGAAATAAAGCATTTGGTCTCTTGATAAATCCCATTACGTCTAACACCACAATTATTAATTAATCGAAAGCAGGCAACGCGCAGGAAGATAAGTTTTAATAATTTACGAACATTACATGTGTATTGTAAATGAGATGGATACTATGCCACTGATACGAAAATAAAATTGGTTCTAACTATTGACTTCAACCCTTATAAATGAAGTCAGTACCTTTTTTCTGTTCATTTCACTTGTTACAGCACATTCTATACTTTTGTATTTACAATCGAAAATAATCTTAACCCAATCTAAATATATATCAACCTCTTCGCAGCTTCACTGATGTATGCTATCTAGATGTTACAGAAAAGCAGCTAGACAAGTTAGTAGTTAGTATATAGGGTCACATAGTTGTAATGTCTTATTAATTAACGTACGAGCCCGATTGGGGCCGGTGGTGGTGTGACTGGGAATGTATGTAATGATCGTTGTGTGGGCTTTCTATATACCTGTGTTATTAACCGAAGTGCACCTGTATGTGTTAATGATTATACGTTATCATAACAAGTTATGCTTTAAAGTTCAAATCGTAAATAGAAATAATGCGTGCAATAGATATGCAACAGAAAAAACGGAGTAAGCGTTCAGACGCTTATTCGGTTTTTTCTATGCTATGAATAAAAAAAAATCTTTTTTTATCATGTTCGGTTTCAAACATTCTAAAGTGCTCTAGAATAAGACAAAATATTTTTCTCATCCCAAGTAATCGGTCAATAAGTCGAAGCATCGAGAGATTCGCTGTCGCCAATTTCTTTACTATTCTCTTTCAATATGATAAGTACTACGACTACTACGTACTTAGGTAACTTCTAGATTTAAATGAACTTCGTTTTTTATTCAAATTCTCATACAACATAATAATATTTATTCTCAATTATGTCTTCATAGCTACAACTTTATTATATATTTGACTAGGGATTATATATGAATAAAAAAAGAAATTTTTCTCAATGAAACATAGAAATAGAAAGTTTCTTGCATATCTTAGAGTTTGATCAATTAGCTCTTTGTCTTTTGTAGAAGGAACTCGTAGTGTGCAGTGATTTAGCTTATTTCTTCAACTCCCCACCTCTAAGCACTATATTACTGTGCAATTGTTTTACTTAAAATATATGTAGATAAGTAAAGTACTTTGTGCATTTTTAATTTTAACATATTGCACCAACATTTTGATTTAGTGGAAAAGGGCAAGCGGTTTTAAGTACCTACTTAAGTAAATATTAAATTTAATTAGAAACCAAAATATTTCAATAACATCAGGAGTCCTGTAAGTTTACTTTATTATACGTGTAATAAAAAATGTATGTTCGTACATTTTGTTATTCTGGGTAATAAAGCTTATCATCTTATTATATCAGAGGATCTTTTCATATAACAACTATAAATAACAGTTTTGTATGTGTAATTTGCTTTCATCATAGGAATAAAGAACAATAAGGTCCAAGTAAGAAGCAGTGGAAGAGCAGACTCATCTATAGCAGAATGCAGTGCAACTGTTGCACTGTAAACTGATACACACACATGCAGCACTCGCAGAGTTGACTTTCGCTAAAAGTTTTAATTTAGAAACGGATTGTTTGTTTTACAAATATTAATAAAATGTTTATGCCTATGCCTATGCCTTCAGTCTAGGCAAAAAAAATCATAAAAATTTAATTAAGAACCAAAATTTTTTATTGATCATATTAGTGGTTTCATGAATAAAATTTGATTATTGCAGATTCCCGCGTAAATCAATTACAATAAAAATTTTATTAAATAATACAGTAAATATAAAATGACTCAAATTTAATTAATATGTGTTTAAAATAAGGAACATTCTCTTGCTAAAAGTTATTCAATATGTGGTTCGTTATTGACTTCTAGGACTTCTAGAGAAGTATCTCTTAGAATAGTACATTTCGGGCCAGGTGAAACAAACTTACCCAATTTGCATTTGAGGTTTTCCTGTGAAATGTTACGGTATAAGTTATATAAATTCTGAATGTGTTTTATCTATCCAAAATAAATTATTTTTTTTAAAGTTGTTCATAAATTACAAAGGTTGATATTATATTTTGTTATTATTATAAGAATCTTTGAACTTTACAATAATATTTCTAAAATATAGACAGTTATAGCTAATTATTTATTTGCAAAACGACGACTTGTCCAGACTGCCGTCTGGGTCACGGGTGCCGACGATAACTTTAATGTCGTATTTTTATTATGGTAAAGTTTGTTTACTGTTTGTTTATTGACTTAAAGACAGTTTTAATCTTATAATGTTCCATGATATACGCAAATAATTAAAAATATAAAAACATATAAATAGTATTATTAATGTTAATTTAGATCTTGGCTATATAAACAATTTTTTTTTGTCATTCCTTCTATTCGAAAAGTGTCCGATAGCAACTTTTTAGCGGGTAGAAAATTTTTATGAATTTGGAACACATATATTATACATATGCGGTATGAACATTCACAGATGTCAAACGCAAATTGTATGAGTTACTGGCTGATAAATGTTGACAGCACGGCCGGCGCGGGGAGCCACGCTAATTTAAAAAAAAACAATAGCGCGCAAATGACGTCTCTGTTCTTGTAATCAGTAGGTACATTTTTTCTAATAGAAAGGGTATGAAAAGTAAAGTATATCACTCGAGAGCAAACTGTTTTTCCCTCCGGCGATGTACTTTAATACCATCACTGCCCTAAGGATTCTACGTTAGGATTCTATTCTAGGGTACTTCGTCAATCTAATATTAAATGTGTATTTTAAAATTTGTTACGTGTTCAGTACATGACAACTTAATGACAAAACAGTCTTTTTAAAGAGTTGTCTGTGTTTTATGACACGGTACGGAGAAACTAAGGGATTTCGACGAATTTAAGCATGTTCACAGATAGGTCAACATATAAAATACTTTTACAATTTTTTTTCACAATAAATGCTAATTTCCTATTAAATCAAATAAATATTTTATAGAATTTATACTTCTAACTGCGGAAAATTCTAAAATATTTTAATACACAAATTGTTTAATCTATATATGAGTTTTTAAAGTTTCTTAATTTGTAGTTAATTGGACCGTTTTTAAAACAGGTTTATTTATTTGATATTTTTGTACGGCTTGGTCTTGGTAGCGAATGACCTTAGAGCTCAAAAAAAATCTTTAAGAATAAGGTGAAAAATATTGTATTCTTTATGCAAAAATTTTCATCACCACCCTGACAGGCTCCAAAACTCTATATTGTTCCATATAGGATTTTTTTTTTATTTATTAAATATTTGTTTATTTCAGCCCTGAAAAAAAGTCATATCTAATAATTATTATTTGAAACTTATAAATAAGTACCGTAGTTTGATATCCTGCCAACGGTAATGAAATCGTAGTAAATTAATTAAATTGCGCTGCAACAATCTACGACTTGCTTTTTAAATGTCACCGTGGCTTTGAATTTTACGTAAGTTTTAATGTTACGAATGTTATGTGCAATTATCGTGTCAAAACAATGATTTAAAAAAATTTAATTTTATATATAAGGGTCTTATTTATATATGATATATATTTAAAAAAATATATTAAAATATTATCATATATTATGTTAGTTTGCGGCGATAATTTATATATTTATTAATATGAGTTTTATTGAAAAAAACTTAAAAGTATAAGATACTAAAAGAGTCCAAGGTTATTGTAATATCAAAGATAAGTAACAACTGCCTTAGACTATCTTCAAGTATTATTGGAGGAGCCACTAGTTATGTTAACTCATCCGTAGATTTACTCAAAGATGAGGTCAACTGCAAGCTCTGCGTTGGTAATTAGAGCAAGAAATTACATTTAATTTACCGATAACTGATAAAGATTGGTAGCTTTAATACTTGTCTATACTTCTATGTTAAAAAAAGTTTTCAAGAGTTCCACAATTTTAAAGCCTTTACAATTTTTAGTAACATTTTGAATTGAAATTAATAGTGCATTATATAAATACTATATGAGAATATATCGAAATAACAAGTACCTATACTAAAAATATTATAGTTAATATCAGTTTGTTAACTGTTTAAAATTGATTTTGTTATATGATATACATGATACCGGGCTCAAAGTGACGTCATCCACCAAAAAATATGTTCATCCTTTAAAATACCGATATATAGATAAAAAACGCTTTTTTGACAATAAAATCACACATTTTCTATACCAACCGTATTTCAATCCTCATAAATATAATATATCGTAAAGAAAAATGATTCCATAGTCGCGCATTTATATTCATATATACATTTTATTCAAAAAAAGATATTTTAATAACAAAGTATGTGGAAAAAGATTTTACTACTGATCCTCCATTAGTTTGGGTCCAATGTTTTCTTCTTTAGGTCAATTTCAATTCAACACAATTCAATGGCTGTGAATTAAAGTGACAATTTCGTTGTGCCTCTGTTTAAACAGTCATTAACGAAGTGTCAGTGACAATATGAAGTTTGTTCTGTATAATAGACAGGCGGATAAAAATTTTGCGAGGTGGTGAGAGCTTGTCATTTAATACCGGGTATATATTTGAAGTAATTTAAGCTTTAGTAACTTTCCTGCTACTAGAGAGTAGTGCTTCACGTCGGGTCAAACTCTCATATATGGGTTGTATCACACCAGTATTACCTTCTACTATTTGACCACATACAACACAGAGTTGTTTTGGTTGTCGGTAACCTCGTGTTCTGTGAAAGGTTAGACACTTTGACATTTCGTAGGAACATCGCAGCTTTATCCGTTTAGTTAAATTTCCTTTTATATATTAAAAATATATTATATAAGTCCATTAGTTAATAAATTAAAAATCTTCAGTTCTAGAATGCGTGCGTGCGCTCAAATTCTCATAAGGCTTTAATTTCAGTATCGTTCATTAACCTTCTTTTAGATCCAGTAACCTAACAAATAGAAAACAATATATAATCATATTATATAGCAAATATAATATGACAAAATAATGTTTATATATTGATTATTATCGGTATTATATTTGTCATAAAACTATATAAAATTAATGAAAAATTAAATACTGTATGGATAAATGAATTAATAATAACTACTTCATCCTGACAATTAAATATAAATACAGATATGCAATTGCTTGTAAATGTTCTGTAATATTAATAATTATAATAAACATAATATTTAAAATACTAAACAGTAATAACCACCGACATTTAATAGACCCGTATCAAAAACCTATAAACGAATCAAAATATATTCAAATTATGTTCAAAAGAGAACTAAGGAGAAAGAAAAGAGAATGCGGAAAAAAAATGTAACCAAGATAATTAATGTCATTACAAAAATGGCAAAGGAGAAAATAATAAATGCTATATATTATTTGTATTTTAAAAATATTTAAATATACATTTTTGAGTTATTTGTAAATTGAATCGTTAGGACTAAGTATAGTTATTTAAATTATCATTGCTTTTTTTTCTTTGTAACTTTTTTATTTACTTAAAAAGATTAGAAATGTCCAACTTTTGCGAGTCCAGTAAGAGAAACCATATGAATTAGAAAGTTAGGCCACTTAAAGTTGTTATGTATAAATATTAACATTTATAAAATATATTTTATTTCAATAATTCAATAAACTATTTTAGTATAATACAACAGTCTTAACCTTAAATGGCTGCAGAATAACTGAAACTATATTTGAGTGTATTCACAGTCAAAATGCAACTTCGAAAACCGCAGCTGTACGTCTACTGCGATTGTTCAACATTTAAACATTAGCAGGAGGAAATGTAGGTAATATTTCTCATTATGACATTGAAATCTACTATGTATTAAATTATTATTTGTCTACAGATAGCGAATAAATTATTCTCCTTTTGTACAAGAGAAATATTAATATTCACTGGGTTATAACTTTTTTATTTCGTCACCTTTAGTGCACGGTAATTGAATAAATACTCAAACAGTTCAATTACTCAATTCAATTACTTTATACAGTTAAATAAAAATTGAATTATCAAGTAGATTCTGCAATCCCTCACTGGTTATATAAACTGCATATTCTCATAACAAATAATTCGTGAGAAACTTTCATATGAATATGTTTGATACAAGTCAAGAATTATCTAAAATTCTATATTTTAGTTATAACCACGATCTATAAAATAAGAGATAAAAAAAAAACTGGAGATTTATTTTTTGCTTTTAATATAATTTTATTTTGGAAATTATTGTATATATGAAATAATTGTGCCAAGTTCAGCAACTTACAATTGTGTTTCCCTTGGGTTCGGTTTTAAAACTTTATATGGAGTGGTTTTTTCTTTGTCTTTATAACTTGTTTTCATATAAAAAATATTCTTTAATAATAGATATTAAAATTATTATTAAAAAAGTTTTAGCAGACTGGCTACATCATTTAAATTGTATAATTTAAGATAGTTAGGAAGTAAAATAGTTAGGAAAATTTTACTTCTTAACAAAGCAACAATACAATAGATAGGAAATAGACGCGGAATCGGTAAAAACATAAGGTCGTTAGTTACAGTCCTCATTTAGTTAACGTATTACCATTCTATTTTAATTTAAAATTGTTACCATGTATTATTAAACGTTAAAACATATTAGAGTAACCTTACCTAAAGAGTAGTCTACACATGCAAATGTCGGTAGCCTTTTGCTCTTTTTTAATTGCCTCAATTGAGGGGCGACCTATTTTGCCTTCCCCCGGGCGGCTAAGACTGACGCTACGCCACTGATGAGAAAAATTAAACATTTATTTTGAAACCTATAATTATTTAGAGGCTCCCGGAAGTAATGTTGATCTTTTATACATTTAGTTTTATTTTCTGTGTTTATTAATTTCTGTTATAGTGCTCTTGGTACATAAATAAATCAAAATAATAAATTATTATTAAATAACAATAATGATGTACTAAATAAAAGGACGCAATAAAGGACGCTTTTACACCATTTATGTTCATTCCACAGCCTTACTTCATCGACATAATGCTGTTAGAATAATATGCGAGGAAGTGACTAATAACATTTAATTAAATGCTTATTCACCATCCCTGCGAAACTATGTAATGTACATTACATTGTATAAATATATATTTATGTTGTTACTAATTAAAAAAAAGTAAGTAGTGATTATTAAGAGTTAAATTTGTTTAACATACTATTAAATCTTATATTCTTATCAACAATAATAGAGTGAAGCTCTCTATGAGAGACTTTTCTGCGTCCTTTGTGCAAGCATCAAACAACGGTATATCCGAAAATTTCCAAATTTTGCACACCGATAGACATCAGTCTGATGGTGGTTTTTAAAAAAAATTCAAATATTCGATGTCGTTATATAATAATCATGGAAAAACTAATATCCCATAGATTTCACTGACTGACTGCTTGAAATCGTCTTAGCGCGACGTCACGTGAGCCTTCCAATACTGGTTTCACATCGTCTTTAAGAGGCAGCTTAACCCTATCCACTCCAATGTCGAGTGTCACTCGACACTGATTTTGTGCCACTAACTCCACTGTCGAGTGATACTCGACATGGTGTAATACCTGTTTTTGCCGAAAATTTTAAAACAGGAGGGATTTTTGTTACTAATATATTTGAATCACGAATGAATGAAACATATTCTAGATTCGTAAGATACTATGATTCGACTAAATTTTATCGATGCTACATAATAAAACTAGTTGTATTCGCACCGTTATATGTTCGCGTCGTAAACAACTTATCTCTGTGCATCATCGTGTTTGTTTTCATGCAAAGACCTGTAATGTCATGTATGGTGTGAACTTTCCTGGCGGTTACGACTGTGACTGAATCAATTACTTGTGGGGCACGGACGGTTCCAACCGAAAAATAAAAGGGGGGAGAAAAGAAACATGCTATTTTTGCAAAACATGTGAGACAAAACCTTCGCTTCATCCTGGGATTTGTTTCGAAAAATACCATACCAAAAGGGATTATAAAGATTAAAATGTAGGATTTCAATATAGTATCATGTAATTACTCATAAAATAAAGTTTATTAAATAAGAAAAATTCGTTTTTTTTTACAAAATACACAAAAAACACTAAAAATAAAAAACGTAATTTTAGCGTGGAGCTGGTGGAATAAAAACAAAAACAGCTTTGGAGTGGAAAGGGTTAACTCCATACCAACCTATAGAATCACGATAATAATTGGTAACAAAGAGACGTTCAGAAGCCAACTCGTCCGGTGTAAGAAAAGCGCAAGGAACGCGGTCACCCTACCAGAAACGTTCAACAATTTTAGTCAACTCATTTGATGTCGACGAAAATTTTAATAACGATAAAGAAATGAATGATCTTCGGAACAAAACCAACACTTAGGATTATTATGTTTAATTTGAGATTTAGGGCTTTGTTGATCTGATCTATAAACGTAACAAAGCATGAGATACGCTTGAACGTTTTATATAATTAGATGAAGTCTTTGAATTTTCTTTTATGGCATAAGCCTTTGTATTAGACAATTCACTAAAATGAGTATCCCTAAGAAACGCTTCACATTTCGAATGTATAAATTATTTTAATTGTAAATATTGAGGTAATTCCGAATCATAAATTTTTCTTCGAAATCGCGACGCAACTTGGGTTCTAATTTAGAAAGAATAAGTTAACGATAATAAATTCCCATTGTTCAACCGATAAATTCAATTTCCGTATAAAACTTAATTTCTCATCTAAAGAACGACGAAACTCGTTTATATTTTGACTTTTGAAAGTGATTTAATTAATCCTTCCAACAAGTAAAAGCTAGTTCTCTCCTTATTTGATAACACGCAACCAAAGCCGCGTACGCATCTGAGTAATATACACCGCGACACTGCGACAGACTACACTCGGATAACAGATAACAATGAAACCAAGTAATGAAACTTCTCAATACTGGTTAGGGATTGACAATTATGAATATGCATTGAACGTATCTATAAATTCAGGCCACTTTTTAATGCTTTCTGAAAACAAGCGTAACTTCAGCAATCTGACGCGAGATAAACCAGATGTATTATTAAAATCAGATAACGAAATATTCATAGTTTCAGTAAAATTTAAATTTATTTTATAACGGTGTATCGCCTTAACTTGAAAATATAAATCATCGAAACGACTGCGTATGGCATTATCGTCATTAACATCGTTTTTTTTTAAAAGAATTAAAATTGAATAATGCGAGTCCTCAAAGTCGGATACAATTTTCTTAATTATTATTATCTGTTCGCAATATGAAAAGAAAAGATCGCATTGACCTTCATCGCTTCTCACTACCTTACCTACTTCTAAAGCCTTTGACATAGGATTTATAGAGATTTATCGTTTTCGACGTAAAGTAGGTAAATATCGTGAACAGTTTAATTCTGCATAGTTAGACTAAGATTTACTTGCAGAACTTAACTTACGAATAGTACGCTTCGGATTAAACGACATTCTTAAAAACAACAAATACATTAACAATAAGACAACTGCTAATGAGTGTTTAACGATAACGAAGTAAACAAATATATACCTATAAATATAAATACCATATAGTAGGCAGTGCGCCGAAAATCGTTGCTCGAGTAGAATGAGTCACGCTCGATGTCCCGACTCCCGGTATTACGCAACTAATTTGAGTTGTAGGAAGCCTACAAGTCTTAATTTAAATAGATAATTGAATGTATGGTTCTCAATTATTTATGTTAAAAATAATCAAGTCGATTTATGTTGTAATAATAGCGAATTTTTCAGCCAATAATATGACATTTAAATCAATAAACATTACAGGTAAATTCTGTTTCTAAATATAGAGCTATATTTAAAGAAAAACAATATATGAAACACCGATACAGGGTTAAGATTATTTTATACATATATTGTTAGATGTAGGATGGTGAGTTAATGAATTAATATATTATATTTTCACAGTCGCTAAATACATATAAACACTGATTAATTGTTTTAAGATTGTTTATATGTGATCTGTGAGCATGTAATAAATATATTTACGCATACTAGTTTATGCTGCAAACGTGTAGGTTAATGATTAATATTTGGAAATAGTAATAACTCCAAGCTTTATTGAAATATAATAGAATAGTATACACACTTTCGTAATTAACAACGAATAAGACTTACCTGCTAGAATGAAAAGAATGATGGTATATAGATAATGAATATTATTGAGTGATGAATTCTACCGAATGAAGTTGAATATTATAGTGTATAATGAACTTTGATTAAATGTGTTTTCTGAATGAAAAATGAAAGAATGAATTTCAATTTAAATATTATCTACTTACATATTTTAGAAAACTAAATATTAATATGATACTATCGAAAATAATGAAATGATACCTTATATATATTTAAGTATGTTCAGTTAATTAAATAGATAAAATATAAAATACATTAAAAATATTGTTAAATATTGAAAACGTAAAATATTGAAAATTCATAGAAAATCGCAACTATATATTCGAATTTTAAATAAGATGCACAATGAAGCTATGGAGCACTTTCCCGGGTTTCGCCACCAAAAAAATGTAACGAAGCGAACAAGCCGAAATGGCCCGTCAGTGTCACTCTGGGTCAGAACACGAATTTAATAGAAGTTACGCCGTTGGAAAACGATAAGATCGAGATTAATTATACGCTTTGGTCTGAACAGCAACAAGTACTTACAGCTAAGGCTCATGGCTATCCAGACCCGAAGACCTTCAATGTCTTTTACCTTCGTTCAAGGGGTAGGGGGCACGGTAGCGCTAGTTCTCATATAGCAGGATATCACTTCCATACACTTACACTACATACACTACACATACACTACAGTTTTAATTATTTAGCAGCAGACGATGGAATCGCTCGCGCGGCGTCGCGATCACTATTTTCGAATGAGGTCCCCGCCAATCACCCATACTGTATGCTTCTTTCGAGCCCTGCTATTAGTCAAACCACCAACGTTGGTCGCGATATTTAAATTACGAATTCGTTTGGAAATTTATTTATAAATTTAATATATAATTTCAAATTAAATATAATTTGCGAATTGCGCAAAGGAATAAAAAACTACTCATTTTAGAAAAACTCCGAATCCGTTAAATGTTTAATTGTCAAACATGAATATTATTTGTTGTAATTTCTATTGAAATGATAACAATTTTTAACACAGATGGCGCAGAATTATTTTAATTGATTAAAATTTATTTTGAATTTATTTTAGATAATATTTATTGTAAGATGAATCAGTACTTCCATAACGAAACAATGAACTGATATAAACATAGTAGGTAATTATCAATAAATTTGTATTTTAAGCAAAGTATTAATGTGATTTTTGTTACATTATTTTGTTGAAAATCCGGACTTCTCATTGTTTATATAAACAAATTGTCTCGTTTATATCCATCATTACAATAATCTAATTACTACGAATTATTTTAAGAACATATAAAATTTCACTTCTATAATAATGTGAATGTTTTAGTTATATATTCTTATTTTTAATGTGTGTCAACTTAAAGACATAAATTAATTAGTTATCTGTTGACATTTCATTAAAAATACATAATTGGTCTGTGTCGTTTCTTAATATTTTAAGAATTGAATATTGCCAGCTTTAGGATACATATAATTTCCTTAAAATGAATTTGAAAGAATATATGTTATTTTGTATGTCATTGCGAGTGTTTTAGTTAATTTAAAAATTGTTTTTTTTATATCACACTAAATGAATATTATTTGAGAAAGCCTGTCATTTATTTCAGAACTATAGATACAGTTTTTGTTGTTTAATTGATATATATTTTTTTAACTATTAATATTCAAATTTGTATATATATAATTTTTTTTTTACTTATTAGAATAAAGGAATGTGCAGTGTCCGTATAAACTCTTGAGAGATTTAGGACACCAAAAAATATTAAAACTAATGTATCAATTTATGTAATTTAATAAATAAAAGAAATAAAAAAAATTGATAACGTATCGTTGTAAAATCAACTTAATACATTTGTTTGTTTTCAAAAAGACTCAGTCAATTTATAAAATTATTGGAATAATTATTTCCAATTTACCTACATTTGGTTTGACGGATTATGTGTCTAGCAATACCAATTACTTATTTGCATATGTTGATTTCATTTTCGTGACCTTGTCGTGTCTTCGGAAACATTTCCGAATTTCATTTTTATAATTAGACTTCGGTGTGTTATCTATTAATTATTGTACTTATTTTCACTTTTAAAGCGGTGAATCTTATAATTATTTGTTTAATTGCAGGGGTTGTTAATTATTATGAAATAAATATAATTCTTTTTGACGGCATTTCCCGGATATGTTTAAAGTTCGTCGGAACAATAATTAGTAAGTAATTTGATTCCTTTTTTATAAATTAGTTTTGAGGCTTCTAGGCTCTGTTCAGTGTATGTCCTGTTTTGACTTTTGAAGTCGACATGGGCTCGTGGTTTAACGTAATAAAATTTTAATTTATTTAGTGTACTTTTAGAATTAAATAAATTTAAAAATAATCTTTAAAAGAAACGTCAACGAGTATTTACCTGAAGTAACCCACCGCTGAATGTAGCTGGCACATATTTCTTTTGTATTGTCAAATATTGTAAATTACTGTTATTAATAGTTCAATTTATATTAATAATAATTTTTATTTTTATCCATTACTACGATTTTCATTTATTTAATGAATACTTTTTGATTACTAAAAATATTTTTCCATTGCAGGTCACTAATGAGCACCATATCTGTTATTGCTTAGCATTAGCAAATTACTGTTGGAGATCCCAGTGTTTGCCAGATACAGTGTGAATTCACCATTCTAAGAATATGTTTTATTATTTGTGTACAAATAAAGAAAGTGATTCATCTATAATGTTATTAATGAATGGATAATTTCAAAAAGGGTATGTAAATTAGAGCTGTAACAAATTAGAGTAATTTTTGTAACTACCAGTGTATATATATATATAAACTTTAAATTAGTAATAAACTTTAAAAACATGTTTAATTTATGTTTAAATTAAAGTTAATTAAGTTGAGTATTTTACAATATAATATACTTAAAATTAGAATATATTTATATTAAATTACAATATTATAATATTGAAATTGATTTAAAACAATTACATATTTTACATGTATTCAATATATATTTTCCAATTTGATAGCAGTGTTTAAGTACATCATTTTTTTTTTCTTATTATTACTAATTGGATAAAAATATTGAAATCCTTAAAACTTTTTTTTTACAGGAATGTACTTTTACTTTTCTTTCACTCATAATGAAAATCAAGTGGGAAAAGAAAGGCCAGTTGTCAGACTTGTTGAAACTTGTTGCCATGTTTAGAAAATGCAATCTGATTTATAATCAGCAAAATAATCTACAGATTACATAATATTATAATTTGGTGATACCTTGTTTTAATTTTCTGAATAGATGATACATAGCCTTGGATAAAATTATTAAATATGGAACGAAAAAATATCATTTTGAATTAAATAAATATATTTTTAATGCATTTAATCTAGATAGGGGTTTCAGATATGCCTTGCCTTTACTAAGTAATTGCAGTTTTACATACACTGGAGGTTAAAATATAAAGCTGTTTTCAATAGATTGTTGTTTGAAGGCTTTGTTGATTGAATGTCAATTGAAATTAAAAAAATTCAAAATTTATACAAAATATTATTTTAATGCAGCGAGCAAATATTTAATGACTGGTTTCAAAGTGGTTATAGATATGTTTCATCGACTCATAATGAGCACTGTGAGACTTTGAAATCTACCTATAATTTATACAAATATGTACATATATAAATAAAACATTGTAGACATGTAGCCATTTGTAGTATTAAATATAAAGGTTAAAAACGAATAAGATGTATTTTTGTAATACTAGTGATTACTATTGCCTGTACATTTTCTTCGTTCTTTAAAATGACGAATTAAATGTAATTTTTAATTTAATATATAAAAAAATTAAGTACTTGCCCTTTATTTTCTGCAAGCAAATTAATTTTAAGACTATTCTTAACTAAAATTTATACGAGTCTGAATAAAACCTTAATTTTTTTTTTAGTTTGACGCAATTGTACGAGACAAATAAAAACTTTAACCGCATGCGCAATGTTATTGTTTTTATTGTTTTTGCCTGTAAGAAGTCTAAAATTAATTATTAAAAGTTTCATACACTATGTACCAGTATTTCCTTTATAAACTATAGATATTTTGAAACACAGGTCCCCAACATACAAGATGGCTAAACCACAATAGAGCTCTCACTGGAAGATAGAGGATGTTGTGAAGCAACATAGAGGCTACTTTTGTATACTATAACTCCCGTAGGGTCGGGATTTACGTTTGAAAAACTCTGACAGATTTTTAAGCGGGCAAATCTGCGGGTACAGTAATTTTATATTTTTTTTACTAACACGCCAATGTACCTCCATCTTTTTTCAATTATATATAGAAGCTAATGATATTATAAATGAAAGATATGCTACGTTAATACTGAGCGGCGATCAGAATCATTGCCTCGTAATTAAAAAAATTTAGCAAGTTAAAATTTTTAATGAATGTGAATCGTCATAGATAATTCAGAAAGAGATAGATGTTCTTAGCATGTTGCGCTTGAAGTTAATTGTCTTTGTCACGCTACAGTTGAAATTATATCCTGTATCCTTATCTATGTATCATGTTAAAATTTTAAAAATAAAGTTATATTTATTGATATTAATATTTAACCTTCGACTTAATAATGATAGAGCAATTTTTGAAATAAAATTAAAATTGATTTATTAAGTTTTTAATATAAGTCGTGTTAGAAATAAAAAATTTACAGCTCAAAAATTTTTTGGAGTCGAATAATGTATATATATTTTTGTAATGTAGTGCCTAAAGCCATTTTTTACTAGTAAAAAAAATATTTTTCTATTCTTAACCAAAATAATATAGAAAAAGAAATAAGATTTGTACCCATAATTTTATCACATCTTGTTTTAAGAACACGCTTTACTCCTCTGAATGAAAATGCCATGTATTTTTAGTTATGAATAACTTTAAAATTGAGAGAATAGAAGAGAAGGGGAGAAGAGGTCGTTGAAAATATTTTTGTGATACAAGATACATTTCTATTGTTACCGCATATGATGACTAGTAATATGCAAACAAAATCTAATGCACTTTAAACTTTTAGACAAAACTGCGTAATTGATAAGTTTTCTTATTCAGCTAAACATGCGCTCTAATTAATCTCTCAAATTTTTTTAATCTACTTATTCATGGAGTTTCTTGCTTTCTTAGTAGTTCCTATCCAGAAACTTATTCTTTGGAGACATGCAACTGTAATTAGTCGTGAAGTTCCATAATATGACTATAGAAAACTTTTGCCTTACTTGAAAAGGGTCAGTAATTCAATTTCTATAATGTTTTATATAAAGAGCCACAATTTTTGTAAATTAATTTTGACACTACGGGATGAACCCAACAACGTATCACAACAAGTATTCAAAAGCGACATATAAAATAACTTCCTTCCTGTTGGCATTTTTCGTCATAGTAACATATTTTTCCTTGATTATTTTATTAAAAGTTTTTGTATTGAATTCTAGGTATTTTGGTATTTTATTAAGCATAGCAAAATATACTATTTACGTGTCATTTTAATAAAATTATTTTTATTATACTAATTTATTTTGGATTCCATAGCCGCCAGTAATTAAATACTCTAAACATTAATTTGTATTTTTATTTACTAAATCATGTATTTTAGAAATACCCACATTGTTATACTCACACTTGTAATGTTTGACGTTGTGTGTGTGCTATAGAAGTGAGGGTTTGATTATGTAAAGTATGAAAACGAAACGTAAGTGTCGAAGATGTCGCTTAGCAACAGTGAACACATTGTGGAGTGAAATACTGAGTCTAAATGGTGACGACCCTATCGCTCCGCCATAGCGGTTTCCAACATATATAACGTATATTTTGATTTTAGGGTCGTGCTTTAAATTGTTTCATTTGGATTATTTGTTCATGTATCATGTAAGTAAATACGGTATTATATTTTACATGTGTTTTATTAATATTCATTTCATGTCAGCATTATCTTTTACGACTATACACTCGATATACATCGCTGACGGAATCCTTATGCTTTTTAAACTTAAAAACATTTGATATTATAAATTTAATAGTGACATTCAAGTATTTTACTAGTTATATTAGTGAATAAAAACAGTTTTTTTTTCCAGCATAAAGCTTACAGTCGACATTCAAAACCACGGACGGAATTACAATCACAAAAACATTGCACTGAAGCAAGTTAGAGCGGTGGAGTTTTTCCTCTAACTAGCTTATAAATTTGTATTGTTACTTGCTTCTGACTACCTTATCTTCTTAACGCACAGTTATCCTTCCATTAGTAAGGCCTTATTCGTTTCCTAAATCATGTTTCAATAATTTATGATTAAGCTATATTTTCAACGAACGAAATTATAGTTACAATGATTAACATATATTTTAATAATTACACATATTGATAATATTTTTATATCATAACCAAACCTAGTGCCTATTTATAACCCAGTAGTTTTTTATACATATCACTGTGTTAATTTTCAAGTCTAATCCAAAGTAGGTACTTGATTAAAAAAACATTTCTATTACTATTTCATTTAAAATTATAGTTGTCGCCTTTTTTGTAGCTGCTACGCCACATTTATGATTTAAATTTTGCAGCGTGAGTGTGACCGTTCACAACAGATGGTTTTAAAATTTTTTATAACAATGTGGTAAAATACAGCTTCTATTGTTGTGACGTCATGCGTAACGCTTGTACTGCCAAACCTACTATTACATTGTATTTAAACGACGAGCCTGTTCGTAAAAATATCTGTATTTACTTTTTCACCTATTTTCACTTATTTGATATTAATACCATTTCAATGGTGATGTATATTGTATTTTTCATCTTTCTCTCACAGTGAACATATCTCTATCATTTTAGATTCCTGTGTGGTGATAGTATCCAAAAAACGGCATGAAAGACTTTAGTACTTATTTAGAGTGTTGTAATTTTAGATTTTCAGTTTTTTTTTATATTGCAAACCTCATTATGTTATTGATTACGATTATGATTATTACGATAATGTGGATTACGATTTAAGAAAAAAAACTAAATGCCATCTTTAATTAATAGGTTAATTTTAATAGGAACTCAAACGAAAACATTCAAAACAGTTAAATGAAACTGAATCTGATTATAGTTTTAGTAATAATACACACTTGGATTTGTTTATTATTTTGAAAAAAATAAATTTATTTATCTGAATTGAATACAGGCACTATGTTTAGCTACTATAATATTTTAGAGATAATATATTGATCAACTCAACTAACTACGTCTATACATACATGCCTTAAGTGACTCTGAAAAGATACCTAAATCGAATAGCGACTCAAAAAAAGCTTTTCAGTTCAGAGAACAAAAGTGTTGAAATGGTTTCAAGTGTTTTTTTTCAAGCTTTTATTTCTTATGTGTTATAGAGCTCGCGAAATATAGATACCTACATATGTACTAGATTATATATTCTTCATTAGAACCTATTTCACCATTTATATAAATAAATTCAGTATGAAGTATGTAATTTGACACTGTCAAAACAGAGTCTTAAGTCTCGTCACGGAAGCATTATTTTTTGTTTCTCCTAATAAAAAAAATTTATTAAACAGTTAACCTTAATTACCATAACATTCACGTTTGTTATATAATATATTATAACAATGTGTGAGAGCTTGGTACACATAAAAGTAACATTTCTCTTATAATACTTTCTGAACTTCATATGAACAGGGAGAGCAATATTCGCAAATATAGACTACAGAGAAGTTAGCTGATTGCTTACTATTCTGTCTTAATATCATTTCATGAGTACCTCTGTGTTCCCTCTGAAAGCAGTTTATTAAGTTAAACATATCCCGAACCTTAATACTTGTGTGGGTAAATAATAATTAAACTTAGCTCATTGTTGTAATGTTATTGGAAACCTGATTGGATTATCATAGTTTGTCTTGAATACACATTTGTAGGACCTAGTTTAAAATTTATAAAATTGAATACAGCTGGCTGAATACCAAATAAATAGTGCATAATAAAACACTAATAATATTTTATGCACTGTTTATTAGTAAAAGAATTTCTTTCACTATGTTCGTATCCATTTTCAATGGACCCTCAACCACAAGTAGCTAGTTTTGATGAAAAACTTTACTGTCTATCCAACACTCACATATGTTGTAATTATTAATTGTTATTTCATGTTTGCCGCCAAAAGGAATGCCAAGTTACTAAAACTTGAACATATATGAGAGTTAGTAAAACTTAAACATTGGTTCAGATACTAAATGTTTATGTTTTTGTCACCCATTTTTATATCATAATAATCTGTATTTTTTTTGTGATCCTAAAGGAATTTATGTTATTATTATTTATTGTTATATTAATTCCATCTCTTTATAAATTTGTGACACAACTCACTGAGTATATAATATCATACAGTACGATTACATTTTAATTTTATTTTTATAATCAATTTAAAACATTTAAAAATGTTGGGTGGGATTTTTTAAATTTTTTTTTTATTCTCTAGCTAAAGACATATTACTTTAAATAAATAAAACTCTGTTTAACTTTAAATGGAAATTAAAGTTCAAATTAAAAGCAGTTTAACATTAATATAAAATATAAAACATCTTATTTACTTAAAATGTTATATACTTTAATAAAATACATAATTATAAAGTTTATCTTAGGGTCACTTGACTTTTATTCTCCATAGACTCATGTGTATTTGGTAGGAAAGGTTGAAGAGTTATGCTCGTAGCCATGTATACATTGATAGACGGATTATGTTTGTTTTTAAATTAATATTAAAATAAAGTATAGTGTGAAAAATTTTGTTATCAAGTTTTCTTAATAGCCCATTAGGTTTAAAATGAAGGGTCTACGTAGAAAGCTACGCTTGGTTTGAATAGCCTCTCGAAGCGTCCATTAAGCAATAGTTTACCTTATGGCATCTGGTGCAGTCAGGCTGTTTTAAATAGATAAGTTCATCATTGCACATACGACTGTACGACCTGTACTGAAATTAAGATTAAATTTTAATAATATGTATATTGATTTAATGTTTTATTTTATGATTGATTTTTTATAATAAGATATACCGATTTTGATGGCAAAAAATATTCAAATGTAAACCAGAGGGGCTAGCCATGTCACAAACATATTAAAGCGAAATTATTTCTAAGATAGTTATCATACTAGCGATAACAAATAATTGTTATCGCTATTTCTAATAAAGAAATTTAAATATTTCTATAAAGAAATAGCACAATTTTTAGCAATAATCACACAACCATAGCTGTCGACAATTCTAAGTATTATATGGAAAGAACATAAAAATTAGTCTATGGTGAGCATTCCCCAGTACGTCAATTTCAATATGATTTTATATACTTCGCGGTTAAAAGTTAAAAGTTTTTTTTTATTTATCAATGATTTGTTTCTGTCAAGTATCCTTTAGGTAAATACAACATATAATGAATATGGTGTGATAAATGTTAATTATGTTGACTTTGTTGGTTTACTTTGGACCTGTGATTTCGTGCCTAACTAGAACAATTTTGCGACTTTATTAAAGTTTATGGAAAGGTACGTAAATTAATATATTTTCTAATAACATCAGACATAGAAATCTTATTCGTTTTATTAACTTCTTTACATAGTCAGAAACGAAATAAAAACAATGACGTCTTACCCAACTTTGCACTTTCGCTTAACAAATATTCTCTTTTTCTAAAGTTGTGTTTTTCCGTGTTCCAGCCATGGTGTCTTGGTGACGTAACAAGGCCCCAGCAAGGATGAGGCTGAGTAAAGGCTGACCACCCGTCGTATGAGTTAGAAACATCCTTATGTTAAGGAGTTGTAAAGTCCAAAGAAGAATGACAAAAAGTGAGTTGTAAAGTCTATAGAAGAATGATAAAAAGTGATATTATATATCTTTATCACTAAAATGTACAGGAACGACTGATGTTATAATGAACATAAAAAAACTATTAAAGAAAAAAGAAAATACAAATGATTTTATAATAATAAATCATAACTAGCTTAGTTATATTCATGTAACACATTGTACTAATTAATAATTTTTAATAAATAAATTTATCTAAAATATATTTAAATATATTTCTAAGTTTTTTTTTGAAAAATAGTATACATAATTTTTTTTTAATATATGTATTTAGAATAATTGACTTAAGGCTAAACATAGATCGAACAGGAGATTAAATTTACTGTCTGGACAGTCTGGAAGGCCGAAAAAAAAAAAGGTCTTTACAAACTTAGGAAGACGTATGGCTACTGGTGGTGGTACAAACAGCAAGTGAAAAATAACTGCTACAAAAGAAAGGCTACTTATTATTTAGGGACATGATATATTTGTTGGTGATGATATGATTGAGGAAGTAGGGTTTGATGTATGTTTGGTGTATGTTATAGATTTTCACAGGAACAATTGTCAAGAGCCCACAACCCAAAACTATCTATATATACATATATATATTTTGGGATCAAGATTCAGTAGTAATAGAATTGCTGATTGTTATATATATAATATAATATTTGATTGCTATATATATATAGTAACATGAGACATTTATTTTACAATAAATGCTCTCTTTATAATTTCTCAAACATTTTAGTTTATGTAGGAAATAAAAATATTGAACTTTTTAAGACTATACTTAGACATCAATAAAAATAAAAAAGTTACAAATTCATCAAAATTTTGTAATCTGAATTTGTTAAACAATTAAAATTTCATAAATTATAACAAAATTTTATTACATCTTTAATTATATATTTATTTAGCATATTGCTCAGTTTCTAATAACGTCCCTTTGAATCCCTGTGGCAATGCAATAATTGATTCTGATGATGGTAAGCGACTTTTTACTGAAATATGGTGTAATACATGCCATGCTTATTTTATTAGCTACATGAGGGTAGTAGTAAAAGTGCAATGTTCTATACTTAAGCAGATATCAACACTTTTTAAGTATATCAAAATACTGTTCAGTTCAAGTAGATACTTACATATGCTTTTGAATGAATACATATTTTCTTGAACTTGCAAGCTGCATTGAGAATCGGAGTCATCAGCCAAGGTTGTTGTAGATATCCCAGTAATCTAAAATATATTTAAATTACAAATCAACAAATATATTTATATTATATTTAAAACCTTTATTCAAGTTAAACTTAACCAATAAAAATACAAGTTCATTATTTAGATGATGATTCTTTCAAGTATGACTCAGCTTTACTAATTTAATGTTTTTATAATGTGAAAGTGATTGTGACAGATCTGCAGATAAGTATATTTGTAGAAAATATTATGAGACTAATGAAAAAATGAATTATTAGCATTAAGTATTGGAATTTAAACATTTAGGGAATAATAACCCATCCTATGGTAAAATAAATGCTCATCATGACTGGGCTTTACAATAGCGATATAAATTAAAATTGTTTAATTAATTATACAAAGTATTTTAAAAATATATTATTATACATCTACTAACTATTTTAGTAATCAATGTTTTCCTAAATTACTTAATATTCAAGAATAAGGATATTGTTTGACTCTGATATAACTTTAAAACTAAAGTTGGGACATTCATTAGAAAACTACTGTTTAGAGTGGTCGTATCTGAAAATAAAGTTAATATTAAATGAAGTTGTAGTTATTATCTACAAAGAAAAGTGTATATATGGAATTTTGATGTCAGTTTCATAGCCTGTACTCGATATGGTGAACTGGAATATACCGATATCTATTTCCCATACATTTTTAGTGTTTTCTAAAAACGATAAGTACTATAGAAAGGCAAGTTTACTAAACCCTTAGTGACGTATAATTTATAACTGTGAAATCATTTTCATTATCTCATATTAATTGTAGTTATTCTGAAATACCGATTCTATTTTCGTGATATGATTTAGATCGAGTGATTTGAACTTCTTGATTCAATACTTGAACGATTATTGTTTGCTGACTGAAGCAATTAATGTTTGTGTGACCTTAAATAGAAACTTTATGAAACGATTAATAGTTATACGGATACAATCTAATATGACATAGTATATAAACTAGATAAAAGTGAGTTAATTCTTTTCTGATTTTTACTATACTGCAATAATTCAGTTTTTCAGTATCTTTAAAAATATTAGAAAATAGGATATTTTACCATATTCAAATATGCTTCATAAATATTAAATTTTAGCCTTGTACTAAATGCGGTTACTAGAAATTATAAAACAGCAATATTGCTTTTGGTAGAAATTTGGATTGAAGCCAAGTACAGGCTATTTACATTTATAAAATATATATGAATTAAAAAAAATACATCTTTTTTTATCAGTTAATTAAAAAAAATACATCTTTTATCAGTTGGACCATCCATCAATTTATTTATACATATACCTTTATTATTCAATGAAAAGCTTGATTTTACTGCCATATAATGAAAAACCATAATAAAATAATAGCACATTAAAATAATATAACGAAAATAAAATACATTATTATACATAAAAGTCTCATAACAGCAATAAAGGCCCGTATCTGTAATACCTTGATTTGTCAATAAGTCAGGATTTCTTTTTCACTTATTTGATATCCAATTGGAACCTGATGGAGTGTACGCACATTTATAAAATAAATAGAGGGTTGATGTTAGATAACATAGGTTTTCTTTTTCAAAATTAATTAATGTAAATGATTCGAGACAAAATTAAGGTTGTTTTTAGGACCACGGGAAATATTATTGAGATAATCTAAGATAAGATTTAGGATTAATCTTTCTTTAGAGTAACAATGTTCACTACTCAAAATGTATTATAAAAAGATCCAAGTTGATAGAAATAAATACTAAAAAGTAGAAATAGTAATTCCAGAAATAATTTTATTATTTCGTTTAAGGTTTTATAAAATATTGCGACCGGTATTCATTTATTATATTTTATTTATTGAGCGTTCTGTCTATGCCCCTATCCTGAACTAACCAAATTTTAAACGAAACCTACCAATACCGCCTTCCAAATACATTCTAGAAATAAACTGATGACAGTTCTAGAGAAGCTGAGATCTTTAAGTAGGTTATAGAGAGAATTCGCTGTTATACCTCTCGCTCTCACTTCTATTGCTTACAAATTAACTATAAACCTATTCCTGGTCAGTTCGTTGGTCATTTCGTTGGTCATTTCATGTTTGTTTCTCCGGTTCTTTTTAATTAAGAATTCCGCTCAATCAGAGAAAGGTCATTATCAACTTGAACTTTTTAGATTATTGTGATCCACTAAGAGTACATACAGAATAGATAGTTGATTCAAATTAACACTTAAAATAATAAAACTACACTTTTATATTCTTGATGCGTAATATATATTTAATTCAAGAATATTGCAACGTCATGACAGTATGACAGTAAAGAAATATTCACCTTAACTTATTTTCTCTTTAATAATGTTAAAAGCTCCATACTTATAAAGAAGAAGCGACTTGAATAGCACATTAAACATATAAAAGCTTTTCCATCAAATGATACTTTAAACGTTTACGGTCAATATAAGGTTGCTTTTAGCAGAAATAGAAAACATTTTAATATTTTTCAAGACGCAATTTACTTCATACTAATATACAATTAAAATTAAAGAAAGACTATTAAGGTCACTCTTGGGTTAGATCATAGTATTAAAGATAACAAATGAATTTGCATATAGCAGAGGTGAGAGGTTATAAGGTGATTAGTTTAATGTAACTTCCTTATGACCGTTACATTCTTATTCATAAAGATAAATATTTATCAAAGGCCTTGGAATGACCGAGATAGTGACCAGAAGGAGCCCTAAAATAGCCAAATTAACTTCTGATAAATTCTTATTATTCGTAAAGTTAAGCATTTGTCAGAACCGTTAGGATATCTAACATATATATCATAAGTAGCTGTCATACAAATCAAACGCAAAAATCGACAAGGCAAAATATTCTTGGCTCTCTCTATCTGTCATTGAGTGACACATGTTGGGCCTCATACGTCATCTTTTGACGTAAACAAAGTAAACATAAGTAATCAAAATTGAAGAAGAAATGTTTGAATTATCAAAACCAATATAATCTTGTATGACAAACAGTCTAGGGCTTCGAACTGTGTGTTTTTTTTATGTAAATTGAGAAATCAGGTCGAATTTCAATTAAAAGCAATTTAAGGTAATAACAAAATTCACAGATTACAAAGTCAATCTTCAATTGCGGCGACGGAGTATTTCTTTTATTTTTTAACGGCCTTAAGACCTTTTATTGGCGTTCTTTATAGCGTTTTGTTTCTAACATATTTTTTGGATGTTTTTCTAAGTAATTTTGAATACTCATGTTTTTCTTAATTCGAACTACTGCACCATCCAAAAATGTATTATGATAAAGCTAAATTCCAAAAATAAGTTAAATTCCTAAATTCATACCCATAAACATGATTATAGAAGTTGTAAAACGTAATACATAATAAATGACAACAAATTGACTCTATCGAGATATAATAACTCAAGCACAGTTATCTAACCAGATCTTAGGAGCGAAAACAAAATGTCATAAAATGAGGTCCCTTTCCAAAATTGTAATTACTAAATCATTTTTATTTTCATGCAAAATTATAATTATTTCCCTGTGGACTGCTGCTACGCCAAATGTTCATTTCGTGCTTACTTATAAGTTTGCAATGTACGTGCGGTCGCACACACACAACACAAACACGAACACTTTATTCAATTAGACGATGTGGATAAGAAACCACTTTGTAGTATTAAAATGAAAGTGGTAGTGTAAGCGAAGCATAAAAAAACGAACGACAATGATAAACTATTTTAACTTTCTTGTTACGAAAGTTATTGTAATCAAATAAAATACTGTCATGCCGCGAAATGTCGTCGTTTGTTAATGTGGCGGTCTGTTGAAATTCTTGTATGTGAATGAATAAAAAAATATATATGAAGCAATAACTTCCTTGAAATGTTTAGAAATGTATTGGACATTGTAGTATAAAAAGTACATACGTAATTTAATAATAATAATATTTTATTTTTATAGATTGAATTTGAAAGGGCGTTTACTATTTTTGTGATAAAAAAAATGCATTTGAAAATTTAATACAAGATCTCTTGTTTTATAAGGATTTATATTACAAATACCTTTTACAAAATCTACCCTGCTCCGTCTGTATGAATGTTTCTTCACGTTTCATGTTAAAATAATAAATAATAATTCTAATAAAATTGACTGAGGACATCAGGCTGCGTAAATATTGTCGACTTTATTTTTAGTTTCTTTCAAGCGTTTTCTGACTCACGACATAAATCTTACTGTTTCTTGTTATATGACAAATGATATATTTATTATAAAATGTCTCTTATTGTATTTCTTTCCTAGTTTTATTTATTTGCTTCCCTCGTGTTTGTATATGTTCGTACGTGTTATGGACGGGACTTTTACAGAACGAGTAATATTAATATTGACTGCTTTATAATACCGTAGCTATATTCGTATACAATTCTATTAGTTTACTTATTGCCGTATAAAATATGTTAATTATTAAATATATTCTCTACTGCATTGTCCTTTTGAAAAATGTACATCAGAACAGAGAGTATTCGAGGACCTCTCCAATGATAATTAAAATTATACAAGTCAGAAAGAATTCAAACGAGCAGTCGTAATTGGGCTGAGCGAAGCGAAGCTTTTTACTACTCAAATTTTCAACTCTTTGTTACCTACCCTACTCCTTCAATTTACGAGCTACACGCACGAAATTTTGCACACATGCGCATAATGAGCAAAATTCGTTCTGTAACTATAGTTTTCGAGATAATTGTAAAATGTGTCCCATATAGTTAACATATATGGAAAAACATTGCTTTGAATATACTTCCCCTAAAGTATTTCAGTAAAGCCAGTTATAGATTCAAGGAGTTTTTAAACAACTTAGAAAGGTAGGGTCTTCAAGGTTTACGAAGAGATCATGTCGTTTCCGTCTAGCATAATCTGAAAAAAAATGTTTTTTGTAATTTAAATAACTCAGTATTTAAATTAAACAACAGTAAACAACTCCGCAAATTTTTTATTGACCGATTTTTAAAACTATTTTTTTTCGCTTATTTTCCCGTAATATTATTTGCAATTATAAATTTGCTCAAAACAAGTTTTGACAAAAATGATAATTTTATCCATAAATAAATATCAATATTAAACTCTAGATATTGATGCGCTCGACTGGGTCGCAAAGCTAACCCCGCTTGCGTGAACTCAGTTTTATAAAATATCGACGGCGGGGTTAATATTAAAAAAAATAAATTGGTACGTTTAGAGATTATGCACTTATACATGTCTTACTAATGATTTTGTAATTTTATCTATCTCTTATTATATATTTAAGTTATAGCCACAATCTAGAAAGTTAGAAGCAAAGCGAAAACATAATATTTTTAAATTATAAAAAATAGTTTATACTATTTTACAACAGATTTAAAGAGATAACAACACTCCTATATGATAAACTTGTGCCAAGTTCACTTGCACAACTTGCAATTGTGTGGTATGTTTATTAGTATGTAAGTAGGTCTTCGTTGCCAAGTCTTTCTGGATTCGGTTCTAAAATTTTAAGTGGAGTGAATTTCAAATTAGTATTTTCTTAGATTTTCACGAGTACACATTTCAAATAAAACTCTTTTTTACGGATTAAAACTCGCAATTAATTTGGTATCATTTTATTTCAACCCGACGTTTCGAATGCTTTGCAGCAACCGTGTTCACGGAAAGACGAGATGTAAGTAAGTCAGTAGTTAAAATAGTTTTATTTAAATTTCAAATTGTCTCCATGACTAGTTTTCATATTTAAAAGGCCTTTAATTCTTTTATATAAGTTAATCTTAACATGTAATCATTTAATCAGATCTACCAAACTAGCCACACGAATTTAATCATGTCTAAGAAAAAAACAGTTAAATTTAATCAGTACAACTTGTTATTACTTACGTAATCTTTAAATGAAGTAATAATGCTTCTATAGAAAAGAGTGCTGTTGCGGTTGAAATAATATTTAAGAGAAAATCGAAAACACAGGTAAGATTAAATCTGCTATCTTTTTTCGGACTGCTAGCATCTTTGAAAAACTGTACACTTTAGCTCAGTTAGTAGAGCGACAACAAACTCATAGAGATCGCTCGTTACAATCCTGATCGTGTTGATGTATTTTCATCTACATTTATTTTAAAACTGTAGTAAGCCTAATATGTTTATATACAATGTCATATGCTAAAATTAAATTTTCAAGTCAATATTTCAATGTGTTTTATAATTGTTCCAGTTTGTTAATTGTTTTAATGGAGTCTGAGTCATAAGATCGTTATACATATGTTCCATGCAATTTATTGAGCGAAGCGAGCTAAGCTCTCTACGAGGGAGTTTGGGCAAGCATCGATCATAAATGCTATATCCGAAAATTTTCAAATTTTTTCGAAACAGAATACAACACAAAGTGTATTTAACCTGGAAATATTTGTACGCCTTCGATGTAATTACCTAAATTGGGTAGCAAATTTTTCCTCAACCGGACAACTAAAACCAACGCTACGCACCTGATGAGATTAAATAAATATTTATTTCTTATTCAATATTAATTTCGTGACCTATATTTTTATAACATATAACGTACAAAAAGGTGAGTAAATATAGTGACAAGTGAGTCAATAGTCACGTAAATTTATCTATATCAGTATTTATGAACATTTCACAGCCCTATTTCGTTAACAAAAGTCTGTTGAAAGAATCACAAGTGCGAAGTAGCGACCCAATAAATTTAATTAAATGTTTATATATGCTTTCTGACACTAAGGTAATATAAGTATAAATATATATTTCTTGTATTTATTTTATAATAGCTGTCGATATGTTCAATCTGTTATTCCTATACTAATGTGTGGGTATATGTAGAAAAAAAATGTGTTTATTGTAATGCCATGTCACTTATGACAGAATTTATATAACAGTTAATATTTTTTTAAGAAGGTATAATTCAATACCTTAACAGATTATTAATATAATATATAACATTTCCTGCTTCCCATTCGTATGTTTAATTTTTACTCGTCAAATAAAATTTATTGTAATTGTCAAACATTAATACAAACATTATTTTTATATTTTTTTTACATATGCGTTATGTTAATAAAAAAAATAATTTAATTTACAAGCTCTGAACAGATTTTTTTTCTTTTATCATGATTTTTTTCTGACACAATTCAAGTGCTCTAGAATCAGATAAGACTTTTTTCTCATTCCAAGTAATCAGTCATTATGTCGAAGCGAAGAAAGATGTACCAACTATAATTCTTTCAAAACTAAGTTGGACAAAATCTTTAATCGGTATTAGTTACTAAGATGTCTTGAATTCAGTTTTATTAGTCTTATTCCAATATAAAGTTTAAAGTGATTCTCTCTCTCTCTCTCTCTCTCTTTAACAAAAGAAAATATAACTTTTAATAAAATGTTGTTAACCAATTCTTCGCAGTCGTAATTCTTAGTCTTTTGTATATCAAATAAGGTTGTAGAACTTATAGAAGTACATATTTTATATATTATATGTTCTAATAACATTTCTTAAAGAGGAAGTGGACATATTAAATATTAGGCTTGCATACCTGTATTTCCAATAGCAGATTTCTAAATCTTAACCTACGTAATATTTATATATTTTTTCTTGTTTGTTATTAAAAATAATCATTACATCATTAAAAAAAATAAAACGGTTTCTTCGCACACGGCAAAGAAAAAAATAATAAATAATAAAAATGTTTATTATTTAGGATAACAAAAGATCCATAATGGTTAGTAAAAAAATTAAATAAAGACTTAATAACCAGTGTTAGTACTTAATGACCTCGGAATGTCACACAAGTGCGCGACTAGCGGACAGTTCCCACTATCGGCGATGACCCTCAAGACATTGTTGCGGCTGTCGCGCACTTGTCTTAAAAGTGAGCTTGCATTTTTGCGGAGAATCTAATGAAATAATAATAATAATAATAATAAGACATAGGAATCTTCAGAAAAGTGGTCTATCAGATAGAGAGACCATTATAAAGTTATGAGGAGATTATTAAGATAACTATAAGACTTAATATTTCATTTATTTACACCGAGGTAATTATTTTTATATTTTAAAGTAAAATATTATATAAAATATATCATAACATAATGTTATTAAAGGCTTATGGTAGCTAAAATAGGACAGAAAATAAAAAAAAAACTACGCAAACCACTGCGACAAGATTTCTAGACGCTACATGGTCTACCATGTCAAAGACCCCTAGTCGAAATTCAGTACCTTTTATTTCTATTTATCAATTTTTTACATCACATTCCATGAAATTTTCACCTAAACTAGTTTCACAGAGTTACTTCCATTTTTTTTCGTAAAGATTAATTTCCTATCTATTCATTCTTGTGACGAAGTTAAAAGGATAAAAATATATAAATATCGACGTATTTACTTATATATTAAAGTATAGGGACTGTTTTATTATTTAAGGTTTTATTTTAGGATTTATTACGTAAGCACACAAAAACAGATGCTGATACTAATACATATCAATTGTCTAGTTTTTATATCTTAGTAGATCACAGTAAATTCATAATTTTTTTATTTGCAACTTTTTAGTTGCTAAAACCCTTTCACAAACCTATTTTAAGTAATATTATATTATAAAGTATATTTGGTAAATAGTGTCAAAATTAAATATACTGATAACAAAAATATCGTTTAATTAAGATTATATATTTGACATGTATGAACTATCGAAATTTTCATCAAAATGAAGAGCAAGAATCTTAATTTCGATTGCAGCTGATATTAATACAGGGACTATCAATTAGAATTGCACTTGGACCATGGTCAATTAATGGCCGCTGTTAAAACATAATGATTCATAAAATATTTAATATTATTATATTAATAACGTGCTCTATTAAACTTTATGGATCTTACTTATTAAAAACTTGCAAAAGAAAGACTCGAGAGAGGTTTGAGAGAGGTTCCGGAAAGCGCCATCGCTTTACTGTGGAAATTCCACGAAGACTTACACAGCGTTTCTCCGCCAGATTCATCATTCGTACGACTGAGCTGTGGAATTCGCTTCCGGAATCTCTGTTTCCAGAGAACTACAACCTGGGACTCTTTAAGTCAAGAGTGAATCTTAGACAACTCACTTGCTTACCATCAGTCTGTGGTCAAGCGCTGGCCTAAAGGTATTGAATTTATAATTAGTTTATATTATTTCAAGGAACAAATATATTTAAGATTTATTTTTTTTATAGTGATAGATTACATTATCTCCATTATTTGAATACTGATAATGAATTGATTTACTAAAAATATATATTTATTTGAGGAATCAATAAAGAATTTCCTTTTTATTAATAAATGCAGCTAATGTTCTTAAAAAATGAAAATATATGTAAATAAAGTTTATATCATAAAAAGATTATTTAATAGCTAAACTAAATATTTACCCTTCCATCAAGTGTATACGTACCGACATTCAAAATTTATTTTAAGGTTCTAAAGAGATTTCATTTTTTTTTACATCAACGTATCATATCAAGAGAAGGATTCAAGTCTCTAGGGAAAATCTTCTCGCCTCGATCGCCAAAATTATAAAGCCTATTTTCCCTAGGATGGTATTATAAATTCAAAATAATATTATTTATTACTCGTGCCTGGAACTACTTTATTTTTTGTTATTACTTACTTAAATGAGGTAGCATTTTGTTAGTCCACGAAAATTAACCCAACATAAAAGTAATAATTTTAAAAATAGTGAATATACGATTCAATTCGATCGCGAAAATCGGGATGAGAACAATTACTTTCCTAATCAGAAAGATAATAAATAATAAAGCCTTGTCACATATTCTGTAAATACTTTACCGTTACATTACGTAATTTTCCCAAATTCTACTTCTATATAATAATTATAGTATTTAGTTATATAAAGTAGTATTTCTTACAACTTGTATCCAACTTTGATATTTCTTTCGTTTATTTCTTCCTTATAACAAAGTAGCAGTAAAGATTGTTACTCTGAAGAAAAATAATTCCGATTAGATTTTCCTAGATTTTTTAATTGATCTCTTGTACTAAAAATGAAGCAAAAATTGTGGTCTTAATTAATTATATTAAAATACTATACATTAAAACAGTAAATCGATATTTTCCAACACCAACCCTCTATTTATTTATGAATGTGCTTACACTCCAGGTTCCAATCGGATATCAAATATGAGAAAAAAGAAATCCTGACTGATTGACATATCTAGAGCGTATAAAAAAAAACTGTTTTTTGTAAAAGTTGTAGTTACAATCAACCCTTTTATTAAGCAATAAAGATACTTGCAAAAATTGTTAATACCAGCATATAGAGCAAGACTTTAATTTTCAATATTTTTAGGCATATTAAACTATGGTAAGGAATCCGTTTTGTTTTCTAATATTTTTAAATAAATTTAGTAACCCTTTAGTAAAGTAAAGACAAATGAACTTATCCAGTTTTGAATTTCAAAATTAGTTTAACATGTTTATCTTATCGACTATTTCATATTATTTGTTATACGTCGAACGTTTGTTAATCGTTTCGTTAATTTCATTTTGAGGCGAATATAACTCTTATTGCTTCAGTCAGCAAACAAAAATCGTTAAAATAGTGTAATTAATCGATCCAAGTCATAAATCATGAAAATATATCCGTTATTGCATTTCTACAATTAATAAAAGATATTAATTACGATTTCATAATTATAAGTGAACTGTCACTGGCTTGCAATTGAATGTTCTTTCTTTATCCATTTACGGCCTCGGTCTTGTAATACTTGGGACAATAAAATCTTTATATTCATTTATATCGTTTATTGATGTTATTTTATTCTTCATTAACGTGTACAATTTGAGCGTCATATTAAAAAAAAATCATTTAAATATCTCTAAAATGTTTTAATTTATGTATCATATAGAATAAAATTAATAAAAATCGATAGCTATTCAAATCTTCTTCTATCAAATTTTCTTCTATAAATTTATATGTAAAGAAGAAAGTTATTATTAACAATTTGAAATAAGAATGAATATTAAGTTGACTTTACTTGATCCCATTTTTCATATCACATATAATTACAGGTTAATAATTATTAAATAATTAATTCAGTACTATGTTAATAAAAATAAAATAAAAATACAATAAAACTAAAATAGTTTTTTTGAAATACCTCTTGGTAAATTTTTAACTTGTATAGACGTAGTTAGGAATAAATTAAATAAAAAAAGGTAATCCAATATTCAAGCTCTCAGATAAATATAAGACTGACCTTTTGCTCAAGCTCTAAACGTTATTATGAAAACTTAAGCAGTTGTGTCGATACAAAGGTCAATCTATTGAGTTAAGCTTTCATAACAGTTGTACACCAACTTTTATGACTATGATGATGATATATGAAAATTATTTACGAACTTCCTTCACCAATCGGAAATTTTGTAATGTCATTTTGAGCTATTTTGAGTATTTCTAGATAACTTTAAAATAAATATATGTATATATGTGTGTGTATAATATGTATGTACGAGAATGTGTGTGTGTGTAAGCGTTTATTTAGATCGTTTTTTGTGACGTGATTATGCAATTAACTTTGTTTTGGTAACCATCGATGCTTATTTACATAATTTAGAGCTAAAAAGTTTTCCAGCGGAATTTAAATGTTTTAAAAAATCTAAACAATGCGATAACGCGATATTTAAAAAACAAATAGTGAATAATGTCGTACTAAGAGAAATCAAATTTATATTAAATATAAATGAAGAATTAGTTTTTACTTTATTAGTTTGACTATTTATGGAATTTCTCTATAATTATATTGTATTAACAATTTTCTTGAACTGAATTCTGATTACCAGATGGTAAATTTCTTTTCGACTACGAGATTTTGAATAAATCAAAATTTATATCTTTTTTGTGTAAATGAAAGCTTATGACCTGTATTTTCATAGTTTGTATTCATGCCATGATTTTATTCTGTAACAAATCTCCGATGTCATGTGAATAAGATAAATACGGTATTTTATTGTACGTGTGTTTTCGAATAATATTCATTTCACGTCACCAATATCTTTTACGATTGTGTATGTGTGGCGGAATCCTAATGTCTCTTCAACAGTTCAAATCGATCTGATTTAGGATTCGTATGCAATATTTTACTATTATAAAAACTGTTTAATATATGCTTAATATAAAAATAACTTTTTTATCTTAATAAGCTTTTTATAAGTTTTTATTAAATCAAATAAAATAATCGCAGCTATCTTGAACGTAATTTTACTTAAACAACAGCGGTTTAACTAGAGCAAAGTGAATAATAAAACATGACTTTAGGAAACGAATAAGGAAGAAAATAATAAGAGAAAACATAATTGTGTTACAAGTTTAAGTAATCAGAAGAGAGCCAATAAAAGCTCTTAAGTCCGTATGAAAATACAAGAAAAACTCCGCTGTCTTAATCTTTTTCGGTATAATGTTTTGTGATTGTAATTACTCCTTGTTTTGGAAATCCTCTTATTCCCATTCTTTTTGCTTAAACAAAAATACTTTATTGTTTCACTTATATAATTGTTACTTAATATGAGTTTTATATTAAATTTATTAATGCAAATCTCTAATAATAAAATTATTTTCTTTATTGTAATCAAAGTGAAAGTAAAATGTAATGGGTTATTGACATCCTTAAAGTTTATGGACATCAGATTCGTCAAATCAAAAAAAAACAACACTTATAGCCCAATTTCACAATTTGATTTGTCACTGAACACGATTAGCATGAGTGTCGAAGACAATATTAAAAATTACCATACAACACACTAAACAAAAGGAATTGCTTCAACTAGTAGACGTGACTTGTCTTACACAAGTAAAATTCGTGTCTATATCATAGAACGATAAGAAATCGCATTTCGATTTCAATAAATTTTGAATGTCATTTTGGAATATGAGAGAACGTAACATAAAAACAATAAAATATAAGATTATATATCTAATATATTTTTATGTGTAATATCACTTAATATTTAATCAGTATTCAAATTATAAATTATGATTTTTTTTTGTTGGATTTGAAAGGAGTACTTTAAAAAATAAAAGACACTGCTTGACCGATTTTGCTGAATAAAAAAGGACAGGAAAAATAGAAGTAAATTGCAAAATCAGGTCGTGAGAAATATATCTTAAAAAAATATTTTTTACATCTACACATGCACACAAAACATCTAAAATTACTCAAGACAGCACAAAACGTAAAGATATAATAAGATGTTTGTACGTCATTTTAAAATGAAAATGTACTCTTTATATTTTTGTCTTCCTTTAATTGGTTTCCAATAAACATCATATTATTATTATTATTATTATTATTATAACAAAAAATCCGATTTTAAAAGTCAGGGTGACTACAATAATTTCCTTGATGACGAAGTTAATAAATCAAGTATTCAATTACACAATGAAGCAATAAATCAAATCGATCATCTCGCAATTCAACAGAAAATAATAATCGAGATTTCATAAATATTCAAATTTGTTTACCTTAATAAATATTTGAATTTAACTAAATTATTATTTTCATTTATAACAATTTTCCAGGAGCTATGTCTATGATTTTATAAAATAAAAAAAATATTTAAATGAATTATAAAATTTAAATAACAACTACTTACTAATAAAATTCTAGAATATACTAAAATTCTTTTAAAACAATCCTATTTATCGCAAAAGTCACTAACCAAAAAAAGACATTTTTATAAAATTTTTCAAAATTATACAAAATGTTATTTCATCTACTAAACTAAATTCCACACACAGTTATATTTACGCAGACCTACCGTGTTCAATGTTCACATATTTAGGAGTGAGACCCAGCAAATATTGAATTTATGGAAAATGTGATTGTTTACCTTTTCCTAATAATTTTATTTCATGGAAATTCTTGCCTTTGCGCTGACTGACTACTTTTTTATGAAATTGAAATTGGATCCACCTGAAGGAGTTTAGTCATCGGTAATAGATATTTGCAGGAATGAGGGATATTTTATTAATGATGTTTTTGCTTATGAATGTCTCACTATGAGAGGGTGGATTACTACCAACATTAAGACAGCATGTATACAAGTTGCTAGATTCTGCTAAATGTAATGAATAAAATATATATTACCTATTATTATTATATTTGATTAATATTATGGTTTCAATAAAACTATTTTTCGGATATAACTCGCGTTTATTATTACATTTTTATATTTAACCCGACGTTTCGGATGCTTTGTAGGAAACGTGTTTGCGGTAAGACGAGATGATGGTGTCGGTCTGTATAAAAATGTAATAATAAACACGAGTTATATCCGAAAAATAGTTTTATTGAAATGTGTAGTACACGTGTAAATCTTAGAAAACATTAATATTATGGTTTTCATACAAGAAGTACATACACTCATTTTTATAAAATTACACACAGTATTCTGTTACTATTATTCATAATATTATCTTAATTTAGAGAAAGCATATTATGTCAGATGCTATGTGTGTTACGAAATAAAACTCAATTTGTGAGTGAAAACTGATTTAATGAAATTGTACCGGTCTATATGTATGTAGGTCTGTGTTGCTGGGAATTGAGTTACAACTAACTGAGTTATGAGTGAAAATAAAAATCCCGGCATATGTAAATTACTATAGAATACGTTCGAAAAAAAGAAATTATATAGTGGAATACAAGATGAATTACATTTATAATAATTCTAGTAATATCACAAGATATTATATTTACACCTTCCATAATCAAGTATAAAAAATTCACCACCAAAATGACTTATTTACATAAAATAACGGAAAATAATAAAAGAATTAAGGAAGAAAAATATGTTATTATACGGAGAAGTGCCAACATTAAATGAGTTAATTTAAGTGCCTCATTTCAATTCCTTTTCCTTATTCTAACGAGTTGTTGGACTCATCACGCAGTTAAAGGTAGTGTCTGAAAATATTGTCACTTTATATTAAACATTCTAGAAATTTAATTAATAACCCAATTAAATAAAATTGTTTGTTATAAATAGGCATACATCAAACTTACGAAACAACACTTCGCACTACAGTTGCGTACCAAAGCATACCATGGACACGAACCACCAAAAAAAGTAAGAAACTCCCATATTAACTGTTCTGATGATAAATTAGCACTTATGAAGATTTACTAAAAAGTCTAGTGAAAACATATTTATCTAGATTTTGACATATGATTTTCCCAAGTTTTCATATTCAACCATATCCAAAAAAAATATAATTCATAAACAGTTTTTTTTTCTTTGCTATAGTGAAGTGATGAGCTGTCCAAAGATATCAATTTTATAACGATGGATGTATAAAGTTATGTGGCTTCGTACCTTACGTAAATTATTAACTTTAATACAATTATATACAAAATATAAAGTTGATAAATACAAAATTTTTGGCAAAAACAAATTATTAATGTGTCAAGTTAATTAAAGCTTTTCATAAAAAAAGTCGGTTGTTTTAAGAAATCGAATCGATTATCAGGACATCATTAATTGATTAGTTCGCGCACTGTCGAAAATAAATAAACCAGTAGAAGTAGCATAACCTATGTCCCGTAGCTTGTCACGTGAACTGTCTGAAGAGCGATTGATTATATTCAAATATCTATTGCTGGACATACCAAGACCCAAAACAGTTGCTTTGCAAATACAAAATTGAGTGAATCTAACAAGAGTTAGTCTACTTCATTTTATTGATGCTGTTGTTGTCATTTTTTGAATGATATGATAAAAAACTTCAAAATAATAAAATTAGAACTAACAATTTATTAAACCGAACGCTAGAGAACATTATTTTCAAATTTTATGTTTAAAGTTGTTTGTCAAATAAAAATAATTTATACGTGTCAATTGCACTTATCCAAATAATGTAAATTTATGTCCATTTCAACCGTTATGAAATAGATTTGATTACAAAAACTAAATAAATAAAAACATATTACATTCATTATACACAGTATGATCAACATTTATTATTAATTCTAAAAATTCGTTTTACCTTCATTGTGTAAGAGAATTGAGTTTTAATAATGATTGCTACACCAAGTTTCTGAATAATAATACCCCAGTCGAATTGAATATTTATATATTCTGTCCAAAACAAACAACAAGCAAGTTACTAAGACCCTAATTACTTTAGACGACCCCCCCCTCCCCTTAAATGACCCCGTTTTGAATGACCTATCAGCACTTCCCAAGCTTATATTTATTTATTTATTTACTAATTTACTTGTTTATTGATTCATTGATTCATTCATTAATTTATTCATACACTCATTGATTAAGTATTACAATGTGCGGACTTAATGCCTGGTGGCATTCTCTGCCAGTCAAACCCGAGGTGCGGGCGCAGTAAGTGCATGCAACATTACATTTTGTAGAAAAAAAAAATATTATATACTATATAAATATTTATTATACTAAAATATTGCTATACTTAATACTGATTTAAAAAAATGTTGCTGGACAACTTTCTTTAATGCTGTCGTATCAGACATTTCCTAATTTCGACAAGGAACTGGAAAATTTAAATTAATTCGGATTTGAATTATTCAGAATAAAATGTAGATAGGAGAAAATTTGAGAGCAACGCCTCTATCGAATAGAAAACCTGTTGAGTTAGGAACGAATACGAGAAATATGTCCATACTTGCGTAAGCCTTTAGCTAGACCTGACAGAATTGTCAAGAAGGCGCTCCAGTTTATTGAAAAGTTCTTCGTTTATATCTGAGTAGGACGCAACCCTTTAATAATGAAGATAACGGGGGTCTGCGCTAACACATCTTCGTTTTTATGGGGAAAACATTTATTGAACAGTATAGTGTCTGCAAAATAATAACAACTATTCAACTGACCTCAAAAATCTGCCTAAGCCAGTTGATTGTGGATTCCATTAAAACACCAAGATTTTTTACCGACTCACTTAAAAGAATAATTGTATTGTTGTAAGTAATTGGGTGGAGATTAGAACTTTTAAACTTGGATAACAGTTTTAAATTACCTAAGACTTTAAATATAATTAACCGTCTGTACTCACGTTATAACTTACTATAGGGATTTACCCGACTAGTTTCGAACCCATTCAGGGTCCTTATTAATGAGCGCTGAGCGTGCCGAAATTACGGCGTGACACAAAGATTGGATTCGGTATCTTTGATAGCGGTATGAAATAAGCTTTGATTCAATCCAAAGGTACTTAGGGTTTATGATGTGGGATACAATGGGAATAAGGTGATGAAGGATAAAATGGAGCATTTGAATCTTCAGCAAATCATTACAAACTGCGCTAGAAAATCATTTGCAAAAGAAAAATAACAAAATACAAAACTTTTTTCGAAGTTATCCCATAGGTCACGAATGCAGGGTGGGCTTGTGGATTTTTTCACTCTATATTCGAATGTTATACGAACGTATAGATATAATATTAGGATATTTAAATTCGTTCTTTTTTAGTATATCCTGTAAAACAGAGATAGTCATAAGAAGTCTTTCTTTGGAGAAATAGAGCCATTTGCGAACAATGGCTAATGCTTAGTAAATAAAGGATTACTAATAAATAATAACCCTTTTTCATTTGTGGAAACTTGCTTCGTACGCGAAAAATTAACGAAATGTTAAAACTAGAACTTTAGCCCTAATTTATATATTTTCTCTTAAAAACTTTCCCGTATTTTGTTTATTTAGATATTAATATAACACTTCTGATCTTTTAATAAATAGATGAGTCTTTTAGCTCCCTTAATATTAATATATACTTCATTGGTATATCGATATTTTAAATGATATATATATAATATTGAAAATTATAAGATTACATTTACGTTTGAGTAAAAAAAGAAACAATAAACTTCAAGATTAAAGTTATATTTGGCAGCCGTGACCCAGCCTGACACTCGAGCAAGTCTTCATGTCGCGATGTCAATTAACATTGCTTTTTATATACAAACAAAATATAACTTAACAATAACTATCTGTGATAATAAAAGTAAATGCTACCTCTATCCATATTTTGGAAATGTTATTTCAACGACAAGTGTTTCTTCTAAGAATAGAAAATTGTTTTATCATCCTAAATATCTACTCTACAATTATAAATAAATAAATCTTATCTGGAAGAAATAAAATGAAATTTTGAATTCATATAATTTATTATCTTAACACGGCTCAATAATTCAAACAGTCAAAAGTCAACCTGTTACATTCTTCAATGTTCTTACAGTTGAACTGATTTTGTGATCGGAATAAAGTGAATCGGAAAAGTCACCCCACGGATTGAGGGATTTGTGTAAAAGTTCAAATACTTTTCAGGATTCTCATCTTGTGCATCTGTCTTTATGTGAAAGTAATCATAATTTTAATAGAATACCATATAAAATATACTGAAATTTTTTAAAGTAACAAGAAAATTAATTCCTTCAGGAATAGAAAAGGAAAGTCTGATTTTTATGAGATCGAAATAGAATATTATAAATCATAAGTCACGTATTTTCTAGTAAAATCTACATTTGATATTAAGTAACTTTGTTTGGCTCGTTGGAAATGTCGGTGTACTATTAGAGAAGGCAGTAACGAACCACGTATTGTATGACTTTTAGCTAGAATATTACTTTGCCTCATTGTAGAAATATATTTCAAAGCATATTAGAATAATTTTTCTTCTTATTAAAATTATAAATGTGAGTGTTTGATGCTTTACGTTGCTATTAATTCAAGAAATCACAAATATGGTGAATTAATTATATATTCTTTTTTAAATAATGTGTAATACAGAAATGGAGTAAAACTAAATATTTTATTTAATTTTAAAAACTAGATTTCCGTTTTTAAAATAAAAATCTTAAGTCTAATCTACTTGTACATATATTTAATAAATAGTTGAATATAATTATTTGTGTTGTAAATTTTTATTTTTAGTTAATTTTTTTTGAATTTATATTACATTTAAAAATTTTTGGGTTTTGTTTGTTTTTATATAGATTTAGTAAATTTATTTATACATGGACGTTACAATAATTGTCCAAATTTAATTATCGGAAACAGTCGAGAAATTAAAATCAGAAGCTTATATTTTCTACTCCAATGTATCTCATTTTTTAGGATTCTTAGTTGTTGATTCCTTTATTTTTTTAGTTTGTATTTATTTTTCCTATTATGTTATTATCTTGGTGTTAATACCTTTTGTCCAAGTACAAATATTTATTTATATCTATTAACATCCATTCGAATAGGAAAATAATTTTATTTGAGTCTTGAGCACTCGATTATATATAAAAACAGTCATGATAGAAAAAAAATCTGTTTCTAGCTTATAAATGGATATATTTCTCTTATTAAAGAAATGTATATATCCAATTATAAATAATATATATGATTTATACCAACAAAATTTATTTAAAAAGTTAAAAATATGTGAATCTGAAGCATAATATAATTTATCACAAATTTAATTTTTTAATGTATCAAATTGTACCTCTTAAGAATATTTAATTACTATGTACATTGTCATAAGGAATATTGAATAAATAAAGTATTCAACTTCAAACAATGTATAACTTTATAAATCAATATACACTAAACATATTTGTTGAAATGTATAGACATAACAGATTCAATATTTTGAAAGTTACTACAAATAATATAGATATATATATATATTATTTTATTACCTTAATATCTCTTAATCTTAATATTTTATTACCCACTTCATCGCACTTGTGTTTCTAACAGTCTTTAGTTTATGAAATAAGGCAATAAAATATTTATAAATGATATTATAGATTAACTTGCGTTATAATATTTAATATATCATTATTTTCGTCTTGAATCATATAACGTAAAAGTGAATGTATCAAAATAAATATTCAATTTTTGTTATACAGTCGCTGCCGTTCCTTTGTTTTGGGAAATCAGATCGAAAACGTACCGACATATCCATATCAAATACAGTCTTTTATTAGAAATATTAACTTTTAACTAAGGGTTGGTATTTTATACATAGAGCCGTAAGAAAAGTAGATCTGAGCATCACGTGATGTTGCATTAATAAATTTATTACTTTGTCAGCATTAAAACCTTCAGATTGCAGTCTATACACAAGTTAATCTTATTATTATTTTAATGAAATCAGATCACATCAGAACTGTAACAAGCGATCCCTAGGAGTTTGTTACTGCCACTCTACTGACTGATATAACGTGTACAGCATCCGAAAGTACGAGTAGTATATTGAACCTAGTCTGTGTTTAAGATTTTTATTAAATATATTTATCGTTTGTGTAATCGCACCCCGGACCGTGTCTTATTATTTTCACGCTGCTGTAATACATTCTCATAATACATTATTGCTGTGATAGAATATTTTGGAGGTTTAAAATTAATTTATGTAATTATGGTAAAAAACAACAGTCCTTTTAACATGAAAAAAGACACATATTGAAATTTTTTTTGAACTCAAAGAGAACTTGGCAGACTGAGCTACATATAGATAATACCACACAATTTCAAGTAACTGAAGGTACTGTCACTATTCTGTTAAAATCTGCATATAAAACAGTTATATATAAAATAAAAAAATAAATAAATCATTTTTTTCATTTTATTTCCAGCTTTAAAGATTTCAATTGCTTATTTCTGGCTTGTTATAGTTCAATTAACATATTCATTCGAGAGGTCCTCGACTATTCTCTGTTGTGAGTTACATATTTGAATAGCACAATGCAGTATGATTCTCTATTCAATGAATGATTTGCATTGTACCGTAATACAGTAAACTAATTGAACTATATGCGATAATAAATAATATTATCTTTGGTAAGCGGCTTTGCACAGCATTTTCAAAGTTTAATTAATAAGAAATCATTCACAGTAATGAAGAAATTTTAATATTTATGTTTTCAAATTTATAGAATTTTCGTTTTGATATCGTTTTAAATGTTATATTATATGTAATAATATTAATTATTACATAAATATACACCTCGTATATTTATGTAATAATTAACAAATTTTAATTGAAAGTGTCGATGTTGCAGTCTGATCAAATCTGATCGTGTCGAAAGCTGTTTCACGGTTTTTGGTTTGCATAATATAAAACTTTTTCTGATGATTTGCCATTTCCCGGCTAAGTTTTTCTTTGATTAAATACACACTTTCCCCGGCTAAGTTTTTCTTTGATTAAGTACAGTTATTAACTAATATTAGAAATATAAAAAAATATAAATCTTTTGGAAAATTTTATAAGCTATTTCGCTTAACCCAACTTACTTATCATTAAGGATAAGTTCGTAAAAAAATTCTACCCACAAGATTAACCTCCAGTGGTTAAATAGACAACTAACAACTCAATACACAGTTACATTTACGGAATAATAAATGTCATAAAGAGAAATATTACCTGTATTTCCTCCTCTAAATGTTTCATTACGTCTGCTGCGGTTTTGTGAGTTGCACTTTGCCTGTGAATAACACTCAGATACCATTTGAGTTGTTCTGAAACAGTTTTAATGTGAGATTGTGGTATATTACACTGCAATCATTTATTAAATAAAAATAAATGTTAGCATCAATAACTTACAGATTTACTTGATTTCTCCTGCAAGAGTTTGCTAAACATTAACAAAACTTTTATACCTCTTACACCAAACTAACACTAGTTATTAATCCTTTATTCTATTTTTTTTTTACTAACCGTTATGGATCTTTTTTTATCTGAATTAATAAACATTTTTATTTTTTTTGATTATTTATTTTTTTAATTAGCAATATTATAGTACTATATCAAATGATTTACTATAGCCTCATTATATTGTCATAGAGTAGGTATTAATAATTAATTTGTCTATCTACTATATTCACACAACAGGCTGAGCGCTAATTGCCGCAGTTAATTAAATTGCTTTATACATAATATACAATGCAATTCCATTTGAAACTGTCTATAAACATATCGCTGTGTTATGCTTATTTACTAAGCTACCGTGTAGTTTTCACACGAATTTTTGATAAGAAACCTAATAGTATCCGTCCCGATAAAAATAAAACTCATATATTTTGAAAAGCTCAGTTCAAAGTTGTAATGGCTATGAATTTACGTGTTGCTAAATTTTCCATTTTATGTTTATGGAACTTTTTAAGACTATTGTAATATTTTTAGATATTTGGTGATGCAATGTAGCTTGCTTTTTTAATATAAATTAGTAGTAGAGATAAAACTTTGTATTTCAGAACTACATAAAAATTAAAATGAACTTTATAAATATTTACGACAACTAGAGTATTTAAATTTAAAACGTTTTATTATAAGTATTCTTTTTTATTCTTTAATATATCTTATAAAATACAATGATTCAGTGTCATCAGCAATTTCGTGAAATAGTTACCAGATAAATAATTGATAAAACTAATTCAGCTGTGCTGCATAGAACCAGTGTTAGCCCTGTATGTATGATGTAAAGAATTTGCGTTGGAACTTCATTGGTGCTACATTGGCGCTGCATTGGTGCTGCATGGGTGATGTTATTGTGTTACTCGCTTTTTGAGGAGATCTAAGTTTTTTTTTTTTGGCAAAGAAAATAAGGGAAACAGATTCAACATCATGTGACCCGTGATCTATTTTCTTAGCGTTACTTACGAAATAAAAAACTTTTATGGAAAATTAAAAAAAATTCATATAAAAGAGTCTACTATATAACTCTGAAATGTCGGTACATCTTTGATCTAACTGCTAAATTTAACCTTCCCCCAGGCGGTCAGTACCGAAGCTACGCCACTGACGAGACAAATTGAACAATGTTTATGTATCTATATTTTTCATGTTAGATGTTTTTTAAAAGTAATAGGGATATATTAAATAAAATATTTTTAACATCTCTATATATTTTTCAAATATGTCGGTTACTGTTAGTTTTCTTCAAAAAAAGCTATATAAAGTAAGTATTATTAGAATGTGTGTAAAATATTGCATATAGTATTAGGTTTCTGATTCATATTATCAACTGCCACCACTTTTTTTGACATTACATTATTTTTTTTTAAATACTTTTTTTGACATTGAGAATGATGTAACAAATAAATGTTTATTCAATAATTTTGTAATTTTAAAAACACTGATGTAATATAAATAATTCCATTCACAAGAAATGAACAAGAAAAAAATATCTCTTATCGTGATTGTTTTCAGACAATCGAGTGTTCTAGAATCATATAAGATATTTTTTTTCATGCCAATCATACGATCATTATGACGAAGCGTCGAGAGACTAATTTCTTTATAATTTCCTTTCACAATGACGCCGCGATATCTTTAGGCGGTAGTTGTTAAAAAAAAGGATATCTTTAATTCAGTTTTAGCAGAATTGTAGAAAATAAAATGTTGTCTTTTCGATACTAAATTTTTAACGCAATTAGAGTTGGTTTACTTAATTTAATTGTTGACGTTACTATAAATCGGACTATGCATCGTTACTGTTAGTTTAGAAAGTAAGATTTTAGCTAAAAATTAATTAAATGGTGTGTCAAAAAAACAACATTTTTAGTTGAATGATTAAAAATGTCTGTCAAATAAAAACAATTTATTGCTACAGTTGTGTTTACACAATTAATGTTACGTTTAAAAACGTAGTTTTGTGGTCACTTCAACTTTTTTCGAATAGATTAGTATATATATATATATATATATATATTAACTTCGTAAAGCATAGTGGATATTCAGATTTAGAAAGAGACCATTATTTAATACAAAATTAAGAGTATGAATTAAATTAATGCAAAAACATTTTTTTTTATAGTCAATGTCTTTTTTTAAATTTATTTTGTGAGAGAATCATTGTGCGAAGTCATTAATTAAATTTAATGAACCTTTCAGCAATAAAGCGTACATTATTTATCTCTTTTATAATTCAATCTATATAAAAAAGATCGACCTTAATCAAATAGTGCATTAGCAGCACCTGCACTTTAAAAGTATAATTCCTCACATGTTTAATAATTTTGATAATTTTTAATACAAAATATGCAAAGTATAAGTCTCCATTTTAAATAAGACAGAATTGGTGTTAAAAGTACAGAAAGGGTTATATCTTTTAGAACTTGTGTATATTTGTTGAGCGTTCATGCTAAAGTAGTAGGATAAATAGTTAAAGTTATAAGAATCAGAAAGAAGAATCCTACACATATTTATATTAAAACAATGTAAATGTAAAAAATGTATTGTCGAAAAAGAGTTTTTCATTATTTTTTAAGGATAAACTTTGGTATATGACATCACGTTGACAGCTCTTTATCACGCATATCAATTAATAAATTCAATATCAGACAAAAATTGTCAGTATACTTGTTATAACTTCATATTCTCGTACAATATATATTAATTTAAAAAGAAAGTAAAATAAGTCTTCGAACTCAAATAATTTTTTTATAATAGATTCACAAATATTAAAGTTACCAATATTCATTTATCTTACAAAAGCTGTTATAATATAAATGTATTTAGTTGCGCTACTTATCATCGCAAAGCTTGCAGTTGACCTTTGAGTAAATCAATGATTCAACTGGTATAACAATGCCTCCTTCAATAATATTTATTATCTATATCAATTGCTTCTGATCTTTCAAGGACCCTTGACTCTCTTAGTCTCTTACTTTTGACTTTTCAAAACAGATAATATGATCTGTAAGTGAACGTTTGTTCACTATGATATATGATGATATATCATCAGTTCAGTTTTATCATCGCTATAATTTTAACAATAATTTTGAGCTTTTCATAAAATATAAAAGTTATAGAACCTTAACATTTAGAAGTAGGATTTTTAGATTTTACTAATCTCTCTTAAATGCCAATACATTGTTTATGAAATGAAAACTTATGTTTAATTCAAAGTCACAATTACATTATAAATGCACGTCGAAAATGATAGTTTTTAATAAATTTCATTCAGCTATTATTAGAAACGATTTTTTGAATGAATTGGATAAATGTATTTAGCAATGGTCGGCTAAAGGCCTAAACACACGATGTTTTTTCTGCAATAAACAGTTTTCTTCCGTTTATATTAACGTCAGAGCAGATTCAAAAACCGTATTTTAAGTTCATTTTGAATTAAGTATGAAGCCCCAATTTGTGACTCATAAGCAGAAGTTAAAAGTTATTTTGTAAAGGTAATTTGAACGCTTACATACACACGAGATTTTTTGTTGTCATCAGATGTGTTGCACTTGTATGACTATCATAATTAATTTATATCAAATTAAAAACGATATAAATGGCAAAGATACTTTCTTTACTTTAAAGTGGCTTTGTACTTATGAATTGATAAAAAATTTGAAAGTTTTGCAGCAAGAGTGTTTTTTTGGTATCTCCTTAAAAATAAAAATATGACTATTTAAACTTTTATGGTGTTATTTATTGGAAAATTACGATTAATTTGAACTTATACTTCAGCTCAACATTTGTGAAGATGACACAAAACAAGGAACTTGACTGACTGACTTGACAAGTTCATCATGATTGTATTTTCTTGGATTTTCACGAGTACCTTGTATTTGCAATTCACATAATGCACAAGTCAAACATCTGAAACAAAAGCCTACTAGAGAAGAGCTAAAAATTAAAAGGAATATGAAGGTAATAAGGTTTATAATTTTTATATTTTAAACAATAAAACTCGTAATGCGACAAAGTTTATTAGGATATACATGTCTTTCATTGACGATACTTTTAATACGACTCTTAAAATATATATGTATTTGTAATGTAAAAACGTAGAGCGTCACATATTTAGTTATTTCAACCGTGACCACAGCCCGAGATACATTGTCAAAAAAAAATTTGATCCTTCCAAAATGAGTATTAAGAAAAATGTTTACTAATTTACTAAAATGGCAGTGATATTTGCAGGTTTTTTTTATTCTACCTACCTTTTTTTATTAAACTACAATATAATTTACATATATAATATATTAAAAAAAAACATTTCAAGTAAAAGATAATTTTAACGACAAATTCAAAGTTTCTTTATGAAATAAGGCAAATATATCACTTCTGAAACTTTTAATGCTACTTTTACGTTTCTAAAAAGACTAATACTTATAAGACACCCACATATTTATAAAAGCATAATAAATTCTTAATTTAATGGCATATTTTTTAACTGAATATGCTTTCAAGTACTTAAATTTATTTTAGATATATATATTTCAATATTAAATAACCACCGTAGTTTTCTTTCCAAAAACCTTTTAAGGCAAATTAATACTTGATACATATTTTTTATTGATTCACGTTTAATAATATCATTAAATTATTTCCAGCGATCAGAATCAACAATAGAATACTTTTTGAACTTTAAACTTAGTTTAGGTTTAGCTTATTAGTAAAACAATACTTTTGAAAATATACGTAGCAGAAACGTCCATTATTATGTAAATTTATAGTCAATAAATGTGCTCGAAATATTCATAAGGCTTTATTTTTGGTATCGTTAATATCCATTAGGAAGTTCTTTTACCAAAGAAGGTACATCTCAAAAACTTTGCTTGAAGCTTTTAGATAATTTAATTTAGCTTGAAGCTTTTTGGTACTTATTTATGACATGATTGATACATCCTATTCTTATATTAAAACCAAAACGTATATTTTTCCAATATTGCCCTCACTGATAGTTCTCCCGACTGAAAAGTGATCGCCGAGTTCGGTTCTAAAATTTTTAGTGCTGCAATTTCGAATTTGTTTTTATGTTTTGTTTTCATTCGAAGACTATTGTCTTTAAACATAAATAAATCTTATAATGTTATTGCTTTGAAGAAGTTATTTTTTTCTATGTTATATTCAAATTTATTGTAGTCAAAAAGTGATATCCTGTCGTGATGATATAAACAAGTCCTTTGATGCTAATTGTATCCTATTACTTTTAATATTATCTTTAACCACAAAATTGCCTGTGTATTGATTTAAAAGATTTTTAAATTCTAATCATACCACTTCTACTAATTTGATCAATGTCTTTTCCTTGATACCTTCAGGAAAGAACAAATAAGCAGCATTATTTATAGATCTACAATAATATTTGAATTGATGATATTTTTGGCGATATGATTGATTAAGATTATTACTAGAACTATTTGTTGTAATAAAATTCTTATGATGTAACTTTGTTTCTGCAAAAGTACTATAGCCAAAGGTTATTGGTCACAAAGAACGAAAGACTAGGAATTGTTAAACTATTAAACTGTTAAACTTGTTAAACTTGTTAACTTGTTATCAAATTGTTAAACTTTGTTTAAAAATAATATCATTTAACAAATCGTGTAATGTAGTAAAATGCAAAAAGACTTTTGGTTCAGATTCGTCAAATAATAATGAGTTTTTATAAGGTATATTGCGTTCCCTAAATAAAATGAAAATGTGCGCAGAACACAATCTATCATCTTAGATACGAGGGTACGCTACACGATACGCATTAAGAAACCGTTCTTGTATTCCACGTCAATTTACGACGATACACTTTTTTTCACCCTTATCATTTTACATTGCGTACCAAAGCAGTCTTGTAATATGAACAAAAAAAAAGTTTCGTAAAAAAAGTGAATTCATCTTTCTTTAAAATTACGTTACTAATTATAAAATACTATAGAGAGATGACAATATTTGAATCATATTTATTATGAAACTAGCGATAATGGAGACGAGATATGCCAAATACTTTCTGATTATGAAAAAATATTTTTTTTTACGCCCAATTAGTATTGTATTAATTACATTACATCGTTTTAGTATACTATTAATATATCGTTTTTTTATTTATATTTTATTTATATTTTCCATAAATTTATACCTCTATCCGAAAACGAATTTGGTATTTGGGTAAATAGCTACAATGTTCTTGACCAAGATGTAATTACATAGATAATAATTAACAAGAAATTCATTCAAAATTTATGTTCTGTGAAGGAGCAACCCGTTACAACAACAGATGCATTGAAGCTGAGGTCAAAATGCGATTTGTTAATAGTTTTAATGGTTGTGCTTAATAAGTAATAGTTATATTAAATTAAAATTATTTTTACCAATTATGATATTTAAACGGTGTTTCAGCGAATGAACGATTAATTTATTAGACCAACTATTGTAAACTCTTATTTTTTTTTTATTTTAATACGTTCAACATATACAAATGTGCATGTATGGATGATCAAATATGAATATCGTCTCGTGTCCCACTTGTTTGTTGGTGTCATGTCGATCTACTGTGTTTCGTGGTCAGTCATGCAGAAATCAGTAAATATTGCAACAGTGACTTTCCTGCAACCACTTTCTTTTCCAATCTGTCAAATCATTTTTGACTCATTATTGACCTAATAGTGACATCTTGAAATAAATATATTTTACTACTTTTTGCTAATCTCAGATTTCTTAATTGAAAGTGAGCTCTTTTGAATTAATTTTTTTATTTTGAATTACAATTTTTTGAGTGTTGAAAAAATTTGGTCACAAATTTTATATAAAGAACTTCTGGTTTAAATTTTGGTTTTACTGTTATATAAAAAAAATAAAACTCGAATAAATGAATTCCAGCAATAAAATGTATGCTTCATTCTTTCTCTTAACTTATAAGTAAAATAATTTCATTATGACGTTAGTTTAATGTATGAAGACAAGTATAAGTAGATGTATTACAGTTCACAGAGTTTTTTTTATTGTTATTGAGTTCACGTAGTTACGTGTTAAGTAAAAATTAAATTATTTTATTACAAGAATTGAGAAGACTGCTCTGACCTTGTAAAAGTAACGCAAAAATAAATCTGTTTGCGCCCCACCGGTCCTATGAGAAGAGTTCTTATAAAAGCCACAAGAACTTATCTTTTACATGTCAGTAAGGGATTATAATCGATCAAAAAATGTTCTTTAAAGTAAGTAAAAAAATAATAAGTATGTTGTTTTTTACTACGATTACTTAAATAAATAACTTATTACAGGTTTTCATCGTATGTGCAACGTTGGTAGTAGTGCAGGCGGGGGTCTTGGGTTATCATGGAGCTTCTTATGGAGGATCCTCTTTATATGAAAGAGCATCATTAGGCCATGGTTTTCAAGCATATGCAAATGCCCTGCCAAATGCAAATCTTGGCTGGGATGTGGCTGGCATTTCACGACCCTTAGGATATGCCGCTCCTTTAGCTCATGCTGGTCCCCTGGCTCATTCTAGTTTCTTATCTCAGTCTAGCCCCTTAGCTCATGCTGGTTCTTTAGCTTATGCTGGTGCCTTAACCCATGGTTACTTTGGTAATCCTGGTTCTATTGGCCACGCTCATTCTTTGGCCCTCGGTGGCCCATTGGGTGCCACCCATGTTGGTTCCTTCCCTCATGCTAGTCCGTTAGGTTACGGTGGTCCCTTAAGACATGCGGGTCCTCTATCTCACACACACATTTCCCATGGTGCTTCTTTAAACCGTGGTCCTCTTGTTCATGCCACATCACAATCTAACTCAGTTTCTTTATCACACTCATCTCCCCTAGGCCATGGAAGTTACTCTGGTAACTACGGCTATAACAAGAACTACTATGTATGTATTTTGTACGAGTACAACTATTATTACAATGAATAATTCTTAAATTTAACTAATATATATATATATATATATATATATTATATTATATTTCCGATTTTCAGTCTCACCTCAAGTACCAGTAGTCCTATTCAGTAGCAGACCCTCACACTGGAGACCATAAGTCCCAACACGAAGCTCGCGATGGTGATGTCGTGCACGGCGGGTATTCTCTTCTCCAGCCAGATGGCAGCTTTAGGAAGGTGTCTTACTCCGCTGATGACCACAATGGGTATGTTTAAATTATTTATAAGATTAAGCATTAATTTTAGTAAAAGTTTTAGTAAAGGTATATGATTTTAGCCATTCAGAAAGATTGTTGTTAAAGTTTAACTACTGCTACATACTGTCAAGAATATTAAATATTGTGTTAGGAACTCCGATTTTATTTTCCATTAAAATAATAAAAATCATTCATTCATTTAACATAGTCTTGATGTTGCTTACTATTTTTAAGTTTCGTAAGAAATAGTAAACTTTTTAAAACTTTTAACGTAATCTAAAATCACATTTCAATAACACTCGTACATATATAAGGGAGTGGTCAAATGAAGCATTTCACCTCTCCACTAACATGAAGTTACATATATTGTTTGAAGTTTTAAAATGTTAACAAACACTACTTATATTCTTCGAGCACTTCATTAGTATGAGAGACTTTAAATGATAGCGTAAGTGAATTCCTAATAATTATTGTTAATATTTCAGTTTCAACGCAATCGTTCAAAATTCCGGAGCCAATCATCACGTCTATTCTGCTCAATACCATCATTAGTGAGTCGTATTATTTATCAATAAAAAATCTTGTCCTGCTTCTTTGTGATAGATTACAGAATAAGCAAAATAAAATATAAAATGTATTTTTGTTTTATTTTAGACAATTTAGATTACTAAATTGACATACATTTTTATTAGAAAATATCTTGAATTATTGTATACTGATATGTTAATGTTACATTTATGACAATATTAAATGATTTAAATAGTAAACTGACACTACAAATTGTTTCACACAAACATGACTTTAGTTCTTAATGATATAATTTTGTATTTTTAATGTTTATTTGGTTAAGTTCTACCATATTTGAGAAACCCATAAAATGTGTTTATCAAAGAAAGCCACTAAAAGAAACGAATAATAAACTAAATGATACATTTATTTTGGTCAATAAGAATATTATATTGAAGTATACAATTTATTACCTAAAGTATACAATTAAAATATTAAAATATTTGCATGTCTCTAATACTCTTAATCAAATCAATCAATCAAACAAATCTTTGCCAAAGTCCAAGTCAGTAACATTCATTAGATGTTATTCACACTAGATAGCAAGTATGTCCTCGGATGACATCATCGGTAAGCAAGTTTGAAGAGTTATGTCCTTATTGTGTCCGGTCTAATTCAGTTGCCCAACTGAATACAATTATCACTTAGATATTATATTTTTTTCTACATTCAAATGTTTATATATTTTTCATTAAATGTAATAGATTTATAGCTTTTGCACAAAGTTTTACTCTCATCCAAAACTACAATATTTCATATCGATATGACAAAACCATTGATACAACTACTACAAGTCAACTATACAATTACTACAAGTAGTTGCGCAAATTCACATTCAACATGACAAATGTAAATTATATATATTTATAAAATATTAATACCGCTACATTTATAGGACACACGTCAATAGAAGTCCGTAACCAGTATCTCGATCGTCTTATCCTGGATCATCTGATTCTGATATAGCTCATACGGAACAATAAACATTAAGTATTATAAGTAGGTATTACACTATTCGCATTGTTCATTTCTTCTAATTATATTAAAAGAGAAGGTAGTTGTATTAAAGTCTTAAAATGTTGTTGTTTTCAAGTTCCTTTAATAGCCTGGTTAAGTATAAAATGCAGGGTCTAAATAGAGTGCTACATTGGGTACTATTAGCTCGTCGACGCTTTCATTAACTAATGGGTGGATAAAATGGAACCCTACAATCATGGCGCTCCGACTTGCCTTAAAATTTAAAGAGATTGGCATCGCTTTAAACGAAATGTGTAATAGATAGACCAAATGTCTATGATAGATTTAAAAGAAATGTAACTTGTATCATTCATTTGTGGATATAAAATAACATAAAAAAAATATAAAGAAGTTTATGATTGAAATAAAAGAATATGATTGACTTCAAGATATCGGGTATTTACTATATTTTTGGTAGACATACTATAAATAGACATAAATGGACAGAAACCGAACTAGACAGCAGGTACATATAGCAAAAAACATTCTAATGCAAAAGAAGTGACTACATTTTTGGCTGTCAAATCGTTTTTAATATCTTTAATTAAGAACGATATTAGAACTAAAATACCAACTGTATTTTCTTTATAGATTCCTAGGATCCATTTGCTAGAACTTGTTTCTTCTTTACGTGAGTGATTATTGTTTGCAGACTGAAGCAATTAATGTTTGTTCTCAAAACAACACCGTATGAAGCGATTAATAAAGTTCGGTGGATACAAACTAATATGAAATATTCGGTGCGACAAATATATGAAACTAATTTCACAAAAGAATTGAGACTGCTTAGACTGGTAGAGACCGGTCCAACTGTATTAATCTTTACTATAATATAATAATAATAATATGCTTTTTATTGTACACCAATTAAAGAAAGAGAAAAATGTACATTTACATATTAAAATGCCGTACAAACATAGGTGACCTTATCGCTATAAAGCGACCTTTTCCAAGCAAACCTTAGTTTACGGAAATAAAGAAAAAATAATAAGAACAGAGAAGGAGGTGTACATATTAATAAGCAAACAACAATTAATATAAAATTCTAATTAACTACATTGAAATATTAAATAAACATACATAAACATACAAATAAAGACAATATAAATAATGATATAAATATAAGCATAAATATTAATGTAAATATAAATATAACAAGGATTTTGGCCATTAGCAAGAAAGTATTCCCTCACGACTTTTTTAAAACTATCTAAATATTTTGCTTGTCGTATGCGTAACGGCAGTGAGTTCCATAAACGAGTACAAACATTAATATAATTAACTGATTTTAAAGGATGGCTGACTCTTGTGGTACACTGGTTAACGGGTTCTGCTTGCGATTATTAATTGTCTTACAAGCCGAATTGTAATATTGATTTATAAAAATCTTTAAACATTCTTCTTGAATTGATTGCAATGGCTCTAACTGTTCGTAAGAAATATATTCAATTTTTTTGCATTTTAATATTTTAGCTAATAGTTATTAATACTTTATAAATTATAAGAGATTAAATAAATCATTTTTTTATAATGACTTTTAGATCGAGTTAATTTTCGCAAACAAAACATTCACATGATACTGCTTAGGTATTAAAAAAATTATGTAGTTCCTCGCATAGAATAATATTATTAAGAATTTCTAAATAATATTATACCATTACTTAAATAACTAATTTTGTAAATATCCTCAGGGAAGATAGTTATTATGTTTTAAGTGATCAGGTCAAGACGATTTTCCCTAGAGACTTGGATCCTTCTTCACTCTCTTGAATTAATAGGATTGGCTTTCTTAAGATGGACCCGTTAGACCCTGACCTTCAATAAGTATTAAATATAGCAATGGATTATAAGGACAGGACAGTATAGATAGCTTGGCTCTTGAATAACTTGTTTTCTTTATGAACATCAGGTGCATTTATATTTTTTTTTTTTATTTCTGAAAAGGATATTAATTATCTATATTCAATTAATTTAGCTATAAAATTTGTTAATATGAAATAACAGATTGTAAATATGTTTGCGATGTATGTAGAAAAAAAAATATAAGCACGAGTTAAGAGAATTGCAAGAAAAAATCGGAGCTGGAGATGAGAAACAGCTGCTGTAATTTCTTAGAGATCTTGTCAGTTTTGGGACTGGTGAAAAGGTAAGTTTAAATTTAATACTTAAAATATAATAACTATGTTCTTGTAACGAATATAAAAAATACCGAGGTTAGAGTTACATGTTTTGATAATATGTTAAATTTTTTTAAATTACCTTAATGTAATATTTTTATTTGTAATTTTGTAAATAAATATTGTGTTAATTAATTAGATAAATATCTCCATCCTAATAAAAAAATTATTCTTTTATCATGATTGTTTTCAAACATCACCGAGTGAACTAGAATCAGATAATATATTTAAAAATTAATAATAATCAAATTAAACATTCCTTACATATGGTAAAGAATCTACCAATGGTAACAATAAAATATAAAATTTTGTATACCTAGTTAAAATATTTTTTAATTGAAGTCATGTCTGCTTATTTAACGCTTAATAAAAGTGAATTTAAAGTATTGAACTAAATGCGGTTACTATAAACCTTACAATGAAAATATTTTTTCATCATCTCATAATTGCTCAAAATAAGATTTATTGTACAAAAAAGCCTCATGTTGTCTAAAATAATTAGGCATTAAAATAATATAACTATATACGTTACACCTATCTCATGCTAAAAATAAATAATGGAAATATTTTATATTTCTTTTAATTATATGAATGTAAAATATTTACTAACAGAAAGCAAATGTATATGTTTGAAAACAATTATGTCCCATTTAAATTATATTATTAGAGTATCCCAAAACTTTTAATAAATTCGTCTCTATGGTACTTAAATGAATATTTTATATTAAACTCCTTTTTTTTACAAAAACAAGCCTTGAATTGTCAATCAGTCAGGATTTCTCTTTGCGCTTATTGGATATCGGATTGGGGCTTGATGGAGCGTGAGCACATTTATAAAATAGAGGGTTGGTGTTAGACAATATCGGTTTACTGTTTTAATATAAAGCTGTATAAATTACTTAAATTAACATATCTTTTCACATATCTCATCAATCACATCATCACATCATCAATACACAGTAACACATGTCTGTTGTAATATATATTAACATATAACATAGTTTCAGGTCGCAAACTAACACGTGGTTAGATCATATCTTAAATTACAAAATATCCAATTTATATATAAAGTACCGTATAGTTTATAAATTTGAACTTACAGAGAAAAACTATTGAATTCAGTCATTTGTCGAACATGCAGTCGAGAAACGACGAAACTTATTTTGGAGACGTTAGGTTGGCGCCCTACAAATTTGTTTCAAAATGCGTTTTATTTCACTCAAATAACACTTTTTAGACAAATATAAACTTTTTTTGATATCTGAAGCCACATTTTAATGGAAAAGTATTAATAAAAAATGTTTAACTTAGGTTGAAAACAGTATCCTATTTTTTCTAATCTATTTAGCAAAAAGCGTCTAGTTTTGTCCACTATACGTCTAGTTTTGCAGATTACTCACAGGACATCGTTTGCCATAGATAGACACTAGCATTGGATACACTGAGGCTTATGTAACTGAGCTGAGCGAAACGAAGCTTTTTACTGATCCACTCGATAAAATTTTGTCCGCTATTTTCTCCTATTACGCTACCGATTAAGCTTCAATAACCAACTTTGGACCAGTTGATTATCGCATTCCTTTCCCTTTCTAAAGATAGATTTTGAAACAAAATCTAATTGTAGATTAAGAGTAATTTGAAATTTATTTTATTTTCAATTGAAACGTGAAAAAGTGTGTAAATTCATATTTTATTGTTATTATGGATCAAGATAAGAAACATGAACATGAAGACGTTAGCAACTACGTCATCAGTATTTTTAGTCGACTTCCCTATTATATATATATATCAAATATATTTTTATACTATTCTAGCAACTTGAGAGTAAGGTTTATTTTGATCATCGTAGATAAAAAACAATCTATTGATACTTATAAATACATTTATAAACTTTTATTAAAAAGTTTATATAGTTATATATCCTATTCAATAATATTGCAATTTAAATGAGAGCTTGCCGTCAAGAAAATAGTTTAGGCTAAATAATAAAGAACAAGGGACTCAATGGTATATAAAAGTTTTCCATCAAATGATATTGTAAACGCTTACAGTCAATATTAAATTATTATACTTGGCTTTACAGAAAACATAATGTTGGTGATGATATTTTATTTTATTTTTTTCAAATAAAAAAAGGAAACTAAGCATCTGTCTGTCAGTCTGTCTCGTTTACATAAGTGTTACAGACGTAATTAATAAATTGGCTTGTTCCACAGCTTAGAAGTTATAAATTAGCTCGCTTCTTAAAAACTATAAGCCAATTCATGAATCTGTTATGAAGGTGTCTTTATAGCAATATACCCTCATGCGTGGATGGAGGGGAGATTGTAGCAGCCAGTCATGTCCGAGATTCCATAAGCCTAAACCGCCTACCCTGGAGCTACTCGCGCTAAAGCTCGAAACACGTCGGTGCTTCTGACTTCAACCGCTGAGAGGGGTGTGGTTTTCTCCTTTCTCTTGCAGATACGATAGTTGGACCTCCCGTCCATGTCTGCAAAGATAAACAGCGTTAGAATTGCTTTGCTACTTTAGAATGGTATCTATATATGAAATAGTTTAAATTGTGTCTCAACACAAAGCATATCAAAGCCTTTCAGTACCATTGAAAAATTACACAGCTTCTTTATTTTAACTACGAAGTATGATGTAATTACTTGATAAAAAAGTTATGTCTTCAGTAATCTAAAATATAATTTGAAATTATTAGAGAAATATCTGAATTTAAAAGTTAAGTTAAGATCAGAAAATTTATTTGTTTCGGATGTAATCGCGTGGACTAGAATCGGATAAGATATTTTTTGACATAACAAGTAATCGGTCATCACTTTCAAGCATTGAAAGATATATATATATATATATATATATATATATATCTTATTAGTACAATATATATATATATATATATATATATTGTACTTAGTGGTGGTGAGATAAGAAGTATGTTAATTCACTCCGTAGTAAGAGTTCCCTCTACTCTTTAGTAGAAGACAAAGACCTAATTTACGAACTTCGAAAGTATGCTAGAAGCTTTTTGCTTTTTTACTATTAATTTGAATGTCTTCATGATTTATTTGTACACATAATCCTTCCTAAGTATATTAAAGTTTTATGGATATGACGATATACTCAATGTTGAGAATTCAAATAAAAAGCGAAGTCTATTTGAATTGTATGGTTAACTTTGTGTCTAAACTATTGAGTTTAACATAAAATGAATCTATTGATAAGACTATTGAGTCTTGGAGATTCATTTTATGTTACATTTATTAGAATAAAGAGAATTTCGCTTTATTTCTTTAAAGATAAATTAGTTTATATACTAAATATATTATTATCTTTACCTCATAGTACAAATTGCTTCCTAAACAATCAATAATTTGTCAAGAAATTAAACCATTACTGAATAAAGTTAAATCAATTAAGGAACAATATCAAGAAATCCATCAGCAGCCTATCAATCTATTAATATGGAAATGGAACCAATTAAGAATCTACTTAAAGAACTGACTGATGTATTGAACAGTAAGGAGGCCGAATAATTAAGCTTACGACAAAAAATAATAAAGTCAGAAAGTTTACAAGAAGTTGTAATGTTTGAAATAAAAAACTCTATGCAATCTTCGAGGAACTCGTTGAAAATGGAAATTCTGAAGAAAATTGATGCTGAGGTTCAAGATATTTTTAAAAGTTTATAAGGTGCAAGCATTTGATATAAATGTTGAATTCTTTTAAAATGAAAGTATTTAATTCGTATATTTTATTTAAAGATCGCAAACGAATCTGTGATTTCAAGTATATGTTATATCAATATTTTATATCTTTGTAAATTAAATTACAAAAAATATTACGTTATACTTTTGAACATGTAATATCATTATTTTTCATAGGAATCATATGAAAAGTAATAATAGGAATAAAGAAGTTTTAAGCAAGTAGACGAGCAGACTCGTCTATGGCGCTGCAAACTGGAGGCACAACAACCAGCTAGAGGCAAGAACGCATGTACATTATGACGCAATCACAAATGTTGACTTTCACTGAACCTTTTATTTAATCTAGAAACTGAGTTGTAGTTCTCAAATATAAATAAAATGTCCAGGCTGTGACTTTAGTCTAAGTAAACCACATTCCCAAAAAACATATTTAACATTCAAAACAATTAATTACTGATACTTCTTAAATTAAATGTCTTTATTGTGGACTGCCATGTAAAATATCAAACATTAATAATTATAATTTTAATAAGAAAAACTATACTAAGATGAACTGAAATATATTCCTATAATGAGGCAAACTAATATTCTCTCGCTAAAAGTCATACAATACGTGGTTATGGCTGTCTCCAATTTGCTGTCCCCGCCATTTTCAGCCAGCCGAGACAAACTTATTTAATTTGCAATTCAGATCTACATTCGAAATGCATTCAATTTCTTCTAAATGAAATTTTCCATTTCTATTCTTATATGAATTAATAGAATTTTATACGTATTACTATTCGATTACATATTTTTTTTAAGTTAAGTATTAACATTTATTTATTTAAATATATGAAAATGAAAAAATATGCATTTTTGTTTTAAAATATTATATTAGCTATGTATAAACTGAGAATCTTGAGAAATGGTTGTTGTAAAATTGATACAAGAAAAAGAACACAAAAAATTTTTCATCAAAATCTTTCGAACTGAACTGAACTGAACTGAACTGAACTGAACTGAACTGAACTGAACTGAACTGAACTGAACTGAACTGAACTGAACTGAACTGAACTGAACTGAACTGAACTGAACTGAACTGAACTGAACTGAACTGAACTGAACTGAACTGAACTGAACTGAACTGAACTGAACTGAACTGAACTGAACTGAACTGAACTGAACTGAACTGAACTGAACTGAACTGAACTGAACTGAACTGAACTGAACTGAACTGAACTGAACTGAACTGAACTGAACTGAACTGAACTGAACTGAACTGAACTGAACTGAACTGAACTGAACTGAACTGAACTGAACTGAACTGAACTGAACTGAACTGAACTGAACTGAACTGAACTGAACTGAACTGAACTGAACTGAACTGAACTGAACTGAACTGAACTGAACTGAACTGAACTGAACTGAACTGAACTGAACTGAACTGAACTGAACTGAACTGAACTGAACTGAACTGAACTGAACTGAACTGAACTGAACTGAACTGAACTGAACTGAACTGAACTGAACTGAACTGAACTGAACTGAACTGAACTGAACTGAACTGAACTGAACTGAACTGAACTGAACTGAACTGAACTGAACTGAACTGAACTGAACTGAACTGAACTGAACTGAACTGAACTGAACTGAACTGAACTGAACTGAACTGAACTGAACTGAACTGAACTGAACTGAACTGAACTGAACTGAACTGAACTGAACTGAACTGAACTGAACTGAACTGAACTGAACTGAACTGAACTGAACTGAACTGAACTGAACTGAACTGAACTGAACTGAACTGAACTGAACTGAACTGAACTGAACTGAACTGAACTGAACTGAACTGAACTGAACTGAACTGAACTGAACTGAACTGAACTGAACTGAACTGAACTGAACTGAACTGAACTGAACTGAACTGAACTGAACTAAAAAATAATAATTTCTACTCTGTTTGATGTTTAAAAAGTAACCTAGCTTAATATCCGAACAACGGTAATGATATTGTAGTAATTTCATAAAATTGTATTACAACAGTCTTTGACTTGGGTTTTACGTAATTGGGTATTTGAATTGGACATCATATTTCTTACATAGACATATGCCATAAGATTTATTTATAACGTCTTAATTCTGCATATAAGAAATAAGAATATATATTCAATGTGTTATATATAATACAAATAACCCTAAAATTATTATCATGTAATATGTATATTTTGAAGCGAAAATTCAAGTTAGGGTCATTATAATGTCAAAGATAAAAAGCAACTGACTTAGATCATCTATAAGTATTGTTGGGAAGTCTTTATCATACTGGATCAATCCTGAATTGACTCACAGACGAGGTCAAATCTATGCTTCGATAAAAAGTAGCGCATAAAATTACTTATATTTAATAATGGCAATTGTATTGGTTTACTTATATTTAAAAATGGCACTTGTATTAATATTCATAGAAAAGATAAATAAAAATCGTTTACTTTAATACTTGTTTGTGAAGTATATTCAAAAAATACTTTGAATTCTAACACTTTACCATCTTTTGTTGAATATCAAAGACATGAACAGTGCAATCCATGAATATTGTATTAGAATACAAAGATATAACAAATACAGTGTCAATAATAACAGTATTATATCTGTTTGATATTTATTTTGTTATTAGATATGTATGGTACTGAGGGTGCAGTGACGTCATCTACCTTTCCTTGAAAATATTGATAAATAACAGCTCATTATCGACACTACATTTTTTGGAACTAAAAAAAATTAATCTGCTTTACATATAATATAACAAATATGTTTATGATTCGAATTTATATACACTATAACTACCAATACTTTATAATTTCCAAAAAGAATACACCTTAGAGGTTCTAATTGCATTTGCATTTTCAATGCTACTTCTAACATTTTATTATATATTTAGTTATCATACTTTGCACGTTTTATATTTAATATTATCATAAACCCGTAAGTGTGTGAAACGATACCTTTAAAGTGCCTTTGCTACTGATCCACCATTAGCTTGGGTTCGATCTATTCTATATTGACTGACGTATAAAGTGTATAAATAATGTAGTTTATTGTTCTGGTTTTTCTAAAACTTGCTTATAAAATGAAAAAGTCGTTTCATTTGAAGTTATTCTAAATTTTGAAATACATTTTAACGCAAAGAAAAGGCGAAAAGTTTTTAAAATCAAGAAGGTGTTAAATTACATCGACTATTTGGTTATGCATTAGTTTAGAAAGTCATTAATGAAGTGTCAGTGGTAGTATGCTGGAGTTTGTTGTGTCCTAATGACTGACAGGCGGATGAAAGTTAGCGAGGTGGTGTGAGACGGACATTTAATACGAGGCGTCGACTTCTAACAATCAAAGCTTTAGTAACTTGTCGATTACTTGTTTGTTTTTGGAAGAATATATAAATATTCAAGGCAACTAGACCATTATATAATTCATATTGTTTTTATCAGATTATATTATGAATTTAATTCATTATTTTTACATATTTATCTTACGACATGAAGTTAAAAAAATATACTTTTAACATTACTCACAAATATTGGTCTTATTATGTCTTTCATGTTTCAAATTCCAATCCTCTATGATTAAGAATATTTTTGGTTTTGATTTTATGTAATTTACTCTAAAAAAGTCTAAATTTCCATAAAACTAAATTACTTCTATAAATGTAACAATAAATATAAGTGGTGCTTAAGAACCCCATAATGTTTATAAAATACCTACTCGTAATGTGTAATTAAAATCAAGTTTTGTACACACTACCCTTTTTAATAAAGCTGCGTAATTTCAAATTTTTCATCGAAATACATACGTCTAAGCAAATAAGGGAAGTGAAGTGTTTTTTTTATTTCAATAAGGCCTAAAATACTTGTATTGACTCTTCTCTTAGACCGCGTCAATGTCTAAAACATATATACGTGTATTCTTTATGCGTACTTCATTCATGCATTCTATTATTATAAAATAAATACTCATTATTATCTTTTATTTATTCCTTTTTTTTCTTATTATTTATTCGTTTTCTACAGTTTCGTTCGTTTTCTACGTGACGTGATTAAGTCCCTAAACAATATTAAAGAAGTTACAATGATTAAAGTATATTTGAAAAATAATAAGAGCCCAAGTTATAAAAACATAAAAACTTTACAGACCTTCGTTTAAAAATTTGAATAAAAAACATCCGCAAAGAATTATAGATATTATTTAAAACTGAGTAAGGTGAGTTTTAACAAAACCATTTTAAACTTTTTAAGATATATATCTATATATTTCAGTACATGAATAATTTTTTTTAAATTATAAGAGAAATATAAAGCCTATTGGTCGCGTTCTAGTAGTCTTATTAAGTCTGGTAGTATATTGTCAACTACCAAACCAAGCCGAACCTGCTACTTCATTACCTAAATATAACTTTTTGAAATTTTAATGCATATTTTAAGAAAAAAAGATGATATTTTACATCTTGAAATTCAGACATTATTTTCCATTCGGAATATAATAGACTGTATGCGTGCTTTGCTTTTTTAGTTGTTATATGTGTGTCTGAGTGTTTCAAGTACGACTTTATGTGTATATTTATAACTAATGTAATCATTTTAACTTTTTGTATATATATGTTTGTTTAATTGATAGGCTGTCTGTGCTATTTAAAATATGTTTATATAATATATTTTTGGATCTTTTAGGATTCAAATATCGCATCGTTTCTTTTAAATCTATTCTGCTTTTTAGCTGTAAAATATTTACAATTAAAATATTATTTCAAAAAGATCACTACTGCTGTTATTCTATACTACTGCTGGTAACCTGTCTTTTCATCAAAACCGATTTATGCATAAATAAATATTTCCACCCTCGTTGTGTAATTGTATCGACCACAGAATTCTTGTATCACATCTTTAAACATGTAATTCACATGTTTATAAATATATATTGTTTATAATTATACATAATGAGATTCTCATTCTAAGAAATAATAGATATATTCTATAAAAAATCAACTTTTAATGTATATTTCTTTTTTAGTTTTCACATAAATAAGTCCTGTTCTGTCCTGTCCTCAATAGCTTCTAATTACCTTGCAAAATGTTTTCAAGTATTGAAATCATAGCAATACACGCGAATATCGCATTTACGTATTTTTATTTTAATAAGATCTTTTATTTGTTATTTATTTGATTCTAATTTTTCGCTTTTTACTGAACTTGTTTAAATTTTCTTTCAAGGGGAAATTTATGTTTATTAAGCTAAAGGATAAAAGTCTTTCTTTGATAATATATTAAGTAATTCTTATTTATTTAAATTTTCTCTCGTTTCTGTATTTTAAATTCTGAATCGTATATGTTGTAAGTAAATCATTCACCCCTCGTATTTGAATCGAACGCAATATTCTAGTATTATATTAATAGAAATGTTATTCACATTTAAAAAAAAAATAATTACATAATCACTTAAAAGTATCATTATATTATCATTACATAAAAAGAGGTTTTGAATCTAAGAAATAACAGATAGTTTCTATAAAAATCGAATCTTAATGTATTTTTCCTGTCCTGTCCTGTCCAGTCCTCAATAGCTTGTAATTAATCGTATATAAAATGTTTTAAAGTAATGTAAATAAACATATTTTGGATCAGGGTGAGAGCCCTACATCATTTAAAGTATGTATATATTCATGATGCCTTTGTAAAATCTACTGACCCAATATTTTGACTTTTAAATCGTCCTCGACAGTCGAAGTTAATTAGTACGTAGGTATTTATGAGTGTTTTTAATTTTAAACCATATTCGTTCTTTTTACAAGGTATGTGTTTTATTAGACACATGTGAGAATTAAATTATTCATTTTTAAATTTAAATGATCATAGTTTATAAAACTTATATAAATCAACTCTGAACCAGCCCTTTACTGAAACTTTTAAGATTATTCTCATGGCACTTATTAGAATACGTACACAAAGATACACGTCTAAGAGACAGAGATATGAACACACATGATATTACATTTTAATATGAGAGCCAAGTTTGTTTAGGTTCGTTTTGTTTGTTGTTTTGAAACTTGTTCCATATAATATAAACTGCTTGCCCTTCTTGCCCTTCTTGACATTTTAACGTATGATAAATGATTCTAGAACACGAAGTATCGCAATCATTAGGTTTTCTGGCAAACATAGTAAAATCTATTATTTGAATTCTGCGTCAGATATTGATCATGCTACTGTATTTTAAAAAATATTTAATTATACATTATATATTTATCAAATAATATTTAATTATATACTATATATATATATATCATATACGTATGATACATAATTCAGAGAACCATTACAATAATCTTTGTACACGTAAAAATAACATTTCTTTTAAAATTCTTTCTTAAGTTTTTATTGACAAATATAGAATACCGGAGAATTACTGAACTTTTCATTGACAAATATAGACTAAGCAAATTTTTTTATTGTTTTCTATTTTTGCTTTATTTTATTTCATTCCTTCTGAAAGTAAAAATTTATAAATTAAGATAAGATATGCCCCTAATAGAGTATACAGGTTAGAGTTTAGCTTTATTTGTGTAGGCAATTAATATTTAGAACTGAGCTCGTTTTTGTAATGTTATTGGAGCATAAACCTGATTGGTTTATCGTAGTTTTGCTTGACTTCGCATTATATTTGCCGTCTTTTATAATACAAAAACTCGAATAAGGCTCGCTCATAACAAATACAATAATATAATAAAACATTACGACAACAACTGCTCTTTGGTAATAGATTTTTCTTTACTATGTTCGTATCTATTTACGTTCGTATCAGACGTTATTGGTAAAAAATTTTATAGTCTGTTCTAATGTCAAAATTTTTATATCAATACAATATTTATTTAAAATCAAGTATCGAACATACATACAAAATGGTATAACATTTGAAGACAATTGTTCTCAATAAATATATACAATGTTTGTGATATTTATTTAGTGTTCATCTGGATATTATATTTGACTGTGTATTGTATTAAGGATATTGTGTGCCGCAAAGTAAAGCCAAGTTTGGTATTACACAATAAAAAAAGTTACTTTTATATATTTACTGTCTTACAAAGATTATTAATATGTTTGAGCAATTTCGACGTAAATAAATATAAATTCACCATTAAATAAAAAATACTGCAACAATGTGACCGTTAGGCGTTAAAGAAATATCATTAAACTTCTCTTTAAATGTTACGATGAACTTTTTACGGTCAATGTAAGGTTACGTTTGAAATTAATAAAAATAGTAGAATAATTTTCAAGATATTATTTCATTGAATACTATCTTTCAAATAAAATAAAAGTAATACTATAAGAGTCTTTGTGTCGTTTAGATCAGAGTGTCACAAAGGTAACAAATGAAATTTAAAGTCGCAGAGGTGAGACGTTGCAAGGTGACTCGTTATTTGTTACTTCTAAGTCAAGTCACGAGAATGAATATAATATGTAAGAGGAATCACAGAAGTAAGTGTAACTCTAAAAATATTTGGAAGTAGAATGTCATGGCAGGTGCTAAAAGGATTGAGAAACAATAGAAGTGAAATGTAATAAGACTATTCTGAATATCATAGTCTTTGTTGACAGAAATATGAAGGAAAACGACATTTTTGCTCTTAGTTCAAGTGAATTTTATAAAAATAAAAATAATATTTTTTGCTGATATATTATGCTGTAAACAAGCTATATAAGCGCTTTAAGAAATATTCTTGGATTGTGATTATAATATAATCTATTAGTATGATTCTAAAGATATTTAATTTAATATTAAAAGTTTTTTTTAATAATGCTAATAAACAGATGTAAATATGTTATCCTGGTGCTCTGCTTACAACTATTTGTTAATAAAAAAATAGATTGAGTACATAATACGTATTCTGCCTACTAAATAGGTAATTTCATTTCCTAATGTAAATTATACTTACTTCCATAGCTTGGTTTGATAACTGAGTAGGCTAAAAAAATGCTTAACTCCAGCTTCTGACCGACACAAAAGTTTAGCGCTTATTTTAAGTCTAAATCAATGAACTCTACAATGAAATATGATTCAAATCTTTAAAAATTCATTTCAGTGGCATTCAAAGATAACATTGCTTTCTCGTTTTAACCATATATATAATAATAGTTAGTTAAAAATAAATAATTATAAATTCATTTAATTTAAAAGCCATTTAATTGAATATTAAAGAAAGACTTTAATATTATAGCTGATAGCATTCCACAAAAGATCGTGTTTATAATTAATATAGATTACAAGTGGTTGGATTATTTGACTTAGAAATAAGTGATAAGTATGTCATATGATAAATAAATTCCAAATATACTTTTTGACACGTACTTCTTCTTATCTTAGCTTCTTCGTATCAGAAATTCCTAATTGAAATTACCGATACTAAATATAAAATTATATGATTTAGTCGAACGACACAGAACTTAAATGGAGTTTACTTTTCAGTACATACAAAATTTATTGTCTTTAAAGTTTCATAATTCTGGATAGGGAATAATTATTTTTAAACGTATTGTACTACTTGTATATATAAAAAAAAGTTTTTAAAGTATTTTTTCGTTTAGGAAAATCAAACTAACAGTTTCATTTTCACATTTATACAAGTACCTGATCATAAAACTTCATCGTTTGTCGATATGGCGATCTGTTGACGTCCTTTAAAAAAATATCTTGCCAGCAATAGTTCTTAACAAAGAATTTATTTTTATTTGCCGACGGCGAAGGCGAGCGCCCTCGCCGTAAAAATACTATTTTGCTCCCTTGGGATACAATCTACTATTATTATCGTATTAAGTATTAATAGTCGGTTTTCTATTTGATAACTCTTAACGTTTGCTAAAATATTTCTCTGATTGGATTAAAATCTTATAAGTTAAATATATTTGAACCCATTGTCAAAACCAAATAATATTACATCAGAAGTTTTCTTTTACAAAGAGATTGTAAAATTAATTTTTAGCTAAAATTAGTGTAATGATTTTTGTGAAAAATAGTTATTAACAAGCTGTGAACTTGCGCCCCAGACGTTTAATGGCCGCTGTTAAGGCACAGTGATTTATACACCACTTAATATTATAATATTAACAACGTGCTCTATTGATCTTTATAACTCGTACCTCACTCTTTATAAACTGGTCACAGGAGGGATGAACAGAAGTATTAAATATGCCACATATATTTTTGAAAATTCTATTCCAATTGGTGTTGATATATATTATTTGAATACAAAAACAAATATTGAAAAGGCCAATTGTTTAAAATTTCTTTAAAAAAATATTTATTTGGGAAATCAATAAAAAGCTATTTCATTTTTTTTTTATTTGTTGACTTTTCTCCTTTAAATATAGTAATCAAAGTACACAAAGGTAATATTTATAAATGTTATAATAATTACATTTAATTGCCTTTAGAATGTACACAATACGAGTGAAATCTCCAAGTCTTTCTACACATTACTTGACACGTGCCGTTAGAGAGAATTAAGGTCAAGCGATCCTAAGTGCATATTATTGAAAAAAGGCTGGTTTTATATAATTTTCAGTTTAAAGAACATTCATATTCTAGTATCCTTAGTCTTTTTATTCTATTTGACGTTTCTTTTATTTGATGTCATAATTGTCAATGTAAAAAAAAATGTACAGAGAAATTTAGAATAAAAATACATTATAAAAACACTCCTAACAGTTTTAGTTTCTACAATTTGTTAATGAATATGATGTAAATAATGTCATATTAATTTTAATTATATAGGACGAACGATTGGTCAGTAAGTAGTTGGTGGCAATGCCTGCCAAGTCAAAGGTAGTAGGTTCGATTCCCAAAAGGGACAGTTGTTTGTTGTTTCACAGGTTGCAGTTTCGAGTCGGGTTGTTATTTGTGTCTTTTTTTTCTATGTACGTAAAATCCCCTGTGACACAGATATTATTTCTCTAGTGCAGGAAATGATTAAAAAAAAAATAATTTAATAAGTTGTTTTTAGCACATAAAACAATTTGATAATTCTTTACAAATTCACATCAAATTTGATCAAAAACATTAGTAATCTCTGTTAGATAGTAAATATGTTTTATTTAACATGGCTTTAATGATTTTGCAGCACACAAGATCCTACAAATTAATATAATATCAAGATGAACACTAAATAAATATCACAAACATTGTATATATTTATTGAGAACAATTGTCTTCAAATGTTATACCATTTTGTATGTATGTTCGATACTTGATTTTAAATAAACATTGTATTGATATAAAAAGTTTGATAATAGAAAAGTCTATAAAATTTTTCAACAAACACATATTATATCTCTAGCTCGAGAAATGTTAAAAAAAAAATTTTTTTAGCACATAAAAAAATTCGACAATTCTTTACAAATTGACATCAAATTTGATCAAAAACATTGATAATCTTTGTTAGTCAGTAAATATATTAATGAATCTTCCTTTATTGTAGAATGCCTTGTATTTAACTTGGCTTCATTTACTTTGCGGCACATACGAACATACCAATTAATACAATGTCCAGATTAACACTAAATAAATATCACAAACATTGTATATATTTATTGAGAACAATTGTCTTCAAATGTTATACCATTTTGTATGTATGTTCGATACTTGATTTTAAATATACATTGTATTGATATAAAAATTTTGACATTAGAAAAGTATACAATTTTTCAACAAAAACGTCTGATACGAACGTAAATAGATACGAAAATAGTAAAGAAAATTCTATTACCAAAGAGCAGTTGTTGTCGTAATGTTTTATTATATTATTGTATTTGTTATTAGCGAGCCTTATTCGAGTTTTATTATTGTAAAAGACGGCAAATATAATGCGAAGTCAAGCAAAACTACGATAAACCAATCAGGTTTATGCTCCAATAACATTAAAAAAATGAGCTCAGTTCTAAATATTATTTACCTACGCAAATAAAGCCGGGTACATTTTACAAGGGACATGTTTATCTTAATTTCTCAATTTTTGTTTTTAGAGGGAATGAAATTAAATAAGAAAAGAATAGTAAAAATGAGAAAACTTCTCGGTAGTCTATATTTGCCAATATGGCCGCCCCTGTAATCGGAATCGTTTATTTATCTTTAACTTAAATTTGTAATATTATTTTTAGGCACCTAGAGTATAGTACAGTCCATACCTATGACTGCGCGGGCGCATAAACTTTATAACTATGCACCGCAATGAACAAAATTTCGGTCGCATGTCCTTGAAGTTTTTTTTACTCCCGACAACCTCACGGTAAATTCATGAAATGCCAAGATGCTTTTTTTAAAAATACAATAATAAATAAAAACAAATTTTATAATAAATAAAAATACAATAATAATTAAAAAAAAATACAATACAATAATAAATAAAAACAAAATATATCTTAAAATCTGTTATTTATTTAAAGACATGCCGATTTTTTTTCTCTAAATCGTAAACGACATTCTATTAAATAGAGCGCTTACAACATATAAAATACATTATAAAACCTTTGTGAAGAAATAATAATATTTACAAAAAAACCATCCAAGGAAACCTGGTAATCTAAAATCATTTTTTACCGAATTTCATAAGAATTCAAGGAGAACGCTGTATATATTATATCAAAACAACAAACGCAACAAACTTAAACAAAGTTTCCTCTCATATTAAAATGTAATATCATGTGTATTCATATCTCTGTTTAATATACGTATGTTTAATACACGTTTTCTAAACAGTGCAATAAGAATAGCCTTAGGAGTTTCAGTATAGGACCGGTTCACAGTCGCTTTATATAAGTTTTAAAAAAATTATGATCATTTCAATTTAAAAATGAATTGTTATTCCTTAGATTCAGAAGCTCTCTGTATATAATAATAATATAATGATACTTTATAGTGATTATGTACAGTTTTTTTTATAAAAATGTGAATTACATTTGTATAAATATAATACTAGAATTTTGCGGTCGATTTAAATACAACGAGGGGTGAATGATTTAGTTATAACATATATGAATCAGATTTTTAATTACAGAAATGAGAGAAAATGGCAATAAACGAGAATTACTTAATATATTATCAAAGAAAGACATATCTTTTAGCTTAATAAACATAAATTTCCTTTTGAAAGAAAATTTAAAACAAGTTCAGTAAAAAGCGAAAAATTAGGTTCAAATAAATAACAAATAAGCGATCTTATGAAAATGAAAGTACGTAAATGCGATTTTCGCGTTTATTGCTTTGATTTCACACGAAAACTTCGCCTTGTACGATACGAGAACGTCATTGAAGATTATTGAATAGCTTCTTTAAACATTATTTTAATTATATTTAACGGCTGACAAGCTAAACAGATTTAAAAGAAATTATGTGATATTTGAATCCCAAAAGATCTAATAATATGTTATACAAACTTATTTTTTATAGCACAGACAGAGTTTCAATTACACAAACATATATATAAAGTTAAACTTATTACAACGACTATTTTTACATCAGGATTTAAAGATATATTAATAAAGTTGTACTTCAAATACTCACAGACATACATAAAACAAATACCAAAACATGCATACAGTCTATTATATTCCGAATGGAAAATAATGAATGTGAAAATAATCAATTCAAATTCAATTGAAACTGTCTGAATTTCCATATGTAAAATATCATCTTTTTTTTCCGTAGAATATGAATTACAACTTCATAATTTTATATTTAGGTACTGACGTAGCATATTAGACAAAATACTACGGAACAGACATATATTCTTTATATTTCTCTAATAATTTTAATTATTTATAATATATATAAAAACTCAGTTTTATGATCGGATGTGTTTTTTTTTAATTCTCGCCAATCTTTAAAAGCCGCGCTGTTAAATTGTAATGTTTTATGTTTCTTATAGATTGCGCTCTCATTATTTTTTAAATATATTTATAGCTTTACTTATTCTAACGTGTATATTATTTTGCGTATATTATTTTGCGACGCAAAATAATATATATTTTGCGTCGTGATTTAGTCACCTCACGCACGTTTAAGCTTAGGAAATGAATAAAAAACAAGAGAAAATAAAAATTCGTATGAAAATGAAAAAAAAAACTGCGACTCCTTCATTTATTTACGAAGCTTTATGAAAAAGTATAGTCTGTAGAAAAAATTATTTTATTTGCACATTACGAGTACGTATTTAAGTATGCATTAAAAGGTTCTGAAAATATGTATTATTGTGATTTTATATTCCTTATGCGTACTTTATTTAATTGTTCGTGTTGATATAAAATAAATTGGTCAATAAGATTAATTTAGTAATTTATTGGTATAATAGAAGACTACAGATTAATACGATTGGGGATACAATAATCAATTAAACCAAATAATGAAAAGCTTTGTTTATAAATAATATTTATAATATTTATTGCTACAATTATAAAAATAATTTAGTTATAGAGCCATTTTGGCTCTTCTAGATTACATAAAATGACAACGAAAAGAAAATTCTTAAAGCGTTGATGATATTCGGAATTTGAAATATGTTAGATATAGTAAGATCCAAAACTTACAAGTAATGTTAAAGGTATCTTTTAAATTCATTTTGCAAGATGAATGTGAATCAATTGTATAATATAATCTGAATAAAACAAATGAATCAACTGAATTATATAATAGTTTACTTGACTTATACAAGTTATAGAAAAGTTACTAAAGCTTTAATAACTTCAAGTCGACGCCTCGTATAAAATGATTGTCTCACACCACCTCGCTAACTTTCATCCGCCCGTCAGTCATTACGACCCAACAACCCTCCAGCACACTACCACTGACACTTCATTCATTAATATATAACCAAACTGTCTCTTCAATTTTACATCTACTTGAACTTTAAAACTTTGCGTTTCTCATACAATAATTTTCATACAATATTCATGGACTGCACTATTCATTCTTTGATATTCAACAAAAGATGGTAAAGTGTTAGAATTCGAATCATTTTTATAAATACTTCACAAACAAGTATTACAGTATTTTTATTTCTCTTTTTCTATGAATATTAATATTAAATATACGTAATTTTATGCGTTCCTTTTTATCGAAGCATATATATGACCTCGTCTGTGAGTCAATCCATGATTGATCCAGTATGATAAAGACTTCCCAACAATACTTATAGATGATCTAAGTCAGTTGCTTTTTATCTTTGACCCTTAATTTGAATTTTCGCTTCAAAATATACATATTACATGATAATAATTTTAGGGTTATTTGTATTATATATAACACATTGAATATATATTCTTATTTCTTATATGCAGAATTAAGACGATATAAATCAATCTTATGGCATATTAATTGCTAATATATAATTCGTAAAATAGAAACTATGTCTATGTAAGAAAAATGATGTCCAATTCAAAGACACAACAACATTTAAAACTCAAGTCGAAAACTGTTGTTACATAATTTTATTAATTTACTAAAAATTCATTACCTTCGTTTAGATATGCAACCACGAAATTTATTAATAAAGAACAAATAGGAATTGTTATATATTACTTCTTTTTTAATATGAAAGCGAGTAAAGTGCTTAATAAAATACGAATCTGGAATTCAATATATAATAATGTAGACCTTATTATTATTTTTTTATATTTTTTTGTACATATAAAACGTCAAAAGTATTTAATAGTAATGAAAAAATTTGATGTGTTCTTTTTCATATCACTTTTAGAATAAACATTTCTCACGATTCTCAGCTCATACAAAAACAAAGTTAGATAGACTTAACAATATTTTAAAATTTTTTCGTTTTGATATATTTAATTAAATGTATGTTACTATTTCAAAATTCAAAAAGTATATAATCGGACAATAATACAGATAAAAATTATTAATTCCTCTAAGAATATAAATGGAAAATTTTATTTAAATGATATCGAATGCATGCATTTCAAAGGTAGATCTGCATTGCAAATTAAATAACTTTTTCTTGGCTGGCTGAAAAGGTCGGGTACTATAAGAGAAGGAAATACCGGTCCACATCTTGTGTGACTTTTAGCGACAGAATACTAGTTTGCCTCATTATAGGAACATATTTAATTTCATCTTATCAATGTGTTCTTATTATTAAAATTATAATTGTTAATGTTTGAAGTTTTACGTGAGAGTACGCATTTTTAACATTTAACTGTAGAAACCACAAATGTGTTATTTATTTTTTTTATGGAATGTGTATTTCTTAGGCTGAATGTTATGTTTATATTTGAGCACTTTAAAATAATTTCGCAATTAAAAGTCAATATATGTAATTGCATCGTCATATGCATGCCTTCCTGCCTGCTGCTGGCTCGTTGTGTGCGTTCAGTTTTGCAGCGGATCTATAAATTCAATAATCATTTTAAATCATTTCTTTTTAAAAGACCATTTATATAAAATACTTTTAGTTTCTCAACTTTTAACAATCTCCTCAAGCTCAGCAACCCTTTGACCGTTTGAGACGAGACAACGAGCTGCTCGAAGATTGCATGGAGTTTTTCATTTCAAACATTACAACTTCTTTTAAACTTTCTGCTTTTTTAGTTTTTTGTCTAAAGTTTATCCAGTAGCCCTTTTATATATATTGATATTTCGATAGATGTCGAATTGCGGTTGGATTTCTTTACTTACTATACTTTTGCTTGTTTGTTTTAACTTTATCCGCTAGTGGTTTTATTTATTGACAAACTATTAACTGTTTTTTTATCTACAAAATTTTATATTTAATTATATTATGTAATTAATTTTTACATAGATAAAGCGGAATGCACTTAGCTTTCTAATAAATGTTACATAAAATCAATTTCTGAGATGACTCTTTAACTCATTAATGCACTTAAACTTATTGTAAGGTTATTGTATTAACTAATATATGATTATTATTGTATTCTTAAATATATAATTTATCGTATCTAATATTAGACTAAATGTTTAATTTGTCTGTATTATTTGAAAATACGAATCCTGAGCTGATCTTTTTCTGATTCGAAAGAATTACGAATTTCTAGATTCAAATGAACTTCGTTTTTATTTGAAACCCTCAACATCCATACGACTTTAATATATTTTACTAAGGATTATGGAATACCTGGGATTAATCAGGGAAATATTCACAGTGAAAAAGAAAAAGATTCTTGCATACCTTTAAGGTTGATAAATTAGCTCTTTGTCTTTATTAGAGGGAATTCTCAGTGCGGGGCGAATTGACATACTTCTTAATTCTCCACCGCTAAGGACCATATAACTAGGCAATTATTTTATTTAGAATATATGTTACTTGAGTACCAGCTTTGTGTATTTTGAATTTTAAAATATTACGTCAACCCCAAATAATTGGTGGAGATAATGATACATTTTATTTACATAATTATTTTATTATTTCTTTATAAAAATAAAAAAAAGATTAAAGACGTCACAGCGATGGCGTATTGAGTATTAATTCTGACAATCTGAAAATGGGAAGATCATATAATGTGATTCTATAACGGAGGGGTCTACTTATTTTGACCCAAATAGCAATGTGAAAGAAAATAGCAAATATAATGTCGACGGTAAATCTCTCGAGGCTACGAAATAATGACCGATCACTTGTAATGGGAAAAAATATTTTATCTGATTTCACTAAACTCGATTTTGTCTGAAACCAATGAACTTTCTGTTCATAGCTTGTGAAAGGAGATATTTCTCTAATTAACACAAATAATATTTTAGATTAATCTACACCAGACTTTTTGTTAAAACTAAAAACTAAGTTTATTTCTTTTAAATTTATAATTACAAATTTTCTTAAGTAAAACTACTGAGCTTTTCATTTTTGCAGATCGGTCTTTTAATATTATCATACGTTTTAGAATAGTAACTTATATGTAAAAATAACTATTAGTACAAATGACAGTAAAAGGGTCTAATAAGTCAATGTTAAATAAAATGTCAAAATGACAAAGTGATTAAGGCTTAAGTTGATTCAATCACAAACTACTTTTATTCTTCTTGACGTTACTCTGTATCCACAACCGTATGAGACTAGATTTAGTCTATCATGGGAATAAAATACGTTGTAAGTGACAGATACTAAAATCTCAACAGTTTTTAAATTTTCACATAAATAAAACCCACAAAAATCTTAACAAAATAATAAACTTAATAAATTACTAAGCTTGGTAACATAACAGTAATACAGCACTAAATTAGGTTATGTAAATACTTCTTTATAAAAAATAAAATTTTGTGTAATAAAATTTTATAATACTCTGAATAAATTACAATTGAATCAAACAAATAAATAAAAAAATCAAATATTCTTTCTCTTAGACAGATATTTTAATGACCTACTTTTTGCTTCAACTTCTAAAGTTAGTTAGGAAATGTTAGAGATATAGATATCGCTAATTACTTTAGCTAGGCACGATATGTCGCCACTCCTGTGGAACTTCGCCTTCTTGTTCCACTGGGTCTCACAGAGTAGTATCACAATAAATAGCTGAAAAGTGAGAATATTTGGGTTATCAAGGTATCCTTCTAATTCAAGTTTCTTTGATTGATTACCGCTGAACCGCTTCGTTGTGAAAGACTAAATAGACATCCTCTTAAATATTTATTAAGGGAGTAAAGTCATACTCGTGACTTGACTTACAATTACCAAGAAGTTAGTCAACTTATAACTTCTAACCTTTTCAACATGCCCATTCATTAGTTACGTTTGTAACACCATGGATCAAAATTCGATAATGACTCGATCGAATATTGAATAAAATATCCTTAAAAATATTATTTTTTTTATATAAGGCCAAAATTTTTTAAACAGAATAACTTTATATTTACCATAAACGGTCACAGTATTATTTGAAAGAAAGCTTTTATATTTTTAATATACCATTGATTCACTTTATAAGATTTTTCTTAACGGCCAGTTTTTATTTATGTTTTAATATTCTTGAATGGGATACACAAGATTATTAGCAGTTTAATAATTTGAATATTGGCTTTTATGAGATATTGTTATGAGCAGTCTATGGACTTGCGCTTCGGCCATTTATTGAACGCTATTAAAGCATAGTTATTCATCAACCATTTTATATTATCATAATACCTTACTCATTAGAGAATAGCCAAATAGAAATGGTATTAAACGTGTGCTGATTTGATATTCTAGGTTGGTAGATTATATTAGCTAAATTATTTGAATATTGAAAGAATTGATTTAATTTTACTATATTTAAAACTGTTTTGGATTTTAATGTTTAAAGGGTTTTCATCTTAAAATAGTCAAGCTTTTTAATTCAAGAGAGTAGTAAAGATGTAGTCAATCTCTAGGGATAATCGTCTTGCCTTAAATTGTAATGACTAAATATAAGTTTTCCCTAAGGATCGATGTAATAAATTAAAATTAAAATTATTTACAACCCATGTCCGGAAAAACTTCGTTTTTCTTATTACTGAAGTAAAAATCTATAGCATTTTTTGTATGTGATAATTAAATCAATCTTAAAATCATAATTAAATAATTTTAACGCTAAAAAAAAATAACGCTTTTTCCGTTGGAAAAACTCGTTTCGGGTACCCCGTCGGCCCAGGGGAGTGACGGCCGGGGGGTGATGTGGGACTACCCGGCGGCATAGAGGATGCTGCCATTTTTAAGGCTACCCACTAAAAAACCAACGGTTGCCCTCTAAAATAACAATACCTGAGAAAAATATTAAATATAATATATAAAACCCTGTCACAGTTTCTGTAAAAATTTAAGCTTGAAAAATGTCGTAATTGCCCCAAATGCTACTTTTCTAGATTAATAGTTTTGCTTTTTCTCTTTCAACTTAAAACTGAACATATATTTCGTTCATTTATTTCTTCCTTTTATATTGCATTTCTAGCTTTTCGGTAGCAAGGATTATTAATCAAAGGAAAGATTGATTCAGGCGAGATTTTACTACGGATTGATCCCGTGGTACTGAAAAGTAAACAACAATTTTATTATAAACAATTTATACAGCTTTATATTAAAACAGTAAACCGATATTGTCTAACACCGACCCTCTATTTATTTTATAAATGTGCTCACGCTCCATCAGGTTCCAATCCGATATCCAATAAGCGAAAGGAGAAATCCTGAGTGATTGACAATTCAAGGCATTGGTAATATGGGGCCTTGTTTTAGTAAAAAAACATCTGACACGCGGCAATCGAGCTTGCCGCTATGAAAAACTCCTAATCGGCAAATTATAACTCGCAAATTAATTAACAAACAAAAGAAAAAAAAATTAAAATAATTAAATTAATTAATTAATTAATTAATTAATTTTTAAATTTTAAAAAATTTAAAAATTCGAATTTTTTTTTCCATTTTTCGGTAACTTCGGCGGCCGATCTGACCACCTTCCCGTTGGACAATCAACATAATTTTGAAAAGTGAATCTTACATTTAGACGCTGATTCCAGATATATCTTTAGTTTTTCAAAATTCGAAAAATAAAATTCGACAGACACACAGACACACATACAGACAGACAGATCGGAAGGACAAACTGAGTTTTTCGAAAACGTTTAATAAAAAATATTAATTTAAGTACAATAGACACACAGATATTATTAAAAGTATTAGGGTTGTTCTTAATAAATATAATTTGAATGAGATGTCATTATTGGCCCACATAAACAATTTTTTTTGATAAATTCACTTTTTTTAAATTATATGTATGACATATTTCGGAGCGAGTATTACGTGACTGGCGTTACGTCAGCTTAAAGATATTTATTACATTTTCAGTATTACCCTCCGACACATATAATTAAAAAAAATATAACATATTCATGATTTTTAGCAACATCAGAACTAGTTTAAACCTAAACTAGTTCTTTTTTGTACAAAAAAACTTTTTTTGAGCAATTCTGACATGACGGGCATAAATAAATAGGAAAGTTCTGGAACAGATAAGAATATACTTGTATTACACATATTGCTATTCATCTATATTTTATAAATGTAGGTATCCTATATTTGGCTTCACTCCAAACTTCTACTAAAACGAATATTGACATTTTAAGGTTTATAATAACCGCATTTTGTGCAAGACTTTAAATTCAGTATTTATCAAGCGTTAGATAATAAGAGACATGACTTCAATAAAAAAAATATTTTATTTATATATACGAAATAATTATATGTTATTCTTACCATATGAGGAGGATATCTTTAATTTGATTGTATTTTTAATTGTATTTAGATATTCCTTAGAACAGTGAAAAATTCACAAACGAACATACTTTTATTAAATTTTATAATTTGTAAATTATATTTATATTACCTAATATAACATATAAATTTGTATTCGTCGAACTTTATTAATCGTCGAGGTCCCGACATAATTTAATTGCTTCCTTCAGCAAAAAAATAATTGTTCAAATAGTAAAGTAACATGTTCTAACCAATTGTACCGAACCATCAATCACGAAATTAGATGCTGTATTTCAATTATAATACAATTAATAAAGTTGTCACTGCCGAATAATAACCGCGTGACTTCGTGAATACCCAAATGAATGAGGTGAAAACTATTTCTTTATTAATTATTATTGTAATTTTGCATTAATTACTATATTTGAGGCAATATCTCCCATTCCTAAAATCACTATAAAAATAAAAATATGTATACAATATCAATAAAACTATCTTTGATTCCATACCATCACTCATGGATATTTGAAAATATGGGAAGATGCGAATGTCTTTTCAGGAATCTTGAGGAATGGAGTAAATTAGAACACTGGTACAGACGGAGAAGACACGAAAGAGAGGGTTTTTCGTGCAATAATCTCTCACTGTGATAGAAGATCGAATCCAGATCGAGTCAGCATGTATATAAGATTCCGTCTATTAACAATTTCTAGATATCACCACCTACTATTTAATTTTTAATCTTAGTTTTACCTCAAAATTGTTACAAGTAATAAAATTTGCAAGTTATTATTAACATATAAAGATTCATAACTTTTTTTATAACACTCTTGCTGTTAAAATTTACACATTTTATATCTTAATTTAGAGAGAGCAAATTATATTAGGGTTACGGATTAGAATTCCTGAAAATTTGTTGATGTGTGACTGAAAATTAATTTAATAATATTATACCCGTCTGTATGGGTTCTTGTCGCGGGGCGTTGAGTCATAAGTAACTTGATTATGAATGAAACATATATAGAGAGGATAAAATGAGTAAAATAGTACAGAAATATACAAAAAAAAAACATTAACAATATTTTCATGAAATTACAGGTTATTTACTTCGTATAATTAAGTTTTAACAACCAACCAGGAAAACGCCGAGACTTGTTTACTGAAAATTATTATGTCGAAAAATGCCCTCAAGAAGGGAATTTAAGTGCTTGATCTGAATATTTTTTCCTTGTTCTAAAGAATTTTTCAACTCATCAAGCAGAGTCAAAGATAATATCTAAAAATATTGTCGCTTTATATAAAATATTCTCTAGAAAAATTTGTTGGTAGACCAAATGACCTTTTCAATATAGTAAAAGATTTTTATTTTAAACTACTGTATCGTCTTGCAACAATAGGCAAGAAAGTATGAAACTCTATGAAACAATATTGATAGAGATCATCAAAGGTCTACTCACTGCTTTAAATGCTCTAATAAAGAATTAGAAATTACAAGGCCTTTTTGAAAATTCGAGGATGTATTTAGATTTTACTTGCATACATACCCATATTAAGTCTTCAAGTCTACATTGTAAGTTTCACCACTCACCTAGTAGTGGGTTTATATACGCTTTACTGTACCTTTCTTTCACAGTTCTTATCTTAATTCTGAGATTTCTAAATATTTTTATAATAATATAAAACTGCTTAAATAAAACATTGTAGTGTGGGATATAAAATTAAATTTAAAACATAAAATATTTTAAAGTACCACTGAATTATAAAGACCACAAAACAACCCATCACCACAAAGAATACCACCGGTCCCGTTCAGTTACTCTTATTAGAGTTAGTCTACTTCATGCCGTTGATGTAATAAATTAATCTATGAGATTCCTTCAGTAATTGATTGTTTTAATTGATAATAATAAAGTAATAGAATTGGGGCTCTCATAATTAATTAAACCAAACGATGGAGAGCATCTTTGTTTTATAACTAAAACTTTTGTCAAATAACAACAATTTGTTGCTATAGTTTTACTTATACAAATAATGTAGTTTTATTACTTCAGAACAGATGCGATAGATAGAACTAAAAAAGATAGATCTTCTGATTAAGTAACAAAAAATATATATGTTAACTGTAAGAGCCAAGGTAATTAGTAATATTAAAATTATAATATATACCTTAAATTCGGTAACCTATGTAGTTTTTTTTCTTATGTTTATTGCAAGACATAATAGGTATTTAATTTTAAGTATTAAATAGAATCTTTTCACCTGTCCCAAAACTGACAAGAAGATCTCTAAGAAACTAGAACAGCTGTTTCTCATCTAATTCTATTATCAGTTCAGTTAAGTCATGCTTATATATTCATTTCTACATATATCACAATCACATTTATATTCACTAAATTATTGGAATACTGATAATGAATTGATTTAAATTATAAAAATATATTTTTCGGTAACCATGAAAAAGAAAATGTAAATGCGCCTGATGAACAAAAAAAAAACAAAATGTATTCAATAGCCAAGTTAAGTATTGACCTGTCCTTATAATACATTACTTTATTCAATACTTGTAGTATGTTACGGTCTAAAGGGTTTTTATCTTAAAAAGGTAAGCGTATTAATTCAAGAGAATGGTAAGGAAGGATTCAAGTCTCTCGGGAAAATCGTCTAGACCTGATCGCTTAAATTATAATAACTATTGTCCCCGAGGATTGGTATTAGAAATTATAAATAATATTATCTCCTGCCTGGAACTATTTTGTTACTATACTCTAATGATGCTGATAAAACATTCATAAACAAAGGAAAAACCCAAGCACAGTTTCTGTAACTAATTTAAAGTGAAATTATATAATTTCTCCCCTGATACTTCTAGATTTAGATGAATACGCTTTACTTCATCTCATTCAACTTGGTACTAAACTTATTATTTCTTTTTTTCGTTTTATATTATTTTTTGTTCTTATTTATTGAAGATCAATCATAAATGGTCAGATTGTTCCAGTAATTGCTTACGTGTTATAAACTAATCTTTAATTTTGTCTTGAATCAGTTATATAACTTTATATTGAACAGTAAACCTATATTATCGAACACTAACACACATTTTATATAAATATATACAGTCCAAATACACTACATAAGGTTTCAAATAGATATTAAATAAGTGAAAGGGGAAATCCTGGCTCTTTGACAAATCAAGGCCCTGTAAATATCAGCCCCTTCTTTATAAAAGCTCTTATAATATTCTAGGAAAAGAATGCAGTATAACAAAACATTAATCATATAAGTATCTTGAAGACACGGATTTTAATAAAAGTTTTAAAGAACTTTTAATTAATATAATTTGAATATGGTCTAATTACATGCGCATAAATATTTTATTTATCTTCATATTATTATTAATATTTAAGTATATTAATCATTATATAATTATACATAAAAATGACTTATGTATATTATTTTATTTATAAGATCAGTCACGTTGAGTTTAGTTATTATTTTAACATTTAATTTATTAAGGGTGTTTTCTACCTGTGTATGCAGTCTCTACTGCTTTGTATAGAATTTGTTTAATATACTTTCCCTACCAAATATTTCATATTAGATTATATCTGTCAAACTTTATTAATCGCTTCATACGGTGTTAAATTCAGAACCAACATTAATTGCTTCAGTCAGCAAACAATAATCGTTCAATAATGAAGCAACAAGTTCTAATCACGCGATCTAAGTCATCAATCATGAAAATAGATTCAATTTATGAAATATATTAAAACTGATGTCAAACTTATAAATGAACATGTCACTGCATAGCATTTGAATGCTTAATACCAGTACCTGCTTTCTAGTTCTCTCTTTGTCATTTTATATATACAACAAATTATTATAAATAATAGACTGATTTGAAAGTCTGTTTTATTATAATCATAAACTGTTTATATTATATTTTATTTTATTTCTAGAAACGTGTGAGACAGGTTGAGTTTTGTAGTTAAATCTATTGTTTTTTAGATTTATATATTAATAGCCTGTTTAGTCTGTCTATGTTTCGTGGATTTTGATCACTTTCAATTTTCATTCATTAAAAAAGTCTTCTAGAAATTATTAACCTTTAATAAAACAATATCAGTCCTGGTTTCAACTCAGTACAGGTATCGTAGGTGCAATGTGTTTGTACTTATCTAGTTATAACAGCCTGGCTCAGCTAGAGACCCTCATGTAACGTAATAATAATTATAATTTAAGGCAAGTTTGGGAGCCATGTTTTACCCACCCACTCGTTAATGGACGCGTCGACGGGCTACTAGTACCCAATATAGCACTTTATATGGACCCTCCATTTTATTCCTGACTGTGCTATTAAGAGAACTTAAAAACAAAACGTTTTAAGACGGTGATAGCAACTAACATCCTTTTAATGAAATATATTGATACTACTTTAAACTGCTAAAATATAACTTTAAACATTTATATTAGATTTATATCACTCACCTTTCGTATCAGTTGAGTCAGAATCACAAGATAGATGTTAGATGTTTTATTGAATTTTTTTTTAAATATGGTGGTATTAATACATTATAAATATATAATATTTATTTGTGCCATGATCAATTAAAATTAGGGGAAGTACTTGTAGTAATTGCATATGTATCAATGGTTTTGTCATATTGACATTAGCACTTTATATGGACCCTCCATTTTATTCCTGACTGTGCTATTAAGAGAACTTTAAAACAAAACGTTTTAAGACGGTGATAGCAACTAACTTCTCTTTTAATGAAATATATTGATACTACTTTAAACTGCTAAAATATAACTTTAAACATTTATATTAGATTTATTACACTCACGTTTCGTATAAGTTGAGTCAGAATCACAAGATAGATGTTAGATGTTTTATTGAATTTTTTTTTAAAATATGGTGGTATTAATATATTATAAATATATAATATTTATTTGTGCCATGATCAATTAAAATTAGGGGAAGTACTTGTAGTAATTGCATATGTATTGGTTTTGTCATATTGATATGAAATGTAGTTGTTTGGATGAGAGTTAAACTTTGTCTAAAAGCTATAAAGCTATCATATTTAATGAAATAATAAGTTCAAATATATATATATATATATATATATATATATATATATATATATATATATATATATATATTTGAACTTACAAACAAATATAACGTCTATGTTTTTATTGGATTCTGTTGATTAACTGATATACATTGGACACAATACGAGCATAACACTTCTAACTTTCTTACCAATGACGTCACACATGCAGCTAGAGCGAATAGAGTAGAATTTAATAAATGTTAATGACTTGGACTTATGCATAGTATTGACCTTGGTAAAGAGAATTAGAGACAAGTGAATATTTTAATATTTTAAATGTAATAAATTGTATAATTTTTATAAAAAATTTATGAACCTATCAAAACTTGTAGAAATTTCTAGTGCAGTATATTTCAGTTACCAAATAAATATAAATAACCTATACTTTCAAATCGTTTATAATAAATAGACAGAATAAAAAAATACATTTTTTTTAAATTAAATATTTTTCATATTCCGAAGTAAACGGTGTTTATAATTATGTAATTATATTTAAAATATATTATATCATCTAGACGTAAAATCGTATTTGTGTGCAACTCTTTGTCGAGTCAGTTTACTATTTACTTTAAGGTTGAACATTCTATTTATTTTCATCACTTAAGGATTTAAATAAAACAAAAATACATTTAAGATTTTATTTTGCTTAGTATGTAATCGATCACAAAGACGCAGGACAAGACTTTTTATTGATAAATAATACGAGTTACTAATGATGGTATTGAGCAGAATAGACGTGATGATTGGGTCCGGAATTGTGAACGATTGCATTGAAACTGAAATTTTAATAATAATTATTAGGAATTCACTTATATGCTATCATATATATTGTCTGTTTTACTAATGAGTCTTCGATGTAAGTATTGTTTAATGATATTTTAAAACCTTTTAAACAAGTAACAAGGAAAAGTCTATTAAAGGCATCGTTCTTATTATACTGGAATTATGTACGAGTGTTATTGCCATGTGATTAAGATTACGTAAGTCAAAAAAAGTTATATGTTTACTAATTTTTATGAAATTTAAAAAAAGTTAGCACGTACTGGTTAGTTTATATGATTTATGAAGGTCAAGACGGTATGACAATTGAAATTTAATGTAGTCTAATGATATTGATTTCTATAAAATTTAAGTTCTTAATACAATAATGATACTTTTTTAAATATAATACTATTACTAAATACGTTTACTAAAATTAAAGCTTAATGTTATAAAAAATTTAAACGTACCCATTGTGGTCATCAGCGGAGTAAGACACCTTCCTAAAGCTGCCATCTGGTTGGAGAAGAGAATATTCGCCCTTCACGACATCACCATCGCGAGCTTCGTGTTGGGACTTATGGTCTCCAGTGTGAGGGTCTGCCACTGAATAGGAGTACTGGTATTTGGGGTGAGACTGAAAATCGAAAATATATTTATATGTATTTTAGAAAATTATTAATTCTTATTATATTTGTACTGGTACAAAATACTTACATAGTACTCTTTGTTATAGCCGTAATTACCAGCGTAGCTTCTATGGGCTAGGGGAGATGAGTGAGATAAAAAAACTGAGTTAGATTGTGATGTGGCATGAACAAGAGGACCACGGTTTAAAGAAGCACCATGGGCTATTGAAGCGTGAGATAGAGGAACAGCATGATTAAGAGGACCACTATAACCCAACGGACTAGCATGGGCTAAGGAACCAGCATAAGCTAATGAACCAGCATGAGGTAAGGGACTAGAATGATATAAGAGACCAGCATGAACCAGGGGACCACCATGAGCGAAAGGAGCGGCATATCCCGAGGATTGTGAAATGCCAGCCAGATTCCAGCCAAGATTTGCATTTTGCAGGGCATTGGCATATGCCTGAAAACCATGACCTAACGATGATCTTTGATGTATAGAGACTCCTCCATAAGAAGCTCCTTGATTATATGACGACAAGGGGTATGCGCCATGACCTAAGTCACCCGCTTGCACTACCACCACCGTTGCACATATGGTGACAATCTGTAATAAGGTATTCATTTTAGTAATTCTAGTAATAAAAAAACATACTATGTAATTTTTTTTACTTACTTTATAGAACATTTTTTTTTTTGCAAATTGTATTAACTAACTGACATACAAAAGATGTGTACTTTTATATAAATTCTTCTCATACGTCGGTGGGGCGCAAAAAGATCTATCTTCACGTAACATTTACAAGGTTAGTGCAATCTTCATAATTCTTGTATTACAATAACTTTTTTTTACTTAACATGTAGTTAAATAACAATAAAATTCTGTAAATTGTAATAAACCTAGTAAAACTGGTAATGATACATTAAACTAACATAATATAAGAATTATTTTAATTACAAGATAAGAGTATGAGGCATTTTTGGTTAGAGTTCACATATTAAAGTCTTTATGCATGATCACATATATAAGACATGTATTATACGAGTATTTGAGTGAATTGTTTGCTTTTGTGACAAATTACATTTATAAGGAAATTGTTCTTTTCTTTAAAGAAACGTTGTTATTTATATGCTTTCATTATGTGTTCGGATCTGTTTCTTATAACAGCAAATATAATTTTACGAGAGAAGATCCGATTTGAGTGATGACACTTTTTCCTATTTGTAATCTAACTTTATCTAAATCAAAATCAAAAAAGTTTATTTTCAATATATGTGAATTCAATAATATCAGACTAGAAGTGTAAAATATATTTATCGTAAGAAAAGTACTAGGACAATATTAAATCGATGATACATTCAAGTTTAAAAACATTTCACATCATCACAATAACAAAACAACATCTGAGCTCAAATTTTTAAAAGAGAAATCATTTGGAAAAGGAATTTGTTACATGAAAGTCACTGTTTCAGAATTTATTGATTTGGGCATGACAATATATTTCTTTAATATATTTATATAAAGTATTATATGTTTGGAAGCTATTAAGATAAAATGTTTTCAAAGAATATAATATTTTTAATAATTGGTAACAGTAGTTTTAATTGAATATAACTATTACTTATTAAACCTAATAATTAGAGACTATTAACAAATCGCATTTTGACCTCAACTGCAATGCATTAGTAAGAAGGTACTTCTTCACAGAACATAAACTTTGAATATAATTCATGTTAATTATTATTTATGTTGATTACAATTTGGTCAAGTACAATGTAACTGTTTAACCAAATACCAAAATGTTTTCGAATACATTTACTAATTTTTTTAAAAATATCTTAATATATGAAATAACTATTTTTTAATATTGTATTAATACTTTAGTGTAAAAAATAAATAATTATTTATATTTTCATAATCAGGAAGTAATTGTGCTGGGGCTGTCCCCATTAGTAATTTATTTTTAATAATAAATAAATATGAAAGTACTTCATTTTATATAAAAGAGCAACTCAATAAATGAGAGAAATATGAACATTATTTTTCTTCATATTACAAGACTGCTTTGGTAGACGATGTAAAATGATAAGGGTGAAAAAAGGAGTATCGTCGTAAATTGACGTGGAATACAAGAACAGGTTCTTAATGCGTATCATGTAGCGTACCCTCGTATCTAAGATAATAGATAATGTTCGACGAACATTTTCGTTGTATTCAGGGAGCGCAAATTGGCCAATACCAATTCTTTTTTATTTGACGAATCTGATGTCCATAAAGCCTGAGTAATGCCAATGACTCTTTAGACGCTTTAACTGAAATTGTTTTTATCAGATATACCGAGATATTTATCGCTTTGATATTATTTCGCGATATGATGGTATTTATTAATATTATTTGTTTACCAACAATAACTAAAATCCTATGTTTAACTATTACTTATTTTGGCCTTTATGAGCAATACACTATTACAATGTTTGAGTGCTAAAGGATTACAGTGCGTTTCCAGAACTTAACCTAAGTTACTATATGAAAACATACTAATTCTAGAAGAACTTCGGCCTACAAAAAGAAAAATCTACATAATTATACTTATGAAAATTAATAGCAACATTTCAAGATTGTACTAGTAGTATTAATAAATGAATTTAGTTTATTTTTTAAATAAAAAAATAAAAACATTCAAAGACAAGAGCGTAATGACAATCACAAAACCGAAATAGATTATGACAGCGAAGTTCTTCTTTTATTTTCATACGAACTTAAGAAATTTGTTTTGACTTTCTTTTGATCGCTTAAACTTATCTCTTGTTCCTTATTTACTTCTTAAAGTCATGTTTCATTATTCGTTCACTTGAACCAGGAATGAGAAAAGTATAACGAAGAAGCTAAATCTCTGACGAACGATATTACAGATGTTGCAATGATTAATGCATTTTTTTATGTTCTCAAATTCATTATATCTCGATTTCATAATTAAAACATAGTGGCTTCACCGCTGTGGACCCTGGCATTATATTTACATGTCATTGACACTAGTGGCAGGTAGCACAACGTGTATTCAAAATCCTTATCGAGCGTGCTTTTAAGTGTTTCAATTGTATTTTCAGGTATTTTGTTGTGCTAAATTTATTATCTTAAAATTAATCTTCATATCATTTAATTTAATGTCATACCCTTATAAAAAAGAAAGCTTGAATTACTGTAACGGACATTGTTATTATTGCATATTATATAACGGACAATCCCGAAACCGCAAACTGGACAAAACTTTTTTTTTCCAAAACTCTGTCTTCATATTGCACGATTCTTTTACAGTGGTGAGGAAGAAAAATGTAGATATATACAGAAAATTATTAAATACAATATATACGAATATTTATTCACATAATTATCATTATCTATTTTTAGATAAGGGAGAAGAAAGAAAATCTTTTGCGAATGTTCATTAAGAATGAAATTATATACTATTTCAAATTGCAAATGTCAATAAAAGATATATTATTGTATCAAAATGATTTTATTACAACAAAGGGTTAAAGAAATAATCTTAATCAATCATAACGCCAAAAATATTATCAATAATAATTTACATTAAGCCTCAACTCAAATATTTTTCCAAGCACCTCGAAAAATAATATTATAATTATATAATATATTTATAATAGAATGATTTCTTTAATTACGTATATTATATAGAATCACATGTGCGTAAATAAAGCATTATGAAGTAGGTATTAATATACATGGCTGAACAATAATTACCATTGTTAATTTAATCGCTTTATTGAACATCGAACTCATGTTCAATGTTCAGTAAATTGGATTTCAAATTGTCTATAATATGTGATTTTCTTATCTTATATTTTAATTCAATTATAATGTTTATATTTTGTCCGCAAGCGTGTTGCTCGTAAAAGGCTAATGAATAAAAATAGGCTGTATCGATCATATAATAAATAAGTGTCAAGAAATATTATCTAAAAGCTTCAAGTAAAATTTTTGACACGCACCTGCTTTGGTATTAGAAATTCCTAATTGAAATTAACGATACCAAAAATAAAGCCTTATAAATTATTTTAGCACATGCACATACCAGCTACATAAAAAATTTTTTTTTTAATATACCCTATTTTGTATGATAGGCACCACCTATATTTTTAAGTATTTTTAAAGTAATAAGCTAAATCTGAACTCAATTTTAAGTTTATAAAATATTCACAGATAGGTCTTCTTAAAGTTTTTAAGAAGACCTAACTGTGAATATTTCGAGTCTTCCGATTCGACTACTGTTTATTCTGATCGCTGGTAGTAATGAGTATTCATAAAATATAATAATCTCTTAATACCGTCTACTTTCATCGTTCGTCGTAATGTCAGTTTAATGACATAATTAAATCTAAATTAATAAAAAAAATATATATAAGTATTGATTTGCTTGAAAAGTTTTAAAGTGTAATATAAAAATTACGTCTGTTATATTATATTAATAAAAAAATTTATTGGAGTAACCTCAATTTAAAATATTCAATACAGAGGGGCCTTAAATATTGATGTGATAAAGTTGTAACGAACATAAAGTACAGAAAAGTTTTATAACTAAATATTGCTTAAATGTTATGTATGTATTTATACATTTAAGTATTTGCGTTTGCAATTCTTGTAATAAAAAAAGGGGTTGAACTAAAACTGTTTTTCTGTTGGAAAGCTCAAAGTCACATCCGACGAGTAAGGTGGAGCAAATAGCAAAAAGAATTTCCATCAGTACATTTGCGCAGTTGAAAGCATCCTTAGTTTAAAAATAAGCCATTAAAAATAAGAATCCATTATGCTTTAATATATGAGAGCATTATGTAAGTAACAGTGGCGCAGGTAATTAGCGCATTAGTATGTTATATTTACATTTTAATACTGAGAGACTATCAATGAAATATTTTACTTCTTTTTAGAACCGTTCAAGTAACGTGTGACGTTGCAGAAATAAAATAATTGCCTTTTTTACGTAAAAATGTTTGAATCTGACGTTTACTCTGTCTTTGAATTTTTTCTCATTTTAAAAATAAATCTGATCCACAACTTATATAATTATATTGTAGCTTATAGAAAAAAGATCAGTACAATCAAAAAACATTCCAATATCACTGTCATTATAGAAAACATTTTGCTAAACACTGCTATAGCAAATATGAAGGACAAAATTCTTTTTATTGCACCTTGACATTGTACCTCAGTTTAAAATAACTAATTCTGCAAAAATTCTGCCTTATACCGTTATAAATATATAAATATATAAATTTTATAAAAGATGTTTTGGTCAATAGTATCGTCAATGAAAGATACATGTATTCTAATAAATTTCGTCTCTCGGTTCTCGAATTGGAAGCTACTCGTTATGATCTGAATAGGTTCAAAGACAAAAGAAGGTTGGTGATCTATGTGAACCAACATTTCCAACAGCGTTTCAGTGCTCACTTTATATAATATAGAATATTCAAAGTAAATTAATACTTGAAATAGATACCTTAAAATAGGTAGTTGTCATTTTTCTTCTTATACTTATTAGAAAAAATCAATTCATCCTTTATAGTATTAAATCGAAACTTATCTTTTCTCCGGTTCCAAAACTAACAAGATCTCCAAGTAGTTCCAACATCTGTTTCTTCGTTGTTCCAACATTCACAGTATTGAATTTTATTAAGCCATTGTTTCTGCTTAAGCTAGTAATCAATTCCTTTACTATATAATATTTTTGTTTTGGTTATTTTATTACTTGACTGCAACTATAAAATTTACGAGACATTCCTTTTAATGCTATATCAATTCTACATATTTTAAAGTATTTATTAATATTATTATTTCTTATTATTAGTTGCATTCAAGATAGGTAAGAATGGGTAGACATAATCTTATTAATTTTGTAGTTTAAAACAAACCACAAGCTATAACCTAAATTTTGTTTTAGTAGATTATCATAGAGAGGTTTAAAACACATATGTTAATTATAGAAAAAAAGGTTTGTTTAGGCGACCTTTGCTAAAGATATTTATCCTTCTTATTCAAAAATTCATCCATTTATAATAATCGCTGTATGAAATTTATTACAAAGTATCGTCTGTGACATGCATTCATAATGTGATCGTGACTTTGAATTAAACATTAAATTTTATAAATAATGCATTGGCTTTTAAGATGCTGTTAAAGTAATTATTAAATTCTTAAAATTCTATATGTTAAGCTTCTATAAATTTCATTATTTTGTAATTATCTTAATATTATAGTCAAAATTATTGCAACGGTAATTTAGCCACTTACTTTATGAGCTGTTTTGAAGAAAACTAAAAGAGACTAAAAGAGTCAAGTGTCCTTATAAAGTTAAAAATCAGAAGCCAATTTATTCTGATCGCCTTCAAGTATTGTTGAAGGAGCCACTATTATACCAGTTCAATCATTGATTTACTCAAAGATAAAGTCAACTGCAAGCTTTGCGATAATAAGCAAAGATTTTAGACATTTATTTAATAACAGTATTTGTATGTATATACATAGATAAGATTAATTAATATTGAATATTTTAATACTTCTTAATATATTAACAAAATATGAGTTTCAGGACTTTACTACTTTCTTCTTAAAATATCAGATACAAATGAATAATTCAGTCAATAAATATTGTATAAAAAAAGAAAGTTATAACAAGTATACTGACAATTCAATAACAGTTTGATTGGTTTAGATTTTGTTATTTGATATGCGTGATACCAGGGGTGAAGTCACGTCATATTCCAAAAGTTTATCCTTAAATATAGAAAAACCACTCGTCTTCGACAAAACAGTTTTACATTACCAATAGTTTAATCCTCTATACACATAATATTCCAAAATCTGTCTAGAATTCTACTTTTATTGTATTACACTATCTGTCCTACAACGTTAACATGTATGTTCAAAAACTATATATAAAATTAATTTTTTTTTTGCACTCAACGCTAGTCCTAACATTTTTAGTTCGTACTTTGCATATTTTGTATTAAATATTATCATATACTTGTGTACAACGGTTATTTTAAAGTGCCTGTGCTCCACTTAATACACTATTAGGTTGAGTTCGATCTTTTCTCTATCAACTGAATTATAAAGGAGATAATTAATGTTCGCTTTTATGCTAAAACGTGTTTTAAAATAACAACGTAAAGCAAATAAGGTTTTTAATATTGATGAAAAAGAAGAAAGAAGTTTAAAAATTTTAATTCAAGGTGTTATATTATAGCGACAACTTGGTTATGTCGAAGTTTAGAAAGTCATTAATGAAGTGTCAGTGGTATAGTATGCTGGAGTTTGTTGTGTCCTAATGACTGACAGGCGGATGAAAGTAAGCGGGGTGGTGAGAGACGGACATTTAATACGAGGCGTCGACTTGAAGTAATTTAAGCTTTAGCAACTTGTCTGTAACTTATTTGTTTTCGGAAGAAAATAAAAATATTGAATTCAACTGGGGTATTATAAAATTTAAAGAATCTGAATCTTTACTTTACATTATTCTTTAAGAAATAAAAAAAAACTGAAATATACTATACAAGTTGACTATACTATACAAAACAATTGACTATGAATATGCATAGTTTTTATTTTTTATTTAATAATGGTCTCTTTAATCTTTTCGAGAAATGGCTATAAAACTACATTATTTGTGTAAGTACAACTGTAGCAATATTTTTTTTATTTCTAACAATTTTTAGTTATAAAACTTAAAATGATGTTCTCCGGCAAACGATTAAATTAATTTTTACCTAAAATCTCATCTTCTACAGAAAAGTTCAATGATTGATTGAATACACAGCACAATTTATAACAACGTTGATCGTTGTTAATAATCAACAATTAAATGAAGTAGACCAACTCTAATTGCGTTGACAATTTACTATCGACCAGACAGTATGTTGTCTTAATGGAGTGCCATTAGTAGTGACTAATGACATTTGAATAATCATTTTTAGGACAGTTTATATAAATTAGTCTTGTATAATTGTTTAATGTTTAAGTAAAATTTTTTTTTCCTATAAAAATATTTTTTTTGTTGTAACTTAAAATAGAAGTCTAATAAGAGTTTCCATTAACGATGTTACATTGTACATTGTCATTTCATTTTACATTATCAAAGTGTCGAGACAACGACATCGAGACTGTTAACCTTCTCTTTTGTACTGTACATAACAACAATGTCACCTCTATAACAAGCACTCACCAACTACGTCAAACAAATCAAGTGACGAGATCTGCGCTTCCAGAAGAAGTGATGGTCGACCTATCCGTACTTACAAAGGCGACTCTGTCCACATGTCGCCATTACAAATCAGGTGACGTCATAACGTTTACCCTACTAAGTAATTAATTAACGAACTTTGATTAAAATAATATTAACAAGAAATTCATGTGTTTTTTCATATATCCAACAATTTTTTAAAGAGCAATAATGGCATTTTCTTAGTTTTTCACGGGTACACATTTGAAATAAAACTATTTTTCTGTCAGTAGACAGACACTTACATCTCGTCTACCCATGAACACGATTGCTGCAAAGCATGCGAAGCGTCGGGTTAAAATTAAAATGTAACCAAATTATACGCGAGGTTCAATCCCTAAAAAATCGGTAAAAAAATAGCAATAATGTCATTAGCGATCAAAACCAAGTACGAATGAGTAAATTCTTCGGATGGTTAAGTATAATGATTACAACAAATTACATAAAAATACATTGTCATTGTCTTGTATATTAATAAGAAATCAACATTCCCGTTAAAAGTATTTGTTGATCTGTAACGATACTTAACATAATGAAATAACGTACAGAAACTTTCCGTAATATGCGAATATACAAACGATTAAAAATGTTTGTTTTCAGTTTTATGTCACAAACTGCACAGTTACTTTATACAGAAATTTCATGTAAGTACAGAATTTAATACAAACAATTTTCGATACTTCGAGCTACTTTAATATTTATAATTTTGTAAACTGTTTGTAGTATTTGCATACATCATTAAATATTTTAAGATAAAAAAACTGCTTTTAAGTCAAGAAACAAATGTATTAAATCAATCGTGGGCAGCCGTGACCGAGCTACAGTCGAAGTCAATAGACCCGTGTCACAATCCGGACAAGTTGTCATGTTGCTCAGTCAATTATCTACCATTTGAATTAAGATGTTTTACAAATTATTATCTAACAATAACTATTCATATTTTAGAAATATAGCGTTTCATATAATAATATAATAAAAAATATTATATATCGTCGATCCAATGCTATAGAGCTTCGTCTCATTTTAATGATATCGCGCAGCTGGCAGCTGGTAAGATTGCAGACTGCTTGAAAGGCAGCCGAGGGCGATGCCTTAGCTAATAAAACCCGATACTGCATTTACAACTAAAATTCCAAACTCCTGGGACAATCTGAGAGAGGGAGGGCGGAAGATCTGTCCCCTGATTGATAATAATAGTAAAAGCGGCAATAAAATTAAAAATGAAATGCGCTATATCTGAATCACGCTATGACCCTGAAGCGCGGCAACAGTTAGTAATATATGCAGTTTTCATTGCGTATAGAGTGTATATAACAACGTAAGCCATTACTATTATGAAATTACCAGGAGTCTATTGTCATCTAGAAGCGACTTAGCATTCCAAATATAAAACAAAATATATTATATAGTTATTATACCCGAGATTCAAATCGGATTTTAGAAGCAAAAAACTTTCCAAAACACGACGAACCTAGAAATAGAAATTATGTGAGTGACCACAGGTGACTTTTGTTTTTAACTGACCTTTCTTTTTATGATTGGTCACCAGCGTTTAAAATTTTTCAATAAATGCATTCCAAATCATTCTCTTAGATCAAAGTGATTTAACAAGATTGAGAAATTATTAACATAATTAGTTCAAGATGCCTATATAGCTTGTGCGCTGAAGGATGGTGCGGGTGACACTGTCATTAAGGTTTCATTTCTCTCTTGAGAATACGCGATTTACAAACTATATTTTAGTTTTTTAGTTATATTACATTCGTAATGTATAATAACTGTATTAAATTAAATTAAGCCCAATCAAAATGTTTTAGTCTACAAATAAATTAAAATAGAAAGAAAAATTCAGAAAAATGTTATGCGTATATCATAACGCCTAGACGAAATTAGTGAGGGGATGTACTGCTACGATACGAAAGTCGGTGTTTTTTATAAAAAACAGTATATTGTGCGTAAATAGTTAAATTTTTATTGTTAAAGGGTTTATAAATTTATTAATGAAACAACAGAAGATATACATGGCGTAAGATTGCTTAAAAAAATTGATTTTTTTTTTATTTTCATCTGAACTCATCTCAGAGTCTGTACTAGCTCTCGTAGTAACAGCATCACACGGGTAAATAAAATGTCCGCCGCGCTGATGCGCTAGAGCAAAAATTTTGTCACGAAAAAAAGATGGTTAGCCTTATTTTGATTATTTTATATCAGTACAGATAAGTTTATACAGGGAACACTTCATACAGAGTTCACTCTGCACAACGGAATAACACATCATTTTGTATAACAATATTAAAGACAAACAGATATATGATCTGAGTATCGTAAGCGAAAAAAATTAAATGCGTACGTCAATCCCTGGTCATTTGGTACTGACAGACGTCACCCGCACCATGGTACAGGGCACAAGGTATAATAGGGTTAATTAACCAATATTATTTTTAAATTGAAATTTAATGAATATTACATACACTAATGTCATGACTAAATATTTTATTAATATTTCAAAAATACAAATCAGTTTGTAGATTGAAAGTTTAAGTGAGGGTTAACATCTGCGAGTGCTGCGTGATGTGCATGCGTTCCAGGCGTGCAGCTGGCTCGTTGCGTGCCTTCAGTTTGCAGCGCAACAGCTCCAGAGCATTCTGCCATAGACGAGTCTGCTCTTCTACTGCTCCTTGCTTGGAGCTTATTGTTCTTTGTTCCTATGACCAAAGTTATATAATTATAAAACTGTAACCAATAATGGTTAGGTAAAAAGATCTTCTAATATATTGGGATTTATTATGATGATAAGGTTTATTACCTTTAAATACCCAGAATGTAATAAGTGTTTTAAATTGAAATGTTGGATAACATATCATATGTTTAGTATCTTATTAAATTAAAAATATATAATATTTACATCACTTGAAAATACAGATTTGTTTTCTGTTGTCAAATTAATAAATATTTTGTTCTCATAAAAATTGAACATAAAAAATACGTACAGCTTCTAAACTTTTAACAATATCTTCAACCTCAGCAACCCTTTTCTTCAGAGCTTCCATTTTTGACGGGTTCCTTGGAGATTGCATGGAGTTTTTCATTTCAAACATAACAACTTCTTGCAAACTTTCTGCCTTTGTTATTTTTTGTCTAAGGTGTTTCCATTCGTCCTCTTTACTATTCAACACATCAGTCAGTTCTTTGACTTGATTTTTTATTGGGTCCATTTGAGATGCTATATTGATAGATGTCGCTTCATACACTCTCTTTTTCTGTTCGTATTGCTGTTGGATTTCTTGAAACTCTTGCTTTATTGGTTTAACTTTATCCGCTAGTGGCTGTATTTCTTGACGTACCATTGATAGTTTTTGAGCAGTTTGGGCCACAAGCTAAAGAGAGTAAAATAATATTTTTAGTATACGATCTAATTTTTTTATTAGAAATAAAGCAGTTTTCTCTTCTCGTTTTAATATAATAACATGATAACTAACATTCTCTACAACAATTGAATTAAATCATTTAAACTTAACCAATCTTTCTAATTAAAATAAATTAAATAAATAAGTAAATTTAAATTAGCTTTGCTTTTCTTTGCATTTTCAAACAGTAAATATATATTCAAAGGTATAAAGTTTTAATACATTTAAATAATTATTATGTGCACTAAGAATTAAAAATTTCTTAATACCTGAGATAAATCATGTAGAGATTTTTTTGTTAAATCTGTACTTTTTTCCTCACTTGCTTCAACGATATCTTCATCATCAATTTTCATTTTCTTGTGGTTGACGAGAGCTAGCTCGACTGTAGGATCTTTGGTGCATAATATTTGAAGAGTCCTCGTCAGTATTCCTGCTTCTACCTACAAACCACAATAAAATGTCGTAAATATAATTTAGTTGACAATGATGGAAAAACATTGCAAAGGTGCGTACCTTAAAGGTTGATAAATTAGCTCTTTGTCTTTTGTAGATGGAACTCTTAGTGCGAAGTGAATTGACGTATTTCTTCAATTCCTCTCCCCTGAGAACCGTATCACCGAGCAATTGCTTCACCTAGAATATATATTGAAAGTAATTAATGAATTTGAGAGTTTTGACATCTTGCCCAGACAACAAATAATGAAATAAGGGTAAATGAATGATGAAGATATATTATGAGTAAAGAAATAAGTAACCATTAAGGTTGGATACAAAAATAATTTAATATCATTCGAGGTATTGTAAGTTTTATTTGTACTTTATTTACTTTAATGTATTATTTAACTTAAAAACCTTTACTTCATTTGTTTTTGAATAGATTTAATAGAAATATTAAATTATGTCATCGCAGCCGAACATATCTTTCATTCATTCATTTATTGCTGTTATTTTTCAGACTTTTTAAAACTGTTACTGTATAATACTATTATTTTATTTATTTTTTGATATATAATAGTATTATACATAATTAAGAGTTGTATTGTCCCAATAAAATTTTCCTTCTGACCTATTTTTTTTTTCTACTTGACAAAATGGCATAGAATCTCTTATCAGGTTAATATTAGGCTAAAATAGAATTAAAAATATTCTTTATTTTCATAACTACCGATTGGAGATTTCATCCCAGATCATTTCGAAAGAGAATAGTAAAGAAATTATCAACGTTGAATCTCGCGACGCTTCGACATAATAATCATTTACCTGTAATCTGAAAAATATCTTATATGCAAACAGACTTTATAAAAAAACTGTTCATAGCTTTTAAATGGAATTATTTATTTCATAATCAACAGTATTTTTTTTTAATCACAAATTATTAAACATACATTTATTTTTGTTACGTCATCCATTGCAATAAATTGTTTTTAGCTTATTAATATGAAATGGAAACCTCGAAAAGAAACAGTAAAGCGACACATTTGCCATAGAGATATATAGAGATACTAAAAAGCAAATAATATATCTTTATTATCTTCTGAGAGCTTCTAATACTAGGTCCACGCAAGCGGGGTTGGCCTCGCGACGCAGCGCACGCGAAACAATAACTTTCTATATGTTTACTATATGGGACACATTTTAAAAGTTATCTCGAAAACTACAATTACGATTCGGCTTATTTTAAATCAAGACCGGGTTTTGCTCATTATGAGCATGTGTGCAAAATTTCATGCGTGTAGCTCGTAAATTGAAGGAGGAGTAGGGTAACAAAGAGTTGAAAATTTGGGTAGTAACGAGATTCGCTTCGCTCAGCTCAACAAGAATAGATATGTAAGTATTATTCAATTGGTCTCATCAGTGGCGAAGTGTCGCTTCGGACCGCCTGGGGAAAGGTTAAATTTAGCCGCCTTCTTATTTAGGCAATTAGATCAAAGACGTACCAACGTTTCAGAGTTCACTACTTTCTTTTATTTGAAAGCTTGAGTTTTATTTTCTGCAAAGGTTTCATATTTTGTAAATAAAACTAAGAAACGCAGATCATGAGTCACGTGATGTCGAATATATTTACCTTATTTTCTTTAGCAAATATAACCCTTCAGAACGCCACAGTCCTTCAACAAACTTTAAACAATTCCATGACTGAGACTGTATTAGAACAATTTACGTAAAGGTCGGTTCAATTTAATATTGAATTGAATCTTTAATATACGAAATTGTCTATATTTATTTATTTTTTTATAATTATGTATTTATCACCTAATATTTTAAAAATAATGCATGTATGGATTAATTTCAAAATCTCTGACTTATCTCTAAAAAGAAATTTCTAACAGAAACCTTTTGTCAAAATAACACTACAATTACAATTTATTCTGTAATTTACGATACTGTAATAAAAAACTAATAATGGAAAATGATATGTTATGTTTACTATCATTTTAAAATAAGTATAAAATTAAAATACATCATCACGACCTGCGACCTCTAAAATTCTGTAATTGCCGCTCTACAAACTGAATTAATACGTACAGTATATCGGAGGTATCAAATTTAATCTTGCCTGTTTTATTATTTTTGTGCACCGTGTATGCGCAAACCGCAACACGCTCTCCTCTTTCCATGCCTTTGTTTCTCATAACGCATTATTACTTGGTTAAAAGATTGTGTAGATCTTAATTAATTTTAATATTATAATTATTTTATTGGCTAGCCTGATAAAACTTACAAAATAATAATGCCAATATTGATATTTGACAAAGAACAATAGTCCTTCTTACATAAAAAGAAACAGAAAGAAAAATTGAAAACTGCTCCACTTAAAATTTTAGTACCGAGCCCGGGGAGAACTAGGCAGCCGGAAGAACTATCGATGGGCAATAAAAATTCCATACAGTTACTGAACTTAGCACAAGTGTGTCATATTGGATTATTATACTTTTTTATCAGCACATTATGAACATCTTTATCACGTTAGACAGAAAAACTTTCATAGATTGCGGTTATAACTAAAAGTTATAATATGAGATATTTAAAGCTATATTACTGCACAATATATAAATATAAAACTGCATGAAAATATAGTGTTGCACTATTCTTTGTATGAAATAAGTCTTACAGTAAATATTAATCAAAAAAATTTTTTGATAACATACATAAAACAAAACTTAACAAAAATCACCTTCTTAATCCCTTTCAATCCGGATTTCGTCCCGGTCATAGCACGGTTACTGCGTTGGTCAAAGTCACTGATGACATACAAATGGCAATGGATAGTAAACAGCTTACAGTAATGACATTACTAGATTTTAGCAATGCCTTTAATACAGTTGATTATGATATTTTAATAGCATTGCTGCGTTCTATTAACATATCTCCATTAGTGATAGACTGGTTTCGGAGTTACCTTACTGGTCGTCGACAGCGCACACGGAATGATAAAACCTTCTCATCCTGGTGTAGTGTCTCGGCAGGGGTACCCCAAGGCGGCGTGTTATCTCCTCTACTATTCGCAATTTTCATTAATTCTATCTCTGAATATATCTCTTTTCTCTATCACATGTACGCAGACGATGTACAAATATATCGCCACTCACACCTTGACAGTCTACCTTCTACTGTATCACTCATTAATAGTGACCTGAGCGCTATCTATAAGTGGAGTAGGCACTATGGACTGACAATAAATCCAAATAAATCTCAGGCAATCATTATTGGTAGCCCTGGAATGATAGTAAGGATTGATTGGAACAACGTACCTCCTATAGTGTACAATAATGTTAAAATACCTTATTGCTCAAATGTCAAAAATCTTGGCATATTTCTAGATCAGACATTGTCTTGGACTACCCAAATTAAAGAACTTAGCAAAAAAACATTTGGTGCTATGAGTTCACTACTACGATTGCGATATTTTCTTCCAATTCCTACCAAAATTATGTTAGCCCACTCCCTTCTTCTCTCTATTATAGATTATCCCGATGCAAGCTATCTTAATTTAACCGAGGGACATCTAAATAAGCTTAAGCGTCTCCAAAACAATGCCATACGGTTTATATTTGGCTTGCGCAAATATGACCATATTTCCCAATTTCGTCAAAAGCTCAAATGGCTTCCTATTCGTTGTCGCCGGGGTTTACACGTTCTTTCTCTCCTGTACTGTCTATTATTTCAACCAAAAACACCATCTTACTTAAAGGAAAACTTCAACTTCTTAGGAACACCAGCTGAAGTACGATCATCACAGTCCTTAATAATTAGAATGCCAGTACACAAGACCAGATTTTATAAACACTCTTACAGTTCATTCCATCAAATTGTGGAATGACTTGCCACTTAGTATTCGAAAATCGAGATCTCTAGCAATATTTAAAAAGTCGGTTAAAGAATATTATCTATCTAAAGATATCTTGAACGACGTATTGTAACTTATATGCACTTAAATAAATATGTATGTATATGTATATAAATAAATATTTATGTATATAAATATTGTTTAGTTTATACCTTTATATATATATTGATTATATTTCTATTTATGTATTATAATTGTGTATTCGTGTGTAGTTATTTGTAAGTAGGTTTGTTTATTTACGTACTTTTGCGCCACCTACTGTTCTAAAAAAGTTTTTAATGTATATCCACCATAACACTGGTTGTCTGGAAGAAATCGCCTTTAGGCGATAAGACCGCCTTTTGTAGCTCCTACATTTACGGTTTTTTATTATTTCCTTTTTGTTGTTATAAATTTTTACTTGTTTTTATGTTTTTATATTTTGTTTTTTTAATATTTTCAAAATGTATGGTGTGCAATAAAGAATATAAATAAATAAATAAAAAAGGGACACAAAACAAAAAAAATACGAAATATTAAATAAAGTAGAGAAGTAACCATAACATTATATTAAATTGCGTGAAAGAATAGCACAATAAAAATATATCTTCCAAAACCACTCGTATTAATGCTTCTTTTTATATAAAATTTCCGTCTAAAACAGAGATATTTATATTTTTGTATGTATTTACGAGGTAATAAGAAAATAAAAATAGCTATGTATACGAATACCTTTGCAAGAGGAGCTAAATAAGCATCTTTACAAGTAATAAGAAATTAATTAATTTTTTATTTAATTTATTATTCAATAATAAATACAGTTCTTGTATAACGTTTTAATCCAAATTTCTCCGAGAATGCTTTGACATAGGTCTTCAAAATTCAAAAGAATCGTCTTTTAAATTTTTTTGTGTATATTCATTAGGTCTGGGAATAAGACCTAAACAATTTTTCATACCCTGAGTGGTATAGAGATAGTTTAAAGTTAATATATTTTTTAAATAATTTTAGACAAATTTTTGAACTTATTTTTTATGATTCCAGATAAAATCCCTATTTTTAATAGCAATATTAGTATAATAGTACCAGCACTTCAATCTTTTTTTACTTTCTTAAAGACACAACGTTTGCCGGGTTAGATAATTAAATAATAAAAATTATTGAATTTATTTGTTGATAATATTTTACGGAATTGCAATTTCTTTAAAATTGTTGACATTTACAAATTTTAGAAGAAAAAATGTGATAAGTAAAAGAAACGAGTACATTGTTTAGAGTACTATTAATGAACTCTAACATTGAAATTAATTAAAAAACCACAAAAGGTATTAAGTCATTTCTTAAAAATCTCAATACTTAATTGATATAAACTAACTATGTTTAACTCCATCTAGTATCAAATTATTATATTAATGTTTTAGTACCTATATAATTTGTTTCTTATATTACCTATACAATTTCTGAAAAACTTAACACCGTGTTCAACATGTACGTAACCATTTTTAACCGCATTTGTTGACAAATGATAGATCTTTGAACACAAACTCAATGGTAATTTTTAACGCCATCTAGCGTCTAAAAGTCTTGTTGCAGTTGTTTGCGTTTCTTTATTTTTAGTTTTTTCCTTTTTTAGTTACCATGCTATGGTACGCATGGCTAACATAGATAAATATTATAAATATCTATACACAGGTTATTTTCTTTATAATATTTATTTTTTAATATATAAATAATTGAATAGGACTTGTTACGAATAGTTTGTAGATTACTGGTGAAATTGAAATTATAAACTGTCAGGCGTAAATTTTGATAGATTTTTAATTACTAAAATAAATTCGAGGGTAGATATAAATTTCTCGAGAGTGTGAGGAATGCACGCGGACCGTATTGCAGTTACGTTTTCGCGGTTTTGGTTCTCAACGTTTTGCAAAGTAATTACTATCGGTGTAAACAGATTCCAAAATAGGAATTATGATATGTAGTATGAGTATCCAGTATTTTGAACGAAGTTTAAAAACGAGGTTTCCACAGAAATCACCTGTGAGCGTAGATCAGCCAGGGTCGCCTCATGTTCTTTCAGAGCTGCTGTGAGTTCGTGAACGCGAGCAGCGCTAGCTTCTTTGTTCCGTCGTATAACTGTCGCCTGTTGGCGAAACGGTGCCAACTTGTCTTCCTGAGGGTCGGATACTGCGAGTCGACGTTGAACTAACTGCTCGATCTCAGCATTCACTGATTTTATCTATGATATATAAATAATTATTATAAGAATTAGAATATGTAAAAAATCCGGAATTAACGTTTATATATTAATACATTATACTTATTGAAACTTTAATAATACTTAGGTTAAAAACTTTCTTACATCTAAATTTTCATAAGAAATGTTTTATTTTTCACAATTAGTTTATATTTTGCCTAAGTTAATCCTTAAAGTATATGCATTTATTGCCTTATTCATATGAAAATCTTACACACTTCTTCTAGCACATTTTAAAACTTTTCTTTATCATTTTAAATCAGTGTAGATCTATAAAATGCCTTGAGTGGTTTGTTTATAAACATAAAAATCAAAACATGAATAAATTTAAAGTAAATGTTATTTTTGAATAAATAATTTCTGTTTATTACATCCTTGTTGCGTCGCGTAGTGTGTTGTTTAATTAAAAAGTTGACTTAATAGTTTTTGTTTGTATTATTAAAACAGCTTAATTAAATTTTTTTGGTTATGCGGGCGAAATCATTTAAAAATAAACAACAAGTCTTGTAAACCCTGTGACGCCATCTAGTTTTGGAGATCAAAACTAATTTATAGGACGTAAGTATTTTATGTATTTTTTCTGTTGTACTTTTTATCTAATGTTCAAAAATATCGCATTACATAAGACGTATTATGATATTTTTTAAGATATCTTAATAGAATTAGGTGGTAGAAATCTATATATATTTTTCCTTTGAAATTAGATATTTTTCTGCAGTAAAAGTTATCTTAAAAATTGACCAGAATAGTCAGTTGTCACCCCACATTTTATCAAAATCCGTCCCGTAGTTTCGCGTTATTGGCGCACAAACATACAGACAGAGAGATAGACAAAATGTTCAAAAATTGGTGATTTGGTATCTTTAGCGGTTACTTAAAAAGTTTTAAAATATATTTTATATGCAGAAATAGGTTATCTACAGTTTTATAATAATATATATAACAGAATATAGATTAAATACATTTATACCACAAATGTACCTTATCCTGAACTGTAATTAAGTCTGAGCGAGTCGAATGCTGCTCCATGGCTATGGTTTGTATAATATTTAATTCCTTTTGCAAACTCGCAATTTCTTGGGGTAGTTTTTCTTTCATTAGATAACTGTTTAACTGAAATAAACATTAGACATCAATGTAAGTTTAAGAAACATTTAAAAAGATATATATTTATGTTTATTTATTGGAGGATATCTATTTCACTAAAAATCCCATTTTGATAGTGTAAAAACTTAATTTGGTAAACAAGTTGATCGTAAGTTATTTGACCGACACCAAGAAAAAACTGTTCACTACTCACTATTAATTTATTATAGACATCTTAAAACGCAATATATAGTTAAAATTACTAAATCATAAACATCTTAATGAGAAATGCCACCTGTATTTCCTCCTCTAAATGTTTAATCACGTCTGCTGCGGTTTTGGGAGTTGCATTTTGCCCATGAATTACATTTAAATATCGCTTCAATTGATCAGAAGCAGTATTCAGGTTAGATTGTTGCATATTATACTGAAATAATTATTTAAGTTCAATAAATTTTTGTACGTAAACTTTCGTGAGCCATGATTATTATTAAATATATTTTCTATCGAAAATTTCTATCGAAATTTGCCCGACTAGTATCAAACACTTTCGAGGTCCTTATTCATGATCTCTGAGCATGACGGAATCACGGCTTGAACTAGAGTTCAACTTGAGTTGAATAAGGACACCAAACTGGTTCGAAACTTTTCGGGCGAATTCCAATAGAAATAACGTGGATACAGCCGGATAATTAAATTCAATAGTAAGTTTAATAAAATTATATTTTATAACTTGAAAATTCTTCAAAATAATAACTTACCTGACTTTCCAATTCTTTTGCTTTCTCTTGCTGGACTCGCAAAAGTTTGCTTACCGTTAGTAAATCTTCTTTATCTCTTACATCAACTAAATGAACTTGTACATTTTCTAATCTTTTTATCACTAAAATAAATATATGTAGTTATAGTTATCTATTTCTTAAATAGTTTTCCATAATCTTGAATTTTCTTATGGCTGAGAAGAGTATATTTAAATACTTTAAAATATGAAATATTCACCAATGTCTCTTTCGACCGCCATCTCTTTGATATCATTAATTATCTCAGTTGCATTTTCCTTCTGCAACATCCTAGTTCTCTTATGAACATCTTTGAATTCCTTAATGAGGTTTTGATACAGGTCCAATAAATCTTGGATATTACTGTTTCGTGAAGCGTCTGCTGGTATATCAGGAATTTTTAAATACCTTTAAGAAATTATTATTAATATAAAAAACTTGCAGAACTACCTTAATTTTTAATTTATACCTATTATTTATTATTATCAGATCCACATTAAGTACATTTTTAATAATTAATTTGTCCCTCCACACAACAGACAGTTGAACATTAATTGCTGTTGTTAGTTAAACTGCTTTATATATAATGAATTGTATATACATCATAAATTTTATATTAACATCTCGCCATGTTAAGCTTTTTTAATGATATTTTGTAAGTTACACGACAGATTTCAACAACCTAACAGATATACTAAGGCCATACATAACCATCGGCTGCCGATAAAGTTAAGACAAAGTTACTAAGTCACGTTTCGCAACATTATAGGATGAAGTCGTATATTATAAATAGGTCTGAACAGATATTCAGTATTGTTGTATTGGAAAAGCGGTTTGGCGGAGAGTCGGTATTTGTTGTGTCGAATGCTTAATCCAGGAGTTATGTTATTTCTGTGTTCACGGTATACCAATCAATCGTCACCATTATCTGTTATTAAGATTGACTGTTCTTACATCGGAAAACTGATCACGCTAAAAAAGAGAGGTGCGGAACTGTGTCTTGTCGCTCGGGCTGTAGCAGCCGGTTAGAATCGCGACTAAGGTGCCCGATGTATATAGTCATGAAGTTAACTGCTTATACCTTCTGCTGTCAATTGATTCGAATAAGTATGAAATAAGTAGGAAATACTTTCGCCTTAAAAACTTGCGACGCGATCCTTTTTTGTGTCTTATTTTTCACGGAAGATCAATTTCTCTTCCGAGAATACGTCCAAATACATTAACTGTATTAAGTTTTAAGGGATAGAGATTTCCTCGATCCTCAACCTAATGAGACTCAATAGGCTTTTACAAAGTAAAATTAGTGATTTACCACTCACGTCTATATTTCCACTTACCAACAGGTGTACTTAGACTACGTTAAAAAGACTCCAACGGAGTATATCTATTATATATAGAAAACTATAACTAATTAGATCCCAAAGATTTGATGCTAACTATATTCACTATTTTAAGTACTATACGAGGCGATTTCCATGATATACTTTATACTTTAACAATAGTGATATATATATATATATATATATATATATATATATATATATATATATATATATATATATATCACTAATATATATATATAAAACTTGAGGTTGTAATGAAGTAATAAATCACAAATCCTACATTTGTTTTGCTGTTTATGTCTGTCCATCTACTTCTATGTAACATATACATTTACATAAAAAAATTAGAGGTTTAACAATTTACGAAAACGATTTTCATATTACATTACATTAGCGTTATAAATAATTGTCTCAGTTCAAAAATATGGCATTAACTAATTATTATTTATAATATGTTAAAAATTTAAATCTTAGAGCTCTTGTATATGTGGGAGCATTATATAACTAGAGTTTTAGCGTTGTAAGTAATCTACACTTTTAAAAAAATAACTAGGACTTTCTTAATTGACCTACTTTATGGATCGTGCAATTAAAGTCTGACTTGTCATGAGTGCAATGTATTTGTATATAAAATGAAAAAAAAAATTGACTTTGACAATGGCTATAAAGAAAATGTGAATGATTAACAAGCCGTCTATTAAATGTAATACGCATTTAATAGATGGCGTTAGAATGTCAAACAAAAGGCTATCATTGTCGAGCTCACATTCATTTTCCTATGCCTCGTTTACATTCCATTTCCATTATAGTTAATATATTCCTAAAAACTTTGTTTGCAATTTCGAGTTTTTTTATTGCGTTACTTCGCATTGTACTTCGACCAATGAACGACATTGAAATATTTGACTATTCATTATATGCATGCATTAACATGTTAGTATATTAACTTGAAAATTTAGAACCATTATTTAGTAAAAAAAAAGTTACGTTATTTAAACTTCATTCTCTTCTTACAACATCTAAGATATACCTATAAGAGTTCGCTTTACAATTCTCTCTACCTTCTTCTACCTACCTTCGGATCGTATATAAAGTTTACTTACTTAGCAAGATATGCTGTATTTTTCACTTGCTCTTTGTTAGATAAGAGCCAATACAAAACGTGGTGAATGGTTCTTGAATCTCCAGCTATTAGTTGTGATCTGAACAGTGTAGGATCAACACCCGGAGGAGGTCGGTATTTTACATTACCCAACATTTCCAACAGCCTCACAGTTACAACCTCCGGGTCATCTTCACGAATGTTGAGCTAGAAGTTTAAGTTAATAGCATAAATGTTTACACTTTAAACTATATTAAATATTAAATTTTACAAGAACAATAATGTTAAATTAAAGTCTCGAGTACTATTGACTAAAAATAAATTAAATTTTTTTTAGGGAATTAGAAAAAATATAGATTATTTTAGAAAAATTAAAACACTGTGTTTTAAAGCAGTGCAATCTTTTTTCATAACTCATCTAGTGTCAAATTATCAAATTAAGGTTTAATTTTGAAATATCACGTGTGACTTACATAATTACTGAAAAATCAAAACACTGTGTTTTAAATAGAAGATCACTTTATTGATAAAAAACTTTTTAATTTTTACTTGTATGTATGTATAAAATAAATTTTAACGCCATCTACTGTTTAGAAGCCTCGTAACAGTAGTTTACGTTTATTAACTAGTTTTTTTTTTAATAAATTTAAACTTTTATTTCATTCCTTTAAAGTAAAAACATGGAAACTAAATACCAGGAAATATAATATGCATTCTCTGTGATAAATGTAATGTTATTACATTTTAAAGAAGTGACATAAGTGGCATGGCTTAATAAAATCAAAATATGAAATGATTTTGAGCTATTTAAATATATAATAAAAATAATAAACATTACAATTAGGTATCCTAATACTCCTATTGATCTCTTTTTACATCTTTCTCTATTTTGCTACTAATCCAAAGCTCCACTTCTGCTGTGTGTGTTTTTTCTTATATTTATTTCTTAACAAAATATAAACTTACCTTTTCACCTGTCCCAAAACTAACAAGAACATCTCCAAGCAGTTGAAGCAGCTGTTTCTCATCCAAAGCGTCGAATTTAATTAGGTCGTAGTTTCTATTTAAGTTGGAATTCAATTCCGTCACTATAAACTTTATTTGTTCGGTCATCTTATCACTTGAATCCGTAATAAAACAACTCTAAAAATGACTACTAGTGTTTTGAAATTAATGGCTGTATCATTGTTTGTTCGTTACTAGTTGCCTAGCAACATCTACATAGCACTTTTTATTCAAATTGTGCGACAAGTTCAAACTATTGATTATGTCTTATCTTATACAGTGAGTTAAAAACCATTCATTCAACAGTAAATGAAACTCCATGTTGATTAAGTTTATTACTCTCAGATTTAACAAAATTTCAAACAAATCGATCTAGTAGGTAATTTAGAAACAATGTAATTTTTTTCTTTCATATATACACTAAACTTTATGTTAGTGGGGAATCATTCATAAATATCAAATCGAAATCTTAATGAACGTTGCCATCTATACGCATGGTTTTTTTTAATAAGATGACACTTATGGGTCATAGGACCTTTCCCTGAAATGTTCTTAGCGCTTACACCTTTAATAAATGTCACTGTTGATTTATCGTTTTCTTAGGTTGACACCGGGATAACTTAAACAAAAACGAATACCTAACTTTTTGTTGTTCAAATGTCAGTTATAATAATTTGTCTACCCTACAACTAAAGATGAGTAGGTTGTATATCCTATTTCCTCGTATGCACTGAATGTTATCTCTCCCAATTACAGATTCCTTATCGATGTATTTTAAGTTACTGAGTTGATTTTAGGAGGACGTTTCTGTTAAACAGACTGACTACTGTAATGTGTGATGTCCGCCCCACTAGACTTTTCTCGTCATACACACTTGTTCAAGTTGATCAATCAAAAAAACTGAGTTACTGCAGTTCTACAGTGACTCAGTTTTTTTGTATTCGTAATCTCTATACTAAAGCATAACAGTTATCTTGCTCATTGAATTACGTACAGATTACATGTTGAAATACATCCAGCGAACCGGCCCAGCCAGCAATAAACTGGGGTTTGGTTAAATTTTTATACTTTAGATAAAATTATATTTTTGTGGAATGTTATTTATTGGACGCCCCGGGATAGTGTTAGCAATCACCGTGACGGCCTGCCCATATGGAGATTTTTTTTTTATTACGTCTGAAAAATTTAATTCCTACTCGTCTCTTCCCAGGGGAAAGGGGGAGCCGGTTATGTTCAACTTCTAGCAACATAGAGGATTTTTGACATTTTTAAAGTTACCTAGTAAACCAGACGGTCGTCGAACGAATCGACGGAATCGCTAACGCCTACGTCCGCGTTGCTCCAACGGCTGGCCCCGTGAGCAGCCACCTACATCATCAGAGAGTTCAAACGGTATGACTCAGGCATGCCCCAATCCGTTGGCCTACTTATTATAACGCAAGAGTGCTCATCTGCCGAGAACCAAATCCGCCATGGGGGACCACCTACCCGTGACGGCTGCAAAATACCACCCGGCCACCTGAGAACCCATGACTTTCCTCAACCCCTGGACCTTCGTGCACGTCGCAACACTGCACATGGCAGAATCAAATTTTTTGCACATCTGTGGCAATCTCCCGAGAAATAACACCACAGCATATAGGGCGGAAGAAGCAGCAGATTAAAAGGTTATGGCACTTAGCGTTTTCTTTAAAATCCACTAAAATATCCAGCATAGATGTAATTGTAGAAAATAATATTTTGAAGTAGGTCGTCAGTGCTGCGCATCAACACGAAGAGACGGTCTCCGGCACCAAACTGCTAGTACGCGGCACACCGGAGACGACATGCTAGCCACAGCCCCAAAGCCAACTGAGTTGCGCAGATAAGGTGAGCGACCTTGGCAGCTGCTATAATCAGGGTAGGTCCAAATAATTGAATAGTTCTAGATGACCCAGCGCCCGATATAAATAACCATTCCACATTGAATACTCTGGAGCCTTCTCGCATCTTTTATTTAGCAGTGGAATTTTTAAATCAGGAACAGAACTTTTGAATTAAAATTTTTTTCCGAAAGAGGTGTTATTTTATATAGTCATAAAATAGTGGATCTAAATAGAAAATTTGACATAAGCGTTAAAGACAAAAGATAGAAATCTAAATAATTATTACGCAATGAATTTAGAAGGTTATGGAACATAATGAAGGAATGCATAAAACTCAAATAAAAATGAGATAAACGAGACAATATACAAGAATGCATATACAAAACATATTAAGTAAACAAAGTACAAAAACTTATCACTACAAAAATGAAAGAAAAGGATCATGTACCGGAATGATTTTAAAAACAAGAATAAAATAGAATAAACTTAACAAGTAAAAGAAACTAATAGCCTGTGGACCAGGCTAACGAAAGTCACAAGTTCGCTAAGTTTTAAAGGAAGCTTAATATAGACATAATTGACATTTAAAATATATATATTTTACGATAAGAGTTAAAAAACTAAGGAATTGAAAGAAGGGAGTCAGTTACTTCTTTCAAGTAGTTAATGAAACTTCATCACAAGATTTCAGCATTTTAAAAAATTAATATTAAAATTATAAATACTCTTTTCTTAACTTACTTTTTAAATAAAACATGAAAAAAAGTCGCTTAGTTAAATGAATTTATACAGCAGAATATTCTCTTTTCTCAATTCAAAGCCTCATTTAACACTTTCACTTATACTTTCAGAGTATATAGAAAACAAAAAAAACAGTAAAAATAACTGGAAAACTATACTTTAATAAAACTGTTACGATTAGAAATCAAGGAAATTAAACATTAATCAAATATTTTGTCTCAATATTTCCCAAATAATAACCTCCCAGTCTTAATTTATAGCCTCGATTGAATCTGGGATTTAAATAAGTTTTTGTGATTAAGTGACACCTCGTGAATATACTTAAATTTTCAAAAGGTACCATAGGCGTTATATATATTATTAAAAAATACTTCAATTTTATATCATAAAAAGACAGTAATATTGGTTTTGACATGGAGACAAAAATCATTCAATCGTGAATCGTGTATGCTAGCCCTTGCACAGTTACTGTGGCTCTCTAGTTGTCTATGAAATATGAATGTGTCAAAAAGTAACAATATCCACTAATTACTTCAGCAATATTATAATATATGAGAATAAGATTACTTGACCGATTAATACTAAATACAATCATTGAATTTTGAACCTGCTACCTTTGCTACATAAGATGCTACCAGAATTGAAGTTGGTTATATACGAAAATGAAAAAATAATAGACACAGTTCAAAAAGAAACTTTACATGAAACAAAACATTTAATAAAATCACTCGAAGAATTTAGACAAGCAGTAAATAATAAATTGACTGAGATAATAGAGGACGACGGTCGTATAGGTAAGCCCAATGAATTAGACAAACAACAATTTTGACAAAAAAATAGTGCTTTAGATAAATATGGGTATTAATTACTGTTCCAAGGTATCTAATGAAAAGTATCCAAGGTTAGAAAAAATCATTTTAACTTGTACAAATTCTTTTACATGATACAGTATGTTATAAATCAGATACAACTTAGTATTGCTGAATTATTACATAGGTTATTATAGGTTATATTTTATCCAAAACAAACCCTTAAAAACATAAGATCCTGTAAGATAGGCAAAAGAGTTAATATTAGAATAAAATTTGTTTAATCGTTGATTTTTAAAACTAACTTCTAAAAATATATAATATTTTGCTTTTATTCAATTTAATAATTACTAAAGAATAATTAACTTATAAAGGAATTTCTCAAGACATTAAATCCTGTATCTAATGTATGATTACTCAATCCAAAATGAATCCTAGGCAGTTATTGATTTCTTAATTTCATAAAATAATATATTTTTACACTATTATTGGTTTTTACGAGTTTATAAAATTTTGTTATTTCATTTGTATTATGTTATATTGTGTAAATTGTAGTTGTTCAAATTTATAAACAAAACCTAATTAACCTTTAATAGATAACATATATTGTTTCATTTATTTGATTCTTTTTCATTGTGTAGCTCTTACCAAACAATATCTCTGTCTCTGCCAAATTATTATATCTCGTCCCTAGCAATATTGGAACAAAAAGAAGATATCCATGTTTTTTTTTGTGTCAGCTTACTTCATGCAAATATTCAAAGTATGTGTTTAACACATTGGAATGCAATGCAATTCTATATGCAAATATTTAATATATAACTTAGATAGATATACAGAAAGCAAGCTCACAAAAAATATACATATATTTCTGGCTATACATATAAATGTCACACACATTTGTAATTAATAATGAATCATTATAATAAATAACTTACATATAACACAAAACACTGAATTTAAAAATTTTAAAATGAGGTTGTTTCAAGTAAGCAAAAAAATATATTGAATGTATATTTTAAAAAAAAAAAATTTGCATGAATATATTGTCACATAAGTGGCTTACTGCTTTTTTCAAATAAATTATTTGACCACATTATGAAGCACTAGAAAGTTTTCAGATAAATGCATTTAAAGCTTATTAACTGCAATTGTTGTAAATGTTAAAATTTTCATAAATAACTACCAACAGTGCTTGACAACTTCATCTTTGTCCTGATTATCATACCATATGTATTCATCAACATAGTTGCAATAACAAGTTGAAACTATTGTTTATGTCCATTTTTATTACATTCCTATGTTGTCCCTTTGAAGATAATGATACTCTTCAAATTAGTATTAAAAATGTATGTAGCCTTCATTCGATATCATATTCAGACTTGATCGTGTTTTAATAATTAATAATAATTAATATTTACAGATGACTATATTGAAGATGAAATTAGCAGTAGCGATGATGAGAAAGAATCTATCCAGCACATAAGCCCAAAGAAGAGAAAAACGTAAATATTGTTTCAAATATTGTAATAAAAAAAAAGAATAAAAATGCTTTAATGTATTTCATTATTTATTTACTTAGATATTATGAAAATTACAACTTTATTTACAAATTGTAAAATAACATTCAATAAATGATTTGATCACTTATTTAATTTTTTTGTACTTTGCCAGTACCTAATAGTACATAATTCATTTTTTTGCTATAACATCTGTAAACATACATTCAACTCTTATATATAATTATTAGGCTGTGATCAAGTAATTACTATCTGAATTTGACTAACCAGTTGCCAGTCCACTTGGGGTCCGTATTCGTGAGCTTTGACCATGACGGTATCGCGGCGTGAACAGTTCACGAAAATAGTCGATCAAACTCCATTAGTAATTATCTCAATACTGCCGAATAATTATATATAAAAGTAATCAGGGATCATGAAAGTTTAAATACAAAAATACATACAACACTTGCTTTTTATGATATGGGAACATTCAAGGAATAAATAATTTATTCTTAAATATTATATTAGTACCTAAAAATAAAGTTTTTTAAATGTTTCTTTTGGAATGTTTTAATCACAGAATTAATACAATTACGATTTTATATCTTCGATTTAAATATACGTATGAAATAATCTAAAATAAAAGATAAAAATATTTTCTATAGATTGAAAACAATGGAATGCTTCGGAGTATATGAACTTATAAAATTGATAATTATATGGAATCACTTGATAATGATTATGTAATCAATTCACTTCGCCATTTTTATCACTAACATTTACTGCAGTCCACATACATAAGTATATTTGTTTATGCAATGGGAGTGCAGAAGCAGTTTCATGTGAATGTGGTTGACACAACATTTGTGTGAAGCCACACTAGAGAATACGCCTCAGTAAACGTGGAACAAAACAATCTATTATATATAATTTATTATTCAATAATTTAGTTGATATTGATTTCCACTAGCCACTCAATTATCTCATTAAATCAACAGATCTGTTTGTAGTCAATTGAAGTACCTATACACCTCTTGATATTGAGTGTTGAAAACTGTGTCACTGTTGTACTATATACCTACATTCTAAGTAGTTTGAGGTCGGGCATGGCATATGCGTCAACATAATTTCTTGATAATTCTAAAGATGGAAGTCCCATTTTATCATTTTTGGTCGTGTTTGTTCGTGATAACTAAGATAGACACTCGAATAGGTACAAGAGACAAAATATAGTTTAAAACTAAATCAAACGCGAGGACTAGTTAAGAGTAATTGTTTTATCGTCGGGGGGTTCGGATTCCGAGCAACATAGATCACAACCAGTAATTCCGCAATCACACATGGACGTCGGACGAATTGAATTCCGTAATTTCTGAAATACACAAAAGTATTATGTTAATATCATCAAATAATTGGGACAAATTTAGAAGTAATGATAATTTTATTTTTAATTTGTAAAAGTTTCATGATATCGAAAGTAAAAAAATAACCAACCTCTCTAATACTATTGCCTGGAGATCTTATAATAACGACTACCGCATAGACTGGAATGCAAAGAAGAGAGAGTGAGGCAATAGTCCAGCCCATTACTTGCGCCCACGCTGGATATTGATACTGGCGGTAGCTGGGCGGTGTGTAGTCCACCAAGCTCGCTACCCACAGAGCTATTAAAAGCGCTGGAGCAGCTATCAGCCAGCAGAATCGAAAATATAACGATGGGCATTGACCTGATTCAAATAAAAAAAATTGAGGTCTCTTTGGTATGATTTCATTAACTATAATCGTGTTCTAAATACACACGGTGTTATAGATAAAACGGAAGCCCGCACACATTCAAATATAAAAAACAAAAGTTATCAGATAGCGATGTTATCTTTAGTTTTATTGTTTATGACAAATGTTTTCCGATTGGCATGTCATATAAATGACGCCAACACTAAGATAAATTATAAACTACCTACCCGTCATCTGCTTAATGTTTCTAGAGAGTCGGTCAACTCCGTAGAACCAGGCAATTCCTACTACTTCAAAGAAAGCCAGATAGGTTATGCTCAATGAAGCAGCATAGTAATCCATCAGTTGAAACATATAAATGCCACTATGTACAATATGCGGCAACCCAAATAGCAGAGAAATAGCGCAAACGAAAAGAACTAGTAGTTCATGGTATACTAGTTTCTTCCGAATCATATCTGGAAACCCGTCTTGAATAGAAGTCACCACGACTTCGACTATGGCGAACTGAAATAATTTTGTAATAGTTATTAAGCGTAACGAATGCACAATAGTTTTTGACAATCGTGCAATATGTAAGTAATAATATTCTTAATTAAAGTATTTAATATTATATAAAATCTGATTTACCTGACTGTTTAAGCCGAGACAAAGAAACATGAAGAAAAATAATACTGCCCAAAGTTGTGATGCCGGCATTTTGGCTATAGCCTGAGGATATACTACGAACAATAACCCAGGACCTGTAATGGTAATAAGGAATTAGTTGAAATCTAATTTAACTTAATATTTGAAACTATGTATGTTTACTTACTATCAGCAATGACAACTTTCACTGATGTATTTTGCTCAAAAGCAATGTTTCCGATGGTAGCAAATGTAAATATTCCAACAATGAGACTTGTCACTGCATTCACTAAAGACACGGCCAAAGTATCGTGTAAGAAATTATTGTCAAATCGATTATATGAAGCAAACATGATCATCGAACCAAATGCGATTCCTATTGAGTTAAAGATTTGTGAGGCTGCATTTACCCATGGCCGTGATTGTTTTAGAAGTTCCCAGTCTGGCTTAAAGAAGAACCTTAAGCCTTTATCTGCACCTTCAAGTGTTAGAGATCGGCCAAGAAATACTATAATAAGTACGAATGGTAAAGTTGTGGTGATATATCGAACCTTAGCCGAAGATTTAATGCTTTTCCAAAGAGCAAAGTAAACTAGAACCCAAGCACAAACTAAACAAGCCGCCAACTCCCACCGCATGCCACCAGGGAATTCTATACCATCACTCATGCTCAAGACTTTTTTCCTGAAAGTATACAAAAATTTAATAAATTATCATGTTACATTTGAAATTAAAAAAAAAAAGAAGTATTTTTAATGATAACAATGTTCTCTGTTAATGTATATCCAAACACACCAACCCGATGTAAAAAATAAATAAAAATAGAATTTCTTACTCAAAAAATTGTTCGGTGGGAGTTTGAGAGCCATTAGGTTTGCTTATATTATGACTTGGAACCCAGCATTGTGCTGTGTTCCATCGGTTTGAACAACTTGCCCATGGAACTTCAGATTTAAATGATGTAAAGAAGTAATATATCGCCCAAGCAATAATCACTGCATAGTACGTGGACATTAAGAAAGATATCACTACGCTTGCTAAACCAGCCCCTGGAAAAGGAGTTCGAAGATATAGTAATAATAATTTTTTAGAGTTAAGATTATTATAAATACTTGAAACCGGTATGAAATGACGAATTGACTAGCAGCGTGTTGTTATTTTATGTAATGCCCTTCTAAACATAATATAGATATAGTATAGGTAAGGGTTCTTACAAAATAGATGCTTACCTTTGAACAGCGGGCATATTTGTGAGAGTGCTCCAATAGGGCCATGAGCGGTGTATTGGCCCACCGCAAGTTCCATAAAAAGCATAGGTACACCGCATATTAGGAGTATTATAAAATATGGTACTAGAAATGCACCTGTAACAATAAAAAAAATAAATTCTATAACATATATGATAATCACAAATACATACTTTCGACTGAAAGGTTTTATTGAAATGGTTTAGATAAATGTAAATCTATAATAAACGATATGGATTGTTATGTACAGTTATACGGTAGCTGTATATACAGTAACTCAAATGGTATTGTGACGGGACAGTTTCCCAAAGGTCGTGGATTCAAATCCTCCGCATATTATTTTTTCATGCTATATTTATTTAAAATTTAATAGTTTTTTGTTATTTGGCATCAACACTATAGGATGACTAGTACTCATACTTGTACCTTGTTGTAAGAGTCCTTGATATTAATGAATTAACCTAGAAAATTACAATTAACCCGTCTCAAGCGGCCATTTAGGCATCATTCACATTACCTACCTGTTAATAAATATTACAAGTTCGAATGTCTTATGCACAATATTGGAGATCGAAATTATTAAGATTAATTTTTTAATCTGTCATGTTGTTTTTGTCTAGAGTATGTGAGACATTGTTCTTAGTTAATAAAATGGCTTATCTATTACTCATTATTAATTCGGGATATCGATATTACGATTGTAAGAATTTTCAAGTATAATATGATAATATTGATTGCGTAGCTAACAGGTGTAGCCAATGGCGATATACTTTATTTAATTTTATTTATTATGTTGGTATTGAAAAATCACAATGCAGATATAAAGTTATTTGATTAATCAGAGCCTTATCACCATATCTTAAAGCAATATTACAATAATATTATTTTCCCTTTGCGTGCCACGAAAAAAATAATGTTCATTCATAATATTTTTATTAAACACAGTACACAAGGTCACGTAATACAATGCTATTCTAAAATTTCTGCGATATACATTTTCAAAAAGGCACAAAAAGTTGAATTATCTTTATGTTAAAATGAACTAGTGAACTTTAATATTTCACAAAAGTTCATGGAAGACCACCAGTTTTTGAACACATTTTAAATAATTTATGAAAATATATTGAAAATAATCGAATAAGCATTATTATCAAACTATAGAATTTAATTGTGGAATTAGTTTTGACGGATTGTGAAATCAGTTTTTTTTTTTGTTAAACATTATTTGTTGATTTTTTAGACCTATTTCGACAGACTTGTTCGTGTCAGCGAGTTTTTTTACTTTTATATATAAAATAAATATACCTAAACATGATCACACAGACTACAACTCCATATTAATAAGAATTACTTTTATATACTTTTTGATAGTGATGAAATTCAGAATAAGTATATTCATGCCGCAATTCAGCAATTCTCCGAGCTCATAGATTCGAAACTAGTCAGCTAAATCAAGAAAGAATTGACGGAAAATTATATATAATTTGAATTGTAAAATTATAAATAAATGATCAGAAACGTTTAAATATTAAATAATAAAAAGTATATGAAATAATTAAAGATTGTTTGTGTATCTTTTCTTTTTATCAGTTGTAAGTTGCACGGGAAGGGTCAGAAGTTTGTTATGGCTCAGTCAAAGTAATCAATAACGGTAAATATGTATGGATTTGGAAATTTAAAATGATGGATGGTATATTATTTGTTTGTTTTTAATTGTGTGTTGTCAAAGCAAATGATGTCGCTGCAAGTGAATATCTAATCTACATAGATTATTTATTTATTATAATCACATGACGTTTTATATAAGCCCATAATTTGAATCAGAAACTAGGATGATACTTGGTAGCTACTCTTAAATTATTTAAGTGTAGTGAAAGGAAATTTTAGAAAACTAATAAATTACTAATAAATTTGTAAACTCATATATTTGATGTTTAAAGTACTATTACGTATGGCTTTGATGAGTAGGTGCGCCAAACAAACCCTTTCTTTTAGTGCGATAAATATAAATATAGTGCGATTAATATCTTCCGAATATGTTTGACAGTTTTGACCTGTAAGAAGTAAAAATAGGGTTTCAAAGGGTGAGTCAATTGTTTTTTAAATATTGTAAAACAAGCTAATCTTTTGAAAATATATGTTTTGATTTCTGTTTAGAAATGAATCTAAACTTTTAGAAAATCTTAGGTGTAAGACAGAAGAAACATACAAGTATCATTTTTTAAATAAATTGTAAAGTATTGAAATGTCATTTGTAAGTCTAAATATTACCCTCCCCATCTTATTTTGACATAAAAAATCTTTATTTAATTGGGACAGCGTTTGTTATTTATTAAACAAAAGAAAAACATCAACTCCTAAAAATAGTTTATCCAGAATGAATTACACTATTTATATATAATACAAACCTTTCTCAATATCCACCGTGAAACTAAGGAGACAAACAAACAGAGGCGGTTATCAACTTTGCTTTATATTATTTATTAAAATCTATAAATAGTACATCTACACAAGATAACAGGTACTTCTTCCTATCAATTAAGACTTTATGTATAGAATTGCGAAGATTTTAAATAAAATATATTGTAATAAATTAAGAATTAAAATCATTTGATCATCTGTAACTATTTACGTGGTAACATGCTGGAATTTATTTTTATCCGTCCCTCTAGTCTGAAGAATTAAACTATTTTAGTTTTTAAGAAGTACAATTTCGAGGAAAGAAATTCAAATCTTTTTTGGCAATTTTTGGCAGTAAAACTACATTTAACCCAAAAATATATCGTGTAAACAAATACCACAATCAAATAAAAGATGACACTAGGTGACACTGACATTATATTCTTTCTTAATTTGCCATTTTATCTTTTGTTAACAATAACGAATAATGGTTAAAATTATTTTCAAAGAAAACAACAATCTCAATAAAACAGTATAGTCTATACGACGTCCTTTCTTGATAAGACGCATTTATTTATAGAATCGGTATGCAAAGACTCAATTTTCGTCACGTAAATAAAAGATTACTTTCTCGCCACATTATAATTGTTCATATATATCAAATTTATATTATATTAAAAAACTTAAATCAAACTATAAAATGTATGGCACATTTCAAAAGAATTCTATTATTTGTATAGGTGTTCTGAATACAAATAGTTTTCAATTTGTAATTAGAATCTGAGTCCAAAAAGGTTGCAAAAGAAATTTGATCTATGGTGACGTACAGCCGCCATTTTAAATACATATATTTTATACTTCTAATTAATTTGCGTTTTATAGAACAAAAATTCATGTGGTAAATTTTTCAAATTTATTTTATTAAACAAATATCTGTGATCTTAATTTTATACTAATTCTTACTCGCGGTTCTACCCGCGGATTAATGAATTCTCTTATTGTGTAGAGATTTAAAAATAGTAGCGTAATACTAGATATCCTCATAAATTACTCAACTAAGTAGATAGGAAAGGCTTGATTCTTGAATAAATACAATTAGTAGATAATCTAGAAAGTTGATATAAAAACCAATATTGTCATAGTTTTGGGTGTGGAGAAATATCACATGCATAATAATGACATATCAAAAGCGCCACATAATATGATATCTCAAGAGGACGAGTATTCCGTGACGTATCAATTTACATGATCATCAACTGTAATTTACACTGCACGACTGTCCAGACTTCTGTTGTAGCAAAATCAATGTCATATATCATATATAAAAGTAAAAAGAATTAATAAATGAATTATCTATCCTATTTTTTTTCGAATAACAGGCCCACCATGACATTTTAAAGTAACAATTTAAAAAAAGTTTTGTTTTAATACAACCATAATTAATTTTTTTGAGACATTTGAGTTTTAAATAGTCATACCTCAAAAAGATAATGTATACAGAAATTTGAGTAAATCATAGTTTTTATAGATGTTTCAGTAGGAAAAAGCAAAGTAAGACTGTAGTAATATTACTTTAAGAGATGGTGGTAAGACCTAAAGTTAATGTATTACTGTTTATGTCTTCTTGGGTTTGTTTTAATATAAATATCATGATATTAATTAGATGTGGGCCGACTAGTCGGCGACCAGCCGGTGAAGACGACTTGTCGGCGTGTCATATAGTCGGCGACTAGTCGCCAATTAGGCGGCAAAAGGCCCCAACTAATCGGCATTGTTTAATAATGCTTATATTTAGGATTCTTCAAATTTATTGATTTACTTTAATAGAAACTAAATTATATTTTTAGTTTAAAGTTACAGTTTCAAGAATCTGACCTTTCGTCTGCATTAGAATATTATTTCATTTATTTTATAATCTGTTTCTAGAGAATATTTTATTTAGTATAAAAGTGTTATATGTCCTAGTTCAGATATTTTTGTTATATTCGCGTACTTATTTTCATATAACCTGCACGGTTCCTATCTACTTACCTATCTAGTTTCGAAAAAAATCATTCTTCTGGATAATAAATATACAACCATTCATATACTTTAACTATACATTTGTTTGTTAATGTTTCATTTTAATTATTATTTAACCGATAGAAGTCACTCCTTGACAATAATTTTCCGTTCGAGTATAAGGAATTATGAAAATTATGAAACTTTACATTGACAGAAAAAAAAAACAAAAAAAACAATGATTGGCTTAGCCGACTAGTCGTCCGATAATTCGGCCATTTTGCAACCAACTATTAGGCTAACCAACTAGTTAGATAAAAACATAGTCAGCCCATCTCTTATATTATTTTAACAGATTATGCTTTATCACATATTTTATAAAGATTTTTACATATTACCTCTTATTCTATACAGGTTTATTGTTTGAATCAATATGGAAAAGTTCCAACTATTTCATTTATCAATAATTAAACGAATGTGTAGTCAATGATCACCTTATTTACCCTGGAGGTGTGGTGCCAATGCTACGCAGATCACGACTCACGATCACGTACATTTATATAAACGCAATAATTTAGTTAACACCTAAGATAGCTTCGCTTAAATATACATTTTGTATATTTAAAAATATACAAAATAAATAAGAGCGATCACGAATATTAAGTCACGCTTTCAAAAAAAATGGGCGTGTGATGTTTTTATCATTTTAATATGATAATAATATATATAAATGTTTATTACGATGGGATGTTTTTGAGTATTGACGAATATTTTTCGAACGCGTTATTTAAGCTATAGTTATTATTATTGAGTTATTATTATCATGATCTTGTAATGAGTTTAATATATCCATATGATACTTATTTGTATATATAACCTAATTTTTTTATGTATCTCATAGATCTTTCTTTCTTGTTAATTCTATAACTGATATCAACCCTAATTATATTCGTACGCCATTAAAAAAAATAAAAAAATAGTATAAAAACTCACCCTTATTAGTTATAAATATTATACTAAAAAAGTAATTATGTGAAAATGTGAAATTTAAAAAGCTAACATTTTATTATATATATTTTAATTATATTGTAAATCGCATCGCATTAATTTGCTACTGCTCTAACTATTTCACTATTTTAGTATTGGTATTACTGAGATATTTCGATTAAGAAATGTTATAAAAATAGTTTTTACCTAATTACTTAAGACGCCCATATTGTATTAAAATTTTATTTCATTTATTTTCATAAGAATAGACAGAGACAGCAAATGTAGATAGCTACCTGAATGTTTTATTCTGAGATATAAAGATTAGAAAATGTTAACAAAATATTTTTTACTTAAATAATGTAAACTGCCATATTGTATAAATGTTAATTTCATATGTTTTCAAAAGAATGGAAAGAGAGCAAATATTCTGAATGAATTAATGCATTGGGTTTTTTTAAAAATCTATAACTGATGTCGGAACACTTTCTTATAAAAGTCATCAGTGATATTCATCTATAGATAAGTAGTATCAGTAACATGTGATAATGGTAATCATTATGCAATATATACAATGCATAAATTTATATAAAAATATATATAATATAAATGCAACTTACCTCCGCCACTTTTGTAGCACAGATAAGGAAAGCGCCACACATTCCCAAGTCCCACAGAGTATCCAACACAGGCAAGTACAAATTGTATTTTATTCGCCCAAAAAGGTCTTCTAGGTTTTAAATGTACCGTCTCAGCATCTTCTTCCTCTTCCCCGCAATCACTCTCATGTGACGCGGTTTCTTCATCTGGTGGTCTGCCAAATTTTGTATAAATTTATAGTGAGTACAGAAATAGATAATTTGTCGTCATTTTCACATAAAAATAGGGTCAATGGAATAACGAAGTTTCTTTTTCTTTTTATATGAAATATATATATTTATATATTAAGTATAAAATTCTCGGGTCACAGTGTTTGTATCCAAACTCCGAAACGGCTTTACCGGTTCTTATGAAATTTTATGAGTATATTTAGTAGGTCTGAGAGTACGACGTAAACGATTGTTCGTATTCCTAAATACATACAACTTGATTTTACAGTTCTACCACCGATCCCTAATTTCAATAGCAATATAATTATTATTAATATTCTTTTTCTAAGGCAAAACCACTTTTGCTAGATTAGCTAGTGTATATATATATTTAATGTAGTATATTTTTGTTACATATAGTTCCAGACTGCCAGAGTAAAACAATAAAACCATTAATACAATCTTTGGGTTTATCCTAATCATTATAATAGTTTTAATATAACCTTATCAATTTAAAAATATATTTCATTACTTTTATAATTAATTATAAAAAAAGTATATAAATATTATTTATTAAACCTTTGTTATACAAAAATATACAAGCAAATGATTTAATGCTAAAGCATTCTCTACCTGTCAAACGATACTACTAACTGAAAAGAAAAAGAGGGGAACCATGAAGAAAAATAAATACACAAATAAAAAGATAAGAATAAAAATACACACACACACACACACACACACACACACACACACACATATATATATATATATATATATATATATATATATATATTTGTACATATAAACAAAAGAGCAAATATGTTCCTATAATGTGAATGACCTTTTGTCAAAGAATTAAATAATGTTATTTATATTAATACTTGTTACATATTAATTTTGTAAGTATTATAAATCATTTTAATCATATTTAAATATTTGTGAGATAAAAAAAAGAAATTTCTTTAAGTTAGAATGTTCTTTTGTTATAACAATACGATAATATTTTTATTCTGTATTTATTATAACTAAGAAGTTCATAAATAACATTTAGAGATTTTATTAATAGTATGTAATTATATAAGATAAAGAATAAATGTGGAAATAAATTGTCAAGAGATGTATAAATTATAAACTAAATATTAATATAATCTTATTTGAATAGTTCATTTGCAAATAATATAAAGAAAACAAAGACAAACAAGATTGACAAAAATTCCATTATACCTCTGTTTACACTCATTGATAACCGTTTAAAGTTGTTAGGATTAAAGATGGATGTCCTAAAGCGATTAGAGCAAGGTCACAGAGCTCAAAGGATTTGACTCGTCAGACGGACTACGTCAATTTTATGATCTGACGAAAATGTTATGGCAAATAATTAAATAACGACTGTCAGTGAAAATAAGTTTAATAATCATTTTTCATTTCTGTTTAGTTTTTTTTTATTATTTTTATTTTCTTAAAATTATGAAAGTAGCTAAAAGCGAACTTATGTTTTGATTTAGATTTTTAATTTAAAACGCATTTTTTATTAACTTTTTATTTAAGTACGTAGGCGATATATATACGAGCTTTAGTTTGAGGTTTTATTAAGTAACGAATTTTCAATTTATCAAAGAAAAATGTTCTCTAAATTAGAATTTCATTAATTAATGAAATAGAAGTACAAAATAACAATTATCATTGCGACACTTTGGCCTACCACTACATTTTGGTAGGTTAATTATTGTTCTATAATAACTGCTATACTTTATCAATTCCATCAACGAATTTTTTATTGTATCCAGATGTCAGTCAATGCATAGTAAGATTCACTGCTTTTAAATTTACAATTTTCGTCAAATTGCGATTCATTTTTGAACAGTTTGTTCAGGCCATTAGTGAAATAAATATTTCTCTATGTAAAATTGGGTTTAAAGAATGAAGAGAGAGATAATTAATTTTATGACAATGCAAAATTGAACGACTATGAGGTTCTGTATATCCTGCATATATAAATTATTTCATTTACCTAAGTAATATAATACAAAAACATTTACGAGTGTTAACTCGTAAATGTTTTTGTATTATAACTTTTGTGACCCATGATTAATATTATATATAATTTTTCGGCTGCACTCAGGTAAGTTTTATCGAAAATTACAATGCGACTTTTCCATTCGCCAAACTCATGAAAAATTTCCCTGGATCAGTTCAAAACTAGTCATAGAAATTCTGATAAAATTTCCGTAAGTACAATAATTATTGATTATATATTGTTGATACTTTAGAACAAGATGTAAATGATTGAATAATTTCTATCTTTTATCCTGGACGTTTTTAACTTTTATATTTTTGTAAAATCACTTATTGATGTAATTTCTATAGCCATTATTATTTACTAACGATACCCTAAAATATATGAGATCCGCAAAAAAAAATTATTGGCGTATTTTTAAAAATATCCTAATTGTTTATATTTATAATATTATATTATAATAGTCAACATAATTAATTTTATATATTTCAGAATTGAAAAGAACCGATATGGTATGAGTGGTATAAAAATACACTCAAATGAAATCTTTTATGGAAAATAAGTTTATTAAAAACATTTTTTCATAGTAAAAGCTACAATACCACTGATATTAAAGGACTCTATATAAGATCTAATATAATACCCAAAAAAACTACTCGTGTATAACAGATGCCTAACAGACACTAATGGACAGGTGTATAACAAATGAACGACAAATGAAAGATCTGATCGTTTTATATGAAAATTTCAAATAACTGATTGATTTAATTAGGAATAAAATACAACAAAAAAATATAATGATATATAATGCGTCTTTTGAGAAATTTTAGAATTTTCATGTTTCTTAAGAACTTTCTTTACCCTGAAATAAAACTATTTTTACGGATTAAAACTCGCGTACAATTTGGTTACATTTTCATTTTAACCCAACGTTTCGAATACTTTGCAGTAATCGTGTTCACGGGCAGACGAGATGTAAGTGTCTGTCAGAAAGTCAGTACTTTAGTCAACTGACTTTCATAGTCAAAATGTAACCAAATTATACACGATTTTTAATCCATAAAAATAGTTTCTTTTACGAAAATAATACTATTACGAAAATAATACTAGCCGGATTTTGGTGAAATTTGTTAGGGCTATATTCTTGATCAACATGTAGAACATTTTGTACTTTCAAAAATTGCCGCAATATTACAGGAAAACACAACACTGATATAGGATATATAACAAATACAACAGGTTTTTTTTTAAAGTATATATTATGTTTATTTATTATCTCAGCCCCACATTACTTTCATTATTTTTTTTTCTATAAAAGGCTCTGAATCACAAGAGTACACAAAAAAAAATTTCGATTATATTTAGTTTGGATTGGTAATGATATTGAATTTGTTTTTATTGGTAAAAGATAGTTCTTCTTTGTAATTCTTTGATACTTAATTGTAATTAAAACTATTCATTTAGAGGGATGTTGAGAGAGTGTTTAGACAGTTTTAAGGTAACGCTGTTATTACGTTAGTAATTACTTATTAAAAATTACTTATTAAAGGAATTAAAAAAATATAAAAATTATGAAAAAATATAATAACAAAAAAAAAAAAATTTCTTTATAAATTCTTTATTGAGAAGAATATGTATTTTATATAGTAAATTCATTATTTCACAAATTCTTCATAATCATAACATGATGGATAAAATTTTAAAAAAAAATTTTTTGATGCTTCAACCTTTTTTTCTATCTGAAATTGTATATAACAAGCTTAACTATCTCTAGTTGAGCTTATTTTAATTAAATTGTATATTTAAGTGCTTCAAAATGTTTGTTTTTTACTTTTCTTTCGAGTAATTTGATTTTTGTTGATTGCTCTAAAATAAATAAGACAAACTAACAAATAATAAGGATTTTTAAGAGTATTTAAATAATATAATATCAGATAGCGTTTCTTAATCCTATCATATTGTATTGTTGTTTTATCAAGATTATAGTGACACGTGTTTGGATTTGTCTTAATTCTACATCTGACGTATCATCTTAATATCCTCTATCATAAAATAAGGCGTCGTCACAATTACCTACTGAATATCTTGTTATCATTTAACGAGAGATATAATTTTCGAAATTTTCCTTCCGATCTGTCTGTCTGTATGTGTGTCTGTGTGTCTGTGTGTGTGTCGAATTTTATTTTTCAAATTTTGAAAAACTAAAGATATATTTGGAATCAGCATCTAAATTTAAGATTCACTTTTCAAAAATATGTTGATTGTCCAACGGGAAGGTGGTCAGATCGGCCGCCGAAGTTACCGAAAAATGGAAAAAAAAATCGAATTTTTAAATTTTTTAAAATCCTATCATAAACTACATAAAAAAAATAAAAAAAGCAATAGAAGTTGTTTTGTTTGTTAATTAATTTGCGAGTTATAATTTGCCGATTAGGAGTTTTTCATAGCGGCAAGCTCGATTGCCGCGTGTCAGATGTTTTTTATTGTAAATTAGAAACCGATTAGTTATTTTAAACTTACGTACAGGTATCTAATAATAAGATATATTTGACAACAGAAGCTCCACTAAAAACAAAGATGTATCACTAAAAATAATATATATCTTGAGAAAATTACATGGAAAGAAATTAATGCATCAAATATTTTTTTGGAAAATCTAATAAGTATATAAATTTTCGTGTCTGTCTCAAACTCCTATCAAACGGCTTGACCAATTCTTATGTATATATTGGGTAGGTCTGAGAAAATGACTTAAACTATTTTTATACCCCCAATTCATAAAGATGGTTTTGGATGGTTTTGGATGGACCCTAAAACTTTTAAAAATTATTATCAGATTTTTTTTAACTTGATTTATGATTCGACATTAAAAACGTATAACTCATTCAAAGTCACACAAGCCATATTTTTTATTGTATTTCAAATCTATTTTGTGTACGTCGAAGTTTTTCTTTAAAAATTAGATATTCATGAATTCACATTTTCCTTCTTTAATTTTATTATGTATTTTAGTTTTAAAGATTTTCATCGATCGACTGTTTTTAATGTTTTTTCGTGACTTTTCAGTTCGTTTTAAATCTTAGGTCACGATAAAAAGATAGTGCTAATAATAAAACAAGACATTCAGTTGACTGTATTTTAAGAACATTGTTATGCAGTTATATTTCACAATCAAATATTAATAAAAAAATAAATAAGAAAAGATACGTACTATCAACGCTTTATAAACATTTCTTGACAATTTAATATGTTGTAAGTAATCCTCAGGTGTCAACGTCTAAGTATGTAAATGTATTTTAAAGTCATTATCAAAAAGAAGCGATAAGAGAGCTCACCATCAATCGTATCCAAGTTTGGTAAGAGATATTCTTGAACAGATAGCGGCAGTGCAGTCTTATCAATATGAAGGTCAACTCCACAAAATGTCATAACAAACATCTGGGCCATATATAATTCGTATAAATTGACCTCTTTTTTATACCAATGAAATAGTTTATCATCGAGACCGATACTATTTTATTCACACTTATCTTGATAATGACTTATCAAAGTTATCTCACTCACAAATTGTTAAATTATGGTTGGAGATTATCTATAATTGTATGGTCATTCACGTAATAATAACCGCAATTTATGGATTAAACCTTATTGTTCCATCTTTATCTCCATTTGTACGAAACAAACCAAAACAAAAAATATATATATAGTTAATTATTAACTATATAAAGTTTATAATATCATTTTAAGAAATCAATAGTGTATTATAATTTTTTTTAGCTATATAAAGCCATCAGATATAAAAAAAACTGTTTAAATAGTAATCCGGAAACTCTTTTTAACAAACAAATTATTAATTAACCAATTAGGATATGCAAAATAGGTGTAATTTGTGCATATTTTAGAGCCTGTACAGATTGTTTGAACACATGACGCCATGAAAACTAATAACTTACTTAATGTTTTTAGTATATCGTTTTGGAATTTAAAAGTAAATTTAAAGTAACTTCCATTCTTTTAACTTTAAATATTTTGACTTGTAAGTAAAAATGTTTTGCTTTCGATATTTATAAAATCTCAAGTTCGAACATATAAATAACGTAATCTTTAATTAAATAATTTCATATGTAACTATTTATTTTATCAGATTATAAGTAATGATTGCGAAACCAAATCTTATTACATAGAATTTGTAAAGCGTTACATCAAATCTATATAACACATTATAATTTTTATTATAGTCACTGTCCTTATGTTAGTATGATAACTTTTATTTAATAAAAATATTATTATTCTATTTATTACTAGGCAATATCACTAATATTTTTAAAATACTCGTCAACTTATTCAAAGATATACATAGCCATGCCGGTCCTGTCACTTATAACAATTGAATAATGCTGTCTTTCATAGGATGTAACATCCGTAAAATACTCACGTAGGAGGACGAACTAGATGAAACAGTTCCGTGGGCGACGTTGGAACTCGTCTAATAACCATTTTTCGGCCATCAGTGCAGCCCATTCCTATGGAGGCCAGAGAACGCACGGATGGAGCATAGTGGTTAGTGCCACTGTCAGAACCTTCGGGATTATAAGTAGTAATCTGGTCATATGGACGCAAACTTCGTGCAGAGGCTGCACCAGAAGCGGCATTTAAATCACGAATTCTATGTGTGTCTGTGAAACTCTTGACTTTGCGAATCTGACCAGAGGGCGTAACAATCGGCGTTGGCGAGTTTGGATCCAGCAATTTTAAACGTTCCTGGTCTTGTTCTGCATATTGATCCACGTGGATTGCCAAGCTTGGTGAGGCGGCTGCCGCCGAGTTTTCGGCTTTACTCATGATATTACGTCACAGGGTCATAACTTAGTGAGTGGAGTCGCGTTTGCCGCTGGCAACGCGCAACTAGTGAGTAAATCACCGGATAAGCGAGCGAGGTCGGCTAAACAGGCCGACCGACTGATTCGTCAATCGCGGCAATTGGTAAACAAAGTGTGATTCTGCTTGTGCAGAGTGGGGAGAGCACAGGAAGGGCAGAGGTGGGGGGATATAGGAGGCCGCGCATGCGCAGAGGTGACCGCGATAGGTAGAGCTGCGCTTGCGACTGATTGTGTTTAGGACTTGTTGGATGATATATATATATCTAAAGGTAATCATACGTAAATAATCTCAGAGAATTTAATGAAATGTTTATTTTTTTAATACTCACTTAATCTAAACTGTAATAAGTAAAACTAACATCGATAATGATATACCTAAATAGACTATTCAAATATTTTTTTTGTATTTTTAGTATATTTGTATGCAAGATATTAAATTATTATCGTTGACGTATTTGTAAGGTGTGGCAAGATGTGACGTGTATTTAAAATCTAGGAAAGACCATTATTTAGTAGCAGATTTTCATATAAATAACTATTTTGTTTTATTTTATATGTTAACGTAATAATCTCTGTTTTTTACCTAACGAAAACAGGATCCCTAATTTATTACTATTAACTATTACACTATTTGAAAGTATAATCCAGCAGTTTTATTGCAAAATTTTATCCAAATCGACGAAAATATAAACTTATTTTAAATATTTATACATTTGATACCAATCAACACTGATGGTGGTGCTTATTGCAGACATGAACAGCGAAGTTGTATTTTTATCCTAATTAAAAATGTAAATAATATTTTCGAAAAACTCAGTTTTTCCTTCCGATCTGTCTGTCTGTATGTGTGTCTGTGTGTCTGTGTGTGTGTCGAATTTTATTTTTAGAATTTTGAAAAACTAAAGATATATTTGGAATCAGCATGTAAATGTAAGATTCACTTTTCAAAATTATGTTGATTGGAATGGAAAAAAATTTCGAATTTTAAAATTTTTTAAAATCCTATCATAAACTACATAAAAAAAATAAAAAAAGCAATAGAAGTTGTTTTGTTTGTTAATTAATTTGCGAGTTATAATTTGCCGATTAGGAGTTTTTCATAGCGGCAAGCTCGATTGCCGCGTGTCAGATGTTTTTAATTACTAAACACTAAATTGTAGGTTATTAATTTAGATATCTCATATTTGAGATTAAAATATAAAGTGCTCATTAGATAGTTTATTTCTTTTAAGATATATTTTTAAATTACCTGCAAACAAAGACTGTTAACAAATTGTAATAAAATATAAATGGGTATATTGTTGTTAATCAAATTATTATTTTTTTATTTAACATAGGTCACAGATTTTCACTTATGAAAACTCACGCTCTAATTGTACAGTTCCAAAGTGTAGGGCTAAGATTAAGAACCGGCTAAAAACTCTATGGGAAAAGTTGACAATACACGTATATTTAGGTTATAATATATTTCTTATACCTCTGATCAGACCTTTTTGAGATTTGTAATAGGAATTCCGGTAATCTAGCATTCTTGAATGTAATTGTAGTCTTCTTAATGGTATTTAAATTTTGATAATAAATATACTTATATTATTATTGTAAATCTTAACCAACAGTCACTAAGATTTTTGTTTCTTCCAATCGTTGATAGAAAGTATTATATAAAATACTTACTAAAATATTACTATTAAGTAATATTATTGAACAATTCAATAAAACTTCTCAATGTTTCAACTCCAAAAGTGTAATAGATGGAAACCTCAATATAAATGCTAATTTATTTAAACTAAAATATATACATATTAAACTCTATACTAAAACGTATCTCATACTAAAACTTAGTTGAGCCATAAATTTTGTAAAAAACGTCCATCATTGACGCGACTTCTAGTGTTATTTTCAAGATATAATGTAACACTAACGTACCATTAATATCATAAAAGACTGATTAGTGCTAGTAATGAAATAAGTTCAAACGAATGACACATTAATTTGCTTTCTTACGTTATAAGGATACTAATGGTTTTTTAATATTAATTTTTTTTTTGAATCCTAATTTTTCTTTATTTTTAAATTTATGTTTAATTCAGAGTAATTTTAAAAATATATAAATATTTTTCATATATATTTTGAAATTTAGTTTAAGTTTTTTAATTATTACTTACAATTTTTTTTCCATTTACTTATTTCTATTGTAATTACTTAAATTTTCCTTTTGCTATTTCTAGCAGAAGAAAATTTGTTGGCATTTATGTATAACTACTACCTTAACTTTTATAAATCTAATATAATACATGTTAGTTTGTCATTATTTGCAATAAAAAAAGTAAAAAATATATATAATGAGATGAATAAGTAAACTTTAAAGTATTATTTTATAACAAATAGAATCAATAGAATAAAGTTTGAGTTAGTAAATATTACAGTATTAAAAATATTTTGAGCGCTTTACTCATATCTCAGTTATAAAGCGATCACTTCTATATATCGTTTTGATAAATAATTTTCCGAGCTAGAGAAAGTTATGAGGATGAAAAAAAAATTACATATTTTTACAATATTAATTAATTAATTTAATAAAATTTATACAAAAGAAATGATTTAATTATAATTTTTTTATCCTCTGTGTTTTTTACCAAATATTCGTGTTTTTGAGACAAGGCACACTACTTTAAAGAAATAATGAAAGTATGAAATGAAACAAAAAAATATATACATAGTCTATAATATTTCTATACGTATAAGGATATTGAAACTCCTAGTGACCGTTGTATACTTCACTATAAATCCAAAATGGAGAACACACAACACCTAAAAATAACTGACTTGCTTTTAATTTCACGAGAATAGTGTCTTATCTATTTAGGCATATTAGAAAAGGTACCAAAAAGTGCTATAGCGTCAATGTCTAGACTATTATAACTTTCTTACTTCTCCAGTTCATACTACATTTATAAAGAATGTATTTTGGCGTTTCTTGATTGACTTCTTAAAAAATTAAGTCTTTGAAAGGAAAATAATTGTAATATTAATACAATACTTTTATAATAAAGATTTAGATATCTGTTGTTGTTTTTTGGCACTACGTACTTCTTATTTTATGATAACTATTGTTTTCAAAACGAAAACAAGCCGTAATTGGTTGCGAGTCCCAACACAATAACTTCCTGACTAACAAAAATATTAACAATTGGTTTTGGTTTGTAGCAATATGTATAAACGGACATCATAGTTAAATAGGTTATTTAATTAGTTTATGAGAAAATCAGTTAGATTAATTAGCACACACACAGACAGACATATTATTGAAAGAGTAAGAGAAAACGAAATATTATGGAAGTAAATTATTTAAGAACCGTATCCGCGGCCTTTTCTCCCAACTCTGCCGACCATTACGACCTGTTTTGTCGACCGCTACCAAGTAAGAGAAATGTAACAAAATTGAAAACGAAGATTTATTGTAGCAACAAAAAAACAGATTTTTAAAACACATATGTGTTTTAAATTGGTTATTTACAAAGTAATGACTTACACTAATAAAATCTATAAATAATTTCCTCTCAGCGTATGACTTCTGCAGACGTTGTTCTTGTGTCAGTACCTCTGCTCCTACCGCATTTGTTGCTACTGCTGTTGTCTTTTTTGAAATTACTGATATTGCGTGTGTGGCTATTGTTGCAGTTGTGGAAAAAGTGTTTGTACAACTTGCAAGAACAGATCAATCTGTTGTGACAGATTTTTTGACTCTTCATAGTCTTTTTTCCACTATTCTAGGACCAGGAAGAACTTATAGTGCCATATCCGCATTTTCATAACGATATAAATTTAGATACTGACTTTTTTACATTTTTTTTTTTAAATAAAAAATTACTAGATCAACTTTGTTCCTTTTTTAATGATTTTGTCGTTTAGGGCCACAATCACTCCTATTGTGTTATTATTTTTTTATAACCGCGAATACGCGGCTTTCATGTTTTTTTAAAGTGCTTTGTCTATTTCGCTGGCAATTTGACTGCTAAGTTAGGTTAGTTAGGTGAACTCGCATCGATTGATACCAATACGTAGTCAATTGCATAATAAGATTGAGTGAAAATGGAACCGAAAAATATGTTCACAAACATACACACATGCATATCATAAAAAAAAAATGTTATTCGATAATATATTATATTGCTATGAAAATGTCAACATTGCCAGCCAGCTATATTTCAAGTTATTGAGCGAAGCTCTATATGACAGTTTTTTGGCGTGCTTTGTACAAGCATCAATTAAAAATGGTATATCCAAAAAAAATCCAAATTTTGCACACTGATAGACATTAGTCTGGCGGTGTTTTAAAACAAAATTATAAAAAAAAGTTGGAATAATGTGTCTCATTTTGAAAAATTGTTGAGAAAAGTATGCGTCGTCGTTTTGTAAATGCAACTTCGGTGCAGTTCGCACCTCGGTTCGCTCAATATGCTAACACATATCGCGATTTTGCGAGCGCAGCGAGTCAAGATCGAGGTGTGGTTCACGTTCCTAGTTGATTGATTTTTTGATATTCAAATGAATAGTAGTAGTAGATTGCAATGTATAGTAGTAGAATGCTATATCTGTATCAAAAATATTTAAAAACTTAGTGTTTTATATTTAAAACAAATTTTATCTTAAAATATAACCCCAATTTCCCCGAATTTTTATAACAGAGGCAAACAAATAAGAACCAATTTTTCTTTATAAAATCTTTCTTAGTACCATGTCAGTGTACAAAGTTAATTTATTTATTTTTGTACAAGGTTCAATAAAGGCTTAATATTTGATTTAATAATACAGTGGTTTTTTATTTTTATTATTTCGTTTTATTAATAAATGCTTAAAAACTAAGATCATTAATTATTTTACACAAAATTATGGTGATTTCGAATATTCATTATTTATCACATAGTTCAGAGGAGGCGACGATTCTAAGTTAATTATGACAAAATAATATTATTAAGATAATATCTAAGCAGGACCTCACGAGCACACGCGAGGGACGGCGCCCGTGGTGTCCTCGCCCGACGGTCCTCCGGCGGCACACAATAACACCGAGAGAAGAGAAGACCGACACCGCTGGCGCCGGCGGAGGAGCGGGGCGATCGACTAGCTGGGACCCGCGGCTAACGCTGGAACAATGGGTTGGGGAAGTCCGGCGGGTGCGGTAAAGGCGCGGGTGGAGGTCTGGCGCGTCGCCACGCTACCAGCCAGCAGGCTACGGCTGCTGCCACCGCTACCAATGCCAAAAGTGCCGTCAGGGCCAGTGCCACGGCTAGCCCGGCCGCCGAAACGCACACGTCGCTGGCACCACCAGTCGCATTAGCGTCTCCTGAGCCGTCGCGTTGACGTGCCGCTCGGGATGGGTCACGTCTTTCAAGCGTCAGGATTTGATTAGATTCGACGGTCACCTCCTCTCGAAGTTGTCCCGCTAAGGGACTATCTCTTCCAATCGTTTCTCGTTTGCGGCGCTTACCAAAAGCATCAGAACCATGACAATTAACCTGGTGACAATTTGAACATATGTGTATTATATAATACTTAAAACATTTAATATTTAATAAAATAATCAAAATAAAACAAAAAACTAAATCAATTTATTCAAGCAACATACCGGTTGACATTTTCCAAAGCAGACTCGTATATTACATTGGAATCGGATATTGTCACTACTCGGGAACTTGAAAGCATTAAAACCAGCTCGAAGTGCGCTTCCATCCTCGTTTCGCTCCCATTCACCGAAGATGGCCGCGTCTGTAGCGCATCCATCTTCGTCAGTGACGGTGTATTCGTTTTCTATGTTTGTCGCAACTTCACTAGTTTTGGCAATACAGCTGCGTGCAAATCCACCATAAATACCTAAAATAAATAAATGATACTGTTAATAAATGTTTTTATTTGTAACATTTATTGATACTTTAAATACGTACTAGATGGCTGAACATCAACTTGCAGTACAAGGTTTTCTCCAATTTCCGCAGAGCTAACCTCGTCACCTGTTCGCGATACAATCCTCATGGAACAAGTTGGCGGAGGTCCAGTATTCGCTATAGTGCCGGCGGTTGTTAACATCGACACATTAAAAGCTAGTGTTACGTTTTGTTCGCCAGTTTGATAGATACATTTTATGTGGAACGCTTTAGCATTTGACGTTACTAGTTTAGGATGTTTTTGCATTACAAGTACGAAACTTGCAAGTCCCTGTAATATTTAATAAAGATATAATTTCTTCTTAATTATTTCTCACAAAATATCAGGTCAGTTCCGTTTTAAAACAAATATTCAATTAATACTTAAATACAGACTCAGTAATACCAAGTCAATGAATATAGATGTTATTTCAAAAGATATAACTCTAACAGGTATTAATTTAGTATATATTATTCTGGTGTTGCATAAGATACTTACATTGACGTGAACTAATCCACAATCACCGAAAAAGACCGTAAAATCAACTGGTCTTTCTTGATTTTCACTAGTATGCACAACAAGACGACATCTTTCGTCCTTGCTGTAACCCTTTACATAAAGAACTCCATTGAAGTCTTTAATTTTCAGACTTACGCTTACACCATTTGCCAGGCAATGAACCTAAAAATGTGTATTAGTTTAAAATAGTCTAATTTCGGATTGGTATAAAAATATGCCCTGGTCACGATTCCATTTGACATACATAATACATACATGACATACATATTGATTCAAAATGTAAAATATAAAAACAAATAATTTTTGCAACATTTTAAAATTTATTTTAAAAATTTACCCTAATATATATCTCAAATAAAAATTACCTGCATATCGGGCAGAGGGAAGTCCGTACGGTAATTAATATTAGATTGATTGCAATGAACTCTAGGATTTCCAACGTAACCAGTAATACATGTGCAGCGCGACCGGTGTCCGATTGCTTCGCAGGTAGCATGTACACCGCATGGCTCGGCTTCGCAAGCGGGTACACACTTTCCATTGATGCAACGTGAAATTTCATCGCAGTGATCGTCAGCGCGGCAGCCTGCAGGTACGCAAGAGTCACCGCGGGCTGTAAAGCCTCTGTCTGCATCGCACACGCATCGCCCGCGATGATCCACTATACGACCCTCACTCGCAACGCAGGGCAAGCATTCACCGAACTCGTTTATACCTTGTCCAATTTCGCATTTTGTGGCTGGTGCTACAATACATTTATTATATATTTATTACCTTAAATTAAAATAAAATAAATAAATAATTGATTATTAAGGTCCTTACGTTTATATGGTGTACATTCTACAAGCGCATTTCCTCTGTAACCAGGTTGACATTCACATGTCATTGTTTTCACTGGCAGAGTATCGATGACTTTACATTCTGCATTGTTTCCACAAGGATTTCCTCCTAAGCAAGGGTTTACGCATTTCTTATTTAGGCATGCTATTGCTGGAGGGCAATCAAAATCACTTATACAGATTGGTTCGGTTTTATTACATCCTTCAGCGGTACTTTCGAAACCAGGAGGACAAACGCAATATACTTCATGAAGATGTACTCTACATTCAGCTGGTGCATTACAATTTGTTACGTTACAGGGCTCAACACATTTAGAGTTAATACAAGCCTTTTGAGATGGGCAGTCGGTATTGGAGCGGCATCCGACGGGTGTACATGCGACTGTTGGATTACCAACTGTTCCAATTAGACAACGACAGGAAGCACGGTGATCAATGCCATAACATTCCGCAGATTTGCCGCACATATCTGTTTCAATGGTACAAGCTGGTACGCACCTACTGTTAATACAAGTTTCGTCGTCGGCGCACTGATTGTCGGATTGACACAAAATATTGTAACAACCTGTTCTAGGATCCCCTATATAGCCAGATGTACAAGCACAGACTGGTTTATGATCTTTTATTATACAATCTGTGTTAGGACCACAATCACAAGGATTTTTGCAAACAGATTTTACACAAGCATGGTTATTAGAACAATCATTATCAATTTCACATGCCACTTCTTGTATAGACATAGCAGGGCGGCAGATACCACCTCCGCTACTTATATATCCATGTGGACAGGAACAAATCATTGTGCGAACTGGTAAGGTAGGAGATACTTCACATTGTGCTGGCGTTTTACACGGTTGTAGTGCTGTGCAGGGATTTATACATTTCCCTGATAAACAAGCTAACTTGGACGGGCAATCGGCGTCAACGTAACACTCTGCTGTAAATTCTGGTCTACATTCAACATATGGACTTCCTGTGTATCCCTGCTTACATTTACAGATAGCAATATAGTTACGAACCAAGCATTCGGCGTTATTACCACAAGGGTTTCCAGATAGACATGGATTTACACATCTGTGAGCTTTGCATTGTTTATCTTCGGGACAGTCTCCGTTTGATCTACATTCTACGGCATTACAAGCCGAGTACGCATCACCTTCAAAACCGGAACGGCAACGGCAAAGTGGTTGTGATCTTTCAACAAAACATTCAGCGTTGGCTCCGCATGTGCTATTTAAGAGACATGGACTTACACAATTGCCATTAACACATGCTTGATGAGATTCACATTCAGAGTTTGAGCGACATCCAACTACTCGACATTCTTGATATGGATTGCCATCGTATCCATCTCGACAAGAGCAAACAGGTCTATGGTTACGAATAAAGCACTCTGCATTTTTGCCACAGTCGCATGGGTTTCGGCATATTCTATTAATACATGAATCTTGGTCACTACAGTCCTTATCAGTTGAGCAGCTAAGGGGTGGCAGTTGGGCGGGCTTGCATGTGCCTCCTTCATCGGGTATATAACCCTCTGGGCACCGACAAATCAAAGTTCGGAATGGTACACTATCAGATACTGTGCATCGAGCATTACTAGCACACGGTTTTAGATCTTCACAAGCAGGGCGACATTTATCTCTTAGGCAAGCCTGACCACTAGGACAGTCACTATCATAACGGCATTCTGGTTCCCCAATTACGATCGCTTTTTCACAATAAGATAATGGGTTACCATTTGGAAGTGCAGATGGACATTTGCAAGATGCAGCATGATTTCTAGCAAAACAATTTGCATTACTTGCACATGGATTGTGGTCATCTGAGGCACAGGCATTGTAGCAAATGCCCTTTATACACACACTATCATCATTACAGTCTGAGTTAAATTCACAATCAAGAGCTTGACATTTATTGTAAGGGTTCCCTGTAGTTCCCACAGGGCAACGACATTGCGCTCTATGGTTTCCACCATAACATTCAGCACTTATTGCGCATGGAGCCTGAACTACACAAGGGCTCACACAAGCTCCATTATAGCACATGTCACTGTCTGGACATTCGAAATCAGAAGTACAGTCAACTGTAAAAAAAATATTAGTATAATTAATTTTAAAATTGAATTTTTAAGGAGACCTTTAACTATTATAATAGATACCAAAATGTTTAATTTCATATTTTTAAAGTAACCCAAATTACATATTTACCTTTTACACAACCGATGTAAGGATTTCCAGAATGATTACGTTCGCAATAGCAAACCGGATGATGTCTTATTACAGTGCATTCGGCATTTGTGCCACAGACACATGGATTAGCGCAGGCGCCATTTATACATGCCTGTGATAGTGGGCAGTCCGAGTTTGCTTTACACCCAACTGGGAATACAGATTTATCCTCTATTGCTGAAAGAAAATGGGGCAAATTATTTACGACCTAAATTATTGAAATTATATGTATAAAAAAGTCATATAAAATCGAATTATAAAGACATGTTTAATTATAAAACTCACGTGGTGTACATCTTATCTTTGCGTTGCCTGTATAGCCTTTAGGGCAAGAGCATTTAGGTTCGTGGTTAATAACACGGCACAGCGAACCTGCACCACAAGTATTTATGCATGGATTAATACAAGTACGCTGGTTGCAAGCCTGTTCTGGTCCACATTCTTCATCTTTATAACATTCGAATATAGATGGTTGTCTTGATTCTAAAAAAATAGGGTAGAAGAATTATATTATAGAATAAACATAAAACAGTGTTACATTATTAGGTTAACAATTTACCAGTGTTACATTCAATTCTTGGATTTCCAAGATATCCGCGCGGGCAAGTGCACCTTGATACATGATCGATAGATTCGCAAAGTGCATTGTGCCCACACGGTGCAGCTTTACATGCCTCTACACACTTTCCTCTTCGGCAGATCTGACTATTAAGACAATCCGGATCGGCAGAACATTCTGCTTCAGGTGGTGGCCGACAGCCTTTATCGGGTGCAATGCGTCCTTCGTCGGGACAGACACAAGCAACGGCGCGCAGTGGTAATATATCAACAGTCTTACAAATCAACCCCGTATCGCATGGATTGAACTGGCACAGGTCAACACATTTTGCGTTAACGCATCCATGTGGACGTGGACAGTCGGAGTCATTTACACATTCATCTATTGATTGCATGGTTATGCATCCTCGTACATAAGGGTCTCCGCTATATCCTGGTGGACAGTTACATATTGGTCGATGTAGTTTAGCAATACAGATCGCTCCACGGCTGCAACTGTTGTCTGAACATGCCGGTTGACAGATACGATTAAGGCGGTCGCATAATTGAGTATCATCGCAATCTTCATTATAATGGCAAACTGAAGAGACACAAGCCCGTCGGGCATCGCCTTGGGTGCCAGGTGGACAGCGACATGAGGCAACATGAGCAACCACTTCGCAATTAGCGTCTCGCCCACATGGACCATTATTAGCGCAAGCATCTCTACAATATCCATTAACACAAGCCTTATCAAATGGACAGTTTTCGTCTGAATTGCACTCCGCTGAAAAATAAAATATATTATGTATTTATTATTATTATTCATTTTAAGAAACTTAAACATTTATTTAAAATTTGTTCTTACGTGTGTAGCAGGCCCTGGCAGGATCACCAGCCGTAGCGGGTGGGCAGCGACAGGAAGCACGGTGATTGGCAGCTTCACACAGAGCACCGGTTCCACAGGCTCCCATACATGCAGATACACAACGCCGTGCGACGCAGGCCTCTGCTGCTCCGCAACTTTCGTCCGACAAACAGACTGCTCCAGTTGTTCCTGCGAGATTATCATCATTAAGCATTAGTGATATTTTGTTAAATTATGTCTTGTAACGTTATATTTTAATTTTCACATCTTTGACAACAGTTTGATTTCATAATACTTCGAAACTAATGGTTAATGTTAATTGTTTTCAATTGCTTGTATTAATTATCTTTAAGTATGAATTTACTTAAGCCTTCTAATGTTTTAAATTATTAAACTTACTTGGGGTACAAGCAACTTTTGGATCGCCTTGAAGCGGCGCCACGCAAGCACAAGAAGCACGATGTGCACTGACGCGGCATTCAGCTCCGGCACCGCATGTGTCTGGAGTACACGCACTACGACAAGCGCCGTTTATACAGCGCTCCTCGTCACTACACTCTGAATCTTCATTACACTGACCTTCTACAAGAAAAAATAATTTTAATATATTACTTAATTAATTTTTAATTAACCAATTTGATCACTATTAATTAACCAACACCGACAAGAAATATTTTACATTTATAATTATGTATTATTTAAAATATATGTGCTGTAATGTACATGAAACAAGATGTATTATACATTTACATGTATTTACATGTGGTGAAAGATGGTAATCTGTAGGTACATAATAAAAAAATGGGCGGACTCGGTGGAATCAGTCTGATGTCTGGTATAGATTCAATGTTTATCTTGCATTCTAAATGTTAATCATATTATTTAAATATTTTCCTCCCGAGCAACTTAGGCACACAGTGCCAGTTAATAATTTAATTTTCGAATCCCAAAATAACAGAAGTTATCGAGAGAATTGTCGCATATTTATGTAATTCTTTTTAGACTACTAATCTCTTATAAATGTATCTCATATAATTTAATAAACACATACAATAAAACAAGTTTAAGACGATTTCACAAAGACCTAACTAACTTCGCATCTTAGGCGAAAAAGTGCATTATGCGGGATTTTATTCGAGGGAATAGCGTAATGGTATGTTCTTATTTCATATTTACTATATATAACTAATAAGGTTACTTAAAGTAATCACTTATTTTAATTTAGTAAATAAAGTTGTCATTGAATAGAATTATGCGTCTACATCTAATTTAGTAATGACCGTCTAGAGCTTTTAAAAAGTTTATGAAACGAAGCCGGGTCATCCAAGTTCGAAATTGTGCATCATATATTACGTTAACTTACGTTAATCGTTAAAAATCGTATGAAAACATGTTTCATGTTGTAGGGACTGACATAAAATGACGTATTATCCGAGAAATCGTTTTAAACGTGATAGAATTAAGTGGGTTCTACTGTAGTTTAAAATAAATGTGTGTTTATTTATTTAACATACATTTGAAGATATATGAATTACTATTCATTTAAGATAAATATACATATACTTAATGTATTCTAGTTAATATATTTATGGAAATTTTGTGTCCATTTCTTGTCTATTAAATCGTTATTTCCTAATGCAATATTAAAATAATATGATATGAAGTTACTGGCGTCAATTCTTTAATTATTGCCGGCGTCAATTATCTGAAAAATATCTGATAAAATAATACTATTATATTTTATTCGGAAATTGTATAAAACTTTTATGACCTGAAAAAAGGTTAATATTTCTTTATTAAACATGCAACTTTACATGTAACTTACTAGGTGTGCAATGTACTGAAGCATCACCAATCAAAGGTTGAGGGCATTCACACACAAGTGTTCGGAACGGCAATGTATTTGCGACTCTACAAACAGCATCAATTCCACAAGATGTTGCATCGCATGGGTTCCTACATTTTTCTTGAAGACATGCTAGTCCAGGACCACATTCGGCATCACTACCGCACTCGTTCTGATCCTTAACTAAAAAAACAAGATTTGGGGATTATTAATAAATCAAAATGTATGGGGAATAAAGGTTGCAAAACATCGCTTATCAGTTTGAGGTTACCTGGTTTACATTCAATTCTTGGATTGCCTTGAGTGGCACGCGGGCATTCACACGTTGGCACGTGACGTATAACGTTGCAAAGTGCATCAGGAGCACAGGCTCCAGGACATGGATTTTGACATTTTTTGCCCATGCACGCTAACCACAGAGGACAATCTTCATCATTTAGACATTCATCTTTGCTGCAGATGCTCCAAGGGTCTCCTCGAGTTCCGGAATTACATTCACAAGAGGCCACATGACCACGTGCGTAACAATGAGCATCGATACCACAACGCACACGTGAGCACACTTTTATACAAGAGTTTCCTTCGCAGCTTTCATCATCAGGACAGTCATTATTGCTGTGGCATTGAACTAAAAAAAACGAAATTATTAACTCAGGTATCTTATCTTGAATAGTTCATTTTATTTATAAATGTTAATACCTGAATAACATCCCACATACGCATCTCCTTCATAACCAGGCAAACAAGCGCACCTCGCTCTATGCTGCCTAGCAAAGCATCGAGCATTTATACCACAAGCTGACGATCCGCATGCTAGTGCACACTTTCTATCTATACATGCTGAATTTTCTGAGCATTCATCATCGCTTAAACATTCAGGTACAGGTGGAGCTACCACTGAAGTGGTAATTTGCTCACACCGTACAAATGGATAGCCAGTATAACCAACAGGACATGAGCACACTGCAGAATGTCTAACGCCTGTGCATATGGCGTTAATTCCACAGGCGTTAATACAAGGATCTGAACATTTTCTGTTTAGGCATGAACGATCTCCCGGACAGTCGTCATTTACAATGCATTCGGGATACTTGCAAAAGCCGTCACGACAGATTCCATGAGGTCCACAAGGGTTGGGATCACAAGGATCGTAGACGGTAGGGCTTGTGGTTGGTACATCTACAAAGAAAATACGTAATAATATTATATATATTCATATACACTGGTATATATATATATATATATATATATATATATATATATATATATATTGCATATAAAGTTAAGTGATAGACTAGTTTTAGTCAATATTATTCAATTATATACTTATATAATAATGACGCAGGAGTTGAAGTACAATTCTTTTAGTATAAAATTTTCAAGTAGGTAAATATAATGCAAATGTAAATTATATAGAAGTTTATCGTACCACTGGCTCTACATTCTAAGAATGGGTCTCCGGTAGTCATTGGGGGACACGAGCATATTGGCGCATGGTCGAACACTCGACACATGGCACCGTTACCACAAGCACCAAAGCAAGGGTCGATACATTTGTTACGTAAACAAGCTCGGCTACGCGGACACTCGGAGCTGACAACACATTCTGGACGACATCCCGTAGACGAAGCGTCTCCACTAGTGCCGCTTGGACAAGAGCACAGGGCATTAGTCCCCGCCACCGTACACAGTGCACCAGGACCACATGGAGATGGAGTACATGGAGGTGCTAAAAATGTTTACGAATTAAGTTTTATAATATCGATTTGATCTGGCGGTCTGACTTTATAGTACTCTACGTTACTGACATTTAAAAGTAGGTTTGCTGACTTTCAGAACAATATTTACACCAACCACTCCAGCAGTACATTTGATGTATCTAAATATTCTACAAAACTTCATAATATGACGAAAATTTAAATTTAGTTTTAAAGATTTTAGTGAAGATGTAACAATAGGCAAGTGATTCTAGACTTTTACCTTGAGGGATAAGCTCGCACTTTTCAAAAGCATTTCCTCTGGTTCCTTGAGGACATGAGCATAGTGGAATATGGTTGATAGTATCACATTCGGCACCGATTCCACAGGTTCCTTGGCACGGATCCCGGCAGTGCGATCGAATGCATGCCCGGTTTGGTGCACAGTCAGAGTCTGCTATACACTCTGGTCGACAACCGCTATAAGGATCACCCCGCAGACCTGTTTCGCACTCACAAGCGGCTCCAGGACCTCGAGTATGACATATTGCACCAGGACCACACGGTGATGGAGTACATGGGTCATTTGGTAGGTTAGCTGTAAAGTTATCGTATTGATATGATTAACGAACTTGTCAAGCTTCATATCGGTGTAGCAAGTATAATAAGCCTTATCGCTTAATAATTCTAAGGTCACATAGTACGATGAATGACTCACTAAGTTTCGCTAGTAAAACCCATGCCTAAGTCTTAAAAGCGAAATCATAAGTTTGTCGTCACATTTATTCATAAAGATTCAAACATTAAACATTTTAAAACACAAAAATAAGCTTTCGTCCAGGCTATCTATCTAATCTATCTTACGAATTGTTCCGATGGCTCGACATTGGAAATAGGGGTTGCCAGTCGAATTTGAAGGACAGGTGCACCGTGGCTCATGTAGTATTACACTGCATAGCGCAAACTTCGCGCAAGTGCCAGCACATGCGTCTACGCAACGTTTATTCACACACATCTGGGTCAATTCGCAGTCGCTAGATTTTAAACATTCTGCGCGACAGTATGGTGGGGATCCTAAATAATTTCTGCGACACAGACAAACGCCGTTAACGCAATCTGAATTTGGACCACAATCAGAGCACGGCGATTTAGCTTCGACCGTAATTCCAGTAACTGTAAGAAAATTAATTTAAATAGTTGACCTCAAAAATACTTTCCAAAATGAGTTGGATAAATAATATTATTTTTAAATATACCTCGTAGGCATTGAATAAGTGGGTCACCAGTATAAGCATTAGGACAGCTACATATTGGGGAATGCATTTGAATGTGACAAATAGCATGTGTTCCGCATGATCCTGGACAAGGATCTCGACATTTATTATTGCGACAGGCTAAGTTTGGTGAGCAGTCGGAATCAGAATGACACTCAGGACGGCAGCTTGGGGGCTCTTCAAACATAGCAGACCTGCATGAGCAGTGGGCTACCGTGCCTGCTGATTTGCAAATACTATTCGGTCCACAAGGATTTGGTGAACATGGATCACTAATGGAAGTTTCTGAAACCGAGATAATATGTTAGAAATTCTTTATTAATAACCGGTTTCATAATAAGTGTGGTATTGTTTCTAAAAGTAACAAAAAATTAGTACAAAGTGTGGTATTGTTTATAAAAGTAAAAATGGTTGTTTTCTTATTTTGTTTCTTTTTTGTTGCGAATGTTATTATTACTGTTAGATATGTATTTTAAGTACATATTTTCTTTCTATATTTTTTTGTAAAAAATTTTATCTATGTTTAATCTACATACCTATAACATGACGACAAGCAATAAATGGGTCACCACCAAGTGGTCGCGGGCATTCACATATAGCTAAGTGATTATACACGTTGCATATAGCATCCAAACCACATGCGTTTTTGCAAGGGTTTATACATTTAGAATTGATACAGGCTCGATTTCTTGGACATTCACTATCTATCGTACATTCCGGCCGACACTCAATGTAAGCATTGCCTTGATATCCAGGTATACACGAACATGTTCCATTGTCACACAATGCATTTATGCCGCAAGGTGACTGTGCGCAAGGGTCTTTTTGAATTAAATTGGGTAAAACTAAAAGAAAAATATTTGTTACATCTAATTGTTTTGGTATAAAATTAAATAAATATATTTAATTATGTCATAGGTTAAATAGGTTTCATTTTGAATTTCATTTTTACCTTTTTGTACTTCGTAGCAACCTACAAACGGATCGCCGCGGTAACCCGACATACAAGAACAAATAGCAAGATGGTTTATGGCACGACAATGTGAGTTAAATCCACAAGATCCTGGACATGGATCCACACACATTTCTCGAACGCAAGCTCTATCTTTTGGACAATCCTCATTAATAGTACATTCAGGAGAGCAATGTGGAGGAATGCCGGTATAACCTAATTTGCAACTGCATAGTGCTGATCCTCCTATGTCTTTACACATTCCAAATGGTCCACAAGGATTTGGCTGACACGGTGATATTACTGAATGTAAAGTCTTATTCTCAGTACAAGTTACAAATGGATCACCTTCCCAACCGGGTAAACAAGTGCAGTAAGGCTTATGGCGTTGAACCCGACATTGTGCATTATTTCCACATATTCCAATACAAGGATCCGTACATTTTTCATTTATGCATGCTTTATTGAGAGGACACTCAGAGCTGGTCACACATTCAGATCGACAATTTGGTGGGATACCATTTTTGTCGGGACGACACGTGCATATTGCCTGATTATTAAGAGTTTTACAAACACTATTTGGTCCACAGGGAGTAGGAATACAAGGATTTTTATCGAAAGATTCTGAAATAAAATAAAATGTCAATTTTAAAGATACTGGTTCAATCATTAAGTATAACCTAATCTTTTTTAGCAAACTTCAATACAAAAGTTTATGCATACCTTCTTTAAGTATACAACTGTCGTAAGGATTGCCTGCATAGCCGATTATACAACTACATTTAGGCATATGATTAACAGTTTGACATAGAGAATTAGAACCACAGAATCCTAAGCAAGGATCTTGACATTTGCTATTAATGCATGCTAAATTTTGAGAACAATCAGAGCTTAATATACATTCTGGTCTACATCCTTCGTAAGGGTTGCCGAAGAATCCATTTATACACATGCAACTGGCAGCGTCGTTTCGTTCTTGACATATTGCATTTGGACCACAAGGATTTGGAGTGCATGGTTTGATTTGCGATGTTGGATTGAGTATTTCAACTAAAAAAAATATTAAATTATTTTTATCTCATTTTTTTTTTATGTAAATGCCAGACTAGGACAACGATATGAGATACAAAAGCTTCAGTGATTGCAAAAAAGGACACTATAGCCTAAATTGCTGCTGAGCTAACATGCAACTTAAAGCATAATTTCATGAAGATTTATTCGTTAGAACCCCAAAAAACTATTTTTAAAATTTTTATATTATTATTTTTTTTTACAAGTCAGATTTTGTATATTGGTTAAGATAATGATAATAATAACCTTTAACAGATGGCTGGCATTGGTAAAATGCATCTCCCTCATATCCAGATTGACAAGAGCACATGGGGGAATGACTAACGACTCTACAATTTGTGTTACTTCCACAAGCTCCTATACATGGATCTATACATTTATGGTTGATACAAGATTTCTCCCAAGCACATTCGCTATTTGTCACACATTCTGGATGACAATATGGAGGGTTTCCCATGAATCCGTTCATGCATTCACAAGATGGTAGTTCGCCGACTTCTTGACAGATAGAATTAGGGCCGCAAGGTGAAGGTTCACATGGTGTTTTTCTAACTGGTACAGAATCTACACAAATATTTTTTATATAATCAAAATACAAATATTGATATGTTAATTAGATATTTATATTAATCTGACATACCTTGAATGCATTGCGTGAATGGATCTCCTGTTAATCCATTACGACAATAGCATATAGGCTTGTGGTTATGCACTCTACACTCAGCATTGATACCGCAAGTTCCTTGGCATGGGTTAATACATTTCTGGTTAGAACATGACAGAAGATTGGTGCATTCGGAATCTACTAAACATTCAGGTCTACAAGTCGGTGGTGCGCCCTTATAGCCGACAAGACATGAACATATGGCTTGATCTTGCACAGTACGGCATACGCTATTGGGACCACATGGCGAAAGATCGCAAGGGTTCCTCATTTCATTGACTGTAAAGGTATTATATTTGTTATTATATTTATTTATTTACGTACATTTCTTTATATATATTTATATTATAAATATTTTATATATATATACGTCGTAAAAAAACTAGGTTTACCTTCCACAGGAGTACATGACAAGAATGCATTGCCAATCATATTTGATGGACATCTACACATGGGTATGTGATTGTATACTTCACACAACGCTTGATCACCACAAAGATTGTTACATGGATTAGTACATCTGTTATTGATACATGCTAGGTTTATTACACAATCAGAATTGTGGGTACATTCAGGACGACAACTCATGTAAGGGTTTCCAAAATAATTTGGCTTACAAGTACATACTCCGTCATTGCATTCACTATTTGCACCACATGGACTAGGAACACATTTATCGTAAATAATAGGTGTTTGTTCTAAAAGAAAATCATAATAAAATATGTTTTACTCATATTATATCAATTGCCTCTTAAAATATTTCAAAATAATATTAGAAGTTATTAAAACATACCGATAATTTTAATTTCGTGACAGCTTTCAAAGGGATTTCCAGTATACCCTTCTACACAGCTACATATAGCAGAATGTTGATATACTTGGCATATAGTCTTCAGTCCACATGAACCAACACAAGGATCTTTGCATCTTTGATTTATACATGCTTTATCGAGAGTACAATCCGAATTTACTGTACACTCTGGTCTACAGTTCGGTGAAAAACCAATAAAATTTTCCATGCAAGTACACATTGGTATTTCATTTATTGTTTGACAAATCGAATTTGGTCCACATGGCGATGGATTGCATGGATTAACTTCAGCTGGTGGTAATTCTATGAAATGGTTGAAAAAGTAAGTTTATAAATGATTTTAAATTATACCATTATAATAATTATTATCTTTTTACTTACTTTGTATTTCTAAGCATCTTGTAAACGGATCTCCTTCGTAATTTTGACCGCATGAACAAATGGGGACGTGATTTACAACTTTACATAAGGCATTTTGACCGCAAACACCAAGACAAGGATCAACACATTTATGGTTACTGCAACTCTTAGAAACTTCGCATTCTGCGTTAACTGTGCACTCAGGACGACAATTTGGTGGAACTCCGATATATTCGGATATACAAGTACATGAAGCAACGCCTCTATTATCTTTGCATATACTGTTGCTACCACATGGGTTAGGAATACAGGGATCTTGTCTTACTTGTTCTGTTAGAAAAAAAATCATATTTAAAATAGTCATACATTTTTCTAAGAACTATAAATAAACTATATATAAATTGGTTAATACGTTGAGATATAGAGTATATAGAATATTACTTTATTTGTTTATATTTCTATGCTAACGCTTACCTGGCTTTTCAATGATTATATGACAATAAGCATAAGGATTTCCCGTATATCCCGAAGAGCAGGAACAAGTTGGCAAATGATTTACAACATCACATAAGGCTGTAGTACCACATACTCCTGGGCATGGATCTTCACATTTATTTCTCATACATGCCTTATTGAAAGGACAATCGGAATTTACCACACATTCGGGTCTGCACAATTCATATGGATTGCCAAAGTATCCAATTTCACAAATACAAACCGCAGCATCATTTACAGAAACTGAGCAACGGGCATTGGGACCACAAGGAGAGGGATTGCACGGATCTAGAGGTTTCATTATTTGTGGTAATAGATAGCATGATAAGAAAGGATCACCCGAGTACCCGCTTTGACATGAACACATCACTATATGAAGATGAACTGTACATATTGTACCGACTCCACAAGATCCAGGACATGGATCTTTGCACTTATAATTTATACAATTTTTATCTGATGGACATTCTTCATTAGCGGAACATTCTCTATTACAATGTGGTGACTTGCCTTCAAATGTTGGTTGGCAAGAACAAACATACGAATTCCCATCTGGTAAAACTTTACATAAGCTATTTTGCCCACAAGGAGATGGCTCGCACGGATTACTGGGAAGTTCTTGGATTTGTTGAACTGCAAAATAAAAAGGAAATTTTAGATACGTTGATATCTAAAAGATTAAAGGTTTGACTTTACACAATGATATTCACCATAACAGTGTGTGAAGGGAGAGCCCGTGTATTTAGGAGGGCAAGAGCATACTGGATTATGACTATAGACATTACATATGGCATTTGCTCCACATGAACCGGGACATGGATCCTGGCATTTTCTATTTATGCACGCAAATGATGACGGGCAATCCGTGCTTCTAGTGCATTCGGGTCGACAACTAGGCGGGTTGCCAACAAATCCTTGTATACAAGTACAAACGGCTTGTCCATTTAACTCTCTACATACGCTATTAGGCCCACATGGCGATGGTTCACATGGTTTTATAATGGGATCTGTAACAATGATAGATAGAGTTAAATAATTATTCTACTTATGTAACATACGTAAAATACATTGATTATAGTTTACTAATTATTTTTTTTTAGTTTACGGAAAATGTAATTTGTTATACTTAATAAAAATAAGAACTGTAAAAATAGTAAGAAAAATTATAGCAGAGCTTAGTTAATTCTGATATTTAACAAAACTTACTCTTTGCGTAGACGCATTCAATAAATGCATTTCCTGCCATTCCACTCGGGCAACTACATACTGCCACATGATTATAGACATTGCATTCAGCATTAGAACCGCACATATTGAGACAAGGATCCACACATTTGTTTTTCAAGCATGTTTTAGTTAAAATACAATCGGAATTGAGAACACATTCCGGCCGACATTCGAAATACGGGTCTCCGTGATACTCCGGTAAACAAGTACACAAGCCTTTGTTACATAGAGCATTAGGGCCGCAAGGTGATGGGTTGCATGGGTTAATGTCTTGTATTATTTCTGTAAAGTGGTTCATGATATTTATTTTCAACTCAATAAATCTTAAGCCATATTCATATATAATTTACCCGTAAATATATAAAACTTATTAAGATTTGCTTACCTTGTTTTTTGATGGTACACATATTAAAAGGATCCCCTTCGTAGCCATTAGGACATGAGCATACAGGCACATGTTTAATAACATTACAAACTGCAGATAATCCACATGAGCCTAAGCATGGGTCAAGACATCTCATATTTATACAGGCCTTGTCATTGTTACAATCTGAATTTGTAATACATTCTGGTTTGCAATTCGGAGGACTTCCACTAAATTGAGGTAAACATGCGCATGAAGACATGCCACCTACATTCCGGCATTCTGAATTTAACCCACAAGGTGAAGGAATGCATGGATTTATATTTTCAAGTACAGATGGTTCTTTTTGAATAATTATATAACAAATGGAGAATGGATCTCCAGTGTAACCGTCTTTACATGCACATATGGGATTATGGTTAAAGACTCGACAATTTGAGTTTACACCACATCCTCGAGGACATGGCGATATACATTTATAGTTTTCGCATATATTATCAAGACCACATTCAGAGGTCGTAATACACTCTGGTCGACAGTCAGGCGGTGATCCCTGGTAGCCACTTAAGCACGTGCATATAGCAAGATCGCTCACAGTTTTACATTGTGAGTTTGGTCCACAAGGTGAAGGATTACAGGAGTCTACTTTTTCCTCTACAAAAGAAAATACATACATATACATTTTGGACTGACTTACTGACAAACACTTACATCTCGTCTACCCCAGAAATCGGGTAAAAATTAAAATGTAACCAAATTATACGCGAGTTTTAATCCATAAAAAATAGTTTTATTTAAAATGTGCACTCGTGAAAATCTAAGAAAATACTATTTTGTACATTTCATTTTGTACATGGTGTACAATTTTAGGAAAGTTAATTTTTTAATAAGGAAAGGCTTACCTTGGGGTCTAAATATACAGATTTTGTATGGATCTCCATAATGCTGTTCAGGACAGCTACAACTTGGTAAATGGTTTACTATATTACAAAGAGCGTTGATACCACATGTCCCAGGACAAGGGTCGTGACATTTACTATTATGACACGCCTTATTAGACGGACAATCAGAATTGAGTACACACTCTGGCTTGCAGACCACATAAGGGTCGCCAAAATAGTTTGGTAGACAGGTGCAGGATCCAATGTTATTTTGTTCTCTACATTCAGCATTTGCACCACAAGGAGATGGAACACAAGGGGTAGGCCTTTCTTGTGGTGCAGATATTACTGCAAAATTGCAGTATGAAAATGGATCCCCACTATAACCGTTTTGGCATGAACAAATAGGAGTATGGCTAACCACTTTGCATTCTGCATTCATACCACAGGATCCAGGACAAGGATCACGACATTTTTTATTTATACAAGCCATATTCATATTACATTCAGTGTTACTCGTACATTCTGGGCGACAACTTGGTGGGACGCCTATATATTCTGATAAACAAGCACATTGTGCTTCCTCAGCATTTTCTGTACATTTGGAATTTGGACCACAAGGTGACGGAAGACAAGGATTAATTTTAATAGGTGCTGTAATAGCTGAAAGTAAAAATAATAAAACATAAATTAGAGTTGTTTAGTAGCTATAGTAATACTACAAATTTAGATTAAGGTATACTTACGAATTATTTGACATACTACAAATGGATCTCCAGAAAATCCAGTCAAACAAGTGCATATAGGATTGTGATTAACAACAACGCATTGGGAATTTCTTCCACATGCTCCAGGACACGGATCGATACATTTTTGATTGGAACAGGCTTTATTTAAAGAACAATCGGAGCTCACTGTACATTCTGGTCGACAGTTTGGTGGACTCCCGCTATATCCTTGAATACAAACGCAAACAGCATGTCCACTGATTTCTTTACATTTGCTATAAGGTCCACATGGATTTGGTTGGCATAAATTTTTAGAAATCGGTTCTGAAAATAAAAAATATATATATATATATATATTCTACATATGTAAGCCTTCATTAATAGCAATAACGAGCTAAGATAGTTATGTAATAATTAATATAACTCCAAAGCATACCTATTACTCTAGAGCAATAGTTGAAGGGATCTCCAGTTGTTCCTACAGGACATGAGCATATAGGTATGTGATTAATAACTTCACAGATGGCTTCGCTTCCACATGTCCCTATACATGGATCACGGCATTTGTTTTTGATGCAAGCCTTATTTCCTAAGCAATCGGAATTCAATACGCATTCAGGTTTGCAGTTGAAGTAAGGATCTCCAAAATAATCTGTTATACAAGAACAAATTCCTTCATTGCAGATGGCATTGGCTCCACATGGTGAGGGAGAGCATAGATTGATCGGCTCATCTAAAAATATTTTAGTTTTATGTTTCATTACAGTCCGACTTGGTGAAATGAAATAATTTTAATTACAAAATCAAGAAATAAAAAAACATACCTTTCATAATAAGTTGGCAATGTGTGAATGGATCTCCAGTATAACTAGATAAACATGAACATATCGGCAAGTGATTGTTTACTATACATTGAGCATTATTTCCACAGGCTCCTGGACAAGGATCGGAGCAGCGGTTGTTAATACAAGCTTGAAGAGCATTACAATCCGAGTTAATAGTACACTCGGGGCGGCATAGCGGCGGTGTGCCAATATAGTTCGACATACAGCTGCAGCGTGGTAATCCATTATTTTCTTCACAAATTGCATTTGAGCCACAGGGTGATGGTAAACAAGGACTTACAATTTGCGGCTCTGACGGTATTGGAACAGGTTCTTTAAAAAAAGACTCATATAATGTTTTCAAATAAATTAATATAAAGTGTATATTTTATATTATGTCTATACTTACGAGGCATACAATAGGTAAATGGATCTCCGGTAAATAATTCTTGACATGAACATATTGGACTGTGTGCTATAACCCTACAATTAGCATTTTTACCGCATTTGCCAGCACATGGGTTTACACATTTTCTATTAATACAGGCTTTGTCGGATGCACATTCGCTATTTATTGTACATTCCGGACGACAGTTAGGTGGAGTACCAACATATGTGTTTTTACAACTGCAAACTGCCTGAGTATTTACTTCACGGCATTGACTATTTGGGCCACAGGGAGAAGGAGTGCAAGGTGTTATTTTTATGTCATCTGAAAGAACAATACAATAATTATTCAAAATATATACATGTAGATGTAGGTTGTAGAATCAGATACAAAATTTCATTTCACTTTTTTTACCTTCAATCTTATCTATACAGATAGAAAATGCATCTCCTGTGAGTCCCGGAGGACAGTGGCACGATGGCAAATGATTTACCACTTGACATATGCCATTTGGTGCACAAATTCCTTTGCAGGGGTCTTTACATTTATTTTGAATACACGCTTGAGTAGGACTACAGTCAGTATTTATTAAGCATTCTGGACGACATCCTTCATGAGGATCTCCAGTGTGGTCCGGAAGACATGTACAGGAACCCACACCATTTCTATTCGTGCATTTCGCGTTTAGACCACAAGGTGAAGGTTCACATGGTGAATCATATACAAAAGAAATATCTGACAAGGAAACATAATGGTCTTAAAATATAATATCCACACAAAAAAAAATCAAAATGTTCATATAATATTTACCTTTAATAGGATTACAAGAAACAAGAGGGTCACCGGTTTGTCTATATGGACAAGAACAAATTAAAGCATGACTAATAACTTTACAGTCTGCGTTATATCCGCAACTTCCAGGGCACGGATCTTTGCACTTCTGGTTTATACAGGCTTGATTACTCAAACACTCTGAATTACTGATGCATTCTGGGTGACAATTTGGCGGCGCACCTATGTATTCAACTTGACATGAACACGATGGCGACTCTCCAATAACTTTACACATTGAATAAGGGCCACATGGGGAAGGAGTACAAGGATCGACCGGTATTGGTGCAGCAACAGCAACTGTTGTAAAAAACATTAACCAAATTATTCCTTTTTAATTAGTAATTAAATAATAGTTATAAAAAAATACAAACCAGTTAGATGGCAAATTGTAAATGGATCGCCTGTGTGTGTCACAGGACATGAGCATATAGGATTATGGTTTACAACTTCACATCTTGCTGCATATCCGCAACTGCCTTTGCAAGGATTAATACATTTTTGATTATTGCAAGCTTCGTCTAATGGACATTCTGCGCTTATAGTACATTCAGGTCGACAGGAAGGCGGGCTTCCAACAAACGAAGGTAAACATGAACATATTGCTTGACTATTAACATCACGACACTGGCTATTAGGACCGCATGGACTTGGATTACAAGGTTGGACATGAGTTGCTGAAAAAAAAAATGAAATAGATTACAAAAATATGCATGTATTCATACGACAGTTGTTCTTGTAGATTTACTTACTTTCTAGCTGGTAGCACTCCTTAAAAGCATTTCCAGTCATTTTTTGTGGACATGTACATATTGGAATGTGATTGTAAACGTTACATTCAGCCGTTAAGGCACATACTCCAGGACAAGGATTGACACATTTATTTCTCGAACATACTTCATTTGATGGGCAGTCCATACTTGTAGTACATTCTGGCTTGCACCCTAGATAAGGATCCCCATAATAATCAACTAAACAAGAACATATTCCTTTGGCACATTGAGCATTGTAACCGCATGGCGATGGATGACACGGATCTTGTAATATTTCATCTAAAAATAAGTTCAAATATAAGTTAATAATTATTAACAAACATTCAATATTTCTACTTGATGGGAAAATATACCTTTTTTAGGTTGAATTTGGATACAGCGAGTAAATGGATCACCAGTAAAGCCTTTGGCGCATGTACAAGCAGGGAAATGATTAAATATTATACACTCCGCGTTTAGACCGCAACTGCCAGGGCATGGGTCACGACACTTCATGTTAATACAGGCCTTATTTGATGAACAGTCCTGATTTATAGCACATTCTGGCCTACAGTTTGGCGGATATCCTTGGAAGTTCGGCATGCATGAGCATGCCGGTAAACCATTATTATCTTTGCAAATGGCATTATTACCACATGGATTTGGAACACAAGGATCCTGTTGTATTTGTTGTGTAATAATATAAGCTGGAATTAAACATAAAAATTTTGATTGTAAGAAAACCATTTGGAAAAAATAAATATCGAATATATTAAGTATCTTATAAAGTAACCTTGTTGGTAGCATCGTGTAAATGGGTCTCCAGTAAAATCATTTTTACAGGAACAAATTGGACTATGTCCTATTACTCGGCATTCAGTATTGATACCACAATGATTTGGACATGGGTCTACACACTTCATATTAATACAAGCTTCGCTTCTGCTACATTCCGAACTAACTGTGCATTCAGGACGACAACCGGGTGGTACACCTATATAGTTAGGCATACAAGAACATGCAGCTTGACCATTAACTGCATTACAGATACTATTTGATCCACAAGGATTCGGTTCACAAGGAGTAAAAACTTCGGGCTCTGATTCTAAAATAAAATAAAAATTTTTAATAATATAAAAGTAAATTTTAATTAAAATCATCTTCAAAAATGTATACCTCTTATTACATTACATCTGAGGTAAGGGTCTCCAGTATAACCGTGATGACATGTACATACGGGCAAATGGTTAATAGTTGTACATGTAGTCATGAACCCACAAGTTCCAGGGCAAGGATCAATACATTTATTTCTAATACAACTTTTGTTTGGTGCACAATCTGTGTTCAATGTACATTCGGGTCGACATCCCTCATACGGATTACCTATGTATTCAGGAAGACAAGTACAAGAACCCACTGAGTTCAATTCCTTACATATAGAGTTTGCTCCACATGGTGAAGGAATACAAGGTGAAATAATTTCGGGAGAAGATTGTATTAGAGGATAGCAACTTGTGAACGGATCGCCTTCATACCCTTCGTCACAGAAACACATTGGTGAATGACTGACCACCTTGCAGTTAGCATTTTCAGCACATGCATTAATGCATGGGTCTTTACATTTTTGATTGGTGCAGGCGAGATAAGTTGCACATTCACTGTTGCTGCTGCATTCAGGTCTGCAGTATGGCGGTGAACCCAAAAAGTTTGGCATGCAAGCGCATGATGGTGATCCATCTAATTCTTGGCAAATGGAGTGAGCGCCACATGGTGAGGGTAAACAAGATGTTGTAATAGTCGCCAAAGGTGCTGTAAGAAAAGTATATATTAGAACATTGCTCTCATTACAGATTCAATTATACATCAGTCAGATGTTTCCATAGAAAATGTTACTTACTAGATTGTATGCATCGAATAAAAGGATCTCCTGTATACTTAGGTGGACACGAGCATATTGGATTGTGTTTAATAACCACACATTTTGCATCCACCCCACACGAACCTTTGCATGGGTCAATACATTTTTGATTACTGCAAGCTCTGTTTGGTGCACAATCAGAACTGACAACACATTCTGGTCGGCAGAGTGGAGGACTACCATTATAACCAGGAATACATGTGCATACAGCTTGGCCATTGACTTCTTTACATTGACTGTTTGGCCCACATGGCGATGGAATGCAAGGATTGCTTATCAGTGGACCTGAAAATTATAAATAATTATATATGTATTAAGCATTGATAAATTACGCATAGCATAAACTGGTCTTTATTATTTACCTCTGATAGGCTCGCATCCGTAGAGAGCATTTCCAACCATTCCTTGAGGACAAGTACACATTGGCACGTGGTTGATGACATCGCACACAGCTGTTGCAGAACACGCTCCAGGACATGGATCTATGCACTTATTCTTTACGCATGCTTTATTTCTTGAACAATCAGTACTAAGCACGCATTCTGGTCTACATCCAATATAAGGATCTCCTTGATGTTCCGCAATACATATGCAAACTCCATCATTACACATAGCGTTTGTACCGCATGGAGATGGGCTACACTTGTCGACAATATCAAATTCTAAAGCAAAATTGAAACTGTGATTATGCTTGCGCCAAAATTGTTAAATAATATTTATCATAAAGTATTTAAGATTTTAAGATACCTGTTTGTGGTTTTAGAGTACACATAGTAAAAGCGTCACCCATGTAACCGTCAGGACATGTACAGATAGGTACATGGCGCGAAACTGAGCACAAAGCTCCGATGCCACAAGAACCAGCACAGGGGTCCTGACATTTTTGATGAATACAGGCTTGCGATAGTGAACATTCAGAATTAACTATACATTCAGGCTTACAATAAGGTGGGCTACCCATGAAGTTGTCCATACAGGTGCAAGCCGGTATGTTACCAATTTCTTGACATATAGAATTTGGCCCACATGGTGACGGAACGCATGGGTTTTTATATGGTTCTAAAACCACATTTGCTACAGGCGCTAAAATAAAGATACATAAGCTCCATTAATAAATTTATTTCTTTAAGATCAACATGAAATGTGAAGATAATAACTTGTAAATAACACCACGTACACGAATAAACAACTTACGTTTTATTGGAATACATTTGGTGAATGGATCTCCTGTATAAAAGTTTTTACAATAACATATAGGACTGTGATTTATAACTCTGCAGTCGGCGTTACTTCCACATGCAGAAATGCATGGATCGATGCAATTCTCATTGGAACATGCTTTATCCGCAGCACATTCAGAACTTACAACACACTCAGGATGACAACCCGGCGGTAAACCGATGTAATTAGGCATACATGAACAAACTGCTTGTTTATTAACTTCTTGGCAACGGCTGTTTGGTCCGCATGGTGAAGGTTGGCATACGTCACGAGGTAGTTCTAATATTTCTACAACACAAAATTAAAAAAAATAAATATTTTTTGTGTCTTAAAAAACATAAGCTGTGGCTCTCATAGATATAAAAATAGTAACTTACGTTTAAGGCTGCAGTATTTAAATGGATCTCCAGTAAAACCTTCATTACACGAACATGAAGGCGCATGATTTATTACTTGACAATAAGCATTTGGAGCGCAAGCTCCTGGGCAAGGATCTTTGCATTTGGTTTGTAAACATGCTTGACTCGATAAACAGTCGGAATTTATAAGGCACTCTGGTCTACATCCTTCATATGGATTACCATAGAAGTCTGGAAGACATGTACACGAGCCAGCACCATTATATTCTTTACATAAGGCATTAGCGCCACACGGAGATGGTTGGCAGGGTGACAAAACTTCCGGAACTCTTTCTATCTTATGGCACTCAATGAAAGGATTACCTTCATATTCTTGAATACATAAACATGAAGGCGAATGGCTAATTACATGACATACTGTATTAGACCCGCAAACATTTTCGCAGGGATCAATACACTTTTCATTAATACATGCACGATGTGTAGGACATTCAGAATTAGTTATACACTCAGGCTTGCAATATGGCGGAGCACCAAAGTATCCAGGCTGACACGAACATGTTGGAGAGCCTTTCATTTCTTTGCAAATTGAGTTGGGTCCACATGGTGATGGAAGACAAACATTGATATGTTCCGGTTCAAATTCTTTTAAGATACACCTTATGAAAGGATTGCCGGTGTAAGATGCTGTACAAGAACATATTGGATTGTGATTTATAACTTGACATTTAGCATCGACACCACAGGCTCCCTCGCATGGTTTGATACATTTTCTATTGGAACACGCTTCTTCGGGTGAGCAATCTGAGCTAACAATGCACTCTGGTCTGCAAGATGGAGGTATTCCAATGTATCCAACTAAACATGAACAAACCGCTTGACCATTTATGTTACGGCACTGACTGTTAGATCCGCAAGGGCTGGGTTCGCAGGGTTGAAGATGCTCAGCTAATAATGGTAAATATTTTTAATTATTAATATTATAAAGAATATGGCATTTAATTATACTATTTTTCATAAAATGATTTACAAATTACAATTTATGTATAACTTTAAATGCTTCCTTAGTAACCAAAAACTTTTAGTTCATTTGAAATCCATTTAGGTTCTTAGTCCAATATTACGAGGTATAAAAGAATTAACACCGAAGTCAGTCAGCAGATAAACCGTTCTTTTTGTGCGGTTACACAAAAATATTCATTTATATATACTTTTCTTTTATATATCTATATTATTTTTTTAATATATTTATATAACAAAAATTCTTAAGGAATAATAAAATAATTTAATAGAATATATAATTACCTTCTAACATTGAACAGAAAACAAAAGCATTTCCAGTCATTCGTTCTGGACATTTGCACATTGGTACATGGTTTATAACCTCGCATATTGCGTTGCTGGCACATACGCCAGCGTTGCAAGGATTGACGCATTTGTTCTTATGACAAGCCTTATGTGGTGGACAGTCTGAGTTAAGAGTGCATTCTGGTCGGCATTCAAAGTAAGGATCTCCTTGATATTCAGGGAGACATGAGCATACGCCGTTATTACACAGAGCGTTGGCTCCGCAAGGTGAGGGAATACACAGGTCCAAAGGATCACTTACAACTTCTAAAAAAACCACTCAATAAATTATGAGTTTCTATTTGATTAAAAAATGTAATAAGAAAAATATGAAAATTTACCTTGGAATTTACACTCGGTAAAAGCATCTCCAATGTAGTCATCGTAGCAGGTACACATAGGTGTATGATTCTTTACATTACACTGTGCGTTTATTCCGCAAGATCCTGGACATGGATCTCTACATTTTTGATTTATACATGCTAAATTACTTTTACAGTCTGCATTTATAACACATTCGGGTCGGCAATTCGGAGGTGCTCCTATGTAATTTAATAGACAGGAGCAAGAAGGTACGCCTCCATTATCCCTGCATTCACTAAATAGACCACACGGTGATGGCAAACAAGGATTAGACTGTTTTTCTGGTACATGAACTTCAATAGCATAGCATCGACTGAATGGATCTCCGGTATAATGCTCCATGCACGTGCAGATTGGACTATGATTAATAACTAAACATTTTGAATTATGTCCACATTGTCCTATACAAGGATCGACACATTTTTGAGAAATGCAGGCCCGGTTGGTGTTACACTCCGCACTGATGATACAATCCGGCCGGCAATTTGGTGGAGCGCCACGATATTCTGGCATACAACTACATATAGGTTGTTCGTTATTTATTTTACAAACACTGTTTGGTCCACAAGGCGATGGTTTGCAAGGGTCACTTTGTTTTTCCTCATCTAAAATTAAATGAATGAAATTGAGATAGTAAAAAAAACTTCTAAATAGTTTACAAGTTAAGAAAAAAATACCTTGTTTGAAAATACAATTTTGGAATGGATTGCCACTATAACCAGGTAGGCAAGAACATATTGGAGCGTGGTTTACTGCTTGACAAACTGCATTTATACCACAAGTTCCTGGGCAAGGATCCTGACACTTATTTTGCTGGCAAATCTTATCAGATGAACAATCCGTATTTACAGTGCATTCTGGTCGACATCCTTCATACGGATTACCAAAATAGCCAGAAGAGCAGATACAGGAACCAACATTGTTGCGTGCCTTACATAAAGCATTAAATCCGCATGGTGATGGAGTACATGGTGTCGGCAGTTCAATAATTGAGGTAGTTTGCTCTGAACAGGATACAAATGGATCTCCTGTATATCCTTTTGGGCAAATACAATTTGGAGTGTGGCTCACTACCCGGCATTGAGCTAGAGAACCGCAAGCACCTATACACGGATCGCTGCATTTATTGTTCATACAGGCCAAATGGTTAGAGCATTCACTATTACTTGTACATTCTGGGCGACAGTTTGGTGGTGATCCGATAAACTCTGGTATGCAAGAGCATGAAGGTGTATCTGCTATAGCTTGACATAGGGAATTCGGTCCACAAGGTGACGGGAGGCAAGGATTTACTTGAGGTGGTACTTCTAAAGCTGAAAATAGTAAAGAGGTAATAAATTGAAAACGATATTTTTAATTTGAAAGGAAAATGATATTACTAAATAAATAATAAAAAAAAAACTTATAATAAACATACGTTTTAAAATGCATCGACCAAATGGATCCCCTGTGTAATCAGACGGACATGAACAAATGGGGTTATGATTGACAATTTCACAAAGAGCGCTTATACCACATGCTCCATTGCAAGGATCTATACATTTGTAGTTATTACAAGCTTTATTCAAAGGACACTCCGAACTAGTTGTACATTCAGGTCGACACGTCGGTGGATTTCCTTGATAACCAGGAATGCAGGAGCAAACACCAACATTATTTATGTCACGACACTGACTATTGGGTCCGCAAGGGCTAGGGTTGCACGGATTAATTGGTAGTGAAACTGTAATGCAATTTCATATGTTATACACTAACCTTGCATTTCTCTATGCAACAAATAAAACATGTGTGTTTATATACTTAAACTATAATACCTTGAGTAACCTGACAATAAACGAATGAGTTGCCAGTATATCCAGCTGGGCAACTGCACATTGGAACATGGTTTAAGACTTCACATATAGAATTTGTACCACACATATCTGGACATGGATTGATACATTTTTTTGCATTACAAATTTGACTTTTTGCACAGTCTGAGCTTATTGTACACTCTGGTCTGCAGCCGATATATGGATCTCCATGATATTCAGACAAACAAATACATTCTCCATTTCGACACTCCGTATTAGAACCACATGGCGATGGATTGCATAGGTCAACGACTGTATCTGTAAAATTAAATATAAAAATTTTGTCAATACATACTGAAAAGTAATTACAACACTTTCTATGGACGTTATTAGTTTTAAAGTAAAATTTAATTACCTTGTACTGGTTCTACTTCACATTTTGTGAAAGGATCACCTTTATAGCCATCAAGACACGCACAAATAGCTACATGTTTGATGACAAAACACTTTGCATTCTTTCCACAAGATCCAGGACAAGGATCAACACATTTTTCATTAATACATGATAAGGAACCCATACAATCCTGATTGGTAGTACATTCTGGTTTACATTGAGGTGGACTACCAAAGTATCCAACCAAACAAGAGCAAGCTGCTTGGCCCCCTGCATTATGGCATTGAGAATTGAGACCGCAAGGGCTAGGTACACATGGATCTTTAATGTCTTCTAATTGTACCTGTGCAACTGCAATGAAAATATATTGTATAATTGAAAGAATGAATTGATAAAACAATACTTGTGTTTTATAGTTTTTCTAAAAATAAATGTTAACACTTACCTGGTTTGAAATAGCATCTTGTGAAGGGATCTCCAGTGAATCCGGGCAAACAACTACAAATTGGATTGTGGTGTATCACACGACAATCCGCTAGTTGTCCACACGGACCGGGACACGGGTTCACACATTTTTGATTAACGCAAGCTTTATCACTGTGACACTCTGAGCTGAGTGTACACTCTGGCCTGCATAAAGGCGGCTCCCCCATAAAATGTGGCAGGCAGCTACACACTGCTTGATCATTTATAATTTTACATTGGCTATTCGGACCACATGGGGTAGGATAGCATACGTTCACCGGTGTAACATCTTGTACTAAAACAAACAGGAGTAAGTAAAATATGAATGATTAAATTTGCTATTACATTTAAATTTTTTATTATATTTGAAATTTATCATTCCTTAATATATAATGTATATATTTTTTCAAGAAAAAACACAAAATAGAAACACATAGGTACAAGGCCTAAGGGCGATTTCTTCCAGGCAACCTTACCGAACTGATAATATTTAATAAAAGAAACATACCTTATAAAAATCTTACAAAAATATTAATAAGTTAGACTTACGAACTATGGCGGTGCATCTGCGGAAAGCATCACCAGTATATCCGGATATGCATACACATGTAGGTGAATGATTTATAACAGTACATTCGGAATTTAAGCCACAGGTACCAGGACAAGGGTCTTGGCATTTGTTATTGATGCAAGCTCTATTTCCTGGGCAATCAGAGTGAGATACACATTCAGGTCGGCAAGTTTCATAAGGGTTTCCATAATATCCTTCATTACACATACAAGATCCAAGATTGTTAAACTCTTTGCACACTGCATTAGTTCCGCAAGGCGTAGGTGAACAAGGTGTCAATATTTCAATGGATGCTTTAATAGAACATTGTGAGAATGGATCATCTTCATAACCTTGTGGACAAACACACATTGCCGAATGGCTAACAACTCGACATTCGGCATACACACCGCAGGCATTAACACAGGGATCTTTGCATTTTTTATTAACACATGCTAAATGTGACGAGCATTCACTGTTGCTTACACATTCGGGTTTACAAAATGGTGGCTGACCCTTAAACTCTGGCATACAGCGACAAGATGGAGTTCCATTTATTTCATTACACTCTGAATTAGGACCACACGGAGACGGTTGACAAGGATTTACGGGCGTTTGTTGAATAACTGAAATACAAATCGTTAATTAAGCCACGTCAAATTAAAATAGAATGTATATAATTTAGAGGGATTAATTATAAAACTTACTTGATATAATGGAACATCCTACAAACGGGTCTCCTGAAAATCCGTCTGGACAAGCGCATATGGGATTATGATTTATCACTTCGCAAATAGCTCTCAATCCACAAGATCCAATACAAGGATTTACACATTTTTGATTCATACAAGCTTGATTTTGAAGACATTCTGCATTAACCACGCATTCTGGTCTACAAGCCGGTGGGACACCCAAATAAGTAGGCAAACAAGAACAAACAGCTTGATTGTTTATTTCACGACATTGGCTATTTGGTCCACAAACTGCCGTATTACAAAGATTTTCAGAAGCTGTAACTAAATATAACAAAAAGGTTTTAATATAGTATTCTTAATTAATAGGAATCATTAAAATGTACCATTTATCAATATAAATGTAACATTAAAAAGTTAAACTAAAAAAATAAAATATTATGAATCAACTAAAAATAAATAAATTTTACTATAATTTTAAAAATAATAATTTATTTACCTCTAATCGGATGGCAAATAACAAATGCATTTCCAGAAAATCCTTTGTTGCATGTACACATAGGAATATGGTTTATAACTTGACATATTGCATTAGTTCCACATGTTCCTATACAAGGGTCAATGCATTTCTGCTGAACACAAGCTTTATTTTCTATGCAATCAGTGCTAAAGACACATTCGGGGCGACAATTAAAGTATGGATCACCTTGATATTCTGGAAGACATTGACATTGTCCATTTATGCATTCAGCATTCGATCCACATCGTACTTTGGTACATTCGTCAATTACATCAGGTTCAACTAAAATAAATATTAAAATAAATACATATTTGTAACTACATTGTTCATAAATCATATTCGTTAATATAATGCTACTATCATCAATAAAGATATCAATACCTTGTAAAGGTTTCGGTCTACAACTTGTAAACGGATCTCCAATATAACCTTCGAAACATGTACAAATAGGTATATGATTGTGCACATTGCAGGAAGCTGAGGCTCCACATGATCCTGGACAAGGATCTTGGCATTTTGTGTTTACGCAAGCACGGTCAGTCGAGCAGTCAGCGTGTATGCTGCATTCCGGTCTACAATTCGGAGGGCTACCAACGAAGTTCGGTCGACATGAACAAACAGGGACATTTCCAATATTTTGGCATTCAGCATTTTGGCCACATGGCGAAGGCACACACGGGTCCTTTACAACGGCAACGAGTTCAACTAAAAATATTTATATTATTATTACTGATTCCGTATTTCTATATTTAATTTTTTTATACTCTGTATAAAAATAATACTTACATTGAATGGGTGTACACAATGTGAATGGATCTCCTGTAAAAGAATTCTTACAGGAACATAAAGGACTATGGTTGACTACATGACAGTTCGTATTGACGCCACAAGGTTTAGGGCACGGGTTAAGACATTTGTTATTAATACAAGCTTTGTCTTGCGGGCACTCTGAACTAACGACACATTCTGGTCGGCAGTTCGGTGGAACCCCGTCATATCCCGTTAAACACGAACATATGGCTTGACCATTACTCTCTTTACATTGACTATTAGGCCCACAAGGAGAAGGATAACAAACGTCTGTAGCTATTTTTGTTGGACGTGATTCTGAAACGTAAACTTTTAATATTAATATTTTATTTATTACTATCATTTTTCATAAAATTAATTAAATCTTATAGAAAACAAATACAAACCTTGATAGACACAATATTTAAATGGATCTCCAATGTAGCCACTTATACATGTGCACAATGGCAGGTGATTAACTACTTGACATATCGCATTCGATCCACAACTACCAGGACAGGGATCTTTGCATTTGTTACTAACACAGGCTTTATCAGAAGGACAGTCAGTGTTTATAACACATTCGGGACGACATCCTTCATAGGGATTCCCTAAGTACCCATCAAAACAACTACATGAACCTGCGTTTAATTTTTCTTTACAAACAGCATTAGATCCACATGGTGATGGTGAACATGGTGTTGTTTCTAAATCAGCATATAATATTTCTTTTGTACAACCCGAAAATGGATCGCCTGAATAACCGAAAACACACAAACATATAGGCGAGTGACTAACAACTCTGCACTCAGCGTTCAAACCGCATATGCCTTCACAAGGATTAATACACTTCATACGTATACAAGATAAATGTGATAAACACTCTTCATTACTTGTACACTCGGGTTTACAGTATGGAGGTTGCCCGTGATAACCTTCTAAGCAAGTACATGATGGAACTTCATTTATTACTTTGCATACAGAATTCGGTCCACATGGTGAAGGTGTACATAAGTTTATTTGCTCCGGTAAATTTTCAGCTGTAACATTAACTTATATAATAATCATAACACAAAAATATTATGTAAATGGATAAGATAAATACCTTGTTTAAAACACCGAGAAAATGGATCTCCAGTAAAGAAAGAGGGGCAAGTGCAAATTGGGTTATGGTTTACAACTTTACATTCAGCATTTACTCCACATGTGCCTGCACATGGGTTTATACAATGTTGGTTGCTGCAAGCTTGGTCTAATGAACATTCGGCACTTATTGTACATTCAGGACGACATGCCGGTGGCATTCCTATGGTATTTGGGACACAAGAACAAGCAGCTTGTCCATTGATCTGTCTACACTGACTGTTAGGACCACAAGGGGATGGATTACACGGATTTATATTGACAGGTTCTGAAAATAAGGATATATTTTAGGCATAATAAGTACACTATTTCAGATTATATTTGGCTTGCTATTATAGATGTAGCTATAAAAAGTGGCAAGATAACACTAAGATAGAAATGGATTAAGAAAAGAGAGATAATAATTAAGAAATATACCTGAAAATATTCGACATTCCAAGAAAGCATTACCAGTCGTGTGTTCGGGACAACTGCACATTGGTATATGGTTAACTACATTACATATAGCATTTGGGGCACAAGTTCCTGGACATGGATCTATACATTTGTTATTGATACATGACTTGTGTAAGTCACAGTCAGAACTCATAACACACTCAGGTAAACATCTATCGTATGGATCTCCACGAAAGTCTGGAAGGCACTTGCATTCTCCTTCATAGCATTCAGCATTTGCCCCACAACGTACAGATTGACATATATCATCTTTAACTAAAATAAAAAAATATATATAAAATCTTTTCTCAAAAAATATTTCTACACATCTATAATAATTAAAATTCTGAATACCTTTAATTGGCATTGGATTACATTGCAAAAATGCATTTCCAGTGTAACCCTCATTGCAGTTACATATAGCGATATGTTTCATTACATGACAATTAGCGTTAAGACCACACGAACCCAAACACGGGTTACTACACTTAAGCCGAATACAAGCCATATTACTAGCACAGTCCTCGTTTACGGTACATTCTGGTCGGCAATTAGGTGGACTACCGAAGAAATTCGGCTGACAAGAACATGATGCAAGGCCGTTTCTGTTTTGACAAAGAGAATTTGGTCCACATGGTGATGGTAAACATGGATCTACTATTGCCGGCACTCGATCAGGTACTAATTAAAAAAATATATATTAGTAATTATTTGAATATAGATTCAATAAAAATCGATTAATCAGACATTTAATAATATACTAAATACCTGTTAGTTTATAACAGCTGGAAAATGGATCTCCAGTATACCTAATTTTGCATGTGCATATTGGACTATGATTGATTACTCTACAATCTACATTTTGTCCACATGGACCGGGGCAGGGTGAGACGCATTTCTGATTTATACAAGTATATTCTGATGAACATTCCGAGCTAACAACACATTCTGGTCGACAATTAGGCGGGGATCCACGATATTCAGGTAAACAGGAGCAAGCACTCTGACCATTTGAAACTCGACACTGACTGTTGGGGCCACATGGCGATGGTTGACAAGGGTCTATAGGTGTATCATCATGAGCTAAAAATTTTAATATTAGATTCATTATTATATATAATATTATAATAATATTGATTATGTAAATTTTTCCATTTTTAACGCAATAATATGTTATTACTTACCTAAAAGAATACACTGCCGGAAAGGATCTCCAGTATATCCTGGCTGACAAGTACAAAATGGTGAATGATTTACTACTTGACATTCAGCATTTATAGCGCACGTGCCGGGACAGGGATCGTTGCATTTGTTACGTGTGCAGGTCTTACTGCTGAGACAATCAGAGTCCACAACACATTCGGGGTGGCAACCTTCGTAGGGATTACCAAAGTATCCATTTATGCAGAAACATGCTCCAGCACCTGACTTTTCCCGACATTCTGCATTTGCCCCACAAGGTGATGGAGTGCAGGGCGAAATAGATACATTTGGTATCAAATCGTTTAAGATACATTGAACAGCGGCGTCACCGTTATAGCCTTCTGGGCATACACAACTTGCGGTATGACTGATAACTTGGCATTTTGCATTCATTCCACAAGCTTGTAAGCAAGGATTCTGACACTTTTTGTTTATACATGCCAACTGTGATTCACATTCACTATTCGATATGCATTCGGGTCTACAATTAGGAGGCGATCCAATAAAATCAGACATACATTGACATGATGGTGATTCCGATAGTGTTGGTTGACAAATTGAGTTTGGTCCACATGGCGAGGGTAGACATGGATTTATACTTTCTACAGGCTGAACAGCTATAAATAAAGTTTTAAAAATAAGGTATTTTTACGTATTTTTTATATAATCAATAAATATACTTACGTATTGAAATACATCTTGTAAATGGATCTCCTGTCAATTTAGATGGGCATGTACATATTGGATTATGATTTATAACTTGGCAAAGAGCTGCTACACCGCAAGCACCTTCACATGGATTAATACATTTTTGATTGCTACATGCTTTGTTTAATGGACAGTCAGAGCTTGCAACGCATTCCGGATGGCAAGACGGAGAGGCCCCGAAATATCCAGGTGCGCAAGAACACACTGCCTGGTTGTTATATTCTCTACATTGACTAAAAGGTCCGCAAGGACTTGGTTGGCAAGGGTTTTTTAGAAGAGCCTCTGCAAACGGAAATATAATGGGTTATTTAAGTGATCAAATCTTGATATATTCTATTATTCTATTTAAAATATTAATCCGACCTTTAATAGGATTACACTGAACAAATGCATTGCCTGTGAATTTGTTTGGACATTGACAAATAGCCATATGTTTTATAACTTCACAAAGAGCATTCACACCACAAGTGTTGGGGCAGGGATTTACGCAACGTTGTCGAACACACGCCTTATCTATCGGACATTCAGTGCTTATTGTACACTCCGGACGACATTCAAAGTATGGGTCGCCATTGTATTCAGGTAAACAAGTGCAGACTCCATCGATACAATCAGCATTCGGCCCGCATGGTGACGGATTACACGGATTTATGGCAATAATTTCTAAAAACAGAATGAATGATAAAAATTGTAATAATAAAGCTAACTAATTTGTGGCGATATTGTTCAATAGTTTAACTTACCAGTATGTTGTTTTATAGAACAACTTGAAAAAGGGTCTCCTGTATAACCGTCTAGACAAGTACATATTGAAACATGACTTTGAACCCTACATTCAGCGTTGAGACCACAAGATCCTGGGCAAGGGTCAATACACTTCTCGTTGATACAGGCTTTATCACTGGAGCAGTCAGAATTTAGAGTACATTCCGGGCGACAAAGAGGTGGAGCACCATTGTATGATGGTAAGCACGTGCAAGATGGAACACCGTTTAAAATCGCGCACTGTGAGAATGGACCACAAGGAGATGGCAGGCATGGGTTTCGTGTAATATCAGGCAGTATTTCGGGTTCTAAAAAAAATATATTATTTTTATATTATAAATATTTTACTTACATTACCTATATTTTGTAATGTTCATACCTCTATAGCATCTACTAAATGGATCTCCTGTGTACTTAGGACTACAAGTACAAATCGGACTATGATTAATAACTTTACATTCGGTGTTAATCCCACAGACACCCTCACATACATTTTTACATTTTTGATTGATACAGGCTTGTTGTTGGCTGCACTGAGAGCTAACAACACACTCAGGTTTGCAATTTGGTGGTGAGCCTGTATAGGCCGGCTCACACGTACAGACTGCTTGATCGTTAACAATTTTGCAAATACTATAAGGTCCACACGGAGATGGCGAACAGTGATTTTTAATTCTATCTGGAATATCTGTAAAATTATTTCAAGGTGTTTTATATTCTAAATAATCAAGTAAATCATATACTATATAATTTTATAATTTTTACCTTTTGAAATTTCATGACATTCTTGATAGGGACTGCCTGTAAGCTGTGGTAAACACTCGCAGGTTGGAGTGTGATTAATTACATTACAAAGAGCATTACGTCCACAAATATTTCTGCATGGATTTTTACATTTATTCTGCATACATGCTAAATTAAGAGAACAATCTGAATTTACAATACATTCAGGACGGCAACCTTCATAAGGGTTTCCTTGATATTCTGGAAAACATACACATGATCCAGCGCCTTTAAATTCTTTGCATATTGCGTTAGGACCACATGGTGATGGTGAACATGGTTTAAGAGGTACGTCAACAAGCCTACATTCGATTACTGCATCTCCAGTATAGCCTGGTGCACAATGACACTGAGGAGCATGACTAATTACGCGACACTCTGCTCCAACTCCACAAGAACCAAGGCAGGGATCTTTACACTTCTGGTTAATACATGCCAGGTCATTAGGACATTCACTGTTTGCAATACATTCAGGTCGACAATTAGGTGGAGATCCTGTGAATTTATCTAGGCAAGCACATGACGGAAAACCTCCAATTTCTTTGCAAATGGAATTGGGGCCACATGGTGATGGTTCACAAGGATTTATACGGGGTCGATCTATAACATCTAAAAACACATTCTTGAATAAATAACTAACTCGATTACAAATTATTAATAAAATTACATTACAATGAAATATCGCTGATTAGAGTAGTTTAATTGTTAACAATTCTGAAACGAATGACGAGTTCAGATGGGTAACTTAAAACTTACTAGAAGTTTAAAAAAATGTATTGTATTGTATTGTTGTATGTTTTTTGTATGCAACATGTTTTAAAACATATATTTTGTATTTTTATTATTTTATATTTCTATGTCAGAGATTCATAATGTTATAATTACCTTTTTGCAAACATCTATTGAATGGGTCCCCAGTAGTGCCAGTTGGGCAAGAGCAAATGGGATTGTGGTTTATTACTTGACAATTAGCACCGATTCCACAACTTCCATTACATGGATCTACACAGCGTTGTCCGGAACATGCTTTGTTGAGAGCACACTCGGAACTACTGACGCATTCAGGTCTGCAAGTAGGCGGGGCACCATGGTAACCATCCAGGCAAGAGCATATAGCCTGTCCATTGATCTCTCTGCACCGGCTGTTTGGTCCACAAGGAGAAGGATTGCATGGCTTAAGTTCTTCTGTGACTATATTCTTTCTACATTCAATAAAGGCATTTCCGGAATACCCATGTAAACAAGTGCACATTGGGATATGATTATAAATATTGCAATTTGCTTGTCTCCCACAGGTATTAATGCAGGGATCAATACATTTATTTTTAATACATGCTTTGTTACTTGAACAATCACTGTTTAAAAGACATTCAGGCCGACATCCGAAATAGGGATCGCCTAAGTATTCAGGTATACATGTGCACTCGCCATTATTACATTCAGTATTGGAACCGCATGGTGACGGATTGCAAAGATCTGGTTCTGCTAAATCTAAAATAGTAAACATAAGGACATAAGAATTCATAAAGTTACAACACATTTAAATAATATTAAATTTAGTATTACCGTTTTCTTTTGTTTATACAAAAGGATCATAATTACCTTCTTCAAAGACAATATAATGACATTGTGTAAAAGGATCTCCTCTATATTTATCGATGCAACTACATTCAGCTATGTGGTTGAAAACTGTACATTTTGCGTTAAGGCCACACGCACCACTACATGGGTCACGACATTTTTCATTTATACATGCCTGATCACTTGGGCATTCAGAATTAATAGTACATTCTGGTCGACAATTGGGTGGATTACCCAAGTAACCAATTTGACATGCGCAAGAAACAGAACCTCTTATGATTCGACATTCTGCATAGAGTCCGCATGGAGATGGTAAGCAAGCATCAAGAGTCGGTACAATATCGTGTGTTTCTAAAACTTTCAAATTACAAATATTAAAATATGAATATTTATTAAAAAGTTGAATATTAAGAGCTACAATGATGTTAAAACAAATGTCTATAATTACCTTTAATAGGGAAACACCTTGTAAAAGGATTTCCTGTTAAGCCAGGCTTGCAAGCACAGATTGGACTGTGATTAATAACGTTGCAGTTAGCCTGTTCACCACAGGTTCCAATACAAGGGTCACTACACTTTTGATTTGTGCAAGCTAAATTTGGGGGACATTCAGCACTTATTACGCATTCAGGGCGGCAATTTGGAGGAGAGCCGCTAAAATTAGGTAAACAAGAACATACTGCTTGAGAATTTACTTCTTTGCATTGACTATTTGCACCACATGGAGATGGGCTACATGGAAACTTTTTGGCAATTTCTTGAGCTAAAAGCAATAAATGATATAAAGTTACAAGGTACAAAATTTAACAAAAAAACTTATGTACAAAAAAACGTGTAATATAAAATAAAAAAGTATGCTTACGTTCTTGTAGTATTCTGCAATGACTAAATGGATTTCCACTATAACCAACTTGACATATACAATTTGGCATGTGATTATTAGTTTGGCATAATGCGTTTACTCCACAAGTACCTGGACAAGGATCTATGCATTTCATTTGTGAACAAGCTTTATTTAAAGGACAGTCAGTATTAACAACACATTCAGGTCGGCAACCTTCATATGGATTTCCAAAATAGCCCTTCAAGCACTGACAAGCTCCTACTCCTTGTTGTTCTCTACATACAGCATTCGAACCGCAAGGACTTGGCTCACATGGTTTTAAAATTTCATTTTCTATTATAATTGGATTGCATTGTGAAAATGCATCACCTGTATATCCAACTCTGCATATACACATTGGTGAATGACTAACTACTCTACATTCTGTATTACTACCACAACTACCCACACACGGATTACTGCATTTATTGTTTATGCAGGCTAAATTATAATCACATTCACTGTTACTGATACACTCTGGGCGACAACTCGGTGGAGTTCCTTTATATCCTAATAAACAAGCGCATACCGGACTGTCACCACTGATCTTACAGGTCGCATGAGGCCCACAAGGAGACGGGTCACAAGGGTCTGTTTGTACTTGGGCAGCAACTGAAAAGGTATTATATATTGAGAATTAAACTTACTCAAAAATTTTAACATAAAAACGTACATACTTAGACATATTGTTACTCACCAATTATAGAACACCTTACAAATGGGTCACCCGTAAACGATGGTGGGCATGTACAAATGGGATTATGGTTAACAATTTCACACAAGGCAGAAACTCCACAAGCGCCAATACAAGGATTTATACATTTTTGATTTTGACAAGCCTCATTTAAAGGGCATTCAAGGCTTACTACACATTCGGGTCTACATGTTGGCGGACTACTGCGATAACCGGGCAAACACGAACAGACTGCTTGACCATTAGACTGCTGGCATTGACTGTTAGGCCCACATGGCGATGGATTGCATGGATTTACGTTAACAACTAAAAAAAAAAATTTTAATCTCTATAGTAAGCCTTATATACATAATTAAACAATCAAGAATAATATAAAAACACTTCAAACCTGTAACTAATCGACACTCTATAAACGCACTACCGCTCATTCCTTTAGGGCACGTACACATTGGTACATGATTGGTGACATCACATATAGCGTTAACTCCACAAGTACCTTCACACGGATTTACACACTTATTGTGTTGGCAGCCCTTGTTTTGTGGACAATCCGAGTTATACACACATTCTGGGCGACATCCTAAGTAAGGATCTCCGTGATAGCCTAATAAGCAAGAACAGACGCCATTCTGGCAGTCTGTATTTGGTCCACAGTTGCTTCGAAGACAGGGATCCGCAATCATAGTGGGATTTGCATCTAAAAAATTAAGTATTTATTCAAACAATAAACATGGAATCGGCATTTTTTCAAAATTCGAAAATTTTATTTTATAGCATATAAGCATGTCGAACGAAATATATATCTAAACATACAAATATTTACCTTCTAAAGGTTGTGGTCTACATTCACTAAATGGATCGCCAGTAAATCCTTCCGAGCATAAACAAACTGGAACATGGTTATGTACGAAACAGTTTGCATAAATTCCGCACGCCCCTTCACAAGGATTCCTACATTTTTCGGCTATACACGCTTGGTTATTGGGACAGTCGGAATGTACAGTGCACTCAGGTTTGCAAAATGGAGGAGATCCTACATAAGTCGGCAAGCAAGAACACGAGGCTAAATCTTCTTTTACACGACATTCAGAATAAAGACCACATGGGGAAGGCACGCATGGATTTGAACTTGCTATCGGTACTGCTGATATTTCTATAAAAGAGTATAATAGACGATGACATAAAAGTTTATAAAAATAAATACGACCTTTGTTTATAATATTCATAAACTTACGCAATATTTGTGTGCACATTGTAAACGGATTACCCGAAAATCCTTGATGGCATGAACAAACAGGGCTGTGATTTATAACTTTACATTCAGTATTTTTTCCACAAGGTCTAGGACAGGGATTTATACACCTGTTGTTAACACAAGCCCTAGTTGATTTACATTCAGAATTAACCATACATTCTGGTCTGCAATTGGGTGGAGTGCCCATATAATTATTCAAACATGAACAAACAGGTTGGCTGTTAATTTCCTTACAGATGGCATTGGCTCCACAGGGAGAAGGGTTGCAGACATTTATAACTAATACATCATTACCTAAAACATGTTAAAAATTAATAGATAGTATTTTAATACACTAATAAGATTATGTAATTTTATCACTTACGTATAACAGAACACATTGATAACGGATTTCCTGAATAGCCCGTTTCACAAGCACATGACGGTTTGTGATTTGAAACATAACATAACGCATTTTGACCACACACTCCGGGACAGGGATCAATACATTTATTTCTATTACAAGCTAAATTCAAAGGGCAATCAGCATCAACTACACATTCGGGTCGACAACCTTGATATGGATCACCAAAATAATCACGAAGACATGTACACGCTCCTGCATTTCCTTGAACATTACATTCCGCATTCGAACCGCAAGGTGAAGGTTCACATGGATTAAGGTATTCAGATTTTGGGGGAGCTGAAAATCATTATAACTCAGTAAATTCACTTACCTAGTATTATTGCACTAACGTAGAAGCACTTTCCTGTTCTGAAGCATTAGTCGAAGCATTCTGGGCCCTGGACGACATTTATTGACCTCCGATGTTGGCGTTTTATCTAAACGCCTTTCCAAAAGCGGCCGTCTCAGGAAACGGCCTAAGCTTACTGTAAGTGCTAGGTTATCTCTGCGCTTTCCAATTATAAGCAATGCATTATACAAAAAATTAATAAAAATGTTACTTCCCTTCTGAAAGCATTTAAAAATCTAAACTCCCTAAAATCCCTCAATAAAACCTTAAAAACCTTTAAATTTCAGAAAATTTATTTTTAATTTTAAGCTGCATTATAATAAACACAACATTAGTATATCAGCCTACAAACAGAACGGCGGGCATGGTCACCGAAAAGCTTTTAAACTAAAATACCAATGCAGTGCAATATTATTTATTAGTTAACCGTTTGGCGTGACCGTAAATACCTAACATTTTAAGCACATTTTTAGAGCATGATTGACCACGCTTCGCAAAGCCGATTGTTATGGCAATTTTTGGGTATTGTTCGCTGCATGATTTGTACTTGTTAAAAGATTATTTTAAATATTATTACCTTTTATAAACGTACGTACACTTTACCCAAATAAAATATGTTCAATGAAGTTTTTAAACGTTTACAAACTTACTGACAAATAATTTTGTACATATACTAATTATTTTCTTACCTTTGGAACGCGAACAACCTTGGAAGGGATCACCTTCCATTCCAGGCTCACATGCACAAGTAGCATGATGGTCAACAACTGAACATATCGCGCCTGATCCGCATGCTTGTATGCAAGGGTTCTTACACTTTTGAGCTACACAAGCAAGAGTTGCCGGACATTCAGCACTTATTGTACATTCAGGTCTACAATTTGGTGCAGCTCCAATGAACCCTGGCTGACAAGTACAAGCTGGTGTCTCACCAGTCTTTACGCATATTGAGTTAGGCCCACAAGGCGATGGTTGACAAGGATCTACCAGAACATCCGGTTGAGCTTAAAAATAAGAAATATTAAATGTATAATATTAAAGGTCTCGCAACCACATGGATCGATTATAAATAATTAGTAATATTTTTTTTTTTACCTGGTGCTGGATAGCAGTAAGTAAAAGGATCACCAGTAAATCCATCATTACATGTACAAATAGGTGAGTGAGTTATAACTTGGCAGCGAGCACCACGTCCGCAAGCGCCGTCACATGGGTCACGGCATCTTCGATCTATGCACGCTAATTGCAGTTTACATTCAGAGCTCACAAGACATTCAGGCCGGCATGAAGGTGGAGAACCGACGTTTCCGACTCGACATGAACATGCCGCGGCACCATTACCGCTCACAGCACACTCGCTGTAGGGACCACATGGTGATGGACTACACGGTGAGGTAGGCTCTGTGATCAAGTCAAAAATATATATTTTTTTATTTTGCATACATATTTGATTTTTTTAGAATAATTTTAAAAAATTTATATTAATAATATATTGTAATAGATGTGCAACCAGCAATAATTGTCATTTTAAGCCTTCTTATAAAAGATCAAGATGCTATTGTTTATTTATATTTAATCATATTGTTTACCCTGTCTAACTATTTCCGAACAGTATGAAAAAGGATCTCCTGAAGTGTGTGGCGGACAAGTGCAGGATGGTACATGATTATTTACGGAGCATGTTGCTCCAGTACCACAGGCTCCAGGACATGGATCAATACATTTTCCGCCTTGGCAAGCACGCGAAGGTGAACACTCGCCATTTGTGGTACACTCTAATCGACAGCCCGAATAAGGGTCACCAAAGTATCCAGGAGCACATGAACATGATCCTGAATCGCATATAGCGTTACTTCCACATGGGGTGGGATTGCAGGGATCTGATTCAACTTTTTGCGTTTCTATAAACAAAATATATAACTGAACATAGATTTCAGATATGAATATATTACATAACTCATTTTATTACAAAATACGATTACATATACAACCTTCTTAAAAAAAATATAAGCTAACCTATAATTTTATTGCACTGTATAAATGGATCTCCCGAGAAACTTGTAGGGCAGCTGCAGATTGGAATATGGTTTTGAACTCTACAGTCTGCTTTGACACCACAGGAGCCTTCACAAGGATTTCTACATTTTTCTGCGATACATGCTTGATGTGACGGGCAATCTGTATTGACTAGACATTCTGGTCGACAATTTGGGGGAGCGCCAACATAGTTTGAAATACAACTACATGATGGATTCCCATTGACTGCTCGACATTCACTATAAGGCCCGCAGGGATTTGGTTGACATGGTTCTAAGGGTTTTTCTATGACACTAAATTGTATTTCTCGACAAGAACTAAATGGATCTCCAGTGGTGCCTGCCGGACAACTACATAGTGGACTGTGATTTATAACTTGGCAATGCGCTCCTAAACCACAGGTACCTCTACATGGATCGGCGCATTTTAGTTTATGACAAGCACGATCAGCTGGGCATTCACTACTAACAGTACATTCAGGACGACAATCAGGTGGAGCGCCTTTATACTCTGGAAGACATTCACACGATGCCAATTCACCATTTTCTCTGCATATACTGTTAGGGCCACAAGGTGATGGTTGGCATGGTCTTATGATTTGCGCTGGTTCATTTTTGTTACATTGCACAAATGGATTGCCTGAATATTCTTTTACACAAGCACAAGTTGGGACATGGTTAACAACTGTACATTCTGCAAAAGTGCCACAGATTCCAGGACAAGGATCTGCACACTTGTTTCTGATACACGCTTTATCAGCCGAACAGTCAGAACTAAGCACGCATTCAGGGCGGCAAGACTCGTATGGATTTCCTTGATAACCTTCTAAACAGGAGCAAGCCCCGGCTCCGTCCTTTTGACTGCATACAGCGTTTGATCCACATGGTGATGGATCACATGGTTTCATAATATTTTCTAAAACGAATAAAAATGAGACATATAATTAAAGCAGTTATTAAATTTATTTTGGACTAATAATACTTTTTTTACATCTAATATTTACCTTCTAATGGAACACATTGTAAGAAAGGATTTCCAGTGTATTTCTCTCTACAAATACAAGACACTGTATGGCTCACAATAATACAGTCCGAGTTAATACCACAAGATCCTGGACATGGATCGATACATTTATTTCGAACGCAAGCTTGGTTTGATGGGCAATCTGGATTTATTACACATTCTGGTCTGCAGTTTGGTGGTTGTCCAATATAATCATCTGCACATCTACAATTTGCTTTTCCATTCCTTTCTATACATTGTGCATTTGGACCGCAAGGAGATGGATTACAAGCATCTGTATGTTCCGGAATTGAGGATACAATATCATGACAGCTCTTGAAAGGATCTCCTGTTTGTAACGGATTGCAACTGCATATCGGACTATGATTAATTACTTCGCAGCGGGCTGATATGCCGCAAGAATTGATGCATGGATTGATACATTTACGATTCACACACGCTTTAGTTGAAGGACATTCAGAACTAACTATGCATTCCGGTCTACACGCCGGTGGAGCACCTTGAAAACCTTCCACACAAGCACAAACTGCAGTATTGTCGGTCGTTCTACAAATACTATTAGGTCCACACGGTGATGGATGGCATGGATCTAAAGGAGTTGCCACTTTTTCCATAGGTTGGCAATGTGTGAACGGATTACCAGTGTAGTCTGCAATACACGAACAACTGGGTATATGATTTATTACATCGCACTTAGCATTTTGTCCACATACACCTGGGCAGGGATCTTGGCATTTATTTCTAAAACAAGCTTTATCTCTGGGACATTCTTGACTGCCAGTACATTCAGGTCTACAAGATTCGTAGGGATTACCTCGGTAGTCAGGTAAACAAGTACAAAAACCGTTATTACACTGAGCATTTGGCCCACATGGAGATGGTGTACAAGGATCCGATGGTGTGGGAGTTGTTAGCACTACAATAGATAAATTAGATTAAAAATTATTTAAAAAATATTACTGAAATAGCTATCTAAAAATATGAAATAAATACCTTCACTGCTTAATAAGCATCTGGCAAAAGGATCACCAGTAAAACCTTCATTGCATACGCAAACGGCTACATGATTAAGAACGTGGCAATTAGCCTCAATACCACATGATCCTGGGCAAGGGTCTTCACATTTTTGTCTGACACAAGCTAATGAAGCTGGACACTCAGAATTTATGGTACATTCTGGTCGACAAGATGGCGGAGATCCTACATAGCCTGATAAACATGAACATGCTGGTCCACTTGTTAAAAGTTGACAACGTGAGTGCGGGCCACAAGGCGATGGATTACATGAAGGAGGCCGCTCTGTCGTTGGTGGGATTGCTATAAAATAAAATAATTGTTTTAAATATTAAATTAAATGACATTTAAAATCTCTACTTGTAAATAATTTTTTATAATGTATTTTTAAACATTTAAACTTACTATAACATTGCGTAAATGGATCTCCTGTCATTCCAATTGGACAAGTACAGATAGGGTTATGACTTTTTACAAGACAATGAGCTCTTAGACCACATGTATTTGGACAAGGATCATCACATTTTTGATTAATACACGCTTTTGAGGTATCACATTCGCTATTAACAACGCATTGAGGTCGACAGGACGGCGGCGAACCTACATAGCTTGGAAGGCAAGAGCATACCGCCTGCATATTAACTTGTCTACATTGACTATTAGGTCCGCAAGGACTAGGTTCGCATGGATTACGTACTGGAATAGCTGTAATAAATAGGAATAAAATGAATTAATTAACTAGGTATATACATTTATTTAGTTTAAATATATATAAAAATATATACATACGCTCTAAAAGTATTTCCCTGCATTGGAAAAATGGATCTCCTGTGTATCCATCAGGACATGAACAAACGGGTACATGTTTTTCTACTATACATTGCGCTAATTGTCCACACGTTCTTGGACAGGGATCAATACACTTAAATCTTGTACATGCCAAGTTATATGCACATTCGTCATTACTTTCACATTCTCTTCTACAACCTTGAGGACTGTAAGGATCACCTTCGTAGCCCTCAGAACAGAAACAGGCACCAGCACCATTATACTCTCTGCATTCAGCACTTGGGCCACATGGAGATGGAGTGCATGGACTTGATGTTGGAGTCATCTCCGTCGCTAGAAGAAATAATCACTTATAAAAACAGAAATTGAATGTAACGAACATTATTTTAACCTTCGTTCTCTAAAATATCCACATATTTAATAGTTACCATGTGCCAAATTTTAAATACAATATTACAAATAATAATTTATTATATAAACTCTTAACAAAAGTTCCTTAAGCTTTGTTTTGTCTATAAATAATTATATTATATATAATGTAGTCATGTCAAGATATACGAGTACATTATGACATTACCGAATTGCATTTGCATTTGGATAAACTTTGAAAAAATATTTATTGAACAGTATAAATCCAATTTTATATTCTATCTATAAATTGGTATAGACTTATTTCAAAAAAAAACATGTTTTCTTAACTTACACGAGATAACTATTTGAGAACATATTTTAGCGGCATCTCCAGTAAAACCTTGTTGACATGTGCACATTGGTTTGTGATTAACGGTTAAACATAGTGCATTTAAGCCGCACGCTCCTTGGCAAGGATCCTTGCAGCGCTCATTCATACAAGCAGTGTTACTAGGACATTCAGCGTCAATAGTGCATTCGGGTCTGCAGTTTGGTACTCTACCGATATAGTTTAATAAACAAGAGCACGCAGCTTGATCTCCAATCACACGACATTCTGAGTTCGGTCCACAAGGTGATGGTACACATGGATTGGATGGCGCTATCCCTTTAATTGGTGTTAAATTAATTTATTACTCTAAACCATATAATAATATTCTTATATAATATTTTTGAGAAAATATGGAAACAAAACCAATGTTTATATTGGTGTTTATTTGAGTACAGCAATAATTAAAGTAAATGGTCAATATTATTTAACTAAATACTCACTCTCTTCAGGTATGCATTTGGTAAAAGGGTCACCAGTGAAACCAGATGTACAACTACAAATTGGATTGTGTGTGACTACCTGACATCTTGCATTGATACCGCAAGTATTAGGACATGGGTCAACGCACTTTTTACTAACACATGCTTTATCTTGCGGGCATTCAGAACTAACAATGCATTCTGGTCGGCATGATGGTGGTGTTCCTATATAACTACTTTCGCAAGTGCAAACACTATGGCCATTCACTGCCCGGCACAAGCTATTGGGACCGCATGGAGAGGGTTGACAAGGATCTAGTTGCGGCTCTTTGAGATCCGGTATAACTAAAAAAAATATTTATATACATTTGCATTTACACGTTAAACAAAATTCCAACCCAGCTACCCTAACTTATGTCAATATAAAAATTCTCATTGTCTACTTCCTGAATATACACGTCTACAATTTTTTTTCACACATTAACCGATTTTTAACTATTTATTTTATTAAAAGTTTTTGTTTTTTAATTAAATAAAGGAACAATAAACTACACTTACTCTCTAATTCACATTTGGTAAGTGGATTTCCAGTATATTCAGAGAGACAAGTACATGTTGGAGCATGGTTGACCGTTCTACATTCTGCATTAATACCACAAGCTCCTGGACAAGGATCTTTGCATCTGTTGTTTGAACAAGCCTTATTGCGGTCACAGTCTGAATTTGAAACACATTCCGGTCGACATCCTGTATATGGATCTCCAAAATATTCAGGTAAGCACGAACACGAACCAACCCCGTTCCGTTCTTTACACTGTGCATTTGCACCGCAAGGTGATGGATGACATGGATTGGGCGGTGGTTCTGAAACATCTGTTATAAAAAATATATATTTTAATACTTATTATAAAATTATTGATAGCGTTAAGCACACATCTGTAGAATTGACTTACGCTCAATAAATGAACATCCACTAAAAGGATCGCCAGTATAACCCGGTAAACAATTACATAATGCTACATGATTGGCTACAGAACAATCAGCGTTAAAGCCGCATGAGCCTGGGCAAGGATCTACACATTTTTCGTTTTGACATGCAAAATTACCCGGGCATTCGGCGTTGATAGAACATTCGGGTCTACAATTAGGTGCGATACCAATATAATTTGGCAAGCATGAACATGCAGGCGCTTCTCCAACTACCTTACATTGAGAATATGGACCACATGGTGATGGTATGCATGGGTTTCCTTTAGGTCCCGTAAAGATAGATTCTAAGAAAGAAAGTAAACATACATTAAGAAAAAAAAGAAACAGATACAAAAGACAAAAGGATAAAGATTTGATTGAAAGGTATTCAGAAAGAACTAAGTAAAGATCATGCAAAGCTTAATCTATAAAAAAACTTTTGGGTAATAATTAATAATAAAATTAAAACATGTTTTATTTCTTTATTATTGGCCATTATCACGCGCAAATTATTCTTACTTTGCTCGAATTGGCAAACAACGAAGGGATCACCAGTAAAACCAGCTTTACATGTACAAATAGGATTATGGTTTATAGTTTGACATCTTGCGTTGACACCACATGTACCAGGACATGGATCTCTACATTTTTGTTTTATACACGCTTCGTGTTGCGGACAATCGGTACTTATAACGCATTCCGGTCTGCATGCTGGCGGAGATCCTATATATCCTTCCTGACAAGAACACACTCCATGTCCGTCTAACTCTTTACATTGGCTATATGGACCACATGGTGATGGTAAACACGGATTGATATCTTGTAGAATTGCTAAAATAAAAAATGTATTAACTACCAAGAAACACCTTTTAATCTTGGATAAAAAAAGTAGAGAAACACTAACGTTTTCTTTGAGGATGACATGAGACCATTGGATTTCCTTCATATCCTTCGATGCACTGACAAATTGGAGCGTGATGCGCTACACTACATAAGGCATTCATTCCACACGCTCCTTGACAAGGATCAACACATTTATTATTTGAGCAAGATTTATCTGAAGTGCAATCATTATTGGTAACGCATTCAGGTCTACAGCCCAGGTATGGATCGCCAAAATATCCAGGCAAACAAGTACACGCGCCAGCGTTATTTCGTTCAGTGCATTTTGAATTTGGACCACAAGGAGATAAAGTGCATGGATTTATTTCTTCTTCACTCGGTACTGTCACTGTGCAAATTAAATAGCATAAATGGTAACGAAGGTAAAGTAACCTTTATATAACGTTTGCAATGCATTGTTATGCAAATACTAACCAATAAAGTAGCAGCCACTAAATGGATCACCGGTATAGCTTTCACGACAATGACAAACTGCTTTGTGCGCAATAACAATACAATTGGCATTGGAACCACAGGACCCATCACAAGGGCTCACACATTTGTCTCGCACGCATGCAAGATTACTGGGACAATCTTCATCATAAATACATTCTGGACGACAATTTGGTGAACGACCTATATATCCAGCTTGACAAGAACATGCTGGTGTCTCTCCTACTACGCGGCAATGAGAATTTGGTCCACAAGGATTTGGTATACATGAATTGACAGAGGGTTTGGGCTCCGGTCCTAGAATTTTAAATAATTTGAAATAACTCTGGCTACATTTAGAAATACTGTTTAACGATAGGGTATAGTATATCTCTAATGGAGTTAATGTTTAAAACTTACTTTTATTATAAGCACAATTTACGAAAGGATCACCAACATAATTTGTAGGACAGCTACATAAGGCATTATGGTTTACAACTGTACATTTAGCATTATTGCCGCAAACTCCAATGCATGGATCTGTACACTTTAAATTAATACAAGCCATATTTGGCATACAGTCACTGCTAACCATGCATTCAGGACGACAATTAGGAGGGGCACCAAAGTATTTTTCCTGGCATGAGCAAATAGCGTGACCATTGTTAGCGCGACAAATACTATAGGGACCACAAGGTGACGGAAGACATGGATCGGCTTGCGTTTCGATTAAACCTAGAATTTAAAAAATAAATAGTTTTATTGCATTACATTTTGTTATAAAATTCTTTGCGATTAAACATTTATAGGACCCGCTGCAATATTTTAATAATATTTTTTGTTTTTTTCTTACTTAAGTGGCAGAAGGTAAATGGATTTCCTTCATATCCGAGTATGCAAGCACAAGTTGGAGCATGATTATGGACGCGACATTCAGCGTTCATACCGCAAACTCCTGGACATGGATCTTTGCATTTATTATTAACACATGCCTTTTCTTTTGAACAATCCGAATTTAATACGCACTCAGGCCGACATTCGATATTTGGATCACCATAATAATCTGGGATACAAGAACATGAGCCAATACCATGTCTTTCTTTACAGATAGCATTTACTCCACAAGGTGACTGAGAACACGGATTTTCTATCTGTGGTTCAATAGCTGTAAATTAATATAATGATTGTAATAACTAACATTTATTACATTTCATTAGTAAATGTAAGCGTACACGCTTTTATAAAATATAGGGACAGTTTAGTACGTATGAGCCGGTTAGTACAAATTTCATAAGTAAATTGAACAGAGTGAAAAATTGCACTAATAAAAAGTAAAGTACATTATTGTTTGCATATATATTACGTTCACAACGTTATAATTCACGTTTCATAGTAAATTTAAAAACGGGAGGTCAGAAATACTATTGTAAAAGTACTTACTAAGAACGAATGAACACCCAGAGAAAGGATCACCTGTATAACCTTTGTCACAAGTACAGATTGGAATATGTTTAACTACTGTACATATAGCGTGAAAACCACAAGAACCCGGGCAAGGATCTGAACATTTTTCAGAAATGCATGCTAGGTTTCCTGGACATTCAAAACTCATACTGCATTCGGGTCTACAGTTAGGTGGGCGTCCGATGTAATTATCTAGACAAGAACAAGCTGGAACTCCATTTATATCATTGCATTGTGAATTAGGACCGCATGGATTTGGTAAGCAATTATTTATCGGTGTCATTTGTTCTGAAAATATTTTTATATCCATAATAGTTGTATAAATTACAAAAAATAATTTACACTTAATATTTAATAATAAACTTACTGTCCTCTACAACACATCTTACAAACGGATCTCCCGTATAGTCGCTAGAACAGCTGCAGATAGGATTGTGATTTATAACTTGGCATTGTGCGTTAATTCCACATGTACCAGGACAAGGGTCTTGACATTTATTATTTATGCACGCTTTATTAGGTCGACAATCTGTACTAACGATACATTCAGGTCGACAATTTGGCGGGGAACCGATACATATATCGAGGCATGTACAAACCGCATGATTATTAAACGTACGACATTTACTGTAAGGGCCACACGGTGAAGGGTGGCACGGGTCGATTGGTTCTGAAGAAGCTGCATAGTGAAGAAGATAAAGATTGAACATAGTATGAAACAGAATTTTAAGAAATAATGAAAGAGAGAGAGAGAAAAAGGCTTACTTATAATAGGTACACATGCATGAAGAGGGTTGCCAGAATATCCATTTAAGCAGAAACATGACGGTGCATGATTCGTGACTCTACATTCTGTGTTTTTGCCGCAAGTACCAATACATGGATCTACACATTTATTATTGAAGCAAGTTTTGTCACTAGAACAATCTGTATTCATTACACATTCTGGTCTACATCCTTGGTAAGGATCTCCATAGAAGTCATTTATACAAGTACACGAAATAGCACCGTTTCTTTCTCTACAAAGGGCATTAGATCCACAAGGGGATGGATGGCAAGGTTGTTGGGAAACATCTTTAGTAGCTGAAATGTGTATATAATGTACATAACATATATTTTTCCTTTTATAATTACATGCAGGAAATTCAATCTACCATGCAATACGTGTGTATAAAAAATATTGAAAGTACTTACTTTCTAGTGGATTGCAACCCGAAAATGGATCACCTGAGTAGCCGTCATCACACGAACAAATAGGTTGATGATTTTGAACAACACATCGAGCATTAAAACCACATGATCCAACACAGGGATTAACACAAGTGCCGCCTAAACAAGCTAGAGCTAGTGGACAATCTTGATTGATGAGACACTGTGGTCGGCAGGTTGGGGGAGCACCTAAAGTGCCAGGTTCACATGCACACACTGCCCGTCCTACTTCATTTCTACAAGTGGAATGTGGTCCACACGGGGAAGGCAAGCAGGCATTAGGTGCTGGCGGTGCGACACCTAAATGTAATAATAACAATAATTAATAATAATGAAATCACAAAAAAAATATTCAAACCAAGATGGTCTAGTCACTTTAAGTGAGAATTGAAATACATATACATAACACATGCTTACACGATCAGGGTCATTATATCTTTGGAAAACTTTATGTAACTCTTACAATTAAATCATGAAATTATCTTAAGATCTTACTTTTCTTATAACATCTTATGAAAGGGTCGCCTTCTGGAACATTATCAGGACAGACACAAATGGGGTTATGACCCACCACATGGCAAATTGCATCTAGACCACAACTATGAATACAGGGATCTTTGCACTTCTGGTTTATGCAAGCTCTGTTTGAAGGACAGTCGGAGTTAACAGAACATTCTGGCCGGCATGTTGGAGGAGAACCACGGTAGCCTTCGCGGCAGGAGCACGATGCACGGTCACTTACTACGTGACACTCACTATTTGAACCACATGGTGAAGGATCACAGGGATCGTTGCGAGATGCTAAAATCAAATTAGGAAAAAATATATATACCTCGTAATCGACTGTGTTCATTATAAATGAAAAATATTTTTCGCGTAGTATTGAAAAACTAAAAGTAGATTAACTTACGTGGAGTATGTTTATGACGGCAAGATGAAAATGGGTCGCCTTCATATCCGGTAAAGCAGGTACAAATAGGAATATGGTTTTTAACAACACATTCAGAGTTCACTCCGCACAAATCTTTACACGGATCTCGGCAATGATTTGATAAACAAGATAAATGATTGGGACAATCTGAATTGACGATACATTCAGGTCTACAGCCACCTGCGTAGGGATTTCCAATGTTTGGTGGGATGCAAGAACAACGTGCAGCATTGTTTATGACGGTACATATGGTGTTTTCACCGCAAGGTGTTGGGTTACATAAATTAGTAGATTCGTTTCTTGATGCTGCGATACATCCGATAAAGGCGTCCCCTTTGTATCCCTCCACGCAACTGCACAGCGGTGTATGGTTAACAACATTACATATTGCATTATATCCACAAGCACCTATACATGGATCTGAACATTTTTCATTTATGCAAGCTTGATTTGATGGACACTCCTGGCTTATAATGCACTCTGGCCTACAGTAAGGTGGTGAACCAGAATAATCAGGTTGGCATGAACAAACTGGGTGGTTTGATTTTACTTCACAGACTGAATTAGGCCCACATGGTGATGGTAGACATGGATTATTTTCATCTGGCTGGTTTTCTACAAAAGCTGTACATACTACGAACGGATCTCCAGTTTCTCCAGGTTTGCAGCTACATAACGGGTTATGATTAACGACGACACAATTTGCACCGACACCACAACTGCCAAGGCAAGGGTTTACACATATTTGGTTGACACATGTTTCACTTTGTGGGCAATCTGAATTGCTAACACATTTAGGTTGACACATTGGTGGAACGCCTCTAAAGCCTGGTAAGCAGGAGCATAGAGCTGTTCCCATTGACGATAAGAGACAACGACTAAAAGGTCCACAAGGTGACGGGTCGCACATAGATAATGTTGGCTGGTTCTGATGCTCCACTTGGCATCTTATGTAGGGGTCACCAGTATGGCCCGGACCACAATAACAAATAGCATGATGGTTAACAGTATTACACAATGCACCTAATCCACACACATCCGTACAAGGATTGTCGCATTTATTATTTATACATGATAGTTTAGAAGAACAGTCACTATTAAGTACACATTCAGGTTTGCAAGAAAGATAGGGATTTCCGTAAAAGCCAGGTAAGCATTGACAAGTAAGGGCTTTGTTTAATTCTTGGCATACAGCGTTAGGTCCACATCTGATGTTGTCGCATGTTTCTGCAGGAATAGCTAAAAATGAAAATTCAATAAAAAATATATATTTTTAAAAATATTTGATATTACTATATTTCCGAATTTATAGTCAAACTTACTTTGTGTTGCTAGTTTGCACTGTTCATATGGGTTTCCTTCGAAACCGCTTTTGCAATGACAAATTGGATCATGATGATAAACAATGCAATCTGCGTTTACCCCACAAGATCCTAGGCAGGGATCAACGCATTTATTTTTCAGGCAAAATTTGTCAAAAGAACAATCTGAGTTTAAAACACATTCTGGACGGCATATCGGGTTATTAATAGCATTAGAACCCATACAAACATTACAAACAGCAAATTTGTCTCCATATGCATCACACAGCGAATTTGGATCACAAGGGCTGGGTGAACAGGGTTGAAGAGTAGTGTTATCTGCCGTAATTATAATAGCTGAAATAAATACATATTGTTTAGGTATAAACTAGCTATTTATAAAAACTAAAAATTTGAATTACTTTACTCACGTCTATATATACATTGAATTTGCGGATCACCCATATAGCCGTCTGGGCATACACATGAAACGGTATGATCTGAACACAAGCAAATGGCATTTATTCCACAAATATTTTGTTGAGAACAAGGATCCTTACATTTTCGGTTAATACAAGCTTCATTTGGTGAACATTCTGAATTCATAAGACATTCCGGCTTACATTCTTTAATAGGATCACCATAGAAATCAGGTGGACAGGAGCACAAAGCTTTTTCTCCAACATCTTGACAAATGGCATTAATACCGCATTGTACCTTGCTACATGGTTTATTGCTCTTAAGTTCTTGAGGCGGCAGACAACAAAGCAGAGGGTTCCCAATAAATCCATTTTCACAAATACAAACAGGATTATGTGTCTCCACATGACATTTTGCATTAAGCCCGCAAACACCCGGACAAGGATCACGACAAGCATAACCAATACAAGCTTTATCATAAGAGCATTCATCATCTATTTCACATTCTCGGGAATAGCAACCTTCTTCGCTGTAAGGATCACCGGTACTACCCTCTCTACATGTACACAAAGGCTGACGGTCATAATTAATATTGCAAATAGCTTGAGGACCGCAAGGACTTGGCTCACATGGACTTCTTTGAGGTTGACATCCAATATAGGGGTCTCCGCTAAACCCAGTTTTACAGAAGCACATTTCTCGATTGCTACTAACATAACAATCTGCATTTTCGCCACAATTGCCTGGTTGGCATAATATGGGAGGTGGCAAATAAGTGTGATGTTCGCATGATTTAAAGGGGTTGCCTTTCATGTTTTCTGGGCAGTAGCAAGATGGCGTTCGGTTAGGATCACATCGGGCTCCTAAACCACAAGGGTTAGGTTCACATGGATTACGCACTTCAATACATCCGCGAACTGTGTTCGGACTTTCAACGTAACCTTGTAAACACGTACATTTTGAAAATCCATTTGATAATATTGTACATTGTGTATTGGGTCCACAAGGCGATGGTTGACAAGGATTATTAGGTAACCGGCAAGGTTGTTGTGGTGGATTTCCTTCATAATTTGGTAGGCAGAAACAAGCAGGCTTATTGTCAATAACTCTACATCCAGTAAATGGTCCACAAGGGTTCGGACTACATTCATTTCCTTCCGGGACTGAAATATTAAAAAGTATTTAACTCTATAAATAAAGCCTTTAGATCTACCTATTTTGTTTGAAATAATCAAGATGATGATTGAACAAGTACTGAAGAAATTAAAATTAAATTTTATTTTACTTTTGCTTAAATAATTGAAAAAATATTTATACTTACTGCAATTCTTAAATGGATTGCCCGTTAAGCCCTTAGGGCAGAAACAAATAGGATTACCATTATCTATTTCACATAACGCATTTAGACCACATGGATTTGGAATGCATGGATTTGTTGGAGGCTCACAGCTTGTTAATGGATTACCATTATAACCTAACAAGCATTTACAGGAAGCCTCGTGATTTGTAACGTCACACACTGCATTGATTCCACATCTGCACGGCGATTCACATTTTCCGTTAATACAGGCCTCAGAGCTAGCGCATTCGTTGTCCGATCGGCAACCTTGAACTAAAATTTAACAAAATGTTAAACTTCCATTCGACGAAGATATGGTTTATTTATATTTTTAAATATAATATTTACCTTGGAAACATTCTAAAAAGGCGTTTCCGGTGAATCCAGCAAAGCACTTGCACTGTATGCCATGATTCGCTGGGAAACACTCTGCATTATCTCCGCATTTGTTAATAGCACATGGGTTTATACAAACTCTGTTCAATCTATCACATAATAATTCTGGGGGACAGTCTTCATTATACTGACACACAGAATGAGAGTCGATAACTGCAACAACATTATTAATATAGATTTATCATAAATGTTACGTAAATTAAGATTTGTAAATAAACTTACCAGGTACACAGCCCACATATCCGTTTCCTTGGTATCCTTCTGCGCAGCTACAATCGGAGCCGTGGTTCGTGTTTATACAAACTGCGTTTTGTGCACATGGGTTGTGAATTGCACATGGGTGTTGACATGCATTATTTATACAAGCCTCAGTCAATTGACAATCTTCATTGCTAGTGCAACCAGCTGGGTAAAGGTTAAGTTGCATGTATTATACATATATTTATAAGTGCGATCGAAGGGTATTATAAATCTTCTACAAAGAATTAAAGGCCACAACAACATAACTTTAAGTATACATATAAGAAAGCTAGTGTTCAAATAAAGAAATGTACAGATACATTTTTCTCATTTTCTTATTTCATATTAAAAAATATCTCTTTTATTCCATATAATTTAAAAACAAAGTTTCTCGTTTATAACTTCTTACATTAAAAAAATAATAAGTGAGATAGTCCTCGACTTACATTTTTAAACTATTATTTTATAAAAAGAATTGATAAAATTTCTAGTAAAAAATATTTTAAATTAAGAACAATTACCCATATAAATAATAAATATATCTTTATAACTTAATTAATTTCACATCTTGTAAACATTATCATGAACCGAATAAATGTTCAAGACGCTAATGAAATTTAAGATAATCGAATTAGTCGATGGCTTGCCGCACTCTATTATTTTTATTAATTTCAAATTGGATAATATTCGTTTAGTTTTTTATATTGGTTTTAAACCTTAATATTATATTAAAATTAATTACAATTATAATTATTTATATTATACATTATGCTTATTTATATTATACAAATATTTTATACTTACATTTATATTATTATTTTTAAGAGTGCAGTTTTATTAGTAAAATCTTAAATATTTATTTTAACAGGCTTTAAATTATAGTCATTAATTTGTTAATATGATAAGCTTACATTTTTTAGGTGAACATTTAGAAGCCGGGTCTCCCTCGTATCCAGATGGACATGAACACATTGGTCTCTGTTTGACCGGTTGACATTTAGCATCTACACCGCACACATTGTCAAATTCACAAGGATTTTGACATAGTCCCATAAAACAGGCTTCGGTATCTATACAGTCCCGATCAGAATGACAAGGTTCTGGTGCCTTAGGTGTTCCAGGTGATTCTATTTTATATTAGAAATTAGTATGTTACAATGAAGATTTAATTTTTTTGTCGTCGATATATACAAGGGAAATGTTAAAATTTATACACATAAATAGTACAATTTGTCCGATAAAACAGCCCTAATAAAACCTTAAAATATTTTCACTTATCTAGAATATTCCTTTGTATCGATAGAATGGTATAGATATATTACAATTAATTAAAAGAATTTACAAATTATTTATACAAACACTACTTTCATACCTTTGTTACAGTTTTCGTCAGCATCATCAAAGCACACACAAACAGCGTCATGGTTGATAACTTTACAGGAAGCATTTTTTGTACATGGCTGTCGTACTTCACATGGATTCTGGCAGTCTCCATTAAAGCAGGATTTATTCGTTGAACAATGTTCATTTGAAAAACATTGTTTATAAGTATTAGAGTCAGTACTATATGTTGCTGTCTCTGTCGAGTTCAAGTCAAAATAAGGTGTAGAATCTGTCCAAGCAGAAATATCTACATCTTTCCTTCGAGAAGATAAATTATCTAGAGACGTGCTTGAATGAATAGGCGTCGTTGAATATCTCTCACGGTTAATATCAGTGTACATTTGAGTTTGTTTTCTGTCTACATTCAGTGTGGAAGTTGATAAATCGATCGTTTCGAAAGTTTGTAATTGAGGTATATTAGTAGCTTCAGTATCATTATTTACTTCAGAAAGAGGGGTTGTAATTTTAGAAAGTCCTATTTCGGTCGTATAAGTTGATATTTGATCAAACGTTATTTTTGTTACATTTAAGTCAGGATTTAGTGTCGATACAGACTCACCTCCGGAAGTAGAAAATTCTGTGGTTACCCTTTCGTTATTGTTGAAAACAGCTTTATTTTTATCATTATATTGACTAGTAGATGTTACGAGGTCTATATTTGGCGTTTTCAAGTCATTCTTTTCCAAGTGTTTTGTTGTTTTTGTGTTTTGAGATTCTGATGCTAAAGTGTTTATATCTAATGTTAAAAATTGTTTAGCTATTATATTCATTGTGGAAATGTAATTATTATCCCATGCTTGAGGTGTCGTTTTAACATATTGTTCCTGTGTATTGTACATACTAGTTTGAAGTATATCGCCTGATGTGGAAAATTGTGTACTTGTTTTGTCAGATTTTAATTTACTGTCCAAGATTATGTTAGGGTCGGTTGAACTAACATGTTCCTCTATTTTTAATGCATTCGTATCTAATGTGGGCACTATATCGTTTATATTTGTTGTGATTTCAACATTATTTTTTCCCGGTGAATATGTTGGTTGACCTGTAGTTTCAGGTTTGATTTTATCAATTTGGGCCTCCGTATTTGTTGTTACTTGTCCAAATGCAGCACTTACTGTGGCAATTTTTGTACTTGTTTGATCAGTTGTTTTTTCAATGTCGTCTTCGTGTTGAATAACTGTCGTTATTGGGTTAATTTTCGATGTAGTTATATTAATGATGTCCTCCAAATAATAAGTAGTCGTTTCAATTTCATCGTTAAATGTAGAAAATTGTTTGCCATTGGTTATTTTAGTGTTACTTTCTTGTGATGAAAGTTCTTTTTTTGGTGTAGTTGATTCAATTTGTTCTTTCGATTTGTATGAATTTGTATAAAAGTCATCGGCTAACGTAGTTGACATGATATGAAATGTAGTCTGATCACTTTTTCGCGATGGATATGTTTGAGATTTCGTATCAAATTTCATTTTATCAATTTGGGCCTCCGTATTTGTTGTACCTTGTTCAAATACATCACTTACTGTGGCAGTTTGTATACTTGTTTTTCCAATCTCGTCTTCGTGTTGAAGAACTGTTGTTATTGGTTTATTTTTCGATATAGTTGTATTCATGATTTCCTCCATATAATAAGTAGTGGTTTCAATTTCATCGTTAAATGTAGAAGATTGCTTGCCGTTGGTTATTTCAGTGTTATTTTCTTGTGACAAAAACCCGATACCTGATGTTGTTGAATCGAATTGTTCTTCCCTTTTATATGAATTTGTATAATATTCATTACCTAACGTGGTTGATATAATATGAGATGTCGTTTGATCATCACTTTTTCGCGGTGGATATGTTTGAGATTTTGTATCGAGTTTAGATTTATTAATTTGGTCCTCCGTATTTGTTTTACCTTGTTCAGGTACATCACTTACTGTGGCAGTTTGTATACTTGTTTTATCAATTGTTTTTATTAAATCGTTTTCATGTTGAAGAATTGTTGTCATTGGTTTATTTTTAGATGTAATTGTATTAATTCTGTCTTTAAAATAATAAGTAGTGGTTTCAATTTCATCGTTAAATGTAGAAGATTGTTTTCCGTTGGTTATTTTAGTGTTATTGTCTTGTGACAAAAACCCTATACCTGATGTTATTGAATCGAATTGTTCTTCCGTTTTGTATGCATTTGTATAATATTCATTACCTAACGTAGTTGACATGTTATGAGATGTCGTTTGATCATTATTTTTTCGCGGTGTATATGTTTGAGATGTTGTATCGAGTTTAGATTTATTAATTTGGGCCTCCGTATTTGTTGTACCTTGTTCAGGTACATCACTTACTGTGGCAGTTTGTATACTTGTTTTATCAGTTGTTTTCTTAATATTATCATTTTGAAGAATTATTGTCATTGGTTTATTTTTCGATGTAGTTGTCTTAATTTTGTCTTCAAAATAATAAGTAGTGGTTTCAATTTCATCGTTAAATGTAATTGATTGTTTAGCGTTGGTTACTTTAGAGTTATTTTCTTGTGACAAAAACCCTATATCCCGTGTTGTTGAATCAAATTCTTCTTCCGTTTTGTACGAATTCGTATAAAAGATTTCGCTTAACGTAGTAGACATGATGTGCGATTCCGTTTGTTCATTATTTTTTTCATATTTTTCAGATTTTGAATCAAGTTTAATTGGTGTGACAGATTGTATGTTATTTTTGTCAGTGGTTGTTTGACTGTCACTTTCATGTTGAAGATGAAATGTAGTAGGTTTAGAATTCATTTTAGTTGTAACAATGATATTCTTAGTATTATATGTACTTGTTTCAATTTGTTCACTAAATGTCTGTTTATCAAATGATATTACTGTTTTATTTTGTTGAGGCAACGCTATTTCAGATGTACTTGAAGATTGATATTCTTTGGTATTAACAGTGTTTGTATAAAATTCGTCACTTATTGTTGTAGATTTTATATCTGAAGTTTTAGTTGCGGTTTTGTTATTTGTCTGAAGTAGATTAACTATTTCAGGCTTGGATTCAGTTTTGGATATTTGTGCCTCCATATTATAAGTCACTTTGTCAAATACATCGGTTGGTGTGATAGAATGTACACTAGTTATATCAGTTGTTATGCTATGGTCCTTATATGAAACATATGTTGTTATAGGTTTATCTGTAAACTCAGTTATATCAAAGTTGTTTTCTGCTGTGTATATATTTTTTATATTTTTATCACCAAAATTTGACTTTTGCCTTTCAGTTGTTTTTTTATATTTATCGTCTTGTGATAAACTTAAAATTTCAGATTCAGTTGAATCAAGAATTTTCCCCGTATTTGAGTCAAAGTAATCAGCAACTGTGGTATATTTTAAATTAAATCTATTAGTTGTCATGCCAGTATTGTTTTCCGATGGATATGAAGCTATAGTTTTAGAGTCAGTTATGACTTCGGTAATTTCATCAGTTGTTATTTTATATTTATCTTCTGGTGACAAACTTAATATTTCAGTTTCAGTGGAACCAAGGATTTCCTCCGTGTTTAGATCAAAGTTATCAGCAATTGTGGTAGACTCTATATTAGATGTATTCGTTTTCATTTCATTATCGTTTTCTGGTGTATATGAAGCGTCTGTTTTAGAGTTAAATATGGGTTTGGAATTTTCGTCATTTGTAATTTTATATTTATCTTCTGGTGGCACACTTGATATTTCAGGTGCAGTTGAACCAAGAATCTCCTCCGTGTTTAGATCAAAATTATCAGCAATTGTGGTAGACTTTTTATTAAATCGATTCATTGTCATTTTATTATTGTGTCCTGGTGTATATGAAGCGTCTGTTTTAGAGTTAAATATGGATTTGGAATTTTCGCCAGTTGTTATGTTATATTTATCTTCTGGTGACAAACTTTTTGTTTCAGGTTCAGTTGAACCAAGAATCTCATCCGTGTTTACGTCAAAGTTATCAGCAATTGTGGTAAACTCGATATTAAATCTATTAGTTGTCATTTCATTATTGTGTCCTGGTGTATATGAAGCATCTGTTTTAGAGTTAAATATGGATTTGGAATTTTCATCAGTTGTTATTTTATATTTATCTTCTGGTGACAAACTTGTTGTTTCAGGTTCAGTTAAACCAAGAATCTCATCCGTGTTTACGTCAAAAATATCAGAAATTGTGGTAGACTCTATATTAAGTCTATTAGTTGTCATTTCATTATTGTGTCCTTGTGTATATGAAGCGTCTGTTTTAGAGTTAAATATGAATTTGGAATTTTCGTCAGTTGTTATTTTATATTTATCTTCTGGTGACAAACTTGTTGTTTCAGGTTCAGTTGAACTAAGAATCTCATCCGTGTTTACGTCAAAGTTATCAGAAATTGTGGTGGACTTTATATTAAGTCTATTAGTTGTCATTTCATTATTGTGTCCTTGTGTATATGAAGCGTCTGTTTTAGAGTTAAATATGAATTTGGAATTTTCGTCAGTTGTTATTTTATATTTATCTTCTGGTGACAAACTTGTTGTTTCAGGTTCAGTTGAACTAAGAATCTCATCCGTGTTTACGTCAAAGTTATCAGAAATTGTGGTGGACTTTATATTAAATCTATTAGTTGTCATTTCATTATTGTGTCCTTGTGTATATGAAGCGTCTGTTTTAGAGTTAAATATGAATTTGGAATTTTCGTCAGTTGTTATTTTATATTTATCTTCTGGTGACAAACTTGTTGTTTCAGGTTCAGTTGAACTAAGAATCTCATCCGTGTTTACGTCAAAGTTATCAGAAATTGTGGTGGACTTTATATTAAATCTATTAGTTGTAATATAATTATTATTTTCTGATGGATATAAAGCTTCAGTTTTCGAGTCAGTTATGGCTTTGGGTATTTCTGCTTCCATTTTATACGTATTTGTAACAAATACATCACTAGTTATTATTTTACCTTCGCCTTTATGTTCAAGATATTTTGTTATGGGCTGATTTTTAAATGTACTTACACTAATGCTATCCTCGATATTTTGAGTCTTTGTTTCAATCTCATCACTAAATGTAGAAGGTTGTATATCAATGTTGATATCATTGCTATTCTTTTCTTGTGGTGACGATGTTATTTTAGGCGTAGTTGTACTAAGATATTCCTTTGTATTGGATATGTTTAATTCCAATGGATCGTCTGACATTAAAGGTACCATATAAATTTTTTTAGTACTTAGATTGTTATTTATTATTGTTTGCGATTCTGTACTTAAGTTATCATCTACATTCATTGTGGTAAGTTGATTTGAAGAATGTGTTGTAATTTCGTAAGACATTAATGTTGAAATATATTCTGATGTAGATTTATCTGCTCCTGAATTTATTAGATCTGAGACATCCTTTATCGGTCTCATAGTAGAAGTAATCTCAACTATATTATCGGTGTTCGTTTTTTTTAATTCTGTTTGATGAATTTTTACATCCATCATTAAATCAGAATCAAGCTTAGTATGGTGATAAACCTCTTCAGTATCATATGCTGCATAATCATTTGTGGTGTAAGTAAGTGAATCATCTTTTATAGTTGTAGTCGAAATATCTTCTTTATTATTATATTCCTCTGTTGTAAATTGTATATTATTTAATAAAGTCATTTCTAAAGATGGCGGAAGATTTGTATTTTTATTTTCTTTATTGTTTTTACTAATTATGGTTAAATTATCTGAAACACTTTTTAAATTTGATTCAACTGTGTTGTTTAATGTTGTATTTTTGTTATTTAAAGGAAATATTTCTGATGTGTTTAAGTTACTGTGTTTTGAGACGTATGTTACACCACTTTCATTATTGACATCAGTGGGTGGGTCTTGTACATTTACTGTTTGAGTAGTTATGTTAGTTTTATTAGAAATATTCGCAACTGTAGTAGTAACATGATCATTTGTTATAACATTTGAACTATGTTCTGTTGATTCTAATACATCGCGTGGTAAATAGTAACTTGATTCTGTGTTTACTAAAATTTTATTAACTGCCTCATATGTAGGTTTCATAGAAGTTTTCTTTTCAATTAATTTCGTAGTTGTTCTCAATGAATCCATCAAAGTAAAACCAGTGATATCACTGTAGGAGCTAGTGGAAGTTTGAGAAATACTATCTGTATTTGTATCTTGTGTTGATAAGCTTTCAGATGTAGAATGAACTGTTTTGTCTTCAGAAGTCGTGTCTCGATTAAAAACTTTAGAAATGTACTGTTCAGTGGGATTATCGGTAACATCCGTATAAGTTGTTCTCAAATCGTTCACAGATTTGGTAGATTTATTTATATTCGACTCTTCCTTAATGGGAGTATTAATATATTCTAGTTCAGTGAAATTATCTACGGAATCATACGTAGAAGTTTCTTTAAAATCTGTGAATGAGCTCGTCGTTTTACTTAATTTATCATTTTCTAAAATATTACTTTTAGTTGTTTTAATTTCAAACTTATCCATTGATATTGTAGTTCTTGTTGATGAAGGTTCTTCTGTTAAAAACTTGTTGAGATTATTAGTGTAGTTATTGTGCAAATTTCTTTGATTATCAGGTGTTTTTGTATTTTTATTCGTCCCAACCACATCATTCTTTTTTGTTTGGGGTTTAATCGTACTTTCCGCGTGTATTGTACTACTACTTTGTATTTGTTCATCGTAATCTAAAACTGCGGGTAAAACATTTTCATTTTTACTTTTATAAGAAATTTCGGTTGTTTGCATATTCATAAACGAAGAACTTTTTGATATTTCAGAGGTTGAATTTTCAAATGAAATTGAGAATTCAGTAAAATTTTTAAGAGAGTCGGTTGTTGTCATCAGGTTATTTTCCGTATTATTTTCTTCAGAGTTTGTATCAATTTTATGTACGTTTTTGTGTTCGTTAATATCATTTATTTTGCTAGATTGTATTCCCTCTTCATATGTTAATTTATTTTGTAAAGTATTTGGGGACATATAATTTTCGTAGGTGGTTGTTTTATCAGTTAACTCTGTAGCAGTAATGGTCGTGGAGGAAGTAATGTCATAATTTTGTGGTCTAACAGTCGGTTCTGTATCAGAGTACGTTTCGGTTAGTGAGACATTTATAGGGCGTTCATCTGTTAATAGGAAAGGAATATCTCGTTAATTTTCGTACTAAAACTAAATGTTCTATTCTGAATATTATGAGCTGTTTAATGCATATAAATAGAAAGCTATATTGAATCAGATTTTATAAATACGACAATCCATAAAAGCAAATTAAGAAAGAATAGGTAGGAGATAGTAAAGGAAGAAAATAATAATTAAAGCTTAAGAACCCAAAACCTATTTCAAAATAATAATAAAAAACCTCATTAAAAGTTAATACATACATTTAAACAGTAATAAAATATTACAATATTGTTTCTGTAAAAGAATTAAGTATATATCTGGTTCTACAACAGATTATGTTCAATACTCCGCAAGACTAAATCTACTCTGAAAATAGTATAAGAAAACTATTTGTTTTTCGGGTCTGCCGAAGGAACATAACCAGTACTTCGTGGCGTTTTTATCGGACAAAATTGTACGCAAGTCATAGCAACAACCAGTTTGTTTGGAGTTAATTTTGCTATTCACATTAAAATACAGACACAGACTAGCTAGATTTAAAGTAGTAGTCTATGGTACACATTATGAAGAAATGTGCAAGTAAGAACAGCTAATATGAACCTGTATTTAATATATAATAATCACAAAAAGCGTAATTATATAGTTATTGGTTATATAAGTAACAAAAAACATTAAACTCAATAATTAAATTTGTACTTACTTTCCATGCATGCTCCAGAGAATGGATCACAGGATACTCCAGGACGACAATGTCCACAATTTGTAGAGGGCCTTCCACCTGAAACATTAATTACTATAATCTCCTTTTCAATACTGTTTGATAAAAAATTTATATATTCGTAAAAATCATTTACACATATATGTCTAAAAAAATAATAAAGGCAATTTGACAGTTTGATAAGTCTTTTAAAAAAAAAATGTGTAAAAACGAATAAAGAAAAATTAGGAGTACGAGGACCTCACATTGTAACAACTAACATTTTTTTCCTAATCACCTTTTTATTAATTAAATTTATTTATTTAAAAATTATCTCACCTTGTACACACATACATCCATCACATTTTGTGTTAGGGTATCTGACGCAGTCCTCAGAAGTCTGACATTGGCAAACTGTTGAAGTATATAAAAAAATACTTTACTTGTTCTAGACAAAACACTGAATCTTAATGTAGGTTTTTCTTTAAATTTACCACCACAATAAGTATATCTAGTAGTATTTTTAAGGTACCTTTAGAGCAGACAGGCTGGTGGTCGACGACGGTGCAGTGATGTCCAGATGCACATGGTCCATTTCTTGAACACGGATCAACACAGCGCCCGCCGACGCATGCCATTGACGGAGCGCACTCCTCGTGCACGCCGCACGACAACGCTGCGATATCGAACCATGTCACCAAGTGCTATTTACTTCAATGACGTATCATAGTACTTTGTGACGACAAGAATATATTTATTAAAAAAATTGCTTCAATACAATTGAAAAAATATATAACTTTGTACATTTTTGCTATTTGCTTTCAATAAAGGAATAGAAAAGATAGTTAAGTTACTACTTAGCATTTCATTTACATATATATTACTACATGTGACCTAAATAAATATCATAGTAGTTATATCATATAAGAAGTATTCAATTATACATAATTATAAACAAAAGTCAAAGATAACCAGAATATAGGCATTGATTATTAACTTTGCAAACTCTGTCTCGTGTCAGTTTTTTGCATTGTTTCGGTTATGTTTAAGCATCGAAAGCGTTAAAGTTACCCAAGCGCTGCCACCACCAAAATGTAGAAGTGAAGATTACTTTTCTTAACTATATTCATGTATGTACACAGATAAGAAAGAACATGCAATTCTACCTTGTCTAGAAGTAGTTCTACTGTTGAATAAAGAATAATCATGCTAGAAAAAAACAGATATAGAAATAGAGTTGGATGAGTCATAGAGTATACTATCAAGGTTTCCTGCAATATGAAGAATCAAATTAACAAGATATTTTTTAAACGGCAATATACTAAAAGTATAGTAATATTTGAACTTTCTGATTGCGCAGAATTACCTTTTAAACATCCATGTTTTTCATCGTGTGTAAAACCGTTTGGGCAAAACTTGCATACAGGGTGATGATCTTCAACTGAACAAGGGGCGTCGCCACAAGCTTCTTTACATGGATCTTTGCATTGGAAATTTATACATGCTAAATTATGTGGACACCCATTGTCTCTCAAACATATAGAAGCAGTAGGATTACAGTCTTCGATACAAATGCATACGGGTTTATGCTCTACCACATCACACTGTTTTCCTTTTGGACATATGGCTTGTCTAGATGCTAAACAGGGGTTCACACATTTCGTATCACGACAAGCAGCATTAGATGGACATTGCTCATCCCTCGTACATTCAGCGTATTCTGGGGCGCAAGTTAACTCTCCTTTATCATTAAGAGCAAATCCATTGCGACAAACACAAACAGGTATATGATTACGTACTTCACATTTTTGATTCCGTCGACAGTTTTGGTAGTTTAAACATGGATTTCTACATTGGTTAGTAGCCATGTCGCAAGCTAATTTAGACGGACATGATTTTGTTTCCGAGCAAGTAAATGTAACGTTGACGTCGGCTGTGGGCTTGCAGGTCGGGTCCAGGCGGCACACTTGTCGCGGCTGACCAACATAGCATTGTGGACACGAGCACTGAGCGCGGTGCATCACTGAGACACACAAAGCATCCTCACCGCATACGCCTCGTATCGTGCAGGGGTCCACGCAACGTAAGCTCAAACAGGCTTTGTCTACTGGACAATCTTTGTCACTCGTGCATTCGATACCTAGGAAGATGTGAAAGAAGAAAGCAGAGTCGAAAGAGCTGTACCTTCAGCCATGAAGAGGAAACTTTCTCACGAGACAGTGCATGCTTTTTGAAATTGAGGGTTTATGATCAGAAGTATATAACGTTATATTATAATACAAGCAATATGTACATGAAGCCGAATTGACTGTATTCAAGCACAAACGGTGAGAATGCTTCCACTAATTTTAAATAAAATATATTTTTGTACACATATGTAGTTACAACATTTTATTATTATTATAGAATACATATTTGCACAATTTTAATAAAATACTTTAAGTAAACCTAACCTATAATTATTTTATTGGTTATGATAGCTTGTGAAAATAAAAAAAATACCATTTATATATGTCATTTATAAAAAATATTTACATCAAAATCATACATATTCCTATAAAATTTATTTAGATATTTTATTTTTATTTTAATCTCAACCTTGATTTTTTATACACTTCTATATGTCGTGCATTTGTACATGTGTCGAAAGGTTATATGAAAAATAAAATATGAGAAGAATTACTCACTGGTGTGACATTCAATATCGGCTTGTCCTTCAGTACCAGGTATGCATCGACACACAAATTCAGCGCCTTCTCTTAAACACTCTCCATTTTTACCACAACCTGTCGTTCTACAGTCTATTACACTACGTTCCTGAGCACCTGAAAGAGAATTTTTTTTTTATAAAATTATCTTGTAATTATCAAAGTAAAACGTTTTATGTGTATTCATAACCCAAAAATATTATACATTTAAGCACGTCATCCATATTGTTTGACTTTAATGCAAGTTTCTGTCGTTTATTTTTTAAAGTCCAGCAATCCACTCCTTTCAATATAAAACTTATTGTGAGATATTTTTGCGATTATAATTTTCATAAAGAAAAGTCAGATCAGAGCGAAAATTAGAATCTATATTAAGTTAAAAAAAAAATAACAACACATAACTTACATTCTATATTTGGGTCACCATTAGGGTAGTTACGGGGACAATAGCACTGTGCTTCTCCTTTTTGCCCAATACGACATTGTGCATTAACACCGCAAGATTTAAATGCACATGGGGCCATAGTTCCACAGAAGCATTGTCTTTGTGGAATTCCAGCACATCCTGGTGGACACGTGCACTCGTAGCCTCCGTCATCCAAATCACGACAACGTGCATTTATTCCACATGGGTTCCGTAAGCAACTACCTGATGCCGGTTTTGCACACTCAACTTTTGGATTTCCCAAATAGTTTGGTGGACATGAACATTGTGGTGTTCGATTCACTGAACGACATATTGCATTAACACCACAAGAATTCACACAAACATTTTTGCATGTTCTTAAAGGTGTGCATTCTTCCTCTGACCCACAATCTTCATTTTTCATACACTCATAAGCCTTGCACTCTTTTTCTGGGTCACCAGAAAAACCACTAGGACAACTACAAATAGCTTGATGTCTGTTTGCTAAGCAGAGTGCATTTTTTCCACAAGAGTTATCTTGACAAACCGACACACATTGCTTTGAAGAACACAACATGTCTTCTCCGCAATCTTTGTTATAATTACAACCGGGTAAACAAACTCCTTGAAGGCATATATGTCTCTCTGGGCACTTTGTTTTCGGAGAGCATAGCGATCTACAACCACCATTGAGACATTTTTCACCACAAGAGCAATCTGAATTACCTTCACAAAGACCTATACAATAACCACTGTCGTCGCAGGGACAGAAGCCATCACAGTAAAGAGGCTTTTTCTTACACTCAACAAGTGGATTTCCTGTGTAATTACTTTTACAACTACATTGAACGCGATGGGTAAGTACGTTACATTCCGCACAAATTCCACAGACAGAATTGTCACTGCAAGGATCTAAAAGAGAATTTTTTTAATACTTTATGTTGTCATGATTAAAAAATAAAATAAAAAACTGCTAATAATATAGACTTTACATACGATTTAGACTTTATTTGAAAAAGATGGTTTACCTCTACATTTGCCCCTAATACAAGCTTCATTATTATGGCAAGCATTGTCATCTCGACATCCTTGCCTGCATATTCTATTTTCGCAAATTTGTCCTTCACTGCAAGCCTCATCACTGTTGCATACAAGTCTGCATATTCCCCGAATACACTTTTCATTGGATAAACAAACATTATCTCTAAAAACACCAAAAAATTTTTAATTTCAAAATTATAATTAAAGGAAACAGATAAAAACAAATAAAAAAAAGTGTAACTACCCTCTACACGAAGGATAACAGGTATCACCGTAGCAACTAAATCCATCGGAACAATTGTTGTCACTATCACAATTTGAGGTTATTCTCTTACAAACATATTTTGGATCTCCAATTAATTTTTCAGGACAAGTACATACAGGACGGTGTTCTACAGCCTTACAAAGAGCATTAGCTCCACATGTTCCAGGTTTGATGCATGGGTCGGAGCATTGCCCTGATATACAAGCTAAATTGCTAAGACAGTCAGAATCTGATCTGCAACCCATTATACAAAATCGACCATCACAAACTTCATCATCTGAACAATTCTCATCCGATGTACACGCATATCGGCATACTCCCGAATTGCAACGTTCACCTTCTAAGCATTCTAGACCATCTGAACTACAAGCTGGTCGACATCGTTCATCAACACATCTCCAGCCAATAGCACAGTTGGTATGCATCCTACACGATAAAGACGGAGTACGTACACAACCTATATTAGGTGTTGGATTTGGTATTAATCCTTCTAAACAGGAACAGACAGCTTTTCTATCCACAACAGAACAAACCGCATTTGGACCGCAGGGGTTCACATCGCTATCACACGGGTTTTTACAGTAATTATTTCTACAAATTTCGTCTTGTCTGCAATCGTCATCATGTCTGCATCCATATCGACAACTGTTTGATAAACATATGTGTCCAAGGAAACAGTCGTTGTCCAACCTACATGTTACTATAAAACATGAAAAATATATTTAGTAAGTATTCAAAAATAAAAAACAAAAAGAAACATATTTTAAAATAACTTACATAAACAAATTCCTTGAGAGCATCTTTCATTTAGTGCACATTCATCATCTTTACTACATCGAGGCACACAGGCTGAGTCTTTGCAGATGAAACCTTCCTCGCATTCGCCAGCACCTCCGCATAGTCTTGGCACTGAAAAATCGATAACAATAATAAGATGAATTTACATATAAGAATATTCTTCCATCTTATTATTTTATTACGAGAGTATCACATAAAAGTAAATAATAATAATATATAAGTAAGCACACGGATAACTTATAATAAAATCAATTTACTTCGAACACATTCCACATCCTGGTTGCCGGTAAAACTGTAAGGGCAACTACATTGCACGACGTGGTTTTCAGTCCGACAGAGAGCGTTTAAACCACAGGTCTTCTCTAATTCACAAGGATTAACGCACTGGCCATTGTAGCATTTTTCACTTGAATCACATTCTTCATCAATTACACATAGTCCTTATAACATACAAAGAAATAACATGTTACATTATTTTACTAATATGTATATTTTAATCATTTTTTTACATCCCTCTCGCTCATTATATAAAATTACAACACTTGTTATTAAAGTAGTTAAGTTCTATGACGTTAAATAATAATTATCTTCTTATGGTCACAAAATCATTTTTATATTTAAATTTTGTCATAGTAACTCACAATCTCGAGAGAGAGAGAGATCTCGAATTCACTTTTAAATGTTTTATAGCTAAATACCTTGACATATAGATTTCCGACAGTATTGTGCCTCTGAGCACTCAGTATTTTTCGTACAAGCAATCTCACGAAGATGACAACCCTTTTCATTTGCCGCGTTACCTACGTAACCGGACTTGCATTTACACTGTCCAGAATGTCTCGCAGATACACACTCAGCGTTAAGCCCACATTTAATATTCTCACAAGCATCTAAAAATATATATTATTTTGAGTTTTTTTTAAAGTGAAACTGCTTTACAATGGGTGTGATTTAGAACTTGATGAAACGGATGAACTAAATTAGTAAAAATAGAGAATTATATTAATAAGCTTATATTGATTCAGTCTATTTAGTGACGAATAATTAAAATTAAGTCTTTATCGTTTCAACTTTGCACATAAATTTGTACGTTTCATTTTTACCGCCAATTAGTCTTGTCTTGTCGCAGTGATTTTTAATTAGTTAACGTAAGTCACTAATGATAGACATTTTTTTTTAAATAAGAACATGGAAATTGAATATTATGTAAAATGTATATTTCTGTAATATACGTAATCAATTTTTTTAACTAAAATCTCAATAATATATTTTAGAGTCAGCTAATAGTTAGAACTATATATTTACCTGTACATTTCCTCACACCATCAATAACGGTGCAGCGTGCTTCTCCAGGACAGTCTCTGTTTAATCTACATTCAGGAGCGATCTGACATCCGTCCTTATTAGGATTCTTAACAGTACCAACTGGACATGTGCACTTTGCACCATTTTTCAAGCTAACACATTCTACTCCATCGCCACAAGGTTTTGATTCACACCAATCAATTTCAGTACATCCCGTTCTTGGATTGCCAGTAAAGCCAAGCTGACAATAGCATACATGTTTATGATTTTCGGAAGAACAAATAGTGTTTTCCCCACAATCATTATGAAAGAGGCAAACGTTTTTACACACATTACTGTTACAAATCTTATCTTCTGAACAATCTTTGTCTTCGTCGCATTCTTTTTTGTCACATCCCGTTAAAGGATTTCCGAAAAATCCATCTTTACATAAACATATAGGTTTATGAGCTAAACCAGTACAATATGCATTTCTCCCGCAGGGCTGGCTATCACATAATTTACTACATTCGGATATGCCATTTTTAGTTTCAGTACATATTTCATCAGTTTCACAATCTTCATTTTTAATACAAATTATACTCTTAGCACATATTTTGTCTTTATCGCAAAAGTAAGATTGTGGACATGTGTTATTGGTATAACATGTCTGTCTACATGTCCCTTCAATGCAAATTTGCTGGTCGTAGCAATCTCTTGTTGATGTACATAAGCCTGAAATTTTTAAGCACGTTTTTCAATATATAAAATTATATTAATAAATTGTGAAAAAATAAAGATACACATACATAAATGAATGATCTTCGAATGGATATTTACCTAGACAGATGTTATCGACACATTTTGTGCCCCCGGGACATCGGTTGCTATCAAATAAACAGTATTGAATCGGGGCACAACCAAGAACTGGGTCACCTGAATAACCTGTTTCACAAGAACATTGACCAATATGACTCCTTGATAAACATTTAGCATTTTTTCCACAAGCGCGTGGTAGACTACACGAGTTTAAGCATTGATTATTGGTACATGCTTCTTCATCAGAGCAATCTGTATCTTTAATACATTCCAGCTTATTACAGTTTTTATAAGGATCGCCAACACTATTTGGCTCACATTCACATACAGGTTCATGTTTTGATACTATACATCTTGCAAGATTTCCGCATTTTACATTATCGCATGGATTAATACAGTATTGATTAAGGCATTTCGTTTGGTCTGTACAATCATGATCTGTTAAACATTCGCCGGGCATTCGACAGCTCCCAGTTTCTATTTCAAATACTGTTCCATTGACGCAATCACAAGTAAAAGAACCTATATTATTGACACAAACTGCATTAAGTGGACATGGATTATGAAGGCACTCGTTTATATCTTGACATTTATTTTGAATCAACTCGAATCCAGATAGGCATATGCAAGACGCTTTATGCTTTACAATGTTACAATTTCCCCCTTCACAAGCTCCAGCTTCACATTTATCTAAAAACAAATAAATAAATCAAAATTTTAAATAAAAATCAATAAGCGACATGTCATTTACCACTTACCATAACATTTATATGTTCGTGGACTACAAAATCGATCATCAGAACAATCTAAATCATCTACACACTCAACTTTTATGCATCCTACTTTTTTATCAAATGGGTTTCCTAAATGTCCATTCTCACAAGTGCATGTTGTTCTATGCTTATTAACATTGCATACAGCATTTAAGCCACAGACATTATTTTGACAAGGGTTTGAACATTTTCCTCGTATACAAGCAAGTGAATCTTCACATTGGTTATTTTGTCTGCATTGATTTGGCAATAAGCATCCAGTAATATAAGGATCCCCAATTGCTTCAGTCGGACAAACGCATTTAAAACCACCTATCGAGTCTATACATTGAGCTGATGGATGACAAGGGGTATTAAGGCATTCATCAATATTACTGCATTCCCCGTTAATTACTTCAAAACCAGCTAAACACTTACATTCACTTGAAATACATAGTTGGTTATTGAGACAGTCGGAATTACTTTTACATCCAGAAATACAGATTCCAGAACTACAGTGCTCACCATGTAAGCAGTTATTACTGGTATGGCAAATTTTATGGCATTGGTTGTCATGGCACATTTCACCCATGGCGCAATCTGAATGTTTTTGGCAGGGTACTTGACAAAGAAAACCAATGCACATATGATCTGGTGGACATTGTGATGTTTTAGCACATATCTCTGGCTTACGTACACATCCTTGCTGTGGTGTTGGAGATCCCTCAAATCCTACCGGGCATTCACACGTTGTGCTATGATTAATTCTTGTACATATTGCATTTGGTCCACATACTTTCGTTGCTAAGCAAGGATTGACACATTTATTATTAACACAAGATTCTTCATTACCACAGTCGTTATTAAGTCGGCAGCCGATTAAGCATTTGCCTTCCACGCACGCTTGTCCAACACTACATTCAACATGACTATTACATTGACTTACACAGTAATTTCTGATGCATAAGTCACCAGGATCACAATTAGTTATATTTTTACAAGCTGTAAAGCACTGGCCATTGTGACAAACATCACCATTACAATCGTATTCGTTTGTACAAGAAATAACTTTTTTCTTGCAAGAATTATCCTTTTGTGCATATTCATAACCATATGGACATGAACAAACTGCTTTTCTGTCAACAGTTTTGCATAAAGAGTTAAAGCCACAAGCTCCTTCGCATGGATTTATACAACGGCCTTTGATGCAAACAGAGTCAGCTAAACAATCTTTATCACCATTTGGACACTGTCCTTGTTTTCTACATCCTTCTTTCAACGGATCTCCAATCAATCCAACAGGACATTTGCAAACATAAGTTAATTGGAACGGTTCACACAAAGCTGATGGATGGCAAGGATTCGGATTACATAAATCCAGTTTTTTACAGGCAATTTCAGGTAATGGATCTGCTACATATCCGTTTAAGCATTGACATTTGAATTTATGTTCATCTGCTATACATACTGAATTTTCACTGCAACTATCTTCATCACATACATTTATGCATTTATGGGTCATACGATTGCATAGTTCATGTGGCAAACAATCTATATTATAAACGCAAGGTACTGATTGACAACCCTTTTCTAGATCATCAGGGTTTCCGGTAAATGGTCCCGATGGACATTGACATTTAGCAACATGATTATTGGAGACACATACAGCATTTGGTCCACATTTAATTTGATGACATGCAGAAACACACTTATTAATTTTTCCAGACATTTTACATACTTCATTTTCCCTGCATTCAACATCTTTCAAACATTCGTTTCTCTCAATAGGTAAACAGCCATCGCGATCATTAGGATTACCAATAAAACCTTCTAAGCATTGGCATTGACTTTTATGGTTTTTAGATATGCACGTTGAATGCTGTGGACAGGTAAATACTAAGCAATTATCCATACATTTTTTTACCCCAAGAACATCTGTCTGACACGATTTATCATCTTCACAATCAGCATCTTTTTCACAATTTGGTGTAGTCGGTTGTTCACACATTGAACTGATCGGGTTCCATATAAAACCATCTTTACATTCACACCGAGCAATGCCACTGATTACATTACAAATTTCATTCGCACTACATGCAACAGTTGAACATAAATCTAAACACCTCTTTGTCGTTCCATCACCTGTATCGCAAATTTGAGGAGCCGCACAGTCACTATTTACGTTGCATTCTACTTCATTTGGTTCTTTTTGTTGCAAATGGCAGCCAGTTTTAATATCGCTTGGTTTTCCCATGTAACCCTCAGCACAAATACAATGTGCTTGATGATTAGTAGTAACACATAAAGAGTTAGGTCCGCATTGTATCTTACTACAAGCGTCAACACATTTACGAATGGTTTTTCCCACTTGAAAACAGATTTCAGAATCCTGACAGTCGCCATCTATAATACATTTCTTATCAAAATTACAGCCCTGAGTCAAGTCATTAGGATTTCCTATGTAATCGGGTAAACAGGTACATTTTCCTTCTTGACAAATCGCGTTTCGTCCACATAAAATAGAACGACATTTGTCTACACATTTTGAAGCTTCACAAACATATCCTTCAGGGCATGTTTTATTACTTGAACATGAACAAATATTTCCATCAATACATTTAGAAAGAGAAATTTTCGTACACAATTCGTATGGGTTTCCTACATATTTGCTTTTGCAAATACAACTAAAGCTTCCGGGAGTGTTAATACATACTGCATTTTCAGCGCATGGTCGAGAGCTACATTCGTCGATATCTATACATTGCAAATTTGGATTGCCTACATATCCAGGCGGACACAAGCATTCAACATGTGATCTCGTTTGTTGGCAAATTGCATTTGTACCACATTTAGTACTGGCACAAGTTATTTGTTTCCGTGCAAGACATTTCAAATAAGGATTACCTGTGTGACCTTTATCGCATTTGCACGTATTTGTTTGTCCATAATTACAATGCGCATTTTGTCCACATTTTGGTTCACAACTTGGGGGTTTTACAGCTAAAACAGATCATATATATATTTATCAATTTTGAAGATAAAGATAATAATTTCTATGTAGAGACTTATAACTTACGTGGCATGCATAAGAGGTCAGGGTTCCCTACGAAAAATGAATAGCAAACACAACGACCACTCTCCTCATCGCAGGAGGCACCGACTCCACAAACAACGTTCTCACAGCGTTGACGACATCGCCCTGATACACAAGTTAACGGCTCATCACACGGTATACCTGGCCCGCAAGTGTCCCTCTTACAAGCTCCTCCGGGAAATGGATTTCCAACCATACTCTCCGGGCAAACGCAGGTGGGTCCCATTTTTGATATTATACATTGAGCAGCAGGAGCACATGAATAGCTATCACATCCTTAAATTTAAAAAAATATTTACAGATCAATTGTATTAATAAAAACGTTCATAATTTATCAAGTTATTTATATTTATTATCAAATTTATATTGATATTATAACATCGTGATGCAATAAGAAAGAGTAATATAATTGATACGTTCCTAATACCAACTGTTTAATTATTTTTAATTGTCTTGATTTTGATAATAAGTATTTAACTATATACTAACCAGATATACATTTTCCTCCCTCTGGTTTTGTATATCCTGGATTACAACGACACCAAGCAGCGTGATTTTCAACTTCACAAAAAGCATTGGGCCCACAGGTTACAGTTGTACAGGGAGATACACATGTGCTATTCAAACAAGCAAGGTTATTGGGACACTGGTTACTTTTACTGCATAATTGTCGTGGAAGCGACCCTTGTTCTATTGTACCTATTGAAGTAAAAAACAATTTATTAATATGTATACTATTTCTATAGTTGACTGTGAATATTAATAATTATACAATTATTATAATAGTTGCAATAACTGTGACCGAGTTTTTTAATACAGGAAACCTAGGCAACTATAGAAATCGCTTTTCCATATATTTCATAACTTATAGTATTGGTGCTTATATTGAAAAATTACTGAGGATACAGACTCAAATTTCATGCGAAATCAGTGTATTTTATTCATTATTATTTTTTGTTTATATAATAAGTTTTTTACTTAAATTTTTCATAAACAATTATCGGTATAGACTCGCATTCAAACCATTTTTAATTAACTGGCCCAGTGTAAGTTCTCATTTATAATTATATTATTGAAAATATTTTAACAAAGTGGTATGTAAAAATAATAAATACTTACATCCTGATTTGTATGGGTCACCAATCATATTTTGAGGACAAATACACTTGTATCCACCTTTTTCATCATGACAAATAGCACCATAGGCGCAGGGAGCGCTGTGGCACTCATTTCTATTAGTGCAACCAGTATAAGGATCTCCCTCAAAACCGGGCATACACATGCATTTGGGAGGATCACTTGGTGTGCATTTCGCATTAATTCCACAAATGAATCTTTCACATGGACTCTTACACTTTTGACCATCGGTTACATCTAAATAGAATGGGGGTGGACAAACGCAATTTCCTGGTTGAACACATTTTTCATTAGGAAAACAATCTGAATCGCTTATACATTTCTTTTGATTTAAGCTGCAATGTCCTGATATAGAATCTTTTCCATATCCCGTAGGACATTTGCAATTGAAAGACCCGATAGTGTTTATACACTCCGCCCCAAACCCACAGACCGGTTGGCCAAATTCACATTCATTAATATCTTCACAAGAACCATCCGTGCTTTGAGAGTATCCAGCAGGACAAGCACAATAACTAACATCGTCAGAAATTACTATACATTCCGCTCCTTTTCCACATTTTTTTCCATTTGAACAGCCAGATAGTACACAATTTCCATCTACTACTTTGTATGGCGGGAGACACTGACAATTGATATCATCACATACTTCACACAGGTTGTATGGATTACCACTATAATCAGGCGGACATTTGCATTCGTAGCTTCCGGGTAAATTTTTACATAAGGCATTCAATCCACATGGTGTACGGCCGTTTTGTGTACATTCATTAATATCTTCACATTGACCGGTTTCTTTGCTACGAATGAAACCTTGGGAACATATGCAAACATTTTTCCCTGCGTGTAAAATACATTGCTCACCGTGCGGACATGGGTTGACATTACTACATTGACTAGGCACATTACTAATAACGCATCCATTTATATAGGGATCCCCGCTAAAATTGCCTGGGCATTCACATTGAAAATTTCCAGGGAAGTTCTTACATACGGCGCCTGCTGAGCATGGATTAACAGCACACTCATTAATATCTTGACACCCGGTAGTAGATAACGGGTTGCCAGTAAATCCACTGCGACATGTGCATTGAGCTATCAGATCAGTTAGCAGGCACTCTGAATTGCTTCCACATTGCAAAGTCTCACATGGATCTGTAAAAGAGAATTTTCATTATAATTAAAATTTTCAGATTAATAACAATAACTTTGATAAAAGATTTATTATTAAAAACTTACGCCGACATTCGTTGCCAATATTGGGTTCCGGGCAGATACATTTTCTATTTTGATCACAATTTGCATTACCAGGACAATCTTTATCCTTCTCACAGATAAGAATTTCGGAACATTTTACAGTAGGTTCTGGATCTGCTAAAGTTCCCTCAGGACATTCACATGTGAAAGATCCTTCTATGTTAATGCAATTCGCTCCTACACCACAAGAACCTTCATGTAAGCATTCATTAATATCTGAACATTCATTGTAAGCATCACCAGTGTAACCTTCAGGACAGTTACAACTAAAACTTCCTAAAGTATTAGAACATTGAGCATATTGTCCACAACGTCCAGCAATTCCAATTGAAGAGTCACATTCGTCAATGTCAATACATCCCGCAGATATATCAGTTGGATCAAATGTCCAACCGTCTTCGCATACACAATATGCAGTCGAACCATCTGGTTTGCAGTAGGAATGATCACCACATTGTACATCTTCACAAGGTGCTCTACACATTGTAAAAGGTGGAGACCCGACATATCCAACGTTACATTCACATTTATAACTTCCTGGTGAGTTTAAGCAGACCGCATTATCACCACAATTTGTTATATTATTACACTCGTCGATATCAAAACAAACAGAACCTTTTGCATCAAACCCTTCTTTGCAAAAGCATTGATTTTCTATGCATTCAGCATTATTGGTGCAATCGAAATTTGATTTACATAGCGTATTTACCTCGACCTGAAATTTACAAGAATAATAATTATTAAAAAGAACAAGAAAACTTAAAATACCATATTAATAAATGTAATACCTGTTCACACGCAATTTGTGGATCTGGTTTTGCTCTATATCCTTGAGGACAAATACAATTATACCCGGGGTCACTGTTTTCACAAACAGCGCTCAAACCACACGGATGTTCCAAAGTTTCACACTCATTCACATCGTAACATCCCTCAGATGAATGGGGGTCTCCTGTGTACTCAGGTCCACATGTGCAAACGAAGCTGCCGATTGTATTTGTGCACTTTGCATTGGTTCCGCAGACAGACTTGCTACTCTTACACTCATTCACGTCTGGTATAAAATAACTCACGTCTTATTATATTATCCTCTGTAAAACAGTCTAAAGAAACATACGCACGCAGTAGGTCCTCCGACCGTCAATTGAAGAAGAAAAAGAAGAAACAGGCACATGGAAATACGATGATAGAATGTTAGATCTAGACAATCTTAAGCATCCAGATCTAAAAAAGAATGCCTTTTATGATAAGCGTCTATTTCTATTTTATCCAAAAAGAAACCCATTGACTCTCCAATATCACCTAAATTACTACTGACTGTAATCCCACGCTGAAAAGTGTCATTTTATATTTAAAGTTATTATTAATATGGTGACTGGTTACATTAGTAAAGCGTGAGCTCACCGCGCGTCCATTGCGGTTGCACTTTATTCGAGTAGCCTCAGATTAAAGACATAGAAGCGTTAGTCAAAGAAAAGGTTACGATCACACCTACTGACGCGGCAATTTTTAATCTTACCGGTACATTCGACGTCAGGATTTCCATCATAACCTGGCGGACAGAAACAGCGGTGCGCGCCAGGTAGATTCTCGCACAATGCGTCTCGACCACACGAAACGCTTCTGCAAACGTCGTTGTCATGGCAGGCAACGCGCGGGTCTCCTTCCAATCCAGGAGGGCAACTGCACTCGTAACCACCCTCCACGTTGCGGCATATCGCTCCCACACCGCAAGCTGAATTGCTGGTGCATTCATCTACATCCACGCACTTCAAACAAAAATTATTTTATTAATATTTGAGAGCCTTAGAAAAGAAAATCTTATCTCGGATTCGTATCGTATTAAATAATAAAAATATTAAAACGTATATATATATATATATATATATATATACGTTAATTTTTGTTTCCCTGTTTCAATTACCTAAAATTAACTTATCATTACATTATTTGTTACCTATTATTCGAGAAATAACAACTTACTCCATCAAAAGGATTTCCTGTATATCCCGCTTTGCACGCACAAGTGTAGTTTCCTGGATAGTTCTGACAAATCGTGTTTACACCGCAAGCACCGGGCCGTTGGCATTCATCTATGTCTAAAAAATAAATTTTAAGTTTATGTATATATTTATTATTATAATATATTTGATATAAAGATAACTGCGTAATAAAAGACATATACCTCGACATTCTTCTTCTCCATCTCCTTCGAAGCCACGGTTGCACTTGCATATAAAATGAGCAGGTAAATTACAGCACTCGGCGTTTTTAACGCATCGTGCTGCAATTTTTGGATCCTCGCACTCATTTATATCTACGAAAATAGTTACATTGTTCATTTAATTAATTGACATTAATTGTAATAAAATTCGGTACAACAACGTGGATTTTACAAAGAATTATCGTATTTAAAACGTTTTATCCTTTTAACCAACGTAAGATAGAAACTTTAGCTCAACTTCCAGGATTTTTTAACACTAAATTGACCCAGTAATCTGATAGAGACAGTTAATTGTTAGACGGTATTTAAGAGAACGAATAAGAAATAGTGTAACAATAAAATGAAAGCTATACCTTTGCAGGTAACTCCGTCGCCAACATATCCCGGAAAACAAGAGCATTGAAAACTGCCTACGGTGTTTGTACAATGAGCGAAGACGTCACATGGCCTGTCCTTGCATTCATTCACATCTACAAAATATACAAATATAGAATTGTGATAACTCTAAAACACTTTAAAATAAATAATAATACCTTAAAATATTTAAATACAGAATCATGAAAACACTTAAACATTTAAGAGTAAATAATTTTGTCGTACCTTGTTCTTGGCAATTGCATCCTCCGAAACCATCATTACAATAACACACACCGTTTAGACAAGCACCATTTATACAACGAGCTCCATCATCTTTGGTACAATCATCTTAAAGTAAATAAAATTACATTATAATTTTTTTTCGTAATGTCATACAACCGTCATAATAAAAAAAAACAATAGTACAATATTTGGGTTTTTTAGAACTTTGTATTTTGGAAAAAGTAATAAAAAGTAAAATCTAAAAAAAAAAGCGAATCGCATATATTCGAATAATACGAAAATTTTTAAATATCTTTTGGTACGAAAAGGGTAATAAGATTGTTGTAATAATACTTTAACAAGGTGATAAAGCCAGAGCTAGTTCATCTCACCTGTGCATTTTAATTCTGCTTTAAGTTCATCGGATGATTTATAACAATCTGAAACTCCATCACATAATTTTGATAATTCGTATAACTGTAAAATTTGTGTCGATTCGTTAACTTGGCAACCGAAGTATCCGTCTTCTAAATTTAAGAAAAATACTTCTCGTTTTATTCCTAGACCTATTCCATACTGGCTTTGCGTCGCTACCTGTAATTTAAAATGCACGTATTCAAACCAAATAATTATTTTTAAAATGTTATCTTATATCTTTCTTATATTATCTGATTATAAGTATATTATAAGTAATATAAATTAAGATTGTATTTAAACTTTCATTATCATTGATTAATATTATATTTATTTATCCGATTGTACTCACGTAATTACTTTACTGTACTACTGAACTTGACTGTACTCACGTAATTAATTTGTCTTTGTTTTGAAGTCTTTAGGGCTCTTTATTCATGGATTCTGAGCATGGCCTAAAAGCGGCGTGAACCGATTGTGTTTACGTGAGTACTAGTCGGGCAAATGCCGATAGTTATTACGTCAGTGCAGCCGGATAATTATACTAATTAGCAAATTCAAATGTCTTAAATATTTTATAATAATAAAAAATTAAGTTTTCTAAACACATTCTTAGTTAATAATTAAAAATCAATTACATACGTTACATATATACATACTATTAATATAATTAACTGCCAATCATAGGAAACTTATTTGAAGACTAGTATTTTCTAATAATTGTAATAAATAATTGAAAAGTGTGTGAGTATTTACGCTTCGGCGGGTTCATTCAATGACAAAGGTCAATGGTCCCTAACATTCGCATTAAAATAGATAAAACAGAATGGACCAACTTCGGATCAAATGATAACCTTTGAATGCAAACTTATTTTATGCAATTTTCAATTATGCAATTTATTACATTTTTGCTGTAATATTTAAAATAAAATAATAAATTTAAATATAATATAAGTGATTTTTTATTAATTGATTTTGTTTTTTTATTATATTTATAAAACGTTAGTTAAAGAATATTGTACTTACGTTTGTTGTTGTGACTAAGAGAGTCCAAACTACAAGTGGTAGTGTTTCTATATACATTGTCCCTGAAAAAAAGAAATGTTTTCTTATATAAAAGTGAAAAAAATCTCTAAAATTACTTTTAACTTTTGTGAATGAAAAAGAACCAAGTCATATTTTAAAATCTAATATCTTTATGATAAGATGATAGTGTGTGATTAGTATAAATTGTACATAATAATAATTATATTATTTCGTCAGCGAAATCTATATATTTAAAGTTTAAAATAAAAAGCTTCAGAATAGGTCTGTCAATCACGTATATACATTTTATTATTTTGTCCGTATGTATGTCACCGGATCACTTACAACTGATCATGTGAAACTTGAGTTCGAAAATTTAAAATTTTACATGCATGTTATGATATTGTACATCTAAAATTATGTCATGTAACATTCAAATCAATTAATTCAGTAAGCAATTAAAAACGTCTTATGGCACTATCGCATAACACGAAATATACACTTCTACAAAAGACATTAGTGCAATTGAATAAGGGTATTGAAGAGTATACTAGTTTCGTAGTTTAGTATATTGGAAGTTTCATAGTATAGTATTTTAGTAGTATTCGTAATTTAGTATTTTAGTAGTATACATATTTTAGTATTTTAGTAATATTCGTAGTGTAGTATTTTCGTAGTATTTGTAGTTCAGTATTATAGTAGTATTCGTAGTTTAGTATTTCAGTAGTATTCGTAGTTTAGTATTTTAGTAGTATTCGCAGTGATGGTCGTCAAGTGTAAACTACACATACGCACGTTGTATTTTACTCGATGGCGTTAGTGCGTAAAATAGATCACACTGTTGTTATCTCGCCCTATATTCCTAAATATTCAAAAACCTTTTCATTATTAGTTCTTTCTTCATGCTTAAAGTTCAAAGTATTAAAAAAAATACTATTAAGATAGTCATTTGATAATCTTTTACACTATACAGAAATGTTAAGCTCTGTTTTTTTGCTTAGAATTTAAATTCATAGTAAACAAAATTGAAGTGAATGTCTTTCATGTAAGCCGTTAAATTTTAGTAAGCTGTAAAGGCGAAGGTTGTAGCACGAGGTCGAATAACTGCGAGCTGGGTATTGGTCGCGATATGGAAATGTAGTTCTGTTATCTGTATCGTTATTATTGATATTTACGGAATGACTTTTATTATTATTTATTAGTTTTTTTTTTTACTCAGATTTACTTATTAATACCAGTGCTCATTTGTGTCCGTCAAATGTAAGTGTCAAGAATCTTGATACCATACTTATTGCAATAAATCCTTCTGAAAAGAGAGTCTTCAACTTAAAATTAAAGCTACGAGTCTTCTGAACGCTCTCCCCTCTTATCAAAACCACACATTAAATTTAATCGTCTATTACTATGTTGTGATCACTGTTTCCCCAACGACAATAGTAAACAAATTGCGATACTCAAAATATTTTTTTAAATTAAAATAGAAAATTGGACAGTTGTTTGTAGCATATTCGTTATTCATTGATATATGCTTAGAAAATATTTACGTTTTTAAAAAAGAATCAGAAAATATATATATATGTTTATATAACATTTATACATATATCTTTTAAACGTTAACGTAAATATTTTATTAATGGATTAGACATATTTTTATGGTTATATTTCTCTTCAATTAAATATTGTATGCATATATGCACTGAAAAAAATACATTATTTCCCTAAATAAATAATTAATAAGTTATGTGTATAAATAACAATATAAAATATAGAGACAATATCAACAATATAATAATCAATTAAAGAGAATGTAAAGAATATGACAAAATAATACAAAATTAAACTATTGCCTACTGAAGTAAAAAAAGGGCCAAGGTTTATTAAACACAATTTAAATACTAAAGTTTATTTTTTATTTTACAAATACTTAATTATATTTTTTAATTTAAACTTTCGTGATCCATCATTGTTATTATATATAATTATTTCACGTAATAACTATCGGAATTTACCTGACTAGTTTGAACCCATTCGGGATCCTTATTCATGAGCTCAGAGCATGGCAGAATCTCGGCGAGAACAGTTCACGAAACTAGTCGGCTAAATTCCGATATATATTACATTTTTTAATTAAAATAGAAAAAGTGGACATTAATTATTGTATTCTAGTTTATTAATTATTTATTGATATATATTCCTAAAACTAATCCTATCAAAAATTTAAAATATTGTTATTTCCATGAATATAGAATTCATTCATGGAAATAACTACATTTTCGCAAGGTTTCGTCAATTGATGTCACAAATTGTGTTCACAACTATCGAGAATTACGTAATACTGTTAAGGTCACATATGATAGACGTTTATATAAACTTATTTATATTGTCTCCACAGTCAATAACCTTGACACGCTGAGAAGCTTGACACTGATAATATTATTTTCCTTTGAATATCAAATACTTATATTTGAAATAACCGAATAATCATTCAACTAATCCTTTACGTTTTTTTTTTGTATTTACACTTACGTGTTCTAAAATAAATTTTACACATAATTGTCTGGCGACTCATGTCAATACTGTCAGATACTAGACTAATTTCAGTTCTGAGATTCCGCCATTCTCCGAGCTCATGAATAACGAACTTCGAAAGGATTCAAAACCAGTTAAACTAATAGTATTGTCATGAGTACAGCCGAATAATAATGTTTGATGATTTTGATATAAAGTGTTAATTTTATGACATATTATTGTGAATTGTTGTTAAGGACACTGAATGTATTTTATTTGTTGAGAATTGTTAACATATGCTAGTCTTTGAAACAACTAATACCCCCCCCCCACCCCTTCTTCACTCACGGATAGTAACAAAGAAGGTGGGTTTTGTCCTACAAAAAAAAATCAAGACATTCAAGCTTGAGATGTGTTACAAAGTTTCCACATCAATCAGCTAACTACAAGGAATTTATAATTCATTTTATTTCTAGTCAACGTTGATCATTGATTATAAATAATGCAATGTTTGGTCTCTTTAACTTTTAACCGGTTTACTTGAATTAATGTTTACCTAAAATAGAATTTATATACTTTATTTTGTTGTGTGGTTCTTAAAAGATCAAATTTTAAGCTGGAGAGTATACTTATTTCGATAAGTATGGCAACAAAATAATCCCTTCTAATTCATCTAATTAACGTAGAGTGATCATTGATGTTGATTTAAAGTGGAAAATATATAAATAAATGAATAAGTATAAAAGTTCTGTCTTAGTCGTACTAGAAATAAAAAGTCTTAACATTCTAATTATAACAAGACCACTAGTAATTATCATATATTATTTTAATCACTCATTTTTTTTTATCAAACCAATCAAGTTACACCACTAATGAATAAATCATTTCATATGTTTATTTGTTAATTTCGCGTGTACAAATGAAATCAGGCGTAAAGAGCGTCCGGGCGTCCATACGAACTTGCGCCATTCACTTTCACGTCTCATGTTGTTCGCTGGCACGTTTGTACAGAAAGTAGGCTGCAAACAATGCCTGCAAGGCAGTTTCTCTCTTGAGAAATGATACTGCATTGCCAATTGTATCGGACGAACCTAACATCCACCGGAGGAAAACCGATTACTTCAATGTGATTCAATTTCGCATAATCGATTACCTTAAGTTTTCTGAGAATCTGAAAAAAATCTACAATATTAAAAAAATAGTTTTAATTAATTTTCCTGTAAGATGTCTTTAAATAGGCATATTTAAGTAAAAACTAAATAAATTGTAATAATATTGTAATATTACAATATAATAATCGTGTTATAAATATGTATTTAAATGTCCTTCCTCAATTCTAATAACAATAAAATGGTTTGATGTTCGAAAACAAGCTCGTAGGTCTTTTACCTAGATATATTTATCGAACGAGATACATTGTTTTCTTTGAGCTCAAAGGAATTCAACGATGATATCAATAATAATATCGATTACATCAAATTGCGATTGCATATTACAAACGGTACTAGTAGTAACGATAGCGGGACAATACAACTGTAGCCATCGCGGAACTACTACGGTTTAATAAGCACTTATAGAACACGAAACGAATTACGACTTGATAGTCTATTAGATATCACTATCTTTATTTAGTTCTGGGGCTGCTATAATGATATATTCTTAAAATCTAGCAGTTTATTAAGACCAAAAGTTTTTAAAGTTCAATATTGGTTTAAATTGATCAATTACTTTTTTTTTATGTGCATATGCAGTCGAAAATATTTTATTATATGCATATTGCACATAATATTATAATGTTTTGTAAACAAATATTTTATAAATTATTTTTTTTGTATTTTTTTTAAAGTTCCCCAGACCCGTAGTATTTAAATGAATATTCGTAATATAAATGTAAGTTTAGCTCGTGTTTGCCTGTTATCGTTACTAAATATTAATTTATAAAAACATAAATGATAGGAATAAAAATCATTAATTATTGTTTGCAAATTAAAATTCTACTCATTAATTTCCTAAAGACAGATTTTTATTAGTTCCAATAATTATAACAATGTTATCTCTGGTAAATAAATCTCAATGGTTTTTTCGTTTTCATCGAATATACCGACATATTGTTGCTATGACGATAATATCTTTAGAAAAAACAGACGTCCATGTTCCGGTGACGGATGACGGCGACAGATGAATCGCGACAAGAATAAATAAAAAGCACTCATGAATATTACTCATATATACGGTAATGCTCATTATGAATAAGAATCTCATAAGTATAAGAGTCCCCCGCTATGGGAGTCTTCCTTTACAGTATTACCACAAAGAATATGCAGAATTTATATTCCCACGATGTATATCAATTCATAATTATTGTTGCAAATGAAACATTATATAGTAAACTTTCAAACAAATACATTACTAAGTGTTTTAAAAGACAATCATAGCTAATACAACCATAAACGGCTATCCCTTAATAAGTATATTTATATAAATTTCCCACCGACGTGGGAGATTGATGACATACGCGTGAGAGTATCTGGACTTAGTACATTGGAATGGAATGACATAACGGGCGTTTTAGTCGGTTGAGTGCCCACAGACACAACAGGTGTTCTCATTCTACCACACAGCGTCACCTGTACTACAATTTGCCGACCCCAACTGTGATATATACGGCGATCTTGATAATTTTTTACCTGGATGAAGACGATATTCAACATTCTTACTGGTTTAGAAAACTTAAATAATAAATACTTCATCATTTCATGCAAGTTTTTTTTTATTAGGTTGGAATGAAATAATAAGGCCATCTCTATAATTTTCTAACTGGATAAAAATTATATTCAACTGTTTTACTGTTTTAGAAAAGTTCGTACTGTTTCAGAAATATTGTTAAAATAAATATTTCATCCTTTCATTCAAGTTTTTATTAGATTGGAATAAAACAATAAGGTGATCTTATTAGTTTTTAACCTGGATAAAAATTATAACAGTTTTAGAAAAATTCGTACTGTTTTAGAATACTAAAATCATTTCATGAAATGTCATCATTTCATGCAAGTTTTCATTTAATTCGAATGAAATAATAAGGCGATCTTTATAATTTTTACCCGCATAAAAAAAAATATTCAACTGCTTTAAAAAACTTTGTTACTGTTTTAGAAAGATTCGTACTGTTTTAGGAAACTTTTTTAAAAATAAATAATGCATCATTTTTTTTAGTTTTCTTGAGATTCGAATAAAATAATACAGCGATATTTAGTTTTTTACCTGGATAAAATGGTATTAAACAACCAACTGTTTTAGAAAAGTAAAAAAAAAATATTTCATCATTTCATTCAAGTTTTCATTAGATTGGAATAAGATATGGATACATTGTCTCAACAACCTAAGAATAGGGGTATGACGAAATACTAAAGAAAACCTTTTGATCTTATGTTGATTACAATTAACTCGTTTGTGGGAATAAATTGCAATAAGAACAAAGAGGCCTTGGCGCAAGCATTTGTTTAACGGCGCTACGCTTCAGCGAAGTCGCTGCATCTAGGCCTCAATACAATAAATACTTTCCTAAACATATATTTGCGCAAGTTAGTATAGAAATGTGCTTTTTAAATATGTGTGCTTTTTATGTATATTTTCAATTATTAATCCGATTAATTTTTATTTGTCGGATGAACCGGAGCAAGTCTATAAATAATTATCTTTTATTCCATTATTTCGATACTTAATAATACTAAACAATTTTGTGTTCTTTTATAACAAAAGTTAATCGGATCAATGTTTATTTGTCGGATGGACCGGAACAAGTCTATAAATAATATCTTTTATTCCATTATATAAATACTTGATAATCCTAAACACTTGTTTTCTTTAAAGAATTAATATTAATTATAATATTTCGAAAAATTTAAATACATTTCTGTTAATAACATTAAATTAATTTTAAATAAACATCTGAGTAATAAACTCAAAATGTATTACTAGTTGTGACATCAAACATTTTTATAAAATATTAATTTATGCCAAAGTGTTGTAGCCAAGGCTAGCGGTGACTGCAAACGTGTCATTCATAAGCAAATACATCGAACATTATTATATTATTTAATGTATTCAAATATTTGTAAAATAAATTTGTTATTTTATTAATTACTACATATTATGGACCGAAAAAATTACAAGGATTTAGGACTTTATCCAATTTACCCACTGGCCTCGATTTCGTCCAATTTAGAGGTTTTAACGGAAAATGCTGCAAATATTCTATTTCTTATATGATAAAAACTTTATTAATATATGTTATTTTGATATATTTTAGAAGATATTTTAATTCTGTGCCTATCATAGCACATGTCTAAAATGAATTAACTTTAAATATGTGGTATAATAGTCAAAAATAACTTAAAGTACTTATGTGACATCAACCTCCGGTATGATTCATGAACTGAAGGTAAACGCGCTTTCTATTCAGTTCCCACCCACCACGGTTCTTGAGATATATAATAAATAACCAATAATTATATATATTTTTTAATTTTTATCAACAATTCTTTTCTGCTTGATAATAAAAGAAACTGTGTAAAATAAAGGAACGAACAGACAAACAGATTTTAAAACTAATATTCTGTAGGATGTACTGTACATAAGTTGAGACAAATTATTATATATGAATTAAATTATTATATATGAGTTAATTATTATATAATGAAGCATCATGTAAGTACAAACACAAAAATATTTAAAAAATATTCAAATAAAAAAATAAAAAAAAAATTGTGTCAATATTTGTAATTAATGTGAATAAATCCGATTGTTAGTTCGTTAGTCAGACAGAACTCTACATTTTTTCTCACATTGAAATAATTTTTATAATTTATTTACTATTTATACCACTGCAATAACTTATAATAAATCATTTAAAATAAAAGTAATAATACATTTATTAAAGTAATCTTCTTATTGTTATGAAATTGAATAATTTATTTACGGTCTTGTTACGTTACATTATACAATATTTACAAGTTTCATTATGTCTGTGTGTATAAAAGAATAGTTTTCTTTTTATCTAATTAAAAACTTTTTTATGGAATAAGTTTTTATGGAAGTAAAAAAAAGAGCAGGATCGCGAGGGTTAACGTAAGTTTACAAATATTTTACGACTAAATATTAATTGATACTATTAATAAATATTTTAATAAATAATATAATTTTTATACCTTATAAAACATACTAAATTATAAATTTATATTTTGAATCAATATCAGTGAGCTCTTGTGAACGTCAATTAAAGGATAAAGAAGGCCTATTCCATACTCATCGAAATAAGCCCTTCTGAAAGGACACTAACTTAAAAGTTAACTACGAGGGTTTCAAATGCGACCTGGTCATACAAGAAGCACACAACAAACTCAGCCAGGTATTTTTATCACTGTTTCACAAACGTCAACATATTTTATATTTAATATAATTATATTTTCAATATATTTTTAAATAAAAAAAAATTGCCGCAAGCTAGAAAAATCACGACTTAACAAGTAGAACGATTTCGCAGATTTTTTGTTAGACAAATTTGTATAAAAGTAATTTTTTGGGAAATCTACCGTAAAAATCGATAGTTCGACTATTTTTTGTATAAAAAACTGAATAATATATCTCAACAGTATATCTGTTAAGGCATCACAAAAAAGATGGATATTTTTTATAGCTTAAAACTTAATTTGAATGGTATACCGTAACCGAAATTTACGGTTTCGGTAAAGCACAAAGCAGAATAGAAGTTTAACACTTTTATTTTTAATAATAATAAAAATAAATGAAAAAAACGTCATAAAATATGTATTCGATATATTTCAATAATTTATTTTTTATTTATTTATTTATTTAACCCTTTACACCACATAACAATTTACAAGTACATAGAATGCAACGCATGTTGTACAACGAGGCGGCCTTATCGCTAAGCAGCGATTTCTTCCAGACAACCTCAAACAAGTAATGAAATAAAATATTAAGAATAGAAGAAGGCGGTGCAAAAAAGCTATACTTAAAAACTGAGTATATATATAAATGATACTTTATACGTACATATAATAGAACTTACTACGTATAATATATTTAAAGTTATAAATATGATAAGATATTATAATACTAATTTACTTGTTGAAGGTAAATGATTTTATTTTATTTTTTTAAACTACAATAGAAGGCGATTGTCTTAAGTGTAATAGTAAGGCATTCCATAATAGAATAGTCCTAACAACAAAAGAGTTTTTATAAAATATGGAATTGTGTGTTGGAATTTTGAGTACAAGACTTCGAGATGACCTTACACATCTATTATCAGAGTCAACGAAAGTAAATGTTTTTAAAATAAGAAGGACTAGAAGGATTAAATAAGCTACAATACAACAGGAAAAGAGTGTGAAGATTCCGGAGATATTATAAAATTTGTGCTGTAATTTTTAAAGATACTTATATTTTTTAAATCTGTAATTTACACTAACTTAGTAGAAAAAAATAATTAAAAACCTTTTTTTGAATTTATAGAAACTTTCTGTGACTATCCAATCTACAGTTATTTGGTATAAGGTTTTAAACTAAAACTTTTTTGAACTATTCCACTACGTTTATCTTTTTTCATTTAATGTCGGCTTCTTTTAAAACAATGACATTATAAAAAAGTCAAAGTTCACTATTAGAACACTGGAAGCTTCAAATTTTGTCCAAAGGTTGTTTTTCATAATATGTGACCACCAACCAAATTTTTTTTAAATCATCATAAAGAGAAAAAAGGGATGACTTTATATGAAAATGTGTATTTTATAAATAATTTACTTTAAATTTTGTACAAGTTTTATACAAAACATATATAGAATGTTTCGAATTTCATCCTTACGAAGCGTGAAAGTTTGTTCGATTTTTTCATTATTTAATCAAAGATTTGCATCGATTCTTTATAACATTACAGAAATGATTCCAAACAATACAATTTAAAGGTTGAAGTATATGAACTGAACTCAACTGAACTGAATTGAACTGAACTTTTTTAGCTGATAGACTCACAAAGAACATCTAATTTATATAAATCGAAATCAGACTAAATTATAACCTCTGCTAAACGTTAAGTGGAGACCAAATATTGTAGTAGTATAACATGATTTTATAATCCCAGCAGAACAAATTGAATTGTTGATCATAGTAAAACCAAAAAGTCATAAATCTTAAATTCTATACATAAAAGTAATATTATACTATTTATTTATTCTTTATAATACTCGTATATCTACGTTATTGAGCTCTTAAAGTTCCCATATCAATTTTTTTAAGCTTACTTATTAAGAAATCTCAATCTTTATTTGTTTTACTAGAAACATCCTGTACTAAGCTTTAGCAGATCATAATCTGGTTCTATACTTATATTAAAAAGTTGGAGAGTTTGTTTTATTGTTTGTTTGTTAATAAAAATAAAAAACATCATTACAGTAATAAAAGATTATATAAGGTTGTATTAAAGGTTGTGTATCGCTCAGCTCACTGCGCATGCGTACAGGCGGCCCTAGTATTTTTAACCTACTTCCCTATATTACGAATCTTACCACTAATAGTTTTCTGAAAAGTCCTTTTACAAATATAAGGAAATTGTAGATAATGCTATTTTGAGGACATGAGAATTAATTTTAAACTTATATTTCGAATATATACCAGTAAGGGTTCGCATGAAACAATAATCTTCACAGAGATATACATATATGTATTACGCCTAAGAGACAAATGATATAAAATCGTCTTAAGATTAAATGTATAAAGACATGTAATTAGGTATGATTAATATTTTATTTGTTAGTTTTATATTTGAAAATATTGATTGTCATCCAAATGAAATACGTTATTTTTCTTGTAATTGAATTAATACATTGAAAATATAACGGACAATAAATAATACAAATAAGTAATGAAGCATATGTCGTGATAACTTTTTTTATAATTATATCGGTAAATGTTAATTGACGTGGGAAATAGGAGGTTGCTAGCAGCTAATATTTATATGATTTCGTATTTTTATATTTTAGTATTTTAATATTAAGTATATTTTTATGTTTGAAAAATGATAGAATTGCTTTAAAAAGCTTCTTCACAAAAATGCCGTTATTTCACTTTAAACGCTTATTTACGCAAAGTTTACCTCAAAATTATTTTGAAAGGATAACTTTAAGCATACAATTATTTATTTCTCACAAAAGGTACATCTACAACAGATTTTAAAAAGTTAAAATAGTAATAAGTACTTATAAATTAGGATAAAATTAAATATATCTACAAATTATATAGGTTCTTAGAACTATAAACATTAAATGTAACCATGGTGAGTCGTAAAAAATAGATTACATCATGTTACTTAAGTATGTGTCTACGGATGCCGCTAAGGAAATCAGCTTGACTTATAAGGCAGTGTAGGTCCAGCTTATGTAAGTGGACCTCGAACGCTAGCTAGTAAAACTGTCTGAGTTTTGTAATGCTATTACGTTTAAATACTGAGGTTTACTGCTTGCTTTAACTTTCAATCTGTAAACCATTTACAATGGAGGTAAAAGTTTACTGATCATTTGTTATTCTTATTAAAATCTCATTTAACTAAACGTATGTATATTCAATTTGTAACGACTATAACTGTATTTACAAAAATAATGTTTAATTATAAAGTAAAAGTTCAACCAGTACTTTGTACTCAAAACAACTTAGAATATTAATAAGAAAACAAATTTAGGTAGAGCGTAAAAAATGTTAGTTGAAAGGCGCAGTTAATATTTATGAAGTGAATGTTTCATGAAGTTATTGTTATAAGACTAGAATGGAGAGTAGAAGAGAATGTGAAGTATCGTAGAGTTGCGACACGTGAGGTTGAGACACGGCTGGGAAGTGGTAGATGCCAACCTTGAGATCATCGGTGAGTATGGGAGCAGTAATGTACGGGGCTCATTCCTCCCGGTGCAAGCAATCCGCCCTCCCTCGATAGGCGAACAGCCGTTAGAAAACTCCGAGAATCCAGCCGCGCACAGAAGACAGTGATACTTTGTAGTGATACACTATCAGACTGTATGACTAAAAACACACTGTCACAGCACTGCACCTACAATACTCCACGGATGGAGCGAACTGCACTCGAGAACGTAAGGAAGTCGCGACGCAGATCGATTCACACGCACGACCGGTGTGTTGGTCGGAGTGAGACTGATCGCGGCGCGTTAGGTTGCGGCGCGCGCGCTGCCCCCGCTCCTTCGTCTCACACCCCCCCTCTCACCCCAGCTCGCTGACCCTCTACTGGACGAGCTTTTGCCTACCTATACACCACCAGATAATAAAACTGCAAAGGATATAAACACCGAAGTCAAACCGGCTGACTGCACCAACACCTTTATAGAAATTTTTTTGATGTTGAGATTTGATAGCTCTCTCTTTCTGACCTTTTATAATGCTGTATAGAGATACAATAATACTAGATAGAGACGTAGTATTTAAAAACTCGTATACATACTGGAGGTTCAAAATACAAATACAATTACAAAAATATAATCGGACCAATAAAAAGTATTCTGTGTCTGCAATTACGTCCCTCAAAATGGGCTGCAAATAAAAAACTAGTCAGCTCCTGTGTGGCTATTAGCGGTCGTCTTATCCGGGCGCAGTGATGCGAGCCTGAATAAGAGATGTACGTTTTTTCCACAAGCCCAATTACCAGTTTCAAAGGTCCATTCAAAGTCATAATGCAATAATGACAGTACAATTCGAGTGGATCTTCAAAGTGCGTATTCATTTTGATGTCTGTTCACAATAGTCTTCATTTTGTCAGATATGTATTGAATTATAGAGCATAATTTGTATTTATGGTAAACAATATCACTTATAAATGAATCTAATTGTAATATGTAACCAATTTATTTTAGTAATGTAATTTATATTTTAAATTCTAATATTTCAACAAATATACAATATGCATCGTAAAATCCATTATAAATAATATCTAATATGACATCAGAGTTAATTAAAACATATTTAATATAATTGTTTACTTTAATTTAAAATTCATTAATATATCATTAAAATAATATTAAATAAGAATCGGAAAATAACTAATAAAAAAGTATTATATATAATGCTATTATATATAATTAATACTTAAAGGGGTTAATGGTCTTCTTTGTTTTAAAGTAACACAAACAATTCCTCTCCCGTGTCCCATATTGAAGACATCAACGCGTACTGTAGCTTCGCTAAAACTTCTTAACGTTCTTAGTATAAGTAATAAGTAATAGTTCTCAGTAATTCACGTGCAAATAATAATCGTTTTTTGTGACTACCATATTTTTCGTCATTAATGTTTTTGTTCTTGGCAAAAACACTAATTTGGTTAATTAAAATAACTCTTCTGTAATAATTATTCATTTTAACATATTCTGTAATAATAGAAAAATTATTTAAATTGTTTGTTTAATGCAAAATTTTAGGAAAACATTTAAAAAAAATAATGACTTTTTGTTCAAACTATTAATATTAATTTCGACTATATTTAATTTAAATATCCGCAATTTGTATAACCATATTTCCTTGCCTATTTTTCAACTGATACCAAGTAAAAACAACAATATATGAAGGAAATGTGTACTTATCTTGTCATTTATAGAGTTGAATAAATAATAAAAATAAAATAAATGTACCTTCATTCTGTACTAACAAGACGCCTTAGCACGCATAAATTAATATAAACAGGTTTTTACTCGAACCGCTAAAAACTAGACATTTCAGACAATATATGAATAAAAATATAATATTTGATTACCGTAACTGGAAGTTTATTATATTTTCTATATTGGCTACAAGACGCTAGTCTTGGATGAAGACATGGAACATCCTGGATAACCGGTCCAAAGCAGTTATCGGGTTCACTGCCATTATTTAGCGATCAAAATATACCGGTTTAAAAATTACGTTCATAGGTAAAAAATATGGTTATTATGATTACGTAAAATATAGAGATTATGGACAGGAAACTGATGAGCTGAGGATGAGGTTAATAGACTGACCAGAAGCAGAACCATTTCGAAGACATCATAGACAGGAAACTTAATATAACATGAGGTTCACTGAAAGACCAAGGCTGTAACTTCTCTGAATCATCAGCGTTAGCATTCAATGTAATTTAATGTACATTACAACAATGATAATGTTTACTAAAGATAGGCTTATTTAAAAGCTATTGACGGATTCTATACTAACAGATTTCATTTAAAGACAATATTTAAACTTCGTAACAATTGAGAAACTTTACCTCAACTTCACCCCTTCTAATTATATTCTATTTTCAATCCTCAAAAGATAACTAAAAATATTAGAATTGTGGATTCAAATGACATTGTCAAAGGACGATTTGTTTATCTCCTAAAATCAAAACATAACCTAAAAATACATACTAATTGATATTTTTATGTGCAGTTCACGATATTTCAATTTAGAACTACATCCCTCTCTGTATCCTACATAATCATAATACAACGGATTAGTTGAGATATGAATAAAAACGTTAAGTAAAAAATATAAACATACAGAGTTTATTTTACAAATACCAGTTGCTAGGCATGTTCAGTAATGCTATTAACTTGTTATTCCAGTAATAATTACCTGTGTTAATATAAAATTATTAACATATCCTTCTATATTAAATATTAATAAATAATAATTTATGTTATTATAATGAATTTTTTTAATATATATGATATTTAATGATCAGGAAAAACAGGAAAATAAATAAAGTTCATTATTTTCCAGTACAGAATAATAAACAACATTAAGAATTCTAAACAATAGAATAGCTACGCTCTAGTATTTACAAACTTGAGAAATACGGTTTGCTAGTGTTGAACATGGAAGCCATTTTCCGAGCGGCACGAAGCGGTGTAGCGGTGACCAGATAACGGTCTCAGAGGTACAAACACTTGGAGGGCAAATTTCTTATACTACTTATATCTACATTATTTTATATAAATTCTGATACGGACCCTCATTTTAAACGCATTATGCATCACATATCGATCATAGCCCCCTACTTATACTGCTGTTATATGTAAAAACAATAAAATAGCTAAGTTAATTTCATTTCACATATACAGATATGTCCTTTAAGCTGAATAAAATCTTAATAAACAGATTATTTATAACAGAAAAAGACTATTTATTTAAAGATATCTACGAGCTGCATGTTTTAATAGAGAATCTAATATAAAAATTAAGATTATCGTTTTATTTATACAAATACGAATTAAACATAGAGCTACGTATAATTGCGAATACGTGAAGCTCTGGGTGGAGGAAGAGGTTATTATCATAACCCAGCCCAGTGTCACGGTCGGCTGCCATCATAATCACGGACTGCCATCGCAAGGTTGAAGTCACATATAAGTTTCACGTAACAGTAACGGAATATTATAACATAAATCATGGTCACGTCGTGGAAACGGAACTCTGAGGTATTTGACTATATGTGTTTACGTCAGCAACTTTATTTCTGTTTATCAGACATTTTTGATTTAACAGACTCCAAAAGTTTCATTTAAATCTTTTAATAGATTTTTTAATTAGCTACATTTAAAATACACATCAATATGTTTTTGTAAGAAAACGAATAGAGTGATACTACTAAATTATTTCTACTTTTTTATATATTAACATCATATTAACAAAATCATTGGCAAAATGAGTTACTACTAGCCTTTATTTTCTTCTTTCCTTCTCTCTTTAACTCGTTCTCGACTTCTATTCCAAGATATTCCAAAAGTCTCTAGGAATGCTTTTTTGCTATATGGATAGTGTACTTCTAATTTCATAATAGTACAAAGTATGTACTACATACTTTACATTATTAATTTAATCTTAAGTTTTATTAATTTGTTTTTGTGTAAAACTATAAATCTTCTCTTATAATAAAATGGTATGACAATAAACTCATATCGAATATTTCGGTTCGATCTCATTTGCATATATGGTTTCTAGTTCCTCAATTTGTCATAACATTTTACGACCTTATCAAAGTGTGAATATCTATTTTTTTATATGAAAAAGAAATATCCGTTTCAAACAAAGTCAATTCATTTTTTTTATTTCACATAGACACTTGTGAAACCTTATACTTTAATCGCATAGCTCAAGAGGTTAAGTATGGACCTATTCTTTAGCACCAAGGGGATAGGAACCCTCAAGAAATGGATACTCTTTTAATGTATTGATAAAATTAATTCTAATAAATTAATATTCCATTCTTTTTCCTTCTCCTCCACTATTCTATGTTTTTCAAAAGCAACTACTAAAAATAAGAAGTATCTTCAACTACTTATATTTGCAAATATCTATACAACTGACATGGTTTTATTTTATGGATTTTTATTAATTTATTAAACATTAAAATAACTTACAATAAAATTGACACACATTTTTTAAAATATTTTATTTTAAAGAATTGTACCTCTTAATGAAAGGACAGATTATTTATGCTTAGATAGATATTCATTAACGATTTTTTATTAAAAAGGCAATATTGTTTTAAAAATATAATTATTGAATTATAGGTTTAAAACATGAAAACTCATCTTGCAATGACACAATCTGCGTGACGGATAGACAACCGCTAATGATCAACTCACGTTTTAGTTTTTGTAGCCATGGCACATGCGAAAACCATTGTACATCATGAAAAAAACTGACTTCATCCTTCTATTAATATACGACTAGCTTTTACGCGCGGGTCCATCCACGGATGATAAACTTTATTTACTATCAGGATAACTAAGAGCAGTTATCCAATGTTAGTTAGTCTTCCTCATAAACCTGCCTATCCTAACCAGAAAAAAAACGGAAATTATGAAAATAACAGCGTTTAAACAAACAAACAAACAATATAATATTAATATAGATAATCTTTAACAACAAGCAAATTATATATTTTTTAATTATACATAATTTCAGTTTCCTAATAAGTCAATAGGATATATCGCAGATTTGGCACATTGACTGTGGGCGTGATTTCACCAAACGAGTTGCAACTTTCTCTGTGTTGCAACTTGAACAGCTCAATAATATGCGACGATGTAATCAGTGACATTTTAAATTAAAAAATTCAGAATATCAAGGTAATCTAGTTTAATAAATTAAAGAAAACAACCTAGATATACATTATTCACTTACTTAAAAATACGAATCTGTGAATCAGATTGTGCGGGTGGAAAACTAAATAGGAAACTGGTATATTACTTTTGACAATTAATAAATAGTCAAATTAGTAAATTAATAAGAATTTTACACCCACTTCAAAATTTAAGAAATATACATATATAATAATTGTTATTAAAACAAGTTAAGGCGTATCACAAACGTACTGACAAAAGCTCAGACATTATATAAATATTAATATATTGAAAAATCATTATCCTTAGCTTTATTGAATAACCTTTACTTTTAAAAATATATTTTAAGTATAAATAAAAAAGTTTTTTTACTATTCTGGTAGAATTTCCTGTACATCGAAATATCACGAATGCAATAGTAATATTGTTATTTCATTTTTAAAATCCTTTCACGAATATAACTGGAAAAATCTGTTGTACAACTTTCAAGCCGTTGAGTAATACGAATGTGGGTAGAGTCCTCGATGATAGCGACAGTGAGGTGTGCGTAGGTAGAGTTAACTCTACCAATACCTGACGCAGAAAAAAGATACAGACGGTGTAGGCGAAAGTCATGATCAAAGTGCCTTAATAATTGAAAGTATTTGTAAAAAAAGCACCGTTATATGATATAGGTTGATAAAATACATAAGAAGATTATGCATTTATTAAGAACTGATTGAATTATATTCTGATTTAATTGTTACATAAAATAATTTAGAAATAAAAAGGTTTATTGCTCTTAAAAAACATAAAATACGTTCCTCTACATGATTAATAAGAATACGATAAATTAATCTATAGGAAAGGAAAAATTAATTTATTTTATATTTTATCATTCTCTCCCTAATTTTGGAATTCGAGTACCATTTATATATTTAACATCGTAGTAATAGTAATGTATCGCAATGTCTTTGTACAAGCAAATGTTTTAGGTATACCGCTACTTATATAACAGACGTCATATTGTAGGACAGTACTTATCGCATGCCAATGACATCATGACGACCACTTACGGTTAACTAGAGTGGAAAACGTGATTCGAATTTTTCTTAATTCACGTTCACATAAAGAATTCCTTTAGAATAATACAAAATCAAGAGAAAGTGGGGAAAAAATTAACAATCGAAGACCATGCTGAAATAAATTCTATATACTTTTGCGTTTCACAAACATGACATACTTAAACTCAAAGGATATGGAAATCAGGCTTTTTTGTGTCTGCCGCATAATTATTAACTGGAAACAAAGAAATTGCACGGCGCCGCTTGGCACAGCGTCCAGAATTGAAGTTCCACAATTTAGTTGAAGGAGACGTATTGCATTATTCCATACAGCTTTGTTTCTTTTGCCGACAACTTTGTATGCGTTTATCCGCTCGCAACAGCAGAGTTCGGACGTAAAGCGAACGGTGACACAGCGCTAAAAATAGAGCTGAGAGACTCAGGGCCAGGCGCAGCGATGCGACCGGGCGCAGCCAGACCTGTCCCGGCACCCCCGTCCCTCGCATTCCCTCGTCATCCCGATGCGCCATCTTGTTATTTTACGAAGCATAGCGGACAACAACTTCAGACTAGGTGGCAAGGACATTAGGGTCGAGTTGCAAATTCCTTTGAAGGCTGTATTTCTTAGGTTTCATTATATACGGGCAATGTTTTGATGTCTAATTATACTTGGATTACAGTCGTATATTTTTACTTCTTGCAAAGCAACACACCTAATTATGTAATGAAATGCAGACCGGTTTAAGATCACAACATCTCAAAAATAAATATCTTTGTAAGTACTTCTTTGTATTAAAACATTATAAAATTGTTTGTTAGTAAAGTTACGTTTATGTAAAAATATATGGAAGTGGTCTTTCTTTTTATTTTATTCTCTAGACATTTGCCATTTAACTAATTGTCTTAATTTAAATTAGTATTTTTAACTTTTATTTAACAATTTTAATTTTAAAGGAAGGTTTTTCACATCTAATATTATTGTTACATTTATACACTTTCGACCTAAATATTATATATATATAGGTGGTTCATAAAATATAATTTATTAATACCTTTATTATAAAAAAAATATAAAATCATGTACTAAATAAAACGACTTCTTAAAATGGTTAGAAAACAAAATGTTTTTTATTGGTATGTCGCAACTTTCTGCGAATATACTGAGGAAAACATAAATAATTTATAAAGAATTACTTAGCTGTCCATTTTCGTGGTTTCGGTATATAAAACGAACGCTTTTTATATTTTATAAGAATTTTCACAAATATATAAAACAATTTTTGACTTACTTTTAAATTATTATTTTAAAGTTGTAATGCTTTGCAAAAGTTTTCTATAATGAAAATTTTGTATCTGTTAGTTAGACAGTTAATTAGTCAACTACCTCCAACGGTGTTTTAGTTTCCAGCATAAAGTTTAAGATGTACACAAAAGTAGTAACAGTATCTTGAGGCCTCATAGCGCGGTCACAGACATGTGATTTACATTGTTTATGAGTGGGTCCCGGGAGTATAACTGACTCTAAACATCAACTCCGGTAAAGTTAATTTTAAATGCAACACAATTTAGTGAAAATATATGGAAGCAATTAGTAAATAAAAAGTTCACTACTAAAATAAATGAAAGTACGATTACAACATAAAAACAAGAAATATTTAAAAATCATATTTAAAAGAAATAAACTCGTAAATTATATAAAAATATTAAGTAATGTACAAATAACAGAACTACAGTAATATTTCACTTAGTTTTTTTTAATATTAATCCCAAAATCTAATCATTGAATATTTCATCTGAGAGTAACTTTTATGTACACGCTTTTAAGAAATTCCACTTTTTTCTTTTATATTTAAGTCTGCAGTTATTATTTATCTTTATTTTACAGTCTGGATCTTTTATGAGGTTAACATATTATCTGAAACCTGCTCCCAAGAACCAGGATTACGGCTTTTAAACCCATAATCCTGAGCCATCAATTTAAGGCTTAGACTTATAATTTGGGATATTTCGGTAATATAAAGAGAAGATTCATGAATTTATAGAGTTTTTATTAAAATCTAAAATGCTAGAGATAGGCCAAAGTAAAATATTGAAAGAAAATATTATTAAATAATAAAGGAGGATAATCTTATACAAAACTTAATTTTGGTATTGATTTGACATTTCGTATGCAAATAAGGAATAAAGCTTGTATTGGAAATTTCACCCACAAAGGGTTAAAGGTTGTATGGAAATTGAACTTTTATGAAGTAAGAATTATGAAAATACTGTTTATTGCACATAAAATTTCAGTGTTTTTGAAAAAAAATACATGCAATAATATGTTTTTTTTTTTATTTGAACACACTTTATTTATATATTTATACTTTATGCACAAACTATTAAAATGGCTAACTTAATGCTATAGACATTCTCTATAACCAAAGGTGATGCAGAGATAAAAAGAAGTAGATACATATTTTTATAAGATACTGAATACTAAGTATTATTCATAAAAAAACTTGTAATAAATAGAAAATAAGTAATTATATAAACTTTTACCACTAAAATGGTAACCAAATAATATTATACGAAAATTACTGGCTTTTTCAATAATAATTGACTAAAATCACAAGACCTTCACATCGAATTGATTGCGATGGTTCTAGTTCGCAAATTGCTGACTCAATATTGACGATTGTGAAACAGTAATCACAACAGATAAATACCCGACTAATTTTTTTTGTGGTTCTTCTTAGACCAGTGTTTTGACCCTCATAGCTTTAAGTTTAATTTAGATAATCTTTAGTCTTTTCAAAATGACTTATTTCGACAAATATTTTATCAAAATAGGCACACCTGACTTCCAATTGACAAAATGGAAAAATAAAAATAAATGAATATGTTAAAAAAAAATTAAAAAATATATAAATAGATAAATTAATAAAGGTTACTCAAAAAAATACATCCTTTGACTTGTTGTTAATAGGACAAGATTTATAAAACATTTTATTGGTTGAAAAATCAAATTGAATCATTTTTAATGTCGCTAAAAGTTCAAATTATAAAGAAATACGACTGACGTAAAGGACACGGCCTCAGCACAGGAAGATGATGTCACTGAAGCGACTGGTTTCATTTATTATTCGACGGGTGTTTGTGAGAGAACAGAATACATTAGACACTTATGTCTGTGTGCTTGTGCAAGTATATTTTAATAAACCATTATTTTTATTAATTACATCCTTTTGATAATTGTCATCTCATAAATCGGATTTATTTTATGATACTAAGGTTAATTTAAGTTAAATTTACAACATACTAGCTGTTACTCGCAATTTTACATGTCTACGAACGATTTTACTTACTATTAAAATAACTTAATGCGGTATTGTAATGATAAGATAGAATAGTCTTTCTCATGAAGCTTATCAAAATTAGAAAGCATTTTTCACTCTCATTGAATATTTTCGAAGATTACCTCTATTAAACAAACAAACTTTTCCACTGCATAACATTAGTTTAGGTTAGAAATAAATACAAGTCCTATTTATACAAGGTTCAATGTATTTCCAATTGTATAGACTAAAGGTTAGATGGCTATTTATCAATGTCCCAATGACCGGTAAGGCTCTTATATATCCTCTGATAATGGAATCCTGATGCCATAATATCCGGTGATCACCTGCCAACAGACCCGCATGCTGGCTTGCCCTCCTTTTGACATATAAAAATGTTATGATAAGAACTGGAGAGCAAATATTTTTAGATCATAATTAAATAAATTGTCCTTCAAGGGAATGTGTAAAGTGCCTTATACATACCGTAGGTACGAATCAACACTTGATCTCTAGCAACTAGGGCACTTCATGCTCCAAGAAACTGTACCTTGATATTTATAGAATAACTAAAGTTGATATTGGGTATTTTATATTATACTAGCTGTTACTCGCGGATCCACCTGTTTTTATTTACTATTAGGATAAATAAGAGGAACATAGCCTACCTAATGCTCTTGCCTACTTTATAATTAAAGATTTGAAAGCAGAAAAAATAAAAAAATAACAGCAAAAGTATAAAATATTTTAAAATCACTAAAAAAACTCGTTATACTGTTTTACAAAGACATACTTAACTTTTTATTTATTTTTATTCTACATATCCGAAGAATATGCAAACTCTTCGTAGGCAATATTCCTGAACAGAATTATATGAAAACAAAGTAGCATTCTTGAGATTCATTTCTGAACAAGTACTCGGTTCATTAGTTCGCCTCGGGATATCTTTGTTTTTTAGATCTACATCTAGACAGTTATTATGAAAAAGTTATTTTTGTATTTAAAATTAATTCTAAATATATACTTAGGTATTCTTACAGACTACATCATCTTTATGTATGTATACTTTTCTAAACATACAGGACGAAAAATCTTTTATGAAAACATAAATATTTTATATATTTCGAGGCCCCCGATAATTTTAATTAAAAACATAATTGTATACAAATATTTTAATATTTGCGCGCAATAAAATTTGTTTCAATTTATTCACACTTGTATAACTGAAATTATAATAAAAAAATTAGTTAATAATTTTTTTTTTCATTATTAATTGACTAAAATCATACGAACTTCCTATATATTGATGACTCAATAATATAAAATGTTATATTTATTATAAAAATTCAAGATTATTTGCAGTTAATAGGTAGTTATTTCGCTCGTTCATTGTTTCAATTGTTTCTATTTTTACATTATTCTGATTTATGACTTATTAACAAGCTACGGTAGCTAAATATTATCTTTATGAATAACTTATGATAACTCAATTGTTTACTTAAATAACTATTACGACATCATCTGCTGTCACCTTGACGCCATCTATCGTGCAAAAAACATATTTGCCTAAATTAAAGAGTGGTATACCGAACAACTCGGGCATTTTCGTTAAATTATAATATACCAAAAGTTTTCTATGTTATTACTCAAATGACAAATTATCACCAAAGTAAATTTTCTTTATTTCTATAATAGCTTAGAGTGATCACTCAAACAAACAGACAAACAAAAAAAAAATCTTTTTTTGAACTCTTTCTCTTTCTTATCTGCTGTAGCAATTAATTTTTTAGTACTTAAAAAACTGATTTGACCTGGTAACAATTTCATTCTTATAGATATTTAACGTTATGTACGTAATAAAAAAAAAAATTAACAGATTATTAACACTGGTATATTTTACATTTTTTTGTAATAAAAAATATATTTTCTTGAAAAAATATATACAATACAGATTACAAAAATTATTCTGATTGTAGTAATCAGAATAATTCTATAACGTTCAAGGCATATTATACATACATACGAAGTTATACAAAAGGAAAAAAAAAAACTAATCAAATATCAATAATCTGAGGTTTGAGAAAGAATGACATCACCACGAGACCTCGGATGAGACAAGGCGTGATTCAATAATAGAACTGGAATTAAGAAAAATATTAATGTTATTCATTCTTTATAATAATTTTGCAATTGTATGATTAATTAATATAAAATTAATCCTTATGGAAACTATGAAGTCAATATTTTATCTGTGGCCAGTTATTTGATAGAAAAAAGTTTATGGAGATAAAAAATATAAATTTCTTATATGTTTTAAAGTTTTTTAACTGATCTAAAAATAATGACATCATAATAACCTTCACAGTTTTTATCGAATGATTAGTTTACTATTATAATGATCACACCTAGACTTCAAAAAACCTTGGCCAATGAACCTTAAACAATATAACAGATAAGTGGAATATTTTCACCTTTGTAGAGCTGTCACCTGATAACGCGACTATTATTCGTTTTTGGGTTTCGTTTGCTCAACCACTTAGCATGTGTGGTATGCGCAGGCGCTGTTGTTTAGATAGAGGTGTGGGCTTTAAGAGTGGCCCCGTGCTATATCCGCTGGCCGAGTTGTTGTAAGCGCTTGCGCAAGATGTTTGGATGAACCGCGTTTGATGAAATGGCACAATGCACAAATTATAGCAATTTTCTTTTTTTATACACTCAGGTATAAACATAACATTTTTTCATACTATTAAGATAAAGAAAAAAAAATTATTAAAGAAAAACATTGTAAAGATTTTAATATCGATATCATCTGCAAATCTCTTACAAAATAAATAAGTTTTTCTAGAAGCGTGCTCCACTTAGATTACATCAAACCTTACGAGGCGAGGTAAGAGTCAAAATGCTTACCTATTTTTGTAACAAACGACAAATACGTTAAAAGTTTGTAAAAGAAAATATAAATAATCAGATATTACAAATACAAAGATTCATATAAATGTAAAGGTCATTTTAAAACCCGCATAATTTCACAGAAAATAAGAAATAGTTTCTATTCAATTGAATGATACGGGTTTTCTGTTTCCTCGTACGTGTTTCATGTAAACAATTGTCAGTTATATCAAGCTTAGACTCTTCATGCCGATTACTATACGGAAGTCATAAGGACTTGTTGTCATGGTTACATTGTGCGATGCACAATATCATTAACTCCGGATAATTACATATATTTTATTATGTTTAGAAATGATGCTATATGAAGATTATATTTAATAATACATTACATATATATTCGTAATATCATTGGAATAAAATTAATTAGAAATGTGATGACTCGCTTCTTCAGCTTTGTTTGCATTTCTTCTGTTCTTAAAGACTTGAATTATAAATCAGATTCAAAAGCTAACAAATATGTGTAGTATAGTACTTTCATGAGAATGGATACGTCGGTTTCAACTGTATGAGAATACGCAATTAGCATCACAGCTTTGTGTACGCATAAAGAAGATTGACAACATGCATTCCCACGCACACTGACGACCGTAGTAATTAAGTGTTCATATAAATTTACAATTCTACTTTTACTTTCAGGTAATCTAGATAAAAAAGATTATGGAGCCATTTGATAAACAAATCAAAGAAGCAAAGCACAAACTAAGGCATATGTTTTGATTAATTTTTTATAAACTTCTCAATCTCTAACGATAGTTTAAAGTTTTATTTTTTAAATCCTCCCTGACTATAATTAACATTAATAGCATATAAAGCTGCTGTTATTTTTATTAATGACATCAGCAACCTTGAAAAAAGTCAAGAAAAAATACCAAGTTGCAGCGCATGATGCGATAGTTAGGTCATCCTTATTAACTTTATTTATTTTATTATTTACCTATGATAGAATCATCAGGATAATCCTTTGCGTGAGGTGAGGTGAGGTGAGTTTGTACTTCCATGAGTGCAAGGGACAATATTGCCATGCAACACGCAAGCAGCCTCGATATGGTTCCAGTGGCTAAACAAGAATCATAATTAATAATCAAGATAAACATCCGTTAACTTCCTTGCAACAATGAACTCTTATAGCAAGAATAGATATATCTAACATTAGATAAATAAATCTTTAAGATAGTAATTAATTCTTCAATTTTTTATTTGTACCAGATATGTCAATACCGATATTTAACTGACAGACACGAAACGAAGGCGCCTTTCTCTTATTTAACCTTTGAAATAAATTCGGGAAGATTCTTAAAATTTATTTCTCAATGCTGGACCAAGTATCTTCTTGGATTGCTGCGAAAACGGCTTGTTCATCTATAATTGAGTTTTAGTGGGCATAATGGCAATTCACAAACTCCCACATTTCCACTTCCACAATCCCTGAAAAGGGGGGAGGGGGAGAAGTCTCCATAATCGGTTTATCTAAAATAAAAAAGAGGAACTTTAGACATAAAAAGTATATATTTTATATTTTTTGCCTATATGTATTATAGGCAAAATATAGACTTTTTCCATCTATGCAGATAATAATTTTTTGTATACCTATTTACCTTGCCTACGGTTCTTTACATATTTCCAACTAAAATCTATTCCCATGACAACATCACGGTATCATCACGTACCAAGTTCCTTAGAAATAAGTAGTGAAACAGTACAACTTAACATTTGCTACAAATAAGCGTTCTTAGCATGCAATGACATCACTGTCCAATTAGGTTGATACTTAAATCCGTTTTATGCAAACAAACACACGTTTCAAATATACCAAGCAATAAATTAATATCCACTAATGAAGGCTTGCATAAAAATTAGTTGTAACATTGTTGAAATAGAAATAGGCTGCAGAATGCGGTCGAATACTAGTGTCTTTGTACTAAAACGTAACAACTGATAAAATCTAGTAATTTTGTTGCAATTTTAAAGTAATATTTGTTTAAATGTTGAATAATTCAAGGAAAACAATTTTTTTATTTTTTTTATTAAAACCTACGTAATACGAGATGACACATCAAAAGAATGTTGGTTATTACAGTGTTAAAGTATTTAAATTATTATTAATCTCGTCAATACCGATATAGCATACTAGCTGTTACTCGCGGTTCTGCACGTGGACGAAATTTTAGTTACTATTGGAATAGCTAGGAGTATTATAATGCTAGATAGCTTTCACCTTCCTTATGGACCTACCTATCAGAAAGAATTATTCAAATCCATTCGGTAGTTTCGAAGATTAGCGCATTTGAACAAATAAACAAAGTTTTGTTTTATATTATTAATTCAGACATCAAATTGATAATACTTTTAATATTACAATTATCAAATATCAGTATGATATATAGAAATACTTTGATTTAGGTAATACAAGATTGACCGCAACGCGTTTGGCAACGAAACCGATCATTGCGTATAAACTATTATTCATTTATATTATCACCACCACAAGATATACATAACACACATAAACACACACATATACACACACATACACGCACTTTGTTTCACTCATTCTAGACTTTAACGTAAGGAAAATTTTACATAAGTTATAGATTCTTAGATTTATAAAAAATAACTTAGAATAACATTTTACTCTTCTTATTTTGAGTTCGTAAGGTATTTAAACTTTGTTAATTCTGTACTAAAGTTTAAATATATTTAATTATATATTAATCGAATGCCTTGCAAAATAGTATTAATTTTCCGCAAGTATTACAGTTCGGTGACGTTATTTCCACTAGGCGAGTGGGTGAAGGACCTCGACCGCTATTTTGTGAGCCTGTCGATTACCTACTTAGGAGAACAAAAGCATTTATATCATAGTAATTAACATACATTTGTCAAGTACAACTGTACATCACTGTTATGCGTACAACGTAACGCAAGTTTAATTTATATGGAAGTTATTTAATGTACAAATTTGATTTACGTTGGTACAAAATGTATGTACCAACTTTTGTTAAATTTAATTTATGACTACAATCTGAGTACTTAGAACTTTACCAAATGCGTTTTACGTGAGTCATCCAAAACACTTCCATTTAAAATTAGCGGTGAGAAATAAAAAAAAAAGGTAGTAAAAAACAAAATAGATCTTTTTATGATAAAAACAACTCAACTTTAAATCGTTTTAAATCAATTTTATAAATCAAAACGAAGGGATCGTTATACACAACTTTCATATATATTATGCAATATGCAAAAATAAAAGGAAAAGAAAGATAAAGATATATTCCATTACATTTATCCAGAACCATAAAAATTTTATTACCGGTTTCCAAAAAATATGGTTTTAAAGGGGTTCAATGGACGTTTATTTGATCAGATGCTACGATATGCTGAAATGAGATTCGACCGTGTTGGCTTAACGTCTGTACACTTATTACGCAAACAGATTTAACAACTTTTATTTATAAAATCAAATTTATTTAGATACATATACATATACATATATTTGTTCATAACTATTATTTAAAATATGTGACTGAACTTAGCGCTATTCCTTTATGTCCCGAGCTTATACAGGGCCCCAAATGAATACGAAATTAGTCGGGCAAATTCCGATAGCATTGACATGATTAAAACCGGATAGTTATAATATAAATTAGAGATGGGCCAACCAGCCTTTTCTGTATTCAGTGACTAGTCACCGATTAGTCAGCAGAAAGCACCGACTAGTGTCTTACTAATTTAGTCCGACAAAAATCTTTTTAGTAACGCTTAATTTAAGGCTTAAAAGTATGAAACAAAGAAATTATTTTGAACTTAACCAGTCGGCTCGTCGACAAATGTAATAGTCGGCCATCTTTAATATAACTCGATGTATCACGAAAATGAAATACAAAAATTTTTCATTAGTTATAGCTATAATAAAATTGAATGTTAGTACCTTAAAATAATATTTAAGTTTATATATTTCAAAAATATCAAAATTTGAATTTAAATATCAAATACAATATTTTGTATGTGTGTCTAACTTGAGTTTATAGTGCGTAAATGTTGCAATTAAGTTTTTCATCACCGTACATCTTAATAGCTTGCTCGGTGTAAAACACGACTAAGCGAGTAATTTTTGATGTTTTTGTTCCTTGAGGAGATACGGTCTCTAGATTTAAGAGAATAAAAAATATAAAAGACCCAAGCCATCCCGCACCATCATAACGATGGTGGGAGCGGTCTGTGGAGCTAAAGGATTCATTTATTTTCTACTTATTTTTTTGCAAGTCAGCGTAACTTATAATATATTTATTGTTTTTTATATATTCCTATATATTACTGCTTTTACAGCAGTATTTAATTTGTAACGTCCTAGCATATAAAATGCTTTTCGTAACTAACTGAATTACTAATGCATAGTGTAAAACGGACATATAAATTTGGTATAGGCTATATAGATTGCCTATACCAAATTTATATGTTACTGTAGGTTACTTTTACGACGTAGATATATATGACAGTTGTATACAAAATTTAGAGAAATCAGTTTTATTATATATGATCCAGCTGTACGTCGATACAATCAAAATTTGCCCGACTAGTTTCAAAATTCGGGATCCGTATTCATAGCAAAATCGCGGGATGAAAAGTGCAAGTGTAAATAATGGCAAACATGGATTGCGCAAACAGTTTTGCTACTTTACTCAATCTTATATTCTAAACATTCCTCCTATATGAGTAAATCTTTATTTCTACGAGCCATCACTCTTTACTCCTGACGCAATAATAATGAAAGATGAGAGGCTATCTAATCTAGATACTTCTCATAATCTTAGAAAACTATTATATAATGACGTTTAGATTAGTACTTCAACGAAACTAATATAAAAACTATGGGTATCTTATTTTCTATCAAGAACGCTGTAATTGAATGGGAGGTTCACCAGTGCACGTTTTTGTAACCGCTCACCGATCATAAGCAATTTGATCTAGTGACAAGATAATACAATTGATTTTTTAACTATAGACGTATTATTATTTATAGGTTCTATTGTTTAAATCACGTCTAGAAATTTCCATGCGTCTTTTGACGTTAGTACCGAGTTTGATTCCTGACAGGAGAAAATTATTTTCAGAAATACTTGTCTTTGTATGTTTTTAGTACGAGAGATAAAAAGAATATTACGCTCTTACGAAGCCTTTGCTTTGCAATAATTTTGAATGTATGTATTAAAACAGAGTCATGTATAATCTAATACAAAAATATAATTAAATAATACGAATGCACATATACACACACACACACAAACACATTCATATACTAAATAAAAGTAAATAAATTAAAGTATTTATATATACCCATACATAAATAAAAATTCTTTTTTTAAATTAATATTAATATAAAACTTATTGGTAATAAGAGAAACACATTGAATTTTAATGCAAACACATTATTTGCGAGCAATGAATGGAATAATATATCACGGAAGGCAACACCTACTCATTACTAATAAAAGCCCTCCAGGTAGTGATTATAAAACAGAATTAAACTCGACGGGACGGTGAGAAAGTATTAATGGCTATCAGATTCAATATTGAAACACTTTCATGTACCCGTTGATGTCTTTTGTAGCGGACCCACTGGATGGCTATATCCAGTAGATATACATATATTGATATTCTAATGTTTGTTAACCTTTATACAGATACGAGCATTAACTCGCGGTTTTACACGCGGACGAATTATTTTAAGTTAAATTAAGATATTAAAAAACAGTAGCGTAATACTAGATAGCCTTCCTCATCAACCTGCTTCTTATAGTCAGGAAGAATTTTCTACCAAATATTATAGAAGTATTTATAATAAATATAGTGTATTTTTTTGTTACTGCTTTTAATATATTATAAACAAAAGTTTGTATTTACTATATGTAGAACATATTTAACTTGAAAAAGTAACAGAACGAATATTAAAATTTATTCGAGCATTTATTGTATTTCATAGAAATCATTCATATTAATATTTCCTCTTCAAAAACAATATTAAACAACTAACCAGAAGTGAATTAGATCAGCAAAAACATAATTGGTAAATTATTTAAGTGTTAATTGCATTGTAAGATCATCCGTTGATTTTTTTGAACTAATGGACGTTGTTAGAATTACGTAAGACATGTCGGGTATTCAGAGAGGTCAGAGTGCTCAGTGACCGTAGCGGAGGGAAGGGGGTCGACGTGGGGTACGGAGGGGGGGTGACTCAACGACAATAGTACCTGACATGCGTTCAAAGAAGCGGGAAATCGTTAGTTACTTATTTTATTTAGTATGGACTTAAAAGTATAAATATTTCTAATATGAATATATATCTCAATAAACAAAAAACTAAACCCAAATACAATACTTAATTCATAACTAATTAAAAAACATTAATACTTCAAAAATGTGATTAAAATAAGTAAGTTAACTAATTATATCCGTTTCATATTCAAATAAAAAAAAGATACTCATCTTCAAGGCAATTCAAACTATATTTTAATACACAAAAAAACTAAAACCAAATTAGTTATTAAATTCTTAACTAAATAAATGAATACAAAGTGTGATTTAAATCACTAAATTAAACTGATCATATGCGTTTCATACTCAAATGAAAAGAAGATTCTGATCCGCAAAAGTAATGCAAAATATAATTCAATAGAACAAAAAACTAAACCCAGATGAGATCCTTCCGCAAGGAAATTATAGACAGAAAATATACCCAAATTATAAAAGTCTTAACCAAACAAATGAATACAAAATGTGATTTAAATCACTTAATTAATCTGATTATATCCGTTTCAAATAAAAAAATGCATCCGCAAAGCAATGTGTAGATTACATCACCTCGTTATTTCTAAGATAGATTGTTAATCTTAAAATTATCTATGGGATCGTTTTCTGGCATATAATTAATGTAACACGATGAATTTAACATGCCGCCGCTGTTGCCGCGAGGGACCTATTAAAGTATTGATTATATGCAAACGGGTATGCCGTCTATTGGTCAGGATATGGCTGCTTCCGTTTCAGTTGCCTTACGAGCGACTAACGGTAGTGACCTCAACTTATAAAATACAGACAATAGAGTCGATATTCTATTTAGATTTATTTGATAAAAATCTTTAAATTTTTATATTACGCTAACATTACGATAAATTGCCTTAAATGATTAAAAATATATAAATAAAAATATTATATATTTTTTTAAACATATTACAAATAAAAAGCATTATTAGATAAAATATGGTGGAAAAAAGTATACAAAATAAAATTTAATCTTTCAAATCATTTCTTGAATTATAACTTCTTTTTTAAATAGTTTATTTTATTATAGATTCAAGAATATTTCTTATTATGGTAAAACTAAAGAAGGTCTGCTCTATATCTAATGAGTCAGAAATTATTATTCTGAGGGGATGAGTCTGATGTATCGTGTTGCATGCAATTAACTTAATAGACAAGATGTCTAATGATGGACAGAAGAATTTACACACCGATACCGGGAACGTTTTATTATATATCCTATATAATTAGATTTATAAAGATTGATTAGCGATTAAAAAATTCCATCATTAAAAGCATTATAAAATGGATAGTTCCTTATCTTTTATTGCTTCAAACCTAAAATAATGTAATTTAAACTTTGTATAACAGAAAAGTGAGAAATAAGTCAATATTTTTCCAAAATATCTAGCATAAAAACGATTAAGGGTAAAACGAAATTCGAAAAATCGTGCATTAAAAACAAGAAACACAAAACAAAGCTGTACAAAAAAACAGGTGTCTTCGCAAAATGAAACAAAATTATTAAAACAATACAACAGATCTTTGCAAATATAAAACAAAAGTGAGACATGGTGTATTTTGATTATAATAATCGTATCAACCAATCATCATCATTCTAAAGTCTTAAATTTAATGAAAATACTAAAAAGATTTGCTTTGAAGTCAAAACAGCATCGTTAAATATGTAGGACAAAATAGTCAATATTTTATCATAATGTGTTTATACAAAGATGTTCGATAGTTTACAATGTTGGTGTGACACGGCATTGCCCTCGATGTACAGTCACGTACTTCACTCACATAAAATTGCAGTCAGCCATATGCTCGATATGCTAATAGTGTATGTAGTCATTATATGAATTTCTTATATAATGGTAAGTTACTGTTTTGAACTCAAGCTAAGTAGAGTATTTTAAAGCTTTTGTAAAGAAATTAGTTAACTAGCAATCCATAAAAACATGGATTCAAAATTTAAAAAATCTCAATAACTCGTATTCACTTCCAATGTTACTTATCCTACTTCTTATTAGTATAATAAATGTAAAATTCGTTACTAAATTTTTAATTACTAATTTACGCAAACACTACTAAACTGATTTTGATGAAACATTACAATAATATAGATTATACATCAGATTAATACACGCATAAAAACTAGTTATTGATAAAATAAGCTACATAGAAAAAAAAGGTATTACAATAATCTGATAGTTCATATTATGCTCATGTAGAGAAAGAACAAAAAATTTTAAAATCCATATCTGCGTATATTCCGTGCTGTCGTTTATTTATGAAGTATTGTTCTATTTTACTTAAGGTCATAAACAATCATTGTTATTTTGTTGATACTAGGCGAGGGCCTCAGGGAACATCGTGGTCGTGAGCACGGAGTGAGCTGCGGGGGGGCGAAGGGGGGCGGGGGGCAAGGCTTGGCGGCGTGCATCCCGCGGTTGCCTGGGTTCAATATCCGCGCCCGCTTCTTCATACCCTCTACAATTGGAATCTTACACAACCAGTACGCATTTCTTTTAGAAACCTTCAGACACTAACAATAATTAAAACATTTCAAATACTCTCAACTTAATTAAAAACAAGAAACGAACAACCCTACATAAAACGTTAGTATGAAAAAAATATTATTACAATTATACAATACTACATCTCTAAAGTAACAATATTAACAATATTTCTCATTTATCTTTACTATTTAAAAAACAATGGCTATCATATAATATAACTATCATAATCCTAAAAAATTATTGTATGTTAGTTTGTTCGTTAGTTTCGTTGTACTACAACAATATATATACAAATATATAATATAAAAAACTAAAATATTTAAGTTCTCTATGAAAAACAGAAATTTTACTAAACGTTCAGTAATCTTATTTATTTAATCGTAATACTACTCGAAAATATTTTAACAGAATATTTATTTACTCAGCTAATATTTATAACAAGATTTTAAGGTGAACGTTTACGTGGTTTTATTACTGCTTCTAAAATTGAATTTAAATTATTTAGTAATAACTATCTTTTTTAATGAAATGGCTTCCCAAATATTAGACGTCTTTTGATACCATCTGAATAAATAATTTACAGATGTTAAAATGAGAACAATATAACTGTTTCTCATCACATAACTTTATTTAGGTTTTTTAGGGCATTATGTATGTATGTATGTTTAAGAAATGACAAACTTATTGTATGAGCTTATCGTACGGAGGCGACATCTATTAGGCTTGTAACTAACCAATGTTTCTAACTTTTATAATAACATTGAACAGATGCCACAACCGAAATAAATAATAAAAAAATGATTTTTTATATAATATAGCAACTGTTAAGACTATTACATTTTAAAGAAATATAGTATGAAATATAATAATCTCAACATGGCTATATGTTAAAAAGTCAATTTCAAATATGTATGTTTACTTTAAAAACAATTTAAAAAATATTTTTTGTAGATTGTAGGTATTTTGCTGATATATCAAATAAATTCTAACTAACTTATTGCCATGTCTTGTATAAAATTGTTGTATAAAAAATAGATAAAAAAATAATCTAACTAACTATGAATATTTTTAACTTTTATGGCAATAATGTCTTTGTCGGTTAAGAGTGGGTTGTCGGGAAATCATATTAATGTTAGCAAAACTAGTGGGCGCCTATAAGGTCAGCCTTGCACCCACACGTACCGTATAAGTATCTCACTAAACACTTATGACTTTTATAAGAAAAGACTTAAGTACCATAAAATGTATAAAGAAATATAAACCCTATTACCTATGGGCTATGGATGAAAATTGAGATATAATATATTTTATATAAGACAGGTTTACATTTTTCTAACTATTTACAACATTCACCTTTACTTAATCCGGTATACGGATTTTAGAATGGCATCAGTGGGCGATCTCATGTAGAGCTTAAAAATGCTTACCTAAGAAGACCTATAAAGAAATCGAATATTAATTTTATAATCTAGTACATGTTAGATACATCCATACAAACATACATACAAACTTTTACAACACAACACCAACTTTTACCTTTAAAAGTGGTGTTTTTACGTAATTAACAAGTGGTTATGGGTGCGAGCCCCGTCATATTAACTTTCTGGTTAAGAAAAATGGTTTATTATTATATATTATTTTCTTTTTTATAAAAACCCAATCCATTAGTACTTTCACTAAACCTATTAAAAAAGTTATTACATATTTCATAACTTAACAATAAATTTTATGTTTGTACAAAGTACAAAATATATATATATATATATATATATATATATATATATAATTATATATTATATTTAAATTTTTTTCGATTGTAACCACTTTTTGCTGTCTTTAACACACATCGATTGGTACTACAACCACCCTAGTCGCTCAATAAATTTTGTAGAAAATATAAATACGGAATTGAAATTAAAAAAAGGGTCTTTTTGTAGATTATATTGAAAAACTAAACAGTTCTATGAGACATAAAAAAGCATCCTTTTTTCCCACAACTACCGCGCTATTTTTTATTCGAAATCGCGAATACGTAGTTTTCGTTTTTTTTTTAACTAAAAACAGCTTTGTCCGCATGCAGACCAATTAGATACAGAAAATATAATTTTCCAAGGCTTCTAAGCGATTCTAGGGCTAGGCCTCTATTTATCCTGGCACAAAATAAGGAAATGTCACTTTCACGTGTCAAGAGAAGGCCCGATAACACTGTCACTGTCATTGACTTGTCATCCTTTCGAGAATCTAAGATCCTCTAATGACAACTATAAAACTACAAGTTTTGGCACAATACCAGACCCATAGACACAATTAGTGCGTTTTGTGTGCATCCCGAACTCTATGCCCATAAACTTAGAAACCGTTGGAGGTAGCTGACAAATTAACTGACTTACCAACAAGTACTAACATCTCATCTTCACGTACAAAATTGATGCAAATCATTTGAAACATAGGGTTATAATTAAAACCATAATTAAATCGAAATAAATCCGTAAAATAGTTCTATTTAAATATGTAGCCATCGTGAAAATCTTAGAAAATGTTAAGCTTGCTATCATTATTATTATTATTATGATATGTGGACAAAATGGTACCCAGTTGACGTGACTTAATTTGTTTTATCCAATAACATCGAATTTTCTTAAAAACTCAAGTACAAGCACATTTCAACAAATAATAATATTAAATATTGTAAAAAAAATAATACCCCTACTGAATAAAAATAGCAAAAAATTAATAAAATTGATAGTAAATTATTATTACATAAGACCTCTATTATGAATAACTATTCAATACTCACCCCATCATTTCATCTTTTAGTCGTCAAGATAAAATCATATTGAGTGATAATATTTAATTTAAAAATGTTTAACTACTAATACTATACTAATACGACTAATAGTAACATACCTTTATTGCGAATCTAAAACTAAAGCAATGAATTCATAAAAACTATAATCATTTTTACAAAATTGTATACAGTTATATGGTGTAAGTATCCCTCTATTAGAACTAGAAATCCAAACAAAAGCTATATAACATAAAAACAAATATCGTCACACAAAATTCTTTATAAAACAATACAACAGATCAACATATTTGCAAATACAAAACGTAAGTAAAAGTGTTGAGCTTTTACATGTTATCGTAACTCGATATTCCTCATAATTGTCGTTTTGTAATCGTATCGTAATCGTTTGATACAAACAATCATCATCAATCTTAAAACCTTAGCATTCAAAGACAAAGTAAAAACTAAATAGATCTTTTTCGGATTTTATTATTGGGAAAGTAGAAAAACAAGGAAGGGTTAACAATCCAATAGAAAAATTGAAATAAAAATATTTATAAGCTTCTTAACAATTCAATATACAAATTGATTGATAGTAATAAAAATAAATATAAATTTCTAATAACATTTTTAAATAATAGAGTTATTATTTCCTTTGCAGATGCTTTAAATATAGATACTAAATAAAATACATACTGTTTCCCAAGGCCAATATAAAAACACCGCGATCATAGGTCAAGTAAGGGGGCTCCGGTGAATTTGCCATGGGCCTCAAACAATATAGTTACGCCACTGTTTTTTGTAGCGCAGACGGTACACTTGTTGGTAAATGGTATCATCACCGATGTACCTGTAATAATGCATTGTTATGGAGAGCCAGGAACTGAAATATTAATGTGAGTATTTTAACTTTCCAGACTCACTCAGATCTTCTGAAAAGGGGTAGTACTATCCCCGTTGAGCACGGCTGTACAACTTGCAGACCATTTACTAAAACAATCAAGTTTAGAAAAAGTGTCTCAAGCTTTCAGAGTTCCTTTTTTGACCTCAATTTTAGTGAAGTATATAGGAATATTATGTCTAAACATTCTGCCTTTTTTCATTTCTGGTCTTTCTTTAAATATTAAAATTAATTAAAATACAAAAAAATATTTTTTTTGCATTATTACTCTATTTTTTCGGAATACGATATAATCTTAAATTTTATCGTAAACTCTATGCACTACTTTCTTGAATTTTCATAACAACTACAATTGCCTATATACAGTAAACTATATCTATTACTTGAAAATGCAACACCCTAATACCAACAAACTGTTTCTTAATATTTAATGATATATAATGATTGTTATAATATAATAGTAGTTGATTGTAATTGATATAATAGTTGGGACTATTAAGAGATATTCTAATAATGCTACATGCAACACTAAACCATAGCGTGAAGTGACGTACCTAAAGTGAAACTAAAATGATTACGTGTAAAAACAACTAAACAACCACTGCTAGGGCACCTAAATACTGTATTATAGCCATGGTAAATGGTCTTCACACAATTAAATCGAAAAATAGTTTTGAATTAATAGAAGACAGAAGAGAACAAAAAGCTACTAATACGATTAAAAAAGTCATAAATTTATAATCCTACATTCAAAAATTTTAAATAAATGCTTTTCAATGCCAAATACTAATAACTAAATTATAATAAATAAATACTAATAAGATATTCCACAACGGCAACACTAGCTGTTCTATCTTCTTAATTTACATTCAACGGTAATAACAACAACGACGACAACAATTCATATCTTTAATTAACTTCACATCATTAAAATGGTTTTAAAGAATAGTTCCATGAAGAAGAATCTCGACGAAATTATATGAAGTTTTTTTTTATTTATTTATTTTTTCACATAACAGACTATTTAAAAAGTGAGAATCTGAAATCCAAACCAAACGTAGTATCAAAAAATTAAAAAAATAAACATGCCACAACTATTTTTAAATTTTTTTCACAATTTGCAAGGGCTTATAGGATCTTGTACAATATAAATAATTGTTATTATATATTGCCTTATTTTTAAACTAATTTATGCTAACAGACTACACCTTGTAATAGTTACAATGAAGCAACATGTGCCGAATTGTTAGCACTTAGCAAGTTAATTATTGCCTATTTTGTCGTTTTAGCCATGTTTAAGTTTATGAAACACCACGAGGCTCTCTGTAATTAAATTTCTGTATAAAAGAGACGGAACGAGCAAAAAAAAATAAATAAAAATATTCTCGGACATTTTAAAATTGTATTTTTAAACTATTGCCAATTAAAAAAAACGCTACAATTACCGATATATTTTCTAAAAAACCATAAATAAAAAAGTTATAAAGTAAATGAATGGCTTTAACTTATTTTAAAAGTATAGATATATTTACGATTATAATAAAATATCATCATCTTTATAAAATGAAAATTATTCTTGTTACAGACTAAATATTTGAGATGTGATTACTGATCTTACCCTTTACATTTGTCTATAGTTTAAGATGGCGGGTGATGAGAGTGACAGGTTTGTAAATAAAAGATAGTTCAAAAGTAAAATTAAAAATATTAAGAATTTACTCAAAACTCAATCTGAAAAGCAGACACGAATTATCAGTATAAATTGTTTTATATATTCTTAAATTAATATCATTAGTAAATAGCTTCTATTATACATTTTAGCAATCTCAAACCCTCTCAAGTAGTAATAGTAAGAGAAGTCTACGATAGTGAAAATGCCCACATTAAATTTGAAATGGAATTGGAAAGAGCGCTTGAGGCTGGTGTGAGTGTCATAGTTATAGAACCCGAACCCCTTGGAGAAGAAACAGCTAGATGGATATATGTAGGCAATCTCTTACATAAAGTCTCTGTGTATAGTGGCTTATGCAGTATTGCTTCAGGTAAATATAAAATGTAAATATATCATTATTTTCTTAAAGTAATGTTTAAGTATAGTAAACACTAAGTATAATTATTGTTTCAGGTATATCATGGAGTTCATTGGCTTGCACACCATTTGGTGTTGTTTCAATTTTGTGTGCAGGGTGTTACACATTGTCCTGGCAATGGGACCCATGTTGCAAATACCAAGAAGAAAAGGACCTTCGTCACTTGTCTAAGTTACCTGTTTTAAGTGATTTAACATCAGCCTCGCCTGTTGTTCTTGTGCACAGAGATAATAGAAAAAAAATATTACTGCATAGTACAGTATCTTTGACTGCAGCTGCAATTTGCTTATGGAGAATTTACAATATATTTAAATGAAAGTAAATATTTATTAAATGTCAATATGCTCACATTAGAAAAATATGTAATATATTTAAAATGAAATGGATACTTCTGCTTTCTAGTGCTTTATGTATCTTGTAAAAATAAAAGATTCTTGTAGAATATAATGTAAATTTATTATTAATTTTAACTATTAGATTAGATACAATTCTGTACAAAAATAGATTCTTTTAATTATAAGGATGCTTTTTTAGAAATAGCAGGTTGTTGATTCTGTTATATGATCATGATATCAGTGAGAATCTCAATATAATATTGTCACTGTTATCATGAAATAAAAGATATAATTTATAAAGTCATTGTTTAATTTATTTATATATTGTTTGTCTTAAGTAATATAAATGCTCAAATTATTTTATCATAAATCCCAACATGTAATTCTACATTTATGTAGTTTTCGAAGCCCTTTTTGCCATAACATAGTGATATAAAGAAGGTGAGAAACGTCTTAAAAATATACCTAAATTAGGCATAAACTGACTTATAATAAGATCATTATCTTTATTGACAACCATATCCAGAATTTTTGATGCAACATATTCAGATGAGAAACCAGATGCAGTTGTCTTGTCCATTTCTGTAAAAAAAATTATTAAATTATTATAAATCTGTAACTCCTTTATCTTTAATTGTTAAGAACTGCAAACATTTAATTGTAGTTGAAAATTTTATATATTATATAACTGTTTCAGTGCCAGGAGTCGATATATCGGCTCCTACTACACTGCCGAGATGTGCCAGAGCCCATATATCGTCCCGCGCTTCGGAGCACTTTACTATTCGCATTGTGGGAGAATTCTATCTTAAAATATTTTTCTAATTCCTTTATGAGAGTATTAACTAAATAGTTTTTTTGTTTAACTCTTTGTGGACGACGACTTTTTCGTATCGCTTGGAGTTAGCGAAATGTCACATAAACACGGATGGTGACCGATCGGGCGACATTCGAGTTTAACAAAGTTGTAGATATTTACTATATATAAATATTGACGTTATTATAATGAAGTCTAATGCACAAATTATATCACAAATATATATTATATCAGATATAAAAATTACATATTTCGGAAGAGGTAATCCGCCTGGTCAAAAAACTAGTGTCATTCTTTTGTTCTCTATTTCATCCTGACACTGCTCTATGAATCATGTGAATATTGTTTCTCGTTTCGTTTTTATGAGCATTTTCACAAACCCTAGTAAAATTGAAATTCGACCGCTTATTTTCGCATAGGCAACTGTTTTTCGCCCGGCACTAAAAGAGTTAATATGTAAGCAGATGTTGGTCCTAGTAATTATGTTATATAGTATAAAAATCGTCATCGTCTTGTTTTGAAGAGCTCCAGCCATAGATGTGCAGAAAAAAAACATTTCATCGTTGTGACGCCAAACGTAGATGAGTGACTTAATAAAACTATTTCATTTATGTTAATTGCTGCAAAGCATTCGAAACGTCGGGTTAAAATTAAAATGTAACCAAATTATACGCGAGTTTTAATCCGTACAAAATAGTTTTATTTCAAATGTGTACTCGTGAAAATCTAAGAAAATACTGAGTGACTTGCAGTTTACAGTAAAAATAAACGAAAATAAAACCTGTCATGGGTTTTTAAATTCCAATTAATAAATTACTATTAAGCCAGATTTAGTCCTTATTTTACTTACAATATGTTACTAAATAATTCAATATTATGGAAGTTTATTATATGTAATTAGATTGTATATGTAAAATCTTTTTAGAGTCACATTATATTTTAAAGAGAAAATTACCTCCATGAGTGTGTCCACTTTCAGTTAAAGCATTTAAAGAAACAGCGGTCTTCACATAGCCGGGACTAACTACGGAAACATTTATCTTGTGCTGATGCATTTCAGCTCGCAATGAGTCCCCAAATGCTTGGAGTGCATGCTTTGAAGCTGCATAAGCTGAGCGGTCTGGTATTGCTATAAGTCCTTGTACTGAACTGATAAACACAATATGACCACTTTTTTTCTCTACCATCTTGGGTAAGACAGCTGAAATGATAATTATAAGATTTATATTTAGTTGTCATCAATGATATATTTTATTAATTCTTTATGACACGAGTGCTGCTTGATCTCAACAAAATAATTTTATTTCACTTCTAATGAATTCATAATAACAAAAAAAAACAATATCAAAAAACTTAACTCTCAATATATATTTTTTTCCGATAGGTAATAATTCATCTCAATTAAGGCCTACACTAATTAAAAAACAACTTTTTTTTTTATATAATTGTAGTAAAATAAAAAATATCTTTGCTATATAATATCCATTATAAAGTTTAGACCTAATAAACGTTCACTGCGGCCGCACGACGCTTGTATAGTTTTTTGTGTACGACTCGCTCACAACAGATACGTAAATTTTAGTTAATCAAGGCTGGGGATAACACACCGGTGTGTTTTTTTAGAGTATCATAAATACGGCGAAACAGCCGCTTGAATTTTGAACGACTATCTACTTGACACAGAGCTACATAATAGATATAATAAATCGACTATTTTATTGAATGCACTCTAATACATGTATTTACGTTATCCGTAATACAGATATATAAAATATGAATATCGAGAATTAGTTATTAATAAATATAAATGGAATAGGATGATCTAATTTTATGAACACATCTTTTTTTAATAACTTGATCAGTAATATTATTTTTATGTCACTTTGTTCTATTCATCTTATTGTATTACAAAGAAGTTCACTATTAGTTTGAGTCACTTTTTTAGCACACCGAAGTTTTTATTGCTCTTTACGCGTGTCCATTGTTTGTATTTTTATGCGACCTTCTTTCATACTTGAACAATGTAAGTAAAATTAAGTCATTAAGTTATCGTATTATTTGTAAAAAATATTTATTTTTAATTTTTGTTAATTTATGTTCATAAATTTAAATCATCCTTTTATATTCATATTTGGCAAAATTTGTTTTTAATATAAATATTTATACATCTGTACTACGGATTACATAAATTTCTTTATCTATATATTTGTATGGATTAATTACAATAATCGATATATTATGTAGGCTTTATCTTTTGTGTAGTTATATGCCGCGCAGGCAGTTGTTCAATATTCATACAAGCGTGTATTTCGCTGTATTCGAGATACGCTAAAGAAACAACGGTGTTTTCGCAATAGTTTGAGAACATCTTTTTTAGTTTGTCGTTTCAAGATTTCGGCTAACACATCTTTTGTGTTATAACCAGTCAGGGGTATTAGTGGTTTAAAGGGCCGCAGCCAACATGTTAACAGGTGCTATTTTAAAAATAGCATAGTTTTTAAAGTCTCTTCGTCATTAATATAACAAATGCAATAGAGCTGGTTCTTGCAGGAGCCCTCTTGTTACTTCCAACTTCTGAATATAAAGCCTAATCTGTTTGATTATTTTTTATAGATAATTATTAAAATTCTTAAACACACACAGAATAATTGAAATTCATGTAGCGATGAATTAGAAATTTAAAAATATGACTAAACACCAAGTCATTTAAAATATACCTTTTGTAAGCCCAACAGATCCAAAATAATTTGTAAACATAATCTTTTGATCGACCTCCAGTTTTGTATAAAGTACTGAACCACGATGAGATATTCCTCCATTATTAATCAAGATATCAATTTGACCACAGACATCATAAACCTTGTTTACAAAGGGTTCCAGTTGGTCAAGATCTGATAGGTCCAATTCGAGTACCAGAGGTTCTTCTGTTGGTAGAGACTAAAAATAATAAAAATATGAATTGTAAGCAATAATTAAGTAAGATTAAAATTAATTTTTGATATAAAAACTATTTTATAATTGTATAACCAGTGTAGACAAGATGTTTGTTTTTTGTTCTATTGTTTAACACAGAGTTCCAGATAGTTTACAGTCAACTCCGGGACTGTATTGCTAGTAACTTTAAATTCACTCCAAACTTGGTTCCTGCTCCTATTACTTACATAAAATCATGAAATAGAATATTAGAAAAATATTCAATTAAGTGTAAAACAAAAGTGGGCTTCAGAGAAAATAATAATAGCATGAAGTTATATGTGTCAACAATGTATAAACATTGTTTAATTTTTTAATCTAGTATTTTTGCTCTAATATTATAGTAGGATGTTAAGTGAAAAATTATCATTTACAAATAACACAACTAAGTAATTTGAATATTGTCACCTTCTTATAATTAAAGTATTATATTATAGTTACATATATATTTTGGATAACAAAACCTAAAATAAAACAAAGGATTTTATCTTTTTATAATAAAAAATAAGACCTTGAACTTTAGTGAACAGGATTTGCAGTATCCTTTAATAAGACACTAGTTTGAAATATATTCAAATCACTAAGATAAAATATTAATAATTAGCATATTTCTTGCTGAAAATATTAACTTAAACTTACTAATTTCTTTGATAGAAGCTCATCTTTAACTCGGTCCAATTCTGTTTTCCTCCTAGAAGCTAAAACAACTTTACAGCCATTTTCATAGAAAACATGTGCTAAAGCTTCTCCAATTCCTGAACTTGCACCTGTTATTACAACGACCTATAATAAAAAATTGATTAGTTTATTTTCTAATATTATTTCAAAATAATAAAAACATATATTTAAATTGCATTAAATTACCTTTCCTTGTAGTGCATTCCTTTTTTTTCTATTAGTTATCTGTCCACACAAACGGTACATACTTGCACCAATAACTAAAGGCAAGCCAATGAATTGAATGTACCACTTCAGTGAATTTACATTAATAACAGACATAATATTAAGTCAGTCACTGGTTTTATTCAAGCAAGAGGAAACTGTGGAGGTCACAGTGTACTTAGCTATGCAAATATATATACAAAACACTAATAAATATGCACATGGAATGTAAATAGTTTATAATATACTTGATTTAAAATAAGCGACTTATATTACTCAATACTAATCATAATTGCATTATAAAAATATTAATTTAACATAAATTTAAACTTATATGAAGAAGCAACGGAATTTTTATTAATATATACTATGAGTAATGCTCCTTTTATAAACTTAGATACAAAGTGCTTTAATAATAATATTAATAAGTTAATATTTTATGACTAAGATATATATTTTAAGATATTAGGGTCACAGATCAATATCAAGTCTATTTACCGTGCCGGTAATGTCAGTAGTATAACAAGTTAAGTAAAATAGAAATATTAATATAACTACAACAACTCAGTATTTAAAACGTGTATACTCACTACTGTAACAATTAACAACTGACAAATTAAAAGTTCTAACCCTTTTGACATTGACATTAATATGAGGTCATTCACTCGAAACTTGCAAGATTATATATTTTTTTATATAGCTATAAAGCTGTAATAACTGTAAATTAAATAACTGTAAGTGGTTTCTTCTGATAAAAGTAGCTTTTATAATATTTTTATTTAAATCTGAATTTCTTGGCTTATTGTAATTATAACCAAATGAATTTTCGTACTTTGAAGACAAAAAACTTAATCTCTTTTCATATTATAAACTATTTTATATCTTATTATGAGAAAAAAAATACTAATTATATTTCATAAAAAATTCTATAATTTTGCGTGATACACGAACAAACAGCATTGTTTAGTTTATTTAAGTCCCTGCAGTCTTTACTAACATAAAGTTAATAAGACATGAATTATTTTTATTTACAAGATAGTTTTTTAGTCGTTATATTTTATTATGATATTATGTTTGTTGTTTCCAGTACGCACCAATAGACTGCGTGAACTTCAGAAAGGCGTCCAGTTGGATTATTTATTCAAAGCTGCTGGCTAAATTTGGAAAGTAAATGTCATACAATTATCTACTATTAAAAAGACACTGATGATTGTAGTGGTCGTAATTTAATGGTATATGTGGTACTATACGTTCCCAATAAATGAGGTTCGAAATGCAAAACATTTTTTCACTTCCCATTTATTCGTGACGTTTTAACTTTTAAACCCCACAAATATAGCAATAATAATTCTTGTAATGTTTCTTGTAAACTCTTGTAACCATATTGGTATGAAAAGAACACTTTCTAACGACATTTTTAGATTAAGGTTGTCACGTTCAGAAACTGAATTTAATATACAAATATATATTTGTTATTTAACTAAATATATTGGTACATTTCCATTACATGTATGTTGTATTATTATATATATATATATATATATATGGTATATTGTTAAGCTTAATATTTAAGATACGTTACAGCATTAATTATAAGCACCGCCCTTATAAGCAAAGGCAGTCCTAGCCTATGAACAGGGCGCAATAAAATTGTCTCCTTGTACTTTTGGTCAATATTTTGGGGCAAATAAAGTGTTTCTCACGATTTTGTTTTTTAAATAATCCTATGTTATGTAAACAAAAACTTGGAATCTACACTTATTATAGACCGGCTTCTTTGACATTAATAAATATAATGATATAATTATAATAGTCGTTGTCCATGACTCCGACATGCTTTGAGTTCAGTGAGTATTCAACCTAGTCGCAATAGAAGAAAAGGTCGATTTCTGTGGAATAAGAGTAGACTCAGGTGGCCTTGCTCTTATTAATTCTTTTCTCTTATTTAGAATCCTAGTCAGTACATAGATAGGTGTACCTTATTAATTGCAGTTTTTATTCAAAATTCTGTGCAAACCTAAGAAATAAATAATCCTTATATCTAAACTTAAACATTTTTTGTTTGTTTCCACACATTTCTGGAACTAGAACTCGAATATTTCTTCCATTTGTTTTTTTTAATTTTTGGGAAGTGTTATAGACTAAATAACATCATACAACGTCATTTACAACTAGCAAAAGAGTGTGCCTTCCAGAATAATATAGCAAATACGCAGATAGTGACATTTATTTTGCGTATTCGATAAGCATTTCCGAACTTATGAACCGTTTCTTTAATCTAAGAGAGCAAAGTTGTATATAAAAAATCACTGTGACGATTAAAATCTCAGAAAAAGCCTCGATTCCTTTTAAGTTCCATGTTCTACTTGACATGATAAACAGCATTTTAGTATTTAAAAATTAATATCTATTAAAAATCAGAATAAAAGATGAAGTTCAATTTTTACTTAGCTAAAAACCACTTAAAATTTTTTTTTTTGGCTGATTTCTATCAAGAAGAGGACATTAGTTTATAATGTAAAGGACTACATTTTCTTTTAATCAGAGAAACAACCTAAATGTCTATAGCTCTAAGTACTCTGAATCGGTTGACTCGTACTCCTAAACTTTTGTTATTCTGTAACTCCCATTAAGTTTGTAGTACGGCGTTTTTCCTACAGGGTATTACTCGTGAATAATATTCAATACCACTTAAAACAACATACACGTATTATTTTTTATACATTACGAACTTACTTTGCATTTAAAAACCGCGCCAATTGGCAAACGAACAGATTAAAACTTTTAATACAAATTTATTTTTAGCAAATATTCTTTCAATATTTAAATTCCTTATTTATATTTCAGCAGTTTATGCATAAACATTTTTTCATAACTTGATACTATTTTGTTTTCAGTCATATTAAAAAAAATTGTTTATGGTGGCAAAATAATTTGTAAAAGTAAATTTGAACTGGCAACACCAAGTTACAATTCCTTGATTATCTAAATGTTAAGATTATGTTTGATTTGTCCTGGATATAAATAGTTAACAGAATGTTTGAGTGAGTATTAGAGAATATATTACAAGCAAATATTTATTACTATCGCCAAAACAACTTTTCTTTTAATTTATTGGGAGTGTCGTACAGATGCGCTGACCTTCGTTTTGATGCACAACGCACAACAAAGCATCAAATTGACGGCTGCCCTATTTTCACAACAATCTTTACGTTTATTAATTAACTGTTTTCGTGTAAAGCCTTTTCTGTGATAAACATTCTACTAATAAATGTGAAATTTTATTGTGCAAAGTGCCGCATATGTGGAGTAATGATAATGGAATCGGCGACTACGCAAACTACTTCTATTGGTGTATGTTACATTGCCAAAGCAAAGACTTTCTTTTTGACTTTTAGGACAGCTTTCCCAAACCTGGAAAAATAAAACGGACTCTGATATCAAGATGAATGAGAGGGATATTCCAAGTGTCCCTATTACTACTTTAGCTGGAGTAGCTAGTTTGACTGACTGTAAGTATTTACCATAATGTTAATGAACTATAATAATAGTTAGTTTATATTGTCTTGTTGTATTATTTATAAATTCTATTAGTGTAAATTCATTTATTAATAATATACAATACATTTTGGTGTCAAGTTTTATGATAATACACAATAGAAGGAATAAAATAATTAAAATGTTTCACAAATGTTAAATATTTTTAAGAAATTGCTGGTCAATGACCTTTTACATTTTACATTATTACTTATTTCAATAACTTTAATATTTTGATATTATTATTATTACTTAAATAATTAATTAAATATTAGCTATCAATTCAACATTAAATAATAACAACATTTGATCTTATATTGAAGAGTGTAGTCAATATTTATATTAAAATTTTAATTTTAAAGCAATCATTAAATACAAATTGTTATGATTACATTTTTAATGTCAATATAATAAAATAAATGCATAATAGAAGCATCTATTATTATCCATTTAAGATACCTAGAGTCGTATTAATCGTAAACAGTACATCATCCTAGTTTTTCATACATTACATTTGTAATAAAATTACCCACATAATAAAAATTACATTTAAATAGATTTAATATATATATATATATATATATATATAATTTAAAAAATAAATGTGTATTTTCTATCTAATTACATTATAAAAAAGTGGTTTTCTCTGTGTTCTCATAAAATTTGAATAATTATGATCAAATTGTAATTTTATATATATATTTCTAATTGAAATTGTAAATTGTAAATCTTATACAAAAAGTAATATGTAACTAATGTTCAAACATTAGTAAAAATAAGGTTTTAGTGAAAATAAATTAAAAAAAAAAAATATATTGGAATTATTTGCATTAACATTTTTTAAGGTACAATACCTTTTATTTATGTGAAGTTCAATATATATTTTTATTAGGTTTAAAAATCGTGAGAGTTTAAAAACAATTATAAATTTTTGGTTCTTATTTCAAAATTAATAAAAGAATATTTTTTTTAAGAGTTATAGTACTAGAATAAAACTTTCTTTCAGTGTTACCAGTGCTTCCATTACCAACACCTTTGCCGTCAACATTGAACAACAAGTCTCAGTTATTCCACCCACGTGTTGCAGAAGAAGCAGCTATACTGCTCGCAACCCGTGATGACAATCTAGTTTCCTTATTGTTACAATCACTTATGCAAACATCAGTTCAGCACATGTATGTATATTTATTTGTGTCAATGGATGATTTTTCATTCTGTTTTTATAAAAAAAATTATATAGTACTTCATATTTTTGTTTAACAAAATATTTTTATTTACAGTGATTTAAAGGATGAAAGTATACCAAATGCAGTCAGTCCTGCGCCTCCGCAAACAACTCCAGAACTTTTGAAAGCTATTTTACATGTGAACCCTAATGTTTTTGATCAGCAACAAAGAAATCACTGGGGCAACCATTTACACACATCCAAGTTTAATGGCATGTCACCTTCTTCCACTTACAATTACACATCACATAATACTGTCCACTCCAGTCCTTCATCACATGGTACAGCTGTGCATTCGGGACCCATACCTAACCAGCAAGTTTTAGCATCACCATGCCAGTCATCGCCACATGTGAATATGGGCTCTCCACCCTCCCAAGCGAGGCCCGGAAGCCAAGTTAATATTACAGCCCAGAATAATGTTTCTCCTCCTTGGAGTACTTCTAACCCATCAAACATATACACAAGCCCACTATCAAACTCCTCTTGTTCCAATCCTCAAAATGGTGGATTTTATAATAGCCTAGTACAAGATAACCGACATTTTGTTACTAATATTGGTGATGATAAGGATCCACTGTCCATGTCACCAAGAAATATGACTGAACAACAAAAACAGCATATGCAATCCCAGGACAAAAATTATGAACAAGGTATATCTTTAATTATATTTGATATTATATTTACATTAAAAACAAATATTAATTAAATCTAATAATATTTTAGATGGCAATGTAGTGACTGGACAGTCTCCCGCTCAAGCCAGTGTGGCGCCTTCCCCGTTACGTCAGGAACCTCAAGTGCCTCAGCCGTCTATGGGCGCTCCTTACGCGCCGATACAAAGTACTCACGAGAAACAAGATCCTAACAAAGGCAGCACAGTTATGAACAGTAGATATCCTGTTGTTAAGTTAGGACGACTCTCTGTAAGTATGTTCTCTCTCTTTCTCTCTCTCGCTCTGTGTGTTTTTATTTTCATTATTTTTGAAGTGAAACTTTTTTAAAATGGGTGTTTTAATACTCGATGAAACGAAAATTATTAACAATGGAGAATCAAGCTCACTCTATAGTGTATTCTTTATAATGTTAAGCATAACGTTTTTGGAGTTAGTCAAATATTAAATACATAAAATAAAAATTTTTTGAGCTTGCTTAAATTTTCATACCTTTTATAGATATATTTGCAACTTATAACTAAAAAAAAATATTAACAAAAAACATTTCATTTTTAATTTTCCAACTAGAACGCTAAATTCTGTCATGGCGTCGATGGACGTAACGTGATATAAACACTCATAATGGTGATATGAGTAAAGTAGTTTTTTATAACATTCTAGCAACGATAATTATATGACATCTTGTTTAAAGGGACGTTACGTCACGCCGTAATAACGATAAAATATTAATTTTTCATAATAAATTTAAATTATATTATAATTATAATAAGAATGAAAGTGTGGTTATTTATATATTACACTACCAGACAAAATATATTTATTGTCGTTGTGTTTTGTTTTGACGTATTCTAATACTCCTTTTACTCTATATTCATCTCTTTCTCTTAGCAAGCAACTTTTTTTTTATTTCACTTCTGTTGTATCTGAATTGCACACCATTTTATTTTATTTACAGTTCTTTGTATTATTGTATTATTATCAAATAGGAGGGGATGTTAAAGAAACATGAAGTGTCTCATGATGAAAGAACAAGAAAGAATAGTACAGTGGATTCAGATTCTGATGACAATTTGCCTTTAAAAGCCAAATCGAGTAGCTCTACACCCACTGTAGATAAAGATAGAGAAGCAATAGATATGGCTAGAGAGAAGAACTGGGAAGCAGTGAAGAGAAAACATGAAGAAGCAAGCAGAAGAGAAGAAGCAGAAGCTGCTATTGGTAACTTTATGACTATTTTGATTACTTTTTCAATAAATATTTTTGTTTGAAAACTTTGAAGTAACATATAAAAGTGCATATACATAATAACCAAATAATTAAATTCTTTAATGTTTTTTTTTATTTCTAGTGCGACCTAAGTTACGAAAAGTTGAAAGAAGATTGGTACCTGTCTTGGAAATGTTATCAGTTGATGAACTTATGGAGACAAACACATATCAACGGTTTAACAAATTAATAGACTCAGTCTTTGAAACTATTGATGATGATGTGATAATAACAGATGAAATGGGTAAGTTTATAAGCTGAGCGAAGCGCAGCTCTTACTGGTGAAAAGTGTTTCATTACTAATGCTACTCATCCTATACGAAACATGGTAGGATATCGAAAATTGGTAGAGTTGTCGAAGACAGTGACATATAGGCCTTGAAGTTTTATTAATGACATTTGTAATTGTAGTTTTTTAGTAAATGGTCTTTGTGTCCCATAGAGATAACGTGAATGTTTTGAATTCGCACGCGCGAGTTCTTATTAGTCTTAAGATTATAGCCCACCATGCACAGTGGCGGACCTAGTAATTGACCATAAGAAAAATATCTGATTTGCCTTGCTTTTCAAATATACTAGCTGTTACTCGCGATTCCACCTGCAAACGAACGATTTTATTTGCTAGAGGTTTCGTAGCATAATGCTAGTCCTCTTGAACCTGTATCAAAATCAGAAAGAATTTTCAAATTCACAAGTCCATCTAGCTTAGAAGCATCGCATTTAAACAAACAAACTTTTCCGTTTTATTGTATTAGTAGTACGTCATCATTTAAAGTTTTTACTAGGCTTTATTTCGATTATTTATAAATATATATATATATATCAAATTTTTATATGGTTTATCTATATTAAAACTAGTTCTATATTACTATAATAAGTTTTTTTTTTAATTCTATAGAATAAGTTTTCTTGTTTTTAATATAATTATTTCAATTACAGAGGGTACCGATATTCCGCAAGACATGCTTTTGCCTCGTTATCAATTGTCAGAGCTGTGTTCTGAAGCAGCGAAATTGAAAACCTTAGGTGCTATGGAAGCCATTCCAGCGGATAGATTAGTACGATTGTTAAACATATTAGAAAAAAACATAAGAGCTGCTGAGAAGATGTCTTTAGTATCTGATCCAGTAAGTACTTTGAATATTCAAAATAATAATTATATTTAATTATCCGACTTTACTTACGTTAGTTTTATAGAAATTCGATATTTCCAACCGGTCTGGAACATTTATTCATGAACTAAGTTAACGCCGCGAATCCGGCATCCTCCGGGCTCATGTATAAAGAACTGGGACAAGAAAAATATATTTTTTTTAATAATATTTAATTGAAAAATATTATTTCTATTAGGTTACGTTAGATAACACATGTTACTGGCCAAATCTTATAGCAAGAACTAGTTTAATCTAGTAAAAACTGGTTTGTTCTAAAAACGGGTTACCGGTAACAAACGTACATGTAAAATTTTCTAATATAAATATATTTTTTAGGAGGATAGTGAGGAAATGAGACAGATCTGGATGGAGTCAGCGTTGGAGAGAGTGATGTGCGCGTCGGACGCCTGCCTTACTTCCCTGTACATAATGACCTCCAGCAGTATGCCTAAACGCATATTCCTAGAAGATGTTATAGATAAAATAATTATGTTTATAAAATTTCAACTCAACAATACAATATACTGTGTATATGACCCCGTCTACAGTATTCAGAGTACTTCCAAAAAGAAAGGTGAGATTCTTTTTAAAATAGCATTTTTTTACGTTAAGTTTTAGAAGCCTGGTGTAGGTACGAAAATATTTATTGATTATCAAAATAAAATTCGGTATATTTTGTTTATTTTAAAATATCAATAATCATTTCATTATACACATTTTTTATTTATTTTTACACTATATTATTAATATAAAATTATATTTTTTAAAGAAATCATGTACAAAAAAATATTTAATTCGATATTTTATATACTAATTTTTATTAAAGTGATATTACAAATTAGTTGTCTCGCGGTTTCATATGTTTTTAATCCAATTGCTTCTACTATAGCCTATAGCCTTCCTCATAAATTTACTTATCATAATTATAAAGAATTTTTCAAATAAATACCATAGTATCGAAGATAGGCACGTTTAATAAAACAAACAAAATTTCCTGCTTCAGAATAATAATAATAATTTTATAAACCTACGATATTGTAAGCATCTGGAACTATATATAACATTAAGATTTTGTATTCAGATCATGTATTGAGTGCAAGACTCGGGACGACTCACTAACAATTTGAATGCAAACACCGTTTCATACTTTATTTGAGTCATACTTCAAATACTCAACTGGGTTTTTATTATTATTTATATATATAAATAGAGTAAAGTATAAAGACAGATCACGATTATTTAATGCTCAAATCGAGCATAACATTTTATTAATATATATAAAATAAATGCTCAAAAGTATTACTATTTATAAAGAGATGTAATTGACATTTTTCACGCTCATAAAAACAAATAAAAGAAACGAGGCTTTCTATTTTTATCTTTTTAGGTTTTAGTATTCGCAGCGTTTTAACGAGTACTTAATTTTTTTTTTTAATACTACCAAAGTGTCCTCGTCCGTCTGTTCATCCGTTTGCTACCGCTATGTTTCAAAAATGTATAGGTAGACGTTTTAGATTAAAACTAAGTAAGGCGGACTAGTAAAAAATGAAAGAAAGGTTAAGAATGTGAAGTCCACCGCCTCCCCGCAGTGGACGGGCGCAAGCGGCGCGGCGGCGCGTCGGGCGCGGCCAGTAAGCGACACGGCGGCGCCTCGCGCGCCGTGCGGGAGCTGTACACGCACGCGCACGAGTGCGTGACGCTGCTGGCCGAGCTGTTCGCGGCGCACCGACTCACCGACACCACCGTGCTGCACGCCTCCACCGTCGGCGTGTCGCCCTTCTTCGTCGAGAACATCAGCGAGCTGCAGCTGTCCGCGCTCAAGCTCGTCACTACTGTGAGTACTCGAATGCTTCGATCTCACCGCTCACAAGTGTGTTTCGTTACTGATGATACTCCTGTACGAATGATGGTCGTCGAGAACGGTGACTTACGGGTCCTGAAGGTTTTTGGTGACGTTTGTGACTGTACTTTTTTATGTACTCGCGTTTATACATTTTTAAATTTAACCCGACGTTTCGAATGCTTCGCAGAAAACGTGTTAAACATTAAACTTAAACCATAATAAACGCGAATGAAAATATTTTAATTATTGAAATGTGTACTCGTGTAAATCTTAGAAAACATTACCATGTGGAACGTTTTGAAATCTTATTAGGCTTAAGATTATATCTACTATTTACTCTACTAATTATACAAATATGCGAAACTTATTCGGCTAACAATGCTTCACTCGGCATCACCTGCCGTGCACGATGGCGAACCTAGTTATTATTACTATTATACATAATTACTATCGAAATTTACCTGACTATTTTCGAATCAATTCCAGGTCCTTGTTCACAATAAGTTCACGCCGCAATTTCACTATACTCCTAAATCAGATTTCCGAATGAATTCGTAAATAGTCAGTAATTATTACATTAATTTTTCAATAGTTATTACATGAGTACAGCCGTATAAATAAAAAGAAAAAACCTTCTTTTTTCACTTTCACACCTTTGACGTAAAACGTTAGTGAGAAAGTGACAAAACAGAGAATTAGTTCTACTCGACATAAATATTTTTTTTAGTAAGGCAGATAGAATTTCTGAGATGAAGGTTTTAGAGATACTACCTAGTCTATTATCGAATTAACTCATACAGAACTGCCAAATCTTATAAAATATTAGCCTTTATTCTCAGGCAAGTGAGGGATTTTAAAGATATATATTAAATATCTTATATTTTTCTGTTTTTTTTTAATTATTTTGATAGTAATAATTTTTACACTCCATGTATAGATAGCAGTGAAAACTGTTGGCAAATACGTATAACTATTACCTGTACATTTATAAATATAAAATAACTGTTTTTTATTTGGTTAAAGTAAATTAAATTAAGTTATAATATTTTCTATCCACAGATATTTACGAAGTACGAGCAGCATCGACGGTTGCTGCTCGAGGATATTTTAGCATCGATAGCCCGGATACCGAGCTCGAAACACAATTTACGGTCGTTCCAGCTGAGTTCAGACCAGCACATACAGATGTTGACAGCCCTCGTGTTACAACTCGTCCAGTGCGTGGTCACGCTGCCCGAGACGCTCTGTAAGACACAAGAAAAAGATAAAGATAAAGAAAAAGACAAGGAACATATTGAGTCTGACAGTAAAAAGGTAGTCTATAAAAATATTTGAATTTAAACTTTCGTAAATACTATTAAAATTTGCCCGAATAGTCTCGAATCCATCCGTCATCGGCTTCTGTAAGCATGGCGAAATGGCGGCGTGAACTGTTCGCACCACGATTCCGCCATGCTCTAATTTGTGAATGAATTCGAAACAAAATTCGATAGTATTTACGTAAATACAGCCGAATAATTATATTTAATTATAAAAATAGTTTAATCTAAACAAGTAAATTTTATAATATATTCTATGTATCTCTTTCAGCCTCTAGATAAAGATCTAACAATAATATCCAAGTATGAAGCAGCAATTAGTGTGGGCGGAACATTTCTTACATCATTCCTGAATAAGTGCCGGAGTCGAAACGAAGAAGTCGATTTCCGGCCCCTGTTTGAGAACTTCGTTCATGACCTATTAACTACAGTTAATAAACCAGAATGGCCAGCTACAGAATTGCTGTTGAGTTTACTTGGGACGATGTTGGTAAGTATAGTGCCCTAGATTAAAATCTAGGGCGAAGTCGAAGGTAAACTTTCGACTTCGCCCACGTGGTGTGTGCGCAGACAAAAATATATAAAAAGTGTCTACTTTTTTTTAAATATTGAAATCACAATTAAATGCGAACGACAAACCACTACCGACGTTTAAAATGATTGTTAGCGCCATCTATTGACGGCTTGCGCAACACAAAAGAAATACTACACATTTCATATAAATTTGCAACCCCTATAGAAATGCAATTTTCAAAATCTCATTAATACATTATTATTTTTTACTACCCACAAATTTAAATCCAAAATTTAATGTGTCGAACATTAAAAATGACGAAGTCTCATACGAACTTGCAACCTCTATTTCCGCCATCGGTAATTATCGGTAAACTTCGGAAACATCGCAAACATTCTTATTAGCGCTACTGTTTTATAGAACCCTTCATTGCGTTTTGTTATAAAAATAACAATTATTCTCTCTCGCTTTTGCAATTCTAATTATATAATTTTATTAATTTATAAACAAAATGTTAGTATTGCTATTCTAATAATATGTCTGTAATGCTGTATGCTTCCCAAATATTTATAATTTTGTACTTGATCTATTGTATTTAAGTTTGATTGGTTTAAATACATTTTCAATAGAAGCAATAGACAAAATATCTCGTACAAAATACTATTGGGCAAGACAGCTGTATATAATGATATAGAGCTGTCTTACCAAATAGTCTTAATATTACACTCTCTAGATGAGGCGGTCGTCTTCGGAAACACGAATTTAGCCAATGCCTATAATTTATTTCAAAGAATATACAGATATCAGACGAAAATTAATACTTCTAAAAACTGCTACTTGCTAAGAATAAATAATTTAAAAAATAACTAACCAAAAATGTCAAAATTAGTTCCTCTAGTTACCATAAACTGATATAATCATATTGGTGGCACCATACATTGAAGTGTGTTACAAGAAAAATAACTTAACGATGTAAAACGCGAGCAATCATGTATGAAAATATGTTTTGTAGGTGAAGTACATGTCAGACAAGTCCATGGAGATGTCAGTGCGTGTGGCGTCGCTGGAGTACCTGGGGCTGGTGGCATCCCGTCTGCGGCGCGACAGCGTGACGTCACGAGCCAAGCTCGCCACCATGGACGCCGTGGTGAGGGACATACGCGCTGAGGAGGAGAAGGATGGCTGCCAGCAACAGGTAACATACTTAGAATTATAGCGCTTGGATGTACCTCTAAAAGAGATAGCTTACACTAGCTTCTTCATTTATATTTTATTTATTTATTTCATTTTTGCATAATGTCACAAATTAAAATACATACAGGTTAAAAAAATAAAAAATAACAGTAATAACAAAATATATATATATATATATACATATAAAAATATATATATATATATACATAACAAAAAATATATATATATATATATTTTTTGTCCCAGACAACATTGAAACTGTTTATAAAAAACTTTGAAGCTGTTTTTAAACTAAAGCATATATCACCTGCGCCATATATATACGCCATTGAGCTTAATTTCATTTATTTATTTAATTGTACAGAGTACAAAGTACGAATTTATTATAAGTTTTGTATACATTTTAATAATATCTTATACTAGCTTTTACTCACGGTTCTATCCGCGGACAAATTTTCTTTAATATTACTATAATTAGAAAAAGTAGCGTAATGATAGATAGCCTTCCTCCTGAATCTATATATTGTAGTCAGAAAAAAAATTCAACCCATAGTGTTGAAGATTAGAGTGTCTAACCATACAAACTCTTCAACTTTACAATTAATTAATGAATTAATTTTTATAGTATATGCGGTATCTTATCAACAGTTAAAATTTATATTCTTCTCTATCTTGTTACAGTCGCTGACGTCAGGGTTAGACGAAGATGAAGAACGAACGGAATTTCTTCAGAGGGTTTTGCTGGACTACCTTGCTATAAATGGCCAGAAGGATCAGGCGTGGAATTGTGCGAGGCATTTTTATATCACACAATGGTACAGAGATATGGTGGTCCAGCCTAAAAGTTCGTCGCCTACGAAAAGGCCAAAGAACAAATCTAAGAAGAAATATAAAGTCGAGAGCAGTGAAGAGGAATCAGACCCTGATGACGATAGTGATGGTGGGCTGAAAGATTCGAAGTCTGAAAAAAAACTAGCACTCAGTGCTATTATGTCAGCAGAAAAGTATAAAACGATAGAGCGACGGAAGCATTTCTTCCTAGAAAAAATCAGACCTTTTCGTTATCAGGGTGGGACACAGGTACAAGTTATGCAATCCTATATAGATTACAGCGGCGCAGAGTTGATCTCGCAGTATTTGGCCTCGAAAAGATCTTTCTCACAGAGTTTTGATAGATATTTGAGGAAGATTCTAGTGATTCTATGCGAGAACACGATAGCAATACGTACAAAGGCGATGAAGTGTCTGACGATGATAGTGGAGGCGGATCCAGCTGTGCTGGCGAGACCTGATATGCAGATAGGAGTCAACCGCTCTTTCCTGGACCAGTCCACGGCCGTACGGGAGGCAGCCGTGGATCTCGTGGGAAAGTTCGTGTTGAGTCGTCCTGAACTGATTGACAAGTATTACGGAATGCTCTCAAATAGAATATTGGTAGGTATTATAAATATTAAATGATAAAACTAATGAGATAAAAAAATAATAAACTAAAAGTGATTATATATTTCAGGATACCGGTGTATCTGTTAGGAAACGAGTTATAAAAATCTTAAAAGATATTTGTATAGAATGTCCGGAATTTCCGAAAATACCGGAAATATGTGTAAAAATGATAAGAAGGGTGAACGACGAGGAGGGTATTAGGAAGTTAGTGATGGAAGTGTTTCAAAACATGTGGTTCAGTCCATGTCCAAACTCATCGAGGCACGGTGCCCTGGACATAACAGCCGCAACCGCAGATCCTCTCACCAGAAAAGTGCTCAACATTACTGATGTTGTAGTGTCCTCAAGGGATATGGGGCTGGAATGGTTTCAACAACTGCTGATGAGTGTGAGTGTTAAGAGTCCACTAATAAGTTTTAAATTGTACTAGTCTTTTTATTTTTTTAAATAAATATTTATGTTACTGGCCAAACCTGATTTTAGGACAAACTAGTTTTACCTAGTCTAAACTAACTCTTCCTATACGCGATGCGATAGGAATAATAGGTTTGGCCGGTAACATAAATATTTATTTAAAAAAATAAAAAAACTACCTTATCCTAATAAAATTGATTATTATTCAAATTATATATTATTATATAAATGATAATTTTCTATTTTTAAATTATTACGTATAGAAAAAACTAATTTAGTATAGGAAAAACTATTTTATCCTGAAATCGGCTTTAGTTGGTAACGTAAATAATATTTTTTCAGTTATTCAAGCCTAAAGAAGATAAGGATGACTCCACAAAAATTATTTATCAACCGCCTAAATCTTTATTGGTAGCTTGCCAACAAATTGTTGACTGCCTTATTGAACACTTACTACAGTTGGAAGAAACCAATACTGATGGTAAAACTCTATTATTTATATTTTAAATTTTATATATTAAAATTATTTCAAATAAATTATTTTGTTTTGTAGGAGCAGGATCATCGCAGCGTATTTTAGCGTGTCTCTCTACTTTGCACTTATTTGCAAAAATTAGACCTCAATTATTAGTTAATCATGCATTAACTCTTCAGCCTTATCTCAGTTTAAAATGTCAGGTAAGGACTTAAATTTACAGTTAAATTTCTTACTTTTAACTTAAAATTAGTATTATTTATTTATTAGTATAGATTTATTACTTACTAAGTGATTTTGTTATATACTTTCAGAATCAATATGAGCAGCAGATAATGTCAACGGTGGCGTCTACCCTGGAGCTGGTGGTGCCTCTGATGGAGCACCCCAGCGAGGTGTTCCTGGCGCAGCTGGAGGAGGACGCCGTGAAGCTCATCCTGCAGCGCGGACAGCTCGTCATAGCCGCCTGCATCGCCTGTCTGGCCGCCATCGTCAACAAACTAACGCACAATTATAAGCTTATTAGAGATGTATTTAATAAGTATCATGGTTAGTAAGATTTTTATATCAATATTAATATATTATTCAGCTGAGCAAAGCGCAACTGTTTACCGTCATCTCAATCAAATTTTGTCCCCTATCTTCTCCTACACCAATTAAGCTATATTTACTAAATTTGGACCAGTTGATTATCAGATGCTTACCTTTTTATAAATAGTTTTTGAAAAGAATCTTGTTTGTCATATTTCTCATTGAAAAGTTCTATTACACGCGCAGATCGTAATTTCTTACTATGACTGATATGTATAATTTTTTTGTTAATTGCAAACATTGGGGAAATTGTATCAAGCTAAAGTTTTCGTGATACATATTTCGTTTCGCTCAGCTTCCCCCGTTTGCGTGCCCTAGTACTACTACTAGTTTTAAAGTTATTAATAGATTTGTAGAATATAACAGTAGCATAAAATAAAATAAGAGATATTTTAAAATTATAATAATCTCGGTAATTCTAGGAGTCCTTCTCCAGTGGAAGCAGAGTTGGCAGCGCAATCCGGAGATGACGCGAGCGCTGCATACGAGGCCTCATTTCAGAAGAGCGCTCTTTATTGTGGGGCTACTGCTGCGGTATTTTGACTTTACCGAAAACAGAGTTATAGAGGGTCTTGCGGTTAGTAACTCCTTTTTTTTTAAATTTCTAATTAAAGAAGTTATTGTAATCACCCCGATTTTCGAAATCGTATTTTTTTAATATCTTTAAATTTTGAGGTGTCCTGAGTAATTTGAGACATTTAAAAACGTGTATGTATGTATGTAATCGTTTTTTCCGTCTCCATTTTCTTTCGTCTTGATTATGCAATTGGCTTCGTTTTAGTACTAATCGATGTGTATTTGCGTAACTTAGAGCTGATTAGTTTTCATGTCCAATCGACTAAGCGATTATACCAATCAACCAGTAGTCCTGTAAGTAAAAAGAGATCATAATTGGAACAAATATATAATATGTTTGTATTTTAAGAAAATGTTAAAAAAATAGTGGCAAATTATCTAATATATAATTATAGAAATAAAATAAAAAATAAAATAGCATTTTATTAACCAAAATGATTTTAATATGATGAGGCTCGCACCCATTATCATTATTATATTACAATATGTATGACTTATATATACTATTTCTGTTTTAGAACGATATAAAGGAGCAAGTGTATTCAACTCTGTTATTTTTCGTTGGCCTCGAGGACGAGGATTTCGTTTCGCACACACTCAAAGCGCTGGGGTCGGTTTGTGTGCGACATTACGAGTTCATGTTGAGACCAGAATTGAAAGAATTCTATCACCAACTTCTGACCTCTGAATTGGCTCCAGTAGAAATGAAGGCTGACGTTCTTAGAAACATTGAAATGTACTTACAAGAAGAGGAACAAAGAATGATTAGACAAGATAAGGAATGTATGTGTTTAAAAATTTTTCTTTACATTTTAATAAAGATATTGAGAAGAAATTTTAAGAAATTGATATTGTTCATAATTCAATTAATATTTAATTTTCAGGGTCAAAGAGATCGAAGCATGAGAACTTAAAAGAAATGGGCGATGTGTCTTCCGGTATGGCGTCTACTGTGATTCAATTATATCTCAAAGAAATTTTGGGTTCATTCTTACATTCAAGCACCGTTGTACGCTCGAGCGCTATGAAAGTAGTGCAATTAGTATTAGCACAAGGGCTGGTCCATCCTGTACAGGTCAGTTTTAATTATTGTATGTGAGTATTATTTTTTAAATATTCCACATTTAAATAAAATGAATACATATAATTATCCGGCTTAGTCAAAATAATTTTATCTGAATTTTGCCCGACTAGTTTCGAGCCTCTACGAGGCCCTTATTCATGAGCTCAAAATATCGGAAAAATTCCTATAGAATTATTATGAATACAGCATGAAATAGTTCATTATCTATGCTTATATTAGAAAGCCAAAAATTTTGTTAGTTTGTTTAAATGCGGTAATCTTGAAACTAATGGATTGATTTGAAAATTTTGGTAGATTCATGAGGAAAGCTATAGACTATCGAACATAACACTACTACCCTTGGTTATCCCAATAGTAAATAAAATCGTTGGTGGAACCGCGAATAATAGCTAATATATAATAGTAATCATGCAACAAAAAAGTCTTAATATAAAAATATTAATATATCTAAACTATTACAGATTGTTCCATATTTAATATGTATGAGCACGGACACAGAGGTGACAGTTTCACACACGGCGGATAAAAATCTCCAAGAAATAGATAAGAAGTACCCAGGATTTATACACATGAAGGCTCAACTCGGTATCAAATTATCTTACCAACTTCAAAAAATATTACAAAATAGTAAGAGGGGAGTTATAAGAGGTTTTAGGTAAGTTTACCTTAAATGTATATGACTGTATACCTAAAAAGAAAAAACAAAAAACTGTTTCAAAAATAATATTATAATTTTATTCTTTTTTAGAAAAAAAGAACAAGATGATTTGCCGACTGCACTTAACGGTTTTTTATATTCGCTGCTGCGGAATACGCGGCCCCAACGGAGAGCATTAATATTGTCATTGTTAAAACAATTTGACGATGTTTCTGTAAGCTTCATTACATACATTTGTTTTTACATAATCATCTGTAGATATTAAACTTTTATAATTTCCAGACTGCCCCATTGGATCAAATGTTGTACTTGGCCGATAACTTAAGCTATTTTCCATTTCAAGTTCAAGATGAACCACTTTTTATAATTCACCACATTGATATTATTATTTCTACCTCGGGATCAAATTTATTACAAGTTTTTCGCGAGGTAAGAATTACTTTATGTACGGTTCTTTCTTCTTGCTATCGATTATAATTAAGTTCAATTTAAATTATTTCTAATATCATCTTCAGGGTCTGCTAAAGACGGGTAGTGAAGAAAAGGAAACTCTGGACGAGGAGGAGGACGAAGAGGAGGCGGAGTCGCTCGTGGCCCGGCTGCCGCACGGCACGCGCCCGCTGAGGGACGCCATGCGACAGGCGCGCGGCTGCCTGCTGCTGCTCGTGCTCAAGCAGCATCTCAAGCAGCTCTACGGGTTCACCGACGCGTACGTGTCACCCATTTATGGCTTGGATAGTCCCACTCGAAGTAAAACTAACGAACTATAATCGCTTTGCAGAAAAATCAACCAGTATTCCCCATCGGAGAGCGTGAAGGTGTACGAGAAGGCCGTGTCGCGGAGGCACGCGCCGCAGTTCGAGCCGAAGGCTACGATCGCCCAGCTGCAACAGAAGGACGACGATCAGGAACTCGACGAGCGCGGCCGACGTAGGCTAGTGGACGACTATCTAGAGGTACCCGTGTGATACGGATGGCGACGGAATTTTACACCAATAGAGAATGCTTTAAATTTGAAATGTGTTTTCAGTTCAAGCAGATGATGCTGAAGTTCGATCCCGAGGAGGAGGAGGAGGAGGAGGCCGCAGCGGGCGGCGGCGCGGGCGCGAGTGGCAGCGCGGGAGCCGCGGCGGGTGCGGGCGCGGCGCACGGCTCGAGCGCGACGAGCGCGGGCGGCGCGGGCGCGGGGGACACCTAGCCGCCGCACACACAGCCGCCGCCGCCCGCGCGCGCAGGACGATAAAGTGACAGTGACAGTGCAGTGCGCGCCCCGACCCTCCCCGCCCCTCCCTCGCCGGCCCGGCCGAGCCGAGCCGAGCCGAGCCGAGCCGATCGCGATGCGGACGTTCGATCGTATTTTGTATGTCGGTTTAATTTATTGTCTGCGGCCGCCCCGCGCCGGCGCCCGCGGGGAGCCGCCGACCGATTCGAGTTCTTTATATGAGTTATATTCGAGAAACTTGATTTTGTTCTATATTAAAAGTCTTGTGTGTAGATAATCTTTATGAAGAATATAAAGTATATGTCCCGACGCCGACTCGATGCCTCGAGTGTTTTGTCTCATTGTAATCTCGGAGCCGCGCGCACGGTATCCGCGCGATGATTTATAATAGTAGGTCAATTTCTTATGCGGAGTCTGTCACGATTGCGAAAAATAAAATGCATAATTTTTATACGTATCGGCGTCTATGTAATATAGAATAAAAGATATATGTTGATATGGAAGGGTACTGCAATAAACTGCATTTCAGATAATAATAAGAACGATAGATTTTATATTTTCTTTATATCCCATTTACATTTTTATAATGATTTCTGACTCTGAGCGAAACTACGGTCTCTGACCTATTATTAGCTCTGTATTCTTAGAAATACATATTAATAATAACATTGTCACACGGTTTAATATAAAAACGATAATTTATTACAACATATTGTTTACAAATAATTTTGATATCCACCATCATATCGAACGGCTATCCAGTAAATAATCTTTGGTTAAGAAATTAAATATATATTTAACTTAATTTAAAAACTAAAAAATTATTAACATATTAAGTTATTACAAAATTGTTAGTGATACCAACATTATAATAAAGTACAAAATTGTAATAATAAAACACAGGAATTACTTTGCGCAATTTATGACTTTGAACTTGACCTCGACATCAATTTGCAAAGTAATTATAATTTGATAAATAATATCCAATCAAGATTTTAGCACACATAATAAATTATTACAAAGGTTTTAATATTTGATTTTGGACTGTCTTTCTTCTGATATGGCGAATTTGTTGCAAAGGAAGAATATTAGCGTTTCAGAAGTTGGTTTAACCTTGCCTTCTGCTATCAGTCTTTTCAAGTTGCGCATGCGTTGCGAGTGTGGGTACTCCTTGGGTCCCAGTCTCGCATTCTGAAATAAAAAAAACTACATTATACAATATTCTTAATAGAAATTGAATTTTTTTTTCCAGTTTATCTGAAGTATATATTTTTTATGTAAAATGAAATATCTTTTTTTTATTTTACAATATATTATTGAATATTAATTTAAGAATATACCTTGCAAAGGTCATTCTGTTAATTTATTTTATAGATTACAAGATACATATGCAATTCTGTGACTACTTGTAGTGAGTGTACTTCATACTGTTCAATCATATTCATTTATATTAAATGCCATCTTATATAACAGACTTAAAATCGAAAATGCCAATGTTCCCAATGAAGCTTATATTTATTAAAAACTGGTAGATCTCGACCAATTTATTTTCAAAATATACATATTTTAATGTTTAATAAATTTATTGAAATCCAAATAAGGATTTGGATTTGAACTATGATCGAATAAGGAATAAAAGTTCTCATTGAGTTATTTATTTTTTAAGTGGAATTCTCAATCTTGAGACGGTAATAACAATGTTAATGTATAAGAACACGAATATTGAGTAAGTTTGTATGACAATACCTCTTCTCTTTCGATTTGTTCCCGCGAAGGCATTTCAATTGTGCTATGGTTATACATGATGGGGTGCCAGGGTCGACGCACGGCCTTCTCCGGTTGCAGCAGCGGTTGGGGCGGTCTCAGCGGCAGAGAGCGCACGTCGACGAACACTTCTTCCTCGTTCATATCTGTTTCTCTATGCATTATGACTGAAAAATAATATACTTAAAAATACAAGACATCTCTAAGCAATTTTAATTTTATCTGTTTTCGCATCACGAAAATTTCCGGAGGAAGTAGTTTTTGTTGTAGCTATGTCCTCTAATAATAATATTTAATTACAATTTGTACCAAGTTTTATGGCCCAATTTGATTTTGATGTATTTGTGAAAATGCACAAATAAACATAAAATTCGATCCTAACGGATTTGTTCTAATTTACATGGTAAACACAATTTTAGGTTTATAATTGTAATAAAATCGTTTGGATTAATGACAAATTTAAGATTACTTCTATACACACCTTGATAAATCTAGCATTGTCTTTATCAGAACAGTAGCGACCTCTATTAGGGTTATTACGAAAATCATCACCAATGTCTTTAACTTTGAAATATATGAAATTAAAATTAAATGCTATCAAGGCGTAGTATATACTGGCAAGTAATACAGTATATTTACATGCTAAATATTCTGTACACAACATTAATAAATGCAATTCAAATCACTAATTTAATTAGAAATTTAATAAACAAAATAAATCTCTTTTGCATTATAAGTACACATACATCTCTTGTACTGAATTGCGTGCGCAAGTATATACTATTTCTCAAAGTTTATTACTAATTCGTATTCTAAAAAAACTAAAGCATATATCATGTTTGAAATAATTTTCTTTAACAGTATTAAATTAAATCTAATCGGAACCTCTAAGTAAATATTTTCTGTTTTTATTAGGAATTTGATCAGCTGTCAATATAATAAAAAATGGTCAACCTTTAGCACAACCTACACATTACGTAAAAGCTATTTTATTTTTTATAATTCCTTTTTTAAACCGAAATCACTATATAAATTTAAATTAATATTGATGATTTGTAAGTCAGTTTGTCCCTGGGTCTATCCGATTTACAAAGGACATTAACTATCAGTAAATGCGTATCCTAGCGATGGTTAACTATTTAGGTTTGTTCAGTTCTACACACCACAGGAATTGCCAAAACATCAAATCAAATCTGATAAATATTACCTCCTATTAACGTCTTCGTTCTATTACCATATACAGCTGTTACCGAATACCATATTGTACCAACTAACTGTTATGAAAATTGGTAATAAGATATCCCTATTATATAAAACTGCAGAACCTTCTTGCAGCATTTTATCTTATAAGTTTAAACGATCATGTATAATATATAGTGAACCCAGAATATTTATAACGACATGTTATTATCTAAAACGTTATTTTTAAAGCATGTAATGCAAGCTGTGTGCAGTACTGAATTTAATTCATTTTTGGCGAGTTTAAATGGATCCCTGTATTATGTGGATTTACAATTGTAAACGGTCGGTGGCGCTGCAATCAGATTCAAGTATTATATTTTTATATTTTGAGGAACAATATAATATATTAATGAAATAAGGTCAACAAATTAGGAAATAAACCGGGTCATTTATGGGGGGATATAAAAGTGAGGAAATCTACCTATTTAAATTAACCACGAAACGTACTCCAACCTGGTTTACTTCGAGCTCAATGATCTTTCCGTATTTCAAAAGAACCACTTGACTTGTTCGGTCTTAGAATAGATATTATGAGTTAAATTCCATTAATGTATTTTACCTATAACGCAATCTTATTGCATTATATTTCTTTAAGGAGTTAAGGCTAAATAGAGAGATTGTTATATCTTCTAAAATTATACTTAGAATTGAAATGATATTTCAAGACCCGTAGACTGGAAGATGCAGTTTAGAAGCCTGCTCTAAATTTTCGATCTATATTTATAAAAGAAAAAGAAATCAATTGGCTAATCTAATATCACCATGATCTATATTTCTTTTATCTCAAGTGCTTATTGTGTTTTTTATTATGGCAAAAAAATATTTTTTTTGTCCGTTATAGATAGTATAGTATAGATTTGTGAGATATAAAGTCTGAGTGTCGTCATTAAGATCAAACTGAATTATATTTGGGGATAAGATTGAAGAGTGATAATTTCTAATAAGTATGTTCTTGATAATTGATAATTCATTTCGGAATGTAAAGAATAAATTGAAAATTCAAATCTGTGTTAAAAACATAGTTCTTGTCTTTTCTTATTTTGTAATAATAAGATTTAGCAAGCGGACAATCAATTGATTGAGGCTTCAAATAAACTAAAGCGTACAAAAATAAACATCACAATCTGCTTCGTACAAACCAACTACGCAATAACCAATTTTTATTATACTTGGCACAGAGACAAGATATAATTTTATGCAGGCTCATTCTGTTAAGTCTTGTCTATAATGTAAATGCTACAAAATAATCGAAACTTAAGAAATTTTTACTCTTGTTTCAATGTTTTTGACATAGTTTTGTTTTTACTCCTATGGCTTGCTACTAACCTCATCAATTATTTCTTAGTTTTGGTACGTTTGTGTTCCCCAAAGATTCATTCAAATCATTGACAAGTAGTCAATGATTTGAATAGTCTTCTTATATGGTATTTATATATAAAAATGTTTTATTTCTTCTTCAACCACATGCTCCAGTAAGAGCATGTAGTTCCAATTTCTCTGGACTTAGTCGCAAGCTACAGCTAGCATATTATATAAATGAATGTTTTTAACGGCTTCTTAGTATTTACACAGTAAAACATAGTTAGAGTAACGTCATCACATCTTATTTCTATTTTAAATGATTTATAATTCATTACTAATTATTATGTTATTTTATAATTAAAAATAGTAAAAAACTTAATGACATTTTTAAATGTGTCAATCAAGTTATGATTACTAAATTTTAAATAAATATCTATAAAACTACAGTTTCTAATCCGAGCAGAACTAAAACAATCTTTGAAATTAGTCAAACATTAAAGTAATAATTAACTTTTAGTCTACTTACTTTAAAAAACCACGCTCTTTTATTATTCTACACAACTGGTGCACACTGGCGTTGATTATGTTTAACCGTCGTATTATTGGCTGCAAGTATTCAGCGGCTTTATTTTTAATCACAGAACAGTGAACCGTAGCATAGGAAGAATGAAACTGAAATTAATTACTTTCTCTCGTATCCAAGAGCCTCAAATTTGCCGGTAGTCGTTTCTGTGACGTATGTTGGACAATTACCAGTAAAATAAGAGCAGTATTGACATCTAGGACGCTGACCGGATTTGATGCCAACAATTTTGATTCAGTGACGTTGACCGATTTCATTATCGACTACCAATTGCATAAACAAGAACTACAAATAACTGTCTTGGTTATATTCTAAATTTCTACGCATTGACTTTTGTAATGTTCCAGTTAATTTAACGAAAAGTTTGTTATAATTGAAAATTCGTAACGCTTAAAAAATTTAATTCTAAAGCTACGCAATTTGTACTACAAATGTTTTTAATCCAAAATATTGATTAGGAAACAAAAAAAAAACTTTTATTTTTAAAACAATTCAGTCATTACAGGTTGTATAATCAAACTGCACGTTTCTATAAAATCATTTTTATTTAATATCTAAAACTAGTTAACAAAAACGAATAACTTGAGCAGTCAAATCTTAATAAACAAATACAACAATACCCTTCATTAGTTCGTAAAGTTATGTCGTAACATACACAGTAAATTAATTAAACCCTTGTTAAAACAATTCGGAAATTGTGATCAATCAATCTGTAATGGAAAATAATTATGCAACAGCAACTGTTGCTGTTCAGATTTATTCAAACGTAAAATTGCTTCGGTCAATTTATTTATAAGAGATATTGTTTAATTTAAAAAATTGAAGGCACTTTACGCCCCTGAAACAGCTTCGTCGAAAGAATCTTCATGTTCTGACCTGGAAAGCATATATTCTGGTAGAGAAACTCCTAATGTAGCGCTATATCTTGGCATTGTTTCAGCCCAAAATGCACCTTGAGATGCAGCTCCTGCGAATTCCTCTGGAGGAGCTAAGGATTCCTCTGGTTTTAATGAACCGTCGCTTCGCTTTACTTTCTGAGATTTGGTTATAGGACTGACAAGTTTCGTTTTCTTATGTTTTAATTTTTTTCCATAATTATCATTAGCTGCCACATATGCAGCTGATTTTTGAACAGGAGCACTCGTGGTAACTGTTTGGCTTTCTGCTCCTTCATTACTATCTAGTGTAGCTGGCTTTGAAGTGAATTCTTTCAATTCCTGATAAGCTACATGACTCTTTTTCGGTGCTGATTCTGATACAAACATACACTCCTCATTTTTCAAACCAGTTTTATCTACACATTGATAGCAAGTCATGGAATTCTTTTGAACCTTTTTACACGATGATCTGTCTTTCTTTTTAAATTCAGCTAAAACATGTTCTACATCTTTTTTAGGTTCATTATCGGTATAAAAACCAGGCAATGCTTTTTTATAATCATATGATTTTGGCTTCTCTTCTTTGGAATTTACCTCTTCACTGTCTGTACGCAATTTTTCACTAGATTTAGGTTGTGAAGTGTGCACATAATAAGCGTTAAACTTTTCACCGGAATCGTCTTTAGGGATTTTCTCTTTGTAACTGCTGTACGGCTTTTCGTCACTTTCAGTATCAGTAAATTTTTGAGGAGCAGTATCATCTCTTGATAATTTCTCAAATTTTTTTTCGGTTTTTGGATTTGCGGATTTGTCATCATTTTCAGGTTCGTCTGGTTCATCATTGCTATTAAACTTATTTTCTTTGGAGTACGCATATTTATTATTTTTTGGTTCTGCGACATAAGAACAAGATTCGTAATTACCGCCTGTTTTTGGATCCTTACATTGCATGCATGACATGCCGTCCTTCTTCACTTCTTTACAATTTCCTGGGTTTTGTCTTATTTCAGCAGCTTGTTTTTCAGATAAATCCTTAATTCTGTCATATTCCTTATGGTCGTATCCAGAATCATAACTGTACGGATATTCGTAATCACCCTTGGCTCCCTTCTTCTTTTTATACGGGCTGCTATAGGGGCTTTCATCAAAAGCCTTAGGTTTGCTGTTGTATTCAGCCTTATAATTATAAGGATCGTCCTCATCATCCTCGGCTTGTCTTAGATGTTCTCTACTTCTTCTTCCTGTATATCGTCGAACACGGGCTGGCCCTGCAATATAAGGATTTGGTTTGTAGTTTTGATTACCATCAAAATTTTCAATTAAATCTTCTCTCTGATAGTTTACAGGACTATTATTTACAGTCGGTTGAAAATAGGATGCAACTTCAGGATTTTGTTTCAATGCGTTTAAAATTCCGTTTCCATCTTCACTTTCTTCCGGTTTGTAAACTTTATAATTGAGATCGTGTATTGTCCTTATATCATATCTTAGTGGACTGAGTTGTTGCGGAGTTGCTAAGTTGGGTGCGACATGCATGTTCGGCTGTTGCGGCTGCATTTTTAATTTAGCCAATTTCCCGTATGGATAAAAGCTTTGACTTGCAATAGGATCAAATCCAAAGTTAGATGCGTCAAAGACACTTTTTCTTGGTGCTGTTTGCCTTTGCAAGTTATCAATCGAACTACTAACAAGCGTATCAAAAAATTCTGGATATTGATTTTTATCTACTTTTAAAATTGCCGCGGCAATAGGATTTGAAGCCAGGCCTGCAAGCAAAAGCATTAAAATTTCTAAATTAGTACCAAAGCGTGCGTTTACTAAAATAAAGTTTAATTATTATTATTCTTACCATGTTCTTGGCCATCGAAATTTAAGGATTTAAAGAATTCTTCGCCACCACTTTCCTCATTTGTTAATACACATCCACAAACCGCCCAAACTACGAACTGTAAAAACAATCAAGTATTAAAAATATCCAAAAATATAAGTTTTTTCAAATTTAATAGTACATTATGCAGCTCGTACCAAAAATCCTAGTTTATTCATTTTATTATGGGTATAAACCCAAAAAATGTTTCTCGAAGCTTAATCAGTCTTTTCTATGAGGAGTTGTATTTCCGTTTTGCGTCGAGTGGAAAGTAACGTCATATCATTACAATGACAAGGTTTTATAGGCGTAATTATTGCGAAGGTGAAAGATCGGTGCAACAGAGCGAGATCGCCATTCAAGCGTGTCTTGCGGGACAATGTCCGCTTGCTCCATCTCCCGCTTCTGGTGTCACCATCAATATACTCCAAATGGGAATTGCGGTTTCACATTCAACTGTTTATTTCTTTCTTTACAAATTTTGAATAATAAAAAAGTAATTTTAATTAAGCTGACTTAACTAGCGTTCAACTAATTCCACAAATTTTTGGTGGTTTTATTCGCTTTTTCGCAGTAATAGTAAAAAATTAATGGACTCTACAGTTTATTTGTAATTTTTGTAAGCTGTTAAATGAAAGCAACATAACTACTTACAACTATTAACATTTTGTGCAAAAAAATATACTTCGCTGTTTATTTGGTCAAAGTTATGAAGTAGATAAGTATTGTAAGTTCTATTTTAAAAAATCGGACATGTTTGACGCAGACTCCCCAGCTGAGGGTTCCGTACCAACTTGTAGGTTACAAGTAGCTAAACTTAACCAATTATGTTATAGCTAATAGCTTAGCTTTGTTTTTGTATTAAGACTTTCGTGACCTATAATTACCATTATCTATAACTATCCGACTGTACTAACGTCAAATTTATCAGAATTTGAATAGAATCGCGCCGTGAACTGATTCGCTAAAGTCCGACAATTTTAGCGTGAGTACAGCTGGATATCTATAGATAATAGCTTAGCCTAACTAGCTAAACTTTAAAATATGTTTTGAAATCTGCACATCAAGCTCTTTCATACGATAAATCACTTAAATTAATAGCTGAATTTTTTATTTAATTTATATTTTAATGATATAATTACAAATTTATAATATTAGGTGTTTCCTGAAACTCGTACTATAGAACGATGTTACTTGCACAACAGGACCCAACAAATTTTGATTTGAAAAGTTAATTTAGATTTTATTTTATCACAACTTCAAGAGACTAGACGACCGTTCCCCAAATTAAGATTTTTGACAGACAGATTGGCAACAAAGCGATACTAAAAGAGCTCAGTTTTCCTTTTGAGGTACGGAAACCTAAAAACATTTTTCTTGCAAATCGGAAGAGATTTTCAACTTGTAAACTCTTTTTGAGTAGAACGTTTGTGAGAGGGAAATGATAAAAAAAGAAACAAATATAATTTAAAAAATTTATTTCAAGTACAATTTAATATTACATTTATAATAGAGTATTATATATTATTCGGAATGCACTTATTAATAAATCACTAAACATTTTTACATTTCTTTTAGCTTCTCATACAATTGCTGAGATGCTGAACTTTTATCCTGTTCCAAGCTTGATAGCAGTGACCTCTGAAATAAAATATATTCATACGGTTACTCGAGCTTCAGCACGGACGGACGACTTTATTTAATATTAAGATAACTAAGAACAGTAGCCTAATTCAAGATGGCCTCAAGTCTTCCTCACAAACCTGCTTATTATAATCAGAAAGAATTTCTCAAATCCATCAGGTAGTTTTGAAGATTAGTGCGTTTAAACAAACGATCTTTACCGCTTTATAATATTAGTAAAGATTGATTTTAATTATACAATCAATTTTTTTAGTATCTTAACCAAAAAAGACAAAGAAATTACGTAATTTGTGGCAACTAATTAAAAGATAAGATAGACAAATGATATTCTATAATGTTGTTACTTTTTTTAACGGATTTATTTACCAGTACTTATATATATTTTTCTACTTAAACACTTACCAGAGTTCAAATAAAAATTAAATCATAAGCGCCTTAATATAAAACAATTTCAATAAATTTTATTAGTAAAATAATATAATTTTACACAATTTTAGTATGTCTTTAAAAATATTTTTTTGTATGATACGGTTTTTAAGATTCAAAACAATGGTTTCGACAAACAAACACGCAGTTTTTCTATGCTAGCTGGAAAAAAAGCCTGAAATCAATACAATATTCATACCATAGATACTCACCGCATACTTATTGTTAGATTCTTGATATTTTTTGGACAATGCCCATAAATTGATGGCTAAGCTGACCATAGAACCGTCTTCTATGTCTCCTCTTCTGATAATCCTCCAGAACAGCTCCAACGCTAAATTACACTGCTTTTTATTTTCTCTGGCATCCCCAAGCGCTTTTAAAACAACTAACAATTCCTGGCATATATTTGTTGCGTGGTTTTCTATAACTTCTATAAATTCTTGATCTGATCCATACAACTCATCGTTTGAGATAACTAAAAAGACACAAATTTTTTTATTTTAATTTATTTATTTAAAAGTAGCTGTTTCTCGCGGTTCTACTCGCAAACGAATGATTTTATTTACCTACTATTAAGATAATTAAAAGTAGTAAATAGTTTATAGACTTTTTCATGAATCATAATCAAAAATATTTTTTCAATTCAATTATATAGTTTAGATAAGCACGTTTTTTTAAATTAGTATAAACTAGTTTCCGCCCGCAGCTTCTCCTGACTTCCAGTAACCGTGAGGCTTTTTAGTCATTATAAAAGGTCAGTTATTATTACTATAATTGTCCGCCCGCCCAAAGATTCGACCTTATTAGTCAAGAGTTGTTGGTATCCAGTCGAATGGTTTACATTTGAACCAATATTAACACAGACAAGCTGTAGTTAAACAATATATTAAACTAGGTCCGCCACTGTGCACGGCAGTCAGAGCTGAGCGAAGCATTGCATACTTATTCAATTTAGCAGAGTAAATAGTGGCTATAATCTTAAGCTTAATAAATGGCACCAAAAAACTTCAGGCCCTCGACACTGTCCTCGACAACTCTGTCAACTTTCAACATCCTACCATTATTCTAACGAAACACACTTTTGATCAGTAAGAGCTTCGCTTCGCTCAGTTCAATTATTACCTAAGGTAATTGTAGTTCATTTACGTACCTCCATCTATATGATAAGCATAAGTATCTTGGGTCATTTCACATAGTAGATCCAGAGTTCTCAACAGAGAGGTGTAGTATAATGGATCTATCTTCTTCCAGTGTATTCTTTCCATGGTTTTTATGAAACCACTTAGTATATAGGCTTTGTTATTGCTTTCCATATTGTCCTGGGATCAAGTGGAAAACATATATTACGAAAATTATCCACCTCTTCATTTCATATTTAAACTTTCGTGATATAATACACTATATTCATAATAGATTGTATCACAAGGGAGCAAAAACGAAGGATCCTGGAATAGAATCCCGAGGTAGCCAGGGATACAAAGTACATCGCCAGAGGGAAAAATATTTGCTCTCGAGTCATACACTCTACTTTTCATCCCCTTTCTATGAGAAAATAAGTACGTACTGAATATTAAAACAGAGACGTCATTGGCGCACTTTTATTTTTTTTTAGTTAGTGCCTTTCAACCAACACATACAGCCAGCAATTCATACAATTTGTGTTCGATTTCTGTGAATGTTTTTACCTATATTCTAAATTCAAATGATTTTGCCGCCCGCTAAAAAGTTCCTATCGGAGAAGTGCTATTTTGCTCCCGCTTAAAGAGGAAAAAAGCGACACTTTTCGAATAGAAGGGATGAAAATGTAATTTTCTGGCCGTATTCTAAATACTCTAAAGCTCATGAACAAGGACCCCGAGTGAATTCGAAACTGTTTGGGTCAATTCCGGTAGTAATTATGTGAGTACAGCCGAATAAATTATATATAACATGAATAGAAAAGTGACATAAAAATATTGCAAAATTCCAAATACCAAAATATTTAAATCTAACCTAATATTTGAGACGGTATATTCATATATTGATACATTAATAAAACTTCCAAATCATTTTAGCGATGTTACTGAAGGTTTCAAAATCAATTTACGTGCCAAAAAGCTGTCAATGTCTGTTTACGAAGCCGGAAATAGGTCCCCAATAAATCAATCATATTGTAAGTTTTAAATGTTCATTTGGTGCAAACTTGCATATTTTATTTATCCGCATTTAAGTTAGAAATAAGATGGGTTTTTTATTTTAACAAGTTTATATTTATTTTCTTGAAAAAAGAAATGCATTCTTTTTTATCTATACTAGACTTAATTCAAAGTATGTTTTGTTTGGACAAGGCCCACGAATAAATTTTGTCAAAATTCTTGTTAAGCAGCCATCATTATATAATTTAATAGTTCACTTAGTGTCTGAGAAAGAAAAGAGTGTCAGTAAGCTTATTTTCATATCCAGTACTAGCTTCCGACCGCGAATTCGAAGCGTGGTGGGTGTAGGGAATTTTTATTTTTTATTTTAAAATCACAATTACCACGCAGGGTGATTAAATGCGATCGACAATCAAAATGATTGCTAGCGCCATCTTTTGACGGTTTGGCTGACACAAAAGCAAAACAACACATTTAATATAAATGTTGCAACCCCTATTTCGCTCATATAGAAATGCAATTTTCAATACCCAATTAATGCATTTTTTACTAATCGCAAATTTAATTCTAAAATTCCATATGTGCAAAATTTATAATGACAACGTTTCATGCAAACTTGCAAAAATCAATATATAGAAATTATAAATATATTTTTGTATATATTATTATAATAAACCCCTAAACAGATTTTGGTGAGACTTATTAAGTAATATAAGTAGTAATAATAATATCACTATATTATTATTATGATCACTCACCGGTAAAATTAATAGCGTAGAGAGAAAGTTACTTATTAATCCAAGAACTCTATCGTGCGTTGGTTTTTTCTGTGCGTCCTCTTGAATAAACTGAGGTATATCTGGTATCAAACTCACAAATGATTTCAAATTTGCTTCCGCTGTAGGAAAGTTAATAAAATATATTAATAAATAGTTATAATAATTATTTTATTAATTTAAATCAAAAAAAAAAAAAAAAAAAAAAAAAAAAGGCGAGACCCCCACGAGATAGACCGACGACCTGGTGAGGATCGCAGGAGTCCGAGGGCCGAGGGCGACCCAGAACCGGTCCCTGTGGCGCTCAATAGGGGAGCCTATGTCCATCAGGGGACAATTCTTGGCTGAATGATGAAAGCAAAGGGTCACCAATGAAAAAATAAGTTTAATTTGATATGTACTAATAAAACTAAGAACTTTGTCACATTAATCACAATAAGATACATAGTTCAGTCTTTTCAGTACAAATCACATAACTAATCAGATACAAATAATTTCTTATAAATAATTATAATAGGAATATTTGAATTAATTTCATATTTACACTAGCTGTTACTCGCTTTTCCAATCAAGAACGATTTTATTTATTATTAAGATAACTAGAAGTGTCCGGTAATGATAGATATATAGGCCTTGCTTATGATAGAAATGATAGATATGAACCTGCCTTAATAGGAGCTAATCATTAGATTAGCTCGTCAAACAAACAAATAAAATCTTCAGCTTTGTAATTCGTATAAATTGAGATTAATATAGAGACAGCGAGATGTTGGCATCTTTTTACCACACTCAAGTCGATTACGTCATGGGATGAAAATTATTTTAAGATTTTCTTTATACTATTACTAATCTAATTAAAAAGAACATCATGAACAAATTTTTAAATTAGCGGTTTCTGTATAAAATAAGACAAAAAGTTAAAATTACGAGTATTGGTACTCCAGATAGATATTGTTGTAACGAACGAAGTTGAAGATGAGTAAATATGTACGAGCGAAAAATCGTACCAAAATATAAAATGTTCTTAGAATGGGTCGTTTGAGCGCGGCTTTCTGACGATACACGCGGGGTGCGTAACTTAAGTTCTAGGAGAAACTGCTGTTATACTTCGAGTGTCTATCGAGAACTAGAGACAAGGAACTCTCACAAAAAAGGAATTTTAAGGAAAACGAAACCCTACAAGAACTGAAGAATAGTGAAAAACATTTTAACTGGTTCTCTATTATCACGTAATATTGAATCGGTATCATAAGTAACGAACGCGTTTAACGAAACCAGAACCCTAAGAATGGGACCGACCAGTGATAGTCTGAAATAGCAATAATTTTAAAGACATCCAGTTTCCAGAGACACCATAAGTTCCGTTCCCGGGGTTGGCTGCAGTACATGTTAAGATGTAGTGCTCCACTTGCACATCTAGTAACCTTGTCCGTAGCAGGCGTGCAGTAGCGCGAGGTGCGCGGCGCGCAGCGTCAGCGCGGCGCGGGCCAGCGCGCGGGGCAGCGACGGTGACGTCACGAAGCAGTACGCACCGCACGCACGCGCCGTGCCCCGCCCACACACACACCACAGTGCGCTCACTGCCTGCACACACACATGCACATACCACTAATCAATGTACATATACACACATAAAATTCAGCTTTATACACACACACATATACCATGTCTTACGTATTATAAAATCATTTTATAATTATACTATAGTAATATTATATTATTACTTACGTGTATCAATGTTACTAGAACTGAATCTAATTTGATAAATGCGGCTCTACAATCAACATAAAAGTTCAACTGCTGTTCCAGGTCATCCTGATAAGACACGGCCCGAATGAACTTGTTAATTAATTCAGCACACATTTTACTCTCGTCTTCTACTGTGACGGCGCTAAAAATGAATTTATCAAGTATAATTTTATGTCGCAATAAAGTTTTGTGGACATTTTAAAGTTTAAATTGACTATAAACATGTAGCTCTATTGGCAGAGCGACAGCACGATTTCCGAACGCCCATGGTTAGAATCCAAACGCTATTAGAGAAATTTCAATTTGTATATTTATTTAAAAAATTACATTAGAAATGACCATTTAACAAAAATAATGTGGTATATTTTTTTAACTTTTTAATAATTAAAGTCAAACATTAATTGAAACATTGTACTTAATTATTCGGCTATCACGCAAATATTATCGGAATTTGTCTAGTTTTGAACTTATTTGGGGTTCTTATTCGTGAGCATGGCGGAATCGCGGCAGTTCACATCGAAGCTCATGAAGACTCCAATGGGTTCGATGCTAGTCAGGTTACTTATATATATTAGTAATAATGGATGACGAGAGCTTAACTAAATCTTTGAACGCGAACCAGACCTCAATTTCGAGTCGCTGCGCTCGCAAAATCTCTATATGTATAGCATATTGAGTGAAGCGCGGTGCAAACAGCACCGAAATTGCATTTACAAACATGACGCATTCTTTCATAAACTATTTTTAAAAATATTAAAAAAAAATCTAAAAAAAAAAAAGAAAAAATTCTAAAAGCTATTAAATAATTCGGAACGCGCATGTTAGTAAAGCTAAATTTTCGCGCCAAAGATTATTCCCAATGAAATCTATCGTATTTTAGTTTTTTCGTAATTATTCCTCAACGACCACCAGACAATACAGATATATCAGGTTACAAAATTTGGAAAATTTCAGATATACCAGTTTTTAATTGATGCTTTCACAAAGGATGCAGAAAAGTCTGTCATAGAGAGCTTCGCTCAATAACTTAAATAACTAACTTACTTGATAGAATCATGAAGAATGCAACACAGTCTCATGAGGCTGGCAATTACAATGTGGTCCTCTATTTGTACTGAAGTGAGGCGCTCAAAGAAAACTGAGAGTACAGTCTTGGCCATTGTGGTTCTAGCGCTGGATGTCTGTACCAACTCCACCAGCGGCATGAAGGCGTCCTGGAGAACAATAGAGAAGAAACTTCTTAGCATTAAATGTATTTTACCTATCTCATGACAGGGAGTACAAAAAATTCTTTGAACTTGGGACCCATATGTATGTTTAAGGCCTATGTATGTATGCCCCCTTAAAATACGCATTCACGCTCACCTTAACTGTATAGGTTTTCCCTACCTTCTTAAAAATGATAACCTACTTTTATTACTTCTTAAAAATGATAACCTTAAGTTAACTTAATTTAGATCATATTATTAATTGCAATGCCCAATAGGGCAATAATTATATTGGCATGGTTGATTGAGTGTTATATTCTTTCTATATCTATAAAAGATTTCCTTGGCAGTAAGAAATTTATAGATTACTTGATTTCTTTTATATGAATAAAAGTAGTAGAGTAATGCTAGATAAACTTGTAAATTTATTATCATAAACAAAAGGAATTCTTTAAGTCCATCCGTTTGTTTCGAAGATTAACTCGTTTTAACAAACTTTTCCGCCTTATAATATTAGTACATTCGTATCAAATTGAATACTTTTATACCAAAAGACCTCAAAAGACAAGATTTCCAATTTCCGTTATAACCAAGCTTCTTACCATAAGGAACAGCTCTTCAACATCAGGTATATGTCGCAGCATCCTGTAGACAGCAGCCTGTATGTGGCTGGTGTAGTCATCGGGCGGAGCGCCACACTTCACCATATAACGTACAGACCCACGGAGGAGCATGTTGATGTGTTGAGTCTGTACAAGGCAGAATTATAATTAATATAATTATACTAGCCTTTACTCGCGGTGCTACTCGCAGACGAACGATTTTATTTAGTATTAAGATAATGAGAATAAATAGCGTGTCCGAATTAGAATTAGAATTTTTCAAATATATCCAATAGTTTCGAAGATTAGCGTGATCAAATAAACAAACAAACTCTTCAGCTTTATATATATTTATGTATAATATAATATTAGTACAGACAAGATATTAATACTCCATATTATCTATGATAATCTTTAAGTAGGAGCGCGAAACAAACCTTAATTTTGACTCGCTGCGCTCACAGAATCTCGGTATGTGTTTGAATATTGAGCGAGGCGTGGTGCAAACAGCACTGAAGTTGCGTTTATAAAATTTTTCCTTTTTTTTTTTTGAATTTTTTTTAAAACCATCATCAGAGTGATGTCTATCAGTGTGCAAAATTTGGAAATTTTAGGAAGTACCGTTTTTGATGGATGCTTGCACAAAGGATGCAGAAAATTTTCTCATAGAGAGCTTCGCTCAAAAGGCGAGGTTATATATGTTAGAATTATTTATGATAAAGAATTATCAACTTTACATTTATAACAGGAAGACTGTAAGTTCCAATAAGACATGTCTGAGTATTATTGTTACCATCTGATATAAATAATTAGATCATACAAATTATAAGCCTTTCTCTTCTAATATAAATCAAAATATGTTTATATCTCTAAGAGATATATCGTTGAACCTACTGATAACTGTGTGCAGGCGAATTGCAGCCAAGGCGCAAGTGTCTGCAGGAAGCAGGCCGTGGAGCGCATGTTGGAGGCAATCTTCCACCAGGTCTGGCTCAGTGACTCTGAAGACATCTGCCGGTAGGGCTCTGCATGACACAGGTGCTCCCCCAGTGCTGTCAGCACTTGACTTAATAGTACTGGATTATATAGAAAATTTAAAAATTAATTAGTCACTAGAGGACGAAAGCCTAAAATAGAGAAAGATTGTCAGGTATAAGCACATTAGGACATATACAGTGCATGGTGTCACCATCATCTCGTAAAATAGTTTTCTCGAAAAATAGTTTTATTGAAATGTGTAGTACTCGTGTAAATCTTAGAAAACATTATGTAATCCTCTATCCTAAAACCATAGGCAGTTTCGAACCCGTACTTATGTACTGTCTCGGAGTTATCATGTACACGGACAGACAGAGATATCTCAAACAATCTTATTAATCTTTTGCTTGATAAATGAATATTTTATTTTGGTTTAATTTTAAATATACGCACGTACGTACTTACCCATATCATCAGCAGATTTGTGAACAATATCTAAAATGTTTGATGCCTTTTTTATAACACTTGGAGAGTCAAAAGCTGATATGAAACAACATAGTAACAATTCACTGAAAATAAATAAAACTATGAAACATCAAAAAAACCTTAAAAACTGAAATATCACAGTGGAAACTGTATGTAGTGTAAAATATGGTAATGCAATTTGAAAAACCAGAAAAAAAAATTTCACCAAATTTATGTAATATGTAGTAAAAAAAAATAAATATACCTATTTTCTTTACTTTCACATTTTTCTAGAAATTCTTGTAGAAGAGTGAGCTTACAAGGTGAAGCATTGAGAGTACCATAAAGAAGCCAATCCACAGCTGGTATATACAGATTCAAATACTGGTCAGTAGTCAATAGCTGTGTTCCAAATTTTTTCAACATATCTGGATGGAAAACCTGCAATAATTAACTAAATAAGTTGGTAATAAATTATTCTTATAATTAGGTGAGTAATTGCAAAAAAAAAATATTTTTAATTATAAATTAAAGATATTTTTTTGGACCCACCTGTGGATAATCCTCAAAAAACTCGGTCAAATTATCATAAAAAAAATTCTCACTGTCTCGACCAAAAAGATTTGCTGCCACATTAGATAAATATACTCTAACATAAATAGCAACCAGGGGGTTTCCAATACCCCTTATCATTTTGGTCAACCTTGCAATAGCAGGTTTAATATCATCTCTTGAAGTAAAAACATAGCATTTGAGCAGAGCCATTTCCATATACAATCGTGGCAAAAGTTCTCTTATCGACGCCATTTTGAATAACCAATTCTGACATGTTTCTCTAGCCGACTCTGGTACTAGATTAGAATTAATATCTTCAACCTTTATGTCTTTGTCGCTGAAATTGTTAAATTATTAAGTAATTGTTACATTTTAATTTATACATGACAATAGATACACCTTTATTTATCAGAAACGAGTAGATAAACTTTAAGCCAGTGATGGAAGAAGTTGAACAAAACAAATATACAAAACCAGCAATAAAAGCTCATACAAATGCATACAAATGCACTAGCAACAGTGCTATCTGAAAAGCTAAACCACAGAGGGCTTAAAATGAATCACATATGGGACATTCTAAAATCCAAATCATTTTAAATTCTAAAATCTCCAAAATGAGAAAGCTTCCTTACTGAAGGAGCAGTTCTCTCCCATCAATAACCACTTACAACAAATATCAAATAATATTTTTAAAAAAATCAAACTTACCCAAAACTCTTTTTCTTGAGACGATCAAAAACTAACATACCGAAATTGTCTAATACATTGCTTATTAACACAAACTTGCTGGGATAAAATTGCATAACTGTAACATCAGATAGCAGCTTAGAACACTGTATTGCAATTTTAAATGCTATGACTCTTTGTTCTGTATCCCAAGCCTGAAAAAAATAAATTTATCATTATTATTATTGTTTACCTAAAGTTTAACTTTAAGTTCACCGAAAATGGAATCACAAACTTAAATTTAAGCTTAAGACTTAGAAAGACAAACACCATTTAAGGGTTTTTTCCCCCTATTTTTTTTTGTAGATTAATTATTTACATATTAATTAAACATTCATGAGTGTAAAGTGAACTAACTGACTACCTTTTTTATTTTTTCATCAAGCATGTTAATTTTGGTGACAAACTCCTGCTGACTCAGACCCATTGTCTTTCTTACAGAAGATTCATCAAACTCATCCAGTTGTTCCAATCTATGTTTGACTTTCTCATTTAGATTAGATACCTGTCTTAAAAGAGCTGAAAAAGTACTAACTTAAAGTAAAAAAAAAAAAAAAAAAAAAAAGAAAGTGAGTTAGTTAATAACAACATAATTAATTATATTTAAGTTAATCAGAAACTTACTTTTTTCACCCCCTGGCAGAAAGCTGCTGATAATAGTCAATTTCTCCCCAGTAGTGTATTTGTTTAAGATTGCAATTCGTTTGGAGTTCCAGGCTTTTCTATAATTAATTTCATCAACCAAAATTTCGTCAGGTGCAATTTCCTTCAATTAAAAAATGTTTTAGTGTATTTGAGAACATATTTAAAGTATATAGAAGTCTTAAAAAAAGCTTACATTCTCCAAATTCATCTGTTCAAATCGTAATAACGGATCCAATTCCTCAAATGGTGAACTCCATTTTTGAAGGCTTTGCAAGAAAGTTTTACTAGAACTGAATTTCTGAAACAAAAAATTGTAATAAAATTGAATGCAACTCTGTAAAAAAAAACAATATTAATAATCACAAAATGAATTTTATTTGTTTATTGTAAAAATGACATCTTATTATTCCATTTCAATAGCAACATGTAAAAGAGAAAAAAAAATTCTTCAATTTAATATTTTTCTATTAATTTCTATTAATTAAAATTATTTTAATTAATAAACAAAGTACAATACTTACTAAATTTAAAACTTCAACTTTTAAAGGATGATTAGTAACCTCTAAACTGGGATATGCCTGTTTTCTTTTTTGCCTTGACGCAGAGACCCTGAAAGACATCGACATTATTTTTTCTGCAAAGACTTTTAAACTAGTAAACAGGAATGAATAAAAAGTTAACCATTTATAGTAAGAAGGCATATTTTCCAAAAACTTATATATCGCGTTATGGCTTATATATTACAATTATATAAAAAGCAATTTGAACACAACACTCTCATAAAAAGTGTTTTGAGATTTACTGTCGAGTATTTAATTTATAAACATAAAAAAAAAAAAAATAAACAATTCAATCAAAATCCTATTTTTATCACTTGTCAAATTGCCACTCGCAGTGTCTAATATAATTTTGACATATTATAGTTTGACATTTGACACATCTCAGCAACAATGTACATGTTTATGGATAAATATTGTCGGTATACCACGGATGAATCTTTTTAATTATAATTGTACCAGAAATTATGACATTTAAATTTTTTCTTACTTTCAATGAAATACAATGAACTTGTTTTCATACAAGGGGATCCGACACCAGAGTAAGGGTGCCCGACCATTTATCACATGGAGATGACGAATTTTTTTTATATATTTAAAGAAAAAGATGTTGCGTCTTACAATTTTTTTACAATTTTTTTTAATCATGTCTTTAATGAATAAATAAATAAGTAACATTTAAATATACACAAAGGAATAATAATTATGGCATCATCACACTACTTTTAGAATCTTTTTAAATATAGAATATTCTATTCCATAATATCTTATAGCAATACTCTTGTTAATTTAAAAAAAAAATTGTTACAAAATATTCATTTGCTGTTCAATTGTAATGTACATTTTTAATAGGTAATTTTACTTTTATGACACTTAATTTAGTTTTTAAATTTGTTTTAGTTTTGCTTCAAAGGTGAGTTTATTTTAAATTTTTATAAAAATGTTTTTACTTTAATTTGAAATTCGTACTTCAAACGCTTTTTAATTTATAATTATCCATTCTTGAAGTTAAGTTAGTTAGCCTTTTAAATAAATAAATAAAGAAATAAATAAATAAAGAAATAAATAAATAAATAAATAAATAAATAAATAAATAAGATCAGTCTTCTAATGCACTAATGTAACGCTCAAGCAAACGCGTCCGAAAAGTATTAAATTAGGCTGATACGAACGCAAAATAGCTTGAAACCTTGGGGTGTACACGACTCTATCATTTAGATACAGCGTTTATTTGCCATCAGATTAAGGTCTATAGATAGTGTTGTAATCAAATTAGCGCACATGATATGCGTCGGTAAACTGTAACCTCCATCTCAATTAGTTCATTTTTTAAGTTGTTCGCTGACTAGATGTTAACTTTAATATATACATGCCATATTCAATTTTTAACTGACGATATTTTGACTGATAACAATATTAACCTAAATTAGTATCGTCCTTTCAGAATTAATAGAGAATGGTTTTTTCACTGCATAAAGTCAGATATCGATTATATTTTTCATTATGGCAATAAAAATGTCATTTTGACAACTAAGTAATTAGACAATTATTGTATATATTTACGAAGTAAAAATAATGAGAGTTATGAAGTATTCAAGGCAATTTACTTTGGTAGAATTTATAAGCCCGTCAAACTGTAGGCACAAATACAAACTCCGAAGGATATCTATTTTTATTTGAGAATTGAGTAGTGTCGCACGTGCTAGGCACTCCCTGGCACTATATCAAAAACATAACATTACTAACTATTCTAAAATAGTTTTCATTTATACCAAACTCGTCGTCGTTATATAATAAAAGATTTATTTCATTATTATAAAATAATTTATAACAATATCACTTAATAATATATAAAATAAAAATGGTGGTTTTAAGTAAAACTGTGACAGTGGCTTTCAGGAAATATCCTTTACTCAGAGGAATGGCATCTTATGCAGTTATTTGGCCCATTTCTAGTTTAATACAACAAACATTTGAAGGAAAAGGTTTTGGTAAGTTTTCATCATGTATGTGATGTTATGTCCATTCCTTTAATTTAAAATTATTAATTTTTTATTTCATTTTAGATTCATCAAATAGATATGATTGGATGAGATGTGCTCGTTATGGCTTATATGGATCGTGTTATGTAGCTCCAACTCTCTATAGCTGGCTTACAATAGCTAATATTATGTGGCCGGGCACTGCTGTTACATCGGCATTACTGAAGGTAACATAATAATACCGTTTATGATTACTTTAAAACATTAGCAATATCTATTCTAATTAGGATCTTACGAATAATAACATAAAGAACATTATTAAAACTTAAACTTATTTTTTATTATATAATATATTGTAAATGTATTTGTAATAAAATATATATCAGGTTAGTAATTAAAAGTCAAATAAATTAAGTGATAAGAAAATTATTACCATGCATACAATTGAATTTTAAAAATCTTTATCTTTAAAAAATGTAAATACTTAAATAAAATACATTTTTTACAGACATTAATTGAAACCATCACATATACTCCATTTGCAATGTGCAGTTTTTATTTTATAATGAGTCTCATGGAGTCAAAACCTTTTCATGAGGCTGTTGGAGAAGTAAAAAAAAAATTATGGCCAACTTACAGGGTAAACATTAGTATTATATTTTATATTTAAAGAAAAAAAAATACAATTTTGATTCTTTTGTTAACAATGTTTTTTGACATGTTTATATTTATTTCATATTTCAGGTAGGAGCATCAATTTGGCCAGCAGTTGCTATGATAAACTTTTGCCTTATACCTCCGAAAAACAGGGTACCCTTTATTAGTTTGTGTAGTCTCATATGGACATGTTTTCTAGCATATATGAAACATGTAGAAGAAGAAAATATTATTTTAAAAGTTGATAGACCTGTTAAGTTATTAAATTTATGATTTTTTAGTATATAGTAAAAGAATATGTTATATTGTACATTGTGTACCACTAAGAAAGTATTTACATAGTATTTCTTTGCAAAATCCTGTGATTTTAGGGTAATCTTCTCTATGGTATATGATATCATATAAGACAATAAGTGAATCTACAATTCATATTTAATCACAATTATTTAAATAGTTCCTACTATTTTCATAACTATGCAATCTCAACTGTTGTGTTTGTTATCAAATTAGATTTATTTATATTTGTTTTAATTAATAGTAAAAAATATTATTTATTTTATTGTATTGACATACTGTTTTAAAAATAAAAGTAAAATTACAAAACTCTTTTTTTTATTGAACAACAACATTGAATAAATAACAAGAATCATTGTATTACATATTCATTACCTTTTTTAAAATATTTTTCTTTTTGTAGAAATGGTATCAGTAGATATAAAATAATCAGTAATGAAAATTTAATTTAAATATCTGCACTCAATAAACTCCTACAAATTATAAAGTAGAAGAAGAGAAATATCCAAAATTATTCTGTTTTATTTGTGTGCTTATCCAGAGTATATTCTAATAAAGAGGATTAAAAGGTTGAGTTTTTATATCTAATTATAAAAAGAATATTTTCTATTACATATAAACTTACACGGCTGTACGCACATTATTTTTATCGACGAATCCTGTCGTTCACGCCGCGATTTATGCCTTTATTCGAAATTAGAAGCTCATGAATAAAGGCTTCTCACGCGTTCCTAATTAGTCGAGCAAAATCAGTTAAAACTAATGTGAAAACAGCCGTAGAATTATATATAATAGTAATCATGAGTGACGAAACTTAATTCAAAAGGTATATTTTCCGTTACTCAGTTTTGAATGAAGCAATTTTTCAGAATTAACATTTTGTTTTTAAATAAAGGCAATTGTAAAAAAAATATAAATAATTTAACTATAACTTATATCTAATTTGTCCAAGTTATATTAAGAATTAATCGTTTTTTTATACAATTCTCTTGTTTTGATGCTTTAAATGACATGTTATTTGACAGATGACAGAATATTTCAAACAGGTACAATGTGACTTGAAAGGGCAGTTAGCCGAGTTATTGATCCATATAAAATAAACAATGAAGTTATAAATATTTATTTTTAAATTATTATATTTGTGCAAATGTGTGTAGTTAAAATATTGTACATTTTTTTAAAAACAAAATGCGTTTCTGGTTCCTAAATTAAAGTTCTACCTCTTGTGTAATAATATTTAATAATACAAAAAATTGCAAAATGACTAGTAATTCACTTTTATTTTCGATTAATAATGAAGGTAAAGTTTATGCACTTTCCACAAGCGGGTCATGTTGGAGGGAATTTATGTATCTTGGTTTAGAATTTAAAACATTGTCTGCTGTACCACATTTTTTATGGGCGGTTGGTGGAGATCGACAAATCTATCTGCACGTTCATGGATTAGAAATACCGATAAGAGTCAAAGAAGAATCATATGAAAACGAAAGATGGCTTCCTTTAGATGGATTTAGTGACAGACTTCTTCCTACAGACAGGTATCACTTTTCTTCTCAAGATGGAACAAAGGATAGAACAATAAATTCCATTAGGCTACCTTCTATGGCATGGCAGTGGGAAGGAGACTGGCAACTTGAGTTAACATATGACGGGCTACCTTTAGACCATGATGGTTGGACATATGCTGTAGATTTTCCAGCACATTTTGGTCCTGTTAAACAATGGAAATCATGTGTAAGGAGAAGAAAATGGATTAGATATAGGAAGTTCAGTGCTATGAACTCCTGGTGTGCTATAGCACCACTTCATAAAGATCCTACACAAGAACCTTTTATAGATGTTAGTATTGGGGGTAATCAAATTCCTCATGCTAAACCAGGTACTTTGTCAGTTTGGGCCATTACAGCCCAAGGTCGGATAATGTATCGAGTTGGTGTCAGCACAACTTCACCGGAAGGATTAAAGTGGATAAATGTTAGCATTCCACCAAACTGTGATATAAAACAAATATCTGTAGGTCCCACAGGTTTATTGTGGGCCTTGCTTTGGACAGGCAGAGCTATTGTTAGAAAAGGTATAACTAAAGATTGTCCAACAGGAGAAGCTTGGTTAGAAGTAAAATCACCACCTGAAACAAAACTAACATCAGTGTCGGTTGGTTATAATGCAGTTTGGGCTGTTAGTTCTGATAGTAGAGTATGGTTTAGGAAAGGTATAGAAGGATATTCTGCAGGGAATTCTGAGTCATCTAGCATGGGGAGTGGATGGCTAGAAATCAGTGGTAATATGATACATATATCTGTAAGCATAAACGATCAGGTTTTTGCTATTGGAGAAACTAATAAAAGTATTTATTGGAGGAGTGGAATTACGCCCACAGAACTAACAGGCAAAAGATGGAGAATGGTACAAGCAAATATGCAGTTAAGTCGTACATCTAGTTCAGCTAGCATCATATCCTCTTCTTCTAATCCAAAACATCATAGTCTAAGCTTATTAAATGAAAACACAGTAGAACTAAAAACCAATATAAACCTAAGAAATTCTTGGGAGGAATCACATTCTGCACCCATCGAAAACACTTTGCCGTTAAAGCCATCTAAGGAAGTAAGACCTAAAAAGAATGCAAATGTTGTTGAGAATATTGATTTATCAGGAAAAAGTTATGAGACTACTCTGAAAAATCCAAGAGCTTGGAGTCCAGTAAGAAGTGTGGGGTCTGTTGTAGGAATGGAAGCACAACCTGATAGTGATAGTAGTGTGTTTGATGTAGATTCAGGTATGTACTTTGATGAAGAGGTCAGTCAGACAGCTTGGGGTACTTGTGATACAACCTGGTCCTTTATAGAGTCTGGAGCATGTTCCATAGATTCAGTCCAAGTGCCTCATTGGTTCTCTGATTCGAAAAATGCTTATAATTCTGATATAACTGCAAAATGGCGGATACAAATATTGGATTGTTTAAAGAGTAGAAATAATGAAAACATTGATCTCAGCGATTTTGGGTTAGCAATCGAAGAAAAAGGTTGGACTCGTAGTTGTGAGGCTAGATTAGTTTGTGAAAACAATACAAGTGAAGATTGTATTCTTTCTCTTTACTGGCATGCTCTAGAAAATGCTGGTACCTTATCAGTATTTCAGCCAGATGGCACAATCAAATTTATATTAAATATAAGAGAAGTTACTAGTATTTTGACATCATCTGAACCTGGTTCACCAAGAATAACTATGACAATTCCTGAACAAAATCAAAAGATTATAAAAATTCAGTTTATCTCCGAAATGGAACAAGAGGAATGGCTTAGTGTACTAGTAGACATAACATCACAGATCAATGGAATATGTGGTAAGCCTTCCAGTGATTCTGTATGGTCTGTAGCCAGTTCTGGAGATGTTCTCAATTGGGATCCAACACCAGCAAATGCAGAAAAAAATGATACCTTTGTCAAGGAATTTCAAGTACTGAATAAAGATATTACAAGTGGTTTTACATCAACATTGCATAATAATTTTCCACCAGGAAGTGCATTAAAGATCACAGGTTGTATACTTGACGTTATTAATAGATTTCATATAAATTTGCAAGGTCCAGAAGTTCTAAAACAGCGACATAAAATCGAAACCGATGTCACTGATATACCATTCCATTTTAACGTGAGATTTGATGAATGTACTGTAGTCTGTAACACAAAGAAAGCAGGTTATTGGGGCAGTGAGGAACGACATGGGCTGCCTTTAAAACCTGGGCAGGAGTTTTCAATAAGAATAGCATGTGATGGTGCAGCTTTTGTTGTTTTTATTAACGATAAGCAGTTTTGTTCGTATAAACACAGACTTAACCCTGAAAGTATTGTATCAGTCTTGGTATTAGGTCCTTTAAGATTATATGCAATGGAATATTGTTCTACAACTCCAATTATTGGACCTGATGAAATGGTTTGGCGAATGATGGGGGGTTATTTACGTAAAATAGAATGTTGTCAAAATGGTATTGTATGGGGAATTTCCCATGATCACAGAGCCTGGGTCTACACAGGAGGATGGGGGGGTGGTGCTTTGAAAGGTAAAACATCATATTATTTCTGTAGTATCCCTTAAGAATCTATATTTCATCTCAGCCCTTTTTCCATGCCACGACAGCAGTACATTTTTTTATTTTTAGTAATTGTAATATTTCAGGAATTGGAGGTAATGACGGTATTCACCCAATAACTGATACTCAAACTTACTGTGTTTATGAAAATCAACGATGGAATCCCCTATCTGGCTACACATCAACGGGTCTTCCAACGGATCGCTACATGTGGAGTGACGTCACAGGAAAACATAAGAGAACAAGGGAACATACAAAACTACTTAGCCGTCACTGGCACTGGGTAAGAAAAAGTTAATTCTTTAAATAAATACTATTTTAATTATTTTTACAATATAATATATTTACTTAAGTACAAAGTTAAAATTATTGAGGTAGTTAAGTAATATAATATATTTAATTTCCCGTGAGATTATTATATTTAATGATTCATTCGGATTTCACGCCGCGATTCTGCCAAATGCCCATGCATTAGTAACCCGAATAGGTTAGAAACTATTCCGTCAAATTCCAATAGTAATAACGTAAATATAACCGGATAATTATATATAATAATAATCATGGATCATAAAAGTTTAAATACAAAAATTCCAGTGACATTTTTATTTTAATAATTAATGTCTACAGATTTCAGAATGGATAATTGATTATAATACTCCTGGTGGAGTAGATGCGGATGGTTGGCAATACGCTACAGATTTTCCAGCTCCGTACCATGGCAAGAAAGTTTTTACTGATTGTGTCCGCCGTCGTCGATGGTACAGGAAGGCTCAAATTGTCTCCGAAGGGCCTTGGGTTCGTGCTGGGAGCACGGCGATACTAGATATATCATTATGGGTTAGTGATTATTTTCTATATATCTCACTATTTACCACGGTAATTAATTCATACAATTACGCTTTTACATGATTTAAAAAATATCGAATTTTGAGGTTGTAAAATTTTTTTTTTTGCTTTCACGAGTACACATTTAAAATAAAACTATTTTGAACGTATTGAAACTCGCGTATAGTTATTGGTTATATTTCAATTTTGAATGCTTTGCTTTCGTATTCACGAAAAAACTGTCAGTAAGTCAGTTAATAGTAATGACTAATTACAACTGTACACGGGATTGATGCAAACCATTCGAAACGTCAGGTTAAAGTATAACAAAACCAGCGACCTGTTCACAGTCAAATGGATGAAAAGTTTCCTAATACTTAAAAATCATAGACATTACCATGAAAGAAATTTAATTATATATTTTTTAGTAAGATATATAGTAGGACGTTAATTAGATATATAGTAGAACTTTATTAGTTACCAGCATATAATATAGCCAAATTATTAATTAAATTATAATTTTTGTCACAGGCCAATAACAAAGAAGCGTCCGCTTGGGCGGTAACTCTAGGAGGAGAAGCGATTTATAGAACTGGAATTACAACATCTACGCCTGCGGTAAGTTATACATATTTATAATTATTATTATTTTATAATAATATTAAAATCACAAATGTGTTTTCATAATCTGTTAACATTTTCTATTGGTTAATAGCGTCTGAAATCACCAATCAGAGATCTTGACAGTGCTGCCAAATTTGATTTTATGATTTTTTTTTTTTATTTTGCGTTAGAAACTGGTCATTAGTATTACTTTTTTTAAAATAAAATTTCATTTTTTAGGGCCTTCATTGGGAACATATAAATAGTCCGAATACATTTGTAGCAATTAGCACATATGATAATGTGATATGGGCTGTTGGTAGAAAAGGAGAACTGTACTACAGAGAGGGTGTTTCTGAAGAAACCCCGGGAGGTTCGAGTTGGAAACTGATTGAAACTCCTAAATGCACATTTCCTTTGAACCAAAAGACAGGTGTGGGAGCGAAATTAGTATCATTAGGTAATAACTCAGCTTGGGTTATACTCACAAACGGTTATATTGCTGTACGTACAGAAGTTACTAAGAACACGCAAGCGGGAAAACAATGGAAATACTTAACAGGTAATTTTGCTTTTATAAATATTTTGTCTGAGGTAACAGATGATTCAAATATAAAAACATGACTTTTGTTATTTATAGACAATTATATTGTTTGTTTAGTTTTTATTCAAAATTCTGGCAAATTCTTCTATTAAATAGATTTATATAATTATCATTTTTATCATCTTTAAAAACTCTTATGAAAAAATTACTCTACATCGTTTTGTTGTTTGTTTTATTTCAAACTATGTAATAAAAAAAAATACGTGGAATCGTATTCTCTAACAGGTTGTCATTCGTTATGTGCAATCAAAAACTGTCCACAGAAACCTTACCGTGAGACACAGAAAACGATTTCTTAATTCCACACCATAGTGCGTTTTAGTTTAGATCGCTTAGTGACGTCACTCGTTATTTGCAAGGAATCTCGTATGTCATAGCGAATAAGGCCCCATTCTCCTCTTTATCATAATCTTTATCATAAGACATCATTGATTAATATACAGATAGTGAATCGACCTTCAAGCACGTGTCGTGCATGGGTCAGGAGGTGTGGGGAGTGAGGAGCGACGGCATCCTTCAGCGGCGTCTCGGCGTCTCGGCGCACAACGCGCCCGGCGCCGCCTGGCTGCCCGCGCTGCCCGGCCCGCTGCTGCACGTGTCCGTCAGAGGGTGCTGCTAGTGATGCGACACTTATCTATGGCTCGAACGCTTTTATCGTACAATTAGATTACCGATTTTAAACATTCCTAATTTATTCCTGTGTTTTAGTTTTAAAATATTACTTTATTTTTCAAATCAAGGCTCATTAGTTAGAAATTATTTATTTTAGAATGTAAGTATATGTAATCTTGGTGTATCTAGTCACTGTTCGATTTCTCAAATACTGTGTCTCATGTTTGGTTAACGCCTTTAAATCGTATACCAAATATTAACAGCTTAATTTTAATAAATTATGTAACTTATATTTGCTTTTTATTTCCTATTTTAGAATATAAAATCTTCAAGTTAATTCATTACTAATATACGTATTAGATATCCATGAACTTATTTACCTCGAACATATATGTCGTTTATCCATACATTTAACTTGAGTGCTGAATACTCGCCTATGCAGCTCGTGCGAACGGCGCGCCACTGATGCTGACGATCGCCGGGGACTACATACTAATAACTTTTGAGCGTATATTTGTTTCCAACATCCACTGCTGGACACATTGGTACGTTCTAAGCACTCCAAGGGTTGAATAGAATCTACAAAGAATTAGTGTCATATGGCTTTAGACTAAAATCAAGTTTACAGGTAAATAATTATATAAGTTATTTTTTGTTTCCAATCATTGACTTTTAAAACTGTTTACACATTGGTTGTAAAGCGATTGGTATATTTATTTTTATTTGGTGTTTTTAGAACAAAATTGAACCTCTTGTCCATATTCAACAGTAGCACCTAAACATTCTCCTAAGTAAGTATCCCTTAGTTGTAGACATCACCCAAATATATCTAATTTTCATTTTCAGTCTTAAATGACACTTGTACAGTGGTTGTCACAATTTATATTGGTATCAATTTTTTTCATATTTCTAAAAAGTTTGTGTATATCACAATATTTAAAATATCTATAAAGTTGAAATGGGAATAAAGCTGTTCAATCTAATTTCATGTATGATAATTACAAAATTATGTGAAGTGTCACTTAAAAGTTAAGTGTTGTTTTTGAAAACGGGTTTCAAACTAAACTTACTTTTAAAAATTATTGAATTCAAAAATTCAGAGATTACGCAATCAGTGAATTAAAGTGACTTTAACATACCATCCAATTTTCTAATAATTATGAAGTTTAATATTATTTCATGGTTTATCTTGTCTCTTAAAACGAAAATATATTCAATAGATACTAAAATAAAACGTAATCGGTTTATGCTGCTACTCCGAACGCATGACTACGCGCCCCGAATAGGTTCGTAACTAGTTAAACAAATTATATATTATTAGCTTCATTCGTGGAGAAAAAGTACACGACCTTTTTGTTTTAAATTTTGATATCACAATTACTACACAAGATGATTAAAAGAGAACAAACACAGAACAGACAAACCACTACCGAAATTTAAAATTATGTCAAACGACATCTATAGACAGCTTGAAAAACGGAGAAGAAAAACCACACATTTCATATAAATTTGCAACCCCTATTTCATCCTCATCGAAATGCAATTTTCAAAATCCCATCAATGCATCTTATTTTTTAACTAAAAATTTTAATCTAGAATTTCCAACATTAAAAATGGCGAAGTTACATATAAATTTGCAACTCTTATTTTACCCCTTTATGAACTGAATTTCTAAAAACCCTTTGTTGAAGGTCGTCTAGTTACAATGTACCTTCTTGCCAAATTTCATCTTCTATGACTCAGTAGTTTTCGAGATTTTATGACGAGGGAGTGTTTCGCTTTTAGATATATAGATAATGATTCAAATATATGCATAAAAACAAACAGCCTTAGAATTTTAAACATTTATTTAAACTTATATTCATGGTTCAATGTTGAATATTTAAAATCAAAGTCTACTCATACGTGACTATATTTTAAACGTGCTACAACAAATAATCTAGCTCGTATCTGACAAAGTGGTTATTAGGATCATTTTGTATTCTGGGGTAACCAGTAACCAAAGCATCTTGACCTCCAATATACAATGTGTTATATATCTTCCAGTATACATCTCGGACTTTTCTCGCTGGGTGGAATAAACCCTGTAAATATATAATTATTAAAAATTTTGCAAAGCGGCAACAGGTATTGAGTACATTAAAAAAATGGTTCTAGATATGTTTTAATAAAAAAAAAACAAAATTAAAATAAAATCCAACAGTTATTAAAACAAACAAAAATACTATTAAAAATACAGGCAGTGAATAATTTTTGTATGTAGAGTTCTGCAAAAATTTCAAGCGACGATTCCGCCATGCTGAGCTCATGGGTTCGAAAAAAATCCGGTCCGTCGGTCGGACAAACTCAGATAGTAATAACGTGAGTATAGCCGGATAATTATATTTAATAGTAGTGAATTACTTCCTATTCCTAAAAAGTAAATTACTTTTTCGAGGTTTTATGCACTGATAATATTTGAACAAACTATCAACGGACGAACTACGATCGGAAAAAGGAACTACAGTACGAATAAGAGGTTTTATGTTATGTTATATTTTTAAAGTCACTCATTATATTATATTTTATATATAAATACAATAAAAGTTACCTGTAATGCATACTGGAGTATTTTTATTGGACCAAGTGCAACCCTCATGCCTTCAACGGCATCCATAAACGCCTGTACCAGATGCGGTGAGGTTTCAAATATATTTGGCCATACATGGTTCAACAAATGTATGAGAGCGTCTTCACAACCGAAACCATACACCCCCAATGCCATATGTTTGATAGCGGCACAGGCGGTTTGTCGATGCACGAGATCTCTGTAAAATGTTTGTTAACCAATTTATAAAAAATACTGAATTCTAACCGATAAAACGTTAGGTTTCGGGCAGTTTCGGCTAAATAATGACAGTGTTTTGCGTCGAAACCTGAGTACGTACGAAAGTTCGGTTTAGGTCAACTTGGGCCAAAAACTAAAAAAAAAAAATAGCTGAAACCCAAGAAACAAATATACTTCATACTATAATATACTATTTTCTATACTAAATTTACTAATTTATGATTATTATATAGGTAATAATATATTTCTTTCTTTTCATACATTTATTAATTTAATATACAAAGTTTTAACATGAAAATATATTTGTTGAGTACTTTATACTCTTTTCAGTTTATTTAACACTATATAACTATTTATATGCAAATAATTGTGTAAACAATTTCTATTGGTTCGTCATATTTGAAATATGTTTTAGTAAGTTTCCATTTCAGCCGAAACTGAGAACAATACCGAAACTTGAGTTTCGACTAAAAATATATTTCGGTAGGTTTTTTAAAATATATATAAATCGATACACACTATAACTATATAAAACATACCGGTCCATAAGTGCATCTTCTAATAATGGACAAACAGCATAAATATAATCTTTTCCCATCTCTCCAATGTACTCAAATAAAAACGATAATGATTTTAGAACACCATTTTGCACATTTAATTCTGGGACCCTGTATTCATTCATTAGCGCTGGCAATACCGTAAATGGTGAACATGTTTCCGCCACAATAGCAATGGCTACTGTTGTACACACTCTGTAAAGGAAATAAAAATTTATTATTTGTTTATTTTAATATGAAATAATGTCCGTCATGGAGGGGTTTTAATGGAAATAACGGACACACAACGCCCAGACTCGATACAGAAATCTTTCTAATCTTTCAAAGTGCATTTTTTAACACAAAAATAAATAAATAAATAAAACAAAACAAAAACTATAGTATTTACAAATAAAAAAACAAATAGTACTGTGACATCTTAAACGGTGAAACTTGGCTTTTGTTTGAGTTTCATTACCTGTTTTGTCTCTCTTGCACTTTTAAGTTATTTAGCAGTGTAGCGAGGACATCATGTGGACCGATAGCCTTAGCGATGTATCCGAAGGTATTGACTGTGGCTCGTCTGATAGCTTTCTTATGTGCTTTTAGCAGTTCCAGCAATTCAAAGCAAATCCTCATCCATTCTCTCGCCGACACGAATTCGGGACCCCTGTCTGCAATACGTCCGACCAGATCAATGCAATTTTCTTGCACTTTTTCATGTCTGTAAAAAGCAACCATTATATACGTATAATTCACAATTCTATTGGTTACCCATACTTAATTTAAAACATACAAAAATGTAGTTTAATAACATGCCACTAAAATTAGTTCAGCTTTATACCTGTTTTTGAGAATAGGAGTTAATCTAGGCAGAAGATCCTTGATGGGCGGAGTCATTTTAGTCATACCAATAACGTTAACAATAGCCTTCAGTGCACCTAAAATAGAACCTAGTACTTCAGGGTATTCCTCTCCTAAATATTCATAAAGCACTACACCGAGATGTCCCATCAGTTTTTCCTGTAATTTAATCAAATATAAACTTATGTTCCATAAATACTATTATATATAATTATACGGTTGGTTCTATTACCGAATTAATATTCGTTTTATTACCTAATTAATATTTGTTTGTTGGTCACCTAATTAATATTCGTTTTTTTGTCCGACTAGTTGCGAAATTGCGGCGTAAACTATTTCCGCCATACTTAAAGTTCATAAGGAACCTGAATGAGTTCGAAAGTAGTCGGTCAAAGCCAATAGTAATTACGTTAGTACAGCCGGATAATTATATATAATAGTAATCATATATAAGTAAAATATGAATAATGCTTATTATAATATTTACATACCTCTTGACAGGTTTTCATGACCACAGCAATACGAGAGATTAGATCGGCAGCTTGTTGTCGCACTTTTGCCGACTTATTATTCATTCGCCACAGAATTATACCGCAGATTTGTGGCAAATATGGCTTTACTCTTTTACCAAGCTGATTTACTATAGTACCAAAGCCATTTAACATAACCACATCCTGTATAGAAACAAAATACGTATTATTATTATTACGAAATATCCTACAAATATTATATAAGGATGAGTTTGTGAGCATGTATCTTTGTTACTCTTTTACGAAAAACTACTGAACGGATTTTGATGAAACTTAACAGTAAAGTTATAAATTGGTAAAACACATAGGATATAATTTATAAATATTAGAAGAGATGAATGGCGGTGCAACTTGCTATTTGGAATTCTCCACCAAGCAACCTAAGCCGCGACTAAAAAATATTTGTTATATATGTATCAGTAAATAGTAATAAAATATTAATAATGTTACCTCAGTAGTCTGCTCTTGGAAAGCATACAATATACCATCAATCAAAGCTTCCTCAAGCTTGGAGTCAATATCTGCTGCGCCCAGGTTAGCAAGAATTTTCTCAATGGACTCCATTACCATTTTCCTGTATTGCTCGTTATCGTCTTTAAGATCGTCAACAATCCTGTTTATAATTTCAGACGCTCCAACCTTAAAATACATAATAATAAAAATAGTGAAAATAGAGAAATGAATGATTTGATTTATATACTGACTATAATAATAGCTATATATATACTTTCTTTATATATTAGATATAGTACAAGGTATATATTATTATGTTGCAAGGTATATATTCAAATTTGATTTATTATTGATAAAAATAATATTAAATATGTAAAAAAAAATCAATAGATTCGTTATATATGGAGTAAAACTTGATGCAAGAAAATTTGATAAATAATTATATGTTCATGTTCTTACCTTATTAGCTATTTCTACGGTTGTATCTACGAGTTGTCGGTAGTTACGACGATCTAACGCCATTCTGTGGTTCCAAAAATGCTTGAAAAAGTGAGGCAGGATTTCATCCATTATATATTGAGGTTCAACACCATCAGTACCGCAACATTGCTTCACTACCTGCACACAAATTTATTTAAATTACCCTAGAAGTAAACTTTCATACCTATAAGATACTAGCTGTTACTCGCGGTTCCACTCGCGAACGGACGATTTGATTTACTATTAGGATAACTAAGTGTAGAAGCATAATGTTTGTATAGGCTTCCTAATGAATCTGCCTATCATAATAAGAAAGACTTTCTCAAATATGTTTAGCTTTATGGTATTAATAAAATAGATCACCGAGTAATCATACCTTCAAAACAATCTTCTTCATCTCCTCATCGGGCGACTGGAACTCACGGATCAATATAAGCATCACTTCACGGGTATAATAGTTGGCGTACTCGGCGTCCATGAGAGGGATGAGGTAACCGATGGCTTTGAGGAAGGCTGCTAATCCCTTGCCACGGTGAGTTCTAATACCCTTCCATAAGGGCTTGAGCACGGAGTCAAAGGACTCGATGCCGTAGGGCGTGGCGGCCTCGGCCAGGGCGGCGCTGGCCAGCGCTGTGATGGTCCGGACTTTTTGCTGCTCGTCCACGAGCCCGTGCTCGATGATTTCAACTAGGGACTTCAGATGAGGCAAAATAGCACATCCCATCAAGATAGCTATCTGTTGCACAATTTTGATACCAGTATGCCGAGCTTGCCATGACTTCTTTGATCTGCACACGGCCTTTAAAAACGGCAGGAGAGAAGGGATGCCTGTAATAGTATTATTATTATGAGGGCTAATGAGCTGATTCAACACACCCGAATTATGAGGTCTTTAACTTATGGGTAAAAGTTTATATGGACATCGATAATTTTTTAAGTTAATATTTTATTTACTTTCTTGTACACTGTGAATCAATATGAGTGATCACTTACGTATGTCAACTGAATATGTCAAAATGCCATTTTTATATCATATTTTATGAAACAATCCTTGAAAAGACTCAAACTTAAAGTCAAAGCTACATAGGTTCCCAATGCACCCTTGTCTATGAAGAACCTCGCAACAAATGTGGCCGGGTACTACTTTATTGTGATGTTTCACAAACTTCAATATGTAAAATATTTGGCAAACAATTGGAACCATCACAATAAATTGATATGAAAGCCTAATAATTTTATTGAAATAATAAAAATTAAGTTAATAAATAAAATCGTCAAGGAAATTTAGTATGTATTTGCGGTATACTTACCTAAAGCAGACGCAACTACAGCAAAGGCTCTGGCCGTAGTGTTACGAACATATTCATCGATGTTGTCGATATCAGGTCTCATAGTGGAAATCATAGTCGCTAAACCGGCAGCTTTGGCCAAATTAGATATGATCTCACGACCTTCTACACGAGCGTAGTAATCCTCATCAATAAGTAGGGGTTCAATCACGACCAAAATCTAGTAATTAAAATAGTTGTATTAATAAAAATTTAAACATAAGATACATATCATTGATATGTAACCTTCAACAATTATTGTTACTTACTTTGTGGACATATGGACGGACCAGGTCATCTAATTTGTACAGGATCCTGTCAATAACTTTTACTAATAGATGTCGCTCCTGATCTTCTAGAGTTGGACTCATAAGCAGAGGTAAGATTTGATTAAAAAGGGGACCGGCGCCAAAGTCACGAGCCTTGTCTGTGATCTGACGAAGAGCTGCCTTGCACATAGGTGGGGTACCATTCTAAAAAGAATAATTTGTGTAAGAAACAACCCTTAAATATGCTATGATGAACATTAGCCGTTCACAAGTACCTTTATTTTAAGTAACAGCTTCATGATCTTCCTCTCCTTGAGTTCTTCGGGAGAGAGCGTTTCCTCGTCGACGTCGATGAGTAGCTTGTCGAAGTACTGAGCGTCCTCCGGCTTCATGAAGGGCAGCTGCTGGCTACCCTTGGGCTGCGGGTCGAGGAGGCGCGCCGCAGCCGCCGCGCTCCCGCCCACTTCCTCCGTCTGCATGAAAAAGCCGATTGGGGTACCAGCCAAAGGCGTGGGCGTTGCGGTCAGCTTACGAGCCGGGGTCCGAATCGGAACATAACCTGGGCATAACATAACATAATGATTAGTTTACGCCGTGCCGTCGGATGGATCTTTATAGCATGCTCGCTTATTTATTAAACACAGCAACTACGTTGAAAAGCAAAATCTGCAGATCTATCCATCGGCAACTTGTTAAGCATGTTATTGTCATCAATCATCTGAAAGAAAAATTTATTTTTAAAAAAATGTATTTTATTTCATATTATATGTAACACATGTATTGCGCTTAATGCGGTCGTGTGAAGAATTTCCATCGAATAGAAGTAGTCATTTAATACATGTGTCCTGAAACTCAAGTTGTTTTAATTACTAATAGATTTTTCCTTCGCCTCTCCTCTGGTGGGAATCATACAAATTATACAAACTTAATTATGCTAGGTATAGACTTACCGGCCGGTGGAGGCAAAACCTTGTACCCAGGGGGGAACATGGAATCGAGTTCTTCATCTGTGTATGGTCTGTTGCGTTCATCTATTTCTTTCTCCCAGCGGTAAGCTTGCAGCTGCTCTGGCGTCATGGCCGCAATATGGCCCGGGGTGGGTGTAGCCATAGCCATTGCTTTTACGCCAACTGGCGTTGACTATACATGAAAATACATGTTAAATAAATTGTTTGTGATAATAAAGGTTTATGCTAAAGACACGTAAATTTATTAAATAGACTAATAGAAACTAAATATTACTTACACCACCAGGCGTAAAAATCGGCGTATGAGGGGTGGGTGTGCCGTGTGAGGGTGTGGCATGTGAGGGTGTTGCGTGCGACGGTGTAGCGTGTGAGGGCGTGGGGGTGGCGGCGGCCGGCGTGGCGCCCGGGGTCTCGTCCCATCGCGAGCGCCTTTTGGTACCCGGTGTTGGAGTCTCTTGTATAGTATCTACGCCTACGCCACGATCTGTTCGTGGAGTTTCGGCCCAACCACTAGCATGGCCTGGTGTTTCTATGAAAAATAACACTTATATTGAAACACCCTCAAATAATATGATTTTACAAATTAGATGTTTCTCATGTTTTTCAACAATTTTTTATTTATTAAATTCTATGGATTTAAAGTAATCAAAATAAAGCATTGCCAATTTTATTTATTCATAGTGATATAAAACACTATTTTATTATACACCTGTGGGTTAAAAAAAAGTGTTAAGTATTTTTTTAACTTTAAATTAGCAATTGATCTACCAGATATTAAAAAAAAATTTAAAAAAATTCTTCTACCTCTATCAGTTTTCGGAGTCTCATCCCATCGGTTTCGTCTTGAGGCGTGGTGTGCGGGCGTTTCCCGACCTGGAGTAGCGTGTCCAGGCGTCAGATGAGCAGGTGTAGCGTCCCAAACGCGCGCTGATGGTGTTGCACCAGGTGTCTCGCCACCACGCCCACCAGCACCGGGAGTTTCTTCCCATGCGCCGCGCTATATGTAAATATTATATTGCTATGTAAATTCAGATTTCATACTTTTTAGTGTCAACAATGTTGGTAACATTATGGTTGTATTAATTAAATGTTGAATTATTATTTCAAATTATGAAACTAAGAAGTAACCTCATTTTCCCAGGATGGAGTAGCCTGAGAACTAGGTGTGGATGAGACAACAGGCTTTTTAACTGTAGGTGTATCTTCAGAACTCTGGTCCCAGCGACCTTTACGCTTTGCTGCTGGTTTTACAGATTCTCCATTTGACTGTGCTACAGGCTTGAGTGTGCCTTCTCTAGCTCTTTCTAGAAGTTTTTTCCTTAACTGCAAGTAAAAGAATTATATTATATATATGTATATGTTTAAAAGATATAATTTTTGCCTACGTAAGTTTATAAAAATGTAAAATATAAGCTTACCTCTGTTTCTTCAGCTCTAAGATACTGTTCTTTCATAATTTCTGTATAGGTTCTCGAACCTACATCTGGTGTTTTCCCGCCTGTATGGAAATATCAAATACAAATTAATGTTTTATAGTTTAGACTGATAGTTAGCTATATTAATTATCCAAAGACTAATCTTCGAATGTCTTAGAAATTTAGGGTATTTTTTTTTAAGTGTCCCCAAAAAAATTATAATTTTCAGAAATATACCTATTTAAAGTGGCACAAACAGTGTACGCCTAAAAATAATTTATATTTGTTTGTAATTATATTTACAGACATCGTGATACATTACTTTTGCAAAGAATATTATTTTTAAAAAAATCTATGACTTTCTGTTTTTTGGAGGGGGATCAATGGCAAGAGAATAACCCCTCTTAATTTAGCCTAAAATCATATGAGAGGTGTAAAGCGAAGATTCTTTTCCCTTTCATAAATAATTGCAACTTAAACTATTGTATGATTTACTTTAAGTATAGAAGTTATACTGGCCTTCAGCAAAAGGGTCTGAACGTTCTGGAGATATAATCATCCTACGCCTCTTTTGACGATATTCATCTTCTCTGTCTGCAATAGTAGGCCTTCTTTTATCAGCAAATGGATCATAATCTTTTTCACTCTAAAACAACATAAAAACAATAATTGAGATTTAGTATTTGTAAACCTTTAAGTGATATGCATAGAAAAAAACAATTAAAACGTATTTTTACCTGTGCTATGTCATTTAATAAGGATGCAGGTGCAGTGTAACCAGGTCTTTTCTGGGATATAGGGACATTCTCCACATCTTCATCTTCCACTTCATCATTAGCGGCTATTGAAGTCACGTAACCATCGTATCTGGATTTCCCTCCTTGTCCAGAGTTATCGTAAATGTCACTGTCATAGTAAGCATCACCCAAAGAAACACCCTTTCCAGAACCATTCTCCGGGAGTTCCTTCTTCTTTGACTGTATTTCTTTTATCTGGGCCTCTATGGCTGTAATATATTTTAATAGTTAGTCACTATAACTACAATAATAAAATCATTACAAACTTTTTTCATAAAGATGTGGTCGCCACATGTCCTACAAAAATAGGAAATATTTAAGTCTTAAGGAACATTTCTCTAAAAAAAAACATAAAAATAAATAGCGATAATATGTCTTATAAAGGAGAATACACAATCATTATGTATATTTAAAGAAAGGTATATAAAATTTCATAAAGCTTCCCATCCCTTCGTTAGTTAAAAATGGCTGAGTTTAGGTTTGTCTTTAACCTGTTTTGCTAAAAATTTACCTTCATGCGTCCGTGGTATTTTGTCCATATCTTTATAGACATGGACTCTAAAACTTATAATATACTAAACTGTGATAATTACAATAATTATGACACCAAACTTTTATAAATTCCGCATCAATAATCGTAAACTGAAGAATTACATCAACAGATTACTAACTATAGACTCCATAACACCAAATACGTAGATTAAAAATATAGATTAGAAATGTATAAAAATAAGTAAAGGCAATTATATATGTAAAAATCTATTCACTACTCTTAGACTTCATGCTAAAAATTCTAAAATTTAACTGGAATATCTAAAAATTTCTTTTATGTTTCTTTCGTACTTTTTTGCATTTGACATAGTAGTTCACACCAAAGCTCAATTCAGGAATGAACTTTATCCATTTTCAAATGGGATATTTTAAATCAGTATTTTCTCGGTGGTAGACCATAACATCGGGTCGCCGGCAAGGTTACCACCCATTGGGCAAAGTCGTGCCGAAAAGCGACCTAGTCGTGTTCCGACTGCTCGCTGCTCAATGAAGCCGTATATGGGAAATGGGTCTGAACAGCTGCGTTGCGTTGGCGAACCGGTTTGGCGTCGAATTGATGTTGGTTGTGTCGGGTGCCTAGTCGAGGAGGGTAGCGGGATCCGAAGCGACGGCTTTCCGCTGGCCGCCCGCAGATAGTTGGGGGCCCAAATAGTAGGTTAGCCACCCACGAAAGGCTGCCCCGCCAGCTGCGAAAAATCCCAGGGTGGCTCCATCGTGCTGGTTGGCGACCAGACGAGGAGGCCCGATGGCGATCCCTGGGGGGGTTCGGGCGTCCCCGCAGTCTCCAGACTAGCCTCCCAGTGGCATGACAACACCAATTTCGACGTCGGGTTCGATACGCAGCGTCTCGTTCAACTGCCATTTCCCATCCTATTCACTCTTATTATATTTATTTTATGAAAAGGTTTAAAAAAAGGAACAAGTTTTTTCAGCGGTTGCACTCCTCCTCACTCTTAGTGCACCTCAGTAACATCCGAGGCTTGCACTCAAATCTCTAACCTGTCCACCACCATCTCGAGACAGCGCAGCCGCACTTGCTCTTTTTGACGGAGACGCAGATTCAATGTCCTATGAGTGCTGCACACCTGGATTATCCCGGTTACACGTTAGAGCACAACTTTCGCTCACGTGCCGGGGTATGTGTGTACGCGCGGAACGACCTCTGTATCCATCGTCTCCGTCACCTTGAAGACCCCACTTTTTCTTCCATATGGGTTTTAGTAGATACAGGAATCGAAAAAATCCTGTATACCTGTGTCTACCGTTCGCACAGCGGTGATCAGGAGACCACTCGTTTATTTGAGTATCTTAGTGAGGCTGCTGATATGGCTCTGCATCGATACCCTTCAGCGCAGCTCGTCTTTCTGGGGGCCTTTAATGCCTGTCATCAGGAATGGCTGTACCCGTACCAGAAGACGGACCATGCTGGAAGAGAGGCGCGGAACTTCGCGTTGTCTTTGAACGTCTTTCAGCTGGTTAGGCAAGCGACGAGGGTCCCTGATGTGGAGTCCCATACAGCCAACTGCCTTGACCTTCTGCTGACAACTGATCCGGACAGATATCGTGTTGAGGTTTCCTCCCCCTTGGGAACTTCCGATCACTGTCTGGTGAAATCTGTATTTACTTATTACCCACCAGTTTCCGAACCGCATGGTGTCAGGCGAATATGGAAATACAAGTCAGCAGATTGGGATGAGATGCGGCACTTTTTTGCATCTTATCCTTGGTGGCAGGTCTGCTACTCTTCTTTGGATCCGTCGAGCTGTGCAGATGCTATAACCGATGTGGTGCATCAAGCAATGGAGTATTTCATTCCGTTTGCTGATGTACCCATCGGTGGCAAAGCTCGCCCATGGTTTAATGCCGAATGTGGTCATGCTGAAGGCCGAAAACATTCGGCATACCTCAGTTGGGCCGACGCTCGAAGCCGCAAATCTCCGGATGTAAGATCTAAAAAGAGAGCCTTTAACCGAGCTGCCAAGTCTTACAAAAAGGCGTTGCGGAAGGCTCGTCTCGATCGAATCACTAAGAATGGCGAAGAGCTCTCTGTCAGACCAACCGGCAGTCGAGCTTTTTGGTCTCTTGCCAAATCGATCGAGTCGAACTTCTGTAAACCCTCACTTCCTGCAATGCAGAAGCCGGACGGATCCCTGGCCCATACAGCGACAGAGAAAGCGAATTTACTTGCTTCTCTGTTTGCTAATAATTCACATCTTGACACTAGCAATGCGTCTCCAGCACATCTTCCTCACTGCGGTATTTCGATGCCTGAAATCCGCATCACAAACAGAGAGGTATGGAGAACATTGTGTCGTTTGGATGTGAACAAAGCCAGTGGTCCTGATGGTATACCAGCCATTCTGCTTAAAACATGCGCAGCTGAGTTGTCTCCTATATTAACACGTCTGTATCGCCTCTCTTTCGAGACTGGAATAGTGCCGAAATCCTGGAAGCTTGCCAACGTGCAACCAGTGCCCAAAAAAGGCAGACGTGCCGATCCTGCCAATTACAGACCAATTGCAATCACCTCCATACTCTGCAAGATTATGGAGCGTGTATTGAACTCGCGCCTTTTAGCATACCTAGAAGGTAACGATCTCCTCAGTGACCGACAGTACGGGTTTCGCCGAAATAGGTTCCACTGGGGACCTTTTAGTGTATGCTACTCACATTTTAGGCGAGGCTATCGAGAAGAACGGAGAAGCGATCGCCGTCTCTCTGGATGTCTCGAAGGCTTTTGACAGGGTCTGGCATGCGAGCCTTGTAAGCAAGCTTTCAGCGTACGGTATTTCTCCTGGTCTGATCGGCTGGGTTACGGACTTCCTGAACCTTAGAACTATCCGAGTTATTGTTGAAGGGTGCTCGTCGGAGCCCTTAACAATAAATGCCGGGGTTCCTCAGGGGTCCGTTCTTTCTGCAACTCTTTTCCTGCCTCATATAAACGATCTGCTGAAGCCCGGAATCTATGGGTACGCAGACGACAGCACAGTTGTAGAAAGATATCTGCCAAGCACTCGTGCTAGTAGAGAACAAGTACAGTCAGAAAGAGAAGCCATGGTGCAACGTTTGAGTGACAAACTTCAGGCAGTCTCTGCATGGAGCAGTGCCAATCTTGTCACATTCAACGCCACCAAAACGCAGACGTGTTTGTTCACCGCCAAAAGGAGCCCTTTCACCTTGGCTCCTTCTTTTCAGAATGTATCTTTGGAATACAGTGACCGACTTCAGTTGTTAGGTTTAGAGATTTCCTCGAACCTCAACTATGGTCGGTGCATTGAGTCCAGAGCAAGAGCAGCTGCAGGAAAGCTTGCCATTCTTGCGAAGGTCCGACAGTACTTTACACCGGGACAGCTACTTGTATTATACAAAGCACAGATCCGGTCGTGTGTGGAGTACTGTGGTCACATATTTGCTGGTGCCGCAAAGTCTCATCTAGCGGTTCTGGACTCAATCGAGAGGCGAGCAAAAAGGCTTATTGGCGACCAAGACTTAGTTGATGCCAATCTTCAAAGCCTTGAACACAGGCGGAGAATTGCTGGCCTCTCAGTATTCTATAGGATACATTTTGGAGAGTGTGCACAGGAATTACATGACGTAATTCCCCCATCCCCCTTCTACCAACGGACATTCCGACGCACGGCGAGTATCCATCCATACGTTGTGGACATTCCACCTGTCCGAACGAAGCGCTTTGCTTCGTCTTTCTTTATTCGCACGGCGAAGGACTGGAACAGCTTGCCTGCGTCGGTATTTCCATCTGAATATAATGTGGGTGTCTTCAAGAGAAGAGTGAATAGGTTACTGAGTTAATGCGCCTTACCATCTATGACTACATTTCCACTTTCCATCAGGTGGAATGTAGTCAAGCTTTAACTCAGACAGTGTAAAAAAAAAAAAAAAAAAATAGTAGGATATACAATTTAATGCTGTCTTCTTGTTTGTTTTGAAAATAATTTGCTATTCAAATTTAAACAATTTTAATAAATGACATACGCAATTGTTATTAATTACGAAAATTTTTATGTTCAAATTAAAGCATAATTAAACTGATTTATTTTAAATAATGTTATACGTATACTGTCTGGAAGTAATAATTATTTAAATAGTGTTATATAATTAAAAGCGATATATTCATACACACATTTAAGTAAATCAGACACATTTAAGTACGTACAAACATTTAAGTATTATTATTAGTATTTTGTTAAACAAAATCTTCAACGTTACTATTTAAAAAATATTGCAAAACAATTGTAATTTATATATACATTTTATAAAAGGTTGAATTTCATAACAAACTATCAAGATTTTTATATGCATTTTGTGGAAAATAATTTAAAGAACCTCTATTCTAATGCAACAAATAATCCACATTCCGATGTGAATGCAATAGAAGATGGCTAGCATTCTCTGTCAACCGATGGGAACCTATCGCTTTTTTGATTCCACCGTTTTTAAGAGGTCGGAACTGAGTTGTATTATTGACATTTGAGCTCTGCTAACCTTAGAACTTTAAGATATCAAACAAATTAATATAAAATAATGATAATGTATATATTGTTGCATGTCGTTTAAGCCATCGAATAAATTTCTTTTTTGTATTAAATTGAATCTTTGGCTCTTTTATTTTGCTTACCTTAATGATTGTATGATATTCAAACATGTATTAAGATAAAAAGGAAGAAAATAAATGCTTTTTTATTATTTATTAAATTAAGGATCATTGTTCAAGCTTCCGCCCATGGAAAGTAATTTGCTACAAATCTAAACAGAGGCGGCAGGGACATAGTACGCTTGTGTTATGCTTTTTGAAGCCATCATTTTAGCCTAATTAATCACAAATTTTGATCCAACGGTTAGAATACACTGTAGTACACAAACGGTCTTTACTTATTCTTTGAACTTGATAATAGTAATAATTTAATGATTAGTTGGATTTTTTTTATATTTGTACATTGTGCCGTAAAGCAAATTACTCCTAAATACTTGCTTAGTTATTAATTGCAGGGATAAGTCTATTTTGTATAATAATATTTTTATCAACAGAGCTACCGTGAAGTATGTTAATCACAGTTGTATTTATATTTTCTAACATTTTTATATAGCATTTGTACAACAATTAAGTTATTATGGCTATGTGAACGCACTTTTATTAGATAAAATTTCCAACGCATGTCCAACGCTACTAGGGACCAAAGTGACTGACGGCAACAATAATTTGACATTATTAATGTGAATTGTCTGTGGTTCACTCTCCTTGCTTGCAGCAGCATTGGGTACGTGTGTACAAAAAATATTTTGTTTTCTTTGATTAGATATTAAAAAAAACATTCTGTTTTCCAATAGGAGAAGAAAAATCGATCCTGGCGTCGCAAGGATAATTTTCCAGATTGATTAGCTACAGTACATACGGTACGTATTAATACATTTAACGAAAACTGCTTCCACGTCAAATGTGTTGGACGAGGTGACACGTATTATCAAAATCTGAAATGCCGATTAAAAAAAACATGTTTTTGCCGCTTGTACAAATTGTTAACATTGAAAACAAAATACTAAAACATGTAAATTTGTCGTTGATTCTTGAGATCTAAAATGTTTTTAATTATCAAAATAATATTATTATTCATTTTAGAAAATGTAAGCGGTTCTGCGAGATTTTAATTTCAAAATTAAATATTTAACCTACAAAATACTATCCTTTCCATATCAACAGATCACATATTTAGTGTTTTTGAGAAAATCATAATAAGAATGATAATATCAAAAATAGTTTTATTGTATTTTTAGTGAGATATATAGAATATTATTAATTATTATTTAATGAAATAATTTGAAAAACAATTTGTGGTAAAGCAAGAGATACATACATATAAATTGCTTTATTACCCATATAATTCAAATAAAGAAATAAATAAATCAAAGATGTAAATTGTTAAATGTTTAATGATGATGAGATTGAATTTATTTTTTAACTTATCTTTAAATTTATATCAAATTCATAAGACAAACTTGATTGAAATATACTTTGAATATTACAAATAGATAACTAACCAGTTAAATATGATATATAATATATAAGTTAAATATTTAATCTGTTTAATGGAAAACATTAAAATGTCAGTCGTGAAGAATCAATTATTTCAATTCACTTGCTATAACATACACTGCATTAACATATATTATACTATCATGTTATATGTATTTCTCTTTGTACTTTGAAAAAACTATTTAATATTCAATGAGTGACTATGCATTATTGCACTGTCCAAATCATTATCACTAAAATTATAGAATTTAACTACCCTTACCCTCTCTTTAAAAAAAAATCTTCAAATTTAGACAATATTTAATAATAGCATTAATGTAACTAGATGTGGCTAGCGGTTTCACCTTCACATAATCCTACTGCAATAGCCTTCCTAATGAACCTGTCTGTCATAAACACTCAAACATAAAAGAAGTTTGAATTAAATATGTATTTTTTATTAGTACTGTAACGACTTGGCGCGGACAAGGACTGCTGTCGGAGACGAAAATGATGCATCAGCAATCCATGATGGTTGGAGATATGATACCTGTACACTCTGAAATACCCGTGCATACTGAGGAGATGAATAATGTGAATAATGTTGGTTACGAGGCTAACAGCAACTCGTACGCCTATGACGACCTGTTCCCGGCGTTGCCTCACGCTCAGGCTCCTGTTCAGCGCAACATTCAGCAAGTCACCAATAAACTGCGAGTTGGATCTTCACTCCATACTCAGGTAACTGATAAAATAGTAATTAATATTTGGATCTGATAAATTAATCAACTTTAAAGTGATAACATTCTGCATATTTGTATTTTTAATGTTATATTATAATAGGTGCAGTTAATACAATTGTTCAAATATGATAAATTCTTCTGTCAACCTTGAGCATATTTAATACATTTTGTGTTTAAGTATTCAATTAATATTTTCTATATATTTCCTAATTCTTAATAGATATTGTTGTTTTTCATTGAAATTTTAAGTTTGTCACTTACATTGATAATAATCATATATTCATTTGTAAATTGAAAATTTCGAATGTAAGATAACACTTATCTATTTTATCAGCAAAAAAAAAAAATGACATATGCAATATTTATTTATTATATATTTTTTTCATTACTTATATGAATGTGGCTTTAAAAACTCTTTGGATTTTGGTTTTGGGAAAACACTCAAAATAAGCCTAGAGTTTTTTTTAGTTGTAAAAATTTTTTAAAGTTTGGAAATAAAAAAATATTTTTTCTATTTCGAAAAATATGGGAATTCTATACATATTTTTATCCTATTTTGAACTCCTTATATTATTAAACACTTATTTCTTGTGTTTTATAAATTTGAAATTAATACTTTCATTTTTATAATATTTAATGAACATTTAAATTTCGACAAAAATATTAATTTACATTTGATTTCACAAAGTATTCTGAGAAGCATTAGTACCGTAATTCTTATTTTGAATATAAGACTGCTAATTGTTCTATTACTTAGTGGTTGGTTGCCCTGCCTGTTAAGTCACAGGTAGTGAATTCAATTTCAGTTCCACATAACTAATATTCATATATTTTTTAAGGTTTTCCATGTGCCATACGAAGAAAGGAAGCTGGATAACGCTAATACTTTTGGGGAAGGCGAGTCGCTAAGAACATGTCAGTCGATAACGAAGGATACCGGCGCGCATATTGAGATATCAACTAGCAAGGACGGCAGCTTGACTTTCCTTATCACCGGGAAACATAGCGCTGTTCTGGATGCGAGACGGTTAATCCTCACCCACTTTCAACAACAGGTTAGTTGAAATAAGTATAGAAATCCCAATAAACAATATTATTTAGTAATATTTTCTTAGATTTTTATGAGTACACATTGTAATAAATTTGAATTTAATTGAATTTAATTATTGGTCACATTTTAATTTACTGCCAGACCTCAAACTAGGAAACTACTGGAGGCAGATGAGTAATTAACTGAATTACCGACAGACACTTACATCTCTTCCCGTGAACATGATGGTTGAAAGGTCGGTTGGTCAAAAGGTCGTGGTAAAAGTAAATTAAAATGTAACTAATACATGAGTGAAATCCGTCAAACAGGAGTTTTATTTCAAAGTAATTTAGTACTAAATACATTAATCATTAATATTTTCTAGGCAAGCAAGCAAATTTCGATCCCGAAGGAACATCACCGCTGGATTTTAGGCAGGCTGGGATTAAAACTGAAGGAATTGGAGAAAGTGACGGCTACTAAGATCAGTGTGCCTGGAATCGCTGACACCAGTGAGACTATCACCATAACTGGCACCAAAGAAGGAATTGAAAAAGCCGAACACGAGATCCGCGTCTGCTCAGAGGAGCAGGTGATTTTTTAATTGAATTGCCTATAAATATTAAAAAAATCTGTATGAACATTTTGCTTTATTTATTTATTCATGTACTATCATATCTTAACAACATAAAGCAAACACTTTGTACATTGGGTAGTAAATATCTCAAAAAAAGATTTCTTCCAGTAACCTATAATTTTAAAACAATAATATTGTACAAAGAAAATAATATGGTTGAGTACATTGTCACAACAAAAAAAAGGAAAAATTGGAAAGAAAATATTGTAAAATCAACATGAAATATGATGGAACCTATTTAACATTCGTTACTTTTTCAGTCTCGCAAGGCCTTAGAACGCATAACGGTACCGAAGATCTACCACCCGTTCATCCATGGTCCATTCGGAGAAAGTGCCGCTGCTCTTAGTGCTGAGACTGGCGCACGGATACACATCCCGCCAGCCTCCACCAAGAGCGATGAGATCGTTATCGCTGGAGAGAAGAATGGAGTACTCGCTGCTAAGGCTCAGATCGAACAGATATATGAGGAAATGGTGGGTATTATTAATTAATAAACGAGTCTGTATGGAGTAAAATGTTTGTAATTATTTAATATATTTTTTCCTTACTCAGGCCAAGAAATGTTCAACTGTGCGTGTGGAAGTGCCAAAGTCTCAGCATAAATACGTGATCGGTGCCCGTGGAACTACTATCCAGGAGATCTTAAAGGAAACTGGCGTATCAGTAGAGATGCCGCCACCTGATTCACCAACTGGCACAATTACTCTGCATGGTCCTCATAACAAGATTGGTCTTGGTATGTAAAATTGAATTCAAAATATGGTTGTTGGGGTGGGGCGCTATATCGAAAAATACTGGCGCCACCCTCGGGGGACGGACCTTATGGTGCCGCTGAGATAGCAAGTTGAAACAAGAAAGTCGTGAAACAGTATGGCTATCTCAGTCGGGCGCTGGTAGGTCCGTCTCTTAGGATCCTGGGTTCGGTGGAGGGGGTCGTGATTGAAAACACTGGAGTACGACGTGTAGACGCGATAGCGAACCAGCCACAATAATATTTTCAATGCTTCTAGAGATCCCTTTTCTTCAGAGTTCCTTTTTCTTCAGAGTTTTTCTTGTTCTTCTTAGCCGTCGGAAGTAATATCGGTAGTGGCGCCATACTGCCGGGTGTAGCACGCCACGTATACCGTAAAGAGAGCCGCGGTTTATAGACTCTTTTTACTAACATTTTTCACTATGGCTGGTCCGCTTTTTCGCTAATATTTATTTCTCTAGATCTTATACTTAAACATGTTGTACATCAAAATAAGCGTCTTAATAAAATCTATCTAAAGGTATATAATACAAAACGGTTATAATCATAAATCTAAAATAATACGTAAAAAACATGCAATATCATACAAAAAACGGTACTTTTAACAACCTAAAATTCGTTATTATGTCAAAACTATCCATCTATCAACTATAATCTAAACATATTTATAATCAGTTTTAAGTGCTTTACTAAATTACAAAAGAAAAACAAAAGAAAATCTAATTATAATTTTCATACTAAACTCAAGTGCGAGACAAAGATGCCAACATCTTGCTATCTCTGTCATACCCATCAGTTTGACAATAGATTGCTGCCTAACGAGAGACTAACTCTATGACTATAAAATACGAAGTGTGGGAAAGAGATGCTAACATCTTATCATCTCTGTCACACTCATTAGTTTCACAAAAGAATGATACATAACGAGACACTAGTTTTCTGAATACATGTACATGAGATAATTGAAATATGATTAAATACTAATACCAGACTGATTGATTAAAATAATAAATAATCAGAGCAGACATTAAACTGATTTGTCGCCGACAATGGTGTAAATATTCCAAAAATATTTTTTTAAGATGAAAGTATAAAATTTAATATTAATATAGATTTTTTTAAATTTAAAACGCAATCAGTTAAACGTCCCTTCGTTCTACCAATTGGGCTATAGTATATATATATATATATATATATATATATAGTATTTATTTTTTATTTACCCATCTGTATCAGGATGGTGAATTTCAATAATTAATTCCAAACAGTTCTGTTTTACTTCTGTTTTAATTCTATTCATTTATTACAGCTTTGTCAAAGGTGTGTGAAAAAGCAAACTCAGTTAAAACCGCAACAGTAGATGCACCCACATGGATTCACAAGTACATCATTGGAAAGAACGGCTCTAACATTAAAAAGATTACTCAAGATTTCTCTAAGGTAAGAGGTCAAAGTTATCTTTTGCTTTATCATTATTAATACGATAAGAAAAATAAATCTTGTCGTATATTATGTGATAATGTTTTCAAATATACATAAATTATTTTTAATAGGTTCATGTTGATATTACACACTCCGAAGATAAAGTAAAAATAGATGGACCGCCAGAGGAAGTGGAACGCGCTCAAGTGGAACTGGATAATTTTGTGAAGAACCTACTTGCAACTCTTACATACGTGGAACTCTCCGTTGACCCTAAATTCTTTAAGCACATCATTGGCAAGAACGGAGCAAACAGTAAGTGCATTTTAATTTTAATATTATAATGTTCTTATTAGCTTTTTTATACTTGTCTAACAAATACTATCTTTTTCAGTTAATAGACTGAAGGAAGAGACTGGTGTAGTTCTAAATATTATTGAAAATGAAGGAAACAATGTTATACGTATCGAAGGCAGCCATCAAGGTGTCGCCGATGCTGAAAGGGAATTGCGTGAAATGGTAATGAAACTTGAAAACGAAAGGACAAAAGAAGTATTCGTAGATCATAAATATATTAAATCATTAATAGGTGTCAGAGGTGATAAGATAAAAGAAATTCGCGAGAAATTCGATCGCGTACTTATTTCGCTGCCGGACCAAGGTCAAAAGAGGAGTCCGATAAAACTGAGAGGACCGCAAGAAGATATCGAAAAATGTGAGAAATTCCTTCATAAATTAATGAAAGAAATTGCGGAATCATCGTACATACAAGAGGTGCCTATTTTCAAACAGTTTCATAAATTTATTATCGGAAAGGGTGGTGCTAATTTGCGAAAGATCAGAGACGAGACTCAAACCGCCATCGATCTGCCCGCGGAGGGAGACGACAGCGACGTCATCACCGTGAGAGGTAAACGCGAGAACGTAGAGGAAGCGGTCAAGAGGATACAGCAAATTCACAACGAGAAGGCCAACATCGTGACGGACGAGGTGACGATCGCCCCAAAGTACTACAACTCTCTGATCGGTGCCGGCGGTAAACTCATTCACTCCATCATGGAGGAGTGCGGCGGGGTGCTCATCAAGTTCCCGCCCGCCGATAGCGACGGCGATAAGGTCGTGATCAAGGGGCCCATCGAGGACGTAGAGAAGGCCAAGCGGCAGCTGCTGGCCCACGCGTCCGAGCGCGAGCTCACGTCTCACACGGCTCACGTCCGCGCCAAGCCCGAGCATCACAAGTTCCTCATCGGAAAGAACGGCGCTAACATTAAAAAGATTCGCGAGCAGACCGGCGCCCGAATCGTATTCCCCACCGAGAAGGACGAGGACAAGGAGGCGATCTTCATCATCGGCGAGTACAACGCTACGTTTAATTTAAAATGAAAACGTACGCAAAGACTCGAATAAAAATGTACCATCAGGTCGCGAGGCGCAAGTGGAGGAGGCCCGGCGGCGGCTGGAGGCGGCCGTGGCGGAGATCAGCAACGTGTCGGAGGGCGCGCTGCAGGTGGAGGCGCGGCACCACCGGCACTTCGTGGCGCGGCGCGGGGAGGTGCTGCGCCGCATCGCCGACGACTGCGGCGGCGTGCAGATCTCCTTCCCGCGGCAGGGCGTCTGCAGCGACCGCGTCGTGCTCAAGGGACCCAAGGACTGCATCGAGGCCGCCAAGATCAGGATCGCGGAGATCATCGAGGACCTGGAGGCCAAGGTGCGTCCTCGACTACCCGCCGACGTTTATAATTTGCGATGCCGAAGTATTAATTTGTTTTAGATAACGATCGAGTGCGTCATTCCCCAACGACACCACCGCACGGTTATGGGTGCTCGCGGTGCTAAGGTGAAGGATATAACGGCCGAGTACGACGTTCAGATTAAGTTCCCCGAGCGCGACCCCACCGAGGGCGCGGACGTTCCGCTCGGAAACGAGGACGGCGTCGAGCCGGGACAGAACGATATCATTAGAATAACCGGCCGCCCGGAGAATTGCGAGGCCGCTAAAAAAGCTCTACTCGATCAGGTAAATTTACAAATTGATGTATATTGAATTCGATTCGACCGCATGACTGTTCGAATAATAAAAACGAATATATATTTTTTAAATCTTATAAAAACATTTTAAAGGTACCGATTACGATAGATGTCGAGGTGCCAAATGATCTTCATCGATTGCTCGCCGGACAGAAGAGGAGAGAGTTGATGCAAACCTACGATGTTCACATCTTAATGCCACCCAACGATGACAACAGTGATATTGTAAAGGTAAGAAATGATTTTTATTTGTATATAATATTCGGGATGTACTCGCGTAACTATTGGGTTTTGCACGACTAGTTTCGTAGGCATAAACACCACGATTCCGCCACTCCGAGCTCGTGAATAACCCACAATGGATACAAACTAGTCCTCAAAATCCAATAATATGTACACCTGAACAATTATTTATAATAGTAATCATGGATCATGATAGTTTTTAACAAAAACATCTTTAAGTTATGATTATTAATGGAAAAAATTATTGATTTAACTTAAAATTATGTAATTTAAAAATTGACTAATACAAAATAATAAAATGCTTTTACTATCAGGTAACTGGTACCCCTACCAATGTTGAAAAAGCCAAACAAGCCATTGCCGACAAGATTGTGGATATGGAGAAGGAAAAGGAAGACAGGCTTTTAAGGTATTAATTAAAACTATATATTTACTATAAACTTACTTACTTTCTATGTAATTAAGGTGATGCTAGAATGAGCTTGCACAAACCAGTCTGATACAATATTTTACTAGAGATTTTATAATTAATAATATAAATCATTATTTTTCAAATTTATGAATTTAATACTTATTTTATGTTTTTAGATCATTTGAGTTGAAATTCAAAGTGGATTCTGAATATCATCCTCTTGTCATTGGTAAAGGCGGTTCAGTGATTACCAAGATTCGTACTGATTATGGAGTACAAATTAATCTGCCAAAGCGTGGGGAACCCGATGATGATATTATCACCATACAGGGTTACGAGGATAAGGCACATCGCGCCAAAGAAGCCATAATGGCTATCGTTCATCAACTGGTAAGTATTCATAGATTTTATATCTAAATTATGTTCAAGGTATATATAAATAATTTTATAATATTTTTTTCTTTAATAGGATAATCAATACCGAGACGAGGTGGATATCGATCCCCGAGTCCATAGAAGACTGATAGGACTTCGCGGCAAGAATATACGGCGTATTATGGACGAGTACAAGGTGGATATTCGCTTCCCGAAACAGGGAGACGATAGCATCGTCATAATCACCGGCGACGAAGATAACGTGCTGGATGCCAAGGATCATCTCCTCAATCTGGCCGAGGAATATGTAAATATATTTTTTCATTCTACCGATAAGTATTAAACGTTTAAAAGGATAAACGATATATGTATTTTTATTTTATATCAGATGCAAGATGTAGCGGACCGCTACCAGAGGCCGGCGGGCCCCTCCCTCGGTGATTTCGGAGACGTTCTGAGCAACGAGAACTCCGGCGGCGGCGGCGGCGCGGGCTCGCAGCCTCCCTCCGGCGGGTTCGTGGTGAAGGGCGGCCCGTGGGAGCAGCGCGCGCCCGACACGGCCTCCACGCACGAGTTCCCCACCATGCCGGGCGCGCCGCGCGCGGCCGCCGACAACTCCGCGCCCTCCTCCGCCTGGGGCCCGCGCCGCTAGACACGCACCCACGTGTGTCCCCGCCCTCGGATGTTCGACCACGTTGTCACTATAAACTCTGCGATGACCCTCACTCGTCGTTCCTCACGGTCTACATAAATCGATGACATAAATGATCGATTGAGCGAGCGATCGCGGCTCCCGAGCGGTTTACTATTGCTGACTTTATATTGTTTTACTGCGGTTAGCTCCGATGAACCTTCGGTGACCTTTTTCTATTAATTTGAGATTTATTTCTGTCTGAGGGCATTTAATGTTCGCGACGTCGGAGGGTCTGTAATTATACGCATTATACTATTTATACATCATTTACATAATATTATATGTAGTCGTTCGTGTTATTTGACGAACTCTGATAACGAATCGTCGGATCGCGCGATTAGTTCACGTGACCGTTTAGATTATCTATTATGGAAATGTGTAATGTTATTTAACATATAAAAACTTTTTCACTTGTACGATTTATTTTTACGATTACTCAGTACATTTTAGAATCGTTAGTGCCGAATTAAGCCATATGAAATGTAACGAAAGGTAATTTTTTTTAGTAATGCCATTGTTTTGATTTGCGTAGAATAATACTTTGATACATTTGCATAATTTTAATATATTGTAGAATGATAAATATACGTTAATATATATTATACATATTTAATTGTTTACAATAATTATTTTCAAGCAAATTGGTTCTGGTTAAGGTTTGGAGTTGGAACATATTGCATGGAGTTGTTTTTTTTTCAGTTTGACAGTAATTTTATCTTTAGAATATGCAAAAAAGTGAATATTTTTTTATATTCTTTTAAATAATTATAAATTTAGTCTTCTCCAAGCTTTAAACATACTCAATGAATCTTGAAATGATGTTACGTTGTACTTATTGCTTGAAAATATAATGAAATAATTTTTCATAATAATTGTTTTTTTTTTCTATTTTGTTTTTAAGCGTTGCCTATAACATTAATAAATCATTAATAATAAGACGAGAATAAATATTTTTACAAAGTAATTTGTACATATGAATTGTGTTTGAAATATTAATAAAATCTTTTACAGGATTTTTTTATTTTACCTGATAATTTGTATCACAACATTGACATAACTCTGTTAAAAGGTATCTCTTTTATATACCATGTCTACATAATAAATCAAAAAAATATCTATCCTTCAAAAGGCGGTCTCTTCTGATTGGGTCCTAATAATTGTGCCTTAGTTCATATAGCTTTATTTGACGCTTTCGGATGCAGTATATTGTTCTTGATTGATAATCCAATATCAGATTTTTTTTAAATTTATTCTCAGAATGAAACATAAACTTAACATTAAACATAATAATGAATATTATTCATAACAATGAATATTATTTATTATATATAAAATTACAATAAATTATATTAATGTCATGAGAAACTGCAGACTATTTGTTTTTTTTAATTTAAGCCTTATTCTAATACTGTAAGTATATGGTTCGAGTTTCCTTTCTTAGACACTGTTACTACTGTAAGGCTACTATTTATTGGGGCTTTTAGTAAAGACTACCTTTTAAATCAACAAGGGCATTGTTATTTTTAAAATATGGTTAAAATTTCAAATGTCTATTTAATTTATAACGGTTGGAAATTATGAATTCTTTTATATTCAATAATAAAATATCCTTAAACCATTTCAAATTTTATCAAAATTAAGAACGTAAAAAGTTTTTTTGGATTTCTTTTGTATACTTGGTAAAAATATTGAATTAATTGAAATTTTTTCTGTCTGAAAATTTCAGAGATTAGGGAAGAGATGATGATAAAGAATTAAATAACTAAAGAAACTTCTAGCGTCCTACTTATCTCTTATTCTAATGAAAAGTGCTTAGTGAGGCTGTCAAATGATTTATTGATTGAATGTTGTAATACTGATATAATTAAATTAAATCTCGAAAAACTTTTTAATATACAGAATTGGTACACGCTATTTAGTTATTTCTAAATATCATAATCAGTGACGCGAAGTATTTTATAAAATAGCGATAGACAATGTTTAAAATATCTTATCTCCATCGAGCTTTAACCAATGGTTGTCAAGTGTCAAGTGACTAGTGCCAGCGTTGAAATTTTAATTTTGACAACTAAATTTTCAAGGTTGTAATTTGTTTAGAACCTAGGCCATTCAATTATGGAAATATAGTTTTAAATTAATTAAAGTTCGAAGTCATTTACACTATTTATTTTTAAATACTACTATTATTGTATGAATTGCATTTAAAAAGAGGCTGGGTTATGTTTAAGAATAGTTTGTTTTTACTTTTTATAGTTCAGGATTATATTTTTATTTCTTAAGTTCTAGAAGTTTTCTTAATATGGCTGAGGAATCAAAGAAAACAATGTTTGTTAATATTATATATCAAAATGCAGCTTATAACCTCTTAGTAGCTAATATATAGACTTAATCTTTTTAGACATTTGAAGATACCACTTACATCAAAGGAACAATCTACGTTAGTATCTCAAGTATTAAGTGTGGACAAGGAATTAAAAGGAAGTGAAGTACATAGAAAGATAAATATAGAGGAGGACGGTTTGCTTGTGTTAGTATTTTATTTCCTTCATAAGTATTGTAATATGTTCTTTGAGTTTAAACATATTATTTATTTTTCAGAGTATTTGAAGGGGTTGATTACAAGAAAATCCGAGTGACTGTTAATTCATTCTTAAAGAATGTTATATTAATTGTAAAAACTATTAATATGTTTGAATAGATATTGGCAAGAAATAACAATGCCAGAACACACCCCTGCACCAACACCTGCCAGATCCTTGTATGGATTTTTTATGTATTTATTTAGTAAAACAATTTTAGCTATTTATTGTATATGGGCAATAACTCCAGACTATTACTTACATTATCTTAATATACATTATTATCCTCAGAAATATTGGTCCACGGCTGTTCCTATTCAATTGTTAGTTGGATTAACTATGTTTGCATTGATAGTCTATCCAAGCTCTAATTTAATGTTAACAATTAGTATTAATAACATAAATACTATTAAAGATTCTGTTGGTGTAGTAAATAAAATGCACACAGAAAATAAATTATATCCTTCAAATGACTTTTGTATTTGTCATGATGTTAATAAATGCATGAAAAATCGTTATGTAGCTACTGCTAAGGAGTTGACTGAAAATACTGTACCACAGTTGCAAGATTTAGATATGCGTTATGTTTCTAGAAAGCTGTATCTTAAGTCTTATAAAAAACATGAATAAAACAGAAAATAAATGATATTGTTTTCTTTTACCTATAAATAAGGTATACATAATACCACATTCAGTATCTTGGCACTAATAATATTACTGAATATATATATTAATAAGTAAACCAGATTTAGCTTTCCTATTTAACAAGTCGAATGTTACAGAATAAGGTGAGAAGGTATTAAGGTGTTTCCAATTACATTTTAATATTTACTGAATTAGTGTAACTATATCTTGCATATTAAATGGAATAAAAGACTTTTAAATTTGATTTCATACTGCATTTTATTTATAAATTGTTATTCTATTCTCAATGGAGACTAATGTATATTGAAAATATTTTCTTGTGTTTTTGATGTTTTAAATATTTATGCTGTGTTAAGTAATACAATTTTTAAGCAGTGTTAAGTAATACAATTTATTTCTACCAAAAGTATTTATTTAACAACTTTCCAAGTACCTAAAGCAAACTTATTGAAAATATTGTTTTAACCTCTCACATTAATTTGTATTTAGGTATATTAGTTTTAGTAAGTTTAAATTTAATTAGTTTTATATCTTTACTTGTGCACTGTTTAATTCTATTTATTTTATGCATTCTCACTTCATGGGTTTGCTGGTAGAAATCTCTTACAGAGATAAGCTCGCCCTTTGTACTTGTGTCCATAAGCATGTTCTGTAATATATCTGGTGTACAATAAAGTGTTAAATAAATAAATAAATTGTTTTTATTAAAACTATTATTTGTTTAAAATTGCCGCGTCATCATGGAGCATAGGGAGGCAATAAATTGTTAAATAACGAATCGTATGCAACTTTTTGAAGTAAAGGTTTGAAAGTTTTTAATTTGTTAAAAAAACTAAACTTATTTAAAGATAGTATTATGCTTTAGAATATAATTCTTCTTTTCATATTAGTTACCTATAAACTACGTCACTTGCTCAGAATGACAAAACTGAGTATTAAGAAATTCAAATTAAACATACATAATTCAAATTACACAAATTATGCAGTATGTATTTAACAATAGTATTATTATATTTTTTTTATCAAAGCCAAATTTTAAATTCTTTTTATCATACTTCTTTTGACTATTCTAACGAATGAGCCGGATTTAAGTATTTGTGTATTCCACACATTACTATTCGTTGTGTAAAAAATACACAACGTACATTATACATTGTTTTAAACGCGAGTTACGTCGTTACTCATTTCTTGATTCGAGAGTTGCAAGTGATGTCAGTTATTTAATATATTCCATAAAAATACGTAAAAGATTTGAAATACTATAATAAAAAAAAAAAAAAACTTCATTCATAACATTTGTTTCTCATATGATATCGTACATACATTAATGTGTGCATACATTAATTTTTAGGTAATGTATATATATATATATATATATATATATATATATGGGAGATTGCTATACATGTAGGGTAAGACAAGTAACATAAAATATACATAAGATCTTAAATATAAATATTATTTTGGGCATGGCAAACTTTTTTTTAAAAATTGTAATTCGACAGAGAGCCGAAGGTGTCAACTATACGAAAATGAACTTCTGATTTAAAATGTGATTGATTGATTGATGTGATTGATGTAATTTGTATTGCTTTGTAGTTTTGTGTAAATGGTATCGGTTGCTGTCAACACTGTTAGCGCTGGACTATAATCGACCTAAAGTTAAATTTATATGAGAGACAAATTGAAACGGTACATAGTAATACAAATTAAAATAAATCGTTAGTATTTATGTAAAGTGATAATTGAATTGTACTAAGGAAATATAATGTAAATAGTACCTTCAATGTTTAGTTTAACAAACTTAAAAATTTGCTATAATACCGCTAATGAATCTTTTAAAGATATGTTTTATATTTATAGTTGAGTTAAAAGTTGTTTTTAATTGTTTAATATATTTTTTAATACTTAAAGCGCCCTAATGTTTTATATTTTACTGTAATGTCAGGTTGACTGGTGGATTTATTTAACAGATTTATCTTGAGACAGATAACATAATAGATTTAATTTTGGGTCTTTTATATTTTATATAATTTTCAAATTGTTGAAAAGGTATTAAGTTTTAATATTTGCATATGAGCTTATCTTCAGTGTGTCGAACGAGAATTTGTTCAGTGTCCGACCGAAACAGGTTCTTCAGGCGAAACCGACACTTATTTAAGGTTTTTATTGTACATATACATTTTTATTTGCAGATAATTAACTTATAGATATTTAAATTAAACAAAAGAGAATCATTGAAGTACTTTACTAATATTTTTTTTATTTTACTAACATATTTTTTTATTTTATTATAGACTCTCAAATTTTATTTGTGTTCACGATATTTTTCAGATTAATCTAATAAGTACTACAAATTTTTTGAGATTTTTATCTCTCAATTTGGTGATTCTAAATCTACCAAGTTTTCACAATAATAAGTCTAAGATCTAGGTAAATTATCTATTCATATATTCCATTTAACCATTCAAATCTCAGTCTCAGTCTTAAAAAAATTAATTAATTAAAAAAAAAATTAGTACATAATTTCTGCTCAGGTTGGTTGGTTAGTAGCAACTTAATGAAAAAAAATACAGCGATAAGATTAAATAATACAAAAATTTATGTTTCCAGTTTCAAATTAGTATTTTAGTAAATTTAATATTCATAATTGAAAGAATATATGACATATTTCTACTTTAATATCTGTCTTATTTTAAGCTTATATCAAAGCATATTTATTGACTTGTTGCTTGTTATCGTCATATTGTCACATTTGACAATCCATGGCACTTGAGTTTCGGAGCGCCCAAAACTGTCGGCTATTTTTCTGGCCGAGACCGACCGAGACCGACCGAGGCCGAAATTTCAAACGGACACTACTTGCCATGCGCAAACTTTAATATGTATGATATATAAAAGCATCGCCATCTAGTGGAAGTAGGTTACATTGCTCTTATTTCACAAATCAAATAAGATTGAGTTGGTAAAGAAACTCTCACTAAGCGCTCAGATAATGGTTCGTGCTTAACATTGGACACAAATAAATTGTTTTTTCTGTATCGTCAAATGTCAGAGACAAAATAATATATATAATTTCAAGTTCCATTTTTGTATACACAAAACATTGGTAACGAGTCATTGGATTTAATTGATTTTCTTACAAAAATTACCCTGAATTTCAGAGCGGTTGAGTGTACCTACTTACTGTCAGGCCCAAGTAAATGCGGAAGACGTCATATGCAACAGCTAATATGATATAAAAAGGGACTTAAATAAAATTAAAATAATAATAATAAATATATACTTACAGCATACAGGATGCTGCCATTTTTAAGGCTACCCGCTAAAAGCCAACGGTTGACCTCTGCGCCGTAATGGGACGTCACGGGATCGCGTTAGCACACACCGTGACGCTCCGGCGAATCCCCCCGAATGATGGTGGCCCGAGCAACGTAGAGCACCCTCCCGACATAGGCCTATGTTAGGTAAGAGGGGTCACCCTCCTCTCTCACCAGGCACTACAACTGGAGAAGGAAGCGACGGACGTATTCCCGCCTCCTTCTACCCAGCCTCCCCCTACGGAGCGTGTCAGCGGACGAGGCTGACTCCCTATCCCGCTCCACAGCCTCCTTCGTGGAGGCCATTGCGACCCAGCACCGAGCACGAGCACAATACGAGTACAGCACGAGCAAACAGCACGAGCCGAGTCAACGGACTTGTCACAGTCATGGCAGGAGGGGTCGCCTCCCTTCGAGCTATCTTGTGCAGATACTCACCGAAGCAACAAGGCCCGGTCAGCACCTGCCCAAGACGGAACGACAGCGTTCCGTGCCGCCGATTGATCCAGCGGTCAAGTGGAGGGCGGACCGCCCCCCTCCGTGATCATACCGGCGGCAGGGGACTCCAAGTCCCTGTTCCACCGTAGGATCAGGGCTTGGTAAGCTAAAGCCCTGATTCGCGCCACCTCATGCCTTACCCCCGTGGCCAAGGCTTCCGCCCGGTGCCAATACACCGTACGGCACCCTCACCGCTAAGACCCTTTGCGTTCTTCGCAACAGGATCCTTGAGTCAGCAGTGAGGGACCCCGACCATATGGGAGCACCATACCGGGCCATGCTCGTCACGATGCCGACATATAGGCGCCGGCATGGAGTCTGCGGCCCACCGACGTTGGGCAGAAGCCTTCTCAAGGCAGCTGCGGTGGAAAACAACTTCAGGGCGAGAAGGGAGAAATGCACCCCGAAGTTCCATCTTCCGTCGAGGGTGAGGCCCAGAACTTCATCTGGGCCTTCACTGCGACCTCCGAACCCTGGACGGAGATGGATGCCTGACAAGGGGAACTTCGCCGAGGGCCGTGGAACAGGATGGCCGAGGCCGATGGACGAGGGTGTCATCAGCGTAACAAAATACCCTCATCCGGGGAAGGAGAGGACAGCGGAAAAATATTCCTAGCATTACTTAAAATTTTACATTTTTCAACAATAAAGAATGAATACTAAATTAGGCTAGATATGCTACACATATAAATGAAACCGCGAATGGTTTCGGGCAAATTTCGATATACGTGAGTACAGCCAGATAATTAATCAATTTCAAAAGTTGAAATACAAAAAAAATTTGACTGATGTGCTTATTTAAACTTTTTTAAAAATATTTTTCAACAAAAACATAAAACTTCAAAAATTTTTTTACTCAATACCTACTTACTTTAACATTAGAACTGTAACACACGTGAATGCGTTTACCGTTGACTCAATCACTAAGCAATAAGGATTATGGAATTTAATTAAATTGTAATAAGCCTTTTGAACAGTAAGTAAATACTTAATATGATCCACCTATATGTGTTAAACTTAAGAGCTTATCTCTAGTTAATTGTAAGCAAAGTAAATAAAAAGGATTGTGCTATAAAGTGTCTGTACCGTCCGGGTCATAAATGTGAAATTATAGATGTTCACTTTATGACTCACTCTCTCTCCTTCTTTCTCACACACAACACACACACTCTGACTTTGTTAAATTAATTATAAAGGAACTCAATTTTTTGTATTTTTAAAAATTAGAAACTGTTGCGGAGTGAAAAGAGATATGACACAACATCACAGTTCAAAAAAAATCCTCTAATATATTTTTCATCATCCGCGAATATACAGAACATTCGTAAGACTTTTACGTAATGTCGATGTCAAGTCAATTATTTTATTCAAAAATTATATGTATTGCTTTTATTCCATAAAAAATAAAACAATATTAAATAAAATAATAATACTCATATCATAAAACTAGCTGTAAGTGTAATTACTGACGGGCGTTACTAATTCAGAACTGGTGTTCAAAACCAGGACTTGTAAACACAAAACTTTCGCCATATTACTGAGTAGACAACTGGATCATAATTTTATATAATTATTATACAAATTTGTTTTTAAAACTAAGCTGGCCTAGCTTTATGAGTAAAAACGTCTAGAATTTTTCACTATATACAAAGTCCTTAAGTTTACTTTTTATATGATTTATATTATAAGTCTGTGGGTACCGTATTGAACTGCGTGCCATCATTTTTGTGCGGGAATAGAAAAAAAATAAGGCTAATTAAAAAAAAATGGTTAAGTTTCTATTAAAGCCGGTATATTTCTTTATACAACTATATATTTTTTTTTTATTTATAAATAATATAATTTGTACTGTGACAATAAATCGATAAATTTGTTTGCTTAGATAACTTTCCACGATTTTAGATTGAATAATAAGAACCTTTTTTTTTTTTGTTCAATCAGTTTTAATAGTTTTTTATTTTTTTTACGTTCTAATTTAAATCTGTTGTTGTATTTTAATATTTTTCAACGTTTAATAATAACATACTATTAATGGAAATAGCAAATGAAGAAGCTAAGCTAAGGTTTAGTGGCTTATCTTTATCTTATCGTTATCTCGGAGTTAACCTAATGTAGAATGTAGATGTAGTTCGATTACAGATCTTTTTTATCTTGTTAAGATATTCGTTTAACGTCATATTAACTATTATTCTTGTTTTATATTACTTTTTTTTTTTGTAGTTTTTAAACGTTTTTATACATAACTAACAAGTATGTTTATGATACATTTCTTTTTATAAAATGTCTATATTTTCTAATATCCAGTTTAGATATATTTAATCAACTAAGATGTTGCTAACCAATACCTATTTGGGTAATTATCTACATTTCGGGCTCTAGCTGCACATAATGACATAGTTGATTAGTCTTACGGCGCTCATCAACAACGCCAACTAGACGTATATTTTGTAGATCAACGAGATTTAACATGTACGAACCAACTCCTTTTTAATTTATAAAATAAATTATATAACATTAAAATTTTTAAACGGGAACAGGTATTTTTTATCTTTTTGTAAAAAAATATATATAAATTACATATTAATTTACTGAAAATATAGTGTAAAAATGTAAATAACTATTTTTTGTGATTTTATATAAATCATAAAAATAAATAAATCTATATATCTATATGTGCTCATCTTGACCCCATCCTATACTATCACGATATATCCATTTTCTTCTTACAAATTTTTCCAAAACCGCATCAGATTCATCATCACTTTGTATCCTTGGGCCTTAACGCCTTCTAAGACTTAAAGTAATATTACAACAATCTTACTTTCCCTTTTCGTATCGTCATCTAAAAACAATTTTGTTTTACACAAATTACTGCGATTTTTTGAGATGTCACTAGCAGTTCTTCTAAAAAAAGTAAAATTATTGAAACAATTTATAAAAGAAATTGTTATTTTCAAGACTTCATGACAGGTCACCCGCTCCGTAGATCGCCGTTCTTCAGTCATTAACAGTCTAGCTTGAGTTTGACTGAAATAAATAAAAAATAAAAACCTCACTTCAATCTTTTTTTAATATTCTACTTATGAAGTCACTCTATTTGCTTGAAAATATACCTTGCTTAGTTTTTACGACTGCCCATAAATTATAATGTAAAATCTATTACGAAAATAAAGCAATTAGTAGGAGGTAGAATATAATAATTAAATACTTTTGTCAACACGGACAAGTAAGTCACGTTATTTTAATGTATACTATTTGTATTTCGCACATTGTATTTTACTTCTAGTGCTGCATCTATTTACTGCTTCCAATATTAAAAATATGCTTATTGGATTTTTAGAAAATATGACAATAAATGGTATATTTCAAAGTGATAGAAATTATGGTATTTCCATTGATATTTTTATATTTGCACCTTACAAATAAAAAAAACTGGTCTCCCCTAAAAAATAGTATTTTTTTTTTAGTTTTGGCTTCATTTACATTTAATATGGACTTTTTTGCATGGTCAAGTTTTTTGCGAAAATATTATAAAATAAATAGTATTTTGAATAATTTGTCAAAATTACATGTCCTTGACAGTTTGTTTTTAAAAGTACCAATTACTTAAAATTTGATATTACATATTTAATGCTCTCAAAATTAATATTTCAATAAGAATGCCATTTTTTAAATTCTGGCATGTTATATTTAATCCATATCCTCTGCCTAATAGTTTTATCTGACATAATCAAATAGGAAAGGCTAAAAGATATTATATGTAGTGTATTATAAAAATATTAAACAGCTGAAAGATTTATTCCAGAACAAAAGTTTCAATAAATTCATGAATATAATTGTACTAAAGTTTCACACAAGGATAATAGTAACATAGGATTTACTTATTGAAACTATAATAATTAGAGCTCAATATTAATATATTTTATAAGGATAAAACAACACTTCCCAAGATTAGTACAAAATAAAATTAAATATATTGTTAGTTTTTTACATAGGTAAAATTTATTTAAAAGTACAGAACATATGAAGGACTACACACTGAATTGAGATAAAATACTTAAACTGACTTTGAAAGGATGTAAGCCACTTTTAGTATTCACAATATTATGAACTTATTGCATTGATTATTAATTATTTGGCAGACCAAATGAGATTTTCCAACAGTGCATAGGTCATTGAACCTTATTAATATTATAAGTGAAAGTTGGAATAGAAGCTGTAAGAAAATCTGCAATTAGACTAGCCACTACTTCTTATATACCGAAACATTATATGACTAAGAAAAATGTAATAATGTGATGTCCCAGCATACAAGTCCAGCTGCATGCAGGCAACAAGGGGCCCGGCATACACCCAAATATAAATTAATTTTAAGTATAGTTCATAGATAGTAATTTAATATATTTTGTACAATAAAATACAATTAAGTACAACTTGTAGCAAAGATATTAAAGAGAGTAATATTTATCTCAAGTGTTAAAGCTGCAATAACATGTGTGTACGCACGAGGCATATTTACACAGCACACACGCACGCAACAGCACACCAGCTGCTGCAGACTATAGTACATAATTAATTTTATTACTTAAATAGAATATAAAGACACGCCCAAGCTGAGAACTTCACCACTTACTTTACATATTTCAATGCATGATTAGCCAATGAACATGCCTGTACTCACTAGCAGATCGCTATTAAATAATACATTGATCGACGTTTAATATCACAGCTAATTATGCTTTGAAAATTATAGACATGTCTAATTTTCACTAATGTAGATAACAATGTAGAGTATAAGTAGACAATCTGAATAAATGTACATTACAATATCATGTCTTTTCATATGAAATTTTAATTACATTACCAAAAATTAAACAGTGCAGCGCATTACAAATAAATGTGCATACCTTAATATTTAATTGACTAAATAAATTTGTTGCCTGCAGATCTGATAATTATTTTAAATATCGAGAGGTAATATCTTAAGAGAAATTTTAATTTCAACTATTGAAAAAAAGTTAAATCCAAATTTAAAAATATTTAGTATCTATGATGACAATTCCCTTCATATCCACCAGTTATTATGACTGTGAAATATCATTCCAAAAGATGAGTCTCCGTCACACATATTTCACTTTCACTATAATTGTGGGCCAAAATGTGAGGATCGAAGAGAAGTACCAGCTAACACTTCACGAATGGGCATTGCTGTTTACATGAGGCTTCTTTTCCTGTGCATCTGGAGTGCGCTGGCCATCTCGACGTGGTGGCATTCTCTCATTGATGGCATCCAAGCCTTTTGCCTCAGCAAAAGAAGTAATCTTATGATTGGGTGAAAATCCTTGCAAGGCATTTTTAAGTGAAGTCTTACCACCTGAAAGTGCACCCAGAGGTAGAGCACCAGTAGGAGTGAGCCCTTTAAGCTGTAATACAGATTCACTTTCTTCACGAAGAACAGAAAATACATGAGCCATTTTTCCAATGGCACGGATCTTGTTACGTATAACTTCTTTTCTGAGATTAGCTTCCTCCAGTGCATCATCTCCTTCAGACATCAGTTCATCATCAGAACAAATGTTCAAAACATTTACCAACATCTCTGTCACTTTTTCTCCCACAAAAGGTAAGGACCAGGTGAAAACATCCATAAAGTTAGGAAGCCAATAAGGATGAGGAGAGCAGTTGAACTGTCTAATGTTCATGACATTGTTCTCATATTTTAAGACTGCAGCCTTGTTATTATAGACATCAAGGTAATTAGGAGCAGAGAAGATAGTAATAAGACTTGGAAAGCCAGTAGTTTGACTTTTGCGATACATCCGATACCCAGCATCTTGAGCCTCATGAGCACGGATGATAGACAATAAGTTGTTCCTCTGTAAGAAGTCACAGCATGCCGCATAGCTGTAGAAATATGAACAACCCCTAACAGAGTTGTGAGAGAAATGTTCAGCATTTTTCTCATTTCCGAAATCTTCAAGAGGATCAGACCACAGTAGATCACACATGGCTCCAAATGCAGGAGGTTCTTTGAATCTATCTAGTTTACGAATATCATCTAAGCTGTTAATTTCAGGCGAAAGACCTCCATGTACACATAGGAACTGCTGGTTCATAAGAGCAGCAAGAGGTAAGCAATCGAAGGCATCCATACAGGCATCATACACTTTTTCAGAATACTTAATTTTACATTCTTGTTTGAATGTAAAATATTCTGTCAAATGTCGGCATTCATGGTTACCGCGTAATAGAAATAATGTTTTCGGATAACACAATTTCAAAGCCCAGAGGTAGAGAACACATTCTATACTAAAATAACCTCGGTCGACATAATCACCTAAGAATAAATACTTGGTGCATGAGGGTGAACCTCCCACCTCAAATAACTTCATCAAATCGTAAAATTGGCCATGGACGTCTCCGCACACGGTCACCGGTGAATCAATCTCGATCATAGTTTTTTCAGATCGTAATAAGGTGGCACCATCTTGGATGATTCGTAAAGCTGCATTTTCTTCGATTCGACCCTCTAAGATAAAATGTTGCTTCAGTACATCTGGTAAAGGTTTTCCGATTTTTTCATCAAATACTTCACTTACTGTAAGCTTGTGGCTGGGAGGGAAAGCAACACTTTGGATCATACGCTGCGTAGTCGACACTTTATCATTGCTCCCGGACATATTTGTCACTAAAAAACACTAGGTCTAATCCATACACGCCACTATTTTCAAAATGGCAGAATAGATATAATACTAAAACAGAATCCCGATTTCACGACAGAGAAACTACTGCGCACTGGAAAACAATGCGCAAACATCTGGCGAGTGGTCAATAAAATAAACAGGGATATCGAGCGCGTTTTATTACTTTTGAACATATCATTGAAATAGTAACACCGAAGGTATGGTTGCCATTTTTTAAATATTTATATGATATATGAAAATTATTTTGAAGGTAGCAATTCGTCAAACAACACAGTCCAGTTTGTCTGTTTAACTAAATTATTACATTTTTTAATAGTTACATCTTTAACATAATAGTATTACAAGTCACCCTTCACAGTCACAAAAATGATCTTATACACGCGGATTGGATATAAATTTTAGGTTTTTGTATAATATGTGATTTGTTAGATTACCTGACGAAATATTTTTATTAAAAAAAAAGTTTTTTAAATTATTGTAGTAAGAGTTTATTTATTTACTCGAAAATAAAACGAACACCTAATGATTTGCATTTCGTTATACGCTAGATGTAACGCTTATAATAACATTTCTTATTGGAATCATGTATAAAACACGTATTTCTATAGCTTGAGTATCTACAAACACTTCAAATATACTGTATCATACCAATATTTTGTTTTATAAATGAACGATCAGACAAGAACACATAACCATATTATAGGCTATATAATCCTGCTTTTTATCACACGTCACCCAAACCATAGGTATTTTTATCGTTAGCGACTATTTATAAACCTAGGGTAATAATTGCTTTGTACTGTCGCGGTTAAATTTGCTCGTTGGGTCTGTTATATAGGTATTATTTGTTTTGATGTAATTTGATATCTGGTCACCAATAATAATAAAAAACGATAATTTGTGACTACGAATGCACAGGTTATATATAATTGGGTTAAATATAATAAAAATTAAATGGTAACCGAAGTCTATCGATTCGTACGCAGTGTCGTTAACGGGCTAGAATTTCCTGATAAGTGAGGACAGTCACGTATTTTAGTTCAGTTACTAAGATGCAAAGAGTTTGAGTATATTTTAAGATGGAGTAGGTTTTATGTTTTCATTAGGAAATGATTTTTTCAAAACTAAAGTTAAAAAAAATATGAATAAGATTTTTTATTAATAGTTAAATAAGAAATCCTATGCCGATGATTTCAAATGTAATATTTATTGATGAACTGTTATCTTACATAAATTGTTTTTTTAAATAAAAGTTGATGTTGTAATTAAAGGTGGCTGATAGCAGCATTCTCGAAAAAAGGTAAATCGAACATATATCAAACATATATTTTTGAAATCTGGTATTAAATTTTCGTGCCATTCGATATTTAAATCGATGTTTTTGTGACTATGAAATATTCTAAAACACGCATTATTTAAATACCAGTTGTATTGTTGTACGAAATATACAAATGGAACGCAAATGAATATACGGTATGATTCCGTTTCGAAAAAAAAACTTACAAGCGGATAACATTGAAAGACATATTATATCCTTAAACCGTATGGTTTACACAGATTAAATGATATTGAGAATGAGTAATGAAGTAAATTTAGGATTTTATATGTTTATTAAAAAGATTTTTATTGTGTTACAATTTGGTAAATCCTGATTCACGAGTACCTACTCCCTACAGGCATATTTTATTTATTTTCCTTTGAAATGGTAGTTACTAAAATTTGGAATTTTTCAGTTTAACATCTCTTTCATCTTAAGTTCCCAGTTTAAATTAATAAATTACTTTTTTATATATAGAGGTACGGATAAATTTTTTCCAATATGATCAATTAAAAATTGTAATCTGGGTGGTTATGACTTGTTAAATAGGCATTGAAATGTAGGAATTGTAAATCAGATTGTAAATTATTTTTTAAGAGAAAAGTACATCTTATATGACAATTTAAAATATGCATTACATTCAAGAAATCCTACCATATAACTAGTCTCAAACGTGAAACATAAGCTAAATAAGCTTCCTTTCTACGTTCGGTGGACCTGTGTTCATCTGTCTGATTGTTTTTTAAATCTTCTTGAATCCGTAGGCTGGAACAACAATTTTTTACTTGCAGAGGTTTTATTTAAAGAATAAATGTTGTTGAATAAGTCCGAAACTTAATCTATACCTTATTAAGAGACTGTTTATATTGTCACCCTATACCCAAATGTCGCTAGTAATTCTTAATCTGTTACCTAATGTGTCATTTAATTGACCTAATAAATTTGCTTAAAATTCTACGCTAAAAATTGAAGAATTTGGGAAAAAAAAACCCAAATTCGGGAAAGAAAACTTTGAGGTTAAATATTAAATTTATTATTATGATAGGCAAATGTCTAAAATATCATTCTTTGTTCTCTGCAGAGAGAGTCATGTGTTCAAAATAATTTACTATCGAAACGTATGATTACAGAATTAATGACCGCGGCTGTATAGCCATCAGTAGGTTTTATTTATAGATCTATCCACACCCCGCGCTCGCCCTGGGGCGAGTCATAATTGTGTCAAGTTTGTCAATTAAAATGTCATTATCTTATTACAATCTCCTGCCTCTTTTCTTCTCTTGTTTCAATGCTTAAAAAACAAAGAAATTATAGGTGACTTGTAAATAACTTTCTTATTATTTTTTACTGTTAAATGCTACTTCACTATTATTTTTATAGAAATAATATTATGCATATCTTGCATATTAAAAGATTTTTTTTAATTAGACTCGTATTTACCTACAAGCAATAGAACCAAAAATTAGAACTAACTACGAGTAGATGAATGATTTTTTTTTTGTATTCCTGTCAGTTATGTTTTAAAATTATTGTTTATGAGTATGTCTACTAGACACTATTAAATACGTTCCAGATGCCTCGAAGAAACCCAAATAATATCTTAAATATATTTTTCTAATGAACTCGGAAAAAGATTAAGCTGGAAAATAATCAGTACTTACTGATAACTTTATGACCTGTTCAACTTAAGAAAATTATTTTAAATCGATATTATACAAGACATTTTTTTTAATTCTTTCAGTGTTCTTTTACCTTTGTATACCGGTACAATCCCGGTCCGATTCAAATCACATGATACTCGGCTGAACCCCTAACACTTATTAAACAGTAGAAGCAACAGGCTTGTAATAAAAAAAATAAAAATAAAAATAAAAATGTTTATTAAATCAGATTACAAAAGATCCATAATGGTTAGTAAAAAAATATATAAAGACTTATTAACTATGGTTAGTACTTAATAACTAAAAGTGACTTCGTAATGTCACACAAGTGCTCGACTAGCGGACAGTCCCCACTATCGGCGATGACCCTCAAGACATTGTTGCGGCTGTCGCGCACTTGCCTTAAAAGTGAGCTTGCTTTTTTGCGGAGAATGGCCGGGAAACTGTCGACCCCTGCGTACGCAAACATACCCGAGGCACTACAGTACCGCGGCAGCCCCAACAATGTCCTGAAGGCGTTGTTATATTGTACACGCAAGGCGTTGTACGATTTCAGAGTATATTTGACCCATAGATTGCTCGTATAAAAGGAAGTGCAGTAAGCTTTAAAAAGCGTGATCTTAACTGGGATCGAACAACGAGCAAATCTACGAGCCAACATGTTCGCTCTGATGGACAACGCCCTGCGTTCTCGCTCGATGTCAACATCGTCTTTTAGGCTTTCTGTGACCACATAACCCAGGTACCTGAATTGGTGTACTCTAACAAGATTGACCCCGTTAAGTTGTATTGAGGGTATATTGTCCGGTGCTTTAGTGCCAGCCTTAAAAACTAGGTATTCACTTTTCTTGTTATTGTACACCAATCCATGCTCCTCAGCATATGACTCACAAAAAGCCAGCATGCTTCTGATAGCAAAAACAGAGAGGGCCAGCAATACCATGTCATCAGCGTAGCTGATATTATTAAAACATACGCCACCAATATGGCATCCGACCCTCATGCTACTGAGCCCCTCAATCAGTGCATTGACGTACAGGTTAAAAAGCTTAGGTGAGCTCAACCCAGTAATGACGCCGTCACCTCCTTTGACAATTTGAAAACCTTCCTAACCATATTAGCTTAGTAAAGACACTAAGGCTAACCTGTCTGGAATCGAGATGCCTCGAAATACAGAGATTATCGATACTACCTTCATTGAGTAAAATATTTGAAAAGATCATGCTCTTTCAGTTGCTAAATAAGGTAATTAATGAGTTTTACCAGAGGTCGCTCTACTTACTTTACCCTCTTTCTTAACACATATTTATAAGCTACAAGTATGAATATGGAATATGGGAGACTGAGGCCTCCGATTATGTTCAGCACAAAACATTGGTCAGAAAGTTGTACGACGACGGCATTCAGAACAATGACCTTAAACTTCTGATTTCTTACTTGTCTAAGAGAATTCCGAGAACTGAAGCTTATGGAAAGAGATCGTCTGGGGCTCCGATCGATATGGAGGTTTCTATGTTCAATCTCAGGTCCATTTCTCTTCTTAATTTATATAATTGACCTGCGTACTATTGTAGACCAAAATTATAGATTAGGTAGTAAAGTTAGTTCTGTCGCATTTGATGATAAAAAAAATAGATACATAGCTGACGAAATAATTACCTAGTGAACTACAGGTGTTGATATCGATTTAAACAATATTTTCTAGGCCCCGAAGATTAAAAAAAAATAAGTTTAAGCAGATCAATCAAGTCAGTCCGGTAAGTATATTTTTTAATTTTAAACATGCTCTTGGATAAACTGGTATTTTACATAGCTTAGTGATATATTTACATTATAATATACTAGGAACCAACACAAGCTAACATTACATGCTACTCGAGTTAAAAGAACTAATTCTTTCATGGGGCTACCAGAAAAATGTTCAAATTTTATCTTTTAACAAACTTTATTAAAATTAAAGAATGATGATTGCACCATGGGTATGAAATTTAATGATAGGCTACTTCGTTTTAATAAAAATGTAGTTTGAACTTAACAAAAAAAAAAAAAAAAGACAATCCGCCTGAGCTTTCTATCGCCAGTTCTTCTCACATCTGTGGCAATATTTTTCCGATCTGGTAGTTTTAATGATAAAAAAAATGTTTTGTGAAAAAATTTATTATCAATAAAGATTTTAATTTCGACTAGTATAAACTTATATCTATAAAGTATATTCTTGGTCCCATAAACGATTCAAAACAATATATGGACTATCAGATAGATTCATTTCAGTTCTGATCGATCTTATTGCCGGTATTTAATAAGTGATATTTATGTCCAAGAACTGTCACCTAGATAGGAGTTAAATCTCTATCTATGATCACCTGATACAACCATAACTGGTAGGACTACAAAACACACGACCTCCGTTCAGTATTAGATGGTTTTATACATTCTTACCATAGAGAATTATTATTATTTTTAAATGCAAGTTTTTTAATGTCGAACTAAAGAAATAATGTGTCGCGGGTAGTTCCACAAAGAGGAATAACAAATAGCACATAAGCTTCAAACAGCACTATGGATCATACCAAGAACTATCGCATGTGGAAGTCGAACCCACTATTGGCTCAGCAGGTCAGCAGGCAAGGCCACAAACCATTAACCACTGACCCAATGGCCGTCATTTTATTCCATGCATAATATTATATTTAATAAGAAATCCCATTCAGTTTATATCCTATTATGTGGTATTATTTTATTATGCAATTACGATAGTTGCAATAAAAGCAAGTTTAGTAACTGTCGGCGACGAATAATTTTAATGTCCGCTCTCTTTATTAATTATTTTAATCAACCAATCTTGTATTAGTATGTAGACATATTTCAATTATATCATGTACATGCGGTCAGAAAACTAGTGTCTCGTTATGTATCATTCTTTTGTAAAACTAATGAGTATGACAGAGATGATAATATGTTAGCATCTCTGTCCCACACTTCGTAATTTATAGTCATAGAATTAGTCTCTCGTTAGGCAGCAATCTATTGTCAAACAGATAGGTATGACAGAGATAGCAAGATGTTGGCATCTCTGTCTCGCACTTGAGTTTAGTATGAAAATTATAATTAGATTTTCTTTTGTTTTTCTTTTGTAATTTAGTAAAGCACTTAAAACTGATTATAAATATGTTTAGTTTATAGTTGAGAGATGGATAGTTTTGACATAATAACGAATTTTAGGTTGTTAAAAGTACCGTTTTTTGTATGATATTGCATGTTTTTTACGTATTATTTTAGATTTATGATTATAACCGTTTTGTATTATATACCTTTAGATAGATTTTATTAAGACGCTTATTTTGATGTACAACATGTTTAAGTATAAGATCTAGAGAAATAAATATTAGCGAAAAAGCGGACCAGCCATAGTGAAAAATGTTAGTAAAATGAGTCTATAAACCGCGGCTCTCTTTACGGTATACGTGGCGTGCTACACCCGGCAGTATGGCGGCACTACCGATTATTACTTCCGACGGCTAAGAATAACAAGAGGAACTCTCAAGAACAAGGAACTCTGAAGAAAAGGGAACTAGAAGAATTGAAGATATTATTGTGGCTGGTTCGCTATCGCGTCTACACATCGTACTCCAGTGTTTTTAATCACGACCCCCTCCACCGAACCCAGGATCCTAAGAGACGGACCTACCAGCGCCCGACTGAGATAGCCATATTGTTTCACGACTTTCTTGTTTCAACTTGCTATCTCAGCGGCACCATAAGGTCCGTCCCCCGAGGGTGGCGCCAGTATTTTTCGATATAGCGCCCCACCCCAACAGTAACAGAGACCTATTTAACGCACTCCATAGTAAATGATGTGATTGAGTGATATTTGTTAACTATTCTAAAAAAAGCTTAATATCACCATCACCATAAAGAAAAATTATAATCTTCACTTTCTGTAAATGGCATCAATAAAAATTATTATATTTTCAATAATATTTATTTTATATTTAAAATTAATTCATTAATTAAACATTTATTATCAATTGGCCAATGATTCTGTAAAATTATTAATCTCAATTCTTTTGCATATTATATACATTATATGAGTTGGCTTCTATTTATAAAAATCTTTGGTCAATTATACCTTATTTTTGCACAAATTTAATAATTACATTTTTACAGACGTATTTTTAATAAAAAAAAAACAGTAAAATATAATTAAAGTTGGTGTAATTCAAAAATATTTTTTTTGTTATATGTAGGCACTATAGTTTAAGCCATTTAACTTATACAAATTGGCCATAGACAAGATAGACTAAATAAAAATAATAAATTAAAAATAAAAAACATTACAATAAGAGGTGTATTTCTAAAATCTTTTTCATACAACAGTTTCAAGTTACTTATATATTCCATATTACAAATTTTACCGGGTAAAGTTGAACACCATCAGTTCACAGTCACATTCGCGTCCACTGTTCTGTATTTAGGTTTGTTGTGAGTAAATGGTAAGTAGCGGTATTTGATCATATGCTGAAAAAAAATATATACTTCAAAATACAAATAGTATAAAAAATTATCTATTTGTTGTTTAAAAATAAATTAGCTGCCAGTTTCATTTAAGATTTGAAAATTCCTCTCTATTCAAATAAACTTTACTTAAGGCTTAATATATTGTATCTTGGGCCTGAGGGTTTCTGTCTTTATCTATATTACTAGTATTAAGACTGAAACTTTTGCCGCCAATTTTATCAAAATAATGCAATTTCAATAGAAAAGCGCGCTAAACAATTACTTATATCTTATTTCTAGTTAAAACATTAGTTAAACTTCCAACAAATAACTTTTAACATAGTCTATACTAATATTATAAAGTGGAAAAGTTTCTTAGATTAAACACTCTTAATCTTTAAAACTACCAGATGGATTTGAGAAATTCTTTCAGGTAAGCCAATAAGGAAAACTGTAGGCTATGTAGTATTATGCAACTACTCTTAGGTATCCTAATAGTAAATAAAATCGTCCATGGGTGGAATCGCGATTATCAGCTAGTTAAGAAATAAGTAAAATGAAGCGGATGTTATAAATAAATTACAACTTTCAGACCAAAATCTGTTATAAAACTAAATATAGTTTACAAAATATTCAAGGTCAAGTTACTTTACTCCTTTAGTATCATCCGGTTTTGATATAAATATCGCAAAACAATGACAACAAATTTACCAATTATAATTAAGCTAATCATTTCTTTTATCATTAAAATAAATATTACTTAAAATGTAAACAGTGATGTGACTACACTGTTTCAGGCCTTTACTTGAACTACGTCTTTTAAAACTGGGGGCCCTTTTTGGCTAGGGGCCCATAGTATTTAGCTAGTTTTGCCATCCTATTATTAAGCTATTGACTGTATATAATTTAAATAAACTTATTTTTTAATATATATACCTTAATTTGTCTCTTCATGGTTAAACAGAATAGGGTAATAAAATACATTACTAGTATTGGCCAGAATACTGGTATATTGAAAGCGTCAATAAAGGTACAACCAAACCCTATCAACGTACTCTTCGTTACGGATAACCAGAATTTAAATTCTGGCAATCTTCTTATGAATGGTCTAAATTCTTCTGATGCTCTAGTTGGTAGAGCTGGTCCATTATCATCTTCGCCTTAAGAGGGAAAAGAAAGTTATTTAAATATTATAATCTCTATTGGTTACATTTTAATTCTATACACATTTTTAAAAATATTTAATATAAAATTTTCATGATTTATGATACCAACTACTCCTTCATGTTTTCTCCACTCTTTGCCACAAGTGTTAGAAATATTAAATATAAATATATTGCTAAATATTCCATATAAAACTTTGAATGAAGTCATAAGGCAAAAAAATTTATTAACCTCTCTAATTTATAGTATTTAATATAAAAAAATATAATAAATAATAGTAGGAATACACTTACCATCAAAGTCCATAGCAGGATCAATTTTTGGTGTAAGGAATGCAATAAATAGATTTAAATGATATATACCTAGAGCATATGTTACTATATACCAACCCTGGAAAATGTAAATGAACAAACATTAAAGAGGTCAACCAATTGATATATAATACAAATGTTGAATTTATTGATTTGATTAAATCAAATATTATTAATATGACATTGAAATTTATGTTTCTCCTCTATTAACTCTAAGGTAATTTTGTATAATGAAATTTCAAGAACCATTATGTTTATTTGTATATGTATTATTTTAATCCTAAGTTGCGAAGACAAATTTAAGCGTTTTATTTTATTTTTGTAAGAGGATTCATTTTTCCTTGCAAAAATGTTCTCAGAGTAAAGAACTGAATTTGTTTTTTTTTTATATAAGAAAATATTTTATATAATAAATCACACTATTAACATAGACCTAAAGCAATAATATATATACATATTCATTTGTTTTAAAATTCATATTTTTTTATTGACAGTTACATTCATGTAGTCATTGTCAAGTTAGAAAGTCATGACCGCAGACCTGAGACAGCTACAAAGACCTGGTGAGTGTTTCTAATATTTAATTAATGTGCTGTGAATTATTATTTATGATATATTTAGGCCTGACTGAAATTATGTTTACACTTTGGGTTTACTTGTGTTATAAAATACACACATATATATACATGTATATACACATATATATACATGTATATATATATATATATATATGTATATATAAAAAATAACATGGAATGGTTAATTTTATAAACTTATAGTATATTACTATAAATTTACTTCACTCCTAAAACTTATTTAAAACTTTATTATGAGATGAGTTGCATCATCAATTGCCATTCTTATAACTTGTGTAATATAGTCACAGTTCCCGTATGTATAACATATAGTAATAATTCCTATTAATGTAGCCAAGGTTTTGTAGAAAAGTTAAGGAATTAATTATTATTGAAGTGAGTTTGATGACAATAAGAGAAGACTTTATCTCCACGACCCCCGTAATTTTAAAAATCTTTACTTTAGGTAACACATTATTAGTATTATATATAATTATATTTAAGAAATTATTACCAAATTAATTACTTTATATACTTACTTGTTTTAAAAATATTCGTAAGACAAATATAGCTAGAAATATGGCAGAGGCCACCCATCTACTCTTAGTGTGTGGTGTCCATTTATCTAGGAGACCTTGATAAATCTGTAAATGTTTTAAAATTATATAGTTAATTTATTATATTGGAAAAACAGATAATATTAAGGGTTTCTTCACCATAATGAACTTTGTGTCTAAAAAATAAAGGGATTGTTGAGGGGAGATGGCAATATATTCTGTGGCTACAATAACTACAATATTCTGTGAAAAAAATTATTAGCGGAATGTATTTAATCTTTGATTTTTAAACACAAATAATTAGTTACCAAAGTTATTTAGACTATTTTTTCTTTTGCTAACTATTACAATTATTCATTAAACAAAATCTAGAATGGATTCTTAACAATTTTTAAATGATGGGAAAATTGAGTTTAATACTAAGTACAAAGTTAATATATGTTATCTGACAGTAAGTTTTGTTTAGAAAATATACTAACATGACGACCTTAATATATACTACTATACTATAATAAGCCATTTGTATCTTTCTATTTGGAATATATGGTACCTGCGAAATTCGAGTCCATCCTTGGGCTAAAAAACCTCTTCTGTTCGTTTCAGAGGCTATATCATTTCCGTCCATCATTTTTGTATATGTTTTGTAATTTACCTTTTAACTTAAACACATGAACAATTAAACTAGATATTAATTAAGGATGGTGTAATTATAAATAATATTACTTTTATACACAATTCATCATTATAATTCGTTAATATAATCTTGTCAAGATTCAACATCAGTCATCAGACCGCAAACGTCAACATATACAAGGTTGCCAGAAAAAAAGTATTACGTGTAATGTTTGATTGTTAATCTTTAAGATATAATTATATTACAACTGTACACAGAAAACAAATGAAATCAAAATAAAATAGTTTCTAGAAAGGTCACACTTTTGAGAGCTAGATATATTTAATAACTATTATATTTGTAAGGTTTTAATACAAGTAATATTATCTGAGAATATTTTAAGAAGGAAAAATATTTACTATCAAAATAATTATAATGTAGGAAACGTATAAAATTAAAAATTCTAATAATAATAAAATATAAGAGAAATTTTTTCTTTTATTTATATCTTGATCACAGCCAAGAAAACCTTATGTATAAAAGAGTCCAGTCAGAGTCAACAGGTAATTCGAACCTAGTTTATGTTTTAAAATCCGAAACTATTCGGTTCGTTTAGTGCAGAGTTCCCCAAACTTTTTTGTGTCGTAGACCCCTTGCCATGTTTTTCCGTGTTAAGTTGACCCCCTACTTACCTGATATTGATTTCCTGTAAATTTCTAACTGTAGTGAAGTTTAGTGTTAAAAACTTAAAGTAAAAACACATGTTAATTTATACATTTATTAATTGAATTTAAATTAAAACAAGAACAAGCCAGTGCAAGGTAGTGAAGCTCTGAGACTACGACTACGATTGTGACTCTCAGGTTTTTACAGGTTCAAAATGTATTGCGACCACAAAGCGAATACCACCATCCTACAACTTACACAATTTTATAAACATATAAAATATTTTTTTTATTTCATAGGTACTTTTATAAATAATGTATGTTTTGATATAATAAGATAGTATGATGTAAGTAATTGGGATCTACTATCGTGACGCTTTTTTCGCTGACGTAGATCCCTTGCAGGTTGTCATAGACCCCTAGGGGTCGATATAGACCACTTTGGGAATCACTGGTTTAGTACATATTTTCGATATGAATATTTTTAAATATGTAATCATGACCGAACCGACCAAGTTTTTGTAGTGCTAGTTGAATTTGTAGAATTGTCATTAGACAGATTGGGTACAAGGGCCGGCTCTCCGATATATATAAAGTGTTATTGTCTTATCGTCAATGTATTTTTAACTATTTTTTGTTTTAAAAGTAATGTAGTAGTGTTGCCAGTGACTTCTTCAAGAAAATATCTTATGCAGTGATTGATATATTTAAAAAAATAATTCATTGCTTGTTTACATGATAAGCATGTCTATAATAATTTTTTTAATAAGTTCTGGAAAACATTTCAAATAACATAAAAATGATAATCCCAGATAAGTTTTGGCTTGGTTTCTTTTAAAAGATATTTTACGGTTCTAGTATCGAGACCTCTTAAGGTTTAAGCTGCGTTCGTTTTCTGAATTATTTAAAAAAACACACCGGTGTGTTAGCCGCAGCCTTGATTAATTAAAATTTACGTATCTGTGTTGCGAGTGAGCTGCAAACTTCAAAGAAAAAAAAAACGAGCATTGTGCGGCCGTAGTGACCGTGTGAAAGGAATCAGAATATTCTACACTATTAAGTTCAAATTAAAACAAGAATACTGCTTAGGAAATTTAATGAAATAATTGTTCTAGTTACATTTTATACACAATTATTTTACAATTACAGCATATAAGTATAGGAGTAGTTGTCTTGAAGTTCACTAAATATTGGGTTTTCACCTATAAATTACATCAAATCGAATTAAGATATTTGTCCTTAACTAATTATTCCTATTATTGCAAGGATTTATTTACATATTTTACTTATTGAATATACAATAAAAGATAACTAGAATTTATATAACTAGTTATTTTATTTGATTATAAAGGAAATTTTGGTCCAGCCTATGCTAAGCACAACTTCTAGAGGATTAAGACGATATTGCTGTTAATACAATTTTTAACATAGGATTAAACTAATGTCAGACAGTTAATATATTGAAGATTTAACATTTTTTACCTAAAGGTTCTACAAGTGTTTACACTTCACATCCTACACTTTAAAATTCATATACAATTTACTTGAAATTATGTGTAAAAGTTAATATTTTACAATGATCTATTACAGCATTAAGTTAAAAGCTTTCTTATATTACTAAAATTTTAAAACTAACATTTTCAAAAATATAATTTAAGGCATAATGCATGTAGTTACAATACAACAAATTATTGTTTAAATTGCTTGTTTGCTACTTATTTTATAGTTTTAAATTAAAGATACTTTCTTAATGTTATTTAATATACTAATAGACAAAGAATAACTTTTAAATCACATTAAAACAAGTGAAAATTATATAAATAACTTTTTACATCAAACAAAGTCAATATAACATTTTACATCAAATAAAGTAACACAATAATTTTATTAAAATATATTCTATCATGATCATGGATTTTGAGAGACAATTACTAAAAATAAAGTCACAATGATTTACAAGGTACTGATTCAAATAATCTCAAATATTGTTTCAATTGGGACAATGTTTAATTAACAAGGCACTCAAATTTTTGTGCAATAAAAATTGCTAATATCTATCAGAAAATACACTACAATACTGTAAAGTTATGTAATTATTCTCTCTGATCATGATCTAATTGGATTGTCATGTTATATAATAATGACTTAATAAATAACTCTAACAATGAAAAATATTTTATAACCACAAAATAATTTTCCACAATTAAACCGTTGATATGTATTAAGTATTTTACTTCACAGCGGAGAAATTTTGTATTTGATTATTGGTGTTTGATGCAACCCACGAGCTGAAGACATCTCTGAAAAGACATAACATTTTGAATTGTTTTGTAAGTCGGGATCAATTTTGAAGAGGGTGTATATAATTTATATATTTTGTTACCTGCAATGACTGACTACACATTCATTGGAGCAATATTCATCTTCCCATTCACTATTGGCGATGGCGGGATTGGTGCACCCTTGGCGTATACATGATGGAGTACTTCTATTTTCATTTTGCTGCAATTATTTTTTACTTCATTTCATAATACGTAAGGTTTACTTGCTCAAAACAAGTATTTACTATTTGAGAAGATCCGAATAATCTGTTTTTTGTTGTTTAAGTTTAAAACCAAAACTTAATTTCGAAAAATATTAATAATTCACCTCAGGCGATTGATGAGGCATGCCCGTCCCATTGCTGTTTGGAGACTGTTGTTCATTCTTTATACTCTGTGGCTGTTGTGGTGGCAGTGGTGGTGGCTGTATTTGTTGCTGGGGTGATTGTTGTTGTTGCTGCTGATGTTGCTGTTGATGTTGTTGATGCTGTTGTTGTTGATGTTGAATAGCCTGTTGTTGGCTCTGCTGCTGATGCATTTGTTGTTGTTGCTGGTATTGCACTTGGTGGACTTGTTGCATCTAAGATAAGTTACATGATATTAATTTATTACATCATTGTTATAATTATGTTAATTGAACAACTAACTGATGTTGTACACTATTCAAATATGATGTATTTACTTGTTGGGAATGATGGTACTGCATGGCAGCATGGACAGTTTGCACAGGTGGCGACTGTGGTTGAACTTGCCGGTAGCCTGGTGGTGATAGAGCAGTGTTGGCACCATAGTTAGGAGATTGGGCGGGTTGATAGCTTCTTGGAGACTGAGCAATGGTAGGCTGACAAACTTGGGATGAGGAAGTTGTATTCACCTGATACCCTTGAGGCTGTTGTCCTGGCACATTCTAAAAAAATGATTTTATTTAATTTAAAATATTTTCTTAATAAATCTTATGAACAATACTTACTTGATATGTTTGAGGGTTATGTCCTATATTTCCTTGATAATTTTGAGGGGGTGGTTGAGGATTTGTGGGATATCCCTGAGGTCCACTCCCATTGTATGTGGGCTGTGGTTGTCCACCGGGAAAGGTTTGTGGTGTGTACCCTTGTGGAGTTGCATTTGGTGCATATCCCTGTGGTGGGTGACCATTACCGTATGCTTGACCTTGGTAATAATTCCCATAATTTGCATTTGTATTGTTGTGATTATACATGACTTGATTTTCTTGTTCTCCTCCCTAAGACCGAGAAAGTTGTAATTAGGGGCAATAATATTTATGCCTATTTATTATGATTGACACGGTGTGGAATTGTTTAAAGGATATATTCTTTATCTAAGATCTGTAATGTAATAATTTTTCAAGTCATTTTGTGACATTAGTTCATATACATTGCTTTCAAAAATTACATTATATTTTATATCTAAAATACTGTTACTAAATTACATTTAAAATTATTTATATAACCAACAAGTTGATGATAAAAAGACAAATAAAGATTAAGTTAAAATATTAGTCTTTGTCAATAAAGCTTTCAAAAGCTCATCGCGTAGCGAAGCGAAGCAGTTGAACGTACCTCTTAAAGTTTGCTTATAAATTCAGCTGTAATGTTTCGTTTTATAATTCACTAAACTAATATAGTACTATTAATAATACGATAAGTATTTTTATTAATATGAGCGGTTATAACGAGTAAGAGTGAAGCCGGTCGATATGTTATAACGTCAATAGGCGTGAGACGCGCAAGGCCAACTGCGCGGACCGGCGCGAATACAGGCACAGTCCGCGCAGTCATTGACTTTTGCAGTTATTGATGCGTTCGCCGTTCTCATACAGATAATAGCATGTTGTAAGTATGAAAATTATATTACACCAGTCTTGAACCTTAGACGTGTTTTTTATTAATTTTTATATTTTTTTAATAACGAATATATATTTTTATATATTTACATGACTTTTAATCAAGATATACTGCATGTAAAGCTATCAGATTAAAAAAGTATGGAGTTGTTTATTTATGGTTGTAAAACACCTTTCTAGTCTCAAAAATTTGTTTTCTTTTTTAGTACTTTCACCAAGGAATATGTATTTTATTTATTCATAGCTTTAGCTAATAAATATTATAACTAAGAATATTGCTAAAGATAAAACTTGGGTGTTCTTCATCTGAGTATTTTTTTTATCTAATAATTAAACAAATTATTTAGCTTCAATCTACACCATCTTGAGTACTATAGATTAAATAATGAAATAATAGTATTCATTAGCCACTGATAAAACTAGGTACTTTTAAAAAACTAAAATAAATGCAATTCACTACAAAAAAACAAACAACCTGTATAGTTATTAGTAAGACCTTAGGAGTAATGATATTAATTTTATATTATTACTCTTGATTGTTATTCTTCAACCAAAATCTAAAGACAACCAGGTTTTAGAAATATTTACCTTTGACACCAAACTGGCCCGGTATGCTGCTAATGCTTTCAAATATTCTTTCTTTGCCACTTCTGTTTTTTGTTTGTACACCTATAATTATATAATCGTTACACAAACCCTATAATTTACATATATAAAGCAGTTATTTAGTTAGAAACTTACACTTTTATGTTCGGAATCAAGGCCATCCCACATAGAGGCTACAATTTTCGAGACTTCACCAAAACTTGCATTTGGATTCTGGCCCTTAATAGCTGCTTGTGTGTCTCGGAAAAATAAAGCATATGCTGATACAGGCCTAAGATAAATACATTTGGTTTAATTCTTACTAATAAATATTGTCAATAACATTTGCAAATATAGAATTTAAAAAAACAAGTGATTTCTTAGAGTATTATTAAAGCCAATATGTTAAAGATATGTTGATAAATAAAATAAACATACTTTTGTGGTTCATTTGGATCTCGTTTTTTCTTTTTTTTCTGAACTTTTGGCTTCTTTTGCATTTGTCCTCGGGTGACTCCATTATCCATTGGTTCTGGTGACGATCTTTTAACACCCATATTGCTCACACCAATCTATATTCAAATATATCGTATTAATGAACACAACATGTTGTATATACACTACAGTTGTATATCTGTTCATTGGCAATACAAATCTACATTTACAACATCTATGAACTAAGTTATGATAGCTATAGAATTTGCCTATACCTGATGAAGCGTAGTTTGTTGCTGCCGGCTCGCTGAGCAATAATGGATAGGCAGAAGGCTTTCCGCATCACCAGGCAACTACCAACAAACAACGGATTTATTAGAATTTTTATGGTTAATTTGAAAAAATGACACTAAAAATTATGAAGAAATGTATATGCCAATGAACTCTTGTAACAAATGTATTGAAAAAAAAAAGTATAAACTAAAAAATGTTTTTTAAAAAATGTATATATCTTCATCTACATAAGAAATTAAAGAACATTTTTGTATATTTAAATAGCAACAAACAGCATTTTAATATAAAAAGTTAGTATTTTTTAATGATAAGCCAAAAGTTTTTAAATATGTTAAATTGAGATAGATATTTACATCATACACTTAATGAAATTGTAGAATAAATAGTAAAATAAAAATTATTATCAATTGAAAAAAATATATAATTAATGTTACAAAAAGAATATTGATGAATAAATTGAGATTATGTATATATATTGATGATAAATGAGATTCTCAGAGAAACAATGAACATGCACAATATATTACAGTTTTTTAGTTATAAAGTATGTAAAATAAGTAATCAACTTAAAACTAAGATGTCATCTAGAGTATAAAATACCTGGGAATGCTGAGAAGGCACGCTATCATCAGAATCATCACTGGTTGTTCCAGGAGGGGATGCCCTTTGAGGAGATCCATACACTGGAGCTGGCTGTGTTGGAGTGCTTGGAGTAGGAGGTCCACTCATTACTTGGCTTGGTTGTAGCATCAACAACTGCTGACCACCAGGTTGCTGCTGGATCATATAATTCCCAGCTGGCGCAGTTGCATTGCTAAAATAATAACTTTGTTATAATACTTATTATATATCTTAATCAAATATCATAAAAAGTTATGATATAAATTGAAATAGAATATTTAACATTTTATAACCTTAAAACCTTAAAGACAAAACACGTTTATAAATAAGTACCTGTGAGATGTGACAGGCGTATGTGGTTCTTGTAAGTATAAAGGTTGTTGATACGACGGGGCACCTCCCGGAGGAGCAAGTCCGTCTTGTGCTGGATTCATCATACCAACCTGTTGTTAAAAATCAAATAAAGTGTTGTGTTAGCCTAAATACAATATCAATTATACATTTACATAATAACATTATTTATTAAGGCACTAATAAGCTCAAAAGCAGATCTAATTATTGTTATCGTAATTAAATTTTGACGTTTAATTCGAATGGATGACATTGACAAATTACCAAATAATATGTGACATTGACAATAAATTGATAATAGCCACTGAAAACTGTACACTATACACATGCGTGATTTAAGTAATCGCGGGAAAATCAAAGTTTGGTTAAGCAATTTGTTTTACTTTATTTATTTTTCTTGAATACCTAAATAAGTGTTTGTACATAGGAATGAAAATATGAATATATTTTCTTAAATAATAGTTTGATATTAGCTATCATTTTTAATGATTTTAAAAGTGAAAGATAAGTTTAAAATAATAAAAAATTCCTGAAACGAAATCAACTCATCTAAAAGTTAATGAATAATATGGAAGGGCGCAGTTGGGACTATACTAAGAGAGATATAATATTATAAAGTCATAATATTCATTGCTTGTGTGCTTAAAAATACCATATTTTAAAGAAAGAATGCTACTACTATATTAAAATATTTTTATAACATATATAAAGTCCTCAAGAAATATATAAAAAGGAATAAGTTAAATAGTAATAAGTCTTAAGTCGCATAAGTCATTATTGTAACAATTATAAGTTAAGTTTATAAAAATGCAGTGAGCATATTCAAGAACCAACTAAATATTTAGAGTAATACATTATTGCATCTATTTTAGAATATCTTTAAGAGTGATCAAAAATAACTTCGAAACCACGCCTACTTAACAGAATTCATTCAAAGGCAATTTCATTTCAATAAAACCAATCTAAAAAGTAGGGCAGATGATCGACAACGTATTTCGTAAAAGTATCTACTGTTAAAATTTTATTAAAACTAAGTTTGTTATTAATATTGGTTGCTTTTTCTATTTAGTTAATTTTATTACATTACATGGTTAATAAAAAAACCTATTGGTAAATAAAGGACCTATTATTTTCAAATTAGCATCAGTATTATTAAAAAAACATAGTTCTATAACACAGTTCAATAATAAAAAGGTTTATCTAAAGATTTACGGGTTTTATTCACATTAATTTAATGCAGTCGTGCTCTTGTCTTCTATTGATATGTCTTGTAATTGGCATAGATGTTTTAGTCTTTGTTTCTCTTGCGCAAGACTCATAACTATATAGTTATAGTTGTAATAAAAAAGAGGATTACATTTTAAAAGTGGCCAATAGGTAGGAGAGATATCTTTATTGGCTTAAACTCTTCGAAAGTTAAAATAGACAATAGGTTTAATTATACGCAACAGGACTCTTGTAGACTAAGTCTTGGTCTTCGTGTTTTAACTTTAGTTTTACAAGACTAGAAAAGACTGAGAGTATAACAATAAAAGAAAAGGTACTGACATCTTTTCGAAGATATATCTCAAGAATGATAATATAAATGTAAGAATTTGCAAGACAAGTCATCCCAAGTCCCGGGGAACAGCTAGTATTACATTTTTATGTATTTTATTTACGATGGTTGTTAGCAGTAAAATGAAGTAAATATTTAAGCGTATCTGTTTAAATAAAAAAGAATTTATGTCAGCAATTAAAATATTTTTCATTATTAATGGCAATATAAACCTGTTTTTATTTATTTTTTTTATATTGCAATACAAACCTGCGGTGCTGAATGGTGCAGCTGTGAGTATTGCATATGAGTGTTCTGTCCAGCACTAGCATGCTGTCCGTGGATCAGAGGAATATCAAACTCTTCGTCCCCAAAAGATGGCGTGTGAAAAGTCTGTAATAAAAATGTTTATTAAAAATACATACCAAAATTTTGCTTAGATTTAAATGCTCTTTATTGTATACAACGATTGCGTTTATTTTTCACATTGTTTGCGTTTATTTTTGATAAGAAAATTGTATTTTATATCTTATAATTTAATATCTATAAATCAAATGCATTTAAGAAGAAACCGGTTTGTATTGTGGGTTATGTCTCTATTTATTACTGCTGTCTATGATAAATATTTAAAATATTTTAATGTAATACTAAAATAAATCCCAAATTGATAGAAATGCGTCTTTATGTATGTGTGCGTGCGTGCGCATATGTGTGTGTGTCTTTGTATGTGTGTGATTGAAATGATAAAAATGAACGTATTCGTATATAATAAAATAATTATTGCAATACTTTTTAAAAGTGTTAGTAATTAATAAACTTTCAAACGGAAATAAAGTTTATTATAATAATTATAAATGGATACTGTACTAACCTGATCATTCATAGCGTACACACTTGCTTTTGTGTCGCGAGAGCTGGACAGAGACGTGTCAAGGCTTTCGGGCCGCTAAAAAAAATAACATAGTTGTTAAAAGATTCATTGTGGAATATCCTTATGAAAAATAATTATAAATAAAAATTCTGATTTCATATATAATTAGTATTTAAAGAAATAATACTTTAATATTAAATGAAATGAACATGTATTGAAAATCAGTTTATTAAAAAAATATATGTAATTTTAAAAGCTAGTACCAGCTCGGAAAGATATACGCCTCTGTCCCGAGAAGAGGCGACGACAGAACAAGTGAGCTTCTGTTGTCGTCCTTCATTATATTTCAAAATTTAAAAGACTATTACAATTTGAATTACGTTGAAATATATAATAAATATGATGAAATAGCTATTACTCGTAGTTCCACCCGCGGACGAACGATCTTATTTACTATTAAAATAGTAAAAGTAAAGTATTAACGTAATGCTAGATAGTCTATAGCAGGGATGGTGAACCTTTTTTGAAATCCGTGCCACAAAGTAAAAAATATATTCTTTAAATAAGTAGCGTACCACAATAAAATTATATTCAAAATGTTAACTTGGTGAAACTTTGCGTAAATATAATCAAATAAACAAATAAAAATTCTTCTTTAAAAAATGTTTGTTAATAAATTTTTCACAGAAAAGCAATAGAAGGGCTTATTTCGATATGTAAGCCATCAAAATTGGCCCTCCTGGTACTTCCATTTGACGTACACAAGTGATCATTGGTATTGATTGAAAGTGGAAAATATAAATAAATAAAAATATATAAAATAAGCAAGCAAAATTGTTATGCAGTAATACAAATTTATACATAAATTATAAATTGTATGTATGTATAAATGTGTGTTTATAATAATTTTCTATCAAAACAGTTAAGTTATGACAAAAATAAATTCTTGTGCGTGCCATCAAAATTTTCAATCGTGCCATTCACACGCGTGCCATTGGTTCGCCATCACTGCTATAACCTTCCCAATGAACACGTCTATCATAATCCGAACGAATTATTCAAATCTATCCAGTACTTTCGAAGTTTAGCTTGTTCAATCTAACAAACAAACTGGTCGTATATATATATAGATTATGATAGTCGTGACAGAATTAACTAAATAAATTGTAAATTTATAGCCCCTTTCTGATCTTGCAACGATGCCCCGGAGATATAGTGCAATTAAAATAACATTATCTTCTCTCAGAGGCTATGTCGGAGGTCGCAGGATTCAGTTTTTTATTTATTATTTTTTATCCTATTAACAAACCGTCATATCCTATTATGGTTGGACATTTCCGAGGTATTTGGTTACAATATAATTAATCATATTTTTGTTAAATAATCCCGAAAGAGTTTTGGCAATTCAACCCGTAAATAATATTTAATTGTTTTAAGATTTATAATGTGGGAAAGATAAATTTTGGTTATAATATGTTGTATAATTAAAGTTAATATTTTGTTTTTATTTCTAAATATTTCCGAAGGAAGTTTTTAATTCAACCCGTTTATTTTTTTTCTTATATTCTTTAGTTTGTATTTTATATTGCTATTTCATCTTTTAAGGATACTCGTTCAATCAATTTTAAAATTTATTTGCATTAAGCGATTCATTTACTTATTTTTTTTTATCAACTCTAATGAAATCTCAGAAAGTACCCTTTAAATTTTATTGCATTTGGCAGCGCAATCCTTGGAAAAAATTAAAATTTATAATTTATATACTTCTAAAGTTTGTTGTAAAAATAATATTAGACTTTACAATACATGGGGATAATGTTTTTACAGGTTATATTCGTTTTTATGTTATATAAATACAGTGTGCCCAGAGCGAGTTTTCTAACAAACTCGTTTTAGCGTAATTTTCAATTTGTATGAAATAAGATCAGTATTATTTTTCTTTCGCTAGATGGCGTTGCTCTTTTTTGATAGACATCGACGTTTACTTCAAAGCGATCGGTCCAAACTTCCCAACACAGAAAGAACCATAACTTCTATTAACATATATATATAGGATAAGTAATAGATTTCATAAAACCATTACAATTGACAGTACCGACGTTTGTATTGAAACTGTAGGTTATTATAAAAAACTCCCTCCCTATTGTTTTTTATCCCTATTCTTTGTATTACGTAAAACAAAGAGAGACGAAATGTAATAAACACCTAAAGTCGTTTTTTTTGTTGCAACCTGTTATATGTTTTTTTTAATGTCTGTTTTGATTTTGATTGAATTACCAGCATTAACTAGTTAACAAGTTATGGCAAAAGACTATAAAATGTACGGTAATTTCACGATTATCGCTATTGAAGATCTACCTCTGGTAAGTGCTTAATCTATCGATGTTTATGACATGGATACCAGGCATCTGGAACAGCACAAAGTAACCGTGATCCCAACAACCTCGTTAACTTACGAACATTATAGTTAACAGCAATTTTATTATATTACAAATTTAAACATTATTAAATTTTCCACGATCATGGAACGTAATTTTAGGTTAAGTTAATAAGATTTTACGCTAAATCTTAAGAATTTTTTAGTTTTACTTTATGGCTTAAATATGGGAAGTCTGAGCTTACAAAAAATGATATAAATTTACTAAACTGATTTGAGTTATCTGTATATTTTTTTTACCTTAACGCCTAAATATAGGAAGTCAAATCTTTAAAAAAATTACTAAATTTATTAAACTATTTTGTGTTATCTGTTTGTTATATTTTTGCAGTTTTTATTTTAAATGGCAACACGCACTACCCATTATTCCGGATTGAAAATAATTTGCATATCCGTCGATCTTTGATTAAATTTATGTATAATAATTATAGAGTTCAAGAACTTTTAAATATTTTTAGTATAATTTCTCAAAATTTGATAATAATAGTTATAATAAATTTTGTAAAATAAATCGGAGAACTTCGTGTGTGTTCATAAAAATAACGAACTTTTAGCTTTAGTCTACCTAACACTCATAACTATGAGTTACTTTTAATTATAGTAAATGTTGTTTTTTTTACATAACCTGTTAAAATGTAAGACAGTATTATATGTTTGTATTATAGAATATCGGATAAATGAACACGGCCTTATCCATTAAAGTAATATTACAACAATCTTACTTTTCCTGTTCGCGTTACTAAAAACACTATTGTTTTAATGAAATGTCTGTTACACTTTCTTCTTGAGGTGTTAGTAGTTAAATCTTCTAAGAACTCAAAGGTCTCAAAATTGTTCTGATATTGGAACAAAACGTTTTCAATTATGATAGTTTTAAGTTGGAAAGCCAAAAAACCGTCTCATAAAGTACAATAATATTCTAAATAAAACCACAATCAGGCTTACCAACATAATAATCAGTGCTTTAAAGTCAATATTCGAACATGACACATGCTGTCTGTTCAATGAAACTTTCCATTGTTTTACAATGATTTGTAATAAAATTAACAAAAAATATAATAACATAATATTTTTGCAATATTATTAATGAAAGGATAAAAATATTTATTTATTTAAATAAATTTCGTTAATGTGATTGTAAGAATAGCCAACATAACAGAAAATGCTAGTTGCGTGTGCCAGTATTGTCGATTTAATATTGCAATCTTAAGAAATTAGAACTAGAACGTGAATTATAACGCAATACAGTTAAAGCTTTATTCATCCATTCCAAATGAACAAGATTAATATGTAAATTATATTAAATAGAACAATAAATAACACTCAATATAAAATCTATATTTATGTTTTAGAAGGTTCTCAACTAGTTTTTAACTTAATTATCTGTGGTCGGTGACATTTCTCCTATAATTTCCGGTAAGTCAAATTCGTCCGTCACCATACGTCATCTCAGTGCAAATTAAATTCGTTTTAATATTTTATTTCATACAATCAAATTGCACCAAGTCTTCTTGGTTTTCTCTTTTGGTTAAAAGAGAAGATGAAGGATACTTGCATGATTTGAATGAAAAAGGTCAAACACCTCGCCTTTATGTCATACGTCATCCCAGTACAGACTAGATTTGTTGTCATATTTTTCACACGATCAAATTGCACTTCTAAATCTTCTTGGTCTTTTCTTTTGATTGAACAAAAAGACGAAGTAACTTGTATGATTGTAATGAAAAAGTCGAACACTTTGCCTATCTGTCATACGTCATCTTAATACAGACTAGATTTGTTGTAATTTTTTTTTATACAATTACATTACATTTCTGTCTTCTTGGTCTTCTCTTTTGGTTAGAAGAAGGCTTGTAGGATTGTAATTAAAAAGTCAAACACTTCTAAATTTTATTCTGGTTGAAAGAGAAGGAGAAAGAAGATTTTAATGAAATGGGTGGTTCATCCACATTTATATTTAAACCTGTTCTTGTTACATCCTCTTAAACCCTCCCCATTACGTAACATGAATTATAACGTTTTAATTATAAGTTTACTCTTAATATATTTAATTTTATTAATCTGAGTATGTAATTAAAATGTAATATTAATAAAATAGTTAATATAAATGTAATGTCAAACTTTGACTGTGTGTTATTTTTGTATCATTTTCTAACAACTAGATATATGGTTATATAGCTTAATTAAGAGGATCTTCTTAAAAATATTTTTAGAGTAGAGTAATATTAAATTTTTACGTTCATCTATCATTTTTGTTCGAGGGTCAATAGGGTTTTATTAAGATAATGCTATTAACTATTTAGAACTATATTTCCACTTTTCGTCTGTGGAATTCGGCCATTAACTCGGCTGTAAAAATATAATATTAAAAATCCTATGCACCAAGCTCTTTTACAAATATTATTTTTAGAATAAAAATATAAAAAATTAACAAAAAAGGTACAACGTTTTAATGTTTAAACTAACCTAACTATATTTAAACGTATACTAAAAAAAAATCTAAAATTAATTAAAAACCGATAAAAAAAACCGTAAAAACAATAAAAAAATCTTAAAATAATATGATGTTCCAAAAATCGATTGATCAATAGTGCTTGAGTTGTTCTCATTCCTCAACCGGTTTAACCACCGGCTGCTGTGCTCCCAATAGCCTATTATAAGTTGCACTATCAATAAGTGAAAGGACAAATAATTGCTGTATTTTATTTTGTAATATCTAATCAATTATATTTATAATATAAAACATTATAAAAAATTACGTAATGGTTTAAAGTATATGTAAAATTTTATTATATATAATATGGTGGCTACACTCACGTGAATATCGCGGCGTGAACTGTGCACGCTACGTATCCTAATGTTCCAAGCTCATAAGAACTCTGAATGAATTCGAAAGTGGTCGGGAAAGTATTTTTGTGAGTATATAATAGTAATAATAGATCATGGAACAAATTTATGTGCAATAATTAAAAGCATTTATGTTAAGAATACCAATATTATACAATTATTAACTATAATGATATTATGATTGCAGTATTTTTAGAGCGTGGAGAGTAGAAAGTTTTAAAAAGTAGGCAACTTTAATAAACATACCTACATCAGGTATTTGTCTAAATTGTTATAGAAATTATTTGCGTATATATTTAACCCACAGCTGGGCTTAGGTACTTTTCCAACATTTCCTATCTTTTTATAGTTCTAAATTAATTACTAGTTAATAAAATTGAGATTATCGAAAAAGATTTTAAGTTATTTTTAAAATCGGTTTTCTATAATAAATAACAAATAATTATAATAAAATAAAAACATTAATAAACATTAAATATTCTACAGCAATAAAGCCTCAAAACCTAATAAAAATATAATTAATTATTGTATCATAAATCGTAATAAAAATACAAAAAAAGGCGATATCATTTGAATATTATAAGAACATTCCATTAGACGGTTGGTTCAGAATTCTTTAGTTCATAATTGACGGTCAATGACCCCGTTTAGTTCCCACTAAATATACCCCTCCCACTAAAATAGTGTTAAATCAATTGATATTATTACAATTGGAACGTATCTTTCGTTACTTTTTGGAGGGAGATTTTAAACAAACATGCAGCTTAAGTTTATATATATAACTAGCTGTTTCTCGCGGCTCCACTCGCGATTATATTAACATTTAGATAAACTAAAAGCAGTTGCATAATCCTAGCCTATAGCCTTCCTAATGAACCTGTCTATTATAATCAGAATTTTTCAAATACATCCCATAATTTTTAAGAGTATCGCGTTTAAACAAACAAATAAACTATTCCGTTTTATAATATTAGTATAGATGTAGGTAAGATTGATAAGCTATCTATATCAGTATTTACAGTAACGAGATAAAATTTATGGGTATATAAATAAAGAAATTACATTTATTTGTTGTATGTGTAATAAATGTTTTTATTTGTGGTCCAAGTTAATTCAATGTAAAAATATGTTAATTATAAATAAATATAGTGTAATAGTTAATTCGTTTTCTTTAAGACTATATTTTATATTTTTATGTCAAGCTTTGACAGAATAATAACCCACTGCTATATATTTTGTTTTAATTAACATTTTAATTCTTACAAGGTTTGTATATATAACAGTAAAGCTATCGTTTTTTTGGAATTAATATTTTGATCTAATTATTTTTTTAATTAATATTATTGTAAGTTCATATTATAATAAATTGTGTTAATTAATTATAATTATGTCAACGAAAACGTACGGAAGGTCCTGGCACATCTCTTGACTTGTAATAAAGGCTTGTTGACTAATTATAAATATGTCAACTAAAATGTAGTGAGTCTTGTCACATCTCTAAACAGGTAATAAAAGTTTGTTAACTAATTATAAATATGTCAACTAGAACGTACGTATAGTCCTGGTATATCCGAACATGTTTAGAGGTGAGTTACCTAAATATAAATATGTTAACTAAAATATCTAAATTTTCTACACACTGGTTATCTCTATCGATATGTCTTTCTTACGTTCTACTTTTTCACAGATATTTTGTCATTCCTACTGTTTACATTCAGTTAAGTCAAGAATATTTATATTTTATTTATATAAATAAATAGTCTAATTTTTTATTAAATGAATCTTTTAATATATCTATCAGTTCAATAATGATAATGTTAAACAACCTTGATGCAATTGATAATACTTGTTTGTCTGTGAAATAAATAATAAATAAACTATTTTATAATTGTCCGGTTTACAATATTATTTATTGTAATTTATTACATTTTTTTTTATCGTAATTTATGTTATGCTTTTAATTTGATTGTGGTGTTACAAAAATAATATAAATGATATTTTGTTTTATTTAATAAAGAAACATTAATAATGAATGTACCCACCATTCAGCTGGATATAGATGTTACATATCCTATCTGTAGTAGATCAAATAAATTCCAGACTTTAATTAAAAACGTTCCGGTTTGTAAGATATAATTAATCGAGGAAGTAAAAACAATTATAAATGTCATAAAACACTAGTTTAGTCCACAATGTCCGGTGTCGACACAAACACTCACAAAACAATAGTTTATAATAGATTAGTTCCGAATTAAGTTAGCGGGTTAGTTTTATGGACATAAGACGCACGTGCGTCGCCGGGCGCGGGAAGACTGCGTGGCGGTGGACTGTGATGGCGCGCTGCAGAGGGGCGCTGCTAGTTCCAGTAACACCCGAGCCACGCCGAGGGCGCTGCTGTCGACGAAAGCCTCTAAAGTTGGTTCTTCTTAAATTTGTAAACCGATATATGTATACTGGTTTTCCTAATGCCCTTTAGCGATCCAGGGCAAAAGCTCTCCACGACGCGATATTATTTATGAGTTATTAAGATTCTCGTGTTTATGTTTAGACATTTTTCGTATATTACAGTAGTTAATGTGTACACATAGATCTATCTATTTTCTCTTTATATAACATATATACAATTATTTGATATATATATATATATTAAACTCTAAACACGGATTCCTAAACGCGAGTTGAGATGCCGATTTTTTAAAATCGTAGATAAATAAAAACATATAAGGTTATTAAAAATTGTTATCAAATGAAATTTTAAGCAAAATTTATAAAGAGTTAACAATGTAATAACAAAGCTTTAACCCATAAATCATTTCTGGTTGTTTGTAAATAGGGGCCCCAAAATTTTTTCTCATGATTCATTTTCCTTATTAAACACTTGCTCCTGTAAATATAGGGCTGGATTTTATTTGTCAAGGGATTTTTGGTCTTATTTATAATTGCTTTGAGCTCAAATTTGCACGTAGTAAGCTGTATTTATTGCCTGTAAAATGTAATTTAATTTAAATTGTAATTATTCTTCATAGCTATTAAAATAAATTTAGAGCATTTTTTGTAATACTTTTTGAATTGCTGTTACAGAATTTTATATATAAATTATTTAAAAATACAACTTACGCAATAGAGAAATAATTTATATTTCAAGGGTTTTCACAAACATAGACATAACAAACACAAGTAATGTAGACATTAACATATAACGGACACAAGGAACACAATAAATAATCTACAATCCATAGACACATAAAACTGTCCCGTCTGGGAATCCAACACACGACCTGTGGCTCAGCAGAGCCACCAACCTCTAACCAGTAGACCTTCATTTTCAAATCATTATATATTACATTAATCAATATATCATCTGTATTGATATCTTTATTAGGCGACCATATTAATATAATCTGTACTATGTATAAAAAAGCTTTAGAGTTATATTTTACTATTTTGTTTTGTAAAATACAAAGCGTGTAAAGTAATAAAAGATTCCTTCTATATTTAGCTTGTCTGTAGTATATAGTCCCGTTAAAGTAGAGCAAATATTATTAAAACAAGAGTTCTATTTCAATTCCATTTTTCAAGTGATATTTTCTTATGTAAACTTCGTTACGTAACGCGTAACGGCTCCAGTCTGTCTGGTTTCCCTTTCTCTCAAAAATACGGGAGCGGTAGGCAGGCTCCTCTGCTCTCACTCTAACCCACAGCGCTAGACGTATTTGTGTATATAGTATGTATCGTACAGCCGTATTTTGTAGGATTGAATAATTATACTAATAATGTACATACACAAAATTCTTATCTACATATTCAAGAATTGTAACTATGAATAAAATATATTTTGTAATCAATAAAATATTTCATAATTAATAACCTTTCCTTATATTGTCATAATAATATACATAAAACTTAAGTGATAATAAAAGCTTTTCTCAAGTTAAACAATTTTAATATTAAATAGTTCAACTTAGATTAGTTTATCACTTCTATCGGACATCCCGAACATACTGTTCTTATTTATTAATAAAATGATAGAATGTTTAGTTTAATTGTTATAATAGGCCTCCATATCTACTTAATTACAATGGATCTAGTTCGCAAATTTGTTTTGAATATTGATGATTTGTGAAATATTGATCAAAATAAACAAATACACGGCTGAGTTTGTGTGGTTCTTCTCAGAGCAGAGTTCGTTTGGAACTCATCTAGTTTTAAGTTGAAGAGTTTTTACACAAGCGCGTATATTGATTAGTATGGTATCAAAATGCCTAAAAAAAAATATAAATAATTAAATACTTTATTACGATAATTAAATAATAATAACTTAAAGTATAAATAAATAATAAATAACTGTATTCCGATGATTTCTTTAAATAAATAAAAATAATAACTTTTTATGCGTAGCAACAAACACTCAATGTTCCATTCCATTCCAGTTTATAAATACGTAGTTACACAAAATCAAAGAAGTTTATGTAAAATCCGGTAATGGATTTGAATTTTCGTAAGACCTACCTGCCCTTGCATGAGGGATCTCTACAGTAAACATTTGTTTAAGCTATTCCTGTGTTTGATGAAGGGATTGCGGTGTAATATTTTAATGTCATTTTTAAATATTGTCAAATTTATTGTATTATGTTATGAAATATGCTAAATAATATTGGACCGGACATAATTAAAGAATTATTAAATAAATAAGTTCTCGCATCTATTACCGCGTATTAAAATTTATTTTTAAACTAATAATATAATAAAAAAAACTCTAATAATATAGGTAAAATAAATTAAGCGTTAAAATAGGACCTTTCAAATAAATATATAATATATTATCTCTAAAATCAATCACACAAAAGGTCGCATGTAAAATTAGCACCAATTTATTAAAATTATATAATTTTTTTATATACGTTTTGTTTAAGTCATGCGTTTTTTATTTTAATTTTAATAACTATTAAGAGTTTTTCCCACTAGTATTCAACGCACCCGAGCCTTTTATGGGAAAATTCCGATAAAATTAGAGTAAGTACAGCCGCATAATTATATATAATAATAATCATAGATCAAGAGTTAATACAAAACCATGAAGATAATATCAAAATCACCTAAAGTCAAAATGCAAAGGCTACCTTGAAAATTGTGTAAATAAAAAAAAAGAAAAAAAAGAATAGAAATTCTGTAAATTCTTACATTCGTGTAATATTACCATTATTCCTGGAATCCTAGGTTATTTTAAAGGTAGTTTGTACTACTTCTGCTTCTCGAAAATAATTAAATATTCTTTTGTTTATATATAATTATCCGGCTGTACTCACGTAAATATCCGATATATTTTCGAACTCATTCGGGGTCATTACTCGTAAGCTCGGAGCTTAGTGGAATCACGGCGTGAAGAGTTCACGTGTAAATGCGTGTAAACAGTCTTAACGTACAGCCGTAATATACTGTTATATAATTATATAACAAGAGAGTTGAAATACAAAAATTTTGATATTTATCTTGTAATATTGCATTTATCTCTTTTTATGAACATCTCTACATAAATATATCTCTACATAAAAATATGGCTTTAGTTAAGCCCACCCCTTGTACCGTTGTTGTGCAATAGATAAATAAATAAAAATAAATAAAATAAATAGATAAATGAATATATTTAATAATCGTGTTGTTTTTATTACTTTATTAATTAACAGATTCGTATAAGAAATAACACAAATAAAAATTAATTTAAATGCTAAAAATGTTATAAAACTGAAGAGTTTGTTTGGTTGAACGCGATAATCTTCGAAAGTACTGGATAGATTTGAAACATTCTTTCTGATCATGTTAGACAGTTTCTTGTGGACGCTATAGGTTACCTAGCATTACGTTACTGCTTCTCAGTACCTTAGTTATGAATAAAAAACGTAGGTGGAACGGCCTGTAAGGGTCAGTATGTATGTATATGTCAATCTTCTTATTATGTACACGATTCTTTCAAAATTTATATTTATTTAACAACATATTTAAATATAACAATAATCTCGTAAATAAAATCGTTAAGAAATTTATAATTTATTTATTTGTTAACAAAAGAAAGCAAACTTATTGAACAAAAATAAACATTATATCATCGAAAAACACACAATACCAAGCTTAAGCATAAATCCTTGAACACTCAAAATAACATAAACTTTGCTTTTTTAAACAGTATAACGTTGAAAGTTAAAACCATATGTTTGTTAAATGTTAGTATTAATTAAATTATTATTTCTTAAAAAATCCGCTACAACATTTACACCCTCAAGCTTATATATGTACTAGCTGTTACTTGCGGGTTTACCTTCGGACGAAAGATTTTATTTACTATTGAGATAATAGTAGTGTAATGATAGCTTTCCTCATGAACCCGCCTATCATAATCAGAAAGACTTGTTGAAATACATCAGGCAGTTTCTATAATTTTCCCGTTTAAACAAACTTGTCCTTAATATAATAGTATATATTTACAGACTGAAGATCTGATAACTTTTCTCTATTTTTAATCTAGGTTTTAATATAATGATTTCGTGCTTATTTCAGTATACTGTTTGCTATTATATATAATTATTAGTAAGGCGGAATTGCAGATGAGTAAAGGCCCCGAATGGATTTGAAACTAGTCGAGCAAATTTCATTAGAATTGACTACAGCCATATAATTATATGTAATAGCAATCCTGGATTAGGAAATTAAAAACTAAAAATAATATATTTAATTGATTAATCATTTAATTTGAATTTTCCTTAATAGTTTCACAGATTCCTAATATTGGGTTGGAGTTTTTCAAGGCTCAATTTTCACGCCCTTGTCTAAGATAATTTTTTTTGATGATATTTACTGCTATTTACTGATAGACTCTGGATCTTATAGATCCGTTATGTTTTAGGTAACCACCTACATCATATAGATATATAAATCAACCCGAAAAGAGCGTTGATGATAGAGAAATAAGTTCTTTATATGTAGGAGAATTTTATATATGTTTCTATTTTCTTTTGCTAAAGTAATATATATCGCAAAAAAAGAGCAGAATCTATCAGTGACTGAATCAGTCTCATTTAAGTGAAGTTGCCTAAAATGTTTCTTATAATTAACAAGACCCCTTCATTTAATTTCTTGTCTTGAACTTAATAATAAAACCAATATAAAATGTACAAGATAACAAAAAAACAAATCAAATATCCATCCTTGGGTCAAGGGTCCAGGTCAAGTACAATCAACAAATAATCAAGCACACATATGATATAATAGTTCTAAGAGAAATTAGTAGTGTATCTACATGAACGGGAGGTTTATAAACATTTATAAAATCTAATATTGATTTTAGGCCACTTTTCAATTTACTAGTAATATAAAATGTTATGTAACATATCAAAATCTAATATAATATATATTTTTTAATAATTCAATTAACTTGTCTGAACATACGTTATTTGTGTTTGTTAAACCAATCTCAAACGGTTAAAGCAACAATTAGATATCTGAAAATTGCCATATTCAGACCGTATAAAGACTAATGTTATAGGAGATTGAGAGAGAGGGAGAAAGAGAGAACTGCCGCTAATGCTGGTTCTTAGTTATATAAACCATAGTGCATCAGTGCAAATAGATTATCTCTCTTGGCTCAGCAGGCAGTGGCACCAACCACTAACCTCAAGACCAATCGACTGTCTAAACTTTCTTCTCTTGTTGTCTGTCTTCATACCAAAATGTCTAACCTACTCCTAAAAAGGAAGGAATATTTATTGAGAGACTTTTCTGCATCTTTATGCAAGCATCAATCAAAAACGGTATATCCAAATTTTGCACAGTAAAAGACATCATCTGTAGGTGGTTTTAAAAAAGAAAATTTAAATATTCGATGTCGTTGAGGAATTATTACGGAAAAACTAAAATCTCATAGACCTCAATGGGAAATATTTTTTGGGCAAAAATTTAGCTTTACAATGACATGCGCCTGCAGAATTTTTTAACAGCTTTAAGAATTAATTTTTTTAGTTTTTCTGTTGAAAAATAGTTGAAAAATAGTTGAGGAGATAATACGTCGACGTTTTGTAAATGCAACTTCGGTGCCGTTTGCACCTCGCTTCGCTCAATATGATAACACATACCGAGATTTTTCAAGTACAGCGAGTCAAAATTGAGGTCTGGTTCGTGCTCCTTGTTTATTGATTTATATCTTTTCCACTTTGAATCACTCATGTATTTATTTAACGTACGTAGTGATCACTTGAGTACGTCAAATGAAAGTGTCATTTTGGTACCATACTTATTAAAATAAGCCCTTCTGTAAGTTCCTTTCAAACTTAAAGCTATGAGGGTTCCAAACGCGCCCTGGTTTGAGAAGAACCACATAACAAACTCATCCGGGTAATTTTGTGTTAATGTAACGATTAGTAAACAATTTGTAAATATTTAGAACCCGTATAATATATTGGTTATGAAGACCTAATGGTTCAGTTAATGAATTGTAAACTCGTTCTGCAGACAAATAATTACAAGCAACCGATCACGAGCATATTTTTGTATATTAAAATGTTATGGTATAATAGCTTTATAATGAAAAGTAATATTATTATTATCCAAAAAAGCGTTATAAAGTAAAATGACGTTTCAAAATTAAATAAAATAGATTATAAACTGTATACATTTTTAAGCAAAATCTCTAAATCTTTTGATGTAGAAAAATCTGTAACAATATTTTAAATAGTTTTTTAATATCTGTTTGACTGATACGTCGTTTTACTTTTCATCTGGTCTGATCTACCATAAACTGTCAAAACTATCACAGTTAAAGAAGTTTTAAATCAATATTACAATATGACGATATTTGATAATACAGTTTTCAGAAATCGAATTTAGTCTACCACGTACTCTTAAATCTATCATTCTTTAAAAAAATGTTTATTTCAACATTACAATAATTTTAAAATTGTGTTACAAATTTTTAAAAATGAGAGCAATCACTTACAATTTAAAAAGAAACTTAATCAAAGAAATTTGAGTAAAACAATATTGTTTTATAGAATATATGAAAAAGGAATGTAAGATTGTTGTAATAATACTTTAAAAATGGCTTTACTTACTATAAAGCTTGTACTATATCTTTATAGGTAGTTTAGAAAAAATGCAATAAAAAGGGATATATAATGGGGTGAATAAAATAAATTTTATTATAATTTACTTATAGGGAAGAGGGGATATGACATGATATGTAAAATTATGCTAAGGGTATTATCCCTTGAATTTCCACAGAAAAGGTTAAAAAATATAAGTAATTGTTACTGCTGACAAAAAATTTAATCATACGAGCTTAAATATTATTAAAAATTACTAGATTTCGTAGTAAAAATGTAAATAAAAACATTTAAAAAAACATAGTTAAACTCATCACTGAAGTTACGACCTGAAAATTTTTGTAGAAAACATTAATTACAAAAAAAAAAAAATCCTTTTTTATATTTAAAGGCATTATTAATTGAGAATTATGAAGTTCACACGTTCAGGATTCAAACCTGTTACCTTCTTAAGGTTCATATCCAGGGATGTGCTGATCAGAGATATTTTAACAGATCTTCTCATCTTATATTATATGGAGATAGGTATTTTTTAAACGTGCTTGTCTTCTAAACTATGTAATGAATTTGAAAAATTCTTTCTTATTATCATAGACAGCTTCATGAAAGCTAAATCTACAGCCTTAATAAACCTGCCTATGATAATCAGATAGACATCTAGCATTACGCTATTACTCTTAGATATCCTAATAGTAAATAAAATCCTACGTCCGTGGGTATAGCCGCGAGTCACAGCTAGTCTATATGCGTTTAATATACATGTATATCAATTATAATTAATAAAAATAATAAGTAATAATATGGAATTTATAAGGATGAAACGTAATAAAGTTGTCTGATAGCAAAATTAATACCCAGGGCGTATAATTTAAGAATGTCGTTACAATTTCATAAAAATTATTACAAAAAGTTTTATTTTTATAGTCCAGGAAACATGAAAAAGGCTTATATTACTCTACATATATAATAATTACGTCATAAATAGACGTATAATATTGTTTCTATATAACCATTAAATAACTACTTAATAGGTTTAGTATCAATATTCTATTCTATAACTACAATTTATAAAATAAATATATATATTCTAAAATTTATACATATTTTTTTTTATATAAGCAAAATATCTTTAAAAATAACGTTTAAAAAAATAAAAATATTTCTCTTAAAAACAATATATGCCTGTAGAAAATTTGTTGGTGTTTTCCTCACGTAGATACTAAATCTGGTAAAATTTAATTTAATATTTGTAATAAATGCAAAAATATTTATGATAACTGTACAAATATTATTATAGTACTGTGAGGGAGTTAACTATTTTCATAAAAAAATTAAGGCAAAATATACCCATATTAATATATAGTAGAAAACAGAAAAATTTCAAAAAAAATATGCTCGAATTAATTTTTTAGGAAATTAAAAATCAAGAAATATTTTTGAAATATTTTGTTAAATATAGTTTGAAAAAAAAATATGTTGTGTAATTAAAGTATTTTTTTTTAAACTGGTCCCACACTTGAATAATCTGTGTTTGGGCTTTCACAAACAGAAATAGCGTTCTCCAAAAAACCTCAGACTCGAAACAGAAATGACTCATAAACTGTCCCGTGTGGGAATTTAACCCGCGACCTTTTTCTCAGCACTAACTACTAACCACTAAACCAATACGCTTATATAACTTACCTTATACATGTGATATATTTTGTAAGACCTGTCATGGTCTTCAGCTGTGATCTGATCCATGGTATCGCTGATTGAAGCACTGGTTCCGTACAAATGTCCATTTAGTAATCGCAAAGTATCCAATACACTGCTGAAGTTCGCATTAAAAAGTTTTATTTATTATTAAATACTGATTTTTTTTTTTATTTTGAATAAAATTTTATTCAAATTAATTTATATTAATTATTATTTTTTTAAATAATGTTAATATTATAATTAATTTTATTAAAAAAAACTAAAAAAAAAATATTTGAAATTTATTCTAACATTATACACATAAAACACATAAAAAAATAACAATAAAAATTTAAAAAAAAAATAACAAACGAAGAAAAAAACGAAATAATAAGGCGGTGATTTAAAAAAAAAATCTTAACGTTCGAAATTCAAAAAAGACGAAGACCAATCGTGTATAGTAATTACGTATTTTATGAATGACACGCGTAAGTGGTAGGTCGTCACCGTCAGGGGCGAGCGGCGAGCACGTGGCCAGCACGGGGCAGGATACACTTGCGAATCCGCGAGGGAGCACCCGCCGGAAACCGAGGTGTACCGGGGCTCCTCGAGTACAGAGAAGTGGCGGCCCGCGGCGCGTCCTCCCCGCTCACCCCGCACCCCGCACCCCACACCCGCATGCACTCTGAAGCCTCCACCGCTCTCCCCGCATTCTATGCTTGCCTTAATCGCGAATTAAGGCTCCAGTAATGTTTTCCGTCGGGCTTACAGCATAATTTGATATCATTTATAATTTTTGATATCAAATTGACCACAGATTAGAAAAATTTATATAATCTGTTCTAATATATAATTTACGTTTTAATCTACTTGGTTATCTGTCTGTTAAATTATGAATATTTTTAGTTCTAACGCTGAAATTTATATCCATTCTCTGGCTTTTAATAATGCTAATAAGAATGCCAAATAGAATTTAAAAAAGAATGTTATTGTACGTGTTCCATTTTATTAGTAATTCAATACTTCATATTGTTGATAAAAATATATAACCTCATTGCTTTAGAATATTATTAGAAATAAAACCAAAAACTATTTAAAGATTTAAAAACACAAAATGAAAATATAAATTATGTTATTAATAACGTCTAATAATTAAACTGAAATGTAATATCATTTAAACGTGCAAAACCAAATCTGTAATAATTTCACAGCGGCTTCGTATCCAGACAACAAGGAGTACACCAGACAGACTATAATTATTTGTGTTGGAACGTACTTCGACTTGTATCAATGAGCACACGTTCCCCTCGTAATCCCTCTGTCTGTCTAGATTAATACCAAATACTAATTTTACCATCTATATCTAGAAACCAATCTATTTCTATCTACAAAAACAACTTCTCTCCATATCCAATAAACTATTAATAGTTGCCAGAAATACAATAATAATACAAAGAATTTCATAAGAATATTTAAACGTTCATTGTAGTACTTTTTGAGATTGGAATAACAAATATATCTCATATTAGCATTTTTTGAGCTACAAGATTGCCTTTTGGCGTCAATATGTAATAACAATAAACATATGTTTGTGTTATTGTACACAGAACTATTTGTACCAAAATCATTTAAGAACAGTGATTCAAAATCGCGGAGTAATTGGCGGCTAAAGAGAAATTCTAAGAAATCATTTGTAATAAATTAAATATATTAAAGTCTTTACTATTAATTATGGAATTAAAATTTTAAACAGATTTATATTGAAATTTTGTTAAATATAATAATAACATTAAATAGTTATTATGTACTTTAAATGAAACGAAAAATATAAAACACTGAGGAGTTGTACCAGAAGGTAATACAACTAGATAAGTATGAAGTTTAATTATAGTTTAAGAGTTTGTTTTAAGTGAATTGTAAACTGTTTGAAACTTTGTTGTTCGTTTGTTTGTTATACAATACTTCATCCAATATTATATAACTGTATGTGTTTTTGGTTTTATGTATTGAGAAGTCTCTGGCGATAGATAGGACTGCAAAACCATCTGATATAAACAAATCCCGCTACGTAGAACAGTAGAGTTATGGCTGGCATGGCTGTGGTATGTTGGAGCGTGGTGTAGCATTCTTGCGGTACAGGTTGCTTGAGTGGGTCGTTCTATTTGTGGTGACAGAGAAGCGTGGGTGCCGCGTGTACCGAGCTGGAGTGGCAATGACCTTGACACTAAGCGAGTGGCCTTGGGTAGCACGTGGCGGCTGACACCCGCTGTCTGTTGTCGGAACGCCGCCGCCTTTCCCAGGGGAGCCTATTGTGGACATGACTGGGAAATTCTATGAGTTTATTTTTAGGTTAGAAATGAGGGGAGGCGGTAATAGTACTATGAGCTTCTAGAATAGATAGAATTTTTGTGTATTTATTGTGTTAAGTTGGAAGGAAATGTGTTTTATCTTTCATGAAATAGAACATCGATGGCCGCCATATATGTAAGAGATTAAATATATATATATATATAAACTTTTTAATAAAAAAATATAATAGATTTAATTACAACCTGAAGTTTCGAATGCTTTACTGTAAGCGTTTTCGCAGGAAGACTACGAATATAATAATTTACAATGATTTTATAATTTTTAAACAATAAAAAAAAAAAAACTAAATAAAATAGTACAACCAACTAACATCATGGTTCGACATATATTTTTAGTTTTTAGTTTAAAAATAAAATATATACTACATAAATAGATATATAAATTGGCAAGGTGTATCCATTCCTTGATATTGTGTGAATGGGTGCGATTCAGAGCGTCGGCGACGTGCGGCAGCGTGTCGAGTGCGGTCGCCGCGGGGCGGCTACGAGCGGTAGCCCCCGCCCGATACGTTTACGAGCCGACACTAACTTTAAGTGACCCCGCACTCGTGCGCCACTACTGTTTATACTCCATCTCAATGAAAACAAACTAAAGGTGTTTCGATATACAGATTATCGGTTAAATACCTTTTTTATGTACCGCTTTTTTTGACAGCTGTCAAACTTCAACTTCAAACTACAAAATTAAAAAAAAATGTAACGTCCAGTGACTCATGGACACGTGACGTCACATTGTTTTTTAAGGGTTTAGTCCTTCAAATGATAGGCAAAGGTTGTTTCATCCTACAACCTGGTCTTAAGTATTTCAATCTTTATTGAAAACGTGATGGCACATTGATCAAACGGTGACATTTAAACAAAATGGAGGAAAATAAAAAATAAGAATATATGTAATATTTTATTTTAAAATAAGTTTCAATCGCGAGAATAAAATCGTTAATGGAAATCAAATCGCATGTATGGAATATTTTGCCATTTTGACTTTGTTGTGGTCAGACTACTAGAAAAAATCGGCCAAAACCGCGGCAAATGAAAAATGTATCTAACATTTAATTTATATCACAAATATTTCAGTTTAAAATGTGTATTTGACAGTACAAAACATTAATTGAAAAAAAAAATCCATTTGGCACATTTTATGAAATTTTTTTTGGTTACATTTCAAATTAAATTCATTGTATAACTAAACATAAACAGTGGGATATCCCCAATGGCATGCAATTGGAGTATTCATTGAGTAATTCGAAGGCGAACGTGCTTATCAACTGTCAAAGAATGCGTGTTGCGGGATCTACGAGCGGCGGCTGGCGGCTGGCGTGGATTTGTAATGAATGAACGCCAACTAGTGATGCGACTCGAATCCTGTTTTTACTCGAGTGACTCGAGTCAGTTTGCCAAACTCATACTTGGTTAAAAAAAAGTACTCGCTATGCACTCGAGTTACTGCGTCAACTGTACTTCGAGATTATTTTGTCGCTTAGGTTATTGATTGTAATTATAAGTATATAAGTAACAACAATATGCAACTCGAGTGTCATTTTTTACTCGAATCACTCGAAAACTCGAATTCGAGTGATTCGAGTGAGGTAGTAAAACTGCTCGAGTGACTCTAGTCACGAAATCTTATTGGCGTTGCATCACTAACGCCAACACGCTTTTTATCGGCACTTCGAATGCTTGCAAACACCTGTAATTTGCTTTTATACTTGTCAATCACTTGATCAAACATTTTTTTTATTGAATTGTTCAATAATATTGACAATCGTTGTTTGTGTATTGATTACCTATATACTAATACTTCTACTAATACTGCTCTTAATATATATTTATATCTGAAAATTAATTATCTATCTAATTATTTGATTATATTCATATAGACATAACATATTATTTTTAATTGGAGCAAGACACTACATGATATTTTGCCACTATATACAGTTTCCAATATGAAGACCTCCGGCTACGCCTCTATCTGTGTAAACGTGATAAATTTAAAAACTAGTGAACTGATTTTTGTACGGTTTTTACGAAAACATAGTGTGAATTAATGAAAGTTTATAATTAACTTTGTTTCTTTATGTTGTTTTGTAGTTGTAGTTTTGTAATATGGTTTTATGTTGTTGACTCAAATGTGAAGATAATTATGAACATTTTGAGTAAATTACAAGGTAAAGGTAAGGTTTTTAGGAAAAAAATAATATAATCAATAATAAAATAAACTTAGAATATTAAAAGTCAAATTCTCTCTTTTCATCGTAATCCACGCCGGCGAAGTTGCTGGTGGATTCTTGAGTTGATATAAAAACAATATAACACAATATAATAATTACAAAATTGATTTTATTTCATGTTTTCGAATGTTATAATAGGTATTATTATTATTAATATTGAATCAAAGTTTTATATATAAATTAGAAATAATATATTTTATGTTAGAATATGTCCTTACACATAAAACCATGTCAAGATTATAAAATTTTAATTAAATATGAAATTTAAAATTTACTGATACGAGCAGAATTCCAACCCGCGACCTCTGGGAAACCATCCCGTCGCTCTATCAATTGAGCTACAATATTTTAACTCGTTTCGCATCCTTTTAATTTGTGAAGAATGTGCCCCTCCTTAAACGCCGGCAATGCTCTTGTGCATTCCTTAATCATGCAAGAGACCCTGGGAGATGGCGATCCCTCACCATCACATGACTCACATGGTTATCTGATCTTTTTAAATATTTTTTATATTATTTTCTTTATTTATTATTAGAAGAAAGTCTAAGTCATTTACTTTAATATATAATAAATCTTAAACTAAAGATTTATTCAAATTAAAGACTTCTTACCATTGAATTCCAAAAATATATATACTTATACTTATATAGATATGCAATACATCTATATGTTTTTTTAGCTTTATGACAATACTTCCAATATTGGATCCCAACTTCATAGCAATATATATTAATATATTGTGATCTCTCGTGGTCCATGATTACTATTACATACAATGATCTGTACTCACTTAAATATTATGAGAATTTCAACTAGTTCCAACCCATTCGTGGTCCTTATTCATAAGCTCGGAGCATGGCGGAATCAACGGCAAATTCCGATAGAATTGACATGAGTAGCACAAGGTAATTATATATAACACTACTATTATTTTTAATATATGTAAGTGATATCCAGATTTTGATTTGAATAAGTTAAGTTAATTTTATATGTCTCTGATATAAGTAAATTAATAGTTTTTTTTTTTATATTAGAATTCTTTTTTATACATTGGTCATGAAATATTTTTTTTTGTAATTACTTATTTACTTACTTATATTATAAAGCGGATAGGTCTGTTTGTTTGTAATCTTTGAAAATGTGGGAAGAATTTGAAAAATTCTTTCTGATGATAGGCAAATTCACGAGGAAGTTATAATAGTACAAATTGGGCACAGGTAGTTCTTATATATACATGTTTTGTAGAAGTAATTTAAATTTGTGTTCTAAAAGTGCAACTATTGTATAAATCATCTTGAGTCTTCATGGTGTCTTTGTAACCTTTCTATTTTGTAGCGATAAATAGAAAATACCAACATCTCCATCTTTCAGAAATTTTTTTTTCGTTTAATTTTCGTGATTCATTATTTCTTTTATATATATTTATCCAACTATACTCATGGAAATATTATTAGAATTTTCCCCAACTAGTATCGAGGCGCGGCGTGAAGGTTCACGTCGCATTTACGCTGAGCTCCGATCTCGTGAATAGGTTCGAAAGTAATCGAGATCATGACGATTGTATTCACGTAAGTATATTTCAGTAACATATTTTATTTTAGGTTTTCGAAAATAAATAAAAAATTTAAACTCTACAATATTTATTGTTTTTACAAAATGTAGGCACCTCTTTTTTAAATGCTAATTGAATCTTGAACACAAATAGACATAATTATATTTTGTTTCACTCCACTAGAAGTTAAAGACAAAGTTTTTTGATGCAAGATACCAAAGAGAAGTTCCAAAGACTGACAAGAGTCTTCACTACTTTTAATTAATTTATAATATACAACGGTTTAATTTATAATATTCATGTCATTAAATTAAATGTCAAGTTATAGTAATGACAGAATTGACAGTAAAAATCTTTCAGTCATTGTGTCATTCATTCGATCATTAAGTAAGTAGTCATTCTAGAGTATAAATCGAATGAAAAAGAACTAATAAATGGTCATAGATTTATAGAAAATACTCGAATATTAAAGAAATAATATTTACCAAGAAAATCTAATTTATTTTAAGTCATGAGGATTTATTTCTGAAAATTAAATTCTAGTCCTGAGAGCTTACTCGTTGTATATATTTAATAATTTTAGATTAATACAAGACTAGTAGGTTTCCCGCGAAACTTTGCGTTTATTCAATAGATATTTTAGGCATTTCGAAACATATGACAGGTATTTGTTTTGATTTCTTTTCATTGCAAGATGCAAGTCACCCATATTTGGCGCCAAAATTACGAAACGTGTTTTCCTTTTTTTTGTTCTCTTTATTTTTCGATACATCTTCAGCTGGAGCATGGATTTTTTAGACATCTCTGCAACATGAGACTGTTACCGATTTTTATGTGCAGCTGCCATCCTATAGTCACTGGGATAAAACTCGGCTTACTATTAATATATATAATATATTTTACCAGTTGATATAATTACCAATAATGATAAAATCTACTACTTAAAGCTTAAGAAGATCAATAGAAAATGTATATCAATTAATTTTGAAATAAAATTTACACTTTTATAGGTTTACTATTTTTTATATGGCAAGACATATTTAATAGTATTACGCCACAAAGTGCCAGTAATGATATTGTAAATAGTTCACATATTAATAAAATATTTATATTAAGAATTTAAATAATAAAGATAAAATATAAATCGTATCGCAAATTAAGCCCGAGTAAAATTAGAGAAATTTATTTATTTTTTCTTATTCGATACTCTTTAGATAAAAACCTCTTCGGTAAGCAATTTAATAATATAAAAATAAATTATAAAATGAAGTATTTATGTTAAAGGAATATTTTAAATTCATAACTTGTCGCTATACTTCTAGAGTCACGATATTACTGTGAAAAGTTATTTAAAAATTCAATATTATTTCAAAAAGTATTTTAAAAGTTGTGTAGTATTTTATCTTTCTCGGGGCTGGAAATTGTGATCTTTGCCTTGCGATTGAGTTAAATGTTATTCTGCAACGTCGAGCGCTTTCAATTTAATTATTTGGGAGCATAATAGCTACGTAAGACTTACTAGGGAACAACTTGAATATAATATCATACATTTGTATGCTTTAAGATGTCGTTAAGAGTTTATTTTAACACGTGAATACAAGACATTCACAGCCGCTGAAAGGTATTCAATCTAATACAATTTCTTTGCATGTCCCAGTAATGATATTCAAAGAAATCTAAACGCAATATAGATAATATAATAAAATAAAATTGCTATGCGAATTCGTGAGAAAATTTAAATAAATGACTTTTCTGTTTGCACATAAAAAGAAATATATTGCGGCACAATGAATGTTGGGGGGTTGGAGTGGGTTGTGGGGACAGTCGTGAGGCGGACGAGACGGTGTCGGGGAGGGGGTGGGGGCGAGGGTGCAGGGGGTGACCCACTTTAACGGGACAAGTAATATTACTTTTTACTTTTAGGTAACTATTTCACGTTTTATCGTGATAATAACATAATATATTGTATACACAAACCTTTATTTTTGCGTCTGAATATGAAATGTCTTAGTACATATTTTATATATATGTAAAAGGGGGTTAGGCTATGATAAAAGAGGTTTTTAGATTTTTTTTTTATTTTAAATTTATTTCCAAAATGTGTTTGTTTGATTTAAAGTCATAAGTCTAATCTAAACGAACGAGCTTTGTTATTGACGTAGCTCGTATAATATAAGTACAATGTTTGTATAACTCACCCCCATTCTCATATTTTGTATGGAGGGCGTTATTTGTTTGAATTAATTAGTTTTTATTACATATAAATTTAATAATTCGTATTAAATCGATATGAGAGCCTTTTTAGTATACTTACTAAATAAAACAATCTTATTTAATGAATAATGGATACTTTAGAACGAAGAATAGGGGTTTTAATTTAAATGTATAATACTAGTATATCTATCTCGCTCTCTCCAAGAATATTATAAGATTGGCGACGAGAAACAATAACGGTTTAAACTCAAGACAAGATCTAATTAATTTTTGATTTAATATCTTATCTGAGCTGTTTTTTTTATTAAACATAATATTTAACGAACATAGAGTTGAAAATTCATTCTACATTATTGACTTAATTATAATAATGAACAGGAAGTATTCGTGTATTTGATACGCGATTTTATAACTTATAGTTTAATTAATATATTGATTAAAGTTGAGGCGGATGTATGTTTTATTGTTTTTAATTATAATATACTAGCTGTTATTCCTGGTTTTATTTGCGGATCAAAGATTTTATTTAGTATTAGGATAACTAAGAAGCGTAAAGATAGATAGCCAAATCCGTCATATAGTTTCGAAGATACAAACAAACTCAGTTTAGTATTAGTATATGTTATGTCAAATGAAAGATTAATTATTATTATTAATAAAGTAAACATATGTTTTAAGAAACGAAGACGAGTTCTCGTTTATAAGCGTGATTTGGTCGTAACAACTCCACCATATTGATTTTTACGTCGCCGTGGGCCACCCCGCCCCGCGGGAAGAGTTGCACGGGGGTAATGCTAAAATGCTTGTTCCCCTATTTGAGAGTACATACTGGAGGGATGTTCAACGTGGACTCGCGCTAAACTCTGTTTTATTATATTTATTTATCAAATATATTATGAAAATATATTGATTATTATTTTTGTATTCGTTTTTTTATTTAGTTTTTCCAGTTTTGGGTTTTAAATTTTTTTAGAGTAATGTGAATTCACAGTAAACTCTGTTTTATGAGTTTTATTTATGATATATAATGTGTAAATATATTGTTTTTTTTTGCATTCTTATTTGATTTAATTGTGTTTTATATTCGATTTGTTATTTAGTTTTTTTAAATGACTTAGGTTTTAACTTGTTCTTGGAGTTGTGTTATTGTTATCTTATTGGTTTTGAGTATAACATATTTAAATATAAAACTACTTATAAAAACATTTATAAATCATACAGAAGAGTGTATATTATATTAAATATTTGATTATTATAATATGTTTTGATATGAAAATATAGTGGTACGTAGTTGTATGTCCCCGCGAGTTTGTTCAGTCCCACCCCGCACTTTTCAGTGGGCCGCCCCGAAGCACCCTTGGCTGCACCCCATGTGTTATTCTCTGCTCCGTCCCGCGCCGGGACTCTCCTTCATTTTACTCCAATTTACAACTGAAAAAATTAAATATTTTAATAATTATATATATATTATATATTTTAAATTTGGTTTATGAAACTTATTGTAACCAGTACAACCTGATCGAATCGTCCAGGTTTATTACTCCATAAATATTTTATTAAGATTTTAATAACGTTAATTTCTGTAAATCTAATTTAAAACGAAATTTGTGAAAGTTTCAAAAATTTTCATTTTTTTTATTTTCTTTATATAATTTATGAATATTCAGTATATTTTATTGTTTCATGAATATATTATTTTTTAATTTAGTTAATTGGTTATTACTCTATAAAGAGGTCTATGGTTAGGAGTTTTTGTATATGTTATTTATTATAGATTTGTTGTTATATGTTATGTATATAAAATAACAAAAACTCTAGGTTAAAAAAATAACAGACATTCTAGTTTATTACATTTGCTTAAAAAATTAATCAAATAAGATTAGTACTGAAAGATTTTCAGATGCCTAAACTTTGGATGTAAATTTCCTGAAAATTGGTGAAAATGTTAGTAGAAAAGTTTAAGATCTGAATGTTGAACTAATAAAAACTACTATAGTTGTCTAACAAGCTGAAACATGTTTGAACTACGATTTTGAATCTGAATATTTCAAAGTGTTGTATTCTTAGGTTGGTATCACTGTATACGCGATAATGATTTTTTTTTATTATGTTGGCATTTAACATGTAATAATATAGTTTCTTATTCCTGACTTATGTTTTAAGTTATTAAAGAGTTTTAAGTTGGTATTACTCTACAAGTATTATTTTTTAATTATTTTTACATTAGTACTAGAATTTAGATTTTTCATTGAAGTTTAATCTTGTTTCTTGGAGGGAAGGGTTAATTTAGAAATAGGACCTACTTTTTGTCTGAAAACTTAATTTACATAATAAATGTTTATTATATTTGAACTATGTTTGAAATGGATACATTTACTTACTTTGATAGATAGATTTCGATATATTGACTATTTAATCTCTTAACATATTTTTAATATTAAAAACTAACTCTTATTGTATATAAATAAATATAGTATGTTACTCAGACGTCATGTAGCATTCTAATAGTGTCGGTCTAGTAGTTTTTTTTAAACATTTAAATTCAAAAACTATATTATCTACACTAATATTATAAAAAAGGTGTACACGTTTTTCAAGACCAGTTCAGTGAAAAATATGTATATTAAATAATAAAATACTTTATTTAAATATAAAGAAAAACAATACTGCAATTAATTAGGTTCAAAAGCTCTTTTATATCTGTTTTTACTGAAAATATTTAACTTAGCTTTTATAATATAACTTTATTCCCTTACTAATGAAAATATATACTCAGTAGAATTAATTCTCTGTCTTGTCACTTTCTTCCTAAAGATTTATGCCAAAGGTGTGAAAGTGACAAAACAGAGAATACGCTATACAGTATACTTAGTAAAAATGTTTTCATTGTTCGTTTTAGATTAAAATTCTTTGCAAAGAAATTTACGATAATAATAAATAAGGTAGATTGAGTAAAGTTAATTTCTTTATAATCACAGTTTCCCGCAACTCCGTAGGCGTGGACTACAAGATAGCTCTTGGGTTATTGAGTTCAGAATCTGATAGAATCTGGGACTCTCCAATTCTTACGTTTGAATCATCACCGAAGTGTCGCAGATTCGATGCGGTTGTAGCCTTAAAACTCATTCTATAATGAAATACATTAAGAATCTTACTGATTTTTACTTTTTAAATCTTAAACCCATAGATTAATTAAAATCTCCAAAATATTAATATACTCAACTCACACACACGTAATTTTGAACTTATAATTTTATTATCAGAGTGATTGCGGAAAATTTTGAATACTTACAAACACGAAAGTGGGTTTTTTTCAGCTATCAGGTGAAGGTCAGAGACAAAGTTTTTATTTCAATCAGACTTATATCGCACGGTTTAAAAAGGGCTGCCCCCTGTGTGCTAAAAATTTCCTTTATGCATACATTTTACATTAAAATAATGACAATATACTGACTGACTGAAAAAACTTCACTACCATAGGATAAAAAAAATAGGGCACCAAAAAACCAATAATCTTATAATCATTTATTATATATTTTTTCATCAATTTATTTTCCTCATATATTTTTTATCAGAATTAAAAGACTAACTTTCGACCGCAACTTCGCTCGTAGTTACGATTACCATGATTTCATTCTCATTTAAAATAAACAAATATCCATAGAGTTTGTTCTTTTGTTTCATGAATCTAACTTTATAACCGTAAACATAACGACTGTCGTTTTCAATATGCTATGCTTAAAAAAATAGTTTGACGTATAAGAAAGCGGGCCCACCTGTCAAAAATGCATTGTAAGAAAATACTCCGTAAATGTCTCTGTACCAATATTAAATAGTTAAAAATTTGTAATTGTATTTGAACAGAATTTATATGTTGGAATGACTATAGACAACAAAAATGAAAAAAGGTCAAATTAATTAAAAACAAAAGAAAAAAAAGTAAAATATAAGTAAGTTTACTGTAATAAAGTATATTTGTAGTGTAGTTGTAGTAAACTCATGTTCAGAATTAGGTTTATTACTAGTACTAATTATTCTAGGATCAATAATTGTTTAGATTTTCAAGATAGTTACGCGTTTCATATTGTTTTTTTTTGTTTTTTTAACAGATTTTAGCAACTTATTAACTTCCTGGTAAGTAGAGGAAGCTATTATAATCATATATATTTTCGAAATCGGTTTTGGTCCTGAGTAATTGACTCTTAAAAGAAAATTGTGTGGGTATGTAAAGTGGTTTCGGTTCTATTTTCTTTCGTATATTTATTTATTTTTTTTATTTTTTTTTTTTTTACACTGTCTGAGTTAACGCTTGACTACATTCCACCTGATGGAAAGTGGAAATGTAGTCATAGATGGTAAGGCGCATTAACTCAGTAACCTATTCACTCTTCTCTTGAAGACACCCACATTATATTCAGATGGAAATACCGACGCAGGCAAGCTGTTCCAGTCCTTTATTTATTTACTTTATTGGGTAATCCAACAGTGCATACAAAGTTAAAAATATAAATATAATTAAAATGTACATAAAATAAAACCTAAATAGGACTACACTATTTAACAGTATTTAATGTATGAACAAAACAAAAAAAAAAACAATGTTTATTAGTTATGGGCAAAATATAATTAAAAACAAATATGAGAGGGGTAAATATGACGAAAAAATCCAAGCTAAAAGCTATACTACTGGAGCGGGTGTAAATGAGTATGTGTGGGTGAGTGTAGATGTGTGTGTCTGAGGTTATACTATTTAATTATTAGTCAGTTTCATGTATTTTCTTAAGGTAAACTGATCGACTAATTCACTGATTCACTGATTATGTGATTGACTTCATTTTGATACCAATTGATGCGTACTCACGTTACTTAGAGACAACTAATTTTCAATCGAAATTAATGGTTTTTTTAAATTTTCGTGATGGCTAAAAAAAATTTAAAACATCGCGATTTAAAAAAAATTTATAATAAAAATTTTCTTAACCAGGAAGTTAATGTGATGGGGCTCGCACCCATTACTGGTTGTTTCAATTCTAAGGCATGACCCAAAACTGACATTGATTTAGAGGAGGCAAAACAATTTTATATCTGTTCTTTTTTTAGGTACATTACTTTTCTAACATGATATTAGTTAAGTAAACGTAAGTTTTTTAAATGTTATTAATATTTCACATTAAGTATACTATGTTTTAAATTTAATTTATAATTTATTTAAAAGTATGGTTTCTTATATTGTCTTATAGCATGCTAAATATATTCAGATTTACTAAATCAAATAAGTATTTTTACTTTTTTGTTCAAAAAATACGAATGAATTACCTTATTTTGACAATTAAATTTATTAAATATTAAAGAATAATATTAATTAGTTTTTAAAAGTTGTCCAGTTCGGGCCTGGGATCATTTTTTTTTTTTGTCAGGAAATGCATTTACGCATTCCCGGCACGTGGGGGGGCGCAGCCTGTGGTATGTGGGACTCGACTGAGGTAATACCCACTAGAACCTGACAGTGGCTCCCCCCAGCACCCTCTCCGGTGCTAGCTACGGCAAAACGGTACCACGGGCCGTCAGCCTTCCTTCCCGAGGTCGCGGAGATGGTGAGAAAGGCCCGCCAGGCCCCCACCCGACGAACCTGCGACCCCAGGGGAACCGCTTAAGGTGGGGGAGCACCAGGAGGACCGCGACAGGACTTACCAGCGCCCCGGCGGCGTCCTCGTCGAGCGGGATCCGAGGTCCTCTCGCGACCCCGCTCAGCGGCCTCCTTCCGGGACATCACTGTCTCGCAGAAGAAGACCACGGCCCTCCACGCCGTATCCCCGCCGAGCATTGCCGACACAACTGCTGGCAGGGACTGCGGGCCTGGGACCAACCATAACCGGCCGGTCATATGGTGTTTTTGGAGCCAAGACCTCCGACAACTTAGGTCTAGCCGCGGTCGATCTTACTCATTTCATTCCATTCCGGGGTCAGGCAATATGTAATAGCCTCGAAATCTTCGAAGGCTGGCTGATGAAATTGAAAACTGTTCATTTCTTGCCTGTAAAGAAGATTATGATGAACTTCGCTGATGCCTTCAAATATCTTCATGTTTCAGAGGTTTCATGGGATGATTTGGGAGTAGGTTGCGGTCTCATTTACTGTGGTCATACTCATTGTGAGTTATTTGATTTGTGCAAAATTCCTCGCTGTGATGTATTGTGATCCAATAAGGGGCCAGTGTCATGTGGTTTAGAGTCGTCTATGGTCAGAATTATAGTTCGAGGCTTGAGGCCTAATCTAGCGTTGGACCTGGAATCTCTTACAACCACTCTAGATATTTGCGGGCTGACTTCCACCAAACTTCCATCGGTGTGCAAGTCATTGTAGCAAATGTTGCACTGGAAAGGGTCAGGTAGCTAGCATCGTCAGTTTCTTAGGGTAAAGTTGGACAGAAAAGCGGAAATATGATTGTCACATTCTATTATATTTTGAAGGGAGGTGAGGGTGACCAGCTCCCCTAATATTCGTATATCTTGTGAGGGTGCTCTATGGCATTGGGACTAGAGGGCTTGGAGGTGTCGATTCTTGTATCGCCTTCTCGTCATAGGATTGCAACTAATACGTCAAAGACCCGCCCGCCCGATCTCAAGCTGAGCGGTATAGGTTTAGTTCATATAATAAAAATAAAGGTTTTAGAGCTAATTTGCTATCAATATTCTGTAGGATGGATCGAACGATTACCATTACCAACGTGGCTTGTTGATTTGTTTTTTTTCCATGTAATTTCAGACAAAAACATAAGTGTAGAATAAATATATATATTATAATTTAATGAATTCATGGGAATAAACAGTTATACTAACGGTTGATATTAAAATTCTATGACTGTTATGGAGTTAAACGTGATACACGCGGAGTATGACTCCGACAGCAGAGAAATACTAGTTCAAGAACATTACAAAAATTCAACCATTTCTATAAATTATGTTATATTTTTCTTTTTATGTGACAAGAATATTTACATAAGAAATATAATAATTGTGTTGGTAATAAATCTGAACACGATTACATTGCACTGTATCAACTTATTATAAATAACAAAAAAAAAAAAAAAAAAAAAAAATGATCTCCGTATGTGTAATTTACACTTTGCAAGAACAAAACCTCATAAAGTAGCCTACTACGTATGTAATGTAATTATTATTAGAATAATTAAGTTTATATTTTTTTTAATATTCTGGCAAATCTCAAAAAGTATTTTTGAATTTTGAAGTACAATATTACATTACATGTATCATAGAACAAAATATGTTACATATAAATATTATTCATTTACTGTGTTTTTACTTAAAGCAAAGGAAATGAGAGACATACAATAATTAATATAGGAAACAAAATAAATTTCAATTACACGCAAACCACTAGACGCTAAAAAATTATACCTACACATTTCTGTTATATTTTATAAAAGTTATTATAAATAATGTCTGCATTAGAACTATTTTATTTATATATTCTTTATTTCACCGTTTTAAAGTACTCTTTAAAGTACTCTAAGTAAATGTATAAGACTCTATTGTTTTTTATGGTATTTTCAATATAGAAAAAGTATTTTATTATAAATTAAGTACATCTCGTCTACCCGCGAACACGATTACTGCAAAGTATTCGAAACGTCGGGTTAAAATAAAAAATGTAACCAAATTATACGCGAGTTTTATTTCAAATGTGTACTCGTCAAAATCTAAGAAAATACTATATATAATAATATAAATTAAGTATTCCAAGTTACAACTTCCAAGTAATTCTAATTCTAATGCGTTTGAATGTTTTTATTATATTTTGTATGGACAATATAAGTTCTCTTTAACGGTTACTTAGAAGTACTATATGATATATTATTAGCTGTCTTTGGATGAGTTATTACTCATTTCACTAAACTATTTTTATCACTTTAAAAAAATAAAGAAAGGAAGAGCAAGTGCCGTTAAAACTATAAAGTCTTAATTGTTTATTTGTCTGAGATTAGCTTGATCAAGGTTGCCTTATATGGAGACCACAACACACACGTGAACGTCCTTACATACCTGTTCGCTTTTGATGGCATTCTGTTACTACCGGTGGCATGCGAAGCGGTATGGACCGGTGCTTCCTGGGCAACAGCTTATGAGTTTTTTTCGAGGTCGCGTTAGCCGTTGGCTAATGCCCAGCTTGGCGGGAGTTGGGTATGATAGTTCGTACTCGATTCATGGTAGACTGGAGGCCGGCTCTTCTGAGTAACCCGTCTGCCATGGAGGGCTCGGAAAAGTAGAATTGAGTGTTTTTAGTTGGAGGGTCCTTTATACCGAGGTCAGCGCGAGACCACTTCAGGTACTTCTCTCATTTTGTTTGATTGAGATTAATTGATTGGATTGATAGAGTGTTTGATTCTATTTTTAGGGCTCGCTCATTTTGGGGGCTTGACTGATGGTTTTTTTAACCTGGAAAGGTAAGCCTTTGACTACAGCCCACCAGTGGGGTCCCTTCGGCTAGACTATCGTTGGCATAGCTAGACCCAGGTACAGATCCCAGTTATCTTGGTAATCGGGCTGAGTGTTCCCTGGCGCTCTGGATTTTGCTCGATTTTCCAGACGTCTGTTCTAAAGACTGGGTTTAGCTACGAGGACCTTCAGCTACGAGAGAATATCGCGTTACAACAAGCCTGCGACTAGTGAATAATTCCTGCGTGGTGGAATACCCTCTTCGTGGTGGTAACAGTCTGGTTTAGCTGGTAACCTTAAAAATTGAGCATTCTGATGCTTTAAAAATTATTGCAATATATATATACGTCATGGTAGTGCGATTTAAACTGAATCTATGTATTGAGTTTGACGCCTTCTAAATGTGTGAGTCTCTATTAATAGTCCATTAACACCTATTTAATACATTTTCTTTATAGTTGGCATTCGTATTCCATCGAGTTTCAAATCACAATCATACTCAAGAAGTTTTACTTTAAGAATTTGCCATTTAATATGGAAGCAGAATGATTTCAAATGTCTCTTTTTTCTCATGTTACCAGCTCTGTACCAAACAGACAATTACTCAAAAAATAGAGCCGTTAAAAATCTATAATATTGACCAATGATTTAAATTAATAAATAGTAATTTTGTAGATAATATTGTTTTCTATAAACTAAGAGTTTTTAGTAAAATTGTACGTTAAATCAGTAGTAAGGTATATCTTTTCGAAATCTAAATTTCTTAATACAAGTAAGTATTGTATTATTTATAATTATGCCGTCTTCGTTATGTCTCTTCTTTTTATTTTCTTACACAAAAAACAGTAACGTAATGTTGAAGTTAAATCGATAAATACGTACACATATTTTTACACCCATTCCTAAAAGTTATGCACTATTAATTTTTATAGCTGTGGACTAGAAAACTAACTTCAAAAACATGTACAAAACAGATAATTAATATCTGTGTAAATATTTTAATTTTATAACAAAAATAAAAAATATAATCTATATTTAAATTCAAAACATAAATTGTTTTGAAAGACTTCATTATGATATTATAATTAACAGAAAGTGCACTGAGCTTTGAATAAGCTAAAAGGTACTCTGCGTTTCTCTTGTGTCGTTAACCCCTGTTCTGATTTATATTAAATATATTCTTTCTTTATTTAATATTTTAGTTGCATTAAAATATTAATAGGAAGATTATTAAATTCTACCGATTTTGTTTAATAAAAAGGTTGTATACTTTTTTTAAAGTTTCTATATTTATTTTTTATAATAAAGTATTTTTACATTCTTTATTGTACAATATATAAAATATATAAAAAAATATATAAATAAAATTATCGAAAGTCAATAAAATGTTAAAATAAAGATTAATTGTCTAGCAAAAAGTGTGTATATTTTTTATTTAAAAAAATAGTTTTGATATTTGATTATTTATTTATTAATGTATAAAATAAGCTACAAAAAGCTGTATTCATGCCAAAGAATCTACCACCTAACCTCAGGATGTACAAAAGAACATTCTCAAGACATCCTAAATATATATGTTTATAAATATTTGATAAGGTGGTGGCTAGTAGGGCCACAGCATAAATATATTTATTGATAGTCAGACAACTGTCATTCAAGATTATTCATCTGCGGTTACAGGATTCAAAGTTTTACGTAAATATCTGTTACAAGCTTTTCTATATTAAATTTTTTCTGATCCTAAAGTATGTTGTAAAATAAGGTTATATAATTTATATTTGATTCTCACAAAATAAGGGTGAAAGAAAGAAAATTATTATAAAAATATATACCTTTTTTGAATATATAGCGTCTCTTGTTTATTCGATATTAATAGTAAACATATAGAAAAAATGTTTGTTTTTTCAACGTGTTAATCTTCGAAACTACAGTATAGATATAAAAAATGATGTCTGATTATGATAGACAGATTAATGACGAAGGCTATAAGATACACGGGGTCCCTCACTGTGCACGGCAAGAGGAGCTGAAAGGAGCTGCGAGGAGCTGAGAGGAGCATTGTTGCTCAATGAGTTTAACATACTCGTAAAATTACCAGAGTAAATAAAGGTTATAATTTTAAGTCTAATAAGAAGTAACGAGTGCGACTTCAAAAAATTGCACATGTTAATTCTATGGGACACTTTAACCATTTAATAAAAAACTATAATAACAAATCATTCCTCCGCGGTGAAAACGCGAGTTATTGCTAGTAGTTCATATAAGACTTGTCTTAATATATTATATCTTTTGACAGCCACAAGCATATTACAATTCTTTTATCTTTAATTTTTGTATCCGTAAAGAGATGCCATTATTGGTAGGTTAGGTTTTTCTTACATTTTCATATACCGGCTAAAAAATCTCAGTATCCATTTTCGAAAACTCGTTTCGAATACTTCTTCCATATGTTTAATATTAAATAATCACATGTTTTAAACAATTTATTGTTATTTATCAAATATATAAATATATACATATATATGTGTGTATCAATATGATTTTATAACATATATTACGTACGAAGCTTATTATTTTGGTCAAAATACATGAAATTTTGTGTATATATATAATAACAATATGCTTATAAATTTTTATTGAAGAAACAAAACAACGTATTTGCTATTTTATTATAACTGTAAGAAATGTCTACTATTAAGTATAGGTACCTAATAAAATAGGGGAGGGAGCCACCCCAAGTTCTGCGATTGAAAAGGAACGCTTTTAGTCGCTTTTTGTTTGTAATTAATGTTTTTTTTGCTTAAGTAATTCCATTTTGATCATTTTAAAACCATTTTATAATTTCATTAGAATTAATAAAGTTTTATTTAAAAAATACAATATTATTAATGCATATCCACCATCTTCCAATGTTAAGTTTAAATCGATACACTCAATATTTATTTTTTCATTTTGTCAACAGTAATCAAAAGTAAAATACAAAATGGCCTCCAGATTATGCGGGAATATTTCTTTTATTCATACGCCCAACAAATATGGATCTATAAAGGAATAACTATTCATAAATTTATTTATTGTTGATTTTATCAAAGTTATTGTATAATTTTGAGAAACATTAAAATAATTACAACAATATATTGTACTATAATAAAGAAAACAATTTTTAAACATAGCAACATTTTGATGATAAATTATTTGATAAGAATATTATACAATAATAAAAGCAGTTTTTAAGTATAACAACATTTTGTTTAAATATTTGATAGATGCAACACTTAATGTTTTTAATGCTTTTTTTATCCATCTTTCAAGTACTAATCAAATAATTGAAGAACAGTCACGAAGTATGATACTATATAATTATGTAACTATTATAATGCGCCATTTTGCTTTTGTACTATAATTAATCTGTGTGTAATCAACTTTATCCGTTTAATAAAATATAGATTATACATACTCAATTTAAAAAAATATATATATTATATCTTGTACAATCTATCTAATTAATATTTAATATAATTTTTCTTTTACATATCCAAAATAGAACATATTTTTATATTTTTTTATCCAAGTACTGTTTCAATTTGCTGAGTATTTCTATTATAAAACAGATATTTTCATAGAGATACGTTAAGGAAAATGATTATCAAAATATTTATTGTAAAATAAATTAAATAATAATATAGTATAAAATGTTACTGAAAAATCTTTATAAAATCTAAATGTTACTATAATGGGCATAAGGAAAAAAAAATGCTCTGAAAATAATAATAATAAATGTAACAATTATAAAATCTGTATAAAATCTAAATGTTATTAAATAAAGGAAAGGTTTTAAATTGTTTTTCAATGTTAATAAATTTCAAACAGATAAACCTGTACATCTCGAGCTCGGCTTAAAAAAGGAGGAACGAGACTATAGAATCCAGACGAAAAAAGTAGTCGTGCAACATTTCACAAGGCACAACGGCCGATACACGCATTGTTCAACAATATCCATCCCACAATAACCTATTATTTAGATTAATCTAATTTTGCTAATTCATACTAATATAACGGAAAAGTTTGTTTGTTTAAATTAAGCTTTATTACAGATAGATAGACAGGATTATAAGGAAGCTATAGTACTATGATTATAGGTGAATGAAACCGCAAGGCATAGCTAGTTCCTGACAAATGATTTGGTAAGCTTTTTACATAATAATTGCGTATGAAGTATGAAGTATTATATAATAATGGCGTATGAAGTGTCATAACTACAATGTCTATGTCAAAAAATATATTTGACGTTGACTTTGATATTACATCTTCAATTGTTATGTTTTACGTATAACGCCATTTCTATTATCTACAATATTATTTTTAAAATATCCGTTAAATTGAAAATAAGGTTTATTACACACTTAATAAACCAAAAGTATTAAATCACATCAAATAATAAAATATATCTAATATATCTATATGCTCTGTTATGTTTTGAAACAAATTGTTTTTTTTCTGGTCAAAGAAAAGGTCTAAAAAGGCTAAGGTTTAAATTGTTACAAACGTGAGTCCTATAGTCCCATTGGGAGGGGTCGCAAACAGGTTATGACCCCGACAAGTGACTTGCCCGAAGCGTTGGATTCAACCACAACTAAAGACCCCTGTACCCTTGACAACTGCCCTCTTACGTCTCAAAATTCTATATCACGAGCGGGGCATGGTAGGTCTTTGTAATTTGGTTGCAGCCGTTGACTCTTTCTGTCTCGAACCAGGATGAGATTAAAAATATGTGACATTCAATAGCAGGTGTTTTTTTTATAAAAACAGTTATAAAACAAACATTATTTTAACTTTAATAAAAAGGTTTAAGGAGTATGAAATAGGATTCAATTAAGGACTTTGTATATTTGGCTGTATAACTAATACCGTAACATATATATGTCAATGTTGGTAATGTCGGCCATAATGATATTAAGTCAGAGTTCTTTTTATTCTTGTATCAGCTAACAATACCGCGATTTGTTTAGGTGCTTTTTTCCACGTATAAACAAACGAATATATTTCCAATATTACCACATAATACTCCATTGTTCTTCCGTCCGTGTTGTTCCTCCATTTTCAAGTCTTGGACGCTATTAAGTGATACACATTGCTATCGAAGCGTGAACAACTTAAATGTACAAGTAATTAAATTTATAATTATACGCTTTGTTTTTACGTCATTGTGTTGAGAATATCAAGAAAAAAAAAAGAAAAGAAAGAACGAAAAGAAAAGTATAAAACATTAAAAAATATATCTCATACGTATATTTTGTACCTATAATGTATTAACGCATTAAACTTTGGTGTTTATAGATTAAAAAAAAATTATATACAGCCCAAGTAACAAAAGAGATAAGAAAGAAAGAAAAGGACAGAAAAGTAAACACAATAGAAAAAAAAACCGATCGATCGAATAATTCGACACATTAAACTTGGTTGTTTACAAAAAAAAAACGAACCCAAAATTCTACAAAAAATGTAATTCCTCCCATCCAACGGCTAATAAAATAACTTTTTGCTTGCAACCGGTGCAGGGAAACCCCATAACTATCTTAATCATATTTGTGAAGCTATTTGGAGTAAAAATTCCGACGAGGGTTCCATGTTTACTGTACACCAATCTGAGCGCGCCATCTGGTGCCCATCAACAAAAACAAACCTATGATAAACAAACTATCTCAAATAAACTTTTAAACAAAACTTGACATTATACGTTGTGTAATATCTACATCTACTTCCGTGTTCTATTTTGGATATTTTAATGTTATATATAATTATCCAGTTTTACTCACGTTATTACTATTGACATTTGTCCCACTAGGTTCAAACACATTTGAGGACAATAATAAGCTTGGAGTCTGGCGGAATCGCAGCGTGAACTCTAAATAACGCGGCGTGAACTTATGAACTTTAAATATATTTTTATATTTATATACTTCTACTAGATTTAAATTAAACTGGCTGTAACAAAAAGTGAGAGATTTTTTTTTGTTGAAATAAATAAATAATAGTCTTTTTCATGAACCTTATCATTACTAGAAGTTTTCAAATCCATTTGGTTTAAAAGATTAGATTATTTAAACAAACAAACTTTTACAATTTATTATATATAGATGTTAGTTGCTATGTTATTAAGTATTAGAATAAAGAACGAGTATTATTTAAATTTATTAATATATTTTTTGTGTCTTTAGGCCTCGTTTATTAATAAGAAACTGGTTTGTGGATTTGAAAATATATGAATAAAAATCGTTATTTAGTAAAATAACGATTTTTATCAAAATATTTTCATATACTCACGTAAGTACTATCGGACTTTGATCGGATAGTTTCGAACTTATTCGGAGTACTTAATAGCTTTGAGCATGGCGGAAATTCAGCGTGAATTGACTGGTCGGGCAAAATTCGGACAGTTTTTCGCGAATACAGCCGGATTACATATAATAATAATAATGGACCACGAAAGCTTAAATACAAATATATTTAGTAATTTTTAAATAACACTGTCGTAACCAAAAAATACGTGGGGAAAAAAACAAAGTTTGTTATAATTATAATAAAACTAAAACTATAGTAATTTTTATGTAAAAGTTAATGATATTACTAAAGGTTAAAGTGTAAAGCCACGGGTAAAAAATAGTGTGTACAAACAATAAAACCTTTTTACACGACTAAAACACGACTGATATAAAATATATATATATAATAATAGTTATATTACAATTATAAAGTACTTTAAAGAAAATTAAATAAAACCAAAGAAAGCACTAAATTCAAAATGTAATTATAATAAAAAAGTTAAAATTATAAAGATTTAATGAAAGTCTAAACAAAGCTTTATAAAAAAATAAATTAAAAAGGAAAAATATGTAAAAGTTCAATATTATCTTATATTGCTTGAACTGAAGTTTCTTTTTATTTTCTTGTTTCACGTTCTCTTTGTCTTTTTAACTTTTATATTAGATTTTATTTATTGTATTAAAATCTACGAATTAAAGTTTGTATAATGTATAAAGTATATTTCATACATTTTACTTTGCTATTATGCATTATTCTAGAAGTTTATTAAGTTTTATATAATCTTTATTTATGTGTTCTAGTGATCTAAAAATCAGAAATACAAATTTTCATATTTTAATTGTGTAGTTTTCCCTCATAACTTCTAGGGAGAATTTTGGTTCGTTCGTTCGTAGAATTTTGGAGTGTTGGTTTTTAGATCCAGTATAAAATTCCGTATCAATTGATAGATTGACAGAAATAATTTTTATGCCCCAAATACTATAACTATATAGAATATTAATTTAAAAACATATAATCAAGGTCATACTTATAACAGACAATATTAAGTCAATATAACTAATAATAAAATTATTAATATTAAATATAATCTGAGTCTGGAATTATAAACATTGTTTAGTCTCTGCGTATACAAAAATGAAAATAAAAAGCAACTAAAAATCGTAGAACCGGTCCCGGCTGTGAGATCGTCGGAGGAGTGACCTCGCTTGGCCTTGACAGCTGCGCTCACTCCGCCCGGGGAACGATTCAACCACTAATAACTACATTGAACATTGAACATATCTTGCACTATTATAACATTTAAACTGTTATTGCCAAGGAGCGCTGTCGCGCTGCTCTCGCTAGTTGTGAAAAATGGCAGCGTCGCGATAGCGCTCGAACATATCTTGCACTATTATAACATTAACTCTTGCAGTGCCAAGGAGCGCCGTCGCGCTGCTATCGCTAGCTGTGAAAAATGGCAGCGTCGCCATAGCGCCCGAAAATATCTTGCACTATTATAAAATTAACCCTTTCAGTGCCAAGGAGCGCCGTCGCGTTGCTATCGCTAGCTGTGAAAAATGGCAGCGTTGCCATAGCGCCCGAACATATTTTGCACTATTACAACATTAACCCTTTGAGTGCTAAGGAGCGCCGTCGCGCTGCTAACGCTAGTTGTGAAAAATGGCAGCGTCGCCATAGCGCCCGAACATATTTTGCACTATTACAACATTAACCCTTTGAGTGCTAAGGAGCGCCGTCGCGCTGCTAACGCTAGTTGTGAAAAATGGCAGCGTCGCCATAGCGTCCGAACATATTTTGCACTATTACAACATTAACCCTTTGAGTGCTAAGGAGCGCCGTCGCGCTGCTAACGCTAGTTGTGAAAAATGGCAGCGTCGCCATAGCGCCCGAACATATTTTGCACTATTACAACATTAACCCTTTGAGTGCTAAGGAGCGCCGTCGCGCTGCTAACGCTAGTTGTGAAAAATGGCAGCGTCGCCATAGCGCCCGAACATATTTTGCACTATTACAACATTAACCCTTTGAGTGCTAAGGAGCGCCGTCGCGCTGCTAACGCTAGTTGTGAAAAATGGCAGCGTCGCCATAGCGTCCGAACATAGTTTGCACTATTATAATATTAACCCTTTCAGTGCCAAGGAGCGTCGTTGCGCTGCTCTCGCTAGTTGTGAAAAATGCGAGCGTCGTGATAGCGCTCTTTTTTACAGTTTACTTTCTGTAATTTTCTTGTTAATAAATATGTAGTATTCATTTTCTTTGTTTTTAATATCATAGTATAAAATCTTCTGAAGAGAATGTTGAAAAAAATATGACTATTGGTATATTTTAACGGAAATGGTGTATATTTGTCTTGTGCATATAAATTATCTATGAACATGCACTCTTTTACTGTCATTTTTAGCATATATTGGTAAAATGTGTATGGCACTAAATGGGTTGAAATACAACTGACAGCACATTTGTTTAAACAAAACAATAACAAACATTTTCAACACTTGTGACATTAGTCTTTGATATAGACTATAGTGTTCTATGCTTTATGGTTTTAAGTCTTCCTGTTGCGTTGGTGATAAATTACTTCGACCCACTTTTAATGTCTTATCTTTTAGACATATAAATAAGTTTTATTTATTTTGTTACTCTACTATCTATGTTTTTTTGTACCATTCATATTTTTTAAACAGTTTAATGTTTGTAGAATAAAACAATATACTTCAAATAGATACAACGTCATATGAATGGGACAATAGAGGACGCGGGAGGCGGGACAGAGACAAGGATTGACAGTTTTATGATCACCTAAATAAAATAATTGTTAAAGGTATAAAAAATAATTATAATTATAATACAAACTGATATTAATAATAATAAACTATAATTTATTATTTCTTAAATGTATATAAGAATTCTCAAGTTAATATCATTTCTTTATCAAATGTTATGAGAAACACAAGATAGCAATTCAGATATTGTATCGGAAACGGGATAATGAGATTTTATATAAACTTTCATACATGTGAGATTTACATTGTTAGGAAGAATGTAGAATGTTTACAGTGAAATAAATATATATGTTTCTACATATAATCGGCATATAAAGTAATGACTTTTTTAATAAATAGTTCGGAATTGACATAAAAATAATATATTTTTATGTCATTTGTATTTTAGCAAAATCGATCTTAGTGATTGCTCAGATTTTGTATAAGCATTGTATTAAAAGCTTTATCCTTTTAGTGCCAAGGAGCGCCGTCGCCCTGCTCTCACTAGCGTCGCGATAGCGCTCCTGATCACAGTTTGTTTACTGTTTCTGTAATTTTCTTGTCAATAAATATGTTGTATTACATTTTTTTGTTTTTATTATTATAGTATAAAATCTTTTGAAAAGAATGTTGAGTAAATTATTACTGTATATACTGTAATATACAGTATACTGTAATATACAATATACTGTAATATACTGTAAATATTTTGGTTTACTTAGAATTACAAAATTATAATTGTTTAATTATGTATAACTTGTATAAAGTGCTGTAAAAAAAATGTACAAAAAAAATATTATGTTTAAAAGTAATGCTTCATTTTTAATGTAAGAAAAAAGTATTTTTTTGACATTTATTAAATATTATTATTATATTTATTAAATATTTAAACTAAAGAATGGAATTTATTTCAAGTTTTTAAGTATATGTCAATATGTTACAAATTAATTAATTTAACATACTAATGATTACTATATTAATAGTTATTTTTATAGTTTGCCATTTCAAATTAATAGCTGTTTTAATTAGTATACTTATGGCCTATATTTAAATAAATATTTATTTTTATATAATACTAGCTGTGCCCGCGACTTTACCCGCGTGGTGTATTGATTTAAAGTCAGTAAAAAGTTTACAAAATAGTTTTGGTTTGTTTCGTTAAAAAAGCTTTTCTTATAAATCTCTTTTAAAGTGTTGAAGTTTCGTTAAAAGGTGGAACTTTTACTAATTTTAATGAACTTTGAATGTAATAATTTCTTACCGATAGCAAATATTATCAGTGCCAATTACTTGGGAGAGGCGCGGATGAAGTGATTTTGTTAGTTTCGAAAAAACACAACAATAAGTTTTATAAACCCTGTGGCGCCATCTAGTTTTGGATAGAAACATTTCATAGGACATACGAATTTTGTGTATTTTTTATATCGTACTTTTCTTAAAATATCACAATATTATTTAGGGAAGCATTGTGATATATTTTCAAAATATCTAAATAGAATTTAATGGTAGAACTAATATTTTGTATTTTTCATTAGAAATTAGACATTTTTCTGCAAAAAGTTATTTTAAATGTTGATCAGAACATTTAAACCATACCAAATTTCATTTTGCGTTAATCGTGCACAAACATACATACAGACAGAGGCATAAAATGTAAAACAATTGGTGATTTGGTATCTAAAACAAATGAGAAAAATATATTAATTATATTATTGAGCTATTAGGGCTGAGCGAAGCATAGCTCTTACTGGTCAACAGTATGTGTCGTTACTAATGCTCCTCCTAGACGAATAATGGTAGGATGTCGAAAATTGGTAGAGTTTTCGAGGATAGAGACTTATAGGTCCTGAAGGGTTTTAGTGATGTTTATGATTATAGTTTTTTATTAAATGGTCAAAGTGTGTCCCACAGAGATAACTCGTATGCGCGAGTTCTTATTAGGTTTAAGATTACAGCCACTATTTACTGGTATCACTTTTAGAATTCTCATTCATCAATAATGCATCGCTCAGCTCCTCCTGCCGTGCACAGCGGCGAACCTAGTATTTTTTGAAAACTAAACTAAATATTTACTAAACGCACAAAAAAATCTAATGACGTTAGACAACTGTCATTGTCATAATGGCGGCTAGGGATCGTAACAAAATTCAGTTTTTATAAGTATAATATATGTACATCAGTTCCCAGGTTTGAGTCTTGTTTGTCTTAGTATGTAGTTCGATATATATAAATAAGCAAAAACTCGTTCTTAATATTTAAAAATAAATATTAAGAACGAGTTTTCTAACATATATACATATCATAACCAACTTATGAAATAACTACATCATAGCTACAGTATACATTTGTCAGAATTAAACCGGTCAGAGCTACAAAGAAATAGTTAACTGTACTTAACGACTGACTAAAAACAAACAAACTCAAAGTCAATTACATTATGTTAATTTGGAGGGAAAATAACTTTCATGTTTTGACAGATTAAAAAAAATACGTTCTGAAATTAAGAACATTTCTCATTTAATTAAATACTTCGATATTTTTTAAATAACTTTGTTATTTTATTACATTTTGTAGGAGGGGTAAAAATTAAATATTACTTCAAGGGAATTAAACCTCCCCCTCTTCGGGATATATTTCAAAAGGGTGAGTAAAATATAAAAATGATTACAGTAAATTAATGTTTGTTTTTAACTTATTTATCAAAAAAGTTTAAAATTAATCATTAGTTTTTTCATACTTTCATATTTTTAATATATATATATATATATATATATATATATATAATTCTAAATATGGTTGTCTCAATAATTTGAATTTCATAATAAAATTTTACATATATACTATTAGAGTGAAAGAGAAATATCACCTATCTCACTCACTTTTAATCCAAAGTTCCTAGAAGCAATATTATTAGATGATATCTAAAAGCATAAATTCTTCTATTTCTCATTTTAATTTCAAGAGATCATTGACCTAAATATACAAAATAGGTTATTTCCTCTAACCGTGCGTCTATCCGGATGTCTTCTTACAATATAAAGTAATATTATTGTAATATTAACTATGTAGGAAGAAAAATATTTCTTCCTTGTTATGCTTTTCATTATTATTTTTCCTATGAACTTTAACCATACTTATTAAAGTAATATTACAACAATCTTACTTTCCCTTTTCATAATGACATAAAATTATATTGTTTTACTCAATTTCTCAGGTTTTTTAGGTGTCATTAGTAGATTGAACAGAAAATATAATCTCAAAAGTAATATTGTTGTAATATTGAAATAAAACTTTTTTAAACTATCTTAGTTTTTAGAGTAGTGGACACCTAAATATACTTAATGTAAATCAAATAACTATCACATACATATCAAATAACATAATTTAAAAAAACTATCACCCATATTGGCTGTGATTTGGGGAAAACATCACCCAACCAAAAACACCCACATTCTTCAAGATGACTTAACGAAGTACAATATACAAATTATTATTTAATTCCTTTTATTTTAAAGAAAACAAAATCTATATATAAATATTATAATTGAAATGAATCTAAAAATCTAAAACAATCATTTAACGGACTAGTTGTTACTCGCGGTTTCACTCGCGGACGAAAGACTTTATTTATTATTAAGATAACTAATATTAGCGTAATACTATTCCAATCAGAAAGAATTTTCCAAAGCCATCCAATAATTTCTATAATTAACGCGTGTAAGCAAACAAACTCAGTATTATAATATACGTCTATAGATAGCCTGTATATATAATTTATAGGTCAATGTTATTATATATAATTATTTGTAATATCCTCATATAATATTTATGTATTGATGTATGTAATATCGCGGGTAGTGATTTACTACAGGTTTTGCTCGCGCAGATCTATATTCCTTGGTTCGCTTCGAGAAGACGTTATAACAGAAACTCTCATCTATGGAGAGGACTTTGTTAATATTAATATTATTATTATCTAATAATACTAACATTATTACTAACAAAAAGGTTTTTTTCGGTAAGTAATAATAATTGGCAGGTTAATAAAGAAGTTATGGGGTATTTAGCATAACTATTTATAAATATCCTAATATTATATAACATCATTGGTTTGTAGGTGGAACCGCGAGTAACAGCTAGTGTTAAATATAAAGAAAAATCATTAAATCATTCAATTATACTACTTAACTATTCTTTAATATATAACAATTAAAAAAAACTGCTATATAGGAATACAGAAATATTTAAAAATAACTAATAATATGGTTAATATAATTACTATTAAGGAATCTATTCATTTTGTTTTCTATCTCTTATTTACTAACTCACGATAGGGGATGAAATTTAGTAATAATTACCAAAATCTTCATTACATGAAAAGAAATTAAAACATAAATGTCGGTTTTCTAGTTTTTTTGAAAAACAATAAATATATACTAAGCTTAAAGGCAAAAAACAAAAATTCAAACTATATATATATATATAGCTATAGTATGTAATTCTTTATATCTATGTATATATACTAAGTTTAATACGACAACAAAAAATATAATATTAATATATCAGAAACTCCACTACTATCCTGTTCAATGTACAAAAGTAGGTTCACTCACACTAAAGAAAATCCAATTCGCCGCTGTGTACATACACACACACACAGGCGCGTTACTTGAGGGAAAAATAAAATTCCTCGCTAAGTTTATAATGGGAAAACTTTGAGAACCACTTAATTATGTTAATGTTTGAAACAAAATTTTAGAAGAGACGTTTAAACACGGCAATGACATTATAAAAAAAAAAAAAATCTATTCATATATTTACCTTTACCTCTTGTTTTTGTGGTAATTTCTTACGTTTTGTTTTTGTGAAATCGATTATCATTGGTTCATTTGTTAGAAATTTCTATTCATATATTTACCTTCACCCTCACCTTGTAATAGTATGTTACCTTTTATTTTTCTTATTCGTTTATTCGTTCCTTAGACTGAACATATTAAAATTATAAAACGAACGAAGTATGATAGTTATTATTTAGTGAATGTTTATAACTATACTAGCTATTACTCGCGGTTTTACTCGCGGAAGAACGAATTAATTTACTATATAATAACTAGGAGTAGTTGCAGTAATTGCACCTTCTTACCTTTTGTTTTGTGATAGTCGATTATCATTCATTTGATTGAATGATTGAATGATAATATTAATCAATTAAAAGAACTAAGTAGATTATTAATGTTTATAACAATACTAAATGTAACTCGCGATTTCTGCCGTCGACGAACGGCTTTATTTAATATAAGAATAATTCGGTAGTAGCCTAACGCTAGATAGCCGGATATAGGCTATCCTAATGAACCAGCTTATCAAAATCAGAAAAAATATTTGAAATGTAATCAGTAATTTCAAAGCGAAATTAAACAACCAAGTTTCCGCTTTATATTAGAATATATATACAAATATATAAGAACATAAATTAAAATATGAAAGTATTCAATGGAACCGTTAAATTAAATTTATTAAATTAATACGAAAAACTAATTAAAGTTTCGTCGATGTTTCTGAACCCGCATACTATTAGTTTTAATAGCTCTAGCACGTACTGTAAGTAATTTACTGGATTTTATAAAACTATCCCAATAATATTTGCAATAGGCTTAAATAACACAAATTATATAACCTTTCGTGATCCATGATTACTCTTATATATAATTATCCAGCTGTACTCACGTAACTACTATCGGAATTTACCCGACTGGTTACGAACTCACTCGGGGTTATTGGTGAGCTTTGGGCATAACGGAATCGCGGTGTGAAAGTTCGCGCCGCGATTCCGCCATGCTCAGAGCCTCTAGTCAGGCAAATTCTAATAGTAATTACGTGAGTACAAACGGATAATAAATTCTTTAAAATATATTTATATCTTTTTTGAAAATTTTCGGAAATCTCAATACATTATTTGTATGATCAATACATTATTTGTATGATTATTTGTATGTCTTTAAACATATATGGATTTGATTTGAGTTTTCTAAACTTTAAATAAACGTAGAATCCAACCCACGACCTCTCGTAAATCGTCTCGACGTTCTTCCAATTGAGATATCGTGTAGATATTGCTGTAGAACGATGATACAGTTTCTCGGAGGTCGCGGGTTCATATCCTGCTCGTATCAATAAATTTTTCATTTTATTATATTAAAAATGTTATTTCTTGATTTAATGACAATTAACTAAAATAAAACGATTCCATTAATATTTAATTTATTTATTTAATAAAACTTTGGTGAAGGATTTTTGATAAACTAAATCAAATAATTGACGTCGAAAAAAGGTGCTTCTATTTAGAATGTTTGTATTATGTTTGATTATAATAATTATTAATAATTTGAGAAGCAAATTACTACAAAGATAGTAGAATAAAAATACTACCTATAATGTATGTTAGAGAAAGTAGAAATCAAGAGCAAATGAAAATTACAATATAATACATATAGAATTGTATTTCAAGTTGAAGTCATTAAATTATATACCAATTTCATACAAAAATATTATAACAATAAATACAATTTATGACCAATAAAAAGAAAGTAGAGCGCTCCAAATTCAATTCCCCTAAATAGTACCGTTTCTTATATAAGAGGTTGGGAGAATGTTTTTTAAGTAAAAAAATAAATTTATAATAAAAATATAATCATAAAAAACATTCCCTCATTTTCATTTTAATGAAAATATCATTTCCTTCCAAGGAGGTATATCCAAACTTTACATTCGTCATTGCATGGGCCAACGGTCGAGGTGGGGGGTGGGGGTCGGGTGGAGAGGCGCCACCCCGCGAGCCGCGAACCCCCCCTCCCCCCCACGCGGGATCGATACGTCATTTGAGCTGGTCGCCATGGAGACCGCGAACGGAGCGGGGCGGCGCCGCCTGGGATGTTGGATGCAAAACCGCGAATAAACATATGACTTATTAGGAAGTCAATTAAAATACTAATGTAATCAATAACACAATGAACAACAAACAAATTAGCCAAAATAAATTTATTTTATACACACACACTAACAAATAAAATTTTGTTAAATCTTATCTCTCTCATAATAAAAATGTCAGAATTAATTATGTTATAATATTTCTTTCGTAACATAAATCGTAAATAAAATTGGATAGCCTGATTATGTTTATATAAATGTATACATTTTCCAATAGTATTTATCTATATATATATACATACACATACACATTCATTTACTTTTTAAAAACCTTTTTTTTATAACAAAAACAAAATGTCTGACTCGTTACTTTCACTCATGTAATTTGTATTGAACTATGAAAGATCTAATATAAATTGAATAGTCTCATTTCAATTATTTCTAACATCATTTTTAATTTAATATCCGAGCCATCCAATTATTGAGAGTGTATGAAGCTCTATAGATGTTATCTTAATTATTGAATGTATTAAATGTCGACAAAAAATTAAATAAAATTTTACTTTATAAGACTTAAGATGTTGGGATAATTCAAATGTTTTTTAGAACTTTCGAACATATTTATTTAAATTATTTTCAAAATAAGATGTATGTGAATTAATTCAAATGTGTTCTAGAATTTGTAGAACGTATTCATTTCAATTATTTTACTAAATAATTTTTAAGGTATACGTGAAATAATTTAAATGTGTTCTAGAACTTACGAATATATTTATTTGTTTTGTTTTTGTTTGTGATATAATTCAAATCTGTTCTAGAATCTTTTTAACGTATTTATATGATTTCTTTAATATGTGGAACAATTCAAATGTCTTCTAAAACTATTGAAATTACTTGAATACTTTTGTAATTTGAAAAATAAAATGTTTTTAATGATTTGACATATAAATATCGGACATGTTTGTCTGTGTTCGTGACGTCATAACGCATTATGATATTATATAAAAGGAGATATATATATTTCGTTTAAAATTCATTATAACTACAAAGTAGCCTAAACCATTGGGGAACTGGGAGGAAAATGCAATTTCCTTGTAGCAATAGCTTAACAATTCAATTGATTTGTGAGCAAAAGCACAAACATTCCTGGTTATTACAAAACGTTCGAGAGACAGAGATAGATAGAGAGAGAGATAGAGCTATCTAGTTGTAATAAAAGTTTGTACAGTATACTTGTGTTGTGTGATTGAATATAAAATATTTCGTTTATTTAGTTTTATTATAGTGTTTAGTTATATTAGATAATTGTTTAAATTTTATTTTAAATAAAAAATAATATAATAATTAATTATATTAATTGAAACGATTATTTAAAATCGTGTCAAATTTCATTTTATGAACTGAAATAAAGCCATAGAGTATAACACTTATTATAAAACAATACATCTATAATATAATAGTTTCATTTACAAATTATAAACGAGTTAAAACAAAACAGACATTAAAATGGATGCCATTCCAGTTATAATTAGTTTATAGTTCAATAAAACAAAAGCTTGGTTACTTGACCTTTAAAAACATGAATTAATAATTTTAATATTTTTATTTATCTGTGAAACCGCGGGACACAGACAGCGTGTCTCCCGCGGTTTTACTCGAATATTATCTTACTACTATACCCTTCTTTATGACCTGACTATCTTAATAACAATTTTCAAAATAATTCAGTAGTTGCAATGATTAAATAATTCGTTAGAACAAACAAAATTTTTCGATTTATTATATTCATATAGATATATGAATAAAGTAAATATATTTTCTATAGTAATTACAATTACAACAAAAAGTAAGTATAATTACATATTTTTTATGTCTACTTATTATTTATTAAAAACAACCAACAAATAGACGAACTTTCAAATGTATTTACTTATACAAACAAGAAAGTTAGCGAACAATATAAAAGTAATGGGATAGAGCGGGATGCACAATAAAATAAACATTGGTGGGAGTGAGATGAAGTTATTCAAATTGAGGGTACATAGGTAACAAATAGGTTGTTAAGAATGTATGGATACGACCTTATTATTAAATTCATTTTTTTCGTTAATTATAAAAAATATTATTGTATTGTTATATCATTTTCGATATACTCATAAATATGAAATAGGTATATATTGCTGAATAAAAAATAAATTTATTATGAATAAATGTTTTTTTTTTATAAAATCTCCTTGTATAATTTACATTAAAATTATTTACTAATACTCAATTGTACCTTTTATACTGCTATACTCTTATACTATTTTTACTGTTATACTGTTCTCGTACTCCTCTTGTTACTCTTTAATGTATATTAAAATATTAATCCAGCATGTCTATCTCCACCCATTTTTATAGATAATAGTTTTTTCGCAACAATGAGCAGACATTCAGTGCCCGATGTTATTATTGAAGAGTTATTTTTAATTCCCTTAACAGATTTTTATTTTATTCATAAGCAGGTTTAAATGAACAAAATATTTACGTTCATTATGTTTTTTAATTCAAGTGGACTTGAAACTCTATTTATGAATTCTTTATTCGAAATAAAATTACATTCGAAATTCAAATAACTGTTAATTTGCTAAATATGTCATTAATTTTCTTAACTTTGTTTTTATTTATAAGCAGGTTGAAATGAACAAAATATTTATTTTTACTATATTTTTTAATTCAAGTGGACTTGACTATTCATAAATTCTTTTGAAATTCAAATAACTGTTAAGATTGTTGAACATGTTAAGACAATTTGAATCATGGCATTTCCATGTTATGATTATTGAACAAAAAGTAGAAAAGTTGAGGAGAGCTGCAGGAGCAACTTCAAGAACAGGTATTTACACTGTTTGAATATGTAGGTTGTGCAGGTTTTAGATTATATTGTTTAGATCAAATGTTTAGAGAAAATGGAAATTAAATACAATTAATGTATTTTTTATTATTGGTAGAAAAATTTGGAGATATTTTTGTGTTTTTACCTTCGTGATCTATGATTACTATTATATGTAATTATCCCGCTGTATTCATATAAATTCTCTCGTTAAATAGGTTTTTGGAATTTAGAGTTCAAGCCGTGATTCCGCTTTGTTCTTTTTGGAATTTTGAGTTCACGCCGCGATTCCACCATGCTTCGAATTCATAAATAAGAACCCCTAACGGGTTCAAAACTAGTCGGGTTAATTCCGTTACTACTTACATGAGTACGGCCAGATAATTATTTAATCATATTATAAACAAAGTCATGTTATATTATATGAGTGTATAATGAAGATGTCAACAACACGACTTGAACCCACGACCTTTGGGAGCGCGACGATATCCCAGAGGTCCCAGAGGTCCCAGAGTTCACAGGTTAAGTCCTCCTGGATTTGATATTGTTTCCTATTAAATAAATATATCGGCCTCATTTTAGAACAATTTGAGAAGTATAAATAGTAGTAACAAATTAATATCAAATTACTGGAACTTTCTACTTAAATTATAAAAATAATATATATATATATATAATAAGAAAATAACAACCAAACAAACATACTTTTAGTGTAATAATAAGTGGTATATAAAATGGCTAAATAATAATGATTCAGTTCTATATATATTATTGTTTTAATTGCATTGCGTTAATAATTACTTTAGTGTATATTTGTTTGCGTTTGAATTATAATTTATTCATTTATAAATGATTAAATTTAAATGAAAACCAATAAAAAAGGAATAAAATGAATTTTACATTAATTTTTAAATATATTTATTACATTCAAATTATGAAGTTCTTTTATAAATATTATTTACATATTTATACAAAGAACTTAATTGATAAAATATAAATAGATCGTTTTATATATGAATAAATAGTAAGTTTTATAAGACTGGAATGAGACGCCATCCTTAGTCTCATTTGTACAACATTATCAGAGCTTTCAAGATACGCGTGTTTGTTAGTGTTTGTGTAAAATAATAGATGGCGCTGTAAGTTAAGTCATGTATTACAGGTAAATCACTTTCGAGACGTTTTTACATTTGTAGTATTTGTATATATACAGGAATTCTAAGCTCAAAATTTAAATTTAATTACAGTCTGAAGAAAAAGGTTTGTCACATTTCGAAGAATAAAATATATATTTATTATTTATTCATATATTGTATTCATTTATTTTAAAAATAATAATATAAAATAAAAAAATATAAATTTTCCATTCCTTATATAATATGTATATGTTTGTCTACACGATATTAAGGAGAAAATAAAATTTCGAAGTACGGATGAGGATTTAGGACATGATATTAGAAAAAATTATAGTTAAATAAATGATTCATCAGATGAAAGAGAGTATGAGTGAGTGCAAAATGTCTGGAGTCGAAGATTAGATATAAAATTTATGTTTAATATTAATATTATTCACTTTTTAAATATTATTTAATGGATGTACCTTACTAAAAAAATACAAAAAAATGTATGTATACAAATTTAATTTATATATACAAATTATTTATGTGCTGACTGTACACAAGAAAAAATGCAAAAACGCCTCCAAACTGATTTACTTTTATTGCAGTCAAAATTTTATTAAAGTTACCAAATTATAATTCGTTCGTTTTATGGGAGACTGGGTGAGCGTGTATCTTGGCTCCTTTTTTCACAAATATGTTGAATTGAACGTGCTCGGCAGAAAGACAACCCTAGTAAAGGATGATGCCTAAATAAGTCTTCAAGGAGTGTGTCAACACGTTTGCGCTTTGTGAAGTCTAAGTAGGTTTTTCGAGTTCACCATTTCTGATTGCTGGTGTTGGCTGAACACCGTGATCAACAGAAGAGGACTGTTAGTTTTGTGGTTATTTCTTTTGTTTTTTTATGAGTGAACAGTTGTGAGGTTAGAAAACTTAGCATCTGACAAACCGCTGAGTCCGCTTTGACCCCCTTTGATAACGTCCGTTCTAAGGACTGGGTCTGACTTGGAAGAGAGTTTAGAATTTTTCTGCTGGAAGTTTAGGTGAGGGTCTGGGGAGCCCCTCGGAATTTACCAAGCTTGGAGCCTAAGAGGGTGTTAAAAGTAAAAAAGCGAGAGATATTGAAAATGTTATAGAATTCATTTTACTATTGATATTTCTAAATTTATTTAATTATAATTTTAAGTGATTATATAAGATATAAACTAAAGACGCATCTCAATTTGTTGAGCTTTTTCTCAGTTCATGGAGTGTTGGATTCATCGTTAATTTAGTTCAAAGTTAGAACACATTTATCACGATTGCATCTCATAATAAATCTACAAAATATTGGTGTTCATAAATAAATATTGAGCATATTATTAATGAATAACCATCGACACAACAGGTCAGTAATACGACACAAATTGACACGTTACGATATGTGATTGTGTTTCAAAATCTAAACTTTTTGCAAAAAGACTTATTTTTAGTTTGTGTATGTTAAAGATACATATTGAAGTTGAGAAGTGTATCTTGAGATATCCATTGAAAAGTGTAAATTGTAAAGTATGAGATAGAAGATTACTAATCTTACCTAAAAAATTAAGTGAATCAATGAAGCTTTTTTTTATAACTTGTCTTCTCTCATTTTAGAGTATAAAATTAGTGTTTTTATGTCAGTGTATTGAGTACGAGTTGGCGTTAGCGTTAATTTCGATTTCTATGAAAGAAGGACATTGCCACCTAACTTCGCTAGATGGCGTTGTTCGTAGGTCTTGGATAACTACGTTAGCTTTTAATCGACTGAGTAGGCTGTTTTTTATTATACGGACTACCTCCCACAGGATGGGAGTCTTTATTTATATATTTCTACTCTTGCATATCAGTTCTCGCAAGCATTCTCCTCATACTTTCATTCCTCATTCCTTATTTTTCTTATAGTCATCACCATTCTTATTCTCATGGTGGGACTCCCAACTACTTTTCTATAATTTGTATTTTATTTATCTTACGATTTCAGTAAATTTTAGGGATGTTATAGGGTACAGGGTGCAATAAGTTTTTCAGGGTAGATCTTTCTCTTATTTACATAGCTTTTCTATATCTCATCTAACCTTCTCTTAACTTATCTAATCTTGCTATTTTGCTTTTCTATATCTAATATCTAGTTTCGTTATCTTCTCTTACAATCTAACTTTTTATATGTCTATTTACAAAGTTTATAGTTTACTTATTTCCTATACTATCTATGCTTATCTAAGCATTATTCAAAATACATACCAACCATAGTTTGCTAAACGGTTTTATTTCTTTTTATGACATTCTTAATAATTTTGAGCTCATATCTAAAAAATTTTTTTCATTTTCAATATCTACTATAATATCTTTTAAATTGTTCCAATCTATCTTAATACCTAGTTCTTCTTCCAGCTGCATCCGCTCATTCCAGCTAACGGAACAATCGAGGAGAACATGCATAACTATCTCTGCCTTCACTGGTTCACAAATGCAGGATGGGTTCTCTTTGCACTTGAACCCATGCAAGTACTCCGAAAACCCACCGTATCCAGTCATCATTTGGGTCGTCAGACTTGTGGCTTCGAATTTCCTGACAATACTGTACGCGGTTTTGACATCGGGTAGAAACTCTTTGGTTACCGATCCTGTGCTGCCCATCTGGTACCGCTGATTCCATTCATCAAGCGTAGCCATCCGAATGCCATACGAATGAAATCGGGCACGAGTCGTAATCGACCTTCCGCTTGGAGTATAGTGCGGCCTCCTTTGCCAGGTCGTCGGCCCTCTCATTTCCCGTCATCCCTGCGTGAGCTTTAATCCAGTGCAAGTTAATTATCTTGCACTGAAGAGGCGAAGATCTTAGGTTCTTCCTAGTCTTCACAGTCAAGGGATGACGGCAGTTTGGGTTTTTTACAGCTTGGAGAGCTGCCATAGAGTCGCTATACACTCCAAACGAAAGCCCAGCGTTCAAACTCGTCGATATCTCTGCCGTTGCCCTACAGATCGCCAGGAGCTCAGCCTGATAGACCGTGCAGAATCACGACAGCAACTTTCGGGTTTTAGTTTCCGAACCACCCTTCAACCATGTAAAGGCGGCTCCAACTTTACCCTCGATTTGACTGCCGTCTGTGAAGATCTACACGTCGAAGCTGTTGTTAGCTTTCCAGGCACTTCACCACAATATCCGTACAACCTGCAAGGGGGAGGATCCCGGATAGAGCTAGGGCTGAGCTTAGTGAAACTGTGCGGTAGGTTCGGCACAGCTTTTGCACTATTCCCCTCTGTATTGTCCCCAGTCGCTTGATGATGCTCTTTTTTGTGGCTGCGGGGCCCAGATGCTGGCAGCGTAGAGAACCACTGGCTCCACCACCGCTGTATAGATCACCCGGATCACCTCCGGGTGAAGTCTCCAGCTAATTTTTGCCGCCGTCATCAGCTGCTTGTGGATTGCGACCGCCTTCCTGCAGATGCCAGAGACATGGGTTTTATAAGTCAGACCGCTATCGACCACCACGCCCAGGATCTTGATCTCTTTACACATAACGATGACGATCCCGTCCATGCTCAGGCGTGGTGTGTCGTATTTTAGCCTTCGCGTTAATGTCATAGCCTTTGTTTTCTGAGGGGCGAATTTAAGCTTATTTACGACACCCCACGCCCGAACACGTTCGAGAGCGGCATTTGCACGTGCTTCAATCTCGGCAGCCTTTTCCCCAGGATGACGTCGTCGGCAAAGGCCTGACAATATTCGCCCATGACCTCGATTTCCTTCAGGAGGGGGTCCAGAAGCAGATTCCACAAGATTGGCCCTCCAATGGATCCCTGCACGCAGCCCTTAGTGGTTTTTCTAACGTGTTCTGCGCCAGCATAGCGCACCTTTATCATTCAGTCACTGAGATAGCTGTCAATTACCCGTTTCAAGTTTACCGGACACTCCTACTCTGCCAGTCGCACCCTGATGGGCACCAGGCGCTGTCGAAGGCACCCTCTATACCCAGAGACACTAGTGTCACAATCTCTTTATCGTTAAGTTTTGCTCTAATGTCTCTTACTAGGATGTAGAGGGCGTCCTCGGTGCTCCTTTGTGGCGTGAAACCAGACTGGCGTTGGCTTAATCTTGGCAATAGGTGATACTTGTGTCAGGTAATTAACATCTTCTCCAGAATTTTTGCAAGGACCGGTAGCAGTCCAATGGGCGTATATGACTTTGGGACTGTATAGTCTCCCCTAGCCGGTTTCCTCAATATTACAACCACTGCCCGCTTCCAGGCAATCGGAAAATAGGCCAGCTCGAGGCACTTGTTAAAAAGTTTTAGGAAGGTCTCGGGTTCTGTCTGGATTGCGCACCTTAATATTTCGACGGTAAAGCCGTCCTCTCCAGGGGCCTTCTTTAGGTTGAAGGACTCTACGGCGGACTTCATTTCAAAAGAGGTGAATGATCACCAGGCTCAGATTGGTTATACGCATTCACCACTTGTGAATTTTTCTCTAAGTTTTTGTCCAATATTAGCCCAGTTTGTCTTTTTTGTATTAAACAATGGAGTAGTGCGTTCCACCCTCAAGCCCCTAGATATTTGTAAGAGAATGTGACTGAGTAGGTTAGAAAACTTACACTAAGCACACTAATCTCAAGAACAATATTAGATAAATAAAGAAAAACAAAAATCGATTTGAAATATTTTATTTAAAACTTGCTTGCATAAGTTGTACAGGTCGCTAGATAGCTTTCTATTATCGGTAAAACTATAAAATAATATAATTGACATTTCATTTTATATTGGATTGCAATAAACCATGGACAACTTTTGGAACAATTTATCACCAGTTTAAACAAATATGTATTTCTATTGCTATAAACTTTAAAATAAATAAGGAGATATAACTACAACCTCATTGTACAGACGAAGGATGTTACGAACTAATGCAATCGCCAACTAACTGTCTGGAGTATAGCGATTGCAACAGTCTAGAAACTTTCGTACCAACCTCGATCTGGGATTCAAATATTTAATATAATCTACCAGCACTTTTATATCAAAAATTACAAAAGATTATACAATATGCCTTTTAATAAAGCTACATTGTAAATTACTTTCCAAAATTTTTTCGGCCACTTGTCTGTAAGTGCTAGTATGCATTCACGAATTAAGGAAAACAAAATGATTATGTCGTTTTCCGTAAGACGTATAATGAGAGTATCAACCAGGGCTACATTCTTCAATCGATACTTGCGTAAACATTGTAAAGGGCCATCGTTTAACTCCTAAATTATAATAGTCACTGGTCTCGAAACATGGCTTAAGTACTATACACCTAAAATACATAAATTATTACAAATTAAGTAAGGCATTTACAAAATCTGGGATTCTTAAGAAACTTTACATTTACACGATACTAGTTTGAAAGTAACATCGTATAAAAACAAAGAATTGACTAAACTATATCGGTAAAACAATTTTTGTTTTAATATGTAAAAATGGTCAAGATTTCGGCGATCAAAAATGACCCACGAAGCTTATCAAGAATTCATATATTTCATAGCTTCGTTTAGGCCAGACGTTATCTGAGTACCCATTTTCTAGGGACAGTCGTAACTTAGCTCTATTGTTTGGCACTGACTTTTGTAAAAATATAATAAATAAACTTTTAAAATGACTTGTTAAAAATGATATTTCGAAAAATAATATATAACATTTTAATCACAGTCATGGTTGATTCATCGAAACGATTTGTGTGCGTGCCATGACACCATGGAAATTAATAATAATAATAGAGTTTACTACATATGACACGAAACCTTAATCTAAATCATCGAAATTTGAGCATTATTCTTGTGCATAGACGATTACATGAAATTAATATCATTGATGTATTTTGATAATTAATTTCATGATGTTATTTTATCCTTCTTGCCTTTTCACCTCCGTCTTTTAGCAGATACCGCGGCAGCTATCATTTGCCGTAGCATTGGTTCTGGTGTGCAGGCTTTAGGGTCACATTTCATCTGGCCGTCTCCGCCACATCTGAAAAAAATATATAATATTTATATTAAATATTATATGTAAAATTAATAGGTGTTTTTAAGAATCTCGTTTGGGTTTGGGCTAACCTCTGCTTTTGCGGATGATTTTTAAATGATGATTTAAAAATTCTCATTTAAAAGTTTTAACATTATATTTTTTTTTTGATGGAAAAAAAAAGTTTTACTTGAAAACATAATACATATTAAGAGGATGAAATTATCGATTTATATAAATTAATCAACTTTACTTACGTGCAATGTAAGCATGGTCCTGATGAAGCTCGGACGACTTCTCCTACTTTATAACTGTGACCCTTAATTTGACATCCTCTTCGCTGAGCTGCACCCTTGTAGGCATGTGGTAGGAAGTGAGGTGGTAAGGTTGTTGTGGTGGTAGTAGTAGTCGTAGTTACATTCACTGTAGTGGCCATTGACACAGGACACTCATAGCGTGGACAGCAGAAACCTTGTATTGGTTCCTCATGACAGCCGTGAATAGGAGGGGGGCAGCTTTGTTGCAAACAAATAATATCACTCCTAAAGCAGAAGCAAAAGTCACATGGATCATCTCTTGGGATTTGTTGAGCTGACACGTATACTTTTCCACCATAACGACATGTTCCTGGTCCAAATGCTTGATCTTCTTCAACGTAATCTGGCTCTTGTCCGTAGCCTCCACCTCCCCCGCTTGGAGGAAAATCTGGCAAATGTTCATCTTCATGTGGTTCTTCAAGTATATCAGGCATTTCTGAAGAGCTTGGAGAGGGTGATGAGCTAAGCGGTTTCTCCTTATATTTGTCTTCAGAAGGAGGTAAATGCGTTGTTGGTTTTTCATGAAGTTTACTTGTGCTGGATGGTGATAATTCTTGCGCACTGTCGTCTTTAGAAGAACTTGAAGGCAATTCTGGTTCCGCTGAGCTTGCTTTAATATCGGCCACTGTTGTTATTTCCTTTTCTAATATTGCAGGGGATGTTGTTTGCTCTTTTTCTTCAATTGTTGGTAGGACGATAGGAGTTGTTACTCTTTCGTCTTGGATTGATGGAGAGTATTTTTTATCTTCATCTTTAATTAAATCTGAAGTAATGTTTTCAACACTTGGTGGTGTATCTGCAGCTTCCCCACTTTCAATAATTGGACTGCTTATCATTACATTAGAAGTCGTTCTTTCGTCTTCTATTTGTTTTGTTGTTGTGCGTTCATATTCATCGCTGGGCTCTGGTATATCAAGAATTTGATCACCGCGTTCCGGTTGTACCTCATCTCTTACAGTAGTACCTTCTTCAATAGGTATGTTAGAAGAGGTATCTTCTTGTATCGAATGGGTATGTTCTTCCAATAAAACTGCATAAGGTGTGGTTTCACTCTCGTTGCTTCCTTCTTCGGTCGAAGATTTACTTGGAGTTTTATGTTCTGATTCATAAGGTTTACCATCCTCTACTACCTCTAAGGTTACGGATTCCTCGGCTGATACACTTGTTTGTACATTTCGTTCTGTACTATATTGTTTAGAATCGTCTAAATATTCAGTGATAGTCTTAATTGGTGTACCATCTTTATCTGGAATAGAAGAACTGACAAAAAGTGGGACTACTGTAACTTCTTCCGATGGTTTCAATAAATCTGAGTCATCTAATTCTGGCTTAACTGTCGTATCTGAATAACTTAGAGGTTCTGTAGTAATCTTTTCCGTGACTTCAATACCTTGTTCCGGTTTAGGCGCATCAGCATCCATTTTATGAGAAGAAGATTCTTCATGGTCAGATCCGCTATCCTCCACCTTAGTTATACTTTCAGTGTCAATTCGAGAAGTACTTTGTTCCTCTGATAAAACTGGGAGTTTAGGCGTTTCTTCTTGGTCTGACTTGTTAATATATTGTTTTTCTGTAACATAAGGTTCAGAATCTTCTAATTTGGTTACAGATACCGAATCATACTGAGGAGTACTAAGATCTTCAATTACTTCCGGAGTTTTAGGAACCTCTTGTTCTAATACAGTCACGTATGGCTTTTCAGTGGTGAAAGATCCCGAATCCTCTATTTTGCTTACAACTTCGATATCAGGTTGAACGGTACTTTGTTCCTTTGGCAATTCTGGGCTTTCAGGTACTTCTTCATTGGATTTAATGTTATATTCCTTTTCAGTTGTATAAGTTTCAATATCATTAGATTTTGTTATATGTTCTATCTCGATTTGGGATGTATTTTCTTCATCAACTTTAACTGGGATCTTAGGAACTTCTTCTTGATCTGATATTGTTATGTGTTGTTGTTCTGTATCGTCTACTTTTGTTACACTTTCAATATCTACTTGATCAGATTCGGTCACGTATTGCTTTTCAGTAGTCATAGATCCAGAATATTCTTGTTTACTTACAGAATCAGTTTGAGCAGTACTTTCTTCCTCACTAGGTTCTGGGATTTTAGGCTTGTCTTCTTTATCCGAATGGGTCACATATTGTTTTTCAGTAGTATAAGGTTCAATATCGTCTAGTTTCGTTATACCTTCGGAACCGCTTTGAGATGTACTTTGTTCATCAATAAGTACAGTTACTTTGGGAATTTCTTCTTGATCTGAAGAAACGTATGTTTTTTCGGTAACCAAAGGTTCAGCATCCTGTAATTTAGTTACAGTTTCTGCATCAATGCGAGAAGTACTTTGTTCTTCAATTTGTTCTGGGAGTTTAGGAATACCTTCATCTAATTTAGTCACGTATGTCTTTTCAGTAGTGAAAGGTTGTGAGTCTTCTTTTTTGCTAACGTCTTCAGTATTAGTATGATCAATATTTTGTTCCTCAGGTAATTTTGTAATTTCTGGAACTTCATCAAATTTGGTCACATATTGCTTTTCAGTAGTGAAAGGTTCCGATTCCTCGAGTTTTGTTACACTTTCAATGTCACTTTGAGAACTACTTTGTTCGTCAACTAATACCGGTATCTTAGGAATATCTTCTTGTTCCGATTTGGTCACATATTGCTTTTCAGTAGTGAATGGTTCCGATTCCACGAGTTTAGTTCCACTTTCAATGTCACTTTGAGAACTACTTTGTTCGTCAAATAACACCGGGATCTTGGAAATATCTTCTTGTTCCGAGATGGTCACATATTGTTTTTCAGTAGTGTATGGTTCCGATTCCTCGAGTTTGGTTCCACTTTCAATGTCACTTTGAGAACTACTTTGTTCGTCAACTAACACGGGGAGCTTGGGAATTTCTTCTTGTTCCCATTTGGTCACATATTGCTTTTCAGTGGTGAAAGGTTCCGATTCCTCGAGTTTGGTAACACTTTCAATGTCACTTTGAGAACTACTTTGTTCGTCATTTATCACCGGGATCTTAGAAATATATTCATCTTCCGATTTGGTCATATATTGCTTTTCAGTAGTGAAAGGTTGCGATTCCTCGAGTTTGGTTACACTTTCAATGTCACTTTGAGAACTACTTTGTTCGTCGTCTATCACCGTGATCTTGGGAATATCTTTTTGTTCCGATATGGTTACATATTGCTTTTCAGTAGTGAAAGGTTCCGATTCCTCGAGTTTGGTTACACTTTCAACGTCACTTTGGGAACTACTTTGTTCGTCAACCAACACTGGGAGTTTGGGAATAACTTCTTGTTCCGATTTGGTCACATATTGCTTTTCAGTAGTGAAAGACTCCGATTCTCCAAATTTGGTTACACTTTCAATGTCACTTTGGGAACTGCTTTGTTCGTCAACTAACACGGGGAGCTTGGGAATATCTTCTTGTTCCCATTTGGTCACATATTGCTTTTCAGTGGTGAAAGGTTCCAATTCCTCGAGTTTGGTAACACTTTCAATGTCACTTTGAGAACTACTTTGTTCGTCATCTATCACCGGGATCTTAGAAATATATTCTTGTTCCGATTTGGTCACGTATTGCTTTTCCGTAGTGAAAGCTCCGAAATTATCTTGTTTATTTATATTTTCTATATCAGTTTGAACAGTAACTTGTTCCTCTGGAAGTTCTGACATTTCAGGTACTTCTTCTTGATCAGATTTAGAAACGTATTGTTTTTCGGTAGTGTAAGGTACATTATCTTCTTGTTCGGTAACGCTTTCAGACTCTGTGTGTGATGTACTGTCTGCAACTGGAATTTTGGAAGGCAGGGGTTGTTCTTCAACCAAATCAGTCAATTTTGTACTATCAGTTTTGCTTTCCTCTGTAGGTAAAATCAAAGTTGGTTTGCTGGTTATTAGCGATTCCGTTGTTAACGTATCTGAATCAACTTTGCTTATTGCATCTCCTTCCGAGGTATCGAGCTCTGGCAAACTTGTAGCCACAGGAGAAAGTTCTTGATGGTCGGGTAATTCTTCATGTTTAACAGGTACGAATTCCGTAGTCATTAAGTCATCTACTATATCTGTGTCTAATCTTGTAGCAGTTGTATAACTTTCGTCAGATATAGTATGAATACTTTCGATAGGCATATTTGGATGAACTGGTATGTCTTCTTGTTTGATAGGTACGGACTCTGTAGTTCTTGCATCTTCTATGTCTATATTTTGATCTTTTGGTATAGAAGCAACGGTTTCATGTTCTTGTACAGGGGTTAGTTCGTTTTCGAATTGACCTTCAGTGGTCTGTTTTGGTACTTCAACACTTGGCTTTTCATTTTCTTGTTGTATTCCTGTATTTTGCGTATCTGACTCGTAATCTGTTGGTGAAATTTCTGTAGCCTTGGTTTGCGATGGAGTTGATAATTCTACAATTTCCATATTGTTATTTTCAGTAACAGTATTGGGGAACATATCGTTATCAATATTTGATTCAGTGGACATTACTACAGATGGTTTGTTCTTGTCGGGTATTATATCATATTCCGTCTTTTTGCTAGTAGATTCTATTTCTTCAGTATCAGGGGTTAATATTTTTTCGGTTATCATTTCATCGTCTTGATTCAATAAAGGAATAGATGTTGACATGGTAACATCATTTATTTCAGAAACAGGCAATTTTGGTTTTTGGTCTATTTCATACTCATCTGAAGGACCGGTCTGTGAATGTGGTGACTCTGTTGTAAGATCATTTTCAATGATGTCTGGTTCCTCGCTGCTTTCCTCTACAGAAGATACCTGTTTTGGATATTCTTGCGATGGCATATTAACTTTTTCAGTTACACTTTCGGATATAGGAACGTCACTTATCGTAATATGACTAATTTCTTCTAAATTGTTTTCTGTTTTTTCTTCTTCTTTTGTTATATAAATGGAACTTGTTGTCAATTTTTCTTCGTCACTTGGAATACCAGTTGCGTCTTCACTTTGTGATATTATTTCTGGTAATCTTGAAGACGATGTATCTTCATTAATAATTTCCTTAGGTAATGCAGTCGTCACATCCTCTATTATTTCATTTTCTTCGATGGCCTTTTCTGGTACTTGAAGATCAGGGCTTTGTGGTTTTTCCTCGGATATTATTACGTTCGTTGTACTTTCGATAGAACTTCCTGTGTCCTGCAATACTGTACTTAATTTAAAGTCTTTAGTTGGATAATCTAGCTCAATCTCTTCTTTTGGAAGTTGCGTCGTAAACTCATCGCCTTTGGCAACATCTGAAACGTATTTAGATTCTGTTGCTGACTCATCTGATGGCGGTGTCATTTCTATTAGATTTTTGTCTGTGGCAGACGTAATCTGAATGTCACCTTCATCTCTTAGTACGGCAGCTGTGGAGGAGTCTTTTGTTGCAGAAATATGTTGTGGCGCGGTAGAGGTTGGCGAATCTAGGTGTTGATCTTGAGAACTCAGTTCACTAGCAGGTTGTGAGATTTCATTCAACGTGTATGGATGAGCAGATTCTGTGACAGTTGTATCTTTAACTAAATCTAGGTCCGTTACCTTATTATCAAGAGGTGATATAGTTTGTGAATCTTTCTCCAAATCTTCCATCTCAGTTTCTCTATTCGAAACCGTAGTCAATTCGAGTTCTGTCCTTTCAGTTATTTTATCTACTTTTGGTTGTTTTGTCTGTATTTCTTGCTCTATTTCATTTTCATCAGTATTTTTCATTTGTGATATAGTTGTTTGTTTCTCTACGTTGAGGTCGTCATCATTTAATATAGACGGCTTTCTCTCTGTGGTAGCATATTCTTGATAAACAGTTTCAGTTTCAGAATGGCCATCTTCAGATATTATTTCATCTACTTTTGTTGAAGATTCTTCCGGATGTTTACCGCCCGAGCTAGGAATAGACTCCATAAATTTATTATCGGATTCGTCTGATTTTCCTGTTGTATAAGGACCGGAGTCATCGGTACCATCAGATTTAGTTCCAACGATTTGTGGCATTTCGGTGTATGATTCTGAAGATACTGTTTCTGATGATATTGATTGCGTTTCAATCTTTTCAGGCGTTGGATTTTCAGTAACATCTGGCAAAGTTATACTCTTAACTGTGGTAAATTTGTTGTTATCCTCATTCTTATCATCTTGCAATATTTCAGTTGGTAAGTATTGGGATTGAGTGGGAATTAATTCAGAATGATCTTCATCTCCACTTCCTATTTCTATTGTGCTATCGGGTAATTCATTATTTACATTATCTTGTGTTTTTGTTGTATCTATCTTTTCATCACTGACACTTATAGCTTCGAGCTTTTCTGTCGTCATTGGAGAGTCTTCCGATTCAGCTGTTATTTTACCTTCGTTGGAAGGAATATTAGGAATTTCCATAGAAAGTATTTCTTTTTCATCATCCATTAACACGGGTGATTTAGTAATAGATTCATCTGGATTTGTTTCATAGACATTAGAGTGAATTTCAGATTTAAGGGTTGTTGTTTGACTTACGTCTTTTGTGTATCCTTCAGAAGGAATGTCTTTATTTTCTGATATAATGTCAACTCCACTTTCTGTAACTGCGTCCGATTCGCTCAAACCTAAGGAACTCGTATAAGATCCTTGATCAATAGAGGTTTCGTCAGAAGTTTTAGATTTTTCAGTCGCAATATCGGACATTACATTTAACTCGGTTGGAGATGTCTCTGATTTAGAAACGTCTTCTTGAGGCCTTGTAGGCTCTTCACTTTTCATTAAATCGGGCAGTGTTTCAATTGGTGACTGAACTTTATCTGTAGCTGTTTCTGTGCCTATGTCTGAAATCGGTTCTATGGTTATTGTTTTATCAGATGTATTTGGCACGGGTGAAGCTGTTTTTGGTACATCTAGTTCGTTTGGAATTCTTTCAGTTTCTTTTTCATTAATAACGTATTCTGTCACTGGTGCTATTGTGGGTTCGATAAGTGGTATCTTATGTTCATCGTCTATTTTACATTGTGTTCCTGAACACTCAGCATGAACATTTGTTTGGGTCTCAAATATGTCCTTTCTTCTACAAGTTTCATCTTTACATTCATCGTCTGTAGGAGAAGTATCTTTTATATTATCACATCCATTAGGATCGTTACAAATAGGTTTAATTGGTGATACAGAATGAGTTTGGTCAGAAATGTCTTTTTCTTCGGTTGGTGCCGGTTCGCCACAGTTTTCGCCATCACATGACTCTATAGGAGAAACCGAACATTCATCTCCAGAACAACTTATTGAATGTTCTGAAGGAGTTTGCTCTTCACCTTGACAACCATTAACACCGCAATCATTTTGCTTTGATCCACTTTCACAATTTCCTGAATCACAGATTTTATGTGGTTCTGAGGATGGTTGTTTTACCTCATCCAAGTTGCAATCATTGCCTTTGCATTCTTCTAAAACTACTGGTTTAGAACTTTCAGTGACAGATGTTTGGCTATGTGATTGCGGAAGGCTAGTTTCTTTCGCACTACAAATATATGTCGGACAACAAGCATCAGGTGTATCATAACTTGTTTGGCAATCATTCATATTTTCCATATACTCTGGCGGGGGACTACAAATGATTGGATCACATTTTATTATACTACTGATGCATTTACATCCTGTGTGGCAATTATTAGTACTTGGTACTGAGCTGTAATTGGTATATGTAATTCCGTTTAATAAACAATCGCCCTCTCCAGGTATTCTTCCAGGAATGTAGTCGACTTCATTATCTACAGGATTAACAGAAGTTGTTTCAGCTACTTCTTTATTACTAACAGTAATTACATCGTCTACAATATTCATTTCTTTTAGTGTTGAGGAACCGACATCGAATTGGCTTTGCTCAGTAACATTTATGTCAGAGTTTGTTATTTCACTGCTATTTTCTATTTTATTAGTTTCAGGTTTCTCATCGATTGAATAATCTTTTTCAGTAATACTAGGTATGATTGATGCTTCAGTTGTAGAAATGTCATAAGGTACTACATTTTCTGTGGAGCCAAGTATAATTTCTGGTTCTTTTTGTATTAATATACTAGATTCTGTAACTGGATATGCATCTCCAAATGTTGATTGCTCGGGTAATGAGGTGTCCTTTTCTTTTGGAATCTCTGTTTGCAAAATTTCTTCTCCTTCATTAGATGTTACACCACCTGACGCTATAACTTCATCACCCATAGTTTCTTTAGATTCAGTACTTGCTACTAAAATTGATTCTGTTGATCGTGTAAATGAATCTTCTTCATATGTCACTGAAGGTTCTTTTTCTAAAATTTTGTCAGTTATTGTATTGAGATCTTTATTTGCTTCTGTAGCCTGACTAGATAAAACCTCCTTTTCCGTAGTAACCAATAATAATTCATCTGTTATTTCAGGTGAAACCTTTGTAGGCATTTCCGTTTCAGATAATTCACCACTACCTTCAATGTCATGTTCAAATGGACCCTTTTCGGTAAATGGTTCGTCTGGTTCATTTCTATAACCACTGCCTTCAACTCCATGTCTTCTTGGTGGCGCCGAAGTGGATTCTATGTTTTCTGTTATTAGTTCTAAGCTTGGCTCGTCACCTTCACATATATATGTATCTGGACAACATTGACCTTGTCGCGGAGGTAGTGATGTACAGTTTTTGCCTTCATTTTCCATTGGAGTTCCACATTCTTGTACCACACATACAATATCTCCTTTCATACAATAACAATGCTCACAAGCCTTATCAGTTTTAATTGAAGCTCCGTCTGGGAATATTTGCTCATCATGTATACAATCCTGTGTCATTTGTGTAACTGGCATCATTGTTGTAGTTGTTAACAAGAAACCTTGAGTTGGACGAACTGTCGTAGTCATGTCATCTAAAAGAGGTATTTCATCTTCTGGATGATCTGAAAAAAAAAATATTATACACAATTTAACAAATACATCAACGTATTAGAATTATAAAAAATATATATTTACCACAAGAGTATCGAACTGGGCAGCATACATCCTTATGATATATTGGAGTACATCCATCAACGTGAAGTGTACATTCTTGCATAACACAAGTCGTCATATTTCTGATGCAGTAGCAATGTTCACATGGTTTATTTGGTGATGATGGAACTTTAGAACCTTCCGGGAAGTATTTGTTATTTATGCTGCAACCGTATTTGTCTAATCTCCCCACTCCAGTTGGTCCATATTCAGCAGGAGACGAAGTCGAAGTGGACGTGAGTAGGTCAACTGGAACTGAATTAAAATAAATTACAACATTGTTTTTTTAGATTTTGCTTACATGGTTTTTGTTGGTCATTTATGGTGAAGCATTTAATCTAAAAGTTTTAATTAATATGATATTCTTTTGAAGAATTATTTATGATTGAAAAACAAGTATTTAAATTTTAGTGATCCATGATTACTATTATATACTTATCCAAACTCACTACTTACTCACGTAAATCCTATCAAAATTTGCCCAACTAGTTTCGAACCCATTTGAGGTCCCTATTTATGAGCTCTGACCATGGAAGAATAGCATTATCAGTTGACATAATATTTATGTGAGTACGGCCGTATAATTATATATAATAAAACACAAGTATATCAGTCTATAATATATTAATACTGACCATCAGGGCAGGTCACGATGGGACAGCACTGATCAGCTCGTTTCTCCACAGTACAATCCTGACCAATAGCTTTAGTGAACGGGCACACTCTAAGGTAACACATCAACATTTTATTATGACATGTGCAGTTGAGACAGGGTTCGTTTGTCATGATTCGATCGCCTTCGCCATAGTGCTGGAAATTGTAATAACAGCCTTCTGCTGGTCCTGCAAATTTTGAACATTTAGAAAATTAATTAATTTTATTTATTAAAATATAGATATTTAGAATTATTATTAAAATATAAATATAGATATTTAGATATTTAATTAGTGTACATACTGATGTAACTGTTGTGGTAAGAAAAAAAACATTTTGAGCGTTGTAATAGGGTTAGCTACACTCATTTAGATAACAAAATACTGCCATGAATTTAACGTTCAAAACTAAAAAATAAATATCTATGAAGTAAACTAATGTTACAACTAAAAGCTTTAAATAAACAAATAAATTATTTACCGTCATGTATATCTAGCGCTGTGGGGTTGCTAGCTGTCGGTGCTGAAACAAATATATATTTAGTAAACAGAAAACATACACATACTGTTGGTACTAATAACTTTACATGTCATAACAGTAATATTTAGTTATTTGCAAATATTTTGAAATAACTCACTAACAAAAGTTTTAACTGAATTGGAATAATCTGTAAAACAACGTATGTATATAATATATATAATTCCACTTTAGAATAATATACTAGAGAATGTAGAAGAAATTAAAATATATATATAAATGTCTTTGTTCAGATAGAATGTGATTTGATTAACTGCAAACCAAATATTCAATCTTTTATATGGTTTTATAACTTCTCTCGTCTCGTCTTTAAATGGAATCACTATAGCAACAGACACGATTCTGAATAGGCAATCAAAGGTCAAACCAATATAATTGAATTAAACTTTAATTAAATAATTCAAATTCATTTATAGAATAATTATTATAAAAAACTTAGCATTTTCAAATCAAATCTAGTCTATTATAATAATAATTATAAAAGAATTTTAATTACATAAATCACCATAAAAGGTATAATTGATGTTAGCCTATTAAATATATATACAGATGGTATTGCAATACGAATATAATGAAAGGAGCATGTTCTAAGAATATTTTACTGCTGGTTTATGGTATACTGCGTTACAAATTGACAGGATATTAGCTGCAAATCATTGGGACCGGCCATCGTCAGTCGTTTTACATATCCGTTTTAGTGCGTGTAATTACTAAGAGCTTAATTAAAGTAACGGGCCTTGTCATTAACTTCGTAACCACAGAGTTAATTTGATTCTACAAGTCATAACATAGGAAAATGTTATGTTTGAAATAATAATATTATTTATAACACATCCTTAGAGATCTTAAAAAAGAATTGTAACAAAAAACAAATAAGAGAAAAATAAATTTCTTTTGTAATGTTTTTTGTCTCACATAAGAAATTTAGATATAGAAAATATATTTAAAATCACAAAGTGCACGGGCATTTGGTGTGTTAATTAATCGTTAAAAAAATATAAAAATACTAAAGATGACATATTTATAGCTAAGTTAAGCTTAATTAAGCTTAATTTTAGAATGCTAAATTTATCAAAGCGAGTGACATAGTAGTTCAATTAATAGAGCGACGAAACGGTCTCCCAGAGGTTGCGAGTTCGAGTCTTGCTCATAGTAATAAATTTTTCGTTGTACATTTAATTAAACATTCAATTTTCGCTGCATATCTTAATGGTGCACCGTTATTGGTAAACTATTCAAATCTTATAACAATAATACATAATATTAGATATAACGGCTGCTAATTGGCAGTTAAAAGAAAACTATATTTTACTGCATATTATTTTCTGTGTATAATTCTTTGTTTGGGTGCGTTCACGTCTGGGGTCCGTTAGGGCGCTGTGGACATCACTCGTCTCGCCATTGGCTCTCAATTGCTCTCGGAAAGCTCAACCACGTAACGGTCTACAGGAATGCAGTCGTTTTCAAGTTTTCGCTCATAATAAAAAATATTTTAAATTTCTTTGTATCGATTATAAGATTCTTATTTATATAGTGAAGTCGTGAAACTTATCGTTCATTCAACCAATATTTTAATATTTTAATTTTGTAGTTCGAGGGAAAATTTTGGCTCGTCATCATGCTGTTGGTTTTTAGATTCAGTATAAAATCCGTATCAATTGATATATAGAAATTATTTATTCCCTAAATACTATAACTATATAGAATCGACAATTCAAGATCAAAACTGTATTTTAATAAATTAATTTAAATTTACGATGTAATTTATTTAAATATTATTATTTAGTAACAAACCATTTACATATGAATGTTAAAAATAGTTCTGCACGAATAAAAATGTACTTATGCAAAGTCGTGAGCTTAGAAACGAGTCGAAATGAGGTAGCTATATGAATTCAAAATTTTGCATTTCATCAATATGGATTGGTTTTCAATGAATGAATGTGGTCGCCATGTTTGATTAAGTTCACACGGCACTGTACACCTAAACATTGTAGACCGCATTTCAATACTTCCTATGTAATATAAATTGAGATTTCTTTGAACTAACCGTGCAGAGGTTACTAAATCTAACGGACCATTGCACTTTCTTAACAGTTAGAACACCCAGTCAATTAGGCGCTATTGTTTACTGAATTTCATTGTAAAAATGTTATTTATTGTAACAAATTAATTTACACAAAATCTATGTAAATGTCTAATTTATATTCAGTTGAAGCTGATGCTGCGCAGGCGCAGGCGCCGCTGTATATCGCACGAAAATCTCAAGAATAGCTAGACTCGTTCTAGGTCACGAGACAACACAACGGTTCTACCTGTTTCACCGACAATTTAATTTTGAATATTAAACCAAATAAATAAGGATAATTATAAGTTTCACCGGTTCATTAATTTAATGTATTTTGCTTTTAACGAATTTAATCAGATTTATTTAATTAATGGTGGTTATAAAGTTCCGTTAACATGCAGCTGATAACCGGCTTGAAGTTTGAGATGAGCTTTGATGGGATTATGTTTATTGATATATTTTATGTGCTCAAAATTATATATTATTTTAAATTCATCTGGTATTTTGATATTTATGCGTTTATAATTATTTATAATATATGATAATAATATATCTATACCTATATTTTAAAGTTGAAAAGTTTGTTTGAACGAGCTAAACTTCGAAACTTTGTGATGGAGTTGTCCTGAGTTATCCTAATTATGATAAAGGGAACATGAAGAAGGCTGGCTATAAAAGTAGGATTATTTGTGAGTAAAACCGCGGTGTATACATAGTATAGTGTCATATATGTGAGTTTCTTTACCTGCTGAAGAGCACGCGAAGCACGCGGCCAGCACGAACAGCGCCGCCGCCGCGCGCCGTCTATCCATTTGACGTCTGTCTGTAACAAAAGAAAAAATATATTACAACCATTTTGAATCCTTGATATCTATAATATATTACTATTATGTTTCTGAATGGTATCCGAGATTTGAGTAATTTATTATATATTTAACTGTAGTTTTCGAAAAGGATTCTTTTGTGACTCAAAGCAATAATTTTAGAGATAAACTTTAAATCAAATGACATAAGACATTATTAAAAACAGTTACAAACGAAAATAATGTTTGATATTTCTCTTTTAATTTTTTAATAAAATATCTGTTTCAAAGACAAATAAATTATGGGGAAAGATCATAGAAAGGTTACGTTTTATATATATTTTTAAAATCTAGGGATTGGTCTATAGATAAATATTTCCCGTTATATTTATAGCTTTATATTCAAATGGTTATTAGTTATGAGGCACTATATCGAGATTATAGCTATTACGAGTCGTAAGTTAAGATTATCGAAGATACAGCATCAGATCATTGCTTTCTTATTTCATTTTGTTAACATTATTTATGTTTTTAGTGAAAATATTATGACAAATATTATTTTAAAATAATGATAATATCGCGATACATGTAAGCGATAACGATACACATTGTAAATACAGTAAACCTTTATAATAAAAATATAAAATTCTCAAGTAGAAACTTTATTATAAATATAAAATTATGAAACCATACAATATCATACGAGCGAACGAAAGAACGATAAAGAAAGATATCAAAAGCTTTTAAAATCATTCCAAACAGGACACAGTGAGAAGTGAACTTATTAAGCTCCCTAGAGACTTAAAAAATAAAATGTGTTTTGTGCGAAGTTTAAGTGGGCGAAGTTTAGTTGTTTTAATAAGGGTAATAGGTACATTACACGGGTCCTTTAGGAATACTCTAGGAGTTGTTAAGTGTTCTTCGTTGGCAGAGTTTATGGTTAGAAGTAATAAATAGACGGGAGGCTGGGGCGAGTTCGGGAGTGTGTCGCAACACAAGCACGCTCGAGTGGAGGGAACAGGAGGGTTACTTGTGTATATGTGTGCGTGATGAGCACACATACCAATCATATGAACACCGGATATAAGCATTGATCTTTATTACTAAAACGCTTACATTACTCATATATTACAAATAAGGTTAAGTAAAAAAGAAAACGCTGTTTCATTATGGCATTAATGTCAATCATTATTACGCATATTCTTTATAAGTATGTGTTATTGTATTTTAATACCAATTGTTGCAATAAGGATAATATAATGTGAATAGCTTGAATTATTTATAAAAAAAACATATGTTAATTATATATAATAGCGAAGTGTCCTATTAATTTTGAATTAAATATAATTATCAGATTGTACTCACGTAATTACTATCAGGATTTGCCCGACTAGTTTCGAACATATTCGGGATTCTTATTCATGAGCTCCGAGTCGTAATCGCGGCTTGAACAGTCGCGTGCTATTCGGGCAAACTCCGATAGTTTATACATGAGTTACGGATAATTAAATTTAATAGTAATCATGGACCACGAAAGTTTACAAAAATATTGACTTAGATTTATTTCTTAGGCTCATAGAATCATAAAGTACGATAAGCATCTCAAATACATGTTATAGACGATTGCAGTTACTCTTTAACTTGTATTTATGGCTTGTACAATAACTACGGGGCAAATTATTTTACTCCTGCTAAGTATAACCCGAGTTAGCGTGGGAACGCGTCATAAGCTTGGGTTTTGCACACATAAACATTCTATACCTTTCATAAGGAAACGTTCTTTACATATCGTTTTAAAATTTCACCTACAAACGCTTGGATGGAACAAAAGCTTTGTTTTTTTAAGACTTGCTAGTTTATTTGTTTGTTCCTGTGTTTATTTTTGTTCGTTCCAATTCGAATTTTGAATTTTTCGATTTGGAAATCAAATTTACGAACATAATTGATTTTGTTTTTAATATAAATTCTTGATGTTTACTTCTTTGTTGTTGTTTGTTTGTAATGTCAATTCGAATTTTGAAATTTTCTATTTGGAAATCAGATTAAATTAAGGAAAATTCACAAGTTAACTCAATTTAGGAGTATCTTAGATAAATAGAACGCCATTCTATTCACAGATAGGGGGTCCCTCCGTCTAGACACTCGCAAGTCACGGGAGGGTGAGGGCGAGGATTCAACACTATTTATTTGCTTTAGTAACATGTTCAGGACGTGAAGAGGTTTTGATACAATTTTCTTAAAGTTCACAACAGATGCAATTACAGTACAATAACTGTATATATATTAAAGTGGAATATTTCTTTTGTTACAATGAAAGCCTACTTCTCTAGGATAAATTGGAGTTAACCATTTCGTTTTAAAACAAACCATAAAAATTAATGTTAAACAAAACTTTATTAATACATTTTTGTTTGTATATAGTTATTTGGCTGTACTCAGTTAATTACTATCGAAATTTGCCTGACTAGGTTAGAAGCGGGGTCCTTATTGAAGAGCTCAGCATGACGGAATCGCGGCGTTAACCTTTTTTGTTATTTAAATTAATTATATATCATAAATTATATATAAGCATTTGTAATTTAAAACAATATTTATTATAAATTAAATTAAACTTGACCTATAAAATATAAACTAACGCATTGGTTCGAAAATTGAATGTGAAGGAAGGGCGCTGGGCGAGGCGTGGGTCGGTGGCCTGTGTTGCCCAACACATAATTTCGGAACAGAAACCGCAGCGAGCATTGACACCAATTTCGATTATGAACAACTGCTCCAATATCGTGAAGCCGATGCATTGTACTCGATAACTTTAACTTTATTTATACTAGCTATTACCGGCGGTTACACTCGCAGAAAAATATTTTAATTTAGGATTAAGATAACTGAAACAATACCGTAATGAAATTGTCATAATTAGAAAGAATTATTCAAATACATTCAGTAGTTCCAAAAATTATTGCATTTAAACAAATAAACTTTTTGGCTTTATAATATAAAGACAATATAAAATCATAAATATATTTTTTTCGGATATTAGCAAACTTTTCCAACTTATAATATTATATAATAAATTAATTATTAATAATAAAATTGCTAAAATTAAGATTGATTAGGTATCATTGTGAAGCCAGCGTGTTGCTAGGTACAATACAGCTGTCCTCTTCAAAATGCACTCACGTAGCAATCGCGATTATCACCAGTCGTAAATTACACCTGATTAGCATAGACTCGTGAACATGGCGACACAGGTATTAGATTTGGATTCACGAAGTCATTGTTGTTAAGTTAATTGGCGCTAAATTGTACCAACTTAACGGTTTATAACATGGTTGCGCCGTTCTAACATTTGAGACACTTTTAACTGGCGCTTAGATAAATATTTATTAAGCAATTAACATATATATACTTTAATTCTTGTTTAATGTGTCTGCTAATAGTTACAAGTTGTTAACGGCATTATAAGAAAATAAATATGAATCATTGCTTCAAGAGTTTGTTTGTTTAAACTTTGTTTAAGCTTTGTTTAAAGCTTATATTCGAAAGAACTGCACTGTAATGAAGGCTATAGGCTATCTAGCAATACGCTGCTATTATTTATTTTATAGTAAATGAAATCGTCTGCAGGTGGAACCGCGTGAAAAAGCTTGTATTATATAATAGTTTTATATATAAGAATGTAGGGCAGTCGTGTGGAAGTACATTCATGTGACAGGGTTGAGTCTCAGAGGGAAATGGGAGGTAAGGAAGAAAGCAAATATTAGTTTCCCTCGCGTATTCTCAGTTCGTTGACCCCTGGAAATTTTGTGTCAGATATACAAATAAAAAACTATCTAGACTAACGTAACATAACAGTTGTTGAATTTTTTACGAGCTTTATGTACATTTTATCTATTAACATCGTACCGCCATGGACGAGAATGGTTATACTTACCTAAAAATAATCATTTTTAATTCTTATTCTCTTATTACATTTATTTGAATTTAAAAACATCATTTTTATTTCATTTGCTTTGATTTAAATATAATGTTTAATATTTTTATCTTAGTATGAAGTTATAAGTATTTGTTATGATAGAACTAGTTGTTACTCGCGGCTTCACCTGACGTACGATTGTCTTTACTATTACGATAACTACTTGTTGCTTATTCCTAAATAGCTTTCCTCATGAACTTGCTTCTTATAATTAAAAAGAATTTTCAAATGTATCTCACAGTTTCGCTTTTATAAACAAACTTTTACTGTTTTATAATATTAGAGTAGATCAACTCAAGAATTTATATATGTATAAACGTATACTTGGCAAGTAGGTATTAATATATATTAAACTAATAATAAGCAGCCTGCGTGTAGATAGAATATCTCACGCTCTAAATTACTTAAATAAAATGAGCTGAGCGATACAGTATAGACACCGAGTGTCGGTCAGCGATCACGTATCTCAGACGTAGTCCGAATAATTTAGGTAAATCCAAGCTAGACATCTTACACCGTTATGTTCTTAACATTCAACACGAATGTACGAATTATTTTACTTCCATGTTATTTCGATTTATCTATCCATTAAGAACATTAAATTCAGCTGAATTCACGTCATTATAGTAGTAATTTTATTCCACTGATGGGATATTTGCATTGAGAATTCTGGTCACAATTTTTTTTGCGAATACTTAGATTGTTCTAGAATATAAGTTAGGATATTTCCAATTAATATTTTAATATAAAATAATATTTAAAAAAATTTGTTTGTTTAAAAGCTGTAATTTTCAAAAATTTTGAAAAATTATGATTATCAAATGTTTAAAATATAGGCTTTTTACTCTACTCTTAGTTATCTTAATAATTAAAAAATTCAAATACGTGGAATCGCGAGCAATAGCTTATACAAAATATTAGATATATATACTATTATAAAAAAGTTTGTTTGTTTAAAAGCAATAATTTTCTAAACTAATTTTATTCATGATTATTTACTATTTACTCTACTCTTAGTTATCTAAATAATAAATGAAACAAAATAAAAATATATACTAGTAATATATATTAATAATGAAAAAGGATGTTTATTAAAACGCGATAATTTTCGAAATTAATTTCGAAAAATTGTGATTATGAAATGTTCATCAAATGTTCAATTTGTATTATGAAACGTTCAAAGCTATCCATTACTTAATAATAAATAAAATGAAGCAGGTGGAACCACGTGCAAAAAAAAACAAATTATAAGAACGTACTTAAAGTTGGTATGCACTCTGCGATAGTATAAATGTTAGTGTGATTGTTGGTAAGCTTGCAGAATTCATTGTTGGTCGCGCTCACACGCTGATCATTGCCCCTCAACCCGTGCGCCATCCAGGTATACAGCAGGCAATACAGCTACTTCTCTCATCACATTCCAAGACTTATAATTACCCATTGTATACTATTTAACATTTTTTATGCTAAATAGGTTTGGACTATTCTGGTGTTTAGCATGAATATAATGCGAAATGCACGATAACCTAGAAGGTATCTTCTTACTTTATTATATACTCTAGATATGAAGACAACCTACCCCCTTATTTGTAAAAATATTTATACCAAATATTACCTGTTTTCTTTGACACTTTCACACTTCTGACTTAAATCTTTAGTGAGAAAGTGACAAAACAGAGATGTAGTTCTAATGATTTTAAACATTTTTATTAGTATAACTACTTTATAATTATCTGGAAACTGACACTGGTAGAGTTACAAAGTTTTGTCTTTTCACTAAATATAGAAAAATGTTTTATACGGGACTATAGAACTTTCAATGTCAAAAATCATAATGGTCTTCAAAATGTAAATATAATAAATAGTAATAACTCAACAGATTTTGTTTGTATTGATTTTAATGCTAGCTTAGATTATTTTTCCAAAATCAATATGTAATCTGTGAGCTTATATAAGAACCCCGCTTGTAATTAGATAGTAACCGTGCCACCCTCAAACTTTTCCATCCGTTGGGATGAGAAAGCCCTTTGATAGCTGTTATTACACCCACTGACCCTCTTTGACCCAACTCAACACCCTTCTAGTCTGCTATGAAAACCTTAATTAAATATATAAAATAATATTTCAACATATCTTTAATATAATCTATAATATCATAAAGCGAAAAAGTTTATTACAACGATATTATCTTTGAAACTACCAAATGGATTGGCAAAATTCTTTGTGATTATAATTTGCAGGTTCATGGGGAATATTCTCTATAAGATATTCTTATAATAAATAAAATAATTCGTGGGTTAAATAAACCGCGAGTAATAGCTAGTATTTCATAATTGGTTATCTGAATAGTTGACCAGGAAATGAACGCACACAGTGTGATGCCATTGACTGGGCTCGCCATATACAAATGCTACGTATTGCAGTCTTTACGATCACCTACCCGATAACTAACTGGCCGGCCAGTCATTACTGGCCATATCTCTATGTAAGGAATGAATGGCAGGCACTAACAAACGTATGTCAGAAGCTTTAAACGAGCGAGCTTGGGCACGTAGTAGAATTAAGTTCACAAACATTTTCCGTTAACCATTTTATTGCTTTAACTATGCTTTACAAGCGAAATAGCATACAGCATGCAGCTGAAGTTTTACTACTTTAAACATACTATTAATTCTTATGAGTATGAATTTTGTTCGGATTCTGACCTCGTTGGGTATATTTATTCCTTCAAACTTATTGTGACTTGCGTAAAATCTATGCAAAAAGATATATATTTGTCCGTCTTTACTCACGTAAATCTGAAATTTGGTTGACTAATTTCGAACCCATTCGGGGTTATTTATGAGCTCAGAGCAAGGCGGAATCGAGGAATTTAAAATTCCGATAATATTTACGTGAATAGAGCAAAATAATAATATATAATAGTAATCATGGATCATAAAAGTTAAATCACAAGATATGTATATTTTTTAATAAATAACTAACTCAATAAAGAGGGTTTGCTGACCGTGAAACAAAAAACAATAGGTTGGAAAAGCAACACTTTTTGCACAAACTACTTAAGGTTCAAGAAACTGGCTTTAACGCAAAAACGATAAAGTAACTAGAAATGAAATATTTATACGATGCATTATCATATTACATGGGAATCGTGGTCATAACTTTGAAAATTATGCATTTAGCTTGTACTGGGGAACTATATTTATAATAAAAAAGTCTGGAGCAACCTGGAGCTTCTAAATTATATATCTGTACACTCGTTAGTGTATGAAGCAATTTTAATTTAGTACTATAGGCAGAGTAGTATAGTGCCTACCTTAATTACTTAATTTTAGTTGTTTATAGCTCTACAAGGGCTATGAAAATTAAAGCCATAAAAGGTAAATTTTAATATCTTATGAGAAGTAAAACTGGTCAATCTATGATAAAGCCCATCCATAAGTTAATAGGCAATATATGTTTTAAGATGAACAACAAAATTGGCAATACATTTTTTTTTACTATTAAAAAATAAACGACTCTAGCACATAGAGAAATATCTTCTGTGTCCGTGTCTCTAACAATGAAAAAACGGACACAAATAACACCCAAACTTTTCGTAGCCTGTGGATAACACATGTAACTGTGTCAGAATAGAACCCCCAACCTTTCACCCACAGCTACCAAAAAACTAACCACTGACCCATTACCAATATAATCCACTAAACCTTAATAAATATTAGAAATGTAAAGATGTTGAATATACTATCTAAAAGTATCAGAAACCGCCATAATAAATATTTCGCCCATCACGGCCGGGGTCAAGTTGTGCCCGTGGATTACACAAAGAACTGTCCTGTATGGGAACCGAACCCCAACGTTTGACTCATAACAACCAACCACAAACTACTGAGCCATTATCGCTATAAATATAATCAACTAAATCTTATTAGACATACTGCATAAGATGCTGAATATACTATCTAAAAGTATCAGAAACCGCCATGATAAAGTCTTGCGCCCACCACGGCCGGGGTCAAGTTATGCGTACAGCTCCGACCCACATTTGAAGGATTACAAGTACATGACGAGAAATTTTACCGCTAACATTGCCATAAGAGGTATGAATTTTAGGTCGCCACAAGCATACTATGCTCTTAAAATGACATCTGCGCAAATATTGATTTAGTAAGTTGGAGCCACAAAGGCGGAGGTTGGCTGCGCCCGCGCACCACTGTCGCTATTGTGCTCGTGAGGGCCTTCGATGACACGTCAAGTCTACTTTCTTGCTGTAACCAAATCAACCGGTAAATTTTCTTTATACACAAACTGACTTATTACACGAATATTAATATTAATATTAACATTGATATTATTATTATTATTATTAATATTATTTATAAGAATAACCTTTATTTAAAAAAATAAAATATAATAATATCGAATTCAAAAAAATCTAATATATACTTAAAATATGTTACTTCTCTATACTAAATTATTATAAAAAGAAAATGTTTGTATGTTTTTAATGAATAAACCCAGAACTACTGGACCGATGTAAAAATTCTTTCACCATTAGTATGAGATATCCCTGAGTAAAATAGGCTATATTTATCCATATATAATAAATAAATTAATGTCAGGAGCAGAGCCGCATGTAACAGCTAGTTAATAAATATACCGAAAAGTTTCATTCTAAATAACGCTTCAAATGATGTCTAGTTTAATATCCAATAATCATCAAAAGAGGGCCTCGAAACCGGAAATTGGCTGGTTTTACTTATACTTGTATGCAGCGGGTATTAGACGTGGTTTTGTACCGTTATGAAGAGCCCGCAATAAAGATATTAACTATCGTATATTTAATAGTCAAATTTCAGGAAATGCTTTTAATTTCAATTATAAAAACAATTATTCTTAATTTTAAACAGTTTTCCAAAGGTTGTGGGTTCGAATCCTGGTAATATCAATAAAATTTCATTTGTTTCATTTCATTGTTTGATAAAATGGTCAAAGCAAGTTATAATAAATGTCTTCATATTTCAGTGAACGCGTCTACAAATGTCTACGTGTTTTGATCCCGTTACACAGATTTGTGCTTTGATTAACTAAATGTTCATTTATTCAACAAATTAAAGTTTCACAGAAAGCTGCAATTAAGTGCAGCGAATCATCATTAAAAATTTTTATGAACTTCTATATGCGTTTTGATGTTAACTTTAACTTTATAGCGCTCCATATCTTTAGATATTATGATTAAAGATTTAATTGGATTTATTTAACGATTCATGGCTGAAATTAAGAATCTTTTTGCTTACATCATTTCTATATTTATAGAAATACTATGTAGTTTTTTGTCTTAGAAAACGTGATTAGTATCAAATACATATTATAAAAAAATATTCACAAAAACATATTACAAGGTAAATGTTAAGATTTAAGAGTAATTCAGATAAGGAAGTTCAGCATTAATAAATGTAACCAACGTTAAGTAGGTTGGTGTAATAGGCCCCGGCAGTTGCTTCCAAATTGCTGTTTGAGATTCCGTAGCCGTAGCTTTAAGTAAAATCAATAATTGTACGAGATCTTTTTACGAACAAACATATATATATATATTGTGCGTAAATAAATGCAATTGTCTAAATATTATCGACTTTTTCATTTGTCCCGAAATATATTAGTCGCCAATAGATCAGTATGTTGGTAATGTGCCACCAATGCACCAATATATTGGTAATATGTCGCCAATACACCATTTATAAAATTTGGCTCTCAAAGTTTTTGTAATTTTTCATAGGCAGGTCTGTTTTATGATTCCAAAATATTTTCAAAGGTAACACTTTTATTTGAACACAAACAATGGATGTTCAGTTTTAAGTAGTCTCCTTATTCTCTCACGCCTCGCTCTCGACTCGGCGGGTCCTAGACAAAGTTTGACGAGAGTGCAACAGACACCTCACTAACAAAACTTATATATATGTAGCTACAAATACTAATTGGTAAAAGACCTATGCACACAAAACAAGAGAATTTTACTCAGTAAATGGTAAAGAGGGCTGGCCTATTTGTCTTGTTATTTAGTGTGTGGGTGCCATGAGCATGGGCAGTGGAGAGCTCTTTGGAAGGTATCAAATATAGCGCTCGGGGTGTGTTGCAGCGGTAAACGTTTTATACGCTTTTTTAAATGCAATTTCATTTTTAGAGCATATTTAAAATACACACAAACACAAGCACACAAACACACACACACACATATATATATATATATATATATATTCAGAACTTGTAATATTATAATTAAGACACAAAATAACGTTTAGCGATATTAAGTTAATATAATTCATCTCTTACATGACGTATTTTCTATGACAAAATATTATAAGTAATAAAAAATTGAGGACAGTGTTCTTCTTTGGTACCGAAATAATTCCAGCATAAATTAGGAGAGAAAAATTGGGCACGACGACTTACTTTCACGTCTTATACAAATCTGATTCATAAAAGAGTTTGATTAAAATAGAAAAAAACTAAAAGAGCAAAACTTGAATAACATCTTAACCTACATTTGGTGGCTCGCACCGAGCACCTCGTACCAAGCACCTAATATTAAGCACCTCGTACCAAGCACCTAATATTAAGCACCTCGTACCGAGCACCTCGTAATAAGCACCTCGTACCAAGCGGCTTGGTGCTATTGAGTGTGAATTTTAAAGGAACTCCAAGTAGGGCCATATTTGTGTGTTTCTCTTTTATCGGTCATTGTGGCCGGCATCGCAACTATACTGATATTGATATTCATGAGGCGAACATTCCGAGGTTTCTTATACACGCTACCAGAATTTCCTTTTGGTCCAATAACTATACAACCTTAACCAATTTAACCGATATTTTCCCTAAAAACACTACTGGGGAACAAATATTGGCAAATAAAAGTTGTTATTTTATAAAATAACTATGTCGACTCATTCGTTGTTTCTAATTATTTTGTTTTATACCTTAAGCGCCCAATTTTTTATATTTTACTCTACTTTTTATTTTACTTGTATTTCTTTTTGAACAAAAATCAAATACATAAATATTTTGATGTATATAATGATATTTATTATACATATATTTTTTACATAATTTGAATATTAATATTACTAATTTTTGATAAATCGATAGTTGGCCGAGCGTACAATGTCTATTATATAATATAATTAATTCGATATTAACTTCAATTAAAAAATGTTATGCTTTATTAGTTATAATTGCATTGAATTGTTGATAAATTTCATTCAAAGCGTCAAGTATAAACGATTACAGCAAGTGAAACAAAAACGGTTAACTTACTTTTTGTAACATTTTTCTGGTACAATAACGGTTTAGGTTTTTCTATAGTGATTGTTAACTTTGTCTGTTTTATTATTAAACTTTTATATATATATATATAATATACATATAATGTCAATAATACACAGGTCAATGGCACAGTCCAGATTAAGTTAGTCGCCATTTTCTCAAGAAACATGACGAAGCCGGCGCATTCTATCACGGAGGGACTTGTCCGCGCATATTGAACTATAGTTTCATTAATGCTTTAAGCTTACTTTACTATAGTCGTATGATATATATTAATAATATAAAAAAAAGTTTGTTTGTACTAATCTTTTTAGACTACTGGCTAGATTTAAGCTAATTTCTAATTATGATAGCAGATTCATTAGGAAGAATATCTATCTATATCTATTGCGCTACTGTTTCTAATTATCTTAATAATAAATAAAATCGTTCATCCGCGAGTGGAACCGCGAGTAACAGCTAGTACTATATATGCTAAATAATCTCACGTTTTATTCCTAAAATACAGGATGCAATACGAATCACATCCATGAATCCTTAAGAAAATACGTCTTATTTAAAATCAATTAAGAATCGTATGATCCATTAATTCTCAATACTTAGTTTAATAACATAATAATCAAACAAATTGTACGCTAAATATAATAAGCTGACGCTTTTTGTTAAATAAAACAGGATTTACGAGTGCGAATCACATGATCCATGTATACTCAACATAACACGTATTTACGATCGAATACAAATCGTATGATCCATGAATCAAGACAATATAAAAGCTATTGGCCTTGTGTTTTTGTAGACCAAAAAAACTAGACATTGCTGTTAAAATCATGGCATCATCCAGCCATTTAGTTCCCTTCAACTAAGCGTGAATCCGCGGCTAAGTGGATGAAACAAAGAATCAGAAGCTTCACCTTGTAAGATTAAATTGTCATATTTGAATATTTTTATATAAACTAATAAAATGTACATAAATATTTATTTTAATTTTACCGTTAAGTAGATTGCATTGTGGGTAACCGTATAATTTGTTTCGCGATTTAATTTAATATGGTGATGTAACTGTAAAATTAAATACATGTGTTTTACATGTTTAACTTTATCAATTTAACTCTAAACATAGATTTAACATTGTATCCATATTAGCTGAATTCGAATAGGCGACTTTTTATAAAACATCTCGTCGCTCTACCAACTCCTCTACGATGTACGTGCTAATTTTGATGATTAACTTAAAATATACAATTAAAATTGTGTCCATATTAGCAATATTCGAACCCGCGACTTTTAAATCAACAGTCTCGTCGCCCTAAAAACTGAGCTTTTGTGTCATTGATGAATTTATCATACATATTGAATAATATACAATAAAATGATGTATCAAATACTGTATGATGGCTAATATGTATATCTACAACTGTATGATCAAAAAACCCCTAAAGTTATCTTAGGGTAAGGGCATGAAACCAACCTTCACCCCGCACTTGAACTCGCTGCAAAGCTTAGAGTGATCAAGCGAGACGAGCCCCGTTTCGCATTGTATACACGAATTTTACACTTATCTCACTAATAAAATTGCACACAGTTGAAAACCTATGTTCAAAATTATTGTTTTTTTTTAAACTAAGTTCAAATATTTAAAACGGTCTTTTTTCAAATAATTTTGTTTAAATATTAAAAAAACTGTGTTGTTTCAAAAATCAATGTTCAAAAACACTTTGTTGTTTCAAAAAATTAAGTTCAAATATGCAAAAAACTGAATTTTTTCAAAAATTGTGTTCAAATTTTCAAAAAACATGTTTTTTTCAAAAAACGATCATCAAATATTCAAAGAACTATGTATTATTTCAAAAAACTACGTTCAATTTACTTATGTTAATACCAAGGTGTGCTGTATTCGTTTGTTAGTTTTTTTAGTCTTGAAGCGAGTAATGCTATAAGAAATAGATTTAAACTGATGATTTAACATCATGTACTGATGATACATACTCGTAGATCACAGCACAAAAACACTTAATAGATGAGGTGTTAATGGTATTTTTAGCAACAAAATATTATTAACTAAAATATCATTTTAGTGGAACAGTTGAAGCTAATTTGTTAATATATTACAGTACCCGTGGACGAGTTTAGCACTGTATTATTTTTCATAAATCGTTTTTTTTAATTATATTTAGATAGGAATTACATGCAAAATAAATATGAATAATATTTTTCGCTGTCACTGACTTAGAATAAAAAAATAAATTAAAAAAAAAAAAACTAAAAAATTTAAAGCTAGCCAGATCTATCGCCTCCGAAACCCCCTGCATACTAAATTTCTTGAAAATTTTTGAACCGTTTTCGAGATACGTGAATATATAAATATATATACAAAGCTTGTTCATTTAAAGATATTAGATTTAAATTATCTAAGAGGCTAGTCTTCGTGTATAATTTTCCATTTTTTTCGCGGTTGCAAATTTACAGTAATAGGAAAAAAGTGATTAACGAAAAACCACTGTGACAAGACTCGATTTGATACGCGTTCTTGTGTGAAATTACTAGAGACAATAAATTATTATAAATGCTAAATTATAGTTATTTTTTGTTATTTATAGTTATTTCTTGTATTATGAAAAAGGAAAATAAATATCCAATTTGCTATGAATAATGAAAGAAACGTATAATTAAAATAACCTCTTGTTTTAATACCAATCTCAAATTATTAGTCGCAGACTGTGACATATCGGATTCGTTACGTTCACGGCACGCGGTCGTAAGATATAAGCAATCTTTCAGAATACTTGAAAAGTCCTTAAAATCTTTTGTTTGTTTGTCACAGCTCCTGGTGTATGAAGTTTTTAAATTGTTTTAATAATTTTAATTGAATTATTTTATTACAAATTTAGCACATTAACATTTAATGTAAATGATTTTAGGAAGTCGTATATTTATATATTACTCTCAAAATATTTTAATATATCTTAATTAATAAGTACTCCTTTACTTGGTAATTATATGTAATTATATATAATTATATAGACTATAACGATCATTTTTATTGACGTTAAATTAAAACATTTATAAACAGGATTATTTAATAATAACTACCTCTTAGTTGTATCCAAATTTTGATTTAAAATTTTTACATCAAAAATTCAGTGCAATAATTTTCACCTGTTACATTTATACTAGCAAAATTCAAAATCTGAAAAGTTATTTATCTGATAATGCTGTATACATTTTATGAACACACATATATAAAAAATATTTAAAAAAAAAATTCTTATTTGTAGCAAAATTTTGATTATAAACTCAAAAAAATTTCAATTCTTACATCTATACTACAAAAATTCAAAATCTGAAAAGTACATCTGTATCTGATAACTCATCCATTTCTATTAACAAACATTTATATATATTTATATATTATATGACATAAGATATATAAACTCACCTCAGTCGTAGCTACAATAAATAATTCCGCGGTCTTCTGAACCGGTTAATAAGTCACTGCAGAGTATAAGCGTGGTATCCACGGCGCGGCCGGGCCGGCACTGACGCCCGATGCCACCGGAGGCTTCGCAGCTTTCAGCTATCACGTTCCACGCACTGCACTGCACTCGCCCTTCTACTAACGTTGTCTTCTCTCGTCTACTGGTCGGAGCGCCCGTATCGCGTTTGAACTCTGCGCACTGCCTGCTTCAGAGTATAAATATGAAATCCAGTGGCGGGGGCAGCGCCGGACCAACGCATCCACATCGACATTAACTCAAGATGCAGCTGGTGTACTCCCAATCGATTTTATTACTTATCTATCAGTACCAATTAGCAGCTCGCTTTTAAGCATTTCCGTGTACTTGCTGAGAATATAATCGCAAAACTATTTTACTACACTTACCTAATCAAATCATTAATTTGAATTACAATTATATATAATACTCTAATTATTAATATCAGAATGGGACTATTTTTGAATCCATTGACGGTTATTCGCGGTTAATCGCAGCGTGAACTGCGAACATATGAAATAAGCTATATATATGTTAGAAGCAATATAATATGTGTGCGTACTTGAAGCTGTTGTGACCGACCTGTCCGGGCGTACAATGAATCGCTAAGACAACCTACGCAACAAACTGACGATAACACTCTTTATATATATATATATATATGAGACGGATAGGATAGAAACAGCATAATTATTGATAAATGTATTTATGAATACAATATCATTAATAATAAATGTGTAGATATAACAAGGAATAGTTTATCTCTTGTACAAAATTAATTTATTAATTGTGTATAAAATTAATTCAAAACGTACATATTTTTCATTTTTTCCATATTTTTTTTGTATATTTTTCAGTCTAAATATTTTTCAGTAATTCAATACTATTTTGTTCAATATATTTAATTCAAAAACTAGACTTTATCTATCTTTTGCAAAAATCTATTAACGTATTTTTTGTCACTTTCTCACTAAAGATTTACTTTAAAGGTGTGAAAGTGACAAAATAGTGAATATGTTGTAAATATTTGATTGGTAGGGGGCTAAAAATTTTCATTACGTTATATATATTCGTACAGAATATAATCTGAGAAAACCATTTTTTCAGTAGGCTAATTCTTAAAAGAAGACATATCAAAAAATTATTATATTTATATATTTGTATTAAAAAAGGTATTTATATATATTTTATAATATATATAAATATGTATCCTTCATTCATTATTCTCCATATTATTATTGTGGATTAGTTATTTTAAATCATAATATAATCCTTCATTAAAACGCATACAGACGTTCAGACAGACATGCAAGTGACAGCCTCGCTCCGGGAACTCTATTACGAATAAGTAATAAATGTCCCTTGAATACCAACCACTTACTGTTCGCCATTCTTGAGAGTATATTCAAATATAATTAATACTTAGAACAACCGCATGAGTAAAAATACCACGAATTTAAAAATTATTGAAATGTGGTTTAGTCAAATTTAAGCTTAATATGGGTTTTTGTTGAGAACTTTCGTGATCCATGATTACTTTTATATGTTTTCCGGCTGTACTCACGTTATTACTATCGAAATTTGCCGAATCATTTCCAATCAGTTCACGCCGCGATTCCACGATGTTCACAGCTCATGTATAAGGACCCCGCCGAATACTATTACGATTTGTCCGACTAGTTTCGAGCCAGTTAACGCCGTGACACATGCTCAGAGCTCATGAATAAGGACCCCGATCGGGCTCGAAGGTCGTAAGGCAAATTCCGATAACAATTATGAGTACAGCCGGATAATTATATATAATATTAATATATGTTTTTTGAAGATTAAATATTGGTATAAGTACGCTTTTAACTTACACATTCGTAATCATTGATGACTATTATATATTATTGCTGTACTTACATAAATGCGCTCGTATTTTGCCCCACTTCGCATTTTACTAACTTTATCATACTTATTTTACTTACCTAATACTAAATACTTAAAACGATGAAAGTATAATTTTTTATGAAAATTTAATAAATACTCTAAAACATGTATTATAAAAAACTGTACTTAACTCATTATTTTCATTATAAAAGTTTCGACAAAGGTAAATATACATATGTATTTTTTATTTAATCTTTCGTGATCCATGATTATTATTCTTATATATAATTATTTAAGTTTTATGTAAATAGTGTCGAAATTTGGCCGACCAGTTTCAAATCCATTCCGGGTTATTTATAAGCTCGAAGCATGGCGAAATCGTAACGTGAACTCACTACCCGGGAAAATTCTGATAGTATTTACATGAGTACAGACAGATTATATATAATGTTAACTTTGTTACAAGTACTGCGGCGTTTCTTTGTTCCGGGATCTATAAAATAACTTTATCACGAAGACGCGAGATTAGACGGTAAATATATTTTGTTACGACTAATTATATGAGATCCTATCCCTTACCATCTTACCATCAGTATTAGATGGTAAGTATATTATTTTGTTACTTCTAATTATGCGATCCCTTACCAGCAATGTTTACCTTCTATAAAGATGTTACAAAGTTTTATAAGTTACGATATTAACAAGAATCTTACGTAATCAAAAATAAAATTATATATGTGAAAAATATATTAAAAATAATATAAGTACCACTTTTTACGATAGTATAAAAAAACTTTAATATTGTAATTTTTTTTTTTTGAAAAATATTGACAATTTTAATTAACAAAAGATAGTGAAAAAAAAATAAGTATAAGATAATAGTTTTATAGATCTTTAGTTAAGAAAAAATAAGATTATTGTAATATTACTTTAAGTAATGAAAGTAATTCTATGAGTAATTTTTTGGCAAAAGTATTATTTTAACATAAACAGACACAGCGCCCTAATTAGTGTATAATTGCTTCTGTCTCTTTTTGGTTTGTTTTTTGTCTCTTTTTATTTTTGTCGCAACTCCGTCGCTTGGACTACAGACAGCGGTTATAAGAAACACATTTGCTATATCATTTCTGATTTAACTTGCAAATTCGGTTCGAAAACTCGTAACTCAGTCTAAAGCTAATAGAAAAACAAACAGCTTCTAAGTTATATTTATTTCTAAGTTATATTTAAAAATGGTAAAAATAACATCAAAATATCTCCATGAAAACATAAATATTCAATTAAATTTTTACCCTTTTATAATATTAATAATATTAGTATTTTTCTTCAATACTTAATAGTCTACGTAAAAAATATTTTATTAAATTTTATAACGAATTTAAATCTGTTTATTAAAAGTTGTAACGACATTTAATAAGTCCGAAATAATTTCAAATCTTAAATATGAACCAAATGATGAGAGTAGAAGTAAGAGACACGGACATCAACTAGTATTTTTAACTATAAATCCGAAGAAGAAAGAAAGTAGAATTTAGAATGGCTAGCGTATAATCGTAATTAATAAGAACAGAACAGAAAGAAGAGTTATAAATAGTATAAAAGAGATAGACCTATAACCTATATTTTTTTAGTAGGACTCGTTACAAAAGCTGAAATAAATTAGTTTTTACAAATTATTGTTTTTAATCTATGTATTTAATTAACACTAAAATATGATAAATATAATAAAGAACGGAAATTGGTATAAAATATAAAGGTAAAAAAATACACCATTTAAAATATCTAGAATGACGTCAAAGATAGGTTTCATTTAATTTATCGTGAATGAAGTCACATTGTTACATTTAATGATTTTAAATGTATTTAAGATGTCAGTTTTAGTGAGAGTTTGTAAATATTATACTATATACTAGCAGTTACACGCGGTTTCACCCGATTTTATTAGAAAACTAAAAGCAGTAGCGTAATGCTATATGTATATATGTGTAGTATATGCTATGTGTGTACGTATAGTCTAATTATATATATCAGATTATATTTTATATCAGAAAAATTTCAAACTAATCAAATACTATCAAAGATAAGTTCATTTATACAAACAAACTTTTACATTTTAATATTAGAATTATAATATATTAATTAATTGTAATTATATTAGTCTCTATCCGGTATTTAATAAAGCAAATTTAAAAATATAAAATAAAAACCCAACAAATATGTATTAACAATAATAATGATATAATATGTATTTTGTAATAAACTGTTATCTTACATTATTTTATAATAAAACCAGCTTTGCCTTTTTGTTAATATTAAAAAGTGAGTTATAATATTCTCAATGTATATATTTCAATTAGATAGGAAAAATTTTTGTTAATTTTTTAACAATAATTGTTATTTTACAGCTTATTTACATAAAATCATCATAAATTATACCTATAAATTTTTGTCAGAAATCTATCGCTATCTATTGGTAAAAACCGTACTAAAATTCGTTTAATACTTTTGGAGATCATCGCCTTCATACAACCAGACAGTTTTGGCACAGGGATTAAATTTAATAATATATATAAATAATTAAAATTAATAAATTATAACATTTCAACAAAATATTCATATTCATAGTTTTGTATAGTTCATTGATTTTTGCCGTTAGGAATATTTTAAATTTAGAAAGTTGATCAATAAGTTATTAAAAAACGTTACTAAGACAGTTATTTTGATGTCTTACTTGCAGAAATGCAAAACAACACAAATAGCTTAAAATATATATAAAAAAATATGAAAATAATTTCATCAATTTATTTCAAATATAAAGATCGTCAAACACTACAGTTCACGTAAATTATATTAATATTTTTTTTTTATGAAATGTTAAGCCGTGCACACACAAATTTCACGCAAATACTAACTTATTAATAATAGTAATAAATTTATTTCATGAATAAAGCCGATCACTTAAAATAATAATATCAATAATATTATTTTTTACAAATATAAAGCACACACTACATTCACACAAATAATATTATTAGTAACTTTATCAGTTTATTTTAAATATAAAGCCAATCACACACAACACATCACCCAAAAAAAATAAAAATAAATTTCATTTTTTTTAAATATAAAGCTGTTCACACGCCACACTTCACACAAACACTGACATAAAGCCAGATATACACATGTCACTAATGCAAGCTAAATTTAATAGCTCAAAGCACCAGTGCGTCTGACAATACTGATGATGGGTGACAGTAATTGCTAACAAGACTGATATCAACTACAGAACTCATGGAATTGTGGGGATTTTCAGTTAAATTTGGCATAACTTTTATGATACTAGCTGTTACTCGCGGTTTTACACGCAGACGAATTATTTTATTTACTAATTATTGAGCTGAACGATGGGAAGCTCTTATACGATTAATGGTAGGATGTCGAAAATTAGCCAAGATGTCGAGGACAATGACTTAATGGTCCTGAAGTTTTTTGGAGACATTTGTGATTGTAGTTTTTTATTAAACAGTCAAAGTGTGTCCCATAGAGTTAACATGTTGAACGTTTTGAGATCGCACGCGCGAGTTCTTATTATGCTTAAGATTATAGCCAATAGTTACTCTGCCAATTTTACAAGTATATGAAACCCATTCAGCAGCAATGCTTCTCTCAGCTCCACCCGCCGTGCACACTGACGGACCTAGTTTAATTAGAAGCAGTAACGTAATGCTAGATAGCCTATAGTCTTTATGAACCTGTCTATCATACTCAGAAAGAATTTTTCAAATCCATTTTGTTCAAAAATTCAATGATTAGTCAAAAAAAAAACAAACTTTTCAGCTTTATAATATTAATACAGACTTAAATCATGGATTGACACACATTATTAAACTATTATATATATTTAAATTATAAAGGTTTGTATGTTTGGAATAAATAAACTTAAAAACTACTGGACCAACATATAAAAGCTGTCATCTTTAGAATACTACATTAACTTTAAATAACATTACACAATCAATTCTAAATCAACGGATGAAACCGCGTGAAACATTAGTATATGATAAAAACCCAAGTATGTACATTAACTAAAAGAATAAATTAATAAGATTAAAAATTAAATTCGTATGCTTTTTATAATTAATCTACTAATTGACTACCAATTTTCATAAAACTTTCAGTTATATACTTGGGGTAGTGATGTGCCTCGAGCCCTGTTTTTACGAGTGACTCGGGTCAGTTTGTCAAATTCGTATTTGTATGAAAAAAAATTACTAAACTTGAGTTACCGAGTCACCTCAGCACTTCGAACTTATATTGTCGCTAAGGTATTTGATTGTAATTTTAAGTATATTAGTAACAGCAGTATGCAACTCGAGTTAAATATTTTACTCGAGTGATTCGAAAACTCGAGTGATTCCAGTGAGGTTGTAAAATTGCTCGAGTGACGCGAGTCATAAAATCTTATTTGAGTTCTACTAACTTGGGGTAACAAATTATTATAATATTCCTTCATTCCTGGCTTTGGTCAAAACAAATGAAGTCGTAGACACAAACAATATTTAGGGTGCGTTCAAACACGTGGCGAGGGATGAAAATAAACTTAACCCAAAGAGGGTTGTTTTATGTTAATTAAACTGATATATCACCTTGTGACTACCATCTCTACTTTGGTGTGTTTTACTATGAAAGGTATCATTGATCATCATTTCGTATATTATTATATTGATTGATCACTTATTTTCTTGTATCTTACTTTATCTTTATCTTTTTATATAATGATTGATATTTTTATTACCTCTAAAGATAAATTAGGGAAAAAAAATATTGCAATATTTAAATTAATCTATAATATATATATAATTTTTCGAAATATAATAACACAAATAAATATATGAATAATAAATTGTAATAAACTAGTTCATTATATAATTATTATACAAAATATTAATATATATTTACATTTTATTGGATTACAAAAACATCATATATAATATATTAAAATGAAAAAAATTAAATAAAAAATAATCTATACTAATATAAAGTGGAAAAGTTTATTTGTTTAAACACGCTAATATTTCTGAATTTACTGAACACTTTTAATAATTCTTTCTGCTTTTGATAGACATAAGGAAGGCTATACACAGATCTTGTATAGTCTTAATAACAAATAAAGGGCGGAAACGGAATCACCAGTTAGTAAATTATAATTGAATTACGGAATCTCATACATTGAAGCTTTGAAAATATGTAACTGTATTGGATGAATTAATTGAATTTATGATAGTAATATATATTATATATGTAAACCTAATTTTAATATTACAACATATCAATTATATTTTCAATGTTTATGAGTGGTCACTTCAGGCCAGTGACATGGCGCCGCATTTTTGTGTTTTTAGAGTGCCGCAAACGAGTTACGAGATCAGAGCTCACAGCTTCCTCTTACGTATTTGTTTATTCTTCAATATAGAAACTTGCTACATTTATAAACGGTAATTTTATTAACATTATATATATTTATTTATTTATTTATTTATTTGTCTGTTTGTTTGTTTAAAAAAATATTTTTAGCACTTAAATTGTTATATATAATACACTATTAAAATTGTCTATTTATATTATTTATTTATATATATATATATATATATATATTTTTTATTAAAAATTAGGTTTGTTTATTTGTCTGTCTGTATAATAAACTCAAAAACTATTTAAAAAATCTTTTATTATTAGCATTTTCCCTAAATACATATATTTATTACTGTACATTAAAAAAATCGTGAAAAAGCTAGTATAAATCAGATATAAATTATTAATATGAAATACAGAACCCTAATATATATATTAATTAGTGATCTCGTTTCTAACATAACGGCGGTAAGTATTACTATGCTAATTTGTTATTTAGCTATTTCTATTTCCTAGTCGTAATGTGACACAATTTTTTAGGTCTAACTGTTTTGATTGATTGGAGCTTCAATTGTAGCCAGCCTTATATCTTTATCTTTTATCTTTTGTTGATAATAGTAATATATTACCTGTCTAAGATAGATTTGAAAAAAGATTCCAAGCTATTTTGTTACTATTTTTCGGTTATTAATCATAAATCTAGATATATACATTTTTTTTTTTAACTTAAACTTTTTGGATCCAATTTTACTATTATATATTCTTATACAGATGTATTGATGTAAACACTATTTGAAGTTCAAGCTCACGCAACGAAAGTTCAGCGTGAAAGTTCACGCCGCGATTCCGTTATGCTCTAAGCTCATGAATAAAGCCCTCAAATTTTTTCGAAACTAGTCAGACAGAGTTCGATAGTATTTACAAAATGAGTAAAAATAGTTATTAATTATATATATTTTTATATATAAAATATTTTTATATTTTTCTTATTAACTTAAAAAAACAAAAATTCCGTTGAATTTAAATAATAACATTATAAATATTGATGTCCCCCAAAATTCGACTCAATATATCATGATTAATAAACCACCCTATCAGCAACCCTTGAAACAAGGAAAACAGGGTATAAAAATAAAATTTTCACCCCTCAATTCTTATGAGTTACCTAAAATACGTTGAAAGCGGCACCTGCTCAAAAGACAATAACCGAACGAGATCCAAATAAAGAATTGCAATGTGTGCAGATTTCGTGAATGTAGTGGTGGGGGAGTATTGATTTTGTCCACCCCAGAACGTACACCCGCCTACATCTATAACACCGAACTCTATTGCATGGCTATTAATAACAATATTGAATTTAAAATCGATTTTAAAAGGTCATCTGTTGCGAGTATAATTGATAAATTTAAGACCGATTTAATAAGAACATTTATAAATTAGATGTATTGTAGTATTAAAACCGTTTATTGTGCCGTATTCTTATATAATAAAGAATAAATAATATACATTTAATATAATAATTGTATATTGATCTAGTATTCTTAAGACATTTTTACGAAATAGTATATCAGTTAAAAGGTTTAATTTCGATTTAATTGTATACGTACAACAATTTAAACATATGAAGTATATATACAATGATATTGATTTGAATTATTTTTATTATTATTGTTATTAATTTCATTACATTGTCTATTATTGTTATCAATGGCATTTTATCGATTAACTAACATAGTCTTTAAGAAATCGCTACTAACAAATATATGGATATATGGAAAATCTGAAATAAAATTTGTTATTATTATTATTATTATTATAACAATTATGGAGTGATCACTAGATCACATTTTTACATAATAGTATTTCAGTACAAAGATTTATGGTCGATTTAACGTTTTTAAAACTTTTATAAAGTATATATACAACTATGTGCCGCCGATAGTACATATGTGTTTTTTGTTGTATATATTTTTTGGTGTAAAATAAGGTATATATATATATATATATATATATATATATATATATATCTAACAATTGTAGAGTGATCTAATGTTTAGTTCAAACTAACATGAGTAAGACGAAAAATATGAAATCTAATTTGCTCAACTTTCCTGAAGGTTCTTTATATTCAGAGTTTAAAAGGATCAAGTGCTCAGATTCTTTCGAGCCTTCCAAGAATTGATCAAAAACCGGTCAAGTCCTGGAATCGTACGATAAAACGTGATAGGTTTTCGAACTATAGCCTTTTTTGGATATTACGTCACTTAATTACATTTGTTAGTTTTTAAAGTAATCCTGTAATGTAATAAATGTTGAAATCGTTAAGATTTAATGAACTTAATATAACGGTTTTTCTTATTTCCGCTATTTTTGGTATTTCTCATGCTTATTAAAGATGTAACACGAGGCTTGTAAATTATATTTATGTTATATTTTGATAGGAATTTTGATTTAGTTAAAATATCATATGTATACCCATTTATTTTGTTACTTATATTAGTCTTACATATAAGAAAAATTGTTTGTTTAAAAACGTAATCATCAAAATATAAAAATGTTAATATAATATATATAATTTTTGTTCTTTAAATACTAAAATAAATAAATATATGTATAAAAAATTATAACAAACTAGTTAATTATATTAATATTTTATATACTTCTATTTTATTGGGTTACAAAAACATACATATACAATGTATAAAAATATTAAAATCAAATCAATATTAATCTAATATTATAAAACGAAAATCTGTTTTTTTAAACGCACTACTTCTCGAAACTACTGAACAGATTTTAATAATTCTTTCTGATTGTGATAGACAAGTTCATGTGAGAGGCTATCAAGTATAGTCTTAGTTATTTTAATAATAAATAAATAATTAGCACTGGAAACCACGAGTAAATATTGTAAAATAATGACATACACAAATACACCTCCAAAATAGTATTATTATATATATTATTATAAAAATATTTCAGTCCCCATAAATCTTCAGCCACTTAAATCTATTTACATATTTGCAGTCAAAATAAGTCTCCGCTAATCTTAATGGATTGAACCAATATCAATACTGTTTGATCCCTTAATTTTGTATGATTTTAATTTTAAAAGGGTTACAATTATATTAACAGGTATATTTTATGCTTTATCAGTTTGTTCGTTCATTGTTTTGTTTTTAGTTCTTCATCTTAATTTAGGTATTTTTCTGTATAATGCTTTTGCTCGCGGCTCTACTCATAGAAAATAATTAAAACCACTTTGAACTCTGACTCATTTCTTTAAATTTTTCCATTACACATAAACAAACTAATCGTTTTTTTTATAATATATCGTATGGTTTATGTAAATTATTATATTAATTAAAAACTTGAACATTTTAAAAACAATTTATCGATATAAAAATTAAACTAAAAATATTTAATAAATATAAAACAAAAAATAAAAATAATGTACAAAACAAGTGTATTTAATGCCAATTAATTTCAATTAATATATTATAATCAGACATTTTATTAAGTATCAATTTGTAAAACATAGTTTTTGATAAGAGATGTTAAATGAATGAGATGAATGAACCAGATGAATCTTATGGAGGGGAAATCATATGGTGTACGTGAGGAGGAACAGGTATATCATATCATAACACAGCGTTTATTAGGTAATATGTTTGGTTTACAGATTTAAAACTATTTCCCAAAAATATAAATATGTTAAGGAATAACAAATCATTAGCAAAAAATTTAATTTAAAAATTTCATTATTATTGCATTTTCTAATAAAAATTTATAAATAAACTAAAATGTCAAAACATAATAAAAATAATATATTAAAATGTATAACTTGATCATATGTCAATATTATTCAAAATATACTTTTAATATTCATAACTTTAATCATTTTTTGATGAAATATTTGTTGAATTTTAAAATGAAATATATTTATATAAATATATATATAAAGTTACCAATAATAAAAGATAACATTTTTTACTGATAATGATAATTTTCAGTGATTTTAAGAGAAAAATGTATGTATGCTATACACTTCTATACATAAAAAGAAATATGTACCTATGTATGAGTCATGTATACATACATATTTTTTTAAAATCACTGATCAATTATATTAGCAATAATATAAACCCTTCATTATTTGTAACTGTTGGTTGTTCAAATATGGCAAGTTGAAGAGTTGCTGGAGACTCGTTTGCGCGATGGCTATCAGAAGGCAGTTCTCTATTCCTACAGTGCTAATCAATGAATAATTACTCTGTTTAAGGGGCACCTCTATAAATAGCCGGCTGGAGCGGTGACCTGGTGCGACGGGTTAGTCCGGCCGACAGCAGCGGACACTCGCAGCAGCCTCGCCCGGCCCCCCTGGGCCCCCTCCCCAGCCGCCGCTACTCGACACGCCTTTGACTCCACATCCTGCCATTTTTTGCGAAATTACCTTAGGTTTTGTAAACAATATTATAGATTTTGTTTCTATTATAATTTATTATTATTATCTAATATTTATACTAAGATAATAGGAAAATCCATAAAAATACGTGATTATAAATAATTATTTTGTCGAACTTAAGCAAGCTTTTTGACTATATTGTCAAGTTTAGGAGATATTGGTCGAGACGTGTACATTTCGTTATACAACATACATATATTTTTTAATAAAGATAAACTTGACCATGGGCTTAACAAATAGAGTTACCAAACATCAAGATTGTATAACAGTAAAATAATATTTTCATTAGACTACTTAAGTTTATTATCAACAATACAATACAAATATTTAAAACATCTGAAGTATAAGTGAACACACACAAGACAAAAAAATATACACACTAACATATAACAATATAGATAAGAGATAAACGAAATAAATTATAATGAACGAAAAAACGAACGAATGATTAAAAATAGGGGGAATGAACGACATTGACAGTGATAAGCAGAGCAAGGTTGTGGTGATTGGCGACCGATGACCGGCTTCAAGCGGCAGCGTGGAACAAATTAGATTACGACAATTTGCCACTCAAGATGTCTGACTCTCGCTTATAAGTATTATTTGCTAATAAAATAATCTACATTATAATATTACAAATTCAAAAAAACAAATTTCTGAACTGGTTCTGTCATTTCAACGTCATCTGTCATCAGACTAACATAATTAAGGGCGCCAAAATGTCCTTGAGTCGAGATATGTAGAACCTGTAGCTAAGAAAAAGATAAAGACAGCCATTAAACTTGTTATAACGAATTACGGCATTGTAAGGACGAAGTAAAGTTGAATATTGCATCAGAATGCGCGTGTGGAGGCAACGATCTCGTGGAATGTTGGAGCGATGCAAGCTGCAGGCGCTGGGTCCGCTCCGTCACCCGAGCCTCCCCGCGCACCACCGCGCACCACCGCCCGTGACTCACCACCACTATTGGGGAAATACCAAATTGCGGATCAGACCATCAAACCATCAGATCATTGCTTCTCAATAACCTCTAACTGACGTCAACATTTTTTTCGTGAGACTTTAATATCTCTTTGTTCGTAATTTTTTAAAGCTAGAAATAATTTTAAGCGTGACTATTATAAAGGATAATGGCTGATAATATCTTTATAAATGTGTTATCATTTAATAAATTAAAGATATTCGTATTAACCAGTCAAGTGAGTCAGCTTGTATACGTCATGAACATCAGTTAGCATTATTAGTGAAGTTATATATTAAATCTACATTTACCGTTTCCTCTTTAGTTTTTCCCATTTCAAATGCCTACATTATAAAGAAATACCCGAGTTTGTTGTTCTCAGACCACGTTTTGCAACCCTCGTAACTTTAAGTTGGAGTGTCAATACAGAAGGGCTAATTTTGATAAGTATTTTATCAAAATAAGCCCCTGTGACAATTCCATTTGACGTACACAAATAATCACTGATATTAACTCAAAGTGTAAAAGATGTAGGTAAATAAATAAATAAATAAAAATTTTAATAAATATATATTACTATTACTTTATACTTCATAACCTTTTTCGCGTGTATACTACAAAGGAATTGCCTTTGTAGTATACACGCGAAAAAGGTTTCATACATTCATTCAAATACAATACGAAATGGTTTCATACAATCATTCAAATTCAAAAAATGTATATGAAGATAAAAGATAGACTATTGAAATAGAAATAAAGTAGCTGGAAAAATAACATAGTATTTTTATTCAAAAATGCAATCTTAACATTGTCACTATAAATCATTTTACTTTGCCAATTTTGTTATCAATTTGAAGTTCAAGAAACTTTGCCTAAGCAGTCAAATTTCTTGGCAAACTAATAACTAAGGATTCATAAAAAATATATTATTACTAACCTAAATAAAATGTTAATACAAGAAAGACCGTTTTAATGAGTATAATATGTTAATTAAGTTTAACCTGTTTGTGAGTTTTTATATCATCTTTTGATATTATTTATTATCTATAAGAAACAAGATCTCGCAATCCGAACTTGGTTCAGAACTCAATTAAGGAAGTTGAGTGGAATGAGGTAATTTTAATTATTCGGAACAGTGAGTCCTATTCTGTAAGTAATCTTAACTTACCAATTCTTTGTTATACTTAGTTCATGTAAGTATAATTAACCTAATATTTAATATTATTTTATCCCGCCATTTTGTCACATTTCCATTTACTCTAACTTTCTTTTTTTTATGGGTTGACAAGTACACAATGATCTTTAGCATTTATATTATAGCATTACGTCCGTCATTTTTTTTAAAAATAAATATTAAATAAATAGATGTTAAAGCTTTAATAAAAATTTAAATACAATATAATATTCATAAAAAGGCTAAATATTTTTACGTAACACTTCATCAAAAAAATATATGAAACTTGATTTTACCACCACCTGCTGGGTACACATTACCTTTTAATTTTTTAAATATTTACCTGACTATTAATACATAATAAAATATATTAATAGTAGTTTCAAAAAAAATTATACAAGTTGATTTTTATGTTACAGGTTTTAATTCGGTATTTTTATCAGAAAGATCTATATTTTTTGGGTCAGATCAGAAAAACAACCTGCTTATTATATTACAAAAATGTCCATCCATGATTCATCTTGATTTCTCGCATCGTATTTTCTTGATTGAAATGCCAACTTTAAAAAAAAGAGTAATATATAATGTACACATATAATAAAGAACAAGAATTTAAATAAATCTAAATTTAAATTACATCAAGTTTAGAAATCTGGACAACATATTATATATAATATTGATTAAAACCTTTTTAAAACGTCAAAGTCAACCAATAATAAACACAGATAAAAAAAATACTTATTTTAAAATATAGAATTCTAAATTCAAATTACATAAAGTTTCTGGACAAAATATTGGCGGCTCCTAAATAATATCGATTATCCCGCAGCAGATGGCCGGCCGCGCCGTCTGCACCCCGCCACCTCTCCCCCGATTGAGATTTATCCCAAACCGTCCCCTGCACAATAATAGATTATTCGATTTATATTAAGTTTCCGCAATTTTCATTTATATTGATGAAACTATTGAACATTTGGACGACATTTGTCAATACCAAGGGGAGAGTCATTAATAATAACAAAGAGATATTAGCTTCTAATACGAATTCACTGAACGTCACATCTGTTCCGGTTGTCATCATTTATTTTTATTTATGTTTTATTTTGCTTTTGAACTAACTTTTAAAGACATTTACAGTGAGTGCCTACAATTGACGCTGGGTCTAGTGTTTAGTAGTAGTTTTTAAAGCAATATATATATTAATAAAACAATAATCAATCCGATTCTGTTTTAGCTCTTAACTAACCAACAAACAAAAAAATACCGAGAAGATAGCGAGCATAAATGTATGAAATCACGTAAGAAAATAAAACATATCAAAGAGTATATTTGAATGAAAAATGAATTAATGAAATTGAAAAGGTTTTAAATTTTTAACATAATCTCCGTCTAGACGGAAATTGCTTGAATGGAAATTAAAATTATTTCATACGATAACTTTAATGAAATCCATGGTGTAATTGGTTTCTTTGTGAGAGGAATAGTTTTGAAGTTAAGTATGATTGAATTAATATTTTCTATACTAACTGTTACTCCCGGTTTCAATCGTTTATTAATTTATATACTATTAAAATAATTAAGAGTATTGTTGTTATATCTTCCTCATGAACCTGTTTTTTAGAAAGAATTTTTTCAAATGAAACTGATATTTTTAATGATTATTGAATTTAAACAAACAAACTTTTTCACTTTATAATATAAGTATATATTATGGATTTTTTTAAAATTGTTTTTGAAGTTTAAAGTACTACGGTAATCAATTCTCTAAACTACTAAATATTTTATGTATTTCTACTCGTTGTCGTTTTTATACTGTTTTGTTATTTTTTTAATTTTTTTATTATTGTATTCTCTTTGCACCTATACATTTTTTTTACGGTTTTATCTTTGGGCTTACTGGTAGAAAATGCCTTTGGCATTATGCTTGACTTTGCACGTTTAGTGGAAATAAATAAATATATAAATAAATGAATTCGCAAAATGTATACTAATAGTAGGGCTATTTAATTAGTTTTATAGATTTAATCTTTATAACTACCAGTTTTAAACAATATTTTGATATTAATTCAAATTCCTTATTTGTTTATAAATTTTATATTTTGAATCCATTCCAATTTTCGCTTGTGTACATCGATTTAAAGAGTCAGGATGGCCAATTTTGATACCATACTTATCGAAATAAGCCCTTCGGGACAATATCCAACATAAAAATAAAGGCTACGAGGGTTCCAAACGCGCCCTGGGCTGAGAAGAAACACAACAACCGACAGGTATTTTTTTATTGTGATCACTGTTTGTACAAACGTCAAAACATTCAATACTTTGTTTAGGAACAACTAGACCCATCGCAATCCGAATCGATTACGAAATGATATGCATGATTAAAGATTACAATTTTATTATTTTAGGTCAAGTTATTATACTATCACTCCATACTTCAACCAGTATCAATTATAATACTTTTCAAAAATATATGGAATGCGGTTTCAAAGTACGATTCTAAACTAAAGTTCCAAATACCTTTGGAACGTATGTGAAACCTATGTGGAATTTATGTGGAAACAATACTTTAAGACTACCATTAACTTAAACAAACACAAGTATTGACCATAGTTTTAATAACAACCACTGTAGTTTGAGCTTAACTTACTGAACACATAGCTATTCTCCGAATTAAAAAAACCTCAAGTCTCATGGTGGCGGGTGTGTATCATATTTCATCATGTCAACGGCGCCTTTTGTTCATCTCTCGTTAATTATAATTACTGCAAAATGTCTGAGTTTCAAAGGTCGGTCAACCCTTTGAATTGCCAAAATTTTTGTATGTAAACATGTTTCATTTAATTAGTTAAATTGAAATATTAAAATCTTTAGACTTTTATCGAATTTATCCGAGTTCGCAAATAGTTCACTGAATAATCGTCAATATTTTTGTAAAACTAAACATAAAAGAATACACGACAGAAGAATAGAGCAGGGTGTGTTTGGAGCCCTCGTAATTTTAACTTAAAGTGAGAGGGCTTACAAAAGAGCTTATTTTTAATAAGTATGGTATCACAATAAGTCATCTTGGCACTTTCAGTTAATACACAAGTGATCACTGATATTGAATAAAAGTTATCAGAAAATAAATAAATTTAAATAAAAATTAATTTATTAATTAAAATAAAATGATTTATGCTCTAACATTTAAAATGAATTTAATAGTAGGTCCAATGTAGTTCATACATTTCATTATATTTGGTACTTGGTAGAGGTCGCTCGAGCCGCCATGCTCAATTTCACGGTCTGAAGAACAGATCTTTGAGAAGATTATTAGAACCAAGTGATATGTAAAAAGTAATCTATATACTTTAAATAAAACTGAAATTCATATCTGAAGTGTTGTAAAAAAATATATAACCAATTCGTTTAAAATTTTATGAAATTTTGACAATCATGTCCAAATAAAATAATAACGAAACAAAATTAATGTTTTTTTTTTACATTTTATTTACTTTAATACTTTTTTCGCAAAAAAATACATTATTTGTACAAAAGAGAGTTTAATGTTGAATATCTGTCAGCTAACGATGTCAAAAAATTTTCAAAATTCAAAATATCTTTATTCAAATAGGCATTTACACGCACTTTTGAATCGTCAATTATTACATTATAAAAATGTCAGTAGTCAGTCCGTCCTTAAGCTACCACCAGCTCGGAATGCTGTTCTGTTGAGAAGAGCTGGCCAGAAACTCAACAGTTGCTCTTTTTAAAATATGTGAACAATGTTTGATGTACAGATTAGAATATCCTGCAAATGAGTCAACAACCAAAGCTCCATAACCTAACCTTTTACTTGATCGAAATACGATCAACTAAGAATTCTTGTATGTATATATATATATATATATATATATATATATATAATTCTTGATGTGCTGGAGAAACATTTGTAGGTGATAATGAGAAGTAAAATAATAAGAAGAAAAAACAACATGTTAAATTATTTAAAATAACTACATTTATACATACATATTTAATAATATAAAACTAAAACAAACATATTTATTAAATTGTTAACATATAGATATATATTTCTTTATTTCATTATTATTTTAACAAGTAACATTAATACTAACTTTTAGTGTAATTAAGTTAATAAATACTTACAAAAGATTTTTTCACATAAAAAATATTTTAATTGAGATATTTATTATTATATCTGAATATTCATGTGTGGCCTCCATTTGGTAGTCGTTTAGGCTTCCGTTCAGTTCTCAAGCTTTTTACTACGTCCTTATACATTCGGATTCAGAGAAATAATTTAATTAAAACATTAAGAGCATACACAACGCGTCTCATTAAGCAACTCAAATAATACAAATATATGGAATAAGACTAGCTACAACTCCTGGTTTCGCCCACGATTTTATGTACAGTCAGCTTTAAAAATCGATAACCATTTTTGAAATTTCAAATTAGCTGAAATGTAAAAGAAAGAGACCATTTATTCTTTGTCTCAACTTTCATTCAATAAAATTCACAAAATTATAAATCTATGTCAATTATGATTTGAACTCTAATGATGTTCTTCCAATATTGGCGTTAGTCATATTCAGCGGTTTTGATTTAATATAGTGTATATCAATTTTTGAATTTAAAATATGGTCATCAACTTTTGAAGCTGACTGTACCATTAAATAACTAAGAGTAGCATAATACTAGATAGAACGCATGCTTTCCTCATGAATCTGCCCATCATAATTCATTCAAAGTTTCAAAAATTTGCCGGTTTAAATAAACAGACAAACAAATCTGCAACTACTGCAAACAACTAGCTGTTACACGCGGTTCCACCCGCAGAATAACGATTTAATGTACAATATATAAATAAATATATATTATGTTATTTATCTTGATAATATAGCATTTTGATGGTGAAATATTTTTTTTATATCGGTCCAGTATTTTTTAAGTTGTTTCGTTACAAACATAGAAACTTTCTTCTTTTTAATATCAGAATATATGTTTGATATTGTCTATAACCATGTTAATAATAAAGCTTATAGAATTAAAAAAAAATTAAAGTAAAAATTTAAACAAGCAAACGAGACGTTAATCATATTTATATTTTTTTATATGTCGTATAGTCAAAGAACTTTTGCTCATCAGCTTTTTTTGAATGGCTTTTCCTATTATCTTTAGTAAAATGGTTGTTTGGTAGAAAATATATCTATTTATTTTAGACAAATCACTATTCAACGTTTTTAGATATTAGCCAACGTGAATATTAATAGTTTTGTCTATTTTATATTAATAACTAATTAGATAGGGTATTATTATGTGTTATCAGAATTTTACGCTTAAGATTTTAATGTTATATAGGTCCTTTCATTTTCAAATTTTTGACATATTAATAACATAGTATTATAATAACTGAGGATTTTAACACATAAAATATTAATGTCTCCGTAAATAATAAACTCCATAGTCCATTACTTGTCGTACGATTACGTGCTTGATGTTTCTCATCCTTCTACCAGTGGAAGTACAAACAACGAGGCGGTAAAGTAAACACAGTACCGTAACCGCTGGGTCATCGGCTCATCAAGATTCATGGCATATTTAAAAATTATATATTACTCTTTTCAATAATAGATTTGTCACCCGTATTCACCAGTTTAGAATCTGTAACCGATTGACATTCTGTGATGTCATTGTAGATCAATTCATTAAGTTTGAAATTGTAGTAAATTTCAAACAATTTCTCTATATCCATAGAGAGTGACGAAGCACGAAACCTCCGAAGATAACACTACATTCTTTTCACACCCACACAACCGTCGCAGTGCACCCAGAGCGTGAACTGCGTGTAGCAACACGCAGTTCACGCCGTGATTTCGACATGCTCATGAATAAGTTGCTCGATTGTTTTCAAAACTAGTTGGGCAATTTCGATAGTGAAGTACACTACGTCCGTATTGTCAAATAATACTATAGTAATCATGAATTAAAAGCTTTACTTACAAAAATATTATAATAAGGTCTCATTAAAACAAAAGTCTTGTTGGGATTTCTAGTACCATAAGAAACTTTTATCAATTTATCAGTATGTTGTCGAGAACAAAATGCAAGTACCGCAAACGCCTCCCGAATACCAACTTCGCATGTCCTCAAAGCAATCTTGACCTCCACTATAAATTTTCTGCCAAGAAAGGCCCATAGAATTCCATTCAATTATTTACATTATTGTCCAATTAGAATTAACTAATCAATTAGTTTTAACTGACTTACAAGCGATAAGAAAATATGAGTGTAAGAATTTTATGTACGTCTCAGAGCTCATTTTTCAATCACTATAGATCAGGGATGCGAACCAATGGCACGTGTACCACTACTATGACGTTTAAAAGTTTTGATGGCACGCACAAAAACATTTTATTTATAAGTTATCTGTTTTCATAGAAAGAATTTTTGATGGCATGCATAAACACAAAATATTTTTTTTTAACTTGACTTTTTGTCAGAAATGAATTGTTAATCTACACTTAATTTATAATTTGTGATATAAATTTCTAGTACTGAAAACCTTATTTTGCATATAGCTTTTTGTAAAACATTGATTATTAAAAAAATGTTTTAAGAATCGCTTTTATCTGTTTATTTAATTATAATTACACATTTTTTTACCAGCTAACATTTCGCATGAAATTTACTATTACGTAAGCTATTTAAGATTTTTTTTCTTTTATGGCACGGACATCAAAAAGGTTCACCATCCCTGGTGTAGATGATTTATCATGAGGCCCAGGGTTCCCTATTACCTCGTCACAATCAATAATCGCTCTTCCAGTTGCTCTCTGATGGATTTCCTATTTCTTCCACAATTGCCAAGCATAACTAAAAAAGAATAATTTACACCTTAACATATTTGCGTTTTAACATGTGTCAAATAAAAATGTTTATTTATGTAGCAATATAAATTTTCATTTCTTGGAATGCATCCTTTTTGACGGTAAAAATGAAATGGATAAGTTTTGAAATATTGTTTTCTCTTCACCAATCTCGTAATGACAATTATTTTAGTTTTTCTAAACCTTTTTTCTTACTAAATAAGACGTCAATCTTTCTATTTGGCTGACTCAGCTTGATTCTCAATGTCAGATAACATCGCTATCAGATTCTTTATGGTTCTGTGAAAATCATTTCGTAATATAAAAAAACCTTTGAAGATCATTCGATCCGCGATTCAAAAATTATTAAATAACAATGCGGGCTTATCTATCTCTATTATGCAATTTACTAGAAAAAATATATACAATTTAAGATTTAAGATGTGGGTTTACTTTTCTTAATACATATAATATAAGATATTTATATATCTCAATTTATGCTAACATAGTCGTTTCATATGATGCTGAATGTTCAAACTGACTTTACCTCAAGATAAAATATTTCGAAAATAGATAATTCGAACAAAAAAGGGTAATAACACATTATACTATTAATAAACTATAAAATTGAAAAATAATAGTCTTGACAGACAGATGGTTGAGTGAGTAATAGTAGTATTACGGTTCAATTTTCTTCCTTTGGAAGTACGGAACCCTTGAAACCATGACAACTGAAAGAAGAAAAATACAACATTCAGAGCTTATATTTGCTTCCTAAGACAAACACTTACTATTACTTCTTAAGTAGAATATTTAACTAACTGTCTAACTCAAGATATGTATATCAGGATATGTGCCCTCTTCATTATTCCCATCAGCAGTAGGATGTCCCAGTTTCTTAGTGAAACTGAAACAAATCAATCAGTCAATCAGTCAGTCATTGAAATATAAGTCAATACAACGTAAAATAAAATACTATTTTACTATAAATTATATTAAAAATTTAAAATAAAATATTCATTTTAAGTTTTTTATTATACACTATGCTATTTACTTATCTGAAAATGCTGAAATGTCATCTAACTTCGATTGATTGTATTCATTCATTTAGAGAAATATACACTGAAATATTTTTATCTATACTAATATTATAACGAGGAAAGGTTTGATTGTTAATAACGAATAAACCCAGAACCTACTGATTTCATAAATTCTTTCACATAGTCTATATCTATATATAATAAATAAAATCGTTGGTATGTAGAAACACAAGTAAAACATACGTATACTATTTCAAAATCATACGCAAGCCATTCATATACGCTACATTTGTGAATTAAAACAAAAAGGTTCAAAGAAAGACTTACACTTTCCTCATCTTGCAGTATAGGAGTCATCAGGCTTGAAGAGAAGATAAGGACGTACCTCTTAGCTATTTGTTTACGCCTCGAAGCAGAAATGTACGCACTATTGTCTCAGTCTGAAGAGTGGGGTACCTGCGACTACATACGTCATTTCAGCTGTTATATATATAATATACAGTTATTAACAGTCATTTGAGGTTTTATTTATCTATACTATGAAGCGGAAAAGTTGGTTTGTTTAAATGCGGTAATCTTCAAAACAAACGCATGGATTTGAAGAATTCCTTCTGATTATGTTTGGCAAGTTCATGAGGAAGGCTATGGGATATATATGCGAGTGAAACCGCAGGACACGGCTATTAATATTATAAAGTGAAAAAGTTTCATAAATAAAATGCTAACCTTCGAAACCACTTTATGGAATCGAAAAGATCTGATTTTGATAAAAAGGTAGCTTCATGAGAAAACCTGTCGGTTATTTATCATTGTCATACTATTATTAGTTATCTTAATAATAAATAAAATCGTCCTTTCGCAAATGAAACCGAAAGTAACAACTAGTTTTATTATATAAATCACTTTAATGTTTGCAATATTGGTTTTTCTCAAGTACTTTTTATGTTTTAATATAAATAATATATTAATTTAAAAAAAACTGAAAATAATTGTGTAAAAACTTTTACATGACATAACAGTGTCATTGATACGACTCCATTTAAAGAATTAGGCTCTTGCCCAAGAATTATGTACCTTAAGCATATATTTATTTAGACGTTCTCAGTAGGCTTGTGGTTATATGCAGTACCTACACATGTATGGTAGGCAGGTCAAGTGAACGGGGGTCTGTCTGAGCCGGAACGTCTATTTGTCTTAACGCAATACTTGTCAATAGCCGTTCTAAGTTCATTGGCATTCCCACTTTGGCATACATTGCGTAGAATGTGCAGCGAGTTATCATCATTCAATATGGACAAAACTTACTACGAAACTCGGGAACGTGTTCTCCAGATACCATTAGTGACGTAAATAATAATTAAACTTGACAAAAGTTTTACTTAAAAAGTTTAATTTTTTAGTTCGGCCTTTTTGTTTTTTATGAATTTCAATTTCAAAATTTAGTGCGGCCATATTGTTTTTTATGAATTAAATTTTGTAAATATGTAATAATTATTTAAATAATTTTAATAAATTTAACACTGTATAAATTAAATAAAATTATTAAATATATATTTTATAATAAAATATATATATATATTTTTTTTTTTTGTTTTTTAATATTAAAATATTGTTGCACTCATTAGAATAGTTTTCTATTTATTTCATAACTTCCTTTTCCCTCTATCCGCCAGAGGTCGGCGTCGTTACAAGTCAATATACAGGTAATTTGAAAGTTAGTGTTAAATAAAACGAAGTTCAATATTTTGTAACAAACAAGGGACAAAGGGCGTTACACTCTAGAGTAAATATAAAGAGATAGATACAGCTTTAGCGACTGCTCCGTCACCGATCATCAAATTATCACACAGACCACACAGAGATGTAAGAACACCCGCTAAACAGAGCTAACGAGTTCACCAAAATGTTTGACTTTATTAAACAATGACATTTACCTATTTGACAGCGTTATATCAAATTGAACACTTGATTATTTTTTGACATTTAAAATAAACGTCAAATTGACAGTTTAATTGATTTTAGAATTTATAAAATAGATTGTCACAATGACCTATTTGTCAACGGCGTTGTATCATATTTTATAGTAAATTTTTGGTTTGATATTTAAAAGCAACGTCACACTGACAGTCATTTTAATTTGATTCTAGACTTTATAAACTTAACTGTCACATTTAACTATTGCGTATGTACTACAAAATTTGATCAACAGCGTTCTATCAAATTTTGTAGTACATACTTTCTTTTATTTGATTTTTTTAATAAACGTCACACTGACATTTTTATTCCAATATAAAAGTTATGGAAGAAAATGTAACATTTATCTATTTATCAATAGCAATATATTTAATTTTAAGGTCTTTTGTTGGTTTGATTTAAAATAACTGAAAACTGACGGCCAGTTTAACTTGAATCTAAAAATTGTAAAATAAACTGTTGCAAAGCATTGTGTGAATCAAATATAGTGGTTTTTTTGTTTGACATTAAAAAGAAACGTCAAACTGACAGCTATTTTCACTTTATTTGCGGTTTCAGCCGCTGACAAACGGTGTTACTTCCTATTAAGATTAGGAGTAGTGACGTATAGTTAGATCAGCTATAGCCTCCCTCATCAACCTGCCTCTCATAATACCTAAGGATTTTCCATATCCATAATAATTTGTTAAAAAAAAAAACAAACTCTCAGCTTTATAATATTAGTACAGATAATTAAAGGAAATTGTTAGTTAAATAAATTAGCTTTATTAATTAACTAGTATTTAAAGCTTTTATAAAAGTTCCTAATTGTCAAAGTTGGTAAAAACAACAATAATTTTTTTCATTTATTTTATCTAAAACTGCTGCGAGCCAACAACAGTACGAAGAAACAAATAACGAAGAACGAACGCACGACGAACGTAGTCTTCAAAACAAGATAAAACTTTTTTAAGGTTCTTAATAATTTCAACTTAGTTTAAGAAAAAAAACAACAGCGAGTTCATCGTAACATTGTAATTTAATTGAATCATAAAATATAATTATTTATTCAACATTCGTGTCTTTCTGTGGTCAATATAATAAATAAATAACTAAATATTTTTGTTTTGTTAAAATAATGACAAGAATAATAATAAGCATTACTAATTAACGTTTAAAAATAAGTTCATATTCAACTATAGCTATAAAAAAAGTACCTTAACTGTGCAAGGACTTACACAGCTTTGAAAACTAACAAACTCCTCTTTTGTCACGTTTTTATATTTCAAATAAGAAACTTAAATATATCAAACATATCTAATATCACAAAGTACAACGGTGACGTATTAATTTATCGTTAAAAAATATGTTTAATTTAAAAAAAAGTATGAACGTAAGTAAAAATATAGCAATTTTATTAATAATATTCTTGGAATATTTTAAATGCTTGGTTCAAAGATAAGCTGGGACACATTAAGCTGTCCTAGAACCTTATCGAGAATGCCATAAGATAATGTATAAAGGCGCCACGAGACGATCAAAGCAATTTATTTTTACTTTTATTAATAATATTTATTGTAAATATTTATTTATTGTTATATTTAAATTGTTTAGAAGCTTTATTAATAAAATGTTTTTGTCTATTACGTGAATGTAAATTGACGAATTGATAGTACATCAAACAATGATCAATTATATTTTTAACTCTTTAGATAATTTTTTTCTGAATATTATTATATTAAAAATTTTATAATGAATTCCAGAATAATTTTTGAGTACCTATGTTATTTTTATGAAAATATATTTATACTATTTCCACAGTAAACGTTTTCTTCTCAGGGCTCGTTATACTAATATTGTACATAAAATTAATTACTTGTGCAAAAAACTTAGAAAATCTTTTTTTATGTGAATGTTTTACCAACTTGACGTTGACGAATGATGATGATTTTATATTAGAAAGCTGGTAAATCTTTTCCAAGTAAAACAACGAAATAGTGAGACAAAACATTGGTTTCCATTTTCAAAAAGAGCCCAAACTTAACCACAGGACTCTAAAATGATATTTAAATATTTGCAAATCACCAATAGAGACGATACCATTAAATGTACTGCATGTTCTTTGACCCTTGCTGATATTATAATAACACATTTTCTGATGAAGTTATGTTAAAGTATGAATCATCTATAGTTAATGCGTTTTAGCACTCACATATTACATTCTTTAATTGCTATTTTTTTTTCCCATTTATTTTACAAAAATAACGAATGTAAGAAATATTTAGTGTTCAAGTATCTATGCCACTGAAATATATACAAAGTAATACAAGTTCAAGAGTAGTTTAGATAAACTGGAAATATTGTTGTTGACTGTTTTTTTTTCAATTTCTTTCCTGGACTGGTTGTTTGCATTGTTAAAAAAATAATAATCTTCTTTCTTACCTTATTGTTGGATGCTTTCGAGACAAATTAAAAAATATATATTTATACCATGGGTATTAGACAACTCTTTTAAAAAAAAAAAAAAAACTACCGTATTAAAAATCCCGGATTAAAAGTCCCGGAGGTTTTACTTACATAGAAATAACATAGAAAGACACAGACACAAAGAACACGCAGGCTCAAAATTGTAAATTCTAACACGAAATCTATGGATCACTCACAACTGTTCCGTGTGGGAATCGAACCTACTACCTTTGTCTCACCAGACAGAGCTTTTAACCAACCGAATAAATATAGATATTAAAACTTATATTTTCCCTAACTCTTCGTTTTCTCTTTCTTTTTTGTTGTTTTTAATAATAAAGGTAAATATATTTATTATATTTTATACAAGCCCATATTATTTAGGGACATACGAAACACGCAACCACTACGATCATATTATTAAAAAAGCTGTTCATAAATTTTATGCTTTCAATACACCATCAATTGAAACAATCAATCACTGTATTGATCACCGCGATTGATCGTCTCAATGAAGGTAATTGATTAATCGCAGCGCGCTGTCGCCAGTGCGTTATTAATTATTATATTAAATCTAGATCAGGATCACTCTATATTAAAACTGATAAACGTCAACTTTAGATAACTTTAATGAGGGCGGGTTTTAAGTTTTATTTCGATAAAAATAATGACACTTTATTTCATTGTAATTTTTTCTTTATTTTTATATTATTTTTTGTTCACTGTTTTGGTTTTTTTTTAATCTCTGGTCTTAAAAATAAGTCTTTATCCTTTTTGTATTTTTTGTTTACTTGATTTTTCGCTGGAGCTTTTTGATGAAATGAGACTATAACCGATTTTTTATGTGCAGCTGTCTTTCCATAATCAGTTTTACGCTTTTAGTATATAAGAGTGCTTTCATTGTATTATTAAAATAATAAACAAAATCTTGTTTAAGGCTTAGTTAATATATTAATATGTTTATTTCAGTTAAATAAAACTTTTTTAGGTGCAGTAAAAATTACGAGGTTTGAAAACATGATCTGTTTAATTCCCATTACACATAGTTGTCGATGATCTCATGATGATACTATGTCAGAGACCTCTGCTTTAAAAAAAACAATTATAGACTAAAAAAAACATTCAGGATCTGTTATTCTCTGTATTTTTTATATAATATTCCAATTATAAAATATTTTATATTTTAAAATATTTTTTGTTAATTTTCTGCCCAATTAAACAATTAAAGATTTTGTTAAATAATATTACTCAGTCTAGTTTAACGTTTTCTTTTATAGTATTATGTCATGTTATGTCAATGACATAACATATAGAAATCATTTCACTAATAGTATCTTTATCAAACAACATAATTTACTCTTAAATTTTATTGTTTACGTTTATATATTTGTAACTATATCTGAACTATTTTATAAATAATATAGTATTAATATAAACATTACTTAAAAGGTACAATATACATACAAATAAAATAATATAAAAATTGTGATAATACAAAGCTACACCTGTAAATTTTTCTAAGACTGGCTCAAAATATCTCGATACTAAAGCCATAAAGTATATTAAAAAAATATGTCAAATTATTTATAAATTAGCTCTAGATAGCACTTCTAGCGCTTTAAACATTTCTAAAATACGTAATTTAAGCTAAGTTGCCGTAAATGGTTAAACGCTTTGCAATTTAATAAATAAAATTCGTCGGAGGAACTTAATTGGTTATTACGGTGTAATTTGCGTCTTGATTCGCGGTCAACGCTCTACGTCCATAATTTCGAAGGTCGCCATGCGGCCTTCTTTCGACCATCGTTGATATTTTCATACACCCTGTTTATACCAACAGTTATTCCGGCTTTCGTGATGGATGTAGGTCATTTTTCTATGTCGATTAGAAATTTTGATACAACTTAAATTGAACGAGAGATTGAATTACATTTCACACTTGCGTGTGCACTTGACATAATTATACTTAATCTGTTGTAATAACGACGTTTATTTTAATTTATTTTTGTCTTAGCATGACATTATCACAATGGCTTAATAAGTATTTCCTGTACCTTTGTGGGAACAGTCATGTAGCAGATTAGAATATGACAAACCTTTTTTATAATGTTGGAAAAATTCGTTACAAATACCCGGTCAGCTGAGAAGGTAATAGCCAGAGAGATCTGTGGAACTTCCCGCCCACATGAAAAACCCTGCCATTTTTAAGGCTAATTAAAAAACCAAAGGTACTCACCCTCTTTACCCACCAAGAAAGCATATGACAGTCTAATATCAAATCATTTAAATGTCAAGAGGTTGTCATATGAGAAAGTAAATTTAAAATATTTTTACACAAATTTACAAAAGATATATAAGGTCAAATAAAATAGATACCCTTGACTTATTCTATACAAAATACACACAATTCCTAATATCATTAGGCAATTAAACTTAATTCAAAACTTTTCAGACAATTTTAACAGAAATTTATAAATACAATATTAATTGCATTTTGACATTGGTCTAATGGTGTTAGCGGCCGTAACTGGCCAAAGGGCATGGGTTCGATTTCCACAGAGTGCACTTATTTGTGTGATCTACAAAATGTTTCGAATCTGTTCTTTGTGTCATTTAATTCTGTTTGTGAAAACCCACAAACTATTTCTCTGATACAAGAGTGTTTTTTACACACACACACGCACGTACCGTACGCTCATACGCACACAAACACACACAAACATATATATATATATATATATATATATATATATATATATATATATATATATATATATATATATATATATATATATATATATTAGAATTCAATATATTAAAAACATGAACATTTCAAAACATACACAGTAACGCGTAACTCCGACCTCGAAATGAAAAGCACACCGTTATAATAACGAGGTCATTTATCAACTTTGTATTTGTTTCTGTCTGTACGAGCATTAAGATAGAGATGAGATTTTACTTTGATTCATAGAGTTATTATTGATAAACCAAACTTGTATTGATTCATTACAATCAATTATATATACAGTTCCAATAGTTTAAATAAATATTGTTATTAACTAAGTATGATTATTTTTTTATAGTGCCTATAGTGTAAGACGTACTATAACCTAAAATGTATCTATTTTCTCTACATTTGAAGACAATTGTAATTTATAAATTTAAAAATTATTAAAGTTATCCAAAAAGAAAATCTTTTTATCAGCTGCCAATGTTTAATTGCTTCAGAAGCTCATTAAAGCCCATATTAGAAAATAAATTTTAATGCTTAATATATTTAACATTAAAGTTTTTATAATATATATTGACCAAGCTATATATCCTCCTCAATTTAAGTAATATAAATATACAAAATATTAAAATAGGCATAATATTAAACTGAAAATTAGGAACATTTTTAAAAGTAAGTCGTCCTTAAAAAACTACTGCAATAAAAATAAAGGAGAAAACAAATAAAGTAACTTAAATGGTGTAATTAAGAAGTCCTCGGGGAAAATGGAAATACAAGGTTTTAAACTTTTGAAAGTAGTACGAGCGTTCTATAGTGCTTGGATTAAGTCTTAATTAGGAGACATCAAATACTGTACTATAGAAAATAGGGGTAATTAAAAGAAACTGTTGAAAGTAAGTATCTAAAAGTAAGTAAGTAGTCTAAAACTACTCTTAAATTATACAAATACTAGCTGTTACTGGCGGTTTCACTCGCGGACAAAGGATTTTATTTACTATTAAGATAGTAAACAGAATGCTAGATAACCTACAGCCTTCCTCATGAACCTGCCTATCATAATCAGAAATAATTTTTAAATCTATCATGTTTCAATGACAAACCAACAAACTTTTCTACTTTCTTAATATAGTATAGATTAAAAAAAAACAATTAAAATAAATATAAAAATATGAGAAAAAAAATATATTGCTACGTACATATAGATTTCATCTTACTTATAATTCATCAACTTAATTTATATCATTTTAATTCTAAATTTATAGAAAATACTTCTATAAAATCAAAAGTTTAGTTTCTACACTGCCTAGATGATATAAAAACAGCTTAAAAAATACCGCGAATCAACTGTCATAATGACATTATACACAAATACCCTTGTATCAATCATACAGCTGCAATGATATTTGTTTAAAATTCAAACATCAATTTTATATCAGTATAAATAAATGTCAATATTCCAATGTCAGTTATTCTATCGTACTTATCATTACACTTATGAGTAGACAAGGACCATTCGAGTCATGATTTACAAGTGTAATCGTGTGCACTTTTATTATTTACATTTTCATACCACTAAAATAAATATATTTTTTTTATATTATTAGTAACTAGGTGGATCCTATTCATCCAAGGCTGTAAAAAAAGTTTGTGTTAACAAGGTTTTAATAAAAAAAACTACCTGGTCAATTATAGTATTGAATTTCAATAAAAATATAAGGTTTTCTATGTATGTAAAAGATAAGGATAGAGTAAGTAACCTTTGGAGGTAGATGACTTATTAACTGACTTACTGACATACACTTAGATCTCGTCTACCCGTGAACATGACTTGTACAAGGCATTCGCAACATCGGATTAAAATTAAATTAAAATAATACGAGTTAAATCATCAAATTAAAAATAGTTTTATATCAATAACTACTCGTGAAAATCTAAGAAATCCTTATTATATTTTAAACTCAAGTTCAATAATGTTTGAAATTGTTTTAAGCCGTTTTCAGCTTCATTAAATTATTGATACGAATACTAAATTCTTCGAAGAAAGTAGCGATACGGTAGTTCAATTGGTAGAGCGACCGGACGGTTTCCAACAAGGAGGGGAGTTGATATATATATATCGATGAACTTATATATAGATGAACTTCTCATTCTATATTTATTTAAAAGAAATCATTTCAATAAAAAGTAAAATATATAAAATAAAATAAGTTCCATATTACGTTATATTTAGAACTTGCTATTTATAAAGTCTTCTTATTTCCATACGTTATTGGAGTTCAATACGTCCTTCGCAAGGCCGATCATTTAAGTTATGATTACCGTAAAAATTCGAAACCTGAGAGACGTGACTTGTTATTATAAATACTCAAGGAAGTAACCTTTAACACTTAAACACACAAATATTAGTATTATTATATTAGTTATGCACGATTGCATTAAATTAAGAAAATTATCAACCTTTAACAATATAAATACTGTTAATATTTAGTAAATAATTTTATTGCTTCATTTTTGTGTATAATTATACCTAATTTTACACAAAAATTAAGCACTTGCAGTTTAGAATAAGTTTTTAATTTATATTTGATCCATATACATACATACATTATATGTAATTATTCGTGTGTATTAACGGAATTTAACCATGAACTGTTCACGCCGCGATTCTGCAATGCTCCGAGCTCATGAATAAGGAACCCAAATGAGCTCATACTCAATTTTATAGTTCTACTATCAGTTTGAAATTATATATATAACTACATACAGCTACACTTTATAAATCTGTAACATGTTTATTTTAGAATAAGTTTTTAAGTTATATTACATCCATGTACATATAGTCGGACAAATGCCGATAGTATTTACGTGAGTACAGTCGGATAATATATAATAGTAATCATAGATAACGAAACTTTAAGTACAAGAACATTATATATTATCTATAACAAAAGAAAACAATTTTACTTAAAATATAATTAAGCAAAGTAAAGTTTAATCAAAATCAGTAGTTTTATCTACAACGGTTAAACGTTCAAATATGAACAAAAGTTCAAATATGAACAATCGTTCAAATATGAACAAACGTTCAAATATGAACAATCGTTCAAATATGAACAAACGTTCAAATTTATTTCTATTAATAACAAAATTCGATTGTTTGTATTTTTTAAATGTAGCAGATGAAAATTACTAGATACTAAGGGGTAGTTAAAAGATCTACACAAGGGGTTGAAAGCGTTGCGTTAAGAAATGAGAAAACATGGGCCACTAAGACTTGCTTTAGGAATTTTCCTATAGATTTCTATGACCTGATGTTTGATGTTAATAACATAACAAACCTCAATTTTGACTCGCTTTGAGGTGCAAACAGCACCGAAGTTGCATTTACAAAACGTCGACGCATTCTGTCCTCTTATTATTTTTCTATGAAAACCCTCAAAACATAATTAAAACAAAATAACTTTGTCTTAACAAATTACTATCAAATAAAATTATGTAAGTTTTATGTTTAACTAGATGTTACTCTCGGTTCCACCGGCGTAAAAATGATTTTATTTACTATTATAATACAGTAGTAGCGAATTACTAGATATCATAGCCTTCCTTATGAACCTGTATAGTATAAAAAAGATTTTTCAAATCTATTTAATACTTTCAGAAATTAGTTTTTATACAAACAAACAATACCACTTTATAATATTAGTATAGATATATTATATGTCTTCATATTTGTAACATGATATTATAAGAAACTTTTTTTTACAATTCCCTATACAAGAAAAAACGTCGTCTCTGATAATCCAAGCAAGAAATGTATAACTGGACCTCAAGCTTCTAACTCTGGTATCTTGGAATAATAATACTATTATAATATTAAGCATATAATATATACGATTTATTAATATAAAATTATGATGATAATAAATATAAATTAAGAATAACAGTATTATATTATAACAAATATTTATTTAATACAAGCTTAAGAAGTGATAAATATCAACTTTTATACATAATATTATTATTACTCGAATATTTCTTTCAAATCAAACAATCATAATCGATTATTAAAATCGAAATCAAATCGATTATTTAAATCGATATATAAAATTCTAAATCCGACTCGCACCTGACAATTTTCTCCCAACATTGCACAATACGAAATTATTAACGGTAACTGGCCATCTACATTCGGATTTTTTGTTTGTGCGCGGACTTAACTGATAATGGTAATTTGGCGCCGGACAAGAGTGCCGTTGCTCGCTAGTCTAATGAGTTTATAATGGACATAATGCTGTATGATGATATATTTACTGAATCAATGTCTAGGTCGGCCATGTTTTTTACTGTTTCATATTTATTAATAAGCACGCGAAGGGACGAAATGACAAATATAATTGCAATGCAGGTTGAATGACATAGCTAAACGCTTGTGAAGTGACCTCTAAACAATGTGAACATTTAAATTCGAGCTCGAGTGAGCACAGCAAGTGTAAATTATCGAGCCACACTTCGTAATAACGGAGAAAATGTACACATCTTACAAAAGAACCGGTATATTTACCTATGTCTAAAATTAGCTGAATATATCCCGCTGGCGGGAAACTAGATCCAACCGCAAAAAGAAAAGTTTTTTTTTTAAAGGCATAAAAAGGCAAAGCACTCTCGCATACATGCATGACAATAAATATGTAGTCCGGTGGCAAAATATTGATATTGTATTCTTAGTAAATAAATTAACGCCCCTTAGTTTCTAAGAAATAGTTTAACAAGAATAAAAATGGCGCCTAATAACAAATTATCCTTATTATGATGTCACATTGCAAACTATCAAGTCGTAGTTTTATGGAAATTTATAAATTGCTTGTTATTGAATGTAATCATATCATATATTTTTTTAGTAATTATGTACAACTATTTGCTTCCAATCATCTCTACTAATAAAAATGTTTATACCCAGTATACCATATTCTGACACTTTCACACCTTCGACAAAAATCGTTAGTGAAAAAGTGACAAAACAGAATAATTTAAGCTGAGTAAAAATATTTCTATAGTAAGGAGCAAAAATTTAAACGTTATTTAAATTTAATAGATTCCGAGTTATCTGTGATATATTTTACTATTAACTTTTGCGTGTATTAAAAATATATAGTTTAAATTGCACATATTAAACATAAAAATAAATAAAAAAGTACAAATATTCAATTTATATACAATCACAGTTCTCGTACGATACAACAAAACTAATTACATTATTGAAAACGAAATATACCAATACAATACAAGTAAAAGTGAAATTACAAAGCAAAGTAACTGATAGTTAATTGAAAGTGAAGGCACTTTCTGCAATACATTTAATCAAAGCCTTATAATTAAATTCATTAATTTAAATATTGAGATGAGATAAGTGCGTCTGCGCAGCTCGCTGACGGCATACTTCCTAGATCTTCCTTGTACATGAGTCATCTTCAATGAGTTCGTGACCCAAACTGCGGATTTTGTTTTCTGGCCTCCATTGACCTTCAGGATGAGCAATACTATTAGTAATCATTAATATATAGATTTATATAATATATATAAAAATACAGAATACATGTTTCGTCTAATCAGAGTTCAGTAATGTTTTATCCATGACCAATCACGTTTAGAAATTTGATTATTCATTCTTTTAGAATTATTATATATTTTAATATTTCTAATAAGTATAAAAAATCATTTTTGAGAAATATTTTTCTAACAATTATGACTTGCAAGTTGCAACAATTGCAACATCCTTAAAACAATTTAATAATTAAAAACTTCGCTTATAGCTTAACTTATATATATATATATATATATATATATATATATATATATATATATATATTATTTATAATAAATTCATTCCAAGGAGTTTCGAGTTCTAAAAATAAATTTTTATAATATTATATAGTTCTCTTATTACATATCCCTACTATATTGAAATAAGCACAAACTTATTTTTAAGAGTATATTCTTCACGTTAAACGCAAATAATGTTAAGAGCATCCGGCTGAGGCAGACTTAAGATAATACCTGTTTCATTCCTAATGTATTTAATTTCATTTTATTACTTTGTATTAAAGTACACTTGCGATGTTAGAAAAACTAAGATGCATCTATATCGACATGAAGGTTTAGTTTATGATTAGAAAAAAAAAAAAGAATAATAGGGAAACGAACAGCAGTTATAATACATTTATAAAAATACAGGTTATAATAATACATATTTGCCAACACTGTTAAAAAACACTTTCCACTGTTAAAAATATAACAATATATATATATTTCTGTCTTTACGGACGTGCAACATGCCTTTCGAATGGAAAAGGTCTTACGTCGTACTCGTTTTTAAAAGCGGAGATAAGCATAATATGAAAAATTACCGTCCTATTTCGAAGATATACTGCATTCCGAAGATGTTTGAAAAGATTATATACAATATTATAATGCCTATTATTTGTAGGTGGTAGAGCCTAGCTGTAGTCATCTGACTACAGCTCGTATTGGGCTGGCTCGTCCGGGGAAGGACCACCCTCTCACAAAAGATCGGCGTGAAGTAACCAAACTTATTTGGTTATGTTCCGTCCGGTGAGTGAGAGCCTCCGGAAGCCCAACTCCCCCCCTCCCCTCTCCTCCGCCAAAACATGAATGCGGTTACTAAAATAAATATACCCCAGGAGGGTACCGGCTTTCATGAAGCCGGAGAATCCCTCCCCGAGCAAAATCGGGGAAACCACTCTCCGATTTTGCTCGGGCAGCCCGTCGTATCTGGGGCGGGCAAAGTATCGCATTTTGTGTTTACAGAGGGCAAACGACAAGGAAACAGAGCGGCACCCCGCTCCACTTTAAATGTGGATTTTTGCAACATCCGGGGACTTCACTCTAACCTAAACGCCGTCCACTACCACCTTGAGACGGCGCAGCCGGCCTTGTTGTTTTTGACGGAGACGCAGATATCTCCACCGAGCGACACAGCGTACCTTTCATACCCCGGGTATAAACTTGAACATCATTTTATACCACATGCCGGGGTATCTGTGTTCGTGAGGGAGGATATCTGCTACCGTCGCCTCCAGATTTTTGAAGGTCGGGATCTGTCTTTACTTTGGCTGCGCGTGGACATGGACGATCATGTCAGAGTCTACGCGTGCCTTTACAGGTCCCACAGTGGTAATGCAGAAACGGAGCAACTCTTGGGCCATGTTCAGGCGAAGATTGACGAACTGCTTTCACAGACTCCCTCAGCTGAAGTCATAGTCCTCGGGGACTTCAACGCGCACAATGCCGAGTGGCTAGGGTCGCGTTCCACTGACTACGCGGGGAGATCTGTGTTTAACTTTGCTCTGGCAAATGGTTTGTCCCAGTTGGTTCAGACGCACACCCGTCTACCAGACGTGGACAGCCACATGCCCTCTTTGTTGGATCTTCTGCTGACTACACATCCCGGAAAGTACCAGGTTATTGTTGAGGCCCCCCTTGGGTCCTCCGATCATTGCCTGGTACGGAGTGTAGTGCCACTTCAACGTCCGGCTCGCACAACACCTGCGACCCGTGGCGTTTGGCACTACAAGTCAGCAGATTGGGATGGAATGCGGTCTTTCTTTGCATCCTACCCATGGGGGCCGATTTGTTTCTCTTCCGATGATCCCAGTGACTGCGCTGCGGCTGTAGCTGATGTGATACTACAGGGCATGGAACTATTCGTTCCAAGCTCTGTGGTACCACTTGGTGGCAGATCGCGGCCTTGGTTTGATGCGTCTGTCAGGGCTGCAGCAGCCGGCAAACGGCAGGCGTACCGGGCTTGGGCTAAATCGATAGTCACAAGGGATCCGAACTCTAGAGTTCTGAAGAGGAAATATAATCGTGCCTCCAGATTCTTCAAACGGCAAATCGCTAGAGCAAAGTTCAAGCATGTCGTCAAAATTGGGGATCAGTTGGCAAGGTACCCACCAGGCACGCGCAAGTTCTGGGCGCTTTCTAAAGCCACTCTGGGTAACTTTTGCCAGCCGTCCCTACCGCCATTGCACACGGGGAATGATTCTCTGGCCCATACGGCAAAAGAGAAAGCCGAACTCTTGGGCACTCTTTTTGCCTCAAACTCGACTTTGAACGACCAAGGGAAAACACCGCCTACCATCCAGCGGTGTCAGAGTTCATTGCCGGAAATAATTTTCCGGCAAAAAACCATTCGTCGTTCTCTACTTTCCTTGGATGTTCATAAGTCGAGTGGGCCGGATGGTATTTCCCCATTGGTGCTACGAACGTGTGCCCCTGAGTTGACTCCAGTGCTAACGCGTTTATTTCGGCACTCCTATCTCAAAGGCGTAGTCCCGGTCTCGTGGAAGTGTGCCTTTGTCCATCCGATCCCTAAAAAAGGTGATAGCTCGGATCCGGCTAACTACAGACCTATCGCCATCACCTCTCTTCTCTCCAAAATAATGGAGAATATCATAAACCGTCAGCTCCTCGCGTACCTCGAGGATCACCAGTTGATCAATGACCGGCAATATGGCTTTCGCCATGGTCGATCGGCTGGTGATCTTCTGTTATATCTCACACACCGTTGGGCTGCGGTTATTGAAAGCAAGGGAGAGGGTCTGGCAGTTGGTCTGGATATGGCGAAAGCCTTCGATCGTGTATGGCACAAGGGGCTTCTTTCGAAGCTTCCTTCCTATGGGCTTCCTGAGAGTTTATGCAAATGGATCACCAGCTTTCTCACTGGGCGGAGCATACAGGTCGTTCTCGACGGTTTTTGCTCGGACCCCAAGCCCGTGAACGCTGGTGTACCCCAAGGCTGTGTGCTATCCCCAACCCTGTTTCTCCTGCACATCAATGATATGTTGGATATTTCCAACATACATTGTTATGCGGATGACAGCACTGGGGATGCGGTATATTCCGGCCGTGCAGGTCTCTCTCGGGAAAACGTCGACGAGTGTCGAAAGAAACTTGTGTCTTCTATAGAGACCTCCCTGGGGATGGTCTCAGAATGGGGTGAACTGAACCTCGTCCAGTTTAATCCCCAAAAGACACAGGTTTGCGCGTTTACCACCAAGAAAACCCCATTTGTCGTATCGCCACTCTTCGAAAGCACACCCCTCACCGCCTCGCCAAGTATCAGAATACTGGGACTCGACATTTCGAGCGACTGTCGGTTTCGTGGTCATTTGGAGAGCAAGGCCAAGTTGGCCTCGATGAAATTGGGTGTGATCAATAGAGCGAGGCAGTATTTCAATGCTGGCCAAAGACTTGCGCTCTATAAGGCGCAGGTCCGGCCACATATGGAGTACTGTTCTCATCTCTGGTCCGGATCACCCCAATATCAGCTTTTACCTTTTGACCGCGTACAACGGAGAGCCGTACGGATTGTCGGGGACCCGGTGCTCTGTGAACGGCTGGACTCTTTGGCACTGCGTAGAGACGTGGCTTCTTTGTGCGTCTTCTATCGCATTTACAACGGGGAGTGTTCCGAAGAGCTATTTAATCTGATGCCTGCCGCCGAATTTCATCACCGCACAGCACGTCACCGCCTTCATTACCATCCTTACCACCTGGATGCATGGCGTTCTTCTACTGTGCGGTTTGCAAGTACCTTTCTTCCACGTGTCACAAAGATGTGGAATGAGCTTCCTTCGGCGGTGTTTCCAGATCGATACGACATGGGTACCTTCAAAAAAGGCGTTCATTCCTATCTCCAAGGCCGGCAACGCTCTTGTGAGTCTTCGGATGTTGCAAGAGTTCATGGGCGGCGGTGATCACATTTTATCAGTGACCCGCATGCTCGTTTGCCCTCCTTTTCCATAAAAAAAAAAAAAAAAAAAAAAACCAATAATTGTCACTCAGCAGCATAGGTTTATCAGTGGAAAATCAACGGAAACTAATCTATGCGAGTTCATTGATTTCGTAACAAATGTTATGGACAATGGATTTCAGATTGACGCCGTGTACACGGATTTTTCTAAGGCTTTCGATAAAATATCTCATTCCGTACTTGTTCAGAAATTACAATACATTGGTGTGCATGGTGATGTTTTGCGATGGATTGAGTCGTAACTTACTAACCGTAACCAAGCTACTACCATAAAAGGATTTACATCATCTTTTATTCCGGTTCCATCTGGGGTACCTCAGGGGTCTCATCTTGGACCTTTACTTTTTAACATTTATCTCAACGACATTGGGGCAGTATTTAAACACTCTGGGTTTTTGTTATATGCCGACGATACTAAAATTTTTAAGATTATAAAAAATACCAATGATTGTGTAGATTTTCAAAATGATTTAGATCGACTCAGTGAATATTACTCCGAAAATTCTTTATTTCTTAACTTACAGAAGTGTAATGTAATCACCTTTACTAGAAAGCGTTCGGTACTTAATTATTTGTATAATTTAAATGATGTAACAATACCTAGAAAAAATTTAGTAAAGGATCTTGGAGTTATCATTGACTCAAAATTACTCTTTGATGAGCACGTCGATTATACGGCTAAAAAAGCTTATCGTATGCTGGGTTTTGTGCTGAGGATTTCCGGGGAGTTTAAGCATGCTTCTACACATGTTATTTTGTATAACGCTTATGTTAGATCCATTTTAGAGTATACTTCTTCTGTTTGGAGTCCCCAGTGTAATATTCATGTTCATAAAATCGAACGTATACACAATCGGTTTCATAAAAATCTTACAGTTGATCTTTCCAAAAACATGGAAAATTCTCTTACTGCCGTGAACCAACGTGCTCAACGCGATCAAGTTCTTTTATATAAGATCATTCACCATAAAATTGACTCACCATATTTAGTTTCTAAGTTAAATTTTAAATGTAATAATAAGTTTAGACATAAAACTTTGACGTCCCAGCCACTAAAAAAAAATTTGCTAATAATTCATTTATTAATAGAAGTTGTGTCCAGTACAACAAATTATTTATTAATTTTGACATATTTCATCTCTCTCTTAATAAATTTAAATTGAATGTCAAGAGTAAGTTGATGAATTGTAATTGAATTGTAATTGTGATTGTTTAGTTTTATTAATTTTATTAATTTTATTTTTATTTAGTACTTGTAGTCTTCCGATTTTCTAATTATTATTCAGATTATGTATATTCAATAGTTACCTACCAATTTTTTGTTTTCACTATTATTTATTCTCTAATTATTGTTAACGCAGTGCATCTTTTTTCCTAATATTATTGTGTTTTATTGTAACATTAGAAACTGTTTTTTCAAGTGTTTTAATGTTTTCTATTTTATGTATTAATATTATACCGTTTGTTTCCAAAATAAAAATAAATATATAATAAATAAATATATAATAGTTCCAAGTTTTTTAAATCACAAATAATCACAGGATATATACATTTTTAAGTTCTTATAAAATAAATAATGAATCACAAAATAAAAATAAGTTTAAAAATCTTTACTGAATAAATACTTTGACACAATTACAATTTGTTACAGATAATGTAATCAAATGACTTGTGTGAAAGTATTTGGACCAATCTACAGTAACGGTTGTTGTCTGTATCGCACACTATATTCTATAACTACTGTAATTGTAAATAACATAAATAGCGAGTGACATATCAAAGGAAGTATTTGGAGGAAATAAAGTATAATTAGTGAAATAAAATGAGTAATATGCCAGCATAAAACCACTTATAGGGTCCCCTCGCTAGTATATTCATATATATATGCTATCTATTAAAATTGTATATATGTTAAAACGTCTTAAATTACACTATCACTCAGGTATATCGTGTTCAATAAATAATGAGGCATCCACTTGACTCACATACCAATAGTTGGCAGCAAATAACTCGTGAGAACTAGGCTTCATAGCGTCAGTGAAATTAAGCTATTACTATTATTCTAAAATAACGTTATTTAAGCATATTTATAAGCAGTTATAATTATAACTGCTATTTTTAGCACAGATTATGTCTCCTGTTCGTTCTTTACATTACGATATAAATAGAATTCTATATTCAAAACATTGAATCTTTTTCTTGTCCGCGCTCTGTGCCTACTGTATGGTAATGCAACTTATAAATAGAATGACTATTATCGGCAATTATTTGAATGAAATAACTCCTAAGCAATTATATTAATTCTAGAATAATTTTAAAGTTGTATTGATAAAAGTTAATGTACAAAAATGAAAATAAAAAAGATATTCATTACAATATTTCATAAAATTTTAATTAAACTTTTCAAATATTCTCTATATTTTATAACTGCGTAATTATTGTTTTTATAAACCATAATATGCGCAATAACAGGTTAGCCACATTAATAGTAAAACGATTAACATATAAATGGCGTTGGTGAACATCAACATGCCAACATACAGATAAAATTGATGTATTTGTGAGGTGCACTAAATGGCAATCTGCCAATGTGGGCCGTCAGTGGCGATCGATCGCCGATCGTTGGATAAGTAACGGTATTTCACTAATTAACTATTAGCGGCAACAATGGTCTCACGTCTTCTGGCGGCGGGGCTGCGGGGGGGCACAGGGGGGCAGTAGTAGCTGTTGCTTCACGCGCCCGAATCACGTCGCAGCGACCAACAACACGTCACCACTGATTTGTCTACATACCTATTAAAACACTATCAAAAACTACATTAACCCTTTTAGCGCCATACACATTTTACTAATATGTTGCTAAAAATGCCAGTAAAAAAAGTGCATTTTTATAGATAATTTAAATGAACAAGATCATTTCCGTTTTAATATACCAATATTCATAATTTTTTCAACATTATCTTCAGAAGGTTTTATACTATAATAATAAAAACATATTTATTGATAAGAAAATTACAGAAACAGAGTGAACTGTGAAAAGGAGCGCTTTCGCGACGCTGGCATTTTACACAAACAGCGAGAGCAGCGCGACGGCGCTCCTTGGCACTAAAAGGGTTAATATTAATAATATATCTAAATAAGTCTTAATTTGTTTTACAAATACTTTGAATTCTTTATAATCTGCCTGATCTGTTGTAAAATGGTGTCTCGGTGTAGCAGTAACAAATATTTGTTAAGTAATTCTAATCCTATCTATGTAAATTACTGGCTTTAAAATTCACAGCTTTATTTGTATTTGCGAGGCGTGCTGTGTAAAAACGCAAAGGTTTTACCTGTCCAAACAAGAATACTATCTGCGCGAGCTATTCCCAGGCACTGTATACAAATTCTGATCACACTGACAGTCAGGCGTCGGGGAATGGCGTCTTACTTTATTGTTAACAATGTAGTCTACTTAAAATCGCTTTTTATACTTTCGTACAAGCGTAAATTGAGTTTGGTCATTTACATCAAGCAGTGAAGAGAATATAATAAATTGTAAATGTTAATATTTATTATGTTACGCCATGTAGTAGGCAATATTAAAATTTCACAATGACATTATTTCTGAATATATAATACTGATTATCAACTTCTACCTTGGGTTAAGATGAATATTTTAAACACACATCAAAAAAGAAAGGTGAGATGACAGAATAATATTTTATAATATGTTAGAATAATTTGAAGGTTATTTACGTTTTAAAATCAATCAAAATTATAAAACTTAACAAATATATTTTAAAGTTTGTAACTGTATACTAAAATAAATATAGGATATTGTAATTGACATATCAGCTAATTAACTATTAAATTTCAATAAGTTTTATAGTTTTTTAAATTCACAGCTCAGAATTAAATTTTGATTATCTTTTTTATCTATGTAGGTTTCACGTTAAGTTTGTTGACATGAAGCTAACAATCAATAAAATTTATGTGTCTGTTTTGTAAATATTTATTGATATAATTATTTTTTGTTCTTTACTTTTTATATTTTGATTCCTAAAAGTAAAAGGTGTTTTCGAAGGTTTCAGGTTTAAACTTTTTATTGATAAAGACCTTATCTATTCTACGAACAAATATATGTATATTTTTTATTGAATAGATAAAACAGAATATAAAGTAGTAACAATTTTTATTCTGTGTATTTTACTGTTATGAAAAACTGGTTATTATATAAAAGTAAATAAATTAGGATATAAATAAATTATAAATATAATTAGCAATTTTATTTTTCTTTACATTTTTTCATAGTTATGACGCACTTTAAAAAAACCTCACAATGTACATATTTTTGGTGAAAAAAGTTTGCCTTCATTTTTAACTTGAACTTAAATATAATTATTACATGTCTACTCGGCGTCTGCTTCAAACCTTATACATATTTCTTCCAAGAACCTGCCCAAAGTGGAATTTGTTGATCGACGGAAAGCCTCGCGAAACGTTGCTACTAGCCCACACAAACAGTGGAGTGCCCAGCGGTCAATACTCCCAGAATTACAGGAATTTATTCAAAAGTACTGTATTTACAATGAAAACAATTATTACATAAAGTCTCGTTCAGAAAATATTTCGAATGACAATTCAAATTCAGTGACGTTTTTTGTATTTTATCTGTTATACCGTTACCTAAAAAAAAGTACACATAATTATCACATTTATTAAAAAATATGTTATCTAAAGCTTAAGTCTAATATATTCTTCAGTGATTTAGTGTTCCTTTGTTTTAGGATATTCAAATGGAATAACATTTTAATGTTATGTAGGAAATGTGTAATATTGATAAGGATGGAATGAATCAGAGTGTTCTCAAGCCTGAGTGGTAACAAGATTCAGCTCTAACGGTACCATGCCAGCAGCTCTGCACACAAATTAATGGTTGCGGCTCAAGGCCGGCTACAAGCTATCGACATACATTACTTTTTTGACTATGAGAATACTCACCTTCTGACCGTGGGCCGGCCATATTGAGGACGGGAAAGTGTCTTAATGTAGGAACTCATCAACAAACAAACCTTTATACATGATGGTTGTTTTTATAATATAACTGTATAATTTTGAGATTACATTTCAACGGAATTTTCAGTAAATTTTGAATCTAATATTTTTTATATATATAGACTAAACTTGAAAAAAGTTTTATTGTATGTATATTTAGGTGTAACATACATATATAATTAAATCCGTATAACATTGCGTACAAATCGTGCCTTTCTTCCATTCACAAGTATCATGTAATTAATTAAAATGGCGGAGCACAAAAGTGACAGCGTACTCGGTGTCGACTGATGTCCAGTTTTTTCATGTACTGTTACTGTTAGCCGAGTTTCGTTGGCTAGCCAACAAGTAACCTTGATATGTACTTTCAGTTACGCTGTCTATTTCGCACTTCTCTTGTTGCTGTCATCTTATTGTGGTCGAGTAACTGACAAAAAATATCAATCAAAATTCTAGCGCATGCGCCCGCGGCGCTGACACTACACCGTGTAAGCGCGAACACCATTTACGTTGGGTATAATAAACAAAAAATAATTGCTTTAAAGAAAATGGTAATTAATATCAAAAATAGTTTAAAAGAATTATAAACTTCAACTTCACTGTCGGTTTAAAGACTTTTTTATAGTTTTAACACATTTAATATTTTGATAATAAAGATATTTTTAATTATTTTTTATTTCAGAATAACTTTACGTCGTATTTTACTTTTATTGCATTCACTTGTTAAGTTTATGTCAAAAAATATCAAAATAAACAAATGTTATTTTTATTTATATTGTTTAATTATAAGATTACGGAGAAACACGCTACGTAAGTTCAGTGACTTTGCCTTCCCGGCTCTGACTCGACAGGAAGTCATATTCGCATTTGCAGAACCTGTTTCTGCACCCTAATATTATATGTACGCGGTAATTTCGGCCACAACTTCGACTGGGTCACTGTACTGTAATCACAACAAAATAAAATCAACATAAAATAAAAGAGATTTGAACAAAAATTCACACGGAAAGTTTCGTCCAGACAGTTGAGTTACTATCAACAGAACGATATAAATGAAGAAAAATTTACTTTTAAATTCGTGTATTGAATATTTGGATGCTGCAATTCTCTGTTACATAATAATTAGTGAGCTAGCAAGGCGAGCTGCGGCCGCGTGGGGTCATTGGCAACGCGCAGCGAGCCGACACTTAGGTTCAAGGGTATTTAAGCCAGACCTACACGACGTCTCAATGCAGTACTCGTCGTCTCAATAATATAATATTGCTTTAATGTATATAGTATACCATCGTATCCTGGTTTAATATTGGATTATTAATTAACTAGAATACATAACTATTTATATATTAGTATTTTCTTAGATTTTCGTGAGTACACATTGGAAATAAAACAATTTTTACGGATTAAAACTCGCTTATAATTTGATGTAAGTGGACAGAAACTTTCATCTCGTCTACCCGTGAACATAATCATTCGAAACTTCTGGTTAAAATTAAAATGTAACCAAATTATACGCGAGTTTTAATCCGTAAAAAACAGTTTTCTTTATATATTATATAATATATTACAAATTATTATATTATATAAAATTGAATTATTAATATACTAAAATACATAATTATTTTTTATATACCTTATATATATTTTGTTTTATATGTATATTAATATATATAAAATTAGTTAATACACTAAACTAAAAGAATCAATAATTTTTTATTTAATTTATTAATCAATATATATCTTCTATTATAAATGCAGATATTGATAGCTGCGCTTGCACATACAAATATAAATGTTATGGCGTCATGTAAACCGGACGCAAGATCTCAGTTCTTTGTCATTAGCGTGTTCTCACGTCTAGTGCATTAGCTATTTTGTCATCACCCACGGCGTTGTTCTATCTCATTCGTTATACTTTAAAAGAATGCCTAATAAATATAATACTAAACATACCTAATTTAAAATATTTTATATATTCTTTAATAAATATATAATTATATAGTATATATATTTTCAAAACATTAATTTTATTTGCAATATTAGAAAAAACATCGTTAGTAGAAGTAGTTAATAGTGTTTTGGATTGACACTGAAATTAGGGTTGCCATATCATTTATTTAATGCGAAATCTGTAAATACTATGTTATTATGACAAGGGATCGAAATGAACTAAAATAACAAAAAATATCAAACAAAAAATATTTTTTCCTTGTCTATTTCATATATGTCCATTAGCAATGTCATAAATGCTTATTTTTTTAAATAATATAAATTTATTAACGAATATATTAGTTTATTCAATGAAATGTAATATTAAAAAATGGTCTTCTTTTAACTATTGTTAAGTAAAACCTTTACCTTTCCCACTTTTATATTACGTTAGGCTTTGATTACACTACAATCTCTTTAAACCTAACTGTAACTAATTAATTCATGAGAAAACTTTTTAAACAATGCCATAACTATCATGACCTCACTTTATCGAATAATCTTATTTTACTGGGAATTTTGTGTTCATTTAATTCCCTGTTAACACATAAATATTAAAATTATACTAAATATGTATTATGATGCTGAAATATTTAAACCAAGTACTAAATTTAAAATTTAAAAATATAAATGTCAATAATGTGTCAAATTTGTCAAATGATAATCCTCAATAGTCATGCAATACCGGCTTAAGTTTTGCAATTTAAGTTTCCTATATATCTATTAGACGCTGACCACGAAAACTAATTTCCGCGAGTGGTTGTTAGGTAGTGGCAGCGGTAGTCACGGGTCCTCTTATTTATAACGAAGAACCTTAATGAGCAATGATACCATCTACTTAAATGTGTACCTAGCTTTTTAATGTTTAGAGTATATTATCTATTGTAGCTCTGAAAATGTCTTGCAACTAAGTACATGCTTTTAAATACTAATTATGCTATAATAAGATTGATTATAACAATAAACTCAAGCTATTTGTGATTGAGAATGTTTTATAAGCGAACCTAATATGAAAATAATTGACTCTATTATCTAGTATTATTAACAGATTTAATAGTGCAGACACGTTCGTTTGGATCCGTTGTTATTTATACAACTAATTGAGAATCCCAGACTCTCATTTTCCTAGTAATTAGCGACGATGTCGAGGCGTTCTAATGTGAAGCGCGTAATGCGTAATGCGCATGCGCGTGACCGCCAATCACTCATGAATGAACATTGAGTGACAAAAAGTTGTTGAACATTGTTGAATGAGTCTTTATTTTACATAAAGACGTACCTAATGAATATTATAGTTACTATTATATATACCTTTATAAAAATAATATTTTGTTTATTATTGTAATTGTTTTTATTCTATTAAAAACTTTGTTGAATGTTAACACGAATACTTAATATAGCACAGGATTAAATATAAATCAATAACCAAGGAGTTTCTATATATAATTTATAATAATACACTTATAATAAAAGTGTAGCATATTTTAAATCATCTATGAAGTAAATTTTTATAAGAACAAATTAACTTCAAGAAACAAATGATATTTTTTACATCCGTAAACTATGAAACATTATTAATTTTATAAAATGTTTATTAATAGAGAAAAGCAAAAGATTATATCATGCTAATTGTATAGAATCGTGTTTGGTGAGACCTTCCTCGTAGCTGTATCACAAAAACCACCCAAATGCTTACCGGATGAGCTAACCAGCCCCAGAGCTCACGACTCAATAAAAAAAAATAATCATAGACAAAGATTCAGAAATCATCAGATTCTTTAAACTTCGAAATGATTTATCTGTTTTGAACTACGTAGTTATACTGACATCATGGATTTTTTGGAGTTTAGTATATTTATATATTATAAGATTTTCTTTATCTATGTTTTTAAAAGGAGTTTTGTTACAAAGTTGCAAATGTTCAAAAAATTTTCTTAACTGGACATTATAATTAAGATATATAAAAATGTTAATTAAAATAGCGGAAATTATAATTTTTATTTTCAAAGATAACGGAAACAGATGCTATTACTTATTACCTTGTCGTTCTGGCAATGTCAAAAAAATCTTTTAATACATAATGACATACTAAAAAACAAAGTAAAATATAAATCTTATTGGATATAATAATCATATAGAAAACATTTATATAAATGTAATAGTTTTTTTTTTATCTGCGTTTTGTAGAATAAGTCCGGATCTCTCATTTAAAAACCCCTTTTTTCGCTTGTGTCTCATCCAAATTTTTTATTACTTATTGGTAATGTATTATCAAAATTAATTTTTGTGGTAGATTTCCATGACAGCCCCACTTACCATCACTTGAAACTTAGTCAACTGATAGCAAAAAATGAGTCAGTCAATAGTTCTCAGAAAAATTCGTCTAATTTATATAAAAATAGTCATAGTAATTAATAAAACTTCATCTATCATTAAATACTCGAAACTCATAATTTACAAACTTCACGACAGAGTTGGTTGCGTGGTTTTTCTCAAACCAGAAGTTTTGGAAACCTCATAGCTTTAACTTTAACTTGGAGCGTCTTATTTCAGTAAGTATAGTATCAAAATACTTCCTGACACTTCCATTTGACGTACACAAGTGATCATATTGATTCAAAGTAGAAAAAAAACAAATAAAATCTACTTTATATATAGTTATAAGCATTATATATAACCTAATATTAAACTTAACCAGTTAATTCCAACAATGTTAGCATGAGTCATAATAATGCAATTAATTTGACATTCGGGAGTGATAAACTCAACGGAACTTTTACCTTTACTAATAAAAATATCTGTACCCAGTAGAATATATTCTCTGTTTTGCACTATCTTTCTAAAGATTTATATCAAAGGTGTGAAAGTGACAAAACAGCATGTGTTATACTGAAATAAAGAAGTAAATTTTTAAATATCGTTCAAACTTTGGCGTAACTTATAAAATTTTGAACGTTTCAATACAATGTATAACATTTTATATATTAGGTATTTATTTTTCGTAACAAAAAGTCTACAAATATAATAATACTATAATATTGATGAAATATACTTCTATTGTTAAATTGATTACTACATTATTCTCGCAGCTTCGTCTGTGTGGATTTCGTTAACTGTATATTTTTGTTAATACTAAAGCGAAACATTTTTACTGAAGATATTCTCAATTTCCGATATTATATATTCATTTATTTTGGCAGAATTATTGATGTAACTGTTATAGTTCAGTCAATTATACCCTTTAACCATCCTCAGGAACCACACTATTGATGAAAACCGTACCAAAATCCGTTCAGTAGACATTTCAATTTTCAATGTATCGCGTTGATACATACAGATGCCATAGAAGTTCATTTTAAAATATGTACAGAAGACAAACTTTCTTGCATATTTTAAACTAGATCTTAATGGCGGTTTCACCTGCGTACAAACTATTTTATTTACTATTAAGATAACAAAACAGTAGCTTAATGCTAGATAGCCTTCATGAAACTGTCTATAACCAGAAAGAATTTTCCAAATCCATCCGGCAGTTTCGAAAATAAATAATGATAATAATAATATTTCTTTATTGTCAGAACATAAATTCCAAAGAAAATCATTTTACCAGTAGGTAAATTTAATTTTAATTTTTCTAGATAATTACAATACTATTACCAAACAAACATACTAACAAACTCTTCATAATATTTTTATAGAAAAATAATTAGATTATTAAAAGTTTTTTAGTAACGTTATTTACATATATATACAATTACGAATAATTAAAACAAACCGTACAGTACTCAGTTAATTAGAGACGAGATCTTTGATGGCTTTCTGTAAATGGTTATAATGATCATTCAATAGTGAAACCCATTTCTGCACACATGACTTGTACCATAGCTTTGGTGATAATTGTATAAAGTATTTATATTTGAAATAAAACAATTAATATAACTATAATAAAACTATTTTACGGATTAAACTCGCGTAAAATTTTATTACATTTTAATTTTAACGTGACGTTTCGAATGCTTTGCAACAATCGTGTTAACGGGAAGACGCGATGTAAGTGTCTGTCAATTTATTCCAATCACAAAAAATACTGGATAATGATCCAGGCTTAAATTTTTGAAGAAATTCTTTTGCTTAAATACGTTATTGATAATTTTGTGAATATTTCAAAATGTATACTTTTTTGGCTCTGGTGTGAAGTTGCATTATTCTAGACACCACAAGATTAGGGCGTCGATGTTATACCTTTATATATTAAATGTAAAAGAAACGATCATTAAAGCAATCTAAAGAATTTGATACCCTTGGACATGTCTAAGATCTACTCGACTCGACTTGACAAACCCATACATTCTTTGTATCATATAATTTATTTTTGTTATTTCGTATATATAAAAAAATACAAAAAACAAGGCATGTATGTTAATGGTATTCTATACTTCCTCAAATTTATATGAGTTTTATCAATATTAATATTTTTTTTGTATCTATACTAATACTATAAAGCGGAAAAGTTTGTGTATTACTTTAAACACAATAAGCTTCGAAGCTACCAGGTCTATTAAGGAAATAAAAATATTCTTAACTACTTATTGGTTTCACGTTTTACTTGACTGAAGCAGCCATTAAATTATAACATTTAAAAAGCACTAAGGAGGTTGACTTGACTACTAATATCGCATTGTAAGAAGTCTATCAGTTCGTTAATTGTAATTTAGTCACTATGTTGTGTAGTCATATAGTGTTTAGTAAATTGAGTAATTTATGGTTTCATACGGAATATGCAATGTGAAAGTATCAAGTAGCCTACCCTGAACTTTTAAACTAATAGTTTAAAAAAGTTTTGTTTCAATATTACAATTATTTTACATTTTGAAATCTTTGGGTTTAAGTAAAGTAATCACTTGTAAATCCTCAAAAAATCATACCGCATAAATTTTCAGTATAACAATATTGTTATATAAATAAAGTAAGCCAAAAAAGGCTATAGGCCTATATATATATATATATATATATATATATATATATATATATATATATATATATATATATATATATATATATATATATATATATATATATATATATATATCTCTAAACAGCACCAAATATAATATGAAAATTCTTATCTCTAGGTATATAAACTGCATTAATTAAATGAAAACACTTAAAAGACTTGTAAATTTGCTAAAAATTGTTTCCTCTGTTTTTGTTTGTCATATTGCAAAGAAATATGACAAATAGGAACGTATTTAATTGTAATAAAACGTCACACTTGGGGTTTTAGGATTACAGATAATGGTGAAATATAATAAGTTATGATAAAGAAGAATTTTTCCTTCTACTGCTGTTTAAGGTGACTAACCTTTTTATTTTCCATGTACGCATACAAAACTGTTTGTCATTGTATCTATATTATAACTTTGAACTGTCAACGTCATTATAATTTTCCGTATTTTGCAAACGACGTCATATCTTAAGAAGTAAAATAGATGTATTTATTTGAAATTATAGTATTATCTATATTTTTATGGGACTTTTAACTGATTTAGATGATTTAAAAACATAAGTAGACTTTTGTTAAATTTGGTTACATAGGGAGAGGATACTGTGAAGGTAACGTGTATGCACCTAGACCTAGACCTGGGTCGCAAGTCGTGGGCACTGGTTGCACTCGTCGCCCTAAAGCGCGATAAGCCCGACTCTCATTGAATCCATTGAATGATAAGAAGCTTCGTCTCTGTCAGCCTTAGAGTTGGAATTAAAGGAATTACAAAAAATAGCATAGATAAAAATATTATTTCTCAATATAATGTATAAGTAATGTCTTTTTGTTAAAAATTACCTTGAAACTATAAATTCATTATAAATTTGTAAAGTTGCCAGATCTAACGCTCTATCGAACATATTCAATTGCTATGGATTTATTGTGGCAATACATACATACTAGTATTATAAAGTGAAAAAGTTGGTTGATTCAAAGGCGCTAATTTTTGGATGGATTTGAAATTTCCGATTATCATAGGTTCTTGAGGAAGGATATTCATTATATATGAAGCTTTATTTATTTATTTATTTCTTTTCCATTTTTAATCAACACCTGTGATCACTGTATGTCAAATGGAAGTGACAGAAGTGCCTATTTGGACACCATACTTGTCGAAATAAGCCCTTCTGTCACACTCCAAGTTAAAGTTAAAATTTCGCTACTATTAGTTATCCAATAGCAAAATCGTGCGTCTGAGCATGGAACTGCAAACAGCTAGCCGGTTTATAAATAGAAGAAAAGGTTCACACATAGGTCTTATTGGAAATTCTGATCTGGTCTGGTGAGATGCTTATAGAATAATGACCAAATAACGGGCACAACCTTGACGAGACATTTGGCTTATAAATGATTGTTCTACTTCCGCACTGAGGGTTGTCTACTGAGAATTAATATATAGAATATGCGTTGTCATTATAAAATGATTCATTAAAGTGGATTCGGGATTTACCTGATTATAAAATTCACCTTTCGGTATTTTTGTGGCTTTTATTAATTTTATTTTATTATTTCATACAAGGCTTATAAAATAAAATTAATTAAGCATATTACATTAATATCTTTAATAAAACTTATTAAAAAAATAAACTATGTAATAAAAAAAAATTAAATTAAACCGTTTAAATTATAATGTATGTGTATTAATTAAATATTTTGTTAATTATATTAAATCATTATCAAAACGTTATAAACATTTTATTCAGTTTTAATCAGTAACAAAACTTTATAACTTTGTTATAAATTTAGATACTTAAGAGTTTAAAAAGATTGGAATTAATTTACAGGAATTTTTTATCTGGTGTTAATAAAATTTTTGATAACGTAGTATCTTAATCACATAAACAAAAAATCAAATTCGCATACGTTCAGGAATCAATTTGTAAGGTTCTGTTAACATAAAATAAATATTTTATTTTGTTTTTTAAAACTACTTCCCTATTTAACACTTAAGAGCATTAAATAAACAACAATATTTTACTTATAAAACAATTATTTCATTATGAAGTTTAAAAGTTTTTCATACATCATTATAAATAGAATTATATAATTGGTGATTCATTAAGGCTTCGTTTCCGCCAATAGGTAAATTGAATAACGAACGCAGTTTGATTTATACAGTTCGTGAATCGTGCGTTGAACCATGGCCATGCGCTTGCGCATCAATTAAACAGACTAAGTTTAAATACATACACGTTAGTTTCCGAGTAATTACCTAATAAATGCATTACCTTCTTCCTATTCATTACTTTGTGGTATACAGTTTCATTAAAGCTTACTAACAGATAAATTATTAAAAAGCTTTCAATTAATTTTTTAATGTTATAATTTCCATGCCATAAATATACTGATTATTTTAACCATTACTAATTACTTTATATTAGTAATTAGGTAGTTTGTAATATAAATTTCTTAAAAGGACAACAGTTCTACTTTTATAAATCCTTTTAAAAATGACATTACCCGTATCAACAAAAAAAAATATTAAAGATTCATCATGGCCGTCCTCAATTTCTAAACAATCACAATAAAAGTCATTGAATCTGTTAGCCAATATTATATTATATGAAACCATATATCCTACTTTTTTTGTATATGTCATATTATTAATAACTCAAGGAGATAGTAATATCTTTAACATCTAAGCGGTACAAGTTACAAATACAATTTGGCATAGTTAAATCCTGTTTTGAGTTATGATCTAGATTGAATATGCTGGGTTTAGATATGAATGAATAATTTATATATTTATTACAAGGAAGTTATAATGATAACTCAGATTAGAGTGTAACTGTACTTTTTATTATATATTTCTTTATATTGCTTCCGGAACTGTTTTGATGTAATATTCAAAACTGTAGAGTGGAAACTGCGGTACAACGGTGTTTCAGGTAATTTTAATGATTTCTTAATATTATTATTAAAGGAAATATTTGACAATACCATATATGTACCTGTAATATATGAAAAATCAATAAAATTTAATATAAATACATTATTTAACTTAAAAGTCTCCCAAACATAGAGGGAGTTTCTATCTCCAGCTCGTAATGTTGTTCACATTTAATAAAGACTCAAATATATTATTATTCTAATACACTTAATTGCTTTAACATAAAAAAGCATATAATGAAGGCAATTATTTCGTATATAATTGCAGGTTTTATAGCAATAATAAAAGCGATCAATAAATGCAGTTCCGAAGCATTGTCGCTACACAGCGCTATTATATTGTAAATAAGCTAACACAGAGCGAGATGCGCACAGCATATAAGAATAACGGTGCTTTTACAACCTCTGCACCGGTGCGAGCCTCGCCTCGGAACATTGCCAATTCCCATTGCTCAAGTCTTAACATTGGAATTTCTCACTTGTACGACCATAAATAGATTTACTATTCATTTTCAGTATAGAAATGAATATTTAATAATACAGTCCTTTGAATTTCGTTTCATAATCACGTTAATTCCTCAACAACCTTTACCTCATTGCGTGGTTTGCGTCTAATTCAATAGCGTGGTTTTCAATACGTTTTTTATTTTATATGACCCAAGGTCAAACTGACCTTTGCCATGATGATGCGTAGAAGTAAATTCGATAAAATTAGCCAATTAAGTAGTTCTTGTGCAAGAAATAACTGACGTTCAGGTTTTCTGAAGATAGCCAAATATAAAAATTATCGTACATTTTTACTTTTTTTACGTTTAATATTTTTTTTAATTTTCGTTTAAGAAACAAAAATTAACTTTTTTATATGATTTTTTTTAATTTTTAAGGGAGCTTTCTTTTAGGGAGAAAATGTTTAGGTTACAATAAAACGATTCTTTTTTACTTTTTTATTTTTTTTACTATTTTTTTATATTTTGGGAACAATAAAACCAATATAAGATGTAATCAATGTTTATTAACATCATGATTAAGACAAAAAGTAACAGCATCAAATTTATTTAAAAAATGATAAAGAATTCATTCCAATATCTATCTGTGTAGTCATTTTGCATTTCATATACTTTATTATTATCTAAGGTGAAATAATATTTATGTACCATCAAAATATTCAAAACAACACAATAGAAGAATATATGTAATAAATTTGTCATTTGAATACATTACAATAAAATGATTTTATTAGAGATAGTAAAAGTCTGTATATTTTAAACATTTAACAAAAGTATATGTTTGTATATTTATAGTGAGATATAAAACCTTGATGGAATATTTGTTCAGTGTCTTATTACTAAAATTCTAGACTGCAGTCGTTTTAATATAAATAAAACAAATAATGGAAATCACCGGCGAAAGCGAGGAGCTCGAATGGCACATTCCCTTATGACGGACGCATGACTTTAATATGACAAACTTTAATAAGGTGAGTACATGCCTTAAGAAAGCTAGCAACAGTAGCTGAAAATAATAAAATCCATAAGAATTAAGATATATTCAGAAACTAATTTAAGAATTAAGATTTTAAAATAATTAATGAGTTAAAAATATCACCTAGTTATAACATTATATACTTAATATATATTACAAAAAAGTAAATAAAATAGCTCAGCGACACCTTGTACCTGATAATTGAAATCTTATAATAAAAATTACATAAAAAATAAAATTATCAATGAAAAATGGCGCCCAGGAACACGAAGGTGGAATCCTAAAGCTCTTAACAAAATTAATTAATATTATATCTCTCTATTGGTGTATTATTTTCACTTATTCTATTCAATTCCTATTCTAGATTATTTAAACGCATTCAGGTATCGCCTTAGCGAAAAATGATAGCTACTGAAATCATTGTCTAATTTAAAGCTGCGTTCACATTGAATGAGCGTTCGGGAGCGGGTTTTAAAACTAGGTTTATCTCCGTTAATGTTATTTCCATTGTACGAGCGCATTTAATGTGTACGAGGCCTAATTTGTTTCGTTACGAAATCACATCAAGAACAAAATAATCGTAATGAGCTAAACAGTTGTCGAGTCAATATTTCGTTAGACATCCGGAGTCTGGATATCTGTTGATAATTTCTCATCCTGCAACAAATTATATTATGGTACTAATTTAGAATTTTTATGAAAAAAATTTATAGCCAAAAACGAGTTTTGTTATAAATTTAATAAATTGAAACGGAAAGATATAATTTATAAAATTTTAAAATTAAACCTCAAAATGTCGAACCACAATTTGTGTAACAAAGCTCTATTATTATTGTTAATATTATTTTTATTAATCATAACCTACCGTATCTGAGTGCAGGCCGGCCCACTGAGCGAAGGACAGCAGGTCTCTAGCGGGCAGTTCGGCCGCCAGCGCCTTCACACGCAGGTTGCGGTCGTCAGTCACCAACACCACCACGCGCACACACCCACCACCATCTTCACGGCCTTCTGCTACAAATGGTTCGAGTACTTATAGCATGATTTGTTTACATAAGTACTTATATATAAATATATATTTCTACAGTACTCACCACTATCAGCACCCAGGTTTGCCTGTAGGTTGAGTGCAGTAGCGAGCACGCGGTCGTCGTTGGTGGCGCGCCCCTCGTCCTGCTCGGCCGTGAACGTCCGTGACGTCAGCAACGAGCCGCGCGCAGTGGCGAGTCGCACGGTGCCTCCTCCCCCTCCCCCGTCTCCACACACCCACGCGAGGGCATCCCGCGCCTTACACCCCACACGGGAACATTTCCGTAAACCTTCCAATTCCGTCACCACTGTCGATTTGATAACATATTTACATTTTGTCTTAATTTGTTAGTGCATATAATAAATCTCTGATACCCCAATTACACATACCGACGAGTGGCACGGCGAGATTGTAAGGATTCGCAGGTGCAGTGGCCACCGCCTGCAGCAGGGACAAATGATCGATGAAGCAGTTGGTGTCGGGCACCAGCCAGCGAGGACGCACCTCCACCTCCACGCTCACCCAACCGGTGCTCAGCATCTCCTAGTCATTAAATGCTGCAGGTTACTTACTTTGCTCGCATTAAACTAAAGTACGTCATGAAAAACATAAAATATAAAACTTCGATAAACTTTATATTTACATATATTAGGTATAAAATTATTATATTATATACCTGCATTCTCTGGCGACGTTTCTCAATAGTCGCTTTCCTGGTCTCCAACATCTCCCGTCTCCTCAGCAGGTCCCTGGTGGTATCATCGGGTGCGTCGGCCGCCTCGCTTAAGCTGGTGGGGTCGCTAGTGGCTCCACTTACAGGTTCCTCGACCTCGGAGTCTTCAGACTATTGGAAGGATTTCAAATGTTTCTATCTTTTCTTCATTTTTTTAATATTTAGCCCCTTTGTCCATGTTAACGTTAAATAGAAGTGCACTATGTGTGCTTACGAGGTGTGTGAGTGGCGGGTAGTGCCCTGTGTCCTTACGAGGTGTGTGAGGCGGGTAGTGCGTTATGTGTGTTTAAGTGTGTGAGAGGCAGGTAGTGTGTTATGTGTACTTACGAGGTGTGTGAGAGGCAGGTAGTGTGTTGTGTGTACTTAGGAGGTATGTGAGAGGCAGGTAGTGTGTTGTGTGTACTTATGAGGTATGTGAGAGTCAGGTAGTGTGTTGTGTGTACTTACGAGGTGTGTGAGAGGCGGGTAGTGCCCTGTGTCCTTACGAGGTGTGTGAGGCGGGTAGTGCGTTATGTGTGTTTAAGTGTGTGAGAGGCAGGTAGTGTGTTATGTGTACTTACGAGGTGTGTGAGAGGCAGGTAGTGTGTTGTGTGTACTTAGGAGGTATGTGAGAGGCAGGTAGTGTGTTGTGTGTACTTATGAGGTATGTGAGAGTCAGGTAGTGTGTTGTGTGTACTTACGAGGTGTGTGAGAGGCAGGTAGTGTGTTGTGTGTACTTAGGAGGTATGTGAGAGGCAGGTAGTGTGTTGTGTGTACTTATGAGGTATGTGAGAGTCAGGTAGTGTGTTGTGTGTACTTACGAGGTGTGTGAGTGGCGGGTAGTGCCCTGTGTCCTTACGAGGTGTGTGAGGCGGGTAGTGCGTTATGTGTGTTTAAGTGTGTGAGAGGCAGGTAGTGTGTTATGTGTACTTACGAGGTGTGTGAGAGGCAGGTAGTGTGTTGTGTGTACTTAGGAGGTATGTGAGAGGCAGGTAGTGTGTTGTGTGTACTTATGAGGTATGTGAGAGTCAGGTAGTGTGTTGTGTGTACTTACGAGGTGTGTGAGAGGCGGGTAGTGCGCGGGTGCGCGCTGTACAGCGCTGACGTATCGCGGCGCCTCGCCCGCCGGGTACTCCAGCCTCAGCACGGGGGGCTCCACACCCACTAGGTACCTGGACATACATATATGTTGTGGATAACAATATTGTTATATTTAAATTTGGTCACTCGAATACTTAATAACAGAGTAAATGCAGTGATTGATTTTTAATAGCGGTATTTAGAGAGAATAGTTTTGGAAAGTATGGACAGGACAACGGTTACTTCTGGTAGTGCGGACCTGGTCACGTTCCTATAGGAAACTGTCGGTTTGTTTGTCGTAGTTAGAGAGTGTATCTTATAGGGGTGAGATTGTTGTTTGGGTAAAAGTTATATTGTTGTTTTGCAATACTGACGCTATTGGCTCTGTACTACCGACTCTAAATGATGAATGCTTTATCGCAATCCCTGGCTTCATTCGTATACATATTTATTCAATAAATGTAATAAATATTCGGTGGTCCGATCAGATATTGCTTTGTTAAGAAATTAATATAAAAAAAAACCCTACATGTATATCAAAATATCGTGAGAACGTTCACGATGTGACTAATATTCAAATTGGATGTTGATCCCATTTGCAAATAAACGAACCTCCAACACTAATACGATTATATTCACATCCGAGCTCCGGGAAGCGCTCGAACGATTAGTTTCAGACATTCATGACTATACATGTAATATCAAATATATATTTATATATATATATTTGATATTTATATATTTGAAATTAATATACATATATGTATATTAAGTATATTAATTTATATAGATATTTTACCAGACGGAATCTTTTAATGATAACTTTATTATAACCTAGCTGATCGGTCTCGACTTCGTAAAAGTGGAATTCCTGAAACGCATTTAGGGATTGAATTTTGAAGTATATATTTTAATAATCGATCGGGATAGACGGTTTTTTTGTTGCATACGACTAGGCATCACGGACATATAGTATATAATTATGCAGTATCCCGCCGTACTCACTCGGTCCCGAAGAACAGTAGTTTGCGCGTGCGCAGTGCGTGCTCGGCGGCGTGCGGCGCGGCGTGCGGCGCCACCTGCGCCGCGGCCGGCTCCATGTACATGAGCGGAGTGAAGCCCGACAGGGACGCGTCCTCGGGCAGGCGGACCCACGACGAGCCTGGACGTCGCACCCGTCAAACATTACATCTCGCACTCATTTTATAGTCGAGCGAGCCGTAAAAGATTATTATTTACGGGAAGTAGAAGGTTAATGCATTCATGACTCGATCGTACCTTATAATTGCAGCGAGGTAAATAACCCACCGTGACCGGCGTTCGAAGATACGCTTACAATATATATATCTATTACCTTTTTGTGAAATTAATAATAAGTTGAACATTCTTTCTTTGTATGTAAACTTTCGTGATTACTATTAAATATCCGACTGTACTCACATCAGTACTATCGAAATTTTCTCGAGTAGTTTGACTCGCGACTCCGCCACGTTCACGCCGTGACTTATTCTAGGCGGAGTCACGACGTGAACTCACGAACGAAGACTTCGGATAGGTTCGAAAATAGTCAGGCAAATTCCGATAGTAAAAATGTGAGTACGACTGGATAATTATATTTAATAGTTTTTTTTTTAATAATACCTACTGGAGGACTTATTGTATTTTTTTTTATAGTACATATTTAAAAATATATATATTACCTTCCTTAGCTTCCGTTTCGAATTCTATGGATTTGTCGTCGAGAGCTTCAAGAATGTTCATAAGCTTCGCGAGCCAATCCCAAGGGTCGTTTTCGCTTCTACGTACATAATTAATTATATATATAAATAACATAATAATACATAATTAGTTTAATTATAATTTAATTTTTCATACATACTCTATTTCGAAGTTGTCAAAACTTGGTGGTGGGTTCCAGATACTGCTGTGACATAACATCCAGTCTGACCACACCTGGAAATACATATTTATTAGTCACGTTTCTAAGTCAGTCAGTCAGTGTTTTGTTTCAGTATATTTATTTATTTAATCTTTATTGTAGAAAAATTTAACACACAAGAATTTAAATTAAAACTAAATTTAATTCTAAACAGTAATACACATATAAATAATATACATATATATGCTTATGATACCTCGCTCTTGAACCAAAGGATAGATACATGAAGAATATTAATAAAAAAAACTCTTTTAACTTAAACATTTATTATATATTTGTATAGTAATAAGTCAGTCATAATCAATTTTTATATTTTATTATAATATTATTTTAAAGTATTAAAAATAGTAGTAATAAGTAATCTGTTATCATTTGTACATTATTAATAATATAAAGTCTCAGTGACGGTTAAAAGCGAGATGATCGATTACTTCATTGTAACCGTAACATCATTAATATATTATTAAACCAACAAGTACAAATTTTAATTGCAAAGACAATAATTTTAATAACAATAGTTAATATAATAATTTATATAAATATTATATTTATATAAATAGAGTTAATGAATCATTATTTATATAAAAGACAGCCATGGTAGATTTTCACCAAGGTGTCTAGTGGTTAGTGGTTCGTAGTCATGCTTGCCGAGTCTAAGATCGTGGGTTCGAGTCTCACACAGACAGTTATTTGTGAGACCAATAGATTTATGTTTTGAGTGTGGTTGTTTTTTTATGTCCATTATTTCTTTCTGTGAAACCACACAGAGATTACTTCTCTAATGACCGCGCAGAGTATTTCTGCAATGACCCCACAGATATTATGTCTCTAGTGACCCCACAAAGATTATTTTGCAGTGACCCCACAGATAATATTTATCTAGTGATCCCACAGATATTATTTCTCTAGTGACCCTACAGATATTATTTCTCCATTGACCCCACAAACATTATTTCTCCATTAACCCCACAGAGATTATTTGTGCAGTGGTCCCACAGATATTATTTCTGTAGTGACTCCACAGATATTATTTCTCCATTGACCCCACAGATATTATTTCTCCAGTAACCCCACAGAGATTATTTCTGCAGTGACCCCACAGATATTATTTCTCTAGTGACCGCACAGAAATAATTTCACTAGTGCAATTTTAAAAAGAAACATTAATATACTAGTCTACCGCTAGCTTAGAAGATGAATATTATAAGAATAAATATATTAAGATAAAAAACCAATTAAGTTAATATAAAGGTAACTTAAATGTTAACATCTGGAAGTATATCCTGATATTACAAATACAATTACTAATAATATATTGAAACTACGATACATGAAAATAATACGTATTATTTTCACGTTTCAAATAAATCATATATTTTACAATAACATAATCAATAATAAATAAATATGTACACGCTCTTACCCCTCCCCCCCCCTTCCCCTCAACTAGAATTGCAAAATTAACATAAACTTTTTATTAAAAGGACCTAATGTTCACAATTGAATGGGTTCCCATGATTTTGTAACGGCAAATTTCGTATTCCAGACTCCAAACTCCTTATGGGTCGTACAATTGTTAATAAATAAGTAATGTAGCTCAATATGGTGTACCTTGATGGCGGGCAGCAGCAGCAGTGCATCAGCATGCTGCTGCGTGTGTGCAGGTTCCGGCAGCAACGCGCAACAGCGCTCCAGCATGGCGCCGAACATCAGCAGCGACACGCTCAGCGCACACTCCAGCCAGGGGGAGCGATCCGGGCCAGGGTTACCTGTCGCCCCATCATCATAAATACCAAACATTTTTAAATCATCATCTACCAAAATTATAAATTCAAAATATCTTTATTCAAATAGGCATTATCAAAGCATAAAAATTTATGTGTAATAAGATCATGAGTAAGCAACCAGCTCAGAATGCTGTATACCTGTCCTCATCACAATTATTAGATCGGGGCATATGTTTTGCAAATTACAAGATTTTATGCAAAAGTTTTTGGAAATTGCCGGCGACCTTACATCAATCCTGTACGAATATTATGTTTTGGCGGGTTATTGTTCAAAGAAGTGGTGCAGGATTTTATTCGTTTTTTTTTGTTACCAACTCTTACGATAACCATCAAGCCTTATAATTGATAGAAAAATACATCAACATAAACAGGATTCGAACCTAGGTCTTCTGATATTTTATTCCCGTTTATATTTAACAAAAAAATAAACATCTCTGACAAGTTCGAAATACTAATTACTGGTTCAGCACGAATAGTTTACTTCGATTTGTGAATTATTCTTAATCCAGAAAAAAGTTTCAAGTAACCCACGATACCGGAATAAACCGGTTTCTTTTAATAATTTATTTATATTATTTTATGGAAGAAAATACAATCTCCTATCTTAAAATAAACATGACTTCGACACATTACGTGAGTTAAACTTTTTATAACACAAAGTTGCATAAAATTTTTACGAACATTGCATTTTAATAAATACTAGCTGTTGCTTGCAGTTTTACTCGCGAACATACAATAATATTTATTTATTTAGTCTTTTCCACTTTGATGCCAAATGAACGTCAAACGGCAGTTTCATGAGTGTTTATTATATATACTTACATATTGCTATATATAGCAATTCTGAAAAGAAATAACTTAAACAATAAGGCGACGAGGGTTCAAAGCTGCCTTGAGTAGAATCACACAACAAACTCAGCCAAGTAATTTTATAATTTCAAACGTCAAAAAAATATTAATAATAAATATATATTATAGCCTTCCTCACGAACCTGTCTATCATAATCAGAATTTTATAAAGAATTAGTTTCGAATTAGCGTATTTAAACAAACAAATTTATCCACTTATATATATAGATATATAATTTATTTTGTACTAAAACGTAACGGAATATAAAAATAAATTGCAGCAAGTGAAAAAAAGAATAAACGTGAATATAATACCAATACCATAATACCAAACTAGTTTATGTAACTTACCACCATATCAAAGTAATATTACAATAATCTTATTTAAGAATAAATACCGCGACACCTATAAAACAATATTGTTTTAATCAAATTTCTTTGAGGTTTTATTTGATCGCTCAAAAGTAATAATATTGTAATATTGAAACAAAACTGTAAAAAAAAATGATAGCGTTAAGAATTTATGGAAAGCCTTATATTATTTAAAAAAAAAAAGGATAGATTATATACTAGGTCCACGCAAGCGGGGTTTTGGCCTCGCGACGCAGCGCGCGCGAAACAAAAACGTTCTATATGTTTACTATATGGGAAACATTTTATCAATTATTTCGAAAACTACTATTACGATTCGGCTGATTATCAATCCAGACCGGGTTCCGCTCAAAGAGTTGAAAATTTGGGTAGTAAAGAGCTTCGCTCCGCTCAGCTCAATTAATTCTAATATACCTCAGTTGTTATATGGCTTTAATTTTGTTACTACAGAATTCTGAAGTCATGTAGTCTAAATGACAGTTTTAAAGTAATATTATTGTAACATTGAAACAAAAATGTTTTTATGGTTAATTTATCAAGATGTTAGTAATTTGTGGCTCTGTCTGCTGAGACAATGATAGTGGGTTCGATTCCCACACCGGACAGTTATTTGTGTGATGCACTGATTGCAATTTTTAATCTGAGTGTGAACCACAAGAGACAAATTATTTTTATAGTGTTGGTGAATCGATTTTTATTATTTAAAAAAAAAATATGGTCCCTGACTTCTCTGGTACAGGAGTTTTTTTTATAAAAAAGTATATTTTAAAGTCATAGTCAAACAATGCTAGTGGGAATGACTGACAGCTTGTCAAAGCAATCAAACAAGTTGTTATATAAATAGACGTCTAAAAATACCGTGCACGGATTACATGTGTACAAATACCCACCTATCCACTATTGAAAGCATAATATTAAAATTACATACTGTTATAACGAACTAGTTATCTGCGTTTTGCAATTAAAATAATAAAAATACTATTAATAGTTTCTTGAAATGTATAAAATAGACATAAAATAAATTTTTTAATAACATACAAAACTATCCCTATTATAATTTTTTTATAATTGCTGGATATGAACGATCTTTTTAAACAACCAATCACAACGTTTTTTGCTAAACATGAACGATTATATCAACAACTCACAACAACGTATTTTTTAAAAATAGAATGAACAAAATATTATTTAAAAATATAATGATTTTGACAGCTTCAAAAAAATCTATTATAGTTGAACCTATGCTAGTAGTATACATAAAACCAACGTTTAATAATAAACTAATTAAATTAGTACTTAAACTATGAATTATTTTTATTTTTTAAAACAATACACTATTACAATGAAATTTCTCAAAAAAACCTCTATGGGTATGGTGGGACTTATGCCAAATGCATAATACATAAAACCAACGTTTAATAATAAAACAAATCAAAAAATATTATATGTATATTTTTTTAATAGTACTTAGACTATGAATTATTTTTAAACGCATTCCAATATCCTATAACACTTAAATACCCTTTATAAATAGAATTTAACATGCTATTTATAAAACTAGTAGTCCTTGCTTATACTTGCAAATAAAAAGAGGTTTTGTAACATTATACTATTTTCTTATAATAAGCATAAAAAAACCCTTAGTATCTCATGACGCCATCGATCCTGGGTTTATATGGAACCGGTTTAGAATATATTCTAGCACTTTGGAGTACGATATACCTTCAAAAAACTTTAGTTTTACTTGGCTGTTACTTATTATTAAAGTATTATTAAATTAAAAAATTACTAATTCCGAAAAATTATTAGTAACGAAATCTTTTAAATAATTATTACTATTTCCTAACAATACGCATGTCATCAAAAATATTAACTTATGTATTTAAAATTTCGTGATCTATGATTATTATTTATTTATTATTATACAATTATCCGGCTGTACTTGATGAATACTGTAGGAATTGCAACTGAACTGAACAGGTTTCGTCACAATTTTGCAATGTTCCGCACTCAAGAATAAGGACGCCGAATGAGTCGAAACTGGTAAGTCAAAAATCGACAGTATTTACGTAAATACAATTAAGTAATTACATATAATAGTAATCATGGATCACGAAAGTTAAAATTCAAAAATATCATCAATATTTACGTGTGTAAAAAATATAATAATATTCATTCAGCCCAATTAACTATTCCTTGTTATACGATTTAAAAATTCTTACTCTATGAAAACTATTATATATAATTATCTAACTAGTGGACTAGGAATTTTCCAGAATATATTAAATCCATTTAACTTGGAACAATTTTGAATTTTAAATTTTCTAAGGAGGATTCATGTTTAAAATATACAAATAAATTGTTATAATGAAGAGCTGTCACGCAATAATTAAATAAAAAACCTATTGCTCCATATTGGGTTGTATTGAATGTGTAAACCTATAACAATGCGAATTTATATAATTTATTCAAGGCATGCTCATCTAATTACTAGATATAATAAATAAACAAAAGGAAATTATTATAAAATAAGTTTGTTGAACTCACAAACACAAGTTCAAGTGCAACAACCTTCGCCGTAGTTATTAATTTTTATTGCATACAAAATGGCGGCAAATAATTGACTTATGTCAGATCTAATTTGAAGTTTAAATTATTGTAAAATGTCTGTGTTATTATTATTTCTTGATCATAACTAATTAGTATTCAAGATAGTTTTTATCGATTTTATACTTTCTATAACATTTCCACTCGTCTCGGTTCGCTTGCATGAGAAGGTTACAAAAACAATATAGATAAAAAAAATAAGACATTACACTGCTTTTACGTATATTATATTTTGTATTTATTATTTAAGGAAATCAAAATTTGTATTAATTTTTTTTTATTATATAAAACTATTCTATTATATGTATATGATTATACAATAAAGACATTTATTATATACAAACTATTATATATAACAAATCTTGCTGTACTCACCTAATTAAAATTGGGCTTAGCCCTACTAGTTTCGAACCTATTCGGATTCCTTATTCATGATCTTTGAGCATCACGGAATCGCGACGGCGGAATCACGACGTGAATTCTCAATTCACGCCGCGATAAAATTATATATTTTTCTTTTTCTTTCTTGATACTGAAGAAATAAAAATAAATATATTTCGTTCAAGCGATGCAATTAATCAGGCTTTTTGTTTTCTTTCCCAGGCACAATGTCCTGACTTTATTTATTAACATTTAATTCATGTTACCTCTAAATCTTTACAACATCGAGAAATATATTGCCTGGTTACAAATTCAATTACTAACAACATATTGAATTCGATTTATTTTCGGTATTTTATTGTTTTTTAATTATATTTATAATAAATCGTTTATTTTTACGATAAATCAAACAAGAATATTATATGTAACGTAACATTATAATTCCATTATAACGACCCATTGGAAAACTCTCGCCGTGACGAACAAAGCTACAATGTTAAGCGTAATAATATATATATATAAATGAATAGGAAATTAGAGTATTAAGAGATATTGTTTTTCAGCTCTTTCGAGTCCAAGTTTAGTTACAAAAATTTCGTTATAAAAAAATAGCTTTTGATATATTTATTAATTATATAATATACTAGCTGTTACTGTGTTTCTAATGCTAAACAGTAAACAGTGTTCATCACAAACCTGCCTATTAAAATTAAAAATTTTCTAATGCATCCGGTAGTTTCGAAGATTAGCGCGTATAACGCAAACAAACTTCTCCGATATAAATATATGTAAATTATTTCACAACATCATTAAAGAGTAAAGGACTATACAAGAAGTTATAATTTTAATTAATGACCTGTTATCTTCCATGGTCACTGCAAGGACAGCTGACCTGTGTTTGGATTACTGGTTAAAAACCCCGTCAAGGTCGTTGACATTAGATAGCAATCATTAAATCACGCAGAGGGCGGGGTCAGCTCTAACTTGATGGTAAGAATATGCAGTTTTTACTGACTTTATATGTGTTAAGCTGATATTTATAGAACATATGACAAACATTATGACAAGACACCAACATTTTGGATCTTTGAACTGTTCGAAAAAAACACACACATGTAGAAATGTGTATATTATAGCATTTCTATTTTTATTATTAAATAACATTATTCACATTTTTAGTTGTACTTTCTTTGTTTCATTTCCTCCCCCTGTTTTTTTTTTTTTAAGTTAAATGTTTTGGTTGACTGGCATTTTAGCATTAAGTCCGCTGATTGTGCCATTTTTATATAATGAAATTATAATAAATAAATTTATTTTATTTATTATAAGTTCATATAAATATATCTATATAACTTTTCGAGCCGGCGTTATATGTCAACACCTATAATACGGTATTTCAGTGCAGACTTTCTCACACTCGTGCATCTTATTCTGTAACTCTCCTTCGGTTTACCCTTTAACATTTATACTTAACACTTTTCCTTACATCTTTTTTATCCCACCTCATTACGTAATCATAATTTAAAAAGAACAGCCTCTTCCCTAGCGATAATAGAAATAATAAGAAGATAAGAAATAATCTTTGTCGAGGGGATTTCAGAAACAGTAATACTAAATAGCTTACAGAGTGCGAGCTACCGTGCGAGCTGGCCTAGTCAGTTACTGCAATATAGCTACTGGAATTATGTGACCGCATCATACGAGTTACTGTCATATGCGAGTAGCGTTGCCAGGTGTCCGGATAAAGCCGGACATAGATACGTTTTTTGATCGCGTGTCCTGCCAAAAGAAACGGTATCAGGTTTGTCCGGCTTTTGTTGGGCTTTCTACATTTCGAAAACAAGCGTGGCAAATTCGAAAAAAAATTAGATGTTACATACAATTTTTTGTAGTATCTATTAATACTGAGACAAAATCATCAATAATGTAGGGTGTCCGGCTTTCTACCAAAATGTCCGGACAAACTGGCTAGTCTGTTCTGCTTATTAGATTTGGTGACCTATATGCGAGTGAGTCAGTCAAATCTTCATTACATAGCCTTTTAAATATTGTATGCATTGCTCCTTTTGCAGCCAATTCCTGACCCAAATACTTCTTTTCTTCTTCTTTTTTCACATCGGACGAAAAATTCCACTACACTGGTGAGTAGCTGTCCACTGCAACGCCAGCAGTTTCCAGGGCATGAAGGAATGCGAGGCGAGCTAATGTCATACGAGTACACAGACACAGTAGCTGTCTACTCTCACATCAGCTGCTTGCACAGTGTAACCGATCTTAAAGTACACAAATAACACCCAGACTCGAATTAGCAGTTCGTGGATTACACACAATAACTGTTTTGTGTGGGAATCGAACCCAGTACCTTTGGCTCAGCAGACCACCGATGACTATAAGACTAATCGTCTGTCCATGCATATCTTCTACAGTAGCTCTCTTTTTCTTTAACTCTCTACATTCATACTTCCATTCTGTCCATTCCACCACAACAAGTAGGTCGGTCGGTCTCAAATTTAACTTAAATTTCAGTAGTTTTTAAAAGATCATTGTTAAATTAATTTCTTTCTCACTAGTTCTGCCCGCGATGTCGTTTTCGTGGCGTATTGGTTTAACGCCGGTAAAATGTTAACCAAATATAGTATGTGCACTGTAGCGTGGTGCGGGTGACGTCTGGCAGTACCAAATGGACTAGGGATTGACGTTATGCATTTCATATTTTTCTCTTACGATAAGATCATATAATTAGTTCTCTTTAATATTATTATACAAATTGATGTGTTATTCCGTTGTACAGAGTAATTCCGTGTATGAACTTATCTTTACTGATATAAAATAATCAAAATAAGGCTAATGTTTTTTTTTTTCGTGACAACATTTTGGCTCTAGCGCATTAGAGCGGCGGACATACTTTTTACCCGTGTGATGCTGTCAGTAGGAGCGCTAGTACTGACGCTGAGATGGGTTCAGATTAAAAAAATTTTTTTTTTTTCTTAGCAACCTTTTAAGCAATCTTACCCCATATATATTTTCTGTTGTTTCATTAATAAATTTATAAGCTCTTTAACAATAAAAATTTAACTATTTACGCACAATATAGTTTTTATTATTAAAAAACATCGACTTTCATATCGTAGCAGTACATCCCCTCACTAAATTCGTCTAGGTGTTATGTTATACGCATAACATTTTGATGAATTTTTCTTTCTATTAGAATTAATTTATAGACTAAAACATTCTGATTGGGTTTAATTTAATTTACTACAGTTATTATACATTACGAATGTGGTAAAACTAAAGTACTAAAATATAATTTGTAAATCGCGTCAAGTCTCAAGAGAGAAACGAAACGTTAAAGACAGCGTCACCCGCACCATCCTATAGCAAACAAGGTATAGTTTTTTTTTGTTTCATAAAACGACTTTTCTATTATATTTTCTTTTTTTTTGGTTTATTAACCTGTTAATAAACCAAAAAAAAACACCTGCAACCTGTAGCAGTCGTACCAATTTCAATAAAATTTGAATTAAGTAATTTCTCATATTATAAACGTTGAGATCTCTAAGATACAGTGAAATCATGAGATCATTTCGTTGTGAAATATCGAGAAAACACAACAAGAGCTTTATAAACCAAGTAACGCCATCTGGTTTTGGAAATTAAAACTAATTTATAAAACGTACGCATTTTGTGTAATTTTGATGTGGTACTTCTAATCTAATGTGTCCCTACATAAATATATATATTTTTATTTATTTATTTACCACTTTTATTGTACACCACATAACAATTTACAAGCACATAGAATGCAATGCATGTTGGACAACGAGGCGGCCTTATCGCTAAGCAGCGATTTCTTCCAGACAACCTCAAACAAGTAATGAAATAAAATATTAATGAATAATAAATGAAATGAAATATAATGAATGAAATAATGAAATGATAAATGAAATGAATATTCTATTAAGATATATATATATATTTAGATATCTTAATAGAATTAAGTAGTACTAGTAATAACTGGTATTTTATATTTTTCTGTAGGCAATAGAAGTTTTAAAAAGTGATGATTTGTTATCAATATTGATTACTTATATATTAAAAGTTTTTAAACATATTCTTGGTACAGAAATTTCTTTATTCTGAAATATTAGTTTACTTTCTTAACGGTGTCTGAGCTTTTGAACTCGTGGAGAAACCAGAAGCCGAGATTAGATCTAGTCTACTTTAAGATCTAACTAACTGTTATTATGAAATGATATGATAATAACTCGCTTTTCGTAGAAGGAGGTAATGAAACTGTGTTTATTACGTGTGATATGTTCAACCTATTAAGACACGTCGTTCTGGACATCGATGTCTACATCACTAGTGGTAGTTTCATTGTCATATTTTTTTGGATAAATCCTTAATATATACCCTAATAAAGATGTTCATGGCAATATAGAAGACGCTAAATTAAGGGTGCCCATTAAAAAACTAACATTTGCTATCATCTGCCGAGTGGAATGCCATAGGACCGTATTCGTATTTACCGCGTTGCCACAGTGGTACCGATCATATGAAGCCACCACGAGTAAATATCATTTTTAACTGTCCTTAGCACCACACTCGAAGTCAGGACAGCGTCTAGCATAGTGGAAGGAATTTTAAGTTTTTTTTTACATAGGCCGCCGTTTTGATGTCAATAAAACTTGAGAATATCTGTCGGTTGCCATATTATAAATAACATTAAACGACAGCATGCATCTGCATCTGCGGGCCAGTGGTATGTACGTTACCCTTGGTGTGCGCGGTGGTCTCGACGGCGAACATGTTGAGCGCGGTGAGCTGCAGCAGGCGCGGCGCGGGCGTGGGCAGCGGCGCGCGGTGCAGCAGCGAGCGGAACTGACGCAGCATCTGACTCGCGCACGACTGGAACGACTCCATGCTGGGGACACGCACGGTTCAATACTCGTAGCCTCAGTTCTCTTGGCCTTTTACGGCGTCGCTTCTATTATCGGATCTTTTATAGGTCATTTTCCGTTAGCCGAGTTATGATTCTAGTTGCGTACTAAACCCACGATAAAAGTTGAGTCTTTTTTACATCGTCTTAGGTTAAATTAGTCTAGTGCCCAAAAGTAGTTATAGTTTGTATAAAAGTGCCCCTCTTTAAATAACTTTGTCGGGCTAAAAGAGAAGGATATTTAAACTTACCCAATTTTAGTAATGAGTTTTCCGTGAACGTGTAAATAACTGGTTATGAAGTTTTTGTTGAGCTGCAAAAAAATAGATATGTTTAATAAGTTGACCATTATTGAACAAAAAATCAAAATCTTTTCATTTTTTTATTGTCAAAGTTGACACCGGCTCGGAAAGATATCGCCACCTATCGATTCCTATTATATTTATCTATTGATTGATTACATAGTATTGTATAAATATATGTAATATTATTCGTTTAAAAACTAAACAACTGCAGGCAATGGATGTGTTTATTTAGTTTGGGCTCTCCTGTCGTTCAATAAGAGTCAGAGCCACGATCGATACTTGAAAAGCTAATTACGAAATCTTGAGCTCTAAAATAAGAAAAATTTAACTGTGTCTCCAGATTTTTTAAATGCTATGTCGCCGATTTCGCCAAAAAAATTATAAATTTGTCACCAAATTATCTACCAATATCGTGTATATTCGACATATCGTGTATATCGAGGACATAAAAACTCCGATTGGCCCTGAAACTGGATCTTGGCAACATGTGTCAATCGTTACACTTGCGAATAACATCCCATGGCGAAAAAGAAAGCCGATCTTTTGGGTATTCTTTTTGCCTCGACTATGTTTAACACTGAAACACACCGTCTACCGCATTGTCAGCTATCATTTCAAACGAAAATTGCTATTCTTGGACGTACTTCCACGTCCTATTATGTGGATTTCGATTCTAACATATCTATTTCGGAATTTCTATTTAATAGAAATAGTGAACTCTTAAAATTATCTACCTGGTTCCTAAAAAAAGAGTGAAAGAACTCTTCTAGAAAATGTTCGTCATTCCTCTCGGATGAACGGCATGCTAATTTGCACTATTTTAATAAAAAATAAATATCTTCGGTCACTATTGACACCGAAATCGCAATCAAACTGGATCATGAATGTATGACCAACCTCTACGGGCGTGATGTCGTTGAAGGAGTCTCGTCGCGCGTGCCGCAGCGTGGTGGTGCGGTGTCCGCTGGGCCTCACCCACACCTCCCGCCGCAGCCCGCCCGCGCCCCTCCCCGCCCCGCCCCTAATCCCTCCCCCGCCACTATTCGTCCCCCCTCCCCTGACCGTCCCCCCACTCCCGCGCGCCGTCTCGCCTCCTTCCAAGCGCTGTTCCGCAGCCGCACGCCGCTTACGCTCCGCCGCTTCGTACTAAATAGATGTCCAAAATTGTTAATTTACAAAATAAAAAAAATATATGTTGTTAGAAAGGAAATCTACTTAATAGATTAATATTTAACAAATATAAAGTTCATGGTATCTTAACGTTTTTTTGTATATTATTTTTAATTTAAAAAACAATATCATATGTTTGTGCTATAACTTCTAATTTATTATAATGATAAAATAGATTCGGTTTTTGTCTTTCGTGTATCTACATGAAAGACAAAAACCGAAGAAAAGTTTTTAGGGTCTGAAATGGAGATACCTCATTTGTTTAAAATCTCCAGTAATAGCTTAAAACCTTTGCCATATAAGATAAATACAAAATAAACATAGTAAAAAGTGGAAAAAATTCATCATAAACCTTGTCGGGTGAACACGTATATAACACGTATATAACGTATATTTAAAATAGATAATAGATAACAATAAGTGCATAACTTTTCTTTTTATCAGTAATTATCAGTAATTAGTGTTTTGAAGTAACTAATGCCAACAGAATAACGCTTATACAGTGAATAATACTTTAACCACATAGGTTTTATAATATCATGAGTGAATTTTATTTACTCACATAGGCTTTATAATATTTAATTAATCTATGATAAAACAAGTATTTTATATAGAATTTAAAAAAAATATATCGATACTAATATTATAAAACCTTCACATTTCCGTATGGATATGAATAATTCTTTTTAATCATGAGATGCAGGTTCATGAAGACGGTATTAGACTATCTATCATTATGATACAAATTTTAGTTTATTAATTAGTAAATAAATTGCTTCGTACGGGGGTAAAACCGCGAGTAACAGCTAGTACTTATTAAGATCAATTATTATTTTACTAACCTTTTTTCGGTTTTCGTCAAATAAAGATAACAAACTTTCTCGAGCTGATTGAAACGGGTTCGAGGACATTAAACTTCTCATATAATAATAAACAGCATCCAATTTTCTTCTCTGGAAAGAAAAAATATAATTTAATATGATTATTTCATTCAAATTCAATATTTTTATTTACATCACATTTCCATACAAAAAAAAAATCAAAATTACTATAGACAATTGTTTAATTTATGGTAAAAACATAATTGTAAAAAAAAATTAAGCAAACAAAAAAAGGAAGTTAACAAATGAATACAAAGTAAATCATAAGAAAAAAAAAATTAAATGAAATATAATAACAAAAAAAGGAACTTAAAAGTAAATAAAAAAAAATAAAAGTAAAAATTATTATTAAAAAGAAATCTTCGAAACAAACAAAAGAAAAAAAGAACTTAACAAATAAAATTAAAAAATATATATAAAATATAATATATTTAAACATATATGTGCACATTATTAATACTCACAGCATATATTGCTAAAATCGCTAATTGATTATATGGTCTTCCATTTTTGGGATTTATCTGCTGTGCTTTTGCGTACCAAAATTTACTTTTAGCATAGTTATTACTCTCATTGACTTGTTCTTTGTATCTAGCTAAGTCACCGAGAAATACGTACAGCTTCTGAACCGAGATCAAAGCCAGACCTACATATCCCAAACCCTTCGGAGGCAGTACATGGTTATCATTCAGATAATCTTCAGTATTAAATTTATACGTCTTCTCTAACATCTGGACGAGATTCTCAAAGAATACGTTCCCTTCCTCTATAATAGTATTAATCAATTTGACAACTTGCGGTTTCTCTTCTGGTGTTACTTGTACTATACTCTTTCTTAAGTTTTCAATGAAGTGATAGTATAGAATTTTCCAGAACTGTTGTTCAATATTGTCAGCTTGACAAAACTTTAAGTCTGACATTAGTAGTTTTTGGAGAGCACCGTGTAAGAATTTCCTGAAAAAACAAATACTTAGTCCATTTTATAATTTAACGTTTTTATTTTTCTTAGTATATAAAATTAGTGTCCGATCGAAAAAGGTTTTTTAGCCAAAGCCCAAAACTATCAAGATATTTAGAATTTCTATTGTATAGTTGAAAGTATATTATGAAAACATTAGTTATACATTTATATTCATGTACATACAGACAGTTATATGGTGTTTAAGAAAATAAAATGACCATTATTAGTATATTACGTACATTATTTTTTTATGAATAATTTTTATGAATATTTTTAAGGCCGAAACTACAATTTTTGGCCAACGCTATATGAAATATATTTGTATGTATACGATGTATTTGAACAAATCTGTTAGTGTTCAATCCTACTTCTGGCGAAAAATGAGGCCAAAGATCTTCAGACAGACACCCATAAAGTAGGTACCAAAGTATTAATAAGCTTTTCTAAAAAGTAAACAAAAGTATTAGGTGACTGAACAAAAATATGGCAAAAGCAAATGCTGGTTTTTAATCGGCGCGTAATAATTGTCGAACGTTTTAAGCTCTTTTAAAGTTTCCACGGTGAGCGTTATGATTAAAATCCTAACAGAACCGTAAGAATCACTGATCGGCCGAAAGTTACGTTTCGACTTCGGCCAGTTTCGACAAAAAAAAATTGTGTTAATTTTGGTCAAACTACGGACGAAAAATACGGCCAAAATATGGTTACCCCGAAACTTCGTTCGCAAATTATCGTGCCTCGTTCGGTGAATTTCGCGACTAACTCGTGCTCACGTTTTTTAGGTTTAGTTTATAGTATTGCATACTTTAACAAATATATAGCAGTGGCCGTATGTAATTCACTATATATATGCACTGCACAGAAATATAAATGTAATATATATTTTTAGGTAAGTTAAGATTTTGGTAATAATTGAGAGTCGAAGGGCCGGTTTCGGTTAAAAATCTGTTTCGTTCGGCCACTAATATAGCCGTGCGTATAGTAGAGGTGTGCGTGCCTGGTGTCGGCGACCTCAGTCCAGTGGTCGGCCAGCTTGAGTGCGCCGCGCAGCGAGTGCGTGCGCAGCACGGCGTCGGCGCGCTCCACCGCGTGCAGCAGCGCCGTGTGCCGCCCCGCGCGCGAGCACGACGCGCCGCCGGAGTAGCGCGCGGACGACCACACGCCTGCGGACACACACACACACACATTAGCTTTGATATTACGTATCATTAAAAAACTTTACTTTTGATGGAATCGCGACATGAATATTCACGGTAATATTGACGGACACTCTGATAATTATACGTAATAGTAATTATAAATCACGAAAGTTTAAATTAAAGTTGCAATATTTCATTAACATTCATGAGAGTCGAAACCGCTATCGGGAGCCCCCCCCGACTCGTGGTCGTGGTAACATTGGTAACATTCAGCTAATATACATTATGTATTAGGGAAATATTAGTACTATATTATTACCTCTCTCCATTCTCGTGTCCTGTTTCGATGGTGCGGTTTGTACAATAATTGGTTTAGAAGGATTATGATGATCGAACAAAGTCTTCTGAGTCTCGCTCGATCCTCCGCGACTCCTAAATAAGTTCAGAGTGTTAGTGAACATGATTAATTGCAAATATTATTATAAAAATTAAATAATAATTATAATATGCTTTATTATACACCCGGATCGAGGAAACCAACTGGGAAGAGGAAATATACTAGAAACAAACATTATATAGGTGTACTTAACCAAATCATTACATAAACGTACATATAAATATACCTATATACTTGTATATACATAGATAAGCATGTAAATATAAATAATACATATTAAATACATCCATACTTAAATACATATAAATATAAAAACTTAAATAATATGCTTACCCTTGGTCTTTTTGAAAATGCGATATCGAGCTTTGAGGTAAAATTATTAGCCCGGGATGAGTGCCGGAATCGGAAATAGACTTTTCTGACAAAATACTATTCAACCGGTTTCTTTGATGCGTGCCTTCCGACCTAGAAATATCACAAAATAATTATTGACATTTTAAAAAACTATTATTACCAATATAATATTATTAACAATAACAGGTTGCTGGTAATATATTAAAAAAATACATTAAACCGACCTGTCATGGTGTTGCTTCTTGGACTCTATGATTTCATCCCTCCAGTTGAGACTGGCGGACGCGTGTTGTTGCGTGTGTTGCTGTGTGTGTTGTGTGTGTTGTTGCGTGTGTGAGTGCGTGGCTGGCTGCATGTTCTCTGCGTTCCTTCGACGTCGCAGGAAGCGCTTCCGCGAGCGCCTCCCCCCGCCCTCGTGCTCCGCCCCCGGAGGAGACTTACGCTCCGCACTCGGCGTGCGACCGTTCACTGGTTGGGATGGACCGTTGCTCCTTTTCTGTTTATTTATATTTATTATATATAATTATAAAGCATTTTTTCGTAACCTTCATATTGAGCTTATAATTGTCACTAATTCGGTTAATTTACTTTTTTATATAAAATTAAAAAATAGCACCCTGTGACCTGAGGGAAACCGTCTAAACTGCCGCTGCCGTCATGAATCATTCTAGCATTCTTTATATAATCCTCCAGGCGCTGGTATGTTTCATACCCGTGTTGATGAACATTTAATTTCATTTATATTTAAAATTTAAATAAAACTCAACAAGAATAAACGTGTTTAAGTATGATTTTAAGCATTAAAAAAATATATAATTTCTAAAAATTTTTTATTTGGATATTGTTTCAAATACTTTTTAGTTGCAAGATTATACTATTATTAAAAGTTCGATTGTTTATTCATAATTACCTGATTTGCTGTGGACCACGACTTTACCGAGCTTGATGGTACTCTGAACCCGTCACTATCTTTAGGACTGGTAGCTCGGTTTGTAGATGTATCCCGGCTATTACACTGAGACACTATTCTCCTAAAATAAACATAGTTTGTACTATAATTGTATGTCAATTAATTATATTTATTTTTGGGAACTATCGAAATTTTTCCGACTACCTTCTAACCCCGAATGGGACCTTTATTCTTGTACTCGACACATATCGAAATCTCGCAAAGAAATGGTTATATCCGTAAAATAGTTTTATTGAAATGGTCATAGTATTGACGTGAGTATATCCTGGTAATTATATCTAACTAGCTATATACAAATCGCGGTTCCGCCCGCGGACGTACGAATTTCTTAACTACTTGGATATTAAACCACCATAATTCAGTTAATATGTTTATTGTGCTATGTAGCATGCAGAACACAAACCTACCTACTGCTTAGTTAATGTTATTGTTACAAAAATATTAAACAAGTACCCACTTTAAATACATAACAGTAACTAAGAGCAGTAATGTTAGATAGGATGTAACCTTCCTCACAAACCTGCCTATCATAACCAAACTATAGTTTCGAAGATTAAACAAACAAAACTTTTCAGCTTTATAGTATTAGTATAGATACTAATAATGAATTAGTTTTTCAACATAATTTTTTTTTTACCTTTCAGAGCTCTGTTCGCGACTATAAGACCGTAAGGACCTCCACCTGTCCAGGTCATCTCTACTATTGCCAATAGTAGACGAACGATTACTTCTGTGACTGTCACGTCGTTCTCTCTCTCGTTGTTTGGGACCATATGATGGGGTTTCATATGGAATACTAACAGTACTATCTTTTCTATTTCTCTCTGGTTCAAAGGGTACGCTGATATTACTATCCTTTCTATTACGGTCTCTCTTTTCAGAATTTTTATGGCCTCTGCTAGAGCTTCTACAATATAAATTTATTATAAGATTATGGACAAATATAGTCTTTATATAAAGAGGAAGTTTTTAACATAATATCTTTTCATTGTCAAAACCACTGCTAGCTCGTAAAATTATTGCCACAGATTTAACAAGAGCTGGCAACAGAAAGTTCTTACTCAACAGGATTTTAATATTTTTGTCAAAGCTATAATTAAAACCTCATTTACATTTATAATAATATTTTGAGTAATTAGCAGCAATAGCTTCATATCCATTGTGTTTCATTCTCTAAAGTTTCGAGATACTTTAGCATCCGTTAACACCCAAAAGTTCCTTAATTACTTTTTTAATTTGTTTGTTTGACACTAAACACTTATTATGATTGTATATAAATAATTCCTAATTTGTATAAATAAAGAAAATAAATTCTAACCTTCTGTCTCTACGACGAGATCTAGCACTTCTTTTCGCTTCACGGGTCTCCACTTCTTTAGTTTCTTGATGAGCCGGTTTTTTATGAGAAAAATTCTCACTTTGTGAAAAGGATGCAGAAGAATTACACACGTCATCGAGTTTTATATTCTTTTCAACCTCTTCTGTCCAATCCTATGAAATAAAAAAAAACATCATAAATTAACTAACGTAAACAAGTAGTTGTAAGAACCTCGGATGCAACGACTTTTTAGTTATAACTAAATTACTTTCAATGGAAAATAATTTGTAATTTAACGCCCGTATCGGGTATAAGACTAGTTTTAATTAACCATATGGCAAAGTTAGTAGTAATCACAGATATTGGGACGGAGTCCACAAATTACACGAACACCGAGTCAGCAGACAAATATAAAGTTAATTCATAGTTCTCAATTTTTTATGTTAGCTTGCGTGTTTGTTATGGCACCTCTTAAACATGTAATGTATGTTTTCTATTATTAAACACGGTAATATATATTATTCTCTTTTGTTATTTTTCTTTGTCCTTGTATATAGTAACTTCGAGTAGATTAGTAGTCTATCACCGTTTCGTCAAGTTAAGTTTCCTTTAAGTCTTTCCGTTAAGTCGAGTTCCATCCGTTCAAGTATAACTTTTTTTGCAATTTTTAACCCTCTTTCCCCCTCCGCCTCCCATGTTAACAAAAGTAAGTAATATACATAATCAAATTAGATGTCAAGACAGCTTTCTTGTGTTATTTTATTTTACAATCTCTAAAAAGTCAGGAATATCTAACCCGGACATATTTTGCAATAACAAGATACCAACAATGGCCATTGAAAATTGTTGATGATACATTTTCGGCACAATTGATTTTAGGATTTTTCATTATATTCATCAATTAACGCTAAAGTCATTGAAAAGAGACCCAAAAGAGGTCATGAGTCATCATACCAGCTAGTTCGCCAACTAATCTTTAATCCAAAAACTCTTCAGATGTTCATGCTTTATCAAAATGTGGAAGTGTTCGACTTCTTCCCGCGCCGTGGCTTACTCCTACTATCAAAACACACGATCGATCGATCGAGATCCATCGCAAGATAATATGACTCAAAACAAGAAGCTGAGCAATCTTTGTAATAGAATATGTAAGGAAGCTAAATCTTCATATGTTTTCTTGCATTTAAACACACATTTTTCTTAATCTTCACTGGTTTGTTTACCACTCTACACAAACTAAAAATTTTTTCAACACTTATCTGAGATTCATTCTTCTTATTCCAGGTGGTAACGGAGGGAGATATTGAGAACTCACTTTTATCTATCTCTTCGAAAGACATAGGTAATAACAATATTAGCAGAGTTATTCCTGTTATCAATTAAGACTAATTGATATCCTTTTACCTATAACCATATTATAAACTTAAATACTTATAACCAAGCTTTATTCTTCTTCTTCAATGTCATTCTATATTTATACTCTGTATCCCCTCCAAAATTGAAGAAACAGTTTTCAAGTAACTTTCCGACTTCGTCTTTTGAAATAATTTATTAAATCTTTCACAAGCTGGTTATCGTTCTCCCCATAATACCACCAATGCATTACTTATAAATCGTTTTATACTAGTTCTTTTCAACTTCAGTAATACAGTGGACTTTAATCTTTTGCTTAGTAGTCTATGATATTACTCAATATCTCCATGCGTTATTAACTGGTTCAAATCTTATCTGTTCGGTCTCCAGTAGATTGAAAAATCTAATGACATATCCTCTGAATAGATGAATTTATCAGCTGGGGTATCGCAAGGCAGTATTCTATCTCGCTTACTCTTTTCAAAATACATTAATGAAATTTCTAAACTATATCTTCTCGTTAAAATTTCTATGCAGTGATTTATAGCTTTATACAACCACCTCAACAACCTTATCGCAGCTACAAGAAACTATCGATACGTTAAATTTCAACCTAATGGAATAATCGTGGGCTGAAAATTAAGTCCTACTAATCAATCCTAGCAAATCACAGGCTATGATAATTGAGAGCAGAGAATTACATATGCTACTTAGATGCTACCGGTGAGCTGCTTGATAAGCTAGATTGACTCCAAAATTTGTGCATTCGTTTTATAATCGGCTTTCGAAAATTTGATCACGATTCTGAATACCGCAATAAATTAAAGTGGCTATTCGTTTTCGACGTTTTCAATGCACATTAGTGCATTGTCCGTCTTAACACAAGGGATGCTTTCAATTGTTTCCCTTAGAATTGACTACAGCGCTCTTGAATTGCATTGAAATTCCTCAAAGTGCCAAAGTACAAATTAAGTTTTTATCGTACGTCCTTTTCGGTCGGTGCTACTGACTATGAAACTTAATCCTTGATTATATGTATAAGTACTATCCTAATAAAATTTTATTTTGCCATGCTCATGTCAATTAATATATCCTTTAACCAAGGGTGGTCAGCACTCATTTCTTGCAGAGATATGACTAAGTAAATTGTTTTTTCTACTATGTAACATTTACTGTGTAATGGTACAAAAATAACAAAAAATAAATTAAAAAAGAGATTAGGCATTAGACGAGGTGCTGTCTTATTTGACGCACTTACACCGACAGTGACCCGAGCTAAATCTTGATATTAAAAAAATCCTTCTTCTGTTCCAAGTATTCAAGCTATGTTTACCAAATAATGTATCGACGTTTCCGCGATAAAGCTATCTATGAGTGGATATATATAAGTGGCTAATGTGGTAATCAGGGTGTACCTTAACAGATGCTGTTGCTACACGTCTTTGTCCCTCTGTGAAATTCCAAGAATATCTTTCTTGGAAGCAAACGAAGATATGTCATACTTCGGTTAGTGTCAAATCCTACTTATCATCCTACTTCAAGATTGGCTCAAGTAAAATTCCATCTTAATAAATTCCAAATAATTCACCCTCAAATTCAGATCGAAGTAATTTTTGTAAGATGGGGTAAAGCCAGCGAAAACATATGTGGGGAGGCAGTAGGAACAGCGAAACATTTGTTAGTAGTTGGCCTTTCAATAGCATGAGTACATTAGTTTGTAACAAGTAACAAATGTTGTTTAAAAAACTCTTTTTTTGTAAAAGAAGGATTGTTCAAAAAATCGAAACAAATGCCTCACTTTATTACAGAAACGGCTTCTAATAAGGCTTTCATGATGGACACGTATGCTAAACAATACAAAATCCCTAAGGATGTTGATATTTCAAACCAGATTAGATCAGTTATACCCCGTATTTTAGACATCTAAAACACATAATACTTGTAACACATAATACTTGTAATAGTAGTTAATTGTTTATAGTAATGGATCATTTTCTAGACTAGGAGGCATTTACTAGGTCCTACTAAATGCCTCGTTAAAAGTTTTTTATGGATTTTCATAGTAATTATATGCCTAAACTCACATTTTAAAGTAAATAATTTTTTTAAAGTGAATAATTTTTTTCTGGTATAACTTAGGTTGATCTATATTAGAAGACATTTTATACAGTTCCATTATAAGAAATGTGAATCAATGTTAAAATGAAGTAGCCCAAGAATCAAAGCTAATAAATGGCATAATAAACTTAGGAAAATAGTGCGATAAGATAGTATGCACATCATATGATTCCGGGAATCCCTCAAGATGCGTTTCGTTAGCAATCGAGCATTAGCACAATTGGCAATGTATTCGAAATAAAACTGATATAATTTTATAAAAATCAGAAAAAGTAGTTACTATCATGACTCCGTATCAAGACAGTTATTAAAAAAACTTGAATGAGCAAATAATTAAAATTTGATTTTATTAATAAAATAATTAACTAAAGACTTCATTGGTTAAGAAAAAAAATCTCATTAATTTTCAAAATATTTAATTAAAAGATTTATATTTCATAGTCTTCTCATAGTTTTATTTTAAATGTGTATTGTAATAGACTATCTTTACGGATGCGGATGCATATCTGAAGGTTTAACGCTCAACCTTCGCGAAAACGCAACGTAGTGTACGAAGTGATGAAAATTGTATATTTTACTTACTATAAATGAATTGTTTATGAAACGAAATTAAGAACGATAAAGTCAAACACAGAATTTTTTACTTAGTACTTAGTGGACTATTTTCTGAATATTTATTTCTGATGCTTCACCTTGTTTTCTTAAAAATTAAATACCAGGTTGATGAGTTCAGTATAATCACAAATAAAAATATTTTTTTTAATAAATTGGTAGATAATGTAATTGTGTAATACATAATGTTAAATTAATTTTTATAATACTTGCAATGATAAAAATATCAGTAAGCTTTATGAAAAATTTAATAATATATTTTATTGTTACTGATTAATTTTTTAGTTAATTTTATGAATTTACCTTTTATCTTTAGTGTGCAATGAGGGTAGGTGGGAATTTTTGTCTTTTTATTGTCTTCTTTTATTTGATAACAAATAATCAATTTATATTATACAGCACAATACTTAGATGATTAATAGAAAATTAGTCTTGATTATAAACCCTCTTGAATGTTAACAAGGTAAGGAGAAGCAGAATTGGCAAATTATGTGAACAGTAGCTTTGAGTACACATTATTAAAATTACTTCACCTTAGGAAGTATTGATAAGTACTTACAACACATAAATATAATAACTAGCTGTACAAAAATTACTCTCGCATAAAGTATGACTCCTTTAGCTGACTATCATAATAAAAAAAAAAATTATGTATTTTAAAAACCATATTTTAGAAAAATTCTAAAACAAACAAATTTTTCTACTAAATATTATATTATTAAATAATATTGTGTAACTCACCAAATTAGTCATATCAGAAAGATTTGTTGACAAATGTGAAATTGATTCACTATCATTTTGGTTTTCACTTTCAACTTTTTCTTCAGATTCCTTGTCACTGTGATGTGCTTCATTCGAATTTAAACCATTTTTCTGAGCTAATTAATAAGAATAAAACGTTATCAAAAAAGCTTCTTCATTTGCCCTCTAAGAATATTATTTTATCTAGCATAAATGAAAAAAAAATAATCAACCCACCTTCACTATTTTCATTTTTTTTACTTTCATATTCAATTTCCAATGAATCTAGTCTTTCCGTGAGACTTTTAGTTTCATTGAGACCAGAATCATACAAGTTCACACATGAATTGCTTGGAGTTGATTTTCTTGAGATTTGTTCATAATTTTTATTGTATGAATTAATAAATTTTTCTCGATCAAAGTTTTCGTTATCTCTTAAACGGCCCCGGCCTCTCGAAGGAAGGGTTTGCGACCAATTTGGGTTATTTGAAGTGTAAAATTGGCCCTGGTTATAATGTGATTGAGACATATCATTGCTGCTATAATAATCTTTGTTCAATTGGTCTACACTATCAAAACTTTGATGTCCAGATGACTCTAAATATTTTTTTCTAAATCTAGGTGGTAAATTATCTAAGTTAATCATATGCTTAGGACGAGGTTCTGAACTGAAGCCTGCTGAATTTCTTCTTCCTGATGGTGGTTTACCACCTGAACTAGACTTGTGTCTCCCTGCCCAGGTCTCCATACTTCTACTGTCTCTATTTCTGTCCAAAGATTTCTGGTCATGCATTACCTGCATAGGAGACATAGATCTAGCTTCTGACCCTTGTCTATAATGTCTATTAAAATTAACGTCATTACTTCCATCTTTGTGGTGGAAATCTCTTGCCGAGGTATCTCTGTTATATGACCCTGTTGTACCGGAACCATGGTTATCTTGTTTATTTGACTTTTGTCTATTTCCATATTGACTAGAATTATCACACTTAAAAGATGATTTACCCCGTTTATCAATATCTGTACAAGAATCTCCTGATCTGGGCACATAAAGTTGTTGTTCAGGTTTTCTATAACGGCTATTTGCGGAGTCTTTAGATGTAGTATTTGCATCTTCACCATTTACAGAATTCTGGGAGCCATAAAAACCCTTGTCTCTTCCCTTGGTACTGCTGTCTAAATCAAATGATTCCATTTTTGCGTCAAGACCATACCTAGATCGCCTCAAAGGTCCACTACCTGGTTTGTATAACTGTTGTTGTGGTTTAAGCTTTTTGTAATCCTTACAGTCATCATCCATATCAAAATAACATGCAATGAAGTGTTTCAAAACAATAACATTTTAAAAAATTTACTGATATATATTTTTATTGTAATGTGTATATATATATATATATATATATATATATATGCTACTTAAGCAGTTAACTACAAAAAAAGGTTATGTTAAAATTGCCTGATAAAGATATCTGAATACATAAGAGCTATAGTAGTCAGCACACGATTTTTTTGCGATTTATTTTTCACTGTATTTTATTTATACTTATTAACAAAAATAAATATAATGAAAACAATGCATCAAATACTATACGTTTGTATTATTTGCACAGAAGCAAAACATTTTTCAACTAGACATTTCCAAATCCTACAGATAACGGTGAAATATAGTATATATGAATGAAAGATATATATATGAATTTATCATTTTTAGATATGTCATTATTTATTTATTCAATATATATAAACACAAGATTTATTAGTTTTAAGGGAGTTCACATGGTTATTCCATGTGAACTCCTATGTGATGTATTAATTATTAACAAATTATATTTTATTATTATCTGCCACATAGTTTATGCAGACAAATGTCATATTTAGAAAGTTGTCTAATCTATAACTATAGCACGACGAGCTGTATTTGGTCTTTATGATCGTATGGCAATTTGAGTAAAAAAGTTGGCACAAAGATCAAAACTGTTTATTTTATCTATGTTTTCAACCATCAAATTGCAATGGGTTCCTAACCCGTAGCTGACGTATTTTATATTTATAAGAAACAGATATTGTACAGATTTGTAGTATAAGTGAATTTATCTGTGTTTGTGATTAAAATATATAATACAATATTGTTCATGATTAAGAAATAATGTCCTTCGAGTACTTGCCCGTGGCCGAAGATGAAAATGAAGAACCCATAGAACTTCCAATTGAAGAAGATGGGACTTTGATGTTAACAACAGTGTCTGCGCAGTTTCCTGGCTGTTGTGGACTAAAGTATCGACATCCTGAAACGAAAACGTTCAGAGGTATAAGATTACGAGATGGCAGGCTGTACCCACCACCAGAAGGTTGGGGCAACCACTTGTACATCTGCAGTTTTCCAAAAGAAAATAAGCGAAAATCGGGTGACAATTCTGAAACATCTTCGGTGAAAAGTAAACGGAATGATAATTTATGCTCGGATTTAATAGTGTTAGGGCTGCCATGGAAAGCAACAGAGCAAACAGTACGGGAGTATTTTGAAAAGTTTGGTGAGGTTTTAATGGCACAATTAAAACGTGATCCTAAAACTGGTATGTCGAAAGGCTTCGCTTTTATTCGTTTTTCTTCGTATACATCTCAAATGAGAGTCTTAGCCCAGAGACATATGATTGATGGCCGCTGGTGTGATGTACGGATACCTAATTCTAAAGAAGGGTCAGTTACTTCGATGCCATGCAAAGTTTTTGTTGGCCGTTGTACAGAAGATTTAACGGCCAATGATTTAAGAGAATATTTTTCACAATTTGGTGAGGTAACAGATGTTTTTATTCCAAAGCCTTTTAGGGCATTCAGCTTTATAACGTTTTTGGATCCTGAAGTTGCACAAAGCCTATGTGGTCAAGATCATATTATAAAAGGTGTGTCTGTGAATGTGTCCAATGCGTCTCCTAAGCAAAATAAAAGTGGCTCTAACCAACGAAACTTACCAAGTAGAAACTATGAAGAAGGCCATCCACACAGTGCCACAAACAATAATTCATGGAGTAGTCGCAATATGGATATGGTCAATATGCAAGCCTTAGGTTTGTCTGGCCAACATGGTCAAACTGCAGTTGCCGGTGGTCAGGGTCAAGGACAAGGTGGAAGTATGCCACTGGGAATGGGTGGCTTGCCAGTCAACCAAGCATTGGTAGCAGCAGCATTAAACCAAGCAGCAGGTTGGGGCTTAATTAACAATATACCATCAGGAGGATCGGAGCAAGGTGCTTTTGCCGGACCAGCATCCTCTGCTCCACCAGCACCACCTAACTTCCTCTCGTGGATGCAACAAGGCAATTCAGGACAAGGACCTTCTAGTCAGTGGGGACAGAGACATCAATCCCAAGGCCACTCCGTTTGATCTAGTGTCTGATTTGATACGCTCACAATAATCTCTGTGATTGTAGCAAAAGTTTTAGATAATTTGTTTGTCATTATCTACAATATAAATGGGTTGTTCTGTTGGTGGAAAGTGGTTTGCTGCTGATGTTATTTATTTATTATGGATTCGCTTGTGTTTTGTTGTTTTTTGGATCTATTGTTACAATTGCATGGTTTAAGTATCAGGTACACTTAGGTGTAGTATATATTTTGTTTGGTTTACAAATGACCTTGTCGTTAGTGTGCTTTTTTGATCATAAACATTTAATTTTAAATATAATTTAACATACTAACAAATCAATTCAAAACATGCAGTCATTAAAGGTATTCCGAACTTGACCATTGCTTTTGCTTGTTTGTATTTTATATTTTAATCACAAATATAATACTTCTAAATCAAAGTAATAGTAATATATAGAATAGATTATAAATCAGTTATTTCATTTCTAATCATCATTTTACTTCCTAGTTTCTTATGGTGTTTTAATATGTTCTAAAATTTTCTTTTATCATGAACATTTAGACTTTGATCCCTCTTAACCTTTCTTATATAAGTTTATCTTGCAAGAGTTAAATAAAATTTGACTTGAAAATGTTCAAGCATGATAATATTTGACAGAATATGTAAAAAATGTGTTGTATGGTTTTGCTATATTGGAGTATGTATTTTTGATACATAAATACTTTGTAAACATTACCCCCAAAAACTAAGTTGTACCTATAGAATAAGTGTACTGTGCTTTGTACGTTAATAGGTATATGTTTATACAACAGACTGTTAAAAGTTCATACTTGTATAGAAAAGATAGAAGTCTATTGATTGTTATCATTGTTTATCAAATGATGTTGTTTATTATAAATTTATTGTGTGTTTCCTCAGTATGTGCAAATTGAGGGTATATGTCTATTTTTGACTAAATAAATGGCTAGATATTTTTGTGACTAAGCAATGTGGAATTGTTCATTAAATGGGATCCTAGCTTTAGATATAGTGAATCCACTGGCAAAGTGTATATATAAAGTGTGCACTATGTAGGGCAGATCTAAATGATGTTGGTACAAATTTTAAGACTGTAAATAGTTTCCAGTACATAATATTGTAAACAATATAGAATAAAAATTTCATTATATTAAACAATTTGGTGCAAAAAAGTTTATGAAACTAATGTCATAGCTAAAAATAGATGTTTAAACTATAAAAATATTTACAATATACTTAAAGATTTTTAATAGAACTTGCTTTAAAATGGATGAAGTTTTTTCATTCATTCAAACCTACAGGAAGGAAAATTAACTATAATGTCAACGTTAATAGTTTTGTGAGTTAGAACACCATCAATTATAAGATTTTTCTGTGTAATATTTCTAGTTATATGTATGTTAGTTTAATAATGCATGACTAAATCATTTTTATCTCTGAAAAATTTATTTATTAAATTAAAGCCTTCATTAAACTTGCCAAGCTCTGAGATTTAAAAAATTATCTTTCATGCATTATTTTACTAAGATTTTTAATAACTAGCGACAGAATCAGCCCTATAGCAATATCAAATATTTTTTCACTTTAAATATATTACAAGCAATCATGTAGAAGGTTATAGCAACAATTATATAGGTATAAAAAGTATTTTTCATATGTAACCACTTCAGTTGATTTCTTTTAGTTAACATTTTGAGTCGGTCAGTGGATGTTTATTGTAATTAGAGATTTGTGTAATGTAGTACCAATTTAATTTATATTTATCAAGATCATTTGACAAAGATATTTTAAAAGGAGACTTATATTATGAATTATCAATAGTACAACTGTTTAGACAACTGTCACCAAATATCATATGTAATTGTTTTGTTAAAATGTTTTGAAACATTATTATTGTCTATTTCGTTTGGTTTTGTTAATATTATTAACTTATTTAAAGTGGACCAAATATTATTGGTTCTTAATAGTGCCTGTTATATGTATCGTCCAAATCACTTGCATATGTCATTTTATAGCAGATATGTCAATTTCATTAATGGCTTAGATGTTACAGGTTGCAGCTGTTCAACGTTTCAAATTATTTCATAATTGAATTTCAAAACTTGTTAGTGCAATAATTGATCTTGTAAATAATTATATCTTTAGCTAAAGTGCAATCAGCTGATTATCTTTTTTATCGTAAAATATCAATCATGTGTGTGCTTAGTCAAGGTTTGTATAATTAAAATTTACAATCCCACTGACTTCAATAGGATCAAACAAACACGGTGCTAATTTTCGATTTAGACGCGTTTATTTATTTTTATGACATCACTAGTGTAGGGTATTTGACTGTGACATTTAATTTTCAATGTATGATAGTTGTAAAAGTAACTATATAAATAATATCAATTAAAAGAATAATAATTTCTTAGAAGATTGTAACAAAAGAGTCAAATACCCTTAAAATCATTCAAATAAAACATTATTCGTTTCACAGATATTATTTTAAAAATATATATATTATCTTTTTTATTTGACAGTTTTTACAGTTTAACATTTCAAATAAAGAGTTAACAGCAGCCACCCGCTCTTTTCTTAAAAATATATGTCATTCAGATTTATTTCATTATGTTTTTTATATTTTTATTTTACCAGAGATTTAATTATTATAGATTATCCCATTGTTATATTCATTGTTGTTTTAATGTCTTCCGCCCTTATATATATTTTCTTATGCATATGTAACGTATAGTGTATTTATGTTCCTACATATTGTAGATGTTAATATAGGTATTACTGCTTTCCCTTTTTAGCTTTTACTTATTGTGATTTTGTCTCCACACCGGTTTATTGATTCTATTGAATTTGTTTTGTGTCTGCGTTGATTTAATAAAGTACTTAAAACATACAAATTGTGCATGGCATGTTTTTACTTTACTTTCTAAACGATGACCGCCAGATATCTTAAACTATTTTAAAATTTAAAAATAAACTAAAAATGAATTGAAACATTGATTAAACAAATATTACTACTACCGCACTACAGGATTATTCTATTATATCTTGTTATTTATACGAAACTACAAAGTTTAAGATGTTTAGAATGTAATTAAATTTGCTATTCTGATAACTAATTGTCTACATCCACATACCTTTATTTATTATCAACTATTACCGATAGAAATTTGCGGGAATTACCACGGGAACATGCAAGAATAGGTCTTACTCAGATAATTACGAAATAATATAATAAAAAACAAATCGTAATTTAGTACTTGCAAAAACGGAGCATAAAAAGTCATGGACAACAGCTATGTTGTTTCCAAATGTTTCCATATATATATATATATATATATAAATACATAGTAGGTAAACGAGAAACACATGTGCAGCTGAAAAGCCTACGACCTAGTTAATCACACCTGCCTACAGAAAAAGTTATTATAACTATGAAATATAATAAAATAAGGTAAAAAAAAATTGTTACAGCTTTAGAACAGATTTGCTTTGATTCCGCGAATAAGTTTTATATCTATGGGTTACGGAATGCCTTACCTAACTACCTCTACAATATGTACACTTATATAAATTCAATGGCAACATCGTATTATATATTATTTTATAATATTCTCTTTCTAAACTCAATCTGGAAATCTCTATACAATGAAAAAAAAAACAATATTACATTTAAATTGGGAATCTGTTTTTCTAACTCGGATATCTTTTGTTTTCCTATTTTCATAAAAAAATGTTTGCTATTGAAATGGAGTGAAATGATAGCATTACTTAGGTATGCTTAGGAGGCAAATGCCATTTTTGACTTTTTTTTAAAGATAGGTACAATGAAACGTCCTCTTTAATAGTAAAAAATCTGGCCGTACACGTAAAATTCTTACGAAAAAGGCGATCAAAGCAATGCAGAAAAGAATTCTAAGAAATTCAGTCCAGAAGCTTAATATTTTATCTCGGGAAATGAATAAGGCATGAAGCCAGAAAGAACCACACGTATTTTGAAAGATTAAGTCATCAACTTGCAGCTTAAACCACATTATACGGTTTCAAATTATCAGTTAAATAATTTTATTCAACTGGTAATTTAAACCAAATAATGTGGGAACATCAAAACAACTTGTTAAGCCTTACGTACAGGAACGTTACTGAAATATTTTATTTATTCATAAGATTTTAGTATAGATAACATTTTTAGTACTAAGCAATATTTCAAACTACACAGAGACCCAAGTTATACTTATAGATCTGTAAAAGTTAATGTATGAGTCAAGAAGGTAAAACGTGGACCTTTTCCGACACATTATCAATGATGATTTGGTTGGATGTTTGCTATCAAGGTATGACTGAACCATATTTTTGGAAAAAAAATGTCACAACATCGGCACAAGTTTAAGATACGATTCTTAAGAAGGTGGTTCTTAAGAGGTTTACTCTTAATAACACGATACTTGCTAACCAAAGCTGGTCCTTTCAGCAAGACTCAGCGCTAGATAATAAAACTCGACCCATCCAAGTGTGGTTTTAAACGTTTCAGACTTCAACAGAGTTGAAGATTGCCCATCGTTTAGTCCCAATTTAAATCCCCTGGATCATATATGGTTAGTTTTAGAGATTATGGCATGCTCTAAACACGTAAAAGTTTTGAGTCTCTAGTTTACAAATCTAATAAGAGTATGGATATAAGTGTTTTTTTACGGCAATTAAAATCACTTATCTAATTCTTACTTAACCTTTATCAAGATAGAACAGCATTTCTATAATAGGTACTTCTACACGAATTATCTCTACAGGGAAATCGGAAAAAATTAAAGTCACTGCATTAATTAAACTAAACTTGCAGAATAAAATTAACTAATTGTCAAAAAATAAGAATAATTATTATGACTAGATAGATAATAATTGATTTATTTCTTGTCATACTTATATGCGACTATATTATTATTTTTGTAACCTGTATAATAAAATAGTAACGAAGATATATATCAAAACAAAATCAAAATTTTCTTAACCATGAGATTGTGATGGGGTTCGCACCCATTAATACTACCCATATGTTTACAAATTTGTACTAGTTCAATTTTTTGTTGTTTAAGTTTGATTGATTTAATTACGTTTTATGTTTTAAAAGCCAAATACACAATATCGTTATATCTCGTACAAAACATAATGGTTGAGACCCTTTGGTAAGATAGCTCTATATCAGGGATTTCCAAACTTATTTTGTGTACTGCCCACTTTGAAAATGAATTATTTTTCACCGACTTAAAAAGCACTAAATTTATTCATTACTCTGAGCTATATTAGCGGATATTAAACATTAATTCTCAACGAGACTTTTACTATAACTCGCAAGAGTTAACTTGAATCCTTGAAGCCCAGAAGGTAATACACAAAGGTCTCCAGTTAACTCTTACGGGCTACACCTGCCAATGAAAATGATTATTAAAACGCATTAAACAGAGTATCTTTTATTAAATATAAAACAAACAATTGATTCTTATATAAAAACTAATATGGAGGATGAATCTGATGAGTTTGTTGATATCAGGTTCCAATTTACTCAAAAATAGTAGCAAGTCAGCATGTTCGTTAATATTCAAACGATTTGTCTTTTTAGTCAACAGTGTTGCCACAGCACTAAATCCACGTTCTCACAAATATGGCGATGGGAATGCTATCAAGAATTGACCACAATCCAGGGTACAATTGCGGGGTCGGTTTTTGTAGCCAAAATTCTTGGTAACCATATTTGAATTTGATTTTTATTTACTAGTTTGTTGTCAATTCTATAAGTTCTTCTTCCAATTCCATAAGTTCTTCTTGACATTGCTATATCGACTTTTGAAAAAGGATCCAACACCAAGTCTGATACTTCCAAGTTCAAAATGTCCTGATATTGTTCGGTTGAGTCAATGTGGAGGTTTTCCAAATGTTGGCAGTAGGCAAACATATCGTCGTTCGATTTTCGAATTCGGGAAAAAGTGAACTCTCTTCTTTTTATGTAGAAGCAGTTTGACTGCGAAAGCGGCAACGACGTCGTCTTGCAGTTGAAGGTTAATGTCATTGAACAATTTATACAAGTCTGTCACGTGAACTACATCATTCTTTGATGTAATGAGCTTGTTGCGCAAATCTGTTTCTTTAGTTTCCAAGAACTCTATCACAGAGTTAAACAGGTTGTAAAATCGAGTCAGACAATTGCCTCTTGATAACCAACGAACTTCAGTATGAAAAAAGAAACGGCTAAAAATCTCGTAACACAAGTCTGATGAAATAATCTATCATTCAAAGAGCTGTTGCGGATTTTATTGACTGCTTTGATGACATAATGCAGTGATTGAAATAGTCGTTCACTTAAGTTTCTAAAAACCAGATGTCGTTTATGAATAACGCAATGTACAGCAAGGATATCTAGAATTTTATTTTTTAAGTACGCTACGAAGTCTTTATGACACCCTGTCATAGTCGGAGCACAATCCGTAACAATTGATATAATATTTTTCAAGGGAATCTCTCTCTTATTAAAAAACTTTTTCAACATATTGAATATGCTTTCGCCTTTTGTATCGGTGTCTAAATTTCTAGCCAACACATATTTTGTCATCTCTAATAAACCTCACGTAAGACCGCAGCAAAGCTAAATTAGTAGGTAAAGTGGACTCATCGAGTTGAATTGAGAATTGACTTATTCTCAAGTGATCGCACAATGATCCTTCAACGTTTTCAGCCATTTCATTAATTCGTCTTTTGCACAGAATTATTACTCGAAACAATTTTTCGGATAATCTCTGCGGCCGGTTTATGAATCACAGTAGTTATTACTTCCTTTATTACTGGCAAAATTAACTCTTCTCTGTTGTGATGTGGTCTGCCTTTTTGCAATTAACAAAAAGATTGTACCAGGCTCGAAGTCCGTCGTCATCTTGCTTAGCAGGCCACGAAACTAGTTTTGCTATACTTGGCAGAGTAATATGCTTCTAGGTCTTATAAATATACTAAATTTTTTCTTTCTTATCTGGAAGCATTTATTCAAATGATCTTGCAGTCTTGAAGGATTCATTGCTTCATTTGAAAATGTTTTTAGACAAGAAGGCACGAAGGTGACGATGGGTTTGTGGGATTTTCAATGAATCCGAATTTAATACATTCCGCGCAGTATTGCCGTCTGCTGTTTTTTACTTCCAACATTGTTTTGTTTAGAGAAATACGTAATTTTTGAAATTATTTAGATACTGATTATCTATTACGCGTGAAACCACACATGAAAATTAAAGAAATATAACGTTGTCTATATAGGATTGCAGAAGCAGCACGCACCGACAGGAATAAAGCAAACATGCATAAACTCGTTTATTTCATTCGATGTTCACTCGTACTCGACAAGTAAGAACAAGTATTATATGAACCAGCCGATTGATACAGGAATGCACAATCTGGGTTATTTAACAAAAACTTGTTAAAATATGATTGCGCGTTGTCTACTATCTACAAAAATTACCGATCTAGGAGTACTTAAACTATTAAAATGTTAAAGTATGTCCTTTGCCTTTTTAATTGTTTGTTTGTGTCTACTTTCATTTCGAAACGGATCGACAGATTAACATCATCTTTATTTTATATATTCAATGAAACAGGACAGATATATGTACTACGCAGAGAGAATTATCGAACCGAGTTTGAGCAATGTCTTAACAAATATTAGTTGATGTTCACAAGTTGTAGTTGAGAATAGGGAGCTCATGCAGTCGGTGTCTAAAAAGCCTCCCAGCTAAATGAAATTACAAATCACTCACCCCCCAAGCCTCTACACAACGCCCCATTTTGTTCTCGGTGTCTTACAGCCCTCCTTCAGGCCTGCAGCGCCCACATGGGGGCGTTGTCGCACACTTTGGGAAAGCCTGCTCTATATCATAACTAGGAATTTTCGGTCATCGCCGGAAACGCGAAGTTAGACGATAACCATTACTTATCTTTTAGAACTGCATGTTTTCTATAACCAAATTACTTCAACTTCTCTGAAATGGTTTCTTAAAGGAAAATTAAAAAACCTTTTTCGGTATCATAAAATAAAATTTAAAGTTTATCTGTTTAATAATTTTATAAAGGGTTTATTTTTTAGCTTTAGCCCTGTCATAGGTTAATTAATATATAGATTACTGACATAATATTAAAAACTTTTATGATCTGTGTTTGATTTTTTGACGTTATTATATAAATTTCTGTAAGGAAAAAATAAATAAAACATTTCAGCTGAAAATAATGAAATCAATAGCATGGATCCACAAAGAAAAACAAACGCGGGGCCAATGGCGTCATCTAGCGTAAGAACAGCTCGTAAAAGCTTCGCTGTAACTAATACTTACGTAAAAAATGTGACCCCGCAAAAGGAAATCATAACAGTTCACACTAGCACGCCTAATATTGAACACAGATCGTTTCATAGCGAACAGAATCAAATTTATCAAGGGGAAGTGAATGTGCTGTCAATAATGTAATTATATATCTAATTATATTGGAATACTTACAAATGTATGTTATAAATTAGGTATTATACTTCTATTTCATCGACTTTGTCAATATATATTTTTGTTACTGTTAATTGACTCATATCATATTATTTTCTATTTGCCTTGCTATTTTAAAGAAACTTAAAATCACATGAAAAGCAACTTAGTGCGGTCGCGTGCTGGTATCTGCGAATTAAATCAATGACTTATGTTGTATGATATAAATATGCTTTTAGAGATACGAATAAAGAGATAATGTGCTGTAAATACACAGAGGATGTAAAAGATATAGCTGCTGGTTTTATTGACGGTTCTATCAGATTGTTTGATTGCAACACGGGTGACTGCAAACAAATTCTTGTAGATGACGAGTGTAGGGCATACCCTGGCCCCGTGACTGCCATAAAGCACAGGCCGGTTAGCAAAGCACACCCTATCACAAATATGCTTCTGTCATCTTGTAAGTATAATTTTAAAAATAGAAAAAAAATGCATTTTATATACTCACGTATACGCTCCTCTCTCTCTTTCTCTCTATGTAGATATATAAAAAAATACGCTAAAAATTAAAAAAAAGGTGTTACCTGTTTCGTGAAATCCAAGAAGGGTTGAATGAAAGGGTAGGCCCATTCGCGTACTTTTTTTTAATATTTAAAAAAAATTTGTTTGAATAAAAATCGAAATCTAAAGGAAGCTTAAGGGTTAATTTTTTGAGGGTTAAGTTAATTTAGGTCAGAGAGAATCTTACAAAATAAGTAATAGATGAATATTATTTTTTATTCAAATAACATGAGAGATCATAAATGTAACTCTGAGTATGCAATACGATAATTTTATATTTAAAACTACAACAGATGTTAACGGATGTATAAAATGTTGGAAATATAAATACGAACAATGTTTATACACAATAAGAGAGAAACGACAGACGCTAGGATTGTGTTATCACCCACGTGACAGTAAATTTGTAACATATGGTGATGACGCTAAGTTAAACATGTATGATGAGGAGGCACAGACGCAAGAGAGAGCATTCTATTCAAGGTACACAAAATTATATAAATTAAGTTTATTCTTAACTCTTGAACTGAAAACCCGAATGGTACCGAGATGTTTGTGTAATAAACAGATCCATCCATCTATAATTTATAATATTTATATGATAAATATTTGTTTTTCATTATTATTTAACCAAGTAAAAGTAACTTTTCCACTATTAGGTATTATTTTAACAAAAAGAATTAAGAGAAACTTTTACATTAATAGAAAAAATAAAAAAGAGTAATGATCAGCTTTGCCAGTGGGCCAAGTCTGACTAGTGAGACAGACTCGACATTTAGGAACGGACTATTCGTCTAGTTGTCTAAAGTCATAGTCAGCCCAACTCTACTTTTTTCCGGTTAATGCACATTCAAGTATAAAAAAGATTGGAAAGTTTTACCTATAAAAATATTTCAGCGGACGAAAAACCATTAATGATGGTCATACATCTAGAATATTTGCGTGTGTTTTTAATCCTAAATCTCACCACGAATTGATATCTGGTGGGTGGGATGACATGGTCATGTGTTGGGACGATAGACAACCGTACTCCACGAGGTATTTTTCTGGAGTTCACATTTGTGGCGAGGGTCTCGATTTTGATAAACCCGGAAAGCAGGTAATTTGAAATACAAGTATTGAATATCATAAATATGGTAGAATTATGCTAAGAATTAGCCAATTAGAAATTCAGATGTATGTCGATCCTAATTGTTCTAAAAATAGATTATATTTCATAATATTACAATGTTGCCAACATGTTGAACATCGTTTCTTTCAACATATTCTGTCAAGATATTTAGTCTCTACTATTTCGATAACTTGTTGAAAGATTTTGATGAACTTGAGAACTTAATAAAATACTAGGAGCGCGAACCAGACCTCAATTTTGACTCGCTGCGCTCGCAAAATCTCGGCGTGTGTTGGCATATTGAGCGAAGCGAGGTGCATACAGATCACAAATTGTGTGAATGAGATATTTGTGTCTACCGTACGTTTTTAATCAATGACTTGACTAGACGCCCAGCGTTATACAGAGGAGGTAGCCTGCGTACTCCTCGCCGCATTTTTATCCCGGCTTCGATTCTCTCCGAACTTACCCACTTATTTATTTCTGCATGTTTGGCGCTTGCTTGCACAATTGTTCCAGCCTCTTAATTTCTTTTCGAATGTTTCCGTCTCGGGTATCTTAGTTAGTCTTGCCATTAGAAATGGTGGATGTAACATTAAGCCCTCTAATTTTTTAACTCTGGATAAGTTTACAAAGCTCAGTCCAACTTGGAACTCTGTTTCATCAATATCAACGACAAAAAAAAGAAAAGAGAAAAAAATATATTTTTTTTTTAAACCGCTACCACACTTATGTCTATCAGTGTACAAAATTTGGAAATTTTCAGAAATATCGTTTTTGATTGATGCTTCCACAAAGGATGCAGAAGTCTCTCATAGAGCTTCGCTCAATAAATTTGGAAAATAGTGGCCATTAGTTAACTGATCGTAATTTGAAATTGATGTCTAGTAGAATCACTAAATATCTGTAGTAAATGTCTTTAAACTATTGTCTGAATCTAAGTAGTATATTAGTCTATGAGACACTTAATAGTAGTAACATTTAGGAGTCGTATATAAAATAGCAATTCGTACCAAAAGTAGCCCAGATTAGGCTAATGCTTCTGGTTGTTTAAATTTAATAGGTAAAGTATAGATATAAAATATATGATAGTTTTGTCGAATCTAACAGGTTAGTTAGTTTTGTCTAATTGTTGAGAGACTAAATGAAACTTGTTCTCGTCTTAAATTCTTTTGAGTTTATTAGGATTGTTATGGACAAAACAAATTCTAACTTCCAAAAATAGTAAAAAGGGACTAATAAACAGTATAATGTGCATTTAGGTGCTAACATGTTCTTGGCAAGAGAAAGACACAATACAGATTTGGGATTATGGCTCAAGTAAACTCATAGAAACAATAGTACCAGATAACCACCAGTCGAAGCTGTACTGTGGAAAAATAGTTCCACAAGCCAATCTGATCATCTGCGGTGGATCTGAACTAAATATATTACGAGTTGTAGATATCAATATGAAACTAGTAAGTAGACTTACCTAATATGACCACACTTGATGCGGTATTTAAATATTTTTTTTAACGAATTATATTAGTGACATTACAACCAATAGCAGTACTATTTCAAAATGTTAGTGTTTAAAAACTTAAGATTATTTGTAGTTTTTCCCTTATATCTTCTAGGGAAAATTTTGGCTTCGTCATGTGTTAGTTTTTAGATTCAGTATAAAATTCCGCATCGATTGATATATAGAAATATTTTTTGAACATATTTTTTTTATTCCCCAAATACTATAACTATATAGAATAGAATGCTTTATTAATGTTTTATTACAGTAGGATCAGATGTCATCTTACAAGTTTCAATAATACAATATATTACAGTAGATCTGTTAAAAAATTGTTTATTATTAATATTTATTCATCAATTTCTAGGGAAATACTAATGTTTTTAAATAATTTATTTTTCAGACAGAATGTTCTATACGTAATAATCCAGGTGCTATATACTCATTCGATTTCGGAACAATAAGAAGAAAACAAACCAAAGTTCCGGATACATACAAAAAAATAAGTGAGATACAAAATTCCCCACGTGTAGCATTCGTCACAGGAAAAAGACTGCAAACCGTCGATTTTGGTTAAAATGTCACACATTTTAAACAAGTGTCCCATGAAGTGTCGAGTGTGGAAAGATCAAATTAAAAGATTTTGTAAAAGTTGTACATCCGTTGTATCGAATTTATTCACTTTTAAAATTCTCTACTCACAAACAGCCGTTTAATACAATTTTACGTGATAGACAAATACGCTGTGATTTCATTGTAAATAGTATATAAAACTCTAGAAAGATAAAATATCCAGTTTGGCAAGAATTCATAATAAATAAAAGTGACTACTACATAGTATTATACACAGGATTCGAACATCTGTTGTTCGAACGGTTCAGGTTGAGCCTCGTCAACGGATGGGTCTTCCCGTGCTGCAATTGTTTTTTGTTTTGAGCTTTCGACATCACAGTTGAAACTACTACGTTAGAGTAGTCAAGAGGTGCCAGCGCCATCACCGTGGGCGCGACGGGCGGGCGCTCGCCGGGCCCCGACCCCGCCCCCGGCCCCGCCCCCGCCGCCCCGCCCGCTCCTCCCGCTGGCCCCGCGCAGTACGAGTTGCGCATCCGCGCGCGACTATCGCCCTCCGATGTCAACTTGCACTTTTTAGACACGGACTCGTGAGGTGCCTTCGCTCGAGGGGGCTCCCCGCCCGACTCGGAGCGTGTCCGCCCGGGCTGATCGTATCGGTCGACGAGCACGCGCACGGACAGGTCCTCGGGCGGCGGCGCGGGCGGCGAGGCGGGGACGCGCGCGCGCGAGGAGGAGCGCCGCGGGGCCTCGGACTCGGAGCGCGCCTCGAACTCCTTCTTGAGGTTCCCGACGAGGCCCCTGGCGGGCGCGGCGCGCGGCAGGTCCCCGTGCGAGGCGGCGGCGAGGCGGCGGCGGCGCGGGCCCGCGCGCAGCCACGTGGCGGGCGGCGCCGACGCCGACAGGCGCCCGCCCCACGAGCAGTCCGCCGCCAGCTCCTTCAGTATGGCACAGGTTTCGTAGAATTTCCTCTCGTTGGCGGTCATGTCGGGCGGCCGGCGGGCGCGCTCGGCGTGCTCCCTGATGACGGCGAGGTCGGGCGGCGGCGGGGGCTCCTCCCGCGGCTCGCGGGGCTCCCGCGGCCCGACGGGCGGCCGGCCCCCGCGCGTGTCGTACGAGCCCCACGACGAGTGGCGCGACAGGTCCGCCACCACCGCGCTGTCGAACGAGCTCCAGGAGCTCTGCCGGCTGGGCGGGCGCGCGTCCTCGTCGCCCCTCCTCTCCTCCGAGTCCGCGGTGCGCTCCAGCGCATTGTATATAATGTCACTCAATTTAATTTTGTCTATGATACCACTATCACTTTTCACGATATCGTCACTGTCCGCGACGGTCCGACTCTCTTCGCATTGCGACCACGTGTTCTCCCCCGGGTCCCAAGTGTGAATTTTTTCAACGTCTAAATCCGACCGATGTACCGAATTCTGCAGATGAGACGGTTGAACTCTGTTACAGGATTCCGCGGTCGATCCGACGATATCCGACGATCGACCGGATCCGATCTCCCCTGGATTTCCAAAGTTCAATCTCTGATTTCGTTTCGGGTGCTCCTTCTTCTCCCCCGAGGCCGCGCTCTCTATTTCGTTGACGATGTGCTTGACGGATAGAGCTCCCTCCTCCTTCAGTCGTATGATCTGGTTGGGCGACACACTGTATGAGCCGCTGGCGTACGGCATGAGCATGTGTCTGGTCTCGGAGGCCAGATTCTCTAGCGAAACGGAGGTGGGCGGCAGCAGCTCTGCAGCCAGCTTGGTGTCGGGCGACCAGGAGCGCGGCCGCCCCGAGTACGAGCCCGTCAGCGCCAGCACCAGCGGCGTGGGGTCCGTCGACTTGTTCTCCGTCTTCGAGGACGACATGGGGCCTTTCAAGTTAGTTTCGGATTTGGATCGCTGTAATTTCTCTTTGTTCTTCATAGCGTCGAGAATACCCTGGTAAGTCTCGAGCTGACTGAGAAAATTTATGTTGGGTTTGATGCAGCTTCTCTTGGCTTTCACATGAGTCAGTGCTTTATCGAAATTCCAATTAAAAGCTTTCATGGCGTAAGCAATAACGACCGAAGCGGACCTACTTATTCCCATCTTACAGTGAACTAGAACCTTCGAGCCCTGGTTTCTGGCCTTATTTATGTACTTAAAAGTGTTATCCCAATGTTTTAGTAGATCAGTCTTTTCATCGTCGTAAACTCTAATATTTAGGTAATCAAACATACCGGGAAAAAAATTATCTATCTCTCGTGTAACATTAAGTATATGACGCACCCTGAAACCAAAAAAAATATATAAACATATATTACTGTTAGCGGAACACAGGTAAAATTAAAATTCTTACCCATTTCTTTGCAATTCCTCTAAATTGCTGGCATTCCACTCGGAGCCAAGATACACATGGTCAAATATTTCAGTGGGTGCGTCCATTTGCCCTAATATGGTGAGCATTTCTTGGTCTATAAACGACTTAAACTCAGTTAGATCCATGTCCAGTTCGTCCTCAAGCCGGCCTCTGATGGCTTTACTTGTAACTTCGTCAAGATCCACGCTCATCATAATTTCCTTGAGGGTGCATCTGATCACGCGCTCCGTTTCATCTCGTTCGCGGGGTCTGCCGAGTTTACAAAAAAATATATTAATAATTAAAAATAACTTCATACCTCGGAGATTTTTATGTAAATTATAATTGCAAAATATAATAATGATTTAAAAAAAAAAAATAAATATTAATACCAGCAGGATTCGAATCTGCGACCTCTGGGAACCAATCTATTACAGTGCCAATTGAGTTGTGTCGCTACTCTTCGATGAATTAAGCATTTTTATATAAATGTGTATATCGAGACGTAATTTTCATATGTTGGACTTTTTTGAAAAAATAATTATTTTGACCAATCTATTTTACTATCAATTCAATGAAGTTTAACTAATTATATAACCAATCTAATCAAATTTTACAAAAAATCTAAAATAATTGGTCAGTAAACAGAATAATAATAATTTATTTTTTAAATTTTTAATCGCATTTATTTTTATATTAATAAGAATAAATATTATATATAATGATCACGCTGCAATCACATAAATACTATCGAAATTTGGACTAGTTTCGAATACAGTCGATGCCCTTATAAGGTTCGAAACCAATCGGAAAATATCGATAGTTTTTACGATTACTTTAATAAAGTATCACGAGAGTTTAAATAAAAACAATATATAATACTAGTTATAAAAGCTAGTATACACTATAGAGACACCTAATCAATCATATATAACGTCCATTGAGATCATAGTTAGTATTAATTTTGTTTTGCATTACACGCAGCTAACGCTTATAATTAACGCATTTGCCAACATCCGATACAATTCTAGGTCAAGAAACGAGGTCTAGGTACTATTTGCGCTCAATATCACAATTAAGGTTTTAAAACAGTGGACTGTAAATTGGCAAAAGTCCTAGAAATGTAATTTCGATTATATATATACTAGTAAACCCCCCGTTAATTCTTAACGGTCTAGACGGAAAGATAGCTCTTAACAGAATTCAAATTAATTACCTTACAAACAAATTTTTTGAACATCAATATTTTTTGGACACAGAAGAGCTCTCTTCGACATTGATCTTACTAAGTTTTCTATAACATCTTAAACTACAACATATGCCAAAACTGCAAGGAATAAAAGTTACAGATATATAAACCTACTTTTTCATGTGCATATATATTAGATAACTAGGTGTTACTCGCGGTTCCACTCGTGGATTAACGATTTTATTTACTATTTATAAATAGCGTAATGCTAGACTTCTTCCTGAACCTGTCTATCATAACCAGATTCTTTTTTAAATTTCATCTCGCAGTTTCGAACGCGCGTTTAAACAAACAAACCTTTTTAACTATATAATATTAATAATATATATAACTGTTCGATTATTTTATTATATATTATAAAACAATATAAATATTTACAGAAATGATAATAAATAGATTATGGTGTATATTTATCAGTTATTTAAGTTGCTGGAGAGATGACGCATTTGGTTTCACTTTAGTTTAATCGAAGATATGTGACCTGATGTAAATCTGATCTCTCATAAAGACTAAGGACTTATTCTTCGCATTTAGTTTGAACATGAGAAAATTAGAATCAAGCGTATTGATTTATATGAGGCCTTACGCATTGATCACACAATCATAAAAGATGTATGATATTGTGGAAATCTGATTTTGATACAAAAAAAGTTATTGCAAATTTTGTTTAATTAAAAATGGTCTGATGTTCATCTGATCCCCGAACAGAAAACAAAAAAAATAAAAATTCTGAGGACTTAAGCACCGCATTTAGTTTGAAAATGAGAAAACCGCAATTAAGGAATTTGTATTAATTTGTGTGAGCTCCGAAGAGATGTCCATACTTGAGCCTCAGCGAGTCTGGCGAGGGTGGTCGCCGGGACTCTATGCTGTCCATGGCGTTCCACTCGTTGAGGCAGGAGCGGTCTGAGCCGAGGGCCCTCTCGTAGTGCGCGCACCACTCGTGCGAGGCGCCCCCCGCGAAGTGGTTGAGGTCTCGCGCGCGCGCGCTCGCTCGATGTAGCGTCTGCAGCGCGGACCTGCGACACCACACTCAAGATTGCTTCACACCACCGGCAAAGTATATACCACTTTTAATCACGTCAATTTATTAAAATTTTCTCTACTCAGTTCAAACTATGATAGTTGTTGTTAGTTACCGGCTAAAACTATTCCTTACATGCATTGAGATAAAAAATCCATTTTGATATATATATTTATGATTTTATGTTAAATATACACAATTAAAAACATTTTACTATTAACTATGAACTATTAAAGATAAGACTTATTTTTTTTAATTACATCAAATAAATATAAATCTGTAACAACAAGTATTTTTTAAATGCTCTTGACTTTAATTTAATAATATTTTGGAAAACACAAGTTAATTGGATTTAAAAAGACGCTGACGTCAAACACGTCACGTAACTGAACTATTAGTTTTTGGCGGTCATTTTGACAGATTATTATAATTAAAAAAATGCGTTACACAAAAAAAAACTTTGTTTTTAATACACAAAACAAAGAAATAACCTACTCATAACACAATATTAAAAATTCTAAATCGTTCGTCAATAATATCAATATTAGAGTTTCGTTACATCTGTTAGTATAATAAAAGTATGTGATAAACTATCCGTAAATACATACCACATGGCCTGTACAGACACAGGTTTGAATATGTGTTGCTGGTTGCACACACACACACTGAACCCTCTGTGGACAATGGATTCTCAATAAGTTATTGTTTGTTAAAGTTATTATGACCTCTGAGTTGTTAGTGTCATAAGGAATCGAATTATTGTATTTAATACTAGCTGTTACTCGCGGTTCTACGTGTACTACGTCTTATATATTTATATATACATAAATATAGGTAATTTTGTTGGAATTTAATGTAGTACTGTAATGGTATTTTTTTTTAAATTAGTCTAGTAGTTTGAGAGTTTTATGTTATAGACATATCTTTTCTCTTTATTCTATTACTAGCTTTGACTCTCGCTTACAGCTGCGGACGAATAATTTTATTTACTATTAAAATAACTAAGAGTAGCAGCCTATTCGTATAAAGTCTTCTTCGTGGATTTGTTTAACATTATGAGAAAAAAATATCAAATCCATCCAATAGTTTCGAAGATTAGCAAATTTAAAGAAGAAAACTTTTCCTCTTTATAATATCAGTATAGATATATATAAAAATCAGCTGTGTTATTGAGATATAATGTATCAATTTAATTGTGAAAAAAAAGATTCGAAATCTGTCAACCAGTTTTTGACTTCAATATTAACAAATATATAATGTGCATTTATATATTTGTATATATATTATTGTTATGTATATTTTTTGTTTCCAAAAAAGATATCATTACTTTTTTCCACCTCTACCAACGTCCTCTGCTGCACATCTAAGGTTGGCTGGTAGACAATGTGTTTGTGGCATAAATAATAAAGAATAAATAAATAAATATGTATATGTATATTTACCATGTAATATTCTTAAATTTTAATCGTATTCAGTAACATGCAGTGATCAGTGAAGGCTAAACCGAGTTAACATTTTATCAAGGGCGTCCTATCACTTGCCTGAGCTCCTCCCTTACGACCGTCTGTCTAATACAAGGCGGATGTTTGTAACACGCAATCATTTTATTTATTTAACAATAACAATATTATTGATAATTATTGTTATTAAAAATAATAGGTATTTGATTTTCAATATGTTTTATATGTATGTTAGCAATGTTCTTAAATTGCTATTCGTAATTTTTTTTTACTTTTTTCTGTTATCTATTTAGAAAACTTATTGGTATGTTTCACTTATACATTTTTTTTTTCTTATCATACTGATATTATAAAATCTGTAATTTGTTTGTTTGGTTGAATGCGCTACTGGATGGATTTGAGAAATTATGATAGGCGAGTTAAAGACGAGTACTACGCTACTGCTGTGCTAATACTATATAATGGCTATAAAGACGAGTACTACGCTACTGCTTCTAATTATCTTAATACTATATAATGGCAAGTACAGAATACTTATATAGTAATACATAAAACAATATATGATAATAGTGGTGTAACACAATACCAACCCGTCTCCATCCAGCTTGATGGAGGTGTCCGCCAGCACTCGCAGCACGAGTCCCACGGTGGTGGTCTCGTTGCAGTCGATGCCCAGCAGCGCGGCCTCCTGACAGCTGCACACCACCACCAGGTAGCGCGTGCGGCCAGGGTGGGCGCTCTCCAATTTCACCGCCTAGTATAGTGTTTATTTCTTATTAAAAATCGGTTCAAGACTTTAGTATATACAGCTTTTTTTTTAAGGAAAAACGGGCTTCAAGATCATCTGGTGGTTGGTAAACTCCACCACACACAATTTTCGAAAACATTAGAGTATTCTCTCTTTGTCTCTCACACGCAAGTATTGTCAACTGTTTTTTTTAAAAGCCTGAATTTAAAAAACACAAAACAAACAATACTAATTCTAACTCATATTCGTATTTTGCTTAATGTAGTTACATTACTTACTCGTTATATATATGTGTATAGATATAATTTTATATATTAATAGCGTACACTTTTTTTTGTCCCAATGATTATGTGCATCGAGTGCAGATGTACAGACAAATTAATAAAAAAACAAAAACAAATGTAAATAAGTGACTAGCATCTTACAATGAAAAGAAATCAAAACAAAATTGTTATAGTTTTAAAAATACCTAAAATATATGTTGTATAAATGCGAAGTTTCTACTCGTGGTATAACTTCTTCTAGACTTTAAATTAAATCTGTTAAGATATACCATTTTGAGCGTCTCCTCCGGGCGCACCAGATAGAACATGGACTGTAGGTGATGGTGTATGTCGGTCTGCGGCTGCACGCGGGCGGGCGCGCGCCGCGGGGCGCAGCCCTGCTCCGCGCTGCCCAGCACCAGGGCTGCGCCCTTGTTGGCGAAGTAGCACTCATTGAGACTGCAACAAGTCGAACATCTTTATTAAAACCTACACATTTGTGTATGTTTCTAGTTGAGACATCTTGTTTCATCGTGTTTACGAAAGTTTACTACCTAGAGTAAGAATGGATGTTAAATATTTTAAATATAATATGTCTTATTTATTTATACTAAAAATAATCTAATGATATTTGTTGTTTGTGTAAACATATTGTAACACTTATTAAAAATATTGACATATCAGTACATTTATAATAATTTAAAAACAAACTAGTTTGTATAATCGCTAATCTTCGAAACTACCGGATGGATTTGAAAAGTCTTTTTATTATTAATGGGCAAAATTATGAGAAGGGCTATAGGCATCTAGCAATACGCGAGTACTTTATTTATATTAATAGTAAATAAAACCGTTAGTCCGCAGGTGAAACCGCGTGCAACAGCTAATATTAGATAAAATTTAAAGTCACATAACATCGTCTGACAGATAGAAGGTATAAATATATCACACCAAAACGAAAATTGGTTAAATTATGTTTTGTACAAATAAATTGTTAAAAGTATATTTATTTCTTCTGTATATGCGTTTGTCTATTTATACCTATCAATAAACCTTGTACAACCAGAATTCATTGCGTCCGTCATAACGAAAAAAGTAGAAGCATCAAGTTTTGACATTGACATTCATTGGATGTCGGCTAACATTACAAGATATTTTTATTTAAATAAATAATGAATTGCAGAGTTAAGCAATTATCAAGCCTCATCGCAATTGAGTTTTAACTAGCTTTAACAAGATGTCCTTCGACGCAGCCTATTCTTATTCGTAATAACTTTTTAAAATAATGCAACCGCGAAAAGTATGAATGACGCCATTTTTAGTAATGCAATCCATCTTGACTCGACGCTTTACCTTCCTTTCACCGAACGCTGCGCGGGCGCATGATAGAGCTCGTTCAACGCGCTGATCGCGAGACGCACTGGCTGGCCCTTGAGCTGTGGGTTTGTCTGACTGTACCGTGATTACTCATTGACTTGTTTACTCTCCATTAACTCTTAAAACACGTTTCAATTTCCAATTGATTGCTTTAATATTATTGGTATTCATTTTGATATATTAAACTATACTAAGTACCACGATGTATTTTTAATCTACTAAACTTACATCCTTATCAAATAAAAAAAGAATTCTTTAAAAATAAAACATATATAACAAAATATGTAAGACTCATAAAAATGAAAATATAATTGCGGCGTTCATTGAATATAATCAAGTATTTATAATATAAAAAAAAAAATCTTCTAAATATGTTAAATGTGTTAGAGGCTATACTCACGTATAAACATATAACACAATTTGTAAGAGGCGAAGATAACACGTGTATATTAATAAGATGAAAGAAAATTGAGGTGTTCATTGAATATCATCAAATTCACATTGTCACATCTAGAGACAAGGGCGGTTCGCTCAAGGTTTGTTATAAATAGAGCGGCGCGTTGCCAAAGCGATACCCGCTTTTAGTCTGCGTGTATTAAATCGCCACATCTGCAGACCGATTCTTACTAACCAATTTAGGGTAACGCGTCTTTACACACGACGTGACGTCAACAAAACAATACTCATCCCTTGAACATATATTAACTCACTCATTTATTTCTTTACGAATCTTCTACACGCGGTATTTATATATATATATTAACTCACTCATTTATTTCTTTACGAGTCTTGTACACGCGGTGTTTATACATACACATACATATATTAACTCACTCATTTATTTCTTTACGAGTCTTCTACACGCGTTGTTTATACATACACATACATATATTAACTCACTCATTTATTTCTTTACGAGTCCTCTACACGCGGTGTTTATACATACACATACATATATTAACTCACTCATTTATTTCTTTACGAGTCTTCTACACGCGGTGTTTATACATACACATACATATATTAACTCACTCATTTATTTCTTTACGAGTCCTCTACACGCGGTGTTTATACATACACATACATATATTAACTCACTCATTTATTTCTTTACGAGTCTTCTACATACGGTATTTATACATACACATACATATATTAACTCACTCATTTATTTCTTTACGAGTCCTCTACACGCGGTGTTTATACATACACATACATATATTGACTCACTCATTTATTTCTTTACGAGTCTTCTACATACGGTATTTATACATACACATATATATATTAACTCGCTCATTTATTTCTTTACGAGTCTTCTACACGCGGTGTTCATACATACACATACATATATTAACTCGCTCATTTATTTCTTTACGAGTCTTCTACACGCGGTGTTTATACATACACATACATATATTAACTCACTCATTTATTTCTTTACGAGTCTTCTACACGCGGTGTTTATACATACACATACATATATTAACTCACTCATTTATTTCTTTACGAGTCTCGTACACACGATGTGACGTCATCAAAACAATACAACCTTTGAACATATATTAACTTACTCATACATTCACTCACTAATTTTTTTTTATTTAATTACTACTTTTTAAAAAAATTGCAGCAACATTTATGCAGAAACATTCCAAATTAAATTAAAATTTAATGATTATACGAGAACAAAAACCGTTAATTATCAAAATAAAAATTTCAGATTTACATATATATGTATTCCTAATTAAAATTATGTATACATTTATTTGTAACCAAATAACTTTTTTTGTAAAATATATAATATACAATAGTATCCTGACAGATAATTACATATATATAATTAATTTGAATTTTATGGACATTCCTTCCCTGCACAGATATACAATAGATATAATGAACTATACTTACTATTACTTGTATTTTATAATCTATTATTATTATAATATAATTTATAAAGGCGAAGTTCACATTACTGCAGGATGGTTCGAGTTATATTTTTTAAAAAGGCTCACATTTAAGATAGATAAATAATATCAAATTTCTTCGTAATAATAATATAAATAATATTAAAAATAATTTCTAATATATCTAAAATATATTTTAAATAAGTTAATTTTTATATATATATCATTTAAGATATAGTAACAAATATATATATTTTCTCTTTCTTTATTCAATATTGTTTTCATTAAAATTAAACTGTTAAAAACAAACTTACCTTTTAATTAAAAGAAATATTTTATTTATTTAAGAGCTTTCGTTTTTATTAAAAAAATATCTATCGTATCTTACTTTAATCTTAAAGTAAGATACGATAGCTCTTTACAATAATATAAAACATAAACAAACTTACCTTTGAATTAAAAACAATATTAATACTTCATTAAAATTTAAAAAAATCCATAACATTGAAAATATAAGGTGTATTTTCTTAATGGTAGTAATTAGGATAATCAAAACAAAACGATAATTAGAAAATCATTACCATTAAGAAAGAATTTCGGTATCGCTATCATTCTTACAACTTATTTCTAACTAAGTACTGTGTATTATCGAAATTTTAAGATTACGAGAATTTTTTTTTAATGACAATATTTTTTTGCTATAGTATTATAGCCTCTATGGAGTAAAAGTAAACGAAACTTACCTTTGAAACAGAATTAAAAAGAATAAACTAATTAAATATCAAAAATAATTTATCTGTAAAATGTACAAATAATATTAATAATAGGTGAACACAAACAATAATATCTTTAAAACAAATATCAATAAGGGTCAACTCCAATGTTGACAATGTCAACAGATAGGCTTATTTATCACCAACCTAATGTAGTCAACATTACCTGAACGCAACCATTTCTTATACAAAGGACACGAAAATCCAAATTAGCACAAAAAGTCACAATGACACAAAATAAATTATTTTTCTTGTGTCTTGGTTTATGAAACGGCATACGGGCCGCTGCACACTCGTCGGTTACCATTCGGCGCGTCCTGAATACAGCACTGAGCGCGTTCACAGCACGCCGCGTAGTGCGCACAGGTCTCAGTCAGCCCGTGGGGGACGGCACGGCTTCCCTCTGAACTGAGCGAACTGATTAAATATAGAACAAGCAGAACAGGAACACGAGTCGATCAGAGCATGCCTTGCTCTACAAGCTTGATTATTTCTTACAAATGCGTGCTATATGGTAACTAAAATAAACACGTGGATAAGGAAATATTTAATATTATATTAAATTCACTATAATTCGGTAAAATAGACTATTCTATTTGCAAATAAAATGGCTGCATTCAAAGCTTTCGACCTTTGAGATAAACTTTGAAAGTATGTAACCTTAACAATGTAATAGTAATTACGTTAACGTTCTAAAAGGGTTCGCCGAATCATAAATCCATTATTGGATTCGAGAATTTTTGTGGATTACTCATCCTTGTTTTTAAACGAAACAAATGCGCCACAGTCAATTATGGCAGACAGTTCAAAATACAATAGTGACTGACCGAAAAATGATTTTGAGTTTAGGCCAAGAAATTTTATTTCGACCTTAGTTTCAATGTCGGCAAAAAAATGATTGAAACTTTCGGCAACACTGAAACTCGAGTGTTTCTGTATTATTATACGTCGTTCGGCGAACCTCGAGTCTAACACATGCTCTACCGCTTTTTTTAAATATTAATTGGAGATTTATTTTAAATTATTCATTCATTTTATAAAAATATTAACGTTATCTTTAGTAATTATTGTTTATTTTATTTAACACTATATATCTGGCTGTATTTATATGCAAATAATATAGACATATAAAATGTTTCAATAAGATTCGATTACAATTTCGATTGAAACGGATACCATAACCGAAAAACGGTTTTTGCTGAAAATACCTACAAATAGTATACCAAAATAAAATAATAACAACTTAAAATTTCAGAGTATTTAAAAAGACTATAATACTAAAAGAAATCGGACAAGCTTCACCTGATAAAGAAAGTTGATTGAAATTTAATTGTTAATGAACCCTATTGAAAAGACTAAGAGCTCTGATCTAGCATGAAGTAAATTATATTATTTTGAACATCTTAATAGAGCACTGACCACTCGTTGACTGACAATTTTACATATATCTAAAAACACTAAATAAATTTAGTATCATAAAACATAAAGGCTTTATAAAGCATATCAGTTTAATATATCTTGCAGGCTCATTCGCAATATAAACCGATTAAAAACTTTAGACAGTCATATCCAACTGCTAGCGATGGCTCTAGTAGTTGGCAAATAATATTCAATGTTTTGAGATTTGTGAAACAGTGATCACAATAAAAAAAAAACCCGGCTGAGTATGTTGTGTTGTTATTCTCACCCTCGTAGCCTTAGATTTTAAGTTGGAAAGTGTCTAGAAAGGCTTATTTTGATAGCTATGATATCAAAATAGGCCCTCCTGCCTCTTATTGACGTACACAAATAATCACTGATAAAAGTTGCAAAGATATAAATAAATAAATATTAATTTTTATACCTACTTTGTATTAGAATAAAAGTCAAACTATACATGCGTATTGTTTGACTTTTATTCTAATACAAAGTAGGTATAAAAATACTGCTTTCTGTTCAGTGTATCGGATGAGTGCACAATCAGCCTTATTGCCTTACCTAGTCTACCTGTTGACCGCTACTTTGGACGCGTGGGATTTCTTATCGTAAGGGCTGTACATATCTTAGGTCACTTTATGTAAATAATAAGGAATTATAAACACGTGTGAAACCCTAAATAAAATATTTTAATAACAATTTCGATTTTTTTTTTATTACTGATATTTTTTTTTTATTGTGGGGTTGTACTTTCTTTTGTAACTCAAAAAGGATCCGTTCTTTGTGAAAATGTGAATACAAGTGATTAAATTAAATCTTTTAATCATATACGCTACTACGTTAGCGACGCCGCTGGCAAAAGCTAGTCAACATCATTCTCATACCTTGATTCCAATCTAGGTGGAGTCAGTTTTTCAAATCATCCATTTTTTTTTTTTTTTCTCACTTTGAATCAATATACATCAATTAGAAATTTTAGGAGGGTTTAAAAGCTTTTCTGTAAAACTATCCTCCAACTTATAATTAACTTTATCATGTCATTCCACATTCATCTTCATAACTTACTTTCATTCCTTCATTATATGGTCATACCAACCCCTTCTATAATGAGTATCATTGATACTTCCTGGATACACCCATTTCTTATCTTATCCATCTTGTTACCACACATCCACTCCACGTTTTACATCCATCCTTAATTACTATATAACCAGTTCATTATATATTAAAAAAAAAATTAAAACGATGTTTTGATTTTTATATATTAATAACTAAAAAAAATGTCATTTTTAATAATTCCTTTTCTTTTCATATAAAAAATCAAAACTTAACATTAATAACATTTTAAAATAATTTAGTTTGATAATTAATTTAATTTAATTAATTAAATATTAAACTAAATCAATACTAAATATTTCTAGTATCTGTGTTGTATGCAGATGTCTTCCTTTTAATTATATATTTGTATCATGTACATACACTGCCTTACTAATAAAAATTTTTATATATACAATATATTCTCAATTTTGTCACTTTTACACCCTTGACATAAATCATTAGTAAGAAACTGACTGAGAATAAATTCTACTGGGTATTAATATTTTTATTGGTAAGGCAGACAATTTTTTTTCATATTGTATTAAGATCAATTTATAGGATAGTGAACATGAAAAACTACTATACCTTTTACTGGTTCGATTTCCAACATCCTCTTCTGTAACTTCAGTTGACTTTTCTTCTTCACCCTGAAAAACAAAATATATATAAAATAATCGCTTGAAAATTAAGGAACTAAAGAGGTAAAAGTTTGTATGGAAATCTTTATTTAAAATAAGATTACTTTTTAAAAATGATAATTGTTATTGTTTGTAAGCTTAGGTCGATTTTGATGGAACTTTCACAGATTAAGTCAAGTTAAGATGGAAGTTAGGGTCAATTGCAAATTTTATTATACTAAAACAATATCTTTTATATAATCATATATCTAATTAAATATCTTCAAACATGTGTATATATGATAACTCTCTTGTTAGTTATGTCTAATAATAAGCTATTGTCTACAATTGTTCAGAAAAGAAAAGAAACAAGTCTGAATGCTATAAATAGTAGAAAATTAATAATTATATATTAATTATATTAGTTATAATACAGAATACAAATTTCGTTTAAGGTATTAAATTCTTTTGTTATCATAGAAATTGTTTAAAACATTTTAAGTTATCATGTTAGTTATTTTATTGCACACAAAATGTTTGTTTTACTTTCAAAAGTTAGTTTAAGAATTTGTTACTTCATATAGTTTATAGAGATTTCTAATAATATTTCATATAGTAACTAAACAAATTTAAGTAATTATCTTAATGTTTAAAATATATTTTTAGTCTTAAAAGTTAATAATTATTTTATATTTTTTTTATCTTAGACTTTAAGAATAGAAAGATAGGTTTGCAGTATGAAATAGAGAGTAAAATAGTATTTAAAATGTTAAGAATTGTTAAACATAATTAATTGTTATCAACTAATTATTATAAATTATATTTAATTAAAACTGTATTTTTATAAAATATTCACCCAATATAATTATGTCACTAAAAAGAGTTATATTGTTAAATATCTTATAACAAATTGTTTAAATATGTAAACATATATGATGTTCACAAATTCAAAATAACGAATATAAAAGATGATATAATTATATTTATATTAATCAGATTGATTTATCAATTTTAATGTATTTGTATATTTATAGTTATCAACAAATATTATATCATAATATTATTATTATTTGTTTTTGTATAGACATATGTATATGTTGTATATTATTATAATATATTTAGGTTATATACGTTTATGAATGTTTGTGGTATGTGGTATGAATGAATGTTGTAATTTTCACCAAATGCAAAGGTTACCTAGAAATATCATTAGGCATTAAGTTGTAGCAAATATTGAAACAATAAAAGGTAAATAAATAAATATAAAATATATAATAATATAAATCTTTAATAATGTATGAAATAGAATCATATTATACATACAGCATTGTTATTGAGTATCAAATATCCTGTGGTTAACTTTACCAGGAAATTTTCAAGTTATTTATAATATCTTTACTAAGTTATTTACTTGCTTTTTTGTCCTAAAAACTACTTTATGTTTAGAAAATATGTATAAAATTAGCAATAGTAACAACAAAAGATTTCATAATATTAAATTTTAATTAGATATAGGTTTTGAACAATATAGAAAATAGGATATACTAAATATACTACACAAACTACACAAAGTATTAATAATTTACACAAAAAATTAAGAATTAAGAATAAAGAATAATATTAATAATAATAAAAACAGTTATAATAAATAAGTTATATGAACAGACAAGTTAAGATATATAAGTGTTAAGATTAATAAAATTAAATACCAAAAAAAAAAAGTTGTAAAATAAAAAGTAAGCTATAATAAATAAGTTTGTTACGATATGAATTAATTTAAATACCAAAACACAGTTTAAATTTGAATTATTAGTTATGAAAATTGGTAGAGGGAACAAATAGTAAGATTTTAATTTTCAATAAAGTTTAATCTGTGTTGATGTGACATATTTAGATGGGTAAATAATATAAAAATACACCAAATTCATTTCATGAAAATGTATTTTGTAGATTTTCAGGAGTTAGAGTGAAATAGATTTTATGGCTAAACTAATGAGTTTAAATAACAATGTAAATAATGATTTAAAGCTGAGCTTGAGCTTCTAATATTTTTAAAGCTTGAGCTTGAGCTTCTAATATTTTTTAATGTTTATAAACAAAGATATGTTGACTTCCATGGACTTGAGAATATACTATTTGGAAAGACAAGGCATTATTTTAAGAACGAAAGACTTGCTGTTGATTATTAAACTAATCAATAAAATACACCTCTTATAGTTTGTATGTTTCTAAAATGTTCATTATCCTCTGTTATTTAGTTTATATGCAAGATAAAATATCGTATTTCAAAATAGGTAAGGATATATACATGTGTTAGAACCATATGTTATATAGTATATCCTTATTTATAAATATAACTTATGAAGTTAATTTTAGATTTATTAAATGTTCTTCTGTCAGCTATTGTAGAGGTAATGCAAAATTGTTGATATAAAAAGCGAGAATAGTATAAATACTTATTAATACAAACTAGAAAAACATATTATAATAATTATAATGTTCTAAATAATGAATTAGATAGTAATTTAAAGAGGGTAAAAATAATAGGTAATGACCACTTTGGTTCATTTTTGATAACAGTAAAGGTTAACTTAAACTATCAAAACAAAAGGCAGAATATGAATAAAATCCTGACTCCTGACGAGTTTGTGCTAAATTATTGACCTAACTTTGACATCCGCTTTTGTTACTCACCGCTTTCTTCGGTGTTAGAACACTCGGAGTACGACGAATTGTTACGAGTGCCATACCACATTAATCCTAACCAATCATTATCGAAGTAATACACAATCACAAACATAAAGTGAATTAATAACGACTTATCATAATACTAATCTTCAGGTGAATCATGTCGTATAAAAACTAACTAATTTAATGTATACTTGCAGCACTCACGACACATTGAATATACTTATATGTAACAATTTTGTCATTTTTTAAGGCTCAACACTTTTACGAACGCGGAACAACGAAAATACTCACTTGCATTTGCAATGAAATGCAATGGACAGACAAATTTTCAGATAAAATAAAATTTACCAAATATAGATAAAAAAATTCGATACTTCAAATGTCAAATGCGGCCCTGTAGGTTCAGCTGCCAAGCATATTCCTTAATACTTCATATTTATGGGGTGTAGTGATAAGGAGTACTAACTAATTTGGTAGATTAAAAAATCCGAAAAACCGAAATAATAATTCAATAAGTCACAAATACACTAGTTATATAACATTGTGATTATAGGAAAAGATAAGTGTGCGGAGATGTAATAATAATGCAGATAATGTTAGTATTTGATTATCATAATTTTACAAGTTAATCAAATATTTTGAATATTTAAGGATACTACAAGTGGATAAAGTCATTTTTAAACGGTTTCCTAGGATAGTATTTACTTCTCACTATACAACTGGATGAAATAGTCGCCCTATTAGCTTAATGCTTTTGTTACAAATTACAAAATGTGTTTACAATGTTATTAAGTCGTCATCTGGATGGTCATTCCAATACAAGTATGAGTATTTTACCAAGTTAATATCGACTCTATAACTTTTTATTCCAAAAGAAATACAGTGTATGGTAATTTGAAAACTTTGTGACTAGTTACATTTTGAAATCGTCCTTCTGAACAATATTAAACGTGTGTTAAAATAATTAGGTTAATATTATAGTTATACAAACATATGGTTATACAAACTTAGATTTAGAAGACTTATAAGACATCTCTTTGTGCAATTTATCACTATAAAAGAAAAACATGGTAAATCTAGGTAAAAGCAAATAATAGATTAGAGATTTGTATTTACATAAATTGTAAAAGTAATTCACTACTTTTTAAATATTTTGTCGAGTTGACTCTCTATTTTAAATATAAATTACTAATCTTCGGGTTAACTATTTGATTAGTGTTGCCATTATAAAAATCAAAAGATATATAATTACATTGTTTTATTGGAATTGTTTTAATGAATGGTAAAATGTTTTAAAACAGTTGAATTTCATCCCCAATAAATTTAAACAAATTGCCCGCCTAATTGAGAGAGCTCATAAAAAAAAACCACGTTGAAATTAATTTTTGTAGATATTCTTAATCAAAGATTTCAGCTATTATGACAACCGACTGGCACTTCTACATTCAAAAAAAGACCATATTTACAGTTTTCAGTTTTTTTTATTTTTTTTTCTTGCTGCTCAAAACTTTAGCTGGGCGGTATTGCGCGGCCGTCACGGTTCGGTAGTCGCTGATTGTGGCTTCGGCTGCGGGTTCCTCTAGTTGCCCGAGTGGTTATCTTGGAACGTGACACCCGGTGTGAGCTCAGTGAAGAGGGATGTCTAGGTCTCGCTCGGGCTACTTGTGCGGGGGCGAGGACAGAGAAGCCCTCCTGCGTTATAACAAGCCAGAAAATAAAGTGGGGCGTGCCTGAGCCACACCGGGCGTGCAACCTTATAGCGTAGGTGGCTGTTATTCACGGGCCAGCCGTCCAAGTAACGCGGACGTTTGCGTATGCGATTCCGAAACGAACCATCAAGTACCATAATCATATGCCATCTTAATACAGTTTTAAAGATCACTGAATCTTATGTCACAGTTTTTCTTAAATTATGCTAATAGATACTAATATTTCAATTATAAAATAATCAAGACAGTTCAGAACTGTAACTTACAGCGCATCATCTTACACACACAACGGTATATTTGTTTCATCAAAAATACGGATTACTGATCCAAATAATATATTTCAATGCATTGGGAAATAAATTCAGAATGTTTATATGAAATACTGGCCATTTGATATTTCTGACATCATAGAATAGATACTCGAACTAACTGAGTATAAATAACTAACTCGATATCAAGGAAACTGTCAGGGGTATTATTTTTTATTTTATAAATACTATCTGCCACAATGCATTTCTAGATCTATTTGGATTTCGAACACGGTGATTGGTCATGTGATTGTTATTAAAACGAATTACCATAGCAACGTACGCCATGTAGTTTACAAATTACGAACCGCATTTTTGGTTAATTTAGGCTAGATTCATTTACAATTTTTAAGTGAAATATTTCACTCCTGAAAACATAAAATTATATCTTGCTCGATCGTTTTTGAAATTTTAAATATATATTTCCGTTACGCTAACACTGAAAAAGGGGAGAATTACACCTTTTTTGCTGCGTTAGCGTTAACCAAAAAGGGACTAAACAATAAACAATAAACAATACACAATATTATTATATTAATGTTCCGAATTGAATCATTTTTAGTTCTATAACTCTAGTAGTATGTTACATTCTTTTTTCGTATCAAACGTGATTTTTAAATTTTCACGTATAAAATATAACGGATTAGAATTGTAACTTTAAAACTAAAACAAAACAAAGACTTGAGTAAGCTTAATAAATTACTAGGAAATAAACAATTTTTTACTAAAGATTCACCATGCATGTCATACTGCCAAAGGACAAAATAGTCGTTAACCAAAATTTTTATAGTATTCACATACAAAAATTTTTTGGTTACATCAAAAAAAGACACCATAAATTTAAGCCATTTAAATTTTATTTTTAATAAATATTATTTATTTGAACTATTCTAAGAAATAGAATTAAAAATTATTCACATAGCATTGCATCTTTTAAAGTATATTATTTTCACTTTGAGCTCGACTGGAGCATGAAGCTGTACGATGGAATGATCCAAAATTGTACAGTGGTGTGTTGTAATGTGCCTCCGGTACTTGTACTGAGGCTGTGACGTTACTTGTAGACTGCACTGGTCTTTTACCAATCATGAGAGGAAAGCATTCATCTGGAATACATGATAAAGCACTTTGTATCCGATTTAACCGATTGGAACATTCCTCAAAATGATCAGTTAAATATTTCAGTTCAGGAATTGATTTCACATTTTGATGGGTTTTTAAACTTTTGTCAATAACTTTTAAACCCTCTGTTGATGTGAAAGTAATTTTTTCACCATTGTAAAAAAACATTTCAATGTCTGTACCATTTTCCATTAGCTGACATTTTGCTAATGAGGTATAAAGTGTTATTTTGGGTGTTTTTGCTTTTACAAGGTCAACAAACCGTGCTGCATATAAATATTTTTTCCAATGCTTCTGAGGTAAATTATGATATGAAAAGACCTCATTGGGATTTGGTTTGTGCTCATTACAAGAAGTTTTATCAACCAAGTAAATTATAACTTTCATCCCATCTTTGGATATTTTACAAATTTCTACAACCCTCTCTTCTCTTTCTTTACCTTTTCTTTTAAGAAACTCTACAGTAACTCCTGATGAATCAATTTTTAAAATGGCATTCCTTGTTCTATGTGATATTGTAGGCAACCTGTCTGCACAAAGTGGTGGTACACTTAAAACATTTGAAGTGATCTTACATGACTTTGGTAACTTCTCTCTGATATTATCAATTGAACTGCCTTCTTCAGTACATTTTATATCCAAATTTTTAATTCCTGCAATGCTTGGTTCACATAAATTGATGTTTTTCTCTGCAATTTGAGCTTGTATGTTATTTTGACTGCATAACACTTTTAAAGGTTCACTGGCAGATGACACACAATTATTTTGTGGTTCAAATAAATTATATGAATTATGTTCAAAGCATTTACTTGTTACCACATTTTCTTTGTTAAAATTATTATGTTCACTAAATAAATCTATATAATCAGAGTTGCTTTTTCCTTCAATTCTTGGCTTCTGGCTATGTTGTGTGCTATGCAATGTAGTTAAAAATCCTGAATCTCTAGACAAATCTTGTTTTTGAACATTACTAAATGAACTATTTAAATATGGATGTTCCATAATTCCCTTTAACGTAATCCTTTTAGATGGATCCTTACACAAAAGCTTTTGTAACAAATCCTGAGCTTGGAATGAAATCTCAGCTGGTATTTTATAATCACCATTTATAACTCTGTTTAATGTTGTTTTAACATGTTGGGTGTGAAATGGTGGACTACCTACTAAAAGTGTATACAACATACACCCTAATCCCCAAACATCTGCTGGTAAACCATGCATAGCTCTTGAAGCTACCTCAGGAGATATGTAATTAGGTGTTCCACACATAGTAACATGTTTTTCATCAGGTGCATTTAACTGTGTTGCCAAGCCAAAGTCAGCAATTTTCACATTTAAATCTTTAGTCAATAGCAGGTTATTAAGAGATAGGTCTCTGTGTATAATATTGTGAGTGTGAAGGTACAAAACCCCACTCACAACTTGTCTAAATATGTCTCCAGCAGCCTTTTCCGAAAGACCTCGAGTACCTAATTTAAAATGTTTAGCTAATTCTCCATTGTGTGCTAGTTCTAAAACTAAATATACATAATGTGCATCTTCAAAGAAGGTATATAATTCTAATATAGCGGGATGTTTCAAGCGAGAGTGTATGGTAACCTCTTGTCGTACTCGTCCTATCATACCCGCACTTGCCATTAACGCCTTGTCTATCATCTTGATGGCAACAAAAATACTTGTTTTGCGACATTTTGCTCGATAAACATGAGCAAAGCCACCTTTACCAAGATGCTCAAGCAATTCATATTCTTCTATTCTATCTCCAAACATATTTTTTTCTTATAATATTTGTTTATAATAATATATGTAATACTTTTTATTTATTTGAGAGATATTTATTTTAATCGCTCTTTCCATTATTTTTGGTGTACTGCAAAAAAAAATGTAAGTTAATTTAAAAACATGACAAATTAACAAAACTTTCGATATTACTAAATTAACCTTTACCTTCGCTATAATCCATTTTGCATCCTCGTAACTTTTATGTATAATTTCTTTAATTCTTTCTGGATCAGATTCGGATTTATGTTGCTTATAACTCTACAAAAATATCAGTCAATATAACTATATAGTATATAGAGAAATATAATTTTTTATTCAATATTTATTATTTACCTGTTTGACAGCAAATTTGTAATGTTTACAAGCATCCGGCGGTAACTTCTCACACTCTCGTAGAAGATATTTGTATAAATGAATGGATGTCATAACAGCTTTTGAATCAGCTGATAAAAATCTTATTATTTTACCTATCATTTCACCGAAACAATAATTCAAATGCCGTTTAATGCATTTATAATTACATAATATTTTACTTTTGTTTTCGAAATTAAGTAGGTAACATAAATTGACATTTCTGTCTCCAAACTACACACTATGTAATGTAGAGATAAAGAGTTCGTAATCCATGTAACGAAAATGTCTATAAAAGAGCACTTAATTGAAGACGCGATATATTTATTTTTATAGTTTGTACATAAAAAATGTCTAAATTACTAAAGAGAAAGGACATTTATAAAATTATGTAAAAAATAATATATTCAAGTGAGAATTATTATTTAAATTGTTTTAAAGTGAGTGTTGGTTTAAAGTGTCTTATGAGAAAAACTTTTGATAATCACAACTTCACATTCATTTCATCACAATCACAAGTTCACAAACATTTAGTATATTTTTAAAAATGATATGAGTTTATTATTTTAACGTATAATATTAACAAATTTTACCAGATACAAATTTTATTTATATTCGCCAGTTTCCAAGCAACCTAGCAACTACTCTATGGTTGGTATCAAAAGATTAAAAATATTATTATTTTTTTTATTAAATTTGTCATCTGGCAATTTCTAATAGTCTCCATCTTTTTGTCACGATGCCTCCTAAGAAGCAACCCGAGAAATCCGGTATGTTTTATAATTTCTAGTAGAATATCTTTGTTATAGGTGTAGTTATTCAATCTAAACAATAAATACTTGTCTCCATCATCTAAATTAAATACCATTCATATAAGTTTAATCCTAACTAGTGAATTTGATTGTTCTATATTATGGTATGAGCCACGCGGTACTGTGCAATATCAATATTCAATACTGTCAAATGTCTGTTAGCTCTTAAAAAGATCGTGTTTGAGTTTTTATATCATTAATTTTAATTTGATTTGAACTAATGGAGCCGTGCTTAATAATGTTATTCTCTATATTAACCATTTTTTCAATTTAGGTTATGTTAAGTTCAAGTATTTGATATTACGTACATGTAATAACGTTCTTGAAATTATAAACAAAACACGTGTTTATTTACTACTTACATTATTTCTAGGGGCGTCAGGGGCTAAGCCCGCTGAGAAAAAACCAGTTAGCGCTAAAACCCCAGCGGCAGCCCCAAAAGCTGCAGCTGCCAGTAGTAGCGCTCCTAAACCAGCATCTGCTAAAACACCAGCACCTGCTCCTAAAGCTGCTGCTCCTAAAGCAGCAGCACCCGCTGCAAAGCCAGCACCGGCTAAGGCTGCATCTGCTCCCGTTAAACCTGTTGCTGCTGCTGAAAAGAAACCGGCTGCCGCACCAAGCGCCAAGCCAGGCTCAGCTAAGGCTGCGGCTCTCAAGGCAAAGTCTAGTGCTAAGCCCTCTGTAAAGAAAGCTGCGTCCAAAGCAGCTAAGCCAAAACCAGCAGCGGCTAAACTTAAGATTGCACCCAAGCCTAAGAAGACTGGTATAAAGGGACAGAAGAAAGTAGTTAAGCCAGTTGTTAAGGCTCTTAAAATTCAAAAGAAGGTATGTATAGCTTACTCTGAGCTTAATACATTTTTTATACATATAATTATCAATTCAATTATCTGTCAGTTTAATCATTGTATCTAAATATATATATTTTTTTTTAACAAATGTATAATTTCAGGTTGTCAAAGGTGAACATGGAAAGCGTGTACGTAAGATACGCACATCTGTGCACTTCCGCAGACCCAAGACTTTTGAACCACCAAGAAATCCTAAATACCCTAGGAAATCTTTACCTAAAAGAAATCGGTAAGTTTATAACTCTTACTTTAAAATATTAGCAAAAAAATTATTTATAATTTTGTATTTGACTATATTCAGTCATATATTTAAACTAGCTTTTACTTTACCGATGAAGCTGTTTAATATAGACAAATAATTTTTTAAATCCATTTATTAATTTCAAAGATTATTGCAGTAAACTAAACAATCAATCAAACTCTTCAGCTTTACAATATCAGTAAAAAAATTTGATACTATGATTTATCCTTATATGCAGTTTTTTAACTTTATTTTTTACTCATGTAAACCAATTTTGCTTATTTATATCTTAAAACCCTCCCTCTTACAACATTTATCATCTTAGAAGTTGTATGTTTATATTATTTAACTTATATGTAAATTTTGTCTATAATGTTATTAAATAATAAGAATGAAGCTTTAACCTAAATTATGTATCATGAGTTTTTCTTAATATTTTTCCAGTATGGATGCATACAACATTATTAAGTTCCCTTTGACATCTGAAGCAGCAATGAAGAAAATTGAGGACAATAACACCTTGGTATTCATTGTACACACCAGCTCTAACAAACACCACATTAAGGCTGCGGTGAAGAAACTGTATGACATCAATGTTGCAAAAGTGAACACTCTTATCAGGTAAGATGTTAAAAATGAAAAACATTACCAAATAACAAACTATAGTTCAACAAATGAATAATATTTAAATATGAAACATTATGATGATATGTTTTGTGGGAATCTCTTTGATTAAGGATGAAATTAAAAATTACAAACTTCTGAATCATGTTTAATATAAGATATTTTTATTAATATGTTGATCTATTCTTATATTTGTTAAATTTTGTTGTTTTAGACCTGACGGCAAGAAGAAGGCGTATGTAAGGCTCGCAAGAGACTACGACGCGTTAGACGTTGCCAATAAGATTGGAATCATATAAACATTGTACAATATATTGTAAGAATAAAACAGTAAAAAAATAATTGTGTTACACTTTATTTCTTTGTTGTCCAAATACTTAAAAAAAAACAAAAAGGTTTTAGTAAAGTATCTGTGTTTGCAAATTCATTTACATGGTTTATTAATAATAAGAAGTAAAATACAAATACTAAAGTTGTGCGTAGGATATAATGACAGAATGAACTTCAATGATTCCTGCAAACAGTTATTGGAACTCTGACCTAGTTCTTGGCTTAATTTTTGTAATTCATGGTTGATTAGAATTATTACTGTAAGATTTTCCGCAGTAAGTCAAATATTACACATATTTGAAAGTAATTTCATAGTGTTCCAGTTCCAGAACATAAATTTATAAAATACGACAAGAACGAAATTAATTAATTTTTATTACTAAATTTCATATATATTGCCATATACATTGCGTTTTCTTAAGTTATTTTACCTTTACATGAATGTGCCATTTAGGAAATAGTTGTTTGGTGACTTCTTGTTAAGTAGAGGTATGGCCTGAACTAAATATTAAATTCTTGAATTGTTATAGTTAATAATTTTAATAAGACCGTTCATTTCGGGGCGATTATTTGCAAACAAAAATGATATTAGAAGAAACCACAATATTTCCCGTACAGCAGAAAATTGTATCTAAATATTAAATAGGAAATATAATTTTAGTTGGTACATAAGGGTTTATGAATATATAATAATACCGGATTTTTAAGAAGAATAACAAAGAGTAATAAACCATTAAAATTTATTGCTTGGTTTTTAAAACAATGTAGCAATGATTTAAATGAATAGAAATTCCTCCAGAATTACAATGGCAATGAGAATAAGTTATATAAATAAAATAAATGTTTCATTAGCGGGTTAAAGCTAACCTTCTTTCATAGTTTTTGACTCTTTTGATACTTTGACACTATTAATAAATCTATTGTGTTTTTAAGACAATACATACACTATATATATATAAATCCATACAAATATACTCCTTTTTTCTGGTTCAGCTCAATCTTCATGCGTAAATTATTTATCTGCATAAAATGAATATTTGAATTGTCAGGGTAGTGTTCTGGAATGATCTTTCTTTAGCGCTGTGATTTTACATCGATGAACATTAAATAAAAAAGTTGCTAAAACTGTTGTTCTGATTTCTAACACCGTACATCACCTTCTATTTTCCATACACACATATAATACAGGTATAACTACGACCCTGTGTTGGCCATTGCATTAAAAGATATATTGCAACATTATAATTTTGTTCTCTAAATGGACAGACCTTGCTTAAATTTGATGGTTAAGATGTAGGACATGTACGTGGTAGCATGGCTACACAGATCATAAAGATGAGACATTTGTTTCCCAATAATTATCAGCTGTTTTCTTAGAATTAACCATAAGAGTCAGAATTTAATAAATCTCCGTTTGAAATTTTATTTCAATAATTAAAACAAAATAGGAAGGCTGAAAGTTTCATCTCTCATATCATGTGACCCAAACATTTAGAAAAATCACAGACAGACTACTGATTAACATGACTATGTATATTTATTTCTTTAAAAATAAATAATTATTTTTCTTCTGTGATGTGAAAGCTAATCCTATAAAAGACACACTTATATCAATGGAAAGTACTAAAGACTTTTACTGGAAAATACCTCAAGATAATTAAACATTGTTCGATTGGTTATTGAAGTCAATTATTAGATTGACTACAGCTTTAAATTTTATTGCAGAGGAAAAATACTGAACATAATGAAATTCAATGAAGATTGGAGTACTTAAGACCAGGCTGCATGGTGTAAAAGCCTTTACCTGTCTTCTGAAGGACTAAAAATAAAAAATAAAAAAATGTAAAGTGCCTATGGCGGTATGGCGGTACAATCATTATCTTTGCATTATAAAATAAAATTTGTTTGAATTGCAAAAAAACAATGTTAAAGCGATTTTTGTTTAAACGAAATTGTTTGATACGATTATACAGACATGACTTTAAGAGAAGTGGCACTTAGGTGTGAGGGCCTCATTTTGCAGAGTTTAATTGAATACATTTTAAATACTTAACAGAGTATGAAGTACTGATAAATTACAATATTTTCCCGGATCTAAGAATGAAATCAGATTAAGATAACATACAAAACATATAATTTACCTGGACTAAATTATAATTTTTATCTTGACATCTTTATTTATTTATAACAACGCATGGTTTACGTATAATACTGGATGATCTTAGTAATAAAAATATATTTGCTATGCTAACGTGACAAAAAGCGCAGTTTCGCGGCTCCCCTACCGGCCGTCACCTTGAGTGCCTGACCCCTATTGCGTCATTTATTTATACATTCATATTTAGAGCTCTCGCGACACTTACTACTACGAACTTGTTAGTACTTTTTTGTTTAATGTTTATATTACGTTTAAAAACTTCAAAAATATTTTTTTTCAGTTTGCATTACGTAATTCTATAATAAGCTAAATTATAATTATATATTGGCAACTAATTAATCGGTACAATTTGCTAGTAGATAAAGATGTGGTGTGTGAATTATACTAAGGCTCCTTACCGAGGCACAAAATTTAAAAAAATTGTTTGTCTACCTATATCCATCTTGAGATTAACACACAGTAATTCTCATGGAAATATCAATAAAAAAGTTAATAAAAGTATCAAACAGCAAGCAATTCTAAAAATTAGGTAGGCAGTTCAATATTACACAGAACTAGTGATCGAGAAGAGTTTGCTCACTTATAAATTGAAGCAACCTTCTTGTTTAACATTTTAATGCATATAAATATGTAAAAGATATACACCCATAACTCGCTTTGCGCCGTTTCGTTTTGCGTTTTTTTGTCGCGTTGCGTCGCTGCTTAATTTTTACTGATTTTCACTGTGCGTCGTTAGATTTTCGAAGTTGCGTTGTTTTGGATTCGAGTCTTTAATTTTGTTTTGAATTTTTTTCCTAAAATATGTTCAGTTTAATTACGTAATGTGAGGTAATGTAGTGTGTTATGCTTTTTTAAAAAGAGAATAATAAATTTATATATATAAAGTTTTACGTGATGGTTTTGGTTACGAAAAATATAAATATTTCCCCAATTTATTTATTGGCAGAGTTATATTCTTTTTTAAATAAAACATTAATTCATGAGGGGAGCTATGATTCGAAACAAGTCTTTAATGGTGATTTTGGAAACGTCTACCTGACAAAACGTTCGTATCTAAAACAAATTTTTCATTTTTAAAAGGTATTGTTTTCGTAAGCCTGGAACCTGTTTTCGATCATTAAAGGATTTGCTATAGAAAATCTATTTTCACTAGTAATCCACTATGTGACCTGAAAAAGTGTGGTAAAATTAATCAGACTCTATCGAAAACTTTGCAATTCTTTGCTTCTATTTGCATTCTGTAAGACATGAGTTTCATTACACTAGATCAAGAATGCTTCATCAATGATGAACTCCATATTGTTAGTAACTGTTTTTAGGTAAAAGAAGTAAGTAGTTTTAATTTCTGGAAACATTTAATGTTAAATATTTGATAGTTTTGGGTCTAAAAAAAACCCATAGCATTAGAATATAGAAAAAATCTTATTTATGCTTATAATTATATTTTGATTGTAGTTATCTGTAATTCCTTTATAATATTACCTTATATAACCTACCTACATATTTGTATTAAACTATTTTTAAGTCGTCTATCGATAGTATTTTCTTAGATATTCACGAGTACACATTTGAAATAAAACTATTTTTACGGTTTAAAACTCGCGTATAATTTGGTTACATTTTAATTTTAACCCGACGTTTCGAATACTTTGCAGCAATCGTGTTCACGGGTAGACGAGATGTAAGTGTATGACCCTTACATCTTGTCTATCGATGTCTGACACAACCCACCAAATTACGATGTCTGATTTGAAACGTCGGCGTACTTTAAAAGGTGATCCCGAAATGAAATCTTAAATACGAGAATTAAATCTGAAAAACTGTTTTATTTTCATTATTAATATATTAAAGCTAATACATATACATAATAGAATATTCAAATTCAAATCCTTTGTTTGTTAAAAGATACACTAAAATTGTAATGAAATTTATAAAAAGTAATTAATATAAATATTTTTATTTATCTGTAACGATAAGATAAATAGTGTTACTTAGTTTATCTTCACTTATGTTTATTAGATACTATTTCATGAATAATGACTGATATATTACTCAATTATTATTGATTAATAATAATTTTTAGTTATCATCTTGTAGCTGATATACTTGATAATTTAAGAAAAACATTTTTTCTGTATACAGCTGGGAATTAATAATTATATATCACTATGCTTAGCGACTGCAATGCACATCATTTAAGGACTAAATAATGACACAATACACATGAGTGGCGGTCATATATGCAACCTTCAACGGCACGTGTGGTATTCTCCATGCGTAGCTTTTCGGACACACAACCGGGTAATAATATGTAGAATACATCGCGGGAGGGCTGAGGTTCGATTCTGTTCGTTACTCGGCTATGTTCGCTGAACAGTTGCGCGTCGTAACAGCTCGATGTAATCAGAGGTTGTTGTTCTCGCTCACACAATTCGATGATATTCGGTCAGATACGTAGCAGACAAACACCGACACTGGAACTCGGCGCTGAGCAGTCACACCAGTTTTATTTGACTTGTGTTAGCAGAAAGTCGTGTGGTCAATGTGTTAAATAAATTAATTATTTCCGCGTCGGTTCTGAAAACTTAGTGACGTTGTATATAAGTAGTGAATAACAAGTAAAATCGACGTCGTAATAATGTCAGACAATACTCAGGACATTATAAAGGAAGCAGCAGCAGCAGCCGCTGTTGGTGGATCGTTGTTTAGTACATTTGATGTAATTATGCTTGTCATTCTATTCGGAGCAGCTCTTTGGTGGCTTTACAGCTCAAGGAAAGAGAGCAAAAAGGATGATCTACTCCTTAGCAAATATTCGATTCAGTAAGTGCTGTATTTTATACATTTAGAGGATAAGGTTATTACTTATTTTACTTAAATACTTTAGCGAAAACAATTACACAGATGAGTGTTTCTAACATACAATGTGTTCGTGCGTAGTGATTCGTGTGACAGCATGCAAACTTGATATTCCAGATAATAAAATATTGTCAGTGACATTTCTATCTCGTAGGTTATAGTGAAACTTTAAAATGATTTTGATCAAATATAAAGTAATCACGTATTATATAAAGAATAAAATCTAGTTTTCATACCTGATTATAATTTATCATAACCTTGGAAGGTTAGAATAATAAAAAGATAAGATATATTTTTACGAATATGCGAACTTGACAGCGATTTATTGAAATTGCAAACACAAAAATAAAGAATGTAATAATGTTTTAAAAAAATTAATATCCTTTTGCATCACGTCTGTAAAACTGAAAAATATTAAATTATTATAACTTTGCCCACAAAATGTAGACTTGGCCGTATTCAGACCCGCTTCGTTCTCAGAATCAGACTTGATTTACATTTTCAAGTATCGTTCATTTTGCCTCGGATGACTTTAGAACTTTAAAAATATTGAGCAGCAGGAAAGAAGTTAAAGGTCTTACGCTTAATTTCTAATTTGACTTTCAAACTAATATTAAATATGCAGTGCAGCAGCAGACTAGCTATCTTAACAAATGATTTCACAAATGTATATTTTATAGAATAATTTATAGACTGGGATATTTTTTATATTTGACAATATTCTTATCATAAAGAAATGTTAAAAAGGTATTTTCTTAGATTTTTACGAGTACACATTTGAAATAAAACAATTTTTTTTTGTTTTTTTTTTACGGATTTAACTCGCGTATAATTTTGGTTACATTTTTATTTTTAGATTTGCATCAATCGATTTCTGAAATGTCTGCTAAGCTTTGACCAAAAGTGAGCTTACCTTTAATATTATTATAAGTCTATCAGTCAGGTACCTTGATCATCACGATCATGCTGAATGGGAGTGAGAAAATAAATTATGACATGAGGACTTTTAATTATATCACTGAGCTATGAAAAAACCAACTTGCACTTTATTGACATGAGAATTCTTGTAAACGATCTGTTCTAGACGGACATCTGTTTAATTCATCGGCCACCCCCAAAAAAAGATTTATTGATAATATTATTTTATTTGCCAAAGAAACCTGGTTTCTATTGCTTATTACTTTTTTAAACTTAATTGAGTCTTTTCTGGTTAGAAAAGTTTTGGTTTACTCATTTCTGAGTCATTTCACAATTTTCGAGAGCCTCTAAGAGTTATGAAAAATTACAAAATAATATATAATAACATGACCGAAACAACGGGACGGAAGAGCAATACTCAAAAACGTTTTCACGCGGATGACACCTCAATTTATTGGTAAAGGGGTCCAGGCTCAATCATCTAGCGATAAATTTAGAATTGTTTCAAAATTTTGTTACAGAGTGTGTCTGTGTGTGTACTTGTGTGATTTAGAATATTTCCACATTGGACTAGTCCATGGAATTAAATTTTATTTAGGTATAAAATAATTAATTTAAAAAATGTGTATATAATTTTATAAATAATTAAAACACCAAGAAACTAATATAAATGAAATATTTTTTTAAGTAATCGTTAAAAAAAATATTTTTATATCCATAAAGCTAAGCTCTTTTTGCTTCTACTCGTACTATCAGTCTTGGATCAAGATTTATAACATTAAGTATTTTATAAAACTTTACACTTTGTTTTTATATCTCGTGGTTCAAGATTTAATACAAGTATAAAATCAAGGGGCATTGTTTATATTATCTTATCAATCAATGGCTGTTTTATGATTACATATTTCTATCTAATTATTAGCTTTGAATGTGAATTGAATGTTAATTGACACACGTTTTCGGTGTAAAACTAGTTAATTCCAAAGTTCATTGTCAGTTATCAGCTTGTAAGGCTTAATTTTGATACGATATGAGTGTTTTATTGTAGATATATATAAGGTCTCAACAAAAAGTGTTTCGAAATGCAAATTATTTTTCATTAATCTGTTTTTCTTTTGGTATGGGATCAAATAGCATGGATATTTTATTGTAGATATTAGTCAGTAACGTGTCAACTAAATGCCGTTTTGTGAAATGCAAATTATTTTTCATTAATCTATTTTGCCTTAGGAAATAAAATAAAAAAATTAAAAACTGCGAAATATTTCAGAAATCACAATCCCAAAAACTTTTCTAATCAGAAAATGATAAATTAAGTTTTTAAAAAAAGCAATAGAAATTTGGATTACTTTGGTTAATTTTTTTATTAGATAGCCTATATATTTTTTTTAATACTAAATCTGTTTTTCTTATTTAACTTGAGTTTCTTTTGCAGTTTTATTGAAAAGTTACAATGATTCTTTATAGCCACTTCAAATAGTAAACAAATATTAACTTACCTTTTGAACAAAGATGTTGAATATTGTAAAACACATTGTAAAATTTATATTATTGTAAAATACAGACAACACGTAATAACACAATAAAAGTACTTTGTTATTTATTATTTTATATTATATATATTATAAATTATTTTCATTATATTTCCACAAATTAATATTATTTCTTAAAAACTTATGCAATATTAATCATTTTTGCACCGTATATCGTTTCGTCGACTTTTATTTACCTTTAACTTCTACGTCATTAGATTTTAAATGATTATTTTGTTATAAGTCCTTCATTGTATTTCAATATATAATCCTAACCGTTATTAATACTTTGTAGGTACTTAGTACTTTCTATAAAATTTACTAAGCCATATTTCATATAAAAAAGATCTGTCTGAGGCGATGGGCAAATTCACCGGATGGTTCCCTTTCCTCGCTTATCATTAAGTTGCAAGTGTACCGCAAATATGTATGTAAAAATAAATTACATTTATTTTCATACTAAAAATAAGTTCACATATGATCTGTAATTTAATTAAATATAACTATAAATGTTGGATTTGGAAACGCGTATCTGGCAACATTTGTCCTTCAACTAAAGTCATTTATGTCTAATGTTGAAGAACGACAGAATCTTTCTTGATTACGTCAGAATTTTGTATTGACCTCCTATTGTGTCCTCATAGTTATTATATAGTTAGAGTTGCTGGATCGAATGTCAGGAAAAAAGTTGTTAAGTAGTTTGAATTGATATACTATACCCACTTCGTTTATTTTAACTCAGGTATGTTATTTACCACGTTTCTGATAATAGATTTAACTACTAACATCATTTGTTTTAACCAGTAATATAATCGTTAAAAAACTTGTATCTCATTAAAATACTAATTTGAACAATAAAACCCTAATTAAAATATTTATAATTATTTATCTGTTAATTCTAACACTATAGAAATGATGTTGTAGCGTCAGAAAACTCTAATCAAAGAATTTGCTGATACCGATAATTACTTCTAAGTACTTATTACGTAACTTGAAATTGCAGTTGCTAAAGGATTTGAAATAAATATTTGAACCCAAAGGATTATCAAGCGGATTATAGTATTATATGTCACTATTATATATCGACGCGAAAAAGCAAATCTTGTCGTAACTTTAAAAATGCTATTATGTGATATATGTGCTATTCGGATCACAAAAAAATACTGGATATAATGTTCCAGACTTAAATTATCGTCAATTTATTTAGCTTAGATTCGCAGTTTATTTGTTTTAACAATTCAAAATGTAGTTTTTTTGGCTCTGGTATGAAGTTGCATTTTTCGAAATACTGCAAGTTTTCTTTCTGGGTCAATTCAATAAAATTAAATTCAGAAGTTGAACAATTTGAATAAACTATTTCGGTTCTCAGTTTCCTTTTTTTCTATTACGTCTTTATCTGGAAAAATTATGATAAAATTTTTAAGTACGATTAACAAAGCTCTTGCACTGCTTTTAGTAACTAAATACAATACTATCACTAACCTTCCTGCCTGAGTAATATTTCCGTAAAATATTTTACGAAGTATATCATTTGTATTAGTGGATGCCAGATCCATTATCTGTAAAATAGTCATAGTTCATGACTCATGAACATAATCGAGATAGTAAACTATTCCAATGATTCCTTTTATTGATATTTTCACTTCAATAATAACATTGTCCAAAATTTATTATCAGTACATTCGGTTGTTCATACTTTTTTTTATTTAAGATCTTTAAGTGCCTTTCCTTCCCCTTTTTCGTATATGGTCAAATAAATTAACTGAAATTGTCGACGACATCCTAGACAATCAACAGTCAAAAAACCTAACTTTATAACTCACTATTGCTAAAGATATTTAGTTTTTTTTTTACAACCTTTTTTGTTCGTTGATAATATCCGTTGCGAATACCCCGTCGGCCAAGGTGATTTGGGGGGTGTATACCTTACCCGGGATTTACTATTTTTAAGGCTACCCACTAAAAAAACAACTGATCAACGGTTGTCCTCATCGCCTTAATGGGACAGACGACACTTTAGCACTTCCGGTGACGTCACAGCGCTGACCCCTCCATCAGCGTGTCCTAAGCATTTTGATAGCAAAATCTTTCTTTCTTATTCTTGAAATTCATATGAAGCTCGTATTGCTTTCCAATACACATTTTATCGAAGTAAAAATCCAACACCGAGAATAAATTATGATTATAATAAAATGATAGCTTATAAATGTAATAAATATTAGGAAATGGGATTCCTTCCTCTAATTATATTACATAATTTGTTATTAATTATTGGATAGTACGTAATAAAAACTGATAAAGCATTTTTATTAAAATCAAACAATTGTTGTAGGCGATATCGTATCAAAAATATTTCTTTACAAAAACGGGTAATCATTTTAATTAAAATTAGTTGATTATTTGTTGCTATCTCGTGAAAATATGAGAATTTTACTAAGTGAATCCTATAATATTTACTAGGGCGGTAGATTCAGATATTAACCGCCTAACCTAACTATATAATATTAAAAATAAAATAAACTTTTTATTTCTTTTTTTTTGAAGGATAAAAAAACCTAACCTGACCTGCCCCTCTTTATAACCAAAGAAAGACAACCTAACCATAACTACCATCAGAAGCCATCTTGTAAAGTCCGGAACAAATAAAAAAATTAGAAACATGTTCTATTTGCTTTAAATTTATTTATGCTTAGATAATGTAGAGTATATTTGTTTAAAACCTATTATTAAATTGAAATAAAACTATTTTTAAGCTATTTGAAACCCGCATATATTATTGTATGAATTATTTATTTTTTCGCAACCGGTTTGATGCAAATAAGTCATAATTAGTTTTAAATCGTTAAAATATATAATTCTAATTTCTAAAAATAGTAGGGAACAATTTATATATACAAGCTGTTACTGGCGTATCTACCCGCGATTTTATCTACTATTAAGATATAATAGTAGCGTATTTATTGCATGTAACCTTCCTCATGGTTTTGCAAATCATAATTACAAATAATTCAAATCCATCCGGTATTTTAAAGTGCGTTCAAACAAACTTTTCTGCTTACAATTTTAGTATGGACCTTAAAAATGTAATGTTATAATTTAATATTTAATGACTTGCATGTTTTATCTGTCATTGAGATAATTTCCATATATATCTTAAAGTAGAACAAGTTGAGTAAGATTGATTTACTCTTTTTAAATGACATTTAGTTGTGTAATAACAAATAATATATTTTTTATCTACATAACTCCAACTTGTTATATACTGTGTCTGTAAATAAAAAAAAAACTTTAAATTATTTAAACATTTTTAGGATTACCTTTAACTTGTTTCAATTTTACTACAATATTATTAAGAAATGTTATGTCCATTGTACAATATTAATCAATTTGACCTCAATTTAGATTTTTCATTTCATTCAAATGTTAAATAATCTCAAGGTTTAGGGGCCTCCTTTTGTTAGGAAAGATAAACTTAGAAATCTTTGATAATTCATGATTTATGTAAATTAAACATTGTGTTACTTTAATATAATATAACACAATAGAAGATAGGTTTCAGGTGTTCCTAAAACAAATGCACAAAAAACCGTCAAGGATGTTCAAACGGATTACTTATTAATAAAAATACTCAATTGAGCAACTAATTGAACTAAATTATAGTTCACGAACAGACAGTCTTCTAAATTTCAAATGACTATTACATATTTCAATATCTAACAAGACTCAGCTTCAATTTTTTCATCTAAATGTCCAAAAACCAGTTTTACTTTATACAAATATAACATCCATTATATATATATTAATATTACGATACTCGTAATGTTATCACATCGTGATAATGATATTTAATATCGACGACCTATTTTATAAGTAGTTTTCCTTCAAAATTCAATTTTTTAATTTTTATGATCTACTTAGCTTGGGCGTGCGAAAGCGTGTTGTCCTTGAAAGACGTTATAGCTGCCCTCTTGTTTATTTTTAAGGTTAATATTGTCTTATTACAATTCAAACTCCGCCAAAAATACCAAAACCTATTTTGCTATATGTCATTTTGTATCAAAACTGCACAAAAAATACAGCGCTATCTATGGTGCCATAGAAAAAAAATCCCAAATTGTCCAATTGTATTAATCGGTGTCATCTCAGACACAACAAACTGTGATTATACTCAAATATAATCTAACAAATTATTGTAACCGTATTTACACAAAGATTTTGTAACTTCATAACATTGCAGCTTATTTTAATTGCAGAATCGGTCATTTCATATAAATCTTAACCTTGGTGTAAGGCGGAAACACTTCAAAGTTATACGATATTCAATTATACCTATGCAAGTAAATCATAGCCCGTGACCACCGTATCAATAATAAGATACAGAAATTTGTATAGACAAGGTGATCTTTAAATGAACGTATGATATTATCGTATGATAATCACTTTAGATTCTTCAAATTAAAAATGTATTCACGTGTATAGTAAATGGTTAACAATTGAATTTTGTGGTATACCTTATAAATATAATATTTTGTCCACCAGGCCCGCCGGTTCAATACAAATAACAGAAAATTCATTCATTCAGAAACTGCAAACATCTGGAAGAAGTCTTGTAGTGTTTTATGGATCACAGACGGGTACAGGTGAAGAATTTGCAGGACGTTTAGCAAAAGAGGGTATACGTTATAAAATGAAAGGAATGGTTGCTGATCCTGAAGAGTGTGATATGGTGAGCATTAAATAATTGAATATTTAATAAAAAGTTCACGATCTAGTAATTTTGTTATAATTTTGCTTTTAGGAGGAATTGTCAAAATTAAAAGACATAGAAAACTCACTTGCTGTATTTTGCATGGCAACATATGGTGAGGGAGACCCTACAGATAATGCAATGGATTTTTTCGAATGGTTGAAAAATGGTGAGCCGGATTTAACTGGTTTAAATTATGCGGTAAGTACCATACGTATCAAAGCTATCATATTATTTGTATCGCGTTCTGTATTTATTTATCGAATAAGTATTTATAATTATGCTCTATGCTCGAGTCTCAAAAATCATCCAAATAATAAGGACAAACTAACTAACTACATCTTTATACTCATGAGATATCAAGTTCACAATTCCTTAACTTATTTCTGAGCCTGTCAATTCACAAGACGTAAAAATAACGAATAATTCTACTCCTTTAAATTATTAATTTAGAATATATACTCTAACTTTTTATCCATCATTTTCAAATTAAAATTCAATTAATGAAATAAATAAAAACTAGATATTAATAGAATGCTATGCTTATAAGCATCAATCGGTATCCATTATATTTGAGAATATTTTATAGTTACATTATCGTTTACAATAAAAACGGTTGTCTATGAAAACTTGGACTTTAATCTGTCATTGTCAATATGACGTTTCATTCAGTGTGTTCGAATCTTTTAAAGTTGAAAATATGCGTTGTTACATCGACAAAATCAAATTTATTTTAATAAGTTCTAATAGTTCAGAAAAATAATTATTTGTTACATAATTAATATGAATATATCTACGTTATAACATATAATTTATTTAAATATTAGTTATATAAGTGATAATATTTAATTCCACCATGTTTACATCGTTAACTAGTGTTTCTTTAAAAATTTTACCGCGTTATATCATCAAAAGTATATACAGAACGCAAATTATATCACCTCTTCTGAAATTTAAGCACATGGTACGAAAAACTTACATTTGGTAATTCAATTGTTTTATTTTAACCTATTACAGGTCTTGCCTTAAACAAATTAGAGATACAAGTAAATATCTATAATATAACATTTATATTGCAAATTCCATTTTAGTTGATGTTAAATGATTAGTACCAAGGTTAAAATATTTATCTTCATTAATATTTTTTTAGGTCTTTGGACTTGGTAACAAGACATATGAACATTTTAATTCAGTGGCTATTTATATAGATAAGCGTCTGGAAGAACTCGGAGCTACGAGAGTGTTTGAGCTTGGAATTGGCGATGATGATGCAAAGTACAGTATTAAAAAAATTGTTATTTAAATTATTTTTTTTAGTTTTAATCTAACAAAAGTTATAATTTATAGTATTGAAGATGATTTTATCACATGGAAAGAGAAGTTTTGGCCAACTGTATGTGAGAAATACAATATTGAAAGTACCGGTGAAGAGGAACTCACTCGTCAATTCCGTTTAATTACTCATGCTCCTGATGAAATTACTCCAAATGAAGTATTCAGTGGTGAAATAGCGAGGTTACATTCCTTTCAAAATCAAAGACCGTGAGTATTTAATATAATAAATTATTATAGAAGGCATTTTTCTTAATATGATGAATGTATTGATAAGACTGAGTTTAGATATAGCAAATAATTGTCACTTGTTATAATGCTATATCATTATTATATATAAAAAATAAATATCAGAACAAAAATTAAAATCATCCATGACTAATGATTTTTCAAATCATGATGACTCATGATTTTAAAAATTATTGTCATAATGAGTTTTGAGTTGACAAACATGTTTATTATCATTATTTAACTATCTTTAGATGTTAAATTCTTTATTCTTTCTTGTAGGCCGTTTGATGCTAAAAATCCTTTCTTGGCTCAAATAACAGTTAACAGAGAGTTGCACAAAGGAGGTGACAGATCATGTCTTCATGTTGAATTAGATATATCTAGTTCCAAAATGAGATATGAAGCAGGTAATATAGAACATATACACTTGACTAATTAATAATAAGAAGTTGTACTTGACATTGGTTAATGGTGAAATATTCAATAAATTCATTACACAGACATTTAGTTCAAACAAAATTAAAATTATATATTATATATTTAATATTAACATATTTATTACCTAAATTAAAAGATACAGTAAGTATAAGACTCGAGGTTGTATACTAATATGACACAATCAAGTGAAGATTCTTATACTCATTGCAAGATATAACCTAAGTTGTGACTACCATACAATAAGTTAAATTTAATTTAATTGAAAATTATAAACTGTGTGTGATGGAGTGTATGAAAATTGTGAATATAGCAGTGTGCATAAATTGTAAAATATAACAGTTTTTTTTAATAACTCCAACAGGTGATCATGTGGCTGTGTACCCAATAAATGATAGTGGTTTGGTTGACCGTTTGGGACTTTTGACGGGAGCTGATTTGGACGAAGTTTTCTCTCTAATCAACACCGATCAGGAGAGCACAAAGAAAAACCCTTTCCCTTGTCCAACATCCTACCGCACTGCATTGTCTCATTATGTAGAAATAACAGCTTTACCAAGAACTCATATCTTAAGAGAGCTTGTAGAGTATTGTGCTGAGGAGGAGGTAATTATAAACACATATATATATACACACACACACATACACATATACAATAATATATCTGTATATATATATATACATATGTCCTAAATTTGCATATAAATAAAATGTAACTTTTACTATGATTTTATTCTTAGGATAAGAATAAATTACTATTGATGGCAACAAACTCTCAAGAAGGAAAGGCGTTGTACCAATCTTTTGTGGTAGAAGCGTGTAGGAACATAGTACATATATTGGAAGACCTGAAGTCCTGTAAGCCACCTCTGGACCACCTCTGTGAATTGCTGCCTCGGCTTCAACCAAGATATTATTCTATTTCATCAAGTCCAAAGGTATGTGATATATTACACTTTATTATAAATTTTATATAACCTTGTGAATTGGTTTGGATGTTAAGCAATTTTGATTTAGTTATGGGTATGATGGGTGGCCAATTTATTTTTAAATATTCTTACTATATACGGATCCGCAGTATATATTATTGTAGTTAATAATAATCGTTAATACGAAGTAAACATAACCTTATGTGGATTCAATACAAGCACTAAGGAAGAACCTTAACAGATCTTGAAGGTTGGAAGGCAAGGCAAGGGTAGCTTTTGTAGAAAAAAATACAGTTGACCATATCAATATACAATCATACAATCACGATAATTTAATTATATTTACGGAATGTAATTCTGAAAAAAACTCATGAAAAGTCGTAAAAATCGAATTTTGACGGTTTGTATTCGATAATACTAACACTTTAATCGATTTCTTTCATTTCGCTTATTGATTGATTATCGATTAATATTTTTAAAGTATGTGAATGTTACCTGACATAATTATGACACTTCTATGTCAACTACATTTTAACACTTCAGTTTTTTCATAAATGAACATGACACACCAAAATTACAATAAAAAAAAAATCGATAATATATTTTATGATAATAAATACAATCGACCTTAGATAATGCCTCATAACATAGTCTTATCGTTTGTATCGATAGTTATAGATGTGTTTGTATCGATATAGAGAGACAGACAGAGACAGAGATAGTTTGCATTTACAATATTAACTTAGTTTCAAGTTTTGACAAATAAGAACAAACAAAATTTATAGTCTATTTTTAAAAGCCAAACAGATTAGAGAAGGAGACAGAGAAACAGACAGAGACAGATAGCTTACATTTACAATATTAACTTAGTGTCAAGAATTATGACAAATAAGAACAGACCTGAAGTAAAACTTTATTATTATACGTAATAACTTACGAAACTATGAACATCGTCAAATAAAATGTATGTATATTTCGATTACGACATACAAAAATCATTCTTCATATGCGTGGTTTTGTGAAGGTTAGTTTTAATTAAAACGATATTTCGCTGATAAGAGACATAACTAAAAATAACCTCTATACTTAAATATATTTCTAAAATATCTATTATATACACGACCTTTTTGTTATTGTCTTTAGAATTGCATTTTTATTTTATTAATATACTTAAAATAAGCATAAATAATCTCATAAATATATATATATATATATATATATATATATATATATATATATATATATATATATGAATATATATATATATATATATATATATATATATATGAATAAATAAAATTTATAATAATTTTCTTATATTATTAATTTCTGTTGCTATCTTGTTTTTTTTCGCGGCCATGGCCATGGCATGGCAAAACAGATAATTAATTTCTATTGCATTGATTATTATAGCGATAATATTAAATTAGCTAAAAAATAAAAAATAGTGTCTATTTACGATCCAAAAAAAGGTTTTATATTTCATTTATATTTATGTATTATTTATAAATTCTTATTTAGATATATAAGATATTTTTTAAAAGAAATATTGAATAATCGATACGAGGTTGATTTGAAGCAGCGACCTCTGTACCGTCCCGTCTCTACCTATTGAGCTACCGTATCGTGTGTGTAATATTGCTAGCTTCGAGCAACTTTGCATTCCATATATAATTCTGTTTATATGTTATATATTCTGGATTTAAATAAAAAGTGAACTGTTAATTGAATTTACTAATATTTTACATATATTGATATATGTAGAATATGACTCAAAGTATATAATAATTACAAAGGTCCTCGTCTTAACTCATGCCAATGTCAAAGTTTTTATTGCCATAGTCAATTAATTATAAGAATATTAAATGAGTTTTAAATCTCAAGTTGGAATTCCAGAAAATGTTGACATTAAAATAAAAACTCGTATTTTTAATATATAACAACTCTTTGGAAAGTTATAATCAGCAAGTGAATATAAAAAAAAAGTAAAAATTATTAATTAGATAATATTTCTTTCAATAATATTAATTAATTATTTTTAAGTAACCTTTTTCCTAGCCACAGTTTTCGCAATTTTGGTATCTGTTTTTATGATTAATTTTATGTGATTTAAAGAAAAAATAAAAAAGATCAGACAAAAAAGTTAATTTCTAAAATTTTTTGAAAAAAAGCAATAAATTCGTAAAAAATAGAAGTAAATCTCATTGCTAAATAAAGTTAGCTTACATTATGCTTAGTTATATATATTTCTTCACATCATGCAATACAGCAAACCAATAGATCACGTGATCAAAATAACTAGGTTTATTTAGTATAATGAAACTGGTTTATTCAAAAAAAATAGTCGACTTTTATTCGGACATAGTGCGTAATTGCAATAAGGTATATATATCTATCCTTTTCTATAAAAACGTGAAAAAGAGAAAGAAAAATATATTCGTAGTGTTTTATATATGTAATAATTTGACAGCTGTACCCCGAGACGGTGCACGTGACCGCAGTAGTGGTGAAGTACCAGACCCCCACGGGCCGCGTCAACAAGGGCGTCACCACCACGTGGCTGGCAGAGAACAAGCCTGAGCCAGGGAAACCCTTCCCCAGAGTTCCCGTATACATTAGGAAGTCTCAGTTCAGGTAAATAATTCATAATATTTTTTGTTATATAGTATTCGACCGAAATTTTGATTTCGGTTGCAGTTTCTGCCAGTTTCGGCCAAACAATGCCCGAAATTTTCGGCCGCTCCATAAGTCGAGACTACGTATAATATTCGTGCATTCTTCAGCAAATTGTTTGAATGACTTCATAGAGTTACTTTAAAATATTTATTTATTTCGATTCGATATATTAACGATATAAAAAAATTATAATAATAAAAATATAAAAAACGCTATACTTATATGTAACTGGTATTTATATGGAAATAAATGTATCTATTGTATTTTTTTTACAATAAATTATAGTTTATATTGTAAATAATAGAAATTTTATGTTCATTGTACATACAAATTTTAACGATTAAGATTTTAAAATTTAACTTGTCTTAAATTATAAAAAAAAAACAAATTTAAAAATGATATTTGATATATAACATGTGTAAGTATATGTACTTACACATGTTATATATCAAAATAATCGTCTTAATAAAATCTATCTAAATGTATATAATACAAAACGGTAATAATCATAAATCTAAAATAGTACGTAAAAAACATGCAATATTATACAAATAACGGTACTTTAAACAACCTAAAATTCGTTGTTATCTCAAAACTATTTATCTCTCAACTATAATCTTTACATATTTATTAACGTCTTTTAGTTCTTTACTTAATCGCAAAAGAAAAATAAAGGAAAATGTAATTACGGTTTTCATGTAAATTCAAGAGCGGGATAGAGATGCCAACATCTTGCTATCTCTTTCATACCCATCAGTTTGACAATAGATTGTTGCCTAACGAGAGACTTGTTCTCCAACTTTAAACTACAAAGTGTGGGACAGAGATGCTAACATCTTATCATCTCTGTCACACCCATTAGTTTCACAAAAGAATGATACATAACGAGACACTTTTTTTCTGACTTTGCATGTACATGAGATAATTGAAATATGATTAAATACTAATACCAGACTGATTGATTAAAATAATAAATAATCAGAGCAAAAATTAAACTGATTTGTCGCCGACAGCTGTGACCTTATGCTTTAAAATATATATAATATACAATTCGTCCTGGACACCTCGAACCTAGGGCTACCTATCCATCCCACTACTAGATTCATCGAATGGGGTATCGTGGCGGTAGCTCAGTTGTTAAAGTGTCGGGGCGACATCGCTGGACACAGGTTCGAAATCTATAAATACTTTTGAAATTAATTAATTTTAACAGACCTAAACATACTTCTATAAAAATACAAAACTTTGCTTGTTATATATTTAAAACATTTTTCAAGTAAGAGGCTCATACTAATAATTGTATATTAGCATATAATTGCAAGGAAATAATGAATACTTGTATATCTTGTTAAACAACTTATTGATAGTAAAATACGTCTCTTGATATGTCTTAAATTGTTTTTACTAAGAATTAAAATATATTTCTCAATGCATACAAAAAACTAAATAAATTGTTCAAAACACGACATATATATTATGTCAGTTATAATTAGCTTTAAATATTTTACGATACGACGTTTATTTATATATTGTTATATTTTTTATTGATTTATTTATGTATTATTTTATTTTTTCTTTTATTTATTTATTTTAGAAAACGAACATTGTTATAAAATTAAATATTTTTTTTTACATTTAAATAAAACTCAAACTAAAATAGTTTCCCATATTACAACGAAGTTCTGAAAAGATCCACAACATTAGAAATAATTAAAAAAAAAACCACTTTTTTAGACAAATATTGAATGAACATTGAATCAACTTAAAATGTATATAAAGTCAAGAAATGCTAAAAAATATAAATAACAAATTAAAATGGAGAAGACTAATTGAATTTATTTACTTTTACTATTTTACTCACGTAATTACTATCTCAATTTGCTCGACTATTTCTGAACCCATTTCGGGGTTATTGATGAGCTCTAAGCATGACGGAGTCGCGCCGTGAACTCCGCCGTGTAATCATTGATCACGGCAGTTTAAATACAAAAAACACTGTATTTGGTCCTCTTTACTAATATTATAAAGAAGAAAAATATTTCATGACTTTCTAGACTTTCTAGCCGTGAAATATATAATACTTTAGTATATAGAAGTTTATTATTATGACGTATTAAATTTTAACCGTACAATAGAAAATTAATTTCATATACTATATACATATACAATAAATGTAACAAGGTAACATATACAATGTCCTCAAGGGTAGCTGTATTAGAGGACTACGTGTTATTGATATATTAATTTACAATTGACATCTTTTATAATATATTTATTATTTTTTGTGGCTATATAAAACTAGCCGTTACTAGCGGTTTTACTCGCGGATGAACCATTTTAATATTAAGATAACCAAGAGTAGTAGCGCAATACTAATACTCTCCTCATGAACCTGCCTTCATAATCAGAAAGAATTTTTCCGCTTTATAATATTAGTATAGTAAATAAGATATATATGTTATATCAAGCTGCTCGTGTTTAGATAATTTAAATGAACACATTATAATCACAATTAAATATATTATTGAAATTAACCTAATTAGATTTATAGTAGTCTATATTAATGGTAATTACTATAAAGTATTAAAATAATATATGCGACGCAATAACTTGAAATACAGATAAAAGATTAATTATGTAGCTATTACATTAGTACGTGTCATGAAATAAGAAAAAACTAAAAACTGAAACCTAAACCTAACTAAAAAATTACTAATTTTCTATAAAACTATTTTACGGATATAACTTGCGTTTATTATTATTTTTTAATTTCTTCGATTTGATAAACCAAACATCCTCGCTCGTGAACAAAGATATGTATAGACACTCAGTATATTAAAAAAAACATTTGAAAACATCATAATTTTAATTGAGAAGATGGTTGAAGTCGTACTCGTGTAAATCTTATAAAACTACTACTTTGTTAAATTTGGTTGGTACATTGTCACAGTGTATATTATTTGGTATCACACTGAAACAGATATTTGAACCGAAAGCCGACACCGAACTTTCGGTTTCGCGTGTAGCGTCAGAAACCGAAACTTATTTAAAACTATATTTCAAATACATTAACATTTCGATAGAGTATATATTTTTTACAATCACTTTTATAGTTTTAAATAAAATAAAAGATATTAACTAAAGTATTACCTACTTACTTTATATATATTTTTGTGTCTATAATATATAATCGAAATAAATCACTATTTTAAAGTAACTCAGTGTATTTTAAAATGGCGGGTCAGCACGATTTAGTCTCGACGTTCGCCGAATAACGCACGATAATTCACGAACATTCGAGTTTCCTCATTTTTTCAGCCGAAACTGGCCAAAACACGGGCGGTCACTTTAAACACGTTTGTAACGTAACTTTTGATTTAAATAAATATGAACTGTGGTTATTAGTAATAACACTTACAAAATATATGATATTTTAATTGTTTTAGTATAATAAATAACTTAAATATACTAAGCATACACAAATTTAATATTTATCGTTAATGTGTGAAATTGTTAGTGACATTGGCCGTGATGAGGTCACAGATAATAAAAATAATATAGTGTATAAAAGAATTATATTCTGTACCTGTTTTTTTTATGTCGTCTATGGTTATTTATTTTATGCCATTAAATTTAATTTAAGTAATTTCGCATGTTTTGCAATCACATTGTTTTTTATAATGACTTAATAATCAAGCCACAGAAAATATTATATTTTATGGCTTTAACAGTTAAACTTATAAATTAAGATAAAACTAAGAGGTCCTATATAAAATATAAGTCAATTCGTTTTAGTCGCGTAATTTTTTACCAAATGAACACGTTAAAGTAGAAAAAATTATCGATATGTTTATATTTAAAAATTGTTTTTATTACCATCTCTAAAAACGTCATGCTATCGAATTGTACAGATAGCGATCTAATACAAAATAACGGATAGAAAATTTTTATTTTTTTTTTAAATTACCAAATTAGAATCCATTAGTTAACGTAACTTAGTATTAATTATAATTTATTTAATAAATACATAAAATGGACATATTTCCATGGAAGCATTGATTTATGAAGTTTTTTGTGGTCATAGTGTCTCCAAGTCATAAATATAATATAGTTATGAGAAATAATATTTTTACAGATTGCCCCTTCAGACTCAGACACCGGTGTTGATGGTGGGACCGGGAACTGGGTTGGCGCCCTTCCGAGGGTTCCTTCAAGAGAGATCCCACGCGAGGCTCAATGGCAAGGAAGTCGGAGACACCATACTATACTTTGGATGCAGACATTCCAATCAAGATTATATTTATCAAGAGGTAGTGATACTAAGCATTATTTTAATTAATTTGATGGCAATATTTCTATATCGAGATTTTGTTAAAAGTAAATGAAGAAATATTTGTTATAACAACTTAAAATTTCTTGAAAATGACATACAATTATTGTTTATTTGTACAAATAAATATAATTTCAACTCCTAGTTAATTTTGCAAATATTAGTCATATTATCACGAATTATTTATTACCTCGAAACAAAATGTTATTTTTCAAACAATTATAATATTTATCTTCTACAAAATATAAAAAGTACCTTATTTTTCCAGGAACTGGAAGAATTTGCAAAGAACGGTGACGTAACTTTAAACGTTGCATTCTCACGTGATCAGAAAGAAAAAGTGTATGTGACGCATTTATTGGAGAAGAATTTAGATCAGATTTGGGATGTACTCGGAAAAAGAAATGGACACTTCTATATTTGCGGGTAAGATGTGTATTATAAACTACTTAAACAAACTTAATACTTCAACTTAACAAACTTCAAACTCGCGGTAAAATAAAATACAAAATAAGAGTTTAGTATATTTGAAATAGTTTCCTTACAATGTACTTGTTATGTACCTATCACGCAAAAGGACATTACCTGTTCGAGAGAACTCAGCGGTGTCAAAAGGAAGTTTGTTTTAATACTAAAATCATAATAATAAATAATTGTCTTATCAATTTTAAATACTAAATAAACTGTCATTAAAATAACTATAAAATATAACCCTCATATAAATATAGCTTTATACCTTAATATATTATTATAGCTTCATATAAATAGTTTTTGTACTAAAATAATATTAATAATAATTGTAAAAACCCCCATTAAAATAATTAGTTATGACTTATAACTTTAGTTTCATAATATAATAAAGGACCTTGAATATTTTTATGTGCAACAACAAATATTTACAGTGACGCTAAGAATATGGCGGTCGACGTCCGTAACATTGTTGTCAAGGCCGTTCAAGAAAAGGGAGGTCGTACGGAAGCAGAAGCAATACAGTTTGTCAAAAAATTGGAATCTATGAAGAAATATTCCGCTGATGTATGGAGTTAAAGAAATAAACGTGGACTAGTAACAAATCAGTGTAATGAAGTAAGTAGGAAATTTCTAGAACAAAGACAAAGATGGCGGTTAATGAGAAATTGACCCATTTGAATTACACATTAATATATATAATAGATAATCATAACCGAAGCCAATTGTAAAGTATCGCTTTAAATTAATTTACATTTGACCCTCACTCCGCATTATTAATTCGTACAAAAACGCTCGTCATGTAATTAAAAAGTAAAAGAATTATAATAAACAATTAACATAAAAAATCTTTTATGATAAAAGTTTATATATTTATGAAATCATAATAATAATATTTCGGCTATCTTGAACTCTTAAAACTATGAGATATTGTATCTACAGTAAAAATATTTATGATTAAGGCGATATTATCAAATTTTATCAAAACATCAACATAACCTTACTTTGAGGATATTACGTTACATAATGAAAAGTAATATTATTTTAATATTGCTATGGTAAGCCCCAGATATTGTATTTTTAATGCAAAAGACATTTATACAGAAACTAATATTTAATATGTCAGTATGTTTTAAAGTGAAAAGTAATTTGTTTTATTGTTATTGTTGTGTGTATATTTCAAATTGTTAGTAAATAAATGTTATATTATATAAGTGGACTGGGATATAAGAAAATATTTTATTTTAAGTAACAATATAATATTGATTAAATGTTTTATATTTAAAACTACTTTTTCTTTTAACCTCTACAAACAAAGCAAAAGGTCGCGGTTTACGAAACGAATAAATAAGAATTTTAAACAACTACATATTTTAATTTTGTTTAAAAAGATTATTTGAACTACCAATTTTTAATCATCATATCTTTAAGATTCATTCATTGAAATGGACTAATAGTTTGTAGACATATTATACCGGGAAGGTATAATAATATTAAACTATTTCCATAAGGAACTCCTGTCTTCAGCGCTAGTAAAATTGTGTAACAGAAAACAAAATTAAATAAACCGGATGTTTTGTATACAGTATGTGGCCCGGAAACTACCACCATCTCTAAAAGGAATATTGCTACGTTTTTAGGTGCTACCTACTATTGGCCCATTTTATAAACTTGAGTCGCAAAATAGTAAAATTCTTGTAATATTGAAACAAAACTTTTCTAAACTATGACTTTATAGAGTTCGCAGTAGCTACCGGGGGAATGTTATGCAATAACAGTATGCGGTTTATAAAATATATTAGCATTAAAAAGTAAATGTACTTTATTAAGTATCTGCTCTTATCTATTTCATTTCATACGGTCTTTTCGTATTAAATCCAATTAGTAACGTTCGCACGATAAATACAAGTTGAAAATACTTTATATCGGACTTTGATACAAAAACTATTTTATTAATTATCAATTTTATTTTTTATCATTAAAATGCTTATCAAATAATTTCATTTAGATATGATAAGATTAATATTTGAATATGTGAGGTTAGCATGATATTTGAAAAACCAAGTGATTATTTGTATATTAGTGGTTAATTTGGCGACATGACAATAAAAAACACAAGGTTGGTTGTCATGAACATGTTATTGACTAATTGGGTATAATTATAATTTCAAATCGTTGACGCGCGCGTCAGAATGATAGCATGATCGTCTTATGACGTTATGTCAAAGTCCATACCAAGTAGATTCTATATATTAAAATAATTGTTATATGGATTTAAATGTAAATAAAAATAAGTCTGTGTTAGTTGATTACTTAAATTTGTCTCTGGAGTAGACAAAATAGAACATTATATTTAGAATATTTTAATATTTAGGGCAACAAAATAAATTACGTAAGATGAGACTATGAAATGAGTTTAAAACATTTATATAGAACAATTTTATATTTTTAAACTATGCTAGGAATGTAATTCTCTTTAAAAAAACTAAAAATAATAATTGAAAATAAATAAAAATGCATAACATTTTTAAAACGATAATTTATTGATTTAACCGCAAATATATTAGTTTATATACAGTAAGGACGTCAACAAAATGCAAACGGAGAGCCAGCTACAAATCATTTCACACTGATACCAACAATTTATTATGAACTCTGCAAGTGAACTGACTTCAGATGTTAGTAAATAAATGCCTTCACAGGCTCTAAGCTAAACTACAAACGATGATAGCCTAAGACATCCATAGCCAAGTTCACTACGCAATATTATGCATACAAAACTCAAATCACTAAAAAACTCCTAATTTTCCAACTTATTAAAAATACTGAATAATTTTTTAGAACACAAGTATCAAATTGCTTTTAATAACTACTTAAACCTTCTATTATGTACATTATTACACTAAGTCAGGAATATCGACATGCTCATTATAACTGCAAACTTTTACTGTTTACTCGAGTACATAGCAATATAAAGAAAATATGTAACGAACAGAGACAACTAGAAAATATGTTTGTATATAGAGTAACAATAATATGAAACGAATACAATAAGAAATAATCTGTGGCTCCTTGATGATATATGTACATTAGAAAATAATTAGACACCAGAACATATCATCACATCACTCAGTCACACGATAGTACATTGTACCATTAATTTACACTAACAATATTTCCTAATTATTACAATTATATGAAAACTAATTTGTCACACGGCTACTGAAATCATAACAGTAGTATAAAAATAAAAGTATTCATAAAATGCATAAATTGCATTTGTGACAAATCAAAATATATTCAGTATTTGACTTTAAGTTAATTTATATTTAATAGGGCACGATGTTCAAGGCGAAACCGACGTGAAATCGGCTCCATTCAATATCTTATTGGCACTGCATATTGAAAACGACTACAGCAATATTGCAATTTTGCAATTCAGTCAAAATACTAGCAAAATGCAGATGGCAGTGCTATTATGTATTATAATGAGCATCCTGACCAACTTCTTATAACATTACAACATAAGAATCTCTAAAAAACGCAATATTTTGATAAACTTATACAAGCGTCATGTTACTCCTAATTTATCTGAGAGAATATTCGATGTTAAGAATAAGTTCCTTAATACAAGTAATAGTAATTTATACGGGAGTAGAGACAAGAAAAATAAATGAATCATAAAGCCAAGAATCGGTAACACTTAAAAGTAGTCAGTTATGAGTCTCGTAGTAGCAACAAGTCAATACCTAAAATTTAACATCTGAAATAAGTTTCTATTTCATACATTATCAAACACAAGTCACAGAACGAAACTTTATATTGCCAATTTGCAAGGAACGGACACACGTGACTCATAATGCGAGATCGCGTTTCCTCGAGAGGTCAGCAGTGGGAAGAGAAATGCAATCTCATATGAAGTCCGCGGCCGCTCACGAGTCGGCCGGCAGGTCCCACTCCGCCAGCCCGCGGTCCACCAGCTCGCGGTTCAGGAATATCACTTGCTGCAACACGAGCATATAAATTATTTATTATATTACATTGATTCATATATACACCGACAAATTATCTTTACGCTCGATAATCGTTATGTATTCAAAGTTCTTCAAGATAAGAAATGAGCATCGGTTAATTTCGTGTTTCGAATCGGACGGTCGAGGCCGTCTAGTGATATAGATCTTACTAAATAACCCTAAGCTTACGTTTTGTATAAGATTAAAATAAATAAACTTAAACGATCATTAAATAGAATAATAAAACATTTTCAAAGCTTTACCTGCGGGCTGAGCGTGAGGTAGAGGTGCACCAGCGGCAGGCCCCTCTCGTCGTAGCCCGCCACCTGCGCGTGCAGCAGCTGGCCCGCCGTCAGCCCCGCCATGATGCGGAGCGCCTCGCCGCTCCACTCGCTCTCTGCACACACACGATGTTATGTGGCTTCATAACCCTCCGATATGAATATCCCACACGGTGGTTTCAAAAACTCGTAAATAATTCTGTGGCGTTGAGGAATAACGATTGTATAAAATATTTCGGGTGAAAATTTATAATAACGATGAAAAGCGCGTGAATATAAATATTTCTCGATGAACGCATCTACATAAGTGTTAAAGAGCGCTTCCATAAATGATTTCTTCTACCGCTGGTCGCTTCGCTCGATATGTAAGCGGCACCGGAGATTACGAGGGCGCAGCGAGTCGAAATCGAGGGTCCGGTTGAGCCTCTAGTAATTTTGTGTGACAATCTAGGTACAGTATTTTATATAATATTCTAATAACGTACTATATACTTACATATGTATAATATAATACACAAATATATATAATCTATATATTAAAATGATAATTGTTTGTCGTGGCATTGAGTAAAATCAGGTTATTTAAGTTTGTTTTTAGGTCAATGAATAAAAATAACATTCCTGGAGTCGGAAATAATAACGTCAGTAATAGTACAAGGTGAGCGAAGTATTGGTATTGGATATTATGAAAATACTAACATTAACATATATTATACATTTCAAATATTAACTATATTAATATATTTTTAACATTTATATAATCGAGGCTCAAATTATTTATAATATTTATATAATTGGTTTTAGACTACAGCTAGTATTTATTATTAGCAAAGTAGAGCTGCCAATTTTTTATTTTAAAATCAAAATAATTTTACAGCTTGGCAAGTAGTAAAGATACCTATAATAAGAATAAATAAATGATTTTTGTATTTAAACTTTCATGATTCATGACTATTATATATAATGACCCGGTATAGTCAAGTTCATTTTATCCGAACTCGTAAATAAAAACTCCAGATAGTTTTAATACTGTTTGGGCAAATATCGATAAAATTAATGTGCAGTTATTAACGTACAGTCGGATAGTTAAAAAATAACTAAAAACCCATATAAAAGGATAATAAGACAGTATCTACATCAATATGTTTATTTTTCAATAAAACGCGTATCTAATGATTTTTTGTTTTGTAGTTTTTGTTTAATAAGTATTACACAAAAACTACGAGAGGGATTTAGTTATTGCACTAAAAATATTTGATGAATTGTGGAGAAAACAGATAGCTATCACCTGATACGAAACTTGAAGATTTTGGAGTCTGGATTCAATCATTAGGTATAATAATATTGCAGATCCTTTTAAAATCCTAATCCTTTTCCCATAGTTATAAATATAAAAATTATATATTAACCATTATTGGCGGGTTTGACGAACGCTAGGAGGGCCTCCGTAGCCTGGAAGGGCAGTGTCATGAAGTCTGATCTGATCTGCTTCAGCTGGTCATTGTCGACGGTCAGATAGCCGCCGAAGTCCACCAGCTTCACCACGGAGGTGTCATTCTCCTCTGAGGTGGATATGATCTGAGCTCTGTACCAGTTGTTCTCAGTGGGAGCCGCGCAGATAGAACCCTCTGAAAAGAATATAGGTTATTGAAAAAAAGGTTAATACTGATAATAAATTAAGCTTGAAATTATTGTATGATAATTTAAGAAATGTTAATATTTGCATATTTATTATTATTTTTTATATATATTTTTTAATATTTAATAATCATATATAATCAAAATTTGTTTTGGTTTTTATATGTTACCCGTTTTAACGTATTTACGTACGTATGTTATATATTTTCTTAAATATTAATTCCACCCACTCTAATTTCAAAAAAATATTGTAAATATATATAAGTATTGTCAGCATAGCAACAGCGCGACATACAAACAAGTAAATTAAATCATGACAGGCAATAAATCAAAAAACCAGTTATCTGAAAGGTCAATAACACCTTTCACTGACCACGGTAATTCGGACACGGTGGAATCCTGTACGCTGTTGTAATATACATTTTTTAATATAATTATGCGCTCCCATTACTCCTCGTACTATCGATTCGATAGAATATTTTATAATATGACCGTCCCTACTGATCTTTTGTATATCTGACCAGTTTTATATATAAATGAATGAGTATGTCTCGTGTCACCTGTGACGGGCTGCGGCAGCGCGGGCACGTCGGGGCTCTGGTAGGTGGCGGCCATGAGGCGGTGTAACGCGTGCAGTGAGGGGAACGTGGGGTGCAGCGGCTGCTGCAGGAAGAAGTGCCCCGCGCTCACCAGACACGTCAGGATGGTGTCGTTGTTCACTGACTCCACCAGCTGCAACTGGGGGGATCAGCATATAGTGTTCGCTTCGATCGTTGGACATTATTTGTAAATTATTAGGATGATTCCGATGGAGTGGAATTATAATCGATGTGGTAATTGTGATTTGAAATTCAAATAATATGCAAAATAATTATATACCAAGATGACAAATCAATTTCAGTGCATACATTTCATGTAAAATAAATAAATATATAATTAAATATGAATACCATATGTTAATTTTATAACAAAAGATTACAAATTACACTATTAAATGAAATAATTACTTCCTACACAAAAACATATTTTTTTATTAAAAACACTAAAAAGCCATTCATGTCCACTTGTAAAGTAAATATATATATTCTTTACTTAAGACATTACAATTAAGTCTAAGTTTATGTTTGTTTTGATGTTACAAAAAAAAAAAAAAAAAAATTCACGCCGTGATTCCGCCACGCTTTCTTACTCATAAATAAAGGACCCGGACGAGTTCGAAAACAATCACGCAAAATTCCTTAAAAATTAAGGATGAAATATTATTAACTCGGAGCATAGCGGAATCGCGGCGTGAACGAAATAGTCGGACAAATTACAATAATATTTATGTGAGTACAGACGGATTATATATATATATATATATATATAATAGTAATAATTAATCACAGAAATTTAAATGGAAAAAAGAAAAGGGAATAAATGATTTCTTTGAAATATTAATTTAACTTAATGAACTTCTTATCAGAAAAATTGTATTAATAAGAACGACATATAACACAACATGCTAAAATTAATAAAATGTAACATAAAAATGTCACAGTAAATTAATTATTAATATAATAAAATTAATTAATTCATTATATTAGGTCAAAAACTTATATTTATTTATAATCAAAAGATGACCGTTGTCATACTAGTAATATTATATATTTATATAAATATATATGTTTATAAGTTTGTATATAAGTGTGTATGTGTAGCTTCTATCTTTAGTAATGTGTACACACACCCACACAACATCCCTTGTGTGCTTTTCTATCCTAATTAGTTGCCAGAAAGAAATCACTTTTGATAAGGCCTCAAAATATTAAACATTTTTCTTTTGTGTTAATATTTGTATTATCTATTAGAATATTACATAATATTTAAAGAAAATATTACAATAAACATGTTTTTTTAAGGTTAAATGATTACAGAATAAAAATACAAAAAAAAACTATTAACTATAGAAAATAATATTTTTTTGTATTAAACAAAATTAATCATGGAAAACAATTTTCTTATTATCATATTCAGTTACAAAAAAAAAATCCTTCATGAAAATGTAAAAAACACAAAAATCTATATAAAGTGATTTTCTAAGAAATTAAATTACAAACTAAACAAATAAAAATATTACTATTTCTTTAACTTTTGATTATCAATTAATATAATAATAAATTAATATGCAATCAATATAAAGAATAAAAATATGCTAATAATAGCAACAAATCTTATTGAAAAGCCGTAACTTGCACCCCTAATAGGATTTTATAGCATAGTTTTAAGCTTAATAAAGAGAAGTCCGTTATAACCTACCATGCCACTCCACTGTGGTGTGCACATTGAAGAAGATAGTTATTTTAATAATTGTACTATTAATATAATAATTAAAATAATAAATTAACTACTTACTTGAAGGAACTCCGGTACTACTGGAGTTAGCCTCTGATATAATTCAGCACTAATTTCTTGAATTGAAAAATGAGGAAATCTATTTTCAGGGAATTTTTCTTTTATCATTTCTATAGCTGCCTCAATCTCACTTTGAGTTCCTGACAACAAAAATAATATATTCAATATTATTTGATATTAAAGGAATTATATGTAAAGGTTACTAAATACCTTCAACTGCACATATTTTCTGTTTGACTAAATCTGGATGCCTTCTAACATAAACTGTTGCACCAGTTTTAGCTTTTATTTTAGTTACAAATGATCCACATTTTCCTATTAATAGACCCACCAAGGTTTGTGGTATTACAAATTGATGTATTCTTAATCCCGCCTCAGCTGAGACTATGTTCATGTTAGCGGGGGGAGGACTGGCAGCTTCTGAACATCCTTTACCACTATCACTTGAGCCCTACAAAAATATTATTTATTTTGTTTATTCCAAGTGTTAGAAAATTATAAATCTTAACAATGTTTGCTTATGACTAAGACCAATTAGGAGTACACTATTATTGTTTACATAATGAAGATTCAAAATTAAACAGACTAGAAGTAAATAGATACTAGGACCACCACTGTGCACAACGGTTGGAGCATTGTTGCTGAATGAGTTTTGAATATGTTTAAAATTAGCCAAGTAAAATTAGTGGCTATAGTCTTAAGCCTAATAAGAACTAACGCATGCAATTTCAAAATATTCCACATGTTAACTCTATGGGACACACTATGATAATTAAAAAAAAACTATAATCATAAATGTCACCAAAAAACTTCAGGGCCTATGAGTGAATGTCCTCGACAAGACTGCCAATTTTCAACATCCTACCATTATTTGTTTAGGAGTAGCATTAGTAACAAAACACACTTTTGACCACTAAGAGAAACCCTTCACTCAGCTCAATTAAAATTAAAAAAATGTATATATTTAAAGTGTAATTGTAAAGTGTGCATTTGTGTTTGTATAAGATATGTGTGTAAAGTAAATATGTATTATGTACAAATTCTCTTTATAATTACAATACTATATTAATGACTGACTGACATACCTCACTGTGATTGTCTGAGAAGTGACACATAGAGGGACTTGCCAACATAGGATCCACAGGACTGTGATTTGCTGAATCTCTTTCTGAAATTCTTCTAGCCTGTGGAGCTGAATAACTATTACCATTTTCATGAGCCTCGTTACTGTCACTGGTTTCTTCATTATCATTTTGTTCATCATTATCAGTTACTGTGCTCTCATCAGTCCCAACATTCTCAGATGCTACAGCATCACATTTTGTACTATCTGCTTGCGAGTTTGTATCTGACTCGACAGGTGTTTCCTCATTCTCTTCAATTTTTGAAATATCCTCTATTTGTAAATTGTGATTGCTTTTATTGCAACTTAATTCAGTTTTAAAAGAAGAACCTAATTTTGACTGAGAATCTTGTTTTATAATAGTAGCATCCCTCTTTTGTATTTCTTCCATTCTGTTTTCTGAACGTAATGACATTCTCTTCTCAACATCCAAAGATTTCTTCTTAATAATCTTCTCTATCTCAAGATCTACTTCTTCATCAGTCAATTGTAAGGGAGAAGATCTTTGGGATCCACTTCCATTTGGAATTATATCAATAGGTGAAGACTTGACTAGAGAATGCTCCACTTTACCAAGCGGAGATGATCTTAATAATTCTGCTTCAGCATTTAGAGCCTCAGCAAGTTCTTCTTTTAAACTTTTTATTCTTTCTCTTCCACCGGGGTCAGATTTTGCATACTCCCTCTTTTTCTTGAACCAGAAGATACCAAGTAATACTGCTATTGATGGGACTGACCACAAGAGTAGCTGACGACAAGGAGCCATTATAATAAGCCACTTTTACCAAGAAACTACAACAAAATAATATTAATTAAAAACAAATAAATTAATAATAACAATTCTAAATACTAATTTATAGATAGTTACAGTCTAATAAACTTTTACAATTAGGTATTTAACACAATAACAATTAATTTAATATAAAAACTTTAAGTAATAACATTATTGTAGGCATTTGTTTTGTTTTTTTAAAATAATATTGATGTCCTAATTTTAAAGCTGATAACAGCAAGACTACTGGCAAAGAATGCTGATAAAAGATAAGGTAAAAAGACCACATTATATTCATCTATGATTTTTTTTTAGACAAAGAAAATAGCAAAATAGAAAATAATAACTCTTCATCAATAATTAATTTGTTTATATACACTAGTAACAAAAAACACATGGCCGTATATATATTTATAATATTTAACGTGTAAGCAGATCAATGTGCCACATTACAATGCCGGCCAACGCCATACGGAAATTGCTCCAAAAGCATGCGAGAGCTACAAATGTAAAAGTCGTCCATCTGAACGAAAATTAAAAAGACACGTACACATTACTTTCTCGGCGCACTTAAGAAACTACCAACTGCTTTTACATTATTATATTTAAAAACGTATTATGTTGTTCGATGAGGGTCACGAGCACGGAACAGTGTGGAAACCTACACGGACAACACGTAAGCATTTGTACCGAATTATAAAATGAAAGGTTACGCAATTAGATGTATGTCAAAATTTGGATTAAACAGAAGAAAAGGAAATTAAGGTTATAATATTAACTAGTGATATAATATTTAAAAAACGAGCATATTATTCTAAAACCCCACACGGAATCCAAACTTATGATACTCATCTAAATATGAAGCCGGCGAAAAAATAACTGGACCACTTACTTTACTATCCCAGCAAGGATATTATCACTTCGTTAACAAGAAAATTAAACTGGACAAAATATAAGTTAAAGTATAAATATGTTACTAATAAATTTCGCTCAATATTTTATTATCCAACTATCCACGTGCTCACAATGTTTTCTACATAAGCACAACAAAATTCAATATGGCGAAAATGATTGCAAGCTGGCAACCTTCAAAACCAAACAATTTTTTTTAGAATATACAAAGGCAACAGTATTCTAAGTACGCTTTGAAAAAAAAAAAAAATAATATTAAAGTTTAGAAGTAAAAAATTATTCATAAAATGTTATTAATAATAATCACTTATATAAAATGAAAATTAAAAAACTTGCTATGAAAATAGTTACAATTTTTGTCTTTGGTGAATTTTTATTTTTATTTAAGATTCCATGATAAATTATAAATATTTTGTCATCTTCTAGTTTCTTTTGTTTAAAAGGATATTAGTTTTAAAAAAATGCAAGATATTAGAGCTTGCTTTATCTTTATGTTATTCTCTAAAGCATTATATAATATTTGTATAAATTACACGAATTCTAATATTTAAAGATATTTTTTTCAACAGGCATTTCATGATCCTGATTATGATCGTAGTGTTAAAATGTTATTTTATTTATATAAGTGGGGTACTCAAAGCAAAAAATATTTTAAAATCGAAACAACGATTCTTGAGATTAACAAGTTATATCATAATAACAGACATTTCAGCTTTATTTTAATAGTATTAATTAGAGATATTTTCAAAAAATTAAATAAGTATTAATAAATTGCCAGATTGGCACCTGACCCATTGCATGACACAATATAATAATATGTTTTACATAAAAATAGTTTACTTCTTAGTTCAAAATCGGTGTTATTTTTAACATAAAACATATTAACGTGTTTTTACTTACTTTATTTTCTATTCCCAGTAGTGAAGTACACGAATTAGTTTATGTAGCAGATTATATATTATTAAATTTAAGTGTACTTTAAAGAAAATAAATCTAAATAAATAATATTACAAAGATATCGAGTTTAAAAATTGACATATTGCCTTTTCATAATAAACTCATTAATATTCATACAGTAATTTTATTACTGTAGACTTAGTAATTTTCTGACTTTTAAAGTAAATTTGAGAATTTTTCGAGCTGAAAAAAAAAGTATTTTATGAACTTGACTGAGACCATAGCCAAATTGAATTTCATCAAAATCAATCAAATATTTTTTCGTGTTGCGTGAACAGGCAAACTGACCAAATTTAAAACCTGAAAACTCACTTACTGTAATCAAGACTCCATTATTTTAAAATTTTATTTTAGTGTACACAAATATATTTGTTTTTGGTATAAAGATGTAACGTCTTACGTTATAGTTCAAACCACAGGTTCAAACCAAGTTCAAGTTTTAATATGGCGTCATCTAGTACATCGATCATAAACTAATAGAGAAAATATATAAAGCTTAATATTCATAAAACATTTAAGGCTCCTTGACCAATATCATAAGACACCTAACGTTTAACAAACGACAACAGAAGAAAGCTTTATAAAAATAAGTAAATATACATTATTTTATATGTATGAAAAATAATAGTTAAATTGTTAATTTATACATTTAGATAACTTCTATCTTAGTGATTACTAACTTATTGATTATTTATACTCTTAAGTTAACTATTTATATAGGATATAATAATCTTTACTCATTGAAAGACCGCTCTTCCACCCGATCTCTAAAAGAAGCTCAGATCCAGCTAACTGCAGTCCTACTGCCATTACCCCCAATTATTGCAGAGTATTATTCACTACCAGCTCGTTGCTCCTCTTGAGGATCGCCATTTGATCAATTACGGACAATATCACTTTCCCTTCGATCGATCACACACGTCTGAGCATTTACCACTAAAAACAGCAGTTTACGACATATGGAGTGCTGTTCTCGGCTCTAAGTGTTAAGTCACGTTGCATCTGTATGCGATTTCTATCGCATTTACTACGGGTGTGAAGAGATTTTTGGTCTGATTCCCGCCGGCGATTTCTATTGAAACTCTGCACGCCACCGCTTGCAATGCCATCCCCACCACCTGGATGTGGAATAAACATCCTACTGCTGTTTCCAGATCGATAGGACCTTTAAAAGTGCACCTACTCCTTGAACAAAGGCCAGCAACGTTCTTGTGCATCCCCTGCTAATGCATGAGGCCCTGATCGGCGGTGATCACTTCCCATCAAAAGATTCTCAAGCCCGTTTGATATCATAAAACAAAATAGACAACAAAAAAATCTTTAAAAATATAGTGAATCTCGCATAAGTCACTTTAATTTTGAGAGTGATGATTATAGTTCAGTTCTAGGTGATAGATGTAATAAATAAAATAACGTGAAGTTTTTATTAAAATAAATAAATAAAGTATATAAAAAAATCCTTCATATGTGTTTCAGTTAATTGTAACATAAACTTATATTTTTACTGATATATGGACTTACTTCATATTTCAAACTTATTTACTAGACACTATCTGCCCATTGTTTGACATCACTCCCAATTAATTAACTTATTAAGTATTCTATCATCAGAATTGTTCAGGTAAATCATAACTGTAGTAAGCAAGTCACTTTTCATTTTCATTTAAAATTCCCATACAGTAAGGTTTATTCTATGATTCACAAGTTTCTGTTTTGTGTGCATTTTTTTTGCTGCTATTTCTATTTTTGTGAAACACCCCAGACAGAGATTATATATAAAGGAGTTGTTTTAACCAAAATAAAAAAGTACCAATGTAAAGAGTGAAGCAGTTTAAGTTACATTTTCTTTAAATAATAATCATTTGTTGTAAATTCAAGCCTTATCCTTAAGTTACCTGAATGCAGCTTAGCCACAGCTAAAGAAAATCAGCTTGAAGGGTTGAACTGTGGTAGTGAAACCATTTAGAAAACTGGAAATATATAAGTTTTTATAGATGTAATAAGTAAACAAGATCACAACAAGCTATTCCTATCTTTATCCTTAATCAAAATCATTCTATACATTTGTAAGGTAAACATTAAATTCTTTAAAAAAACTTATTTTAGTTAATATTAAGTCTCATCTTCAACTAAAACCTTCTTCATATTAAAAAGCTATTATATCAAAAAATTCTTCAAAATATGTTACATTTATTTAACTTTAGTCTCAAACAAGTCAATATTTAATTTGTTTAATTTAATTTTATTACTAATAAACTAATATATTTACAAAGCACTTCTATCTAATGATGTTTACGATGTATTAACTAAGATAAGCAGACAACAACATATTAAAAATTACTGTTAAGAAAAGTTTATATTTAAATGGTTATGTATTTTACAATATTTTTTTTAATAAATGTTAAATCAACCAACTTGGCCTTGTTCATCTACTATTAAACATATTTCCAGTCTCCTGGGGCAGCAATCACTTCTGTTTGCTATTTAATATACAGATTTTACCAATGAAGGATAAATAATACAAAATAATATACTTTATACCAAATATTTTACTTTTCGAGGATGTTATTAAAATAAGATATGTATATAATATTTAAAATAGGACTTGATAACTTTAAAGGTCTGGAACAAATAAATACCCTTTAGTTTGTGTTAATGAAATGAGCTATCAATAAATAACACAATTGTTATAATTAGTTTGCAATTATACACCTAATACTTTACAACTTTGATATTTACAAATATTAGGATATTTTATTATATCAATAAACAGACTTGAAATGGTTTGCATTTAGATATAGTAATAAATTAAAACAATGTAATCATTTATAATTATTTAATTATATACATTCCTTACAATTTTATATTTGAGAGAAGTCATGGGGTCCGAGGAATGTTGTGCAAGACTTTTCTAAATAGATGTAGTGATATTTTTTTTAGTTTTTATAATAAATATTTATTTTGTATTCTTGCAGTGAAGGACAATACTGAGTGTTTATTCTAGACAATTTACTATGTGTGCTATATTTATTGGTAATTTTGTTAACAAAATTGCAATCACAAATGTCATTTTATTTATAACAGAAAACAAAGTTCTATTGACTTACTGTAGTTGTTAACACATATCAAAATCATTTATATAGCATCGACAGCATCAGGTTCATCTTCTGAGCTTACTTCATCTCCGAATTCAATATCTTCATCCAGACCATCCACAGAATAAACAACAGTCTCATTGATGCGAACCGTCTCAGGGAATTCTCCATAAGTTTTCAGATTCCTTGCTTCGTCGGGAGTATATTTAAGGATAACATCTGCTTTGGCATCTTGGTAATCTCGTAAGCCAATAAGTATGATATCTCCTTGATTTATCCAAACCTTTTTTCGTAATTTACCTCTGATGTGGCAAAGACGTTTTATGCCATCAAAGCACATGGCCTCTAAGCGGCCATTACCGAGCATTTTTGTGACTTGGGCGTACTCCTGGCCGTCTTCCTTAAAAACTAACTCACGTTTTTCTGTTTCATTTTCGTTCTTCCCCCTTCTCCTGTTTTTACCTCCTTTTCCTTTATTCTTCGGCATTATTTATATAATCTTGAGTAGAAACATATACAATTAAGACTACGAAAATCTCATAAATTAATATAGCTGTGTTGACAGAATGTCTGTCAACTTACAACAGATAGCTTATAAATTATAAGCGTAGTTCGCAGACAAAGAAAAAGCATACAGTTTAAAAATATACTCATAGATAAAATATAGAGAACAGTGTTGTCACTTTGTGTAAAAAATAATATTGTTTTAATTGTTATCTTTCTGCTTTCATAACTAGTTATTCGTCTTTGATAGTTTCAAAATATGTAAGGTATACATTAACTCAATAAGATAAAGATTTTATAAAGTCACGTATCTGAAATATCAGAATGATAACTCAACAAGTTTGGCTTCTTCATTATGTATGTTTGTTTGTTTGTTTGCAAAATTTACTAATTATTTATCTTTTGGATATGCCTACTTGAAATAAAATTCCATTGACAGGTACGTTGTCCCGGGTGCTCAGTTCAGTCTCATAATATTTGTAAATTTCTAATTTATAAATTAATTATATTTGCATTTTATTTGCACACATTTATATTACCTAAACTTCTCATTATAACATACATTACAAAATATTTAGTTTTTTCGATAAAATTACTTTTACGATGTAAAATGACAAAACGTGTTTTTAGTTGGGGCTAATTAGCACCTGGTAGTGCTACCTACTTGTGATTCCAGACACTTGAGCTACTATACCGAACATATTTATCATTTATATTATATTTTTTTGAAAGGTGTGTTTTGAAAAAAATAATTTTGAATGTCATTCATTTTAAATTAAACAGCGAAAAACTTATATTGAAAATATTTTACAATTATTAAAAGAAAAATCTTGAAACCAAGCTTAAACTCTTTTATTTTTTAACAGCTTTAAACATGACACTTAAAATTTTAATAAATAAAATTTTAAAAATTCAAAGGTTTACTAAGTCATGAGCTATAACTATTTAAAAGAAAAAGAAAGTCATTCAGTATAGGAATAAATGATTAATTTATAAAAGTTAATATGGGCTGACAGTCTACAGTCCACAATCAGCAAAAATCTAAGTTATGGCCGTCACCTAATATAGTCACATTTCATATGTGGCCATAGACAACTAAAGTTAGACAATGCGGTTGTTTCGCTGCCATACCCGAAATATATCTTATAACTAATCCAAGGAAGTGAAGAAACTCTAAGTTAGGGTGAAGTCGCTAAAATTAAGTTGTGGAAATTAAAATAATAAAGACGAAGTTTTTGTTATTTACACCCGTATATAATTTCTCTTCAGTAATGCAGTATTCTAGAATACTACATGTTACTTTAATAATTAAAACTAACAAAAAACTAGCGAAGTAATAGCAATGCCTAAATATTATTCATTTAAATATAAGCTATTTTTCCTGTTTTAATTAGAGACTTTGTACACGATTGTTTTGAACAGTATGACTCTCATTCTAAGTAAGTGCCAAAAAAATTTGGGAAATTCTTACGACTATCTAAAACTAGAGTAATTTTTTCTGTACTAGTTCCTATAACTTGATAGATTTTTAGTTTTTGTGAAAAAATACCGTATCTGTCTGCAATAATTAATAATTCAACTAACACGAAGCATTTATAAAATAGGTTAATATTTAATTCAAAAAACAGTAAAAAGAAAAAGTTCTGTGTGTAATTGGCTAATTATAAACAATACTTACTTCACAATACAATATATTAATTGACTGCCATTTTGCACCTTTCATAAAGTTCATTATGATAGTATTTTTATGAATTGTATGTGTATTATATATGTATAGGTAGTGATCAGTTGCAGTATGGCAAGCGTGCAGTCGACTCGGCGTCAAGGGGAGCGCGTGGGTGGACTATAGGGGTGAGGCCAGACGGCGAATGAACTGCAGGAAGGGTTAATGCTCGCTTCCCCTGCAGCGGCCTGCGCTCGTCCACCTACGTTATATGATACTCATTTTACCTACTGAAATTAGAAAATTCTGAAAATTAGCAGACAGTTTAACATTAAAATGAGTCTTGCATATACGTTTTAAATTCATGATTTTTAAGTAAGCCTCTTACTTTATTGTTGTTTATACAAATTTCTTAAGCAGTACCTTGAATATGAAGATTTGAACAGTTTATGATGTGAACATTTATTTGAGATTAGGTTTATTTTTGATATTTTAATTACAAAAAAGTATTACTCTTCTTTATGTGGTGGTAGTGTAAGGGTGACCGTTACTTACTATATATTGTACTGCAGTTTATAATATATATATGTATATATGGACGGTTTTAGATTTATATATCGGATATTGTAGCTTAGATAATTGAGCGAAAGTTAGGTCTGCCAGAGTCTGCGGGATCGAATCCTGCTCATAACGATAAGGTTTTAAATTTTTTTTTTTAATTTTCTAATATTTTTACTTCAATTACGCACTATTGAATATTGGTTTTGAGTGATTAAATAGTTAAAAATTTAAATAGATAATTAGGATTTCTCTCTCTCTCCTCTCTATCTCTTTTGTTAAAAAAAAATAAACAATACATAACTAAAAAAAGGTTCTTGAGATAGTATCAGTATTAGTTTTATAAGTAATTAGTCATGGAGATTGATATCAAGAGGGTTCGTCTTAACAAATCCGATTCGGTTTAGTTTAACAAGGATTACCATTAACGAACGTTAATTATGACATTCTTATGAGACAACATATTTCTTCAGCTAGCATTACGCTACTACTCTTATAAACTTTTATTTTATTGTAATTGTAACTTTAACTAAAACTATCGTGAAAATAATATTAACTCGAGTAAAAACTATCCGATTTGTTGATTTAGATAAGCTAACACCAGACCACATTTTGTAAAAATCAGTCTAGTAATTTTGTTTGATTGCATTTGTAGACAAAACCAATGTTTTTGTTTTCTGTCAAAATGTCAACATTTCCGGTTGAAAGTACTCGAAAGACTTAAATAATACAACAACAACTTTGTTAAAAGCTATTTGGAATCTAAATCAGTTTTTTAGTGTTGTATATATCGATTTAGTCAATAAATAATCTATTATTAATCTATATAATTAAACTGATGATTGTAAATAAAATTATGTCCGGTAGATTTCCTGCTCGAGCAAACAAACAGACAACAGTTTTTAAATGTTTTTTATTTTTATGATGAACTCGAACCAATAATTTTTTCAAATGTTTTTTTTTGTATGTTTGTATTTATTTTAGAAACAAAAAAAAGTTTTGTAAAAATTTATAATCATTAAAAAACATCTATTTTTCATATATTTTTTATTCAAATTACTTCAAATGTCAATACATCTGTTATGATTCTGGCTCAAAAGGGGTAGATCTCAGAGCATAAATAAATAAAAAAACAACACACCAACATTTGACATAATGTTGGTAGATATTGGTCCATAAAATGACAACATTTCGTGGTATCCCATCGTAAATGGTAAATGTTATATGGAAGCACCTGTTTAAGTCAGGCACCTGACGTTGAAAATCAAGTTTTTGATCATTAAACTTTATATCTTGCAATGCCTTGATGACTTTCTTCGGTATACCCATTTCATCATTGTTTTAATCCTTCACGATTTTTACTGGTTTTTAAATTACTCTTAAGTTTTATTATTAGTTCAGGTAATAAGGACACTGGCGACAATTATTATCAAGGGGCTTTGTAAACAATAACTATAATTTATATAATAGTTCATATAATACTTAAATCAAAGTTGACATATTATAACTTTTATTATTATTAATATTTTTTTTATGCTATAGGGGGCTAACGAGCAGGCGAGCCACCTGATGGAAAGTGATCATCGCCGCCCATGAGCACTTGCAGGCCCAGACGGGTCTAAAGTGTGTTGCCGACCTTTTAAAAATTTGTACGCTCGTTTCTTGAAGGTCCCTAAGTCGTATTGGTTCGGAAACACCGCATGAGAAAGCTGTTTCCGTAAGGTGGTGGTGCGTGGCAAGAAGTGTCTTTTAAAGCGCACTGTGGTTAACTGCCAGCTGTCGAGATGGTGCGGGTGGTATTGCAACTTATGACGTGTAGTGCGGTATAGAATTCGCAAAGAGATGAAACATCTCATCGCAGGGACAAAGTATCAAGCCGATCGGTAAGAACTGGATCATCAACCATTCGAATGGCTCGATGTTGGATGCAATCAAATGGAAGAAGTTGGTACTGAGGTGCTCCAGCCCAGAGATGAGAGCAGTATTCCAAGTGAGGCCGTACTTGCGCCTTGTATAGTTGCAAGCGATGGCCACATGTGAAATACCGCTCCGCTCTACGGACGGAAGTTTTTTGGACGCTAACCTGGCTTTTTCTTCCAAATGACCGCGAAATTGAACATTGCTCGAGACACCAAGAATACCGATACTAGCTGTGGTATCAAGAGGAGTGCCTTGAAACCGAGCAGATACGACAAAGGGAGACTTTTTAGCGGTAAACGCGCATACTTTTGTCTTCTAGGGTTAAACTGCACTAAGTTCACTTGACGCCAGGTCGAAACTTGCTCAAGCAGAGACTCGACTTCAAACACAAGTCCGTTCCGGTACTCTGTGACGTGATCCCGAGAAATAGTGCGTTAGCCGGTGTACAGGGCATCACTAGTACTGTCATCTGCATAACAATGAATGTTGCTAACCTGCAACATGTCATTAATAGAAGGAACAGAGTGGGAGACAAAACGCAGCCTTGTAAACACCAGCATTCCCGGGCTTGATATCGGAGCAGAAACCGTCGACAACAACCTTGATGCTACGCTCCGTGAGGAAACTGGATATACACTGGCACAATTTCTCGGGAAGCCCATAGGAAGAAATCTTCGAAAGAAGCGCTTTATGCCAAACCCGATCAAAGGCTTTCGCTATGACTAAACTGACTGCTAACGCCTCCCCTTTACTCTCCACAGCCGCTGCCCATCGATGTGTTAAGTAGGCTAGAAGATCACCAGCCGATCAACCGTGACGAAAGCCATATTGGCGGTCACTGATCAGCTGGTGATTCTCTAGGTACTTAATGAGCTGGCGATTGATAATGGATTCCATTACGTTGGAGAACAAAGAGGTAATGGCAATGGGTCTGTAGTTGGACGGATCTGAGCGGTCACCTTTCTTGGGGATCGGATGCAATAAAGCCGTCTTGCATGAACTCAGTACAACGCCGGCGAAATAGGAGAGCTGGAAATGACGCGTTAGAACCGGTGAGAACTTGGGAGCACACGTCCTGGACACAACAGGAGGAATGCCGTCGGGGCCGCTCGACTTATTGATGTCCAGGGAAAATAAGGCCTTACGAACAGCACGTTGCGTAAGTTGTATTTCGGGCATAGATCCCTCAACCCACGGGACGGTAAGCGGCAAGCTATCCCTGTCATCCAAAGTCGAGTTAGAGGCAAATAGAGAGCCAAAAAGATCGGTTTTCTCTTTTGCCGTTTAGGTCAACGAGCCATCCTCCCTGCGCAAAGATGGAAGAGATGACCTACAAAAATTCTTTTGCACAGACTTGGCGAGCGCCTAAAAAGCACGAGATCCCGAAGGGAGTCGGACAAGTTTCTTACCAAGTTAGGCAATGTACTCCGATTTTACTCCTGCAATTGCTCTTTTAAAGGACCTGAAAGCATAGTTGTATACATTTTTAAAGGAAACGATGTTATGATCCCTGGATGCAACCGCGTTAGCCCAGGCTTGATAATGATCCTGCTTACGACTTGACGCCGACCTTCAGGACCAAACCAGGGCTGCGCCGTACCCCCAAGGGCACCACAGAGTTAGGAATAAATAACTCCATACCCTGAAGCACAACATAGGCGATAGAGACGGCAGCTGCATCAGGGTCATCCACCTTAAAGCAAACTCCACCCCATGGGTACGAATGGGATGTGAAAAAAAGATCGCATTCCGTCCCAATCTGCTGACCTGTAGTGCCACACGCGACGACTGCCTAGAAGAGCGTTTTATCGGCACTTGACTCCGGATAAGGCAATGATCAGATGAGCCGATAGGTGCATTAACGTGTACCTCATAGCCTTCCGGATGTGAGGTCAGCAGAAGATCCAACAGTGAAGGCGTATGATCCCTCACATCTGGTATCTTCATGGGTGAAGACACCAACCGAGTGAGATCATAAGCAAGGGCAAAATCAAAAACAGATCTCCCTGCGTTGTCAGTTGTTCGTGACATAAGCCATTCAACATGATAAGCACTGAAATCGCCGAGGACAACAATTTCAGTGAAGTAGATCTGTTGGAGTACGGAATCTGAAGCCATCTGGACGTGCTCTGTGAGTCGGTCTGTCTCCGTGTTTCCGCTATGGGACCTATAAAGACACGCATAGACGCGTGGGTGATCTTCGCAATCTACACGTATCCAAATAATGGATAGGTCCCGGACTTCAAGAAGGTCGAAGCGACGAAAGCAGATATCGTCTCGGACATACACGCATACCCCAGCGCGGGGCAAGAAGTTATGCTCCAAGGAGTAGCCAGGGTATCGTAGATACGAAATGTCAGAAGGAGACGATATCTTTGTTTCGGTAAGAAAGAATAAGGTCGGCTTCGCCGTCTCTAGGCGGTGGTGGACGGCGTTGATGTTTGAGTGTAGCCCCCTAATATTGCAATAGTCCACCACGTGAAGTGTATTAGGGGCTGTCGAGGACAGCCCCTAATACACCTCTTTGCCTCGGACGGAATCGAGCGGGGTTTTGCCCCCCCCAGAATACGAGGGGCAGCCTGAACTTGGATGTTCAGGAAGGGATTCTCCTGCACATAATGTGCCGGTGCACTCCTGGGGTAGTTCTTCTTGTAACACCGCTGCCATGATTCTGTAAAAGGAGGGAGATTCCCGACCCACTCTATCCTCTCCCATTCTTAAAAAAAGGAGCAGGAGAGGACAGGACGAGAGTGGAAAATAAATGGGCCCTCCGGCACCCCCACTGACCGTACGCAACGCAATTTCATCTCTAAGAAGATGTCATTACTTAACGCCGATTTTCTGTGGGAGGGTGGTACCGCCCCGGAACGAACCGGCCCAATTCAGTCAAATGGCATGGTTCTACCACCTTAAAAATATATAATTTCAGTTATCAATGTTTAAAAAAATCGTTCGTTCTGAGTGTTTTGGTCTTTGATACAACATTAGCCACTCTAACCATTTTTAAGCTACGACAATAAGGCATTATATACTTACTCTTATAGTAATGTTTAATATATTAAATTGTATGTTGTAAATTAGCTTTCTGGAAAAATTTAAATTTAAAATATTATTATTTTTGAAGGTAAGTAAATGTGGACGCATCATAGCACTAGCAGTAGCAGTAAGGACGTTGTTAGTAATTATTTTCTTATTTTGAAACCAAGCTTTACTTGAATATGATGTTTTTAAAGAATAAAATTCGCTAATATACCTATTAGCGAATTTTTTAATTACCATCAGTCACGTGACAGTGAACACCAATCAGAAAGCATTACTTCACGCCGTGATGACGTCATATTTGTGTTTATTTATTTACACGTATCTATGACATAAGTATAATTAGAAGTGACAGCTGTAGAGCTCTACAGAATCATGATTTTTCGCATTTTTAATTTAGTATTATCTGTTTTTTGCAATTTGTATTATTTTTTTATTTCCAAAACCAATGAAAATTTACACTAGGATTTATTAAATAATAAAAAACGTAGCTAATCAATAAAATATTTGATTTATGTGAAAGTTTGATTACTCTATTGGGCTTGACTTGAGTGAGAAAGTGAAAGACCTACAATGCGCCAATAGATGACATCCATAGATATAGATAATATAGATGACAATCAGATCTTCATCAAATTAAAATGGAAGTACATAAGAAGTACCAACTTTCAAATAATAAAGAATCTTCAAAATTGAATCACCTAGTCAAAAGTAATAAGATAACAAACAAAAAAAACATTCCAATTGAGAACCTCCTTTTTTTTTTGAAAGGGGGTTAAAAATTAACAATAAAAACTGAATAGGTAAATGATTATTTCGTTTTAAACGGCGTGACGTCACTCATGTCGCCATGACAGACTTGCGTGTTGGAGGCAAATTTAAATGTTTCTATAATATGTATACAAAAGCTATATGTTTCAGTTATACTTTTTATGCTAACACTTATATTACCAATCAATATATATATATTTTTTTATGTGGTATTATATAACAAAATATTTAAATTTTTATATATATTTAAATACTTTCTTAATAATTACTTAGTAAAAATATAATAAAAATTTTATTTTATTAACCTGGATGTCCTTTTGTTATTAAGGTATTATTACAATCTTGCTTTTCCGCGAACACGCTTGCTGCAAAGCATTCGAAAAGTGAGGTTATAATTAAAAATTCAATAATATAAGCGATTTTAATGTGACGCGATAGTTCGATTTGAATAATTCTTTCTCACTGTGATAGCTTCTGCTCTTAATTGTTTTGCTCTTACTATTATGCTACAGCTCTTAATTGCAACCGCAAGCAACAGCTAGCTTGTAATATTTCTCATTATGGTTCTGTGTCGAAGCTGAACTTATCTAATCTTTGGAGTATGCCTCAAAAGATAATTTATTATTTAATATTCAAAACAATTCATTCTATATAATTATTGAATCATTTGTTTTTTTTGTTTTGTAAACAAAAAGTTATATAATCTTTTGACGGCTCATATCTTTAGAACTATGTTTTATTATGTACGATTTGTATGAAATAATTTGATAGAGAAGTTCCGTAAAATGGCGTAGCTTTTATTTTGTAGATATCATTTACGTTAAAGCGATCGAGTGGATTGAAGAATTCGCATTCGGCACACTGAACTCGATTCATATGCTACGATACATGAGTATTCTCTATCAGTTTTGTAATCTTTAATATATATTTGGTTTTTATAATTTGGCTTTTAATATAAATAACATGTAACAATTCTAAAATAAAAAAATATGCCTGCCTAATACAAGTACCTTCAAAAAAACCATCTAATGTATTACAAACTTTACCAAATATCTACAAGCCATTTAAAACTAATTAATATTACAACAATTGTACTTTACCAATTGTTATTAAAAGATTCATAAAAAAATATTGTTATTAAAACTTATATTTACGATTTATTTTCTTTTGGAGGTGTCACTAGCTGATTGCTCTTCATTTAAAAACTCTAAGGTCTAATTAACAAGTAAGATTATTAAAGGCCTACGTGTAGGCATTGTTAAAAGGTAATACAATCTGATTATATTTCGAAGCCTCTTCTCTCAATATAACCATAAGAAAAGTATTGCTAACATGTACTTCTGAAAACCTTTTTGATGTTTTGTTGTATGAAATATATTTTCTAGGCATAAATATTTAATTTTATGTAATAAATAAGACCCGCTGTACATGCCTAGTCTTTCTTAACAAGGTCAGGATATCAGAAGACTGCGCGTGCGCGGAGAAAGGTCAAGGTCGGATACCCTGGAAGATTTTCATTCAGTTCGACGACCTAGGTTCGTATTTCAGTTCGAGCTTTGATACAAATTGGGACGTGTGACCTTCACTGCCTTGACCGAACAATATGGCACGTGTATTTGACGCGTAGGCGTTCATGTTATACCAGAAACCGTAGCCAAACCACAAACGCTCGTAGGCGATTCTACTCAAATGTATCGAAAAAATTACAAAATGGCGGAATGTTACGTCAAAATAATGTTATTTCATTTGTGATTCTATTCGACAAGCGTTTTCGTTTGTTTCATTGATTTTAATATAGATCTCGTCAAGTTTGTGTTAAGATGTACTATTGTTCAGGACTTGAACCTGTTGCGAGGCGTGTAATTCCGTTTTATGGGAACAATTTGCTGCCAATGACCGCTTATTTGTTCTTGTTGCTACAATGAATTCCTTTTGTATAATAGACACGTTTAATATATCTTACGATACTATGTTACTTGTTATTACATCAAAAGGTAATAATAAGTGTAGTTTGAAATTCATTTGACCTATCGACCTACATATTACATTATAGATAATTTATATATCTATGCAATTAATAACAGTGTAGTTATTATCTTTTTTTAAATTAAACTATTCTTTATCAATAATTATAATAGTTTCGATAATATCCAATCTGACTAGAAGATGATCTAACTGAATTTTTGTAAGAAAAAATCAAAACTTTTCGTACAAGGTACAAAAAAGGTATCTGTCAAAATCAGTATTTTATCTGTGCAAGTAAAATACAGTTAAAATATCCGCGAAATACAATATATGCTAACTACGTCATAAAAAAGTCTATATAAAAGAATTCGTAGCTCAGTCAACCATCACTGAAGGTGTTAAATTGAGATATAAATATGGATTTTAAATTGGTGTATAAATATAACACATGAAGATACTTATATAAGAGTAATAGAATAAATAATTTTATTATTCCGATCGATTTACTTTTAATTATATAGTTAATGTTGGAGAATTACTATTAAATAATAATTGTTCTATAAAATATTTTTGTGGAGAACATTTACTTAACCTAATTTTACTACAATGAAAATTATGGAAAGACGTTATATTTTAGCAAATTAATTATGTACTAATAAACAATTTTTTTTTATATTATTTCATAATATATTTTCTTACAGGATCTTACTTGTATTTGAATGTTATAGTTTTATTTTATACCAGTTTGTGAGATTTATTTCATAAACGTTCATTATACAAGCAACAAAAAAATAACGAAAAAAATATAAATAGACATACTTTATAGAATTAAATACACTTGAAATACACGGGCCTACATAATTTATTTCTTATAAGTAACTTAAGATATACTGTAATGCTTAAGAAATTAAATATTTGAGGGAGGTTTCAGTGTTCGTAAGTACTAGGCAATATCAGGATTGGGTACATTGGTAGGAGGCGCGCAGCGCTCGCGGTCATGGCCGAGGGCACGGCCTTGACACTAAATGCCTCCCGGGATTACATGCTTACAGCTCAAGATAAATAATGAACATCGGCTAACTTCGTGTTTCCGGAGATAACCGAAACATCTCAGCAGTATATTGCAGCTGAAGAACGTATCTTACCAAATATTATAGATCTATATTGTCTACATTGTTTCTAAAACAGAAAACGTATCAATCAAACCTTAACAACAAACTATAAATGATGTATAACATTTTATGAATTGCAATAATAATAAAACTAATATAATGATAATAATAATTTCAAGTATAAATTAATATAATTGTACTTATAGTTGCATTTACTTCATCTTGAAAAGAGGAACGCAATGGAGGGTTATACTCTATAATCTATATAGTTCTACGAAACAGTAGCTTGGCCTTCTGGTTTTCAATGCTAATACGAATGTTTCCGATGTTTTCCGATGTTTACCGATGCCCATTATTTATCTTGAAGTACTGTACATAATTGTTTCATGTTAATATATAGGATTGTATTCATTTTATTTATATATTTATTGGTTTTAAGCTTATAAGAGTACTTTTTTTTTGTGAACAGGTCGATCCAGGGGGCTTTGGTTGTTGATCCCTTAGGGGCGTTGGATAATACGCAATATACTCTTTTTTATAGCTATAATAATAACTTTATTGGTATATTAGGTTAAATTAAGTACGACTATCTAACACGTAATTGCTTTTTGATTTAGTATAGGTTTATTTTTTTGTTCAAACTAGTGAAAAGATAAATTACTTTTTTTTAACTTAAATTACATAAAATAATTCTTTTAATATATACATTATAACATTTTTATGTTAAAAGATATTTCTTAAATAATAGAAATGTCTTTTAATATAAACTTGAACTTGAATTTTAATCGCTTTTATTGACTTAATCGTAGATTTTTACCAGCTTTATATAGTTCTTGAGTTACTCAACAGATGGCGGTAGAAGTTAGCAAAGCTTACTAAGGACTATTTTAAAGTTTAAATGACGTGAAGTTTAAAAATAAGTCCTACTTCAGTTTTTGACTTCATTATTGTTATTAAGTTTCTCAGATCACTATAGATTTGTCCAAATATTTTATCCTTTTTTAAAAATGAATATATAATGTTCGATAAATATATTTTTTCTGTTTAAACTTTTTACGTATATAAATTATGGTATATAATGGACGAACTTAACGCCTGTTGTCATTATCTGTTAGCTTACCGTGGTGCTGGTGAAAAGGTGCAGTAATTTCTTTCAATTGCTTCTAGTCTAAAAGAAGTATTTTTTATATAAAAACATACATACATACACAATAAATAAATAACTTATGATGTTTTATTAAGAATATATATTTTATATATATTATAAAGGGATATAGGATTGGCGAAGTGATTGATGGCGACTCTACTGAGCCGAATGCAAATTTTTGAATGATGTACTCTGAATAAATTTTATTTGAATATATTTTTCATTGCAAATTTTAGCAATTTTTATATTATTTGGTATCTTTAAATAAAAAAATATAAATTTATTTCATTAAAACGAAAAGAAATTTCGATTTAATTTATATATTATTATTATTATTTAATAAATGAAAGGGTATTAAGTAAGTATTATTTATTTTATAAAGTTCACTGGTTATTACTGAATTCTTCGGAGTCGTATTCGGGTAGATATATAGGGGATATTCGTATCACACGGCAGCCACGAAATGTTATACGGTTTGTTATTGAAATTTTTTTAAAAAAGATTTATTAGTTGCTAAAAGAATTATTTAATATTAAAATAAAAACACATATAAATACTAACTAAAATGTTAATTATAAAATGAGACAGAGACGATTTAGTATGGAAATAGTAAAAATGATTGAGACAACCGACTCGAGCTGAGGATTAGAACTGACTGTGTATGAGGGTGATGCATGGCTAGAGGCAAGTGGATGGGAAATGTATGGTCATCAGATTAGATGCTGAGGGTCAGAAGGGGGTGCAATCTAGGGATATAACAGTACAAATGTACGCCATACAAACACACACTTACATACAGTGTTGTGTGTATGTATATAACTTCATTTCGACAAATGAAAGCAAAAGAAAAAAATAAAATGTAAACATAGGAACTTATTTCGGAATAGAATTTCCTTAAAAAATTCTATTTTCTTAAAATAAGATTGTACAAACAATATTATTTACTTGTATTAAGAGTATAACAGTTATTTATTTTATAAATAAATAAACAGAAATTTTTTGTTCATAACATTTTGTTATCATAAATGTATGTCAACTTAAATGGCTCAAAAGGTCTAGAAACCAGAGTCGTAGTAATATTGATTAAAAAAAAATTACAATTTAAATGTGTTCTTGAAATTGAAAATTTCACGATTGCCTTTCTTATGTATTAATGAACTATGTCAAATATTTTATTGTATTAATATAACTTATAAGTTAATCATTTCAATCAAATACATCAAAATATAAAAAAACATCTACTAGTTATACTTTTATATTTCTCATTATTATGCCCTGTCATGACAAATCAGAAAGAAAAAAAGGTGATGTATTGTTTAAAATTATTCATATATTTTTTAAAGTTTGTTAAAACGCATTATTGTGTTTGTGACCTATAAAGTTATTAAACATTTACCATTAGAAATTCTTAAATTAGATCATATCAATTTATCCTTTAAGATACGCTTGTAAATACTTTCTTTTAATCCGTGATGAAAAATAAAGTTAAACTTTAAACAGTTCAGTACATAAATTTGTATGTTCCATAAAGACAAACTAAAATGTTTTGAACTTTTAATATGTTTATATAAAAACTAAGAACGCAATTTAAAGCATAGTTAATAAATCTCAATGTATTTTTCTGACAAACCTAAAAAATATGTGATATGTTTGTACTATAACATTAAATCTCTTTCATTAACTTCTTTAAAAAATAAAAATATAAGATTTTTTTTCAGACATGAAGATGAAAGCACGATTTAATACGATTATATAAATGTTTTAACTTTTTTTTTGCTCCTGCTTCTTTAACATTGCAAAGTTATACTGCAAACTTGGCTAGGAGTCTTAAAATATTTATAAAATTTAACTTCACAGATTATAATATCAATGCTTTGATATACTTATAAAGGGTTTTACGTAAAATATTCATAAATTTATAAATTTATATATCTAAAAGTGAAATATTATTTAATTATATATTTTAAAAACATTTTCTTTCTCTAACAATTTAATATTCATACTTAATGGCCGGTATTACTTCATAGAAACCCACGTGGTTCTGATGCAATCTAATTATATTATTATTATGATTTTTTAAATATTTGGTGTTATTTTTAATTCAATCTAATTAATAAATAACCATCTGGAATTTCAAGATTAACCTATACTAAATAATAATCTATGAACCATTGTTCAATCTAAAAAATATTTGACAGTTCATTTTAAGAATAATATTTTTATTGCTTATGAAATATCATTAAACAGATGGCTGTAGTAATCCAATACCGTAGTTAAGATTCATTGAATGCAGAAATGAGCGCAAAAATAAAAAAGTATTCCCGAGTGACACTGTCTCGGGCATGCGTCTTGTAATCGTTCTCATTAAAGTAACAAATCAACAAAAGCTAAGACAGGGAGTCATATAAAAACCGTCATTGATGGCGGTCGGATACGGGTTCCCGATGGAGTGGGGGGGGCGAGGGGGAGAGGGACGGGAGTGCATCGGGACGTTGACTGTCTGGCTCCTGACTGCGTTATCTGCAGTTGCCCTTTCGTACGATGCACCGTAACCCTCCTTCCACCCCCACCAGTCGGGGACATCAGACGGCAGACCCCTCAGCATTCTAGAATTTGCTATTGACCTGAAATAGCACTGTAACTAAATTCGCAAGTCATTGGCTTGACTTCGTTATTGTTAGACAAAATGGCTTCCTTTATAAAAGCATTTTTTCTTTTGACATCAATGTAAATACAAAAAAGCAAATATTAATATTTGTATTCAAATCGTGAAGACCAAAAAAACAAACTGAAGAGTTATTAACATTAGTCCAGATTAAAACTTAGAAGCTTATTAAAATAGCGCTTTTTTTATATAAAAATATGTTCATTTGACTAACCTACTGTAAATGAACTAAAAAATATATGAGAATATTTATCAGATAAACTAATAAAGAATACGGACAAAGAGAATAACTTTATCTATGATTTATGATTGTTTATGGATACGGTTACTATTTATTTTGTTCAGCGTATTCTTTAAATTATAACTTACTAGCTGTTACACGCGGTTTTACCAAGGCATGAAATGTTAGGATTATTATAAGTAGTACGACAATGCTGGATAGCTTATAACCTTCCTCATAAACCTGTCTATTATTAGAAAGAATTTTTCAAATCCATCTAATAGTGTCAAAGATTATTCCGTTGAAACAATCAAACTTTCCCGCCTTGTATTATTATTACAGATAATTAAAATTTATTATAAGGATATATATAATCTATATAGAACAATATGTGCGTATTGTTTTCTAGTCGGTCTTGATAACAATATAATTTATAGGTTATCCTTGAACCCTAAGTGTAAGGACCTTCATGCCTTTACTATTGTTTTAATGAACCTTTGTCTATTTGCTTTTATTTTTACTTATTATTTTTTTTAATTTAAAGTAAGACACCAAACTTTTAATTAATTTAATAAGTTTGATTAAAAATTGTTATATTTTTTCTGCGTTAGCACCCAACTTTTTACTTGATAAAAATATTGTAAAATATTATAAATTTACAGTATCTATTTCTAATATTACTAAATAATGTTATATATTTTTGCTTAATCGCGCGCTTGAAAGATAGCTTAATCTCAATGAATTATAATTCTCTTCATGTGTGTGTCGTACCTGATTCAAAGCGATAAGTGCAATATTAAACAAAAATTAAGTTAACACACTCAAGGTCACTGTAACTGCGTGTGACATTGACAAGGACTTGCGTTGGTTTTGACAAATGTCAAAAAGGACAATAATTTCTTTAACCTCTTAACAATTAATGTTTGTGGCCATTATTACATTTGCAAGTGAATATGTTCAATATATAAATAATAATTTAATATGCATTTTATTTGTGAACAATGTGATTTTTATAATAATTACGTGTTGCATAATTGGATACAAAAAAGGTTTTAGGTACGGATATATTTATAGATTAATGTTCAGAAACTCGAGCGATAAAAACGTATTTATTTCTTTTCCTAGTTCCGAATTATCAGAAATTCGGATATTGGATATCGATACCTAGAATTTTAACCCTATTACGAAAGTATTAAACCCACTATTGATCTTCACTTTAGTTATCTATATGGAAATATATACATTTGACATATATTTAAAGACGTTGACACATGAACAGAATAAAGTTAGTTTATATTTGAACAGTATTTAGGCAGATCGACCTTGAGATGGCGTCCTCGGGCTGTGTCAATGACAGCGGCCGCCCCTCCCTACCCATCCCCGGGGACTTAGCAAAAAAATTAACCACTGCAGCTCTTCCAATTGTAAGTAAATTTAATTTGTTGCTCATAAAAAGTAATTAACATCTAACACTTAAATAGATTTTAACTATTATAAATCTGTCTGTCTGGCTGTATAGTAATGTGCTTTTGTTGTTTCATATTTTTTTATTATAGTTATATATTTATTTAATTGTTGTAAATTGAGTAAATTGAGTACTTTTAATTGAGTTCACAATGAAATAAACGTTCAGATTTGAACTTGACTTATAATAATAAAATATATTCAATTAGGTATTTCAAATGAAGGTCGGAGCTGTTGACTGTATTGACTAAGGTTAAATAAAACCAAATCCAAAGTTTGCTCGTTTTGGTTTGCGTGAACTAGATGTAAGATATTGTAAGTCTTATATATTTATAGCGTTAGCTGATTATTGTCCGTGATGATGAGACGATAACTGCATTTAAAAATAGGTTTTAGTCTGAAATAATAGATGTCAAACCAAAACTAAACAAAAAAAAATAAAAAAAGTTTTCACAATTTTGTCGCCAAATGTAGATGACTTGCAGCTTACAATGAAAAAAAATGAAATGAATAAAATGAAAATAAAACCTGTCATTTTAGAAATTCCTAAAATATCTCTTAAATAAACGAAGTTTCGTTGACTAGTAATTATTAAAAGACAAACCGCTAGTCGTTAATGAGACCGAGTCATATAATTAAAATTATGGTATCAATTTAAATACGTATGTTTATTTTACTATTTACTTGTGAAACATTTGGGATTAATATGAATTCTAAACTCTTTGGTTAACAAAGTCTGATTCTGAATCTGAATCTTATTCTAACTCGCGGCTCCACCCGAGAATGATTTTATTTATTTTTATGATAACTAAGACTAGAAGCGTAATGATAGCGTTCCTCATGAACCTGCCCATCAATACATCCAGCAACTTTGAAGATTAGCGCTTTTAAACAAACAAACTTTTCCGTGTAATAATATTAGTAAATATTTGTAACCAAGCTTTCTTAAGAAAGATCTTATAGCAATACCAAGACTACCTATAATAATATACCTATTATAAAGAACAGAAAACTTATTGCAGCCAATTCACTATACAATTTACTAAGTAGGCTCAGAAGATCTGATTATAACAACTATAGTATCTTATATATATATATATATATCATAAGGCCATGGTTATAAGAACTTTCTGTTTATCATATTCTCTGATGATAACAACCAACTTGTTGACTAACCCTACCCCAATAATATTTGAAATTCAACACAATAAATAAGTTTATTTTTATACTAAATCTTCTACACTCATTTCAATTTTGTTAATACAAAACTATGACGTATTAATAAATAACTGAACGAGATTATATGGATGGCTAGTATAGGAGAAACAATATCAATTTAACAAATGTCGTAGTTACCTCAGACGTCATTGCCATTGGCTGCTACAATCGGAAATATTCAATTAGGAGTTTAATTTAAATTATTCTGAGTATCCGAATTCTGATTAATGACAATATATATCTTGACTCCAAGTTCAATCTTACGGGACAAATGGTCTGATGTCCAGTTCTCATGATGTCGGTGATTTTTCAACATGGTATGTGGGCACAGACACCATCAACTTCTAATAGATCATCTAACAGCTTATTTATTCTAGAAGGAGCTACAATTTCAGATCTATAAACTTTGACTGAAATTTCAATTCTAGGCTGCAGATATCAGATATAGTTCAGATCGGTGATACCGCAATATCGTTTGTATAGGATCTTCTAGAACGCTACAGAAAACTAAAAGAAAGGAAAGGGAAAATAAATGAAAAGAACACAATTGTAAAAGTGAGGGAAATTTAGAATTTAAGTCTATGAAATCAGATAAGAGTGACGATGATAATGACGCTAATGATGATTTTTTACATTTTCTAAGACATAATGAACGCGATTCTGATTATAGGTTAAAAGATATATACATTTTTTTCTAAAACCATTTTCAAGTTTTATTATTTGCTTCTACTTAATACTTAAAGCGAGTTGCTAAATAAGTCTACTTCATACTAACCCCAGCTATATTGTCTACTTACCCTTAAGTTTGTATTCTCAAAAATTATTAAAACATTTCTATCATGTTATACTAACAGTCTTTCTATCTATTAATACGTTTTTATTACCTATATATAATAAAACATCAAAAATGTGTGATTTAGTAAAAAGTCAGCCATCCACGGTCTTTCCTACTATGTTATATATGTAAGGACTGATTATAATAACTCTTAGTAGTTACGACATAGTCCTATATGTAATATATCTCATAGGCCCTGATTATTTATTTACTTGATACGAGGTTAAACTTTGGAATGGGTTACCGTGGAGGCGAGGGCGTTGACTGGCAACTAAAGTCCGACATTGAAATACCCTTGCAAGGGCATTCCACTGCTGCAGTCTAAGGCTTGAAGGGTCGAGACACTCGCGAACTATATACCGAAATTCAGCTTTGAGTTCAGATTAATATTTATGAAGACGAATATATTATATTGTTAGCGACTCTGTACGATTTTAATATATTATATACATATAAAGACATTAAAAAAAGTCATTATATATATTTATTAATTCATTGACTATATTGCTATGATAAGTTTTGCTTTTTTTTTGTTTTTAAAAACAACTCCTGGAAATTGAATAAAAAATCTGTGTCGCGAGACGTGTTAGAAGTTCCATACGACAAAAAGAAATTGACCAATAACACCAGACTCGAGACAAAAATCTTTAGAACAGACCAACAACTGTCCCGTCTAGAAATCAAACCCGCTACCTTTGGCTCAGCGGGCGGGGCCACAAACCACTAACCACTAGACTAATCAGCCGTCACAATTTAAAGAAATTTTATATAAAATAATGTAATGAAAATTGAAATCGTTTATAAAAAGTCTGTCTGAACTTTCTTTTACATGTCTGTCTGTCACAATTTAGATATTATAAAATGAAGTCCCCGGCGTCTGTCTGTCTGTAAAAACGATAAATTAAACAACTACCGAACCGATTTTTGTACGGTTTTCATAATATACGGTTGTACATAATACGGCTTCAAATAGATAATCTTATAGTGATAGATAGGTTTTCTGTATATAATTCATGATGATTTCATATAAATATATGAAATAAAACCTATTATAATGGAAACGATCTCAAAAATGTTGTCTAAATAGATAAATTAATCAATCAATCAATAAACATATAAATAAATAAATAGATAAATAAATAATAAATTAAATTAAGAACATTGAAAATATAAGCAATTTATTTTTAATAGTAACAAGAAGGACTAAGTTACTTAAACTGACGAGGCGGAGCTGGGGGCGGGAGATAGTTATTTATAATTTTCAAAGATTAAATAAAAAGCAAACCGTGTATTATACCCTTTACAGAGTGGTCCGTGAAGATATTAACATCTCATATTCAAATATGCATTATCTTTCAAGATCAGAGACGTTAATAGTATAAATATTTTAAAGGGTTGCTTTTAAAAACTAGAGAAGAGTTTAGATGTGATTTTTACTAATTTTTTAAAGATTCTTTAATAATTATTATAAATTATTATTATTATTCTGCTGTACACATCATCATTATTAGAACTACTGAGAACTTTCGGATATATCGAGTATCAATTTTATATTGTATGAAATTTTCTATATTATATTTGTGAATTATTATTATAAGAAATATCTATACTATTTTGGACTAAATTAGTTATTACACACTAAAGATTAATTATTTTATTAATTATTTTATTTAAAAAAAAATAGTTTTTTTTTGTTAAAGTTTGTAAATTAAATTTGTAAACTACGTATTTTTTAATTCATATTTAATGTATAAGTCATAAAAATAATATCGTCTAGAGCCTAGGTCATAAAAAAGTTATTAGATTAGTTAAAAGTTACTTCTTAGTAAAGAAACACAATAAACAAAACTATGCTTATATTTACTGTCATTTAAAAATACTACTTCCAATTTTCATTGTAAAATATGACATATATAAATATATTATAACCATTTATATATAAATAGTTGCAACGTTAGTTTAATATTTCATAAATGCACTTTATCTGTTTTTTTTCTTTTGGGCTTTTCTATAATAATTAAATAAAAATATTACCTGTAGAGGCTGTATGTGCTTAGCTCCTTTTCCTTCCATGATATGGAATTAAAAAAAAAACTGACTGTTCTTACAATTACTAAATATATTACTAGGAGAGGCAGTATGGACTTAGATCCTTTCCCGTCCTTGATATAGAATAAAAAAATAACATGACTGACAGTTATCATGCACTAAAAGCGAAAACCGCGCGAAACCAAAATGAAAGAAAAAAAAGCACTGGTAGGAAAGAAAATAAAAATAATTTTCCCACCATAGCTTTAATCGAATATGCTGAAGGCAATACAGTTATAGCTTTGTCGGTATCCTTGTATCCAGGGGAAGAAATACACGTCTAGCCGGTACATATTGATCGGATGACGTCGCGACTGTTGGAGGGGATGCACGTACACCTTAAATGCAGGATAATTATTGCATTTTTTATAAATATTTTTTATTTAAGTATTTTCATAAATTAATACTTAAATAAATTTGAATCGCTTTTTACTTTTTAAAATATTCTTTTGAGGTTTATTTGACTATTTAAAAATTGTTCTTTATTTTGGTAAACATAAAATTGATTTTATTATATAAAGGAATATTGAAATTAATTTTAAATATTTGTTATGTACATTTTTTTAGATAAGTATTTTGGTTCAAGTTTTTATGCTTATGTTGGTAGTATATAACATTCATTTTATTGTATATTTTGTTGTAGGGTGCAAAGGCAGACACCTGAGCAGTGCAAGGCTGCATGCCGCGCATGCGCAGTTCGACCGGGACACCCTCGCTTGAACCGAGTGTCCTCGTGCCCTTCCCGGGACAGACTTTCACTCCCGCACACCAACACATCACCCTACAGTATTGACACGCAATGCGTACTAAGACACTGCGCTTATTTCACTTATATATATATATATATATATATATTTTTGGATTACCGAATTTTACCGAATTTAAATAAAAATTTTGCAGCTTAATATGCTTAATTTATTGTATATTAAAAAAAATTGTAAATATCGATAAAAGAAAAAAAATTTTGATAATATTTTTTTCTTTTTTCAGTATACTTAAGAAAAGAGAATCTAGATAATTTTTTTTGTTTTATAAATTATTAAGGTTTTTATTAAAATATAGTATGTATAATTATAGTATTTAAGGACATGGAGTTATGCAATAAGTTTAACTTGCGTGCTTAAACTGCAATATTGTAAGACCTTAGCTAAACACAAATTATATAGCATTATATAAATTACAAGGGCAAAATGAAAAATTGGTAGATATTAAAAAAAAAATTCAGCCAATGGGATGTTTTTAAAATAATTATAAAATACACAGTTATTTTAAACATAGATTAAAATAAATAAATATTAAACAAAAATATACAAAAAGTCATTCAGTGACGTATAAGTATACGTTTCTGCATTATAACTATATATCAAACTATAATTATATATTTATTAGTTATATTTATAAAATATATATAAGTATTATACCTAACCTAACAAAAAAAAACCTCCAAAAATTAAAGAAAAAATATATAGATAAAAAATAAATAAATATGCAATGCAATATTATATTTAACTCCAATGAAGCCAAAAATACAAGAACGGCGGGAGTTGAACAGTCGGTGGCAGTGACCTGATCACCCTGCAATGCCTCCCCGTCCAGACAACCCTACCCACACCCTGCTGAAGAAAAAACCTCTGAATTTGGAACACTGAATAAGTCTTACGGAAGGGTGATAGAAAATTACTTATTTTTGTATAAGTACATACTTAGTATTTTGTTCGTGCGAAGTTTATTAGGATTCACGGCCAATAGGTTTCGATAGAACTTGTAGCTGTAATTTAAACATTTTTATTGTTTTAATGTTTTATTTTTTTGTTTTCATTCTCGCCTCACTTATTTTAACATTATTTCATTTAATAATTTACTATTAAATATAATTATAATTTCTCGTAAACAAAAAATTCACGCCGCGATTCCGCTATGCTTAGAACTCATGAATAAGAACCTCGAATAGCTTCAAAACTAATCGAACACATTGCGATTGTATTTACGTGATATAATAGTAATCACCGTTCACGAAACTTTCACAATTAATTCCAAAAGAAAACTTAAAACTACATACTAAAAATAAATACAGTAGAGAATGTATTTCTAGGTTAGGTCATAGACCAAAAATTCTTACAAATCTTATAGCGTAAGATGAATATTGTTCTAGTGGTCATGGGGCGACAGCTGATAGCAGCACGCAAAAAAAATAGGTTATGAGTTTTATTCATGTGCAGAAAAATAAATAGATCAACCCAAAAAAAAAGGTTTCATTATTTTGTTACTTTGGCGCCAAGATGATTGTCTCGCAGCTTACAATGAAATGAAAGCAAAACAAAACCTGTCATAAGTTTAGAAATATCTAAAATATCTGTTGATTAAATGCGAAGTTTGGCGACACACTAGTTCTAATAAGTATAAGTAATCTACAAGAAATGCTGTTTGAAGCTATTTGACTGCAGATAAAAATTGCGTGTATTATCTTCAGTAAGTGATATATATTCACTGTTTAATCACATCGTGGAGATGTTACTGTGATATCTTAGATGCTTATCACATGTTATCAGCAATCGTGTCCGAACGCTGGTACAATGCTTATCGTAATAGGTTTTTTTTTTCGAAGAATTAAATTATTTTTTTAATAAGTTAAGGTTTTTAAGTTAATTAAAAAATTGAATTAAAAAACATCATTTATAATTAAAAATGAAATCAAAAGTATTTCCGTATAATTAATAACAGTTCTAGTTGTCAAAAATATTGTTTCAAAAATAACCGATCATTTTCATGTAAGTGATAAAATAATGGAGTAAATTTGATCTAAATGTCGGTTTTAAAATTTCGTAACTTAAAATTAATTCACGCGAAGTTCTGATATATTTCTAATATGTGTAAAAAGTTTACAAACAAAAATTATGAAGTATTTTAATGACTATTACTACTCATTTACAACCGCGGAAGTTAGTGGACTGAAGGCTGTTTATTTGTTTTCTTGATTTGCAAAATATACACGAACTCAGCCGACAATGTGAAACATGTTCTATATATTCCATATTGTTATACAAACATTCAAGGTTAAAACGTAAACTAAATACCATTAATGATTGCGATTATACAATTTTCAATGTCACATAACAATATGAGAGATTAATATCTGAGCAGTTAGTGAATTACAATAAGGTGTATCTAAAGAGCATTGCACTGAAGAGGTCACAGCATAAGGTTAAAGTTGATAGCGGTGTGGTGCAGGCGCGTAGTGCTGGGCGGGCGTCAGGCGGGCGGTGCAGGGACGCGACACCTGGGGAGGGCGGGGGGAGGGGGGCGCGGGGACGCTGCAGATTCACTTTCGTCCGGCCGCGAGCGCGCCATGCCAGTGAGAGAAAGTTAGCCGCGGCGAGCGAACGAGTCCCGCGAGTGGAGCGGCGCGACGCCGCACCGACCCACTGTACGAGTGCACGCGCGATATCGCCCTTGTAAACATTATACATACAAACAATATTTTTTCGTGATACATTTTCGTAATTGTGAACACTTGTTTAAGAATTTTTAAACTTAAAAATATATTTAATAATAAAAAACAATGCAGTGCTATCCTAAGCTATCTCCGAAGAGAGAGCCTTCTGAACATGTTTATGATATGGAGATGATGGGTGGTGCAAGGAGGCTCGAGCTTCCGGCACCACCCGGCAAGGAGTTTCGGGCGCCTTGCTTGTTGCCGGCGCCGGCGCCGCCTCCGGTACCGACGCACTCCGTGATCCAGTGCATGCGGCCTCCACCACCGCCACCACCACCACCTCGTCTCCACAAGCCACCAATGTTCGAGGAACCATCCAGCTCCATTCCAGATTTAGGTTAGTTGTTTATAACTTATATTTTAATTCTAGTAATATTTAATATCTTATAACAATTATGATAAGTAATTGTCTATGGATAGGTCTATATTATCTATTATTATATGTATAAATTAATTACGATGGTATAAAATTGTTATGACAACCCATCATTTCGCATTGCCTTGGCAGTCATCGGCTTAAACTTCCTGCTTGTAAAATCGTTACAGTTACATACTTATTTCCGGGTTATGACGACTGATGAAGGTCATGTATAAGTACTATGTATTTATTACGTATTTATTACTGATATACATAACTAGCTGTTACTCGCGGCTCCACCCGCGACCACTGATTTTATTTATTTAGAATAATTAAAAGCAGCGTAATTATAGCATTTGACCTCATGAACCTAACATAATCAGAAATAATTTTGCACATCCTTTAGTTTCGAAAATTAGTTCGTTCAAACAAACTCTTCAGCTTTATAATATATATGTAAACAAAGCAATGTTATGTATAATGATAATGACCAAATAATCGGACGTTGATGGAAATAATGAAAGTTTTAATGATATTATCAAGGTTAATCTATTAATGAAATGTTTCAAGGTTATATACGAATTATAGAGTAATTATTTTTAGGGTCCGTAAATATTATAATTTAATTAAGGTATTTTTTAAAGTTTCTAAACAAGTATGGATAAAATGCTAAAATGGATAAACATTAAAAATAAACAAAATGAAAAGTCAATAGAAGCATTTTTAGTTGATAATTTTTTTTCGATACTTAAAGATATTAAACATATATTTTAATTTCCACATTCTGAATACGTGTCTGTTCTTTTGTTTTACTTTCATTTGTATTTTAATGAACCTACTAATAATAAATTATTTATTGTAACTGATATACATAGCTTCGTTTGATAAAACATTTTATTAAATAATTATAACTTATTATCCCCTTTGTATAAGGGCCAAGAAAAAAATATTAGCTTTGATTCAAGAAGAAATCCATATAAATGAATTATAATTTCCGAAGTTCTAAGATTTTTAATATTGATTTTCAAATATAAGCTGATAAAAATACAACTAGTAATAATTAGTTTTGCTCTTAAAACAACGTAAAATATTCTCGGATATAAACAAACATTCCGATAGGTATCATGTGTAGAATTATATGATACGATAGCACAAATATAATGACTCTATATATAAATAAATTCACTAGAAGCGAAAATTATAACTAGAAGCGAAGCTAGAGTGCAACAACAGTATGTCTGATGTTGCGCGTCATACATAGGTTCCATACTTTGACATCAATAGGTTACCTTTTCTTCTAATATTTGCCTTAGCATCCTCAATTATAACATTTATGTAAATCATATAGTATTTCATGAAGGTGCCTCAGGATGCAGGTTTTATAACCAAACAATAAAGATGAAGAAAAATTAATGATTTAAATAGTTGCAAATATTTTATAAAGGTTTGCTCAAGTTTTAACAATACAATCTTTGTTTTAGCGGAATCTTTGATGTTTTAACTTCAAGGTTAAAACATATACCGGAAAAGATTAGTTTTATGCTTATTTCAAAGTTTGTTTCATTAAACTCAGTACTGTCAAAGTCTATTTTTTTTTTCAAATATATGGTGCTCATGAATCGTCAACATTTTTCTATTCTAAGAGGTAGTAAGTCTGTGAATACTCTTTTAATCTATTAATGTATTTGTTTATAATAATAACTGGTGATATGTTAGAATAAATAAAATAGATTAGAGTTCTAGAAATTATGGATAATAGATAAACTAATCCGCCATTTTTTAATGCTATGCGTACATTTACCACTAACAGAAACAACTCAAGAAAATGTTAGATAATATTGCAAAGCTGGTATTAACTAGTATTTAAACTACTCTATTGACCTATAAAGTATCTGTTCCTAAGTTTAATTATATAATCTGTGTTTATTTGGAAGCATCAAAATATTAGAAGTGTCAATAGTCTGTGCTTAGAATTAAAAAAAGATATAGACAAATTCCATTTTGGTAGTATCAAGTATTATTTTTATATTGTATGCTAAAAGAAAAACCAGAAATAAATTGCATAAAGTCTTTCACGTCCAATATTTTAATATGCAAATTAAAAAAAAAAAACTTAAAAACCTCGAACTCTAATCTGTTAATATAGGTTTGTTTATTTCGTATGTATGAAAAATGATTATGCAAACATTCGCCAATGGAAGATTAAAAAAATATATCTCAAGGTCAGAGCGACGAACGCTGTGACGGCGCGTCATTCGCTGTTATTAAGGTCACTGTGACATTGGTCCGACAGCGGCAAAATAATAGGTGCTATCTTATCTGTCAATGTCAGATGCGCGGGCGCAGGTGATCGCGAACCCTACGCCCATTTGCTTCACCCGATTTCTACTCTCTTCTCTCTCAAAATTTCACAGAAATTTAGAACCAATGTCTTATAAATACTAATTATATATAATAAAAAATTACACTTTTTTTGTATGAAAAAATTTTTTTTTCGTAATTTTCCGGTAAATATTGGAGTTAAAACGCAATTAGATAATGTATGAAATATGATGATTACAAATTTATTAGTAAGAGGAAGTTTTTGTACTAATTTACATAGCAAAAAACGTTATCACTATAACCTTCTGCTAGAAAATGTACTTCCTGGTAATACCAGATTAATATCACCATGTTTTGATACCACGATAACAGGTAATTAGTATATCTAAAAATATATTTGGCATAGAGTAACTCATATTCTTTTATAATGTTACAGTTTCTGAAGTATACTTTACGTCATACTGATCTCATATTGTCCATCTTGAATATTTTAAAGTATCATAAAAAAGATATAATATTTAATTATTACATAACATTAAAAATATTACTAGGTCTATGTCACAAGTGAAGTAATTTTATGTCAAATAACTATCAGTTCAATGACCTAGACTCTGAATATAAGGTCTCGACCCTCTGAAGTCCTGAACGTTTCAACCTAGAATTTATTTCATCTTCAAAAGAAATCCTTTCATTGGAAATGACATCATAAATATTTTATGATTTGCAAATAATTGTAAGTGCAAACGTGTGCGTGAGTGCGTATGTGTTTATTCTATTACATATATATAATATAACAGTTTATATATGTGTAGGTAATAAACGATTGAGTACACAGGGAAGTGTCGTCGCAACCTTGGCGGAGGTCACCTCGTCAATCGCAACACTTATATTACATAAATTGATCCATAAACAACAGCTCTGTAGAATCAAATTAATTGTTTATACTCAACCCAGTGGTAATATTGTGCTCAAACCTTCCACCCTGCTTCCAAGCTTCGCTGCTGGCCTTCACTTTGATCCCTGCGCCACCCCTATTAATTTGACCGAGCAGAGGTCACGGCCACTGTATTTAATCTAATATAATTGACATTGAATAATACAATACTAATAAAAACGTACAATTTTTTTATTATCTTGTATATGTCATTTATAACCGCCATTATTTTGTTATACGTCAATTTTATGTCAACTTACATAATGTGATCTGAATTATGTTGGTATTACTGTTTTAGAATATATTTAAATTTTAAAGTAAATAAAACTGCTAGAAATTATTTTTGAAATAAAAACAAACTGGCAGTTTTATTATAATTTAATGTTTTTAATTTCAATATAACCTTGAAATTTCAAAAGTTTTAACATTGTAAGATTTATTTATAGATTCGCTCATCCGTCATTGATACAAATAGTTTACTCTCTTACCCGAATTGCATTTGAAATAAAACATTTATTTTTAATGAACTTGTGTGTTCGCGTATGTGTGTGTGGTAAAAGTTTATCTATTATGCGTATGTTGTATATAAGAAAATACTTATGCTGTAAATATTGCGATGCCAATGTAGGAAGCGGAATGAACCTAGAACAAATCTAGTACTCAAGGTCGAAGTACAATTGTAACGAGTTCGCGCATGTGTGTTTGTTTGTATGTGTGTGTGTGTATGTGTGTCGGTTCAATGCCGCATGTGCCAAAATAGTCCAAACGATAAAGATAAGCGTTGGAGATAAAAATATAACAATACATTATGAAATTTCTTCTCTAATTACTGTATATCACTTTTAATATAAATATAATTTAATAAATTACTAAACACGAAAAAAAATAAACATTTTTTATTTAGTAGTTCATTAATTTATTAATTATAATGTTGCTTGAAATTTGAATACTGGTTAATATGATATATCTATTTGTACACATTCGTGGAAAACTACTTATAAGCAACTTGAGATAAATTTCCAGGAAAATCGGGAACAATATAATTAGACTGCCTTGAATATATTATTTTGTTTTATAACATAATTTGTTTGTCATACATTTCATATTCATTCATATCATTCATTCCTCATTCATTCACTTCATATTTCATATGAAAAGTATTCTTTATATTTAATATCAGGTTAAAATAAAAACGAAGTATATAAATCTTTTGAGTGAATGGCATCTATCGTTACATAAAATATTGTTTTTCCTTTCCATCCGTTCGATTGCTATACTGAAGGTCATTGATAAGAAATCTCGTACACAAACTGCAAGCAACTGACTTGAAACTGAGCTGTTCTTTATTGCAATTGGGAAATATTTATTCTCTGTAGTACAAAAATATTTTACTAAAATATTACAAAATTAGTTTTGCTTTTATCAATTGAAAATTTTATTAAAATAATATTTGATTTTAACAGAAAAACAATTTAATATTAATTGAAAACGCAGCATTACGAAAACCAAATCAATAATCACCGCAGCATCCCAGACATGTGCAAAGATAGATCAACGAGCACGCCCGACCCGGACCCACGCAGTGCGCGCGTTGCCATGGTCACGGTCGATCAATGCAGGGATGCACCCGGAAGACTAGAACATTCCTACACTATTCAAGATCACACGCTTCATTTTGTTCTATTTTTTTAAATAATTAGAACTTTTAAAAAACAATATGCAAGATCACACGAACTATTTCATTTTTAAAAATAATTATAACTTTTTTATATTTTGTGTTCAAGATCACACGAACTTTATTTTATATATAAAAATAATAAGAACATTTTTTAAAATTATATTCAAGATCAAAAGTACTTTATTCTATATTCAAAAATAATTAGAACTTTTTAAAATTTGTACTCAAGATTACACGAACCGTATTCTATTTTTAAAAATAACTAGAATATTTAAAAAACAATATGCAAGATCACACGAACTATTTCATTTTTAAAAATAGTTATAACTTTTTTATAATTTGTGTTCAAGATCACACGAGTAATTCTATATTTAAAACTAATTGGAATTTTTATAATTTTTTTATTCAATATCACACGAACTTTAATATATTTTTAAAAATAATTAGAACTTTCAAAAAAATTTTTCTAAATCACACAAAATTTTCTATTTATAACATACTTAGATCATCTTTAAAATTTGTATTCAAGATCACACGAACTTTATTCTATTTTTAAAAATAATTCGATATTTACAATTTAATATTAGCATTCTAAGTATATATTTTTCTTTTTTTACATCTCTCAATTATATTGATAAAGTTCCTCTGGCAACATTTTAGACCAAACTTTAATAAGAGCTATTTATTTTTACACTCTCGTACGTTGACTTTAACAAACTACCGGACTCACGTAAAATTTTAATACAAATATTTTTTATACTAAAAGTGACACTAATATAAATCCCGTAGGTTCATTCCAACATAAATAAACTAATTATAAAAAAATATCCTGTTTATAAATAATTGTAAAAATAGGTAAATATTTATTTAGTAGTCATAAACAGATTTAATTATACCTTAAATGTCATTGAGAACGAACTCTGCAATTTGTGAATGATCTTGTCTGACCTTCATAAAGATAAAAAATAAAGTCACGTACAAAATGCATCGACGTTAAACAAATTGTTTCATGCATGTATCAAGTGTGCATTGTTCATACATTGTCCATACGACACAACTGTCCTTTTCAGTCATTACAAAAACCTTACAGGACAAATGAAGGGTTGTCTGTTAAACGAACCTTTGCTACCAGGACAATAGAAAGCGCGAGGTGGTGTCGTTGTGCGTCAAGTGACGCTCGTCCCTGCTACGTCATATTGCACGCTATTACTCCGGGTCATTGCACAGTCATTTAAAGTCAGACGTTTATAAAACAAATTATAACATGAATTAAATGTTTTAATGAACATTTTACATTTTGACCAAATATATACCAAATTATTGCATTTGTATTCCTAATGAAATATACGTAACTATACAAATGCAGTTTGGACGTTGACGTCACAAAAGAAGCGAACACGTGCATAAAGTATAGCTCTCCCTTTTACACGCACGCAATTCTCAAACTGCATACAAATGCACCTTCACATTACTTGGCGCGTTTGATATCTCCTCGTTACTTTAGCTCTCCTGGTAAAATATAGTAATATTAACAAATCTCTTTTTATTAATTGACTTATTTATTTTATTTATTGCTGTGTAAAATTAATATTAATCGATCTTATAATTAATTAATTAATTATTTAAATCATTAATTCATTAAAAACTTAATTTGAGGATTATTATTTAATCTATTTGGAGTAGTGAAGAATATTAATAAAAAATAAAATAAATTAATAATTACAAATGAAAATAATGAAATATACCTTGTAGCCATCGCGCTGGTCTTATAATGCACCCAGTGCAACTGAGTACTAGGCTAACATGAATGGAAAGATATGCGCATGCACATTTGTGATACTGAGCGGACGAATAAATTATTTTACCGTCAGGATATATCGTTATCTGTCAATTGTAATAATAATTGACTTGTTATAGATTTCTATGTGACCACACATTATTCGTTTATATTTTTATAAATAAATTATATTATAAAAATGACTTTGCTATATAATATCTACTATTTTTGGTATCATTAAAGTTCCAATTCCTTCAGTTCCAATTTATTTTCAGTTTACCTTGACCAAAACACCTTTCATACAAAGATGTTTTTAAAACTTTTCTCTTAGCGCTGCATCCAAGCCAGCAACAATACATGCAACCCAATTTGATAAAGATATCATAACACTCACTTGAATAATATTTTCTTTAACCGTATTAAGATAACAGCTATTGTATCAACCGTGAGAGAGCTTAATGTAAAATCATTATTCAAAAGAGAGTAATTATGACATCGGCTTGAAAGCAGATATTCCTCTCACTTTTACTTGATTATTGCACGCAGTTACGTGTATGTATGTGTGTGTGTGTGTGTGTTTATGTGTGTGCGCGTTAGATGCAATGTTGCTTTCTAAGTGAAGGTGAGATGCACGCTCGTAGCGAGTGTAGTTCAAGTTTAGTGCGTGGCGCAGCACAGCGTAGAGATCGTTGCATCTAAGCCCTATGAAGGGGCAATGAACTCACGCAGCTGCCCGGGAAATAGTTCCCGTCCTGACTATTTCAGAGCGATGCTTAGATACCAGTCTCAACTCGCCCTGCCTTCATGTAACGTGAGAAGCAAAAACTGCACGCAATATATGATAATATATATAACGATATTCCTAGCTTATAGAGGGTTTAAAATGTGCCATATATAGTTATAGTATCCGGTCGAAGGAAAAACCGTACTTATGTGTACTTTATCTATTTTAGGGGTCTTTGATAATTTAATATTAGCGTTAAAATAATAATAAAATGCGAAGATTTATCAAAAAAAATATTTTATAAAACTTATATTTCGTCTGACAATCTTGAAAAATACAATAATTAAATTAGCAGGGTGTCTTCATTAGGTAAGTTAAAAATATATATAGACACAAACACAATAATTAATTTCATTGAAACAATAAATTAAAACTTATATTTTCGTCAATCTCGAAAAAAACAATAAAATATAGCGAAGGTTGTCTTAAATATTACGCGTGTTTAAAAAAAATCTGTACACAATAATGGAAACATTTATAAAAACAAGTACATGTATATATTTACGTCTGTAAAACTCACAATAAAATATTGAGATGTGTATCAGCACTTTTCTACAAAAATTAAAAAAGAAACTCATTTCGTTGTCAAAAAAAATACAACGAAATATTGAGAAGGTTGTCAGAACCACAGCCATTCCCGTCCCAGTAAGCGAAGTTCATCAGGGCATTGCACCGCACACGCGAATCAAATGCGCTCGCGTCGAAAGTGATTCACGATACTCTCTCCACGCGGCGAGATTTCAAATAGCTCAACAATATTTAATGACTTGGAATTTATATTGTAAATGTGTCAGTGAAATCTAATATGACTTTAAAATGATCTATATTTATTATTATATATATATAAGTATTACCATATAACTATTTAGTTAATGTGAATTTTACATATTTGAAGTTGTATTCTGTGACACTTGTAGCATAAATAAAATCCAGATTTTTATATGGAAAACTTAGTTTTATACTCAGTTTCTTCAGTGGTCTAATTAAAATAATATTCTAGCGTTAGGAGTTACGTTTAAATTTCGCATTTCAATTTATTATGTATATTATATCATCATCTACGAACATATCTATATCAATATTATATTGGAACAGTTTATTATTTTCTTAGATTTTCACGAGTACACATTTGAAATAGAACTAGTTATTTTGAAAAATAGTTTTAGTTCAAATGTGTACTCGTGTCTACTGTGTTCATAGATAAATAAGTCAGAATAAGTTTTGTAATATGTATATAGTCTTAATAATAAAAACTAAAATTTATTAAACTATTCTAATCTTATAAAGGAGAAAAGTCTGTTTGTTTAAAAGCGCTAAGCTAAGAAAAAATTGAATTGATTTGAGAAATACTTTCTAATTATGATGACAGGTTCATAAGGAAGGCTATCTAGCATTCCCACTGATCTTATTTATTCTTATAATGAATAAAATCGTCCGTCCGCGTGTCGAAATGCGAGTATTTTTTTTTTTTTTTTTTTTTTTTTTCATATTATAAAAGTGAAATATAAAAGTCAAATATTTTCGTTTCAAATAGCCGTACATCGCACTTATAACACACAAGGCTCTAGATACATTGTTTCAAAGGATCCAATCCAAGGGTGTAGAAGAATCTTCATAGATATTTTATTTGTCTACTAGTCAATGTCAATGAATCACGGTTCCACTTGTCGAATAGTAAATAATAGTAATAGTAAATAAAGTCTTTCGTCTAAGAGTAGTAGCTTAATGCTAGATAAAATATTGTCTTCTTCATGAACTTGTCTACCATAATTGAATGAATTTCAAATCAATTCTGTAGTTTAAAAGATTAGTGCGTTTCAACAAACAAATTTTTCTCCTTTATAATATTAGTATAGTTTTATACATTTTAGTATTTATTATTAAGACTATATACATATTACAAAACTTATCCTGGCTGACTTATCTATTAACACAGAATACACCTTGTCTGTAACTATAAGCTTGAGCTAGTTCATTTTTAAAGTTTTCATTCATCGATTATTTCACGGTTTTGTATCAAATGTAAAGGTTTTCGTACTTGGATAATTTTCTATTAAAAAAAGTAATAATGACGATATAAAACCCATCAAAGTTTGTTTTTATATATAATAACGAAGAAACCAACTATTACGAAGTTCACGCCGCGATTCCGCTATCTTCTAAATTCATGAATAACCCCGAATGGTTTCTTTAATAGTCGGGAAAATTTCGATATGTCGATAGTATTTACGCGAGTACAGCCGGATAATTATATTAATAAAAATCCTTCAAATGCAAGAAATAATTATTTATCACAAAATGATATAATATATAATATAATTTCAAATATAAATAATAAACTGTCAGTGGTTACATATTTATGAAATAGTTATAAATAAGATAACAAACGAGTTATATAAGAATTCTGTTGCGCTATATATGGTGAGTTAAACCATTACTCGGTATAAAAGTGGTATGAACCCAGTCGACTGGGCTGGGAATGAAGCGATAGAAAAAAAACAACAATGTTAGAAGTATCTAAGCTAGTTGGGTGCAGTGGCCGGGCAGTGCCAGTGACCTGGCTGCTGGTGCACGCTGGTAGCACCGCTACGTGATGTCTACGAATCTAGCCCAAGTTTTACTATTTTTAAGTTCGTAGCAAAGTTAATATAAACATCGAAGTTTATATGAAATAATTTTAATTTATTTATTTTTCTATTACACTATACTTATATTATATTTTCAATATATATAAAAACTGTTATATAGTATATAGAGTATCATTGTCGTTCTTACGTTTTTTTTTTCTATTTTAATAATATAGATAAAACATAAATAATAAATGTAATAAATCAGTATATGTCAAATTCACAACATGGGAGAGCCCATGACGTGTTTCAGAGATCAATAGTGTTGGGAATCCCTTGAAATATCTTGGTACAGTGATGACTCACTACTGCATAATTACTTTTCGCAAAAATACTAACAAATTATTCTAAATTGTTCAAGAAAAGAACTCTAGCATGTTCTTTACTTAATTTAATAATATTATAAGTATTTATATATATTGTTATACAGACAAAAAGAAACAGATTTTAAAAAATACACAGAATAAAATGAAGTCAAAACAAACAAATTACCAATGCAGTGACCGATGTTACCTCTCCCTACATATTCTAATAAATCTTACAGTTACGTATAATTTTGCTAAATTCATTTTGATACAGCTCTTACATTTTCATGCAAAACATTGAGAAATTAACTGCATCTTAATATATAAAATAATATTTAAAAAATATTTTTTATAAAAAATAAACCACAAAATATAAAATTTTAAATTATAAAAAACTATAAATATAATATTAAATTAATTAATATCTTCATTAAAAAATATATATTAGATATAATAGAAAAATCTTCTCAAAGTTCAATAATTCAATACATTAGAAGTATCGCAGTTTTTGATATTAGTGTGAGCTCGCATACCGTGTTGCGAGTCGACCGGCCGACGACCCCCCCTCCTGTTACGTTGACTTCACTCAGTGCCAGTCAAGTTCACTGGAACTGAACTGACTAACTCAGTTAACTTGTTGCGGCAAATTTTACTATTTATGTTACGTTTACATAAAAGTGACTGATTAAAAAAAATATTATAGTTGATTAAACGATAAGTTTTATATATATGTTTATATCTATTATAAATATATTATTAAAAGAAAAATTATCATTATTTTTTATTTACGATATGTATGTAACAATTATGTAGTATTCTTACGTAGTTCGTAATTATGAAATATATATAAATTGGAAAAACAAATTAAGATTCTTTACAGTGAAATAAAAGGAAACTTTTTCTGCAAAACTAGTAAACAATATATGAATTATTGAATTCTGGTTCCACCGTCGGTAGTCGGAGCCAGTGTTTTCTATTCAATGATCAAGTCAATGAAACATAACGACTGCACTGTTTCACTATAGTATGCTTTTTTATCAACAGCGTGAGAAGGATCAAGCGCCACAAGGTAGTTAGTATGCGAATTGAAATCTCTGTTGTCTGTCCCTGTCTTTCGAGATATGTGCGAGTGAGATGGTTTGATATCTCTGTATAATGAGCAGAAGTAATAGGGAGCGCGGGGCGAGTCGACGCCCGCGGCCAAGGCCCGCGCGGTCAGGGACGCGATCTAAACCTTAGAATATCTATTATTATACAAAATTATATATATCATTATTATTGTAAATATTATTTTATTTTATTATATAAATCATTGATTCTTATACCTTTAGAAGCTTTCATTTAATTCCTGTAAGTTTATTTTGAAAAAACAAATCTTTGAAATTTGAAATGCACTTTTAGTTCAAATGACGATGCAATTCTATATAAGTAATCAATATTGTTATCAATCCAAAATGGCAGTCGCAAACAAAATGGCGATTTACATATTTTTTGTACAATCCACACAACATCAATCAAATCAAGATGATAAAAATCTAAGATGGCCGCCAAAATGTTATAGTATTATTTTGATAAAACCTACGTAATATGGGTTTCAAATGAAAGGGCTTGAAAAGAAGAATACAACAAACAAAACATATGTCAAACCATGACAGTCAGTTATGCAAAATGGGATTAAATGTTATACGATACAAAAAGTTTTTTTTTTAACTTTTTTATATGAAGTTCTAGTTAACCGCAGCTATTAGTACATATGGTATACTAGTTTAAATATAAAATAAATAGTTGGCAATAAATTTAGTTTTTTTTGTGTCTTCGTAACCATTGGATAGATTTGAAAAGTATTTCTGATTATAACAGACAGGTTCGTGAGCTATAGAAATATTATATTCGAGTGCAGCCACGTGGCGCAATTTATAGTATTTTCCATTTATATATCAATATAATTAATGATTTTACATCACCCTAACAATATTTAATATTTGGTTTTATTATTTGTAGAACGTGTATATATTAAAACATTATTCCAAGAGGAACACATAAAGGTGGTAGGAATTTTTCATGTCTCATTATGAAGCTACTGAAAAAATCCTGTAAACGAGGCGTCTTGAAACAACCCTTTAGGTCTTTGTAGCACGTAGTAAAAGACATTGTGATGTGTAATCACATGGTTGTCTGTATGTATGTCGACTGTGCGGAAGCGAGGTGCGTTCTCCCGTCTGGCCCCATACCCTCGCCCGCCCTGTCTGCAAGCCCCCTTCGCCTGCTGTGCACCCAGCCACCCTGTAATTCACTCTCACTAACCCACTGCAGCATAGTCAATCAGCCTTGTCACAGTCTAATTCAAGGCAATGGCCATGAGAATAGAAATAAAATCATGACTTTTAAAAATATTCAAGTATTATTTTATTAAAAAACATGACTTTAATAGACTTATTTTAGTACGCTTTTATTGTGGAAAAGATTTTCCGAGAACCAAGTATAAATTTATCATATTTAAATGTTATTTATATTTTTATTTTTAAACAATTAATCATTGTATTTATCGATATACTAAATTATTATTAAATTTATTAATGATTATTATTGCAGCTTAAACTATTCTCAATTTAATGCATTATTTATTTATTTATTTAGTTAAAAATTTTTTGGGGCATTTTTGACAATAATCGTTATAAAACTACAATTACGTACCTTTTTCAGGAATCACACTCTATTGGTGAAAAGTGTACAAAAGTTTGTTCAGACAGATATGAACTTCATTTTATAATGTATATAAATAACAAAATCATGAAACCGTGTTATTTTCATATGCATCGTGAAAGTAACGCACCATGCAGGTATTGCAGATGCATAAAACAAACCAACTATTTATACTTTTATTCAAGTTCAAACGGGGTGATGTTTAGCAATTATAAATGAAACGGGATTCTTTACGGGATTCTTCACGGGATTGTTTCTGTCACACTACATCACTCAAACGCGTCGATGCATTCTGTTTTTATAATGTCTGCAAGTTGGTGAAAGCGTGAGGGTGGCGAGGGAAAAGCTGAGGGGGCACGGTCGGGAAGTGCCCCCATGTCTAGACTGGGTCGGTAGTTTTCCGGGATTCAGCCAGCCTTAACTGCAGTCTGTTCACTATACCTATACATGTATATGGCGTCTGAGAGCCCTCGTCGCATCAGACGCAGTTTTGTATTTTCTTTATAAAGGCACATTCAAATGAGGAATGAAACCTCTTGTCTGGGGATCCTTAGGTGAGACAAAAAAACCTATATTTACTGTCTCTTATATGAAAGTAATATTCCGACGAATAGCTATTGCTTTTTTAGTTCTTGACTTTTTTTTTTAAATAATTATTAGCACATTTTTTAAATAATTATTAGCACATTTATGGTTTGATATCTGACGTCATAAGATAAGTTATATTTTGTTTTGTTAATGATTACGTCCTTGTCTGACAATATTGTTAAAATAAAATTATTTTATTTATTTATTGTATTTTTAAATTTTATTTATTAAATTTAAATTAAGATTTGTTTATTTAATTCGCACACACGGTCGAATAAAAACTTTTTTTTTACATTTTAGTTTAACTTTTTATAAATTGTAGTTTGTGATTTTATAAATTGAATGTCTGATTCGTTTTGAATTATTATGTATGACATTAACAGTACTAGCAATTTATTGTTAATTGTTCGCATATATATATATATATATATATATATATATATATTCGTTTCATCGTTTTTTTTAAACGACTCTCACACTAGAAAAATATTCTCTGTCGTGGGGGCTCACAAACAGAAGTAATAGAAACATATAACGCCTAAAATCGAAACACCTATCTGTGAATCACTGAAAACAAATGTTTCCCTATGGGAATGGAACCCACTACTTTAAGCTCAGGCGAGCCACTAAAAATTAGACCAATGAATATAATCTTCATATATAAATATAGATACTACAGTAGCAATACAACTATTCTAGTAATCGTCAGTCATCGGCTCCACCGGATGATTAGTTAAACTTGGTCTCTGGTTACGTACACAATTCATAGATAGAAAGGTCCCATCAACTAGAAACAATAGACCGTTTATTACTAATAAGCCTTTGTAATCAGGAATTTCTATTCATTATTTATCACTGAAACCGAGAGCTTTGCTTGTATACTAAAATTGAGCTGATAACATTAAACTTCATATATACCAATATTATTGAATAGTAATTATTTTATATCCCAATCTTAGTAATTGGTAATCATTTTAGAGTCAATTTTGTGCGTCTTAGTCAACGTAGAACGATTACGCTTGAATAGTCGGGCTAATTGTGTTTCATAACAGCAGTCTGAAGGGTCGTAGGAGTATATTTAGAGTGCGGGGTGAGGGGGGGAGGGACGCGGAAGCGTAGGGCGGGCGGAGGGCGATGACCGTGAACGTGGGGCGGCATCGATCCTACATCCATACCCTCGCGCAACGGGAAAGTGTACCCGTGTTGAGATATCCCGGGAATCTTCTGGATAACGTCATTTCTTACATTAGTAATGATATTAATGATATATTTCACTTTAATCTATTTATGTTGAATGAAAAATCCGCTGAAAATTCAAAGATTCAATTCAAAGATATTAAATATTAACAAATTTTTATATAACTATTGTATAATATTAAAACTATTAAATAAAATAACACACATTTGTTTCATTACTTTTAATATAGCTAGAATTAAGTATGATTTAAAACATATAAATAAAAATATAGCTTCTATATAATCCATAGAAACTTGTGCAAGTCGTAAGAAATAATATTAGTATAGAATAAATCCAAAAGGGAAATCGTTACTTGTCCTTCCCCAAGACGCACCCTCTCAGCTTTCCCTAATGCAATAACGAAATTAAAGTTAGTAGGGTGCTCTAGTCAGGGGTATATTGAAGATTCCTTGGACTATAATACATTTCTATGGAAAATATCAAATAAGTTGTAGGTATTTCTTCAGCTATCTATATCATTATAAAGCGTAAAATTTGTTAATTTTTACAATTTGTAAAATGATTTTTGATTATATAATATTATAATAGATTCATGAGTAAAATTTTAGTCTAGCAAAACTAGGTCTTATTATTTATTCTTATGATAAATAAATTCGTTTGACCGCGGGTGAAGCCGCGAGAAACCGCTAGTATAAAGATAATATTTTTAGTATCCTTCATATATACACTTGACATTATAAAAACGTAACATTTTAATAATTCAGTTATGCAGTTTTCTTGGGGTGTGGTCTCACTTCAAGCGATTCAAAAATGCTTAACTACGGTTCGCTTCACTTGCTCTACGATTAAATATACATTATGTCATGGGAAAGTGTTTTTCATTTATAAAAACATACAAAACTAATTTACATAATGTTTGTTCTCATACGAAAAAATGATTTGCTAAGTGATTATGAACATTTTTCCTTGTGTGTTTGTTTACTAGAATGTTTATATTTTTATTCGTATATAAATACATACAAAAATAATTTTCATTTGTTCTCAAAAGAAATCATTATTTACGATTTACAAACAGATAAAAATAATTTATTTAAATTCAAAACTAAAATGCACTTCTATAAAGTCAATCAAGGGAAAGACAGTTCACGCCGCGATTCATCTACTCAGAACTCGTGAATAAAGGCCTCGGACACATAACAGGCAAATTACGATAAAATTAACATGAATACAGTCGAATATTTATTTAAATCTTTTCCACTTTGAATCAATATGGCGACCACTTGTGTACGTGAATTTAATAATATTATATAATAAAAATCATGGATCACGAAAGGTTAAACTCTGAAATGAGCAATTTAGAGATTTATGAGGATTAAGAAATAAAAATTAAGATAAATAATAGTATTATAATATTAAATTCACACCGCTGCAACTAGGACCGCACCTCAAATTCCTTACAGCGAGATGTATGATAAGCGGGGAGTCGGGTGGCAGCCGCCAGTGGGACGGGGAGTTGAATGTCGGGCAAGGGCGGCGTGAGTCACGGCCGCGATCAATACTGCAGTAGGAAGTGCGTACCAACCCCCCCCCCTCCCCACCCCACCCTCGCCTCACTACCCCCCCGCCGGTTGCACTTTGACACTGTCTCTACTGCCCCTATGAGTCGATTCGGTATCCCTGTACTGCATTACAACTTTGGTAGACTGGGTATAACTTGGAATATATATATTGGGCTATTCTTTATTAATATTGTTCATTGTTACATTATTTACTAGTCAAGAATAAATGACAAATTGGTTTCATGGTTAGGTTTTGTTAGATCTTCCTGCTGGGTCAGATGTCATGAAAACTATTACAATATTAATCAACTCACTTATTTAAATTATTATTTAAGTAACGATTATTTTTAAACACATTTTAATGTCCGGTAAAATGAAATTACAAAATTACTATATAAGAGCATGAAGACAGCCTATATATTAATATCGTAAGCCGATTTTTAACCCAGTGATTATAGGACATATCACATAGGAAATCGGTTATGGCCTCATTTTCAAGAGTTCCAGCCGTTGTTATAGAAAAAAAAAAATTCAAGTGTCATCATTTTGTCATTTTAACGACAAACGTGGATGAGTGACTTGCAGTTTACAATGAAATGAAATAAAAAAAAAATCTGTCATAAGTTGCGAATTCCTACAATATCCAAGAAATTCCATGAAGATCCAATTTAGTAACTCCAAATAATTAAAGATAATTCATTTCTGTCTATACTAATATAATAAAGGGGAAGAGTTTGTTTAAACGCACTAAAATATGTAATTGAAAAATTCTATCTCATTATAAGAGGCATGTTCATGAAAAAGATTCTAGGCCAGGGAAGGTTAATTTTTTTTAATTTCCCGTGCCACAAAGTAAAAAAAATCTTTTTAAGTAGGCAACGTGCCACAATAAAATGTTAGAGTGGTCAGACTATATGTAAAATTTTATCTAATGCGCGTCTTCATATAACTTATAAACTAAGTAGATTAATTATTTTTAACTCATTTCATCAGAAAAGGTAACTTATATAAAAAATAATTTTATTTTTGTGCATGCCATCAAAACCTGCCACTTGTGGCCATTGGTTCGCGATGCGTGTTATAGGCTGTCTAACATTGTCTTAATAGAAAATAAAATCGTTCGTCGGCGGGTGGAACCGCGAATAAAAGCTAGTAGGTTACAAAAAAACTCATGAGATTTTATTCACTTCAATATACAAACATAATACAATGTCTTAATAATGATAAAGACGCCGTATCTTGTAATATATCATCTTATCACGACAGTTATGTCCCTTTTGATATTTAAGAGGTCATTGCCCCTAAAATAATCTAATAGAAATGACTTTCGTTTATACTTTAACGAACTATTTGTAAGCCCATGAATAATAAGTACATATATTTAATTTATATGTAAACTTTTGTTTATGTATCAATGCTCGTTTGATATTTTTAAATTATTCAAGATTTTCTTTGGAAATTTACTAGAAAAGTCAAATGCATTTGCGTAAAAATTTAATGTTATAATAAACTTACCACATTTTTCCAGATTTCTCATTTCCTTTATAAATAAATTTGACTCGTGCGAAGCCGGGGAATGTCAGTAGTAATATATAAAGACTGAGATACAATTTAAAAATTACAAATTCTGTTATACCTTACAATAAAAGATGGTGACTTCAAGAGACACACAATTATGATATTTATTCAAAGTGAAAACGAAAACAAATAAAATCATAAAATACTGAATTAACATATGTTAATTACGGCAGTTAATTAAAAAACTAAAACATATTTATTAATTGTTACATATTTTGTGTAACATCCTAAGAAAACATACTATAAAAAGACAGTTTTACCTTTTTGGTGTCTTATCTTATCACTTAACAGGTACTTGTACTGCCTCAGCGAAGGTCATTGTCAAAATCCTCAGCTTTTACTAAAGCCAACAAACAATAGCTCGCTAAAAATAAGCATATAAATATTATTAATCGAAACAAAAAGCAAAGTTGAATGTCAACCTTAGCGTGATATTTTAAATTTATAAATAAAAATAATTAAAATTAGAAATATTCGCTTGACCAGTGTTACGTGTTAGTGGCATTGAGAACTAATAATAATAAGTGAACTTGACATTGAGAGCAGAGGCTCGTCATCGCAACAACACTTGCCATCTCTTCCGCACCGCCCGATTACGTTGAGGTTGGACAAGGACAGATAACCAATCTTTCTGTGTACGCCACTGTTTGTAGGTCAGTCTTGTATTTGTTCCGGACGATTCACGATAGTCAGAAAGTCGGCTGGAGGTTACAGCACATACTTAATATATTGCTATTTATGATTTAGATAATCGCAATCTTCACTTTTAATATATTTTGACCCAATGCCAATTGACCCTTGTCCTTTGTCACAGAATTTAATAAAATAGCATCATAGATTTTTATTATTGTTTCCCTCATTGTGAAATTGTTACTTAGTATTATACGTAAAGGAATACGTATAGCGATGTAAGGCCATAAATATTAACTTTTTATTAAATTATAAATTTTAAAACCATATTTACATTTGTAATTATACGTTTTAGTTACCTTTCTAGTTTTTCTTTATTTTCTTTTGTTTGCCCATTAAGAATTATATAGCATTAATTTTTCTCTTAAGCTCAATTATATTGAGCAGAATCATTAGTGTACTCTGTGTATCCATATTTAAATTTAAAGCTTTGATGATTTTATTACAATTCTCAAAATTATATAATATATATTTTTTTGCGTGAATGCGTAATCTAGTGGAATCTTTGCGAATTTCTTTGTTGTAAAGCAGCGAAGCCTTTTAGTTTCGGAAAATTCCGTTAGATGGCGCGATTAGGAAACCTTTTACTTTGTGTTTCATCTAAGTCCTACAAGATGGAGCTACTTATTTTAGTTAGCATAATTATTTAGCTAGCATAATTATTTTAGTTACAAATAATATTATATAATAAAGTTATTATCAATGTTCTTTACATATAATATTAAAGATATAATATTTTATTATCAACCACAATTCAGTATTGTATTTAATTAAACATATAACTACTACTATAGAGGTTACTAAAAATGACAATAATAAAAATACTTTATCCTTTTATTAATATAATTCAATAATAATTATTACTTAACTAGTAGATTTTAAATCGAATGTTAATTTGTTCAAAAATCGGCTCAGTTTTGAGCGTTGATGACGCACGAACAGTCCGTAAGCGGTCGTCGCTCCCTTTACAGAAAAATGACGTTCTTGACTTAGTTTGTTTATTGCATGTTTACCAACGTTTACGTCATTTGTTATTTCTATTTGTGTTACACCTTTACAATATACTATAATTTACTGAGATGAATAATGTTCAATAATGATCATAGTAAAACATTATTATTTAACATTGACTGAGTTCTAACAATTTATGATTTAACGTTTCCTTTAACCTACTTGTATATTTTATAATCTAAGTTAAATATATATATCCTTTCTAAATACATAACAAAATAGCTTTGCGTATATATAAACATAGTTCAATATTCTTTTTTATAAAATAAATACTTGATGTGGTTCAGCGTTAGTTATAACTACTCGGTCATAGATGGCGTTATCAGTACTGTAATACGTTTTTTTAGACATTTTAAGTTGTGCCTCTCAGTGAACTTTATTTTTAGTAATTGGGTTTGTGATAACGATTTAATTTCAGAAATAATATTTATAAGTAAGTGTTATAAATATTGCACTTGCTTTACGTAAATAATTTTCCTTTAATCTCAGCCCTATTAATTTATTATAAATTTTGTTAAGGTTGAAGTTTACGATTCATAGATGTTTTGATTTTTTTCAGTAAAATAAAATAATCAAAAGACCTTCAGCACAATATCGATATGATAGTAATGTAATAAAATAAAACGGTATGTTGGAGAAGGGCGGGCGATATTGTAACTGTAGCTAACGATAGCGGAGTCGCGATGCAACCTTGCAGAGTTTGTTGCTCCGGCGATGGCGAGCGAGGGGCCTGCGCACGGGGGGAGGGGCCTCTAACCTCTAATGACACGGTCCTGCCAATCGCATGCACTACTCATGCACCCGACTTTACTTAACAATAACGATAATTTAACAATATTTCTGTAATCTCAATTTTATTTTTTTAATATTATTTATCTAAACTTTTAAAGCGGAAAAGTTTGTTTAAACGTTTTAATCTTCAAAAGTGTGGACTGGATTTGAAAAATTATTTTTGATTGTAATAGACATGTTCATCTAGCATTACTACTGCTCTTCTATAGTTATAAAATCGTCCGTGTATTGTCCCGCGAGTAAAGCTAGTTAACACATATTTTTGTTATAATCTTAATAAATCTTAACGTCCCTGTGCCTGTTATTTGATGTAAATTTTTGGATAAAGTGTGTATCATTGATTGATAATAACTAAATGAGATATCTATTAACAAACGAGCCGCTCGTACTTGATGCAGTTTATTGTTCTACTTATAGGTTGTTTACTGCACAAACAACGTATCTAGTAGCAATTGTATACTTGTGTATTAATATATACTTACTTAATATTAAAATATTTTTTGCTAGTATTTTAGAAAACATTTTCATTATCGAAGCTACCAGCTAGGAAAGATTGTCACAGATCTGAGAACTGGCGATAGAAGATATAAGTACTTCTGGTACTTTTTGTATATATCCCGTGGGAGATAACATTGAAGTCCTCATAAAACGGAACGTGATCTATATAAAGATGTTCACTTTGTGTTTTGTGGTTTATTATTCTCTATATTTCTTTGTTTTCATCAGATGTTCAACTTCCTTTCGTAAGTGTGAGCTTTTTACATCACCTATATTTAAATAGGATAATGTTTGAAGTTTGTCTCTCGCGATATTAACAATATATGAAAAACAAACTTATATATTAAATGTTATATAAACTGTAATAGAAATCTACAGGATTTTGGAGCGAAGATTAAAGGACATGTTGTTGCAAGTTGGTGTTAGTTGGTGGTAGCTGAAGGTATGAGGCAACACTAGTATCTCATGAGGTCGATATGTGTGAAGGTCGCCTCGCAGCTGGATCCAGCGTCACACGCCCAACTCCTCTGATATCAATATGCACTATGACGATACACTGGCCCTCGGAGGTTAACGCCAAAATACCATCTAACACGTACAAGATAAGGTGGATTTCTGAGTAATGGTCGCCTCGGTCGGTGGCCTTACCTCATTTGAGTTCATGCACCCGCGCGGAACTAGGGCACGTACCTCGTGCTCCCCCCCCACCTGCGCTGGCTCCCCCCTCACCGTCCCGTTACCTACCACTAGCTTTCATTGAAATGTTACTATTACTCGAATTTGTAATCTGAAATCTCGTACTACGTATTAAGTACTAGAACGATCTCATCTCGTGATGGCAGATTAACCTATTTATGACCTATCTATGACGCCCATTATTCACTTAAACAAAACGTACTTTGCGACTAGGCTGGATGGATGATCCGTTGATATATTATTTATGTTTCAGTATAAAATACTCCAAGATTCTTATCTTTTAACCGAATTTCTCGAAACCCAGACTAGGTCATTCGTACTTGGACTAGATTTTAAAAATGTCTTATTCATCGATATATGTATAATAAACAAAAATAGTCTCAAGTTTTGTATTTCATATTGTTTTGTTGAACTCTTGTGACGACTGAACCAGTATCGTGCTGTTGCGCAAGCGCATAGCGAGAAAGTGCGAGTAAAAGTTGACGCAACCAGCGTCATACCACTCACTGTACGTCACATACACACACACAGACGCACACACATATACGCACTCACACATGCACATCTGTTACGTTATGTACCATGATTATATACTTGTTAGACGTGTCATGAATTGACGACTCTGATTATAATCAATGGATGAAATGTTATAGAATATTCTGGACGGTTCTAGAACTATCCATGATATATATATATACTAGCCGTGACTCATGGGCTCACCCGTGAACAAATGATTTTATTTATTATTAAGATAATTAGAAGCAGTAGCATAATACTACTACCTTCTTCATGAATCTACAGATTTTTTCAAATCCATTAACTAGTTTCCAAGATTATATATATTATAATATGATTTATATAAGGACCCATATTAAGCTTATAAGGAAAATAATATTTTGAATCATTTTCATTTGACTGTATTTATTTCAGTTATAACATATTTGACTATACAACTGTAAATACTAATAACTTCAAGGTATTGTGTCTGTTTGTTGACCTTCCGATACAAGGCAGATAGACTCCAATACCTCTCCAATACCCCAGCGGACCTCAGAGTACCTCAGAATGTATATTTACATTGTAACAATAAAACCTTCTATTGTTACCTTGGAAATAAAATGACAAACTATTATTTTGAAAGTATTTTGAAACTTTATAATAGAAAATACAAGATATAATATTATTTATAAATATTATGAGGGTAATTTCTTAAGTGGAGGGTTGCAGACTTTTGGGTAGGGGGGGGGTTGGGGTTTGGGGGGGAGGGGAGCGCTCTGTGGCGACAGAAATAGGTCGCGGAGGACAGAGCAAGGCTGCCCCGGTTTGCGTTCGTCGACCCGCGCCCCTACGAGAATGTATCTGTACGAGACGCGTGTGACACGGCTATGGTACATCAATTAGCACCATAAACTAATTAATATTATTTATATTGACAGGAAAAGACAAATATATCCTTTGTCTCTTTTTAATTTTTTTTTGTCGAAATTTTTCTGATAAAATTGATTTTTTTAAATAATATTATTTTCAAAAATTTGCGTAGTCTTATTTCAAAGAGTGCTTACGCTTAGCAATTGTATCGCACCCCCCTCCACTGCACGATAAGGGCACGAGTTCGTTGCCCCGATAGAGGCTGACCTCAAAAACGAGGACACTGCAAAATTAGGACGATGACAACGTAACGACTTCAGCGCCAGCTAGCGACAAACAAAAATAAACTATAATTCTGTAACAAAAGATTTAAAATCGCGTAGCCATCTAAGATTGAACCACATACGATCAATTAGGCAAATACTGACTCCGTAAACTAACTTCAAGTATTTCACATTGAGGTAATAAGTATTAATTGAATTATCAATTAATACTACATAATTACAAAAATATAATCTTATTTTATTGTTTCAGGTAAGATTTTTCAAATAACGAAAGAAGGTTCATTAAGAGTAAGTATTTATTAAAATATATAAAATATGTCGTCTAAAAAATTTTTATTACGGCATTTATTTTCTTTACTGCAATTTCAATTTGGTAATACTTTTCTGGCGTACGCAAGTGATCATATATTGATTCAAAGTGAAAAAATAAACAAATAAATTAAACGGAAAAAATATTATAAAGTCAAAATTAAAATCATAAAATGCTATAGTAATTTATTTCTAATTAGTGTATAAAGCACTTGTACATACACGTGTACACACTTGTACACGCTGTATAATTAAACACCAAAAATGAAACCACAAATACACAGAAAGGAAAATCAAGTTTATTTTTCTTCACTATTTAAATAAATTTAAAAATAGGCTCACGTGGTTCAGAATATTAAGGAAACGAGGTGACGAGATTATACGATATGCAGTGGAAATAAGTTGGTTGCATCTGGGAGCATTCTAAATATAATCGGTCGTCGAACTGCATCTAGGTCGCTCCCGGTGCACCCGTCATGCATCCACCGATTCACTTGTGCATCCATTCACTCGTGAACCCATTCATTCGTGTACCCAGCATAGCAACAATAATATATGCATTATTTTTGATTCTCGAACTTTCTTGTTTTTGTCATGCACTCGCCGATTCACTTGTGCATCCATTCACTTGTGCACCCAACTTAGCAACGAAGATTATTTTGAAATCTCGAATTTGTTTTAACTCGATTGATGTTCTTTATTGAAACATTATTAGGTACGAGAAAATGTATGAGAATTTATTAAGCTGTTGAATTTTATTTTATTTATAATATTGGCTGGTTATAATTATTCTGTGCATTTTAATATTTTTATAACCCCTTTTAGGGTTCCGTGATCAATAATGTTAACATATTTCAATTCTCTGTTAGTCAAGAATTTGTCTCTTTAACCATAACAGATATTTTCAGAGTATATTATGTGTATGTAAAAATTAAACGAAACTTCCATACAAAAAAAGTCTTATTGACCTTTTATTTTGTATTTAATGTATATATATTTCTTATTCTTAATAAAAAAAAAAAAAAAATCCACCATATTTAATTCGAAATAACAATTCGGGCGTCAAACTTTATCTGACTTTAAAACAATAGTTTTAAATATTGTAATACTTACGGAACCCTTGGAGGTAATATTATATTGTTAGTACTCGTAACATTAAAACAAAACATAAAACTCTCGAGAAATAATAAACACAAGTCAATGGCGTCCTCTAGAATTCCTTTGTACTGAATGTGGAACGAAGCTATTCATTTTATAATAATATATCTGAGAGCCTTCTAGAAGCTACATAACAACTACCTTTGTTTTATACGTTAAATAAAACATACACATTTCGTAAAAACATATAATATATATAAGAAAGAAAATACATACTTTTCTATAAATAATTATCTTGTATGGGCTCGAACCCACTGCCCAAAGGACAATATACAGAGTTACGACCACTGAGCCAATTAGTCATCTAAATTACTATGGAATACATTTCAACAGGTATTTTTCAACCTACTTACTTAAGTATGACATCTCTGTTACGTCATCCGATCCTTCTACTTTTATAAGAAACTTTTAAAGTGAACATATAGTAAGCACATTTAAGCCAGTAGTTTTTAATAAGTACAATTATAATAAGCGATGATAGTGACAGATATTTTTTTATTATCTTCATGATAAAAATATAGTAAAGCAAAGGTTGAAAACTGTAGGGTTTAGTTACAATGGCGATTATAATGACAATTATTTTTTTATTATCTCCATGGTAAACATCGTACAACAAAGGTTGACGTTGGTAGGGTTTAATTACAACTAGCGATGATAGTGTCAATTTCTTTTTTTTTTTTCCTTTGAAAGTGTATCGTAAAGCAAAGGTTGACGGCTGTAGAGTTTAATTATTATAAAAGATGATAGTGACAATATATATATTTTTTAATTTTCTCCATGGTAAATATATAATAAAACAAAGGTTAATGGCGATAAGGTTTTATTGTTTAATTACAATAAGAGATTATAGTGTCTTTTCTTTTTCTCATGGTAAATATATTGTAAAGCTAAGGTCGACGTTGATAGGGTTCAATTACAACTAGCGAGGATGATAGTGTCACTTTTTTTTAATTATTTTTTCCATGGTAAGTGTATATTAAGGCAAAGTTTGATGTTGGTAGGGTCTAATAACAATTAGCGATACGATGTTTTTTTAATTTTCCCCATGGATATCCAGTTAAGCTAAGGTTGGCGGCGCGGTGCGCGGGTGTCGCAAGTCGGGTGCATGGTCGGCCGTCGGCACCGCGCGACCCTGACTGACTTATCTCGCGAACGTGAGCCGCGCGCAAATCGCATTCTAATGTTGGCGAATTTTACAACCCGCGGATTATTTATTGTGCATTCTTGAACCATTATAAGTATTTTTAAATTTGTTGCTTTAGTATCACAAATAACTGTGTTATTTTTAATATTTAGAACGCATTAATAACTGTGAGGAATCTTTATATGTGTGAATTTATTTTAATATTAGAATCTTGAACTCGTTTTTTATAGGTTAATGCGTTTGAAAGAAATAAATGATTTGATTTTTATTTAATTATATTCTTTAAAACATTTAATTAATGTTAATCCCTTAATTAGAAATGCGGTATTTTCACTTTTGTTTTCACTTGTCTCTATATTTATAGCAATTGCAATAAATGCGAAAAGAAAACTGAAATTAAAAACAAACTTAAAACATATACATTTTATCTATTCGAAATTCAAATTGAAAAGAAGCATGTTTTCGTCTTCGCTTGTTTTAAATATATATTCGAAAAACCAAATTTAAATAATGAGCTTAACCAAAGCGTTCGTTATTTGAAATAGGTTTATTTCACCTTGATATAATGAGGTACAGGTAGTTATTGGCGTGCAGTAAGAGGTAAGTCTAGGATCTCAAAAGAGGCAGGGAGCGGCTGCGACTCGGACTTTGTAATACAATCGGCCTAGTCTCCGTTCGTTGGCCCGAGCCTCGAGGCCGCTTCTGAGCGCCGAGTCCGCCCGAATGCCAACGGAAATCACGATGTTGGCGCGAATTTCAAAAATCTTGCCCAATGCACTTCTATTATAGACTATAATTTATACGTTCTCTTTTTAAAAATTTTATGTTATATATTTTTAACTTATTTTTCTATTTTTTATAAGCAATATAGAATTATACCAAGATACTATAAATCAAAATTTTAGTTTACAAATTTATTTAATATCCATATGATGTCCAAACAAATTTATTTGTATATAGCGAAAAGTAGATTTATACATATTTTTGTATACAAGAACAATGTTAACCACGAGTTCAATATATTCAAAAACAAACTGTTATTCTTAAACTCCAGTAAAATTATATTGATGAGTTAAAGCAAAAGTAGTTACGTAATGTTATTCAGAAAGTCGTATGTGAGTTGAGCGGTGGCTCTCAGCGCTAGAGCCATACACCCATTCCTTCATTAGTATGGAGACAAGCTCACCACTTTCACTCGCCAATAACAAGTGTTGCGCAACCCACAACCACTCCGGCAACTCTCTACTTGCTCCATCCCCACCACAATGGTGCAACCCCACAAACGTAAGACGCATCCTCGTACCTAATAACGATCTCAAAAACGAAAGTATAGTGTTTCGTTTAGTTCGTAGTAGGTCAGCGGAGTAGGGCACGTGGGGTCGACGCCCGCGCAGCCTCGCCAGGTGAAAGTGGCCCCCCCGCGCCCCCCTCCAATGGTAGAGCGTTGGACCTGCGCACGCGTCTGGTTTTTGCAACTTGGCCATGGGGGCTAACTGCGAAATAATGCTCCAGCTGTAAACACGTGAACCTACGGCCTTAAATGCATCAAACATCTTTCAAAAGTCTATTCTTTTGATAGACGAACTCTGCTTTCCAATCAAGAGAGTTAATATCATGCTCTGATGTGAAATTCGTTCTAAGTAAAGTATTTTTTTTTTAACTAATAAAATTCCAACCCGTACTCTTGGGTTTTAAAGATGTTTCTTAAATTATATTTTTACTTTTATATATATTATATTATATATAAATTTATATATATTATATATATAAATTTATTTTTGATAATAAGAAGAATTTAATATTGTATTAAAACCTGGAAAACATTACCAGAAGTGATAGTTAATTCTAAATTTTAATGAGGCGAGGCGAGGGAGAGCTCTAGGAGTACTACACCTGGGTCGCACACCCAGCTGTAGGTGTGAGAAGTCCTACCTTAATATGAAATAAATCTACTAATGCCTTTTGTATTGTTACTAAATATTAATATTTAAAATCATAAGTAAATATTGTATGATCCTTAATACCCCAAGATGTGTATGTATGTATGTATGTAAGTGTATGAGCAGATAATAATAGACAGTTAGTTATATAAGATCAGACGGTGAGTGGTAACTAGTGATTGAATAGACTCATCTTACGTAAATATAACGTACACACGTAATAAGTGAAACTTACGTAACGTAAAAGTTTTGTTGTGTTGGGTTTCGCTTCATTTGTTATTTGTTTAGAGACTAAAAGTAATTATATATAACGACGTTTTACTCTAAATATGACATCATACATATGTTTGTTTGTTGTAACATTATATACTTATTTTATCTGAATTTTTGATACAACAGTATTAAAAAATTATATTTTGACAATATTTAATATTATAAAAAAGAATAGCATTTTTATTTGTTTATACAAATACACTCAAAAAACTTAACTAATCAATACAGGCTATATAAACGTGTGCAACCGCGTGTAAAAGCTAATATCAAATCTATATATTGAAGCTGGTAGATGGTGAATGCCTGATGTAGCGAGGTTGAGACCTGGGACTGGTTGCGACACCTCGAACAAAGAAAGCGACTCGGCCTTGGAGAGTTTATTGACCGACTTTACCCGCAAGGTTCTGCCAATCTGACTTCTCCACTCCAGGATATTACCAATGTTGTTCAAGGCTGCGTTATCCGGGACATTTAGTATGCGTTATATAAACAGTGAAAGTATTCATATTCGTTATATATATATATATATATATATATATATATATATATATATATATATATATATATATTATAAAGCTGAAGAATTTCTTTAGTAATAATAATATTTCTTTGTTGTATATATTCATTGTTTGTATTGGTTGAAATTATAATATTAGAATAGAAAATATCTATTATATATTATAAAGCGGACAAGTTTGTTTAATCGCACTAATCTTCGAAACTATGCGATGGAGTTGAAAAATCTTTTTTATAATACTAGGATGTTTCATAAATAGATTCTAATAATAAATAAAATTCTATGACCACGAGTAGAACCGAGTAACAGCTAATAGTCAAAAAAGAAAATGAATTACAACTAAAAGTATTGTAAAATAACCTATTGTACTTGAAGTTAAAATTATTATAATTATAATTCTTATCAGATATGACTTATGAATAAATAAAGTCTAAATTTTATATGAATTCTTATCAGACGTGACTTATGAATAAGTATTGTCCGATTTTTTAACTGATATTATTGTTGTTTTTTATAGGGAACCCAAAAAAAATCTAATATGTTATGTTCAGGCGGGTTATTAGGTCGCCCTCAATATAATCTGACACACTTCGATCTATACCTAAAGTATGATGTACTGAAAACCTAGATTATGAACACGGTTAGTTTTATCTCACCATCACTATGGAAATTCACTATTTATACACTAGCACTTTTAGATTTTAGGGATTTTTATTGATTTTTTGAAGATGTCATATTAAAAAAATTTAAATAAGGATATTTTATTTTTTTATTTTTTAATATGACAAAAAAAAAATATTGTTTTTTTTTTCATATTTAAAATATTTCAAATAATAAATTTGGAATAAAAAATTATTTATATTATTAGTATGAAAGAAGTATAGCTATATGTTTTTCTTACATATTTTAAATAATATTCATTTTTTAGTCAAATTTATTAATATTAAATAAAATTACTATGAGAGAAGTATAGCTAAGGTACTCTAGGGTTGTCCAAACTTTTCATAATATATATATAAAATTATTGTTATATTTAAACAATAAAATAAATATCGATAATTTTATACATCATAAATTACGTAAATCAAAACCTGTCCAACGCCAATAAAATTTTACGAGCAGTAAATAGTCCGCACGACCCTGAATGTTAAACAAAGAATCCCGTTATTTACGATACACCTTATCTATGCATGTAGTACGGTTTTATATTCATTTCCTTTAGATTTAAATACTAAAATAGTTCCCGAACAATAAATGTTTTATGCGTTTATTCTTTTTTTAAATTTCATTTTTTTTTTGTTGACAGATGTATCATGAAAAATGTAATATTTATTTTAATTTTATAGTTCCATAGTAAAAAGTTTGTATGTGATAATTCTTATTTTAAATCAAAATTTTTATTCTTGACAGGTGTCTGATGTAAAATTTGATATACATATTTCTCCAGATATAAATGCAAAAATAGTTTCTTAAGAAAAAGTTTTTATACGCTAAATCTTATTTATTTCGAATTATTAATAACTAATGTGTGATGTAAAATATTATATTTATAATAATTTCCGTCACATTTAAATGCAACAATAGCTCCCGAACAAAAAGTTTATTTTTTTAAATTATATTTTTTTTATTTGAACTTTTTATAATTATATTTTTGTATTCTTGACACTTGGGTGAACACAGTTGACAGAAATAAATGTAAAAATAGTTTCAGAACAAAAAGTTTTTATACGCTAAATCTTTTTTCTTTTTTTTTAATTGACAGACGTATGAAATGACATGTAATATTAATAAAAAATATCGATGACAATCAATTTGTCATACAATAATTCAATAAATATAATAAATTAAATATATATTAAAGTTTTAATAAGAACTGATACATAGTTAATTGATTTATAAATAATATGTTATTGACCTCATTGACTGTTTTTCCGTTTCCTAAAAAGTGACTAATGACGTGATTAGTGATTATTGACTATGGATTTTTTTAAGACTAAACGCGATTATTGATTAATTTAATGATTATGTTTTATGTATAGAGATAAAGTTTTTTAATTTCTTCCCTTATTTAAATACAATTTGAAGTTTTTTCCTTATTAATAGTGAAGTACTCTCAGTTACGATTTTATTTGTTTTAAATCTACATTCCTGCATTATTTACATCAAATTTAAAATAGACAAACATTAAAACTTTTTTCAAAGCAATTCTTAGTTACAGTTACAGTTAGTTAGTAAACAGTTATTAGTTATTCTAAATAATGAACTTTATAAGTTCTATATATTAATGTTTGTGAATCAGTGATCTCAATTACGTAAAATCCGGCTGAATCTATTGTGTGGTTCTTCTCGTATTAACTTTAAGTTAAAAATTGTGGTCACAGAAAGGTTTATTTTAATAAGTTTGCTAACTAATTATCTTTCGACACTTCCATTTAATATGTAAAAGTAATCATATTGATACAAGGAAGAAAAGAAATATATAACTATTTTTTATTATTATGTCTAGCCTATGAGGACCCTAGACGGGTTAGAAACTTGTTGAGCAATTTTCAATAAATGTCGATTAATAATAGTAATCATAGATCACGACAGTTTGTATACAAAAAATATTAACTTTTAAATAAATGTATATTTTCTATAAAATAAATATATATGCATTGCGATTACAATGCATTTAGAAAGCGAATTGCACAAGTTCCAGTATGAAGAAAGTAGTAAAGTGGGGGGTGGGGGGTGGGGCTGCGCGCGCGCACTAAGTAGTACACTTTCGATCTCGACGCGGTGAGAGTTGTGAAAATGAAAGTTGAGTGTCATTATGGTTTACTTTCCATTAGGTCAATGACCTCGGCTAGTTAATTGATTACTTCTAACATAACTAACATAATGAAATCTCATACATATAGTGAAGATATATTATATTAATAAAATATATGAACACATAGAATATTATTATTGGTTTGCTCGTATTTTTCTTGGTTTCGTAATAAATTAGTTGAGAACAAAAAAATATTTTTTAGTTTTTTTCAGTCATTACCATAGTAATGTTTACTTTATACTTTAGTTGATACACTTTACTTTTTAATTTACAATACATTAATAAGTATAATATTCAATACATAGTAATAATCGATTTGGACTACTGAAAACTGAGATTATGCTGAGAATTTATTAAAATTCATTATAAACATGTACTTATAATATAAAAAAATATCTGATGCGAAGCTATATTCAGGAGGTCGCGGGTTTGAATCCTGATTATATTGATAACTTTTTTATCATATATTTCAACAAAAATTGTATACTGATAAACTAATTCAAGTAAAAAGTGTGAATCTCATCAAATTACATTCAAACCTCATACAAACAAACAAGACAATGCCAACATTACAATATATATTAACAACCTCATTTAAAATTTTTTGTTTCTATGAAAATATATAAAAAAAACAAAGATATATGTTACATATCAAAATCATGGGATGTAGGTGAAGCATCATTGCAGTATGAATATGGAACGAGGGTGAGGGGTGCGGGGTGTGGGGTGCAGGGTGCAGGGTGAACGACCCCAGATGACGTCAGCGTGACCTGATGCTGCCCGGTTCGAGCTTAACCCGAACTATGACCTGATAGTTTCCATTTACATATTAACACTCATTTGTTTGTCTGTTTGTTTGTTTAATTACAATTTTTCTTACCTATTGCTATAAAAGTCTTAACATATTTCGATAAGAACGATGCGTGTTTGATAGTTAAACTAATTTTTTTATTAAAATTAATAAATATTAATTAATATAATTAATAATACGATTTAATTTATTTAATATATTAAATTAGTATATTGACTTGAGACGTGAAAATTTAAACGATTTTGCGGAATTATTGCCATAAAAACACAGTAATTAATTCCACATTCCTGTTAATTCAATGATTTGAATTATAATTTATAATTTACAAACATTTCTAGGTATATTATTTTAAGTCCTAATCGTAAATATATTTAGTAGTCAATAACAGTTATATTGTTTATTTTATGTTCTTTTGTACGAGTGTTGTTAAAATTATATTGTTAACAGCTTCACCAGGGTTTTTCATGTACACTCACACACACACACACACACAGACACACTTATATTAGGTAATGCTGTTTAAAACTGTTTTTTATATATGTCATTTAAAATAGCTTTAAAAATAATTGGGGAAAGCTTATTCTCCAATATTTATAATATATTTTTTCACCAATTTTTATGTGTGAGTACAGTTAACATATTTTACGTGTAAATGTAAATATAAATAGATCTTGCTAGACCTTCATAGGAATATAAAATAGTTATAATTCGTCACAATGTGAGTTATATTGACTTGTCATCTTGTGTATGTGTGTGAATATGTGTGCGTCAGCTTGTGTATGTGTGAGTCACCAAAAGGATGTTTTCATAGAATTATAGGTCATAAAGCTGTCTTGTTCACAGCTTCGGTCTCTTAGCGGTAGATGAGTAGCCTTGGCCCATCTCTCACTAACTATTAGACGGTTTTAGATTTAGGTTTTCAGATCAGGTGGCTTGAGCTGGACGCTTCCTTTGTATATGCTTGTAATAATTACTTTTATAAAATAGACTCAATATATTTATCTATTTTTCGCTTTGTCTTTGTCTGTGTAAATTTGCGTGTGAAGATTTTTTTTATTTATTAGGATAAAGACAAATGAAATTTCTTATCATCTGTCATATGTGACTTATATATATACACGGTGCATTCGTTACCAAATGTGGTGTCTCGCATCGCTAGGTAGTATATAGTCAGGGGGCTCGTAGGGGCGGGCGGCTCGTAGCAGGTCTACGCGCGCCCCTGCAGCGTGCCGGCGTAGCGAGCCGCCGCGCCATTCGCGCTGACGCCGCCGCCGGTCGCACGCGCCCTTCTCGCGACGGCTCATGCGTCTCCCTAACATGACTGTGACCGAGTGCCGCCAGGCCCTGGGCCCCGCTTCAGGGGACTCATCAAACTCATCCACCGACGCTGAAGTACTCCTCGGCAGAGTCCTTGCAGGTGAGTCCCATCAGCTGTTCAGGTTCATTGTTGAATCTGTGTGATGTTTACTTTTAGCAGAACATTTTTTAAATATTTTTATGAGTTATTTTTGTTAGTGTCATAACGCGGAGATTTCACGGCAATTATTATTGTTTTGTTTACTGTCTGGCAAACTGAAGTCAGCGTGTTTTTATTTGTCATATATTACAAAAACGTATTAAATATAAAATTAATATTTAATTTAAACCCGGAAAATATTTTTTTTATTATCAAAAAACATATAAGAAAACAAGTGTCCTTTTCACTTTCCTGCGAGTCGCGCGTAGAGACGTAGCTAAGGCGTGCGGGGGGGTGCGGGCGCGGGTGGTGGGGGGGGCGGTGCAGGCCGCGGATCTGGGTCAAGCGGAGTTCATCGCCCTCGGCCTTCCCGGCTATATTCGCCGTCGCTAATCACCGCTCCACCACAGGCGTGTTCACGCGCCGCCATACTAATGCAATCTTTGGATTTGTTAATTTATTACTACATCTCATCAACTTGTCCATTTCTAATCTGTCGCCTAAATTAAATAATAACATCAAATTTATTAATAAAATTAATATTCATGAAACATTATTGTGAATATTAAAAACAGAAATATAATTTATAATTACATATACGATATATGTATCTCATAATTATTAATATATATATTTTTATATATATCCTTGTATAATAAGTATATATATTTTTTTATACAAAGAATTGAGATTTCTTTAATATAGTAATTAAAATAACAAAATAATCAAAGTACAAAGTAACAAGAGTAAAATAATTTAATAAACTCAGTATATAATGTATTGATTAGTCAATCTAGTGGTTATTCGCAAAGAGAGTGAGTCTGAGCTCGAGTCGACATCATGGTCGAGTCGGGTTTCGCAAGTGGAGCCCATCGCTGAATGCCATTTTGTTTTGGAGGCCGCTCCGAGGGCCCGCGGTCATCGGCCCCGTGATATCTAGGTCGCCTCAGAATAACCTAGCGCTGATACTCTAATAATAATTTGAACCGAACCTTGGAACCTACTGTTGTCCCACTCTCGCGCATTAAGCCTCGTTCACACTAATAGCGACAATACGCGTTTCGTAACACCACTATCAACAGCTAACTTCGCTTCACTGTCTCTTTCTCTCATGAAAGCGAATTCGCTTGACAGAACTAGTTGAATATTCTAGACTTCTGTGCCTTTACCTAAATAAAAATATCGTTTATATAACCATTACAAAAAATAACTATTTGACTTAAAAAAAATATATTCAATAAATAATTACATGTAAAAACAAATATTGTTACAATTACAAAACTTCTAACAAAAACCAATACCTCTTCTAATTTGTAAATTATTATTCTAAATTTGAAGTATGTAAGTAATTTCAAAAATAGAATACAATACGTCCCTATACCGAGAGAGCGCGGGCGGTCGGTAGTCTGTATTGCGATCAAGGCCTCCAGTTCGTTGACCTGCGCACAATTGGGTCACGCTCGCCCTCGCCTCGCCTCGCTCAAACAAATAACAGTTTAAAGTCACACATAATCCGTCCCTATAATGTCACAACATGCTAACAACAGCTTGCATAATTATCTTAATTATTTATAGAGAACAATGACCCCACTATTTACTTATTAATAATTAGTCCAAATACTCAATGAAATAGAATAAGAATAGTTTGATAGAGCGATAGAACGAAATCACGCAATAAATTTGAAAAACGAATAAAGATTAAAATATCGTAAAACAATACTTCTAATTTATATTACAATGAAGTTTTGAACGAAGAACGATATAACGAAAGAACTAAAGAATGAAGTAACGTAATGTTATAAAGAACGTCCATATTAAATGATATGAAGTCTTCAAGCGAAAGTTACTAAGGAAAAGTAATATTATTAGGTTGGCAATATCATAGTATTAGGTTTAACTTGACATCGATGACGTCACAACGAATGAAACTTTTTTACTACATATATTGTTTTAAAATAAATATAATAATGTCGTAATTTGTATAACCCGGTCAAGTGAGTGACCTGCATATTTATGATTCGCAATACCAAAAAATATGAAAGATTAAAGAATATATACTTATATATATAAGGGGTTAATATATAATAAGGGTTGCTAGTGAAGGGGCCTCGGCTGCAGGTCGTCGGCCGCGCTGCCGTGACCTCAATACATCGTGCGCTCCAACATAACGGAAAAAACCCATTGAATTGCAACACTTTGAGACTGCATAACTGATCTGAAACCTGAAGGTTTACTGAAACACATTTCAGGTTTATAAAAAAGCTTTAGGTTTTCTTTGTTAGTATGAAGTTAATTTTTTGGTTTGAGGTAAATAAATTTTGTTGATTAGTGATTATAACTAGCTTTTGCTTTCGGCTTTGTTCATTTAAGATGTCAATATTTTTATTTAGTAATGTTTAATATTGTATATAGTTTCTTTCCTTTCTCCCGTATCCTAATAAAAGACAATTACATTTAGAAATCTTGATTTTTTATTAGAAAAGCTTATTGAAAAAGCGACGGTATATCCCAGAGGTAACACGTTCAAATCCTGTCTGGGTTAATTTTTTTATAAATAAAATTTAAATGAGCTTAAATAATATTATAGACAATTTCAAATAAGGCTTGTGTATAGTAAAACGAGTTACCAGAAGTCAACACAAGGACATTAGTCAACAATGAAGGTGTTAAAAGATGAAGTCATAGGACAAGTACTATCGAGGTCACCGAAGCTACTAAATTATTTGTATTACATCTCTTAGTGTGCTAGTGACCTTATCTGCTCTAGTTGGCCATTTTCTTTGTTTTGGAATTCGATTGGTCCCGTGGTTAGTTGTTTGTGCCTTAATGAGCCAGAGGTCGTGGGTTCGATTCCCACATAGGACAGTTGTTTGTTGGATCCATCGATTGCTGTTTTCTAATATTAGTTTGAGTTTAAATTTTTTTTCTTTGACAATTCAACTACAATACTTTATGCATCATCTCTTACAATCCGTCTGAATTAATTCTTAAAAATCATAGGTTTTTTGTCTCAAAATTTTTAGAAAATGCTTTTATTTGAAAAACCAAACGTTCTATATTATTTTTATTATTATGTTTATAATTTATATATATATTTATATATTCTAGTTGCTTAGAAATAAAAATGTTGATAATTGCATAATAGCAAGCGTACACCTGTGACTTGTGAGCGCACGTGGTCGGTGCGGGACTTCTAACTAATTTACTATTTCATTTGTTACCACTTGTATTTTTATTTATTTCGTTAAATTTGTTAAACTAAATTTATGACAAACCTATTATTAAAATAGACAAAAATATATATTTTTTTACTTTTAATAAATAAAACTCAATTAATTATTTATTTGAGGCAAGTTTCTACAAACCATATTTTATGTTCATTAGCTTACACTCCAATTATAAAAAAATATTTGTAGAAGTTAATATATAGTTGGTCTATTTATAATTATACGTTATTTAATTAAAAAGCTCTTATAAATCAAAATATTCCCAACATTTAGGACATATGATTGCATGTACGAGTACGCAAGTGTTACGCTTAGCTGAGGTTGGTGATTAAGTCCGCTTGAGTCAGCGTGACCCAGATGTGGTAGGCCGTGTTGACGGTGAGCGGGAATCTACGTGCTCTAAATACTCCCAGAGTAGGTTAGGGAGCGGGGTCAATGACCTCAGCCCGCCCGCTCCCAGGAGTTTCCCGGCAAATTTATATTTTTATAAATATTTCAATAAGTAAGGAACTTTTATTTCAATAATAACGACTATCTAGATATAACAATTCAATTTTTTTTTTTTTCAGTAATTAAAAAATTAAAATTTTAAGAAAAAGTGAAATGTATATAATTTGAATAACTATAAACATTTCTAGCACCTTTTTAGGACTACAAAATTGTTTTTACAATCCTGAAGTATAATATCCGCGCCATCTAGCGTCGAGTAGATTGTTTATAAAAAAATTGTTAGATGTCGCCACGTAACTTCATCGTCAAACGTTTTAGGTGTCAAAATAATCTAATCAAGGTTTTTTATTGTTATATAATTAAAAGGTCAATTAAAGACAAATTAAACTAATCAAACGCGAGAATAATTATATATTTTAATTATTAAAAAATCTTAACAGTTTACAAATTAACAAAAAAAAAAATTTACGCTTTAAAATATCTTTATATATGAGAATTTCTAATCCATAATAAAAACAAATATTAACTTAAAATATATAAATCATATATAAAACAGATATTTAAGTAACCTTTATTTTTTTCAATAACAGCTTACAAAATCAATAAAGATAATGATTTAACTAAACACTATATATAGCAAGAGGTGGCAGCTGTGGGGTGGCGGGCGATGGCCGTGAACTCAGCCGACCCCAGCCCCGTACTACGCCTACACAACTACGATGTTATGTACAATATAACTACGTATCTATTATCAATTTTGTGTCTATTATGAATTATATTACGTCTTAAGTGTGTTATGTTTACACTCTATATACGTCTCGTCTTTGTAATTATTGTTTATGGTATAATTGACATAACTCGTAGCAAGTGATTCTACGAATATTTTTTTATTTAATACGAATATATTTTTATTCAGTCATTATCCAGCTTAAACAATTTATATCTTATAAATAAACGAACAATAGTTAAAATTGGACAGTTTTATTTAGAAAATGAGCCTGAAGCTAATTAAAAATGAAGTATACAGTGGGGTAGGGAGTAACTGACGTCACGGGGCGCATGCGCGGTCCTCGCCCACGCGCTCTTGCCGCGTTCTTCCAGTGCTTTCGCGCCAAACTGTTGTGAGTTGCGCCCCGGTTATAACCTTCATCTAAGGCTCAAAATGGAAACAAAACGCGACGACATGCTGCCACCTGACCGCCTCGCAGGTAATTATTTACATTTTCATACGAGACGAAAATTTTGAGTCACACGGTCATTCAACCTTAACCTTAATCTTAATGGCCGGTTGAATTATCATAATTTTATTCGTATTTAATTTATTGCCGCCGGCTATTTATATTGTATTTAAAAAACTTTAATGTAGGAGTCGCTTAATGTTATATATTAGCGATAAAATAAACAATAAACGAGACATTTTGTTTTAGTGAAAGAACTAAGCATTACGAGATTGAATTTGACTTTTTTTTTTTATGAAATTTTGTTAATACTATAAGCACTATTTGTATATAATCATTAGTAATTCAATTCAATAATATAATCGTATGAATATAATTGAGTGTTAGAGTTCGTAAAGGTGACATGACGTATCGACAGCGGAACCTGTCTTGATAACTGCTCGGTCATCGCTTGCACCCATGCATATTGCATCGTGCACCGGCATCCGTTCCACTTTCATGCATTTCCTCTGAATATACATGTACATATAGCTACTGTAATTGATTTTCTGATGCTATATATAGATATAGCTTATATTAGTTTTAAAAGGAGAACGTAGTGAAATAAATTTAGAAGATTTTTACGAGAGTTGCACTCACTAAAATTGTTAAATTACACTAAAATTTTATATATTTTTACGTTAAAAGTCATATTTTTTAATAATTATATTTTAATTGTGTAATTTGTTTTCTTTATTATATATAATTAAAGTTGTTACATTTCTATATATTTTAGCTTTCAGTACATGTTCTTCAGGTCTCACAGCATATATCATGTCGTTCCTAGTATTATAGGTCTTATCATTCTCGTCCCATATCAATACAGAACGGTTTTAAAATGGAAATCCTCACATAAAGGAGACATTACACAAGACGGTTTCAATCCTCTTTACCTCGAGAGCTCCTTTCAAGAAATTGTAAAGCGTCTCCGCGTCCTACAACTGCATGGGAAAAAAAATAGGCGTGTGACTGAGTGTGCGTCTAGTACGACTATGTACTTAGAGTGCATCGCTCCCGGGCGGGTGTCGTCGCACTGCATATAGGCCAGTGCACGCGGTCCCCCCCCACACACACCCCGCCCTCATCCCCCCCCCCCTCAGACCTGCACCTCGCGATTTTCCATTTCCATCGTCGCGTTCGCTAATTTCATTGCGACGTCGTGCGATGTGATAATGCGGAGAAATTCCATAAACCTTTCTCCGAACGTGTTGCTCTCGCCTTCCGCCTGCTAATAGTATCGCATACTCTTATCAGTTGTACTTATATATATATAATATATTAGTTGCATCTTTAACATCAAAATTTGGTAGAAATAGTCAATTATGCTATATGGGTATGAGTATGGCTCTGGTGGTGCTACAGTGGTAACATAACCACTGTCAGAGCAGTTACGCCATTGGGGCAGCGACTCCGCGGATGTAGTTACAAGTTCCCGGGGTCATTGGCCGGCGTGATGTCCCCTGTATCTGTGGGGAAACTAATTCTATAGACATATTGTTTAGTTAAAATTAAATTATTGTTATCTGAAATATGATATAATAATACAGAATGTGTGAACGCGGAAACCCTTAGTGCCGTTAGTTAACTGTACAGCCCAGTGTAGAACAATCCTGGCTGTAGGATCGCACACGTCCTGAATTTATGATTTATAACGCTTATTAAAAAATACAATCCATACACAAAACCTATTAGTAATAAGTATCACTTTAATAAAAATAAAAAATATCTCAATAAAACTGAAAAAAATTGTTTAAATGATCTTATCTTCAAAACTATGCCATGGATTTAAAAAATTCTGATTATTATAGTCAGGTTCATATAGGCTATAGTAATAGTATTATACGCGTGTGAAACCGCGGGTCACAGCTCGTCTAATATAAATGACACTAACGTGAACAACTTCACTAGTTACTAAGTAGTTATTAATAGCGCTTCTCATTCAAATATAAAATTATTAAATAATAATTCAACCTCTATTGTAAATAAAGGGTTGTAAGCCCTAACCTTACTCAATATATTCCTAGCCGCATATTCACATGTGCAGACCCACCTACGAGAACAACTTACCAATTGACGTGTGTATAATAATAACTAGATCTAGCTTGTGGTTCTACTTGACAATTTAATTTACTATATATATAAATATATGCTATGTTACTTAAAAATAATTTAGCATTCTAATGGTGAGAGAATTTTTGAAATCGATGTCGTAGTTTTTAAATTATACTTTACTAACATACAAAAATAAATTACATTAGTATATATATATTTATATATATATATCCTATGTTACTTAGAAATAATGTAGGATTCTAATGGTGAAAGAAATTTTAAATTTTATCCAGTATTTTTTAAATTTATTTATAACAGACATACAAATACACAATCATATTATATTATTACATATATTCATATCTGAGTCCGTGTCCTAGAACATAAAAGGACTGTAATAGATAAAAGGGCTATTACAGCTGTAGGTCAATGACCTCGTTAAGTATTCTGGTAATACTTCACTGAAGTTCTAAACTGCATGCAAATTAAACTAGTGACGTCACAGCTTTCTAAGCTATTACTTAACTATTACATACAAATAGTTACTTAGTTTACTTATGAGGTTTTATTTATAATAAAGAACTAATAATATTATGTATTTTTTTTATTTTAAATTGATTTTTTATGAATGAATATAAGCAGGAATTGAACCTGCATACCTTAGAATGTTGTTGATATTTTTTTATTATAAAATTCAAACAAACTCCAAATGTTTATAAATTAAAAATATCGTCTTAATTTAAATATCATTGTATATATGAGGATATATATATATATATTTATATATATTATATAATTTACACACTAGTGATGTGTGTCTGGTAAAATAGTAGACAAAAATTAATTTTATGCGTAATGGCCGCCGGCAAGGGCATTGCCCTTTACTAGCTATCGCCTGCGGTTGTAGAGTTCGATACTTTTACAACTGAATTCATATATAACAATAGAACACACGTTTGTAATAGACTTGAATTAACTTTATATAAGTTAATAAATACTTGTCCATTTGTTTGTCTCAGTAAAATTTGCTTTTATAGGTTTTTATAAAATCGTTTCTAGAATTATTTTCCTCTAAAACTAAAACTGTTCTATTTTTAAATATAATAAATTGTAATAATAAATGATTTGTAAAATAAAATAAGTTGTAATAATAAATCATTTGTAATATACAATAATTTGTTATAGGTATATTCTAAAGAATCTTGAGGATAAACTTAATTTTAACTCCTTTGTTTAGAGGCGACGGTGTAGCGCGCGTTATCAGTGACACACATTGCTACTGATAGCGTTACTGATAAGCTCTAAAATACCTCGGTACATTGACCCACAATTATATAAAAAGTTCTCGTTTTTGATTATGACGTGGCAATGACGTGATAATGACATTTGGTCATGCTTTCATTGAGTGGTAATTCTTTGTTACAACAAATAATATAAACTATATAGTATAATTTATTTAGGATTTATAAAATATAGGAAAGATACCAATATTCTCAGGAAAGTGTATTCTCATCAATCATGAGTTCAATAAATAGCTTTTTAAGACTTAGGTTTTTTAAGGAGCAAATTCTAAAAATTTCGGTGGTATCTATTTCAAAAGCTTAATTCATTGGTATAATGCATTAGTTTTATTCGGTACCAGTGCCACGTGGAAGCGCAGCGGATACATGTAAACTTTCTCGCTATTACGTAACAGAGATGTACTAGAACGTTCGGAGTCATCGACCACGGAGCTTACGACACTCTCCAACGTAATTTCGAGAATTTTTAAATTTAGATACATTTAGATACCGGAACTACATTTTAACTGTTTGAATATTGCTTTGATTATAAATATATATATCGATAAATATATCAAAATGTATTAGTTTAACAAAGAGCCAGCTTAGTATACAGTTAATTTGAACTGTAACGTTGACAAATGATTCTGATCTCGAGATAGCTGGCAGCGTCAACGGACATAGGTCGTCGCTCGCGAGGTCATCGCCGCGGCGCTAGGAGCTACTCGTAGCTCTCATCCTCTAGACACATCACTAAATTATGACTGACAGGATAGGGTTCCATTACGTCAATTGAAACTGACAGATTTAAATAATACCAACATTATAAAATAACACTTGTATCATATTTGTTATTACTGGCAGATTTAAATAATGCCAACATTATAAAATAATAATGTTATCATATTTATTTAGGATATGAATAATACATTTGTTTGTTTGTTCGTTTACTTTCTTTGATATCTTTTGTGGGTCAGTGGAGGAATAAATATTAGTAACAGTAACAGCTATCATTGAATGCATTGTTTAAATTTATTTATTAATATCTTTACTTTGAATCAATATCAGTGTTCACTTGTGTATGTATTGGAGTCAGGAGGACCTATTTTGATAACATACTTTTTAAAAATAAGCCGTTCTGTAGGTAAACTCTAAATTTTATAAGGCTACAAGGGTTCCAAAAACGTTTTAATCTGAAAAAAAAACCACAGAACAAACTCAGCTGCACTTTTTTTTTATATAGGACTAATAACATATATGTATAAGTTGAATCCTAAATTGGATGTCCTTAGTAATATAAACAGAAGAAAATATTCAAAGTCTCAAATAGAAGCATTAGGATTAGTGACCAGTAAGTGAAGGGGCAGAGGTACGTGACACATCAGCAATTGTAAGTGGAGGCGTCATTGAACCCGTGTTATTGCGAAACAACGGAAACCAGTCCAGTGCCCCCCCCCCCCCTCCTCCCCCCACGGTCCCAGGCACTTCACCTGCTGCGAATTTTTAAAATCCTAGATTATGTTGTCATGTTATTTCCTACGTGATTTTCATATACATTAGCTAAAGACTGAAATATTTTGGGGAAGTTAATTGTTTTAATGTATACATAGATGATATAATAGTGGCTAATTTTAGCCTATATTTATCTACATTTACAAATAATTTGTAATTGTTAATTATATAATTGTAATGTTATAGAGCGGTGACCTAATAATTGATGTGATATAGTCAGGGACAACGGCCGCGCTGCCTCATTCGCAGGAATTGCAGGTAGGCTATGGGGTTAAAGAACTCCACTGCACTATATCAAATACCATTGAACTCTATCCGTCCCGCTCGCACACTGCACTCTGGTGCATCGCGCGCGTGTAGTGCGAATCTTGTAGGATTACGCGCTACGCATGTGTATGACATCCACAGACGATGATGGACCATAGATAGTTTTTTTAATTTTTTTATTTTAAACTCAATGGTGTTATAATAATATTTTTATAAGTCATTATATGTATTGGTTTTTATTTTATTCCGTTTATTATACCTAATATGGTATTTATTATTACTACATATAAATAAATAGAATCTATTTTAAATACATGTTTTATGTTATTTACGAGTATAAGTAATATTATTTAAAATAAAAAAATATGTAGGCATTTTAACTTACAACTGATAAAAATACATAATTTTTTTTCTCTCTCTAATAAAATAAACAAGACAAAACTTAAAAAACTTAAAAAAAAATTATTTCCATATATTTAGTTTACAATGTTAGAATCGAACCCACGGCTACCGATACAATAGTCATTAGGGCCACTGCGTTCATTGCTCGTGCAGTAATCCACGCAGCTGTTACGTAACTGAGTGCACCTTGATAAGAAGCAAAGCAGCCATGTTTTAATAATTACGTTTATCAAGTGTAAAGTTCATAGAGGGCATCGACTGCTCGACGCCTGAGACCTTAGCCAAATGCAAGCGTTTCTATTTCAATATACGCCATAGCGTAACGATATCGTAACGCCATAGCGTAACGATAACGGAAAGCAATCGCTTAAAAAAATAATTTGCTTAAGATATGATTTCTATTCTATTTAAATGGACGCCATAGTAAAGCGTCATCTGATGTCAAACCCATACATGTATCATTCTATTCGATACCGTCAATGCCACTTGTCTAGAATGTTAATAGGCGAACGCTCTGTTAACTATTCGCGAGAAAAAATTTTTTACTTGAAAGATGACTTCGATCAGAAACTTTAAAAAGAGCAACAGTTCTGAAACAACAGCTAAGTTGTTACCTAGGCTCTTGTATTTGTTGTTACGTTATTTTAAACAAAGACGCCATTTCTTCTGTACTGACATTAGATTTGTTGAAAAAAATGTGTACTAAACATTGTTTTAGTTAAAATTATTATTATCTTAACATTTGTTCAATTTAAAGATAATGTGATAATTCAAAGGTAAAATGATAAAAAGTCATTGAACTTGATAAAAAATTAATAACACGTCATTATCAAAATTCTATTGTTTGTAGATTTATAAATACACCAGTAAATATTAATTAGGTAAAAAATGTATTATACGTCCCAGTGACTGGTCCACTTCTCGAAATAGAATGTACGCATTTAGACCTTAAAAGTTTAGTACTTTTTAGGTTATCTCTGACGTCATATATATATAATGAAGCGGGAAAGTTTGTTTGTTTAAAGTCTTCGAAAATACCAAAAATGAATGAATTTACCAAAAAAAATATGATTATGATAGGTTCAAGAGGACATCTAGCATTATTACTACTAGTAAATAAAATCGCTCTTCAACGAGTAGAACCGCGAGTAACAGCTTGTTAATTTTAATTAAAATTATTTTTAACATATTATAAGTATATAGAATTAAATAAATTATAATATTCTTCGATCTCATGCTTAAATAAATATAGTTTTTGGCAAAATATATACAGAAAATACGTTTCTCTGCCAAGAGGTTTTGGTTTTGTTCGTTCCTATTTCTAAAAATAGAGAAATGTTCCACTTTGAAGTCATTTAGTGTATCGTATAAGAAATAAACTTTACCACATTATAAAACTGTCATGACCTCATGACAATAATTTACATGATTTATAATAAATTTAAATGTTATTTACTCCTATTTTTTTTTAATTTGAAGAGCTTGTCATAAACTCGTGTTATAAAACATGACATAACTTAAATGTTTTAAAATAAATTTCAATTTAACATTACGTACTCCTGTGTTTTCTTATTTAATGTTTGATTTTTAAAATTGAGGATTTCTATCTGGATATGCCATTTATGCCAAAACAAAATAAGTAGAAGTGTCGCCTTCATTTCTTTTTATCATTGTTATTACTTACTTTTATCCCGTTTTTTTTTTTATTTTGTGGGTCCAAATTTAAAATTGTGGATTTATTATACAACATGACATGCCATCTATTCTAAATTCAAATTGGTGTACAATTATTCATTACTCCATTTTGTTTTATATTAAAATTGGATATTGCACCTATACTAAATTAATGTAGTCTTTTAAAATTTTTGGGTTCGATATTTGAAATTGGACATTTATATAAATAAATTTGCCTTCTATGCCAAATGAGTGTACTGTCACCGCCATTTTCTTTTATCAAAGTTACTAAACCCTTTTTTTAATTTGAACTTCTATATTTAAAATTGTGAATTTATATAAAAATTGGATATGCTATCTATACTAACTAAGTGTACAAGTGTCACCTCCATATAGTTTTTATCATTGTTAGCACTTGTTTACCGCGCTGTGCGCAGACCTTGAGATTCGGCAGCGGTCACTGGCCCGAGCTCGTCGCTCACGATATTATATTTTTTATCAACAACTTAGCTCAATATAGAAAATGTCTTACCATTTTTTTATATTCAAATATATTAGTATACTATTGTACTATATATATTTATTTTTGAGACTTACATAGTATTTTTTTTTAATTTTGTAACAAATATAAATTTTGATTATGTAATACTTTAATCATTAATATTATGCCATTAATAGTGAGGTATCACATGTGTAAACATTACACACACGTACATATATGTTATAATATATATGTGTGTACGTGTGTGTGTATGTTATTTGCGATTTTGGTGGCAATTCCAAGGACGACCGGGGCGGGTTCAGTAGCCACCTTCGACTGTGAATGACACCATTACGAACGTTGACCCCCTACATTTCCTGTGCGGCAAATAAAATATGAGTCGATAACTTAAACTGACTTAGCTACGAATTGAATATTCATGAGTAACTCATAGTATATATATATATATATATGTACTGAGTTATCTTAAAATATATGTAATATAGACTGTACTGTTGCTAAACTTACCTAACATTAGGGTTCTGTAATCTATTTTTTCTTAAAAAACTGTTATCTAATATTGTTATTATTTTTTTCAGGTAAGTTAAAGGCTGGCCGGGCTGGTTCAGTATTGGTGAGGTTTAGTTATGATGCACGTAATGTGTTCTCGTTAGCGCACAATGCACCAGGCTGCAGTGGAAGTCACTCACCCCGTTCTAACGGATCTCGCCCTGTACGAGCGATGGAACCGTCATACCCAAGACCTTACTAATGCAACTGATACACTACCAATGAATAAGACACCTCACACACTGCACCGTAACTATTTATATATAGCAATGAATAAAGCTGGTGAGACACTACCTACTAGCTATTGTTATATAACACATACATAGTCATTGGAGATATAAGGACCTTCACAAACTAATGTACCCTGATAATAAGGCCGCTTACACACTATCCTCCCTAACTATTGTTATATAGTACATAATTATGAGTAATATAAGGCCGTTTACACACTATTACTCCCGATTGTTAATATATAGTAATAATGAATAACATAAGGCCGACCACGCTGACCCACCCTGTCTTATTATATAGTACTAATGAGCCATATTAGGTCAGGTACACACTAATTTTCCCGTATCCAATATATATATAGCACCAGTGCATAAAATAAGGCTAGCTCACACTATCCTCCCTATTATTATTTAGTACATATAAATGAGTAATATAAGGCCGGTCACACACTATCCACCCTGACTAATGACTTATATAAGGGCGGTGACACACAATTAATATATTCGATACAAATAGCGTCTAGGTACACCGGATATTGAAACGTTAACGATGTCCGAGAACCCAGCTGTTAACTAAAATGGACCACAGAAATCATTTGACGCCATTGTTAAATGTATTTATAATGTAATAATAGACTCGAGGATAATGACAGTGCCATTTTTATTTAGACCTTGAGAAATATTGTTTCGAACGATTTTTGAACTAGCCGTTACTCGCGGTTCCACTTATGAATTTATTTATTAATAATATAATTAGAAGCAGCACTATTGCTAGATATCGTATAGCCTTATTCATGAACCTGTCAATTATAATCAGAAAGAAATTCCAAAATCCATGCTATTTCAAAGATTAACGCGTTTAAACATACAAACAAACTCTTCATCTTTATAATATTAGTTTACTATATATAAATAAATTAAGCTACTTAGGGATAATGTACCATTCTAATGGTAGAAATTGAAATCGGTTCAGTTGTCTTTATAGTTACAAACAAACGTACAAAATTGTTTTGTAATATTAGTAACAATTCGTTCGTAATCTATGTCGTTTGTTATAATGTAATATTTTGAAAATATTAAAAGATATCCCGCTGATATCATCATTAACTGAAGATATTGTCGAAGCAATAGAAATACGAAGCATATTGGAATAGGGTTACGAAGCAAAAGCTGGGAACGTTTGCAATACAAAGAGAAGCATAAAAAAGATATCTATAAAAACCCGCGTTTTTATCTAAAAAGGTTAATTTTTTTAAATCGCAAAACTAAAATAAATGTGCAAAAAAATCAAAAAAAGGTTTTACCTGTTTCATGAAATCCGAGATGAATTGAAAGGGTAGCTCGATTCGCGCAGTATTTTTATTAAAAAAATTGGTTTCTACAAAAATCGAAATCTATAGGAAGTGAGCTTAAGGGTTAAAAAATTTTACTTTTATTGTTCCTTTGACAGATGCTAGGTTCGATTTCTTCTCCATCTCTTAAGATAATTTAGGTCAGAGAGAATCATAAAAAATATTTAATACTATATAATACTTATACTTTTTTACTTTAATAACTTTTATTATATGTATATATATGTGTCTGTGAAGACGGGAGGATCGCGTCTGTATAACTTAAAAAGTGTAAAACAGATTTTAGTATGGTTTTCACTGATAGATAGTGTGAGTCTCGAGAAAGGTTCAATGTGTAGAATTTATTAAAGTATTATGAAATTAAATGAAACATAGCGACAATTAAATAGTTCGCAAATAATCTTGCCTACATAAATAAATAAAATATAAATTAAGAATAACCAAGTACAAAGAAATTGCTTTTCAATACAAAAAAAAATGATTATGATTTCCGAAATACGTAAGCAAAGCTGCAGGCAAAAGCTAGTGTATATAGTAGTATGTTAGAAATACATGGCATAAACCACAAAAGATAGAAGTAAATTACTTTTAAAACAAAAAAGTTCTTTTATTCTAAAACAAAAGTTTACTTTAATTGTTTCAAAAATCTTAGAATTCATGATTAACAATAATTTCTTTTTACAATGTTTGATTTTATGGTTTTCTATACAATAATTCTATGACCATTGTGGCATTGTGCATGAGCAGGTAGGTTCGTGGCTTTTATACATTAATAAATACCACGATATAATATTTGGTACATAATATTAATTGTATATATTTATCAATACACCGTTACACGCACTCGCGGAGTTGAGTGCACCGTTCGCGGTCGCCGACTCTACTTACTCCCCACCATAGACTTATATAACCAATTGTTAAATGGGTAACCCACCTTGTGGTATCGCCACGTGTACCACACGCGTACAAAACTCTTCCGGTATTTTTTAGCTTAAAAAAGCTTTGAACTTTCTGATAACAAAAGTTCTTCACGTTTCTCCGCCAGCTGGAACACGGAAGCAAACGATATTTATTATACATTGCCAAAATTTCAAACCACCAGAACAAAAACTGGCCATATGTTCTCAACTGTTGATTATAAAAATTATATAAATTATTTTGAGTTGAACGACTGGTTTATTGTTATTTTTTTTTATCCCCAAAAAATATTTTAAATGAACCATTTTATACTTTCCATCCTTTTAATAAAGATTAGTTTTGTTTAAAACTTGAAGATTAGTGCAAATAACTGATCTGATCCTACGCAAATTAGTATGAATTATGATAGTTTGGTGAACCGTAGATTTTAATCAAACGCAACTGTTTCTAATAGCAAGGTACTTATAAAGATACATTAATTTTATTGTCTAAATATTTTTTCTATACATTTATTTCTTTAGAAACGGTGTATAATGAAATGAAAGTCACTTCATAGTTACATATTACTTTCTCCGCAAATAACTCAAAGTTTAAAAATATAAATAATTTAAAATGTCGTTATTATTTTTCTAAATATTGAGCGAGTAATAAATAATAAATTTAAACATAATAGTAATATATATTCATTTATGTGATTAGAATAGGTGTTTTAAATAAAGTCAAGGATCATTCGCGTCGCAAACAACCACGGGGTCAGTAGACTGGCGCTCAACCGCCGAAATTATCGCGATGATACACGAGCCGTGCGGCCAACGAACGCACCAAGGCCATGTTGGCCACGATAGCATAAACTTAATATAAATTCGTACCAATATGGCCAATCATGACCAACATCATTCAGGAAATATGGTCTGTTTGAATTAATTTACAAAAATTCTGGACTTCACTTCTAACATACAAACTTTTCCTGTTTATTAGATTCTAAGAATAATGAGATAGGGTGAGGTTTGGAAGGGGTTTGCGGAAGTGAGGCGCGGGGCCCGGGCTGAGGGGCGTCAGGTGGCGTCAACGCGCGGCCGTGAACTTTCTTCGGACACGTTTTCAGGATCGAATGCTGCGCAATATTACGCCCAGGCTCCTGTAACATTGTCTCCCTCACCTCCCTCACCTCATCGCCCACTAGTTCATTTAATATCTATCCACTAACTCTTTGGTATTTTCGTTATCCATTAGGTGTCTTAGTAATAAATCTGATATGATTGAATGATGCTCTGTCAACGATGATAAAAAGTTTTGAATACATTTACGCATATGTCGAAGTAAAGAGGTATTATACAAATTATTTACCAAATGTACTGGCAAAAAATATTCTTATAAAACAAATTTTTAAACAATTACGCACTACTTTAATAGGGTTACTATGAGTAGCTTATATTATTTATAATTCCATAATAAATTCTTTAAAATGTATTTAGTTCAATTTGAAATGTATTTATGTTCTCTATACATTTACAAACGAAACGCTGTTGTCAAAAAATCAGGCCATATCTGTATAATTCACGAAAAGAATCGAAATCATTTGAAATACGTGTAAATAACACAATGAAAACAACACGTTTTAAATTAAAACATTTAAAACAAATAAAAATAAATGTAAATACAAAGCGATCATTTGTTATTATCTATTAATGAGGCTAAGTAAATGTAACAGTAGGAAACGAATACACAAACTTCCTCATTCTCGCTGTGTAATGCAACGTAACTCACACAGCGCCAACGCGTTATACAACAGCGTGCATCTACAGCCATTAGCGCGCATGCGCGTACCGCTCTGATTACTGACGTTCATCATTTAAATATAGACATATTTTTTAGATTGTTCTAGTAATCTTACCCTCGTTAATGTGTAATGTCTATCTTTTACCGCCGTCCTCTATCAGAGCAGGAAGTCTCGTATAAATATCAAGGTGAGGACAGTAACAACAATGTATAGAGAAAGGGATTGCTATTTTCAATTATTTATATTCTGGAAACTTCCGTAAAGCGAAACTTCGAATAACATAATTTTGTCTTACTTGAAATGATTTAACATATTCTTGCCAAGGGTAAGGATTAAGCTGTCTTAGTTTATTTTACATACATATTATATATATCGAGTTATATATTTAGAAGACAATTCAACAATAAACTATACTAACGTTTCCTTATAATGATTTCGTTGACATTGCGGTTAATTTCGTACTATTTGACATTGACACGTAGTCATGAGGAAATACATGCAATACATAAAATAATAAAAATATATAAAAAAATAATTAGAAGATTATGGTTTATTTTATATATTTTGATAAATCATACTAAAACCTATTTCGATATCCAATGTAACTACACTATTTGACCCTAATAAATTTTAGATAAAAACTAGATGACCTGTTGGTGGGCCCTCTCCTAGACTATTTAGTTAGTCTAGGGACCCCTCTAGCAATCGTTTACACAATACAATTTTACCCTAAGTGATCTAGTGCTCAGTAAATTGTATAAAGAAATAACTGCTTAAGAATCAGGAAATAAATCAACTTAATTGTTGCAATTATATGTGTTTCCTCTCTGAATACGATTAGTCTTGTTAAAGATATTTCATCTCTGACTATTTATATTCATATAGATGTTAATTCATTTAAATAAAGAATGATCAAATCATACACAAGGAAAGAAGTCCAACCTGCGACACCTGGAAAGCGTCATATCCCGACTCGTCTTAGAATTCGTCTCTGAAGCCGTCGGTTCGAATCCAGCCCGTCTGGATTGACCTATTATAAATTTGTTTAAAATTTAAATATGCTTATCATGGCTATTCATGTTTATAGAAATTTCAAATATAAAACTGCTCATGTGAATATGGCTTATAAAATTGTTAGTGCATCTATAGATATGTAGTAGGATTTGTAGGCCCCGGGGGCCCCAGTGACAGCCGCTCACATAATTGAGCGCACCCGACGACCTTGGCCTTGGCACGGGTTGCCGAATCCGAGGCCGGTACGATTGAGCGCGTCCGGATCACACGGCCTGTATGTCATTTTGTTTATTCTATTTAATTTATAATAAATATTAAATAAAATTAATAGAAATAATAAAAATTTGAAATCTATTCTTTAACTTTAAAATGTTATCTTGTACAAACAACATACAAAGTTTAGTTTTTCATCACATTTAAATAAACCAATATTTTTAAAGATTCATAAAATCTCAATGTTACATTTAAAACGCTTCCTTTGTTCCAAAAAACATTGCAAAATGTTATCTGTAAGTACATGCCTGATAAAACAACCAAGTTTAGCTGCGCAGTGTCATCATCAGCACTCCACCGCGGGCTATTGACTCGAACTGACCTCGAACTGCTTCGGAAAAACTCGTCAATACTCGGCGATTGTCGCCACTGCCAAATACTGCACAATGTTAAAACAATTCGAATTCTTGTTTCACAGTGTTAATTTACAATATCCCATATTACGTTTAATATATTCTGTTATTATTTGATATAGTAATACTATAATCATGTATATAATCCATAACAACATTGGAGAAGTTATAACCGGGACGCATCGGATAACCATGTATCAGCAAGGCCTTGACCGAGGCTCGAACATTCGGTACACTAACAATACGTACCACGTGATTTCTTAGAATTTTTCTTCGTCCGTAACTGACATCCTCCAATTACAGCGCGTCTTTATTTTTTGCAATTTGCGCGGCAATTTGTAAAAACAAAATGGAGGTTGTATTCTTTTAGATTTATGTGAATCTGTTATAGATATATCTGTTATAGCTTTCTTTCTGAATATGTTATATCTTATAATTTAATTTATTTCCTAATTAAATAAAAAATACGTGTTGATTTTTATTATCTAAAATAGTTGTCCGTCCATTGTGAGCTGGCCCTCGCCCCATTGTCCTAACGTCCTTGGACCAGAACTCTTGAAGGTTACCCGGTTATTTATCAAAGTTTATTTGTGCGTCGTTATAAAAAGGCGAACAGTAACAAATGAGTAACAGCTTTTTTTAATTATGACGCCATTTTGCAACTTGACTCTCGTCGCCTTCTACTTATTACGTAAATGAATTTATAAACAATAATAATTGTAAAGTAAATGTTACATAACTTTATTAAAACAAATTTATATAAAATATTTAAACCATACGTTCGAGTAATAGATAATGTATATTGCTTATATATTTTTTTGTAATAGTAGAAGCTGCCATTTTTTAATCCGGAATTAGAAAAAATGGATACCATATATTGCAAAAAAATTAAATATATGAAAAAACGTTCGATCTATGAAATCGGCTGGTCTGAACAATGCAACTCATACATGTGGCTACCGACTGACACCAGGTTGACTTTTCAGATACAAATTCTACATGCTAACATCTATTTTATGCCAAAGCAATAGAGTCTATTATCCCATAATACGTTTTCTCTGTAACATTTACTATGTAATTTGATATTCGAATCCCGATATTAAAAAGTGAGGGCAACGGAAGGAAGTGGAAAAAATTGGGCACCCATTCACTTTCACGCACTTATTAGTGCACATGGCATTGTGATACTGTTTGTATTGATATTACGAATATATTGCAATATTATATATTATTATGACGTCATTGAATATTAAAATAGTACTCAAACTTCAGCGTATGAAAGAAAAATATATTATTAGTATTAAAAATGTAAATCATATTATAGATATAATTTTATATAACTCTTATCATATTAAAAATATTTTTTGCATTTATACTAGAAAATGTGCTAGAAAAAAGGGTTATACTTTTTTTGGAGATCAGTAAAAAATGCTTCCCTTGCACAATTCATCCGACACGTGGGAGGATATTTGCGAAACCCTTAAAAACCCCTTTTGTCAAAGGGAAAGTATTGAAGCGAAATAATTCACACAAAAAATGAAAATAAAAGATCTATACATTTTTCCATCAGATCTCGCCGCTTTCATTTTACTTCATATATTGTTATAACGATTCATTTAAATATATAATTTAGTTCTTTGGTTTGGTTACATTTAATGTAATATATACTTTATTTACTTGAATATAGAGCGCGACGGCTGTTTTGAACACGTTTTGAGTTTAGCAGAGCGCCTGCGCGGGTGTTGGCCTTGACCGGCCTGCGCCAAAATTTCCAGGTCGTTCACCCGAGCTGACGCCCACCGCCACTCGTCTTTATCTCACGTAAATAAATTTGACTGTACTGCAATAAGTACTCTATTATACAGTAATAGTGTTGAAGTTTCTTTAACTTGATACCGCGACGATGTTATATAAAATTAAATCATTTATGTACCTATCGTTATAGAAACTTGTTTATCAATAAGTCGATACATGTTCTTTATTATTTTGGCAAGTTGGCACCTATTTACTTTTATTGTATATTAATATTTATTAGGGGAATTATGTCAAATAAAAAAAATATTGTGTATTTTTTTGTTTTTCATAAGTACATAATATTAAATATATAGGGTTCTGATGGGATATGACAACACCATAGGCTAGCTGGCGCTTCGATAATATACGAGGCTTGACTAACATATAATTAAATAGAGACATTGTTATAAATATAAATAAACATGAGTTATCAAATTGTGTCCATCGGATGTAGTCATGATTTAGTAGAATCTTTTGTTATTGTTGTAAGTTTAGGGGTTCCCGGAAACAAGGTTGGTGCTAGGCCAGGAGGCCGAGACGGCAGCGGGTCAGCCCGTCACGCGGCGACCTACACACCACTCGCCATACATTAGCTTGATTTCGTGTTCAAGTTCACTCGCGTTCCATCACCAAAAATATTTTAGTAGTGTGACGCAACCGCCACGGCTGCAGCTGTGTCCCGCTCGAACGCTCGGACCGAGCTATCAGTCTGCTCCGCTCTAGCGCGACCTTGGCCGCGGAGCGCCCGCAAGGTTCAGGTCTTCGAACTCAGCGCGCGGAGCGAGCAGCGGGGTGCGGGGCATAGGATCCTCCAATAGCACGCCTCGCACGTCTGCGCGCGCTCGCGATTGGTTCGTCAACAACGCGGCAATGACCTCGGAGACCGGAGTTCGAAGCGCGCCGAGGTTCGCTTCGAAATACAGACTGTCAGGCTTCGTAGGTCGTTAAAGACGAAATTCGTTTAACGGGCTTAGCTACGCAGTCGAAGCGATTGTATCGCACTGAGTGCTGATCATTTTGCAGACTTTCACTCTTAAGGGGAGACTGGCGCGTTTACGAACAGCAGTGCGCTCGGTGTAAGTTCAGTTCGTCATTCGAGCTCGAGTGAGACGCACGCGGCGCGTGCAGCGCTTATTAGCAAGACGAGTGACATTCATTCCCGCGACGTGCATTAGTTTATGAACTCTTGTCCTATATATTGTGTCCTGGACATAAGTTATATGAGCCTAGGCTCAAATGTGGCTAACGTGTAGTGTATTGTGAAAGAAGACTCCTAAATATTATTGTTGTTTAGTTTTAATCATATGACTATTAGTGATGTCTCCGGATAGCAGTTACGGACGCTATGATGCGTCAACACCATCCGATTCCATGATGAGTTCGTCTCATAAGGAACGGGAGCCGGAGCTGAATATAGGTAGGAGCTGTCATGAAAAAAAATCTTACCCTAATCTCCAAATAAGATTTCTAAGAAGTATTTAAACACATCAGTTGTAGTAAGCTGTCGTTTGTGTCTGTTTCCTAGTTAGCTAGATTTCATAATGTTTATATAATTAGCAGGTACATGCAGGTAACATGGCCTTGTGGATTCATCGACTAAAATAAAAAGAAACTTGATATCTACGTGACTATTTACTATCTTTCTATAAGTTTTGATAGACGTCCATTATTTTTGCAATTTTTTTAAATGTTACGTAAATACGAAGTTATAAAAATAAAAAAAAATAAAAGTATTTCATTAGAATATTGTGTTATTCTAATATATAATAAGTGCAAGAGATATCTAAAAAACCTGTTAAATATTCAATTATCTATACACAGCCAAGGTCTGTAAATTTGACATTAGTTTTATTCTAAATCTTCCCGCGTATTGGATATCATAAACGTATTTTATTTCAAACTATTTTTATTTTATTTTAATAGTTACACAAAGGTTAGTAAAATTAATGATCATTTGGGTATATTTTTAAAGTCACAAAGGATGTTGATAAATAGTTTCAGTTAAAAACGAAAGGGTAAAAACCAAGCGTAGCGCTGAACTAAACTTGATGGATCGCTTGGCAAAAAACAATTAAAATTTCATTGTTCAAAATATGTACACTTGAAAAATAATAATGCCAATTCGCCCCTGCGCAAATCGATGGGGTTCGATATATAATTGTTTGATTCCTAATGATGTTATAGAGTCAGTTAACAATGAGTTAACCGTCTCTGAGAAATTGTAATACACCGTGAAATTATATTTAATGATATATAAAAAATAACATGTAAGTAGAGTTCAATGTAACATCAGTTTCCGCTTTAACAAACTACTTTTACTTTACTCTTGCGTCTTGTTTCTCGATCTCTCTTTTTTTTTATTATCCACCATTATATTAATTACAATTAAATATACACTTAAAACAATTATTAAGTCTTGATATATTTCTAAAAAAATTACGAAAATCTAATAAAAACGTGCAAAAATAATAAAATTGACGACATTGTAGAACAAACGTGTGTTCGTATAGGAAGTACGTACGTGATAGTCTTTGATCTAATTCAGTCGCCATGACACAGTTCTGCTAGAGACAGCTCCATTACGTGAAGCTAACACTTTCTCACTTTCTTTTATAATTGACATAACCAAGCTCTCACACACGGCTCAGAAAAACACTGGTTGCATCACTGAGAGAAATGAATGCACGCTTACGCTTCGATGCATTGCGTTTGATGCGGCTTTCTATACTGTTGCTATAGTACAATAGCAGTGTATGCAGTATAAGAGATATTACTCTTGGATATATTGCATTTCAAACCACTTCTACTCTGTTAACTATAGCAACTGTACTAAAAACATCAATATAGAAGTATGGCACTATAGCAGAGTTTACGCTTGGATGTATTACATTTGATACAATCGCTTTCTATACTATTACTATAGCTCTATATCTTTATATCATTATAGCACTATATCAGTAAAACTAGAAATAGTTCCAAATACCACTGAACATTAGTTGCTACTAAAAAAGAAAGTAACACCATAGAAAGCGATTGCGCCGAACAACGACCCGAGGCGAGTGGTTGACGCCAGAAATAGAAAGTTAGCTCCTAAAGACCGGAGCGCTCCCTTAACAAATAAACAGACAGTAAAGAAAGTGAGAGCAGTCGGGGGCGAAGAACCTGTTCCCGCTTGGAATCCCTCGAGTGACGTCACATGTCCTCACTTTGGTGCTATCTATTATTAAATTAATATATTACTAATTGGATTGACAATTACCATCACTAACGTTTATTACATTCAATTAATGATAAAATCTAAGGACAGGTTAATAATATTAGTTGAGAGGTCATTGACTTCCCTCAAGTGCAGTGAGGAGACTTATCGCTTTCTAAAATAACTATTCAGTGTCACCAACACGCAACATGGCGCTTGCGTCACGAACAGAGTTACGTAACGAAATATTTAAAGTAATTTTACATAAACAACACTAATTAGATCAAACAACATTTATATAATACCCGAAATACAGTTCTTTTTAAGAAAAAAAAACTGAAATATTCTTTTTGTCAAATGTGTACTGTGATTTTTAATATTTTTTTGTTAAGTTCGTAATAAATAAGTCAGTCCATATGCAACAGCTCGCATAGGGATATATTTGAACTCATTAATCGCTTTAAGCGCTTCAAGAATTTGATTTAATTTTTCAAATTTGTTCCAGAATTCGATGGAACCACCGTGCTGTGCCGCGTGTGCGGTGATAAGGCCAGTGGGTTCCACTATGGCGTGCATTCCTGTGAGGGTTGCAAGGTAATTAATAATTAATTATATTTTAATATTCCAGCATATTCACTAAAACCGAATGCACCATTCACTAGACAACCACCGTTAATTAAGTTACATCTACGCGTCATATACGTTATATTACATATTTATAATACGTCAGTTCACGCAAAGCATTATGTATATTGATAGTAATGTAATTAAAATTTTATTTTTTGGGTAGTAGAATCATAAAAAATATATTTTTGATGTTAATAGTTTAAATTTAAAAATCGTACTATAATATAACATTAAGACTTAAGTTATATACTGCAATATTTATTATAAAAAAAGCTAAAAAAGAATTCCGTGGTTCACAACAGTCCAGTGTGGGTTCGAACCTAGTCTTTCCACAATATAAGCAATACCACTAACCATTAGACCAATATATTTCTATAGAAGCTCAAAGCAGCTGTTTACGTCAAAACCGTTTAATACATTATAAATCAGATAGTTATTTATATACAAGTGGAAGTGTTTCAATGTCCTAGAGTTTGAAGCAAGGTCGCGATACAAGGAAGACAATCTCTATAGAGATAACAAAGCTCGACCCTGATATTTTTGATACACATTCAATTCCTTCTTATCCCTCATTTAATATATTATTGTGGTCAGGTTTTTTGGGGTCTCAAGGTACCTGCTTGTTCGGTCAGACCCCTGTTTTATTTTTGTTGATACCTGCTAGCGACAATCACACGGGAACCCGCCGTTTTAAATGTATCTGTTTCTTTGTATTATTTAAGGGGTCGAGGTCATTATTGAAAGGTTACCCTTTTAAGACTGATTCAATGATTTTATTATCTTTGTTAAGTATATAACAATTTGGCAAAATTTGGTTTAATAATTTGAACCTCTTTCGTTCAGACGCCCGCATGTATTCTTTCCTGCTTGAGATTTTAATGTCTGATAAAAACTTCCTCTATTAGTAACAAAAATGTACTTTCTATACTATAGACATATCTCATGGTCTTTTCATAATGCACTGACCGTACATTTGAGAATCAATTTTGATTGGTTAAAGGTTAAGCAAAGAGGAAGACGAGGGTAGACAAGTGTATAACCAGTTTATGTAACGAGTCTCGACCGACCTCTAAGGACACGCTTTGTCCCGGGCAAAGTAGCGAAGGCAGGTCTGAGAGCATAAATAAAAATAAAAGAAAGTTGTTATTGTTAGTTTTATATCTATTATAAATAATTTTTTGAAAATCTTTTCACACTACACCAGAAATAATTTATTTGTATTAATTATTATTGAAAAATCTTTAAAATTAATATTGTTTATACTTTTACAAAACATATTCGTTTTGTAATGTAAATGTCGCGACACGCATAATAATAATAAAAAATATAAATACACTGCCAACACTAATGCCAACTAGCGGCACAAATGCGAAACTGAAATAAAAGTTTGGCTATCCGCCGCGAGATGGCGCTGTAACTTTAGAACGACTTAGATGCGAATAAAAGTTTGAATGAATGGTTCTTACAATCTACTACGACGGCGCGTGTCCGTACGCACTGTAATGTCATTGAACCCGTGTTTTTTTTTGTTACGTTTTATAAATAACAATTTCAGCATAACACTGAAATTGCTTTGAGCGTAACAGTATTTAATTATTATTTATTTCATAGTCTTTATTTTAAATGCTGTGACGAATTAATAATTATTTCTAAGAATGTTATTTTCGAATACTTCAGACTATTGTGAATTTGTAATATAAATATTGCAAGATATTCAAATTTCACTCGATTTGTTACATATAATAATGAATTTAAATATTTTACATACATATCCTTTTTGTATGGATTCGTTTAAATGTCTGTTTCAAAACATCAAATAACGTTTAACAAAACACCTCATATGTTCTTTATTCTGTCTGTTTATTGTTAAGCAAATCACTAGAAGGTCTGTTTGCTAGTTCTTTGTTCTGATACTCCATCACGTTGTAGGTTGCTTATTTTTTCGGCACCGTTCTCCGGTCGTAGACCCCGCGCTCCACAGCCTCCTTGCGTTGATTTTACGGTCAACGAATGTACGCAACGTGAACGTAACCCACATTATTTTTGAACTGTCAGCTTTAAAGTTCGTTGATCTCAAGAATCCAATTAAATAACATCCCACGAATTCATTTCAAAAATGTTTACAAAAAATACCTCAATAATTTAGTTATACTTTGATTAATCATATAAAATATTTTCTTTAAATTAAAAGTACCTTTATATTTATGTTATAGAAATTTCGACAACGCAAATTTGTGATATACATTTTGCACTACTTTATATATGTTATAGAAATTTCGAGAACACAAAACCCAAATATTATAACAATATACAGGTATATGAAAATGTAATTCCCGAAAACATTAATAGAATATAGATTAGTTATGTGACCGGGAAAGGAGTGAGTGGTGAGTCACTTTATCAAAACATCAGCTCGGGGACAGTTAGTTGAGGCGAGCTGAGTTCCTCGGAACAGAAAAGATGCGTCAGCGTGTTTTCGTTAAGCGCTAGCTGTCATTGTCCGCCTTCTGGAACCGTTACCTACCTCTTATGTGACAACGGACGAGGTGGATTGAACATTTAAAACTTTACAATTTTAACAAATGACTTTATTAATTTAAAGTAATATAAAAATATTTTATTATTTAAAAGTAAGTGAATTTAATATTTAAATTTAATTCACGTCGTGAGTACATGCTTAGACCTCATGAATAAGAACCCCGAATGGGTTTGAAACTAATCGGGAAAATTTTCATAGTAATTATATGAGTACAGCCGGATAATTATAAATAATATTAATAGATCACGAAACAATTGATATTACCAAATTAAATAAATAATATATAATAATTTAAAACTTATTCAGAATAAAGCTGTGTCAGAGAATTTGTGATCTAGTCTCATCTCGTTTTAGTATCGTAGGATGTCGAAAAATCTAGATAGAAGGTGACCTACTTAGCATTTGATGAAATAATTAATAATTAGTATGCTGTCCTTGTCTCATGTGTAACAGTTTGAGTATTACTTAAGAAACTATATACTTATTACATACTAATCAACTAATAAATTTTACAAAACATAAAGACAGTATTAACTTTTGTATATTTAATTCAAAAACAAAATCGTTTTTAAGAAAAACCTCAAGTATTAAAAAAATTAAATGTCGCCATTTAAACAATAATTTAGAGTAGAATTAATTTTAATATATATATTAGTTAATGACGAGTTACTATCTGTGTCACCGTGTTATTTGTTTAGAGTTCATTGACATCTAAATGTATTAATACTCTATTATCAAAATATCATTATGTGTATGGGTTATGATATATTTTTTGTTAGTAAATTGAGAGTTAAATAGCTTGGTTTTTTTATTTATTAGTATATATATATATTTTCATATTCTATTCTATTTGATGGTGTTACTCTACTTCTATATTATTTTTTATGCATAGCTCTAGTATTCATACTGCATTAGAGGCAAACGTTCAGAAGGTTTTGTTTTCGCGTCAGCGGGTCGTCGACCGCTTGGCCGGTCAGTGCCTTGCGACCAATTATGGGCCACTCGCACAGCGCACAATGGATCGATGCCAGCGCGAAATTGGGCCAGCGACCCGAACCTCTCCGCCCGCACCTCTTCATACACTGACGTACCGAGCAGCCTCTGCTTTAACTATCTCTATAATGACTACGAAAATGACAAAAATATTATCAAATATATTAGTAATCAATTATTCAGGTCAATAGCGATTCCAATTGTAGTTGTTCTAATTTCACGGGAAACGATAATAAATTCAGGGTTTTGTGTTCAATAGCTAGGCGATATAGTAATTAAATGGGATCGTTGCACCCCCAAGCGGCGGGAGCGCGCGCGCATTGAGGTAGGCCGTGACGCATAGCTGACGTCACCGGGCAGAATGCCGGTCGTCGCCCCGAGCTGCCCGTGTCCTAGCTCCCGGGCGAGAAACGCGAGGGGGCTAGGGTAGGGCGGGGGGGGGGGGTAGCAAGCACGGCTGTTGTGCAATCGAGCGGTCGTCGACCCGGGGTGAACGACCTCTCGCCGCGACGCCCGCCGGGATGCGCCCGGCCTATATCCGGCGCACCGGTGCAGTGGCAGCGGCGCATTCTAGAGCGGCGTGGACCGTTAGGAGCACGCGAGGGCCGCCGCGGGGCGCGGGGGCCGGGGGCCGGGGCACTCTCACTTTCTCGGTTGGGTCGGCGGCCGGCAAGTAGGTCGCGCGGGTAACTGTGCGCCGAGCGCCGCAGCGCCCGCACAGTCCGCCGTCGACCAGCACGAGGGACGGTGCAGCGCGCCTCTCGCAAACCGCAGCCAAGACACGAGTGCGACAGTCGACGCTCGAGTAGGACGTGACGGTGCCTGTGTCGTTTGTCTAGTGTGGTGTAGTCGTCTAGTGAATGGTGCTCGACATGGCGTGCGGCGCAGAGTTGCGCGAGCGGCATTCGGTGTTAGTGAGCATGCTGGAGACGCGCCGAGAGTCCAGGGACTCCGGCTGCTCTAGCGACGAAAGCTCCGAGCCCGAGCGTGACTCTAACTGTAGCTGTGATCCTCAGGGCTTCTTCCGTCGCTCCATACAACAGAAGATCCAATATAGGCCCTGCACCAAGAACCAGCAGTGCTCCATCTTAAGAATAAACAGAAATCGTTGCCAGTACTGCCGGTTGAAAAAATGCATCGCCGTTGGAATGAGCAGAGATGGTGAGTTATATTTTTTATTGTAACAACAAAAGCGCATATAATATGTCACATGTAAAAATGATTACTAAAAGTGAAAAATGTATAAAATTTAATTGAAATTATATTGTATGCGCTTTTGTGTATGTAAATTATAAAATGTAAAAATCTCGAGAATTGATATAAAATCTCAATATAAAGTAACGTCTCGTTCGCTCAGTGTTCAAAAGTTACTGTCACACTTCATATACGCAATGTTCGAAGTAAGGTCGATCGCGCAATCTCTGCAAGTCAGTCGTTAGGCGCCAAGTAGGACGAGGCACGAGAGGTGCGCGAGCCCGAGGCCCGAGCGCGATTGTTTCTCCGATGAGATCCTATTTCGCGGAGCGCGGGGAGAGGACGGAGGACGTACGCGGTGTGGGAGGTCGGTTATGCAAGCGCGGGTGAGCGCACGCTAAGCGGGTCGACGGCCGACGCTCGCTTGTCTCTCCGCTCCGCTCGTTGCGACACCCGCTTACGCTCGCCGCTTTGAATATACCCGGTGAAAGCGGAGAAAGGTTCATTTCGTAATCGCAAAAGTGAAATTTATGTTTTCACTTTCGTAATGCGAGGTCAACGACCTCTAGTTTCTCCAGATGCATCATTAACGTAACCGATCTAGAATTCATTACCTACTACCATACAGGGATACACCTCTATGTAAACAAATAGCATAATGACATATTACTTAGTAGTGATGCAACCCTCATTCATTACACTGAATTTATTAAGTTTTAATGATTGATGTTTTATGATATAATATTATTCTCTTTGGAAACAATTTAACATAATTTAAAATCAACCTTCAACCATTTACAAATGAAGAAATTTTTTTTAATTTTTTTTTATGACAACTTTTATTATTAATAAATTTCAACGTTGATTTTTGAGAACATCATTCTATCCTTTTCTCTTTAACAGTACTTTACTACTATTAGAACCTGTTCTGTAGTCACCGTAGTTCAGCCACTCGTCAGTAGATGGCGTTACGTATCTCGCCGCGGAGTGTTGATGAACGGTCTGCTAGTATTAGTATGAGTAGTTTACAATTACCTATTATATAAATTTTCATTCAATACCTTACTGTACTTATTTAATTATAGTACTTTAAGAAATAAAGAGTTATAACTGGGACTTAAGCTTTTCGAATAATCTATAAGGAAGGTAAATTAATAAAACAATACGTCATATTCTTTAACATTGAAACATTTTTGTAATATTTGAAATAAAAAAAGAATGTTGTTTTGTTGTATATATAATAAGGAATAAAATATCAATTATAATTTAACAACGTAATATAAAATAATATAAAAAAAAAATATTTTTGTATTCGAAATAAATCATTTGCATATTAATTAATTACAAAAAAAAATGTAAAAATACAAGTGTTAAGGTTATTTGGCGGGTAGCTAGTATCGCGGGATTGTGAAGTCCGCAGGAGGGCGCGGGATCAGGGGCCTGCGCGGAGTTTATTGACGGCGCCCCCCCGCGCCCCTCCCTCCTCAAGTTCAAGGTTGGAGCGGCGCGCGCAACGCAGTGCGAGGGAGTCCGGCCCGCGCATCGGTCGTCAGCCCTCTTACTATCGCTATGACAGTGCGTCGCATCGCAGTCCGCCACGAGAACTCGAGGCTTGCTCACACTGGTCGCTCCGCTGTAAATCGCTGACTAGCTGACTATAACGCAACAACAATCGGATTACAGTGCTTGTGCTTTGAATATTTTCGTGATATGTGACACTTGATTTTAATAAGTTATCAATTAGTTACCAATTTTATTTATTAGTGGCCCTTGGCTGTGAATTAACTAGTTATTAGTGAATAAACAATTATAATGGTATCAGACATGGGTGAAGATTTACCAATACTTAAAGGAATCTTAAATGGAGTCGTGAAATATCATAATGCTCGTACGTATTATTTTTATTGTTTCGACTTATCTTTTTTTTTAAAAAGTGGAATTAATATGCATTTATAGACATTAAACCAAAAATTCGGAATTATTTGCATTCACTATTTGACTTGTAATTTTAATTTTTAATATTATGTGTTGGATAGCCACCGTAGTAGTGTCAACTGTAATACAACTTTCCAACTTTAACGAAATGTTTTTGTTGAATATAAATTTGTTATTGAAAATTTTTTAACTCGTTTTTTATTAAACTATTATGTACTTAAAATAATATTTATTATTTTACTATGAAGTGTCACATATTTTACAACGAAGAAAATAACAAATAGACATCCTTTTAAAAAATATATATTTTATTAAATAATGTGATATAAAACAATACCTTTTACAGTCTGTATGTCTTAAGTACGTACTATTTGAATTTTCAAAATAGTCATCATACAATGCGATGTATTCAAACAAAGTTAAAAACTTATTTGAATAAAAAGGTTAAAGTATAACAAAAGATAATTTGCATCAGCGATCGCGAACAATAGGTCATGCATCTGGCGCGGCATACTTAGCGCAGGGAAAGTCGGGAGAAATGGCGAGAGGGCCCTCTCCGCTTTCGTTTTCAATCGTGCGCAGAGCGAACACTTTCACCGGGCGCGCGCGCACGAAGGCCATAAGCGGCTTCGAACGCCCCCGACGCATAATACCTTTCGATCCGCGCCGTGCCTAGCCCGAGAAAGTTGTAACACTTTTTAGCATGACCTCGCAGTTCGCGCATTGTCATTCGTTCATTCAAACTAGTTCACCAAATCGCAATGCGTTTAATGAGCCCCGTATTTTTACAACGGCGAGGGTCGGCTATCGCGACGGGCGTTGAACTTTACCCCCTTTCGTCAGCTGCTCGTACACATGGCTCGCTAGGCACCCACATAAACGCGTATTGCCGACAGCTGCTCCCCAACTGTAAGCGTCTGCGTATCCCTATACCGCGACCTTGCCTAACAATCTCCTTGTTAACTGCACTTTAGTTCAGTTCGATTTTAATTCATACATTTGTTAACGATTGTTTTCTTTTGTTACAGCCGTTCGATTTGGTCGTGTTCCGAAACGCGAAAAAGCGCGTATTTTAGCGGCGATGCAACAGTCGTCATCGTCTCGTGCCCAGGAGCAGGCGGCAGCTGCGGAGCTGGATGACGCTCCTCGGTTGTTGGCGCGCGTGGTGCGAGCGCACCTCGACACCTGCGAGTTCACCAGAGACCGCGTGGCCTCCATGCGGGCACGCGCCAGAGATTGTCCCACCTACTCCCAACCTACTTTGGTGAGTATTTTTTTACATTGGAATATATACTTGATAAAAGCTCATTAGCGATTATTATCTTTATTTGTCTTGTTATGTTTAAAATTATAACACGTCATTTTCTTTGTCGTAGGCTTGTCCGTTGAATCCGGCACCAGAATTGCAGTCTGAGAAAGAGTTTTCTCAGCGCTTTGCCCACGTGATCAGAGGTGTTATAGATTTCGCCGGCCTCATTCCTGGATTCCAGTTACTCACTCAAGACGACAAGTTCACCCTCCTGAAAAGTGGCCTCTTTGATGCCCTGTTTGTGAGACTTATTTGTATGTTTGATGCTCCGCTCAACAGTATAATATGTCTGAATGGACAACTCATGAAACGAGACTCCATTCAGAGTGGAGCAAATGCACGTTTTCTTGTCGACTCTACTTTTAAGTTTGCCGAGCGCATGAATTCTATGAATTTAACAGACGCCGAGATTGGCCTCTTCTGCGCCATAGTTCTAATTACTCCCGACCGACCGGGTCTTCGCAATATAGAATTAGTTGAGCGAATGCACGCCAGACTGAAGGGGTGCCTCCAGACCGTCGTCACACAAAATAGACCCGACAGACCTGGATTTCTTCGGGAGTTGATGGATACTCTACCAGATTTACGTACACTAAGTACTCTTCATACGGAAAAACTTGTCGTTTTCCGCACGGAACATAAGGAACTACTAAGACAACAGATGTGGGGAGACGAGGAAGGATGCTCCTGGGCCGACTCGGGTGCCGATGAATCGGCTCGCAGCCCGATCGGCTCCGTCTCCAGCAGTGAATCCGGTGAAGCTATCGGTGACTGCGGTACTCCTCTACTGGCCGCAACGCTAGCCGGCAGACGGCGGCTCGACTCCCGCGGGTCAGTGGACGAGGAGGCGCTCGGTGTAGCTCATTTAGCGCACAACGGACTCACGGTCACACCCGTGCGTCCTCCGCCCCGATACCGCAAACTGGACTCCCCTACCGACTCTGGGATCGAGTCCGGAAATGAGAAACACGAAAGAATCGTCGGGCCGGGCTCCGGGTGCTCGAGTCCCCGCTCGTCCCTGGAGGAGCACATGGAGGAGAGGCGGCCCGTACCCGCCGACGACATGCCCGTGCTCAAGCGAGTCCTGGAGGCGCCGCCCCTCTACGACACCCCGTCTCTAATGGACGAGGCCTACAAGCCTCACAAGAAGTTCCGCGCGATGCGTCGCGACACGGGCGAGGCGGAGGCGCGCGCGGTGCCGCTGACGCCGTCGCCGCAGCCCCCGGCGCTGTCCGCGCTCCCCCTCCCCCTCCCCCCGCACCCTCACCCCGCCAGCCCCGCGCACCCCGCGCACTCCCCTCGCCCACTGCGCACCTCGCTGTCGTCCACGCACTCCGTGCTGGCCAAGAGCTTGATGGAAGGCCCGCGGATGACGCCCGAGCAGCTGAAGCGCACGGACATCATCCAGCAGTACATGCGTCGCGGCGAGGCGGCGGCGGGCGCGGCGGAGTGCCCCCTGCGGGCGGGCGCGCTGCTGGCGTGCTACCGCGGGGCGTCCCCGGCGCCCGAGCCCGTGCTGGAGCTGCAGGTGGACGTGGCGGACGCGCCGCTCAACCTATCCAAGAAGTCGCCCTCCCCGCCGCGCTCCTTCATGCCGCGCATGCTGGAGGCGTGAGGCCGGCCCGCGGAGTCCCGCGTCTCCGCTGCCCCCCCCGACCTACTTTAAATCGATAAACTGTGTAGTAAATAATCGTTCGTAAATCGGTTAATATATAATGTGATAATTCGTGAGTGACGCGTGCGTGAGCGGCCGGTGCCGGACGAGGAGAGCGCAATAGACTGAAACATAATTTAAGACTATATAAGTATAATTTATAATGCAGTGCAGCGCCGGTCGCGGTGTGTTTGTGTGTGTATTGTATGTACGTATGTGAGCGTGCTCAGTCATTTGTTTGTTAATATAATGACAGGTTGTCGAATTAAAATAAAACAAACTTGTAAAAATTATATGTTGATTTTCTTTACTTTCCCTCTACACACAAAAATGATACAAAAATCAAGTAATGGATATAAATATGAAACTCAATAAGAACATGAATTAAAGTAACGACAAAATGTTGGATCAAATAAAAACAATGAAATAAATGAATAAAATTATATAAGGAACTTAACGACCACATAGTCTTATAAGACATTTGATTTAACTTAGATAAATAGAAAAAATTAAGTCAATGGCTCTCGAGGTAAATGGCCGACCTAGGCCTCTACTTGTCTTCCGCAACCGCGACCCTACAGTCCAATGATTTCCCTATTCCGCACATCACTTCCTCAATCACCGGATGTAAATTTTACCAGATTGTGTCATTGACTATCATTACCAAGGCTCTATGACACTGAGGAACTAATAAGTATACGAGTAGTACAGAGATTATGGACATCATCAAACAAATTGAGATAATCTATACTAATACTATAAATCGGAAGTTTTTTTTAAACGAGCTATTCTTAACTACCGGAAGGTGTCGAATAATTCTTTCTGATTATAACAGACAGGTTGATAAGTTACCAGAGGCTAACATTACACTACTGCTCTAGTCATCTGAATAATAGATAAAATGGTAAAACCACGAGCAACAGCCAGTATTGTTGTAAAGCGGAAAAGTTTGTTTAAACGCTAATCTTTGAAACTGCAAGATAGATTTTAATTTTTTTTCTAATTATGATGGACAGGTGACTAGGACTGCTGCTCTTGATATCCTGATAGTAAAGTAAACTTGTTAGTCCGCGATTGGTACAGCGAGTAATAGCTAGTAAAAGATAAAAATAACTGGCTTGCTCTTACCAAAAATATAATATTATTTATTGTAAAAGTTCATACATTTAACATAAATTAATTCAAAATATTCAGAAAGGGCAACAAAGTTTTCATTAATATTTGATAAGTATATTAAATAATTTACCACAAACTAATTCAAATTCATAACATGATGAACAAAAACCGTTTTTTTTTTGGAAAAAAATTATAAACCTAAGATTTTATTAAGATTTATAGAAGTTATTACAGTCAAAACACCTCTACCCCTAGTTTTAATAAGGGTTGAGTTTTTTTATAAGTGGCAATATTTTTTAAGAAATAGACTGAAAAAATATATTTTGCTTTTGGAAACAAGAGCTTTAATGAGTTGAAAAGCGATGGTTGTGTTTCATAATTTTTTAAAAGTAAGGTTTATGAGAAATATATTTTACTTTTTATTTTTAAAAATGAACTACTTCATTATTTTTTTTAATCTCTAAGGGAATGTCAGACGAAAGTTTGTTTTCTTGAAAATGTAAAACTTCGGGCTTAAGCTAATAAATGTCTAATAATTTAAGTTTTAAAATTGGCTAATGTATTTTATAAACAAAAACTTAGTAATAATTGTTGAATGACTTTAAAAATGTAATTAACTTTTAAAACAATGTTAATGAAGACGAAATGTCAAATTACATTAAGTTCTTACCAACAAAACGAGCTCACAATTATTAATAATTAAGATTAGTAAGAAAAAATCTAATGATGTAAGAATTAACATAGGGCACTAGTACATATATAACATAAAATTGCCGTATTTAAATATATATATATAGAGAAAACATTTTAGAAACTAGTGATTTTCATTATAATATGAGAAACAACTATATTTAGTTTTTTTTTTATAAAATACTAATAATAAATATCGAATAACAAATTCAACAAACATATTTCTTTATTTCCATTTTTAACAAGTTGTTTTAAACTTTGACCTATTTCAAATCTACTCAATTGTAAATATATCGCCCCAATTTTTGTGTTTAAACTTTTGTGATCCTTTTATATATATCTTTACTCATGAAAATACTATTGAAATTATTTATATAAAATTAGCTGTATTCACGTAAATACTATCGACATAGTTCCGCGAACTGGTTCGATTCACGCCGCGATTCCGGTATGCTCCAAGCTCTGGATAGGACCCTGAAAGGGTTAGAAAATATTTGCAAATTCCAATAATAATTAAGTAAGTACAGCAAAATAATTATATATAACTAATCTATTACAAGTAAAATATAAAATACTGAAAGGACATAAGAATGATATTCTTCGAGCATAGAATAATATGATAGCGGCTATTGACCGGGAGTTGAGCGCATGTCCTCCGCGAGGGTGCAGCGGCGCAGTGCTCCCCGGCCGTGCACTTGACTCCTGCAGCCGGAGCATCGCCCGCACCTGCACCCCGCCCCCGCATCACACCCTCTCACCCTCGCCCCCCTACAGCCTCCACGCTGCCCACATAATCCTTGCAAAGGTCATCTTCTAATGTCATACAAATTTACGTCATATAGATTTTTTATTTGTAATTTTGATTTATTACTTGTTTTATATTGATAATTATATAGATGCGAAGGTTTTTAATGCTTCCTGAATGCAAATCTGTGTAAATTTTGTAATCTTTACAAAAAAAAACTCTGCGTAGGCCTTGTTGAAATGTGTTAACGGTAGAAAAATAATTTAAGTGCTTGAAATTTTGTATATAAATTTTAAATTTAAATGAATATAAAATGAAAAGATATGGAATACAGCACCGTATTTAAACGAATCGACGACTTAATAGGTTTGACTCCCGCAAATATTTATGAAATTTTAATTATTTTTTTTTATTTTTGTAACTAGTACTTAACTGCTGATAATTCCTGTCCATAGTTTAAAAATGATGCTCTTGGTTATTAGAGACCTTCAGGCGACGTACGGAAAGCCCCGAACGCCCGCGACCTTGTGGCGGAGGTCGCGCCCGGGCGGGGGCCGGGGGGCCTCACGCGGAACAGGAGAGCTTATTAACATTATTAAAATAATAGTCTGTTTGACTCGTGGAACCAGAAGCTATTACTCAATATGCTGTGGTTTCTGCTAGATACTTACAGCGTTTTGTATACTAACAAATAACTATAGAGAATTGTTTGTAAATCTCTGTTTTTAGTTTTATTTATGTGGTAATGTTTCATGGAATATGAAACCCATAAACATGTTTATTGTTTATTAAGTTCACATTTGAATATCACCGAAAACGGAAAATCCCTTTTTATTAATAAAAATTGATATTAGCAAGTTAAAGGTCATACTGGACGTCAGAATAAATATTATTGTAATTTGAACCTTTTACACTTAGCAATAAAAACAAATGTCTGCCCTTGCGAGCCACCGTCCATCCACCTGTTGGCTATTAAAGACTAATTCCTAACATGATAAATGGATTATCTTTCGTTCAAGGATATATCCATGATCTCTAATACTTGGAGGGATATTAAATTTTGCACGAGCTGGTAGGCGCAAACAGAAGCCGGGGGATGAGAGTTGTGTGGGCGGGGGTGACTGAAGTTGGGGGGTGAGGGGATTGCGGGGGGAGGGTGCGGGGTACGGGGCATGGGTGGTCGGCTCCAAGGTCGCAGAGTCACAGCCGGGCAAGGTCGCCATGCCCGCGCGTGCCCGCTCCAGCGCCCCCCACTCCCGTCCCTCACACCCGATAACACCCTAGATTTGCGTGGGAGGCGACCTTTATCCACGCTCCGGAGAAGTAATTGTATACATACTTAAATTCATATATATTTTAATTCTTTTTCATTCTTACGTAACTCACAAAACATGGTTATCGGTTACTGGCAAAGGTGTGAATAATCTCATTGTTCATGTCATTGAAGTACCTAAATAGAATGATAACTTCATTATAAAATATATTAAACATACTCATGTTTATTTAACAAATAGAACCATAATGTACACTTTATCATACTATTTCTAAGAAAATTACAAATAAATATAATATAGTGAAGAATATGATTGGACTATGAACAATTTTAATTATCTAATAATACTCATCAATTACTAAACACAAACATGACTTAATATCTGTCAACGTTAAAGTCAAAATTTCTTTTTTTTTCATAAAGGCAAAGATTGCAAGACAAAAATCTTTACATACCACATATATATTTAAAAATATATATTCATTAATGCTTCATTTTTGACGTGAATCAATTATTTGACAAAATCTAGTACGACAGACAACCTTCAATATAAACTAAAGTATAACCTTAACAATAAGCACAAGTTTTGTGTAATTATAATTTGCATTGCTCCTTATTACATATTGTAAATTTGTTAACAAATTATTTCATGGTCGACTAACAGATTTTTTTGAAATTTATTCCTTTTTTTTGTATACGATTACAAATTTTATATTTATTTTATTGGTTTTGCAAGTGTATTTATATCTTTATTATATATTTAAAAAATAAAATAAACATTTTAAGTTTAAATTGGAGAAAATTCTTCAACATTTAAATGGTTTGACTCGCTCTTGGTACACTCAAATAATTTCAAATGTGATTCTTCCACATACGCAGACAGAGTCGCAGGAAACAGATTGTAAAAATTAATTGATTAAAAAAAAGTATGCATCGTAACTGCAAACTATAAGCGCAATTGCATTACTAAAATATGCAACACTGGTAAGTGAACTCACTAAAGTTTAACTTTTTCTATATTAATATTATAAACTGAAACTTTATTTGTTTAAACGAGCTAATCTTCGATTCTCGGAATGATAAATTATGATAGACAGGTTCATGAGAAAGGATAGCTCACAGTTATCTCAATAGTAAATATAATCATACGTGCGAGGGTGAAACTATTATATCTAATCAGGTATAAAATAAAAAAAACATACGATAAACATTACAACAAGACTACAATATCTAACCTAGGCTTGAATTTTTCTTAAAAAAAATATTTAACTAAAAATTTAAACTCAATATCTTATGATTTGCGTCTCATAATTTTGCACAATGACATTAGATCGCTCATCTTTTAGTTTCCTTGTTCCTGATTCTATTTAACTGTTATATAAAGTATCTTATCACGTTATCAGTAAGCAGATTCGTCCTCGACCCTCAACAGTCGTCGTTACGTCTTATAATTACGCAACATTTTACTTAACCTTGAACAGAATCTTTATTTCATATTTATCAAATATAATTATATTAAAAGTGTTACTCGCGGATTCATACAATTTTATTTATTATTCATATTAGTAGAAGTAGTTTAATGCTAGATAGACTTGCTTATGAACCTGTCTATCATAATCAGAATTTATCAAATCCATCTGCTAGTTGTGCACAAACCATCTTCTTCATTTTTATTAATTCTTCATATAAATGATTTGTATTTTAGATATAAAATTTATATAAAAACATTATAACTAATCAATTTCCTAATATAAATTCTACACCTTCTAGAAGTCCTTGACTACAAATCAGGGTGTTATAAAAGCGTCCTCAAAGTTCCCTTTTGACCTCATTGATAGACATTTGGGCCTGAATCTAGGTTACCTCGTGATGATGAATCGAGGAAAAAGATATACCAAATTTGTAGTTGTATGGTTTTAGATATGTATGTATTATTCTAGAACATTAAAATCATGATTTCGAACGTAATAGTGTGTTTTAAAATTCATCATTGGAGAAACATTGATTACTAATAATCATAAACATTTACAAGCTTATTTGTGTGCATTCACACATACGCAGTCTCTTTATACATACAAGTTTGGCGCCATTATTTTTAAAAAAGGACAGGTCTTTAATGACTCATGAACATTTGAACATTTAGATCTCAAAGACTAAAAAATTATATAGACGTACCTCTTACAATGAAAACATATCGAAAATACCTCCTTCCTTAGATTTTCAATCATTACAAATTTACATAGGTTGAGGTTAAACTATATTTTTTTATTGTATTAAAATAGCATTAAGAAATGCCTCACGTTATACTAATGGATAAGATATACACTAATTACATACAATGAAGCATTATATTATTAATAAAGTTGATAAACACTGTTCATTTACATTTTATTATTATGAATGTGTCATGTCACTGGTTTCAAACAATAATGACATTGACATTTGTAGGTTGTGTACGAAAAATACAGTCAATATGTAAGTATTTGTTACTAATCTGCTTATGATATTAAAATTAAATATAAATTTTAAATACAATCAAATAAAAATATATTTAAGAAATACAGTTTCACATTGTGATGTCACTTTAAAGCATATTAGTATGTAAATATTCGACGTGAGTACTAAAGCGGAATATTTCCATATATTCGTATCATCAAAAAATCTTTAAATTATATATTTTTCTGAAAAGCTTTTAAATTATTTACAGGGTAAGTGATAAGTCTAGTTAGGAACTTTATTTTATATGCGTATATCTAGTCCTATAAAAGACCTATTGACCCTTTGAAGACGAGAACTCGGTAGTTATCAGTTTGTCTTTATTCCTAGAATGTATGCTGTGTGTAGTTTTTCTTATAACGCTGTGTTTTTTATTTGACATATAAAATATTGTATATTTAAAAAATCACTAAATAGACTGAAGCGTTATTTCTCTATTATTATATGTCATATATTACTTAAATGGAATTCCGAAATGCCTAATGAAAATTTAATTTTTAATTCCTTTTTTAATTAACAATAATAATTTTCCTTTTTATGTTTCCGGGACTGCTAAGAATTTTGATTAGGTAGAATTTCCTACCAGTATATTTGCTTCTATTTTATATTAGATGGAAGATCAAAAAAATAAAGTTATTTCCTTCAATTTATATATAATACTTATACGTATTAAAGAAATAAAATTAAAGTGTCTATTTTTATACACTGAAAACCAAATTAGAACAAACCTATAAAAATACTAACAAAAGCTGTCAATAAATAATAATTTATATTGTAAAGTTATTTACAAATGTTAATCAAAATGAAACTAGAACATTTGAAGAGTTAATTAAATATTAGTATAATTTTCCAATCAACGTCTCTTCTCCATCAGAATTGTAAATTGCCTGAGGGGAATTAGAAGTTAAATCAGGGACCCTCAGAATTGTTTGATGCATAACTTACTTTGTCCTGGAAGGTGAGGGGTAAGGAACGGAGGTCAACGCAAGGTCGTAAGGTCGCGAGCTTGCTTCATTTTCTACATTATTCCCAATTTTTATTATTATATTTATTATTTGTTTTTTTCATAACTACTAGTTATTTTTTAAAATGTTACAGGAAAAATAATTTATAGTCTATAATTAAAATGCAGATTTTATTTTTAATTATGAAAGCTGTCAAAATGTAACAGATATTTCCATATTTAGAAAAAATCGAATCTAGAATTTTTAGAAAAAATATTACAATGACAGCCACAAAAACTATATGAGACTGTCAATAAAAAGAGACAAAAAACTTTTATCAAATGTCATAAAAACTATCAGCCATTTTTTTTATTACTGAATTTCATTCTGCCTGTGCAATTCCAACTATGAGCTAAAAGACATGACTTTTATTATTAGTTTGACTTGTAGGGGATTAACAATTAGGTCAGTCAGACTACCGACCTTGACCTACGTCAAACCCGCGGCTTACACAACAATCCCGCCACAAGCTCCGAAAACAACTGCCAAGACAAGGGAGTTTCGAATAGGTGTTTTAGAATATAATATTTAAGATCTATAAAGAAATAAAATTAAAAAATAATTTTTTTTTATAACAAGATATATTTTATCTTTTTATATATTTTTTTCAACTTAAAACATTGTGTATACACAAATTAGGTAGAAATCTTTTTTTAATGTAATTATTTGTAATTTTTTGAATAATGTAATTATTCCTGTGTCAATGTTTTTTTATCACAGTCAAAACAAATTGTATTTGTTTTGGGGCCATCAAGACATATTGTTTTTTGCATTATGTACTTGAAAAATGCACTATTTTAGAGTTTGGAATAGTTTGTGAAAAAAGTCCTTGATTTTTGAGTTTCTTCCACTGCAATGCGGATTGGTACTAAACAGTCAGCTTATAAAATTAGTTTAACCTTTTAATATTAACTAGATCTATCCTATGGCTTCAAGCTTACCTTCAATTAATTACAGGCAGCTTTTTTGATAGGACATTAACACTTTAATTTCGTTTTAAAGTAATTATGTATTAATCAAATCTTATATACTTTGTTTAGAAATGCTGTTGTAATTTGCAATTAAAAAAAACACATTCTTCAATAATTTTCATATCTCTTTTTAAAAAATAAACAAATGTACCGCTAATGCGGAATGCAATTCTCTACTGAGGAATTGAATTAAGAAAATCAATCAGACCATTAATATATTCTATCTGAAGTAGCCATTTTATTATACGATTTACCGAGCACTAGAGCAACTAGGGTACTATAATACTGGGTTACTAGGGCACTGAAGAGACTGTTAGAGAGTTAGTGTTCCACCTCGAGTCTGGTCAAATATGGGGGATAATGTAACAGGAGTTTGATTTTTGAACCACAAGAACTCCCGAATAATATTTTCCCAATAGACCAATTTCTAGAATATCTTATAAATAAAACGTGCCTTTCAGATTTCTTATCTATATTATTGTGAGGATTCATCTAAATCTGTTCAGCCATTTAGGACTTACAGCAGCTTCGTTACAAATTCGTAAAAATATTAAGTTTCTTACGACCATTAATAATTAAAATGGCTATACAATATATATTTTTTTATTTTAAACTTAAATATTATTGTATTGTGCACATAAACTCCTGATCTGTATTATTATTATATCTGTAATATAATAATATTACAAAAAGGAAAATGCAATAATAGTGTTTTGAATTGTAATAACTATCTAGAATAATTATAAGAGTAAAAAAATATTGTCATTGATGTATGGTGGCTTGAAATTAAAAAATAAAATTGTTGGTACTTATATAGAAAAATTATGGGTTTAAAAACACAGCAAAAATCATGTAAGGTAATATGCGATCATAAAAACACGTAACCTATGAAAATAGCAACTTGACTTTACCATGACCTTGCGCAAAACGATCGACATCTGAAACATACAAAGGAACACAAGATATTCGCGAATTATTCCGGGAAGTAATAATAGAGGCGAATAACGGGTTGGCTGATTATTTAGATAATATGCACACATAAGCACTATGTAGCTATGATATGCGGAGCTGTGTGCGTGTGTGTGACATTGAACTTCACTCTTCACGCGGCGGCGCATGAGTTGCGTAACGCCGCATTACTCAGGGCGTATAAGTACATTGGCTTGTATCATCACCTTACATTACGTGTATACGTAATGTAAGGATTTCATAAGTATAATTCTATATTCAAAATAAAAGAGCACTCAATTTCAGTACAAAATATTTTTCCATATTCAAAATTACGGACGCCATTTAAATTTTTTTTTTGATGGTACTATTTTTTAAAAGGAGAATATTTTTATATCCTTCCTGTGGCTTATTTTATTTTTTTTCCTAAATATTCTACTCAACAGACATCTTAAAATTCCTGTAAAGTAGAATGGGGGAGGATAACGTGACAAAGTCTACATTTTTTAAATAGGCTAGATTATAGATACAACAGCAAGTAAAATCTCAATAGTTAATTATTTTTTTTAATTAGTTTAACCATCGGTAATATCATCGGTAGTTGTCGATAATACCTCGCGTCACTCAACACGTGAGACTTTCATTTAGATTTTGTGACATTGACAGTGAACGTATGAATTTGACATTACGTGGCAGTTTGAACTTTAAATAGCAAATAATTAAAAAAAACAATTATGAATTTTTGATACATTAATTAAAATAATGTAAGTTTTGATTTTTTTTTAATGTTCAAAAAATGCAATTTTTGATTATTACTGGAACTTACTTTTTTAATCTTATCTTAGTTTTCAAGGGCGTCGATGTTGAAATATGGTTTGTATAAAAATAAGGATTATTTTCATTCATTTTGGTTTATTCTATGTTATATCAATCAACGAAATAAAATCAGTAATTTGTAGAAAATATGTTTTTAATAAATTATATGAAATAGTAGAAATATATCTAAAATAAAAAATAAAAACTATTTTTAGATAATATGAAAAAAATGAAATGAAAAAAAATTGCTACCATTATGGCGGCTATTAGAAATTAACATACAGATTCGTTACGTATAATTTGTGTAATATTTTTGTATATAAGTGTATATGTTATTTGTCTAGCCAGCTCTATCCTTGGCCAGCACTAATTTGCAAACCAACGCTTCCGCGACAGAGCGAGGCCACCCTGTATAATAACAATATCATTTGCTGACGCCGCGCGGCCGCGAACTTGTCTTCTCTCATATCGTTTCCGTGAACGATTTCAAGTTTACTGTATCTAGTTATGACTTATGAGTAATATATTGTTTTCAGTATAACTATTTATGATTTCATAACACAAATATTTACAGCATTATTATAATATTTATAAAATAATATGCATATATTTAAAAATTGTGCACTTATTTTAATTACGTTATTTAGTAGAGGAATAATAGTAATAATATTATCATTTTGACTTCAATGATGTCTTAACATTTTTATACAGAAGAATGAATATATAACGAATAACTAATGTGTTGAATAAGGCAGATCCACGTGTTCAATATGTATGTAAATCGGGCGGCATTTTCGTATCTGACTGTACAAATAGCAGCAACCTTGAAATTCGGCGCGCTCGACAAGGTCACCGCGCAAATCGTTATCAGAATGACGTCAGCGTGTGACCTCCGAAAGACCTTCGCTGAGGTGCCCGCGAATCGCGATAAGGCGAGCAACCGATGCCGACCGATAGCGTGGCCGATACGCTTGTTGAGAGCATGGAGCCACGTGGCGCTGAGCGGTGCTTTATGGGTTATGAGCGTGCCAGAAGGTGATGTCTGTGATGTTTTCCTTATTTTGAAAATAAACTTCTAATTAAATCAATTTAATGGATAGTGATAATAAATAAAATTTATCAGATTAATATATATAACAAGGAAATGTAATACAAATAATAATAACTCGTTTTGTTTTGTAGAATTATGAATTCAAAAATCTAACAAATTGAAATTAAATTTTAAAAAGAGTTCTAAATTTAATTTTTATTTTAAAATTTACAGTATTTTTTTTGTATCAAAAATTCCAGATCTAACTAGAATTTATATTCTTCATGTAGATGTTTAACTTGAGTTTGGAATACCGCCAAAAATAAAGCATAAACTATCAGAATCACTTTCTACGCGCTTATCGCTGGCTGTTCGTAAAAATATCGCGCGACCTTGTAACTTCATGGCCACGCAAAAATAACGATTGACATTCAAAGTGATTTTCCTATCTTTGAGTGGTTAACCAGGAAACATTGATTAACACTGACCAGCCTGCCATCTACGAGGCCAAGTTGAACAATTGTAGATTGTATTTTATTTTTATAATTATATATAAATTGGCAACATTTTTAATATACTGCCATTTAATACCTACTTATTTTATATCTGAATTTAATAATTTCAATAAAGTATTAAATTTATTAACGCGTCACGAAATAAAAATTAGTGTTTTCGATAATTTGTTTAATTTTTTTTGTAAGGGCAATTAATGATTCTGGACCCATTGATGTATTTTTAGGCTGGTAAGAGTACAACACCAAAATATAAAACCTTTTTGATATATTAAACTGAAATATTATATAAAGTTAAAAAATTGCACTAGTTGCAAAGTGTCAAATTGACGGTTTTATCATTCATTCATTCTTCATTCATTCATTCATTCATTCTACACATATTGCTTTATTGTACTTAGAATTTGTCAAAAGGTACGAGTATACATGAAATAAAAATAACTGTACACGATAAACTTTTAATGGCTCTGATAAAACTACACGTGTACCTTGTACTTACGATTTAGTATAACTAAAGATTTACCAAACGCTGTACCAACTACGATGTAATAAATATTAATAAAAAAAAAAAACATTTTTTAAGAAATACACGTCACATGTTTTCCTCTTCGAAAAACTTGTTATGAATAAATATGTTGTAAATATTTTGAATAAATCAATATAAGAATAATAATGACAAAATAAGACAGACAACATAAGAATATGTTTTATGAATTAAAACTGATAAATGAAAAAATATCCAGACGTAATGTCGACTTTCAATTAATAAAAAAATTATCATTAATTTATATGACAACATCTAAATAAAAATGAAATAATAGATAGCAATTTAATAATAATTTATTTCAAGGATTCTCTCAATCAGAAAATGTATTTTATTCTTAAAATTAGTAAGTTAAACATACAATGCAACAATTTATGAGCAAACGAAATGGCAGGAAATATAACAATAGTCTTAAAGTAGGGTAGGTATTGTTAATGTAGAGCAGTGTGTTTGGGCGAGTCGGACGCGACCTGCATCTGTACAAGAGAAATCTCAGACCGGGCAAGAAACGGACGAGAAAGGCGCTGCGACCTCCACGAGGGAAAGGATTTCGTCCTTAAGAATGCACGCACTTGATTGAACTCGCAGACTATCAATCCTTTGACAAAGAGATTTATGTAGGACACAAATAATGTCAATCAATTCTGAGTGACTTTTGTATATATCAAAAATGTTGCCATGTGTGAATTATTTACAAAAATAATTATTATGAAATGTATTACATTTCATTTATATTTCAAATAAATATGTTGAATAAATTAGCAGAAATGATAAAGAAATTTATTTATGGTAAAACTTTCTTAATATAGAAATCGAGTTCATTATATCGTAACTTTTGCATGCTTAAGTCTCAATTATTTTTATCAATAGTGTATCGAAACATGTGTTTTAGTTGGCTAGTAGGCCAGAAAGCACATTTTATAGTGATATCGCCTCATTTTCTCTGCGTAGAGATGGTTGAGGGCGCGCCTGTGTGCGCTTACTATATCTCTGATACAATGGGCGGAGAAACTGTATGAATGCTGTCATCATATGCAAGCTCGCTTAACTTATGACTTACAAAATCTACATACAATCATCATTTATGTAGGTCAGGGCAGTGGGCCACAGCCACGCATTGCTGTTCGCCAAAAAATCTCATTTTGGTATCACATATAATATTTTATCGATTTTAGCATACAAATTTAAAAAGAGATAGCTTCAGTAACGAATATAGAAAGTGTTGCTATGTCTTACACACCTCACAGATACAGACCTTATGAAAGTACAATAAAATGTAACAAAACATTCCATCTCATATTTCATAGTAATATTTAGTTGTAGTTTTCTTTTTCGCTGGTCGGTGACCTGCATTTTATACTTATTAGTGACACTCGATTATTTTGAATTTCTTGACCGCTGGTGCCATTGCTTTCTTATTTTCTGACCGAGTGACAAATAGGACATAAAGACAAACGGGCTCAACGACCGCTTTTTTCCTTGAACGTTTTGAAGTTTAAAAAACATTTAAACGAAACGATTAAGAATACAAAAACAATATTTCAACTGCTTATTTATAATCTGTCTAAGCGTTTAGAGTTTTGTTTGCAATATTTATGGCTTTTATACGTGACAGTTAATTTGTTACAACAGTTATTCGTTCGTATTTTTTGGCACTTTTTATTTGTTTTAAAAATGTCGTCTTTTCGTGTTAATAACAAGTGAAGATTATTTTCTTTTCATCACGGTATAGTCTGAAAAGCGACATTAAATTTGTTTAAGTGTTTTAAATTGTCTATACACATATATCAAATGCTTATAAAATATATATATTTTTTAATTGTCTCTCATATATATATTACTGTTATTAATGTAACTTAATTATCATAAAAAATATGTATTTACATTTTATAGAACTTAAGAACATGTCAACAACAATTATATCAAATAATAATCTCATTTTATTATATTTGAGCTTACTTTTTATTCTCATCTCATTACTATATCTTTGACATTAAATATCTAAATATTAAAATTGTACAGCCATCTTATATTGTTTTAAATAGCTTCTGCCCATGGCTTTTCTCGCGTGATAAATAATAGAACGTGCACCACCCCTTCATCTCCGTAAATCTCCACAAACTCTTTATAAGTTGCAGCCTGTATTATTCTCAGGAATAAGCTTATTATTACTGTAATGATTCACCAAAATTCGTTCAGTATTTTTTCGTGAAAGAGTAACAAACAAACATACATCGAAACAAACTAACGCATTTGTAACATTAATAGGATTTTACATGCATTACTTAAAAATAATAACTAAATAAGATACAATTAAAATCAAAGGGAACCTGAAAGAAAAAATATATATTTGTAAATATGTACTATCGATGAGAATTCTTTCTCGTTATCAATCTAATAATACAGGGCTTCTCAGATAACAGTTGCCATTCGCCAATGCGCGAATATAATTGTAATTTATTATCACGTTCGTACCGAGGTCGCGGTCTTCGGTCATTTCCTATTAGATTATACTCTTTATAAGAATACACATGTATTATATATATTTAAACTTATTATAATACTAATTATTATATTTTTTTATACAGCAACATTTATAATATTTGAAAACGTACCAGTATTGGCTGTTACTAAGACGCTAAAAAAAGATTACGGTCCAATCGTCTAGTATTTTAATCGTCACAATTCACTCACACATGCATAGACTAATATAATTTAGATATACCTAAATGAATATTGACTTGGTATATTTTGTTGGCTTTAAATTTGAGGAATTACTTATAAATCGAAAATATTGTTTTATGGTTCTACATAATACATTTTAAAGCAAATTTCTTCGATTTTTGCAGATTGTGTGTGTTAATCATAAGTTTGAACACGTTTCGTAGTACGGCAAGTATGCAAGGTCATGACGTAAAAGAAGAACTGATTACAATTTACAATACCTATTGGATATTACCGCTAGCACAATCCAGAAGGAAAATCATATTTTTACTAGTAAGATTTATATTAATATTTACATATAAATTTCTATATATTCGGTACTACTGAAGCGGAAGTATTAGAAGAGTTTAAAGATTCCATTTTGTATATTCAGTCAATCTTGTTGTATTAACAAAATCAATAATAAAAGAGACCTTGTAGTTATATTACTAGGAAATGACTAGATAAACGGTATTGCTGTGTATGGATATTATATATTGATAAATGGCTACAAATAACTCGCTAACCCGGAATAGAGCGGTGGATGCGAGGGACAATGTTATATTTATTGCCCTTGACAGCTAAATGCGCGGATGTTATTTTGGCAATCGTATAGTTTAAACGTCAATATACTTGAAGGATAAAATCATTTATGCCAATGCCTAAAAGAAAATTTTAAAAAAAGGTTGAATTTTTTCTTTGATAACTGAAATTTATTCAATAACAAAAAGTATATGTTCTAAAAAGACCTCGTTATAATTTTAAAGGCACCAGTGGCGTAATGCATTACAGAAAATTGCTATATAGTATATAATTTGATGAAAATTATTTTATTTTTTTTAAATAAATTATAAATAGGTAATATCACAGACCTGTTAGATTTACCGCCATATAAGGTGCGTACGGGGGAGGAGTGCTGGCCTTGCGACAGCATCATGCGATATTTTCGCTCACTGCGTTAATGCGGAAGAGTATTTCAAGAGTCAGGGCCGCACCCGTCACCCGCCGGGCTCCGCTCGCTTACGTGACGTGCTCGTATCGTATTACCACGTGGGAAAAAACACCCTTAGAACAAACATTAACTAATAATATGAATTGATAAAAGATATAGATTTATTGTGTGAATATTTAATTTTTATATATATTTTCCTTTTTATTTTATATTTTAGTTAAGTCTCGTAAATATTAAAAAAACAATAATGTTATATAAAAATCGATTATATCGTTAAGAAACTTTCCCGTAGTTTAGATTGTTTCATATATAATATTATAATGAATTGCAGATTTTTTCAATAGCAAGTACCCGACATCGTCCGACCGTTCATATGACCTTAGCCCGCTTGTGTGAAGGTAACCTATAGTAATGTAAATAGATAGGAAACCCATCCAATGTCAGATCTTATTTTACATGTCTCTGCTTTTGTTCAATTTAGGAATTTGTTTTACATAAGAACGTTATAGAGACTCGAGGTAGTTAAGTCTATTGTTTTTCTATTTTTAGTATACTATAAAAAAATATTACTTACTGGCAATATCAATATTATTCTTGGTAATTTAATACAAGGAGGTTAGACATAAAATATTTTGGCGGGAATTTGAAAAGTGTCATACTGATTTCCTGCACGTCATTTTTAAAAGACCGTGATAACTAACAAAATAATAGACATTCAAGAGTTTTTTTTTATGTCACTGAAAACAAAATGGCAATAAGACCTTTTTTAACGGTTATAATTTAAAAAAATAAATATTTAACTGAAAACTATAGACCATGAAGAAAAACATGTAATAGTACTAGTTGGAAATATAAATTATAATTTCAACTGTCTTAACGAAATTTTTTTTGTGAAAACTTTAATTTATAATCTTATGACCTATCTAAAACACTTAAAGACAAAATGTCTGATACTTATGTATAAGAAAAACAATAATTATATGATTATTAAATTAATTAAATTTGGTTTATAATAAATTAGTGAGCCAATTTTCGGGTCTTCTCATCCCTACACGAAACAGTTCAAGGACAGAGTTGATAACTCGTCGTCTCCAACCCCAGTAAGTTTGTCCTCGGAACAACCTCGACAAGAAACGAATATCGTTCTACAGTTGTCGTTAGGCAGAGCCTTGAACTTTGAGTGCCGGTAAACATGTTTGCGCAGTAAGCACTGCGCACTCGATATTGCTATGACGTATTACCCAATAGGTACATAGCTATAGGTACTAGCTTGTCTATATTCCATTTACCGGTTCATTTTACAGCTCTCGGCACGTGGCTGTAATTATAAGGACGTATTTTACGCCCACTTTTCTCGGTATAGAGGAAAAATCGGCAGATGTTTACAGTCAGGAAACAAAACAGATTAAAATAATTATTTAAAGGTTACTTTTTATGAACAATACACTTATAATAAAATCTTATCATCTGCTCTGAGTTTAAGAAAAAATAATGTGTGGTACTTGATTTTTTAATGAAATAAATATAATATTGTAATGAAAATATTTTACAACAATTATATTTGTACAACAAAAATAAAGAAATATATACGATTTTTAAATGCTACAGCTATTATTACCCGTAAATACTTAACATGGCTTTATGATTTTGCATCCAATAATCATAAAGAGCATAAACAATGATCGAGGAAACATTCCCTCCAGTCTGTAAGTCCTTTGTGTTGTGATCCGCTATGGTGACCGCGGCCGCCGAGATAATGAGCGCGTCAAGGCCGACGCGTGCTAATTACAATTACCGTGAGTGGACATTCTTTGTTCCAATAATGATTAATGCCGGTCGCGAGTGTCGAGGAGTATCGCAATGAGATAACAGGAAGCGTTCGTGTCAATGTCATAATATGAAACGTTTTTCTGTCAATGTCATCTTCAAGCACCCCGCCATTTACCCAACACACTACGTGACTACATTGTTACATTTACTATCGCGAAATATGGCGTGATTTGTACAATTACTAATTATGGATAATACATTATTTGTTTTTATTTTCCTTATTTAATAGATACAAAACTTTTTAAACATGAGATATCATAAATTAATTGCGATGATGCCATAGACGATTCTAAAAATTTTATATTTCTGAATGATATTACAATCCAGCCAAATATAATTGCGTTATACAAAAATGTATACTTAGGTAGGTATTTGGTTGATAATAATGTTATAATTATCAATAAATGCTGTAGTATAAATACAGTTCAATGTTGATGACATTGACATGACAATGTTGATGACTTTATTATAACGTGTAAATACTTTTTTCTATGGAAAAATATTTCATTAATAGTTATATAAATATGTTTTACACATGACGTATATGGTAAGTACAAAGTAACCTTCTATAAAAACAAATCAGTAATATTACAGTTATTGTTGTTCATTTAAGTATTATCTATCGTCGAAATTTGTTCTTTACTACGCAAAAAAAAGATTTCATATTACAATGTTCGTCTCTTTCTTATCGCCATAGTTCTAATCACAAAAGCGGCAAGACCTTGAGACTGACCCTGAACATTTTTATCCTGATATTTTGCAAATATATATTGTATCTAGATACGAACGTAATATAATACTTTTAACCTCACACGACAAAACGTGATGAAAAATAAGATAATAAAAATATAAATTAAAATAATATATTTGATGCTTTGTCAATGTCAAATTCGAAAGTATTTTTTTATTTGACATTTAAGTACTTTGAGTCATGTTATTTATTGAGCAACATTAATTAATGATGTAAGTGAACAAAATTTACAATAGGTCTGGAGTATAGACACTCGGACGCGAGGTCAGGCTGATCTAGGAAGTCAAGTGATGTGACCTCGACCTTGCCGTGCGAAAAATATTCGGTAGTCATGCCCCTCCCACACTTGCTCGCATCTTCAACGATCTGCTTGAACGCTCTCCTATCTTATATTAACCAAGTACAATATGGATCAAGAATTTAAATATTATTTACAAAATATATTGAATGATGCAATACAATACAAATGCCGACGGCTTTGCGCGTTACCTACATCACATATTTTTTATAAATTTAAATTATTTCTTGTTCTATGTTTTATCAACGTCAAATCAAAATCGATTTAGGCATACAAATATCACAACGAAACGCTACAGCAACAAAGACCAATTACAATTTCCAAAAAAAAAAAATTAGTAGTAAGAAGGAACTTTTTAAGTTTTTATGGTTAAATAAATAAATAGAAAATATTTTTTTTTAATTAAACAGATAGATTTTTGTTAATGAAGGTACGTTTTTCGAATAGAAAGATCTAGTTTGCATACTAACGACATCTAGTAATCTACAATATAATTAAATTCGTATAGGCGTCGTTGCATGATGGGCTCTTTTACTAATTATTGCTTATGTACTAGTTTTCATTCAAATTTTGCATATACTATAATTTCCGATAGACCTTGTGTTTTAAAACTAAAGAACTTATTTGTATCTTATGACTAGTTTTTTCGTGATATGTAAACGTATAAATAGACAGACAGACAAGAATTAAGACAAGACAAGAAATCTTTGTAATCCACTTCATCTTTAAAGTGTTATAAATGTATTTTTATTAAACTTATCATATTACATAATCATTATTTATTTTATTAGTTAAAACTAAAACTTAAAACAGTTATATTTACTATCAATAATTTTAAACGTTATTCTTGAAACTCCTAACAAATTTAATTTGAAGCTGAAGAAATTAATAAATGATTCACTTCCGTTAATACAATTTTCTTCAAACATAAAAAATGCACTGAATATGTACCCATTATTAATATTGAGTGCGGCCCTGAAATAATGACGTCTAGAAACAGCAAATAAAGAATCATATAAACATACTGAGGTAACTAGTCGCGGAAAAGACTCAAGGCCATTCATATACGAAAAAACAAGTTATTTAAATTAAGAATAAATACACTTATATGGCAAGTACGTTAAAAACTTAGAATGCCATCAGGAAGTTATTTAAACTCGTTTTGACCCTAGATTATATTCCTAGAAAACATTCAAACCTATATTTATTACAAAAATTTTTTATTAATAATTTTGGGTAAAGATAAAAAAGTATGGTTTTAGAAGCATCGTGAAATTGTATTATTAAAACAAACCAATTTATTGATTTTGAATTAGTTATATGGCAATTATGTAGAATATTTAAAATGTTAATAGGGGAACTTATGTGTAATATCTTTGGTTACTGGTAACACTAAATGCTAATGTTATGGCAATATTTCTCCATTGTCGCATTGTTCTCATTTCGTTGCGCAACTATATTTGCCAAACATTCGCTCACCACTTGATCGTTATTGTTGGCAATGTAAACATTACTCTGAAGGTTTCATGAAACAAAAGAGAGCATTCGAGAGCAATAATTCAATTGAATACATCATTATTTAAGATGGACTCTATCTCACTGTATATCCAACAAGGAATATACCAATTAAGCCTATTTCAAAACCTAATTGCTGACTAAGCTGACTAGAAGGAAATATTAATTAATGACTTTAACCCTGAAATTAATAATACATGTCTCAAGTGCAAAATAGAACTTTCCAGATATTTCAATAAAACTATTTTAGTGATATAACTCGCGATTACATTTTTAAATTTAACCCAACGTTTCGAATGCTTTGCAGCAATCGTGTTCGTGGTAAGACAAGATGATGGTGTCTGTCTTAGAAAACTTTCCAGATAATTACGCGCTATATTTAATGCGTAAACACCTATAGAGGAAATAGAAGCAAATATAATCAATGTAATAATGTACCAAGTCTTAAAATGGTATTGCTGAAGCGTAAATAGTATTTCATCATATTTCCTATGCATGTGTGGATAATCGTAAATACTGATGCTATAATTAAGAGTATAACAATGTAAACAACACGTATGTGTGAGTGATCAACGCGACCTTAGGAAGCCGTTCGTACATAGATCGAATGACCTTACTCTTGAACGATAGACACGCCGCGCCGCGCCGCGCCGGTGCAGCGCCCTTACTATCAGAGCCACTTGGGTCGATTGAGCGCACTTGCAGTGTAAACAACATTTCGGCATAGATCATAGAACTTCTGCGTTCAATTTAGACGTATTTTATGTTGTTTATAATTTGTTATTATATATTATTTATTTTTAAAATCAAAACAAAGATGGCGTCTGTTATTTCTGTGCCAATAAGATTACCGAAGGTTGTAAAAATTTAGTTAAGGTTAAACTATTTTTATATAGTTTTAAATGTATTTGTTAATGAGACAGGCTATGAACAGCTAGACAAATGAACGCACTGACAGACAAAGTTCATTAATTAGGGATAGAATTTATAAATAGCGTTGGTCTATATATTTGTTATTAAATGTAATTAATTATGTACTTACGTTATTACTATTGGAATTTGCTGTCTAGTTTCGAACCTATTCGGGGTCCTTATTCATGAGCACGGCGGAGTCGCAGCGTGAACATATAACATATTTGTTGTTTTAAATAAACTAATGTTTACATTGTAATAATTTTGCGTAAAAATTCCAAAAGTACTGATATGGTGTAATTCTTTAGAAGTGGTGACGATAACCACTTGATACACAATCATATTAATTTATGAACAGAGACATTGTAGTGAACACTTAATTCTAGGAATATAATCTTTAAAACTATATACTGAGATTATATAGTATGTATATACTTTTTGGTCTTTTTTTTTTTTTACCCAAATAGGCAAGCGTTTGAACAGAGCCATCCTTTTTTTTTTTTTTTTTTTTTTTTTCCGTTGGTAAAATCCATTACGGATACCCCGTCTAGACAGGGAGATGATGTGGGACTTCCCGGTAGCATAGAAGATGCTGCCATTTTTAAGGCTACCAACTAAAAAACCAACGTTTGCCCACATCGTCATAATGAGACCTCACGGAATCACCTTAGCACACCTAGAGAGTATCTATCATATTCCAGATTTTAAGATATACATATTAACGCCAGAAAAAAATCTGGTATATTGAAAAATACATTTCCATATCATAGCCAAAAAACTATATATTTTGAAATATTTACAAAAAAGTGTATCTAAGTAAAAGAATTTCCTAGAAAATTTTCACCTAGATCATTCGATGAACAATTTTTTTGTGAGTGGAATAAAGAGTACATCTCGTACACATTTTATGAGTAACGACAAGATTGCTTTCTGGCGTCCATATATTCCTTGAATTTTGTAGACATAGAACCTGACTAAATAACGGTTCTTTGAAATATAGAGCAACGTTACTCATACACTTCACGGTCCATCTGCTGTTATCAATGACATGCTAACCTGAGTCATATTGCCTCCATAACTAGATCAAGCCTGATATTCCCTGATTCATCTAGATACATCACAGACAGCATAAATATTCGCAATATAAAAACACTTCCTTGTTTGAGGTTGATATTTTACATTTAAAAATAATAAAAATACAATTTAACGTCAAGGTTATAGCGACCTTGTTTACTAGGAACCGATGTGTCTGTTTTAATATATTGCTATCGTTCAGATTTTTTTCTGTTCCCTGCTTGGAAATTTGAATGTCACAATGGGGTTAAATATAATTAGGTATTATTTTAATTATAAACTTTGAGAGAATTAATATAAAAGTAAATTATATAAGTTATATGATTATTCTAAGCTCATGCTCTTGTCATTAATACTAATGAAATTAATTAATAATTAGAATTAATGTTTTTGTTTGTTTTTGAGTTAATATTTATTTTTTTATAGGTGAGTGCAGTATGTATTTCCTTTTTATAATTATTGAACATACGATGACTAGTTGGCATAGTGGCCGTGCGTACTATTTTATCTGTAGTCTTAGGTTCGCTTCTAGTAAGGAATAGAAAATATTTGTATGTAAAAATTTATGTATTTTTTTTTCTATAGTGCTGTTAACAGTTTTATATGTGGTTAGATCGAGTGCACAACCTTTAAAACCTGCTGTATATTCGTATAATAAATAGTAATATATATCGGAAGACGGAAGAGTTGTCATATATACGATTTAAAAATACTTTTTTGAAGAATTACTGAAGATTAAAGTATTTTTAAATAAAGATTTTTGTTCTTTACGTGTCGTTGTTTCTATCAATGACAAAACTATAGTAATCTGTAAAATTACAACTGGACGTTTCATAGTAATTTGACGACATTATTTGTCAAAACTGTCCATTGCACACGTGTAGGCGAAGGTTGAGTCATAGATAATAAAAAAAAAAATAACCAAAGACATTGAATGATCGTCCAAAGTGTGTCAAGACTACTGGCCTGTACTGTACTGTACCAACATCTGCCTCATGAGCGCCGCAGGCATCATTATTACTATTCGAAACCTAATTGGCCCGACCTAGCTCGTAAAAGCTTTGTAAAAAGTGCGAAGGTCTGAGGTAAGGACTCAGAAAGAGGTCAAGTGTAATGCTTCGTGTTCCACTGACCTTATTTTAAACCGAGCGCCGCGGTCGCACTCCTCATTTGCCCGCCTTTCTCGTACTATGTAGATTAATAGTTATTGTTTTAAATTAATTTAGTTAATTTATATTTATTTTATATATATTATTATATATGTTACTTAGTTACCTAAAAATATGACTAATTAAAATATAAATATAAAAGTTTTTTTATTATACTATAAATTTTTATTACTTTTTTTATATACATTTTTTAAAAGAAGAAACAGTTAATATTTATATCATGGCTCAAACAATCTCAATACATGCCATAAACTATAAAAAAATGTACATCAAAGGTTAAAAAATAAATCCGGAAACTCTTTGGTCTGGGAACAATCTCCCGCACTGAAAACCTTCGGCTGGTATAATCGACTCGGCCGCGAAATCAGAACACTGACATACATCGCCTGAATAATACCATACACTACATAATTCATAGAAACCTTGGCCTCGATACCTTACGTCCGAGTCTTCACTGAGACAAGCCTTGAGGTCATGGAGATCTAGACAAAGGAATATTACTGGAGCAATCATCTCGCCTAATAAAATAGAGACATAACGTTAGCCCACTCACTCGTTCATTTAGATCAGGAAATGCCATTTGACTGACAAATATTCTAGTCGCAAAATTGGCTTTTTTATTCGTTTTTATATGGTTTTTATTATACTAACTATTTGCTTATTATTTATAAATACATTATTTGTTACAAAAAACTACATTAAGAAAGCTAAGATAGAATAATAAGTTAATATCAAGAAATATATTAAATACAATCATCCGGCTCTACTCACGTTATTATTATCAGAATTTTCCCGATTAGTTTCGAATTCATTCATAAGCCCTGAGCATCGCGGTGTCGCGCCGCGAACAGTAAACAGTTTACAGTACAGCCGGATATTTAATAGTAGTCATGGATTACGAAAATTTACATACAAAAATTAATTAATATATTAAATATAACGAAAATTTGATGTCCGTTGTTTCAGATCAAGGTGACGTTTTAACGCCTTCACTGTACGCACGACCTTTAGCTGTGGACAATTGTTTTTTTATTTGAAATCCTTGTGAATAATGAACGGTGTCCTTTATAAGCAGTTGTATAAACAGCGAATAAAACTTTTACACATTGTAGACAACTAGCAAGGGCAAATGAACACAAGTTCGACAAACAATAACCGCTCTTAAACTTATTAAAATTCATCGAAGGTTTTCTATTGTAGTGTCCTAAATTGTATCACCGTGTTCATTGACACTCCATTAATGTATAATACATATATTAACATACAAAAATACTTCATCTATACTTATATTATAATGCGGTAAAGTTTGTTTAAACGGGCTACTCTTCGAAACTATCGGATATGAAATTAATTCTGATTATGATAGCCAGGTTCTTGAGGAAGGCTATAGGCCAGGAAAGGTGAACCTTTTTGATGTCCGTGCCACCAAGTCAAAAAAAAAAAATGGTAACGTGCCACAATAAAATTTTATTCGAAGTGACAGCGTGGTGAAGTTATACTTAAGTATAATTAAATAAACATTTAAAAACAATTCGTCTCTGAATATTTTTTATCAATCAATGCTTTACAATTATTATTTTTTGAGCGTGCGATCATAACTTTAACGTGCCATAAAAATGGAATAAAATGCATATTTAATCTTAAGATCTTATGATTACTAAAAAAGGCCTACTTAATAAAAAACTGGAGCTAAATGTATTCCGTAATATTGCAATTAATAAACATTTTATTAGAATATCTTTATAAGAAATTGTAAGAAATGTTAAATTTTATTAAATCTTCTTTAAATAATGATATATTTAGAATCTAAATAGATAATTTTCTGCCTATTTGTAACTAAAATGTAACAAACAACAATTGGGTTATTTAGAGTAAGTATTTGTATTTAAGGTTATTTTTTTCATTTCTTTTATCATTATAATGGAAATACCAAAAATAAAAACGTAATTGCTTTTAATTACTTCAAAAGCCTAATATGCAAATGTAGGTGGATATTCCATAAATAATAATAGAGTTTTATTAGTTTTACGTCCCCTATTTTAATTAACCCCTTCGAATATTCCAACATGCAAACAAAACTGGATATACATATTTATGACATAGACTACAATTTTACTATTTTAGAGGTTTTATTGTTTTATAAAACATTAAGTTTTAATTTAAAAAAAAATAAGAATATTTTTTTAACTTATTGCTCGTCAATCTTATTTTTTTTTTTGACATGTCAAATCAATTTAATAACAGAATTGAACTTAGGTGTTTAACATGCAAGTAATCCGCAATCTACCAGTCTTTTGGACTTAATTTTATTTTTATATCAATGAAAAATAATATTTAAAAATAAAAATGATTTTTTTTATAATATTAAGTAGTCATGAAATTATGTCTGTAATATGTTTTACTCAAAACTCAATAACTTAAAGATGTCAAGAAACGAAAACTTTTGGATGACATTATTTTTGGCGAGAAATCTAGTTAGGTTTACAGGTTATAATTTTTTTAATCTGTGATAGTAACTAAATTAAATATTACACCATTTCTGTACCAAAAACAAAAAATAAAAAATGTATTGAAATTTACGAATAGTCTAAATAGCTGCCTACTTAGTAAGTAAGATAGTGAACCAGGCTACTGCATTCGAGCGTCGTTAGATACAGTGGTCACGGCAGTTGATCCTCTAATCAAATAATACGAAATGACCGATAAAAATCATTAGTCTGATGGAGCCGGACGGTAAAACTTCAAGGTCTGGTTGACAGGCTGACCTCGGCATATCGGTCGCGGAGGACAGACGGTCGCAAATATTTGCGCACAGAGGCATGCGGGGGGAGCGGGGATAAGAGCGGGGGGAAGGGCGGCGGAGGGAACGGTGACCTTGCCGCGCGTCTGCCGAGCGACCTTGATCTTGAGACGACCGCGCGCGCGCCCTCGCGCCTCTGAGCGACACCTATGCCCGCTCGGTAACTATATCTTTCATTGTCATGGTTCATTATAGTGTTATGTAACTACCACTTTGGATATCTTCTAGTATATCTTAAATTGACACCAATGAAGTATCATTTATATAATCATATAATTGTGAAGTGGAAATCACGAGTTTCAGTCTATTATATATCTCAAGAACACTCGTTCGAATAATAATATTGTAATCGAAGTACCTGTTAATTATAATTAATATATAAAATAAACAACTAATTAGTAAAATACATTTAAGAAAAGGATAAGAAAAGAAAAACATTGTTTAATTACATTTAATATAACGTTAAAATTTACGAGTATTTTAAATATTACCCTCTGTATTTGATTAAAGCATTTTTACATGTATTGCAAATGCAGGTCGTAAGTCAGTGGAAAGCGTTGGTCAGCATGCGGCGATACAACCTTGCGATAATACCGCTGATAACATGCGCTGACGCAGCACCCGTGCATTTCTTACCCCCCACTCCCCCCCGTCCTTCACTTACACGTGGATAATGCAATTATAGTTTACCGATTTGTCGAAGTAATGCATATTAATATAGATATATGCAAGAACGTATTTTATATGACGTGTTTTGTTTCTGGTAAATGTTTGTATGTTGTTTATATATATAATATTGTAAACACGGATCTACAGTAAATACAGGAAAAACAATTGCATTTATGGAAAAATGTTAAGGACAAACTAATGTCAGGAAATCATTGTCTGCTCTATTATTTATCTTCACAGTTCTGCCTTGTTTTAAATCCTGATATAAATGACAAATGTTATGTCATAATGACATTATTAAGTTTTTTTTTACATTCTAAAATTTGATTATTTAAAACATGTGGTTGAAACCTAAACATTATTTTAATATTAATGTTTTGTTACCTTTCTAATATTAGGTACATATTTTTTAATAAATAAATTTACTAGATTATATATAATATACAAAATATTTATATACCTACATGTTTGTATATTATCACTATGCATATACATATTTATTTCTTAATTTCAAGTTCTATAAAATTATATGCAACATAAAATCTACAACTAATATATAAATAATTAATATAAATATTTGTGTAAAACAATAATCCAAGTTGTTTACAAGTTTTCTGTTTATATTAAACAAAATCATTTGAAGGTCGTTAATAACACTTGTGCCACCTTCAAAGTGTAAATAACATTACCCGCTACAGGTAACATTTTTCACTCATGTTTTTATGATTCAAGGTTATTAGATAAAATTCATATCTAACCATATTATTAAATTTGAGTTCTGCTCAACTCAAGTGCTGCATGTAAATATTCCAACAATTGCTGAGGAGATAGCAAGGCAATTGCTGAATATTTTCACTTATGTTTTTAAGACTCGAGATTATCAAATTAAAGTCATATCTAAACTTAAAACTTTATTGTTTGAGTTCTGCTCAACTTAACTACATGTAACTTTAATCAGTTGCTAAGGAGATTGCAATGCAATCGCTTATTTTCACTCATGATTTTGAGATTCAAGGTCACATTATTAAAGTTCTTGTAAAACTGTAAAATTCTCTTGTTTGAGTTATGCTTAACTTTGTTGTTGCTAAGGAGATTGCAATGCAACTGCCTAACATTTTCACTCATGATTTTAACACTTCAGGTCTTTGAATTAAAGACCTTGTAAAAACTTAAAATTATATTGTTTGAGTTCTGCTCAACATAAGTATTGCATAGGTAATAATCTTCGCTCATGATTTAAAGACTTAAGGTTATTATATTAAAATCATTTAAAATTATATTGTTAAATTTGAGTTCTCCTCAACCTAAGTACATGTAAATTCCACCGGTTGCTAAGGAGACTGCAATGCAATTGCCCCTTTTATGGTTTCCATGTACGTGAGTCAACAGGTGGTCTGTACTCTGTAGGTCGGCGACTTAAGATTTGAATGTGACTGGCGACCGCGGCGCGTCCCTACAGGAAGGGGTTGACATTGTGTGACCGACAACTTTTTTTTTCTAACAATGGTTCGATGCGCTGACGTCAGTAGTCAGTCTGCCATACGAATCTAACAAGGTCATATTTTAATATTATTGTCCCGTAAACAATTCAGTATTAAAATTTATATAGAAATTTTATTTCTGATAAAAATTGCAATAGGAATCGATGTTTTTCAATAATGCACAATAATTGTAGTGTTAGCGATTAGTGAATTTTTAAAAATAATAATTATCATCGCATATAAATTTTAAAGGAAACATGTCCATTATTTGGCATATTTTTTTCTTATGCAATTATTATTACAAAATTTAATTATAAGTTATACTATCAATTCTATGGTATTTTGAATTTGATAATTATTTTTTTTACTGTTTTTAATTGTGGCATTACTGATCCATTATGGCGCGAAGTAAACTTTAAAATGGTGGTGAGACTTTGCTTGGTTACAAATATTGGCCCTAATAATTAATATATTGTCTATATATCTATGTTACACCAAATATCTATATAAATAAATAAAAGGTACGATTCTACCAACTTTAGGTTATGGATCACAGTACTTATAAATTTGAGTTGTAATGTTGCAATCATGTAACCATGCAATAACTTGTAATTTCATAATAGCAACGGTCTGTAATTAATCAATCAACTCGTAAATGTATAGTTTAGATGTATTGCTGTATGATTTATTTTCTTATACATTCAGACTATGTCAAGGCGGTTTGAAATATGTTAAATTACTCTTGCTTAGCTCTCTAGCTACTTCAAATGTTATTCTTTCAAAACAGTCTAAAAATTAACAAAAATAGTATTATTTTTCAAAGGTAATATATTATTTTAATTTTCCTTATTTATAATAATTATAATTAAAAAATTAAAAATAGAGATGCAAAAATAGTATATTGTAAAACCTTTGTATTAAATTTTTTTTTCTATTATTAATGAATTGTATTTATGTTAATATTTACGTATGTATGTATGTAAGGTGCAAGGTAGCGTTGTGGTCAGGTATGGTCAGAGAACATCCGCTGCACAATGCACGTTAGTTTATACCATTAAAATACAATGCATTATGGTTCTAAATGACGTCAATCCATTCATGACAATGTCAATCTGACATCTCAGCTTTTGGCGCCAAATTAGTCTCAAGGAAAACTGACTAATATAAGATTTAGCCGTTAAAGTTCAATGAACTCTGATAAGGAAAAGCTTTTTTAGTCCAATTTGACGAACGTGCGGTTGTAATAAACTTGTTTTGTGAAGTAGCGGGTTCGATGCCCGAAATTATAGAAATTTGCTTGGGTCAAGTCAAAAAAACATATTTATACAATACCAAAATAATAAAATTGCAAAATAAAAAATTGACTTTATAAATAAGTTTGCATCATGCATGGCGTCTGTAAATACGTAATAAATAAATATTCCTTCAAAAATTATTTATAAACACTAAAAGATCATCAGAAAATTTGTACGAAATACTTATTTTTTATAAATATATATTCTGTGTATATAAATTGTTAAATAAATAAATAATTAGTTTATAATGTTGTTTTATTTTTTAATTATAAGACTTGTACTTTTTAAATTTATATTGTCTATTATGTTAGTATATGCATAGGCAAAACTAATAGTAGATTATTTAATGAAATTGCAATAATTTGTGACAAGTAAATCATTGTAGTAAATTCTTGGGATCCCTCTTTCATACTGTCTTATATATATTTACAGTAGCAACTATGGTATGATAAAGCACACGTACGTCAGCTGTCTATGCCTAGGTGAGGTTGTAACTCTTGTCTTTCAACGGTTCAATAATTGATATATATATATATATATATATATATATATATATATATATATAATGATTTAATATAATCGCCTACAAATATACTTATATATATTTGTAGGCGATTATATTTTGTCTTTTTATACGTTAATGACATAATTATCAATTAACATAATATATATTTCAGATTTTTACCTGACATTTTGCATTTTAATTCAACATATATTGTATCTTAATTATTATAATTATTATAACTTATAAGTAATATATTTATTTATTAACTTTTCAGTTTTTCCTCTGATCTTAACATTTTATAACACTTATAATATCAAGACTCAAATTGATCACCTTTCAGTATCGTATTCTAAACCATAAAAAAATAAATCATACATTCGAGATAACCAAACTAGTTGTTAAACTCAGTTTAATTAAAATAGAGTTGGTGAGTGCACTGCAACTACGTTTTATAATTAGCGATGTACAAATGAAGTGGCTTTGAAGGAATTAGGTCGTACTAGTCTAGAGGGGTGAGGGGGGGAGGTCGGAATTCGCGTAATGTTACGTCAGCGGGCGTCGGCCTCGCCTCGGTCGATGACCCACGGCTATCTCTAGCCGCTCGCACTAGACGCACACGCACGCTCTACAACCTACCATACTTTACTATACCATATTCTATCACATAGAGTTTGCACTGTTAATTGACTAAAATTATTAGAAGTATATCTAAGAGATTGGAATATTAGTTGACTGAAATCAACGTCCAATAGGTTAATTGGCAAATTGTTTGATATTGAATTTTGTGTAACAGTGATAACGATAGAGAAATATCCAGCTGAGTTTGTTGTGTGGATTTTCAAAGAAAAGGACGTTTTTTGAACCCTCGGATCTTTAACTTGAAGGGGATATCGATAAGTATGGTTTCAAAATAGCTGTGACTTCCATTTAAGACAAATGATCACTGATATTGATTTGAATTGCAAAAATAGATTAGAGAATACTCTACTCAAACCCCTACCCCCCCTTTTAATACTGAACTCAACATTATTAATTTGCTTGTTACGACAAATGTACTGAAGACATGTTGTTTTATGTCAAATCAGATATCTCGACTTACCTAAATGTAACATAAACAATATATTGTTTACTTGGACAATAGTATTAAATATATGTTATGAAAGCAAAAATCATAATGTATATTTGAATGGTGTCAGCTACATGAGGTTGATGACCTCGTTCAGTATCTCCCCACGCCAAGGTATACATTGTTCAAAACGGGAAATAATACGGTTCATTCCGTTTGAGGGCACCACACTCAGACATGACTAACCTTAAATTTTTATCTAGTCTTAGAATTACAATTGAAATAATTCGTTTATTTATGAAAATGTGTCATTAAGTATTGTATTTTAACATATCGGTCTTTAAAAACTTAACACATAAAAATGTATTATCTAGTTAAATTTTATCTCAGGATTAAACATTATAATACTAATTCAAAATTTTAATTTCTTTATTTGGTTAACACATACTTAACTGAGTATTAAAAACTCTCTAATAATTACTACATATTATTTACGAGAAGTATGGCTTGATTTTCCAACCCTCATGCAATTTTACATAGTAAGTATAGCCTTCACATTTTTTTTTATTTACAGATTCACTTAAAACCATCAAAATTTTTTTTATATTTAAACCCTATCTGAGGATTTAATAATCGTCTCTAAAACTACATAACTTATTACTTGCTGCTTCTTTATTGCAATATAATATAAAGGTCATATAAAATACAACTATATAAGAACTAAATATAGTTTGGAATAAAATATAATTAAAAAGAATTCAAAAGCTGTTGTGGGTTCAATTATTTTATAGAAAGTTTAGTGAAAGATTAAATTAATTGTATTTATTTGTAGTTTCGTAAAATTAATATATTAATTAAATTGTTATATTATTTGTGTAGAAGTATTTCGTCATGTACTTCCTAGGATACGGAAGAATCTAGATGATTACTCCATTTATATTATATATAATTATCCAGATGTACTCTCGTAAATTTTATGGGGGTTTTCCCGACTGGTTATGTAAATTTATTAATTCCATTTATATAGTTATTTAGTTTATTGCATATACATATGAAAAAAAAATTGTACAAAAAAATAAAACAAAATATATAAAGAAAAGAGCGAACTTATCACATACTTTATCACTAATAGACGGGAATTGCACAAAATGAGACAAAATATATATAAATATTTATAATATAAATAATAATACAGTTAAAAGCTATATTTTACTAAATAGTTGTAATACGTTATTGTCAAATAGAAAATTTAACATATTAATATATAAAAATTATTTTGTTTGACGTGTATAATACATATTGTTGATTTTTAATAATCATTCCATTATGGTAAAAATAAAAAAATACCAATATGCTTATAATTTTATAATTACAATGCCCGCCATTTTATATCAAATTTTTTTTTTAATGACTCGTTAGAAAGTTATAAAGTTTCAAAAGTATATATTAGTATATACTGGTGTCTAAAATCTAACATAAATCAAAAAGAAATTAAATATAACGCATATATTGATAGTGGATCGGTTTAAAAACAAGAGAAAGCGAGAGGTGCGCAGGCGCACCGCAATGTAGGTCACTTTCATTTTCATTAATTTCTTCTCGGATGCTACGTCTGACACTTGACACTTTAATATAGTGTTAGTGTCAATTATTTTTATAACATAATTATTAGGGTAAGAAAATACATAACAACAGCCAGCGAAAGCCAAATATGAAACATATAGACAAAATTAAGCCGACTAATAAGAAAATATATTGTGTTATTAATAAAAAGATTTAAACCTCCTTTGATTTTCATAAAAAAATATATTTATACATTTAAGAATTGTAAATTTTTATTCCGCGTCAAATTGAAATTTAATTTTTATTATATATTTTACAAACAATAGAATTATAAGTAAATATAATTCAGTTAAATATTAAAATAAAGATAATCTAATCTTATGAAGTCAAATTGAACCGGATTTAGGCAAATGGGCGCAAAACTTGAGTATAACGAAAGTTGGTACGTTACGAACGAAAGTTACCTTTCTAGGTCACCACCAGCACGCTAATACGCTTTTATAACACAGGTTTTCTAATATTTCGTGTGTTATGAACGTTTAAAATTATTTTTTATTAATTAATTTATGATAATTCAAAGGAATACTGGTTTGTTGTGAGATTTTCAGACTAGGGTGGGTTTGAACACTCGTAGCCTTAACTTTGTTGGACTTTCATTAGAAAATGGTTTATAAGTATGCTATCAAAATAGGCTCTTTTGACACTATCACTTGATATACAGAAGTGATCACTAATATTGATAAAAGCAGAAAAGATATAAATAAATAAGTAGGTCTTAGTACAGGTTGAGAAATATGTCCTGATCATATCCTAGATATCAATTTGTTCTAGATTTTGTGGATACCTATATTATATATATATACTTTCGTTGCAACGAGATATATACTATATACACATTAATATCTTGTTAAACTCATTTTGTAACGATATGAAGTTAATGTTTCTGTACAAATATTGCATTTTATATAAAACAAATTGTTATATTAGGCAATTTTTTTAATAATAATAAAATAGCTTTGTTCATTCAAATCTGGACATCTGTAAAATTGATTCTATTCTTTTTTTTTACTCTTATATTTGTATCCTTTTTACTCCCTTTACTGACTCCTTCGACTTTGAATGTTTATTGTCTAAAAATATTAATTAGGATTTATTGAATTGGATGAAATGTAACTTTGTGCTGTTTTTCATACATAACAATAAGAATTGTACTCATATATATAAAGATTTCTGCAATTTAGTTAATCTCCAAAAATAATATACAATTGCTAAAAATTATAGCAACTGTTCTTATAAAAAGAGAAACATAGTAATATAAAATGTATCTCGCGCTATCCACAAATAAAAATACTGTGCAATACCTACTTTCTACGGATGGGCTGACTGAGATGGCGAGGAGGTCAACCCAGGTGTACTTGGATGAGGTGAAATTTAGCAGAGCGAGAAATCGGGATTCAATGTTTATTGTAACGAGTCCACGGTAAGGCAAGAGAAACTGAAAGTAATGGCGTCGCATTCAACCCACTTTCACTGCTAGCGCCAGCTGCTTCACTGCGCTGCGCACGCGCACCTTAATCTAAGCTCTCTCTTCTGTTATACACAAACTTATAATTTAATAATTATTAATATCATTTAAAGGTTAATAATTATAGTTTAAAAACTAAAGCAATTTCAACATAAATTATAATAATTTAAACATGAAAACTTCTTTGTAATAATAATAATTTTCGCGATATATACGTATTTATGTGTGTGTCTATTGTATTATGTGTCTGTAGTATATATTCGTTTTAGTATTATTGTGATTATTTAAATAGGCACTATTCATATTAAAAGTATTATATATAAAAATAAATAAAAATATATGTGTATACCTATTTCTACTCTTTGAAATCATCTTTGTAACAATTAAGGGTAGCTGATAGAGATCTCTTATCAGAGACAAGCTCCTCCAATGTATTTTTTGTTTTGTTTTAAATTTAATTATTCTTTCACCAATCAAATAAATAAATAATAACATTAAAAACTTATGAGAAATAATTAATTATATATTTAGTATATATATAATAAATTAGATTTACGCTTAGAATATGGTCTATACAATTATTTTCTTCATTCACGTAGTTAAGGATTGTCGAGTTTCTCCGAGTACTTATTTATAGAGAACTACTTTCAATAGCATCAAGGCATTTCTCTTTCTTTCTTTCTTTATAATGACTCGGCAAAACATTTCCATAATACACTTTCGATGAGATCTCGTAAAATTTTACGTTACTATAAGATTTCGTAAAATTTAACGTCATATTTTGATGGCCGATTGGTCTATTGGTTAGTGTTTGGTGGTTCACTGTCCAGAGGTCCTGGGTTCGATTTTCATACAAGGCAAGTTGATTGTGTTATCCACAGTAACGCTGTTTTAACTGTGTCATTTACATTCGTTATTTCTATGTTTGTGAAACCTTCACATATTACCCTCTTAGATCAGCTTGAAGTAGCTATTACAGGTGTATTTTGCAGAATGAGTGCTAGACCGCTGGAGACCTAAACTCCCACTGCTTTGTTTAAGAAAAAAAACTCTTTTATCATTCCAAACTAATTCCTCTGCCCTCGTATTTAAATTTATATTTGCAAAATATTCATAGACTCGACAGCACTTATCAATAGGTGGATCGAATGAAACCCTGTAAAAAATAATAATAAGAAAGTTGAAATGTTAATCTCGATCAGACAAACTCTATAAATTATGGTGTCGCAAAATAATATAACTTTAAGATGACAGTTGTTTTGAATTCACAGACAGACCTCAAATTATAATTGATTGTGTTAATTTTTTTTGTCCGGCTGTATTCACGTAAGTACTAATTGAATTTGCTACTTTCTAACACATTCGGGATCCTCATGCAATCTCTACACGCAAAATTGGGATATTGTATTTATTTATTTCATTATCTCTGTTACACTTTGAATACATATTAGTGATCACTTGTTTGCGTCAATATGAAGAGTTATGAGGGATTAAGTTGCCACTGTACTTATCGAAATAAGCCCTTCATGACACTCTTCTGAAGGGTCGAGGGTTTCAAAGCGTCCTGGTGTAAGAAGAACCACATAACAAACTCAGCCGCGTATTATTTTATTGTGATCACTGCTTCACCGTCGTCAAAACATTTAATATTATTTGCGAACGATTAAAGCCATCGCAAACAATTTGATACGAAGGCCTAAAGATTTTAATCAATTATGATTGCAGGTCGGCCTATTTACGTGAATACAACTGGATAATTATATATAATAGTAATCATTAATTTAAATAATAAGATAAGTGACAGCTGCATCATAAAAATCTATTAGCTACAGGTATTGTAGACAAATAGGCTATGAACTAAACACAGGTGTACGTCTGAGTACATACTGGAAATAGAATTTAAAAAATGCTTGATGTACTTTATAAATAAACAGTGAATTAGTATGTATAATATAACATTTTTAAATGTATAATATGAAAGAACTGTGTAAGGATGAGTATACAATAGAAATAGAATTTAAAAAATATAGATTTTTAAATAAATAAAGAATTGAATAAAACTAATTTGGTTACTTTTAAATTTTAACCCGACGTTTCGAATACTTTGCAGTAATCGTGTTCACGGGTAGACGAGATGTAAGTGCCTGTCAGAAAGTCAGTAAATTAATCTTAATTAATTAACTAACTGACTTTCTGACACACGCGAGTTTTAATCCGTAAAAACAGTTTTATTCAAACGTGTACTCGTGAAAATCTAAGAAAATACTAAATAAAGAATTATTTAATATAATATGCATATATACTAGAAAATTTATGAATAATTTAATATTTGAAGATGCAGAGTTAAGGCTGAGTATAGAATGAAAATATAATTTTTAAACAAATGAAGTATTATTTTATATGTATATAAATTTCTTCATATTTAAACTAATATTAGCGTATATCAGAGATTATCACGTTGCATTAATTGAACCAAAAGATGCACAGGTGGAAGGCTGAGTATACACTTGAAGTATAATAAAAAAAAAGGATTATGTCAATAAATAAAGAATTATTTTATATATTTATAAAAATTGAATGTATTATTGATGTTTTTTAAAAAATAGACACGTTAATAAGTGTTAACGTTATAAAGATATAGGTGTAAGGATGGGTACACACTGTAAATAGAATAAAAAAATAAGTATAGATTTTATAAAAAATAATGCACTCTCTAATATAATATGTATATTATTTTTATATAATATAAAATTTATTAATTTACAATCTTTTATGTGAAAGTTCACAAATAAGATTTAATACATAATAGATACACAATTAAAAAAAGCTTAACGGATTTTACAAATAAATAATGCATTAATTTATAAATATTTAATGTAATAATAGACACATTGCATTAATTGAACCAAAAGATGCACAGGTGGAAGGCTGAGTATACACTGAAAATAAGTATAATTGTGTAAATCAATACTGACTATTTAATAAACTTATAATAGTATATAATGTTAGTGTTAAAAACTAGACACGTGCTATTAATTGGTATCGCTGCGGCTGTGCGGTGTCAGCCGGTGTCGGTGAACCCGCGCGAGTCAAGGGCCTCGGTCGACGACCGCGCGCCTGCCTTCGTACTCTTATACAAACAGTTCATCTATAGATTTGTTTCTATCTATTAGTTCTATGTTAGCCATCTTATCTATAGATATTATTATTAATTATAATTATCCGGCCGTGCTCACGTTATTACGGAATTTGCCCAGCTAGTTTCGAACCTATTAGGGGTTCTTATTCATGAGCTCCGAGCATGGCGGAATCGCGGCGTGAACTGATATATATATATTTTTTTCTTTCTTTCTTTCTTTCTTTTCCACTTTGGATCAATACCAGTGATCACTTGTGTAAGTCAAATGGAAGTGAAAGAAGGGCCTATTTAAATACCTACTTATCGAAATAATCCATTCACTTATATTATTATATTGTAACTAAATTCTCGACTATTTCTAATTATATTTACTATATATTTTTGTGTATTCGGCTGTTTGTTACTCGTTCACAAACAGTTTTACTTATTTGGATGAAACATAAGGATAGAATGTAATCCAAAAAAGGACGAACGATGTACATATATATATTATTTTAAATTTAACATCAACCAATAAGAGGTTCAAAATCAGGATCAAACTTTATATGTAATATTGTTTTAATCTCTTTTCTGTATTCCACATGGGCAAAAAATATTTTTGTAATTTTTGCCACCTTCACTATCATTTCACTCCCTGTATATCCTAAGTCTACTTATCACTTTATTTAGTATCGTATTTTATTGAACGCATTGTGTAAGTTAATTTGAATATACTTCAAGGTTCTCGATCATAAACATTAAAAAACTTGATAAAATGTTGCTGTTTTTAAAAAAAGATTTTCAGTATTTATTTAAAAATTCCACCAAAAAAGTTAATATAAAAATAAACATAAAATAAAGAGAAAAAAATATTATTTTTAGTAAATACGGGACTACATTTATATGTATATATGTATGTATATCTATTTTTATATAAAACCTTCGATTACAACATCAATACTGGCAACATGTCGACGACCTCGCTGTACTGTATGCACATGAGTTGCAACAATTTTATTAAAAAATAACCACCTGTATGTGGGTCTACCTACATGTGGCAGGTTGTCACGGCCGGTCATCGAACCCGCTATATAACACGCAATACATTCCCTTCAGTTAATAAAGTCAATAATATATACTAATATTATTAATTTGAAAGTAACTCTGTATGTCTGTTACGCTTTACCGACAACTGAACCGATTTTAATGAAATTTGGCATAAACATAGATGAAACTTTAGGACACAGGCTAATTATTATCTCGGGATAATATCTCATTTCCCGGGAAACAGTAGATCGTCTTATTTCACACAGTAGGTGATAGTGCGGACGAAATCGCCAGTAAAAGCTTATCATTTATATATTATATATAGTACTGTTAAAAATATTTAGTCTTGAAATAAAATGTATTTAAAGTAAGTTATTTTTCATAAATAATATTTTATAAATTAATTAAGATTTCTGAACGTAAAATCAACATTTGAAATATGTAAGATTTTTTTATTATTTATCACTTTATTTAATACTAGCCGTTACTCGCGGTTTCACCTGTGGATAAATAATTTAATTTATTATAAACAGTAGCGTAACGCTAGATAGATCATAGCCTTCCTCATGTCATCAGTCTATCAGAAAGAATTTTTGAAATCATTTCAGTAGTTTCGAAGATTAGCACGTTCAACCAAATATATATATTATTATATATAGTATAGATTTGCGATGTTATATTAATAATTGTAATATTACTTTATAATAATTTTAAATGATTTCTATTTGAACTTTCATAAAATATAGCAAAATTAATATTTTTTTAAGTATCACTACTATATGAGAGTTAAAATATTTTTTATATTTTAAATTAGTCCTGTTTGAAATTTTTATCATAACAATAATTTATTTTGAGAAGCATTAAATTTATATAACTGTATTTTCAAGTAATCCACTTTTCCGACAGAGATGCGTTGAAATAATTAGTAAGTGGGGAAATACCAATGACCGTAGTTATTTAGAGATTTTATTGTCGCTGAGTTCATAAAATGTCTCAGTTAAATGGCAGTGATTCCATTTAACAATACATTTGTAACCGTAAGGTGAGTTGATCTTCGTTCACCTCCGTAATGTTTCTAACTGTCATCTTTGTTTGCGGTGGCTCTGGTCACGTATGTTTCCGGAACTTTGACCATGAACGTGGTCAGTCACCCCCTCGCTAAAGTTTGCAATATTATTGAGCGAGAGAGACAAATTTTGAGACAATTTTAGAGCCAATTTTTGAGAACGAGATTTGTGTAACGTTAATCTTCAAATCAATTGGAACGTTAGCTTTACTAAATAAAAATGAAAAATAATATATATATTATTAATAATTATATTTAAATAATTTTAAAGAAATTATTTCTAACAATAAAATATAATCAAGTCGGGACTTTAAACAATTTTGTGAGGATATTCTGTTTTAGATATTCTTTAGAGTTAAAAATTGTTACTTTTTATGGGTGAAAAGCTGTTTACTTTACTAAAACAAACTTGTATGAGTATAATTTATAATTAAAGAAATTTGTAATATATTATAACAAAAAGTTTAGAATGGCATTTGATTATTCCCGCGTATTGGAAACCGTGACAGTTTCTATTTAAAAAATATAAAGAACTTTAAAAAATATAACAAATAGTGTAAAATTTTAAAAGCTTATAAAATTACAATATTTTATATATATATATTTTATATAATAGAAAAGGAAACTTTGAAAACTAAATAAAACAAGGGCATTGAAACCGCAAAACGTCAACAATGAGATGGGACAACCACAAAATATTATTGTATACATTTATAGATTAATAATTCTAAATAAAACAAATATAATATATATAAAGTATTTAGATATCCCATAACGGTTACAGACGTTATTATTTGTTGCAGTGCACAATAACTATACACTGAGTTGTCAAACTTTAAAAAAATATATTTTAAGAGCTCAAAAAACTAATTACTTGTCTAATTTATAAAAGAAAAATTGTGACTGATTTTCTGTTTCTCTGACTCATCTACAATCTATATACATTGAACAAAGAAGTTCAATGGAAAGCATAAAAACAAAGAAACAAAAATGTTGTTTAAAGACAATGTTTTTATTAAATAAGCACATATATCACATATGAAATGACAGACATTAGTTGCGCGGTTGTATAAGGTCCTAAGAACTAGAAACTGCACAGGTACTTAACCTTATTTATAATATATATGGCAACATTTTAAATCAAATATAACAATGAGTTTTTCATTGTTAAAACAATGAAAAAGTCATTGTTATATATATGTAAACATAGGATTGTTACTTGTAGTAATTAAAAAGAATGCTTTATAATAGCCAATACGACTGCGAATAATCCTATACCTATTGGCTATTATATAATAATGTTCCGACTCCTATTGGTTGCGAGGATTGATGTACGATTTATTAGTTTTTGTTAAATTAAATACATTTATATCAAACTTTACATTAATATAATTTGTACAGCACAATAAAATATACACTGTTAAAGTTAACTTTCGAAAAGTCATGAAAATGGTTTGATAAAAACTTTTAAAAGTTTAAAGTTTTAGGCAGAAACTTGGAACGTAAAGTTTTATATGTGATATGACATGAATTAAATTATGTTATGATAATTAAAAAACTCAGATGTAAATAAATCAAGAAATAACCTAGTTTGGTATTTTACTTTTTTAATATGTTGCTGTGTCGTCTTTGTTCTGCCAACTCTTTCCTTAAAAAATATAATTAATAACTAAATATATAAAAATTAATATATTCTTCGTATTATCGTAATTATATCCTAAAGCAATGTAGGATGTTTTCAATTTGAAAAAAAATACAAATTTAATAATAACAAAAAGGGAACGATATATTGTAACACGCAAAAGAGGCTTTCGGATACGTCAATACACTTGTGGCCTAGTATTGCCTGGAATAATACTGAGCGGGGGGTATGTGGTGTTTGAGTGGAACGGCTATGGCGACCTTGCGAGGGCGAGGTCACCCCCGCGCCCTGCACCTACCTGCCGCTTGCGTCTTGCGAACGTCACTCCAACCGCCGTCGATGCTATATAGATATAAATATACCACTAATTTATTGCTATGATTCATAATTATATTTAGTGCATATGGGACGTTCGTCATTCAATAATTCCTAATAACTTTCCGATAAATGTGATTCATTAACACTTTCAATGCAGGGCAATTTGCTTCCGCAATTGACTGACACGTTTATAAGATATAACCAAGATATAAATAATTACTGAAGTAAATGAATATAGATTAAAAAAGGTCAGAATGTATACTTGTCTGTTCAACTTGAGAAATTTAAAAAAAGGATTCAAAACTCGTTAATTTAAAAAATAATTCTTTAAAAATACAATCAACTGTTGTTACTTCGAATGCATTGTAAATCTGTAAAGTTTTATTTGCTTCCTTATAAAAAAAAAATTTTACGTATTCCAACCAAAATGACAGACCAACATATATAATTTATTCGTGCTGTAATTAAGTATAATTGATTAATTAGACGAGAACTAAAATTAAATAAAATTGCCAGTGGTACTTAACTACGGATAAATAATACGCTTACTGACTTATATTTGACTCAACTTTTGTTTTCATATAAAAACGAGTCCTTGTATTACGAAATTCATTAGGTTATAAGATTTTTACCAAACGCTTCTCACCTATTTAATACCAGAGGACATTACCAACGTTTTACTTGTTAGATCAGACTCTTGTAATATAAAGTGAATAGATATTAAAAATGTGTAAAATAAAGCAAAACATTCAATAGGGTATATATTGGTAGCGGGTCGCAGGGGGCACTGGGGTCGGCTGGTCGGGGCGATGCGCTGTGGCCTTGGCCGTGATCGCGCGCTCGATATAGCGCCAACCCACCAACCTGCTAACCTCCCACTCACCACCTCATAACCCTACTCACCCATCCCCAACATTCCCCCCATCACACCAGTTATAAATTTGTGATACCCGCCAGCTATTTTTGTAATGATAATTACATTTACATCATTTTCGATTACCAATGAAAATGTCAAACACATAAACAATTGAATACTTTTAACTAGTAAACATGTCCTATATTAAGATATTTCTTTTTTGTTTTAAATTATTGTTAAGTGTAGCGTGTTATATGAAATTAGAAAAGCAAAAATTATTTTGATTTCAATGAAGCCGTCGTTTATTTTTTTTATTTTTAGATATTTCACTCACATAAAGGTATTTTTTTAAATAAAAAAATTGTGGAAATATAAATATACAAAAAACTACTTGGTAAGCAGACAGTGTAGTTGAAAGTATCAGCATAAAACACCAAGGTCGAGAAGCGAGTGATATCATTTATGGCGTGTCTGTCCCTGAACTCTAGCTGTGAGGCGAGTGACGCACGAGGACTCAAATACCGACGGCCATGAACTTATATAAAAATACAGCTTTGGTAACGTTAAAAATTACCTATATTTATATTATTAGCAAGTCAAAAGGAAGGTTTAAACTCATTAGGGTCGTAGATAAGACTTTCGTTGGTATATCTTATAATATTTAACTTATTGACAAATGAGGAATATCCAAACTGTAAATGTTTTATTTATTTAAATAACAGTATTTTAACATTCCAGGATATTCAATGAGGGAAATGGTCAATAACAGAATTATCTTCCGATTTAATTAACCATGAATATTTATATAAGGCATGGTTATGGGCTAGGAAGGTTATATTCCGGGTATAAATATATATAAACGTTCGTGATCCATGATTACTATTTTATATAATTATACCACTGTACTCACGTAATTACTATGGGAATTTGCTAGACTAGTTGCGAACCCATTCTATGTTCAAGAACTCTGAGCATGGCGGAATCGCGGCGTGAACTGCACGTCGAGTTTGGCAGTTAGTGTGAATTATAGATAAACTTAAATATAATACATTTTATAACCAGGTCAAAGCTGTACATTCATTATATTGACCTCTAACTAAAAACACGCAAAAAAATGTTTGTGAGTATGATCAAACAGGATATATTATTACTCCGGAAGAGATTATTACATATATGTATATATTTCTTTTTTTATAAATATTCAGAAAAATAAAGTACCATAATTTGAAGTTAACGCGACTCTATTGATGATTCATTAAACATTTATTAAAACATATACTTAATGTAGGTTAAAAAATCTAATCTAAGGACGGACAGCAACCATAGTTAAACAAACGCTGAAAAAAAGCTTAACTGGAGCGTTTATAAGACACAAACAAAGAGACTGTTTAATTTTAAAATGATATATATTATCCATACACCCGTGTCACTGGTTACACATTTTTTTACTCGTATTTCTCAATTATTCTTTGATGACATCTAAATTAATTCACTCAGTTTGTTTTACTACAACTTTAAATAATCCTCTCAGTGGAAAATGACTGTTAAAGAGCTTTTACTACCAGACAAACGATTTTATTTAAAATGTTATATGTACTTATTATATATAAGAATTCGGTCTATTATAATAAGAATTTTTACAATCCATCCGGAAGTTTCGAAGATTAGCGTTTAAAGAAACAAACTATTCCTCTTATATATAACTGTTATAAGACAAACATGAACTTGTTTCAAAATCAAATAATATAACCACTAAAGTATTAACTCTTTATTATTCAAAACTTATTTAGCTCTGTTCCCTTTCTTCTTAGCAGGCCTCTGTTTGTTTGTTTTAACTTTTTTCCCGCGACCCTTTGTTTTCTCTTTGGCCTTCTGAGCTCGTAAATCTTTCTTCATTCTCGGATCCACCACCTTGTACTGTCCTTTTACCCCGGTGGGTCTCTTCATACGCTTGGAGGTCGTGTGTTTTTTAGCGACGACATATGTTACTTTCTTTTTAGTTTCGGTTTGCGCTTTTTTATATAACTGTCTCACTTGTTGCGCCTTTTCTCTCTCAGACATGTCCGCGTTTTCCATTACCGCTTCTACCTTCTTCTTAGCGCGTTCCATCTTCTTAATCATACGCTTCTTCTTTCTGGCCTTGGCCTCTACTACTTTTTTTATAGGTCTTGCGTTTATATCTTGTAATCGGTTTTTGTATTCGTCGGTGTATTTCTAGAAATATAATATTATTTGTGCATTATGTCTTTGAGCCGTTTATTTTGAAAATGGCAAAAAATATTATTTTTTTTAGCATTTATTGCGTTTTAACTAGTTTAAAAGTTCTAATGATAATTAATAAGTTTATTATTAATTGCATTTTTCTATATGCAAAGATATTTAATTGTTATTATTAACTAGTTTTACAAATAATTAGATTTCTTGTCACTTTCAAAATCACTCATATATTAATTATATATAAAATAATGATAACCTCGGGTACTACAATTTCTTTCCTCATGTGTTTGGTTTCGTCTTCAACAAACCAATCCGGGAGATTAGTATCATTAAAAGCGTATCGGTTCCAGGAGTCATCTATCAAGTCCCGTTTAAATTTTTTCGAAGTTGCTATCATTGTACCCAAGGCTAGAGTTTGTGCATCCATTTTTAAACTCTTCTTCAGACGTTTTAGTTCTATTAAAAAAAAAATAGAATAATGATTTAATAAATAAAATCATTCGTCCTTGGGTATATATAACAATAATATATTCATACACATAAAATTATACCATAAAAAAAAATGGTTATAAATGTCTTTCATAGCAAAAATATAATTTTATATGAAAAATCGATATATAGATAAAAAATAACATATTAAATAGAATATAGATGAATGTTTGTGCTTAAATGTTATACTTCTTTGTTCAAAAGATATCTCAGTATAATTTAGCTACAAGCATTTATTGGTAATAATAATTCTTTTAAAAAACATGAGTTTTGAAAAGAATTATTGTTGCTAATCTAATCATGAACTTATTCTTGTTAAATGTATTTAATTGAAAGATTATTTTGTAATTTTGCCTACCAGGATCCTGTGAAACAACTTCAAATCCATCTTTCTTAGTAGTCTTTGCGCTGCTCGTCTCCGCAGGCGCCACAGTTTCCTCCACATCATAATCACTATCGGATGAATCATCTGAACTTTCAGCATTATTCTTTCTCTTAACACCAGTCTTCTTTATGTCAGTTGATTCTTTTACTTTCTTTCCTGAAAAGAAGGATTGTCTTTATTGTTTATATTATCATATTAACATTTTTTCATTTATTTTAAACAAACACATATTATATATAGTGTTTAATAACACTAGCTATTACTAGCTATTACCCATTAATGATTTTATTTATTTTAATATTTTAGGATAACTAAACGCAGTATATATATACCCTATATATTTATATAATGATAGATAATCTATAGCATTCCTCCTGAACCTACGTATCCCAAATATTATTCAAATCAAATCGGTTGTTTAAATAATTAGAGTATTTAAACAAACAAACAACTTTTCCGTTTTCTAATATTAATATAGATTTGAAATCCATTCCAGCAAACAGTTTCGCATCATAAAAGAGAACTTTCACTTAAATATAAATGTTTTAATTATCTACCTTTCTCTCTAAATGATTCAGCTACTTTATCTAAATCCACTCCCTCGTCATCTTCTTCATCAATATCTTTGAAACTGTCCTTTTCAAACCATAGCTCAGCTTTCTTAGCCCTTCGTGACATTGGATCAGTGTCATCCAAGTCTGTCAGTAACGGGTTGTTCTTCGGTATGGCCTTTGTTTTGGCAATCTTGCTATTTCTCATTGTATTTAATTTTGTCAACTTATCAATTTTCTTTGATTCATTATCCGAATCTGAAAACGCTGTAAAAAAATATTTTTTTAAAGATTTTAGTTTATCAAATAATCAAAAAATATTTAATAATCTTTTACCTAAACTCTCCTTTTCTTTTTCGTTGTCTGAATCCGACTCCATCTCTAGCTCGCTATCAGAGTCTTTATAAAACAAACCAGTTGAGTCCAACTTAGATGCTTCTACATCATATTTCACATATTTTGCTTTTGTCTTTAATTCATCATCTGAGTCTTCCTTTTCTAATACTATGTCTGGTTGCTGGTCTACTATCATTTTTAATTGCTAAAATAAAAAAATAATATATTAGCAATTAAAATTATAAAACTTAATATAAATATAGATACAATTCAATTCACACAAATTTGAAATAAAAAAAGACATCTTTGTCGGATAATTATATTCATTTTGACAGTGTTTCTTCCTATCAAATTTATTATAATACTGCAACTTACAATCTATTAAACATGCTTATATATTGTACATATATATACAATATAGGCATGTATGTAACTTCTCGGCAGGTAAAAAAAACAGGGTGTAATATGAGAAAGATGTGTTTTCTTTATTTACACCAGCTTCTCACATGTTAGGTGAACTTACTTCATTGTTCTTGATGTCGGAGAGAGAAAACATATCATGACTTTCCAATATGGGACCATCATCTCCTTTTAACACCATTTTCAGGTTCATTTTTTCTGCTAATTTCTGTCTCTGTTTGTTTAACTGCTTCCTTTTTCGTTTTAACTGTCGTTTTTCTTCCCCCTTGAAATATGTGTAATTAAAATATAATTCCAAATATAATCAAGGTATAAAAAAATTATACAAACCTGTAGTTCAGCTATTTCATTATCAACATCAACATTTTCATCATCAGAGCCTCCTTCTTCAACTTTTTTATCATCTTTAGTTTCTTCTGTAGCCTGCAAATATAAATATTAGTTTATTTTTAACATAATACATATATTGTAAGTCTTTTACAGACCTTAATCTTACTTTATGTAAATCATTAAAAAAAATTGAAACTAAAAATTATTAACAATGAACTAGTAATTAATTATTAATTATTGAAAATTATTACCTCAGAGGACTTTTGTGCTGCCTTCCAATCTTTGAGATGTTTTATCCAACTTAACAGAGCTTTCACATCCTTCCTTCCTAAAACCTTGATGTCTTTACAGCACTCTATTATTTCTTTTGTTGTTCTTGGATGACTGGCAGCAGTCTCATCGTCTATTAATATCTGTATTGAAAAGAGTATATGGAAGTATACATTTTAATATAATATATATAATAATAATAATAAATAATTTTGATGATGTTAATTTTATCAGATGTTGCCAACTAGCTTCAAACCCTTTGGCATAAACAATTTAGTTCATGCCGATGGATACAGCTGCATAATTTCCAAAAACAGCAATCAAAAATCACAAATGTGGTCTTAATAATAAAATATATTGATAAAGTACTTTTAATTTGTTAGTAATGACTATATCACCTCTGAGCAACCTTGAAGTAAGTCAATTGGATCCTCCTTTTCCAAAAATTCAGATAATGGGACACTGTGGTATGTGGTGTAATCATTTTCTTTATAACCCTCTGCTTTTGGTTTTTTTTGTTTTTCAGGATGCAAAAGATTCATTTGCTGTTTTTTAACAATTTCTAAATCTTCAAACACATGTTTGGGATCTAAGAATTTTGGATCTATAGTATCAGGTGCAATATATCCCTGGCATACAACAAATATCTCAGAGGACTCATTACGAGATGCTTGTGGCTTTGTGGCATGAACTTTCTTGAAAAACTGTTTAAGAACCCATAGTAGTGCATGATAATCTTTAGATCTGAAGACTTTAGTCACAAACCAACCACCTTCCCTCAAAAAGTGTGAAGCTAATTTCATTGCACTTAGAGTAAGGGAGGCCTGCTGGTAGGCATCATGTATCCAATTGAGACCAACATTGGGTGCACCATCATGAAGTACTACATCAGCTTTCCAGGTCTTGATTTCCTTTTTAATAGCAGTTTTACATTTTTCAGTTGTAATGTCTTCAGTGAGACTGATGCAGCCGGGTACTGGTTTTATAGGGAACAAATCAACGCCTATAACAACACTGGATAATGGCATGTTCTGGTGAGCCACCTGCATCCACCCACCAGGAGCAGCACATAAATCTATGCATACTCTGGATTTTTGTAGAAAGCCAAATTTTCTATTCAATTGAATTAACTTAAAGGCAGCTCTAGATCTGAACCCTGTAATATTAAAAAACTTTTAAATATTATGAATAAAAAATATTTTAGATACAAAAAAGACCACATGTCTGTAAATATAAACACAATATATTATGAGCACATAAAATAAATATTTTTTATATTGTTAATGAGAACATTAACATATAATAATATAGTGGAAAGGCAAATTGTGGATTTGGTTTATTTTTAAATAAAATATTAATTGCTGTGTTTAATACATGACTAAGGTTCATATTTTAAAATTTTGACTGTTTGTATATTTGAGCATGACATGAAAACTAGATATAGTTTGAAGAAACTTCGTGTGGTACATGGGTTATGGCATTGATAATGATATGGAATACTTTTAAATTTTTAATAAGGAAATTCTCTTTTGCTCGGGAAAACAAAAAAAATTAAGATATAATAAAAGTAAAACCTACAAAATATGGATTGGATTGGACAAGAAATGGCTTACATTAAAATATACTTTCGAGGGGGAGTAAATTACAACTGTGGGTTGAGAAAAGCTTTAAATTAAAATCTTTGTATCTACCTGTTTCTTTTGCTAGTTGATAATATTTATCTTTTCGCTGTTTTCCTACTTTTGTTTTCTTTGCCATTTTCTCAGATTAACTCACTTTTTCCATAAATATTTATACATCGAAATGCGTTTTTATAAAAACATCATGTTAAATGTGTCAATCTTTAAATGTCAAATTGTGGGGTTATGTTTATTTTTTTTATTTCACCTTTGAGGATTATGAGCAAAAGTTTTCTTTTTTGCTACTTTCCTTAAGAAAACTAATTAAAATTATTAGAATAAATATATAAAGAATTAAAGGATTGATGAATGGAAGGATTACCTTGAATTAATCATCATAAAAAGTAAGTTGTAAATTATTATTAATTTTAAGAACTGCATTTAGCTTATTATTTTTTTCTAATAAATATAAAAATATAAATTTTACAAAATTTAAACTCTGGCCGTCAGTTTATTTCTCACCATTTTAGCTTGCGTTGAAATGTTTTCGTCCAGCAAATTATATTACTCTACAAGTAGTATTTCTCGCTTTTTTAGATTATGTGTTTTAGAAATATGTGATAAATACAGTAACTCGAAAGACTTTATTGGGCTCTTGGGATTCACAAAAAAATTGCATCACTCTAGTAAATCGCAACTTAGTGTATTCTTACTTCCAATGCCTTTTTCATCCGATCAAAAAGCTCGGCCGTATGGGAGAATATAAATTAATAAAAAAAAACAAATTTCTGTTAAATTTCAAATTGTTAAAAAGAGATCACATCGATTTCAAATCCTAAAGAAATACTAGCTATGTTAACATATTGTGTAATAGATCTTAAAAGTAATATTATGATTGCTTCGTGTTATATTATCATTGGTCAATAACTTTGACTCGATTTATATTAAAAATCGATTCATCGGGGTCAGTATCAAACTCATAACTTATAAAGTCTAATAACATTTTCCTGGATTGATATTGTTAATTGTCTTTTTATATCGATTAATATAGAAAAAATTATATCAATAGTTTTTGCTTTGTATTTTGTATTGATAATACTAGCTTCAGTAATCGTAATTTAATCGATTTGATATTACTCGATTTTTTATATTGATATATATGATATTATATTGTTTTTAATCTGTTGCAAATAGAAAAACTGAAATCCCAATGAGCAATCCAGAAGTTTTTCACCATCCACACAAGTTTTAACATCTGTTGTTGCATCATAATCTTAACTCTTGAAGAATATTTATTGGTGTCGTTTAAGATTGTGAATACAATTTTGAAATAATATAAAAATAAATTGTGATAATTCCAACTTCAGTGCAGCATAAAAGCTAATATTTGACAAGATGGCTCCAAATATCCAAACATTCATCAATAGTTTTCAAAATCGACTGTAAGTTTATATTTTATTTTGTTTAATCAAAATATGAAGTCAGTCCAAATGACAAATAACCATTTAGTTAGTAATTTATATGGTTTTCAACATTAACAGCGCATAAATAATGTTATGTTAATTAGATTGTATTTGCTGACGGTTCTAGAACTTTTAGTACGTCATTATATTATTATGAAGTCTTGTGAATATTGCACTTTGTAGTCGAAGGAAAACAGTTTTTTTGACGTATTTTGCGTCACAAGGAAACCTTGAATTTTGATTTATAGTATTAACATTTGTTATTATCCAATATTCATATTTATTTATTGTTTCAGAGAACCACCTGTGCGTCAACATCTTAAAAATGTGTATGGAACCCTAATGATGACATGTGGGGCTGCTTCAGCTGGTGTGTATGTAGACATGTACACAAGGTTCCAGGCTGGCCTCCTTTCAGCAATTGTTGGTGCTGGTCTCATGCTGATGTTAATTGCTACACCAGACAATGGAAAAAATACTAATTTAAGACTGGGATACCTCTTAGGATTTGGTTTAACATCAGGTAACTCATTAAACAGTTGTGCAATAAAATATGTAATCAAATTATTATAAATGTGATTGAAATTCCAATTTTTATGTTTACAGGAATGGGACTGGGTCCTGTGATGAAGTATGTTAGTGTGTTAGATCCCTCCATAATAGTTACAGCACTCTTGGGCACAACTCTGGTATTTGTGTGCTTCTCAATTGCCGCTATGCTAGCTGAACGAGGCAGTTGGTTGTTCCTGGGGGGTACTCTGATGACCCTACTGATGTCCATGTCGTTGATGACACTAGCCAATTTCTTTGTGCAGTCACATCTCCTTTACCAAGTATATTTTACAATATTTGTACTTGTATTTAAGCTTTCATGATACATATATATATTTATATATATATATAATTATTAAGCTGTGCTCAAGTAAAACAAATGGAATTCGGAAAATGTAGAAACTCAATAATGACAACCCAACCCACAGAACTCATGAAGACACTGGATGAGTTTGAAACTAGTCTAATTCTGATAATATTTAAATGACTACACTCTGATAATTTTATATATTAGTGAAATATTTGTTAATAATTTTATATTCTAGTCAACATTATACAATTTTAATGATAATTTCATTTTTATAATTTCCAGGGTCATCTTTATCTCGGACTAATGTTAATGTGTGGGTTTGTACTCTTTGATACACAACTCATTATTGAAAAGCGTAGAATGGGCAACAAGGACTTTGTACAACATGCCTTAGAGCTGTTCATTGACTTTATTGGAATGTTCAGAAGACTGCTCATTATCTTAACACAAAAAGTAAGTATTTTTAAATGAAAAACAATTTGACCTTCAGTTTATGTGCTAGTCTGCTTGTTAACATTTAACCTTGATAGTATATTTTTATCCAAGATTATTTTTATTAATAATATAATATAAAAAGAATTTATTTAAAAACATACTCAGTCAAGCAAATAATGTATTTCTTATCTTATTTGTTCTAATCTAAATGATGGACAGATAGTACTTAGTCACTATTTATTTAATGTCATTATTGAAAATTGTGGTAATGTAAACAATTAATTGAATTATTTAAAGTTTTTTTAGTAAATCAAAAATTTTATCTTTCATGTGTCAACTATAAAAGTGATATACAATTTGTATTGTTTTCTTTCAGGAGGAACAAAACCGTCAACGTAAACGTGATTAGAGATTAATATGTTGTTCTTTTTTTGGGTTTCGGATTGTTGGGATAAATTCACTGTATCATATATTTCTTCTTCTTTTTATTTAAATGTAATGTTACAATAAATATTGTGTATTCAGAAATTTATAATGTTCAGAACATAAAATAAATCAAAACTCACCAATATTGTTTTATTTAACATTTAAATATCATTATGAATTAAAATACAAACAATTTTAAATTGATATCCTCCTAATTTGTTTTTTTTTTAAACAGTATTGAATAAAAGCACCAATTTTTCTATAAAACCAATAATTGCTTGATTCTCATTTAAGAAGTCATTTTCATATTTGGGGAAGAATCATTAAACATATTAAATTTTTATATTCCCATTTTTAAAAACAAATTTACAATAGATTCTGAATTGGAGCTTGTAATTTATACATTAACGAATTTTGTCACATTGATTATTTCATCTATATTTTCTTTCTTTTATAAAAACTTAACAATCAATTAATATAACATTAACAGACTTATCTATACATATAAAATAAAGTTCCCCGGCCCCGCGTTTGTCTGTCTGTAAAAATGCGATAAATTAAAATACATTTTAATGTTTAAAAGGTCGCAAAATTCTTGCCTAAATAGGTAAATAATTATTAAATAATTCTGAGAATATTCTAAATAGAAATCTCACTTCTTATATTAATTACTTAAGGATTATGGATAGCGAAAAATATGCGGAAAACATACGTAAGAAGCTTTTTAACATAAATAATATATTTTTTTTTGAATACAATTATTTATCATTGAAAATAAAATTACAAAAAAAATCTTCGATCCTCTCAATATGTATTACATTCTTAGTGAAAACTTTATTGAATGTAAAATTTAAGAAATTTAATTGTTAATTCTGTTTGATTTTCTTAAAAATATATTCGCATATGAACAACATTGTCACATCGAATTATATTCGTTATATCAAATAAATAATAAATGCAAAATAAAATACACAAACAAATCGTATTTAAAATCTTTATTTACCTGTATCTATGTTTTTATCTTACTGTCTGTATGTTTGCAGATAAGATAAAAATTTCTATATAAAATTTTAAAATACTAAAATTTGTAGTGACAAAGCTAAACATGAATCCTTACGAAAAATAAATCACAATATAGCCACGGTTTACCGTTAAGTACATAGGCATTTAGTAGATAATTGTTATTTATACCTAGCCTTAGAGGCAATCCGCCAGTTTCATATTTTTTTGCACTTTTTCTTGTTCGTGCTTTCTTTCGTTGTGGAATTTCGTTTTCAAAATATTATCTCTATAATTTTACATGATTAGTCAATACATGTATAGCTATTTTTTTATTTAATAATAATAAATTCGCTCCTAAATAAAAACTTATAGGTCGCCAGTGAAACTTCGCGTTTATTCAATAGATTTTAGGTATTTCAATATGTTTGAAAGGTTTTGTCTTTATTTCAATTCATTGTAAACTGCAAGTCACTCATCTACATTTTGTGCAAAATATTTTTTTTCTGTTTTTATTATTTTTCTGCACATTTACGGCTGGTGATCTACCTAATGGACAAAAATGGGTTTACGCTATTTAAATATAGGAATTGAATGGAAACTGTAAGTTTTAAATATTTGTTCTAATAAGAAGGGTAGGCATGTTCATTACCGACGTATGTATTTTGAAATTGGTCAAATATCTCTGTCCAAGCGGATTCTTAAAATTATTTTTTAACTATGTATAGGTTTTTAATTTCAATAAATATTATTTGGCTCTTTATACAAAAAAAAAACAACGAAAAGCTTGTCAGTATTTGTAATATAATATCAAAAATAAAATTAAAATTTACGAAACTATATTATGTTACATAACAAAAATTTAAACTTAAAGCTATTACAACTATTTTCAGGACGATTTTCAATTTCACTTTATCTAAATCAATATATTTATTTCAAATAACAGTAAACTCGCAAAAAGTCTTTTTGTTTAAAACTAACTTAACCTACCTAACTGTCTTTAGATATTTTTTGTTTATTATTAAACTAACTGTCTTTAGTTATTTTTTGTTAATTATAGGGAAATTGTATATATCCATTAGTAAATCACAAAAATTTTAAGTATTTATTTCGTTAAAAATTAAATGTGTTTTATTTAAATAAATTAAGGCACTTCCATTACATTTACGTAAAATATTTTAAATTTAACTTCATTTAAACTAACTTGTATTTCTATTGAAGAGCTATAAGGCTTAATCTTTTCAAAATTTGGCTTATAAACAGTTTATTTTAGTTAGCTTACTTCTGCGTTATAATTGGGATGAATTTTATTATTATATAAGAAAATCTTTCTAGCTTTATTTAATTCCTCGTTTATTAACGAACTCATCAATGTTTTTGTGCTCGGTTGTATAATTTCTTTATTATAATTTTCATTATTTGCTAATTCACTGGTTTTTACTTTATTTTTTCCTATAATATAAAGGCCTCTCATCTTCTTTCTACAAAAAGGTAATCGCATAGATCTTGCTTGTTCGCTTTTTATAATATACTCGTAGGTTGAAACACCTAACATCGCTATGTAAATATGAAAACATAACAAATGTAACAAGGCACATGATATAGCTAGACCACTACCACAATATGTCACGAGAAATGTAAACAGTGCTATTGAACGACTACAATATTTCGTTTGTTCAGATGAACAATTTATAAATTCTTGTGCTTCCTGACCTAATTGATGTGGATAATTTAAAAAAAAAACAATATCTGTCAAACATAACAAGAAGGTTAATAGTGATATGAACAAAGCTGTGACGACACATAAAATAAAAGCTGTATAATTTCTTCGACCAACACAATTGTTTAACCATTTGCAGTGATGGTCGAAATGATACACGCATTTGTTACATATGCCACAGTGTTTTGTCTTTTTGTTGCTTGTATTGATGTTACACAGATGACATCTTCCATTTTCGATAACATGGGCGTGGATGGTACGGTCAAATTCGGGGATATTGTTAATTTCTTTTTTTCGTAATTCATATTCTCCTGGATCCAAAATTAAAGCAAATATATGTGCGATAATATGTACCACATACAATACACCGTAAATTGTTATTGTTATGATTTTTAATTCCTCAAATTGTATTTGAACCACAATAACTAAATTCAATATAGTGGTGACAACAAAAACTATCCAACTGATAACCTGCTGATAGTTTAAAGGAAGTTGAAGTCCATGTATCCTCCTCTGCAGTCTTTGTGTTTGTTGCGAAGAACAACATTTGTTCATTGAAAATTTTTAAATGTGTTTTCTTTGTTTCCTGAACACTGTCAAGATAAATGAATCATAGGGCATAGTAGTTAGTGCGCGCGCATCTTAAAAATTTGTTTGTCCAGTTCACGCATGTTCAGAAGTTAAATAGTTTTATTTAACTTCTGAACATGCGTGAACTGTTTTATAATTTTATTATCCTATGTCGCGCTATCTCAGACGTACCAAGTTCGAGCACTGACCGTGTTGATGATTTTTCATTTGATTGGATTTTTATTTTTTTTACAACAAATGATCTTTGCATGGTTAAATGTATTTATAGACATTTCCAAACATTTATTATGGTTTCATAACCATATTTTATATATACTGTAGAAACATTGGTAAGGGTTTCAGAAGATTCCGACAGTCGCAGTTTTGAGCTTTGCCCAAATACAGGATAATATAAGTATATGGTTTTTACTATATAGCAAGTTAAATTTCTCTAGTCCTTCCCCTCCCTATTCAGCAAAACAAGATAAAAATGTGAGCGTGAAGAACACACAATATAGACATCGAAACTGATAGCTTAATTAATGCCTTTTATAATAATCAGTATTTATCTATAACGATTACATGACGGTATAATTATAAGTAGGTATACATTTCATAGTAAGTACTCTGTATGATTAATATTTATTTCTAATCTTTTTGATTTTAACACAATTCTGTTATATTGTTTATGGATCTAGAGGTTATATTTGTCATTCATTTTATTATGAGTCTTTTGCCAGATTTCCGCAAAGAACATTATTATTTTATTAACAAACATAAACTTATTATTCATATACCAAATAACATATTTTTTAACTTCTTGATTAAGGGCGTTATTGTAATAAATTTTCGAAATCTGATTTTTTGTAATATCTTTACGTTTTGAGATGTCCTGACTTATTTTATTTCCGATTTCTGAAATACTAATCAAGCGTAGGGGTGGTTGTACCACCCATCGACACGTCTTAATGTCAGATAAAAGTGAATAATACAATAAACAAATGAGCGAATGAATTTTATTAAATAAATAATGACATGAAGAAATAAAATCTATTCACTTATGACTGAATCCCGTCGAAAATAATTTGTTTGTGTGCAAACCGCGTCAAGAGTTACGAAAGCCTAGTTTGTCAATCAATTCTAGCATCAAGATAAATAATGGTCATCGGAAAACATTCTTATTAGTATGAAAGCAAGGACAAGTGCTTCTGTAGCTACGAATGTTTCTGATTTTTTCCGTTGTCCAATATTTTGGACTTTCAGTGCTGTAATGTGTAGGTAATTGGATGTGGGAGCGCCATCCTTCATCCATATCTTAGTATATTTATAGCGGAAATGACATAGGAAAATACGAACGATCCATTATTGATACGCCGGACGAGAGATTAGTTTATTTTAAAATTAAATTTAATATTACCCAGTTTATTAATCAGTTTTACGACCGAAACTTATTTTGTCTCTAGCGTGAAAACTGTAGTCTGATTTTAATGCTAAAAATTACTGTTGGTCCAAAAATAATAAATTCTCACATTCCCATTATATAGGTATATAAAATTATTAATAAATAAAATATCTCTAAGTGTATTTACAAATTATTAATATATAATAATTAAATTGGTCATGCAACAATGTCAGATTTTTGTGAAAAACTCATCGCCATCTCTCTCCTCGTCCGAACCAATATTCTATGGCCTTTACAGTCGAGATTTTCTTCAAAACATTTATTTCTGCAACACTTCTTGCATAGTTGATATACGCATTTTCCGCCCTAAAAGTATAAAAATATTTTGGATATATAAAAGTATTATTGAGCAAGCTCGCCCTTCTAGTGTTTATTGTGTTTATTGATTAAAAATAAGTAGTACTAACAAGGGGGTTTGGACAAGTTGTGTTAACGCAGATATCGCCACTTCTGCCTCCTTGTTCTGTTTTGACGGGTCTCCTCATGATCCTTCTCATTTTCTTCATTTTTTTTCTTGACATTGGGTTCCCATCATCTTCATTAGTTCTTTTAATATCGATATAATTTTCCTATAAAAATAGTTTACATACAATTAATAAATTGTTTACATAAAGTTCAGCACACAACAAAAAAAATACATATAAATTTAATAAAATATGTCAGTAGTATAATATAGTTATAAATTAGTATCTTTAATGTTATTACAGTATCTAAATGTCCTTAACTTTAAAAATTGAATATTTTTTTATTTATTAATTTACAGGATATTTTATAGAATAAAGATTTTTGATTGCACCCTCACTTATAAAAAAATTCATAAGATGTAATTCTATTTGTTATATTATGTAAAAAAATAAATCAAAACTAGTTGTTAACTAAGGTTTCACCAGCAGACGATGGATTTCATACACTATTAGTCCTACGAGCAGTAACATATTCCTCCTCATGAACCTACAAATCATAATCAGCAAGAATTCAAATCCATCATGTAGTTTCCAAAATCAGGGTGTTTAAATCAACAGAATTTTCCACTTAATAATATTAGTATAGATTATTAATATAATTTACTTCTGTGTTACCTGATTATTTACAAGCCTTTCCATTTTCTGTGTATGTTCCTCGGGTGACATTCTCACATAAGGTTGACAAATCCACGGGGGCAGAATCAAATTATATCCATTTCTTGACACTCCTTCATTTTCATCAATAAACAATTTACCTTCATGGTAGACCAAATACTTATCCCTTATTTTGTTACAAACTTGTTTAAAATCGTCTAAACATTGGGCTGTAGCAAGAATTTCTCTTTCTTCATTGTTTTCTTTAAATGTAAATCTGAAATAAAATATTGTGTGATTCATAAAAACTGTCAAGTATTTTATCTTATCAAAATTATTATATAAATAATATATTCATGCGTGAAAGAAGTTTTATAGCATAAATATTATATTTTTTTTAAACATAATTTGTTTTTCATTATTATATTTTATTAACTTTTATAACTATATAATAAATGTGTTTCACTTGATTAAAAGCTTTTGAGTTTGAAATATAAAATATATATACTAATATTATGAAGCAAAAAAGTTTGTTTGTTTAAATACACTAATCTTCACATCTAAAAAACTTGTCTGTGAGTAGAACCGCAAGTAAAAGCTAGTGTGATAATGACTTTAGATATAAGAGATATTAAATTATGTCAAACATAACATTTCACTAATACACTTACATTTTATGAAATATTTTAAATAAATGTCCCCTGATATAAGATGTAGGGCAGGGATATTTCTCAACTAATTCAATATATTCTAAGGCAATCTCCCAGGATACTGGATTTATGCCTTCAAATATTGCTGGATTTGTAAGATTACCTTCCGCACTCATCACTCCATCCACTTTAGTATGGTCAAGACATCTTTGTACATCTTCCAAACATTGTATGTTACCATTTGCAAACATTGGTATTGATACGGCCTCTCTAAAAATATTTATTTATAATTTTAACTATATTTACAGAAATTAAAATACATTTAGTAATTTTCAATAACTAACCTAATAGCTTTAATATGCTTCCAACTAGCAATACCTGTCAGAGGCCCTTTTTGTTCTCTAGTTCTGCCATGGACAGTCAACAACTTGCATCCAGCCTCCTGAAGCATCAGGGCATATTGTACAGATTTCTCAATACTATCGAAAACCCTCACTTTGCATGTAATGGGGATTGAGACAGCTTTTGACATAGCCGAGACTGAAGATACATAAATTAAAAAAAACTTGTTTAGTGTTGTTTTTTATAAAATTTGTTTATCTTCTTTATAGACGATAAACAAATGTTGTCTGTACTATTATTATAAAGTGGAAAAAATTGTTGCATAGAGATTATGAGGAAGGGTATGGGCTATAGTAGTAGTAAGTCTATATGTAAGTGAAATTTTAGGGCAGAGCTAATAATTAATAAAATATTCAAGATAAAAAAAATAGGCTTACTTATATCCCTTAATAACTGCCACTCGTCTTGAAGAAAAGACCCATATTTGCCCCTCTTAGCAATAGATTGTGGGCACCCAAGATTAATGTCAATAGCATCACAATCTTTCTCTACATATTTAGCAGCAGCTGCCATTGTTTCTGGATTATTACCACAGAACTGTTAATAAATAAAATTACAAAACTACACACAATTATTGCAACGTTATTATTGAAGAAAATGTTAACATACCTGTACTATTAGTGGTCTATCTTCACTGCAAGTAGTAAAATTCTCTTTCCTATACTTAGGATCCTTAGTGAATACAGTGCTGTGCAACATCGGAGTATAGCATAGCGTAGCACCATGCCTACGACTTAGTATCCTCCATGCTAATTCGCTAGCATCTACCATTGGAGCCACCACAAATTGTGGACGTCCAATAACCTCAAACCATTCGTGATTCATATTAAATATTCACTATTTCAATAACATCAAATGTTTTGGAAAAACTTATAATTTTAATCATTTAACTATATATTTATATTATAGCATCTATTTATCTTCAATTCACCTATATTGTACTTTTTAAGTTTTGACATTTGACATTGATAAGAATTACATACGTAGTCAGAGACAAGACAACCTTTGGACATATGGCCTATATTATAGTACTTATTGGCCATATTAGTATGGCCTACGGATATAACGTAAACCACCCAGCTAAACGCTAGCTGTCATCAGTATTTTAGTTAAAATTTAAAACACCAAGATAAAAACTTGAATTCATATACACGGTATATTTTGCTTATGGATACATTACTTTTTGTTTAATGTTTTTCTTAGGTAATATTTTAGAATAGTTGTCAATTGTGTCATTGTCATTGTCAATTTTAGGTTTTAGACTTGGGCATGGCGGCATTTTAGTTTTTAGTTTTTCAAATCTATTGATGAGAAAAAGTATATTTACTGTGTCTCAATTCATGATCCAAATATATAATAGTATCTAACATTTACACATTTAAAAATTGCTGTTAAAAATGTTAATTACTGAAATGTCTGGATGAAGGTCTAAACCTTTAACAAAATAAAAGTTTGTAACCTGCATGAAGTAGTCAGCCGCATTTTACGTTATATTTCGTTAAATATTTTAGTTCTATTATTTACCAATCTTTTGAAATGGCACAAGACAACATGGTAAGTCCATTTCCATTGTTTATAAAAAATTGTGTTTTGGTCATCATTATAACGTATAATAACATTTCAGAGTCATTTTTATGCATGTTTAAATTTACCTCTGCCGGAGAAAATTCTAGAAATTACTAGAATTATTGAGCAATCAAGTCCTAATAAGGAATTACAGGCATTGTTTCCTCAATTAATCGGCAATATATTTTCTTCGTCTCTTCAAAATGGTTGGGGTTTACGTCAAATAACAATCGAGGGTAATAGATATGAGTATGAGGCATTGATCAGTTTTTTGGAGCCCCAAGGGCCTATGTTTCGCCTCTGCTATAAACTATTATCAGACTCACAGTTAAAGTATAACCTACCATTGAATGTATTACCAGTAAGTAAACTTATTTATTATATTTTTTAAATAAATTATTTAACATTTTTATAACATTTTTTTTTCAGTTAGATTTGCAAATGACACTAGAAAGAGGCAGGTGTCCTCAGTTTTATTCAGATATGCTCACAATGGATCCTCAGTCATTGAATGTTGTGTCATTGGCTTTGAGTATCCTTTTCAAATCTATATTTGTAGAAATAAATAAAATTATCTGTGAGTTCAAAATTAATTTTTTTCTAAGCTCATTAATATTATAAAAAAAAATAATTTAATTCTTTAATGCAGCTTTCTTTTCATGTAAATTTTATATGAAATGAAAATATATATTATTTCTATTGGGTTAAACAGAAAATCAGAATAAAACAAATGATTTTAATTTAATGAGCAAAAGCTATTTTGTATGAATTGATGTAACATCTTGTTATTATGGCATAAAATATAACATAAATAAAAATTATTATTTGATTTCTCTACTACATACAAAATCAGATGCTTTTGATTATTACATAATGCATTTTGCTTTGTATTTAATAAACAACAATCAAAACAAGAATTCCTGGGAGAATTGGAACAGTGTGTATTTTGCTCTCGCTTGTGACTATCTCATGCACTTTTTACCTTCTGATGCAAATGTATCTGTTTTACCACACATACCACACTACACCGGGAAAGTCCCAATTGCTGCACCACTGCAGACTGCTAATAGGTATTGATATTAATATTATTTTTTTATCTTTTACTTTTATTCTTAGCCTGCTAACTAAATTTCTTGTACCCATTATAAAATATTCTGTTTTGTCACTTTGACACCTTTGATATAATTATTTAGTGAGAAATTAAGAAACTACTGGCTACAATTACTGGCTATAAATATTTTTATTAGTGATGGGGTATGTGAATAGTTTAGTAATAGTTTTGTTTTTTTTTCTAAATATGTTTAGTTATAGATAGTATAATATTTTCAATACAGGCCACTGTGTTCTCCATCGTTATTACTGATACCAGACCTGTCAGGTATCAGTAATCAACATACATCTCAAAGTCAGTCCAGGAACGAGGTGTGGAGGTCTGAAACTATATTACAAATCTTTATTGATTTATGGATGAGCGTTGAACACTTTGGAAATGGAACCATAGAGGTTTTTATTATTATATTTTGTACATTTTTCATATTGTTATTATATATAAACTTAACAAACTCATGTAATTTATAGATGTATCAAAGAAATTATGCGGTTCCAACTTCAAGTCCAGAGAGAGTAAGAATAGTCAGAGTTTTGGTTAAGCATATTCACTCTTTCTCTGCTAAATATCACACTGACCCTGCAATACGATCATCAGCTCTTCGTAAATATGCAAGGCAGATAATGTGTTCAAGAGCATATCATTATGTTAAACACTTGGTTATGACCTGGCCTTTGGATGCCTCATTTAGACTAGTAATGGAATTGTGGCTCAGTCTCATTCAGCCCTGGAGATATACCGATAATTCCATCAACCAAGATAGGTAAAGTTTTCTAAGATTTACACGAGTACTACAAATTTCAATAAAACTATTTTTCGGATATAACTCGCGTTTATTATTACATTTTATATTTAACCCGACGTTTCCGATGCTTTGCAGCAAACGTGTTCGCGGTAAGACGAGATGATGGTGTCTGTGACCATAGTTTTATTGTGATAGTGAAAAATAGTTTTATTGAAAATAGGTAAATACTGCTTTTTATTAAAAAAAAAATATTTTGAAAAAGATGTATAATTTTATTTAATTTTTTAGATTTCCAGGAACACCAAGAAACCAAGAAGAAGGCAATGCAGGAACACTGGAGCCCAGTTTTACACAATTTATTGCAGAGAATTTTCCATCTTATACTTGCATATTCCAGTTAGTTCTCCCAAGATTTACAAGATTGGATCTCTCAGCCTATAAGAATGCTGTTATGTTATTTAGATTAGGCAAGGTAACTAATTAAAAATATATATATATATATTTAATAAGGACAGCAACATAGGGGATGTAAATATCCTGATAACGCAAGAGACTACGGGCAGGCATCACTTTCCATCACGTGACTCATATGCTATGCTTATATCTTCATATAAAATATATATATAAAATATTTTTCTCTCATACAGGTATTCTCTCAGCAGCACTTAGTTCCTATATTGTCTAATTTGGAGAGGGCTATAACTGATAACGCAACCGGTTTTCAAAGTCCTAACAATAGCTATAACAGTTCTAATATTGACCAAAGGTATTTAACTTATTATTAAAATTTATTTAAAATATTTTAGATAATGTTGGTTTTAATTAATTTTTTTTAATATATGTAATGTTGTTTTGACATAAATATTACATAAATAATCTATCAAATATTAAATAATTTTTAATAAATAATATATATCATACCAAATGAACTATAATAATGCGTAGTGGCTGTTAATAATTTAGGACTAATAATATATTAGTAGTGTTGCTATATTAGCAGTGCACCATTGTATATGACTATATACAATGTATAGAAAAAGCATATCGTCATCTATCATTTTAACATCTATTAGACATACTTTGAAACAATTTTTTTTCAGTTACACATACAACGGAATTGCTTTAAACAAGTGGATTGCAATTGCAAAACAGGCAATTTCTGAATTAAACATGACTGCAACCTTTGAATATGAACCTATTTGGAGTGAAAATAAGAAACCTAACATGTTAGGATTTGTAAAACGAATTTTGTCATCTAAACATGCTGCAGATAAAAATTTAGAAGATTATACTGCAAAATTAAATCAACAAAACCAAGGTTTGTATAAAATACTCGATGCAATATTTTTTGTATCTTATTAATAGGTTACCCATTATATATAATTCTTAATTAATCTGGCTGATTTCAACTAAATACTATCGGAATTTAAATGATTGTCTCGAACCCATTCTGGGTCAGAGTATTTATTTATTTATTTATTTATTTATTTATTCAATAGGAAGCCAACGTGACATACAATGAAAAAATCATATTATAACATTTGGTTGAATAAAAAAGTTACAAAGTATATCCCATTTAAAGGCTAACTTAACATGCAAAAAGAGGGTGGTTGCTCACTTGTATGTAAAAATATGCTTAATTAAAAAAAAAAAAAGGAAAAAAAAAAACAAACAAAAAACAATAAAAATAATAAAAAGAAAAAAAAATACAGAGAAACATAAATTTAAAACTTAATTATTTTTAGTTTAATCATACAAAAATAATAACAACAAAAACTGAATAAAAGTTTTAAAAAAAGGGAATATAATGCTATTGTTAACAAAAAAGAAAACTAAAACCCATGTCAATTGTAAGAGGTATCATAATATACATTAAAAAAAAAAAAAAAAACTAAATTTAAACATTTTTATTTATATAAGTTGATTATTGAGGTATGATCTAATTTTAAATTTAAAAGTTCTTAAAGAGTCATTGAAAATATCAATATCCGCATTCCTACATATACAATTATATAATTTGACAATTCTATTTAACGGGGCTGTTAAACACAAATTGGTTCTAGAGAATTTACATTTAAAAGTTGGCATGTTTAAAAGTCTAGCATTTGGCCGCCTTATAAAAAGATCAATCTCTTAAAAGTATTCTTGAAGAATCTACATCCCCAGACAATATTCTATGTAAAAAGCACAAGTCAATGATATCTCTACGATGCGAGAGTGAGAGCGTTTTATAAAACTTTAATAACGAGTCATAACTATTATTGTGATTAAATAAACCGTCCTTAAATGACAAAAACTTCAGAATTTTTTTTTTAATTCTTTCCAATCTATCTTTGTGGACCTGGTAAAATGGATTCCAAGCAATTGAGCAATATTCAAGTTTACTTCTTATCATATAATTAAATAATAACAATTTTGTTAAGGGTTCGAAATTAACCGGGCAAATTGCAATAGTATTAATATAATAGTAATCATGGATCACAATAGTAACATTACAGAAAATATTATTAATCTTACAAGGTTTAAGAAAGACTTAATATTTAGTATTTTCATATTCTCAATATTAAATTATAATATAATATGTGTTATTTTTAAGGATTTTGGAACTCTGTTAAAATGTGGCTAATGATGGGCAACACTGAGGAAGAAACCACATTATTGGATGAATATAAAAAAGTGCCTCAATATTTGAGTAATTGTATCAACTACTTCACCAATATATTTGGGGTGGGTTATATATCATCTGTAATAATATTATAAAGAGAAAAACTTTGTTTGTTCCAACGCCTATGATCTTCTACTTAATCGATTTGAAAATTCTCTTTATTATGAGAGACAGCTTCACGCAGAAGGCTATCTAGCATTATGCTACTGCTCTTAGTTATATTAATAGTGAATAAAATCGTCCGTCCGCGGATGGAACTGCGAGAAACAGTATTATTATATTTTTGTATCATAATATATATAATTGTTAATAATAAAATGTATTTCATTTTTCAGTTAAATGAGAACTTATTATTACCAATGGAAACTGAAGTGCTGGAGAGTTCTTTAGATCACTCTTCTTTTGCTAACTCAAACAACTTCAATCTTTCAATAGCACGAAAGGTTTGTATAAAGAATCTGTACTTTTATAACTTGAGTTAAATATTATTTATAACTACATATATAGTTTATAATATATTTGAAGTTAAGAGCAAGTGACTATAGACCTATTTTTAGATTTAATAGTTATATGATATATAACAAAATGTATAATAAATATATATATATTTTACTTTGAATCAATATCATTGATCACTTTTATATATCAATTGGTCTTCATACTTTTCAAAATAAGCTTGATAGAAAAGATACTCTCTAACTTAAAATTATAATACTACAACTGTCTGTTTGTCTGTCAATTATATACAAGTTGTGCATATTTCTAGCTAAGGAACAAGCCAGCTAAAATTGAGTACATGGGAGACCCTGATCTAATGCCAATAATGTCTTACGAGAATACTATCCTAGTGAGGATCTTTTATCAAATAGCAACACGACTGAATGAAATGGTAAGTATTTGTGAATTATTTATTTAATTATTTAGGATCAAGACTCGAATCTGCGATCCCCGCTATAGATGGTATACCGTCACGTCGCTTTTGTTAATATAGCTACTGTGTCATTAGTCAATGAAGAATTATCTAGTATTCTATGCATAATATAATTTGAGAAACATGTTCCTAATTGTTATTTTATTTATTTTTAATGGATATATAGAATCAGTATTTATTAATATTTAGTCACGGTTTTCAGTTAATATATATTATATTTATTTTTCTTAAAATTGTAGCATATTAATGTTTCAAAATAATAATATACCAATGGAATGTCTATTTACCGTTAATTCAATATTATTTTCAGTATGGAGAGGAATTTTCAAGGCTGTGGAGAAAAAACGATTTTTGGGGTTATGTAACCAGAGAAATATTACAAGATCCAACAACAATACACACATACGTGAAGGACGCCACCTACCACCAGAGCATCGTGAACAGAGAGCTACCACCGCGGCTGTCGCTGAGACGACTCGGCTCACATGTGTTTGTTATATGGATAAGTCTAGGTTATATAGTGTTCAGAATGTTCTCTTACAGTGGATTTTTCTATATATTTTTTCTAATTATTATGTGGATATTGTATATATTGTGTAAATCATCTTTAAAAATGTTGAGAATTTTAAGAGCATGATAAAATAAAATATTTTTTTAAATTTTAATCTTTTGTTTTACTATAAAACATTAAAGACACGAAAACTATTTTTTTAGGTTTATTAGTACTAGCTGTGATTCGCGTTTTGATCCTTGGATTAACCATTTTATTTACTATTATGATAACTAAAAGTAGTAGCTTTCCTTATGAACCTACCTCACAATAAAAAAGGATTCTTTCTTGAGAGGTTTAGTTTGTAGTTTTGAAGATAAACGCGTATAAACAAACTATTCCTCTTTATAATATTCTTTAAGATAAGAAATACAGGCTACCAGTTATTAGCTACAATTTCTATGTTACAAAGATTTAAAGGTTAGTAAAATAAAACCTTATAAAGATAATTAAAACACATTTATTCAAATACTTAGATAATAAAAAACAAAGAAGCGTAGAACATGGAGTATATACACTTTGTATATTAGTCTTGAAAATATATATCGACACCGACAACTATATAATATCCATATTATTCCTCGTTCCAATCAGGTTATAGACAATATATTATCACCAGCTCTTACGAGTGCTGTATCAATATCAATCAAGCTGTTGGTAACTTTTCCTTACAGTACAGAGGCAGTACAGTTCAGGAATACTTCTTGAGGGTGAGTCTTGGCACTATGTTCATGGAGGCCAGCTCCTGGAACAGCAGCTTGCAGGCGTACGGCATCTCCACGGCGCAGACGGCGGAAGAGCGACACGCGTGACACCAGGCGCGAGCAGACAGGCGACCGCAAGAACTACACACGTCTGCGCTAAACGCGTCTGACGCCAGCATCAGGCGCTCCATCAGCAACATGCTGCGACATGTACAACATTAACTACTCTTCGCCATGGGCTAGATTCGAGGGGAATTCGTCCCAGGTTTATATAAACATATGGCTGACATGTTTACAGAAAATTTTAATGTATAGATCCTAAAATAACGATCGATAGTACATTGTGATATTAACGAACTAAAGTCAATACAAAATTGTATATGTACGTATGGAAATTAGTGTATGAAAGACGAATTTTGTTTTACAGTGTTGATTTTAGTATAATTTATTCTGTAAAATGATTAAAGGAACAAACCTAGCACCGTAACCGATGAGACAGTCCCGTTCCATCTCTCCGAGCCGAAGCCCTCCGTCCCGAGACCTTCCTTCAGTGGGTTGTCTGGTGAGAACTGCTCGAGGTCCTCTCGCTCTCGCGTGCATCTTATCCTGCACCATGTGTTTCAACTTTTGGTAATATACCGGCCCCGAATAAATATATGCCTCTAAAGGCTCTCCAGTGACACCAGAATAAAAAATGTCCTTTCCGTGATAATTATATCCATGCTTCTCTAACTCCTGACATACGTCTCGAACTTTCGATCCACCGAAGGCAGTGCCTGAAATTTTTACGACGTTATTTTAGTAAACGTGATTTTTTCGTTTATATTAAAATGAATTATTACTACAGAGCGTATTCTTTATGTACTGTGTTATTTATTTATTTTTTGTTTATATTCAATAACAATCGTTAGATTTGTTTAAAATATAACATTTTTTAAATCATAATGATTTAAGTCTTTTTAAGAATGAAAATTATTACAAAGGTCAAAATCATACAAAAATCAGTATGGCAGTTTTTGATTTTATACCTACAGATTACTATATACTTCATTTTATATGAGAGATATAAATAAAATTAATTAATACATATACCATAATGAAATTTTCCCTCCATTAATCCAGCCTTCCCCGCCAATAACTCTATGGTCTTGCCTACAGTCATTCTAGAAGGAAAGCCATGAGGATTCATGATCATATCGGGACAGATTCCTCGATCATTAAAAGGCATATCCTCTTGCTGTACAATCAACCCGGTAACACCTTTTTGCCCGTGTCTTGAACTAAACTTATCACCAATTTCCGGAATTCTAGTCTGCCTCAGCAATATTTTAATAAGAAAAGCATCTTCTGAGTTGGATGAAACCATCACTTTTTCGATATACGATTCCACTGGACCTTTATATGTGATTGGTACATCTTTGTAATCGATTTGTTGTGGTTGTCCTTGATTGATAGGATTTAATGTGGCGGGGGGCATCTGTTTGTTTATTAAAACCTGTCGATTTTCCACCATCTCCCCAGGAGCCGCAATCCCATCAGAATCTAAAACTTCATGAGCCTTAATGACTTTCCCAGTATTCGCGTCTCGTGATGGACCTAAAATTCTGTCTGATGTCTGATTGCTGTACCGTTTCATGATTGTTTTGGCGCTTTTGTAAACAAGACAACGTCCGTATCCACGGTCAATAGAAGCTCTGTTTAATATTAAAGCGTCCTCTATATCGTACCCACTGTAGCTCATAACTGCCACGGTAGCATTTTGCCCGGCGGGTAATTTGTCAAAATTTGTCAGTTCTATGGTTCTAGTTTTAACCATCGGACATTGTGGATACACTAAATTGTACATCAAGGTGTCTATTCTATTTTTCTGGTTATAACCAATCGTTCCTAAAAGTAAAAATAAAAATATATTATATCATAATATTTTTATAGTTTTGTCAGCTGTTTCAAATAATAAAAATGGTCCTAACAATTTTAAAGATATATATCTGTTGAAAATAATAATTCTGTATGATATATATTATATCATAAATTAGTATTAATAAAAAAATCTAGTATCTGACTGAAACAGGTTTTTGAGTCGAAATCGAAATTGAATCGAAATTGAACTGAATTGCTTTCAGCTTCGGCTGATACTAAAACTTATTAACACATATTTAAAATTTCTATTAAAAGTTTCGGTCAAAAACTAAAGTATAAACTTCTTTTTTTATTTCTTTTCATTTCGTAAAAACCTGAAACCGAGTGGCCGGTTACTAAAAAAAACTTACCCATAGCTTGTTTTCCCATAGCACACTGATAAGTATTCCTTGGACTCTGGTTGTGGTGGGGATAGGGGACGAGTCCAGCGCACACACCAAGAATAGTAAACGGTTCTATCTCAAGATGCGTGGTCACGTACGGGTCTATTTCAGCCTCCAGGGTCGCTATGTGGCTGTCATTTTCTTCGTTAACATCCAAATATTCAATGAGGCCATCGTTTAGAAAATCTTGAAACTTCCTCATTCCTCTATTAAGTTCATTTATATGAACTTGTTGGACTAACGGAAAACCTTTTTCAACTATAATATACGGACGGCATAGTCTTCCACCATCACTGCATATGTACACTGTTCTTTGGTTATGATTGGGGTATATAGAGACAAACGCTGATATCAGACCACGCCGTCGAAACATTCTGAATATCCTGATAAGTTTCTTATATTCTCTTGTGACTCCTAAGATATTACCTATAAATATAAAAATTAAATATTTTATTCCCATCTAACCTCGTCCAAATTTTGGTTGACACAATATATGAAAATTCTATCACGCTCTTCTGTCATACGTCATCTTAGCCAAACTTTTTTATCATACACACATTCCTATCGTGTCTTCTTCACCTTTTTCTCTTACAACCATCACATTCTTATAACATTATTTATCATTCTGACGAGAACGAGTCTTACGTATAATATTTGTTTTATAATAGTTTATTAAAACAACCAAAAGGTCCATTGTTTTTATATTTTACTGATAACTAATATGAACTGGCCATGAACTTTACCTCCACTTATGGGATATGTATAATACTAAAATTAAATCATATTATTGATTTGATGCTTACCATTTAAAAATACCATATATACAGCTGGATGGTTAATTTCTTCTCCTCCCAAAAGCCTTACATCCTCAACCCCGGCGTTACAAGCCAGCCTTGATATTGGTCCTTCAGAGCATTCTGTGGTAATATGGGTCATTAGTGCTAGATTCTTCACCAGACCACAAGCTTCTCCTTCAGGAGTGTCAGAGGGACACAGCATCCCCCACTGGCTGGGCTGTAAGGATCGAGGTCCAGAAACCTTTCTAGTCTTTTCAAACTGTGAGTTTACTCTCGTCATCATACCCAGAGCTGATATATAGCTCAGACGACTCAACACTTGTGTCACGCCATGACGTTCCATTTTAAATCTTTTTATCGTCCAATTTCCCTAAAATTGTAATAAGTGTTTCATTTTCAGTAAATTCCATTATCACTTACCTTCGAATTTATAGTAAAAATATCTATGAAATAAAAGTATTATAGAAGTAAGTTTCACAAATTAATACTCTCCGAAATCACAATAACTAACAATCAAAATCAAAACAATATCTGTCATTGGTTTAGAAATACCTAAAATATCTATAAGGTAAAGGCAAGTTTAGCGGATAACCTATTAGTATTTAATTTTTACTATAGACAGTACATATTGAATAAAATGAACTTACACTAGAAATAGCTACAAATAAGCCATTGGCTATTAAATCTGGTCTCATATGCTTGACAACATCAAATGGTGCAGCTTTAACTCTTGGTATTATTTTATCAGCAACAGATTTCAGTTCCCAATTGAATCTCTTGAACAAATCTTCAAACATAAGTGCCAGAAGTGATCCAGCTAATTCCAGCCGTTTATTTCCATAATAATCTGGATCATCTACAGCTGCCTTGTTCGTCTCTGCATCAATCACCCTCTTCACCATAATAGCTAAATAGATAGCTTTCACATAGAAGTTATAATTTTCAACTATAACATGTGCTAGAATAGTTGTTGCTATCAGATCTCTTGCTTCATCTACAGGAGTTCGAAACTTAGATGAAGCTGTTTGAAACCTGAAAAAAAACATACGACCTTACTGAAAGTTCAAACTATATACAGATATAATATAGTCTAAGTACATTTGAATATATTTCTTTAAATACATACAAATACATATTCTATTGTTACATCTACCATAGGAAATAGAAGAATTTTTGAAACAAATCTTACTTGCAAATCCAAACTGGGGATGAACGACTATATATAAGAATAACTGAGAGTCTAGAACCTTCCTCATGAACTTGATTATCTTAATCAAAAATTTTTTTTTTTAAATCCATCTAGTAGTTTTAAAGAGAAGCAAGTTTGTTTAAACAAAACTTTTCCTCTTTATAATATTAGGATATATAATATATTTTTTGTAATATATTATATCAATTGTTGTAAATTTAAAGTCTATATATTAATAATAAAAAAAAATTCTCACCTTTTAACTTTAAGCTTACTGCCAATAAAAGCAAGTGCCTGATTTTGTGTAAATACTTTTAAATTATGGCAGTCCATAATACAAGGTGCCATTTTCTTTATTACTGCATCCTCTGTACCTACTAGCTGCATTATTTCTTGATCACTACAAATACCCATTGCCTTAAACACTACACAAATTGGTATATCCTAAAAAATATTATTTTAGCAATATTTATAACAATAATAATCATGTTATTTATAAAATATTTTTTTATTAATATGTAAAATAAACATACATCAGATAATGCATTGTGTCGTAACACATATTTCCCATTTTTAACAATAACAATAGTCCTAGTTTTCTTTTCGTGAGTTGAACTTGTTACTTGACATTGGATAGCACCTTTAAATTCATCAACAATCATTCTGTTCCTAGAAAGCTGCTCCTGAATTAATATTACTTTTTCTTGACCTACAAAAAAATATTTATAAATAATAATATCACTAAGTAACAGTGACTGAAGTAATCAAATAATTAATAATTATTATTAAACTGTAGTTCTAAAATAATATATATATTGAAATAAATAAAATATTTCATATTTTGCAATAAAAAAATTATTATTCTATCATCAATGAACAACACACAATATATGTATACACAACTTAAGTAACCCTTTAGAACTTTTGCAAGTATGTATTTACAACTTAAAAATAATAATAAAAAAAATAAAATTAAAAAAACCTTACAAATGTCACTCACCCCTTATAATAAAATAACCACCAGGATCATGTGGACATTCATTCAGTTGTGCTAATTCAAAATCTGATTTGTTTGTTAAAACACAGTTTGACGATCTTAACATTAACGGCATTCTGAAAATTAATATATATTTCTTATTATTCCTTGCCATACAGGAACCTAATGTATTAAGAATAAAAAAAAAATTATCTTGTATAAGAATAAAAAAAAGCTATCTTTTTCACCATTCTTATGATAAACAAACATATATATTACTATTACAATCCAAAGTCCATTACAGATTATAATACTGATTTCAAGAACAAAATGAAACCAAATCCATTTGACTTATAATTTTTATATATTCTTTTGCTAATATAAATAACTAATAACAATATTTTTTTCAACAGATTATTTAACTATGCACAAACTTTAGAAACAAGAATGAATCAATTTTAACATAAACTACACCATTACATAATGGGATTCCACCATGTTTATTAGTGTCATGAATAAGTAACCTGAGAGGTTTGAAACTAGTTGGCCAGATTACAAAATTGTTAATGTAACTACAGCCACATAATTGTATATTATACCATACCTTCCAATCAACTGTTTATTTTTAATGACTCTCTGGTTGCCTCTTATATATTCAATATCAACTGTGATTGGTGCTGAATAAGTCATGTCTCTTAGACGGCACTCATGAGGCGTGGTAGGCTTTGTCACATTGAACCCTTCTTCTAAATCTGGTGTCCCCACATAAGCATTTAAATATTTAATGTAGAACAGTGGATCAGAATCACAGAACACTTTTTCATTTGCTTGAACAATTTTTTTTATTTCCACATTTATAAAATAATTAAATGAGTCAATGTGCTGTTTAACAAGACCTTTTACTTGAAGAAATGAAGGGACTAGCTTCCATTTGTCCTGGAAATTGATGAGAATTCTAAAGTATCTAAAAGTCATTTTTTCACTAAATTATAATATTACAGTTTTAAAAATGAATATATATTGTTGAATTCACAGTTTTAAAAATGAATATACATTTGGATATCTTATTAAAAATAGTTAAATCATGGATAAACTGTACAAATATTAATATGGTCAAATTAATTTATTTTGATATAAATAAAAATGCCACATGATTTATACATAATAAAGACCCAAAAACAATGGTTATTTTTTTTATTAAGGTATTTTTAAAACAAATAATTAGTTTGTAATTTTGGTCTGATGTATTTGTTTTTGTTACTCCGATCTACCTCTTTGAAACTTAATCTTAATACACTTAATATCTGAGACAAAATATATATAGGATACTTGAAAAAAAATATCTGGGAGATGGCTGAATGTTACCGCTGTTACTGCTTAAATATAATAGTAGGTAACTTCTGCTATAAAAATACAAATATTATATTTCTATAAATCATAAACTAACCTCCAGAGTTTTTATTGGTTCCCGAAGGTTTTTTGCCGAATCCCATTCCATAGTATGTTTGTTATTCATTTCACCCATTTTGGAAGTAATAGCTATATTACTATCTTTTATTAATAATCTTGAATGATAGGTTATTTGAGGTTATTTTTAAGTTTCATTCACTAATGTTTTGTAATTTGTAAAAATTATAATTTGTAATAAACAGCCAGTGCAAATGCAATGTCAAAATTGTTTAGTTCGGAAATCAGAAAATAAAATATATACATAAATAAACTAAGTCCAAGTGATTATAAATAGGTAAAACTTTTCAATAACTTTGTAGGTAAACATTATTTGCAAAATTTTATATATTTTGAACACAAATGTTTATTATTTATAATAACATAGAACAAATTTAAAATATATAGAATAGATATTATCGAATACCTGGGATGGTATGTATTTTTATTGAAAAGTGTTAGTATTAGCGTATTATTTTTAAAACCTTATACTAAATGTAATAATATTAAATGGATGAGAGATTTGATGCTTAGTTTATTCCGTTATTGATTCAGACCATAGGGCCATAGAGAGCTAAAAGTTTATAGCACAGAATGCAGAATGAAGGAGTTAGCTCCACAGAGAGGAGTAACTTTATAATCTGTCAAAATGTTTTGTCTGTCTGCCATAAAAATAAAATGAGTCCAGGAAAAGTGAAAATAATGTAAATGCTTAATCTAAATTGGCAATTGCGCCCTTCAATTTGAATCGTATACGTTTTAAAACTAAAACAATTTTGTTAAGAGAAAATCATATATCGATATGTTTACATAATGTCTTGATAGCTGCAGCTAAATTGCAAAAATGGTGTATGAAACTATTCCTCGAACAGTTCGGATAATACTTCTTGGAGATCCTGGTGTAGGGAAAACCTCGCTGATTCTTTCATTGGTAACTGAGGAGTTTGCAGAACATGTCCCGCCGAAAGCTGAAGAAATCACAATACCTGCCGACGTTACGCCGGAGCAGGTACCGACAAATATAGTGGATGTGTGTCGTAAGTATGAGTTTTCATTAAAAAAAAAAATAAGAGACTTAATGTAGCAACAATAATAAAATTATTATATTTTTTAGTCAATGAACAAACTATGGAACAAGTTGCTGAAGAAATTGATAAAGCTCATGTAATTTGCATAGTTTTCTCAGTGGATAAACAAGAATCATTAAATAAAATAGCGTCTTATTGGTTGCCCTTTGTAAGAGATAACTGTTCTGAAGATTATAGGAAGCCAGTGATTCTTGTTGGAAATAAAATAGATTTAATTGACTACTCTGTAATTGATGTAAGTTTTCATATTTAACATAACAAATGTTCACAAATGCCTTATGGCAGATATTTACCAAAATGTGTTAAAAACTTCATTCTTAGTAAAATATAATATTCTTTCTGTAGTTTTATATTTGGCTAAATGTGTACCTTTATAACTATGAGTACAATTTTTGTTATATGCCCATTAATACTACAAAATTATTTCCAAATATTATTTATGATACAAATATTGAAATATGTAAATTATCCATATACATTGATGAAAAAAAATATATTTTTCTAATTAAGTTTTAATAATTAAAATTTGAATGATTGAAAAACTACTTTATTTGTGTACATCAGCTATTTAAAACTAAAAAAAATCTAGACTTTGAGAATATAAATAAGATATGTTCTTGCAAAACCAAAATGGAATACTTGTTTTGAAGTTTTTTTTCCGGTTTTATAATATTAAGAAAAATATTATAATGTAATTAAATTAATTAACTTAAAACAAATTTATTTATTTTAAAAAGTGAATTTAATTTTAAGAATATCTGGGATATTGCTGAGGAATATCCTGAAGTAGACAGATGTATAGAATGCTCAGCAAAAACACTCACAAATGTGTCTGAAATGTTTTATAATGCGCAAAAGGCAGTATTACACCCAATTCATCCCATTTACTCAATTGAGGAACAAGAGGTATGTTTGTGTTATATAAATAAGTATTATTTATTGCTTCTTTGATTGATTAGTAGTAGTTTTAAATATTCATTGGTTGACTTTATTACCTGGAAACCAAACCTAATATTAAAAGTACTGACTGCTAATTAACCCAAATATAAGCAGCAAAAAAAAAATCAAGTATTTTAAAAAATATTCTACAATACTTTGAATCTCATAAATTTCACATTTAAATGGCATCCTTAAAATCATGTAACATCATTATCTTAATATTTGTAATCTTAATAAAATCAATACTATGTAAATAGCTTTCACAAGGGGAATAACAATGAACTTAAAATTTTCTCATATTATAATTAAATAATTAAGCTGTATAAGTTCTAATTTTTATGTCTATAACCTTCAAAACTGTAATTTTTTTTTATATTATAAATGCTATATAGAAAAAAAATAAAGATGTTATATTTATTTACAACTTCTGTAACAGGTGTTATACTTATTTTTAATTGTGGCATTCATTTGGTGTATTTTATCAAAATCTAATTGGGGTTTAAATTATACAAGCAAAAAAGGGACAACTATTTTAAGTATTAAGCCAAAATAATTTGTTTAATATTTATTTAATTCTAATAAATATACATGTTTATAGCTGACGGAAAGATGTAAAAAAGCCCTGACAAGAATATTCAAGATCTGTGATATGGATGGTGATGGAGTGCTGGATGATTTTGAGATTACAATATTTCAAAAGAAATGTTTCGAAGCTCCCTTGCAATTGCAGGTAATATGAAAAAAACATAGTTCAAGATTATAGTTGTAGATATCAGTAGAGAGAACTTAACTGACCTGTAAGAATTTATTGTTTGGTGGAAATCTATACCAATATTATAAAATTTTATTTCTTTAAATATTCTTATTTTTTAAACTACTAAATTCTTTCTGATAATGATAGACCGGTTCGTGAGGAAGGCTATAGTGGTAGGTTTATATGACGCTGAAATAGCAGGCCACAGCTAGTGCATTAGTTATATATTATAAAAATATTATATATTTATAAACATATTAGAAATGTATTTTTTTTTAAGTTTTTTAATTCATTAAAATATTATATTAATTATATTAACTTAATTATCCTCTCCCTTTTTAATAAATACAGGTTTTAGATGAAGTAAAATCAGTAATTGCTCAGAATGTAGCTGGTGGTATAGAGAATGAGTGCATTACAATGAAAGGGTTTATATTCTTGCATTGCCTGTTTATACAAAGAGGGAGAAATGAAACAACTTGGACAGTTTTAAGGAAGTTTGGATATGATGAGACATTAGAATTGACACATAATTATTTGTATGCAAAGTAAATACTCAGTTACCTATTGTTTTTAACATTCATTTTTTTTAAAAGTTTAACAATGATTGTACAATTGTTGTTCTTAACATTTAAATTATTCATTTTGACTTTATAGTCACTCTGACTTTATAGTACTCACTTATGTGAGTACTTCACGTTCTGAACATATAAAAATAAATTATTTTATTTGTAACAATTAATAGTACATATTGTTCTTTCTAATTATTTTATTTAAATTCATTTTAATTATTATATATTTATATTTAATAATTTAATAATTAATATATTTTTTTTTAAGCATTAAGATTCCCATTGGATGTACTTCAGAACTATCATATAAGGGGCAGCAATTTTTGACACAAATATTTGAGAAATATGACAAAGATAAGCAGGGCATGCTCAACCCTACAGAATTGAAGAATGTGTTCTCTTGTTGCCCACGGATACCATGGCATAACTTACGGTACACAGTGCCTACCAATGAGAAGGTATTTGTTGTTTTTTGTCGTGAGTCTCAAATTACTTGTCAAACAGACTAACTTAGTTGAATAGATATAAGTATATAATATAATTTTAAAAACATCAGTGGTAGTGTACTTGTATTTAACAATTTTTGTGTGGACATGACATTTTTGTTATATAAACAAAATTTCTCTAATTCTTTTATACTGATTCTTTATGTATATTTAACAATTTTTTATACAAGTGATCTCTGATATTGATTTAAAGTGGTAAAGAAATATAAATATGAAATACAATTGTTGTTTTTAGGGTTTTCTAACATTGCAAGGATGGATGTGTCGGTGGACTTTAATGACCTTGTTAGACTTGCAAGAAACCAGTGCCTACTTAGCATACTTGGGATATAATTTTCTTGAAAATGATACACAAAAATCAGCTATTCATAGTAAGTCCTAAGAATACAATAATAATATATTTTAAATTATGTTAAAACTATTCGTATTTAAGTTTTAGTGATTCATGATTACTATTATCCGTACTCACGTAATTACTATCGGATTTTATCCTACTATTTCAGTATGGCGAAATCGCTCATAAATAACGTTCAAAACTAGTCGACAAAAAGCTAATTGTAAAGACGTGAGTACGGCCGGATAATTATTATATAATATATTAAAAGGGTTTATTTTTACAGTTACCAGGGAAAAAAAGGTTGATATTGCTAAAAAACAATCAAGCCGAAATGTATACCAGTGTCACATTATTGGTCCCCGATCTTGTGGTAAAACATCTATATGTAGAAGTTTTTTGGGAATAGCACATAAGGTAAAAATATTATTTGCTTATAAATTACTATTAGAACCCTCGAAAACCGCAATAAAATAATGAAGCAATTTTTATGATTTTGTGAATTTATTTCAATATTATTTTAATTATTATAGAGAATTTAGAATAACTTTATATTTCCGGCACAAGATGGCGCCGTGAATACTTTACCGCCAATATATCTGTCAAGCATCAATGCATTATTATGATTCTTATGAGATTTATCGATTTTTTTTATCTTTGTAGAAAGTGTTTTTAAGTCATGTCATATTTTTTAGAAAATAAAGCCTCATTCACACGAGCGAGGTGATGGCAATAGCACAGAAAACACATGTTGTATTAACACAGTACTTGTGTATGGACAGGAAAAGTATTTAGTTTTAAAGGAGATTCCAATAACGCGGGTTTCAGACCCTCTTCAACCTCACGAAGTGAACTGCGATGTGGCTTGTCTTGTGTATGATGTAGGTGCCAGTCGATCCTTCGAGTATATTGCTAGAATATATATTGTAAGTTTATTATTATGCCTTTTCTATATCGCTTTATAACTTTGTTTATTCAATTAGTTTTATTATACAGACTATATTTTGTTTAGAATCAACAAAACATGAAGGAGATAGACCGTGTCGAAAACAATTTCAGTCTTTAAAGAGTTGTTAAAATAAACAGATACTAATAATTTTAAATAAAACTATTTTCTACGGATTTAACTTGCATATAAGTCAGTAAGTATCAGTAAGTCAGTTGACTTACTGACAGACACTTACATCTCGTCTACCAGTGAACAAGATTGCTACAAAGCATTTGAAACGGGTTAAAATTAAAATGTAATCAAAATTATACGCGAGTTAAATCCGTAAAAAAATAGTTTTATTTCAAATGTTTACTTATAAAAATCTAAAAAAATGCTAGTATTATTAATATATATATTAATAATATATAATATAATATATAATAACAAATAATAATTAAAATCTTTTTTCAGAAATATTTTGCTGAAAGTCACATTCCCGTATTAATAGTGGGTACAAAAGGCGACGCTCTGATGACGAGACAGGAGTACATTCTACAACCAGAAGTATTCTGTAATAAGTATCAACTTTTATCCCCTCAGTTATTCAACATACGGGAGAACAAACATGACGTGTTTATTAAGTTGGCAACCATGGCTGCATTTCCGTAAGTATTGTGTATTATAATCAGATAACATTATTTAGCTGTTAACTGTATTTATAAGATACTACAATTAGCTCTGCTAAATATATTTTTTAATATTTTTAAGTATGTTATCTAAAGCTGGCCAATAAACTCACACGTACACTTGCTCATGAAATTATTTATTTTAATTAAAGAGATATTAACAAGTAGGTCCGCCATCGTGCACGGCGGGTGGAGCTGAGCGAAGCACTGTTGTTGAATGAGTTTAACATACTTGTAAAATTATCAGTGTAAATAGTGGGCTATAATCTTAAGCCTTATAAGAACTCGTGCGTGTGATTTTCATAACGGTCCTCATGTAAATTCTACGGGACACAATTTGATCATTTAATAAAAAACAACAAATACAAATGACCCCATAAAACTTCAGGACCTGTAAGTCACTGCTTGCCACAACTCTGCCAATTTTCGACATGTTACCATTATTCGTCTAGGAAGTACTCTTCCTAAGTAAGTAACGGAACACACTTGAGCAGTAAGAAGTTACCAATTTACGGTTGTAGACAGATTTAATAAAAAAATTATAATAAGAAAAACATTGGGCCCATTGTTATATTTTATTTCTTAAAAGAGAAATACAAAACCATTTATGTTCATATTATATCGTCCGAAATTGAAATAAATTGTAAGTTATATTAAACTTTTGTGCTTTTAACATAGCGCCATATGTTGTAAACTTAATCCAGCCGACTTTTCTCACACTGCCATCTATTAGGATCATATGGAACTAACATTCAAATTATATCTCAATTAAAAAAATACTGGGACTGTATATTAAGATATAAACTATCATATGTTGTTGGATCAAACTGCATTTAGTGTGCAAAATTTTTATTTCCATTTAGTGTATTACTATATGTGTGGTCATGCCAGCTTTAGTTATCGTATAAATATTTATTAAATATTTAATATATTGTTATTTTAATATATGCCTTGGTCAGTCAATTTCAAGCTGCTTGGGTTTTATTCAGCAAGCACAGGTATGTTATTAAAATATTCCTTTAATTTCATGAACAAATCATTATTTTGTAAGACTACTTTTATATATAATTATTCGGCTCTACTCACGTAAATATTATTGAAGTTTGCCCGACTAGTTTTGAACCCTTGCCAGGTTATTCTGGAGCGAGGAGCATGGCGGAATTCGGTCGTAAAATGTTCATTGGTTCGAAAGTAATCGGGCAAATTGCGATACTATTTTTTGCCTCACTAGTTTCGAACAAATCCTGAGTCCTTATTCATGAACTCGGAGCGTCCCGGAACTACTATTACTATTTGTGTCACTACAGCCGGACAATTATATATAATAGTAATCCTAGATCACATTAAAAATAATATACTTTTTTAAATTAACCTCTCTTTCTTTAGACATCTGAAGCATTTCGCAAGCTTGGCTGGAGAGCATTCCTCGTGGTGGAAGGCAGGAATAGGGGTCGCGGCTGCCACTATCATGGGCTTCGTGCTTATCAAGATGTTAAACATACAACGTCGATAGAGATATAGATAACCGGCTGTAGTTGTATTAAATTATTTATTTAATATCACTTGTTTTCTTGCGAGCACCAGATTCAAACCAAAGATGTGACTTGCGTTGTGCATACATAGTATTATTTCAGTTGTAAATAAAAGGTTTTGATTTATTAGTTTTTTTATTACTATGTTCCTAATTGCAATGCTAATTAAAGAAATATCTGCATTTATTTATTGATTGTCTACTGCCAATTGCTAACCGACTGTACATAAATAACATTAATAAATTGTCATTTTTCTTTTATTTTAATGACTTCTGAGGCGATTTTTCACCATCACAACCCTTGCTTACTTTAAACTGGCAAAGAATACATGAAAATAGTCTTTTGAATTAAAAAACAATTAGGAGTTAATACATCATTAAAGAAATTATAAAATCGCCAAGTACCATTTACACCATTATTGTAAAAGAAACGTATACCTGATCCCCGATCTCTTATCTCGGCTCCTGATCCCTGAGTTGATTGATTTATTTGATTTTTATCGCAATTGCTAGTTTTATTAGTTGAGCGAATCTTCCTAAGAAACTTTTCTGCATCCTTTGTGCAAGCATCAAAGCACAAATTTTGCACACTAATAGACATTATAGTATAGTGGTGATTTAAAAAAATGTATATATATAATAACGTCTCATCTTGAAAAATAGTTGAGAACAGAATGGTCAAAATTTTGTAAATACAACTTTGGTGCTGTTTGCACCTCGCTTCGCTCAATAACACTACCATATACCGAGATTTTGCGAACGTAGTGAGGCAAAATTGAGGTCTGGTCGCGCTCCCACTCTATAAACGCCAAAAATGGTAATCACACATGGCGTTGTGATGGAGTTATAGAAATGTTGTTCGTTTTTTAACGTGGCATTAAGAGCATTTTTAATGTAGGTAAACGAAATCGGATTGTACTCTCTCATTCTTTTGGTTGCATGTCCGTCATCGGCAATTTGAATATTTAATCAGAGCAAGAAAATGTTTTTTCATCCCCTCTATTCGAAAAGTGTCTTGGGAGCAAAATAGCACTTTTCGCATAAGAACTTTTTAGCGGGCAGAAAAGTATTTTGAATTCGGAACATAAAAATCGAACGCAAATTGTATAAATTACTGGCTGTGTGTTGGTTGCTCGGCGCAGAGACACGCGCTAAATAAAAAAATCCCGCGAATTACGTCTCTAATATTATAATTAGGAAAACTTGAGGAAAACGAGGCTGGAACGTTTGACCGAATAGTCGCGCTCTTTAAATAATTTAATTTTAAAATAGTTTAAGTAAAAAATACTACTTCTTGAGTCTTTAAAGTTGATTTATTTTTAGAGATCCTAATTATGGGGAACTCTAAAGAGAAAAGAAAGCGGAAAAAAAGACACATTTCCAATCAGCATTTCTAGATCCTCAGACGAAATAATAAATGAGAGAAACAAAGTTCCAGACTACATTCGAAGATACCCTGAAAATAGCACAGCCAATGAGTATATAGTGTTCATAAACAATGTTGAAAATCAGGACCCTTTCTCAGCGAAAGAGAAATTATCCATTTCTACAGCCATTAGGCAACAATGCGTTACAGGAGTAAAACATTTACAATCTATAAACAGATATAAAGTAGGGATAATCTTCGAGATCCCTAAGAATGCAAACGTCTTCTTACAAAATTTTAACTTGCATAAGCAATTAAACATTGGACCCAGCGTACCTGCTGCAGCCATAGAAGTTACTGGTGTTTTAAGAGGAGTTTCCATAGACTTAGGTAATAAAGAAATTTTTAATTTATTAGGCAGTTTTAAAAAATAAAGTTCAAGTTCGAAAACTGATGACACAGCTCAACACTGAAGATGATTTTTCATTTAGATCTACACCAACAGTGCCTGTAACATTTGCAGCTACACAATTACCTCAATATGTGTACTCAGATTCATGGCGACATGAGGTAAGTATATACATCCCTCCTGTAAAACAATGTCTTAACTGTCTGCGATACGGCCATATAGCAAAGTATTGTAAGAATAGCACAAAATGCTCATTTTGTGATGATAACCACAATTATAAAAACTGTAATATACCCAAAGAAAATGCCATACGCATTAAATGTAAAGGCAGTATCTTCAGATTGCCCATTAAAAAAACAAAAGATAGAAGAAAATAAAATAAAAGCCAAAGCAGTTATGTATTTGGAATTATTTGGAGATGAAGCGTCTCCTGCATTATCACCTAAAGATCCCCACAATCAAATTAAATAAATTTGAACAAAATCTGATGATTCTCCAGTTGGCTCGATAAAAATTAAAAACATTATCTTGGAGACGTTTAGTAAAAAAGATCCCAAATCTAAAAATAATGGACCACATTAATATAGCACAATGGAATTCTCAAAGTATACTATCTAATTGACATATTTTAACATATTTCTTATATCAGCATAACATATATATTGCCTTAATTAGTGAAACATGGTTAACCCCTGAAAAGAATTTCAATATTAATGGATATAAAATAGAACGTAAAGAATTAGGTAACAAGCATAATGGAGTTGCAATTATTATTCATAACAGCATATCCTATACAGTTATAAATACCTGTAGTATACATTTCAAAATATTTGTATAAGAATTAACATAAATAATCAGGAAACAAATATTGTTAGTTTTTACAGTTCTCCAAATGTATATTTCAATAAAAACTATCTTGATATTTTAGTTAACGTACCAAAGCCAATTATTCTAGCAGGCGATTTTAATGCTAACCACACTCTGTGGGGCAGTAATAATATAAATAAGCGGGGAAAATAAATTCTTGAATTCATTGACAATAACAATCTGGTTTTGTTAAATGATGGGCAACCCACTACAGTAGGGTCCTCAACATGGCGTCCAAATGCTCTAGATCTATCAATAGTGTCTCCATCCATGCCTAATCCATGTATGCCTAATTTTAAACCCTCCAAAGGTACTCCAGGAATAATATGAGGAAAAAAAACCTTGCCATCCCTGGTGGAATAGTAAAGGCACACATGCAGTTTATAATAGTAAACAGGCATAATTAGAATTTAAAAACAACCCTAACGAAACCATACATTTTAAAAAACTTCAAGCACTTAAGATAATAACATTAAAAAGAGAAAGGTAGAAAAGCTGGGTAGATCTCTGTACATCGTTTAATCGTTGTACTCCTATGACATTGATATGGAAATAATATGAAAAAGTTTAATAATACACATATAAAAGATTTTAATCAATATAACAACAACAACTGGATTCATAATTTTTTTAAAGAAATACACACCAGAATATGCTAAAGATAACAAAATATTACAGTTTAAACATAATGTAAACGAAAAAAATAAATATCTTGTTATGCCATTTTCATGTTCAGAACTAAATTCAGCGATAATAAGCAGAAAAGATACAACAGTTGGTTTGGAAAGTATTTCTTATTTGCTTTTCTAAAAAAATTAACAGTAGAATTTTGAATATATTTCTTAACATTATTAATAGTCTTTGGAAACAAGGAATAATTCCTGAAGGCTGAAAAACAGATTGTATTGTACCAATAATAAAACCTGAAAAGATAAAATATATTAAAAACTCATATCGTCCCATAACCTTAACAAGTTGTGTTGATAAACTGTTTGAACAACTTTTTAAACAACGCATTGAATTTCTCATTGAGCAAAATAATATTTTACCACATAATTAATTTGGTTACCGTAAAGGTAAATCTGCCCAAGAGAGTATAAGTATCTTACAACTGCAAATTCAAAAATCGATTCAGCAAAAGAGAAAATCTTGTTTGTGTTTTCTTGGACATTGAAGGTGCGTATAACAACGTAAATTTGGAAATATAAAACGAAGAATTACAACAAATTGGATTACCTGATATTATATAAGCCTATATCTCTTAAATGGTTTTACCGAATTCTAGATTTCTTAACATCAATAAATATCCATAGAAGTGAGAATACCTTGCCGTGCTTCAAAGATACTTACGTAAGTAAATATGCATGTATTGAAATTATCATAAATTCAAAACTTAAAAGAAAAGAAGTAGGATATGAAATGTGTTCTAATTTTAAAAATTACCAATTTATGTATACTGATGGATCGAAGAACTCGGATAGTACCTCGACCGCTACTTATGATAGCAAAAATAGTATTGGTGTAGGTGAAAAAATTAACCCGGACACAAGCATTTTTACTGCTGAAGCTTTAGCCATTTTGTCAGCTTTATATTAAAAAAAGGAATATAGAATTTAGATGGATTGTAGCAAGTGACAGTGTGAGCGTACTTACAGCATTAAGTAATTACAAGATTCATTCTAAAAACAATTATTTAATATATGAAATCCGACAGAAATTGCTGCAGCTTACTAAGGATGGATATTTCATATCTTTTGTTTGGATTCCTACACATAGTGGCGTGACTAGAAATGAGAACGCATATTTCTTGGCAAGAACAATATCAAATTTCAAACCTTTTATACCAAACAAAGATTCAAGAGATACTTATGTAAATAAGACATCCATTCCTTATACTGACGTTGTAATAAAAATCAGAAATGACAGTTGCATTGTTTGACTTAAGTCATGGAACTCTTGCACCAGCATTGAGAAGAAAGGCTTGTGGTTTGCAGATATACAGGATAATATTTTTAATGCACCCTGGTTTTCAAAAGCTAAAATATTTAAAAATGGAAAATTTTACACGACTATATTCCGTCTACGCCTTGGTCACTGTCGGATTAATTCTCATCTATTTTGAATAAAAATGGCAGAATCTTAAACTTGTATGTTTTGTCAATCTAAATCGCAAACATTAGAACACATATTCTTCACTTGGTCGTGTATTGGTATTCAGCGCCTAGTGCTGATTGACGAATTACTTGACAATTACGAAACAATAGGAAATGTAAAGCGCTCTTTGAAAATTCTGTTAAAAAACTCTGAAAATTATCCATATTTGTATAAATATGTACAAAATACGATACAAGAATTATAGAAATGGATAAAATATAAAATAAAACATAAATAAAAATGAAAATTATCGGACAAGACGTAAACAATAAACAAAACGAATGAGCATTACACCAAGACAATACCCTCTTAAATTGAGAGTGTATCTTCAGGGATTAAATACTTTAAAATACGATTGAATAGGGTTGCCCTTAATATACTAAATTACAAGAGTTGAAATTTTTTAATATTCATAAAACAACGAATAAATAGGCATTGCCTTAAAGTGGAAAAAAATGAGAAAAGAAGAAAAACGTTAGAATAAGCTGAATGGTCTCCGATCTTTGCCTGGTCCTGATGATTGCTATTTTACAAATTGAAAAACAACAACAACAACATTATAATTAGTAAATATCGTATCAGGTTTCTGTTAAACTATTTTACATTTGGCATTGGCTTATCAAACAAAAAATGTAATCTGTAAATTTTCATTTATTATTCATTTCTGATTATATATATTTTTATAAGCATATTGTTTTATTTATTTGTGCACAATGTACAATGGTGGACTTAATGCCTTAGGCATTCTCTACCAGTCGACCAAGGGTGATGCAGAGATAAAAGAAGTAGGTGCAAGAGGAGGCAAACAGAAGAAAAGAGCTAAAATAAAAAGTTATATAATAAACGTTTAAAAGTTTATAATAGTTATAATTTACTTACTTATAATATCCATATAATACATAAAAATATAAATGAGTAATAGAATAAATATAACATACATATATATATACTTACATACATATAAAAATATAAACACATTATACATCATTTACTGTTGAGGGGAATCCACTATCTCTTTAAACAAAAGTTCCCTTACTTTCGTTCTAAACACAACGGCTGCTAGACTTTCTGACTTCTAAAGAGAGCGCATTCCATAACTGAATAGATTGAACGAAAAAAGAAGAACCAACGAATCCAGAAGAATAGGAAGAACATGGTTGTAGGAGGTTGTTAGTTGAACGAAGGTTTTTATTATGATTATCACAAAGGAATTGAAAATAGGCAGTTAGGTAGGTGGGAGATGAGGGAGAGTTTTAAACATCTCTTATTTCATATGTTGCTTTATATTTTTTCTTTATTTCTACAATAGAAATCAGATTTGTATTCTAAATCTTTCAAAGCACGGCAATTTCTTAAATTTACCCTACATTATTTTTCCAACAATATTTATCAAGTACATGTGTAAAGTGCTCATCACTTTAATTATTAGATTTTAGTCATACACCTTCCTTATACTAGAAACGAACACGGGTATGCATTCGCGTACATGTAAGCCTTCTGATAAAGGTAAAATAGCCTTAAGGCCGGCAATATACTTTTGCATCCCTTGATAGTGGGCAGGACTCAACGCAGGGCGGTGGTGATCACTTTTCACCAGATGATCGGTATGTTCTTTTACCCACATAATATGAAAAAAAAATATTTAGTACTTTAAAATGGGGTGCATAGGGTCTAAGGGGGGAAGAGGAATTAAACCGGGAAATGATTTTGACGCTCATTATAATTATTACCAATTCGTAAAAAAATTTACAAAATTTTGAGTTTATCAAAGTTTTTAGGGCATCACTAAATAAATGTCATTTTACCCGCAAATTGCAAGAAACTTCATTTAAAAAGGGGCACATGTATATTATAATGTTATTAACTTTGTTTTAAATAAATTTAATGGTAAAATAAAGAGTGTGTATTTTAAGAGGGATTTGCAATTAGCTCTATTTTTAATAGAATCGTTCTATTGCACGCTTAGATGGTAAATTCTTTATAATAGTATAATCTTTTGTTCATTGTAGACATTGGGGAAGTAGTATCAAGCAAGTTTTCATATATTTTTCGCTTAGTTTTCTCCGTTTGTGTGCTGACGGCCCTAGTATATCTTTAGTGTTTCGACTATCATATGCATTAAAGGTAAATCGCAGTTATTGAATATTTTAAATATTTTTTGATAAATTAGAAAGACACAAGAAATCTTGCTTTTAGGGTGAATGGAGACAGCTCAGGTATGAATAACAACGAGAAAGTGGTTAAAAGAAACGGGACAGGGTAACATAGAAACGACTTATGTATGAATAGGTATAAGTTAATAGGGTTGTCACTATGTAGTTAAAACGACGTAGATTTAAAAATAATATAATTAGACATGTTTCGCTATTATTTTATTAGCTTTATATAACCAAGATATTTTTTTAGTCCGGTTTAAAATATTACTGAGCATATACAAAAAGGTGGCATAGTTTTTTTATAAGTATGATGCACTTGTACCAACCCTAATGAATTTCCCAATTTATCTTGTTTTCATCTTGATTAACCCCATTTAAATACCCCCAAGTAAATACGGTTAGCATATACTTTTACGAATTTTGCATAAATCTAAATGATAATTGCATAGTTTAATTCAATATCCAAGGATACCAGTCAGACTCAAATACTTCTATCTTCATATCTTTACATATATTTTATATATATATTAAAAATTGGAATCATATCAACCCATCATTGACTCCTTGTCACCACGTTTGTGTAGTCAGTTCACTGTTTTTGATAGTGATAGATATGAGCTCAATATTGTAAAAGACTACAAATATTATATACATTGTCATTAATTCTTACTATATTTTAACTTTCATCAAAAACTATTTTTAAGTTATGCAATTACTTCAGACACAAAAGTAATAAAACGTCATAAAAAATAACATTCAATTATTAAAAAAGATAATACAAGCAGAACCTGTAAATTTAGTAGTTATAAACTAAATGGGTATTAACAAAAAAATACATTACAATTTATTACTTATAAGTATATTTTGTCGTCATTGTTTTAAAAATACAGAACAACTTACAAGAAAATGGTAAACTCGATATTTACCTTTGACAAATCATTCACACTCATAATTTCTAATGAAATATCTTTAAGGTGTTGTACGTAATTTATTATCATTAAAAGAAGAAATAATAAAGAACTGTCCTAGTAAATTTGTTGTAAATATTAGGAATTGACACATCCTTACATACTGTTAGACCAATTAGTATTAACTTATGACTTGACATCATTTAAATCACGCGTGGTCGTAAATTAAACAGATATTTCACTTTATTCAAAGTCAGTCATAACAAATCGTAACCTAGATTTAAATTTACATAAATTAAATAGTAATCAGTAAGGTCTCTGTCGGTCTCGGCCCCTGAAAAGGAAAAAAATATTACAACTCACGTTAAAGTAATCTAATAAACGAGGAAACTTTTACGTCGACAGTAAGCTACATACCCTCCATCTCCCCTCATGGCGCCTCCTCCGCGGTCTCCCCCCCCGGACCCTCGACGGTCCCCACCGCGGTCTCCGCTGCGGTCGGGTCGTCCACCGCCGCCTCCGCCGCCCCAGCCTCCCCCGCCGCCGCCGCCTCGGCCGCCTCCTCCGCGACCACCACCGCGTCCTCCGCGTCCGGGAGGGCCTCCGCCTCCTCCGCCACGACCGGGTGGTGGTCCGCCGCTTCCTCCGCCTCCACCGCCATCACTACCGCCGGGTTTCTCTTCGTTGCACCGATTGCAAGCCTTTCGCCATGAGAAATTGGTATTCCCGCAGCTAGGGTTCGGACAGCGCCAGTCACCGGCGCGGTTGCCGGAGGGCGGACCGCCGCCGCGCCCGCCGCCGCCGCCTCCTCCTCCTCCTCCTCCGCCGCCTCCACGCCCGCCGCGGTAGCCGCCTCCGCCTCCACCACCTCCTTTGCTTCCTCCCCAGGTGTTCTGTCTCTGAGCGAGAGACACCTTCACTGTGGCGCCGTTGAAATCCTTTCCGTCGAACCATTGAATAGCAGACGAGGCAGCGTTGGAGTCTTCATAGGTGACGGTCGCTTCTCCTTTGGGTTGACCGGTGGATTTGTCCTTGTACATCCAAACTTTGGGTCTTTGTGTTTTTTTATCAATCTAAAACAAAAAAGTACAAATAATTTGCAACTCTCATTCGCAATATGCGAAAACAAAGTTCGTTCCTCTAAGCTCAGAGCTAATGAACGAGGTCCTCGAATGGGTTCGAAAATAGCAATCATGGAAAAAAAGGAATTACAAGTAATTAACCTTAATGATGCCAATAGCACCAAAGTGTTGACATAATTCGTCTTCAGTTGTCGAGGGGTTCATTCCTTGAATAAAGATTGTATCTTCTTGAGTTATCATGTCACCCCCCCCGCCCCGGTCTCCACCGTAGCCACCACCGCCACCTATAAAGATAGATTTTAATTATTTTAACCAACTAAGATTTCAAAGCACCTTTACCTATGACGCTTTGTAAATACCTAATCATTTAAACTATTTTCAAATCCTTTAATTCCGTTACAAAAATGTACTTAAAATAATAATACGAGGAATAATTTTTGGTCACAAACATTTAAAACAAATTACGTATATTTTTAGATGCATTAACGTAGAATAATCATCATATTTATCTCAGCACTCTTTTAAAATCCTTATAAAAAACCATTACGTTTTTAACCTTTGGAATATGCATAAAATGATATTTCAGTAAATAGGGCTGCCAAAATATATAATGTGTTTTGGTACGTTCTATAACAATATAAATACATAAATATAATTTGACTATAATAAACCCAGTATTTTGTAGATATAATATTATACGGGCGTGGAGACACTAATAAGTATCTCGTCGGTTAAGTAAACACTTGCGTCAGACTGCTGACAACTATACCAATAACGAAAACCAAATACCATACATTCGCTATCGTGGTATTATTTTGTACGTCGGACGTGATCAAATCAAATACCCTTAAATATTTACAGCACCTTAAATTATAATACCTTCCCACCACATAGCTTTAATTAACACAATATTCACATTTTACACTTTCTTTTTTTATATAGTAGTTCACAAATTACCACTCCTAAACTAAAAATGCCTATTTTTCCAATACCTGTACTTAATTGTTGATAAAAATTGTGAATAACAAAAAAAATAGATGCCTTAACCAAATTTATTAAATTATAATTGAAATATTTTTTATTCATTTGCAAAAAAAAAAAAACATTAAAAGGTCACGACATTTTAATTACAAAATTTCATAATAATGAACGCCTACTAAGAAAGTAAATGAGCTATCAATAAAATTTGTCAACAGCCAACAAGTGATGTGATACCACATATACCTTAGACATAAACCTTGAACTCAAAATAATTTGGCAGCCCTTAAATTTACAAATTAAAATAAATGACAACAGCACCAATCGCTCATAGCGAGGAGCTTTACCTTTATTATAACCACCCCCCCTGCCGCCGCCACTAAAACAATAAAAACACCGTTTAGTTCACATGGCAGGCTGGGGGCACTGTTCGAAGCACGTTGATTGAAAATAATACCACTATCCATGACCATTTGTGTCGATTCCTTCTCTTTGGCCATATGTTATACCTTGAAAATCTTAGAACAATATTTGGTGACATAACATTTAACAAACTTGATGATACATGCACCATATTATAAATCTTATATCAAAGAATGTCTTGATAAAGTAGATTATATTCTGAATATACTGACAATTATTTCATAAAACATTTCATATGTATAGAAATAATGAATATTGAAATTAAAACTAGTATTATCTAGTGAAACATTGCAAGTTAGTAAAACAAACACATTACTTTTTCAAGACATGGATGTAACATACTTTACAAAATGTGCAATTATAAAAAGATAAATAATAAACCTCCCTATATCAAAGTCAGAATAAAAAGAACTCGTAACTCAATAAAAAATAGTAATCAAAATCTACTCTGTAAGTATTCTTTTTATTAAAGACTAATACTATTTAAAAGTATATGAACAGAAACATATTTATAAATACATTTTTTATGAAAACCAGCAGACAAACACACTTCATAAATTACACTTTATTAAGAGGGCATTGCTTCTATCTATGGCATGATACTTTTGATATGTATCAAATCAAATAGTCCAATAGAAATAAAATAACATATATATTTTAAACACAGATTTTTTTTTATACAGATATATAACTTGAAATGCAATGATAGAAAACAATTGAATCATATTTTAAACCACCATTAATTGAACTTAAACACACTGAAAGGTGCTTGTTTTAAAGTTACTTTTTGCTTTTTCTTTTGAAGCAACCAAAGACATATGTATGACATCATAGTTCAAAGAATTTTCAAAAAAAGACCTATAAGCATATCACTTGTCTTTTTAAAATTTGTAAACAATTTTTATCATGTTTACGATAACCTAATAAATAGTCTAAAGATCTATATCACTCTTTTTAGACATTTTTATTATCAAAATCTCAATATCCAATGAGGCAATAACTCTATAAACTATATAAAGTATATAGTGTTATATGTATAGATAAAAATATTCTATAACTATAGAACTTGCAACTACAAGTACATAGTTTATTAAAAAAGTTTTAGTAGTCAAAGTTAAGCATTCATTAATTAAAGAAAAGAAACCAGTTACCCTTAATGCACTAAAAGAAACTGTTTTAATTTATTTATTGTAGTCATTAACATACCCTTTAATACTATAGATTTTATAGAGAAATTATTTTTTTGTTATTTATTCCTAGTAAAATAGTTCATACCTCTAAATGAGTTAACAGTGTTAAAACAACTACATCTCAAAACATTTCACTTCTTCCCTTATTGAATCACCATCAAGATTCAAATATTATATAATTTGTTTTACTGAAACCATTGCTAGTGTAATAAATTCAGAGATCATGTATTTACATTTATAATTTAATATTTGTTGATATCAGACCCCCAATTTTTTTTATGCATGTTCTTCATCTGTGATTTTCAGTGTATTTGGTTCTTCTCTAAGACAATGCATATAAACTTATATTTTAACTTTGTTTGATTGACTCTTTGGAAGATGATTAACTCAAAAACACTCGAGTTAAATTTTACCAAATTTAATTTTGTTTAGATTTGAAAAAATCCTAAGAATTATCGTTTATACCAATTTGTTTTCCTTTTATTTAATATATGAAGCTTGTTATTTTATACATAATAAGTTTATGAAGCACATCATCAATGTGAGAAGAGAAGACATTAATTCAAGAAATATACCAACTGATTGACAAACTGCTAATTACTTATTAAGAAGATTTAATCAAAAATTATGTAAATCATACCATAATCCTATTATTCTCTTGTGGATTCTTTGACACCAATCAAATAATATGAAAAGATGCTTACCCATAGCCTCCATCTCTATTCCCCCCATCTCTATTGTAGCTTGATCTATCACCTCCGCCTCCCCCTCCATAGCCTCGGTCTCCCCCAGAGTAGCCTCCCCCGCCTCTGTCTCCGCCATAGTTTGAGCCCCCGCTTCGGTCATTGCTTCCGAAGTTGCTACCGCCGCGATCACTGTTTCCATAGCCACTTCCTCGATCACTACCACCATAACTGCTACTTCCTCGGTCACCTCCACTCACGTTGTAGTTATTTCCGTTGTTACGATCATAACCTCCGCTTCCATATGAAGATGCCGATCCATAATTTGGGTTATAATTGTTTTCATTTTGGTTACCTCCATAGTTACCACCACTTCCAGCTGAAATAATGATAAAAATAATAGCAATTGCTTATAGATCTCGATTTGTAGAAATCACTTTTCACTTACATCCAGAATTTGGTGGATTCCAGGCCGCGCCTGAACTTTGGCCATAATTACTTTGATTGAAGCCACCGGGTTGTTGCCCCGAATTAAAATTGCTTTCCCCGGAACTGATAGCGGGAGGCGGCATTGAATACTGAGCAGGATATCCCCCGCCACTATAGTCACCCGAAGCGTAAGCTAAAAAAACATGCTTATGGATTATTTGAAGAATATTTTAAAGATAGCAAAAAGTAAAATTAAAATAAACTTACGGTCACCCATTCTGGACGCTAATTCAGATTAATAGACCTTTGCAAATGTTTTTACTCTCAAGTTTTGTCGAAAATTACAACCGGTTAATCAGAAATAATGCCCTGCCGCGCACGGCATATGAATATGGCCGACGGAAACACGATATGACAGATTATAGGCATATAAGGAACTGGAAGTGAATGATAGATGAGTGAATAAATATTAATTATCTGTGGTATAAAAGCGAATAAAAATATTTTTTTTACAAAAGGAACCAGTCATGTATAAAAAAAAAAAACATTAGGTTTGAGATTAAACAAATTTTTTTCGTCATATGAGAGCAGAAATATCAAATAATATTTATATTTCTAATAGATACAACTGATATAGGAGTTCTGTTGTTTTTGTAAATTTAAATATGCTTGATTTAGGCTGCTTGCTTATCTCTTAAGTATTCATTATTTTAGAAGTTTATTGATACTACTATAGGGTTTTTACTTTTGGTGTAAAAGTGACTTAACTAAATGTAGTTTATCTTATGTAACTAAAGTTATCGTATATCTATAGTATATAATATGTCGTATAAGTATATATATACAATAAATGTATCGTACTAATTATGGTTTAATACTGTTGATACCATAGTACTTTGAGTAAATTTTAACGTCTTTATCGCTACGACTAACAGTAAAGACAAACAGCTATGCAACTAACGAAATGGCAGATAAATCTTGATATTTTATTAATGTAAAAAAAAAATATTTATGTTAATTATTAATTTAACAGACTCATTTTGAATTCAAAACCTATATTATTCAACTAATAAAAAAAATAAAGGTAACATCTGTAACTTATTTGTGTATGTCAAATAATCTCTAGACAATATTTTGTAGGACAAGCTATATAAAATATTTTAAATAACTTTCTAAAATAAAAAAAAAAACTGATTAAAAAAATATACTACCTAGTTATTAATAAAATAATACATGAAATTTCAATAAAATACTCTCATCTTAATATTCATTTATTACAGTAAAAAGTACTTACATAACTAAATTGCATTATTAGTATCATAGATCAACACTAAGTACATTGTTTAGAATTGATGTACATAACATAGACATGACCACCAAGTTTACTCATCACTTAAAATTTTCTTTGACTGATTTTGGAATACATTTTGATAATACATAGTGTAACTAGAAGCTGCTAAATAAAACCTTATGGAAAGTTGATATGTCTGGCTCCACATTGGAGTTAGTGCTATACAATGCTGGCTTACTGGAGTTCCTGAAACACAAAGGAGAATTCATAAATTTTTGAAAAGTTTAAAAAACATTAAATTTTGTAAAATTCTGACCTTGATGCAGTATTTGGCCGAGGTGTGACTAGAAGACAGTTCATAGGTTGTCCATCTAACTGTCTATTGTGATAAAGTTCGACTGCTTTTTGGGCATCTTCAACACTCTTATAGATAACTTCAGCTGTACCAGGTCTTACAAGGCGAGATTCCACCATGCCACCAACATCACCAAACAATTCCTGTTATTGCAACAAATAAGGTGATTTATCTATATCAATATAATTAATCTAGTATTGGGCTACTGCTTCTAAGTATCTTAATAATAGATATAATTGTTCATCCCCAAGTAACAGGTAGTGACATATTTAGTAAATTGTTTTTTCTAATAAAAATTTGTTTACCTCTATGTCTCCACCAGTAACTGTATTTCTTAAATTACTAACAATAATCCTGTATTCATGGACAGATTTTTCTGATTTTTCAATTTTATTATCACTTCGGAAAGCAGCCATTGGCCTTTTTTTTAATATTGAAGGGGGTCTTGGTGGACTTTTCTCTTTCTCTATGACAGCAGTTCTGTAAAATACATTTATTTAACACGAATTTGAATAAATGAATGAATGAACAAATAAGGTACAAATAATATTATTAATAAGTAATAATAATAATAATATACAACCTTAAATAAAACTATTTTTCGGATTAAATCTTGCTTATAATTTGGTTATATTTTGATTTTAACCAGTTTCGAATACTTTGCAGTAATCGTGCACGGGTAGACAAGATGCAAGTGTCTGATGGGTAGACAAACGAAAGTATTCGAAACGTCGGATTAAATTCAAAATATAACCAAATTATATTCGAGTTTTAATCCGTAAAAATAGTTTTATTTCAAATGTGTGCTCGTGAAAATCTAAGAAAACACTAACCTTAAATAATTTTCTAACCACATTTAAATACCATATTAGTCTAAACTGTAGTTTATCATTATAAAATGAATTCATTTTAAAAATATTCAGTTAATAATATACCTGTGGATATCATTATTGTGAGTAACTATTTTCAGTTGCAGGCTAGCTTTTCTATTTGATAAAGCTGCTCCTATTGGCTCATACATGTCGTCATCTTGCTCATCAATAATTTCAATGTCATTTTCCACAGTTCTTATTATTGGTTTCAAATTAGGCTTTAGATTTCCTAAATAATGAAAAAAAAAATACATATATTTAAATTTATTTTATTTTGTATTCCTTCAAGAATTTATAATAAAAAAGTATTATGTATTATGAAACAGTCCACCAGTATACATTGTATGTCCTTTTTTTTATTTTTTTATTATTATTTTATTTTTCTCTTCAAGTGATTATTAACAGTTGCTTTTTTTTTCATCTTATCATTAATTTTCTGTATTTACTTTCTAAAATCTCTTATAGAAATTTTTCACAATTATATAGAAATTTAAAGGTAGAGTGAAAAACAAGGCCTCGGGATGAATCTCAAGCATGCTCCTGAGAGGTTAAATCTTAACTTAGAACATATAAAGGATGAAGTTGGTAATGCAAAGCAAAGTAGAAAAGTTGGGACTTAATCTCAACTGATGATGATAATATGTTTGTGTGTTTGTCTTCTGTAATTATTATGTATATCATATTTATAGAGATACAAGACATTACATTTGTAAAGTTTTCTATTAGATAAGATTTCTTGACATACTATTTTTTAGTATTTAACATATTGTTCTAAAATAATAAACATCTCACCAAAAGTTCTAGTTTCAACAGATCTGTCACCAACAACCCTTTTATTATTAAAAGCGTGCTTTTTCTTTAATTTTGCTGCAAGTGGCTGAGAAACAACCTGCCTTGATGGATCCGCGAATACTATAAATAGAGAAAATTAAGTAGCCAATATATTGAATTTTTGTTATTTTGGTTTTTAAGAGACTCAAATATATTACCTCTTTCTCTCTTTGAAAAATGCTTGTTAGGTTTTCCATGTTTTTGAGGTATTAACCCCCTATGTATGTTTGTCATCACCTGTTGTTAATAAATTAGCATTAAATTACCTTGTAACTTTTAAATCAGTTAAAAGAAATTTATTACATTGGAATGCATATAAGATTATAATATTCATATTAAAATTGTATATGAATTCCAATAACAAATAAATTATAAGATTTGTTAAGTATTTTAGTCGGTTTAGTTATGTTCTTTTGTATATGCTTATTACATACCCTCTTCGCTCTTAACTGTTCGAGTCTTAAACGAGCATCTTTCTGTTTAGCAAGTTCGGCTAATTTTTCTCTCGCGTCTGTGATTCTAGTTCGTTTTTGTGAAATTATTTTGTTTCTTGCATCCGTAATAGTTTCTTTCTTTATTGGTAATTGTTTTTTAGATTGAAATGGTTTTCTATATTAATAAAAATATAAAAATATTGGAGATGTATTACACAAAATTATTCATTATTATTAGAGTATACAAAGATTATTATTAATAGTTTTGAACCGGTAAGCTCATTTAGAAAACAATATTTTTTACATTTAACAGATAGTTTGAAAAAAAATAATTAAAAACATATCTTATTATATATTAAATACAAACCTAGAAGTTTCCCTCTTCTTTTTTTGTATTATATCATCTAAACTCATATCAACATAAGACGCCATGTTTTGTACCTGGGATTCCAAAATAACAAATTGATATTCGCTTTTAAGATTTCACAAAATTAACAATTTAATAAACTCTGTACAATTAAAACAGTTCAAAACGAATTAGACAATTGGACATTGATGGAAAATAGAAATTTGACGGCCATTTGTAATTTTGTATCACAGATTATATTTATAGCATATATAATAACAATAGTCCCGTTAAGGGTAATTCTGGAATCATAGTACTGTTCAGATAGCTGAGAGATCACTTTCCAAGCATATTTATTGGTCACTCTAGCGAATCAGTCTAGTCGCTCAAATTTATGAAAATAAGGATCATGAGAAGAAAAATTTGATTGGACATCTGTAAATAGGACTCCTGGCCTTTAAAAGAACTATTATCTTCTAACCAGCAGAGGCAGCTGATTTGGATCCTCTCATACTACCTTTTTTTTTCTCATCCTGACCGACACACAAGTATCCACGACTAAATCGCACTAAGATAGAATTGTTTTATTAATTAATTCATTTATGATTTTATTTTCCAGCCAACCTTAGAATGTACGTGAGAAAATGTTGGTGAGAGGCCAAAAAACAGTAGAAAAGAAAAAAAACTATATAAACAAATTATGTTCTTTACAATATATACTTTAAAAGGAATTAAAAATATAAAAAAGCTTAGTCCTTTTGCATACTAATACGAATGCCTCCGCTTCCTGTAATTTCGTGGAATCGGGTCATTTGCAACACGGGCCGAGCTTCCTTGGTTATACTTATGAAGTAGTATATTCTTTGTATATTTTACGTCTGTGGGCGGAGTTTAACTTTAAAGATGGCGATGACGTTTTGACTTCTGGACGTATTTTTACTATTGAGTATTGACTATTGTGCTATAATTGAATTGTGTTCATATTGCAATAATTAATCAAAATATTTATTTATTCATTGTGAAGTAAATTTTATCTTTTTATATATAATTATGGAGCAAGATAGAGAGGAAGGAGAAATGAGTGATGACAATGAAATGCTTGTGGATGATCAAGAAGCCCCTGTTGATAGTCCTACAAAAAGCACAGTGGTAATAAGTAGTTTATTATAAACTTAAATTTCTATATAACTATATTCTTTTATATTTTTTTACTCTTTTTAAGGTTTTTATATCTGATAAAAATGGATTGTTTGTACAGCAGTTAGAAAAAGTAGATGCTTGTAGGCTTGAGGAAAGAGCTAAAAGATTTGGTTTAAACTTAAGTGGAAATAAAATTGTAACACAAAAACAAATTGATAAATTATACAGTAATTTTGGTATAGAGAGTGGAAATGAAAGACATTTTAGATTTGATACACTTCATTTGAATGGTGTTAATGGATTAACAACAAAAGATATATTTATGTATTTGGAAGACTACAAACCAGTATCCTTAGAATGGGTTGATGATAATTCATGTAAGTACTATGTTTTATGTAACTTTTATAACTAATGGAAATTGTATTTTGGTACTTGTCTGTTGAACTCTAATGTAGCAAAAAGTGCTATGCATATTGTTAATGGTACTGCAGCAAAAATCTGTTAATAAACATGTTACAAAAATGTACAATATCATATAAAAGAATGAAAAGCCTATAATATAAAAGTTTTTTATGTTTATTTCTGTTTAAAAATTACAAAATATATTATGTATTTAGTCTTTCAAATTTTTAATATAAAAAAGGCATCATTGATACCCATATTTTAATATAGTTTTCTGGTTATGGAATATGAAGATGCTAATTATACTCACATTTTTTTGAGTAATGTTTGTAAAAGAAATTACAAAGTATTTCAAATATGTAGAGTAGCATTTAGTACTACAATAATTTATCTTACTTAGAGTAAATTAATAAGATTACATTGTATTACACCAATTAAGTCTACATTTTAAATTTTGGTAAAGAATAATAAATGATTTAAGAGTAACAAGTAACAGACATCTTATATATATCTTGTATATATATATACTAAGTCAAAATCACAAAATTCTAAATATTTTAAACTGTCTTGCATCTTTAATGTTTTCAACATCTAATGTTTTGTCACCTTCCTACAAATTCTTTTCATCATATAAATAAAAATAACTGAACTTGCATTTTATAGTGGTTTATTTGTTATTAAATAAGACCATGGATATTAAAATAGTTATTTTCAACATAAATAAAGTTATATTTCCTCGGTTTAAAATAAAAATCTGCATTTAAGAATTCTTTAAATTTATATAAAGTGTCTTTTTTCATTTTAGGTAATATAGTTTGCCAAGATCATATATCAGCGGCCTTAGCATTATTGGTGCATTCAAGAGAAATTAAAAGTGAAGATGTTAAAGATATGTTACTGCAAAAGTCTTCACACTACTGGAGAGAAGGGATGCCACATCCTAGAAAAGACACAATTCTTATGAGATTTGCTACAAATAGTGATAAAAAAAAATCAGCAAAAGTAGAACAAAAACTTAGAGACACCTGTGATGATCCCATGTATAATGAAAGTAAAAACCCATGGGGTGACTTGTGTAAGTCATGGGGAATTTATGATCATCAGGAAGTGTTTCAGAGAAAATTACCAAAGACTGACTATGAAGAAGAATACAATGAACCTTTTGACAAAATTCAAATAAAAAACAAAAAGTTGGCATTGCGTCTAGGAAAAAGAAATCACAACGTGGAAGATAATGAAAGTAGTGACTCTGAATGCGAATGGATGAAAAAGTCTAAAACTCCTAGAATGAGAATGCATGCTGATGATGAGGAATCAAAACAAAAAACCCAAAACCAAACAAAACAACACACAACAGATGAACAAGATGATTATGCACCCTTGTCTATAGAAATTATTAATTCTAGAAGTAAATTTGTGTCCAGACAAACAACTAAAATATCTGAAAAATTTTGTCATTCCAAAAAAAATACTACCAATTCACACAGAAACGTACATTCTAGATTGGGTATAAAAGTACCTGTAGATGAAAAACGTTATAGTGATGAATCCTCGTCAAATGAATCGGATCACAACATTATGAGTAGAGTTCAAAAAGTTACAACGGGCTCCAAAAATACATCTAATGTATGGTCGAGACTCGAAATTAAGCCTAAGAGTTCAGAACAAAAGGATTTACGTCAGATATTGACAACACGTAAACCCAAATCAGATGACTTAAGAGATAGACTTAGTAAATCAAAACAATGTAATCTACGTATTGAAATAGATAATAGTTATGGTAATGAATAAATCAATTTTACAATTATTGCTTTCTTAATTTATTTTAATGTTTTCTTGATCTTCGGTACATGGCTATAATGTTACATTTAATTTTGGAATTTACAAAATAAAAAAATATTCATGCTAAAATAAAGTATATTATAAAATTGTTTGTGCAGGTATAAATTTATGTGCACTTATATAAGTGAAATATGTAATATAATATCATTGTCTGAGTCTGGATGGCATATAAACAATTTAAAACTATAAAAAGAGCAACAGATGTAAAGAAATATACAAGAAAAAATAAAAATCACAAGTACAATATTTGCAATTAACAATTGTAAAAAATACAATATTTTTATTGATTAGGTAATTGTTATAACAAGTATAGAAAGTATAGTAAGTATAGAAATGCCGAAATAAAATGCTTTAGTACCATTTGAAACTATTTTAAACCTTAAAAGCAAACATTGGGTGTAAATTTAATAAACTATATAATTTCATGACTTAATTAATTATTGTGCTCAATTATAATGTAATAACATTAGTGTTATAATTTATTATAAGTATATTATTAATTTGATTTAGTTGAATTATGTTATGAATAATAACTGGTAACAGTGATAACAGGTATATAATTATAATAGTTTTAACTGTTAATATACAATAATTCAGAATATCGCCCATTTATTATACTATACATTTTAATATGACAAGACAAATCTAAGGCGCCTTATTCTATGTCTACTTAAGCAAGGCTTTCTTAAGCTTAATTCTTATGTGTATTGTTTATAAATAATTATTGGAGTTCAAATATATTTGGATGATTTGTGGTTTGTCTTTGATATGTATTTTTACCCCCATAGCCATAACTTTGTGGGTAATATTTTTTTTGTTAGTGGGATAGAGTTGAGTATTTATAATTAAAATGCATGGGAGAGATTCTGTGCATATCCATTCTTATTTTAATATTAATATGTTAAAATTATATTAGCAAATGTTATGATATTGTATGAAGTTATTGTGATAAAGACTTCGTAAATTAATAAAAACTTACTCAATACAGTTTTTATAATCCACTATTGGTAGCGGAAATGGCGTTCTGTACACCGATGTTAGTTATTAATAATTGAGAGTTAAAAATTGTATTTCCTTATTAAAAACAGAACAATTATATTTTGACAAACGAAATAATCTTGATCTTTGAATGTAATATAGCAACCATGTTTAAATTTATTTACCTGAATCGAATATCTTCATAATTTTATATATAAATAGAATACATATATTTCTGTTTTACAGATCATATTTTTGTGCAGAACTAAAATATAGCTTTTTCATTATATTTTAATTTACATTATATATTTCTTTCAATACAATTTTCTATTATGATAATGTAAAGTCAATTCTTATCTGCAGAAGTATGTACGAGTTTTCTAAAATTAAGTTTACGCTAACGAAAACTTTGATTTGTATGAAAAATCTCACATTACTGTTGCTAGATGGCGTTCCTCTTCATAAAAATAGGGGTTTAACCTTACATGATCGTAAAGGAAAAAAACTCGTACAACGCACAGAAAACAAATATTTAACGACGAAACAGTTTCATTAAATTCATTTAATGTAAAAAATTAAAGGATAAAAATTTAATCTATAAATAGCTCCTTATAAATTCATTTAAAATATACATATATTTTAAGTGGAATGCCTCAGTCTTATTAAGTACTTATAGGTAAAAAACTTAAGGAATTACCTTCTGCAAAATTGCAGGTAATTAATTCTTTCATACAATATTTTTAAATTAATCAATAATTAGTAAAACGTACAGAATCTTGCGTATTTTCTTGGTAATAAAAAAAACCCAATAAAAACAATAATTTATCTCTTAATAGGATACTAATTATAGTAAAATTAAATGTGCCAGCATTAATAAATTAAATAATTTATAAAAAATATATTTTTTAAACAAACTATATAGTTTGTATGTTTTTTTAATTATAAATAGCAATGATTTTGAATTCCGTACCATATATATTTTTTTTAATTTTTTAAATTTGAAATATGGAACTTCTGAACCACTCACACGTGTAAGAAAAATATTCCTAAAGTTTTTTATCTATAACATTTCATTCAATTGTAAAATGCAAATTAAGATCTTTTTAATACTTCATTTCTTATACTATGTTAGTGAATAAGCTGATAAAATATAATGTATTATTTTGATTTCCTTTCTTTTTCTTGTTTGTCCTCATCTTTTTTCTTTGATATCAATGTATGCTTCGCTTTCTTTAATTGTTTCTTTACTTTATCTTTCACTTTGTTTTTCTTTACTGGTGTGACGGCGTCTCCAGATTTCATTGATGAACTGTTTGATTCACTGTTTCTTTGAGCTGAAAAATAATAGTAATAATAATAATCTTTATTGTACACACTAATCAAAGACAAATGAAACAATAAACAATTTTAACAAAAAAAAAAAAATGGTTCCAATTTGGCGCGACAAATAATGATATTGATTAGCACTTTTTTTTTAGGTTTTATTGTACGTACGTTGTTATTTAACGTGAAGTTTATGAGGTTATTAAAAAACTAATTAACAGACTAATCATTTAATGTTTTATAACTCTAGGCATCCATCAGAGCCTTTGGTCTGGATTGTAAAGTTTTCAGCAAAACCTACAATCCTATTGTCCTGAGGCAGCTGTTGTCTGGATATGATACTGCCACAATATCCCATGGCTGGCTTTCATACTGACCAGTTTCGTCCATCATTAATATCAATAATTAAAAGCTTAGCTGGCTTGTGCTTTTTTAAAGAGTTCCATATCCCCCAAATTACCCTGGCTTGTGGAGTGTGTACAATTTCACACCGTATAAAAACGCTATTTGACAAAGTAGGTATTACCTATTTCTCTTATGAATTTACCGACATTTTTTACTTATTTCTGTGTGTAAATGTAACATGCATACCTCTCTTAGTAGCTATGGATGCTGCGATGGCGAGGTCCTCCTGCCGCTCTCGTCGTCGCTCTGCATCCAACTGCTGCACGAGCTCGTCCCGAAGACGAACGATCTCCACCAAACGAGATACTAGCTGCTCTTCACGGACCTGATTTATATGTAAAACCTATTTTAGAGACTTGTCCTGTATTTATTTTTTGAATATTAGGTTTTAAATATGTATACACATAATAATATAGCATTTTGTCAAAATTAGCATCAAACTTATTTTGTTCAGGCTTAATATGGACTTTTAAAACAAACAAACCTTTAAAATATAAAAATTAAGTTTTTAGAAGAAAGCGAATAGTATAAAATTGTGTCAATTTTTTTTTATACATTTCGCTATACCACAAGGAAAAGAAAAAATGTTGTAATAATACTTTAAGACATGGAGATAAAGTTTAAAAACAACGACATATTGTCCAACAAACAAACACTTTTATAAAATAAATTACTTGTTGCAATCTTGGAATTTTAAAATCTATTTTGGAAAAACACAAATTACAAATTAAACATTCATCTCCATAATGTTCATTTAAAAAATTGCGGCACACACATTTCAATATGTAAGGGTATAGTTTGAGTTAGAAGTCTTATAAAAAAAAATTTATAAAAAAATCTAATAGAATCTATCCCTTCATAGGCTCTTCGAAATTACATTTCCCTCATAAAATATCATTCATATAACTTACTAGCTGTTACGGCTCTGCTCGTAACCTCGGACGAGCCAATTTTATTTACTAATTACTATTATAAGTAAAAGTAGTAGCATAGTGTTACATAGTTTATAGTTTTCCCCATGAACCTGTCTATCAGAATCACAAAAAATTTGAACCCATTATATTAGCATTATAGATAATTATATATTTTTTAAAAGATCCTGTGTTTATCTTGAGATTTATTTTAAGATAAAGTAATACTATGACAGATTTCTCTGAAATTCATTGTAATAATATAATCAAGTATAATAATAGATTAAGTTATCAGAAGCAGAATTTAATAAATAATAGGATTTATTCTTACTGGGAAACATTAAAGATATTTAATATTGATAAACATATTAACAATTTTATCTAATAACAATCTTGAGGCAATCTTAAAGCTGAGATCTTGACGTTTTAATTATACCTTCTAAGAGATAGATACTAGAATTGTATAAAGAAAGATTTTTTTGTTTGTACTATGAAAGTATTCACTTGATTCTAATAATTGAGCTGAGCGAAGCTAAGCTCTTTACCGGTCAAATCTATCAAATTTGGTCCGCTATATCCTCCTACCCCGATCAAGCTATACTAACCAAATTTTCACCAGTTGATAATGACATGCTTACCTTTCTATACATCCTTTTTAAAAAATCATCTCACTGAAGATTATGAGTCATTTGCAATTAATTTTATTTTAAATTGTAACGTTCTACCGTATGCGCAGAACGTCAATTCTTACAATGACTGACATATGAATCATTTTTAGTTAATGACAGACATGATATATTTTTCGTTGTTTCTCTCATTGAAAAGAGTTTCGCTCAGCTTCTCCCGCTTTCATGCTGGCGACCCTAGTTCACTATTATAACAAATACTATTTTAATAATATTAACGTAACGATTTTTATTATTTTATAATGTTTATATAACAAAAATATACTGTAAATATGTATATTATGTAAACATTAGCGCTCCTGAACTGTTTTATCAAAAAGTTAATGCTAAAGAAGTCATAGTTTGTTTCTTTTCTTTTTTAATATAAACAATTTCGTAACAAAACACAAATGTTTCTGTCCTTTGGTTTGGCGAAAGAAATGTCGATAAAAATTGGAAGAGTTAGAAACCGTTAAAAAAAAGTAATAAGTAACCTTTTTTCTATAACGAGTTTACAAATAATATCTGACAACATTGTTGTAGTTGAATTGATTTTAAACTAGACACAGACGAAAGATGTATTTGTGTGTCCATGACGTCATAGCTTGCAATAGATAAATTTGTTTATTATTATTGGTTTTTCTGACGTCACAGGTCTCATCATGAAACGAATTAAGTGCGGTTTTTTACTATAGAAAACAATTTTCTGAAAGAATTAACATAAAAACAGAGACATGTTCTCAGAAAAACTAAATAAATATTTTAAGTCAATGTTATATAAGTAATTAATATTCAAGTTTATATAAGATAAGTGCAAGTATTTACTAATCTGACAAGATACCAGTAATATTAGCATACAAGTATTATAATAACTTTAATCAAACAGATTTTAAAATGATTTTGATAATATTTGAAATTTGTTACGTCATATATTATATATATTTATTAGAACTTGTTTCGTTAGTAGCGAAATTAAAGTTATTATAAAGCGAAAGAGTTTGTTTGTTTTGGTTTAAACTTCAAAACTAACGGATGGATTTGAAATATTATTCTTGATCATGGTAGGCTTTCATGGTATGATGCATGAAGAAGGTTTTAGGCTATGTAGCAGTACTGGTCTTAGTTATCTTAATAGTAGTAATAAAATATCTCCGCAAGTGGAACCGCAAGCAATAGCTATATGTACATATTATATTATTCAATTAATACTTTGTATTATTATACCATTATTCTTATATTCTACATTAATATATAATATATAGTTTTTTAATTAATTTTAATTCTATTGAAATATGTATAGCTAAACATATAAATAAAAATAATTTACGAAACCAAATATTTACATTTAATATATATTATGTGATTCAATTGATGTGTTAATCGCAAATTAAATAAGAAGTCAATTAATTACATTAATACTAGAAATATAATTATTAAATAAATATGGAATGCTAGATGAAATCGTGACAAACAGTTTATTATAAATATTATAATATATTTTATTGTCGCGTGACATCTGTCATTCCGCCATTTTCCGAGCTCATGTATACAGTATAAGTATTGTGAAAGGATTTGAATCTATTCGGGCAAATTTTGATAGCATTGACATGAGTACAGCAGGATCAGTTACCAGGTTTTGCCATCACTATTGTTACAAAGAGAACATTTTTGTCGATTGCATAAAATACTTGTCCCCGTAATATTTAATACTTTCGGTAAAATAATAAAACAGTTATTAATGTAATAAGAGATTCCAAATTCAAATGTAATTTTTTTTTTTTCAATGTAACATTATTTATCTTATAATGGTTGCTGAAAAACTATCTTGTACCCTACTATTTAATACTTTTATGTTATTATTAGCTTATTATAGAACTTAGAAATAAATTTATTATTATTATTATTATTATTATTTATGGCCAGACTAAATGAGCATTGATCGCGAAAGTTACAGAAATTATATTTATTAACAATTATATATATTTTTTACATGTCAGAAATAAGTCATGTATATAATATGTTCTGTAGTGTTTGTATGTTACCTTGTCAGCGTCAATCCTGTTGACGGCGGGTCGTGACTGTATGACTCTGATCTCGTGCTCGATGTCCGCCTGCTCTTGTTCTAACCTCTGTTGTCTTCGTCTAACAATATAAAGTTATTTAAAATTGCTTAATAACCTGGCATATATTAATAATTTTTATTGACTGATTGATTTTAATGATTCATAAAGATAAAGGATGTAATTTTTAACCGATGAAACGAAAATGCGAACGGTAAAGAAACACACTTTGCATAGGGTAATATTAATAAACTTAATTTCAGGGTTTTTTCAGAACAACTCATCAATATTCATATCTTTCAGTAGTAATTTACTTTGCTGAAGTTTCACTTCTGTTTTATAGGAATACACATATATTTTATTTTTCAATTTACAATATTTTCAGAATTTTAATTCATAATTCAGCTATTAACTAAATCAGATAACAATTTTTTTTATTTCAAATCTGCCATGTTTTTATTATGGTTTTCCATCTTTCGTTATAAATATTATATAATATTTTTAATTAATAATCATTATATTATATACGAATAATTTTATTTTTTATATATATTGGATTATATATATTTTTGGTTTCTAAACTGCAATGTTTTAATAATAGTAATTATTAAAATAGATTAGTGAACTTACATGTACATTAGCTCAGTCTGTTTCCTGAACAGGTCGTTCTTTTCATTGACAAGTTCACACAGTTGTATCACCAGATCTTCAATTTCCTCTTGCGGAGCTGTGGGACCTTCATCACCTAGAAATATTTATATCTTATAGACTGTATTTCCCATAAATTTCCTGAAATTCAGATCGAGATAAATAGTTAAGTACTTTAAAAAGTAAAATTATTCTATTTCTTGTTTCTTGTTCATAAAAACAAGTCTGAATTTACTTTTTAAAAATTTTTCTATATAGTTTTGATTCTAGAATACTTATTAGTAATACGAGGTTTTTTAATTGAGAATTAATTGTAAGTGTTATTGTTTTGAGTGTAATTTATAAAATGACTTGACTATCTCATCATCATGCTTTGTTTTGCCTTTAAAAAAAGTAAAAAACTTAAAACTCTATTAAAAAATAGGAGTTTGTGGTAGAATTGTTTAAATTCAGTTTTACGTATTGTACGTTTTATTATATTTATTTCTATTATTCTATTTAAAAAAAGTTATATTCTATTTATATATAATATAATAGTATATAATTTATATTCTATATTATATTCTATTTAAAAAAATATAAATAAACAAATATTGATTATATACACAAAATTTCATAATGGTCAGGCGGAGGAGGAGGAGTTTCAGAGAGTTTGATTAAATAATATCATTGTTATCTATACTAATATTATATAGCGGAGAAGATTGTGTTTAAACGCGTTAATCTTTTAAATTACACAATGGATTTGAGTAATTCTTTCTGATCAGGATAGAGGTTCATGAGGAAGTTTTTAATGCTGTTTTGCATATGTTACTAATCTTAGTTATCCTAATAATAAATAAAATCATTTCTAACGTGAGGGGAAACACGATTAACAGCTAGTTCAAACTTTCGATTGATACAAAGTACGTACATATGTACAAAAAAAACTAAAGAACATGTTATTGGGTACAAATATATATTATTACAAACATATTAACATTTAAATGTATGTATATTAAGTATTACAAGTGTATAATAAGATAAACACTTAGAAAGTTAAATGAAATGTGATATGTCGAGACATTTATGATAATATTTACATACTATGAATAATAATTTCATAGACAACTATTTTCTGACTTGTTTATATATAATATAATATTATTATTTTAATACTAGCTGTTACTTGCGGTTCTGCTCGTGTCCGAACGATTTTATTTACTATCAAGGTACATAAGAGTAGTATCGTAATGCTAGAGAGACTATAGTCTTGCTCATGAACCTACTATTATAATCAGAAAAAATATAAAAATCCATCCGCAACTTTTGTAGATTAAATACAAACACACAAATTTATAAATTATAATAGACATTACAGAGGATTCAGTATTTAAAAAAAAATCTAAATTAATTTTATATATATATATATATGTATATTCATCATCTTTATATACGTAGCAGCAAAATATGAGAAACTAGTTATTACCCCCAGTCTTACTCGTTTGTAATATAAAGAGTTATTAATTAAAATTAAATACTAGAAGAGTGTGGAATGTTTGGCATACAATATTGTTTCAACCATTACCGGTGTAAAAGCGTGTAAGGGTGCATACATTATATTCTTCGTACATTCAATACTATGCACTTCTCTTATATTATTAGAGAAGTCTGTTTCGTTCACACATAAGCACTTAGATAAAGACAAATAATTTTATATGTTTTGGCACATAGTTATTCTGTAGTGTAAGAAGCGTGATAAAAAAGTGCTGAAATTGAATTTACCCTCACACTTGTCCCTGATCATCTGTTCTATGAGCACGCCCTGTCGCTCCAACCCCAATTGCTGCGTCTCCAGCATATCCAACTGAACCTGAAGCTCCTCTCCAGACATCTGCAGCTTGACCTCTCGACGCTCCGGTAGTGGCAACCCTGGCGCTGGGCCCTTTATGCGACGGATTACTGGAAATAGTTACACAAAATGAGTACAAAATTATATTTTTAGCAGATATCTCAATATTTTTGAAAAATATAAAAAAAACTATTTGAAGCTCCTAAATATTTTACACCTAAAGCAGTTTAAAAAACAAATAGAAAACCACATATTAATTTAGAATATGTGAAACAAAGAAAGAAAATATCATCAATTTGAATATCATAAGAGTTTAAAAAAATCCTAAACGAATCAGAGAATTAAAAAAGATAGTGTTAATGAATATAACACAATTCCTGAACGAACCGTCGCTAGTGTTGTGAGCGGTGTCAATTCCCCTCTCGAGCGAGACGGCGCACAGGCTGTCCGGAGGAGTGGGCGCAGCGCGCTTCTTCTTTAGCAGAGGACTGGACACGCTCACCGATTTCTATTGAGGTTAAGTTTTTTCGAAAATGGAACATATATATTTCAAATGTGGCCAGTGCATTCTGTTTACATTTTTTATTTTTTAATGAAGAAAATATTCCATTTTCTTCATCTTTTTATGGCCAGCACATTCTATGATATTTAATTTTTATTTTTGAAAATGGAATATATAAATTTTATGGCGAGCATATTCCATATTGTCATAAATATTTTTTACATGTAATACTTAAATTTTCAGTATTTCAATTTCAGTCAGGATCATTAAAGAAATCTATAACAGATAAACGGTTAAAAGGGACCTACATGGTCAGACTGTACGGTGGAATTATGAGAGCTGTAGGAGGATATGCTGGCTACATCATCCATGGAGGTCGAGGGTGGGTCGAGGCGCTCTCTGATGGCAGGTGGGGGCGGAGCCCTGGGCTTTCTGCGACCGCGCAGGCTGGGCGTGCTGCTCCTCATAGATGACTGCCGAATGTTTGAGCTGGAAGATGGTCTTTTTAATGTTCTGATATGTTGTTTTCATCAATAAACTTTTTTAACTAAATCCTTTTGTCTATATGTTTTATGGATTTACCAAACGAGCATATTTTTATACTAAAATATTGTACAGTCAGCTTCAAAAGTCGATGACCATATTTAAAGTTTCAAATTAGCTATACACTATATTATATTAAAACTGCTGAACATGACAAACGCCACTATTGAATGAAATAATGAAGTTCAAATTATAATTGACACAAATTTATAATTTGGTTATTGTCACGGAATGAAACTTGAGACAAAGAATATAGCGTCTCTTTCTTTGCATTTTAGTTTTAAAACACTGATGACACATTATAAAAAGAAAATATTAATGATTTAAAAACATGATTGAATTATTAATTTTTATTTTCAATTATAGATGATTTATTTTTATTTACAGTACAAGTTTGCTCTTACAAATTCAACTTTATTATAGAATTAATGAATTTTTATAGTGGCAATATCAGTAATACTTTTCCATCTGTTGTCACTTAGAAAAAGAACAAACTTCAAAATACGTTAAATTAAATAAAATATGTTGGAAATATGATATATATTTGATGAATTTGACTACTTAATATTTAGGTAATTTGAACTGTAATGATGTTCATACAATATTGCCGTTTGTCATGTGAATCAGTTTTGATGTAATATAGTATATAGCTATTTTCGAACTTTTAATATGGTCATCGAATTTTGAAGGTGACTGTACCGTGTTTCAATTATTAACAAAATTTTATTTTACTTATGACAACTTACTTCTTAATCACAAAAAAATAATAAATAAATAAAATGTTAATATTATACCTTGTGTCACATTCTTCATCTGAAGATGGTTCTTCTCCGTCCGACCAAAATGGATTAATAGCTTGTATGTGACGTTTTCTAAAATAAAAAAAAAAGAGTTTCATATTTATGGCTAAAAAAATTTGTCTATGTTAAGCTTCCATGCAAAGATCATATTATAATAACTACATACACAGGAGTAGATGTCTGAATATCTGGTACACTAGGCGGTTTGTTCGGTTCTTCTTCATCATCATCACTACTTCCGAAGGGATTTGTGCTGATTTTCTTGGTTTCCTGTGGGTCATGCTAAATCGAAAGTGCAAGGCATGCATTATAACCCATATCATGACAAATATTATAAAACTGTAATACATACCTCATCTTCATCATCGGAAAATGGATTTAAGTGATCAGGATATTCTTTGATTTTTTTTGGTTTTGTATTTAATTTGGATTTCTTATCAGCTAGAATCTTTTTTCTTCTTGGAGGAACGCTTATTGTTATTTCCTCTTCCACTATTGGTTCTTTATTTTCTAACTGATTTTCGTTAGAAGCAATACTATTATTTTGAGCTAGTCTACTGTCATCGGTAATATTACTATCTTCTATATTATTTGATGTGTTTTCATCAGGTGGAAGAAAAGGAGTATTTATAGATTCATTTTTTATTGATTCACTTTTTAATGATTCATCTTTTATTGATTCCTCTTTCAATGATTCATCTTTTAAAGATTCATCTTTTATTGATTCATTATTTATTGATTCAGAATCATCCTTTGTGCTGGTTATACTAGCGTCTAAGGCATCGTTAGATAGTTGAGTTTGTAAAAAATTAAATTTTTCTTTATTACTTTTATAAACTGGTGTGGGTAGTTTTGGAATATTGTCGGTTTCTATATCTGTATGTTTTTTAGATTTATCTTTGAAGCTTGAATCTGGATTAGTTTCGTTACGATTTTCAAATTTATTATTTTTAATATCAACATCATTAGATTTTAATACATCTTTATACTTATTATTAACATTGTCTTTTAAACTAATATTTCCTACTTTATCTTCTATACTGATGTTATCTTTTTCTATGTTCTTTTCAAACATGCTTATTTTTTCTAAAAAAAAAAGTTCTATTTTTATTTTCAGTTTCATGTAGAAATAGTTTTGCAATGGTATAGCCAGTTTTATTATATCTATTGTTTTTAATATTATTTTTTTTTTTTCAATATTTTTTTTTTAAACTGCTTGTATTGAAAAAATATCACAAGGCTATTTTAAATTAAATAATTATATTACAAATAATGGTCTGAGAACAGAAAAACATAAAACACATTGAAAGATTATAAGAAAACATCGTAAGAAACAAAGAATCATGCTATACAATAAAGAGAAGTCAGTAAAAGAATATCCTCACCTAGTATAGACTGTGGTTTTGGTTTCACTTTTGGTGTAACCAGTTCTTCATTTTGAAAAATTTGCCTTGAATTCACATCATTACTAAATGCCAGCATTCCTATTTGATCATTGTTGTTAAGGAATTTAGGGATGGCCTTTTCATTTTTACAGGCATCACAAGAAAAATTTGTTGAGTCAATAACATGAAAATTTTTAGGATTTAAATGTCCTGAGCATTTGGAACATCGAAAACATCTCCTGTGATAGAGCTTCTGTGCAACAATAAGTCTCTGTGCCAGATAGACCGGCAACCCACAGACAGCACACTTATCTAAAGCCACTTTTCCAAATTTGAATGGAGTCTAAAAGGATTGAAAGGTGTAGAATTTAGAACACAAAGTACAGAATGACATCACAAAAGGAGCAGTGCTAAGAAAAGCTAAAACATACAATTTTTAATGTATTATAAATATATACTAACTTCTAATTGTGTGGTTGATACTGATGATGATACTTTTTGCTCACTTTCTGATGCTTTAGTATTAACTGTAAAGAAATTGGTAAAATATATTTTAACTACATTTCTCTTGTTATATATTGTTTAATTCTATACAATAGCTACCAGTATGGCCAAGTCGTTGATAAAACTGTGACAAATATGTCAATATTGATAGCCTGTCAGGTACATCATTCTCTACCATATCCTCAGGATCCAAAAGTGAAGGAATTCCTAAGTGTTTTTCAGCAATACTATAGGCTAATTGATTGTTTTCATAAATGTTTTCAGGATTCAACTTTGAAATGTCACTGAAAGTTATATTTAGTATTAATATAATATTCCTATTACATACTTCTATATCGAAACATTGCTTAATCATATTACTTTAACAACTTACATCAAATCAGGTCTAAAATGGTGAACCAAGGCACAAAACGCCATACCATTTCTCCAGGATGTTGTCATGTTATCTATTTGTATATCAGGGCAATCTTTTATCAACCTTTTACACCATAATTCAAGGGCTTTAGTTCCTTTTACTTCAGACATTGTATTTATTTTAAATATAACAATATTTACAAATATATTTAAACTATAGATTGATCGTCATTTATAACATTGTTAAACTCGATAATTGATGGGCTATTTTTTATGAAACATTTGTAAGTAATTAAAATTATTCCATATTGTTGCTGTTGTAGTTAAGGTTTCAAGATAACTTCAAAATATTTTATTTACTTTGTGAAAAAGAGAAATTTTAGTAAGTGATGTGTCAAAATGAAAATTAAGTTAGACTTCTTGTCAGATGACAAATATAAAGTGACATTTTAGTATATGTAAAAGCACAGGGTAAATGTCATATAGGAGGTTCAAGGAAATATAGCTGCAAAGACATATTTATGCATATAACTTTGATTTTATCATGTTTTTGGCAATTGTTGACGTTGACGAGTGAAAAAGAAATATGATCTTGTTATCATAGCAATTTTAAACTGGAATATTGTTTTCGTAATTCGTTGTTACATAATTTTTCATTAATCATTGTTTCATAATACTTATTAATTTAATTATACTAGGGATATGACTGATTTGAGTTTTAATTTATAAAAAAATCAATTAATTTTTTTTCACTTGAATATCATTGCCATTTATCAAATAAGTGCCATAATGATGCCGATAATCCATAATTCCAGCCAGCCCAGGGGGTATCCACTCCAATTTTCGGACCGAAAGTTGTGGTGTGATATACGGGTAGGCGACCCCGGCCCCCCGAGCTACTACTGTCTTCAAATCCCTGCCGTTAAGGCAGTAGCATCCCACTTCATTCATATCCTCACTTATATTCAAGAGATTCCTGTCTAACTCCTCTTCCTATTTCCCTTCTCTCCTTGGTCCACCAACAGCAGCTTCCTCCTGCTGAACACACACAAAGTCTGTTTCGGCGAGAATGGCAACTCAGTGCAGATAATGCGAACGAGCTTGACAGACTTGGCGATTTAGCAAGGCAAGAGGGATGGCCTAGGGCGGCGGTAGAGGATATCAAGTTACCGTCGGTCAGACACATCATCCGGCCACTTCTACAGTCGTAACGGTTCACCGTTCCACTGAGTCTAGGAGGGGAAGGACAAGTGCGTGCGCCTGCGTTTGCGCGAACGCTTGCGCACCTTAATATATCCTGCGTAACTGACCGCATCCGATTAATGGACCTGATAGCGTTAAGTCCTGTGGCGATGGGTTGAGGTAGAGAGGTCTAGTTTGATGCAAGCTAGGCTTTGTCTGATTCCTGCACATAGGCGGTCTTAGGGGTGTGAGTACACACCGTGGTCGTTTTTGCATTGCAAATTTGGGACGACAATGCAAATTCGGCAGCATCTGAGGTGACAAAGCAGCCCTTTTCAGGGAGACACTGCTTTCCTCGCTCAGCCGAGGAGAGGGCTAGAAAAGGTGCCCTAAAAAAATGTTCGTCCCAGCTGGAAAGGTGGCAGTAACCGCGGCTGCCATCGCATCGTCTCAAATCGTGGTCGACGAAACAATTATAATTAATGCAATAAAACATCTGTCATGACATTTGGTGCGTGGAATGTCAGAACGCTTATTGATCGAAATGGCAATGCCTGACCTGAACGTAAAACAGCCAGTGGCTGCACTTAGCGAAACACACCTTGCTGATGAAGGAGAGTTGGTGGAAACTGGAGGTGGATATACTTTCCTCTGGAAAGGAACTCCTTCATCCGAACCCCCTCGTTCAGGTGTAGGATTTGCCATTAAAAATCATTTAGCAAAGCGACTTCAAGAATGTCCTGTACATATCTCGGACCGCATTACTACACTGCGATTTCACCTGGATAAGGACAACTACCTTAATGTCATTAGTGTCTATGCACCAACGCTAGACAAGTCTGATGACATTAAGGATAAATTCAATGAGGAGTTATCTCAATGCCTTAACAGCGGTAACGTCAGGGAGCAGATCTTGCTCCTAGGCGATTTCAATGCCAGAGTTGGTCGGGACTTTGAGGCTTGGCCTCGAGTTCTGGGTAGACATGGAATCGGCAATATAAACAACAATGGACAGTTGCTACTCAGTTTTTGTGCTCAATACCGTTTTGCAATAACCAATACTATGTTCAGACTTGCCGCGAAGCCTAAGGCTACATGGGTGCACCCACGATCCAAACACTGGCATTTGATCGATTATTCCATCATACGGCAAAGAGACATCAATTAAGTCCAAGTTACGCGTGTCATGCGCGGTGCCCACTGTTGGACTGACCATCGACTTATTGTCACCAAGTTGAGGCTTCGCCTTCGACGACCATGTAGATCCGTAATAAATAAGCCTACGTGCTTAAACGTTAATAGGTTTAATGATCTCGAGGTTAGGGAGAAATATGCCGAATCCTTATCTGCTATTGCTAATTAATGAGACCTCTGATGTCTGTGCAGCTTGGGGAGCTATGTCTTGTCACCTTTTAAAAACCGCTTCAACTATATTGGGCACGAAGGACCAGCATAGTGGAGACTGGTTCGATGATAACAGTGAGGCTCTTAAAGTAGTACTTGATAAACATCGAGATATCTTGCGACAGCACAGTGTAGAAGGTGGGAGCGGTACTGCGATTATCAAGGAGAGTGAACAAGAATTGCGCAAGCTGTCTCGTAAAAGTCAAGTAAAAGATAAGTGGTGGCGGGATAAAGCTTGTCGGATACGGTGGCTTGCTAACACCAACCAGCTCGGGGAATTTTACTGGGAGGTACGTAGGTTGATTGGTTCGTCCTACCGAGCAAAAGTACCTTTGAGGTCTTCAGACGGTATACACCTTCTAACTAGCAAAGGGGATGTACTGAAATATTGGGCAGAACATTTTAATACTTTGCTTAACGTAGATCGCTCAGCCGATCTGCATTGTATCAGCAGAATGCCTCAACTTCCCATACATAGTTAGCTGGATAAGCCTCTGTCGATCGATGAGGTTATCACTGCCATCAGACAGCAGCAAAATAAGAGGGCGGTTGGTACTGATCTCATACCAGGTGAGCTACTCAAATATGAGGAATTATATATATCGATTTGGAAATTATTTGTCCGCATGTGGAAAGAGGAGCGAGTCGCAGATGATTTTAAATTGTCAACAAGAATAAAAGTGACCGATCCGACTGCGACTCTGATCGCGGTATTTCCCTGCTGTCAGCTCCTGGAAAAGTTTTTGCAAGAGGTCGATTGAACCGTCTCATAGATTTATCAGAAAAGACTCTGGCAGAAACTCAGTTTGGCTTCAGACCTGACCGTGGCACATGTGAAGCAATTTTCTCATTGCGTCAACTGCAGGAAAAAAGTAGAGAACAAGGCTGTCAGTTGTTTCTCTGCTTTGTCGATTTAGAGAAAGCATTTGACAGTGTGCCGCGTGAAGCCCTTTGGATAGTGCTAGGCAAGCTAGGGTGTACGGAAAAGTTTGTGAGACTTCTACGACTCCTGCATGACGTATGCAATGCTGCGTCTCTGTAGATGGCGGACAGTCAAATTTCTTCTCCGTTACTTGTGGAGTGAAATAAGGGTGAGTCTTAGCGTCCACGCTGTCTGCTTTATACTTTGCGGTAGTCGTTAGGGATGTCCTGCAAACTGTTTCTGGGGTGTCCGCATTCGCTTTGGCACAGATGGCAGTCTTTTTAACTTAGCTAGACTTAAGGCGCTCACTAAGGTCTCACATGCATTGCTTACAGACATCATGTATGCTGATGACCTATGCTTTTTGGCAGAATCCCCGGATGGCCTGCAGCAGATAATGTCCACCTTCCACCAAGCATGCTGTAAGTTCGGTCTGAAGGTCACTGTCAAAAAGACGGAGGTAATGTGTCTCGACACACATGGTCGTGAGACGCTGGCCATTAAAGTTGGTGAGGATGTGCTAAAGCAGGTCGACAAGTTCCGTTATCTGGGGAACACTATAACATCTAAGTGTGACCTTGATGCTGAGATCAACAGCAGGATAAGTGCTGCGGCGGCAGCATTTGGAAATCTATGTTCCAAGGTCTTCCACTCGCACAACCTTAAACTGGCTACTAAGATTTCAATATACATGGCAATTGTGCTCCCGAAACTTCTTTACTCATTCGAGACGTGGTGTGTGTACCGTCACCATATACGCATTCTGGACCGTTTCCACCTGAAATGCCTTCGTACCATCATGAAGATCAAATGGTCCGACCGAGTGCGTAATACCGATGTTTTGAGACGAGCCCATGTCGGTGGCATTGAGGCATATTTAATGCGTCGGCAACTCCGATGGTGCGGTCACGTTTTACGGATGGATGAGAAAAGAGTGGCGAAGCACATCTTTTATTCTGAACTAGAGGAAGGCAAGCGACAGCATGGCGGACAACTCCTCAGATACAAAGATGTTCAGAAGAGGCATATGAAAAGATGCAAAATCGAGCCCTCTCGATGGGAGGGTTTGGCAGCGCACAGGCTCGAATGGCCCCAAACTGTAAGGAGCCACGTTGAGGAATTTGAGAAGCAGCGTAAAGCAGACCTCGACTCCAAGCGTGATGAGTTAAAGGCTCGTCCATCCGTTGCCATTAATTACAACTATGTTACAAGCAAACTACCATGCCCATATTGCGCATGGGAGTTTGTATTAAACATTGGCTATATAAGCCATCTCCGTGTACATCAGCGATAATCAGATTACGTGCAGAAGCGGTCGCCATGGCCGAAACCGGTCGGATACATACATACATACAATCCATAATGATACAATAATGTGATTACTTTTAGTATCATTGTTAAAAGTTTTCAAGTGTCTGAGATATCGTCACTATGTTCTTAATAATTCTTTTGTATTAATGAGTGTCCTCATTTTGTATCACTTGCCTTCAGATAATAACATTTAGTAGCGAACATTTTATTAAAATATATCTTAATATGTAGTAGCCACAGTGAAAAAACTGAATGGATCGCTTAAATATAGATTTCTTTACGGCATGCCTCATTGGTTCGGAGAATCTGCTAACACAGTTTCTACAGTTATCCACTGAAGGACCAAGGCCTCTGAATTACAAAAAAAACAGCTGAAGAAATTGGAAACATACAAGATTAGTAAAATATATTATGGGTAATTCGATACTATCATCTTCATACTGAAAATCGGTGTTATTAATTATGATACCCTTTACTAAACCACAATCAAACCTCCACCGATAGACCTACCAGTGCTCTATTGAGATAGCCACATTGTTTCACGCAATTCGCTTCAGGAGTCAGTGACGTTCCGGTTGCACAAAAACAATTTTTTGGTTGACATATAAAAGTCTTACATATAAATATAATATTAAATTAATTATTTAATGTTCTGTTACAGTACTATAAAATTCTCTGTATGTGAGTGAGTAAGAATCGACTAGAAAAAAAGATTTCTTTCAAAATGAAGTCAATAAATAAATAAAGTTTTAATATTGCGATATTTTATTATTCAAAATACAAATGTGCTTTTTTTTCTTTTTAAAAGATTATAATTAAAAATACATATATTTAGAGAATATAGCATAATTTCCTGAAAGTGAAATACATAGGTACTTATAATATGTAATTATGGGGTTAATACCTTTGTCTGTAAAAGTGTTATAACTATTGTTACATAGCTATAATTGAACTTATAATAACTGATATGCCTAATCGTTGATTAGTAATAATAAAAGTAAGTATATATTTGAATAAAATTAATAGAAAATGAATATCAAAAGTTAAATTTGTCAATTGAGATTAATGTTGTAGATGTCTTTTATTGAGAATAGTCGTATTATTGAACAAAATTACGGAAGAAGTGTGAGGTATAAATAGATTTCTATAAAATAAGAGAGCAATGCCATCTTGTGAAAATAAAGTGACACTGCTCTTATTTCATACAAATCTAGTTCGTGCTAAAACGATCGGGTAGGTGAGAAAACTTCTACTTAGCAAACTGTACCATAAATTTTAAACACATAAATTTAATCTATATAAAAAAATTATGTTAAATGGTATGGAAATTAAATGCTTATTTAAGCAAGGTGTTTAATTACGCTTTACCTGTGTGTAGATATTTAAATACTGACTTATTGTATGCCAGCTGAACAATATTGTCATAAATTACAATTATTTACAAACTAGAACATTTTAAATATGAATATGAAAAATGTGGTTGAAAGTCCGAACTTCCGTGCAAAATTGAAGGAAGATATTAGAAAATAAAAATGAAAATAAAAATAATAAAAAATATAAAAAATTGTTTTATAATTTAAACAACTACTGATATTCAAAAATTATATATATTTTTTATTTTTAGAGAGTCACAATTTCGGATGTTGGATATATTATAAAAGTATGCGTATCTTAGGCTTATTTAATAACATTGTTAACATTTCTGCAAAATTTTGAAGTCATATTTGAAGTATTCAATAGTGAGATCATTGTACAATAGGTAGTTTTGCCTTCTAGTATTGTGCTTATAGTAACACAGTAAATGATAATACATTGATGTTTTCCAATGTTACTGTAGTCTCACCACCTTCAATAATTATAGAGAGGCCGATTATCTAAGGCCGATCTAATTGCAAAAAGTACTTCCTAAACAAATTGGTTATTGTTTTCCCGCTGTACTCACAGGAATTTAAGTTTTACGTTCAATCAGGTTCAATTTCATAAATAAGTCATTTTCTAAAATTTTCTAAAACATCAATGCTCACAGAGTAATTTCACGTTTAATTTATGATTTTTCTTTCGAATGCCAAACAATAGTGCCTAGTTACTATTCTTATTTTATGTGTTTAAATTATTTATTTGTGAGATGAACTCTTCGTCCAGAAAAGTAAGGTTGCCTTATAATTAGGTCACTGAATAAATGAGGTTTTTATTTTGCTATAATTGCAATTTTTTATTGATTAAAATTCAAATATAAAATTATTTTGTTTTAGTAAAATGTTTTTGAATATAAAAGTAAATGTTTAGAAAATAGGGCGACAGATTCCCCGGGAATCGGCTTTATAACCAATCGGGCATTGGTTGGGTACGTTTATAATGTGTCTCGGAGAATTATTAACATTTGAATATTCCTGCTCCTCAATATTTGCCTGTTGTATTTTCCTAATATGATCATTCCATGCTTTTGCTAGTAGCTGGTTGAAGAGTACAGAATTCCTGAAAGCGAAATATTTAGTATTAAATATGATTTTAATACCGACGTATAAACGACGTATAAACGTCGATAACACATTTATAAAAATGTGTTATAACTTTTGGTAACTATTTAATATTATAATTAACGAGTTAGATAAGCGATGATATCTCATTAAAATAATCGCTACAATGCAAGTGAACATCATTCAACAGCAACTACGTATTACGTATTTATAGGAAATGTTGAATGTTAGAAAAGCTGTTGAATGATTTAAAGACACTTGTGGGGTTTTATGATTAGTTAGATTAGATTGCATGTCGTTAGTAATTGTGAGAATAATTCTTGAAAATCGTCAAACAATTGATGTGCCGGTATAAAGAACTTAGTATTTTAAGTTAATATTAGATTTTTTATTTAAATAATGTGAAAACTGTAAAAATGTTTATTGTAGTAGGGCCGCCAGCATTCAAATGTGCGAAGCTGAGCAAAGCGAAAACTATAGCAAGAAAACTGTAGCTTGATACGATTTCCCCAATGTCTGCAATTAAAAAAAATATACGTATGTCAGTCATAGTGAGAAAATACCATCTGTGCGTGTAACAGAACGTTTTGATTAAAAATAAAGTCTTAAGTACTCTTAATCTGAAATTATATATTTTTTCAACTTAAAGAAAGGTGATGTGATTATCGACTGGTTCAAATTTGCTTAGTATAGCTTGATCGGTGTAGGAGGAGATAGAGGACAAAATTTGATCGAATTGTCCGGTAAAGAGCTTAGCTTTGCTCAGCTCAATTACTTGTTACTAATACTTACGCCAGGTCTCCACCTCGCCAAATGTCACGACATTGTCCATTTACAAACTCTTGACCTGGAGGGCAGTTTGGGGGTACAGTTATTATGTTGGCCACAGAAACGTCTTCTATTTTCCTGAAGAAAAAAAAGAAGTATAATAAAACCTTTGCTTTCTAAGTATATAATTATTACAATATCTTTAAATATATTTTTATATAAAGACTAAACAGTAACACAGGTTCCATAACCACCACGTTCATGACAAAAGTTTAATTATTAACCAATCCAAAGGTGATTGAAAATCTTCAGTGTGATAAAGTCAATGAATACTTAAGAAAAAGTTAATATATTATTATTATTATTTCATAAAATATGTTCATATTTAAGTTATCACTTTGGTTTGGAATATTCCTTACAATTCCTATTATAAATAGTATAGTCAGATTGCTTTTCCACAAAATATTTAACAACTTGTATAGTGCATTTTTGTTCAGTGACAAAGTTGACTTTATGTACGAAATAAGGTTTTGCCAACACAATCGCCAGGGATATAGTTACAGTATATCCCAATGTTTTGGCAATTTATATGATAACCACTTTTTGAAAATGCCTATCAAACGTCTGATTTCGTATTTTGTAACGGCCGTGGTTCAATGAGATGACGTCAAACCCAACGAGTGGCTATAATGAAAACTGATATTTTTAAATTGGTATTTTGCACCGCAAATGGTTATCAAGTAAATAAGCACTTAATTTGTCAACTAAAGAGTAGTCTACGTGCAGAGGATAAGCTAACAAATAATCCCATTTGAACCCGTTTGCTATAAACGACGCTATAAAAATTTGCCACTTAGGAAACTGCTATAAGAAATATATTTAAATTTTTCTGCGCCTTTTATGAAAATTTGTTTCTATGTCAGATGCTAAAAGAAAGTCGTGAAAATTATTATATGCTAATGTTTTCTAAGATTTACACGAGTACTACACATTTCAATAAAACTATTTTTCGGATATAACTCGCGTTTATTATTACATTTTTATATTTAACCCGACGTTTCGGATGCTTTGCAGCAAACGTGTTCGCGGTAAGACGAGATGATGGTGTCTGTCAGTCAGTCAGTTTATTTGTCACCTACCTCCAACGGTTCCTGAGTTTATGGGCATAGAGTTCAGGATGCACACAAAACGAACTAACTGTGTCTATGGGCTTGGCAGTCTGTTCACGGACATGGGATTTAATATTTTTCATGATAGGATCCCAGGTGTTCGATAGATTCGAACCATCTTCTCTATTAAAATTAGGATGTTTTTTAATTATATGCTTCCGCAAATACCTTTTGGTTTGATAAAACGCTACATTTTGTCTTCCCTTTTTCAGTTTTATTTTAAAGGTTTCTGATTTTGTTAAATAGATGAAAGCATATTTTTGTAAAAAATATTCAGAATGTTTTGTTTTTGGAATAAGGTGAATATTGTGTTTATATATAGAAATATATTATTTTATACATTTCATTCGATATCTCCTTTTATTATAAGTACCTAGCAATTGTTTGTTATAATTTTATTCTAAAAATTATTGCAACACATTTAATTTGTGTACTACCTGGATTATAACCAATTAAGTAAATATATTATTAGTTTAGTAGAACTTACAATTCTGATGGTGCTGGAGATGTGGCATCCGCGAACCAAATATCGCGACATGCACCATTTATCCATACCTGATCACCAGGACAATTCGGTGGCACAGTGATTACATTTTGTGGATTCTTTCCATTTGACTGAGCCAAAGAAATAGCCAAAATATTGAACAAAACAAAAGCTAGCAACATATCACCGCTTTTTGAACCTTTTATAAGAAAATGATAAAGAACAATGAATTTTAAACACTTCAATTTATATCAATACTTATCTATAAATTACAATAGAAAGATAAATCAAAGAACGGTGCACGATATGTTATCATTCATGTATACACACAATAATAATATACTGTATCTACTTAAAATGAAGAAAACACAAAACGCGATGAAAAACTGATAAATGATAACTATTAGAGATCGATAAAGGTTTAATAATTTCCTCAGTATAGTATAAAATAGTAAAATAAAATAAATTGAAGGCCTATCATGAATAATAATAGAAAATATTTAAAATCTTTAAAGTAAGTTCTTTTGATATGAATACGTCTTAAAATTTGTAAATACGGAGGGCTAATGTAAACCTAATGAAAACAAAATCGACGGATAAAGATGGCATTATAGTAAAACTATCGTCTACATTCAAAATTAAATTATACCATTGGATAGATAAAGGATCAAAGCATGTTTTAGAAAATAAGTGAAGACTGTAAGACATTTCGGGCGGTTGAGGGAGAAGCGCCACTATTTTGAGGTAATTTTTTTGCCTATTGACACCACTATATCTTTCAACTTGTGTAAGGTAGGATGAATGGTTTTTATAGTGTTCCTGATCAGCATTGTGGATAGTTATTGTATAGATAAGTAAAATTATTTTATATATAAATATAATTCGTTACTTAAACATATTTATGTACAACATATGGCTGTTTCTAATACACAGTAACACCCACTTTTTTTATAGAGGCATATCTCTATTAGTGTTATGATAACAGCCAATTTTTGAAAAGTGTATTAAGTCTCGGTACACTCGATACTTTGCTGATGCGTTGAAATAGAAAGGCTATGCACTCAAATTGGAGGTAAAACTCGACATTTCAAATTAAAACTTTTTGATACTGATTCTTTTTTGCTAACTAGCGGAGAAACAAACATAACTTCAGCATTTCTTCAGTCCGCAGTACCTTGCATATTTTTTTTTGGACTTTGGTTTTTAAATATTACAACATTAAATGTTCAATGTAATTATTTATTCCATGTAAAAATTAAATCAAATAAATAACGAACTTTAACACCATTTCAAATAGTATTGGATTATTCAAATTTTCTGAGAAATTATTTCATTTAAAGATTAAAATAGAATCTTTTTTACGCCGGTTTAAAAAAGAGATAGTGACTGTAAAACGCATTAAATATAAAGGAATCGTCGTATGAAATATTATGCTACTTTATATCTTTGTCTTGATCTAATGTAACTGGAGTTTGTAAAAATATTTTCGAGTTTATTATATGAAGCTTCTGGAGATAAGCGTTTTTGTGTGTTCAGTGTTATAGGAGAAATAATTGTCTGTCCTTGAGTTTCGAGGTTGGATAAATATTTTATCCTTATAGCGAATCCTTTTGTGTAGTTGTTTATACATAGGGACGTATTTTTTTATTTTTGAACATTAGAATTGAAGTACCAAAGAAAAAATACCTACACAAAATTCCTCTAAATTAGTTTTTAAGTCCAAAATTAGATGGCGCCACAGAATTTATAAAACTATCGTTTTATTTAAATTTCTTAGTCCGTACAATAAAAAAATTTATAAGAGTAGCTGTTTTTATAAAACAATCAAAAACTCCTTTGTCCCCTTTTTTACCGCCGTTAAAATAAAATTTAAAAATTATTAATGAATGGGGGTTAGGTAATGATATTAAAATAAAAAGTATATAATTATAAAACTTACCATCGTTTTCAGTTCAACCTTGTGTACAGTTTACTCTATGTAGACATCTTCATCTCTTCTTCTTCATCTCTTGTGTACATCTAAAACCCGTTAGTTTACTTGCTGGATTCATTATTTTTTTACTGTAGCAGTAATGTGAGACGTAAACAATATCCAGCTGGATAGTGAAACAATGTTAGGGATCTAATAGAAGTTATCTGAAAATTAAATAACTTGAGTGTATTATAACCTTAGTAATCGCTAACCGATGATCAATCACAATATTTGATACAGAATGGTACATACATATAGTACATAAAGAAATAATTAAAAATAATCAGAGCAGTTACATCAATAGCAACTATTGCTATTCAAATGCTTCAGGCGATCAAACAGCTGGTTTGTGTAATGCAAATAAATTTAACTTTGGTTTAATAAACTCAATATTTATAAAATTTATAGTTTATATTTCCTTAAAAAAATATTTTTTTTAAGTATTCACTTTAAGTTAGCGTTGAAATGAGAGAAAATAGTTTATGTAACTCGCTTCGGCGGCCTGCGCACGCAACACGCGACGCTAGTCTCACATTACTGTTATTGTATCCTATAAATATGCTACCTCAAGCCGAGATCTGGTCTCTTATAGGCAACCTTGTAGCGGATGTCTCTCCCGGATCCTTAGAGCACGAATTTCCGCGGGTAGCGGCCATCGCCCCCGAATAATACCTGCCATGGTAACGTTGTAACATCCATTATGTCTAACAGCATAAGACATTACACAAGAAAAAACGAAGAAGATAAACGTTTTCACTTGGATTTGGATCCCGCGCTTTTTAATTTTATCTTTTTAATTCCTTCTATTTTATGTTCTTCATTCTATCTATTTAATTTCCGTTTTAAGTTATTTTTAGCTTCTTTCAATCATTTTAAAAGGGAGTCATCTAAGAATTTTGCATAATACTCCTATACAAGCTCTCAAGTCTTCTTTGCCGATAGTTCTTGCACTGCTAGAAAATAATTGGAAAAGATCTAAACAATTTTCTCAGAAAACTCCCAATTAAATGTCGTCTCTGATATGGTGTCCTTTTGTAAATTACTCTAATAACAATTTTTCTAGGGGCTTATCATATTATTATTATGCTTAAAATTTATTATAACCTTGGGCCGTCGACACGCAAGCGGATGGATATAAGCGGAGTTGTGTCGAGCAACGGAAGCTAAAATAAGAATTATTATTGTGTGTAATTAACTCTGTGAATTTACAACATTCTAACTTTCAACACTCTAACTCAAAGAAGTAGTGTCACAAACGAAATACACGTTTGACCAATAATAAGGGCTAGATGTAGACTAAAAGATGGATGTTTATGCGCACCTTTGGCTAGTTTTCTCCTCATTTTCTCCTTGACAGCATCTTGCAATCGAGCTACTAATGAAGCATAGTTCTCTCCAGTTATAGTGAGACCCTTTTTTATAGTTGATAAGCAGGATTCCCTCTGCATCCTAGAAAACCATTGTCATGAGTTTCCCAGCCGATGGGGACGTCTTGAACTTCTTTGGGGGTGGTGTACCCTTTTTATGCCACTGCATGGAATCTTGTTAGATTCAGACTCATAATGATGAACCCAAGTTTCATATCCAATTACAAACCGGTGAAAAACTTCGTCCTTGTTGTAGCCACAGACAACCAAATTCTATATATACATATTTATAATTTGGTTGGTATAAAATGTAGGATGTAAATATTACATTATATACTTATATATAACTAGAATGTATGTATAACTAGAAATTAATTACCACGTTATATTAATCTACAAAGCGACATAAAATATAGCTTATATTTAATGTCGCTTTGATATCATATATAAATATAATAAAAATGAAAAAGGGTTGCCATTATCCATATTCATAAAATTCTATGGGTGACAGTAACCATATACTATGATGAGAATGGTTCATTTCGATTACCATTACCAATGTAGGTATTATGCTTCTTAACACTCAATTCAAAGTCTAGATGTCTCTTCAATTTACCAATTGCGTACAAAATTACATTGTTGATGAATTATTTTAAACAGCATATGAGTTTGATCTTTATGTCAATGCAATACAGATCCCCTTTAAATATTAAGAATCTACCGCTGTAACAAGGGCAAATGACATTTCCGTTAAAGGTTAAATTGGTGCCTACTATTGGAAGTCAAACAATTTGTTTTCTTAATTTATTTATAAATTTAAGAATAGGCGTCTTGTCAAACATACAGTGTTGTAGAGAGAGTTGGTCTTTCCCTAATTATTAATAATAATTTTTTGAAGAATATTTCATTAGTTTAAATATAGAAAAGGATTCAAAAGCTAATTCCCTAATAAGAAATATTTTTATACTTATTTACTATTGGATCATAACATTGGAGGGATTTATTTATCTATTAAGAAGTTTATTATTATTATTTTTTACTATTATTATATCAATATTTGTGGTAAATTTTTAATGTGACGCATATATATAGTAAATCAAAAGTAAGTCAAAGCAGACTTTATTCATTTACATAAACTAGGTAAATATGACCTGCATTCTTAGTATGTTCAAGAATAGTTCTTTCTAGGTAGTAATGTATTGATTTTAATAAAGTGTCGGTTTGCGCGTGTCAAGTAGAAGTTTACTATGTTAAACCTTAGTACTTTATTAATATAATACGGTGACCAATGGTTACGTCGAAGAAACATACTGCTCCAGACAATTGCTTTGTTCGCACGTTTCAAAGTTTAAGAATATACTATTTTATAAGAAATTGTGAAAATGTTGAAGAAGACATTTTTTGTATTCTCAGTTGTGCTTTTAATATTAGTGAATGATGTAACTGAAGCACGAAAATTGTCTCGAAGTCGTAGTTCTGGTTCCGGGAGAGGTTCTAGTAAGAAAACAAATTCACAGCCAGCACCAACTTCCTTCAGTTATCCACAAGCTTCAGCGCCTAAACCTTCTTTGTTTGGTTGGCAAGAAAAACCTGCACAAAAAAGTCAGACTTCTTCTTCTCGACAATCTAAGCCATCCAACCAAGGTCATTCATATCCATCAAGTAACACTGGATTATCCGGCAATAGCCCACAGAAACAACCACATACATATCAAGAAAGCATTCAAAGAAGCAATGCACCTTCTCAGCAGTCTTCAGCAAATACGCAAAGAAATAATCAACCGAGCCACTCATATCCAGCATCGAACAGCCTTTCAGGAAATTCCGGAACTGGATCAGGATATCCCCAAGGAAGTGGATTATCAGGCTCAAACCCAGCACAATCTAATCAGAATAATAATAATGCACATAGTTATCCAACAAACAATTTGGGAAATACTTACCGAAATCAACAAAGTGCACCGCCGTCATATACAAATGTAGCTAATAATAATTATCAACATAACCATGGACCACCCCCACCGTATACAAATGTTGGACATAGTAACTATCATTATCCCCAGGGACCACCACCATCTTACTCAAACTTTGGCCACGGCTATGGAGGTTATGGAGGATACAATCCCCAATCACCTGGATACTTTGGAGGTTATTCAAACAGTGGTAAACATTTTGGGGGCATGAGTCGCTCAGGAAGTGCTCTGACCGGAGTAGGCATTGCAGGTGCTGGAATAGGTACGGTGCTAACAGGTTTGGCGTTGTGGAATTTGGCCAGGTCAACCGGTCGTCATCATCACACTGTGATCTATGATAATCGTGGTCAGCCAGTCGCTGTAGCTCCAGATAACAATACTACACCCGATGTTGATCCTATTTTAAAGGATTTAGTGAATTGCACGCTTACTATAAACAATGGAAACAACACAGAAATTTTAGCCATTCCTTGTTCAATCGCAACATCATTCTCACCGGAAGCTGATGTGAAAGATTCAAATTTGAATAATGAAGCGAATGATAATACCAAATGTACAATTACAGTTGTAACGAAGTCACTTAAAGAGTTTATGACAACTATTCCTTGCTCCGTTCTTCTGAACACTGCAGCTGAAAATAATGTCACTGAACCCGCTATTGTTGATAATCCTGAAAAAATTGGAAATGAGACGTATGTATTAGCTACTAACGAAACATTTCATGTCGACCAACCCACAGCTTTACGTCTTTCTACTTTAGATGAGAATAATGAATCTAAAACTACAATTAAATGTTCTCAAGAACCTGGTGTCACACGGGATCCAATTAATCCTTGTTTTAGTGTAAATCGTAATTTAACTGTCATACCTTTAGAAAACACCGAAAAGTAATGTTACTATTATTATAATAAAATCATACATTTTAATTTTACTCGAATTATATTTAAAAGAACACTCCTTTAGGGATAAGCTATAATAGAGTGTAATCTATTATTAAAAAATAATAGGCTTACAAATGTTTTTACACATAGCTAGGGCCATTTTATAATAAGAAATATTCTGCACCGTTAATTTAGTAATTATTATAAAGAATAGGTGCCTACCCTGTCTGTAATTGTTTTCCAGATATTGATACAAATAATTTAAAATATTTAGTTATTTATTTTTTATATGCCCATGTAAACTTCCTCTTGTTTACTATAATAAAAAATACTATGAGATTCTACTAATAATTATTTCATTCATATCTAACGACTTCGTATAATAATAACCAGTCTCTATAGCTACTTGATATTATATTTAACAAAAATTTGTGTCTCTTTTTATATTTGATAAGATTAAACAATTCGCATTATCAAGGTAACCCTCCCGACCTTGTGTGTATTTCGGTTACACCGATGACATGTATATTATAAAACGTACTAATTTATTTTTAAGAAACTAGTCTCTAAAAGGTCATAGGTTCGAGTTCTACTCCAGTTGATGATTTTTCATTGTAAAGCAGGTACCTAATAATAATACTATGTCCTAATAAAGACTGAAAAGGGACGATGTCATTTTTTTTTACACAGCTTAAGTTAATGCTTGACTATATTCAACCTGATGGAAAGTGGAAAATTTTAAGTTTAAAATTTAGTGTTTATTTCGATTTTTTTTAAAGAAGCAAGACTAGCTTTCGAACATAACAAAGAGTTGTAGCATAATTCTAGATATATATCTACTGATATCCTTCCTTATGAACCTGGCTATTATAATCAGAAAATAAACTTTGGATCGATTTAAAATAAATTAAATCGATACGGGGTTTATGCAGATAAGCGCGTTTTAACAAACACACTTTTCCATTTTATTAACACAGATATCACAGAATAATAAAAAAAAATGAAGTGTAATATTGTGCGAATTACATCAGTTGCAACCGGAAAATTACGTCATTAAAGTAGTACGAATTATAAACTTGTAATTTAATTATAATTCGTTATTACTAACTTAGAAGCTACGTGCTAACTTGGAAACAAGAGTGAAAATATAATGAAATTATAATTAAAAGCATTACAAAAAAACAATTTCATTTAACAAGGGTTTCGGACATCGGCTTATATCCATATATCCATCCATCCTATGATTTTATTATCGTTGATTAGAATCGCTGATTAAAATCAACGATTCCACTACACATGGGAATATAATAAATGTCTGTTATGCAATTACATATTATTTTGAAATATAACATGTATGAATTGGTTTTACATTTCTGTTCAGTTAAAACAAATAAAGCAGCATTTCATATGCTACTTAATAATGTTTTTTCGTGCATAATGTGTTTTTATCTACGAAAATAAACATAATTTACATGTGAATTTAAGATATTAATTTGTGTGGCAATATATAAATTTAAAAGCTTTTATTCTGATACCAGAGCCGTAATATACATGTAAATAAAAAACTGTTAGTGACTTACGTCAAAACTCTTATGTCAATGCTTAATTAACGTCTACTCAATTGTCAAGTTTTAAGATTCAAGACCATATAGCACCCTGTGTTCAAGACTCAAGTATCAATTTTTCAAGTTTATTTAATTACTTTAATTTGTACTATAAACACGCGTGTAAAGATATAATTACAAAATAATTTAAGTTAATAATTTCAATTGCTTACAATTAATATTAAATTTATTTTAAAGTTTTAAATGTAATTTCGATAGCCAAATTTATGAAGATATTTTTCAAAATAAAATATATATTTATGCATCCACATCAGATGATACAAATTGTATATAAGAAAAGATAATTACTTTAAGTAAAAATGTCCGATCCAACAATTCAAACATTCTGCTGCCACCACACAGAAAAAAAAGAGGACTTAGCAATTAGGATTATGAGTGAATTTAACACTGAGTCGTATAATACAGTATGTTTGGTTTCATCTACTATTGGGATATTAGGATCTATCTATCAGGTAAAAGTTACTAGCTTCTATGATTATTATTTTATGTAGCTATTTGGCTGTACTCACATTAATTTTACTGAAATTGGCCTGACTAGTTCACGTGATTCCATTCTCATGCCTAAAGGGTCCCAAAGGGCTATGGAACTAAATAGCTTCTATAATATTAATTCTAATAAAAGATCTATCTTAATCTTTTATTATTTGATTTTCAGATTTTTCCAAGGAGTGTAAATAAAAATTCACAAACATTTAATAACTATCAATCCATGCGGGGAAGACGCATTATTATCTGGCTGGCAATTGCAGATTTATTTGCTTCTCTTGGTAAATAAAAAATATTATTATAATATTTTTTTAATAAATATTGACGCTAGAAAGAAATATTGTTGTAACTCAATAATTTGGATATGAGATATATTTGTCATTCAAGTCACAGAAAAATACTGATCTGGGTTTAAATTTTCTACTTATTTTGTTTAGATATTGACTATTTTGTGAATATTTCAAAATTTATAGTTTTTTTTGGCTCTAATGTGAAGTTGCATTCTTTGAGATACAAAAAGTTTTGCTTTCTGGTAATGATATGAAGCGAGAAAATATTATTACAATAATTTAATAATATGTAAGAAATGTAGTTATTCTTTGAAATAATTTATTTTAAATATTCTAGGTGTTTTGGTGAGATCTTCGCTTTGGTTGCAATATAAAAATATTATGCCAATGCCCGATGATGATGTTAGTGTTTTATTTTGCAGTATAATATCTGTAAGTTAATTTTAAGAATATTTTTTAACATTTAATATTCTTATTAGATCCTTATGTGAAATTATGTATATGTAATGTAAAATAATGCAATGTATTTATTTATAATAAATTAACATTTGTTATTGATTGTTTGTGCTATTATATAAAATCTTCAGAATTTTTAGAGACAATTAATTATCATAATTGTCACAGTAAATTTCATTGTGGTTCATATATCAATTTCATATTTTACAAGTCGTTTAAAAAATTATAAATGTCTGACTTGGTTTTTGTTTAAGTTTTATTTACTGTTTCATATTTTTATTTTTCTATTCCATCTTTTATGTGTAGTTTAAATATCCATTAATTTTTAGGTTTAAACTTTCAGGCTTGGACCCAATACTTCTATACAGCCACCTGGTTTTGGACTCTCTTTTATGCAATAGATACTTGGCGTTCAATCAGGGGATATGATTCTCAAACAATACTCTATCATTCCTTGGCCTGGGGACTACCTGCTGCTACAACTAGTATAGGGTTATCTATTCTTTACATTCCAAATGCAACGTAAGTAGTAAATAATCTTAATAACCTTCTAAATGATTATTACTTTTTAATTGTAATTTTTTTTTTGTTATTTTTATATTACTCTTTTCAGGTGTCATCACATAACATCTGTTTCAACTGCTCTTCTGAGAATTTTACCAAATTATTGTGCTACATACTTGCCTATAGCCATAGTAATGATAGCAAATCCTATTATTTACATTATGGCTAGCAAGAAACTTGAAATGACTGTTGCTCTACCTTTAGCTCAGGTGAATATATTACTCTTAATAATAATAAAGCATTTTTATTTCAAATTACATGCATTTTAACATTTTGATTTATGAATTTTATTGTTTTAAGTGTATCTCGAAATTTGGTGTACCTTTTGGCGTAGGTCTCCTCTAGCTAACTCCATTGAGCTTCTTCTGAGACTCTGATCAGACCTAAATATATTAATTAAATTGTTAAATAACAAATAACATATATATTTTGAAAACTTAGTTAAACCAAGATACCCCTTAATTTCATATTAATGTATGTAATGCTTTAGGGAAATTTGGCACACTTTTAAAAAAATTTAGGCACGCTTTTAAAAAAATAGATGAAAAAAGAGCTAAAGTAGGCGAAGCATGTTATTATTTTTATTAATAGATGCTAAATATCCATATATCTTGCTGGTTCTTCTCTATGAACCTACCATATGGACCATGTAAATAGAGGTTCAATCAGGTTGCAATGTATGTTTATGTGAATTAAAAAAATATGATTATGTTATCAAGTTGGACTCGTTAATTTTTCCGAATTTACCCGACGGTTTTGAAAACACGCCGCGATTCTGCCAAGCTTCGCCTCATGAATAAAGACCCCGGTCGGAATCGTATTGAATGGAAATATCGGGAATAAATATTTGAAATATAGCTTCTTAGAACAATATTAGTTTAGGTAGATTGGCCTTGATGGTCAAACACTTTGTAGGTCTTGTTAAGTATTGGTAATAAGGTTTTGTAATATGATGTGAGTATATCATCTTACCGTCTGTCTTTAGCCTAGATAATGTCAATGACACAATATCATTTCAAACATTCACTTGAAGCTCAACTGACTTTTAATATATTAGATGCTTTATTTTATTTTGACATTTCCGTGTCTTTCATGATTATTATTTTTAATTATCGGTATTTGCGCGATAAGTTTCGAAGCCGTATTCCTGAAACATAATAATAATAATTAAGGCCGGGTTCCTTAAATATAAGTTCGGAGGATAACGGAATCGCGACGTGAGATAATATGATGTATAAGAGACAATTAAGGGACTCACTTTACTTTATACTAATTTACTTTTTTAAAATTCAATTTCATATGTACGTAGGTAATATAAATAGTTTTAAATAAAATACTATAATTATCCTAGTATTATACAACTATTATATTTATTATCTGTAATTTATTGACTTAGAAATTATAAAGCGTAAAGTAAATAAATTAGATGAATTTTAGTATGTATAAAACAAGTAAAAAATAATAGATGTCAGTTGATTATCGAGAGTGACAGTTTCTTTAAAGACAATTGGATTCAGTCAGTCAGTCAGACCCATAAATATTCAGTTACCACAAACAATAATTTATATAATAATTATAAACGGACATTTTGTCTATTCTGTTATTGTGATTTGCAAATAAATTTATCTAAATGTAACACTAGGATACGATACTACACCAAATTCTATCAACAATAATAATGAGAATGAAATAAAACTATTTTTACGGATTAAAACCCGCGTATAATTCTGTCTTACATCACAGATACTTACATTTCGTCTACCTGTGAACACGATTGCTGCAAAGTGATCGAAACGTCGGGTTAAAATCAAAATCTAACCGCTAATTATACGCGAGTTTTAATCCCTAAAAATAGTTTTATTTCAAATGTGTACTCGTGAAAATCTAAGAAAATAATAAGAATGGTTGGTCGTTTGGTTTGACGAAAGAACGGTCAATATATATATATATATATAAATATTCTACTACTGCCATGTTAATCATTAGGCCCTCCAAATATTTGTGATAATTTTGAAACCTCCGCCATCTTGCAATTCTATAAGTTCTATGTCATAATTATCTGTATCACGTTTGTTTATGTGTTAATAGTTATAAATTTTCAGTTCACAAGCAAAGAACGGCGTGTGGTGGATACATTAAAACTAAAATTCTTTCTAATAAATGCTGTTTTTTATGTTTGTTGGTTACCAAACCTTATCAATGGTATATTAGTTTGGACTATGTGGTTTAACATGCCTATAACAGTCATTATTACAATATGGTACATAATGGTGAGTATTATAATATAGTTCTCTAACACATACGTTGTGTTAGTCGCAGTCTTGAAACGTCAACCTAAAAAGATGTTCTCGGACTGCAGCTAACACACCGGTGTGTTTTTTTTATTTCGAAGTAATGTTTGTTTAATTGTACAATATGTTCGATTTTAATTTTAATATAATTTCTTTTTTCGTTTGTACCGTTGTCAGTGGCCTGGTAGAGAGTGAGGTAGCATTAAGTCTGTCATATGTACAGTTTTTTTTGCAATAAAGATTTTAAATAAATAAATAAATAAATAAATATGAGTGCACTGAAAATTAATGTTTTCTTTCAGGCATTATTAAACCCAATGCAAGCTCTATTAAATGCCATGGTGTATCGTAAATGGAGTGCCAGTGAGAGACGGTTTAGACCGAGTCTAGAAAGTTTTCAGAAAATTTTTCACAGTCACGATGAACAATCACCGCTTCTAGGTTCAGAGCCTCCTCGTTTACCTTTATCACCTATCCCAGCTATTCATAATTACGCGACTTTATAATTTTGTTATTGTTGTATTTTTTACTATTTGTAATGCAAAATATTGTGTGATATTTTTTTAATAAATTTATACTGATTTTTTATATTGGTTTTTTTTTTTTTTTTTTTTCGAAACACATTGTTCACATGGAGTTCATAAACCATTTTAACTCCTGATATCTTATGCGCAGATAACTCGTATGTGCCTTAAGCAATATCTGTCTTTCGTCATTTATAACTAAATATTGTGACCTTGAAAACTGCTTATGACGGTCGTGAAGATGCATAATACTCGAGAGATCTTTTTCTACACCTAACTTTATTATAGACTTATCACTCATTAATTCTCGTCATGATTCTAGTTAACTTTAAAAATAGCCTCAAACAAGCTAAAAAAACGTAATTGTAATCGATATGGTCACGGCATTTTTTTTTCATTTCTAGTGAGTAGGTCATGAAGAGAAAGAAGTACTATTCCGGATTTCAAACATTCTAATTGATATTTACAAAAGTTCAATAACACATATGTATGAATATTTTGAAAATTTGAAGTGTAACTTTGTTACTCTACTTTTTGATTACCATGATTTGAAACTCGACGAAACGAAATTAATAACAGTAAAGATTTAAATATCCAAACTAATTGCCTAGTACTCTTAATAAAGATAAACCAAAAGTTATTTTCAAAGGCGAGTTACCATTTTATATGTAAAATATAATAAGTTTTATCTTACCATCGTGGTCTTAATATAAGGCGTCGTTGGTCAACCCCATTTAGTAAAAAACTTTAAAACCAAGGTTTTAAGGTTAAAAATCCCCAAAATGACTTATTTAATTTCAGATTCTATCTGAACACCGTACACTACATATAGGCATACTTTATTCAATCAAATTTGACTAATCGAAGTTGTTTTAACTTTACACACATATGTTTAAATTTTATTTTGAACACCATCTAGCGCCTAGAAGTTTTGTCGTAGTTGTTTACGAAAATTGTTTTTATCTTTTACTTCAAAATATAAAAGATTTTTTGAGAATTATCTTAATACTTCTATTACTTTATAGCCATCTCTTTTTATCGTTGACTACTTTGTCTGTAGTTTTACTTCTGCCGTGTGTGGTTTGCACAGAACTTTTTAGATTTTTTTTGGAGTATATTAGTTTTTACCGATTGCGTCATAACATAGAAGAGAGAATCTAAATTATAGCTTACTTCATAGAGAATTTTTTTTTTCTATTCCTTCAATAATTCTTGTGCAGTCTCTATTTTAAAGTAATGATAACAATAGATAAGCTGTGTAAATCGCGGCCATTTGTCATGTTTTAATCAATTATTATTCGGGACGAAGACAGCGTGATATCTGACAGATTTGCTGCTAGCTACAAGTTCCTTCCTTTCTTTCGATATATGATATCAATGAAGAAACGTGGTGGGCATTTACTTTTGTATTGTGTACATTATACGTTTTTTTTTGTTAGTTGTTTGGAAAAAACCGTTACGGACACCATGTTCGCAAGAAAGTGCTGGCCTAGAGGTTATGTGGACTCCCGACTGTATAAATATGATATGGTGCTACCTACTAAAACACCAATGGTTACCTCTTAACCTTAGTGAAAACCTCATCGGTTACCCCATATAGGATGGTCTTTTAGCAATTCTACATTGTACCTGCGCATCTTGTGAACAAATATACCGTTGAATATAATGTTAAATTAATAGTGTTTTTACTAATTTTATTAGTTCATATTAAGCAACTACCAACGATTTTTTCTGTGCATCTGATGTTATCTACTGCATATTGTCATTTCTCCAATAGGAAACGTCGGAAGAATTATGTACACCGCCTGTCATATTGAGCTGAGCGAAGCGACCAATCGATTATTACGTGCCTACCTTCCTATAGATAGATTTTGAAAAAAGTTCTAATTGTAGATGAAGAGTAATTTGCAATTAACTTTATTTTTGATTGAAACGTTCTATTTCAGGCGCAGATGGTAAATTTCTTACTACTACTGACATATGTATCATTTCATGTGAATTGCAGATAAATTAGAAGTCATATCAAGCTAAAGTTTTCGTGATATAGTTTTTGGTTTCGCTCAGCTTCTTCCGTTTGCTTGCTGGCGGCACTAGTAAGTTTTGTTACTTTCAATCCTTATATACATATAAACATTTGTATGTATGTGTCACTGATTTTATAGGTATCTGATGAGTGAGAAATAAAATGACTTAAAAGTGAAGCGATGCATGACGAAGCAGGATGTACTTATTTGTTAGAGTATTAACAGGAAATGTGCTTTGTATGCAAGTAGGGATAAGTTGGTATTTTTCTCGTTCAAATAGTGTATTAAATCAACATACAAGTATGTTTATTTAAATATTTCATATGAATATTTCTGTTTCTTGGACTTTTATAACTGAAAACGCTTAAAAACGTATAGACTGTATTAGAATATAAATTGTAAAGATTATTTGAAAAAAAATAATGTAACAATTAAAAGATAAATATTAAAAACAGATTATTAATTAAATATTAATTAATGTGAAATCAAAATATTTTCAAAAAGTATAAAGATAAAAAATATATATATTCGATCTTCACCTACATAAAGCAACATCTGAATAATGCGAGCGTAGGTAAATAAGTAAAAATTTGAAATTAGTGCTATCAAATTATTAATCTTCAAAACGGTACTTAATCTAATTAGAAAAAAATAATAGTTATTAGTGAATGATCGCAATGCCAAAAAAAAAATTTTTTAATTTTGCTTCATTTCATTAGTTTCTCTTATCGATAATGGTATCGGTAGCTTATCACGGAATAGAATATGTCTAGATAAAAAGTTCCGGAATAAAATCTAACTGATAGTTTAACACATTTAAAAATTAGGAAAGAATTAAACAGAGACACAGAGACCCATATAGAGGCCCATATCGTGTATGTGTTACACTATTAATAAAAATAAAAAAAATAAAAAAAATGTTATGGTTATATCAATTTATTATAGTGCTTAAAATAATTAAAATTTAACAATGATTATTTACAAAATATAATCTTTTATTAGTACTATCACATACCTATACATCGTTATCGTTGTCTGGTGGGGACATGGTAAGATCTGTCACATCTTTCACTATCATGTGAGCTATCTGCCAAGCCATCTCCTCTTCTACCTTTGAGGAGGTTGTTGGCACAAATTTACTCACCATTTTCTTTAAAACTGATTTGCCCTTATCTGGATCAGGTTCAAACTTCGATTCAAACCTTCCTAAACTATTAATTCTTCCAAGGCTTAAGCCGTCATGTTTCTTCCTTTGCCATAATGCATCAGCATTGTAAAGTTGATTTGAGTCTATCGTCATATCAGGTACAGAATGGTTTCGTTTTTTTTTAAATTGTTGGTCGCCCATAGCTAATAAAGTATTTTGTGTGCTTATACTAAATTCACTGCTGCAATCTGAATGAGATTTATAATTGGAAGACCACAACTGGTTTACTGATTTAATCATTTCTGACAAATAGGTGTAATATAGTTCTGAACTTAAAAATGTTTTGACATATTTGTTTAGAGTATTAAATATTATTTTATAAGGAGAATCAAAGCAGGTCGCTATAAGACCAAATTCACTACAAATATCACTTTCAACTTTTAAACGCACTTCAGTCGAAAAACCAATTGGGTTTGTGGCTTGCAGAGAAAAATACTTCTCATATAGGACAATAGCATCTCCTTGAGCTTGTTCAAGGTTAGGATTGTCATTCATTAAATTGTCTCTAAAATTTATCACTGATATTAAAAATTCAAGTAGTTTGCTACATGATTCCTGTTCTAAATATTCTGTGAAATAGAATAATATGGTTTCATTGTATAATATGTCTTTAAGACATATGCAACCACTGGTTAAAATATCTATTTGCGATTTAATATATAGAGGGCTGTCTTGAAAACCATTAAAATAATTATCCTGTATTATATTATACAGAGCATCTTGTACTGGTTTAAAACAGTCTTCTTCCATTTGACCCTCTGGTTTACAAATGTTTGATATCACTAATTTTCTTACAGAGTCGGACAATTCTAATTTATGTGGAGCTTCCAAAGCAACATATCTTTTAAATATACTTATAGCGATTTCGGTAATATCTATACGGCTCTGATTCTTAAAATTACAATTATCTAAATCATTTGTTAGGTCCAAGCAGGAGTTTGATGAACATACATTTTTTGTTTTTCTCAAATTAGGAATACTTGCTCTCCAATTTGAGATTTGTGATACAAAACTCTCGCAATTTTTGTCTAACTCATTTTCATTTGAATGATCATCGAGACTTTTTGTGTGGCTCAATTTTGAGAGCTCACTATTTATATTAGGATTATAAAAATATGCTTGAAAGTTTTCTAATTCAAACCAACATTTCATTAGATATTGTTTGCCTACACTTTCCATATAAGTCATAAAATATTTTATTGCTGTTTTTCCAATAAGGATGTCATGTAAGTTTATACATAAAGCAGATTTTTTGTTGAAAACACTGTCTGAAATATAGGTTAATCATTCAGTTTTTATTTTACTTAATCACTTATGAAAAACAATATATATATTATTACCATCTATATCATTGCTTTGATCTATATCAAGTAACTGTGTTTGTATTTGTTGAGTAAGTTCTGGAGGTCGCACTGGGCATCCTGTTTTTCCTTTAGCTGAAATAAATGTTAACATTTTTCAAGGAACGTTTGAATAAATTCGATAAACAAGAAAATAACTTACCAGCGCTTTTCCAAAATTTTATCATTTTTTAAGCTGAAACTAAGGTATATTCCACCAAAATTTCTGTAGTTTTGTAGTGTTAGAGTGCCAATAGTTGTACTTGTTTCCATTAACGAAAAGGATAACAAAACGTTAACAATTATTTTGTAAATAAAGTGTAACAACATACCTATTACATACGTTTCACTGATTGACAGCTGTCAAATTATTGTCATTTGTCAAATAAATAATAAGTGTAAGTACAGAGGACATAGCTTTAAAAGCGACACAAAAACGTATTTTATAAAAAGATTTAATTTTATAGTCTTAAATCATATATAAAATATTACGAATTGCTTATACGTAATGAATCTGAACAAGTGGATATCAGATATCTCGAGTCTTAAATTGATTCTTCGTTACAACAGGAATGGATGGATTTGTCTTCAGATCTTTCTAACTTTAAATTAGTACTATCAAAAATTTTAAGTAGTTTATGTTCTGAGAAAATTTTCTTTATAATTAGCTCCGTTTAACTTGGATAGCCAGATATCGAATTGAAGGAGTTATATTTTCTCTATACTACCTCTACTTCTTTATACTATGTTGATATGTCATGAAATTATGATATGTGATTTAAATATCGCTGCAGATGTTCTTGATTTGATGACAAAGAAACGTAACGTTTAATTTTATTAACTACTATCACTTCATAGACATACATAAATTATGAAAAAAGCTCGACAATAGCGTTCACTCTGCAGATCATAATGTCATCATTGTATGTGCATATTTCACGAATTATCTATTCAAGGAAAATTAAGAAGTGGCAATATTGATAAATTAATACAATTTAAATATTTACATAATATATCATTTAAAGTATAGACTGATTATTAATATTTGTCTTGATATGTTACTCCAACATGGTCATATAGAACTTGTTAAGGTGACCCAATATTTATAACCAAGATTCAATAATTTCATTTTGGATTTTTCTAATTCCAAATATTGTGCTTGCTTGAAAAAAAAAAACATCATCTAACCGTGATTTTGATGCCACGTTTACAATTTCAAAAAGTAAAGTAGCACTGCTTAGTATTATATATAATTATTAGGCTTCATGAACTCTAAGCAAGGCAGAATGGCGGCATGAATTGATTCCGCTAAGCTCAGAGCTCATCAATAAGGACCCCAACTGGGTTCGAAACTAGTCGGGCAAATGCCGATAGTAATAACTTGAGTATAGCTGTATTATATATATTAGTAATCATGGATGATGAAAGTTTACGCACTGCTTCTTTTATCCAAATTCAAAAAAATTTAGACCTTTTTAAAGCGTTTTAGCCAGGTTTTTGTTGCGTTGTATGTGAGTATAGTTCTCACGTCGTGATGTTTTCTTTAAATTGTCGTCAGCTTCGAGGCCATAATCTTGCAGCCTATTTAATAAAACTCTATGTAACTGTTTGTGAATGTTTTGGACATGCATTTTAAAGAAAAAAATTATTTTTACAACATTTTGGTTCAACATGTGTAAGATATGAAGAATAATAAAATGAAAATAAAAAAAAAGAATTTAATGCAATTTTTTTTACAAAGTTGATTTGTCCGAAAAACGCACTAAATTTCTTATATTTGCAGAATTCCGTCGCTCATATAAAATTATTTAATGGTGAATATCGGTATTCTTAATGACTCAATAAATATTATTGCTTTATTGCTTCTCTTTAAATTGTGTTAACTTAATTGTAGTAACTTTGTAGGTACTTAAAGACAAGTTAATCTTTGTGTCTTCTCTATTTATTAAAATGTTGCTTCGAGCTATTTAAATACATTTTTTACTGATATTTGTGTCTGTATTTTGAGTTTACCTCATAACTGTATCTCTTATTTCCTTTGGTAGCCGATGTACTTACTACGGCTACAAAAATTAGTCGAAGAACTTTTATTCGCGGTCTTTACGCAATTCAAAGACGCAATGCACTAGTAGAGGTTGTCGACCTTCTCACGGTTACTTGAAATAACTGTTATGTTGGTGGAAATAACTTTAAGCACAAAGCACGCAGGGCAACAGGCGACACCGATTAGCCAGTTAGTTGCGCTTCTACACGAGAAGTTCTCGTGTCAAGAACTAATCTTTAAATAATAAAATAATATGAAGACATTGTAAATTTACATAAAATGTTTGTCACAGTAATATGTCTTTTAAGTTCTCTATTGTTTCATTGCGCCGATTCAACTAGTTTTGATCAGAGACAAATAGGGGATGTTAATGTTCAAGTTGATGTTAATGATGTTCAAATATTCGCAGTGATGAAGGGAAATAAGGAAGAAGAGTATATGGTAAGTTTCATGATTTATTATAAAATAATAAATTATTTAGTTTCGTATATCTAAAAAAGTATGTAACTTTTAAAAGTACTAATTTTTATATATTTTATTCCAGACTTACAGACTCGTTATAGATATTTTACCATGCCATGTATTTAATCATCTTTGTGCTGTATCATTTTATTGATATTGTAGTAGGTATTCCCATCTCAGACGTAACCGGTTCGACTTGGGCTATGTTTAATAAAATAAACTGGATCAAAACTTGTGGGCTACTTCATGATTCATTAAAATTTCTTGCCTAAGAATTGGGGATGTTTAAACAGAAAAATAATTTTAAAAGGACTTGGACACTTTGTCCTTTGTTTGTTTTTTGTTTTCTATTTGGGAACAGAATCTGTAACAGTATTTTTAGATAAATAAACACTTAAAAAATTGATGGAAAATACTTCATTTTGTAGGAGCTAGTAAAGTAGAATAAAAAAAGTAGTTATCACTAATATTTTTCTTTTCAGGACTACGATTATACTTACGATTATTCAGAATTTACAATAAAACCACAAAATCGGACAACAAAAAGACCGAGCTCTACAGAGGCTATTAGTTTAAAATATAATACAACAACTTTGTCGCCGGTCTTACAAGAGCAGACAATCGAACCTCTTACTAGCGAATATACGACGTTGGATTCGATTGCATCTACAATCAATTATCAGGGTGATGTCACAACGACAGAAAATAACATTGCTGAGATAGAAATTACGAAGAAAACCGTTACAACAACTCCGAAATCGATTAAAATTAAATGCAAAAAGGGTTTTGTTTTAAATAAAAAAGGAGATTGTCAACTGCAATTAAATAATAGCGGAAATGCGTAAGTGTTGCAATTTATTTTTCGAATATGTATGTATTTATGATTTAATGAAACCAGTAGGTGATATAGTTATGTTATGCCCCCCCCCCCCCCTCCTAGACCGAATTTTCTATCTGCGCTATAGCTATATAGCTGTTATTATATCGAGCCAGAAGCGGACGATCCAAACAAATTTAAGGCTTCATTTACTTGAATCGGAATATCATATTTCTAAAATTTTACACTTTATGAAGTAATTCTTATTTATATAATTAGAGCCAACTTTTAAGCGCCCTCTTTGCCTCTCTTTACCAACATTATGGTTTTCTATAGTAGAAAAGCATTAACTGATATTTGCAGATATACAAAGTTAGAAAAACATTACGAAAAATTTTTAAAATAAATTTACAAAAAGTCTGATAAATTTTATCATTTTTTTTCAGATTGCTGAAACTCGTCCAACTATCACAAAGATTGAAGCTAAGAAGGGAGAATAAAAGAAATAATAATTCATGATATTTTTGTAAAATTGTATTATAAAACCATAAAACAAGACTGTTTGGAAATAAAGAAAATACAATAATCTATTGAAACACATTAAATTTTAAATTAAATATAATAATGAGAATAACAAGTTTATTATTTTATATATGCCATCTATTATTTTAATAGTAAAATTTATTATACACCTCTCAGGATAGAAGTTGAGGTCTGTGTGATTTCAACAATTAAAATACTAGTTTTAAATATTTTATTTACATATGTGCATCTGCAATTAATAGTGCATATAGATCAAATGTTTGTTGAGAAGTTATACTCTATGGGACGGGCACTAGTAATTTATATTTATTTGTACTATTTGGCTTGAGCTTTAATAAGAAAATGTAAAATAATTTATAAAATGTACAAAATAACAAAGCAACGTCTTAGTATGAATATACAGCAATTATTCTTTCAGCAACACATGAGAGTAGGTTAAAGTTTACACAGACAAAACAGTAATGGAACAAAAGCACCAATAGTTATAAAAACTGGGATTAGTACTGAACTATCATCCATAAAATATGGATCCGGCTGTTTAGGACCACTTGCCCGACGGGACTTGGTACTTTTTTCTTCTATTTCTTCTCTAGGTTCTTCACTCTCGGTTTCAGGCCATACTATTGGAGGTAACTTGGGAATTTCATCTATTGTACCTCTCATTACATATAATGCATTTATTTTAGGATTATCTCTATATCCTTTAATAAATTCAACCTTAATTTTGCCACCCCTGATATCAGATTCCTCGTCATTGTAATACAATTTACCATTTCTAATAGCGTATGGTATGTATTCATCATGTGCAACCCCACGACCAACTTTGTCAAATATATCCAAATCAGCAACTATTGTATGATCACCATTCAGGACAACATCAAAAACCTTCATGTTAGGGGCATTAAAATATACTTCACTAAATTTGAGCACTAAAACATAATCACCATCTTTGTTAGCTGGTATATCATAGCCAAAAGTACTGTGGTGGTACCGTTCAGTTTGATATAAAAGTTCATCTTTAGAATTGACTCTTCCAATCATTACCAGCTGCTTTCCATAATCAGAAGCAGTACCCACTCTTCCCTGGAGTGGGTCTTTTTCATAATGAATACCATAAATATCGGTGTGCGCTGGGCCACCTGCATTTATAGCATAAATAATTTCTCCTAGACCAGTTGCGCTATCTAATAAATGATAGCATATTATGAAGGAAATTATTAATGTTCGAGACATTTCCTTGTAATTTTTTAATTCTTACAACTAAAAATATCTCTGAAATAATCAGTTTGTAAAACTAGTCCAGATTTTAATACATTTTTGTCAATTATTGTTAAATCTTTTTAATATGTAATTGTAAATAACCGGCAAGCCGTCACCAATCACTATTCACTTCACCATCAATATAACAATTTTCAACCATAAGCCACAGTCCACATCACATCGCTCATAGAGCACAGACTCACATACAAAATGTAGAGTATATTAATAAGCTACAATGTTGATAGATGTAAATGAAAATTGTCTACAGAACCATTATTCTATTGTTATTGTTGTGATTATTGAATGCAAGTAGGTAGAGTGCTCTGCATTTTATTTTATACGAAATATATTATAAATTAACAGATGTCGCTACTGAACTCGTTAGATATTTTTATTTCTTGTAGATAATGTGATTAAAAATTTTAATTAGCTGAGACGAAATTAATATATAAACATTCTAAAATAAACCAATATACTTAAGACACAATCATGCTTTAAAAAATATATATGCTACAACAAAATCTATATTTAAAATTATAAATGTTTGAAGTCTATACTTCAGTTAAGTTTTTTTCCATTATACATTAAGTTTTTGTCTCTAATACAGATCTATTTCTGTATTTAATATCAGGGATAAAACTTAATGTTACCAATATCTTATTTACTTTTAAAAATAGTTTTAAGTTTGAAGAAAATTTTGAAAAGTTCATAACATGGAAACGCGATCATTTTTTGTTTTGACTTAAGCGTATTAAAAAGATATTTTTGGTAAACGAGCTTAAAAGCACTGGATATATTGTATTATACCTCTTTCTAGAAATATTGTTATAAGGAAAAACCGATTGTTACTATATTTTTGACCTCGATAATCGTGCAATGGGTTAGTTTATACATTAATATATTACAATTAAAATATATGAAGCTGATCAAATCAATCATAATCCAGGTTATTGCGATTGGGACTATACGACGGCCAGTATTCAGCTCTAGTGTTTTCTGAGTGGTTCCTTTTCAATCGCACTTGGGTGACTCGAGTTTATGACCTGATCTGAGTCGGTTGAGTCTTGCTGAAAAGAGTAGCTTTGGTTATTTAGAACAAGGTGTTGTTAAGACGTTTAACCCCATTTTCAATAATTGGTTTTTGATATTCTTGTGTCGAGGTTTTGACAAAGACAAAATATTTAAATTAAAAATATTTAACCAAGAAATGATTCTGTTATATCTATGTATACTCATAATTCAATCAAAATGGATGGACAAGATATTGCTACAAAGTTTAAAATATGCGACAAGTATTAAAAAATACCACACAAGATGTTTTCCATATACTTATTAAAAAACAGAAAAAAAATATTACAGGAAAACGAGGTATCTAGACTTAGTATTTATTCAATAGTGTTGGATACAGCAAAGAGGTGCAACGACCAAGATTATTGGCTTGTTAGACCTGTAACACCTGTAGTGACAATGGACTATAATTATTTCGTACAGATAATGTTCCTACACAAAATGTGTTTTCTCTACACTGTTCGTAGTCGTTTATACATAACATAGAACTTCCATCGATATAACCTCTGTATGGATTAATTTTTATACCTTAATAAAACCTACACATAAATATCTATTTAGGTATTGGATGGGACATTACACATTTTTGAAATACGACACCACTATACTATCCACTTTTTTTTTATATGTATTGGCAACATTATCCTTCCTCCAACGTTATTTCCTTTCTAACTTCTTTTCAAATTGAAACGATTGCAAGTGCTTACACAAGAAAGAATTTTACCAATTAATCTTAAATCCATTAATTAGCTATATTGAGTTGTGTGATGTAAAGTAGTTTTCAAATACAAACAATAATTAACTCTCGAGGGAGGTGTGTTAAAAAGAACAATAAGAATTGCCAGAACCTACAACGAGATGTAAGCTACCTACCATTTTCCTTCCTCAATAAATCTTCTATCTTGGTATTAATATCTATTGAAAATTCAGTTAAGAATAAAAAAACTGTAAAATATTTGAATAATCTTTGAGATTGTGGTCGTTTACTATTTTATTTCATTTAGTTTGGACAAGTCTTCAAACAATCTGAAGAACATTAATGCTGTAAAAGGTAAAAACTGTAATGTAAAGGTAATCTGTTTTCTGGAAGATAATTGTTATATATATGTCCATAACTATTAGATAAGTAGTTGTTCAAAGTCATAATTGTGTGTATCGCCCCTCATCAAAAGCTAGGGGTAACATTAAGTAGGCGATTTATTATACAGGAACGAAGTAATAGGGTATATCTATTCATAAGAATACAATAATACTTCTGATATCAAGTTTTTGAAGGGTCTTGATAATGACCGACGGTTCCATACTCCTGTGGAAGTCATTCACTGCCATCATGTTTTCTTTAATGTTATTGTAATCTAACAAAAATGATGGCGTCCAAGTTAGAACGTACAATAAAAGTTATTATATTATTTCTTTTTAATTATAACGATTTTGGCCAGAATAGTTATTTGTTTTTATTATAATAAAACAGACTTGGAAAGTTTGGTAATTTTAGTTATACTCAAACTCATACTAAACTCTATGAAATTGCGACAGAAATATGCGACTTATTTCCACTGAATGTTTCACATAATGACATTAATTTCATACCTCATATAAGATGTCGTTCCGCACATCAACTATCATGAATAAAGTCAACGAGAAGCTCGGATTTTCAGATGTAAAATGACATATCGTCATTTTGCGGTTAAAAGTTGTTATTGAGCTGAGCGAAGCGAAGCTCTTTACTACGCAAATTTTCAACTTTTTGTGACCCTACTCCTCCTTCGTGGAATATAAAGTGCGCGCGAAACAAAACTGTTCTATATATTACCTCTATGGGACATATTTTATCAATTATCTCGAAAACTACAATTACGTTTTGGCTGATTTTCAATCCAGACCGAGTTTTGCTCATTATGCGCATATGTACAAAATTACGTGCGTGTAGCTCGTAAATTGAAGGAGGAGGAGGAGGAGGAGTTTTTTTTAGGTGGTAGAGCCTAGCTGTGTAGTCATCTGACTGTAGCTCGTATTGGGCTGGCTCGACCGGGGAAGGACCACCCTCTCATAGAACGTGCAGTAACCAAATTCATTTGGTTATGTTCCGTCGGTGAGTGAGAGTTTCCGGAAGCACACCCCCCCCCCTCCTCTCTGCCAAACATGAATGCGATTGCTCAAATAAATATACCCCAGGAGGGTACCGGCTTTAACGAAGCCGGAGAATCCCTCCCCGAGCAAAATCGGGGAAACGGTTCTCCGATTTTGCTCGGGCTGCCCGTCGTATCTGGGGCGGGCCAAGAATCGCATCTCGTGTTTTCTGAGGGCAAACGACGAGGTAACACTGCGGCACCCCGCTCCACCCTAAATGTGGACTTTTGCAACATCCGGGGACTTCACTCAAACTTAAACGCCGTCCACTACCAACTTGAGACGGCGTAGCCGGCCTTGTTGTTTTTGACGGAGACGCAGATATCTTAACCTAGCTACACAGCGTACCTCTCATACCCCGGGTATAAATTAGAACATCATTTTATACCCCACGCCGGGGTATCTGTGTTCGTAAGGGAGGATATCTGCTACCGTCACCTCGAGATTTTTGAAGGTCGGGATCTGTCTCTACTCTGGCTGCGCGTGGACATGGACGATCATGTCAGAGTCTACTTGTGGCTCTACAAGTCCCATAGTGGTAATGCAGAAACGGAGCAACTCTTGGGCTATGTTCAGGCGAAGATTGACGATCTGCTTTCACAGATTCCCTCTGCTGAGGTCATAGTCCTCGGGGACTTCAACACGCACAATGCCGAGTGGCTAGAGTCGCGTTCCACTGACTTCGCGGGGAGATCTGTGTTTGGCTTTGCTCTGGCAAATGGTCTGTCCCAGTTGGTTAAGACGCACACTCGTCTACCGGACTTGGACAGCCACGTGCCCTCTTTGTTGGATCTTCTGCTGACTACACATCCCGGATTTCCATCCATACCACCTGGATGCGTGGCGATCTTCTACTGTGCGGTTTTCAAGGACTTTTTTTCCACGTACCACTAAGATGTGGAATGAACTTCCTTCCTCGGTGTTTCCAGATCGATACGACATGGGTACTGTCAAAAAAAGGCGTATATTCTTATCTCCAAGGCCGGCAACACTCTTGTGCGTTGTCTTCAGATGTTGCAAGAGTTCGTGGGAGGCGGTGATCACATTTGACCTGTGACCCGCACGCTCGTTTGCCCTCATTCATCATATAAAAAAGAAAAAAAATTAAAAAAAACATTTTAAATTAAAATTTTTATCTATAAATAAATAACAATATTTAACTCTAGACATTGATGCGGCACGACTGCGTCGCGAGGCTAACCTTGCGTACGTGGACCTAGTATTAATAATACATATTTTTCTATTTTACTTTCGTTATGTTTTCTTGTATTTTTCGTAAATCATAATTTATTTTACAAATGTGAAAATTAACGACTTAAAAATTAATAATAATATAATTTATTTTTCATTTTTGAACAATAAGTTTTGTAATCATCTTAACTTATTTTTTTGTTCTCAAACAAGTCATGAATTGTCGATGTATTCTTTATATTTAAAAAGCATTTGTAAATTTCTGTATAATGTCTCATTATTATTCGTAAGAGGATACCCAGTAGATACAGAAACTCAGAAGTAGCTTATGAACTAACGAGCTTGCTTTACACGGATTATGTAAAAAGTCTTTGTTACTCAGAATCTTTATATAGTTTGTAGTTTTATTCATTATTCTGAAAATAACATTTTATCTTACCCTTTAAATTGATTCCGATACACCAGAAATTCCATTTTAATTGAAAGCTATCTTTTGGATATTAAAAAACTAATCCCGAGATGATTGTAGTGGCTGTATTGTATCATCTGATATTACGAACACCCCAGCGGGGAGTTCTCGGCTTGATCATAAAAACGTCCTCATATTTCTGTTTTTACAAATATCTTTTAGGCTTTTAGGCTCTCTGGTGTAATGTAATTATAAATTACTTATCATCTTATCATTACAAAAATATAAGAATAAAAGCTTTATTATATTTATTATCATTATCTTATCTTTGTACAAGTTTAGTGTTACTATCAGAGGATTATAAAGTATATGTGGTTTGCAATATAAATAAATTATTTTGTGTTGTTTTTTAAGATTTTATTTATGAATTTATTTTACTTCAAAATAATTTCTCAAAATTAAATTTTCAGCCACAGATTGTTCTAGCGGTAACGTCCTTAAGTAACTTATTAATTGTATCCTTTTCTTATTATAAAAATCAGAAATGGAATCTCTTTGTTATTCTCCTTAGAATAAAATAAAAAACCAGAAATAGTGATCTGTGAATAAAGAATAATATATCTTTATTTAGTCATGGTTCAGACATTGAAAGATTCGATTAATGATTTGTATTCAGTTAGCGAGTATTTGTACTAAATCAGTATTTGAAGCTGAAGATCAATTATTTTAAGAGGAGAAGGTTATTTGATATTAGTACTAATAAAGAGTGATAGGACCTAAAACCTAAAAGTCACTTCTCATCGCCATTGTGGATCTGACAAATCTTGTCTAGACTTCACTGATGTAGAAGTACAGTAGATTAATAAAAAATAATAGAAGGAAGAGCTTTGTTCGAAGGTGGATTTAGAACGGAAGCCGTAGTAAATCTTTTTAGTCTGATTCTATTTTAATGAAATTATATATGTCGTTCGATGAGATTTTATTTAGTATTATTATAATTTATTTTAAATTGTTATTTATGTGTCTGTATTTCTTATAATAATTAAATTATATGAAATTCTTTCTAAACCACACAGAAGTTTTATATTTTTAATAAATTAAATAAATAACTTTAACAATTATGATAGTTAAAATTCATTCTTCAACTTTTTACTATGTTCGTTTTGTTAATGTAACAAAACGAACATAGATTTTATCGTCCTAGAAGGACTGGGACGATGAAATCAGTCAAATGTTGTTTGAATGGTGTTAAGTGATCCGTAGCTCACTTGTTTTTCTTTTGACCTCAAAACATGTACTTACCATGAAATCATTTCTTCATTGTGTAGGTACTTGTGAAGCACTTAGGAAAATGAACACTCAATAAAACAGGCACCACGTATTGAATTGTAAAACATAGAAAAAAGATTTTCTTGTTTAGGGTTCATCAAATTATAGATAATAGAAATGTATTGCATTATATGTAAACTTTTGAATTTTTATTTTTGTTATTAATTAGGTTAATTAGGTAACTTTTTGAAATGATCTACATAAAATTCGTCCTCGGAGGCTGTCATTAGGTAGCTGTCCTCAAGACAAGTCGTGTCTTCAAGGGTCTTGAATAACTCTAGGGTCGTCGATTTCTAGTTTGAACATTGAATTATATTACACATTGTTGACTTGAGACTTGTGGGTTAAGGACTTTGATTGTTTTTATTGTTTACAATTAATTGAATAATATTACTATACAGTTTATTAACATACCTATTTAAAATCACTTTATTTCATTATTATCCCGTTTTCTTGAACATTTACTTATATAACTGAATGGACAAAACCTTTTTAAAACAAACTCCATATTATGAACATTTGAATTATTTGTTATTTCTAGAGATTTCGTCTACAAATTAGAAAACAATATCCATTGCGTTTTGTTCTGAGATCTGTCGAAAGTGTATTTTTATTTTTTGTTTATAATATTATATTTATTTCATATCTTATTTATAAATATTTTTTCCAATGGTCTTCAGAATTTGAATATTGAAAAAGGTTTCGAGGGGATCGATTACAATAAGTGTAAGTGTTTTTGTATGGTTCTATAGATATAGAACTCTATTGCGTACTATGTATATTTACTTTATATAGCTTCAAAATATTCAACTGATATATATAAAAGTGTCATAACTAATTCAAAATTTGCTTGTGAAAAACTCATCATAACCCGTCTTATAATTTGGATAAACTAAGCAAGAGTGTTTGTTACGAAAAAATGTATTTATTAATTTGGAGAAGTAGGATGCTTAAAATAAATATTATTAACTTTTGAAAAATATTACATCACATATTGTTATACGAACAAATTGAAAATTAAATTAAAAAAAAATAAACAACTTTAAAACAAAAGTATTACTTAAAGTTATAAAACATACTAACATCAAAAATAATAACAAACTTAAATTTTCAGTACATTGTACAAAGGCAATCGTGTTTATATTTATAATTTGAATGGTGTGAAGGGTGAATAATGCGTGTATACAAATACATATAATAATATGTTTCGTTTGTCAAGTCATCGCCAAGTACAATAATATATAAATAAAACTGGATATTACATCTGTATGTAATAGATCCAATACATTCACCCTATTAACAACAATGATTGTAAGACACGATTAAAGAATTGTTGCCAACAATACATGCAAATATTAAAGAAATCATAAAACTAGAAATAAATCTCCATATATCTACACACACACACACACGCAGAAATGAGCTGATAATTTTGTTATCTTTTTTTTTATTTTCTTATAAATACATTTAATAACGGTATATTATAATTTATTTTCATATGAGAACAAACTGTTTACAACTAAATATATACAATATTAATGAACTAAAATTTTAATAGTTCCAATAATACTATATAGATTTTGAACAAAATAGTATAATATTTTACTTTAGTCGAGATATAGGACAATTTCACAGTAATTAGATCTAGAAACAAAAAATATCAAAGTACTGTTTGGATATGTATATTTCTTATGTAAATGAATTATTGTATCAAGGTTAAGAGAATAGCACACAGTTTGCTGGCCACAGTTAGTCACGTGTAATAGTGTCTTTTAAACATCCTAGCCCCAAAAAATACCAAAAATCGTTGATAAAACTTGTTTTATTTAACGATTAAAAAACGAATAAACACACAATTACAATAATAAACCTATATACGGTCTTCATTCATGCAGTAGCATAGAGTAACATTAATTTAACCACCCTGAATCTGTTTAATATACGAGATAAATTATATCGTACACAGCGGATCTACAATGTCACATAAAAAATACAGCTCCGAGTTAATTTTGAATTTCAAATGAGTTCATATTTATTATTTAATGTATCTTGATTAATATTTTACGTAAATGTCGCATTATTTTGATATACTTAGATACAATCTCTTAAGTCAGTAAACAGTGATTGTGGCAGCAGGTGTCCGTTGCGTGTCGACGGTACATGTGGTGTCGTAGTGGTTTAATTGAGGCGCCGACGGCTGAAGCCCCAAACATTTTAGTCCCTATGAGAGCGGTCTTCGCGTAGCACGCCGTTCTACACAGCTCTCACTGCCCAAGTTCGCGTAAATAATTCTAGACACGCCTCGCCTGTCCGAATTATAATCTTGATTAATTATTATGATTCTCGTGTAGCTTTATGATAAGAACTCATTACAATTTGTAATTTTGAAACGAATTTACTTATTTTCTTGTTCGTGATAGTTGTGAAAAGTTGTAGTGATTAAATAAAAATGTTGATATAATCTTTCTTATTTGGTAAGTTATATCTTATATATTAAAATAATAATTATTTAATTTTTTTATTAGAGGAGATTGATAAGGTATAAGTAATAAAACTTTTATATATAATGGAATTACAGCTAATGGTTAGTAGTTTAATTACGACTCCACAGTTAGTCACTATCCTCTTTCGTAATCTAACTTAATTAAACTTATCTGTATCAGCAGTGATAAGAAAACTAATTTAACCGCGGTTCAATTACGTGATTTGTTAAATTGTTATAATTTTTGCACGAAAAATATATCATATACTTATAAAAGTTAATAAAATTGTATATTTATATTAGGAATACGAATAGCTTAATAGATTCAGGGCATTTATCGTATAACTATTATGTAATTAAAATTTAAATAAATAATAAAACAAATGATATAAAAATTACAGAGTAATACATTTTTAAACATAGCTAATACTACTAGCTTTAATCGCGGTTTACCCGCGGATGAACGATTTTATTTATTTGTAAGATAATCAGAACTAGCCGCGTAATGCTAGATTTTATTATACAGTATAAGTTTTATAAATTAAATGGAAATTGGAAAAAAACTCTCTGGGATTACTTTTGTTACCTTAGACAAAGTCGTGTCCATTATTTCTATTTTTGAATATCATATTACTTTTATTTATAGAAACTTTAACTTAACTTAAATTAACTTGATTTAAATATTAATTTCTTTCTATAATTTGTTTTTGAGTTGAGATTTAATAAAAAGAGCGATGAACTAGTGACACCTCAAAAAGAAAATAAATTGCAGATATTTACGTAAAAGATTATTGTTTTATAGATTTTTTTGATACAAAGTGAGAATAAGATAATTATAATATTGCTCTAAAATGATAGCAAGTTGAGAAAATATTCATCATAATTTAATTTTGTATTGAAGTGACAGTATCGACAAAGCTTATTTCAAACTGTCCTTTTATTTATGCAAAATATGTTTTGGTATTTTTTCTATTTTCCTCTCGTAATGGTCATTAGTTCCCGTCACCGGGACACAGGTTAAGAGGTGTTTAAAATAATATTATGAAAGCTTAAAATTATAAACATTAATTTAGGGAAACATGATTTTTTTTTAGTATCGATACTTTTCACAATAAATTGTCTCTAACTAGATTTGTTTTTTCTTATTCTACTTCCGGAACTCTATACTCGTAAACTAAGAAACCGTTGGAGATACGAGATGACTAATTAACTCACTTACTGACAGATACTTACATCTCGTCTTCCTGCGAATTGGTGCAAAGCATTCGAAATTTTGTATTAAAAATAAGTTAAATATGTAACCAATAATATAAAAAATACATTAATTAATAGTTTTATCTCAATATAAAACGTAATTGAAATATATCATTCAAAATATTTGTATTAAAACCATCTCCAATTTAATAATTTACTATTTTCTAAATAGATATAGTATATGGAAAGTAAAAAAAAATCTTTAAAAAAAAAATCTATATATCAATCGATGTGGAATTTTATACTAAATCTAAAAAACTAACATTCATGACGAGCCAAAATTTTTCCAAGAATTTATGAGGGAAAAATTATAAATTAAAATATGAAAATTTGTGCTTCTGATTACTAATCCTAGTAATATTACTTAAAATATTAAGATGAAATTTCAAATAAAACAACGGATTTATATCAAAAAAAGGTTTACAATTGCGAAATTACCTCTGGTACGTTTAATTCCAACGGCTCTTAATTTTCACGTCACTGGAGTAGAAAAAAGCTCGATTAGCGAGCACTTACAATTGGGTATTAAGCTTTTATTTTTATTCTAGACAGGCTTTCAGGCGCCGGAAGTACTGTCTTGTATTCATATTTCATATTTCGAATTAGATTGTCAGTTTTTATAAACTTTTGTGCTATTTTTATATATCTATTTCGATACGAAGCTTTAACCTCAAAATTATTTACACAAAGATAATATTTTATATGATATAATGTTATTTTGTACTTTAAAAAAAAAAGTTGTAAATGAAATGAAATCTATATAGCCTATAGCCAATTTTTTGACAAACTTAGATTTGCAGTAGGAATATTAACTAGAACGTTCATTTATTTAAGGGTGTATATTTATGCAACTACAAAGTTAAGCTTGCCAAAAAAGTTCGAAACTCGATACCCAATTCAATTTTAACCTATTTTACCAATTTGGCTCTCGTATTTTGGAGAACATTTTAAAATCGAAACTAGAAGTTTCACATGCTTTTTTAGCTTTAAAGCATTTGTTCATAGAAATAGATGTACGTGTCCATTAGTTATTCCATAAATTTGTCTTTATCTTCCACGGTTTCGTAGATTCAGTTATCGAGTTCAGAATACACTATGAAAAAACATTATATCCAAGTCTTCCAGACGTCAGATTCTACAGGACCCTCAGTTCCAGAATATTATTCTGTCATTAGTAAAGATTTCTTTATGGAAATGTATAAGGTGTCAAATGTGTACTGTATAACGTGTGTTTAAAGGAGATTGGCTTTTTGGCTAAAAGTCAAATAGAAGAATAGTCAACTAGTTATATTAATTGTGAGATGACTTAAAGTTTGTCATAGTTATGATTATGTTCATGAAGTAATCAAAGTATACTATACTTTGATTGATTGATTGATGAAGTAATCAAAGTATAGTATAGTATACTTTGAATACTTCATGTAAACCTGTGTCTTTGCAAACACAAACATAATACTTTATATACACAGTAAGTTATATATTGCTGATATAATAAATATTAACTTAATATTATAATTTAAAGTTCTTCTATATTATATAGCGAAGAAGTTTGTTTGTTTAATCGCGTTAATCCTTGAAGCTACCAGAAGGATTCGAAAAAATATTTCTGATTATGATGATAAAGTTAATTAGAAGGCTACCTAGCTAGCGTTACGTTTGTTCTATTAGTTATGTTAATATTAAATAAAGCTGTTCATCTGCGGTTGAAAGAGCGAGTAACAGCTACTTTTAAATAAAACCATTAAACAATTTCGAGTAATTTACTCTACCAATACTAATTTAGATAAAAGTGAATTAGAAATGTGGGGGTCACGTAGTGGGAAGGATACTCAACTCAAATCTAATAACGAGTGCAAGAGAGTGGTGCCTTGGCGACGATAAATGTTGAGAATTCGGAACGTGATTAGAATATATTAAAAGTGGCAAAGAAGAAGTCATTTAAAGTTAAAACAAATGGTTGAATGCGAAAGCGATCCCGTAGTGTCCCACTGTGACTGCGTCTGGTTTAGTGGGTAACTTTCAAAATGGCAACAACTTCTATGTTGCCGGGAGTACCACATAACTGTCTCCTCCTTCCCCTTGGACGAGTCGTGTAGATAAAAAGCTTCCAGGCATAGAACAAATTATTACGATAATCCACAGAGACCAGTTGAAAAAAAATAAAATGACCTTTTTATCTATTAAATAAATAATGCATGTCTCCTGGTGATCGAGTGACGTAAAGCTAGCTTGTGCAAACTTGATCTAGTAACCTTGACCTATCTTTCTGCTGATCAGAAGCCCTGAACTCAATTTCAACACGTACAATATCCAGTGTGATCTATAGATTTTTCAAATTAAGAGTATTATCAATCAGTAAAGATACTTATAAGTATATAACACGCTAATATACATAACAGTACATAAACTCTTGAAAAACAAACGAATAATTTTAATATTATATATAATTATTATCAGAATATTATATTATTATCGGAATTTGCTCAATTAGTTTTCGTTCACGCCGTGATTCCGCCATGCTCAGAGCTTATGCATAAGGACCTCGAATATGTTCGAAACTAGTCAAGCAAATCCCGATAGTATTTTAGTGAGTGATATTTATGGTAAACATGGATCATGAAAATTTAAATATAAACATTGTTTAATTATTTAATTTAATTGTATGAAGTAAATATTTTATAATTTGCGAACGCGGTTATTTCATTTTAATAATGTCTTCAGACTCTTGGGAATTTAGGTATATGTCAATATGTTTACTGACCATGATGACATTAGCTATTTCTAACTGATAGCTATTTTCGAAACATGACTAACCTTATAATCCCATGGACATTATACTCGTATTTTTTGGTTGGCTGTCGGTGTAAGAATACGTATGAAAATATTACGTTAGTCACATTGAAACCAAAAACAAAATCATACTAATTTTATAAAGGTGAAGAGTTTGTTTGGTTGGTTGAACGTGCTAATCTTGGGAAGTACCAGTACTTTAAGAAGTAAAAATTTTTCGGATCTATCCGGATAGCTCCGAAAAATTCTTTGTGATTACGATTTACAGATTCTTGAGTAAAGCTTTATTCTATCCAACAAGTTATGCTAGTGCATCTTATTATCTTAATAATAAATAAAATCGTTCGCATGTAGAACCGCGAGTATATCTATGAAATAGTATTGCACTCAAAGTTGAAGCTTTTATTTCATTTACATATTCATGAAACAAACAAATATTTATTGGAAGGAAACTTGTTGCCATGCAATAAATATAAACAAGCAGTTTGCTAAAAATAGGGATTCAAATTGTAAGCTAAAATATCAGTGATGAGAGAATAGTTGAATTTATTATTAGGTTTTTTTCGATGTTAATGTTAGTGTTTGAAAATAATCAAATTTTTAAATTATTTTTTTATATACGAATCTTTCAATCTCCGAAAATAATCGGAATGAATCATTGCGTTCGATGCTTGATTGAATGTTATTTACATTTTATTATACACATACTCTTTCATACATGTTCCTTCTCAATCAAAGAAAAAATATTGATGTGAAAAAATGCTTTTATATATGGTGGTGAGATAATTGAGTCTTGTCACTGAAGCAAGACATTACTTATAATGGGTTATGAAAGGTTCTATTTCACTCAGTCACCCGTTAAGAGTTTTTTGGACTGATTCTTAATGTCCCTTTTCTGATATTTTTTTCGTATTTTTATATACTTGGAGATGGGTTTTTATTGCATATTCTTATTACAATGACGTCTCCAATAATGTATATTTAGTTTGTATTATATAAGTATTTTAAATATTTAATGATTCTTTCTTTATTCTTTATAATTAAGAATTATTTTGTCTGTAGCCTAGAATAAAGAACTAACCGCTGATAGAACCGCATGACAAATTTTATCGTAGTTTTTAAAAGGTCACCGGATTTAACTTTTAATAAATGTAGTAAAAATGTTTCATAATAATTTATTTAAAGTCAACAATACATTTATTAACAATAAATAAATAACGTATATATTATATGTAAACACCTAGTAAATATATATATTAAAATAATATGTGTTTTATTTGTAAACAACAATTGTTTTGGGATATGTTTAACTTTATTACGAAAATAGTTTATAAAAATTACAATTAAAACAACAATAAATGAAAGGAACCGCCCCTAAATACCTGTTGGGTTAAGAAATTATAGCTTCCGCGGTCAGTGAAAAATTACAAAGAGTCATATAAATCTCTTTATTTCCGTCATGTGTATAAAATAGTGTATTTTTTAGAGTTAAAACGTGAACACATTACTAAATTTTTAAATTTTCCTTGAATTGAAGAATAATGTGTGTACGTGATGTATTTTCTCAACAAACCGACACCTACGTTCCTTTTTTTAGACTGTAATACCTACTCTCAGATTGAATGAGTTCTTTTTATTGAGAAATAAAATAAGCTTTATTAACCTAACCTAGAATTGCAAATATTTTTTATTATTACAAGTAAAGTTTTTTACAATTTCTACTATTATATACTATTAAACATTATTTAAATGTTACTAATTGAGTCAATTTATAAAATTTAATTAATCTATAAAAATTATACTAAGATTAAAATTTAGGTTATTTATGTGCGCTAATCTTCGGCGTAAGGCATCTATGGCGGCGGAACCTACGGCATGGACTTAAAATAACACCTTTGTGATTATAATATTATAATATTATGGTTCATGAGGAAGGCTATAGTAGTAAAGTATAGTAGTAAGATTATACGTACACACGCATACGCACACATACGCAAACAGACTCGCACAAACATACATATGTACAAACATGTTTTGAAAATTGTCTAGAATTATTCAGGATACTTCAAAATAGAGACATGATAAAAACGATTTATAAAATAATAATAGAAAATAATACAATCAGAAAGTTATTAAAGCCGAAACTCATTCAACTCAAACAAAATATAAATTAAACGTGTGGATTGTAACAGCATAGCTGTGATTAAATCAGTTGGTAAACAAACATGCTAATATATTGTTCTCGCCTTGAGTGCCACAACCCAACAATGTTTAACTAATAAACTTAAGTCGTTAGGTGCTTTGGATTGTTAAAATTTTCTGACCGCTTTAATTTCAGCTTTATATCCAAATGAATATAATATTACGTCAATTAGGATCTAAACAGTACTAATTACTTAAACGATATTGATATTTTAATAGAATTTAGTTGAGTATATTCAGTTTGTTAAAGAATGAAGCTTCGTAGCATTCCATGGGTTACCGTGAGGGTGTCGGGCCTAGAGTTGCAGGGTGAAGAGTCCAAATGAAACCAGAAACTTGCAACCCAGGTGTGTAGTTTAGGAGCGTTTTAAAATGCGAGGACTCGATCACCTTCTCTGTATACGCTCCTATTTTTACCTAACTAAATTTCAAACGAAATTCCAATGCCATCTTTGAAGTACGTTTTAGAAATGGACTAATAATAGTTTTAGACAGGCTAAGATCTTTAAGTACTAAACCGTAGGATTATATAACTATACTATTACATAAAAATACTACTCAACAATATTAATAGACGGTCAAATAATATATTATTGATTAGTATTAAGTTTTTTATTTAGTGATTATTAAATATCACATCGTAAAACCGAATAGTCGTAAAAAAACTCGTCAACATTATCGAAAATAACGAAGTAAACAAAAAGCAATGTCGTTTAAAATATATTCATTTATATAAAATGGAGCTTCAATAATGCCTTGGAGTGGTTTTTAATTAATGCAAAAATTAATAGAAATAATATTTACCTATACTACCTTTTGTCGGCGATTGTACTGCCCTGTTCTGAACCTTATTAGGTTTACTGATATCTGTAGCCTATTATGTGCACAATCACAGAATTTTGTTCTATCCTTAACGTCAAGATCTATCAAGCAATTTTTAGGGTATAGACGAAACTACAGACGTACAAATTAGAAATAATATGGAAAATGTAGCTCAAACTGGTGTCTACCACTAAATTAAAAAACCTATACATTTATATAGTAGTATAGCGTAAAAATTATGTCAGAGAGGTGTGGGCAGAGTAGAATTTATAATTGTTAAGCTATTACTACTATTAAAATAAATGTGCGTGTGTTTTGATTTTATGTCATAAAAGCAGATTCAATCGGTGTTTTATATTGGGCACTGAGAAAGCCTCAATTTACTTATAAGCCCTAAATAACATGTAATTAACAAAGAACTCTATTGCATTATATTCAATTATCCAAATACAGACATATATTTTAAATGCTAAAAATAAAATAATAAAATGCAAATTTTCAATTAATTTGAAATCACAGGTAGACGTCAATTAAAATGAAAAGTGGGTTAGTGGAACTTCAGTTTTATCTCGTTATGCTAAATCTATAACATCTATTTGTGCGGACATATATAATATTCATTCCAAAACTTCTAGGACCAGATTTCAGTAGAAATTGGTAGTGGGTATATTATAAAGTTATCAGGTAGTTTGAGCGGAGTTAGTACTTACAAATAGTTGTTACAACTTTCACAGAAATAAAAAAGATGTCTTCTCACTCTATTGTGAGTAGAAGTAAACTAAAGAAACATTTGCATGCTTGATAGTAATATATTATTGTGTATTACAGTCCTACTTTCGACACGGTCATAAATAATCGAGGCGTGATAGATAAACTACACTATGTTACGACCGTACTTATTATGCCTTCATATAATGGGTTTTCTCTGGGGCATGATGTGTGAGATCGATATGAATATCAGGTACTCCCGAATTTCTTCATTATTATAGGTTCATTATTCAGATCTCAAATGTAATGGAAATAGGTAATGTACCAAAAATATGTAAATGCAAACTAATCGGATTGCTACGTTTATTCGTCTTATATTAAACAAATGTTGGCATTTGCAAGTATATTAATGATTTATTCGTAATATTTGAATATTGTTTTCTTTCTTTTCAGAAAATGTATATCGACACGGATCAGCTTAAGAGGTGTTTTGTGTTCAGTCAACATTAAACAAAGATGTCCGGCTTTGAGACTGATGAGGCTGCGGTGGTAGCGTATTGCATGCCCGGAGGACCTAATTTTCAACGAGTGTATGTCAAAGTTCATGGATATATAGCACTGATCATTTGTTTGCTAGGTTCCGTCGCTAACTCTGTAAACATAGCCGTTCTCAGTCGAAAGGAAATGATTTCATCTACTAATTCAATTCTCACCGCTCTCGCTGTAGCTGATCTCCTTGTCATGATAGACTATATACCGCTAGCTCTTCATATTTACACAAACATTGCAGAAGAGTTGAACCGTAACTCGTACACCTGGGCTCTTTTTGTTTATTTTCATTCTATATTCAGCCAGACCTTCCACACAATTTCAATCTGGCTAACAATCACACTGGCTGTTTGGAGATTCGTTGCTATAAAGTTCCCACAGAAAAATAAAACGCTATGCAACAGAAGAAACACAAATATTGCGATTGCAGTGGCTTATATGGTGTGTCCAATAGTGTGTCTTCCAATTTACTTTGCAATGGACATACAGGAGATAAAAAAATCACATAGAGAAAGTGAAAATGTGACATTGAATGATACTGAATTCGTGAACATATCATCAATCAAAGAACCAATGTATGCGATATCTATGACCAATAATCAAAACTTATTGACTGCTATATTCTGGATTTACAGTGTTTTCTTGAAATTAATACCGTGTGTAGTGCTCTCTATATTAAGTGTATGCCTTATAATGAAAATGAAGTCCAGCGATAGGAGACGACAAAAATTGTTGAAGAAGTCAGCGATTAACACAAATGAGGTAAAGATAATAATATATTATTATACATGTATAATTTATTAAAATGATGAATATATTTTCCAACACCAAAATGACAACAGCGTGTTCTTAATAAATTGAAAATATTATTCAAATAATAGTTTATTAAATAATTTTTTTTCACTATTATTGATAATAATCCGACTGTAGTCACGTAAATACTTTTGTAGTTTCCGCGACTAGTTTCGAACCTATTCGGCGTGAAGAGTTCATGCCCCGACTCAGAGTTCCAAATAGGTTCCAAAGCTATTCTGTCAAATAATAGAAACTATTCGGTAGATAACTATATATAATAGTAAACATAGAACACGAAAGTTTAAACACAAAAACAAAGTTATTTAGTTTTAATATATGCGTATATACGCATATATTAAAACTTAGTGTACAAATGAGTTTCTACTCTAAAACTGTACTAATATTTATTCAGTTATTTGTATTTTATTATCAAGCAGGGTATTTTTTAGTTAGCGTTTTTATATTTCAACTAGACACTAAATCATGTTATACCGACCGCCCACCAGATGTCTATTTCCATAATGATTTGGAAACATGGTTTGTAAGGACGTTTGAATTCCAATACGTAGGATAACGTTATTTTATAAACGATAATATTTGACACATTCTCATACAAACATCTTATTCTAATTCAAATGTAGTCTTGTCGCGATAAGATATGGAAGTAAAAGGAACATCCACATTTTTCTGTACATTTAAGCGTTTTCAAAGCGTTTTCATGTGAAAGTGCTTGGAAAAATGTGATACCCGTCCATAACACTTTTATTCAGGCAACGATGTCGATACGTGTTGTTATGCGATATAATGGGCACAAATTTAAAAACGGTATTTTTAGAGTCATCACTAATGCGAACGAACCCTAATATAGAATCTCAAACATTTTATATAAACGATTTTAGTTTATAAATGGTTTTAGTTCAGTTTTAAAGACATTGTTAGCATTCTTTTATTTCTAATTTCGTAACTGTGTGTGTATGAAATTAATACCGCATTTATATTTACTTACAAGTTATTTGTGGTTCCAGCTGGTATTGACTACCGAAGTGAGACACGCTAGCATATTACAGCTTCAAAATTCGATATATTAAAAGTTCAATAATAGTTCAATATTATACCAAAAATGATAAACATGACAAACGATAATATTAAATGAACATAATTTTGTACATTAGTTTTAGACTACTGATTGAACCAACAAAGAAAATCGCAGTAGCAATTTGGCGATTTTTATACCTTGCTATTTTATAGGCTTTTTCCACAAACCATTTGTAATGGTCGCATTGTGATGATATGTTGCCGCCATTACAATAAATTGGCTGTCAAATGCAAAAATATTTTTTCAAATCCATCTTGTAGTTTCAGAGTGTGGTACTTTAGACAAGAAAATAAACTCTTTCCAACTTACAAAAATATTTGTACCCAGTATAAAATATTCTCTGTTTTGTCACTTGCACATTTTTTACATAAATCGTTAGTAAGAAAGACAAAACGGAGAATAAATATTGGTAAAAATATTTTTGTTTTCTAAGATTGACACGAGAATTAAGTTTGGTGGCAGCGAAGGATGCAAAAAAAATCAATTTATTTCATAAAATATGTTTACAACTAAGTTATAATTAATTACTAATAAAGAGGAGTGCTTGTAAGTCAGCGATTGACCCAAGAATGTTTGTAGTCTTCTATTCGATTCTCATCGGTGGGGAGAACGCAAGGCGTGCGGTGTCGTTTTCAGCTTACACCGAAGCTTGATGTCAGAATTTAGTCGTGTGAAACTAAGTTAATTCTTACCATAACGATGACCCTTGGCTATGCTTACGTAACACGAGTACTACACATTTCAAGAAAACTATTTTACGGATATAACTCGCGATTATTTTAATTTTTTTTTTAATTTAAACCCGATGTTTCGAGTGCTCTGCAGCAAAAGTTGGGTTTAAAAAAAGGATGTATAAATAAACGCGAGTTTTATCCGTAAAATAGTTAAATTGAAATTTTTATTAGTAAGTCAGTTTATCTTTACAATATTATTACTTATGAACTCTTAAAGTATCGAAACAATTCCACCGCTTGTTGCAAAGTTTGTTTTAAATAAAGTTTTTATTAAAATTCTTTAGTCGTTAACGGCGGCTTATCTATCTCAGAGTTCACAAAACTTCTACTTACCTGTCTTAAAAATTATCATTGAGACATTTTAGGCATATTATAAAGAAATCTTATTTCAGAAGTACTCTAATTTTTCATTACATAACGAGAGAGTTAAAAATAAAAAGGGAGATATAGTAGGAAAGAGAGAGAGAGAAAACTGTCATCAATAGTTTATATTTATAATTGTCAGTAAGAACATAGATTATAGTAACGAGACAAAAGACATACAATCATACTAATATTATGAAGCTGAGGAGTTTGTTTGTTTGTTTAAAGAAGTTAATTATCGCAACTACAGGATGGATTTGAAATTTTTTTTCTGATTATGATAGAAACGTTAATGAGGAAGTATGTAGCCTACTTAGCATTGTGCCACTGCTTCAAATAAATTAATATTAATAATAAATGAAATCGTTCGTCAGCGGCTTGAACTGCGAGATGGATAGTAAAAGAAAAAGTGAAATATTTTATGCTACATATATGTAAAATACTTAACTTTCTACTTTCTTTGAGATTAATTTACATTCTACTAACTTATATAAATTTATTAGCTTCGGATCCGTCTTAGGTAATTGAATCAAGGTAATCAATCAATCAAATGAATATTAAATTCAAACACAAAATAGACAAAGGTATCTTCGAACTCAATTAGTTTATTCTAATATAGAATGAAAATACCTTCACGGACAGCTCTTAATCTATTAAGATGGGTCGAGCCAATGCTCGAAAACATCGATTCATCAATATGAATCTAGCATATATATAAATAAAATTGTCTTAAAAGAGACAGAAGCGATATATTATATTGGACTCTTTTTGTAAACCGTATCCAAAGCTATTTTGCAGGATATCATTATATCTGGAATATCATTACATAAAATACTATACGATATATACAAACTACATTCCATGCTACTTTGCAGAATATAATGATATCCTGCAAAGTATTATGGAACATCATTAAACATCAAAATTGTATGTTTGAAATGGTTAATAAACGTGTTTAGCCATATAAGCTTATTTAAGTTTTTTGAGAATAACTGTCCTTTAATTAATAAGTGACTTGTTTTATAAAGTGATATTGCATAATATCAATATTAACAGAGCAAAATTCAAATATAATGGCCAGCGACACTCGAATGAAGGTCTTTTTAATTTAAGATGTGACCTTATTTCCGCTTCATCAAAATGCAGTATACTTAGAATATGCTCCACTTTTTATCTTGTTATAGTCATTTTGTAAATTAACATAAAATAGTATTTATACAAAATTAAAAATATTTTCAATCCATGAATAATGCCCCGTTTATTAGTGTTAGTGCTATGAAAATGCTTATTTGAAATTTGAAAAACAATAGAATAATATGAAATTTATTTTTTTTACAAGCGAATAATTTAACTAAAAAAAACGTCGATCTAACCTCAATTAACCTTAAGAAAAAAAATTGCATTATGTTCTGGTTGCCGTTAATAACATGCATTTTTTAGTACTTTGTACTGCGCTAGCGTTAACAGACAAGTACATGTGACATTAAAATAATGTACCCACTTACTATTTTTGTTCCCTGATCTACTTTTACTGTTATGGTTAACTGAAATAGATATCTTAATAGAGTCAAGTTATATAATGTACAAAATTATTATTATTTTGTAAAGCGTATATTGTAAAATTTCTGGTACTTCAATATATAATAATTGAATTGTATTGCAGGGAGAAAAGACTCGTCTCCATGAGGAAGGCAAGCGCGGCGGACGCACGGACAGGACCACGAGGATGCTGCTTGCATTGTTGGGGCTGTTCCTGGCAACTGAACTACCACAGGCCTTGTTTGGTCTCCTCACCGCGATAGCACCTCATCTATTTGAAATTTGCTATTATGCATTCGGTATGTTTATTTCGATATACTGTAATCGGAATAAAATTATTTTTGGTACTTTTCTGTTTAAAATTTTTTGCTGCCAACGCAGTAAAAAATTTTATACATAGTGTTAACTGGAGTTAACACTATGTATAAAATTTTGTGGTGGACCACAGCAAAAATTTTTTTCGTTATCAGAAAAATATCGCCATTTTCAATACACTTAAAATATTTCATTGACGTCAATTTTTTTGTATTCACAAAGGCATAGACAACTTCAGAAATGTCATACTTTAGTCGCACGATTCCAAAAATATCCATTAAAAAGAGTCGGTAAAAAATGGATACTGTTGCAAAACGCTTATTTTAACTACTCACATATATATTTAACGATAATCATTATCTTTTAGGTGACAATAATATATTAGAATACGTCAACTTTATTTTTCAGACATATGATATGAGCTAATTTCTTTAGTCTGGCAAAATTTTGAGTATCTCAGTTTCTGTTGATAAATGGGACATAGTTACAGTGACAAATTTATATTATATGCCTTGTTTACTTTTGACTGATTTACTTCATAATAACTGGTTACTTCAAAGACAACTTAAGCGATGATAAATATCTTGTAATTTACTTCGAACGTCCTATTCTATATATATATATATATTAAAAAAAAAACTTTAAAAAAGTAACTTCATTATTTTTATGATAAAGTCTTTATCAATATTTAATTTAAAATTTTTAAGTAGTTCCTAACTTTGTTTAAAAGTCAGCATAAGACAAGTCAGGGTTGAAATACAAAGACATCCCTAAAAACCGATGAATTTTATTTTTTTTAATTTTAATTTAAAATAAAATTTTTTAATTTTTTTTATTTAAGGTATATTTAATGTAGTTTCTGTAAACATATAATATTTTATTAATTTGAAGAATATAGTACAAAAATTTAACAAACTAAGGTTCACATATGTTTCCGGTTTTCGACGTGCAATTATTGTCGTTAGAGTATACTTACAAATCTATCTAATAAGTTACATTTGTTAACAGTTCGGATTCAATTTCATAATACTACCTAGTTTTAATTAATGAACAAATTATAATATAGCAGAATCATAATGTATGTAAACTTTCGTGAACCATGATTACTATTACTATCGGGAACTGTTCACGCCGCGACTTCGCCATGCTCAGAGCTCATGAATAAGAACCCCTAATGATTTAGAAACAAGTCAGGCAAACTACGATAGTAATAACGTGAGTACAGCCGGATATTATATTTAACAGAATCATAATATCATTTCTCATAAATCAATGTGTCTACTTGACCTTATTAGATATATATATGTTAATTATAATTAATGTTTAATTACTAATGTATGTGAAGGATCAAAGATAAAGTAATGAAAACTAATACGCGTATAACACACAGGATCTTCAAACGATTCATTCTGCTGATGAAAGGCAACGAGTTCTTTGGTTCTAAATTACTTTTCCGCCATAAAATTTACAATGTTGAAGCTTCTACAAAAATGTAAGACCTTGATGTAGTCATTTGCATAAATTTCATGCTTATTTTCCTTAAATAAAAAATATACACAGACTCAAATCGTATGACAAAATTATCATGTACAGTAGAAAATATTGTATATAAATGGAATTATATATAATTATCCGGGTGTACTCACGTAAATATTATCGTAATTTGCCTGACTAGTTTCCAACCCATTCGGGGTCCTTATCTATGACCTCTGAGCATGGTGGAATCGCGGTGTGAACTGGCGTGAACACGCCACGGTATTTATATATAATTGTAATCATGTATTAAGAAAGTTTACGTACAAAAATTGTATAGTATCAAGTGATTTTTATTGTGTACTCACGTTATTTCACGCCATGATGACGCAATGTTTGAAGCTCATCAATACCCGCCAGCCTCAACAGGGTTCGAAACTAGTCGGGAAAATTAATGTTACAGCCGGATAATTATATATAATTGTAATCATGGATCACGAAAGTTTAAATACATAATTGGAAAATTGAGTTTTAATGTACTCATAATATGGTTAAGAAGACTTCATTGTAATAAGGTTTTTAGAGCGAAACGTGACGTTTATATTAAGAGCTCGTTTTCCAATTAAATCCCTTGAGGAACGGCAATTACGTTGGGTTACAAATTTTATAACACAATCAAAAGACTGCTACCGTTAAGCAATCTAATTACACTGTTTATATGTCTGTATTATAATGAATTATATCTTGTCACACAGGCTCGGAAACAGAAGGGGGGGTGAGTCAGGGGGCAAGGGGTGCTGTCTATTTCAAAGTGTTCTATTTTTAAATTATTATAATATTTTCTAGTTGTTATACTTATTTAAACGGTTTTTGTGGTAGATGTTTAATTTAAAAAGGGTGCCTCCCTCCCGATCAAAAGATTGCCTCCAACTTCCTGCTTAAATTCTGTTTACGTGTTTCTATATCGATATTACATCTTTGTTGAATTTGTTTCGTATCCTGTAAGGATCGCCCAAGGATCATAAGGATTCAGGAAGCAAATCCACCACTCAGATATAAAATATATTTATAGTCATATAATATATGTTTATTGCGGAGGTCCAAGTAATTGGGATAATAGATATTGCTAGCAGGGATAATGATTGATGATTTAATTATGATTTTTTTATTATAACTAATAATTAATACGATAATTCATCTATATTGCATATTTTATTTTCGCAAGTTGTTGGATGTATTTGGATTTGGAATTTTTTTGACTGGATGTTATTAGTATAAATCATATGTTTGTCTACTTCATGAAAGTATAAATATATAAAGTTTCTGACCGTAAGAACAGATTTCATAATGATATAACAGATAATATAAACCTTTATAACCTGTCCCGCGCATGTCATTTTATTTTTATCTTAATTTAAGGTTTTGATTGAATTCGATATATTTTACGGTCCCTTTGCTCGTAGACACGTCTTAGGAGGCACTTAAATGATATTACTGACACTGAACTACGTGAACATTATATTGATACAGGCCGACATATATTTTGGGGTTTTTATTTTTTCAATACTATTAATATAAGATATTGTATTGATATTTTTTTCACATTTAAACCTTATAAGTCTTTTTAGTTCCGAATTAAAATTTTTCTACTTTAATAATACCGAAGAATTATATTTTTCTTATACGAAGTGAATACACGGTAGTCTGACAATACAATTCTCCTCTTTTAGTTTCTTATTTGTTTTTATTATAAAAACTCCCGCACTAGAGAAATAATTTCAGTACTGCGGGGGTTTTATAAGTATAGTAATAACGGATATAATTAACATGCCGATTAGAAACAGCAATTTGTGGATCACACAAATAACTGGTCCGTGTGGATATCGAACCCACGATATCTTATTAGTACGGGGTTAATTGTAATTTATTTTAATTTTTCGCATTATTAAGCCATCGATACTTAGTACACTTAATTAATTTTTGATTAAAACGTCCCACGCTTCGTTTAAACTAAAATCAATGTATTATTAATTTAAAAACATTTAATTTGTATTGTTAGAAATATCTCAAATGCAAATTAATTTAACCAAAATGTTTAACTACTTATAAAATCAATAGTTCAAAATCATAAAAAACTTGATTATAATTTTATTTTCGTCTACAGAAGCTGAGAATATTGAATAAAAAAACACTTTTCTTTGATCTCAAAACATAAAAGAACCATTAGGTGTTATGGTTTTAAAGCAATGATTGACTATTAAGTAAATAATTCACGACAGCGGATTATCTTTGAGATAGATTGAAACCAAATATAAATAGAATTTCAATCCTTATCAAATATAATACTATTATCTATTGATTACTCGTAGTTTGTTATGAAATTAAATATTAAAATATAATAAGAACTGTACGCTTTATATCAATACATGTTTTATTGTAAATTTATGTCAAAATCTGAGTTACTATAATTCGGTTATGTTTATGAACTAAAATAAATATTAAATATAATAATATTCGATATTTATTATAATTGTGTAGTCATAAGTGGTATCAAAGCAGCTCTTAGCACTGGACCAGGTTCTGGTTTCCAAAGATATACCTCATTGGTGAAGGAAAATATTATGAAAATATTTAAATATAAAATTTATGAAAATAATACTTTTATTTTGCTTTTAAAAATTAAGGATAACGAATTAAGCAAATACTATTTCACCGATTTAAGTAAAATGTTGGTTTAGGGCTTAGGCCTTAGTAAAAAAATTTTTTCATGTCAATGCAATAAAAACGAATTAGAGTTTTAATTACGACAAAACTATTATATACAATAAATATGTAAATTAATAATTAATACTGGGTCTCAGTACTTATGTGATCACGGCTAACTTCTAGTTTAATATAAAACGAAACTAATGACGTAGTATTATGGGATTATAAAAGGTCAGCATCTCTTTAGCAATACTCAGCAGAATTGAGATTAAATATCCTGAAATACGCTGTATACAAACATTAAAGTTTAAGAATTGAGATTTTAGATTTAATAATTATAGAAAATTAGCTTATACTCATACATGAATAAAAATAAGTTATCTTCCTCCTTGAGTTTGGCTTCAACCCTAATATGTAACAAAGATTACTATTCCCAGGTGTTATAAATATCAAAACGATTTTATTATTACTTAAAAGATTTGTATTAAGAGATTAGACGGTTATGTGCCTACATAATATAATCTTTACGAGCTCTCAAGTACTTCGCAGCTTCAGTTTATTTTAACATAGGCGGCTTAAGTCATTAGTTTATTCTCTAGAGAAGCTAAGCTTAAAGGATTGTAGAAGGTTTATACGACGAATAACAACAGATTTATCTATTTTCAACTATGTCAGTGTTTACAGGAAATTTTATTGCCTAAACATATTTAAATTTCTCGTTAAACGTGTATACGTGTGTGTTTATTAAATAATGATTCAAAACATTTGTACCAATCAAAACATTTTACATTAAAAAGATTAAAAATTAAATCAAACAGATGGTTTTCGATTTATTATTGTAATAAGTAAGTATAGTTTTTCTATTAATAGGTGAGGTGATGGATCTGATGGCGCTGGTCGGTTCAGCTGTGAACTTCGTGTTGTATTGCAGCATGAGTCGACAGTTTCGTTCCACGTTCACGAGACTGGCGAGTAAAGTGTTGCCTCTGTCTGTAGAACGAGACAATGAACCTGTGACCACGACCACTACTGTGAAGGCGTAGCGATCGCGACACGCAGCTCACTCAGCTGTGGAGTTGTAAGATAGTGCAATATCAAAAGACTTCCGTTGAATATGTTATATGTTACACTTACAGTGAGTATAATGGTGCGAATGATTATAAATATCTTTATATTAACGGATCTTTTCCATCTAGAATATACTATTTAGTTCTGTACCTTTAAAGGTTTGGTTTCTTGGTTGCAAATTTTAAAATTGTATGCAGAAAATTAGATGTCAATACTTATTTCATTCTACATCTATATATTAGTATTTGCTTATATTTGATTTACCCATTGATTTTACTTATTATACAAATATTGGTGTCGCTTAACAAAATCAATTAGTATTATCAAATTTTTTTGCTAGTTAGAGTTATCTCTATCTTTATAATTATTTATAAAATATAATGTTGTCTCAAGTCATATAATATCCCACGACAAAAACAGAATCAACGAAATATATGATGAGTGATCTTCAGGAACATTATTTTAAAATAATTTGTTTGAACGAATTGTTAGTATTAATTAGTACATTTTAGAAGTAAGATTAATATTTGAAGTTTAAACATTTTAACCAGTTTATACTTGTATCGCAAAAAAGGGCTAATGTTCAAACACTTTTAAATTGGAATTTGGAAACGATGTGTTTAATAATTAAAAATTTAAAGGTGCTTGTTTTATAAATATAAAAAATAATTACATTATTTATTTAGGTTTGGGTGTGTGCGTGTGTGTATAGAAAGTAAATGTCTCTTTATTTATTATTACACAAGTAACAATGTTATATATTTTGTCCAAATAACAATATTTTTATTTAAGTACTTATAGTATGATTATTGAATGTTTATAGACTTATTGATCAATTCAGTCGATTATTATGAAGCTATTAATTAAGTTTTATTATACGCTATTAATTAAACGTCAGCTTTGACACATGAGTGTTTTGTTTGTTTCACTGAAGCAGGTTCTGAATATTTTTACAGATGAATTTTGAATATTGCCTAAGGATATTTCACTATATTTATAACAACATAATATAGTATAAATGACATTGCAATTAAAAAAAAAAATTATTTTAAAATATATATTTTTTTTTAATAAAAAAAGAAGATTGTGTAAGCTAAAGAATAACTGTCATTTGACTCGATTGGTTAAAATGGCGACCTGTATTTATTACTTTGTGCAACTTAGAAGTAAGTTATATCTGTCTAGAGTGAAAGTGACGTAATGTGTATGTTAATTGCTGCTGTGTGACGTCTTGAAGTAGTTTTCACAGACACTACACAAATAGTATAACTTGCAGGTTTGTGTGTACGTTCAGCTTTACTAAATCAATATATAAATAACTACTTTTACATATTAATAGTACGATATATGTAGTTTCAAATTCTGTAAATAATAAATGATAAGAAAATTATAGAAATATGAATATATGTATATATATAAAATAGGTTAGAAAAACTATTTCCACACTAGATGTCTTTTAAGAGCTATGTAAATAAAATAATTTCACTCTGACTTGGAGTTTTAGAGAATTAAAATACTTCAATTAATTAAAATTGTTGTATTTTAAGTTAATCGTCTACATAAAATAGTAATATGTGCAATTAAATAATACAAAAGCCTATATAGTATAGATATATTTTAATGTAAAATCATTGTCATAATATGTAATTGAATAAACGAAACTTGTTGATGTAAAGCATTATTTTGACATAAATATACATATTAAGATATTGTCTGACTTTCGTACGCTCATCATATACAAACTATTCAATCCATTGAAGAATATCCACCCATCGAATGCACAACGAACGCGGCCTGCGCAAATATAGTTGTGCTATACTTTACTAGATGGCGTTAGTGTATAAATTAGATCGCAACATTATTGTCATATTATTGACACGTTGTTAATGGTAAAGTTGCAAGTTTGTTGGAAAATCGTGTTTGCGTCTTTACGTCTTTCTTTGTTGTTACGAAACCTGAAACAATATGAAGGTACTACAACCAAAAAAATGTACCATCGTAATAAAAATTAAAGCATGAAATAAATAGGATATTTGATTGTATTAAGAGATGGGATAATCTAGATTATAGAATTGAGTCCTACTCGTGTTATTTCAGTATAAGTTATTGAATTAATTTAATGTATTGAGACTTAGCCTCCAAAAAGGAATACAATAAAAGTATAACCCTCTCAAATATTGGGATATAGCACAGAGGAACTTTTTGTACGTTAATATAAGTTTCTCTCTTACTTATCACCAAAATACTTTTTATATAGTCTCAATAACTTATATTATACTTCGATAACTACTTTGTAACTATGTTTTCGTCTGTCTTTCAAAAAGTTTAAATAAAAATCTAAATTCTAACCTATATTTATATGTTAGCTATTTTACTAATTTTGTAAGATATATATATATAGACGAAGTATAGTTAAAATGTATATTATCTATAAAATGAGACTTAATAGTGAAACGTCGTAGTTTGTACATGTACTGATATATGAGTTACCTGGTCAATATGTTGTATAGTCAGTATATTATAATAAAAGCAATGGTAATGAAGAAATATGAGAGTATGTGTTGTTTTATTTCTAGTCGATTTTCATCATATTTACAAAAAGCTTTATATTAACAAAATTGTAATGAGATTCTTATTGAGATACTTAACGGTATGTTATGTATAAAAAAATAACCTTTTATTAAGTACAGTAACGATTGAAAGTTATTCCATTTTATAAATCATTAATACGACCTCTCTCACAGCTCCTTATTCAATTATGCGACTCTATTAAGTTTTAAATATTTAATATTGTGTTAATATAGTGATTATAACAAAATCTTTGTATTTTTTTCTGTAGCTTTCAAACGACCGCTAAAAAGGTTTTGTATTTTTAAGTAAGAAGGTAGAGTATATTTTATCCATGAAAATAAACGTCGTAAATTCTATGTGATCAAAAATATCATGAAAAGTAAAACATGAAACCAGTATGTTTTAATACATTTAAAACTATTATTTTTTGTAATTTTTGAACAAGTTATTACTGTTTTTTTACAGATATTATTTAATTACATAATATATCGATAAAATAAACACAGTAAATAATGTACCTTTCGTTGCTTTGTTTGGTTTTCTTTTGTTAATTATATATTCGCTGAGATATAAGCAACATTTGGAAGATTTATTTTTTACTTTTAAAACCAACGACTATTGACTTTCTAATGCTACGTAACTTATGATAATGTCAATAAGCAATAACTACTTCTTTGAGATCTATTCTGTTTGATTCATTTCTTTGAAGTGAATCTGATTTAAGTGGGAAATGAATGAGACGTAACTTCTTGGTATTCCATAGACTTCTCGGGCGGGTGCCGGGTCTACTGAGCTGAAAGGAGAGGAGCTTAAATGCGTGGGAATTTTTTCCAAGGAGCCGCTTTACATCACTCAGTTACATTTATCTTCACGGTAAAAGCTCTTGTCTCTACTTAATCAAATTTTAAACGAACCCACTAATGAAAAATTTTAGAAATTAAGTTATAGTTTTAGGATGATCAAGATAACTAAGTAGATAATAGAATATTCGTTGTTATGTATCTCTCTACTACCTCCATAACGTACAAATAAAACATATTTTGTATAAATGCATTTGTGAACTGTTCGTTGATCTCATTGGTATACTGTATTGAAAACGTATATGGTATTTTTTATTGCTTTTCATATGTCCATCATGAAAATTCCATCCTTTTTAAAGATTGATTAAGTTGAAACTCATTGCTAATTCCGTTGCGTTTCTGTAGTAAGTTTTTCTCAGGTCTATAGTAATGATCTTTTTAAAATCTTATTTTGAATAATTATTAAAATTTTCGAGATTTGTGACGAGTGTTATAATAGCAGCTTTAAAGAACTCAACAGATTCTTTTATGGGTGTTATACTTTTCTCTCACATATCATGTTGAAAAATTTACGACCGCATCAGAGGTAGCTAACGGCCTCTCTCTTACGTAAGATCCATTGAACTCGAAGTCAGGTTATATATTGAATTAAGTACTGAGATTTCGGTCTTGAATGATTATTTCCGATTATAGCTGCAAATGGCAGTGATATTTTAAGTTACTTTGATATGTCGTAAATTGAAATTGTTTTACCCGGATTACTAGCCATCCAGAAGTCGCATGCTTTGTTAAAATAGTTTTCAAAAGTTGTCACCTGATTTGTCAGTAAGTTGTAGTTAATTGTAGGTAGTCGTATGTAGGATGACACATTTGAACAAATTAGCTTCAATCGAAAATTGAGAGTCGTGGTTATCCAAAAGTAAAAGAATAGGTTTTTTTAAATTAACTTTAATATTTTGCAGTACTTTAGTACATTGTAAAATTTTCTTCAATTGAAGAGTTATACGCAATTGTAATAGACCACACGTTTTGTTGACGAGTTATTGGCGATTAGGTGTTTTTCTCCTATTAATGGCCTCTCCATAGACCATGAAGACTTTTGAGTGGCTTTACTCTATCTTGCTTTGGAAGGAATTTAGGAAGGTTGGGATGCATTCAAATGTAGTTTTAATACTGCTGGGGATATACAATGAAGTAAGGTACGCCATTTTAAAGCTGGTACATAAAAGTCAGCTATCGTCCTTCATTTTCCGAATAAACTATTTGATATGGTGTATATTGTGTGTCTTCCTACTTTGTGCTACTCCTTACTACTACCACTACTACCATTTTTATGAGTACTTATAATAAATTGTTTATAGAATATTGAAGGCGTGACTCAGCATTTGCGTGACTTTTATCTTTTGGGATAGATGTTACTCTTTAATTTTATCTCAAAGCCGTTGTTATCTCAAAGCCGTTGGTCTCTAAAAATAGTTGAAGAGTTCTCCAAACAAGCTACCCTAAGACATAATTTCAATGTCAATTTTACTGTCAATGTAATGTCAATGTAATACTGTAATGTCAATGTTATGATGCTTACATGTGAATTTGACAAAGTGGATTAGTTATATTATAAACGAGGAAACGCCAATTTAGACGTATCCTTAGAAAAAAGTTTGTTTGATGTTACTAACTGGTTGATAGTCTATCTTTTACTGTTCATTTTTCTTTTGATTTTTTAATTATTTAAAAAGCTATCAATTGTTTTCTCTAGCAGTGGAAAGCGTTCTTTATTTTTTTAAATATTTACCAAACTACTTAATAATAATGTTTTCTAAGATTTACACGAGTACTACACATTTCAATAAAACTATTTTTCGGATATAATTCGTGTTTATTATTACATTTTTATATTTAACCCGACGTTTCGGATGCTTTGCAGCAAACGTGTTCGCGGTAAGACGAGATGATGGTGTCTGTCAGTCAGTCAGTTTATTTGTCACCTACCTCCAACGGTTCCTGAGTTTACGGGCATAGAGTTTAGCGTTTAGTTTAGCGTTTATAATTACATATTTAAATATAAAAATGTAATAATAAACGCGAGTTATATCCGAAAAATAGTTTTATTGAAATACTTAATAATATAACAGACAACAGTAATATTGAAGACATTTGTACCAAAATTATATGTATAGTTGACTTATATTAATTTACCGGCAAAACCAAAAGCATCTGCACATTTTTTATTGGTCTTGTTCCTTGTTTATAATTAATATATAAATAATTTTTTATATATGTTTATAAAGAACTCCATATTTTTCATAAAAATTAAGGCTAACATAATTATAAATTCAAGTACATTTTAAATACAGGATTATGTTTGAATTAACCTTGTTTTATTTTTAAACATCATTCCATAAATTGAGTTATTTTTTGCGCCGCTTTTTTCCTCCTAATCCAGGATAAGCCGGCCTTTCGAACAGTCAGTTTTTGTGAATTTCATTATATTGTAATCAGTAAACAGAAGCTTTACCAACATCTTATGAGTTATTGTTTTGTTAAGTAATATTTAATGAGTCTGACCTGAATAACAATAATATGCTTTTTTATGTAAAAAAAAAACAGATTTAAACAATAGTTAATATTCTGATCTTTATAATTATAGTTATTATTTAATTATTTCTTTATGCACAAAGTGAAATGGCGGACTTAATGCCACAGGCATTCTCTACCAGTCAACCAAGGGTAATGCAGAGATAAAAAGAAGAAGGTGCATCTTAAAGAAAACCAGAAAAGAAAAAGATGAAATAACAAATTTATATAATAGAACTACAAAAGTAAATGATATAATGGTAATGAGTAATAATAATAATAATAATAATAATAATAATAATTAATATTATAATAAATAGACAATAATAGATACATATAAAATAAATATATATATATTTATTTGAATAAATATAATATACATATAAACATATATTATATATATTGATTATCGTTGAGACGAATCCACTATCTCTTTAAACAATAGTTCCCTAACTTTCATTCTGAACACATAACGACTGCTAGATTTTCTGATATCTAAAGGGAGCGCATTCCATTAAAAAAAGTATGGGCTGAACGAAAAAAGAAGAACCAAGAAATCCAGAAGAATGAGGTGGACATGAAAGTAAGAGGTTGTTAGTTGATCGAAGGTTTTTAGAATGAGTGTTACAAAAGAATTGGAAAAAGGCGTTGAGGGAGAGTTAAGAATAGTAAAGAGAGTAGTGAGTATACGTAAGTTTCGTCGCTGACAAATAGGGAGCCATTTACATACATATGTCCACATCTGATCTACATCAGATGTGAGCAAAAAGGATTATTTGAAATATGTCGTTCCAGCATTCCCTTTTTTGAAAAAAAGTGATATAATTCCTCAGCATGCTTGAAAATATCTTTATACGGAATGTATTAAGATATATTTTTGAGGTCAAATGAACTATTTTTTTTTTTTTTCCGTTGGAAAAACCCGTTACGGGTACCCCGTCGGCCCATGGGGGTGACGGCCGGGGGGTGATGTGGGACTACCCGGCAGCATAGAGGATGCTGCCATTTTTAAGGCTACCCACTAAAAAACCAACGGTTGCCCTCTGCGCCGTAATGGGACGTCACGGGATCGCGTTAGCACACACCGTGACGCCCCGGCGAGACCCCCCAAATGAGGGTGCCCCGAGCAACGTAGAGCACCCTCTCATCGTAGGCCTATGTTAGGTAAGGGGAAGAACTATTTACTTCAAGTAAGTTAGATATAATTTATTTATTGTATAATAAAATATAATATAATATTAATTAAATTTTTATCTATAATATAGCACGGGGATATCATTTACTATTCAGTTTATATTGAGATACAATATATATCTATGGTATCATCATCTATGGGGTACATTTAATAATTTGTTTTAACACGGATTGTTTCGACCCTTGACGTCAATATATTGAGTTTCTTATATGTTGTTAGCCGGGAACATATGTCCATTCTCATCCCTGAAAGCCCTCGAGTCATATTCTTTTATATTTTTATTGAGATCATATAAATATGTAGACATTTGTGATACTGAGAGACAGTTAAAAAATACAATCGGCGAATATATTTTCATGTCCATTCTGACAATAACGTTAGACAAGAAGACATTTTAGTTAAAAAAACTTAAATGAATTTTGTTGTATAAAAGTAAAGAGTTATTTTATTTTATAAATAAAATAAACCAGTGGACGGTAAGATCGTGAAAATATTGTTTTGTTATCAGTATGATAGAATGAGTATAAAACAATAATTATAATAGGAGAATAAAGTTGATCGTGTTACTTATTTGTGAGACAAGAACAAATGATATATAAATTTATTTGACTCAGGAATAATGACAAAATATTTTTTTTTAATAAAATCCAATTAATTTTGTAACATAAGATTGTTTGTGATAAAAGTGATATAATTTTTTGAAATTTTAATAAATATATTAATATATATATATATACATATATATTCTATTTCATTAAACAAAACTCCAGGTACACGTGTGTAGTTGGTATCGTACATCGTATTTACACGAGTGAATTAACATCTCTGGGTGGGTGTCGAAAAACATATTTGGTTTAGGGATAAAATAAAGAATGTTCAGATAATCGTGGTTAAGTGTGAAATTAAGACACTGATTGAAAAGTGTGATAAGTTTGCTCTTGTTGAAAACAGTATATAAATTATTTTGTAAAATAATACTGAATCGTTTTTGTTAAATAATTATATTAATAAATGTTTCTAGTATAAAGTTGTAAGGTTTATGTCAAACTGTTTATTAGTAATGAATCGCTGGTATGCTTTTATATGGTACATTTGCAATGTCATAAAATATAATGTTTTATTAGAATTAAGATATTTCTTATATTCCCACATAGTATGTACGTGCTTAATATACATTTATTATATTTCTATGAATCGTGGGATCGCTAATGTAAATGTAATAATCAGATATCTGAGACCCGTGTCTATTCAATTTGTTTTTCTGTAACTCTTTTAGGAAGGGGCGCGTAGCTTGTAAGTTAGTAATAATTAATTATAATTAAATTATAAGTTCATAATTCATATTATTTTGCATTTTTCGGTTGTGACCAACCTAATTTGACTCATCAGTGGGGATTCGTAAAGAAAAAGGGTGATAATTGATAAATACGTTGTATTTTAGCAGTCTTACAAATTTAGGTAATTTAAAAAATATAATATTATACGAATTTCATTGAAAATAACATATTGATAGCATCGCCCAAACCGGGAAACGCATCGTAGGCAGGCTCCACCCGAGATGGACTCATTTAATGTAAATATATTTAACAAATATATTCCATATTTGACGGAAATGTAAACAAAAAGTGATTTAACTTTCATATTTAATTCATGAAACCCCAAAGATAAATTTATTTTATGTTTAAATACAGATTTACTGTCCCTCATACATATGAAAAATAAATGGGAAAATTAAAAAGCCATAGTTTTTTCTACTTGTTTTATATATAAATTACATTTGTATTTAACCTACGTGCCTGATTTTAAACATCACTGTATTCGAAGATGTGGTACGCTTCCTAGAAGTTACCTATTTACTATAGATTAGCAGACCCCTAGATTGTAATTGTCCAGAAACACGTATAGAAGTTTAAGAGTTCTAAAGGTTTGGTGGTCTGAAAGTAGCGGTAAAACATTATTTATGATATTTTGGAACTTTTATCGTGAATCGGTGTCTTTGGTGATAGAAGGTAAATGAGGGAAACCATTTGTGCAATTCTATTGCACACTGAGGTAGTTACAAGCCCAGCGACTATCTCCTATTGGATAAACCAAAGATCCTCGTTTGTAAAGACAGATATATTTCAAGAATGATTCGCGAGGCTATTGAAATTAAAAAACATCCTAATTTTAATAGAGCAGATGGTTGGAATCTCTCAAACACCATATCTATCTATCATAAAAAGTATTAAATCCCATGTCTCTGAACAGACTGCCAGACCCATAGACACAGTTAGTGCGTTTTGTGTGCATCCTGAACTCTATACCCGTAAATTCAGGAACCGTTGGAGGGAGGTGATAAATGAACTGACGGACTGACAGACACCAACATCTCGTTTGCTGCAAAGCATTCGTAACGTCGGGCTTAAATTAAAAAAAATATAATAAACGCGAGTTATATCCCTAAAATAATTTTATTGAAACGTGTAGTACTCGTGTAAATCTTATAAAACATTATAAATATTTTTATATTCATAAAAAAATATAATATAAATATTATTTCTAGAGCCGTTTCCCCAGTTACCTTTTCTACCGTGGCCTGCACGGTCAACTTGGCCTCCGAAGCACTTACGAACTCCATGGCCACCACAACTTTCGAATTCGAATACAGGAAGTTTTTCGTCGAACGGCACCATGTCTGAGCCCTAAGATTGCAAATTAAAAATAATTTTAGCAATATGAAAATAGATTTTTTTAAAATGTTTATTTACAAAGAATGTATTTACGGTACCGTTATTACATACAGGTAATCTTCTACATTCTTTTGTCCCTGGATTATTTCAGCGAACATGGTGGCATAGTTCTCGAGTCAGGCGTCTGTTTGCCTTTGCCGTTGTATATGTTGTTGTTTTCGTTGTTTTTACTGCCGAAGACGAGACGAGAAGTACAACTTTATACAACGTTAACCTTTTTGTTTTGTAGCTCATTTATAAGAAATAAAACACCAGTTCACAAAAGAAACTAACAATGTGACTTACAAATTACATTCATTAAATATATTTCCACAAAATTAAGTTTTTTAATAAAACTATTTTACGGATAAAACTCGCGTTTATTATTACATTTTTAAATTTAACCCGACGTTTCGAATGCTTTGCAGCATACGTTTTCGCGGTAAGACGAGATGATGGTGAAATAATACCGAAACCGAAACGTCGGGTTAAATATAAAAATGTAATAATAAACGCGAGTTTTATCCGTAAAATAGTTTTATTGAAATGTGTAGTACTCGTGTAAATCTTAGAAAACATTAAGTTTTTTAATTTGAATATTTACTAAATTTAGAAATAATGAATAAAAATTTATTTCAATTATATAGAAGTTTTATATTTTGTAAAGAAAAAAGTAACGAAACTCTTTCAAAGTTAAATGGACAATCTATTAGCTTCAAAAATCTCAGTATATAAAATTACGAAATTCTGCTCAGAATTTAAATTCGTTAATATTATTATGATCAGCTCTAGATTATAGATGAAAATAACTTCTTAAGAATCATGACACGACCCCACAACCTTTTAGATTTTAATAATTTTAAATAGAAACATTTACTTCGCACGCGGAATTTTAGATTTTCATGTAATAGCTTTGTTACTGGGTCTGAGGCTCTTAAGAATGAGGGAGAAGAAAGAGGCTAGAGCAAAATAAAAACCAATATAATAAAACATAACAAAATGACATGTTGAATTATTTAAAAATTCTCACAGTATTCGTAACGCGACTTGGGACTTGATAGACTGAACATCTTTTGAAATGACTACTACCGAGTAACAGGATCATTTTAATTTCATTCTTTGCTTTTCATCTTAGTAAAAACTGTTATATAAAGGATATTAGTCAATGTTATATTTTTTATTACTAATTAATTTTGATTTATTTTTGAACTATTTGTAAACAGCTTGGTTTTAGATTTATTTTTTATTTAAAAACAAAAATTATTTATTTTTGAGTTTAGACTAAAAGCTAAGTGTAGTTTAGAGTTGTGTTTGTATTGAAATAAATATATTTAATAAATAGGTCACTTTGTAAATATAAATTTTTATTTTATTTATTTATTTATTATTTATTTATTTAATTTAAAAAGTTATTTAATTTTCTTTGAGTTTTCTAAATTATTTATGTTGTATTATATAAATTAGGTCATTGTACTCGTATATCACATAATAGTAAACGTAAAGGATTGTGTACAAAATAATATTTAATGATGAAGTGGCCAGTTGCAAGATGTATGTCTCGTAAAACAAATATAAGGTACGTGATGTTGTTTGTAAAGAATAAGGCGAAAACACGTATTGTTGTCCTAAATATATTTAGTCAGAAGTTAAAGTAATGAAGTACTAGCTATACGTGTTTTATTTAAGAACTCTAGCTATAGTGACCTTTTAAGTAACATAAGATCATTAAAGGGGAATGAATGTTTAAATGAAAAAAAAAACATGAGGAGAAAACAATTCATACAATAAAAAATAGATTAAATATGTTTATTGCTTGAATGACTTTTTTATAACAGCTTTAATTATCAGTTATGAAAGAAAAATCTATTCAGTTAAGCACTGTTTTTAAGTTCTTTTAAGAACTAAATGTCAATAAAGTTTTACAAATCTAGGCTAACATACTGTGTAATAAAAGATTTTATCAGTTTACTTAGTCTTCAAGAAATATGTTCCAAAGATATTTAACTTTGGATTGACTATTTCAAATCATTAGTCAGACATATCTCGACTCAATTTTTAATTCTGTATAGCACGTGCTATTATTAATATTATTATATTTAAATAAAATTTTAATCGTCTGTATTTTTTAAAGACACTTAAGCAGTCCCGTCTTCCTATGAACCCGACTGCAGAAGCGTAAGAGACGACAGATCAAAATAAAAGGAAAGAAAAAATATAGATTATCCTCACTCAAATATAAAGTTTTTCTCCACTACTACTTTATTCAACAAAGATACCACCTCCTTTGTAGTGCTAAAGAAATGAGTTCGTACTCAATCTCAAGTATTTTTATAATAACTTCGTTTCTTAGTATGAAAGCTCAACGCGGCCCGGATCACAATGTCGACGTACTTCAGATGTTTCCACTTATCATTTACAATATGAGAACGGTCAAATATTCTTCGATGTTTGCATTCTTATTAATATATGGTTTTTTTGTACACATAATATTAACTTTGGAAAACTGTAATCTTATAAAATCAAACGATGAAATCATTCATGGAAATTGTAGCCACGAGATGCTAGATGATGGATTTTTTAATAAATCAGTATATAATATTTAAAAAAGTTTATAATTCACGTTATGAATTCTATTCAAATAAAGAGAAGAAGACGAAAACTTCTTTTTAGAAGTTTTTAAGCTTTTACTTAAAATAATCATTTGAAATTATATGTTATATACAAAGTTATTATTTATAAAATGTGAAGTACAAATAAGAAATAGAAGTATTTGTAATTCAAATTTTGTTTATATTTCTAAGAAGCAGATGTGCGCAAGAAATGTCGTTTTTGAATTTTCGGGAGGTTTACCGAACGATATTGGGCTGAAAGGAGAGAGGCACAAAACATTGCGTGGGAATGCGACCCAGTGTCACCCACCTTAGTTGTGTAGCTGTTCTCTTTAGTCAGCCTCGTCCGGTGATCCGTTCCGTAGGAGGAGAATGGGTAGAAGGAGGCAGGAATACGCCCGTCGCTTCCTTCCCCAGTTGTAGTGCCTGGTGAGGGGGGAGGGTGACCCGTCTTACCTAACATAGGCCTACGATGGGAGGGTGCTCTACGTTGCTCGGGGCACCCTCATTCGGGGGGTCTCACCGGGGAGTCACGGTGTGTGCTAAAGCGATCCCGTGACGTCCCATTAAGGTGCAGAGGGCAACCGTTGGTTTTTTAGTGGGTAGCCTTAAAAATGGCAGCATCCTCTATGCTGCCGGGTAGGCTCACATCACTCCCCGGCCGTCACCTCCCTGGGCCGACGGGGTACCCGTAACGGGTTTTTCCAAAGCAAAAAAAAAAATAATAAAGCTGTTCTCTTTACTTAATAACATTTCAAACTAATGAAGCCTTTGAAACATTTTAAAGTAATAAGTGATAGTTTTAGGAAGATCAAGATAATTACGTTGGCTTTTTTGACAGCTTCTCAAATCAACAAATTATACTTTTATCATTTTAATTTACGGTGGCTTTGATTCATAGAGATGAGTGAATAATGATGATGAATTTATGATTGTGAAGTCATTATTAGATAATGTATAAAGCTTGTGTAATTTTATTTTTATTTTAGAAGTTTAACAATAATAACTTTAGGTACAGTCGGAAGGTCGAAAGAAAATAAAAACAACTTTAATCTAATTTTAATCTTTCATCGGATATATTTCGGAGAGTGAAAAACAGAGCTACACAACTAGATACACCCAGCTTCTTTCAGTCACTGAACGACGAGAAGATCAAACAAGGGGCACCAATTTACGTTTGAGGTTCCAAAGTAATAGTTTTAATAAAAAAGTTTTAATAAAAATAATCTTTTACATAACAAACAATTTGGTTTCACTCCTGGATGCTCAACAACAGATGCTGGTTTTGAGTTACTAGAGAACATTTTTGAAGCCTGGGAAAAATCATAAGATGCGCTTGGCATTTTCTGTGATTTATCAAAGGCATTCGACTGCGTACAGCATGAAACTCTAATTAGTAAATTAAAGCATTATGGAATTAGAAAAAAGGCTCTTGATTTGATTAGTTCATATCTTAATGAAGGAATTCAGAAAGTAGACGTAAATGGAAAGCGCTCCCCTGGTTCATTAGCCAAAACGGGCGTACCACAAGGCTCTATATTAGGGCCTTTTTTGTTCCTTATTTACATAAATGACTTGCCTTACTGTGTGAGGGACAAACATGGGATAGTATTGTTTGCTGATGATACCTCTCTTATTTTAAAAATTAACAGACAGCAATCAGTAAACAATGCTCTCTCAGATGTTGTACAATGGTTTAATGCTAATAATCTGTTGCTCAATAAGAAAAAGACTAAATATATTAAATTTACTTTACCTAACGTCAAAAAAGTCGAAACCAATGTACAATTAAATAATGAGGAATTGGACTTAGTTAATTCTACGGTTTTTTTTTGTCATTACCTTAGATTCGAAATTGCAATGGGGTCCTCACATACGTGATTTGTCGACCAGACTTAGTTCTGCAGAATACGCGGTCCAAAGCATCGCCGGTTGACCAACGTTGAAACGGCTAGATTAGTTTATTTTAGTTACTTTCACAGTATAATGTCATACGGCATACTATTATGGGGTAATGCATCAGATATTGATACTATATTTGTACTGCAGAAGAGGGCTGTTCGAGCAATCTACAACATGGGCTCAAGAGAATCGTTAAGAAATAAATTTAAGGAAAATTATGATTGTATATAATCAATATATTTATGAAAATTTAATTTATGTACATAAAAATATTAGCTGATATTGGCTGATATTGGGGTGATCCGGACCAGAGTTTTTTTTTTTTATGGTATAGGAGGGCAAACGAGCGTGCGGGTCACAGGTCAAATGTGATCACCGCCGCCCATGAACTCTTGCAACATCCGAAGATGCATAAGAGCGTTGCCGGCCTTGGCATGAGAACAGTATCCCATATGTGGCCGGACCTGCGCCTTATAGAGCGCAAGTCTTTGGCCAGCATTGAAATACTGCCTCGCTCTATTGATCACACCCAATTTCATCGAGGCTAACTTGGCCTTGCTCTCCAAATGACTACGAAACCGACAGTCACTAGAAATGTCGAGTCCAAGTATTCTGATACTTGGCGAGGCGGTGAGGGGTATGCTCTCGAAGAGTGGCGATACGACAAATGGGGTTTTCTTGGTGGTAAACGCGGTAACCTGTGTCTTTTGGGGTACACCAACGTTCACCTGCTTGGGGTGCGAGCAAAAACCGCCGAGAACGACCTGTATGCTCTGCCCAGTGAGGAAGCTGGTGATCCGCTTGCATAAACTCTCAGGAAGCCCATAGGAAGGAAGCTTCAAAAGAAGCCCCTTGTGCCATACACGATCGAAGGGTTTCGCCATATCCAGACTAACTGCCAGACCCTCTCCCTTGCTTTAAATAACCGCAGCCCAACGGTGTGTGAGATATAACAGAAGATCACCAGCCGATCGACCATGGCGGAAGCCATATTGCCGGTCATTGATCAACTGGTGATCCTCGAGGTACGCCAGGAGCTGATGGTTTATGATATTCTCCATTATTTTGGAGAGAAGAGAGGTGATGGCGATAGGTCTGTAGTTAGCCGGATCCGAGATATCACCTTTTTTAGGGGTCTGATGGACAAAGGCACACTTCCACGAGACCGGGACTACGCCTTTGAGATAGGAGTGCCGAAATAAATGCGTTAGCACTGAAGTTAACTCAGGGGCATACGTTCGTAGCACCAATGGGAAAATACCATTCGGCCCGCTCGACTTATGAACATCCAAGGAAAGTAGAGAACGACGAATGGTGTTTTGCTGGAAAATTATTTTCGGCATTGAATACTGACACCGCTGGATGGTAGGCGGTGTTTTCCCTTGGTCGTTCAAGGTCGAGTTGCAAAAAGAGTGCCCGAAGAGATCGGCTTTCTCTTTTGCCGTATGGGCCAGAGAATCATTCCGCGTGTGCAATGGCGGTAGGGACGGGTGGCAAAAATTACCCAGAGTGGCTTTAGAAAGCGCCCAGAACTTACGCGTGCCTGGTATGTACCTTGCCAACTGATCCCCAATTTTGACGACATGCTTGAACTTTGCTCTAGCGATTTGCCATTTGAAGAATCTGGAGGCACGATTATATTTCCTCTTCAGAACTCTAGAGTTGGGATCCCTTGTAACTAACGCTTTAGCCCAGGCCTGGTACGCCAGCTGTTTGCCGGCTGCTGCAGCCCTGACAGACGCATCAAACCAAGGCCGCGATCTGCCACAGAGCTTGGTACGAATAATTCCATGCCCTGTAGGATCACATCAGCTACAGCCGCAGCGCAGTCACTGGCATCACTGGAAGGGAAGCAAATCGGCCCCCATGGGTAGGATGCAAAGAAAGACCGCATTCCATCCCAATCTGCAGACTTGTAGTGCCAAACGCGACGGGTAGCAGGTGTTGTGCGAGCCGGAAGTTGAAGTGGCACTACATTCCGTACCAGGCAATAATCGGAGGTCCCAAGGGGGGCCTCAACTATAACCTGGTACTTTCCGGGATGTGTAGTCAGAAGAAGATCCAACAAAGAGGGCATGTGGCTATTCACGTCTGGTAGACGGGTGTGCGTCTGAACCATCTGGGACAAACCATTTGCCAGAGCAAAGTTAAACACAGATCTCCCCGCGTAGTCAGTGGAACGCGACCCTAGCCACTCGGCATTGTGCGCGTTGAAGTCCCCGAGGACTATGACTTCAGCTGAGGGAGTCTGAGAAAGTAGTTCATCAATCTTCGCCTGAACATGGCCCAAGAGAGGACTGTGGGACCTGTAGAGGCACGCGTAGACTCTGACATGATCGTCCATGTCCACGCGCAGCCAAAGTAAAAACAGATCCCGACCTTCAAAAATCTGGAGGCGACGGTAGTAGATATCCTCCCTCACGAACACAGATACCCCGGAATGGGGTACAAAATGATGTTCAAGTTTATACCCGGGGTATGAAAGGTACGCTGTGTCGCTAAGTTGAGATATCTGAGTCTCCGTCAAAAACAACAAGGCCGGCTGCGCCGTCTCAAGGTGGTAGTGGACGGCGTTTAGGTTAGAGTGAAGTCCCCGGATGTTGCAAAAATCCCCATTTAAAGTTGAGCGGGGTGCCGCTCTGTTTCTTCGTCGTTTGACCTCTGAAAACACAAAATGCGATACTTACGATACTAACTCAATCATAAACAAATTTTTTGTAAAAACTTACAGAAATGAAATAATCAGAAAATAGAGATATATAAACATTCTGCATGCTTATTTAACATACGTTTCCTATTAATTAAAAAAAGTCGTAACTGCAAAAGGTTTAGGAATATCTTAATAGACGTCAGAAGCCGTTAATAATAGAATTTCAGTAAGTGTAATAATATACGCTCCTAAAATGTATGTTTTTAGAAAATATTTTTTTTTAATGATCAGGATTCTTAAATGAGTCACATTTTTTATTTACTGTGTTTTACACGGCTATATAATAAATATTGAGTTTGCTGTGCGTGTTATTTGCAAGTTATCCAGATTACTATTATATTAAATTGAAACAAAAAACTGCACAGTTAGCTGCATCATTTGTATAGATTCATAATTAATTTCAGTTAGGAGGAATCTTTTTCTGGGTAAATAAAAAGAGAGACCGTTGATAAAGACGTTGTCTTTTATCTGAATTTTATAAACTTAGCCAAGACAAATATAAACAAATATAAACATATTCATTAAATTACATTGTAAATAACACTTTTAGTATCGATTATATAATCAGAATTATATATTTTAATTATCTTAGCTATATTGTAGCGGTTTGCCTATCTGTCTGTAGCTATCATTTCTCAACAAAAATAATTATTACTGTCCATATCTAAATTTAAATAAATAATAATATTGAAGACTTGAAGCCTAAACAAAGCTTCTGTTTTCATATAACCGCATTAAATTATATAAAAATCTATCGAATTAGTATACGTGTTATACAAGAACAGACTGATTGATAAAAATTACAATAACTGTATCTTGGTTGTGTACCAGAAGGCTTAATTCTACACCACTCTTATTTTAATGTTTAATGTACTAATGTACTTTTATGTAATATATGTATAGAACACATAAATTCCTTTCATTAAGCTTGAAGTTATTTTAAATACATTCTAAAAATTTTTGTGTACAATTATAATAAAAAAAATTTGAATGTTCAGAATTTTGGAAAAAAGAAAAGTAAATAAGAAATCACAATGACAGTGAAATATTATTTGCTCGTATAATATATATTTGACATGTACATTTCCTATTTTCCGGCAATAGGAACAATAAGTGAGTGAGTGAACAATGAGAGTGATTTAACTTTTCATATTTAAATCATGAAAGCTCAAACATGAATTTATGTTATGTTTAAATAAAGATTAAACTTCCCTCACTCACATGAAAAATAAAAATGAAATGTAAAAGCCTTAATTTTTTTACTCTTTATTGTTTTTGTATGCAAATTAGTTTTTTGTTTGACTCCAACGTGAATGTTGTTCAACTCATCAATCAATGTAGTCGCACGCTTTCCAGAAGATTCCTATTTACGAGATTCCAGGAATCCTAAATTGAAATTGCCCCGAAAAATAGACTCAAGTTAAAGAGTTTCAAACCTTTAATGTCCTTACAATGAATGTAGAAGCAAAAAATTTTGTAGGACACCTTAAATCTTAAATCCACCTTAAATCGGCGTCTTCGACCCGAACTTCCCGTTGTTGGATGATAGAAAAGAGACAACTGAATTATCAAGATAGTCAAAATTAAGTTATTCCTTTGCACGCTATGCGACATGTATCCGATAAAAGACTGACAGATTGGCCCCCTTGCGGCGATGTTCCAAAATATGCAGTTTTGCCTTAACAACGGTTGCTTGTATTATTTATAATTATCCTGAGTACTTTTTAACTAAGAAACTGTGAAACTAAAAAAAATTTAAATATAAAATAAAGGTGGTTTCCCCTATAATTATTTTAGCTCGTTTATCAATAGACTCCTATATCTTTAGTTTGTATTTAGCTGATTCAACCAAAAGATGCGAGCAGCGCTTCACACACAACTGTACTTGTATTTTATACATAGGGAGCAACTGTTTGGGCTTCGTGTACGGACGCACCTTTTAAAAAATTACAAGCTTTTTGATAGCTAACTGAGCTTTGGACAAAAAAGGAGTTAAAATGCTAACAAAGAAGTAAAACTTTTTTTTATGGATTTAACTCGCGTATAATTTTGGTTACATTTTAATTTTAACTCGACGTTTCGAACACTTTGCAGCAATCGTGTTTTTGTCACTTATATTTAAGTCTCATTTATATCTCGTCTACCCGTGAACACGATTGCTGCAAAGCATTCGTAAATTTTTATAATAGTAAATGTAACCGATTGTGTACAAAATAATATTAAATGATGAAGTGGCCCGTTGCAAGATGTATGTCTCGTAAAACAAATATACGGTCGGAGGGAGAGCAAAAGTTCCTGCACGTGATGTTGTTTCTAAAAGATAAGGCGCAAACACGTATTGTTGGCCTAAATATATTTAGTTAGAAGTCAAACTAGTGAGGTACTAGGTATATATGTATCATTTAAGAACTCTAGCTATAGCGACCTTTTAAGTAACATAAGATCATAAAAGGAGAATGAATGTTTAAATTTAAAAAAGTTGTGAGAAATGGTTATGAAGTTTCATATGGTCTGCTTATAATAAAATTCCTTTAAATATTAAATATGTTAATTGCTCATGTCTAAGAAGACTTTTAATCATCAGATATGAAATAATAGAGAAGAAAAATGAATTCAGTGTTTAAATAACTAAATGTCATATATTATGGTTATAATAATTACATTATGATATAAAGAAAACACAGTTTTAGTTTCTTAACTGTTATTTACTTCCTGATTAAGGAACTTATTGCAATCACTCAAATTTTTTAGTATTTTTTTTTGTAATATCCTTACGTTTTGAGGTATCGCTTCATATTAACTAGAACTAAAAACAGAGCTTAATACAAATTATTTAAACACTTATATTAAAATAAAGTTTGTTGATTTGTTAATCTAGCAAAACTTATCTAACTTTTTTCTTTTTTTTTTTTACATAAAAAATATTATGCATTTAAAATATCTTCCAAATATTTCATTCCTATACACTATGCAGTTTTAGTAACTTCTGTCAGTGTTTTACAAATCTTGAATGACTTACTGTTGAATAAAAGATTTTACCAGTTAACGCTGTCTTTAAAAAAACTACTTTAATGGATTTGACTATCGTGTGTATTATTTGAAAATGAGCTGGCCCGTTTTGTTGTAAACGCGGTAGCTTCGAAAGCGTTCGAGACCACGGACCAAAATAAAATAATAGAAAAGATAAAATATTCTCACCCCAATATTTATATAGAAAGTTGTTTTTCATCACTGATGCGTTTTATTGAATAAGAATACTTCGTTTGTAGTGTTAAAGAAATGAATTGATACTCAAGTATTATTATAACTAGGTCCACACAAGCGTGGTAAGCCTCGCGACGCAGTCGAGCGCATCAATGTCAAGAGATAAATATTGATATTTATTTATGGATAAAAATTATGGTTTGATGTCAATACTTGTTTTGAGCAAATTTATAAATGCAAATAATATTAATCGAAAAGGTTAGAGAGAAATGGGAGAAAAAGCGAAAAAAACGGTTAAAAAAAATCGAACGGAGTAGTTTACGGGTTGACGTCTCACACACGCCTGAGGTGAAAACTCGTGAGACGCCTCTGAAGTAGTAGTAAACAAAAACGTTCTATATGTCAACTATATGGGATACATTTTATCAATTATCTTAAAAACAACAATTATGATTCGGTTGATTTTCAATCCAGACCGAGTTTTGTTCATTATGCGCATGTGTGCAAAATTTCGTGCGTGTAGCTCGTAAATTGAAGGAGGCGTAGGGTAACAAAGAGTTGAAAATTTGAGTAGTAAATAGCTTCGCTTCGCTCAGCTCAACAATATTCTTTACTATGACAGCTCATCGCGTGTCCGGGTCACAATTCCGTCATACCTCAGATGTTTCCACTTATGATTTACAATAAAATATTGAAATTATATAATATTTTTCAATATTTAAATTCCTATTGTTACGTCGTTCTTCGTACATATAATATGAACTTTGGAATACTAAAGTGTTATAAAATTAATATACAAATTTATTTATATATCTCTGTAGAGAACAAGAAAAAACCTCAAGAAGTTTAAAATAATTATTTGAAAATTATATGTTTCATACAACATTATTATAATATTTTTGGCATTCGAAAACGTAAAAGTAAGAAATAGTAGTGTTTGTAATTCACATTTTTTTAATATATGATGTGTGCAAGAAATGTCATCATTCGCATTATATATCCTTTCAGCATTTACAGCCCTCTCCGATTCATCATTCTTTCCTAAAAGTGATTCAGCTTTTTGAGATAGGTTCAAAATGTTTTTATAAACTTATATATTTTAAAAAATTATATTAAGTTATGTAAGTGTAATGTTATATATAAATCATACCATTATATTATTCATTAATGAAATATAACGTGAGTAAGGTGGATAAGGGTCCATTTAATATTTTATGACAGCTGTTGTAATTTGCTATAATACATCTCGGTTAAACTCGACCCTTGACGTCCAAATATTAATTTATATATTGTTTGGAATACACACTACATACATAACTACAATTCAATTTACCATTCACATTCATGAAAGACCCTCGAGTCATTTTCTTTTATATTTTTATAGGTATTATAATAAAAGGATAAATAACCTATTGATATTAAGAGACAGTAACGTATATTATATGAAACAAGTGAGACCTACGTGAATGTGTTTTGTTATATAAATTAAATTTTTGTTTCAGTATGTTAAAATCACCCATGATTTAATTATCATTATAGGACAATAAAGTTTAACTTGTTTAGATATATATGAAAATAATTTATATTACTAATATAAAGAGGAAAAGTTAGTTTGTTTAATCGCGCTAATCTTAACTGCCCAGTGGATCTCAAAAAATATTTTTGATTATAATAGGCAGGTTCCTGAAGAGGCCGCAGGCTATTTAGTATAACGACATTACTCTTAGTTATCTCATTAGCAAATATAATATATTTTAGTCCTCAGTGAAACCGTGAGTATCGGCTTAATGAAAATAGAATAATTTTCAAATGAAAGATTGTTTATGATAAAAGTAATATTTCTTTTTTGACTTTTATATATTAAACCAGAAAGTTTCATGTTTTGTGTTTGTTGCGTAATCTACTCCATTTCATTAATTAATTTCGATTACCAGGTACACGGGTGTGGGTAGAATCATGTAAATTGATTGCCCTGGGTGGGCGTCAAAGAAAATTTTGTTATTATATTATCTTGATTGCTTAAAATAAAAAATTTTTTCACTGTTACATAATAGAGAATTCTTTGATGATGGTAAACCATTCGAAAGTTATACTTAATGTCCTAATTTATAGACAAATGAACAATATTAGACGGATACTATTTATTTGAAATAGATTTAGTGGAAAGATCTAAAATATTTTGTTTTATTTGACAGATTTATAGAGAATGGACCTGCATTTACTCAGTAAACACTTTTCGATCAACATTTTGGGATCAATTTCAAAGTACGAGTGTGTAAGTTTGTTTGCTCAGATCAAATGTTGATCTTCATGACCTTCACACAGTCTTATTGATTATGACTTGTGATAGGTTTCTCCTGTAGTGTCAATGCAGTCCTGTTCAGACAATCTGATAATAAGAATAATGTTTTCTAAGATTTACACGAGTAATACATATTTCAATAAAACTATTTTACGGATATAACTCGCGTTTATTATTACATTCTTAAATTTAACCGACGTTTCGAATGCTTTGCAGCAAAGGTGTTCGCGGTAAGACGACATGATGGTGTCATAAGAATTTACTGATAATAAGAATTTACGACGATGGCATTTTAATTAGGTAATATTATATTTCAAAGTCAGGCGGAACCTTTTCTAACTTCTTCTATTCTAAAGTAAGAAACAAGATTTTCCCAACTGAATTGAGTGCAGTTTAACAAACCAACATAGTATATCTACACAATTTACTTTGACTATTTTGTTGTATGGATCAGAACTAAGAATAGTGGAAAGATTTTTATTTGATTAAATAAGTTTTTGCTACATTCAGAACAAAATTATTGTTTATTTACAGCTTTTATATTTAAATACCGTACGTTAAATAATAACATGTTGTTGGATGTGTAAAGCCTTAAGAAATAACCTTAAAGAATTCTAGTAATTGTAACACGACATGCTCGATTAAATTATACGTTATAGAGGATTCGTTGATAGAGAAGCAATATTTCAATGGTCTTGACTTCTTAACGAATCACACTTTTCGTTTTAAGTGTGTACAATGCTTTATTATAGATATCGGAGTTTGCTACGCTTGTTCTTTGAAAGTTACAACTTCTGAAGTGGTTTATTCGTTTTATCTTGATAGCTGATATAAATCACAAGAATAACGACTTATACAAAATTGGTAATAGATAAATTAAATTAGAACCAAAAACAGGGTGGTTAGCGTTTGTAGGGTTTCGCAATTAATTTCAGTCGCACAAATCTTCTTCATGGTAAACAAAAAGGAGACATTTTATAAACAGGTTTTCTTTTGATTAAGATAAATACAAACAGCCTAGATACAAAAAATATTAATAAACGGATTATTTTTCAATGAAAATAGCACATCTTATATATTAATATCGTAAAATAACTTTTGCCCTAGTGATTATTAGAAGATAGTAGCATATTAAATCGTTTATGGTTTCATGTTGAAGAGAGAGTCATAATGTGCAAAAAATAAGAAGTAAAAAAAAGTTTAGTTGAAAAGATTTTATCAATTTGGCGCCAAATATACATAAGCGACTTGCACTTTATAATGAAATAAAATCCAAACAACGTCATAAGTTTCGAAATTCCATAAATATTTGTTAAGTAGACGCGAAGTTCTGTAGCCGACACGCATTATATTTTTAAAACACCGGAATCGTTGATCCCTTGAGGACCATCGCTTCCGTTCATACTTTATCCATAATTTAAGTTTTGCGATGATAAAACTCATTAAATTTATTATAAAATAAACACACAGAAAATATAATCAGTTCATTTAAGAGAATTACAAATTGAATTAAAGTAACAATTAAATTTCCAAGTAATAATAGTTACCGAGATTTCAAGACTTACCAGATGAAAGCTCGAAACAGAGTGGATCTATCTTCCACCGAGCGCTTCGTTCAGACGTGTCCGCACCCCTCTTAGCAGTGATTGGTTGAGTTTAATAGTTCTCCGATATGACACCAGAGGCGCTGAACACATCTGAAAAGCACAACTTTACAAACAGATTACTAGGGTTAGCCATGAGATACAAACATTAGCCCAATGATCATGTTTAAATAATCTTTAAAAGGATAACCCTTAAAACATAAAGTGGTAGTCAATTTGAAACAATTTGAAAATGAATGGTGGTATGTAAAACAATACTTAGATGGCGCCACGTAAACTTAATCAAAAACAACTTTCAAACAAAATATTTAAACTGAATGATTTAAATACAAACATTTATTCGATAATTAAATTTATAAATAAAACTTCGGAATGCAAATTGGAGGCTGGTCTGAAATTACTGATCTTAATTTCATACCAGCAACCATTTCGCGGTGTAGTCAAAATGTCATCCATTTACAAAAATATTTGACGGAGCTTAATTATGACAACAAATAATAATCATTTTAATAATTAAACAAGCTTATCTTAAATAGATTTATTAAGTTAACTTGTTACTCGAAACCATATTAACATATGTAATAAGAATGCGGCGACATATATTTTATTTAATTTATTATTTTACTTAAAATACCAAATTTTTAACAAGACATATTTTTGCAAAACTGTCCATCCATATTTAAACTCTAATTAAATAGATAATGATATTGAAGTCGAAATAGAAAATGCAACATTAAATCACTGTCTAATTTCACGTCACGTCGATACTTTGAGATAGGTCTCCGCTCATTATAGGAACATTGAATATTTACTGTTATCATCCAACATTCAAGAGCTTTTTTCATTACTATGTATATCATACATTTATATTATTTATTTGTATGATATCTTATTCTTCTGAACTTCTTACTCGTGGATAGTGCTGGACACACATTAAGATAATTCTCTATGCCTGTCTCTACCGACAGATCGAACTTTAAAAAAAAAGTTTTTGAAAGTCAAAATATCAAAACAAAACAAATTGCTTATAAAAAGTTAATACATAAGAAGTTAATATTGTCTCTTTGATAAAATCGGGAATCAAGATATCAGAAAGCGTTAATATTGTTAATTTCAAATTGAAGTGATAAATGAGTGGGACTTCATCACAGCAACTGATTTTAGGCGCCTGTTGGTTTGTAATAAATTGCTTCAACGGATTCCCTTTTGTATCACATAAGTGAAATATTATTGAGGTTGTTATAACAAACATAATGTAAACATCTTTACTGATTTATCTTTACGTTGAAATAATAATTTATTGGATTACTGTTACAATGTTATTTTATAAATAACTTTTACATAATTTATACTATAATATTGTTATGCTTTTTTGTATCTTAGTAAGTTCTAAAAAAGCGTCAACATATAGAATACTTTCAGTCAGGATATTCTTGAATTAAGATATATGATTTTTACAAATTTTTTTCTATAAATATCTTTATGTTTGTCTTTTTTTGGGTCTTAGTGGGAAAAAGCGTAAAACCTAATTATCTGGACATTTGTTAATTGTAGTTATATTAAAAATAACTCTATACTATAATTTTTTTATGGTCTTAGTAAGGTCTAAAAACGCTTTAGCATATAAGACACTAGGCAATTCTTAAATTCAGATGAAGTCACTGACAGCAGCTGGCATACGATACATCATAACAAACACGAAATTTATGATAACTTTATGGGTATTGATATGTGAGTAAGCGAATTTAAATGTTATATATTATATAATATACAACTATAGTTTATATAAAATATATATGCGTAATGTTTTTTGATATTACACATGCAATAATTATTCATTACTGCTATTTTCACATTTCAATGAACTATATATATTAATTATTTCTCTACACATTTTCTGATTAAATTAATTAGAAAACGTGAAGAGAATCTCTCTTTAGTATTCTAGTAGGTATAATCTCATTGTGGTAAAGTAGTTCACCAAGTTTACGTCTTGTAAATAAAAATACGTTATTTAGTTAAATTAATTACTTTAACCTTATTTGTAACCGGCTTTTTCTGGTTTTTAGAAATAATATTAAGATAGCTTTGTTAATTAGCGAACAAGTTAAATATAAATTTCATGTATTAATCAGTGATCTTTACATCTTGAAGCGTTAGATAAGTACTCTTAATTAGTATACCTAGACAGTATTAATTATTGTGGTCACTCGTCGATGAATAAAAACATTAATAACAAGTAATTACATGAAAATAACTAGAAAAATGGTAGCTTTTCTTATTTATTTGCAAAATATTTCATAATAAAATTAATCGTAAAAGATGTGTCAATCAAGTGTAGGTGTAAAATGTGTGCTTTTGAATTTTTTAAAGATTGCAAACTCGTTTCGCAATAGTAGCATATCATTGCGGGCTGGGCACTACGTTCATCAAAAAATAATTGTAACAATATTATTTTGTGTTAAATTTCATATGTTACAAACAATAAATTATATACAAAAAAAAAAAAAATAATCAGAGATTTAAGAATGGTTAATATATATTTTAATTTATTCAGACATAAAATATTAAATATTATGTATATATACTAAAACATGTTTCGCAATTGTATAATATTCGCCTGAAAGCAAAGATCGCTGATAATACAGTGACAGTTCCTATCTACGTATATTCTTTTTACAAAGAAGCTTTTCAGAGTGTCCTCAGAGATCTATTTATTATACATAATAGAGACATAAGTATAAATTATCTCACAAGACGGAAATAACAATAGTGAGACCAAATATTAGGAGATACTTTCTTTATATTGCAATCACGTTTTATCTTTATCGACACGCATAGATTGGTACTACAAGCACTCCGATAGTTTAATTAACTTTTAAAAAACCGTGAACCGCGGTTTTCAGTTCTTTTTAACTAAAATTCTGCTGGGTGGATTTCGCTAAAAAACTAATTAGGTCTAAGTTTCGCGAACATGCATCGATTGGTTCCCATAGTAAGACAATTGTATAATCAAGTCGCGAAAAAATAAAGCCGTAAAAACGCTTACATACATACACAAATACATAGATACATACAACACACCCAAACACAAACATGAACGTTTTCCAGTAAATAAAATAATTTGTACTCAAGAAACATATTATAAATTTATTCGTGAGTAGCTTTATAACATAAAATCTTTCATTAAGTACTATAGTATATATTATATATCTTCCTCACACTCTGAAATTCAAGGTCTGTACATTTCAAAAGTATTGTCATATTCAACATATTTTTTAAAGTGTAATATTTTGAAAGATCGCATTCAGTAGACCTTTGGTTTTATGAGTTGAACTAATACTGACACAGAAGATCTACCTGTACATGAACTTGAGAGGCTTCAGTTAAGTAACAGTTTGTATAGTATTTTCGATAAAGAACTTTCACACCCGAGTACATTAAGAGAATAAAAATAGAAAAAAATTAAATCGAGAAAGGATGTTAACCTCATCCCCGGGCGCGGGATGAAGTCTTTAAGGTTTTGTAACTGAAACAAAACACTTCCGTGTGTGTATTTTGTGCTTTATGAATAGAAAAAAAACATATTCAAATACTAAATGTAATAGTTTCATAGAAAAAATGTTTTTAATAAAACAATTCTGAAATATTTATATTAAGGTAATTTAGATTATGTTGTAAGCTAGCTCTTTTCTTTGATCAGCTAAAAAAGTTAAAAAAAATAATTAAAAAAATAGTAAAGAATAATTAACCAACAGAAGCAATTGAGTTTTTCGGTTAAGTAAAAGTTAGTTTGGTTAAATTTCATAAACTAGCTAATAATAAAAGAGTTGATATTGGAAATACTTTTTCCAAAGCTGTTTACTAAAAGGCAACGCCATATGTTATAATCTTATGCAAACAAAACAAATATCAAATTCCTTAGCAAGCCATTCAAATATTTACAACAATGAGCTACTTTAATAAATAACCACAATAATAGGTTATTGAACATTCCTTCATTGTAAATTATTTTTTAAAGCCAACACAAAAGCCTTTAAACCCTCTATCAGAAAACGACATTGTAACTATAATTATATAGAAATGGACTTGTCCAAATAATTCGTCTAAGGATATTGATTGGTATTAATTAATTGAAAAAAAAGGTTTTATGAATTATGTCTAATGAAATTTTATTTTATTCCCTAAAATGTTTCTTAGACCTTTTCGCTGTAAATAAAATGTGTCGAACAAATTATATATATTTTATTGCGATGTACAAACTATGTTTGAAGTAATCGTAGTTAGGTGTAGTATCTTATATATTTTAAGTTTAATAGAAATTTTCTTTTTTTTTATTTACGAATTATTCAAGAAATCATACACTAACAAATATACTAAGTTTTGAAGCTTAGACGGAACATGGTATGATATGTGCTTTGTTCTTGTAATAACTTATAGTATGTTAATAATTCTAGTATTATTACGAAGAAAGTTTTCGAAATCTCTGAGTCGCCGGTTTTTATTCAAAAGGATTCTAAGTTTTTATACAACTGACAATAATGAATTCAAACTCAGTAGAGGTATATTGTTATTATTTGTTACTAACTTACTTTAATATATTTTTTTACTTTATACTTTTCTTATAACTTTTTAATTATATTTTACGTATAAAATATATTATTATTTGTTGTAGTATAGAAAGGAAAAAGGAATGGGACCAAAATAAAATTATTAAAATGTAACAAGTGACATTATTCTTTTAAAGTAATTTTACTGTAGAGTCACTGAATAATTTTAATCCTATTATTTGTTTTTTTATTCCGATAAAGATTAACATGTAAAGCATTTTAGTTAACACTATATTATTCATTGCCAATATTATTATTCATTTGTCTAAACTTGAAACTGTTTATTCTTCAGAGTTTTCGGCTTAGAGTCATTTAACTGGAGTTTGTATTTAATTTTAAATAAATATGTTTATAAAAATATGTCTATTTGAATGATATATTAAGAACATATTTGTTTTTTTTTGGTACCCTAAAATATTTAAGATGTATTATATGAATTAAGTTATTGAATACGACTGATTAAAAATTTTATGTTTATTTATACTTACTCATTTCTTATATTATAATATATTTTGTAATAATTAAAAAGATATGTAGTATTTAAAAAAAACACTTACAGACACTTTCATCTCGTCTACCCGTGAACACGATTACTGCAAAGCTTTCGAAACGTCACGTCGGGTTAAAATTAAAAGGTAAGGTAAAAAAAAAATTATAAGCGAGATTAAACCGTAAGAAATAGTTTTATATCAAATGTGTACTCGTGAATATCTAATGAAATATATGTACTACATTATACTATATTTATTATATACTTATACATTGTTGAAGCGGTGATTAGACGATGCTGCATTAATTCGATTATGATCAGATATCTGAAGCCCTTATTTTTTCAATTTGTTTTTCTGTAATTCGTTAGCATAGAAATGGTAACAATTGATACTTCAAAGCACCTTCAGGATAAAGTAAGTAAAAAATAAGAAAAACATGTAACGTTGATATGAAGATAAGTATAAAACTATGAACTGAGTTACAGAATTGCTTATATCAGATTTTTTACAAGAAGTGTGTGAATTTAAAAATATCACAGTTTTAAGTTTCAGACAAGCAACTATATAAACTAGTGCAGTAATAATAATCGACAAAATATATTAGAAAAATAATAATAATATAGTCTAAATAATAATTAATAATTAAATATGTTATTGAAATGAAACTTGTTATACTCGTATGTACGATAATAATTAGTGTGGGTGATTCGGTACAAAGTAGCATTTCAGTAGCCATTTGCAAAATGTATGTTATACAAATCAAATATACGGTCGATGGCAGAACAAAAGCACACGTGTGTTATTTGTAAAGAATGAGGCGAAAAACGTGTTGTTGCTCTAAATATGTTTCTCTTAAGCAACAGTAGTTTGGTACTACACTACCCTAGCCTAGCGACACAACCCTAGCGACACAAAAAATGAGATAGGTTCCTAATAAATGTTTTATGTCCTCTATTTGTTATAAAATGCTTTTAACTTTACTATTACTTTATTGCCCTAACAATCAACTCACGCGTCTTGACAACCCGTTCCGATCAACACTATCAAAATCTTCAATACTTCTACAAAGAAATGAAAAAAGTTTTATTCAAAAAAGTTTATAATAACCTTTTTTTATAGTCTATTTTGAATTGACACCAAAATAATATAGCCTTCCTGAATTTATTTACAAATGCTCTTACGGCATTTTGTATTTTTTATAAGTTTTATCTTATTTGTCACCATAATCGTTTGTTTAATAATTTATATTTAATTTATTTATTTATATATTTACTATTTTAGTTTTTTAATATTATTAGTATAAGTTATCATATTATTCTAGTTAATTAATTGAACCTACATTAAAGTCTATTACATAAATGTTGTGCTGTAAATTAATGTACTGTAATTAGCTTGTTATGGAAATTAAATTTAAATTTATTATTATTATTATTATTATTTGTATATGATCTACATAACTTATTGTTTGAGCACTTAGTGTTACAGTGGGTTGAAGATTATAGTGGACTGTATAATAATAATAATTTATTATAAAACGTCTTAAGTCTATCTGAACGCGAGTGTCGTGCGTGCCGATCGGTCGTCAAGTGGTTGTCCCTGCGCCTCACGCGTGGACACTAATATTATATTTAAAAGCTGGTCAATAACTTTTTCTTCCTCTTTTTTGTGTTACCATAGGATGTGAAAATAAAAAACATCAATGGATTATTACCTATTTTGATATCGATGTAAATTATTATAGTCATTTGATAAATGTATGCACATATACGAATTATACTTAAAATGTATATTATCCAAAGTAAAATGAAACTTAATAGTGAAATGTCGTAGTGTGAAAATGTAGTTATATATCAGTTACTTAGTCAATATGTTGTATAGTGGGTATGTTATAATAATAAAACAACAACGGTAATAAAGATATATTAAATAGAAGTTTTTTTTTTAAATGTTTTATTTTTAGTTATCAAAGCTGTAAAGAAATTCTTACATTCAAAATTATGTTTAAAGTATATAAAAATCTATTATTAGTTCCGTATAATTATAATTGAACGTTTTCATATTATTAATCATTAACTCCTCCTCTTACAGCTCAAATTCAATTACAGGGCTCTATCAAGTTTATATTTCCAGTATTTCAATTTATTTAAATTCTGAAGGTTTAATTTTGTTATTTATGACCTCTGAAAGCTTTCATTAAGGTTCAATTGCTTTTGCTACTAACACTACTAACTTATAGTTAAGATATTATAATATAACTAACTTATAGTTTAGATATTATAATATAACTAACTTATAATTAAGATATTATAATATAACTAACTTATAATTAAGATATATTATAATAGGCATAGGTAATAAAAATTTTTCTTCATTGATAATTTTGCTAAAATTAGCAGGTTCACAATGCTTTCGGAGGTGGTGGTTAAGGCCCAGATAAAATATCTGGGCCTAATCCTGGACGGTAGGTTGTGCTTCGGGGCCCACTTCTCCTCGTTTGCCCCGAAGCTCGTTTCCACCGCTGCAGCGCTTCAAAAGTCGATGACTATATATAAAGTTTCAAAATAGCTGTACACTATATTACATCAAAACTGATGAACATGACAAAATTGAATGAACTAATGAAGTTCAAATTATAATTGACACAAATTTATAATTTTGTCATTGTCACGGAAAGTTGAGACAAAGAATATAGCGTCTCTTTCATTGCATTTCAGGTTTGAAATAATGAAAAAGAATATATTAATGATTTAAAAACATTGTCTACTTATTAATTTTTATTTTTAATTATAGATTTATTTTTATTTACAGTACTCCCTTTTGTAAATTCAACTTATTATAATAATAATGAATTTTTAAAGTGGCAATATTAGTTATACTTTTCAATCTATTGTCACTTAGAACAAAAACAAATTTCAAAATACGTTAATAATTAAATAAAATCTGTTAGTAATATGACATATGTTTGATGTCATGACACGACATATCTTTAAGTCAAGCGTGAATCGGTTCCTTCTAGGCAAGCGCGCTCTATATTAGACCACGCCCTTGCTTACTATCAGGCATTCTGTGGTCAAGTGCTGGACTATTTATAATGAAAAAAAAATGAATTTGACAACTTAATATTTAGGTAATTTGAACTCTAATCATGTTCAAATTACGAAACAATAGAAAATGTGACGCGCTCTTTGAAGATTCTGTTAAAAAATTCTGAAAATTATCCATATTTGTATAAATATACACAAAATACGATACAAGAATTATAGAAGTGGATAAAATATAAAATAAAACGTAAATAAAAATGAAAATTATCGAACAAGACCTAAATAATAAAGAAAAAGGAATGAGCATTAAAATAAATTAAAATAAATTAAAACCGATGTCGAACCATCTTGTGAGTGTGGCGGGTGTGCATGATCCAGTGGACATAGCTTACTTACACACCGATGATATGGTGTTGACGATACGCTATTTAAGACCTATTTCCAATCATTTTACACGTGCAATTTGTGGACAGATTACAGCGTGCGTGCTTATATCGACCTCCGCATTCAATATAATAATGCACTCAGGATACTGACGGGGCTGCCGTGGCGCTGCAGTGCCTCGCTGATGTTCGCGGAAAGACGTATTAATGACTTTTAAGATATTATGCATAACACAAGCGCTGCGTTACTGAAGCGTTTCCGCGGCAGCCGTAACAGTATTTTGAAAATATTTGTTGATAGATGGGAGAGTCCAATGCTACAACATTGGATAACACTACATGTCTAAATATTATTTGTTACTTCTTAAAATTTTGTTTATTTTTGATTTATAATACTAACACTAGTTTTTTAAGAATAATTGTTACTAACAAAATATGGGCTTGTCCCGAAATAAATGTTTATTATTATTATTATTAAACCAAGACAATATCCTCTTAAGTTGAGAGTGTATATCTTTATGGATTATATACTTTAAAATACGATTGAATAGGGTTGTCCTTAATGTACTAAACAAATTACAAGAATTTAAATTTGAAGATAATTTTTTAATATTCATAAAACAACGAATGAATAGGCATTGCCTTAAAGTGGAAAAAAAATTAGAAAAGAAGAAAAACGTTAGAATAAGCTGTATTGGCTCCGATCTTTGCCTGGTCCGAATTGATATTTTGACAAATTGAAAAACAACAACTAATCATGTTCATTCAATATTGTCGTTTGTCGTGTTCAGCAGTTTTGATGTAATATGGTGTATAGCTATTTTTGAACTTTTAATATGGTCATCGAATTTTGAAGCTGACTGTATCTTAACTGTAATCGAACAAAAAAACGTAACGTAATATAATTATATTTTAGATTTTACAGCTTTGAGTCCTGCCCGTGTTGATTTGCATCAATTTTTCTTTTAACATTTAATGTATTAAGACAAAATTATAACCCTCTCAATTATTGAGACGTATGTCCCGGAGTAACTTTATGTAAATATAAGTTTTTGTCTTACTTATCATTACAATACTTTTTATATGCTCTGAGTAACTCGTATTACTCTTCAACAACTACTTACTTTATAACTATGTTTTATGTCTGTCGCTATTTTTGTTTTTTGACATAAGAAGTTGATGTGAAAATCAAATACATAAATGTTGTACAGTTGGTATATAAACAAATATGATAGTATGTGTTCTTCTACTTTTATTTGAAATTCAACATAAAAAGCCTATTATTTTTATAGAAATTTGTATTGAAATTATTATTGAGATACTTTAAGGTACTAATTAAAAGTATCTTTTAAAATTATAAATCCTTCATTAGGTAAATATAGTAACGATTGAAAGTTCACCATTATCAAATTCCATTCCTGTTTTAAAAAAAAGTTCTATTTCTTTTTCAGCGCTAATTCAATTAGTGGGCTCTATTGAGTTTAAATTTTCAGTGATTTCGTAGACTCCACAGTGAAATTTTTGAAGCTTTAATTGAAATTATTATGTGATACAATTTTTTTGTAAAGTATATTAAGCTGCCATATTTTATAAATTTAATTGAATTTTAATTCAAATTTAGTAAATGTGTAAATATAATTATACAATATGAATAAAAATACTTAATATATTGTGTATTTTAATTATCACGAAATATTGATATTTTTCGCTACAACCGCCAAAAAGCTTTTGTATTTTTAAGTTACAAGGTAGGTCATTTTTATGTATAAAAATAAACATCGGAAATTCTATTTGGGCAAAAATATTATGAAAAGTAAAACGTAAAGTAAACGTTGGCGCGATTTATAAATTATATTTTAGTATTTTAGTTATACCACATTCGTAATGTATAATAACTGTAGTAAATTAAAATAAGCACAATAACAATGTGCTATACTACAAATAACATCTAATAGGAAAGAAAATTAATCAAAGTGTTATGCGTATAACATAACGTATTAGTGAGGCGATGTATTCTTACGATGGAAAGTCGATAATAATAAAAAAGTATGTTGTGCTTAAATAGTTAATTTTTTATTGTTAAAGAGCCTATAATTATATTAATGAAACAACAGAACATATAGGGTAAGATTGCTTAAAAGGTTGTTAAGATAAACTCATATCAGAGTCGGTGCTAGCGCTCGTACTGACCGCATCACACAGGTAAACAAAATGCCCGCCGCGCTTATGCGCTATAGAGCAAAAATGTTGTCACAAAAAAAACACATTAGCCACATTATTTTGATTATTTTATATAAGTAAAGACAAGTTCATACACGGTGTTACACTGCACACAATTTTCATAATAATATAAAAGAGAACTAGATTTATGCTGCGAGTATCGTAAGCGAATATAGTGAAATTCATAACGTCAATCCCTAGTCATGTAGTACTGACAGACGTCACCCGCACCATGCTACAGCGTACAAGTATAATTATAATTTAATTGCATAACTAAATATTTTAAATAAAAATCAAAAATTTATTTCAAAGAATATTATTGCTTTTAATAAGATCGTTAAAATAAATACAGAAATGAAGGCACCGGTCTTTACCTTGTTTCTCTTTGATTCTTAAGAAAATGTTGTCTGGGATATAAGTACCATCTGAAAGTTTTATTTTTCGCTTATAAAATCCAACCACTCTAGAGATTCTTTTCATCGTTACTAGTTAAAAGGCGAGCTTTTTCTAAAGCTACATAATAATATTTATGATGTCAACAAGCAATAACTACTTCTTTCTCATCTTTACTGTTTGATTCCCTTCTTTGAAATGAGACTGACTGTTGAAGTACCTTTTGCTTGAATTTTTTACGGAATGTAAGTAGGAAAGGAATTTTATTTCAAATCAACAAAGAATAAATATTAAACTTTCATGTATAATATGTAAATTTTTTCAAAATGGTGTAATAAAATTGATACCTCTATATTTATACATATAATAAAACTGTAAATAAGCTGTATCTGTAAATTGAATATACTTTAAAACTTTTAATGGGGTTGTAATAAGTAATCAATATAGATACCAAATTTCAAGTTTTTAAAATTTTTTGTTTGTCTGTCTGTGTGTGTGTTTGTTCATGAATCAAACTAATAACTAACTTGCGCGATGAATTTTGATAACATTAGGTGTGGTGAACGCAGAATGTCTTACGTAACATTTGAGATAACTTTTACGCTACGCCAAGGACGTAACGGGCGTATGATGATGAAGTCTGGTATTGAGCCAACTCCCCCATTATGAGAAGGGGGGGGCATCATAGGAGGCAAGTGGCCATTGGATTTCAAGACCTGCCAGGATCTTCTCACGATACAGGTCCTTGGAATGAACTGGACTCTATGGCGATATTATGACAGTAGCTCGAGGATCCAGGGTTGCATACCCATATGGGTATGCGACCCTGGATCCTCGAGATGGGCATATGCCAAGGAAAAAAAGTCAGATAGATAATTGTCAGAACAGCCTCTGAATATCACTTCATTACTTATAATTTGTATATTCTGTTATAGAATAAAATAAAAATTAACAGTTTGCTGAAAAACTATCTTGTACCCTGTTTAATACTTTTATGTTATTATGAATCTAATTATGGAATTTGGAAACAAATTCATTGTTATTATAATAATTATTTACTGTTAGTCTACAATGACAAATATAACAGAGTATGATAAGGATACATATAATAATTTACGGCTGCTATTAATACATGGTTTATAATCTGGATTTGCTCGACCCTTGACGTCAATATATTACGTCTTTAATATACGAATGTCTTTAATGTCAAAAAAAAACCCTTGAAGTTGATTCTCATAAATTAAAGTTGTCGTGTTAATAAGAAAATAATTCTTTTCTATTTTTATTAGGATCATAATAAAACGATAAATATGAAGTTTTGTTAAATATACATACATGACAAACAAACTTGCTTTCATAGTTATTCTAACTACAACATTAGACAAGTAGATATTTTAGTTAAAATAACTGAGACCCACTTAAATGTGTCTTGTGATAAAATAGTAAAGATTTTTTATATTAATAAAATGTAACTTGTAGACGTTTAGGTCGAAACCATGTTTTTTTTTATCAATATGTTTCAATGGACATAAACAATAATTATAATAGGAGGATGAAGATTATCGTGTAACTAAGTTGTGTTATATAATATATATAGGATAAGGAAATGGCGGAGCAATATTGCCGGTATCATTTAGACTTGACGGGACTTTTGCCCAGATTGTCAGTGAGGGAAAATAACAACGTGCAGACTGTTTAACTTCTTTTTTATACTGTATATAGCTACAACATGACCTCTATAACACACACTCACCAATCATGCCAAACAAACCAAGTGACCAGACCCGTGCAGGTTACAAAGGTCCGTCAGATGACATCAAAGCGTTTAGCCTACATCTAAGTATTTATTTACTTTATTTATGTACCTTAATTTTAAAATATGTACATAATTATTTTAAATATACATCAACATTTAATTGAAAATTAATTGACTGTAATTAAACTAATATTGCTAAATTGCTTAATCTGCAACATATATATAAATATTTTGTCTTAGGAACTTTGTGATTATTTAAAAAATATATATATATGCTTTGGAATATAAAATTATTTTTGTAAAAAGAGGTATTTTTTAAATATTTTAATATTACGTCAGAGAAAAAATTTAAAGTTTGCTATTCTGTTATGTTATCCCGGGTACACGCCTGTGGATAAATTAACTTCTCTGGGTGTCGATACATACCTGGTTCTAAAGATAATATAAATTTTATTTGGCTATCTTGGTTAACTATGATGTGTAATGGTTGAGTTATTGCTCGTCTTGAAAACATATACGTAAATTATTTGTTAAATAATACTGAATTGTTCTTTACCTTTTGGCGTTCATTTTTAAAATGGAATACTAAATATAATAACTATTTCAAGTAAAAAATGTTAAGCTTTATGTCCATTAAATTAAATACTGTTTATAAATTATGAAAGCACTGGTATGCTTGTATAGGTTAAAGTAAAAATGCGTTTCAAATAAAAATGTTTTTACGGATTAGAACTCGCGTATAATTTGGTTACATTTTTGATTTTAACCCGACGTTTCGAATACTTTGCAGTAATCGTGTTAACGGGTAGACGACATCTCGTGTACCGTCGTCTAAATGTCGGGTTAAAATAAAAAATGTAACCAAATTACACGCGAGTTTTAATCTGTAAAAATAGTTTTATTTCAAATGTGTACTCGTGAAAATCTAAGAAAATACTAAAAATGCGTTTGTAATTCGTAAATTACGATGATTACTTTTAGAATATTTGGGATAAGAATTTAAACATTTTACCAAAGTACACATTTCATGGCTTATAATATTTTTATTGACAGGTAAATGAACAGTATTACATAGAAACTATTTCTTTGAAATAGACTTATTCAAAAGATTTAACAGGATCTTATCTGATCTAAATCTAAAGCGACAAAATAATAAATTGAAAATATAAAAATAAATTTTACTTGTTTTATCCACAGATTGTTTGATTCATTCCTTATATTATTTGATTCATTTACGAGTAAGTGCCGTATCTTTAGTAATATGAGACGAAGTGTCATAGCATTCACTGTATAAGCTCTTATCTCATTTATAAATGAGGCGAGAGGTTAGCCCCTACTTTTTCTCGTCCCGAATCTCCAGGCTAGATAGGAAATAGGCGGGTATACTCCCGCTTCTTTCTACCCAGTCTCACTTATACGGAGAGAGCCATTGTTTGAGATGGACAACAACAATGGCTAACTCTTCACGCTTACGGTTCCACGCTAACACCAATAAAATAAGAACTAACTGCCAACAGCTGGAACACAATATAACACTAAAAAGTTAAGGTAGTTATAAAGTTCATTGCAAATTAGTCTTAATTTACCATTAAATTTTTTTCAAAATCTATCTATAGGTAAGCACGTGATAATGAACTGGAGAAAATTTGGTTAGTATAGCTTGATTGGGGTAGGAGGAGATAGCGGAAAAAATTTGATAGAGTTGACCGGTAAAGAGCTTCATTGCGCTCAGCTCAATACATTGTATGTTTAAGTTGTAATAAAATTAATATTATTTAATTGTAAGTTAATGTACTCTGTGAGACGTAAATATAAAAAAAATACTTTTTTAATAATCTGATATAATCTTAAAAAAATTTAAATATTATATATAAAACAAAATAATTTATACGTAAGAAATTTAGTCATAAGTAACGTAACACTTTTTTTTTTTTTCCGTTGGAAAAACCCGTTACGGGTACCCCGTCGGCCCAGGGGGGTGACGGCCGGGGGGTTATGTGGAACTAGAACTAGAATGCACTCTTTCCAAATGACATCGAAAATAGTAAATAGTATGGTACAAAATAATTAAATAATAAATTATTTTGGTTTTGGTCTTCATTAAGTTATTGGATACGACTATTTAAAACCTAATGAACTGGTTGTAGTCGTATTTAACATGATAGTTTGGTCGGTGGATAAGCTAAAGTTCATGTACGTGATGTTGTTTGTAAAAAATGAGGTGTAAAAAGTAATGTTGCTCTAAGTATGTTTTCTTTTAAAGAAACAGTTGTACTTACTATATATGTATTATTTAAAGACTTAAGCGGACTGCGTTAAAGGTGAATAAATGTTTAACTTCGAAAAACCTGATGAGAAAACTATTCATCTTTTCTATTTAAAATAAAATTCCTTTAAAAATGTATTATATTTAATTTCATATGTTATTTAATAAATTATATTTACTATGTTTAAATTATGAAATATATGAACGCTGATAGTTATATACTTAATATATTTATTACACTGGGAAGTGTATAAATATATTTTTTTATATTTTATATTGTTTTTCATTCTATCACATAATATTTGTCTAAAAGTAAAGGCCGCAGAGGATACAGTTTCCTTTTTGGGATACATACATTCTTATCGCAATGGACCTTTTAAAAGCGTCTATTGGGAACTATTTACTAAATACAAAACGTCATTTCAGTATTAAGTTTCAAAACGTTAAAACTAAGTTTTTTATACTTGATATTCATACAAAAAAATAGAGGTAACAAAGTTTAATTACTGTATTGAACAATAAATGATTATAGTGTTAGTATTATAGTAGTGATTTAAAGATTATTTAATTAATGTTAATTTGTTGATGATATTGCCTCATGTTGATGGTTTTTAACTTGAACTGTTATTAATATTGTAGCAATATTGCTGAAGATTCAACAAATCCTTTCCAATTCGTTCTTAGTTTTTGCAAGGAAAAATTACGTTACATAACAAGTGAATTATTTAATTGACTTCTTATTTAGAGATCTATTCTGATATACTAAACTTTACATTCGTATATTGGTATTGGATAGGGATGTATTATGTACCTCTGTTACGTTGACATTGAGAAGGTGTTTGACAGCTTTGCTTCAAAAAGCTCTTTGCATGGTACTTGGTATGATAGGATGCATAGCGAAGTTTGGAAAATTTCTTAAACTTTTATATGACTATACGGAGTGTTATGTCATTGTCAATAAGGAGGAGTCTGTGTTTTTCCCCGTCACTTATTTTGTTAAACTTTGTGGCGTTCTCACGTCTACGCTGTTAAGATTTTGTCGGCATATTGTCCGTATTTTGTCCGCTGTACTTAGTACGCTGTACGTAATTTGCAGTCGTAGTTCGGGAAGTCTTAACTACTATAGAAAGTGTCAGTGATCATTTCAGCAACTAGTGATTATGGCAACCATAAAGCCTCCACTTAAGTGTCATACGCAATGGTTACGAACACTTGGGTTTTTCATAGTATCTCTAGAAAGATTGCAACAGCGCATGTCTGATCTTGTTGAGTCTTGTCGTAAATTCGGCCTGAAGATTACATGCTTAGACAGTTACAGTCACGAAGCGTCATTTAACTTGGCCAGGATGAGCTGAAGTAGGTAAGTAAATTTCGTTTCGTGGGTAGTACAATAAATTTCAAGTGTGATCTAGAAACAGTAATGAACAGCAGACATGACTCACAGATAGCGGAGTAGAGAGTTGCAAAGCGAATTTTCTTCGGTGAATTTAGGAATGCTAAGCTTAAGAATAGCGGAATCTTTAGGTACAAAAATGCGTCAAACCTATACAAAGAAGTGTCATTGTTGTCATCAAAACAGGCTTGCAAGAAACTAAGCGGAACGGGACGGACAATGCCACATGCCCAAAATGCTTGAGGAATTTTACGAATTAGTTTGACTATAAGAGTCATAAACATACGAACACATAATGCTCGCAACGTTGATGAAGTAGTAGTATGAGGAGGTAGTCGCCCTAGTTGAAAGTGATCACTCTTAAAAATAAACCTATTGTGGTAAAAATGTCGCGAAAAGAAACATATGTCGCTGTCATTGGACATCTCAAGTTTCAGGTGAGTAAAGTTAATATGTCTTAATATGCCCATAGATCATTCGTTAATCCGGCAGCACGGTGGTCACATCACAATTTTGTAAGTGAATTGTAATTTCTCATACTTTGAATTGGTTCCAAACATATGATCTAGATTTATAACCCGAGTATTAGACGAGACTATAAGACTACTGAAGCACTGACCAGACCAGGGTAAGGGATCAGTTTATCAGAATAATATCATTTTATGTGCAAGATTCGGGGTGGCTATAGGGGTGATTGGAGGCCAACGATGGTACAATCTCCAAACTCAGATCATATTATTGTGCCTAGATGAACCACAGTCATAAATTAATCAGTAAGCAGTTGGTATAGTTAGATCGTTATCAATTTAGTTATAATTATAATGTGTTTATAAGGCTTCGATGTGTAAATCCAGGCAAAATATCAGATATTTGTCATATTATGTTATATCGCGATATATATGGAGACAAATATATTTGTGAATATTTAATAAAATTTATTCATAATGTCAAGATAACATAGTATTAAGGGATTTTATGTCTCTCTTTGGGAACATTTAGCGCAAAATGAGACTAATTGTAATAATTTGTACAAACACAAATACATGAATATTTAGTTTTTACTCAAACGTTAAAGTTTCAATGCTCTATAATGGTAATAGAAACTTTTCTTATATATACATATATATATATATATATATATATATATAACCATAAGTCATTTTAAACCTTCGATGTGACTTTCGTCCTTGCAAATTCTTAAACATAACAAAGATTACGATTAGTCTTAACTTTCAAAACTTTCTCCTCTGTCAAACAAAAATACTTTTAGGTTAATCTCTATAACTACCTCTTATAGACTACGTTGATATTAGCGATGTAGATTTATATATATGTATTATATAATTTATTATATATTCTATTTATCTATGTAGTTGTTATACTTTTAATTTTGTAATATGTATAAGCAACATTTTATTATAAGTTTATTTCTTACTCTTGTTGGATAGTCTTTATGAGCTCTCAAGTACTTCGCAGCTTAAGATTATTTTAACAAAGGCGGCTTAAGTCATTAGTTAATTCCCTAGAGACTTTAAGATTAAAGGGTTGTTTATAGAAGGTCTGTACTCGACGAACCAGTGACAACACGGATTTATCTATTTCCAACTATGCTTGTGTTTACAGAAATCAAATATTGATGCCGAACCATATTTGAAGTTTCCGTTAAACATATTTGCTCTTTATAATTCGGTGTCTGTATTTAGTAATCCGTAACTCAAAACATTTGTATAAGTAAACTAAACTCAATTAACCTAAACTAAACTTTTCATATATAAAAAGATATATATGTATTGGCTTTATTATAGTAATAGAAAATAATAGTTTTTTTACTGATGGGTGAACTGATACATCTCATGGCGCCGGGGGTTCAGATGTAAACTTTGTGTTATATTTCAGAATGACGTGAATGTTTGTAGATATTTTTTTTTCTTTATTTTACTCACTATATATAGGAGGGTTGACTGTATATATATATGGGCAACTACTACAGTAAGTAAATTAATTAGTTTTTAAAAAAACAACTTCGATAGGCAAATCGTTATAACCTTCACACCATGGGCCAGGTAATGTCAATAAAGGAATGGACTGGACATTGTTGAACATATGTACACATATTATAGTGTCAAAAATGGTTACATTTTCGGTCAATCTATTTTTAAACTGTAAATTTGTTTTAAGGGCAAAAGAAGACTTAAGACATTTTTTCATTTTTATTGGCCACTCACTTGTACCAAGACTTTCTCCGGTATCTGAAGATTAGATAATCCAATGTTTTAGAAATATATTAGAGGCATTTTCAAAATTTAATTCGTTTACTAGATAGAGATATGACATAATTCAATTTATCACACTTTAACAAATAAAAAATCCCAAATTAATAAACGTATTTAAATCAATAAAGTGTTAAATCGATACTTCAAATTAAATTAAATCGTATTCATATAGAAAACTAAACAATAAGTTTTATTGGTATCAATAAGCTTTATATAAGGAATAATATTTTAAAAAAATGTTAAGGAATAACACGTACTCTTCTTGTATAGAATAAACTTCTAACATGTAAAACTCTTTTAAATTTGAATTTGAAGCGTTGCTTTTAATAGAACATTTTTTATCATATTATAATGCATATTTGATAAATGAATTATAGGATTACATTATGTATTCATTTTGATGATATGGTAAAGAAAAAAAATTATTATTGATATATAAATTACTTTATTAAAATTTCTCTTTACTTACAAAACTAACACTTAATTTTGTTATTTAGTATCTAAGTGCTTAAACTATAAAATAACATATAATTTTTATTTTGTGTATATAAGCACTTAAACAAGATTGTTAAATTACAATGTACTTATGAATTAATTCATTCAATAATGAAGACATTAATTAGATTTTATTGTACGCAATTAATTGAATGGCAGTTTTGACATTAGACTGTATTGATTGTTTAAGCTAACATGTTCATTATATTCGCAAATTTTTAAAGGTTTCCCACTAAACCAGACGGTTGCTGTAGCAATGACAGTGTAGTGTGTGAAGAAGCTGGAACGACATCGCACTGTCTGCCGGTAAAAAGGACTTTAAACAAACCCGCCCAAGCATACTTTTCAACGACAGACGTCGAAGGCCAAAGGCTTGAGAGTGCTGTGGCCGATGAGCAACTCCGAAGAGCAGACCGCCATGTCAGTAATGAATGGGATACCAACCCTCGTAACGGATACCTGTGGCGCTGAGGATTCGATAAGGGTTGATGTGACCCCAACGAACTTTTTAACTGTTGCCAAGGGAGCTCTGCACGTACCAAGGATATTAATAGCGAACAGGCACTTGAAGTCACAAGGACTCTCGATATATTAGTTACTTAGTAAAAAGGTTGAAAAGTCGGCTTGTAATAGTAAAAAAATGGGTTATAAAGAACTATCAACGTATTTGTTTTATTATTTTCATTCAAACTACAAAGTTATATAACAAGGTTTAATTTTTTCACTTTCAAAACTCTAATGTAATTCATAAGAATTACAAAATAATTTGTAATAAATGATTTTAGGTTACGTAGAAATACAATAAAAAGTTATTTTATATTACAAGTCTAATCCTCTTTAGCCTTTCACCTCCAGTTCAATCACGAGTCTATTAAGTTTTATTTTGCACTAATTTAGTAAGCATTATATTTAAATATCTGAAGATTTAATTTTGTTATTTCTGAACACTTGGAGTTATTATTAGAACTTCTTATTGCTACAACTTGTATTTTAAATAGTATTAAATAGCTTATACATTGAGTTGGATTTGTATTTTGTTTTGTATAAAACATATTTTGATTATCATAAAATGTATATATTTTTTGCTGTACCTTTAAACCGACTGCTTAAAAGATTTTGCATTTTTTGGTAAGATAGTAAAGTATTTTTGTCCATAAAAATAAGCTTCGAAAATTCTATGTGAGTGAAAATATTATGATAATGTTTTTCTTATTATTGATTTTTTCTTTTTTCTCATTTTAAATTTTTGTTTATTTAGTTTTTTTTCAAATGTATATATCGGCGCGAAATCATTATTATTAATTATGGAATTGTTTTAAAATGTAATTTTATGTTCTTTAGATTTAATTTAAATATTTTGTATTAGTTTTGATTATCAATTGTAAAGATTTTTATGTAGAGCGGATGTGAATTGGTCTGCTGCGTTAAATGTCAAATTAATTTTTATTATAAACATGTTTTAAATCAATCAAATAATTATTAATTCATGTATTTATTTATAAAGTTATCAGTCGAGTAAAACGTATTAAATTTTAATCGACTGTTAAACTGTTACTTTTATGATTACCGGAAGTTCATTTTATACCTGCTTTTAATTGTTAAATTATAATTTACAATAATAATGTAATGGGAAATAATAATGAAAGTTAAGTTGATTTTTAAATTGCATTTCAATTACTGTTATCTAAAGTATTTTAATAGTAATTGAAAGTGTATTGAATCTGTCACGACGTTTTGTTTTAAGAAACGGTCGTTAGACAGCCATAATTATTGGAGCCTTGGTGCATGGAAATTGTAACCTGAAAATATTGTAAGTGCCTATTATTATTCATTATAATTGCCTGCTTTTCTTGTATTTTTAAAAAGGTGTTTTATCATTTGCGATGAGTCAATCTGGTAATGGTGTTAGTGACGTCAGTCTCACTGACGTCACTGTTTTAAAAAACACGATTGCGCCTGTCGTTTCGATGTATATAATTGCTTAACCTTAAATTTTACTTGTATTTAAACCAGAAATATATTTAAAAAAATAAAAATTGTGGATGAAGGAAATACAGAAGTAAATCTTCCTTTACTTTGACGCGTTTTTTTTTTTTAAGTTTTATTCGCTGAGGGACAAGCACCGTCTGGGAGTTTTATTTCTTGTTTATAAGAGCCAGCCACTCCCGAGACTCTCTTGATTGTTACTCCGTCGACATTTTTAAAAGTACACAATAATGCTTTTGATGTCTACAGGCAGTACCTAAGTCTTTTAGATCTTTTATTATATTATTTTGTTTAAAATGAGACTAACTGTCTCAAGAATCGTTGCTTTCATATTCTATATAATTAAGAAAACTTAATACAAATAATTGATAAATTAACTATATTTGCATAACACTTTAATCAAATTGTCATTTTTCAGGGAAAATTAAGTTTTAAAATTGATATAATATATATTTCTATCAAATTTAATTATTATTTTATTTATTAGATTAAAAATACTGGTGACGTCAGGCGTTGTCGTCGTCTCCTTTTCCATGTTTGTTATTGTAGTGTATGCGACTGGGCACAGGTGAGTCAGTTAGCTTACAGCCACAGAGTACTATATACTTACAGCCGTCATTGTGAGCGGATGTGTTCTGTGCTCCGCATGTATTAGATCCATTTGAGATTTAAAACGAGTTTTATTTCAATCCAAAGGCAATACAATACAAGTGGCGACGAGGATAAAGGTGAGTTACTTTTATAAACAAGAAAAGAAAAAAAATGCAAAAAAAAAAAAAACTTAAAATGAGTTGTAAAAAGGTAACAAAAGCTTACAAGTGAACAATATCTATAGAAAGGCCTACGAAAAAAGAAAATATTAACAAATATTAAACAATATATATCATTGTGTTTTTATACAACTACCCACAAAAGTATAAATAAAATTTCATTAAAATATACTGTCATAAAATCTTGCGCCTATAAAATTATATGCAGCAAGTTTACTTGTTTTTATAATTGCTCTTTTCTTTCTTAAGGATTTTAATAAACATTCTTATTTTGTCTACCTACATGTTATAAAATTGTCATTCACAAATCGTACAAAATCAGTTTTGTGTTTTATTTTGAGACTCCATTATGTCCAAATAATTACTATATTTAACATTTTGTTTTGTTATTGCAAAAAAAATATAGATATAATTTTCTAAATTCAGTCTCTTGTTTTGTATAATCACACAATGGTGATATTAAGAAAATCATAATTATGAATAGGATCACTTAAAGGCCACGCAATGAATTATTATATATAGGGCCAAGCAAATCGTTGTTAAAATAAAAGGTTATATAATAGCCACGCAAAGATTAGAATCAAAAGGCCATGCAAATAAATAATAAAATTTTAAACGATGGATAAAAGGACAATTACAACATATATACATATGTGTATATATAAATATTATAGTCCACGCTTTGAGTATTCCTAATAATACATTAAGGCTACGCAGTAGGAAAACTGTTACTGATTTTCAGTATAAAGCCATGCAAAATATATATATAAAAAAAAAAAAAAAAAAAAAAATACCGGCTGCTCCAAAATGAGCCATGCAAGATCTATACTACTACGAATTTAGATTATTTTGATTGTGAAGACGATCGGACATCTGTTGAAAGTCTTTGGGAAAAATGGAAAAGGGCATCAGCAATTTAATTACTGGCTGCAAACGTTGCTCCTACACAGAATGTTAATATTATATATACGTTAATATTATGTATATTTGAGGAATCGCCCTACAAGGAGTTTACTCCAACCTGCCAGGAGCTCATTCTATCACTTCTGATAGAGGGGCTTGATGTCTATGCAATAGCTCTAAAGGAATTGGACGAGTACTTTGCTTCGAAACACAGTCGGATATATGTAAGGTATCTTTTCCGACTTATGAAACAGAATAATGGAGAACAATTTGAAAGGTTTTATTGAGATTGAGAAATCAAGCCGACAAATATCAATTCAACAATAAAGAAGATCATATAATCGATCACATCGATCAAATCACTGAGAAATGCCAATTTGTAAAATTAAGAAAAAACTTAGGAAGCGGTGATTCTATTACTCTGGAGGAAATTATTAGTAAGCAAATGAATTAAAAGTTGTAACTCGTCAATTAGAACAATTTAGAAAAATAAATAAAAATAATGGAAACAATTCAAACAAAGTAGAAATTAATAAAATTGATCATAAAAAAAAAAAATAATAAACCATTTCAAAAACAATCTTCGAACATAAAATATTGTAGACGTGGAAGTTGTTTTCATTTATCTGAAGACCCAAAGTGTCCAGGAAAAGACAAATGATGTTTGAAATGTGGCTTCATCAGCCATTATCGTGAATATTGTAGGACTCATCAGAAAAGACTATTTTGAAATGTAAGAACAAATACAATTTATAAGAAACTAAGACTTGAAACTAAGAAAGACAACGATAAATCTGAAATTGATTATATTTTTAACATGGATGAAAATGAAAATGGAAAAAGTAAGGCTGGTGAAATAGAAGAAATAGAAAGTTTTGAAAATGTTTTCCATCTAAACGACGATGAAACTATTACTTGCATTTTGGATGAAACTATTAATTGCAATTTGAAGTAAACGTTGAGATGCTTATAGATTCAGGAAATAGATGGCTATGGGCTCTTTTGAAATAGGCATTTTAGTGTCATCTGCCATTGAAAACACACAAAATATACTGTTTATGTCATCAGAAATGGCACACGTGATCTATTAGGCAAAAAACTATTAAATTAAGTGTGCTCAAAATTGGAGTTCAAATAAATGCTGTAGGCAATGAGGCAAATATAGACAAAGCTTTCCCAAAATTCAAAGGCGTGATTGTCCAGTTTCCAATAGATCAAACAGTTAAACCGGTCATTCAACCATACAGAAGGGTTCTCACCCCATTGGAAGAAAAGGTTTCAAGAAAATTAAAGAAACTGAAGGACGCCGATATCATCGAGGTAGTAAATGAACCATCACCATGGGTATCACCGATGATTCCAGTTATCAAAGAAGGACAGGAAGAGGTACGTATCCTCTGACGATGAATGAGTTATTACCTAATTTTAGGCAATCAAAATACTTTTCCAAATTAGATTTTGAAATTCATAAAAATTGTAGGTACATGACTACATTCAGTACTAGCAAAGGGTTATATAGATACAAAAGATTAATGTTCGGAATTTCTATTCTGTCTATATTATAAAATTCTAGAAAAGATATTGTTAGACTTTGAAGGTACATTTAATTTTATTCATGCTACAGTAATCCCAATATACATATTCCAATATAATCTAACATTATCTATTATTTGTTATACAGTATATAGTTATTATTTTTATGTGTTAAGTAATTGATTAATTGATTAATGTTTTTTAAATTATTTTTATTAATTTGTTAAATTATATATATTTACTATTTTAGTTTTAACATGATTAGTATAACCTATCATATTATTCTAGTAAATTAATCTTAAACCTACATTAAAGACTACTGCATAAATGTTGTGCTGTAAATTAATTTACGGGGACTGTGACGATACAAATATTACTTATTAATTTATTGATACATGGGGTGTTTTTGAAATTAATTTATTATCTTCAATACAAGTTTAATCTTAAAGCAGGTAATCTTATAATGTTTGCTGAAAAACTATCTTGTACCCTATTGTTTAATACTTTTATGTTATTATTAGCTTATTATGGAACTTGGAAATAAATTTATTATTAAAAAAAATAAAATTAAAAATTAAAAAAAATATATAAATGACGAAAGTTTAAATAAGGTGCTACGAGTTTTAAGAGAAAATGACATTTTACTACATGAAAAAAAAATGTATTTATAAAAAAAAATGAGTTTCTTGATCATGTACTTTCCGGAAATTGTGTTAGGCGTTGTATTGGCGCTGAACTGGTAAAGATGGTCCGCGTGTAATTACATTCGATCACAAGTCTCTTACTGATTGTGAATTGTCAAACAGAAAAAGAAGCCCCAGCACTCGTCTGGGCAGTAGAGCACTTTAAAATATCTCTTGGTTAAGACTTTGAACTGATAAGCGATCATAAGCCATTGGAGATCATGTTAAGCCAAACTTCTAAGTCTTGCGCCAGAATTAAACGGTAGGTACTTAGGTTACAGGCTTACAGGTATAAAGTCATTTACAGACCAGGTAAATCCACTAAAGTCGACACAATTTCCAGACTGCAAAACTTTCTCGCCAAAACCATTTGACTAGGAAAACTAAATTAACAATATTGTAAGTTACAGCTGACCTGTCGCGGAGCTAGAACTTTCTTTAATTTCATTTAATGGAATTAAATGAAATTAAAGAAAGTTCTACAGCAAACGACGAAATTTTAAAGGCACTAGGATAGTCGTACCCGTTAGTCTGCGACAACGAGTATTGGAAGCAGCTCACGAAGGGCATCCAAGCATAGTAGCGATGAAGGCTCGTCTATGAATTAAGGTTACCCAACAACTTTGAAGTGTGACAATGGAAACCAGTTTAAAAGCAAGTTTTTTCAGAGCTGTTGAAAGTCTCCGTCAGAGCTGTTTTATGAGAGACAGTTCACAGACAAAATTCCTGCAGTACCTGATATGGAACACACAACCATAGATGAAGAAGATAGGCATAGATCTACAAATGAAAGAAAAAGGAAAGGAATACAGGGACAGTAAAAGGAAAGCGAAAGATAGGGGAAAAAGTACTAGTAAGAAATGTAATGAAAAATAATAAGTTGACCTCCAATTTCAATCCCACTATACATACAATAACAGACGTCATGGTTGTGATATTAGTATTCGAAATGATGAAACCGGAAAAGAATATCGGCGAAACATAGGCAAAATAACAGTAATCATGATTTAAGAGAAAATGATGATTAATCGTACATTCTTTGTTGTGACATAAAAATTAATGATTATTATAATTTTTATAGAAATATAAGTTGCTTTGTTTACATTTTGCAAAACATTGTATCTAATAATAACATTTAACGTAATTAACATATTCGCTGTGTCATGGAGATTTAATTTATAAGATTTATTAAAATTTAATTATAATGTTTAAACTATTCGAATAAATTAAAATAAAGAAGGGATGTAGTGTATGCGACTGGGCACAGGTGAGTCAGTTAGCTTACAGCCGTCATTGTGAGCGGATGTGTTCTGTGCTCCGCATGTATTAGATCCATTTGAGATTTAAAACGAGTTTTATTTCAATCCAAAGGCAATACAATACAGTTATCTTGATCCATAATAATAAAATGTGAGTTTACACACTTTATGGTCTGGTAACTCCATTCTGTTCGATGGAAGAGGTAGCACTGCCCAGGAAGTTGAACGAGTATAGTTTCGGCGTCAGCAATTACTCGACAAGCTCTGTTTCTTAATTTACAATATCACCTTGTTATTTTCGCTGGATAGCCTCCCCGCCATAATAATAACATGAAGTTATCTATGCAACTAATACAGTACTGAATTTTGAATTATTTCCTTAGATTACAGATACGCGGTCTGCCGTAAACTTTGTCTCACGCAAGGCTCAAGCAATTTCTATTATGCCACTCCGACATATATTTTTTAATTAAACATTATAGATTATTCTAGATATAATTTTCTTATACACTATACCAACACAGTACAGTTTTATGGTCTTATGCCTGCATTTTGCAATACTGTAATAACTTACCAAAATATTTACCAGTTATCTGTTCATATCTTCAATAGATGTTTTATGACACCGTTTTTGTTATGTTATTTATAACGAGTCTTACTAATGATATTCACAAATTCCATAAACATCGTAGAAAAGGAAAAGCTAATTTAAAAGAAAGGTTTAATTTGTTTGGGGAAAGACTATATCTACACAAATACAATTTAATTTTATACTTTTTTTTAAATACATATCATGAGTATTTAATAATACGAAATTTTTATATTTATCATTTTTGGGAATTAATAAAATTAATATTTGTCTCTTATACTGAGTAGGTTACTAGTACTGAGTAGGTAGGTTGGATAAATAATTTCAGAGTTATCACAATAAGATTTAATAGAATGGAGCTCCATTAAGCTCCATGCTGAGTCCAAGCGATTTGAAGCGGAGGCGAAGCGGCGATGCGATCCTTGCGATTTTGTAATTTTCATCAACACACTCTGCGAGTGAAGCCGCGGGAAGAAGCTAGCGTATTTATAAAGTTATTCTTCGCTGGTACTGCTCTTTATTGGATGAGAATACCTGCTTTGTCAAGCTAAGGAAATGAAATCGTACTCAAGTATTTTTATAATGACTTCGTTTTCTATTATGAAATCTCAGCGCGTGCTCGGGTCGCGATACCGACGTACCTCACCTGTTTCCTCTTATGACTTACAATAAAACTTGGGTTCGGAAAAATATTCTTCATCTTTTATATTCCTATGGATATAAGATCTTTGGTACACATAACATGAACTTCGGATACTTTTTTAATTTTATAAATAATTTTATATAAATCTATTCATGAAAATCAAAGTATTGCATAGTTTATATTTTTAGAATATAATATGAAAAAAAAAACTTATAATTCATATTATGAATTATATTTAAATGTAAGAAAACATCCAAAAGTTAAACATTTATTGCAAATTATTTACTGCAGATTTCATACATTATTTTAGCAATTTTGACTGTTAAACGTAGAGGTCAGTAAAAAAAATAGTATTTGTAATTCAAATGTTGTTTAGATAAGTAACAAACAGATGTGAGCAAGAAAAAGCATTATATCTTTTCAACATTTGCAGCCCTTTTCGTTTCAGCATTTTTTTCAAAAAATGATTCAGCTTTTTAGCTCGGTTAAAATATTTTCACTTTAAGTTATGTAGATAAAATGCGTTGTATATAATTCATTATGTTATATTAAGTATTCATTATTTATATATTCGTAATTGAAACAGAACATGGATAACGTAAAGAAGGGTTAGTTAATAATTTGTGATAACTAATAATACTTGCTATACGTCCCGGTTATGCTCGATAATTGACGTCTACATATTGCATGCTTTACTTTGCTTGCTCTTTTGAAAAACATAACCACAATTGTCCAGTCCATGAAAGTCGACGAGTCTTTTTCAATTATATTTTTTATCAGGGTAATAAAACGATAGAGACACACATTTTGACGTCAGTAGACAGTTATGTATATTATATAACAAAAAACACAACAGACAAGCTTACTTTCATGTCTATTCTGATACAACATTAGACAACTAGTCATTATAATTGAAACAATCGAGACGCAATTAAATATGATTTGTTATATAATATTTTTATTTATATCAGTATGTTACAATTTTAAGTGATACGATAACTAATATATTGTAGTAGATGTTATGAAAATAATCCTTGTAATAAATAACAAAAGATTTTTAAAAAATATTTTTATTTTTGTATATTTTAATATTACATCAGAGAAAATTTTTGTGTAATTTTATTAAATTTCATAAAGTAGCTTCCAAGTTTATGCGAATGAATGAAATAGTATAATTTGTGTCTTGTTTGAAAAAAACAGGTTTAACTTGGTAAACTGTGATTTTTGGAGATTGGTTGAAAAATAATAGCTACAAAGTAGGATATATTTTATTGTGGTAATTCATTCAATTTATTGCCAAAATGAAGTGGTAGACAAATGAACCATAGTACATAGAAACTGCTTACTTAAAATAGGAAAGATCTAAAAGATTTTATTTTAATGAAAGATCCAAACAACGTTATAGAGAATTAATATGAATTTAGTCAGAAACTACTTCTCAAACATTGATTTGGGATTGAGGTCGTCGTTTGCGCGTGTGTTAGTTCGATTGCTCGCATTTATTGCCAACCACTGTGACCTTCCTATGGTTCTATTGATTTTGAATTGTCTCAAACAGTAATAAATTTCTGATTTTCTTCATACAGACTATCTGCTAATCGAAACTTGGGTCGACTATTACTTCTTCCTTAAAGTAAAATTTTTTAATGACACCTTAACTTGTAACTTTGACACATTTATTAAATTATTTTAACTAGCAATTATTAAATGTTTAAAAATAAAGTAAGGAAAGCAATAACATTTTAGATTTTGATGTATGGTGGGACAGTCATATCGATTTATAACATTTTGTGATAACTTATACCTTGTGCACTGTAGCACGGTGCGGGTGACACTGTCAGTAACGTTTCGTTAGTGACAGTGTCACCGATTTAAAAATTATATTTTAGTATTTTAGTTAAACCACATTCGTAAAACATAATGACTTTAGTAAATTAAATTAAGCCCAAACAGTTGTTCAAGTCTACTAATAAAATGTAATAGAAAGAAAAATTAAGCAAAGTGTTACTCGTATAACATAACGCCCTAGGCGAATTTAGTGAGGGAACGTACTGCTACGATGGAGAGTTATGTTTTTTTTATAATAAAAAAGTATATTGTGCGTCAATAATAAATTTTTTATTTGTCAAGAGCTTATAATTATATTAATGATGAAACAACAGAACATATATAGGGACAGACTGCTTAAAAAGTTGCTAAGAAAAAATATATTTTATTCATCTAAATTTATATCAGAGTCGGTGCTAGCGCTCATACTAACAGCATCACACGGGTAAACAAAATGTGCGCCGCATTGATGCGCTATAGAGCAAGAATTGGTCACGAAAAAAAATCATTAGCCTTATTTTGATTATTTTATACAAGTAAAGACAAGTTCATACACGGAGTTACACTGCACATCTGAATAACACGTTAATTTTTATAACAATATTAAAGAGAACTAGATTTACGTTCTCAGTATCTTAAACGAAAAAAATGTAATGCATAAAGTCCATCCCTAGTCATGTAGTACTGACAGACGTCATCCGCACCGTGTTACAGCGCACAAGGTATAATAAACTATCATGATATTTTTTTTTTTTTTTTTTTTTTTTTTTTCTTTAACCTGTATCGTCCCACTGCTGGGCAAAGGTCTCCCCCAAACATTTCCAGACGACCCTATCTCTCGCTGCCTCCCACCATCCTCCTTCAAAGGAGGCGAGGTCATCCCGCCAGCGTCGCCGCGGCCTGCCGCGGCGTCGGGCTCCTCCCGGGGACCATTTGGTGGTGATGTTAGCCCAGCGCTCGGGGTTCATCCGCGACACATGTCCCGCCCACTCCCATTTGAGCCGGGCGGCTGTGATACCGACATCTGTGATGCCGGTACGTGAACGCAGCACGGTGTTGCGCACTCGGTCGACTCGTTTGAGTCCGAGGATGCTGCGTTCCATCGCCCTCTGGCAAATCTTGAGTTTAGACTTCTGTAACTTCGTCAGGGACCATATCTGAGCACCGTAGGTTAGGACGGGCAGGATACACATGTCGACGAGTTTGCGCTTGAGTGACAGAGGAAGGCCGCCCTTCATGTGCGCTTTCATGGACCAGTAGCTCTTCCAGGCGTTGTTGATCCGACGACCAATCTCGATATCTTGCCTGTTTTCGAAGCTCACTAACTGGCCCAAATAAATGTAATTGTTGACATATTGTATAACCTGCCCATCTACCTCAACCCTACGCTTCGTGCTATTTGTCATGACTTTGGTTTTAGCCCAACTCATTTGAAGTCCAACTTCAAGACTCGCCGCGCTCAATTCCCTTAGCATATTCTGAAGGTCTTCTGCTTTGTGAGCGAAAAGGACAATATCATCCGCAAAACGCAAGTTGCTCAGGGTTTTGCCACCGACGTCGATGCCCTTTGTCGCCCAGGCAGCTGGAAGCCTCCCGAACACTTCTTGGAGCACTGCTGTGAATAGGATTGGAGAGAGAGGACCGCCCTGCTTGACTCCTTTTTCTATATTAAATATTTCGCCGGTGGTGTTTAGTTTGATGTTAGCTGTACTATTACCAATTCATTTTAGTTTACAAAGATTATTTACTGTAGAGTTCAGAATCACATCAGAAGTCAAAATAACATTAACAATCCACATAATATAGTAACTTATTGTCAACGCCTGAAGATAGAAGATAAGAAATTGAAAATACAAAAATAAAAATGGTGTCTGTAAATATTAATCCTACCATTCTTATTCATTTTTAAAAGGAAAAGGAAATATTGTTCAATGTAGTAATGCTTTAAGAAATATAATTCAAGTAACTGTAAAGCTATACGCTCGATTTCCTCTAATCTCTATACACGTTTTAGAGAAGGAGAAATATTTTAATGCTTTCGATACGCACACAAGTCGCATGTTTTCTCGTTTTAAGTAATCTGCAACGATATAAAATAGAAATTAGCCTTTTAAACTTTTATTACTACAACCAAAGTGGTTTATGAGTTGGATTTTGAATTTCTTAAACTTGATTGCTGATAGATAACAAGAATATGAAGTTATAAAAAGTTACTTTAGTATTAAATAAGAAGTTATCAGGATAGTTGGTTGAATCACGTGTTTGAGTTTAGAAATTAATTTCAGACGAGAAATCTTCTTACTGGTAAGCAAAGTAAAGATAGCTGACAAAGAGATTTATGCTGGACTTAGTTTTAGAAACTATTCCAAGAAACATAAAATAGTAATATAATAAAAATATAAATAAAAAAAATTGCAATCTAAAATGAAAAAAAATAGCACATATAGTCTCTTCAATTGCAATGATTTTTAAATTTATACATTTTCAAATCATTGCATAGAATCTGTTTTCGAGTTAAAATAAGTGTTATCAGAATTATATTTTTTTTCCTTAAGTTTTTTTTCCTGAACATAACATTACTGCCCAACTGTCTCTATTGGAACTCCATCTAAATAATGATATTGAAGTGGTAATGGAAAAAGTACATAATATTTAACGCCATGTCGATACTTTGAGATGGGTCTCCGCTCATTGACGCAACATTGAGTGTTATTAGTACTTATTCATTGATGTCTTTCAACGTTCAAGATTTTTTCTCATTAATATAGTAAATAAGACCGAAAAATATTTATTTGAATTATATTATAAAGCAAATAAGAGATTATATTTAATATTAATCAGTTTTATTGCTTGTTAATAGTTTTGTGATTCAAAAAATTTAATCTACTCTGTTAATGTAATAATACAATTATATTAGCATCCTGCATCAGATCAACAGCCAATAACTAGTTTTACCAGTGCAGCCAAGTTTTTAAGAGTAGTTACGTCTTCTGAAGCATGATGAAACGAAGTATGGCTGATTTTCATCTATTGCTACTTGATTTTATTACATTAATTCTTTCAAAAAGGGAGTTTCCTTTAATACTAAGCATTCTCCTTTTTTTGTGTCATGTCAGTATTTTGTATTCATATTGTAGCTAAAATCAGTTTGTGATTTTTACCACGACCACAAGATAAAACCTTCCAACGTTTTGACTAAATATATAGCTTCTATGTCAAATGAAGTTAAATGAAAAAGACTCTACAACTGTTCCTCAAATTCTATAAACAATATATGATTTACATTTTATTAAACTAATAAAACGTCTTCTTAAATAGAAGAAAAAAAAACATATTCCTATAGGAATATAATCAATGTAATATTTGGACATTATTTTTATATTATTAGGGTTGAGATTCAGTGCACTGCTGTATTCTAATAAGCAATGCATACTAATCTGAAATTTTAATCAACTGTGAATATCGTCGTACTGTAAATGACTCCCGCGTATCTCGGTCTCCTTTGAGGTATAAGTTTGAATGCTCCCCACGTTTTGCTCAACCAATCTGTACCTATTGCATAATATGATTAATACTGACTGTAACCTTCCTAACAATTCCTTCCTAGACTTTTTGGAAATTTATATTGTTTTATAGTATTTATATAATGCGAATAATCAATCACATTAGTTTTTATAGAAAAATGAAAATAATTATTTGAAATAAGACTATTCTGACATATACTTAAAATAAAACTTTTTTATAAATATTGCATGATATTATTTTAATTTCATTAATAAAATTGAATTAATTTTATGATATCTTAAGCTCTTCAAGACCGAATATATTTTACATTATTAAAAGTAAAAGGGAGTGGTTGTATACAAATAAAACATGTATTAATTTTGAAATTCATTGCTGAAATTAAGTTACTGTTTTGAAGAAAATGTTGAAATTTCCTTAAGGAGAAGTACTACTTTAAACAACGTTAATCTTTTTGTTTTGCATTATAAATAATAAAACACCAGTTCACCAAAGAGAGTAATTAACGAGACTTTTTAAAGAAATTACATCAATTTCATTTTTTTTCTCACAATGTAGTTGGTTTTGTACGATGGAGGTTTCCATTGTTTTAAAAAGAGTGAATCATAATTAATTTTAATCTTTTGTTTATGAATATTTTTTATGAATTCTATCGTTGTAATGTAAAAATATAATTGACATGAAATAGTAAATCCATGAGATTATGCTACGAAATTCTGTTCTGAATTTAAATTCATGAATTCTATTTTCATCACCTCTAGAATATAGATGAAAATAACTTTTTAAGAATCATGACACAACTCAATCTTTTAGGTTTTCATAATTTTAAAAAGAAACGTTGATTTGTCATTAAGTGGGAAGATCAAGTGAATTTTAGATTTTAATGTCATGGTTACTGAAAGCTTTTAGATATAGGATGTACTTTAATAGATCTAGGACTAGGACTTTTAAAGACTTGTGCAAGTAATATTTAGTTTATTATATATAGTTATCTGAATGTTCTAACGTAAATACTATCGCAATGATCCCTACTATTTGCGAACACAATATGAAAAATTCTTACCTATGAACTCAAAGCATGGCAGCGTCGCGGCGCGAATACGCAATATAAATAATTAACTGTAAGGTCAAACTACATTACAATATGTTTTATAATACCAATTTTAATATACATATACATATACATTTTTAATATTTCTTTGATTTATTATGGATACAGGATTTGTATTTTAATTAAACCTTTACTACTATAGGCTCTGTTGTGAATGGATGAAAGGAATATTTGAAATGTAAATTCTGAATTTAAGACATACATAAATTTGACATCTGCGACATTATAAAATTAAAATATTTTATTTTAATGACCTAGAAATTAAAAATCCAAAAACCCTACATCACTATGTCACTAGTAATTTATAATTTAGAATTCTTACAAAAAATCTTTTTATTTTATTAATGTTAGAAAAATCATCTTCAATTTTAGATAAATTTATTTGCAATTGAACATATCCTAAGGATACATATTTTTGATATAATAATTTCAAAGTAAAGTTGAAAGTTTTTACCAGAGGTGGCTCAGAAGTTGCGAGTTCGAATCCTTTATAAGATTTAAGATTTATATTTTAAGATATCAATCAAGAAGGAACTTTATTAGCTTAGACTTAATAAAGAGGTATTGAGAATTTATTACTGAATATATTTAGGGTTAATTTGTAACTTTTTTTTTTAGGAATAGTTTTGTTTAACGCTCGTAGTTTTCTCAGATCGTCCATCATTTTTAAAAATTTTAAACAAATTATAGATTTTTTTTATAATTGCACAACTAAAATTTTTATTATAAAACTATTTTACGAATTAAAACTCGCGTATGATATGGATACATTTTATTTTTTTAATTATAACGCGGCGTTTCGAATGCCTTGCAGCAATCGTGTTCACGGGTAGACGAGATGTAAGTGTCTGTCAGTAAGTCAGTTAATTAGTCGTCTACCTCCAACGGTTCCTCAGTTTGCGGGCACAGAGTTCTGGATGTAGACAAAACGCACTAACTGTATCTTGAGGTCTGACAGTGCGGTCACAGACGTGAGACTTTACAGTATTTATGAGTGGGTCCCAGGTGTTAGGAAGGCTCCAACCATCTTCTCTATTGAAATTAGGATATTTTTTAAATTCAATAGCCTCGCGAATCATTCTTGGTATGTAGCTGGGTTCCCTAGCGAGTATTTGTGGTTTATCAAATCTAATATAATAGTTGGGCTTGTCTATTTGAAATGTGTACTCGTGAAATTCTAAGAAAATGCTAATATTTTTCATATTGAGATTTCGATAAAAAATAATTTGAAAAATTGTCTTTTGATTTTTTTATATACCTTTGTTTTTTAGCGAGAACTACTAAAAATAATTAAAAAGAAATGGTCGATGAGTTTACAAAAAATACGGCAATTGAGTTTTATTTTTACCTACCTTTAGGTTAGTCAGCCATATGTCATAGACATGTCAGCCGTGTGATCGGGATTTACTTTATAGACTCCTTTGTGCGCTGAGGGTTAAGCTGAGCCGTCATGGCAACGAAATGCATAGAAAAATTTACCGATTTTGATTGATGAAATTGATGAAATTGTCATTTAAATTTTTCTAGTATAAAATATTAAATATAATAAGATATAATAAAAAAATTGATTTTGCAGTATTTTTTTAGTGCTTTGTGCTATAATTAATAAAAGATGAAAGGCATTTACGGTTTAGTAAAATGTAACTGTTATTATATAAATTAAATAAATTTACAAATATTTTTTTTATAATAACGCTGATAATTAAAAGTGAATATTTAACATTTATTTGTACCGTCGATACCGAGGCTTTGTTCTCAACTAAGAGGTAAACAAAATTTGTCAAAAGAATCTAATTACGGGACAAATTAAAGGAAAGAAATTAATTAAGAATTGGAAATTACTTCAATAATTCTAAAATATGTCTTTAGACCTCTTCTTTCAAATAGTTCATGAAAGTGAAGCTTATCATTTGAAGTTCTTCCTTTGATATGTCTATTTTATAACTTTGCTAATATTTTGTTGAAGACCATTTGTTAAAAAATGTTACTTATTACAATACTGGCATTAACTAAACTGACTTCACACTAAAATTATTTCAATAATGCAAAATTCATCTTTGATTAATAAAGCATTAAATTTGCTCAATCTCTTGTAATTTATCGTAATTTATCTTGTAATGATTAGAATGATCATTAATAAATAATTATTTTTTTTAGGTTTTAGTATCACGTTGTAAAATTTAGTCGTATCTATATTAATATTGCCGCATGATTTTGAAAACGGTTTAGTAGATTCAAAATTATGTTATATTTTGTATGGTTTTTGGATTCGAAATTTAAATATATTTTTTTTAATTATATGTACTTTAGTACATTAATATAGTAAAACAATTTGACAGCAACATACAAAATTCGCGGTCATATAAAGCGCAGTCTATGTCAATAAAGATAGAAACGTGTTATAAAATGAACACACTTGACATTTATTTAATCTTTAAAGTACTTTGTGACAGTCTCTTTGAAAATCTATATTTTTTTTTGTTAAAGTCGTCTACTACTATCTACTTTTCCTTAGTTACACGAGTTTATTTGTAAATAACAATAGGACTAACAAGGGTTTAATTGGAATAGGTATGCATTAAATATGAGGCAGAGATAATAATATTAAAAATAATAGATGCAAGTACTAAATATCAATAAATTGTTAATAACTAAAAAATATGCAAATAAATGTACATATTTTAATAACGCTAAAATTAAGTAATTTCAAGAATTATGAATCAACTTAAAAAAAAATCGTATTTCACTGTTCACTTGAGTGTGTATATATAATATTTAGAAAATTTAACTCGTCAAATGTAGGGGTGGAGTGTTTAGTGTAAAGAATACTTCCGAAGTCAGCAAGCCAAATTTGAAATACAGAACCACGGAGTACTATAAAATAAATAGGCTAAATCAAAACGATAAGTTCACTGTTGTAAGTATTGATATGTAATTGCATTGCGACCCTCTATAATCAGTAGTGCCTTTTGAAATGTACGTTGATAATACTCGTAACATTCGTCAATAATTCCGAATAGATTTTGTTGAATATAAGAACACGGCTGGATATGCTGGAAGAAGCTAATAATTTATATCTCAAGTTACAATGTATCACGAAAAGTAATCACGAATTAGGGCTTTTGTGTCCTGCAACGATATTAAATTAATGTATGTGTGTATGTATGTATATGTCTGTGTTTATATATGTATATATATGTATAGTAATTTGATATAATTTACTGTTTTATAAATATTAATATTATCAATTACTCTAAGTTTCTATTATTCAGTGTACCACCTAATTGCCTTATGAACAATTTTCTCAAAGTTAAGGGTAGTTGGAAGATATCTCTCTGTAGGGATAAGCTATCCTATGTACATATTGTTAAATTAAAATGTCTTTGTAAACTTAAGGTACATAAATTAATAAATAAATAAATAAAAATAAATAAATAGATTGAATGACAAAATATAAAATTAAATGAAATCGTAAAGTGGACTGGAAACAATGCAATTTTCGTAATGACATTTTAAAAATATAAAGATCGTTTTGAAAATACGTTTTAAATTTTAAACTTTTCGTAACTATATATTTATAAACTTGGTATAACTGTAAATTGACATCAAAAGATGATTGTTTAAAAATAGTTCAACTTAACATCCTTTTATACTTAACAAATATTCGTAAGATAAATTTTCTTTTGGACATCGTTCTCGCCAATTTAGTGAAAAAATAAATCTAAATCATTTTATTGTGTGCTCGTGTTACGTTCTTGGTTTCAGTTTCCGTCTTTAATCATGTTGTAATTTTAGTTAGCCTGAAAAAATTTTAAATATGTTAACAAATAAGCTTGTATTTCTTATGAAAACCATTATATACATTACCTAATGTATTCTGTTTATTTTTAGTGGATATAAGGTTTTAAATTACCAAAAAAACTATTGCTACATTCATATTAACATATGAAAAAATTCAGCGAAAGTTTTAAATTTATTATCTACAAACCTAAATCCAAGTTTTTTGTATACGAAAGAGTAAAACAGAAAAAAATATTTATACACAATAACATGATCAATTTCCTGATAATCAGAGCTTTCCTAAGAAATCATAGGCTGAGATCTGATTATCGGGAAATCAATAGATATATTTGGAACTCCCAAAAGAGTGATCTAAAGCGTTCTCTATTTGTTTTTTTTTATACTTTTTGAAGTCCTTTGTTACTAGTACTTTTTTTTAAGCTGTATCATTTGTATTGTTTATTGCATTTAAAATCAGATCCAATATTTTTCCATAATAAAACTGGTATTACAGAACCTGAAAATGCGTGGTCTAAATTTTACATTAGATTATCGCTTTAAAAGTTGTTTAGTTTGAAGGGCTCGAGCCCTTTCATTACATTATCTAAAATAACCCTGATATAAATACCTTTTTATTATTAACATATTCACTTAACCAACTGAGCGTTGAGTTTTTTTTAAGCGTCAGCAAAAGTGGAGAATGCTGATGCGTGTATTTGTGAATCGGGTGCCCCGACATTATAGGCATTACCACATAGCTACATTAGATCATAGTTATGGATACAAACATACATACAAAAATATTAATGGTATTACAAATACCTTTTTTTATAATGTTTTCTAAGATTTACACGAGTACTACACATTTCAATAAAACTATTTTTCGGATATAATTCGTGTTTATTATTACATTTTTATATTTAACCCGACGTTTCGGATGCTTTGCAGCAAACGTGTTCGCGGTAAGACGACATGATGGTATCTGTCAGTCAGTCAGTTTATTTGTCACCTACCTCCAACGGTTCCTGAGTTTATTTATAAAATCTTTATTTATTAAAATGTATCTGTTCGTGTACATATGTACATATGTGTACACATCTTTTTAGAAAAAGTATAGATATCTTGAAAACAATCGCTAAATAGACATCATTTAAGCAAAGTTTTCATTTCGGAAACACAACATTCCTTTGTATCTTGCATGAGTCTTAAAATTAGAATTTAATAATATAATTAAAATTAACATTAATAAATATTTAAGTAGATATTTAATTATCAAATACATTAAAAGCGTGCTAGAAGTGTTAGTCACAAGGAAACGTAACAAAAAAGTAATAGCTTGAAATAGACAATACTAAATAAAACAGACTCAAACAAAAAAAAATGCGTAACCACTTAAAGAAACTAATAAATATCAAAAATATGATTCTAGATTATTAACAATACCTAAAATGAGAAGCCTGCATTAAATGATAAAGTGATTAATTTTTTTTAAATTTATGTACCAAACAAGGGTCATTTTCGCGCATCGTACTGAGTTGAAGTCGTTATAAACCATAATGAGATATCAATCTTTACAAATCATTAAATAATCAATTAAATATTTAAAAAGGGTGAAGCCGCTTGCATACAAGTAGTCCTTTTTTATACATGTTTTTTTCATGTTTGTTTTTGTCCATGAAAATCCAATTTCATGGTTTTTACAGGTTACCTTTTATGTTATAATTACACTTTTCTAAGAATTTTTGCTTGTGATATAAAGGTGGAAGCCTACAGACAGTTTTCTGGAACAACTTTTAGATTCGTTATTTGTGGGATTTTTAGTGAAAAAAAAACACTCCATCTTTTGTTTGTGAAATAAAAGATGGAGTGTTTGAATTATGTCTGATATATTTTGAAATACATTGTTCCTGATGAATGAAATATTATAGATACAACCCTACTCGGTACACATTATCGGCTTTTAAAGAAACGGTTCTGAGAGTTTTAATGAAGTATATAGTTTTAATGAAGTATTAATGTAGTGTATTTAAGTATATAAGATTTGGGGTTTTCTTGTAGGCGTTACAAGCTAATCAATCATTAAATAAAATAAATTTATTATTAAAAAAAAAAAAAAAAAAAAATTTAAAGGACGGCGGTATTGTACCTGGATAATATGCAAATACTACCTTATCTGGAATTTGCCGAAAAGATAATATTGAGAACATTGTTTTTATTTTTCAAAATCTCTGAAGCGCATTTATTATTTTGTGAAAGAGTGTATCCTTCGACTGAAGGTGACGCTTATCCTAAACGTTCAGCATTTTTTAAAAAACAATAAATTACTGTCGCTCCTTCAATCTAACCGTTTTAGAATTAATTGTGCACAGTTTTTTAACGAATGTACAATTTTTTTTCTATTGTTTTTGTCGTTTCTTTTGCAATATATTTTATTTTACTACTTTTATATGTTAAAAGAAAATTATAATTATATATATAAATATATATTTCTACAACATATTTTTTGGATATAAGATAGAGATTGGTTTTGTTTTTATATACAAGCATTCAAACAAACTGTACTTAATAGATGGTTTGGTGGTTGTTATTTCCTTTGGCATCTTATTAATAAAAAACTTTGAAATGGGATAGTCATTTGATATGCGTTTAAACAAAATTTTAATAACGCTGGAGTTCAATCATGAAGTACGGTGCGCCACCTCAATGATATTGGAATACAAAAGGCGCCAATATTAATATGTTATGATATAATATTAATATGTAATAATTTTGATATTAATATGTTATGGTTCAGTCCAAAAATTAAGAGTAAGAATCTTTTTTTGTGAAAATGTTTTTTGCGTACTTAAAAGGTTTTATATCGAAGTCTACTTCTTTTTTCGCACAAAATTATCGTGATTTTTAGTATGTTTTTTTAGTATACCTTGAATCAATTTAAGAATTGATGCCAATGCCCCATATTGTTTGTGACTACATAGACTATCGCTCATGACTCGGACCCTATTAAGTTTCTTAAATAAGTCTCTTTTTTCATCTACATCTTCAATTCAAAAACAAAAAATAGTACGTTTAGTATAAATCTAAAGAAAAAAGAAAAACAAATCTTTACTCTTAGCTTGTCTAGGAAACAAACTAATCACTTCAACCGCTATTGTTTAAATAAGCATAAGCGGTGAAGTACTTGAGTGCTCATAACGATAATATTATGTAGATACATAATTCTGAAATGTCATAATAGAAATCTTTTAAGTAGTAACGAATTTTTTTTATATTCTAATCTATTGTATTTAAAGATTTGTAAGGGTTGAAACCAACCCCGAGGCTATATATGTATATAATTGGTTTGGTATATATATATGGTATATATAAAACATTAAATAAATACAATATTTTTACATAGTGAAGACCATATTAGCCATTACAAAAAGTGTTATAACAAATAAATGGTCAAAGACATTTGAAATATTTACCTATATTCTTTTTGAATTATTTAAATAAATTATTCTTTTTAAATTATTCTTTGCTTTATTTTTAAACATAATCCCATTATTTATGCTATTTTTCATATTACTTTATCCGCGTAATCCAGGGGAAGCCAGGCCTTATAAATTATCTGTTTATGTAAAGTGGATAATTTTTTTATCTTTATTATTATATAGAAATCTGAAGCTCCCATATTTTATTTGTTTTTTAAAGTAAAAATCTTTAGAATGGTTGTTTTTTGTAAATCGATGAAACGCAAAAGTGTCCCCATTCCTTCCCCTGCCCTCGCTTCAGAATACTCCACTACCACTACAGGGCCGCCTCAACATCTTGGGTATGGATATTAACGGAAATCTTAACCCTAAAAATTATATCGAGAGCGTCATCAAAACAGCGTCTTGCAAACTCGGAGTCCTGAACAAGGTGAGACGGTTCTTCACGCCGGAGCAGCTGTGTCTGTTATATAAGACTCAAGTTCGTTCCTGTGTGGAGTACTGTTCTCATCTTTGGAATGGCTCCGCACAGTACTTATTAGACGCTCTCGATCGGTTACAGTGGCGTGCTATCCGCATCGTCGATAGCCCAGAGGCTTGTAAGACCCTTGAGACATTACAATTGCGAAGAGATGTCGCTTCACTGGCAGTCTTCTACCGGTACTACCACGGTGAGTGTTCTGAGGAGCTCTTTGACCTGATCCCACCCTCTCCTTTCCTATCCCGAACAACACGTGCAGGGCTAAGGTGTCACCCCTTCACCGTTGACATCAAAGGAACAAGAACCAAACGGTTCGGCACTGCGTTCATAAACCGAACGGCAAAAGCCTGGAATTCTTTACCAGCTCATGTGTTCCCTTCTTCATACCACCTTGGGTCCTTTAAGCGGGGCGTGAAATGCCATCTTATGAAGCCGCCATAGTGAGGGTCAACATGTCATATTGGTAGTTCACCAATAGGAATGTTGACCTCCACCTTTGGACTCCACTGACTGCTTAACATCAGGCACAGTGGAGTCATTATGGTAGGCTATCTATATAAAAAAAAATAAAATAAAATAAAAACGCAAATACGAACGATATGTAAAATAAATGTTTATATATTTTTTTTATAGTTGAAAATATTTCTATTTTTTATTCTTTTAAAAAACTTTAACCTAGCCATTTAACATTTTTATGATTTATTATTTTCAAACAATACTGTATACGTTTACGATAGGTAATTATTACAAGCTAGCTTAGAGTACACGGTTGTTCGAAAAAACGTACGAGACATTAAAATAAAATTGAATAATTTAAAAATATAAAATTGCCTCATTTAAATAATATTTATGAAGTGTATGAAGAAATCTGTCGCAACTGTTGCATTTTATTGGATGAGAATATCTCCTTGGTACTGTTACTAAAATGAAGTCGTACTTAATCACATGTACTTTTATAATAATTTCGTTTCTTATTACAGGAGCTGCGCGCAAGCTCGGGTTTCGATTTCGACGTACCTCAGGTGTTTTTATTTATGACATACAATAAAACTCGGGAACGGAGAAATATTCTCATTATTTTTTTTTTAATAAAGAGTAAGATTAGCATTTTTGCGATTATGATGTTTTTTAAAAAATTCGTTTTTAACTTTGAAACAAAACAAAAATTTGTTAGAAGTGTATGAACTTTTATTTGAACCGATAAATTTATATCTGCTATTTAACATGATTTGATGCAAATATTGGCCGCAACTACACTATAGCCAATACACGATAGCTAATGCGAGAAATTCAATTTCGCATCATTTTTCTGAGCATCTCGGCTGATAATTCATTGAAGACCCGTATACCTCCAAAAAGTAGTCTCAATGTGTTAAATCACAGGATGTGGGTGAACGGTTCAATGGTTCAAAACGAGAGAGTAATCGCTACTGCTTACCCTCATTTCTAATGCGTTTAAATTAACTATAAATTTCTGGTCAATTTGTTGGTCACAATAATAATACTAATAATAGATATCGGCTTCTTTATGCTTGTTATTTAAAAGTTACAAGTTTTGAAGTGGTAAATATCGATTTACAGAAAGTTTTTTGTAGTATTAAATTAGAACTTGATTATCTAGATGGTTAATTGTTCACGTGTTTGGGTTTTGTAATGCATTTGATACTCACTTATAATATAATCGCTTTAAAACTTAGTTAATCGTCTCATCGTGTTATGATCAATGCCTCCTAACATTTTAATACTCATTAAGTAATCCTAAATATCTGAGTTAAGTTTCAAAAACAACAACAAAACCTAATTGTTAATAAAAAACCTCAAAAAAAACAAATACACTAAATATTTTTGGCCTTTATTAAAAGAGGAAATTCATGTACACATGTAAAAAAAGTTTTGTAGATAAATGTCTAAAGCAAAGATATCTTAAAAACAATGACTTAGTAGACATCTTCTAGGATAAAATTTGTTTCGCTATCCCATCTTTCTCTATCTTGCATGACTCCTGAAATTAACATTAAATATTATTAACTGATATCATGAAATTAAATTAAACAACTTTATATGCGATTGAACGTTAATTAAGTTATTAAATTGTAGAATAAGTTGAAAGCAAACAAGAAGCCTGAGGCATAAGGAAATATCACACTTAAATTGAATTGAAATATATAATACAAAATAAAACAAAATCAAAGAAACAAAAATGATTAACCGCTTAAGGATATTCGTAAATGTTTGCACCAAATTTTTATTTCATTATTAAAAATCCGTTACAAATACATAAAAGTACCTGAAAACCAGCATATTTTTTTATTAAATAATAAGGGAGATTTTTCATTATGGGGCTTATTAATTTAAACGAATTTGACGAACTGAGATCTCAAACGCAGTATAAAGTTGATATTTGTTTACAAAAACATTAACAAATATGTAGATATTTGTAAGTTCATAATTTAAAAAATGTTATCATAGGGCTAGACTATGCATAACACAATGTCAACTTTACGACATAATTCAAAAATTGATTTTCAGATTCTGTTGCAACCTCTTAGTAATACTTTTAGGCTGTCTTGTGCTTTGCTTTGCACAAAATATTTTGATAGAATTTTCAGGTTAATGATTTGTTCCAACTACAACTTATACTACTTTATCTAGTTTTAGTTCTTAAAAATGAATCAATTTTATTCGTTTTCTATTTTATTATTTATTATTTTATAGTTTTGATCAATTGGCAATATAAATATGTTCATAGGCAACAGTGAACTAAACATATTTTCAAATGTTTCATATGTAGTGTTTATCGTCAACTCACAAACATTATAATTTAAGAATATTTCAAATTAAAATAGCAATAAATCGTTTCTTTTTATATAGCGACTATTTTATAAATATTTTTGAATAGTGACATATTGTCAAATAGCAGGGAAACTTTTGATTTTTTATAATATATATTGTATATGATAAACTTCACTTCAACTTTTCATTTCATCATAACCGATTGTTAATATTATTACTAATGTCTATATATACATAATATATTATAAATATGTCGGGGCATCTTTGGGGTATAGGACAACTCACAACAATCCTTCCAGTGAACTAATAAATGCCATACAAAAACAAATATTTGGTAAAACGACACAAGTTGTAAAAATTTGTGAATGTGAACCAAAAAACAGCAATGTATGTGATCCACCTACAATAACTAATAAAATAAAAGAGGTCAATCAAACGATATCAAAAAGTATTCAAGTTGGTCAAGCTCCCGTAATACATCATGTGGCTGTTCAAATTCAATCATACGGGAATGAGAGAATCAGTAAGACTACAAGCGTTCAAATAATAGCGAAACCGAAACGGACGACAGGTACAATTCATACAATCACAGTAAAAGATTCAAGTACTAAGCCCATTAAAAAAAGAATTTGTGACAAACATCGTGACGTTCTAACCATACTACAAAATTGGTCCTGTCTGGAACAAAGTTCTGATGAGGCAAATATTAATTATTTGAAGTGTCTTAAAAACAAAATAAAGAAAATCGCCAATTTTATGAAAATTGAAAAAATACAATTTCCTGAATTTTACGGAGCAGAAGAACAAATTATGAAACTGTATCGATAAGCCAGAGAAAAGAAATTAATGTAACAAAGAAAAACAATTTTGAGAGAACTTCGGAAATTAAATTTAGGGATACAGTAAAAATATTTCAGTAAAAAAAATAATAATTTATATTTCTTGACGTTCTAACATGTAGTGTATGTATTTGTAAGCAAAAATATAAATCACAATCACGTTTAAAATAATAATATATTTGAAAAATTCTTCAGTCTTTAATCATTTTTTTTTGGAGGTTCTTATACTTATTTTACCTCCAACATCTATTTTTTTTTTGTCAGGAAATGCATTTACGCATTCCCGGCGCGTCAGGGGGTGTAGCCTGGGGTATGTGGGACTCGACCGAGGTAATACCCACTAAAAACAGACAGTGGTCCGCCTTCGGCAGGAAGTAGGAGGGCCTGCGGAACTCCTTGAGGAACGTCACAGGGCCCCCGCCCGCCGGCTATTGCTAGTCCCGTACCGGGGGAGCTTAACATGCGCTCCCCCCAGTACCCTCGCCGGTACTAGCTACGGCAAAACGGTACCACGGGCCGTCAGCCATCCTTCCCGAGGTCGCGAAGATGGTGGGAAAGGCCCGCCGGGCCCCCACCCGACGTGCTTGCGACCCCAGGGGCCCCGCTTATGGTGGGGGAGCAACAGGAGGACCGTGACGGGATTTACCAGCGCCCCGGCGGCGTCCTCGTCGAGCGGGATCCGAGGTCCTATCGCGACCACACTCAGCGGCCTCCTTCCGGGACATCACTGTCTTGCAGAAGGAGGCCACGGCCCTCCACGCCGTATCCCCGCCGAGCATTGCCGACACACCTCCAACATCTTGCCTTAAGATTCATGAATAGATTGAAGCGCTATTGCTAATACAAATTACAACCTATCAAAACAGAAGTTTTATGCTTTGATTTCAAAATGTTATAAAATTAGGCCATCCATTCGAGATGAAACAGATAAAAAATATTTGAAGATGACTTCTAAAATGATGTTTCTGCAAATTTCACACAATTGGACATGAACTTTAAGCTTAATAATTTTATCTTAGAAAGTAATAAATTAATATCATTATATTTTTTTTATTTAATTTATTTTTTGTCTGTTAAATAAATAAAAATAAGAAAAACCACACACATGCTAAAAAAGTTCATAGAATTTGATTCAATGACGTTAAAGAAATATTATCTATATTATGACATATTTTTCTGTCTATATAAATAAAAATAAACTGCAGCATGTGCTTCAGATTACAAATACAAATTGCCTTCCAATTGTTTTAATAGATTGTTTCATTATCTGATAAATTTAATTCGGTAGGTTTTAAATTTGAAAAAGGATGTGTATAAAAGGGGATAGTGGGTTCAAATACTAAAATTAAAAGAATCTAAGAATATTAATTACCTTTCAATATAAAAATCGAGAGTGATATTTGAAGCAATAAAAAACATTTTTTAAATAAATATCGTAAATACGAATCTCAAATAATTTGATAAAAGGAATGTCGCAATTAAATTTCTTTGTGAAGTGCTTGCTTTCTGTTTATTTTTTTTCTCGAAGCAAAAGTCTGAAATCGGTAACAAACTCTATAACAAAAATCTATAAATTTATATTATATAATTTATAAACTTGAGGGTAACTTGACAATATCAGAAAGTTTCTTTATTTTGTACTCTCCAAATGTCGAAAGAAATAGAAAGGGAACACTTACTGAAATTTATAACGACTTAGGTTTAGTGCGGAGTGCTACATGCATGTTTTCTGGTACATTTATATACATCTTATTTTATAAAAATCTAAAATAAAAAATAAAAAAAAAATATTTTCGAATTTTTGTTAATTATATAGTTAGACATTTCTCTTTGTTTGATTTTGTTCTAATATCTATTGTGTATTTAATGATTAGTTATGAAACTTATTAGTGTTAGCGCTTACACCTATTGCTTGCCTCCAATATATTTGATACTGAATTTTTTATACTCAGAGTGAGTACTTTTAATAATTTACTTATCTTATATAAAGTTGTAACATTTAATATTTAAAAAATGTAAGTTTAAACGCCAAGGTTAAAGTGATGATATCACCCCAGGGGCAACACTTTTGGTTGGACAATGTCTATTGGGCCTTATAATTTGTTTAAAAAGTTTACAATATTTATTTAACTTTTATATGTTTTTTTAAATATTATTTTGTAGTATCGATGTTTTGTTCCAAGCTAAACTTTTAGCTGGGATTAGATAATTATATTACTATATATATGCGAGAAATTATTGATCATCAAATAGTAAAATTTTATATAGAAGTTGGGGTTATATTATGTACCGTAATAAAAGATTCCAAACCTTGTTGTATGTTCTAATGTGTAAATAGATCATAAAATCTATATGACTAATTAGGTATATATAGTTCACACAACAGTCCTGCTATTGCTAATTGTTAAATAATCATGTGAACTGACAAATTTCTCGAAATGTAATAAAACCGACCAATTTATGGGATATAAAACACATAAAAACCCTTTCCAAGAGGATTGCTACAATAATGCTGTTTTAGTTTTTTTCTTCTTTTTTATATAGATTTGAATCAATCAATTCATTGCCACATTTAAAAAGAATTTTTAACTGAGATGATGAATTAAAATAAGAGACTGTCAAAATACTGGCACCGCTCTTGATCAATATAAAGTTGAATGTTAATTGTTAATATTTATCATCTTCCAAAATATTAAAATAAAATTTGTGCTGGGGGAGCCGATGGGTTATGTGGATCTGGACATTAGTCATATACACATAAAAACCTCATTGACACCGACGGTACGTGTACAGGATGCTTCGGGAACTCTTACAAAACGCTTTGCTTCATCGTTTTTTGTTCGTACATAGAGACTGCAACAGCTTGCCTGTCCTGGTGTTTTCAATAAATTATAATGAGGCTGCCTTCAAAGCGAGAGTAAATAGGCTTTCATGAAGTTAATCCGATTTATCATCTATGAGTAGAAGTTGTAATGTATGGATGCAGTGGAAATAAAAAAAAATATGTATATAAAAAAAATAATATGTATAAAGGAAGTGCCTTCAGTTCACAGTTCAGTGGCGTGAATTTTGAGGAAGCGCTTATAAAAAATCAAAATATGGACAAGAACTTTAATAATAAGCGTTTGTGATGTTATGTCAACGCGCTTTATTTTGTTCAAATTATTTTATTTTCATTGAATTCCTATATCGAAATGTTAAGAGAATATATCAAAATTGCTTAGTATAACCTTATCTTTACTAGTATTTAAGTAGGTTAATATTATTATTGATAAAAAATGTGGTAAGACTCTGATTAAGAGCCAGGTCTTTTGCAAGTTTTAACTTAAGAGGTTCAGCACTTTAAGGTTTATGAATTAATTACGTTTACTCAAATATCTTTTAAGTAAGTAAAGTTAACCACACGCAATACGAACTCTTTTGTGAAACAATATAAGAGACGGTGAATGTCTTAAAAAGTTAATGGTGAAATAATTATTTTCTTTGAAAACATTGTAACTTGGAATGACTTTGAATTACGAGTAATTAATTTATTGTTTTGTGGAAAAAGTATTTTATTACGGATGATAATATATTAATAAATTGGTTAATTGGTCAAAGGTTCCTGTCTCAACTGATAGAAATATTGATGTTTCAAGAAGCATATTACTGTTAATTTTATGAATATTGTCTTCGTTGAAGTTTTTAGCCGCCGATTAAATGTTTACGGAATGATTAGTTTGTGATTAAATTTTACTTCTCCATCCTTCATGTCGAACACAGTATAGCTAGGTATAACAAAATCCATCTTTTTTGACTTTATATTTCATTGCTTTGTGATGGAATGGCATTTACCCTATCAGAGAACAGACTGGCTGAGGAAAAGAGGTCCTTAGTAGTAACTAAGGACCTCTTTGTGCTAAGTGCTGAGTACAGCACTATTATACACAATATTATAATACGACTACAATGCTAACAATAATCCAATCCAATCACATCCAATCTAAAACCATCGAGAGGATCATTGACTCAGCAATGCCAGCATAATACATGTTTAAATATACAATTGTTAATTATACGTATTATCGTACGTTTAATTGTGAACCCCCTCACCACTACTTTTGTAGAAATATTCAAAAAATTTAAAAGTATTTGTGTTTTAAGTACATTTTGATTGACGCCATGAAGTGTAATTTGTAAAGAAAATAAAAGGTAAATTTTTTTAAACTAATTATTTTAAAAACATTAAAATAAAATATATAACATATTTTGCTTTATTACCAATATCCAAAAGTTTTAAAAGGTTCAAAGACTTTTCTCAAAAATAGATAGTAATGTTTTTATTTTTGTCTCAAATTAAGCTTTAAGACAATTTATAGTGAAATGACTTTTTATGTTTACCAAATAGGTCCCTGAGGACACTATTATAAGGTTCTTTGCGATAAAAATGCTTGTAAGTGGAATTGACTCTGTGGTCTATGCTTTCCGGCTATTTTTGTAAACCATTATATTTAGTATATCATATTTCTTTCCAATGTATTTTTTTATTTATTCTGGTACATAAATAAATAAATAACTATTTCTTCTTCTTTAATGTTTTGTTCTATAGGTATATGAATAAATGAATTGTAATCACTATATTTTATGATATTATAGTGTTCTGACAAAAAACTTCATATCAATAAAACTATTTTACGGATAAAACTTCATTAGTTTATTTTTTTATTTTTGTAATTTGAACATTTTCAGTATATAAAAAAATTATTGACTTTGCGAACGTTAGGATGTTTAAATATTACACATATAATACTTTTGCTTAAGAGAAAACATATTTACATCAACATTACATGTGTATGTAGGATCACAGGTTATCATATTATAATACATATGGTTTTGTTGATTCAGATGGACTCATCCTACACACTAAGGAGACGGCCAGATGCAGAGTTATAAATCATAATAAATAAGTGATTCACTGAGAAATTAAAAACCAGAAAATGGAACAGAGGCAGATGTCTTGTGAATAGAGGTACAGTTTATGACCCAATGTACCTAAGAAATATATTAAATTGATTGATTAGAATAGATAAAAATGTACCACTTTGTACGAAATTATAAATCTAAAAATTAATATATCCTTGGAAATGCCTATAATAATATTTGTATAAATGAAAAGCTTAGACATCAATGTTTAAAATTTAAAGGTTAAAAACCTTTACACTCATTTTTATGCGAAGTGTCCATGTTCTATAAAATATTTGTATAAATTAAATATTAAATATTTATTATTTATTTTATTTAATATTTTAATATTTTTAGTTTATGCTCTGTTTGTTTATAATATTTTATATTGGGTTCGGACAGTGAAATGTTTAATGTCCTGAAAACGCCGTAGTATAGAAAATTTTAGAAATTTAAATTTTATACCAAAATGAAAGTCGTATGTAGGTCGAAACAATTATTTGTCCAAAAGCTAAATCAAAAGTAATAAAATTTGAGTCAGTAAAGTAGATATTATAGGTTTTATTAATAATAAAAATTTAAGTGCGGGTGAAATATTATTGAATTAAAATAGTAAAGTTATATTGGGAGATATGAGTTATTGCAAAACATATAATAACAGAATATTTAATAGAAGTATTAATAAAAGTTTTTGAGATGTTTATTGTGATTGAGTAGTAATGGCGGTAATAAAAGGCTGCGATTTATAGATTTTTCACCATATCCGTTGTATAAATTCCGGGCTAGCAATAAATCAATTTCAAAATAAAACCGTTCCACATAGGATGCAAAATATAAAAGACTCTATTATTATTTTATTATTAATTTCTTTATTAAACATGTTATCACGCTGATTTTCGAAATTCGATTTTTTGTAATATCTTAAATTTTTGGGGTGTAATGAATAATAATGTGATGTGACAAAATGATCTCATGTTACCGCGAACAAGCATTCGAAACTTCGGGTTAAATTAAAAAATGTAAAAATAAACGCGAGTTATATCCGTAAAATAGTTTAATTGAAATACGATCTCTATTTTTTAATATATTCAGAAAAAATTAAAAACATCTTAAATTGCACTAAAAATTACATATGCAATTGATATCAGAAAAATAACAAGCGTAAATACCTATTTCTAATATATTTTTAAGACAGGGTAAGGGTAAGAATAAAGGTAATTCTTAAATATAAGTCACAAATAATCGTTACAACTCGAAGGTTTGTTGGTGGGAATAGCTCTAGGGTATTGGTTTGCCAAAGGGTTAGCTCCTTTCCAACACCACACTTATCATATCTAATCATATCTTTATATTTTACATGAGGCTTTGATAGCTGAAAATTTAATTTGTAGATTAACTTTTTAAAACCTCTTATATATCGTTAGCATTTCTTTTGTTTTTTAGTCGGTCATATCAGTCCGTGGTCATCTTTAATTCTTGTAAAGACAGTTGGTGTTTCTTTTCCTCTTGGCGTGGAAGGACTCTTTGCTAGTCATATTAATATGAAACGAAGGACCTGTTGTCGGAACTAGAAACTGTCGCTTTTTGATCTTATAATTTTTAGTATCAGGTACAAAATAATCTAAATACTATACTTATTTTAAATCACAAATAATTACATTTCACAAGCGATTTTATTGAAATTGGGAAGAAAAAGACATAATAAAATAATTTTAGTTAAAAATTTAATCGGAACACTTTAAATCACCAATTCAATTATACCAGTCCATTTGTGGTACATTAAACAAAGAAAATCTTTTCTCAATGTAATTGTTAAAATTATTTTTCCGCTTGTTGTTAAATTGCTTTTACTACAAAGACTGATTAACAAAAATGTAATTATTTTAATTATTTTTATTACAATATGGACGTTCAATTTAGAAAACAATATTAAATAATATTACTTTCAATTTCTCGAGGAGTTTTTACGCTTGACTGTGTTGTCATACCAAGATGAATATCGGTACTAAACTTAGGGAACATATCTGAGATGTAAATAATAATCACACAAGAAAGGCGGCTGAGTGCGGACATATCATAGAGACTAACAATCATTGTATTAGGTTTTAAAAACCACAAATTCCTGATAGGAAATATCGTTATGTATCTAGAATGATAAGAATGCCTACTTGTTTTAATTATTATTTTTATTTTAATAGAAAAAATGATAGGATAATATCAAAAACCTTACACCAATTATGAACGATGTAAAATTGTATGTAATTAATTGTATTAGTTATCAAAGATTTTTAAAGCTGTACTAAAAAAATAAGAAAATATTAAAAACAATAATAAAATTTAATATCACACAGACTTGATTAAGTATACGCCATACTATTGAACTTAACACCTCCTTGATACAAATCTTACTACACTCGGTACTGTAGTAATCTTGGTCATTAATCCTTGACATAAAGGAGGAAATTTACACAGTATGAAACTTATAGCAGAGAAGCTTATTGTAATAGGTGTCGACACACCTATTACAATAAGCTTCTGTGTATTACGACTAATATCATTGTTGAGAAATACATGAATGGGATATATCATTGCAAATATATAAGTAATATCTTAACACCTGGAAACTTTAGTGACAGTGTTAAGTTCTTCTTCATTATGTCTATATATATCTGTGTAGGAGACTGCTGTGCTTGTAGTAAAACTTTATCTATGAATATGAAATGTGACGTACCTAGCGTTGATATTACTAGAATGCATGCAACAATGCGTTGATATTACTAGAATGCATGCAACAATGCGTTGATATTACTAGAATGCATGCAACTCATTGCAATAAGTTACTTATTGCAATGATGTCGTTTCTGTATTTTGTATATATTGTTAACATTGATTACATTATCTTAATTATTTACGTTGTTTTTAATTTTGTGTTTCATAGAACTTCTGTATTTGTTAAAAAACGCTTTTAAATTATATTAATTTCGTTTGTACATAATAAACACGAGGTTGCCTCTTAGTACAGCTTTTAATAAGAAAGTTTTGGTATTTTGTTACTTTAAAATAAAAAAAATATATATTGTTTTAACTATTAAGTTTCATAAATATTTTGATAAGAGTATGATATACAGAAGAAACTTTTCAGCATTTCATGCATAGCGTTGCAGGAAAAGTGCAAGCAGTGCTTGGGAATTGCGACCCAGTAGTAGATTTATAATAATATAAAAATGTGTATTTAAAAGTATTTTCTATTTGTGTGTTAATATCGCAAGAAAGTCATCCTGTCACATCTAGAAACGTAAAATGCTCCGTTAAGATTTTTCACTCTTTCAGGACTTAGGCATGAACTGTGGTGACGCTACATTTTTATTTTTATTTAAGACGGCATGAATTAAATATTTTCTTCTAATATTTGTTATTCTCTGGTAGTGTAAGAAAGTATTCCCTAATGTACGTTCACAAAATAAACCTTATTTACATTTTAAGTAATTCCACATCCTAAAAACATCGCCTTCTAGTCTTTTATGTAGTAATTATTTGTTGGTAAAACATACTATAGTTAAATAAATATAAATACACTCAATATTTAGAGAGTAATAACACGGTATGGATGTTTTATTATTCGGAAACTACAAAACAAACATACGAGAGTATATTGTAAGTGATGTCAAACAAAATGCTTTTTTTTTGTTTCCGATACAAAACTTTTAAGAACATTCGTGACGGTCCGAGGGTTAAGATCCATTTGCTATTTATGTTCGTTGGTATTTCATACAGTTGTACTGGAGTATGGAGATTTTTTATATATAAAATGACAAGACGAAATAATATATAACTAAATTTTTTATTTATTTTATGCCATTGTTGTACTTCTGGTACTATTGATAAACATATTACTATTTTCATTTGAAACTTATATTTTGCGACAAATAAAGGTGAGTAGAACGGATATTGTACACGAAGTGAATGACATAATAAATACAAAAATTATAACAATACTTTAATATATGTCACCCAGCGTAAATGTTGATATAAACTAAATATATACAGGTATAACTTTAACCCACGAAAACTAGTAGCTAAATTTAGCGGAAAATGCTGAAAAGCATTAAGTTCACCCTTTGTAACCTCGGTACTGGGCTAGATTATAATAAAGTTTTAAATAAAAAAATTAACTAAGTGAAAATGTATTCGTACACAAGATTATATTGTTTGAACCTGAAAGCCAAATAAAATAGTGAAAGTAGTTCCTAAGTATGCAAATACTGTAATAAATAGAGAAGGAACACATGACATAGCTATTATAAGTAAAAATTAAAATGCAATAGGATCGTACAAAATTTATAGAACAAGGTTTTTATCTATTACCAGAGTATATAATAATATATATATATATATAATTATATATATATATATATATATAATATAACCACTATACATGTATAAACAATGTATAGATTTTCTTTGCCCGAGGACTCGCAGTAGGAAACAACAAACAAGAAAGCTACAGGTATGTTCTATAGAATTCTTTCTTATAGAATTTTTCCTACTCGCAGGAGTATATATAATAAGTTAAATCACAAACGAAAACAAAAATTTAAAGTTGTCATTGTCAAAATCTGTATAATGTCCCACATACATATGCTGCATATAGGCTACAAATGCTACACAATAGTATTCAACATATTTATCAAATTAAACATATTCAACATATTTTAAATTTATGTCGATTTTCATATGACTTTTTATTTGTCAAGCAGTTACAGGCTTACTACTTGTGTATTGATGGTACATACATTTGTTTTACTGCAGATCCAATTTTAAAGCTGGACCGATGAAAGGCAAATATTGGTACAGCTGCGCTTGATTGAAATATCTTTTAGAATTTTTGCAGTTATTCAATTTCATATTTCTATAAATCTAAAATGAATACTTACTAATTGAACTATATTGCTATCTTTTTTTATCCATCTTATGAAAATTTTATAATACGATATCAAATTTTTAATATTGTTTTACAGCGTTTGGATCCTACTAAGTGCTCTCGATTATCTAGCATAATACATATACATATATATAATTAAAATTAGTACAAATACCGAATGTCTATATATTTTATATAATTTGCATTTTTCACACTGCATAAAACAGACTATATTGGTACAACCGCTTCGATTTTATTTGTTTCCTTTGCTATTGTAATATGAATTCATCTTTCTTATGATAAATTTATTGAATGAATTATATCATTATTTCAAAGGAAATAGCTTTAACCCGAAATTTAAAGGCAACAATATAAATATACAGTACGAATATCCGAAGAAAACCTAACATAACTTTAAAGTTTTCTTAAATAATAAATGTATAATTCCCGACATAAATATTTAACACCATACTACTTAATTAAAATAAACATGGAGGAACAAAGACATAAAAATGTGCTTTCTTTTCTACTTTCATCTTTTATATTTACTTTAAAAGAATGCGAAAATAAATATTTTACGTTAAAGTTCTTGTATTTTTAGGAATTAAATGTTGAAAAATGGGAACAGAAAATCTTTGGCCTTTTACATTTTCCATGTCATTGTCATTTGTTTAAAAAATGTTTAAACTTTTTTATTCTTTTAGTCTATTTCCGTGTCTTTAGTATATTTAGTATCACGCATGCGCAACTCGACAGATTTTGATGATATTTGATGATTCTATTAGCTGTATAAGCTTTGTTATTAATTGTTGCATATGCTTCATCAGAAAACTTTCTTATCCCGATACACTGAGGTGGATTTTGTGCTTTTTATATTTGAAGTAATTCTATTAACCCAGATTAAAATTTAGTTTGCCTTTAGGACGATACCAAAAAGTACAAATCACTACCACCGGCCATAGATTGATTTTAAGCCATTGACATTGAAATAATGTCCTACCACAAATAATAATAGAGAAATTTCTTTTGCAAAAATCTTTTCTGAAAAGTAAAATAATATTTAAAAAAAAACAAGAATAAAATAAACATCGTCTACTCAAGAGCGTGCCATCTGTCGTGACCTTTAAAATTAACATTTAATAATAAATTAAATTCAGAATAAATTGACAAATATTAAAAATCATTATGAAATTAAATAATTTAAATTATAACGAAAATTGACTTTAACAAAATAAATTAAAGGCAAGCCTTAATCAAACAAAAAATAATAATTAAAAGATAAAAAAAAAATTGCTGACTGACTGACTGATTTTGGATTGTAGACATAGACAGATTAAAATGCTTCAGAGAAAGTTAGAAAAGTTAATAACTGTTAATACGTTTTCAGGCCTAACCCGCGTATGACATATTCAATTTATTTTAAAGAATGAAAATTATGTTTTAATACAATTGTCATTTTATTCTTTTGAAAAGATCACATAACGTAACGGGGATTTATTCTATTTTAAAAATATAATACAAGAGATTATACCAAAATGGCGGATTAACTTCAAATATTTAAAAATATATATAATAGACACCACAATTGTTAAAGTTTTGAATCGAGGCTAGTTGAATAGTTTAAAAACATTAATTAAATCGCTAGAAGTAACTACTGTTCTTAATTGTAACACCAATCACCAAACCATCCAATACCAATAATAACATAATTTTTCATTCGCTAGCCTAAATCTATGGTGGGGTTACTAAGTCTCGCTATAAGCTTCACACCGGGATCCTTAAGTAGATAACAAGAGCCTGTAAAACAACATAGTGTTTATAATAATTGAAGAGTATTGTTAGTGCCACTGTTTTTTTGTAATTAAAAGTTTGAGTTTTTAAAGTAGATAAATTATCTGTTATTATATGTTTTGCAATAACTTTACTATTTTAATTTAATAATATTTCACTCGCACTTAAATTTTTGTTATTAATAAAATCTATGATATCTATTTTACAGACTCAAATTTTATTACTTTATATTTAGCTTTTGGACAAATAATTGTTTTGTCCTACTTACGACTTTCATTTTGGTATAAAATTTACACATCTACAATTTTCTATAAAATTTTCTTAAGGGACGTTAAACATTTCACTGTCCGACCCAACATAAAACATTAAAAAAGACACATCGCATTGGTAACAGAGAAGATAAACTAGAAATATTTATAAAATTGTTATAAAATATTAACACCTCGCATTGAACATTGAATTTACACTCCTTTTTTTCATTGATTTTTTTATGACATTTTGTCACAGAAAACAATACACATAGTACCAAAAAGTATATAATTACTACTATTATCTAATACACCGTGTAGATGGCGCTAATGGCAATGCACAAATATTTTGAACATATTTCAAACTATTAGTACATTGCATTATCAGCCAGACTTAAACAATTAATCTAATATTAAAAAAATAAAAACTTTAAACTAGAATATGACAATAAACTTTTAAAATTCATAATTCTTATCTGTAGCTAAGCATTTTTTAATACAAGTATAATTAATTACTGGCATACCAAGATTAAGACATAAAAGTTTTATTTTTCTAAATAAAAACCATGCTTATATATATTTTTGGAAAACCTTATAATATCCTAAAATACAGTAATAATTTTAATTAAATCAATATTTACGCTCATAAACATATCTAATAAAGTATTAAAAAAGAAGAAATAGTCATTTATTTATTTATATACCAGATTAAGGAAAAAAAACACATTGGAAGCAAATACGATACACTAGAAAACCATGGCTGGAAAGAAAATACCAAAGAGTAAATTTTACTTACACGTATTTTTATCGCAAAGAACCTTATAATAGTGTCCTCAGGGAACTATTTGGTAAACATAAAAAGTCATTTCACTATAAATTGTCTTAAAGCGTAATTTGAGACAAAAATAAAAACATTACTACTTATTATTGAGAAAAGTCTTTGAACCTTTTAAAACTTTTGGATTTTGGATATAAAGCAAAATATGTTATATATTTTATTTTAATGTTTTTAAAATAATTAGTTTTACAAATTTACTCTTTTTGCTTTACAAATTACACTTCATGGCGTCAATCAAAATGTACTTAAAATACAAATACTTTTAAATTTTTTGAATAATTCTACAAAAAGTAGTGGTGAGAGGGTTAACAATTAAAAGCATCAATGAATAATTAACAATTGTATATTTTCACACATATTATGCTGATATTTCTGATTCAACGGTCCTCTCGATGGTATTCACATTGGATTGTTGTTAGTATTGTAGTCGTATTGTAATATTGTGTACAATAGTGCTGAGTAACTAAGGACCTCTTGTCCTCAGCCAGTCTGGTCTCTGATAGGGTAAATGCCATTCCATCGCAAAGCAATGAAATATAAACTACAAAAATATTGTTCTTTTCATAGTTTTCATACATTGGTCGAGGTGAAAGATGGAAAAGTAAAAATAATCACATATTGATAATTACGTAAACATTTAATCAGCTCATAAAAACTACAATTAAGACAAAATTAAAATAAAACTAATCAATCAAATTAATTGTGATTTTCTTTTTTCAGACACCTATATTTGAAGCAGTTTATAAACCAACATTTGACCGATTAACCGATTTTTTTAAATAATATCATCCGTAATATCCGTAATATGTAATAAGGAATTAATGAATATTTTGTCTACAAGACAATATATTAGTTGCTTGTAATTCACAATCATTCCAAGTTACAATGTTTTCAAACAAAATAATTATTTCACCATTAAAAGTTATAAGACATTCACCGTCTCTTATCTTGTTTCACAAAGAGTTTGCGTTGCTTGTTGTGAACTTTTCTAGTTACAAATAGACATTTGAGAAATAATAATCAATTCATAAACTTTAAAATGATGAAGCTGTTGTCAACTTGAAAATAGTACTTGCTTTTGCAAGTTAAAGTACTACGCAAGCAGCAGGCCCAGAGGCCTGGTGCTAAATTTTAGTTAAGCAAATTTTTTATCAATAATAAAATCAAATTATTTGAGTACACGTCTAGATAATATTATAGTTAGCAATTTTCATATTAGCGTTTCGATATAAGAATTAAATAAAAACAAAATAATTTGAACTTAACTAACATAAGTAACATAACATCACAAACACTTATTATAAAAGTTCTTTTTCATATTTCCAATTTTTAGAAGCGCTCCCTTCGAATTCACGCTACTGAATTGTGAACACACTTCAATTATACGTTGTTTTTATATACAATCGTATCCAATGTATCCATATATTACTTACCACTTCTAGTCATTTACAACTTCCAGTCACAGATGATAAATCGCATTAACTTCATAAAAGCCTATTCACTTTAACACCGAGACAGGTAAACTGTTTCAGTCCTTATGTACAAATAAAAAATGATATAGCAAAGTGTTTTGTAAGAGTTCCGAAAGGATTCTGTTTACATACCGTCGGTGTCAATAGGATTTGTTATGTGTATATGGTTAATGTCCAAATCCAGATAAACCATCGGCTTCCCCAATCCCAATTTTATTTTGACATTTTGGGAAAAGATGATAAATATTACCAAATAACATGTAACTTTATATTGTTCAAGAGTGGTGCCAGTTTTTTGACAGTCTCTAATTTTAATTTATCATCTCAGTTCGAATCTCTTTTAATATATAAGGGTCTGTTGATCACATAAATAATAAAAATGAATTAAAATAAGCTAAAACAGCATTATTGTAGCAATTCTCTTGGGAAGAAAATTTTTGTTTTTCATATTGCATAAATGGGTTGATTTTATTAAATTTCGAAATCAAAAACGAGAATTTTTTAAAAAATAATATTTTAGTATTTAAACAAATGTTATTTAACTCATTCGACATTGGACGACATATTTCTTAGTTAACAAGATTATTTAAAAGTTAGTAACAAAAGGTTTGAAAAATAATATTTAATTAGTCAAATAAATTTTATGGCTAACACGTTAGAACTTCAATTCAAAAGGTTATGAATTTTTTAATTGCAAATATCAAAATAACCCCAACTTTTATATAAATATTTGACTTTTTGATGATCAATCATTTCTACTATTGCTAGTAATATAACTATCCTATACCAGCTGAAAGTTTAGATTCGAAATACAAATCGCCGCTAACGACCATAAATATTCGGGTGTAAGTATATGTATGTAAATATATACATAATAATTCTCAAATAAAATAAATATAACCTTTATAGAAAGAGAAATTAATTATCAAAACTACAAATGTTCTCTGTCAAATAAAACGATGGTATCTTGAAACATGGGCACAATAGACATTGTCTAAGCAAAAGTGTTGCCTCTGGGCTCATATCATCACTCTCCGTTTGGCGTTAAAACTAACATTTTTATAAATAATAATTATTAGAAATTTATCTAGCGAAGATTATTAAGAGTACAGTAACTATAAAATTAACGTATCGAATACATTTGAGTCAAGCGTTAGATAATAACACTAATAAGCTAAATTATGAAAATCACGATACAAATAAGAACAAAATAAAAATTAAAAAAAAATTTAAAAAAAAAAAATACTTACTGTAAAATACACGAATAATTTAAAAATAGTAATTTTTTTATTAATGTTTATGTGAAAAAGGTAGAAAATAAATGTACCAGAAAACATGCATATTTCGCACTCCGCACTAAACCTAAGTCGTTAAAAATTTCAATAAGTGTTCCCTTTCTATTTCTTTTGACATTTGGAGAGAACATATACATTACTTCCTGGAGTGTGTAAAGTAAACAATTTTTGATATCATCAAGTGAATCTCAAGTTTTTAAATTATATAATAGCCACTTATATATAGTTTTTTGTTTAAGTAAATAACATTAAAATTTTATAATTTCATTTTAGAAAATCTATAAATTTTATAGTATTTTAAATATATTATTGTTTAAAATATATATATATTTAATATGAATATATATTTTTTTATTCAAAAAAGCACCAAAGAGCAAATAGCGTTTTTCTAAAATTATAAATTATTATTGGTATAATCTATATTTTTCAAAATCACACCACAATACAACATGGACAGGATCACGGGGATAGTATACTTTAAAAACATAATATTAATTATTTGTTTTTATTAATGGAAATCCAATTTAATCGTTTTTGGGTTTTCTACGTGATGATAATTACCACCAACCAACCAAAATTTTGTTTTGTGATATTAATGTGGACGTCTACAGTAATTTTTGAGGAAAGAACCTTTTCACATCCCTTATTTTTAGTAATAAATGTGTCGAAACGATGCTTGAACTTGCTATAAATAAAGAATGAAGGAAATGAATTAGATCTGAACTAACCTGCAAAACATTATCAATACTTAATACGAAAAACACTTGTTTCCTGCAATACATTATTAATACACATCGTTACGTTTTTATTGTTTAATAATATATAGATTCTGTTATATATACACATATTATATCATTAAATGAGCTTACTGGTGTACATGTGTAAATTCGGTAATTGATTGAGAAAAATATCTTCCCTAAATGATTCTATATGTGATAAACTTGAAGATGTTTATCATATTCTGTATGAATGAACGCCTGAACGCGGAAAAGTGGCGAGAGCATTTCTCTAAATTTCCTAATCTCCGGTAAATTGGGAAAACATTGCCCAGGTTAATCCTATATCAGAGGAAGTCAGGGGACTGTTACAGCTGGTTAAAAAATATTGTATGTAATAATGTTAGAGATTGCTATTTTCTTTTTGTTATCGGCTATAATTTATAAATTAAGAATTTGTTCCACGGAGTCATTCAGTTCGTTAGGACAAAGTTCCTAAGAAAGGAATAATAAAAAAATAAAAGGTTTTTATTAATTAATGTCCGTTTCACTTTCAAACTAATTGGTGTTCAAATTAACTATTCACAGTTTGTTACCGATTTCAGACTTTTGTTTCGAGAAAAAAAGTAAATAGAAAGCAAGCACTTCACAAAGAAATTTAATTACGACATTCCTTTTATCAAATTATTTGAGATTCGTATTTACGATATTTATTTAAATAATGTTTTTTATTGCTTCAAATATCACTCTCGATTGTTGTATTGAAAGGTAATTAATATTCTTAGATTCTTTTAATAAGTTTCATAAATACTCTACGCATTAAAAGCTAAAAGCTTTTAAACTAATATGAACGCAAAAATAATTTTCACAAAAGCTTATTTGAAAACGGGAATAAATTAAATATAAATTAATGTTCTACTTATAAAATAGCTTTTAATACATAAGACTATTTTAAAAACACATATTTTTGTAATTATCAACTATATATATATATATGTATTATTAAAATACTGTAAGATATAACTTTTACATATTACAGTATTTCAATAATACATACCATTCTAGATAATCAAGGTACTATATTTATATATTATTATTGCTATGGCGGTTGAATTTTATTTAGTTAGTTAGTTTATCATATTTGAGTTATTATATTTAATAAATATCTAATTATACTTTATATATACGACATATGTTCGATCAAAACACTGTTCTCTTATTAATTTTTATGTAACTGGAGCCATTCCATATGTCACACGCTAACGATCTAATCCATCATTTTAATGTGTTAATACACTTTTTTTATATTTGGTTCATATGAAATCTATAAAAAATCTAACATCAATAAGTCATTTAAAATTGGAATCGATAATATAAAATATTTTGTTTGTAATTTTAAATATATGCTAACATTAACATTATTGTCTTTTGATGAAACATTGATATCGAATGTGTATATTTAATATTTAATATATATAGTGTAGTATTAGTCTTGAATAGTTTAAGCTATACAGAGAATGCTAAGAGGGTTCACTATATCATTCTTAACGACCAAACTTTTATCTAAGAACAGCCAATGACAATTTAACTAACTCGTTTTTTATATTATACCTATGTAATCAAATTGATAACTCTATGAAATTTAGTAGGGATGGGATATGTATTATGTACATATTATACGAACAATATTTTTCTTTGTTTGGATTGCTCTTTAGAACTACCAGTCTGATTTGTAAAATGATTTGTTATATTTGATAGCCCGATATGATTATAGGTGTGCGGTAAATCAACTGCGTATATCATAAATATTATATAACTAATAACACAAATAAACAATATAGCCAATATTAGTATTTGAATTACCGACTTTGAAAATATTGACACCAAATTGTTAACTTTTTATATTGGAAATACAGAAAGCAATTAAAAACACCCACTCACAGTTTGCAGTAAACATATTGACCACGTTTTGTAATAAAATATTTTTGGAATTAATCGGTGAAAAATACCTTTATGCATTTTCAGGTTATTGAGGCAGTTCTCTGCTGTTGCTTGAAAAGTGCAATATCTTTTAAAAGTACTTGAAAGTTTGAATTCAATATTATTTTAGCACCATTATTATTTTATGAATAATAAAATTTTCGTATAAAATAGAAAGATTAAAATTAACCTAAAAATATAACTTTAAAAAAGTTTTTAAGAGTAAACTTTAATTAAAGCGTATTAAACTTAACACTTGTTTGGTGTTTATCCTAGTTTATTTTATCTTCATCAATACAGAAATGAAAAGGCTTAAAGAATAAAATTTTAAAATATTCTACTATTCAGGTGCTTTTATTTAACACTCATAATATTTCAAATAAAACTATTTTTTATAGATTACAATTCGTGTATAATTTGATTACATTTTTATTTTAACCTGACGTTTCGAATGCTTTGCAGCAATCGTATTCACGGGTAGACGAGATGTAAGTGTCTGTCAGTAAGTCAATTAATTAGTCATCTACCCCCAACGGTTCCTTAGTTTGCGGGCATAGAGTTTCGGATGTAGACAAAACGCACTAACTGTATCTTGAGGTCTGACAGTGCGGTCACAGACGTGAGACTTTACAGTATTTATGAGTGGGTCCCAGGTGTTAGGAAGGCTCCAACCATCTTCTCTATTGAAATTAGGATATTTTTAATTTCAATAGCCTCGTGAATCATTCTTGGTATTTAGCAGGGTTCCCTAGCGAGTATTTGTTGTTTATCAAATCTAATATAATGGTTGGGCTTGTCTATAGCATATTCACACACTGCAGACTTCGGCGCATGCCTATTCTTGATATCTTATATGTGTTCCCTAAATCTTGTACTTGCTCCTCTTCGTTTGACCAATGGATGACAAAACACAATCACAGTCAAGTTTGTATACCCCGGCACACTGTAAAGGAATATTACTTTTTATTAAAAGAATTGGTCTCAAGAATTGGCTCACTTTTGTATGAGGTTTATAAATAGTTTTAATAGAAACATTTTTTAAGATATTACCAATTCTGTCACTAACTCCCTTAACATATGGAAGTAGGACTGGTTGTCTTTCGACTGTGAGTAGTTCAGCATCGCAGATGTGATGGGCTCTCTGAAACAAAGATTTGCCAACGGTAGCTAACTGGCTAGGGTGGGGGTGGAATTTACTATTGAGATATCTATCTGTATGTGTGGTTCCTATAAACAGTGTGTCCCAATGTATTGGTCAGGGTTGTCGATGATACGATTATCAAGGAAAGCTAATGAATTATTTGACTGTAATTTCATAGTAAATTGTATTTTATTATTTATGAAATTAAGGTGTTTTGAAAAATAAGATGTTTGATCAATAGGCAGAACTGTGAGGGTGTTATCTACATACCGTTTAAAGATCTTAGGTATAGCTGGTGCAGAACAAAGGGTTCTCACCTCGAAGTGCTCCATATAGATGTCGGCAACGACGGGGGAGACCGGGGAACCCATTGTAACTGCATCAACTTGTATATAGAAATCATCCTTCCACATTAAGTAGCCGGATGTTAGACAATGTTTTAGTAATTTTTGCATTTGCATCTCCTTGACAATTTCAATACAGTCAGCAAGAGATAAACGTGTAAATAGTGACTGTACATCAAAATTAACCATAATGTCATTGTTCGTTAATTTGAATGACTGAATGTCATTAACAAACTGGTAAGAATCCTTGACATAAGTTTGTGTATTTCCCCGGAGAGGTGAAAGTATCCTTGCAATGTGGCTAGCCAGTTTGTATGTAGGTGTATCAATCTGACTAACGATGGGACGTAATGGGACATCTTGCTTATGTATTTAGGTAACCCATACAATTTTGGTGGTTTTGCACATGATGGCACGAGTGACTTTGTGTCTAAATTCAATTTGATACTGTATTTATTTATTAGAGCGGCGGTTTCTTTTAAAACTTTATCGTTTGGGTCGTTTTTTACCTTTTTGTTAGTATTGTTATCCGCGAGAATTTTAAACCAAACCAAACCAAACCAAACCAAACCAAACCAAACCTAGAACCTAGAACCTAGAACCTAGAACCTAGAACCTAGAACCTAGAACCTAGAACCTAGAACCTAGAACCTAGAACCTAGAACCTAGAACCTAGAACCTAGAACCTAGAACCTAGAACCTAGAACCTAGAACCTAGAACCTAGAACCTAGAACCTAGAACCTAGAACCTAGAACCTAGAACCTAGAACCTAGAACCTAGAACCTAGAACCTAGAACCTAGAACCTAGAACCTAGAACCTAGAACCTAGAACCTAGAACCTAGAACCTAGAACCTAGAACCTAGAACCTAGAACCTAGAACCTAGAACCTAGAACCTAGAACCTAGAACCTAGAACCTAGAACCTAGAACCTAGAACCTAGAACCTAGAACCTAGAACCTAGAACCTAGAACCTAGAACCTAGAACCTAGAACCTAGAACCTATTGGCTAGAAGTTCCATTTTAATTTGTTCCTGTGTATTTTGACAGTTTTTTAAGTGTGACTTGAACCGTTTTCTACTATAACACATATTATAATACGGTATACTTATTGGAGGTTTACCTAAAATTGTTGGAAAAGAAATTGCTGCCTGGCTTAAAATATCTATAATATTATTATAAAAATCAGTTTTCAAGATTAGATTATAATCCAAACTAAGTAGAGTAAGTAAAGAAATAATATTATTGTAAACTTTTTACAAATTCAAACGCATAACTTATGTATATATACTCACACATGACACACACCGCACACTATGACAAACACATACTCTTTAGTAATCTTTGAAAACGAGATAGAGTATAAAGCAATATACTTTTTTAGGCTCAGGTAATAAAAAATATGATACAAAATTCATTCAGTCATGTCAAGTATAACCGTGATGAGGAGAAATTAGCGGACTAAAAATATTTAACATTTTATTTGAATATTAAATTTAAAACTTAGACAAAGTTTATTGTTTCATATAATAAAACCAAACTTAATAACATTCTGTCACGAACGGGAAAAAAGTTAATAATTGTTTTCGAATTTCATTTTATTTATAATCCTCAATTATTTTTCGTAAACATATAAATTTTTATATTATTGTATAGATGTTATTAATAGTTTCTAAATATTGATCATGTTATTAAAAGAAATTGAGTATTTATTTATAAAGCAAGTTTAATATTATTTTGTTATTTGAAATAACGGACAAGGTACGAACAAGGTAACCACATAATTAAAAAGGATATATAATAATGCACACTTAATAAGTTCATTCAGTTAAGATATGAAAGTATTTATAAACATTTTTAAATAAAAACATAGTAAATAACAAGATCTTTGTAATAAAAGAAAATTATGTAAGATGTTATACTGAAAACTTATAAACAATTTAATATATTTTTAAAGTAATCTAATAAATATTTCCTATAACTATTTATTCCTCGTGCGAAGAGGTAGCTTTGTTAAAAAACGTATAATTTAAAAGAGGCTTCAATGAAAAGGAAAACTACTCATTGAATGAAATAGTTCCGTAAAAGATATTGCAACAATTATCACAAAATAAATATCTTGTGTCATTGATAATAAAAATTATTCGTAAATAGGTTATATTTAATAATTTTAAGTATTCTTTATATAAACTGAATTTAATTCACCTAATAATAAAGATTTTCTTTCTTGTCGTGTTTTTGAAAAAGTGAACTCATCTTTTTTTAAGTCTTAGGCAGTGTTACTTTATTCTTTTTAGTCATATTCTCTTTAGGGAGCTATAGTAAAAGTTTCCTTGACAATCTTACTCATTGTATATGCTAATTTATGTATTAAATAAACCTAAAATGAATGCGGCCAAAATTTCTACGTTTTATTTAATAATACAAAAAGCTTCTATATATAATGACACATATAAGTTTATGGAGCTGAGCAAAGCGAAGTTCTTTACTACCCAAATTTTCAGCTCTTTGTTACCCTACTCCTAGTTCAATTTACGAGCTACACGCACGACATTTTGCACACATGCGCTTAGTGAGCAAAACTAAGTCTGGATTGAAAATCAGCCGAATCGTAATTGTAGTTTTCGAGATAATTGATAAAATGTGTCCCATATAGTTAACATATAGAACGTTTTTGTTTCGCGCGCGCCTGCATTCCTACTACACTACTTCAGACCTTTTATTAACTACTTTTTATTGACCGATTTTTTAAACTATTTTTTTTTGCTTATTCTCCCATTTCTCTCTATCCTTTTCGATTAATATTATTTGCAATTATAAATTTGCTGAAAATAAGTATTGAAATCAAATCATAATTTTTATCCATAAATAAATATCAATATTTAACTTTAGACATTGATGCGCTCGACTGCGTCGCGAGGCTAACCCCGCTTGAGTGGACCTAGTATAGTCTCTATTTATTCAATATTTTGACTTTATTTAAATACATTGTAAATTTGTTGTTTGTGTTGAGATCCAATGCATACTGCTGTATACAAGTAAGTATTGCATACTGATCTATTATTTTGATAAGCTAAACCACCCGTTGAATATCTTCGTACTTGAAATATGTTTTTTGATCTCCCTTGACTTAAACGTTCAAATCTACCCACCTTCCTAAAATAAACTAGACTGTATCGAATGCATAATGTGAATAATATAAAGTTTCCTTCTCTAAAGTACATTTTAATTACAATTATATAAGATTATGAAAGCCGTGGGTATAAAATAAAAATATACTTCATCATTTGAGTTAACTTTGATGGAAAAATACCTTTTTTTAGAAATCATGGATTTCAGTGATAATATTATAACCAATCCATGACTGCAATAAAATATTTAATTTCCAAGGAATTCATAAAAACACATCTCAAATTATAATGTTAATTAAATAAAAAATATATAAAAATACTATATATTTAATATTGCCTATTGTTTAAAAAACAATTTGAGATTTAACCTTAAAAGAAGAATTTAACGTTTTTGTTCTATATCCTTTTTATAAATAATAAATATAATAAAATACCAGCTCCCAAAAGAAACTTATTACAAGACTTACAATAACTTTTGTAATGAAAGAATTACTAAAAAATGTTCTTAAAATAAGCAAATAATTTATTAAATTCAATAAAAGCAGTATATAATGTTAAAAAATTCTGTTCGGAATATAAATTTGTTAAATTTTATTTTGACCAGCTCTAGAATATAGATGAGAATAACCTTTTAAGAATCATGACACGACCTCACAACCTTTTATTATTAATAATTTTAAAGAGAAACATTGTTTTGGCTTTTATAATGTGTTTCCTATAATTTTTAGTGTTGATAATTTGGCCTTGGATTGCAATTAGAAAACCCTCGGTCTCTGGGAATAAATAGCCGCTAGTTAGCCACCTATTAGAAGCTTGTGAGTCTATGTGTGTTTGTTCTAAATCATATGGGTGTCTTCCGTGTAACGTTTTACATTTAAATTGTTCCAGTTTTTGATTCTGTGATTCTATTCGTGTGTTTTCTATCTGTGTATTGGTATGTGGGTCTGCTAAGTTAAGGGGGGTTAGTTTAATATAGTTATTAACAATATCTTCATGTAGGACACTGGTACCTGCTTTCCTATTAAAAAATATTTTTAGACTACTGATTTGTTTTTGCCATAAAGCTAAAATGTCTATGAGACCTCTGCCTCCGTTTATTCTTCTGATAGACATCCGCTCTATTGCTGACTTTGGGTGTAAATTATTATGTTTTGTTAATATGGTTCTAATCTTAATTTCTAAATTGGTTAGTTCTGTTTAAGACCATTTGATAATCCCAAATGAAAAGGTGAGTACAGGAATTGCAAATGAATTTATGGCTTTAATTAATTTCTTACTGCTAAGATGGGTTTTCCAGATTCTATTTATTCTACATTTAAATTCTTCAGTTAAGGATTTTTTTATAGCTGTGTGGTCTAGTTGTTTTGATTGCTGATATCTCAGATACTTATATAACTCATCCGATCTCATGGCCGATATAATGTCTCCGTCTTCCAATGTGTAGTCTCCAGATTGTATTATCCCCTTTTTATTATTTAAAGTCCTACACTTATATAAGCCAAATTGCATATTGATGTCAGAACTAAATTTGTTTGTGATATCTATAAGTTTTTTTATTTCTTTCGGTGTTCTAGAGTATAATTTTATATCGTCCATGTAAATCAAATGGGCTATAGAAGCTTCAGTATTATTATTTATAAAACGGTGTCCTACTTTCTGTTTATTAGTTAAGTATGATAAGGGGTTAAGGGCGAGACAAAACCATAGGGGGCTCAAGAGTCACCTTGGTAAATACCTTTCCGGATCTGAATCTCTCTAGTTACAACTATTTTTATAAATTTGTATTGAAAAGCTGATTGTGATATTGATATTTGAATTAGTAATTAAAAGTATCATTATAAATTATAACTCTTACATTAGATAGGTATAGTTACGAAATGGGAAAGTGATTAATAATGTAGGAAGCTGTAGCAACACGGTCTTGTTGACAACACGGTTGCTGCAAAACGTACGAGACGTCGGAAAAAAATAAAATAATAGAAAAATATAAAGTTGCTTTACTCAAATATTTACTTATAGAGATATTCTCCATCGTAACTGCTGCATTTTATTGGATAAAAATACCTCCTCTGTACGGCTACGGAAATGAAGTCGTACTCAAGTATTTTTATAATAATTCGTTTCTTCTTACAGGAGCTCAGCGCGTGCTCGAGTCGCGATTGTGACGTTCCTCAGATATTATTACTTATGAAATATAATAAAATTCGGGAACAGAAAAATATTCTTCAACATTTATATTCTTTTTGGTTTAAGATTATTTTCGTTCTTAAAACTATTCTCAATTAATGTTGTAAAATTATATTATAAAAATATAAATGAAAATCAGAGCTACGTATTACTGGATGGTTTATTTTTTTAATTTTAATATTTAATATATGTGTATTTAATACATAAAACATGCTTATGTAAGAAAACCTCTAAAAGTTTAAAAGTTTAAAATAATTTGTTTCAAATTATATGTTTTATACATACATAATACAAAATTATTAAAGATTTATTGGAAATATCTAAAAGAGTTCGTTTTAAATGTAAGATCTAAAACACTTTATTGATAACAGACTTGTGTTTATTTACTAGCTACATCTCAAACTTCAATTTGGGATCAATTTCAAAGTAAGAGCGTGTATCAGTTTAATTGCTCAAATATATTGTTAATGTCCATGACGTTCATACAGTTCTATTGATTTTGATCTATTACTTGTTGTTTGAAAAGTAACAGGCTTCTGATCGTTATTTTATTATAGTTCTTTTCATATAATCTAAAAAGAACTTGCGATGACGACGTCTGTTGTCTTTGAAGTAAATTTTGTTGTTCAAAGATATTATGTTTCCGGGAAACTTGAAATATTTTTTTTATACAAAGTAACTATTTTTGCGATTATAATGTATTGCAGATTTTTTTAAATAGATTGTTCTTAACTTTGAAACAAAACAAAAATTTGTTAGAAGTGTATGAACTTTTATTTGAACCGATAAATTGATGTCGGCCATTTAACATGATTTGACGGAAAATGTTGGCCGCAACTACGCTTTAGATAGCCAATGTGAAAAATCCAATTTCGCATCATTCTTCTGAGCATCTCTTGGCTGATAATTCATTGGCGAGCCGTATACCTCTATAAAGCAGTCTCAAAGTGTTAAATCACAGGATGTGGGCGGACGGTTCAATGGTTCAAAACGAGAGAGTAATCGCTACTGCTTACTCTCATTTCGAATGCGTATTAATTAACTATAAATTCCTGGTCAATTTGTTGGTCACAACTATTACTCTATATAATAGATATCGGTTTTTTCTATGCTTTCTATTTAAAAGTTTCAAGTTTTGAAGTGGTATCTCCATTTTCTCATACTTGATTGCTGATAAAAATCACATAAATATCGATTTACAGAAAGTTTTTTTGTAGTATTAATTTAGAACTTGGTTATCAAGATGGTTAATTGTACACGTGTTTGGGTTTCGTAATGTATTCTAAAAAAATCGTCTTTCGTAAAAAATCAAACGAATCTCTTACCTCATAAACGAAGGGGAGAGTGTTAATAAATAGATTGTTTTTTGGATACGTTTTAGAAACTTATCCAAGAAACAAGACAATGTTATGGAACGAATTAAATTTCATTAAAATAGTACATTTACAGTCTAGAGATTTTATTGCATAGATTTTTTATTTCAATAACAACAAGTTTCGAAACATTAGTTTCTGTGCTGATTCTTGTGTTTTCGTGAAATGACAATGTCATATTATTTTTAATTTTAGCTACAAAGCTAATTTCTCAACAAAACATATAATTGTTGAACGGACCATATCTACAATCCATCTTTATACATAGTTATATTGAAGAGGTCGTGAAGAAGGTACGTAATATATAAGGTCACATCGATACTTTGAGATGTGTCTCTGCCCATTGAGAGCTGGTTACTGTTGTCTTCCAACAATCAATATCTATTTTCATTATTATAGTTTTCAACTTGTTTCTTGTTACATGTAAATTTTTATTTTTATGCTTTTAATATGGATTACGTGTATTCTTAGTAGAATTAAAGAGGTTATATATTATCAAAAAACAATGGCTGCACAACTGTACAATAACAATAATTTTCCAAACATTCAGCTAAGGTTTTAAACTTATTATCTACCAATGTCAAACCAAGCACTTGAATAAAATAAAATCTTAATATATTAGGAAAACATATATATAGAAAACATATTCTAAGGTTTATTATTAGAGCAAAGACTCCAATAACATAGAACATATTATTGAGAGTATTGACATAGTAATTGACACAATGGACGTGATCTATCTTTCGAAGTCTGATTATAGGCCAATTTGGAAGTCCCGAATATTCGATTTCCGTTTTTATCTTATTATTATTATAAATGGGAGAGTTTATAAGAATGTAATTGCGTTTGTTACAAAATTTCACGAATTTTAATTATTTCACAATATTCGTGTAAATTCGCGTAATTTCGTGTAATTCGGATATTGTATAATACAACGAGTAAATCGTAAAAGATCCGGCCCTCTAAGAACTATGTTAACATGTGCTGTTTAATTTTTATTCAACTTATGCACAATATTTATGTAAATAAAGAAATTATTTTTATTAATAATTAGTTGAAATTACAACAAGATAATACTACTGAAGGATTTATTTTTAAAATATTTTTAGACACAAGTCAGCGAAAATATTGCTACGAATAATTGTAAAGTTATCACCTTCTAATTAAAAGGTGCACCATTATTAGAACCTAGCCTAAAGGAAATTTTTAGTCAACACACAGGCGAAGTCACTAGTAAAACATAGTATTTAAAAATTTCTGATGTCCTCTACTACTTGAATCTTACTTCAAACATGTATCATTTAATCTACTTGTGTTGTTTATTTGAAAGAAGGCAAAAATAAGACGGATGTTACATGACTGCTCATAAGTAATCTACTTTATTTATTTGATAAATCGTTTCTTTTTATATAGCGCCTATTTTATAATTTTTTTTTAATAGTGACAGGTTGTCAAATAGCAGGGAAAGTTTTGATTTTTTATATTATATATTGTATATGATAAACTTCACTTCAACTTTTTACTTCATCATAACCGATTGTTAATATTATTACTAATGTCTGTATATACATAATTTATTATAAATATGTCGGGGTATCTTTGGGGTATAGGACAACTCGTAAACAATCCTTCCAGTGAACTAATAAATGCCATACAAAAGCGAATATTTGGTAAAACGACACAAGTTGTAAAAATTAGTGAATGTGAACCAAAAAACAGCAATGTATGTGATCCACCTACAACAACTAATAAAATAAAAGAGGTCAATCAAACGATATCAAAAAGTATTCAAGTTGGTCAAGCTCCCGTAATACATCATGTGGCTGTTCAAATTCAATCATACGGGAATGACAGAATCAGTAAGACTGCAAACGTTCAAATAACAGCGAAACCGAAACGGACGACAGGTACAATTCATACAATCACAGTAAAAGATTCAAGTACTAAGCCCATTAAAAAAAGAATTTGTGACAAACATCGTGACGTTCTAACCATACTACAAAATTGGTCCTGTCTGGAAGAAAGTCCTGATGAGGCAAATATTAATTATTTAAAGAGTCTTCAAAACAAAATAAAGAAAATCGCCAATTTTATGAAAGTTGAAAAAATACAATTTCCCGAATTTTACGGAGCAGAAGAACAAATCATGAAACTGTATCGATAAGCAAGAGAAAAGAAATTAATGTAACAAAGAAAAACAATTTTGAGAGAACTTCGGAAATTAAATTTAGGGACACAATAAAAATATTTCAGTAAAAATAATATAAATTATATTTCTTGACGTTCTAACATGTGTCGTATGTATTTGTAAGCAAAAATATAAATCACAATCACGTTTAAAATAATAATATATTTGAAAAATTCTCCAGTCTTTAATCATTTTTTTTTTGAAGTAGCTGTTATTGGAGTTATGTCCCACAATTTGTATATAGTTTTAAAGCTTATTTTGAGAGGTTCTTATACTTATTTTACCTCCAACATCTGGCCTTAAAATTCATGAATAGATTGAAGCGCTATTGCTTATACAAATTACAATATTCAGATTACAATATTCATTTAATATCTATGATTTAATTCTTGATTTTTACTTTACAAATAAATGTTATAAACTATATTTACTAACGATTTTTTTATTTTTCCTCCACCTATATATATGTATTAACTATTAAATTATAATACAAAACGAAATATTAACACCTTCTTCTAATTCTATCTAATTTTTTTTGCAAACTCAAAGCCTGTTTTGAAATTAATGCAAATTCATACATGTGTGCTATTAAAAAAAAAATAAGCTTTGCACTTACGAAATGAATAAAAACTTGGGTGAAAAGTAATGAAACTAAAATATGAACACAATAATTCTATCGTTTAAATATTATATAACATATTCACTCTGGGACTATAAGCTTTTCTACTTTAAGAAAACTACTGGCGTAGTTTTTTGTATTATCTCCCCTATGATTTTGTTTTCCTTGAAGTTAGTGTTAGGAAATAGGTTGCAGTACAGGTATATATCTGAGTTACATAAAAACATTTATGTTGATAACATCTGCAAGTATGTGACAGGAACATAGACGATTTTATCCTTAAATACAGATCTGGAAATATGCAAATTCTTAACCAAGTATTTTGAAGGAAGATCATTCACGCCTGTCTTATATCTGAGAAGTTAGTGTTCTATTAAGTCAAGCCCCATACATGAACTAGTCTTGTTATTATTTCAACTATAAATAAAAATATGACTTGACGCTATGGAATCCTTACGAAGCTACTTTGAGATATATATTTATAATTTTATTTTCATAAGTTACCTAAAAACATTTTTAATAGGAAATTTTGTTCTGGTGTTTAAAAATAATCAATTAAAATTGTTTAGGACAAATAATATGTGGAAAATTTTGTTTATTCTAGATTAATAAATTTAAACCTTTTTTTGTCCGTTGGTTTAGATATATTTTACTAATCCCAGAATATTTAAGATACGTAGAAAATGAAACTTCAGTATTAACAACGGCCCTCATTGACATACAGAAAATATGTTTTTTTTTAAATATTTATTTAAACTTATAGCAATTATTACCTTCTTACATTTGAATTCTTTTAAAGATTTTACTAAACTTTCTATATTAAGGTGTAGATTTGCTTTTTCGGATTATATTTGCAAATAAAGTATTTTAATATTTAATAATATCATATTAAGAATGTAAAAAAATTTAATTATATTAAAATAACATTTAAATAATTACTCTCGTTCTCTGTTGCCTTTGTGTAGAACTTTTAGATACTCCTTATGAAAACAAAACTTGCCAGGATATTTTCAGGTGCAAACAACTGACAAATATAAATTATTACTATATAAAAAGCTAGTTAATTATTATTTATAATTTTTTAATACTACAGGGCCTCCAACCGCGTTCTGAAAAACAGTTTCTTTTATTAATAATAATGAACACTTTATAGGAGTTAGTGATAGTTTTATAATAATTTAATTTTATTTATTAAAATTAAATAGTTTGATGACAGTTTTTTCCAGTATTAATAAATGTCAACGCCATCTTTGTTATAATTGAGTAGTAAAGGGGGTAACAAAAGACGCCATCGTTTAACATTCAAACTTCAACACAGAGTAATAAATGAATTGTTTTTTAACATTATACTTTGTGAAAATTACGAACTAGCAATACAATATAAAATCATCTCTTCTTCTGCTTACGAGTCGTCTGTTTTATAACTTATTACCCTATCAAAACAGAAGTTTTATGCTTGGATATCAAAATGTTATAAAATTAGGCCATCCATTTGAGATGAAACAGATTTCTTATCTTTCAAGATGACTTCTAAAATGATGTTTCTGCAAATTTCACATAATTGGATATGAACTTTAATCTTAATGAATTTATCTTAGAAAGTAATTAATTTATGTCATTTTATGTTTTTATTTAATTTCTATAATAAACTTAATTTGTTTGTTATTAACTTGTCTGTTCAACGAATAAAAATAAGAAATTCACACACAAGCTAAAAAAGATCATAGAATTTTAATTCAATGACATTAAAGAATTATTTTCTATATTAAGACATATTTCTGTATTAATAAATAAAAAAGAACTGCTTCATATGCTTCAGATTACAAATACAAAATGGCTTCCAACTTTTTTAATTGATTGTTTCATTATTTGATAAATTTAATTCGGTAGGTTTTCAATTTGAGAAAGAATGTATATAAAAGAGGGATACTGAGTTCAAAAACTATGATGATCGTATAACGTATCTACCTATGATAGATATGATAGATGGATCTGCTTCCACAATTTTTACACATAAGAAATATATCGGGACTAAATCGCGTGAGTAATTTAAAGGTACAAAACCTTTTATTTACCCGTCAGTCAGTCGACCTGTGACCACGACCGGTGCAAGTCGATATAAACGTCAGGCTTGAGTCTATAACTCAGACTATTTTTATCGTCTTGCACATCTTATAAATCGAAATGGTTTCTTAATAGAAACTAAATTAAATACCTGAGTTGGGCGAAAAAAAGGGATCGACATGATTTCACTACTTGTCAATAATATTTCTTTCGTGGGTCATGGATGGTTTTAAAAAAGACAATTGACTGCTTTTTTATTTCTAAATACTATTGAAAAATATAAAATTATTCACCGATTATAATATCGGAAATATAGCAAGAAGAACCTTCTTCCAGTTTATCTTTCATATTATAACCCCCTTTTCATGTTGACTTGCTTCTAAGGTATTCAGTGGGAATTTGTAGTATTTGAATATTCAATGGAAAAAAAATGAGGGATATTCAGTTCAAACAATTATTGTATTTATGTTTCCATAACTTATACGAAACACTTATGACTCAAAACGAAAACAGTTATTTTTAATACTTTTCAAACCTGACTTCGCTGAGTTGATTATAAATGTTTGTTGTAATAAAATACGTAATAATTAACTTTTCGCTTTAATAACTTATAAAAATATTTTATACAAAAAACATAATAACACATTTATAATATTACTAAGGACTGACTGATATCTATAAGCTAACCTATCAAGTTGAGTCTTTTTTTAGTTATTTTAGTAGGTTTCCAAATTAGGAAAGTATGAGTATTGAAATTATCTGGATTCAAATACTATGATGATTGTATATATATATACAAGACTAAGAATTATTCTGTTACTTAGTGAAATAAGGACTACAATATAGTAATATCAGGCGTATTCATGGTAATATAATCCCTAGGCGAGTTAGGAATACTCTGATATGGAAATAATTCAAAGAATTATTTTGTTTTACTTCATTTGTTTATGGCTTTTTCTCTTGTCTAATTTTTCTCTTTATAGAATACTAAAGTGTTATATTATGTAAATTAGAAGTTATTTATGTAATAATCTAAAGAAATGCACTATTTTTCTAAGATTTAACAATAGAAACTAGTAGACTTAAAATACGTTAACTTACGTTTAAAAATCCGTATCACCAATGATTAATATTTAAGGTTAAATACAACTAACTTTCTTTGTCAATGTTTATTACCAAATTTCAAAAAATACTAATTATAGTAAAGTTTATAACTTTACAAAAATTAAGTATAATTTGAACAAAAAATATAAGTAAAGGCCATTTCACTTTAAGTTCTGTTTTAAAATAAAGGACAACAAGAAAACCACAGTAATTATATATTTTGATAATTTTCTGCTAAACTTCCAAGAACCTCATAATAGCAAGTTTCATATCTCTCCTTGATATGTAGATGTTAATTAAATACCTGTACAAAACTTTTGTTGCTAACTGTATGAAGACTAATAAAATTAAATCATTAGGTTATTATTGATAAATTGAACTCGAAATACTAAATTCACAGAATAAATATTTTAAATATATGAACCAACTAATAAATACATTTAGCGATAATAGAATTAAAGAAACAAAATAAAAAAAAAATTAATGTTGTTTTAAATTTTTATGTAATTGCATTAAAGAGAAGAATGTAATAAATATTCAACAAAACTAATAAATTTATATATATTAATGAAGTAAATTGAAGTAGGATAATTTATTACATTTTCTCAATGACATAGACTTTCATTAATTTGATTTGGTTTGGTGTTGGTTTGGTGTTGGTTTGGTGTTGGTTTGGTTGGTTTGGTTTGGTTGGGTTGATGATTGGTAAGTGTTAAACGGTCAGATAAACGGACAAAAATATATATTGTATCTTGTATCGATAAATAGCGGAAATTCCATTAACAGACATTCCCAAAGATTGTTGACGATGACCGATCCCAAAATGTTTAGCCAATTCTTTTGCAATATGCTATATACTCATTCGTCGACTCTTACTAAATGATCTGAGGATAATAATCTGTTTTGTGGTTAGCTTGTTAAATAAAAAAAGTGAATAAGTAGCTCTTTTAGAGAATTTTGATATTGCATCTAAAGGCAATTGTTTTCATTAAATCATTTGATCAGGGCAACCATATCAAGTGCTTATAAAAAATAACTTAATATAAACCTGCATCCCTTGGAAACTTCATAATGATATTAGTGTGACTTCTAGCTTCTATATTTTATTGTAAATGTGCTAGAAATTTACAATAAAATATAGAAAATAGCAATATATCTAAATCAATATAATTTTTATTTATTCCTTCTTCAAAATTCATGTTACCTACTAGCCAAGTTTGTTAAGAAAAGTGTATAAAATAGGGACATTCACTGAATATATTATGTAGGAATGTATAATAATAGGCAAGTATTCTGTTACGTATTAGGGGCAAAGATTGCGTTGTAACAGGAAATTATGCTGTTGCCGTTTTATGAGAGGTCAAACAATTCTTATAAATGATGTTTTTTTTTTGGGTCGTACAGAGCTATTCATTTAATTTCATTCGATTTTTAAATACGATTACTTTTATGGTATTATATTTTTAATAATATTATGTTCTTCATTTTATTCATTTCATTTTATTATAGTAAAGCAAAAACAAATACATAATATTTTGTGTCTTATAAATTTCTTAATTTAATGATGATGAAATGAAATTTCATATGCATTGAACATTTATAACTATTTTTAGTAACACTTATAGTTTTGCTCTTAATATATTAAAAATATATTTAGTTTTATCTATTTAGTCTCAGCTAGTAAACGCATTCAGGCTATAGAACTCACTTTAACAACAGTGTCGAGATAGCCATTCAATTTTCCAAGCTCGTAAATCGCACTAGTGCAGTAAATTTTACAATCCACTTTAGAAATCCTAGTTAACTTTATAAAATTACATCGTACCTACGTGCCTTTGATGACAAGAGAAAATTTTAAATGTAGTTTAAACATAATAAGAGTAATGTTGGCTCCGAATGATTTAAGTTAGTACAGGTCGATGTTCTGTAAAAGAAATGTTCCAAAATAGTATGGGTGGTTGAGAAAACGTGTTGCAGGAAAAAAACATTTTTATTATTATTTAATTTTTAGAATATTGGGTCTGATAATTATTTTTTTTTAACTTTAGCTTTTTTAGTACATTCTATGACTTATATAAAAAATGATTAGGTATATATAAAACAAGTTGAATTATATTGTTCAAGTGATTTCGCTTGTTTTATTTTTGTTTTCCGTAATTTAATTTATTTTTTAAGTGTTACAATAAATTTTTAAGTACTTAGCTTACCTACATAAGTTTGATATGCTCACATAAAATTATATAATATTCACTGAGAAAGTGGACGGATTTTATTTATATATTACTTTAATGATTTCTTTATATATTCTTTAAAATATTAAGTATATTTATACTATAATTATAACTCCTTACTAGTAAGTAAGGAGTTATAATTATAGTATAAATATACTCGCATATATAAATAGCTTAATAAATCGGCAATTTTAATTTTCTTTTAGGAAAGCTAAAGTGAAATTTAAAGAACTAATAGTTGAAAATAGAAAAGAATTATGTACAGTGGTAGGGGACTACTGTTTGTTCAAAGCTTGTGGACTTACGATTTATTTCATGTATTAGAGATATTAATTAAAAAAGAAAAACCATTAATGAAACTAAAAAAAAAAATCGAAAAAATCAACAAACCAACGAACAAAACTTAAATATAATATAGGATTTTTTGGTAAATTCAATATCACAAGAATAAATTTACGTTAAACTAACAAAGTGAAGAAACTTATTCTTTTATTTTAAAGACCCTGAAAAATTTTCTAAACATTGGTCCGAAGAGTTGTTCTTAAATCTAAGTAAAGAAGCTTATCCTTTGTTAGTTCTGAGAAATGTAAGAATATATTAGCATTAAAATAAACATTTTCATCTCTTTTACTGCTAAACATGGTGTATCATACGTAGTGTAATATCATAAGAAGCTTTAAGAATAGAGTTTCCTAAAAAGTTACTACGTTTTATACTATGTTTTATATATATTTATTTAAATACTTTTTGTAGTAATAGAAACGAGACGAAGATTCTTAGCATTGCATGGATTCATGGAGTCCATTGCGTTGCATGGAGAGGAGTGCAAACAATGCCTGGGACTTGAACCATATTTACCTTTAAAATGCGTTTACATATTCACTGTTTCCTCTCCTTTCCCTACCTAACCAAATTTGTATCGAATTTATCAATTTGATACCTTAACCTTTGAAATACGTTCTAGAAAAGAACTAATGACAGTTCTAGAGAGGCCAAGATCTTTAAGTGGGTTATAGAAAGATTTTGATGTTATACCTCTCGCTCCCACTTCTACTCCTTACAAATTAACTATAAACCTATTCCTGGTCAGTTCCTTCCTGAGTACATGACATTGTTTTGGATAACGTGTCAGTATCGTGAGAATGTCTGCAAATGCTACTATGGATTCCGTTTATTGTTAAATTTATACCGAAAACCCCATTTTTTTGTCATGACATGACAAAAAAATTCCAACCGACTTAAACGCATTTATAAAATATGAGTACAATTTACTTGAAGCCAAATAACAACCACATCCATTCATATATGAAATTTCATTAGTCATTACTTACTTAATTAGGAATTTAGCAGGTATTTTAATCAAACAAGCTTGATAATTGGCGTGAAGACTTTAATTTCCTATATTAAACAAATAGACGCCTTTATAAACCATACAAATGTTTTTTACCCGCCTACTAATTATTTAGAGTACCACGAGGAATCAAATTACCTATTGAATATTTTACTTGTATCAAACTTTTGATAACTACATGTTTAAATGTTTAAGTAGGGCGTCAGACATTTTATTACTATAAAATGATGTAAAAATTATAGTAAAGCATTTCACTTCATCACTTCATTCAACTCAGTAAAAACAAACGCTGAAGTTTAAGAAGCACTAGTTTTCTACATTACTATTACATATAATACATATGTTTAATTTGCGTGAAATGCAAATAAACTACAAAATTACTGATTAACAGGAAAAAATATTTGGGCTGTCAAGTTCACGAACATTAAACAGTACTTCTTTATCGAGTTTATTACATTTTAAATTGGTAATAGATAGGAAACGTCCACACGGAGAATATATCTTGTCAAATAAAAAACCTATATCAAACTCAAAGCAATTTGTATCCTTTATCCTTTACAGATAATTACATCGCTCCTGGTAACAAATATGAAATATTTTTTTAAACATCTTTTTATGACATAATGTCCGATATACACAATTCGACAAGCTTGATTAATTCATTTAACTTTTGGGTTTTATTTATATCTCATTTTGATAATATCTTTCTATGTATTACAAGGTTTAAAATATTACAAAAAAATTATAATATTAAACAATATAATGATTTCAATATTCAATTCATAAGCAAGAGACAAGCATCAGTGTTTTAATGTGCATGAATTGATTAGGATGCTTGATTACTTCAGCGAGTATGAGGTTTGTTTAAATAAGAAAGTCCTGCTTTAACTTAGATGAATAATTAGTTTAACTGTATTTGTACCCGAACTTTATTCTTAATGGCTCATATTGGAACAGATCTATGTAATAAACTAATGTTAAATCTGGATAACATGTTAAATTAACTGTTACTTAGAAGTTTTAACATATTGGACTAATTTCATTTCAATTTCATTAGTAATTCATACGTTTGGAGGAGCAAATAGTTTTCAAAGTTAAATACTTATTATTATTATTTATATAAAATATTTAACCAATTCATTAATGTTTCAACAGTGTAACAGTTGTGAGATACTTCTTAATGTATCTAAAGACTTAGCGTAACAAAATAAAAGAGATCTTAAAAAGTTAATAAATATGTTGCTATTAACTATTTATTTATTTTTAGATAGTTAAAATTTTATTTTTAAAGTTTGGTTCTGATTTTGATATCTTAGAAAGTTATGATTGTCAGGTAATTAATTAATGAACTTGAAATAATAACAATAAAATAGAATATATAGATTTCAAAAACGTAAAACATTATGAAGTTTTTAAAAGAATTATTTTACCATCTTTCATATAGATGATATTTGAGAAAAAGTAAAATTTCTACTGCAGAAGAGCTATAGCAGTTCAAAATATTCGCTCAGAAATAATAAGACTACATAAGGTTATTCAAATATCTTAATAACTTTGTTTTAACTTTTCCATGTTTTTTTTTATATTCTAGTAAAATTGTATTTATTAAAATAAACATTCTTTTTTTCAGTTTTGTATTTTAAAATATTGAAATAAAAATATTAGTTCAAACGATATTGTAAATAAGTACCACTCTTTGTAATGTTTTCTACATAGAGTTCTAATAACCGAATAATTTTTTTGAATTTGAATGAAAAATCAGGCATTCTGCAGTTTGCCAGAGATAGAAATGGTATTTCCTAAGAAACTTTATGTGAACTGCTGTTAAATCATATAAAACAAGTTAGCATTTTAAGAAAAAATTATGTTATAGTACGAGATAGGTGACATAAATGAAATCTTTATGTTCAGATCCTGTAAAAGCAACCTTTATATCATTTTCAATTTTTTAAATTTAATTCCATATTCCAAAAAAAAAAAAAAAAATAATAACATTAACCACTTCTAATATAGACAAATATTAACAGTTGATTAAACTTATATTAAAAGTCGTGTCTAATGACACTTGATTGTGTTTACTTGCAGAAAATTATTTAAACAGAACTTAATCAATAAAACAAATTAATAAAAAATAGGTATAAAGAAAAAACATTAAAAAAATTATTTATTAAAGTTATGTAAAACAAAAAGATTATATGTATCCTATGTGTAAAGCTTATACATTTTATTTAGTAGCCTCATTTCGACTCAACTACCTTTCCACTTATTTAAAACATACAAATGTTATCGTTTTGGGTGCTGTTAGTGCTGTCAAAAATTATGCAGTTAGTTCTATAAAAATCATACAAGTACATGTCTTCTGTCAGGTGTCACACTATAACGCTATCATTATTACTTTCAATGTTTCAAAGTATATCGTACGTCAACCTATACATATCCTTTACGAGTTCTTCTTGACAATAGTGCTCCAAAGAGAATGTTTCAATGCACTTAGCTTGGTACAGCGTAACTTTCCTCTTACGGGCCCGGGATTAACTATCAAGGTACATGTAGTGCTAAGGGTTGTAAGTTATGTCAAAAATGGATTTTTTGGTTTATAATCTTTTGGCGTACGCCTGTCCTGTCCTTACATTTTGTTGTAATTTTTTGAAATACTCTCTTTTTAAATCTGAAAAAATCCCGCACAACCGTAACTTTTATTTTGAAATTGTATATACTAGGTCCACGCAAGCGAGTCACGGTGAGTGTTAACGCGATCCCGTGACGTCCCACTATGGCGATGAGGGCAACCGTTGGTTTTTTAGTGGGTAGCCTTAAAAATGGCAGCGTCCTCTATGCTGCCGGGTAGTCCCAAATAACCCCCCGGCCATCACCATCTTGGCCGACGGGGTATCCGTAACGGATTTTTCCAACGAACAAAAAAAAAAAAAAAGGTCCACGCAAGCGGGGTTAGCCTCGCGACACAACGCGCGCGAAATAAAAACGTTCTATATGTTAACTATATGGGACATATTTTATCAATTATCTCGAAAACTACAATTACGATTCGGCTGGTTTTCAATCCAGACCGAGTTTTGCTCATTATGTGCATGTGTGCAAAATTTCGTGCATGTAGCTCGTAAATTGAAAGAGGAGTAGAGTAACAAACAGTTGAAAATTAGATTAGTAAAGAGCTTCGCTTCGCTCAGCTCAATCAATTATCTCGGAAATTACAATTACGATTCGGCTGATTTTCAATCCAGACCGAGTTTTGCTCATTATGCGCATGTGTGCAAAATTTCGTGCGTGTAGCTCTTAAATTGAAGGAGGAGTAGGGTAACAAAGAGTTGAAAATTTTAGTAGTAAAGAGCTTCGCTTCGCTCAGCTCAATTATATATTTACATATAGGAATTTATATTTTTATAGTTGACTAAACGTGTTTCCTTTCTGCATTTATCTAAAAAATTGCTATACTGTATTTGTTGGTTTTAAAGTATATTTTCTGGTTCATAAATCAAATGATATTAACTTGAGTATACTGAATTGGCATTTACAATTTAAATTATACCAAGGTACAGGTGAATGCTTTACACCAATAATGTTCTCGAGAAGACAAGATGTATATACGTAGGTGTCCATCAGTGAGTCAATTATTGAGTTATCTATCTCTATGAATACGAAACGCTCTTACTTAGCATCTTAAGGTCTCACACTGCACTCACAGATATGAGATTCTATATTATTACTGAGTGTTAGATAGGGTTCATTTTTATTAATAAATATATACAAACCTGAACTGTATGTATTTATGTAAGCATATATATCTAAATAGATCGTTTTTGGCGCTTCAAACTTGTTTTTTTTGTTAATAATAATCTTATATCTTATATCTTTCTACGTGCTTATTATCAAAATACTATAATAATTACCAGTTAACATTTTAGTTAGAAAACAGGCACACGTCAAGTCTGAGGCGGAGAAAATAACATTTCATATACTTTCCAAAATAATGATTACTTTCTCTGTGGTCTAATGGTCTAATGTTTATTTCTTTAAAGAATTTTATTGTAAGTTACGTAATGAATTATTTTAAAAGCAATTTTATAGAATACTTTATCTATTTGGGTCAAATAAAAATATATGCAAATTTTTTTAATTTATTAATATTGATGAATTTTCTATATTCAAAAATTGTGAAATATTTAATAGCCTCTCGTGTGTTTGCTTTTTGAATAAAATAGTAATATTAATAAAAATATATATAAATACTTTCTTTAAATAATAGTTTGTAATATGTAAAATAAATCTTAAAACAAACATTTGTAAAAAAATTTTATTTCATAATTAGTCTTAAAAATTTATTTATATATAACATTAAAAAATGTAAGACAGATTTTTTGTGAAAATACAGGAACAAGCCTTCTTTTCGACAACAAAATTTAATTAATAAATTATAATAAACAATTAATTTTAGCCGGCATTTTGTTGAAGATTATAGAGAAATCATCAGCTTAGTTTTAAAAATTGTAACTCTACAGAAATATAGTTTTTTTTTTTAATTTTCACGCAATGATGAAAGAATAAGAACCCTACCTTTTTTTCGTATTTGTTAATAAAATAAAAAAATATACAGAATCAGTAAAAATATATTTAAAATATATTTAAATAGTAATGATCAATAACATTTCCCTTAACCGATTTTGATAATTTGCGTGGATCTATTATGCGTATCATGTATGCGAGTCACAATTGGTGCTGGTATTTGAAGCAGTAGTGAGACATGTAAATTAAAAAAAATAAAAAAAAAAAAAAAAGTTTTTCATCTTAGTACGTTTCAATGTTATACAATTTACTCAATACTCAAAAATAGCAATTAATTAAAAGTTAAAAAATTACACATATATTTTTTTCCCCATCGTCATTTTGACCCATCAAGACGCCTGAATCGCGTTACGTTATAAAATATACATATTTTCCATTGTATTACAAGGAGATAACCCTTGCTTACCCTTGCTTACCCTTTCTGCAAAGCATTCAAACCGTCGCTAAAATTAAAATGTAACCAAATTATACGCGAGTTTAATCCGTCAAAAAATAGTTTTATCTTAAATGTGTATTCGTGAAAATCTAAGAAAATACTTATAAAAGTTGGTCTTTGGGTTTTCACTCTGAAAGTAAAAAAACGAAAGTAACTTATGTTTCAGTGTGCTCATGTTTTCTTTTTTGATTTCAGCTTCTATCTTTATGGTTGAATTTTTTGCGTGCACTTAAAAGTCTTATATGTATAAGGAAGTTTTTATTTATCTTTTATATTTTTTAATGAAAATATGTAGCTATTATGTTTTGTATTGTTTATGGAAATAAAAAAGTTGTATTTAACAAGAAAAGAATGGCTACATTAATAATGAACCATTGTTACAAATACAGCAAATATTCGCCAAAGATTTAGGTTCATTTTATAATAATATGAAACCACATATTTAGGTGAAATTAAATTTATGTATAAGAGATTTAATACAAATTATTATTTAAAGCCAATAAATCCGAGCAAAAGCTTCAGAAATATTAACTTTTGAGTGAATTCCACTTATCCGCTTATATATTGTAGTTACTGACACTTCTGACCTGATCATTCTTATTGGTGTCTGTTTAATAGCAAAAAATATATATAAATATTTAAGGTATTACCTTTTTGGTTAGATAGAGAATTACTAAGCTTTTATAATCATTACTTTGTTTAAATTACTTATAGTAACGTAGTCCCTATCATAAAGTATCTAGTTTCTATTTATTAATATATATTTTTTTGTAAATACTATATTCTTTTAAGTATTTTTGCAAGAATGAAAGAGTAGTTTATAATTTTATAATTAATGGTCTTATGGGGCGGCGCTACATAAGCGTTTCGGATTTCTCTTTAACGACTTGGACAGTCTCAAGGATGTAACCAATATTGGGTTTTTTGGTCAAACCTAACAGACTAATTGTTGATGTTGGAATGCACAACTTCCCAACTACAATAGAAACCACACGAAAAATAATCGTCATAGCGGTATAATTTACACATGAGAATTACGAACGATAAGTGAGCCATACGAAAAAGACTATAGCCGTTGAATGGTTATAGGAATAAGAAAGGAGAAACCGATTCGTTTTACTTGTTGCTAATATTAAATAATAAAATTTAATAAAATTGCCTTTGAAATTTCCTAATATTTTACCTACACTTTTTTTATAATAAATGTTTTACGTCGCAATATTTCAGTATTTGTCCTATTTCGATAAAAGGAGTCGACATAGGCTGTTGTCTTTGCAAAACATTTCATATCATTTTGAATGGTTTATTGAGAGAAATAAAATGTTGGCCCCATATATCGTTGGTTTTAGATGATCTCAATCCAGTCTTGACTATCTAACAAATATTTAAATTATATACAACATGGATTCACCAACAGACTATCTACAGTGGCATGTTTTTTGGATATCGAGGACGCTTACAATAATATATTAGTTGAAAAAGTAGTTACAATTGTAGATGAACTGGGGGAAAAAATATTTGTAAATACCTGTGGTATTTTCTAAACAATAGACAATTATTAATTAAATACGAAAATAATATTGATTCTACTGAGGTGAGACACACATATAGGAGAGTAGCACAGGGGGATCCTTTATCTCCATTACTTATTAATATAACCCCTCATTTTGAATTTCAACCTGACTATTTAAAATACTTAGTAATAAACGAACTTAAAGATAAATATGATGGATGGGTGCAGATTTATACAGATGGTTCTAAAACTAAGATGGGGTCTGGTGCAGCATTCGTCTTACCGCGAACACGTTTACTGCAAAGCATCCGAAACGTCGGGTTAAATATAAAAATGTAACAATAAACGCGAGTTATATCCGAAAAATAGTTTTATTGAAATATATACTTATAGTTCATAGATTACGTTCTGGACATTATTCATCAAACACATTTTCATTTCTAATGAAAAAGACTGATTCAGCCAATTGTGATGTCTGTGGTACGATGATGTTCAACATTTATTAGTAGCATGTAGTAAGTGTAAATCACAGAAGGAAGCTTTTATGCAGAAATATTACATTAATAGATTTGACGTAGGGAGTTTTGAGAGTCTTCTTGGTCAACCGGTAACAGAAAATTTAAATCTATTAAAGAAATGTTTCTGCACAGGTGCTAATGAAGTATTGATTTAAAAAAATTGATTTGAAAATATAAAATGAAATTGAAAAGTACACAATTTCTTAACTCAAATATTTATTTTTATAGAAATATTCCTCTTCAATATTTTTGCATGTTGAAGAAATGAAGTTTGTCTTTAATATAAAAGAAAACTTTATTTATTACAATACCTCTACGTGAAATCCAATTGCAATTCCGACGTACCTCTGAGGTACGTCGGAATCGCGATTTTTCGTCTTATGACTTGCAATAAAACCCGGAAGCTGAAAATATTCTTCAACATTTGATATGTTTTAATATTAAATTGTACTTACATTTTTATTGATATTTGTTTATTTGTATACATAGCATTCACTATTAAGACTTATTTGTAATAATGTGCATAATATTTTATTGCCAAAGTATAAATATGAAAATTAATGTTACGTTTCCATATCGTTTTTGTTTTCAAACTTTATGAAAATTTTCTTTCTAAAGATCTGAAACATGCTAATGATTAATATTATGAATTATATTTAAACTAATATTATGAATTATATTTATATTAATAATATGAATTATATTTAAATGTAAGTAAACCTTTTAAATTGTTTAAAATTTTGTTTTGTTATATTTCATAAATCATTATTTTAATAGATTTGGTTTTAATAAATTTAAGACAGCAAGAAATAGTAGTACATGATATTAAAATTTCGTTTCGATGTATAACAAGCACATGTGAGTAAGATAAAATATTCTCGCAATATATCATTTTAATATTTGCAGCCCTTTTCGTGTCAGCAAATTTTTAGCAAAAGTTGATTCAGTATTTTTTACCTCAGAACCAAGTGTGAACATAAATGTTTTAAAGTGATGTGAACTATTTACTTATAATAAAACTGGTGTAATTTAATAACTTTCATACATAAGGTGAATAATATTGACTTATTGTCTATAGTAATACATAATATGGTATTTGATAAGGGTTCATTTAATAATTAATGGCAGATTTTGTTACTTAGTTTATTACCCGGATTTGCGCGACCCTTGCAGTTAACTTTTGGCAACCTTTATATATTGTTTAGAAAACATAAGTAGTTTTGTCCATTCACATCCCCAGAAGACCCCGATTCTTATTATTATATATTTTTTATTAAGAAAAACGTTAGATATTGCAATTATTCATAGTATTTAAGTCATGTAAGAATAAATTAGAATTTACATAAAGCGTGACATTCAAGACTAGAAATCTATCTACGCCGCAACTAGTTCTATGATGCTTTCATATTCTAAAGGAATTAAAAATTATAAAGAACTCATTTTAGACTTTAGAACAGAAACAGATAAATATTAAAGGAAAAGAAAAATAAAATAATATCGTGGATACCATTTTGTTTTAATAACAGTTCGTCAATAGTCTAGGGCAAACGTAGTAATGTCAGTTGATTGTAATGGACAGAGTCGTTTTGTAAAGTAAGGATAAGACAATGGTGACTTCTAAGGAGTGGATCTGACCACTTATCCGATACGAAACTGTCGGCTTGTTTTGTTAGATTGGAGACTGTATGTTATAGAAACACCTCTGTTATATTTCCGTTGAATATTTAAGCGAAGTGTCGCCGTTATTTTCCAAAATTGAAAATTTGGGTCCTCTGCCAATGAATCTATAAGATGACGGTCTTATCACTCCGCCTGAACTAGCGCCGACATATATATAAATATCTTGTTTCAAGAATATTGTGAAAATATTCTGTCAAAAATATTCCAATTACTTTGAAACATAAGATTTTATTTGATAAAACAAATGTCTCTTTTCTGATATTTTAGTATTAAGCCAGAGAAAAAATTTGTCATCTTAACAAATACTTAATTTTATAGAAAAATTATGTAATTAAGATTATCAGCGATTTGATGATACATATTGAATAATTTGTTTCCTTAGTGAATACAAGTAGTTATATTTGAAATATAAAACTAATAATTCTTTTTGATGTTTTTTGTTTATTGTTATACAAAATATTTTAGACAAAATGGAATAAAATTTATACTATTTTATAATTATGTATGTATGATAATATAATCTGAAAATAGCTGGGTAAGACGAAATCTGCAATAGTTCTTAAAAACCTTCTAAAAGTCATAAAACCACTTAATTGTTGGCTAATGATGTTTTTATAGGAAAATTAACAATATTACACAGAAACGACTTATTTAAAAATACTTATTGGAATGATCTAAAATTATATTTAATAATTTTATATGAGAATCCGAAGGACTTTATAGAAAATAGACTAAGTAACTTCTCAAAACTTTAACTTGGTATCAATTTCAAAGAAAGAAAGTGTACATTGCCAAACTTCATGACCTTCAAATAGTTTTAGCCTTTAGTTATTTAGCCTTTTAACAAACATTTATTGATAACTGATATATTGTTAATGCATTTCTATTATTATTAATTAATTAAGGAAAACTGATAATAAGAATTTTGCGACGACGCGACGGCAGCATATTTGTTGTTCTTTTTACGGATTTTAAAAATTTAATAAACAAATTTTTTTTCAGACTTATTTAGAAATTAGAGCATTAATTTGACAACCTTCTTCGAGATAAATTTTGCAATTGTTATACTAAAATAATACATGCAAGCAGCAACTAGCAAAACTTGTATGAAAATCCATATTTGTTATAATTATACTGAGGTAACTGAAGCTTTATACATATAAATAATGAATCCTAATGCTAATATAAATTCAAGGGTTTACATTGTTTCGTTTGTTATTCAATAACACTGTAACGACGGAACGAATTCACGAAGTTTGGTGGACACAGAGACCATTACTTAAATTAACACACGTAATAGTTAAATATATATAGTTAGTAATACACAGTACCAATATTGAGAAGGAACATATTTTTTAACTAAATGTTACATTAGAACTATTAATCTTTATTTAAGTTAGTTAACATTAAATATAGTAAGTTGCTTCAACTTTTAGAGTATTACAATAATTTGTTATGATTACAAAAATTTGTAATTATTACAATAATTTTTTACAAATGTATGTCAATAGACAAATAAAGGTAAAAATAAATGTGAAAGTCGTCACAGTCGTCGTCTTTCCATATATTGATATGTTTATATTTAGTTGAACATCATCAGTATTTGAATAAGCTTTATTTTTTACTATAAAGTATGATTAATATTTTTAAAGGAATACTCAGAATGTGAATTTTTATTTAAAGCTTGTAAAAAATCTCATTTAATGACGACAATTTGTTTGATGTTATTTGACGCTATAAAATATTACAGATTCTATTTCTATTACAGCGTTAATTGAATTACACGACTCTGTTAGTATCAATTACCAGTGATTTTGTAGCCACTGTATTTAAATGTAATTTAGGGACCCTCGGATGCTTCAGTCGAGATTCAATCGCTTATTTAATTTTGCTTTTAAATTTCGGTAATTAAAAATAGAGACAGGTTTTATAAAAATTTATGAATTGAAATACTTTTAATATTTGCATATAAGTATAATTTTACTTTATATATTTAAAAAAAACTCATATCGTATTTTTATGTTACTGTTGCTCTTGAAATAATTGCAAAAAATAAAAAAGTTTTTAAGGACTGAAATTTGAGTATAGTTATGAAATGGGCAACAAAACTCTGTGTGAGTGAAAATATTGTGATAATCAAATAATAACACTGTAAATGTTACTTAATAGACCATTATTGTTTTAATTTTTCTTTTTTTCATTTTTATACATTCATAAAAAAGTTTTGTGTCATAACTTAACAAAAAGAATAAAATTGTAGTTTATAATAGCACCAAGATAAACATAGAAATGAATTCACTTTAAACGTTCACTGAACTATGTTATTTCATTTTCCTTGTTTTCAAGATTTTATTTGCTGAAGGATAAGTACCGTCTGGCATTTTTATTTTTACTTATAAAAACCAACTCTCGAGATTCTTGTGATGGATACGTTGTTGCAATTTCTAAAGCTACACAATAATGCTTGTATATTTTATAAACAAAAAATAACTACTTCTTTGAGATTTTTTCTGTGTAGTTCTTTTGTTTGAAACGAGACTGAATGTTAAAGTATCTTCGGTTTTATTTTTATATTAATAAAGCTGTTATTCGCGGTTCCACTCGCGGATGAATTAATTTAATTTACTATTAAAGTTGTTAAGAGTAGTATCGTACTGCTAGATAGCCTATAGCCTTCCTTAGGAACCTATCCATCATAATGAGATTTTTTATACCATCTGCTGGTTCTAGTATAGGTAAAGCTTTCATATATCAAATATATACATTTGTTTAAAGGTGTAAAAATATTGTCAATTTTGAGTAAATAATTATCTCTTCGTTAGATTGCAAATCACGCAAAACCTATTCGATTATCATAATCAAAAATTTGTATCTATAAAATTACATTAACATATTATCTGAATAAGCTACATGTTGATTTAGATCATAAACTAATAAGCATTTTACTTCAGGAAAACTCGCTTATTTTCCCGAGAATATATAAAAAGTTGGTTAATTAAGTAATAATCCTTTAATTTTTCAATTATACTTGTTAGGTCCTTAGTTTTTTAAATGCTAGCATTTAAAAAAAAAAGTTTTAATGACGCAATATTGCACCGACGTTCAGTTCGTTAAATTACATTCTTTGAACGTAATTATATTAAATATATATTAATTAATTAAAAAGTGAAACAATTGTGCAGCTCTAACTTTCAAAATATAAATAATATTTTATCGTCTCAAGATACGAAGTTGAATTTTGATGAAGTGTTAAATTGTGGGCTATTTTATTGGCTTTACTAAAGTTTCTTTAATAAATTTTCGGTTAGTTATAAAGTTGAAAAGGTTTTACTATGGTAATACATTCAATTGATTAAGCATTATATCTTTATTGACACATAAATGAACTTTATTACATAGCAACTATTTATTTGTAATAGACTTATTGAAAAGATCTAAAAGATTTCATTTTACATCAAAGATCGAAATGTGTTTATAGAGAATGAGTAGGTACTGAGTAAATACATGTCATATTTACTCAGTAGCTACTTCCCAAAAATCAATTTGGGATCAGTTTCAAAGTAAGAGCGTGTATCAGTTTGGTTGCTCACATTAATTGTCAGTCTTCGTGACCCTCCCATTATTCTATAGATTTTGGCATGTTGTTTCAAACAGTAATACGTTTCTGATCATAGAGTCAATACAGTTCTGTTCAGCCAATCTGATAATAGGAACTTACGAGGACGTCATATTTGCTATTCGAGGAACTGAAATTTTGGTATAAGTATAAATTTTGATTTTTTTTCTAAATTTATCTTAATCAGTCAATATTCTATTTTTACAAAGTAAGGCTGACATTTTTTTTTATACTAACTTGTAAGAAATATGATTTTCTCGTTTTGTTGCATTTCGAAACATATCGAAAAGTTATTGCTTTTTATGTCCAATTAACAAGGTTACCTATATCTTTCTAATTGAATTGTTTATGGAAGACATCAGAATTAAAGATAGTGGGAGCCCTTTGATATTAAATCAAAAGAAGTTAAAATAGTCTTGACAATCGTTTTAAAGTAATTTATTATCAAAAAGGTAATAATTAAATCAACTAAAAATAATCAATGATCTTTGTATATTGCTCAATAAAACGATTTTTAAAAGTGCTTAATTACAGTACGTTTAGTAATTATTAAGCAAACCAGAATAGTAATCTGCATCATGTGAAGGGTTTCGTAATTAATTTCTGTTGAACGAAACTTCTTCCTCGTACACAAAGTGGAGACAGTTGATAAATAGGTTAAGTTTTTAATCAACTACAAACTTAGTCGAGTCACAAAAAATATTACTAAACCAATTAAAACTTTAATAAAAATAAAATAATTATCATTGACTTTTCATTTACATAGACTTTTAAGTTAAATGTAGACATAATTGCATAAAAGTGATTTCTAGTCTAGATCTAGTGATATTGCATGTTGGAATATTCGTTATCTTTACCGGCTACTTTGTGTTAATAATTTTACATCGTTTTAAAGACAAAATTTAGTTGGAACGATATTTTTGGAAGTTAATATGCGGCATTATTAATATCTATTCCCTAAGAGTAATATCGCTTTCCATAAGTGTCATTAATTCTATAATTTAATGTACTACCACATTATGTATCTTAAAATAATTTATCGATAATGTTTATTTATTCACTAGACTAATTTATCGTCACGTCGATACTTTGAGATGGGTCATCGCTCCCTATGTCATTCATTGTTGCTAACATTGAATATGTCTTTCAACATCCAATAGCTTTCTTAAAAACAGACTTAATACGATTCAGGTTAAAAGAAACAATTTTTAGGATATAAGAATAATTTAAACAGACTTCATACTTTACAAGTGGCCCGACATTACAGCCGTCTAACAGCACAGTACCATGAATCATGGAAAATATTCAAGTATACTACTGATTATTTTGAAGTAGAACCTATTTTGAGTAAATATGTTGTGTCATATATTCGCAACAAATTTTATCAGAATTTGTTAAATAGTATATGCGTTATGTGAGCATTTACCAACAAAACAACAAAAAAGTTAGATATATTCAATGATTTCCTTTCACATACCCCATTAATTCATTTTTATATCCTCATAAATATTATATTTGTAATTTAATATGTAAGGATCACCAATACGTAAACGTACCAAAAATTTGAGACTAATTACTTTTGAAATGCATAATATTGTAGAACATTTTTTGTGCGATTAGTGACACTTCTTGAAGACATTGATAACGCGGCTTAATATCTTCTGAAAATATAGTTACTACTACAACTTAATCATTAAACAATCTAAAGTGTAACAGTACCTCTATAGTTACAGTCATAATTAATTTAGTATAGTAGGCATTTTGTAGTAATTACTGACACAAAGCAACCGATAAAATTGACAAATACATCAATACAAAAACATTAGTTTTATTCCATTTTACACTTGTCTAATAAATTGTAATATCGGACAATATATTGACTTAATTCTATTTTATATTTCTTTAGTAATTTATACTTTACGAGGCGTGCATAAAATATGTTATGTATATTTAAAATATATTTATTTATTGTCAATATTTGACAGACATTAAATTTAATAACCAATGCATCTTGTTATATTCCCATACACTATGTGATCATTTATTAGATATTTCATATATACTTATTAATAATAAAATTGTTAAATTAGCATTTACTATATTCTCACGAACCGTGGAAGCGCTGATTAAGCACAGGTGCATTGTATCATGTTAAAATCCTAGAATGTAAATCTGAAACCCTTGTTTGTTACACTTTCTGTATTCCTTTAATTATTAATTCATTTTATTCATTCTTGTCTCCAACTTTGAGCAGGGATCACGTAGTTTGTAAATTAAATATAAGTATTAAATTTTAAGTTAATAAATTTGTATTTTTTTGGATCCTCCGGTTGTGACCGACGTAATTGGCGCAGTCGGTAGGATAGCCGAAATTTAGTTAATTAAATTAATTAAATAGAGTCAGTGAATCAATCAAGGACGTCGGCTATCTCGAATCTACACCGTGTTGCAGCAGGAGGAGTTTCCGAACATTGAAACACCAAAAGGTACAAATTTTTATAAGTACTTTAGAATCGTTCTGAAGTTGCTTCAATTTATTCCTTAAGTTATCCTTATAAATATCCAAGATTTTCCATTCACGGCAATCTAGGACCCGTAGGTTAGATATTAATAAGAGAAATAATATTTTAGATTTGAATAGAAATTTAAATATTAGTAGTGTAATTCAACCATTTTTTACTACACCTCTCTAAAAAAATCACATTGTAGAACGATTTCATACGACAATATTGGCAAATTTAAGGATCTTAAAACTAGTAAAGAAAAGTGAACGTATAATTAATTTTAATGTTATTTGCAGTCTTAGCTTACAATAGTTTTACAAACTGTAGACTTAATTACTGAACACTTTGACCCTCGTGACCCCATAATTTTTAACTTGACTAAGTATTTGTTACAACAATACATACAAGACCATAGAGAAATAATGATTAAAGTATACGATCTAATTAACAAGACTTTAGTACAGCACAGAACAATATTAACTGAAAATCGCAATAAAAATCTTGAGCCTGAAAAAGAATACACCCCTAACAAACAAGTTTTTATTAGAAACCCAAGTAGGCAAAAATTGGCTTCACGTTACACACAGGACACCGTCCTTGCTGACTTTCCTATATATATTTATACTAAAAAGAGACGCAGTCTAGTAGCTAAATCTCGACTTAAAAGACACCCTAAAGAACACGTATTGTTAGAGGATACTTCTAATGTCACTCCAACTGACGCGAGGACAAGAAGTAATGATTAATTCGTTAGAATCAGGTCCCGGCCTACTCCCCTTTTAAACTAGGCGATACAAAAATTATATCTTATTATCATTCATTTTTAAATTATATAGACCTTGATGTTATTAACAACCAAATCCTATTAGTTAAACCTCAAATATATATGATTAGGCGACAGTTAGATAATATTACATATCTTTATGAATCTCATCTTAACTACCTTAATTCTAAAGTAGATAATTTAATTACATTTTTGAAAAGTTTTGATCATAATTATAGTAAAAGAGGACTCGTTGATGGCCTTGGTTCTGTTATTAAAAGTATATTATACTGATTCCGTTAAATAAGACAATGCAATTCTATCTCTACAAAGTAACGAATTAAAATTACAATCGAAATTAAACGAGCATATTAGTCTAACGAAATAATGGCTGTTATGTAACTCTAAAACTATAGACAGTACAGGTAATATAACTAGAGTACTATAATAGTTAATATAATTAGAGTACTATAATAGTTAATATAACTAGAGTACTATAATAGTTAATACAACTAGAGTACTATAATAGTTAATATAACTAGAGTACTATAATAGTTAATATAACTAGAGTACTATAATAGTTAATATAACTAGAGTATTGAACTCTATTATTAATAACATCAATATTAAGAAACTTTATGCCCATATGGCCCAATATCTATTGATTTTAGGTGATAATATAGATCAGAGGAACTACGAAAACTACAAAGTTTTCTAGGTTTTATACGTGCATCGAGCACGCCTCATTCTATTATTAGTATTGTAGATCTTGATAAAATATTAAGAAAGCTAAGGATTTTATATTCAAAGAATGAAATCCTAAGTTTAGAACTTAGATATAATTAAATTAGGTTATTTTTATATCGGTAATCAAATAGTTATAGTTTTAAAAGTATCGATCGCCGTACCCCTGTCCTATGATCAAATATAATCAAGTCCTTATTCCCAACCTACCCTTTATAGCAATTTCTAGTAATAATTCTATGTACATGGAGGCTGAATGCCCGAAGTCCAATTCCCTGTACCTTTGTGAACAAAAAACTAACTATGCACTTCGAGATGGACCTGACTGCATCAGAAATCTGATTGAAAAGCAAGAACTTGATTCAACCTGCAAACTAACATCCGTAATTCTTAATAATGAAGCGCTGGAACAACTGGATGAAAAACACTATATCATGAGTTTCCATACACCCATCAAAATTAAAATATCTTGTGGTCAAGATTTGTACAAGACACTTCACGGCAGCTTTCTACTGGAAATCCCGCTTAAGTGCTATGTCAAGACACCTGCAATCACAGTTGTAAATTCAAACGACTATATAAAAGGATACGCTATAAGGATAATAGATTTACCTAACCTTGGAAACCAAGTGCAAACAAATATATCTCCTATAATACTGAACTCAATCAACCTTCAAAAGCTTCATTTAATAAATTCAAAAATGTCTCTACAAACCCCAGTTAATTTAACTCAATTTGAAGATCATAGCGTATTATATCATACGACGATTCCTGTATACCTAATGCTTTTTGGAGCAAGCATACTTTGCATTTATCTGGCGTACAGAAGATTCCGTTTGCAACATATTAAAAGAAGTGACGCGACGGAAAATAAGAATATTCAAGATAAAAGTGAAGTTCATCCCCACGAAATAAGGGTGGATCCCAGCAACATCGCAGCAACTCTCTCAAGGAATAGTTGCTGATCTGCGGAGGGAGGTGTTATATTCCCATACACTATGTGATCATTTATTAGATATTTCATATATACTTATTAATAATAAAATTGTTAAATTAGCATTTACTATATTCTCACGAACCGTGGAAGCGCTGATTAAGCACAGGTGCATTGTATCATGTTAAAATCCTAGAATGTAAATCTGAAACCCTTGTTTGTTACACTTTCTGTATTCCTTTAATTATTAATTCATTTTATTCATTCTTGTCTCCAACTTTGAGCAGGGATCACGTAGTTTGTAAATTAAATATAAGTATTAAATTTTAAGTTAATAAATTTGTATTTTTTTGGATCCTCCGGTTGTGACCGACGTAATTATCTCAAAAACAATGACAGAATGTTTGTTTTATTTGTATTTGATATTTTTAAAGGTTGTTATTTAAAAATGAGTAAATAATCAATCACGCGTAAAGACTTGCCTTTAAACAAGTCAAAGTCGCAACTTCCATCCGCAGCACTGAAATAATAATTCTATGACAAAACTTAGAACTTTATAAAGATTTTTTTTTTGCTTGTGATTGTCATCAACTCTGCGGTATGTTCTTTTAAGCAGGTGTCAAAAGTAAAAATTTTACTTTATACCAAAATATTTTATAACAAAAATTTCTTTAAAATATGAGATATATTTTATAGTCACTTCCAGCTTAGTAATTTCATATTTCCGACTACAAGTTGAAAATAAAGTTTGTTCTTATAATATATAACTATATTGATGTATTTGTAATAACTGCGTCATCTATTTATAGAGTTTATGTATTTTAAAACTTACTTAATGCTCATACTATGTTGTACCTTGTAGTCATACAATGTGCAAAGAGAATATAATCCTTTTTTTTTTTCATTGGAGAAACCCCTTTCGGGTTCCCCGTCGGCCGAGAAGGTGACGGCCGGGGGCGATGTGGGACTACCCGGTAGCATAGAGGATGCTGCGATTTTTAAGGCTACCCACTAAAAAACCAACGGTTGCCCTCTGCGCTGTAATGGGACGTCACGGTATCGCGTTAGCATACACCGTGACGAAGAAAGAGAATATAATCCTACGTCTACGAATCCATTATTGTTGTTGATATTTTTATTAATAAAACGAGGTAATTAATAGTTAATTATTAATTAGTATTGAATAAAGATATTTAAAATGTACTTAAAAGTATGTTATAAACCTACTGACACTATCTCAACGTCTTCCACGTTGAATAAGCGATGAATACTAAAAAAGTAGAAGTTTATCTATATTTAAAAGGTTTAAGTTTAATAGCAGCATAATACTTATAACTCGGCAAAACGCATCAAAATCGCGCAAACCAAAATGTCAAATGAATGTTAACCTAATCCTTGGGGTCATCTATTATTTGAAGTTTTGCAAATGAAACAAAAAGCACATTGTTTTAAACACTCTTAATATACTCTTGTACTTTTTTTTGTACTTTCTTAATAATAAAACTAACTAAGCTATAATATTCTTTAAATATTTATAAAAATAACACTAATTTCGTAAAATAATTGATTAATAATTTCGTTTTTAAATTTTGTATTTGTAAATCGCTTTTGAATAAAAGATTTAAGATTTCTTGTTTAAGAGATTAGATGTTTTACAAGTTTTATCAATATTTATTTTGGGTATAAAACATTTTTTTTATAGGCAGAGGAGGGATTGCTTCTTTATAATATAAAAAGAGTTAAAAGTACTACAAGATGACATTCTGGGACTGAAATATATATTACAATTCAATACAATATTTTTTGCTTAGTTATATTGTTGGAGGTTACTTAGTTTGTATAAAATAAAAGACATAAATAAATCTTACAGGCACTCCTAACTTATAACTAGGTCTTCCGACAGATTTGATACTAGTCGGGTAAATTCCGATAAATTTAACGTGAGTACGAATATCTATAAATAATAGTAATTTTGATAACGAATGTCTTGATATATTTTTAATTTTTATATCAATTTAATTTATTTTCGATTCCAAAAACATTTAAGATATAACTCAAAGTGAGATCTAGTGACAAAGTGACCAGATGCAAGGTACGTGTGGTGCTGAACAAATATTCGATGGGGAGATAAACAATAGTTCCTGCACATAATGTTGTTTGTACAGCATGAGGCGAAACATGTCACGTTGACCTAAATACGTTTTCTCTTAAGTAAAGTAGTGAGGTTGTGTATGTGTATTATTAAAGGACCCTGAAGAGCCGCAAAGTCACAGAAGTTCTTAAAAGGTGGATAAATGTTTAACTTTCAAAAACATGATAAAAAACTTAATATTATTTGTTTATGATAAAAATCCTTTAAAATTAAATACTTTTTATGCTCACATCTTTAAGCAATTGTAACCGTTGGCTAATAAAAAGAAAATAAACTTCATTTAGTGTTTAACTATGAACTAACAATACTTAATATAGAAAAATTAAAAAAAATAAATATTGTGTTTCATTCTATCATCTATTATTTGTCTTAAAGCAGAGAATTAATCTTTCTACAAACATATATTTTTATTGCATAGGATATTTTAAGCGTGTCTATTAGATAACTATAATAAAGTCTTTTCAGTATAATTTAAGCCAAAAATAACATAATCCAATCAATAAATTTAATTTAGTAATTAAATTGATTCTACTTTCTTTATTTCCATAACTGCAAACATATATTTTTTGTTTGAAACAGAAAACAAAGTAATTTACTATATCATTTAGTTATTATAAGAGTATCATCACTTTAGGAATAAATCTAAATATTTTAAAAACTCCTTTATGTACTGTTACTAATATTTGTCTATTATAATTTAAATGACAAAAACGTTTAATATGTGATTTATTATTTCATTAATTGTTGGAAATTTTTGTAAAATGAAGGTAGTCGTAATCTATTAATTGATATTCTAATGTATCCTCGCCTAAATATTGTAGCGGTGCATAGTATAAAATAAGTTGTAAGTAGTTGGGCTACTCCGTTACAAGTTGTCGGACACCAAGGATTTTGTTGCAATTATTGCGTATCATTTAAAACAACTCTTAACAGTACAAACAAACACTTGAGTCTTTAAATAAGCCTTTCAACATTCTTGAACTTAAAAATTACGAGGTAATCAACCTTGCCTTGGTCTGAGAAGAATCACACAACAAACTCAGCCGCGTATTCCTTTATTGTCTTTACTGTTTTAGTAACGTCAGTATCTAGACTGGTTTAAGAACAACTAGAAACATAGCTTTAAGTAGTAATAATAGAATAATAATGAAAATAAAATAAATAAAATAACCTTTTCACATACTAAAAGTTTAACCTTTATATTTATCAACAATTCAGAATAATTAGGATTTGTGTACATTTCAATACTATTTTTAATTACACTTTTTTATTACGCAGTCAGCTTGAAAGAAAATATTTAAAAATAAGTCCAATAATTTTGAAAAATAAGATTGTTCTTTGATAAAATATTTAATATTTTAATAAAATACCATGGAAAATTTTTGTGATATTCATTTCATCAACCAAACGCCAGGAAGACCCGTGTGAATAGAATTGTATTGTCTTCTGTGGGTAGGCGTAGAAAAATATGTAGTTTAAGAATTTCATCTTATTTTGGTTAATTATGATTCGACGAGACTAACGAAATAAAATGTTTTATCTTGGTATTTCTGAAAAATAATAGTTACAGAGTAGAACAAATTTTTACTATATATTTTATGGTAATACATTCAATTGTTCTCTCATAATGTCTCTATTGATAAATAAATGAACTATTTTACAAAGAAGCTACTTATTTGAAATAGACTTATTGAACAGATCTAAAAGATTTAATTTTACATGAGAGATCTAAAGGACTTTGTAGGAAATAGACGTGTATTTACTCTGAACCTACTTCTCAAACATCAATTTAGGATCAATTTCAAAGTAGGAGCATCTGTCAGTTTGATTGCTCACATTAATTGTTATCTCTGTGACGTTTCCATGGATCTATTAATTCTACCGTATTTCAAGCAGTAATAGGTTTCTAATAATGGTTTCTAATCCTGTATTAATAAATTTCTGTTAAGAGTTTTGTTATTATTATTCTTAAAACTAGTACTTTTATTTAATTTTATAAATACATCTAAATTGTTCAATATTATATTTTAAGCATTAACATTTTTGCTATTTATTAATTGGAGAACCAGCATTTTAATTATCTGTATTATTAAACTAATCATATTTTCTTATACATATTTTCTCGTTGTTATTGAAGTACAGACTTAGATATTAGACATTGGTTTTCTATGTTTGTTATTTAAAATTAACAACTGCTGAATGGTTCATTAGCCTAAAAATAAATCTTTGATAAAAATATTATTAAACGAATCAAATTTAATTGAAAAGTACACATTTATAGTCTTAACTCTTTAATTAATCATATGTTTTAATTCAATACAGACAAGTTTGGAATCATTGAACAGAATGTAATCTTTTACTGTTGTAATATTTATCTTTGAATTGGATATATATCTTATTTTAGCAACAAAACTTCGTCTAAACAAATAATGATATTGAAGTCGTAATAGAAAAAGTTACTTAATATTAAATCACTGTCTAATTTCACGTCACGTCGATACTTTGAGATGGGTCTCTGCTCATTACAGGAACATTCAATACTAATTACTGCCTGATGTGTTCCAACAGTCAATAGCTTTTCTCATTAATAGGAAATACGAGAAATATCTTAATTTATATTATTATATATTTTTATTTTTCTATAGGTTTACAACAATGAGATTTTTTTTATTTCTTATTTTTATGTAAAACTAGATGTTACTCGTTACTCCTTGTGCTAACCTTGAATTAAGTAATTGTTAATTTGTCATATGATTTTATTACAGAACAGGAAAATTACGAAAATGAAATTAATTACGAAATTCTGTTCAGAATTTAAATACATTAATTTTGTTTTGATCACCAGGAGAATATAAACTAGCTTCGCGACGCAGTCGAGCGCATCATTGTCTAGAATTAAATATGGATATTTATTTGTGGATAAAAATTATGATTTGATGTCAATACTAGTTTTAAGCAAATTTATAATTGCGAATAATATTAATCGAAAAGGATAGAGAGAAATTGGATAATTAGCGAAAAAAAAATATTTAAATAAATCTGTCAATAAAAAATCGACCGGAGTTGTTTACTGGTTGACGTCTCACACACGGCTGAGGTGATAGCACTTGGGACGCCTCTGAAGTAGTGTAGTAGGATTGGTCGCGCGCGCGAAACAAAAACGTTCTATATGTTAACTACATGGGACACATTTTATCAATTATCTCAAAAACTACAATTGCAATTCAGCTGATTTTCAATATAGACCGAATTTTGCTTATTATGTTTAAATAGTACTGAAGTTATGTTTTGTTACTTTGTTTTATTTAAATAGTACTGAAGATCTCCCTTTCAAGATTTGAATATTTATTAAATCTTCACTGGTAAAGGATCTTTTATAAATAGTTTGTAAGAATATTTTAAGAGTAAAATCAACGAATACTAATTTTATGTCACAGATTTCGAATTAGACGCAGGTGTTCCAGAGATATTAGCTTATCATCATTTCGACTATAATAAAGGATTTTATTTAAAATGCATATTGCGGTTCGGTTTATTAAAACTAATATAAATATTGGACTTGGAATTGGATGCGTGATCTTTGTACGTTTACAATATTAATATATGTTAGATCAATGTTTAATAATCTAAAATAACAGTTAAGCTTAGATATCCGTACATATGATAACGAAATGCCTCATAAGGTTGACTGTTTTTAATTTGTTAAATTTAATAACTATTTATTCTAAGTCTGCCACTGTGCTCAGCAGGTGGAGCTGAGCGAAGCTTTGAATGAGAATTCTGAAAGTGATAGCAGAGTATGGCTATTATCTAAAACCTAATAAGAACTCATGCTTGCGATTTCAAAATGTTCCACATGTTAACCTTATGGGACACACTTTGAACATTTATAAAAAAATTACAATATCAAATGTCAACTAAAAAACTTCAGGATCTATAAAGTCAGTCCTCGACTACTCGAACGAAACAAACTTTTGACCAATTATTTAAATATATATTTTCTAGATTTTTGTTGTAAAATTAATACTTTTATTTAAGAAATTCGAAATAATAGTAAATAACGGAACGTTTTTGGTTTCAAATTTAAATATAATAATTTTATTGTTTAATTATCTGACAACTATAACCGACACACAAGTCTCAGTTGACAGTCTTGTTGATACTCAGGTCTTAGTAATCTATAAACAACTTGTTATAAAATAAAATAATTGACATTTCTTGGAAAAACACCTCGTTCTTTATTTAAACAGTTCAACAAATAAGGTTTTAATTATAAAACAGGCAAATATTCAATCTGAGTCAGAGAATATGAGATTCCATTATCATAACAAAATTGAAATGACTTTCTTTGTGACCACACATGTCATTGTCATGACAGCGCAGCCTTTTAAGCCTTATAATTAAAGCTATATAATATTTTCTCATAACAAATTTATTGAGCTGAGCGAAACGCAGCTCTTCACTACTCAAATTTTCAGCTCTTTGTTATCCTACTCCTCCCTCAATTTATAAGTTAAACGCACGAAATTTTGCACACATCTATGCGCATATGTGCAAAATTTCGTAACCAAAACTCGTTCTGGATTGAAAATCAGCCGAATCCTAATTGTAGTTTTCGAGATAATTGATAAAATGTGTCCCATACAGTTAACATATAGAACGTTTTTGTTTCGCGCGCGCGACCATTCCTACTACACTGCTTCAGAGGCGTCTCACGTGCTTTTACCTCAATCGCGTGTGAGACGTCAACCAGTAAACAACACTTCAAATTTTTAATTGACCGATTTTTTAAAACTATTTTTCTTGCTTATTCTCCCAATTCTCTCTATCCTTTTCGAGTGATATTAATTGCAATTATAAATTTGCTCAAAACAAGTATTGACATCAAATCATATTTTTATCCATAAAAAAATACCAATATCTAGAGTTAACTCTAGATATTGATGCGCTCGACAAGGATAGCCACGCTTGCGTGGACCTGGTATTGATAGATGCAATAACTTTACATTTTCTGGTAACTAAAAAATATTAAACAAATAAATAATATGTATTGTAGGGTTACTATTATATATTATATAGTTCAGTGAATACACCGAGGAATTCGGTGAAAACAGCTAGTATATTTGAATTTATAATATGTCACAAAAGACAATCACCGATTAGGAGTTTTGTATTTTGTAACGATATTAAACAGGCTGAATTATAATAGAAAATTAAATGAGGTCTAAAAATAAACTGGAAGTAATCTCACTTTAGTATTTAATGTACTTAAATTTTAACTAAACTTCACACCCAGGAAACGCATGACCTTAATTTGACACCAAAAATAGATAATAGTTTAACAAAAGTTTAACGTAATATTCTTTTATACATTCATTTTATTCTTAAGTTTTCGTAAAATCATTTGTTTTTTGGAAATCGCCTCGACCAATTAAGCGAAAAAATAAATCTTCGTTTCGGTAATAAAAAGGTTTGATAGAAAACAGTGGCTACATTTATATCCTCATGAAGAAATAAATGTGACAAGTTTTGGTTTAAATTCATTTTATTGTAAAGTACAACTATTTAGTTGTAAAATAATACAAAATCAATCAAACCGAGATATCTTACCGCTCAAAGAAATGTGTAAATATTTGTAACAGGTTTTGAATTAATAAAAATAAAGGGGATATCACTTGAAGAGGAAAGGCTAACACATTAAAAAATAAAATTAATCATAAAAGTACAAGAATAAGAGGAATATTTTAGCTCACAGTAACAAACTAAAATCGTTATAAATCATAATAATTGTTCTCTTTACTTGTTTATTTTATTAGAATTGTTCATTTTCGTAATTTATATCTCGACTCAGGATAGCATTAGCTCTTTTATTTTTATTCTAACGCCATTACAGGGTTTCTAGAAATATCTCAGATATAAAAAAATATTACTTTGTTTAAATTGTATCTCGGAGTATGTTATGAGAGTTATAACTCTTATCATTATACATAAGGAATGAACCTCCTTAATTATTATTCTCTGTAAATACCTAATTCTTCGCAATTTTGATAATTAATTGCAAGATGAAAATAATATTTTATATTTTGTTTTTTTTTCTCATTATTCATCTTTCTTTATCATGATTGCTCGTGCCGTGTCGGTGTAACCAATCGATTACTCTCACGATAGAAGAGCATAAAGAATCTCAATGGGGACTTACTTCTATGCCATATCATTTTTCACGCACTTTATCTACGTCCTCTTCGGTCCGCCTTATATTTTATACCACTTATATCTGAAGTATATATTGTTGTAAGTATTTAAATTACTTTTATATAAAAAAGTAATAATCATTTTTATTTGTATATGTAAGATAAAGATGTGTGTGTTGAATACACGATCGCGCTGATGAGATAAAAACTGAATTTATATAGGTCATATATGATTTTAGTACTGAATACCTAACTAACTCCGAGAAGATTTCTTACTTAACTATTTTAAGAGTACTCTACTTCTTTAGTTGGTTTTTCTATCGTATGAAATTAGCATTTTATGAAGTTTCAAAAGTTTAAAATGACACCCCATTCCAATAAAGTTTTACCTTAGTCGTCAAGACTTTAAAACATTTATGTCCTTTGAGAAGAATGACGTAACTCATGGAGGGTTTTGACTTTGACAGATTTAGAAATCATGTGATATTGCAAGATTAATGATTTTGACGTTATTTATTTCAATATAAAACAGATACGAGATGGTTTAAAGAGGTTTCAAGTTTGAATTTTATTAGTTATGTCGATGAACCCTTAAATTCATATTTATAAAAAAAATTTTTGGCTCACATGCTTAACCATTAAAAATAAGTTATTAGCTATTGAGAGAAAAATACCCATATATTTTGTCCTCAGTATTGATATTTCTCAGATTTCAAATACCCTAATAAATTTAATTAAATATTTACATACACGTTTTATGTTTTTTTAATAATAATGGAAATCTAATTTAATGGTTTTAGAGTTTTAGAGTACTAGAGTACACAAACGTTTTACGTATCGGTTCATCGGAAACGACTGTTTTGGTCTGAATAATGTAAACAGTTTTGGGGTTCTCGTAGCCCCTAACAAGCTAATCAATCATTTGACCGTAGTGGTATTATACATAATATATATAATATATATTTATATATCAGTGCGTATAACGAAAATCACGGTACGGTAACTTCGAAAAGAGCGCTAACTCTTTATTCAAGAATTTAATTTTATTTTTAATTAATTTTATTAACGTTAAAACATCAGTTTATTTAATTAGTGTGAAAATACTACAATAGAACGAAGTATAAATAATATGATCATAATATGTATTGTTACCAACTTTACTCTTATTTTCATAGCCATAATAATCATTATTGATAGCAATAAAAATTGCAATATTATTTGATTAGTACACATTTTATTATCTGTTATCTATAACATGTATATTTACGACAGAAAATAAAAGAGGGCAGGTGCAAGCTCTGAAAGTGACTGTTTTGTCTTTTATTAACTGTATTTGTAATTTTCAATATTAGAAATTATATTAAATAAATTGAATGATGTGTTTGTATGTTATTTTCAATATTTTTCAACCCTGAATTCGCTGAGTTAGTTACACTTTTCTGGATAACAACTACCTGTCAGAATATCTCTTTCCGTTTGATAAATTGTAATAGATTTTCTTATATTTTTCTCTGTTTTTTACTTTGCACAAAAACATTTAACAAATAAAGACAATTTTATATTTATAATATTAGTAAATCGTGATAAGTATCAGCTGGTCTATCCTTATAATGTGTATATAATAAAATTTCAATTATTTTGTTACTCGGTGTAATAAAAGGACTACAAAATACAGGTATTCAGGCTAACATAATCCCTAGGCGAGTTACGAATTCTCTATGAAATTAGGAAATAACTCAGAAAGTTGTTCCGTTATACTCGTTACGTGTATAACTTTTTGTTGTGTATTTTCTCTTTATGCAATAAGAAAAAAAATTGTATGATGGAGATTATTCTTATTATTTGTAAAACATTAAAAAAACATAATCTGCACAAATATTTATGTAAAAAGAGGGTAAAACAACGTAGTATTCTGAGTTATGATTATAAGTAAGGAGAAAATAAAAAATAATGCACTATGATTCTAGGATTTTATAATAAATACAAATAATGAAAACTACGATACGATAAAATACGATAGAGCTTCTTATCACCAAATTGTTAATATTTAAAAATATCAATGACTAAGTTTGTTTGTCGAGGTTTATTACTGATCTTTAAAATACGTGAAATCGAACTAAGAATCTTAGAAACGAACTTTAATGATCTAAAATGACGTTAATTGTAATACATTTCAATTATTTTTAAAAAACCTTTTTTAGTATTTATTTATTTAAGGTATATTATTGTAAGTTAGGTCTAATACTTTTAACTGCATATTTATTATTTTTAAACTGACTTTCTATAACAGACATCAATTTTATTATCTATAAAAACTATATGGGTGTAAAATAATATTAAAGTCAAATAGTAAAGTAATTTTAAAAGATATTGCATTTTTATAGCAACACTAGATTTAACTTAAGGTAGTTAAATCGAAAGTTAACACGAAAAATGCTTAAATATATTTGTCATCGTTGAATCGTAAAAAGTAATGTTTAAATTAATTAAGTAGCCATTATTTCTTAAAATTTATTAATTTAAGGTTATGTTTTGACAGGTTTGTGATTTGAAAGGTAATTAATATTAAGTGAAAAACTATGTTATTAAAGCGTTTCCTTTACTTTCATATAAAAAAATTACAACTTGGTGGCTATATTTCTATATTTAGGAATTGTAATACTAATATTAAAAATATTATTGAACAAGATTCATTTCGTAATGTAATTTATAAGGATTGTAGTGTTAATTACTGGAACTTATAATTATACCCAAGAGTTGAGCTACCAATTGACAATATCTTTTAAATCAAACTGCTACTTCTAAAAATCAATCACAACAGCGAAACCTACAGCGCGACATATAAAGTATTTCATAGATCAAAGCAATTAGCAACAAGAATGTCAATTGTTAAATATCAAAAACAATGGGTTTGTTGACCTCTCATTGCCTATATTTAGTTAAAACTTTGGTCGTTAAGAATGTTATAGCGATCCCTCTTAGCATTCTCTAAATAATATAAACTATTCAAGACATTACATATAACACTCTGTATAAAATAAACACATTCGATAGTTATTTTATCACCAGACAAAGATTTTAACTTTGGTATATATTTGAAATGACAATAAAATTTTATTTTATATTAACGATTCCAATATTAAATAACTCATCAATCTTGTTTTATGAATTTACTTTAACTTTATATTTGTGAAGGAATCAAATGGTAAAAGCGTATTAACACATTATTACGATTGAAAAGATCGTAATGTTGTTATAAACAAACTAGCCACAGTTACGCCTAAAATTAACAAGAAAACTATAGTTTCATGAGTATCAAATAAAAGATCAGCTCAGGATTCGTATTTTCAAATAATAAAGACAAATTGAAACACTTATTATTTATTATTCAAATACCCTATATTCGTCTTCACAATTCAGTGAGTAAACAATTAATGCCCGCTGACTGTGCAGCGTGTAATATTTATAACCACCGTCATCTACCCATTCCATAATTCATTTCATGGTAAATAATTATTTAACAATTGTATCAAAGTATCATAATCATATCAACATAATCAAATACTGTATTCTAACATTAAATACTATAAATCATACAATAATAATCACATATTAATTGACAATGACCTTACACAAATATAGTAACCCAAATATGATGACAAATAAAATTGAATTTAATATCCATAGTAAATATTAAATATATGCAATTCGTCATTAAATTTATTACCAAAAATATAAGCACAATAAACTAATTTTAATTTGATGCAATAAAAGAGATTTTCTAAGAAATGTCGTAAATACAAAACTCAAATTATTTTATAAGAGAAATTTCGTCATTGAATTTGTTTAAGTGCTTGCTTTGAGTTCTCGAAACAAAAATTTGGAATCGGTAACTAAGTGTGAACTTATAATTTGAGCATCAATTAGTTTGAAATTGTAGTAGACAGTAATTAATAAAATTTGTTTTGTTTAAAATTAATCATTTCTTTTATCCAAATGAGAAATTTTACATTTCACAATATAAAAAGTGAATTTTAATTTTATATCCTAAAAAAACTTAAAAGTAATTTAAAGATAATGTGTAAAAAAATAAGGAAATGTAATATTTCAGTTCGTATTTACAAACGAAGTTTGTTTTTACTACTCGCAAACATTTTAATTGAAATTCTCTTTACAAATACATTGTTATTCTCGCAAAAAGACTTTATTATCATTTATTCTAAGGTAAAGTTTTTTGATGGTCTTTCTAATGTCGTTGTGAAGTAGTGGTTAGTAGGTTAAGCATCGCACTCTAACATGTGGTTGAGGGATAGACCTTTTTTACAAAACATTAATCATCCGTTGGAAGGTTAGAAAATAAATATTATCCTTCCTATTATTTCATTCTTACATGTTATATCCATAGCTTTGAATAGTAATAATCAATTTTAGTTAATATTTAATATGACCCAACTACATGTTCAAGTGATTGATTAGCTCCTTGGAAGGTAACAGAACGACATTATTAACAGTGACACTTGTAGAATGAAGTACGATAGGATCAGCAAGTAACAAGTAGGTAATACGAACAACGTGGAGTTAATAAATATTGTAATTAAGTCACTTTAAAGTAGGAAAACTTTGCCCAGGAGAGACATAACAGAAATCTTCTATGTACACTAGTAATATTAAATATATATGTATATTAATAATCAATAAAAAGGTATGTAGGTGAATTAATAATATAACACACAAAATTAATATTTTTCATAATAAATAAGTATTAATATTTAATAAATCTCATTATATTAATATTTAATAAATCTCATTTATCAGGGAGAATGTATTATTTTATTAAATTATTTAATGCATATTTCAGTTTCTTCATTTTTCATCTATCGCAAGTCTGACCGTTGTTTCTACACATTTCCTCTAAAAATAACGGATGTGAAAAGGTGCTTTCCACGAAAGTGTCTTCAGGCGTCGGCATTAACATCACAAAGAAAAAATTTCTGTAAAATGTTATCATAACGTAGAAGGTGACCCTAAAACCATAAACTTGGATTTCCATTATTATTAAAAATTAATATGAAACATATTCTAAAGTATACTAGTAGTATCCTCGCGATCTTGTCCGTGTTGATTTTAAATTGTTCTCTTTTTACTGTACTGACTGTTTGTCCTACAGTAGAGGACATTAAAATATACACATAAATAACTACATAATATCATAAACTTATAAGATTTATTCAGAAATGGTATATCTTGTTTGTAATAAACTTTATTTTATATACAAATGTTATGTCCCGTTTTTCAATAACCCTGTAATAATTTATGATCTTAGAAGGGGATACGTTCTTATTAGCTCTCGTTATTTTAAAAGATATCGTTTAAAAAAATATTTTCCCCTTTTTTTATAAAAAATCAATTTTGGCATGTTTAAAAATAAGAATAATGAATTAGTAATATAATTTGCTATTAAACAATTTATTAAGATGAGATTAAATTTTTGATATCCGAAACTTTCTTAACTGTACACACCAGCAAGTATAGAATACATAATCTAAAACATTCAAAAGAGAACTATTCTAATATTATCAATTTAAGAGAACAACTCATAGTAACTGATTTATAACTTCTGACTTTTTAAAGGTGTGCTAAAAATTCATGTTCTCAGGTACATTTATTTTTTTAATTATTTTATAATAAATAAAGAAATCTTATCTTACATATTTTTAAATTTTCTTTTACTTTTTTTTCCCTTAATTTTCTTCTAGTTAATATCGTCTTATTGTTATTAGTATGTTTTGGTATTTTTTATATTTCCCTATATCTAAGGCTTGCCTCAAACGCATTTTTATTTTATCTACTTATTACAGTGATTGTAATTTTATTTATTTACTTTTAGTATATAACGTTGTTATCTCTATTTTTGTCAAATTATTTTATCAAATTTTAGTTTTCACGTGACAGGAAAAGTTGTGATGTGAGACCAGATGCGACCCTTTTGCTTAGACGTCTATTGTTGCGCACAATATACAGTTGTTTCAACATACCCTTGTTTCATTTGACAAGACAGATTTGCAGTTTTTAAAATTAATTTTTCTTTTGTTAAGGGCTATAATATTTGTTGTAATGTGTATTTTGTTGAGAGTAATTGTCTATTCCGAATCCGTCGATCTAATACGCATAAATTGGTCTATGGTAGCCATGTTTGTATTATAGTATCGTTACAAGACACACTGAACATTCAGCTGGGATAAGATAATTAAATTACTTAAAATGTTAGGATCAAATAATCAAATATTAACATAGAAATTGGGGTTATTTTGGCTACTGGATTAAAGTGTCCAACACCCTTTAAACCACTTAAATTCTATCTTCTAAATGACCAGGAAATCTATTTAACTAATTAGGAGTTTAAAGTTGACACATTATCGGTCTTATTATAGCTTATTTAAAAAAAAACATTTAAACTAACATATTCTAAACGAAATAAATGACACTTTACTATTGCAAAGTTAATAGCTCACTTTTGACATCTGTCAGTTTTAGCTTAGTACTAAGGCGACCTGCTTGTTAATGTCGATGAAACTTAATGAGTTGATACGAACTTCAAATATATATTAATTGCATTCAGTTATTATGAAAAATTACTAATGGGTACCTTATTTTTTAATTTTCAAAATCATTACGGAAGTCACGGTCCATTATTATTTTAAATCGTAAGTTAAGATGCAATTACGATATTTGTACTTGTCCTCATGCCTCTTTCCATCATTTATTTCTTTTTTTTCTTATTTCTTTTTTTAGGTTGTAAAAAGTTTGTGCAATATTTTGCCACACGAAAAGTTACAATACCGTTTAAATATTTTCACAAAATTATAATAAAATTAAAATAATATGAAAAGACTACCTTTACTTATAATAAAACTGTAAGTAACCTGATTTTGTACATTGAATATAATTTAGAACTTTTAATAGGGTTATAATAGGTAATGGATATAGATACGAAATCATCAATTTTTAAACATTTTGTCAGTTTGACTGTATGTATATATATTTGTGCAAGAATAACGCAAAACTTGTGCGACTTCTTTTGGTGAAATTTATTATGGTGATAGTTGAATGTCCTGATCAACATATAAAATAACTTTTACTTCAGGAAAATGTTTAATTCTTACTGAAAAATACTGATAACCAGTTCCAATATTTAGTTTTGTTCAGATGTCATAAACAATATCAATATGCGTCCCTAAATAAATATATGATACGATAGTTCACAGAAAAAATACAAAAAATACGTATGTCCTATAAATTAATTGTGATGTCCAAAACTAGAGGGTGCCACAGGATTTATTAAACTTGCTATCGTTGTTTTTAAAAACTGTATAACGAAATGACTTCACACGCACTATAATTTATAAATGTAATATTCAACAATTGGTAAAAATTACTACTTTCTAAATTCATTGTCATTATTAAGAGTTTCGCCTCTAAAAAAATTTCAACACAATTTTTTTTTTTAAAAAGCTGTTTTAATGAAATACGCAAAAACTAATAGCTACTTGAGTTGATTGATATGACACGCAAATGATGTCGCGGGCTATATATGATAACTTTTTTTGCAAATAAAATTACTATGTAATCATTCACTGTGTCTTTGGACCCCACTTCGCTTTAATCGAATGCCGACATCAACTATTTGATGTATATTTATTATATATTATATTATCTCTGATGTTGCACGACAAGGCTCTAAAATATATCTATAAAGAATTAGTTGTAATACTTTGCAAGAGTCGAATCTTAAGAGCACCACCTTTTAATCTTCCATGTAGCAATTATTTTAGAACAGTTTTGTAAACTAGTTCCACGCAAGCGGGGTTAGCTTCGCGACGCAGTCGAGCGCATCAATATCTAGAGTTAACTATTGATATTTAGTTTTGGATAAAAATTATGATTTGATGTCAATACTTGTTGAGCAAATTTATAATGAGGGGAGAGGGGAGAGGGGAGAGGGCAGAGGGCAGAGGGCAGAGGGGAGAGGGGAAAAGAGAAGAGAAGAGAAGATTTTCAATCAAAACCGAGTTTTGTTCATTATGCGCATGTGTGCAAAATTTTGTGCGTGTAGCCCGTAAATTGAAGGAGAACTAGGGTTGAAAATTTGGGTAGTAAAGAGCTTCGCCTCGCTCAGCTTAATTAAAAGGTTTAAATGAACTTTTAGTGCATTTTTTACAATAAATATTTGGAGAATGTTATTGCATTGTATGAATTTTCTATTATTCACAAAGTACAAAGCAAATACTGGAGCATATTTTAGGAGGTTTTTCAAAACTCTTTCTTTTTGTTTTAGTTACAAAATTGTAATGAATTTTCGTTCCTAATCTAGGGATTGGAATAACGTCCAGGAAATATTTTTGTTTGTAATTGGGTTGTAAGGATTCTTTGTTGAGAGCGTAATACAAGCTACTATTTAACTAAAACTTCCTAAAGTTCATGTATTGGTAGTGCTTCTTGTTTAGTATTAGTAGTACAACACTGATATGAAACGAAATACACTTCATACGAAATGCCGTACAAATGCGATTATAGGAAATGATTTTTTTATTATATATTTTTGGATATTAAATTATAGCTCATTATTGGAAGTGTGATCTTTAAAAAATTTATTATATTATAGAAAACTATTAAAAAAGTATTCTATTATAATTTTCTTATGCACTAAGCTTCCAAAAGTGAAATGCTGTTCTGTATTTATTTTTGTATTACTCGCTGAATGAGTAACTGTAATGTTATAAGAACACTTACCATCAATATTGTTTATGTTTATTAAGTATAAATTATTTATTTTACTGGAGAATTAGATTCATATATGTAAACGGCATATATTAAGATTTCTTAAAACACCCATATTTATCACTACATATTATACTCAAATAAATTACTAATAAAGAAATGTGGTAAAACTAAAATTAAGCAATAAGTGTTTCGCGAGTTCTAATTTAAAGTTGACAATAGCTTCAACACATTAAAGTTTATGACTTGATTACTTTTTAAATATCTATTTGTAACTAGTAAAGTTAACAATACTCAACGCAAACTCTTTGTGAAACAAGATAAGAGACGGTGAATATTTTATAAGTTGTATAACTTTCAATTGTGAAACAATTGCTTTGTTTCTTTGACATCATCGTAGCTTTGTAATATTTTAAATTCAATTTCTTTATTATTTACAGACAAGCAATTAATTAATTGTTTTATATAAAAATATTAGTTCCAATATTACGTATGATTTAAGATACTTATTGAATGATCAATATCAGATTGTTTTTAATAATTTTTCATCTTTTATGTCAACTAATGTATATTGAAGTGTGCAAAAACAACTTTTTTATTACTTTATATTTCATTGCTTTATTATGTTATTGCATTAATGATAAGAGTGATTGAGAACGAGAAGTCCTTACTTACGACTGCTGAATATTACTACTACAATGCTACGAGTAAGAACAATCCAAGGAGAATGATATCGACCTAATCAATGAGTCAGAAATATCACCCTTATATCTATTAAAATATACAACTTTTAAATTTAATTAATGATTTTACGTTATGTAAGAATGAAATAAAATATATAAAACAATTTGTTTTATCACACCGTTCAACATCCAAAAGTTTTTAAAGCTTCAAAAAGATTTCCTAACAGTAAGTAGGAAGTAATGTTTTTATTTTTGTCATAATTTACGCTTTAAACAATTTATACTGGAATGACTTTTTATGTTTAACAAACAGTTCCCTAAGAACACTTTTATAAGGTCTTTTGCGATACAAATACATGTGAATAGAATTGACTCTCTGGTCTTTGTTTACGAACAAATTTTTATTTGATTAAAAGACGCATTTTTATCCATTTTTGTCTTAATCGGCTTTGTTATTTTACAAGACTTTCTTGACACCGGTTTCAGGGCCTTAGAGTAAAGTAATTAGAGACTTAAAAATGTTTACCCCAAATCTGCGGGGCTACCTCATTCAATATGATTGTTGGTTAGTTTGGTGATTAGTAATACAATTAGGTTCAAAAAAGGTATTTCAAGTTCTGAGTCATTAATTTATAATGAATACAGTAAAAGAATACAAAGAATTATCTTTTAAAATATAAATCAAAATTTTTATTAAAACTGATAAGACTAATGTGGTTTATTTAATAACAGAAGTTTCATGTTTAAGTTTATCTGTGAAGTGCTTTATGTTTTGTTCTTTTGACAAAACAAAATAGTTGAAACGATAATAATCTCTAAACATCTAATTTCAACATCGACTAGCATTAAAGGATGATAGACGGTAAATTTGTTATTTAAATTCATTGAGTAAATATTTGAATACTTAAACAAAATAAAGAAAACGGAAGTTTGCTAAGAACTGTTGACTTTAATCAAAGTGATATTAATTTCTTTCTACATTTTAAGTTTTTTAGGGTCCTTTGTCAAAAAAGTATCTTATCTCACGAGATTAAGAAACTTAGGTTAAGATCTAACGTAAAAAAAAATATATTGACCTGAATTTGAACAGTTACCAACATTTTCACGTCTATACGCATACGAATATACGCTTAAAAAATATATGGTACTCTTTAGATCTTACAACATATGTCATGTCGTATTTATGGAACTAAGTAAAATAAAATAACTTATGCGACACATTATTTATAGTGCAATGTTAAATGTTAATTTGACACAAGTTGATAATTTTCAAACTAGACCTTAACTCTTTGGAACATGTTTTTTTTTATTTTAAATATTCCTCAGAACAATGTATATGTAAAAGATCACAAAAAGTTTTACAATTCTCTATTAAATTATCAATCTGGTTGGAATTATGTTAAAAAAAATAGGTTTTCGAGAGTATTCTATATGAATTCCATATTCTATATTCTATATTCTATATTCCATATTCTATATTATCTATTCTTATATAAAAAAAAATATAAAGGGAACAATTACTATGATTTATAAGGACTTCTGTTTTTTACGATGTGCTATTATGATGTGATGTTACGATGTGCCAAACTTACTCGTTTTCCGGCACATTTATGTTCAAATCACTTTATCCTTTAACTTTTACCTTTTCTAACTTGCTCTGAAAGAATATATATCTACAATCCTTATCAGTTATTCCCGAAATAATACTCGTTACTCATCTATATTTTCATTTTCCTTTCTTTGATATTGTTCTATATTTTGTGGCGTTTATTTAATGATAAGTAAAATAAGTGTTTTTTTCCTATTTACTTTACTTACTACTATATACTACGAATCATTTAATTTATTATACTTCGATTTATTTAATTATATAATAATGTTAAATATGTGTAAATTTACTCTGAATTTGTTTTATTATTAAATATTATATTAAGTCACGCCAGATGACCCGACTTTGAGTAGACGATGTCTATTCTGTTCTTGTTTTCAAAATGTCTTTGTTTTATTTGTCAGTAAAGGTTAGTAGTGTTTGCAAATGATATTTTATATTTTTACAAGACATTAATATCTGTGGTGAAATGTGTATTTTTTTGGAGAATATTTTACATAAATTACTAGTTTACATAGAAATTAGGGTTATTTTGGGTACCGTAATTAAAGGTTCCAAAACCTTTCAAACTTAATACGTTCTCAAGAGAAAATGGGCTAAGAGGTCTTTATATTTTTTTTTAATTAATTTATATATATTAATTAAATATAATTAATAGCATTTTCTTAGATTTTCACGAGTACACATTTGAATTAAAATTATTTTTTAAGCATTAAAACTCGCGTATAATTTGGTTACATTTTCATTTTAATTCGACGTTTCGAATGCGTTGCAGCAATCATGTTCACTAGAGACGAGATGTAAGACTTACATCTCGTCTACCCGTGAACGTCTATACGCGAGTTTTAATCCTTAAAAAATAGTTTAATTTCAAAAATATATATGTAGTCCACGTCACATTTTTATGTTAATTTGCAAATATCTCGTTAGATTTCACTATGCACTTGTGTCAAAATGATACATACTTTGCCTATATATATTTTATATTGTATAATACATACATTTGTAAAATCCATAGCTGCGTATATGCGTTCTCAAAATTTTACTATTAATTTCCTAAATAGCAGATATCAATCAGATAGGTCAGGTTCAATCTATACAAACCTAGATACATCAATACTATCAATACTTTCGTCAATATAAGGAGACCTCTTGGCATAGAAAACTATTTATGATCATTTGCCATCACATACGGTTATTATTTTGTATAAATATCTGATTTCATCTTTGTAGAACGAGTTTAAAAATTTTGGCGGAATTTTGTTGTTGTTAAACAATTTTTCTGTTTCTACTATACAACTTTACCATAGTATTCCACCCAAAATTAAGTACGCTCAATTAGATCATTAAAAAAGTATACGTATAAGTTTCACCAAAATCAGTTTAGCCGTTTGGACATTTCTTATAACGATATTAAAAAGGCTTTACGCTAGATATAATTTCGACATTAAAAAGAAACTGGAATCTGTTCGCAGCGTCATTTATTAACATCAATTAACAACCATCCAAGAATCTTTTTTTTTTTTCCGTTGGAAATCCCGTTACGGGTACCCCGTCGGCCCAGTGGGGTGACGGCTGGGGGGCTATGTGGGACAACCCGGCAGAATAGAGGATGCTGCTATTTTTAAGGCTACCATCTAAAAACCAACGGTTGCCCTCTTCGCCGTAGTGGGACGCCACGGGATCGCGTTAGCACACACCGTGACGCCCGGCGAGACTCCCCGAATGAGGGTGCCCCGAGAAAAGCTCCGAGGCCTCCTTTACGGCGATGACTTGCTCGCCGAAGGAATCCATTGTGACCCAGCACCTCTCGCTGCTGACCATCACGCTGATGACGCGCGGCAGCGAGAGGTCCCTGCCAATCACGCCCACCAGCTCAGTGCGCTGGTGGTCCCAGGCAGCGCACTCCGCCAAGGTGTAACGAGCCGAGTCGACGGACTCGTCACAGTGATGGCAGGAGGGGTTCGCCTCCCTTCGTGCTATCCTGTGCAGGTATTCACCGAAGCAACCATGCCCGGTCAGCACCTGCACAAGACGGAACGTAAGCGTTCCGTGCCGCCGATTGATCCAGTGGTCGAAGTGAGGGCGAACCACCCCCACTGTGATCATGATGATCACAGGCAGCAGGAGACTCCAAATCCCAACCATCCAAGAATCTACGCTAATATATAAAGAATCATCAAAATATCCGTAAGATAAAAACTATAAAAAATACAACGAAAAATCGTATATGTATATATATTGCACCAGTTAATTCCATATATTCTTCATTTTATTGACACTATATACTGTCATAAAACAATGGGTTCCAATACCACCGTGGTAGTTTTTTTTGCGGTTTAAATATAAGTCTTTGTGATCTTTATTGTGATTGAAGAGTGATGGTAATAAAAGGCCGCGTCGTTAACACTGAAATCCGAACATTGAGTAATAAATTAATTGATTTTTCACGTCCTCAAAAACGTCATAAATCAATTTCAGTATAAAACAACTTCACATATAAAATCTGAAATGCGCTCTATTATTATTAACAATAATTCTGATTTATACAAAAAAAATATATATTATGTGGTCTGTAAATAAACACAGTTTCGTTTCTTGTAAAAAAAAATTAAATCTTTTTCCGGTAGAATTATTTAACTTATATTTCTGCCTTTATAATAATGTTTGAATCTACTTGATATGTTTTTAAAAGATTTTTTACAATACAATTTGGTCGTTCAAATCCTAAATACAATTGAAAGTTATATTAGTTCCAGGCGTTTAACACTTGACCATGTATGTCAAAGTAAGATAAGTATCGTTACTAGAGTTAAAGAACACATATCAGATGACAATAATAAGCGCATAAAAAAGGCTGCTATATGCGAACATACAACAGAGAATCCCAATCTTTATAATAGTTTTAATAATTTTATCTTCTTGTACTATTTAATAAAATACTAAGTAGTTTTATATTTTTTTGGGACAAATAAAATAAATTACCTTTTTTAAATTATTATTTATATAAAATAAATATTTATAATTAAAAAAACATTAATCAGTTATTTTTAGCAAATAAAAAAATACTATATAGTAAGTGATAAGCAAAATAATTCCTCAATTAATAATTTCTTATTAATTATTGTAACACTTAATTATTTAGTACTTTCTCTCTAGATCTTTCACAGTTCACTCAACTTAATTCTAAAAGGGTTTTCTCTGAAGCTATTAGGCGGTCACCCGGTAAAGTGGCCTACAAGAATTTAGTATATCCTTTCCGAAAATTTAAAGATGTATAGCATTAAATTTATTGACAAAAAAATAAATTTACCAATTTATATTTCTTAGATATTGTAAGAGACAATGCACTCCTATAATAATACAAAATTAGACCCTGTTTATTACCTTAAGTTATAAAAAACCATATTGTAATCACTTATATACAATTATTTCAGATCATTTTATGAACAAACGAGATTTTTATAAAACTATTATAAATATTGAATATTTAGATAATGTTATAGCATATTATGTCTATTTTATTATTTAGAAACTACTAAACGAACAAACGAGAGTATATTGCGTTTCTAAACAAAAAGTTACAAAACTTACAAGAACATTCGTGACGCGCCTGGGGAGTAAGCTATTTGTGTTCGTATTTCATGCAGTTCTACTGGGCTATAAGGATTGTTTATGGGGTCCACGTCTTGAAACCCTTAAGTTTATCTACAAGTTACTGTTCTGTTTCTATTCATTAACATATTAATATAACGGTTTTCGTTTGGAACTCATATTTTGTGAGATCATTTATAGTTAAATGACTTCATATAGTAAACTGAATAATTCTTTGAGAAAACTCGTAAATGCTTATTTTGCGATAAAAATATATGTTTCTAAAACGTATACTTAGCGGCAGGTACTTTACGACAATAATGTAATATATATACATATATACACACATATTATACATTTTTGTCATAAAAAATTTGTTCATAATGATTGTAACTAGGAATTCTGCTTGGTTTCCTATTTTAAAGTGCAATAAAAAAACAAAAATGAAATGTTTAAGCAAAATAAACCAGCAAATATAATTTCCTCGTAAAAAGAAAATAAATAAGAGTCGGAATTAAAATCACAACATAAATTAAAATGTTCCCGGTATTGGCTTTATTAATTGTATTGTCTATGAAACTTTAAGTCAAACATAGTACGAGCAGTTCATTAGTTTTAAAGTATCTAAAGAAACAAAACGAGCACATGATATAGCTATAACAATTAAAAATTAAAATACAATAAAGTCGTTAAACACACTTCATCTTTACGAAACTTTTCATATATTACCAGAGTAGATAATATAATATGAAGGCTTCAGTATATATAATCTTCGGTATATTCAATTCAGTATTCAGTATAATCAATCTATAGGATCTTTTTGTTAGAAGACTAACAGTCAAACAATAAAACGAAAAGTAAACGTATGTTCTAATCTTAATAGACACATTTTAATACACATAAAAAGAGAATAAAATAAAATTATATTTTTCATGATGGCACACACATATATATACAATATATATAAGCTTCAATTATACACACAAATCATACAAAATCAATAAGTTTTATTTATCAAGCAGATATCAGATACACACTTATTATGGATAGTAAAAAACTTTTGTAGTATGCATATCGAATTTAGCGATTAATCGAGCTGGACTAATTAAAGCAAAATACCAGTAAAGCTACGCTTGATAGTAATGTCTTTGGTAATTTATGAAATTAATAACCTTTCTATAAATTTTAAAATGAATCGTTAGAATTTATGAATAGAATTAAAAGGAGTTGGCCCACATATTGGCACTCCGAAATTACAAATAATTCTTCATGAAATCCAGATTTCACTTGTTCATTTATTGCACAGAGCTTTTTGAACTCGCGTTATAAAATCTGTCAAAATTTTACTAAAAATTAGGTAAAATAAATAATTATTCTTCTAAACAAAAAATATATTTTTGTTTTGCTGAACCACTTTAGGTACTTTAATCAGTTAATACACGTTCGCATGCTAAAGAGATATTTTGGGATACAAAATAATTGAATCAAAACATTTAGGCATAAATATTTAATTTTTATAAATAAATTAAAGTAGAAAACTTGCTCTAATTATTATTTATATCAGTTGTAATTATAATAATTTGGCCTCAAAATATGTTGATTTAGATAAAAAGATAACATTAAAAAGTTCATGTAATTGTTATATCTATAATTATAATACGAATCAATTCTTGTAATACTTTTTGAGATTGAATTACAACTTATATGTTAACTGCATATATAATACAAACAAGAAGGCAATGAAATTTCTTATAAAGTTCCCGACGTCTAATCACTTCAATTGAATATTTGCTTACTAATTGATGGCTTCCAGAAAATATTAATAAAAATTAAACAAAATTAATTGTATATAACGAACAAAATCCAGTTATAAAAATATATGACCTAATATAAAAGTGGATAGAATTCAACTAATGAAATCGCTAGATTTATTAACAATAAAATCTACTAAACCGAAACTGATAGTAGCATATAAGATATAATAAAAACAAATATAATTTTTGCCGTATCTTGTAAATTAATGAGAAAAGCTCTTGAATCTTGGAGGAGAGTAACAAGCGTTCAATGTTCCAATAATGAATGAAGACCCATCTCACAGTATCGACGTAACGTTAACTTGGACAGTAATTAAATATTCCGTACATCTTCTATTACAACTTCAATATAATTGTATATTTAGATGGAGTTTAAACATGGAGAGTTCGACAATAGTATGTTTTATTAAGAGATTAGTATTGTAGTAAAATAAAACATATATAATTATAATTTAAAGACTAATATTTCAAGGCGAAAACTAGATGATGTGTTTCGAAGCTTGTCTACACTGAATTAAAAATTGTTTGCAATTATCTTGTCGACGCTATAAACGTCTTCTTTGATGAAATTTATTCCGCTTTTATATTATTTTTTGTTCAATTTGTTAAATTATGTACAACTTCATGAAGGTTAAACTAAGGAAGACAATTAATCCGACTGAAATTATTACAAAATCCTAAAAAATGATGCAGCTAACTCTGTATAACATAATATTCTAGTGATCCCTGTCAGTAATCGGCTTATCAATGGATAAAATAATTCATTTCCGTAGTTACTTCGTTAATTGTATCTTTTCAAAAACAAGCATAGAAAACTTTCATAAGAAAGAAAGAAAGCATAAGAAACAATTGATTTCATACAAATACTTCCCAAATAATATCCACGCTTGCTTGAACTCATCGCCACTTTATTATTAATAAAAAACAGCTATAAATATACATGTCCGTAAAAATTCTTCAAAATTCAACTGTTGAAACCAGTTCAAAACAACTGTCAAATGTCGGCGATGGAAAGAAGTAAGTTGTATAAGTTAGAACAATTGTTGTCAGGGAATTTGATATCATAGAAATCTATCGACACAGTTTACGTCACCACCTTACTAAATTATTCGAGACACTCACTCCTCGAACAAACATTTTATATACTTATAAAAGACAGTTATTTTTTATTTGACCAAACTATTCAATAGAAATAATTTATAAGACCAAACAACATTTTCAGGGTCAGTTAGGAAGTATATACATGTATTCGATTTGTCATTTGTTTTCGCACGATGCTTTATCCGTCTAATCCAGGTTAAGCCGGGCTTTATAAATGGTCCTCAGTTTAGTCAACTTGATAATTATTTGTTTTTGTTATTATGATGTAATCTAATAAAACCTCCATCGACATCGTATTCGTATTATTGTTTTTGTAAATAATATAACAAGTTTGACCGACATGATACTCAACGTTTAAATATTCTAAAAAAGGGTGCTAAATTAATTAACTAGAAATATCTAATATATAAAAATCATAATATATAAATATACCAACTTTAAAACAATAGTTTGTTCTGTTCTTTTAATACATTTAGTATTAAAATGAGTAGGTATTACTAAATGAAATGGATTATTTTAATTCTTACAATTGTATCGATTTAATTCATATTGAGCGAAGCGAGCGGAGAGCGGAGCTATTGGAGACTTCACATTTTTTTCCGAGGCGCAAGCACAAAAAAGGCGCGATCAATCGGCTTGAAATTTTCAGGGCTTATATAACCTAATGATACGCGTAACATAGAAAAAAAATTTCTAAAATTCCATGTCCTTGAAAAATTATAGATAAAAATAAAAATCCCATAGGCTTCAATGAGAAAAAATTTTCGAACGAAAATTTTGCTTTACAATGACATGCGCGTGCCGATTTTGTATTTTTTTTTTATCTTGAAGAATATTTGAGGACAGAATGCGTCGACGTTTTGAAAATGCCACTTCGGTGCTGTTTGAGCCTCGCTTAGCTCAATATGCTAACACATACCCAGATTTTACGAGCGCAGCGAATCAAAATTGAGGTCTGGTTCGCGCTCCTAGTTTAGTAATTTTATAAGTATGTTACGAATAAAATATCTCTATCACTAACCTGTAACGGTTAAAATAATACCCTATCCCTATTGCATCTTCGTCAAGATTAATATTACAATCTATTTCTTGAATAATGTTGCAATCTGTGTCCTGAATTATCTTGAGCAAAAATTGTTGATGTCAACCTTGAACTATTAATCATTTATCAGTTACTAAAGTTGATCAAAATCGGAAAAGCCTAAGCTTCCGTAATATGATAATTTTAGAGCAGTTACAGTTTCCAATTGATATTTTTAATGAATTTCACTCGTGAATATTTGTGTATTTATAACAATAATGTATGTTTTTAGAAGAGTCACCCGCATGTTGAGGCATGGTGACGCTGTTTGTTAGATTTAAGTTTCTCAATTGAAACATAAAAATATGTCAAAAGAAGAGCTTGTTAGTAGAATAATATATATTGTGAACTTCGTTGTAACAAAGTGTTCGAGACATCGAGACAAATAAAATAATGGAAAAATATACAATTGCTTCACTCAAATACTCATTTTTCATGGAAAGATATTTTCCGTCGGTATAGCTGCATTTCTTTAGCACAGCTCCTTCTTCATAATAAGGAAATGAAATTCGTATCAAATGTTTTTAAAATAACTTCGTTTCTTATTACAGTAGCTGATTGCATACCCGGCTCGTGATTGCTACGTACCTCAGATGTTTCCATTTATGAGTTACAATAAAACTCGGCAGCGAAAACCTATTATTTAACATTTATGTTTTCATGTCTAAATTGTGTTCATATTATATTATTATTGATTTAAAATCATAAATGTAAAATGCCCTTTTAAAATTTATTTTAGTTTCGTCGGTCTGTTTTTTTTACTTTATGAAAGTTTTAAGATCTTAAAAATGCTTATTATTTACATTATGAATTATATTCAAATCATGATGTTTAAAATAATTTGTGTCAAATTATTGTATATTAAATCAGTAGTATAGATCAATCTTATATATGTTGGTTAGGTGTGTATGAATGAAATGTTAGCAGTAAAAACATCATTCGCAATATATCGTTATAGTATTTACAGCCCTCTTCGTATCAGCATTATTTTTGTTTGCAAAACATGATTCAGTTTCTTTACCTCGGTTCAAAATATGTTTATATAAATCTATTTATTTCAGCTGATACTCATTATTTATCGAAAATTTGATAGGTTTTATTCGATGTTTTTGAAAACATATGTAAATTCCATCCATCCATCCATCCTCATGTATAAATTGCTACGATTCCTATTTTTTTTAATATCAAATATATAAATAAAAGAGTCCGGTTTCTAATTGAGCCCGTGAATATATTAATTTTGAGACGTAACATTTTTTTGATAAAAGTTATATTTCTTTTTTGATATTTTAAGACAACTTCAAAGACAAGTTTTATGATTTTAATCCATTTCATAAAATATATTCCAAGAAAATATAAAATAACATTCTTTTATTGGTGATAATAATAAATATAATAGGTATTATATTTGAAATATAATAAATCTTTTAATAAAGAGATCTTAACTTTTAATATTTTATATAAAACGGAATAACATATGTATCATTATTATTTTCAAGTAAAAGCTTTGTATCAAATAAATTTTAATATTTTACTATTCATAAAGTATGAAATCACTGGTATGATATAATATTTTAAAGTGAAAATACGTTTTCAATGATATATCAGAAGAGAAATTAGGTTAATTTATATTAAATTGATATACAGCTAATCGATAAGTATGTTGTACACGAACTGGATAGGTGTCAAATTATAATGGTTGGTATTGTAATAACTTCGTTAGTTAAATAGTTTGAGCAATGTTTATAAATCCATTCTCATAATGAATTTATTGACAAATAAATGAACAATGTTACGTAGAAACTACATATTTGAGATAGACTTATTGAAAAGATCTAAAAAGATTTCACTTTATATGAAGGATCTACAGTACAGAGAAAAGACAAATATTTACTCAGTAGCTTCTCAAACATCAATTTGGGATCAATTTCAAAGTAAAGCGTGTACAGTTTGGTTGCTCACATTAATTGCCAGTCTTCGTGACCCTCCCATTATTCTATTGATTTTGGCATGTTGTTTCAAACAGTAATACGTTTCTGATCATAGTGTGAATATAGCTCTGTTAGGTCAAACTGATAATAGGAATTTGAGAGCGCGGCAGATTTGTTATTTTTTGAAATAAAATTTGTTGATCAGAATTTAAAACTTATAGTTTTGTAAAATTAAGAAATACTTTACTATTCTAATCGGTTAATTTTATAGTTCTAAGTAAAGTGGAATCTCTTTCACAAAGTAAGAATACCATTCACATTTTTAAGTGAGGTACATTGCAATACAATAAATATTGATGTATATTTAAATTTCCTTTCCTTGTGTTTTGAAAAAGCACAACTGCTGAAGAGTAACTATATTATAAATTTAGAAGCAAAAAAAAAATGGTTAGCTGAATCACTTGTAGGGTTTGATAATTAATTTCAGTCAAATAAATCTTCTTCCTAGTGAACAAAAAGGGGACAGTTGATAAATAGGTTGATTCTCGGTTAAGATAATAGTGGAATCTAAACTCAGCCAAGGCACCAAAACTACTCTTTAATTAAAAATAGAAAAAAGTCAAATTGTAGTACAAAATTTTGAATTATCATGTTGAAATATTTGTCAGCTTTACCGGTTTATTATCTAGACTCTAGATTCAAGAGTGCCTTAAAAATAGAATTCGTTTTATAAAGTATTAAAAATAAATTGGAGTTCAAACGATATTCTTGGAATCTATGAGGTATAATAAAAAACTTTGAACTCGAGTTTGCGTCGATCTGGGTTATATAAGATATTTTGAGTTGTATAAGATATTTTGAGTTGGGTGCCAGTATTAATATGAGTTATTATGTCATTTTGTACCAAATTGGTTTAATGAGAGGTAATATATCTTCCCTGTATCGAATATAGTGTCATAAATGTCATATAATCTAAAAGGTTAATGTATGAGAGTTAATCAATCCTAAGAATATTGGAAGGAAGACACTGTAATTATCCTAATTTTTTACAGAACTATAAACCGGCTATTCGTTCGTTCTAATTTAAATTGTTAGACGTAAAAATGGTTTATCTGATTTAATATCGTAGTCGTTGTGCAGATATGGTGTTTGGTTGCAATATATTGCTTTTGAAATTCACTTTCTGTAAACTTACTTCTCAGAGCAGTAATACCGTTTAATATTGCTCACAATAATATTAAATCCAAGAGTTTTTTTTTCAAATCGACTGACATTTCCAGAGAAAGAAAAAAGAAAAGAAAAAATAATGGAGATTACTTTTACTAGATTCTAATTAGTAGCTTTTAAAAAATATAAGCTAAAAATATCTAATGGTACTTCAAATAAATAATATAATCCATTAAATATTCATTAACAAATAATTAATACATAAAAATTTAATTTAATTTAAAAACTTCTTAAAAATAAACATATCATGTATCGACACCTATTAATTTATTTATCTTCGTGTCATGTATTCCTACTATTTTAATAATAATTTACCATTTTAAATACATCACCTACTTTTAAAATTAATGATACATTAATATGTAACATTTTCATTAACCTAAATTATAATGTTTCTATTTTTAAGAAAAGTTGAAGGATTTTAAACCATTTATATTTCTGAGATATATTAATTTTTATATAAATTATAAGCAATGGATTTAAATCTGATTTTAATCATATTATTAGTGTCCATATCCATACTTCACTTAGAGATAATGATAATGAAGTGGTAATAGAATACGTACGTTATATTTAATCACTGTTCAATTGAACGTCATGTCGGTACTTTGAAATGGGTGTTTGCTTATTATAGGAATAACCATTGTAACCTACATTTAGGTTACAACATATAGGGCTTGATAAGATAAACCTTATCATAATTTAATTTATACAGCTTTTATTAAGTGTTGCCACCTCTATAAATGTAGCAATTAGTTGATTTATCAATTATAAATTAATTACTGGCAACACTGAGTATTGGAGAGGGCAGTTGAGAGAATTGTAGAAAGGCATTCTGTCCAAAGCCATCCAAGCAAGTGCTTGTGAGATTTGAGCGTTTTATTGAGAATATTAATAATTTAAATAAACTATTTATAAGAAGTTATTACTGTTATATATATATATATATATGAAAGTGATTAAAAGTTTTAAAAATCATTTACTGTTTTACTTCTGAGACTATTCCAATAGTTATCTTTTACAACATTTACAATACTTTTACAATATTATTATTTTCAAATACAAACGTTTTAAATTGTTCTTAATTGTTTTAAAGGGTTTTTAATTTTTATCAAAAATGGCTAGATTTTTCCGTATAACTCATGAAAATACTCTTGTATGCTCAGGTAATAACCGAACACGACAAAATTGAATCATATTTGTTAAAATCATATTCGGTTTTTAGGTTTTATTGTTGGAGCCGACATCAATATGTTGTTTATTGGGATAACGAGAATTTTTCTAAAGTAAACTATTCAATATTTAAAATAAAGGCTAAATTATGAAAAAACATCATAATCACTAAATTTCATAAAAATATGTCGAGTCGTCCATGCGCGATACGAGGACAGACTAAAATATACAATGTCAATAAATGTAAAATTAAATTTTTTATTTAATTATACAACCCTCGTATACTGAATATTTTAATCATAATTATAATACAACTGTTATATTCTGACGTATAGAGAATTGAATAATGTATATATCAGATTAACACCCACGCATTAATATTTTTAAAACACCGGAATCGTTGATCCCTTCAGGACCATCGCTTCCGTTCATGCTTTATCCATATTTTAAATTTTTCGATGATAAAACTCACTAAATTTATGATAAAATAAACACTCTGAAAATATAATCAGTTCATTTAAGAGAATTACAAATTGAATTAAAGTAACAATTAAATTTCCAAGTAATAATAGTTACCGAGATTTCAATACAACCTTACCAGTTGAACGCTCGAACCAGAGTGGATCTATCTTCCACCGAGCGCTTCGTTCAGAGGTGTCTCTTAGCAATGATTGGTTGAGTTTAATAGTTCTCCGATATGACACCAGAGGCGCTGAACACATCTGAACAGCACAACTTTACAAACAGATTACTAGGGTTAGCCATGACCAGATACAAACATTAGCCTAATGATCATGCTTAAATAATCTTTAAAAGGATAACCCTTAAAACATAAAGTGGTAGTCAATTTGAAACAATTTGAAAATGAATGGTGGTATGTAAAACAATACTTAGATGGCGCTACGTAAACTTAATCAAAAACAATTTTCAAACAAAATATTTAAACTGAATGGTTTTAAATACAAACATTTATTCGATAATTAAATTTATAAATAAAACTTCAGAATGCAAATTGGAGGCTGGTCTGAAATTACTGATCTTAATTTCAAACCAGCAACCATTTCGCTGTGTAGTCAAAATGTCATCCACTTACAAAAATATTTGACGGAGCTTAATTATGACAACAAATAATAATCATTTTAATCATTAAACAAACTTATCTTAAATAGATTTATTAAGTTAACTTGTTACTCGAAACCATATTAACATATGTATGAGAATGCGGCGACATATATAAAAGGTTTTATAGTGATGATACGGACTACGAAAATTACGAAAATATAATACACAAATGATAGATATAATAGAAAATTTTAAACGTTACCACTAATTTATTACAAAATAGTAATAATAACTTTCCGTAAAAGTATCTTTGAAAGTGTAAATGTAAAAGTAATTGAATAATAAAAATCTTAACTTTAATATGCATATTTCTTATCAGATACATAGTGTAAAATTAAACACTATTTGATAACATAGCATGCGATTCAAAATTCACATTGCCTATAATATATACGAAATTAACTATTATAAATAAATAGATTTAAATAAAAACAAACAAGAATATTAGTATTAATTTCTGTTTAGTCAATGTGATGTGAGTATTTTTTTTTATTTAATTACTTTTTTAATTTTAATGTTTAAACTTATTTGCTTTAAAGGTTAAAATCAATAGTGATATCGAGAGTGATTGATAAATAACAGCATAAAAATCAAAATTTGAATATATGTAACTGTAACAATGATTTCACTGTAGAACGTCAAAATAAGTTGTATTTTGTGTTATATTGGTGGCCTAAATTGGTAAAAACAAATGTAAAATACCGTGTGGGTGGGTCCCATATTAGAAAAAAAAATAATAAATACCATGTTGGTGTCTAACATGAAAGAACAGAACATGATTAAATTACCATGTTTGTGTATCCCATGGCAGAATAGAATATGATTAAAATACCATGTTGGTGTGTCCTATGGCAGAACAGAAAATGAATAAAATACCATGTTGGGATGTCCCATGGCAGAACAGAATATGAATAACAACCATATTAGTGTATTTCATGGTAGGAAAGAATATAAATAAAATACCATGTTTGGATGTCCTATGGTAGAAAAGAATATGAATACAATATCATTTTGGTTTATCCCATGGTAGGAAGAAATATCAATAAAATATCATGTTGGTGTGTCTCATAGAGGAATATTTATAAATGATGGTAAGTCCGACGGAATATACATAAGATCAAACTGGTGTATGCGTTGATCTGGTTTTGTAAGCAGTTGGCGCCTGATGTGTCCAGTGCGTCCGGTGCAGATGAATAACTTTTTTGATAATGTATTATTATGTTTTTAATTTTTAATTTTTTAAATTTTAATTATTGTTTATACGATAAAATAATGAGTATTTATAAGGATATGATTCTATTACGTATTAAGCTGTCAGAACGGCCGATTACAAAAGTGATTTGTACAAATTTGTGTAAAATTAATTTATGTATTGTTTCACAATTATATTATGAAGTGATGTTTTTTTTAAATTAGTTTTTGTAATAAAATTTTTCTTTCTATAAAAATAATAAATATTCACAATAAAATGGTTTTTTGGTAATTAAATTGATTTTTCTGTAAATACAATAATTCTCCAAAATTAAAATGGCTTTTGCTGAATTAAATTGGTTTTTCTCTAAAAACAAGAATTCTGATTTTTGACCACAATTTCAAATATCAGTTTTGAATACTGGTTTTTGGACTGTTACCGACATATAAATTAATATATTGAATGTCTTCTTTAGTGATCAGGGAATAATGATAAAATTACGAGGTCATAAAATTGAACATCAGGAAAGGCCGAGTGTTAGTAATATTTGTTTATTATAATATCAATGTTAAAAATATTTAAATATGTGATTTATTATTTTATTAATTATTAGGAATTCTTATAATATGAAGGTAGTCGCCATCTGTTAATTGATATTGTAAATATTGTAACCCTCATCTAAATTTTGTAGCGTTTCATAGTATAAAACAAGTTGTAAGTGCTGTAGTCGGGTTGTTGTTACAAGTTGTCGGACAATAAGGATTATGTTGCAAGTACTGCGTATCATTTAAAACAAGTCTTAACAATGAATTTTGCTAATTGCTTTAGGTGAATAAATGTATTTTCTTTCTTCTTTCTTATGTTATTTTGTTTAAATTGGTTAAACTCTACAATTTAAGTTAATCAAATTTAAAAAAAGGTTTGATGTTTATTGAGATAATCATTTTTATATAAAGATAAAAAGTAGATTATATTTTACTTATACAATTAGAATATAATAAATCCTTTTTTGGTTTTATATAATAACAAAATATTTATTAGAAAAATAACAATGACAAATTGACATGTCAATTAAAAAATTTGGTTAAAATTAGTTAAAAAATTAAATTATAGTAAAATGCCGAGTGCGCGACGACGACGATTTTCAGTTCATAATGAAATGATACACCGAGAAACTGCAAAAACTCAAAATCAAACCCAAATCAGGTATACCAATTCCAAATAAGTTTCATTTCAAAATGAATACTTACCTTGTCCTGTCTATACAACTTGTGAATATAATGAAGAACGTTTTAATGGTGTAGCTATAATATACTGTACTATTATTCTGGTATAAAATTTAACAAGATTTTCTGAACGATTCTGTGGCATCTATTAAAGTACGTTAAAGTAGTGAAGTATATAATAGATCTGTACCTTTGAAATTGGAGATAAATTTTAAAAAAGCATTTTTAGATTTAATATTCTATGGATTGGAATTTTAAAATTTTAATATTCAAAAGCCTTGTTATTTTAATTTCAAATTTAGCCATTTGATTTTAGATAGTCTTTATTATTAGATTATATTACTTTTTGTGACATTGTGGTGGTTTTGGTGCCATGGATAATCTGGAAATTTGTAAAATTTTCAAAAATGAGTTCCTACGTAGAAGAATCACTACGCTAACAACCTGAATCATTAACGCCATGTAAGAATCTAACACTGCATAAACATAGTCTGTTATTGGTTTAGTCATTTTTTATCTGAAATTTTTGGAGTTGAAGAACAAGTCTAGAGGTCGCCCAATAACAATTCTAAATCAATTGTTACCTTCGATGAAAAGTGAATCTAATATGATAACCGTATGCGTTCGCCTGAGTGGATGTACCGGGGAACAGCACATAAACAGTGCGGTAATAAAAAGATTACTCATAGGAATATGATAGTGAAGTGCCGAACTCGGACATGATAGCTTCTTTCCAAATGGTACAATAGTGACAGCAGATGTAAGTGGCAAAAAATTTAAACCATGATGCAGAAGCTTGTAACTCAACACCAAGACTGATCGATCGCTGTTCAGCATCCAAAACGTATTCGCTGATTTCATGGTGTCTCATCCGGCAGACTTTTATTGAAAGGAGAAAAACTAAAATGGAAAAATTTATAAATAAATAATTAGTTAAAAAAATTACAAACATTTTTATATTTAAAAATTTTCATTCAAATCTCCAGTTTCATAGGTAAAGTACTCATATAATATCTAATATTTTTCTACAGCCAACAAGATTTTGATTTGCAAACTAAAATAAATCATAAAAATTATGGAGGACACAACACAACATGCAAGAATAAAATATTTCCGAACACATCCAAAAAATCGTCATGTTTAGAAATTGTTACTGAATGCAAAAGCACCACTTCTACGACAAGTATACAAGAGAACACTGCATTTAAATCCGATAAAGAAGTCACTGCAAGCTCCAGTAACATTGACTTATTTACTATATTTAACTCAACTAACATTCCTTCAGTTCACGGTTTCAAAGAAAACGAAAAGAATATGAAATATTCCAAAAAACCTGATATAGTACACATAATGCGTAGAGATAGAACACCGCGTCGAGACAAGTATTTACATCGTATAAAAGTTAGGAGTCCAAAACGCAAAGCTCCAGTCATAGATAAAAATAAAAAGAGATCGATAGGTACAAATTCAATAAATTGGGACATAGTAACCGAAAGTAATCATGAAATACAGGTTCAAATAGTGAAAGAACTGGTAAATGTTGCTGAAAATACAGAAGACGAAAGATTTAGCAATCATTCTATTGAAGATATGTGTCGTATTTGTCATAGTGGGGACGGAGCTTCAGCAGAATTAGGTAATTTGATATCAGCTTGTTCCTGTAGAGGAACCATTGGTCGAGTTCATGTAAAATGCTTAGAGCGGTGGTTAACCGAATCAGGGAAGTCACGGTGTGAGCTCTGTGGAACTAAATATATAACACGACGAGTTCACCGGTTCGGTGTTTTAAAGGCTATTGCTATGTGGATATTCAGTAACAATTCAAAGCATGTACGTATAAAACTAATATATTTTAAATTAAATCAAAATTGTAGCTTATGAATGTTCCATTGTAAATATTTTATATTAGTATAAAAGATTTACAATGCCATACCCTAAACCTGCCCCAGTACATTAAGGGATAATGCAGATTTAGTTTTAAGTTAAAAATCAATAAAAAAAATAATTTGGATAACTTGTCGATCTATATTATAAAACATTAATTCAATTTCAGATGATCGTCGATTTCTTCGGTATAATGATAATGACCCCGATCGCAGTTCTGGCTGCAGGGTTAACAGGAAGAACCTTTGCTGGTCTCATGAACCAAGATCATTTGACACCTTGGCCTCTAGCTTCAACCTTCGTACTGGCTTGTATGACCTTGGTAATTTCAAGCATATAGTAAATAAATCTCAATAAAACTATTTTACGGATATAACTCGCGTTTATTATTACATTTTTAAATTTATCCCGACGTTTCGAATGCTTTGCAGCATATTCGCGGTAAGACGAGATGATGGTGTCTGTCAGTCAGTCAGTTTTTTTTGTCAACTACCTCCAACAGTTCCTGAGTTTATGGGCATAGAGTTCAGCATGCGCATAAAAAGCACTATCCCTTGTGCGCTGTAGCATGGTGCGGGTGACATCTGTCAGTACCAAATGACTAGTGATTGATATTATGCATTTCATTTTTTTCGCTTACGATGCTCAAAGCATATATCTACTTCTCTTTAATATTGTTATACAAATTGATGTGTTATTCCGTTGTGCAGAGTAATTGCGTGTATGAACTTATCTTATCTTTACTTATATAAAATATTCAAAATAAGGTTAATGAATTTTTGTCATGATTTTTGCTCTAGCGCATCAGCGTGGCGAACATTTTGTTTACTCGTGTGATGATATCAGTACGAGCGCTAGTACCGATTCTGAGACGAGACAGAGTCCCATTGGGACTTGTCTCTGAGAAATAAAGGCGGCGGCGCCTTCGGTTTAATGACCGCCGCGTCTGCAGATGGAGCCGACGCGGCGGTAGGAAGTTGGACCACGGCCGAGATAGGGGCCAGGGTGTGAGCAGGCGAGACGCAGGTAGCTGGGGCTACTGCGGTGACGCGTTTGGGAGGGGAAGAAGCGGTAGGGGCAGGCAGCTTTACCGCAACGCGCTTCCTCTTGCTCCTTTTAGAACGGGACATTACAGTCTTGAAACCATTGTTGTCATCTCTTTCCGATGATGAGGTGGCCGTAATCTCCATTCCTGACTGCGAGTTTTCAGACACGGCTGTTCCTGGAGACTCCGGGGGAGTACTCGTCTGTATTCGTCTCGGCTGGAGCGTTTAATTTCTCATTGAATATTTCTAGTATGTGTAGAAAGAAGGTTTTAAGGAACATAAACAGTTCCGGGGGACTAGTTCCGGGTTTTGGCTCCGTGATGGAGCCGAGGTCGATGTTTTTGGACCTCCCTGCCTAGGCAGGGAGGTGTGTACTTCAGTTGTGCACCTCTATGTACCCTGTTTTTAGGTAACAGGGGTGTAATCTAATCTGACGACTGTGTAGTTAGCGATTGTTGACTAGCGACGATGGCTGGAATCGACGAGTACGAACAGCAGCACTACACTACAAAACACTACACACTAATTGTTCTTATCCTTTTCTTCGGTTTGGGGGCAAGCACAACGATCGTCTACGACTGTGTATTATTTTATGACGTTCAAAAGATTTCGTTTCGACAGTCTGACTGTGTCTCTGAGCCGAGTCGTTGCTCATTGCTTTCAAAAAATTGATGGTGGCGCCGTCATATTTATAAAAAGGGTTTAGGTTTTTTCATACTATTACTGGTAGCAGCTTCTATAAATAGTTAATTAATAAAGTTTTTACTGACAGTATAGCCATACTTAACGCTTTTACCTATTGAAGGTTAGTAATTTAATTACTATTTTACATGCATAAAGTAAAGTATTTATAAAAGAATTAAATACTACTCTTACTTACAATATTTTTCCAGGTATGCTACTACTGCTGGATCGTGTCAGCTTTGACTCGTCACGCACTCGGATGGTGGATCTGGTATAGATCTCACTATGAAGTGAGACTGCAATTTCAAGAAAATGAATAATAATTTAATATGATATCAAGCAGTAAAAAAAGTTAAAAAAATTGTAATCGATTTCTATTTTTAAATTAAAGATAATGCTTCTTACAACGATATTTTTAACATCACTATATCGCAAGATCTGCGAAATTACTATAAAATAATTAAAATGATATATATTGATAATTTTTATATAGAGATGCATAGTGCTTGTACGATTTTTTTAAAAAGTACCACACTATTGCTAATACACAAGTCCATTCATTTGTTTTTGTGGTCTCAACAGTTATATTTTTTAATATGATACTATAACGTAACGAGTAAATAAAGAAGTAATGTTTCCAATATTATTATGAGAATTCTTAAAAATGTTTTTTTCATTTAAATCAATAAAGGTTATTAAAAAATAGGCATAAAATAATACTAAAAAACCTTAAAGCTATTACATTACAGTCTAGTAATAAATACTACAAAAAATATATTTTCTATTTGAACTTACGTGACACTAATCACTTTTTTTCGAAATAGGCTCTTAATGTTTCTGTTTCACTAACCAAATTTAGTTTTTGCTATATACTGTTAAGTCATTTTAATGAGTATTTTTGTAATGAAAATTCTAGTTACTCATTTTTATAAGTTTAACACATATAACATAAACTATTGTCATTACAAAATGATGGCAGTTGCTGGACTTTGCTATAGCTTTCGGTCAAACCAATTTAGTTGCTTTACTGTAGAATCGACACAACAAAGGAACTTGGAACACATTTTTCGATTTATATTTACCAGTCCATCACTCAGCTGTGTCTGTTGAAAACGGTTTTCCTTGAAAAATATTAAATATTCAGTAACCTATTATGGGACCGACAACAGACTATGTAGCAACGGTATTTTAATGTGTTTCTTTAAATTAAATATTATTTTTTTCTAATAAAATAGCTATTAAAGCAAAGCTATCGAGTTAACAAAACTCACTACAAAACTACACGCTTTTATTTGGAAAGTTCCGTTGTTTAATAGTTTAATAGTCTTCTTGGTTTGAGAAAAATTTCAGAGTACGAAGCATTTTACAATATTTGTAATATTGTAAAATGAATATTATATTATTGTAAATAAATTTCATAGAAAATAAAAAATTAAAAGAATAACTCGCATTATTGTGAATCCGCAAATTAAATGAAATCAAACCAAACTGCCATTTTAATCAAAAAATCCTTGCTCTACGCTTTGTAATAAAGTAGTAATACAATACAAAAAAAATAACCCTAAAGAATGTTTATACATTTATTTAATTGTAATTGTATTATTAATACCAGTTGAATTTCACTGAGTGTAATCAATCTACCAAAAAAGCAAAATAATAAGCCCAGCATATACATGACTAACAAAAGATAAGTTTCATTAATCACATTATTAATATTCCTCAAGTAAACAAAGAACTAAATTCACTAAATTAGTTAATTATACTATACATCTATGATTTAACAAAAGAACATATTTTGTGTAGATTTACCGTACATAAATATAGTAGTATCGAAAAACTAATTATTTCAATAAAAAAACTAAGACTTAAGTGAAGCTTACTTAGAAGTAAAAAACAACGAAATAAGTAAGTTACCCCTTTTTTACACCTTTGATAAATCACTATAATAACAAGTTTAATTGATTCTCGTAGAATTTCACAGAAAATAAAGAAAATTGTGTCGAGGGGAGTGGTTATATATATATATATATATATATATATATATATATATATATATAACATTCAATTCATTATTTAACTTACTTATAGCAAGCTTATATACAACCAGTGTACAAAGATAATAAATTAAAATAGTAAAAGTTACTGGTATTAAATTATAACAAATAACAATCTCAATTTTTTATCGGAGTTGCGTCTTCTAAGTAATGGGGCCAGGTCCGTATTTCTCTGTATAATTTTCGTCCGGGACTATCCAAAGCAACGAGTTGCTTATGACCAACTAAGTAATAGTTAGAGGACAAGTGTCCTTCTTCTACCCCACATTTAATTAGCGCTTGGGCTGCCGATAACGCTTCTTGCGTTGGCTCGTCATCTGTGGAAAGTATTCAATTAGAAATTATAACATAGTATCCGTTTATCATTAGAAATTGAAAGTAAAAGAATAATATATCTAATGAAAATGAAGAATTTATCGAATATATTGAAACTTAAACTTCACAATAAACTTAAGATATAATGCAACAAAGGTGTCAAAGTTAACTTAAAAAAAATAATAGAATTCAATTTCAAAATATAAATAATAAAATTCAATTTCAAAATATTTTACACGTGAAATGACCTAAAATTACCATAATTTCAAACTAGCTTTTTGCTGTCGTAATTTTAAGAACTTTTAGTAGAGGAAACAATCACTCCCAGAGTTAGCATCATTGATGCTATGGTATTAATGAATGACTTGGTTCAATTGGTAGTCTAAAAACGAAGACCAAGGAAAAAATCTTTGATATCTAAAGTCACGTCTTACATTAAAACCAAACAATCCCACGGAAAAACGGGACACATAGAAGCAGCGACTCCAATCTTACGGTAACAGTAGTAAAAAATTTCATAAGGATGAAAACCAAATTGAGATAAATCAAAATTTTAACAGCATTTACAGCTACCAAAACAAAATCAAAAAGCTCAGTCCTCCATGTATGTAGTCCTCAAGGTGACACCGCCAACCTCATATAATATAATATCAAGATGGTAATTAGGGACAAGAAGAATTATAGAAGAATCGTAGAATCGTAGAAGTCTTGCTCGAAATCAATCAAGGAATCAAAAATACCGTTTTACAGAGGTGTTTCTATAGCAAAACAGGATTCATTTGCATCAGCTTATAAAGTGGAATACATAGTAGAACCCGCGGGGTCTTGGAAACCGTTTCTATTAATTAAGTTACCGTATCGCTGCCCGCTTCGATGAAATTAGCAGTCTATGTAAAATCGTCTGTATCGAGATAGAGTAGACGTATTAGACATCCTTCAAAAATCTTAAACAATTTCCGACATTGCAATAAAGAAATACATTGAAAAAACTTGCACTCTTATCTCGATTCTATACATAACCAACTAGACACAGCGCAGCGGTACTTGTTCTTTCTGAGGTAGTCGTCGTGACGTGGCCCCTGCATTGGTCTGCATATTCACTGCATGTCTTTTTATGGGATTTGAATAATTTCATTAAAATTGACTTTTTCCGTACTAGAAGAACGACTATTTTGAACAGAAATACACTGTTCCTTTCAGCTGGTTAGATAAGAAATAAGAATGCTTTATGTACAAGATCACACCAAACTACCTGGATTTTCTGCTGATAACCGATTAGGACATGTCTCGTGCAGTGGTTACCACCCTCTTAGACACTTCCAATTACTGTCTGTTGAATTCTAGCTTGACTTACTTCCCACCAGATTAATGCGGGACGATGTTATAATCACTGTGATGCATCAGGCGATGAATTATTTCATCCCTTTGCTGACATGCCCATCGATGGCAAGTTAGAAATTTTTTAACCAAGCAGCCAAGTCATATATATACAAATTCGTTAAGGAAGCTTCGTCTCAACAGAAACACTCAGATTGGCGAAAAGTACTCTAAACGTCTCAAAAGCTTTTGAAAGGGTTTCTTATTCAAGCATTATAAGCAATCTCTTAGTGTACAATATATGCCTTGTTGAAATCGGCTGTTTAACGGATTTTCTGCACCAGAGATCCCTCCGAGCATTCTTTAACATTAGTTTGTTGGAGCCCTTAACAATAATTGATTATGTTCCATTTTGGTACGACCTTCCTACTACATTTCAACTATATTTCAACTGCACATCAACAATCTGTTCAAACACCGTATGTATAAACATATCTGCCTTCTTTTCGGGCTAGTATAAATCAAGACCAGATTGAAAAAGAAACCATGGTGAAGTTATTGAGTGACAAAATTCAGTTAGTCTCTATCTGGGTCAATACTTCATGGGGGTTGAATAGACGTGTCTATGTACCTAAAAAGAAGCCCACTTCCATTTCTCCTACTTTCCAAAATATATCGGTTATGACCGCTTTTAGTTATTAAAGATAGAGATTTCCTCGAACATCATTTTTGGCCAGTTTATTTAATACAGAAGAAGAACATCTTCAGGAAAGCTTTTCATTGCGCTTTTTTCACAAGTCATACACATTGGGACATCTTCTGGTATAATACTAGGCACAGATTCGGTTGTGTGTGGAGTTTGGACATTATCAAAATGTCAACTTGCAGCTCTGGACTCAAAATTATCTCAGTTTTCTATAGGATAAATTATTAGAAAGTGTGCATAGGAATTTCACGAATTAATATCCCCATACCCCTTCTATTAAGAAATGTCCCAACTTATAGACATGTCTCGTGTCGAATGAAGCTTTTTGAATTGTCTTTTTTAACTCACACAACAGAGACTGGAACACCTCGTCTGCGTCGGTGTTATCCGATTACAAATTGGGTGTCTTCAAGGCAAAAGTGTATAGAATATTAATAAGTTCGTACGATTATCACTTACGACTACATTACCATTTACTATCAGGTGAAATAAAGTCATACATGAATTCCAAATTTTTGGATAATGCTGTAAAAAGTTTTGTCGTCTATATTGGAGTGCTGGTTATGGTGATGCTATTTATAATTTGATTCGGTTGAAGTTGAAATTACAACTTACTGTTAAAATTTCCAATGAATGAAATGGCAATAGATTTCTTGTTGTATCCGTAGGTATGAGCTCCAACGTGCAACCAGCCAGAGCCTTCATAGATTTTGCCGTCTCCGCCTACTAGAAATCTGTAAAATGTTAATCACGTTGAAATATTCATAGTAGATTTTGATTAAAACCACCATACCATTCGTTAAAGACAGTTTATTTTCATGTATATGTTACGGTGCTCGTTCTTTATAATTGCATGAATAAAAAGTAATGTAGATACTTAAGAACAACGCATAAACGATAAAAGCGTCCTTTTCGAATAGTAAGAGAGTTAGAGCATAAATACTTTAAAATAGTTTTTGAAATAGTTTATATGTATTAAAATTATAACTGTAATATATAATCATATACATACGATATCCCAATATCCCAGTATCCCAAATCTTCCATTTGTGTATTCTGTATACTCTGCACAATATCTTTACATGACTCAAAAGAGCTGCAAGTAGGTGTTACGGTGTGCTGAATGATGACTATATCAACAGGTCTGGGAAGATAATTAACATGCAGCGGACGTAGTCCATCCCATTCTTTTTTGGACACGATGCGTGGACATGCTGAAAAAAACTCTAGCTATTATTAGGTATTGACGTTTTTATAAAACATAAAACAAAACAATATGGCCCGTTATTGGATAAATTCACAAGACATATAATTTAGGATTTATAATAATTATATAAGAATTTTCAAAAGTTTTCTTTTTGATATTATGTCTCATATAATTTTACCAAAATATCACAATAGTTAAAACAGGTTTTTTTTTTGTTTTTTTATCCTTTAAAAATGTTTCCCAATAAAGGACGTAATATTATACTGCCAACATATAAAGAACTCGCATAGTATACTAAAGCGTACGAATAGAATATTTGACATTAGAATATATAAGCCAACTAACGGCTGATAGAAGTAATGAAATTGCTATTATAAAATTTTGTGTCTTTTGCAAATAGTTATTGAATATTGTTAAGTATTTTATTATAAACTATTATAATAAAAGAATAAGGGACCCGCAAATAATAAGTAGAGAAAGTTCTTGTCTTTCGTTTTTTTTTCCAAAGAAAAAGAAGAACGTAGACCTTGGTCGTCATCATAAAAGCACTTGCTTTATAAGTACTTATTTGTAACAATATTCAAGTATAGTATTTTCTTAGATTTTCAAGAGTACACATTTGAAATAAAACTATTTTTTACGGATTAAAACTCGCTTATAATTTGGTTACATTTTAATATTAACCCGACGTTTCGAATGCTTTGCAGCAATCGTGTTCACGGGTAGACGAAATGTAAGTGTCTGTGAGAAAGTCAGTTAATTAGTCATCTACCTGAGACTTTACAGTATTTATGAGTGGGTCCCAGGTGTTAGAAAGGCTCCAACCATCTTCTCTATTGAAATTAGGATATTTTTTTAATTTTAATAGCCCCACGAATCATTCTTGGTATGTGGCGGGGTTCTCTACCGACGATTTGTGGTTTATCAAATCTAATATAATGGTTGGACTTGTCTAAGGTATGTTTACCAACTGCAGACTTCGATGTACGCCTATTCTTGATATCCAATATGTGTTCCCTAACTTTGGTACCGACGCTCCTCTTCGCTTGACCAATATATGACAAACCAATTCAAGTATGTTTACAAGAAAGACACAAAGTCGAAAACTGCTGGAATATTAGGACACCCAATCACTACTATTGCAGCAGATGTAAAAGAATATAAAACACCGGGATGCTTTTTGTCTTCTGGCTATTAGTTGAAAGGATCGTAGACAATTTGGATGAATTCGATTTGGAAGCTATAATAATTCATCAGTGTTATTTTGCAAATAAAGTGCAAACAGTCTCTAATATGTTGATGCACTTAAGGAAAATGGCACACTAAAGTATTTTTCAAAATGTATCCCCTATAAAGTACTAATGTAAATTGGTTTTAAATACTCAAAAAATAGTCATAAGAAATTGCTGCTCTGTATAGGGTAGATATTGTGGAGTGACGTGTTAGGTGTTTTAGACAAGTTAATGAAACAAGGAGGGTAAAAAATATATTATTTGGATGGCACAGTGAAGGTAAATTTTCAATCCTTATAATAAACTAGGAGCGACAACCAGACCACAATTTTGACGCGCTGTACTCGCAAAATCTCGATATGTGTTAGCTTATTAAGCGAAGTGCGAACAGCAACAAAGTTACATTTACAAAACGTCAACGCATTCTGTCCTTTATTATTATTATAAACTATTTATATTTTATTTTTTATTGTAAAGCTAAATTTTCGCGCGAATAATTTTTTCCATTGAAATCTATGGTATTTTAGTTTTTACGGATTATTCCTCAATCACATCAAATATTTGTTTTTTTTAAAACCACCTCATAATTTGAAAAAAAATTGGGAAGTTTTGATATATCGTTTTTATTGACGCTTGCACAAAGGAATCTGAAAAGTCTATAATTGAGCTTCGCTCAATAAAATCATTTTTGTTGATAAAATCATTAGCTTTAAAAAATACTTGATAGTGTTTGACAATTTTAAATTACTTTGCATGTTAATAAATTACCATTTGCCTTTGTTTATATACATAATAATAAAATGTTTATTTTTCAGGACACTTAATCAAAAGTCAACAAACAAGTTATAATCAACTGAGTAGGCCCACATGAAGGGTTTATCCATAAGATTAACAATCCTTCTAGAAATGGATTTAATTACTTTAAATTTAATTTATTTACTAATAATTAAAGCAAAGGTAAAAAGTATTTTAATAAAATTAGGACTAAGACTTCAAATAAATATTCATTTTTTAATCAGAAAACTATTTTCTTTTGTATTAAGAAAATATAGGATTTGAAATGTTCCTGGTGAACGGGAAGGAATTGATTTTTCAAGGCATAAAAGAGAAGGGGATTTTTACAGTAAGGTGGATGAGCATAATTGTAAAAAGTGTCTGATATGATATTAATAAAAGTGGATCCGAACAAAGTCATTGTTATGGATAATACATCTTACCACTCTATTCCCGATTATCAAAGTTTGCTTCAAAATACGTTCAGCCATTGTTAACTGCGGTTAAACAAACAGAGAAAAAAGTACTGTAAAAATGTTGACTTGCGAACTGCGGACAATGTATTGCGGTTAAACAAACAGACAAAAAAGTATTGTAAAGATTTTGACTTGCGAACTGCGGGTAATTTATTCCATAACTTAATGACAGAGACTGTAAAGGAGAGCTTATAGAGCGTTAAGTTATGGAGAGGTGTTTTTAGTGTGAAATATCGAGAAGGACGCAAGTCTGGGGGAGATCCCAGAAACTGAAATATCTCTTTCAAGTATGAAGGTGAGTTTTAGTGAAATAATACACAGTTCAAAAGAGAAAGAAAGCGTAAATCCCGGCGTCGGCGAATAGGGGCCACTTGAGTTGTTGGTGAAAGTGGGAAAGTTTGAAGTCGCTCAAGTTTATTTAAATAGCCGTCGGTCAAATTTGGGTAACTTGCATCGGCATAATCAAGAACGGAAGGAAAAAGAGATTGTGCTAACATAATTTTGGTAGGAATTGGAAGAAAATATTTAAGTCGCTTTAATGAGTGCATTGTTATAAACATTTTTACCCATCTATTTAATATAGGCAAACCGAGATAATGTTTGATCTAAATGTATTCCAAGATCTTTGACCGTCTCACAATAAGTAATTGTTAATCCTTTGTGTTCTTATATATATAAAAGATATATAGAAATACACCTTAATAGTATCTTACTGTAATGTTAGCTTACTCTCCAAGAAAGTATTATTTTTTTTTTTTTTTTTTTTGGAAAAGGAGGGCAAACGAGCATGCGGGTCACTGATGAAATGTGATCACCGCCGCCCATGAACTCTTGCAACATCCGAAGACTCACAAGAGCGTTGCCGGCCTTGGAGATAGGAATAAACGCCTTTTTTGAAGGTACCCATGTCGTATCGATCTGGAAACACCGCCGAAGGAAGCTCATTCCACATCTTTGTGACACGTGGAAGAAAGGTACTTGCAAACCGCACAGTAGAAGAACGCCATGCATCCAGGTGGTAAGGATGGTAATGAAGGCGGTGACGAGCTGTGCGGTGATGAAATTCGGCGGTAGGCATCAGATTAAATAGCTCTTCGGAACACTCCCCGTTGTAAATGCGATAGAAGACGCACAAGGAAGCCACGTCTCTACGCAATGCCAAAGAGTCCAGCCGTTCACAGAGCACTGGGTCCCCGACAATCCGTACGGCTCTCCGTTGTACGCGGTCAAAAGGTAGAAGCTGATATTGGGGTGATCCGGACCAGAGATGAGAACAGTACTCCATATGTGGCCGGACCTGCGCCTTATAGAGCGCAAGTCTTTGGCCAGCATTGAAATACTGCCTCGCTCTATTGATCACACCCAATTTCATCGAGGCTAACTTGGCCTTGCTCTCCAAATGACCACGAAACCGACAGTCGCTCGAAATATCGAGTCCCAGTATTCTGATACTTGGCGAGGCGGTGAGGGGTGTGCTCTCGAAGAGTGGCGATACGACAAATGGGGTTTTCTTGGTGGTAAACGCGCAAACCTGTGTCTTTTGGGGATTAAACTGAACGAGGTTCAGTTCACCCCATTCTGAGACCATCCCCAGGGAGGTCTCTATAGAAGACACAAGTTTCTTTCGACACTCGTCGACGTTTCCCCGAGAGAGACCTGCACGGCCGGAATATACCGCATCCCCAGTGCTGTCATCCGCATAACAATGTATGTTGGAAATATCCAACATATTATTGATGTGCAGGAGAAACAGGGTTGGGGATAGCACACAGCCTTGGGGTACACCAGCGTTCACGGGCTTGGGGTCCGAGCAAAAACCGTCGAGAACGACCTGTATGCTCCGCCCAGTGAGAAAGCTGGTGATCCACTTGCATAAACTCTCGGGAAGCCCATAGGAAGGAAGCTTCGAAAGAAGCCCCTTGTGCCATACACGATCGAAGGCTTTCGCCATATCCAGACTAACTGCCAGACCCTCTCCCTTGCTTTCAATAACCGCAGCCCAACGGTGTGTGAGATATAACAGAAGATCACCAGCCGATCGATCATGGCGAAAGCCATATTGCCGGTCATTGATCAACTGGTGATCCTCGAGGTACGCGAGGAGCTGACGGTTTATGATATTCTCCATTATTTTGGAGAGAAGAGAGGTGATGGCGATAGGTCTGTAGTTAGCCGGATCCGAGCTATCACCTTTTTTAGGGATCGGATGGACAAAGGCACACTTCCACGAGACCGGGACTACGCCTTTGAGATAGGAGTGCCGAAATAAACGCGTTAGCACTGGAGTCAACTCAGGGGCACACGTTCGTAGCACCAATGGGGAAATACCATCCGGCCCGCTCGACTTATGAACATCCAAGGAAAGTAGAGAACGACGAATGGTTTTTTGCCGGAAAATTATTTCCGGCAATGAACTCGGACACCGCTGGATGGTAGGCGGTGTTTTCCCTTGGTCGTTCAAAGTCGAGTTTGAGGCAAAAAGAGTGCCCAAGAGATCGGCTTTCTCTTTTGCCCTATGGGCCAGAGAATCATTCCCCGTGTGCAATGGCGGTAGGGACGGCTGGCAAAAGTTACCCAGGGTGGCTTTAGAAAGCGCCCAGAACTTGCGCGTGCCCGGTGGGTACCTTGCCAACTGATCCCCAATTTTGACGACATGCTTGAACTTTGCTCTAGCGATTTGCCGTTTGAAGAATCTGGAGGCACGATTATATTTCCTCTTCAGAACTCTAGAGTTCGGATCCCTTGTGACTATCGCTTTAGCCCAAGCCTGGTACGCCTGCCGTTTGCCGGCTGCTGCAGCCCTGACAGACGCATCAAACCAAGGCCGTGATCTGCCACCAAGTGGTACCACAGAGCTTGGAACGAATAGTTCCATGCCCTGTAGTATCACATCAGCTACAGCCGCAGCGCAGTCACTGGGATCATTGGAAGGGAAGCAAATCGGCCCCCATGGGTAGGATGCAAAAAAAGACCGCATTCCATCCCAATCTGCTGACTTGTAGTGCCAAACGCCACGGGTCGCAGGTGTTGTGCGAGCCGGACGTTGAAGTGGCACTACACTCCGTACCAGGCAATGATCGGAGGACCCAAGGGGGGCCTCAACAATAACCTGGTACTTTTCGGGATGTGTAGTCAGCAGAAGATCCAACAAAGAGGGCATGTGGCTGTCCACGTCTGGTAGACGGGTGTGCGTCTGAACCAACTGGGACAAACCATTTGCCAGAGCAAAGTTAAACACAGATCTCCCTGCGTAGTCAGTGGAACGCGACCCTAGCCACTCGGCATTGTGCGCGTTGAAGTCCCCGAGGACTATGACTTCAGCTGAGGGAGTCTGTGAAAGCAGTTCGTCAATCTTCGCCTGAACATGGCCCAAGAGTTGCTCCGTTTCTGCATTACCACTGTGGGACCTGTAGAGGCACGCGTAGACTCTGACATGATCGTCCATGTCCACGCGCAGCCAAAGTAAAGACAGATCCCGACCTTCAAAAATCTGGAGGCGACGGTAGCAGATATCCTCCCTCACGAACACAGATACCCCGGCGTGTGGTATAAAGTGATGTTCAAGTTTATACCCGGGGTATGAAAGGTACGCTGTGTCGCTAGGTTGAGATATCTGCGTCTCCGTCAAAAACAACAAGGCCGGCCGCGCCGTCTCAAGGTGGTAGTGGACGGCGTTTAGGTTAGAGTGAAATCCCCGGATGTTGCAAAAATCCACATTTAAAGTGGAGCGGGGTGCCGCTCTGTTTCCTCGTCGTTTGCCCTCTGTAAACACAAAATGCGATACTTTGCCCGCCCCAGATACGACGGGCTGCCCGAGCAAAATCGGAGAGTGGTTTCCCCGATTTTGCTCGGGGAGGGATTCTCCGGCTTCATGAAAGCCGGTACCCTCCTGGGGTATATTTATTTTAGTTATCGCATTCATGTTTTGGCGGAGGAGAGGGGAGGGGGGGGAGTTGGGCTTCCGGAAGCTCTCACTCACCGGACGGAACATAACCAAATAAGTTTGGTTACTTCACGCCGATCTTTTGTGAGAGGGTGGTCCTTCCCCGGACGAGCCAGCCCAATACGAGCTGTAGTCAAATGACTACAGCTAGGCTCTACCACCTATAAAAAATTATATATTATTATTCCACCTAGTTAAATGCTTATTATACTTTAAACCCTTATTTATATAATATTTGCTAATAATTAAAAATACAGCTATGGTTTGTACAAAGTATAAATAACTCATATTCTGTATTTTTACCAGTACCACAATAGTCAGTCAAGGGCAAACATATTTACGTGACATTAAAGATGCCTATTCCCAATAGAACTATTGATACTTGTGTTTATTTTACTCATTGCCCGCTTTGTTTAGTTAATATGATCTTTTATTATCACATATATAAAGGAAAAATATACCAGTTCCATTTTTAAACTTTAAAGGTATATATAAATACATTTATAGTGTTAAACATATTATAGCTTAGAAATTACTATCTCGTTATGTCTTTATTTCCGATTGCATTATAAAAAAACTGTTGTTTAGTTCAAATTAAAACTTTTCCAAAAACACACGTATTTAAATTTCAAATTTATATTTCACACTGTCGAAATCGGATAACTCCATAAGAATATGTAGTTAATTTTATGACATCATGTTTCTAAGTCTCGTGAGCACATGTACCTACACCTGTATTTTATTATTAATATTATTTTCACGACTTTATAAATGTGTTATGATCATGATTCTGAAATATCTCATTTTATATGGAGATAAACTTATAAAACGTAATCTGTAATTGTATTATAAATTATTTATTTAAAAGCAGCGCGCGATTTTCAGTTCAGAGTATATGGCTGTGCCACGAACTCAAATTCTTTTGATTTAAATAACAAGAGATATATAAAGTCAAATAAGCGTTCTTGGGAACTCCCATGGTAAATTTTGTAAAAGATGGTCTTTCCCAAGTCGCACAAGACATGGGTAAAATGCATGATCGGTCAAACCCGCAGAATCATTATCTCGCAGAATTCCCACATTTTAACATTAGTTAAAGACCTATACCTACTTAGATACTATAAATTATTTAAAACTATACAATATCTACCAATGCAAATGATTACAGGTTTATTATTTGTAGGAACGGTTCTGTATTACAAAAAATAGTTTAGAAAAATTATATACTATACAGTCAAAAATAATATAAAAATATAAATACCAGCACTGAGAATACTCCATAATAATGAAGATATGAAGAAACCAATTAATAACATCTTATCAGTGGTCACTACACGTTGGACCAAGTTCTTGTTCTCGACTGATTCAAATCCCAAATGTTTTCTGTTATTAACCACAGTTATCACGTTCTCTCCGCTGACAGATATCAGATATCTATATATGTACTATATTATATTATTAAATTATTACTTAGCTTAAAAATATACTATGGAGTTGCATACTTTGAACCTTGAACTTAATTATAACTGTTATGGTAACAAAAAGGGGAATTCCAGGAAAATGTTATCTAAGCCAAAACATAGGTTACTAACTAGTTAATTTATAACAAACAAAATCATTTATCGATATAGTTAAACAGATTTTAATAAAATTTTAATGTCATTTTACAAAATTACCGGTTATATTAGAAAACTATCGGTTTCGTGCAGTTGCAATTGATGAACGATTTTATTTACTACTAGCTGTGCCTGCGACGTCGTTAGCGTGTTTATTGATCTAAGACCGGTAAAAGATGACAAAATAGTTTTGTTTGTAATAAAATAATTGACATCTTTACTTATAAATTTCCTCTAGTGTGTTGAATTTAAACAAATTAAGAGGCGCAAATTTGAACTCAACTTTACAAAACGCACTTCAAAACTAATTCAAAATTATTTATTTCAAAATTGAAACTATATAGAATTCGTTTTAAAAGTCGAAAAACAAACATACATACATACGGAAGACAGACAAAATTATCAATAATTAAGTTTAAAAATATATTTAAAGTACAGAAATTTAAATTTATATGTATAGGTCATAATCAGAAGAATTATTTAATTAGTTTCACAGATTAATACGTTTAAACACACATACTTTTTCGATTTATAATATTAGTATAGATATATTTACTTACTTATTATTTTTAAAACATATTCTTTTGTCACAAATTAATGGGAGTCAGAACATATTTGCACTTATTATTAGTACTTAAAGAGATGAAAATATAATTAGTGAGCATGGCAAAGGGCAAAACGATAAGAAAAAATTAGTTCGTGGCTGCAATTCAATATGAGAGATAAAGAAGTTTTACGGCTGCTGCCAATATTTATACAGAGATACAGATATTTTAGTAATTTATTACCATATCCACGTGCAAAATAACTCGTACCCAGTATTCCATCCCGATACAGGAAACAGCAGGATAGATGAAAACTTTTCAAAATATAAGACGAAGCTGATGTCGCAATCCTATTTGAAAGCTAACCGTAATTATATTTTTGAAGACTGCAAAATTTACAAGCATTGAAGAAATACACTGATATTCGAGTACATAATTCTACTGTTTAATTTTAAAAAAAAATTGTGACAAAAGTATATTAAGCAAATATAGCATTAAGCCCGCAATTTTGTTCATTTTGTTTTGAATTGTGCAATAAAGAATAAATAAATAAATAAATATATCAGTCTCCTAAGTAGGTACCTACAAAATTTTTAAAGCTATATATACTTATACATTAAAATAAAAGAGTTAACCGATTTTTTAAACAACATTGGTTGTCTTAGACAGAATTCAAGACATTTGTTTCTGTTTATTTATTCGTTTGTTTTATTCAAAAATGATTGAAGTAGTACACCAAATGGTTTTTTTCGGCAATATTGTGTTATTTCTAAGTAATAAAATCATGTATACAACAAATTTTAATAGGTATCTATTTATATAAATTTAAGGTTATAGTTGTTACATGGTTTATTATCTAAAACGTGAATAGAAGAGGAAAGATTTAGGAAATAGATATAGCTAATAATATTAGTCACAAGCTCAACTCTTTCCTAAATATGTCACCAAATATTTTTTTGCCCAACTAATATTATTAACAAAATTGTTAACAAAATGTGAACAACATGTATAGTTCCAACATGATACATATGGTAAGAAAATGTAATAAAATTTGTTACTTTTGTGAGTTTTATTTCCATCGATGTTAATTACCAATTATTTTTTAGTATTTCTGATTTATATTCCGAAAAAATGTGAAATAAACCTTTTAATCAAAAAATTATAAATTTAAAATTGGGTCGGTATATAAATATGTGTGAAATATAAAATTATATATGTAATTTATTATAAATTGTAAATTATATATTGCGAAAGAATAATATAGAAATATTAAATCTTCATAATGCTAAGACCATTATCGCCATTAGAGTACACAATGGTAGAATTATTTAAATTGGCTTAATTTTAAATAAAAGAATATATTTTTTTGTTATTAAATTCAACTTATTTATGTATAGAGTATTTTAATTGTATATATGTGTAGAATATTTTAATTCAAAATAGTTAGACCCTTTGTTGAAGTAATTAAAAATAAATGGGCAACAAGCCTATTTATTTTTAAACGTTAATTGTCAGATAGAAAGCTGATGTCACATGTGTCAAATTGACTTGACAGCTTAAACTTCAAAAGGTATATATACCATTGCAATCGGATGTTTGTTTTGTTGTTTCGCAAATAGATGAATTTCTCGACATGCTTCGAAGTATTATCCGTATCAGTCGGTGCTTAGCACGGAAACAAATCAATAATTCTAAGAACTTTGCACAATGTTCCTTGCTTTTTATTCCAAAAACATGGAGTGCCGCTAATAGCACATTGTTCCGATTGTCTAGTTCCAGTTCAGAAAATACGCAAACTATTAATAACATAGACCAAGCAGTTTTTGAGAAAATTTGCAGTGAAACTCTGGAATCTCTTTTTGAATACTTTGAAGAAATAATAGATCAATCAACCGAGTTAAAAGGCGCAGACATAACCTTCAGTGTAAGTTAGTATAACATTTACTTTTAATATTTTATTAATTCTTTTTATTACGCTTCTTTTTATAACTATTACAATAATTCTTTTTTTTATATAACAAATTAAAGTTGTTTCTCAACTTAGAACATGAAATATAATCTTAATATTGTTACATAACTTAATTTTCAATAATGTTAATTTGTTAATATATATAATAAACAACTGTTGCAATCATTATCCAGTACAATGTACTGTACATTAAGGAATTTTCTTAATTACAGGATGGTGTCCTAACTGTTGCTTTTGGATCAAACTATGGAACATATGTGATTAACAGACAAACTCCAAACAAACAAATTTGGTTAAGCTCCCCGGTATCGGGTCCAAAGCGCTATGATCTTGAATTAAAAAATGGCTGCTATTGGATTTACAAACATGATGGAGTAGCATTACATAGTCTTTTACAAAATGAAATATCAAAATTTGTAAACAATGTTGATTTTAAGAATTGCGCTCATAGTCTAGTGTAATTTATCTTTAATGTAATATAAGTAGGTATCAAATCATACATTTGTTTTATTTTTTTTTTTCAACATGGAGGTGATTGAGGATGGAAATATTATGGACAGAATACCCATTCTGTTACAACGAGACTTAGAGTATTATCAGGTAAAGCATTTACTTTTTAAAGAAATCTCTTGAAATCCTCAACTTTTGAATGTTATTGTATGGCCACTGTTTTGAATGCCTTGGTAGAAATTCACTTACTGTTATTTTTTTCTCAAATTATTCATTTAAGATTTTTAGAAATTAAAAAGGCTTCTTTGATTGGTTTCAGGAGCTTTTATTAAATTCTTTTTATTTGCAAAAATTTATTTTTAACACTTTGAAATTTTGTATAAAATTAAATACTGAAAAATGATTTTGTATATTGAAATCAAGATATGTCATAATGATTTTAATTTGATAAATATCACCAAAAATCACATATTACTATTATACTAAACATTATATAGACAAAATATTTATGTTTCAGAAGAAACAAACAATATTATCAGAAAATGTATGCCGAGGAGTGGTTGGAGGTAAATTAGATTTTCCTAGGAGTGCTTCATTTGCAGCTGTCAAAATAGTTCTTTGGTTGGAGGAAGAATTTGCTATTGCATTTAAGTAAGTAATTTTTTTTTATAAAATAACCTGAAATCAGTTTGTTGATATACATTAGTAAATTACTTTTATTTGTTTTGCAATTATCCCATACAACTAAAAAGACATAGTTTGTGCGCTGTAGCTTTGTACGGGTGATGTCTGAAAACTACATCATAGAGACATTTACATCTCGTCTACCCGTGAACACGATTACTGCAAAGTATTCGAAACGTTGGGTTAAAATAAAAAATGTAACCAAATTATACGCGAGTTTTAATCCGTAAAAATAGTTTTATTTGAAATGTGTACTCGTGAAAATCTAAGAAAATACTAAAATGTATTTTTTCTTAGCAACCTTTTAAGCAATCTTATCCTATATATATTCAGTTGTTCATTAATATAATTATAAATTGTTTAACAATAGACATTGAACTATTTAGGCACAATATCCTTTTTAATTATAAAAAAACATCGACTATGCATCGTAGCAGTACATCCCATCTCTAAATTCGTCTAGGGCGTTATGTTATACGCATAACACTTAGCTTAATTTTTCTTTCTATTATATGTTATTTATAGAATAGAACATTCTGATGGGGCTTAATTTAATTTACTACAGTTATTATATATTACTAATATGGGATAACGAAAATACTAAAATATAATTTGTAAATCGCGGCATCTGTCAAGAGAATACGAAACGTTACTGACAGTTTCACCCGCACCATATATAGCGCACAAGGTATAATAATTCTATAAATAATAAAAGCATTTATTAAACTTTAATTCTATAATTCTATAAAAAAAGTAAACTTTTTTAAGTATTATTAATTGCAACATTTTCCTGATTTCGAAAATTTATTTTTATAAATATTATCTCTTTAAATTGAAGAGGTTGAATTAATGTAGCGTTGCCTCACAATGAAAATTAATGCACATGACGTTTGTATCAATTAATTATTATTATTCTTCAGACACGGCTCTGGTATGTTTGTGACTATTGAAGAAGAGAAGCTAGATGGAGTAGCAAAAACTTCGGATCCAGACAAATTTGCACAATTGGCTACTAAATCAAGTGATTCACTTTTAGGTATTTCTCCATTTTTTTACTAAATATATTTTTTTCATGTAACAATGAATACTCAAATTTATACCTTTTCCCTCCACTCTAAATTATCTTAGAATCGTCAGGATCACAACTTGTTTATTATTTGTCTAGGTCATCAACAGAGTGAAAATACCATATCTTATATTTAAAAAGCAATAAATAATTATAATAAGCCATAACAATTTATTTATAGGTAGAAATACTTCTTAACTTCCCAACTTAATGATAGGTAAAAACAACTGAAATGATAAAAACAACTGTATAAATAAATTTGGTATAAATAAAGAAAAAAAATGTGATATCTCTGTTATTTGTTGGTAATGAAACAAAAGGAAACGATTACTGATGTTTCTTTCCAGAGCACTTACACATGTTGGCCCAGGAGGCTCTGGACCATGCGGACTTGCCGGTGCTTACAGCAGCGCTGGGCGCAGCCGCGCTGCTGAAGAACACTCTGTACTGCTACGTACAGCACGTGGAGGACGAGGGGAATACCGACAGACATAATATATTACTGGTAAATAAAATTATGAAAGCAAGATAACTTTAATGGGAAATTGTAATTTGAAAGCCAATGGGTGAAGCAATTTGGGTTTTGTTTTTTTTTTTTTGAAAGCTAAATTAATATAGTGTTAGAAGATCATCATGTCTTTTCAATTGGATTAGAGCTTTTCCTATCCACATCAGACTGCTGGGCACCTTTATAATTTTATATTATTGGACAATATATATTATGTTACATACTATATTTTCCAATAATATAGTATGTAACATATGTTATGTAATGGTTCCATGAAACTGTTATTTGTATTAGGTCAATAAAAAACCAAATGCAGGACATAGATCTTCTTAATTATGTATCATCCATCATCCATATCAACTATTTTATTAGCAAAGAACGAGAGACATTAAAAATGATGTACTATATATGTACGAAAAGAACTCCTTTAAATTAAAAAAAAATCATTTACTTTTGATATTTTAAACACAGTATTACTGAGTTGGAAATAAAAATAATTTGAATCCTAACAAGCATTAAAATTACGTTTATTTTCAAGTAGAACTTACAAGATTAGAAATTCTATAGGAACAGTAATGGTAGCCTAGATAGTCTTTGATTATTTCAGATAATAACTATTTCCAATGTTAACAATAAAAATCATAAAATCCCCAGGCGTGTTATAAACGTTATGCTACAATGTCTGAAGCGGTGGGGGAAAGAGTGTTGGATTTGCACAATCGAGTTCTATCTCTTTATATATTACAAGATTCAGGGGGAAGGCCGATTGATGATAATACTAATAAGGTTCAGGAAACTGGCACACCTTCTATACAAGGATGGTGGTTGTATATGAACGGTGAGATTGAGGTGCTTCTTTTTTAAATTTATTAATTATATTAATATTAATTATTATTTGGACTGCCTCCAACGTATTAGTCTTGTTATGTTATCTAATCGACTCATTGCTACTCTATTTGATACCAGTTGTCGCAATTATTGCTCACTCTTGTCTTTGTATCAGCTTTCAAAAAGCAGCTGAGCGTTCCTGTATATTCTAAATTAAGTGCAGGCAGTGCTCGTGTTCTTCGATAAATCTGTTGTGGTAGCCCCTCCTAGCTTCGTAAAGGAAAGCAACTTCTCGGTCTCTCAGGTAGATTTGATGAATTCCAGAGTGACAGAATTTAACGAAATTGACTACTTCGCTCTGCACTGTCCTGCCCATGGTCAGACGGCTTGTAGTTTAGTTAAGCGAGTTACAGTAGCTTTTGTTTTCTGAGTAGTTCAACGCGTTCAAGAGTGGGACAACGTCACTTGCGAATGCGAAACATGAACGACCTATGCTTTCGACGTCCTTAAGTTGGATATCTAGTAACAGGTAGCAGGTTCCATAAAATTAGCCCCATTTAATAACCCTGTACATGGCCCTTGTTCCGTTTTGGGGTATTCCATTTCGCTGTAACACACCATCAAGATCTTATTTTTTTTATAAACATAAATTATATGCCTCAAGTTAACGGCACACATCTCTTCGGCCAGTTAAGTATAACCTAATAGTGGGCAATCAGGCGTTATCATTTCTTTCTATATCCAAGGATAAGTGTCGTAATCTTTTTTGTCGTCAACTTTTGCTGGATGTGGCACACGAGGGTATCGAAGACGCGCTCTATCAGCTCTTCCTCTTAACCTTCTTTAGGATTTAGTAGTCTAGGTTGTCTTCATTTTAATAATTGCGAATGGGGATTACAAAATTCACCCTGATCTCCACCGTTTACTGCTTGCGCCCTACGTCTAATCCGATGTTCCTCATTGTCGCTATGGTAGAGGGCTTCAGGATAGAACGTTTCGGTTAGTAGCTTGACCGAATCTTTTGAACACAATGCCACACGGCTACTAACTAGATAGTCCTCTTCTCTGCTGGCATTCCTTTCAATAACCCCATACTTGCTCTGATTAACAAGCACTAGAGTGTTGAGGTTAACTGTCTCTAGGGAATATTAGTCTTAAAACTTCTTCCATAAGACGTCTTTAGCTAAAGCTTGGCTAGGACATTCATCGTTAATGTCCATTTATTCATTTCAGGCAGTAGAAAAGACTTATGGGATACAGTTCCTCCGAAAATGGCTCAAAGAATTTTTGCAGGAATGTTGAACGAAACACTTACTATCCTAACCGTTAGGTATTGTCAAGTAAGTGTATGAAAATGTATATAAATGTAATGAAATGATTTCGATAGTAATTTATAATTAGTAAAGTCAATTTCAGACAAACACAACTGTTATCACCACGCCGTTATTAATAAACGATATACTGAACATATTACTTTGTGTAGCTCAATTATTACCAGGTATATGTAGCAATGGGTCAGATTTGGCCGGTTTGGACACATCCAAGCAGTCTAGGGATGTAAGGGACGTTCATTCCAAGTGTAATGAACTGTTTAAATGTATGGTCTATAGAGGTTCTGAATTGCATTTCTTGCATCAGGTAAAGTTTTAGTTTACTTACATTTTTCGATGTGAACTCCAGAAATTTTAGAATTTTTTTATTTTCAGGTTTTTACTAACATCGAAGAAAGAAGTTTATCAAAGGACACACCATACCCGTGGTTCACTTTTGCCAGTCCAAATCTCTTTGAGGCTTGTGATGATAAAAAAGTAAAAAACTCTCAGGATTTATCTACAAAAACAGCACTTATTTTGGAGTTAAAAGTTTTGTTAGCGCAACCGCAACCTGCATGGTCGTTGGTTGTTAAGGTAATAATGCTATAAATTCTTCAATAATGAAAAAAAAATTCTTAGAATTTAGATCTGATTTGTAATCAATAATAAAAAAACAAAATTGAAGTCTATTAAAATCCGTTAAAAAATAATTATAGACACTAATGATGCGGAACTGTCATCTAATCCGAATGTTATTAATTCATGGGATTCACAATATGTCGGTGGATAATGCTCGATGGCCGGCAGACGGTTTGTGGTACAACTTGGATGGGATGAAGAAATGTGATGGATTTCTGTGTACTGCGGATGGGTTTTGCAGATTCACAGGGGATTGTGATGGTATATTTTATTATTATAACAATTAAATTTATAATTGAATTTATTCTTTGAGATAAATTTCGTCCGTTCCGATTTAAAAAGTATTTTCCAACTTAACTTAAGTTGGAAATAAAAAAAAAATGTTGCGGTAACTGGTTATATTACAAGCTGAGTTACAATATTACTAAGTGACTACTTGTTCGTAAAAATATAATATGTTGTCGTTTCTGAGACAGTAGTCACTATAAAAATATCCGGCTGAATTTGTTGTGTGGTTCTTCTCAGACGTAGACGCAGGGCGCCTTTAGAATCCTCGTAGACGTAACATTTGGACAATGTCCTTATAGGGCTTATTTCAATAAGTATGGTATCAAAGTAGGCCCTCCTAACTCGTAGGCCCTCCTAACTTATAAGTTACACAAGTGATTATTGATATTGATTTTAAGTATAAAAGGTATAAAATAATAAATTTTCGCATACTTAACTCTCAGAGAAGTGCGATGAAGTGCAGTAATAAAGTGGAAGCTTTTTTATAATTGGCAACAAAGCTAAGTGAACTTCTTTAGGCCACACCAGGAAATACTTTCCAAAATAAATTTAGTTTGACCATACAATCACAATGGTAATCAATCATATTTTATACCCAAAAAATTTATATAGGATTCCTGGTTTTATATTTTATATGTTAAGACTAACTATTTCAATTTCAGCTGACGAAGAATATGCCCGTGCTGTTGGTGCTCTAACGTACATTTTAGTAACCATTGGTAGTAAATCTGAACTGAAATCGACTCTGTGTTATGCATTGGAAGTATCGGGGAGAGATTGGGCAGCTTGCTTAGATAAACGACAGGTTTGATTTTCGATATTGGCATCCAACTAGGTATTTTAGAGGTTTCATATTTATTGTTTTTATTTTATTTGACATTAGGTAATCTGTCTGTTAAATTCAGTATTAATTTAAGCGAGTGAGCTAAAAAAAACCTTGCAGTTTATGGCTAACTATTTCATGCGACGACATCCGTTTGGATTACAAAAGAGCTTTCGAAATGCGTTATTTACAAAAGGGAAGAAATTAATATGTACAATGTACATATTTGCTACATTGTTCTAAAACTATCGGTAATATAGATCCGTTTTTTATAGCCGTCCCTTTACGAAACAGCAATCGCTAACTTGTGCTTCTACTAATTGTTTACACTTTGTGTTATAATAAAATATTTAATCATTCAAATTCAAATTCAAAATATCTTTATTCAAATAGGCATTTACACGCACTTTTGAATCGTCAATTATTACATTATAAAAATGTCAGTATAGTCAGTCCGTCCTTAAGCTACCACCAGCTCGGAATGCTGTTCTGTTGAGAAGAGCTGGCCAGAAACTCAACAGTTGCTCTTTTTAAAATATGTGAACAATGTTTGATGTACAGATTAGAATATCCTGCAAATGAGTCAACAACCAAAGCTCCACAACCTAACCTTTTACTTGATCGAAATACGATCAACTATTTCGTTCATTCTACAACATTCTAACTTATAGGCTATCAGATACACCAATATTTGTGTCAAATACGATTGGTTTTTAAACAGTTAAATAAAATAATTTAGCTTTATAATATTGTGGTGTAAGGTGTGGTGTGACCTCCGCCCCCCCTGGCTGGGCGGCGTGCTGGCGGCCGCTGGGACCAGCCTGCAGTTCATACCTCCCATACTTGTTAACGCGGTGCAGTCTGGGGCTTCCATGTATCAGGTTGTGATGAACTTACTTATTACTACAATATAATTACAATATATATATACAATACAATTCACAAAATATATAGATCTTCAACATGTTTCAAAACTAAACTTAATTTTTTAAATATATGATGTTTCGACTATTTAGGTTTTATATTATTAACATTTAACAAACAAAAAAGTTCACGGGTAGATCTTAATCTGAAAAATTATATACTTAATTCATGGAAAGACACTTGTGTAAAAAGAAAGCTTATATTTTTAATTATTATTTTGATTTCTATTTATAGGAAAATTCATGCATTAGTCTGGATGACTTCACCGACCTAAAATATAAAATGTATTTTTACAGACGATTTCGTTATGTCTTACTTGTATATCGAGAACGCTAGGCTGCATCCCGGTTAGCTTTAAAAATGCAGCCAACGTTCTGGAAGGAGCTCTACCATCACACGTGAATCCTGTGGGGGGATCTTTATTATTACAAATGTTAATTATTATCACTTATGAGGAAATACTTAAATGGGCAAAAACAGAAGCATTTAAAGAAATTAATGGTATGTTGTAGGTCCAGTGTTTTTATTATCATGCCTTTTATATATGGCTAGCTACTGCCCGCGACTTCGTCCGCTTGCTCCTCATTTTTTTTGTGTGTAGTTAAATCTTTATTAATTATGTATATATTACTCCTGCGGCCTTCATCTCCTAGTCCCCACTAGTATCGCACGGCAGAAACATCACAAACGCAATAATTTTAACGGCTTATAGTTTTTATTTTGCATTGTCTTCTGACCAAGTCCCTCAAAGCTGTACAAAGTAAAAAAAAACTGTACGTGAAATCTGAATTCAATCCTAATAAAGTTCACTTTACTATTAACACAAACCCTTTTTTTGGCTATCATATTAATCTAAGATGTATAAATAGCAGTGTTTATTGTAAAGCTAACAGTAATTTTGCTATAATATTTTCCTTTATTTCTAACAGTTCAGACATATTATGGTATTTTTAGAGTCCAAATCTATATATTAATAAATAATATAAATTGTAGATATAAATGATTATTTTTCAGTGTCTAACGGTGACGCCCATAATATGAATATGAAACCGAAACCTAAGCCGAGACACGTGAGAATACACACCTCAAGTACATATACATCTATTACATAACATTTGACAAATATCAATTAAGAACACATCAAAAATTTTATCATTTTTATTGTAACCGACCAGTATGTTACTGTATAATTTAAATATTAATGAAACATTATAATTGATTTTATTTCTTTTAGCGACTTCATCCGTCTCATTCGACGGTAGCAATAGTTCTGTCTCATCCATAGCACTCGCCATCGCTGAAGCATTATGCTCTATAGACGATGATCATAAACATACTACTGAAATCGAAGAGTTAATTTTACAAAGCCAGATAAAATTTACCATATCTGATAACTTTGGACTGAGCGATTTTCCAGACTTTGCCGAATTTTTGGAAGAGGTTATAGTATTATTAATTTGTTTTATATACCTTCTATTACTTTATGAGTATAATTTTATTTTTTATTTATTATTAATATATATTTTTGTTTTTATTTAATTTTAGGTTTTAGATAATAATAATTTCAATAATATTAATTTTATTTTTAATTATTTTTACAGCTGCCGTCTTATATTGTGTAACAATTAGCACGCAGTTTTTTATATTGTTACATAATATTGTTCATATTCTTGAGAATCAAAGCAAAGTTCAGACTTTCACTCCGATGATCATGAAGTTATTTATGTGTAATTAATATATATTTATATTTTTAAACAATATTTCAGGGCAATGCTCCAGCTTCCAATGCTGAGAGGGAGGGCGATGCCACGGTCTTAACTAGCCAATTACTCATGACTTCGGCGGGAAGGGATAGTTTGAGAGTAAGTTATAAAAAAATATTTCATATGCACAACATGAAACACGACATTTATCAAATAATTATATCCGATTACTGTCTAATATATAAGCTGTATTTACATGGTTACAATATTAAAACCGGAATACATTATAGATTAAATTAACACTTGTCATGACACACATTTACTTTGTTTTGTATTACATATTACGTATAAGTTCATATGTTTATTAGTTTAATCAGAAGATGGCGTTAGTAAATTCTTAAATCACGGTAGCGAGTTCACTAAAAAATATTACATGTATTAAAATATTATCATTAATAAATTCTTCACACGTTCCGGAAGTTTGGTTTTATTCACTGGATTTCCTGGCTCAGTATACCTTTGGCCAATTACAGAACTTAAAAAACTTTTCTGTAATCCGTTATTATCTAAATTATTCTAAGGGAAAAGGTGCTTCCTTATGTGGAACTTTCGGATGCATGTGTGTTACCATTTTTATTATAGCCACTCAACCAGACGGTTCCATGCGCTGTTCATCGCTTGTTACGAAACAACCTTGCTCTGAAAAGATTTGTATCATAGCAGCCGGCCACCATAGCACCCATGGTTGATCTCTAGCACGTCAATTATTAATCAAAGCTAACCACATCGGTAGGTTGACAGACATACGAGCAGATTCCGGCATTCCATCGTTTTTGGTCACTTTTTTCCGATTGATTTAATTGGTTTTAATAACTTTGAAAATTTTATCTGTTTTTATTATTATTTTATTTGCATCAAACTATTTTTAATTCTGTTCTGTCTATTTACGAAAGTCGTCTGATTAAATTAATAAAATATGTATTTAATAACCGTAATATTGTTTTAAGGTCATTTACGACCATCTACAGTTACACACAGAAAGGATCTACAAAGAGTTGGGTATGCAAGAGCAATGTGACGCTAACATTGTGCTAAGTGAGGCACCTTTGTTGTATGTTATGTTCCATATTGGAAAGAAGCCGTTCGATCAGGTAAAAACGTTATAACTTTTGTAGCAAAATGTATATGTTTATTTTAAGTAACAAAACAATATCGCCCGTTTGTCATCAATGCTGTTATTTTTCTAACTTAAAAAGTATTTTGTGTTAAGATACAAAAATAATATGACATGACATCTAAATACTATATTTTTCGTTTAATTTTTCAGTATCTTCGAAAAGAATGGATTATGCCATGGAGTAAATTAGTAGCGCTCGCTAAAACCTGGTCTGGTATAGATGGCGCTAAAGTGCATATAAACAGACGAATGGATATTCGTAACGTTAAAACATTAGGAAAAAATAATAAACACCTCCTTGAGTTATATAACGTATTTAAATCTCAATCTGAAGGTGGACTTTTGTGATTAAAAATATTGCACCTTTAAAATAAATTACAAAATTATGATTTTTACACTTTACAGACTAACGCTTGTCTAAAAGTTAAATTGGGTTCTTTTATACAAATTAAATGACTGAGTCCTCGCCTCAGGTAGTTAACAAAACATTGTGCAAAAAAAAAAGTAAAAGCTTTCTTAATTAGAAATATATGTGTATATGATTTTTATGATTGCACAACAATACTTAGTGCACCACTTTTTTTTAGTGTCAATACATTTATCTGAATAAAACTTAATTCTAAATAGCCTTTTTATTTTAACAAATTTATTTATATCCAATAATACAGAAAACATAACTAATAATTCTGTGATGAATTGAGCTAAATTAACATGTTCTGTGCGACCATAAAAATGTTTGACAGAAGCTTCTGTTGTTAAGTCCTCGTATTCCGGAGAGCGTAGATCTGCGCTCAAAATTTGACTCCGTCGTCTGCCGGCAGCGTTCTATGTTCTATGTTCTATACAAAAAATGAATTCCTTTAATTGGTATATACGAGTTGTTCAAGCTTTATGTTTTTATTTTATTTTTTGTTTACTTCGATAACCAATTTAGTATAAACACAGACTAATTATATTATATATATATGGTAAGGGATAATCTTTAGCAATTGAATTTTAATCACCAAAATGAATTGAAACTGCACACTTCTTGTGTTTTTAAAACAATGGATGTCAGTCCCATTTAAAATTAAAATGGCGGACAAAAAAAGACGATTCTTATAAAGTTGATATCTGATGTAAGGTTTTCTAATAAATAGAATAATATAGGCAAAATTTTATATTTGAAAATCCAATATTGCGGACGTAACAAAATGGCGTCTGAGATAATTTTTATCATGGGTATCAAATAGAAGATTTTAATGAGCCGAACGATAAGTAAAAGGTTAGATTACAAAATCCAATATGGCTGACGCTAAAAAATGGCGCCTGACATGTTTCTTAACATGGGTATCAAATGAAAGATTTTAATGAGCCGAACACTACAAGTGAAAAGTTTAAATTTAAAATCCAATATGGCTGACGTTACAAAATAGCGGAGGATTTTTGGAACATGGGTATTAAATAAAAGATTTTAATGAGAATTATTCTTAGGCTAGGTGATAACATTTAAAATCCAACATGGCGGACATAACAAAATAATATTTAACGAGATAAGTGCAAAAGTCATAATTAAAAATTTAATTTCATATGGCCATATTTATATGGCGGAAGTAACAACACAACTAACTTAAATTTTGATCTACATATCAAAAATTAATTGAAAAGATTCATCGACCTTAACATGACGTAAATGACGTTATTGAAATCCAATATGGCTGACTCACCAAGATGGCATAAGTTTTTTCATGTTTTAATTAGAAGAACAGAATAGATAATACATTTTTTTTTTTCGAAATTAGACGTTGCGAATTTAACAACATGACGACATAACATGGGTATTAAATGGGAAGAGCAGCACAAGATAATCGAATTACTTGAGCCCAAAATATACAACAGCATACGTCACACAATGATAGACTAGTTGTCGTGGTGCATATTATGTACCTAAATCATAAGTTATTTACTAACTTTAAATCATAATTTATTTATTTATTTATTTATTAGGAAGACAAACAGTTAAATGGAACACATACATAGGAACAATAGAAATATACATAAACCAATAAAGTCTTCACAAATTAATAGAAACACAAAACTATCGCAAGACAACAAAAGATAAAAGTTACTGAAAAAAAAAATTAATAGAAAACAATATATTTACTTTGTAAAAACTAATTAAACAAAAAGAAAGAATAATACAAAACTACGAAACGACATTAAAAATTTGGTTCTTCAATTTACTAAGTTTAACATTAAAAAGGTCAATATTTTGAAATAAATTGTTGTGAACATTGCAAGCACGATACACATCGGCATTACGAGCGTAATTTTAATAGTCTTTGGTACAAATAATAATTTTTATTACGAGTCTGCAATCTAGGACACCTGAAATAAATATTGCTTAGAATTGTTGGAGATTCAATATAATTACGCAATATTTTAAAAAGAAAGATTTCATCTCTTACCATTCGACGGTCTCACAAGGAGTGAAATTTACCTTCTTGATTAGAAACTCCTTGACTAGTTAATCTAAAACATATGTGTTTAAAAAACTTATTTTGTACACTTTCAATTTGAATAATATATTTACTCTAAATTGCATTCCAGACAGTAGAGGCATATTCAAGAAGAGAATGAACATAAGCATTGTAAAGTATAATTAAAACTGATATACTTCGAAAATCCCTGCCTATCCTCAGCACAAAACCAATCATACGAAAGGCCTTATTAACGATATGATCAACATGGACTTTAAATAAAAGTTTATCATCAAGGAGTACTCCCAGATCTCTTACCACGGTAACCTTATTCAATAAAGTATTTTTTAAATTATAGTCATACCTTAGACAATCATGCTTACGCCAAAATGTTATATAATTACACTTACTGATGTTTAATTTAAGACTATGACAAAGACAATGATCACAAAAGTTATTTAAATAATTATGCAAATGTACACAATCATCAAGTATTTCAATCACTTTTAAAATTTTCCTATCATCTGCGTATTAGAAAATTTCAGAATATTTAAAAATACACTTGATGTTATTAATAAATAAGTTAAAAAGTAGAGGACCGAGGTGAGAGCCCTGAGGTACTCCCGAAGTGACAGGAACAAAAAACGAACAATAACCTTTGATTGTCACTGCTTGACTTCTGTCTCGGAGGTAAGAAATCAACCAACGCAGTAGATCGCCATGTATACCAACTTCAACAAATCTGTGAATTAAGATTAAATGTGAAATACTATCGAAACCTTAGGAGAAATCGGTATACACGACGTCAACCTGGTTACCTCTATCCATATTCGACGCTAAATGATGAATAAATTCATTCAAATTTGTCTCTGTACTTCTCTTATCTACAAAACCATGTTGCTGCTCGATAATTATAGGTCTCAAAATCGGAATGATAGAATCATAAATTATCCTCCCAAATAACTTGGCAACGCAATTCAATTTAGAAATAGGTCTATAGTTCTCTACGTTGTGTCTGTTACCAGACTTAAAATTAGGTAGAATAAATGCACGCTTTCAAACACGAGGCATTATACCAGTTGTAAGGGATTTATTAAATAATAAGAAAACTGGAAAAAAAATAGAGTTACTACACATTTTAAGAAAGCAGGGTGTTATAAGATCAGGACGACACCCCTTACTCACATCCAATTTCATTAAATATTTACGAACCATGCTAGGTGATATATCAACACTACCAACGAATGTGCTACAGGCACTTTGATCAATAGTCGCAAAATATAAATCATAAACAAATTTAGAAGTTGAAGGTTGAAGGTTGAAAAAAGGGAATGAAAAACGGACTGAAAAAAAAAACGCGTTGATCTAAATACTGTGCTTCAGCTTATATAATAAAATATTAAAATTGTCAATCTGTAATTCAATAATGATAATTTATTTTCGAGTTATTATGTACAGTAAAGTGCTATAATGTATTGTAATTGTAATTAATGTTCTGAAGATCAGATTTAATTTTTTTTCTTTGTTGTTAAATATAAACATATGTTTATACATGTAAAATCTTTTTACTGCGAGGATGAATAGACTAAGCCATTGCCTGTAATTTGATAAAAAATACTTGCTGTAACATTTTATTTTAGATCCGCCATTAGCGGGAAACGCACTTTTGACAATGAAACATTATAATATAAAGATAAAGGTGAGAGTCTCTGAAAAATAAATCTTTATAAAAAGTATTTGCATTAATAATCATAGACGATAACTAAGTTCAATATTTAATTAAAACTTTTTTTGTTGATTGTTCGTAGATATTTTAAAAATTTATTGCGACATTCACTTATACCCAGTATTCCAACCCAATACAGAAAACAAATGGATGGATGATAGGGGAAGAAAATTTTTTTTAAACTAAAAAGAGGCTGATGTCGCACTCTTATTTGAAAGCTAACCGTAATGAGATTTTAGAAGAATACTAAATACAAGCAACGACGAAATACAGCGATATACGAGTACATACTTCTACAGTTCTGTTTTATATATAGCCAAATCTCTGAGTCACTTCTCCAAAAAACCCCATTGGATATTTAAAATAACTAAAATATGTGATAAAACAATATTATATCAGTCTCCTGCGTAGGTAGGTACCTACAATATTCCTAAAGTACAAAAAATAAAATAGTAACTATATTATTTGAATAACCTCGTTCAGTTAAATCCCCAAAAGACACAGGTTTGCGCGTTTACCACCAAGAAAACCCCATTTGTCGTATCGCCACTCTTCGAGAGCACACCTCTCACCGCCTCGCCAAGTATCAGAATACTGGGACTTGACATTTCGAGCAAATGTCGGTTTCGTGGTCATTTGGAGAGCAAGGCCAAGTTGGCCTCGATGAAATTGGGTGTGATCAATAGAGCGAGGCAGTATTTCAATGGCCAAAGACTTGCGCTCTATAAGGTGCAGGTCCGGCCACATATGGAGTACTGTTCAGTAGTAGTACTGTCATCTCTGGTCCGGATCACCCCAATATCAGCTTCTACCTTTTGATCGCCTACAACGGATTGTCGGGGACCCGGTGCTCTGTGAACGGCTGGACTCTTTGGTATTGTGTAGAGACGTGGCTTCCTCGTTTTGATCTGATGCCTGCTGCCGAATTTCATCACCGCACAGCACGTCACCACCTTCTTTATCATCCTTACCACCTGGATGCATGGCGTTCTTCTACTGTGCGGTTTGCAAGTACCTTTCTTCCACAAAGATGTGGAATGAGCTTTCTTTGGCGTTGTTTCCAGATCAATACGACATGTGTACCTTCAAAAAAGGCGTTTATTTCTACCTCCAAGGCCGACAACGCTCTTGTGAGTCTTCGGATTGCAAGAGATCATGTGTGGCGGTGATCACATTTTATCAGTGACCCGCATGCTCATTTGCCCTCCTTTTCCATGAAAAAAAAACATTTGCTACCTTAGACAAAATGCAAAACATATTTTTTTTTGTATGGTTATCTTTTTGTTTGTTCGCGTATCAATTAATTTTATTCAAAATTAATTTGAGTTGTAGAGAAAATGGTTTCTTTCTGAAATGTGGTCTCATTTCAAAGGAAGGAGCATCATATAAGCAATAAAATTTAATAGGAATATATTTGTTTATATTTAAGGTTATGTGTTGTTACGTGAAATGTGAATAAAAGAGGAAAGATGTAGAAAATAGTTAGACATAGCTTATAATATTAGTCACAAGCTCAACTCTCCTAAATATTTTTCCCAAATTGATATTAACAAAATGTGAACAACTTGTATAGTTCATATATGATATATCGTCTAAGAGAATGTAATAAAATTTGCTACTTTTGTGTGTTTTATTTCCATCAATGTTGATTAACATTTATTTGTTAGCATTTCTGATAAATTTTTCATAATTATTAAGGAAAAAAAAACAACAAAATTTTTGATTTAAGTCTAATTGGCTAGTACCTAGCTACAAGTATTGCGCTATACTTAGTAGGAGACAACAGGGTAATGGGCGATTACTAAGAAAATTTTTAATAAAGACCACATCTGTTAACATTCTTGTAATTTTTTATTAGGAATAAAGAAAAAATCTAAACAATATGTATTAAACATGCTGCAAAGAACTATTTGTAACATTAATAATAAAAAGATCAGTTTTTCCTTTGGTACAATTTCTTTTATTACAGTTTTCTTTGTTTCTCAATCTTTTCCATTTCTTTGTTTCTTCTCCATGCTAGGCTATCATTATCCGCTGAGCAGTTTGAAAAGTAATAACATAAATTTGTTATTTTGCTTTAAAACACAATTTAAATTATTGGAAGTGTTACAAAATAAATTTGGAGATGAGATGACGCTGGAAGTCGGCAGTTTTTATAAGCGTGGAGCTAAAATTATAGATTCATCTCTCACGATTTATAACAAGGCAGTAATGCTTCGTGATGTCAGCTCCGTTTCTCGATGTTCTACGTAAGTGACTGAGTACTTACGATCGCACGAATGTGCGTACGTCCCGGGGTATTCCTCTTAGTAATATTCTTTTTTTTTAAAGTTATAATTGTTAAATAATTTAAATATGTCAACTATACTAGAATAACTTACACAGTAAATTTAATACGAGCTGTAGTGTACTTGTAACATGTAACCAATATCAAATTACCGAAAATTGGAAAGTGGAGCTTTTTAATGTTATTATCTAAAATATTTATTTAGTCATTCAATTATAAATATTTATAAAGTTTCTTTTGAATAATTTTAATTTTTTTATACAATCTAAGTTAGTGCTTGACTACATTCCACCTGATGGAAATTGGAAATGTAGTCATAGGTGGTAGGGCGCATTAACTTGCCAACCTATTCACTCTTCTCTTGAAGACACCCACATTGTATCCGGAGGGAAATATCGACGCAGGCAAGCTGTACCAATCCTTCGCCGTGCGAATCAAGATGGATGAAGCAAAGCGTTTCGTTCGGACAGGTGGAATATCCACAACGTAAGGATGGATACTCGTCTTTCGTTGGGATGTCCGTTGGTGGAAGGTGGATGGGGGAATTACATCATGTAATTCCTGTGCACACTTTCCAAATATATCCTATAGAATACTGAGTGACTGGCGAAGCTCAAAGCTTGGTTAGCTTCAACCAATAATGGTCGCCAATGGGCCTTTTTGCACACCTCTCAATTGAATCCAGAACCGCTAGATGAAACTTTGCGGCAACAGCAAATATGTGATCACAGTAAATATATGTTTAATTAAAATTCTTATCTTTCAAACGTAAGAATCGATTGGTAATTATTATTTAATTTTATATAATAGTACTTTTATATTCCTTATATTTCAAATAAACTTGTTAACAGACATTCTGAGTTTCTTTTGCAGGTCAGTGACGCCAACTAGTATAATGTAACTTTTAAACTTTCGATCTGGTGGGGGTATTCAGTGCTTGTGCTAATTGTATAAATTGATGGCTGCTTTAGTGCATTAGGAGGAGATTTCTTATTTTTCCTATATTTTATAACAAATTATTTAAGGCTAAATCGCGTACAATAATTTATGACCATAATGGTCCCGCATCATAAACTTATCTCTAACTCTATTATTCGACCCATGTTTGGGTTCAAAAGGGTTCAATTAAAACTCCCAAATTGACATGACTTGTTACTATTTATAATAAATCAATATATTTATGAAGGTAGTTCTTGAACAAAGTAATTTTAAATATTTCGGTTAAATAAAAATATATTAAATACTTATTACTATATTATTATTACTGTGGTTTATAAGGTTTAATTATAAATTTTGGAACGTAAAAGCTAGCATTCTGAAGCTGTTATCAATGAAATTTTAGTTTAATAAATCTTCTTGACTATTTTGCATTATTCATTTACAACTAACCACCAGAATATAAATATTAATTAAATTTATTAAACCTATTAATTAAATGTTATTAATACAATAAATATATTATAAATATAAAAAAAAACTAGTTATAGAAACTTCTTTAGAGGTAATCAAATTACACAATGGTTGTAACGCATTCAATTTTTTCTTATGGCCTTACTTGTGTGTGCCCTAATGACTCCTGAATTAATTATTTTAGTACTTTCTATACATAACAATCATTTCATATTTTAAATTAAACGTTCCGTTCTATAAATGTCTTCTTATATTAACGCGAATATAGGAAAATGTTGAGACAGACAAAATAGTAACATCCAGCGGATTTCAAAGATTTTAGTATATCAAGTGGTAAGTTAACATCACATTATCCAATTTACTAAAGCACTAGTCTTTCCAAGTTTATTTTATATATTAATAGACTAAAAAAATTGATATTTCATAATTGAACGCTTTTTTAATAGCCCCAAGCTACTTTCATAATACCGTAGGCTGTTTCCATGTTTCAAAATGATATTTTATTGATTAATCAGGTGTGAGAAAAACTTTTTGAGTTGATACTGAGATTAGGTACTCTATTGGAAAATAACATTTTCGCAAAAGACGAGGCGAATGGCAATTTGCCTTCGCGAAGTCAGTGAACTGGTTTATTGTGTTGATAAGCCGTTCTATTGTCAAAACAAATTTACGGTTTTTGTTTATCTTTAGAAATTTTTGATATTACATCAGTTATTTTATTTTGCAGTTTTTCTATAGAGTTTTTCCTGTAATCATTTTAACTATGAAAAACATATAGTAATCTAAATACTGAAAATAACTGCTATTCAATAGAAATAGTTCTCGGCTCAATAATACCCAAGTCAATATATTTTTCTTAAGTTTTTCTAATTATCGAAATAAAACTGTTTGTAAAAGATAAAAAGATATCTATAATATCTATCTATGCTCCATATGTACATATACGGATTTGAAAAATGATATTGGGAGCAATAATCACTATGGTGTATTTTAAGAAAACCTTGCATCGATAGCTGAGAACAGAATGGCTTTGTGCCATTCCTATTTCCCACCTTTCTGTTCTCAAAAATAGTACGTGCTAGCAATGTAAACAAATAAAAAAGTTTCATTAGAGTTGGAAACCCCAAAATCTAAACTGTATAAATGTGCGAAAGTTGCACATAACACTCATTACCTACAACTACAAAAAAGAATAAGTACGCGCGTAAGGTATTAACTAAGAAGGATGATGATATATAAGTATGATAACATTTGGAAATATGTCTTTGACAAGAAAATATAAGTTTAATAATTCCCGAGTGATAGAGACGACTAGATGACTTTTGTATTTATACAATAGCAGTAAAAGCGATTTTCGATTTCAATTCATACTCAAAATATATTCACTATTCTAATATATATTATCTTTTGTAAGCCGCTCTTTGAGAGAACTTGGTTAGAAAACAAAATGGGTGACCTTAAGAAACGCACAAAGTGTCAGTAGGCGGTTATCAAATAATATTATAGTTTAAGTAGTGATCTCATAAAAGCATAAAAAGTTTAATCAAACCGTTTAAGTTTTATGCATAAAAAAATCGAATGAAGAATTTTGTACGGATCATTACCTAATTAGAAATAGTTTTAAATAATTTTTATCAATGAACAAATAGTAAAGGCTTTCCAGAGACGTACAGGGCTATGTAGCCGTTCGTCCATGTAGACTTTTGAAAAGGTACCCAGTCCAACTTCAATTGTCTGAACTATGACGTCTATAATTTGATACTGAGTTCCATGTGACCTGTAATCAAAAGTACAATAGTGATCTCTCAATGGACAGAATCTATTTGACAAATGTGGTCATTGCCAGCGATCTTCATTTCGTAGGATATATGACTCAAATTAGGAACATTTGAAGCTTTTGATTTTACTTGAAATACTTACTTTAAAATTCATTCAAGTAAATTCTTAAAATAATTATTACTTTCAAAATTATAACTTTCTACATTTTTAGGAATGTTAATCTTTTTCTTATTTCATTTATGAGTACGTTACTATCTGAGCCAGCCTATGACCACGACCAGCGGAAACGTGGTCAAATAAAAAACGTAAGGTTATTAAAAAGTATGTTATACCTTTTTCCTAGTATCATTAGTATTGCTGTAGATGAAATAATAATATAATTCTTACGTTTTTGCATTTTTTTAATGTTGCATACATACTCTTTAAACATTGACTTTTTAAGCGAGCGCCAAGAGTTTGACCAATGCAGATTGAAAGTTTTCTTGTAGGAATAAAAAACAAGTAACATGAATCTTTTTTGTAAAATTATCAACTTTTTGTTTTTTTATACTATCAACATATTTCAATAATTTAAACGTTCCAAAGTCAATAATCATACAAAATACACGATAAATAAACAATTTTGACCAATATTTTCATTATCAATAATCTAGATAATAATGCGGTTCTCTCACATGGCAACATATTTACCACTGTATTATATAATGCATGCAAGTAATTGGCAATTCAGGCGAATCAGTGCCCGATAGCGTGTAAAATAATACACGAATTATTGAACAATCTCATAAGAACTAACGGTAGACATGTAATGACTATACTGTAGGTATTGCATATTATCTTAACAAAATTTATAAATCATGCTTCTTCTAATTGTATATAACATTATTAATTTCTTTGGAATTAATATTATTAAACGTGGAAAAGTTAGAATAAACCACTATAGATTAAAAAAGATTAACTATATTTTCTATCCCTATTTTTCTTCTGAGTAATTAATTGCAAGCACTATATTTTATTTTGCAATTGAAGAGACTTTAGCCATCTAATTGAGCATCTTATTACAATTTACAGTTCAGTCATTATAAATAAGTAATATTATTATTTTTTTCTTGTAAAAAAGAAGGAGCCGTCAGCATTAAAACTCATATAATACAAAAATTGCTAAACGTGAAAAAAGTCAACACTAAATATATATCGTTTAAGGAAAAATTTAAATTTAAGTTTGAAAAGTTAACTAAATATAACATTATTTATATTTATCACGCTGTACTCACGTTCAGTTTATCGGAGTTTGGCCGACTAGTTTCGAACTTATTCGAGCCCTTTTTCATAAACTCGCAGCCTGGCGGAACCGCAGCTTGAATTGCGTGTAGCAACTCTTTGTGCGAGCCGCCACACTACGGGAGGAGGTGTAACGGTTCTACTAAAATATATGTTAAATACCCGTGCGAAGCTGGGGCAGGTTGATAGTGATAATATACTTTTGGAAATTATAATTATCAAATAAATTTTTTTCCTTTATCATATTTAGGAATTTGGGTATAATATGTTACTTTGAATTTCTGAATGTGGTCATCAACTTTTGATACTGACTGTACATTTATCATGATCTATCAATAATTTCTAATAAGAAACTCAAGATATGTATCTTAATCCTAATAGTGAAATTACAAACAATATGATATTTTTTAACACATGCAAATTATATAAGTATATATAATTTCGTAGATATTGTTTTGTTACCAGTTAGTAATATTTTTACTAAATTGGCCAGACGTATTTGGTGTCAGCCTTATAAGACGGGAAGAAATGGAGCATGAATACTAGACGTGTTTACTTTCCTCTAAAGATATATGCCAGCTCTTTACTGGACAACTTTTTGTTTAACTTCTCTAACCCATTACAGTTTAAGGCATCCATGTCTGAAGTTCACGTTTAGCTTTGTAAAGTCCATTTGTAATTAGTGACTTATATCTTTTAAGAGCTATTAATTTATCACTCATTAGAGTTAGATAAACATAATATTATTCCCACGGCTTTTAATAATAAACCAATAGCTTAGCTTAATTATGATAAGTTTGGATAGTTTGAATTATCATAAACGTCTGACAAATAAAAAGACAAAGATGTAACATTTGTAATTATTTATGTTTTATCATTCACTATTATATATAATAATAATAATAATAATAGTCATAGCATATTTCGCTTTCAACTTTCCTTTACTTTTTTGTTTTCTTATATATAATTTTCTAAAAAAAATCATTATGACCGACTTGTTATTTTAACTGTATTATTTGATATAATTAACTAATATTAGTCAGATCACATTATGTTTTAATAACTAAAGTACTATTAATGTTATTTTGTAAAATATTTTTTACAAAGACAATTTAAGAACGTGAGCAAAATACATCATCCCAAATTTATTATTGACAACAACTGTAATGATTTCATTAATTTCATGCTTTTAAAGCATAAAATATAATACAAGCATTATATTTTAAATATAAAAAAGGATAGACCACAAAATAATAGCCATATAGTATTTATATATTTGCATATTTGCAATTTGTCCTATTTGCTGCGGTATTTCCCGTAATGCTGTTTACAAATATAGATGTAGATTTCACATAGATATGAAAGTTAATTTTAGAAACCTAATTTCTAAACTGGTGCTTTGATTATGGTTAGATAAAATAATATCAACAGACATTACATAAGTATTGGATTACGTTGAGGATATTAATGATGTAAACGAAAACAAAAGCTATATTATTAAAATATGAAATGTTTCATTGTAAATAAGAAAGATCTAAAATATTTATAAAATACATTATATTGCTACCGATATGTACTTAACAAATACACGTTCCATGATCTTGATATGGTTATAACATTGTGTTATGTTTGATATCGAAATTGCACCTGCAGATATATCGGGTCATAATATTACTATAATAACAACGTCCACTTAGATTACATAATAACTTTATTCGGATGATGTTTAAGTCAGCGTATATTTTACGAACCCCCTTATGGGTGATACTTTTAAATGAGACTGAATTTTATGTTTTTGGATATATTCACCATTACCTAGAAAACACTTATTTATATTTTTTTACCATCGAATACTGTATTACGTCTTTGATGCAACATGATGTTTTATATCTATTTATAAAATCTCGGTCTCGGGAAGAGACAAGTGTCTGTCATTTAATTTTTCATCAGTCAGTCAGTTAATTTAACATCTCTTCAATGATTTTTAGTTTCTAACCATATACTTCAGGATGCCCAGTACACACGAACAATTTAAAAGCATAGCAACGACCATTCGTAACAATGTTAATACGTCACTTGGTTACAGCGCTTCCGTTCGGCAATGTACCGTTAGTAACAAAGTAATTGCCGGCACCCGCAGCTGGCAAGGCTCCAGCGCTCAATTTAATACATAATGAATATCGATTTCATTCACTTTAAATAATCACTGGTAGCGCTCTTTTGTCGTGTAATATTTTAATTTCATTTTAATTATTTGTAAATTTATTAAGAGACTATGTATTATTTTAATATATCTCTTCACATTTTTGTTTTTACAGTGTCTTCATACATGTATAGTAATTATAGGTAAAATATAAATAAGCTTAACATAGCAAAAGATATTTGTAGAGGATTTAAAATATTGTTTCGGTTGTTGCAAGTAATATAGGTTATTTACTAATATACGGCAAAGTTAGAATCATTAGATAAGATTTTTTTTAAAGAAGCCTAACAAACAAGTCCCCATAAGATCATTATATATAGAATTCTACATTCCACGGGGCACAGTAACAAAATTTTTCAGAGAGACGCACTTGTTTACCAGAAGTCCAGTGTTGCCCGTGTCGGTTAATCTTTCATTATATATCTATTCCAACGTTGAAATATAAAGTAAATGCTATTTTAAATAAAGATGAAGATATCATTACAAAGTATAGATAAATAATAGTAAAATTTTGTATCAACTCATCTATTAAAATAAAAATTTGAAATATTTTTTTATTAAAAATCTGGTCATTTAAAAAAAAAAAACATAAATAACTTTAGGGGAAACGTGGTTTGATATATGAGTGACCCTGTGGTATGGAAGATAGTGATAGTGATTGATTTTAATTGAATTAAGATTTTAAGATTTATTAACCCAAAGTCCAGCACAGTTATAAAAAAATTACTTATTTTTAGAAATGCTGAAATACAAAAAAAAAAAAACAGGAAAAGTAATAAAAAGTAATCAAAATATGAGTAAAATGTAATTCATATAAAATTCATTTAAAATTAAAATTCATATAAAATTAAAATTAATTTAAAAAAAAAGACTTATATTATATAAAATGAGATGTCGAAGATTTTTTTTTTGTTAAATGAAAACGTCAGGTTAATTACCCGTCCGGAATCAAAGTTGCCAATCAAATCACAATTGATTATTGGTACAGGTAAGTCACTTTCGAGCCGTTTTTGAATATTTTTTATTTAAATTTTAATTTCATTTAGTTTGAAAAAATAGTCATTAATTCTTAATTTATTTTTGTATATAAGGACATTAGCTTAGGAAAATTTAGTAGCATAAATGTAGAGGAATGGAAATAATATTTATCTGCATGCTATAAAAGAGGAAAAATTCAAGACACGGATGAGGCTTTAGATATAATATTAGAAAAAAATATAGTTAATAGAAATGATTCGTCGGATGAGTTAGAATGAGGATGAGTGCGAAAAACATTTCGCACAATTATTCACTTTATAAGGGTATTATTCACTTTTTAAATATTGTTTAATTGATGTACCTGACCTTAAAAATTACAAAAAAATATGTAACTGACAATTAAAATTACAAAAAAAATTGTGCTGACTGTATACAATGACAAATACAAAAACATCAAAAAAAGCGATTTAGCTGTATTGTTATTCATTGGAACATTAGAAAAAGGTATGAAAAGTATCGGCTAATCTCTGATTGACATTTGACATTTGACAAGCCTAGCTACAATAGTTGGATAAGGGGACAGTCATTTTGAGAGGCAGGGCATTCTATGTAAGGCATATTGTGATTAAACGCTTCTCTGAGATCACCGAATTCTAATCACAACTTATTATTGTAGTACTATACAACTCGTAAATTTCAAATATGAAGTTTATGTTTTATTAAAAATGAATGTATGTTTTTAGAATCCACAACGGACGCTGTAAGTTGTTACAACTCTTCGTTGCTCCGTAGCGGAAACTACCCCTTCTTTGGTCCTACTTAAATTTTGTAACTTTGTATGTTTGCCAACGTTTTGGCAGAAAATCTTCTATTAATAGTATTCGAAAATTAACAAAGAATACATTTACTTTACACACAATTTCATAAAGGACAGCAATACATATTAATAATACATTTGAAATATAATCAAATGTTGGAATAATAGAATTGGAAGGCTTTTTAAATGAAATCAAAAAACTTTATTTGCATATTAAAATACTCTATTTGCATACTTTAATTTTAAAAATAAGAAACAGAAATAACATACAAAGTATATATATAAAGTAAAGAACATTAGCAAGAGTGTTATTCAAAATGGCAAACCACTTAGCTTTTGCTGGAGTATAATATGACTCCAGCAATAGGTAACAGTTGCCACCGATCTGTAAAGGAACAAGCTTCAATGAAAAATTATCATCATCAAAGATGTGGAATGAACTTCCTTTGGCGTCGATTCCAGATCGATACGACATGGGTACCTTTAAAAAAAAGCGTGTAACCAAGGCTGGCAACGCTTTTGTGAGTTCGTGGGTGGCGGTGATCATATTTTACCTGTGTGACCTGTGACCTGCAATAAATAGTAGAAGTCATCCAAAAGTAATGATAATGACAATAAAATATGGTTATATTGATTACAAAATGAAGTTATTATTCTACATAATCTCTAAAAAGTAACTACATTTATTTTATCTTTTTTCTAATTAAGTAATTTGAATCCCGCTTGTTGAATGGCAGCCATCGCAAGTGCAGCTTTGTGAGCGGGTGCGTTGTCTTATTGAAACTCCAGCTCACAGTCGTAGAAACTAGCTTATTGATCTGAACCGAATATTAAACATAGAAAAACTTATAATGTCTCTATATTGAGCATATTTTTAAGAAGTAGTAACGTATTCTTTTCCTAAATGTGAAAAGTGAGACATTATTCGGCAATAGAAGCTGTTTCCACTATTTTCATGTCGATAAAAATACCTAAATAGCAAATGCATTTTTTATTACCAAAATGAAAGCAGATTTCATATCCAAAAACAATTGCATAAGCATTGCACTTCTACTAAGCGAACGTACTTCGGTATAAAAAACCTTTTTATACATTATATAACGCGCGTGATTTTATAAAATTGATTAGTTTAAATAGTTAATTGTATAAGTTTATGCCGGGTGTAATCCCTTGCATTAGAATCATTGAACACAATTCTTCAGTAATATTAAATTTAGTCTTTACTACGTAGAAATATAGCCAGTTGAGCTAATATCGCAACTCTTATCAAGTTCCAAAGAACAGTATTCCATTTTTGCACGAAGCGTTGTTGCTGTTCTCAGACAGGTCTTCAATTCTCCTCGCAATGGTGAATCTTAAAGAACTAATGTTTGAAATAATATTTGTTTTATTAGGAAATACTGTTTTACACACATTTGATTAAATAGATTGATTTAAAAATAGCCTGTTGTTTTTCCAGGTTTTTCTCTATTTGACTAAACTTATAACCGAAGTTGTCCTGTTATATTTTGTGTTAATGTGTTGTTTAATGTTTTGTATCATAATGCCTTTTTATGTTATATTCTTTTAATGTCGACATAGTCTCTGAGCATATTAAGCCTACAGCTGTATGTTTATCTTTAAAGAAAATGGAAAAATAATCAAATTTCTACTTTCCTTGAAAGTGTATATGCTCATCCGTAATCTATTATTAATATATTTGTTCCTATTGTTGTGTTCTTAAAATACCAAAATGAATTTGCAATTCAACATTAGGTACTTAGAAAAAGAAATATTAACTTTGTTACGATGCAAAGTAATGTTTTCAATTTAAAATATATCCTTAACATGGACAAAAAGGATCGACTTTTGTTTCAAATATCAACACAAAGATTTTCAATTTCAAGTCGTAATGAAACGGTGTTCAGTGTTTGTACACTCTGTATAAGAGTTGTTTCAAATATCAAAACAAAGAAAAGTATTGATACAACGAAATGCACATTTTTTTATGAAATGAGAATATAATTAAATTGATATTTTGAAGTAATATTGTTAATATTAAAAATATAACAAATAAAAAGTACCAAAATATTTATTTTGAAATTTTTACAGAGTTGAATAATTATTTTAGGATATAAAATAGAGATATAGTTTCTACTTTAACCAATGCAGCAAACATTTTAGTTTTACAAATCTACAAAATTGGACATATATTTATATTATATTATATAATATGATTTATTTAAATAATAATATTTTGTAAAAATAATAACTTCAGCTTTTTCTATTTTAAAGTTAAATATTAACCATTTCGCTATAGTTCCTATAGGGGCTGGATCGATCGTGGTACTACTGCTTTCTTACAAAACAAGCGTATAGTAATAAATAATTAGCTATCATAATAACTTTTGATAGAGGAATGATAAAACTGAACTATCAAAATCACTTCTTTAATAGAATTTGGGGATACTAATATTTTTAATACGACTTACGTGTGTAAATGCTAAAATATAAAAATAATGTAAATTGTAAATAAAACACTTATCTTATAGTTATTATATTTCCCTATATATATAGGGAAATTTAATATATAGGAAATTTATAATATATTATGCTAAGTATTATATTATATATTTTATTTGAATTTTCCTAAAGATAACAATAAAAGTGGAAATAGCCTTGTTATTAATTTTAATATCACTATATTTTATTTTCATAGATATATATTTTTTAAAACACTAAGGCTAGAATAATTCCCTTGTACTGTCTAAGCTCAACTAGACTGACGTGGTAATAGGCCCCAGACTGCTAGAACGTATTAAGTATAATAAAAATAATTTATTTCAACTTCAAATAGTCATACATATCAATAAAGTAGAAGTCTTCTTTTAAGAACAATATAATTATCCCTGGGCCAGACGACTCCGATCTTCCATAACAATATAATTATAGTAAAATTAATTAATTCTTAAATTAAATATTACAGTGTTTGTGTGTGTGTGTGAGTGTGTGTGAATGTAAAATTAAGTTATAAAACTCAGAAACATCTCAACTTCCTTATAGTTCAATGTAAGCAACCATTCTGTTAGTGTTGTTTTTACAAACCTAAGAGTTTATACTATTGATTTGCATCTTCCTATTAATAATATTAATATCTTCTTATTCAAAGAGTACAAAATTTCTGTGCGAGGTACTGTTTTTCCATTCCACTACGATCACACGTTACAATATTGGTAAATAAGGCACGGTGTCATTAAATATAAAATGGCGCCTTATTTATACTGCAAGTCAAGGGTAAAAAAGGGTGGGCGATGATTGTTCCACACGTTACGAAATCAGGGTAAGTTTGTCTTCATTAAACACATCCGCTTTCCACGATGGCTTTAAATATTCTGCAACTAGTTGCTGGAACAACCTTCCGCCACCCTTGCGTAAACTTAAAAATATTTACAACTTTTGTCACTTTTATATTTTATCATTATATAATACTTTATTATTACTATAATACGATGCTGCAGCACATTACTTGAACACCAGTAAAAGGTTTTGCATAATAATTTTAATTTGAATCTGATTAGTTTTGATTGCTGCATGTTGTAGTAATTATAAATCAAATGAAATAGAATTGTAATATAAATAGTATTTCAAACGATTTTCTATGCAAATTATAGTCTGGCAACAAACAATATTATTATTATTATTATTTGTATTACAGAAAATTAATTTACATTACTTTTAACCCAACTTTTCTAAGGATATTTGCAATTATGAGAAAACTTATTTATTATTTCTGTAAAAATTTTGTTATAAATTATTTATTTTTCATTAATTTGTTAAAATATATATTGCTTTATGATATTTTTTCCATAAATACTTCCCATTGTATTTTCGCTGAACATGTATGTCTTTATCTCTCATATTCAAATTAAATTCAAATTCAAAATATCTTTATTCAAATAGGCATTTACACGCACTTTTGAATCGTCAATTATTACATTATAAAAATGTCAGTAGTCAGTCCGTCCTTAAGCTACCACCAGCTCGAAATGCTGTTCTGTTGAGAAGAGCTGGCCAGAAACTCAACAGTTGCTCTTTTTAAAATATGTGAACAATGTTTGATGTACAGATTAGAATATCCTGCAAATGATTCAACAACCAAAGCTCCACAACCTAACCTTTTACTTGATCGAAATACGATCAACTAAGAATTCTTGTATGCTATAATAAGCTTTATTTAACAGTATACTTTTAATTTTAGATTTAAAAGCAAGTAAAGGAAGGTCTAAGATATCTTGTGGAAGCTTATTATATATGCGAACACTCATGCCCATGAAGGATTTTTTAACTTTTTGCAGACGAAATATCTGCGTTGAAAGTTTATTTTTATTTCTAGTATTTATAGCGTATCTGTCACTGTTTTTTACATATCTATCCAAATTGTGACGTACAAATAAAATGTTCTTAAATATGTATTGAGAAACGACCGTAAGAATACCAATTTCTTTAAAGACATCTCTCAGGGAATCTCTAGCTTTTAAGTTATAAATAGCCCGCACAGCTCTTTTTTGTAAAATAAATAGAGAATTAACTTCAGCAGCACTGCCCCATAACAAAATACCATAATAAAATATTTTGTAATTTAATCATGTTTATAAATTTTTATTGAATATTTATAAAATTAAAGATCACGATTTTTTACAACTATAATGTTTATACCTGACTGTAATAAAAAACCTCATTCCCCTTAGTTTTATATTTTATGAGTAATACAATATTTTTAATGAACCTTGTTAAAATCCTAGTATAATCGTATTGTTTTTTTTTATATATTATAATTCTAAAGCGTCGCGACGTACTCGATAAATGGCAGCATGGCAGAGAATACCAGTATTAAGAATATTGTTTTCAACAATATGCTGAGTGGCCACCCAATTTACTTTTACTTTTTATTGTAGGTAACATTGTTTATGTGTTGTCTTATCTTTACACCATACCTATTCCAAACAATATATTTTTATTTGATTTGATTAATATATGTTCATACAATATATTAATACATATACTCTATTATTAATTTTAGTTAATAATTTATGAAAGATAACAGACATACTTATTTTATTACAAAAAATAATAATCTTTTACAATTGCACCTTAAACAAGCTCAAAAAAAATCCAAGGACTGTTATTGGTATGTCAAATAGAACGAGTCTGTAATAAAGCATACCAATGCCCGCCCCCTGAGATAAATTTATTATATTATATCTCTTATATTTATTTTTTATTTTTCATAATGTTTTTTTATAATTCAAAAGTTTAATTTTAGCTTGACTTAGAAAGTTCCCAATTAACTTCTTACCTTGCCTTGCCTGTAGATACTAGGGACATTACAGGACGTGTGTTAGAGATTCTTTTATAAAGTCGTCACAATACGTCATAATAATACGTCACGTCATATCGTCCTAGTGTTTGCGATAGGGTAATAAGTCTTTACAGTAGTTTAGTGCTGCTAAGAGGTCCATATGGAAGACGGTAAACTGAAGACGAAAATTATTGTTTAAATGTTTGGTGAAGGATTTTCTAGACAGACTTAATTTTTAAGGCACTGTTCGTGTTCAATTTTTCATATTTCATTAATATTGTCTTCGACGGATGGGAAAGACTCATGTTTCAAATCCTTCTTTTCGGATTCAGAAATGAGTAGTTTCCTTACTGTTAGATCCAGGATCGTCTTGTATGACTTTTTATTGTCTGGCTAAATTAGCCTGGGGTCTGAGTAAAAAATCATTCTTGCTTTGTTTTTTAACTGCTATATCGTTACCTATAGATCTATACAATGTTTCCTTTTATAACTGAAGACTCGGGTTATTTTAATTTTTTACGACGGAGTTCCTAACTAAAAAGATTTCTTAAACTCTAAGATTTAAGAGAACGTCACGTCTTTAATAAAAATATATTTCTAAAGTTAAAGCTCTCTTTTCTCTTTAAGATAGACAAAAAACTCTACAAAGGAGTATATAAAATTTTTATAAAATATATACAGCTGTGTATTGAAAAAGTTATAAAATTAATTTTTATTGTAATATGGAAAGTTAGATACCAATATTAATAATTAGTCACACTATTATCTTTTAAGATATTTTTTTATTATTATAACATTTTATTTTGCTGTACTTAATCAAAAATATTGTTTTTACACAAAAATACACTTGACGTGGAATATGAACCTTATTAATGTTTTCTAGGTAAATTAACAAAAATAGATTTTATTTTAATAGTGGTTTATTTTATATTTAAAAAATGGATAACTTAACAAAGATATGAAATATACTTGTAATTAAACATTTTGTTAATTATATTTAAAACCAAAGAAATTTAATTTAAAATTTATGTTAATAAAGTACAGTTTTGTGTGCAGGATCAATTAAAACTTTAAAAACGAGAATACAAATTGGTATAAACAATAGAAAAGTAAAGAAAGGGGCTTAGACTTATCTGTTCTGTTTAATCCTTAAGTATGCTTGGCTCCGAAATATGGTAGTCTATCACTCTTTTTCTTCCATTAATTAAAATGTATCACAAAAGACAATTTCTACATTTAACACACAAATTATTATGCGATTCATCTTATTTCTATGTTTCACATAAATATTTTAGAACATTTATTTATAAGAACTTCCAAATTCAAGAGTGACTTTAAATTTAAAATACTATTCCCCGAGAATTCCTCACGCGGTATTAAAGCAGAAGTTGGGTCTTAGTGTCACAACTTTTATAATGGATTTAAAAATGTATAATGGTAGTTTTATTGAAATGTATAATGGGTTTATTCTACACAGGTAATAATTTCTCGCATTACGTTATTTTAAAAATTAATGAAGGTATCAATTAAAATTCAACATTTAACATAAATTAAGTCTATAATAACATGAAAACTAATAATAAATACAAGGCTACTTCATACTAGTTATACGTCGTTAAAAAGTTAGAAATTTTTATATGTAATATGAAAACGAATATATTTATTTATATTACTTCAGATGTCCGGAGATGATTTTTTTTTAAATTTTGAATTCATCTTATCAATAATTCCTCCTTATCAATGTTTCCTCTTCTTGTGACTTTTAAATCAAATTGAGTTTCTAGTATTTTGCCTTATAAATTATGTCATATCGTTTTTATAATCTTAACTCAAATTTTGATACATTTTTATTTATGTCAAAAAAAAAACAACTTTTTTCGTTTAAACATTATTTTTAATCATTTGACTTTTAAATACAAACGTTATCATTTTAACGCATCTTCAAGAATATATTGCAATTGTTCATTTATTTGGAATGAGTTGAATTTTAGTCAGCAGCAGTACATGCAGCTGGCAGAATTTCAACTCGAAATCTAATTTATACTAAAATCATGTGTAAATACCAAAGCGGTTAGTTTGTATTATAATTTTACAATAAAAACTAATTTAGAATGATTACATTTAAATTAAATTGAATGTGGTTTGTTAAGGAAACTAATATTAAATAAATTAAGGTACATAAATAAGAATTATTAAAGTGCATTAAATATATTTTGCACATTTTTATGTATTTTTTATAGACAAATTACCTGCGAATATACATCCCAATATTGGTTTTACATACGTTTTCATCACTTTTTACGATAATTCTAAAAGTTACAGAACAGCTACGACCTGAATTTATATTTAAAAGACGCGTCATTTTATGATGGATAATGTAATGAAGAATACTAATAGCTTGATTTTTATTTCAATAATAATATAAAAGAGATGATAAGAGTACTGGTTTCCTTTTATTGTTGTGACACTTTCTGCTGAGAGTACGCAAAATCTGTAGCCACGATTTATAAAACAAGACACGATTCATAATTATCAGGCTTGCTTTGACCGACGGTAACAACAAACTTATTAAAATTTTCCGGAATCACTTAAACTTGAAACTACATCTAAAGATGTTAATATAAAACTAAGAACCACTTCAAGAGACTAGTATTAGGAATTACTACACTCCACTAAATTATATCCATATTACGGCCAGGATGAAACAAAAAGATCCAAAAACACACAACAAATACACTGATATATATTTTAAACTTATTACCGCACTGGTTTCTTATGCCTCGGGTTAAAAAATATGTTATATGTAGTATGAAAATATAAAATAGGTTTAATATGATGAAGGACAAAAAAAAATGTAAAATAAAATCAAAAAATTAAAAATTAAGATTTTCATCGATGTTTAAACATATGCATTTACGTAATTAGGTAAGTTGAGTAAAATTCTCCAACCTTATTTGCAACGTGACTAGCTACTGTATTTTGTTATTAGTTAAAGTCACGTTGCTGCCAAGATTCAAAGACTCAAAGTCGGTATAAAAAAGTTATTTAAATAAAATGAAATATAGTTTTTTAAAATACCTGACATATTTTCGGGACTTAAACTAAGTATAGAAAATCAAGTGATACGACTAGAATATATTTTAGTTGAATAAAATATTTTAGATATTAATTTTAAGCAAAATTATGATTATGCTCTTTGAAATTTACGATAAAATTATATAATAATAATTGATAATTCATATTTTTGTAAGATCAATGTTCTTTGTTTCCTTATGGTAGATATTGTTTGCACTACATAAAAAATATTTTAAAATTGATTTAAAAAAATGCAAAATGTTTTTCAAAATTCGACTTCTTTTTGGAGATAATTGCTGTTTTAGGAGTATAATGTAATCATGAACTTAATTTTCTTAGTACTTTTATGGTTTTTATTCAACTATCTCTACAGGTAGGTATTTATCCCCAAAAAAGGCATTGTATAAAAAATTAAATCTTGTAAAATTTGCAATTATTAATGTCGAAATAAATAAATAATAATTAAACATAAAATAAAAAGCTAGCTATATTTGTAAACATTATTCATGTAAAATTAATATCTTTAGAATAAGAAAGCCATTTCAAATAGTGGGGATCTATCCTGCTTTTACCCTATAAAGAAAACTTGAGACTTGAGTATTCATTATTAGTGAAGAAGATGTTTTATATTAATATTATTAACATCTTCAGACTTTCTGACTTTTTAAAAAGATACATTAATTTCAAATACTGTCTTCAAAGAACGCTCACCAGGTTCTACAGAGAGAACTGCAATTATAATGATATTGCATAAAACGATGAATTACGAGTATGTCATTGCTATTTTTGCTAAAAGATTTTTTTGTACCCAAATTTTCATTCTCTATTTAAGTTTTCTCACCTTTCTCGGCCTAAGTATGTAGATAATTACAATTTTAACGAAATCTGTTCAGTGGTTTTATTTAAAAAGTTACCAGACCGAAAAAGTTTCTTTAACATTTTTAATTTAGGTACTGAACTATATAGACATATGTATATATCTATACATATCTATACTTCATATATATATATATTAATAAACATAATAATATAATATGCAAAAGTAGAAACAAATATTGTATAAAAACTGATAACCCATTATCTTCTAAGTTCTTTTTTAAGTGTCCTAAAAGTAGGTAATAAACCATATTTTCAAATTAATTGAATTCAAATTGTATTTACTATCAACTTTTTATTTTATGATTAGATATTTGTGAATACTGTTAATATTTTTCATTTCTACAATAATTATATATTCCATATAATAATAATTGAAGTAATATCATCTTTTGGGAGGGAAAATTGCTTCATAACATAATGCGAGATGGCCCAGTCTGTCTCTCTTCTTCTTCTCTCATTTATAAAAAAAAAATATCACTGTAAAATGTGATGCCTTGAATTTAAAATTTATAGATTTTTAATGAAACAGTAAAAACATGCAATTATTTTTGTCGTTTATGACAAAAAATATCCTTTAGAATGACTAAACGACAATACAAATTGGCTAAGCGTCAAAATGGACGTCCTAGTTACTAGAGTAAAAGCAATCGGTGTAGAAAAAAATAATTAAATCAAACTATACATAAAAGTCGATTTCGTAACATATGGCTTTTATTCCTTTTTTTTTTCTATTAGACGTCAATATGCAAATTTTTTAACCATGGCATCTTCTATACAAAAATTATATACAAAATAACAACTTTAACACTGAATTCGTTCCCTTCAAACTTAGTGGGATGGCAATGTACCGTCAGCAACAAAGTAATTGCTAGACCCCGCAGCTGGCAGGACTCCAGAGCGCAATTTAATACATAATGAATATTGATTTCAAGCACTTTAAATAATTATGAGCACTTTTTTGTGATTTAATTATATATTAATCTCTCCTGTAATACATATTTATATTCTGTATATCGTTATTGGGACAGAGATGTCATCTTTTAGGTTTCTTTTGAAAATGCTAACCCATATTTTTTTTAATTATTTGAAATAGAAATTTCAATCCCAACCTCTTGACATTTACTTATATTGCAAATAATTCTCAAAAATAAAATGTTAGAATATATAACTACCCCACCACATTTGTTCATGAAAACCACCTATTTCATAGTCGTTCCCATATATAATACACTTACACTACAATATACACTACAATATACACTACAATATACTTGTCACAAAGTAAATCAGAATCACAAAAACGTTTGTATATATATCAGCGGTTATAATACGAAAACTTCTGACATTGGGGGACGAATCCATTGAAAATATTTATTTAAATAAATGATTCTAAATAAATAACATAGCTATTCTATTATGTTTATCATATTTTATTTAATCTGTTCATATATTTAACAAAATAAAAGATGAGGATTTTGACCTACGCATTTAGTCCAGGACTACCTTCGACCTTAGCGAGCTTTATACTTAGCAGGGGGCTTAGTTAGTTGATCAGTTAATTAGTTAGTTAGTTAGTTATATTCAATAATTGCTTATTTATGTTTATTTATATGTAGTTTACTATTAATTAAGATTTCATATTGCTTTTGCTTAATATAATATTTTATTGATCGAGCCAAGCCCTGTACGCCAGCATAACTAATGTTTTAGCTTACGCTTGCCCCACTGACATATATCTCGTTTTGTTTTACGATCGGCGTGTGCACAGCGCAACTTAAGGTCGGGCATGATGCATTACATTGGTTATAAAATCTTCGAAACTCGACCGATCATCAGAAGAGAAACAATCCTGCCGACAAGGATATGAAGCAAAAAAGTGCCACATGTCATGAGAAGCTTGACTTGTTTTTCTATACTTGCCTTACAACAAGTGGATTAAAATCTGGTATATATAAAATATGGAATAAGGCAACACAGATCGCATATGATATTTTCTAAGCTTATGTATTAATTAAAGAGCGAATAGCATAATTTACATTTTTGTGCTATGTTTTCTATCAAAAAGACAACTATATTTTGTTATTGCTATTATAATTACCAACTTAATACTTAATAGTTTGTGTGAATTCGTTATCAGATAAAGCATCTAATAGCATATATTCAAATGTACGTCCAGAAACTTAATCCAGTATAAGATTAGGTAACATTGATTAATAAACATGTGACTAGATTTTGCTATGTCTAAATATTTATAAGACTCGATTTTAAGCTGTGGTAATAACATAATACGAAAAATTTTTAACAGTTGCATTATTTATTTTAATAATTAACATGAATATGGCTCCTATTTTGTAATTAGAATTATTACTTTTCTAAACGTTTATTACTTTTCCGAAGGTCTTAAATAAGACTCATACTTTAATTAAAGGAACCAACGCAAAACAAAATTATTGGAACTTCTAATTAATATTTGTTCCACACAGCTGTTTCTACACCTGAAGCTTTTAATTTTGAAAATAAAGATTAATACTTGTATTAAATAGTTTAATACTTTTTACTATTATATATGTGTAGAATTGTAGTTTTGTTTTAATACTACAATGTGAACAAAGACAATCTTTATATATAAAATAATATTCTATTTTTTTATATGATAATTAATGCAACTTGATTTACAATATTATTTTTAATATCACAAAGAAAGGCAAAAACATCAAATTATAAACATCTGCTATCAGAAGGTAAATATATAATTAAATCTCTTCTATATAATCAGGTAAGTAGAATAACTTATCCTTAAACCAAAGCAATAATAAGGTTAAAACTTAGATGCAAAACTAATGTAACCTTCTTCAAAGTCATTGAACAAAATTGTGGATATTGATATGTCAATTTTAACTTCTATTTGGCCTTTTGTATAAAGATGGTGATGCTGTCTTTGAATCGCGTAATCTACTTCCAAAATATTTGTACATAACGAGTTCTGCAGCTGTTTTAAGACTAAGAAACCAATAAGATTTTAAGGCAAAAATAAATTCCAAATACTCAAAAACGCTGTTTCAATATATAATTGTATAAATTTACCACATCCAGGCAAACGCTCGGAACAAAAGTAAATTAACCCCCGTCTTATCAACCATTAACTCATTTGGCCGAAACCCAAAGTCCCAGCTTGCAACGAAATGCTTCTCATAACAAGAAACACAGACTTGGTAAACAGCTTATTTGTGAAAGTTTAACTTACTAACATATATTTTATATTTTTTTATAATTTTCTGAATGTCACATATGTTCATAATCATCATTATAATACGAAATTGGATTTTTTTTATTAAAGTTTCAATCGAAAAAAACAATTTTTTTGTGATTTTTATGGTTTAAAGTTGTTATTAATTATAAGTTGTTCACTAAATTGTTTCCATAGATTTTATTAATAAATATTTAAGCAAAGTTTTTCTCCTTTCTTTAACAAAGGCACTTCAAAACGGGATATAATCTGTTAAATTAGTGTGAGGTACAAGGGTGGTCGATGTACAATACAAGTGTCAGTTATTTCCGGAGTGTTGAGTATACACTCATTGGCTATTACCTGCCTACGCGGGCACGTAATAGCATGTAGTAAGCAGCAAGATTTAGTAACGATCACCCGTATTACATAATTTTTACTATTACTATCTATATTTAAGACTCTGAGAACTAAAATGTTTATTGTAGCTGATGTCTCTTGATTTCATTGACTAAAAAAAAGAGAATCCTCGTTTTGGTATGAAGGAGATCTATAAATACAGATAATTACAGTAAATGGCTGTAATACCGTTAGCAAGCAGCTAGTTAGTTACTTATTAGAAAATTTGGTTCTCGAACAAATAGAGGAAAGTTTTTTTATCAACATAATTTTTTTAAAGTTCGTTTAATGTAAAATATTTTTAATGAAGCAGTCGGTTAAGAAAATGAAATCAAAATCTATATTGAATCTTGTTACTAAGGCTTCAAACCCTGATATTTTACAATTATTTCTACGAATATTTTTTATAACATTTTTATATCAATCTTTAATAATAATATAATATTGTAGTTGTCCTTGTCAAATAATCTACTATTGTGGCTTTAATATAATCTAATGAAATATAAAAATGTACTACTAAAGAAATAGCTACTTTAAATTTTTTATGAAAATTTGCACTTAATTTATTTCTCACTTTTTGCTTTCAACGTTGGAAACAAAAGCTAATAACGTTTTTTCGCCTTCCCAAGAATGCAATATTGTACATCTGGTCCTAGCATTACTCTGTGCAAACAAACCTTACAACAAAAAACTTATTCATCTATAGTAAAAGCAACTTTGAGCGCTTCCTTGTCCTAAAGTAAAATTATTTTTATTTAATAAGCCATTCTTGTTTACTAAACATATTATAGATCTGTCTAAATAGTTTTTTTTTTTTATCGAAAAACTCCGTTTTTCTTTCCGATCTGTCTGTCTGTATGTGTGTCTGTGTGTCTGTGTGTGTGTCGAATTTTATTTTTCGAATTTTGAAAAACTAAAGATATATTTGGAATCAGCATCTAAATGTAAGATTCACTTTTCAAAATTATGTTGATTGTCCAACGGGAAGGTGGTCAGATCGGCTGCCGAAGTTACCGAAAAATGGAAAAAAAATTTCGAATTATAATTTGCCGATTAGGAGTTTTTCATAGCGGCAAGCTCGATTGCCGCGTGTCAGATGTTTTTTCTATGAATTTAATAAGTTTGAATAGTTTTTTGGGGCATCAGAGTTGATTTTTATAAATTATCTATATAAAGAAGTATTTCAAGTAACCAAAATTATCATCTCCATCAGAAGATAACAAAAGTTCCTTTTATTTTTTATTATAATTTCCTTCGTGGCAGTGTAGTTGTTTGTTAATTAATATTATTTTTTTTTTATCCTTGTTAATGGTAGTTAAACGGAACTTGCTTATAATACTCATGATCTTTTATTTTATAATATTCTCCTAGTTATGCCATGAAATGGATTTTAATTTAGCTAATAAATAATATATTTTTTTAAATTTCCATATTCATATAATTATGTATATTTATAATATTGTATTATATATATATTTATATAAATGTTTGTAAAATGCTGTAAATGCTTATCTAATTTACCGGGCTTTCCTATAATTTTCGTTTTTTATTGTTTTTTTATTAAAAGCTGATAAAAGTAGATGTTTATTAATTAAAATGCATGATTTTTTTAACTAATTATAATTAATTAGAAGAAGAATCGTAGCTGAAGTTATATCTAGCAATTTCTATTAAAGTTATATAAAATTAGAAAATAATTTAAAGATTAAAACAATTACTTTATACTTATAGTATACATATATGGATGAAGAGTTCAATATATTTTTAATACATATTGAAATTTAAAAATAAATGCGTTTAAATATTGTGTTTGATTTCTGGTGAAGCTGTGATTGGCCTTTCATCGTCTGTCTGCACCGTACTGGAAGTTCGCCGGATATTACAGTGGAGATTGAAGTATGTGATTCAGGTTACCACAAGCCTACTTCTATAGTGAATTTTGTTTCCTTTATTAATATTTTGTTCTCGTTTAATATTGGAATTTATTTATTATTGTAAGTATAAGAACCTAGTCAAAACTTAGTAGTATAACGATATTTAAAATATCTAAAATCTTTATTGAAAGTTAGTTTCTTACAAAACATCTTTTCGTTATCAAAACTACCACAAGCTCGGAAAAATATTACCACAGACCTAAGAACAACTACCGACAAAAACTGGGCTTGTCTTTTATATTAATATAAATTTTTAAGCCATACTTAAAGCGTACAATACATTTATATCCAAAACTTTAAGAAAAATTGGATTCATACCAAAGCATGAATCCAATTGATGAAAAGGATTAGTTCATACCGAAGTTGCATTATAAATATTCGTAAGTAATACGTTAATACGTTATTTTATTATCAAGGTAGTAAACGAAAGCAGACAAACGTTCTTTACTATAGTAAATATACTAGGAGCGCAAATCGGACCTCAATTTTGACTCGCTGCCTCGCAAAATCTCGATATGTTGACCGAAACGAGGTGCAAACAGCACCGAAGTTGCATTATCAACTATTTTAATTTAAGCTAAATTTTCGCTCGAAAAATTTTTCCCATTGAAATCTATAGGATTTTAGTTTTTCAGTGATTATTTCTTAACGACATCGAATATTTGTTTTTTTTTTTAAACTACACCAGACTGATGTCTTTGAATATGCAAAATTTGGAGACTTTTGCATATTCCGTTTTTGATTGATGTTTGTACAAAGGATGCAGAAAAGTCTCTCATAGAGAACTTCGCTCAATTAAATTTGTTAAAAGGTAGAACTTGATCATTTTTTGGGAGCTTATTAAATACATTTTGTTGGGGGCCCAAGTAGTGTCTGACTCATTCCATATTTCAAATATTCTTTTAAAAAATACCACAATAGAAACTTAAACTTAACTCATGAGCGTCTGTATAAATGGGTATAATATACAATTAATTTTTGGCATCGCATCGCATTGTAATAAGTAATCTAAAAAAATAACAGGTTATGCAACTTGCTTTATTATTAATGAAACTTTTCAGAGCATAGACGCTCGTCTTATTAGAAATTCTAGGGCATCTATTCACTTGCGAATTTATGGTCGCCCTGTTGCATTTTGACTCTCATAAATAAGTGGTGTGGAATTTATAGGAATTTATTTATTTATTTAATTATAAAACTTAAATCTAAAATTACAGTTCTAACCAATTCGTTAGATAAGTTGACATAAAACAGTAAATATAAAAAAAAATGACATAATTTCACAAAAACTATTACAATAATATTAAATAATTATTCCACGTTTAATCATAAGTCAAAAATATAATAATAAAAATTCCATAAATAAAATTCAACACAAATTCAATCATTTACAAATAATTAAAATAATTATTTAAGCCCATTACATGTCATGTTTAACAATGTCAAATTTATGCAACATAGTTTTAATTTTGTTTTATGTTATGTGCCAAAACAGTCAAAATATTTACATAATACTGTACAATAATGTTATGTATCCGCGACAGTTAAAAGAAGTCTTATAAAGCAACTTAAAACCATTCCTACTGTAGCTTTACTCTGTTTTGCTATAATGTTATATGAGTTTTTTTAATCCATAAATAGAATAGGAAATATACACAATGAAAATACAGTTTCCAGAAAACATTCTATTGAATCCATTTATCTATAATATTTTAATAATATTTACCAAAAAGTAACAACGACCATGATATAAAAAGTACTGGAGTTCAGCTCCTTACAAGTTTAACGTACGGATGTCAAACTTTGATCCTTTTACTACTATCTATAGTCAAAAGAAAGGGCTTTCAAAGGTTCAAATTGTTTCAAAGGCTTTCTGATTCGTTTGCAGTTTGCTAAATGTCTGTAGAACAAACAAACATGTATTTTAATAAGAAAAAACAGAAAATTAATAGACGCCCTATTTTTAGCACATATGCACTCTATTAAAGGTTTTTATGTTTTTATTCTTCTTTATTCATTTAAGGATTAAGCAAGCTTGTAAAGAATTAATAATATGGGTTATGAAATTTAATTTAAAAACAAATATATTAAAAGCAATATATGCACAAAAATAAATAATGTGTTTTTGATTTTTTGTTCTGTGTCAGTTCAAAGTTGGTAAGAGCCTAATGCATAAAGTTTATTATTCTATTACGAGCGCTGAGGTTTTAAAGTGAAAAAGTTAAGTCTTTTAATATATATATATAAATATATTAAATATATTAACCAGACAATCATGCCTTAAGAGACTAAATTTTTAATGTAATAATTTTACAATTGTTTTAAGCTCTGTATACAACCACTTAACAAGTAGCAATTCTGTTATTTTTAAAATGTCTTTATACAGATTTCACTTCGTTAAAATTTTAGATGGTTTAGAGTATGTATTATTGTATTATTTGTCATTTATTATCATAATAACTGGTTTGTATATTGAAACCAATAAATTATTTTATTATTATTTTTATAATTATTAGTTTATTAAATTTGTAACAAATAATAATATCATAAAGTTGTATAAATACTTAATACTGTCATTTGAACTAAGTTATTTTATAATCATTTGTCATAAAAAAAACAAATCATAAACAACTTTTAGAAACCTGGAATATTCGAAATTAAACTTTAAAGCCAGTCTGCTGCGTCGTAATAGAATAATAAACTTTTTCCGTTAAAACTCTTTTACTAACTTTTCTCTCAACAGTCAACAAGATTAACAAAACTGATTGTTTAGTAAGCATATTAATCAAGCTCTAGCTTTAATGTAGCATTTAATATAAAGCATATAAAATGTTGTTTCTATGTATGTAATTAACCAATTTATTAAATAAATTTTGATTATCGTGATCTTTAGATGAATTCTGGATAACTAATCAATTCTAAAATAAATAAAAACCCATTGGTTAATACCAAAACAAAGTACAATGCATAATAAAAATGGGGGAAAATGGAACCGAAAAAGTGTTTTTATGCTCATATGCACTTAATTTTTTTACAATTCTAAAATTATTCAGGACACATTAAACGTAAATGCGTCATATTATGTGGTGATTGTAATCACTTCTTTAATTAGGATGTTAATATACAGATATATTATATGTGTATATTAACAATTTTTGTCAAATGATTCAGTTAGTAGAAACAATATTATATTTATATAATTTTAAATATTATTATAAGTATAAATAATTAAAAGTAATGAAATATACTTAAAATACCGTGCCATGCCATTCAAATAAAAATTAATATGACAAATAAAAATAAATAAAAAAAAATGTTGTATGCATACGTAACAATTAGTAAATGACTTTTTAAAACCCCAATTTTGGTAACATTTCTTATAAGTTTATTTTTAACATATAAAAATTTTTAGTTAATATTTTTGTTTCTTTGTGTTATTGTAAAATTCTAGTTAAAATACCGTTTTCATTAATGATGAATAATAATGATATTAGGCAATAAAATATAGTATTTCTTGCTTGTTAGCAAGTATCTAAAACTATTTAACAAAACGTTTCTTTTTGGCAAATTATATTTTAAGCGAGTTATATTTTAATGATAGTAGCAGAGAAAATAATAAATACTACTGATGTCCAAACATCATTTATTATTCAAAATTAATTTTGGTCCTAGTTTATAATTATCCAGATTAAAAAAAAAACATAAATAATGCTTCTAAAATTAAAATGTGGTTAAGAGTCTAGTGTAATATATGCGCCACTTCAGAACGACTTACAAAAATGGGAAATTACAAATCGCTTACCGAGATTATGTCAGCATTATGAACGATTTTGTGTGTGTGACGAACCATAATAGCCAATAATACCATCTCTAAAGACTCATATTGCTTCTAACATCTCGGCACTTGAAGTTGTCCATGTCGGTATGAATATGCAACGCTTATTCATATGGTTGAATCGTGCATCGTTAATCGAGAATTCCCCAAGAAACTTTTTATGTCACTCAATATATACCATATTTTAAGAAAAAAGAAACTGGGGAATTAATGGTAGTATTAAATATTCTGAAGAATAGATTACATATTTTGATATATAACATATTTTGATAATTTTCATGTCCCCAATAGAAAAAATAACAACATCTATAAAAAATTGAAGTTTTTTAATTTTTGATTTTTTTAATTTTTTTTAATTATGTATATTTGAAATATGGAAAAGTCGTATTACATTATGGGATAATACGGCTTTTCATCATATCTCTATTTTCTTAATTATATAAACACTTTTAGCAAGTTTAGAATGCAACGTATTACAAATAATATTTGTTTTGTACGTGGGTTTCATATAACGATGTTGTTATATGATATATATAATTTTATGAAGCTAAGGTGAAGTTGCTTCATATAACCAGTATGAAATATAAATAATACTATACTTCTCATCTTATTCTTAAAATAAAACTAGTACTAAAAAAGCGCGCGCAAAATTTCCCCATGCAAAGTCTATGGGAAAAATTAATTTTTTGACTAATTACTGCAATTAGGCTAATGAGATTTGAGAGTTGTCACTATTTTTCAGCAGTGTAGCATAATGAGACCTTTGATTTGAGCCATCAACGATATTTTTCCCTTTAGTGGTTCTCGAAGTGCTACAGTGTGCCAACGAAATCGCTTCCTGCATTAATATATAAGATTAATATTATTAAATCTATTTTTATTAATTACATTAGCCATGTATTAATCATGTGAAACATCCGATCTTTGTTTCAAAATGTAAAATATGTTACAATAAATGAAATAAAACATGTTTTGTAACTTGAAGGATTTCAACTCTTATGTGTATCTACTATCTACTTTTGTTTCCTTAGTGGTCACAAAAGAAATCACAGAACCAAAAGAGTAGTCCGAATTGGCAATCACCCAAATCTTTGTAGGAATGTGCTTTCACAGTTCCACGTATTTATTGCCAGATTTCATCTCTTGAAGAGATTTAGAGATTTTCAATTGTACCCATAAAGTTTACATTCCACAAAGAATGTCACTTCAGAACAATATTGTAAAGCAATCCAGAAAAAATCCTTTTTTTTTCAGAGAGGATAATTATATAATACTTTTAAATCTAAATATAATTATTCTAAAAATTAACAAGCTTGTATATAACTTTTCAGTAAGTTTATTAAAAGTAGAAAATACATACATTGCAAAAATGTCCATTAAATTGTATGACAACAATACACACAATGAAAAAGATTACAATAACATAAAGTTAAAGGTCTATTTCATTAAAAACTGTTGATTTGAATATAAGTTTTTATCGACAATAACATCGACTCCTTGTTATAATAAACTAATTGACGCATGACCTAAACTCTAGTTAAAGATATTTGAAATTGATATTGGAATTGGCACACAAATACGTTTGATTTATTACTATGAATGATGATATTAGTCTCCTCAGATCATATAATAGTGTACAATATTGATATTGATTTAAATAAAAAAAATATATATGTATAAACATACATATAAATTTTGTCTGCCATAAATATTGTTACAATGCTAATCTTTTTTTTAGGTTGCTTAAAAGATATATTCCTGTAATGAGTGTATACTATATGAAGCTCGTTTCAAATTATCTCAAACATTTGTATCTTGATACACTTGTGCTTAAGTTTTGACACCTTTTACTTACCCCTTGATAGTTTACTCTCCACCAAATCTTCAGGTTGAATGATATTTACGTTATACACTGACTCTGACTAACTGTGAAGCTTATACATAGCTCAAATTTGGTCATTGTTTCTTGATAAATTGGTCAATAGTAATATTTTTTTGCTTCCAGACAGAATTTTTCCGACAGGAAAGATTCTTCACTGCTTTGATACCCTTTTCATACGAGTACTACACGAACGGCCAGATTTTTTTCTATCACAACCGCTCTAAATATGATTGTAAACTTAAAGTATTATCTATCGAATCGCGATTACCTTAACGACACAATTTTGACTTTTGATTTTCCTAATTTGCGGAAAGACACCGGTGTTATTCCCTAAAAAATTAATCTAATATTTATTTCCGACTGTCGACATAATAGTATTTGGCTGTTTTTTTCCTAAAGTCCTAAAAAAATAGTTTATAAACCATTAAACTCCTATTTAGGCTAAAACAAACTTCTAAATCCTTTTCAATCTGGATTTCGTCGTGGTCAGAGTACGACTTCTAAATTAACTAAAGTTGCTGATAAAATTTTAATAAGAATGGATCGAAAACAACTAATGTTGTTAGGTTTGCTCGACTTAGGAACGCGTTTCATGACCTTGACTTTTATATCATGTTGAGGATGTTAATTTCCCTTAGCATACCTCCATCAGTATTTGAATGGATTCATAGTATATGCAGATGATTTACAAATTTACTCTCAATTAATACTTGAGTACTTGCCCTGGGCAATTGCTCGATTCATACAAGACTTGGCATCAATTTTGAGCTGTAGGATATCGTGTAGGAAACGGTCAAAGCTACTCAAAAAACTTGTTATTTGATATTAAATGAATATTATTAGAGTTGATTTGTCAAATTATTCACCTATTGGATAGTGTCACAATACTCTACAGCCACAAGTAATATTTGGACATACAATTAGATAAATTCTTATCATGCCATACCAAATTCAAATGTTAGCAGATAGATAAACCTATGCTTTTGTTTTAAGTTTGTTTTTTAAAAATAAAAATAAGAAGTAAATAATATCAAATTTATAATTAAGTTATAAAATATGCTGTATGTGCAAAAAGTTGTTATAATGACTTTAATGAAAGTTCTGATGGAATAGATTTTATATAAATATATTTTTCTATAAAATTTACCACAATCCTATCCTAAGATTATTAATTAAATCAATTTATTTAAAAAAATATATCAGAGTTTTGTATGAAAAAAGGTCTAACTATAAATGTATTACTTTTACCCTAATTTTTAACGACTAAAGATTCTAGAATAATTGATATAAGAATTTGAGTTCAAGTATTATTTTAAAAGTGCTGCTAAGTAAGTTTTAATTTTCTTTTCTACATGTGATAAAGTATTTTTATTAAAAAGTAAAACCAAATTAAAACATTAATAATAAACATGTTACTTTTTGTTTGAGTCGGAATCGGAGATAATAATAAAAACAACTTTAATCAGGTTTGGAACTTCAGTTTCACTACATTTTTTTTAAATATGGTATAATATTTATTACACAAAATATTTGCATACCATTTCCCTTTTATATGATAATAAGATAATTGCGATTCTTGTTAAAACTTTATGCATATTCTCGTATTTGGTTAAGATACGGCGGAATGATATTTATAGGTTGCATAGAGCATGTTTGTCTGCCAAATGGCGCAGTTTTACACAATAAGAGACATAAAAATAGAGTAATTCGCATTAATGCAAACTTATTATCACTGTTATTACCAGATCAACTATAAATATAGATAATATTCTAATTTTATGTGTTCAATTAGTTTAATATTACATGTATTTCTAGATTTCAGCATTAAAATAAATAATTTCATGAATTTACTAAGTACTTAAAATACGCAAGTTTAAAATATTCTATATAAAAAAAAAATTATTCTTTGTAGAATACATTTTATACTCTTCTTAAATATTTATATAAATAGTACGATATTTTGATTCTCGAAATTCACTTTAGTAAAATCAACCCGTTATTTTGTTATTTGAAAGATATAAATCAAGATTTTAATCAGTGCATGAAATATAATATAACATTTGCATATTAAATTGCTTGTGTCTACTTAGATACGGTAATTAAAAAATATATTTATGAATTCATAATAAACGGCAAAATATTATGCAATTGGTTTCAAAAATAATAATCCTATTAATAAGGAGTAATCTTACTAAATTAATATAAAAACCAATAATTGTCTTTTAAGTACATAGGTGTTCTCTTCTATCCTGGAGCGAAGCCCAAAGCTCTTTGATTATTCATTTATTTTCGACTACTGTTACTTTAAAAACACGGAAACTTACAGGTTTATTTAAAGGGTTTATTATATTTTTAAAATTAAGCAAACTTTAAAACAAAGAAGTATTTTAGAATATATTTTAAACATTATAAAACCGCAGTATATAACATATTTATTTTAAACACATTCCATTTCAACTAATTGCTAATGGTTGGTGGTTGGTTAATTGGAGCCTATAAATAAGAAATTTGTCGACCGCACGTGACGAACTAACAGAATTCATTATACTGATGAATGATGCTGGTTAATTGCTAAATATCCATCAAAATATTTTCCATATTGTTAGATATTCATAAACAAATATTTTTATATATAAAGCACTCATTCTATTATAGCAGCAGAAGCTTCAAATCACATCAAGATTGTAGAACACATAGTTTAATCTTATAATAAATACATAGACATACAGTTGAGCACCAAGAGGGTTATGCACAAAATTTTATATTGCTGATGCTGTTCTACATCCAGAATTGCTAGTTATTGGAACACACAGGCCTTCCAAAGGCTGCTTCCAAAAGAAAGCGTTTCAATAGGCTGTTAGCCTATGGATTTTTCCAACGAAATTTATTTGTTAAATAAATTTCGTTGGAAAAATCCATGCGTTAAGCATACCCCGTCGGCCAAGAGGGTGATGGCGGGGGGGTTATGTGGGATAACCTGGCAGCATTGAGGACGCTGCCATTTTTAAGGCTACCCACTAAAAAACCAACGGTTGCCCTCATCGCCTTAGTGGGACGCCACGGGATCGCGTTAGACCTCACCGTGACGCCCCGGCGGTACCCTCAATTTGAGGGTCCTCCGAGCACCTTAGGGCACCCTCATGATACAGGCCTATATGACGTGAGAGAGGTCACCCTCCCCTCCGACGGAGGCACTGCAGACTAGGTAAGGAAGCGGCGGGCATAGTCCCGCATCCATCTACATACATCTTAACATTGCTATTACGACTATTAATAACCTTATCTATTACATAATATTATACAAACTCACCCCTAGTCGTATAAAGCTGACAAAAAAAAAAATCAAATTTAATATAAGCCACACATAACATTGATTAGTTCAACATTATATTTTCTTATACGTCGGTAAATGAGTTCTTGTAACTTGACATAAGTACACGACTGCTAACTTTTAAATAAATGTTCTAACATTACCTGTTTATTATTAATTAAATATTATTAAAAAAACATATTTAAATTCAAAATAATATAAGACCCGTTTGGAAGCGAACTTGCGCCATGTAACATCTCGACGTGGATCAACCCGACACCATACCGATAACACCGACTCAGCACTACGAAATATTACATATTATTCATACTATCCTAACAACCTAATAAACTTTCACAATCAACATATTTATTTTTTCTCTCCGTAAGTTAATGAAAGTTATTTAAATTATTATCAAAGAGTCCACCATCGAGCTGTTAGGATACAAAATATTAGATAACAATGAATACATATTACAGTAAAAAATAAATTTAAAAATTTATAATTGAAAACTATTTCATTATTTTAAAACTTTATTTTATTTATAACACATATCATGTAACAAAACCCAACCCGCCAGCCCGATAGATCAGTGAGACTCTGAGACTGAGACATGCTTAATTTTTATAAGTGTAAAAATTAAGAATTTAAATTGTATTTAAACGATTATCTTTTTCTTTTTTTGCCAATGCATTTCTAAAATTGAACTCTGAAAAGCCACGGGGACTCGATAATTTACAATAAGGATTTAATTTTACAATCAATTCAAACAAAAATAAATTTTGATTTACAAACAAAATTTAAAAGATGATATAACGATGTTGAAATTTTATTAAAACCATTTTTATTTAATCCGTCACAAATTTTGTATTATTGAAACCAATTTTATTTAATCCCTCACAAATGTTTTATTTGGTTAATACAAAATAAGACTCCACTAAGACGGGGTATTTGTGTTATTTTTGATAATTTGATATTGAAGGGGTCACGAAAAACTTTCAATAATATAAAGAAAATGAATTAATACTATGATAGTTCTTAATATAATCTTATAAGCATCATTAATCGATATCATGTTGTATTAATATACATAAAGATATCATAAATTAACCTTGTATTATTTGTGTATGTATTGGTTCATGAAGTTTTTTAAGTGTCTAATTTAACAATTGACGGAGTTTTCTTGTTCCTTCTTTTTCTGTTAATAAAATAAGATGCGGGTAAAAAGCTTAGTCTTTGTAGTGTCCACAGGATGGAGATATACTTGTACGAGAACCCCGCAAAGTAAAGTCTTTTAAAAGACTTAGTAGTCTCCGTATTACATTACTTGGAACTTGTTTTTATTGAAACTTATAAATAACTATCAAGTTCGATTGAATTAACTGTGATAGTCAAAATTTAAATATTTAAAGATATCAAAGATAAGTAAGATCACAAACATTTTAGAATGAATATATATTTTTTTATTATTATCACTTACAATTACTTATACTAGATAATTTACTTATGTAGAGACTGAGAGATTGTATTGAAAGTTTAATTTCTGGAAAAACATATTTTAATAAAGCAAACGCTGCCGAATTTTTATTTAATTCAATATTCTCTGTAATTGGTATACCCTCCGCTATTACGCAAGGCTTAAGAAATCTGGCAATAGTAAAAGGACGCTCGAAATAAGATATTCAGAAAATGGTAATGGGACAGATAAAAAAAAGTTATTATAACTATATAATTCACTTATATGTAGATGAGTATTGAAATGAGAAAATAACTTTAAAAAGTAATGCAAACTTTGACAAAATAAATATATAGTTTTTATAAAACTTACTTATAATAATGATATTATTTATGATATAAATTTCCTTTATGGTACGTTTTTTTTTAAATTTTGTGATGCACTCAGATGGTCCGTGAATTACTGACCTTAAGGCGACCCAAAACTTAGTAGTTGTATTTGAAATATGACATTTTATAGAACCAATAATAATAAATCAAATTATGCTTCAAAATATATATTTTTTATTACAATGTGTGTTAATACTTTGAAATTTATTTAAAAAGTAACAGGAACTATGTTATTTGATTTGTATATAAGAAACCATAAGATATCATCTACTTTTTTAAAGTCTTATGGACTTTGGCAAAACAAAGAAAGTATTTCTTAAGGATTCTGAGTGAGTGAACTTTTTAAGGTTTAATCAAGAATTTATATCGTTCATTCGAAATTGAAATCATCAAACTCTTTGTAATCGTCTTAAAAAATGTGGAGGTTCTCAATTCGACTGTATTTGTCTTTTTTGTGTTTGTTACATCTAAACTGTCGACCGGGTAAACATATTTTGATGATAATTTTCTTTTATTTAAAAGCTACTGCTTCCAGTTTAACCACAAAGGTATTTATAATTCCGGAAAAAAAAATTGTGAAGATCTGATCATTGATTCCGGAGACAAACATCGGAACTCTTAAAAAATTACTATAAATGTATTATGGTAGCGGCAATCGTTTGAATAAGAAAAAGAGTAATACCGGCTTCAAAAGTTTAAACTTTTGAGGCCGGTTTTCTCAAATTAATTTATAATAATTTAAGAAAATAAACTGTTAATGCTTTTGTATTGAGTCAGAACAAGTTTCTTTGATTGATCTAGACCAAAAATACCTACTTCCTAAACAGATTCCGTCATCAAATTATTTTATTATTTTTGAAGGTGCTTAAGAAGTTTTTATATATTATAAATGTTTAAGTTTTTATTTCTATTGTAATGTATATGCTAGAGTTATATGGTTATTTTTTTACTGAAACTTGCGAAATAAGTGTAACATTAAAAAAAATAAGAGTAACATAAAAAAAAAAATTAAATTACTAACTGTCATCCTCTTGGTTTGGTGATTATATATTTTTTGTTTAATAATTTAATCAAATCTCCCATATATACTTTATAGCAATAAAATCTTAAAAATAAAATTTATATATTTTTTTTTTCTAAAACGCTTTAAGTTGCAATGACAAAAAAAATCTAGAAACAATTGGATTTCGAAATCTATAGCATTTAAAGTCGACATCATCTTGTCCAGGTTGTGACTGCTAAAAACTAGTTCACAAGGAATGTGTTGGGAATACATTAGTAACATATAATTATGGAAAGGTTTAAAGATTTTCTTTAAAATTTTGCTTATTTAATAATATAGTCCATGTAGTCCATAATCGTAATCTTATGCTTTTTGATTTTATTATTCATTGGAAGGGCTAAAATCAAGTTTATCATTTACCGTTACGGTAATGAATTTGAGATTTTCTATATAAAGTAACAAAATAGTTGATATACCAAATAGGTAGGCTTTTATTTCAAAACAGAAAAAACTTTTATAATTAAATAAAATTTTATAAAAACGCCACGTTTCGATGTAAAAGTTTTTACTAAAACCCAGCTGGTATCTTCTCCAAATAACTAACCCGCTGTCTAACTTTTGACTGCAATAAATCCTATCTACCGTCGATAGTAGAAAGTTGGCGCTCATCGATTTTCCGTTGCCTGCCGCAAAGGCTTATTCTCTTGTTGTATTGTTGTCATATGAACTCTTACTTAACATATTTAATTAAGTTTTTAGATAATTACATGTACCTAATAACGACGCATTATGGAAGTGAGATGTTATTTTGATTGTTTACTTATAATTCATGAACAAATAATAAAATTATACACTATTCCTTCTAAAATATAAAATATTTAAAGTAACATAGAGAAAGATATTTAATTGTGGCTTCTTTTAACTAAGATGTATTAGTTGTCGTTTTCATAATAATTCAATAAAGGAAGTTATTTTCGTTTTCAGAAAAAAAAAATATAATAAAGGCTTGTAACAGCAAAATCTTAATACTTTAAAAATAACGTATAATTTTACAAAAACCTAAATCAATAATAAGTAGTTCATTTCCAGAACTATTGCTGTTATATAGTTACTAACAGAATAATAACAAACTTGCAGTATTATACATAAACAAGTAATAATGTGCTTGTTCTTCGCAAGCTACTAATACCAAAAGTTTTGATTTATGTTTCCATCGTGACGAGTGGAGTAGTATAACGGTATGATGGGGAACTTAATATACAAGTAAACTGTACTTTCATTAGTTTCACTGTATTATGTGAAGCCACATACTGTCGAGTCTGAACTCATTAAGCAGAACTAGCATTAGGTAAAGTTATGTTGTCGGATATAGTTTTGTATTTATTAGGAAATAGTTGTTATATTTACACGTGAGGACGCTAATAAACATATTTTGTCTATTTTTTTTTGGTACTTTAAAATATTTGGTCAGCGAGTAAACATAACGATCCATAATCCTGAAAGATACAAATTATATACATGATATCGTGTGCTCCAGTAGCAAAACGGAAGTTGTGGAATCACCCTTTTTCAGTCCTCTTCATACTTCTCAAGATTATGGAACTTGTATTGAACTCGCACTTTCTTACATACCTAGAACAAAACGACCTCAGTGATAGTACAAGTTCCGCTGAAATTAGTCAACTTAAAACCTACTAGAGTATACTACACACAGATTAGTCAAAGCCATCCAGAGAAATGGAGTAGAGATTGCCGTCTCTTTGGTAGTTTCGACGACATTTGACAGAGTTTTGCATGCCAGTATTTTATGTTTATGTCGGTCTGATCGACTGGACAACAATAATAGACTTTCTGAACGAGAGATCCCTCGGAGTATTTAATGAAAAATTGTCTTCGAGACTCTTAAAATTATATGCCAGAGTGTCTCTGTTGTATCGGTAACTCTTTTTCTGTAGCATATTTATAATCTGATTAAACCCTGCAGACGGCAGCACAGTTGTAGAAAGATGTCTGTCGTGTGCTCGGGCTAGTAGGGCTTAAACACAGACTAAAATGAAGCCATGGTACAGCATTTGAGTGACAAACTTCATACAGTTTCTTAAGTCCGTCTTGTTAAATTCAATCTACCAAAACGCAGACTGGTCTGTTTACCGCCAAAAGGAGCCTATTCGGCTTAGGAATTAAGATTTGCTTGACTTGATTTTAGTCGCTGCATTGAATCCAGGTCTAGAGAAGCTGAGGGAAAACTTTGGGTTCTTGTAAAGGTCCGACAGTACTTCGCGCGGGGATAGCTTCTACCATTATAAAAAGCAAAAATCCGATGCTTTGTGAAGGTTACATGTTGGTCGGTGCTGCAAAATATCATCTTGCTTGATCCCTCATCCATTACCACATGTTCCACATACAGCGAGTATCCATCTTTATGTCTTGGACGGCTCTTTTTTCCAAACAAAGCAATTTGCTCAATCGTATTTTATTCGCACAGCAAAGGCTTGGAACAGTTTGCCTACGGTGTCGGTACTTCTATCCGACTACAATGTGAAATCCACATTGAAGGCGTGGCTAATTATGCTCTTACTAAGTTAATGCACTTTACGACCCCTTAAGGCTTGTATATGATAGATTGTTACTTACCTCAAGAGTTAATTAATAAATAAATTATTATTGTCACATTTGTCAGAAAGGCTCTTCTCGCACATATACGGTAAAAATTGAGATACAAGTTATAGTTACAAATGTTGTAAATAAAACTTTAAATAAATGAGAAAAGGTTGATGCAATGGGTAAAAAAATAATATATATCATGTTAAATCTATATTATAAAAAAATACGATTTCATGATGATTATTGATGAAGTGCTCACAGTTTTGTATTTATGGACTAAACACTCTTCAATTTTTCTTACTCGTCAAGTGGTTAAAAATTGTGATTTTGAATTTCATTTATTTTAATTAATTGGAACTAATTGACAGAGTTTAATTAATTGATTTCTTGGTACATTTCTTATGCCCAACATGAAGTTAAATTTTCTCAAAGAACTGTTTTTCAGTTAACAAAATTTTTATTCAATTTTCCTGTCGGTGGTACAAAGTAAAAAGAGAAACTCGCAAAACCCTGTTAATGTTTTGAAAAGTCAGTTAGATATTGTTTTAAATAATTAGTGGAAGAAGGTCGACAAGGGCTACTTTAAAAATCGTATTATTAAAATTACAGATAGGGGGGTTAGGGACAAAAGTTAGTTTTTTGATTATTTAAAATGATACAATTGCAGGGTTATTTATAGTTTTGGGAATAAAAGCTTTGTAGAAATTGGGCCTAAATTCAGTCATATTAATGACATTTTATTAAACCAATATAACCAATATCAAAAATATTGAAATATGTTTTTCTGAACTAAATTATTCTAAATATTTGTTGCTGGATGTGTTGCAAAATGATACGGTAATTGACCTATATAATTTAATTTAAGTTTGGATTGATCTTGGATTATAGACTGATGAAGAAAAAGTTGATAATCTAATTATCTATATTATAACGCGGAAAAATTGTTTTGTTTAAACGCGTTAATCTAAGTACCGGAAATTACCGAATGAATTTGGAAAATTCTTTCTCAATATGATAGGCAGGTTCATGAGTAAAGCTACAAAAATATTTTATTCAAATTTATACTAATAATAAGCTAGATCGTTCATCCGCAGGTGGAGCTGGGACTAAAAGCTAATTATATTAATTAATATAAAGTGGATCTTATATATCAAGATAAAAAGTTAATTAGTTCGCCAGAACTATAATAATTCTCTTGCTGAATACAAAACAACTATCGCTAATTAAACGAGTAGTTTAACTTCACAATGGGAAATGCGTTCATCTTGCCGTACTAAGTTGAATCCGTTTTTGTCTCTGTAAGTTTTGTTTGCTCTAAATAATGTTTTTAGCTGTAGCTATTATATTGTTAGAAGAATATATCAAACGTTATTACCACTTAAATTTGTCTCAAGTTTACAAACATGGTAAAACAACCTACCTTACGTATCTATCTTACCTTGTCAAATATAAACAAACAAGAGTTAGTTAACATTTAAATAAAGAATAACGTTCTCTGCATGTGGTCATAACGCAAAGATACTTCTATTTAAAACTTATTAAATTTATATTCTACCTTAACCTTAAAAAAGATTTTTAGTATTTAAACTTTAATATAACGACGGGTTTAGAGTTCTATTTAAACAAAATCGTAGGTGCAGTGCATCGTCGATGTTGGTTGGAGCCCGCGTGGCAACTCTGACTGCACTGATCAGGTTTGGGGTGATCAGATTCATACGAACACTGTTTGAATATGGCAACTTGATAATGGCTGCACTAAGGAGTGTTGCAAATGAATTGCTGAGATTTTAACGTTTTCTAAGATTCTTACGTTTACCACACATTTGAATAAACCATTTTACGGATTTAGCTCGCGTTTATTATTAAATTTTTAACCGACCCGACGCTACCCCTGCATCTCGTCTCACCCAGACTTTCATGTTTTTATTTAAGATGTGCTAATATTTTTTTGTTATTATACTTTTATTTATGATTTGCTTCACTGGCCCTACGACTTACATACCTCGATCTACTGTAGACTTTCTACCTATTTGGAATAAATAAAAAAGGAATTAGAAATAGAAGGCAAAGAAAAAATTTTATACAGCGGTCCCAAAACCTCTTTTAGAAAGTTTATAAATCATAATATAAAATGGGCTACCATTTTTAAGGGTTTGTGTAATTTGAGTATAATATAACGACAAATATAACGAAAAGAGTGGTGAAGTGAAAAGAGAGAAAACCTTGCAATTGGTTCCCCTACTGACCACATTCGGCATGCGATGCACCATGCCTCGAATCCCGTTATTCCCCACCATTAGAGTCTCTCAATTCTTGTGGGCAATGATAGTGGTTCAACAGTTTTCCTTATTCGGTCTTGTACTTAGCAATTAATATTAATGTATGCCACTGTTCTGACCCGACTCCCCACAATGGTGTCATCAGACCACATGCTGGAACATGGCTAAGTTGGAATATTTTAGCACAACTATGAGTTCGCTTGTTCATTAAATTAAACATTTTCGTTCAGTATTGTTCATGATTTTAATTATTAAAAAAAATGTTGAATAGTTGGATTTAATGGAGGCTGCTTCAAGAAATATATGTAGATGTGTGAATTATTAATAGATTATTTGCTTATTTTGATAAGAATTTGATAAATTCAATAAAATATAGATTTTTAGAACAAGGATTCGATTTAATTGTATTTATGGCTATCGTTTTTTCTGTATATAATGGCTTTCACAGGAAAGATAGATATGACCTGTCGCAGACTTTCATTATGACCTATTTAAGACAAAAAAATCCTACTATTCAATACTGTACAATACAATACTTTTTCTTCGTGTAACTTGACTAGTTTAGATATGTCGTGCCCAGATATCTCTCGGAAGCAGGATATTTTCGGACAAAATGAATTTTATGAATTGTAGCCTATTTATTTTTCTGATGTATAAACTATATAACGGTAAAGTTGTATCTAAATCAGTTCAGTAGTATAATATTAGTATGATAGGATTATAGTGTATAGAGTACTTATAAAACGTTGCTGACCTTTTAAAAAACTTTCCCGAATTCTTTTTTGTAAACTTTTATAACAGTATCAACGATTTTTTTTTAACTGTAACAAGAAGTTGAGGTGATCGGGCAATATCAAGTTAATAATATGTTTTTATTATTAACATATTATATAATTATAATTTAAAATTAATGTATTTCAGAACTGCATTCCCTTTTCAAGCAGTCATGCATCCCAAATTATAAATTGTAATATAATATTAATAACGTGCTGAGGTAACTTAGACTTATTAATATTAATATATGTGTCGTCACTTCTTAGCGACGTATAATACCTTGTATACTATATACATAAAGAGGTTTTTTGATGTATTACCTTGTATCTATCTGAAAGTAATTCCATCTCTGCTTTAAACTTTATCCGCCCCAGTGGATTTCGTAAAGTTCATAGATATACTCATCCTCCTCTAAACTGGCGTAGAGCCAGACACTGTTCTGACTGCTAGTATTTATTCAAATATGGCGACTCTAAATCATTTCATATTAACAATAAAGATTATTCTATCAAAATGTTTAACATTTATTATTAAAGGAAACTTTAATTTACAATTATATGTAATCTTATGAGATTTTTTTTAGTAAATGTAGTGTACTGTAATAATGTGCATATTTAATAAAATAATATACAAAAGTATTAAGTTTTTAATCACGTTTTAAGGCACGGTTTAAGGCACGGTGACCGAGAGCGAATCCACAATAATTATGTTTTTATATACTTTTTTATAATCAAGTAAAAAACACGAAGATATAAAAGTTGAAATCTGAACCTTACTGGAACTAATTAGTAAAAACTAATAAAACAAAATATTTAAATAGGACTTAACTGCTAGTAGGTATGTACAATAAATCCTCTCCCTAGATAAATAGTTCGAAGTTCATCGATGTCGCAATACAAACTTTGGTCAGTAGATTGCAAAAGCGACTATTTGCCTACAGAACTGGTAATCCTCCATTCAGACTGTCACAAATGCACTAAGGATTGTATTTGGAATTTCCTTAACATTATTTTCCTGATCTATAAGTCAATCTTACTACAGATACAAATTGTATTTTATTTACTTTCTGTGTACCATTTTAATTATAATAAGAAAAGATGTACGGGTAATTTTATTTTTAATTAAAACTTGGGTGCGAAATTTAAGGTACATATAAAAATTACAAAATTATTTTTAATTTTCTTATAAGTAACAATAAGTTTTTATAGAAGAACGAGATACTGAATTTAAAATGCGTCAAAGACTGAGTACTTTTTAATTACTAACCAAAAAATCGAAAGAGGATATGGGATATATTGCAAATCTTAGAGTTTTAATACAAATTTATGATTGATATGTACATATCATTACTTTTTACCACAATAATCAATTCAAATTGAACCTTTTCAAATAGTAGTCTGTATAACAAAACAAAACTTTGAAAATTAGAATGGGTTTGTTTGATATCTTCGAATACAGTCAGTGCTTGGTGCAATCCCCTAGCGGGAAGACTTGTATCTACGAAATTGATTTCCCTAAAGTTCATGGATGCATATCTGTCGCAGTTTGAACAACAGATCTGAAAGGCTACTCTAATATGGTTTTTATTTGATTTTATACGAAGTTATACAATGCAAAGGAAACAATGTCATTTAATTGTAATAACTTCATTCGTGCTTACAAAATAGTTATTGCAAGTTAGTTAAAAAAATATATTCATAAGTGTTTCGTTTCTGGACTTTAAATTTAAAATTACCTGACTGACTGAAGAGCCTGACTGAATTTAATGTAACGGGAAATATAATTATATTATATTATTTTATAACAGCTAATATGAATAAAACAATAACTACGTACTAAAAAGATAAATTGTGTTGTGTAGCTTTAATAATATAAACCAATACAGCATTTATGTGATATTGAAAAACGAGAACTTAATATAATATTAATATTATTTCCCATACACTAATGGTTGTTGGTTAATTGGAACCAATAAATAAGAAATTTGTCGGACGCACGTGACCCCAAATAGGATTAATTACACTCATGTGAATGACGCAAGTCTAATACGTGATCAGGATATATTTTGATAAATATTAGGTTTTATTCGTATTTTTATATTTATATATCACTTGTGTAAACGTTTTTAATGTACATTTTTTATATCACTAACCAGAGAAATTAAGAAAATGACCACCTAGAAAAATGTTTTTTTAGGCTATACTAAATAGTGTACAAAATGATTGCCTCTTCATCGCTCTTATTTAAAATAAGCCAAAATACTATGTCGACTTCATTAATAAAAGGTTTACTTATGAAATTAGAAATTTTATAAAAAATATTTCTAGATGTAATTATCCGTGGATTGTCAATTGGAAATTCCCGTTCCCGTTCCGAAGAACATCACGAGGAGAATAAAGTACTGTGCCTTTTACATTTTCTTAAGTGATGAAATATAGTGTACTACACACTTTAGCACATCTTATTCGATTGTAGATTTCGTTATTTATACTAAACTACCCTCACTTTGTTTTTGTTCGTGTCTAGACACGATATTTCTTGTTGAAAAGAAGATTAAGTATTCCTTATGAGTGATATTAATAACAGACTGCTCAAGATATGAACGTTCAGGGAAATAACAATGACCTAACGCTATCTCCTAAAGTGCTGACTAGAAAAAGAAAGCACCGTGATGATTCAAGTGGTTCCTCTTTTTCAAACTCTAGTTCAAGTTCCAATAGCTCCAATAATTCCCCATCACGAAAACGTGTTCGTAGATCACGTCAAAAGAGTAAACGTAGCCGAAAAGATCACGTGCTTGAAAAATTATTTCATGAAGTGGCCGAGCTTAAGAAAAATTTAATACCGCGTAGTGTTGTTGACGATTATGAGCAGAGGTCCTATTGTGGAGATAGTATAGATGACAGTGTGAGTAGGCAGTTGTATATTAGTAATGGTTTTGATAAAAATAACGGTAATGAAGTAAATTTTGAACCAGAATCAGGATTATAATTTTCGTTTGAACGAGGATAAAAGATCCTGAAATATACAGAACACTTACTACTTACTTAGAGATATTAAAAATTATTCAGCCTGTTTATGATTCGGAATGGACAAATTTTAGATATTCTGAAGTGCAGAAAAATCATAGACATAGTCCAAGGTTTACTGATCTCGATGAAAATTATGAATTAAAATGTTATGACACTCCGCGCTTATTAAGCAATATGGAAAAGGCCTTTGCTTCAATAGCTTTTGCTTTAATTAAATAAAAGAAACCTTTGCAATTAGATCTTCCCTACTTTTTTACCTGGACTAGACAAACTAATAATTTAAATTCGAAAGGGTTAACGAAAAGATAACGAATATTTTTGTTAAGACTTCGAATGATGCCCTGCAAATGCTTTGTGGGCACTGAGCTGAATGTATTCAGCAAAGAAGGGAAACTGTCTTGGACGCCGCTAAGGACCCGTTACATAAGAGCATGATGAGAAAAATTCTTCCATCAAGCCAGTCTCTTTTTGGAGCCGAATGGCTTCTATTTTGGAAAAAGCTGGTGGCATTAATAAAGTATTTTGGTCTCGTAATCGCGTAGCTGTTCCGAAGAGCGATCGATCCGCGTCTATGCCTCAGGCTACCGCCTGTAAATCAAAGAAGGGTGAGTTATACATATACATAAGTTATACATAAAGGTGAGTTATATATAAACAGGAGGGGCCTACAACTTCAAGGACAAATAATACACCTTTCAATGCTAGAAGCAAGACCTTTCGGGGCAGAAGTGGAAAGCAGTCAAGCGGTAATAGACCACACAAAGACTCTAAATACAAACGAAGGCGCTCTCCCTCATCCCACCGGGATAGGAGAGGAAAACCACGGCGCTCCTGACTCACCGAATCGGTTCCGTGCCGGTCAGCTGAAATTCTTTCACGAACGATGGAAGGAAATGGGAGCACTTGATTATGTCTTGAAGATAGCTACCGGTTACCGAATTCCCTTCGTACAAAAACCTCCACTTTATACACGCGACCTAATGAATTCAGCCCAATCGACACCACCTTCTCACGAAATGGATTAGATTATTTACAAAATGTTATCAAAAGAGGTATTGACAGCCGTGCCACTATCTCAAAGTTTTGTTTCTCCAATTTTTCTGGTGAAAAAGAAACAAGCCAAGATCAGACCGATCTTCAACCTCAGAGCGTTAAACAAATACGTCGAAATCTCGAAATTCAGGCTCATCAATATTTTTCGAGGTCCAGACTTCCTTCAGCCAAACGATTGGATACAAAAGGTTTTTGCGCCTAAATTACAGGCACCAATTATTTCAAATGAACTGCGTGCCCTTCGGTCTCAGTTCATCTCCAAAGACTTTTGCATTTTTAAGCAATTGGATCGACCAGATCCTTAGAGAACGCGGAATACGAATTTTTTTATTTTGTCTTCACTTAGTTTTATATATATATATTTTCTCTTTATTAGTTTTGTGATGTTGTCAATATTGTGTGTTGTAATTGAATAAATGTTATTTCTTTCTTCTTTCTTTCTTTCTTTCTTTCTTTCTTTCTTTCTTTCTTTCTTTCTTAATACCTTAAGTGTTATTTCACCTGAATCGATGTCAGGGGGTGTTCTTTGTTGTGGCTCCCAGATGGAAACAAGTCAAGCGTTGGACCACCCTTGGACCATGAGGAACCTGCCACAAGTACTAGTGGACTTATCAACCAGCAAGCCTCCCTCCAAAGCAAAACAAATGATTATAATTCTGGAAATGTGGGGTGGGAGGAAAAACTGACCAGTTGGACTACCGAGCAGCAAAATCTTCTTATGAAAAGCTAGCGAGAATCTACCTTAAAGACATATAAAACGACGTGGGCACGATGGATGAAATGGGCCAACATTAATAATGTATCTGTGTATGATCCCAGTGGTTCAGAGCTAGCAAAGCGTATATTAAAATCCTTCTCATTAGATATCCCAAAAGTACATAAATCACCTATTCGGGATATAGATCAGGTCATATCATTAATCAGTCAGCATAGACCCGATACATTTAGTTTGTACGAAATATCTAAACTCATAGCATCCCTTTTACTGTTACGGTCCGGCAGACAAGTACATGACTTGACACTATTAGCTATTAATGTCGACGATTATGAAATTACCAATGATTACATTATATTTTGGCCGATATTTGGATCAAAGACAGATTCTGTAAAATATCGGCCATGAGGATAGAAAATAATGGTTAATAACGATAATAAATGCTTAGTTCCGATTCACTGGCTAAAAAAGTTAATTTCTGGTAGGAAGAGAAAGAAGACTTAAGGCCAAATGTTATAATTTATTTATAACTAGGTATGGTACTGCTCGAGCTGTTTCTCATTGCGTTATAGCTAACTAGGTTAAAAAACTATTAAACGATGCTGGCATCAAACCTTCAGCGGGAAGCTTTAGATCTGCGGTAGCTTCGAAGAGCTGCCTGGAAAACAGCCCCATTGACGAAATTCCGAGCAGAGGTAACTGGAGATCAGAGAATATTTTTAGACGTTTCTACTGTAAAGAAGTTCGAATCCTGTGGCTAGACTTATCAAAACAGTGTAATTAAATAGTGCTGTGATCATAATTGTTTTTATCAATTCATTTGTCATTAAAATTGTTTATTGCTAGTAATTTAAATAAAAATTTAACAATATTTTTATAAATAATCATTAGTAATGGATCGTAATTAATTTGATTATATGTGATTTTCATTGATTCTATTGAATGTTTATATTGTTACAATAATAACTTTTTCTATAACTCTTTGTGAATATTACCGGCACTAATACAAAAGTTGCATTAGATAATGCTGCTACTGGCCAAGATTATTTCTTTTCATTGTCGTGTGGCTCTCACTCTCTGATCACATTGACGTACACTTCCACCACCAGACGATAAAAAACAAGTCTCTCATGTATTATTAGGCTTCAAATTTATGGTCAAGTTATTTAATACAAACGTTTTTACTTGAAATAAAATGTATATTAAATTACTTACATAAATTTTAAGCCTAATAACTTAAATTCTGCCTGGTGTTACAACGACATCAATGAGCAGAATTCGAACGTTAACAGCGATAGTTGCTGGTGGTGATTGTGGGGTCAAGAGTAAGAGGCGACGAAAGCAGAGTAAAAAAGAGGGGAACAGTGCGAAAAAGGGAAGGAATGATGGCCTCTCTCTCATGTATTATTAGGCTTCAAATTTAGGTAAGTAATTTAATATACGTTTTATTTCAGGTAAAATGTTTGTATTAATATGTTGATGTTTTAGGAGTTATAAGTTATATAATTTAAGCTTAGAAAACAATTTTACCTGTTTAGTTTCAATGTTATACTTTTGCTAAAATATGATTTTTATGAAAAATACTGGATACTATTACGTACTGGATTGAATATTCCACGTACTCTAGAAACGTGATCGCCTTGTGAGTGTAGCAGTGCAGCATGTAATGTCTTTAACAGTCCTATAAATTGAATATGTTAGCTTGTTCCGTGTAACGAGCGATCAAAAACATAAGGAAAGTTATTGAAGCTCGATATTGACTTTGAAGTTAAAAAAATACTGATGATGATATTCCATACTTATTATTGAGTTTCATACTTTTTTAATTTACTTTTATACTGTTTCTTGTATGCGGTGATTTTTTACTTTGATCTAAGTATAAAAATAAAATTATAAAACTTTTAATTATTTTTTCACTTAGTTCTAGATGTCCAAATGGTTTAAAATTTGAAAATATACAAGCAATATTTTCATGGTTACAATTTAAGCAATTTTTAGATAGAATAATAGAAAAAGCATAGGTTCTGTCTTTATTATTGTTGAAAATTAAAAAAGCATAGATAAAAGAACACCTCTGTATGTCGCTTTTCGATTAATTCTAACAAAAGTTTATGTTTTTCAAATATTTTTGTATACATAATGGGTACTTCTTTTTTTATTCCATTAATTTATTGTTATTCTATTGTTAGAAATTTAAATATTGGTATTTATATTGTGGATATTCTATCTCTTTATCATTTTAAAATTAATTTGTTGTACAATATTTTCACAAATAATTCACAGAATAATATGCATCTATATTACGGTCAACGAATGTCAAATTCTTGTAGTTATTGAATAATGATTTTATGTTCTGAATTTAAGTGCGCATTAGTTGCACATATTTTGACTACTACATACTACATACATTTATTTTATCGACTTTTTTCCATTATTGAAATTCTTTAATATTAATATTGATGGGAAGAAAATTACTCAACTTTCTTAAGGATGCAACAGAGCTAAACATTTTTTTGCTCACCATATTAATTTGTGGTCCCTAAGATAGATACTGGTCAAAGACGATACCCAAATTTTTACATTATTTTTAAAAGGGATATTAACATTATCAAATATAACTTTCGGTATATTATTATAATTAATCCATAAATAAAGTTTTTGGCTACCAATTACACTAGCTTGTGTTTTATCAGGATACACAAAAAATTTACTTCATTGGTAAATTTGAGTAAAGACATTATTTATATATTTAATACACACATGAGAATTTCAAGAACATCTGCGTTAAGGTGGTAGAGAGAAGAAATATTCTTACTAACTGCATTAATAAATATGGAAAATAAAAGAGAAAAAAAAAGGAAAAAAAAGATGTTGATCAGTTTGACAGAGTCAAACTAGTCAACATCCATTGATTGAGAGATATGTTAATAGAACTAAGAGTATCAAGTAAAATATCATAATCCACGGTATTAGAAGCATTACTGAAATCTAATAAAATTAAAACCGTGAATTTACGGTACTCTATACTAAGCTTTATATCACCAGTGATTTTCACCAAAAGAGGAGTAGTACTATGACCGGGATAAAGTCCTTGTTTTCTTAAAAATTTCAAAGTTTTCCAGAAAAAATTACATAAGCATGTCTCGTATACAGGATCTGTAAATGAAGACCAACTGCTCAACAACCGATTAACCGTGCTATCTACTGATTGTCTAGTCCACTGATTTATACTGCATTTAGTCGATCAACTAACTGCTCAAACTCGTCAAGCATCTAGTCAAAACAGTTTAACTTAATTAGGTATCTGATGACAAAAGTGAACAAATCGAATAAAAAAAAAGTAGTTCTACCTGCGTTACCAAAACGCCTTTACGAAAATTCATGTAAAAAGAAAAAATACGAAATGAAATATCTTAGACAATGCCATTTCTTTAAAATTGAATACTCAAATTAGTAGAGGTGATTCTATTGATATTCAAAGGAATCGAAGTAAAAACAAATTAATAATAGGAAGTCAAACAACTAGAGTTGTATCTAACAATATGCAAAAAACGGGTAAATAATATAGAAAATATTCTCATAGCATCCAAAATAAGACAAAAACCTAATATATAAATATTAGGGGATCAGCAAACTAGCGGAATTTCAATAATTTACTCACTTAACTAGTATCGGGATTTTTCCGAATACTTTCGAACCCATTCATTTTCATATTCATGAGCTCTGACCTTGACGCACGTTTGGCGCGTTCCGACGGGCGGGCGGTATTAAATATGGTCTTCGGAGGTCTTCGGTAGGTCTTTGTTACTTACCATCAAAATGTATTGGGAAAACATTGGACTTGAATGTGTCACTTGTGTTCCGCTTAGTTTTTAAATTAATAATACCGACCATTAATGTTTTTAAATGTTATTAAATGTTATTCCGTTTAGCGTCATTATTTATATTGCTGGAGAAGTACGCCATTAAAAGGAGTCAATAGTATCTAAAAATATAGAAGGAAAATCCAATCATTACATAACAGATATTTTAAATGTTGTATACTTTTCTAGGGCAAGCGTTGCCTTTATTTTTAATTTATTTCAATCTAAAATACAATCATTAGTAATAAAATGTAGTTTTAGTAAATTCACTCAGCGAATAAATAAAAATAAAAACATTTCATATATCTCGTTGATTATTTGTAAAGTACGTGTTATTGGGGCTTTAGGAAGCAATTAGTACTACCAGTGGGTATTGCAAAAAAGAATCGCGACTTCCGCCTCCATATCACGTTTTGTATTTGCGTATAGAAACACTCACCACGAAATAATTTTTAAATATACGTGGTAAGAGGCAAACCTGTTCTTGCTTCCAAATTATTATACCCATTCATGCGCAGGATCTTAGTGGATAAAAAGCAAATACACCGTAATACCCCAGGTATAGATATTTAGTCGATTTATTTTGAATGTATTCTGGCATAATAACTAGTTTTATGTGGATCCCATATGATAGATGTCGATTCGAGCTGGCTTCTTATTATAATTATAAAACATCTTAATATTCTCTTTCACTCCATCTATCGTTTTGTGCGCTGTACCATGCGGGTGACATTTGTCAGTACCATATGACTAGGTAAGGACGTTATGCATTTCGTTTTTTTTACTTACTGTATAGTAATCGTAGCATAACTCTACTTTTCTTAAATATTGTTATGAAAATTAATGTGTTATGCAGTTTTGCAGTGTAACTCGATATATGAACTTGACGTTACTTATATAAAATAATCAAATACGGCTAATAATTTTTTATGTCAATTTTGCTTTATGACGCATTCGTGCGACAACCATTTTGTTTATTTATATGATGCTGTCAGTACGAGTATCAGCGCTGACTTTAAAATTACTTTAAATGAATAAAAAGTATTGAAGAAAATCTACTTAAATTAAAAGTTTTGAAGAAAATCTACTTAAATTCATTATCATATTTTACCTTATGAAATTACTGGTCTAAATATTTTTTTTTAGTTTACTTCATAGATACGGTGTATATTTTGCTTACTAATAATAAAATACTTTATTTTTAACATTCTTTGATTTAACTAGTTTTTATATTTATTATTTTCAAGAAAACTTTTTGTATAACATTATGTAAGGATACAACAAAACCTAACACAATTACATTGAAAGTCTTTTGCTATCTGGAAATAAGTCTATATACATAACGCTATAGAATCCATATAAAGTTCACGATAGAACAAAGTAAATTGTAGTTTAATTCTATTAAAAGTGAAAGCTGATATATTATTTATAATAAAATATGGTATATTAAAACATATAACTTGTTTTGACAAATTTGAAATTTTTATGAATAGCGCTAAAAGTTTTAGAAAAACTATTAGAATATAAATAAAGTGTGAAATAAATGTTTAAGTGGGTTTTAAATACAGTTTTTAAATAGGAAAGCAAAACAATAGTGAACATTTTAATATTTTAACAGTACCCTAACAACGAGGTAAACCTTCACGTATCGTGATTTATTGACGGGTTAGCAGTGTTTGCATGTTCCTCACTGTAGATAGCGCCGCCGACAGCGAAATTGAATAAATATTCTGTAAACTGTTTGTAAACAGGTAAATTTGGTCGTTATAGAAATTTAGGTTTCAAATTTTCAACTTTTTATAAAATATTTTTATCTCTTAACTTTTTAACTTGAGTGCGTACGGATAAATTACTTTCGAGACGTTTTTGCATTTGTAGTTGTACAAAATCAGCATATAACGAAATACACTAATTTTGTTATTTTTTTTGTGATTTTAATAGTCAGGTACATTAATTAAAGAATATTTACAAAGTGGATAATATCAATATTAAACAAAACATTTTATTCTAATCTTCTTGAAGTCAAGATGTTGCGCACTTACTTTCATCCGATGATTTTTTTGTGTTAACTATATTTTTTCTGATATTGTGACTAAAGCCTCATCCGGGCCTTGAAATTTTTTTCCCTCTTTAATAGCATCTAGACAAACCTTTTTCTATTCCTCTACAGTTAATTTATTAAATATTTCCTCAGCTAATGTCATTATAGAGCTCAAGTTCATTGTAACACTTTTTGTTTTGGTGAAAGAAATATAATTTCAAGTTTAGAATCCCTGTAAATGTATAAAAACTACTAAATTTGCAAAAACTTCTCAAAAGTGATTTACCTGTAGGCATCTATCCTTCGAACTTTTTTTATCTACCTGCCTATTTTTTCCTTCAATTGAAAAGATTTAAGTCATTTAGCTCCTGTTTGAAATTCTTTTTTCGTATTACATTTCATATATGAAATGTTCAGCAACTTTACTTTCTTAGTTTTAATAACACAAGTTATAGTATTTCTACTGCTCTTTTCGTTCTTTGATATTTTAGATAGGTTGTTGTAAATTAGAAACTGCCTTTGTTCTTACATATAAGATAATTCTTGTTACGAATTAACACGTTCCCTGCGGTTTCTCCAAAATCATCCTGAAGCAATGCCAAACATATGTGGGAAAAGAAAAAATTGGTCCCACTCGCTAATGCGGAATCTCTTTTCTAGGCATTTTGTAAGTATAACAGAGACTAATAAAGTTTTAGATTTTTGACTAATAATGTATAAATATATCAATTCCATAACGCGTCGTGCCTTTTTGTCTTTCGCCGTGTAGAACATAAAAAAACACAGTACGGAGCGCGCCTGAAAACACTGAATGAAAGCGATTTTTAGAATCACGGTACGCGGGAAAGAAACCTCAAATACTTCCTGTTTAATGATAAACTCTTTCAATTCTACATTACAACAACTTTTTGTATATACATACATACATATATATATATATAATTTTACATTACATTACACTATAATTACTATTCGTAAATTAAGTATTGAAGTTCATAAAATCACGCGGGGTGGTGTTAGGAAGAGTCTCTTATCGATAACGTCAAAAGCTTTCATTGAATTAATGAACTTAGCTGTGCTATGCTTTTTCCCATCCTAGACTACATGTTCGAAGTAATTGTACATATTTTTTTGAATTTTTCTCGAACCTAAAATACTTTTCCAACGATGTGGAATAAAGCTTACGTTATACCCAAACCTAAATCTGACGAACCCTCTACTCCATTGCATTTCTATCCTATATCTATTTTATCTATCCTTTCCAAAATCCTTAAATGTGTAGATGGGAAATAGCTCACCATTTTTTTAGAACATTCTATGCTTACGAGTATCAGTCCCTTTCGATCCAGTTTCCGCAGAATCCACAATACGTCCACGGGATAATTTAAAGTCACCCAGGACATAATTACGCTATGGATAACAAAAAGCTTACCATTTTAGAACTCTTAGACTTTAGTAAAGCATTCAATTAAGTTGATTTTAGTATTTTACTGGCAATTCTTCGCTTTCCTAACATATCTCCACCGGTAATTAACTGGTTTAAGTCATATCTTCATGGTTGCCGGCAAATATTCCGCGCTATCAAGATCTTCTCGGAATGGGCTGACAATACTGCCGATGTTTCACAATGCGGCGTTCGCTCCCCTTTACTCTTTTTTATTTGTATATATGAAATCATCAACATAATATTTTCTCTCTACTATAAAAATTTACAGGATGCTTACTTGCACGAAATTTATGAGGAAATAGATGCTATCAATAGTGAACTAAATTCTGTTAAAGAGTGGGCAAAGACTTTCAGTCTATTAATTAATCCCAAAAAATCACAAGTTCTAATAATTGGTAGCTTTCTCTTAAACTGCTGCTGATAAGAAAAATAGTAGTCGATTGTCAAAATCAATTGTAATTTTTCTTGGTTCTTGTTACATGAACAAACAATTTCGTTACTGACTTCGCTCCTTGCGGCATCTACCGAGCTTCCTTCCCTTTTACACAAAAGTATTTCTAGCCCAAACTCTTAAGCTTCTTCTTCCACTACTCCAAGGTACGCTATTTGGATGCTGCTGAGGAGCCGATGGACAAACACACAACGCTTTCAGATTAAAAACATCTGTTTTACATAAAATAAAAAATTGCTCAAAAATTAAAAATTTAAATAAAATTGTAGTATTATATCCCACTTTTGTGTCAACGAAAGTGGCTCTCTATTCGCCTTTGATGAAAAATGCAATACATACTGACAATATTTTTTAACATGTTAAGCAACTTAACTATGTCATAATCATACCTTAGCAAGTAAACGAACATAGCGTTCATATGTTACAGCCAAACCGCTTGACCTTCATCGCTATAATACAGTCTTTAGCAAAATCGTTTACAAAAGAAGCAGCACGACCATGGAATTCACTTTATTGTCTTACCGTTAACTCTTTCAAATACAGATTGTAGCAACATTTTCCTCCTTATTTTAATATATATTAGTATATATTTTGTCATAATCATTACGTATATATTGTTAATTTTATAGTATTTATATGGAGTTTATATAATATATATATATATGTTTTTATACATTTTATATAAATAAATATGTGTAGATATATTTTACATACAAAAATCAATTAATTTTAATGTATATTTTTGTTTTCACTTTCGTCGTATTTTTTTTTTGTGACCATACCATATTATTCTCCTAGAACAATGTTATATTTTATAGCTGCTGGAAAAGATCTCTTTTAAGAGATAAGTATATATACATACTTTGAACAAGTACTCTCTATACTAACTCATTCACTCGTACTTAAATGATCGAGTCTCGAGGTCTGCAATAATGTTATTGCTCGTGCGGAATGGAATAATATTTATTTAACGGGTATATATTACATTATTTTAAAGGAATCAATTAAGGTTGAAAATTTGAAATTACTATTTCGTAGCTAGTATTAAACATGTTTTTTTAGGTATTGCAATAGCAATTTGCAATATTAATAAATAGAGCTAAAAAAAAATATCTTGTAAATATAAAAAATCACAATCACACTGGCTATGCAGATTTATATGATCTGAATTTTATATGATGTAATGAATAGTTTTGATAACCGCCGGTAAATTCAGTATATAAATTGGGTAAGGTATATAAAGGCAACACGGTTTTTCTTTATTTTGTCAAAGTTAAAATTTTTTTAGCTATAACTTGTGCGCTGTAGTATAGTGTGGGTGATACTGTCAGTAACGTTTCGTTTTTTCTCTTGACAGTTGCGCGATTTACAAATTATATTTTATTATTTTCCTTATATATAATAACTTTAGTAAATTAAATTAAGTATAATCATAATGTTCTAGTCTACAAATAAAATCTAATAGAAAGAAAAATTAAGAAAAGTATTATGCTTATAACAACGCCCAAGACGTATTTAGTGATGGGATGTACTGCTACAACATATAAGTAGTCGATGTTTTAATAAAAAACGTATATTTTTCGTAAATACGTCAACTTTTATTTTTAAAGAGTTTTTTATTATATTAATGAAACAACAGAACAAATATTGGTTATTAATTCTTCAAAGGTTTATCTTCTGACTAAAGTAATAAATACTAATAAAAACAGTAGTATAAGTACGTAGGTAAAAAGTAATAAAACAGAGTAAATATGTAATATGGCAATGGTTACTTTGATACATAATATATTCCAGTTTTCATTATAATAATCTAATAGTATTTAAATAGCGCTTAATAATTAGACACGGGTAATACTTTAAGCCCATTAATATATTGTCTTGAAGTTAATTTAATTATTCTAATACGCACAAACAAATAAAATATTTAGTTTAACATTAATTTCTAATAAAATCAGATCATATTAATTATATATATTTTGTTCTCAATACTATCAAACGTACATTACAATGTTTCTAGATTTGCTAAAATTATACCATTGATTAAAATAAACAAAACATCTTCTAATTGAATCAAGAACAGCAAGGTTTTTTCGTATCGTATTTTTAACGCTTGATTTAGTTCAGCTTTATCAATAAAAAAAAAAGAAAATTGTTTGGGTTTTGAAATAAATTTCAAAGTCATAATGTCAAAGCTTTTTTGGGAAATTATATTTTATGGATGACGCTGACTGAAGTCATGTCGATAGCACTTCACGGTGCGAAAAAGCCGATCGATCTGGATATTATGAACTTTTCATTAGAAATATTTTACTAGAAAGCAACTTATTTATAAATTATAATACTATTATAACACTTAATAATTACCATAATATCCGAATGTTTATACTTAAAAATAAGGAAGGCACTTATTCAATAACTATTTAACAATAATTTCAACTATTCTCTAAAATATCGTTTTATTTATTGGATATTTGATAAAATTAGTATAATAAAACGTAATTAATTGAATATTAATATATAACAGATTATATAAAAGGATGAACAATAGTTTTACACATATTGTGACAGGTAGTTTCGAATTTCAAAACCAGTTTATTAAGTTAGTTTGTTATCTTTTATTATTTTATAAATTTTGATTTTTGGTACATAATTGAGGACCTGGAAATGTATAGATATAAAAATAGATGGTGTTTTGATTTTAAACGTACTAACATAGGATATTGATTTTTGTGTTTAATAAATAATACATACATATAATTTATTTTCTGTATATATTTTTTGGTATATGAGCCATATTTTCATTTCAGGAATAAAATTTTAAAATAATTTTACATAATATTTCTTTGATATGGACTTAATTTTGAATCTCAAACTCTATTGATAAAACTTTTTTATATTTGTACAAAGATTCATAAGAACTTTGAAATTTAATAAGCATGTTGAAACAAAATCCTTTAAATCAACATGTAATATTTTAAAGCATCAAACATAACAGATGTTAAAAAAAGGAAATATCATAAATTTCCATTTACGCTCACCACCTTTTAAATTATTTTGTTTTGAGTTAAATCTACATGTGTTCTAAACCATTGTATGGAGTTTTATGGACCTCTTTTCTTTTATAGTGATTTGATTTGATAACATGTGCTCGATAAAAGTTGTGTCGATAAATATTATATATTCTACATGCCATGTACTTCAATAACTATATATTACCAACTTAATAAACCTTAATATTTTAATTCAGATATATTTTTTATGTGGTCGTATTTCTTAGTGTACCTGTATATCTTACAAAGTGAATTTTAAAGAGACTAAATCTCTGTGGGAATCTCTGGGGTGTGATTTAACGGATTTCGATTAATGATTGTAGGGCACGCCAGTGCATTTTTTTTTCTAATGGATATTACTTTTATATATTCCTTTACCTTAAATAGGAAAAAAAGGATTACTTTTTTTTTACTATTCAAGTACTGAAAAATGACGTAAAAATGTATAAAAAATTACATAAAGATTTAATTTTTATTGTTAATTAAAATCTTGTCGTTCTTTATTTTAAGATAATAAGAGTATTATATATTTGTATAAAGGTTCTATAGACCTCTGTCTATTAAACACATTAAAAACTTAATAGAATTTAACATTATACACGTTATGTTTTCTAAGATTTACACGAGTACTACACATTTCAATAAAACTATTTTTCGGATATAACTCGCGTTTATTATAACATTTTTATATGACTGCTTTGCAGCAAACGTGTTCGCGGTAAGACGTCATGGACACCATCATCTCGTCTTACCGCATAGGATCATTTATTTTGTGTATAGAAATTTCTTGCGCCTTTTTCAAAAAGTATGGAATTTGGTTAGAAGACAGGGAACCATTAATTATGTGACAAATAAAAGGCTCCAACTTATCGATGAGTAGAATTAAAATTTTAAGATTGATATCGTCACAACCAACAGAAAGAAATCTCATAGCTAAGACTAATACTTTTCACATCTTTGTTTGAGGGTGACAAAAATAAAGGAAAGGGAGATTAAGATTATTATAAGAACAAACTCGCTCAATAGTATTTTCCTTAATTACACTGTTAACGGGGTTGTACCAAGTGACAAGTTTTTTAAAAAAGGAGCTCTATGTCAAGACTGTCCAATTTGTGGTTTGGTTGATAGCAATATGATTTATTCGGTTTTTTATGTACTTTTGGGGGGTACGAAAGTTCATACCACAATAAAATGAACAAAATAAAGATAGGAAAATAAAAAATATAATCTGGGAGGCAACCAGTTAAGACAGATTATTTTGACTATACTTTTAATTTAAAAAAAAAATAAAATTTTAAGGTACTTACGACATACTTAAATATTACATATAATTCAATGTTGAAACTGATAATTGAAGTTTCTCGAAATGAAACATAACAAACCATGCACTAACGAAACATAGTTATATTGAATTAAATAACTTAATTACAGATCACAGAAAATAAAATAATATGGGTACTTTCATGGGCACTTCTATGAATGGAATGTTTTTAGCAAACTGGTTGTTACTGAATAAATAACCGTCTTTCATCATTCCTCCTAAATAAATAAAGGTAACAAAGAACACACAAAATCATATTCATAATCTGTAGTCATACAAATAATTATCATTATTGTGAATTGAAACGACCTTCCTACGTTTAATAGTCAGGATCTAACAACTGTACTAGGCTTTTAAATTTTACTTAAGAATTACCTGCACGGATAAATTTGTGCTACAGGTATAATAATATGCCTTTTTATTTCCATGGCATAAACATACATAAAAAAGCTATGCTTATAAATGATTATTTATTATCTTTTCGTTTAATAATCGTAATATGTTTATTACTTACTTATGATGACCTCTTTCTTCAGCCATGTCATAATTTCTTTCATAACATGTTAATTCCAAACGGCTTCATCAGCGATGTTGTCTGTGTCTTTTCCTTTTCTTCTCTTTTCCGTTTTTTTTTTACTTTTTCATTATTTCATATACATTGAAGAATTACATTGCTACATTCAGGTCTTCTGTCTGTTTGTCAGTCTGTCTGTCAGTCTGTCCCTAAGATAGCTTTACTTAACAATTACTATTGATTGATTTATTTTCGTATATCTTTTCCTTACAATAAATTAAGTATAACATTGTTATCGCTCATTTGTGTCTTTATGTATATTAGCAGTAAATAGTTTATTATGTAGTATATATATGTAAGTGGTATTATTGTTTTTTTTACATTTATATATAATATAAGTGTATATATGTATGTATATGTAGTTTTATATATTTTTATATATATTGTATTGTTTTATTGTATTCAATTAATTATTTTTAAATTATTATTTTTTAATTGCACTATACCGTATTCTGTGCTGATATCTTTTCACCTAAAGGTTGTCTGTTAGAGATTGCTTTTAGTAATAAGACCGCCTTTGCATATTGTTCTGTTTCTCGTGTTCGTGTTTCATTTAATATTGTAAGTTTTTCTTTTTATTTTTATTTTTTTTATTATTGTATTGTCTAATATGCAATAAAGTGCTTATCTATCTATCTATCTATTTATCTTTTCATAGAATCTAAAGGTAATTTGAGTTAGTCACAAATGCTAATTGATACATGTAAACTAAGCTAAAATAGTTGTAAAATACAATTATATATATAAATTAATACTGTTATTAATTTCTTTGAAACAATATTCTAGTAGCGGCGCGTGTGTCTAGGGATCTTCCGTTTAACAACAGATTTATTACGTTAATATATCGTAAAGTGTTTACGACGCTGACCTGCTATAACCCTATGTAGTTAAAGACAACTTCTAGCTTGAAGCCACCCCTAGTTATATAATATTCTTCAATACATATATATTAGTTTAAGAATATTTGAAGATGAACATTATACGAATACAAGATGTCTACCATCTCTCCTATATTTAGTTATAATTATTTTATAATATAGTACCATAATTACTAAATCATATATCAAAACGTATTTATAACATTTTATTTTATCGTAAAAAATTATATTAACATTTTTAATTCATACATATTTTTCGTATAAATTAAATAAACTTACACGAAACAGTATCAAAGTTTTGGACAAAATATTACCGTAGAATTAATCGTAAAAAGGTGTTCGATACATTATAAAAGAACAGGAATACAAAACGATAATATTAAAGTGACCTGTTATCTTTATGATAAAGAGAGCAGATTCATCCAATAGTTAAATGTATACATTGTCTTATTTATCTATTTTATCAGTACATATATATAATATTAAATATTATTGTCATCATAGTTTTCATTCAAAACTTACTTTTTCATGCTTTAAATCAATTTTATTTGTGATAGTTCTATAATTATGTCTATGACAATAGCCATGCATTTGGAAATTATGTTAACAAAGACTTAGACAAATATAATTAAAACTAGAAGAAACAAACAGATAAATATTGAATGACATGACATAACATAACTTTGTTGTAGAATATGTCGCTCCAATACTTAAAATACTATTGTATGCATATCTTCAAAAGTCAGCATCAATTCCAAAACCGTTATACATCATATAGGCGTGTCGTGGAAAATGCTCTGTGAAAATGTCTTTTATCTGTCACTCCATAAATTATAATTTATAAACAATGTATCGACATATATACACAATATTATCGATCACTGAGTGTAAGTTTATTTACAGATAGTATAGGTAAATAAATGCCTTATAAAAACTTAAAAACTTAACATTTTACTGTTACAAGATTACATATGTACCATTTACATAAGTACGGATATCAGCAGATGTACGCTCTTGTAACCGTAAATTGTTCCTATCGTTACGGCTTCACTGTGAATGCACGAATTCCACACCTATATTCGTTCACTAATGTGCTGTTCCAGCTTATGGCGCATTGTAACTCGTATATATTATACGAGTATCTTAATTATATACAGCTACCAGTAGAAGGTCTGACCAATATTATTCCAGACAGTGATTGTCCGTGTAATAGGCGACGCAATGTTTTATAGGTCCGAATGAAATCCAAGGCATTATAAATAAAACAAATAGAGTTACCTTTTACAATGGGAAGACAATATTCTGCAATATAATAAAAGAGGTTATTTTGGAGGAGAATGATATCTGAGGCTAAAATTTTGTCGTGAATTTTTTTTTTTAATTTGTCTTCTAGAAAAGAAAGAAAAAGAAGTATAGCAAAATCTAAACAGTTGATGAATATTAATGCTATGTCTCATACAATGATGCTTATTAGTGGCCTAAGTACGTTAATGAATACTCTCCATAAATCGCCTATCTTTTTACCATAAATCAAATAAAAAAACTTTTACTAGTTCTAAAGCATTAAACTTAAACTTTTCAGAATTATAGTTAATACATTCACATTCACATTTCCTATAAGACGAAACGGCAGCGCTTAAAGCATTCAAAATTTAGATGTCAATGAAATATCAAAAAGGAATTTTTCCAACGTCGTTGGATTCTCAAATCTAGATATAATATTTTTATTCTCTATATTTAATTTAAAGCCTAGTCTCTCAGATTTAGCTTTTCCAATATCTTAATTAATAACTGCCATGTTGTTTTTATTTTATCATTTTCATTGGCTATTTTCTTACTTATTATTTGAGATTATGCTAATTAACTAGTATTTATTATTTTTTACAAGATTTAGAAAAAAAAATGTCTTTTTTTAAATTTTCCCCACTGTTAACTTTATTTTTCGCATACATATTTTAAATTATTAAATTATTATATATTTTTATTATTTTTATGTACACCTTCTGCTGCCCACTAAATTCAAGTACTCATCAAGTAACGATCACTAAATTTGGAGAACAACTGAGAAAAATAATTTAATAAAAGTACAGAAACAATCTTTGTACATAATTTAAAGGTATTAATTTTTTGAAAAAAGGTAAGTAGCAAACGAAATTATTTATAATTTTACCTATACAAATAAAAACCGAAAATAATAATGAAAAACCAAGTGATTATCAATTAAATCAAGAAATTATAGTGGTTTTAGAAGAGAGTGATACTTATCATGAATTCTTTCTTATACTTACAAAAATCAATGAGGATTAGACCATGTAAATATCAAAACAACTGCCGGATATAACTAGAAGATTAAACTAATATAAAGAAACATTTGTAAGCTCATTTGTAGCTGATTTTCGGCATTGTAAATGGTTTTTCACTAGAAACTTACATAAATTGAAAGAAAAGTCTAAAAGACTTTTATTTTTTACAAGATCCGACACATATACCAGATCTGAACTATAGACAACATAATCAGAATGCACAAGAGAAGTGGAAACGCAAATTGCTATATGGCAGACAATCCCTGACTTGGGGTACTTAACATTTCTAATATATAAATAAGCAGCAAATACATGGTAAACATCAAGGTTTACTATTTCCTGAAACGGAAGATTTTATTATAGCTATTTTATATTCAATTGGTCTTATAACTTTACTATATAAAATTAATAACATAAATACCTGATGGATATTGCTGTTCCAGACACCGAAAATAATAAAAAAAGCACTGAAGTATAGAGACTCAAAAGAAGAAATACCTAGAATATAAGGACACGAAAAAATCAACGTAAACCTGAATAGTTTTATTTAGTATTGGCGTTTGCGAAGCGCTTGTTTAGGTATCTATTCTGATTCAGTATGAGACGTAAACTACCTACTTATGAATCCTGGCTTAAGTACTTTGACTTAACATCTTTTGAATCGAGAAGTGGGAATCCGGACTTTGCTTCTCTTCTCAAAATTAATAATGACGAAGGGGACACTAATCAATTACTGAGCTATTTTTTTCTAAAGATAGGAATATTATTTTATATTATTATTGTTATTGTAGTATGGCCTACATATTGAATTATGCAATAGTAATTTAATATGTAGGCCATACAAAAATCAATCAAACAACTACTTTATTCCGTTGACACCATAACTGTGTAATATATTTTAATTATTATTTTAAAGATATTAACATTATTTAGAGCAATGTGTTATTGTTATTCATATAACATTAAAGTGATAAAAATTGCTGATTTGATAAGTTGTCAAAAAATATTCATATTATGTCAAGTTATTGTATTTACATACTTAATTTGATGAAACACAAATATAAGTAAAACGATTGTTTCTTAAATATATATTAATTAAAAATCATAGGAAAAAAATGTTTGTAATTAGAGACTGTTTATTATGTTTAAAAGTTATGAATATGACAACTAATAAAACATCCGTAGTAATCATGGCGCTGCTGTCGCTTTTAAAAATTGTTATAAATATGGGTTACAGTTATTATTAAAGTAGTAGTAGAATAGTAGTAGTAATAATAATAATAATAGTAACAATTTTTTTACGTTAAATATAAATAGAACTAAGAAATCTAGCACCATTTATACATTTTGCCTTAATCTTCACGCTGTATATCGTCAAATAAGTATTCAACGTTCACACAAAACGATAAATATTAAAGCTTACCTTGGGCGCTTTATCTTCTAGTGGGAAGCATGAAAAAAGGATAAATGTGAGAATCCGTGTAAATCCTGTTTCTGGAAAGTTCACAACAATATTGTGTAACAGACTTATATTCCTATTTTACTCGCGGTTTTGAGATTGTTGTGACATTTTATTTAGTATGCTCCCATTCCCATCGCACCCAAAGTTTAACAAAAATAATGCTGTTATTTTATCAAGATTGGTAATGGAAAGTTAAAATGTCATGTGCTTTTACGCAGTTACAGTTTAGTTAACTATAAGAAACAAGAAAAGATATTGTATTATATTATAGATTGTTTATTTCTATATAAAACATGTTTATGGTTTATAATTCAGCTTATTTTACTTTCTAGTAAACGACTATAGTTGTCTGAACCGTAATGCACATTTATTTTAGTTCCAACTAACAAGTTCATGTGACGGATAGGTCAACGCTCATTAATTATAACTTTGTTATAAACTATACTTTGAGGAGCCCTCGAATGTCTTGCTTTATGAAAATTAATGACAGTTATCATGAAGTTAGTCATGCTTTCAACCCTTTGTCATAATTGTTTATGTTCAAAGTATCACTCTCATTCTCTTCATGTGATAATGTGTGTTTCACTGAATATAAAATACCTGATAATAAAATAAAATACCTGTATTTATACAACAACTATACTACTATGTTAAAAATATACAAAAGATCGTTCGATATATCGCGACCCCCGCAAAAATAATTAATGCTTCTATGTTTCACCTAAGATGCTACATATTATCTTATTTTCTTATTTAAAACATGGGTCAAAATAATATAGATGAAAATCAAACATACTTCAACAAAGAAACGCTAGAAATAAAATTTAAAATTTTTAATTTATTAAAACAAAATTATTATTTACTTTATTACAATTACCAATGAAAAGTAAATTTACTTTCCGGTTAAAATTGTTTTGGAGTAACATTAAAATGTTAAATTTAACCATTTTAATGTTACTCCAAACAAATTATTACCTAATTTAATCCAACATAAAAAGATCTCGTCTTATGACAGTCAATCCTTCAAATTTAGTCTTTACAAAATAACTTTATAAAAAATAAATTTTTAAATAATATTGTTACTTAATGTTGTTTGATTTTGGATTTGATGGTTGAAACAATTACGGTACGACAATAATTATTATATTTTATTAATGAGGAAAAGGTGTATATATCTGTATTAATGTTGTTTGCTTTATTATTTTCAGATATATAAAAAAAAAATAACTATATTGGGTTAATATACAAAATAAATTATTTTGTAGAAGTTTTAGAATAATAATTGCTTTTTATTATTTTGTTGTATCTAATAATTTGTTAAAAATCAAAACTTACTTTAAACAAAATATGCACTGTGTAGCATTTTAAGTTATAAATCTAAAGGCTTTTTATAGTCGATGCAATTCTTGACTTAAATTCTTTTTTTATCTCACATATCAATAATAACAGTGACGTAAATATTTAATACTATAAATGTATGTAATTTTATAAATAAGTTAACCGAGTTCTTATTTTGCTTCTAGTAAATCTTTTATCATTGAATTTATGGCATCTTATTACTAGGCCATGACATGTAATCAATCCATTAATCTATGTCTATTTAAAAAGCAACTGACTTTAAAAGCATTTACCAGCTTCGGATTAAATAAGTTTTGAATTGCACTGTCTTGTCCTCTTTCCGCGAAAACGGATTATTGGCTAACTCTAGGCTAAGCTCAGATTGTTTAATCTCATAAAAAATTTACCTACTTTTTTATATAGTTTAAATATTTTGTATACAGTTGTAGAAAGTTATTAAGTTAAGGATTAGGACTAAGTAATAATATGAAAATAAAATAATATGAAGTAATTTTCAATATCATAATCACAAGTGAAATAATTATATTCTGACTTATACTTATTTCTTTGCTTACTGTGTTACTGTCACATATTATTGTCACTTATTTGTATAGTAAAAAAAAGTAAAATTAATATTTTCAGTTTGTAATTTATATTTTATATTGTTAAAATAAATAATTTGGTATTGATTATTTTTTATACAAAAAATGAGGGAAGTCAGTCATGATTTCACCTACCCTAAAAACAAATATTTTTACAAAAGCTATCGTATATTAATAATTGTATTATTCCGTCTTGGAGGAAGTAAGATATCTTTGTACTTTCCCATTTTTCTACTGTTTACTACTTTAAATTTAATAAATTATTGTGTATATTGTATCTACAAAATTTACGCTACGTCGGTTAACTCGTGGGCCGTCACAATCCTGTATAACCTATCGGTTCTGAAAGCACAAACAGTCCACGGAAAGGGGAAGGTACTCCATGGGATTAGAAAAAACTAGATCAGGTTAAACCTTAGATTGATCTAGCCTTAAGCTGTATTCAGCCTTTGATATCGGGTAACACGATCTGTGAGTTTGGGACAAGTAGAAAGCACTCCCTGGGTTAGTTATCCATCTCATCTAAGAACTAATTAGCGTGTATATAGATGAAGAGTCGGCAGACAGACAGATATTTGAGATTCCCGAAAAAATCAAATATTCCAAGGCAATGAACATAACTCATTTTAAGTGTCACGAAGACCAACTTTCGGACTCACTTTCGAGTTAATATCTGTAACATCTAACAGCTCCCCCTCCGTTCATTACACATGGAAAACTATATATTAAAGCTATAATGTAATAAACTATATAGGATGCAACAAAGGAGAAGAATAATAACTATTCCCTTTGATAGAGGCAGCTGGCTTTTTAAACAGCTTCCTCAAATGACCGGAGTGGGCCTTGAGTGTCGGAAGTGCAATTTCATACAATATTATTTCCCTGGCTGACTGATGACATTAAAAAACTTCAAATAAAAAAAGTAGCAGCCAAAGCAAAAAATAAAAGTCAACCTAATGATAAAAATAAGGCAAAATATATCAAAATCAGAAATCGCTGCAACAGGATTTGTAGAGATAATCAACGACGCCATATTTACAGATCTGTTATTGAGGAAAGGGACTCAATAAAAGTTTGGAATTTTCTTAAAACCTTAGGAGTTGGTCGAAATAAACCAAATTGTACAAATGTTTCAAATTCAAACTTAAATAATATTAATAAACATTTCTCTACGTCAGCATCTGTGGATAGTGCTATTAAAACTAAAACTTTAAACCATCTTTCATCTCTTCCAACTCCTAATACTTCTCCATTTCGTTTAAGTCATTTTTCCGTATGTGATGTTAAGAAGACCATACTATCCGTAGACTCCGATGCAGTTGGGCCTGATGGTATTAGTCGTAAAATGATCATCCCTATTCTAGATATCCTAGCCTCTACTCTTACCTCCATATTTAATAACTCTATTACATTGTGCGAATTTCCTACCTGTTGGAAAGACGCTTATATTATTCCTTTACCGAAAAAGCCTAATCCCTCTTGTCCACCTGATTTTCGACCTATATTTATCCTTCCTTTCCTATCAAAAATTATAGAGCGACTAATTAATTTTCAATTAAGCACTTTTTTAGCTAAGAATAATCTACTTAGTAAATTCCAATCTGGTTTCCGTCCTGGTCATAGTACGACTACGGCCTTAGTAAAAATTACTGAGGACATCAGGTCAGGCAGGGACAACCGTCAGGTTACAATATTGACATTACTTGACTTCAGTAATGCTTTCGGTACTGTTGACATTGACATATTACTCGCGGTTTTAGGTAATCTTAACATATCTCCATCGGCTACTGACTGGTTTCATTGTTACTTGCGTGGACGCCGGCAACGTGTACGGTTAAATGACCTGTACTCGGACTGGAGCGAGGTCAATTCCGGTGTTCCGCAAGGTGGCGTGTTGTCTCCTTTATTATTTTCAGTGTTTATAAACACTATTTGCTCTCAAATAAATTCTTTCTACCACCTGTATGCAGACGATCTTCAGATTTACCGACAATGTCCTCTTGAAAATATTACAAATACTATTTTGCAAGTGAATGAAGATTTGATAAGCATCTCAAAATGGAGTAAATGTTTTGGCCTTAAAATAAATCCTTCCAAGACGCAAACTATTATCATTTGGCAGTTCTAGACTGATCTCACGCACTTTACAATATCAACTATTTGCTTTGAAGGGGTTATTAAAAACCTTGGTATTGTATTTGATGAAACGTTATCCTGGAATTCTCAAATTAGTGAGGTGAGTAGGAAGATGTTTGCTGCCGTGGGATCTTTGAGGCGATTAACTAATCTCCTCCCCATCTCTACCAAAGCTGTTTTAGCTAAATCTCTTCTCTTTCCGATTCTAGATTATGCAGATGCATGTTATCCCGATTTACGGGAGGATCGGTTAAATAAACTTGAGCGTCTTCAAAACCTTTGCATAAGATTTATATTTGGTCTTCGCAAATATGATAACATTTCTCACTTACGTAAAAAACTCAAGTTGCTTCCTATTCGCTTTCGCAGGAATATTCATATGCTTAGCCTTCTGTACTCTCTACTGTTCAATCCTTAAACTCCTCCTTATTTAAAAGAACGATTTGAGTTTCTTAGTAGCTCTCATAGCCGTTCTCTCCGTTCCATTAAAAACTTTACTCTTAAAGTTCCTTCCCATTCTTCCTCTTTTTACTCAGACTCCTTTACACTCTCTACAATCCGTCTATGGAACGAGCTTCCGTTGACTATTAAACGGGCGGAGTCATGCGATTCGTTTAAGCGAAGACTGAAAGCTCATTTTTTAAGCCTTATAGATCCCTAATAGTGAATTCGTCGTATTATATATCTATGGGAATATATGATAATATATTATATATGTATGTTTATAGTATATATAGGAGTATGTATTTATATATGTATGTAAGTAGGAGTATATGTATATATAATATGTATGTTTACCTTCTATCTATCTATGTTCTTATGTACACCCACACACCGTCTCATATATATTTTATTTCTAACCTAACTGGTTGCCTGGAAGAGATCGCTCTTAAGCGAAAGGCCGCCAAATTTGTACCATTTTATTTTTGTTAACTTTTTTTTTAATTCCATTTGTATTTGATTCGTGTGTACAATAAAGATTATTATTATTATTATTTCTGAAAAACAAAAAGATTGTATGAAAGGTTCGCGAACTTGTAAGGAACACTTAAATTGTGATTCAAAGGTGAAATACAACATATAAAAATTTATTTTGTGTACATATATTCCCAAAACACGTTTGATAGCGTTCCTCATTCTTATCTCCTAGGCTCTATAGATACACAAAGTAGATATAAAACTAGTGGATTTTCCTCACGCAACTATGAGCAATTGAAAGACTCTATTAAATATAAGCAAAAACTCCGGAAATGACAAAAAAAGAGCACTTGGTATGTTTCAAGGAGATATTTTTAAAATCCAATGCCATTGTCAAGAATATTAAATAGAATATTAAAGAGGTACAAACTACACAAAGAAACCAACACTAAAATAATACATTGGCTTTACATGCATGATATAAAATAACGAGTATATGCAGCTTCTAAACAAAAAACACTTTAAGAAATCACCAAAAAATTTAAATGAAATTTTGGAATCCATTATTGCAAAATAAACAGAATCATTAAAGAAAAATTGAATGTTACTAATATATATTATTACAAACACAACAGAATTTATATTTAATTCTTATATTTAGCAAAATTTCTAGATAAATATTATAGATATAAAATACTCCTAAACTATGAAAAGAGAAATGGCAGTTCCCATTCAATAATAATATTATACGTAATAAAGCTCAGAATAGATATAAACTAGATATAGAATAGATATAAATAGATATTAACTCTAACTAAATTTAGCACTCTAGTTTATATACATAGAATAAAAACTAGAGTGCTAGAGCAAAAATATCAATTATTTATTTATTTATTTATGTATTTATTAAGGACAACCAACAAAACAACACAAAAATACAATCACAAATATTAAAGTTTAAAAAATATATAAATTAGATATTAAGTGTCGTCTTACTTAAAGGCTGCCGCGACATGCAAAAAATTTAAGACAAAAAGATAAACGTACACTAAGGCGTTTACTTATAAGTAACTGAAACTACAACAACAATGATTGAAAAAAATATATAAACATGCTTATTACAACAAAAACAACAAAAAAATATACAAAAAGAAATTTGAATTTGAATGTATCTTAACCATGTAGCAATCCAAAACTTAGCTCAAGCTGTCTAGTTTTTTGAATCATATCATTGAAAAATATAAATAATACAAAACACAATTTGGAGAAAGATATTAATACGAAATCAACAAAGTCCTAAAAGATCAACTTTAAATAACATAGAATCAAACGATGGTCTGATCAAAAGTCTTATATTTTCAAGGTAATCAAATATTCAGGTTCATTAAACATAAACCTAAAGTAATTATCTCAAAGCAATTGGGGTTACAATTACCGACTGCGTGGCTGGATAATTGTAATTATAATCGACTTGACCAATCATAATGTATATTGCCCTCACTTGTGGGAAATCCTAAAGTTATTGGAAAAATATTTATATTTGTCCTGATCCCACTACTGGAGTCGACAAAAGATTATGGCACAACATGAGACATTTTCTCTACAAAAAGGCGGGCAAAGGATAGACGTTTGTATTGTCGTCTAGGTAGATTTATGATTACGGTCTGCTCCGCCTAATGTGCCCTTAATATTCAAGATTTAACAAACTCATTATTTATATTTGATACTATTGATTATTGATATTACATTTTATTTAATTTACACCTTTTTTTTAATAAAAAGGTCTTCTATTACGGTTTCTTTCTGAGAATTGACATTCGACTTATTATTTGAAGGTATATTATAAAAAGGTCTTCTAAAGCCGGCTTTAGGAAACTTGTAGAGTATAGAATATTTGCCCAAAGTTATGCAAATACAGCACTTCGGTCAACTCTCACATATTGAAATGAAAATTTTCTGTATTCAGAAGCAGTTTGTCAAGTCCTAAAAAATATGAAAGTGGACTGGATAGTGTATATAACATCCCTTATCCATCAGTTAAGCTAAATCTGTAGGATAATATGAATTAGAATGTAATATATATAATATATATATATTACTTTTATTACGTATATATAAAACATATAATTTTATTTTAAATTATAAAAATTATATCTTTCTTTCCTAGTTTTTATAAATTCTACATATATATATATATATATTAATAAATTCATGTTTAATAAAAAATCGATTTTTTGAATTTTATGACTTTAAAATTTGAGTGTAGTAAAAAACTGTATTAGTAACTGAAAATATTTCAATAGATTAAAATAACAATTATTTGCCTTTGGCATTTTTTTACAATTGAAAAATAAAGGTTTAAAAAAGAAACATTCACGTCAAACGATTGCCAATAGGACGCGTCTTCTTCAACAGACGAAAATTATAAACGTCATTAATCCCGGGATCTTAATATTCACTTCGCTTAACAATGCTTGATTAAAATTTCCCTCAAAAAGGTTTAGCGATAAAATACAAATGTTGCTACGTCAATTTCGTAAGGCGATTGATAGCAGTCGCGCCTTCGTTTTCATTATCATGTTGCCATAATCTGGGTCTGTGACAACTCTAAGCAATTTTTTTTTTTTTAAGTTATTCGTGGAAAAATACCATCTATATAATATAGATTATAAATATGTAATATAGATTCATAGATAAGACACTGATTTATGTTTTGATTGATACGTCATTGGTTGCCGCTTAGATAAGACATATGAGTTTATAATTTGATCTTTGAAATCTCTCTTTCTGGAATCTTCCTTCTAGATAATATGTTATTTATACAGTCAATGAGGTCTTTGAATTTCGTAAGAATTATTGTGGCTAAACTTATGTGATTTATACATATCCAAATAAAATAGTGTTTTTGAAAAATATATTCTGACGAGAAATAATGTGATGTGATGTTACGAGGATAAATCGGTAAATTTTTAAATTACTCAGACAATATTAAAGCAATAATTTATTAAATAATTTCTTATATATAGTTATAGTTTTAAGTAATACTTTGGTAAAAATGAAGATCAGCAGCAGCGGTTAAAGAGTTATGTTAATTACTTAGTTATGTTAATTAGAACATTGGATCGGATAAGCGGATCACCAGCTTCCATCATTGGGCGGAGCATACAGGTCGTACTGGACGGTTTTTGCTCGGACCTCAAGTCCGTGAACGCTGGTGTAAACCAAGGCTGCTTGCTATCCCCAACCCTGTTCCTCCGGCACATAAATGATATGTTGAATATTTCCAACATACATGCGCATGACAGCACTGGGGATGCGGTGTATTACGGCCGTGCCGGTCTCTCTCGGGAAAACATCGACGAGTGCAGAAAGAAACTTGTGTCTTTCAAAGAGACCTCCGTGGAGATGAACTCAGAATGGGGTGAACTGAACCTTGTTAGGTTTAATTCCCAAAAGGCACAGGTTTGCGCGTTTACCACTAACAAAACCCCGTTTGTCGTATAGCCACTCTTCGAGAGCATAGCCCTTAACGCCTCGTAAAGTATCAGAATACTAGGACTCGACATTTCGAGCGACTGTCAGCTTCGTGGTCACTTGGGGAGCAAGGCCAAGTTGGCTTCGATGTAATTGGGTGTGATCAATATAGCGAGGCAGTATTTCAATCTTGGCCAAAAACTTGCGCTTTATAAGGCGCAGGTTCGGCCACATGTGGAGTACTGTAGTCATCTCTGGTCCGGATCACCCAATATCAGGTTCTGCCTTTTAACCGCGTACATAGAGCCGTTCGAATTGTCGGGGACTCAGTGCTCTATGAACGGCTTGACTCTTTGGCATTGCGCATTGCCTAGAGACGTGGCATCTTTGTGGGTCGTCTATCGCATTTAGGACGGGGAGTGTTCAAAAGAGCTATATGAACTGTTCCGTGCATAGCATGGAGTGTTCCGAAGAGCTATTTCGAGATTCGTGGCGATATTCTACTGTGCGGTTTTGCAAGGACCTTTCTTCACTCTACCACAAAGATATGGAATGAACTTCCTTCGGCAATGTTTCCAGATCGATACGACTTGGGAACCTTCAAAAAAGATCAATATGTTGCCACACATTTGCAAGTCTTCGGATGTTGCAAGAGTTCGTGGGCGGCGGTGATCACATTTCATCAGTGACCCGCACGCTCGTTTGCCCTGCTGTCACATGAAAAAAAAATCGGTAAAGAAAGTTTTATAAGAAAAATAAACAATATTATCCAGGTTTTCATAATTATACTAATAGTGATATTTAAAAAATAACGAATCTATATTGGTCATGCATAAAAGTTATGTGCAAACTCCGTTTCATTTGAATTGTGAGGTATACATAATATTTATTTATTGCTAATTTTTAATAAATATCATAAGAAAAGTTTCTAACATGGAAAGACACTTTATACATATATAACTGCTACGATTTTCTAAGAAATAAAAACGATTTGTAAAAATGAAGCTGTTGAAAAACTCAGTAATTCGAAAAGTTACAATGGCGGAAATTACAGCTGCGAGTTTTATACGATACATTAAACATAGTTATATGAAGATGACGTAAAAAGATTTGACATTTTGACATGTTCACATTTACTCGCTCTCATTTTAGTGAAAAAAACATAAATTAAAAATAATTTAAAATACTATATTTTTTACAAAATACACGTCTATGTTAGTTTTAAATTAATAAGAACATAGCAATCTAATATTTGGTCAGTTTGCTTCTTGTCAATAGTTTTATAATCATATACACACACTCGAAAATGTAATGAAAAAGTAGTTATAAAAAGTCATATATTTTTTTCTAAAGATACTTATCTTATATCACATATATTTTGATATCATATATTAAATACTATAACCAAAATTAATTTAATACTGTGCAATCTCTTCAAGTATATATCTTCATCATCAAAAAATTGCATAAAAGAACCATCATTTGTTATTTCATCGTAATCATTCCAACATATTTGTTTTGTACTATTTTTCTAAAGTTAATTTTAATTTTTAAGTTAAGTAAATTTATTAATTTACTCTTTAATGTTTCTAATTTACCAAAGGCGAATTTAATCCGTAATTCTAAATTTAATCCCGATTCCTCAAAAAAGCAAGGTATGCTGTTTATCACTGGATTCCACGAAGCTGACAACTTAAATCCACCATCCCGATTGAAAGTTTTGTGTTTCTTGATTTCAATCGCTTTACGTACAATTCTTGAATAAAAGTGACGTTCGGTATACTTAAAGAACTTGTGTGCAGTGACATTCTATTCAATGATTGGTGCCCGCTTCTAATGCATGTACTAGTAAATAATAATACATTTTAAAAATCTAATTGCACGATTAAGTTGGGTAGAATGCCAAACGATGCGTGTAGCAAAAAGCAATAATAATTGGAAAAAAACATCTCGTATTTTTTGTTGTAAAAGAAAACTTTAAAAATGTATATTATCAAATTTTATCTGTTATGTGCAAAAAGTTATTTAATGACATCTGTGAATGTAATGATGGATATTTTTGATACGTTTTTTTTTTGGAAAAATTCATTAATTAAAAAAAATATATATGTCAATTTTTTCTTAACCAGGAAGTTAATTTGACGTTACTCGCTACTCATTACCGCTTGTTAATTTTTAATAAATGAAGCTATAAGTTACATATTGTAACTTATAATTAAAAACAAGTCATAATTTAAATTTGTATGCTCCATATCTTATTATATATCATAAGTACTTAACTTATTACAGGGTTTGCAAACTTTTCAAGAATTATAATCTCTCTAGTTACAATTTAAAACGCTAAGCCAATTATTTGTTAGGTAATATTTATCGAACATTCTCTACATTGTAAAAGAAAATTATTTGAAATAAGGTTCCTTTTAGTTTGTTAGCATTTTAAATCACTTTCATATAAGTAGTCTATTCAGAGGACACTTCAAATCAATATTGAATTGAATAGATCCCGAGCCAGGCGAAGTATTGTCATTGAGAAATATCGTTTATTTCTCTTATCGTTGTCTGAAAGTATCGATTTCTCGACAAAGTCGAATCTTTCGCTAGCAATGTGCTTGTTATTCTTTAATTAATAAACAATACTCTTTATTAAGGATCTCTTTTAAATAATTAATATTTTTAGTAAAATTTATGTATTACTTATTGTTATTCTTTATAAAACTATCTTAAAAAAAAACATATTACCTCCAGTCCTAAGGTTAAATGATTCTAAAAAGAAATTTGAAGATATTATTCAAAACTAAATTAAATAGTGTGTAGCATACATAGACAAACATCGATATTTCCATCTTATCATAACATTAACAATTGAGGAAATAAAATTCTATATACAATAAAAACATCATCATAAGTCATCGTCATCAGTCATGATTAGATAAATATTAGTATTTGGTAGAATAATCAAAAATATATACGTTATATATAAGTATATAAGACTCCAGACTCTAAAGACTGTCTGAAGATGGATATTTAATGAAATGTAACCGCTTATTAAATATAAATATTAAAGGATCAATTGAATTGCTTGATAAAAAATCGAATATTTAACTACAGTACAATATTAAATCCGTTAAAACGACCAAAACCCTGAGTTTAGAACATTATTATTGCGTCCCCGCCACTGTGACAACTAAGATCTTTTTTTAATACATGCTTGGAGATTAGAGCATTATTTTGAGAACCTTTTTCGAGGTAAATTAAAATTGCTATACTGACTAAATACTGGATATATCCACTTCTGCTATACTGACTAAATACTGGATATATTTAGTCAGTATAGCAGAAGTGGATAAATTTTTTTATGAAAATCGTAATTTAGTGGCCAAATATAGGCTAATCATATCTGTCGTATAATTTAAAAATGGAATGATGTTTTTCTCCAAAATATGGTAACCAAGATCAAAACTTATCAAAGTTTTTATTTAAATTTTAATCCGACTGGCAAACACACATTTATAAAAATACAGAAAAATAACAAAAATAATTAATATTTGCACATTATTATTATTTATTTGTCATTATAAAATCTAGTATAGATCAGTAATTAATACTTTTATTCCTTCAATTTATTTACGCGGAAAATTATAAACAAAACCAGAGAGATTAAATAAGCTGTGTCCATTTAAATAATTAATGTCGGACGCAGAGGTCGTCGGTTGTCGTGCGGTCAGGGGCTAATAGCCATTTTGGGACCAAAGAACTCACTTTATTGAAGCAATTCCAACCCATTTGTTACGATCTTGGACGACGTGAGATTTTGTCACAAAAACATTACAAGAAAAAATAAATGAGTAAAAGGAATCCATTCAAGTCTTAGCAATCAAAATTTCTTTGTTCGTGCGATGACATTATAAGACGTACTTTAAATATTTCACCTTTTATAGTCACAGTATTATCAATTTATTTTGTTATTATCTCATTGCTTTGGAACGGATTGTTACGTGTTAATGGAGTACTTATTATTAATGATAGATATTCGATGGAAATAGACAAGATCAAGACAGACAAGATCTGTTGATTAAATTATTGCAGAAATCCGATAATATTAATAAAACAAACAACAAGATAAATATTTTAGAATGTAAGGTTATAGATTTTTAACGTCTCTTTCTAAAAATACAATAATAAAGTAGACGGTAGGCTGATATAAATCTAAATTTCCTTCAAAGCCGGGATGAGGACAATTACTTCGAATTCATTTAGTATCGACGCTTCTTCGAGACATCTAATTTATCGTGCAATCTTACACGGCTAATATTACACGGCTAAATAAAAAATATTTTTTCATGTGAAAAGAAAGTATCCAATTTTGCAGAAAATGTAAACTTAATAACAACAAAAGAAATATAAGTATCTAAACATAAACAAACAATAAGTTAAGTTAATATTTTAATATATATTTACTAGTAAAAAATTATGACCATAAAGCAATATGGTTTGAACACAAGTAAAAGTTTGTAAAATCTAATTTCCCTTTAGCTAACTTCTCTGAAATCAGTACGGTAAATCTCGTCAAACGTTGAAGGAAACTTGGGAATTGAGTACGCCGTTCTTATTGAATTACTCATACCCGAGATTGTGACCGCGATATATTTTGGAAATCGTTTCATTATTAACTTTTGTTCGGGACAAAACTCAAATTTTTTTTTAATTTATACTATATAACAATTTATGATTTCGAATTTACGAGTACTCTATTAAGATTTTTATTCTGAAACAATAATGTAGATGTACTCTTACATAAAATCCAATCGAAGAAAATAATAATAATTTATTTCTATACACACTTTAACTTTAAAAATTTATTGAATTTTTGTGTAACTGTGGAATAATGAGTTTTGTGAAATTATAATTGCTTGTTTGCGACTGTTTTATGGTAACGTAAGTTTTATACAGAAGTTATTAAAAGTTTATTTCTATGAACTTTCCTTCGGCTAGTTTTAATGAGAACATTTTGTTTGTTTTTAACAAATGATATATTTTGCTCGTGGTGCCCGGACTTATTTTCTATAAAACTATAATTAATTAGAGGTATGTTTTTATATAAAGTTGTACATGTTTCACAATTCTTATTCAATAAACATGGATGAACATAACTTACATGGAAATAGGGAGGGACTCCTTATTGACTAGCTTTTCAACAGTGGTGTTTTATAAATAAGTAACATAGTTTATAAGATGCTAAAGATAACTATAAAATAGATTAAAAATATTTAAAAGTTGTATATTAAAATTAAGGTTAAAAAATGTTACTGGTTCAGAATAAAGTGCTTTATTATTATTATTATAATTAATATTATTATAATTATTATTGTTATTATTATTATAAGTACAAGTTAATCTATCTCGATGTTCTTTCAAGATATGACTAAAACAGTAATAATTTTTTCCCAATCTGACATCCAGTTTTTAGTATCAAAAATCTTGGAAACTAGAGCGAAATATTTAATATTAAATTTAAGTTACATCTAATAATATACTTCCCTAGTGGTGTTACGGTTGTTGTGACTCTCTCACAGACTTATATAAACATGTTAGCTTTGTTGTGCTAAGTCCAGCTTTAAATAAATATATATAATGAAATTTATACAAGTTCAGGACATATGACTATTAAATGTAGTTAAATATTTAAAATTTAAATAATGTTTGTTTCAATAATTGTAAAAAATATTTTTCAAATACAAAAATGTTTTGGTTTTATCTGAAAAGCTATCCAAAAAATGTGTATTACTATTCATTTGCCCAAATAATTTTAGTTATAATGTTATTCTTGGAAACTGAGAAAATATATTATAATCTCCAAGGTAGTTTGCACTAGAACAAAGGGTAGTGTGGTATTGTTTGTTCAACTGCAGGGTAGATGTTTACTTGAACAACCGTACTTTATTTGTTTGCAACAATACACAAAAACAAAAAGAATCCTTTTGGTGTATTTCTAACTGCATATAAAAGTTTTTAACGGAAATTGTATAATAAATTAATATTTTTGTTATTTTCAATGAAAATTAAATTTATTAACATTTCTAAAATATCATTGGAATTTGATATTATATTTTTACTCTTAATCTTATTAATTTATGTTTCTAAGTTTTAATATTTGTCTAAGAACTCAGGTAATATTTTTAAATTTCTGCTTACGGAGATAAAAATAAGTTGTTTGGTACTTTGTTTATCGACAACTGATTTTTAACTCCTCTGGCAGAAAACTTTGTTTTTCCCATGTAAAGTATAAGCTTTTTTATCCATCCAAAACTGAAATTTTTACTTTAGGAAAAACATTTTTTTTTCGTTTTACAATTTTAAAGACTTCATTTGGAAAAATTTTAAACTTTGAAAAAATTAAATTGTTAATAAAGCATGCAATGTTTAGCCTTTAATAAACAATACAGGTTACAAAATTTACTAAACTTCCTTGAAAAACTATTATATGTTAACCTCCAATAACAGTCAAACTGATTGTAAACGTAGTTATGTCAAGAAAAATGATTGCTAGCTCGTACGTATACAAGTTTGTAACTCAATTTGTCTTTTCTTGCCCACGGCACGAAACTTGTACGGATTTATCTCGTCCAAGTTTAGACTTACAGAAGACTGAGACAGCTCCCAGGTGCAATCTGTGTAACTATTGTGAGGAATAGAAATTTATCGTCTTATAGATGTAGCTGGTGGTGGCACCTTGTTTAATGTATACAAAAAGGACTTTGCCCAAATCACTCAAAGTATGATTGTTTACAAAATTTTAAATTGCGTATATAAAATGAGAATTCCAAATTATTTATCTAGATTTTATTTTAAAAAATAAACGAAATGATGATAACATGACTTTTTTAAACAGGAAGTTAATGTAAAGGGACTCACACACGTTACCGCTTGTGTAATAATATACTTCTCTTTTAAGGCTGGAATTAATAAACAATTAATAAAAATATTATTTTTATACTCCAGTATGGCAACGGTTGGGTCGGTGGAAATTTGCTTTGCACAAATTATTACAACTGGCAGGCCAATTCATGATTCAATACTTAATAATATTTTTACAATTTATTATTTGATAGGTTCTTACTGCTTATCATAGTAAATACTTTATCTAGTATATAATCTTTATTCTGGTACATAACTTACCTAACAGTGATTGTTTTGCAAACTAATTCCAAAGTACCCTCATTATATTGTAACTATTACTTGTTTATTTAATATTTATTTCCTGAAAGTACATCGATTATAAAAGTTTTAATTGCAAAGATGAATAACCGCTTATAAAGCGAGTCGATACGAATTTGTGAAATATTTATTAACTTCCTGATTAAGGAAGTTATTGTAATCAGACAAATGTTCGAAAAAATATTTTTGAAATGTCTTTACATTTTGATGTGGGCTAAGTAATTCTAAACACTTTTATAAAACCATATATGTTTATGTGTGTGTGTGTGTGTGTGTTTTCATTTTTCAAGTTCATTGCTCTTTTCTGGCTTGAAAGTTGATTTCCATCGCTGCTATGTTGGGAAAACTTCTGAACAACGTGGAGTAGATTCAATACAAGTATCATTATGTTATTTGCTTAATTATTTAATATTGAACTTAATATTAAACAAAGCTTTGCCACCAGCGTGTATCAATTTGTTTTTTTTTATTCAATATGATTTTGCTTTAACATTATTTCCGGAGTTCGATAGTAACAAGATACTTTATAATTATTTCATGGAAGATGAAGAATACGTGTTTCAATTATTAAAGAAATAATTAATTTCACGGGGCTTTTATATGTTTCTCTATAGAGACTTTATCGTCATATTTTTTGTTTGTATATTTTTCTTCCTGAACATAAAATTGCTAAAAACCCCACTATTTACAATTTATATAAAAAACTAATGAAGGAACAGCAGTTTCAATTTTGTAGAACCTGTGATATGAAAATCTTTGACTCTTACGTTTATAACTTTTAACAAACAAATTATATGATAGTGCGTTTGACTCATTATTAATGAAAGGGAAAAACAACGACTAAAATAGAACAAAGTAAAAATACTTATTCATTTATTTTTATTGTATATAAAATACAAAATATATTATCTATTAGCCAATCTTAAGAAATGAAGGAGAAGACATTAGCAGGCTTGCAAAAAAAATACAAAAGAACAACAAACAAAACTAGATATATAAACATAAAATTATGATTTATAAATAAATAATAAATAAATAAATAAATAAATAAATAAATAGTAATTACTTATATATAAACTAATAACAACATTTTAAATAAAATAATAAACAAATTTTGTTTAATTTGGTTAAATTTTGTTGAATGGAGGAATCCGTACAATCAAATTAAATTATTTTTGTGTATATATAAATATTTTCAGTTTTTTGTCTGGTTTTAATGAGATTTATGGGTTTTACCATGTACACTTATTTTAACAATATTAGCATTAGGTGACCCACTAACGGTACGAGGGCAACCGTTGACTTTTAGTAGGTAACCTTAATAAAAAATAAAAATAAAAGTAAATATCTTGCCGGGTAGTTGCACATAATGCCATCGCCTGCTTGGCCGACGAGGTGTCCATAATGAATTTATCCAAAGCGAAATTTAAAAATAAATGTCTAATACATTTTTAACTCTTTTAATAGTCGACAACACTGTAAAATTATTCATATATCAGATACCAAAAGAGTTACAAATGCTAACAGCATAATGTTTTCTAATGTCCTGACAATTTAATGTTTGTTAAATCTAGTGATAACAAATTTAGTAGATGAAATCTTGTTTACTTTAGATAATATCTGAACTGTGTATAGTATCTGGTATCTTGTAAAATAATCTTAATATAAAAACAGGTTTATACAAGTTCCGTTTTTAGACGCTAAGACAGAAATTTAAATATCTGGGTGATTGTACGGATAAAAACTCAGAGGGTATAAAAAATAATAAACGGGCTGCGATGAACTGATCTTGAGTATAATTAAAATATTACTGGCGAATAATTTACATTTGCTCCATATAATGTGACTTTAACTGTATGTGGCATATGTTAAATTAAAGCAAGCGTAATTGCTCAAATAAATTGAGCAGGCGTTTGAACAGTGATCATATAATGGATGATATGACACTTAAGACATATAATGGATGATATGACACGTAGGCGCCACCACTAGCGGGTGAACATTGTCACTATATGGCTAGCGCTATCACATCGAGGATAGACTTGAATGCCTTTTATCTATACATAAGATTGAAATTAACGCTATCACTTGCGGATAGACATGTTCATATCTTTTATGCTTCCCTTTCAGATGATGATTTACCCGAAGAGCTCCTACAAGCCCTAGGAATAGAAGGCGAAGAGAAAAATGAGCTCAGAGAAGATATTCGAACTGAACTTGCTGACAGATGGACAAGGCTAGTAGAAAATACTTATAACAGAATAAAAGAATCACTGTTTCATGGGAGGGTAGAGATTTAACTATAACTACCTAACTACTACTTTTAACTACCTAAGAATATGGCTTTACACTTAGCCGGATTTATTATAATTTTATGTACAATTGTCTAATCCAGTGATTCTCAACCACTGTGCCGCGGCACTTTTGTGTGCCGCCAAATTTCAAAAGTGTGCCACCAAATTTTGCAAATATATAATAAAGTTAACATTATTAAATTATATCATTTAAAAAGACAAAAATTTTTAACATGAATATATATTTAAATCCACAAAAAAATAAATTATTTTATTATTTGCTTTGCAACGTCTTTTTCTTAGTGCCAAATTATGATGAAGCGGCGTGCATAGCAATAGGAATATCTCTCAAGTCGGCGCACACTTGCCACTTCTGCGTACAAAACGTATTGTTTTAGTGATAGTTGGGATGCACAAGTTGTTGCATAGTACTTACTGCACCTTTTCTTTCGTTAAAATTGGCAAATGTATGTTATTCGGTTTAATATTAATTTATTTGCATGTAGTGTCAATTTATAAATTTTTAAACTTATTAACTTTGCAATACACCTATCCCCCGGTTTACACGGTACTTGTTTTACACGTTTTCGCTTTTACACGGTTTTCCAAATAAGTTTTTTTTTTATCGCAATCTACTAAATGCTACTGTGATTAAACACGTGCGCTGTGTACACATCTCACGGGGAGTCCCGAGCTTATGTGCTGACTTGCTGCACACGGACACCGTGTCTGTATTTCTTCGCATAAAATTTAAGTTTTATATACGGAAAATTGTACTTGAGTGAAAGTTTCACAATATCAGAAAGGTTTAATTTTCCATATTCGTAAAATACAAGTGATTGCATAATTTAGATGATTATAAATTTTAAGATAATATTTGAACCATTTTTTTAAATGTTTTGATAATATTATTTTTATTTTATCAGATCCTTCTGAAAATGGATAAATGGTTAAAAAGATGAAATTTTAATGATGATTATAGTGATAATGATAACGTTAGGCACCAAGTTAATGAGCCAGCCCCCGGCACAAGTAAAAATACTTTTTGCTCAAATAAATACGTTTTCCATCGGAAATATAATGATGATTTTTTGGATTTACAATCTACAATGAAAAATAGCATAGTTGTTCCCGAGTGTGTGATATCTAGTTTTAAATAATCAAATAGTGCTATGGTTCCTAGCAAACTCCAACGTTACTTCGTGACTAATCATCATTCGCTTTCTACAAAAGATAAAAGCTACTTTGAAAGGTCTTTATCATCAAAAATTAAGCAAGTAAAAGTTTTTGAAAAACAATTATGTGTGTCTGAAAAGGCTCAAGTAGCTTCTTACGAAATAGCTGAATTGATTGCTATTACCTTAAAACCTCACAATTTGGCTGAAGAAATTATATTACCTTCTTGTCGCAAAATTGTAAAAACTATATTGATATTATATATATATTGATATTTGCAAAAAACCACTTTCAAATGATACAATCCATCGCAGAATTAAAGATATGTCAGAAAATATTGAGCAAAATATTGCAAAAACTCTTATAAATTCGAATTTTACTCTACAAGTCGACGAAACAACAGATATTAGAGGAAATGCTCAATTAATTGCATTCGTTAAATTTATACACGAAAATGATATAATTAATCAATTTTTACGTTGTCGGGAGTTACCTGATTTTACAACTGGTAAATATATATTTCAAGTAATTAGTTCATATTTAGAAGAAATTAAAGTTTCTTGGAAGTCATGTATTGGCATTTGCACATATGGTGCTCATAGCTTGAGCTGGACATCTAAAAGAATTTGTAGCACATGTTAAAGAATTGAATGAGGATATATTAGTTACCCATTGTTTTTTGCATCGAGAAGCACTTGTAACAAAATTTTTGGCATCCGATTTGAAATAGTTCTTCAACAATGTGTACTAAAATGGTAAATTATATCAAATCAAGACCATTAAAAAGTAGATTATTTAGTAAATTATGCCAAGCTATGGAAGCCAAGTACAAATCCTTGTTACTCCATACAGAAGTAAGATGGTTGTCCAGAGGAAAAATTATATCTCGTGTGCTGAATTAAAAAAATAGCAAGATTTTTAAATGTAGAAGACGATATGAGAGTGCCATTGTCATTTTTACGACCAAATATAAATGAAATTATCAAAAAACATCAAGCTCAAATTTCGCATTAAAAATATTTTTATTATTAGCTTGTAATTAATCCCTTAATAAACGTTTAGTTATTGTTGTAGTATATATTAGTTTATTTCGTATATTTAAAATTGTTGTCATAAACTATTTATGCAGTGTGTAGTAAGTAAATAATTTTTATCTTTTTCTTTGTGTGCCGCCTAACTTTGAAATCGTTAAATATGTGTCGCAACAAAAAAAAGGTTGAGAATCACTGGTCTAATCCCTTATATTTCTAAGCTTAAATTAAACAACTTACTTACTTTTCAGACAGCAATCTAAATATTTTTAAATTTTGCTGTAAATGGAGAGTTGAAAATCGTCTTCATAGTGATGGTACGTACGTACAGTCTAATAAAGAGCTGATGAAGTTTATGAACAAGAACTGACTGATTGATGAGCGGTGACTGGTTATCTTGCAGGCCGAGTTTGCAATATTATTAAGACATTAAAACTTCATGTTCTATGATGGTTGTAGTTGTTCTCAAATTGTCTATTAAATATTTTGACGTTTGTGAAATAGTCATCACAATAAAGAATACACGGCTGCGTTTAGTATGTGGTTTTTCTCAGACTAAAGCACGTATGGAAACCTCATAATTTGAAATTAAAATTGGAGAATGAGACATTCTCTAATATTCGCCCTCCGGGGCTGCTTAGACGGAGATGGAGCAGCTGGGGCAAAATCTAAGGGTAAATTTTGATTTCAGTTTCATATTTACCACTCCAAAACACGACCTTTAGGTAAGTCAGGTTTGAGATACAGAACATTTTTTTGTGTTCCTGTATTATTTAATGTCATTAATTATTTAGGAATTTAAAATCATATTTCGAAAAGTCTTATATCATAAATAATTCAAGTAGTATATCTGTTATTTTTGTGAAGAGTTTATTTGAATGACTTGTATGATCTCACTTTCTCAGAATCAAAAATATTGAAATAGGAGCCAAGTTTAAATTTACTTTGACTTTGTAATAAGAACAGTAAGATTTAACACAAGTCAAACATCAATTAGAACTTTGATTTGATATAAAATTAAAACCAAACAATATTATTTTCTACTTCATATTTCATTTGAATAAAATATAACAACTGCTTTTTATTTAGTTCGACATGATTTATGCTTTAATTGGTTTACTAAGTACATTCTGCATCATAGAATAAGCTCTAAAGCTACTACCTACTTATCATTAGATGAGCTCTATTCATTAGCATTGTATTGGTAGTTTAATTTATAGTTCTGTAGTTATTAAGTTATCGATAATTATACTAAAATACAAGTATTGTTTGTGCTTTATTATAGATTCTAAGTATAAATTTATCTTGAGATGTTGAGTATGTTATTCACAAATAAGTAAATAAATCGACTACCTCGCTGATTTAGATGTCATTTAAAAAATATTCGTTAGCTTAAAGTATCAAATTCGGCCAAACGTATATACAGATGTAAACAGAATAAGAATCAGAAATATTACATAATATTATGATGCTATTTTAGTCGTTTTATAGAGGATGATATCGTGTTTTTGACAAATCAGCAATTAATATAATTGGCTTTTAATGCACAACTACTTTCTTAATATTCTGAATATAAAGAGGCAGAGAAAGCAAACTTGAGAAAGCCAATATATTCTGCTAACTGCAATGTACGCAACTAGTACAATCAAGCCTAGTACAACATAATGTTATATACGAATAAATAAAGCGTTAGCTAATTCTATCATATGTTTATATAGAAAACCAAAGAAGAAAACTTTGAAATTAAATAAACACTTATACACATTTTTTTGAGATTACATAATAGAAATAATGCTGATACTACATAATAAATTTCGGAATACATATAAAATTCATTAAAAATAATTATTGAATCTTATTATTCATTAACGGTAGTATCTAATTATAACTATGATTATTGTATATACATAGATTAGATATTTTTATAATCTTCCAAAATTGTTTCACATAATACATAACAGTAAATCTATAAAATTTTCGCGTATTAGCAAGTAAGTACTTCGATGTATTTTTTTACAATATAATAGATACTGCGCTTTAAAACAAAAACATTGTTGCTACAGTTGTATAGCATGCCTCGCTATACCGCCGACTTTATACCTATTTAAAAAAGGGTAAAAAATGAGCATCCGAAAAAAAGGAAAACATTTTAAACAGCGGTTTCACACCCCTCTTTAAAAGCAAATGTCCAAGGATTTTACTCAAATCAGAATGAAGTCCACCATAACTTTGAGACACCTCCTATATCTCACGGAGACCTAAATTAGATGTGGTTCCGGCGATATCTATGATATATGCTGGGAAGGATAAATACCACGTGACGAGTTCGGGCGTATGAGTGTATGCCAGGGATGACATTTGTTTTTGAAATCAAGAAAAGTTTCTACGCCTATGTTTACCGGTCGCACAGCCGAGACATTGAAACAACCAACAACATAGCTCAACAAGAATATCCCTCGGCTCACCTCATTCATTGGACATCTTAGTGCAAGTGACAATTGAGTCAAGATAATATGTCTTAATATGTACAGAATTAATTCGGAAATCCGACAGCACGGAGTTAACATCAGAAATTGATAAGTGATTTGTAGTTTCTCACACTTTGATGTTGGTTCCAATCATATCAATTCAGACATGTTATATAAAGTGAATGTTAGACCAGGCGTTCAGATCAGTAAATCAAAGTGTACCAGGGTACGTGATCAGTTTACCGAAACAGTAGCAGTTTATGTACGAGGTTCGGGGTGACTATGGGGGAGGTTGGTAACCACTGGGGGGACGATCCCCAAGACAAATTCAGACTATAGTATCTTAATGATATCAGAATCGTGAAGTAATCAGTAACTAGTCGATATGGTTGCATAGTTATCAATTCAGTTATATGTATTTTGTTTATATATATAACAGAATTCAATGTGTAAATAAATTATGCAGGTAATATATTATATATTCATATTTTACTTTGTTTTACGATTTGTGTTACTATGATGATGTTACTTTTGTTTTTTCAATAAATTTGGAATTTTTATTAAAATTAGTTTGGTAGATCGAAATAATTCTCGTACAAGATGACGTCAGTACAGCGTTATGATTTTTATGTTGTGTTTTGTTATAATTGTGGGTACAATAAACAATACATAATTACATTTATTAAAATCAGTGTTTTGGTGAAAATATAACGATCAATAAATTGTATGATACTCATGCGCTGTTTAAATCTGTCGAAGTTAAGCGATTACCTGCGCCTTTGGTTAAATCATACCATAAAAGATCTAATGAAAAAACATGATAAAGCCAAGCAGCGCTTCAAGAAGAACGGTGGGTAAGATTTTTTTCTGTTTAAAGCAATTGGTAATCTCTGTAACAGGATGTGTAGGGACGCAAAGCGCTGATTCATATATTCTTCAATCTACAATTGTAGTCCATCACGAATGTAGAAATTATTTAAATTATTAGGTGTGGGGAAAATATCTCATACTTCACATCAATTTAGAATAATAGAATAGAGTTTCTCTTCGACGGAATACACATATTCTCATCAACCTTTTTAAAATCTTGGATGGTTCGCACCAGGATACTTATTCGAGCGATTTAAACGACCTCGTCCTGAACACAGACCATCACCTTCTGGTGTACATTTAAAAATCCTGGACATCTCCTCCTTTCAAAACACTTTTTACTCTGGTTCGTGTACTGTTCAAGCCGTTTGGACCTTTGGAACTTACTGCCCGATTATATTATAATTTTATAAGTATCAAAATTTTAAGTCTTTTACGTATAAACTAAAACAGTACTATTACTCTCTTGATTAATAACAAATTTTTATATATAGTTTCTTTATAGGTCTCATTTATGAAATTGTTAGTGTGTATGTATTGTGTATTATGTATTTGTATAGAAATATATATATAGATATATTAGTGTAGTCATATATAAATAGTACTGTGATATAATTTGCTGTTTTATAAATGGTAACATTATCATTTAATCCAGGGATGAGCAACCTTTTTGATTAAGGGGCCACATTCAGCTTACTTTTTTATAGAGGGCCGCATGATTAAACAAAAATATAGTAAAATTCGAAATTTATGATCAGTACGACACGACGATGGGTTTAAATACTTAAAGTTATAGAAATTTGTTTTAAATTTGTATTAAATACAATTACTATTAAATACATAAGTGTCTATGTGCTTTTATTTTTTAATTTTTGTGATAATATTTTGACGGAAAATGATAAATTAAAATTTAATGCTTCGCGGGCCACAAAAATATACTTCGAGGGCCGCATGCGGCCCGCGGGCCGCGGGTTGCTCATCCCTGATTTAATGTAAGTTACTATTGTACAGTACCACCTACTTGCTTCATGAACAACTTTCTCAAACCTTAAGTTAAGTGTAGTTGAAAGAAATCTCTCTGTAGGGATAAGCTATCCCATGTACATATTTTATAATTATAATGTCTATGTAAAATTAAGGTACATAAATGAATAAATAATCGAAATATTGTTCTTCGATTCCCACCAAGTTAACGCAGCAAATCCCATAACTTTCTATCTTTATTCAAATTCAGTAAAAGTCACATAATTTTCTATCTCTATCTAAATTCATTAAAAAGTAATATATAATAAAATGCATAATTTTATGAGTATAATACTTATAAGTTTTAGGCAACCACATAAAATTCTTTACATTTATTTATTACTCATTTACAAACACTTATACAAAATACTCTTTTACTATCATAAAATATATATACATAGATCATAAAACTTTTTTATTTATTTATATATATATTTTAAAACAATAAATAATCTGTTTCTTTAAATTGTATATTTTAAAAACTTTTAGTGGGGGTGTAATAATTAATCGATATACCAAATCACCATTTTTTGAACATTTCCTCACATTATTTTTACCAATCCCGACATTAGAAAAGAAGTGGACAGTAGATATTAATAATTAATTTAAAACAATTCCATTTAGTATTTTTTATAGTAAATAAAGTCCTAAATTATATTTGCTTATTTAATTAAATTCTAAGCAAGTTTAACCGCTGAAGCTTCAAGCTGATTACTCTGGGTTAATAATATTAATTCTTAGTACGTGCTTGTTCTGACCATCTCGGTTTCAAATATTCCCATGTGACCGACTCATTTCTAGTGAAACGACGGCAATTGAATTAATGGTATCGATTAGAATATTTTAACAATATTATATAATATGTTAAATAAAATTTTTACTGCCTTATCGTTTCATAATTGAAACAATTTCAAAACTGTACCGATAAATTCGATTATATAATTAGCTGTGGCATATTGATGTAACGACGGTAAAAAGTTAACAAAATAGTTTCTGTTTCTATAATTGACGGTTTTACTAATAAAATTTTCTTATTGGACTTACACAAATAAAGAGGCGGAACTCATACTAATTTTAATTACTTTTGAACTCAATTCTACAAAACTCACTTACTCAAACTTAAAATAATTAATTTCAAAATAGAAACCTTATAGATTTTTTTGTGTAGGCTGAAAAGCTAATGTGTGGTCTATGTAAACTTTTGCGCTGGACGAAGAAACCGCAATAAATTCCCAGCAATAAGTCCTTTTGCGTTACTAGTTCACAAACACATACATACAGACAGACAAAAATATTGAAAATTTACTTTGAAAATTGATTTAGTATCTAAGTCGATTAAGTAATTAAAAATTTTAGTATAACGCCCCTACTAAAAGTTTTAAAATATATTCAATATACAGAAACAGGCTATTTACGGTTTCATTAAATGTTGAATATATGTAGATATGCATTGTGTGGTTTATTTGCCTATCGTTTGCTGTTTTTGTACCTTCTTCGTATTTCTGCTTAACATCAGGAAAATTAATATTAAAAAAATTTAAAAAAAAAATTAAGCCTTAGTCAAGTTAATCATAGTCTGTAACGTTTTCGGTGTTGGTATGTATAAGAATTCTTTACTTATTAGAAATTTTGAAACATTAATTCCGCCATTGTGCACGGTGAAGCTGAGCGAAGCATTGTTGCTGATTGAGTTTCGCATTCTTGTAAAATTAGCAGAGTACAGAGTGGCTATAATGTTAACCCTAAAAAGAACTCGCGCGTGCGATTTTAAAATCTTCCACATGTTAAGTCTTTGGGACACACTTTAACCATTTAATAAAAAACTAGAATCACAAATGTCACCAAAATATTTCAGGACCTAAGTCACTGCCCTCGACAATTCTGCCAGTTTTTGCCATCCCACCCGTATGCGTCTAGAAGGAGTAGCTTTAGTAACGAAACACACTTTTGACCAGTACGAGCTTTGCTTCGCTTAGATCAAAAGTAACAAAAATATCGGTGTAATAATGTACATAAGTTCTATGACTAATTTATATAAAATCACTGCGTTTTACTTCTGTATACTTACTTACTTATTTCGACAAATATTTTATGACCACTGTTTATAAGACTGAAATGCTTAACGGACAGAACCGAAATGCGATTCTGTTAGAGTATACGAAGCTCCTATAGCGTGCAGTGATGCTTAGAAGTTATTATAATAACATTTATTATAATAGCTGTCTCGTTAATAAAATAAATACAAATGCTAAAAACACATTTTTTTATGTGTTTATTTATGTACCCAACATTTATCAATTTATTTTTATAAAAAATAAGAAACCATAATATATATATATATATATATATATGTTATTTGCTTTCCTTGGACGAGATATACAAAAAAATTAAGACACTGATAATATAGTCGTTCATAAAATCATATTTAAATAGAAACTCTGTTAACCATATACGATATTGACATTTTTGGCCGTTCTAAGCTACATTATCTTAGTAAGTTCTAAGAACCTAGAGCCATACAACGTTAGAAAGTATTGCAAGAAAATATTGATGCCAATTAATGAAGGTAGATGTGAATTACAACAGTCTACTTAATAAATGTTTTGGGCGTGTAAAGCTTATTTAAAATTAAAGTTAATTTAGAATAGAAAATAATTCGAATCGGACAGAATTCGAATCTACAACCTCGGATAATGTTCCGTCACGTCATTGTGTCAACTGATCTAGTAGCGCTACCCGCCTTGATCATCTACATCTCAATTGGCGGAGGGACTGTTATCCGTTCGATTTTTAAAAAGAGACTTTTAATTAATGAAACAATACAATAGAGCATTACCTCTTCTAACTGCTCTTTAATAGCTTTTAAAATTAGCACTGTCTCTCTAAAATATTTTTTTAAGAAAGTTTTCTTGGCAATGAAAAGAACATTAAAAATTTTGGGTCAGGGACAAATATGTCAAGTGCCTCAGAATTTAATAATACATTTTTACTAAACTAAATTGAACAAAGAAACATACTTTTGTTTATAAAATAAATAACATATGTATATCAAAATCATGTTAAAAAGTTGTAAAGGTGTTTCCATGTTTTAAAAATAAGCAAACAATGGCATAAGTTGTTTCCCAGATGATTTTAATAAAATATAACAAAAGTTTGATGTCGTCGTAGTTATTCTCAGTGTGCGATAAATTTCAGAAAACAATAAACTCGTCAAGATGGGAATGTATGGAAATAGGAGCAGCACTTCTGCGTATTCCCAAAGAGTTATAAAATACTGTTTCTCAAACTTTGAAATACTTTTATTATAAAATAGTACAAGTTACTATATATTTAGTGTACTGACGTTATATGTATATCAATGTAACGAAATATTTTTCATTACAACGTAAAAGGGATTTATTAATTATTTCGGTCGTAATGTAAGGTAACCTTTTTTTTTTCGTTTAAAAAATCCGTCACAGATTCCCCTACGACTAAGAAGAATGATTGGGTGGTTATGTGGGACTATCCCACAGCTTAGAAGACGCTGCCATTTTTAAGGCAACCCACTAAATAACCAACGGCATCATCGCTTTAGTGGAAGGCAACGAGATCGCTTTCGCACACACCCTACAAGGTAATCTAACGCACACGTCAAAAATCCTTTTTAAAATTGTAAAATGATATGGAACTTATATGAAGTTTGAAAACCATTGCGCTGCGGGAATACATGCTAAACTAGCAACAACCCTGACGTCAAGGGTGTAAATTTAACTTAACAGTTATTTTTACATTTTATTTAAAGAACTCCTTATAGGCGATGGCCACAATCGTAAATATCTTTTAAGTACTAAACTGAACACCATGTATTCGCGATTTCTAAGAAATGAACAAAGCGATTTTTATATATTTTTAATCTGTATCTCGTGTATTCACGATTTATATAAAACTGATTACGCGATTGGGATGGTTTTAGTACTAATCGATGTGTTTTAATGTCACAAAAAAGTCGGTAGAATTGGAAAAAAGTATCTTGTAGTTTTTGTCGCTTAAGAAAATGAAAAACATAAAAAGTATCAAATTTATTACTAAATTTTTAAAATTGTGAAAAATGCTACATCTGCAATGAGTTATTTTAATGATTTTAGTATGAGTAATGATGGCAATGTGTCTATTAAAAAAATATATGAAATTCTAATGATTTTTGTCCAGGAAGTTAATATGGTGGTGCTCTCACGGATGCGCTTGTTTATGTATTTAACACACAAGTTCATTGACAAAAATCCTATATCAATTTTAAATTGTTTTAAAAAAATCTTTTACTATTTAAAAATAAAACCACAAATGGCCAATATTCGCATTATCCTATAAATCATTACATTTGGCTTCTCGTGCTTTTAAGTCATGTCGTCTATTTTTAAGGGATTTCAAACTGACGTATGTATGTGTTGAACAAACATAACTTCCTGATCAAGAAAATATTGCAATCAACCCGATTTTAGGATATCCCGATTTCGAATCGATTTTTTGTAATATTTATTTTTTGAGGTGCTCCAAGTAATTACAGACACTGTTTAAAAGTTTTATATAAGTGTGTGTGTTTATGTATGATTTCCTTTTTTCCATTTCATTTTCTTGTGACCTGATTATGCAATTGACATCGTCCTGTTACCAATCAATGTATATTCGCGTAACAGTTTTCCAGCAAAATACATAAATGTTTTTTTGGAGTTTTTTTTTCAAACCGAATACCGCATACGTATTATAAAAAATTGAATAAATGCCACTCATTGAATGAATGAATTCATAAATTTCGTATATTTTTTGTGTTTTTTAAAAATATGGATAAAATAGTATGACATTTGTTGTTGTTTGTTTTTGTGTCTATTCACGTCTTCTGTGTGCTTGTTTAGACGTGAGTTGAGACCAAATATCTTCATTCAAAAAGTTACCTATTATATATAGAGTTGGTTGGTTGTTTATATATTTTTTTACTCTTCTAGTTATATCAGATGAAGAAAGTTTTATGGCACTTTAAGACGATTCATATTATTGATAATGGTTTTATTCAAATATTGCCCTAAGTAATTCAACGCCCTTATGCACGGGCTATTTTAGTTATAGGTAAGAAAATATAAATGTGAAAAAATATTAAAATAATTTAAATTTAATTTTTAAAATGAAGCAGCATTTTTATTTTAGATTTGGATAAAAAAAAGGTTTTTTGTCATCTTAATAACAATAAGTTATCAATATCAACATAAAATAATGTTGAAGAACATTTTAATAAAATAATATTGAAGAATATTTTGATGAAAATCATTTTTTCTAAAACCGTTAAAAAGATGAAACAGAATTTTATATTCCCTTTTTCTCTGTATTTGAAAAAAAATTATATCTATTACTTTGTACTGAAAATATACATTATTTAATTATATAATATTAAAAGACAAAGGGAACGTAATGATTTTATATAACATAATATATATAATAAAAAGAATCTCCAAAACTCAAGAATATCTAAGAAACAAGCTGAGCTATTAAAGCAAAGTATCTCGCACAAATTGGGTAAGACCCTGTTGGCAAATTACATATAATCTTTTTTTTCGTCAAAGCTAATGGGCAGAAATAAAAGATTCCATCATTTGCAAAATGGAATGTGCCGGCTTTATCAATTCGATTTTTGAATCACCCTCTGTAATTCAAGAGCTGTTGCTGAATAAATAATAATATTTTGTTTTAATTAATTATGTTATAATTTTAAAAAGTGTTGTTATCGAAAAAAATACCTGTTGTATTACACAGGAGCAGTAGATATATTATTAAATATAACATAATGATGATGCCTCTACAGCCACATGCAAGAAAGTAAGAGACTTTATATTATAAGAATATTAAATATTTGTAAAAAAATGACTTTTAATATATGAATTATAACAATAAACATAAGGCAGCTGGCTCTCAGTGTAAGTCTTAAGCCTCAGAAATTGTTTGTCGAATTCTATTTGTGGTTTCTCGAATTCTATTTGTATTCTGTTTTGGTTATAAACATAAAGATTTACCAAATCATGATTAAGTTCCCTTTATTAATGTAAAATTATGTTGAAACTATTATCATTGGAATCCTTTTGTCTTGAAATAACAATGCCAGAATGCGCCTTAGCTAATCAAATGATAAGCGATGTCATCAGCTAATGCGTTTATATTAACTATTATTCGAACATTAAATTCTATTTCAGAGTCATGAGTTGGAATGTAAGTGCCTTAATCTAAACAACCTGTTATTATTTGTATTTTAGACTAATCTATAAATCGATTGTAATCTTTTAAATACATTGAAAAGTTGTTTTATGTTTATAGTATCTTTAATCATCTGCCATCTTTTTTTTATTTTATTATTTTATTATATTTTGAAAATTTCATAGTTTTATAATAGATAAATCGAAAGTGGATAACAGTTCAATAGTCGAAGTCCTAGAATGGGTAAATGTCAACTGTACTGTAATATATATATATATATATTATTATTTGTTTATACTTAAAATTATTTCAATATTAGTTTCTTAGTGTAATTATAACAGCATAAATTAAAGTGATCTCCTCATTATTATAAGACAAAGTGCAATATGCTTAACATATATAATTATATAATAAATACTTACTATTTATTAAAGTAACAAAAAGTAAGCTCGTCAAGACTGGCGTGGCGCATGAAACCAGCTTCAAGAGAAATAATACAATTATATCATGATAGGTTTATTAAATTATAAGCGATCTCTAATAATGGCTTTAGGTAACATGTTTCATTTGTATATTCTTTTTAATTTATTTATATTTATAATTATTATTAAACATTGATTATTGCAGAATTAAGTATGTTTAAGTACGTTTAGCAGGGAAAAGCGCTTAGAACGAGCTTTGTTTATATTGTGTTGTGTGTCTGACCTTTACAATATGATCAAAAGACTGTATTTGACAACTGAAAAAATGACTGAAGGTAACTCTTTTGTTGTTTGGACATTGGACATAAAATGTTTATTGTTTTATATTTCAGATAGTAGTGATGTGTTTGTTTTTACAAACTATTGTGAAAGAAGAATGGTTAGTTTTTGAATTTCTTTTAAAATGTTGACTTCTTATTATACCAAATATTTGGTTAATGGCAAAATATAACTTACTTTCGATACGGCATGACCATAAAGATCCTAAAAAATATTTTACTAATTAAAATGTAACGTATCTCTTTGTTTGTATTTTTAATATTTTATTTTCAGTTTAACTTAGCGACGTCTTCAGTGTCTTTAGTTAATAGATAATAAAAGAAGATAAAAGTCTTTCAGTCGGTAAAGAAATTTAAGATAAGATCCACTTAAAATTAGTTGAATGAAAATGGGATTATGGTCTTCTCTGACATGAAACTTTGTAATCTTAAATCCTAAGAAATACCCAATTAAAGATAATGTCAATAAAATTGTTTTTTTATGTTTTCATATATTATAATTGATTATTTAATGTTAGAAATTATGATGTAATGGAAAATTATTTATAATCTAGAAGTAAATAATACTGCAAAAACTTTTTTATCCCTTTTATAACAAAAGTATATAACACATTATTCTATAATTTAAATGATACATTTTAGTAACATATTGTCATGAAATGTTTCAAAATGAAGTAAATACTTACAAAATTTGTAGTAAAGAAAAACAATTTATATATTCTGCCAAGTTTATGATAAGCAATCAAGGAAGTTTATTAAGAAACCAAAGTTCTATAACAATATTGTTATCAAAAGCATGCCTGAATTTGACGCAAAGATTCCTCTAACTATCCATATTTTTTTTTTAAATATTTTATACTGTTCTTAAACAAACTTATTTTACATTTTATTATACAAAAATACTAAAAACAAATAAAACATTACACTTACAAGCTGACAACTATATAATAATTAGTATATTTTGTCATAAAAGTCTATTACAATGCCTTATAGTAAGTATATTATTTTATATTCTTTGATGATATCTGGATATTAAAAACAAATTAATATTTATGAATTTTCTATTTCAATCTTTTGATTGTAATTTTCTTAAGAAATCTAAAACAATAGTCTACATAACTTAAGGTGAAAACCGGAGCACATAATAGTATACTATGTAAATAGTGTGTATATTTACACAGTTTTTGTAATCCTCGACTCCTAATTTATTATCTTACCACTAAATTATCAGCATCTGTTATGGAGAATATCTGAATCAAATAACTTATAGATTTATCTTACTTCAAAAAAACAGATAATGATAACTTTACTACAAAAGGAGTTGATCAAAATTAATATTTAATGACTTATTTATAGACAGAATATTCTATAAATATAATAACCTATTGTCTTACTTTATAACCAATACTAGTTACAACAAAGTTATAAATACTTTTTACTACAACTTTAGGAATTCTTTTCACATAATATAACCAATATTGTCATATTCTGAAGGCCGTGGATTTTGCCTAGTTGTTGGAGGTTGATCCTCTAAAGTAACTGCTGGTTTCCAAAGTCCTGTTGGTCGGAATAAATCCTTACCTCTCTGAAAATCAGGAATAAATTCTAATATTTCAGTTAAAAAAACAAAGGTAATATATGAATTTGATGATTTTACATATTTATAAAAATAAAAATAATATATACAACTTCAATAATCACAGTATTTTATTTTAAATAGATTGTTCGGAATATATCTTACATATCCTTTACATAAAGCCCAAACCACTCCGACAGGAAAGAATATGAGCGTGGAGATACCGATTGCCCAACCGAGGAGGTCAGCAAAGAAAGGAAATTTATAATCTCCGTAAGATGGTGGTGCCCACTCGATAAACACAAAAACTAAAATACCCTGAAAAATATATTTAAAAAAGCATATAACCCCTGCGAGTGACAAAAGTTAATTTAAATATACATGGACAATTAAAATTATTTAGATTCAATTCAGCATCAAACCTTTTCTATTTTTTCCCTTAAATTGGGTCACAAAGAATTATATTGATTGAATAAAATCGGTGTAATCATATAAATCTAGTTATATATATACTTATGTCCAATAACCTAATAAAGTAAACTTTTCAAGCGATTAGATTTTCTCTTACGTTCATTAAATGGGTGTTCGCCCCACGTGTTACGGACGAATTCAACTTTCTTAATCAACTCATAAAAAAAATTAGCCAGTTACTTACAATGCTGGCGAATGGAACAATGAATGTCCAAACAGCTCTCCAATAAAATCGCAGCACCATATTCAGCTTCATTCTCATAGAGGCTAAATCCCGCATAGCGCGGTTAATACCATAACTCCAAGACACGGCGGTACACTGAAACATTATTAGATAAGTTTTGCTACACTTACTCGTTTATATAATTTAAGATGAATCAAAGTATATTTAGATTATGTACTGCCAGCATTATTACATTTTACATCCAAGAAAATATATTGAAATTTAATAAATACATTCATTCTTATTGTGCTTATAATGAAATAACCTACCAAATTACACGACTTCTAGGTTTGTATCAGAAGCCGAAATGTACATGTAATTCTAAAATAATTTAAACCATCATAAAGAAATATAGAAATAAATATAAAATACTTTGAACTGTAGAATAATGAACTCTCTTAGCAAATGCACGTCACTTGTCTGGAATATACTTGAAGCTAAGAAAAAATTAATATTCATTGAATCTGTCTAAAAAGATTTGGGAGCCACAGACGAAGTGAAATACTTTATGTTGGAATTCTTTTAGATTCTCTCATTTTTTTGAATCAATTTATGCAGTAATTGAACTTGTAAGTTTAGTATTAACCTTTAAAAACAGGTTATTACATTTTTTTTTGAATTTAGTATTCATTACTTATATAAATATTACATCATTTAGTTGAAGCCATAATATTATAATCATAATTATAAACATACATATAATTCTAAACGAATGTATGTACCAGTATCTTATAGACCGTAATAATGACTCAGAAGTTAACGTTATATAAATAAAACCGACCTCAATAATACCAATTATTAATATAGCCCAAGAAGCAGTGTTCCAGTCGAGCAATGTAAATAAATATACACCACCGCTGAAACACATAGGAAGGCCGAGAATGAAACACGTGAAGCATGTGAATCCGGTTACCTGCAAAGAGATTATGTTATGGCTTATACTACGCTGACAATTTATTATAGACGAGTGATAACTGAATGGCAAAGAGTATTATTAAAACTTTTTAATTTAAACTACGCTTCATTAGCTACTATGTGACTTATATAATATTATAAATGCAACATAAAGGAGTGATAGGCAATATTAACTAAAATGACAAATAAAAACTAAATATTAATATACACTTCCTTACAATGTATGTTTAAAAATGTAAAACCTGATTTTATATAGAAATATATTTATATAGAAATAAACCTTGCATTGAAAAATTAATTCTATAGTATATTTGATAATGTATTAAATTTTTCAGTGTTTTATTTGTCATAAAATAAACACGTATAGTATTTTTTTTTATTTGCATGAGAACACATTTAAAATAAAACTATTTTTTACGGATTTAACTCCGTAAAAAATAGTTTTATTGATTAACTAATATTAAAAAGTAGTTTTATTATATCTACTAATAGTAAAAAATAGTTTTATTATAACTATTTTTTACGGATTTAACTCCGTAAAAAATAGTTTTATTGCAAATAAATACATAGTCATTAGATTTAGATACAAATTGGCACCCGCTCCATTCATGTGGACTTTTTTACTACAAAAATAATGAAGATTAGTTTACAATTACTTATCGAAGCCTAGAAAGAAAGCACATTTTTCATGTTTGCTATATTTATTTGAAGAAGACACTTTTTAAATTGTGTCAAAGCGAATAGTTGTAATAGAATATTCCTTACCATCCAATACCTCTTCCTAAATTGCGGCCATTGGTCAACAATAGCAGTATTTATAGCCTCAATACCAGCAAACTGACTACCCAATCCTAATATGAAGAGCATAAAGAAAAATAAAATGCACCACAATTGAGGTATCGGCATTTGAAGTAACGCCTCTGGGTAGACTACGAATGCAAGTCCTGGACCTTGTTCTGCTACATCTATAATGAAAAATATATGATATTTTAAATATTATTGTTGTCTTGGTTCTATTGTTACGAAAACTACAATTACGATTCGGTTGATTTTCAATCCAGAACGAGTTTTGTTCATTATGCGTATGTGTGCAAAATTTCGAGCGTGTAGTTCGTAAAGAGAAGGAGGAGTAGGGTAACAAAGAGTTGAAAATTTGAGTAGTGAAGAGCTTCGCTTTGCTCAGCTCAATAACGGTACAGTTACATTATGTTTTTAATGTCGCTGCTAAATTTGTCCGTAATCTCCTAAAATATATTATAAGAACTTAGATTAGACATCAGTAGGATAAAAGATGAATTAACGAAAAGGCACAGAGATAAGATACACTCAATAATTAAGACAGAAGAAGAAATTTTACAAATAAACGTCCCACTTGCTAACAAAATACGAAAAACGTGGCATCAGCAAACAGTTAAAATTATAGCCATGATACTTTCATCTAAAGTCATCATTCCAAACTCACTATACATATCACTAAAAGAACTAGGTCTAAACAAAGACACTTACATAACATTACAAAAATCAGTCATCATATAAACTTGTTCCATAGTTAGGAGATTTCTCACATCAACAATACAAAACCCTTCCTCAATACATGATGAACCGAATCACTTGACGTAGCTCGTAATCGATTCTCACCACCAGCATTGTGCTAAGATTGTAATACTTATATAATAAAAATAACAATAACAATATTTCTTTTTGCCAGAACATTCCATAACATTACAATAAACTACTACGTTTTTTATACAATTCTAGTTAATTTATAAATACTACATGACGTATTCAAAACAAAAACACACACACACAACAAAGAGAAAAATAATAAATTCCATGCATACAATAACAACTACAGATACAAAAATTGAAATTAGTAAAGTAATATAATTAAAGTAGAGGTCCATATTTCACTTCATATAGCGTCTAAAAGTCTTGTTTCAGTAGGTTGCTTTTAGATTTTTTTATTTTTTATTTTAGTTATTCTTTAATAAGCCTTTTATGCCACGAAATTGTTAAAGTAAGAACAGAAAACTAAATAATGTGTAATCTATGTATTTTAATGAACTTCAAAATATAAAATATTTTTCGGGCTTGATAAAAATATAAAAATAATAAATCTGTTTTAAGTCCATTATTGATTCTTCAATTCTTCTATAATATTTTTTACCCACAAAGCTACTAATTCTGCTATGTGTGGCATGCAGACCTTTTCATTCATCCGGTTTCCTTTTTATTTCAGAAAATTATTTCTGTTTTCAAGAGAAACCTAACTTATAATGTACATATTTTTTATATTCTAAAGTTTTTTTAAATCTTAAAGGAACTCAAGCTACTCTCTTAAAGCATTGGTATATGAATATTGGTATATTTGTAGACGAAAATAATTTTCTAACAATCCGACAGAATTAATCAAATAGAACAATTAAGAAAGTTTGTACACGAATCATGTCGGTACCCAAATAACTTTAAAAAAATACGGATTAAGTCTCTTTTCACTGATGGTTATGAATTGAGCCATTGGAAATAATTAATGTTTATTATTATTTGATTTAAGATTGTTTTTAAGTAATTTTGTAACTTAGGATTATAAATTAATTTATATTTTAGTCTTGTTTATTTTATATTTACATTTACATTAAACCTGTAAGTCTATACAACCATTTTAATATAAAACTTGTGTTATTGTTTTTGTCGATAAAATAATATTTTATATTCCCTGAAGTGGTATGATAAAAAGAGATTAGGTACATACGCAATTTCACTTTATCGCCTATAATATTATACTAAATACAACAAGCAATAACATATGATTAATAAGAAAAAAATGAATAATGCGTTGACCATAACACTGTTTAGAACTATAAGCTTATTAGCTTTTAGTATTTTCTTAGATTTTCACGAGTACACATTTCAAATAAAACTATTTTTACGGATTAAAACTCGCGTATAATTTGGTTAAACTTTTGATTTTAACCCGACATTTCGAATACTTTGCAGTAATCGTGTTCACGGGTAGACGAGATGTAAGTGTCTGTGTAAGCTTTTGTTTTTTTTAAATCTGTTTAGCGAGATCGAGAAAATGTATGTTTTATTTAATAGTAAGTAAATTCAAAATAATATTCATGTAAGTTTTAGTATTTAGGTCCTAATAACTCTCAAATAATACTTGTATAATGTTTAAATGTGAAAGCAAGCACTTCCTTGATAGTAGGTACTAACTTTAGTACCTGAGTAAGTAAGTATTGTACAAGAGTATTAATTAATTAAATTATATTATTGATATATTCAGAAATAAAATTACAAGAAATTAGTATTAAAAAATAACAAAAAAAAAACTATGTAACTTTGCATATTGTATATAAAATATTATTAATTGGCCTTAATGTACAGATTTAAGTTTTATGTGTAGCTAGCGAAGGAACCGCTTGCCGTTTGGGCTTTTGTGATAATGTTGTATTGCTAGCTATGTGAGCGCTTTCTTTCGGTACTCTAAACCCCTATAGAATGCGAGCGAAGCCAGCTCATTTGTTTTTGGGCTATATTTGGTAAATCCACAAGTCGTTGTTGACACCGAAGCCAACGCTTATAAAAACAATTCAGGACAAAAAAACATAATTCTCTTGTATAGATACGGGCCAAAAGAAAATTGTTAAACGACTTTAACAATGGTTTACAGCTACCTAATTAATAAGCACCACAGATTGCTCGTATTTTTTGTACATGAAATACTCTGTCTATGTCAACCGAGTTACTCCGAATAATTAAACTATAGATAGTTATAAATGACACACAGCTGTGATAAGCATATATTACTGCAGCCTTAGCTATTATTTTGTTACATTTCCTCAAAGCTAATAGAAATTTATTAAGTTAAGGATATTATCAATATAATTTTTCCAATTTTTGCAGTTTTTGCCTTAGTCTATACCTAAAAAATTTCACTGCATTTTCTTAACTTCCTTGCACCATTTTAAAAATGAATATAGACATAAATATATTTTATTTAAAAACTTTGATTTATGTTTTATGGATTCAGTTTTACAATATTCATATGAAGTCAGGTTATTATACCAGCTATTCATACTGAACTCTGTTACAGAGCATTATTTGCATATAAATGTAGATTGGTAGGTACGGTTGATGCCCCTGCACCCTTACTGTCAGATAGCTCTTAAATTAGTCACTTGCCACGAATCACGTATCGTTAACATTTCTAAACAAACAAAGTCAAAAGCTTTATTCATATAAAAAAAATGCTACATGGTGGATTAGTTAGTTTATACTTTTCATTATCAATATAACAAGAGTGAAACACCCTTTTGTAGTTGAATTATCTTTTTATAGTTGAACTATTCGGTCATCTGTTAGAATATTATTTTTACTTATTAATTTTTAGTTATACATAGCCTTTACATAGCCTTTTCAAAGATTTTAGATTATATCGTGCTTCTGGAAATTGATTTAGCAAGAAAGAGTCACAAACACCCAAAAAACATACTTTAGCATAAATAATATAATTTGATTATTAAAAATTAATTTATTGATCTATTTAATAAAATCATTTTCAACCCTCTCAAGTCCCGATTAGATAGGGTAGGAGCGATTTGATAATTTCAACTATGTTCTTCTAACATACATAATCTCAGTGGAAACTTTCTTTTACGCCCTTTATTTTTATTTGTTGCTTTCCATCCATTTCTTATTCGGCCAATCCCTTGTCTTAAAATGATTAATTTATTATTAGTTATAGTCATAATTTATCATTAACTTATATATAAACAAAAATTAAGATTTTTTGGGATTGACTATATAGGTAGCATTTAAAATAATATTCTACTCTTCATTATAACATACTGGATGTTGGAACATGTTACTCACCCTAATCCTCTCAGAATTGTTTGTGTATTACATTTAGTTCCGCATTTTTCAGTTTTCTTTTTATTTTGTAACTTGAACCTTCACAGTCGAATTAGTAGTGTATTGATTTTTATTTATTTTAGAGGCGATTCCCTTATTTTTTTTACAGGTTGTAAATACTTTTTAGTAGTGTTATTAATATAAAATATCATAATTCTATAAGTACATATATGAAGCACGATTAATTCGTTTGTGATTTGATATTGACGATTCACAAACCATTTAATATATTTTTAAAAAAATATGTTATCGCGGATTTTCAAGTAATCATTTTTTTAACCTTATTTTTCTTTCCATTATTTTAATAAATCTGACGTTAAGAATCTGTGAAAATCATTTGTATGAAATATTTAATAATATACTTGTAAGCCGTCTGAAAATCTGAAAATATGTGCTAATTTTATAATAATAAAAATAATACTATGATAAGCATGAAAAAGAGGAGATTATTTTCTGTTTAAAATTTTGTATTATTTAATACCCGCACATGAGTAAGTTACGCCATCTTTGCCGTGGGGGAGGTCTTATCTCCGTTGAGTCAGCGACGGTTAAAGTTAGATTCTACGGCGTGACTAGGAAATATTTTGTTTTTTTTTATATTATAATTTCACTTACCATCAATTTCTACGCCCATAAGCTGTGCTTGAAATCCTAGCACTGCGAAAACGGCTACACCAGCGTAAATAGAAGTCATAAAGTTAGTTAGACTAACGAGTACCGCGTCGAAATGGCAATTGTTATAAAAGTTGTTATAGGACGCCAGCGTCACTAGAGAGCCACTCGCAACCCCGAATGAATAAAATATCTATAAATTAAAAAAGATATATGTAAGATTTATGTTTTATTTAATTTGGATATTAAATATAAATAATAGTAGAAAAAGCGGTAACTGGCACGAGCCTCATCTCATTCCCTGCTTGATGAAGACAATATAAAATTTCGTTATTTTTATACCTCAATACAGACATTACATGAATAAATTTAACTATTTACGTTTTATATTTTCTTAAACACAAGCGAACTATTTTATCAACTTTGTTCCAATTGTGATCACTTTTTGCTGAATTAGCACAAGTCAAATGGCACTACAACCACCTCGATTGCATGATTGATTGTTTAAAAATCTTGAAAACGCGGTTATTATTCCCATCAAAAAAAAAATATTTTTGTTGCGATTACGCTAGAAAACTTGTCAGGCACACCGAAACAAATTTAATTGCATAATTAGGTCGCAAGAATATTAATCCTACAAAGAGGCTTACATAAATGCATACACAAACAATACATATATTTTTTTAAAAAGCATCTATAATTATTCAAGATACCTCAAAATGTAAGGATATTACAAAAATCTCGTGATTACAATAATTTCCTTAATCAGGAATTTAAAAAACGACATTTCAAAATTATATGTCTATAAGATTAGGTAAAAATAATAATAGCTATTTGAAGCGCATATCTTATATCATATATAATACACTATTATAAATCCAGGTCATATAAATATATATATAAAACAAATATATATTTTTTAAATACACTGTAATTTTAAATATATATAATTTTTATGGCGCAAATTAGGAGAAAAGCGTTTTCTTTAAATTCTGAGCCAAAATTTATGTTCTAGAAAGTTTAAAATCATTAAGTCAATAAGTAGCTCTAGAAACAATTAAAAAACTGTACTTTATTTAATCACAAAATATTTTAAAACCTTCAAGTTAAAAATATACATTTTAATCTATTGCTGTAGTCAGCCGATAGTGCTATTTGAAATTACCTGTGAAGCAGCGTCACCCCAGACACGAGCCTCTAACAATGTTTCCCATTTTGGTGTGATATAAAACAAGAGCCCTTTACCCGCACCTTCTAACGTAACTCCACGAATCAAAAGAGCAGTTAGCATGACATATGGGAACAGGGCCGTAAAATATACCACTTTACCCGCTGATTGTACACCCTGTGAAATAGAGATGTAAAATTTATTATAAAACTATTGAACTATTATACTATATTCTAAACAAGAAAAATAATAGTTATAAATCTGAGTAATAAGAAACTTACTTACTTTTATAACACATAAAAAGGCTACCACCCAACAGAAAAATAGACATCCAACTAAATGCCACTGCATCGAGCCCCAGTTCTCCCATGTGGCATCGCCTCGCCCTAGAACACGCTGACTGAAATGTTGTACATATTTTTATACAGATAAATTTCGCAAAATTTTATTATATAATATTACATTTTTTTTAATATACTATCCACTATTTATTAAAAATTTAACAATATAAAATCGTGCAAAATAAAAAATATTAACTTATAATATTCTTCAGAAGCGAGGGTCCTGTTCACATTTTTATACCATAGAACTGTTTCATTTCCGTTCAAGCAACTGACCCCATCATAAGGTTCAAATCCTGTCATCTGACAAATTTCTCCAATACTGATACATTTTTGTAAATAATAGGTTAAATCTGTGTAGTTTCCAGTATTATTCTGTCTACATTTGCTATCATACCCCCCACTATAACAACCTACAACATATACATATATTATATACAAAGAATATTTTTTTAATCAGAGAGTAGTTTTTCAGATTTTCAGAAAAAGATTACTGTATGAGTATTAAAAATAAGAACAACACACCTAGACTTAATATTATTACGTTGTATATAAAATATTAATAAAAAAATAACCTTTTCATAAAAACATATTTTTCCAACTATAAAATCAAATTTTGAAAATATACACTTTTTTTTTTATATTATACTTCCTAACTCGGAGCTTATAAACATATACAATGTAATTTTCAGGAGTAATAGAATTATGGGACGATATTTATCTGTTATATATGGGACATTGTTATAATTTTGTCTTTATGTTTAGATTTTTGAAGGTTATCTATGAAATTAAGTTGATTGCCGATATACTTTGCACGATATGATATAAGAACTTATCTCTTAATTTATATCGCCTGGTCGTTTAAAGTAGGTTCGATCAAAAAAACAATGAGCCACAGATAAAACAGGTAACAAGGTTGTATTATATTTATTAGTTACTTTCTGAATTTTTTGAGAATTAATCCAGGAGAGATTTTAATAATAACAATGATATGACATTTACGAATTGTCTTTTATAAAGAAATTTCTCAATAAAAATATGTAATGTATAAATATTCAGCATCGCATTTTATAGGGAAGTGACACCATGAGTAATTAGAAAAATAAACTTACCTAAAGTGTTGTAATCATTTTCACAAGAACCCCATCCGAGGTTACCTCCAATAGACATAAAAGTATAATAAATAGTCCAAGCAACGATGATCATGTAATAAATAGAAATCATAGAAATAACCATTAAGGTACAGTAGCCAATTCCACTAAAAAATGGACCTATTGCACTAAACGCTTTTATGGGCCCTAATGCTGAGAATTGTCCGATGTAAAGCTCCAGATAAAATATGGGAAGTCCGATAAAGACAAGCATCAAGAAAAATGGGATTAAGAAGGCACCTGCAACATAATAGAAAAGTATAAGATGCAAGTTCTTGTTTTCCATTTGATTGTAACAAAATTTACAATTTCTTAGGACCACAAACCAAAAATAGGTACGTTTTATAAGACTTTACACCAGTGGACAGACATTGTGTGCTTTGTAAGCGTATATTCTTTTACTGTACTCTCTTTGTCCTTTCTCCTTGTAAGCACAGAGAATAAATTTTTTTAATATATCAATAAAAAATTGTTCAAATATTTTTATTACTCTGAAAAAATTGTAATAGGAGTAATCATATTTTTGCAATTCGCTCCCAACATTATATCCTAATTTTTTGTCATTTTTGTGTAAAGTATGAATAACTTTAAACTAGATTAATGATACTTAAATTATTAATAATTGTACCAATCAGCTATTAATTAGTTATGGACATCATGTAAATTTGTTCTTATTATTCAAATTGCGTACAAATCTAGATCACGTTAATGTTATAACTAAGATAAAAAGTAAAATAACACTTCGAAATAGGCCGCTCTCTAGGTTCTCGAGGTCAAACCATTATCAAGCGCTTTTTTCATTATATAGTAAATAACAGAGTTAGAAGTATGAATTATTGGGAATAATAAAGTGAGCTATGAAAAACTTTATTGGTTCATTAAAATGATGTCTTTCTTTTATAAATTATTACTTAAAAAAATAAAAAATATATATTTTTAAATAGCATTAAATATGAAGGACTTTACACTATTTCAATATTCAATACTTCAAATATAATATGAATGGAATTTTAAAATAAATAACCTCCTCCATTCCTGTAACATAGGTAAGGGAATCGCCAAACATTTCCAAGGCCGACAGCGTAACCCAGACATGCCAATATGAATTCCAGCGGGCGACCCCACGACGCTCGCTCTATAGTTTCGGCCTTTGCATCGCCTTTAGACGGTACATGATCCTTCGACTGAAAATATGTATATCAATTTAAATATTTGAAACATATTTTTATATTTTTAACTAGTAACGGTCTAAATGCCCTTTTAAATCTACCTATTGCACCTTTACTTTTATCAATTAATATACGAAGTATTCTATCGTTTTACACAGCTAAGTTTCTACAGTCTAAAATATTTTGTAAAATTTATTTTTTTTTTCAACTTGTGTAGACATCATCAAGTGCTTAAATGTATTTTTTTCTCACATTATATTTCTCGCTCTAATTATTAAGTAAAATTTCAAGGTAATCTTTAACAAAAAGTAAATGATATTAGTTAGTCTGTAAGAAACATCTGAGAAATGAAAAGCTTAAATTTTGTTCTATAATAATTTAAGTAGCGCCATTTAAAACAATCTTGTAAAGGAGAGCTTGCAAACTTAATCCTTTTAAACAAGTAAAATTATTTTAATTTAAATGTAAATTCCTCTTCAATTGCTATGGGCTCAATGGAGATGCTAAGTTCAGTTTGCTTTTCCGTTGTTCAAATAATATTATGCAAAACTTAAGAGACGCGACGAATTCAGGTACATCCTGTAATTTAGTGATTCAAACAATTTTAATAATTAAAAGAGCTCCAAATAGTTTTTTAATCTTAAATGAAATATTAATAAAATTATAATGTTTGAAAAATATTCTTCTGAGTAGTTTTCGGTTTTACATTGATAGATTAATATTTATGACAGTGAAACATTGTAATAATGACCTTTTAATAACTAGATATTAGAATTTATATTTAAAAAAAATCATTGCTATAATGAGAACCCATTTTTAAAGCAATAAAAAAAAGTATAAAAGTTATATTTTTATATGATTCATAAAAGTATCCGTGGCAACAAGAATGCACTTGTGTTTTTGATTAAATTATAACTAAATAATGTATTATTTAACTTTAATAATTAAAATAATATTTCAAATTCTTTTGTTAACACTAAATAAATAAGTTAAATTTTATAAATAAAAACATGAAACAATAACCAAACGTACTCAATTTCTACAATATTAATATCTGACAGACTGACTGAACGTTTTATGTAAGTTTTATCATCTTCTTACAAATTCATTCAAATTAACAAAACACGACATCACATTTAAATTGTATTTTGATTGCTCATAATGTAATACCTGATTTCATATTAGATTATTACTTGGTTTATAATCTTATCTTTCGATAACGGTTCGGTAGTAACTGAGATTTTAATGTTATATAAATGCTTTTGTATTTTTTTGTAATGTTTAATATCTATTATGTATGAAAAATATATCAAATCCTATTAATCTTTTTTTTTTTAATGTAAACATTCGTGATCCATCAGTTAGTGGTATTAACTTATCCATATTCAGGAGCTCTGGGTATGGTGGAATCGCGGGCAAAGTCAAGCAAAGATCGAGAGCATTTAGTACAATAATGTAAAATTATAATACTAATATTAATTAAGCGTTGTATTGCCTTATAACAGAGTAAAAAATATATGTTATATCGTTATTATAAAATAAGGGTTAGTGGTGAAATAATGTAAAATAGGGTTGTAGGTTTTTTTGCAAGCTAAAACAAAAAAAAAATTGTCTAAAATAAAAAGAATTGGATTGAGTTATCTTTACCACTTATAACAAATATTCCTATTCTATGCATAAGAATCGGTTAAGACGTTTCGGAGAAATTTTGATACAAAGCAGTGATACGAAAATTTTATATTAAATTAGATATTCTTATTACACAAATACGTAAAATAAAAAAAAGGGAAAAGCAACCATAATATAGTCAATTAAGTATTCCTAAACTTAGTAACTCCTAACTCATTTTTCTATGTTTTATATTTCCATCTTTATAAAAAAAATTATAAGTACTATTTATTATAATTATAAGTGCTAATTTTGTCAAAATGATATAACTATTAAATAATAGCTGGTATTGAATATATATCTCCTAAAGTTAGTGCAAAATAATCTGTTTTACTTTTAATAAATACGTAACAACTTAAATATGGCTAAGTTATTAAGACCAACTTAATATATAGTTCTTTAGACGGCTTAGCTACGATAGTTATCACAAATGAGTCAACTCTTATAACCGATAAATGTAATAGTGAGAAAATATTACCAATATTATGTTATAAATAAAAACTATACATATAACATTATCAACACTTATTTACGAATATATGACATATTTATGTAAACATGCGATATATAAGCTAATAATATTAAACTTACTAACCTTAAATAAATAATTATTTCAGTTGCTTACTTCAGAAGGCTTATAAGTTAAATGTCAATTACGTTTAATTTTGAAGAGAACCATGTCGCTCACTGCTACAAGATTGTTGCAGAAACTAAGTAGTAAATATGAACTCTTAAGAGCCTGCAGTTAATGGAAAGAAAGTTTACGATATAGAACTTAAACTTCATAATAAAATAAATAAAATACTTCAAAAAAAAATTTACTCTAAATTTCATAACTTGTAAAATCATTATGAATCTAAAACATTTTTTAAATATTCTTAAACTCGAAACGTACCCTCGGTTTTGTGAACATTTTTTGTTACAACGTGACTATAGGTAAATACAATAATGCAACACAATATACGTGATTTACAAGCAATAAATACTTTTATTTAAATATATTATCTGTAAATCATGTTATAATATTATATAACATAAAAATATTTATTTTATTATTATAAAACATTACACCTTATTCAAAAGTAATGTTGGAGTTGGAGTTGGAGTTAATAATTTAATATTGTTTTTATAACTAATCAGTGGGTAGTGTTGTTACTTTCCCGCCGCTTCCTTCCCCAGTGGTAGGCCTGGTGAGGGGGGAGGGTGACCCCTCTTACCTAACATAGGCCTACGATGGGAGAGTGCTCTACGTTGCTCGGGGCACCCTCATTGGGGGGGTTTCGCCGGGGCGTCACGGTGTGTACTAACGCGATCCCGTGACGTCCCATTACGGCGAAGAGGGCAACTGTTGGTTTTTTAGTGGTTAGTGTTGTTACTAACATTTTCTTTTTGTTGAATCTCACTGCTGCTAATTAAGAAAACCGCAAATGTATTTAAGAATTTCCTATCGGTCTGTTTATTTGTGTTCAAGTGATCTTTTCTTTTATAAATCTTTAATCAGTTAATTTTAATGTTTTATTGTTTTATTTCGATAATTGAAATTATGTATTTTGTTATAATTTATATGATATTTATATGAAGATTATAAATTGAATTTTACTTAAAAGATAAGTATATAACAAAAGTCACTCTTTTTATTTTTCACTTTAGATAAGAAAAGAAATGAGATTGAACTTAAAAAAATACATAATCAAAACGGAGGTTGTTTTAAAAAAGGAGGAATCTTTTTTAAAAAAACCGTTATGAATGAAAGTAAGTATTTATTTTTCTTAAATTATATTTTAAGGATACTTATAAATAATATGTGTATAAGATAATTTCATATTCATATTTATATTTAAATACTCTCAATAACGGTTAAGTAGATTAAAATATTAAAGCCTGCGATAAAATAAAACGTTGCGTTTTAACAAAATATATTTTTTTCTTTTAGTTAGTAAAAAAAACATTTTAAAAAGCTATGCTTATTTGTAAAAACCTTTTTTGAAGCTGCTATTAATAAGCGTATATAATTTATTTTCTTACTTTATATTTTAACAACCTCTATCTAATATATATACAATAAAACATAATTTGGTGGCTTTGGGATCATAATTTATCGCTTTTGAGACTACAAATACATATAAGAAACGTTAAGAAAAGTTCAAATGCTTTCATTCATAATCCTTAAAGTTACAATTATTATTAATTTTCAATTATATTAATAAAAAAAGATAACAGACTACTGAATTCAGATCTAAAATTTAACTTTCGGGCATAAAAATAGACTTTCATTTATAAAATAACTTGAAAAGAAAATTTTGTTAATTTATTTCCACATCAAAAACAAAACACGTATTAAAATAATAATCATTTAAAATATAACACATTACGACACGTTACCTCACTCATAGTGTATTTTTCTTCAGGTATCACTAGGTATAATATGTTTAATTTTGTACGACTATTCCCACTATATCTCCCATGAGTACCATACGTTATACGATTAGAAAAGTGAAACACATGTATATACTTCCAAAACGTTTAGTAGAATATCCAAAATGAATACTGAAATTCGATCTTATCAACAGGATTATGATAAATTTGAAGTAATCTATATGCAACATATATGAATTATTACTAAGCAATAATTACTCGATAAAGGGAATATGTACTCGTTGTCATTATCTTTGATAAGAACGGAGATGCTTATTAACTATGTAATAACTACATTACAAAATTATATTTATTTGATAACGGTAGCTGTTTCTAAGTTCGTCCTTATAATATATATTGCTTTTGTCCATAAAATTATAGTGACTATACTATCGTTTATACGAGTACAACGTTTATTTTAACCTCTTAAGTTTAGCTTATAATGAAGTAATGTAAGGCCATAGAAATGTAAAATTACATTTAGAATTTTCTCGTACCCATTAGTTTTATTAGTTTCATAAACGTAAGCTGTGCAGAGAGTAGTGAATTGTCCTACAAATTTGATTATCAGCAAAACGGCTTTGAAAAGAAATATGATTATGATATATTCCTTTTAATAATTTTGAAATTCCTAGCCGACTAATGTATTAAAATTTCAATTATTTAGCATCATTTAATATAATATCATAATTTTAACAACAGCTGCATTGCTTCACCTACCAAATTCTGTGTTAGATAAGTTTTTTTGCGTTATATTGAAATAAATATTAGTTTAGATTCTAGGTCCTTAACTTTAGGACCTACATTTTTGATTTGACGACGGAACATGTTCAAAGAAGCAAAAAAATTATTAGACTAAATCTACTAAAATAATTTAATAATAATATTGTGAATTTGAAAGTCGAAAAAAAGGTGTATCAGTGTATTTTTGTCTATTGATTAAAAAAAGTTGTCTTTATAAATTTATAACAAGAGGAAATGGTTTACTTATAGTTTAATTGATTTTATATAAATAAAATAGTTTATAATTAAAGAATATATAAAGCACATATTGAAATAGGTAAAACATTGTATTTATATATTTTTTAAGGAAATGTTACTGTGTTTTTTCAATTATTCATAAAAATGTTACTTTAACTTTATAGTTTTTTGAAGTGTTTTTTTTTTTCAAACACTTTAACTTGAATTTAAAAAAAAAATTTCATCACTTTACAGTCACATTGTACCTATTAGCTAAACATGAACTGGACTTGATAATTATAATTCCGATAAATATGATAATTAATTTAATTGATAGGCCACAGTGTTATTTTATTATGTGTATTTTTATATATTTTTAAATTGATATATACACTTTTCTATAATTTTTAACATGTAGAAAAAATATTTTGAATAGCTTCTTTTCATGCAATAAAATATTAATATTATTAAAAATATCAGGGCTTATAATATTTATATTTAAGCCCCTAATATGGCGGATTTAAGACAAAAAATTATCAAAAACTTTAATAAGGTCTTATAAATAGCGTAACCTTTACGGTTCATTTGAAATTTACAAATAATATATATAATATATTTATCATATATCAAATGAAATATAAGATATACATAATTGTATATATTCTCCCTTTCTTTTTGTTTTTTGTACGTTGGCCAAAAACTTATGGTAATTGGTTGGTCATTAAGGTGATGATAGGAGAGTTATGTGGGACTTTTATAAGCCTACCAACTGAAAACACAACGGTTGCTCTCAACGCGTTAGTGGGTTGCCAAGGCATTGCTTTCACACAAACCGTAATGTCCCGGCGATACCTCCCATTCGAGGGTGTCCCGAGCAATTTGAATATCTTCAATACGTGACAAACAATCCTAACTGAAAACTTCAAAACAATATAAAAATAAATCTTATGAAGATACATAACTTTATACTTAATGTTAGTGTCTGTCTAGTGATTCGTACTAATCTATATATCTATATGTTGGAAAACATACATTCTGTTGACAATTTTGGACATTTTGTCGGTTTGCTGCGGGAATCGTGCTTATAAAACGCGATGTAGTAATGACAGGAACATTTTTATTCTTAAAACAGAATAATCATTACAATTTAGATTATAGAAGTACAAAGCAAATATGTGTTATGTTATGTGTTGCCACGTCGAGAATCTAATTAGAAATCACCTTGATCGGTCACGCACAACTCCGTAAAGACGCGCCGGATGTTAAGTAGTCGTTTTGTGCCCTTCCGTTGTTGACAACAGTTTACCGGAGGCAACATATTGATTTATATATTTTCAAATTATATTATTATTTTTGTTAAAAAACATTATATAGAAGGTATATCATAATAATTAGTATATTAATGAAGAGAAAAGATTTACTTACTAAAAGCATAAAAATTAATGAGTTTCACCTATTTCAAAATGTTAAAGTAAAAATTCATAAATTTTTCCAATTGAATTCAATTACACGTGCTATAATTGATTTTAATATAAATGTTATAACATAACAGACCTGAACATTAATTTAAATGATTTTTAAAATTTATTTCGGCAACCAACCGCAGCTGTAGACAGAGTATGACACTTTGAAAGTTGCATATTATATTATATTTGTGACTTTAGAGTACTTAAATTAAACATTAATAATAATTACATAATTATCTGTTGTAATAAGAGAATATTTACAATACCTCTCTTTTTGCGTGCTTGTAAGCAATCTTTTTGGGCAACGATTAGTTTTAGTAATGGAACTAAATTTTAAAACTGTGAATTTAAACTATTTCAGTTCTATCACGATACAACTATCTTCAGTGTATGAATTTTACTTAAGTTTTTATATCTTTAAATATAGCATTAATAGTACTAATGAACAACATAAATAATAAACACTCATTGAATCTAATTGTATGTCGAGTTAAATATAACTTCTCATTCATTGTTGCTATTTCCACTCTGTTCAAAATTCAATTTCATGGACATCTCTCGTAATTAACTTTAGATAAAAATGTATATGTAACACAAGTAAAAAGATGGTTTTCATGTTGTCGATACTTTATTTAATGAGAAATTTTATTTACCATTCAACTGTTTAAAATAAATACAATTAAACTTTATAATTAATTATATTCTTTGATATTACGAAACTATAAACGAATATAAAAAATATACAATGAAAATGAATTTGCCTGATGTTACGTGTTTACAGACGATAATTCTTTTATGAGGCTTTCGTTTGTTATAATGACGTCCTGTAATTAATAAGTCTAGGTTTTTTTTCTTACACTTTTATCAAATATGTAATATACCGTAAATACTTTTTACTTTTTTGATATATAATGTTGTAATAATTAAAAATGTCGGTATTATATAACCATTGCTGTTGTCTGTTAGTGATGTTTTAACGTCAAAACCACGGTTGCATTAATATCCTGCTTTTTAAATTGTAACAATAGTTAAAGCATACAAAATTTGAAACATACATTTTAACGTTTAAATAACAATATTCAATGTAATTAGTAGGAAATGTTTATTAATTCAAACACATTATATTAATACAAATCTTTTTATGTGACTAGATAAGACTTTATAAATATTTACGTATTACCGGTGTGTTTAGTAAAGGTTTATTCCAAGACCCTTTTATTAAAGATATTTATAACAAGAACAAAAGATGGCACGTGTAGGAAATTAACGCATTTGAAACAGGTGTGAGTAAAGGCTCTTTAAATCTTTGTAATTGTAATGATCATATATTAAAGCGATTCTGTTCGCCTTCTTACGGCCCCTTGTGTTTCTCTTAAAAATTTACTGCGAACACAATTTTCAATAAAAATATTACATCACTACGGCATAATTGCATATGCTCAATAATATGCATACATTAGCAATTTACAAGGAGTGCTTTTATAAAACCCACCGCCATCCCAAACATTCGAAGATCATACTTCTATTTTTGCGTTTTTTTTTAACGTACCCATCCGTGTCCTCTTTGGGCGTCATTTTTTTATAACCAAGCATTTTAGTACCTACTTAAAATTTCTTGTTATATGCTTTTCATATCGCCGCATCACTATATATGATTACTTCTGTCAATACTGCTACCTTCAAGTTATTATTATTTTTTTATTCTAAATAGGTTAGCGTTTGCCTACAATCTGTCTGATGTTCAGTATGATTGAAGTGTAAGATGTGGCTTCCTGCCAGCCACATGTTTACTCCTAATTTGAAGACTCCTAGATTATAATGATTAAGATACACCCAACCCAAAAGAGAGTTCCAAAATTTGAGTCCTTACAATGAAAGCGCTAGTGTACGGGACGTAGACACTACGTCCATAAATCTGTGTATTCCTGCAGAACTTCTGTTTGTTCAGTGTTGGAAAAGAGAGGGTAATATCTATCAAACTTGTGGCAATGTTCCAGAGTTTAAAGTTTTTTCTTTTGCAGATATGGTATCCCCAATAAGCCTTTTAGCTCGTCTTTTAATCGATCCCAACGCCTCTAGCTGATACTTTGATAATCCATTCTAAATTTGCGAACACTCCTTGAGCAACACCAAATTTGTGCACTATGCCTCAAACTTGATGATCTGATTCGTTGTATGTCGTGGATATAATTAGTATAAGCAATATGTAGGCCTGGCAATCTTCTGAAAAGTATGGGTTATCTGTTGTTGTTATTGCTGATAGGTTTATATACATTATTAACATAAGGAAATTGTTGCGAGCTCCATTGCATTAACTTCATTATTATTCGTTATTATTTAATTTTTTTATAGCATATTAGTATTTGTGGTACTGGAGAAACTATTAATATTTTATTATTGTTGGTAACTGAATTTAAGAATTAACACTATGATCTTGTATTTATATGTATTTATAGTTATTAGTATATTATGAATCCTTTGACTGATTTCTATTTGACTTTCTTCTTTATTGACGTGTATAATATACTATATTATGTTAATTATATACCCATGATACACCATTTTCTTTGATTTGACGGTCTGTTACTATACTCTGTTGCTTTTATTTTACTTATTTACTTTTTTAAAGTATTATATAAATAAGATTTACTATTGTTTACTGTTTGTTACATCTTTATTACTTTATTTTTTATTTAATCATTAGTATAATAATTTTTAAAAGATTTTAAACTTTAATAATATACTTCAATAGATTGATTGATTATTTATTTACCGAGGAATTAAATTAAGTATTGTTTACTCTTACAACTTTTTTCTTTTCGAGTTTGAAAGGTAATTTAAAATAAAATCGGCTTTATATCCGCGCGAGTACTTTGTTTTCCTAAACTTCCTCTATCTAAATAGCCCTTGCAGTATGACTTCAGCTACTTCAGGAACATTAAATAATTAAATTTAATAAGAGCTAATAAAATTTTGTTTTTTAAATAAATTTTAGCTTCCGATATTGTTAACACGTCTTTTCATATTAGGCATTTATCATGGAAATAATAATGGAAATAACAATAATACTTTTTATAGTATAAATAAATTCTTCAGCATAAAAAATAAGTAAAATATTCAGTCCTTCTTAAACATTCATTTCAAACTGCAAGAACAATTAATTTCATTTAATTTAAGTTTAGGTGATTTAAGATTCAATCTTTGATTCTGATTTAAATGTTCTGATTGTGGTTTAATTTTTTGAACAAACGGTCTTCATTTGTTTCATAATTATCAATAATTTATATAAATATTTATTATTATTCTAAAAATTGGTCTCTAATTGCTATTTTTGTTTAGTATAGTTCCTAATAGTACCATTGATAAGTGTTATACATGTCTTAGGACATTCAAATTTATTTCTTAGAATGTCAATTAATTTGTAAATGCTGATCATTAATTTTAAAAGCTTAGGATTTAAATTCTGAATTCCACTCATTGGCCCTGCTACCGATTAATAATTAAACCATTCTTTTAGATATAGATTTTAGGACCCCATGTCTAAAAATTTGTTGCGTTCTCTAATTAATGCAAGGCGTTTTTATGCTGGTTTCGATCACTAAAACAATAAAATAAAGAAGGTGTAATGGTCGTGTAGTCACTTGTGCTACGGGTCTAGCCTGACATTGAAAATAGGAAAATGGTACGGGTTGTACTTTATTGGAAGCTGAGTGTTGTTTATGAACATACGTTGGTTGTATGTAGCTACTGCTGTATTCGGGAGCTTATAAGAATTTTAGATTGCGGCTCAGCTCTAAAATTGTCCCATTTTATTCAATGATCGATTGATGATTTATTTTTGATGATATTTTGGTTTGTTTGCTTTTTGTTTATTTATTTATGTATATCTTTATTAATTTCAATCATTTATTCATTTATTCCTTTTTGCATTCATTTATTAATTAATTATTTTTTTTATGAAATCTCTTATTCTTTGAATCAATGTCAGCGATTACTTGTGTACGTCGAATGGCGATGGTAAGACCTATTTTGATAGCATACTTATAGAAATAAAACCATATCAAGACACTCTCCGACTTAAAGTAAAAGCTACGAAGGTTCCAAACACGGTTTAATGTAAGAAGAGCGACACAACAAACTTAGCGACGTATTCTTTTATTGTGATTTTTTAATACAGCTATCGAGGCGTCTATATATATATGACTATATAGTCACTTCTTCACTTATTCACATTACACGTCAAACAGGATACAAGAGTTTATAATTATTAATCATGTCTCCATCAAAGACATATTATAAAAAAATTTATTACATTTTTTAAAGTCAAAACAAAGAAAATAATAGAAAAAATAATAATAAAAATATTGAAAATTTGGAAAATGTTATTTTTTAATTAGTAGATTAATAAACATGAAATATTATCTTGAAAGTCAATTTAACTAAATTTAGTCAAATTTTATATAAAAATTCCTTGTAGCTTTAAAAAGACTCATCGACAAGCCATTTCTTTAATTTCTTTTTCAAAGCGTTAAGACTTTCTAAATTTTTAATTTTTTTGAGGATTGTATTAAAGACTTCGGATCGAATGCCTAAGGTAGTTTTCGAAGCTTTAACAAACCGTTTGGAATTCGGCATCAGTCGGGTAGGGTACCGTAGATTAACCTTCTGCCCGTCACCCCTACTATCAAACTCGTGTCTTTTTTGTGTGATCTAAATGTATATATATATATCTGTTTTGTCACCTCAGTCTAGTATACCGTTTAGAAAACATAAACAAGATAACTTAGTTCCCTGTAAATTATTTCTTTATAGTAATGTCTTTATTTACAATCTCATCAAAACTATATAAGTAAATTCGGGTTTTCATCAAATTCAAGCATTATTTTAAAGATTTTATAAATATTTTATTTATTTTGAGCCATATTTAAAAATGTAGCTATTAGCTAAATGCTTAATGATATGGTAACTATTATTACGGGTCTGCTGCCATGAACTGCGATGCAAATACCCGATTGCTAGAAACACAAGTATAATATTTTTTTTAAAGAAATAATTAAGATAGTAGAGAATATTTCAAATGTAATATTTTTTTTAGTTTCTCCTTGTGAATCGAACTAATGTGACAGTAACCGAAATTGCAAATATCACGTTATAATCTAATAATATAAATTTTATAATATATTTAATAAACAATGTTAAACTAAATAACTCATTATTTCGTAATTTAACGTATTCCTCATTAATATTTCTATATATATATGAAAATAGAAAAATGTTTACCTATTCTTATTAAATAGTCACAAAGAATATAAAGAAGACATTTCTACAAAGCTGCTGGACATTGAAAAAGGTGGGACAGAAAATTGTAGACGTTGCAATTTGTTGCAAGAGGTAACTCGATCTTGGGATATTTATTAGTTTTCGTACCAAAAAGACGTCTACAATTGATGTGCCCTATTTCAAATTTAATCTACTAATACACATTGAAAGAATAAAGAAAATTCGTTGGCTTATGTAGTTTCTCTCTAGATAATGATAACATATCATGCAGTAGCCCCCTATTTCATTAATAATATTTAAAAAACTTATTAACGAAAAAAAATAATAACAACTTCATATGTTGTGTACAAAAATTAGTTAAGACCTCGTTTTTTTACAATCTACTTACATCAAACTTCAATTATTTAAATCAACAATAATCCTTTGTTGATTTAATTGTTTTCTTTTGTTTATTAAATTGTTAAAGTGTTTTAGACGAAAATGAAAAAATATTTCAATTCCATTATCATCGCCAAATTAAATAATTTAAACTACTTCCTTGCCGTTTTTACTCCCTAGACTCTTTGAAACTGTCCAACTTAAGCGTGAGGTTGTCGAGGTAGTGTGGATGATATAGCACCTTATGAAAGTGATGAAATATTTCTTCGCAAGGATAAAGTCTTAAGCCAATCGGTAACAACTGGATCATCAATCATTTGATCTAATTGATGTTGGATGCGATCAAATTTAAGAAGTTGGTACTGAGTTGCTCCAGTTCAGAGATGAGAGCAGTATTCCAAATGAGGCCATGCTTGCGTCTTGTAAAGTTGTAGGCGATGGCCACATGTGGAATACCGCTCCACTCTATGGAGAACGCCCAGTTTTGGACGCTACCTTGACTTTTTCTTCAAGAAGACCGGGAAATTGAACATCGTTCGAAATGGAGACATCAAGAATACCGGAAGTATCTGTGGCATTAAGAAGACTTCCGTGAAACCGAGCAGAAACGACATAATATATTGTTATAGTTACTCGTATGTTATTATAGTTTTGTATTTTTATAGTTGCTCCGGCGCAGAACACAAAAGATATCTTGGCAGATTACTTCAGATTCTCCTTACATTACTCTATTATTATAAAGACATTCCTCAACATTTAAATGACGTGCATCCTAACGATGTTGTGTAATAAGATAAGTAAGCTAAGGCTAAGTAATCTTTCACTTGTTTGGCAGAGTATCCTGTCGCAATGCTTGATTATCCTGTGAAGTGAGTGAAATTTTAACACGTACTGGTATAAGGTCATGATCCCGGCATATTGTATCCGTGGTGTTCAGTTATAGCCGGCAGATTTTATTAGATATTTGTCGTCAGATTTTTAAGAGTACACGTTTGAAATAAAACTATTTTGAACGGATTTAACTCGCGTGTAGTTAGTTAGTTACATTTTAATTTTAGCTGGATGTTTTGAATGCTTTATATCAATCGTGTTAACGGGTAGACGAGATGTAAGTGTCTATAGTAAGTCAATTAATTATTCATCAGTTAGTGCGTTTTGTGTTCGGGACGTACCCAAAACGCACTAACAGTATCTTGAGATTTGAAAGTGGGGTCACAGACGTGTCACTTTACATTGTTTATGAGTGGGTCCCAAGGGTTACATAGACTACAATTATCTTCTCTATAAAAATTAGGATATCTTTTTTATTTTAATAGCCTCGCGAATCATTGCCTGTTAACGCCAGGAAAAAGTAAGGAACAGGGTAGGCAACTGTACCTCTGCTTTATAGATCGGGACCTTACTTCGCGGGGCCCTCTGAGTAGTCTCACAGAAACTTGGACACACCGAGAAGTTTGTGAGACTCCTGCTACTCCTGTACGACGATGTGGAGTGCATTTTATCCGCCGATGATGACCTATCAATCTTCTTCTCCGTAACAAGTTGAGTAAAACAGGGTGCGTCTTAAAGCCCACAATGGTACTACTTTGCAAACGTAGTCCCAGAAATCCTCAAGTCTTCTTAGGAAGGAGTTCGAATTCGTTTTTCATTTAAAAGCAAGTCTAAGGTGTTCTATTCACACATTGCGAAGATTCGGTAGACAGACGGCTTGTGTTTCGTGGCAGAATCCCCTGAAAGGCTTTATTGACGCCTCTTCACGAGTAATACTGTAATTTCAGCTAGAACAACAGCGTCTCACAGAACTAATGTCCCTGTATATTAATGGTGACGAATCGCTAATCATTTAATTCGGTGAAGGTCTGTTGAAGCAAGTCGACAATTTCCAAGTATAACATTAAATGCAAAATAACACCAGATGGGTTTATATATTTATACCTAATATATAGTAGGTAGAACTACGGAGTATACTATAGAGACGTGGATACCGTACCACCGTTGCTTCAGACTGCTTAACCGTTTCCACCTCAGATGTCTTTGTGCTACACTTAAAATCACCTTGTAAGATCGAGATCTTCTTGGGAAGATGCGTCCATGTCTCATTTATGTGTGAGGACAGGGGGGACAATGATTGCGATATAAGGATGTTCTTAAGCGACACGTATAGGGCTGTCACGTAAATCTAACACAGTGAGAAGATCTAGCGTCTCATCATGAAAAATGGTGGTCACACGTAAAAAACAATTGAGCGGTTTTGAATTGCCATGACGTACTAATCCTGATTTCAAGGAAAGCTAAATAATAGCCTATCCATTCTAATTATAGAAAACGTGCTTTCATGCGTCCGCAATGTGCTCGGATTTTTAACGTCAAGATTGGTTACGCAAGCTACGTTAGATAGCAATAAGAGGTTAGAATAGCCGAAATCGGTTTGAGGATTATTATTATTATTGATCGAGATTCGTTTGCCTAACGTTTATTACATTAAATTCAAAATTTTGTTTCCATTCATTTATTCCTTACCATAGAATATATTTTATTATTTATATGCAATAAAAAAACACTTGCTGGAATAGTCTAACTACGTGACGTATGGATTTAAACTTCTCTATATTACTTCAATTTGATAAGACTGTATGATATGCATATCACCTTCGAAGGATAGTAATAAAAGGATAATAATAAAATCCAACAATTCAACCATTATACAATAAGAAAAAAATATCAAATAGCCAACTGCGGCTGTGAAGTAGTATGCATGAAAAAATAATACTATCTGCCGTAAACTTACGGTAACACATATCTATAGATTGAAAGGTTTCTTTTTGTTTCCATGGAACAAAATATATCGTTTAATAACATTTCAATTTTATTCTTTATTTCATAAGTAATAAGCACTCGTATCGTGGGTTACATTCTGTGTTCAGGTTTTATAGAGTATGAAGTTACCGTGTCTGCATATGTTTTATTTTATCAGATCACTAAGACACATTTTTAGAGAGACTAATGTTATTTTTTGTTGTTTTAAATTCTTTATGGAATAAGTAGTTTTAATATTTTGATTATAACTTTTACTTAATCGTGAGCTTAGATATTTATTTATCATAGATTTGTGTATTACTTTTTTATTGGTTTCCTATATTACGTACGTTATTACGTAATATCACATTATTACAGTATAACAAACACTGTTATTATTGAGTGTTTTTATTTACTGTAATCTTAAATAACCATAAAAATTTTAATTTTGTTTTTCCTACTACTACACATACACAATCGTTACGTTAGGATATTGTAGGTGTAGAAACATTGTAAGCGGTAGCGTTCTCAATGATCTTCAGATATATACTAACTTATTACAGTTCAAACTCTTAACTAAATTTATTTGGATTTTTTCCGACTACTTACTTTCGAAACTGTCCGGGGTCCTTATTCATGAGCTCAGAGCAGGACAGAATATGCCATGCATTTTAGATTTGATTACATTAAACAAATGAATGTCATTCAAGGCTTATGAGATAGAAATTAAAATTGAAATAAAACTTCTAGACGCTAGATGGTGTTAAAAATATCATCTATGTAGTTTTAAATTGAATATTCTTACTAAATAGAGTTAAACAAAGTAAGCTTAAATGTAAAACACGCTATTGAGATAAAACCTAACTTTAAATAGATCGTTTGGGTATTTTTATATTTGGTCACGGTGGTAAGGTAAAAACTTAATTGATATAGGTCAACATTATGTATTGAATATCTGACTCGTAAAGATATATAATCATTCTTTTATTTTGCGTTATCATGGAGACTTTAAGACAGTAAAGTGATTAAGTAGGTTAGTAAAAAAATATGTTAATCATGCGAGAATAATGAAAAAGTTGTATTTTACGAATATCGTGTAAGTTAATCTGACAAAACGAAAGCTTTGTTAACAATTAAAAACAAATTTTCTCAGGTTCTCGGCAAAGCTACATAGTACATATTTCTCAAGCAATTAACCCGAGTCATTCGTGTAACCACAAAGCACGGCTAACAATGTTTTCCATATTATATCCACAGGGCCTTAGAATTAAATTATACCGGTTGCGTCTAATTCAACTGAGATCCTACAAACATCTGCGTTGGTGTGCGGCATACAAATTACATTTTAATATTTCATACCGCTTTCATAAAACGGGTGGATTACGAGAAAGAAAATTTTTTTTTGAAAAACCTTATTGCAAATTTTTTTTTAAGATTAATTATCTTTTTAACTAACGGCCTAGCTTCCTTTTGTTAAATATAAGAAAACTAATAAGTAAACTTCAGAAAAGTTTTTACTTATGTTCACGCACCATTCTAAAGTGCATGCATACCTTATGCACTATAGAATGTTGCGGGTGACACTGTCAGTAACGTTTCGTTTTCTCTTGATAGTTGAAGCGATTTACAAATTATATTTTAGTGTTTACGTTATATCACATTCATAATATGTAATAACTGTATTAAATTAAAAATTAAGCCTAATCAGAATGTTCTAGTCTACAAATAAAAACTAATAGAAAGAAAAATAAGCAAAGTATTATGCGTATAACATAACGCACTAGACGTATTTGGTGATTGGATGTACTGCGACAATATATAGTCAATGTTTTAATAAAAAACGTATTGTTCGTAAATAGGAAAAAAATAAGTCCTAGTGCTAAAAAAAATGATGTGCTTGCCGCACTGATGCGCTATATAGCAAAAATATTGTCACAAAAACAAATAAAATTAGCCCTATTTTGATTACTTTTGTATAAGTAAAGAAAGGTCATACACGGAGTTATCCTGCACAGCTGAATAAATCATTAATTTTTTACCAATATTAAAGAGAACTAGATTTATGCTCTGAGTATCGTAAGCGAAAACAATGAAAAGCATAACGAGCATCCCTAGCCATGTGGTACTGACAGACGTTACCCGCATCATGCTATAGCGCATAAGGTATAGAAAGAAATATCGTCTAGCTTATTAGGGACCAAGATAAATATTTTTTATATAATTATTATTATATTTTAGTATTATTTTAGAAAATATATAGTTTTATACATTACATATTGTGAGATGATTTATGTTTGAATATCGATAATTAATTGCAATTCTAAAAAAAGGTTTTAGGAATGCACTTAATCACTTATACGTTACCTAATTTTTTTTAAAAACCACACGTGCTACTAAAGAAAACAACTGACACACATTATATAATCTGTCGAACCCGTTTATCTAGATTTGGATTCACGCATTGAATATAAAAAAAGCTGCTTAAAAAATATACGAATTTTGATTGCATTTAATTTGTTTTATAGCCAAATGTTTACAAATTACAATGTTTTACAAATGTTAACAAAAAATAATATGATTTTAGATTACTATTCTATAGGGATATAACAACATACAAAATTCAAATAGAAGCCATTTATTATTTATGTAATATAATAAATATGTAAATATAATATCATATATTTTATTTGCGATGTGACTAATTCACCTTAAATGCGCCATGACACATTTTTTAAATACAACAACACAATACTGTTCACTTTTTTTATTTTATGTATTGGCAACACTATAACTCATTTCCTTTTTACGTCATTACCTTTTCATCTTCTCTTTTCAAATAGAAATGATCGCAAGTATCTCCGCAAGAAAGAAATTAACGAATTGAACCAGTTCACCTTAAAACCATTAATTAGCTGCACTGAGTTTGTGATGTGTTACATTGACGTAAGGCTTGTATAAAAACAATAATTAACTCGCGAGTGCTTTAGAAGCTACACTCGAGTATGTTATGATGTAACGGACCGAGTGTGAGTCTCGCTCTTACCTACATTCCGTATACCTGACAGTCGACTAACGGATGGACTTTTTAACTCAACGTTTTTGGGAATTAGAAAATGTTCCTACTAAAACTTATTATAGCCCTGATGCAACAAAATTATTTATTAATTTAGAACGCAAGCTTAACGGGAATATAACTTTACACGCCAATTACAACTCAACAATGTAAGAATATACTGTATAAAATAGAAAATCTATTGCCAGGCCCATGTTATTAAATTCCGCATCATGCAGTCATATGTCCCGACAAATCGTCCTCTAAAATAAGGATAAAAAATAATAATTTGATATAAATTTAATTACAGAATATTGTAAGTATCAAAGGATATTATACCGCTTTGACTCTGACGACCCAATATCCACTTATAAATTTATCTGTGTATCATCATCATCCTTTTGTGTAACCGGCTCTCCTTTCGTGGCAATGTGAGTTGTCAGACAACTGGCTGAAGATGAACACGCAAAGTGGCCCGATATAACATGGGAAGTGTGCCGAAACTTTAATATGGATGTTTTCTCACTGCCCACTGTGCACCAGGTTGAGTAACTGTACGACCAGTTAGTACCGATGTTCATGGCCGGGGGATTTAAGCTAATGAAGTGGATATCGAACAGTCCTGCAAGTCAGGCAACGTATACTCGCTCAAAATCTCGCAAACGGCGTTATTCAATTTGACGACGATACGCAGGCTAAGCTTAATAGGTTTAAAGTGGAAGCAAAAAAGGATTATTTTTTTTTTAATGTCGAATAATTATATAATAAAACGCAGTATTTTGTATTTAACCGCATGCATATTCAATCCACTGTCATCCTTATTCCTCGTAACAGCATAATTATCATACAGTGATACAGAATGTATTAAGTAAGTTATAAGTTTGTCACGATCGCGCGTGCTAGCTGTGTGCTCTGAATAATATTTTAATTATTTTTTTTTGTCTTGATCTTGTTAAATTTTTTTATTATTATTTATTTTTGTATCTTTTTATAATAATAATAAGCATGATTATTTTTTATTTTATTTTTTGTTGTAGTTTCAGTTATTTATAAGTTAATGCCTTATTGTACGCGAATGATTTGTCTTAAATATTTTTATGTCGTGTCTGTTAGTAAAACAACACTTACTACTTATTTTTTTTTTAATTATATTCCTTTTTTATTATATTATTTGTGTTATTTAGTTGGTTGTCCTTCACTAATAAATAAACAAACAAACAAACAAACAGACAGACAGACAGACGGACGGACAGACCAATCAATCAATCAATATATGAATAAATAAATAAATAAATGAATAAATATGTAAATAATTGTTAATATTTATATATATCCATTATAAAAGAATTATTATTATAAAAGAATGCATTAAGTATAATTGTATTTACATATAAACCAGTATATGTTTTTAAATTTTATATTCTAATGGCTTAAAATTAATAGTTAATGGTTTGATTCATGTATTTTTAGGGCAGGAGTATAAATGCGGAATGTATATCTAGAAAGTCGAGTATTGTATTATTGATACTCAACATTATTGAGATATTCTCGAAAATTGATAATTTATAAAGAGCGGTACTAATTCACCAAAACGGAATTATTATTCCATCTGACAAATAATAGAGCCCGTCTATCATCAGGAATTAGGAGATAAGAACGCTCTCACCGAGGTCGACCTGATAATCCAAGTATACCCTCACAATATACTTATATAAAATTATATAATATAAATAAATCTATGTTATGTTTCTTATTGCTGTTTGGTTATTTAATATTAATAATAAGCCCACTTAATCCATTTCACTTAATATTCTCAATCGCCAATCAGACAATATAGCCTTCATGTTTGTAATATATTTTGTAATAATAGATTGCAAATGCAGTAAGTAGCAAGAAATGCAATATTAGAATAAACGCGTTTTCTCCCAAACTTGCATTAAAAGATAATTCAAGAAACCAATCACAACCGTGCCTCGTTTACGCGAAACAATAATTGTTTTACTTGCCTTACGTAAATAATGAATAGTCCCAAAAAAATTTTCAGATAAATCTATTTATTTGATTTTATGAGTCATTTGGTCTTGTGGTTAGCGAGTAAACCTGCTGATCAAAAGATAGTGGCTTCAATTCCTATCGACAGCGGTTTTATAATTCATTGATTATTGCTTCAAGTCTGGGTGTACTTTTTCTATTCATTGTATGTAATTTTTCTATTGTATGTTTGCACCTCACTTCACTCAATATGCTAACACATACCGAGATTTTGAGAATGCGGCGAGTCAAAATTGAGGTCTGGTTCGCGCTCCTAATTAATTATGTTAGGTAATTTTTACTTTAAAATATAAAAGAATATATGACTTTGTCAATATATAAAAATAATAAAATTTACAATTAGCCTAATACTCCTATTATTGTTGAGCTGAGCGAGGCTAAGCTCTTTACTACTCAAATTTTAAACTCTTTGTTACACTACTCCTCTTTTTGCACACATGCAAATAAAATTTTGCACACATGCGCATAATGAGCAAAACTCGTTCTGGATTGAAAATCAACCGAAACGTAATTGTAGTTTTTGAGATAATTGATAAAATGTGTCCCATATAGTTAACATATAGAATGTTTTTGTTTCGCGCGCGCGACCATTCCTACTACACTACGTTAGATGCGTCTCACGTGCTTTCACCTCACTCGTGTATGAGACGTCAACCAGTAAACAACGCTCGATTTTTTATTGACCGATTTTTTTAAACAATTTTTTTTCGCTTATTCTCCCATTTCTCTCTATCATTTTCCATTAATATTATTTGCAATTATAAATTTGCTCAAAACAAGTATTAACATCAAAAAATAATTTTTAACCATAAATAAATTTCAATATTTAACTCTAGACATTGATGCGCTCGACTGCGTCGCGAGGCTAATGCCGCTTGCGTGGACCTAGTATTTCAATCTGTTATCTCTCTATCGTATGCTGTTTTTCAACAGCTTTACTTCTGTCATGTGTGAACTGCACACCCAACTTTTTATTTTTTTTACAGCCTAAAAAAGTAGCTTAATATATTAAAGCCTTCTACTATAAATAAAAAGTTCTATAAATAGTCGAGTAACTAGTAATTAAAATAGTCTCAAGGGAAATTGTCAGTAACCGTCTGAGACGTTCAAATGGAACTGAATTCTTTTAGCTTATTTTCTTTATAAATGAAATACATTTTGTTGTGAATAATTTTGCTGTTGTATCGACTTAGATAGAAAATTGGTTTTGTTTATTGATTAAAATATATACTCGATTTATCACTGGTCAATTTGGTTTCATTCTATGTTTTTCTCATGTTTTACATCTACAACTTTCTTAAAAACGGTAAATTAAACACTAGCAATTTCTTTTCGTATTTCAAGAATACAGAAATGATATGATATGAAGTTGAAACATATCATGTTAATGTATCATTGATATAGATTTTATTTAGTTTAGTTGGATATTTTAGTTTTGTTTAAAATTTTTGAACGAATTCTCATAGCGTTCTTATCTTTGTTCTTATTTGGGAAAGAAAAAGAAAAAAGAAAAAGATAAAGAAGATAATTAAACTGAATTCGTGAAACCAAAAGGAAATTATTTAACAATAATAATTAATATGTCGTGAGTAGATTTTTTATTTAATGATTCTATTGATTTTGTAATAATATTCTAAAAACTAAATAGTTTATTATAAAGTTTAAATTTCACCACACAATGAACTTAAACAAGTTTGAACTGTCATAAAAGTGACTTTAGTACTTTCTGTTACTGTAATACAGATGAAAATTTAGTAGATATATTATTCGATCATTATGTGTTTTCCTTGTAAATAATGTACTTGGTTTTAACGTCGATAACCTGGGTTGAATGGACGTTAAATTCATAATTAAAATAGCTCAAATTTAATCTGATGAAATGTATCAATCGTAATCATTGCTGCAACCGAAAACGTGCTGTCCAACCGCAAACCGGTAGCTCATTGAATTGGCGTTTATTTTCCTTTAGGCGTCGAAATTTAAGTTCAATAAACATTTTGGTTCAGAGTTACGTTGGTTCAGTGAAACACACTAGTCTAAAGTATTTCTTCTTATAATATAAAAAGTATTAGTTTCAAGAAAACTTTTACTGCTCGCGGTTACATTTAATCATATCGGAATATTTTTGAGATTATGACATTTTATATATCTTATCCTAATATTTTATATACAAAAACAGGTTTAGTAGTTTCTTTTAAAATATGTTCAATGGAAAAAAAATTGTTCAATTTTGTGATATTATAATTTAAATATGTGTGGCAACGATCACACTATACTATAATAAGAAATGTTACATTCTTAAATTTGTAGCAACACATTGTGATATAACTACATGAAACAAAGGAATTTAAAGTTAATTTAGTATTCTCAAATAAATTTAACTTTAAATGAATCCATGATTATCAAAAAATTTCCAAAACACTAAAACTTGTTTTAATGTTTTGGAAATTTTTGTATATATATGTACCTAAGTTGCCAAGTTACAGAACAAATTGCATTTACTAAACTCGAAATAAGAATTCTTTCTATATATAAAACTAAAATAAAATATTCAAACGTTTTACCTGCCTAACATGAGACTGTGGTCTAAAAGTACCATCTAGAGTTTTGAGACTGAAACTTTCATTGTGTATTGGTGTCTCCTTCCGACTTTTTTGGTGTTCGGTGATGGAAGAGTGATAAGGGTACCAAGTTGTGTAATTTTATTGCAAAGTCTCCGAGATGTATACGATATAACACCGACAGACTGGCCACTTTCAAACTCATATTTATTTTATATGTACTAGTTACCGCCCTAAACTTTGTCTGCTTTCCTCACAAAACGCTGTTATAGGTGTATAATTCTTCATCACGCTTCTATTATTCTTACTGTATCAATGAAAGCAACAAAGCAATAATATTACGGTTTTTATTTCAAATTATATTCAAGAATAATAGGAGTATTGAAACAACTGATAGTTTATTATTTATATATTTTGACTAAACTTTAAAGTTATTTTAAATTTGAAATAAAATATAACAGTACTTACATTATACATAATTCAGTATTCATGTTTTTACTTTAAAAACTGAGTTTTATTAGAGTGTTATGTTAAATATATAGACTAGAAACGAAAAAAAACTATATGGAAACTATTGCGACATCTTTTAAAGTGCGACATCTCCTAGACACGACATTAAGCTAGATGGCCTTAAAAAAAACCTATATTTTTATACTTTAACTTAAAAGTGTAAAGACTTTATTCGGATATTCGATACCACATCAGTTTGGTTTTAAGATTCTTCTGAAAATTAAAATATTTTTTTTTATGACAATAAATTTATAAAAAAATCCTTTGTCGAAGCTACTAACGGCTTGGAAAGAAATGGCTTGGCTTGTCATGGCTAAGTCATTTTTTTATTATTTTTTGTTGCACGTTTATATTACACGTTTTTTTTTAATTTTCACCCATTATGATCAACTATTGTTGCATTGCTCTTGGAAAATCTTTCACTACAAATCTCCACAGACGTTTAGCAGTCATTTTTTTCATTTGTAGTAATTGTAAAATCCTTCCTACAGGAAGCAATTCTGTTAGAAATAGTGATGTCCCTGTCGTATGTAATGTTACCATTTATTACTAACTTCTGTCGCACTATACTTGACTAGTCTATTACTACAAACATTTCTAAACATTTTTCTGAAACAACGTAAAATAAATAATTAAAATTGATTTTCTTAATTATTTTTTTGTTTTAAAAAAAAAAAGAAATTCACTAAAGTCCACTACTAACATCTCTTTATCAGAATCAGACTATAAAATATATATATTTTTTTCCTTTTTGTGGATTAAATTTTTCTTTTTTTTTTTGGTTTTACTACAAACGAAATCAATTTCACTACTCTCAACTACTTATCGATATCTACCAAATAAAAATAAAAAATATTAAGTTCAAACAGGTTAATTATTTTCTTATTCTGTGGCTGTAAAAATATTTATGCTATGTGTGGTGGACCCAGTATTTCTAGTTGTCTCTAAAAATAAATTAAAAAGGTTACATGATTTTATATTAAAATAATCATACCAGAAGATTTTTTATAAAATATTGGCGGTAAAGCCCTTTGTATAATTATATATTAATAATTGGATCCTAACAGTGTTAATAAAATATTTTCTTAAATAATTTGAAGGAATCATACAGGTTGGCCTTTTAATACAAAATATTTCACTAGTTCAATAGTTCTGACTTTATGAGTTTTTGTGATTTTTTATGATTTTTTAATTAAAGTTTAATTCGGTTATTCGTCACCAGATAGTATTGACAAAGGTTGCCTTATATTGAACTGATGATGCTTAACATTATACGCCTGTAATTTTTTATTGAATATCGAAGCCTGTCGCTAGCTCCGACGTGTGATGTTTGCTAAGGATCAGCTTCACAGATAACTTATAATTCTTCATTATCAACTAGAGCTTCCGGTTGTCTGTGGAGTTTATTCTGTGTTTAAAGTTAACCTAAAAATTATTTTAAATGACGATTATCAACTTATTAACCAATTCAAAAATGTATTTGATATAAGTACAATAAGTTATATAAACCATATTATTTACAATTTATAATATAACTAAAATTTCCATTTCGCGTTCGGTTGCGATGACACAGTATACGTTTTGTTCTTATCGAGAGAATTTTAATATCATTCTTCTGGAGTATGTGTGCGAAACTAATTCGATAACAAATGTAGGTATCACTAATAATGTTCATCGTAACCAAAAACGACATATTGGTAATTTTATCTACGGTTTGGAGTCAGGCCTCACAGGGCTTATATCATGATTTATTTCCAAAATTTTCCATTGTTCTCAATGCTACTCAGACTTATTTTAGCGTTGTTTTCTTTTTTAGTTACAGATTTAAAAAAATAATATACGTTGATCACGACTTTTTGAAAATATTATTTTTTTTTAGAAGTCATGTCATTAAATTAAAAATAATACACAAATAAGAATAATTTTCATACCTTAAAATACCATACCTTTTTTTACACGACCACAATATTATTTATATAAAACGAAATGAATTTAGTTTTATGTAATTAAAAAATAATTACAATAAATAAAATAACGTGCAACGAGTTGTCGTTTTTGTTGCAAGGTCGGCAACGACATGAGCATTTGTAACACTTCAATATTTAAATAATTTGTTAATATTTAATAAAAATTAAAAAAATCTAACGGGTTACATGAATAATCAAGATATTGATAATCAAGGTATTAGTCTCTTATTCCCATAACCGCAATGGAAAATATTCACACGATGATAATAAAAATGACTGTGAAAAACTGAGGCTATAACAGTTTCACGGAGTATTTGGAGTTGGATTTCATTATTATTATATGTTGTGAACTGGTTTTATTTAAATTTGGAATATTTTCATCCGTACATAGTATTCTTTTTATGATCGATGTCATATATGTTTGAAAGAGTTGTCATTTATTTTATATATAATTTTACAATAAAAGTTTTGTATAAACTCTATAATTAAAACATTGTTAGAAAATCAAATATTTGAACGCTTTGTACAACATACATATAATTCATTACAAATGTAATGAAAAAAGACATGAAATGATAGAAAAAGAAAATTGTTAGCACATATTGAGTCAACAATTGCAAATTAAACTATTAAGAGACAAAATAATGACTATATTTTGCAGAAAATATACATTGATATAATATTATTCGGAATAAAAACTTTTTATTCGTCTTTCATTATAAATATTGACCCTATACGGGCTTAGTAGGTAATAAATAACCAAGCGCCTAAATTATAAATAATCTATATATATCTTATATATAAAATTCTCGGGTCACAATGTTCGTTCCCGTACTCTTCCGAAACGGCTTGACCGAATCTCATGAAATTTTGTGAGCATATTGAGCAAGTTCGAGAATCGGCCATTGTCTATTTTTCATACCCTTTAGTGACAAGGTTTGTCCAACCTTAACTTTTTTTTTTTAATTTTTAGACATTTTTTAATTTTTTTTTATTATGTCGCGTTAAAAAATACATATAAACCTAAATTCTTACTCTTTTATCACTAGCCGCCATTTTTTAATAGCCATTTTAGTAATTTAATCATTTTTCATCCCCGGTCGATAACTAATCAATCGTCATTTAATTAGTTATCCCCGCCAGTTGTCTACAGGTGTCACTTCTGACCCAGTAAACAGCACGGAGTAGGGTTGAGAACGAAGCCGGTCTCCTGTTTCTCTCACACAATAAGACTTCTCTCACCCTCTGCACAAGTGTCGGCCATCATTATTGTTTATGCATCAAGTGTCGTAGTAACGAGGTCAATTATTATTTTGCTTACAATAAGTTAGTTATTTTTTGTGTAGACTAGAAATTACTTAGGAATTATATGGCAAAACAACGTTTGCCGGGTCAGCTAGTAATATATATATTAACTTAGGCTATTTTAATAATTCTTACTCATGTTTTGATGCCAGTAACAAACAATCCTAACAAAACATGAATACCAAAGACAATAAAAATAAAACAGTCATCCATTTGTACTTTCATCTCTGAATTTTTGGTTATGCCCATTTTTTTTTTGTCATCTTTGTCCCCATTTGTGTAATTCTATTTTTTTGAGCATTATTCTATCTATTTTTAAACTTTAATAGAAATTTAATAATTTTATCACTATCTTACGTTTTATTTATTCAAAATAGGATCAGATATTTGAACATTAAAATTATCGAATTGACAATAATCAATATCTTTGACACAGAAAAATATTTAAATAATATGTGAGAAGTGATATGAAATCATAACTATTTTTACATCAAGTAAGTAATAAATACACATAAAATATATTTAATAAATATTTGTTCTACCACTAACAAATTAAAGTCGATCTCGGACCCAATCGTAAAGGTACTTTAAGATTAATACAAGTTAGTCTCCCAAGGTATTTGCTACGATTGCAAGTAAATTGAAATTGTATTATTTCCCACAAGACTTATGATTACAGATGTTATGTGTGCAACATATTAGGTTTGTTATGTAAGATGATTCAATTTCAAATGAGGGTTTAATTCATCTCAGCGGCATAACAAATTCAATCTTAATAAATATATTGAAAAAAAAAGGACCGGGTGAAGAGCGAGGCATTCTAATATATCCATATGGTCGGGAATTCTCACCCGCAAGACATAGGTCCTCTTACGGCAATCACAGAAACAACCGCTGTGTGATTTACTGACTAATTGAGATGCTTATAAAGAGATAGGAATATACAGTCAGACATTTTGCTTTTTCAAACATTACTAAATAGTGAACATTTTCTCATTACTATATAATTTTTTCGGCATTTGCGTATCGTTTGAGAAGTAGTTTTGATTTAACCACGCTCTTCCTTATAAATTATTAAAATAATAAAACATAATGCATATTCATGTAAAAGTGATTGATTTCAAATTCAAATAGCATAATGTTAAAACATATTACGTTAGTTTAAAGTTCTTGTGATATTTATTTAAGCATTTAAATAATAAAAAAATATTAGAAACTTTTTTTTTTATTTGTTACAATTTAAAAAGTATTACAAAAGCAACGCACATACTCAACTTCTGCAATAGAAAAGATAGTCCCTTGAGTAGACGTCTGACGTAATTAAAATATTATAGTCTCAAGAGAAATCCTCGGAAACCAGTTAAAGTCTTCAAATGGAGCTGAATTTACTTTTTCTTGTTATATTTAATTTATTGTATTTGGAATTTATTTTCTATTAGTTTACGTATTACGGAATTTTGTAGGAAATATGATTTTGTAAACTTTTTTCTGATTAATTACGGTTACACCTAAAATATAATGTATTTCAAATAATTTTATGTTACGAAACCTAGAACTCTGAGATAATTTTTTTTTTCAGTAGTCTGTTAAAAAGGCTAACATTACTTTATCTGCGCTTATAATAGTATAACTCTCGTATAATTACTGGTTACATTTTAGTTTTAAGCCCATGTTTCAAATTCTTTTCACGGAATTGCTTTCGTTTTCACAGATAGACGAGATGTAAGTGTGAACAAATAGAATATTATTGACTAAGTAATATTCATTTTTCTATAAAAATAATAAAAAAAAACCTAATTACAAATAGGGTGTTTATTCTTAAGTAATACGTTTATTTATTTTGCAACTGGAATTTTGATGTTAATTTACTTATAAAACATATATATGGGTAGTTCAAATAGCAACCATACTGCTATTTTGTTAGTAACAGTGTGTAACCAGTAAAACAAAAACACAAACAATTCTAATGAATTCTTTTATAATTGTATGTTATATAATAATATTTAACTTACATTCAGTGTAGAGACTTATTTGAATTATCCTTGAAATATTTATTACTTATGATTCTAATTATTGATATTTAAAAAAATATTGTAAAATTTAACAATGCATACACGATGTCTTTCTGTTTTTTTTTTGATGACATTCTAATTTTGATATAGTTACGTCATAGTCGTTGGAAAAAAAATATATTCTGTATAAAATCAATATCAATTTGGAAGAACTAATTTAATATTAGCCAATACACATTTATTGCATATAAAGAAATAGTAAATAGTAAGTAGAATCCTTGGCTCTAATGTAAATCAAGAGTCTCGTAGTGAAGTCATTCGGCACTATTTTAAGTACGATTATAATATCAAGTAAAATTATTAAGATGTTTTAAACATACTAATTTCAGATTTGTTCTTGAACAGTTTTTAGATTAACTTGTATGTTTAAAGTGGACCTTATATTAGTTGTGATTTGAAATTTGCAGAGAAATATTTTTATCTTTATGACTGAGTTTCAAGCTTTATTTTTTGAATTTTATTTCTTTTTCGTTGATTTTTTTTTTTTGTAAAGACATTTATAAATTTTTGTCTACTATTTTTTGAATGATGATCGGATAGCCATTCTATTGTTTCATACTTTAAATTAGGCAATAGTACACAAATCTGTAAAATGCCACTAATTTCTTAAATGTCATTTAAAAGGGGCAGAACAACAAGTATATTTCCTTCTATGCCGATAAAAGTAAATCCAGTAGATTTTTGATCTGTATTATTAACAGGATCATTTCATAAATTGTTCAGATTATCTGACATATCATTATATATAGTAATCATTCTAAATAAATAAAAGTAAAAATTACTTTGTATTTTCACTATGAATGACTAATTTAAACATAAATCGAACTAAACACCAAACGAGCTGAAACTTTAATTAGAGTATACATGAATGATACTCACAGCCACCTCCGCTTTCATCCACGCATTTTCCACAACTGCTGCACTGTCACACCGATTGCGATGAAATCTTTACTAAAGCAACTTCTGTCAATCTATCCGTGTATTTACCTGTGTATCTAATTTAAACGTATAATAAATATTCGTTTTACTGCTAAGCTGAACCGTTTTATGATGAATTTAATATGGCTAATCTGGACCTTGAAATGGGACAAAGTGTCTTTCTATCTTCACACCAAGTGGGCAAAGCTGAATTTGAAACGTAGATAATATAAACATAAAATTATTTAAATCACTACTGAATGCCATTAAGATAGTAACTGAAAAATAAGAATTATTTGGAACAATATTTCATTAATATTTCTAATATAATATTAAAAAGGTACAAGTTACTGATTTGGCCACTTATTATATATATATTCCTTGAGATATTGTATTTATATACTCATCTTTATACTCCACAAATGTATTAACTATTATTCTTAAATGTCAGAGATCACTTGTATCCGTCAAATGAAAGTGTCAAAAGAGCCTATTTTGTTGCCACACTTATCGAAATGAGCCCTGTAGAGACACTCTCCAACTGTAAGTAAAGATGACGAGGTTCCACACGATCGTTCTGAGAAGAACTACACAACAAGCTCAGCATGATACTTTTTGTAGTAATCACTGTTTCATAAAAATCAAAATATTTATTAAAGCATTTGCGAACCACTAGAACCATCGCAATTAATCCGATGTGAAGGCCAAATGTTTTTAGTAATTTAATATTGCCAACTAGGTCTGCAAGACAAACGGTCACCGCAAAGGTATATATAAGCAAAGGATATATACAAGCAAGTATATATACATTTAAGATTTATTAATCTTGCAAACAATTAGTATTTTTGTAAAGAGTGTTTATTATGATTAAAGGTTATGAATATGATAAAACTCCAAAATGTTTATAAATAAGGCTTCAGGGCATTATTAAAAGATTATTATTTCTCGAGATGGAACTAGCAAGTTAGAACTTTTTATACTCGCGTTTTTTTTAAATGTTTTTGAAGTTAATTTTTTCGGTTTTTTATCAGTTAAGATATTTAGTAGTTAAGTAAATATTTATGTTCACATTTCATATTATAAAGTATGTTCAAGTTATATAATATAAATATTTAGTTTTTTGTCTTTGACCTTTACTACAATCTATAGATAATCACTTTTACTACTATTTAATTATTAAAAATCGTAGTTTGTCTAAAAAAGTTTCAGGAATATTTTTAACTCCGTTTACTTTAAATTTCTAAGGTCATTCGAATATTTTCAAAACTTAAATTGGAAGAATCCAAGAAACTGAATTGGTTCTCTACGTTTCCTCGTGGTCGGCAGCAAGCCATAAGCATGGACGATAATTTATCTGGATAGCGTGACTTCGCTGTTGGAGTACTACAAGGTGATATTTTCTTCTGTTTTCATTATTCACCAATTCCATCACCAACGATCTCATATCCTCTTATCATCTATGCTGATGACCTACAAATTTGCGCAAAAGTACCACACGTAAACCCACAGAAAATAATATTATTACTGCAATCGTATGGTTAATAAGGTTTTGCAGCAAATTTTGTGGTTAATAAGGTTTTGCAGCAAATTTTGAACTACTGTTGAAAAATAAACGGATATGTAATAACTATAGTAAAGTTTTTCAAACGTTGCTTTTCTTTTTCTTTCGAGGTCTTTTTTTATAAATGGTTGCGTGGTTATATAACTTTGAAACGATAAGATAACTCGTCGCAATCTCAAATGTCGTGAACATAATTGTCCGTGCACGCTCAACATACTTAATGTCTTGGTCAACTGTCAATGGCTAACTGACTTTGTATTTAACTACAGTATCAGGCATGAATTACAAAACTTGCTTAAAACCCTGAACATGCACACATGCAGATGTCACTGCAAGTGTCATGCAAATTAAGAAACGCTTTGTTATGTGTTTATTATAATACATATGTCTTAATATTTATAGTAATCACATTACTTAATATTGATCATAAGATTGAGCAATTGTTTATTATTTATGTTTTATAACCTTTCTCCTTCATAATTTTCTAGATAAAAAAATTTTAGATGAGTCATAATTACATTTTGAGAAAGTCTTAATTTGAGAAATAAAATTATAAGGAAAATTCGGTTTCCAATAACAAGGCTAGAATGACACTCGTTCATCAAGTTCCACAATTTATAATGCCATCTGTGCGACCTGTATCGCTCGATTGATAAGCATCCCATTTGTTAGTACGTACATTTATTTTATGCTTGTTTTTTTATATGATTCTTTTGTGTTTGCATACAATAATTGAAATGTATGAAAATATATGTATTTCGAATAATCTGTTAAGTTGTTATTGTCAAAATAAAATCGTAATTTACACTCGTTTATTTCGGTATGACATAATAGTCTTAAGTATAAAAATTAAAGAAGTATTTTTTACATTTAAATAGTTTCTGTTGAAAAAAATTCCTCTCTGAAGGATAAATTCAGTTCTATCACTGAATGTACCTTGTAAATTGCGAATCATGAGAAATACTTGTGTCCATGTATGTAAAAGACAGAAGCTCTTTTTACAACTTATATTGTTCATTTATAAAATTTCCTATTCATGCGTGGGACGTACAAAGCAATTTATTTGTCTTTGAAGTTAAGCCTTGTCTAATAAGGATTGATTGTATACTTCTATACTATTTGCGTTGTTGCATGGTGCGGGTGGTCACGGTGTGTGCTAACGCGATCCCGTGACGTCCCATTACGGCGCAGAGGGCAACCGTTGGTTTTTTAGTGGGTAGCCTTAAAAATAGCAGCATCCTCTATGCTGCCGGGTAGTCCCACATAACCCCCCGGCCGTCACCTCCCTGGGCCGACGGGGTACCCGTAACGGGTTTTTCCAAAGGAAAAAAAAAAAAAAAAAAATGGTGCGGGTGGTAGTTGCCGGTATGATGTTAATTTCTGTCAGTATCACAGGATGTATTTTATCGCTAACGATGCTCATAGCGTGAGTCTAATTCCTGTTAGTGTGTTATTCAGTTGCACTACTAATAACTACGTGTACAAACTTTTCATTTTGTTTACCCGTCTGATGCTGTCGGTACGATTGCTAGAGCTGACTTTCACTTACGTTAAGATTAAGAAAATCGGACACCATCATCTCGTCTTACCGCTAACACGTTTGTTGTGAAGCACTCGAAACGCCGGGTTTAAATTTTAAAAAAATGTAAAAATAAACGCGAGTTTTAACCGCAAAATAGGATAAGCCACTATTATAACTTAGTATTATAAATTCAAGGAGTAGTAAAAGTAGAATGTTAGTGATATTACTAATGGGTCCAGAAAAATATTTTTCTCATTGTTACTAGCTGCTAGGAGTGACTGTAAAATTTATAATTATGATAAACTTTTTGTTATTTCCTTTCAAATAATAAAATTGTATTTGGGTATTTTTAAATAGTTAGAACATGTATATTTTATGTGACAAAATCGTAGGTAACTTCAAAATATAGTGGATAAGAATCCTTGTTCAGAGCAACGCTGTCTAATTTATAAGAATAAATCAAATTATTTACGAAGCGAAGGGTATCATATGTGTATCAATAACATGATACACATATGATACCCTTCGCTTCGTAATAATGAATTAGTAACATCACAGATGTAAATCTATCAAAGAGCAGGGCCACTGTTGCGTAAAAGGACATCTCTTAATGGGTTAATAAATAGTAATGTACATGATTACTCATACATGCAATACGTTAAGTTACGTTAAGATTTTACAAATAAATTATTTTTGACATTATTACTAAACATTGTTCATAGGTAACATAGAAAATGAAAATATTCCACTCATTAAAATTACGCAATACAAAAAAATAAAATAAAACACAATTAAAATAATAACATCAACACTTGGACAACAGTTACAATGTCGCTGTCTACACAAAGATAAAAGAAAGAAAACATTATCTTCACAGGAAGACACATAAAAAAATGTGTTGTGTATTTAATTAAAATTTTTACTTAATTTTTATATATATTACATACTTATGGTCACATTATTAAATATTTGAGCAACTTAAAATACAAAGAGATTGTGAAACTGGATATTTCAGTCATTAAAAATTGGAACTGTTTCAGTTTGAATTGATTAGGGAATTTCCAGAATATTGTTTTCTTGTTTTTATACACAAAAGAATTTCTTAGAAATACGTTTTATGTACATATAATTAAAAATATTTATTAATGCATTTGAGTGAGCTTATTATTATAATTGGTTATCCTTATATTTCATGTAATTAGCTATAAATTTAAACATATAAACTACCAAAAAGTTTTCCAGAAACTTTATATTTTCATTACAATAAAAATTCCGCATACATTCTTGTATTGCAAGTGTTAGCTAGCTTATGTTTTCACGAAAGTAAGTGTTTTTAATTACTACCACTAACAATGTAAAAAAGAGATATCTTGTTTTTGATCTGGAAAATAGTCTTTTATAAAAATTTTAACCCAAATAGATTACCTGGTTTTAATAAATAAATAAACCATAAAATCTATTATATATATATATATATATATATATATATATATATATATATATATACTATATATATAATAGATTTATAATAATAGATTATGACAAAAACAAAAAAAAATATATATTTAACAAAAAGTTGTTTTAATTAAAATATAATATCTGTAACAATAATTTATACAAACAAAAATTAATTTTACATCCTTTACCGGCGTTAAAGCAATACACTTTTTACGCAATTATAATATTAAAACTATTTTTTGTGCTCACTACGTTTTTTTTATTATTATTATTATTTATCGTCACTTTTTATTTCAGTATATAAATTTTTTTGTTTTTTGGCCAGTCTTTGCGTAGCTCCATTTCTTTTGTTTGTTGCTTTGACAATTTTAATCGCGTATTCCAAAAATTTTCCTCTTATTCTTTCATCTTCCATAAAAGTGTGGTAATTCTCTTTAACGACCCTTCGTTCACAAATCAACTCTACATAATTTCTCTGTCTACTATAAATTTCACAATTGTCTAGGAGGTGCACATTTTCATTAGCATCACATTGGCATTGGCAGTGGGGTGAGTTCTTCAACTTATACTTATGTAGGTATTCAGCAAAGCCGCCGTGCCCAGTGAACAATTGAGAATGAATGTTGTCGATTTTTATGTTCCTTAGAGTCTTATACGCTAGCTTAATGTCAGGGAAGAAGAGCTTAGTGGTCTTGGCCTGTATAGATAAAGTGTATCTTTCCTGCCACAGTTCTAAAGTTTTACTTCTTATTTCGTGTCTAACGTATGAAACTGGGATTTTGTCATACAGTGCCACTGTTTTCTTTTTGAGCGCTACCCTCTTGGCGAGCTTGTCCGCTCTCTCATTCCCTTCAAATCCGTAGTGAGCTCTTATCCAGTAAAAACTGATTATTATACCTTGAGAGCATACCTCTTGCACGAGATCACGAAGTTCAGTTGCCAAAGGGTGTGTGTTACTTGGGTCCTCGAGTGTTTGTAGCCCCGATCTGGAGTCCGAAATGATATTCGCTGGCTTTTTGGGTTTGTGCTTTAGTTTTAGTTTAAGAGCTTTCGCGATGGCACACATTTCCGCCTGAAAGACGGAACAATAGTTTTCCAATCGGAAGCTCGTGTTTCTAATCTCAATGCCGTTCTCCCACCATGTAACAGCTCCTCCCACCTTTCCCTCTAGCTTGCCGCCATCCGTGTAGAGGCATACCGAGTCCTGTGTAATGTGTGAATGAAGATCATGATTATCAATCAGCTTGTGATTAATTGGTGTTCTTAATGCTGGATGCTTTAACGAGAATACAGATCTTTGCCGTTCGATGGCTCCGTCCGGAATTTCAGAAAAAGAAGAGTTTCTTTTTGCCATGTATAGCACAGCATTTTCTTGTGCTCTAAGGTCGAGTGGCTCACTACATGTTCAATTTTACGCTCACTTAAAGATAAAAGCAACCCGGAATTCCCGTTTATATACAAAATTCCTTGTCATTGCGGTAAGTGGGGAAGTGAAAAAATTCGCTGAAACATCAATATAGGAAACGCGGAACGTATTCGTAGTATTTAAAATTTAGTCAAGAATGGCTCAACGATTACTGAACGTCATATTATCGGGAACGGCCCTTTATATTCTTTTGACAAAGCGTTCGTATTAGCTAGGAAAAAGTTTTTAATACCGCGTAAAGTACGTAAAGCTATAGAGATCAGTCGTCTGCCGAATTCCAATAATGGTTTAGTATTAGCTTCGTCCTGGAAACCGGTTATTAATACTATTCATTTAAAAAAATATTCGGAAATTTACAAAAGTGACAGCGAGTTCAAGGGGTAAACGCCATTATTATTTTTTTCCAAGTCCTCTCCTTCAGTTTTATCATTTTATTTTACACTCGGCAACCTTTGAAGGTCCAAAGAACCTTCACTTTTTATTACAGGAGGAGGTCCAAATTGTTACCATATCTTCTCTTATCTGAATAAGAGCTTTGAAACTTTCGATTGACGTATTGCAATTATCGCAACGACGTTTCGTTGAGTTTCGGTGACGCGACACCACAGAAAAACAAACTGACAGAATATGGATATTATATAATTAGATATTAAGTGGACTGTATATGAATTGAGGTTATGTGTAAAATAGCCAGCCGTTTAATGTTCTATCGCTAGTAGATAAACCACTACTGTTAAAATTTGTTGAAAAAACTTATTAACTTTAATAATGTTATTGAACACAGAATGAACGATATAATTTTGCTGATTAATTTTAATACTAAATTGAGAATGAGATATTATCGTAACTATAACTAACTAGTGCCAGAAATGCAAACATTATTGTATGATTAGTGACTGATATAATGGGCATTCCTCGACACATTGTTCCAAACTGATTTATGATAAGTAGACAAACTATTTCATAGACACACAACATACATATATTATTATATACACATGTAAGAAATTGTATATAAACATGTTTGGAGACCTTAAGCTTATTTCATTTATATCAATAAATATAGAATGAAAATTTATTACAAAAAAAAAATATATTAACAATTATTCGGTTAATTTCACTACTGCACTAAATATTTCCATTTACTCTGATACATCATGTCAACTCCAAGAAACAAGTAAGTTAATAAGTATCTATAATAGAAGATAATTTTTTCACAAAACAACTGAACTCATTTTCGTTCGGTTTGATTCTCTGCAATTTATGTTTTAGATGATAAAATCTATAACACTTACTTCTTATTTTTTAATATACATAACTAAAAATGACTACAAAAGTTAGTCAGTGCCCTAGAATATGGACTGTAATATTTGGCTTTTCAAGTGTTTTATAATATCCATATTACAAGATTACTTATGTTCAAATTGTTTATTTTACCAAACAGAACTTAACCTAATTCTTCAAAACTAAAAAATTACCTTAGAAAACCAACTAAATAATGATAAGTTTTTCAAATAATTTATTGAACTGAAGACGTTTCAAAGTGGCTTTGTTTACTTGGAGGGGAGTTATGGCGCGGAGGGTTACTTTAAAAATTTAAACTGATATTTAATAACATTGTTTTTGGAACCCTAGTTATTTTTCGTACTTTTCGAGGCTATGAAATAAAGTGAATACCCATTTCTAGATTATAATATGTTTTCATAGTTAATTCAATACTTATTGCCTGCTAGAAAAATGGACAAATATTGTAACACAAACCTTGACATTTATTAGGTTAGTTGGTTATTTTGAGAAAATTGCCACAACACACAGATAATGAAAAATTTTATAAAATTAGATGCATTTCCCTTTTCGCATAACTAGGATTAAGAATTACACTCGTTCATCATGTCAGACGATTTATAAGGGCAGCATCTGTACAACTCATATTGCTGGATTGATAAGCGTCCCATTTTATTAAATGTGTCACTGTACGTTGATTTTACCAGTTGGATTTTACAATAAGAAATTTGTTTTTTATGCTAAAAGGTCAATAATTTTGTTGTTCTTTAACAACAAATAATTATTATATTATAATAAAAGAATTAAGATTATATATTTAAAAAGCCAATATAGTTAATATAACTCCTAACGACTCCATCCAAGTGTACATGGTCCATGTCCTTTTGCGTCGGGAATATTAGGTCGAATAAAGGTAGTCATAACAATAAAGATCACACTTTTTCAAAATACACATTTTAGAGTGCTTTTTAACATTTTTAAGAAAATTTACACATTTTTAGTATTTAATATACTTTGTCTTTTCCACTAAGAGATTTCAAAAAATAATTTCAAAGTTATAACTTTCAGCGCGGCGTGAATCGGAGGTGAAGGGGCGGTATAACTTGAGATTTGGTATTTTCAATCCACACATGACGATGACGAATTAACAGTGTGTTTTGAATATATGTATATACACATACTTCTAAAGAATAATGTTCTAAATTACAGAATAAATAAAAATATTTTTTATTTACCATCATAATTAATAAGAAAATTAAGAAGTTTTAGTTTCATTCAATAGTCACTTCAGAAACTAAATATAAAAATGATTGTCATCAAGACGGGCTTATTATGTAATAGTTTAATTCAATGTTTTTTATTTCGTTCTTTTATGTTAAAGATTGTTTATTATATATCATTAATTATTCATGTTTTTATTCAGATGTGACTGCGTGAGCCCAATAAAAACGTGAATGTGAAACACTTTCCTTCACGTATATTATGATTTGCAAAATGAGAGAAGTCAATAAATGAAGCGCTAAAGAATTTTTATCTTACCAGTAATACGAGATTTATGATGCCATAAACTCAATATGGCGAACAATGCTCTAATATCTAATAAAGAGGATCCTTTATAATACTTATATAGTACTTTAATAGTAATAAACTCTTAGTTAGTGCAATTTACAATCTGGGCCCTGGAGATTTTAGGTTAAGCAAAATTCCATGTTGCCACTAGGACGAAACTCAGGCTGAAACTTAGAGCATTTTGTTTGTATGAACATAGAAAGCTGTTTATATACTGTTGTTTACAGGACTTTGTAGGGGTATGGTAAAAAGAGGTAGGTCGTTATTCGTTATTTTGGGGTTATGTGTTTTGGGAATGTTATGCGGATAGAATGAGAAAAATACATCTTTCCACTAATATGTTAAATTAAGAATAACGTCAATCTAAGTGACTTTTAAAGATTAACTTTCATCTAAGTGCTGAAGAAGAATCCGAAACATTTTTGTGGATATATGTTTAGCAGCTCTTACTATCTGATTGCATCGATTCACCTCACCTTTCACTTAACTCAAAAATCTCTTTATTAAATACTCAAAATTTGTTTTAGGACATTCGACCCGTCAATATGAGTGGCATCCTCAGGAAAACTCTCAATTTTTAATTTAGAGAAACTTTACAGCCGCAACACTGTAGATTCAGGTTCCGGGGGTGTGAGAATATAGGATATAAATAAAAGGCATGATCTTCTATTTATATTCAAAGAAGATAAGAGCGGGTCTTTTACTATTAAATAGATAAAAGCAAAAAATAAAACTTATCAAAAATTAAAAAAAACAACATTGCCAAGAAATAAATCATAATAAAAGAATATCAATAACTTTTTTCTAAAAGCAATTTAAAAGCATTTGCTTTTTATATAAGACGATTTTCGTCTTAAAAACAACACAATAAAAACAACTAAGAAACTTTCAATAAAAGAGTAAAGAGGGAGTTACATCGCGACTGTCCTCGATCGTTTTCGCTGTCTTAACGCTACTTATATTATAATTATTATTATATTATATCTAGCGTTATAGTATAATAATAATTATATATATTATAATTATTATTATATTATATCTAGCGTTATAGTATAATAATAATTATAATATTAGTTATATTATATAAATAAAAAATAAAAATTGATAGTCCAACATTACATTTTTAAAGCGTTATATCTATTTAATTATATTACCTATTATTAACCTAATTACTTAAATACAGAACTGCTGACTATTACTTATTTTCAACATTGATAGTCACCTATAGTATCTCAATTATAACTCATAGACGAAGTATTTGAATGATGTAATATTACTAGTAATAATCAACAGCATCAAGTCTAATAATTGATTAATATAAATAATACAAAAAAGATGCATATATCAAATAATAATTGACGGCGGTGGTCAATACCCAGTCCAGGCTACCTATTTTTATTTATTTTAGGGTTGCTTTTAAAACTAAATGCAATATAAATATATATTGTATCGCAATTTTATATTACCTAATTTTTGTTATTATATATATTTTCTTCTTTGGTTTATGTTTTAATTTTATTTAAATTTTGAATGTCTTAGAATTAGCAGCAATCTCTTACGAAAGATAGCATCAGGCCATCAAGCTTGCACAACACATTAATAATTATAAGTGTAATACTTACATAATAATAATACTTTACATTTATATAACATATAATTTATATATATATTTTATTGTATGTTTATATTTTACTTATTCGATTTATACACATATTGACTATTTATTGTGTACTTTGTGTAATACAAGTATTAATGACTTCATAGTCCCCAAAAGTTGTTTTAATTCCATGTCTGCCGAGTCATCATCGTCTGAAGATAGTTTTACAGTGCTACCTTGCACTATTTATTCTCTTTCAGATTTCAGTTCTTCATCCCTTCACTAAAACTTCAATGTCGTTCATATCAGTGCACAGAGTACTCCAGCTCATTATCCTGAAATTTTTTTGACTCTTTTGATAATGACGACATTTATTCAGTGTTGGTATCCTTCTTCAAACCGCGACTATCTTCTTCATACAGTTGACATAATTTACATATCATTCGAAATTGTAGCATATACTTTTTCTTAAGAGTCAATTCTTTAAGCTTTATCTCACAGTAATTTTATGACGATGGAACTATTTTTTGTCCATATATTTCGAATGCCAAGATGCTTGCGGGGTGATACGAATCAACTCTGCTTCTGCTTTATAAAAAAATCAGAGAACACAGTTTGTTTTTTTTTAGCAATGATTTCATAGAAATTGCCTTGAAGTTATCAAATTATAGCTTCTCATGAATCAAAGATGGAAAACGGAATTTTCTCCAGAACACCAGATAATAGCAAGTTATTTCTTCCATGCCTTGCCTTAAATTGTAGATATGGCATCTACAGTTTTTAAGACCTCGGTTCGTTGCTGCTGATGCAATTTGCCATATTAAAAGTGCAATAACTTCTACTTAATCTGAACCTTCTTATATTGCTGTTATTTTTTATTAAAATTTTGACATTCTTGCTAATTAGGAATTCCTAATCGTTGCATTTCCGAACTCTTTTGTAACCATGATGCAGGAATTTCAACAGTATAAAAAGTAGTAGGCAGTTTCATATAGTTCTTTGTAAAAGTTGATATCACGAAACATCTATTTGAAGAAAAAATTTTAATAGCAATTAAAGGTCAAATTATGTCAGCCTACCTTGTGGCCTTTATTATATGCCTAGCGTTAAGAAAATCCGAAGTAAAAAACGCGATAATTGCTATTATTTTTAGGCATTCGTTTCTGCGACTAATAGTTTTTTCCTGGTTGTTTTAATTATAATTTACTTGACTTTAAAGTTATTTCTACTCATTATTTTAATTTATTATATATATATGGAATTGGCTGTTTTATTATAAAGTTTCTCATAAAGGCGTGTTAATCGTGCTTCTAACCGAAAATTAATACTAATAATTTTCCCGTATTCCATTCATATTTACCACAAGTTGCAATAGTGTAAAAAGTCATATAGTATTGACCGGGTAACTAAGGTTAAATATTTAATTTTAAGAAAAACGTTCATCTTGAAATCTGTAAAACTAATCTCAATAAGAGACTTTTTTTAACGTCTCTGTCAAAAAACAAATAACCGAATATCGCGTGAGAAGCAACAGTAAAAATACAGTTGTTAAACATAGTGAGCATCGCTTAGAAGTTACTCGTGTTTGAAATGAGCAGCTAATCTTTGTAAATCATTTATAATTACCGTCTAGCTCACGTCGTGTTAATGGCTTGAAAAATTACCTACTACTTTTGATCGTAGTAGCCTTTAAAATGTACTGCAAAACAACTCAACATATCAATATATATAGGGATGCTCGGCAATAACTAACTTCTATATAAACAAGACTCTGATGTTGTACAATGGTTCGAAGGTAATAACTTAGATTATAACTTAGGCACAGTTCTATAATACTCTATTTAAAATTGTCGAGTCTTAATAAATTTATTCAATTCGATTAGATTTAAAATAAATCTCTTTTCTCCGTCAGCTTTCGGTATAAAAAAAAGGAAGACAAGAACTTATCAATATAAAAAGTGCTTTTGCGAATAGCAATCTTATTTAATATTTTTTAATTGCATACTTTGTATAAGCATAAATTTTATTGAGATTTGATATCCCTTAACCCATGATAACATATATAAAATATATGTGCATATTTTTTGCCCAAGCTTCATTTAAAAAAAGAAAGTGACCTGCGTAAGTTGCCTTGTCTAAGTAAGTTGCGGTGAGAGTCGACATCGAAGTTTGTAACGGACCGAGTCGGCGATGTGTCTGTGTATGTAGTTGTGAGCTTCATTAATTAAGTGCAAGTTTTTGAAGATTCCAGCATTTTTGTCGCTAAATTTATAAGACATATCTTTTAAAATTAAGGAATTTTAATTAAATATAAATTCTTATAACCTGTCTAGAAACTTATTAAACGAGGCGGAGAGAATGAAGAAGAGGATGAATAGACGTGGTACGGAGTAGGGAGAAGTTCAAAGTAAGGAAAAAAGTTGAGATTTGTATATCCTCGAACGAAAAAGTTAAACGAAAAAAGATATAATAATATATTAACGCGATTTTGAATGTTGGATTTCTATGAGGGCAAAATAGGAACTGCAAATTTATATGAAATATGTGGTTTTGTTAAAAATCATTTTTTATTATCGTTAGATCGTTTATATTTAATCACCTACACAGGGTGATTTCAAAATTGAAAAAAAGTTCGCGTTGTGTTTTTTATTTACTCTGTATTATTATTAATAATACAGAGGGTAGTTAGTACTGCATAATCATCCGCTATGACACTTGGTATGACATCCGCTATGACATACAAAGGGCACAGAAATCATTTTAATACCATTTACTATATCTATTTGAGAAGTATTGTCTTGAAGTTTTAAAAAACTGATATGTAGAACTTTCTGATGAAGCTTTAGATGAAACTCTCAAGCAATTAAATAAAACATTTTTGCCAAAATTCAAAAAAAAATTGCAAAATCGTCTCGGAAGAAAGCTCGTTTCCGAGCCACTAATCAAGAGTGGTTATCTCATCACCTGACTGTATATATTACTACTTTCTCGACAAGAGACGATGACGGTCTTCCTGGACCCTCCAAACGTTCCCGAAATGTTCGACCAGAAAAGCCTTATGAAGATTGTTGCGACCGCACTAGAAGATACATAGTGAAGAGTTTGTGTGAGAGCTACTCCGATGATATAAATGCACAGGCTCCAAAAAAAATTGACTAATGAAGACCTACGAAACTTGCTTCTACCTTCTTCGGACCCACACTTATCAAGTCTGAGAACAGAACTAAATAAAAAGTGCATACCTCTTCACGAAGATGCACTAAAATTAATAAAATTTAATCATGATTTAGTGTAATCAAGGAAATAACGCAATAAATTATGATGTTACCAAAAACAGTGAATTTTATTTGTAATTAAATATAATATCTCCCCTATGTAATCAATAAATGGTAACAAAACTATAGTAATGTTATAAAATATACTACAACAACTACGTCTAAGTAAACAAAGAAATCTATTTCACTTTAAACTTAGTAAAAATTAATATTTTCCTCGCCCCCATCCAAGGCCGTCCACTGTGCGGCGGTACCGCCTCTGATGAGGGTGCTACGAACAATTTAGAACACCCCCCTTAAAGTAGGCCTGTTGTAGGTGAGACGGCTCACTCCCCCATCCCACCAAGGTGCTATAGAGGTCACAAGATGTCCTTCGACCCAGCCTACCCCTTACCGAGGGAGTCAGGGTTAACTAGGTTTAGTCCCTGTCCCTGGCAAACCACCGTGCGTGACAATTAACTGTGGGGCCATAACTGAGAAATGAGCCCCGAAGTTCTATCCCGCTTCCTGGGTGTTAAGCAGATATTTCATCTGGGCCTTAACTGCCACTTATGAACCCTGGATGGATATGGGCATCCTATGTGAAATAACCCGGTGAAAGTTGTGAAATAGGATGGCTTCCGTCTTTGTTATAAAGAGCTCCAGTCCCATAGCCCTATGCGGTCTTTTTGGACTCAGTTCAAGAAACAAGACTTAATCTAATGGTGAAAATTAAAGCATGTATTTTAAAACCATTTATTTTATTATCCGTTACCTATTCGTATGAGTCGTCTTGTTAAATGTGGTATATGTTTTTTTTTTATATAGCCGTCAAAATATAAATACAATAATTAGAAACAATAATAAATTTAATTTCGTAAAACCAAAATTCAACCTTTACCAAAGCTACAGCTGTTTTTTTATTTACCTTTTACCTTTTTAGTTACAGTTGTTTTAGGAACAACAATTTTGCAGCTTAAAAATACCATGGAATCGAACAGTGTATATTTTTTTAATATAGTAACTTAATATTTTTTTAAGTAAAAAAAAAATGCTTTTATTTCTTTTTGCTCAAATTATATAATAATAAAATGTAATAGGATTTTCACTAAAACCACATATTTTGTATATGTTTTTGTTTTAAGAACATGCTTTGCCTTTTTAACCCAAATAATCTGTGTATGTCATCATAAATAATGCTACATTTATTAGTTTTAAATAATACACAATACATAACATTTTCTAAAATTTAAGAAAAAAAATACTAATTAATAGAACTACTTCATTAAATGTAAAAGTAATTTATTGGTACAAGAAAACCAAGTGTTTTGTCGAGTTGTACTAACAATTAAATTATACCATTCATTGCACTTTTAAAATAAATAATAAGTTATTTAGTGTTTTCAAATAAAGATAAATATAAAATTTAGAGGTTAATTTTTTTGGTTGTCTAGTACTATCCCCTAGCCTGATGCCAAATAATTCAAAATAATTTTTCTTCAATTGCTGACCTTGGGATATTTTTTTATTGAATTATACAATATTGTTATACTTACATTGTCATCTTTCTTGAGAGGAGACATTTTAATACTTATAATTATTATTATTTTCTTTCCTTTTGATTAAACAATGGAGCGGGCTATGTTACTAACTGTAAAAAAAATTATCTCCATTAATGATTATATATATCGCTCTTAGAAGCTAATTAGTAGATTTAGTTAAAGCCCTTACCTTTACTACATAATGATTGAATGAGTGTATGATAGATTTTTTGAAATTTTTTAGCGAGGTTTTCTCTAAGAATTTCTGATGTGAAATTGAAGCTAAAGCCTACCCAGACTATAAACGCACCTGCAACCTCATGCAGAGCGCGGACTAACTCAATTCATTTGTATTTCTGATAGTAACTTCTTTATTGGAAATTGGTGGATTTTTAAGTGAGCTCAATATAGTGAAATTAAAGCGCCTTATATTTTTATTGCCTTCTTTTCATTCCACTAGGTTCTTCTTTAAATAATTTAATTTGTGGCTATAATCTTGCCACCCTAAGCCCAGAGGGAAGACGGGTATGTAACATACATTCCAAACATGTTTTTATACAATAAATATACCTTGTTCTAATTTTTCAGTCTTACTTAATCTTTTAAGCTAAAACGTAGCAAACTTGGTAAAATATTTAATTAATTTTATGTTATTAATCAGTTTCCTTTTGTTAATAAAATTCAAAGTAGCATAGGCTTTAAGGAACCAGAATTAAAAGCTGTGCATAATTGAAATCAGACAAAACTAGAAAATAATTATAATTTATCGCTTTTCTATAACTTAAAATTTCAAAAACAACAATGAATTTAACATATATATCAAATCAAAAGCAGGTAGTCGATTAAAAATACTGGTGAGGTCAGGCGTCGCTGACGTATCTTTATTCATGTTTCTTTTGTTGATCCATAAAAACAACAAAATATGATTTAACATGCTTTTCATTGTTTGGTAAATCTATACTGTTCGACTCTAGCCATCACTTGACAACGTCTGGTCTTAATTTACGAGGTCGCCTTTTTATACTTGCTGGATCGCCCGCCATAGGAATAACATGAAGTTATCTACGCAACAAATGCAGTACTGAATATTGTTTTATTTCCTTTGATTAATAATTTAATTTTTCCCTAATACATTGATAATAATTTAAACACTATAACTTATAATTTTAGTTGGTAAATATAACAATAATCTTAATACAAATACCTTTTTTTTAATAATTAGCCAAATAGTAAGCGTAACAATTATAAATAGAATCATAATTATAGAAATAATTAGATTAATAATTCATTATTTTGTGATGTTTGACTTTATTATATATTCATTTATGCTACCAAGAAACTTTATAACGATATATGAAAAAGTGATGATTGTAAAAAATTCTTATGCATAAGTTTTAAAATTTTTATAATTTTTTTAAAAATTAGTTTTAGATATATTGATAAGTTTAATACATGCGACTTATTAATCTTACTAATATGTAACTCCTCATCCAAGACAATATAAATTTTCAAAACGTTACCCCATTTCCTTGCTTTTTTATTTTTTTTAATGTATTTATTCTAAGGAAGTTATCCAACGATATCTAAAAATAATTTATGTTATTTACAAACTTAGTTATTATTATTATTCTTTTTATTCATTTTAGTGATTTATTTTATATATATAAATTTTGATTTTTTCTATTGAAATTTGAAGCACAAATGAAACTTAAATATTAATGAATTAATAATAAACATACATAGGTAACAATGGATGACCTGATCCAAAACCGCAACCAGTTTTGCTAAGGATTAATGTGTCCAGTACGTTATATTTAATAATCATATTGTTTGAAAAAACACAAATTAGAACATATAAATAAACTTACTAAGAGGTTTATTATTTTTAGGTAGGTTGTAATATTAATGTTTTGTTAGCTTTGTCTATAACAACAAAACAAGCGAGCTTACACTATTTTTCTATACATTTATATATAATTACTTAAACTAACGTACTCGTATGTACAACCTGAAACCTATTGTTTTATTTTTAAAATATTTTTTTTTTCAAAAAGCCGTCCATTTCGTCCGTTATGAAAAAGTTAACTTACATTATTTTATAGGTCTAAGAGACGATAATTTAGTATTACGGTGCCCTAGTATTCCTATTAGTTTAGGACTTCTCTTCACCAGGTTGGAAATCTGTATGCCATAATTTGTTAAACGAAATCAATTTTGTATTCCAATTAAATGCAGATTTTATATATACTAAAGGAAATGTTATCTCTTCCTGTGAAGTAGTATGCATTGCTTCTTTAAAAAAAATATCCACCGAGTTCGAAAATTATGTAATGATAACATATATTACTTAGATATATAACTATATACTATCCTTACTTTTGTTATATTACATAACTTACAACTTATTATTTAAAGAAATATATATCATTAATAGAATAAAAAGGCGTCTATTCATATCTCCAAGGCCGGCAACGCTCTTGTGAGTCTTCGGATGTTGCAAGAGTTCATGGGCGGCGGTGATCACATTTTATCAGTGACTCGCATGTTCGTTTGCCCTCCTTTTCCATAAAAAAAAAAAAAAAAAGAATAAGTAATTATGGAATATTTAAGTTGTAACGTTCTAAAGCCTTAATTTAAATGGCAAATCTATATTAATTTCTATTTTCGACTACAATTAAAATTCTATGTCTGTCACAATGACTACGACACAAAAAAAATATTGTATAACATTTATTGTGTGTACTATCTGCCGTTGCCTTTTTCTTTTAGTTTCCAATACTTAGAACATTAGGTAACTTGAAACACAAATGATTTATATTTATTTTACATATTATCTGTCTGTATGTTTGTTTGTTTGTTTGTGAATCACGCAAAATCTACGAAACGGATTTTGATGAAATTTGATAAACTGAATATCAAAAATAAAAAATACTAATGGAAGAACCATTTGACTCTATTAAAAAAATAATATATATTTTAATAGAATCATATTTAAAATTAAATTGTGACTTTTTTTAACATTAAAAGTAAAACATAAAATACACATACGTTCTATAAATGAGTTTTAATGTCCAAATGAAAATGGTGAAACAGGGTTTTTAAATCTCGATATAGTAGTCTATTAAGAAATTATGTAAGGAAATGACTCCATGTGAAATTCGAAGACTTATAATAATTGTTATCCCTAAATACTATTTTCTAAGTAAGTAATTAAAAGATATCGTTCACTCTACTTCGCCGTGTCTAAACGAACTAATTTACTCTTAGTTCCTCAACTCCTAGCAAATTACCGAGCATCTAGGAGCTGAGGACCAGATGAACTAAAAGTGCGAACGATCTGCCTTTTCTAGATTCTAAAAGTATGGGACTTACTTTGTATTAAAACTGCTCCTGCTGCGAGTACATTGAGGTATATACACGTTTATTAAAAAATTATTAATTTTAAAAACTACATAAAGTTGTAAAAGAATATTCATAAAATATTTTTTCCTATAGAAAATAAATAGGGTTATTATGTAAGAAGTTGATAAAATACCTTTTATATTTTTATTGAGTTTAAAAATTAATCAACGTAAACATGTAAAAGAAAACTCAACCTTTTCATTTCCTATCACAAGTATTAAAATATTAATAAAAATTCTCTTCTATTATATAAGAGGTTCGTTCTACATGTCACAAAAATACAAATATAATTACTGACGCTTAAAACTTTATACTGAACGAAAATTAATTGCAAATAATCAGTTATAATATTATTTATATTTAAAAAAAACAATACTACGATAGATACAAGCCCATGAAACTGGATTGAAATTTTCCCATGCAGATACTGAGTAGCTGTACACATTATAACATTTCGAAGAGACTAAAATAAAATTTTATATTTATTTTCATAAAACTTTTATTAATGAATGACGAAATAAATATTTTCCTATTATTGTTCATGTGTTTGTAGCGTTTTTATTGTTAAAATAAAATGCAATATAAAACATATCTGAATAAATTTTACATCGAAGATTTTAAAGATAATAATAAATAATTTTAATGATAATAATCAATCACCCCCTGTTGTGGTTACAAGAACTAGACATATATAAATATAATAAACGTTAAGTATGTGATATTAAAAAAACATAATTTTATGTGTTATTGTGAGTATAAAAGTAAAAAAATTTCAATATATTTCTTAAACTCTACAATAATACGAAAATAAAAAAAAAATAAACTTGATGCCCCCAAAGCAGCACTTTAATGTTTTTTCTTAGTTCTACAATTTATTATAGAGGTAGTGAAACCGTATCTTCAGTTCACGTCCCAGCCCTGGGCAGTCGTAAAATAGTGACACTTCGTTTATCGGATCAATTAACGTATTTTCAAATACGTTTTAGGAATTCGTTTACTATTTTTTTTATGTTATTATTCAGTTATAATATCTACCTTGAACTTTGTGTTACATTATGTTATATTTAGTTAAGTTAGTTAATATCACATTAACTAACTAATATCAAATAGACCAAAAACACGTATTTTTATTAACAACTAACTTTAATTTACTTATATGTAATACTTCTTTATCCGAATAATACAACAGCCTTTCAGTCTAATAATGTCTAAATATACGGCAAGTATTAAAGAGTTCCTATCTCACATAATTAACAATAGTAATCAAATCAACCACTTTAAAAATAAAATATCAATGACTTTTAAAATAACAATCAAGTTATTAAGATAATTTAAGACCCTTTTTGCTTTCTCTTTCACATCAAACTACCCCGAACGCTTAAGATACTGAGTATAGTGAGTGATACTGACTGAGACTAAACCGGTTGTTTTAGGTTTAATTTAGATTTTACTTGGCCAGTTTTCATCACACCAGTCATATTATATAGTTAGACATATTATTTTTTTTTTCTGATAAAAACTGGCCAAGTCAAGTCTAACCTACTATAAGATGTCACATTTTAAAATAAGAGCAATTGTTATAGGTAAATATATATAAAGCTAAGATATAGAGTTCTATAGTTGTTCATAATGTTGTTGTGTTCCTATAAGTTTATTATATTATTATTTTATTTAGATCTTTATTCTTTTTGCGGCTAAGCCCACAGCGAAGCATGATTTTAATATTGAACTCGGCTCACCTTTTTGATATTTATGTACTTTGGTCGGATATCATTACTTTTTGTAAGAAAAATTAGACAGTTGTTTGGATCTTTGTTACTTAAGAAAGCCGTGGTCTATAAAATCCCCATGCCAGGTATCGAATTAAGACCCGCTAAACAACCAAATCGCTACCGCTTATCGTGTTTTGGCCTAAAAGCGCGTGGCTTGACACTGATTGGTTGGGCCGAGCGCCGCGCACTCTAACCGGTACCGCGCGCCGTTGGCCGGTTGTTTATCGCAAATTACAAGTTTTTTGTATGAGTACATCACTTATTTTTTGACTTTATTTTATTTTAATATTTCTGTTATACAGCACATACAACAATACGTATGTTGGGATAGTTTCAAATATCTACTTGTAACGGTTCAAATGCTACGATAAAAAAAAAACATTTTTTTTGTATGGGGACCCGAACTATTTTTTAACTTTTTTTTTATTTTCAGATTTTTTTTACGGTTACATACTGGATTATTATTACAGCTGGATTCCAAATTTCATCTTCTTAGGTCATCTAGAAGTGGATTAGGTTTTGCTACTATATGTCAGTGAGTCACTCAATCAGTGGAGAAATCATGGCTATTGGATCTTTATATACTTACAACCTTTTAAGCTAACTTCATGAAATTTGGTATTCTAACTATCCTTATAGACATTAACAAACACACAAAGTTTCATGTGTTTACGTTAAATAGGTTTAAAGTTACGGGGGGATCAAAAGTAGCACGAAGTGATTCGTGTAATATAACAGTAGGCGCGTTTACCCGTTCCTTTGCTTCAACTTGGCATGATACACAGCCGCGTGTCTAGATTTGTTTAAAATTGTTTTTTCAGTAAATTAATTATACATTATAGAACTTTACTATACATAACAATTCGAAAATAAAAGTTCATTATCTTTTAGCAGACTTACCAACTTTAATATTGTTTTAAATAATCTGAAGCATAGTATTTAGATAAAAGCGTTATAAAATTTGGAGCCCTCCTGCCCCTTTATATACTGTATGCTCCTCAGAATATTGCTATTCAATAGTGCTTTGAAGTTGTAGTAAACATAATGTCTTTCCGAAGAATCATTTCTTTATATAGAGAGCTTTTTCTGTCTAGCTTTTTTCAAGCGGTTTTAATGTGTTGTTATGCTTGAAAAAATTATATTTATTTACATTCAAACTTTGTTAAAATGTATTGTGTCGGTGTGGTTATTTTAAATTTAATATTAATAAAACACAAATGATATGTAATTATTATCGTAAGGGTTCTTCTTCCGTGTTAAGTAAATTGAACTGAACAAGGTTATAGAGGTTCAGCTGACCTGTCCTCGTTTCAAAAATTTGTGTTGCTAAATAGACCCTTGGAAATGAGAGGTCTAATTTTCTTTAAGCAACTTATTCAATTTTTTGAATTATTAGTAACTGCAAAAAACATTCTTAATTAACTTTCTCAGTATTCGAACCAGTAACTAATTTGTTTTAAAAGAAACCTTATAAAAATATTAAAATCTATACTATCTAACATTTTATTACTGAAATAAGTACTTATTTCAATAAGCAAATGTTTCAATGTTAATATTAAAATTATTTTTTTGATAGAATTGTTCAAAAAGAAAAAAATGTTAGATTTTAATTTACACCCAAAAATTTTTAATAAATATGTCATTATTTTACCTAGAAAACACATACTTATGTAACCAATTAGTTCAAGAGCATTGTAAGTCCTATACCATTAACCACCGCTGTAACAAGGAGTTAAAATAATGATAAACTGCGTCTGTAAACACAATGGGACTACTTGTATATTTTCTTCTGAAATTTAATATTCTTATTTTGCTTGTTTGAAGCAAATATTTGTTTTTGGATTACGTATATGAGTAACCGTTTAAGCAATCTTAACATAGGGTAACAACGGAACACATATAGATATGTTCTGTGGTTTCATTTATATAATTATAAACTCTTTAATAATAAAAAATAACTAAAAATACTGCATAATATGCGTTTTTTATTATAAAAAGCATCGAATAACACTGCTTAATTTTTCTTTTTATTAGGTTTTATTTTAGAACGTTCGGATTAGGCTTAGTTAAATTTACTACAGTTATTATATATTACCAATGTGGTACAACGAAATAACTAAAATTAAAATTAAAATGGACATAGTTCGCGATATATTTTGATCAGATCCAAGATTTTCGAAATATTTGTTTTACAGTCTATATATATATATATACACATATTGTATGAAATGCCAAACCGACTAAAATATTAATCACTTGGCATCTGACAAAATGGCCGCCATTCAAAAGTCTCCAACTATAGCATAGGATTTGTTGTTGTTTAAGCTCATTCTTAATTCATATTCTTAAATCATATACAGTCTCATTATTTGAAATGCCTAATAAAAATGGAAGTAGAGTTTCGAGAAAACTTAAATCATGTGACTGCTACTGGAAACGACGTACTTAATAAGTAAAATGGATAGTTCGTAGGTAATTGAAAGGCATTTATTTTAGTTAAATACTAAATCCGATAGAATAAACTTTTTTCAAATACACACTGGTTATATCTTAAAATATCTAAGACACAGTAATTTATTTAAATATATGAAACTTAATAATTATAAAAGACGAAATGGCATACACTCTTCTTTTATCGACGAAGAGACGAACGTGCAAAGCAATTTATTTTTCTTAAAGGCTAATCCTTGTCTTATGAAGATTGATTGTATGTTTCCAGTGACTCGGCTACTACTTGATTGACATCGCAATTTACTTCATTGGCGTTTTTAATGCAACCTCGCTCTGTTTCCACAGCCCAAAATTAAATTAAGCAGAGACTTAATTTAGCTTAGAAAAATGGAGCTGGTTTATAATGAATTCTTTGAGTTAATTATTAATTTTTGCAATATTATTATTGTAAAAGATTAAAATATAAGAAGTAATCTAAAAAAAGGGTTTTAAACGGTATTTAAAGTAAATAAAAATAGGAAAACGAAAGAAGTGCATTAGTTGTTTTAATAAGGTTCTCAATGGTAGAAAACTATGTATTTATATTTTATTTAATTTAGGTTGTGATCCCATATTCCATTCAATAAGTTAATCTTTGAAAGGATTAAGTGATAAAGGTAATAATGGCGAAGTATATAATTCAGAGTACTCTACTGTAGGAAATACTTGCATCTTCGGAAAATTATCGTATTATCGTATTATTCAAAAACTTAATCTTTTATAAAAAACTTTTGAATATATTATATAAAAGAACTACAAAAAAAATATTTCTAAAATATATCTAATGTATAGTTATCTTTAAAATGTTCACTTTCTCTCTGATTGTATTTAATTTTAAATTTTAATGGCCAAACCGAAATTCGTAAATAGAAAAGATAAATTTAACGAACTACGTAGCCCCCAAGACGACACTGTTACGGCATTTAATAGTTCTACAGTCTATTATAGAGGCAGTTAAACAGTGTTTGTAGTCCACGTCCCAACCCTGGGCGGTCGTAAAGTAATGACTCTTTCCCGGCCAAGAAACGTGTTTTCATGTATTTTAAAGAAACTATTAGACTTTTAACACTCTATTTCAGGTACACTATTAAAATTTGTTTTCAACTCTCTGTTACATGCATGCCAGTATAATAAAAGTATCAAAAGGATTCTCATGAAACATTTTATATTTTGGTAAAATGTTAAGCTATAAATAGATATACTTTAAGCGTTACATAAAAAAAATACTTTAATATAAAATAATAAGTGATTTAAATTTTTTTAAAGTGACAACATCAGTTGAATCTTTGAATTATATTAAGGTAAATTTCCCATACATGAAGTGCTGTTTTAATATTGCCAATAATAATAAAATTTTATTTTATATGCCTTTAAGAGTTCCCAGAATAAATTCTTTTAAATTATTTTTTTCAAGTGTTATTTTTTAATTTTTTCTTATAAAGTAATATGGTCACATGGTATATGTCTAATTTCAAATTACAAATATTATAGAATGTTAACCAAAACCTATGAATAGTATTGAAATTACCGAAATGAAATGGAAAAAAGTAATGAATTTAGAGTTGAAATTTTGAGCTATCAATAAAACAAATAAAACATTATTATGACAATTATTGTTAACAAGTAAAACTTATTAATATTTATCGAAATAAGAGTATTTTAAAAACAAATAAGTATTATAGAAGTTGTTATACTAATATTACATTAACAATCAATACATACATTTTTATATATTAACAATTAGAAATAAAAACTAAAATTATAAAAATATTAATTATTAAATATTATAATTAGTCGATAAAAATAAATCGTTTGTCAATAATCGATTCATCTATAATTTATTCATCACATCTCTGTACAATCAAAGATACACAATAATTTGAAATGTCAAATCGTCATTTATCTGACAAAAAATTACGATTTTTGAAAATAAAGTTTAAACTTAGTATAAAATTAGATATTTTGAGTAAATGTGTTTAAAAATGTTTTTTTTTAGAAAGGAAGATATTTATAAATGTTTTATATTATATGATTACGACGGTAAGTTATTTTATCGTTATGAAGTGATGTTTTTTTTTTACAAAAAACCCCATTGGTAGAAAAATGTGGTACAGGTTTTCCCATATTTAGTTGTAGAACATAGTCTTTATTAAACTTTTAGTACGATCTTATTAACTTTTATCATAAGCACTTGCTCCCTTAGAGTTACCTCATTAACATTAAATATGAGTTTCAATCTTTATATAATTTTGATAGATTTTGGAAAAATCAATAAACTAAAAAGTTTATCGACCGAGCGAGTTTAATCCGTATAACAATAGTTTTATGTCTTAATTTTTACATTTTTAATCGCCTTTGCAGTACGTTCTAGAAAGGAAGAGATGATAGATCGAGATAAGCGGCCTTTAAGAAAGGTATAGAGAGATTTCACTAGTTTACCTCTTACTCCTATTTCTACAATGTATAATTTAACTATATACCTATTCCTGGTCAGTTCATTGGTCAATTCGTAATAATTGTTTATCTTAAATTTGATTTTTCGGGGATATTTATTAACCAGGCAACAGTAAGCTCTATAAGTATTACACGCTTTAACTGTCTAGAGTACAGTTATATGTCCGGCCTGGATGCTGAAACAGCAATATACTCAGGGGTTTTTTATTAATTATAACATCATGAGTGTCGAATCAGATGCAGCTTCAAAGTTAGATTGAGGATTTGTATAATTGTAGCAATACTTTGACTGCCTTTTAAAAATACTGAAACGTAATAGGCATACTTGCTATTCCGACTACTCTGACACGGTCAGTGTAGTCGGAATAGCAAGCAAGCAATACTTACTTCTTTCTGCCCTCAGTCGGGTAATTCACTTATCCTCTACTTTAATTAAAAGTATCGGACATTGTTTTGGATTATATCAGTATCACGAGATCGTCAAAAAATGTTTGTGTATTTGTTACTAAATTTAACCTAATAATTGTTTTTTTTTTAAGTTTTTCTAATAAAATGTTAATTGCATACATTTGTTTAAATAATATAACAACCTTGAAATACAGCTAAAACTTACAGGTCAAGAAGGTTCTCTTTAGATGTTATACAATATATTTTTTTCGAAACACCGTAACAAATATTAATAATATTTCTTAGAAATTTGATCTCAGTCCATTTTGATTTCATCTTTAAGTTAGAAGATTGCAAGCATACGTTTAGGGTCAAGTTGCCCAACCATGAATGAAAATTAAAATTATAAATAAAATTTACATTTAATTAATGTTTTAATCATCTATTTAGATATTTCAGGGACTTGCCCGTGATTAGTCTTTAATTGATCAGTAATAGACATGAAGAATTACTTCTTTTTCAAATCATAATTTTTCCTAAATCTTTTTTGATCAATAATTGGAGTATTTTTATGAGTTGGACAAACATGTCTTGGTTCAAATGTTTTATTTTTAAAGACATTGGGTAATTTACATTCGAGACTCATTCTGAATTATATTTTTAAATTAATATTTTCATGAGTAATTGCATGTCATAGTTACTTTTTATATTGGCGCAACCGCATCTTACAAATCCGTCTCATTCAAGCAGAATCCATGTGCTATACACATCCACTAGTTAGTGATTATACTTAATAAGTGTTCCGTATTAAATTTTAATTATACACATTTAAATTTTAGAATGTATTTCTTTGAACCTAATGAAATTCCCATTAATACATATTAAAAAAACCCTACAAATTAAATGTGTTTTTTTGTAACATAAAATTTTTACATAAAACTTAGTTTAGATTAAATTAAATTAAAAAATATATCAATTTAATAAATTGTAAGTGATTTGAAATTTAATTTCATGCAAAAGGGACATCAGTTGAAGACAGCAAAAGCTGGTAAATTTAATTTAATGAATGATTTAGCAGTATGATAACTATAAATATTTACAAATTCTTCCCGTGTTTTTTTTCAATATACACACAAGCTGTTAAAACAAACAAAAAAATATAATTTATAATATAGTATTTTCTTAGATGTTCACGAGTACACATTTGACATAAAACTATGTAAGTGTTTATGACAGACACTTTTATCTCATCTACCCGTGAACACGATTACTGCAAAGTATTCGAAACGTCGGGTTAAAATCAAAATGTAACCATATTATGCGCGAGTTTTTAATCCGTAAAAATAGTTTTATTTCTATTTATAATATTCTTAGATTAAGTTTACTTAACTTAAGTTAAAAATAATTTATAACACGTCAATTCTTTGATAAAAATTTTCTAAATACAAAGAGATAAATTCCTCCCTAAGCCTTACTATATAAAATTATTAAAAGAATTGTAAAACAACTGCGTGCCAGCAAAACATATGTTTGCAAATATAAACTTATCAGTTTAAAGTAGTCCATACTAGTTTCTGTACATTACTGCGAACTCATTCACCCCAATAAAGATATACCACTATTATAAATGTAGTTATTATACATATATACCCATTCTCGGTTCGAGATTATTAGTTACATAACCTGTCTCACGGACAATGAAAATTCACATTCAAAGTTTCTACATCATTCTAAAATTACCATATTAAAAAGCTTATAAGAAAAGAGGAAATAAGTTAATAATTTTTGAATTTAATAAATTTGCTGAAACCTTGTTAACCTCAAATTATAAAGGTATCTTTTACGAGGAAGGTCCCGGGAAAGCGATTTATAAAATGACTGCATAATTCTTTTTCACGTAGTTAACAGGAAGCCAATGTTTAACTAGAGTACAGTAATAACTTTTTGCTTATATATATTTTTATAAATAAATAATGTTATTCTTAAGAACATACTTTCAGATTTATTAAAGAGACAAAACTCGTGCTAATTCCAAGAATTTAGAATTTTTAATTTAATGTTAAAAAAATATTACTTTACGTCCCTATACATAAATACTTAATTTTATTATAGTGGTAGAATTTTTTTTTAATATATTAAATATATTAATATTACACTTTTACAAGGAGCGCAAACCAGACCTCAGTTTTGGCTCGCTGCGCTCTCAAAATCTCGGTATGTTAGCATATTGAGCGAACGAGATGCATACAGCACCGAAGTTGTATTTGCGAAACGTTGACGCATTTTACTTCTTCTTCTTCTTGTTCTTCTTGTTCTACTTCCACAACTACTTTTCAAGATTAAAAAAACCAAAAAAAAAAAAATCTAAAGTCTGTTATAAAAATTCGACACGCACATGTCATTGTAAAGCTAAAGTTTCAAAAAAAATTTCTATGTGGTTTTAATTGTTCCGTGAGTGTCTACAATAAATATTTGAAATTATTTTTTAAAACAACCACCAGACTGATGTCTATCAGTGTGCAACATTTGTAAATTTTTAGATACACCGTTTGATGCTTGTACAAAGGATGCAGAATAGTCTCTCATAAAGAGCTTCGCTCAATTATATGTATAGAAATGAGAAATAATAATACTCACTAATTATAATTTTCCAGAGTATCCATTGATTTTTCTGCCGTTTATTCTACATGGACCTATCTTTTGGCATCGTTTAACTGCAGTATGTCGTTTAATAATTGCTATCTATGGCTATTTGATATACAAAACCAAAAATAACCAAAAATATTTTGATTTTGGCATAAAAGACATATAAATATATATATATATATATATATTTCTTTTTTCTCGCCAATCTGTTATGCTTAACGGCGAGACATGTTCGTTATTACAAAAATGTGTAAAAACACATTGTTGTTAAAAAACAACACCATGCACTTCACATAAACATTAAATCACAAATATCACCTCACTCCATTATAGGTTTGTTTCTCGATGACGACATTTTTTCTTCATCAAGAAACACATCCCTTACTTTTAATTTTAACAATTTTTACTTATATAATTTTTCTGTCTTAGAATAATAATTCTATTGAATAATGTTGGTACCATATATTTAGATGTTCTTTCCCCATAGTAAATCTTGAATTTTGGCTGTAATAATGTTTTATTACATTATTACATTAATTTTTTACTAATATTTTACGCTTATTATATTAATATTTTACTAATATTATATTATATACTAATCCTATTAAGTATTTGACCTTTTTATCTAATGGCAATATTTTCCATACATGAAAAAGCCTATCATAATCTCTATTGCATCTTTTCTTAACTTTTTTACTAACTAGGAACTTGATCAGTCTTATTTGTAAATTTCTTATATATTTTAAACATGTCTTAAACTTTCATCCGTATACTATAAGTCCGTAATTTAAAGGCGACTCGGCGAGTGCGAAATATACTATTCTTAACATGTGTTTATTTAGCACTGGTTTTAAATGATAAAATAAACATAAAACTGATCTTAAACTATTACAAATATAATTAACATGTATCTTCCTGTTGAAATGGTTATCGATATTTAGGCCTAAGTACTAAAAATTTATCTACATATTCTAATTTTAGACAGTTGCAGTTAGATTTACTATTATGATTTTATTATTTATAAAATCATAAGGCTGTACTTATGTTATTTCGGTAACACGAATAGCTATATGATATAACAGTAATCATGGATCACAAAGATCTTAATTAAAAAATGTAAAATATTATTACCTAAAAAAGATTTTTAACTATTCGAGAAAAATTGTGTTTTCTTTAAACAATTATATTGTTAATGCTATTGTCAATGTTAACTCACAATATAATGTAAAGTAACTTAATATAATGCTAAGTCACAAGACATGGAATTATAAGCCTTTCATTTATTTTTTACGCTACTCTATTTACACTTTAAAAACGATAGCGTAAAAAGTAGTACGATACCAAGGTCTTGTGTATTTATATTTCTATGCATTTCTTATAGGTACTCAGTTTTTGGTATAGTTTTTCCTAAGTACTTTACTTAGAGCGTTTTTTTTATAAACTGATGTTGCGGTACGTTTTATTATGATGGAAAATTTAAAAATGCCTTTTTCTATTTAAAAGAAACGTAAATGTTGTATAAAAAATGTAATTAGTTGACATGCTCTTAAGCATCTCCTCGACTTCAACTTCTGCGACTACGAAAGTTTTTTTCTTTGACATACAGGCTTGAGTAGAACATGAAAATATTTACAAAATTTTTCTTTTTTTTTTTTTTTTTTTTTTTTATAGAAAAGGAGGGCAAACGAGCATGCGGGTCACTGATAAAATGTGATCACCGCCGCCCATGAACTCTTGCAACATCCGAAGACTCACAAGAGCGTTGCCGGCCTTGGAGATATGAGTAGACGCCTTTTTCATCAAACATTTTATGAAATTTGAGACACAGATGTTTGAAGTATTATTCCTATTAGTTTTAATATTCACAGTTGTCTTTATTTAATGTTTTTAGAAATACAATAGAGGTTACGAGATTAGTTTCCTATTTATAATTATTATCAATGGATATTTGACAATAATAAAAAATACGAATCTAAATTGTAATCCTTATCATTATTTAAGATTTACATTTTGAGCTATTTGTGTTAATTTAAGTGTTTTTTCTAAATAATTTACTTTTTTGCACTTTTGAATCGAGACTTAGATTATTATTTTTATTTAACTTAGCTTGGGCGAATCAAATTTAGTTTTTAGATAAAAAAAAAACAAAATAAATACTGTAAGACTGTCTCAATATCGCCTCCATCAACACCGAATCCATAAATTTTGGTTGGCTTCAGTACATGTATTGCCTATAATATTGGATTGCCTATAAGATTGAGATTTTTATATACGAGGAGGGAATAATAACTAGATTGACTTCCATAAAAACATGTTTGAATGCAATGGTACCTTTAAAACGCCTAAGAAATGTTTGCGTCACTTGTCTCTTTTACTAAACAAGAAACCCTTCAGAGGATATAAATAAAAATTTCAAAACAATTTCACAAATTTCAAAACAATTACAAATGAAATTAATGGAATGTTAATTGTACCACTAATTGTTATTATGTCGCACGGAATTCATGAATTACAGAGGTTATAAAATGATTATTTAAGAAGCTATCCATATTTTTATTACTTAGGATAACCTTTCCGTAGAGGTTATTAGTTTATATACAATACCTTTCACAATTGTTTAATGTAAACCATTAACCTTTTTTGAGGTTAAAGTTTAATGTAATAAAAATTTATATCAAATAATTCGCTATACGCTCTCTTTGACCCAAAGCTCTCTAGTGTTTCTATTAGAATAATAACCTAAATTTATGGTGTATTTTTTTTATAAAATAAAATTTATATGAAGAGATATATACTAATTAAAATTATAAATGAATATTTATTGTAATAAAAATACACATATAAACGTAGAAATATAACACTTACTATTTCTTGTAAATATACTACGACACGTACGTTGTCGTGTTGCTAGATGTAGATATCAATTATAAGTATATAAAGGACTGTCGCTCAAGTTCGATTAGTAATAATACACTACTTACTCGAGACAAAAGTAGTTCTTTAACTTTTAATAGTTTTTAAAAATGATCGAGAAAACGGAAGACATTCCTGCCTTTGCAGTGCTAAGTGAATTTGCAAGCACGAGTGTGAGTATTAACTATCTGAATTTTTCTATATTCTTCTGTAATAACGATGTACTTAATATCATTTATAATTTGATAGCATTTCTATTAATCAGAGCGCTGACAAATATTTTATTATAGTGTTATTTTATGATGAAATGGTTTATTAATATTATATATAGTTAACATTTATAATGTTTATACTCTTATCGATAAATTATTACCTTTGATAAAAGTAATATTACAATAGAGTGTATATTTTCTACCGTCAACTATAAAATTTTTGTTATTATATAAAATATTTTATTTAAGTATAATACACAATACAATAATGATATAATAATTTAAGTGTGTTAAGCAACATCTTTTGAAGGATTGTTTTATAATTCAGTACATAAAATTAAAATGACTTAGAACATCTTAAACTGTGAATATCTTTACTCAAGCTCGCCAGTTATCAAACAGTAAAAAATTAGTAACTCTTTTATGGATTAATATATTTATATTTTTACAACAAGCTACAAGAAAACTTTATGTTATTAACATACAACATATTTATAAAAAAATAATCAAGTAAAGTTTATATGCTAAGGGATCTTATATCTAAATCATAATTCAACCTGGAAAATAGGTCTTCTTGAGACTATTTAATTTTATAATCTGTCTTTGTAAAATTACAATTATTAAATATTAACTAAATTACCTATATACCTATACATCTGTATCTGATAATAGACTATGAAAGTCTTATATTATGTTATAAATCGGTTCACAGGCCGGCGGCCAAGTTATTTTTGCAACCGACGATTTCTTCGCACCATGTGAAAATATGATATCAGATACTGAACCAATGTTCATACCTGATAAATACACTGGTTTTGGTAAATGGATGGATGGATGGGAAACTCAGCGCAAGAGAAAACCGGGACATGATTGGTGCATTTTGAAATTAGCTACAAAGTGTGTTATAAGAGGTGAGTAATACTTCCTCACATGGTTTACGGAACCTTACATATTGCAACTCGGTTGTATTGAATACTTGATTATTAACTATACTATAATTTGAAGTAAAATTAAAACTTCGCTATATTTCATCGAACGAAAAAGGGCTTTAAATTTTCCTTTTTGAATCGCTAGAGATTCATATATGTTTAATTCATGTGAGTGATTAATAAAGACAATATTAAATACACATGCGATGGAAAGTCCACATTATGTATAAACAGTTCCATCGTAATAAATCAAGCTGCTTTGAAGATATATGATTTTCTACTTCTTCTAAATACAAAATCACTTTGTTCATAAAATTCTTACATAGCGTATGATTAATCGAGATCTTTTAAAATTATAGTCAAAGCAATGCATAAGCTCGTTACTTTTTTGTTCATGTAAATTGTTTTAATTACAAATTTGTCTTTTAGGTCTTTTAGTTGATACAGCTTTTTTTTCTGGAAATTATGCCCCAAAATATTCTATCCAGGCCGCCTGTTTAACTCCTGAAGGTAAATTTATACTTTAAAACCTTCATATCCTTTACATCATTTAGTTTAAGTTTACTTATAAAAGATGAAGAATGCCATCAACAAATTTCATATTGATTGTCGCTGTGTCGCAGTGTGGTGTACTACCACGAATTTAAATAAAATTGTTAGGTTTACCCATACTTAGATAATTAATTTTATAATGTCTCTGTAAAGAAAGGATGATCTTTAAATTTACCAATAAACCTGATAATTATGTCATTTTAATTCAAAATGAGTATATCCATAAATCTAAGTAACAACATTTATCAGAAACCCTATATAAAAAAAAATATTTAAATTAACTCATAAAGTTAGGCAGTATTATATTAGATTGTTTGCAACGAACGATCAATTACTGAGACTTTATCTCGCCTTTCATATGTCACATAGCGCTAATTATTTACCATCATTACAGACGAGGGGTTATTACCCAAAAGGGACTCAGAAATGGGGTCAGCGTGCACCGAATGTGACTTGGAACGGGTAAAACAGCTTAGGACTGACAAATGGGAGGAAATTGTTCCTATAACTGCTCTGCGACCCGGATATGAAGAGACCAGAATGAACTTTCAGAAGGTATATTTCTATAAATATGTTACATATGGATGTTACTAAAATGTTATTATGTAGTAGAGAAAATCTAAACTATAATAATGTAAGTAATCTTGAAAAATACGCAACATACTAAATTTAAGTATTATATTGTATATTTATTTATCTTAATTATCTGAAAACTAGGTATTATGTGACGAGGGGTGGACTCATATACGACTGAATATTTACCCTGATGGCGGCATCGCGCGGCTACGCGTGTATGGCGAGGCCAGACCGGAGGCTCCAGCCAGCAATCTAACAGTAGATTTACTCTCACTTCTTAATGGTGCCACTTGCCTGGGTATATATTACTTTTTATAAAAAAAATTACCTACCTAAATGACATAGGTAATAAATTACATTTCAAAGTAATTTGGAATAGTTTTGAAGTGTTTTAAACCAAACATTAAAGAAATTATGAATAAAAATACTTTGAAGAAAAATATACTCGGTTTACTTTGAAAGCTCGTATTTGTGAGGTCTGCAAGATATGCACGAAGTAATAGTATCGCATTCACAAATTCTATCTCGAGACGATCCAAACGAATTGCTGTAATTTTGCAAGCTGCAGGCTTAAGACCACTCTTTGTCACGATAACATTTATGCATTTAAATTCCGTTGCTCTATATATTTTGGTTTAACCTCGTTAAAAAAAATTTCAAAATGTCACAAAGATTTTAATTTAATCATAAAAAAGCAACCCTAAATCTAAGCAATTAAATCTTTTAAAATTTGTTGACTTTAAGTCATCAAAATCATTTTTTTACAATTAAATTAGAAATCCACATAAGTTCTCTTAAGGAATTATTCAATCTCTGATTTATGAGAGAAATCTATACTTTTCTCCTCTAATTTTACAAAAACCTTTAGGATTTTTGGATGTCGGTTATTGTTTTTTGACGGCGCTATATTAAATTAATCGGTAATTGATTAAAAACCAACGAAAATGTTTACATATTTTGTACACGTAAATACAAATAATACGGTATTTAAGAATCCATTGCATTACAGAGTATTCGAATGCACATTACGGTCACCCGAAAAATGTGATAAAGCCTTACAAGAGCCAAGCAATGTCTGACGGTTGGGAAACAGCCAGAAGATTAGACAGACCTGAAGTGCTCGAGTCGTATGACGACGGTACTTTGAAGGTTTCAGGTATGTTCGAAAAGTATATTTATACTTTAATATATGAGACATTATGAAAAATCAATTTAAATACGTTTTAAATTTGAGTGAAATATAATTTCATAAATTATAATTATATTAATTACAATAATTATATATAATTATATTTATTATTAATTATAATATTTATTACCTATATTATAGGAAATGAATGGTCGATATTCAAATTGGGTTTTTATGGGAGGATAACGAAGATTTGTGTTGACACCGCACATTTTAAAGGCAACTACCCTGACTCTATTCAAATAGAAGGAGCATTTTTTGATAAGCTTGAATGGCCGCAAACGAAAAAAACTATTTGGTTTAACATATTAAAACCAAGCAAGGTTAGTAAAATTGCTCACTAAGTAACTTTCATACCTTTGTTCTAAAAACACAACATTCCAGATCCCTAAATATAGATTTACTTAAAACAAAGTCATCAAAATTTTAATTAGATTATTTAAACAAAGGTCGACGCATTTTTAATAAACTTTGCGATTTTTTAATAATTATTATGAGATTTTAAATCATAAAAGTCAATCAGATCTCCAGAAATCAAATAATCTGTTTCAGCTATCACCGAATAAGGAACACTGGTTCTCTTGTAATTCTGATGTTGTCTCTCATATTCGTGTCACAATTGCACCAGATGGTGGAATAAGTCGACTAAAAGCCTTTGGTTATGTTGAACCGACAATTATTTGACTTTTCTCCTCGAAGTTGCATTATTCGACATAATATCTCTCCATTTCTTTGTTATGTATTTTTCTACAAGCTAAATATTGTATTTTAGGACTATAGATTAGAACTTAGCTATGTCTTGTATTTAAGTGTGACTATTATAATATAGTATATAAGCTTATTTTCTTAATTACAAAATAATGTAAAGTGAGGCTGGTCCTCCTATAGAAATTAATAAATGATATATAATATAAATTGAATAAATAGTTTTTTTACAGCATATTAGTTCAATAACAAATATTGAATGTTTCAAGTGTAACTAATTTTATTTTTAAATATTATTTTGTTAAACATGTATTTTACTACTATAATATTTTTTGCTAAAAATTATCACTAATGAAAATGTTGTACTAATTCTAAAGTATTACTTAGTGTAGAAAAATAAAACGCTTTTTATAAAATACACCTTTATAATTTTTTAAACGATTGTTCAGTTACAAAATAATAAAAATATTCATTATAACATAGAAGGATTTTAATTTAGAAAAGCCTATACATTGTAACTAACTTTTGATACCAGACGAAAAAAAAATTCAATAACTTTAAGATTTTTAATTTTCTATAATGTAACTCACTTTGTAAAAAGTACATTCAAAATTAGTTTAGTTTAAAACTAATGGAATGCAATTACTGAATAAAAAATAACCATATGATATACAATAAAAAAAAAATTCAATGATTACTAACAGAAACAAATAAAATACTTATTTCTGTTTCTGGAAGTAATCATTCGTCTCACTTAAGTAACTTTTTTTTATTACCAACAATATTTTAAAAAGATAATTTGTGGCAAACATCATTTTATTTTAAAGTATACAACTAATACATATATATTTATATAGTGAAAGTAAAATAAGCAAATATTGAATATAATCTATAAGTATCTCATGTTTCAATACAATTCTTTATTAATCTAATAATATATTACCTTAAATCATAAACGTTATTAATATAATAATACATTACCTTACCTCATATTAATATAATAATATATTACCTTAAATCATATACGTCACCTGTTATCTTTTTGGAATGAACGGTTGAAATAAGTTTTATAAATACGAAAGTAATCACCATTTTATATTTGGTAGACAAATAAAATATATATAATATACACGAGTACGATATGGTATTGAGTTCTTTACAGATAGCTGCGACCTGATGAAACTGACATCTAACCGGTTTTATATAGATTTGTCAGAATAAAGGTCTCTTATCACTCTCTAAACATGCACCGATAACAACATTGAGATATTACACTTCGAACTAATTAATTATGAAGCTGATAAGACGTGATAGTATTGTGGTAGTGATATTGTAATGGTAATCGAATAAACCAAGTTATATATCACATTTTCAGACTGAGATAATAATTGATATTTATTATTAAAATCAATAATAATATTTTTTTATGATTGATAATATTAATGTAACATTTATAAGTATACACAATAATTCATATAAATAAACGAGTGGACTATTATGGTCATGGACAGTAAGTCTTAATGGTGAACCAACTCACAGATTTCAATCTTAGAAAACATTATTCAACTCACAGGTGTAAGAAATTCAGATGTATCCTATGAAAGTATTTTGAGAGGTAAATTTTAAATATTCCTTACGTTATATACCTATTGTACATATTTATGGTTATCTCTAAAAACTATGATTCAATAATATTGTAATATAATTTACTTATAAATTTATTGTTTTAATGTTTATATAAAATTAAAATCTTGAAAATTTGTATAATGCTTGAATGGTAAAATATTTTTCAAGAAATTGTAGTTCCATTTGATAAATGCTGATTGAATGTATTGTATAAAGTCAACAAACATAATAAGTCAAATCGATTATCAAAAAAGAAATGTATTCTGATTCTGATAAAAAATCATTCTGATTTTAAAGTAATGAGTATGAGTAAAAAGAAGTTCCATAAAAACATACTACAATATTAATTTAGTATGTGTAAACAATTTATTTATCTATCTTTGAATTGGGTATCTATCACAAACATACCCATTTCAAATAACAATTAGACAATACCATCAGTCCCATGCTTCCTTTGTATAAATGATGTAATATCATAATACAAACATGATTTTGTCAGTACAATTAAAATGTTGAATCTTGTTCAGTCAAACGTTATTCTGATTCATTAGCCTTGTATATCAGATTATTTGTGGTCGTGTCAATAGGAAGTTCAATTTTGCCAAAACGTCTTGCACGTATCTGATAAGCGTCTTGCACGCATATTTGAATAAACCTTCCAATATGTATATAATAAATTATTGTACTGCAAAGAATATACTTAAGATAAAATTTTTAAGATTAAATATGTATATTAGTTTTGCTTTTGATATAAATTACGATTGTTTGCTTTCTTTTATACAATGTATGGAGAATTTAACTAAAAGTAAATACCATATAATAACAAATAAGTGCATGACTTAAAAATGAAGAAAAATTATGTTTTTATTACAGTGAAAGTTGATAAAACACACATGAAAAAATAGAAAACATGAAAAAATTAAAATTATCATTATTTAAGATCAAAGAAGAGAATATATTTCTAATCTTAAGCTATTTTTGTTACTAAGTAATTCTGTGAAAGAAATAAATATACATACTAAAAGAAGCATAAACAAATAAAAACAAGCGGTAATTGATCCGAACCCTATCACAATGGTTAAGAAAATGCTATATTAATTTCATATAAAAAATGTTATATTATTTTTTGGCTAATCGGCTCTAAGTTACGCATCAATTGATACGACACAGAAGTCAATTGCATAATCAGGTCGCGAGAAACTGAGGCTAAAAAGCTCACATACACACACTCACACATACATACATATTCTTAAAAAGTGTCTAGAATAAATCAGAAGACTTCAAAACTTAACGATATTATAAAAGGAAACGATTTCGAATAATGGGGTGATAACTTTCTTTATCACAGAGGTAATAATAATAATTTATTATGTACACGTATTCTTGTGTCATTTAAAGAATTAAAAACATTTTCATGGGAATTTAATAGATAAATAGATAGATAAAAACTTTATTGCATATTAGACAATGAAATGAAAAAGTAAAAACTTACAATATTACATGATACAAACGAAAAATAGAACAATATGCAAAGGCGGTCATATTGCTAAAAGCAATCTCCGACAGACAACCTCTAGGTGAAATGATTTCAATACAAAATACGGGATAGTGCGATTAAAAAGTTATAAAAAAATTATTAATTGCATAAAATAAATAGTTTTTATTAACTAGCTATGTTATAAAAAATGTGTGTTTTGCATATAAAGAGACTTTGTCGATTTATTTAAATACATTATCTAAAATTAAAGTTAGCCTTTTATGTAGTAATGTACCTCCTCTACCTCGGAATTCAAAAGTCAAATTATAAGGAATATTTCAAATCAAAAAACATCGATTTGACAAGGGTGTGACAAGGGTTGGTCAGCAATTATACAACTAGAAATGCACCTTCTGCTACGGGCTTTGTTATGCTAATATTAAAGTTATTGAACCTAAATAAACTCCAAAAGATTATTCAACATTGAATTTTTGTTCTCGAAGATTTCTCTTTTAGATTGTTCATGTCTAAAAATATTTGTTTTGTTAGTAAGCTAAATTCCGGTTAAAGTCAGTGAGTGAATAATTTAAACAGTGAATAATTTATTTATAAAATATAATTCTTTAAGTTACAAAAAATATATATATTGGTGAAAAATAGTACCACAAAAAGACTTAAACAAAAACAATAAGACATAAACAAAAAAAAATGTTTTCTTTAATGAACTCTATTCAAAAAATCAAAATCTTTATTCAAAATCTATTTTTATAAAACATTTTTTCTTTGTCATAGCTAACATCAGCTCGAGAAATTATTGCCAGACCTGAAAAGAGCTTGCAAAAGAAACTCAGCCGACTTGTCCTTTATATATATTTTTTTCTATAACCGTACTTACATGTAAATTACATTTATATACTTTAAGTGGCCTGGATGCGATCGCTTCATAATCATGTTTCATCTCTGAGTTTCATCTTCATATCACATGAAACTCTGAGATTGAACATATCTTCGCAGGGACAAAGTATCACGCCGATCGGTAAGAACTGGATCATCACCCATTCGAATGGCTTGATGTTGGATGCGATCAAATGGAATATAGATTATAGAAATGAGAGCAGTATTCCAAATGAGGCCGTACTTGCACCTTATAAAGTTGTACGCGATGGCCACATGTGAAATACCTCTCCGATCTACGGATTAGGCAAAAATTTTTGTACGTTAACCTGGTTTTTTCTTCCAGATGACTGCGACATTAAACATCGTTCGAAATGGAGACACCAACAATAGCGATCCTAGCTGTGGCATTAAGAGTGCCCTGAAACCGAGCACAAACGACAAAAGGAGACTTTTTAGAGAATAACGCGCAGACTTGTGTCTTCTTGGGGTGGAATTGCTCTAATTTAGCATAACCCCAGGAAAACCCAGGTAAATTATAAATAAAGCAATTAGCACTAATTATTGTCTAAGCACTACCTTAATCTTTGTAATGGGGACACGGGGAAATGTACAAAGAAATAACAAGATTAAATTGTTCTACAAATTATTAGAATTAAATATTACACTTCTCACTAAATCTCCATATCTGAAATAGGAAAATATTCTTGTAAATAAATTATTTAACTTAATAACTTTAGAATTTAATTTTTCAGTGACCGCCAATATGGCTTTCGTCACGGTCGGTCGGCTGGTGATCTTCTAGCTTACTTAATACATCAATGGGCGACGGCTGCGGAGAGCAAGGGTAAGGCGTTAGCAGTCAGTTTAGACATAGCGAAAGCCTCTGATCGGGTTTCACACAAAGCGCTTCTTTAGAAGCTTTCTTCTTATGGTCTTCCCGAAAAATTGTGCCAGTGGATATCCAGTTTTATTTTAACGGGGCGCAGCATCAAGGTCGTTGTCGACGGTTTTTGCTCCGATATCAAGCCCGTAAATGTTGGTGTCCCACAAGGCTGCGTTTTGTCTTCCACTCTGGTCTTTCTGCATATAAATGATATGTTTCAGGTTAGCAACATTCATTACTATGCAGATGACAGTACTGGTGATGCACTGTACACCGGCCACCGCACTCTTTCTCGGGATCAAGTCTCAGAGTGCCTTAACGGACTTGTGTCTGAAGTCAAATCTGTGTTTGAGCTCAGCAGTGGCGCTGCGTGCTTCTTCATATTCAGCACTACATTGATCAAAACCATTAATGACAGTTTAAAGCTCAAGATTTTTTTCACATGTATATTATATTCCGAATACAATATGCCCATTTCATTCTCAGTATGACCTTTTTTTATGATTATTGCAGATAAAATAAATTTAACAATATAAAAGTTTATATTGTTAAATTTATTAACAATGTAAAAAATGGTTATATGCATCAGTATAATATGAGTTAAAGGAAGATATATAAAAAAATTCTAATTCTGATTTACAAATGAACCCCTAGAGCACATTAGCTAGCAAAAATAGAATGTTTTATATGAGATTGCGTGACACTAGACTTTCAAGTATATTTTCCACAGAAATATTCTTCCCTCGTCTCATGGGAATGACGGATGGTAGCTCATCGTGAAAGTGGCTTTATTCGATTAACTGCGTCTTGGTCAACATTTTTTATTATATTTTATATTTTTTAGTTATTTTCTCATATGTTTAATTATATAAGTTAGTCTTAATGTTTTTAAAGTATTTTATTTACTATTACATTGATTTTACTGAGAATTGTTAAGTATAAACAAAATGCACTTCATGCAAAATTATACTCTAAATTGCGTCTCAAATACGAAATACAAATATTATTTTTAATCATCTAACAAGCCATAAAACTTCAAGTATCTCTTTTCTAGTGAGCTTTATTTTAAACAGAAATAAAAACAGCATATTTTAATTTAAATATAAAATTCAACCGAAAAAAACAATACAGATACCTTAATTTTGTCTATTTTCCATTTCACTGTTTCGGACCGAATTAACTGCAATTAGCAAGACAACAATATTATTTCAGCAAACTTACAATTTCATTGTATTACATTTTGAACTTCAATATGGGAGAGGAGAAGGCGAGATATTGAATTTTTGATTGATTCAGAATGTTCTTCCTAAAAATTATATAATCATATGTCTTTAAAAATAATAGTGATAGTAATAGTAAACTTCTTCTTATACTTCTCTTATTTCTTGCATCAAATTTATATGTTATAAACATATTTTTGTTAATTTAATATTAATGTTTTCATTACAGTTTACTTATGAAGCCAATATAATAAGATAATAAAATCGTTATAAAGTGACATCTCTCTCAAAGTTGCAAATCATTTAGGGTTGCTTCTTTGAACAAGATTGATGATTTTTTTCTTCCTCGACAATGCTTTGTTATTGCGTATATTTTTTTTAATTGAAAAAAAAACACAAATTAAAAAAGCAGATAGAAAGCTTATTCTTAAAATAAATGTAACAAGGACCTATTGCATGTAAAAAAAAAACAAACAATATGCGAATAAAAATAACAATATGCGAATCTATTTCATGAAAATAATAGTACATTAAAATTTTTAAATGTAATTTTAGTGAATGTTTTCAATGCTTCTCATACATATATTAAATTTTTGTATCACTAGACAACAACAAATTGAAGTTACAAAACGAAACAGCCTTAATATTTACTTAAACAAAATTGTTTTTTGAAATTAAGGGGCTTTTTATGTTACGCTAAGTGATAAAAGGTCTGAAACAAGACTTTGAGCAACGGAAGCGGGCATCGTGATAAGCGAAATCAAAGAAGATCACATAACACAATTACTTACTTTGTATCTATTTGCTTTTTATTTCGATTTATAAAGCTTTTCAAGAAAATATAAAATGAATTATATTTTCTTTTGAATTCTAATAAATCAAATAAAAAAAACAGTCTTGTTTTAAGTCATATATTTAAGGACATTTAATAATTAATTGTTATAAATAATACAATTAATAATTAATTGTTAAAAATTTACATTATTCTGTTACACATTAAATATTTTTTTTTTACATAATAATTTAGAATTCGAAGATCCCTAGATTATATTAAAAAATAAAAAATGTTTATTAATTCGGATAACAAAAGATCCATAATGGTTAGTAAAAAAAAATAATTAAAACTTAATAACTAGTGTTAGTACTTAATGACTAAAAGTGTCCCCGTAATGTCACACAAGTGCTTGACTAGCAGACAGTCCCCACTATTGGCGATGACCGTCAAGACATTGTTGCGGCTGTCGCGCACTCGCCTTAAAAGTGAGCTTGCTTTTTTGCGGAGAATGGCCGGTAAACTGTCGACCCTTGCGTATGTGAACATACACAAGGCACTACAGTACCGCGGCAGCCTCAACAATGCCCTGAAGGCGTTGTTATATTGTACACGCAAGGCGTTATACGATCTCAGAGTATATTTGACCCACAGATTGCTCGTATAAAAGGAAGTGCAGTAAGCTTTAAAAAGCGTCATCTCAACTGGGATCGAACAACGAGAAAATCTACGAGCTAACATGTTCGCTCTGATAGACAATGCCCTGCATTCTCGCTCGATATCAACATCGTCTTTTAGGCTATCCGTGACCACATGACCCAGGTACCTGAATTGGTGTACTTTAACAAGATTGGCCCCGGTAAGTTGTATTGAAGGTATATTTTCCGGTGCTTTAGTGCCAGCCTTAAAACTAGGTATTAACTTTTCTTGTAATTGTACACCAATCCATGCTCCTCGGCATATGACTCACAAAAAGCCAGCATCCTCCTGATAGCTAAGACAGAGGGGGCCAGCAATACCATGTCATCAGAATAGCTGATATTGTTAAAACATACGCCACCAATATGGCATTCGACCCTCATGCTGCTGAGCCCCTGGGATTAGCACGTGCTACACTCGTGGCAATCATCGGCATGGACCTCTAGCTCTTGATCATAAAAATTTTTCACATTGAAGTCTATCAGATTTTAGTTTTTCACGGGAAAACCTCAACGACATCGAATATTTGAAATTTTTTTTAAACCACCACCATAGTGAAATACTACGAAATAAATACTACGAAAATAGTTTCGTAGCCCTCGTTTATATAACAATATGATCTTTTATGTAATATTATAATGTTTTAAATATTGTACTCGTATTTTGCAATTGTCCTTATTACATAAACAACAACAACAACATTGAATAACTGTTGTTGCTGTTGTTTATATATTAAGTCTGTATTTTATTATTTAATTGCATTGCATATTTAACTAAGTATCAATATGAGATGAATTCATTTACATAGAACTGAAACGCCCTTGAGAGTTTTTCAAGTTCGGTTACGGCTAACAAACTTTTTTTTTTTGTTCGTTGGAAATATCCGTTACGGATACCCCGTCGGCCAAGAAGGTGATGGCCGGGGGGCTATGTGGGACTACCCGGCAGCATAGAGGACGCTGCTATTTTTAAGGCTACCCACTAAAAAACAAACGGTTGCCCTCATCACCGTAGTGGGAAACCACGGGATCGCGTTAGCACTCACCGTGACGCCCCGGCGGTACCCCCATTTGAGGGTGCTCCGAGCAGCGGCTAACAAACTGAGTTAAATTCTAAAAGAAGGAACTGTGTTTGATTTTTAAAGATATGGTTAAGGTTATTAATTTAATCATTAATACTAACCTTAAAACATAGTACAGAAGCCCAATTCTAGTTATTACCAAATTTTTAAATATAGTAACATAATCCCATAGCTTTAATTTTAAGAATGTTGATAGGCGTTAAAACCAATTAAAACGAATTGTATATTAAAATTTGATTCTTAATTTTGTTATACCAAGGTGTTTATAAATTAAAAATATATTTTAAAAAATTACAATTAAAACATTATTAAATAATTCAACAACTGAACGTATAATCAATAAATTTTAATGTGATTTAAATTCATATTCATTTGTTAACAAAATTCAAATTAATTAAAAAAAATCTGCCAATGACTTATGAACTTATATTAATCTTTCTTTTAATAAGTCTTTTAACTAAATTACACCTACCTTACCTACGCCTCTCGTTTTAGAGATTGACATACAATATATTCTTTGCTGTATATTTTACTTTATTTGTCCTTATTAAAACGTTCAGGATCATCTAGGATACTTTTGGATCAAGACGAATCTCAGCTTTTTAAAGAGATAAATTCCTATCGAATACTTCATTAATAAAAAAAATATATGTATAAAGGTACCTTTTATACCTAACGGCCTTATTTTATTTAAAATATAACAAATATATCCAAAAAAATCCAAATAATAAACTCGATAATATTACCTAGAAAAGTATTGATAAAATTTATGCCATTATTATTCCAACCCTCATCATAGTATAAATTTGATAAAGTTTCCATGAATACACAAAAATCACCACTACATTTTAGACAAATTTACAATTCAAACTGCGAAGTTGAAAACAATTTACGTAACAGTAAAATGAAAGAAAAAAAACAGGTTCGTCTATAAAAATACTAAGAAATTTTGAACCAGATAACCATAAAGATACAAATAAAAACAACTGTATAAAATATTTTAAATATTATAAATATACGATGTCTCAATCCGACTGGCATCAAATTCCAATATATCAGATCTGTTTGCATAAAACCTGTACTTGAAATCTGAAACTATACTTTTTAGCTGTTGCTCAAAATGACAAAGACTATCACTAACCGTTTAAACTATAATTAATTAAGAAAAAGTAATGTTACGTATGTTATTTTTAATTGTAAATTTTTGAAATAAAGTATAAACTTTATTGCATAAATTTACAATTTTTTGTACCAAAAGGAGAGCTTAATGCTGAGTAAGCAAATATCTGTAAATACTTACTTGTGGATAGTAGTGAAATTAATTTCGTTTGTAGTAGATCAAAACGAAAAAAATAAATAAGAATCCGATTTAATTTTTTTTTTATATTTAGGGGGTATGAATTTTTTAATTTTTTTTTTTTGTTCTACTACAAACGAAATTAATTTCACTACTATCAACTACTTATCGATAGCTACCAAATAAAAATAAAAAACATTAACTTTTCCTAAGTCGGATGCCAAGTTCACATAGGTGTAATAGAAAAATAATTTTGCCGACATTCACTTATAATAGTTTTATGAAAATAAATATAAAAGTTTAATTTGATCTCTACCTAGCACCTATCATAAACAGTTTATGCAATTAAAGTTGTGACTTTTAAGGAGAGATGAAACTATATTTTATTTTGGGTATTTTGGGTATTTTAATTTCATCCCAAAGTTATTTTGGTTCCTAAATAAAGTTAAACTGTCCACTGAAAGCGAAGAAAAAACTTCAATGTTTGACACTAGCATCTATCTTTGGCAAAAGATGTGTTACTCAAAATTCAATAGGTATACTGTGTATTTAAGACATTATAAAGATGTTAAGGTTTATAATAAATTTTTTCTTTCATCCTTTTCCTTCTACTTTATTTGTATTTTGCATGTTTTTATGTAATTACTATACAAAGCTTTAGTATTTTTTTTTTAATTGCTATAATAAAAAAATATTATAGGTAAGGTGAAATTTAATAACATGTGTTGATATATTGTGGTAACATCGTTAACTTTCTTCTTTTTCCCAGTTAGCATTAGATTTTTTTTCTACAGAAAACTTACCACTGTCTATTATATATATTTCTAAACAAAAACATTTTGTATAAAACACATTATGAATACACACAAAAAAGAAAAAATTGTAAAGTCTTCATTGTACGTTTAACTTGAAACCTAACAGACATCACACGTTTACCTGAAAATAAAAACAATACACATTTTTTTGCATTAAAAAAATCGCGAAAGTATATAAACAGTAATGGAAAACAAGAGCGCACTTAAAACTATAGAAGTAAGTATATAATATAGACTGGAAAACTCCACTATCCTACCTCACAAGTTAATCGATATCGTAAATGAAATGAAGTCCAGCTTTTATGTCTATAGCTACTGCTTTCTGTTTATCTATGAATTTTATATTTCGTTACTATCGAAAATAATAATAAAGTAGACAAATTTGAAAATATAATCTTTATCAATAACATAAGATGATAAAGAATGTTATAAATAAGACATTTATTAATTTCTAAAGAGATATAATTACTGAGAATGTTATGTTACTTTTATCGGAATTTGTCCCAATTACTTTTTAATTACAAACACTTACGAAACACATAGCAGGTAAACACACAATGTTTATAACAGTTAATCCTTATGCAATTAGTAATATTAATAAAAATAGAATAAACGTCCTTTCTGATAGATATCTATCAGAAAGGACGTTTACTCTATTTTTAGGGATACACCTCATAACCAATTATTATAATTAAATAACTTTTAACAACTTTATACAACTAACACAAATCTTTTTAAGACTTTCGTTTTTAGCTTTTGACCAATGGTTTCGCTTAGAAGATTGGTAGATTGTGTTTTATTCATAACTAAAGTAAAATATTATTATTGTCTTATACTACAGGTGTACCATCGTTTCGTACTGTTCAGATATTGAAAAACGTCTATGTCAAATCATTAGTAATTCTAACTCCACCCGTGTTGTTGGGGGAACCATAAATATATATTCAGGTACTATTTCAATTAACCCACACTCCCTCAGAATTAATTGCTGACATTAATAATATCTTAATGAAAAAGAAAATTGACTATATTATGTTGCTTAATATAAAACCGTGACTTTTCCTGCACGCAATATACGGCCTCGGTACAATCAGATAATATTAACAAGATATTAAAAAAATATATTGTTCCTAGCCAAATTACAATATATTTCTTAAATTTGATTTCATTTTAAGTTATATAGTATTTTTAAAAATATTATCTAAAATAGTATTATAAAATAAATTAACGAACTTTAATAATTACATTGTGCATCCTCTATAGTGATATTGTTTCAGTTTTTAAAGTACATGTTAAATAAAAATAAAAGGATTCTATATACGAAAATCTTTAAATCTAACAAGCAGTTCAGTTCTTACTAGCTAAATTATGCCGTATATCAAAGGCTTTCTCATCGAATATTAAAAAGTTGGCCACACTTAATTTTGTATTTATGTATTTAATGTCAGCTTACAAAGACCATTTTAGTATCTTATACCAAACCTAAATGCTATAAGTACATACTAATTGAATTCTTTGAAAAAAATTAAGACGTTTTTCCCCCAATAGCAACGCTTTTGTTCTCCCATAAATAGAAAGACTTCTAGTTTTAATAACTGTTTAATGCACCGAGTTTGGGAATTAGTACATTAATTTAGCCTCTTTGTTTCGGGTCTATGCTTGTATTGAAATAGAGTTTGACACGAAGAATGCAATATAAAACCATAGTATGCAAGCGAAAGCTATATCAAATTCTTGTATCGTTTGTAACTTTATAACACACAAGATGTCTTGTTTCATCAAGAGACCAAATATCGACTTTTGTGCTTTGCATAAATTTGCATCACAACATGCTTTGTTCGCTTACTATGCTGAACATGATATCGCCCTGAAGACATTATCTCCCTGTAGACGGTTCGCCTTTCGTGACATGTATTGTTACACTTCCTTAAAAACATTTTGTTAATAATAAGTTTGAAATTATATAATATAATATAGTATAAGTATTATTTAAGCAGATAACAATATACACTTCATAAAAAATTATTTAATATTTATACATTTAATTTTATATGTTATATACAATTAAAGTATATAACATATAAAATTAAATTTATAAATATTATACCTAAAATACCTTAAATATTTTTTAAAGTGTAAAAAAAATAAAATTTATAATCAAGAACAATAATTGTATATACCCTTATAATAATTTTAACTCCGTTTATAATTTAATTTTAATATACTATTTATAGTATAATTAAATTATAATATATTAATCAGTGTTCTTGCAAAATTTATTTATATTTTTTTAGATCAATGAATTTTTATGATATCTTCTTTCAAAATAAATAAAAATAAAAAATTATTGTATAAAGATAATACAGTTGCACAGAAAAAAAACAGTATTTTATTTATCACTTTTTGCAAAAGGTATAACTATACCAGATTATTAATTAAGTAAAACTTTTTAAATTAAAAATGATTTTTAATTTATAAGTTATGTTAATAAAACCAACTACTTCTCGAAAAAAATTATAGTACGTTGATATTATAAGAAACAAATGTATAAAAAGAAACATCCAGATACATTTAAAACATAAAAAAAATGTGATCGTTCGATTTCTCTCCAACGTTTCCGGTGAAATATAAGCGTTCTAAAGACTAAAATCCCGTTTGAAATATCATTATCAGATATTTTCTTACAGCAGTAATATTTCGTGACGATGTTAAACAAGAAATTGAACATATGAATACAAATAAATATTGAACTACTTTAATACTGCTACTACTACTTTTAATAACTGGTAGAATATATTTTTATACTTTTGGAATAGTTTATTTTTCATATTTTATAGTCAATTTCATCTATTTTACATTATTGTCCTACGAGTATTAAGACAGTACATAGATGGAGTTCGCGTTGTAAATTCACCGGAAACAGTACGATCTTTAGACAAATAAGAATATACGAGTATCTCTCTATAACAACTGACGAATTATTGTAAGTACGACTAAAATTTCCAAATAAACTTATAAAGGTTTATATTATTGTTGATAAAAATAAAAAAGTAAATAGTATCCATTGTTTATTAAAACCAATTAAAACATTCATTTTAAACATTTATCGTGATCAAAAATCAGCACGTTTTAAATAAAGAATTAGATATAATTATTTACATAAAGTTGTATTACAAGTTATATAACCTAAATACTTTTGCCGACAGTCATACGACCTAATAAAAACTAAATAAGCTGTTTTATTACGTCGTTACTTAATTAGTCTATGACTTAAACAGACACAAAATATTATTCTGATATTAATACATAAGTAATAAGATGATTAAAGACTACACAAGTTGACAAAACTATTTTCATATATTAGACATTAGGCGTTCTTTAATATATATTAACTTAGTAGATTTCGTTCAACCAAAGTTTTTTTAAAGTAAAAGTGCAATACAAATAATTAAATTAAAATGAATATTAAATAATAATAATAATAATAATAATAATAATAATAATAACAATAATAATAATAATAATAATCGTTTGATTTGATATTTTATGAATCTTGCAATTGACCACTTATGAGCTTGGAATATTAAAAATACTGAAATTCATAATAAAGACCTATAATAATATAACTAAGGTGTTTCTTTTAGCCATAATGGTCTACATTAATTCTTTTGCATTTATCATATTTATGCTTGTATAAATTAACGAATCGTAATTCCTAAATATTACTTTTTTCTATTAAACAAAATCAACTTAATTAAAATAAGTTTTAAATAAATATGAATATTTGTTTGTGGCTTTATTAACAACAGACCATTATAGGTGAGAGGTTGTGTAAAGTGGAGCTTTTCATAATTTTTTTAACTCAAAATAAGATCTCGTGTTCACTATAGGATATTTAAAAGGAACTTTTCGTACACAGATAATTTAGCGTTTATAATAAAAAAAAAATATGTTAAATAAATAATTTATTTCAACACTTTGACAAATAAATATTATTTAAAAGCGAGATTAACGTCGAGAGACAGTCAAAAGCAATAAACTATAAGATTCAGTTATCAAATATAATAAAAAAATTTAAAGACATGTTTACTCCTTACAGCGTAAAGACCAAACATTTTTATTTCAATATACAAGACGCCAAATTTTTTTTTAATTGGTCACGGCAATAAAGTCGGCTCAACTATCTTATGATACTTACTCGCTAATTGCTCCTCCTTTACACAGTTGAAATCTACATTACATTTACTATTTACATTATATCTAGAAAAAATAACAATTGATTTTCGAAACTGAATAGAAAAAAACAAATAGAACATAACTATGAGCGGACTCGATATAGACTTGTATGCCATGGCATGTTACAATATAGACACAAACATTTCCTTTTCAAATTGTTCCACGTAATATCCGTTCCTATTTGAATAATAAATCCTTTGCAAAGTACTCAGTACCGTGTGACTCTAATATTTTTAAATTAAAAACTTATATGATACCGGTCAAACTCCATAACAAGACAAATTAGTTTAAGCTAGGTTCAACTAGTTCTTTCTATACGCGATAATTAAAAATTATTAATATAATCATTTTTGTAATGATAATTTATAATTTTTAGTGAATTTTTTTTTTACTTAATATTTTTTTTATAAATATGAAGTTATCATATTATATATTGTAACAATAAAGTGTAATTTCATATAAAAATATGACAACATTAGCACACAAGTCATATCACAATACCGTCTGAGCATGTAAACGTCAACATAATTTATATCCCCGTCATTTAACTCCAAAGCACAGCACATAACTATAAAACAATTAAAGCACAGCCATACATACTATAATAAGGGTAATGGTAACATTAATGAGCGGAGCGACGTGCAGAGCGGATCTCCCCAAGGCGGCGAGGGCGCTGGCTGCCGCTTCAACACATTGTCGGTATGCGATATGTTCTAAACACGTGATTGCGCAATAGTGTTGATGTGCACACGCGCCATCGCAATTGTCCGAGCCGTCGTGTTTAACGTTGTATGCGCGCAAAAATCTATGAAAACACAAATTTGTAAGACTTTATCCCAAAATATATTTTTCGACTTCGTTTATTAAATTCAAATTTAAATCATTATCTATTAATACGTACAATATATATTTTTTATCAATTTTATAAAATGTTCAACACTCGACAATATAAAAGAAGTAAGACAAGATTACTCTTCACATAAATAACAAAGAACAGCATGATCATTTTAGGTTTAATTATTATCTGCTGGAACCACTACATTTATTATAAATGTTCTTATTTATTATGCAAAATTTGTGTAATGTGCCAAAATAGATTTACAAGATTTTATTTTAAGAAATTACCAAATTATATAACGATTACATGAAAATAATACAAACTTGTTAAACATGGTCAGTTCATGTGTTGTGCCTATTCTCAGTTTGTCAGCTAAATGATGTAATGATTCCGCTGATACATCTCTAATCCCGTAGTACTGTGTCAGGTTGTATTCAGCGACCCAATCGGCTTCCATTTTTGTGCTTCCACTAGCTTCCGCTCGGTTTGCCACCGCCAAATCCAAATAAAATTGAGTATAATCTAACACCTGGCAAAACAATATTTAAAATAAAGCTTTCCCTCTATTTATTTAATCAATGAACATTTTATTCCATTTACTTTTTAATAAATGTTATTGTTTTTGTATCTATATACTATATATTACTTTCTGTATACCTATTGTCGATCAATAAAACATATTTCCTAAAACTAAATCCGTTGAATATGTTCAAATAGTGTCAGCTGTCAGTCGAATGAAATAACATCCTAATGAAACACAAACAAGAATATTTGATACAGTGCCGACCAATTTTTATAAGAGAGTAATATTTAATTTGAATTTGGTTGTAATTGTAATAGTATCTGGAAATAGTTTTGACATTATATTTAGTGTAGGCATTTTTAATGAATGCTAATAGAATAACAAAATATATATAATATATGATTTATTAAACAAATATGTTTTTCTTAAAAGTTAAAAACAGTTTTTACCATTAATTATTCACAGCACTCTCTTTTAGTAAATATTGAAATTTGAATCGCTTATTGCGGTCCAATTATTGTTAGTCGAAAAACCAAGTTAAATGAAATGTATAAAATAATTTTAATGATTATTATCTTAATTCCATTAATTTTGGATCAGGTCAACTATTTACTGATCTTATATAACTTTTGTCATCTTTGATAATAGTTTGGAGATTAATATATAAATAATATAAAAATATTTTAAGATAGCTACAAAAACACAAAAACAAATAATAATACTTTTAATGTAGTTGAGCCGAATTGAATTTATTTTACTGCAACTTGTATGGTCTGGCTTAAAGGGATAGCACCACTCTCTCATAGAAAATACGCGTGAAGTAGCTATTCTAATTTCACACGGTAAGTGATAGAGTTGGAATCCCTAGCATCCTTTTCTTTGATTTCCATAGTTTCATTTCATAAAATAATAAAAGCAATAAAATAGTCATAAAAAAGTCATTGAGGGAAATATTTTTTAGACATTTTACAATGACACGCCATATTACTATATAAAATATAAGATTATACTATTTTAGTTATGAATTTTGAATGAACATAAACAAACTGATTATGCGTCAAACTCGCGTTGATATAAATATTATAAAAAAATATAACGATATCAGGGTTTTTATCATCCAGTAGAAAAACAAGAAAGATATTATATATGTATTTGCAGACCAGTCTGCTGTCAAACGTCAATATACGGTACGATGTAACGCTGGTCAAAAAAACTTTCGCACACAAGAAAGTCATTCTTATTTTATTTGCGTTAATCGTATATTTGTTTGTTTAAACAATGTTTTAGCTTCAAAGTTTTTTTTCAAAAAATTATATATTCTAAACACAAATACAAAATATTAAATAAAACATTTAATTCTGGCAGAAGGTATTTTGAGTGAAGCACTTACACTCTAAAATACTTGACGTATTTTTAATAGAAATTTTATAAAATGAAGTATCTGTAGTCTAATTAAAATGTAACTCAATTAAGTCAAATGTTGACAAAACCATTTTAGTTAGTCTATAAAATTAGGTTTTAATTCTTTTGTATGTATTGTTTCTTCGCAGGACTTCTTTAATTATGTTTGCCACAGTTGAAACATTTTAAATGTTATTTTAATTACAAAACCTACAATTCTGAATTCATTCCACGAATTTATTCTACTGTTCTAAAGCATTCAGATATGATATATACATTATCAAACGTAAGTTTAAATTCGAAATAAAATATAAATATTTGCCTCAATAAAACATATATTTGTTTCCTTAAATAATAACATCTTTGTTCTTACCTTACCCGTATCCGAATCGAATTTATAAAGTCTAAGACCTGGGTTTGAAGATCCTGCAGGGTCATGACGCGGGCTCAAGGATGGCGCTAGAAACGCCCAGGAAACAGGCAACTCTATATAACATACAAAATTTTATACAAATCTATTAAAAGTATCTAACGGTATAATACATGTATAACACACCAATTTTAACATGGCAAATACTTTTGATTATTTGATTATAGTTAAATAAAATTTAAAATTATATGCATATTGTAATAGGCATAGGAATTATTCACAGAATAACATGTTTTTAAATGATCGCTTATCGTGAAAAAAATATATATCGATTTAAAATGTTTCAGTGAATTGGTAGCTTTTGTGAGCATGCAAGGCTTTGTTTCACGGCATCATTAAAGTGCTTTGAAAAAAGTTGTTCGTGTTTAAATACACACGCAATTATTAAATTCGTTTAAACATTTCACCGCAACTAGCGTGAAATAATAAAATAACATAATTGATGTATTTTATATATTTGATAATGACATACAATATGTACGTACCTTTTTCTTAATAAAAATAACTTCTACTTCAATTATTTGTGAGAAGGAGAACATATTTAAATGTAGCTATATTACAATAAAAATAAAAAAGTTTTACTTATCATACATAAATTAACATAATTATTTGCATTCGTAACATAAAAATGTGTAACTAATCAAGAAAATATAAAATGAAGCAAATTTTTAATTTCAGAAACAGTAACTGATCTCTGATATATTTATAAATATTTCTTTTAAGTAAAATACATTTCAAGAATTAACACATGTAATATTATATACCTTAAAAAAATATGATATAAAATGCTTCACGCATTACTATCAAAGATTTCGTTTCACAAATTAAATTGACTATCCTTTAAATCGTACAGTCATGAGCAAACATAAAATTAGTAATATTTTTAATATATAGCTAAGTATATATGTTTTTTCGTATTTAAACTCTTTGAGGTAGATTTTCTTCTATATATATAAAAAAAAACATGTGACCGCTAATGTTTAATTTACAACTAATCACACCATGTGAAGTAGGCCTTAGGAAATGTAGATGGAAAATACCTAAAGTCCGTAATCCGAGCGTGCCGCCACATCAGCCACAGGTATTTGGCATTTACTTTATGTACTAAATATATCACCAAGAGTTTCATTTAAAAAAAATATTTTGCTTACTTATTTATTTTAGGATTAATAGTGTGCTTTTATGTAAAAAATTTTAATTGTTTAACTAAAGGTAAGGGACTTACAAGAAACTACATTGATACTTTTTAAATTTCGTAAACTTAAAAAACTGGTATAATAGAAGTCAATTAAATAGTGCCAAATTAAACGGAAAATATATAGAATATAAAGAAAAAAAAAGGATAAAAAAGATTACTATTTAAAATGATTTATTTCCTCCTTACCTTTATCATAGATGACTCTAAAAGTATCCACATGAAGGTGTCCAAAGAACTGTCCTGCAATAATCCTTGCATAACGTCGCACAATGTTCAAAAACTTTGCGTTCGCGTCCACTGAGTACGCGTTGTACCGCGAGTCTGAGCCAGGGGCAGCATGACCCACAATGTATACCTGGGTTAATTTTTCGTATTATATAACAAACAAAAAGTAAATAATGATTACTTTCATAATATTGTTGAAAAAAATGATGATTAAAAAGTATTGACAACATTGAAAGTTGTCAATATTTTCGAATTCAAAATTAATGCTCAAAATTCTAAGGAATACAATGTAAACAAAAAAATTAAAGTATATAATACAATGATAAAAGTAAACGAAACATTCATTATTGCAGATTGACACGTAAGATTCCAATTTCCGAATATAGCCTCAGGGGAATGAACAATGGGGGAGATGAAGAAATCAGAAAATACAATCATATATACCAGGAAGTGACACTCTTGCTTATTAATTTTGTGACAAATATATTATTTATTTTTCCACGAATTTCCTTTAACAATACCATTATATATTATTATTTTACAATTCTATGAGAAATATTGCAAACAGAATCTCCTAACTTTTTCATAGAATAATATGTACATTGTTTATTATTTATATGCCAAAGTTGTGAGATTCGTGTAAAATAAAGTATTTTCATTATCATAAATATAATTTATATGGTACTTATTTTCATCTGTAAATTAATTCCTACACTAAGCTCTAGACAAATACAGAACAGAAAACAATTTCTGTTGGAAGCAGGATAATTGAGCAGAATAAAATATTGCAATTTCATCACAAACCGAATCCTCGAATCCAGATATAACGATATCTGTGATTGTTCTTCAAAATAAATTCGGTGATAACAAAGACAAACAATAAGTCTTATATAATGCTTTCGATTTACTTCAACAAACAATACCTTTTTTGAATACAACCTTCAAGTGTTTTTCTTTAGAAATTGCCTCTAAATCTTTGGCTTTTCAAGGCAACAAAATCAAGCCGCCCTTTTGTAGACCCCTTTACACGATTATTGTAAAAAAATCGTCGTTAACATCATCATTTTTTTATTATTTATAATAAAGAATTATAAAGATTTATAAAGTACATATTTTAATAAAGACAATAAACATTTTATATTTAGAAACTAGGAGTAAGAATAATTAAAATTCTATAACAGTCTGTTATAAAATGCGTAAACACTTTTGCAATTTATTTAGATCAATCTTGTCGTCATATTTACTGTATAAATAAGCTCTCAATCTTTCCCGCGCCTCGGTGAGCACGTAATGCTTGAAGTTTATAACCGCAGGACGTTCATCACATATAGATGATAACAACAAACTAAAAAGCAATAGATATGCTTATATTGTATTTAAATTTTATAGATGTTTGAAGATCGACAAAAAACTATCTCTTACTAAAATATAATAAAAAAATGAAGCTATATTAAAGAAGTTGACCGCTTCATGCCGTTTTTAATGATATTTAAACATTATAAAAACAGCAAGCCCAAAACAATACCAATAATTATTAAACCAATCAGCTATTTTATGACAATACAAACCAGTGATATATCACCACCCCATACTAATGATTCATAATTATAAATGCGAAAACTGTCTTGGATATAACGTACGGGGGCTCAAGTGCCCTCACAATTCCTAAACAACCAAGTATACAGTTCATGTTTTATTTAATTTAATAGTAAACATTAATGTATTAAACATTAGGGTAAAACATTGAAATATTAGTTTATTTTATGTATATTGTTATATTTTTATGTTATTCTATCCTAAATAATTAATTCGAATATAAATTTAAGGAATAATGAAATGTTAGATTTCTGAAATCACATATCATGGTATATTAAACTTAGCTATCTTAATTTTACAAACGTAAAATATATTTAGTAAAATGACTTAGAATCGCCTGTTGTATGTACATTTAGAATCATAACTAGCCGGAACCTCGGCGGGAAGTCCGGTCTATGAACTTTAATAAATCAACAGATTAGAAACTCGTTAATGTTATCGCTATAGCAGTGCCGAATTATTTACATTTTATGTATAAATATACGGTTAAATTAACTCATACAAGTTTTTGACGTAAACTAATAATCACTGATATCAATTCAAAGTTAAAAATAATGAAAATAAATAAATAAAAAATAAGTAAGAAAGTTGCATTGTCTTCGATAGCCGTGTAAAAAAAATATATATCAGTAATGGTTGTCTCGTGAGGTACGATCTATCCCTAGATCGTACTTCAAAATGATACATAGCAATACAAATAACTGGTTCGTCTCGCTATCCGAGGTAACAAATGAGCAACTCAAAAACGTTTCATTAAAAGCAAACAAAGAACCGAACGAGCACTCTTAATTGCTTTGAACCCATACAATACATCATGAATAATGGGATAATGATCGCGGTATGGCCTAGTAACAGAGGATATGAAATGTTTTTCGGTTAAAATGTTCTAAACATAACAAATATAATTGATCTATAATTTTGCTTAATAAAATTCCTTGAAATAATTGCAAATATCGACAAATACAAAAGATTATACAACAAATCGTCCTGATCGATCACTAAAAAGGGAACTATTCATTGTATTGATAGTATATTAGATATTCATAATTATACATTTAATCATACCTTCACTTTTACGCTACTCAAGGAACATAACATAGGTTCAGCAAATAATATTAAATGTTTTAAATCTCGATTGGGGCTTAAAAAACATTAAGTACCTAATTATATTATGTATGATAACTGTTATATTTTCTTCTATGTATTCAATAATTGGACAATAGTCCTGGTTGGTAATATTTTTTTTAGTTTATGAAATTGCAATCCGAAACGGAAAAATTACTAAAGATAAAACTTTACGAATAACTAATGAAATTGAATTTAAGATTACTAGTCATCGAAATACGATATCTATATCAGGATCAAATTATTAACGAAAAATATAAAATTGTACTAGTTATGAAAAGTATATTTTCGAACTAATGCAGAAGTATTTTTTATTTTTTGGAATTAACTTTTTCATATATAAGGTATATGGAGCTATATGCGTACATTAATACGGTAGCTCAATTGGTAGAGTGACGGGACGGTTTTTGAAAGGTGGTGGGTTCGAACCCTGCTCATATCGATAAATTTTTTTAAATATATATTTTTTTAAATTATATATTTTTTTAACTTTATCAGCAATTTATTTCATGCGTTTTAATTTATAGATATATTCTTTAATTTTCATATATGAATATGAACTAACGTTTACCAAATATACTTGTTCTCACCATCTCATAATTTGCCGTCGCCTTATCAAGTACAGCTTCTAGCCATTCCCATTGCCGCCTCCCCTGAAGACTGTTCGCTTGAGTGTGGCTAAAAAGGTTTGTGTTCAATGCTATAATACGTAGTTTGCTGTGCGACTGCTCTATTGTGTAATACCCATCTGTGGATGAAAGATCTATTTAAATAAAATGTATTATTAAAACGTTTTTACCACTTTTATTTAATAATATGCTTTATACTTATTAAAAATACGGTCAATGACAAAAATAGAAAATAGGCTACCATTTTATAATCGTCGCTAATTAATAAGCTTGTTAATGAAAAAATATTAAAGGAAGCTTAATTGGTTATCTCTTATTTTATTTAAAACTTTATTGCAATCCTACAAACTAGGGTTCAAAGAGCGAACTTAATGCCTATTGGCATTTTTTGGCATTTTCCACAAGTCAACCCTTGATGACTGAAAGCTGATACCAAACCGGAATTGATTTTAGTTTAAACTGATGATTGATTTGTAATATTTTTTTTAGGATTTCTTAGTGTTAGATGTCACACAGCTTGTGTGAAACAGTTAAAGCATTTTAATTAATACCGTTTTAATTAACGGCAAACAAATTTCCAAGTAAATATGACGAAAATTAAGAGTGAAAATACTTGAATATGTTAAACTGGCTTGAGTACTTTTTGTAAGAAGATGATCTTTTCGAAATTTATCCATACATGCAACATTCATTAGGATTTTCATATATTTGCATATTTCATCATTACATGTTTTGGTAATGTTACGTTGGTAGCTTATGACTATTAAGTAAAATATCGTTAAAAGTATTTAAATTTTAAATAAAAATATTTCTAAGCTTTACCCCTAAATACTTACACAGTTTTAACGTCTGCAATGCCTCCATCGGTAGCCAATGGCTCCATAAATTCGTGAGACTCTCAGAAGGTGCAGGGTCGGTATGACCAAGTACAGGAAACACAAAATGCGAACTAAATGTCATCCTCAGAAGTTCTGTTATATTTCTTATTGCCTGGTACCTATTGTCTTCGTTTTCAGAGTATTGTACTGCTACGATATCCCTACAGAGAAATTGTAATTATGAACAGTGAAATTACAATAAATTATACTTTCCATTGTGATTGCGAATGGAGGATTTTTCATTATATGTTATCTTTTCTTTGTCAATTAATGCTGTAAAGTGATCAACATAAATCATGATAAATTAATTATGTTTCTTTATTGTAGTCAATTTCTAGTTTTGTGATATAGTTTAATTAAAATTAAGGTTGCTTTTTCAGGGATTTGCCATAATTTTAGATTTAAAAAAAAAATGCAATACTGAAGAAGTTATATCAATCCACTGAAATATATAGTATACAAATATCATGTATCAATATTTTGCATTATTTAATTATTAATGTAATGTAATACTTTACCCAGTCCATAAAACGAATTCAACATTTTCTGAATGCCGTGTCCGCATGTATCTTAACGCTGATTTGATTAGTTCCAGCGAACTATCGCAGGAATAGTCACCGAGTCTACCGAGAGCTCTGTGATGTCCAGAACTTCCACGCTCATCTGCTCTTCGACAATCTAAACACATAAACATAATTGTAAATACATTAAAAATTATGACGAATGAAAACAATAATTCGTTAGGCGTGAAGCGACATGCCGTCATTTGTTAAATGCTAAATTATATAAGTTAGACAAGCTAAAGTTAAGAAAAGTTAAAGTTACGCAATACAAATTTCTTCCATAAATAAAATTACCTTTTTAACCTTAATTAACTCTCATTAAGACTCAAAGCGTCTTTTTACTAACATAAAGAAGAATACGCCGAGGAAAACATTTAATTATCTTGCTTTCTAATGGAATTTGTTGCTATTATTTTTAGGAGAAGATCCAAACATATAAAAATATCGCTATTTGACCCATTTACGCTCCCCTTTTTTTTAAACTTTTTGTTGTATATTTCTTTTAGTTTATATATATTAACAAAAAACTTATATATGTTTGCCAAATGATAAGTCAAAATTGCCATTAAATATAAATATATTTTTGTATAAACTTTATACCTACGTCTTCTAGTGTCCCCTTGTGCTGTATATAAAGGATCATAATGGAAGTCTGTTATGTGCCAAAAGTATCCTGAAACAACAGAAAAATACAAATTGTAAAATGTTATATGTATAAACAACATTACTCAAAACTAAATACAATATGCGGAATCATAAACTTTTTATTAGTTTAAACATTTACGTTTCAGAATGTTAATTATATTTAAAAAAAAACTCATAATTTACATTTTTATTTAAAAGAAAAGAAGAAAGAAATTGTTATTTTATATAAATAGAACAAACATCATAAATCACGCTCTAAAAAAGCTTTGCCAAGAAAGAATACTAGAGATTTTTTAAATGTTAAATAAATATAGCGCACGACCCCAATGCGAGTGGATACACAATTCTAAAAATGGAGCTTGTAAAACACTTAACATAGTAGGTCGGACTCAGTCCCCACTTAGCATTCGGCGTCTTGACATAGAATTAGTGAGTACATTACACTACAATGCAAAATAGGAACTTGTATGTATCGCTTAAAGTAATTAAGGATAAGGTCTAAGTAATTGAGTTCCAGGCGTAAGTTAGTCAATAGGAATATTATCTGATGACTACCTACTACTACTATATTAAAAGCCACATATAAATTTCACAGATTTTTTTAAAGTGTAGGTAATAACCCACACATCACATTACTTTAGAGGCCTGTATACATATACCTTAATACGTCACTACGTCAGCAGCAGACGTAGACCGACTAAAATACATCACTAGTATTGGCGATATCCATACCTAAACACCAAAAACGTTTGGAAGATACAAAATGGCTTGCCGTGTGGATTATAACCTACACTTATTGGCTACTCTTATACGACTTACTGTCAAAAAGATCTTCTCAGCCAAAAGTGTTACGAAAATTAAGAAAATTTAAAGCCTTTCCAAGTGTAAAGTGGTATAAACAGTTTTTCATCTCATGTATTCGAACATAGACTTCGAACATGGAGTTCAAAATGCTCCGGCTATGTAGTGTTATATTAAGAAAATTTTATCGCAGACAGCTCTACAAGGTCAGGCAGATAAAGTTCAAAATATTTATTTGCTCTGAGTGAAGCTGTGCTGTATACACAACTAGTTAGAAGTTAATATTTGTCATTACGATTGTTACACTTAATATAATAAGAGGAACAATGTTTCTAAATGTACCTTTAGATACTTATGGTTTTACATAACGTGGTTGGCCTAAGTCTTTTTTTTAATTGTGCCAATATCTCCTGGTTTAATTCTAAATATTTTTCCTCTCTTTCCTCTCTTTTCTGTGTATTGTTGATTATATTTAATTGTTTTATCAGTTATATGTTAATATAAAGGTTGGGTTTTTTTATATGTTTTAATTTGTTGTGTAATTTATGAAATAATTGTATGTCATGAGTCTTGGTATGTCATGTCATTAATATTTGGTTTGTCATGTATACTTTCGTAGTTTATGATTACTATTAGCTATAATTATCCTATTGTACTCACGTTATTCTTATAAGAATTTGCCTGATTAGTTTCGAAACCCTTTGGGGTCCTTATTCATGAGCTCTTTATTCATTCCGCCGTGCTCAGAGAGTGGACCTAGTAGGGCAAATTCCAATAATAATAACATGAGTTCAGCTGGATAATTATATTTAATTGTCATTTATAGTTTGGTCCTTATTAGCAACAAGAAAATCATTAGGGTCAAAGTGTTCGGTCTCAAATTCAGGATCTATCTGCTGAACGATATCGTTCAAGCTAAAACCTTGAGCTTTGGTTGGTTGAGCAGCTCAAATGTTCAAATCCGTGCTATTCATAGGTTATTCAGGACGGTAACCTAAGGGTTTTAAAATTGAAATTGTAAATTGAGGTGATTTTAGGTGACTTAGGTCGATATCCGAATTCATTTTTATTTAAATTGGTAACTTAATTTGTTTGCTTATCAAAATACCACTGAACATTAAAAAGTTTGCGTTTTGTATTGGACTACGTTTATATGAAGGTTGTTATTAGATTTAGGTTTTGATTGGAACGAGAGAAAAATCGTTTTAACAGATTTAATGGAAGGTCTCATATTCATGTCTAGGTACGGATGTAGCAGATCCATTCATGTTACGATGTTTCGTCTAATCTAATCTAATGTCTAGAATTATACTGGTGCATAAATTAACTGCCTCTAGTACAACACTTATAACATTTCTAGCAAAGGAAATGCTTTTAAACGTATTTTTCTCAAACAATCTTATGGTTAATTAATTATTTTTTAATAAAAAGGAGGGCAAACGAGCGTGCGGGTAACAGGTAAAATGTGATCACCGCTACATACGAACTCTACAACATCCGAAGACTCACAAAAGCGTTGCCGGCTTTAGAAATAGGAGTACACAACTTTTATAAGGGATTTTTTTTGTCATTTACTTGTGTTTGTCTTATGCACTCTAGTGATTCAGTGTTGATGTCTTCTCTTACACGATACATGGTTTCCTATTGAATACCTTTCTCACTTTGCAGGATTTCCCCTTCTCTGTTTCCTTCAACAATGTGTTAGTCTCTTTCATCAAGCCTTAAATTCTGTCTATTTTCCCGATAACATCATTTTTGATTTTTGATTTTGATTTTTGATTTCCGAGCTAAGGTTACTCAGATGTAATTGATGTTACTCAGATGTAACAGATGTAATTGAGTTACTCAGATATAATTCGGTGCGCTGTAGACAGGCTGTAGCTTGTGCCGTTATGCGTTTATTACTTTTTCTGGGGGGCTGGACTTATTTTTAGTTAAGTCACTGTTTAATGAAAGCGTATTCTATCATTCTTTTTTTGAAGTTTCTGGCTATTCCAGAGTAAGATGTTGTGGCCGTATCGGTTCCTGCGGCCTCCCAATCATCGAAACTCTTTGGGACTTCTGAAGATATGGTTACTGTTCTAAGGAGTATTTTTTGCCCGTCATCGTTTTTATTGAACTTGGTGTGCGATACATACCGCTATTGGGGTAAGTCAATTAATGTCAAAGTTGTGTAAATTTTGCACCCTTGATAATTTTTTTTTAATAATTTATATATAATATTTGTTCTGTTTCAGGTTTTACCTATGCCGTCCTGCTTTTTAGACTTGTTCTAGATAAGTCAAGATATTTTAATAAAAGAAGTAAAAAACAAACTATGTATAGTGTATAGTATAACTTTTTGGATAAACTTCCGTGACTACCAAATGAAGAACATTAATCACCAAGGTGTCTAGAATTACGTGAGGCAATGAATAATTTTAGCCTAAATTTTTGTTTTCCTATCCTTCGTTTTTGTTAAAAGAGGATGGGAGGGCGCGAGAATTCAGTACTTTTGTACTAAATTACTAAGATAGTATTCGTCCTAAAATAACAGGCAAGTATCGAAAGGCACGTCTTCTCCAGCTCCAAACAGAGAATAAAAATTTGGAAGACTGGAATTTTGTACGTGAGGAAAATTAAAATTTAACTAAAAAATCCCGTAACTCTCGATTGGATTAGCCGATCGGTGTGTCCGATAATTCAAACGAAGCTATTATATTAAGCTAAGCTTCATACTAACAAGTAATTAAATTTATACCAATATACAAAATTTAAACATTTTATTCTTATTTTGCATTTTAAACAATAAAACTTAGTGTAATGTAAATTAATAAAATACTTTATATATTTTTTCTTATTTAAGTCAGTTTACTTTTATAATATAGTAATTAACTTTATTTTAAAATGCATAAAACTAACGTCAAGGAAACTCTTAGAATCTTTAAAATTAAAAAAAAAAATGATTTTATGAATACGAAAATAATAAATCGGAATATCTTTAGGGTCTACTCACTGATTTGGTGATCATCACCTTAGTGAGTCTGAAGGCCGCAGTATTTTCTGGTAGAGCCAGAAACCCGCACACAATAAGCCTTATTTATAATTTGGTACGGATTCCGTTAAAAACGCTAGAAAACGTTCGTCTCAGTTAATTATTAGAACCCGGAATAATGACCCAGTCGATTTCCTTACACGGTCAAGGGCTCTTTAAAAAAATTGTTTTAATTATAAATGATATTTAATTAACAAGTATTCACTTAAGCTGTCTGAAACAGGTGGATCTTAATATTAATTTAGTATATTAATACAACTGAATTAGATCAACCTAAGAAGATATCGCTATTGTCCTTATTCTTTTAATATTTGCTGTCGAACAATGCTACGAGGATGCTTACTCAGTGGTTCGGGATGACGTAACTGGATTTTAAAATGTTTTCGTTTGGAATTAGTTATCAGTAATTAAATTGAGAATAAAAAATATATATTTAACAAAGAGGAACTAGACTTAAATGATTTATTGATCAATCTTTAATAAAAAAAGGCATTTTTTATTTTGTAAAATATTGAATTAGTTTGTCAATAGAAGACATTTATTTTTTAATATTGGTTATGATTGAAAAGCGCAATTAAAATGACCTAAGATCAGAATGTTTTACCACTAAAAACTAATTTCAAAACTTTATATATTAAGCACATAGCAACACACAAGTTATCATGCCAAAATTTAAGAATACTCTAAAATTCAGATTTATATAATGGAGGTCAGGTGAAAATTTTAGAGTAAAAATATCTCAATTGAATAACACACACAGGTCTCTCACACGCGACCTGAATGAAGATATATTAAAATTACCCGTGACGGGGAGATTTACCGTATTTATGAGCAGTAAAAGGAAACTGTTCCGAGGAAATATATTATTATTATGTTATATAAATATAGCAAATGATCATTTATTAAGTCATATTATAGAAATCAAAATAAAAATAAATTACAAATGCAAAAAATATATTTAATTAATATGAAATAATAAATGTGTCTGTTTCCTTATAATGATCTTGTTATTAAAAAACGATAGTATGGATTAAATTCTGAACTTAAAATTGTCAGGACACCAAAAGCACACAAGCCTCAAGAGAATAATATAAATATGGAAAATAGGAGACTATAATCTGCCTACTTACTGATTAGCAGTTAATTCTCATACCGGTTCCCAAAACTTTATTAGTGCATTGCAGACTTCATTTAGCTACATTAACCACAAGGTTGAACCAGTGAATTGTGAAGCCAATTTACAGGGTGGAGAAATAAAATAGCTGAAGTTACAAGGCATCGCAAAACTAAAGCTACAACTTCACTAACTTTGAAAGTTTCAGCAATTTAAAAGCGTTATACCCCTCAATGAAATCCATTAAAGAATTACTTATTATAATTTCCGTATTTATATATTTCTATACATTTCAATATGTAAAATTTCATCTCATATTATTAAAATTTAAATATATACTATCTATGTATTAAGCCTACTTCATAAAATTTGGTATAGACAGGATTGTTCAGTTGTATTGTCTTATTGAGGTGTTTTAAAGTTACAGTCATAAGTCCTTATAGTGTTGTATATATTAAAAATATAAGTATTTTTTTCAAAATTCATTCCATGTCTTGGCTGTTCAAGGCAGAAAATTCTTTGAACAGAGGCAGTCTATGTACTATCTCCACTCATACAAAGTAGACAAATCCGCGAAAAATTTAAAATAGTAACCCATTCCAGTAGATTGGTCCTTCTTTCGAAGTCAATGAATAATTCAAATACTGCATCTAGTTGGTGTGCTCTAAGCTATTCAGAACTTCCTCGCTATTTTCAAGTTTCTATTGAACTAACTTGTCAACATTTGTATAGTTTCAGATTTATTATCCGCTTGATATTTGCCATTGTGATATTTTCATGTAAATAGCTAAAAACGAATGGAGAATAAAATGCCCGTTGACGATACTATTCATCAATTATACGATCATTTTAATTCTTAACTATATACGCTGAAAGTAATATAGTAAATATGTTTTCTGTTAAGTTTAAATAAGAGATATTTAGTTAAAAAAAAATTAAATAAGCTATACTAGGTCCACGCTTAGCCTCGCGACGCAGTCGAGCGTATCAATGTCTAGAGTTAAATATTGATATTTATTTATGGGACACATTTTATCAATTATCTCAAAAACTACAATTACGATTCGGCTGATTATCAATCCAGAACGAGTTTTGCTCATTATGTGTGTAAAATTTCTTGCGTGTAGCTCGGAAATTGAAGGAGGAGTAGCGTAACAAAGAGTTTCAAATATGGGTAGTAGAAGATTCGCTTGGCTCAGCTCAATCAACCGTCCTGCGATAAGGCTCGATGAGATTGTAAATTTCATTGATGTGATTTGATAAAAATGATGATCATCTTTGTATATAAGAATTCTTGAACCATAATTACTATTCTATAAAAATTTCCGTCTGTTTTCACGTAAATTTTGTAATCAATTTATGTCGACAGCGATCTGCACTAGACCTCCAAAGACAATACTACCTCCTCCCCGCCTCCCATATCATTGTCGCGGCGCACCCATGATACACTTCACCCCGCGATTCCGTCTTATTCAGAGCTCATGAGTAAGAAATAATAGGTTCGAAACTAGTCGGCCAAATACAGTTCTCAAAACTCGAAATAAAATTAGTGGGTGTGACTTCTCATTGCAACAATTACTGCTAATAACTTTGAATATTTTTGCCGTGTATTGAAATTTCTCTAAAACACTTTTCATATAACTTTTTTAATTCTATAAAAAAAAAATTTACAAAAAATAAAATATTTAAATATAAAATAATTTAATAAATTAAGTTTTTTTTCTTAGTCAATTGATTAGAAATTGTCATTGTTAAGGTAAATGTTATGTCTCATGCTATCTTGAATAAAAGTACCTGAAATTAATATAGTACTATTTGGAAGCGTCGCGGATTATAATGGAATTATTGGATTCCGTGATTAATGTGGCAAAAAATGATACAAAACTTTCTATTTTAAAAACACCTGTATTTATTTCTACATCCCTAATTAATATTTTAATATTTTTATCACTTAAAAAAATGGAAATTATTATAATACAAAAGAAACTCAAATTGCATTTGAATAATATTAAAAAATAAACACGTCATTAAGTCTACAATTTATCCCTCTAATGAGAAGCCAGCAGGAAGTCATTGGCAGCGTCAGTCAGGCTTCATCGCACAAATACGAAGGGATGTATTCATCAATCAAGTGGTTATTATGTGGTTGTACGTCTGTGTGCGCGGCCTCTATCCACGTAGGTCGATCACGCTACTGTGGCGTGATACCAATATACGTGATCCAAAACGACTTACTCGAACATAGTTTTATTTAACATCTTGATTAGGTTTTGCATGAAGTATATATGGCCTAAAGAACCGTTGAGTGTTATTCTGATAATAAAAGAGTTTCATCGTACTAATATAATATTGAAATCAATTTATTCGAATCTTATATTATAAAATAAAATGAAAATCTTATAAAATAACATTCTTAAGGGTCGTTCATAAGAATATATATAGTTATTAACTGATTAGATCTTCTTATCGTACTAAACCATAAATATAATTTTAATTTGGTTCATTTGACTTTTTGTGGTATGGTATAGGTAATCAAAAGATTTTAAAGTAAGTATATTAAATTTATCGATGTTAATTAAAAATAAGGACGTAAAAAGTTTACAAAAGCAAACCTTAACCTCTTTGCAATCATAAAAACTCTTCCAATAAAATTCTTATATTTGCCTTTCTTCAATACAATGGTATCGGGCATATTCAATTTGAATCTGCCAGAAAAAAAATTAAAAATACATTGCTGTTATTTCATTTGCTATACCTTAACACGAGCTCAGAATCTATTAAAACAGATTGGAAATTCTTTTACGTCCAAAATTCGTATATCTCTCAAATCCTGAATACTGTACGTTATTTGCGATATTTTTTCTTAAGTTTAAAAATTGTTAGCATGCTTTTTTAAGATTATGGTATTGTATATGATTAGAATTATAATATCAAATAAGAACATAACATATAAGAACCTGGCTTCAAATTAATTAAAAACTATACACTAAGATCGATGAATATGAGATACCAATAGTAATTTCCACGGGGTTTATTCCTAATGTCACATAATTAGTCGACTTGATTCATGGTTACTTGAATTGATTTACCTTTACCAACAAAATAGCTCACCACAAGTAATCTGTATAACCGTCTACAAATCAACTATATTAAAGTAGTGTGTGTAGTGTGTTATTAAATGACAATAGATATAATTATAAAAAATAAATAACAAGTTTAGGGAATTGTTTAGAGATCAATCAGGACTGGAGTATCGTTAATCAGGTTCTTATTTATTTATTTATTTTTTTTTATGTAAAAGGAGGGCAAACGAGCATGCGGGTCACTGATAAAATGTGATCACCGCCGCCCATGAACTCTTGCAACATCCGAAGACTCACAAGAGCGTTGCCGGCCTTGGAGATAGGAATGAACGCCTTTTTTGAAGGTACCCATGTCGTATCGATCTGGAAACACCGCCGAAGGAAGCTCATTCCACATCTTTGTGACACGTAGAAGAAAGGTACTTGCAAACCGCACAGTAGAAGAACGCCATGCATCCAGGTGGTAAGGATGGTAATGAAGGCGGTGACGTGCTGTGCGGTGATGAAATTCGGCGGCAGGCATCAGATTAAATAGCTCTTCGGAACACTCCCCGTTGTAAATGCGATAGAAGACGCACAAGGAAGCCACGTCTCTACGCAGTGCCAAAGAGTCCAGCCGTTCACAGAGCACCGGGTCCCCGACAATCCGTTCGGCTCTCCGTTGTACGCGGTCAAAAGGTAGAAGCTGATATTGGGGTGATCCGGACCAGAGATGAGAACAGTACTCCATATGTGGCCGGACCTGCGCCTTATAGAGCGCAAGTCTTTGGCCAGCATTGAAATACTGCCTCGCTCTATTGATCACACCCAATTTCATCGAGGCCAACTTGGCCTTGTTCTCCAAATGACCACGAAACCGACAGTCGCTCGAAATGTCGAGTCCCAGTATTCTGATACTTGGCGAGGCGGTGAGGGGTGTGCTCTCGAAGAGTGGCGATACGACAAATGGGGTTTTCTTGGTGGTAAACGCGCAAACCTGTGTCTTAACAAAGACATCGCATTATAATTAAGACTAGGAGCGCGAACCAGACCTCAAATTTGATTCAAATATTGAGTAAAGCGAGGTGCAAACAACACCGAAGTTGCATTTACAAAACCTCGACGCATTCTGTCCTCAACTATTTTTCAAGATAAAACAAAAAACAAATCTTTAAAAAAATTCTAAAAAATTCTAAAAGCTATAAATTAAAAAAAAATCGGCACCAGCTTGTTATTGTAAATCAAAATTTTCATTCGAAAAATTTTTCTCATTGCAGTCTATGGGATTTTTATTTTTATCTACCATTCCTCAAGGACATGGGATTTTAGATTTTTTTATGCCCTTATGCAAATTTTAAGCCCATTGATCGCGCCGTTTTTGTGCCAACCTCGGACAAAATTGTAAAAAATCTCCAGTAGAGCCCTCCGCTCGCTTCGCTCAATAAAAATTCGATGTGGTTATTAGTATACTAGTATTAATTTATAAAAATTATTGTGTATATTATCTTCTCAGGTCAGCACTTTATTCGAGATAAAAGACATCGTTTTATGACCTTTTCTGGATCCCTGACAATACACACGACCTCTGATCTGATCTGAGTCTCACGATGATTGAATGTGTAATTTAGGCTAAAATCATAACAATTAGACAAAAAACTGCCTCGAGTTAGGATAGCATTGCGTTTAGAACTACGCATTTCATCATTGCATCTACGTATCAACATACGCCATATAATATTAATTTAAAAACTTTAAAAAAGACGTGTTTATAAAAAAATTCATAACTTGAAGTTCTGCAGTCAAACTTATATTTTCAACACTCATATTGAAACTAAATCTCGTATATTTAATGAGTCCAAATTCGATGGTCTGTAGTCATAAACTATTATTTATCAGTTGAGTTTATAGTTAGATAAAAATAGTTGAAGCTCCTAATATTACCCTATTATCGGTACATGTTATGATGATATTTTAAAATTCATTTATTATTCATGGGTATGTAAGGAAAATAGGTTGATTAATTCAGATGTACATTGTGCACTACGAGTAGATTTAGATTCTATGTAGTTTGAATTGTGTATTTTTATTTTATTTTATAATTTATGAATATAAAATAAAAAAGTATAAAATGTAACCGTACAAATTCTTTTATCTTTCAGTGAAATTAACATTAAAAACAGTTAAGGCGTCTTAAGGATTACGCCAAATAGACAGAACGGCAAAAATAAACTTAAAAAATATTGTTTATATTTGGTTATCTTAAAATTAACAAAATCGCCTAAAATATTTATTTGAAATCTAAATATAACATTATGTATTAACAGAAATGTGTTAAAAAAATAAATCCATAAATCAAATATAACTTATAAGATATAAGATAGCAAAAACCATTATTTTAATAATGCAAAATATGCAAATGAAAAAATAAATAAATAAATTGTATTTGAGGTATCTATAATGAAATCACCCTTAAATTATCAAAAACTATTTTGACATTTATAATTTCACTTGCAATGCGTATTTTGATTTGGTTTATTTATGATATGAGAATCCCATGTACATGGCAACGCCATTAGGCACCACTCGAGACGAGTAAGGGCGTATATGGCAATAGCTACACCGTATGTTTGATTTTAAGCATTTCCACTTTAAAAAAGGCATATATGTGTTCTTACACATGTATGCTTTTGCATATGTGTGTAATATAAGAGCAATAACATGTTTGCTTAATTTATTTATTAAGAAATAAGCAAATGTTTATTATAAAAAAATAAAATATAATGATATTATCAACATCCATAAGTATTACAAGATCTTAATGAGATATAACAATAATATTGTTTGAGATTCGAAGAGAAAATATTTTACACGTATTAATTTTGTTTTTTAGGGTTTAAAGTATAGAGGACATTGTTTAGTAGCTTTGGTGCCACCTGAAAACTCTTCATCACATAGTAGTTCTGTATCTGAAAATGAAGAGGAAATATCTGTTCATAGAACTGAAGAGTTATTTTCTCATTTTCCTTGCCATTTTCATCAATTCAGAAAAAGAGTGCATGAATATATTAGATAATGTGGAAAATGATACACAAGATGATATTTCAATTGACAGTGGCAAGGTTAACCATGATGTTTATATTTTCATAGGGTCAGTAAACTACAACCTTCAGATAGACTGCTGTCCTAGCATGAGTGGCAGTAAGAGAACAGAAAAATAAAGTTAGTATCATGTGTCCATAATTATTTCGATACTATAATCAACATATGTGCGGAGTTGATCTTTGCAACATGTTAACAGTTCTCTGCAGAAAATCTTTTAAGAGTTGTCGTTTGTATATGTACACCTTTGGCCAAATGTTGGATATGTCGATTTAACGTTTGGCTTCTCTACAGACGACAATGTAACAAGAAGCGACTGAGAAATATTAGCCTGATATAATTAAGGCAACGGTTGTCGGTCGAATTGGGCAAAAAGGAAGATCAATTGAGATAGAGTCACTCAGCCCTCTACCGAAAAAATAAATAAAACCTAAGCGCACAAAGATACCTAAATTCTGTGCATTATGATAACTGCAACCATTGGCCTGAATATACAACATATGGACGTTGCAAGTTCTACAAAAATAATTAAACGAACATATATCGTACCAAAGGCAAACAAAGGTTATGCTTAGTAGTGAAAAGAAATCTTTTCTATAATTTCCATAACAAGTGCTAGATAAAAAGATTACCAAAGAGGAAATAATTGAAATAGCTGTATAATTTATATTGATAATTTTAAGTATTCACTAATTGTTTTAAATAAGTTAAATGTAGTATTATGAAGATTTCATACATTTCTAATAACTATGTTCAGAACATAAGTGTTTTCTTCATTTTTATAAGTTTTCAGTGTTTCTATTAGTGTTTTGAGCGTAAAAAAAGTAATTATGAGTTTTTACCAATTTACTAATATATAATTAATATTTTAGTAAGTAATCACTTTTTTTTTATCCCTTCTCTTCTACAATAGGAAATATACTGTACATGGTTAAAATGCATCAGTTTCTTATGAATTTGACAATGTCCAGTATAATGGACGTACATTTTTCGGAATACTGAAACACGTATATTTTTTCAAGTATTTTCTAGGGTCCCTTATAAGCTTGGGGGGGCTACGCGTCGGGAATCTTCTCGTGTGCCTGTCCGTTATCGTTGCTGTCGGATACGTCCGGTGGCATCGGAAGCGGCACAGGCCGGTGCTCCCTGGGCAACGGTTAATGAGTTCTTTCGGGTACGCGTTAGCCATTAGCTAATGCCCGGCACAGGTGGGGACCGGACTCGCGCCTCTTTCAGTAGAGGTTGCTGTGTCTGGCCTCTGCTACGGAGCCTCTCCTGAGCGAAGGTGTCGCTTTGACGGAGGGCTTTGTAGCGAGAGGGGAGTATATTGAGGTGGTGGATTCTGCCTCTTCCGGCCCTGTATTCCGTGGGGGTCTCTCTCGGGGGATCGCTACAGGCGTACAGCAGTCCGGGGTTCGGGGACAGTCATGGGTGCCTCCTCAGGTATCCAACATCGCCGGGCGGTATCCCGTGGCTGTCAGTTGGAGGGTTGTGGGGTTGTAGAAGGCCGGGCTGCTTGCTCCGGGTACGGTGTTGGGGCGCACTCGGTTGGGGAAAGTCCGGGGACGGTTGTGGATGCCACTTGCTGCTCCCAGCATAGACGGGTGGTATTTCACGGCCGTCGCGGATAGACTTTGGGTTCGGGTTCCTTTTAGGGGTCCGGGACCGAGTAGTGGAGTCAGACCGGTACTCCCTGATTCTGAGTTTCGACTTAAGTGTCGGCTCGGTGAAGAGGGAGATGGTCTGGCTCGGTAGGTTGAGTGGGGGGCAGGGGAGTCCTTCACGTTATAACAAGCCGGCCGCGGGAGGGAGTGGGGCACGCTTGGGTCCCGGGCGTACCCCCCGCGAATAGGTGGCCGCTCACTCGGCCAGCCGTCGGAGCAACGTGGATGCATGCGATAGCGATTCCCGTGGCGCTCCACTATGACGGTGAGATGGTGACCGACTGGTTTAGTGGGTAGCCTTAAAAATGGCAGCATCCTCTATGCTGCCGGGAGTTCCACATAACCGGCCTCCTTCTTCCCCTAGGAGGACCGTGTAGCAATAAAAGCTTCCAGACGAAAAAAAAAGGGTTTCTTATAAGGTTAAAACCAAAATCAGAAACGATTATAAGAATTAATATTGAAAAAAACCGTCGGAAAAGAGTGAACTCATACCTACAAATTAGAGTTACGTTTGGAAAAATAAAATTAAATATAGATTCCGAATATGTCAGGTCAAGTTTAAAATAAAGGTAGATAAATGTAAATTATGCAATACTGTTGATGTGTCTCAGGTTTGCCCAATTTTGGGCAATAATCATTACATAGAAAGACACAATAATATAGCTAAACATAAACATGCAATATTGACACAAAAATATGAAGTAATAGACGTAATAATAGAATAATAATAATAATAGTAATAATAAACCCTAAAATTTTAGAAATTATTGATTTATTTATTTAGTAATTATTAAAAAACATGCATTGAATATTTTAGACACAAACATAAACTTGTTAGAGTTTATCCGTGTGTCCGATTTGTCGACTTAATACTAATAGAGAAATGAAATACTCAAAAAAATTAAAAATAATTAATATTTTAGTTACCTATAATCTTCAAGTATCATACCAAAATAACTACAATTATCACCAAAAGAAAAAGATTTGTACAAAAACAACAAAATCCCATTACAAAAATTGATAATAATAAAAACAAATTCCATAGTCAGGCAACCGCCTGAGCAATCCCGCACAGCAACAACATAAACACATTCATCAATACGCAGTGTATGGACTCACTTGGTAACCCCGTGGTGGGTTCTCACCACCAGCATTATGTCGAGATTGTAATAAGGTTTACCCATAATAATAATAAAAGAGCCTTCTTCATATACGATGAAAGCAGAATAAAAAATCTTCCTCAGATTATTGTACCGTGAAATGAAGTGTCTTAAAGATGCAAACTTTTCCTTTGGGAATTGTATTTGACCCATACTTATAAGGCTTTCAATGGGTATTTTATATTTAGGAGTTTCTGATAATAATGTTACTTTGATAAAACATACTCTTTTACTTATTTATCGGTAGTAAATATTAAATAAACAAAAAAGCAAGAAATTAAAATTTTAATATATATAGACATACCTAAAAATACTATACAGTAAAATTTTAATAAAAAATATATATTATATAATATAACAACTTACTATGTGTAATTACATTTATTGAAGCGATCTCTCACAACTTGGACTCTTAGCTAGAAGATATACTTAGCACAAATATGTAAAGTACATACAACAATAAATTCTCCACACAAACAAATCTATCACATATGGCGAGGTTCCAAGATAGTAATATATGACCAACGTTCTATCAAGCGTCGCTGTGGAATACTCAATCATTGAAGAGGTTGTCTCTAACACACATATAACTCAAGAATATTAAATTTAATTGTTTGAGTTTTCTAACATTTAAAAATATAAGAGCTGATATAAAAATAAGATAAATATATTTTACATATAAAGAAAAAATAAAATCTATATACCTATATATAAAGTACATAAAAATTAAAGCTAAACCAAAAACTACGTTTTTGTAAACTACTATTTTTACCGTCCACATTTAAAAATTGTCTACTTTTTCATTTTTTTTTACTTGAAAGGAGGATTTAGTCCTCGTATAAGTTTTAATAAATGTAGCATTACTTTAATACCTTCACACGTATCGCGTATGTTTTAATTGTTTTTAATTCTTCTTTTTTGAAAAGACTAGGGATGTATCCACAAAAATCAAAATGCAAGGAATGTAAATATTGTAACTAAACATTAATTATTAGAAAATATTTTTTAAATTAATTACAAAAAATATAACAGAAAAATCATTGGTGTTAGCGGTTCCAACAGTTTAATTTTTTAATAGAACTTAACAACTTTCTGAGAGTTCAATTGAATAAATGCATTAGTTTTGATAAATTATGTACTTATCTTATTTTCTTACATTTTTACGATAAAACTAGTGGAGTATTTAAAAATGGGCTTTAATTTTTTAATATATTAAAAAATAAAAATGTAACATTTTATTGTCGAATAAGACTTTATAGTGTAAAAAAATGATAACTTGTATATACTTAAAAATACTTAGAACTTTTTGAATAAAAAGAATAAGTTAACTTTTATCGAATGTTTTACCGTTACTATATAATTATTGTTATCTGTAATGATACTATTATGAAGGCTATAAAACGACCGATAAAGTTATAAGACAAAGAAATAAAAATAAATTGTATAACGCTAGGTAGCACATCTCAAAACATTAAACAATGAAAATAATAAAGCAAGCTAGCGTAACCACGTCAACACCAGTCTGCCTTTACGAAGCGTAAACAGTTGAACTAAGTTTATCCAAGCCGTATATACGTGAGTGCAGTAGTCGTTTGAGACCCAGTGATCCCTAAAAATACAGTACTAACTTTACTCTTAGATTCTAAATCGGGAAAATCCCTCGGTTATAAGTTTTCTTATAATATTTTATGTACTACAGTTTTATTACAAAGTAAATATTCCAATATCAACCCTTTAATATTGAATAAATATAACTATTTCTTTTAACATATCAAGGATGTAATAAATTTTATTCTAAAATAACTTTTATATTTAATTTTAAACTAAATAATATTTTTTTTATATTTGTTTTTTTCTTGTCAAGAACCGTGAAGTAAAAGAGTGGAGTTTAATGGAATAGTCTTTGTAGTAGTATTTGGAGAGTTTATTAATATCCTGATTGTAGTAATTAAGTAGATTAAATTCAAAATACAGTGACTTTAATGAACAGTATATTACGCTATAATTCTAAATGTTTTTACAAAGCGACATGGTCATGGATAAACGGTATTTATTATTTCGATTAATGTCTATATAAGTTTATTACTAAAAAATATACCATTTTATAGTAAACATAAAACAGATAATGTTGGATCCTTAAGTACACAATGGAATAGACTCCAAACTAGAAACCTAGAGATTATATACTAGCCACATGCAGCTTTGCTTTATGCATATTAGACACTCTAATTACTTATTCTGTATGCACCGAAAATCGCTAAATACGTGTATAAGGATTATCACTCCATTAAAGTCTTGTCTGAATTTTATCCTAATAGGTTTAAACCAAAACTTATTTTGTTAGTTTGTTGTTACAATACAAATAACGGGCAAATATTCGAAATATAATTAACATATTAATAACACCTGTCTTTTATTGTAATACAACGTTAATTTGCAAAATAAAGTACGTATATTACATACGTAGTTTATTTTTGCTTCCCCTCACAGTTTTATTAGGTATTATAGCACCTTTATAAATTATAGGCTCGTTTATTTAAGGTTTGGAAATGAGAAATTCAAGCGCAAATAATCTCTTATACATAATGTAGGCTCACAGTATTACTATGCTCGTAACACGTTTTATCGCTATGAGTATACGGGTTCATTACGTATTATACAGTTTTATAAACGTAAAGCTCGTATGAGGCTTGCTATACTTTAGAGAGGTAGTTTTAAGATTGTTAGAGGAACTCGAAAGCCATAAACTGAAATGTATTCCATAGCATACAGTTAAGTGCCAGAACGAATGTTTTCATATATTTTTATTATCTAAAAAATATATTAGAATTTGATGATTTTTAATAGTATTAATGGATATATTATTGCAATAAATTAAATATTTTTCGAATGGTTTAAGTTGTGTCTTCTTTTAATAGAAAAAATACAAAATTGTGTTTTGCTACAATTAAAAACCAAGCAGTGGATTTCGTTTTACGTTATACGATATTCACCTCTTATCGAAAATGTAAAAGTAATGTGATTGAATTACCCTTAACTATTTTAAAAGATCGACATCAATTATCGAGATCTTCAAGTGAAAATATATAAGTTAAATATTTTTATTTTTTTTTTAGTTTAATAAAACATGTTTTTACTCTAATTTTCTTAAAAGACTCCTCCTTCTCCGGCTTTTAATTTATTTAGCCTAACCTTACCCGAACGCTAAAACATTTTGCAATAGCGTGGCAGTCCGTTAGCAATAGAGCTGGTCATGAATAAATAAAGGTTTGTAGCCAACGCAACATGTTTGCCTTTAAAGTGAAATCGATAACTCATTGCGAAATGGCAAAATGCCGAAACTCTTAAGGAATTATATAATTGATAAACTTTTTAAGAATTTTTTAGATTTTTTTTTTTTTAGAGACTCATTACAATTAAAACAATAATAATAAATTTTTTGGGTCCCCTTTTTTTTAATTTATTAAATAGACTCTACTCAATTTTATAAAATGCATAGTATAGATAACATATTATAATAGACGTCGGGCAGTATTATGGCAGAGATATAATTCTTTATTGTATTTCTCTCTCTCTATTATTGAGTTGAGCGAAGCGAAGCTCTTTACTACCCAAATTTTCAACTCTTTGTTACCCTTCTCCTTCTTCAATTTACGAGCAACACGCACGAAATTTTGCACACATGCGCATAATAAGCGAAACTAGGTCTGGATTGAAAATTATCCGAATTGTAATTGTAGTTTTCGAGATAATTGATAAAATGTGTCTCATATAGTCAACATATAGAACGTTTTTGTTTCGCGCGCGCTGCGTCGCGAGGCCAACCCCGCTTGCGTAGACCTAGTATATTTAATGTTAGTTTAATCGACATTCAAAAATAAGTTTCTTATTTTCTCTTTACATGTTTTAAAGATAAGTCTGCATAGTGCTTAGTAATATTTCTACCAACTTTAAGAATTTTTTGTGCATAATTAATTAAAAAATTATATTAGACAATAAGAAAGGGGCTGTTTACGGATTATCATTGAATTGAAAATAAAAATCAAGAGAGAAAAATGTTTCTACTCGGCGTGATGAAGGTTGAAAGCGTTAACGCGTTAATAATTTCAGGTTTTTGTATTTAAAATGAAGATGTATATTTAAAATTAAAATATTCTTCATATCAATTTCCTAATTATATGTAAAATTTGTTAGTCTGATGCTATATAATAAAGTAATCTCCCCTATTTTCTTTTTCTACAAACAAATAGTGTTTGTAGCATTGGTGTCACGAATGCCATCTTTTTTGTCGAAAAGGCCAGGATTCGACACCTATCCGGAGATAAATATTAATATTTTAAGTACTTTAACTTTAAAAGTCTCAGAATATATAAAAACCGATTAAACAACCTATTCTGTTATTCTATTCATGATTCAGCATTCATTTAAATGCAAAAAGTAGGTTAAAATTATGTTTATAAATTTTTCATTTCATTATTTACTTAAATGTAGCATAAAGTTTGTATATTCATTTATTTTTCAGATACTATGAATTATAAACTTAAAAAGCAAGATTAATTGAAATATTTACTGCGGTTTACTATAAAACTTTTGGTAAACGAGCGGTCCACAATTAACTGGCTTTTCTGCACTGAGCCGGCCTACAAAGCCTTCAATATATAATAATATTTTAACATAGCATTAGGACTAATTTAGCATAATACTTATTCATTACGAAATAATCTCTTAATCTTGTATGCTCATACCGTATACAAATACACATTTTCTAAAAGCTAAAATATACAAAAGCTAAACAAACAAACCACATTTACATATGGAAAAAATCACAATTATTTCTTCTAGATATAAATCTCATATTTTTAGAACATTACAATTTAATTCAAAAATTTAATCTATAATGTTTGGTTTTGAAATACAATTTCTTCTATTTTTATTTGATTTGAATGTAATACGAGTGGCCAAAAATATTAGACGTTTAAGTATTTGTATATAATAATGCGAATTTGTATTTTAAAATACTTTAATTAGAAGAGTGTAGTTCTTGCCTCTTTGTATTGCGAGTACATTGATATAAAAATTCAGAAAGAAAGAAAAATTTCGATTTTAGAGAAAGGTCGTGGGAAAAATATTACATAAATGTAATTTTGATAACAATTTGTTTCGGATATATAAATTAATTAGTAAATTTAACATGCAAGATTTCTTTTCAAAATGTTTAACGTTAGACTTAAAAGTGACAAAGTTACAAGTTTCTGAAGTTCAGATGACTAATCTTTTGAGTTTGAACTTCGTTTATTTTGATTGCTAAAGTCTTTGCTTTGAGTTTTATCTTTAAACTAAGCTAGTTCCATCATCTTATTAAGATGATGATGGTAAGATATAACTTGATCTCTATCTCCTAGAGCTACAAGTCAAATTTATGTAATCTATATTCCGATTAATTTCGATGTTTAAAGATTTTACATTTTTAAAAGATTTTACTAAACTCAAAGTCTTTAAAGTTTAAAGGAGGGGCAAAAATTTGTAAACTACAAATAGTAAAAAAAATTTTAATTATATATTTAATTCAAATAAAATTTAAAAACAATCAACAATAGGTAATATGTATTTATCAAATATTAGTGTAAGTAGAAGGAGACGCTAACTAGCAGTAAGTCATGACGCTTGTTTTAAAAAACCGTAAATATCGCATGACATTTGAAATTTTTGCCGTCTATGAAAATATATTCTTTTTAATTACATTATACTTTTTTTATATTTATTTGTCCAGATAATGTCTACAAATTTTATAAAAATTATTTACGAGCACTTTGTTTTTGTGTTTATTTTAATTAATTTGTAAAGAAGCCTACTTTATTTCAATTAAGCTTTATTGGTAATTATATTTACATTCACTAATAACTTGACATGATTGTTTAGTATTGAAATTTAAATTTACTCTATTAATCTATATTTAAAATTATATTAGAAAAAATAATAAAAAAATAAATATAAGCAAGCAACAAAGAAATATATATAAAAAAAAATATATAATTATGATTTTTAATGTATTTTAAAACAAAACTTAAAGTTTATAAGTAATATAAAAAGTATCATCATATCATATCCTATTTTCTCTAATACAATTTCGGTACATCAAAATGTTTTAGTTCTTAGAAATCCAGAGACATCTCCTGGGAAATTTAACTTGTTTCAGGCTCGGCAAATGGAAAAAACGTGATATGTGCTTGGCAAGCAATTATTGTGAGATGTGATTTGACGTGTGACTTTCACTTGGAAAAACTTGAATAATATACATAACAATATAAATCATACTTTCTATACACAAAATATAATTAATGTTTTCGTTAGAGTTATTAAAAAATATCAAAAAAGGAATACTTTATCCAAACTATGATATAAATTTAAAGAATAAATGAATAACATGGCAAAAACGAAAACAAATTAATTCTGTAATCTTGTTGGCGTATAAAGGGATTTGTAACTTTTCTTAACACGCATTTCCATCAGAGGGAGCCATTAATCAGGTGTTTTTGCCTCATTCCGCTTTGCAGATAAGTTCGAATTACAACGACACGCTCTTCTTGTGAAGCGCGAGATAAATGCTGCGCAATTTGTTTTTATATGTTCTCTTTATTTGTGTGTTTGTTTCAAACAAACCGCATATAATTTAAATGTGTTAAAATAGGTTCGTGATATATATGTTGTTGTATGACATGGAAGTTGTATCTAAAAAATAACACCTCTTATTCCATAATTTATATCTTAATGTAACAATTAAAATTTTAAGAAATAGTCCTATTATTTTATTTAATATGTATTATATATGTTCAATAATTAATAAAAAGTATTATATATTAATCAAAAGAATTTGAAAATATAAAATAACGTTATAGAATTATTATTCTACTATATTATAAAAACAAGATCCAGTTAACTAGTAAAGAAAACAACAATGGATAGCAGAAAATGTAGGCTTCTTATCGCTTTCATTAATAAAAGAAATAATTAAAAGTACTTGCGACATTTTATTTTATACCCCGAGCAATGCTTGCCTTGTTTTGTGTAAATGCAAGTATTCATTAGCGAAAGGAAATTTAGAAAATATTCTATATTCAGCTTTTCTTTTTAATCTATGTTTAAAACACGGCAAATTCTAAGACTTTAACTTTAAATATTTTAACGTCAATAGTTAAATAAAAGTAGCTATTTACATTACTTTGAATAAAATATCTTAATATTTTATAATAAAAATGGCACTAGCGATGATTAAGAATTAAAACTTTTAACATTTATATGTTTTTAATGTTAAGTTACATACAATACATACATATAAATAAATACAAAATATTTCAATAATTTGTATTCATTATATTGTAGTACTTTTATTTTAATATACGATGTAATAGTATTGAAATACATATTAAATTTTACAGCAAATTGTTACCAATTTATTGGGTACGTAACAAATGATCCAGGAAAGCTACAACATAAATCAATCTCCTCCCGATCCTGTGTCTGTAATTTCTTAATACACTCTATACTTCTACATCCAATACACACTTCTACATCACTTAACTTAATTAAAAATGTACTAAATGTATTTAGACTAATACTCTAAATAGCATGTAAAATATAAAATAACAAGTTGTAGAAAAATGTTAATAAATTAAATATAAAATGTTATTCTGACTAATAAGACGTGTAAAGTATCGCTAAACCCTTCATTAAACTGGTATGGTAGCTCTAATGAGTGGACATAACGAAAGCTTACCTATTTTAGCCTGTGTGAGGTTGAAAGACATGACACAGACGAGTGTCAAAAGCAAGTTAACAATCCTCATCGTGACGTCGGCTTAAGTCATTTTCAATGAATATCTGAAAAAAGAAATCAATTACAATATAAATGCAAATTCTTAGGTTACTTAGAAATAACGTTTAAATAAATTGAATACTCAAATTTGTTCATCTTTTAATAAAAAATATTCCGTAAGTTAAAGTTCAAACATCGAGATTTGGTAAGTAAATATCTTACTTCATAGGAATTTAAACTCATTACTACGATACATTTAACATCCATTAAATTTCTAGATAGATATAATATATAACAATATTATTTATAACGCTATCCATGTTTATTTAAATGTTTATTTTCCTGATATTGTTTTTTCTCATTCCTTACTCTTCCCTACCCGAAATTTTTACGTATTGATACCTACTTCTAAAAGGATTCATTTTATCGCTTAAAAAAATACAGCATCCCTCTTTCTTAATTTCAATTGTAACTACTTTTTTTTAGTTCCTATATTATTATATGTTCTTACTTTTACGAAATTTTTGTCTCTGAGAAGTGTATTTACATATATGTAAGTGTACAAAACTTGAGTTAGGGCTGTTCATACATACATACACCCTTATATTGGATACACCAGTGGATTCGAAAAGGCAAATTAGTAACGCACAGAAAATCATCAAGAATGCTAAAAAATTTGTCCATTACATATGAAATTTTTTTAATATTTATCAGAAAAACTTTTATAATAAACAAGATATAAGAATGACTTTGTAGTCTCCTTGCTCAAATAAAAACTTAAAGTAATTTCTTTTACTTAATAGTGTTTTAATTATAGTGACAGCAGTAACAAGTAAAAAAAAAAACAAAAAAACATGAATTCTCAACTCAAAAGGTGTGCAATTATTATTTAGATAGTACGAACGCTGTACTTTCAGAACTGAGACCATTTTGTGCTGAAATAAATACCAGGCTCAATTCATAAGATGAGACATTGATGCAATTTCAATTTGGTTTTAGTGAAATGAAACCAGACCTAACTGATTTGCAAGTGAAGACAAAAGATGAAAAACACATTGATCGGCTAGATGGTTTTTGAAAATCAAGTAACGCCGTTAATTACATTTGTTGAACAATTGCAAATGCGAATAAAGACTCTGCCAACCTATGTTTTTTTGTAAACATTTTGGTAAATTTTAAATAAATAATATTTTGTTATCATTTTTTTTCTCTCCTTAAAGGGTGGCCATTGAGGTGTGGGATGTTAACAGCAACATACTACCTAACTATTAAGGTTAAGGTGGCGTCGGGCGATGGTGGTCGTCCGCAGTAATATAGCTTTTTGTTTTTTTTTCCAAGACTCGCTGGAAGACCCAGTATAGCAAGGCCATCCGACAAAATCCATGGGATGACTCAAACAGTACAAGGAATTAGCGCCACCATAGACATTTCTGGAAGCTGCCAGACGTGCCCTATTTCTTCCGCAAGCTGTTCGTATTTGACCCGCTTTTCTTCTGTATATCCGATAATGTTGTGGGTATTTGGTATGTGTAGCAGCCAAGCAGCACGCCTCGTTCTCTTCCACACTTTAATGTCGGGCCTGTTGTATAGTATGTGCCTATCTGTTACCACCGAACGATCCGAATATAACTTGTACGCGCTATTCTCAAATATTGTCTTTGGTTTGTATAGGCAGTAAGGCATCTCACTCTCACTAAGTACTATTGGCGACATCATTATGGCGCTCCATGCATTCCCGGCTAGCTAGCCCACACGCACCATTTATATCCTGAATCGCTTCAGTGCACTGATGACATCGACGGCACCATCTTCATCATCCTCAACTTTTGCCCTGATGATGTTTTTTATGTAGTTGCTTCTTGGTACCACCTGATCTCGAATAGCAAAAAGAAATCCCTCTGTCGCGACGAAAATATCACCACAGCAAAGTCATCCTATTAGAGGTTTAGCATCCCACTGATTCAATTTAGAATAAAATTATTTTTAAAGGATTTAACTCGAGTATAATTTTGATTTCATTTCAAATTTAACCCGACGTTACAAATGCTTTGCAGAAATCGTGTTCACGGGTAATAGATGTGTCTGCCAGAAAGTTAGTTAATCTACCGCAAATGGGTTCGTAGTTTTCGGATTCTAGGGTTCCGAATGTACATAATCTATTCCTATCTCCAAGGCCGGCAACGCTCTTGTGAGTCTTCGGATGTTGCCAGAGTTCATGGGTGGCGATGATCACATTTTATCAGTGACCCGCATGCTCGTTTGCCCTCCTTTTCCAAAAAAAAAAAAAAAAAAAAAAACATAAAACGCACTAACAGTGTCTTCAGGTCTGACAGTGCAGACACACGTGAGATTTTACATTATTTTTAAGTGGGTCCCAGGTGTTAGATAGGCTCCAACCATCTTTTCTATTAAAATTAGAATATTTTTTTCATTTCAAAAGTCTTGCGAATCATTCTTGGTATGTAGCGTTATTCTTTAGCGAGAGTTTGTGGTTTATCAAATCTAATATAATGGTTGGGGTTGTTTATGGTATATTCACAATTGTGACTTCGATGTACACCTATTCTTGATATTCCCTAGTTGGCCTAATTGGCCTTTGCCAATGGCGAGTACGTTGTTTGTGTATTCCTGGATACATCTTCTCCTTATAACAATGTTTCTATTCTGATGCTCAGGTAGATAATAAATCAGCTGAGTTTACCGCTCAGGATTTCATATGTAATCTAGTCTCCTGTTCAATAGATTGCAATTAAACATCAGTCTACCATTCTTTCCCCCAGACTTGTTTGGAAATGTCTCCCTCAGGGTTTAGTCTTAAGTCCGCTTCTTTACAGTATTTATTTTCATTATCTCGAATTGTCTGTTATTAGATTTTATAATGTCCTTCAATATGCGGATGACATTTTCATCTACCATAGAGCCACCTCTGTAGAGAACATTACTCTTCGGCTTAACTCTGCTTTGTCTTTATTCTCTAGTGTATTGAGTTTCTGACAATTGCTCATCTTTAGCAATTCCAAAGTGTCAGGCGATAGTGTTCACTAAAATTAATTTCTAATTTTCTACTTTGCTATGAGAAAGAGATCTTTCAACCCAGGTTATTTCTCTTCCTCATCCTATTTTAAAGTACCCCTTCTAATGGCTAATTTATGATTTCCTATAAATCTTTAAATACCATCCACCATGTATCATAGCTTAGTGAGAGAATCTCTTGAAATCAAAATTGATCAAATCTTCTATAACATATATTGATGCCCTTTAATTCTCCTTGGATGGTTGCGTTGGAGAAGCGTGCTGGTTTATAAATTTAAAATATTTCTCCAATTTAAATACCTTCCTGAATCTTCAGTTTTTACTGGAGAAGTTACAACTATTTTAGAAGGAATATCTGTTGCAAAGTCCCACAATCTTAAATGGTTGTTATATTGACCGATGCGTTAAGTTGTTTGAAGTCCCTGAAGCAAAATAATGTTAAGAGTAAGTCGTTCCAGTCGTTTTGTAGATATTTATTAGTAAGGTGGGTCTCTTTGGGTCTTTTATTTTCTTTTTTTCTACCATCGATCTTCCCTTAAATTTTGAATGTGTGTTAATTTTTGACTTTAGTTCTCGTTGTACATTTTTTGTAAATATATTAAATTATATAAATTAGATTGTTTCTAGTATATTGTAGTATGTGTCATATTTAACATTAGTTTTAATTATTTAAATAATGTATATTTATTTTAATAATTCTACTATTTGGCTACTTTCGAAGAGAACGTAGACTGGCTAATCTCCTTCGTATCTTTTCCATCTTACGTGACATTGGCGAAATATATCGTTCATAGATGAAAGCCATATTTTAAAGAATTGAATTCAATTGGCCTATTTGGAAACATCGATTAAAGTGAATAAATCGAAACAAACTTCAAACTTGTATTTATTGAAATCAGCTATTATGAAAAGTTACAAATAGGTACTGTATTTTTTATTTCAAAATTAATTAGGAAAATTCCAGTCCATTGATATTTTCTATCGTAAACTATCAAAACTGTTCCTTGTCTTGTCGTCTGCATCACTGCTGTCATGTGCTTAGACTATTAATTAATTTTCTACATTTCTACATTATTAATTAGTTTTCATTAGTATTGTCTCTATTCATATCTCGTTCATTATCTTGTAAAAACATTTTCTTTGTTTTTATTACAACTTTTCCCTCACGTTCTGAAGTGATTTCTACATACATAGTATGAAATAAAGTCTGTGTTTTAAGAGTACTGAAGAATGGTTTAGTATTGTTTTATTGCCTAAAATTGTACCTGGCATCAATGATATTTCGATTTAGTTACTTTTGTATTTTAATTCAACATATCTTGTGTTTATAAACTGGTTATTGCGAAAGTTGTTATCGTAAGCTTGTAATGTGATTTTTTTCATATTAATATTTAATGTTTGTATAATTTCGTTGTAGGTTAGTCCTTAGAAATAAAATAATATAGTTATGATTTTTAAGATTATTTTGGTTACTTTTTGAGACGATTTGTTTTTTATTTCTTATAAAAAGAAGTTTCGTGGGTAATATCTGATGTAAATAATTCATATTATTTTTCTTGTAATTCGATCTATTTGCTTAATGGTTTTTCAATACTCTTTCTGCATTCTTATTAGTTCTTAACCGAAGTTAGTTCTTATAGATATCATTTTCAATGATGCAATATCAACACGCAAAATATTCCGCAATAGTTCTTTTATTTTTATGTCAATTTTTTCTGACAAAAATCTATTCTATTTCCGAAAGATTGTTAAAAACTAATCTAAATTCTACCTTCTCCCTTCACCAGAGGCTATTTCCTAATCTGTTCGAATTGTAATAGAGAAAACGATTTGAGAATTTTTATATACTAGCACTAAGTACTGTCTTTCTACTACCGATAATCTATATGATTTAGAATCAACTTTTGAATGCCTTACTGTAAAATACATAAATAACATAATTATGAGAGATTTCAATACCAACCTTCTAATTAATTCACATCCTTCCCGTATCCATCACTCACAATATATAACTTTCACTCGATTAAATTTAATTAAAGTTTTTTCTACAAAAACTAGGAAACCGTTTTGTTCGATTTTGCTAGAAAACTAATCAGCTCTAAGTTTACGTGAATATACATTGATTGGTACAAAGTGAATTCCATTATCAGATCGCAATGAAATGGAACCGAACAAAAAACACTTTCATACACACATACATATTTTTCAGTAAGATATTTGCATTAATAAAAATTTAATTAACAACCATTTCAGAAACCTGATTTTGAGACGGACCTGTACTGCACAGTATAGACGTACAGTGGTACGCCAATAGAACATTGATTATCGTTTAAGCCATAATTTAAGTTTAAAGAAAAACATAACTTTTATTGTGTTGTAATCTAATCTTTTCTTTTTTAAAAACACTTGTTGAATTAGTATATATTCTGTATATGTATTACCTGTTTTAGTATGAAAAAAAATCAAGCCATATAGGACTTATCAAAAAGCTAGGATATTTTGGAATATGAGTATTTAAAGAAATATGAACGGTTTATTGTCGGGTCTTTAACATACGCCTAGTCAAATTTAAATAAATTTATTAGGGTACAGTACTAAAGTCCCTCCGCTAAGTTTAGAGCAAGTTGTAAATTAAATTGAGAATGGGACGAATTTGATACTAAAATAAATTATTTTGCAATATATTGACCCCGTGCGTGACGGATGGCTCATAAAGTACGGAAGCGTAATCCATTAATTGATTTTGTACCAGCTCTAAAACAACATGACGAAATTTATTTGCATATAGATAGATCACGATACGGCAAGCGTTGTAATTAATTTTTAAATGGATTCTAATACTACAATTACACCCAATCAACTGTTTTATATAAATTCTTCATTGCATATTTTTATGTTAAAATTAAATTGTTATTTCATATCACATCAACTTGAATTCGTGGACCAGTATATAATTATATGAACATCAGTTCACCTTAGGAAAATGCTAAAAACAGAAAACACCATTTGGTAAATAAAACTCATAAATGCCATGGTATATATCTTACGTAAAACAACTTTAAAATCTATAACGTCTGAAATAAAAGACAATAATTTTATTTTATTTTAACCCCCATTATGAAACCAGTCTTTAATATCAAAAGAAGTTCTCGGCTTTTATGCTACATCCCGTAGCACGGCTTAGCCGGCTTATCCTAGACAAAGCCACGTTACTCCGGAACAACTAAGTTTAACATACGAAGATTCTGAGGGTATTTATTCAGTATATCAAGAAAATTATGCTAATACTTAGAAAATCTATATATAGATGATAGCAAATATTTAATTAATATCGATAATAACAATGTGTCTTTGGAATAATTTTGTTAGTATTTTTATGTTTAATCAAGTATTGTTTAAAAATGTGTATTAATAACATAATATTATGTTAAAACCAAATCAACCTAATTATTATACTTTTCTAATCACTAAGTTATTCAAAAATTAAATAGTACTGATGTATAAATTTCTAAATTAAAAATTAAATAATAGCAAGGTTCTTTTAAAAATCCTATTTTACGATAACATTTCAATCTTATAAATTGTCTATTTGCCTTTATGACATTAATCAATATAATAGGGATATGAAAACTCTTCAAGGTAAAACAAATAGACTCGTTTAGGCGAGTCGGACCGATTTATATGCGAACGTAAAGGAATTCAATTTCCTGTAGAAAAATCTCTAGAATGGAATAGAGCTACATCTAATAATCCTATTGACCAACATTTTTACATACGAAAATTTTAAAGTTATATTTTAATACCAAGATAAATTTTTGTAAATGAAGCCTACCTTCATCCTTTATATTAGTGCCTTTTTTTTTTTTTTTTTTTTTTTTTTTTCCGTTGGAAAAACCCGTTACGGGTACCCCGTCGGCCCATGGGGGTGACGGCCGGGGGGTGATGTGGGACTACCCGGCAGCATAGAGGATGCTGCCATTTTTAAGGCTACCCACTAAAAAACCAACGGTTGCCCTCTGCGCCGTAATGGGACGTCACAGGATCGCGTTAGCACACACCGTGACGCCCCGGCGAGACCCCCCAAATGAGGGTGCCCCGAGCAACGTAGAGCACCCTCTCATCGTAGGCCTATGCTAGGTAAGGGGGGTCACCCTCCCCCCTCACCAGGCCTACAACTGGGGAAGGAAGCGACGGGCGTATTCCCGCCTCCTTCTACCCAGTCTCCCCCTACGGAGCGGGTCAGCGGACGAGGCAAACTCCCTGTCCCGCTCCGAGGCCTCCTTTGCGGCGATGACTTGCTCGCAGAAGGAGGCCATTGCGACCCAGCACCTCTCGCTGCTGACCATCGCGCTGATAACGCGCGGCAGCGAGAGGTCCCTGCCAATCACACCCACCAGTTCAGTGCGCTGGTGGTCCCAGGCGGCGCACTCCGCCAAGGTGTGACGAGCCGAGTCGACGGACTCGTCACAGTGATGGCAGGAGGGGGTCGCCTCCCTTCGTGCTATCCTGTGCAGGTACTCACCGAAGCAACCATGCCCGGTCAGCACCTGCACAAGACGGAACGTAAGCGTTCCGTGCCGCCGATTGATCCAGTGGTCGAAGTGAGGGCGGACCGCCCCCACTGTGATCATACCGGCGGCAGGGGACTCCAAGTCCCTATTCCACCGTCGCATCAGGGCTCGGTGAGCTAGAGCCCTGATTCGCGCCGCCTCGGGCCTTACCCCCGTGGCCAAGGCTTCTGCCCGGTGCCAGTACACGGCTGCGAGCACCTCCGCCTGTAGCTCCCAGGGCGGATCGCTCGCCAGGAGTGTAGCCGCCGTGAAGGACACCGTACGGTACCCCCTGATCATCCTCACCGCTAGGACCCTTTGCGTTCTTCGCAACAGGGTCCTTGAGTCAGCGGTGAGGGACCCCGACCATATGGGAGCACCGTATAGGGCCATGCTCCGCACGATGCCGGCATATAGGCGCCGGCATGGAGCCTGCGGCCCACCGATGTTGGGCAGAAGCCTTCCCAAGGCAGCTGCGGTGGAAACCAACTTCGGGGCGAGAAGGGAGAAGTGCGCCCCGAAGTTCCACCTTCCGTCCAGGGTGAGGCCCAGATACTTCATCTGGGCCTTCACCACCACCTCCAAACCCTGGACGGAGATGGACGCCCGACGAGGGGGACCTCGCCGAGGGCCGTGGAATAGGATGGCCTCCGTTTTAGTGACGGAGACTTCCAAACCCAGCAGCCCTATGCGGTCCGCAACGAGCGTTGCACCGACGGTAGCAAGACGGGCCGCTTCCGCAAAGCTCCCTCCCCGTGCTGTGACGAGGGTGTCATCAGCGTAACAAAACACCCTCATCCGGGGAAGGAGAGGACAGCGGAGCAGCCAGTCGTAGCCCAGGTTCCACAGGACCGGTCCCAGAACGGACCCCTGTGGAACCCCTCGGCTCACGGCACGTCGGCACATTCGCTGGTCGCCGCGCTCCCACAGGACCTCTCTATCCTGCAGGTAGGCCCCCAACAGTCTCCGGAGATAGGGAGGCACTCCATGGAACCGGAGCGCCTCGACCAATGTCTCGAACGGAAGACTGTTGAAGGCGTTAGCGACGTCCAGCGAAACCGCCAAAACGACATCCCCCTCGTGAAAAGCCTCTTGGGTCACATCTCTCAGAGCTCTCAGGGCGTCTATCGTAGAACGACCCGCCCTGAAGCCGAACTGAGCCTCTGAGAGATCCGGACCCACCTCCTCGAGGTGACGGATGAGACGGGCAGAGAGGATTCTCTCGAAGAGTTTGCCCATCTCATCCAGCAGCACGATCGGCCTGTATGCGGAAGCAGAGACGGCAGAACGACCCCCCTTCCGCAACAGGCACAACCTGCCCTCCTTCCAGGCTTTCGGGAACTGTCCAGTGCGCAAGCAGAGGTTGAACAGTTCCCGAAGCCTGCCACCCAAGTATTCCAGAGTGATGAACAGCACTCGCCCTGGAATACCGTCTGGCCCCGGCGCAGTGCTGCGGGCTCGTAGGCGATTCGATGCGACCTCCAGCTCGGCCTCCGTGATGTCTGGGACAGAGCCAACCCCCCCACTATGAAAAGGGGGAGCCATCACAGGAGGCGAGTGGCCGGTGGACTCCGGGAAAAGTTCCCCCACCAGCCTTTCGAGGAAATCCGGCTCCAGGGACTCCATGACCGGGGCGCACGCGGTGCGAAGTTTGTTCCGTGCCGCGCGGTACGGTCGCCCCCATGGGTCCCTGTCGAGACCTGCCAGGATTTCCTCCCGAGCCAGGTCCTTCGCCTTTCGAATCGCCAAGCGCAGAGCTGTTCTCGCATCACGGTAACAGCTCCGCAGCTGGGCCTCCAGATCCGGGTCAAAGCCGTGACGTCGGCGACACCGGACAAAGGCCCTACGAGCCCTGCAGCAGGCCGCCCGAAGTTCGGCTATTTCGGGCGACCACCAATAGACACCTCTACGCCGCCGGGGCCTAGACCCCACCCTTGGCATGGCCGCATCGCAAACCCGAGAGAGGGCTTCGCGCATGCGGCCCGCCAACACCTCCACGTCGGTTTCCTCGCTGGGAGGATCGGGAAAAGCCCAGCCCTGTACGATGGCTGCCTCCGCAGCCATTTCCCGATCCAGCCGCTGGACTGCCCAGCGAGGAAATCGACTTCCTCCCCGCGGTGGCCCGGCCAGACCCGGTCGGGTGGCGGAGATCTCAAATCGGATATATTGGTGATCCGATAGAGTCTCCACCTCCTTCTCGACTCTCCAGTCGTGGACCAAACGTGCGACAGCTGGGGTGGCGAACGTGACGTCCACCACGGAACTCCCTTGCGGCCGCACGCAGGTCGGTTCGGTCCCCCTATTGAGGAGGGACAGACCGGAGAGGAGCGACCAGATCTGGACAGCCCTGCCCCTAGCGTCCGTGACGTGGTTCCCCCAGGCCGCGGATTTAGCGTTCAGGTCGCCGAGGACGATTGTTTTCCCCGACGCCTGTCTGCTGATCGCCTCCCTGACGGAGTCCAGGAAGATCTCGAACTCCGCCAGGCTACGATTGGGAGAGAAGTACGTGCCGACGACCACGTACTCCCCCCACCGCGCCACTACTAAACCCGGGCCAGTCTCCAGGGTGGAGAGAGGGGGACCGGAAGTAGATCCCACAACCACCGCCACGGAGCCGTTTATGTCCCCCGACCAATTGGAAATTGGGGGGACATAGTAGGGCTCACAGGCCACCGCGATATCTACATTCCACTCCGCCATGGCCTGCAGGAAAAGGTCCTGAGCCCCGGAGGAGTGGTTGAGGTTCGCCTGAAGGAAGCCACGTCTCAGACTGTTCATTGCGACATGGCTTCAACAGGCGCCTGCAGGCGCACGTCCTTGGGAGCCGGCGGGGAGGAGCGGGCTGTTTTCCGTCCTTTTGACGGCGCCTTGCATGCTCGACTCCCCAGCTCATGACCCGCTGGCAAGCCTCGGTCTGCACAGACCGCGCACCGCAGCACTCCGGTGCAGCTGGCACGATCGTGACCTGCCAAGCCGCACCGGAAGCAGATTTTGCTGCGGTCGACGCTGGAGGGGCAAACCGCATGCGTGTGTCCGAGCTCCATGCACCCGAAGCACCGCAGCGGTCGTTCCTCCAGGAGCTCCACTTTGGCTGGACTCCACCCGACGAGCAGCCGCTCCGCCTCCAGCAGGATCCTCGCCACATCAACCGTGCACCGGGCAAAGGTGACGCCCCTGTGCATTGAGCCCCAGCGAATCTCCCCAACGTGGAGAGACTCCCTGGAGCACCCGGTCATGCGGCAGATCGCGGCTGCCACCTTCTCTTTCGTTGCAGCGTCGTCCAAGCCCTTAATCCTGAGGCCAACCCTCTTCTGGGCCCGAGCGACGTCTGCAACTCCATCCAAGGCGGAGCGGAGCCTTGCCTCCAAAGCCCCCGCCTTGTCGGCCGCCGCCTTCGGCAGCTCCAGAAGCCTGGCTCCCGTGGCCGAACGCCGGATCACAAGCCCGCCCTCGAGCCCGATCTCGCCGAGATCAATTTTCTCGGCGGCGCGCTCAAGGACGTGGGCATAGGTCACGCCTTTAGAGGCCGCCTCGTCATGCAGCCTAATGATCACCGCAGGTGACTGAGGCGGCGGCAACTTAGGCTTCGGCCGGGAACGGGCCTTGCGTCTCCTCGTTCTGGCCTTCCGCCTTCTGCGGCCTTCGCTTTTTTTCGGCGGCTGCGAAGGCTCAAGAGCTGCCTGGCGAGCTGCGGGTCGAACCATAGGAGCCGGGGCCAGCGGGCGGGGAGCACTCTTTTTGCGCCTGCCCCGCCGGACGACCGTGGTCCAGGCCTCCTCTGTAACGGCTGCCCTCTGTAAAGGAGCCGGAGGAGGCCGAGACACCACAGGCCTCGCCTTTAGGATAGGCGAGCCTGATTGCCCACTTGCAGCGGGCTTCCGGGCAGCCGCTGCAGATGCTGCAGCTGCCTCTCTCTTGCGGTCTGCCGCTAGAGGCGGCCGAAGGTTCTTCGCTGGGAGGAGGCGATCTTCGATACCTGCTAGGCGGGCGTTTAGCATAACGCCCACCGAGGTAATTAGAGAGCGCCTCAACTCCTCAAGGGACTCCGAGTTGAGGAAGGGCACCTCAGGAGCCGCGGCTTTGGCTGCAGATGCCCTCATCTCGGAAAACTCCTTCCGATGAGCCTTCAGCTCACCCTTGAGAGCCTCCACCTCCTTGTGGAGACGCGCATTGTCCGCGCGGATGCGGCGCGTCTCCTCCGGCTCGCTGCGACTGGCCAAGGCCTGCACGACTTCGAGTATTCCGCTCGAAGCCTCTCTCAGGGCCTTGACCATTGTCCCCTTTAAATTGAGGGACTTTTTGCTGACCTCTACTATAGAGGCAGCTCCTCCACCTCCATGCATGCGGGAGAGTATGCCGGTTGCGACCCCAAGGAAAGGTCTTCCTCGGATCCCGGCACACTCTCAACCGCAGCAGGCTGTTTGCGGAGGGCCCGAGCGCTCAGTTTGCGCTCGAACTCGGCCTCCTCCGCTTCCATTCTGAGGGCTCGCAGCTCGGCCTTCGCCCGAGCGAGCCCACTCCCTCTGAGACCAGTAGTGGCGCGTCCACGACGAGCGGCACTGCATTTAACTGATGCAGTACCACGCTCAGAGTCGCTACCGGACGCGTCACTAAGAGTCGGAGCGACCTCGGAGAGAGGCCTCTTACGCCGACTATTGCCCTCGCGGTCAGACAACTGTCCGCCACCGCGGGTGCGAATGCCACTGGTTCCTTTGGACACCGAAGCCGTATCAAAAGCAACTCTAGATCCCTTAGACATGCCAGGGTCCTTGGCAGAAGAGCCGACCAACGGGGTCGACTCCTCCGCATCCACATCAACAAAATCCGTTCTGTAAGCTAAATCAAAGTCCGTTGTACGTAAGCATTGGTCGTGTTCACGAAGGCCGGCGGACTGCCGACCTACGAAGCAATTTGTGCCCCCCCCAGAGTACGTGGGGCAGCCGACGTCCGAAGACGTCGGGAGGGATTGCCCAGCTTGGCTGGCACCCTCCTGGGTAGTCTTTTGCAAATTACTTGTGTTCATAGTTCTTTGGGCTCATTTTCGGGTGAGCTCCCCCGCCTTCTCAGCGCTTGCCAGTTAACCCTACGCCACAGCACGCTAGACTACGGTTTCGGGGTGGTTTTTTATAGAGGTTTCCTTCCTCGCAGCACATCAAGTGTGCCCCCGGTCCCGGCCGTAGTGCAATGGCCGGGTTACGGTATGAATTGTGCCTCGCGGCTTTTCGACTGGTTGCACCGGATTGCCGGTGGGCGATGGTGTCGTCACATACCTACGCCTGGAGTGGCTACTCTTAGTCTGGCCCCTCACCCTAAACCTCCCGGTATGAGTAACTCTGCCGGTATAGCTTCAGGGATCATTGGGACACGCAAGCCCCCCCACCACGACAAGGTGGCAGCCTCGGGGGGGTTTATATTAGTGCCTAATTAACTCTTAAAAATACGGTTTATTAATATTGTGCCTCAGTCTTTGAGCTTTCATATAGATACTGATTATACTTCCAATAATTAATCATATGTTACATCTTTTTTTTAGGGAAAAGGAGGGCAAACGAGCATGCGGGTCACTTATTAAATGTGATCACCGCCGCCCATGAACTCTTGCAACATCCGAAGACTCACAAGAGCGTTGCCAGCCTTGGAGTTGGGCGTAAACGGCTTTTGTGAAGGTACCCATGTCGTATCGATCTGGAAACACCGCCGAAGGAAACTCATTCCACATTTTTTTGGCACGTGGAAGAAAGGTTCTTGCAAACCGTACGGTAAAAGAACGCCATGCATCCAGGTGGCAAGGATGACAATGAAGGCGGTGACGTGCTGGGCGGTAATGAAATTCGGCGGCAGGCATCAGATCAAATAGTTCTTCGGAACACTCCTCGTTGTAAATGTGATAGAAGACGCACAAGGAAGCCACTACGTAATGCCAAAGAGTCCAGCCGTCCACAGAGCACTGGGTCTCCGACAATCCACACGGCTCTCCTTTGTACGCGGTCAAAAGGTAGAAGCTGATATTGGGGTGATCCGAACCAGAGATGAGAACAATACTCCATATGTTATATTTTATATTGCTAACATAGTAGTGATACTTTCAATCAATTTGAACAGTATGCATGTTTAAATATCAGTTACACGATTGAAACAACAATATCGAAATATTTGAAGACTTGTCGTATCAATCATTATCATTTTACAAAATGCTTTTAGTATTGAACTCCATTTATGACACATAAAAATATTCATAGAGAAGTTGTAAGATTAAGAAATTTTAGAGTGCATGAGGTCTCTGCTTAGTACTGACTCACTTCGTAACCCGTGCTAATAAAGTTTTTGTTTGTTGTTTTACAATGTTGTAGCTCCTTCACTTGATTTTAGGTACGTGCTTTATTTTCTATCTTGTCGCTTTTGTAGATTGTTTTAGTTGTTCTTATAACAATGTTGTTATTTACTTTGATGGTACACTCTTAAGTTGATTTAGATATAAATCGTGGAAACAAACTTGAAATGCTGAACGGATTTTCATTATCTTGGCTCTTGAATGAAAATTTTAAATGCGATTATATGAATCTTTTGTCAAAATTTAATACGTTCAACTGTCATAATTTATTGTACACTTTATAACACCAATTTATAAATAAAATTTCGTATATCACGACATAAGCATCTAATGTAACATATTTTTAATAAAATCTAAAACCATCACAATACATTAGTTTTTTATCGAGAAGATGATATAGAGAAAAGAGATGAAATCATTGCTCCCTATATCAACAGATAGACTTAATATAATCTAAAATTAAATATATTCAATCAAAATTCGAAATTAGCTTCAATACCGCCTACGTACTGCCTACTTCTAAATAAAGCCGCTTATCTTGAATATCAGTTCTTTTATTTCAAACATAGTCAAAACATAGCCAAAAACCATTTCGTCAAACAAGGCTTTGATTAAAACAATATACTGAAAATATTTTATACGTTGGAAATATTACAAAAACATTCAAATACAGAGATTGAATGTTCTTGTAATGCACACTCCTCTTTTTTACATCGGGGGTAAATTTTTCTGTGGTTATGTCTGTACATTCAAGATATATTTTTTCAAATTTCTTCTTAATGTTTTCTAGGATTTACACGAGTAATAGTAATAGTAAAAATTTCTTCTTTTTGTTCCTTACATGAGATTAAAAATCATATCATGAGTAATCTAATTTATATATTTTTATTAAATACGAATCTCGTAGATTTTAAAGTTTTTATAAAAACATAAAAACATGTCTTGCTATAATTGTAATACAACAACTCTGCTCTACGAGTTTCAAAGTTTATTTGGTCTGATGCCTGCCGCCAAATTTCATCACCGCACATCACGTCACCGCTATCATTTTCATCCATATCACCTGGATGCGTGGCGATCTTCTACTGTGCGGTTTTCAAGGACTTTTCTTCCACGTACCACTAAGATGTGGAATAAACTTCCTTCAGCGGTATTTCCAGATCGATACGACATGGATACCTTCAAAAAAATCATATACTCTTACCTCCAAGACTGACAACGCTCTTGTGCATCTTCGGATGTTGCAAGAGTACGTGAAAAAAAAACAAAAAACCTAAGAAGTTTCAACTATAATAGCAATACAATAAAATACAATTTTTTTATATACAAAATGTGGAACTTATCAGCAAGATCAGCTTATGGAATGCTTTTCAGTTAAATAAAAAAAGATTGTTTTGATCTATAATTGCAATAACACTAAAAAGGTGAAGTTAGATTTGTTTAAATTTTAAAATATGGTAGATGATTACAGATACATGATTACATATTAAAACAATAATGTAAAATATTGTTCTCATAGTTAATTGTTAAACGATATGTCAGTTTACATTTAAATTTCATTTAGTGTTTATTGCGCTCAATTGCTTTGCAATGCTTCTTTCATAATACGAGTCCATTAGTGTTTTTCATATTTCAATGCAGAGATAGATGAGTTAATGAAAAGGTTGCGTGTAAGGTTTCGGATTATAAAACGTCTAATGGTTTCATTTAAAATAAATCTCGTCAACACTTATTGCTAGTAAGGAAAATTTATTTATGCAAAAGGAAAGATTATATGTAATTGAGCATTATCATTTTAAAATACTACTATTAATATAGAAATATTTTTATTACCTAAACAAATATATTAAACCAAATGTTATATATCGTTAAAAAAATTATTCCCAATTTATTGAAACACTAAAGTGTCTCTTTGAAAAGTATTTCGAAATTGTATTGGTTCCATATTTATAAAAATAATAGATAATTTATGCTCATACACAAAACTTTTTTGTTATCTTAGTAGTATTGTTAATCTTAAAGATTATATATAAAAATGAACCACAATAATTTCTTCAAACAACGCCGTCCGTCATTAAAAAATCCTTAAGTGAATAAACATGTTGTTTTTATTTGTATTAAAAGTATGTAATAATACGTCATAAATACTTTTTTAAGATAAACTACTGAATTGGATTGTATATATGATATAATAAGCAATTGCCAATTACTAAATTATATACATATTAAAACGAGCGATTAAATGTGAAATAATTTAACCCCTGTGTTAATTAATTTAATAGTGTTCTCGTGACCACGATCAGTGCAAACCTGATCAAAACGTTTAGGTAGGTTTATTACTCTATAAACTTTTTATTACAATATTAATAACGAGAATAAGTTCCGTAAATCTAACGTATTTTTATCATATTTTTGAAAGTTTCTCGAATTAAATTCATTTTAAAGAATTTAATTCGCAAAACTTTAAAAAATATGATTTAATCCATTTATCCGAGAACAAATAACTTTTATAAATAAGAGTTTAACGACCTTTTCGATACATAGCAAATTAAAACCGCTGGGGCTATTTATTAATGCAAATTGTCTGCTTTAAAATTTTAATAGTCCTGTCACAGAATATATAATGTAACATCATGTCATTTAATATTAATAGTAGGTTGTCACTGAAACACATTAAATTAATTATTGGTAATGTATTTATACTATAAACACTCTTGTACCGTGGCTTTTCTCCCTATTTTAAATGTTCTTACTGTAATATTTATTTGATTTCATCATATTTTTATGATAATTATAAAATCATGTGATTTCCGACTCTGTGTTTCAGTTGTAATAGTAAGTTAATAGTATCTCCCAAACAGAGCGATGTATTATGTACTATTGTTAATGGATTTAACTCACTTATAATTTATAATTAAGTTAATACTTTGTTTTTGATTTTAATTTAAGAAAATCCTTTTTAGACATATGAATATACATTACAGATATTTTTAATTAATGGGACATATGTTAGGTGTTTATTTCTTTGAAATACGACATTCTGTTTTGTTGCCATCCAAATCTTCAAAATTGTAATAAAACTTATTATTACCGCTTTTTCTGTGGTACTGACGGCATCAAAAGTCGACGACCTTATTTATATGTATAAGAATTATCGCTAGTCAACTGAAATTGAAGATCATCTTTTCAATTAATTAGTGAGTGACAAAAAATAAATTAAAATGTTAAGATAATACCGTGCTGATAGAACAACAATATATCTTTAAAAAAATGCACTTAGTTAATTATTCATGATAAAAACACCTTTACATCAAATTTCTATTAGTAGACGTTTAATATATGTAATAACTGTTTAATATATGTAATAACTATTTAGTATATGTAATAACTGTTTAATATATGTAATAACTGTTAAATATATGTAATAACTGTTTAATATATGTAATAACTGTTTAATATATGTAATAACTGTTTAATATATGTAATAACTGTTTAATATATGTAATAACTGTTTAATATATGTAATAACTGTTTAATATATGTAATAACTGTTTAATATATGTAATAACTGTTTAATATATGTAATAACTGTTTAATATATGTAATAACTGTTTAATATATGTAATAACTGTTTAATATATGTAATAACTGTTTAATATATGTAATAACTGTTTAATGTATGTAATAACTGTTTAATATATGTAATAACTGTTTAATATATGTAATAACTGTATTCAACAATTATTCATTTTTAAATTCTCCCGTTTAACTAAATGAAGAATATTAATAATTTAATTAACCAATTCATTGTCTCCAAAAAAAAAGAATCTTAGCGTAATGACAAAAGTCACATTGAAAAAGGTATAGGTGGCATTTATGAAACGTAATATTACAGTTGCAAGGTTAGGGCTAAAGAGGTACTTGGAGCAGAACCACCAAGAAACAAAATGGATACTTTCTTAATTAATTAAAAAAATTACAAATAAATTAGAATTCAAAGTTTAAATTATCAGTAATTATATTATTTATTAACTAAAAACTATATGGAACAACATGCGCAGAATTGTCAACAAATTGATTATTGTCCAGGCCTCATTATCTTTAACAAGCTCCTTAATATTCTAAGTTTCAGATGTACTCACTTACGCTTTAATTTTTTTTATCCGTTCGGTGATATATTTTGGCAAGTTATTATAACTACAATTGTCCAAAAATGTTTTTTTGGTGTTTTTAAAAAATAAATAAAAATATATAACCTCTATTATTTAATTTGTTTTTTAACAAACATTAACTTTTACAAAGTTTTATTATCTGTTAAATCTAGTGCACTGTGACCAGTGAAACATGGCGGCCATTAGTCACCCACGCTGTGTAACTTCACTTATTTCTACGACACTAATAGGCTGTTTATTTAAAACACAATGTAATAAGTAAAATTAATTTGGAAAATTTTCTGTTTAAAGTAATTTGTGTTTCAGCCTGGGAATCAAAATTTTGCCTTAGTTTTGAATTGAGTCACAAAGTGTAACAAAAAATAAGAGTGCTAAAACGTACGTCACCTAGAACTGCAGTAAAATAGTGAGGTGGAACAGCCAATGAAAAGATCTGTTCTCTGCAGTGCGGAACAAAAACTGCTATTAAGAACCCCACATATAGTGATAATTACAGCCTGAAACGCTTCAGTGTTAGTTTAAATCTTTTGTTACGATTTAAACATTTAAATTTTCTTTGAACGTTATTGTTAATTTCCTCATTTATGTAAGAATAATTACTAATGTTTATTGTTTGGTAAGGTTTGTTCAATCGTTTTATATTTATTTAAAATTACTATATTTTAAACTAACATATTACTTTTATATAAGTTTTAAAACAAAAAACAAGTATGACTTTTTCAGCCATGATGATAGCCGTCAGGCATTAATGACTCGTAGTTCAATAAAGCGATCCATTGATCGATAGACGGAACTTTTAATGCGTCCCCTGTTTTCCAGTGAAGTAACATAGTTCATTCTCTTTTAAAAAAATAAAAATAAAAGTATTCCAATAAACCTTTTTATGTTGTATCTAAATGTTTTGTGTTAACAAAATGTATTTTTAAATTATTTTGTGTAATTGACATTATTCAATAAAGTTGTATACCTAGATGAGTAATATACAGAACTCTAAAATATCTATCATACGATATACGTATAAGGGTACTATAGTAAATATATACAATAATAAAATATTCATGACATCTCAGATAGAAAAACTACGAAAGCGAATATAGAAGTATATTGACATAAAACAAAATTTACCCTACGATATGTTGTCAGTCACAACACAACTTTATCCAATAAAATTTCAATCTCTGTTCCTATGACGTATTGTTTTCGGGGTTCTATTAAAAGTTTATCAAAATCCAGATAGATTGAGGCCACACCACCGAAACTAATATAATAATCTGTTAAAGTTTCCTAACAGACAGAGTTGGGAAAATAAAGAGTATAATAAATTCTGCGGTCCCGAACTTGTTCTCACTTTCGATGACTATTTGTTTATTGTTGATACATTAAGGAACTTAATTAATTATGGTAGCTGCTTTGTTCGGTAATCAATTACATATAAATGTTTAATAATAACCATCCTTTTATAATAATTATAATCTAATACTATAATATTTAAGATCTATCCTAAGACAAGGAGTTAAATACAAAACTAGAGTATTACAACCAATAGTTGCACTCAGGTATTAAATTAAATAAAATCGTAATAAACAACAAATAATTATTTCGTAAAAACGAATATATTCTTTACCGAATTTACCAATAAATGGTTATCTGATTCGATTTGTGTCCGAAAATGATCAACGAATGAATATTTCATTATAATTATTTTAAAACAAGATTCTTAATTTCAGATTTACTCTTAAATATTATTATATTTATTATCATTTTTATATTTTATTAGCAATATCACCGTTATTATATATTGATTAAAATAATGTTACTTTTATTAGACAACATTGTTATAAATGTAAATAGTGATAATGAAAAAAAAAACAAAATTCTCACACACTACAGTATTTTAATGTATATATAACAATATATATTTTTTAGAAGTAATCCTTAAGTGGTAAGCATATTTATATATGTAGAAGAGATATAGATTTGTCAGGGAGATCTCTAGTTGTTCGTAATAAAAATGTTAATTATTCTGACGTTTTTGAAACGGTGATTACAATAAAAAAAAATACCCGGCTGTGTTTGTTGTGCGGTTCTTCTCACGTCAGGGCGCGGTTGGAACCCTCGTAGCCTTAACTCTTAAGTTTAAGAGTGTCCAGAAGGGCTTATTTCGATAAAAAAATAGTATGGTATCAATATGGGCCCTCCTGACTATTAACAGGTTAAGTATATTCCAGCGATTTCTCTGTCTTAAAACTTTACATAAGAATTATAAAACATTTCCAATTTTGATCAAACATTGAAACAAAAAGCTTGTTGGAACAACAAATATCAGAATAACCAAATCTAGCTTTCTTATATAGCTTATATTTGAAAATATAGTAAATATATACATTCCAATGAAAATCATAAACACCATTTGCAATTATGGCGCCGTCTCTTCTTCAAGGATGCCGTAGATCTCTCTGACCACAAAGCAAATTGCTTCATCTTTATACAGCACTTGTTTCTATAATTATTGGATATACACTGTTATTATTTTAATGGAACTAAATGAAGTGGATAGTTTTTATCTCTCAGTCGAGGTAGAAAAGTAATATATTTTCAAATATGTTTTACTATTTATATCTGGATTTATATGATAATATTATGAACGTAAAAATAATATGTACGACTAAATAGCACATATTTTTTTAAATATAGATCTTTTATTAGCATATGAACATAATTAGTTCATTGGAGAATTATTATTTATTCTCTCAATTAATTATTAATCCCTTTATACACACCACAAATCATATTTCCGTTTTTATAAGCAATTATATAATATGTATCATAAGTTCTGCCTTATTCAAGTTCCCACTTAATAGTTTTTTTTTGTCGTTCCCACGGGTTTTCGTATTAAAATGATTATAATGAAAAAAGGTTGATAACACCTTTCTGAAAAAATGAAGATTAGAATTTACAGTTCATATTCTAACTAACTGTACCAGACCCCTACGCCAGAGGTATTAAGTAAGAGGTATTAAGTTGTATTTAACAAGTAACTATACTTTTTATAATAAGGTTATTTCAATAATATTTATTTTTACTTTTGCTAAATATTTGTTCACTAACTTCCGTACATTAGCTTACGACTCATTCGAGGATAATATACTTTAATTACAGCATAATTTAAATTGATTATAGAAAAAATAATATTATAATTGTTTTTGTTTTGAATTCCTGTTGATTCTAGGTCGCTTGATCTTTTTTATGCCGTTAGCTAAGCTACTTGCTGACATCTGATAGAAAGGAAATCGAAACGAAAACAAAAGGTTAGTAAAATAATTTAAATGCAAATAGGGGTCTACCGCGGTGATAGTAAAGATAGTAAATAGTTTTCTCTGGTTTATCTGAGATACTAAGCGCTAATTCGGATCCAATAAGAAAACTACAATCAAAAGTTTAACGTTACAATTAATCTGATGTTATTGATTCTAATTTCAAGTGTGAAATTTCTAATAAAAGTAATATGATGAAAAATTTTATATGCCATTATTTCTTTTAAAAGCCCTTTAAAGGCTATAAGTACGGAATCATTTATGTGTAATATAAAATATATATTAAAATTAGCAATGTACTAGTAAATAATTATTTAATTAAGTAGTAATCGCTCTTCCATCAAACTTGAAACAGAACAATAATATTACTTACTGGATATCTCGTTGAATATATTAATTTGCACCCAATTGAAATTTTAATAAAATATATTAACGATTTTAGTAGAACAATTAAGCTTCATTGCAAAGTTAAAAACGAAATTCTAAACAGAGGCGAAATTATCACAATCGCAAAACTTAGATTGATCTGATATATAATAACCATATACTACAACTACAATATACAAATATTCAAGTTGTTTAATTGTTATTTTGTAGTCCAAGTGTCAGGTGTATGACCATAAAATATTTGAGAAATTATTTAAAAAATGGTACCATAAAAATTCCACGTCCTGAAAGAATTTTAAAGACTAGCTTTGTCAAGAAAGTAGGTAAATAGTATTGTAGTCTCGAGAAACAAAAAAATTATTTTCAACAGTAAAATATAAAATAGTAATATTTATAAAATCATAATCCAATTATTATCAGACACGTAATATATATTTTTTTATAAATACCACGTACCTTATATCTATAACTCGAGATCAGGAAAAATCGCCAAAAGTTCACACATTTTTCCTCAAATCACTTATCATTTCACTGGCATTATATCGCGAATATTTTGAAAATGGGAAACAACCTCTTTCTATGAAGGTAAAAGCTAAACTGAACGAATTACTCGCAAGTGCGAGGTCGGCTGTTATCGGAAAAGTTCGGGCGTCCACGAAGATTCTCAGTATAAGTATGTAAGTAACATAATAAAATTCAGTAGATCGAACATTAACAATAAATATGTTAACATATATAACAAAATCAAATTCAGTTTTTATTGGAAAATAATGCTACCTACATAAGTTCAAAAAACTTCATGTAATTAAAATATTTAAATCAATGAAGAAGGTTGCACTTCTAAAGACATAAATATTTCATTTAAAAGATCTTTTGCAGATCTTGAAAGAGAATTGATGGATGGATTTTAAATGAAGGGACCATATGGCGTATAAAAAATAGATGCCTTAGCTCATAATTGTAATGGAAAAATTAAAAATGAAATATTAATAATTCCTTCTATAGATATGTATGGAAAAATACATTCTATACAAATAAATCACAGAATACTTAGTAAGATACAAAAAGCAGGTCAATATTTACTTTAAATAGAAAAGTTTAATATTATTATTTATAATTAGGCAATAACTTTTGGTTAGTGATCCTTTAAAAACCATGTATGTAGGGTTTTCAATGATATTAGATTATATCTATGAATGAATATTTAATCGAAAATAGAACGTTTACTGGTTAGGTTCAGCAGATGTTTAGCAATCCCTGTATAGAAGTGGTTAATCAATGTTGACCTAATTAGGCTAATGGATGGATGACCAACTGTGACTTAAATATATTAGCAATTTACTATGATATCTCGTAATTGTCTTCTAGGAAACGATCTGACACAAAAATAAGTATTTTTTGGTAAATATTTTACACCAAACCTAAATATTTGATTACTAATGTTAGTGAATATTATAATACATTTATAACTACATAATTTATTAAAGTTAGTTTTAATAAAAGTATCGTAAATCATAATCTCAAATTTATTCTATGAATCAAAGACACTTTACCTTACCCAAGTATTTCACCTCCATCATTTCACAATATACTAGTAGCTATACGTCATCTTATACAAGGGCAGCAAGGGGATGAAAATGTCAATACATTTTCCTTATTATTGCTTATATTATCAACATGGTTCCTATTACGTTTATGTTTTTAGGGGTACTCCCAAAGAAAGGTTTTTTAAATGAATAATAATTGTTTAGTGATAAATGAAGTTTAAAAATAATCACGAGGCAATTTCTAATACGAAATACGAAATTGCTTAGCACCGTGATTGTTTCTGATTTTCAAAAACTCTATATAAGAGAGGAAAAGGAAGCGCTGTGTAAGGAAAATTGTGATTATTGAGAAAATCAAGCAAAGTCGAATTTATATAAAATACCGACATTTGTAGGTCTATTAGCTGTCTTTTAGAAGTTATTGTATCAATGACAAATTTTTCGCTAAATTATTAAATCACCTTTAATTTTTTTTATTATTTTTTTTTTTAAAAGTCTTTCTGTTTATATAAGTTCAATTACAATAATCTCAATCTATACAACTTGGCCATACGAACGAACTGACCCAAAACGATAAATAGTATTCACACTTACACATCCATTTAATTTATTTGTATAGTTGTCAAATCAATATTAATATGCATTGTTTGTACAGTAATAACGTTTGTATTTCCTATTCCAAAATGAATCAGATTTCGTTTATTTTGATAAAAAATAAACATATCAAATATATCACATACATCCATCAACTTTTTTCAATAAATAATCATTTAAAGAGTATCCAGCATATTGATAGTTATATTTACGGCGCCTACGTTAATCCAATTGAAATAAGCGAAGCTCCAAAAATAAATATTATGAACCAATATTTGGATTGCTTATATTGAATTTTGTTGCCGACCGTACTCGACTAAATTTATTGCAACAATTTATAGTCGGATTTTTCGGTCAACCTTTTATTTCAGTTCAATAAACATTAATCTGCGTTATCCAAGCCAAGTTATAAATACAACGAAACAATGTAGGTTCGTTAAAAAACTTGCTAAAATCAAATTTTTCTTCATTTTAAAATTGCAACATACTCGTACGTAAATATGCAATTTGTCAACAATAGTACAGTTCCAGTTTTAATTTTATTATAACTGTTTTTATTCTTTCTCGGATAAGAGTCATAAATAATATATAGAGTTCATATTCATTAAATAATTTACTAAAAACAACTAACATAATAAGCCTTTAGCATAATTTAAAGGTTATCAAATCCATTCTTTTTCTTTTATTTTTGTAATTAGAGCCCACTCCTATTTTGACGAGAATTAAAAAATTTTGGCTAGTGAAAAGCAATCTTCATATCAATTAAATGTTGATTCGATTAATAAGCCAATAATAATTAGAATCCGTTAAATACTTTTTTGCATGATATGCGTAAAAAAATGTTCAAATGTTTTACAATAACTCAATCATTATGTTTTTTTAAGTATTTCATTATATTATTATTTGAATTTACTTATAGTTTTTCATTTAATAAAAAAAATGCACAAAAATGTTAGAGGTTTAATATATAGGTATATTATTATTTATACAGCTTATTGCTTATATGTACACTTAGTGATGTAAGATTTATATTTATTTCATAATAATTTAGCAGTATGATATACATATATTTATATAAATTTTATATTCAACAACTTTTCTAAAATCATTTTTGAAAAAAAATTATCGTGGAAACAACGATGTAATAGATAACATGATTATCTTATAGAATAAATAACAAAAACAAAAGAAGCCTTCTCGTTTTATTAACATCTCATTTAATAAACTGGCAAAAAAAAAAATATGTTATTTTTTGAATATATAAAACGTTTAATAAAGTAACGGGATCACGTTGTTAGAAAATCATATATATAAATATCCATAAAGAATGAACCACACCGGCAGGAAGTCCTATAGTATTTTATTAATTGTGTGAGTGTGTGTGTAAGAAATTTATAAATAAAAATTGTCAATGCTATAACATACTTTATGGTTCTCTTTCCCAAACCAATTTGCAGTAAAGTGCAAAGTTTTCTGCTTTTAGTTTAACGCGGAAAGTAATTTTTTTTTAAGCACTTTTGTGTTAGAAATGTACATTACTATTTTTTTTACATCAAGTTATGAATTTTGTTCTAAATCAATTATGTCATATTATAATTCTTCAATAATACCTATATTTTAGCTATGTTAGTAGACTCCAAATGCTTATGGATTTTTAAAATTTAATAATTTGAAAGTTTAGGATTTAATAAATGCTAACATAATAGTCAACCGTAACGTTTGTAAGCATCGTATAATAATAACAAAAAATTTATCCAAGTGACTTGACATATATATATAAAAGTTATATATTTCATAAAATAAAATTAATTTAAAAGAATAAAATGCTTTGATATTCATTGTCACTAGAAAGAAAAATACGATAGATAATTATTATTATAGTATAATAATTGACAACAATAAGCTTTTATACTTTACCTGAATAATTAATTCTGAGACACTATTTAAAACTCACTCGTTACTTAAAAGTCTGCCACGGAATTATTTTGACACACGTTCATTTCACTATCACAGTCATTCGCGAAGCTCAAATGTTTAACGACCTTTCACCTCCACGGTCGACGCTACACTGAAATCTGAATTTTGAAATCTCAGCTAGCATTCGAAATTTAAACATAGGTTGTATTCGGAAACTCTCAGTCAAAAAACTATTGTTGTATGAAAAACTGTGTATCAAAAAGTCGTTATGCAAATCCGATTACATATTACACGTAAAAAGGAGCGCTAGGGTGAATTATTATAAGCGATGTTTGTTTTACTAATATATTTGTAGGAATCAAGTTTATTTTTTGTTGGATAATTTCATATAAACATTTTTATTTTAACATTTTTTATATTTGCGTTCGCTGTGATTGAGCTGAATGAATTTAACATTACATATATAAAAAAATCGAAAATGATTAATTAATAGAAAACCATTTAATTATTCTAGAGCTAACACATGGATACAATATGTAATAATTATTAATTCAAAAAGGAAATACCTGTTCTTATCCATTTGAGTAAAATAGGTTTAAGTTATTTCGCAGTTTTTTGCCACGTTACAGCTGTAAGATTAGAGGTAACACCTATTCAAAATTGGCCTTCGTGACTAGAATTATCGCTGAAATTTTACTTCTCAAGCTTTATATAAGATGTGAGTATTTTATTTATATCTGCACATGATATCGACACAGGATCCAAAAAGAGTATTTCATAAATTTATTACTTAGGACTCAAAGATTAAGAAATAATACTATTTACAAAGATTTAATTTTATACTAGAAACCTTCATTTGTAATCGATAGGATCATTGTGAGATTACTGGGTTTGATTTTAACACCAATAGACTTAAAATATAAACAGCGAGTAAATGTACGGTCGACATCAAAAATGAAGCATTAAAAAAGTTATTAAAAAGGAGCAGCAGCAAACGTACTTTATTTTAAGTAACTTTACTTTAAATAAATATATGTATAGATACAGTATTTTATTTTTTGTTTTTACATAATTAAAATAATACTTTTGTAATATTTTACATAATATAATATGTATCATTTATTCTACAAAGTACTAAAAATAAAGTGCTGTATCTATACAAATATTATAAAGCGGAAAAGTTTATTTGTTTAAACGCCATAATCTTCCAAACTATCGGATGGATTTGTGAAAACCTATTTATTATTATTATTATTATTATTATTAATACTGCTCTTAGATATCTCAGTAGTAAATAAAATCGTTCGTCCGCGGATGGTACCGCGAGTAATAGCTAATGTTTTATTTTGTATTAATTAATTACAAACAAGAAAGTCAGAATTAAAATTGGACAGTTTATGGTAATCAAATATTAGAAAAGCTCAATCTATACTTACAAATAAAATATTTCATATACGATATTCCATCAAATGCCCATATCAAGGATTCTAGCCACTTTGTTAATGATTTAAAACACTTTAAATTAACAAAAGTTAAATTAAAAAAATTAAGTGACATTATGGTTATTTTGGATACAGAGTCATCAATGTTCTTCCTTTAGTTAATTTAATTTGTGACGATGCCCTTCTCGGTCCTCCGAGAAGGGCGGGATATTACGTTGGACTATTAAGCAATAATTTTCAACAGCCTCTTATAAAAACTTCGTCTTACTTAAATAACTTAAAATGTAAACTAATCAAATCTATGAATACTCTATTCTACTCATACCTAATGTATTTATATGTCATTTTTAATTATAATAATATCGGAATATTATAAAAATATCTAAAATATTACATCAATTAGTAACAGTTTTACTTGCGACCACAGGTAAGTATTAATTTGCCATTACATTAAAGTAGTATTTGCCATAGGGAATAATTTCAAACGTAATATTTCGATCATATTTACCATAGATAACTTAATGCTGAAACAACTATTTACACAGGTTAGTAATTTTAATAAATTCATAAATTAAAATATATATATATATATATATTTTGTCTGGATTTATAAAAATAATGATTGATATGAAAATAACAAAAAAAAAAACATTTTTGAGATTTTTTAAATCAAAGGGGCACGATTTTTTTTTTATATTTTGAGAAAAGGATTTAAAATTGTAAAATTGTGAGTAAAAAGAGAAGATCTGTTACGTTCAGCTTTGCCCAAGCCGCTAATGACTTTTTAATAAAAAAAATGTTGTAACTATCAAATAATAAAACGCATGGGTGTTTTAATAATTAGCTCCCTTACATGATCGTTGTGGTCAAGTTTTAAAAGTAAGTAGGTTAAATAGGAAACAAGTAAGTATAGATGGCGTTTCTACGTGGCTCCTCGACCAGTTTATGGTATTTATATTTAGGAGCCAGATGCTTCCTTCTATAGGGTTTCCATTTTCTGTACCCTTACCCGTTAAAACTTATCATTTTTCTAACAAACAGTGTCTAAGTTGTTGTATATTTGATCACATTCAAATCTTTATTACTCCAACTTACCTACAAAGTCCTGACTCTTATATCAAACTCCAAATCTTCATTTGCATCAAACTTTCCCCAATTATTCAACATCCTTAACAATGACAATACAATTTTTTAAGTGACATTGTAAAAGCATTCGTCACAAGAATATTGAATTAATATCTTATCCTACAACCCTGTCATTGCTACCATCTCGGAAACATGTTTAGTTCCCGAGTCTCATTTTTGGGTTCCGGGTTACGGTTGTTTGAGGGATGACCGATGATAAGCATGGCGACTGTACTATTTTTACATGGCCTACATATAAAAATGGCACAGCCGGCATGTTTTTACAAATCAAATTAAAGACAGACTAAAGGAATCAGCCCAGATATCCTTAAGGCTCATTTTATTTTAACCTTGTACAGAACAACCTGTGTGCAGTCTTCCTTCTCGGCCTCAGCAACTCTAAAAACATGGAAGCTTTATGCCTATGTCTGGTCACAGTGGTGTCTAATATTCTAGAGGATTTACTAATTAATCTGTGTAAAAGCCCAAGCAGAATTCCCTCAAATTTTAAAAAAGTACGGCATATTTAAGCAAAAAATATTCTGTGTTTTTTTTTTATTCGAATTGTTGAATATATATCATATTCTCATTTTTCGAGATTCGATAAGATTGCTTTCTGGCATCGATATATACTAGATGGATTTAGTTTTTTAACTGTACTAATTATTCATATATTGCACTAAAGAACTTTTATATATAAAAAGTATGTAAAATTGTTTTTATCTTAAATAAATAAAACGAGGTATAATTTTTAGAGATAATAGATAAGTGTTATGTTATTTAACAAATATTTACATTATACCTAACGCATAAAACCAGTCACCGCCAACGAACAACGGTGTGGAATGAAGATGTTTCACGACTAATAATTTAATAGATTTTATTATTCCACACAGGCAATAAGTTATATTAACCTGGCCGAGTACAGTAGAGAACCTTAACATGCAAATAAATTTGAACAGCTTTATAATATAATAATTTCAGTTTTTTTTCTTACTAATATTTCGTACTGATAAAAAAATGTCCCAAATACCCTAGCCCCCAATTTAAAATTTAAAATCGTGCCGCATTTTGTCTTCATCAAAAAAATAGTATTAATTTTAATACTGAAACCAAAAAATAGATGACGGCTCTCTCATATGATGAGGTAGTTTAAAACAATATTAAACTACATCGGAAATAATTATTAGGTAGATTATCTTTTCAAGAAGGAGGTGTAACGTAAACGTTTTCTAAGTTATACTATATAAGAACTAAATTTCTTTTAGAGAATCTTTGTCAAATAACACGTAATATTAAATAATCAAGAACAGGGTTTATATAATTTAGTTCAATATATCTGTTCGTGGATTAACGAGAACAACTGAGGGAAACCTTGCAGCGATACTAAGATCGGTCACTGCAAGAAAATCATTTGTCCAGTTCTTCACTATATCCGATACGATAACGACATTTTTGTAATGATAAAATTTAAAATATAAAAATATATGATCAAAAATGTACATCAAAAAATCTATGTACACGTTTAATTGATCTCTATCAGTACAGTTTAGTACATTTACATAATACGTAGACAAATTATAAATACTTTTTTTTAGAATTTTTGGAGTAATTTCATAAAAGTAATTTTTCTGAACACTGGATCTTTAGCTAATAAAAATAGATGCATAAAATCTTTTTATTGACACACAGACACTTTTGACTTTATATGATTAATAAGCTATTGTGTTAACAAAATACAAATATATACGTCTATTGATATATTAACCTGAGTAATCTTTGATTTCCTTTTTATTTCTGTTTACAACTATGTCTTTTGTACTGTTTCTTGTACCATAATCAAATGGAGTAATAAAAATAAAGTTTGTTCTTGTCGTCGGATATTTGCCGAATCGGCAAATGAAATAAGATTTTAAGTCTGACATAGTTGTACCCTGCAAATTAATACCGCAACGTTTGTTACGTAGTGCAGTAGTAATGTCTTTTGAAGGAAGCTTGTTTTAAAGTATTTTGTTTTATTTACCCAACAATGCTGCTGTACAAAAGAGAGATTATTATTGTTGCAACTAAAATTTTGTATTCTATAAATGCGAAATAATTCTATTTGTTTCGAAATAATTTTATTTTCGAAATGATTTTATTTATTTCTGAAAACAAACTGCAGTGGCAGATATTACTCAAATTATTAATTTGACTTTCATAAACAAAATTTTTTTTATAAATGGTATTTTCCATTCGTACTTACCTAATAATTGTAATTATTACGCGTTCGAAACATTTGGGAAGGTATAATGTTGTACTATAAATATTTATTTCTTTTTAACTTAATTTTTTTGTAAGGATAACAAAATATACGATTTCTTATTTTGATGAGTAAGAATTTAAATAACTTAGTTTAATGTCCCCCCTAAGCTTTAATGTAAATTAATACACAGTTATTTTTTGTAGTGAAACTTAGACTGACCGTTACACTTGTTCGACAAGAAAATAAGTACTAACTATCTCATATAAGTAAAATAACTAACGCCAAAGTAACGAATAATACGTTACTTTTCTTTTTAAAAAAGGGTGAATTTATAATATATATATGTTTTATTTTCTTAAATAACAAAAAAAAATTAAGAGATGGTGCAATTAGTGTCGATTTCACTTGAAAGCAAAAAATTTCTAATTTATATGAATATTCATTGAATTTTCGAATTTCAAAACCTTATATAATAAAAAATGTTTTAATATTACGTTTTTTATAACTAAATTTAAAAATTCGTAACTATTTTTAAACAATAATTTCAGAGTTTGAAAATGTCATGCATGGCGGCACAAGGGAGCAATTTGATTTTGAAATATCGCCAGTGACGAGCAATTTCGTTGATCGTTCTATAACACGAATAGCTTCATACACTATTATAAAATGGTTCTTATGATTCGCGGCCGCTAAACCATATCACTAAGTGTGGTGTACTTGGGCCCCCAAATATTTGTGGTATAATAGATATTTGTTAACTTACCTTAAATCAATTTTAATGTATTATTATTGTTAATTTTATTAAAAGTTAAATTTTATGAAAAAGATTTTGCAAGTATTGCTTGTTCTAATCGTTGAAAATATTAATATTTTCCAAAAAAAAAAACTTAATTATAGTAATTTAACCGAACTGGGTCTTTGTTTCACCTATATTTGTATGTATTTATTTATTTTTATTTATTTATAAGTTTATTGTAATCCTACAAATTAGGGTACAAAGGGCGAATGGGGCCTATTGGAAGTTCCACCAGTCACCCCTTGATGACGAAGAGAAGTTTCGGTAGGTACTTAAATTTAACAAATAAGAATAATATACATATATAAATACATAAAAAACATAATATAAATATCTATACATATTATTATTATTATACTTATTATTATTATTATAAAATTACTCAGACAAATAATGCCCATGCACTTTCTTTTTGAATGAACAGAGAGTCGGTGCCCTTCGAATGGATTCAGGTAAGGCGGTCCAAAGCATTATTGTCTGACTATCTATATATAATAGTAAGTTTGTATGTCCGTGAATATTTTATAAACTACTGAACCGATCCGATGATTGTTTCGTGAATTTAATTTACGTAGTTTGATATTATATTATACTAAGATATTTATTAATACCTGGCAAAGTACTTCAAAGTTCGGTCATTTTACATCATCATATCAACTGTTGTTTGAAAAAGTAATATACGGATTTTGATGATTATTTTTTTATACAATTTGAGTCCAAAAAAAAGGTTTTAGTATAATATCACTAAGTTATTTATATAAATACGAGACAAGGTAATATGTTTCCTGTATTTTGTAATCTTAAAGGCGTATATCAAGTTGATTATTTGATACTCGGCCGTGCAGTCACTAGCATTTTCAGATATAATTCTAATGGATAAATTTAGATCCGAGAAACGTTATAAATTTGAATGCCTGTTTGCACCGCAGTCACCTTTAATAAAGACAATTGCTTTAGACAACCTTACACCTGTCGATTATCAGCTTTGTGCTTCAATAACATATAACAAGTATAATACACAGATCATATTCAAACGTCATTTCAAAGTGACTTAACGCTTGACGTCTCTCAAATCCATATCAAGCTATTATATTTATATATATATATATATTATATTTAGTTATGTAGTGCCGACTTTGCGAAATAAGCATGTTAATATACTTAATATATCTGTAAAATATAACAATGACACTTCGATTATTCCTTTTGTATCGACTAAAAACGTGCCGCTGGGTTGCTAGTTTGTGGGTGTTTTATCGGTTACATTTCGGTGATTGTGCAACAAAGCTGCACAACCTGATAACCACAGCTCCTTTCCATCACCGATAAACCAGAAGCTCAGCACGAAAACATCGATTTATGGTTGAAGTTCCAAAAAGCCGTATAAAGCGTTTCGCTTCTCCTTTCTTTGTAAAGACGGTAAAAATTTGGAACTCTGCCAGAATCGATGTTTCCTAATAATTACAATCTAGGGGTCTTCACATTTAAATTAAATATAGGTTTCTACTAGGTAAGCGTGCAATATCGTACACTACAGTCACGCTGAACATCAGGTAAGCTTTAGTCAAAAGTGAACCTATTCAGCGATAAAAAAAATACTAACAAAACAAAACTTGTTAAACTTTATAAATCGAAAACTTTAGATTAAAAATTTTTGAATAAAATATACATCAAAATGAATAAAAAATATGAACATTGGTTTAGGAGAAAAACTATTAAGAAACCTCTATTTTCAATCTGTGTTTTTATCACTTAAACTTAATTACAATCAAGACACTGAAAAATTTTAAAATAAAAAAAAAATAATAAAGTAAACTACGACTTCAAAAATCGAAAACTGCAACTTTAAAAAACTTTGTAAACCATATTTTTTTATGTTAAATCAAACGTAAATTGAATTAATAAAGATTTTTTTTTCTTTAAAAAAAATAAAAAAACCCTCTTATGAAAATTTGCAAATTATATTATTACTATTGTTAATTATAAACAGTGTTGTATCCTTTTTTTATTCCATAAAAATAATCGTTCGGAAGTCGATATGCTTATCGAATATTTTAGTGTTTATTAATATCGGTAAAAAAAAACATTGATCACTGGTGTACGTCAAATTGAAGTATCAGTAAGATTTATGATATAATACTTAGTAAGCCTTTCTGTAAAAATATTTGAAATTAAAGATATGAGGGCTCCGCTGGAAGAAGTTCTAAAAATCATACAAAACTTAGCAAGGTACTTCTGTGTTGTGATCACTGGTTCACAAACGTCAATATTTAGTGAATAATCCGAATACTCACAATCATTTCGATGTGAATACCTGATGATTTAAGACAATTGAAATTGCAAAAAAAAAAGAGAAAAAATATTCTAACTTCTGACGTTAAACTTATAAAATGACAATATGAGACTTTACTGGGGAATTTCGGCGGCAAATAATTTTAATTTCTGCACTGATTATTTATTAGTTATATTAATCAATCAATCTTGTTAGAATATTTCTATGTATATACGAAATCAGAAAACTAGTTTCTCGTTTTGAATCATTCTTTTGAGAATCTAAGGGGTGTGACAGAGATAATAAGATGTTCGCATCTCTGTCCCACATTTCGTAGTTAATAGTTAGAGAACTAGTCTCCCGTTAGGCAGCAATCTATTGTCAAACTGATGGGTATGACAGAGATAGCAAGATGTTGGCATCTCTGTCCCGCTCTTGAATTTAGATGAAAACCGTAATTAGATTTTCCTTTATTTTTCTCTTCTGATTACGTAAAGGAGTTTAAACTGTTTATAAATATGTAAAAATTTTATTTGTGAGATGAATAGTTTTCAAATAATAACGAGTTTTAGTATGTTGAAAGTGCCATTTTTTGTCTAATATTGTATGTATTTTACGAATTATTTTAGGTTTATAATTATTTACTTATTGTATTATATACCTTTAGATAGGTTTTATTGCGACAATTATTTGATGTTTAACATGTGTAAGTATAAGATTAAGAGAAATAAATATTAGCGAAAAAGCGGATCAGCCATTAACCGCGGCTCTCTTTACGGTATACTTGGGGTGTTACACCCGGCCGTATGGCACCACTACCGAGAGTACTTCCGACGACTACGAAGAACAAGGAACTTTCAAGAAAACAGGAACTCTGAAGAAAAGGAACTGAAGAAAAAGGAACTCTGACAGAATTGAAGAGATTGTATAATTGTGGCTGGTTCGCTATAGCGTCTATAGTACTCCAGTGTTTTCAATCACGAACTCTTTCATCGAACCCAGGATCCTAAGAGACGGACCTACCAGCGCCCGACTGAGATATCCATACTGTTTCACGACTTGCTTGTTTCACCTTGTTATTTCAGCGGCATCATAAGGCCCGTCCCCCGAGGGTGGCGCCAGTATTTTTCAATATAGCGCCCCACCCCAACAAGTTTAGTATTCTAAAAATGCATAAAACTTACCAAGAAATGCTTATTTTATGGATCCTAATGGCAACTTTATTGAAGACCAGTGTGTGTTGCCAGTGATGACGTATGGAACTGAGACGTGATCGCTCACTACGGGCCTTATCAGAATAGTCAAGGTCACCCAGAGGGCAATTGAGAGGGCTATACTTGGACTTTCACTGAGATAACTAAAGTAACCGACATAGTCTTTAGAGTAGCGAAACTCAAATGGCAACAGGTAGGGCACATATCACTGATGGCCGTTGGGGTGGAAGAACTTGAAGTGGCGACTATGAACCGGAGAAGCAGTGTAGATAGCCCCCACGAGATAGACCAACGACCTGGTGAGGGTCGCCGTAGTCCGATGGATGAGAGTGGCCCAGAACCAGTCCCTGTGACGCTCAATGAGGGAGGCCTATTACCATACGTGGATGATTCCCGGCTGAAATGATGATAATTATGTCATGTCCGACTGTGAATCAATTACTAGAAAACATTCGTAAAGCACCATCAAGAAATTCTTAAAAGGCAGTTGAAACAGTAGTTCCTCAACAGTTGCAAATAATCCTTTTAATTATTATTTTTCATCAAAACATCGACTGAAGATAACATTGCGAGGGACACCCATCCACCAAAGATAACGTGAAAAAGTCGAGGATATAGTTTTAACATTTGGTAGCTCATTGAGTAGCATTCAAATTATACTGGCGAAAGCATTCGCGAAGAAAGTCCCGGCGTCCGAGAATGTTAGACGACGTGCACAAGGGGCAACGGGTCGATATTTTGAAAGCTAATCTCGAAAAAATTAAGACAGAGCAGGAGAATTTTTTCTCTCGCTTTGTGACCATGGATGAAATCTTGATCTACCACTTTGATCCTGAAACAAAACAAGAGTCCATGACCTGCAAACAATCTTCTTCGCCGACGCTGATGAAATTTAAGTTTTTAATTTCAGTGGGGAGGGTCACGACATCAGTCTTTTGGGATGCTAAAGGGATAATAATTGTGGAATACCTGGAACAGAGAGCCACTACTACAGACTCTCAATACGCCAACCAAATAGGAAGATTTCGAGAATCCATCAAGAGAAAAAATGCAACTAACTGCCAACTTGAGTGCTGTTTCACTAAGACAATGCATCGTCTCATCAAAGATAGCTGCCATTCAAGAAGCGGGATTCGAATTAGTAAAACACCCTCCATATTTGCTAGATCTGCCGCCCAGTGATTTCTATCTTTTCCTCAGCTCAAAGAACATCTCAGAGGTAGAAAATTAAAGGTAAAAGGGACTAACAACATAAACATAGAGGCGCGAGAGGACCACTTTGTTTTAGAGAGGTAAAATTGTACCAGTGGATAAAGTTCATGTAAATCTTTACATACAGATCAACATTAAAAATGTGTTTTGCTTATGAAGTCACTTATCACGTAATAATATATCTAGATATGATATGTCATTCAAGCTCTTTTTGTCTCACCATCCTTCATTCATAATTTTTTCTTTTTCTCATCCTCACTTTTTTTTGTAAAAAAATGCTATAATATATATTTGATCATAAGATTTTTGATGGTTTTATTTATTTTTGTTATAAAAAAAGAACTATGTCTTATAGTGGTTTTATTCTAAGTGAGGATGTTTTCGATTTTGTATTTAAACCAAGTATTTATTACAGCTAATTTGAAATAAAAAGTAATTTGCAACAGGTATTTAAAGATAATTTAGTGCTTAAAATAAAAGACAAAAAATTTATAGTATATATTGAATAAGTTAACAATTTATTACAATACAAATAAATGGTTTCTAATTAAATGCTTACGTGGATTTAAAATGTGTCTTGATCTGAGAAGAACCACACAAGAAACTCGACCAAATATTTCTTTGCTGTGATAAATTTTTCATAAACTTCAAATGGATTTTGTTATATACAATTTGCGAATGGGAAAAACCATCATAATCAATTCGATTTAATGACTTTAGTCTACATTGCAAACTCGGCTGGCAAGACAAACATTCACCGCAAGTAGCACCGGTTCACGAGCATAACGCAAAGGTAGGGTAAGTCATGGGTTTTGGCTGACCTTTAACCGTAACTATATTTGAGGGACAAAGTCAACCCGACCCCCATCGCTAACACAAAATGTCTATAATGGAATGTAATCACAAAAACGACAAAATGTGAGGGGAAAATAAAAAAAATTGTAAAGATAATGAATGACATATTCCACAAAATATTGCAGTTATGGAATGAAAAGTTTTGCAGTTAGTGCAAGAATTTTTTCAATACTCTTTAAAAATTTAATGTGTTTCAGGAAATCATAATAAAAATTAATCTATAACAATTTTAAAACTAACAGAGAATGATATTCAATCCTCTACATGCGTTTAAACACATAAAGACAGTTTGAAAAAACCTAGAAAAGTAATATCCAAATTTGCATTTGGAAATAAAGATAATTCACAAAATATAGTATAATAGAAATTTATAATATATTAAACAAAAAATTGATTTAATTTACTCAGATGTGGCTTCACCTGGATCATTGAGAACAACTGCGGGAAACCTGGCTGAGTTCCTCAGATCGGTCACTGCATGAACATTATTTGTCTAGTCCTGTTTCCGATACGACTGCGATATTTTTATGCACCGATCACTTTTAGAAAATAAAACTAATTTATAAAAAGACATATTAATAAATGTATAAACACTTTTACTCGATCATTACCAACACTGTTTAGTCCATCTCCTTAATTTTAATTTATAAACACTTTTTTTTTGTGAATTATAGTAGTAATTCTCAAAAAGATATTGTTGTGACATCTGAATATGTGATAGAGAGAAAATCTTTTTCTAACAGTCAAACACTTTTTCAGTGTATATCAATGCGAAATGACTGTAAATAAACATATATGGCTTTATTATTACAATTACAATTATGTATTTTGTGTTGTTTTGGTCTTTAATAAATTATAAATTTAATAATTATAAATTAAATAGAGTATCAAAAATAGAGTTTGTTCTCATCGTTGTTTTGTTGTAGAATCGGCAAATGAAAAAAAACTTAAGTCTGAAATAGTTGTACCCTGCAAATTAATGCCGCAACATTTGTTACGAAGTGCAGCACTAATGTCTTTTGAAGGAAGCTTGTTTAAACGTATTTTGTTTTATTTACCCAACAATGCTGCTGTACAAAAGAGAGATTATTATTGTTGCAAGAGAAATTTTGTATTCTATAAACACGTACTACATTTATGAAGACAAGATGTCAATGTCAATTATTGCTGTATTTATTTATATTTCCAGCGGTCTTTCATAAATAAAATTTTCTTTATGAGTTATATTCTCTATTCGTACCTAAAAATACATTTTAAAGGCTTAGTACACTTAATATGTTTGATTATTTTATGTGTTTAACCTATGTGTATATTTTGGTTTTAATATAATTCGTATAAAAAAAACAATAATAATATTATGATGTTTCACAATTCTATTCTATTCATAACTATTTTTTTTTGAATATATTAACCCACGGCAAACGTAATTTGTTTTTTTTTATTGCTAGTAAAGCCAACGCTTATGGTATATTTTTTTAAATAATATTGAATTCCAAACAAAGAGACCCCTTATGCTTAGGTGTGTGAGATAATATTCAATTTAGAGTAAAGCAAGTGCTTATGGTTTGAGTGTTTGAACACATTGTTAAAATTCACTTACCATCTATATTTCACTAAAACACCAACGCTTAGGTATAATTTCAGTACTTATAAAAACAGTTTTTGTATATTTTCTCGAAAACGGTTATGGCTATTGACGGGAATGAGATGTCTTTAAAAACGGGTTTTTATATTTTTAAGCGATAATTCCAGAGAGAATAAATGAATCTGTGTTTGAGATGTAAAAAATTAAATAAGGTTTCAAACAAAATTTCTCATAGAAAAGTTTTATCTCAAAAGTTGAATCTTGAAAAAATAAATATTCAATGTCTTTTTCTAGACTACGTTCTATCCTTTGAAGAGTTTCATCTAAATCGGTAAAGCCCTTGAAGCGTGAAAGAGTTGCAAATATTCAAACAAACAACGTTTCGTATTTATAATATTTACTTGATAATACTTATAATGATGTGCTTGTACTGATACTTGTAACTTAAATTTATATAGAGAAATTAATTAATAGTTAAAGAATTTATATAGCATCACTCAAAAAAAATATTGTGTGATGCTATATAAATTTAGTTAGTAAGTCTTTAAATAAATAAACGTTGGATAATACGTACTTGATGTCACGCAACTCATTAAGTCGTACTTAAGTGAAATCAAACTTAGTTACAATAACAAAAGACTTATTTTTGCCTTATTATGAGTACGAAGTATGGAGAAGGCATATGTACATTAAATAAAATATACGATCCATTCAAATAATTTCATGAATGTAAACTAAAGTAATTTAATATACTTCATATATCTCTGGTTCTGTAATAGTTTCCAAGTAATACAAGTTATATAGTTTACATTTATGAAATTATTTTGACAAATTCATAAATCTTTGATTGTGTTGCCATATTTTAATCAATAGACATTATTCTTAGACTTTTAAGAATTATTGTACTTATGATTCAAATAGTTTTTTCTTTCATTATATAAAAAGTATACCTTACAGAATATTGTTATTAATATAAATAGAAATAGAAGATCAAAAAGTAAAGAGTAAACTAGGGAGAGACAATCTCGTGAGGAGCATGGTCCTATACGGTACTCCCATATGGTCGGGGTTCCTCACCGTTGACTCAAGGACCCTGTTGCGAAGAACGCAATGGGTCCTAGCGGTGAGGATGATCAGGGGGTACCGTACGGTGTCCTTCACGGCGCCTACACTCCTGGCGAGCGATCCGCCCTGGGAGCTACAGGCGGAGGTGCTCGCAGCCGTGTACTGGCAGCCTTGGCCACGGGGGTAAGGCGCGAATCAGGGCTCTAGCTCACCGAGCCCTGATGCGACGGTGGAACAGGGACTTGGAGTCCCCTGCCGCCGGTATGATCACAGTGGGGGCGGTCCGCCTTCACTTCGATCACTGGATCAATCGGCGGCACGGAACGCTTACGTTCCGTCTTGTGCAGGTGCTGACCGGGCATGGTTGCTTCGGTGCGTACCTGCACAGGATAGCACGAAGGGAGACGACCCCCTCCTGCCATCACTGTGACGAGTCCGTCGACTCGGCTCGTCACACCCTGGCGGAGTGCGCCGCCTGGGACCACCAGCGCACTGAGCTGGTGGGCGTGATTGGCAGGGACCTCTCGCTGCCGCGCGTCATCAGCGCGATGGTCAGCAGCGAGAGGTGCTGGGTCGCAATGGCCTCCTTCTGCGAGCAAGTCATCGCTGCAAAGGAGGCCTCGGAGCGGGACAGGGAGTCAGCCTCGTCCACTGACCCGCTCCGTAGGGGGAGACTGGGTAGAAGGAGGCGGGAATACGCCAGTCGCTTCCTTCCCCAGTTGTAGGCCTGGTGAGGGGGGAGGGTGACCCCTCTTACCTAACATAGGGCTACGATGGGAGGGTGCTCTACGTTGCTCGGGGCACCCTCATTCGGGGGGTCTCGCCGGGGCGTCACGGTGTGTGCTAACGCGATCCCGTGACGTCCCATTACGGCGAAGAGGGCAACCGTTGGTTTTTTAGTGGGTAGCCTTAAAAATGGCAGCATCCTCTACGATGCCGGGTAGCCCCACATAACCCCCCGGCCGTCACCCCCTGGGCCGAAGGGGTACCCGTAACGGGTTTTTCCAACGGAAAAAAAAAAAAAAAAAAAGTGAGAGACCATCTGTCACATAATTCCTACTACAACAATCAACTTCATTGCTCATTTGTAAAATTACTGTCTTTTTTCATTGTAAACTATTTTGCTTTGAATACAATAAAATTTTAGTTTTGGTTTTGTTTCACTAATACAGCTTTGTTACTGTTTAAAAATCGAATTAAATAACTTCTGAAATAGATAAATATCTCCCCTGGTAGTGTAAACAACATGTGAACTAGAACAATAAATAAAACTCTAAAATGCTTATTATTTTAAGACTTATTTTGCAAATTTTTAAATAAATCGATTTAGTAGTTTAGCTCAGTCTCATGATTTTCCTTTGTAATAGTAACCTCATGCTATTGCTTCAAATATTATATTATTATAGTAACAGCGAAAGTTCAGAGACCTTAATAAACAGGTGTACCCCTATACACATTATTTATTAAAATAAGATAAATTTAAATATTTTATATTAAGAAACTAAGTACGTCCAAAAATATTTAATAATTTAAAAGTGCACAACCCCTGAAAAATGTGCATGCCTGTCTTGAAAAAGAAATCTTGTGTGTATCGAAACTGTTGCCATAGTAGATTTTATCACAAGGGTGCAAATATTTTTACGGCAAGGGTGCTATTTTGAAGAATGAGCGAAGCGAAGGATTCTAAAGGAGAAGCGAAGGAGCGAAGAAGGTTTCTAATCCTGAGCGCAACAAGGGATTCAAAGTACATCGCCTGAGGAAAAAATAATTTGCTCTACTTTTCATCCCTTTTCTGTGAGAAAATATGTACTTACAAAAACAGAGACGTCATTGGAGCGCTTTTGTTTTTTTTTCAGTAAGCGTCGTGCAACCAACACATACAGTCAGTAAGTCATACAATTTCGTTCGATTTTTATGAATGTTCATACCTATGTATATTCCAAATTCAAATCACCAGCTAAAAAGTTCCTATCGGAAAAGGACTATTTTTCTCCCGCTTAAAGTGAAACAAAACGACACTTTTCGGATAAAAGGGATGAAAAATAATTTGCTATAGTTTGCAATTGAGTCACAAATTGTGGCGTCTTACTTAATAAATACTTACTTATTATTAATAATTATTATTTGGCTAAACTCACGCAATCATTATCGAAATTTGCCCGATCGATTTGTGTTTCCGCCTTGCTCAGAGCTCATAAATAAGAACCCCGAATAAGTTCGACATTCCCCGAATAGGTTCGAAATTAGTCGGGCAAATTCTGGTAGTGATTCCATGAATGCAGGTAAATAACTGTAGATAATAGTAATCATGAATCATGAAAGTTTAAATATTCGATAATTAATGTGAAAAAGTTTATTCCTTTTCTCTACATAGAATCTATAGAGATAAATCTCCAACAATAGGATCTATAGAGATAAAACACTACATATGTGTTTAGGCCTTTAGCCAACCTTCATCAAACACGTTTTAACAATGCCCAGTTAAAGTGAAATAATATTATTTCTTAACAAAAAGTCATAAGAGTCACAAAATATGTCTTCATAAATTATTTTAAATAAAGCAAATATCATACCCTTTACGGGATCAGCTCAATACATATTAAAGTACTGGAAAAGGGTTTAACAATAGGTTTTTTGTTATTATTGCAATTTTTTTTGTAATTGCGTCCTAAAAGATTAGTACTAATAAGTAACTTTCGAGTATAGATTCATCACCGTCAACAAGTATTATTTTATGAATAGTTTTTTATTATTTATATTAAAAACTGCAACGTAAATTTGAAGTTTAATAACACATTAGACAAAAGGCCATGATTTCGTCTCATTTTTGGATATTTCCTTCTGTCCCCGCTAAATCCGTCCCTTTCTCTTGTTCTTACCACCAGCAGCTGTCGCACGAAGCAAAGAGAGTTGCTTATTTACGTCATTGTGCCTGTCCCGAAAACTTCACAAGAGAATACGTTTACATAATGTAAGTATACCATTAAGTTAATAAGTATTTCAGTTGTAGATTCTTAACATCAAATCTAACGGTGTTACTATTAGTTATTAGTTAATCATACGAAAGTACCCTCTCTTTGTTTTTTTAATTGTATTGGTGTTCATTATGAGTGATATAACTCATAATGACACACCTGAAAAAAAAACATGAACATTTGAGGAAATAATAAAAACCTCTTCAAGTGCTGCTAGTAAAAGAAAGTAGTTCTCTTTCAAGCTCTGATTCAAGTTTTAATAGGCCCAATAGTTCCTCATCAATAAAAACGCGCTAGTCCATTACGTAAACGGAGTGAACGTAGACGAAAAAATCATATTGGTGAAAAATTTTTTGACAAAGTTTAAAAAAAAAAGATAACGCGTAAACTTAGTGACGATTATAAGCAGAGTTCCCATTGTGGAGATGGTATAAATGATAGTGTAAGCAGTTGTAATTGTTGTTCAGTCTGTCATTCAAACTATGGAAAAACCACCATGGATCATAAATACATTTGATAAACCGAAAGTGGAAGAACTGATGTTATAAGGGGAGCTACTCGATCTTAGCACTAATGTGGTGCCAAAGGTGAAATTTAAAAGAGAGACACTTTGGGTGCAGGAATAAATACTCTAAAATATCCTTAACTATTAAGAACTACTAGAAAGCTTTTGCGTTGCTCTCGTCACGTCTTGTTAAAAACGGTTTTATTATAGTTTTATTAAAGTTTTAATAAAAAAAAGAAGAAGCTTGAATATTACAAAACGGGAAGATCTCCGGATATTCTTTACAAAATTAAAGCCGAATATTGATAATTTACTGTCAATCTATGAGGTACATCTCTACCATTAACATTATAATTAATGATGTAATAATAACATTTTTGAACAATTATATTAAAAAATATTACTATTCTTTATCATTTTCCCACGCCGAATGAAAACTTTTGTAAATAAAATAAATATTTATTGTTGTGTCTTGTGAGATGTCAAAAAAGTGAAATTGGAAGGCATAACTTTTTTGATCCACCAATTTTTAAAAAATGTAATGTTACTGGTTCCAGTAAGGAACCAGGAAAAATTTTGAAAGTGGTCTATGAGAAAAAAAAAATGAACTTTGGATAAAAGAATAACACATTTAAACCATAATAAATATGCTAAAATGCCTATCTTATAAAATAATAATACTGTCATAAGAAAGGTATTAACAAGAGCAGGATTCTAACTTGCGACATTCTAGGAGTTTATCTTTGACGCTTTACGAGTCGATAACGCAGACCATCATGTCGGTCACCTTGATGACTATACATATTATTCTACTTGTCACATTCGTGACGTATGTGACATATTACAGGTTTTTCGAATTTTTATCCATTCCTTGAATTTGGTCAATAAAAAGTTTTAATATTATGCTATTAATAATTAAAATTTTTTAAGGTTACAATAATATATTAAACAATAATTTCAGAGTTTGATAACGTGAATGCGGCGCGCGGATGCAAACAATGTGATTTTAAACATCATCAACAATTTAGCTAATCGTTCTATACCACGATTTATAATATAGTTTCTACGATTCGCGACTTTTAAGTTATATCAGCAATCAATGATTTAGGTACGTTTTCGGTGAAGCGTTTGTGATATATGATTTATAAAAATTATTTACCTCAAAATTATTCTATTTTAAAATATCTTTGTTCAAATACTTTTATTCAAATGTATATTGTTCCAACTTATTTATGAGTAAATTGCAGATATTATAAATTAAACCTCTCAATTACATATTAGAAAAAGTACTGGTTGAATATAAATATAGAAAATAAAGTAAATTGACAACAATTGTGATAACCACAATAACCTTTTTGTGATTTTGAAATTATATAAGCAAGAATTAAAGAACAGACATCAAAATTCTGTTAAATAAAATCAAGTATCAATTTTAAAGAATTTTGTCCAATTTAAACTAATTTTCATAATGAGTGAAAATCCAATGATTTCGGAAAAGGAGCTCTTGGATGCTATAAAAAACCTTTTGAAGAAAAGCGGTCATCTAAACAAATTTAAGGCAGAGGTATTTATTTAAAACGCTCAAAATAACTTAACTAATTCGTTATTTGCCAACGTTTTTGTGGCCTTTAACCTTATGGCTATATTGAAATTTAATTATATTCAAATAGTTTAGCCCTACTGTTACTGTAAAATACAAATAAGCGTTAAAGAGTGCGAGCCCACTCATGTTTCTGGTTAAGTAAAATGTTACATTGTTATCATTGTTATTATTTTTTAAATTAACAATAAATTTGTAACTATTATTTCTTACATTTTCTTAAATAATAAAAACTGGTACTTCAACCAACCCAATAACGCAATTAGTTATAAATAACGAATACGCGGTATTAGGTGTTAAGAAAAAAACGCAGAAAAAAACTGATATTATTCAAGGTACCACGTAAATCCAAGGGTGTTAAAAACGTATTTGCAATTTACCAAACGTAACGATGCAATTTTATATGTTTAAGAGCGAAATATGTTATCTAAACAATTAAAGAGGACCCAACATAATCTAATTTAACCTGTTTTGAAAGTTTTTGCGATAGGCACAAGAATTGTAGACACTGGTGCTGGTGTTGGGATTGTTATTAAAACTAGTTGCCATAGCAACATACGAGTGCTCAAATTAAGGACTTAGACTGCAATATATATGAGCTATACTATGTGTAATTAAAAAATAGTAAATAGATTTTTTTTATAATAATGTTCAGATTTCGTGATAATTGTCAATATTTATTTGTATATATTATTAGTGTTGGAAGAGTACCTATTTATTGTATATAATTATCCGTTGTACCCACGTAATTACAATCAGAATTTTCCGAACTAGTTTCGAAACCATTCGGGGCCCTTATTCATAAACTTTGAGCATGGCTGTGTCGTGGTGAGAATAAGTCACATAGTGATTATGTGACTATAGCCGGATAATTGAGCTGAGCGAAGCGAAGCTCTTTACTACCCAAATTTTCAACTCTTTGTTACCCTACTCCTCTTTCAATTTACGAGCTACACGCACGAAATTTTGCACACATGCGCATAATGAGCAAAACTCGGTCTGGATTGAAAATCAGCCGAATCATAATTGTAGTTTTTAAGATAATTGATAAAATGTGTCCCATATAGTAAACATATAGAACAGTTTTGTTTCACGCGCGCTGCGACGCGAGGCCAACCCCGCTTGCGTGGGCCTAGTACATTCACTCCTGAATATAAAATTATTATGTGTTCTTTCGCACTATTTTCTTTTTTGTAGTACTTGTAAAAATCTTAGAAAACATTACTTCACATAAAACGTCATTGTTAATAATAAAATAACATTCCATGTTTTAAGTTATGTTCGTTTTTATGCAAAATATCAAAAAATAATAATATTACCTCTTTTAGAAAATTTTTAATTATAGTCTTATGCGACGTTTCGAATACTTTACAGCAAGCAAGTTTGCGGGAAGACGAAAACCCATTAATTAAAAAAGTTTATCTAATAACAATGATGATAATTACAATACACGAATGTTTAAATAATTTAACTGTATTGCATACGTGCATGCATGCTCTTAAGTATTCAAACAAATTATCTAAACTGGCTAAGTGAGCATTAAAATCATGTATTTTTTTATAAGGTATTTTTAAAATTAAATATTAAATTAATTTGTTAATCAGCATTTTAACCTTAACTGTGTGAATCCCAAGAGATCTTGACCTATTTTATTAAATCATCCTCATAATACTTTTAATTTCTCTTTTTCTTAAAAAAGAAAATGAAATACTCAGAAAAAAAAATTATGACTATAGCAATAAAAAATATATATTTATATATTTCAGATGCAAGCAAAAGTGACGGAAGTGCTTCAGGAGAGACAAATATTGAATCTGGGTATCAAGAGTTCTGGCGCTCCCAAGCCCACAGACGAAGTGCTATTAATTAACGAACTTATAAAGGAATACTTGGAATGGAATGGCTACCTTTACACAGCATCTGTGATGTGTTCGGAGGCTGCAATGCCAAGTATTAGGAAGCCTCGTGCTGAACTATGTACAGAGGTCGGTGTAAAGGATGATGAAAAATCTTCTGCTTTGCCCCTATTGTCCAACATCGTTGCGGCGTATACTGAACGTATTAAGAGAAAAATAAATAGGATCAGAAAAGATAATCATTATGGGGCTTGTTGATTTTCGCTCAATAATATTTTTAAACAATATACGAGTGAGTAGATATATTACTTGAAACATTACATTTGTTTTTTATTATTTAGTTACTTTCCAAAAGATTTAATTCAAATACAACTTTAATAAGTTACTATATGATGAATAAAACTGATTTTTAAATGAAGACCTTTATTTAATTAATTAAAGACTTATTAAATAGCTAATTTCATCAGAACTGTATGTAAGTTTAAGATATATTATAACACGTATCACTGTGAAAATAAAAATCACAGATAATTTCAGCCGTACAAACTATAATAATGGGGTCATAAGAGAATATTTAGTTTTTACAGTAACTAGTTGACTGGAACATCCCCCTAAAATATGATTTGATTAGATTAGTGACGTCACGACTGTCATTTGCTGGCTGGCGTCACGTTCGTATACCTTGGTGGTTGACATTATATCCTTGTGGTTTGTCACTTTCGGTCGTCCTGCACCATTGCACCGCCAATTTAATGTCCTCTTGTCTCTCTCTCAGTGGGCAGGACCTAGACAAGATGTAGCCAATCCTGGTGATGACCATTAAAATCCCTTAGTAAAACGAGTTGAGCTGACGGATACTCTTCTTCAGCTAAATCCGCCACCGCGCTCATGTGTATTGCGAGATATATATTACTTTAGTATCTCTGCTGAGCCAACGTTTGATACACGCGTAAACAATTTTCTCAATTCGTGTGTCCATCAGGATCCATATCATCGAAAACCTGGCATTTTCTAATTTACGGGGACTTATAAGTTCGACCTATATATGTTAACAGTCTGTTTAAAATTATGGAACTTAACAAAAGCAATTTCTTTTTATCTAAAATTTATTCAGTAAAAGCTGAAAATTTAGGAGGATATTCAAATTGTAGAACTATTTTACATATTGAAAACTAGCACGTTATTCTAACACAACCGCCCATCTCGCCGGGGTGTCACGGTGTGTGCTAACGCGATACCCTCACGTCCCATTACGGCGCACAGGGCAACCGTTGGTTTTTTAGTGGGTAGCCTTATAAATGGCAGCATCCTCTATGCTGCCGGGTAGTCCCACATCACCCCCCCGGCCGTCACCACCCTGGGCCGAAGGGGTACTCGTAACGGGTTTTACCAACGCAAAAAAAACACAACCGCCCAGGGAGACTTGATAAACATTATAATATACCACAGAGTGATTGGATCAATTTCGCTGAAGGATTTGAGAAAATTTAGTTCTGATTTCAAGGAAAGCATTCGCTGCTATGCAAGTTAGAAAGGACTTTTCAAGAGAGTTGAGAAGCTCAAGAAGTGCGTGTTGGCGGATTATTATTGAGAATGCAAATATTTCAGAATTTCCAACACTTTCTTCTCGATAAATTTCTATACTTTCTAGTTTGCGTACTATCCTCTCGTCCAAATTTTTTATTGATTAGCAAATCTAACATCAAAACCAAAAATCAAACTGTTGAAGCAAGTTATAAGAATAGTTCTTCTCAAGTATTTTACAGGAGTATCACTGAGAGGGTTGCTTCGTGCGGTTTGGTCAGCAGTATTTCGAGGACACTGAATTTCTACTTGCAAGATATCTTCCTCTATTTTACAGTATGCGTTATAAATATCCGAGAATATGTGGACAGTGGAAAAGTGAAACTAAAAAATAGTTTATTTTTTAGAGAAATCAAGAAACAACTCGTTTCCATTGCAGATATGGGTATAGAAGCAGTTTGAGCAACAGTCCCGCCTGTGCAGGAGAGTGCTTTCAGTGCAATAACAATAGGTTTGATTGCCTCACAAAAGGCATTTTAAGAGTCTTGATGTTTTATAAATCTAGTGTCATACATGTCAACAAGTATTTTTTTTTTAATTTCTGGTCTGGCCTTTTCTTATTGCCTTTGAACATTTTGCCAGGCACCGCATTGCTTTGAAATAAATCGCAGACCTCTTTCACAATACCCATTCATTTTCTCACTTCTGGAACTGAAATCACCTAGCAAAGAACTAGGTTCAAACGAGGAACCCAAAATTTAGTATATATGTTGCCTTAGGGTATTTTCAGCTAATTATTTTTTATTTAAACCAATCTCATGACATTTTTTATTTCTTTTACCTATAGTTTAGCAGTTAGGTAGTATGATTGAATGAAACTGACAAAGTCTTCCCTTTTATATACGTATTTCGCACACAAAAAAAGCTTTACAGTTTCCCTAAAATTCAAAGTTTCATCGCCATGGAGAGCGAAACATTATTTGTTGAATAATAATAAATTATTATAAGAGCGTGAAAGAAATGATTCAAAAGATATATAATTGTTGGAATGGCATAATAGCATATGGTATGATCACGTAGCAACGGTACTGCCGCAAAAAAACCAGTGTCGGAGATGACTGATGGACCTAAGATCGGTTATTGCTTTTATGGAGAAGGACACGGGAAGCGTTTTTACGACTATTCAATATTGTCTCGAGGCTTTATTTAATCTTACTTTTCTATTAATTTAATTTTTTTTTTATTTAACCTGAATAAAATATATTTTATGTTTTCCGAGCATTTACATTCTACATTCCCCAAGGGCTGAGGCGAAGGATTAAAAACTCGATCTGCTTACTACATATATATTAATTATATAAATATGAACTACTTATGTTATTAAAAATATCAAAAACTATTACGATTGCAAATTTTGATTAAATCTTCTGTTAAAGTCAAATATTATACGTATTTAATTTTTATAAAAAAAATAAGAAGAATACAATTATATTTCTTTTCAAAATATTCATTGTCAATGTCAATAATTCATACCATGTAGTTTAATAGATTTAAAAAGACTATTGTTATTTATTTCAAAGGTATGTCTACCACATTATTAAAAATAAAATTCCCAGAATACAGTCGTTTGTGATATTTCATTTGCGCAAACATCCTTGAATGTAGTAGTTTTCAATGCTCATGTCAATGTCAGAATATAGAGGGTACTCCTATCGTCTAATATCCGGTTTAGTGGCTCTAGTAAATAATGGGTTAGCTTCATGTCTGAGCTCGTACAATACCGCAATGTTTGTCATGTTGTTTTACATGTGTTGCATTGGGACTTTGTTATTTAAAGACTCTTTGTATTCTTGATTATTGAGACTTAATTCAAAGTTGCTCCAAGAAATTACATACTCTGGACGATACTTTAGAGTATATAATTCCATTTTTATAATTACTTTAATTATGCAATTCAACAAAAAGGATACGCGGGTGTATCACCAGCACCGCTCCATTCGCCAGGAGGGCAGAGGTGGGCCAGAAGAGGCAATCGAAGGCCTACGACGGCAGAAACGACAGAAGAGCACGTGGCGCGCAGACGCGTCTTGTGGGCATTCCTGCTGAACCTTGAAGCCTGGATGCAGCGACGGGGTGGAAAATTCACCTACAGAGTCACAGATGATCACCGGGCACGGATGCTTCGGTGATTATCTGTTTAAGATCGGAGGCGAAGTGACGGCAGACTCTTTTCATTGCGGTGGGAAGGACCAAGACAGTGCCCAGCACAAACTCGCCGGGTACCCTGCGTGGAGTGTACACCGGCAAGTCCTGGTCATCCGGATCGGTCGGAATCTCTCCCTGCCAGTAGTCATGTTGGCGATGCTCGACGGTGATATGGTGTGGGGGGCCGTTTCCTCCTTCTGCGAGACAGTAATGTCCCGAAAGGAGGCCGCTGAGCAGGATCGCGAAAGAACCTCAGATCGTGCTCAACCAGGACGCCGCCGGGGTGTTAGTATGTCTCACTGCGGCCCGCCTGGTGCTCCCCCACAATAAGCGGGGCCCCTGGGGTTCGGAGGCACGTTGGGCGGGAGCCCGGTCGGCATTTTTCAACATCCTCACGACCTCGGGAAAGACGGCTGATAGCTAACGGCTGACGGCTGAGGGAAAACGGAAGGGGCTAGCAATAGTCGGCGGGTGGCGACCCTGTGAAGTTCCGCAGTTCCGCGGGCCCTCTTACTTCCCAGCAAGGGCGGACCTCTGACGAGTTTTAGTAATTATTACACCGGTCGAGTCCCATATACCCCAGGCTAAGCCCCCTGGCGCGCCGGGAATGCGTTAATGCATTTCCTGAAAAAAAAAAGACAAACGATAAAGCAATGTTTCATCTAAATAACGCCAAAAATTAAAAAAAAAAAAATTAAAAAAATGCCAATGAAAGTCAGAGAAGCTAGTTTTTGTAAAATCATGGAAGTGATCATTTTGACACCGCTGCCAACCCTGACAAAAAAAAACATTTTCATTTAGGGCGACATCCGGACTACGTTCAGTTAAAAGGTTATCCATTATTTACGACAGACCATGTTTATATTATCCTGACGTAGTTGTTATGATCGAAATAAGTAAAAAGGATACTCATACCTCGAAATTTTTATTCTATAAGACGATGAGAAGTACCTACTACGTTCATTTTTACGGTCGAAGGGAATTTTAAGAAATTCAAAGTGTCCTCTTTCTACTGTAATATCTGTTTTCTTTACATCGCCTGGATGCATTTCAATTTGCTTGCTAAATCCAGTCTATAAAAGTATTGAGATCTATCTAGCCGGTCTAAGTTGTCGTGAATAATCGGATGTGAATATTTGCCTTCTATAGTTTTATATTTAAATATTACTACCTATAATATAATCCTATAATCTATTACTACCCTCCATGTTGCCTTTCCAGAAACATCAGATTTTTTCGGAACTATATGTACAGGGCACGACCAACGGGAAATGCTTTCACGTATCATTCCTTGTTTTTGAATCAATTTGTTCTTTATTTTGTTCTATTGATTGTTTATTACTTTTAACAAATATATCGATCTGTTAATATTAGATAATGTTCAACTGAATTGATAAATGACAAGGGAATATTCTCTGAATAGAAAATCTCTTTTTACTTATGATATAACATATAAGTATTATCTCTTAATTTTTTCTTCATTTATAGGTTCTATTTTTTTTTTTTAAACTATTAAAAATTCTTTACCTATAATTATACGTCTTACGTTATACTTATTGAATACTTATTACATTGTGTTTCATTATAATTATTAGAATAACTCTCATGATAGGTAGTTACTATGAGAAACAATATAATATTCATGAGAATATTGGTGTTACGTTATCCAAACCGGATATATTCCTGTACTTTAAACAGTTAAAGCGCCTAATTATTGTGAAGCTTATTGTTCCCTAGAAAACAACCATCCCCAAAGACCAGCTGCTGATGAAGATCTCCCTACAACTCGATGGACCCGGCAACCGCACGGTGAATCAGTTGAATGCTAAGAAGCTTTGTCTCTATAACATAACTGTAAACAGAAATAGAAGATGAAAAAATTAATAAATTGCAATATTACTGTTTCACAAGTCTATTCTTCGAAAGGTTTAATATAGTTAATTTACAAGAAACATGACACAATCCAGAGCAGCGGATTTATTTAAAGCAAAAAAGTAGATTACTTAGTTTAGTTTTATCGAAATATAGTCAAGTTTATAACATTACTATTATTTACATTAAAATGGCTAGGTTTGGTTTGAATAAAAACATTAAACCTATACACACTATATATAAATAGTTTAATAAAGAAGTTCATTAACAGCAGAGGGAGATTTATAATTAAATACTTCAATAGCAATAGCTGCGCGCATGTAATTAATTAAAATGTTTTTGTCTTTAACTGTATAACATAAAATATATCCATTATTTTTGCATTCTAATATACATTTTGATATAATAATTTTAAAAAAAAATTACTGACTTTCTTTACCTCTAAATATTTTAAATTTTAAATTATCATAGTATTGCAAATTTGAATCGTATTCTTTTTCAAAAAATATTATTTCTTCCAAAACTAAAGCACACAATTATAGAATTTGGAACGAGTTAAATATATCAATTATTATTTACATTGCTTAAGAAATATTCAAGTTATGTAGTTTTTATATTCTGATATTGGACACTTTAGTGTCAAGTGTCATGAGCACAGAATAAACTGCTATGGGTGGATATTGTTTTTTTTTTGCAAGCCGATAAATATATCTACCTCCCTCTTTAATATTTTATAGTAACGATTGTGCTTTTCACACTTCACACTAATAATTAATAATCAAAAGAACTTACCAAAGTCAGGTTCGATGATAATTATGTGAATTGCTTCATTCAACGCGATTTTTTGTAAACTTGCAGCCTTGCGCTATTTTTACAAGGGTAGACCATTTTTTTTATAGTCTATTTTCACCCCCTATTAATACACAAAATATAACTTAAAACAACATTTTAAAAGAAAGCTTTTTTATGTTTTAAATCATATTTTGTGTATTTTTAATAACGAGTTTAACACCCATAACTAAGTTAAAGATATCTTTAATGTCATCCATCACTACTGATCTGTATTATTTAATCTATGGTATTTAAAAAGGTAATATATATCGTATTTGACATCTTTTCATGACATAGCGGTAATGAAGATTGTTTATTATTATTAATTGTTTTTAGTTATTGTAAAAAGTGGGGAAATATTATGTGTCATTTATATTATTTTACATTTAAACTAAACATGCGAGGGTGCAAACTCACAAAGTTTTTTTTCCTGTTGAATAGCACCCGTTGTAGCATAAAAGGGTCGACTTGTAAGCTTAAACCTCACCTTTTTATAAATGATTTCACAATGACTCATCAATATAAAATTAATTCGTTGTAAGCAATATTTATTGATTTGTACTTACTATTTTCCTATTAACCGATATATGAATTGTTTTAGATATGATAAATATATACTTATTCATCTCCGATATAAAGAAACAGCTTATTACATTCCAAAAACTAAAACTTAAGTATATTTTTGTAATATTAAAGAACTCATAATTCATTTTACCTTGTATTGATAGATCTATATATAAGTTTAGAGTTTAGAAAATATTTACATTTTTTGGTTCCTTATTGCTAATGAGCTAAACCCGAATTATCTAAAATTACATTTTCAAATAAATCATCAAGGCAATGACCCTTCGTTCATGTCACGTTAGTGATTTACAAACACAACTTCGATTTTTAATTTCCATAAAAGACTCCTAATTAACTAATTATAAATTCATAGATTCTCACGTTTCAAATGTACACAAAAAAAGGTCGTCTCTTTTACCAGGCGTTCTATATACAAAAACATGCAAATCTTCACAATGAGAACTTAAGCTACTTGAGTTCAATAATTCGATAAACAATTAAATATTTTTACGCATTTTTATTTAAATGACCAAATATATTAGTCAGCCATAACAAAAAATACAAATAGGAAATGCTGTAAAGGCTAGCGACCCGAAAGTATCGTGTCGGCACGTGATGGTAGAACAATTTAGATCCATCGCTTTTTTCATCAATATCAGTGAATTCACTGGTATTGAAGAATCCAATTTGAATTGACTGTCAGATTCTCATTCAAAATTGTTGATTTTCTTTTCCTTAAATTTCACATTATGATTATAGTATAATACATTTTTCTATTTATGTTTTATATATAATATTTCGATGACTATAATATTGTAACGTAATATACAAAATAGTCTAACAAGAAAATATTTTGCGTCTCATCAAAATATTTTACTCGTTTCTCCTTAATAGCACACCTATAACCATAATCATTGATATATGAAAAGATAACTCGGTACATATTGCTATTTTAGTCGAAAATAAATCAATGTATTCCATCCTGGATATAAATATTTTATGTACATTTTCGCGAATAATTCATTACTAGTCCTTTGTTTACTTTTAATTTATGTTAAAAACACTTTCTAATAATATCGTTTGGCTTATCTTTGACTCTCTTTAATGGTTTTAGTTAAAGTAGAAGATGGAAAATTCCAATAATTAAAATAAACACATTTGATCTTAAAAAGACAAAAATAGTTTTGCTCAAACTTTACATAATATTTTAAGCTTACTTAACATTCAAATAAGAAAAGGTACTATCGAAATTCGCATTTTTTATTATAATTAATTTTAATTCTACAAAAGTATATTTATAACAATAAATGTTTAGGATAAAATTAAATATATATACATCTATTTGAGATAAAAATTATATTTGCGTAGGAATAAAAAGATTATAAACAAATTAATAATCAATAGGTTATTCAAATACTTACACCATTTCTCAGCCGTTGGTACTTTCAACACCTCTGAAACTAGTTTTCAGTTCAGTCGATTTTTTCTTTAGCTAAGATAAGCCAATTATAATGAGTAATGTCATGTCTTTTAGACTTCATTACATTCACTACGTGACATTTTTAAAATGCTTTGTGTGGCCAAGCGAACCTCATTGTTTCGGTATGTAAAACTGAAAGTGATTTAAGGGTATCATATCAAATTCAAATAGTGGATGCAATCGAGTAATTTATTGATATCTAAACTCTAAGTAAGTCTTATTGCTTACGTTACTACACTTAAAATCTCTGTTTAATATAAAAAACAAAAATATTATCTAATCTAGGTCCCAGATTGGACAAACATATTTAAAACGAAAAACTTAAGGATTAAATGGAAGCATCTCAAGAACGGTTTAAAAGTACTCTAAATAATCGTACCTTTCGTATTTTTATTTTTAAAAACTTCTCCTGCTGCAATTTAGTTTAGATTCGAAATAGCCAACGTCAGATTAAGTGAGTTAAATTAAATTAATTACTTTAATTAACTGTCGGCTATCCTACCGACTACATCAATTACGACGATCACAAATACCGGAGGATACAAATTTGTTGACTTAATATTTAATAATTATTAAAAAAGGTTCATGTTACGAGCGTCTTGCTCAATGCTGTGAATATAATTAATGAAATTATAAATAAAAGAATAAAAGAAACTTAGATGAGATTCATAGTAATATATTGGAAAACAGTAAATCCCTAATTACCTTTTTTATATATTTTTTCTGATTTATCATTAAAAAAAAAACTCGCACGCTCGTTTGCCCACCTTTAGGAGAGCAAACGAGCATGCCAGTCACAGGTCAAATGTGATCACCGCCGCCCACGAACTCTCGCAAGATCCGAAGAAAGACCGCATTCCATCCCAATCCGCTGACCTGTAGTGCCAAACGCGACGGGTCGCAGGTGTTGTGCGAGCCGGAGTTGAATGGGCACTGCACTCCGTACCAGGCAATGATCGGAGGACCCAATGGGAGCCTCGACAATGACCTGATACTTTCCTTGATGTGTAGTCAGCAGAAGATCCAACAAAGAGGACATGTGGCTGTCCACGTCTGGTAGACGAGTGTGCGTCTGAACCAACTGGGACAGACCATTTGCCAGAGCAAAGGCAAACACGGATCTCCCCGCTAAGTCTGTGGAACGTGACCCTAGCCAATCTGCATTGTGCGCGTTGAAGTCCCCAAGGACTATGACCTCAGCGGAGGGAATCTGTGAAAGCAGGTCGTCAGTTTTCACCTGTACACGGCCCAAGAGTTGCTCCGTTTCTGCATTACCACTATGGGATCTGTAGAGGCACGCGTAGACTCTGACATGATCGTCCATGTCCACGTGCAGCCAGAGTAGAGACATCCCGACCTTCAAAAATCTCGAGGCGACGGTAGCAGATATCCTCCCTAACGAACACAGATCCCCGGCGTGGGGTATAAAATGATGTTCTAATTTATACCCGGGGTATGAAAGGTATGCTGTGTCGCTAGGTTTAGATATCTGCTTTTCCGTCAAAAACAACAAGGCCGGCTGCACCGTCTCAAGGTGTTAGTGGACAGCGTTTAGGTTGGAGTGAAGTCCGCGGATGTTGCAAAAGTCCACATTTAGGGTGAAGCGGGGTGCCACTATGTTTTCTCGTCGTTAGCCTTCAGAAAACACGAAATGCGATTCTTTGCCCGCCCCAGATAAAGCCCGAGTAAAATCGGAGAACCGTTTCCCCGAATTTGCTCGGGGAGGGATTCTCCGGCTTCATTAAAGCCGGTACCCTCCTGGGGTATATTTATTGAAGCAACCGCATTCATGTTTGGCAGGGAGGAGGGGGGAGGGGGGATTTGGGCTTCCGGAAACTCTCACTCACCGAACATAACCAAATGAATTTGGTTACTACACGTCGACCTTCTGTGAGAGGGTGGTCCTTCCCCGGTCGAGCCAGCCCAATACGAGCTGCAGTTAGTTAGAAATTATTGTATTTCTTAATTTCAACCGCCTCGTGCTCTATCCTGGAAGACGGATATTGCCGCACATCATCTTGGAATCCTGTCATCAGCAAATGCCATCGTTACCAAAAACACACCGCGCGCAAGTGTAAGGATGTCGTAAGTGTAATGTGTAGGAGTACCGACGGTGCGAATAAGTGTCTCAAAATTATGAAGGCGAGGGTAGTTAAAAAACCCAGCGCCTCAACAAGACGCCGCTAAGTTGCCATCAATCGACCCGTGAGCACGATTAGTACAATTCGATCGAAACGTCGAATTAATAAAAAAGTTATCGTACCTTAAAAAATATTTACGTGATAAAGTCCCGAAATATATTTTTATATTTCCCCATTTATTTTTGGTTTTTCTCTTGGATGAGTGCAATTTGGCCTCTCCTGATAGCACTAATGATGAGGAAGATGATTCACCCCAGGCTACATATTTACTCCTGCGCAGATTAGTAAGCAAATCTGTTATTTCTATTCTTGTATGTAAACATATTTTCACCGATTTAGTCCCAAGAGAACAGTTTTTATAAAAATATTTTTATTTTATTACAAAATAATGAATAACTAAAAAAATAACATGTTAATCACGTAAAATATGAACCCGGTTAAACATACGCCGGATTACACTTTGAAATCGTCTATCACGTTTTTTACGCGTGACACTAATTTGTGATACAAAATATTTACAATAGTTAGTAGACTTCGGCTATTGAAGTTTATGGGGTAGGGACTCATCAGTGTTGACAACTGTGCAGATTGTTATACTGGTATTAAAACCTTTTTGGGTTCATTCAAGAAATGTTAATTGCATAATCAAGTCCCGAGTTAAAGGAGTTGAAAAAACTCCTAGATTCATACACACATATGATTGAGAAAAAAATATCTAGATTACAAAAAAAAAATTTTTGAAAATAGGGGTAATTATAACTTTCTCAATCAGAAACTTAAATATTATAAATAATTTAAACTGTTGTAGCGATTTATTACTTTAATTTTTTAAAATGTTGTTATATTATTTTTTTTTCTGTTTTCATCTATTTCTGTTTCTGTTTTTTCTGTTCTGTTGCCATATTGTCTATTGTCACTGTACATTTTTTTTTATTTAAATTAATATAAGGAATAAATGAATGAATAGATGATTATTCAATAAGGCAGGGGGCACACGAGGAAACAAGAAAGCAATAAACTATTCAACTTCGTAAATATTTCAATTCAAATTCAAAAACCTTTATTTAGACATCACATAATAAACATAAAGAAATAAAACTATAAATGTAACCCAAAAAAAAATATAAAAAAAAAAAAAAATAAATAAATCAAAGAAAACAATAAATAAAGAATTAACAAATAAAACTGTGACATCTAAACCGGTGAACCACTCAGCTGTTGCTGGGATACGTGACCCTAGCGCTGGTTTTCAGTGGCCGCCGCGCCGCGACGTGAACGAACGTTGATGACTGCTTAAGTACTTATACCTCAATATCTAATCATAACCATTATTCAATACTAAATTAAATAATTGGATATATAAAGTAAAAAAAAAAAATAATAATAATAATAATAATAATTAAATAAATAAATAAAATATTAAAAATTAAAAAAAAAAAAAATAAATAAATAAAATTAAATGAAATAAAATAAAATAAAAGTAAAAAGTGAAAGTATAATAAATAACAACATAAATATAATTTGATGTTATTTTTCAATGTTGAGTACAGATTACTTGTTAATAATATATGTTATACAAAAATTTTATATAAATGCACGTATAAATTATTAAAATATATTATTACTGAAATAAATTATACGTGTATATCTTACAGATCCCTAATTCTTCAGTTTATAATCCGAAAAGAAAAATAAATAAATTGGTAATAATGCAATCAAATATAATAATAATAATAATAATAATAATAATAATAATAATAATAATAATAATAATAATAATAATAATAATAATAATAATAATAATAATAATAATAATAATAATAATAATAATAATAATAATAATAATAATAATAATAATAGTAATAATAATAATAATAAGCAAACTATTAAAGAAAGTAATAATAGTAATAATAATTAATCATCAGTAAACCACAGTTCATAAATTAGTATTCCGAATTTTAATGTTGTCTAATTGCCAGAATCACCTACTTATGCTGGTATTTTATTCCCGTAATACTTATTAAATTTATTAAATAACTCGAGAGCTATAACGCGTATGCGATAAGAAAAGGTTAGAAGATTATTAATTCCTATAACTGTTTTTGTAATTTTATTAAGTAATTTTTATATTTAACTTTAAAATTTGCCTTCGTTTTTAGGATTCGGAAAGGAGGGGGGAGGTTATTCCAGCAGCTAGATGCAGCATATTTAAAACTTCCCCGAAATGCTGCTGTTTTATGCAAGGGAATAGCCAAAATACTATTGGCAGCTCTTGTATTGTACGAGGGATTGTAGTCACTAAGCCATTTTAGTTTATTATACAAATATATGGGAATTTTATACTTAACAATGCCAAATAACAGACAGGCTAGATGTAATTCTCTTCTGTAGTCCATTTTCAATACGTTTGCAGAGTTAAGAAATGGAGTAACATGCGTTCGCGGTGGAATGTGGAAACAAAATCTAGTGCATGCGTTTTGCACACGTTGAATGAGCATTTTACTACTCGCTAGTAATCTAGGACCTATTACGGTGTCAGCGTAATTTAGTTTTGATAATATGATGGCTTCACAGTACCTTATCCGCATCTTTACAGTCAAATATTTTCGAATACGATATAGTAATTTTAGCCTATAGAAACAATTACGAACTGAGATAATAACATGTTTCTGAAATCGAAGATTTTCATCCATCAATAAACCCAAGTTACGTGCTTCTGTAACGCTTTCAATTTGCAAACCATTAATGTTAATATTCAGAGATTGCATGGTGATTTTCTGAATATACATTCTAGTACCAAGAATTAAATATTTGGTTTTTTTTGGGTTTAATATTAAATAATTTGACCTGGACCACAACTCCAATCTTTGCAAGTCTTCATTTATTTTACTTACAGCTGAGGACGTATCTGAAGGCTTAAAAGAAAGGTAAAGCTGTATGTCATCAGCGTAAATGTGATATTTGCAATGGTGTATTGAGTCGACTATATCTGCACAATAGATAGAAAAAAGTATAGGTCCCAAGATAGAGCCTTGTGGCACTCCTCTAGTTACCTTCTTACTATCAGATGTGACCTTTGAACCGTCCTCATTTGTGATCTCAACTGATTGAGTTCGATTATTTAGGTAACTTTCAAACCATTTAATAGTATTCGAAGTAAAACCGTAAAAGTGAAGTTTAGCGAGGAGATATGGAATGTCGATGCAGTCAAATGCACGAGAAAAATCTAGCAACACGAGAATCGTGCCCATACCCGAGTCTTGGGCACTAAGAACATCGTCTATTACATTTGTCAATGCTGTTGTTGTACTTCTACCCTTTCTAAAACCGGACTGCAGGCAGGGAAGGATGTTATTATTTTCTACATAATCCCTTAATTGATTATAGACGATTTTTTCTAACACTTTAGAGAGGCATGGTAGTATACTTATTGGACGTAAATCGCTGATAGTTTTGGGATTATCATTTTTTGGGATTATCATATTTCATTCGTCCTTTTGTTTTAATTCAAGGATATAGGATATATAGTCATTTTTAACATTGAAAATGTTCAGTAAAATTACAGAAAATATAAAATATTATCAATTTTAATAATAATAAAAAAATATATATTTTTATAAGCAATCCAGAATTTTTAAAAACATAATTTACCTATTTAAGTAATTCGGTTTCCTTTTCACTAAAACTATTTTTAATATTTCTTGTGAAAATTATTGTAAATATGTTTCAGTATTTATGACAGCCATCCCTTACAGCATGAATAATGTCCTTATATTATTTCCAATTTATTATTCTCACTACCTTTGTTTTAGAAATATTTAATTATAAGGCTCCTCCGAAATCCCCTTCGTTTTGTTATTAAATATCTTCATTAAACTGTGGGCTTACGCGCTAAGACATGTTAAGACTATATAAGCTACATTAATCATTCAATAATGTATTTCTAGGAAATTTATTTACTATACAGAGAGTTATAACACATAAAGCTAGGCTTGTTATAATCAAGTTATAAAAACAATAACGTTATAACAAATATATATATATTTTTCTTTATTATTATATATTTAACATCAAGATTTTAAAAAATAAATTGTAGTAAGTAAAAGTAAAGAATGATAGTTTTGTTATTAGAACAATATATTAAATCGCCAGTATTGACTTTCGTTTAATAAAATATATATTTTAAGTTATTATTATTTTTGTTGAGGCTTTGAGCTGCGATTATGAAAAGTCCTTTCATGTGTCACGTCGCTTTTTCGACATATTAACGTCCTCGTTTTTATTATATATATTATTTAAAGTGTTTATATTGTGTTTTCTTTTGGACTGTGCTTTAAACAATAATTATAAATGTTTTATTACTTTTCCTAATATAACCTAATAAAACATGCCAAATGGAGAAAACATAACAATACACTGTTTATAAAAATTTATGAACCAAGAGTTATCTATAAATAATACGGATAAATTCAAAATTTAGTTAAAATTTAAATTAACACATTAAACACGAATAAAATTAGGATAAATTTATTTTTCTTATTAACGCCAGTCAAATTCTTAAGGTTTTGTGTCAGTATATCTGACAGTGTCAATTTTCAATTATTATTATTAGGATAACAACGCCAAGCTGGCTTTAAAAAAAGTAAAATAACAACGAAGGGACACCATTTTATTTAATAGAAAATATAGAAGAAAATATTTTTTCTTTTATCATCTTGACCGGTGGCATAACGATTAGGTGGTAAGACGCCAAATTGACGCGGCCCCACACCTGAAAATTTATAGAAATAAATATATAGGTGCTTTTATTGGCTACTAGAATCCTATCTACTGATTTTAAATTATTAATTAGATTGTAACTTAAAATATATTTTCTTTTAATATTATTAATATTATTATATTTACCTCTAAATAAGGTCGCGTTGGTCTACTTGCGTGTGTGTGTGTGTGTAGATAATAAGCAGTTTGTCGGATTAACGTACGATGTTGAATGTAGTAGGAAACTATTTACTCACTTTTATATCAACGCATTTTTCTTGGTTTAGATACAGTGCCTGCAAATTTATTAGAGGATTATTAGGAAGCGGTCAGATTCCCTAATAATTTCAGGAATGAAAAATAAGGTAGTTGAAAAATAAAATAACAAGGAAACAAGATAAAGGCTTTTTTTAAAGTATCTCGAGGGAGCAAGGAGTCTTATAATTAAATATTTCTAAAACAAAGGATGCTCGAGTATTATAAAACTGAAAAAATGGGGGGGATTTTGTTTTTCTCTTTATATCCAAATTGCTAATAACAGAATATTAGCAAAACACTTGCTTTTTGAGTATCTTAGATATGTAAATAACCCAACTGCTACAAAAAGATTTTTTTGAATCACAATACATCCCCTAAAATACGAAGTGTCGTTAGTTTTGTCGTCGTCGCTGTCGCTGCTTTAAGCGGAAAAAAATAATATTAAAGATAGAACTGAGCTTATAGCCACCAAAAGATGAAGAAACACGTTGTTGATTCATAGCTTTTTAAACTAGATATTGATCACAAAAAAGTCAGAACAAATTTCAGTATTCTTTTTAATATAAATGATTAATAATATATTATTTGTATCTTATAATAATTGAGCTGAATGTAAATTAATAAATCATCATTATAATATTATTATACTTTCCACGTATCTTTATTGAAATGCGTAAAGCATTATTGTTTTATACTCATAATTCAGATTTGATTCAACAATACTAATAATATATACTACTTATAATTATAATAATAAATATCGTAGATATAGACTTAGTGGGTACTCGTTTATCCAATTAATTTAATTAAAAAATTATAAAAAGCACTTAAAACTATATTGCTTGTAACATATAATGGCGAGTGGAGAGACAGAAGAGATCTATTTCTTCGACGTGCTCTCATAGTATTAACATCTCGAAAATAAACTTACAATCACGTAATAAACCATTAGCAGCTAATAGGTACGACTTATATATGATTGTAATTAGATGTTAATTTAAATAATACATCTCATTTTTATATGAGAAATCCCAAGAGTTTTGTGTGGTGCTGGATAGATGTTAATCTTAGTATCTATCTGACTATTGTTAATTTATTTTTTTAGGAGATCATGTTCTTTTTTAATCATGTAAGTACAGTTTTTAACCGATTAGTATATTATTAAAAGGAATATTTTAAAAAACTCTAGTATAATTAATATTTATTATATTTTAGATTTTCTAAAAGGTGTATTATTATAGTTTTTAATTTGTTTTAAAATGCATATGTAGGATTAAATTTTTAGATTGAATTAAATGACAGGCAATTTTTCAACTTAAACTCAATAAGACTCAACAAGTGAATTTATGAATTGTTATTATATTTATACGACCACATAATTTCAGATATCAAATTTAACATTTTAAAATCAAAAGAATGCTTTTAAAAGCATACCTTTCTGTGTCTGGTAATCAACTTGCAAAAATTATTCAAAGTGTCTTCTTTCCATATTCATTAAATAATATTTCGTACATTTTCATTGAAAGTATACAATTAATTTTAAACCTCTCCACTATTACAGGAAAGCTTATTTTCATTTATTTTTATTTTTTTAATATTTATATTAATAATTATAAATGGAGCGACCACCTTGAATCAGCATTAGTACTATACTTAATTTGACTAATTGTGTGTAAAAAAAACGAATTATATATAGACTATATACAGATGGACTAACATCACAAATTTTTTAAAAAAGAAAATATTATTGATCGTCACTGCCCGCGGTCGGTCAAAGGTCGCTGACCTCTTGCACTAATTAAAAATTAACACTGAAATGTAACAATTGCAACTTAGTGGTAATGAATTACTCAGTTTTGTTCAAAATCAAATTGATGTATTAATTAATGTATTTAATGAGATGGAGATTTTAAAAGCCATACATACACTTTATTTGTATAAATATACATGAAATTGTAACAAAGATAATTTGTATTTAAACATTATTTGTTAAAAGTAACTTTTTAGTAGTAATGAAAAAAAAATCTACATACTTACCTAGCTGTGACTTGTCTTGTCTTCAGTCGATCTTTTCGAAAATCACCACACAAATGGAAAATCGACACACTCAACCTGTCATGCTTTCAGAAGGGACGATTTCATTGCGCCCAGAAATTATCCAGGAATTATATGTGTACATATTAATGTACACATAACCCGCGACTTCTAAAACTTCTTAATAGATAAAGTTATTTTAAATTTATTTCTCTTCTTTTATTTCTCTTCTCATCACATATTAAACTACCCATCTAATCTCTTCCTTATGGATCCTTATAAATCTTTGATATATAATCCTACCATTATCACAGATCTTGAAATAGTATAAGGATCTTTTAAAACCAGTACCAAATTTTCAATCAAAATTGGTTGAATCGCTCTATCATTTATACTGATGCCTCTAAACTATCCGCGTTCATCAAGTGTAAAAGAAGCGTGCTGGTTTCCTAAGCTTATAATAGTTTAGTTTAAGCCTTTTTGAATCATCAGTTTATTATTTTTCGAGTAAGTAATGCGAGATTTCCTCGTATTTTGTAGATCCAGAAAGGTCAGTCAAGTAGTCAGGGTCTGTCTGTGTGACCCTCCCTGGGAACTCCAGGCGGAGGTCCTTGCTGCAGTGTACTGGCACCGGGCGGAGGCCCGGGCCAGGGGCGTCACGCCTGATGCTGCTAGGATCAGGATCGAAGCACACAGGACCCTGATTCAGCGGTGGAAACGCATGTTGGAGTCTCCAGCCGCCGGTTTGTACACTGTAGGGGCCATTCGACCCCACCTTGAGCAGTGGATAGATCGGCGGCACGGTACTCTGACGTTCCGCCTTGTGCAGATGCTTTTGGGGCACGGCTGCTTCGGCGAATATCTGCACAGGGTGGCGAGGAGAGAGGCGACCCCTGGCTGTCACCACTGTGACGGGCCGGTGTATTTGGCTCGTCACACTCTGGAGGAGTGTGTGGCGTGGGACCGCCAGCGCGAAGAGCTGGCGGTCACGGTTGATAGCGGAGTCACACTGTCTAGTATCATACCAAGGATACTGGACAGTGTGAACGCTTGGGTCGCCATGGTCTCCTTCTGCGAGCAAGTCATTGCCGCGAAGGAGGCCGCAGAGCGGATCAGGGAGCTTGCCTCTACCGCTGATCCGCTTCGTCGTGGGAGTCTAGGTAGACGGATGCGGGATTATGCCCGCCGCTTCCTTACCTAGTCTGCAGTGCCTCCGTGGGAGGGGAGGGTGACCTCTCTCACGTCTTATAGGCCTGTGTCGTGAGGGTGCCCTAAGTTGCTCGGAGCACCCTCAGGGGGGGGAACCGCCGGGGCGTCACGGTGAGTGCTAACGCGATCCCGTGGCGTCCCACTACGGCGATGAGGGCAATCGTTGGTTTTTTAGTGGGTAGCCTTAAAAATGGCAGCGTCCTCTTTGCTGCCGGGTAGTCCCACATAACCCCCCGGCCATCACCTTCTTGGCCGACGGGGTATCCGTAACGGATTTTTCCCACAAAAAAAAAAAAAAGGGTCTGTCTGTGTAGTCACTCTGAGATCCCTGGTAAAATGGAGGAAAAGCATAAAAGAAGTAGTTTGACCAAATAAGAGTAGTTCTGGATCACATTTCTTTTGATAAACCTTTTACATTTTGTATTTATTCTTAAGATATATCATTATTCGGTAAACTACAACCATATATAATTTTGTTTTTATCCCTTTTGACAAAGTTATTTAATACATTATTGCACTAATAAAATAATAGTGCAAAGGGTGGACTGAATTCTACCGCAACGTGACAAAATAGTTGTCTGTAGGCGTGCAAAGCCCTTATAAGTTATATACAAAAATATAACAAGGAACCTCAGCATAAAAAATAAATGAATAAATTGGTGATGAAAGTGACAATTATATGAAAATTACAGTTCATTAGGTTTCATAGTTATCACATACATTAATATATGGACCATAAATCCTAATGTTTCTTTTTTCATACAATTGCCATATATCTCTAGTAATAATGTTTGAATGAAGATATTGAATTCCTCGCGTCTTATTTGTAAGTATTATTGCAATAGTATTATTAATTCTTAGTAAGGCCTTGCAGTTGTTAGATTAATGGGGCTCTATTAATAAAGAAAACAAAATATATTAAATAATACTGTGATTATTTAAACTATTCTGCACAACTAACTAAATATCGCTAAATTATTATAAAGAAAAGACACGAAACAAAGATTACTTAGTATTTATATTTAATAAATGAAGAATATTGTTTATTAGAAAAACACAATATGAACATTTATGTCAATTTAATTAATAATAATTATTAATGTACTAAAATACCCACAAAAGATGTAACAGAAAACTATTACACAAAATGTATAAAATTACTTAACTTGCCATCTCCATCTCCAGTCCGAACAATGCCTCAATAATGGCTATAAGCCCTATTTATAACAAATTTTAAAAGCGACAGCAGCGCTATTATCAAGTGAAGTTTAATCATATTCATAACTTTTAAACATAGTAAACTGTATTTAATTATAAACTATTTTACAGCAGAATTAAGAATCATATTCTTAATTCTTAAATGGAGTTGTAACAATATATTAATGGTATTTCTTTCTTATTAAATAAAGTATGTAAATACAATAACTTAATATGATAACAATAGCTTATGACAATTTATCAAATCAACAACTTTTATCACTTTAATGTTATATCAGTAATAAGAATAAAACATTGTTCTAAATAATACTAAATTCCCAAAAATAATAATTCTAATATATTACACTTTTATTGTGTCAACGAAATTAAATAGTTTTCTAATTGGTTTTTTGTATGACCAACATATTAAATTACTAAAATACTATACCATAATTCCATATGTAGGCCATAGTACAATAATATAATACAGTCATGTAAATTCTTTGTAACACATTGCAGCCTTGGTGGCGGCTTTTCATTCTAAATAATTTTATTATTATTTATTTAAGCTATTGTATCGGGCTGGACACGGGGATATCATAATAGTTTTAATATATGTTCCAAACACGAGTGAAGTTTGAAGTCATTTTCATTTATTTTTGAATATGACCATAATCTTGATTCCTTATTAACATCATATACAGCTCCCAACAGGGTATTGAAACATCTGTAAATATTTTTATAATTATAACTATGTTTATTTAATTATTTCTCAAACGATCTTGTTTTCTGTTAACCATACTCTTAATGTATATTATATATATATATATATATATATATATATATATATATATATATATATATATATATATATATATATGCTAAATATTTCTCCGCTACTTAAAAACCTTAGTAGACATGTGATCTTATATTGAGGCAAGAAGAAAGTTATGTACCTAACCATTGAGAAATTTTATTCAGAATGTCTCTTTTTGAAATTAAAGTAAAATCTAGATTTTGTTACCGTTTACCGAGCAAACATAACATTCTCTTTACATTCTTATCTTGATTTCTTATTTTATAAACTCTCATCTAAATAAGATAATATTAATGTGCTTCATGATGCAATACGTTTAGATACAGAAAATATGAGTGATGTTACCGGAGCCCAACCGTATAGCCTTTCTGAAACTGGGAATATGTTAATATAACTAACTACAGAATGGATTCTTTCTTATTTCGATATATTAAATTGTGGTTTATAGTTCTGAGAATTTAATTTCTCTACATGAAATCTCCGTACCTTCTATGTATTTAATAATTGAAATATTGGATAACTTAAGTCGTTAACATACAACTCCAAGTTAAGAATAGAATAGAATAGAATAGAATCTTTTTAAATTTTGATGTTTAACTAGAAGTAGTCAGTTCCGATGTAATAGAGTGTTTCTCTTATCTCGATTAAATACTCATTGCGTTATTTATACTTTTATTTTAATAGCTGTATCTTTTTACAGTGACGACAAATGCGCCTCACCTTTATTCAGTACAACAGTACTTACTTTCTAGTAATACATCAAGCAGATTACTTTTCTGAACTTTCACTTATGCCATGTTTGAATTGGATTGGCATTTTTGTTTTGGAATAAATTATAATTTAATCTTTTGAGCGAGTTATAAGGTTTTAGAAATTAGAACTTAAAATATTGATGCATCTATTAAAAATCATGTTTTCGTTTGAAAGGTACATTTTGCCAGATGGACACATTGTACTGAAAAAAAACATGTGGAGTGAGTATCCACTTACTCTATATGTTTGAGAAAACTGTCTTTTAAGAAAACATAGTTAAGATTCAAAATTATCTACAAACATATAGCCAGTGCAGGTAACACTGTTCCTGTAATAGTGTCTGAACTAATATTCCAAACACCATTTCTTTATTCCTATGAAGGCAAATAAAAAATATATATTGATATAATTCTTTAAAAACATATAACTGATCCATAAACGGCTAAACTATTTTAAAGTAAACTTTAAAAAACGTAATAATAAAAATATTAAAAAAATCATGTAAAACCAAATATTAAAAAAATAGAATAAATTAATAAAAATATACTGGTGTGCCGATGTCTTTGCGCTTCATTTAAATTTTCTTTGAGAGGTACTGTATATCAAGCGCGTTTTAATTATTTGGTTAATAATATAATACAGTTGACTGACATTATCATCCTAAAATATCTGGATGAAAATCTAATCAAATGATATATTGAGACTAATATTTATCCTAAACCAAATACTAAAACGAAATACTACTCAAATGGAGTTAATGAAAATATCTTGTCGGATGGAATGTAGTAACATTACAATTTAGATTTCTCACCACATTAACTAACACTGATAATACAATTTGGTTTGAATACTATATTGCAACATTTATTAAATTCATTGACCTCAATTGAACATTTTAAATATTTCAATTTTATCCCAATTATTATTTTCGGTATGAAATTTAATAAAATTGTAATTATACACAAATCACTGTATCAACTAGATAACATTAAGTATTTTCGTTTTTAGTTTAGTAGTTTTTGTTTACATAACCATCACGTTATACTTTATATAAAAATAAACAAATTTTTCTTGGTAAAAAAAATATAATTTTACCATATCCTGAATATTACTTTAGTAATAACTTTGTTTAATCCCCCTACATAGGTAAGAAAAATAAGAAATCCTCACGTAATTAAGAAATAAATGTTCGTTATGATGTATTATATCCTAGTTAATTAATACTATATACTGTATGGGTTTAATGTTGATTATATAAAAGATACACTACTGTATCTACGTCGGCAAAAACATTCAAATTCTTCAGAGATTTTATAAACACATGAGTGGATAAGAAGCTTTAAGTTATTGAGAGCAAAGATGCTCGGCATTACACAAGTTTAATAAACACTCGTGACTCTCTTCCTCGTTTTATAAAGCCGGCTCTTGTTACTTACTCAGTAGATTAGTGATAAATTAATGTTGCAATATTAAAATATTTTTTTTATATTGCAATATTAATTTCAAAGAAAAACAAACACATGGTTTGTAAAAAAATTACTATCGCTCTATATAATTTCAGTAAAATCTTAACAAAATGTTCTAAATATAACCGAAACTTTGTGAATCTCGTCTATTGATAAATATTCTAATTAAGTGTTTATAGCTTTAACTTTATACACACTACTCTTTACACCAACTATTTAACACCATGTATTATAAAAAAACAAGTCTTAAATGATCCCTATTCTACTGAATATATATTTATCTCGTTCTTGTAATACGATGACTACTTTTGTGAATATCTTATACTTCTACTGTGTGTGAATTGCGCACAACTTTTTTATTTCATCATCAACGTCATTATTAGCCGCAGGAACAGTATGGTATCCTATTTCTCATATTTTCTACTAGCACTAATCAAACATTGTACTTTTCATATTTTCTTCTAGCTCTGCCCGCGACGTCGTTCGCGCTGCGTATTGGTTTAACGCGGGTAAATAGCTGTAAAATTCTTTTTGTTTGTTTCATTAAAACAGCTTTTCTTAAATATTTCTTTATTTTATTGAACTTTTGCTAAGAGGCGTATCTCGACTAATTTCAATAATTTTAGAATGTTATAATTTCTTACCGATAGCAAATATTTTAAGTATTCGAATTACAATCTTCTGGATATAGTTCAGATGAAGTCATATCATAAATCCTGTGTTGGCATCTAGTTCTCGACATCAAAACTAAATTTTATGACGAAGGTTTTTTAGAGATTTTTTTTGTGGTACTATTAATGTAATGTTCAAAAAATATTGAAATGCGTCCCTATGTATATATTTAGGGAGGCATAGTGATATTTTTAAGATATCTTACTAGAATTAAATGGTAGAAGCGGCAATTTGTATTTTTCTGTAGGAAATGTAAATGTTCCTACAGTAAAAATTATCTTAAATGTTGACCAGGACATTCAGCTACCACCAAACCAAACTTCATCAAACAAACAGAGTGATAGACAAAATGTTTAAAAATTGGTAATTTGGAATCTAAAATATCATTAAAAGTTTTAAAATACATTCAATATAGAGAATTAGGTTATTTACAGTTTTATTACATATATAAATAACTTATAAAATTTTCAAACTTCCACTAATTTTATTTCATTTATTAAGAATAAATTGTAACACCGCACATCTATTTCTCTTAAAGTAATATTTTTTATGTTAAAGCTATTGTTTTAATACCGTCATTAATCAAAGTGTATGTTTAAATATCGCTTCTATTTCTGCACACAATTGACATTAATGTATGATTCCAACGCAATATCTTTAGAGCCTTTGAGCTACACTTCATATCAGATGACGATTAAAACTGAAGTGATGTGGTATGTACAGACTGTATTACCTACTCCATATAACGTTTGAGTGTTAGTAGAATTATTGTCTTGTTTCCTAATATAGACGTAACATACTCTTCGTAACATACACTTTGACAAACCTTTATGACTGAAATGTAATTTAAAACTGATACCTAATGGTTCAAAAGCAGCGATAATCTAAATAATGCAATTCTTAATCTAGATTATTTGTCACCACAAGACATAACTAATGTTTTATTTTTCTGTATATGATTTTATTTTGCCACAGATAAAATATTTATTTTCTTTACAGTCTTCTAAAATCATTTCTACATATTCAAGAGTCTCAAAAAATAAATTATATATTCTTAATTTAGATATAATCAGAAATAATGGTAATAACTAAAAACTGTACTAGTGTATGTAGTTTCTAGAAATAAATTTCATACTATACTTTATGAGATTACTGTTAAACTATCCAGATTATTAATTATAAACAAGAAATTATATACAAAATTATATATACTTTTAAGGTTTCGAAACCGAAGTTGCAGGTTGTTAAGACACTTCATTTCTGCGGTAGAAAAACCACCATGAAACGAGGCTGATCGATGCAGATATGCACGCAGAAAGACTTTCTCGTCATGTAATCTTTATTACTTTTCTGGTCCTATTTAATTTATCGTATAGATATTTCGGAACTTTGCTGATTTACTCCGAATAATAGATTTACGAGCTATAATATTGAAAATGTTTAGATAATTATGGTTTTATATAATTTGACTGGAGTAGTCAATAGTTAATGTTGACGAGGCCGCAACATATCATACCTACTGAGAGCTTTAGCTGAGTCGTGTACGCTGCGCAGTGATCAGCAAACATGTATTAAAGTAATGTACTCAAGAGAAATATAAACTAAACTGATGCTACAAAAAATGCGACAGTGAATACTTCAACTACAAGCTAACTTTTACTACACTAACATACGACATGTTCAAGTTCACAACTGTTTTATTCCGTACTTATTTCACTTAATGTTGATTAAAAGAATACAGAATTGATGGTTGCTAATATTTTTCCATCGAAAAAAAATTACTGGGCAAGCCAGCGCTCTTTATTACGACTGTCATTCCTTCCCCGGCTCCGCCTACCGTCAGTTCTAATAATACCTGGTTCAGAATACATATATCATAAGATCGAAGTGCACAATTGGCTTATATGATACGCATATTGATTAATTATAAAGAGTTTAATTATTTTAAGTAATATAAATAGCAGATAGTAAGTATGATTAAATTATGTATAAATTACTAGGGCTTCCAGCTGGCAAGCGGGGGAAGCTGAGCGAAACTCTTTTTTCAATGAGAGAAACAACGAAAACTATATCATAAAAACTTTAGCTTGATAAGATTTCCCCAACTTCTGCGATTAAGAAAAAATTATACATATGTATAAGTAATAGTGAGAATTTACCAGAAAGTTTCAATTAAAAATAAAGTAAATTGCAAATTTTTCTTAAATATAACCTAACTATTGAAAATCAGAAAGTAAAAAAAAGTAATATAAACTACACGTAACATAAATGTAAACCTTATACATATAGTAAAAATATATTATTAATTCCATCATTTCAGTTTTAGGTTTCTCAAACTATAGCCAATAGTCAATAGTAATTTCATTCATAAATATACATTAGACGTCAGACGGGATACAAGTATTTATTGTGATGGTAAAAGTTAAATAGTCAAAGTTGTTTGTCTAGTACAAATTGGCATCGCATAGTAAAACCAAATTGGTGTTGTCGGTAGGGTGTCTTAATATATTCTCTCAGTACTGGCTTAGTGACGGGCTCCGATGCTAGTGCGATCCCCAGCGTATCCGCACTATTTTTAAACTGTTTTTATTAATAGATTAGTTTTATTTTTAATCAATATATTTTTTATTAATCTAGTATTTTTATTGAATTATATATATAGTGTTTTAAGATAGTAATTTGATAGTTTATTATCAAATTAAAAAGTTTTAGCTTTTGAAGAATTTGCGAGAATACGGTTTTCAATAAAAATAAAATAACAAGCCGCTAGGTGGATTTCGCTACAACTAATCAGCTCTAAGTTATGTGATTTGATAATTGACCAATATGTAATAAAACTAAGGCAATTACATCATCAGGTTACGAGAAAATTGGGCTGAAAATAAAAATAAGTGCATACTCACATACACTAATACACCCAAAAACACTTACAAACATGTTTTTAAAAAGTGCCTGAATTTACTTGAGACCACTTAAAATGTAAAGTTATTCCAAAACATCTGACACGCGGCAATCGAGCTTGCCGCTATGAAAAACTCCTAATCGGCAAATTATAACTCGCAAATTAATTAACAAACAAAAGAAAAAAAAATAATAATAATTTAATTAATTAATTAATTAATTAATTTTTAAATTTTAAAAAATTTAAAAATTCGAAATTTTTTTTCCATTTTTCGGTAACTTCGGCGGCCGATCTGACCACCTTCCCGTTGGACAATCAACATAATTTTGAAAAGTGAATCTTACATTTAGATGCTGATTCCAAATATATCTTTAGTTTTTCAAAATTCGAAAAATAAAATTCGACAGACACAGCCACACATACAGACAGACATATATGAAGGAAAAACTGAGTTTTTCGAAAATACGTTTGGTGATCACAAACTTATATACTTATAGTTATAATAAATTAATACAATAAATTTTGGTATCTATACTTTTTTTTATTTAAAGAAAATTTAAAGGTATTAAATATTTTTTTAACTTACACGAAATCAGGTTATAGTTTTCTATAAATATTGATAACTATAATATAGGTATGCGCCATCATATAGATATGCGCACATTTTATCAAATAATTCATCATTTTATTATTTCCCTGAATGTATTAATAGGTTTATTTTTGATTAAAGACGATTCACTTGTCTATTCCGTTATCATTAGAAAGTTAAAATGCAAGATGTCTCATTATTCGTTCACTAATTAGTGTTTGTAAGGAATTATCGGCTCAAAAACCCTCTACCTCAGTATCAAATCAAATAAAGAAATCCACACCGACTTAAGATAGATATGATGTAGTCATTTGTAAAAAATTTAAGGAATAACTGATAATAGTAGACATTATTTAGTATGATTATACATATTATATGGTAAAAGGACGTACAGTCAGGATGATTTCAAATAAAGAAACATTTATTATCTTTCATATATATATATGAAGTGAAGCTATATACGCTGGACTGAAGTCGATAACAAATAATATTACATATATTTTTTATTTAACAAAAACATTAACACCATTTACTCTTAAAAATACGGTTCAATTCTTTGATAGAAGTAAGAAGCTTAAAGTTATTGAGAGCAAAGATCGTTGGCATTACAGAAGTTTCAAAACATTTTATTCGCTCGTCGTCGTTATTCATAAACCCGGCTCGCATTACTGCTCAGTGGATTAATGAGAAATGATTTGATTAAGATTCATTAATTTATATATATTATTTAAAGTGTTTATATTGTGTTTTCTTTTGTACTTAACAATAATTATAGATTTTTTTATTATTTTTCCTAATACAATCCAAAAAATCATGTTATAGATACGTTAACACAAATAGGTCAGTACACTTTATATATATTATTAAATATAATATATATGTTATTAACTCTAATTGATAAAGTACTGGATTTATTAAGTAAATAAAGAATAAACTACTTAATAGAAATACAGAAAAAAATAATCGTATTGCTAATTTAGGTTTTAAACACAAATAAAAATTATGGTAAATATTAAGTTCTTCTCCAGTTCTTCTAAATTCAATTAAAATCTTTTGAGTGCACATATCTAACAGCTTTAATTTTCAGTAGCTATTGGAAAAATAAATGCAAGTGCCTAAAAATAATGCGTTAAATACTTCACACCGGGAGACCGTTTCATTATTTAAAAGTAAATTGTAGAAAATACTTTTTCTCTTATCATCTTCACCGGTAGCGTAACAATAGGTTGGCGAGACGCCAAAACACCCATAGCCGGAAAATGTCCCGTGTGACATACCTTGACCGTGATACGAAGATTGTAACGGAAACGGTAGAGTTATCGAAATCCTCAGATTAAGCGGTAACGGTAGTAACGATAGTGTTAGCAAAATTTTTGGGTGTTAAAGCATGTCAGCCCAAAAAAATAAAAAAATATATAGGTGCTTATTGCATATATACTTACAAACCATTGCGTAGCATAATGTATTATTATTTTATTTACGGGAATTAAAACGCTTAGAAATAGGTATTACAAACCATTTAATTGTCTGAAGCTTTCACCACGTTGAATCAACAGTGGTCACAGGCAGACTGTTTTGGCGGTGCACGGTCTCCGTCGTCGAATCTGTGAAGAGTTCTTCTTCTACCCTCACGTCTTCGATATTATTTAAATTATCTTTTCGCTATGTACCGTCACATACAACACGAAGCTAACAAGTTAAATCCATATCGTAATTGAAAGTTTTATTATTTTTTATTTTAATCGCTTTACATAGAACTCTTAAATAAATGTGATGTTCTATGGAGAGGACTTGAGTAAAGTCAAATTTTATCCAATACTTGGTACCTACTTCGTAGCTCGTTAATTTCTGTAAAAAAACTTAAATATAATATTTATTATATTCATTATTTTTTTTAGAAACTGTATATTTTTTTTTTTCATTTATATTGACTATTTAAATCCTATCTACTGATTTAAAATGTCTAATTATATTATTTCAGAATTTGAAAAATAAATAACTTGTTTAGTTTTGCATAGTAAATATCGACAAGCAGACATATAAATTTCGTTCGTAGTAGCAACAAAAAAAAAATGCAGCTACAAAAAACATTAAATATAATAAAAAATATATTTTTAATATAGAAACTTAAGTAGTGCAAAAATTTGCATTTTATTTTCATTCTCGAGTAATTTTTGTAGAAAAATATTATGACTGAGAAATGATCGTAAATGTTAATAAAAAAATAATTTATAAGCATAGACGAACAACACTTGATTAAAACCGGTGAAATTGAATAAAACTTATATATGACCATTTTTTAATTAATTACTTTCGTTTTAAGGTACGCGCGCATAATGCAATGAAATGAAATCTTCATTGAGATACATATATCAATCAGTAGGACAATCTTTACGTTTAGTTTAAAACAATAAGAAATGAATAAGTTGAACAATATTCAATATTGGATCTAAAGTTTATTGAAACCGATCCAGTTAACTTTTTATTACTATTTTTGACCGAATGGAAAAAAACAATGACAAATCTTGCGGCCATGAATTCTGGTGCCTACGTTATTAATTGGAGGCGCATTATTTTCCTTTTTTTCGAAAATAATGTTCCAGCTCAGTTGAGGTTAAATTTTCCCCAAAAACGTTGAAGAAACCAAAAAAAATATTTATTTTTTTACTTAATTACATAAAATGAACGTAGGCTATTAGTACTTCTAAATAAATTAATTGGACTTTACTATTTTTCTTATCTTTTACTAGTTGTTACAGAGCAGTAGCGTAATGCCTATAAAATTTTTCATAATCCTGCCTATCATTATCGGAAATATTTTTTCAATTCTATCCGGTAGTTTCAAAGGTTAGCGTTTAAACAAACAAACAGACATTTCAGCTTTTAAAATATTTATATAGATAAGATGAGTAATTTGATAAGGCTGCTTTTAAAGTTGCAAATTCTAAATACTTACGATTAAATATTTAGAAATTTATTATCACTTGTCTTTATAATCATATGATTTTATATATTCAAAAGAAATTGGAAAAAGTACGTGTTATTTAAAAAATGTGAATAATATTAGCTTTGGAAACATGTATGAACGTGCCCTTCGACTTTGGGAAGAATATAATTTTTAAGTTTGTGACATAGATATCAATAATAAGTTGATAGTAGTATAACAAGAAGAAAAAAGAAACATTTTTCTTAATTAACTCACTCTTCTCTCTCTACCAACTACCCCATCTTCTATATTTATACCCCAATCTTCTATATTTCATTTTTCCAAGACGGATTAGTGTCCTGTTTCATTGATTTTGACAAGAATTTTCTTTGACAGAGCTTTAGTTTCTAAAATATTCTGTATAGGCATATCACGTGCCATACTTTTTTTTCATACCTTCTATTTGAAAGTATCGCTTGTTTCCTCTATGAGTGGGAGCAAAATAGGTCTTTTCCGACTTTTTAGCGGGAGGAAAAGTTATTTGAATTGGGAATATACGTATAGGTATAAACATTCATAGAAATTGAACGCAAAATGTATGAATTACTGGTAAGTACGTGTCAGCTGCACGGCGTGAAGACCCCCGATAGCTAAAAAAAAACAAAAGCGCCCAAAATGAAGTCTTTGTTCACGAGAACACAAAATCAGATTACAAAATTAGTAGTTTCTTTTCTTATAGAAAGGAAGGATAAACTAGAGTATATGAATCGAGAGCACATTATTTTCCTTCAGGCGATATACGATGAATCCGTCGCTGCGCTCACGATTCTACGTTAGAATCCTTGGCTTCGCTCGCGCTTCAAAAAAAAGCCCTTGGCGTAAATATACGATTTACTATTGTTCATTAGTTATTATTTAAGCATTAGGTAATGGTTTTCATTTTGTAGTAATTCTCTATTTTTTTAATGCATATGAAAGTTGTAGCATCATTAAAATTTGTTTTTGACAGTCTATTAAATAATATTATATTATATTATTGTATTTTTGTATTTATGGAGCTTCTTCAAAGGAATATGGTTCTAAGTTAACTTGAGTGTCATGCTCTGCTACTCAATGATCGATTTAATCATTTTTTGAGTTCTAGATAGTATATTACTCCTAATTTACTGGAGCAGTACAAGATTGTATAACAAAAAAAAACTTTTGAACTTGAACTAACTTGAGTTCTCTCAAAAACAATATACAGAACCTATCAGAACATTTTTGAAACTTTGTGTAACTATTCATTCTTCTTCTGTCATCATTTATCATTTTACTGAACCCGAGCAAAGCCTGACCGCTTTCAAGCTCAGTTGGTGAAGTTCCTTCCGGATGATGTTGTGTTTGAATTTGACCTGTGAATTTATGTGTGGCATCGAATTAGTACCATTCAATAGTATTAGTATTGTTGATGTGTGTTTTTGATAATTGATTGAAATTAGAGTAGTATTTGAGGTTGAAGTGACTACCGGTTGTATGAATTTTTAAGAATATTCAATATAATATCTTCAGATCCTTTTTTATAGCTACACCTGGGAGATGATCATTTTTAGTACTAGTTAGTATTCACTTACTAGAAGTTACGTAGTAGTAGTTATGTAGTAGTAGTTATGTAGTAGTAGTTAGTTAGTAGAAGTTAGTGTTTAGAAATAGGATTATAATTAATTACAATAAAATATTCCTCAAAACATTTCAGCATTGTAGAACTCCATATATCAATTCTTCAATGTAAGAAACTGTTTGTTTGGGTCAACGCATTTTTTTCTGTCTGCAAATTTGAACGCTCGTTAATAATTCTCACAGAAATGAAGAAAAGAATCTAGTCATAAAAAAATAAATAACAAGGAAACAAGATAAAGTCTTTTTTGTCATTATCTTGGAAGGGAGCGAGAAGTCTTATAATCAAATATTTCTAAATCAAAGAATGCCAGTGTGTCATTAAACTGAATTTCTAATCCTTTTATGTACAAATTAGTAATTATAGAGAATTTCGTTTCATAGCACGTTGTTTATGAACTACCCAAAATTTGAAGTGTAGTAGTCGTTGTCATCGTTTGTTATTAAAAAAAAAACCAAACTGAGGTAAAACAAATATTTTAGAAGTAAGCTTATAGCTAACGAAAAATGAAGCAATAGTTAGTAGGTTCATAATTCAGGTATTATTGAAGTTGAGATTAAATTTTAATATTGATTTTCATATAAATGATGAATATAATATCCTTTATATCCTCAGCCGTCACGTATAAACGAGACCATTGGAGTGTAAAAGGGATAACTTTGTCGACGTTATTGCATATTTGGCAAAATTCCTTTGGTTTAGTTTACCTTGCGTATTTGTAAAATATAAAAATGACAATAACATTTTCTGATTTAAATTAAAGTTTAATGTTATTTGTTAACAAATTATTATACTTAATACCCTCATTGCACTATTATGTACAATAAGCGAAATAAGAATAGCTTTAACAATTATACTAGTAAATCTCTTTTTCGTACACACTTTACCTTACCCAGTAATTATTTGCTAAACCATACAATTTATCAAAAAATATATAAGCACTTTAAACTGTATTGTTAAATATAGAGTAAAGTAAAAACGTTAAAACGCCAAATAATTGTTAGTGAAGAGGCGTACGAGGCTATTTGTCTGTGGCTCTGATAGCACTAACATTTCGAATAAATAGGTAGCTAATAGGTAGTTAATAATTTAAATAACAAGGCTCAAGAGTTTTGTATGATGCTGAAGAGCTCTTATCTTAGGAATTATAGTCCTACTAACTAATATTTTTTGTGGGATCAACATTTGCTTTTTGGATGATACGAATTATACATTATAATAGATTAGTATATTCTAAATAATATGTACTTGTATTTGTTTTAGTACTTCTAAAAGACTCGTTAATTACGTTTTAATTCGTATTCAATTAAGAATTGTCATTATATAAATCAAAGAAATGCTATTAAAAGCATTCTGTGTCATGTAAACAACTTGCAAAACTTATTCAAAGTGACTCCTATCCATATTCATCATAATGTTTCGTACATTTTCATTTAAAGCATGCAATTAATTTTAAACCTCAATTCTACTACATAAAAGTTTGTTTTCATTTGAAAAATACATTTATTATTCATATTATAAATTTTAAAAGCACTGACCAACTTAGAACAGTGTTATCACTTCTATAAATTGTGATATTATAATTTTAAGGACGAGGAAAGAAACAAAATATCATCTAGAATCTGAAAAAATGTAGTATTATTATTTAATATTCTTATAGTTTGTGTGCTATATCTTGGTGCGGGTGACATCTGTCAGTACCACATGACCATTGATGGACATTATGCAATGCATTTTTCGCTTACGATACCTCCAGCATAAATGTAGTTGTCTTTAATATAGTTATGACAATTAATGTTTTATTTATTTCTGCAGTATAATTCCGTGTATAAACTTGTCTTTACTTATATAAAATAATCAAAATAAAAAGGGGTAATAATTTTTCTTTCGAAAGAACATTTTTATACTATGGAGCATCAGCGTAGCGGTCACTTTGTTTACCCTTGCGATGCTGTCAGTACGAGTGCTACCGCTGACTCTGATATGTGTTTAGATGAATAAAATCTATTTTTTCTTCACAACCTTTTATGCAATCTTACTCTATATATGTTATGTTGTTCATTTTATAATTATAGACTCTTTAACAATAAAAATTAAGCTATATACGCACAATATACATTTTTTATTTAAAATAAACTGACTATCCATCGTAACAGTACATCCCATGACTAAATACGTCTAGGTTTATATTATACGCATAACAGTACCTATTTTTGTCCATTACATTTTATTTGTAGACTAAATTCTGTTTGGTTGTAATTTAATTTACTATAGGTATTAATGATTTCATATATTACGAATGTAGAACTGTGAAATACTAAGACATATTTTTGAAATCACGGCTACTTTTAAACGAAACGTTACTGAAATTGTCACCCGCACCACGCTACAGCGCACAAACCATAGTGTATTTAGGGTCTTGTTTTTTCGTAACAGGATATTAACATTTACATTGTGTGTTTATGTACATTTGACTAAAAATGTCATTCAAGAAAATATCAATATATAATATTTAAAAAAAAAACAAATTAAATTTGTATAAACAGAAGTTTGATTTTTAAAGTGAGTATAAATTTTTAAGTTATTGAGAGCGGGGAATGTTTGTATTTCAGAAGCAAAAATTAGTTTTCTTCTAGTCGCCGTCGTCAATTGTTTACAACTCTATCAAAATCTAAATTTTTGTTAAGTACAATTAACAATGTGAACCCATCTTATATAATTAAATCAGTTATTTCTCTTGAGAATTTAGCCTATGGTTGATTAAATGTTGTCCTGTTAAGGAAACATTACAGTCTTAAAACCAAAATTAATTTTGTTTGCAAATGTTATTAATTATAGCAGCCAATTGAGATTTAGATTCAATGAAGAATCCAAAGTTAAAAGACAAATTTAAGCTGACACCAAGAAGGTCTAGGTAATTTGAAATCTACACGGGTACATTTCGAAAAATTTCCGTGTGGATACTCAATAATACGCTCAGGGGTATTTTCTCATGGACGGGACGACTCCTTCCTCAAAAGACTTTTATAGAGATGAGGCACCAAAAAGTCATCTACAACGGTTGCTTCGACTTAACTTTACTTAATGTCGGGTGGAGTATAATCGACAAAAAATAAGATAGACCGACGGAGAAGAATTTCTGTAATGGCCATTGTCATATTATATATTACCCAAAAGCCATATCACTTTTATTTCCTGTTTATTAAAGATTGAAAATAGAATCTCATTAGGAAAAAGAGTATATTTAAAGCTTTTAGTTTTTTACAATTTTATTTATACTTTCTATAAATCTACAAACACCATGCTATAAAAAATATAAACTGGCTATCGCCATAATATACATATAGAAAATATTGAATTTGTCAAACAGCTCATTATGAATTCCTTTTCTTTTAAGTTCTATACATAGTTGAATCTCCGTGTATGATATACATAAACTAATTTCTCTAATTATAATAGAATAGCCACGGCAAATATTTATATTGAGGAATATCAATATTTCAAGCCAGCTGCATAAATTGTGGCTATAACTTGACTGCTGAGATGTGCGGCGTGAAGCTGCAGCTCTCAAGGGAAGAATTCATCTACCCTCCTTCTTATTCTTTTTCGTCCCAAAACACAATCATAATGTTACTGTTAACTGTCTTCCGATATCAACTACTGGATTGCATATACTTGCTAGTTTAAAGCCATCGCGATAACTTCAAAATGGATGGCTGGATGCTTCGTAAAGATTGAAATTTCAATGGTTTCGCGCACTAATCTTAGTACATAGCGACGATCGGTGGGAAAAACTTAAGAATTAAGTAGTTCAATCCAGTGATCAATTCCGGACTGTAGAAGATATTTCGTTATCACTAACTTTTGTGAATAATTGTCGCTTACTGCTTTTATATGTTCCGGAACCCGGGTAACTATCGGCAACTAAGCGTTGTAACTAAGCATAATTTGGCCTAAATTTTAGCTACCACAACTGCACTCCGTTTTTAAACACCCGGACATTGATAAGGTATCCTATCTTTTGGAGATCACATAATTTATGCAATCTTTTGTGAGGCACAGAACACGGTCCTGATAATAAATTCATATATAATTATTAAAAAACCAACATAAATTGGTTTTTTAATAATGTGCCTACTTTATTAATCACCCCTTTAATATAAGGTAAGAAGTATTCCATCTGTCACTCTGCATTCGATAAACTCTTTTTCCTTCTTACTTAAGACGTCGTTAACTTATCTTTTCCAGACTTTGTAATAGCTAGTTTTTCAAAATTCTCCATCCATAGCGTCACAACTACTGGAGCAATTGGACTTCTCATAGCTAAACCGCTGATTTAGATGATTTAGATGTAATGGGAGTTTAAGCAGTTCAGTAGTAATTACTTACATATGTTTTCAATTGTTTCTATATGTACTTAAATAGTTTATATATATTTTATAACTTAGTACCGAATGATATAAATCCTAATGATAAAATAGTTTTTCTTTTATAAATTAAAATAATATATATTTGGCCATTTTGAAAGTTTTGGTATTCATATTTGTTTTATGAGACAATGCGCTAAATTTACGAATTGGCCTATAGAAAACACCGACGGGTTTCCACCACGGATTACACAAATATTGATGCAAGCTTCCATTGTGTTTATAAAAAAATATGCTACATAGGAATAACAATGCTATACTAAATGAAACCTCTATTTTATTTGCTTAGTACTCTGAAAAAATAGAAAAAAATATATGTTTATATTTTTCTCTGGATATATATCCAGAACTGACATACTGACATTAAATGTCAATGTTATTGCAATCAAACACATGATATATCATGAACGATACTTAGAAGTCATGAGTAATCCGTCTCCACTACCGAAGATTATTCAAAATATTAAAGATTATTCAAAATGTCCGTTCCAGCGGTGATCTCAGTAAATTTTCAAAGAAAACCATCTACACCATAAAAAACACTCGGATGTTGAAATATTATTTTATTATAAATATTTATTTTAAATTATTTATTCTTTTTTATTTTAAATTATTTGATCCAAGTAAACTACATTAGGAAAGATATCTTGTTTCATTTTTTTCCCGTTTATCGCACTGCAATGAGCATTATTTCAGCTGCATTAAGTTCATTGTAGATCGTATGATAGCAGCTAAAGGCACAATGCCACGAAACCATTGCAGTGAACAAGTGGATGAATGCAAGGACAATTGCATTTTAAAATAACATTACAACCATCCAAACTTTTATTGTTATATATATTATTATATTTTGATATCATATTACTGTGATACTAATATCTAAAATGATAACCGAAATAGGGACCCAAAGTTTGACTATGCACCTGACAAACCGATCTACGCTGAATTCAACTCGATATAAAAGTCTACAAGCAACAATTGAAACAAAATTTTTTATAATATTCTTACATTAGTAGTCTTGCCGATATTATGTCTATATGTTGTGAAATGGTTTATTAACTTGATTATAAATGTAAAACTTATATATTTGTTTAATATATATTGAAAGTGAATATCATAATATCTATGATGGCTGGAGTCGCTCTACCTAGCGCTCAGCTCAATTGGCAAAGTGAAAGCACAGTCTTTCCGTTTAAATATATTTTTTTAAATAAAATAGAAATCAACTTCTCACTCAAGCGCAATAGTGCAGCAGTTCTTGCCACAACCCACAAAAGTGGACCCAACACGAACCTGACAATTCCCTACCGCCGATCACAATAACCCGTCGAGACTAGCCAGAAAGAGGCAGGAGTCGGGAACCTAGTCTAAACTAATCATCACCAAAAGCCCATGGTGACGAATTCAATGAAAGCTAATCCAGGCATTATGTTTTGCTCAAGCTATGTCTCCGAAGAGCACGTTTTGTTCTGTTTTGAAAATGCCCCGAACCCTACGCTCAAACAAAATCCTTCAAACACGAAGTAGCTGAAACGACCCCGCAGTGACCAACTGCCTGTACTTTTCTACAAAAACGACCAAAGCCTACTTTCCAAAGACAGAAGCCGGAAAAATGAGGCTCGAGACCGCCGTGGCAGACGGGTTACTCTGTAGACTAGACCGCTTCCCTAGTCAGCCATGAATCGGGTACGAACCCTCATAGTCAGCTCCCACAGCGTAAGCTAACGGCTAACGCAGACCCGAAGGCTCTCATTAACCATTACCAAGGGAGCACCAGCCCATTACGCTTCGCATGCCACCAGATATAACCAAATAGTAACGATAGCAGATACGCACTCGAAATCTTACTATTTGTCTTATTTCTTAGCGATTATTATGAAATTAAATATAAATACACTTATTAAATTATTGCGTTAATAATAGCAGGAGCCGTAATACTCTAGCAACAGGTGGGTAAGAGGTCTCTGTAATTTTCAAGTGTTTTTTTCTGTCGATATACAGAAGTAGCTTTCAATGCAGATAAAAAAAATAACTCCTATAAAAATTTCATGTCTTGTTGTGCGTAAAGATGGAATTCACTGAAAAAAAATGTAATATGCAAAATGACAAGGTCAAATAATTGCCATGAAAACAGTTTATAAATCTATAGACACATGAGACAGACGACCTCCGCTGTATACAGGCAAAAGTAGCCATTTCGAATAGAATTAATTTATAAGTTTAGTTTAGTTTATATAAAATTTCCATGCATATAGCTATAAGAAAAAAAATATGTTTCATTATTAAAATGATAATGTTTTAAAACCTACGAATGACCGGACAGTAAGTGTACTGTAATATAAATTTTGTGTTAATTTTTCTTCTATGCTCGTGATTTTTTTTACTCTAAAATATATCTTTTTTTTTGGATAGCAGAAATTAATGGTACACTTTATTTTATTATTTAACTTGAATTCAGAATGTGTAAAGCCTTCCTGTAATCTATTGAATGAAAGTGCATTATCGTAAGAGAGCTCGTGTCAATTTGTCAAATTCCCAAATGAATGTAAACCTCATTGTATATCTCTAATAATTTAAAAACCCAGGACGGTCGTCATCATTTACTATCAGGAGACTTGCGTACTCTTTTAATCGTCTTTTTAGTATATGTATAACAACTTAGTACTTCAAATTCAAACCAATCAAATCGATCATCCTTGCAGCCTCTGCGAGCCTTATCAAAAAGAAATATATGTTAAACTTACAAACTCTCCTTTTCGCTTCAGAGGTAACTTCAATGCTTATAAACAGTTAAATAAAATTAAAGGTATTTTTGGTAAATAATACAAATAATTGTCCAAAACGTAATATTAATTCAATAAATACCTATCATATACTTATTGAACATGTAAAATTAAGTTCAATAAAAAAAACGATTCATGCATAATGAACGCATAACAATATTTATATATAAAATAGATACATATAAATCACAAAATGAATAATCTAAAAAAAACTATAGCTCTATATGGGAAAGAAATATTTGAACTCGCTATATATCAAAAGAATGGGACAAATCGAAAAAACAAAGTTTGTCCAGATATCCAATGAAATATCAATCCATCAAACTCGATAAAAAATGTCGGGGGAAAGTTAATATAATTTTATGGTTTGAATAGAATCGTAGGATTTCTCGTACTTTTGTCGTTTGAAATGATTGAAAACGATATGGCATTTTCTTTTTATGTTTTTATTGACGCGGTTTTAGTTTTATTTTTAAATATTTTGAGTCAAATTCCTGATCACAGGATTCTAACCAATATTCTTCACACAGCAACAAAAATCCAAACTTTTTTAATCACCTTTACATAATGTTAGCAACATAATACAGAATAAAGTGTTAAAGTCTATCACTTATTCAATTTGTCAAATATTAATCACTGGCAACACATTATTTGAGAGCGCAGTTGAGAGAATTGTAAAAAGTCATTTTGTTCAAATTAGTCCAGGTGCGTATTTGGGAATTTATTAATAACAATAATTATTTATATGAATTATCATTAAAAAGTAAAACTGTGGTTGCTGTTTATGAAAGTTTATGAAAGTGTTATTTGATTTTAGAAAGATTTGAACTGTTGTTATTATTTGTTATTCAGATAATAAATAATAAAAATATTATGTGACTATTGTTTGGAAAAATTATTAGTAAGGTAGACAATTAATGGAATCAACCGAATAGTATAGTATAAAAGTAATAGCTGTTTGAGTCTGGTCACAGTTCAATACTAACGGAAGAACAAAGCGTTGGTGAGATAAAAGTTAAATCCATTTTTTTATATATAGTGTGTTTATATGTCAATGGTTTCTATTAAAAAATATTGGCATATTAAATTTCTATAAATGGGTTTATTATTTATTACTTCTCTTTAAAAATAAAATATAAATTTAAATTATATGTTCTTTTATTGTGCCTACGGCTACATAATGATGAATATTTTATTATTAGTTTACATTCTATCAATTTAATTTTTAATGTTTCTAACAAGGGCGTCTACAAGGGTGCACTAAGGGCTGGCATGGCACTGGGCGCCATAGCATACGATCTATTGTAATGTTGATACTTTTAAATAATAATAATAATAAACATACTAATTATTACGATGAACAGAGTCACGTATACATCAACGAAGTCTTCTTTTAAAGATAATTTATTATCCTTGTGCCGGAAGACTTTGATTTCCATAACAATATAGTTGTAGCAAAGTAAAGTAATTGTTAAATTAAATATTACAGGAATTTAAAATGTGTGTGATTATGTGTCTCCGTATGTGTGCGTGTGTGCATGTGTGTGTGTGTGTGTGTAGCAAAATAAAGTCATTACACCTAAAAGCAACTCTATAAATGTTTTTCTACAAACACTTAAGTTAACATAATATGTAGATAGCATGCTTAACTAATTTGTAGCTAACGATGTTCTGTTCTATGATGATGTTATATGTTTATAGTTTTTTTTTTTTGTTTTATTAAAATCACATGCACAATATTTAATTTTTAACCGAAAGCACATTACTCGTGAAATACACTTGATCTGTGGGAAAACTATAGGGTCTTAAATACAATCCATCCTGTCGTAGTTTCACCACAACCGACTGAAATACAGTAAGACAGGTTTGATTTAACTAGACCAGGATATATCTGTTTTAAAACTGTAAAGAGGCTACGTGTCTCAATTTATAAATATCCAAATGAGCTTCCTTACAATACTTGTGACCAACTCAATTTGAGGATTCTGTAACAAACGTTCCTCCAAAGTAATTCCAAGATGTTTAGCTGAAGACTCCATAGATATTTATAGACCCCTTGAAATTCTTCATAATTATTAAAAAAAATTAACTTAAAATCTTCTGCCTAACGTGTTCATTCAGATATAGAAAAGCAAATACAACATCTTTTCATAGTATTTATAGACAAAATGTTGTTGTTAAGCCATTTTGGTATACAAACCAAGGCAGCCTCTGCGTAAAAGCTAACATCCTCCCATGAACTTGCAGTAAATAGCAGGGTTATAAGCATAAAAATATATGCCAACTAAGTAACTGTTAATAAGATTTAAACAATGATTTCGAAGGCCAAAGGCTTCTATATTTTTAATAAAGATGGGAACAGAGACTTTTTGAGGTTCAGAAGTATTGTAATGCATTTCATTATGTTATCTAGTTCGTTTCCTATCAAAGAACTCAAAGTTGAAATAGCTTCTTGAGTAAATTTCTTGTATCTAAAATCTTATTGATGGTTCGACAGGTTATTAATTTTATTCAAGTAAGTAAATAGTCTTAATAGTCTTGCATTTTTTTCGAAAATTTTACTGTTATCATCTCTGCATCCACAATCATGTACTGGTATAACAAAAGTTTTTAAAATAAATTATAGTTAGGATTCAGGCCTTTTAGCCAGTACATTCCATTACTAAAGACGTGTATGGCGTCGTTATACTTTGGTTAAATTTTCTTTCTATTAGATTTTATTTGTAGACGAGAACATTCTGTTAGGGCTTAATTTAATTTACTACAGTTATTTTTTACAGTTACATTAATAACGAAAGAATTATAGTAAATTAATAAGTGATAAGGAAAATACTAAAATATAATTTTTAAATCGCGGTAAGTGTCGAGAGAAAAACGAAACATTACTGACGGTGTTACCCGCGCCATACTTCAACTCACAAACTATAGGGATACCTTTGTTTCATTCAACCTTGAATGTTTTATCGATACTAATTACGTCTACTCCACTAGAAAATAGATGACGCCACGACATAGTTACTTACATACTAGATGTCTCTTCTTAAAATAGTTAATCTCTTTGATAGAAGATAGCGACACTTGTATAATTCAGCAACTTCTGTACCAAGCTAGGACACGTTAAGAAATGTCTAGATAGCTATTTCTGGAAGAATATTTTTTTAAAACCTTAGCTACGACAATCTATTGCGTAGTAGGGGTAAGCTGCGAGCCAAATACACACCGACGAGCCCCGCACCCAGACATTCAGTTTTAAATAATCAGGACAAGCTCAAGAAGAGGCAAAAAGTAAAAAGGAGAGAAAAACAAGCTAAACAGTAAAATTATGTTAGGGCTATGACTCAAAATTTTCCGTAATGTGCTGTAGTATTTAGTAGTGTGTATTGTGAATTTGCCATCGATAAAGAACATTGCCCGTTATTTGGAATTAGCCTTTGCCACTATTGCCCTAGCAGTGAAGCCAGACACCTATCGCTGGCTCAGTACAGACGTTTGAAAAAATAATCACGCCGAACGCGCCAATGCGTACTCCTACACCTGCAGTTCTTTGCTTGTGTTATCGTATCGTGTGTGTTTAGCCTTCCTTTTTTTTATTCACTTGTGTATTCTTTCAATTTCAATGATTTCATTACTTAAATTATGTAACAAATTATGCAAACGTGAGTGTTTCTTGATTTGAGGTTGTATCAAAGTAGAAACTGCTGCTGCTTAAAATTAAGAGAATTGTAACTTTCAAACCGCTAACAAAAAAACACTAAAACTACACTCATAATTGCAATGGAAAATAGTAGTTCCTTGATTTCTCTAAAAATATTGAACTATTTTTAGTTACACTTTTCCACTGTCTGCATATTTGCCAACCCTTACACACGTTATAGCCCTTGCTATGAAATTGTTCAACGACATAATCAAAATATTCAAAGAGTTACTCGGAAATGTTAACCCGGTACACTCGGAAATTTATAATTCTTATTGCATAATAGCGGAAGATGTCCTTCAAATGGAAATTCAGCGTCTTCGAGTTACTACCAAGACCGCATGAAACAACCCTCCCAGTGGTAACTAATAATGGCGGAATACAGTACGTGGTGTGCCAAGAGGCAGAACACAAAAAAGTAACAAGTGGAAATTATGGAAATTTTAGACATTTGTGATTAAATTTTTTTCCCAAAAATGAACAGGTTAATACATCTTTTGGCTACAGCGTCTGTCAAACGGTCTTTTTCGTGCCTAAAGAGAATAAAATCCGTCCTATGGAATAGAATGGCGGGCGGGCGTCGTACTGGTCTTGCTCTATTGTCTATTCTTTCAGCTTTGGCGTCTGATCCTGATATTGTACTAGCCGTACTGGCAGGTAGCGGAAAAAGATAAACATAAACAAAAACTTGTCTAAGAAATTTAGGATCAGTAGACTCACCTCAAATGTAATGTGTGTACTACTGTATTACGTGATGGAACCATACCATATAACAGTCAGTGTTAATAGATAGATAAAAGAACTTACCTGATAAACATTGCTGTTCCGTACACACGTAATTTAATACAAACTGGGACCAAAGCGTGAAACGAATATTTTTTTATTATATCTAAAAGATGTTAAAAATTTATAAACATGTTGAAAACACTACGTAGTACTACTGTACAACAGTACTCTGTTCGTAGTTTTATCCAGCTTTAGTGTGATTCGAAAGTATCGTAATATTCAACCGTGTCTTATACGCTAGCACTTTTGTGTCAACTTTATATAATGTTAGTGTTAGTTACCGTATAAGTTGATATTCCTTGTCTCTACACTCTATAGTTTACGATTTTAAAATACGTCTAATGATGTTTTGATATCACAGATTGATAAACTAAAATATGAATGGTGTAAAAGTCAAGATGAAAAAAAAAAAAAAAAAAATGAATGACACAGATTGTATGACATTCAGCTGTTTGATAGACTGAATTTTAAAAATATTATAAAGATAACAAAAACTAATGTTGTTGAAATGTAATTTAAGTTAAATTTCATGATTTGCTTCCCCAAAAAAACAAAAAACAAGCTGTTCACTTATTTAACTCGTATTTCATTAGTGCTACTGTTTGTTTTGCACATGTTTAATTTATATTATTCTCTAGGTAGCTCTCTTTATTCATCACGAACGATGTGTGCCGCACCAGGTGTGATAGCGAATTCGATTAGGCAAAAATTACAGGCAACTTTGCAAACGAAACATTTAGAAGTTATAAATGAATCCTTTATGCACAATGTCCCTAAAGGCGCCGAAACGCATTTTAAGGTCGTTGTTGTTTCCGACCAATTTGATGGACTTACACTACTAAAGGTACTACAAAAGCAATAAATTTTGTATACAGTAAATATTACAAATCTTCTAATATTGGGTTTATAAAATACTGATTTGATTTTCAGAGACATCGACTAGTGAACGATATATTGAAAGTAGAATTACAGAATGGTGTCCATGCACTATCTATTGTAGCAAAAACAACTCAACAATGGGATACTAGTGACAAAGTGGTAGAAAGTAGTCCCAACTGCAAAGGAGGCTTTGGAAAATAATATATCATCATCATTTCAGCCGGAAATCATCCCTTGCTGGACATAGACCTCCCCCATTGAGCACCACAGGAACCGGTTCTGGGTCACCCTCATTCATTCTCATAAATATGTACCAAAAATAATTTTTATACTGTATACTTAGCTAAAATATAATAATGTGGTATTGAAAATAGTGTTTTATTTGGTAATAGTACAGATAATGTAGGTATAATTTTAAAGATTATATTATAATGAAATACAAAAACTGATAGCAAAGTATACATTCTGTTTTTATGTAGAATGGGATTTTTGCAGTGATAGGGAAGATGTAAATAAATAAAAAAATACCAGATATTAGTTTAATTAACTTTTATAAATACATGACCTAAAAGAGTTGGCAATATATATTTTCTTTTTTCTTTGGATTGTATTCTTAGTTAAAGTTGCAATTTACACACCTAAGACCTAGTAAATGTATTTTACTGCTTTACTTCAATTTGAAGAAATGAATTAAAGTTTAAACAAATAGGTTATGTCAGTACCTAGCTGATTGTTCCTATAAATTCAAAGAAAATATACAAAAAATTCAGATAAATAAAAAAATGAGATGAACACTTGGCAATTGTTAAGTCTTGTTTGTTATAAGTTTAATCCTGAAATAAAAATATACAAACCTATTTATAAAAAACAGTAACTTCACAACTCATAATCATATAGTCACAATTAATAATCTGATATTCTATATTAATATCTGTTTAAAGTACCCAATGGTATTTTAAAGATTATGATAAAAAGCACTATAAATATAAAATACTAGAAGAACAAGTTTTTAAACTAAAGAAACTGGAAGGCCTATCTAAATAAATTAACAAGGTGTTCTATAAGTCGACTAAGCGGGAAAGGGATACCGACATATCACGACTAAAGGTTTTTTGCCATGTAATAGTGAGTAATGATTCTACAATACATTAACAAGTATATAAAATATAAAATAAATACAAAAACTTAAGGGACACAGTGTATTTTTTTTTTCATAATATTCTTTGATAATATTTAGATTAAGATTAATTTGAAAAAGTTATATCTTTGTAGGCAAGTTTAGGTCCTTAAATTGTTTTCTCGAAATATCAATAAATGCATAAAATACTTCTAAATGTACGACAAAGTGCATTTGTTTTAGATTCATACTCCTATTACATAGCTTTACCAATACTTTATTTTACCAGTCATTGTATGCCTCAAAAAATTCACCAAATTGCTTTTCTGTTTCCAGTTTAAAATAGTCTACCTCGGTCTGTAAGCCCATCTTTTATTACATATTCTATAGTAATATTCATTAATTTGTTTCATTTTTTGTTATTGTTTTAAAAATATTTTGTTTATTTTTATTTAATAAGAGTGTCTTAAAACTGGTTAGGATTAATCAATTATTGTAGGCTGTTCTTGGTATAGGGCAAAACTGCATCACATATCACCAGGGAGTTGTATGCATCTATTTTATTATCATTTAGAACTATAATTTATAACAAAATATGTTCATAATGTTAGTAAAAGTCGAAATTTCATTAATATTTAAAAATAAGAACCCTTTTATCCAATCGGTTTATAATTTTAACTATATTATATTAGTCATACTTATAATTCCTAATTAGATCCATTTAACATAGAAATAAAAGTCAAATAATTATAATAACTAGCGGCTCACCCGCGAAAATTCACATTTATTTAATAGATATTTTAGAAATATTAAAATCTCTGATACGTTGTTTGATTTCATTTCATTGTAAACTACAAGTATGTACATTTTGCGCCAAAATTAAGAAACTTTTTAATTTTTTTTTCTTCTTTGTATTTTTCTGCACATCTGCATCTGGAGCTCTTCAAAATAAAACTATAAAGATTTTTTATGTGCAACGACAGTACCATAAGCACTGGCACACTTAACTTAATAATGTAAGATAACTTTGCACTATATATTATTAAAAATATAAAGACAATAGAAATCATTCTCAGAGATTTTTTTCACTTTTCTTAATTAATTTTAATACTAGTAACACTGAGAAACTTATAGCTAACCTACTTAATCACAGGCTCTATTACTCAAATTTTTAATGTAAAATTCACTTTTTTCAAGTCTTTATAACACCGCTTAACGGTGTTAGTTGTATCAGAGGTTAAATGTATCCAGTCGAAGCTTTCCTTCATTTTCGGTAAGGAATAACAAATCAGCCATTGTTTGCTCACAAATTGCTTCCTCGGCTTTTTCAGACATCTGTTAATTTAATAATAACACTACATTAGTCGGCTCATAATTTATCACGAATTTTTTATTTCATATTAAACTTATTTTTTAAAAATGTTGTAATAAATGTTTCTTAAATGAAGAATATTTGACACGATGCTTAAATAGAAACTTATCCTATAACTTACCGGTCTGAATGTATGTTTAGTGTTCGGTGGATACTTGAAATTGGGGCCAAAATTTACGCTGACGGTAATGTTCTTATGTAAGGATACTGTCGGATAGTAGCATCCTTGGTAAATATCCACAAAAGCTTCCCCTTGACATTCGCCATTTTTGAAGTAGTATATCTTACTACCTGGCAATACTTTAAGGTTGTCCAGAGATTCTTGAATATTATCTTTGTCTTCGTAGTAGAGATGGCTTTTAAATTTCACCAGCGGCTGCAATAATCGAACAAATCATAAAAATATCTGACACGCGGCAATCGAGCTTGCCGCTATGAAAAACTCCTAATCGGCAAATTATAACTTGCAAATTAATTAACAAACAAAATCATATTTTTAAAATAAACAAAGTATTTTAATAATAATTTTTATTTTTTTTATGTAGTTTATGATAGGATTTTAAAAAATTTAAAAATTCGAAAATTTTTTGCCATTTTTCGGTAACTTCGGCGGCCGATCTGACCACCTTCCCGTTGGACAATCAACATAATTTTGAAAAGTGAATCTTACATTTAGATGCTGATTCCAAATATATCTTTAGTTTTCAAAATTCGAAAAATAAAATTCGACAGACAGACAGACAGATCGGAAGGAAAAACGGAGTTTTTCGAAAATTAACACTTCTTTTCTGAAATCTGTTTAAAGTTAAAGCGTTATCTACCCGGTCTTTGTACGTGTTGGGCGTGTACTTGGTGGCGGCGCTATCGGGTAGCACCACGAGGAAGCCCAGGGTGTCTCCCTCCCCGTACCCTGCGCTGTAGTGCCGCCCTCGAGACTCGTGGAATCTAGAACATATACGTAATTACGGATACATACGTAATTTACGGATTCGGTAAGACACTGTTAATATGAAAGATAACACGAGCATCACGTCGCCCGGTCGTAACGTGCAACGAGGGCCCAAGTGTTCTGTACCTGGTGCCCTTGCGGCTGCGCCACGAGTAGCCGAACTTGTCGTATCCGAGCGGCGCCTGCAGGTTGGCGTAGCGCCGGCCCCAGCCCAGCCGCGCCGCCGCGCCCTCCGGCATCTCCTCCACCGTGGCCTCCCAGTACCACGCGCCGCGCGACACGCCTGGGGGTGGACTCGTACATTATTCCATTTTCGAGTATTAACGCGCAGTAGTAGTATGCGTTAGAGGCATTTTCGCGGTACGGGTAGATAGAGATTTCTCTCGGTAATTTTGGGAAATCGATACGGGTTAAAATAAAGCCTCAAAACGTTTAAATATTTCGGTCGTAATATTGCTATTTCTTAAAAACTGAGCTAACCGTGGGTCGCTCGGACCATGCAGTATCCCTTATCCCCGGTGACCGCCAGACGGTCCTCCGCTATCTTCAGCTGCGGCGCTCTGTCGTGTAACGCGAGAAGAACTATTCCGGGACAGAACGACCGCCGCAGCCATCCAGGAATCGGCTTACCGCTCCATTCGTTGCTCTCGTCGAACTCCTAGTGATGTTTTCAAATTAGTTTGTATGTTACTATTTTTTATTTTCATAACTTCTATACCTTTCTAAACCCAAAATTACTCACCTGCCTGAACGGAGCGTGCGGGTCGGGTTCGGCCAAAATATATCGATAGCCATCCTTGTTAAAGGGATGTTCCGTGGGGTAGCCATGAGAGGGTAGTTTTAGAGCTCCCAATTCGGCCGAGCGACCCTTTTTGCCCACGGGAGCGCTCGTTTCGACGCCCACGGGCCGACGCTTGCCTTGACGACCTTTCACACTTCCTCCTAACTGTACTGAAATCAGATTATATATGTAAAATTTCGCTATTAGAAACCTTTTTTTGTAAAGAAATAGAAAGTATAAGCCAGTTATAAATCTAAATGACTCAGTTCGTAATTATATTACTTTATAAAATAACAAGTTGCCTCGATTTTGGTCACTAACTCTCTTCTCTATAATAAATAATATCATACCTGGTGGACATTTGAAATTTGAAATATACTGGACATTATTAAGCATAGTTTCTATAAAGAAAATTTGTTAAATATGTTGTATTTCGACAGAAAACAAGTGCCAATGACAATGAGTTGACGTTAGCAAATATTCTTATAATTAGTGTGAACTTTTTGGTCCATAATAGTCTCAGCTGCCTATTTATTTATTCCGTAAAAACATTGAACGTCTAAGATATATAAAGCGCAAAGGTACTTACAAGATCTTACAAGGGAAATTATCGTTTTATGTATAAGATAAGATATTAAATCTTAAATGGTCTTTTCCAAATAGGTATCTTTATTTTTCTATCTTCGTTGTTCAATGCCATTAAGAAGAATTGTGAAAAATATTATTAGTCTTGGGGTAATAACTACGATAGTTAAGGCATCACCAATATTTTTTTATTAGTTAAAATAATTAATTTTCTTAGATTTTCAGGAGAACACATTCGAAATAATACTATTTTTACAGATTAAACACGCAAATAATTTGGTTACATTTCAATTTTAACCCGACGTTTCGAATGCTTTGCAGCAATCAAGACAGGATGTAAGTGTCTGTTAGTAAGTCAGTTCTCAATTCTCTAACTCTATGCTCGCAAACTAAGGAACCGTTGGAGGTAGATGACTAATTATACCTTGTGCGCTGTAGCATGGTGCAGGTGAAGTCTGTCAGTACTACATGACTAGGGATTGACGTTTTACATTTTATTTTTATCGCTTACGATACTCAGAGCAAAAATCTAGTTCTCTTTAATATTGTTGTAAAAATTTATGTGTTATTCAGTTATTATCAAATCATTACTATATGGTAGTCTTAGAAAACTCTGTATACGTTACACAGCAGATTATAAGTCAGATCTATCAGCACTTAATTCTACAGTAACATACTGATTACATACTGATTTTGTAACATTTGTAATATTATTTTTAGGTAATTTGGCTTAAAAACAAATGTTTTGTTGAACATCCCTGAATAGAAATCCTTTGATATCTACTAGTTTGATACAATACATCCAGACCCATTTAGGAGTAATAAATGTTCAACTTGCGCATTTACTATAGCAATAGAATCCTATTGTCGGAACTAATCAGTTCTGCCATAATGTGTGCGATATGCGATATTGACACGTACTAATAAAATACTTACAAATTATTACTAATTTTAACTTATAATATTTGTAAATATCTCATAGAAATATCAATTAAATATTCTTTGTTTAAAAACCTCATGGTTCTAAATAGAGTGACTTTAATAGTTCAGGAGATTTTCTTGATTTGATAGCCTAATATCCTACATATTGGATTGCCTTTACACCCTTACTAAAATAAGTTGTTTTGATGTTCACGCAGTTCACGTAAATAAAAATATGACTTGAGATACATTTCTATATTACAAAAGATTGTACAGATAATTAAAACAAACATTATCATCTTTAATAAACTTCTTTTTTATATTAAAATGTTATTGTGAAATAAAATTTGAGACTCTCTCAGTCAGTGTAATCAAGAGCCTACAATATACGGAGGAAAAAGGAAATAAACCTTTTAGCAGCCGCTCCCGTACGTCTTCCGTCACTTCAGACACAATGTAATGAAATGTTGGAACAAACCTGTTATTACTTGTTTAGATGCGATTATGATATAAAATTAAGTGATTAAGAGCAAAAGTATGAGATGATATGGTTGCTGTATTTATTGATGGCAACATCAGATTTGTGACTTTCAGTCCAGTTCAGTCCAGTAGTCCAATAGTAACTATTATACATTCTGTACCTAATAAAAGGTAACAATTACAAAAATATAGATAAAAGACCAAGAATGAAGGTTCCATGTGTGAGATCACTCGAAACGACTTGTCGCACTGGGACACAGTTCACTAGCCGTTACTTGGGATTCCATCCCTTTACAAACGATTTTATTTATAATTAAGATAATTAGCGTAAATCGAACTAGCCTATAGCCTTCAGCAAAAACTTGCCTATCGTTGTCAGTAATAATTTTTCCAATCCAACAGTAATTTCAAATATTAGAGCGATCAGTTAAACAAACAAAATATTATATTATTATTCAGTAGATTAGGTACATACAAATATCATAAACATATATAGTTTTCAAGTTCTTTATGATATATGTTAAAATAAGTTTTATAATTAAATAGATGAAGTATGTTTAAAAATAAGATGGACCTCTCGTTAATAAAATGCAGTGGCACTCATGGCATTATAGATAATAACGTAATGCCATATCACTAATAGTAAGTCCTAAAGATAGTTCATTATTAGATTACTATTTATAGATTCAAATTAGAGCTTGTTTCTTGCGACGTAATGTGAATAATGCAACACAGAAACATATTGCGATACTTATTTATATAAATCATTATTATATTTTAATATAAATCAAGCTTAATAAGGTTTTATTCATTTAATTCGTTTATTAAAATTTTAGAGTTAATTTATTCAGCAATTATAACCAAACTTTATACACAAACACCAGTCATATGGGTTACTTCGAGTAATTCACATTCTGTAATGTTTTTGTTTTATAAACTCTTGTTTCTTTATATAACATTATAATGTTATATAAAGGAAAAATAGTTACATATGTTAAAACATGACTCAAGTATATAATGTCTATTATATATAATTATCCGATTATACGCACGTTAATTTTATAGGCATTTGTACTACATAGTTTTTAACTCGTCCTCGACCCCGGTCCCGGAGCATCGCGGATTAGCGGCGTGAACGTACCACGCCAGGCTCCGAGCTCATGAATAAGGGTACAAAACGTCGACGAGTGTCGAAAGAAACTTGTGTCTTCTATAGAGACCTCCCTGGGGATGGTCTCAGAATGGGGTGAACTGAACCTCGTTCAGTTTAATCCCCAAAAGACACAGGTTTGCGCGTTTATCACCAAGAAAACCCCATTTGGCGTATCGCCACTCTTCGAGAGCACACCCGTCACCGCCTCGCCAAGTATCAGAATACTGGGACTTGACATTTCGAGCAAATGTCGGTTTCGTGGTCATTTGGAGAGCAAAGCCAAGTTAGCCTTGATGAAATTGGGTGTGATCAATAGAGCGAGGCAGTATTTCAATGCTGGCCAAAGACTTGTGCTCTATAAGGCGCAGGTCCGGCCACATATGTAGTACTGTTCTCATCTCTGGTCCGGATCACCCCAATATCAGCTTCTACCTTTTGACCACGTACAACGGAGAGCCGTACGGATTGTCGGGGACCCGGTGCTCTGTGAACGGCTGGACTCTTTGGCATTGCGTAGAGACGTGGCTTCCTTGGGGAGTGTTCCGAAGAGCTATTTGATCTGATGCCTGCCGCCGAATTTCATTAACACACAGCACGTCACCGCCTTCATTATCATCCTTACCACCTGGATGCATGACGTTCTTCTACTGTGCGGTTTGCAAGAACCTTTCTTCCACGTGTCACAAAGATTTAGAATGAGCTTCCTTCGGCGATGTTTCCAGATCGATACGACATGGGTACCTTCAAAAAAGGCGTTTATTCCTACCTCCAAGGCCGGAAACGCTCTTGTAAGTCTTCGGATGTTGCAAGAGCTCATGGGCGGCGGTGATCACATTTTATCAGTGACCCACCCGCATGCTCGTTTGCCCTCATTTTCCATAATAAAAAAAAAAAAAAAAAAAGGATCGTGAGTATAGCGGAAGTTATGTATAATTTTGATTATGGATCACGAGTCATAATACTAAAATATATATGTAATGTCTTTAAAACGGTACATACAACACAAACATACTCTGAGGTTAACTTTTCCCCATTTTTATTATATTGAAAGTTAAAATATTAAAAAAGAACAATGAGTGTATTATTTAAAAACAGGTCAATGACACTATCGCTTTAGTAAAAAAAAAACATATACTCGTAGAATACAAAGAATATTATCTTAAAAACATGTGCTCGCGAACTCAAGTTGGAGTCATAAGTACCATTTACAATTTTTTACTAGCAATCGCTACTAAATTTTTCAAAATTATAAGCGAAACGAAATAAACAAATATTATTTTCTTAGCAACCGTAACTGGTTCTAGCTATCTGTATCTATTTAATTATTTCACGATATTTTGTACGTAATCTGTTTATATCGTTTCTCTAATAATTGATTAGTTAATATACAACTTATCTAACCAATTATTAGGCTATCAAAAAATGTACTCTGAACTTACGATGTTAGTATCCATGTCGAAATTAGTACCACTACCGTTAACAAATTCTTTTAGAACATTGATAAGATAACGTATTGGTTCTGTCGCGTCCCAAATACAACATAATGCGTTGCAAACTAATTTATAAAGATCAAAGTTTTCCTGCATGACATCCGAATATAAACGTGTTCAAATTATAATATTGTAGTAGATCTTTAGTGTAAAGAAAGTTAAACTCACCAGCCATGAAGTTCAAGGTTGTAAATAATAATAAAGAATCGATAGAGAAATCGCGGAGCAACGCCGCCTATGTGAGAGTTAAAGTCGAAGTAACGACACGCGACCGACGCTGTGCATGTGTGTGTTTACAAACACCACCGTGTATGAACAATGTTATTATTCAATACTTGAGCGGTCTAGAATTTAATGTGTCGCAGACCGCATAAAACAATGATATCAAGTCACGTTTTTGTCTAAATAGGTATTTATATTTAAATTTTATGCAATTAGTATTTATAAGATAATAGTTATAATAATATAGTGGCCCGTTAATAATCTCCTTTGTAGATTTTCGTTTTTTTGTGTAAAGTTATTGTAGTGATAAAGGTAGTTATTAAATTCTGAATCTGTAATTCAAATACTTAAGTCAAAAAAGGAGAATGTCACAAAGTACATATACTAAATACCTCTTTAAAATAAGCTCTCAATTATTAAGTAAAATAAAATAAGAAGTTTTTTTTAGTGCCTACCGGAAAACAGAAGGAATATGAATTTTCTGTTATATTAATTAACCCAAAATTAATCAAGGCCAGACATCGTATGAAGAGACCAAAAATTAGATCGATTCATGGATAGCCTCAAAATATGAAGAATTCCTCCGACGAGGCATCCTATGCAGCCAGAGAGATGAGAGAAGGAAGTGGAAAGCGATGGACAATATTTTAAATGAAAAGTCAGGTATGGTTTTTTGACTATAAATACTCTATTTTCATTTAAAAAACCACGATTTTTTTTTTTTACTTTTTAAAATATAGATTTTTTTTAGGCATAATAGAAATCATTTTTTTTAAATTAAAGGAGTTCGCTTTGACTTAATGAATAATATGTTTAAAAGACATTTATTGATATAGTTCCTTTTTATGTTCATATGCAATTGCAAAGTATATTTAAGCCAAAATATCTAAAATAATGTGTTTTTTAGTCAAATATAAGTAACATATGTAGAAAAAAATCGTTTTTTTAATTTCTACAAATTCATTAAATTAAAAAACTGTCCCCAAAATGTATTTAAACGGCAATCAGAGCTGATTACGTCACCTCTACTCAAACATATCACCATCACTTGTATTTCGTATAAGTTTCAATGTCCTCTGCACTTAAAAACGGTTTTATTATTTTTTAATAACGCTTTTATATCGTTATATGTTTCCATCGGTTGCTTGTTTTTTTTTTTTTATTTTCTGACCAAATTAAGCCATTGAACACGGATTTTTACTTTTACCCATAGTTGATTTGTTATTACTAGAGAAGTTTCTAGTATCCAACAAAAACATTTGTTCGGCAGAAATTCGAAATGTTAAAACTACAATTTATTATAATCTGTAAGAATAATTGTATAAATTAACCAATTCTGTTAGTATTAGATATTATGTCATTGAAACTAATAAACATAAATATTGTAACACTTACGTATCGACTTCTTTGTGTCAGATCTTTCAGAAAACTTATTGGAGATGACGCTGTGAAATGTGTTCAGTTAAAACAGGATGGAATTACGCGCAGTGACATCTACATTTGTCCAGTGAAATAAGGACCATACAAAACTTTATGGACTGACCGTACTAGTTGATAAAGTGAACGAAAAATTTGGAAGAAATCTAAATTATCCAAGGTTGGAGAGTTTAGATTTCTTCCAAATTTTTCCATTTAGGTTAGCCCCATCAAACCCGAGCGTATTTCAAAAGGTTTTGAAGCCGAGCAAGATAATAAAACTACACGACTCAATTAGTTAAATACGACAATAACTGTCAATGATTCAATAAACATTTTCAACGCATATATTAGTTAACACTAATCTACGTGTTGTAAGTGCGAGAGACATATAAAAAAAACAATAATATCAGATTAAGATAACAAAAAAACGAAAATAAAACGAGAAACCCAAATCTTAGTTGTCTATAGTATGAATTAAGACATGGCAGGGTAACAGCCACACTAGTATAAGAATTTTGGTGTCCGACTGCTGACGTTATATGAATTACTTTAATAATGGGAATTAAAACTCAAATACTCTTTCCTTGAAACGTGGTAGAGGATGCGAGAATAAAGTTTAAGAATGTCAGAAACAAACTAGGAAATAACAAAAAATGTGGCTTATTTATTGCCAACAATTTGCTATGATAGCCGGTTCACCCGATGGGATATGTGGGGATAGTATTATAGAAATAGACACTTTGTCCAATAGAAGCGAATACATAAAAAGTATATTGCAAACTGAAAACTGACCCAAAATGATTTGATTTGAAAATGTTATGAGTAACAGATCTAAGAAAAGCTTACTTTTGTGTTGCTGAATGAAAAAATATTGTTAATAAATATAAAAATAATGTTGAAATAACAAGTTTTGTTAATGTTGTAAAATTTTAAAAATTACTTGTTATATTTTATAAATGTATTGAGCCATTATGGCAAGACAATGTGTACCCATCATTGTATAAGTGTTATTGAATTACAATACGTAAATAAAACAAACATGCAAAAATATTTTGTTTTATCAGAGAATCCTATAAATTTACTAAGTAACACGGCATAATTATTATATCACAAGTACTTTTATTAGATTATCATGTATTATTATTATATATCACTCTTTTAATATGAATTCTGAAACTAACAATACGTTAAGTTTGTTTTGCCCCAGTTTTTGAAAGTCGAACACCTGTTTAAACTAGTGTCATCTTCAAGGGTAACCCCTTGAACGGGACACTAGTTTTACATCATGCGTTAGTGATGATTTATGCTTAAATCCTCTATCAACCATCACATACATGCCTGGTTGCAAACATAATAAAATCACACGTTTCTACCAAACAACTGTCTTTAGCCCGAGTTGATTTTCACTCTTTATAAACAAATAGGTACAAGAAGTTCCCTATGTTGTATCTCAAAGCTCGAAGTGCTTTGTAACAATACTTTTTTGCCTATATTTTTTCTACATTCTGCAACATCCTTTGTTTTTTAAGTGTTTATTGTTAGTCTGTGGTATCAGATGTTTCTTGTCTGGTGGACATACAATTCTTGTTTTTGGTTTCCTGGGACACGAAACCGTTCAAATGATACTCCATGGACCTCTACTCATATAATTTGGCATCTAGACTGGCTGACTTTAGATAACAGCTTTTGAATGTCACGGTAAATATTTAGCCACAAATCTCTCGTCTTTTTGCTTAGTAGCACGTAAACAGTAACAGTAATAGAGTTGAATACATATTTCAATATTTTTTCCGTTTTGTAATTTTTGACATAAACGTTTTATTTAATTATGACGTCACAGACGTAACAGCCCATGACACCAGACATCATTTTAGCGCACATTTTGAAATGCCTGATTGTGTCATCACGTCTATTATAATAACTCTAAATTCTTTGTACAATTTATATATCTTTAAATATGTACCTAAAGAAATATAAAAACAAAATGCACCTATAAAACGCTTTTTTAAAGAAGCTAGTCTGCACAAGTTCAATAATGAAAGATAAATTGAAGCTTCAAAAGTAGGAAAATCAAAACTGTCTAACTTTAGCTCAGTATTAACAAAAAAAATATTGAATACATTCGTAAGTGAATTAATAATTGAAGAAATAAAAGCAAGGAAAAATATTCTGCGTAAGTATTTAAACCTCCGTGTGAAAAGTCGTAAGAAGAGGATACAAATATAATTTGTGCGAAGTAACGTTTATATTTGAGAAGTTTATTATATATCACTCAACTAAACCACCAAACCATCCTTTTTAAGGTAGATAATTATTAAATGAAATAATTGAGCCCCCATAACAGCAACTCTTGTTTTTTCCTATTATTTTTTATTATTTGTACTGAATATTTAAATTCTACAATTAGCAAATTGCTTGAGTAATTGAATATATAAAAATATGATTATGTATGTATATTACAATTTAGGATTTATTGTTACAATAACGCCATCTTGTTTACTTCTCACCAAAGTTCCAAACAAAAACCTTCTAGGTTTTTGAAGACAAAGTGAAAAAAATTAATTTGAAAAAGTCCTAGTCCTACCTTATGTAGATTAAAAATGGACATAATAAGTTGTTTTTATTTATATAACCATATTAATTGTATTTATAGAAAACTTAAAAGAGTCAATATTATGAGATAACAATATGAATAAATCAAAAACAGCTTTCCGAAAGAGATACTGAGAATTTATCAAATTTTTAATTGCAACTTATATAGTTTCATAAAATATTAAGGTAAATAAATGAATATTGTGCTTGACTATAGGTTATTGAAAGTTGAGATAACAATATCTATTTTTATATTATTGATATTTTTTTAAATCTTTATTGATTTGCTGAAGCAAATAGTTTGATACTATCTATAAATTATTATATGTTTCATGGGACTCCATTTACAGAAACTACTTTTGCAATTTTCAAAACATAAGTTAAAAATACAGATTGAATCGCAAAAAGAAATTACCATGTTTTTGTAAGGTACTTCCAACAGTTGAACAACAGTTCCAACAGTTTTTTCAATTAACTATCAGTTACTATTTGTAACACTTGTAATTTTATATTATATAGGTTATATTATAAGTTTCCCAGAGAATACTGATTTATAAAATGCAATAATATATATAACCTAATTGAAATTATTCCAAAGATTAACTTATTTAATACCAAAATAAGACATCAAACATATTCTTCAGGTTTATTATAAATACTTACGTAAATAAGCTAATGCAAAATATAAAAATTTAAATATTTAATATTACAGTATTAATTAATTTCAATAATTTTTATAATAATAATTTTATAATGAGTATTACCTGTCGCAATTCCCATATCAGTGACCTTGAGTTGTCCCTGCTTGATCATAGCCTCATAGTTAGGTTTAATATTTGTCAGCTCCATATTGTACAAACCAAACATAGGCCCTAGATTTGCATCCTCTTCATAAGTGAACAGCACTTGAATATCCTTAATAAGAGCTCTCTGAACTGTTGCATACCAAGATTGGGTCACCCTGAAGAATAACGCCAATTACATACACCAATCAATTAATATACAACTTCAAACAATATCCATCTATTTTATATGTTCTCATATACTAACAGTTGCATGCAAGGTAATTTGGTTCCAGGAGCATTTTACAATAAATATTTAATATGTACATTACTGTTATACCATTTTTTATTTCTTGGCAATATTTTTATTATTTTTCTATTTCTGACATTGAATACTATACATTGAATATAGAGTTGATCCAAGAACAATAAAATATGATACAATTTGAAATTTGAAATAGGAGAAAAGAAAGTGTATTGTAATCAAAATTATAAATTTTACTATGTCTATTTATCATGCCTTGCCTACATAAAAATTTAATTATTTATCAAAATTATAAAGCAATACACCTTTATACCTTCTTGGCATAGTTGTCATGGCTTCCCAATATTGATCAATATAAGGAATAATATCTCTATCCTTACTAAACAAGTTCTTTTTGCTGCCTTCCTTGAAACTTTCTTGTTTTAAGTTTGCTATTGCTGTTAAACACATTTGAGGAAAAGCTGAAATATAAATAGATGTTTTAAAGGAAACTTTACATATATATCAAAAAGTATCAAAAAGATTGTTGCTAAATATTGCTCGAATAAAATATATATTTGAAATACTTAAACAAAAATTTACTTACGTGCTTGGTTTTTTTTAAATGTCTCTAAACCTGTTGGTGAACAATTCTTACAAATAAAAAGGTAATTAGTCATAAATGGAACCAGTTTTCCCAACTGGTACCCTATACAAGACTCATGGTACCATCTGTTGCATGATGCACACAACAATTCTACAATGTTGAGATTTCTTTCCTTCCCGCTGAAACAAATACAACATACCATATTTAAAAAAACAAATAAAAAAAATACAAAACATGCAGGACAACAAGCTTGAAATTAAAACTAATATAAATGTACCAATAGCAATTGCATTGAGTATCCCCAGATACTTTGTTTTTCGATTTTTCATTTTCCGCCGTTTTTTGAGATTCAGATTGCATGGTTTGACCATTGGTAATGGTGTCCATATCAATATATTTAGTCGTTACTAACGTTGTAAACAAAACACTTCAATAACCTTTCGTTTTAAGATAAAATAATATACATAATAATGAATGTAAACATTGTGCTCTTTAGCTTTTAAAGTCGTTTTTGTAAAAAAAATTACAAAAACATTTTATAGTTCATAATTAACGCCATGAAATTTAACGCAGACGGAATTAATGCAGAAATATAAAACAGTGTACTGTAGGTACTATACACTTATAGGCTTTAGACTAGAGTAAAGACTAAAAACCTCTATTCTTTTTAATGCACTCTGTGGTAGTTTTATTTCTGACATTTAAATTTTCATAGCCACAAACTTTAAAGAGGTATTTAATAAAATTAAATTTCAAACTTTATTTTAAAGTCAAGACTTTCATAAACTTTATTTAAAAAAATACCTTAATACTTTTTATACAATGTTGCCAGTACTAAATTCTGGCATAAAGATAAGTATTTATAACATTCTAAAGTTTTAAATACCAACTGCTGTCATTATATTTTTCTACGAATTTGTATGGTTTTTTAAAATTTCATAACTGTCAAGGGTTTAACGAAATTGGATTTTAAAGATTTAGACAAATATTATTTTAATCACAGTTTTTATATATATTATTTATATTGATTATTTCATAAATGGATAATATTACAAGTACTAAAGACCTAAATCTAGAAGTAAAATCACTTCAAGAAAACCTTCTGCTTGATATTATAAAAGAAATATGTAATGATCCCAACAGCAAATTATCTACCAAAGTAATTGGTAAAGTTAATAGAATTATTTCAGATTGTGATCTCACTCATTACTCCAGCTTGCATAAACTCACGACCACAGACGAAAGTACTTCGACAATTTTAGGTAACATATTATAATCACAATTTTCTTTTGCATGCAGTTTAATTTTGAAACATTTTTAGTTATTTAAACTAATCTATTAAGTTTTTCTCACAAAAAGTTTATAGTTGATTACTTTTTGTTATTAAAACTTTATTTTCAGGATTTATACATAAAACTTCTACTGAATTAACATTTGATGAACAAGCAGAACTCAACACAGCAATTGTTAATAAAATCCAGACAAAACTCCCAAAATTTACATCGGAATTAAAGAATCTGAAACAGATTGTTGGCAGCAAGAAATCCAGAGGGCACCAAATAAGAGGACTTCAAGAAAGTTTAGATGAAAAACTAAATATATTAAAAGAACAAGAAAATGAAAAGGTGGAATTAATGATGGAGTGGCTTAACCATAGATTGCAAGATGTGTCTACATTCAGCTCAAATTCAAGTGAAATGTTGACTCTTAAAACTAGGATATTAGAATTAAAATCTAAGTAAGTGTTTTAAATTGTTATAGCTAAAACACATAATTTTGTTTATATTAATAATTATGTTTATAATTATGATAACTAAACTGACCAACTAAAGCAGAAGGTTTCAACTACTATAATCGATTAAAAAAAATTCAACTGAAGTTAATAAATAATTTCATCATATCTATTTCTGTTAAAATTTTATAATATTTCAGAATACTTCACTTGGCAATTCTCCGCAACATTTTCACTGAAACTACCCAATCAATCAAAGCATATAGTGAAGTACACAAGGATCTTAAGGATACTATCCGAGAGACTGAACACAGAATTAGGAATTTTAAAGAAACATTTGAAAAAAAAAATGTTTACTAAAGATAGTATAATTTGATTATTCAATAGAAACTAATTTTGTTTTTTTACATTTATTTTATTTATGTTTATGTTTATACCATGTCACTAATGGTTTTAGTGAAACAAGATTCTACTGTCATTGGTACTTGTTTGGAACTTTTATATGGAAGAGTTTGGTCAAATGGATACACATCTACCATTATTTACTTTTTATATTTTTACAGTCTGGAAATCTTTATTAATATGAATAGATGTAGAAGTAATAGCAAATGAACAGTCTTTGGAATGAAGCCTGGAGACTATTGATAAGAAGTTAAACAAAATTTACAACATACAACCTGCAAAACTACCAAACATGCATGCATTTGCATTGCATTTGCATAAAAACAATTACATGAAAATGTATAAAAACCCCTGAAAGCTTTAAAAAAAGACAAACGAAGTTCAAACCTGTTAATTAATATGAACTCTTAAAATAAATTATTATAAACTGGTTCAAGTCAAAAGCAGAGAATAAGAATATTTAAAGGTATTATAACCTTTCTGGCACAATACGCGGGTAGGCAAAAAAAGGCATTTGTACTCCCACTTCCCCCTTGCTTCTTCTCCGCACCCCACTCTGATCCTTAACATCGACGTCAATCTTCTTCAAAGATACAGAATAGTCCTGCTGGTCTAATAGACTAGGTAACGGACTTCCTGACTCAAATTTTGCTCCAAGTAGATGTTAATGGGTGTTCCTGGGAACGCTTATCAATAAATGCCGAAATGCCTCTGGGATCCGTTTTTTCTGCAACACATTTTCTGCTGCAAATTAACGTTCTGCTTAACCCGGTATCTCTGGGTACCCAGACAACAGCACAATTGTGAAAAGATGTCTACCGTGTGCTCTGGCCAGTTTGTACTAAACTGAAAGGGAGGCCATGATGCAACGTTTATGTGACAAACTACACGCAGTCTCCGAATCGGGTAATGCAAATTTGGTCATCTTGTTACATTCAATACCACAAAAACGGAGACATGCTTTTTTACCGCCGAAACGAGCTCGTCCACCTTGGCTCCTATTTTTCAGAATGTGTCATTTTTATACAGTGACTGCCTTCAGTTGTTAGGGATAGAACTTTCCTCGAGTTTGGCGTTCTTGCAAAGACCCAACAGTACTTCACACTAAGACATCTTCTATCATTATATAAATCACAAATGCGGTCAAGTGTGGGGTGCTGCGGTCGCACAGTGGCCGGTTTTTTTTTTTTTTTTATGGAAAAGGAGGGCAAACGAGCAAACGAGCGGGTCACTGATAAAATGTGATCACCGCCGCCCATGAACTCTTGCAACATCCGAAGACTCACAAGAGCGTTCCCGGCCTTTGCGGCCGGCCGGCCGGCCGGTGCCGCAAAAAGCCACCTTGTAACACTTAATTGAGAGGCGGGCAAAGAGGCTGATTTGCGATCCTGAATTGGTTCATGCCAAGCTCGTCAACCTTCAACTCAGGCGTAGTGTTAGTAGCCAATAGGTTACATTTTGATGAGTGCGCTGGAATTATACAATTTAATATCCCCATCCCACTTCCATCACCGAAATTTCCGGCACACGGCAAGTATCCGTCCTTACGCCGTGGACATCCTCTTATTCAAAAGACCCACAATGCTTCGATGTTTTTTAATCGTGCAGCAAAGGACTGAAAGGGCTTGTTTGCGTCATTTTTCTTAATTGTAATCGACAATGCAGGCTTAATATAAAGATACATGAGAAGTGTGACTCTGGCCTTCACAATACTCTTCGTAGGTATTGCTATACCTAATATATTGAAATGAAAACATGAATTTTAATCAATTTATTATTATGTTATTAGATACAAATATTTTTTAAAAGATTACTCAGCATGAATGCAATCAGCTGAGCAAACTGAAATGATATATCGCTATTAATTTCACAACGCTAGCAATAACACTTTAAATAACAAAAGAACCGTGAACAAAAAATTAAACAGCTGTTAAATAAGACACATAAATGCATATTTAATTATTTATGATTTTATTAAAATCAAATATGTATTACTTTTTGCATGTATTATTCCTGACTTCATAACTTAAAAACTATTTTGAAGTATAAAAAAATTATATATGCTAAAAGTAAACTCCCTTGTTCCTTCTTTTGAAATTCAAACATAAATAAAAAACAAAAGTCCTAATAAAACAAAAGATGCGTAAAAAGTGAACTTTAATTTGTTAAAATATAATAGCGCAATTTTTGTAAATTTAAGGTGTTTGATTATTTTTTAAATTGAATTTGAAAGATTGAAGCATTGTTACAACTATGCAAATGGTTCAACGACCGCAATCTAACCACCAACTGCTAGTAAACGATAAAACTGTTTGGAGAATGCTGCGTGAATCTGGATTTTATTCTCACAGGCCACTTAGAGTTCAAACTCTGCGTCGCGGCATTCGCGAAATATATTCGAAAAAGAAAAAAAAATGTGCTTAAGGTTTTAAAAAACTGCTCCGTAACTTTGAAGTTCACATCGCTTTCAGATCCTTTCTTCCTTCATCACACCTTACACCTTTTTCTATTGTACTATTCAAAATTACATATAACCATGCTTATAATGAAGCTGTAACTAGAAACAAAAGTGTAGGACATAGGATAACAGAGGTACAGATTTTTAAATAATTTCTCAGTTTGTATGTTTGTGCATCACTTCAAAACTACTATACCTTGTGCGCTGTAGAATGTTGCGGGTGACATTGTCATTAACGTTTCGTTTTTCTCTTGAGACTTGACGCGATTTACAAATTATATTTTAGTTTTTTAGTTATACCACATTCGTAATGTATAATAACTGTATTAAAATAAATTAAGCCCAATCCAAATGTTTTAGTCTACGAATAAATTATAATGGAAAGAAAAATTCAGCAAAATGTTATGTGTATAACATAACGCCTAGGCGAATTTAGTGAGGGGATGTACTGCTAGGATATAAGAGTCGATGTTTTTTTATAATAAAAAAGTATGTTGTGCCTAAATAGTTTTTTTTTTTTTTTTGTTAAAGAGGTTATATAGTTATTAATGAAACAACACAACATATATATGGGGTAGGATTGCTTAAAAAGTAGCTAAGAAAACATATTTTTTTTATCTGAATTCATCTCAGAGTCGGTACTAACGCTTTATACTGACAGCACCACACGGGTAAACAAAATGTCCGCCGCGCTGATGCGCTAGAGCAAAAATGTTGTTACGTAAAAAAATCATTAGCCTTATTTTGATTATTTTATATCAGTAAAGATAAGTTCATACACGGAATTACTCGTAATCTGCTCAACGGAATAACACATTAATTTGTATAACAATATTAAAGAGACCTTGATATATGCTCTGAGTATCGAAAAAAATAGCGAAAAAAAGTATATGCATAATATCAATCCCTAGTCATTTGGTGCTGACAGACGTCACCTGCACCATGCTACAGCGCACAAAGGATAGACCGTAGTATTTTCTTCGATTTCACGAGTACACATTTGAAATAAAACTATTTTTACGGATTAAAACTCGCGTATAATTTGGTTACATTTTGATTTTAACTCGACGTTTCGAATAGGTTGCAATAATCGTGTTCACGGGTAGACAAAATGAAAGTGTCTGTCAGAAAGTCAGTTAATTAATCATCTACCTCCAACGGTTCCTTAGTTTGCGGGCATAGAACCGTAAAAATAGTTTTATTTCAAAGTAAAGAGTGATCAAAATTAAGCATTTCGTGAAATACTATTTCTGTTACGACACATTACTATTATTGTCGTCATAATTAATAGATATAATGATAAATGTATTAAGCAGCATTTTGGTAAATTGTGTTTGTATTTGAAATAGTTTATTTTAACCTTATTCCTTATTTAATTTATTTTTAATTTTATTATTAACTATCGAAAAACTAATAGAAAATTTAGTTATTGCTAGAATACTAAAACGCCTTAAATTTACGTATGTTGCCAATTGTCTACAAATCTATATATCTTTTTTCTGTTGTGTTATGTGTAATATAAGAATATCAATTTTAATGCCACTTTCCACAATTTGAGAAATATATATAGCTACTCAATATTATTACACAACAACGGAATCTTGGAAAAAAAATTGTATTTCAAATTTTTTCAGAAAAAAAAAATCTGTAATTTTAGATATGAAAGCTGGGGCATGATATAGGAGAATAAAAAAAACATGTTAATTTAAATATATCATTGATTCTCTACTATTATCGTCATGGTCTTTGTTGATGTTTTATTCAAATTTTCGCTTCGCAAATATTACTGGATATAAATAAAATTCATTGCAATTACAAGTACATTTTACCGAAGATATCGTTGTGTACTCGCCTCCACGTATTTTAGTAACAATGAAGGCTCTAATATTATGTAAGTTTTATGGAATTGACATTTACTTTTACATTGAGCTATGAATATAGTATGTTATCATTTATATAATATTTTAATAGCTACTTTACTATTAAAAAAAAAAGTTGTGATTTAAAAATAAATGTGGGTTGCAAAATTCTCATATATTTTAGTAAGCTCAACACTATTATTTACATCTATACCTCTATATATAATTTTTGTTTTCTTTTACTGATTTTGATATTTGATACGAACATTAAAGTTATATATAATTGATATAAACTTTAAACATGCTAGCCATGTAAAAAATAAATAAAGAACCAAAATGTTGTCACCATAAACAGGAGTAGAACCTACAATTACTCAGGGCCCCCGTCGCTAAGTGTCTAATATCTTATATTCTTTCTCGTGTTGATAAAATTAGAATTTTAGTTACAATGAGCTTATTGAAGCTTTTCTATCCATTGCCATTCAAGCAATTTAATAATAATTTAAATATATATATATTTTTTCTTTTCAGGTGCATTTGCCATCTTAGCGTGGCTATGCAAAGTGGAAGCGACACGAAAAATCAAATTACCATGCATTTGTCCCGACTTGTACAAGCCAATATGTGGATCCGATGGAAAAACATATACAAACAAATGTTTTTTCAAATGCGCACGAGATGGTAGTAAAAACGGCTCACCTATATCTATTGCACACGACGGACATTGTAATGATCCCTGCATCTGTACAGACGACTACTCCCCAGTGTGCGGTAGTGATGGAAATACTTATCCTAACAGCTGCTCTCTTAATTGTAAAAACAAAGAGATTAATAGAACTAAAGCAATTGATCCAAATAGACAAAAAATAAAACAATCTTACAAAGGTGAATGTATTGAGATATGTATTTGTACGGATGATTACACTCCAGTATGTGCCAGTGACGGCAAAACGTACTCTAATAAATGTCATTTGCGTTGTGAAAACCTTAAAAGAAAAAAGGATAATTTACAACTTCTTACAATAAAAAGTGACGGCCAATGTCCTAAGTCCTGTATATGTCATGGTATGTATCGCCCAATATGTGGTGATGATGGAAAAACATATCCAAGTATTTGTAGTTTAAAATGCGTTAACAAAGACAGGAAGAGTAAAAATCTACCACCGATCACAGAGCGAAGTAAGGGCGAATGTCCAGAGACATGTATTTGTCCAAAAATTTATAAACCAGTATGCGGTGACGATGGCAAAACATATTCCAATAAATGTGAATTAGGATGTGTTAATAAGGAACGAGAACAAAACAACCAGGATCCGATAAAGATAGTTAGTAAAGGAGAATGTCCAATATCTTGCGTATGTGCTGATATTTACAAGCCAGTATGCGGCGACGATGGCAAAACATATTCCAATAAATGTGAATTAGGATGTGTTAATAAGGAACGAGAACAAAACAACCAGGATCCGATAAAGATAGTTAGTAAAGGAGAATGTCCAATATCTTGCGTATGTGCTGATATTTACAAGCCAGTATGCGGCGACGATGGCAAAACATATTCCAATAAATGTGAATTAGGATGTGTTAATAAGGAACGAGAACAAAACAACCAGGATCCGATAAAGATAGTTAGTAAAGGAGAATGTCCAATATCTTGCGTTTGTGCTGATATTTACAAGCCAGTATGCGGCGACGATGGCAAAACATATTCCAATAAATGTGAATTAGGATGTGTTAATAAGAAGCGAGAACAAAACAACCAGGATGCAATAAAGATAGTTAGTAAAGGAGAATGTCCAGTATCTTGCATATGTACCGCAAATTACCAGCCAGTGTGTGGTGACGATGGCATAACATATTCCAATAAATGTAAATTGGAATGTGTTAATAAAGAACGAGAACAAAATAATCAAGATCCAATAAAGATAGTTAAAAAAGAAGAATGTCCAATATATTGCATATGTCCCGCAATTTACAAACCTGTATGTGGTGACGGAAGAACTTACTCCAACAAATGTGAATTGGGATGTGAAAACGCAAAACGTTTAAAAAATCATCAAACAGAGATAGAAATCGTAAATCAAGGTCAGTGTAGTTCCTGCTACTGTCCTGCAGATATAGATCCTGTATGCGGTAGTGACGGACAAAGTTACCCCAATGAATGTCAATTGACATGCGAAAGCGATAATTTAGTCAGGCAAGGTCTTACTTCATTAGAAATAGTACATAGCGGTCTTTGTGAAAAACCCTGTGAGTGTGACAATACCACTACACCAGTTTGTGGAACAAATAACAAATCTTACAGAAATGAATGTTATTTAGATTGCGTTAACAGAAATCGAAAAGATGATGACATATTTATTAAATTAAAATATAATGGCGCCTGCAAAAGTTGCGTTTGCACTCGTGAATTTAACCCAGTCTGTGCTAGTGATGGTAACACGTATAGCAATCCTTGTCTACTAAATTGCGAGAGTAAAATACTAGAAGGATTAAGAAAATCTTCACTATATGTAGTTCACCAGGGTCGGTGCGAATGTGATTGTCCCAAGGATTATGAACCAGTTTGTGGTACTGATAAAAATACATACACAAACCTGTGTCAATTAGGTTGCGAAAATGAAATTAGACAACGAGAAGATCGAGAGAAGATAAAATTACTTTCGAAAGGAATATGTCCACATAAAGATTATGATTGTGAGCATTGCCCCCTCATATATCAGCCAGTTTGTGGAAACGATCGTGTGACCTACTGGAATGGCTGCTGGTTTACATGCAGTAATGAATGCAAACAAGATCGAGGGGAAAAATCTATTTTGTTGAGTAAAAGCGGATGTGCGTAAATAATAACTTTTATAATAATAATTTTGTAAAATACTATCTACCAAGATGCTGTGTAAGAATTTTAAATAATAAAATTAAACATAGAGTTCAAATTACTAATTTTTCTTAATTTTTATTTGTTTTAAATCGTACTCCATGTTCGAGGATATCTGGACTTTATTATTTTCGGAGTTTAGGTCGAATTACAAGCCAAATAAATTTATTTTTATACCTTGTATTTATATGATATCTATCACTATTTTTAAATATTTATTGATAGGCGCCCGTGAATAAAGTAATTTCTTTGAAAGTAACATGCAAAGTAACATCTATCGGGCCTAAATGCCAGATGGCACGGATGGCCCTTTTCTGTAAGGCTAAAACAGTATTTATAACAGCTGCATTAACCTAAAATAAAATACCATAAGAGGGTCCTCACATACGTGATTTGACGACCAGACTTAGTTCTGCTGCATCCGCGGCCCAAAGAATACGCTGGTTGACAAACGTTGAAACGGCTAGATTAGTTTATTATAGTTAATTTCACAGTATCCTGTCATACGGCATACTATTATGGGGTAATGCATCAGATGTTGATACTATATTTGTACTACAGAAGAGGGCTGTTCGAGCAATCTACAACATGGGCCCAAGAGGATCGTTAAGGAATCAATTTAAGGAAATTAAAATTATGACTGTATATAAGGAATATATTTATGAAAATTTAATTAATGTACATAAAAATATTAATAAATTCACAAAAAATTCTGATTTACATAAAATTAACATTAGAAATAAAAATAAACTTGTTATGCCTACCACTAGGCTCCATAAAATAGGTAATTCTTTCATGATTAATTGTATACGTTTCGATAAAAAACTCCCTTATGAAGCTTCATATTTGTCTTAAAATAAATTTAAATTATACGTTAAAAGGAATTTGATAAAAAAATCCTATTATTTTGTAAAGGATTACATTAAGAAGGGTATGGCCTGGAAATGAATTGTATTTTTGGCGATTGACTGGGACCTATGTAATCTCTTTGCCTTTGTTTGTTTCTCTTGTTGATCAACTGGCAACATTACACCGCTCCCTTAGAAGTCATTACTTGCGGTAACGTTGGGGGTCGGGTTACCCCTTTCCCTCAAATATGGCGAAGGGAGTGATGGCTGACCCTTGCGTTATACTCGTGAACGGGTTCTGCTTGCGGTGACTGGTAGTCTTGATAGCTGACATTTTTATAATGTAATAATTGACCATTCAAAAGTGCGTGTAAATGCCTATTTGAATAAAGATATTTTGAATTTGAATTTTGAATTCAGTTTCATAATTATAGTTTAATTTTATTTGCATAATTGGTTTTTATAATTTAGCCTCCACAAGGAATTGATTGCGATAGATCTAGTTGTTCGTAAATTGTTTACTATATATGGATGTTTGTGAAACAGTGATCACAATAAAAAAAAACCCGGCTGAGTTTGTTGTGTGGTTCTTCTCAAACCAGGGCGCGCTTGAAACCCTCGTTGCTTTAGTTATAAGTTGGACAGTGACTCTACAGAAGGGCTTATTTCGATATGTAAGGCATCGAAATAGGTCCTCCTGGCACTTCCATTTGACGTACACAAATGGTCATTGGTATTGATTGAAAGTGGAAAATATAAATAAATAAATTAAATAAATTAACTAATTTCGAACTACTTCTAGCATGTTGATTAAAGAAGTTTGTTCAAAGGAAAAAAAAACACTACAATTGAACTCTAATTACATAGGTCATACAATTTTTGTCTACTCCTAGGTGTACCTGGGTCGCCTGGTCGGTACATGATTTCTTAATGTGCAGGTTTTCTTAGTGGCTTTAAATTTTCAAAGTATCATAATAAATGATATTTTTTTTTATATTCCAGATATGACCATTTTGTCTTATTTTTATTTTAAACCGTTTCATGCGCCTTTATTATATTATAGGCGCTATCATTATAGGAACAAACAACAATATTTTCTTAGTTCTTACTAATTACTTTGTCTTTAAATTATATGAAATTTTCACAATGATCTGAATTTAATAAATATGTATATTTTTGTTCGGTGGTTAAAAATTTGTAAAAAAAATCTATATATTTAACAGTGGAATCAGTAATTCTAGCCGGTTTTAAAAGGAAAATTAAGAAAGTTTTATATTTCTAATAGTGATCTGAGCCTAATAGGGGAATAGTCCATTTTCTTAAAAATATTGTTGAAATCCCTACAAATGACTCTAATTTCAATAATAGATGCTGATACTTTTAATAAAACATTATTTTAAACAATTTTTACGGAATCATATCATGAACTTGGGAGTCTGTATACACTTAAAACAATAAAGCGTTTCAGCTCTGAAAGAAATATTTCAATTGTTCTTTCAAGAGAAAGGCTCACTATAAATTTATATTCCTTAAATATGAATTAGAATTAAATTTTGATAAGTATTAAAGAGTCTCAGCGCATATTGTTAACGTTTTTAAACGTACTACCCACCTGGTGAATATTAAAATGAAACAATATTTCATGGTTCTTAAGCCAATGTTCAATGTTTAAAACTCAATTTTATTTTCCTTGCCATACAAAAATTGAACCATTTGCGCGGAAATAAATTTTCTCTAGAATATACTTAATTACAAAGAAAAATTTTGAGAACTTTGTCGTAAATATTTACCTCCTTTGTAAATAACTAATCTAAAAAACTTCTCTGTTTATGTGGCCTATCAAAGATGGCGTGCTGAACGTTTATCAATCGATTCCACTTTCTCGTAAACTTATAAAGCAATCTTTTTATGACCGTCTTTCTTTTTATGCAATAAGGGCAAAATTATCAGACTAACCACCTGATGGGAAGTGTTCATTACCTTTTGTACATTAGAATAAGATATCAAGATGGGCCTTATATTCTTTCCAATAATTTCAAATAAAATTTCATTAACATTAATCTAGAAGTTTTTTGAAGAATGCTTGAAAGAATAAACTGTTTAGAAGATTAAGAAATGTTTTATATTGGCAGTTACTATTACTATACTATATGCATATTGTTATCTATAAATCTGTAATAAAATGGAAAGAAAGTACTTACAAACTCGCGAACATTGAAATTAACTAAAAGAAAAAAATAAATATTTTCAAAGTTTAGGCACACATCACGCGATACTTTCAGTTTCAAGCGGCTAAAAATAGGACACTTTTTATCCCAAGTATTATTTTATTGTCGTAGGAAAATGCGTAAACTGCTTTTTGCTATAAGTGAAATATAAAAAAATAACTGTACAAATTACCTTTTAATTCAACCTAGTAGATGAGCAGTTTAATTTTGATAATAAAAAAAAATATTATTTGTGAGTTTTGAAATTTTTTGCAAGATAACTAATATTTTTACACATATTTTTTAATTATATTAACACTGGAATTCTGTAAATAGTTTATTAAAATAAATAAATTTAACAACAATAAATTAAAGATCAGATTATATAAGTGTATATACAAGTCTATAAAACAAAAAGTCGAAAGTTCAATTAATCAAGATTATGATTAATGGTAATTCTTGAATTGCAATACAGAGACGTTATATAAATACGAATTCAGGTTTTAAATACGATTTAGTATAACGAAACAGATTGTCTAAGTTAAAAAACTTTAAATTTATATAATTAAATTCATAACCCATTTGAAGTAATTATCATCTCTCACAACTATCACTCAGGATTTCTATATTATGACATATGTAAGTCTGATAAAACTGTAATATGCTGTATATTATATTTATAGCCATAGGCACAGTTGACTATTTGTAAATGCCATCGTATTTTGTCCACAACAGTAATAAGAAAGATTAGAAATAAGTACACAAGTGATTTTAAAAATGTTGACACACCTAGAAGCATTCAGAATAACTAATTGCAGTGGTAAACTCTAATGATAACGACCTACCGACTACAGTTAAGATTAATTTAGTCTTAGTTGTTTGTCGAGTCCTGTGCAATGTGGGTGGATCTAAATATTGTACTCTAGACTCGTGCTGATAAACATGGATAAATGTGTTCGCATATTTAGGTGAGTATCTGAGGATTAGTTTCATAGTTGATCATATTGTAATTTAGGCATTAAATTCACAGAGTAATTATAATTAAATTGCTATAATTTTATGTAATTCCATAAAGACATATTAAGTATTAAATAAAACACATTTTGTTTTGAATTATAGATATCATTAATAATTTGTTTTATTGCCATTAAAATATTATAAATATGAATATGAAATATTATACTGTAACTTGTCATATTATTAGCTTTTATTTTATTTAACCTCATTACTATATATTGTAGTACTTATCTACTTCCAACTTCTGTATATATAGATTGTAATACATTGACATTACAAACATCTCCACATACTGTATTAAAAAAGAAACCTTTTTCCCTTGGACGATGTAAAGATAAAAACATAAATTAAGTATTTGTTTTTAATGAAAATAAATTAATGAATAAAATGTATACATTGATATATCTAATTCTATTCAAGTCATCGAGAAGTGCATATTTAAATAATAACATATACCTAATTTATTTATTCTACTATTTATATTTTTTAGTTAAAATTTATATCGTAACCTATTTATTTTATAAATAAAACGGTTTATCGTACGTTACAAATATTTTAAAGATAACGTTATCGAATTCTTATTCTGATCTATCAAACACATTAAACTACTTATAATTTTTAAATTTTCTTAATAAAATAATTAATTTTACCATATTGCTATAAATAGTACTGATTTTATTTTCCTTATTTATAAATAATAACATTAGAATTTGCACGTTGACAGTCCGTACGTTAAACGAAGGTAAACCAGTTGTTATGTGCTTAATAGAGTAGATTCTTTGTAACCTTTGTTAAGAAACTACAGTACTAAATATCTAATATAACCGTAATATTAGATATGATGAAACTCACTTAGGGCTTAGTAACTGACACCAGTAAAAGTAATGAAGAAAATGTTACACCGAAATATATAACAATGTTTCAGGATCTTATCAGCATCCTTAGAGTAATACAACAATCTTACTTCCAGATTTTTAAACCAAAATCTATAAAACTTAAAAAATCAAACGTCTCAAGAAGCAAAATTATTTTAATATTGACACAAAACTTTTTTTATGATAGTTTTAAAAGTTGATTCGGTAATCTACGAGATTGTGGTGTTAACATTAAAATTTTTCCATTGCTGACCCAAAAATGAAAATTCGAATGTTAAATGGTACTTTGTAATTAACACCTTTGCTTTGTATTTATTAGATTTATATCTAATGATATCTGTAATATTTCCATCATTATTATGAAATGATTAAATTTTATTACACCATACATCTTTTTTTATTATGTAAAGTAGTCTATTGTATTATTTCTTAAAAAAGACAATTTGTCACCTATGGTTGTCACAACAATGGATATGAATTATGAATGTCGATTGAATACCAACCAGTCTAGTTTTTATTCGTAAACATCAATAACTTTATTTTATTACCTATATAATAATGTTAAAAGCAAAGTGAAATCTCTAGGTAGGTTGTTTAATAAACACGAGATTACATTTATGTCTGTCTATATTACTAATATAGACAGACATAAATGTAGAAAACAGACATAAATAAGATAGTATATTTACAACTACCTCATAATTAGTAGCAGAAAATTTATTAGTCTTCGATATATGTTTTAATTAATAGGTCATTTTTTCATTTCACGTATATTAAATTTGCATGTACATATAAAATAACATTTTAACGAGAAAATCTATTCAAAATTATCTGTAAATAGATATTGCTAAGTGTAAGTGTAATATAACATAGAACTCAAAATTTTCCTTTTAAATTTAGATATATACGTGTATGCCTGTTTGAATGTTTATATAATATGTTTAGGTAATTATAATATTATGTATTAGTATGTAGTTATTTTTATGTATCTTTATCGTAATTATATGTTTTTTTTTTCATCTTCCCACATTTACTAGACTTGTTAATAAATTTTCTCACCCTAAGGTTGTCTGGAAGGAATCGCCGACTAGCGATAAAACCGCCTTTTGTATATTCTTAATTTGTTTTTTTTTTTATTGTCCTTTATGTATTATTTTCATTTCTTGTGGTGTACAATAAAGTATATCAATAACAAAAAAGTTTAGTTGTAAACGCGTTACGCGTTACGCATAACAGCTTTACAGATTTTCATAAAATTTGGTGAAGTTAAAACGTAAAATTATGTTTTAACATTTGGAATATTTTTAAATTCGAAAATTCTCAGAATTTCGCAGGAAAACATAAATATTGATTTAGGTTATAATTACAAAAAATTTACATATATTTATTTAGATTTTAAATATTGACAGATGACTTATTATTTGAGACAGACGGCAGAAAGAGGAGTCGCAGTCCTAAATTTATAATAGGTGTTGCTTATTCGCATCTAGCTACTGCCAGTAAGCAATACCTATTATAAATTAAATTTTCAGCGACATCTCAAACTATTTGGGAATACAATGGGCTCCACTCCACCTTCCAATATCCAGGCGTCTGGAGACGCTGGCGGCAACTACTTGGATTTGTCTAATTCTATTTGGAGAAGCAGCATGCGTCTTATTATTCTTAATACTTATTTATTCTCCATTTTGGTATCTTGCACTGATATATGGCATTTGGATGCTGAATGATCTTGATATTTGCCATAAAGGAGGTAGAAAGTAAGTTTTTTTTTAATTTCAACTTTGACAAAACTTTACTTTACATTTTCTTTCTCCGTCTATATATCCGATGATGTCTTTAATATAATAGCTTCTTATATAAGTATTTGACTTTTCTATATTATTGAGCCATTACTAATAATTTTTGTAAATAGTATATTTTTTTATAATAATACAAAAAAATAATGGTAAGAAATAATATTCATTTATCTATATATTTAGTTATTTATTTCAGATTAGAATGGGTAAGAAGCTGGTCATGGTGGCGATATTATCGTAATTACTTTCCGATTAATCTTGTCAAAACTGTAAACTTGGAGCCATCTAAGAACTATCTCTTCGCCTGTTTTCCACATGGTGTTGTATGTTCAGGTGCATTCGGAACATTTGCCACAAATGCGTTGGATTTCTATAAGGAATTTCCAGGAATGACCTGCAATATGATCACTCTAGGGGGACATTTCCGGGTGCCGTTTTTTAGAGATTTATTGCTCTTTTTGGGAGGCTGTGCATCTTCGCAAGAAAGCTTATTGTATCTGTTAGATAAAAAAAGGCATGAAGGAAAATGCGTTGCCCTCATAGTGGGAGGAGCCGCGGAAGCCTTAGATTCACACCCAGGAGAATATAAAATCATTTTAAGCAGGAGGAAAGGTTTTATCAAAATTGCCATGAAATCAGGGTATGTTTTATTTAATAATTGTTGTTATAAAATTTGTGCAATACATATAATAAGTCTTATTTCAGGGCACCTCTTGTACCAGTGTTCTCATTTGGTGAAACGGATGTGTTTAAGCCATTTAATAACCCCGAGGATAGCCTTTTACGTAGGTTTCAAGAAAAAGTGCGTCAAATAACCGGAATATCGCCCATATTTCCGATAGGAAGAGGCATGTTCCAATATTCGTTTGGTGTCGTGCCTTTACGATCGCCGATTACAACTGTTGGTGGGTTTTTGTTTACTTAACTATATTATACGTAGATGGGAGAGACTAACTTCTTTAACTGATTAATCTAATATGTCATCTTTATTTTCAAATGTCATTCGATAATGGCAATCGGGATTGCCACTCTCTTCTTTATAAAAATGTACTAGTTTTTGTCTGCTACTTCATTTGCTTATCTATTAATCAACCTGAACATTAGTTTACATCTACTAGGAAAGAAACCTTAATTAAATTGTAAAATAGTTTATTAAAAACGTTTTAAAATTGTTTTTTTTTGGTCCTTTTGAATTTACATTGAATCATCTGATGTCATAATATTTAAAAATATGTTATAAATATTTATAGTTGGTAAGCCCATGGAGATTAAGAAAAATATAGAACCAACCGACGAAGAAGTTGATGAAATCCACAAAGAATTCACTAGGAGACTTATTGAGCTTTTCGAAACTGAGAAATCAAAATATATAAAGAACCACGAAAAAATTAAACTAGTCATAACTTAGTGTAACCTAGTTTTAAGTTATTCAGTTTAACACAATGTAAAAACATAAAATTGTGTATTTTAAAGTGTTAACATAAGAAACTTTAAAAATCTTAACTTATTTAGCAAAAATAGCTACATGGCACACTGATTGTGGAAACATTTATTTAATGTCAGAAAAGAAAGTACTTATTTGTTATTAATTTCGAGTACTATAATAAGCCAATATAGACTAGAAAATTGAAGTAGGTATTCAAATATTCAAAGTTATAATTTACTAGTTACTATAAATAAACATTAAATTGTTATTATATACTATAAAAATATGTTATAGAACATAGTTTGGTGTTTGTGCTATTTTTTACAACGGGTTTATTTATATGAGTCATAATTATATTTATTGTTTTAAGCAGAACAAAATATTGTAGAATAAGTCTTAAATCTTAAATGTTTCGTTGGTCTTTTATTCTTTTATTTATAAGATTAAATGTAAACTTAAAATGATAAAAATAATAATATTATCCCTACATCTAACATACCAAAGGCTGGTGTATATATATTATAATATAGACGTCATAAGGTATTAAAAAAATAAAGTTATTTAATTTTACTATTTTTATATATTTTTAATATTTACATTGTATGTACAACTTTAACAATATAATACATGAATAGCGCTTTAACTCATTTGAGCATAACTCGTTCGTTCCATTGTTACGGCAGTACCCCTATATTATATAAAGAAAAAATATATAGCAACAAGTGAAAAGCAGTTAATTTATTATCATTAAAGATGTCTTTTTCTCTATTTATCTTAATTAATGGGGGGTAACCAGAAGAGCATTGAGCGGCTAAACAATTTTCACATGCTCAATATGCAGGGGAATGGAAAATTACAGTTAATCGTCTTAGTTTGTTACTTATTATTGATAAGTAGTATACTCTTTATATATATTTATATAAAACTTAAAAACCAACAACATTAACAACACTAAAAAAAGTATCAACGAATATCGGTCGAAAAGCGGAAAACGTTACTGAAGTTTAAAAAATAAGATATGGACACAGTCCGAAGACAAAATTACATTTTAAATTATTTAGCAATGAAGTTTATTAAAAATATGTCTTTAATATGCAGAAATTTCTAAATTTGAAATGACAAGCATAAAAGTTACCACACAAAACTATTGGTAAGAAACTAATGACCAAAAATTGTTTATTATTATTATTATACAGTCTTAAGAAAATGAAAATGCCGTATAAATTTCTAATAAAGAAAAATATAGTAAACAGCGACATTCAACATTCACTGAAAGAAAATCAATTTATTAAGTGTAATGGTTATTGTAAATATAAAGCTTATTTGCTTAATAAATAATGTGATGCAGTATTGACGCATTGGGGTGATTGAACTTTCCTAAAATCTATTAACAAATAAGTGTTACTTTAATTTGATCCCATAATTATTATTAGTGTATTCATGGCATAAGCTAGATGTAAATTAATGTTCTAAAACCGTTTTCACTGTTTCTTCGTAATTTTAACATATAAACGTCCCCAAATCGTTATAATTAGGAAATAGAGTTTAAAATATTTATCATATAACTGTATATATAAATTACTTCAAAATAGGTAGGTATTTAACCAAGTATAATTCATGCTTGTTTTGGATGTTGAGTTTGTGCCGAGGGCGAAGGTTTAAAACATTGCAGCAAAAATGCAGTGTACATGACAAACGCTATTGATAAAGCTATCAACGCGTACATAAATATGTTCAACTCGGGCTGTCGGAACCTGTTTTTCCTCAACCATTCCAGCACTTCAGCTTCAGCTAAAACATCGCCTGAAAAAAAAACAAATCTTAATTGTTATGTTTAAAATCATTCGAAAAATGTATATCATAAAATTATAATACCTCTATAAATACTTGGGAATCGTTTCCTAAAGTATACGATAGCAGGTAATTTCGTAACACCCCATTTGCGAGCGTATCTAGGATCATGCATTTTGACAAAAGTTATATCTAGATTGTCTGTCTCGCTGTCGATATTTTCCAGTTTATCTAATACGATACGACTCTCAGCTGAATTTTCATCTAAAATTTAAATTATATTAATAATTAATTAAACAGAAATAATAAAATTTAATGATTGTTTAAGAAAAGACTACTGACAGAAATAAACTGCAAGAAATTCGTTTTCTTCCAGTAATTTATCTAACATCTTTCTATTTACTTCCTCAATTTCATTCTTGATTTCGAAAACATCTTGGGAAGTCAACCACTGCAAAACTCTATCCACTTGATGTAAGTCACCATCGTACAACATTGGTACTCTTTTTCGGAAATATACCAAAGAGGGAATATTTACTATATTGTAACTAGAAGCTGCCTCGACACTGGCAATTTTAACAAAGTCAATACCGAATTGGTCAACTTCTCCATCAATCTGTTCTAAGGCTTCTAGAATGTCTTGACACTCGGGGCAATCATCTTCATCATCTAGCAAAAAAAAAATAAAATAAAATTGATATTTATATTTCATTGCATTTCGAAACTTATTTAAACATACATAACATTTTTTTTAAGACTTACAGAAAAAGACAACCAGTAAATGTGACTCATATAGCAAACGTTCGAGCATTCGATCATTGACAGACTCAATTTCATCTGCAAGTTCTCGATTATCATCGTCCACGAGCCATTCTAGAATAGACTCTTCATTTTGCAAGTCACCTTCGAATAACAGTGGATTACCATTCCTGAAACAATTTTTTTTTGGTGTTAAAAATATTTTTATATATGGTCTGGCCTGGTTTAAGTTATATTAAGAAAATAAATGTATTTCAACAGCGGGAGAGAACTAAAATGTGTTTGTTCTTTTGTTGGATTTGCTCCATTTCGAAACTAACCTTAGGCTGCCAACAATTATTGGCCGTGTTGTCAAAATTTGTAATGTCAGGTTTACCATTTTTTCTAACTTAAACATCATTTACGGAGTCATAAACCAGTGCAAATAAATATATGATAGAATAGATTACCTGAAGTAAACCATAGCTGGGAAAGTTTTAATAGAATATCTTTTTGCTAATTGAGGATCTTGAATTTTTACCATATGTATACCATATACGTCACATTCATCATCGATTTTCTCTAATTCTTCAAGAATGTGGTCACAGATATGACAATTTAATTTGTCTTAAAAATAAAAAAGATAATTAATTTTTAACAATTAACTATTATAAAAATGATATTTATTAGACATGCTACTAACAAAAGTATACTGCTAGATACTGTGTTTCTTCCACCATTTTCTCGAGCATAATCCTGGTAATTAGCTCAATACGATCTTCTGTCTTCTGTGTTATGAGCCATTGAAGAACTTCTTCTTCCTCAGCCAACGACCCCTCATAAACATTAGGTACATTATTCTCGAAATATACAAGAACGGGAAAATCAGTAACTCCATACGATTCGGATATAGAGTAATCTTGTGTTTTCACAAATTTAATTCCATGTCGGTCGCAGTCGTCATCAATATTCTCAAGTTCTTCTAAGATTCCATGACATTGCTCACAATCAAGAGAGTCTGTATCATAACATAATAAATAAAAAATATATAACCCAACTTTCATATTGAGGAACTGTGCAGGGAGGGACTTGGAGCTAATACAAAATTTTTCAGGAGTGAAAAAAAAATCATAATAATGAGTACTACATATAGATAACGCTACTTCTATTAATCACAGTGTAAACAGCATTATAGTAATTTCAAACTAATGGAAGTACAGGTTAAACTCATGAAGTTCATTCTCAACAAAAGGCACTACTTGCCAATTGCTTAAAACGGCAGATGAGATAAGACGTTTTAAACAAGACTATAATTATTTAATTTACATGCTACATGCAACAGAGGAATAAAGTAGCAAGTCAGGGACATTATCAGAAAAGTATTGTCTAAAGGGTCAGAATACCGAGATTTATTTCCTGTAATTCCTCATCCTCATTTTCTCTAAAATTCTTTTTGGTTTTTTTTTGTTGTGAGAATTTTGCACTGCACAATTCGCACAATGTTTTATTCCCTATTAAAAATAAAGTTTGTCACTTGTCAAACAATTCTATGGAATTCTAACTAAATGAAAATAATGTTTACTAACAGAAATAAACTGCTAATGATCCAGAATCGGCAATGAGATCCAGCAACTCTTGACCTTCTAGCGCCTCTATAACATAACCTGCTGGATTCTTCTGTGTAAGCAACCAACTTAATAATTGCTGGCCGTCATAGAGGTCACCTTAACCGATAATAAATATAAATAATTATATAATTTAATAATAATATATGAAATGTGAATGACATCTGAAATTCTCACCAGCATATATAACCGGATCTTTAGAACCTAACTTAAAGAATAACACAGCAGGTAAAGCAAACACTCCAAATTCTTTGGCCATTTGACGGTCATCTATTTTGACGAAATTTATTCCAGCTGCATCTGCATCATCATCAATGTGCTCAATTTCTAATAGAACTTTTGGACACTGTTTGCAGTCATTACTGTCTAAAACATGTGAGATATGGAATACAGATAGAATTACAACAAATAAAAGCCATTTAAAAATAAAGTTTCAGTAAATATAAAGCACAAAATTAAATTTAGTAAGAACAAAAACTCACAAAAGAATACAGCAACATAATCAGACGTTTGCCTTATTTTTTGAAACATTTTCTTGTTTACTTTTTCTATGTGATCTGTAAGTTCCATGTTTTCGGGATTTGTGAGCCAGTCTAATATTTCTTCTTCGTCGTCCATGTCACCGTCGTAATTTATATATTTTGTTTTTCTAAAATACGTTATACCAGGAGGGTTTCTAAATCCATATTTCTTTGCCATAAGTCGATCAGAACATTTAACAATTTTTATACCATATTCTGCAGCTTCGTCGTCAATCAACTCCACATATCTTAAAATTCTTGGACTAAGTGGATCTTCTTCTTTATCTAAAAAGTTACGTACATTATAACATAATACTTAATTGGTAGAACATTATGGTTTTTATTAGTGTAAACAGATACTTACAAAAGACAACTGCCAAAAATTCTTTTGTTTCTATATATTTAAATAATTTATCTCTTTCTATTTCTTCGATGCTTTCATCTTCTTTTTGTTTGACCATCCAATCCAAAACCTCCGTTTCGTCTAATAAGTTGCCTTAAAAGTTTTAAAACATCACTTAATAACGTAAAAATCTCATACATAAGTTTTAATTAATAAGAAACCACATCCATTTCATTTGATTTTATGTAAATAACTCACCAGATTACGCCCAATAAATGTCATGCTCGATAACTACGGTAATACCATGCTGACATCATTCAATTATGATTACATAGTGAGAGTAATAATAATAGATATAATAATAGAAAATGTATTTATTAACAAAACCTTGTATGAGTTTCGACTCGACAAATTCAACATTACAAATTAATAAAAAACAGTCATGCGAATTTACCGTCAAACAATACCTACCAATCAACATGATGCAACGCCAGAACTATGTATATAACGATTTTTTTATTTAATTTAATTTTTTAATTTTATTCGTGTACTAAATAAATTATTCTAACATTATAACAAAATATTCACATAACTAATATTTTTAACGGGTGATCTATGGCACAAAAAGTCTGGCATTGCGTTATTATTTCTTTTTTTATAGTTAAGACAGTAAGAGCTAATACTCTTTATTCTATAAATTCAACAAATTTATTACAAAATAATGAGATTTCATGAAGACTAGACAACTATATGGACATGAAATCCTTATAATAAGTCTTTCAAGGTGGCAAGGCAATATACCATATTATTAAAATGCCCCGTGTTGTTGTTTTATTCGTTAATCTCTAAGTATTCAAAACAAGTAACTATCAATATAATGATTTATACATCAACATATAACTTCAACAACATCACTAGACATCCCAATATTAAGTCTCCACAACTTCTCACTAAACACATATCAAAAGCATAGCACCTTGATATATATATATATATATATATATATATATATAGGTAAATATAATAAATAGAGCGGGTTGCATTAGCATTCCCAACGTTGTTGACATAATTTATTAAGAAGCTACTGTTTTATATTAATACAGTCCATATGCAATATAATAAATACAACCCTGGTAAGTGCTTGCGGGAACCAAGGGACACGAGGTTATTAATGAGCTAGCAATGTTAATATGACACTATAGAATGCACAGTTACATAAATTCCAAAGTAAAGAAATTGGAGATGAAACCGCTCTGATACACATAATAACATTCGTGTCCACTTGATGCCGCAAGTGCAATCCCCTCTGACAGTCAAATTTTACGACATTACTGTCTCTAACTTAAAGATTCTTTTTTACCACCACCAAATATTTTCAGAGCCGAATAAACCTTTTTTTCCTTTACTTGCTTTTTCCGGTTTAGCAAGTGCCTTGTTTTTGCTCCTAGGCGACTTCTCGTTGATATTGTTTTTTTCCTTTTCAAGTTTCTTAGCGGGAACCTTGGTAGGAGTTGCCTTCGCTACTTTAGTCGGGCTTTGAACTTTAGTGGGACAGCACTGGTAGGGTTCGTATGTGATTTTTGGGACAGCCGGTTTCGTCCCCAATCCAATGTAGAAACAGCGATCGCCTGCAGTCAGTAAAAATTTTTTTGTTTATACCCGTAAAGTTCATGTAATTAAAGTTAACTGCGTTAATACTGTGCATATAAATATTGGCGCGTTCCGTTAATCGCGCTATTAATTCTAAATGTTATGTTAGTAATTATAAGATCTAGAAACGTTTAATATTGAAAAGCGTTCGCGAATGACTGCAGGCAACAGCTGGTGTAAATGGACCCATGCGAATTCCTATTTGACCATGCAGATGTGTGTGTGGGATACATCCGTGCCTCCGTGCAGGGTCATATTTCGGGATTCAACTGTACTAATTTACCTGTAAACATTTTCTTAATCCTATTGAATATGCCATTCTCCTTATCATCACCATCATCGTCATCGTCTTGGTCATCATCGTCATCGTCATCGTCATCATCATTGCTTTTTTTATGAAGCTGACGAGTTTTACCTACTCTATAGTTAACAATATGTTGATATTTTTTTATATTACTACTTTTTTGGTTTTCATCATCACCATCATTGTTGTCGTTGTCGTTGTCGTCGTCGTCATAATCATCGTCATCTTCGTCGTTATCAACATCGCCCTTATCGTTGTCATTCTCGTCATTATCAACTTCGTCATCATCGTCATCGTCGTCGTTATCGTCATCGTTGATTTCATCATTATCATCATCATCATCGTCGTTGTCGTCATCGTCATCGTCGTCATCATCATCATCGTCACCATCATCATCATCATCATCATCATCGTCGTCGTTGTCGTCGTCGTCGTCATCGTCATCATCGTCATTATCACTATCGTCATCATCATCATCCACATTTCGTATATTCAATTTATTTAAATTCTTCGGAAAGCGTATTTTTACTTTTTCTTTAATCGAGTTTTTCGGTACAGGCAGTTTTTTTTTAATAAAACTTTTGATATCAATTTTTTTCTCATCGTCAACTTCCTCGCCCTCATCATCGCCATCGCTGTTTTTTTCTGACTTGCCTTCATGGCTTCTTTTATTTTCCGCAGAGCCTTGGTAAACCACCCTTAACTTTTCCAATTTCTTTCCTAAATTTTTCTTGGTGAAATCAACCCTGCCTTCCACGAACCCTGATTTTCGCCCAACATCTGCATTGGCCTTTGATTTATGATTAGGTTTATTTTTTTGTTGGTGGCTATCTTCACCTGCAGGCATTAGTAACTGTCATGCAAAATGACATAGCTCAAACATCCAGCATTTAAGGCGTAGGTAAAATAAAATAGTTTATTCAAAGATATGTCAAGAATGATGTCATGCACGTAATTTTAACTTATTATTCGTAACATTAACAAATCCTAGACCTTAAACATATTACGTAATTATTATTTTTTTAAATGGATGTGGATTCTTACTTTTTTGATCTACAAGCCACTGGAGGACCTTATTTTCGTTCTTTAAGTCACCTATAAACAGGACAAGTTATTATATTTATTACTTTTAATATTAAAATTGATAAACATGGTCAAACAATCTTTTAATGTTTGTTTACATTTATTTAATCTAGGCACATAGGCTTCTGAAAGCAAATCCTTTCTAATTATTGCTATTCCCTTTTATAATGATAACTAGTATGCTTCAAGACTTACCGTCGAACATTATTGGTACTCCAGTTTCATAGTACACTAAGGCGGGAAAACTGAATATTCCGATGTCAGATGCAAGTTTAGAATCTTTGGATTTAACAAATTGAATTCCATGTTTATCGGTATCATCGTCAATAGTTTCCAATTCTTCCAAAATTTCTTCACAAGTATCGCAGTTTTCGCTATCTACAATGTATTTCAATAATGATAAATATATATTTTTGGTAAATTATTATACAAAGTTTTAATTATTATTAATCGCTATGTCCAGATATTATAAAAATTAAAAAGTAACGTTTGACAACAGAATATACGCGTTCAACTACTATAACAAGAATTCACTAGTAAAAACAAAACAAAAAATAAAGCAACAAAATCTTACAATTATATTTTTAAATATACCTACAGAAAAACACTGCTAAATGTTCAACATCATCAATGAGATCCTTTAAAGTCTTCCTGTCGACATTTTCAATTACATCAGGCTGGGAAGTGTGAAGTTCCAGCACCCATTTAAGTATTGCTTCTTCTTGCATAAGATCTCCATCATAAATGGTTCTAAATTTATGTCTATAAAAAGCTAACGCTGGCAAGTCAGCAAGATCATATTCTTTGTCTATACCATCGTCAGAAGTCTTAACGAAGTCAATATTTTGCTCTTCGCATTCATCGTCAATATTTTCTAGTTCACTTAATATCTTCTGTGATTTTTTATCGTTTTCTTTATCTGTAACAATTTAAAAATATGTTACATATATTGCATCTTATTGCTTAAAGTTATATGTGATATAATAAAAGATACATAGTAGATACAAAAATAAAAATTACACTTATTTTTCATATAATATTAAAAATGGATATATGATATTGGCCAACTTACAAAAGAAAACAACAACATGATCATTTTCTTCCAAAATTTTTTCCAGCATCTTTGCGTTGACTTCTTCTATTTTGCCAGGGATTTCAAGAGTGTTTTCGTCCGTCAGCCACGCTAGAACTTCATCTTCATCTTCGATGTCTCCTGTAATTTTATTCAAATTCATGGATTTCATATATAATTGTAATAAAATAAATATTATATTCTAAAAAATGACTTTAGGAGTAACTAATTTAAAAGAAGTTGTATAACATACCTTTGTAAATAAGAGGTTCTTTGTTTCTAAAGAATACAAGAGTTGGGAAGTTTTTAATGCCATACTTCTTGGCAAGTACAATGTCTTCAGTCGTGACAAATATGATACCAGTTTCATCCAGTTCGTCATCAATATTTTCTAATTCCTCTAAAATATTGTCACATTCCTCACCTTCTTCACAGTTGCCACCTAATGATATATTATTTTTTAATTATATAACGTTAAAAAGTGAAAAATATACTATCTATATTATAGATTTTTTCAACAAGAACAACTGACAAAAAATTACAAGTATAATTAATAAGTTATAAGTACAGATAACTTTTTATTTGATTAAAATAAATAAGGTAATTACTCACTAAAATAAACAACCACGTATTCATGTTCTTCAATGAGGTCAGTCAATATTTCATCAGTAACCTCTTCTATAGTAGCGCTATTCTTTTGTTCGATAAGCCATTCAAGTACTTCATCCTCATTCATTAGGTCTCCCTCGTAGATAGCTGGAATATTTTCCTCGAAATATACAAGAGTAGGCAAATGATCAATTCCGTACTCTTTTGCTTCAACTTCATTGTCTATCCGCACAATTACAATACCTTCCTTTTCTAGTTCATCATCAATGTTCTCTAATTCATTAAGTATTCTGATATCCTGTTTATCTTCTTTGTCATCTGTAAGAAAACAAACCAAATTTTTTATGCTGGTTACATAAATAAACAATTTTTATTTACTTTCATATAAAAACTTACAAAATATTACAGCCAAGTATTTTGCGGTATCAATGAGCTTGTCCATCATTTCATCAGTAACTTCAGGTATTTCACTGTGTCTTTTCTGATGAATTAACCAACCTAAAAGCTCTTCTTCTTTCATGAGATCACCTTCGTAGATATGTGGAATTCCTTTTTCAAAAAATACCATTGTTGGAACAGCCTCGATACCATATTCTTTTGCTTCTTTATTGTCGTCAATTTTGACAAAGGCAATGTCATTCTGATCACATTCATCGTCTATATTTTCTAACTCAGCCAATATTTTCTGACTCTTTTTTTGATCCTTGTCATCTGAAATTATTATAAAATACTGTATCTCATTTTTGGATCAGTTCTTGAGGTAGCAAAGAGTGATACTATTATGATATTTTGTTGACGTAAAATGTTAACTTTGAATACCTTAGGTTTATTTAAATTTATATTTTATCAAGATATCCTATAAAATAAACTAAGCAGAAAAAATATAATTACAAAATAAAACAGCGACGTATGGCATTTTTTCGATGATAAGATCAAGCATTTCGTCTGTAATATCTTCAATCTCATCGCTTTCGGTTTGATGTTTAAGCCAAGTAAGAACTTTTTCTTCTTCTTCTAAATTGCCTTTGTAATATGTTGGTATTCCTTTTTCAAAGTAGAGTAAGGTCGGTACTTTGTCAATACCATACTCTCTAGCTTCTTCATCATTATCAATTTTTACAAAAGCAATTCCTAGTTGATCACATTCATCATCAATATTTTCCAACTCATTCAGCACTTTTTGGGACTTCCGGTCATTGTTATCATCTAGAACAAAATAAAAGAAACATTGTATAAATTTAAATAAACAATAATAAAAAAGTAAAAATATATGATTGTTTTCTCAAAATTCTCACAAAATAGTACAGCTACAGTCTTCCCATCTTTTATGAGACGATCTAGCATCTCATCGGTAACATCTTCAATCTCATCCTTTTCTAACTGTCCTACAAGCCATTCTAAAATTTCTTCTTCATTTTCAAGGTCACCTGTTGAACCATATATTATAGTATTATTTTGTATAATATCTCTATTAATTATCAGCATATTACCTACCATCATAAACATTGGGGATCTGTTTTTCAAAGTAGACTATTGAGGGGAGATCATCAATTCCAAACTCCTTTGCAGCCTTTGCATCATCAATCTTAACAAATTGAATGCCATGTCGGTCACAATCGTCATCTATCTTCTCTAGTTCGCCCAGTACGGTCATTGACTCCTCATCACCATGGTCATCTAAAACAATTATAGTCATAAATTAAACATCGTTAATCTTTAGGCAGTTTATATTTTTTCCGTTCCTTTTAGTAAATGTTAAATCGATTTTCTAATGATATTATTAATTTCCATACCAGCTGGTGATGTCATTACTATTTAATCTCTTTATCATTATTTTTCTTAAATTTTTTTATTAATAAATAAATTAAAAAATATTTCATATTATTCTTGTAGCTTACTTACAAAATAGTACAACAAGGTTGTCGACATTTCCTATAAGAGTATTTAATGTTTTGGCGGTAACATCTTCGATTACGTCTTCTTCGTCCCCAGTCGACTTGTTCGCAATGAGCCATTCCAAAACATCTTCTTCCCTGCTTAGTTCACCTGGGATACATTTCAATATTGCTTATCTTTTAAAAAAAACTTTTGTTTTATTGCATTATTATAACTATATACAAAAGTAATTTATAACTTACAATTTAAAATAAAAAAATACATGTCAACCATCATTGAAACTTGTAATATCAACCTCAAAAATTATCTTCACCCACCTTCATAGATAACAGGTATTTGGTGTCTGTAGTAAACTAATCTTGGCAAATCTCCAAGACTGTACTCTTCGGCCAGTTCCTCGTCGTGGATCTTAACGAAGCCAATTCCAAGTTGATCGGCTTCATCATCAATGTTTTCCAACTCTTGTAGTGCTTTTGCACATTTCTTGCATTCGGGTTTATCTACAACATGTTTTATCCACTAATTAAATAAAATCTATGCTAGTTATTTTTGAATACCTATATATTCATGCCTCGTATAGGATTCGAAGCAGTGCTGTTAAGCGTATTTCTGAGGTAGTTGTGTGTTAAGAGAAAATTCGTGTATGCTATGGCAAGCGTCTTGTGTCGTGCAATGGTAGGTCTGATTTTAAAAGTAACAGATAAATTGCAAATAAATGGTTGTCCATGGATCTTTTTATTTATGGTGTGGTAATTAAGCAGGGCTTTTCTTGGTGTCTTCTCGTTTCGTATAGGGAATGGAATCGTCTAAAAGAGGGCAGGCCTAAAAAACTAAGCTTATGTCCATCTAGGGTGCAAAACATCCGACTAGGTAAACTATGCTGCTAAAAATTAAAATCTTAAATTACTTTAATGTTTATTAAATTTAATTAATTCATTAAATATAATTAATTCTGTTTCTTTTTATTTTCCATCAGTAGTTATTTATAATTTAGGTCAAGGTCATCTACAAGTTTTTCTAGCTCAATAGTGAAAACTTTCTGAGTTTATTTTAACACTTTGTAGTCAATTCTATAAGCGACGTTTTGTATTTGATACGTCGGTCCGTCAATCCCAGCTTGCTGGCAAGATAAAAATAGAACAGCCGAAATAGCTGGCCGCTCGCTTCGGTGGTGCAAACGCCTTTTTATTCTCATCTTTCTATACAATAGATGTTCCAGGTTGGATGATCAAAGAACAGTTAAGAACACCTACAAAAACCTTTTATTTTTATAACCATACTTAATATATTTTTTGCAAGATTTGCATAGAGACTATTAGCTTATTATCAATGTCATTCGTCAAGTGAATCACACGATTGTGATATGTTGCACCGGCGCCAAAAATTTTATTGACCCAAACATTAAGGAATGTTTTATTAATCTGGTCGATACGCCAAATCTTTATCTAAAATTTAATCAATATTATTAAATTACCCACCGCAACCGCATTATAAGCGGAAAGCACGTCGGAATCACGAAATTATTCTATTCTAAAAAGCTAGAAAAAACAGCCAAAACGACATAAATAACATACCACCAGCTGAAAATCTTACTTACTGTTCATCGGACCGCAATTTTTGTGATCAGGACCTACGTGAAAAACACTGTCAAACACACAGCACAATTTACTCTTTTACAAACGGTTTAATTACAACTAATCAGTGGAAGCGATAGAGAATTAACTACTTAAAGAGTCTACATTCATAGAATTTACTTTTGTTAGTCAAGAAAAATGGCCCAAATTTACCACATTAACTCATAAAGTTATAGAACAAACCCAGTTCCCAAACTCATTAATACGTACAAAAGAGAACGGCTACGTATTCTGTATCTTCAACTATTTTGTCCAAGATCTTTTGATTAACTTCTTCTATTCTGTCAGGAAGGTCCATTGCTTCTAAGCTCGTCAGGAAATCCAAGACGTTCTCTTCGTCCATGAGATCTCCTGGTAAATACATAAGATTATGAGAGACACTAATATTTATTGTTTTTTTTTAAGCGGAAGGAAGCAAAGACCCTTCGTCCTGCTAATAACTGACTTACTTCCGATGTAGCGACTTTAAAGGTAAACTAATAATTATGATATCCCTAGTGACCATACCATTAATAATATATAGGTATTTAAAATGCAAGTTAATTAATTCTGATAGCCTGCCAAAGAGATCAACCTCGCAGACATATATATTTGTTTCTTCTATCGCTATAGCGTCAGTGTCACTCGTTACGATTTGGTAATATATAATTATAGTAACATATGATAAATGTATTTATATAAGTACTTATAGCTAACATTCATTCACAAGTTTTGATTTTAGTATAATCGTTTTCCGTTTGGGTTTTAATGCTCATATGAAGCACTTAATTTTCACGATTTATCAATAATGATAATGATTGATGATATCAAGGTAAATTCATAGTCTACATACCTTCGTAAATGATCGGTTCCTTCTCACGGAAGTACGTGAGGGCGGGGAATTTCGTAATGCCATACTGTTTAGCGAGCCTCTTATCATTTATTTTAACAAAATCGACGCCGAATGTGTCAGTATCGTCATCTATCTTTTCTAACTCTTCTAGAACTCTATCGCACGTGACACAACTTCTTGCATCTGTAAGTATTACAAGTACATACAAATTAAATAGAACAGTGGGATCATTTCTAAGGCTTAACAGCGGTTTAAAAAAATAGAATAAAAATGTTTAAATAATAGGCAAAGAACACCTAACAATAAATTAACGTTAAACGGATTATTACTAATTTGTAAATAGCGGCAATTTTGTTCAAACATTTAATTTACTTTTCTTTTCTGAATAATGGCCTTTGGCGTATGGTACAGTTTAGTGAGAATTTTAAAAGTGACGCAAGAGTATTCTTAAATATATCTACAAGCGTTCATATATATCCAGAAATTCGGAGTCTTTAAAATGTTTCACGCACGTCTGCCCACTTTGTAATTTTATACCTTGATTTACTCGTATTTATGATTTTATAACCTTCACTATTTAACTCCACTCGCAATTGCAATATCATCGCACTTCTAAATCCCGCTCAGTAACGCTAACATCTGTTAATCGCAAACATGACTCGTAGAATAAATCGTACCAATCCTTGGTTTGGATCTTCCTTAAGAGACTTTAAAAGGTAAATCAAACAGATCCATTGAAATCTTTTAATTTAAGCAAATGAGTCTGTTTAATAAAATAAGTTTTTTGATAAAAAAAAGTGAGAAACATTTCATTTTTAACTGAGTGATAGTTTATTGAACATATTTCTACTCTGAATGTTTGTATCTTAAATTATTTACAAACATTATATATTCTTTACTGTACTCAATAAAAAAGTATAAATTTACATAAAGAAAAGAAAAAAAATAAAATAATAATTAGCCTAATTTTAATCCAAGCAACCATACAAAATAGGAAAATTCTTTTTGAAGGCCGGTGGTGCAAGGTTATATCGTTTATTTTAATACAAATAATACAAATAACTACACGTTCAACTTTTCGAAATTTGTCGATGAATGTTTATTCATTATTAATTTTTTTATTATTAGTTTAAAGTATGAAAAAAATATGTTTTCATTATTTTTAACACAACAAGAATAAAAACAAACAACTATAATCGTCGTTAGCTTTTATTAGCGAGCCTAAACTTATCTACTGACCAGATTGTGATCGGTTTAATTATGTAAAAATACGGTCGAACACACAGACAGACTCATAAATGAAAACTATTATCGTGACTTACAAAGTTTTTCAGTGCAAGAAACACATGTGTGGACAGCTTTATTCTAAAGTCTATTTTAAAGGGACTGTCTGCTCCCAAGGTTCAAAAATCAACTAATAATTAAGATGGCTTATGCTAATATTTGTATGCGCCTTAGTTAAATTAAAACTAAAATGTATGTATACATTTTAGTTATATATTCATACATTTTAGTCGTAATTTTATTAAGGGGCTAACCAAAAATTCACTAAAATCGGTCCAATACTTCTGTTTTATTCTAATAATAATCCAAATATTTTGTGTTTTCTTAGTTTATATTTAAAATTATTATAGACTATACTAAGTACTACATACATATTTTAAAATATTTATAAAACTACGAGTTCAGAATTAGTACCTACTTTTTTTTTTATATTTTTAAATGCTATTACATGATTGGATACTTGCTCGTAGCAATAACTTATTGAATATACCTAACACTTTTGACATATTGCTTAGTTAAAGAGATTCATGCTTACACTAAATGATTTGCTGTATGTATTGTTTATTATGTCTACGAAAATAGTATTTATAGGCTTGTTTCAATTTATGTGTTTCTAAATTATGAGTACTCACTCGGAATGTTTGGAATATGAAAGTCTCTATTTTTTTTTCTGTCCGTGTAACCAGTCGCTGACCTACATGTAAACATATCATGATATATAAATAGATTTTTCTGTTTGAGTCCTTAGATCTGTTAAAATTAAAATTATAATCCATTCGAAGGGAGAACACAAAGATATTTCAAGAAGATGAAAAGCATAAAAGATGTTGGTTTTTTTTTCTGACTAATACAGAACGACAGACAAGAATTAAAGATATATAAACAATATAGTACAGGTTATTGATTTATAGCAATTTTGTTGTATGAATAGAATAAAATCGACAACTTTTAATAATGAAAAATAAGTATATTAGCTTCGTTCTCATTCCTAATGGGATTTTCAAGGTTTGTATAATCTACGTAATACAAAACAGAATTATATTTTGACTTTTTTTAAATTAATATTATTTACAAAAAGTTGGATAATGGTTTTTATAGAGACAAAAAGTTTTAAGTGGGTTTTCTCATTAATTCCTTTATTATATGGTGACGTTAAAACAATCATGTTCCTCAGATGTTTAGACTTTAGAATGCGTGAATACACTGCCATGAAATAAATATTTCTAACATCGACCAGATGCTTTAAAGATACTGAAATGAAACTAGATTTATTCACACGAGAGCAAATATTTAGATTTTTACAGAATTGTGGAGAAACCATATTCTCGTTGTAATTTAAAGTACTTCTTAAATATACCGATTTGCCCATCGAAAAAAATTAATTGTTTTGAATCATTTGATCATTCGCTCAAACTAGTACTCAAACTAGTGGGCTGTAATTTACTCCACAAGGCGCCGACCAACCGGCAGTAAGTTTTTCAAGTGTTTGACATGTAACTAAAATCAATCTTATATCATAACCTTTGTACGATATAAGAACTTATTCCATCCGTTATGTCACATCGCGGATGAGAGAGGAAAACTTGGCCAATATCTCTATCATAGCATTCTCACATCATTCTATTCTCATATCACAGCATGGATGGGCCGGTGGAACTTGGTTTACGCACAAAGTTTTTTTATTTCGACATCACAACATTTTTGTACTCACTCTAACGAAACTACCTACCTATCTATTCAATACTCACTCATATCCGTGAGAGTAATTATTAATAACATCTCGCAGGAAACAGAAATTGGTTGATTATGCCTATGTACTTTAAGTACTAACCGGGTCTACGATATACGTCGGTATTCCAAAGTCCATTCAAAGTGATATGGTGACGCTGCAACTGTGATATACAAGAGTGCAAAATAAACAGTACCCATCATCCCGTCTAAGCATTTTGTTGGCAATCATCAATCATTGCTCGCTGCATGGTAACGAGGTACGTACCTAATTTTAGTCAAAGGAAATGAAATAAAACAAATGTGTAAAAATACAAAATCCTATTAAAATTTAACAAACAATAGTTTAGAATAATCGTTGTGACGAAAGCATCGAAAGCAAGCAGCAAATATTTTAAGATAATTTTTTATACTGCTTTTCAAATATAAGCTCACGCTCTTCAAACCCAAAATAATTTAACCAAAGTTTATATAAAACTTCCCAAGCAACCTACATTTCAGTAAAATTTTAAAACCTTGTTCTAAATATAACTAACTTTGTTCAATTGACAAATAATCGTGTTAAGGTTTAATGAGAAATCATAAACAATCTATATTATTTCAATAAACTCTTAACTTATATAGATCGTGTTAATTATAAGCTATAGTATACAAACCAAGTTGGTGACAAATAATCGAATTGAGTTTTCAGTGTTAAGTTTACACACATGTGCATTGATTTATTTTTAACACTACATAACTAATTTGTTGTTTTTTTTGCATATAGTTCATTTTTTCCCCTATTATAGTTTCCATAAGTATCTTGGGTTATGTATTTAAAATATAAAAAAAAAACTAAATGATATGCCATATAATAAATATTATCTGTAATATATGTAATGTAATATTTTAATCAAAATAACCCTCTGGTTTAAGTAAAAGTAAAAGTTTTTAATATACTTAACAATTAATAAGATAAAATAAACTAAACCAAAATGATTCATGAATTAAAAATAGAATAGATATTACTAATAGTTGGTAGCTATGCTTTCAAATTGTGCAAAATGGCCTAGTTAACATATCAAATATTTTCAGAGACCTGATTCACGTATCGGTAAGCTGAAAACTACGTCAGTCGTACGTAAAACGAGAGAACTGCGGTTACTTGTATTAAAATAGGACTATTTATCTAAATTAAAATAGATGATTATAATTACGTCAATAAGGTTTATAAAAATAATGAAACACTACTTTCTCTTTAATACGACTCACGTCGAAAACGTTTTGAAATGATTTTATATGTTAGTATATTATTGTAGAAACCTTACATATTCTCGATCAAATAAAAGATAGTTTGCTGAAACTCATTAGCATATAAAAATAAAAATCAATTATATTTACTGATTTGAAAAAAAACTTCAATTTTTTTTATATTAATAAAATAAAATAAGTAAACGAAAGTTCTGTCCCTGAAGCTAAAATAAATAAACAAAGAAAAAGATTTAAATTTTTTTTTTGTACATAGTTCAGTTGCGTTTTGTACATGTATTTAATTTAATTTAATTACAATTACGTTTAATTATTATACAGATTAAACCTCGTAAACGGAAATCGGACATTGTGTCCGAGCGAGTATTTAGTATATCCATCTGATTATAATGTGGGTGTTCTCCGATATCAGACGAGAATATTCTATTACTATTTAGACCGTGTCCTTTACCACCTACGACTACATTTCCACTCACTATCAGAAATATATATATATCGTTATCATTATTTGTTTTTTAAAAAATATATATATCGTCATCATTATTTGTTTGGTTTCACTGTTACTTGCATCTCTATCTAGAATAATAGCAGTCGCAATCTCTGTTTGGTGATGTGTACATGTACTTCAGGGAGGCACCTTGTCTAAGGAGACAAGGTGCCTTACTTAATTACTTAATTAATTAGGTTACTTGCTTACTCAATTTTCATGAATACTCATTGCTTTGAGAGACTTTACGAAAGCCAACTGTCTGAATATTGAGTCTTGACATTTCAAACGACAGTTAGTTTCATGACCATCTCCAGAGCAAGTGCGATTTAGTGTCTAAGAATTGAGAGTGATCAATAGAGCAGGGCAATACTTCACGCCGGCCAAGCGACTGGATCTGCATTAAATACGGGTCTAGTCACATGAGAAGTATTGATTTCTAATACTTCTCAAGAAACTTTCTGCCACGAATCACCAAGATGAGCTTGAATTTCCGTGAGAGGTATTTTCATGACGATACGACATGGGTACCTTCAAAAACCGCCTATGCTATCCTAGCAACAATCTTCTGTATCATCCGGTAATGAGAGAAATGTTCGGGGCATTATTTACCACTAGGTAACCGCGGGTTCGTCTGTTCTGCTTTTAATATAAAAAAAAAAAAATTAAGTAAAAATGTCTTCGAAGAGATTAAACTTATTTGATATAAGAACTGCTTAAGAAGTAGGTGCCTTTGGCCTATATCAGAGATACTGGCCCAGACCTTTTAAACAGTTTCTTTTATCAAATTATTTATTTTCTTTGAGTGGTTCAAAACTTTTTTCTTTCCTTTAAGTGGTTCCTTCCATTATGTTATGTTATGGTATAAATTAGTGAAGCATTGTATAGACAAACGATTGCCGCAATCGTGAGATATCTGCTATAAATCTTAAAGAGTTAACTGTTTCCGAAATAATGATTAGATTTTTACCAAAACAAAAGCACACTGGAACCACCAGCTCTCAAAAAAAAAACAAAATTCTAAAAGTTTTAGAGTTTCATTAAAAAATACAGTCGAATTGAGAAGTCCTTTTTTTTAAACTTACTCAGTGATAACAAAAATACTTTTTTTTTGCTTACTTAGACTTCCCATCAATTCCAAGTTGGACCGTGTCATACTAAACTAATAAAAAAACATCTAAATATCTGGCTAAAATTATTGCATTTCCTTTTATGATGGCTAAAGCCATTATGTCAAAATTTCAATTTTTTTTGTGACCATGTTTATTTACCCTATAGCTACAAAATAAATAATGCTAACGCGGTTACATCAAACTCTATCTTTGACTATAATTAATAAAGTTGTCAGGAAGACATTTGCCACTTCGTTACGAAGTTTTTTTACACCATTTTCAGGCCTTTCCTTCAATTTATTGTCGCAAAATCACTACTCCACAATCTTTTGACTATTCCTAACCAACCTTTCCTGTTTTTCTAAGGATCAACTTAAAAAGTTTGAGAAACTTCAAAATCTTGGGATTCGACTCATACTTAAGTCAAGCAAATATCTTTTTAAATAGCTTTTTTTTTTAATGTACCATTTAGTATAGGTTAGTGATCAAATTTATATTTCATTTTATCTTTTAAAAATCATTTTAAATAATACTTCTTCTATATTGTATTCTGTGGCATATTCAGTAGTGCAATTTTTTTTCTGCGACTATTATATTTATATTTCTAGATTATTATATTATTGTATGTTTTTGTTTATATATGTACATATATACATACATACACATCTATATATACATATATAGATATGTATGTATATATTATATATCCTATGCAAATGTATTTATTTTACTATATTTATTGTTATATTATATACCATTCGCCTGTTTTAGTCAAAATAATTGTTAATCGATTGTCTGGTAATGTCAAAAATCAATAATTTGATTGCCTATGTGTGTAAAAAATCAATAAACTGTAGATAAACACAATTTATAGATTTTTTAACTTCCCGATTAAGGAAATTATTGTCACAATCACATTTTCAAAATTGAATTGTTAGTAATATAATATATGAGTGATGAAGTGTCCTGAGTAATTCTAGACACTTTAACAAATTGTGTGTATGTGTGTTTGCATGCATAGCAGCGTTTTTTTGGCTACATTCGCTGGTTTGACAGGATTCTGCAATTGACTTCGTTTTGCTACACCTGCAATAAGTTGTTTTATAGACTTTAGCGCAAGTAATGATGAAATGGATTTTATTTAAAAATATATATAAGATAAAATTTTTCTTTAAAAAAAGGTAAATGTGATGAGCCTCGCAATCATTACCGCTTGTTATTATTTATATAGGTATTATAATATCATAGTTTAGAAATAAATATTACATTACTGCTTATGAACAAATAGAACTATGTTGATAATATAGTCATAATTCTAATTTCACATATTGTTTCTTTTTGTCTAAACGGTATGTATATAAACGTTAAAAATAAACATCTTAATAAGAACATTAAACTTAAGAAGCTTAAATAGAAGCGAAACATTACAGAAATGTGTCATGCTATAAACATCTAAAAACTGCCCAGAGTGGAATATAAACTAAAAGTGATTGTTTTATGTCATAAAGTACACATAAAATTAATATGTTTTACTGTCGTAATATTGTTTTGGCCTAATATTGGGTTTGGTATCAAAAATTTTGTAAACCCTACATAATCTAACAAGAAATCAGTTAATTTTATACATCAGCCTTGGCGAATTTTTATTTGTAAGATTTCTTCATATAAATTCAGTAAACAGATTAATATCGCACGGTTATATTGGAAGCACTCCAAACGAAACGTTTGTACCAATACATTTTCTTAATTATGTCTTTTCTCTAGCACATTATTCTGGGCAACAGATACTATTTTAAAAAAGCGTTTTAGTAACTACCTGTGGAGTTTTTAACTGGACACAGGATGGGACCAAGTTACTTAGCATCGTTTGATGCTACTATGACTATGTTGTTAGTTTTTTATTTAATATACCAATATATTGGTATATTTTATCTGTGTGTATATTACAGTTATATTTATTAAGTTGTAATAATCCGAAGCCAATAACGAAATTTTAAGCCCTCAATGTCTTATTCAGATGACTGTTTTGTAAAGCTTTTAAGTTTCTATCATTTGTAGAAATTTACAAATATAAGAACCTTAATGTTGTGAACTGTTTTGTTTATGTTTATGTTAGTGTCGGTAACCTCGGCCCATGATACTAACAACAAAACATAAAGAGTATATGCTGACGCTTAAAGTCACCTGTAGTTTTTATAGCAACTTTTTATTCCAACTGAGCTTATAGCCTCAGGTATCGACCAAGAGGCAATCTAGCGTTCGCTCAGGAATATAGTCACAGAATTAAAACGTTTAAACATCGCTTCTTATTGTCAAAATACATTTTCAAGACATAATTAAATGCAACCTTGATTTTGTATTTGAAAAAAAAAAACAAAACCAAAAGTCAAGTCATCATTGATAGCCAATAATAACAACTGACAATATGTAATCAGATTGTGAACTCTGATATATATAAAAAAAGACTCAAACGCCATCATGTAATGGAAATCTATTTCAGCTAAGAGTGCGGCACACACTGGTATAGTTTTAGACGAGCGGGAGCGTAGGCGCCCGGCGACCTTGGGGACGGGACCGCGAGGAGCGAGTCTGCGCCATTTTAGGCAACCCGACGGTCGTCGCAATCGGCTCGGGTTTTATTGTCTCTGCGGTTGCATAACCAGGGGGCAAAAATATGGGTCGAGCCGTGCGGCGATCCACCGCGACCGTCCGAAGATCATTAACTCGGTGATAAGGCAGCGGGAGCTGCATTTCCCCGCGCTGGCGCATCGCCAAGCAGCGACGCGCACACTTACACCAGAACACCGCCACGTAGTCCTTGTCCTCCAGTACCCGCTCCAGCTGCTTGGAGGTGACCTCCTCGATCTGCGGCTCGGCCCGCGGCGGAGGGGGCGCCTTGCGCGCGGCGTCGACGGTAACGGCGATAAGCAGCAGGGCCGCAAGGGGCGCCCACCGTGCCATGGTGAGGGCGCGCGCGAACTGACGCCGGCCGCCCGCCCGCCGCGCCACCGCCTCGCCGCTCGCCCGCCCTCAGCCCACCTTGCGCCCGCGCACTACACACTGCGCATGCGCACAATTTAACTTTAAAGCTCGCGTACAAAATCTACCAATCTGATTAAATTTCTGTACGATATGGTTGTTTCAAACCTTGCGTTATCAGTTATGATTCTAAATAAAACACTATATTGTATGACTGCTTTAAAGGATACTTACATATTAAAAATATAAAATGAGTAAACATCTTATAACTTTATCGTGTAATTTTAATATTAAGGTTAAGCTCTTGTCCGAAAAGTAAGTTCGATTTTCAAAGTAAAGTAAAGTACTAGCTTTCTCTAAATGTTTAATCTCATGTCATATAGTTGAAAACGGGATTAATGATATCGAACGCCTATTCAAAATTGTATAAATATTTCAAAAAGGCGAAAAGTAGCAAAAAAAGCTCTTTAAAATCCTAATATTTTTTTTTATAAAGTGGTCTTGCCTATAGAAAATTAAATTTAGATTGTACAAAATTTTCATTATTAAAAAATATACATATGTTTTTATTAATATGTATTTTAACTAGTCTAGTCTAGTCGTCATTGACCACCGCTTAATAATTTTAGAAAAAAAAAATATTTTTTCCAAATGATAATAAAAAAAGACCCTGCAGGAACAAGTTACTTAGTATTATTAAATATAAAAAGGGTATATCTACTTATGCCGCCTCTGTGCTGTTATAAATCCTATACCTCCACATAAATCCAACATAACATTTGCTCCATCATAACCGTACCATCTACATTTATACAAATCAATTCCATATTTAATTTCCAGATTTAAATAATCTTTCGCACTAAATTAGGATAAACCATAAAAGGAGTCAATCAGTCAGGAGGATTTGTCTTTTAGGTTCATTATCGTGTTCTGTTATCGAAATATGTCAAAAAACTATTGAAAGTTGGTGGATTTTTTACTGATTTACCATTGTATCCAAATTCAAAAAATATAAATGATATTAAAACATTCTTGCCAATCGTATTTTATTTGCATATAAACTTAATTAAGACTTTGAATTGTACCAATTATAATTAATTAGTATTTCGTATCCCAATACAATATAGATGTATTACTATTTATCTACGGGAATTAACCACTAGGAAATAGTTATTAATTTTTAATTATCGTACGTTTCAAAAGGTTGCAGTGACCGTGGCTATAGACAGTTCATCCTAACGGTGCACACCCTCATTGAACCCCTGAGGTCGAAATTTCTTTATCGATCCTCATTTAATTTTTTTGTATTTCCTTTCATTGGTTAAAGTAACGAAGAAACTTTTTTCCGACCTTTTATAATGAATATATAATAGAAACGATTATAGTCCATATTGACGTCGTCAATTTAAAACATCAAAGGTAATAAATTTCTGAACGTAAGTAGTTATAAGAAGCAGGTATAGAGAGTAGAGCAAAGGAGTAAGGAGTATATCAAGAAAAGGCAGTTTAATAACCTAAATAGATAACTTTCAAGTTCTGTCATCGCGACAACAAAAAAAATATAAAGAAAAATGAACTCACAATGGACATTTTAAACACAAATAATCAACTTGTCTATACTTAAAAGAGCAATTACTACAAAGGACAAAATAAAAAATAATAATTTCCTGTCTGAAATAAAAATACATATTTTTTTCCATTCAACCAACCGATTTTCGTTCAATATTACAAAACTGTTACAAAATTTTTATATATATTTTACTATTAAAAAATAAAACAACAAATTACTGATGTTTATTAAAACATTTTATAAACTGCAATATAATATTTTTACTCAATAATATGTTTATAATAGACTATTTATATATCTACATTAAGTAACCAATCAGAAAACCGACAAAATGTCACATGGCAACTGTCATTCGCAAGAAGAGGGGCACCAGAGGTAAATTCAAATGAACGGATTGGCTCATGGTTTCCGAACGTTTCACTAAACTAGCATAGTGGCCAGCAGTCAATAGGGTGTAGTTTCGACATTGGTACAGAATACTGTGTCAACAAATATTCCGCCTCGCAGTCGGTACGTTGGCAGGTAAATTTTATCTCGCGAAAGTGAAGTGTTGTGAAATAATAAAATGGTTATTGTTCATTAAATACACTTTTTATGCATAAAGTGGTAATACTTCGTGTTAATACAACTTTTAAAGCAGTAAGTAAAAGTTTATAGGTAACTATAGTTATTCTATTTATTATAAGTAAATCATTTCTCATCTACGAATTTACGGAAATGCTTGGTCGGTCTGTAGATTCATTGATTATATTTTTTATAATCATATTAGATTAGAATGTTTGTATACCGCTTTTTACGTAAGTTTTCTATATATCTCAATCTAATACACATTAAATATGAAAATAGAAAATTGTATTACTCGTAATAACTTAAACATAGTCGTTCGTGTTTCCTTTTTTTTTTTTTTCAAACTTCCTCCTTGTCATTTTATATCTATATGGAGGTAATTATTTCTGACACGAATATTACGTGATCAAATAAATCCAATTTCAAAATATCTTTAGAAGATTATATCGTCAACAATAAGTATTTGTATATTTTTTAAATGTGATTATTAGTTAAATTTTATAAATAGATAAAATTTCCTATTCCAAAAAGAAGTTATGCCAGGGTAACAATCGTAATGAGCCTGTTATCTTTACATCAACTGTTTGAGATAGTTTTGTTTTAAACATTCCCAATATGCCTATTGTATTTAGTGGTAAAACAAAATGCAATACAGCTCACCAAGGTTATGTTACTTAAAAATATCATTGTTTAAAATTTGTGACTAATATAAAAAGTTATGTTTTATTATAAACATTCAAAAAATACTTATTTTTCAATTTCAATATACTGTTTTTGTTTTTATTAGTAAAAATTTTATTGCTATACTTTAAACAAGAACATTTATATTGAAGAATATGTTTCAAAATATTCTTAATGTTTGTCTTTATATCAATCTATATTCTATACTAATATTATAAAGAGGAAACTGTGTTTGTTCAAATATAGAAATCCTTGACAAATGAACAAACTACCATATAGATTTGAAAAATTCTTCTGATTCTGATAGTCTGATTTATGAGGCTATAGGCTGTGTAGCATTACACTACTGCTCTTAGTTATCTTAATAGTAAATAAAATTATTTGTCAACATCTGTACTAGCAATATTAAATAAAGTCAATACAACACATACAATAAAACGACACAAACAAATTGCCATTTTTTATGTTGTTAGTCAGGAAATCAATGGAATATCTTTTAACAGATTTAAGATAATGAGTTTCTAATAGGATCAGAAATATTATATCAAATTCCATATAATGAAAAGTAACCGGTCTTGAAAGGCTGGTTATTGTTTACAATTTAAATTACATGTTATAATATATCCTTTCACTTTATGATATCAAATTAAACGTTAATAACAAAAAATAACTATATTATATCCATTTCAATTGGTGAACAATTGGAATAATTACTGCATTGTTAGTCTCTCACATGAAGTGTCGGCAAAACAAACACATTTCAAAATAACTGTATAGTAATAACATTATAAATTCTGAATGATATATTTAAGCACCACATAAGTAACAACAGATTTGAGATTTAAGTGTTTCTGTGGAATTCAACTTTCTACAAAAGATATAATCCAGTTTAAGACAAATCATTGTTTAAAGACAATTTTTATTTGAATAGTGCTTTTTTAATTTTTAATATTAATATTTCTTATATTAGAAATTATTAAACAATAAAGATTCCACATTGATTATAAAATAATTACTGCATTACAATAAATATATAAAAGATATTAAGATATTATCCTTTTAGTCAAAAGGCGGGCATTATCATATATCCATAAATAATTTTGTAAAAGATAGATAAGATTAAACAGTTGAGTGCTGTAGAATATTCTGATCATAATATTGCATAAAGTTATATTTATTAGTGAGCTATATTATTGATAAATATTAGTTATAATATTCAGTCAACATCTATGGCTTGTTGAATACTAACATGTTTTAGATAGTGATGAACCTTTTTTTCATGTTTTTTATTTTACAAACATTTTTATTTTATTAAATTAATCAGAAAGTAATATTTCAGATACTAAAACTATATTACCTGTTCCAACTATTTAATAAATTAGGGTTTTTCCTTTTGTATCAGTTTATTATTGATTAGAGACGAATGTTCTAGAATAAAGGTTTGTCCAGACTAAGGTGTTGGAGATATGTCCAGTGCCATGTAACAAGTTTCTTTAGAAAATACTTTTTAGTTAATGTTGGCAAGCTATCCAATATAAAAAGTACCTTATATACCTATGAATAGTATTTAAAATCGGATTTTACATTTGTTTCTTGACTTGATGTATCAAAGTAAGCACTTTGATTAAATTTTTCATATACAATATGTATTCGTACTTTGTATGTTTGTATGTTGCGCAAAAGTTACCCACTGCTGACATTTTTGTATCACTACAGATCATACTGTTTTTAAGATTATTGCAAATAACCTGGTATTCTGAAATTAGTGGGTAGAAAAGTTATAATAGAGAACAAGAAGTTATTATTAATCACAATTGCGCATTAGTCATTAAAATTCTAATAACAATCAAAATCGTAAATATCATTTACTTAGTAATGTGCGATAATTTTTCAGGCGGTAAAGTTTATTGGTAGATAATCGCTCATCGCTATCAATCTGATCATATGTGTCATATTTCTGATATTGCGAGTTGTGTTATCACAAGGAACTCAGTGGCTACGTGTCCGTAAAGCTGTTAACACTCAACATGGCTGAGTATCGTGCAGGGAAAGCCGGGATCAACGCTGAGGCTCAGGCGAGGATTAACAGCAAATACAACAATGATATAGCGCAAGAAATGCTGGAATGGATACAGAAAATTACTGGAGAACCAGCAAACACTTCGGGGGATGTCGAGAATCTTTACGAGGTGCTCAAAGATGGCACCCTACTTTGTAATTTAGTAAACAAATTTCAAGAGGGATCCGTGAAGAAAATTAATAAATCAACAATGGCTTTTAAGTGCATGGAAAATATTAACGCTTTTCTAGAAGCTGTGAAGAAGCTCGGCGTGCCTTCGCAAGAAACTTTCCAGACTATAGATCTTTGGGAGAAACAAAATCTTTACTCTGTGGTTATATGCTTACAATCGTTGGGAAGAAAGGCCGGTAATTTTGGGCTTCCGTCGATCGGGCCCAAAGAAGCGGAAAGAAATATTAGAGAATTTACTGAAGAACAACTAAAGGCCGGCCAGAATGTCGTTTCCTTGCAATATGGCACCAACAAAGGTCAACAATCTGGCATTTCGTTTGGGACCAGGCGTCAGATGTGATACAGTATTTACATAATTGTAATATTTGAAATAAAATATATATACATATAATACATATTTATTCTATATATTTTTTAAATTAATGAAATAAATTTTATTTTAACGAGGTGTGGTAAGTAGGATTAAATTCTTACAAGAATGCGTTGCAGCGATAAGATAAGACATACTCGATGTTTTGTATTGCAATTAAATAAAAGAAATTAAACTAATAACGTCATTTATTTAATTAATCTCATCACCATTTTTTAGTTAATATATATAGATTTAAATATTTAAGTATTAATTCCTACAAGAACTTCAGTAACAAAAATTATAAAAGATTTTATAACTACTAACCTTTAATAGAATATTTGCAAAATAGTTCTATCGAAATCTGACATCGCCTTCCGCATATTGATTGATCTAACATGTAACCTCGGTTGTTAATTGTAACTGTCAGCTGGAACTTACCTGTGCTTTTACAGAAAAAAAACAATATGGCAAATACTCGAAGACTTTTACGTTTATAAATTCATCGACTCAACTTAACTCTCATTTTACTATGACAACGTTGCAATTTATTATTTCATAAAAGTACCGTTAATTCTAAATAATACTTATAGGAGGTATTGTTATGACAAGTAATTTATTACATGCATTTCAACTTAACACATTGATAAGCATTTCAATAAAACGAGGCTGAATACAAGTGCTTTCGATATGATAAATTAATCCATGACATAATTATGATACAATTACATAGGATTATTTTTGTATCTTTAGTATAGGTAGGTCCTTTGTTCGACTCACGGTGAGTGTTAACGCGATCCCGTGACGTCCCACTATGGCGATGAGGGCAACCGTTGGTTTTTTAGTGGGTAGCCTTAAAAATGGCAGCGTCCTCTATGTTGCCGGGTAGTCCCACATAACCCCCCGGCCGTCACCTTCTTGGCCGACGGGGTATCCGTAACGGATTTTTCCAACGAACAAAAAAAAAAAAAAAAAAAAAAGGTCCTTTGTTCGACGCTGGGTAGTATAATTGGTAGCAGCAGTATATATTGGATGTGCATATAATTAAAGTCATGACATGACTGCTACCCTATAGCCGGAAGGTGTGGTCACGCGCCGACAGTCAACGGAAACACGGATCTACGAACCCCAGCTTGTTTTGAATGTCTATTTTGAAATATATCTCTCACTCTGACAGTTATACTTTTTGTAATGAACAAATAAAATGTAAAAGCTTTGCTGTTCTATGTTTAGTGCGTTTACTATAATCGTTAGTAACACTTAATTAACATACGGGACATACAATATTTGAGAACGATTGTAAAGCAATAAATGATATCGTTATAGAGCTTTTTATAACCAATAATATAATAGACGAACTGTCCCTTTAACATAATTATCCAGTAATGCAATGAAAGCCATTTTGAATAGAAATTTCAAGCATCAATAGTCACTTCTTAAATGATTCGGCACATTTTATGATTTATGTTTTATCTGTAATGTTTTAGAAAGCCGCTTCCGAACATCTTCTATTCACAATTACGCAGTCAAATCTGATTAGAATATATATATATATATATATATTTTAAATTTATTTAAAAACATATTCGTCCAGTAAGATTGCAATATTGATAAAAAAATATGAAGATTGAATGAAATAAAATATTTTTTACATTTTTGTTTTTGGTTAATGCAATAAGTATATCTAATACCAAAATTATATTTCTAAGCATTCCCAGGTCACACGGTATCGATTGTGCTTGTAAGGCTTCGTCGCTACGCTACGGTGACCCCGCTTACATAGTTACCATTTAAACCTAAACATTAATATTACCATTAGATACAAGTTGAGAATGTTTTTACCTATGATAAATATGGAATTATATTCAAGTAACTTTAATAAATGTTTTTGATGTGTCATCATTCCTCTCTCTTTCGATCTGTAAGAGTCACTTGTATTTTGCGAATAGGGAAGTGTTGTATTTAGATAGAAAAGTGCGGGTTGATTTTGACCAATGAATGACAAGAATGTCATTTTGATAGTAAAATTTCGTTTTTTTAGTAAATGGTTGCATTAAATTCGTATATCTCAGTAGCCTCAGGTAAAGTTACACAAACGTACAGAAATTATTACTAACAAAATTACATCGTTAGTGAAATGCCCCACGTGAAACGCAGCTTCCATAACTGTACTCGTAATATGTGCCATATACTAGAATACTCTTAAATTTAGTGCGCTTTTATTACACATTTGTCATAACCTGGACTGATTTCATTACGTAACTAATTATTTCCCTTAGTCTTCCGACTTCTTTGTCGAAGCTGGCCGAAACCAAACTTTCAGGGGTATCACGTATTTTATGTCTCATGAGGGTATGAGATAAATATAATATAAAAATAGTCTTATTAATATAATATCTACCCATAATGCTAAGAGTAATTTGATCAAGTTTTTCGTTTAATATCGACGCTGTTCAGTATTTTATCTGCGGATGTGATTTAACTGGCAGTAAAAGCTGCCAGATAGAAAGCTATTAATTCGCATGCGATGCTTATAATATAATGAATGTATTGCAGTTGGGAAAGTTACACATCTGTAATATTGTAAGTTTGATATACGACGCATTTTATGTTTATAATACCTGCAACTGCGTGGTTCATGTTCGTCGTCACATTTCCGTATGCAAAGGGGAGTCAATTCATATGGCCCTGTAAGCCCCCGTGGATATCTATTTGTTAACTTGAGACACCGATATAGATTGCTCTAATTGGTCGACGTCAATTGAACACATGATCAGCCGAGTATAATTATCAGCTAATTAATGAATATTGTTCACGGTATTATTTAGAAAATTATACAATGAAGTCTACAATAAGGCTTACATTGCCTAAATATTGACAAATCTAACTTAAATAATATTATTATTATATAACAATTCGGCTACAGATACTCACGTATATACTATCAGAATCTATTCGACTAGTAAAAAAAAAAAACATCATTAGTCCCTATACATATTTCCTTATAACTCTCAAGTATCAAAAAATTTTTTTTCAAAATATTAAATAATTTAAATTTTTGAGACTTGAATTTTTAGAAGATCAATCAACTACTATAATATTACTAGATTTAGTAAGATTGTTTTTATATTACTTTAAAAGATATTTGTAGGACGCCTGAAGCAGCAAACAAAAAACGTAATTCAAAACCTATCTGTTTATTAAGTCATTATTTAGTAAGTAATTATTATTAAGACTTTGTTAGTAAATTATCACTAAATAATAAAAATTGTTATCTTATGACAAGGTTTTTAACTTTTTCAAATTCGGATAATAAAAATGGAAATCTTACGGAAATTTTACAACCTTTTAATAAAATTGGTGACAAGGTTTCTAAAACCTTGGTCTGTTTTTATAGCATTTTATACTTTAGAGAACAGTCATCACTCTTTGTTATTAAAAGTTCTCCTCTTCGTAATAATAATTAATACTTATTTAATATTATATTCTTGTATTGAACAATTATACGTTACGATAGCTATTGTGTTTTCTATTATTGTTCATATTTATTTATTTTTTTCTTGATTCTAAAAATAAGTAATTAGACCACAAATTAATATAGTGATAACTTTTCAATTTATAACTTATTTATCTTAATTTAAATATAATTAACGATATCATATAGATCGTTAGCAATGAAACAAATAACTATATTTGTAGTAACGAAATCAATTCACTAATATAACATTATACTGATACCGGTTGCATGCACCGTTGGTCGAAATGTCTCTGACCGAGTTTGCTGAACCTGTTTCCGTTGCTCTAAAGTAAACTAGCCTTGGCATTGACAAAAGAATGACTAATATTCCCAAAGATTTAGTTCACTTGCTCTTTTCCAGATATGCTTAAGAGTAGTAAATCAAAATTGTAAATCTCATTTGAATCATTTCATTGAGAGCTATGTCTAAAATGGTTTTAATAAAGTATATATTGCACGTTTTTCATGCCCCAGTATATATTTAAAGAACTTGAGGGTAGACTGAAGTAGTAGTTAGAACGGTGTCTAGAGACTGTCCGTGACTAATTTATGTCATATCAATAACGTCAGTAAAAACTGGAATCGTTAAGTCATTAATATATGCTTTTAATTTAATGCTCCACCTGATGCATTCCTTTTTTCTGTCTGTTTCTTTGATGTAAATACATCTTTATGACATTTTATTTATGAGTTTAAGTTATTGGACTTTTAGTGTTATAGACACAGAGGCAAAAACGCACACACACACATGCATTGGAGTAAGGGCAAATTGTACTAAATCTCAACACTGTTAATTTTAATTGGTAGGTAATATGTTATATGTTGGATATTATATTGCATTTAGATTGGATTTAGCCAATGGAAAATTTATATATATTATAACATACAAGAAAATTAAGAAAATATAAGAGTTGATTGCATTTATTGACTAGGTCAGGTATTGAGGTATTGTTACGGCTGCAAATGAAAGAGAAACCGCATAAGGTACTTTCTCGTTGTAATTAGTACAACATTTTTAAAGAAATTAAACCCATAACAGAGATTGTTTAACTGATAACAACCAGATAGTCTCAATCTATACTAATATTATAAAGCAAAATAGTTTGTTTGATGTATGAATGGATGGATGGATTTCAAAAATTATTTCTGATTGTGACAGGCAGGTTCCTAAAGAAAATTATATGCTATAAAATTATATGCAGCATCGCCGATACTGCTCTCAGTTATACTAATAGTAAGTCATATAGTTCGTCCAAGGGTGAAGCCCGGAGCAAGAAATAATACTTACTAATATAATGAAGAGGTCATTTCTAATTCTAGCAAACCGATGGTAAACGTTTTAGAACGTTTCCTGATTAACATAGGAAGTTTTAAATAAAATCATTTCGCAATCTTGACATCAACTAATTTATAAATAATGTGTCGAGAAATAGCTGTTTTAATTCGATATTAGAGCTTAATTAGTCAATCAATTAAGGTTTTATGAAGTAAAATACCATAGCTGACCCGTTAAAAGAAAATATTAAACTCCCCGGGACAAGAACTAGGAAAAAAAAATTTAAAACGATATTAATATTTACTAAATAGTAAATATGTTTTTTAGTTTTGTATATGTCTCCTACGATTTATATTATTTTAAAAATAAAAGATTTTCGCAGTGTATTCACTGTATATAACATTATTCATAAGAATTATACATTTACAGACAAGCAAGATCTTATTGTAGTCATCTTTTTTTAACAGTATTCTGGTGATTAATATAGATGTATCAATATGAGAGATTCACACCCACACTCACTTCTGTATACATATTCTCGACTACGAGTTACATCTTAATTTAAATTAAATAATTTAGCCAAATATTTAGAAAATTACTAAGTTAGCTAAATATTTTGAAAATTCAATTTGTACCGCATCACAAGTTCGTTATATAATACCGTGTACAAATTTTATGACGCTTCAAAACACTCATAATTATATCGAATTTTTTAAATAAAGATAAAATAAAAATTCATGAACATACGTGGCCAGGAGTGAGTAAACATGGCTGACTTGTTTATAGACAATTTCATTTTTATTTCCAGCTCTAATAGAAATAAGAAGTTTACTATTATCATATATCGTAATTACTATTGAAATTGGGCCGATTGGTTTCGAACATTCAGGGTTCTTATTCATGAGCTCTGAGCATGACGGAGTCGCGGCGTGAAGTTCACAAAAAATGCCTTAATAATTAGGTGAATAAAGCCGGATAATTATATTTAATAGTTAATCTGGTCACCTACGTTACATTTTTGTGTGCAACAAAACGCGAATATAAGTGTACTTACTCATTTAAGAATTTTCATTGTTCGTCTTGGAGCGATAAGATAATGGGAGACGTACTATTTGTTACACGTTTTTGTTATAGTTTTTTAAGAATTGCGTTTTTGCATTTGTTCCAATTATTATAATTGTTATTTTTAAAACATCTTTTGTTTAGAGTTTGAATGAATTTTCTCTTCTCCTCAACTATAGTTTCTTATTGTTGATGTAATTTGTTTTACAATAGGTTTTATTTATGGTTTGTTATTGCTCTGATACTATGGTTATTTTTTACGTTTATAATGTGAGAAAGTATACAATATTAAAAATTCTCTGTCTAAGCCAGTTAAGAATTATCTCTAACGCAGTGGCGTGTGAGCAAGATAACTACGAGTCATCGATTGTATTTTCTTGTTACCGAATTGGGTATTTGCAGTATATTTACGATACTGTCACAATACGTAAGATTTTATAGTGAACAAAGTATTTACTTCAAGCTTGTAATTGACCGAATGATTTATATTTTCTTAAAAATTAATAGTAATAAGTATAATTTAATATTAATATAATTTAAAACTTTAGGTAAATTCAAAATAATTTAAATATGTCAATTGAACAACACACCAGAATTATTTGTTAAGCTCGGTTTTTGAATGACAATTTAACATCATTAATTCAAATAGTCCTCAAATCGCATCCCGACCCCGGAGGTCGCTCGTAATTTAGATTTCTTCTGACTCATGAGAATCTGCTCCTCGCTACTTATAGTAATGAGACATGAAACACGTAATGAATTGTTGAATAGTCAACAGATATATCAAGACTAAATATACTTCAGTTTGAAATATATAGTTGGGTATTTAAAATTATTAAAAGTCAAAACTATTTTAAATCAATAGTTTTTTAGTCTCTCAACTTAGTTTGTAATTTATTTTTTTTTAATTTTTATATCCATTGTTTACTGTTTATTGTTTAACGGGTCCATAAACATCCATCAGTGTATAGTTACTATTATAAAAATCAGAAGAAAACTGTTATTGGCTTTATGTTTGTATATGTTGTAAACTTATCATATGATTGTTAATTTGCTGTTGTTTTCTCAATAAATAAATAAATAAAAAATAAAAAAAATAAAATAAAATACCTGTAGTAGTTCTAGAGTAATGCCTGTATGTATGTATGCCTATTGTAAGTAATAAATTATATATTAATTATATGTATATGTAGATATGTGTAGTATTTTTGTTTGTGATTGAATACACGTATTGCTCAGAAACATCTGTTTCTACATTATTAATTCCACTCAAGTTCTCATGAATCGTGAGTCATGTTTGTAAGTGCTGTCAAGTTTAAAAAATACAAATACATAATTATTAATAACAGGAGTTAACTCTTATATTACTAGGAACGCCACCAGACCCTCAATTTCGACTCGCTGCGATCGCGAAATCTCGGGTGCCTTTGCATGTTGAGCGAAGCGAGCCAAGCCGAAGGCTTCGTCTTGGTGTGGGATGTCGTAATTGTAGACCTTACACTTGTGATAACTTTTTTACATTGAAGTCTATTTGAGTGATGTTTTTTGGACATTATTACTCAACGACAATGATTTTTTTTGAATTTTTTTTACAAACCATCACACATATCAGCATGGTATGTGTGCAAAATTTGAAACCGAATTTTAAAGCCGTTTTAATGCCAACTCTGTAAAACCAATGCAAATTCTCTCCAGTAGAGCGCTCCGCTCGCTTCGCTCAATTATATACAACAAATCTAGTAAACTATAAAACTTATGTTTAAGAATACCTAAGTAATCAGTTCGCTACAATATAAGTGAATCGATATAATTAAATATATATTGTCATTGTTGAAGCAATTCTTGCGGTTTTCTTTAAACCCACGACGGTAATGTATCTCGTTAGTTACAAAGACAAGCCTTGACCTAAATGACTTGGCAGTGTACTTTTTGAAGAAAGTTCCTGGGGTACATTAGATCAAAGTTCATAGCTTGAGGTTATCAGGTCAGATTTAATGTTCTGTGCATACTAATTTTGATAGCATACAATTTTGGTCAGTAAAACCTTGAGGTAAAATCCATTATTCCTCAACGAGGCTTTCTAGGAGATGACTTTGACAGTCTATTGTTTTTAACACGCTCTAAAAATGTCATTGGAACTCGTGATTGATGATAGTTTTGTTTGAGTAAAATATTGTCCGTTTTTTTGTCCAACATTGACAAAATGCCTATCTAGTGTAATTTAATAGATGAACAATTTTATGTAAAATATTTTAAATGTTGACTTATGGATTTAGTGTTTATTATTTGATATAAAATTTTCTATTCTTACAATCAATATAAAGTTTTATAAAGGTCTATACTATTAGAATTCTAAACATTGCTTTATCGAAAACTACTTACGCACGTATAAAATTGAAAGTATTCCCAGCTGTATTAAACTGTCTGCGAGGGATTTAGTATTGATAATGAGAGAATATGAAAGTGCAATTTTCTATTGGCAGTATTTACATTATCGACTTTCATTAGTTATGAAAAGATCTCCCTAATTTTATTAGGTGTCACACGATCCCGTGACTTCCCATCACGGCGAAGAGGGCAACCGTTGGTTTTTTAGTGGGTAGCCTTAAAAATGGCAGCATCCTCTATGCTACCGGGTAGTCCCACATAACCCCCGGCCGTCACCCCCCTGGGCCGACGGGGTACCCGTAACGGGTTTTTCCAACGGAAAAAAAAAAGGTGTTATAAAATGACGTACCCTACCGCGTCTGTGTGCAGACAGACGCTCATACAGATGAATATTATTAACTCAAAAACTAGTGAAGGGACTTTTATACCTAAAGAAAATTGTATTTCTGAGGAAGGATTAGGAAGAATTTAGGTGCTTTATTTATTATAGTCTTATATAAAACGACTGAAATGTAACGATTGTTGTTGGAGGTGATCGCAAAACATTAATATATAATACAGTAATTCAGAACATTATAAATATAAATAAGCTACTTTTTAATATAAATTAAAATCATCAGATACCAGAATCTAGTGTTTATATAAGAGTATCAGTATAATTTATTTGTCAGTTTGCTTTCTATTTCGCTCAATCTTTTCCGTCTGATTCGTATAATTTGTATCCGTTTATTTCAACTAGGCCATTGTTTATTTATACTGTTTCTTTTCTAGAGATGATAGTTCTTTTGTTCCTGGTTTTAGTTAAGCTAACCCCTTCTATGGGTTTCCATCAGTTCATAGTATTTATATCATATTGTTACTCAATAATAGACATATAATTTTTTCAATAAAACTGTATAGATTTTCTGTAATTACCTATTCCATATTAAAAATTCTCTCTTATTTTGTAACTAATGCTCACAAGATTAATGAAATAATATAAAAGAAAGCTATGCAGTTCTTAGAAACTTTGCTTCCGCTTTTTCATAACAAACAATATCGGGAGATCTGAATCTTAGCCATATTCCGTCTAGTAGCATGCGTTATCTTCTAGTATTCAAATGTTGTAAGATTCGGTTCGCGCAATTAAAAATGTTTTTAATTATTATGGTAGATACGTGACTTTTCGTTGTGTTTTGTGTTTATGATATCGCTTTTTACAAACTTTCACATGAAAAATTACCGCATAATATAGCCGTTACACGTTTGAATCTTTACATTATACAATACATTTCCGTCCGCTTATTAGAATCTGGTTTCAGTATTAAAACCGGATGATATCGATAAAATAGTAGCCATGTAGAATAAATTAAAAGAGATATTAAATATAGGTGTATAGTTTAGATTTTTAAGAAAACCAATAAATTATGAACACCGATGAAGAAGTCGGAACAGCTACTTCGGAAGTTCGCGGATTTCAATCACATACAGAAACGCACTCATATTGTTTGAATAGAATAGTTTTCAAATTACATCATCTATATAATAATGATGAAAAGAAATATTATCTGGTTTTGATTACGCGCAGCTTATATCTGATTGTATGTACCTAGTAAGCCGTAAATTAATATGAGATTACTGTTGGCAGGAATATATTTAATATAGCAGTCGGCACCACTGGTTCTATTTTGTTAAAAAAATACTTTAATAAAAAAAAATTATTTTACGTGAAGTCTAAAAACTAAGTATAAACTGTTTAAACAAAAAGTAATTTGTTTATCAACAAAAATGTTTTATACAACATACTTTTACCTAAATATTTAATTGAAGCACTCACCGGAACGACAGCTGCTGTGATGTGGGATTCAACACATACATGTTTATTTTGACCGTATAACTATATAGGTATAGATATGTCATAAGAGAAAAAACATTACAACAATGAAGCACTATAAAAATAAAACAAAAATATAAAAAAAGTGGAGAAAAAAGAATCTCTTCCGTCTGATAACTTCTAGTTTAAACTTTTGATTATTATTAACAAGGAAGTAAAATAATGTAACTGCAATTATAACAAAGCTGTATATTACGTCATAACGAAAGTGAGTTATGCTCGGTCGTTTGCTCTCAAGTACGTTACGGTGTTATTGTCTTAATACTTTATTACGTTATGGATTTTTTTATGAAACAGCATGTTTTTGAGCCACTTTTTATTGTCTGTGCTAACTTTTACTCTTGTTTTGAATTCTTTACGATTGTGTAATAAGATACAATTAGTATTGAAGCGATTATTTCTCTGTCATCTGTCAGTATCATTATTTGAATATAGTCATGATTGAAGAATATAGTCATGATAAGAACTATGTAAGGTTCTCAGAAACCGACAGTCTGACTGCTTGTTTTTATATACTAAACCTATATGTGAATAGATCGGATATACAAAGTTTTAAATCTTGGACGTTTTTTAAAACAATCTTTTCGGTATGTATATTAATCAAATAAACCGAAGAGTTCATATTTTTTAATCGTTGAAACTACCGCATGTATTTGAAAATTGTTTCTGATTACGATAGGCATGTTCATGAGGCTATCTAACTACAGGCTATCTAGCAATACGTTACTAACTTTAGTTATCATAATAGTAAATAAAATCTATCGTCCATGGATGGAACCGCGAGTAAAAGCTGGTTTTCAATAAATAGATAAGTAGAGTCTCACATCAAAAACGATTTGTTTCAGGAATGACAATGGACAAGCAGCTAATATGGGTACGGGATCCGAACGAGGGTTTCATACTGGCTCGCCTGCACGAGCTGATGGGAGAAGAGGCAGATATCGTCCCTCTAGACAATAAGCACCAGAGGCGAGTTGTTAACTTTGACGATATCCTCCCCGCTGGAGACCCTACGAAGGATTTTGAGGATAATTGTAAGTATAATTACATTTTATAATATAGATAATATAGTCGACTGGATAGCAAGAGGCAGCTGTTTTTCAAAGTTTTTTTAATTCAAATAAATTAAATACCTTAATATTTTATGTATAAAAAGGTCTTCTAACTAGATAGTGCTAATTGTGACTGAAAATGTCATAAATTCGAGTCATATCCATACAAAGTATAAGTTTTAAGATTGTTGCTGCACATCTATGTATCTACGACCTGTCTATGTAAATTAAAATGTAATACTCTTCACCTTCGTCACGGTCATATCACAGTAGAAACCGAGGATGTCCTTAGAGATCTGAAAAGACCTTGACTAACTGCATCACTCTTGTCTCGCCCTTGGGACCAACTGGATTATGATTCTAGTGCAATTCATCCACCTATTAAGTCCTTAATTGTGGACCCAGTTCTGAAACAACAATAACACTATAATATATAAATATCCGTTTTTACTCACCGAAATACTCTCGCAATTTGCCAAACTGGTTTCGAACCCATTCGGACTCATTATTCATAAGCTCAGATGGCGGAATCGCGGCGTGAACTGATGTTCACGCCATAGATTCGAGATTGATCGGGCAAATACTGATAGCATTTCCGTAAGGAGAACCGGATAATTATATATACCAGTGATCATGAATCATGAAAGTTTAAATCTAAAATATTGCACTATAATTAGAAATGTGTTTCTTTTAAATCATATAGATTTAAAAAAAAATACTAAATTCTGTCAAGGAAATGGTTGTTAAAAGATATATTCATATTTCCTCCCAGTATTATATTCTAAGATAGCATAAAAAGACAATGCATAATAATAAAGTATGAAATCATTACAGGCGAGCTAATGTTCTTGAACGAGGCTACTTTACTGAACAACATACTTATACGCTACAAAAAGAAACATATTTACGTAAGTATTCATATCTTATGAATCATTGATTATCATATGTATAATGAAGATATATTTAACAAACTTATCATTGTACTTGGTATTGAGTTTTTAATAATTTTAAGATCCTTAGTTGTTGATAATTTAATTTGTAATTTATAATGTAAATGTAAAATCTATATTAATATTTAAAAACGGAAAAGTTTCTTTGTTTGAACGCGCTAATCATTGAAACTACCGGATGGATTTGCAAAATTGTTTCTGATAATCAGGTTTACGAGCAAGGCTATAGGTTAACTAGCACTACACTATTGCTCTTAGTTATATCAATAGTAAATAAAATTGTTCGTCTATAACAGCTTGTATTGTATAATGTTGAACATTTAAATTAATCACACCATTCTTCAACTACTAAGTAAAATCACGTGTCAACATACTTTAATGCCTATATTGTGTTTTAATATAAAAAAAAGATAAATCAAAATATATAATAAGTATTATAAAAAGAACAATCAATTTTATCCTCACCTTGAGAAAGACGCACGCTAGGCTATTGATTATTTCACAGAATTATCTATCATTAACAAACCAACCAATGAATTAGTACAACATTCTTAGTGTCTTGCCAGTTATTCTACACGGACTAGCCTTTGGAACCATGCAACCAGATTTTAGATTATGACATTTAATATGCGCAATATCGTTTTGTAATTCATGATGCTTAATTTAATTTTAAGTTACATCTACTCATATTATACAGCAGAAACGTTTCTTTGTTTAAACTTGTTAATTTTCAAAACTAGCAGATAGCAGCATGGATTTGAATAATTCTTTCTGATTATGGTAGACAAGTTCCTGAGGAGACTTTACGCTATTTAGACTTTACGCTACTATTTTTAATTATCTTAGAAGTAAATAAAATGGTTTGTAAATAAAACCCCGAGTAACAATTAGTCTTACATTAGAGTTATTTTATTAGTAAATGAATTAATAATTACTTTTGCAGACATACGTAGCAAATATTTTGCTAGCAGTTAATCCATATGAAGACATTCCAGAAATGTACTCATTGCCCACTATCAAAAAGTATCATGGCAGATCTCTGGGCGAGCTGCCGCCCCATGTGTTTGCTATAGGTAATATTTATAAATCAATACAGAAAAGATCTTTTTGATCCTATTACATCATGTCTTGTGTGAAGACAATCCTAACAATCGTACAGTTTAAATAGATAATTAAAGAGATTGATTCTCGTGGAAATGTTAGAAAATACTTGCTAACTAGATATTATTACTTTTACACTTTTACTAAAGACTGGAAACAAATTTGCCGGCGCAAATCTCTAAAAGTACTAATTTCAATTACAAATAAATAATTTTTTCATTTGAAATTCGCCCTAAAAAATTGGAAAATTGACATTCCTCTCCATTTGAACAACGGTCGACGACTACAAAATGATGAGTAGCGGACTATAGTAAGCTAATATATTTCACCATTCCAGCCGATAAAGCGTTCAGAGACATGAAATCATTGAAGCAGTCCCAGTCTGTGATAGTGTCCGGTGAGTCAGGCGCCGGAAAGACAGAATCTACAAAATATATACTAAAATATCTGTGTGATTTGTACGCCACGGGCGCTGGACCGGTTGAGCAGAAGATATTGGATGGTAAGTTAAATGTACTATTTTGAATAAGCTAACAAACCATCTAAAACATACGAGACTGGACTCGATTTTTTTTATAGATATTAAAATATATATTATTTTAATCACTTATTTTAGCCAATCCGATCCTCGAGGCGTTCGGAAATGCAAAAACAACACGCAATAATAACAGTTCACGTTTCGGTAAATTCATGGAAGTGCATTTCTCCAGTAAATATCAAGTCGTAGGTGGTCATATTTCTCATTATTTACTTGAAAAATCACGAATTTGCACTCAAAGCGCTGAAGAGAGGAACTATCATATTTTCTACCTTCTGTGTGCTGGAGCTCCTCAAGAATTACGAACGGCCTTAAAAATAACTAAACCAGATGATTATTTGGTAGGTGAATATGTATACACGCACTCATACAATATAATTCTTCATAATAAAGTGAAGTAAAAGTGGCTAAATTCTATTTACACTTTTTAATATGGAAGATCTATCACAATAGGGTAATTCACCTGATAATATTGTCATATATTTTGTTTAAAATTTAAAACTATTATAATTTAGAGCTATAACCAATAGCATAAAATTTTCTCATGTATATATATCGGAAGTAAAAGTGGTCCCTATTTTGTACCTTGTAAAAGCTTTTCAAAATATTTTTTGATAAAATGAAACAAAAGATTTACAAATTCATTCATATATTTTTACAGTACCTAAAGAACGGTTGCACACAATATTTTACATCGGTGCAATCTGAAAAGAAAATACATGCGAATCAAAAGAGCGAGGAGCAACAGGCGAAAGGCGGACTCCGGGACCCCATACTGGACGACGTCGAAGATTTTCAACGATTGTATCGGGTATCCGAAAAACGTCGTTTCAATTCGCACAAAATATTAATATCGCATACACACCTCCTGTCGCACGCCGCTCGAACGACCTCAGGTTAGAAAGCGATCAAATAGCGAGTAAATAATAAGTATATTTTCAGGCGCTATCCCACATAGGTCTGTCGGAGTCGGAGAAGCTGTCGGTGTTCTCCATCGTGAGCGCGGTGCTGCATCTCGGCAACGTGGAGTTCGAGGAGGAGGGGGGGGCGCGGGGCGGCTGCCGCGTGGCGCCGGGCGGGGAGGCCGCGCTGGCCGCCGCCGCCGCCGCGCTCGGCGTCGACGCGCCCGAGCTGCGCATGGCGCTGGTGTCGCGCCTCATGCAGAGCTCGCGAGGCGGCAGCAAGGGCACCGCCATCATGTGAGTACCTCGAGGGCGGGGAGGCCGCGCTGGCCGCCGCCGCCGCCGCGCTCGGCGTCGACGCGCCCGAGCTGCGCATGGCGCTGGTGTCGCGCCTCATGCAGAGCTCGCGAGGCGGCAGCAAGGGCACCGCCATCATGTGAGTACCTCGAGGGCGGGGAGGCCGCGCTGGCCGCCGCCGCCGCCGCGCTCGGCGTCGACGCGCCCGAGCTGCGCATGGCGCTGGTGTCGCGCCTCATGCAGAGCTCGCGAGGCGGCAGCAAGGGCACCGCCATCATGTGAGTACCTCGAGGGCGGGGAGGCCGCGCTGGCCGCCGCCGCCGCCGCGCTCGGCGTCGACGCGCCCGAGCTGCGCATGGCGCTGGTGTCGCGCCTCATGCAGAGCTCGCGAGGCGGCAGCAAGGGCACCGCCATCATGTGAGTACCTCGAGGGCGGGGAGGCCGCGCTGGCCGCCGCCGCCGCCGCGCTCGGCGTCGACGCGCCCGAGCTGCGCATGGCGCTGGTGTCGCGCCTCATGCAGAGCTCGCGAGGCGGCAGCAAGGGCACCGCCATCATGTGAGTACCTCGAGGGCGGGGAGGCCGCGCTGGCCGCCGCCGCCGCCGCGCTCGGCGTCGACGCGCCCGAGCTGCGCATGGCGCTGGTGTCGCGCCTCATGCAGAGCTCGCGAGGCGGCAGCAAGGGCACCGCCATCATGTGAGTACCTCGAGGGCGGGGAGGCCGCGCTGGCCGCCGCCGCCGCCGCGCTCGGCGTCGACGCGCCCGAGCTGCGCATGGCGCTGGTGTCGCGCCTCATGCAGAGCTCGCGAGGCGGCAGCAAGGGCACCGCCATCATGTGAGTACCTCGAGGGCGGGGAGGCCGCGCTGGCCGCCGCCGCCGCCGCGCTCGGCGTCGACGCGCCCGAGCTGCGCATGGCGCTGGTGTCGCGCCTCATGCAGAGCTCGCGAGGCGGCAGCAAGGGCACCGCCATCATGTGAGTACCTCGAGGGCGGGGAGGCCGCGCTGGCCGCCGCCGCCGCCGCGCTCGGCGTCGACGCGCCCGAGCTGCGCATGGCGCTGGTGTCGCGCCTCATGCAGAGCTCGCGAGGCGGCAGCAAGGGCACCGCCATCATGTGAGTACCTCGAGGGCGGGGAGGCCGCGCTGGCCGCCGCCGCCGCCGCGCTCGGCGTCGACGCGCCCGAGCTGCGCATGGCGCTGGTGTCGCGCCTCATGCAGAGCTCGCGAGGCGGCAGCAAGGGCACCGCCATCATGTGAGTACCTCGAGGGCGGGGAGGCCGCGCTGGCCGCCGCCGCCGCCGCGCTCGGCGTCGACGCGCCCGAGCTGCGCATGGCGCTGGTGTCGCGCCTCATGCAGAGCTCGCGAGGCGGCAGCAAGGGCACCGCCATCATGTGAGTACCTCGAGGGCGGGGAGGCCGCGCTGGCCGCCGCCGCCGCCGCGCTCGGCGTCGACGCGCCCGAGCTGCGCATGGCGCTGGTGTCGCGCCTCATGCAGAGCTCGCGAGGCGGCAGCAAGGGCACCGCCATCATGTGAGTACCTCGAGGGCGGGGAGGCCGCGCTGGCCGCCGCCGCCGCCGCGCTCGGCGTCGACGCGCCCGAGCTGCGCATGGCGCTGGTGTCGCGCCTCATGCAGAGCTCGCGAGGCGGCAGCAAGGGCACCGCCATCATGTGAGTACCTCGAGGGCGGGGAGGCCGCGCTGGCCGCCGCCGCCGCCGCGCTCGGCGTCGACGCGCCCGAGCTGCGCATGGCGCTGGTGTCGCGCCTCATGCAGAGCTCGCGAGGCGGCAGCAAGGGCACCGCCATCATGTGAGTACCTCGAGGGCGGGGAGGCCGCGCTGGCCGCCGCCGCCGCCGCGCTCGGCGTCGACGCGCCCGAGCTGCGCATGGCGCTGGTGTCGCGCCTCATGCAGAGCTCGCGAGGCGGCAGCAAGGGCACCGCCATCATGTGAGTACCTCGAGGGCGGGGAGGCCGCGCTGGCCGCCGCCGCCGCCGCGCTCGGCGTCGACGCGCCCGAGCTGCGCATGGCGCTGGTGTCGCGCCTCATGCAGAGCTCGCGAGGCGGCAGCAAGGGCACCGCCATCATGTGAGTACCTCGAGGGCGGGGAGGCCGCGCTGGCCGCCGCCGCCGCCGCGCTCGGCGTCGACGCGCCCGAGCTGCGCATGGCGCTGGTGTCGCGCCTCATGCAGAGCTCGCGAGGCGGCAGCAAGGGCACCGCCATCATGTGAGTACCTCGAGGGCGGGGAGGCCGCGCTGGCCGCCGCCGCCGCCGCGCTCGGCGTCGACGCGCCCGAGCTGCGCATGGCGCTGGTGTCGCGCCTCATGCAGAGCTCGCGAGGCGGCAGCAAGGGCACCGCCATCATGTGAGTACCTCGAGGGCGGGGAGGCCGCGCTGGCCGCCGCCGCCGCCGCGCTCGGCGTCGACGCGCCCGAGCTGCGCATGGCGCTGGTGTCGCGCCTCATGCAGAGCTCGCGAGGCGGCAGCAAGGGCACCGCCATCATGTGAGTACCTCGAGGGCGGGGAGGCCGCGCTGGCCGCCGCCGCCGCCGCGCTCGGCGTCGACGCGCCCGAGCTGCGCATGGCGCTGGTGTCGCGCCTCATGCAGAGCTCGCGAGGCGGCAGCAAGGGCACCGCCATCATGTGAGTACCTCGAGGGCGGGGAGGCCGCGCTGGCCGCCGCCGCCGCCGCGCTCGGCGTCGACGCGCCCGAGCTGCGCATGGCGCTGGTGTCGCGCCTCATGCAGAGCTCGCGAGGCGGCAGCAAGGGCACCGCCATCATGTGAGTACCTCGCCCAGTCGGTTGTACCCTCCACGCTTCAGTACGGCGACCAATACAATCAAGTAAGCACTTACACATCCACTGTTTTTGTTCCTGAAAGATCCTGCTTCTAATCTGACGACATTCGTGGCGATATATTCAAACTGAACGCATATGACCATATTGAGACATGCAAACAAAATCAGATAAATTTTTAATTAAGAAAACATCCGATCTTTAGCTTACTATCAATGTGACTTAAGTGGCGTCAATGTCCTTTTAATAGAGCAGTAAAAACAAATCTCTCGAATAGTGAAACAAAATATTATTATCTTGCAAAATAAAATTACCCTTAGAAAGCCCCAAAATTAGATCCCTGTTAAGTTATCTATTTTTAAGACTCTTTTATCCATTTTATAATCGTCATTTTATTCCCCCCAGGGTGCCTCTGAAGACGTACGAGGCGTGCAGTGCTCGCGACGCGCTCGCCAAGGCGGTGTACAGCCGTCTGTTCGACTGCATCGTGCGTCGCATCAACGACAGCATCCCCTCCAGCGCCTCCGCCTTCTACATCGGCGTCCTCGACATCGCGGGCTTCGGTTAGTTCGTGACCTTCTGATGATCTCTTTTACTTTGAAAGATGTTCCTTAACAGAAACTAACAGAGCTCCACCGAGAATTTAATGAAATATATATATCATAAATAATATAATTTTCAGAATACTTCCAAATGAACAGTTTTGAACAATTCTGCATCAACTACTGCAACGAGAAGTTGCAACAGTTCTTTAATGAGCGCATTCTAAAGAGCGAGCAAGAACTCTATAGGAGAGAAGGTTTGAATGTTCCCGAAATAAGATTCGTCGACAACCAAGATTGTATCGGTGAGATGTTCTTTTATTCTTTAAATAATATTGTTTTTTTTTTTAATTGTGTCGATTGTTAGTTGATTTAATGTCAATTTATTTTACACTTTTGTTATGCTGTTTACAGATTTAATCGAAAGCAAGAACCACGGTATCTTCCACTACTTGGATGAAGAGTCTAAGCTGCCGAAGCCAGACTTCGGTCATTTTACAAACTCCATACACAAAGACCTCGGCAATAATCCTAAGTAATATTCTAAACCCTACTTTTATAATTATTGCAATATAGTTGTATTATAGGCAAAACAGCAACTTCACCCTTAGACATGTCGCTATAAGGTTGCAATCCGCAGATCCCGCCTGAGCGCGCCGCGGGCGTCTCGTCTGAAGGCTCACCGCGCTCTGCGGGAGCACGAGGGCTTCTTACTTAGACACTTCGCAGGAGCCGTGTGTTATAATACGGTATGTTGAAGTGCGCCTGTATTTTAAAATTTCTGATCTTATATATTTGCTTTGGATTTACATTTTTTTAAAACATTTATAGACCCAAGCCACGTGTGTCTTTCTGTATGAACGTCATAAGCTGGAAAAGTAACTATAGTTTGTGCGCTGTATCATCGTGCGGGTCACATCTATCAGTTCCAGATGACTAGGGATGGACGTTATGCGTTGCATTTTTCGCTTACTACTCGCAACATAAATATAGTTCTCCTTAATATTGTTATTAAAATTAAGTGTTATTCAGTTATGCATTGTAACTCCGTGTAAAAACTTGTCTTTACTTATATAAAATAATCAAAATAAGGCTAATGAGCTTTTTTCGTGATAAATTTTTATTCCATAGCGCATCAGCTTAGCTGCCATTTTGTTTACCCATGCGAGCTGTCAATACGACTGCTACCGCTGATTCTGATATAAGTTTAAGATGAATTACATTTATTTTTTCTTCGCAACGTAATGCAATTATTCTCTATATGTGTTCTGTTGTTTCATTATTATAATTACAGACTCATTAACAATAAAAAAATTACTATATACGAATAATATACGTTTTTTATTATAAAAAAAATATCGATATCCAACTTAGCAGAACATTCCATCACTAAATAAGTCTAGGATGTTACGTTATACGCATAACACTTTGGTTAATCGTTCTTTTCATTACATTTTATATGTAGACTATAACAGTCTGGTTGGGTATAATTTAATTTACTAGAGTTATTAATAATTTATTATATTATGAATGTGGTACAGCTAAAATACTAATTCATCATAATTTGGAAATCGAAACTTCAAAAGTTAAACGAAATGTTTCCGAACGTATCACCCGTGCGGTACTACAGTGCATAAATATATATAGTTAATGAAATCGGGTTTCTCTGGTATCTCTCGCTATTTTTATATATAATATTTGAAGAAGGATCGGACCGTTATAAAACAAATCTTATCATAAAATATTATTTCCAGAGTCAATTCATAGAAAAGAACAACGACGCTCTCCACGCGTCTCTCGAGTTCCTGGTACAGGAATCGAACGACCCATTCGTGCAGCGGCTGTTCGAGACATCGGATAACAATAATGCCAAAGGGAAACTCAACTTTATATCCGTGGGAGCCAAGTTCCAATCTCAACTGTCGCAGCTAATGGAGAAGCTAAAGGAAAACGTACGTATAGTATACATCGAACTTCCGAGACGGGCTAAAAGGCGTTTCGACGAACGCCACCGAACGGAAACCTCGACTCGTTCGGGAGACCCGACACCCTCGCCCTATAAAATATCCCCAGGGCATGAACTTCGTCCGCTGCATCAAGCCCAACTCGCGCATGGTGGGCGGCTCGTCGGCGGGCGGGCTGGTGCTGACGCAGCTGCAGTGCAGCGGCACCGCGGCCGTGCTGTCGCTCATGGAGCACGGCTTCCCCTCGCGCGCGCCCTTCGGCGACCTGCACCGCCTCTACAGGGACTTCCTGCCGCCGCAGCTGGCCGCGCTGGCGCCCAAGATATTCTGCCAGGTACCGACCGAGCATCGCGTGACACCGAATGCCATACCTCTTCAAATCATTTATTTAGTACATTATCCGGTTCTTCCACCTCCTGTGCCAATTCAAAAAGTGGCTTTTTGTATCGATCTTCTGCTACGGTGGCATTTATAAATTGTAACCTTTATTTTTTCGATTATTCGGCTCATTACTTTCATATTACGTCAACAACGTTTCTTTTAATCGTTACTTAACTCAGTTTGAAAACATTTTTTTTTTATTTTCACTGCCTCAAAAGAAATTAATAAAATAACATTTCTACATCACAGGCCATGATCCACAGCTTCGGTTTGTCGGACAAAGACTACAAATTCGGTATTACACGAGTATTCTTCAGACCGGGGAAATACTCCGAATTCGACACGATTATGAAGTCCGACCCCGAAAACCTAAAGGCTATAGTCGATTCGGTTCTCGCTTGGCTTGTTAAATCGAGATGGAGAAGATCCATATTTTCTGTACTGTCGATTATTAAACGTAAGTATATAAGTGTTTTTTTTATACAATCTAAGTTAACAACCGACCGTATTGTACCTGATAGAAAGTGGAAATGTAGTCGTAGGTGCTAAGGCTCATTATCTTAGTAAAATCCTATTCACTTTCGCCTTTAAAACATCCACATTATACACGGACGGAAACACCGACGCAAGCGACCTGTTCCAGTCCTTCGCTGTATGAATTAAAAATACGAAAAAAGGGATTTGCGTTTCGTAAGAATTTATTTCCATCGTGTGTCGAAACATCTGATTATAATAGGGGGATGGAGGCAGAAACTTCGTGTAATTCCTGCACACTCCTCGACCTGTTGAGACCCATCTTCCATAAACGGTTTCATCGTACACTTGCCGGAACGACTAAATCGTTTTGCAGTTAAATTTTGTCGAGATTGTAAGCTTGTTAGGCTTTATAAGCTTCCCGGCGTACCAATGCTATAGCGTACCGCCTAGGGATCACTTGTGGGGTAATTAAAATCATGAGGCCTTAAAGAATGGTTTCGCGTCCGGATGGGAAAAATATAGACGGTTAATAAGTAACTATTGTACTACGTCGCTGATCGACTTAAATATTTGGCGAGTAGTCATTTATAAAATGATTTTCTGAAATATTAAGGCAAAAATTTCTATACTTCCAGTAAATTCTGATTAAAATAAATATAATCGGTCTCATTCTCTGACAGTAAAGAACAAGATCCTGCATCGCCGCCAGTGCCTGCTGGTGATACAGAAGACGGTCCGCGGCTACCTCACCCGCCGACGACACATGCCTCGATACCGAGGTATCGCCAAAATTAAACTTTTGGAGAAAAACTTGATCGAGATGGACGCTGTGACGTCTCAGCTAAAGAAGGAGAAGGATAGCGCTAAGAAGAATATTGAAAACTTAAAAAATGACATTAAAAACGCTTGCAATACTATCAAGGTTTGTTATAAAAGAAAAATGTTTATGTCATTTCATTTTAGTCTATTGTAAAATATTAATGTCATATATCAAAATTGTTACAATATATTTGATTTCATAATATTTCAGAGCAATGAAAAAATAGGTCGCAACGAAATCGATCAGCTGTACACAAAACTCACTAAAGATGTCGAACTGCAGATGGCGGCCTTGCAAAAGGCAATGATAGATCAGAAAAATAGGTATAATATATACGGATTTTTAATTATTATACATGTCTGAATAAGGCCCCGACAGTAGAAGTAAAATAAAGGGTTTGTATATAAAACGGTGACAGTATATTGATTTATATATTTATATATGTATTTCTACCCGTCTCATACAAAAATAATGTCGTTTGTACAGTCTCTAGGTCTCAGTAAAATACATTATTTGTAGCTATTATTTATAATTATCCAGCTGTGCTCACGAAAATACGATCGGAATTTGCTCGACTAGTTACGAACTCCGTGAATTAGTTCACGCTGCGATTCCGACATGCTCAAAGTCCATGAAGAAGGACTCCGCATGGGTTTGAAACTAGTCGGGAAAAGCTCGATATTAATTACGTGAGTACAGCCTGATAATATAATAGCCGGATATATAATAGTAATCATGTATTACGAAAGTTTACATACAAAAAAAAAATATTAGCTTCCTATAGATGGCATATTAAACTCTATTTTAAACTGAAATACATAGTTACAAAATCTACAAATATATATAGTTACACATTTAGATTACTTTGGTATTAATTTGAACTAATGTTTATATAAGTATGATAAAATAGTCTAATTTTCCATAGAAAAGCTATAATTGGTATAAATCTTTTTATCGTCACTACACTTAAGTCAATTTTATTGACGTTCAATTTTATCTTTTCCTATATACTTAAATTATCGATTACCACAAAGCCATATTAAGTACTCCAACCACTTTAAAAAGCAACGTCATAATGAACATAAATCATACGTGCACAAGCAGTTTGCAAAAAATAATAATAAATAAATCAAGGTTATTAAATTATCTGAGTGTATAAACAAAATAAAATATTAGGTGTTGCTTCTTAAACTATCACTAGTAGATCATTTTATTATTAATAATATATTATTAACATACAGAGAGGAGCAGGAGAGACTTCGCAAGCTTGAGGCGGAAATGCGCGCCGCCGAAGAAGCAAAACGCAAAGAACAAGAGAGGATAAGACAAGAGGAAGAGAACAGACGACTGTATGTTAGACATGTGATATTTAAATATAGTAGGAAAATTAAATATTCAACTGTGCGATAGGTTCATTTATTAGGCATTACTACTTGACTATGAGTGGGTACAAGTATTTAATAATATCACATGACTATTTGTAACCGTAAAGAATATATAATAAGAAAAGGTTAACAAGGGACGCCACTTGGACGACCTAATATACCTAAGGTATATAATTACAGAAAAAAAAAATCAACGACGAACTTACATATTCCCAATATTTTGTTCTTTATATACGCATCTTTCGTCTCTTTCTTTACTTGTAATAATATTTGATGTTTGACATTTATTTTCATGTGATATAAAATATAGCAAAAGAATTTTGTATGGTTTATTTAGTACTATGTGTAATGTATTATGGCACAGTCGACAACACACAAACAGTAACAATACAGTTATAGACATATATTAATAAATAGATTAATTCATAGATTAATATCATAGATAGTACGTGACTAGCAACCGGCGTGTCATAAATTGAAATATGAATTGTCCACTTAGTTAGTAATGTTAGCCCTTTACGGCGTGTGACTGTTCACAGCAAGGCGGAGATGGAGGCGCGTCGCAAGGCGGAGGAGGCGGAGCGAGCGAGGAGCGAGGAGTTGGAGCGCGCGGAGAGAGAGCGACTGCGGAGAGACATGGAGGCCGCCGCACGTGACGAGCGAGACGACAGGGAGCGGTGAGGGAGCTACGGGTTTTATTATCGTGTCATAGTACACGCGCTCCCTGCACTTTTATTCCGGGCTCAGTCCACAGTTATATGTATTAATGTTTGTAACTGCCTCTGCCAGGTTGGAGCAGGAGCGTCGCGACCACGAGATGGCAGTACGTCTCGCGAACGAGACGAACGGCCACGTGGAGGGGTCGCCGCCGCAGCTGAGGAGGTACGCCCTATAGATCTACCGTGTATTATAGTACATTTGTAGAGATCGCTTTAAGTTTATAATATTGCGTTATCGTCGATAATTATTGAAGTACTCGGAACACTGATAGTACTTGTCATATTTGATTGAAATATATTGTTCATTGTGGAGGTAATTAGTTATAAGTCAGGCTCGATCTCTGAAAATACTTATATCGTTGCAATTAAGAATAAAATAATAAATAAATAAATAAAACCTTAATATCTAAGAGCGTATCTTCTGTACAAAGCTTGTACACACTACAGTAATATTGTCTGCACAGTTTCCCAACACTGGACTCGATGAATGGAGAGAATAAATTGAACAGGTACCAGAGACTAGAGATTACCTATTGCAATGCCTTCTGTCCTCTTTCAATATATATATTTACTTATTATTATCGGCTTTATTTATAAAAATAACTTGTAATATGTTAAATTATACTATTATATATATTTAAATATATACAATCTTTATTGACTTTTAGTCTTTTTAATATATTTTGTATATGTTTCTTATATAAATAAAAAGAGTGCTTCAATTTCGACTAAAAAACTGCAAAAGTGAAGCTTTTCCTGATTAAAGTTAACAATGCATGCTATTGAAAGAGGACTTCTTAACATGACTAACTCCTTACTACGGCTATGGCTTCTTTTTCTTTTTGCACGATTTTTTGTTAATAACGCAATTTCATTAAAAGCAGATATTGTTTAGATTAAAACCATATTAGATAAGTTTATATGAAAATATTTTTTTGTCATGTATATATATTATATACATGATATCAGTACAAAAAAAATATTTTTTATACATGACATCAGTAGAAAAAAAATAGTGTATATATATTTATGACATGACTTGTAAATTATACGTGTACATATATTTCACAGAAAATACACAATTATAATTTTTTTTTTAACATAACAAACAATTGAAATGTTTAAATGAGATTTCGTTAGAAGTTTGTAGTTACGTAGCATCTAATAAATAGAATTGTCATTAATTTAGTACGTACATAACCTTGTGAAAGTGTTTGTTGGAACGACCAACCCATACTGTGTAAAAACCAAATAAATATATTTATGAATATACCTTATCTATGAAAGTATTATACGTATTGGTTTTTGCACCTTATGGTTATTAAATAATAGTAAGATTTTTAGTAATGTGTATTAATAGATCAGAACGCGTCCGCATGCAACAAGCCATGCAAGGAAAACAGAAGCACGATCTGTCAAAGTGGAAGTATTCAGAGCTACGAGACACTATCAACACCTCGTGTGATATTGAACTGCTTGAGGTTTGTATTTTTTATCATGGAATAAGAGGATTCGAATCTGCGACCATTTTACGTGAATAACATTGGACATAATTTAAAACTTGTTTAAAAACTAGTTAAAAAACAATTTTTGGATTAAATTAAACTACGGAATGATTATTTAGTGACTCATCGAAACGATACATAATATATATCATAAACGCATACAGGCGTGTCGCCACGAGTTCCACCGCCGTCTGAAGGTGTACCACGCGTGGAAGGCGAAGAACGCACGCAAGAGCACCCTGGAGCAGGAGCGAGCCCCGCAGTCCATCATGGACGCCGGTGAGGATATATAGGGAGATGTTTTTTAACCGAGACAGCATAGGCGAGTTAAAATTCATAGATGATTCCGAAAAACTGTCTCAAAAAGGAGTTATCCTTTTTAATGTTTTTTAACCTTTTGTAATGTTTTTTGTTTTTCATTTTTCTTCGAAAATATGAAATAATGCAACACAACTGTACGTTTTATAAAATCGTCTCGCAATCTTCTGTATTATAACAATAACGGGCCTCTCGTGTACCGGTGTCCCCAGCCAAGGCGCCCCGCGTGTCGACGGGCCCCATCCTGGGCGCGCGCCACCGCTACTTCCGCATCCCGTTCGCTCGTCCGGGCGCGGACGAGGCTCGCGGCTGGTGGTACGCGCACTTCGACGGCCAGTACGTGGCGCGCCAGATGGAGCTGCATCCCGACAAGACGCCCGTGCTGCTGCAGGCCGGTGCGCGCTCTCACTACACCAGCTGCCTCCCCGTGCTATGCTACGATTATTTTATATACTTCGATACGATCCCCCAGGCGTGGACGACATGCAGATGTGCGAGCTCAGCCTGGACGAAACCGGTCTCACCCGCAAGCGAGGCGCGGAGATCCTGGAGCACGAGTTCGAACGCGAGTGGTCCGAGCACCGCGGGCCGCCCTACCGACCCGCTCGCTAGTACGTACTTCGTGGTGGCACCTGCGGGGCGTTATTTTTGCTATAAGTAAAAATCAGACATTATAACGTTGCCAATACCGATTCATATCACCTACACATTACACATCACATCACATTATTTTCACATTGTCACATTATTATCACATTATTTTCACATTGTCCGTCCCGCTCTGCGGCTGCAGAGTATAGTAAATATATATATATATATATATATATATATATATATATATATATATATATATATATATATATATATATATATATATATATATATATATATATATATATATATATATTATCATTTAATATGGCAACCACTTCCCCGAGTAGCGTTCGTTAAAAATATACCGACCGGTGTATTTTATCCTTAATCACAAATACTGATAATTTACAGAAATACTAACTATATATATTTTTTCAGATGCACCTTTTATTCACGAAGCAATTGTAACAGAAAAGGTGTTTTTAATTAATATTTATAAGATAAAATTCAATGCTTTTAAATGTGCCTTCACAGGTTATGTAGATGTATAATATAGTGCAATATGTATTCAAGGGATTTTCCACCATAGATATATTTGTGATTGAAGTACACAATTTAGTATTAATAAACTATAATTAAGGTGAGGAAAGTGGAGATTAAATAATATATATTATTCAGAACATTTATTAACCTTTGTGATAAAGACATTCCAGTTTACACATTTAAATGTATTTTATTTGTTGCCATAACAGAAATATCGGGACCACTTTCCATACCTTTATGAATTTTATTTATAAAATGTATTTTGTATCCACTAATGCATGCTAGACAAGATAATTAACATGAAATTTGTAACTGTGATTAATTTTGAATTGTTCAGATATATAAAGATTAATGAAGTATTTATTTTGGCATTCCACATGCTACCGAAAGACTGGTTAATGGCAGTTATGTTTTCGAAAATTCAATATTTTTATACTGCAAATATATTTCCAACAGTATTTGAACATTCCTATAAAATATATTATTAAAAAAGTTTAAAAATTATTTAGTATAATAGTGTTTTAAAGTACAATTTATATAGTACACAGTAATAACGAGTGCCTTTATCATGCCTTAGTACATGACTTTGTGTTATGCTTTACCAAATAAAGTTAAGATCATAAACAAATGTTTTATTTGTTCCCAAGTCTAAATTAATTCCTTTATTTTTACATTCTGTTAATGTTAGTTCCATTTGTCTAAACTTATGATTGAACTGAGCAAAGCGAAGCTCTACTACTTAAATTTTCAACTCTTTGTTACCCTACTCCTTCATTTTACGAGCTACACGCACGAAATTGTGCACACATGCGCATAATGATCAAATCTCGTTCTGGATTGAAAATCAGCCGAATTGTAATTGTAGTTTTTGAGTTAATTGATAAAATGTGTCCCATATAGTTAACATATAGAACGATTTTGTTTCACGCGCGCTGTCTTATGCCTCTTTACGAAACTTATGCAATCATACTTTTTATCCATAAATAAATATCAATATTTAACTCTAGACATTGATGCGCTCGACTGCGTTGCGAGGCTAACCCCGCTTGCGTGGACCTAGTATTAGTTTATCGTAATGAACTTGTGTAAATTTAAATATGCAAGAAAACTTGACTTTAAATACTAATTCATTAAGTAGCCACAAAACAGTCCCAGCAATTCAGATGTTTATACTAAAAAGTTTTTATTAACAGACAAAGTGAAGTTTGAATTAAAATGATAATGTTCACTTATATATATCCTAACAATGTTTTAAAAAGGTATTTTTACTTCTATAAAATTGATTTATAATTTCACTTGCTAATTAATTAATTAAGAATATTTTGTTTATGAAAACATATTTTTTAAAGGGAACAACATCTTAACTAACTTATAGATTATGGCAATTTAAACGGATACTTAAATTAATGGAATGGGTTATTTTTTCTCCTAAGCCGGCATAGTTATTGGTGCGACAGTTCCTTAGACAGCGATAGTCTGTAAATGTATTTTGTTTTTATTATCTATAATTTATTTTTATTATGACATTGGCTGTCAAATATTATAATTTATTTTTTATTTTTAAGTTTGTACTGTGAAGATCTGTTTGAATTCTATAATAGATAAACTTTGAATTTAGTCTTTCGTCTTTTCATAGTATAAACATTTTAACCGTGCCAAATATTTTCTTCTGGTGTCTCTCTTTATTTTTCTATTTAATTTCAGCATGCAAAGATTTGGTATGGTAAATTAAAATGGAAAGGTTTTTTTTACTACTTTGTGTATTGTTTGTTATCGACGAAGCACATACATCTTCAAATTACGACGGTAAACTTAAAGCACATTCCTAGTTTGTTATTTTAGAAGAACATAAATAAAAAAAACAACAAATCCAATAATAATTTTTATAGATAGATTATTTTAAAACATTGTGTTATTTTAGTACATTGGCTTAGTGGTGCAGCTACTATAGAACGTGATATACAGCCCTTAAAAAAAAGTGTAGATGTATTCTGTTATACTGGCACATCAAAAAACTTGTTTGCCTTATGGCAAACTGTAAAGGTATTTGTTTTTATTTAATAATTGTTTTTCTCATTAGATAAATTAAGGAATTAGTCATGTGATTCTTTAGATTTATAATGTACAAATATTAAAAACATTACCATACTTTTAGTTTCATATTAAAATAAAGAACAATGAATTTAGTCAATACCTTGGTGACAATCCAGAGCAGGTGTATAATGATTATACAGAAGACAGCTATGGCTGGGCTGTTGTTAATCCCTTCCAGAAGAAACCCTCCCGAACTGTGTCACTAGATCTATTCACACCTACCTGCATGGTGATTAATACTAAACAGAAGCATAGCATTGAATTACAGATACAAAGTATGTGATTTTTATAATCTCTTTAATTCTTTTTTCATAACATTCAAGATCCTTTTCAATTTGATGTAACTTTTTTAATAATCTGAATATTAACAAGATGTTTTGTTATTATATTTGTTATAATATTATCTTTATTATATAGAACTGTGTTCTTAAGTAACATTGTTTTGGAAGTGAATCACTAAAAAATATTTTTTTTCAGGAATAGATCTAGCCCGAGTGCTTATGATGTTAGTAGGTATAACTGCAATCTTTGCATCCCACTCACTTAGTGGTAATCCTGTCTTCTTTTACCTCTGTGGAATAATTGTTGGTGTAACTGCATCTTTTATGCTCTTAGTGTATTATGTGAGCAAGTTGTTGCCAAGGGTAAGTATTATAAATCAAGCCTAAAGTTTTTGCTAGAATAGTGCTTTACAAAAGAGTTATATTTTAAGTTGAAATGTATAAAAAAAAAATAATAATTTCAGAAAACCCTAACCTATGGTATATTAATAGGTGGTTGGACAGTTGGTGTTTATCTGTTTCAACAAATATGGGAGAACATACGTAGTATTGTATCAGTATACCAAGGTTATTTATTCTGGTATACTTTATTGGTGGGGTTCATCAGTTTTATAATTTGCTATAGAATTGGACCACCAAAAAATCAACGAAGCAAGAATCTTGTAATGTGGACTTTGCAAGTGAGAAAAAGTTTCTTTTGTATTTTTATTATTTCCTAACAATAAAAATACAAAAGATATAGTAAAAAACATTTTTATTTTATGTTAGTTAACTTGGAATTTAATGTATTCTAATATTATTCTAATATATTTATTTCTAGGGTATAGGTGTATTCGTAATTTTATTTAGCAGTCAGTATCAGGAGGCGTCAGCAGCAGTGGTAGTTGCAGCACTAACAGCTAAATATTTCCCCCAATCACTGCTTATCGCTATACAGGGATATTGGTAACAATATTATATAAAATTTGTAATATCTTAATAATCGTAATAGTAAGATATTAAAAAGTTTATTATACAGGCGCCGAAAGTTCCCTCCAAAACCGAGATTGTTAACCAGTGAAGAGTACTATGAGGAGGGTGCAAGGGAAACTAAAGACGCTTTAGAAAATCTCCGCAAGTATTGTTCCAGTCCGGACTGCGCTCAGTGGAACGTCATGTTAAAGTTACATGACGCTAAACGGTGAGTGATCGGTTCAGGCGTGGGCGTCTTTAAATTTGGTATTTACTGTTGATAATAAAGTAATTATGATTGATATTAATTTGTTTATGATTGATATTGGCACCTGTTGAGCCCTCTCATATCAATTTACAATATATGAATATAAGGCCTTTTTGTGATTTAGGATAGGCCTTTTTGTGATATGGATGTTGTCAATTATGATTAAATGCAGTATCAGCTACAGGAAACTTTAGTAGTTTTTTTTCAGTTTTGTTTCTCTTTCGTTTTCAAATGATATTTAAATGGATTTCAGATTTGCCAGTTTTGTGGAAGGTAACTCCCATCTCAGCGACGATGAAGTGTTAGGCTATGAATCATACGCATTTTCCATGGAGCGGTCAAAACCAATTGCAAACTCAACAAGAAATCATATGGAAATATCAGATGACGATTCTTCCGAATATGATGATGATGATTGAAAGACAAGTTGAAGGTTGAATGGTCCAAAGCACAAATTATTTCATTGTGGATGTATATACATACAAAACCCGTTTTACATCAAGCAATGATTTTATGTTTGTTTTATGATATGATTATTATTACAAAGGCACTGATTGTTTATAAGATATTTAGTTTTCTATCTTTTCTATATTCATATAATAAAATGTGTTTTATTCAAATTCCTATTACAACACAGTTACTGTTTCTTTCTTTAAAAATGTTTCCTAAATAACATTGTGATATAATAGAAGGGTTTGATTTTTCCTTGTTCTTACAAAAACAATTACTATTGATAAGTAATTAAATTAATAACTGTGTTTTAAAGATAAACAACAAGATATTGTTAGTAATAATTTATTTTTATATATAACATAAAATTTGTTAAATATTAGCATATATTAAAAATATTAAGTTTGTAAATATTGTATTTTAGTGTGCATGATTTTTTAAAGCGTTTTATAACAATTAAGACTAAAGTATTTTTCATAAAATATTAGTTTCGATTTATAAACCCTTATTTATATTTTTGATTAACATATATAATCTTTAGATTATGGCACTGAAGAAATAATTATTTAAAGGCACTATACTTAATGTGGCATACAAATATAAAACTTTTTATTTTGATTTTAAAATATATAAAACACAAAAATTTAATGTTTTGTACAAAATGCATGGGTTTTGTCAATTCCTTAGACAATATTAAATTAAATTAGTAGAATTATTTCATTTTCAAATTAGTCCATTTATTGAGTTTTTAACTCCATTAAGAACGAGCACGGCTAGCTTTCTTGCTCTTATCAAGAGTTTGTGGAGGTGGGGGTGGTTTAGCAGACATATGTCTACTGTATAATCTGTAAAACATTTCATAAAATTATTTCCATGTTTAAATAATTGAATTATGACTTTTATAAAATTGTCTAAAGATACATACACTCTATATGTTTCTGATTTTAAGTAGTCCAAAACATGAGAAGGACCTAATTTGAGTTGATCTTCAATGGGTGGAACCCAGAAGTTACCCTCTAGACGTAGCACTGATTTGTTACTGGCTAAATCCAGAGAACCTAGAACAAAACAATTATTATATTTATATATGAGCATCATTTAAATAGATTTAATTTTTATATCTTTTAATTTACCTATTTCAGGAGGTAACACAACAAGTCTGTTGCCCTGGAGATGCAATTCCCTTAGCCGAGACAATTGACCTAGTTCTCTTGGTACTTCTATTAAATCATTTTCCCTCATAGATAGCTAAAATCATATATAAAACAGTTTAATTACTCAGCAAATTTATATCACCAAATAATAAATTTCATACAAATACCTACAATCTGCAAGTTTTTTAAATTTCCAAATTCAGATGGTAAGAATTCAAAATCATTATCTCCTAAATACAATGCTCGTAGACTTTCTATAAATAAAAATTATGAAGTAATTGATGTACTGTATAAATAGGAATATTATTAATTTCACAGAATTAGGTGTAGGTTTTCCTCATCACTTAAATATTTATAATGTTCCAGACATACCCATCATAAAGAAGTTTCCAGGCAAAGCACTTTCCTTCAAATTATTATATGTCAAATCCAATATTTCAAGCACAGGAAAGGCTCCAAAGCCTCTTGGCAAGGTGTACAGCCTGTTGAGGGAGACATTGAGAATCCTTAACTTGGGTAGAGAAGATAGACTAACTGGGAGTTCCTCAATGTGGTTGTTTGCGAGATTCAGAATCTCTAAATTCATCAAATTTGCAAGACCAGCCGGTACAACTTGTATCTTGTTGTGGCTTAATGTTAATCGTGTTATATTTTCGAGAGTAACTGAAAATTATAAAGCTATTTTTTAAAAGGTGATGTCATAATGTTCTAATCTCACCAAATTGAACTTATGGTGTATATACATTTTAATTATATACAAAATAGTTAAGAATAATTATTTAGATAAAGTATTATCAAATTAACTATTAATTGCTTACTGAATATATAAACAAATTTAAAATCTACAGTTACGAAACTTGTACGAAAACTTGTTACAAGCTATAAAAGGAAAAACAAGTTGTAGAGTAGCTTACATAGTCCAGGTATTTCATCAAGACTCGAAATTCCTTTATCAACTAAGTCTATTTCAGGATTACTTATTTCTTTTGCTTCTTCAATAACTTTTTTAGCTTTCGACATTTTGGCTGTGTTTGGAATACAGGAAACTGGAGGAGGATGACTCATTGTAGCGCTTGAGGAAAAAACACAAATATACGGAAAATTTTATCCAATCATAAGTGTCCAAAGATTTTTTGGATTGGTTGAAATAGGAATAAAAAGAAGTAACACAGATTACAAATATATTTTTAAACCCTTCACATTAACAATATTTATAATCAAAATTATAAACAATTTTTATATAATTATTCCGAAATGCAAAACTACTTGTTGAATTAAAAATAAAACTCTAAAGATAAACACGACTTATGGTAATGAATAATTTATAATTTGTAGTTAGATCATATCCTAACTGACGTCGGTTTTTTGCATGGTTACGAGCAATAGTGTAACATAATTATAGGTCATTATTTAAACTTTATATTTTATATTGTAATATATGTAAGCCTTGCTGGCCAAAGTCTTCATATGTTATAATAAATCACAGCGGTGCCATTGTTAAAAGTGATCAAATCTGATATTGATATCCTAAAAAGGCTTTAAACCTGTAAATTCTAAAGGTCTTTTTAAATTTATCTTAATTCAGACTCCCGATCTGGAGAGTAAGATAATAAGCTGATCTAGAAAGTAAGAGAATGAATTTCTATAAGCTCTATTATTTTAGAATATATATATAAGCAGAATAATTGGAAACTGTCTTTTATAAACATACAAACAACATTAGAATTTTATTAAAATAATTATACTTTCCAGTAGTTATCGTTCTGAGGCATATGGTGCTAGCATCTAAAAATTCCTAAGATTTCAATATTGTATAAGTCTCAGTGCATGGTATAACATACTTTTTATATAAGTGACTTACAAATGCTTTTTATACACAGGTTTTTCAGCAGTTTAAAAAAAATAGATAACAATAAATTGAACTTGAAAAATCTTAAACCGGATGCGTTTATAGTTGACCATAGACTATAACTCTTAAGTTATATTATATAGTCCTTTATATATATATAGTTGACATTAACATAGTAGTTTGACATTCTTAGGGTAGAGGTAGTGACATAAGCTAATCGATTTTAAAACGATGTTGAAATTAAATCGTTCATCAAATGTTCTAAATTTTTAAATCCAATTTTATTAAATGATTGTTATTTTAAGTTAATGATCGAAATTACAGACATCTTAAGTCAATGATCAATACACTCCATTACCAAATCACTGGCCGGCCAAGCCAATCATTGATTCTTTTACGATTTTTTTCTGATAATGATAAGGTTTCATTAATAATTTATTTTGAAATAGTAATTGACTATGTACTTTACTTTTACTAGATAAACAATAACAACAAACAAAAAACAAAAATTACGAATTTAAAAATAGGGACGCAAATATAAAAAAATATATATATTCTTTATTGCACTTTAAAAAACAAAAAAATACATAAGAAAACATCACAGAATGTTGGCAAGGGCGAACTTATCACTATAAGAGATCTCTGCCAGTTGACCCATGGTCGAGAGAAACACTGTTATTTATTGCGGGGCACACTAGTGCATGAGTTATGACGTACAAAACAAAAAAAATGAAATTAAAACAAATAAATAAATAAACAAATTAAGCTAAAAACTTATAGTTATTAGTACATACATTAACATTTTTTATATAAAATACCTAACCATATATATAAACAAATACATACATACAAATATACATATATACATACATTGAGAGTACAGTAATTATGAAAGGTTTGTGACTTTGGAGTGAAGATGATTTCTGAGCTTATCTTTGAAAGCAAAAAATGAAGTGCTTTCTTGGACTGCTTTCGGTAAACTATTCCAAAGCTTTGCAGCATGAATTGTGAAGGAATGGAATAGGAAGTTGGTGTTGTGTCTTGGGACTTCAAGCATGGAAGTGAATGCTATGCTTTGCAGCAATCGAGTTCACTGACTTACTGACAGACACTTACATCTCGTCTACCCGTGAACACGACAGCTGCAAAGCATTCGAAACGTCGGGTTAAAATTAAAATGTAACCAAATTATACGCGAGTTTTAATCCGTAAAACTAGTTTTATTTGAAATGTGTACTCGTAAAAGTCTAACAAGCTACTACGTAAACAAAAATTCTCTAGGTACAAAGCTAAATTATATTTCACTCAAATACAAAAGAAAGTTAGATACTTTAAGCTAAAACTTAAACATGGCGAATTAATTTTACTTTTTTACCTTAAATTGTTAAATGATTCGTTACTAAAAAGAACCGATTAGTCAGCGGCAACATAGGCAGCGGATGCAAGCGGCAACTATAAAACCGATTAAAAAACAACGTGATTAGTCGGTGACAAGATAGTATATAAAGATTGAAAACTCGATCATAAATGATGATGATGATGATGATGATGTCCTCCCAGACGTTTCCGTCGACGGCGACACACTGTTATTAATTATTAGTTCGACGTTCGTGAGCGCGAATATGACTTGCAAAACCGAATTTAGTTTTAAAGATTCGGTCACAGATAGCGCAGTAAAGCTGCCCGCTATCATTATATGTGTAATTATATGAAGGCTTGGGTCGAGTTTTCAGAAACTGGCATTTGGCGTCAAGATGTTCGATGCGAGCGCGCTCAAAATTATTAATGCCCGTTTCGACAGCATTTTGCCATTCGATCATAAAATTCAGTATATAAAAATAATATAATTATAAATGAGAAATGTCATGTTTTATTGAATAATCCAAACGAAAAGTGATTCTTTGAGTCATGATAACCATAGATTATAATTTTTCAATTATACAAATAAATCGGATGAATTTGAAAAATATGACATATTTGTTTAAATTAAATAATTACAGTAAAGTATTTGAACCAGTGCATACCATAACTTTATAAATTCAATACGAACTTTTTACCTGAAAACATAAAATCTATTCTTTTAGTGATCTAATTTAATAAATTACGACTATTCATTAAGTATAACAATCATGTTACAAAAACAGCGCTACAAATGAAGAAAATTGGATAATCTATTTCATTTTCATAACGTTCAAAAAACGATTAATTTGTACCACCATCATCCCTACAATTGTCAATGTTCCATTTTAATGTCAACGTCATATCAAGCTATATTTAACTGAATTATATTCATTTAGTATAAAAATGAAAAAAAAATCTCGCGCTATACCTATTGTAAAACGGAATTTAATTTATAACTCATACTACTTTTTCTGCGAACTAACGTTTTAATTCAACGACTGGTTAATACATTTTTGTAATTGACAATTGACAGAAAGAAACTTGCTAGTGCACAGTGTTGTACTTTAATTGTACATTGTACAGTTTACTGAGTGCTAGTCTTGCGGGCGACTGCTTGTTTTAGCTGGACTTGCTTTGTTCTGAGAACTTAGTGTTTTCTAAATCTGAGCAGTGATCCTAAAAGTCAGTATCGAGATAACGAGTACAGAACACAGATAATGAAAACAAAGTTCCCTAAAATTTGTAAATAATTATACAAGATTTGAGTTTCTTGTCAGTCACTAATCACTATTCGAAAATATTCACATTCGTTTCATAAAGTTGTATTATACCAAAGTGTTTAATTCGAGTTATTTCCAAGAGTTTGGCGAATTGATGCTTATTTTTTAATTAATGAAGTAGAACGCAAATAGCAAAATTATAACTATTGTTATCTTTTGATGATTATGATAATATTTTTATATCTGCAAAGGATTAATTGGATAAATTAGAAAATCAAATATATATTTGATACACTATCATCATACCAGAGATAAAGAGGTAAAAAAAAAAGATAAACAGGTAAATATAAGAATGAAATATAGTGTATTGTGATTGAGAAACTATTGAGAAACTAAGGTTAATTCCACTTCCTAAATCATAATATCACTTAATTCTTAGTTATAAGTCTTTGATCATCAGTATTATTTTAATTAAGATATAGTATCATTTTGTATAATTTATAAGTAATGTTTTATTTATAACAAACCTGTAATTTATACTGTTTCAATATCTTTATTGAAACAGTATGGATAAGTGGGACTAAAATTTTTAAAGTGATCCTTTTAACTTGTTAATTGTATTTTATATTTGGTTAGTGAGAAAATTAGTATGAAGTCAATAATTTTCCCTATTTCATATGTTAATACACATTTTAGTTTAGTTCTATATTTATTCACATTTTTAAAGGTCAAAATATTTATATTTTAGCCATGAGTGAGCGACCTCAACCTTTGAAAGCCATCAATCGTTTCTTTGAGGGGAAAGAACCATGGCAGATAGTCACAATGACTGCTTCATCAGTTCTTGCGGTTGTGTGGGCTCATAGCCTCTACAATGCTAAAGATAGTAAGTAAAATTTGTTAATTCAATAGAATCTACTAACTAGTACTTAAGTTCTTGCGTATACAATTTGTAATGTATACCTTTATTTAAATAATGACTACAAAGTTTAGTTTTAAGAAGTACTGTTGTAAAACTACATTCATAACATTAAAATAAGTATATAAACATTAAGTGAGTATAATTTGTGAAAAATTCTGTGGTACATGAAGTTGTCGTATCGTTATTGTTTTAGCTTGCAAAAGTCACTTGCAATTTGATACCTATATGAATTAACTATAAATGCTTGTGAACATGATGTATCCTTTGTTAAGAAGGATGTGTCATATCAATAAAATTATAATTGTGTTTTTTGTTACCAGAAAAAAATAAACTCACTATTTACTTTTGTCTATAATAATTAGATGTACATTTTCCATGTGCTTCTCCAAAATGTAAATATATTTAAGGAATGCTTTATATCTCATCTAAGATTGTTACTTTAATATAATAGAGTGGTGTAATATAGGAGCCATCTAATCTTAAATTTAATTTTATATAAATTTATTTATATATATATGATTTACTGTTGTGTAGTTTTTTTTTAAATGGATTGTATTTTTAGACATTAGTTCTCCATTATAGTGAAAATTTTTTATTTTTTTTGAAATCAGCTATAACTGTGAGGCTACGGAGAGAATTCTTCAGATGGCTTCGTCGTGTTCCTATAGTACGACGTAAGATAGAAGAAAGAATGTCAGATATCAAGAGTGGGTTTAAGAAGGATGTGGCTAAACGTCTGGCTGGTATGACAACACACAGAGAACTACCAGAAAATGGCTTCACAGCAGAACAAATAGCTGAGGAAGTCAGTTTGCATCTTACTTTGGGTGAGTTATATATATATATATATATATATATATATATATTTTGACCATAATTTTCATTTAATTTAGTTCTTTATATTATTTTGTAATTTCTTGATATTTAACATAAAGATATGTTATCGCAATAAAGATGAACTGTCTTTACAGTACTAAAAAAGATCTTTAATGATATTATACTATGTGGAAAAATAATATTACATCCAAAAGAAAAAGCATATAAATGAAAAGATTTAAATATAATATATATTCCCTTATCAATAAAAACCTAAACTGATATATTTAGTAAGTACCGTATACACTCGATTGTTTTGTTTATTTGTACATAAATATTTTGTAGTCTAGTACACAAACATTACGAAGTTGTACTGGACATACAGGCATTGCCATATTAAATGGTCCAGACTTATACAACTGGACGGGTCAGTATGGTTTCATCAAGTGTGCCAGGACCTTTTCATTTAGTCGCCCAAGATCGGTACAATTAGAAAAATTTTCATCCCAGGGTCGTACGACTGGAAGGGTGGCAGCGTGTCGGGAGCCGTGTACCATGTGGAGGAGGACATAGCGCGCGTGGCCTGCGACGCCTACAGGCACACCGCGTACACTAACCCGCTGCACGCGGATGTGTTCCCCGGCGTCAACAAAATGGAGGCGGAGATCGTCAGGATGACTGTCAACCTGTTTAATGGCGATGATGATTGTTGTGGCACAGTAAGTTTATTATGTACTTATTGCTGTACCAGTCGATAGTCACCAGGTGAGGAGGCAGCGAGCGCAGTTCTATGTTTTTGAATATTTGTAGTTTTGAGGTTTTTGTATTTGTTTTGGTTCTAAAAAAGATTTCCGAGCCAAAGGTGCTAATTGAACATAGGAACTATCATTTTGATTGAAAAAAAAAATCCATAGACTATTAAGAAACGTTAAAGGCTATCAGTATTTTTTTATTACAAAATTGTGTATTTATTATTTTTTATTTTATAGTTTATGAATTAAAATGCTCTTTACCTCATTATGAAAATGATTTCTATTGGTTTTAATATTGTCCTTTAAATCTTGAGGTCAGTTCTCTATAAAAAAGGCACTCTATCCATGCGCACATTTCTTATGGATTCTTTTAGGAAATCTAAATTGTCATGATTAGAGACTACAATTTCTGTCATGTTTTAGATCTCGATATGGTCTTTGGTGCTCCATATTCATTTCCCAAGGCTAAACGTGAAGGAATCGCTTTCGTAAAGGAGTCTTCGAGCTCTTTCCTTACTTGCTTTGATCGCCATTTTCAAGGATGTTTCACTACACCGATCAATAGCGCGATACACGAACATTCGTCTAATACCAAGAGGCTGGAGTGTTTGAAATATATAATTTGTATCTTGTATTGAGACGGTTCTCTTTATCACCTCACTCCATTTCAATACTATAAAATAAAAAACGCTGATTGTCGCGAAAATAAGAAAACATTATTATATATTTATGTAAAAGTGACAGATTCCAAATTCAAATGTAATACATATTTTTTCATTGTAACATTATTTATGGAAAGACTAAGTAAATATTGGAAGGGTTGGTCTAGTGCCTGTTTAAAAACTGTCTTAATCTGTTCTAAGACCTTCGATAGTGAACAGCTAATCTTAAAGAATATAGCTAATATTATAATAATATTAGTTTGTTTTTTTCCGTACGTTTGTTTGTAATCTGATCTATTTATTAAGCAAACAATGAGAGCACAGTATACTCATGATACGCAACATTAATTACCCTCATTAAACGTACTTTTGTGTTCAGATAATATTTGATAATTCTGTCTACGAGACGAGGAAAATGAGTTTAAAAACAATCGAAATACGCTAGTCACGATGACTGCATCCTTTTTATTCACTTGTAACAAACATCTGTGTTTGTTGCAAGTGAATAAAAAGGATTGTACGATGTGAAATTTCTAATGTACTTTTTAGATCATTTGTATGAATTATACATATGTATAAATTTTTATTTATTATATTATGCTTACATCTTAAATACAAAAGTTTGTTCGTCACAATACACAATATATACTATACGTATAGTTAGAATTACACTTCAAAATGTTATACTTTATTTGGTTTAACCTGATAAAAAACATTGGTCTTGGGGAAAAAGCTAAAAGTCTACGTCTTCAAAAGACCGAAGACGCGGACAAAAGCGACCATTTTATTGGTGTTATTTTGTGAATTTCCAATTAACATTTTCTTATTTCTAGATGAATATGAATTATCGGATCACGAATAAATATGAGTCATATACTTATCAATAAATTATAACTCGTAGGTGACGACGGGTGGAACAGAATCAATCATGATGGCGTGCAAAGCGTTCAGAGACCTGGCTTACAGCAAGGGGATAAGTAACCCTCAAATGGTGATAGCGTCCACAGCTCACACCGCCTTCGACAAAGCGGCTCAATACTTGAATATTTCTGTGGTGACTGTACCAGTGTCCTCCGTCACATATACCGTCGATATCGAAGGAGTTAAACGAGCTATTGGCAGACGAACTTGTATGGTGAGCTTGTAGCGGAAGCTTAAAATTTTTTGGGTGGTATGGGTTTTAGGAGATAAGCGATAATAGAGAAAGAATTGCATTGTGTGTTTAAAAATCTAATTGTAAAAAGTTTAGACAAAAAACCAGATAGGCGGTAGGGTTAATCGATAATTCGATTCTCTATCCTTTTATAAAAAATATATGGAAGAAGCTATTACGCAATTTAAGATTTAATCTCGAAATCCCAATAAATAATTAATTTATTTTATATGTCTGATTCCGGATAGTCGATTCGATTTAAATTTGTTAAAGTAATACAAATAATTCCAGATAGTCGGCTCGGCGCCCAACTACCCGTACGGTACGATGGACGATATAGAGGCTCTCTCGGATATAGCGGTGGAGTACGACGTGCCGCTACACGTGGACGCGTGTCTCGGCGGCTTCGTAGCGGCCTTCATGACGGAGGCGGGCTACCGCGTGCCCCCGTTCGACTTCCGACTGCCCGGGGTCGCCAGTATATCCGCCGATACACACAAGGTAATATCGTATTTTAATCTTTACGAAAACTTGTAGTTTGAAATTCCTTTTTTTCGTTCATACTTTATGAGGTATTTAAAAAAAAATTAAAATTTTACTTAATTATAAAACGCGATTTGCAGTACGGATACGCCCCGAAAGGTACGTCGGTGATACTGTACAGGAAGCCGGAATATCGTCACCATCAGTACACGGTGAGCACGGAGTGGCCCGGCGGAGTGTACGGCTCGCCGACAGTCAACGGTTCGCACGCACTACTTTACTACATTACTATGTGGTGCAAAAGATGTATAATATTCCAATCACGAGCGTGGTCGCGTGTGTCCGCAGGCAGCCGCGCGGGCGGGCTGCTGGCGGCGTGCTGGGCCACGCTGCTGTTCGTGGGCCGCGCGCGCTTCGTGCGCATGGCCGGGGACGTGCTGGCCGCCGCCCGGGCCGTGGAGCGACAGTGAGGACGACGCCTTACTTGCGAATACTACTGGCCGGTTGTACATTTTTCACTTCCCGGGTTAACCGGCCGGGTGTATCGTGTATTTATTCATTTTTATTCATATCGTGTAAAACGACATAAAGACGGATATATATAAAAAAGTATCCATGAATAAGAGCCCGGGAGTCCTATATTTATATAAAGTTTGACCGTTTTCCAGAATTCGTCAGATAGAGGGCCTGTTTGTGTTCGGGGAGCCCGCCACGTCCGTGGTGGCCTTCGGTTCCGACCGCTTCGATATCTTCATGCTGGCCGACATGCTGCACAAGAAGGGATGGAGTTTGAATGCCTTGCAGTTTCCTTCCGGGTATTAAAATTGACATGCCTAAAATACGAGATTTTTACACCTACAAATATACCCATATATATAATATACCCATGTTATATGATTTCTAATAAAGATTTAATGAAGTTTTATAAATATCTTTCAATAACTGCTTAAGATCCTCTTTTAAATTAACATTTGAACCATTTCCAGTATCCACATAGCGGTGACGCACGCTCACACGCAGCCCGGGGTCATCGACCGGTTCTTAGAGGACGTACGAGACGCCACCGCCGCCTGCTTGAAGGCGGGCGGAGCGCCCGTGGAGGGGAAGGTGAGCTTTATTACTAGCGGAATAGGGTTCTCGATCGGATATGCTTTGGAATTGTTAGACTTTCGCTTTCGATAAAACTATACTAATAGAATTTATATTATATATCTAAAATCATCGATGACTGATACTCATAGTTTCTAAATTTAATCCTATTTCATTGCACATAAACAATTGATATATTATTTGTTTTTGTCGAAGAACTTAAATAACATGGAAAAAGAACCTTTGTCCTTGAGAATTAATGAAATTATAACTTATCTAATTTTAATCTATCATATCTCAATGTGATCGTAGATGGCAATATACGGCGTGGCACAGAGCATCCCAGATAGAAGCCTGGTGTCGGACATCACTAAATATTATATAGATTCCATGTATTATTTACCGAAGCCGGAGGATAATGAAGAGTAAATCGTGTACTACGATACATCTTATAAAATGGTACATAGTCGTTAACAATCTTATAGTGATTTTATTATTTATTATTGCTTTTGTATATATCTGTACAGATTATAAATTATATCATGTGACCTGCACTTAGGAGTGCTTGTACATTTTTCCTTTTTCTAGAGGACTTTTTTTCTAATGTTCTAATATTATCTCGTATCAAAATATGTTTCATAATAAATGCGGTTAACTTGTTTTTATATCAATCAATAAATATATATATATTATTTTTTTTAAATTCTTTTATTACAACGTCCTCAAGTTCTTAAAATTTATCTAATATATGATGAATAAAATATATTATCTAATTCATAGTTGTTAATTAACAACCCTGAAAACACCAGAAACGTTTTTTATGTGTGACCATTAATATCATTCATTTCATTTTATTGAAGTGAATATATTTATATGTGGAGTGGTGTGAAATGCGAATGAAAGTTCTATAGTTTTATTATCTAGTTGCTGCTGACCGTATTTGGTACCAATTACCTTTAACATTTTAAATTTTACCATTAATTTTTAAATTCTAGTACATTTGTTTAAATACTTCTTAACAACAAGTCGTTTAAATTCAAAATATTTTTTACTTAATTTATCTTCTATTTGAGGTAAAAATCAAATTTCAAGCCAATAAGTGAACATAAGGGGAGTAAAATTTTGGTTACTAGATTCGACCCACATAGTCAAGCTAAATAATACCGAGTAATAATAATAAAAAGAAGGTTCTCTTAAAGTACCTTACCTTAATATATCTTCTATTTGCTCTTCTTCCAAAAAACGTCAAAATTACTCGTCATGTAGGGTGAATGTCAAAATTAACTGTTAATAAAATGAGATGTATTCTTTTTATCATAATGTGTCTCATACCAATTCTAACGGCAAATGGCTCAGTTAATTACTGCGGCTCCAAAATGTGTTCGCACACAAACGAACACACTTTATGTCAGTACCCTGTAAGTACATATGCAATGTTCTTTAATTAATAGGACAGTAATAATGGATTTTTACAAGTTATACAATTTGACAATTTTTAGTTGTTAACAAAAGTCAAATAATAAAACTAGGTATAGAATCCAGTAGCAATTAATAAATAATATTATTGATTAAACTTCAATAAAATATTTTATAATAAAATTGATCATCCTATGTACATATAATAAAGATATAAAACAAAACTGATATGCATAAATGTATACTTATTTTAACCTATTTTGTGTAATTTTGAATTTTTAATGGCAGTAGTTAAGTAGGTAATTTTTTTTAAACGTTTATTATGAAGAATCATAGAAAAAAAAAATAATTATGCTACAATTTTCAGGCTGGCCCAAGTCCAGCTTGCATGGGACACATGGAAGCTCGTCTATCTACGGACGAGAAGACGCGTGTCATAGTGAGGTTGAACAGACGACGCCAGGAGGTGGCATTAGGGCTAGGAACCTTGCACTCTGCTGGGGATATGTTGAGATTGGTAACTTAGGAAACCCTTCCATATTAAAAGAGGTGATTTTGTGGACGGGAATCAAATTTAAAATTTCGTATTAAGGACAGAAAGATAAATTCTTTAGCTTAGACTTAGCTTAATTTAGACTGTTACATATAAGTAATATCCTTTCCATACATTAAATCTTCATATTTTTTGTTCTAGAATGTTTAAATTGAAAGTCTTTATTTTCCGAATATATTATATACATTTATTAATTTGTAGAACAAATAATGTGACTAAACATAGCCAAACAGGTATAAGATATATTAATTAAGTATCGACTGATAAAAGAATAATGAAATGTACAAATTATTTATATATATATATATATATATATATATATATATATATATATATATATATATATAGCGTTGGGTTGAGGAGTTAGCGCGAGAAGCTCAGCGGTGGGCTAATCAGTGTCGGCCTCCAGGCAAGCCCGAAGAACACGATGTCTGTCGTGATTTGTGTACGTCATTTACAATATTCCTTATGAAAACGGAACTAGACTTGCAATATTACTAAATATTAGAAAAGTAGATAACAAAGCGACTTAGTATTTTCCTTTTCTGTTGTTTATAAAGTTTGGCAAAAGGTTATCAACAATTTATAACTATCGGGGCTTTTTCTACTTTTAATTTACTCTGTGAAGGAGGTTCTATATAATTTTTACCATTGTAGCGCCTAGTTATAAATATGTTGTTAATGTAATACTGAGATTTATGCTTTTATTACATATATGAAATACATGTGTTCTAAATCTGGTAGACTCCATAACGGTAGGCCAGTGCGTCGCGTCTGTGGTAGACGAAGCGCCAGGTCTGCGCCCTGAGACGATGATTGACATATGGTATATGCAGAGTATGCACTTTAAAGGAAATGTTACATTATATATAACGTTAGTATAAGTAACTAAATATTTTCACATATTTTTATAGACAATCCCAATTTTCATTTTATTAAAAAAAAAAATCTATATATTTTAAATAAAAAAAAAATATATAAATTTTCTTTTAGTCCGGAGGAGGAAAATAACTATTACGGTGATTTTGGTCAAATGATCTGGTCCCGTACTTTCATGGTAGGCTGTGGAAGAAGCAGATTCATGGTAATTAATCAGTCATTGGGTTTAATTTGCACTGACTTAACGGAAATGATTTGATATCAAAAAGAGTGTGTCGCAAAGTTACTATTATATGACGGGCATTATATAATCCTCAAAAATTTATTAAAAGTTTGTTTGATATACTAAAAACGATTTCCGTCGACGAAGTGTCTAAAACTATTTCGAAGGTTATATTTTATAAATTATTCTAATCTGCCCCGAATGGAGCCTCCAGGAGTAACTTCAAAAAGTAACCTATAGAATAAGTGTTATTGCATCAGACGGAGTGGCGCGGCCGTGTCCGTAGTGTAGAGCGCCTCGTGTGTAACTTCGCCCCCCGCGGCCCCGTGGCCCGGCGCGCCCTGTGGCGGCCCGCGCCCCCGGCGGCCGCCTGCCCGCCGCGCGCGACACCCGACACGGGCCTGCCCGGACTCTGTACTTACCGTTAGTAACCATGGACCTATATAGAACATTTACTTTCGACAGGCCAGTCAGAGCATCTGCCATGGTAGGTGTGATTGTTTTGATAACCAATAAAACTATTGATAGCCGTTCTGACATGGCTATCAATAGTTTTAGCGGGCTCGCATCAATACTCGGCTTTTATTCATTATCTTTCGAAATCAGCTTTACAGAAGGAACACTTTTAGTCCATCCTTGTGTATGCTATTCTGCTTACGTCATTGGTGAGGATGGCTTTGAGGTCCAGAGCAGACTCGAAACGTAACAACATAATCACATGTTTTTCGATTTGGCGGCGGCCTTTTGCAGTTTTCTCCAACTTTTGACACTTTGTTGTGATCAAAGTTGACGGTCAAGTAGGTCGAACTGTCTGACAGAATCGATGCAACATGTTTTAAATAGCAGCAGGTCACTAATATGGGAGTGCCGCTTTTTTGATAGATTGGAGATTAAAAATAATAAAATAATGGAGATCAAACCGTTTATACGACCTATCGTTAAGTATGAATTACGATATTGGACTTTGAATGAAATAGATGAAAAGCGAGTGCGTACTGTTCAAATCTTGAGAATAGACAAAGTAAGAAATAGCTATGTCAGGGGTAGTTTAAAAGTTGCACCGGATTGAAAATATATAGTAAGGAAGTAAAAAAAGTCTCTCCTGAGATGATGTGTGATTGAGGAAGGTAGGAGAAACTCACAAATTGGACTGACCCTAAATAATTGAGATAAGGGATACGAATGATAACGATTTGTCAGGATACCGTCACCTTTGTGGTTACAACAAAACGTTCGTATAATTACCTAACTTTAGTCCTTAATTTTTTAACCACCTTTAACCCTCTGGTGTGTATTCATAAATCTTACATTTTTCCCAAAACTAATTTTTATAGTAATACCATGTATTATAAAATATCTTTAAGTTAATTTACTGAAAAAAAGCTGATAACCTTAAATATAGAAATGGAGATAGAGGAAACAAGCGTCGAGAATGATTTAATGTCACTTGAAGATCAACTATTATTGGACACAGTTCTTGATATAGAAAAAAATAAATCGTTAGATTATGTTGGAAGCCTCGATGAAATATATTTGACAAGATTAGCAGTAGCGAATATGGAAAAATCTGACTCCGTGACATCTTCTTACAACCCTGTCCAAAAAAGAGATCTCTTAGAAAGATCAGGAGCTAACATTAGTACCTACTTAAAAATAGATTTAAATTTTTCCGCATACAATACCAGTATATTTAGTTTAAACACACCAAAGAAGAAAGCAAGTCTGGTCGGCCGGCCGAAGTCATATAAAGTTGAAGATTTAAACGATTCCAATTTCGATCAAGATACTGAAAGTAAGTTTAATGAAGATTGTTTCATTTTTCCCAATGCAATTTATAAATAATTGTCGTATATTGCAGATTATTATAAAATACAAACAACGACAACAACGGATAAAGAGATCTATGGATATTACGAATATAATGAAATCGAAGATAAGAAATCTACAACTCTAAGTACTGCAAAAGTGTTTGAATATTCAAATATAGGTACGTGGCAAAAAGGAACTGTAAAAATATATTTGAATATTTATAAAATTGAAAATGATTTTCCAGAAACAACACAAAGATTAAACGAATCAATGGACTTAAATGGATCTGACATTTCGACCATAATAATTAGCTCAAGGTCAAACACACAGGATTTTATAAGCAGTGGTGATAGTACAGTTACACGTGATCTGTACATATTAAATGATTCTTCAATCGATGATAATGTTATTGATGATTATCTTACAGATCGTAAGTAAACAAAACAAATGGAGATTTACTGCTTCAATAAAAGTTAACTGTATATTGCCTATGCAAAATATAGGTACATTTTCCATACAAAATCTAAAGCTAGAATTCTAAAAGATATATAAAAGCCGGATACGTATGTCTGAACATGGTTAATAATATGAGCGTCTTCAAAAATTATAGTAATTGTATAATAATTTTAAATAATCAAGTTGAAAAGTCTAATTATAAAGAGAATTTAATATTTAATTATCATGTTCTAGCTGAAACAGCGCGTCAGCTGCAAGAAGCTTTAGAACGGATGGAGCGCAACTTGGCTGTAACTCTAGCTCCAACTCCTGGAAAGGTATAGTGCAATCTAAATAAAGAAAAAAAATAGAATTTTTGCATTACTTTACTTTTTTAAAGATTTTATAAGTACACTTCCTATTTACAATAACTATTTAATTTTATAAATATATTATGGGGATGTAAAAGTTCAATTTTATACAAATATTATTCTTATTATATTATAAGGTCCGTCGGGAAGTACGACGTCAAAGCAATAACAATTATAGAACGAGGCCAGATTTATCTGGGGAGATAGAACGGAATAAGACTATAGACAGAGGACCGATGCTCAGCATGATGTTGAAATATATGCCTTATTTGAAAAATTATGAGAAGAATTTTCTTGGAGACTCTAGTTCAGACAATGCTAAAAATATATCGCCATTTGTATTAATGATTTGTATTATACTAGTTAATTATTTTCAGTACGTCAGTTTTTAAGATGTTTTTAGTTATTATTTTTGGTGAATAATTTATGGTAATATTTTGTTTGATTAGTGTGTTTTAATAAATATGTTTTTGCATATATTACCTAATTATATATTAATGTTTATTTATTCCGCATTGCTAAATATCCTACTTTAAAATACATTGTTGAACATTTTAACTAATCTCTTTACAAGTTTACATTTATACGCTTAGTTGTTAGTGAATGTACTGGCTATTTGACAATTAGGCCAGTACTGAAGGGTTGGAGGTCATCGTTCGGCAGTCGTAGTCGCGTGGTCGCGTGGACAGCGCGTAGACATTGTAAGCGGCTACGAGGACGAGGTGTTAGGTTCAAATTTGCCGTCGCATTACTGGGTTTTAATTTAATTTTCAATTTAATATTCTGATTATCTCGATTTGTGATATGTAACGTTTTGTTTTCGGAAACTTGTCTAAAGTATTGTAAAGAACAATTTAAGTTTGGGTTAATAATATTAACTATCATATGTAAAATAGGTAAAATTTTAAAACATCAACACATTTTTAAATGACACATCACAATTCTTGCGTGGTATCTGTTATTAGCATGTTTTTTTTTCTGTAGGTGATAAAACATATATATACAACTATACTTAAAAAATGTCCCAAGATATGAAGTCAGCCTCTATGGAATACAACGGAGCTCGCTCGTGGTGTCGGAGAGAGAATGATGTTAAGATTGAGTTGGGTTTCAACGTGCCTCTTGGAGCCATGTCGGCTCATCCAGTATTTCATTCCGCTTGGGATATTGGATGGTGAGCTTTTTAAAAAATTTAATATATAATAAAAATTATTATTATTTATTTCTGCTTAATCTCATACATAGTTCTATTTTTTTTTAAATATTTATTTATCTGCATCTTTGAAATATACTAAATATGAAAAATATTAAAGTGTGCTGTTTAATAATATTACTCACTGTTGTCTACACTGAACCTTAGCACTTCTCTATCTGTGTCATTGCAGATATTTTATAGAGGACCTTTTCATATCTAATGACAAGGTAGCATTTTTGTTTAATATCATGAGACTTTTCACAATTTGATACTCATTTTATTTGAAAAAAAAAATTTTTCTATACAATTTTCATTATTCCTTACAACTTTCAATGACTTTTTTATGTTAAAAATACCTAGTATGTGACTTAATTGAGGTTTCTTCTACACGCGATATTTGGTCGTTCAGTCTCTAATTACAGACCTTGGTTAGGAATGTACTTATTTATATACTAAAATAATGGCACTCATGTAACAAGGAGACGTGCCCGTATTATATTTATGTTGCAGAGATATTTAGTAACATCTACCCACGGTGTGAGCACGGTATTACGTGTACGTAATAAGCAACTTAAAGAGACATTTAGGTATAAAATAGCTTATAGCAGCTATATAAAAACAAGATATGTTTTTTGCTTTTATTTGTTCAAGTTTTCTAAAATAGCATAAAGTATATAGTAGTATATAACATTTTAGTGGCAAGTTTTTACGAAATGTATTAAATTTTTTAGAGCGACTGGAAATTGTTGTTAAGATTTTAAAATAAATATGGAATGAAAAATTCATCGATACTTACTAGACTCAAACCTGCGCCCTCCGGGGAAACCGTTCCGTTGAAATTCTTATCTGGCTAACGTGCTTCTTTTAAATGTTTATTAGGATTCTTTCGAAAATCCTATTTGTAACGATTCAAATTTCACAGTATAAAATAACATTTGAAACATACATTTGTTTTCTTATTGCAATTGACAATAAAATTAAGATTGAGATTGTTAACATGCTGAGATAAGTTTATAGACAAATTTAATTATTTAACTGGTTGTGTTTGTTTTTAAGATTATTTGCTGCATTTACACGTGTTAATTATTTTGTTATAGTCGGGGAAAGAACATGAGATGAATCAATGTAAGCAATATTTTTTTCATTATGATAATTTATTCAGCTATTATTAATTTCAATAAATAAAATCAAAATACCATGCAGTTATGTCACTACACTGTGTATTTGCCATCCCAATAAAATATTCGCCATGTTGGTTCAAAAAATAATAATAATAATAATAATTAATAATAATAATAATTTATTTCAACTTCAAACTGTCATACATATTAACAAAGTGGAAGTCTTCTTTTAAGAATAATATAATTATTCCTGTGCCAGAAGATTCCGATCTTCCATAACAATATAATTATAACAAAATAAATTAATTCTTAAATTAAACATTACAGACTTAAATTAAATGTAATTGTTAAGTTTAAGTCTGTAATTAAATATTATAGACTTAAACTTAAAAAAATGCATTTTGGAAAACTGATTTTCATAAAATTTTATAAATTTTATTATCAATCTTAATCATATCAATTAAATAAATAGAATTATTTCCACACTATAATTAATTAAAGTAATGTTCAGTCTAGACACTGCCATTACACCAAGCATGAACTGTATTGATTCATTCAAACTGACCATGTACACTTTATATTATTGTCAAGGAAACAGTACACTGTGAATATACATATACATAACAATGATGTATTTAACAAAACTTTGTTTACGTTATAGAGTAAGTCTAAAAACAATCTAGACGGTAAATTCAAAATGTACAAATTACTATTAAAAATGACGCTATTCCTGCTAATCGGAATGGTTAAATGTAAACATTTTTCTGAATAAACTCGTGGCCCCATTGAAATTATATGAATTAATTATTTACATGAGTATGATAAAAATACCTTCATATCATATAGCTTATAGCGTCCTAGAATGTTAGGCAAAGTTTCAAAGTATAAAGTTAAAGAATGTTGCTTTTCAATTTGTTTACTTTTATTAACCTTTTTAATTTTGTATACTTTTTATTTAATTAATTTTTAAATAATAAACTAGACCTAACTCATAAATACTAATCTGCATAAGTATGTAAGTGAATAATCTCTAAAACTGTGTGTAGGCCGAAGTTAATAAATTCAATGAACGCAGTAAGGTTCTGAAAAATGAAACAGTGGGTTGTTAAATGCCTCAATTTAAGACGATTGACCTTAAAGAGGCGATGAGAGCTGCAAAAATAAATTATAATATCAATGTCAATTTATAAAGTTCATAAAAGTGTCTCTGCAAGTGTCGGTTATTTGAATGAACTAAATTGTCGCGTGGGTTTGATGTGCCTTGAATCTCACTTATGATTATGTAATAAAAGACGCGATTTGTTAAAAGTATTTCCTTTTGAATTGGAGTTTCCAAAATAAAAGATTTGCAGGTATTTGAATAGTGCCTTACTTTCGAAATGGACAGAAGAAATATATATTCAAGTTAAATTCCTGAAAGCTAAATCCCGTAGCTTAAATCATATTTTTGTTTTAGTGTACATAAGTACAGATGCAGTTCTTATTATAAAAAAAACGAATTGCGCAATTGAAGCTTAGCATATCAATCTGAACCTGTGTCAATGAACTAAATGTTAATAGAATAAGTGATTTTTAAATTTTTTGCTATCACCCATTGAAACTTAAGCCAACATCAATAATAATACACCAAAGTATGATTACATTTGAGCCAAAAAAAATATACCTCGGGGACCTATATAATCAACTTATTGTAACAAAATAAATTTCTAATCTTCATTAATTTTTAAATAACCAATGACCCCCTTGGAATATAATTAGGAGGAACATCCTTATGTCTTGGAGTTCATCGATTGTATTTTAGTTCAATAACCCCAGGTAGTCAATGGCCTTTGACACACATCCTATACGGCCTCTAAGTTTTACCCCAGTGCCGTGGACAAATAAAAAGTTGAACAACCTTTACAACAAATGTATACAGCTCAGAAGTATATCAAAAGTCTTTTAAAATTTATTAAATTATTTTTTTAAGAGTAGTCATTTTGTCATGGTATAAGCAAAAAATTAATAAATTTTCTTTAAGACGTTAAAGACAATAATAAGCTCTTTTGGAGTGATGTTAGTATATACAATAAGTATAAAATAGTTTTTATAATAACAATTAGGTCAGCGTGAATGTTGATAAGCATCAGTTTCTAATATAAGGCCACTCTGGCCTTTTTTTGGTGTTACTGTATTTTTTCTTAAAATGATATATAATGAGGCGGTACACGGTTGAATTTTGTTTGACAAATTAAGAAAATCTTATTTAGGCTACGCACAATATGGCCGACAAGGGTTTCCGGCAGTTGTCTTGGAAACAAGACCAAAACAGTTGCCAAATTACTCTACTTTTACAATTCAATAACAGATGGTTTAGTTTTATAAAGAATATGCATTTATAGTATAACTTTTTTTTTTGTATACACATATGTACTTTTCAACTGTTATAAGACTTCTAAATCGAAAAATGGATTTTGGTTTTGGAGAAACTCTTATCCCCAATGTTCGGGGATTGCGAAATTTTTTCGAACGTGATCCTTTTTTTGGGTATGTAGTTTTTTAAGTGTTTAAAAAACTATTCAAACAGGTGATCCTAATATTACAATATCATTATAGTATGAGGGTCAGATGACATTTTTTTTGTAGATTTGTTTTATAATCACTATTAGACACAGGTTTAATTATTTATTCTTTTTTTTCTTTAACAGTCCTAGTTCTGGTTTTCACCAAATGGCGAGAATGATGGATCGCATGATGTCCGATAGCCTACAACCGTTTGGTTTTGCAAAATATACAACACATCGAAGTGGGGATGAACATGATGGTACTAGTAATAAAGATGGTTTGAGAACCGAAAAAAGTGATAACCGAAGAGAGCGAGCTAGAAACCCTCATACACATTTTGGTAATGGTACTCGACACCCACCCACACAAGGTAGGGTAACTAGTATCTTTATTTAGGATTTTATAATAGAGCATAAAGTCCTTATAATAATATTTAAATACTGTTATTTTTAGTAGTCAAACCAACGCCCGTTAACTCGTTTCATGACCAGTCTTCTGATCAGTCTAAACCAACAGACCCGACAACAGAAAAATGGGCAGGAACGTTAAGAAAACGGGATCCCGACATCCAACCAACATTACCTTCCATCATTACTCGAAAATCCTCTTCTACTCATTCTTCTATTAGCAGTGGGAGAAAGACTAGGTCAGTTGATAGAGTCCCTAGAACTAGACGTCAGCTGATACCCATAAAACCAATTATAAGGAAAAGTGACATACCTTCGGAAGGTGACATCACGATGTTAGAAAAGGATGAAAAAATATTTAATGCTGCAGGATATGAGGTGCATTTAGTGGAAACTTTGGAAAAAGATATTTTACAGAGAAATCCAGATGTTCGTTGGAAAGATGTCATTGGATTGGACGATGCGAAGTCTGTATTGCAAGAAGCCATGGTACTGCCGCTTGTAATGCCAGACTATTTTAAAGTAAGTCTTCATAATACGAGTGATATAGCATATTTTTTACATGTATGTAATTTGTGGTATAATAAATTATATACCTGTATATTACAAATTAATATTTTTTTGTTATTACAACTTCGACTAGTGAGACTTAAATTTACTGGCTAGTTTTATTCTTCTTTAAGATGACGATTTGCGTGAGATTATAAAAAATTATGTATTAAAAATGTATAGCACCGCAACAGGGAACATAAGAAAAAAGCCCGAAGGTTACTGCTTTTAAATGAATACTTTAAAAATTATTTAAAGTATAAATGATAAGATAAATGTGTTGATTAAATAAGGTGCGTTATATAGACCATTAAAAATTAATGAGGTCTGTATAACAGGGTATACGTCGTCCTTGGAAAGGTGTTCTTTTAACTGGACCACCGGGGACTGGAAAAACGCTCCTGGCTAGAGCCGTCGCCACTGAATGCCGGACAACTTTTTTTAATGTCTCCTCTGCAACTCTTACATCTAAATATCGCGGTGATTCCGAAAAACTAGTCAGACTCCTCTTTGACATGGTAAGGTAGTTTAAAAATTATTAAAAAAAAAAACAATCTTAACAATATGCTTAGAAGTAGCTCATTTAGTATCATAAAAATAAATGTTTTTGTACATTAAGGTATACTTATGATCTTAAAAACTTAGTTTAGACACGTATCTTTTCGTTTTAGGCTGCTTTTTATGCTCCAAGTACAATTTTCCTTGACGAAGTTGATTCCCTCTGTGCGGTGCGCGGAGCTGATTCAGAACATGAAGCGTCCCGGCGATTTAAAGCTGAACTGTTAATTCAGATGGATGGACTGGCAGCGTCTTTGTAATGGCATCTTGTTTGGACACAACGTGCTTTTTATAATTAAAATATGTCCCGTTTTAAATAAAATATATTTGGACACAAAGATTTCTATTAAGGAATGTTTAATGAATCCACAATAAATTATTCTTAAATTATTACGGCACATCAAAGCAAAAACTATCATAATGATTGTTAAAAAACAAATCTTTCAGAATATTATGCTTTTTACAGTAATCAGGATAAGGTCATTATGGTGTTGGCTGCCACTAACCATCCTTGGGACATTGACGAGGCATTCCGAAGACGATTTGAAAAAAGAATATACGTTGGATTGCCAGATGGTAAGAATTTTAAAATAGTGATTACTGATTGTGTATGTTTTATTTCTGAAATAAAACTCAGTTTATGTACCATTTTAGTGGGATCTAAAATACGTGAAAAATTTAATTTACACCTTTCCGCTGGTATATTCGAAATATTCCTTAAAATGCAGAGATTAAGCTTTTTAGCTATCCATAGTTTCATCGTAAGGCTGCCAGGTCTGTCGCTTTGCACGGAGAGGAGTGCAAATAGTACCTGCGACTTCGCATAAACTTCGCATGACAAAATGCGCATACACGTTAAGCTTCACTGTAAGCGCGCCTATGTCTACCCAACAAAATTTTATACGAACCTACAGGAATATATCAGGGTCTGGATGACAAAATACGAATATCATTAAAAATTTAATATTGTTTCTCATACGTGTCCATTATGAGAGTTCCATTAGGAGATGCTTCTTAAACAGAGTGCGGCTTTTTTATGTTTTGTTTTATACGAGACTATTTTAATAAACTCTATTGATCGTTAGATTATTTTTATAAACTTCTGAGCTTTTTATTCTTCTACGTGACTACGCGAGTATTGATCCAGAAGTTCCTTACGTTCTACCAACAAGTGTTTAACCATCCCACTGCCGCTCCTCAGATATCGCAAGACTTTTCGCAGACTTAAACCCATCTTACTAAATTACTTTGACCTTCTAGAGTCATTTGCAATGCATTTAAATTAAATTTAATAATTGGCTCCCAGCAATCATGAACTAGGGTGAGCCACCTCAAAGCTAGTAGAATACAAAAGACTTCTATGTTCAGTCACTCGTTTTGTATTTTTAGGTTCACATCGTACACTTGATAATTATCGTTTTTATCTTTCCGAATAAGGGTTTTATTAAAAAAAGTCCTATTTAAGTCTGCTTTAGTAATTGTAGCAACACTTTTACCATCTAATAGAAATCCCGGAACATTAGAGTTTTATTATTTATTCCTCCTATCTAAATACAGACATTTATATGAAGAAGCATAAATAATACTCTGATCAATTTGATGTAATTATATGTACCTTAAGTGCACAAGTATAATTTATACGGATTTTTATTTTAGAGCCAACAAGAATAAAACTGCTAAAGCTGTGTTTACATGAAGTGGTGTTGGGAGATGATGTAAATTTGAATGATTTGTCAACGAAGCTTGAAGGCTACAGTGGATCTGATATTAATAATTTGTGCAGGTAACAAAGACTTTGACCTTTTTTTTATAGTTATTCCTAGAAAGGTATCTATTGAAGAAGTTCTGTTTTGAAGTATTCTTAACAAATATGTTTCACAATCTCGAAATTAATTTATAGAGACGCTGCAATGATGACAATGCGTCGCAAAGTCGCTGGTAAAAGTCCTGAACAAATTCGTCGGTTGAAACGCTCAGAGCTAGAAGCACCTGTGACTAAAGACGACCTTGTCGCAGCCATGGATAAAACACGTCGCACAGTGACTCAAACAGATGTAGCGCGTTACAACAATTGGATACAAAAACACGGTTGTTCCTAGCATAGGGCTAAAGCGCTTAAGGCGCTGTTAAGATGCCTAAGGACCTGAGCTTCGTAGGCATCTTGACTGATAAGTTTTGTGAGAGAGACTTTCTAATAAATGTCATGATTTAATTATAATTTTATAAAAAATAATAAATTTAAGGTGGTTTTAATAAATAATTGAGACATAAGTATTGCGAGAATAATAAAAGTGTTAAATTAAGTTTTTTTAACAATAGTTATAATATATATATCAAGAACGATATTGTTTTCTAATTCTCAAGCTTGTCATGGAGTACGTTTTATCCCTTTGTATGTGCAGAGCGGTCTGGAAGAAAAACATTTAATAAAAGTCATAATTTAAGTAATTATCGTTTCAATTTGTAGTTTCAAATCTTAGTACAAAAAGTATCAGAGGTTCTATAACCCACAAACTATTCATTGATAAGATTTTTTGGTTTAACCCAGATATTATGTTCTGGGTTCTGCTGCTCGATATCAGCACTAGTATCTTCCAAATTCCATAATTTGCATTATGATTTACATTTAATACACTAAATTCCATATTTCATATAAAATAAAATTAATTATAGTTACAAACTTCTATCTTGGTTCATTGCTTAATGAATTTTAAAATTATTTTAACGTGATGATACGACACTATTCAATTAGAAATGTCGATAATCGTATGGATCATAAGACATGCAAGTTATTAAAACTTTGACACATAGTGTAACGCACAAAAGACATTGGATAAAAGATTTACTGAGAATTCTAAAACAATAATAAACATTTATAATAATAGAAGTTTATTAAGGAATGGTTAAACATGTTGTTATTTCTAATTTGTAAATCAAATAATCTGCTATGGAAATAATGTTAAATAAAAATATTTTCGCCTACTTTACTAATTGTGATTTTTTTTTCTAAAGCCGTGTTATTTATATTTTAAGGCCACATTTTGGTCCAAATAATATTTAATTATGACTATACCTAAATGCAGATTTTTGACAATTTGTAATTTGATTAAGTGGTAAAGTATTATAATATTGCTTAAGTTTATATGTTCAAATATATTTAATTAAAACGAGTTTCGGCTTCACACAGGTTATCTACTATTCCACTTTAGGTTTATTAATTTATATAACTTCCATAAAAATAAAGAAAAAAAAAAGGCTTATAAATAAACTTCTCGGTGTTTTGAAATTGTAATGTCGCAGAAGACTTTTTTCACTAATCAATTTGTTTCAAAATTATAATAAGGGTTAGTCACTGATTGCTAGATTACAATAACAATATATTCACTAGTAAAATCTATATTTACATAAACTAACATGCAAACAAACATACAACAAATCTTTGGCTATAAACAAATGAGTATCCGAAAATAGCTCATAACAATAATACAAATATAATAGTTATTTTTTTATAAATAATATTGATTAACAAAATCGATCTAAAGTGAGGTTGTTTTTGTACTTGTTAGCTTAATTATGAAAACTTGAATATATTTTAAGTAATTAAATTATAAAATATAAAACGAACACATATTCTCGCAGTGAATTCTTAGTTTATTTTTTAAATTATTAAATACAACAAAACTGCTTATTTTTTTAATGTAGCCTTTAAATCAATAACCTTCTTCTATCTATTACAAATAATATAATAATTTTGATATAATTATTTAGTTAACTTTTAACTTAATAATATCCCTAAATAGTTAAAAAGGCACGTTTCAAGGCAGTTGGTGGTTTAAGCATTTAGCGATAATCTACATTTTAAGAAAGTGTCTGTGTATGCCAAATTCGTCTCACTTCCAAGCAATATTCGAAGTTAACCAGTTGAACTTTGCTTGAAGTTTCGTAATGTCACTCTGCTGGTCCTCCATTGGGTTGTGCTAAAATTTCCTCTTCATCGTTTTCAAGAATAGCAGAAAACGAAAACGGAAAGAAAGAATATCCTTGTCCATCATAAAATTTACTCATAAACTCCACCCTGTAATAAAATAAAAACAGATGTTTTTTAAAATAATAAAAAAATCGAAGTGTTACAATAACAGAACATAAATTTCAAAATTATTTTATAATCTTACATAGTTGGGTGTAAGATCATGAAACATATGTCTTAGTAATCAGTATGATGTATTAAATACGAAAGTTCTTAGCAACTTACAAATCTAATAAACCATAATTTCGAACATACCAGTGTAACCGAAGAGTGTGCAAGAAGGCAGATAGTCCCTCCATCAGCACGAGAATAGCGAGCGTGAAAAAGGCCCAGGCAGCGAAGACTAGGTACAGCATCACGGCGTTAATTGGTGAGCCTCCGCCCAGACCCATGCGCAATAGACGTTGCCATAATACCGCAGATAGTTCTATTATTAAATTAGATACACTAAATATAGATTAACAATTTTCTAAGACATAGTCAATATGATCATAATAAAATGAACTCCGTCTGTTAACATTAACAAAATAAAATGGTCTACCGTCTAACTCTATACACCTAATGTTTATAATACTTTTGAGTTTTTTGACATTTATTTGTAATAAGTATTAAGAGTATAAAGTCTTAACGCTGATAAAAGTAATAGCCATCATAAGATCGTTTCAAGTTTGGAGAGTTTTTTTTCTAATACTAACGTGCATGGGCGAGCGATAAAGCCCACAGTCGCAGATAGGATGCGGTGTGTGACACAGCTCCCAGCACGTACTCGATGGTGTGTATGGCCTGAGTGATCAACACTTCACCCATTCCTTCATCGTGCTCTTTCTGCTCTGTCACTTCTCCACTCTCTACGCCATGCTGATATTGCTGGTAAGAATACATATTTTTGGTCCACGTTGGAGTGGTATACAAAATGCGTAATACGAGTAAGAAAAGATAAAAAACGTTGTAGAAAGCCATTTAAAACAATACCTTACGTTTCTTAGCTTCCATCATTAAATACACGGGTTTACCGAATAGCATAACGGGTATACATAAAAATGCTACAGCCAAGAATGCTTTTTGTACCGCGTCCTGACCATCAAACATAAAAGGCCTACATGGAGGAGTGATGTCGGACGATTTTAGAAGCATCATGTTGATAAAGATAATTAAAACTGATGGAGCGCAGGACGTGCCTAAGGCCGGATCTGGACAGAAATTTTTTTTTTAGATTACATTACTGGATTAACGTAGTGTTTTAATAACAATATATGGTACAATAATTTTGGTAAGTTGGCAAAATAATTTTGGCATTTTATTGATTGAATGGAATAAGCATATTATACGATATTAAGAACATTGTAAAATAGACTTTTTTAGTTAAAGTTATGAAGGTTATGACTAACTGACACAAATTTTTAACATGATATTTTATATGTATATTGTAATTTGAAAGCTCAATAGCCTCTCGCTGTATGGTAAAGAGAAATGCTATATAATTCTAATTTGATTCTGTAAACTAAATATATATTACGAATTATTTTTTTTAAAATTTGCAAAATAAAAGTTAATATTTAGCTTAAATTCATCATTGATTAAACGAGGACCTTTTCAATTGCTGTTACATTATTTATTTTAAATGTTTTGGGACAATAAAATAAAATATATAGTATACCTGTTGATACTGCTGAATACATGAACCACTTTATGAACATGAGTATGCAGAGATACCAAAATAATAGTAGCAAAAACAGTATTTGTGGTATGTACTGCAAAAAGATCAAGTGTGGTTTCTTGAAGAAACTAAAAATCAGAAAGTACTTATATGACATGTGATAACATATAAAATAAAATTCATATATGTAATGTTTAAAATATTTTGAATAATATAGTAATTACTTGAAGTTTACCACACTCAATGTTACCCCAAACGCCATGTGTATCACTCCAAATATTATTGATAATTTCATTTTGAAGGAGTTGAGGAATATAATGTTGTTAGCAGCGAACTAAAAGAAGGAATAGACAAGAGGAACTAAAGAATAATAAAATACATTTCAGTATTTTTATTAGTAAGACTACCTGCCACGCGGGGTCTAATCCGAAGGGATACGGTATCTGGGTGTAGGCTTCAGCTGGATCCAAATCAAAATTACTTTTATTTCTTAGCGTACCCAAGTCGTACACATTTTGCCAACTACTACCAAAAATGTTTAATGACTTTGAAAACATATCATTATATATGAGACCAGTGTACATAGAAAATATTCCCATTAGTAGTATTATATAACGTCCTCCGAAAAATATATTCCAAATTTCATTATCAGTTTTGTTTTTGGCGAAGTTTTTTTCATTTAGGACGAGAACTGCAGCAAATATGGTCATAATGATGCCGTGTCCCACGTCACCAAACATCACAGCAAATAGGAATGGGAATGTTATGATCGTATACAATGCTGCAATGAACATTAAGATGAATATTAAAATGTGTAAAACTTTTTAGAGTAATTTCAATAATGTATTGCAATTACTTTGTTTATACTTTTCTAAGTAAAGAAAATTTTTAATGCTTATTTAATTACCTGGATTAACTTCCCTATAACTAGCGATTCCATAAGAATCAATAAGAGTCTGGAACCCACTTGTAAACTTATTGGTTCTGTTGAACGTCGGCGGAATTTCTTTAGTTGGTACATGATGCAAGATAGATGGAATTGGACTACCACTGGCTTTCTAGATAGAATGAAAATAATACAGTTTTTGGCGATGAATAAAGTAAACGAAATAATTTAAGTAAAAATAATCGCAACATGTGGAATGTTGATGTATAAAATTGTCTTTTAATGAACATGTAAAATGCTTCATAATATTTTTCCAACTAAATTTCTCGTTCCGAGTTTAAGAAGTGATAATATAATAAGTTAAAAATTAAGTTGATAGTTTAAGTAAATACTATCAAATAGAATTTTCATTACAGTTTGAAGACCTTACCACACCATTATCCAAAGCTTTTTGCAGAATATGCAGATCTCGTCTCGGGACCCAACATTCAGCTATCAAACACTTCTTTACTATATCCATACTGAACATATTTAGTGTATGGTATATGGCTTTTTCTTTTCTAACCGCAACCATCCAAGTACTTATGTCTCGCGCTATATTAGCTAACACTAGCCTTCTGTGTTGCTCTGTTTGTTCTAGGACCTATGTATTTTTTTATTAACATATTTTAGTAATTAAAAAAAAGATTTTACAATATTCTAAGCGGTTACAAAAGTTAAAACACAATCGATTCAATAGCATAGACGCTGTATAGCTACGACACCACGTAGTGGAGATCGAAATTGGGAGTAAAAATACGTTCTACATGGAAATATCATTTCATAGAAATAGATCCAATACTCTAGGAACATTGTTTCAATTAGTTTTTGAGAATGTTTATTGACAATAAAATTTATAGAAGTTAACGGCCCTAACGTTGAAAAGGATTATTATGGTCTTGACATAAATCTAAATTGTATGCTTATTACGATAACAATATAAGAGCGATCGATAGATATTTATGTTTAAACTTGTATATAATATTTATTTTACGGATTTTATTTTTACCATTTCTAAATCTTTGATGCGAGTTTCAATTCCAGCCGTCATGTCTTGTTGTTCCTTATAAGTCGCTGGACAAGGATACATGGTGGCTTGAAAGCCATGACACACTTTCTTCACTCTAAGCTTGATTTGTTCTCCGTGGAAGAATACTACGAATACTGTCTTTTGGAGCTCGTGACCCTGAAAATTATTAGAGATTTGAATATTATCTTATTATATATATTCCTTATTGTTACTTTTATTTATGTCACTTGTTGGTCACGTTTGGGCTAACATTTCCATAATTAAAAAAATAATAAATAATATGTGAAAAAAATATCAATGTTAGTCATTTCAATTGAACTTCATAACTTTCTAGTTAAATAAAATCTTAACAATTCAAACTGTTTAGAAACACCTTTCTAGGTAAATCAATAAACACAAATGTTTTATTGATTGTTGACGAGGCACTTCATGCCGTTCATAGTTTACTTCCTAAAGCTGAGCGGTCATTTTGTAGCTATTAATGAATGTTATGACCGTTCATTTATAAAAGTAAATTTTAATTATATGAAGCAGATGTAGAGCAATCTATTGGGTTTATTAATTGATCATTTAATTATTTATATAATTTCTAATTATTAATATAAGGTCATAAAAATAATTATAAATATTCAATATCATTTACTTACTGTCACTGGATCTTTAAGCGGTTCGTCAATTTGTGCCTGCTTGAAGAAGATATTTCCGTGCGATATCCTCCACAACATTCTTTCGAACGATGCAACTCTCGGCGTTGCGACAACTCCTGCAATAAACCCTAAATGACCTATGGCCCCTTCATTATTGTATACTTGAACTGATGCAGAAATCTTCCTGTGAGCACTGTGATCTTGAAAAAAAGTTTGAGTTTTCTCTATTAGAAGCTTTAACTCAATCAAAGCGAGGTAATCTGTCTTGAGGTTTTGAGCGTTCTTGGTTATCTCTTGAATTTCAGACTCAATGTAATCAATTCTCTCCTAGAACAATGAATTTCGATTGAATAGGAATGCATCAACTAAGAACGTTTTATATAAATTTACCTCTAGTATATTGATCTCCCGTGGTGTCAATAGTCTCGGGGAAGGTTTCGGTGGAGGCGGTGGTTCCGGCAGCTCACCGCTCACCCAACGTAGTTTACGTTCCATCTCACTGCATCGTCTCACTTCTGATACGTAGCGACGTTGGAAGTCGTTTACGTGAGGGTTCAACTGTAAATATGTTTGCTATATAATTTCTTATCATACACATATAAGTAAATAGATATAATTATATGACCGAAAAATACCTTTCAGACATATTTTAAATGTATGGGTACTTATGACAATGAATTGTGTTACCAACGCTCAATGGCCGCACCTAAGATCAGAAATAGATCATCAATTGATCATTCGTTGTATCTCTACAAAACTTTTATTAGTTCCATTTATAACTCGGGTCGTCATAATGCATATAAGCCAGCATAATATAAGAACGATAATATTATTTAAGTGTTCTGAACATTCTACGGTTACTTTCGATATTTTTATTTTGACAGTTGTCTAATAATCATGTTCAGTATTATTCATCTTACCTATAAAATAGAAAATGACGATATGATGGTATATTATTACACCACTACATACGAGTACGTAATATTATACTCAAACTAACATTTTTAAATCTTAGAAATAATGGACATATATTCATAGATGTTTAAAAGAAGGATGGAACTTTGTCTCATATTAGTGGTGACACAGCGAATACTAACTTGTTGCGTCCTGTATGTCTCGTCTGTCCTCTATTCATTTATAACAAGATGTTACTCTAACGTTAGATACAATAACAGATATAAATGACAAAATGATATTAAGGAACTGTTTTATAAAGTATCTGCTGTTTTATATAACCATAAGTGCATCAGAATTAAATGTAATAAATAACTTTACTAGACATATATCTGTAACGCGGTTCATGTTATTTCAATTTCGGAATGCTCTCTTTTGTACTTTAAATTGGCGTTAATCGTAATCGGTTTTAATTGAAATGACAATGAACAATGAGATACATTTTATCACACTTACGTAACGCGACAAATGAAGTGTTTACTCGTGGCCCATGGCCTCAGAGCCACTTTACCAGGGATTAATAATATAATATATAGATCCTTTACAAGTACAAAGAAGATATATAAATATTGCAATAGACTTGGAACTTAATTTTTTTTAAATAAAATACTTTAGTAATGTTCTCTATTCTGTTAATCTATTCTATATTCTTTTAATCTCTAGGGAATAATATTTTCGTGTATAGTGTTATGAAATAGGCAACAAGTCACAAACTGTCCAGTTCATTTTTTCTCATATACATATGACTTGCTCTGTGGGTCAAATGGATGTGAGACCTTTGGAACAAATGACTAAACGTATGCAATTAATGACAATCTCCTGTTGAACGACAAACAAGTACCTCCAATATTAGGATAGAGAAAAACAATTCAAGGAGAATAATAATCTGTATCACAAATGAACATAATGTTTATGTCAAAAGGTTCAATGCACTTTTTTGGCCGCTATCTAAAATATTTAGATTACTTTACGGTCACACATTTTAATTAACACAGCGCACCAGATTTTCTTTGAAATTATGCCATTTAGTTCATTACTCCTACATGTTATTTATTTGAAGTTTGGATATCAACTCCGTTACTTAATTTGGGTATTATAGTTTTATCATCTCAGATGGTTTGTGTCTTTTAATCTATCTTCAGAATAGGAGAGTTGAGTAAAAAGAAGCGACTTATATATATGCTGGGCGGCGTGTTGTTCTCGATGTTCCGAAATCTAAAAACAAACTAAAAAGTTTGAATATATCTTTTGACATAAAGGCACAATCAATGAATCACGAAAATTTTAAGAGCAAGAGATGGAAAACTAAATAAATATTTTGTTGTTTCGATATTGAATAATCACTATACATAGTAACCATAGATAGAAAAGTCAAGTTCTAGGTTATAATAATTACAAACAACGATTAAAAATCGATTTACTAGCTTTTTTAGTTTCATCAAATTAAAGATAAAATCTTAATTACAGATTTCTATTTATATGTAATAAGTGTTCTTTAGCAGTAACATAATTTGAACCGCATTCAGCAATGAGACACTTACGAATTAAAAGCAATTAATGCTGACATTTGATTATTTGCTTGATGATTTTGGTACTTTAAAAATAATCTGATAGTACTATGATACGTTATTTTGAATATGTACATCATTAATCGATATGCCATGACTTAGGACACTCCCTTTGCGTTATGAGACACGCGAATTGGGGGAACGTCCGCATAAATAATAGCAATTTCGGCCAAGTATTTGGCATTTTTTCTAATTTCTATCTGTTTTAAAAAATTATAGTGGAGAAAAAAACTACAAATGAAAAATATATAAAAGGTTCTGTTTTTAGTTAATCATTGTTCAAAAGCATTGTAATGCAGTCGTTTGAAAATAGTTGACTTTGAAATTTACGACTTTACATCTATAAAGTAACATATAAATATATGTATATAATATTATGCAAGATTTATGTCCTTTTATTTGCAGTACAATAGAAAGGTATAAACGAAAATTACTTTTTACCGAGAAATTAATTTCAATCTGAGATGAAAATAAATGAAAATTAAAAGAAGTGCTAAATTATCTTTGTAACGATTTTCATTAAAAACCAAATACTTAATATCTGTCTGTTCAAATAAAAGTTAACTGTAACATTTCGCGATGTGCTGATCAATTCGTGTCTATCCATTCTCTAAGATCTTATGTAAGAGTATATCCAAGTAAATTACTGTATCTTTTTTATTAAGGGTTTTTTAAAAGAATTAATCAGATTTTTATTTAAGTTTTAAAGTTTCAAATTATATACATATAATATAAAATATATGAGAAAAATAAACTATTAATAAAAACAAAAATTATACACTTTTAAACTAATATGTGAACCTCTATTGAAATTACCTATCCTGTCTCTTTTAAATTATAAATTTATATAATTCATTTATATTCTACATAAAGATATCTTTTCCTCTAAACTTCATGTAAAGGCTGTAATTGTAAAAATTATACGACATGCTAATGCAAAACGCGACTCTTGTCAGAGGATGTATTAAAACAAAATATTTGCAATGAAAATCTATTTTAAACTATCAATAACAGAAATATAGTTCTGGAATGTATCCAAATTCATGAGAAAACCCTTTGGATGAACGTATTAAGACGGTTTATTTTAGAAATCAATAGAAACCTATCAAGCTGTAATCACTTGTACCTATTACAACATTGAAAGGTTAATAGCTACAAAGTGCACTTTGTTGTTATGTTTACTAACTTTGAAGATTGTAGTATATAAGCTTTACTACTTGTACGTTACCTACAAGCAAAAAACAAGCAAAATTGTTAATATTATATCTTAATACAATATATAATGCAGTGACAATTGTTATTAAATATTATTAACTGCAGCATGGACTTATCGTATAAACGTACGATATCGATGTCAAGTTAATCATTTACTACACGAAAAGGAGTTCAGAGAGATAAGATCTGGTGCCTACAAGTAAATATTAATATAGCTACTTTAAGCTTAAAAAATAAAAGTCGATTTTTACAAGTCGTAGAAAAAAATAGAATAGAGTAATAAATATTAAAATTGATTACTTTTTTAATTAATATAAAAGATAACATTTTTATATAATGTTATTTTATTTATTTCTAACATTTACGTTCGCACCACACACGTTGTTATACAACGAAATATTAGCTACTAAAGTATTACATCTTATTTACTTCATCTATATCTGTAATTAAAATCACGTATTTAAAAACTTAAATACATATATAAGTTTTTAATTGATATATCTAGGATTAATATTGTTAAGAATTAAGTATTTGTGTCAAATGTTTGGAGGCTAAAAGGTTTATGGAACGTTGGCAATAACCGGAATATACCGGATGTTAATTCTCATAATGATATTACACAATATGCTGCCCTTGAAGGACTATAAGAAAATTACAATACCATATTAAAATAAAGGAATCATATAATAGGTAAATCGATAGGTCTCTATGATAACATTTTCGGTAACAATGTACTCATGTCATTCCAAGATGCAGCTAATTTGTAGATATTAAAACTAGTTTTATTCGCAATATGAAAATTGTTTTTAGTACATATGCAAAAATTGTTGAGACTGTATGCATACCCTAAATAACGCTGTTTAGAAAATTTTAAATTGAACATTGTGTTCAATTTAAATGTGTTCCCTTTGTGTTACAAAGTATAACTATTATAGAATATATTTTTGGTAAAACTCACATCTCTAAATTGCGCTATTCCAGCCTCACCAAGCTCATACATGGACACATAGGCTGCCTCTGGTTGCACGAACAACTGGCAAAGCACCATCTCCTCGCTTCTGAACATTGTGCTGACTGAACCTGGACCTTGATCAGATTATAATATAAAATGAAATATCAGGCTAATTATATGGATATTTATATAATGTTAATAATAAATAAGACAGATTGACACATACAATAAAAATATATAGGGTAATATACGTCTCACCATACTCAAAAATATGTTTTATATAAAGTAAATTTTGAGTAAAAAAGGTATGTAGTGATTAGTTTTATTATAAATTAACACTTATAAAGTTAAAATAGTTCGTTGAATGGGTAGGTAATTTCAGGGTCATGTTAGTGAAAAGTTTCTGGTAGCATTTGACCTTCGTAGCCGTGTCAAGGTCTGTTGTTTCGATACAAGCTTTGAACATAATTAAATAATTTATATAAAAAAATCATTTATTTAAAGATTAATTAAATAAAAGATTCTTTTGTAGAAAAGAATCATACAATTGGCGGACTTAATGTTAAAGCACCGTCGACCGGTCTACCAGAGGAGGATGTAGTGTTGTCTTTAGTTCACGCCGCGATTCCGGCATTCTCAGAACTCATGAATACGGAACCCGAAAGGGTTCGTAACTGGTCGAGCAAATTCGTATTTGCGTGATTAGAGCCGGAAAATTATGTTGAACAGTTATTTAGATTATTTAACTCATACTTGCTATAGTAGTGTAACTAGAAGAATTTTACTCTGTCAGAGATTTTTTCTATATATTTGAAATGTGGGATATATTAAAGATTTTTTTTATTTAGGATGTTTAGTGAGTTATATAATGAGAAAATAAAACTATCCTTTTAATTCGACGAATGAAACCATATTTATTGATAATGGCTCAAATGTAACGTATTCTTTGAATGTTTATTTTGATAGAGATTTTTTTATAGAAATTCTTTCATCTAAATGAACTTAACCAAACATATTGCAAATGTTTATTAATGTAAATGAAATAAAAGAATTTAGCACAAGGATGGCTTGTGGTACATTGAGGGTAAGACGGTTTTAACGACAGAGCGGAGAACGTAAAAAATGTTAATGCGTTCAATGATGGTTAGAGAGATCAAAATAGTTTGTCTTTGTTGCGGTAATATACGAAGTATACGTGTGTTGTATTCCTATCTTTTATTGAGAAGCGTGAGAGCGTATCTTCATTTACGATTATTCTATAATGAATTTGTTTCATCGTGCGTAGCTTTGATAGAAGACGAATCTAGTAAAATAATTGGGATTATGAATTTTGAAATAGAAGTACACCCACACAGTTATATTTTTGTTCACAGGTACATTTATTATTTCATGAAGAAACCAAAGCCATTAGCAATGTTATTTCACCTCACACAACTGTATTTTAATTTTACAATGAGAAATAAATATATGCAGCGACCGAGCCATCGGGATTCTGGCAACCCTGTGCATAGCCCAGCCAGACTTGCATTGAGACCAAACCATTTTTATACCTGGACGTCTTCCAAATAGTACGAGTTATCAAAGATCAAGTTATTGGTGTGACATTCCGATTCATGATTTTAATTATTAATATAATTAAAGTTATTTATACAATCTTGTGTTTTAATAATAATAAAAAGCATAAAATTAATAAGTTTATGAAATTGAAGTATTATATAAATTTGTTAAAAAGGTATATTATTTAGGGGAAATAAAGTATCTGTACCAGCTTCCTACACGATACATGGAGTCTTAATAAACTCTACGCCTTAAGCAGCTCTCTCCAGTACGATAGCACTCGGTATTTATGATTAAAGGTTGAATACAGAGAAAAATAAAACTAAGGCATTTATTTGTTTAAGGTATCATAAGAAATTTCACCATTATATGTAACCGGCTTATATCACATCGATTCTATCGGAATTTGCCCGATTGTGGCAGAATTGACGTATGGTTAATATCATGGATCGCGAAAGTCTACACTCTAAAATTTACATGGTTTTGTTTAAATTTTTTCTTTTACTTCATTTTGGATAAGTGTCTTTTAGAAAGTGCACTAATTTTTAGTGACTAATTTTCATTGCGACTCATAGTTATAAAGATTTCAAGTTGTTTCGATATAAAGAAAAGAAACGTTTTTTATAAAACAAATATTTTACAAACATATTAAGAAAATTTAACTATAAATATGCTTTAAACTAATACAAGTTACAATTTATCTAAATTACGTTTAAAAGGTCAAAGGTCACAAGATAAGTGCACGTTCAATAATACATACTTAGATAAGTTGACTATAAAATTACTATCTTTATAATTCTGTCAAAATATTTATTGAATTTGATAGCTTTATTCTATTAATTTATTCTTGTATTTTTAATTTTAAGCTTATTATCACAAGCTAATAGAAAAGATGAATTGAGTTATATGATTTCCTTTAACACGGTATACCTTTTCCTTGCTTATATAAGTTGGATTTAAATTTATATATTTGGGCTGAATGGCTGAATTAAACAAATTTTTTATTCAATTGAGGACAAAATAATATTTGAATGTAGCACTTTTTAAGTTTTATTGATTATAATAAGTTTTACATAGCATGTTAATACCTCATGTTTTTAGCTTTAAGATCCCCTTTTAAGATTTCACCGATATAAGAAAAGTATTATCTCGGGATTTTTTTAAATGAAATATAAAGACAACTGTAACTTATTTGGTTGTAATATTATAATATCAACGTGAATCAAAGAAAATAAATTATAATATTGATCAAAAACGATGAAAAAAATATTGTTACGATAAAAAAATACAAAGAAAGGTTTTAGGAGATTGTGAATGAATCAAATTGAGACTAGACAAAAAGATGCAACCTTCATTGACGCGAATCTATTAAACTCAGAGTTAAGCTTGCCACATGTCACTAGACTATTATTAAAATACTATTTTTGTACGTGTTTTATTAATATTTTACTACCGTTACATTTGTTACATTTTAATTATTACAAATTTTCATTTGTCTAATGTTGTTGACATTTGTTGCAGTCTGTTGGTTATTTGTTAAAACAATGAAATTATATGTGGTCGCTGATAAGAATTTTCACAATATTATTTTCTGTAAAATAAAAAGAAATATTCTACTTCTTTTATAAATTTATTTTTGATAAATTTAGACTATTTGTTAGATTATTAGAGTTGTGGGTGTGTTTTCACGTTTTCTGTTTTAAAAACTAAATGCGAGCAGTTAGAATGAAACGTCTGATACATAAATTTTTTAAACCACTTAATAAATTTGTTAATCTACTAACTAAAACTATCCGCTATATAAATAGACTATCAACATCAATACATTTTTTTTGAACTTCGAACTTTCAAACCAAATCGATATCACTTAGCATTAGCACTTAGCACTGTAATAAAAAAAAACTATTAACATTATTGTTGATATATCTTACCGGTTTACATAAAAAACAAATACATTAGCAAACACTATACGCAATCATATGTTTTGTTAGAGGACATTTCGTACACAGTGAAAACAAACGAGCGAACAGCGCGCTGTACTTGTGGTGACTGGGTATACTGTACACGAATACTCAGGGGCATTATGCCGCAGTATCATTGTAGCCACATTTATAAAATCATGAAAGTGGAGTTTCCTATAATTTCCTTGTTATAGGCCTTAAGGCTTTATATATTAAGGCTTTCCTTTTGGTATACAATTGCATCTAATAGATCGATATTTTATTAAGGTCGCTAATGCTAAAGAGGCTTATAATTATTTTTGAACTGTTTTCCGGTTAATTTTTAACTTTTTTTTTTTTTAAATGTTGAATTTGCAAATAAAAATTTTGTGATTTCTTCTTGCTTATCCTAATTTGCCGTTAAAATGCGTGTATATATTCAAAATATTAGGTACAATCCCTAACTTGAATCGTCATAAAAAGATGGTATATTTTTACCTTAGTATATTGTTATCAAGCATAATCTAATATATTTTTACAATCTATGTTTATTCACAATCTATAGTCTACCAGAAAATTGGGAATCTAGTCTTTGGTCGGAAGGCACATTAACTTATCAAGAACTATTCACTCTCGCATTGAAGACGCTCACATTACACTAGGACGGAAATATCGACGCAGTTAAGCTATTCCAGTTCCTCTACTGTTCAAATTAAAACCAATAAGGCAAAGCGTTTCATTCGGAGGGACTGAATTTTAACGTAAGGTTGGGTACTTGCCATGTGTCGTAACGTCCGTTGGCGGAAGTGGTGAGAGAATAAATAAATCCTGTAATTTTTATACACACTCACGAAAATGTATCCTATAGGACACTGAGAGGTTGACAATTTTTCGACTGTGATTGAGGCTGTAGAGATTGCCATCAACTAATTCAAGGTCACCAATTAGCCCCTTTGCTCTCCTTTCAATTGAGTCCAGAGCTGCAAGATGACATTTTGTGTAAAAGACTGACAGAATTTTGCAAGAACGCTAAGTTTTCTTGTAGTTCTTCGCGCTTTGGACTCAATTTAAGGTTCGAGCTTTGTCTATGTCTAAGAACTGAACTATAAATGCAACTGCAGTTACTATTTCTAGAATACGTCCTGTAAAGTAGGAGCCAAGGTGAAAGGGCTGGTTTTGGCGGTAACTTTTACTTTAACAGGTATCTCAAAATGCAGACACTATCTCAAGATTGTCACTCAAACGCTTCACTGTGGATTCTCTTTCACTCCGAACTTTGTCTCTACTGATCCAAACATAAGGCATATATCTTTCTACAATTTATATTATAATAATATATAATACAATACTTTCTGTGCTGTCGTGTGCATATTCAGCAGATCATTGATGATTTGCAGAAATATAATTGCAGAAAGTTGAGGTACTCCGTCATATATTGTAAAGGGTTTCGATGAAGACCCATCAACAACAACAACAGAAAGTCTCTTGTCAGAAAGTCTCTTGTCTCAGAAAGCGCTTAGAAAGTCTCACACAGCCGATCAGACCAGGAGAAATACCGTAGGCTCTAGCCTCGCTTAATATGAGTACCATATACTAGAAGGTCACCAGTTGACCTGTTTCGGCGAAACTGTCGGTCGTTGAAGAGTTCGTTTCGTTCTAGGTATGCAACAAGCAGCGAGTTCAAGATACGCCCCATAAAATAACAGAGTATTTAGGGGACTAAAATAGGTACATTAATGGCGGGACCATTGCGGCGACCTTTTTAGGGCAATTACTCTTAATTATAGTAAATGTTATTCAGACTCAAATGGAAGCAGTAAGTGTTTAAGGTACAAATTAAATCTTTTTGTGAGTAATCAACAATTTTGGGCACCCTCATTTGGGGGGTCTCGTGTCGATCCCGTGACGTCCCATTACGGCGCAGAGGGCAACCGTTGGTTTTTTAGTGGGTAGCCTTAAAAATAGCAGCATCCTCTATGCTGCCGGGTAGTCCCACATCACCCCCCGGCCGTCACCCCCATGGCCCGACGGGGTACCCGTAACGGGTATTTCCAAAGGAAAAAAAAAAAAAAAAGGGCAATGAAGGCAATTGTGGATTTATAAGATGGTAGCCTTAAAAATAGTAGTACATTTTTTAAAATTATAACTGATTAAATATGATTTTGCTGTTAATATTTAATGAATGCCATATCTGTATTCTCATTAGAAATAAGTGTGTTGGTATACTTTAATTGATAAAAGTGATGATGAGGATGACTGTAATATAAGATATATTTTTTTAAAGATATATAATACATTACATCAACATTTTTAAGATATCTTATATCAGTTTTTAAGATGCTAGTTATTGTAATTTACGCTTTTTGTATCCCTTATACCTCTTGTGTTTCTTACTTCATTTTAAATATATATATATATCATTGTCTTGATTATAGTTCTTCTTACTGATGTTTTTATCACATTTTTCTATGTAATAATAAAATCACATGTCATAAGTGTAGCTTTAATGTACCTTATATAGTATGAGGGCATTATTATCAGTAAATAGAAAACAATGCTTTTGCCATCCAAACGCTTAACAAACCACTTATGTCTATACCTATGTTACAATCAAGTATGAATCTATACATATTATAAAACGAAGTACCTGTAGTCTGTTTGTCTGCATGAAAAAAAAATGAAAAATAAAAAATGGAAATGAGAAATGAATTTTATTATGCTATTATGTAAATTGACTGAAATATAACGACTATGTCAAAGAGGTCGCAAATAATCTTGATTCAAAAAATAAATAAAATTGAGAATGTAAGTAAAAATAACTCATATTTTAGTAATTAGCAAAAGAATCATCAGGGTTATCAGAAATAAAATATATTATGTGAAATTCAGGTCGAAAATTATCTTTTCACACAGAATTGTCGGGTATACAAGATGTAACTTTGCTGATAGCGTAGTTGCTGACTTCCAATAACAGAGGGATTATGCCCTTAAAAAATATACATTATGTATTTATTGCACCATTATTAATAATAATTTACTGAATACTAAAAACAATTTTAAAGATTTTGAAACAATAAAAGTTTTAGGCAATGTCCATCTACATTGACTAAAACAAAATTTTATAGTCTTCCATAGTAGAATATCTCGAACAATAAATTGATGAATTGTTATAAGTTTTTTAATTGTGAGATGTAATTCTGTATCTAAGATTTCCTTGAGCACTGTTATGAGTTTCAATGAATACAAACATTATTTTAAATAAAAAGGACTAGAAGGCATAGCAACGACTAGGAGTGGATTGCTACAGTGTGATGGATGGTAATATTTTCATGTATAAAAATCGTCTTCAAATAGAGAAAAATAACATACGTTAAGGATATATAAAAAAGTCAAACCTATGAAGAAGAAAAGATTTTGCAGGCGTAATTTTGGCTTGAGTTTTAAAGATAAGCGCAGAAATCTTAAAAAATAATGGCAACAAAAAAACCTATGTTTTAGATGGCAGAGAGTAAAAGTATAGGCCGCCTCGTCGAGATACGCTGGCTGAAATAACACACGAAGATGAAATACACTCATTATACTTTCTTCAAATTCTTATTTTTTAATTTTTTTAATTTTTTCTTATTTTTTCTTATTTTTTTCTTTTCTTTCTTTCTTTCTTTCTTTCTAGAAGTTACTTTTGAAACCACTTATGCAAAAATGGTAACATAACGAAGCAAATTTAATTCGATTGTCGTCAGTAACTTATAGAGTCGTGGACTTTATTGTAAAGGACTGTGAATTGTGCTTGGAATCAGAAAAATATTGAATTATTTAAATCAACTTCTCAATATATTAAATCTATCTAAAAAACACATACCAAGAAATTCTATTTCTGTCGTAGTGCCAGGACATTCTTGCTCCTCGATGATATCTTCTAAATTCATTTTATATCACTCTGTTATTGTACAAAACAAAAGTAATAATTACTAAAGCACATTCATGTGATAAAGATGATTCGGACAATGATATGATTTATTGAACAATTCTATATATTTGGTATAATGCACTAGTGATGGAGATTATATTGATAAGATAATTAAGTATGTACTTGTATGTCCGAGTATTTGTTTATTGACAGACAGACATGATAGGGTATTTATTCTTAAACGATTTTAAAATTATCTATATACAAGTAAGCCGTTTATGCTTTTTTATTTTTATCACTTTTCCCTTTGTAAATTTAAAAAAGGCGGAGATATATTTCCATTTTCTAAAATGTTATATATATTTGTGCCAATTCAAATTGGTTGCTTGCAATTAATTTGAGGAGAGGTTGAATGAAATCCGGCGAACACAATAGTAAACAAGGAAATGTGTCTCTGCGTGTCCTAAATTCATTTCTAGGGTTGACAACTTGTGAAATATCTTTTTGGCTTTTAACTTTTATATTTTAAATTAAAAAACAAACAAAAACCAAAATGACAACCGGATTGAAACATATTTTAATCATGTTGCATGTTATTTTTTAGCATATAATAATTTTTTATTGATTTCAAGTAAATATGAAACATTAATATTTATTAAAAATTAGATTCAAAACATTCAGAAATTTGTCTATTATCATCTTAAGCTGATTAAGAGTTATGGACCTACCACAGCGCTTTTTACAATAATCCATCCTTCAGGGTATTATGCATAAAGGCTTCACATGTGTCTCAAGCTCGAAGAAATCAAATTGATTCAGAAACATAGGGCTCTTCTCATGTCGTCTCTTCTTCCTATGCTCAACAAGCAACTTAATGATTATAACTGCGTATAACTCTATTATTAAAGAGACATAAACAACGGCAAACGGCAGGCGTACCGGGCTTGGGCTAAATCGATAGTCACAAGGGATCCGATCTCTAGAGTTCTGAAGAGGAAATATAATCGTGCCTCCAGATTCTTCAAACGGCAAATCGCTAGAGCAAAGTTCAAGCATGTCGTCAAAATTGGGGATCAGTTGGCAAGGTACCCACCAGGCACGCGCAAGTTCTGGGCGCTTTCTAAAGCCACTCTGGGTAACTTTTGCCAGCCGTCCCTACCGCCATTGCACACGGGGAATGATTCTCTGGCCCATACGGCAAAAGAGAAAGCCGATCTCTTGGGCACTCTTTTTGCCTCAAACTCGACTTTGAACGACCAAGGGAAAACACCGCCTACCATCCAGCGGTGTCAGAGTTCATTGCCGGAAATAATTTTCCGGCAAAAAACCATTCGTCGTTCTCTACTTTCCTTGGATGTTCATAAGTCGAGTGGGCCGGATGGTATTTCCCCATTGGTGCTACGAACGTGTGCCCCTGAGTTGACTCCAGTGCTAACGCGTTTATTTCGGCACTCCTATCTCAAAGGCGTAGTCCCGGTCTCGTGGAAGTGTGCCTTTGTCCATCCGATCCCTAAAAAAGGTGATAGCTCGGATCCGGCTAACTACAGACCTATCGCCATCACCTCTCTTCTCTCCAAAATAATGGAGAATATCATAAACCGTCAGCTCCTCGCGTACCTCGAGGATCACCAGTTGATCAATGACCGGCAATATGGCTTTCGCCATGGTCGATCGGCTGGTGATCTTCTGTTATATCTCACACACCGTTGGGCTGCGGTTATTGAAAGCAAGGGAGAGGGTCTGGCAGTTGGTCTGGATATGGCGAAAGCCTTCGATCGTGTATGGCACAAGGGGCTTCTTTCGAAGCTTCCTTCCTATGGGCTTCCCGAGAGTTTATGCAAGTGGATCACCAGCTTTCTCACTGGGCGGAGCATACAGGTCGTTCTCGACGGTTTTTGCTCGGACCCCAAGCCCGTAAACGCTGGTGTACCCCAAGGCTGTGTGCTATCCCCAACCCTGTTTCTCCTGCACATCAATGATATGTTGGATATTTCCAACATACATTGTTATGCGGATGACAGCACTGGGGATGCGGTATATTCCGGCCGTGCAGGTCTCTCTCGGGAAAACGTCGACGAGTGTCGAAAGAAACTTGTGTCTTCTATAGAGACCTCCCTGGGGATGGTCTCAGAATGGGGTGAACTGAACCTCGTCCAGTTTAATCCCCAAAAGACACAGGTTTGCGCGTTTACCACCAAGAAAACCCCATTTGTCGTATCGCCACTCTTCGAGAGCACACCCCTCACCGCCTCGCCAAGTATCAGAATACTGGGACTCGACATTTCGAGCGACTGTCGGTTTCGTGGTCATTTGGAGAGCAAGGCCAAGTTGGCCTCGATGAAATTGGGTGTGATCAATAGAGCGAGGCAGTATTTCAATGCTGGCCAAAGACTTGCGCTCTATAAGGCGCAGGTCCGGCCACATATGGAGTACTGTTCTCATCTCTGGTCCGGATCACCCCAATATCAGCTTCTACCTTTTGACCGCGTACAACGGAGAGCCGTACGGATTGTCGGGGACCCGGTGCTCTGTGAACGGCTTGACTCTTTGGCACTGCGTAGAGACGTGGCTTCTTTGTGCGTCTTCTATCGCATTTACAACGGGGAGTGTTCCGAAGAGCTATTTAATCTGATGCCTGCCGCCGAATTTCATCACCGCACAGCACGTCACCGCCTTCATTACCATCCTTACCACCTGGATGCATGGCGTTCTTCTACTGTGTGGTTTGCAAGTACCTTTCTTCCACGTGTCACAAAGATGTGGAATGAGCTTCCTTCGGCGGTGTTTCCAGATCGATACGACATGGGTACCTTCAAAAAAGGCGTTCATTCCTATCTCCAAGGCCGGCAACGCTCTTGTGAGTCTTCGGATGTTGCAAGAGTTCATGGGCGGCGGTGATCACATTTTATCAGTGACCCGCATGCTCGTTTGCCCTCCTTTTCCATAAAAAAAAAAAAAAAAAAAAAAAAAGACATGTAAAATTTTATTATGTATGGAGCAGAACGACACACTATCACATTATGCCACGATCTCTTTTACCCATTAGATACAATTTGAAGAATTCACTTTTAACCTACAATACTTTTAACCTAAAAAATTAGTTCGTGAAAAAGAGATCAAAATTTTGTAGTTTACCATTACTGTACAAGCGTATCGTAAAATGTTACAATGGCTTTGCTCATATACCTCTCTTTTGGATCTATATGTAGGCAGGTTCAACAACCTGGTTGTATATAGATCCAAAATAGAAAAAAAATGCAGTGGCGTATGTCACATGTTCTTCCTGCGTATGCACGCATCGCTTGGAAGGACGTTGGGCTCTGCTATGTTTACGTCACCAGACCAGTATATAAGTAGATTTTTCATTGTGCCTTTACTAGCCTTGTTAGCGATCTTGCAAGCTACTTACAAATACAATTTATACTTTATTTTATTTTATTTTATTTTAAAGTTTTAATTTTTCTAGCTCCATCTTTAAAAGGAAATAAATAATCTGGTTTTTGATGTAATATTGTAAAGTAAATCTAAAAAGTAGTTCTAAAAACTCTGAAACACATTTTTTGGTTTCTAAAAGACACCACCACACTTCACCACAAGCTTTGACCTCACCCGTTTACTCACTTGGGAGTTGAATATTCAGAAATCCTATCTCAATGTTACATAATAATGTGTTTTTATGTTTCTAGACACAATAATGCGTGCTTATACGTAAGTCACGCAGTTTACTTTTTTTTCTTTTACCTGAGCTTGTGTGTACGAGGTCAGAGAGAAGGACGGAAAGGATATTCTTAAGTTTGACCTTATCGAGAATTATTTTTTTGCGGGAATAATTTCCGAGATAAATATCTTTAAAAAAGCTAGCCTTCTAATACATTTATTCTATAAAATTTTATTTTGGTGACAACCCTTATATTCTTCATATATCACAATAATGAGGTGAATCTTCTAGAAGCCAACATTCTATAGTTGAAAAAAAGTTACTTTTGCATTTAATTCCTCGAAATATATGTGAAACTTGTTGAATAAAAATAAAACTTGCAAAGTTGGCAAATAAAAATTACATTTTATTTAATTATAATAGACATATATATTTCCTCTTACATCATATATTTCAATTTAAATAATTGAAATTAATTTATTGCCTCGAATAATAAGGGTTAAAAAAATAGGATTCCAGTGAAAAATAGCATTAAGATTTGACGACAAATTTTTATTCCCATCAGCGCCATCTAGCGACACTACATGGAGCTACTAAAAGTGATAGATAACTACTTCTATAATCTTGAGGCGACTGTAATTATACGACTTTGTTCAGTAGAAATAGATGGAAGCAGTATGGTAAATAAAAAACATTTAACAACACAAGTAATATTTAGTAGTATACAACACAAGTACATAAACTAACGTCTTTACTAATTTAAAGTAATTTTAAACCAATAATGTTTATCATTTAAAGTAAATAAGACTGTCTTTTCGGTGATATTATAGTGAGTACATTATTATTATTTTAGAAAAGTAGAAAAAAAACGTAATTTCTTTTTATGTATATGGTTTTGTATACATATATATAACACAAATCCAGGAGATTCTTGTTATGAAATATTAATCAGTCTTTAACAGTATTCTGCTGATACAAGAATTATACATGTAATAATATTATAATTCTATTTGTATTATCCAATATTATTGCGTATCGTGAGTTTGTAGATAACAAATAAATTTAATTTGATTGAAGTATACATATAATCTTGTAAAACAGTAAAAGTCTGTTCAACAATATCAATTTATTCTGAGCAAGGTTATCCTAATTTATGTACTTCCCGGCTCATATTCCACTATTAGGCCTACGTCTGGAAAGACTTCCTTAATGGAATTTTATTTTGTTTATTAATTGTATAAGTAATATGTTATTTGTTAAATTTCTTATAATGTTCTTTCAGTTTTATAACCTTTGTGTTTGATTATTTCTTTCTTTATATTATATAAACAACACGTATAGAAACATATATATATATATATATATATATATATATATCGTATAACTATATTTTCATATAACTATACATATATAACGAGGGAAAACGAAAAAACTAAACAATTTAGAACTTAATCAATTACTACTGAGCTTAATAGTAAATAAATGAGAAAAGAAACAAATTGAATAGTTTGTGTAAAATGTTTTTGATTTCTAATTTCGAAATATTCATAAAATTAGGAAATACTTCCAAAAATCTTCATATGATCCAATAAAAGCGTCATCTCCGATTTGAAAGAGGCTAGAAGTCGATTCCGTGTCTATCAAAGTATTATCCCATGTCAAGCCTTGTCCGTCGCAGAAGCTGGGGGCTGGGGCAGTCTCAAACGAACTTTGCTCTGAGTCGGACGTGTTTCACCAGTTCCTTTCAAAACAATGGATGTGTCGTGCAAAGGTAATTGTTTTTTTTTAATATCCGGAGCGTGGGAATTCTTTTTTCACGCTGTATTTACTTTATTGTCTGTATTACTTTAGCGTAAGGGTTGAAGATTGTTGTATTATTCATATATTGTTCATGCTTCTACATTTTTTATTATAATATTAAGAATCTATTGACTAGCAATATAGGTTATAATATTGGTTGTATAATATATACTTCAGAAATAATTATGTAATAATGATGATAAAAGAAATGATTAACCTAAAATAAGATGGTGTCCTTAATTTCATAATGAATTTTAAATATATTGCTTCATTCTTACAAAATTGACAGTAACAAGAGCGTAATATTATTTATTGTTAAAATTTTAGTTTATATCTTAGGGAATATATAAAAATGTTATTGGCGAGTTGTTTACAAGAATATCATTCATTCGTTTCATTTGTTTATATTATTTTTTTTTACAAATTTTGAATGTAAATATTCGTAATCTTTTATAAAACGAAAGGATTACAAAGCACGTATATTATTAATTCCATAGCTCGTTGTTGAAAGTCTGAATTAAAAATTACGACTACGTATAAACTTTATGACGACAAAAAAAAAAGTAATAAAGACTTCAGAAGATCGATGTAATCATTAATTTAAAAAAAAAAAAATTCTCTTATAAACAGATTTTGTATTTTCTTAACAACTGTGTTCATTGAAAATGAAAAGCAAAATTTATAAGTAACGGTTAACACCCTATAAAAATTTCTAACGGATTTATGAGCTCATCAAAACTGTCACCCTAACGTTACGTTTTAATTCACAACGGAGCATTAAACTTAGCAGTTGTTTTTTTATTACCAGTATCATAATAGTAAACTTTGGTTGCACTAAGCCCATTATACGCCTCACGTTCTCTGAGGGGAGAAGAGCCCTTTGGTATGACAAAAGAATAGTAGAATGCAGTGGGTCACGCAAAGGACTGAACTCGGTCCCCTCTATTAAAAAGATACTGCACAGATTTATTAGCTATTTTGTACAGTATCTTATCGGCCATAATTGAGATTTCTTTTATAGAGATTTTGTTTTGACTCCATTGGAAGAACGAATATATAAAATTGCAGGTTAGACTAAATTGTAAATTGCTTTTATTTATTTTTTAATATTTAGTAATGGTTTGCCAATCAAATATATCTAGTTAATAGAATTTTAATTAAACTATGGCTCAGATTATATGATTATTCATTATACATTATTGTTTACTTTAGTTACAAATAAGTATTATAGAGGTTATATGTTGAAGTTAAATTCCTACGTGACTTAAATAGTACACATGCTTTATGTCTGCGGTAGTTTGTTTATATCGTATAATACAATCTAATTCCGTACCACAGTGAAAACATTGAGCCGTGTGAAGTTTTGAGTGAAAAACATACATTTTCTTTCATGAGTAAAAAAAATTATACTTGCTAAAAGTAAGTAGAAAACATTTGACCAATTAAAGTGTAAAAATAAAGAATATTTTGAAAAAACTCTAAAATTACGTATATATTTTAACAGTCTATCACTAACAGTTTTAATCTTTTTTTCATATTTGTTTACAATTTTTTGACCAACGCTGTTTCTTTTTTTGAAGGATTTTTAGCCATTTAAATATTTTCAATTGGTCCTATATATTATAAAATACTTAACTTGTAACTTATAACATCTACCATAACTGGAATTTCTTTTCTATGATGTGTATTTTTAAAGATTACAAATACAAATTTTACGGTTTTTTGGTCTAGACCAGTAGTCAGTAATCACTAGTCATTACTGACTTCTGCATTCATTGCTGCTTTGATTCTGGGTGTTATATGTATCTGTTCTTCTATCCTCCGATATAAGTGATCCCCGGCGACATAGACGAAATTTCTCTATTATTGTTTTAATTTTTTAAAAGCAAACATTTTTAAGTCTTTATAAGTTCATTTAAATGCAAAGATAAATTAATTTATCAAAGAATAATTAGTAAACTCGAACTGATATTTTACCTTTATTAAGGTATTAATCAACTGTTTTAATACAAAATTCAATTAACATTACGGTAACATGAAGGAGGGTTTTATGAAATATATTTGAAGAAGAATTTTAATTATGTCAAAGAGTTACAACACTAACATTTTATATGTGCCAAGGTCACACAGTTTTGGTAAAGAAAAACAATTTTAAAGTCAGTGAACGTTTATCAGTCTTTTACTAAATTAGCATTATCGAGGTAGTCGCAGAGAGATCGTGTTAGGCATCGTCTACAGAGAACAGTATTTGAAAGTGACTTTCAAAAGTTTTAGATATTAATTTGCGATGAATAGACAAAAGAATCTTTGTAGGAAATTTACATACCCATATTAAAAAAAATATATCAAAAAGTTATTATGTTTTATTAAAATAAGTTTGTCTTAATTTTTTAATACTATATATAATGCATAAAATTTTCAGAATCAGAGCGAGAATTGAAAATTATTGGCATCTATATCTCATTATGTTTTTAATTATTTTAAATTTAAAATTTCAGGATAAATGCCATAACAACCTCTTAAGGTTTATCTGGACAAGTGGTTGTTTACAAACATAGTACCATTCGTATATACAAACATATATAAATATATTTATTCATATATTCATATTTAGTTCATAAAAAAGTATTATGGATAAAAACTTTCCATCGTTTGGTTTGTGCCCGCATCCTAACTATAATGGAAGGCCAGGTCAGTAAAGCGACGGACACCGTTGTGAGCAAAATTTGCGATTCAATGAGACTGTCCGTCTGCCTGTGACAGCAATTGTACAGAATCACTCTATTGTGTAGGTCATATTCAAATATATAACGTATGTAATAATTCTTCTAGCGGTTTGTGAAATTGCTAAGGTAATATAAATTTTATTTGTCCTATTGCTTACAAGTTGTTTCAAAAGAGACAAAATTGTATTACAAGAATGGTTTTAGCTAACAAAATGAACAATAAAATAAATCAAGTTTGTACAGGTTTCTTAAAAGTCGATTATTAAACAAATTTGATTATAGAAATCTTTGAATATCTGATATGACAAAACCATTAAACAAAATCATTATTTACGATAAGAATGTTTACATACTATCTACTGAACATTTTATATTCAAATTAAATATTAATTTATTTTACATATACTCTTTCTCGTAAAGCCCTTTTTTTAAAAGCGGTTAATATAAATTACAACATTTAGATGAGTTGCAGATAACTATACAACAATGATTAACAGTAACAAAAATAAACAAGTCGTTTAAAAAATAAATAAACAGAATATTTTCAAATATTTCTAAACATTATACAAACAATAATATTTATAAACTTGATTAATAAATGCTATAGTATGACTTAAAATAATAATGAATTAAATTAATATTTTTAAATAATTTAGTGGTGTGTGATTTTCAAATAAAACAAGTGTTCCAATTATCCTTATTTATTATCTGAAGGTAAACCGGACAAGTTTCAATACAAATTAAACACGCATAGACTTTATAGGTCGTTGAGTCTAATGTGGAATATTGTAAATTAAACCTCAATCAAACATATGGTTAAAATATCTAAATTTTTTCTTTCCTCTAGGAAATGTAACAATATTGAGCAATTAGAATTATACCCAACATTTATGTTCACATGTAGTAAAGAACATTGGATATTGATTGCCATACACTTGCTAACACGGAGTATTAAGTTATATAGTTATGACCTAGATGTCAGGTCGTCTGTTTCTTTAATAAACTTAGTGATATCGTGTAAATGAAGGAATATACTACATTCTAACGAGAGGTGTAAATGCTAAAGATACCTCCATCCTTTGAAGTCTATTTATTAAAAATATATACGGAAACAAACATGGTTTGTTGCAAATGACATAAATATAAATTCTAAATGAATATAAGTTTTAAAGATATATTGAAGTAAGAAAAATTAAGTTAATAATTAGTTGTTATTTACTCGTTTTGCCGCCATAGTAATGTCTTTATATGAGCTAACTGAATGTTAATTCTTTAATACAAGGGCATGACATAATTTTAATATTAAAATGCATTTAATAATTTCCAGAGCTTTGTTTATAATTAGATTAGTAAATATTTAATAAAAAATATTATTGAGCGAAGCTTTCTATGAGAGACTTTTCTTCATCCTTTGTGCTTTGATGATGATTGATGCTTAATCATAAATATATCCGAAAAATTCCAAATTTTGTACACTGATTGACATCAGTCTGGTGGTGGTTTAAAAAAAATAAAAATGTAATAATGTGTCACATCTTGAAAAATAGTTGAGTACAGAATGCGTTGACGTTTTGTAAATGCAACTTCGGGGCCGTGTTCACCTCGCTTCGCTCAATTTGCTAACACATATCGAGATTTGGTGGGCGCAGTTAGGCAAGATTGAGGTCTGGTTCGCGCTCCTAGTAATTTGATGAGTCGTATCTGTTAAAATCTTTAGTTTTATATTTTTACCTTTTAATGTAACAGTAATTAAAGGTTCGCCTTCGCCTGCGAATTTGTTTAACTACTAAAATATTATAAAATGCTGTTGAAAATCTTTTCTGAAATTATATATTCACAAAAGTACGTACAAATTCCAAAAGTAAGTAAGAATTGACTGTACATCAAGGTAAAGCCGTTATATAAAGAAACAAACAAAGGAACATAAAAAAACAAATCTGTTAAATCCAAAAAAATCTCATAATTTAATTTATTTAATTATAAAAAAAAATAAACTGTCATATTTTTCACAATTCTTGTTTCGGGTTTCCCAGCCATTCTTTTATTTGTTTTTTTTTTTTTTAATATAGCATCTTTTTAATGTAGCTTTCAAAATCGTGAGTACATAATAGGATTAAAATTTCGTATTCACCACGTGTTCACCTTCTAGCGATTTCATGTCTGCAGAGATGCTATTCTATTTTAGTCGTCCGTGAGTTCAAACATATTACATGAAAAATTTAACCTCTGAAATATAATTCCAAATAAAATATTCTGCGTTCTTGTACGCTACAAGTATAAATTAAATAATCTCACATAGAAAAAACAAACTATTTTATTTATGCAAAAAATAATCTTAATAAAAATATGCCAAAATATTATTTAAAATTTTTCATTATTACTTTTGTAATTTTTTCATTTTTTCAGAGTAATTAAATTAACAAATATTTTGAAGAATAAACTCGTAGTGTCATATTTGATTTTCATTATTAATCAGGGTCGATCTTTAATTTTCAATTGCAATCTTTTGTTAACAATGAGACGTTCACCACGTGTCGGCAATAAATATAATGCGACGTTTTATATCCGAGGATGCGGCGTGAGGGTGTGGACGAAAAGACCTCGTTTCCGGATGTAGACGACTTTTCAAACATTTCCGCATTGTCGGGTAAATAAAATTTTATTTTGCTCTATGGCATAGTAAATTTGCTATTCTTTTTATAATGCAGTTCTTAGCTAGATAATGTTATTTAGAATGGATGTTTGTTTTATAAGAAATGGGGAATCGGCTAGGTGTGCTTGCAGACTTGTATTTTATCGTTAGCACAGCTAGGATCAAGCCAGAGATACCCTCGCCCGTAGATCAATGGATTATCAGTAAGTTTTTAACCTATGCGTTAAACCCTGAAAATTTTTAATGGGTTTGAAAGCACAGTTTGGGGACAGTGCAGTGTCTCAGAACCATTTAACCATTTAAGACCGGACAAGAACTGGTTGAAAACGAAAGTATATACGCCCAGGATTACGACTTCAAAGGAAAACCTTTATAAATATAGACACTTTATTTAATGTGACGAAAATTATATATTGAAGTAATTATATCAGAAGTGGAAGAAGCTATGGAAGTGTTTAATCCAGAAGCATTGACCAACGCGGTTTCAGAAAAAAATGTTCTCGATGTTTTCCAAGGTTGATACTAACCATAAAAAGGTCAGTCGGAGATTACTGAAAGGCTTCTGAATCAGTTTCAGCAAGAAGGGGACACCTTTTTAAAGAGCATAGTGACTTGTGTTGAGACGGGGGTACATCACTAGTAGCAATTAAGAGGTGGACAAGAAAGACCGAAGGTTGTAAATGAAGACCACAACTCGACTCTCTGCTACGAAAGTCCTTGCACTTTTTTTTTGGACTCTAGAAGAATCTTATTGACCGATTTTTTTGCACGAGTGACGTACAATCAATGCGGCTTACTACTGTTTTGTTTGCGTTTATAAAAGAATCAACGAATAAGTCAAGGAAACAAGTACGAAATTGGCTTCACGCCCTCAAAATTTATTACGACCAGGGAATAAGAAAACTTCCAAATAGAAAGAAAAAGTGTTTCGATCATAGGATTCAAAAATATTAAACCAATGATCTATGTTTAAGGTTACTCTATAAACATAAAAATATATTTTTTACATTTGATGTACTTTCGTATGTCCAGATAAATAAGTCTACACTTAGACTTACATTGCTGATCGATTAAATAATATTTCCATAACGTCCTGATTGTATAGCTATAAAATAGATTGTATTAAAAATACGCAAAGCAACTATATTGTAGAAAATAAATGGTTTTATGGTTACTTTTTAAGTCAAGCAAAAAACTAGCGTTATTAACTTCAAAGTTGTACGGTTTTAGTTTGTTCAAAAGTTATTAAATTTAAAACGCAAAGAGCGGTAACATTTTATGAAATATTAAAACTATAGAAGTTAAATTTCTTAAAAAATACATTTATTCTATAAGTGCTAATATCGATGATATAAACATAATTATCTTCTACTTATTAGTATCGTTATCCTTATTGTGATTATTGGTATATATATTACATGATTTACATTTGATTTGATTTTTACAGTGATTTTTACGAGTTCACTTGTTTTTGTAGAGAATGTTCAATAAATATAATGAATAACGAAACGAACAAAGCGTATAAAGGAATCTTTAATATCTTAAGAAAGCTTTAATGGCTTATAGTAATTTTGGTGTATTTTTTTAAATATTTTCCTTTTCCACGGGATAAAAACAGTTTAAAGTCAGTGTAGTATAAACGAAAGGTTAGTAAGTCTATGGTCTAATAAAATAAACTGGACGCGTCCTTATGAAAAAAGCAAAAAGAGTATCTATTTTTTCTTAATGTCAAATCTATAGTGACAACAACATAAACAGTTATAAGTATGATATTAAAAAATCAATACAAAAATTAATCGAAATATGTATTATCAAAAATATAATATTTTAATGCAAAAATTAAAGTTTTACTTTTATTATTTCTTTTTCAAAACACTTAGCCATATAGATAGCCATATAGACATAATTACCAATACCAAAAATAAATATTAGTGCAAAAGATAATCTTTGCTTCTTATGATATTATTTTATATATGTTTGTGCGTTCATTCTAGACTTTTAATTAAAGTCCCAAGAGATGTAATGACGCAACATAGACTAAATATAATTAGTTCATTTCTAGAACTTATTCAAAGGCATTAGTATATTCGTTTCAAATTTGTTTATGTAGGTAGAGGAGCGAATACAGTGAAGGTGAGAATGTGTATGCCCGTTTTAAAAGGGTCCCTTTAGTTTACATCTGGGTCGCAACTTTCAGGCACTGCTTGCAAATCTCTCCCTGCATCGCGATGGGTCGTCTGGTCTCATTTCATATTTTAGTTGTTTGAAACAAAGGTTCTTATTATTTTAATTATATGATTATATTAAAAACTGCAGAAGTCAATAGCGTTAGGAGTATTTGGATTTATATAACACTACTTTAATTTGGTAAAATATCATAAGCCCTAATGTGAACGATGTAGCAAATCTTGGAACCATTTGACTCTTTGTTTGGTTCCTGAAATAAAGAAAGGCGCGAGGGTGCTCGTAGGGTTAAACTGTTAAATTTCTTTCGTTTTTCACTAAAAAGGGACGAGTTGTATTGCTGAATGGTTCTTTGGATTCTTTTCAAATGAGATTGCCTCAAGCCAAGTACACAATGAGCTGCAAAATGCAAAGATTTTTTTTTATTTATGTCTGCTACTTAATGTCTCAGTGCATGTTTAAAATTTTTGTATTTTAAAAACTCAACAATTCTGTCCCAGGCCATACCATAATCGTTAACACTATGGTAAACTTTTAAAGTAAAATTTAAATTTATTTAATTTAGGGTTTTATAGCGGAGTTCATTTTAAAAACATTATAAATAGCCATAAAATAAAGAATACATTAAATATATTTATGTGCATAAATCATATTTTCGTAATTATATTGATTATATATAGTCATAATTTAAAATTCTTTGAATATATTTGTTAATAATTCTTTTCGCTTTATCTTATAAATTACTTGAACAGGAATCTTGTGTATTCTGAAGTGTTGAATTAACTTAAATCTATATTCAGTTCCTCATTTTTCAATTACACATTAGTTTTCATATTAAAGTTTGGAAGAATTAATACATTTTGTCGTTTGATTGAACGCTTTTGTTGAAAGTCTTTGATAAATAACAAAATTTATGAAATGCAACTTGTGAAATGCAAATGCAAAGGTTTCAAAAATATCTAGCAATAACACCAGCATTTTTTGTTGACCAGGAGTTAAACCAGACGGTGTTTTATGTAGTAGGTTATACTATTTTTATTAAAATGTGAAAGTCGAGAGTCGATCGAGAATACTTTTTTCGGAGATTATACTACATATGAGTAATAATGAAATTGGTCAATAATTAGTTAGATCTAATATATTGCAGGTTTTAAACAAAGTTATTATTCAACCCTGTTTCAGTAAATCAGGAAATGTAGTACAATCTAAACAGTTGTTATATATTAAAGCTAAATCTGGCGCGGCAATACATGTTAGTGACCTAAGTACGTCAACGGATAACCCCCATAGATCACGTGTCTTTTTAATTTAACAATTTTTATTGTTTCTTGGACATTAACTTTTTAAATTTGAAATTAATACAACTTTGATCTATATTGTCCATAAGTATGGTAGATATATCTGCTATATCGGTTAAGAAAGTCAAATCGGCTAAATTGACACAGTGAGAAGGTTCTAAGGTATTTACTAAATATTTTAAACTTGGAATGTAGTTAATAAAATATTATCATTGCAATAATTGTTATCCATAAATCTATGCGATATGAAGAAAAAAAATTATAAATCCGAAATACTCCATGTATTATATTCTAAGCTATTGATATTAAAAATTCTCTAAAAAAAATATTCACATTTCGTATTTTAAGTAAAACCCTTCCCATTATCTTCTCAAATTTCTCAAAATTTGACGCAACGCGTAGCCTCTAAAAATGAAAAATAGATCTATTCCTATTCAAGCTAGTTTAATTGTCTGTTCAAAATTATATTTCAACGTTCTCTATGTTTACATTTCTTAGATTTCATTTGTTTGTTTTCTAGAATTAAAGAGCCAACATGAATAGAATTTTTAAAATTAAAAATTTTAAGAATTTTTAAATTAAGAATTTTTGCAATAATTCTTCACTTATAAGCCAGTGTTGAATAACACAAAAAATATTAATATTATAAGTATTACTGACTTTGTAAGTTTTTATTATTATAAATATTACTCAATTTCTAACTTGTAATTAATTGAATATTTTGATAATAAAATATCAAAAGTAGTAAGTTGAGCTTTTCAATTCCCCTTACCACTTACAATAACCGCAAATCACAATTCTAGAGAAAATTATGAAAAGATATAAGGAAGTATTGTTTTTTTTATGGTTAACTATAAATGAAACAGGTTTATATGTTTTCTTTTAACAGATAAAAGGATGATGCTGTGATGACTCAAGGACATTACCGCTAACTGTCATGGACGGCAATCTTCAGACCGACTTCTCCACGAAGACCAAGCGTGGCGTTTTCCTGTCTAAAACCCTTGCCCTTGTGATACTTATTATCTTTGCTTTAGCACTGATTGCTACAGCTTTCATGGTATATAATTTCGCAGCCTGTCCGAGGACTGATCAATTAGCTAATGTTACAAAATTAACCTATTGTGAACAATCTAAGTTATTAGTGCTACCACTAAGCACAGAAAATAGTATAACTGTTGCTGTAGAAAGCTCAACCAATGTTGCTGAAACCACTATACAAGACGACAAATATATTGTGACTAACGTCCGACTTCCTGCTAATATTAAACCAGACAGTTATAACCTGAAACTTACGCCTTATATAGTCGAAGGCAACTTCACTTTTGATGGAGAGATTAGTATTATTATAACTGTAAAAAATAAAACAAATGAAGTAACATTTCATAGTGTAGAATTACATTTTAATAAAATAAAATTATACAAAAAGGAAAATGGAAAGGAAATAAATATAATAAGAAGAAGTGAGGATTTACCTAGACAGTTTGAAATATTAAACACAGCAGAACATTTAGTAGCGGGACAACAGTACGTCCTAAATATAAGTTATACAGGTATCCTAAATGATAATCTCCACGGATTTTACAGAAGTTCATATGAAGAGAAAAAAGTGAAAAGGTATAGCCCATTCTAAAAAATATAACTTAAAAAGTCCTTATATATACTAGAATGACTTATAAATCACTATAATTTCTATACGGAAATAATTGCTATTAATGATTCCCTTAAGCATTCTTACTGGGAGGTCACAGTACCCGCTTACTATGCAATACTTGTGCTCGTATAAGCATTTATGTTCTATCAATGAATCGCCGATTAGAATTTAAATGTAGAATTAAATAAATTCTGTCAATATTAATAGTATATTGTATTGTATAATATATAATATAATAGATATTATACAACTGATTATTTTGGAGATTAAAATTATTTTATCATAAAATTCCTCAAATATTAATAATTTTATATACATCTAATTATATTTCTTGAGCAAATGTGTATTTGCACAACATATAATAGAAAATAAGATTTATAATAATTGTGACTGAATAAGACGTACAAAATATATACTTCTATTCTGTAGGTAAGAAAATACAAAAACAAACTAAACATTTATGGCAACGAATTTAAGTATTTTGTGTCTTGTTACTTTCACGGCTGCAATGTCTATTAAGACATTAGACACTATTATCATTATGATGTAAATTTCAGATGGATAACAGTGACACAATTTCAAGCAACGGACGCAAGGCGTGCTTTCCCGTGTTGGGACGAGCCTGCTCTGAAAGCCAAATTTACTATTAGCATCGCACGACCCAATAATATGACTTCAGTATCTAATATGAATATAATTGGGAGACAACCTCAGTAAGTAGCAAAACTTTTTGCGAGACGTTGAAGGCTTTGACAAAAAAAATTGTTCTTGGTTTAATGGTTAATTTAGGTTTTGCAAAATAGTAACAAATAATAATGAAATGATGAAATTTAATTGCATTATATAAATCTTATATTTTATTAAGGATATATCTTTAAATGTTTCTTGGTTTTCAAAAAAAAAAGTCTTTATTGTAAGTAGTATTTGTCTATGGCACTCTACTGAGTGTCAGATGGACAAAATTCAAAAATTGGTATCTATGCCATATCTATAATTCATTACAAATATTATAAAGCTGAAAAATTGTTTTTCTCGTACTTGTTAAAAAATCTGTATAACATTTATTTATTTATCTATATAAAATCACAACACGACCATTTTAATAAATATATTATAGTAAATAGCAAAGAATTGGAAGTACAGCTTAGTTAAAATTGTTATGATGCCCTTCTGTAATGCAGGCGCAGTTCCAACGAAAAGCTAGTTTAAACCATGAGAACTATAATATAATATTCCTTTACACGAGATGGTATGATTATTTATTGTCCTGTTTCAATTACGGGCACGCAATTATTCAGTAAAAGGCGTCAGTACTGTTTCTAAAAAGGCTTCCATATTGATTAGATGCCGTCTGTAAACGCTGTACTGAGTACAAATCAATTAACATAAGATCTTGACCCCATTCAAGCTGAAGATATAATATTTATATAGAGGAGCCGTTAAAGTTCGATACCAGTTTCATTGCTATTGAAAAAAATAAAAAAATGTTAGACGTGTGACTTTAAATTTTTAAATGGAAAAATACTACATTACTAAATTATTTTCAAAGCAAGGGAAATATCATAAAAATTCTTAAATTTTTGTAAGACCTATAGAAACTGTTTTGATCAACAAATATTGAATTTTCTATTCAGTCATACTATAAATGGATATACTTGGGATCACTACGCAGAATCTCTGCCAATGTCGACTTACTTAGTCGCTTTTGCGGTAACAGACTTTGGAAATATGAGTGACAAGAACTTCGCTGTTTGGGCAAGGAAAGAAGCTTTGTCCTCTGCAACTTATGCTTTGGATATTGGACCAAAAATCTTGAAGTTTCTAGAGGAATATTATAAGATAAAATTTCCTTTGCCTAAGATAGATATGATTGCGTTGCCTGATTTCAAAGCGGGAGCGATGGAGAACTGGGGTTTACTTACTTTTAGGTAATATATTGTTTATGTTTTTTTTAACATAGATTTAATTACTTTGACAGGAAAAAAAAATTACATAAAAATGCTTAATTAATTAAGGCAGGTACTGACATAATGGCTTTTTCTGAAAGCATTTTCGTTATTTTGGAAAATATGTTATATTCATTTTAAAAAAAAATGCTGATTTAATCTTAATTGGAGACAAATATTTAATACTATAATTATACGTCTTTCAGGGAGATAGCAATGTTGTATGAAGAAGGCGTGTCTCCAACCACTGCGAAGGCCCGAGTTGCGTCTGTTGTTGCCCATGAAATCGCGCACCAATGGTTCGGGAACTTAGTGACGCCAGCATGGTGGTCTGACATATGGCTTAATGAAGGTTTCGCTAGTTATGTGGAATATGTAGCTGTAGATGCTGTAAGAATAGAATTCAAATTTTAAAGATATTTCCTTGAATATAGTAGAGCATCAAAAAATTAATGGAAGAATAAATTTTTATAACAGTTATTTTATTTAAAAAGGTTGAAAAATCTTGGAAGTTAATGGAAGTTTTTGTGTTGAATGAAGTTCAAAGCGTTTTCAAATTAGATGCTCTTACATCGTCACATCAAATATCCGTTGAAGTGGGAAACCCAGAAGAGATCGGAGCCATTTTTGATAAAATTTCTTATGGAAAAGGTAAATTTTAATGAAAAAAGAAGTGTTATTTCATTTGAAATTTAAACGAGGGAAGTAAAATATTTCAGGTGTAAATTTTGTGATAAGCCTAATAGAATTCTTATTGTATCTTATAATATTACAGGATCAGCCATTCTTAGAATGATGAACCATTTTTTAACTGATGAAGTATTTAATTCTGGTATTACTGATTATCTCAATGCAAAGAAATTTGGGGATGCTGAACAAAAAGATCTTTGGAACGCGCTAACTAACGCTGCAAGAGAAAAAAGTGCCTTTGACGCTGATGTTGCAGTTGTAATGGACTCTTGGACCTTGCAAACTGGTTTTCCCGTTTTATCTATTATAAGAAATTACAAAACGGGTGCAATTACTTTCAGACAGGTATTTCACAAATAATACACCTTAATAACCCACTTACAAATTCCATATTTAATGAATTTGTTATTGTTATAGGAGCGGTTTGTTTTGATAAATGATACCGTTGCTGAAAATAATTCTTCGGTCTGGTGGATACCAGTATCCTATACGACATCTAAGGAAAAAGATTTCGAATCGACACGACCTAAGCTGTGGCTAAAAGGCGAGAGATCTATCGTTGTGAAAAATATAACAGTTGGAGAAAATGAATGGATCATTGGCAATATACAACAAACTGGTTAGTATTTATAAGGTTATTTCTTCTATAAAAAATATTATTCATTGATTGTACAATATACAATAGCAGGTAAACTTATTTTGTCAAAAACATAAACTTAAATGAAAAATAGAATAAATTTTTAAGAATTACAGAAATAAAAAAATATTATATAAAATATAGATCATTGTAATAAAATTAAAAAAAATAAAATTAAATGGGGAAAAAGAACCAAAGAACAGTTGAATTGTTATTTTAACTTTTGTAATAACCTTTTGGAGAATATTGATGTTCCAAATGAGTGTCAAAACTGTCGAAAGGAAGTTTGTCATAATAAGAAACGTAGATGTCTTATTGATAATTTGTATGACCGCTTGATAGCAATACTGTCTGAAGCAGCTACAGTGTCTTGTGACATAAATTGCGATAATTCGAGTGCTCGTTTGCCGACTAGACAAAGAGGGTGGAATGCTCATGTAAGTAGTGCGCATAGGGAGGCCAGGTTGAAGTTTCTTGTGTGGGTATGGTATGGCAGGCCCAGGTGTGGCACACTATATAATGATATGGTACCTGTCGTAAAATCTTTAAAAGTAGACTGAAATGGTTTCAAAACCATCATGAACAAATTAGGATGGATGTGCTCGCGACTCATCATAGGAAGGGTGATTTCAGCATTTTTTGGAAATTTACTAATAGACTGAGTTCTAGACCTGACCGGCCAGCGGTCATAGATGGCTTTGGTGAACCGCAGGCTATAACAAATCTTTTTAAGGACCATTTTGCTGTACGGCCCCAACAGAAATCTCCGGGGACGGTGCCTGATGCTGAGATTAACTTTAAGCTTGTTAACACCTACATAACTGCTAAATCAGTATCGAAAATTATACAGTCGATGACAAGAGGCAAGTAGCCTGGCGTTGATAGTCTCAGACCATTGAGCACCTTCAGCATGAGGGGCCCCGTCTTGCTCAGGTGATAGCTTCACTTTTTAGCTTGTGTATAGTTCATTCGTATTTACCCCCGAACTTAATTAAAACCGTTGTAGTACCGATTATTAAGAACAAGACTGGTGATTCAGCTAGCAGCTCAAATTATAGACCTATATTATTAGCAACCATCATAGCCAAGATTTTTGACAGTGTGCTTGGCGCTCAGTTGGATAGTTATCTGCACATTCACGAAGTCCAATTCGGATTTAGAACCCATTTATCCACGGAAAGTGCAATTTTGAGTTTAAAGCATACTGTCAGGTATTACACAGATAGAAGCACTCCTGTATATGCCTGCTTCCTAGATCTATCGAAAGCATTTGGTCTGGTCGTTTACAACCTCTTGTGGAACAAGCTGCAGCAAACAGGAATGCCTCTGGAAATGATTTCTTTCTTTGGTATGGTAATCAATTAAACACGGTAAAGTGGGTAGACGAGTACTCGGAGTTGTATAGGTTGGATGGTGGGGTGAGGCAGGGAGGGTTGAGCTCCCCTAAGATTTTTAACCTGTATGTCAATGCACTGATTAAGGGGCTCAGCAGCATGAGGGTCGGATGCCATATTGGTGGCGTATGCTTTAATAATATCGCTGATGACATTGTATTGCTGGCCCCCTCTGTCTTAGCTATCAGGAATATGCTGGCTTTTTGTGAGTTATATGCTGAGGAGCATGGATTGGTGTACAATAACAAGAAAAGTGAATACCTAGTTTTCAAGGCTGGCACTAATGCACCGGACAATATACCCTCAATACAACTTAACGGGGCCAATCTTGTTAGAGTACACCAATTCAGGTACCTGGGTCATGTGGTCACAGAAATCCTAAAAGACGATGTTGACATCGAGCGAGAACGCAGGGCGTTGTCTATCAGAACGAACATTTTGGCTCGTAGATTTGCTCGCAAAAAAGCAAGCTCACTTTTAAGGCGAGTGCGCGACAGCCGCAACAATGTCTTGAGGGTCATAGTGGGGACTTTCCGCTAGTCGAGCACTTGTGTGACATTACGAGATCACTTTTAGTTATTAAGTAATAACACTAGTTAATAAGTCTTTATATTCTTTTTTACTAATCATCATGGATCTTTTGTTATCTGAATTAATAAACATATTTTTTTTTATAACTACAATTTATACAAATTTTACGTAACATATAAAATAGAAATTATATTTTATATATAAATAAATAAATATTAATTATTACATAATTAATGTTAATGTTAGTATATAGCATGCTATATATTAACATATGTTGGCCATCAAAAAACAGTTCATACAGTTCTAAAACCTTAAATTTTTATTTAAATTGTGCATAGATTTTTAGACGAAAAATCTATGATGTATATTGTATCATATATAATGCAAGTTTTTTTTTTATTTATTTATTATAAATAGACCAGCACTTGATCAGAGATCGCGTGATGGTAAGCAAATCAGCGGCTTAAGATGGAGCGCGCTTGGCTATAAGAAACCTATTCACTCTCGACTTAAAGATACCCAAGTTGTAATTTTCAGGAAACTGAGAGTCCGGAAGCGAATTCCACAGCTCAACAGTGTTTTGAATGTGAATATCTATCATGTTTTTCCGCCACATGATGAATTTGGCGGAAAAACGCTGTGTACGAGTTCGTGGAGTTTCCACAGTAAAAGGGATGGCGCTTTTCGGAAACTCGAAGCTTGACTTCAATTTTGATATGAACTATATAAAACATATCGAAAGATTATCATGACTCTAATACGAGTACGAGAATGATCAAGTTTTAATTATTTATTATTTAGATAAATTTGTCAAGAGTGAAATACTCAATTGATCTCTTAAGGCACTGGAACTTCGTAAATTTCAATGAATAGATATTTTTTATATCAATTTAATGTTATTATTTTCTTGCAGGTTTCTTTCGTATAAACTACGATCAACGAAACTGGGGCATGTTAATTCAAATCCTTAATGAAAAGTCGCGATTCGAAGAGGTCCATCCGATTAATCGGGCTCAAATAATCGATGATGCCATGAACTTGGCACTCTCAGGTCGTTTAGATTACAGAACTGCTTTGGATGTTACCAATTATTTAATTCATGAAAGAAGTTATGTGCCATGGAAAGCAGGTCTCGTTGCTTTGGGTTATATCGATACCATGTTGTCTAAAGGGGCTTATTACCTAGAATATAAGGTAAAATTTAGCGTACTGTAATTATTCCTGAATCTAATAAAAGATGGAGTTAGTAGTCATAATTGTTTATATTAATACTTATTGCATCGAGTAAATTTTATGGTGGAATAAAATAATAATTAATAGCTAATTGATTAGGATAAACTGATTGAGTTTTAACTTCCTGTTTAAGGAAGTTATTGTGATCGCACTGATTTTAGTAATAGGATTTTTTGTAATATTTTTTTATATTGACGTGTCCTAAGTAATTCGAGACAGTTTTTAAAAACATGTGTGTATGTTTTATGTTAGATTGTGCAATGGACTTTCTTTTGGAACCACTGGATGCATATTCTTGTAAATTAGAGCTGATTAGTATACCAGCGAAGTCGACAATGTGGTATTAAAGTTAAAAAAAATATAAAACTATAAACTGTGTTCGCGATTTCTTAAAAAAATAAATGAGTGATCGGATTGGTACCAATCAATGCTAATTATGTATTGTATAATAATCTTAACCAAGTTAATGAGTTGGGTTTCAATTTCCGTATTATTCTTGTGTTTTAATTAATACATAAGTGTACATAGTGTGTACACTATCTTAGTGTAATTTCTTGTAACTTGTATTTAATCTTTTTAGCGGTACGTCCTTCGTCTTTTAAATGGAGCGGTTCAGGAACTGGGTTGGGAGGTGATGAATAATGAAAGTGTAGTGCGAGCACAGCATCGAGTTGATCTTCTTTCCACAGCGTGTCATCTGCAACATGTGGAATGTTTGGAACACGCTGTCAGAATGTACACTAACTGGATGCTGACTCCTAATCCCGATGCATATAATGAGTAATGACAATTTATTTGACAGAGTCTAAATATTAGAGAACTGATATAGGCAATTCCTAAGCCATAGGCTATGAGTAAATAAGGCACTCTGAAAAGGCTTTTAGTTCACTAATTATTAAGTATAGTTATATTGATAGCGGCTCTTTATTGAAATGAAACAGTGTTTAATAATTACTTTTATATAGAAAGTGCATGTTACATTTCCTGACTCTACCTTTCTTCTTTAGAATACATGCGGATATTCGCAGCACAGTTTACTGTGTCGGTGTTCAAGCTGGTGGCGCGAGAGAATGGCAGTTTGCTTGGGACAGATTCCTCGTAGCAAACGTACCATCCGAACGAGAGCTATTGCTGTCTGTGCTTGGCTGTACAAGAGCACCGTACTTATTGTACAGGTATGTATATTCATTTAATATAATAAAGTAGTTATTATGCCATATGAATGTGAGTGACTATACCTTGTGCGCTGTATAATGGTGCGGGTGACGTCTGTCAGTACCACACGAAGACGGACGTTATGTATTTAATTTTTGTAGGTTACGATACTCGCATCATAAATCTTTTTTTTTTTTAATTGTTATAAAAATTAATGTGTTATTCAGTTGTGGAGTGTAACTCTGTGTATAAACATGCTTTTGCTTATATAAAATAATCAAAATAGGGATAATGACTTTTTTCCTAAAAACATTTTTGGTCTATAGCGCATCAGAGGGGCTGACATTTTGTTTACCAGTGTGATTCTGTCAGTAAGAATTCTAGCACTGACTGTGATATGAGTTTAGAAAAATAAAATGTATTTTTTCTTAGCAATTTTTTAAGCAACCTTACTTTATACATGTTCTGTTGTTTCGTTAATATAATTATAGAGTCTTGAAAAATAACTAATACGAGGACAACGTCCTTTTTTATCATGAAAAAATTTCGACTATCCATCGTAGCAGTACATCCCATCACTTGCTTTGTCTAGGACGTTATGTTAGACTCATTACACTTTGCTTAATTTTTCTTTCTATTAGGTTATTCGTAGACTAGAAAATTCTGATTGTGTTTAATGTAATTTACTACATTCATTATTTATTACAAATGTGGTATAACGAAAACACTAAAATATAATTTGTACATCGCTGCAACTTGCAAGAGAGAAATGAAATGTTACTGACAGTGTCACTTGCACGACGCTACAGCCACAAGGTATCATAAATAAATAATAAATAGCCAAATGAGTACATTTAAATTATTTTGTAGTTAAATAAGTGAAACACTTTAAAAAAATATATTTCAAGGTTATTTGATTTTTTGTTATGCTTATTTTATTCCATCAATTAATCAATATTTATTTGTGTCATAAATTCTGAATTAACGCAGCATCATAAAATCTTTAACGTTCTGGTGATTTCACGATTCTCTATAATATCTATTGCATAAAAAAATGTGTTTTTTTTTATTTCTGATATCCAGATATATTATTATATATATATAACAATAAACATTTCTGGTTTTTTGTCAAATATATTCTGTTTTCGTAATGAAATAATAGTAGATTTACATATTTTGTCTAGGTTTAATAATAAAAAATTATAATATGTAAATGGGAACAGATTATCTCCTTATTTATTTAAAATTAGGGTGATAATATACTTCCTTCTAATAAGAAGTATTTCTTTTATAGATATTTTTAAATGGTAAAAACAGTAAAATATAATATGTCACTTATATTTATAATATATATTTATTACGGAAAGTTTCTTTGACGGATAAAAAATAAGTAATCATATGCATTAAATCTTAGGTACTTGGATCTTTCATTACGCAACGACAGTGGTATAAGAAAACAAGACACCATCAGGGTATTTTCTGCGGTCGCCAGTTCATCTATTGGAGAACCCATTGCTTTCAACTTTGTCAGAGCCCACTGGCAACGATTGAAGGAATAGTAAGTATTAACTTAAAATATCAAACGAAATATCTTTTATATTTTATAGTTTTTAATATGTTCATTATATATATATATAATGAACTATATATATATATATATATATATATATATATATATATATATATATATATATATATATATATATACTAAAAACTATAAAATATAAAAGATATTTTGTCTTACGAACTTAATCTAAAACATGTCATATTCTACTTTCATACCAAATGTGGTATGAAATTTATTCATTTTATTATGTATATTTAAATCTTTGTTTTTAACATTTTTAATGTATATCTTTTATATTTTCAGCGTTGGCTCTGTATCTACTTTGAATTCTATTTTAAAGGTAGTTACAAGAAGACTAAATCAAGTTCATGAATACGAGGAGGTATGGCTTAAATTTAGATTTTTATATTTCTTATTTTTTATTAATCTAATCCCTTATATTTAGATATTAACGAGAGTAGCTTAAAGAGACAAGCTCAAATGGAAATAAAAGGTCGTGCTCCACATAATAACCCAATGAATCTATACTGTGATTGAGCGTAATTCACCTAGCTGCTTCTTTGTAGTATGATATTTTCAATTCCTAGATATTTTATTGTGTAGATTTTCTAACGATGTTTTCTTTTCAGCTGAAGAGATTTGTAACGGAGTACTGCAGTGACTCGGGACGGCCCGTTCAACAAGTATTGGAAAGAACGGCAGCTAATGTTCAGTGGATGCAACGAAATTACCAAACTATTGTGAACTGGCTTCTTGAGACAGACAACACCGTTCAAGCGTGATAGTGTCTGTTAAATGCTAATATTATTAGATCAATTTGTTTAACTTATTTATTTTTATTATATTTCTAAATAAAGTGTGTAAGTATTCTGTAATTTGTGTAGTCAAAAAGATCCCTTTCTGTTACTTTATTTAGTTATTAGTAAAAAACCTTTTAATTTTTTATTATATAATTAAATCATACAGCACTTAGTAAACAAAATAACTGTATTAAATATTGTAATTTCCAGTTTATTGAAAGACTCATGGTAGTATTTAAGCCTTAAATATATACGAAAGTATATCTTGATTCGAATAATAAAAATAAAAAAAATCTTATTAAAGGAATACGCCTTATAATATCCAAGTAATTATATAATTAACTCTCCAATAAATTAGCAAACATATTTTGTATTATTACTTCGCCTGAGATATATTCAGTAAGAAACAAAAATAAGATAATTTATTTTCCATTATTAAAACTCGTCCAAGGACGAATTTTTTTAAATTAACTAGAAAAACAGTTTCACAACCGATAATATTATCTCTTATAAGCGTAAAATTCGTATTTAAAACCATAAATAAATAACCATAATACTCTATTTAAAATTTAATTTATACTCGATTATATTTATTTTTAATTTGGTCGCCAATAAAAAAAAAATGTATTATACATTTATCATAGTAAAGTTTGATTTTATATATATATATATATATATATATATATATATATATATATATATATATATATATTGTTTGATTTTATTATTTTTTTATTTTAACAATATTTTTAACAATATTTTTAAATTACATCGTTATCAATAACGATGTAATTTAAAAATATATCTTACCTTTGCAATTAGCCAAACAATATAAAAATTAAAAATTAAAAATTAATTAAATTAATTTAGTAGGCACTAAAACTTTATTTATTTTTTTAATTTAAGTAGTTGTACACACTTTATTATACTAATTGATACTGCAAAAAAAAGAAAACTATTAAGTATATCATTAAATTGTACATTAATGTAATAAAAGCAAGTATAAATAGAATTAACCTACTTTTTATTTTATTTTTTAAATTGTACAGTATTTTAATATTCACCAAGTATACTAATTAGTTGACAGCTATATTATTCTTCATCTTTACTAACTAAACAAAAAACTGATTAACATTATAAGAATATTATAAGTTATGATATTAAATAACACTCTTTAAAGGTATAGATTCGTTTGAATCTTCAATGGTAGTCTTTTCTCCATCAATGAGATTTTCTATTTCCTGGATTGTTTTATTTTTTGTTTCGGGTAAATACTTATATAACCCAAAAAGACAAAAAGATGCTGCAATACCATAAAATAAAAATGCACCGTGACATTCAAAATGTTTAAATATAAATGGCGTAATTTTTAGTATAATTCCTAGAAGTAACGAAGCTACTATACCAAATACAATTAAAAATGAGCTTCGATTGTTAAATGGTGCCATTTCGCAAAAACAACAAGTGGCTATTATCATCGGACCACAACTAAGACTTATTGAAAATCCAACTAGGAGTACTAAAGATAAATATTTATTTTCAGATATGAAATTTAATTTGATCATATATAAATAAAAAGATAAAGTGAAAAGAAATCCTATTCCAATTGTCGAAAACAATAATAACTGAGTTCTTCGTTTTAAAGCATATGTCAAAAAGCAACCTATATAGGCACACACAACTGTAACTCCGTCTATAATGAGCATTCCTTCATAAGCTGTTTTTTCATTAGAAGTAATTTTTTTAATGATTTCTATGACGTACACTGCACAGGCTAGTTTACCAGAAAAATTATAAAGAGAAATAGCTAGCGTCATATAAAATAATGGCTTGTAGAACTTTTTTTCTGTGATATTCTTATAAATAGTATTAATAATATTTTTATCTCTTTGCGTATTTGTATTGGATTCGTTATTTAAGTTGGACTTTTGGGTTAAAATAAGAGTTCGGAGTTCACTCTCAGAATCTGGATCGGTTCCTTTCATCCACCTGTGGCTCTTGGCACATTCGTCGAACCGTCCCTTCATAGCTAACCAATATGGTGATTCGGGACAAAACATAATAGAGAGGTTATAAATACAAATTATGAAAATAACAATACCAATTGATCTCCAAGGCAGAAATGTTCCGAGAGTATTTGATATCCATATTCCCCAAAAAAAGGTGGCCGATTTGACGGTCATAATTATTCCTCTGTACTTTGGGGACACATATTCAGTTAAAACCATAATAGATATTGTATAAACTGTACTCATTATCATTCCTTGTATAATCTGACTAATTAGTAGTTCAGAAAAAGTTGAACTTCTATAAAAAAATATATTACCTATAAATGTATTGATTGTTAATAGAAGGAGAGTAGGTTTTCGGCCAAAACGATGTGCAATCAGAGGCAAAATTATTGTCCACGGTAGTGAGGAGAACGATGATATCGAAGCTGTAAAGAAAAGTATCAAAATATAAATAATATAATGAAGATAAAAACAAAATTTATATGGATTTTTATTATTATTTATATTGAAGTTATAAGTGGTCTTATAACATCGCGAGTGGGACATCAGATTATTCAATTTTAAATGATCGACTCTATTCTAGAATCGAAAGATATGTTTAGCGAATAAGTTATAAATTTGGAGAAGATCGTGAAGCTATTCAAAACACTACGTAAAAAAAAACGGTAAATTTATTAGTTTTTAATTTTATTTACACTTTATAATACAAAAAAAAAAAAACAAAACTTACAAAGCCATGAAATCATTTCTGGAGTGATGACATCTTTTGATTCCTTTCTCATTTGAGGTATCATTACTGTCGGAGCACCCATGTAAAGCCCAACTATTAAAAAGTTCAAAATTACAGAACTAGACACAAAAACCTAAAAAATAGATTTAATTTCATATTGATATTAAATAATTCATCAGACATATATTTATTTTTGCAACAAAAAGGAAATAATAAACATAAAATACCTGTCTTAAAAATATTATAATAACACTTTTTTTCATGTCGTTGTCAATTTTTTCTATATTGTGTTCAGTTTCCTCTGAGAAGTCCATTGTAAAATAATGATAATAAAAACTATACTTATAAAACAGGAGTTTTAATATATTTAAAAATATCTAAAATTATTAATATTAGTTTTAATGCACCTCAATCGTCCAATTCAAATAATATGAGCGGTGATAGTTAAATGAAACACCATCTCATTCGGAATAGAATTAAATACTACTTTTTGAAATAAGTAAAATATTATGCTTAAATATAAAGTTCAGCGCACACTGCAACCTCGAATTCTTATATTGGATTTGGATGCGACTTCGACTAATGGACTAACAAATATTATTTTTAAATGTTATTTTTTCATTAGGATGAATAGAGAATATAACCCACTGAGAACTGGAATTTTAAAAATTTTGGTTTTTATATAGTTCGTATTTTTATATAGTTTTTTGCACATCATACTATGAAAATACAAATTGAAACTCAATGTAAAAAATAATATATACATATAAATACATATACATAATGATAAAATATAATCTTAACCAATTTTGTAGCAATTTGTTTAATAAAATATTAGATCGTGAAATAATAATAATAATAATAATAATAACTTTATTATCACGCGTGTTACATAACGTTACTATATGGAAAGCGCCTAAGTTGAATTCCTATTACTTTGTATTTAATATTATATTCTGTCGATACAGCATTTGCGTAATATAATAATAATAATAATAATAAATATTTATTTCAGAAAAGATAGTTATGTCGTCCCAAACCGCTGACTTAGCACCTAGTATTGTCCGCCGTCAGGCGATATTCTAAGAATAAGACAATAGCGGCACCTCCTTTGGGTGGTCCGATTTAATTGTAATTATTCATTAAATAATTATTAAGATCAGTCTGTTTAAGGTAGCTTAAGTGAATACTTGTTTAACAAATATAATTTTTAATTAAAATAAATCTTTTTTAAAAAGTCCTTCGCCGTGCACAGAACTTGACTGGCGCAGCCGGTAGGATTCCGCGTCCTGTAAACTATATAGAGACGAACGTTTTCAAGCGTTTTTAACGGAATCCGAACCAAAATTATAAATAAGTCTAATCCTGCACGTGATCCTGCTCTACAAGAAATTACTGCTGCCTTCAGACTCACGAGGGAGATGATTTGGTGAGTAGACCCTAAAGCTATTCCCATCTATTCTTTTCCTATTCAACCCTAGTTATATGTGTCAATTTAATTGTAGAATTCTTTTTAAACCTTAAAAGATTCTAAGAAATTTCCTTGACGATTAGCATTAAGTATTTTAAAATAAAATTAATAACGATTTTATAAAGTGAATTTAATTGAATTAAAAATAATATATAAATTATATTCATTTATATAAAAATAAATTTAATATTTTAAAATGGAGAATATTGTAAAGATTCCCGTTGAAATTAGCAATATCATCCCAAAGTTTGATGGAGATGAGAAATTATTATCTTTATTTATTCGAAAATGCGAATACGTTATACAAACATGCGTAGTGGAAGGAAACCCAGCGCAAGATTTATACTTATATCATGTTATAACGTCCAAATTAGTAGGTCGAGCCGCTAGTTTAATAAGTGAAAGACAAGACCTTAATACATGGAACAGCTTAAAATCCGCCCTAGAGCAACATTTCGGTGATCCGCGTTCCGAAGAATGTATCGCGATCGAATTAGAGACATTAAAAATTAATAGTAACGAATCTTATCTAGATTTCTGTAATAGGATTCAACATACAAAGAGCACATTGATTGCTAAAGTTAATTTATTATCGAATATGAGTTTACGCGAAAGTAAGATTACTATTTATGACAACTTAGCGATGAATGTTTTCTTATATAATTTACCCGAAGATTTATTAAGAATTGTGCGTTTAAAGGCATGTAGTTCGTTAGAAAATGCCTTAAGTATAGTATTAGAGGAAGTTAATTTTATGCACCAATATAATTCCAGAAATAAAATGATGAAGCATCCTTATAATAATACTGGATCTGCTACATCTACTAATCCTTATTTAGAAAGAAGTATGAAACCATTTTATAATACGATTAAAGCGAGTCCAAATGGTTTTCAACCAAAACCTCAATTTTTACAAAATAATAATGCACAAAATTTACCTAAATTTAAATTTGGCATTCCTAAAAGCCAACAAATAAAAATTCCAAATAAAAATCAATTTGGTTATAGACCTCAATTTAATCAATTTAATCAAGGGTATAAACCCCAGGTCAACCAAAATAATTTTGGCTATAGACCACCATTTAATCAAAACCAAGGACAACAACCCTTTGGTTACCGTCCCCAACGACCTATGAATACAGATGTGAGTATGAGAACTGCTCCACCTAGTAAACCTCAAGGTTTTCGTTTAAATGAACATATTGTTCATCAGGTAGATCCTGAAGTAATAGATAATGAATATTTTAATATGAATAACGATCAAACATTACATGATAAAAATAAGAATATCATAAAACAAAACGAGCCTATTGAACAATTTGAAAATTTTCACATAGGTACCCCTTACCACATCCCGAGGTAATACATTTAAATTGTAATACACTAACACTTCCTTATATTAATATTCCTGAAATTAATGGTAACTTCATGATAGATACCGGAAGCTCAAGATCATTTATTAGCCCTAAAAAAGCTAACGAATATTTTAATAATTTTAAATATCAAGAGCCCTTCGAAGTCATTAGTACCCATGCCTCTAGTAGACATGATGAAGTTATAGTTATTCCTTTATTCCCGACTTTTAAAAATCCTGAAAATCATAAATTTTATATATACGACGTAGACGGACGTTACGACGGACTTATAGGAAGCGATCTTTTAAAGCAATTAGATGCTAAAATAGACATGAAAAATGAAATCCTTTATACTAACACAACATCTATTCCTATAACTTATAACCCTACTAACGTCATTCGTTTAGACCGACGCTGTGAACAAAGAGTAAAATTACCAACGAATCTTCGTAATGGTTTTGCTATTTTAAATTTTAAACAATTTTGTGACGGTGTTAGAATGCCTAGTGCTTTAGTTAATTGTAGAGATGGATATGCAACGACCATCATTCAAAATACTTTAGAAACAGAATTAGTTTTGACTATCACTAGCCCATTTATTGTGACAAAGTATAACCCAAATATATGTAATGTTAATAAATTAGATGACAGTTATGATTTAGAAATAGACGGAATATTGACTGAAAACTTAAGTAAACTTAGATTAGATCATATGAATTCCGAAGAAAAGAAAGCTATAGAACAACTTTGTATGGAATATAAAGACATTTTTCATTGTGACAAACTACCTTTAACTTTTACTAATGACGTAAAACATCAAATTAGAACCTATAATGAAGACCCTATATATATACGTCCTTACAGACAACCTCAAGTAATAAATGACGAAATTAATAAACAAGTAGACAAAATGATACAAAATAATATAGTTATTCCATCTCACTCTCCTTGGAGTGCCCCTGTGCACCTAGTTCCAAAAAAACTAGACGCTAGTAACGAAAGAAAATTTAGACTAGTAATTGACTATAGAAAATTAAATGAGATAACTGTAGATGACAAATACCCCTTACCCAACATAACTGACTTGTTTGATAAATTAGGACGAAGTTGTTACTTTACCACTCTAGACTTAGCAAGTGGTTATCATCAGATAGAAGTTAAAGAAGAAGATAGACAAAAGACAGCTTTTAGTACAAACGCTGGACATTTCGAATTTACACGTATGCCTTTTGGACTTAAAACTGCACCTGCAACTTTTCAAAGAACAATGGACAATGTGTTAAGAGGACTGCAAGGTATTCATTGCCTAGTTTACCTTGATGATATAATAGTTTATTCAGTTAGTTTACAAGAACACGTAGAAAAATTAAGATCAGTATTTGACAGACTAAGACAAACAAATTTAAAGGTACAATTAGACAAATCCGAGTTTTTACGTAAAGAAGTACTTTATCTAGGACATACAATTACAAATGACGGACTTAAACCAAATAATGACAAAATTAAAGCCATTTTAAAGTATCCTTTACCTCAGACAACGACTGAAATTAAAAGCTTTCTAGGACTGATAGGTTATTACCGACGATTTATTAAAGACTTTGCAAAAATAACACAACCTATGACAGCCCGACTTAAGAAAAAACAGACTATGCCTGTAAATGATAAAAAATATATTGAATCTTTTCAAAAATGTAAGGAACTTCTTATTAACGCACCTATACTTCAATATCCTGATCCTAGTAAACCTTATATCCTTACAACAGATGCATCAGACTTTGCAGTAGGCGCGATTTTATCTCAAGGTCCAATTGGAAGCGATAAGCCTATAGCCTATGCAAGCCGTACGTTAATTAGTGCTGAAACTCGATACAGTACTACGGAGAAAGAACTTCTTGCTATCGTGTGGGCAGTAAAATATTTCCGCCCCTATTTATATGGTAAGAAATTTAAAATAATTACAGATCACAAACCTTTAGCATGGTTAAATTCCCTTAAAGATACTAATAGTAGATTAACCCGTTGGCGTTTAAGATTATCTGAGTACGATTTTGAAATTGTACATAAAAGTGGAAAAGCTAATTGTAATGCCGATGCTTTATCGCGCGTCCGCATTAACGCAATAGAAAATGACGAAAATATGTCAACTCAAGTTAATGTTGAACAAGACGACGATCGTCTTGAAGAAATTAGAAAATTAACAGAGGACTTAAAAGAACTAGCTAAATTAAAAAAGACCGTTTTTCCTCAATCAGAAACTAATATATTCGAAACTGAAACGGAAGAACCCGTTATTACTTGTGAAACAGATTCAGAGAAAACTCTTTCAGTTAGGACTAGAAATGGTTCACCTTACTCTATACCGTGTCCCTCTAGTTCAACCTTGACTGCTTCCGAAACTGATACTATACATTCAGCTCGTGATACTGAATCAGAAGGTATCCCTATTTTACAAGAAGCAATTGATACCAAACCAAATCAAATTTTAGTTTTTACATGGTTAATAGATAAATTAACAGTTAAAGATTTATCTAGGCCTAAGCAACGTATTTTAGAAGTTCATTTACCTACAAATAGACCTGACTTAGTTAAGCAATTTTTAAAAGAATATATTAAGAATAATGCTAAATATTTTATATATTTCGAAGACGATATACATCGCAACCAATTTACGGAATTAGTTATATCATTATTTAAGAAAGAATGTGTTAAATTTAGGGAATGCACAAAACGCGTTAGTTATATAGATGACGAAAACGATCAAAGAGAAATAGTAATAAAATATCACGAAGGCAAAACTTGCCATAGAGGCATTCGTGAAACGTTAGGACACATTAAACGAAATTATTTTTGGCATAAAATGGAACAAACGATATCAAGCGTAATTAATTCTTGTGAAGTTTGTAAAAAAAAATGAAGTACGATAGAAACCCGATAAAACCAAAATTACAATTAACCCAAACGCAGACGAAACCCTTAGAAGAAATATTTATTGATATATTTTCTATCGAAGGTAATTATTATTTGACTATTATTGATGCATTTAGCAAATTAGGCCAAGCTTTTGAAATACCAAACAGAACGACGCCAGAAATAGTTAGAGCGTTAATTAAATACTTTTCTTTTTATGGTTTACCTTTAAAAATTAGTGCCGACCCAGGTACTGAATTTAACAATGCTTTACTAAAAGAATTTTTATCCATGTATAAAATTGAAATACACATAGGTACCGCGAATATTCCGAATTCTATGGGTCTTATCGAAAGATTCCATTCAACTATTTTAGAAATATATAGGATTGCAAAATACGAACATAAATATACCGATGCTGCTTCGGTTATGACGTATGCAATAATGGCATATAATCATTCAATACATTCATCAACTGGTTTTACGCCTTTTGAAGTTCTATTCGGACATACCGAATCTAGAAATACTTTTGATATAGATTTTAATCGTGAATATATGCAACAATTGATTAAAGAGCATATGAAACGAACAAAGTTTTTATATAAACACATCAGTGATAAAACAATTAAAAGTAAAGAAAAATATATTGAAAAAAGAGGTGGTGAAACTGAGTTTCACATTAAACCAGGAGATTTTATATTTGCCAAGAGCACTAATAAAAGAAAGAGTAAAGATAAGCCACGCTATATTAAAGCACAAGTTTCTAGAGATATAAGTAGAAATATTGTCCCTGTCATTATGAGTAACGAACGTAGTACGAAAATTCCAATAAGGAATGTGAAACGACCTCCACAGGTACCACCTGCTGGTCCTGATCTTGGTCCTGATGAGGCGGTCCCAGGCCCTTCAACTTCAGGAATTACGTGACAATCCTGGAATACTACCGTTAAGAAATGGTTTAGCCATCGTGAGTAATGACAAATGGACCATTGCAAAAACATTAGATTTAAGAAATATAATAGAAGATTTTAAAGATAATTTTTATAAATGTACCCAGTTAAATAAGTTAGTTAATAATTTTGATGATAATTATATTGAAAATTTTATAGATGTTAGGATTCAAGCTAACTACTTAAGAAATATAACGATGATAAAATTATATCAGATTTCCCCAAATATTAGAATTAAGCGAGGTTTAATCAACCCCTTAGGATCTATAATTAAGATAATTACTGGAAATCTAGATAATAACGATGCTATTAGATATGAAAAACTTATTAATGAAGTTAAATTAGAGCAAAGTAAAACTAAAAATAAAATTACTTTAATTACTGAAATGATGCTCTCTTTAACGAATTCAACATTTCAATTAAATGATAATATTATAGGAATTAATTTAGAAATTCAAGAGTTAAGACATAATTTAACAGAGATTATGAAAAAAGATGCTCTCAATCATATAGAGACTCAAATAATTAGTACGTATAATTTATTAATACATAATTTTCAAACTATCTATATAAGATTAAATGAAATAGAAACAAGTTTTGCATTAAGTAGATTAGGTATTTTACATCAATCAATTATTAATTCTAACGATCTATTAAATACTTTAGAAAAAATAAGTAAATTAGAAAAATTTGCCTATAATCCAATATTAGATAATCTAGTTAAACTGGAACAGACAATTTATATAAAAGCTTATTTGAAGGGAAATTATATTACGTATCTCTTAGAAATACCTATAATTAAGGATGACACATATATCTATTACAAATTGATCCCCATTCCTGTGTTATCCCATGACTCCACAGTCATTATTGTTCCTAAACACCCTTACCTTATAGCAAAAGGGTTGAAAACTAAATTACTAGATCATCCCTGCAAGGAGATCGAAAAAGCGAGTTATCTCTGCTATGAAAGAGAAATTCTTCAATTTACCAACGATCCCTGTATAAGTGAATTAATTAGTTATAAAGAAAATACAACATCCTGTACTCCTGTTACTGTAATTACTGAAGATGTCGTCCTGCAACCACTGCAAGCGAACACATGGGTTTTATTCTCCAGAAGAGAAGAACTACTAACGAGTACATGTTTAAATGAAATATCCCGAAAAAGAATTAAAGGAACTTATATCCTGATACTAGATGATCCTTGCGAAGTAAAAATTGGAACTATGATCCTGAGAAAACACCAGGCACTCTTAGAAAATGATAATTTTTCAACATTACCTATCATTACATTACCCTTATTACATGTTCCTGAAAATCTTAAAAGGAAACCAATAGATATAAAAGGAATAGACCTTTCAGATTTGAAACTTCTCGCTTATACTTTGAAGAAAAGTGATTTAAGTGAAAATAGTGAAAATAGTGAAAATAGTGAAAATCATAAAATAGTGAATAGCATTAGTATTTGGACAATTGTACTGTATATCATAGTTATAATTATTATATGTGTTTTAATTTTCATTTACCGAAAAAATGTATTAAAAATGTTTTTCCGAAGTTCTCCCATTTCACCGGATAACTTCGATCTTAAGGAGGGAGGAGTTATGTCGTCCCAAACCGCTGACTTAGCACCTAGTATTGTCCGCCGTCAGGCGATATTCTAAGAATAAGACAATAGCGGCACCTCCTTTGGGTGGTCCGATTTAATTGTAATTATTCATTAAATAATTATTAAGATCAGTCTGTTTAAGGTAGCTTAAGTGAATACTTGTTTAACAAATATAATTTTTAATTAAAATAAATCTTTTTTAAAAAGTCCTTCGCCGTGCACAGAACTTGACTAGATCCATATAGTGTAAGTATGTTAGTAACAATTTTTACTTACAAGCTAAGTTAGTTATTGTTAGTTACAATACAGTATTTTTATTTTGCCCGTCATTGTTTCTATCCAGTGTTTCTGAATAGAACAATGTTCCCATAAGTTTTATTGTATAAGATATTTTGTAAGAATGACCATTCCTTATTCCCACTTCGAAGGGGAATCATCATTCATAGGTTTAGTTTGTTTTAATTAGATTAAAGTTAATTTTAAAATCATTTCGGGTTTTTTTAAGTCCTCTGGCTGTCGCAAACGTAATTGGCGCAGTCGGTAGGATATTCGCGGGAGACTTCAAGACCACATCTCACATCGATAATCGCGTCGCGAGTCACCCGGGTTGGCTATCAAGCACCGTTCCGGATATCCTGAATCTACGGACCTGCTGCAGACCAGAGGAAGAATCCAAAAATCGATTCACGGAGAAAACCAAGAAATGATATATTTGTAAGTACACCTGAATTATTCTCGTGTTGCTCCTTTGAATCTTAAACCTCAAGATTTATCATCCCAGAGCCTTTAGTTCGCGGGAGCCTGAATCGCGCCAGGCCCGCAGACAATTAGCAGATAATAATAGAGATATCATAGGATTAGATAATTTAGAGTTAGAAATCTTTAAGTTAAAAAAAAGTAATAATGACGCCGTATAACCCAGACGAAATTTTTAAAGCCCTTCGTTTAGTCCCGGAATTTGATGGTAACCCTAACGTCCTTACTCGTTTCATTAAAATTTGCGATTCCTTAGCTACGCAATATCTTAGTAGTAACCCTGATAGCGAGTTTTCTAATATTTGTCTAATAAACGGAATTTTAAATAAAATAACAGGGACCGCTGCATGCACTATAAATTCAAACGGTATACCAGAAAGTTGGCTAGGCATTCGAACAGCCCTCATTAATAATTTCTCAGATCAACGTGATGAGACAGCTCTATATAATGACCTCTCTATAGCAACACAGTGCAATCGAACACCGCAGGAATTTTATAATCATTGCCAAACTTTATTTAGCACAATTATGACTTATGTGACCTTGCATGAGACCATACCTACCACAGTCCAAGCGAAACGAGAGCTTTACAAAAAAGTTACGATGCAGGCATATGTACGTGGTTTAAAAGAACCCTTAGGATCCCGTATACGATGCATGCGCCCGGATACGATTGAGAAAGCTCTTGAGTTCGTTCAAGAAGAGCTTAATGTCATGTATTTGCAACAACGTGACTCCCTTAAAGTCCAAACAACCCCTAAACCAACCCCTGCGTTACAACCAGTAGACCAGTAGTATTTACTCCTACAAGACCTTATAACACTCCTGTACCTAACTGGCGAGCCCCGTTAAATCAGCGCCCTATGGGACCCCCACCGCAACCTTTTAAATTCCCGGTAAATGGACATAATCAACCACGCATGCCTACTAATACACAAAGAATGTTCGCTGCACCTCCACCAAATTACAACCCTCACAGTAACATTTTTAGATTACCACCCCGAAATAACCCATCTCAAGGCCATCAACCCATGAGTGGTATCCAGCCCTTTACACCTAAAATTTTACCTTTAAATAATTATAATTCCCAATTAAATAATTTTAAATCAAGAGAAATGAATGTTAATGAATGTGCGACATATGACGACTCGTATTACGACCATTGTTACGAGCCGGAGTACAATTACTATACCGACTATTACGATACTGAGTTTGCCCCCGGATTTTCTCATGAATTAAATAATAATTTAAATGTGATTTCTGATAATAATTCTTTTGATTCTCAAACACAATTAGAACAACATCAACAGGATTTTCAGGAGATTTCGAAATCACAAAAAACCAAGATAGAAATAAATGTTCAGACGCAAAGACAGCTTCCGTATATACAAATAGAGAACCCTCCATTAAAATTTTTATTAGATACCGGTGCTAATCAATCTTTTATAAGTCCCGAAGCCGTCGAGAAATATTTCGCTCACTATCCCTTGAAATTAGATCCTTTTGAAGTAACCAACATACACGCGACAAGTAGGAATAATTACTCTATTAGCTTGCCGTGTTTCGCAGAATTTAACGATGTTAATGGTATTAAGTTATTCGTATACCGATTTCATGAATACTTTGACGGACTTATAGGTTTAGACTTGTTAAGTAACTGGGAAGCTCGTATAGATTTAAAAGAACAAAAACTATTTACAAAAAATGCGTCAAACCCTATTCGAATGTATAAATCGTGTAATGTTAATTTATACGAAGATATGATCCCCGCGGAAACTTCTAAAATTATCCATATTCCCGTCAATATTAAAGAAGACGATGTTTTTATTAGAGAAAAAATACATGAATGTCCTACTTCTGTAGAACATAATCGTTGTTATTTAGATATCGAAAATCCAACATCAAACGATATTATATTCTCGCTCGATCGTCCGTCTCACGCGGATTTATTTAACGCTGAGTGCACGAGTACTCAACAACTAAAGACGTTATTTCACGCTTACGTACGGACTACCTAAACCCAGAGGAAAAGGCTAATCTCATAGCTCTTTATTCTCGTTTTTCTGACGTATTTTACATTGATGGTGAAAGATTAAAGTTCACAAATAAAATTAAACGCCGAATAATAACTACCGATGAAGTTTCTGTGCACGCTAAGAACTACCGATATCCCTTTATACACCGACAGGAGATAAAACTTGAGAGCCTTAATGACGGACCAGGACTATTACTTTTCAAACTCGGACCCATTAAACTAACTACGCACTATGATACATTCATACAGTATGTAAAATTAGATGACATCGAGACAAATATTCATTCATTAGAGACTCAACTGCTTGACTGTAAAAATCGCATGAGTAATATAACCTTTAACCTGTACGAAATTAAAATTAACTACCTCGCTAATAAGCTTGGCAATATTTTAAAACAATTACAATCTTTAGAACCAAGTAGAGTAAAAAGAGGTCTTATGAACAGTTTAGGTTCTATGATAAAAAGTTTAACCGGTAATTTAGATCACGATGATGCGTTGAAATGTAATGAGGCAATTAAAGTATTAGAAAATAATCAAATAAAATTATTATCTGAATTTAACAGTCGTATTAGTTTAAGCAAGGAGTGGATGTTAAAACACGGAATAGGATAAATAGTACTTTAGCATTAATATTACAAAATAAGGCCATAAGTATAAATTTTTCTCAACTTTTGGAACTAGTTAGTAAAAATATAGAAGATTTATCTTTAGTATTATTAAGAATAGTTTAGCGTTTATCCATGTTTCTAGTACACATAATTCTATTATAGACATTGTAGTATTAGAATCTATGGTTTTAAAGTTAAAATCAATTTACTCGGAAGTTCAAGTGTTAGATTTAGAACTTAGGGAATTTTACAACATTATTAAACCAGGATCATATTTTTTTGAATAAACAAATAGTCTTTATATTTAAATTTCCAATTTATTCTAAAGAAACTTATGATTTTTATAAGTTATCAGTAGTACCGAATTAACATAACCATGCTCTTATCCCACCCTTTCCTTTCCATGCAACAATCGAGATATCATTTGTGTATATGGAGGCTGAATGCCTGAAGGTAAAAAAAAAACTGGTATCTCTGTGAGAAAGAAATTCATCATCAGTTACGCACCAAATCAGATTGCATTCAGGAGTTGATCACCAATCAAGTCTTACAAGAAACCTGTAAATTCACTACAGTCAACTTAACTAAAGAAGCTATGGAGAAACTCGATGACCAACACTACGCTCTGTCCTTTCCTCAACAAACGAAAGTACAACTAATTTCTAATCGAAAGGACTACACATCATTACCTGGCTACAATTCCCGCTGGATGTCGTTTCAAATCGGAACGATTCACCATAGCTAATAATTATAATGAAATAAAAGGACAACCCCTCAAATTGATGAAAATACCCTATGACGCCGTAAAGCAGTCTACGAAAGCGACTCGCAGCCATTTAAAATCGATTGATCTCCAAGAATTATATAATATCCAGAACCAACTTATGATCCAGACTCCTATTCAAATTAACGAAGTACCAAAACACGCCTTAAACCATACTACAATACCGTTCTACAGTATACTATTGAGTGCAAGTGTACTCGGAACTATCATAGCAACTCGACGTTACTTATGGAAATGTAACAAAAATTACAAAAAGCACCAGCCATCGCTCGAGATCCTGCCAGCATCCGGCGAACCCGAGAACATTCCGGCAACATTTTCACTAAACGTCCTGAAATAGTCGCCGTTCCAGGGGGGGAGGTGTTACATAACGTTACTATATGGAAAGCGCCTAAGTTGAATTCCTATTACTTTGTATTTAATATTATATTCTGTCGATACAGCATTTGCGTAATGTTCCCATAAGTTTTATTGTATAAGATATTTTGTAAGAATGACCATTCCTTATTCCCACTTCGAAGGGGAATCATCATTCATAGGTTTAGTTTGTTTTAATTAGATTAAAGTTAATTTTAAAATCATTTCGGGTTTTTTTAAGTCCTCTGGCTGTCGCAAACGTAATTCACGAAAAGAATACAATATAACTCTAAAAATAATGTTCATATAAAATAATAATATGAACAACAATTTATTGTTTATTTAGAGATTGCGTTGACAGCTGTAGTAGTATAAACTGTGTCACAGCTATCAGCGTCTACCACCCAGGAGATACTTTGTACGTTGTTACATATTTTATTGGAGTTTGAGTACATTAAAACATGGTATTACAAAATAAAAAATAAAAAAAATAATAAATTAATTAATTAGTGAAATAAAACAAAACAATAACAGTAAATTATTAAAAATAATAACAATGAAGTTCACCAAGAGAATGTGTGTGTGTGTATGCGTTTGTGTATATGTATATGTAAGTGTATATGTGTGTATGTGTGTGTGTGTGTGTGTGTGTGTGCGCGTGTGCGTGTTATGGTAATTGCTTGTATTATTTATATAAAATATGTTCCGTTTCATTATAATTTAGTTGCTGTAACCATCTTTTAATATGTTCTTTGCATTTTTGTAGGGATAGGAACACAATATTATTTATTTTATTACAAGAATTGTAGAGATAACTGCTTCTAATATAATACTGGCGACTTGCAAATGAAGTTCTATGGAATTCTATTAGACAAACCCTCCCTTTGTTTCGTCGTGCAACATAAGAACCCACTACCATTCCTTTGTGTTTTAGGAGTACCCCATTCAATATATAAAGCTGCCTAACTGATAAGACAGGACATTCCTTATACAACAAGTCAGTGCTATATCTTCTGGGTTTTCCTAGCATTATCTTCAAAATACCTCTTTGAGCTCGCTCTAATGGTAGCAGAATGGTAGTACCAATACCGCCCCACGTGACAATGCAATACTGAAGCAGACTCTGAATAATGGCGTAGTATATACAAAGCAATGTTCTGTGGTCACAAGAATGCCTAAGCTTTCTAAATACTGGCATTAATCTTCTTATTCGACAAGTAACATTTGCAATGTGATTTGACCAATTTAACGAGGTGTCTATCGTAAGACCAAGATATTTTATGGTGGGGGTTTTTTCTATTATAGGACAAGAACAAGTCAGTAAGCTATCACAAGTGTGTGCTTTAATTATAAAATCTACAGTGGGTTGGGTATTGCAACGCTGGAAAAATGTTATATATTTTGTTTTCTCAATATTCAGAGTTAATAGGCTATTGTTAAGCCATTGCAATACAATACGTAGGGCATTTTCTGTTAGTTGTCGAGTTTCCTCCCAGTCCTTGCCATGAATAACCAATGCTGTGTCATCGGCGTAAGTTACTATTTTACAGTTAGGTATCGATATGGAGCATAGGCTATTTATAAAAAGAAGAAATAGAGTTGGACCTAATACACTGCCTTGCGGTACTCCAAAAGAGATAGGCAAAAGTCTGCTTGTATAATCTTTAATTTTTACACACTGAAAGCGATTAGATAGGTAACTTTGAAATATATCCAAAGCTGTCCCACGTATACCAACTGACTCCATCCTAGAGAGTAACAGTTGTATCGGCACTGTATCAAATGCTTTTGACAGATCTAAAAAGACCCCTATCACTTTGAATTTATCATCCAAGTGTCGTGCAATTGTTTCTGTAAGCGATAGGGTAGCTGATTCCGTAGACTTACCTTTCATGAAACCGTGTTGATTGGGGGAAATAATAAGGTGCTTATCTAAAAATTTTATGAGTCTATCATTCAGAATTTTTTCCAGAATTTTAGAAACTGCCGTTAAAACTGATATGGGTCTGTAGTTATCTAGTGTTCCTCTGTCGCCTTTTTTATGTATTGGATGTACTAAAGCTCCTTTTAAAATATCCGGAAAGGTACCAGTTGATATGCAAAGATTGCATAAATAAGTAATGGGGGGAATGAGATTCCTTCTAGATTGTTTTATAATTGTCGTTGGTATTTTATCAATGCCAGTTGCCGAGTCATTTTTTAATTGTAGGATAATATGTTCGATTTCTACACAATCTGTACTAAACAGAGCCATTGATTCTTGAGGTGAATTTGAATTGGCAACCTGATAATTAAATTTAAGATTAGTAAACTTTTGTTTTTCTATGACTTCATTTGCTAATTTTAAGCCTATCGAAGCAAAGTAGTTGTTAACTAGGTCTAGTGATTTATTTGGGTTGTCCGTTAGGTTAAGCAATTCATAGGGGGGCTGTAATGATTTTTTTAAATTAGTAATTTTATTAATAGTGTTCCACATGGCTTTAGGATTATTTTTATTTTTTTCTATTTCATATTTTTCGTAGTTACGTCTGATTTTTTTTAAAAGATTGTTACAAAAATGTCTATATCTTGTATATGTTACTTGCAATATAGCATTGTCTGAACGTCTTTTAGCTAAAGAAATAGACTTAAATGTTTTCCTTTTTCCTTTGACTTGGATTTTTTTCCTTTGACTTGGATTTTTTTCATACTCATTAGGCGTCATTATAGATACTAGCTTCGCATGGATAGACAAGTGCCTCCTCCTAGACAGGACTCTCCGTCAGCCCTTGGCGTCAGAGCGAAGACAGGAGACTGCAGCATCCGCATGCACGTCTGTTGTGACGAGGATGCTGGTGTCGTGCTTTATAGGTCCACCCCAGATGGTGCAAAAGACTACACGCAAGACTCCAGAGGAGCGACCTAATCTCGTCTCTGCTTCCTTTAACCAATCTGATATCACAGACAAGGACAAGAAGTCAACTGCAGTAAAGAGGGGTCTTTCCTGTTAGACTGTAGTTGTAAAAATTATGGGGCTAGACGGCTTTGCAACTTTCGAAAACTCTAAAAAAGAGGCGGCAACAATCCAAGGCTGGGCCTATCCTGATCCCTTCAGTGTCCTCACTGGGGAGATCTGGATAGGCCCAGCCATACCGACGTCGAGATGATGGCTGGTCGCAGGCGCGAAGCTCTCACGTGCATTTGTGATGCGACCATGCCTAGGGCCCCAGCGTCGGAGCGTCTACTAGTAGTAATTGGATTAATACTGTACTTTATAAGGAGTGTTCTGGATAATCGGTCTGGACAAAAACTAATTATTGCACGCTGGTATATTGATTATCTTAATTGTAAAGAAAACTACGAAGTTTTAGCCCCTTAGTCTTTATAATGGGGAGAAGGGGAAATATTCAAATAAATAACATGATTAAATTGTTACGCAGATTATCAGAGTGAAATATTAAAGAAATAGTTTTCTTTGCATTAAATAGTTTTCGTATGGTTTTATGGCCACTCGAATATAACAGGATATTTGTTAAGTAAAATAGTGTATATAATGACACAAAAAATTTGACGTAATTGACATTGTATTATAAGACTTAATTGAAAATTTTTGTATAATGGTTTTTATAGACTTTGCATAAATGTATTATAATTTTTCCTATATCTTTTTCTGCTAGGATATCACTAGTTCAAATGCTTTTAAGAAATATAAACTTTTCAAGGACTTAAGCATATCCACCCACAGCAAAATTTAATGAGGGAGAAATACAAAAATTTTAGACCTATCTAAAAGAAACACATACTCTAGTTGATGTTAAAGTAGTATTTTCTTAGATTTTTACGAGTACACATTTCAAATAAAACAATTTTTCGGATTAAAACTCGCGTATAATTTGGTTACATTTTTGATTTTATTGAGAGATGATTAATTAACTGACTTTCTGACAGACACTTACATCTCGTCTACCCGTGAACACGATTACTGCAAAGTATTCGAAACGTCGGGTTAAAATCAAAAATGTAACCAAAATATACGCGAGTTTTAATCCGTAAAAATAGTTTTATTTGAAATGTGTACTCGTAAAAATCTAAGAAAATACTATGTGAACCAGTACGGACTGGAAACATCAAATAAAATCCGCCAGTTGGAGTACCAGAAGACCAAGCATGCAAGATATATAACATCTCTGAACTTCTTAAAAAGATGCCGGGATCATGACCTCATACCGGTATGTGTTAAATTTTCACCTAAGAAGGATATCAAGCATTGCGATAGGATACTCCGCCAGGCAAGTAAAAGATTACTTAGTCATCTCAGATGATTAATTAACTGACTTTCTGACAGACACTTACATCTCGCCTACCCGTGAACACGATTACTGCAAAGTATTCGAAACGTCGGGTTAAAATAAAAAATGTAACCAAATTATATGCGAGTTTTAATCCGTAAAAATAGTTTTATTTGATGTTAAAGTACTGGTCCTTAGAGACTTATGCAGAAATAAAGAAGCAAAATTTTGGAAAAGAAAACAAAAGGGACGAAGGCCTGATAGAATACGCATGTGACTACAAACTGACATCTGAAATTCAACAAGAAATGAACTTGGATATCTTCAGACAAAATTGTTAAACATGAAATGGACTGTATACTGAAAACCCATCCAAAACCAGTTAGGAATTATTAAATCCTGAACACGTTAAAAAAATACATTTTAACGACGCTCTCCAAATAATAACAGGCTTAATTACAAAAGTTAATGAATAGTTCCAAAATCAGATGTTGAGATAAATAACTAGAGACGTCGCCTTAGTAATCGCCTTAGTACTAGTAATATATTGAATATTTAGAAAGAATCAAACGCTCCTTAACCACTACGACCAAGAAGAATAAGAAGATAATACAGAGTTAGAAACAAAACCGATTGATAGAATTAGGGAACAGCTCTCAGTTATGAAATATTTGTCAAAATGTGTGGATAACAAAAAAGACAAGTCTAACCACTTTCTTTGATTTGATAAACCCTAGATGGGATGGGAAAGAAACCATAGGTTATAAAAAAAATGTAATAAAGCGAGTTACTTTCGTAAAATAAAATAAAACCCGTTAGACATTTGAACTTAAAGGTCACAGAACTTATATACAATAACTACAAACTTTTTTATTCCAATTTGAAATTTTAAATATATAAAAAACGTAGTTAAAAGATTTTAACTAATTGAACAAGCAGGTTTTTATTCGTTAGGTATTAGTTTTGTATAATAAAATGATGATACTATTTTTAAAACTAATATATTGAAGATAGAACTATAGTTTATGAAAATAATACTGAAGAATAGCTTTTTATAATACAATCCAGTTCTGTTCTTTAAAAAATAACTGTTCTTTAAAAAAAGTACTTTAGCATTTTTGAAAATCTTAAAACGAAAAATGCCCTTATATTCGATTTTTTAGGTTAGTGCTAAAGTGATTTTCAGAACTAGTACTTTTTGGTTGGTTTATAATATAGGTATACAAAATATATTATAAACCAACCATTTATAAAATATGTACGAACGAAATATACACGAATCTATTACAAACAATTAGTACCATATATCTTATCTTATGAGCAATTGACATGAATTTTGGTAACCAGTCATCTATTATATTTTAGCTTATGGAGGTTAGGTGAATAAAAAAGTATAAACGTATGTACATACATATTAGGAAGTATTTTGTACCATATTTAAAATAAATTCCCACATCATTTTAAATATTTGTTGTATTACTTATTATTATAATGCACCTTGTTTATTTCACGTGTGATTATGATTGAATGTATTTCTGAAAATAATACCATCTGGAATTCTACTTATCTTTTTTATTTTACATCATTTTTAAAGATTAGATGGGTTTACATTCTGATTTTATTATTGTCATTGACATTACTCATTGTCAGACATTACTCCTGACAATTGAGAAATATTAATAGGTATTTTCAGACTTATATATATTAGAGTCGAATTAGGAACATTTTTTTTATTATATATGGGATTTTTAATAAATGATGAAGTGATTTGTTTTTGTCTGAATTTAAGTAGCCTTCAGTTAAAATAAGTAATTTTTTTTTTTTTTTCGAAATTAATAGCGTAGTGTTGTTATCTTTGTAGTTGTGTTATCGCTAAATTTGTGGTTAGATTATTACGCGGTGAATTGAATAATCTGGAAATTTGTGCAGAGTTAAAGATATCTGCCCCTCCTAACAGTATCGAGCGTCGGTGGCCGCCGCCGCTGCTGGCGCTGCCGGCCGCGCACAACAAGCTGCTGCGAGACGCTCCGCTCACGTAAGCGCTGCGGCTCGTGAACGCGGCTGCGTGTCGTGTAGATCTGTTCAGTTGCACACTGGACGAGTTAACTAGAATATTTTACAAGCCTTTTTCGTAGTGTACATATTATTTAATATTAGGTAATTTGACATTGTTAAACATGACATGTAATGGGCTAATGTGAAATAATTATTTGTAAATGAAATTATTTTGAATGAATTGAATTTGTGTTGAATTTTATTTTATGGAATTTTTTATTATTATATTTTTAGACTTATGATTAAATTTGGAATATTTTTTTATTATTATTGTAATAGTTTTTGTGTAATATCATGTCATGTCATAATTTTTTATATTTACTATTTTATGTCAACTTATTTAACCTATTGGTTATAACTGTAATGTTAGATTTTAGTTTTTTTATGGTTAAAAATAAAATAAAATCTTTTTAATACTTTTACTTTTTTCAAAAATTAAAGTTATTTTAATTCCCACGTAAATAAAACATCAAAAACACAGTAACCATATTAATGGAATAGTCGTTTCAATTACAAATATCCTTGAGATCAAAAGTATCTGGTATACAATATTGACAAAAACCAATGATATTCCTGTGTAAAGTAAAATAGAATTCTCGTCCTAGGGTTGTCGTATGTGTATTGTACTGTCTTTGGTTTGAAATAAAACTCGTATCTAATATATGCGGAGCACAGAACACATCCATCCGCTCACAATGACGTCTGTAAGCTAACTAATCCAACTGTGCCCCAGTCGCATGCCCTACATCCCTTCTTTATTTTAATTTATTCAAATAGTTTAAACATTAAAATTAAATTTTAATAAATCTTGTAAATTAAATCTCTATGATATGGGATATGCTTATTACTTTAAATGTTATTATTAGATACAATGTTTTGCAAAATGTAAACGAAACAGCTAAAATTGCTATAAAATTTATAATAATCATTAATTTTCATCTCACAACAAAGATTGATTACTGGTATTTTGACCAACGACCGTCCACGAATCATTAATTTTCTTTTAGTGAACTATGTTTCTTCGATATTCTTTTCCAGTTTCATCATTCCGAATATTAATATCGCCACCATTTACGTCTGTTATTATATGTGTAGTGGGATTGAAGTTGGAGGTCAACTTGTTATTTTTCATTACATTTCTAACTAGTACTTTTTCACCTATTAGATAGTTGCTATCTTTTGCTTTCCTTTTATTGTGTCCATATTCCTTTCCTTTTTCTTTCATTTTTAGATTTCTGTCTCTAACTTCTTCATCTATTGCTTTGTATTCCAAATCAGGTGCTGCTGGAATTTTGTCTCTGAACTGTCTCTTATAAAATAGCTCTGATGAAGATTTTCCTGTAACAGAGTGTGGAATACTATTATACATCACTAAATAGTTAAAAATGTCTTCTTTCCAGTTCTTGTTTTCAGCTTGACAAATTCTTAGACGTTTTAAGACGTCTCTATTTTGTCTTTCAACTTCCCCTTTCATTTGAGGCCCATATGGGACTGAATTATACGAAGTTATTCCACATTCCTTACAATAGTTCTGAAAAATCTCGCTTTTAAACTGGTTTCCATTATCATACGTCAAAGTTGCTGGGTAGCCTAATCTGGAAAACATTTCTTGTCAGAAGTTATACTGAGCATTATTTTAATTTCTTTATATCTATAGTAATCCATAAGTATTAATAGATAATCTTGACTAGGAAGAGGCCCCAAAAAATTTATTGCTATATCAACCCAAGATGCAGCGGGAAGTGATCGCCTTTTCATCGGGTGCGGTGGAATTGGATTAGACGCAAGTGTACAGCCTAGACAAGCTTTTACTAGACGTTCAGTATCTTTATCAATTCTAGCCGCCACACCTTAGTTCTTAAACGAGCCTTCATCGCTACTATGCCTGGATGTCCATCGTGAGCTACTTCCAATACTCGTTGTCGCAGGCTTACGGGTATGACTATCCTAGTTCCTCTAAGTAAAATACTTCCATTAAAGCATAGTTCATTTTTTATGATTTTAAAATTATTAATAGAATCTTGCCAATTATTAATAAAAATACCATCATTTACTTTCAAAATTTCCTCGTCTGCTGTAGAACTTTCTTTAATTTCATTTAATGGAACTGCGACAGGTCGGCTGTAACTTACAATTTGGTTAATATAGTTTTCCGAGTGAAATGGTTTTGGCGAGAAAGTTTTGCACAGTCTGGAAATTGTGTCGGATTTACCTGGTCTGTAAATGACTTTATACTTGTTCGCCTGTAACCTAAGTACCGTTCTATTCTGGCGCAAGGCTTAGAAGTTCAGCCAAAAGTGGTCTCCAATGGCTTATACATAAAGGTTCCTTACTGCCATAAGAAATAACGTCTAATTAGGTTTGCGTATCTGATTAGAAACTTTTATGCTATTTTCTTTTAGGAATTCCCGTGTTCTGTCAGTAATAACATTACATCTACTTTCTGAATCTATAAGCATGTCAACGTTTACTCCCCCCAAATTGCATTTAATAGTTTCATCGTGGTCTAGATGGAAAATATATTCTATACCATTTTCATGACTTTCTTCTTCTTCTGCTTCACCAGCCTTACATTTCCGTTTTCATTTTCATCCATTTTAAAAATATAATCAATTTTTGTTTCAAGTCTTGGTTTCTTGTGAGTTGTATTTCTTCTTACATTTATAAAGAGTCTTTTCTGTCGAGTCCTACAATATTCACGATAATGGCCGATGAAGCCACATTTCAAACATCGTTTGTCTTTTGCTGGACACTTTGGATCTTCAGATAAATAAAAACAACTTCCACATCTATAACATTTTATGTTCGCAGATTGTTTTCGAAATGGTTTATTATGTAATTTTTTATCATCAATTTTATTATTTTCTACTTTGTTTGAATTGTTTCCATTATTTGTATTTATTGCTCTAAATTGTTCTAATTGGCGAGTTACAACTTCTAATGCATTTGCTTTACTAATATTTTCTTACAGAGTAATAGAATCACCGTTTTCTAATTTTTTCCCTTAATTCCACAAATTGGAATTACTCAGTGATTTGATCGATTATATGATCCTCTTTATCATTGAATTGACATTTGTCGGCTTGATTTCACAATCTCAATAAAAACCTTTCAAATTGTTCTCCATCATCCTGTATCATAAGTCGACAAAGATACCTTTCATATATCTGACTTTGTTTCGGAACAAAGTAATTTCTTTAGAGCTATTGCTAGAGCTATTTTAATTCACCTTGTACGAATGCTGAGTTGTGCCCTTTTCTTGACATCACACAACATTGGCACATATTAATTTTTGTTGTTTTAATATAAACAATTTTTGTGTTTTTGTTTATTTTTTATTTTGTCTACATTTAGTTTTATATATATAAATTTTTCTCTTTATTAATTTTGAAACGTTGTCAGTGTTGTGTGTTGTTATTGAATAAATGTTATTTTCTTTCTTTTCTTTCTTTCTATTGCATAGACATCAAGCCCCTCTATCACTTCAAATGAGCTCCTGGCAGGTTGTAGTAAACTTCCTGTAAGGCTATTCCTCCAATATGAAGAAGAGCAGCACGTTTTTGTGTAGGAGCTAGTATAGATGTTGCATAGCTCATTTTCGGGCAGCCTGTAATCAATTTTTTTTGTTATCAATTTTTTTATTTTTTTTATTTTGCATGGCTTTGTACTGAAAATCAGTAACAGTTTTACTACTGCGTAGCCTTCATATATTATTACGAATACTCAAAGCTTGATTATAATATTTGTATGTATATATACATACAAATATTATAATCAACGCTTATTATACATATGAATATTTGGCCTTTAAATGAACCTATTCATGATTATGATTTCGTCTAATATAAACATTGTGCGATTATACAAACAAGAGACTGAATTTAGAAAATTATATCTATATTTTTTACAATAAAAAAAACAAAATGTTAAAATATCTTAATTAATTGGACATAATGGAGTCTCAAAATAAATCACAAAACTGGTTTTATACAATTTGTGATTTTATAACATGTAGGTTGACAAAATAAGAATTGTGTTTATTAAAATCCTTAAGAAAGAAAAGAGCAATTTTAAAAACAAGTGAATTTGCTGCATAGAATTTAATAGGCGCTAGATTTTTTACAATATATTTTAAGAACCTGATCGTATACAAAATTTTATTTCAACTTTTGTGGGTAGTTGTATAAGAGCACAATGAAATATATTGTTTAATATTTGTAAATATTTTCTGTTTTTGTGGGTCTTTATTTATTTAGACATTGTCAACTTGTAAGTTTCTGTTATCTTTTTAAAACTCATTTTGAGTTTTTATTTATTTATTATTACTATTTTTTTTTTAACTTTTCTTTTTTGTTTATAAAAATTAACTCAACTTTATCCTCGTCGCCACTTGTATTGTACTGTCTTTGGATTAAAATAAAACTCGTTTTAAATCTCAAGCAGATTTAATATATGCGGAGCACAGAACACATCCACTCACAATAACTGTGCTCAGACTACAGTATGAGCGACAAAAGAGAAACCCTATAATAACTCGTCTTGCATGCGTGGTGAGTTGGCGTGGATGATTGGGCCTATTTGGGGCATAGAAATCACATGGGGCAGATGCTTATAAACTTTCCCAAATCCCAGGGGCTTTTCTTAATGAATTTGTTTTTTGAGAAGAAGACCCAAAGAAAGTGGACTTGGTAAAACCCTGAATTTGTGAAAAGAAATGAGATAGACTTAATCATTATGAATAGGAAGTATATATGGATTATAGATGACTTGTTAGGGGTTCTTTGAATATAGACTTCCAAGCTGAAAGTACCCGAATGATGAAATCTACTCTCAGACCTATCGCGGTTCAGATAACCGTAGGTTTCGAAAGGTTCCAAGTGAAACCCCAGAACTGTTTTGAACTGCTGGACACAACTGTTGACGAGTAAACCCAAACATCGGTCAAAATGCTTTGAGATGTGTCTTATAAATTATTGTTCAAAAAAAAACAAAAACAGTTTCCTGGCCATTCTCCGCAAAAAACAAGCTCACTTTTAAGGCGAGTGAGCGACAGCCGCAACAATGTCTTGAGGGTCATAGTGGGGACTTTCCGCTAGTCGAGCACTTGTGTGACATTACGAGATCACTTTTAGTTATTAAGTAATAACACTAGTTAATAAGTCTTTATATTCTTTTTTACTAATCATTATGGATCTTTTGTTATCTGAATTAATAAACATAATTTTTTTTATAACGACAATTTATACAAATTTTACGTAACATATAAAATAGAAATTATATTTTATATATAAATAAATAAATATTAATTATTACATAATTAATATAAATATATATCACGCTATATATTAACATATGTTGGCCATCAAAAAACAGTTCATACAGTTCTAAAACCTTAAATTTTTATTTAAATTGTGCATAGATTTTTAGACGAAAAATCTATGATGTATATTGTATCATATATAATGCAAGTTTTTTTTTTATTTATTTATTATAAATAGACCAGCACTTGATCAGAGATCGCGTGATGGTAAGCAAATCAGCGGCTTAAGATGGAGCGCGCTTGGCTATAAGAAACCTATTCACTCTCGACTTAAAGATACCCAAGTTGTAATTTTCAGGAAACTGAGAGTCCGGAAGCGAATTCCACAGCTCAACAGTGTTTTGAATGTGAATATCTATCATGTTTTTCCGCCACATGATGAATTTGGCGGAAAAACGCTGTGTACGAGTTCGTGGAGTTTCCACAGTAAAAGGGATGGCGCTTTATGGAAACTATTTATCATGACTCTAATACGAGTACGAGAATGATCAAGTTTTAATTATTTATTATTTAGATAAATTTGTCAAGAGTTAAATACTCAATTGATCTCTTAAGGCACTGGAACTTCGTAAATTTCAATGAATAGATATTCTTTATATCAATCTAATGTTATTATTTTCTTGCAGGTTTCTTTCGTATAAACTACGATCAACGAAACTGGGGCATGTTAATTCAAATCCTTAATGAAAAGTCGCGATTCGAAGAGGTCCATCCGATTAATCGGGCTCAAATAATCGATGATGCCATGAACTTGGCACTCTCAGGTCGTTTAGATTACAGAACTGCTTTGGATGTTACCAATTATTTAATTCATGAAAGAAGTTATGTGCCATGGAAAGCAGGTCTCGTTGCTTTGGGTTATATCGATACCATGTTGTCTAAAGGGGTTATTACCTAGAATATAAGGTAAAATTTAGCGTACTTTAATTATTCCTGAATCTAATAATAGATGGAGTTAGTACTCATAATTGTTTATATTAATACTTATTGCATCGAGTAAATTTTATGGTTGAATAAAATAATAATTAATAGCTAATTGATTAGGATAAACTGATTGAGTTTTACTTCCTGTTTAAGGAAGTTATTGTGATCGCGCTGATTTTAGTAATAGGATTTTTTGTAATATTTTTTTATATTGACGTGTCTTAAGTAATTCGAGACAGTTTTTAAAAACATGTATATGTGTATATTTTATGTTAGATTGTGCAATGGACTTTCTTTTGGAACCACTGGATGAATATTCATGTAAATTAGAGCTGATTAGTATACCAGCGAAGTCGACAATGTGGTATTAAAGTTTAAAAAAATATAAAACTATAAACTGTGTTCGCGAATTCTTAAAAAAATAAATGTGTGATCGGATTGGTACCAATCAATGCTAATTATGTATTGTATAATAATCTTAACCAAGTTAATGAGTTGGGGTTCAATTTCCGTATTATTCTTGTGTTTTAATTAATACATAAGTGTACATAGTGTGTACACTATCTTAGTGTAATTTCTTGTAACTTGTATTTAATCTTTTTAGCGGTACGTCCTTCGTCTTTTAAATGGAGCGGTTCAGGAACTGGATTGGGAGGTGACGAATAATGAAAGTGTAGTGCGAGCACAGCATCGAGTTGATCTTCTTTCCACAGCGTGTCATCTGCAACATGTAGAATGTTTGGAGCACGCTGTCAGAATGTACACTAACTGGATGCTGATTCCTAATCCCGATGCATATAATGAGTAATGACAATTTATTTGACAGAGTCTAAATATTAGAGAACTGATATAGGCAATTCCTAAGCCATAGGCTATGAGTAAATAAGGCACTCTGAAAAGGCTTTTAGTTCACTAATTATTAAGTATAGTTATATTGATAGCGGCTCTTTATTGAAATTAAACAGTGTTTAATATACATAGTACATGTTACATTTCCTGACTCTACCTTTCTTCTTTAGAATACATGCGGATATTCGCAGCACAGTTTACTGTGTCGGTGTTCAAGCTGGTGGCGCGAGAGAATAGCAGTTTGCTTGGGACAGATTCCTCGTAGCAAACGTACCATCCGAACGAGAGCTATTGCTGTCTGTGCTTGGCTGTACAAGAGCACCGTACTTATTGTACAGGTTTGTATATTCATTTAATATAATAAAGTAGTTATTATGCTATATGAATGTGAGTGATTATACCTTGTGCGCTGTATAATGGTGCGGGTGACGTCTGTCAGTACCACACGAAGACGGACGTTATGTATTTAATTTTTTTAGCTTACGATACTCGCATCATAAATCTTTTTTTTTTTTTAATTTTTATAAAAATTAATGTGTTATTCAGTTGTGGAGTGTAACTCTGTGTATAAACATGCTTTTGCTTATATAAAATAATCAAAATAGGGATAATGACTTTTTTTTCCTAAAAAAATTTTTGGTCTATAGCGCATCAGAGGGGCTGACATTTTGTTTACCAGTGTGATTCTGTCAGTAAGAATTCTAGCACTGACTGTGATATGAGTTTAGAAAAATAAAATGTATTTTTTCTTAGCAACTTTTTAAGCAACCTTACTTTATACATGTTTTGTTGTTTCGTTAATATAATTATAGAGTCTTGAAAAATAACTAATACGAGGACAACGTACTTTTTTATCATGAAAAAATTTCGACTATCCATCGTAGCAGTACATCCCATCACTTGCTTCGTCTAGGACGTTATGTTATACTCATTACACTTTGCTTAATTTTTCTTTCTATTAGGTTATTCGTATATTAGAACATTGTTTAATGTAATTTACTACATTCATTATTTATTACAAATGTGGTATAACGAAAACACTAAAATATAATTTGTAAATCGCTGCAATTCTCAAGAGAGAAATGGAATGTTACTGGCAGTGTCACTTGCACGACGCTACAGCCACAAGGTAGAATAAATAAATAATAAATAGCCAAATGAGTACATTTAAATTATTTTGTAGTTAAATAAGTGAAACACTTTAAAAAAATATATTTCAAGGTTATTTGTTTTTTTTTGTTATGCTTATTTTATTCCATCAATTAATCAATATTTATTTGTGTCATAAATTCTGAATTGACGCAGCATAATAAAATCTTTAACGTTCTGGTGATTTCACGAATCTCGATAATATCTATTGCATAAAAAATGTGTTTTTTTTATTTCTGATATCCAGATATATTGTTATTCAAAAGAGTAATACAACTTTTTTGAATAACAATAAACATTTCTGGTTTTTGTCAAATATATTCTGTTTTCGTAATGAAATAATAGTAGATTTACATATTTTGTTTAATAATAAAAAATTATAATATGTAAATGGGAACAGATTATCTCCTTATTTATTTAAAATTAGGGTGATAATATACTTCCTTCTAATAAGAAGTATTTCTTTTATATATATTTTTAAATGGTAAAAACAGTAAAATATAATAAGTCACTTATATTTATAATATATATTTATTACGGACAAAAAATAAGTAATCATATGCATTAAATCTTAGGTACTTGGATCTTTCATTACGCAACGACAGTGGTATAAGAAAACAAGACACCATCAGGGTATTTTCTGCGGTCGCCAGTTCATCTATTGGAGAACTCATTGCTTTCAACTTTGTCAGAGCCCACTGGCAACGATTGAAGGAATAGTAAGTATTAACTTAAAATATCAAACAAAATATCTTTTATATTTTATAGTTTTTAATATGTTCATTATATATTCGCAGGCCGCGGCGACGCTGGCGGGATGACCACGCCTCCTTTGATAGAGGATGGTGGGAGGCAGCGAGAGATAGGGTCGTCTGGAAATGTTTGGGGGAGACCTTTGCCCAGCAGTGGGACGATACAGGTTAAAAAAAAAAAAAAAAAAAATATATATATATATATATATACAAACACTCCCCCATATCTAAAGGAGAGATTTCAGTTTATTGGACTCGCGGCCGATGTACGATCATCTCAACAACTTATTATCCGAATGCCACTCCATAACTCTAAATTTTATAACCACTCCTTCACAGTCCGTGTAACAAAATTATGGAACGCACTACCTATCGACATTCGCAGGTTAAAATCTTTGGCAACATTTAAGATGTCTGTCAAAAACTTTTATTTATCTGATGAGAATTGAGACGACTTAATAACTGATATCGTGTTCTATCATATATTTAAGTGTAAAGTGTAATATATACCTCTTATCTCTTACAACAAAATTCATTTATATTTATATTGTTTAGTTTATTGATTTATATGTATGTTATATATCTATATGTGTACTACGTTTACGTATTCGTGTGTAAATATTTATATGTACGTTCATAATTTTTATATATTTAGTCCACCTCCTTAATACAGATAACTATTTCCTATCATTGAGGTTGTCTGGAAGAAATCGCCTTTAGGCGATAAGACCGCCTTTTGTATTTACAATAAGTAATTGTAAATCTATAATGTGTGTGTATTTTCTATGGTTATGCGATAAAGAATATATAATATATATGTCGCCGCGTGTGCTTTGCAAGACTTAAAAACGTCTAATTTCAATTTTTAGTCTAGTTTGATTATGTTTTGTTATGATACTTGATTATTGTTACCATGAATATTAAGTCAATATTCAGTTGACTTAATTTAGAAATATTAAAATTGAACTGTAAACTGACAGATGGCAGCACTAAAGATTCATGATTGTAACATTTTATTTAAATATTTTTGTCATCCTATTTATTGAAAGCAATCTGTAAGTTAAAATTATAAGGATAAATGTAAATAATGATTAATTTACTTTAATTGAGATGTTTGCTATCATTGATTGTAAAAATAGTGCTAAAATGACTTCTTGTGCGGTTGGCGCGAAAACTAGTCTAGCATAAGTAGTATTTAAGACGCTGCACCAATGTCAGAGGGATCTTTTTAAAGTAAGCTCTGCAGTGGTGAAGACGTTAACTATAAAACTTAATAAAAAGTGAAGTGATTGTGAAAAACAGTGTCACGTGATTTTCTTTAAAAACAATTAAAATAAATTGGAGTTAAAAATAAGTGTTTATGTGTTTTCGAATACAAGTAAATAATAATAAAACAATAAATTCAATTCTTGCTCAACTAAAATGGAAAGTGATAGTGGCAGAACCAATGGCTCACCGAGAGCCAATGGTTCTGCATCCTTTTTTAAAAATACCGACATCTACAATTCGACATCAGAAGTGGGATCGCTCCAGGGATCCCTGTCTGCCGCTTGTGTTCCAGAATCTGACAATAATATAGGAGAATCTCTTGCTGATACTCCTCATCCAAGCACGCCAACACTGAATATACAGAACAAATCTTCAGCTTTTGCATTGCCGCCGCAGTCGCTGCAAATAAATAGTGTTCCTCCAGAATTCTTCACACACATGATGACCATGATGCAAAACATGAGCGAGCAATTGATACGGCAGCCAACTGACAAGGTTAAGATAACAGATGTCTTCCTGCCTTCATACGACCCGGACGGAAACGTTGGCGTCCGTGAGTGGTGTGACCATATTTCTACGGCAAAGACTAACTATCAACTGAGTGACTACGATATAAGAATGAAGGTCACCAGTCTACTAAAAGGTCGTGCTAAGATTTGGGCTGACAACTGGTTAGTTACTACTTCAACCTGGAAGGAACTACGCCAAATCATTATTACGACATTCGAGCCTGAAAGCCGTTACTCGAAGGACATATTGAAATTCAGAGAGCATACTTACAATTCTTCTAAAGATATTGCAGAATTCCTTACGCAATCATGGATCCTGTGGCGTCGTGTCACAAAAGATAAGCTTGATAGCAGTGACGCTGTAGAGGCCGTTATCGGCACGGTGAGTGATGAACATTTAAGAATAGAGTTAATGAATGCACGTGCTCTGTCAGTGCCAGAATTAATTTCTGTTGCATCTTCAATTCGTTCCAAGCGCCCCAATTATTCACACAACTTTACCCAACCGCGGAATAAACGCCCAAGATTTTCTATTGATAATCGTCATACCCCCTATTGTGAATTTTGTAAAAAGCCAGGACATTCTTTCAATGATTGTTTCAGAAGAAACACTTCCAGTAATTCTAATATACCCTCAATAAATAATAATAGTTCAACGACATCAACTAGTAAACAAAATAATAATACGAAGTCTTGTTCGTACTGTCTTAAACCGGGACATAGTTTAGAAACATGCTTTCGTCGGGATAAACATATTAACCCAAATATAAATTCAGTTACCAAAAATAAATCTAACTTAAATAATATGCGGATTAAAGTAGGGGATATTATTTTAAATACTGTGTTTGATAGTGGAGCCGAGTGTTCTGTTATGCGCGAATCTATTGCCAATAAATTACCGGGACGTAGAAATTTGGTCGTTAGCTGTTTGCAGGGGATAGGACCATTCCCGGTTATTTCAATTAAAACTCTTACTGTAATTTGCACAATTGACGACATTAATGTAGAAATCTTATTTTATATTTTGGCCGACTGTGAAATGACGTCAGATGTTCTCATTGGTTCAAACTTACTTTATGAAACTGGTTTAAGTGTCATCGTCACTCAAAATAGTGCTACTTTAATAACACACCGTCGCGTTATGCATTTACAAAATAATAGTCCCATTTTTGAAAATCTAAATCATGGTCTAACGGACGAATCCGAAATTAAAAAGTTAAAAAATTTGCTTAATAACTACTCTCATCTTTTCATTCGTGGTTTCGCGAAATCGCGTGTTAATACCGGAGCATTAGAGATTCGATTAAAGAATCCGGATAAATATGTCGAGAGAAGACCATATAGGCTAAGTCCTGTTGAACGTGAAAAAGTTAAAGCTATTGTTAATGAGCTAATTGAAAATAACATCGTTCGAGAAAGCAAGTCTCCATATTCAAGTCCTATCATCTTGGTTAGAAAAAAAGACGGCAATGATCGCATGTGCGTTGATTATCGCGAATTAAATGCTAACACTATTCGCGATCATTACCCCCTTCCATTGATAGGGGATCAGATAAATCAATTAGCGGGGGGAAAATATTTCACCACACTGGATATGGCATCTGGTTTCCACCAGATTCCAATATCAGCTTCTTCGATTGAAAAAACTGCTTTTGTCACTCCAGACGGGTTATACGAATACCTTACAATGCCTTTTGGTCTTTGCAATGCACCAGCAGTTTATCAAAGGTGTATAAATCGTGCTTTAGGATCACTGTTAAATCCCGGTAGTGCCACAAGTGACTCTAATGTTAATAACCACGATAGCGTAGCTCAGGTCTATATCGATGACGTTATTAGCAAATGTCGTGAATTTTCGAGTGGCCTTTCAAATTTAGAACGAATTTTAATTGCCCTAAAGGATTCCGGGTTCTCAATTAACATTGATAAGTGTCTTTTCTTTAAACGTTCCATTGAATATCTGGGTAATGTAATTGAAGAAGGCAAAGTTCGTCCAAGTCCATTAAAGGTTGACGCATTATTGAAAGCCCCTGTTCCAACCACCGTAAGACAAGTTCGGCAACTTAATGGCCTGGCCGGATATTTTCGTAGATTCATTCCAAATTTCGCAAGAATCATGATTCCATTGTATAATCTTACCAAGAAGAACGTTAAGTGGCAATGGCGCCATGAACATGAAGAGGCCCGTCAAAAGGTAATTTATTACTTTACTTCCGAACCTGTTCTCACAATATTTCAAGAAGGTAAGCCCATTGAATTATATACTGACGCCAGCAGCCTAGGGTTTGGAGCTGTTTTAATTCAGGTAATTAACAATCGCCAACATGTGATTGCATACTTTAGTATGCGTACCACAGAAACTGAAGGTAGGTATCATTCCTATGAACTGGAGACTTTAGCCGTTGTGCGAGCAATCAAACATTTCAGACATTTCCTTTATGGGCGTAAATTCAAGGTGATAACAGACTGCAATGCTTTGAAGGCCTCAAAACATAAACAAGATCTGCTACCTCGGATACACAGATGGTGGTCATATCTACAAAACTTCGATTTTGACATCGAATACAGGAAGGGCGAGCGTATGCAGCATGCGGACTTCTTCAGCAGAAATCCAAAACCTATTGCCGTGAATGTCATGACGAGAAATATTGAATGGCTCAATATTGAACAGCGACGTGATGCACAGCTTTGTCCTATCATAGACTCGCTTCATAGTGGACAAAATGTTGATGATCATATCCTGGAAGATAATATCTTGAAATACAAGAAAAATGATCCTATTTTTGGAGCACAAAAATTGATCGTTGTGCCAAAATCCTTTCAATGGAGTTTGATAAATACATACCACACTGCTCTTAAGCACCCGGGTTGGGAAAAAACCCTTAAAAAAATTCAGCAGACTTATTATTTTGAGAAGATGACATCCATAGTCCGAGATTTCGTAGACAACTGCGTGGTTTGTAAATCCTCAAAACAATCTTCAGGACCTGCTCAAGTAATGTTACATCCAATAGACAAGCCAGCAGTGGCTTTCGAAGTTATCCATATGGATATAACTGGCAAACTTGGAACACCGAAAGATCAAGAATACGTCATTGTTACCATTGACGCATATACCAAGTACGTATTGTTACGATATTGTAACAACAAGAGCCAACACAGCACTCTTGCTGCCTTGAAAGAGGTTATTCATCTATTTGGAACTCCAAAACAAATAATCGTAGACGGTGGACGCGAATTTCTAGGAGAATATAAGAGTTACTGTGAAGGCTTTGGCATTGAACTTCATGTTATAGCACCTGGCGCAAGTAGAGGTAATGGCCAAGTTGAGCGAGTAATGGCCACTTTAAAGAACGGTCTCGTTATGATAAAGAATTACGAGACGCCAGAGTGGAACACTGCCTTAGAAAGTTTGCAACTTGCCTTCAATTGCACTGTACATAGAACCACTGGTGTGGCTCCATTAACACTGCTTACACGGCGTCAAAACTGTGTACCGCCGGAACTTATTAACTTGGTTAACTACGACAGTAATTCCATAGATATTGAAGCTCTCCAAACACATGTTCAGAAGAGGATGAGTGAAGCCGCTGCTAAAGACAAAGCAAGGTTTGACAAAGGTCGGGCAAAAATTTATCATTTTCAGAGAGGAGACTTTGTTCTAATCAAGAATAACCCTAGAAACCAGACGTCGCTTGACCCAAAATTTAGTGATCCCTATGAAGTGTATAAGGTACTAGAGAACGATCGGTATCTTGTCAAGAAAGTCATCAACCATCATGGGCGACCTCGTAAGGTGGCACATGATCAGCTGCGACGTGCCCCACAACCTACTTCAAGCCTTCAGGCGGCCGTGTCGCCTGGAAGTGAACCACAACCTGGAACTTCCGGAGTCTCCGCAACCACATCTACTCAACCATTGTCACCTGTCGCTCCTGCTGTTGAGCAGTTTGCGTAAGTTAACACTCGAAGCGGAACAAAAACCTCGGTGAGAGATTTTCTATAAAATACATACATACATACATACAATACATACACAATTACAAACACACAAATACATACATATACACAGATACATACATACTCATTTGATAAGTGATGTGTGAAACCGATCAACAATCCACTTAGTTATTTTATATGGTCAAAAGATGTACGTTGACGTGCGGAGACGATCAACGGCCAAAACTAGTTATTTTATATGGTCAAAAGATGTACGTTGACGTATGGAGACGATCAACGGCCAACACTAGTTATTTTATATTGTCAAAAGATGTACGTTGACGTGTGGAGACGATCAACGGCCAACCCTAGTTATTTTATATTGTCAAAAGATGTACGTTGACGTGTGGAGTCGTTCAACGGCCAAAACGAATTATTTTATATAGTCAAAAGATGTACGTTGACGTGTGGAGTCGTTCAACGGCCAAAACTAATAATTTTATATAGTCAAAAGATGTACGTTGACGTGTGGAGACGTTCAACGGCCAAAACAAATTATTTTATATTGTCAAAAGATGTACGTTGACGTGTGGAGACGTTCAACGGCCAAAATTAATTATTTTATTTAGTCAAAGGATGCACGTTGACGTTTGGAGACGATCAACGGCCAAAACTGATTAATTCATATTGTCAAAAGCTTTACGTTGACGCGTGGAGCCTATCAACGATCTAATCTCTCTAAATTTTATTTGTTCCAGTGAACACAAATTACACTACAAATCATTGCATATCTGCATTAAGCAATTCATATTGAGACATAGGTATTGTTACAAAAATAAGCAGTTGTTGAAAAATTTATGTATCAACAATTTATTTATTTTAGCGCCATGAGCGAGAGTATAGTTTTGAGCTATCAGGATTCTGCTTTGTCGAAGGAAATCCTAAGATATTAAAATACGTGAGTATTAAGGTTTACTGCCTTGGCCTCGAAACTAATTTTATTTACAGGAACCTAAAAAGATCGCTGCAGGGCACGCATCGTTCATCAGTATGGCCGTGTCGCCGCGTGTGCTTTGCAAGACTTAAAAACGTCTAATTTCAATTTTTAGTCTAGTTTGATTATGTTTTGTTATGATACTTGATTATTGTTACCATGAATATTAAGTCAATATTCAGTTGACTTAATTTAGAAATATTAAAATTGAACTGTAAACTGACAGATGGCAGCACTAAAGATTCATGATTGTAACATTTTATTTAAATATTTTTGTCATCCTATTTATTGAAAGCAATCTGTAAGTTAAAATTATAAGGATAAATGTAAATAATGATTAATTTACTTTAATTGAGATGTTTGCTATCATTGATTGTAAAAATAGTGCTAAAATGACTTCTTGTGCGGTTGGCGCGAAAACTAGTCTAGCATAAGTAGTATTTAAGACGCTGCACCAATGTCAGAGGGATCTTTTTAAAGTAAGCTCTGCAGTGGTGAAGACGTTAACTATAAAACTTAATAAAAAGTGAAGTGATTGTGAAAAACAGTGTCACGTGATTTTCTTTAAAAACAATTAAAATAAATTGGAGTTAAAAATAAGTGTTTATGTGTTTTCGAATACAAGTAAATAATAATAAAACAATAAATTCAATTCTTGCTCAACTAAAATGGAAAGTGATAGTGGCAGAACCAATGGCTCACCGAGAGCCAATGGTTCTGCATCTTTTTTTAAAAATACCGACATCTACAATTCGACATATATATATATTCTAAAAACTATAAAATATAAAAGATATTTTGTCTTACGAACTTAATCTACAACATGTCATATTCTACTTTCATACCAAAGGTGGTATGAAATTTATTCATTTTATTATTTATATTTAAATCTTTGTTTTTAACATTTTTAATGTATGTCTTTTATATTTTCAGCGTTGGCTCTGTATCTACTTTGAATTCTATTTTAAAGGTAGTAACAAGAAGACTAAATCAAGTTCATGAATACGAGGAGGTATGGCTTAAATTTAGATTTTTATATTTCTTATTTTTTATTAATCTAATCCCTCATATTTAGATATTAACGAGAGTAGCTTAAAGAGACAAGCTCAAATGGAAATAAAAGGTCGTGCTCCACATAATAACCCAGTGAATCTATACTGTGATTGAGCGTAATTCACCTAGCTGCTTCTTTGTAGTATGATATTTTCAATTCCTAGATATTTTATTGTGTAGATTTTCTAACGATGTTTTCTTTTCAGCTGAAGAGATTTGTAACGGAGTACTGCAGTGACTCGGGACGGCCCGTTCAACAAGTATTGGAAAGAACGGCAGCTAATGTTCAGTGGATGCAACGAAATTACCAAACTATTGTGAACTGGCTTCTTGAGACAGACAACACCGTTCAAGCGTGATAGTGTCTGTTCAATGCTAATATTATTAGATCAATTTGTTTAACTTATTTATTTTGATTATATTTCTAAATAAAGTGTGTAAGTATTCTGTAATTTGTGTAGTCAAAAAGATCCCTTTCTGTTACTTTATTTAGTTAGTAGTAAAAAACCTTTTAATTTTTTATTATATAATTAAATCATACAGCACTTAGTAAACAAAATAACTGTATTAAATATTGTAATTTCCAGTTTATTGAAAGACTCATGATAGTATTTAAGCCTTAAATATATACGAAAGTATATCTTGATTCGAATAATAAAAATAAAAGAAATCTTATTAAAGGAATACGCCTTATAATATCCAAGTAATTATATAATTAACTCTCCAATAAATTAGCAAACATATTTTGTATTATTACTTCGCCTGAGATATATTCAGTAAGAAACAAAAATAAGATAATTTATTTTCCATTATTAAAACTCGTCCAAGGACGAATTTTTTTAAATTAACTAGAAAAACAGTTTCACAACCGATAATATTATCTCTTATAAGCGTAAAATTCGTATTTAAAATAATAAATAAATAACCAAGGGAATACTCATTAAAAATTTAATTTATACTCGATTATATTTATTTTTAATTTGGTCGCCAATAAAAAAAAAATGTATTATACATTTATCATAGTAAAGTTTGATTTTATATATATATAACTTTTGTATTACAAAATACATGTATCCATTATAATGTTTTATTTCAACTTATTATTTAAAATAATTTAATCAACATTTTATTTTGTTAATATAAATTCGAAGAGATTAAAATTAAAGATCACGATAAATAAAACCAAGTACATGTTCTTGGTTTTAGCGATTTCACGCCGGTCATTTTAAAAAGAATGTCAAATATATTAGATATATCATAACAAAAGCAATCTAACCATCGTTATAATAATGATACTATAATCGATGTTTGCGCATTGGTATTATACATGTAGATGTATTATTTTGATTAGGAAATATATTTTTTAACCTTAATTATTAAAAAAATTCTTGCTAATACATAGAAATCAGTCGCTGATCGAGCCGTTTAAGTATCGCCTACAAATTTCAATGTAAGTATTAAATTATTTAAAAGAACCGGAATAATTTGTCAAGATAACGACATTTCACGACTATCAGTAATACTGTGTTAACAATATTTCCTATATTTAAAAAAAATACACGCCCGTCTATTTTACTTTTTACTATCATATGTTAGTTAAGTTTTAAACAGGTTAAGTTGTAAGTATATAAAAATATCTGCTAAATACTTATACAAATATTATGCAGATACTATTTTTTATTAATGTTTTGAAAGGAAGAAACATGAATAATTTTCAAATAAAATAAATATATGGCAATTAATAATATTAATATTAATAACAAATTTAGAAAGTTAATGGGCATTTAAATGTTTTACTGTCTGTCTGTCATAGAGAATAGTTTATAGGGTTTGGTTTGTTGATTTGGATTCATAAAATTGGTTTTAATTTGTTTGCGTAATTTTCGATATCGAATTTATACCCTGAATATTGTTAAACTGTTGCGAAAATTGTTGTATTAATTGAATTAATTAAACCTGTAAACGAAAGACCGTATGCTTATCCTGTTCCACTTTTCGTAGAGGCGTAGTAGTGCAGAGGTTTTATCGTATTTCTTTAAGACATTTTGCAATTAAATGAGGTAATAAATAGTTGATAATTTTAATATTTTCTTGTTGGTTAAAACCATTTGAATTCTTAATAACAGTGTAATTTAAAAATATATCTTACCTTTGCTATTAGCCAAACAATATAAAAATAAAAAAAATACATAAAGTTTTAGTATGTATTTATGTAGTTGTATACACTATATTATACTAATTGTTACTGCAAAAAAAAAAGAACAATATTAAGTATATCATTAAATTGTACATGAATTTAATAAAAGCAAGTATAAATAGAATTAAGCTACTTTTTATTTTTTTTTTGAAATTGTACAGTATTTTAATATTCACCAAGACTACTAATTAGTTGACAGCTATATTATTCTTCATCTTTACTAACTAAACAAATAACTAATTAACATAATAAGAATATTATAAGTTAGGATATTACATAACACTCTTTAAAGGTATAGATTCGTTTGAATCTTCAATGGTAGTCTTTTCTCCATCAATGAGATTTTCTATTTCCTGGATTGTTTTATTTTTTGTTTCGGGTAAATACTTATATAACCCAAAAAGACAAAAAGATGCTGCAATACCATAAAATAAAAATGCACCGTGACATTCAAAATGTTTAAATATAAATGGCGTAATTTTTAGTATAATTCCTAGAAGTAACGAAGCTACTATACCAAATACAATTAAAAATGAGCTTCGATTGTTAAATGGTGCCATTTCGCAAAAACAACAAGAGGTTATTATCATCGGACCACAACTAAGACTTATTGAAAATCCAACTAGGAGTAGTAAAGATAAATATTTATTTTCAGATATGAAATTTAATTTGATCATATATAAATAAAAAGATAAAGTGAAAAGAAATCCTATTCCAATTGTCGAAAACAATAATAACTGAGTTCTTCGTTTTAAAGCATATGTCAAAAAGCAACCTATATAGGCACACAAAACTGTAACTCCGTCTATAATGAGCATTCCTTCATAAGCTGTTTTTTCATTAGAAGTAATTTTTTTAATGATTTCTATGACGTACACTGCACAGGCTAGTTTACCAGAAAAATTATAAAGAGAAATAGCTAGCGTCATATAAAATAATGGCTTGTAGAACTTTTTTTCTGTGATATTCTTATAAATAGTATTAATAATATTTTTATCTCTTTGCGTATTTGTATTGGATTCGTTATTTAAGTTGGACTTTTGGGTTAAAATAAGAGTTCGGAGTTCACTTTCAGAATCTGGATCGGTTCCTTTCATCCACCTGTGGCTCTTGGCACATTCGTCGAACCGTCCCTTCATAGCTAACCAATATGGTGATTCGGGACAAAACATAATAGAGAGGTTATAAATACAAATTATGAAAATAACAATACCAATTGATCTCCAAGGTAGAAATGTTCCGAGAGTATTTGATATCCATATTCCCCAATAAAAGGTGGCCGATTTGACGGTCATAATTACTCCTCTGTACTTTGGAGATACATATTCAGTTAGAACCATAATAGATATTGTATAAACTGTACTCATTATCATTCCTTGTATAATCTGACTAATTAGTAGTTCAGAAAAAGTTGAACTTCTATAAAAAAATATATTACCTATAAATGTATTGATTGTTAATAGAAGGAGAGTAGGTTTTCGGCCAAAACGATGTGCAATCAGAGGCAAAATTATTGTCCACGGTACTGAGGAGAACGATGATATCGAAGCTGTAAAGAAAAGTATCAAAATATAAATAATATAATGAAGATAAAAACAAAATTTATATGGATTTTTATTATTATTTATATTGAAGTTATAAGTGGTCTTATAACATCGCGAGTGGGACATCAGATTATTCAATTTTAAATGATCGACTCTATTCTAGAATCGAAAGATATGTTTAGCGAATTCATTATAAATTTGTAGAAGATCGTGAAGCTATTCAAAACACTACGTAAAAAAAAACAGTAAATTTATTAGTTTTTAATTTTATTTACACTTTATAATACAAAAAAAAAACATAAAACTTACAAAGCCATGAAATCATTTCTGGAGTGATGACATCTTTTGATTCCTTTCTCATTTGAGGTATCATTACTGTCGGAGCACCCATGTAAAGCCCAAATATTAAAAAGTTCAATATTATAGAACTAGACACAAAAACCTAAAAAATAGATTTCATTTCATATTGATATTAAATAATTTATCAGATATATATTTATTTTTGCAACAAAAAGGAAATAATAAACAAAATACCTGTCTTAAAAATATTATAATACCACGTTTTTTCATGTTGTTGTCGATTTTTTCTATATTGTGTTCAGTTTCCTCTGAGAAGTCCATTGTAAAATAATGATATTAAAAACTATACTTATAAAAGAGGAATTTTAATATATTTAAAAATATCTAAAATTATTAATTTTATTTTTAATGCACTTCAATCGTCAATTCAAATAATATGAGCGGTGTTAGTTAAATGAAACACCATCTCATTCGGAATAGAATTAAATACTACTTTTTGAAATAAGTAATATATTATGCTTAAATATAAAGTTTAGCGCACACTGCAACCTTGAATTCTTATATTTGATTTGGATGCGACTTCTACTAATGGACTAACAAATATTATTTTTAAGTGTTTTTTTTTCATGAGGATGAATAGAGAATATAACCTACTGAGAACTGGAAATTTAAAAATTTTGATTTTTATATAGTTCGTATTTTTATATAGTTTTTTGCACATCATACTATGAAAATACAAATTGAAACTCAATGTACAAAATAATACATACATATAAATACATATACATAATGATAAAATATAATCTTAACCAATTTTGTACCAATTTGTTTAATAAAATATTAGAATGATGCTGATCCTGAAATAGACTTAAATGTTTTTCCTTTTTCCTTTGACTTGGATTTTTTTCATCCTCATTGGGCATCATTATAGATACAACCTTCGCATGGATAGACGAGTACCTCCTCCTAGACAGGACTCTCCATCAGCCCTTGGCGGCAGAGCGAAGACAGGAAACTGCAGCATCCGCATGCACGTCTGTTGTGTCGAGGGTGCTGGTGTCGTGCTTTATAGGTCCACCCCAGATGGTGCAAAAGACCACACGCAAGACTCCGGAGGAGCGACCTAATCTCGTCTCTGCTCCCCAAAACCAATCCGATGTCACAGACAAGGAGGTCGGAGCGTCTACTGGTAGTCGCCCGATATTGCCAAACTTCAAGTGACCTGCTGCATTTTTGTCTTATTGATGAAATGGAATTAATACTGTACTTTATGAGGAGTGTTCTGGATAATCGGTCTGGACAAAAACTAATTATTGCACGATTGTATATTGTTTATCTTAATTGTAAAGAAAAATACGAAGTTTTAGTCCTATAGTCTTTATAATGGGGAGAAGGGGAAATATTCAAAGAAATAACATGATTAAATTATTACACAGATTATCAGAGTAAAAATGGAATGGGATGGGATGGAACGGAACAGAACGGAACGGAACGGAACGGAACGGAACGGAACGGAACGGAACGGAATCGAATCGAATCGAATCGAATCGAATCAAATCTTTTTAATACTGATGGTCTTGTAATAACTTCCAAAATTAAAGTTATTTGAATTCCCACGTAACAAAACAACAAAAACACACTACCCTTCTGGGTAGTGTGTTTTTGTTGTTTTATTCTTAATGGAATAGTCGTTTCAATTACAAATATCCTTGAGATCAAAAGTATCTGGTATTCAATATTGACAAAACCGATATTCCTGTGTAAAATAGAATAGAATTCTCGTCCTAGGGTTGTCGTATGTGTATTGTACTGTCTTTGGTTTGAAATAAAACTCGTTTTAAATCTCAAGTGGATCTAATATATGCGGAGCACAGAACACATCCGCTCACAATAACGTCTGTAAGCTAACTAATTCAACTGTGCCCAGTCGCATACACTACATCCCTTCTTTATTTTAATTTAATCAAATAGTTTAAACATTAAAATTAAATTTTAATAAATCTGGTAAATTAAATTTCCATGATATGGGATATGCTTATTACTTTAAATGTTATTATTAGATACAATGTTTTGCAAAATGTAAACGAAACAGTTTAAATTGCTATAAAAGTTATAATAATCATTAATTTTTATCTCACAACAAAGAACTTACGATTAATTATCATTGTCTCGTAAATCATGATTACTGGTATTTTGACCAACGACCGTCCACGAATCATTTATTTTCTTTAATTGAACTATGTTTCTTCGATATTCTTTTCCAGTTTCATCATTCCGAATATTAATATCGCCACTATATGTGTAGTGGGATTGAAATTGGAGATCAACTTATTATTTTTCATTACATTTCTAACTAGTACTTTTTCACCTATTAGATAGTTGCTATGTTTTGCTTTCCTTTTACTGTGTCCATATTCCTTTCCTTTTTCTTTCATTTTTAGATCTCGGTCTCTAACTTCTTCATCTATTGTTTTGTATTCCAAATCAGGTGCTACTGGAATCTTGTCTCTTATAAAATAGCTCTGACGGAGATTTTCCTGTAATAGAGTGTGGAATACATCATTAAATAGTTAAAAATGTCTTCTTTCCGGTTCTTGTTTTCAGCCTGACAATTTTTTAGACGTTTTAAGACATCTCTATTTTGTCTTTCAACTTCCCCTTTCAATTGAGGTCCATATGGGACTAAATTATACGAAGTTATTCCACAATCCTTACAATAGTTCTGAAAAATCTCGCTTTTTAAACTGGTTTCCATTATCATACGTCAAAGTTGCTGGGTAACCTAATCTGGAAAACATTTCTTTTCCGAAGTTATACTGAGCATTATTTTAATTTCTTTATATCTACTATAGTAATCCACAAGTATTAATAGATAATCTTGACTAGGAAGAGGTCCCAAAAAATTTATTGCTACATCAACCCAAGATGCAGCGGGAAGTGATCGCCTTTTCATCGGGTGCGGTGGAGTTGGATTAGACACAAGTGTACAGCCTAGACAAGCTTTTACTAGACGTTCAGTTTCTTTATCAATTCTAGGCCGCCACACCTTAGTTCTTATACGAGCCTTCATCGCTACTATGACTGGATGTCCTTCGTGAGCTGCTTCCAATACTCGTTGTCGCAGACTTACGGGTATGACTATCCTAGTTCCTCTAAATAAAATACTTCCATTAAAGCATAGTTCGTTTTTTATGATTTTTAACAATATTAATAGAATCTTGCTAATTATTAATAAAAATACCATCATTTACTTTCAAAATTTCCTCGTCTGCTGTAGAACTTTCTTTAATTTCATTTAATGGAACTGCGACAGGTCGGCTGTAACTTACAATTTGGTTAATATAGTTTTCCGAGTGAAATGGTTTTGGTGAGAAAGTTTTGCATAGTCTGGAAATTGTGTCGGATTTACCTGGTCTGTAAATGACTTTATACCTGTACGCCTGTAACCTAAGTACCCACCGTTCTATTCTCCCGCAACGCTTAGAAGTTCGGCCAAAAGTTGTCTCCAATGGCTTATGATCGCTTATCAGTTCAAAGTCTTTCCCTAAGAGGTATATTTTAAAGTGCTCTACTGCCCAGACGAGTGCTAGGGCTTCTTTTTATGTTTGACAATATCTCTTTTCACAATCGGTAAGAGGAATAATACAGCGCCTAACCCTACAGGAGAAGCACCAGCAATAACCTGGGGTTTGTCAATAAGATTGTAATATCCCAAAGTTTTTATATTAGAATTTGTTTCTTTTAAATCTTTAAATGCCTCATCTGGTTTCGGTGTCCAAAATTTTTGAATATTTGCTGACTTTCTAAGGCCTAACCGTAACAGCTCTCGTAAAGGCTCAGTATGGGTAGCTACATTAAGGATCGACTTACTTACAAAATTTACCAATCCCAAAAAACTTTGAATTTCGTCAAGAGTACTTGGTATTCTACTAGTTTTAATTGCAGTCAAATAATTTTCAAGCGGCCTAACATCATTTACGGAAAGTACATGACCAAGAAACTAATTTTTTTTGGTTTTTATAAATACATTTCTTTTCATTTAGTAAAATATCATTTTCTCTTAAAACTCGTAGCACCTTATTTAACCTTTCGTCATGTTCTTTTTCCGTAGCACCATGCAAAATGATATCATCAATAAAATTAAATGTACCTTCACAGCCTAACAATATCTTTTCTAGAATTTTTTAGAAAATTTCAGGTGCGCAAGAAGATCCGAACATTCATCCTTTGTATCTATATAACCCTTTGCTAGTACTGAATGTAGTTACGTACCTAAAATTTTCATGAATTTCAAGTTGATGAAAGGTATTTTTTATACCTAATTTGGAAAAGTATTTTACTTGCCTAAAATTAGGTAATAACTCATTTATCGTCGGCAGCGGATGAATTTCTCTAATTATAGCTTTATTGGCTTTTCTCATATCTATGCAAATACATACCTCTTCCTGTCCTTCTTTGATTACTGCAACCATCGGTAATACCATACCACCATACCATACCATACCATCGGTGATGGTTAATTTACTTCCTATATGATATCGGCGTCCTTCAGTTCCTTTAATTTTCTTAAAACCTTTTCTTCCAATGGGATGGGAACCCTTCTGTATGGTTGAATGAGTGGTTTAACTGTGTGATCTATTGGAAACTGGACAGTCACTCCTTTGAATTTTGGGAAAGCTTTGTCTATATTTGCCTCATTGCCTACAGCATTTATTTGAAGTTAAATTTTGAGCACACCTAATTTAATAGCAGCTTCTTTGCCTAATAGATCACGTGTGCTGTGACATAAACAGTAAAGTACTTTTGTTATCAATGGCAGATATCACTAAAATGTCTGTTACAAAAGAACCCATAATGTCTAAAGGTTCCTTACTGCCATAAGAAATAACGTCTTATTAGGTTTGCGTATCTGATTAGAAACTTTTATGCTATTTTCTTTTAGGAATTCCCATGTTCTGTCAGTAATAACATTACATCTACTTTCTGAATCTATAAGCATGTCAACGTTTACTCCCCCCAAATTGCATTTAATAGTTTCATCGTCGTCTAGACGGAAAATATATTCTATACCATTTTCATATCTTTCTTCTTCTTTTGCTTCACCAGCCTTACTTTTCCGTTTTCATTTTCATCGATTTTAAAAAAATCAATTTTTGTTTCACGTCTTGGTTTCTTGTGAGTTGTATTAGTTCTTACATTTATAAATAGTCTTTTCTGTCGAGTCCTACAATATTCACGATAATGGCCGATGAAGCCACATTTCAAACATCGTTTGTCTTTTGCTGGACACTTTGGGTCTTCAGATAAATAGAAACAACTTCCACATCTATAACATTTTATATTCGCAGATTGTTTTCGAAATGATTTATTATGTAATTTTTTATGATCAATTTTATTATTTTCTACTTTGTTTGAGTTGTTTCCATTATTTGTATTTATTGCTTTAAATTGTTCTAATTGTCGAGGTACAACTTCTAATGCATTTGCTTTACTAATAATTTCCTACAGAGTAATAGAATCACCGCTTTCTAATTTTTTTTCCCTAAATTCCACAAATTGGAATTACTCAGTGATTTGATCGATTATATCCTCTTTATCATTGAATTGACATTTGTCGGCTTGATTTCACAATCTTAATAAAAACCTTTCAAATTGTTCTCCATTTACATGCAGCGAACAGCGAACAGGCAGTTACATGCAGCTACAAGAATTATGGGTTGGAAGCGGAAGGATCTTCATTCGAAAAGACGAAAATTCACCCGCCAGAATAATCACTAATAAAGATTCCCTGAAATTAATTAATAACTAACTAAGTTTTTTAAATTTTAAATCATCAATTTTAAATGTTTATATACTTTTATGTAGTGTAAAATTCAATGAAATTTACTTATATTATCAGAATATCAGAGGAATGCGTACCAAACTGTCAGAAATTTATAAAAATATATTAAATAACAATTTTAATATAATTATTTTAACTGAAACTTGGCTTAATAGTAATATTTTTGATTCTGAAATATTTGATGACAGATATCATGTGTTGAGAAGGGATAGAGAGTCTGGAACTTTTTTTGATAGTAAAGAGGGTGGAGGTGTTCTTATAGCTGTGCATAAATCATTAAATTCCTTTAAAAACTATTCATATGAAAGCCGCTGTGAAGATCTATGGGTAAAAATAGATATTAAATCAACAAAAAGAATTCATTTAGGCGCCTTGTATTTGCTTCCCCCAGTTCAGCAAGATCATTTACATCTTTTTATTGAGAAGGTTAACACATTTTTAAATAAACTAGATTCAGTTATAATTATAAGCGATTTTAACATGAGCAGAATAACTTGGACAATGAATAAAAATACACAGAACAATATCCCGAGTAACTACAATAATCAACTTGAAAATGTATTTATTGATTTCTTGTCATCAGGTGCCGTGCCGTGTGGTGACGGCAGAGTAGAATACGAATTGTCACCACCCCATCTCTTCTCGTGGGTATCGTACAAGCCAAGCCAAGCGTGGCGAGTATCGGCAACTCCCCCCCTATGATTGTAAACCCAAAACCCAGGCCCCCAGTCCCCGGCAGCCCCGCTATTCCTGGTTACGGTAGCGGCCATGGTCACGGTGGGGCAGGGGGTGCAAAGAATCTCCGGCAGAGATCCGGCTACCAACATCTACGACGACTGGCCCTGGTAACATACAACGCACCGCTGAGGACTGACGAGAAGCTTGTTGAGCTGGAAGAAGAAATGAACAAATGGCAATGGAGCATTATGGGTTTATCGGAAGTCCGAAGAGAGGGCGAGGACACGATAACCTTCAAGATGATGATGAAAATGAGATTGACTTCATCATGTCTACTAGGACACAAATATTCAGCGATGTCTCGGTGATCAACAGGGTGAAAACCGGGAGCGATCACAGGATGGTGAGAGGCATACTGAATATTAATATAAACATCGAGTGATCTCGACTGATGAAGTCTACGCTCCGACCCGCACATGCTCATATCCATAACCCCGAGAGCTTTCAACTCGAACTGAAAAATCGCTTCGATTGTCTAGAGAGCTGTATATCTGTGCACGATATTAACAACGGGCTGGTAAAAACTGTCCAAACGGTTGGGACAAAATTCTTCAAAGCCGGCGAAAATGTAGACCTCAAAAACTTTCCGATCATACCCGAAACCTCATGGCAAGTCGACGCTCCATGTCACTGCATACAACCGAAGATGGGATGTCCTATAGGCAGCTCAATAGACAAATTTTGGGGTCGCTGCGACGCGATATCCGTTCTTTTAATTCCGATAGGATTAAGGAAACGATAGAGCAAAACAGGGGCACCAAAATCTTCGCAAGAGACACGTCTATTGGGTAAAGCCAGTTGACAAAGCTGAAAACGGAAGATGGCAATGTGAAGTCGACAAAACCAGAGGTATTAAGGGAGATCGAGAGGTTCTACGGACAGTAATAGACCTCAACAGCGGCGCCCGTTAGCAACATGACCATAGACCCAAGGTCCAAACTTACCCGACACTATACCGAAGATATCCCGGACATCAGCGTATGCGAGATTAGGATGGCCCTAAAACAGCTAAAAAACAACAAGGTGCCGGGAGAAGATGGAATCACAACCGAGCTTCTGAAAGCGGGTGGAACACCAGTACTGAAAGTCCTTCAGAAGCTCTTTAATTCCGTCTTGCTCGAGGGCAAAACACCAGAAACGTGGAACGGGAGCGTGGTGATCCTGTTCTTCAAGAAAGGTGACAAAACCTTATTGAAGAACTACAGGCCCATCTCGTTGCTGAGCCATATTTATAAGCTGTTTTCGCGGGTCATCACGAATCGTCTCGAACGCAAACTCGATGACTTCCAGCCTCCTGAACAAGCCGGTTTCCGAAAAGGCTATAGTACCATAGACCACATACATACGCTACGGCAGGTCATACAGAAGATTGAAGAGTATAACCTTGCTTTGCTTGGCGTTTGTGGACTATGAGAAAGCCTTCGATTCGATCGAAATTTGGGCGGTCCACGATCTCTCCAACGTTGCCGCATTGACTACAGGTACATCGAGGTGCTTAAATGTCTATACCAAAACGCCACCATGTCGGTCCGAGTACAGGATCAATGTACGGAGGCGATTCCACTGCAGCGAGAAGTGAGACAGGGAGATGTAATATCTCCGAAACTGTTCATCGCCGCTTTGGAAGACGCCTTCAAACTCCTGGAATGGCAAGGGCTCGGTATAAACATCAACGGGAGTACATTACCCACCTCCGATTTGCCGATGACATTGTGGTCATGGCGGAGTCAATGGAAGACCTAGGTGAAATGCTCACTAACCTCAACGAAGTTTCTCAGCATGTGGGTCTAAAAATGAACATGGACAAGACGAAGATCACGTCAAATGTCCATGTTACACCCATCGCACTCTCTGTTGGGAGCTCCATTCTCGAAGTTGTTGACGAATACTTCTACCTCCTATCTACCTTGGACAAATAGTCCGGTTGAGTTGGTCCAATTTCAAGAAAGAGGTTAGTCGACGAATCCAACTCGGCTGGGCAGCGTTCGGGAAACTGCGTGAAGTCTTCTCGTCCAAAATACCGCTTAAAGACGAAGGTTTATAACCAGTGTGTGTTACCAGTGATGACTTACGGTGCAGAAACGTGGCCCTTTACTATGGGCCTCATAAGAAGGCTCAAGGTCGCTCAGCGAGCTATGGAGAGGGCGATGCTTGGTGTTTCTCTACGCGATCAAATCAGGAATGAGGAGATCCGTAGACGAACTAAAGTCGCCGATATCGCCCAGCGGATTAGCAAGTTGAAGTGGCAGTGGGCGGGGCACATAGCGCGAAGAACCGATGGCCGATGGGGCTGAAAAGTTCTCGAGTGGCGACCGCGTACCGGAAAGCGCAGCGTAGGACGTCCCCCCACTAGATGGACGGATGACCTGAAAAGGTCTGCAGGAAGCCGCGGGATGCAAGCTGCTGAAGATTGGTCACTTTGGAAGTCTATGGGGGAGGCCTATGTTCAGCAGTGGACGTCTTGTGGCTGAAATGATGATGATGATGATGTCATCAGGTAGCCTTAAACAGTATAACCACATATATAATGATTTCAATAAAATACTTGATTTGGTTCTGTCTAAATTTTCTGACTTAATTTCTGTTACGAAATCAGATGAAATATTATCCGTGGTAGATAAACATCATCCTGCTCTGCTTGTAAAAGTAGCATCTGGTCTTCCAAAAATGTTGGTTTCGAAGCTCATTCCCAGATTTAAATTCTATAAAGCTGATTATGACAAAATTCCAGTTTATCTAGGCCAATTTAATTTGGAATTGATATTTGCAAACTGTGCAACATTAGACCACCAAGTTCACAAATTTTATGAAATTTTAAGAGATGTCATTAAAAAATTTGTCCCATTACTAAAGAATTTTAAAAGGAAATATCCAGATTGGTTTAGCAGTTCGTTAATTAAAATGCTAAACGAAAAAGAAAAACTAAGGATAAAGGCGAAAGTTTTTGACAATGACCTTGATGGATTCGAATATGAAATTTTGACAGAAAGAGCAAAAAAGCAAATGTCTATTGATTATTCTTTCTATATTGAATGCGTGCAATACAACATATGTAAAGATTATAATTATTTTTGGTATTACTTTAAAAGTAAATACAAAAATAATCATACCATACCCCAAAAATTAATATTAGATAATCAAATTGCCGATAAAGAAGAAACTATAGCTAACTTATTTGCAGATAACTTTACTACTATTTATAATTCACCTTCTCATATAATAAATCATGACAATTTAATATCGAGATATATGAATAGCAATAAAATTAATCATTAATGTTTTGGTAACGTTCATATTACTCAAGTTTCGATTGAAAAATCGCTGAAAAATTTAAAAGAAAGTAAAGGTGCTGGCGATGACGACATACCACCTGTTTTTTTTAAAAGATGTGCCACATTATTATCAAAACCTTTATGTGTAATTTATAACAAATCTATATATGATGGCATATTTCCAAAAATGTGGAAAAAAGCAAAAGTGATCCCAATACTAAAATCTGGCGACAGATCAAACGTGATAAACTACCGCCCTATAAGTATTTTATGTGTTCTTGGAAAAGTTTTCGAAACTCTACTATGTCCAATGTTAACATGGCATATAAAACATTCTCTTAGTGAACATCAACATGGATTTCTTCGGAATAGATCTACTGCCACTAACCTTACAATTTTTATTGAAAATACGATTGAGGCCATGAGTACAGGTAAGGAGGTTGAAGTTATTTATTGTGATTTTAAAAAAGCATTCGATAAAGTTGACCATAATATACTTATTAAAAAACTACATGATAAATTTATACATTTACGGATCTCTTCTAAAATGATTTCAGTCTTATCTACGTGATAGAAGTATGGCGGTATATATTAATGGATATAAATCATACGATTTTGTTCCTACTTCTGGTGTTCCTCAAGGATCACATTTGGGGCCTATTTTATTTTTAATTTTTATTGACAATGTTAAAGAATGTATACATAACTCTAAAGTTAAACTGTATGCGGACGACTTAAAATTATATAAAAATATTAGTTCGGAATCTGATGAACAAAATCTTCAAGATGACATTGACAATCTATGTACATGGTGTAAAAATAATAACATGGAACTTAATCTTAAAAAATGTTTTCACGTTAAATTCTCACGTAAAAGAAAAAGCTATGAAACTTCGTATAAAATCGATGCATGTCAGCTAAAACAGGTATCAGAAACAAAGGATCTCGGAGTAATTATGGATAAAGAACTACGTTTTGGCAATCACATTAATTCTGTTATCAGTAAAAGTCTGCAAATGCTAAATTTTATGAACCGTAATACCAAAGACTTTAAATCTGTAATTGCTTTAAAAACTTTATATTTTGATCTTGTCCGAAGCCATATGGATTATTGTTGTCCAATTTGGTTTCCTATTGGTAAGAACAATATACAGCGAATGGAAAAGATTCAGAAAAAGTTTCTAAAGAGACTTGTTTATACCACTCATTGTAATACGGCTTCCAGTTATGAAGAAAGATTAGATTGCTTTAACATGAAGACAACAACGAAACAAATATCTGAAAGTCATGTTCATTTTTAAGTTAATTAATAACCGCATGGATTGTTCACCCTTACTATCAAAGATAAATATAAATGTGATGCGCCCCTCAGTCAGAACTCATATCTATAAACCGCTATATATACCGCAACGAAAAAATAATTACGGCGCCAATTCGCAAATTTTACAAAGTTTTAGAATATATAATTCACTCTTTCAGGATCACAATATAGACATTTTTTCTGACAGCCTTGGTGCATTTAAAAAATATGTATGCTCCAATATATGAGTTTTAATTTGTAACTTTTTGTATTTTAAATTTTTGAAATTTTTGGAATTTTGTTTATCTTAGTATTTTTTTAGTAACACTTTTTAATGATGTGCATACTTGTAAATTAAATTTATATAGAGAAATTAATAAATAGTTAAAGGTATTTTTTTTGTGTTATGCTATATAAATTTAGTTAGTAAGCAGTAGTAAGTAGGTAGTATATATGTTGTATATATACATATGTATATTTGTTGTAATTGTCCTTTTATCCCAAGAATACAGTCGTTTAAAAAACTTATTATTCAGTTTCCTGGCCGTTTGATTCTTATCTTTGCGTGGCGATTATACAACTTTTAATTTTAACTATGATTTGCATGGCGCTTTATATACTAAATCATTGCGTGACCTTTAAATGAACCTATTTATGATTGTGATTTCGTCTAATATAAACATTGTGTGATTATACAAATATGAGGCTGAATTTAGAAAATTATATCTATATTTTTTGCAATAACAAAACAAAATGTTAAAATATCAAAATATGTAATAATGAATTGGACATAATGGAGTCTCAAAATAAAACACAAAACTGGTTTTATACAATTTGTGAATGACAATTTTATAACATGTAGGTAGACAAAATAAGAATTGTGTTTATTAAAATCCTTAAGAAAGAAAAGAGCAATTTTAAAAACAAGTGAATTTGCTGCATAGAATTTAATAGGCGCTAGATTTTTTACAATATATTTTAATTAACTGATCGTATATAAAATTTTATTTCAACTTTTGTGGGTAGTTGTATAAAAGCACAATGAAATGTATTGTTTAATATTGTAGACTAAAGAGACAAAGAAATCGTTAAAGGAAGACCACGATAAATACTCACCGTTAAATACCGGAATAGATCTTTGGTAATCTGACAACCGACTCCTTATTTAATTTAGACGACCCAAAATCGTTGCCTTTTGGAAGTGTAAGGGTAAACTTAAACTTAACCTTAACTTAACCTTAACTCTGATTTATACAATAAATAATTTTATAACCGATGTTGAATACGTCATTTTTGATATAGCTGCTACCAAAACTTCCTTCTCGTATCCCAATACTATAGACTCATGTTTATTTGTGAATTTCTGGACTAAATCTTCTAAGGCTTTCAATCTTGCATGAACGTACGATTCTGTAATTCTATCTCTAGGTGACTTCTTAAAATTGTTTTTTCCTCTTTCAGTCTGACTTTTTAAATCTAACATAACTCTGAAATCACCTTCCATCTTGCATAATAGTTTTATTCTTTACGGTTTATAGTTTTGTACCAATATTTAAATTATCTATTTTTCCATTTGAAAATTTAAATATGATTCTAAATCTCCACTAATGTAGAATTATCAAAAATTATACTCAGTGCAAAATTTACTAAGTGTCTGGTTACTCCTAAATATTAAAGTCCCATAACGACGTGCAATTTTTTTAAGTCTTTGGAAACATAAACACTTAGTTGTAAAAACGGGCGTAGGTTCCCCGTCTTGTCGTTTTTAAATAAATTATTTTAAGTCCAAATATACACTTAAAATTTCACAAGATCGTGCATACTTTAACTTTTAAGTCTTGCCGCGCACTGTCTATATGTAATGAAAACGTACTCACAGTTTATCTTGCACTTTACCAATTTCAAATCACTCGTAGTATCTTGTTCACTCCGCTAGGTGGCGCGCCAATAGCATACACCTCTGCCACTAGATTGATCCACGACGAACACTTGACTGTGACACTTTACACACTTCACAGCATACCACGATAGATTTTTCGATTATACCACAATATATATATGCTATACAAATCACAATGCTTTAGGGTTTTTCTTCAAAAAACGGCTCGAAGGACCCTTGGCCAAAGGTATACTGAGCCAGGAAATCCAGTAAATAAAACCAAACTTTCGGAACGTATGGAGAATTTGTTAATGATAATATTTTAATACATGTAATATTTTTATGTGAACTCACTACCGTGATTTAAGAATTTACTAACGCCATCTTCTGATTAAACTAATAAACATATGGACTTGTAATACAAAACAAAGTAAATGTCTGTTATGACAAGTGTTATTTTAATCTATAATGTATTCCGGTTTTAATATTGTAAGCATGTAAATACAGCTTATTTATTAGATAACTGTATTAACGTCATCGAAACACTTGCAGAGTAACGATTATTATTACTAATAACATATAACGACCGCATATGCTTATAAATAATTCTGTTAACGCACGAAACAAATATTGTAATTTATAACTTACAATTTCAGGTATAATTGTAATCATATGTAAAAAACAAATACTCATGGGATTTATTTTTCCCTAAGATAGCGCAATTTTTCAATGAAATGGTGACTGTTATGGTGTTTATACAATGTTGTTAGTAATTCAGAGATAGGGTTATTTATTTTTTAAAATTATTTTTCTTGACTCTAACATTATATATTTTTTATTAATAAGATGAGGAATCATTCATGGAGAATAATTAGCAAGAAAGTATAGATTTTATTTTACTTTGCTTATAAAATTAACAATACTCATATATTGACTATTTTAGTCATGTTCATAATTTATATGTCAAAATATATTCAAGTAAATCGTAGTTTTCGTAAGAAAAGAAAAATTAGAATAAGTAACCACAGCACTACTGTGTTACTGTGTACTACTACAGGGCTAGTATAAATATTAGTTTTGGATATCAGTCTGTCTGTAACTGTTGTATCAGGTGACAAATTTAAGTTGTGTTTAAAAGATGACTACGTCAAGGGGTACCTAACTCACCCAATTCTAGCTGACGCTTTTAGATTTCGAAGTATCTAAGGATCAACGTGATTAACTTTTCAAACGTTAATCGTTTCAAACTGTTATCAATGGTTTTGATCAATATAGTGCTGATTATCAAGAAACAATTATTATATATACATCTTTGTGCTAAAGATAAGAGATCCAAATGTCCCAAGATTAACTGCCAGTTTTTACAAATTATTTTAGACATGAAAACAAACCAGACCCAAAACCTTGATGATGATGATGATGATTGAGAATTATTCTTTAATAGCGTCAGAACATAACCAATATAAAACAAATATGATTACTTTTGACTTGTCTGGTGATGATACTATAGCTTCCCAGACAATTTTATAAAAAAAGTTTGAAAATATGTTAAACTCAATAAATAAAAAATATATTAAAAAAAAAAGATAAGTAGATTCAATTAAGATTATCTAAATTACCAAAACAGATAAATTAATTTAATATTCAATATGAGGTCATGTGTAATGAAGCTAAAATAATGGAACACGGATACGAATGTTACATCCAAATGAATGTGAAATACAAATTTCAAAATATAGAATATCCATAATCTACATTCTGAAATTTTAAAACTTGAAATATCACTAGAGTCTACTTGTTATAAAATCAATTAGGGCAAAAAAATTATCAGCACATGTCTTTTGGCATTGGTTCAAATATGAAATGATAATTAAGTGCACTTTAAGTTGCTAACAAAAAATTATAATACATGTTCCTGTTCATTAAATAACTAATTGTATATAATGTGATACAACATTAATAGAAATAATGAATATTTTATAACGAGCCGTTAATAACCGATTTCTTTAACGTAATGACATAGAAATTGATATTTAATACAGTAGATATTAGCTGTAATAAATAAAATGTAATACTTTAAAATATAAAACAAGTTTTGAACTCTCTCGAAATATTATAAAAATTATAAACATTGCACTTATCTTAATACTTTTATTATTCTTTCATTCTTTCAACTCATCGAAGGACTAATTTGTTAAGCTAATTGGAATAAATTGTCTCACAATGTAAAATTTAAAATTACATAATATAAATTGAATAAATTTTAAAACATTATAAAGTAATATAATTTTTTTAATACAGGTAACTACAGTACTCTTTATTTCTAAATTACATACACATTACAATTACATAAAATTCCATAAATAAAATTTTAACAATATGGTATTTCCAAATACCTTTTTAGACTTTTCTCTATCTCAAAAATATGAGATCAAATGATTTTTTAATGACTTTTTTTTTAAAGTTTGAACTGCAAACATACTCTTAGGAATCCGGTGGTATTTTAATAAAAAAAGTAAGTTAAATAGTTAAGTTAAGGTAATTACGATGTTCACAGATTTCAAATAATTAAACATGAATCCTACAAATTCTAAAATAGCCTACTCACAGATCAAACCGTCAATCACTATCCACAATTGTATGGCTTCTTCACATAACAAATATGACCCAATGAACTACAGTAAAATCTCTTTCAAGACGTCTTTGTAGTTGTTAGTTGTGTACGGTCAGCACATAAAAAAATTAACTTTTACATTTATAACTTTTTTTTTTGTAATTTTTGTAGTCAGGTACATCAATCAAACAAAATTTAAAAAGTGAATAATGTTAATAATATTAATATTAAAGATAACATTTAATTTTAAGCTACTTCAACTCCAGATATTTTGCATTCACTCTCACCCGATGAAACATTTGTGGTGACTATATTTTTTCTGATATTATATTTAAAGCCTCATTCGTGACTTCAATTTTTTTTCTTCTTTATTAGCATGTAGACACACATTCTTCCATTCCACTACAGTCATGCTTATAACATTTTTCTGGGCTAATGTTATTACAGAACTTATGTTTATTGTGAATATTTTTTTTGGCGACGTAATTTTTTACTATCCCCCATATATTTTAAATGGCATTGATTTGGGGAGGGGACAATATATTTTCTTCTTCAAAATGTGACAAACCTTATTTTTCAGGCTGTACAATGAAATTTAAATTTGTAGTTAAAAATCTGAAAATTAACTATATATATTTAATAATGTTTAATAATAATAATAAACTTTATTGTACACGCGGATCATACAAAAATATGAAATTAAAAACAAAAATAACAAAATGGTACAAATTTGTCGGCCTTACCGCTAAAGAACAGTCTCGTCCAGGCAACCAATTGACCAACCAAAAATATCTGACAGAAACATATTGTGGGTGTGCTTAAAAAGTAACATAGAAAGAAAAACATTACGCAATCATACATATAAACCTATATAAATACATAAATATACACATAAAAACATATACATATATGTTTTTATATGTATATTTATATTATATTTTGTTACTATATATGAGCAAGAAATATTTTTTCTTGAAATTATTATCACTTTTTGTTGACATGATGAATGCTCGTCGATAGTTAAAACTACTTCCTCGATAGCTAAAATTATTCTGCGAATAGCGAAATAATAAATGTTTTTTTTTTAAATAAAAAACTGCTTGGTGTATTTTGCTCAAAAGTTTGTCGGCTCTAATTTACATTCATAGGCATCGATTTGTACCAAACCAACTGAATTGCTTAATCAATTTATTCAGTACAATTGATATGTAATCTAATCATTGTTATAGTAATACTTATTTAATTGATGTTATTTATGTCGGTAATATAGATCAGCTTTTGATAATAAAAGGTATTTTATAGCCATAATCTTTTGACTAATTCCTTTACAATATAGAGCAGCAGTTGTTTAGATATCGGATCGTATAATTGTCGTCTACAAATTCCTCGGTAAGTTTTAAATTATTAAAATAAAAAAAAATAGTAACAACTCCACAATATAATAGTATTACGTCACTCGAACCAATCACATATAATGTTCACTACGTAACCTCTGCTCATTTGCACATTAGTTTAGAATTAAGAATTTAGTGGTATTTAAATGAGTATTGAGTTTTTTATTAAAATCTTGCAAGAATGCTTAAATTGATTATTTTTTTAAATATATTTTATAGTCTACAGATATAAACCTGTAAGATTAATTTGAAGGTTTTTCATCTGAGTAAAATAATACTGAAAACAAGTTAAAAAACATACATTACTGATATCGGGCGGATCACGGATTGTTACCTATTCTAAGTGATATATACTCATTAAAGGTAAAATAAGTATTGTTTGTGTTTTTTTGCATAGTATTTCTAAAACCAAATTCCAATATCTATTTGTAAATGGTAATTTTAAATGGTAAAATTCCAATATCTATTTGTAATTGTCAAGTTTTCATGTTACCAGCATATTATTGTTATTAATTAAATGGTTGTTTTTGGAAAAATGTATATATATATGTAATAATAATAATAAGATAGATATTTTTTCCAAAATATATATATTTGGCTAGGAATATATTTGAACTGAACTGGGTTAGTTTGTGTCAGTTTCGATTTCTACTATTCTCTATGCTCATTTCAGTTTTCTCTGAGATGTCCATTGAATGTTACAAAAACAGCACTGAATATGAAAACTTAAATAGGGAATGTTCGTTTATTTAAATATTTTTATAATAACATACTGAAAAAAAAATAAGTGTTAATGATGTTCGTCAATTTGTCACTGACACATTTTTTCATTGAATACATTGTTAATTGACGCATACTATAATTTATTCCACTATTTAAAATTCAAGTAATATGAGTGACGTTAGTCAAATATTTAAAATTATTATTATTTTATATATATTACGCTTAATATAAAGATCAACACACGCTACCACCTATAAATTTCTATATACATTTTGTTTGTGATTTTAAAACATAGACAAATCTTTTTAATATATAAGCGTACAGTTAAAATGAAAAAATAATAAGTATATATTAGCAAAATATATACTTCTGTATAAATTTGTGCTATTAATTAATAAAATAAATAATAAATAAAATAATTTGTGAGCCAGCGTTGTCTTATGGTAATACTAAATCATTATAGGAGATATCGCGAAGATATTTTCCTTATTCGAAAACCAATTATTACAACTTCTCAATTGGCTAGACGATATAAAATTTCAAATAATACGGTGACTTATAACTAAGGACAATAATAAAGAAAATATTTTCTAGAAGCCACTTTAGTATTTGATATGCGTCTGTTATACTTTTTGTTATATATATAGCCTACGGCTAGTCTAGTATATAGTTCATTTACAGTGGGTTGCTTGCTCTTTAAAGATAAAAAAAATATATAATTTTACTTCATGAAATGTTTATAGGTTATTAATTTTCAACTTGAACGATAAATATTAATATAAATGTCTTATTTGTCCAACAAACCTTATTTAGGATCTTTACAAGTTTGAGCGATATGTAATCGTTTTTGTTAAAACGTAGTGACACTTATTAATTTCCATTAGATAAAATAAATAGGTGAAATATTAACCTAAAACTATTTTAAGACGTCGCCGCCAACGGTGATAGCACGGAATTGTGAACATATTGAAACAGGCCTGTATTATTATTGGGCCACAACTAAGGCTTATTGAAAATCCAACTAGGAGTACTAAAGATATATATTTATTTTCAGATATAATGTTTAATTTGATCATGTAAAAATAAAAAGATAAAGTAAACAGAAAACCTTTTTTTTTTTTTTTTTTTTTTTCCGTTGGAAAAACCCGTTACGGGTACCCCGTCGGCCCATGGGGGTGACGGCCGGAGGGTGATGTGGGACTACCCGGCAGCATAGAGGATGCTGCCATGTTTAAGGCTACCCACTAAAAAACCAACGGTTGCCCTCTGAGCCGTAATGGGACGTCACGGGATCGCGTTAGCACACACCGTGACGCCCCGGCGAGACCCCCCAAATGAGGGTGCCCCGAGCAACGTAGAGCACCCTCTCATCGTAGGCCTATGTTAGGTAAGGGGGGTCACCCTCCCCCCTCACCAGGCCTACAACTGGGGAAGGAAGCGACGGGCGTAATCCCGCCTCCTTCTACCCAGTCTCCCCCGACGGAGCGGGTCAGCGGACGAGGCAAACTCCCTGTCCCGCTCCGAGGCCTCCTTTGCGCGATGACTTGCTCGCAGAAGGAGGCCATTGCGACCCAGCACCTCTCGCTGCTGACCATCGCGCTGATAATGCGCGGCAGTGAGAGGTCCCTGCCAATCACGCCCACCAGTTCAGTGCGCTGGTGGTCCCAGGCGAAAGTAAACAGAAAACCTACTCCAAAGGTTGCTAATAGTAATAACTGAGTTCTTCGTTTTAAAACGTATGTCAAAAAACAACCTAAATAAGCACATAAAACTGTAACTCCGTCTATAATAAGCATTCCTTCATAAGCTGTTCTTTCACTGGCAGTAATTTTTGTAATGATTTCTATGGAATATACATTATAAGCTATTTTACCAGAAAAAAAGGTGAAGAAAAATTGTCAGAGTAGTAAAAAGTAAAGGCTTATAAAATCTTTTCTGTGTCATAATTTTATAAACTGTAATTGTTATACTTTTATTTCTTTAAGTATTTATATTAGATTCGTTGTTAAAGTATGATTTTTGGGATTAGATAGGAATGCGTAATTCGCTTTCGGAATCTGGATCGGTTCCTTTTATCCACCTGTGACTCTTGGCACATTCGTCAAACCTTCCCCTCCTAGCCAACCAGTATGGTGATTCGGGATAAAATAAAATGGAGAGGTTATAAATAGAAATGATAAAAATAACAATACCAATTGCTCTCCAAAGCAAAATTGTTCCAAGCGTATTTGATATCCATACTCCCCAAAAAAAAGTGGCAGATTTAACGGTCATAAAAAATCCTTTGTACCTTGGTGTTACGTAATCAGATAAAACCATAACAGATATTGTGTAAACTGAACTTATCAACATTCCTTGTATAGCCTGACTAATTAATAGTTCACTAAAAGTTGAACTTCTATAAAAAAATACGTTACCTATAAATGTATTGATAGTTAATAGAATGAGAGTAGGTTTTCGGCCAAAGCGATGTACAATCAGAGGTAAAATTATTGTCCACGGTAGCGAGAAGAAGGAAGAAATCGAAGCTGAAAAAAAGATGTAATCTTATCAATATAATATCAAAGATAAAAACAAAATGTTGATAAAATCATCTGATTATTAGATCAGTCCAAAAATTGTGATTTACAAAAAATTTATAAAAAAAAATAATACAAGAAATGATGTAAGTGACATTATTACTAGATCTAACCATCTGATTCTAATACTAACGTGCTTAGAGTTTATTAAGAGAAAAAGGGGGGCGGATTTTTTATAAAAGAAGAGACTATTGATCTTTAAATAAAGTTAAACAAACTAATAAAAAAATGTTATTTGTCTTTATTTGAACCTAAATTAAACCATTCCATTCGAAAATTAAAAGTAGTAACAGAAAGATTATGTAGCTAATGATAGTTTCATTCATTCAGGACACTAAGTAAAATGTTTTCAGTAAATTTCCTCAATTTCAATTTAAGAATAATTTATGTTACATTCATTAGTTTTTAATTTTATTTACACTTTATAATACAAAAAAAAAAACATAACACTTATAGCATATGAAACTTACAAAGCCATGAAATCATTTCTGGAGTGATGACATCTTTTGATTCCTTTCTCATTTGGGGTATCATTACTGTCGGAGCACCCATGTAAAGTCCAAATGTTAAAAAGTTCAATATCACAGAACTTGACACAAAAGCCTATAAAATACAAGAAGACTGCCATTAAACATGAAATTAAATATGTAAATAATGAATCAGATATATTTTAATTTTTGGAATGAAATGAAAGTTATAAATATAAAATACCTGTCTTAAAAATTATACAATATTACTATTTTTGTGTCAGTTTTGATTTTTTCCATTTTAATTTCAGTTTCTTCTGAGATGTCCATTGAGAATTTCACGAAACAACACTGAATATGAAAACTAAACTTAAATAAGAAATGTTCGTTTATTTAAATATGTCTATAACGACATACTGTACTAAAACGAAATGTGAATGATGTACGTCAATCAATAATGTTTAAAAAAAAGTGTTTTTGACAGTGACTCCTCTTTTTATTGAAAATATTATTTATTGACGTATACAAGAATTTATTCTACTATTTAAAATTGAAGTAATATGAGTGATTTAGTTAAATAAAACACTTGACATTGGCCAAAATGAAGGTTAATGCACCTATTTCCAGTACTATACTGTACTATACTTACAACTAAAGACAGTAATAAAAAAAATATTTTTGAATATAATATATATATATATTTCGGAGCGAGTATTACGTGACGGTAGCAAAGGAGATGTCGGTCTGCCCGTTGTCTCATTATTGTCTATGGAATTCATGGTTTGCGAATAATATAAACTATAATTAAAACTACAACACTGATTTAAATAAACAGATAATATTTTAACTAAACTAATACAATAAGTTAACTATGACTAATTTTCACAATTACACAAATTTTAACAATAATAATAATTTTTACAATAAATATTTAATTCGAGTAATTATAACGATTTTAATAATAATTTTAACAATATTTATTTAATTCATAACCATTTTTAGTAAATACAATTTTAACAATAATTATTTGATTAATAACAATTTTAACAATTATAACAACTTTTTTAATTTAATAATGTGATACTGTGATTCAGGCGTGATCCGTGTCACAATTAGAAGTGCGACCAGGAGGGCTGCCTTAATCGAAGTGAGTTTGAATCGTCAACTCAATCTCTTAAATAGCCGTCCTTTCCGCACGCAACCTGATTCACTGAATGGCGTGACGTCAGTTGTTTACTTGAATTATTGAACACCTGGCGTGACGTCAGGTTAAAGATATCCACCACATTTTCAGTATTACCCTCCGACACGGCCATTCTGCAAAAAGGTCGCCTTCGACCTTCACACTCGGATAATCATTGAAAATTCTGCAGTAATTGCATTACAGAGTTCTAGAGAAAATTTGTTTTTACTACAAGTCAAAAGAAAGTGTTAGACATGGAGGCCCTTGTCCTCTACATGTAAAACAACAATTACTGCACACCAAAAGATAATTGTTAAACATGGAGGCCCCTGTCCTCTACATGTAAAACAACATAATTACTACAAGCCAAAAGTGTTAAACATGGAGGCCCCTGTCCTCTACATGTAAAACAACATAAAAACACAAAACATGGAGGCCCCTGTCCTCTACATGTAAAACAACACAAAACATGGAGGCCCCTGTCCTCTACATGTTTTCCTCAAACAACTCTTAAAGCAGAGCATGGAGGCCCCTGTCCTCTACATGTTCTGAGAAAAGAGTTCCAAATACAAACCATGGAGGCCCCTGTCCTCAACATGTTTTGATGAAACACATCTAAATAGCAAAGCATGGAGGCCCCTGTCCTCAACATGTTTTGATCAAACACATCTAATATAACAAAGCATTGAGGCCCCTGTCCTCAACATGTTTTGATTAAACACATCTAATATAACAAAGCATATCCTAAAATTAAATAGTTAATTCATAAACATAAATATCATCTCAATTATGTAAATCTAAGTTTCACTCACTTCAAAATTCACTCTGAACTAATTACACACGATTTCTGTAGATTGTTCACCGTCTTCATCGTTTGTTTCTGTAGTTGCACATTCACCTGGTTTTGGTGCCAATCGAAGCTGGTCATGAGACACCTTCTTAGGCCTTCCTCTAGAAGCCACTTTTTTAACTTTGTAGCGATCATTTGGTAATATTTTAAAAATTTCATATACATCTGGATATTTTAAATCCAATCCTAATTGACATCTTGGATTAGTCTTAAATAGAACGAAATCACCTTTTTGGAATCCTTTTACCTTTGATTTACCTTTATCAAATCGGTCTTTGTCTCTCTTACTTCTCTCTTCAATTTTACCCATAATATATTTTTCGAGCTTATTCCTGTCAACTGAACTATCTTCATCATTAACAAGGGCTACTAACTCAACTGGAACTGAACACTGTCTTCCTGTAAGAGCTTTGATTGGTGGAATGTTAGTAGTTTTATTTTTGGTGCAGTTTATTGCCAGTTGGAGCCCACTTAATCCTTTCTTCCAATCCTTTGTTTCGTAGTTACGTATTATAGTTAAACCATTTTTTACAACAGCCATTATTCGTTCTACTTGCCCATTTGTTCGACTTACACCTGGAGATATAAAATGTTGATGAATCCCATGCTGTTTACAAAATTGTTCAAAATCAGCTTTAAATGCGGTATCTTGATCACTAATTATCTGCCTTGGAGTTCCGAATAGTGACACAATATAACTCAATGCAGTAAGTATGGATTTCGCAGATTTATTAGTTGCATAGGTTAACGTGACGAATTTGGTGTAGGCATCAATAATAACGACTACATATTCATAATTATTATTTCTCTTAGTAAGGTGGCCAGTTATGTCTATATGTATCGTATCGAATGGAATGGGTTTCTTTTCGATGGGATACATTTGAACTTGTTTAGGTCCGGATGATGCTTTACTTGTTTTGCATATCACGCAGTTATCTATAAAATGTCTAACTGTAGTTGACATGTTAAGAAACCAGTAGTTTTCAGCAATTTTTGCCAAAGTTTTCTCCCATCCGAAATGCTTTAAGGAAGAATGAAAAGCATTGATAATGCTCCATTGGTATGCCCGTGGAATCACCTTTTTCCACTGTTTACAACCGGGTTCCTCATCGTGATATTTTCGTTCCAAAACTTGGTCCTTAATACGATAATCATGAACTTCTTCACCGAGTTCTAACTTTCTAATTATTATTGCCAATTCTTTGTCTCTTCTTTGTTCGACTTTAAGCCACGTATCCACATTTTCGGCAAGATGTATGAATGTAGCAGGATTTCGACTGAAGAAATCTGCGTGTTTCAAACGAGATCCTTGTCGGTATTCTATTTTAAAGTCGTAGTGTTGAAGGAATGACCACCATCTGTGGATTCTTGGTAATAGTTCATGTTTGTGAGCTGATGATTTTATGGCATTGCAATCTGTTATGACTGTAAAAGATCTGCCATAGAGGTCCTTTTTTGTTAGATTATAGAGTGGAATCATTAATTCAGAAAAAGACGGAATAAACCGTCTAAAGTATCCTGCCAGTCCACAAAATTGTCGTACTTGTTTCACATTACTTGGTACTGGAGACTTTACTAAAGCTTCTACCTTTCTGTGGCTTGGTCGAACGGTCCCGTTCGTTATTATATTTCCAAGATATTCAATGCTTGTCTTAAAGAATGAACATTTCTTAGAATTTATCGTAAATTCGGCTTCGGTTAAAGCACAAAGAACTTTATCCAAGGTATTTAAACCTTCCTCGAATGTCTTGCATTTGATAAGAACGTCATCCATATAAATGAGAATGTCTTCCATCAAAGGTCGTAAAGCACTCATTATAGCTCGTTGAAATACTGCAGGGGCATTCATTAACCCAAATGGCATTCTTATAAATTCATAAAGCCCATCTGGTGTTATAAATGCTGTTTTAGAAATGGAGTCCTCTTTAATAGGTATCTGATAGAATCCTTGTGCCATATCCAAACTAATAAAGTACGTCGCATCTGACAGTCTATCAATCTGATCAGATATTATCGGGAGCGGAAACTTGATAGGAATAGTATTCTTGTTAAGTTCCCTATAATCGATGCACATTCTATCATCTCCATTCTTTTTCTTCACTAAAATATCTGGGCTAGCGAAATTAGATGTACTTTCGCGTACAATTCTGTTTTTTATTAATTCGTCCACAATAGATCTTATCTTCTGTCTTTCTATAGGTGCCATTCGATAAGGTCGTCTCGTAACTACTTTTGATGGGTCTTTAAGCTCTATATGTAAACATCCTGTGGTGACCTTAGATTTGGGTATCCCATCTGAAAAAGATTTTTTATATTTCAGTAGTAATGTCTTGAGTTGTTGTATTTCATTATTGTTGTTCAAATCCGTATCTATATCTCCATGTACTCCTTCTGTAGCTGATATTGTCCAAAATTTTGAACTTCTTATGACTGTAGCTTTGTCCTCTGTAATAAGGACATTCAAACCTGAACCTTTTACAATTTCGGCTCCGATAAGTAAGTCACAAGGGATTTCGTGATCTTCAATAACATGAAACGAGATTTCTACAAAAACACTATTAATGTTACAAGTAACGTTGATCTTCTGACAAGACAGTATAGGAAGACTTTGACTGCCTATTCCTTTCAACATCATAGAATAATCTTCTCGTTTGCCAGGCAAAGATAAGCTTAAGCAGCGCCTTACTAAGGAGCGAGCAGCTCCACTATCGTAGAACGCCGTATATTTGTGACCATCGATGCTGACTTCCATGGGAGTAAGTATGTCTTGATGTGCCTGAACCAAATTGATCTTCTCTCCTTCGTCAGCTATCTTTTTGAAACAGTTTAATTCCACATGGCCAGATTTGTTGCAATAATTACATTTTGGTCGTTCGATCCGGTTGTTTTCGTTTGATTCATTGGTAGTGTTGTTTACTGTTTTAGGGTTATTAGTCTTATCCAGATGCATATTGCAGTTCGATTGAAGATGTCCGGCGTTACCACATTTGTAGCAAGTCACCGAATCTATTCTATTGAATCTCAGCCTTGGGCGTTTTGTAGGTGGTTCGGTTTGACGGGTATCTCGAGGTTTTATGGAAGCAGCTACTGAAATTAATTCTTGCTTCCGGTTCAAATGTCTGTATAAGAGCTTCTCGCATTTCATTCCATACGGGTGATCTGACAAGCCACATATCGCCAATTATCTTAGCTCTTCCTTGTAATAGGCCAGCTATTTTGGTACAGATTTCATAATCAGTTAGTTCCCAATGCTCTTTAGCTCGATCTACGTGATCACACCAGTCTCGTACAGTTACATCTCCATCGGGATTGTACGGTGCAATATAGATATCACTTAGTCTTGGTCGTTGTACCGTTGGTGTTGGTTTGTTAAGTAATCCTGCAAGAAACTGGTTGTTTACCTGCATACTTGCCTGTTGCTGTCGCGAAAGTTGTTCCAATATGCTAGTTAATGTGGACAGCGTAGAACTAGGTACGTCTGGCTCAGGATTAGCAGATTGAGATAGAGGCGCATTCGGTTCCATCCCACTTCTGATTTCGGAGCGAGTATTACGTGACGGTAGCAAAGGAGATGTCGGTCTGCCCGTTGTCTCATTATTGTCTATGGAATTCATGGTTTGCGAATAATATAAACTATAATTAAAACTACAACACTGATTTAAATAAACAGATAATATTTTAACTAAACTAATACAATAAGTTAACTGTGACTAATTTTCACAATTACACAAATTTTAACAATAATAATAATTTTTACAATAAATATTTAATTCGAGTAATTATAACGATTTTAATAATAATTTTAACAATATTTATTTAATTCATAACCATTTTTAGTAAATACAATTTTAACAATAATTATTTGATTAATAACAATTTTAACAATTATAACAACTTTTTTAATTTAATAATGTGATACTGTGATTCAGGCGTGATCCGTGTCACAATTAGAAGTGCGACCAGGAGGGCTGCCTTAATCGAAGTGAGTTTGAATCGTCAACTCAATCTCTTAAATAGCCGTCCTTTCCGCACGCAACCTGATTCACTGAATGGCGTGACGTCAGTTGTTTACTTGAATTATTGAACACCTGGCGTGACGTCAGGTTAAAGATATCCACCACATTTTCAGTATTACCCTCCGACATATATATATATATATATATATATATATATATATATATATATATATATATAATTAAATATTTAGTTAATGAACTAAATACTATAAATAAATAATAATAAAAATGGGCAGTGAGTTGATGCTGTTTAAAGATAAATAAGAATATTATAATATTGCTTCATTAAATATTTATAGGTTTTTAATTTTTGACTTGGGCTATAAACATTTACATGAATATGTCTTATTTGTTTTAGATGTCGACGTCAACATTGATCATTTTATTTTTGCCCTGTGCATTCACTTATGGTCATCCTAGCCTTCCAGTAACTAGAAACACAATATTTAGTGACGAAAAACAACAAGGGCAAATATTTGAAGATATCGATTCTTTTTCAAATGAGTTTGTGAATTTCACGTCATACCGGCTACCTACCACTACCCGTCCAATTCACTATAATCTCTTATGGGTAGTTGATATTGAAAGACGTGTATTTACTGGCGACGTTAAAATACAGTTACATGCCACTCAACCAAATGTGAGTGAAATTGTCATACACACCCATGATTTAAACTTTACTTCAGTAGTGTTACGACAAAAGGAAGCTACAATTTTACAAAGTTATACATTAGAGCCTGAATTACATTTTATGAGAATAAAATTGGAAAACAGTGTTTTGCAATACCATGCATCTAGTCATATTATTTACGAGCTCAGCATTAACTTTTATTCTGTACTGCGAACGGATATGTATGGCATATACCAAAGTTGGTTTCGAAATCCTGGGGAAGAAGAAAAGTAAGTATGAAATATATAAGAAGATTCAATATATCTAATTTAATCTCATAGATAACACATTGTCGGACCAAAAAAAAAACTTTCATTATTAAAAATTTGCAAATATATATATATTTAATAACTTCTGTTTTAGATGGATGGCTTCAACTCAGTTCCAGCCAACTTCGGCTCGGTTTGCTTTTCCTTGTTATGATGAACCTAGTTTTAAGGCAACCTTTAATATAACTATAAGACGTCCTACTGATCTCAAAAGCTGGTCACTTACTAGGCAAATAGGTACCGTGAATGCAAGCGTGGGGTAAGTTTTTTTTTTCACAATCTGAATTCACACAATCTGAATTTAAGTGAAAAATGTTAATCAAACCATTAATAAAGTATTTAAGTAGACATTTAAATCATTATTATTTAAAAGACTAAAAGCTTCGTCAATTTATTTTAGTAGTTATCAAGATGACATATATAGCCAGACACCTGTTATGTCAACCTATCTTATTGCCTTAATTGTCGCTGACTATGACAGTATATCCATCCCTAATAATATTAGTGAGCCTTTACGATATGAAGTTATTGCGAGATCATCAGTACTTAAAGGTCAAGGCATTTATGCTCTTAATTTGGGAAAAAAAATAACTGAACGTATGGGTATACATACAGGCAAAGATTATTTTAGCATAAACGAAAACCTTAAAATGACACATGCCGCTATTCCCGATTTCTCAGCTGGTGCCATGGAAAACTTTGGTCTTATTACTTACAGGTTTGTTTATAAAGCAATATTGAAGTTTAAGAGAAATAATATATTATTACATTTAAATAATATAACAGCTGCATAATTAGTAAATGTTTGTAAATTAAGATATTTATTTTTATCAGGGAAGCTTATTTAATGTATGATGAAAAAGACACGAATTACTATTATAAACAATTAATAGCATATATCTTATCACACGAGATTGCTCACATGTGGTTTGGTAACTTGGTCACATGTGATTTTTGGGACAGTGTGTGGCTTAATGAGGGTTTTGCTAGATACTATCAGTACTTCTTGACTCATTGGGTAAGTGTATAAAAACTATATTTTATTAATATATGGTAATATTAGAAAGAATAAGTAACTGACTGCATTTTAACACTTTTATATCATAGTGGAAACCTTTGTTTATTTCTAGTATGATTATGATTGATTAAATAGTATATAAAATAAAAGCAAATAGAATTACATAAGTTAAAAATAAATATATATTTTTTATTTTATTGCAATCATTATTCCTTTCTTAATTACTGTAATGTTACTTTGTTCCTTAAATATATTTGAGTAATTCATTTTAGTTATTAACTACACAAACGTGCGTGCATATACAAGTAATGCCACCAACCAACACACGAACGCATGCATTTTTTGATGCTGCCGTGTAACGAAGTAAATTATATATTTCTATTTTTAACGAAGTAAATAATAAGTTATATATCATATATATATTTTTAGGTTGAAGATTACATGGGTTTAGATTCTCGTTTTATTACTGAACAAGTACATACCTCTTTACTTTCTGATTCTTCTGATAGTGCCCATCCACTGACTAACCCAAATATAGGTAGCCCAAGCTCCATAAGCAGTATGTTCTCAACCATTACATACAACAAAGGAGCTTCTATTATTCGTATGACTGAATTCCTTATAGGGTCAAAAGTTCATGAAACAGGTTTGCAGAAGTATTTGCGGGATAAGTAAGTTTTTATCTCCTTAATATTCTGTAATTATGCAAAACAAAAGCTGGCTTCTATAATTAAGTTGTACTCTAATGCTTATCTTAATAAAATAATATTCGTTTTATAAACGTGGTTATAAAAAGTGCTTAAAAATTTATTATTTTTAGTTCATTTAAAACTGTTCGGCCCATTGATCTTTTCGAAGCTGTCCAAAATGTAAGTGTAATAGCTGGCGCAATATCTCAATATGGGAACTTCTCTGTTATTGAATATTATAAAAGTTGGACCGAACAAGCTGGGCACCCAATTGTACATGTGCACGTTAACCACCAAACCGGAGATATGTTTATTACTCAGGTAATATAAGTAAAATAATATTTTGGGGTGAATTAGGGGAATATTTAAATTAAAAAATGTATTACTAACGTCCGCGAAACAGTATAGTTCCATATTTGAATCATTATTAAAATTATTTTATAAATATTTATTTAGATTTTTATGTTCACATATTAAAAACATCTGACACGCGGCAATCGAGCTTGCCGCTATGAAAAACTCCTAATCGGCAAATTATAACTCGCAAATTAATTAACAAACAAAAAAAAAAAAAAATTAAAATAATTAAATTAATTAATTAATTAATTAATTTTTGAATTTTAAAAAATTTAAAAATTCGAAATTTTTTTTCCATTTTTCGGTAACTTCGGCGGCCGATCTGACCACCTTCCCGTTGGACAATCAACATAATTTTGAAAAGTGAATCTTACATTTAGATGCTGATTCCAAATATATCTTTAGTTTTTCAAAATTCGAAAAATAAAATTCGACAGACACACAGACACACATACAGACAGACAGATCGGAAGGAACAACTGAGTTTTTCGACTAGTGCACAAGGATTATGAAAAATATTAAACATCATCAAATAAACATGAAAGTGTAGGTCTTTTAAATCCCACTTCGGAAGTCTAAACTGAAGTACTCCTATATAAGTAGCAATTTTCAATTTTTCACTATTGTGTATATAATTATCTAGATTCTGTTTTTAAAAGCAATAATTTTACCAGATTTTGTTCATTGATTGATTTGGCATTGTCTTCATATCAAAGTATATTCATTAACACGCTTTAAAATAAAACTTCAACTCCTTTAAATTTTCAGTTTGATATAATTAATTGCTTTTATAAGAATTTCTAAAGTAAATGTGAAATCTGTAATCAAAACTAACTTTATAAAAAATATTTTACTTTTAATGTAATGGCATTAAGAACAAAGCTATAATTAAACGTGTTGGAAATCAAAACTTTGGAATTAAATCTATCAGAATAGGAAAGCGAACCAATAATTTGTCAAATAGTATTGTAGAACTAGAAAAGTTAAGCAAGAATCAAATACATTTTAACTAAATAAAGTTAAGGATTATCATAAAATCGGGTTACTTGAGGTTTTTTTTTACACCTTTTTTTAAACCAACAAGTGTTTTAACATTTTAGAATTCTAATTAAATTTAATAAGGCCTTTTCAATGTCAACAAATCTTGAAAATTTTAAATTCAAAGTTTGACAGAAAGTAACATTTCTAGGAAACTTGGAGCAAATGTGTTATTATCTTTGGTTATGATTATGTCTTTAAGGTACGAAAGTATTTTCAAATAAAACTTTTTTACGGATATAATTCCGTTTATTTTTACATTTTTAATTAAAACCCGATGTTTCGAGTGCATTGCAGCATACGTGTTCGCGGTAAGACGAGATGTCTTAGAAAATATTATTAACGACAGTAACCGAAAAATGGTATGACCAAAATTTTGCGTCAACCTTATCACCCGGTTTCGGCTTGACTTTGAGGGACACAATGTATATAAACACATCACAGCTCTATCGATGCATTGGCACTGAAATATAGAATTAAATAATTATAGTTTTATTCATAGAATTCCGTCGTCTGAAGTATCAATTTTATGTTTAAAAACCCTTTAAGTACTTTGAATAACATTTGTGATTGGAGTATTGACATATAAAAAAGTAACTAAAATAGACCGATTGGAAAGTACAGAATAGCCATAACCTAACATAATATAATAAAGACCTGTTATTATTATTTCGCTTTTGCTATTGTTGAACCTGGTAGTTTTTTTTATAGGAATGGAAACATTGCATAAGAACCTAGTATATTTTAAAATTAGAAAAAAAAACATATAATATTACTAATACTAAGTATAGAAAATTAAAATAAAAACTGTTAATCTCGTAGATTTAATTTAATAATAATGTTGTTTAAGAGTTGTCCTACTATTGCGAATGTGTCAAAAAACAGATTTATAAACTAATATGGACACATTTGTTAAGAAGTAATGAATAATATCTATTGAGATGCCTGTGTAGGATGATATGACTTTTTTTTATTGATGCCTCAACTTTTGTTTATTTTTATGTATTTTTTATGTATTTTCATTTACGGTTTTCGGTATCTAGAACTGAAATGTGTACTATAAATAAGTTCAAACAAATTATTGAGCTACCAAAGTTTGATTTTTATAAAACAAGAAAGCGTCATTATTGAGATAGATCACACAATCACAGACAAAACATTATATGGTTAGAGTCAGGGAAGTTCAACAAAAGAAGTAAGTTATGGCAGATCGAGTCTTGAGCTTAACTGAGTCAGCTATAAACAACTACAATGTGGTTTTAGTTTGATTGAATATCCTAACAATAGATTGTTTTAAGATATCGTACTGAATACCGATCTACTTGATCTATCTATTCTATCTATTTAAAAAAAAAATCTTTCAGCGTCGTTTTAGCATTAACTCTGGATTCTCCACCAATAACAGGAATTATATTATACCGATTACATTTACTAGTGCTGACAAAATAGATTTCGTGGATCTTAAACCTTCTTATATATTTAGCGATGGTGCTGCTATTATCAACCGAGGTAGCGTTGGAGACCATTGGGTCATTTTTAACAAACAACAAACGGGTATGTTGTTTATATAAATTTATAACTAGAATAGTCTATAAACGTATAAGACGTGTAATGTTCAGGCTCTTCCTATAAATATCTTATATTTTAAATGAAAAAATGATAAATAATATATTTTTCTAGGTTACTATAGAGTCAACTATGATGATTATACTTGGAATCTTATCATCAGGGAACTGAGAAGTGTAAACAGGACTCAAATTCATGAGTACAACCGGGCACAGGTAAAAGAGACATGTATTTTAACAATTTAATAAACAACACGAAGCTTCTTAGCCTTCAGTGAACCCAGTGCTGATGCCGGGCCTATTGCGTTGCAAGGGGGGGGGGGGGGGGAGTAAAACGTAAAACCAGTGCCTGGGACTTGCAACCCAGATGCAAGTTTAAGGGGCCCGTACACAATGCATATACGTGCTCTTCTTCACTGTATGCGTTCGCTTCCCTACCTGACCAAATTTCTAGTAGTTCTATAATTGAACTGATGATAGTTCTAGACAGGCCAAAATCTTTAAGTAGGTGATAGAGCGATTTTCCTGTTATATCTCTGGTTTCAACTTCTACAGCGTTAAAATCAATTATTTACCTATTCCTGGTAATTTCGCTGGTTGGTATTATATATGTATTCCTTAATTTCGTATATTTATACTCGCTTAAGTTAAATCGCTTTGGGGATGTTTATTAAATATTTATTTACCAACCAAAAGATCACTTTGGGAATATTTATTTACCAGGGAACAGTCAGCTCCATAATTATTACGCAATTTAACTGTCTAGAGTACGGAAACGTGTCCGGTCGGGATGAGGAACCACAAATAACCTCGGGGATTTTACATTGTTTTTTATACGTCTCCATCATAAGAGTCCAATCATTGTCTCTTTCTATATCAGATCGTTAACGACGTATTCCAATTCGCACGCTCTGGTTTGATGTCATATACAAGAGCTTTCAACATCCTCTCTTTCCTTAAAAATGAAACGGAATATACTCCATGGGTTGCTGCAATCACGGGATTCAACTGGATCAGAAACAGGCTTGCTAGTACTCCTTTTAAAGTTCCATTTGAGGTAAGATATTACAAATTTATTGCATTTTGGATATGGGATGTGTGATATTATATGTCATAATTGATATATGTAATAAAAAACATATAATGTAAACCTTAAGATCACTTTAAGATAATATTACACTATAAAAAATATTAATCATACGATCATCACTCATCGTTAAAAAGTTTAATTGATCAGTAGACTGCACTCGAGTTTGCTTTATTATTTTACTACATTATCGTCACATTTTTACCTTGTGTTCTTTTTTTTTTTTAATTAATTTTAATATTATGATTAACACTTGCTTCATATTTAACAGAACCGAATTATCGAATGGTCATCAACAGCTATGAGCCAACTTACATACTATCCGAAACAAAATGAAAGCTTTATGACCTCATATTTGAGATACCAGTTGGCTCCGTTTTTGTGTAGTATGGGAGTCCAAGAATGTCAAGTTGCTGCTGAAGAACAATTCCGAGAACTTGTAGTCAATGGAACAGAGTAAGTAAATTAGTTAGTGTCTACTTTCTTGATTCTTCTTATATTACAAAACACTGGAGAGCGGTGTTCACGTCTCAAGCGGTGCAATTTACAATTGGTAACCTTAGATCGAATATTAACGGTTCATAAAATAAATAAATAAAAAACTTATTAATCGTAACAAATGTAAAAAAAACTTATGAAAATATAATTATAATAATATCTTCTTTTTAGAGTACCAGTAAACAGTCGAAATTGGGTATATTGTAATGCTCTCCGAAATGGTACGAAGACAGACTTTGACGTTTTGTGGAAACGTTTTAACACCCACAATGTGTATACTGAAAAGATTTTACTTCTCCAGACCTTAGGATGCACTAATGATGAAGAGTCTCTCAACACGTGAGTAGTGAAATTATTAAGATACGTGCTTTACTACTTAATTTACCTCTTGTGGTAATGATGTGCTATACTTATTAATAAAAAAGAAAACTTACTAACATTTTTTTTTTAAATTTAATATGTTGATTTTAAAAAAGTATTAAACAACATATGATTTTTTTTCTTCAGGTTATTAACGAATATAATAAGAGATACCTTAGTCATTCGCCCGCAAGATTACAATACTGCCTTCAATGCCATTTTGAACGGTAACGATGAAAATACCAATATTGCCTTCAAATTTATTCAAAGAAATACCATCGAAATATTAAATGCGTAAGTAGATTCGTCTAATTGAGGTTGAGTATCACAGTGGCAGTTTAATAAGAATCGATTTCCTTTATATATTTTAACCTTTATATATTTTAACGGACATAAAAAATATAGATCTTAAAAATAATAATAATTTATAGTGAAACCTTTTTGTTTTCGAATTGTATTAAAATTGCTTTGCATTGTTTGAGTTTTTTATAGATTGTTATTTAAAAAAGAAAACTGCTTCTTTAGTTTCGGCTCAGCGTCTCCTCTTACCGCAGTAGCTTCTAGGTTAAGAAGCAATGAAGAAGTCAATTCGGTAAGAAGTTGTTTTTTTAATCTTGATACTATACAGTAAAAAAATTTAGTTATGGAAAAGATATTTCTATACACATTTAATATAAAACGGTTCTTTTAAAAATACATGATATTTATAAACATACAAATATTATCGTATAATATTTCTGCTATATGTAAAATGTGTTTATTATGTGATTTTTAAAGAAAAAATTAATTTCAGTTCCTAGAATGGGCTGAAGCCAACAATGGCACGTTAGGAAATTACTACAATAGTGTTGTACAAAGCGCTGAGTCTACTAAAGCGAGTTTTCTCTGGGCTTCTCAAGTTCAAGACGATATTAGTCAGTACCTCCAGCAGGGTGATGTAGAAGTCATCATGAGTACACCAGCTCCAGTTACAACAACCCCATTCAGTACTGTCACTGCACCAACGTTGGTTGAACCTGAGTCGCCCAACCTACCAGGGTCAGCTGTGACTACCTTCATTTCCATATTCTTAATTATGACAGCGACAATTGTAAACATTATTGCCTAATTTAAAATTATAAATAATATTCTAAGACAATATTAATAATAAATTATTATTATTTATATTTTATATTGGCTTTTATTTGATATACCTTTTTGTGTTACTTCTAACTAATTAATTATTGGATAAAATTATATAATAAGTTATACAATTATAATAACGATGTTTTAATTAATTATATACAGGTGGTAAAGTTTTATAACTGTTTTATTATTTTGTTGTATTGTTGTTGTTGTATTGTTTACCTGACTTATAACAATATCCCTTTTATTGCAGACCAATGAATAAATATGATAACTACGAACTTATAAATAAGTATCATTTAGCATTGTAGTTGAATGATTGATATAAGAACAGGACGCATACGAAAAAGAAAATTTATAAATTTTAAAAATTATATTTATATTATTATATTTACTAATAAATCAGTAGGACGAATAATCAACTTATAATTATTTATTTCATACATGTTATGCCGACTTTACTAATTTGACTCGATTATATGATAAGTTATATGTCTCACATGGCTGAAAACGATGTATATATGGCTCATTTTTAAAGATAAAATATGATATTTTGTTTAAAAGATGAAATATGTTAGAGATTGAATATCGAAGAATCGGAATATCGGGTTATATTTATTTTATTTTAATGAAGTCATTAAAATACGCTGAGATTTATTTAAAAATCATTTTTTTATCAATTAAAGCATAGAGGTAATATGATAATTATAAGTTTATTGTCTCATTACAAACTTATTTTATTCTCACATAATGTGCTGCTTAAGAGAAGTATATACACTGTTATAATTGAAGTTGTAGTTTAAGAAATTTAAGTTTAAATTAATTGTTTGATATTTCGTTTTGTACCGCTTATGTACTAGAACTAAGTTAACTTAAGTAAAAGAGTTAAGCGAGAAAGAGCTTGAAAGAAATTGATGCTTTATTTGTTCCTCATTAACGTCAATATTTTTATATTATTTAACTAACGTTCTTTTCTGAAAGGTATTTTTGTTCGCCTTTGAGTAAATATCTATAAAGTTAGAGTAAATATATTTAGTAAAGTAGAAATTTATTATGTTTATGGTGTAGTTAAATTATTTCTCTTTAATATTATCATAATAATATATTTTTTTAACTTAATAATATATTTTGAATTTTTTTTATTTGGTAGGTAACCCATAAATACACCTTTTGCATTAGAATAAGAGGTCAAACGAATATAAATTATTAGTAAAATTGTAAAATATACTTCTAGGTGTAATTTATAAATTATTGAGCTGAGCAAAGCGAAGCTCTTTACTACCCAAATTTTCCACTCTTTGTTACGCTACTCCTCCTTCAACTTATTGAGATGAGCGAAACGAAGCTCTTTACTACCCAAATTTCTAACTCTTTGTTACCCTACTCCTCTTTCAATTACAGCTACACCCACGACATTTTGCACACATGCGCATAATGAGCAAAACCCGGTCTGGATTGAAAATCAACCGAATCGTAATTGTAGTTTTCGAGATAACGGATAAATGTGTCCCATATTGTAAACATATAAGAACGGTTTTGTTTAACGCGCACTCTGTCGCGAGGCCAACCCCGCTTGCGTGGACTTAGTTTTATTAAGCTAATATATTTAAGAAATACTGTAATAAAACTGGTAAACTTTACAGTATTATAGTCAGATACCTATTAAAGAATCACAATTCAAATTCAAATTCAAAATATCATTATTCAAATAGGCATTTACACGCACTTTTGAATCGTCAATTATTACATTATAAAAATGTCAGTATAGTCAGTCCGCCCTTAAGCTACCACCAGCTCGGAATGCTGTTCTATTGAGAAGAGCTAGCTGGCCAGAAACTCAACAGTTGCTCTTTTTAAAATAAGTGAAAAATGTTTGATGTACAGATTAGAATATCCTGCAAATGAGTCAACAACCAAAGCGCCACAACCTAACCTTTTACTTGATCGAAATACGATCAACTAAGAACTCTTGTATGCTATAATAAGCTTTATTTAACAGTATACTTTTAATTTTAGATTTAAAAGCAAGTAAAGGAAGGTCTAAGATATCTTGTGGAAGCTTATTATATATGCGAACACTCATGCCCATGAAGGATTTTTTAACGTTTTGCAGACGAAATATCTGGGTTGAAAGTTTATTTTTATTTCTAGTATTTATAGCGTGTCTGTCACTGTTTTTTACATATGTATCTAAATTGTGACGTACAAATAAAATGTTATTAAATATGTATTGAGAAACGACCGTAAGAATACCAATTTATTTAAAGACATCTCTCAGGGAATCTCTAGCTTTTAAGTTATAAATAGCCCGCACAGCTCTTTTTAATAAAATAAATAGAGAATTAACTTCGGCAGCACTGCCCCATAACAAAATACCGTAAGTTAAATACAATGAAAGTAACTAAAATGAACAAGTCGAGCTGTATTGACATCCTTTAATTGTCTTATTTTTTTAATTGCATAGACGGCGGAGCTGAGTTTGCCTGCGAGTGTTGAGAGATGGGGGTTCCACTGGAGCTTTTTATCTAAAGTTATACCTAGGAAAACCGTTGTGTCAGTCATTTCCAAAACTTCATTGTTAGGGAGCAGGCTACAATTCTGACTTTTTACATTGGGAAGTGTAAACTCCATGCATTTGGTTTTCCTTGTATTTAAGACCAAATTATTTATTTCGAATAAATGAAGAACACGTGACAGATCGCGGTTTACTTCGTCATAATTAGTCCTATTAAGTCCGACTTTAAAAATAAGCGAGGTATCGTCAGCAAAAAGCACAATGTCACATAAGCCCTTTACGAAAAAGGGCAAATCATTAATACAAAGTAAAAATAAAAAGGGGCCAAGAATAGATCCTTGTGGAACACCCATCTTTAAGTAAGAACCAGCCGATTTAGAATTATTTACATCAATCGTCTGGACTCTTTGATCTAGGTAAGAGGCAATAAGATCAAGCGCAACACTGCGCACACCATAGTGGTTAAGTTTGCATAGTAACGTTTGATGGTCAACGCAATCAAAGGCCATGGATAAATCGCAAAAAACCCCGATTGCATTCTGCGATTTTTCCCATGTGTCGTAAATGTGCTTAACAAGCGTGGCACCCGCATCAGTTGTTGAGTTACCTTTGGTGAAACCATATTGTTCACTATGCATTATTTTATTGCTAGAAACCAATTCTGACATTTGATTTAAAATAATCTTTTCAAAGATCTTACTTAAGGTCGGTAAAACAGAGATAGGCCTATAGTTTCCCAGTTCTTGTCTATCGCCATTTTTAAACAAAGGAACTACTTTACTACTTTTCATTAAATCTGGAAAATTAACGGTTTCAATACATTTGCTGAAAATTAAGCAAAGTTGTGGGGCAATTTCATTTATAATATTGCTAAGTAATTTAACTGATATACCCCAAAGATCATCGGTTTTTTTTCAGATTTAAGGTTCGAAACCTTTTAACAATTTCATCAGATGAAACAGGCTTAAAAACAAAACATTTATTACTGACTCTAACGTAATAACGTTAGAGTCAGTAATAAGTTAGTTAGTTAAACTAATAAGTTAGTTCCATGATTGCATCAGATGATGAAGAATTTAAATTACGCGTGACTGCTAATAGAATTTCAGTAAAAAAATATTCAAAAATGGTCGCCACATTTATATCTGTACTTTATCATTAATTTTTAACTTTATAGGTTCATTAGCAGCCCTAGTTTTCCCAGTAATACTAAATAAAACATCCCAAGTTGCCTTTATTTTATCGTCTGAATTTACGATTTTATTTCGAAAATATAACGACTTGGCTTGTAAGCAAACGTTCATAAATATTTTAGAAAATATGCTAACTTTATTCAAGAACAACGGATCATGATTCCATTGCCTCTCTCCATATAAATCATATAACTTTTCTCTACTTCTATATATTCCTACGGTCGCCCAATCACTAAATTTAAGATTAAAGTATTTTATCTTTGTTATTGACTTAAATGTATTATTAAATTCATGCAATACAAATTCGAACACTTTATTATATAGATTATTTGGATTATTGTCTGTTAAATTTACTTTAACTATTTTTTTGCAATATTATTTTTAAAAGTAATGAATCTATTTTTTGTAATCGGTCTGCAACTATATTTTAGCGGCCTTTTAATTTTATGATCAATTAAAAGAGAAAATTTTTTACCACAATGGTCTGAACCTAAATTGGCCATTATCATCTCTTCATAAATGTTACAGTGACAGAACACATTATCAATACAAGTTGCAGAAATATTAGTAATGCAAGTTGGTTCCGAAAAGACGTTCAATAAATTAAAAGATTTTAACAAATTTAATAAACGTACACTATACGAAGTTACATGTAATATATTTACATTAAAATCACCGCACACTATCAATGACTTGTTTTTATGACTAAGTTTTTTTTACAATATCTTCCATTTTATTTTCAAATTCTTCAAAGTCACCAGAGGGGGTCGATACACGCATAAAATAATATAATCATTGAGCTCAATGCAGGATAGCTCAATAATTCGCTCAACAGAGAGCGCCACTATGTCCGATCGAGACTTGAAGACTACATCATTACGAGCTAAGACAAGTGAGTCACCACGAATAGCTTTCTCTCTAAAGAACGAACTTGACAATTTATAATTTTATATATTAATAATATTTTTCTTCGATAACTAGTGCTCGGTAAGGCACAATAAACTAATATTATATTTATTAACAAACAGTTCCACTTCTAATTCCTTGCCACCTATGCCTTGTATATTTTGATGCTCAATATTAAACAGCTTAGGCTTTGTCTTACTTTTTAGTTTAAAGTGGACTAATTATTATTAGGTAATAATAATGCAGGAAATATCAGAATACAAATTAAAGAAAAATTAGTTATATACAGGTTTGGTAATCTTTTTATTGAAATCGGGTAAATATAAGTTCTATTATCGTATTATTTCTAGTTTTAGGGCTCTTGATAGTAAGATAAACAATTTCATATCATACAAAATTATCAGAAATAAATACGATAATAAGCGCAATTATATTATAAATATTGATAATTATTGAATTATTTAAGCCTAGATATGGTATAAAACATTATCTCTACCAATTGGTGTAATAATAATATAACAATATTGATATGTAATAGAACAATATAGTTTTAAATTTGTTGAACAATTTATAGGTATATATTAGGGATATATTTAAATTAAGGTACATTTTTTAATAATATTTTTAAATATTTTGAGCATGGTATCCATTAAATTTTTAGTGTGTCTTAAAACAATTGGATATTTTTTAAATTACTAATTTCTTTTAGAACAATTTTATTTCATTTTATACAAATCATTTAACGTACATTTGATAATAACGTTATTTTTGCACAAAAAGTGCTCAATTAAATTTAAAACGGACTTACTAATGCCGTCATGGAAGTACGCTCTAGAAGTGAATTGAACTTTATTTTCATTTTTATATAGAGTTCGCTGTTCTTTGAAATTTGTACAGTTTAAGTATAAATAAACTATAAACTTATTTTTTGGCAGTTTGCAATATCATCTAATATTTTGTTTTTAGGGTTTTGTTATTAACCGTTAAAGATGTTTATAGTACAGACATGTGCCTAGTCTGGATGACAAAATAAAAACATAATTAAAGATTTTACATTCTCTTTCTTACGTTTACATCATGACAGTCCAATGAGGGAGCAAGTTCTAATAAAGAATATTGTCTTTGTCTCAAATTTTTCGACGAGCCTTTTTATGCAAACACTACAGCTCTTGTGCTATGTTTGTGAACGTTTACTGCTTGCGGTGAATGTTTGTGGTTGCAAAGTAAGCTTATTTCGACAAAATCGTTAGGCCTTCATATCAAATTGATTATCGAAAGTTGTGTAGTTTTTCTCAGACCAGGACGTGTTTGGAATTCTCCCAACTTGAACTGTAAAGTTTTAGAATATTATATTGAGGGTGTTATTTCAAAAACGATGGTTTCAAAATAGGCCCTTCTAATCCCCTCCGTATGACATATACAAGTTATCACTGATATTGATTCAAAGTGGAAAAGATAAAAAAAAACATAAATAAATAAATAATAGTTCAGTAGTTATTTATTGCACCATTCTCTGGTCTTGGTATTGAAAGAATAACTATTTCTCATGGTACTGGTATTTATTATTTCACCGTAACGAGAGTGATCTCTGTTTAGAAAATCAGGAAAACAATCAGGAAAATACAGTTATAGAAATATCTGTGTTTCTTTTTCCTGTTTTTTCCTGATTTATCCTGACCCTACTTTATTTGCTTAAGCATTTTTCATAATTAACCTGGAGTTATAAAAAATCCAAAGGGACCTCATATAATTTTTTTTATTTTGAAAAGAAGGACAAAGTAGCATGCGTTACGTGATAGTAAGTATTCACTGCTGTTCATGGTTTCTTACATAGTCAGAGAATTAATAAAAGCTTTGCTGTGACAATAGAGGAGAAGGAGTTTTGCAGGAAGTTTGCAGGAAGCAGAAAAAGATATGAAAATTCCACTGAACTAACACATTTTGGTGGTTCGTGACAGAAATTTATTTGAGAGCGGCACTATAAAAAACATCGTCATCCAGGTGGTAGGGATGGTATTGAAGACGGTAGCTTACAATGCGAATGGAAATCGGTGACAGCAAATAGACTAAGTAGCACTTCGTAATACTACCATTATATTGTTAGAAGATGAAAGAAAACGCATTAAGATGCGACGTTCCTACTCATCAGCAGAACTAGCCTCTTACTGAACACAGAAACACCTACAATTCGAACAGCTGTATGCGGTCAAATATTATGAGTTGATATTGGGTTGCGGTTCGATCGTGATAAAAGAGCAATAGTCTATATTTGGCAATATACTTTAAATAAGTGTAGTTCCCACATAACTAACATAGCCTTCCTCTTTAGATGATTGCGAAACTGGAAGCCACTCGAAATATGGAAGTCTAGTACAAAGATACTTGGCGAGGCAAGGGAGAGCTTTCGAAGAGCGATTCTAAGACTATTGAAATTTTCTGAGTTGCAAACGTGAAAACTTTTGTTTTTGTTGATTAAATTTAATGAGATACAATTTATTCAACATCGTAACTATGCTTTAGGCATTAAGACACTTTTTCCCGGAAGAATAATGTCTGGCCAGAATATGTTGCATGTCCAGTCATGTCATCCACATAACAATGAAAAGTTAGGATAGGAATAACCAATATTTCACATATCGAACGAAAAAAAAAAAAAAGAAACGGGCAAGAGATAGCATGCAGTCTTGGGATATATTACTTTTAACGGGCTTGAAGCCTGATCGAAATGCTTTGATAACGACCTACATGTTACTCTCAGTCAGAAAGCTGGTGATCCATTACATAAACTCTAGGGAAACCATTGGAAAAGTAGTTTGGATAGAAGCGTCATACACAATAGAAGGTATTTGTAAAATTAAAATTAACCGCCGTGTCCTCTATCTTACATTCTATGGCTTCCAGCAATTTATGTTAGATACATCAGAAGATTGCCAGCGAACTCAGCTTGAAAAATTTTATATTGTCGGTCATTGAATAACAGGCGATTGTTTCTAAAATAGATACTCCCTGTACAAAAGAAATGGGCTAGTAAATGGAGATGATGCAAAGGTAATGTAAAATTTAAACAACCAATTAAAAGTAGTGGCGACTCACAGTTGGTATGGATAAGTTAGGTCATAGAGGTAAATGTTAAACCTATTGAATAGATATATAGATTCGATTTACCGAATTATATTAACGAACCCAAAACAATATAGATAAAGAATATAGGTAAAGATAAGATAAAAGTCTGATGATGTTTAAAACCAGATGTGAATATACTTACTAAGAAACTAGCAAAAATGGTAAGTCAACTCGTTTAATACATCTTTAGAGAATTAACTTTATTGCAAAATTTAAACAAAATGCAATGGCACTTAAGTAAATGACAATCAAAGTTTATATAAAACAAATATATAAATTCTTTATATTAATGAATTGCGTTGTGTGATATAACAATCTACACTTAATCTGAAAAGTAGTTCTGAAATGTAGTAGTTGTAGTTTTTTATATATACATAAACAAATTAAAGCAATTAAGTACGTTTTGTAAGTACGTTTTGTATGCCGAATATTATAAATATAAACTACAATTTAGAATATGTGGAATTTTGTGGTTTTCATTTTAAATGTTAACATTTTCATTTTGTTAATACCATAATTTAAATGTTACATTGTTAGTGTATTACATGTTACTGTGAAAATAAGGTTAAATATTGTAAATTGAAAACAGCCACGAATAGAAAACATGCTCTCCTAAAATTATGTAGCAGATACATATTATCATTACATTCAATACTTGATAAAATGTTATTTTCAAAGTACTTTGTATTTTTAAAGCAGGTTTTGACAATAAATCGCAACTATTTTAACTATATACGGTTTTAAATATATGTTTTATATAACAGTTTTTATTAGTGACGGAATACAATATATATTCGGTTCTGGTTTACTAGGGCCCGACGCGGTTCTTATGGTAGTTAGTGCCATATGTCCCATACAGCACTAAATTGTTTTACTATATAGGACTATTGATTGAAGTATTTAGATCATATAAATTCATGAATCAAAGTAAACGTATGTAAAACATGTGTGTGTAATAAACTATTATAAAATAATCAAATATGTACTGAGATGACATTTTAAATAAAGTACAACTGTAATATTGTTATTTTATATGAACATTATATGTGCATCCTAAATTCTATACCTGGAAAATAGCGTTGCTCATTCATAATTAGTAAACCGAGTAATAACAAATTCATTCACATTTATAATATGAAGTAAAATATTCCGATAATATTTACTAAATAAATGATAATATTTACTAAATAATATTTACTAAATTAGAGATAATAAGGAATATCCTTATTATCTCTAATTTTTATAGTGATAAATTATTTATCCATCATTAATCTACCATAAAATATCAAATATATTTCGCAGAAGGTCGATAAGAACAATGTAATCGCTTACTGAATTACTATGATAACTAATTAATCTGTCGTAAGGACCACCTGTAGTGAAGATTACTAATTAATAACCTTATGCATGTTATCAAAACAATGTAGACCGATACATAAATATTTGTTTTTAAATATGCTAATACTTATTGTTTATTAATTTGTGATACTTTTTTAAGGTCAGTTGCTGGTTTACCCTCATAGTGGGGTTTACCTTAATTCAGATTTTGCGGGCCTTTAGCCCGATTCCGGTTCCCGAAGACGAATGGGAGGAATTTTCGAGAACACTGCGCAATCCTGCCTTCCGCTTGCCGACAACTACACGACCTTCACGATATGAAATAAGTCTTATCCCATATTTTGATATTACTCCAGGACCAAGCATACCACAATTTTCTTTTGATGGTCAAGTATCGATTTGGATTAACGCCACTCAACCTGGTGTTCAGCAAATAGTTATGCATTGCAATGATTTAACTATTAACAATGTGGATGTTACACTAAACAATGTGTCAATGAATTTAACCAGCTCTAACTACATTTGCGAGATGCCATATAGCTTTCTTAGAATTGGCACGGATGAGCCTCTGCAGGTCGGTCAGGAATATGTTGTCCAAATAAAATATAGGGGCAACTTCCAAAATAACATGCGAGGTTTTTATAAGAGCTGGTATAAGGATTCTACTGGTTTTAAGTACGAATATAATATATTTTTTTATAAATACCACTCATGTTATTGGTTATTACTTCGACATCCCTATTGACAGTTTCTGTCTTTTTTTATTTTAGATGGATGGGTACTACGCAGTTTCAACCTGGTCACGCTCGTCAAGCCTTCCCTTGCTACGATGAACCCTCTTTTAAAGCATTCTTTGATATAACTATTCATAGAGAACCAAATTTCAAACCTAGTATATCTAACATGCCAATAAAATCAAATTCAACGTAAGTTAGATTTATTGAATTAAATATATAATTTATTTTTTAGTTTCTGAATATATTTATTTAAATTATGTTAATTAAAACAACTTATAATTGTTTTTCTAGATATATTAGAAAAAAAAACAACTTTACATATATATATGTGTGTAATGCTTTCATTTTAGAATAATAGTTCCTGGTAGAATTTCGGAATCCTTCTACACGACGCCGCTGACATCCACTTATTTATTAGCTTTTATCGTGTCACATTATGAGCGCATGGAAACAAATAATGACAAGCAGAGGCCATTTGATATTTATGCAAGAGATAATGCTGGTGCCACTGGGAATTGGTCACTGGTTATTGGAGAAAAATTACTCGAGGCTATGGAAAATTATACAAATATATCATATTATACCATGGCAGGCAATATGGGCATGAAACAAGCTGCTATTCCTGATTTTTCAGCTGGTGCTATGGAAAACTGGGGTCTACTTACATACAGGTATTTTTTTTTATTTTTTCACTATTACTTCCATAGTTTAATAACAATATATTTTTTAGGGAAGCCAACATTTTATACGATCCTCGGCATTCAAACCATTTCTACAAACAGCGTGTAGCGAACATTGTAGCCCATGAGATCGCCCATATGTGGTTTGGTAACCTAGTTACTTGCGCCTGGTGGGACAATTTATGGCTTAATGAGGGCTTTGCAAGATTTTATCAATACTATCTCACTCATTCGGTAGTTAACTGTTGATTATTCTATTAATTCTAAACTCTAATTATTTGACTGTGATTGTGGTTGTAGTTGTGGTTGTAAAACGTAGAAAGATAAATACGTTGAAAAATAAAGTAATTAAATACTTTAATTGTATGTTGGAATCGAGATAATTTTAAAAACAATCTTTTACAATATAATATTAACTATATACTGTATATATTAGGTAGCTCAAGATCTTGGATATGATACCCGTTTTATAGTGGAACAAGTTCATAGCGCCATGGCTTCAGATTCTATTGATTCTGCGCATGCTCTTATAAATCCTAGTGTAAGTGATCCCACTAGTGTCTCTAATCAATTTTCTGTCATCACTTATGCTAGAGGTGCGTCGGTATTACGTATGACACAATACTTATTAGGCGAATCTACTTATATAAAAGGACTTCGATCATACCTTAATACCAGGTACGTAAACCGCATTTTTAAGAACACATTAATTAATTAATTAATTTTTAGGAACACATTTGCATTTGTTTTAAGAAATATCAAATATAAATTCCATTTGTCATATTTTTATTAATATATTTAGAAAATTTGATGTTGCGGAACCACATCACTTATTTGAAGCTCTGGATGCAGCTGCACGTGAAGATGGTGCTTTATCGGCATATAATGGTATCACTGTTGATTCATATTTCCGAACCTGGTCTGAAAAAGCTGGACATCCATTACTAACAGTTAATATAAATCAAAAAACTGGACAAATGAATATCAGCCAGGTAATATTATTAAAATTTTATACAACATTTTAACAATATTCCACCTGAAACAGCGAATCTATATCTTGAATCATAATCGACCAACGAGATAAGAGTATTTTATGTGGTTATCTGTCATGTAACGATAATATTTACGATATTTATATACATTTTGTAATATGTTTGTTTCAAATTACTAATGACATAAAACAGCTATGTAAAAAAATTTTCGTTTTATAAGAAAACGTAAATATCCCTTTTCAAAGACCGTTTTCGATAACATTTACTTTGCCACATGTTATGTCTATTACGTGAAAGTTACCTTAACTATTAAAAGAGATATATATTTATTTGATCTAATTTTTTTGTATAGAACATTTAATTTAAAATTCCTTAACTTTTATTCAATTATGAATTAGGCTCGATGGGAACGTAATTCGGGCATTTCCAATTTCACAAATCTATGGGAAGTGCCAATAACGTGGACTAGAGCAGGTGACCCTGATTTTAACAATCTTAAGCCATCTCAAGTAATAACAAGTAAAATAACTAGTATCGAAAGGGGCACAAAGGGTCTCGAGTGGGTAATATTCAACAAACAGGAATCAGGTAGGATATTCAGTAGTTCTAAAACCTTTACATAAATTGTTATAACAATGTTGACATCTTGAAGTCCTGCCCGTTTTTTTGATCAATTGTTTATTTTATATAATTAGAAAGTAAGCCTAACATAAATGACATATTTATTACTAAAATTGTGACATAATTTAATTTTTATTTTATTAGGATTCTATAGAATTAACTACGATGACACAAATTGGGCTTTAATAACAAGGGCTCTTAGAAATGAAAGCAGGACTATTATTCATGAGTTAAATCGTGCCCAGGTAAATTATATTAAAATTTACAACATTCGAGAGTACTGTGACAATTATTGTACTGAAATGACATTAATTTTGTAAGGTTCAATGTTTACACGCTTAAGATATAAAAATGTTACTTAACTCTTGAACTTATAAAATTGATAATAGTTTTATTATAACTTATTAGTGCTATTTTTTTTTTATAGATAGTGGATGATTTATTTGCATTTGCTAGAGCAGGAGTTATGCCATACAATTCAACGTTTAACATACTATCATTTTTGGAATTTGAAGACGCTTATGCTCCATGGATTGCTGCAATTTCTGGTTTTAATTTTGCTCTCGATAGAATGGCTTATGATAATGCTAATTTGAAAACATTTCAGGTTAGTTTGTTGGTTAAAGAATTAATTTGAAATCATATTGTACTATTTGGAAATTATTAGATTTTATAAAATTATGTGATAGTAAATTATTATAGTGTAAATTATTAGGTAGACTATATAAAATGGAAATTATGTCTAAATAGATAGGATGAAAAAATATATAAGTAATATTTTTGTCAAGCTTAGCTATTAACAATATTAATATAGAATAAAAAAAAAGTTTACTTTTATAGGTATTATGAATGTATGTCTAAAACCTTAAAACAAAGTAAATATTTAAGATTTTTTATTTGCTTTAATAATTATTTTTTAATTTCTTTTTAGAATGAAATTATTAAACTTAGTACTGCTGTCACTCGCCGTCTTGGACACGCAGAAAGAGATGGAGAATCTTTTATGGATGGTCTACAAAGAATGCATGTAAATACCTTCCTGTGCAACATTGGTCATAGCGAATGTACAAAAGCTGCCCAAGGCAGCTTTGCCAATTGGAAAAGTGGTGGATTGTAAGTAAAAGTTCTTTAATGACTGATTTAATATCATCTAATTAATTTACATAAGAAACGTGATACATATTAAATCATTTTTTAAATAAAAATCAATTTAAAAACTCAAAAAATTGTTAATAATAATATGACTAGATATGTATTATATAAGTGTTTTGTTAACTTAACTTACAGTATTCCAGCCAACATGCGCCCATGGGTGTACTGCAGTGGTCTGAGGCAGGGCAATGCTTCCGACTTTAATTTCTTTTGGGATCAATTCCTTAACGAAGATTTAGCCAATAATATCGTAGTTATGATTCAAGCCGCCGGCTGTACCAGTGATTTATCTAGTTTAGAGAAGTTCTTAGATGCAATAATCGCTAACAATGGTAATGAAAATATTATTAGGGAACAAGACTTGAGCACTGCCTGGAGTTCCGCAGCGTCGGGATATGAAGACAACCCAATAAGAATGCTAAATTGGCTTAGTCGTAATATTAACCTACTAAATCAAAGGTATTTCTTTAAAAATATTTAAATTATAATTAAATTTTGTCAATGTTTTAGAACTTTGTTCTAATACTTGTAAAAAAAAATAATTTTGTTAAGATGGTTTTTTAAAATAAATAAAATAAAAGTGATAAGTATGTATTTCGAACTTGGATGTTTCTGTAGAACGCTTTTTAGCATTTGCACTACATTTCTTTTATTAAACGGTAATACTAATTGAAAAAACTCTAACAATTACGGTTAGGTTAAGTCTTCTAATCAGTTATATATTTTTTAATTGTAGATTTTTTTCATTGATCTGACTATTATTTCTTTATACAGAGGTATAAGTTTGGCAACCCCTATCAGTAATATTGCAAGTCGATTACGGAATGAAGAACAAATTACTCAGGTATAATGACACTATAATGATTTTAAAGGTTGAACAAAAAAGATAATAGGATATAATAATATTCTTTAGAATTTATAACATAAAAATAAAATTATTTGAAATGAATTAAACGGAAATAAAGTTTAACCTTGTTACACTCGTTATGAATAAGATAAACGATTTTAGTTATAAAGCTCGCAATATTAAATTTTTATTGCTTTTTCACAAGCTTAAAAGGAAACCTAATTAGTGTTATTATTATTATTAGTATTAGTATTATAAACACTTTTATGTTTCCAGCTGACAACATGGTTAGAACAAAACAAGGAAATACTCGGATCAGCGTATAATACAGGTATGAATGGCATCGTAACTACTAGAACAAACATGATGTGGTCACGTCGACGTATATCTGAGTTTTCACATTACTTCGAGACGGGATATGTTGAGGACCCAATTGGTGATGATATAAATAATGAAGGAGATAATGAAGGCGGATCAGCAAATATCGCTACGTTAAGTCTTATAACATTATTTTCAACAGTTTTTATAAGTGTAATTGCTTGAAGTTTTTGTGAATATAGGTATTTTAAAATTGTATATATATAATGTACATTTAATATAATAATAATAAGAAAGTCGCGTTTTTTTTTTCTTTTTATCCGATGTTTTTATTTAATCTATTATTTTCTACATATTGTTTCTAAAAGAGTTTTTTTTGAAATCCTTAAAATTATATCTTCTATATATATTTAAAGTGATCCAGAAAATCAAAATTTTAGCTTAAGTTTTGAAATATATATTTTTTTATAGTTTTTAAAAGAGTTGTAATTAAATAAACAAATTTAAAACATAAGATTAGAAATTTAAAAAAAAATAAATCCGTCAACTAATTACGGAAAATACAAACAAATATTTAAAAGATTTAAAATTATGAAAAGTTCTTATCTATAATTATATCTAGATTATAATAAACTTAGATCAGTCATACTTCATCAAATGCGACAACAATTGAAATTTCAAACGTTTTATGATTTTGTCACATTTTAAAGGTGTTAAAGGATTGTAACTTTAAACATTTCAAATAATAGTATTTGTCTAAATTTCCTCATTCATTGTGTCACAATCAGCGTATGACGGGCCATTTAATATAATCAATATTATGATAGTCTTAATTTTAGTGTAGTGTTACACTTTTAACTGTATAAGATAAAAGACTTATAGATTTGAAAAATAAAGTATTATCTATTTCAATGTAATACGGAGTTTAAACATTTTTAACATTTGTTGTAAAAATTTTAATATGCTTATTTTTTTTTAACTAAGTAGTATTTAATATTTCCTATTCAAAAACCGTTTTTTTTCGACATAATAATGAAACGATAAGACATCATAGTATTATGTAATATATAAAATTTTAAATAAAAAATTATCTTTTATCCTTTTTTATCTAAAATCAAAAAAAATAATTTAAATTGTTTCTTTACAAAAAAATAATTTCACTCCAATAAAAAAAATATGTAATGGAGTTTGTCTTCTAATCTTTTTTAACCATCATTAACAATATGATGATATAAAAAACAAAAAGGTGCTCCATCAAATTTCTGGTCATTTAGGACAAAATTATTTTTAATATTGTAAATATTGTTTTTTTTATATAATTATTTAACTGGTCATGTTGCAATTTGTACAAAATGTTATCAGGGGTACAAAAAACGACAATGAATACCTTGACCACAAGAAGTACCTTACTCAGAAAAAAAAAGTAAAGTACCAGGTTAAGAAATTAAAATTTTGAGGTCACATCATTAAAAACGTTCATTTTGTTTTTGACGAAACTTTTCATTCTTTTAGAATATATATATTTTTTCATGTCAGTTTCTTTAAATAATTTGCTAGGTAATTGGAGCTAGGGGTTCCTTACCTCAATTTTTTTAGAATTGTGCCGTATTCCAAACCTATAGCAAAAATTAAAAATATTTATATTAATACATATTATTAATTTTTTGGAAATTGCTAATTACCATACCCTCATTTTGTACGATTTGAAGTAAGTTTTAAGTATACTATTATATAAAATTGTTTTATATAATATATTGTTACTTTTAAAATGATATTAAATGTTTATGATTTAATTAGATTCAGTTTAATATATTCAATAAAAAGAATATAAGAAAAGACATACAACATTAATTGAAATGATATGTTTAATTATTTAGAAAATTGAGACTGTAAAATGTTTGAGGATCCTTTATATACAGATAACATATTACAGCAATTTTTATATAGGAATGAAATTATATGCAATCTAAATTCATTACAGTGAGATTTGTCTTAAGATAAAAAGGACATATTGTCAAGTGTTATTATACTCTAAAACAATGACCAATTGAAGTTACACAAAAAAAAAAGATGTTAAGAGTTATTTGTTTCTTTTGATTTTCGTTATTTCCGTAACAACTTCTGAGTAAAGGCTAAGTCTGTTTTATAAAACACGTTGACCGTCTCACCTCACGAAGACCACCTATAGCTGTAACATTATCATTTGTGTCACCAAATTTGTTTTCTTTGCATCATAAAATATTATCATACTTTTTATAAATCATATAACAATTACTAATGACCTTATTTTGCTAAAGAGTTATTATTATCTTACTAGTTTATAGTTATTTGTCGATAAATGGTTTCAATAAACAATATCAGCTTGTTATTGATAATGTTTAAGGCGTTCATTTTATAACACTAAGATTATATTTGATAAGTTTTTAAGATATTTATATAGTATAATAAGTTAGTACATAGATAGACAATACCGTCTCCAACATGGGTAAGTGAGAATTTAATCAATTAAAATATCTATTTAGTAATAATTCCAAATCTTAGAAAATTTAATATATCGTTGCATAGCTATATCGATAATGCTTTTCTATTGAAATATTTATTTATTGTTCATAAAAATGCACTTTTTAAAAACAAAAGGATATATTTTATATGATGTTATTAATTACAGGTCTTAATATGGTAGTAATACCATTAGCGTTTTTATTATTCGGTCTGATTAACGGCTTTCCGGATGACCCAACCCTAGAGTTTGAGTTATTAGATTACTCGACAAATGTAGACGATCCAAAATATAGACTATTAGACAACGTGAGACCGAAGTACTTTCACGTAGATCTTGATGTTTATTTGTCACAATCAAGATTCAATGGATTAGTTCAAGCCAGAGTAGAGGTAAGATCTTTTTATTTTATTGTATGATTTTTTTGGACATTTATGTAAAAATTGAGAAAGATACATTTGAGAAGTCTGCTTTAAGCAATAAAACGTAACGTACATTTTTTGTAATTTCTATATGTCTGTTTTTTTCCGTGCACTTATTATGTTAATGCGACTGCTTTTTGTTATTTATTTATACATTTTGGTGCGCTTATAGCATATTTGACAAAGACATAAAATATTATACCTTTTCTTTTAGAAAATCTTTATATTTTCATGAACAAAGACAAAAACTGATTCTTAATAAACTTACAATTCAACAAAACTAAACTAAACATATCTGACATAGTTCAACCCAGTTGATAATGTTAATTGTTATTTGAAAAATATTCAAATAAATTATATATAATCATAAAATAACGGGAAAAATAAAGTGCAAAAATCATATTAAATAGCCAAAGATTTTTATTTGAAACAAGCATATACTTCATTTATGTACAGGGTATGTATGTACGTTAGAATTGCAGCCGAAAAGTAATTAAAAAAAACAATAAAATCAAACATGAGAAAGTATAGAAACGTGGCTTTATTATCAAGCAGGTATGGCTAATCAAAGATAAATTTAATATTTTTGTATCAACATTTGCTACAAGTGGATTATAATATATCTTACAAGCTATTATATATTTTATGACACTAATATAATTAAATGATATCGTAGTGATAAATTTCTTTTAATCGTTTAATCGTGTTAACATTGAGTAATGTGTCAAAATATTACACAGATCATCGATAAAAAAATATTCATATAATTATCATTATAAAAGGATTGTACAACAATACGCATTAAAAGTTGGACTTTTGATTGACTTTTTGTAACTAGAGAGATCTTTATTTTTAAGTCTTCTTGAAAAATAACTTATGCCCATACGACTCCGTGAAAATTAAAATATAATATATATAATAATATATAATAATTTAAGCTTTTAGCTTTTTTAACATAAAAACTTTATTTTTAACTGTATTTTAATCAGTGATTGTCTCAAAGGAAAAATTGTTGTTATCTTATTTTGAATCAAACAATAAGAAATAAGTACTCTAAACCTTAATGCTTTCTTTGTATTTTTAAACATTATTCAAACATACTTTCAGATTTATTAATATATTGATATTTTCAAAAAACTTAAAAATGCCATAGATTATATTTAACAATGATTAAATACCTCTAATAATGCATAACAATTTACTTTTAGCATTTTTTTATAATAGACATTAAATATGCTTAGTTTAAAAAAATACATATAAATTTAATAAAGATACATATAAAAAGATAAAAAGATAAGATGAATATAAAAAAGACTATGAAATACAAACAATATTGAATATATACATAAATGTGACCTCGTTTTTATTATAACATAACTCTATCCGTGCTCTTCGATTCTATCTTCCTGTTGTACAATATTAATAAATAAATAAGGTAATTCCTGGTTCCGAACTATTGTTCACAACAACTGCCGAACTAAATAAGATCACAACAAACACAAGATCACAAGAAACAATTATAATGAAGTGTTCAGTCTTATAATAATAATGCAAATTTTCGTTTTTTTTTTCATAACTCACCTTATAATACTGTGATGTTATATTATATGTATTCATAAAGGAGCTACAAAATTGTAAGAGCTGTTTAAAACCAAACCTATTATTTCTAGAGTTTTATAAGAAAAGAATATTCAGATTTATAATTTGAATACAGAAAGATTAATTAATTAGAGAATGTGATTGTGATATTTTAATTATTAATTAATTTGGTACTGCTTATTTCTTACATTTTGATAAAAAACAAAAAAAGAACATGTTTTAAACAAGTATCTAGAATTAATTAGGACATCTTAAAACGTACAGATATTAAAAATCAGGGTGTTTACAATAATTTATTTAATTACGAAGTTTATAACTTGCAAATGATCTAATCCTTAAATAAGTAACAGTGTAGTAGGCATATGATCACATTCCATAAAATTATAATTGTAATTTTTTCAGGTTTTAGAGAATCTCACACAAATTGTCATGCATCAAAAAGTTGAATCTATTTCGGCTGTCACGGTTGTGGATGAAGTCAATCAACCAGTGGCTATGAAAGAATTTGTAACGAATTCATACTTCGAAATAATGACAATTAATTTCGTATCCACCATTACTCCTGGTGAATACACAATAACTGTTAGTTATATTGGTCGTATCAATGAAAACCCCCATGACCGAGGTTTTTACAAGGGTTACTATTATATTGGAAATGAAAAACGGTATTCAATTTTTGTTCCATAGTAATAATTAAACTATCAAGAATAATAATTTTGAATTTAAATTATAAAAAGTAAAATGTTTTTCTTGTCTTTTTAGAGAATATGCTACCACACAATTTCAGCCTTACCATGCAAGAAAAGCATTCCCTTGCTTTGACGAGCCACAATTCAAAAATCCGTATGTGATTTCAATTACCCGTGACTCATATTTAAGAGAGTCATATTCAAATATGGCTATTGCTAAAACTGAGACGTAAGTTTTTTTTTTATCAATTTACAAAACTGATATGATTTCTTTAATGGTATTAATGTTGCAGGTTACAAAACCGAGTTCGTGAAACTTTTCTTCCCACACCAGTGATTTCAGCCTACCTTATTGCTTTCCACGTAAGTGATTTCGTAGCTACAAATTTCACTGGCACGGCTCAAAAACCATTCCAAATTATTTCTCGTGAGGGTGCTCTTAACCAGCATAACTATGCTGCTGAGGTAGGTGTAAAAATTACGGCTCATATGGATGAATTCTTTGATATAAATTACTATGGAATGGGCCAAGGACAACCGATGAAAAATGACCATATTGCTTTACCTGACTTTCCTTCTGGTGCTATGGAAAATTGGGGAATGGTGAATTATAGGTAATATTAAATTAAAAGTATTAAATTTCCAAATACGTTCTCTTTCTAAGTTTTGTAAGTTATTTATCAATTTTTTGACATTTTAAAGACAGGTTTAGAATAATGTTCATTTATGCCTTTTAGAGAAGCATATCTACTTTATGACGACAAACACACTAATGTAATAGACCAGATATTTATTGCCACAATTATGGCTCATGAATTGGCTCACAAATGGTTTGGAAACTTAGTAACTTGCTTCTGGTGGAGTAATCTTTGGCTTAATGAATCTTTTGCCAGCTACTTCGAGTATTTCAGTGCACACCAAGTAAGTATTACAATTTATTGAAAAAAAAAAAAAAAAAAAATTATTTCTTTGTATACAAGTTATACAAGAATTAAATTAAGAGTTGCAATAGAAAAAATGAATTAATCACTAATGTACAAAAACACCTGCAGTATTAGTGCCTTCTTCAACTCGTATGCTGTTAAGTGAATTATTTTCCTAGGCAGATGCTGCATTAGATATAGCCGATCGTTTTGTTACCTCTCACGTTCAAAGAGCTTTAACAGCTGATGCAGGTGCGTCCATAACTCCCATGAATTGGACTGAGGTCTCAAATACGTCAACCATTACATCTCACTTTGGAACAAGCAGTTACGTAAAAGGAGCCTCAGTTTTAAGAATGTTAGAACACTTTGTCGGTTATACGACCTTCAGAAATGCTTTGAGAAATTATTTAAAAGACAAGTATGTAATAATAAAATCATTATATATTTTTTTATTTCGGGACCATTAGAAGTTCAAAGCTTGTTCACTATGGATTTCTTTGTGAAATTATTTTAGTAAATTTATTTGTTTTTAGTCTTTATGGTGTCGGTTATCCTGTCGATATGTATAATGCGTTTCGAAAGGCAGTTGCGGAAGATTCTTCATTTCAGAAAAATTATCCAAACGTCGATATTGGAACAGTTTTTGAAAGCTGGGTACAAAATCCTGGTTCTCCAGTGGTCAATGTTAATGTCAATATGTCTTCTGGTGTTATTAGTATTAAACAGGTGGTATATACAAATTGATATCTCAATATCTTATTTACTTATATAATAAGTAAAAATTGAATTTATTTGTAACAGGAGCGTTTTCAACTTTCTGGAACTCCACGTGATACAATTTGGCACCTTCCTCTTACTTGGACTCATGGAGGAAAACCTAATTTCGAAAATTTAAAACCCAGTTTACTGCTATCTACTAAAACGGCAGAAATTCAAAAAGAAATTGGAAATCATTGGGTTATCTTTAATAATCAACATTCAGGTTATAGATATACTTATAGGCTTTTGTAAAGATGATTTTATTTTATTTTATTATACAATAAAATGTTTAAACAGGCCTCTACCGTGTGAATTATGATGATCACAACTGGGAAATGATTGCAGCCCAATTACGGAATAACAGAAATGTTATTCATAAACTGAATAGAGCACAGGTAAGAAAACAGTAAAGGTATTAGAATATGTTTAGGTCGATTTATGTTTACAAGAAAGTAGTTTTTAAATTTAATATACTTTCAGATTATTACAGATGTTTTATTTTTTGTTCGTGCCGGGAAAATCAGTATAAAACGTGCTTTTGACGTTTTATCTTACTTGAAGCAAGAAAGTGATTATTACGCATGGAACCATGCGCTGACGCAGTTAGATTGGATCCGGCGAAGACTAGAACACTTACCAGTAGCTTATGAGCAGTTTACTGTATGATAATTTTTGTATAAATAAACATACCATATTACACATATTTACTATTAATTTTAGTTACAATTATCATAATAATTCATGTAATAATTATTATTTTTATAGAAATATCTTTTAGTACAAATGCAAGGAGCTATTGACCAATTGGGATATGAAGAAAGAAGTAACGATACAGCTTCTATAATTCAAAGTAGAATGCAGATAATGAATTACGCTTGCCAACTTGGACATGATGGCTGTATTACTGATAGTCTTAACCAGTGGAGACAGTTTAGAACAAACGAAAATTATTTGTAAGTATTAAGTATAATGTTATATTAGATTTTCTTTGCGTGATTAATCAAAGTAATATATTGCACTACTTTATAACTTAATATATTTTAACGACTCTTACGATTACCATTTAAGAGTACCAAAGAATGCTCGTCGTTACGTCTATTGCACAGGACTTCGTGAAGGAAACGCGTCGGACTTCCAATTCTTGTTCAATAAATACAATATCTCTGAAAATACTGCGGATATGGTTGTCATGTTACGAGCTCTAGGTTGTACAAAGGATCCAATTTCATTGAAAATGTAAGTGTTAATCAGTAAAAACAATATCAACATGTTTTGTATAAAAAAAACTAATTGTAAGTATTTATTTTTTGTTACCTTTGTACTTACAATTTAAAAAACTCTATTGTCTGTTTTAGTTTAAACCTTAAAAAAGAAAACAGTAAATAAATTTTTGTAAATATTTTTTATGTGTGTAGATACTTGGAGCAATCAATGCACAATGATAAAATAAGAGTACATGACCGCAATAATGCATTCAGCTTTGCGCTCCAGGGTAATAGAGAAAATCTTCGAGTAGTTCTTAATTTCTTGTACAACAACTACAGGGATATAAGAGCGTCGTAAGTATTATAAACGTTTTACTAGTTTAAACTCTAATATTTTGACTAAATAAGTTTGTTGCAAAATTATGTTATTTACATACAGACATAAAGTATTCTATAAAATAGGTTTCTTAAATTCAGTGATATTTTCCTCAATATTTATTTGCCATTTAAAAAATGCATGAATTATATATATTTATTGTTATGTAAATAATAATATATCAAATTTTATTCAAGGGTCGGGGTAATCAAGAAATTACAAAGCTATTTGATTAACTAAACTTTATAATTTGCTTTTAGATACGGTGGGCCAGCTAGGTTAACTACATCTATTCAAGCTCTTGCAACGTATTTTACTGATTTTAACGACATTCTGGATGTAAGTTAATTTTAAAGGTTGTTTATTGTTATTTTGTCAATTTTTAAATATTGTTAGTTTTGTAGTTTATTTCATATTAGAAAATGGATTTAAAAAAAACGATCACAGTTCAAATAGTTTTTTCTATTTGCAGTTCCAAACATGGCTTTATGGGGAACAAATCGGTCTAGAAGCTTCATTCAGCGCTGGTGTGGGTGTCATTAATAGCGCTCTAAGCAACTTACGTTGGGGCAATAATGCAGCTACTGAAATTTTCGAAGCTACAAGAGTCGGCAACTCCTCTGCCTCGATAGCTGCTTCTATTGGACTGCTATTAATAGCACTTACTGCTCAACTACTACGATAAGATAATTATAATAACACAAGATTTCAAGTTGTTTAGATTATATGGATTAAAATATATATCATATTGTAAATAAGAATATTATTAATAATAATAGTATTTTCCTCTTTTCTCTACCTGGTCTCTATACGTTTCACAAAGATCTTGTAAAATAATTTATTTTAGTTTTTTCATGTCATTTTCAATCGATTACTATCGATATCGACGTATTTTATAAAACTCAAAAAATATATAAAAATATAAGAAACTTCTTAAAAAATATAATTTAATCATATTTTTACTTTATAGCTTTACAAATTGCAAAAAAATAAGTACTGTTAGAGGTCTAAGAGCATTGTTCATAAATGCCTACTTTATGAGACCCAGTTATATTACTTTTCTAGGACTTACCAAATCACAAAATACAAGTTTAATAAAACATAAGAAGATTTACCATTCATATAAATTATATGTGGTATTAAATCAATTAGCATTAGCGGTATTAGGACGATGTTAAAAATATAAGATAATATGTAACTATTTAGATTAATGATAATTAATTTATCCAAATCTAAATCAATTCAGTGAATCTCTTATTATTTAAAAATAAATATAAAAAAAAATATTTGCAAAATGTTTCTCAGTTCTATTAGAAGAGTTTAAAAGATACATAATTTGACAACTATCTATATAATACTACAATTGCTCGCTGTAATTGACGTATGTTCATAACTAAGAAGTTTTATTTTAAGCGGGTTTTGGTTATATCTGGTAAATAAATATTTCATCATCATAGTTTTGATTATAAAATCATGTCTTATCCTAATATTTCCTTCCACATTATATTACCTTTATATCAAGGATTTGATCTGATTTGAGAACTTTTAACTTAGTTGGTTGAATAATACTTTTGAGACCTGAGTTACTCCCGTCCGTGGTGGTGGCTTCTGACCGTAGACATCGTAATGGGGAGTTGGGTCAGAATGTGCGAAGTATATATCGCATAAGAAGTGTATTGGGCCAGAAGCGCCGGACGATAAATCGGGGAGGATACCGGGATTCGAGGCGACGTGCATCGATTGCCAACCGCAGTAAGAAGGAGGAAAAATTCCCGTAGTGCATCCTCACGCCGGTTGACTACTGTATGAAAGGGCGCGATGAATACTTACGAGTAGTCTCCATACTAGTCCCTCATCGGGGTGCAACGTTATGATATGCTTCACTAGCTTTACGACGTAAATGCCTTAATCTACTGCCGCCTCCCTACCTTCTAAAAAACTCGCTAATAACCTATCAAAAACAGCAATACAATGAAAGTTTTAAACAGCAGTTTCACATCCTTTACCTTAAAGTGTAGCTCATTAACATCAGAGGGCTGCACTCAAATGTCATCTCTGTATACTATCATCTCGAAACAAATAAACCGCATCGACTACTTCTCACGGAAAACCAAATCAGATATCCATGAAACGTGTCGTAATTATCTTAAACAGGGTATATCTCGGAGCACAATTTTAAATTACGTACTGACGATGTATGCGTCGAAGAATTCATTTAAGAAAACAATAATTAGAAAAAAATTGAATCCGAATATAAAATTTACGAGGAATTTTAATTTATTATGTTAATAAATATGTTCCATATCTGCAGTAAATATTATCAGAATATAAAAAAATATGATTTTATTATTATTGTTATGTTTTTAAATAATTAAATTTAATTCACTTTGTCTTGCGGCTTTTGTAGGACGTTTCGTTCCTGTTAGATAATTACAATTATTATATAACATAATAACTAATTTATCTTTAATAGTACTAACGCGGAAATCCTCCAGGATTGATTTATTATTTTAACCTTGACAAGATTTTTTTTTCACAAATGTCCTGGTTTACAGTGATAGCGTTAGTAATAACTGCCTCTGTAACTCGGGGAGACCATCCTTTATGGATATCAGAAGTAGAAGAAATTGATTCACCAATTCAGTCACCATCTAGAAATTCGGAAACAATATATAGACTTCCAAATAGTGTCGTGCCATTGGAATACGATATATACATTGATTTCTATTTTGCTGAGAATCGTGAACGACTTTTTAGCTACGATGGGAAGAATACGATTATTATACAGGTAAGTTAAAGAAAAAGTGTCAAAAAACCAGTTTTCAAAATGGACATTTCTGTTGAATCCACGATGTGTTCTAAAATTATCTTCCATAATCATTTCATTTTTCAAGCAAGAATGACAAATAATCCTAAATGTAGTTTTGGTTTTAGGCAGTAGAACACAACGTCACGAGTATTATTTTACATTCTAATATTGACAAAATCCATGACGTGCGTGTAACAAAAAACGGTGTCTCCATAATGACGAATGGTTTTAGTTTAGAACCTCAATATCACTTTTTAATAGTCAATCTGCAGAAACCCTTGAATATTAATCAAAATTACACACTATCTTTCGATTATACCAGCACAATGAACGAAGGTCCAATGAAAAGAGGAATTTGGCGAGGATGGTATAAAGATAATAATGGCAATGAAAGGTAAGAAATAATAAAAGACAGTTTTAACATATATGATTTCGAGTATATTAATTTAATGGGATTGTACTTTTTAGGGTGTATGCTACTACCCATTTTCAACCTTACAATGCAAGGCAAGCATTCCCTTGTTTTGATGAGCCGCTTTTTAAAGCAGTCTTTAACATTCACTTATCTATGCCAGCGACCTATATAGGCACGTTTTCCAACACTGGATTAGAGAGCAAAGAAATGCAAGTATTTTTTACTTAATGAATAAATATATATATATATATATATATATATATATATATTTTTAACGAGAGTCTTTTTATTTCAGATTAAACAATAATCGTATACGTTATAATTTCTATGAATCACCCCAGATGTCAACTTATCTCGTGACATTTTTAGTGAGTGAAACATTCACAGTTATAGCTAGTGATGAATCTCACTCACCAGCTATAAGAATCATAGGAAGATCTAATACAGTTGGTCTTGGATATCATGCTCTAGAGCTTACAGTAAAAATGACTAACCATTTCAATGAATACTTTAATATACCCTATTCAAGTCTCCATCCGTATCTTTTAAATGATCATATATCGTCTCCTGATTGGGCTTCGGCTGCAACAGAAAATTGGGGAATGGTTAGTTATAGGTCAGTAACAAAACTTAACATTTTAGTAATAAGTTTTTAAAATAATTGAAATAATTTTTATTTTTAATTTTAGAGAACTGTACTTAGTAATTGATCCTCTTGAAACAATTATGTCTATTGAACAATATGCAGCGACTTTGGTGTCACATGAACTTGCTCATAAGTGGTTCGGCAATCTGATCACGTGTTATTGGTGGAGTAATACTTGGATAAATGAAGGTTTTGCCAGCTATTTTGGGTATATCGCCGCGCACCAGGTTTGAAAAAATAAGTTTCATACATATTTTGTAAAAAAAATCCATACACTAATACATAAAGTAATAAAGGGGAAAAAATGCAAACAATTTTGTGATTTTAGATGTTTCCTCAATATGAATTGCACGAACATTTCAACTCTCGCTATCTCCAAACAAGTCTTAACTTCGATTCCGGAGTCTCAACCGTTCCTCTTAACTATGATGTCAATACTCCTGCCCAAGTGACTGGACATTTTGGTACCATTAGCTACTCTAAAGGTGCAGCAATTTTAAGAATGTTGAATGATATGATCACCGCTGCAACCTTCCGAAAAGCCTGTCAGTACTTTTTAATTGACAAGTAAGTTTTATTAATGGTATTAGTTAAACTTTTTTCTCATACATGATCAAGTAAATAATCTAAAGGTTTTGTTTAATTTATATTTATCTTCAGTCAATACAAAGCAACAGATCAGTATGATTTATTCAAAGCATTTGCGAAAGCCATAGAGGAAGATCAGTCATTGAGCGAATATTCAAACTTCAACTTCACAGAATACTATCGTACTTGGGTTAATGAACCGGGTTATCCTATTTTGCTTGTAAACGTTAATCATGCTAATGGTGAAATAAGTTTGAAACAAGTAAGTGTAAATTGCAAAATTTTATTGGCGAGTTTCTATTTACGACAACAGAAATAAATATTCTTACCTTTACAATTTTTTTTCTAAAATCTAGTTAGATACATCCCATTCTAGGATAATAATTATAGTTTGTTCATTCTATTTTAATATTCACGAGTATATCTATTTATTTAATAGGAAAGATTTTTCCTAAGTTCAACAGTGAAGCCTACAGATTTAGTATATCCCATACCTATAACTTATACGACTAAATCAACACCTGATTTCTCAAATCTGAAACCGACATATATGATGAATTCTGATCAAGCTGTATTGTTGAAAGACGCCCGTGAGGAATGGGTTATCTTTAATATTCAACAACATGGTAAATATTTTACTTTATAGATTGTGAATATAGTATTTAAATTTTATGAATGTATGTTTAATAAACATTAAATCTAATGTATAAAAAATGTTGTATAAAACACGATTGTAATAAAAATAGTTATTTTGCCTATACTAGATTGATAAGATTCTTATAATAATAAGTTTTGAAAGTATTTTGATGTGCAATTCGGTACTCTGTTTTTTTATGTAGGACATTATAGAGTACATTACGACGAAAAAACTTGGAATTTGATATCGGAGGTTTCTACTAGAACAACCAAATTCTATTCATTACCTAAATCGAGCTCAAGTTAGTACTAATTTTATTTTAAATATGTAATTTCTAAAATAATATTTTTTAAAATTAAAATTTAATGTTTTGTTTACATCAGGTTGTTAACGATATATTTGCCTTAATGAGGTCTGAGAGAATGTCTTACAACTTTGGTTTTAAAATCTTAAGATTTTTAAGATACGAAGATAATTATCATGTTTGGAACACAGCAATTAGTGGATATTCCTGGCTGCGAAATAGACTTCGACAGTTACCAGAAAGTCAAGCAGTTTTTGATGTAAGTTAAAGATAAATAAATAATAATTGTTGAATTTTGAAAGCAATAATTTTATATAAAACTATTTATTACGAGCATATTTATAAGTTGCGACATTCTCTACAACTGTAATTGTATATAATAATGTCTTATTAATTTCATAAATTGAATCGTAATTATATTTTATATTCTAGTCCTACATTCTAAGTTACATGAACCACGTTATAAACAAGTTAGGTTCTGAACCGTCTTCTACTGAAACAACAACTGTATCTTTGGCAAGGCAAGAGATCTTTCATTTTGCTTGTAACCTCGGTTCTGAACTTTGTGTTCTTGACTCACGTTCAAGATTCTTAAACATGCGAACGTTAGGCACTTGGTGAGTACTGTAATTATTTAATATATGAAAGTGTAACACACGTTTTCAGTTTCCCTGTTTTACATATTTATTTATCTTATATGACATTTTAAAACTAAATCAATATTTATAACATGAAAATGGAAAATGGTTGTTGTACTTCCATAGCAGATTATTTTATATTTACCAACAAATGATATTCATTATTAGTCCATAATTCGAGAAAAGACTCATCCTTGTATTCGCACTCAATCCACAGGTGGTTTATTATTACTGACCCCTTAGAAAACATTTCGGAATTAAAATTTTTGAGCAGCAACGTTTTTTACTTTAAATAAGATTGCTCATATAAATAATCGAAGATACAAGAATCACAATTTTCAGGGTTGACCCCAGAATACGTCGCCACGTTTACATAGCTGGTATAAGAGAAGGAGGCAAGGAAGATTTTGATTTTCTATTACACAGATTCAAAACTTCGAATTTTGCTAACGATCAGTTAGAGATGCTTAGAGGACTAGCTGCTACTAAAGATCCGCAATTGTTAAAAAGGTGATGTTATTTTCATTAAGGAGTTACAATTTATTTTAATACATTTATATAATATAAAATATTATAATATAAAGTACAATAATCCGTCATTTCAGATACCTGGAACTAACATTAGACAAAGAAGTTCGTTCTCACGATAAGGTGAATTCATTTAATTACGCTCTTTTAGGTAACAAAGAAAATGCTGCCATTGTTTTAGAATTTGTAAAAACGAATATAACTGCGATAAGGAAAACGTAAGTCAAAATCCTGATTAATTAGTTCTTGCATTCAACTCGCTTATTTAATAATAATATAATTTGTGTTTTAGTTACGTTGAAGATTCGCCACCCACACCTGTTCACACGGCTCTCGTCAATCTAGCATCATATCTCAATGTGACCGAACTAGATTATGTATGTATAATATAATAACTGTAATACAGGAAATAGCTTAACGTACTATTTCCATTAGTTATTTTTGTTTCGCTTAGTTTAATGTCAAACTATCATATAGATAACGCATATATTAAAATTTACAGTTTTAAAGTTTGATAGTTATTAAAGACTCCTTAAGAATAGAGGATATATATGTCATTGCTGTATATTTTTTCATTACAATATATCCAAGAAAAGCTTCTCAGAAATAGATGTAGCAGATGTGCTATTTAATTGTGAAAGTAGGCTTATTAATACTTTTTTAACTATTGTAACTTTTTGATGTTTTTTTTAAATAAAAATTTTGCTCCAAATAATCAAGTTTAAAATTCAAGTCAGAGCGTCTACTGTACCCAGGAAACTAAAAATTTTATTTAAAGTTAAAATATTTTAATATAACTTTCATTTTTTGCAGTATATATTTGGAAAGCATTTACATAAGTCGTTATTGAATTATGTAATGTAATCTGACCTTTATATTTTGATTTAGGCTATCAAATCAAATCAAAACTGTAACTTTTAACTTTAACGTTTTTAACTTTAACACTTAACATGATACAGAAAATAAACTTTTATTTGCAATACATTTTTATTAGCCCTGGGAGATTAGTATTTAATGAAAAAAAAACGTTTATCAGGTTATTCCTACTTATTACTTTTGATAGATGTATCTTTATTATTGTCAATATAAATATTTGATATTATTAAAGCCATTTGCACCTTATAAAGATAATAACAATACATGGAATACTAATAACAATAATATTTTATTATTGTATTCACTTCTTGTTCTTAAATAAGATTAAACTTTCGGGAGCAACGTAAATTTTCTGAGTCGATAATACGAATTAAATAATAAGTCTTAATATTCAAAGTATATATTTTATAGTAAGTAAAGTTTGCTTCTAAGTAAAAATGTTCATTATTTGTTTCTTCCTGGCAGTATGAAGACTGGCTCCGTCGTCAGCAATCCGATTCAGCGCAATTCACTAGCGCCATAGCTGCCATAACTTCCGCACGCAATATTATTGCTTGGGGAGAAACAAATGCCCACATGATATTGGCTGCAGCAAGAGGTGGTGCTTCTATTTTAATCGCGTCTACACTCTTATTGGCTGCAATGTCTTTATTAACAGTATTTGCATAAATATATTTATAACACATAAATAATAAAATGAATTAGTGTTATCAACTGTTTTATTTTAAAATGTTTAATGCATATAAAAATAAAATAATATATTTTAGTATTACTACGTTGTGTAATAAAAAGCTTTAATTAAATTAGCAAAACATTATTTTATGATAATCATATATTATTTTTTGCTTGTAATAAATAACGAAAGTGCATGAAAAAACACTTTTAAAAAACTTCAATTAAAAACCTTTCCATTAATACTGTTTCTATAATTTAAAGAGAATGAACTCCGATTTAACTATTATCAAAATATACAAGATGCGCATTGATGTGTAAAGTTTTGACTTATTAGACCCTTCAAAGACTTTTTAAATTTATTTGCCAGGCTCGTCAATACCAATATAACATACCATACCCTGGAAACTGAATTATGTATATATATTTATATATTACATATATAATTCGAATAATAATATAAATTACCTTTAACAATTTTTGCTTGGATTAATAACATATTAAACGGTAAATGACATATTTAAAGAACGTTAGGCTATACGTATAAATAAAGTTTGCCGTTCTAGATAATTCACGATGAGCATATATTATATTATATACCTTAGTGAAGTGTTTGGGGAACTTAGTTGAAGAAATAAAACAATTTTTAACGGATTTAATCTCGTATAATTTTAGTTATATTTTAATTTTAACCCGACGCACAGTGCGCCGCGTAGAACATGCTAGATGAACAAAATTATTTTATGTTGTATAAATATGCTTTTACATAGAAGAAGTCATATTAAGATATCATTTACGGTTTTTATTATTTTATCATAAATAACGTTTTAGTTGGAAAAATATTCAAATATTAAATTATATCAAATTATTGATAAAGAAAAATTTACAAGTTAAGTTTTACATGCTGAGTACAAACTACAACTCCCAGCATTCATTTCAGCATTCTTAAAAAAGCGAAGGGCTGTATTTCCACCACTTGATGAATCAAATGCTGGCGTCGGTACATCTACAATGAGTCCTATCTCGTTCTTGAATTCCAATTTGGTTTCGTCGGAACGACTCTTGATATCTGTTTTGTCTAAAACATTCAGGCATTTTCATGAAACATTGTTCGCCAATTAAGTAATTACAGCTGCAGCTTCATACTTAGTAATACTTGAACCTATATGTATTACAATTATTTTAATTTAAACATTAATGTAAAATATATTTTTACCATGTGTTAAATATCAGTGTTCCGTATTTTTTGAATATGAAATGGACACTGTGCCTATACTGCATATCTATCATGAAACATAAATTAAATACATAACAACACGATTAGAACTGCTTCAATTGTACTTCGTTTTGTCTTTTGTTAACGTTGTTATACTAAAGTCTTAGATTGATTTCTTATTAAAAAATACATAAAAAAATGGCACTTACATTCAGTATTAATATCTATTACAAAAATTTTCACAATATTACAACATGCCACAATGAGATGTGTACGAAAGTGTCGCTAAATTGCAATTGATTTATTGAAAGGGTTGCATTAAACTCATTACCTGGCTTTCTGACCTTTATGATTCATCATTTGCGAATTTGACAAAAAACCTATGTTCCGAATTCGGTTTGGGGGTGTTGTTTACGTTTTGCAAATAAGATTTCCTGGAAATGATAACATGAATTTTGGCCACCTGGCGTATTCTAGGCGATACACTGTGCCACGTTTTGATTGCTTTTGAAGAATTCGTGTTCACGGGTGGACGAGATGTAAGTGTCTATCAGAAAGACAGTTAGTGGAAGATATATAAAACTAGAGACTAAAAAAGATAGAGAGTTACTAATAGTAAAGTTGAGTTTTATTTTATTGGATGTAGTTATTATTGTATACCATATAAGTAATAATGAAATAAAGTCGTATTTTCTTAGATTTTCCCGAGTACACATTTGAAATAAAATTATTTTTACGAATTAAACTCGCATATAATTTGGTTAAATTTAACCAAATTATATTTTTAACACGACGTTTCGAATTCTTTGCAGCAATCGTGTTCACGGGTAGACGCGATGTGAGTATTTGACACTTACGCGAGTTTAATCCGTAGAAATAGTTTTATTTCATATGAAATAAGGTCAACACAATCAGAGAACAGCTTTTGAAAGTTTTCCATTCTTATATAATAGCAAAATGTAGGTACTGCATTTTTAGATTTTGCTGTTTGTCCAAAAAGTTATAATGAACAAATTAACGATTGAAATACTTAACTATTGTACCTTCACTGATTCGGTACAAATTGTATGTGAGGATGTATGGATTATTACTGATATTGCTTTATTTTAAAATATTCTTAGGTACTCGTTCACACTAAACAAAAACGTAGAAAAGGAAATTCATTAAATAATGATAAGATAATATAACAATATTGACGCGGCTTCTTTGTGCAAAGAGTATAATTACTCAATTATTGATATATTGCCACGATTTTTAGCCATTTTGATAATAAAAAAATACGTGTTATCTTATTTTGTAATTTATAAAAACTTTACATTAACAACATAGGCGTGGACGGATCAGGTAAATGATTTCATGCTCAATTATTATATACTCTGTCATATATGTAATTGAAGATATTTTTTTTTATTTGCAGTCATGGCATTATATTTTATTTTGCTGTTACAACAAGTGTTAATTGCTTTGGTCAAATCAGAATTTCCTTTGGACATAGAGGAATCTTTGTTTTCTAATAGTATTGAAGAAGAAATATACCGACTGCCCGAAGATTTAGATCCAATACATGTTGCTCTAGAAATCACACCTTATTTTGAAGCAAAATCTTCTAAAGAAGCATTTACATTTGATGGTTTTGTTACTGTAACGGTCAGAGTAAGTAACTCAATGCGAGTCAAATTCATTTACTAGTTAAAGAAGAAAGGTTATAAAATTTTTTTTTTTTTTATTTAACTCGTGTATAATGTTACATTTTAATACAGGAAGTCAGTTAATTATTCATCTATTAACTGACTTACTGACATACACTTGCATTTACCCATGAACACGATTGCTGCAAAGCATTCGAAACGTTGGGTATAAAATTAAATGTAATGAAAATTATACGCGAGTTAAATCCTTAAAAACTAGTTTTATTTTAAATGAGTACTCCTGAAAATCTAAGAAAATACTAGGAAAGATTATATTTATTACTTATATTATATGTTAAATTATTAAAAATATTTATACTATGAAATGGTATTTCTTGAGTTGCAATTTATGGATGTATAAAAATATTTATTTAAAAATATTTTATAGGCTGTTCGTGAAAATATTTCGACTATTACTATCCACGAAAATGTTAAAGAAATACTCTCAGTAAATGTAACTGACGAAATCGGTGTCCCATTGATACATTCATATAAAAGAGTTCAAGAATATCAGTTTCTTCAAATAAATTTATTAAATGGTGTAATGTTGGAAAACAATAAAATATACAAATTACTTATTTCTTACATTGGGAATATTAACGAAACTCCACTCTCTCGTGGCATGTTTAGAGGTAGTTATAAAGATAATAATGGAAAAAGACAGTACGTATAATGATGATTATATTAGATCTTAAGGTTTTAATCATTCTGTGTTATAAAGGCCTATATTTTTCTGCCCATACAGCTGGTACGCAGGAACCCATTTGCAGCCAACTAATTCTAGACAGCTGTTTCCCTGCTTTGATGAACCTGGATTCAAATCCAATTTTGATATAATAGTAAATCGACCTTTGAACTTTACAGAAACCTATTCTAATATGAGGATTAAAAGTCAAGCTCGGTACAAGCACAATCTTCTAAATAAAGTGTTATATTTCAAAAGGGGCAAAAGCAACTTAAGTTTTAAGCGACGTTAAAACGTTAAAATAAATATTTAAGTATATTTTCAGGGTAGGAGATCGTCAAAGAGAAGTTTTTCACACAACGCCGAGAATGTCAGCGTATTTGGTGTCTATCCATATCAGTGAGGAGTTTGTACCAATTGCTGATAATAATAATTTTAATGCCTCTTACCGAATAATTGCTAGACCGAATGCCATGGGCCAGGGGGAATATGCTTTGGAAGTTGGTCCATCTTTAACAAAATGGTTAGCCGATTATTTTAATATACCATATTACGAAATGGCTCGAAATATGAAAAATGACCAAATCGCTTCTCCAGATTGGGCTTCTGGTGCTACTGAAAATTGGGGATTAGTTTCGTACAGGTAAGTTTTTTAAGTTTCGACTAATATACGTAAATAATCAAAGAAGCGATGAAACATACGTCAGTACTATTCTGCATAAACTGACCTTTTATATTACAATAATAACAAGCGGCAATGGATGCGAGAAGTATTAACGTCGTGGTTAAGAAAAATTTTGTATTATTAATTATATAAAAAAAAATTTTTATTACAAAATACAAAAAATAATTCGTGATATATTTTAACACTTGTGATCATTTTTGCTGACATTAACACACTTCAATTAATATGACAACTGCCCTAATCGCTCATTTAGAAATTTTTATCAGCGTTTTTCGGTTTTAAAAATATTAATAGTTTTAGGTGGTAGAGCCTGGCTGTAGTCATCTGACTGCAGCTCGTATTGGGCTGGCTCAACCGGGGACGGACCACCCTCTCACAGAAGATCGACGTGCAGTAACTAAATTCATTTGGTTATGTTCCGTCGGTGAGTGAGAGTTTCCGGAAGCCCAACACCCCCCTCCTACCTCCTCACTGCCAAACATGAATGTGATTGCTCAAATAACTATACCCCAGGAGGGTACCAGCTTTAATGAAGCCGAAGAATCCCTCCCCGAGCAAAATCGGGGAAACGATTCTCCGATTTTGCTCGGGCTGCCCGTCGTATCTGGGGCGGGCACAGAATCGCATTTCGTGTTTTCTGAGGGCAAACGACGAGGTAAAACTAGGGCACCCCGTTCCACCCTAAGTGTGGACTTTTGTAACATCCGGGGACTTCACTCAAACTTAAACGCTGTCCACTACTACCTTGAAACGTCGCAGCCGGCCTTGTTGTTTTTGAAGGAGACGCAGATATCTAAACCTAGCGACAAAGCGTACCTTGAGGATCGCCAGTTGATCAATGACCGGCAATATAGCTTTCACCATGGTGGATCAGCTGGTGATCTCCTGTTTTATCTTACACACCGTTGGGCTGCGGTTATTGAAAGCAAGGAAGAAGGTCTGGCAGTTAGTCTGGATATAGCGAAAGCCTTCGATCGTGTATGGCACAAGAGGCTTCTTTCAAAGCTTCCTTCCTATGGGCTTCCCGAGAGTTTATGCAAATGGATCACCAGCTTCCTCACTGGGCGGAGCATACAGGTCGTTCTCGTCGGTTTTTGCTCGGACCCCAAGCCCGTAAATGCTGGTGTACCCCAAGGCTGCGTGCTATCCCCAACCCTCTTGCACATCAATGATATGTTGGATATTTCCAACATACATTGTTATGCGGATGATAGCACTGGGGATGCGGTATATTCCGACCGTGCAGGTCTCTCTCGGGAAAACGTTGACGAGTGCCGAAAGAAACTTGTGCCTTCTATAGAGACCTCCCTGAGGACGGTCTCAGAATGGGGTAAACTGAACCTCGTTCAGTTTAATCCCCTAAAAACACAGGTTTGCGCGTTTACCACTAAGAAAACTCCATTTGTCGTATCGCCGCTCTTCGATAGCACACTTCTCGATGCCTCGCCAAGTATTAAAGTACTGGGACTCGACATTTCGAGCGACGGCCAGTTTCGTGGTCACTTGGAGAGCAAGGCCAAGTTGGCCTCGATGAAATTGGCTGTGATAAATAGAGCGAGGCAGTATTTCAATCCTGGCCAAAGACTTGCGCTTTATAAGGCACAGGTTCGGCCACATATGGAGTAGTGTTCTCATCTCTGGTCCGGATCACCCCAATATCAGCTTCTGCCTTTTGATAACGTACAACGGAGAGCCGTTCGGGTTGTCGAGGACCCGGTGCTCTGTGAACGGCTTGACTTTTTGGCATTGGGTAGAGACGTGGCATCTTTGTGCGTCTTCTATCGCATTTACAACGGGGAGTGTTCCGAAGAGCTATTTGATCTGATGCCTGCCGCCGAATTCCATCACCGCACAGCACGTCACCGCCTGCATTTCCATTCACACCACTTGGATGCGTGGCGATCTTCTACTGTGCGGTTTTCAAGGACTTTTCTTCCACGTACCACTAAGATGTGGAATGAACTTCCTCCGGCGGTGTTTCCAGATCGATACGACATGGGTACCTTCAAAAAAGGCGTTTACTCTTATCTCCAAGGCCGGCAACGCTCTTGTGCGTCTTCGGATGTTGCAAGAGTTCATGGGCGGCGGTGATCACCAGTGACCCGCACGCTCGTTTGCCCTCCAATATCATAAAAAAAAATAATAATAAAAGCCGTTTGGTTGATTTCGCGGAAAACCTATTCTTCTAAATTACATGAATGTGCATCGATTGGTATCAAACCGAGATAATTTGCAAAATCTGGTTGCGAGAAAATTTTGCTAAAAACACTGTTTACATCATACACTCAAACACACGCATGCACACACTCATGCTCTCTCACACACAAACATATTTACACTCACTAAAATACACACATATATAATTTCTAAAGCGTGTCGAGAATTTCTAAAGATTTATTAATAAACTAATAATAATAAGAATAAATAAACAAAAACAATAATTTGATTTTAATTATATTTAAACTATTTTTTAAAAATTTTTAGAGAACTACGTCTTCTCTATGAAGAAGGTCAGACAAATGTAGCAGATAAAATGACAATCGGAACAATAACAGCCCATGAGCTAGCACATAAATGGTTCGGAAATCTTATTACTTGTAGGTGGTGGGACAATGTGTGGATTAACGAGGGATTTGCTAGTTATTTCGAAAATTTTGCTATGGATGGCGTACGTACACCAATACTATAAATTGTTGACTTTAAGAGATATATTATATTTTTATTCATATTTTTTTAATAGGTCGATCCAAGTCTAGAATTAGCAGAAAAGTTTATCATAAATACAGTTCAAGGTGCCTTATCAACTGATTCTTCGTCATCAACCAGAGCTCTAAAACATACGGTCAACACTCCAGCACAAGTCACTAGTCACTTTACTGGTATCAGTTATACAAAAGGCGCATCTTTTCTTTTAATGCTTAAACATTTATTAGGAGAGCAAACTTTTAAGAAGGCCTTAAACTATTTTCTCGTAGAAAGGTAGATATTGATGATATTTATACCATATCATTGATATTGTATAATGTCGACGTTTTGATTTGTGTGACATATCTGATAACAATAAAATTGATATAGAGGAATTGGGTAAAGTACAAGATATTTTTTTTATCTTGACATATAATAAGAAAATATATAGTGTTTCCAATTCCAAAATATTTAAAATAATGTATTTTATACATATCGGAAAGAAAAATTATATTATAAGGAAGAATAAAATTAATAACTCTGTACTATACTATTATTATTATTATATTATGGAATGATATAGGTTTCAGACAGAAAACTCATAAGTTATAGATTATTATAATTTCTTGACAACTTTATAAAAATATAAAACAGAGACAAAGCAATGAGATTTATATGACAATGAGAATAAAGAGAATTGTGATAATTTCTGGGTTTTTAAAAAAAGATTTTACGTCCAGCGATATATTTACATCATTGATTTAAGACTTTCATAGGTTAAAATAGGTTAAAGAACTAGAAGCATAATATTAATATTACATTTATATTATGTTATTACAGATCATATAATTATGCATTACCGTCAGATCTCTACAGTTCTTTCGAAAAAGCAGTGCTAGAGGATGGAGTGAAAGTTCAAAATTTAAATATAAAGTCTTTTATGAAATATTGGGTAGAAGAGAGAGGATATCCAGTTCTTAACGTTTTTGTTAATATGGAGACTGGTCATATGACTCTTACACAGGTAGAATATTAATTGTTTTAATATTTATAAAATATTGATAAAAAAACTAATTATTGCTTTAAAATCATCCTTTTAATTAAATTACAGGAGCGTTTCTTTCTTAGTACTTCTTCAACATCTAATGATCAAGTGTGGCCTCTTCCCTTAACATATACCACTGCTAATAATCCAAATTTTAATAATTTAACTCCAAAGACAGTGATGATTAACAAAACAATTCAGATACGTAAAGATCCAGGAGAAGAATGGATTATATTTAATCTACAACAAAAAGGTTTGATGTGATAATATAGTATATATACTATATTTTTGAGCGAAGTGAGCGGAGCGAGCGAAGCCCTTTATGAGAACCTTTACTTTAACAACGGTATATCTGAATATTAAAAATTTTGCCCACTGATAGACGTCAGTTTGGTGGTGGTTTTAAAAGAAAAAAATGACAAAAATTCAAAAAACACAAAAAATTTAATAATGCGTCTCATTTTTAAAAATAGTCGGAGATTGAATGCGTCGACGTTTTGTAAATGCAACTTCGGTGCTTTTTGAACCTCGCTTCGTTCAATATGCTGATACATACCGAGATTTTGTGAGAGCGTAGCGAGTCAAAATTGTGGCCTGGTTCGCGCTCCTAGTATATAAACAAGGATTGCGAACCAGGCCTCAATTTTTCCAGGCCTCAATCATATATATATATATATATATATATACTGCTCAAAACAATTGGGGGAACAAGATTATGTAATATCACTACATTTTTTGCATGAAGTTTTAATTGCAAATGGCCATTACAAAATTTAGATAAACAATTAAAAAAAGAAAAACAAAAGAACATCGTTATTTTGTTCGTAGTATGGTTGTTAAAGGTCTACATAGACGCAAATACAAAGTGATGCTATAGTATTTTCCTAAGTTCTCAATAAAAAAAAAAACTCATTTATGAGTTTTGTTCGAGTATTTTGTTTATGGGCAATTATTGTAAATTTCGAACATCATGTGAAATTTGACTGAAATTCAAGTCTCCCGAGCCGTCGCGTTGCTTAAAGTGGGCCATACTATAATCGGTATGTAGGAAATGACCTCGGAGTCGCACCTTCTGTTATCTGTAGACTCTATAAACGATTTCAAGAGACAGGAGAATACTCCAGAAGGGCTGGACAGGATCGCAAAAGAAAAACAACTACTGCTCAAGATCGCTACATCATCAACTGTACTTTACGTAAGCGCACTGTTGCTGCAAGAGATCTGCAAAATACACTGATGACGGGCACTGGTGTCGCAATTTAAGATCAGACGGTAAGGAATAGGGTAAGGAAAGTCAATTTAAAATCACGCCGACCTGTTAGAGCTGTGAGGCTAATAGGGCAGCACAGACAAGCTCGTTTAGAGTTCTCCCAAAACCACGTTATTGGCAATTATGTCACTGGAAACCAGTGCTATTTACGGATGAATCAAGATTCCATCTGATGCGTTGCGATGATCGTCTACGTGTCTATAGTCGCCCTAGTGAACGGTACGATACGTGTAGCAGCAGTTCAGAAGTAAGACAAATGTGGATGTGGTTCGGTGATGATGTGGGGCGGTGTTAGTATTGAACAGCGCACTGACCTCATCGTTATCCCTGGGCGACTTAGCTCTCAAGTTTACATTGATAACATTCTTGAGGATCACATCTTGCTCACAGCGTATGGTATTGGTCCACAGTTCATGTTAATACATGATAATGTCAAACCATATACAGCTGCCATCACGTCGGATTACCTACAACGCCATGAAATACGTGTAATGCAATGGCCTTCTATGAGCCCCGACCTAAATCCCATAGATCACATATAGGATATGATTGATCGAGACATTTGGAAACGTCCTATTGCACCTCAAACGCTGCAGCAGCTCGCTGAAGCATTGATGGAAGAATGGGTAAGAATTTCGCAAGAAAATATTCAAAATCATTAGAAGCATGCCGCGTCGTTGCCAAGCTGTGATTAGGGCTCGTGGAGGTCACACGCGTTATTGAAGTTTCTGGAGACCAAAATATTAACAATAAGGTCACTTTTTCAACTGATCTTAATTTACACACCACGATGTCTTTCGCCCAAACTACACTACATTTGAAATTTTATTTAAAAAAATATATATAAATAAAGGTTTTCATTAATTATCTTTTTTTAGCGATTAATAACAATTAAAATAGCTTTAAAATTACTTTTTCCTTACAAATATTTCGAGAGTTACAAATATTTAAAGTTTTGTTCCTTTAATTGTTTTGAGCAGTAAATAAATGTAATAGCAATGTCATCTTTTTTTTATTATGAAACTTCTGGTTCTCGATATTATTAAATAACGATGTTCTTTTGTTTTTCTTTTTTTAATTGTTTATCTAAATTTTGTAATGGCCATTTGCAATTAAAACTTCATGCAAAAAATGTAGTGATATTACATAATCTTGTTCCCCCAATTGTTTTGAGCAGTAAATAAATGTAATAGCAATGTCATCTTTTTTTTATTATGAAACTTCTGGTTCTCGATATTATGCATTAAGGGTTTCTTAACAGATTTCTACCGAGTGAACTACGATACTCATACATGGGATTTAATTGCGTCTGCCTTGAAAAATAATCGCTCTAGTATTCCTCGTCTTAACAGAGCACAGGTAAAAACAGAGTATGTAAAATGTTCTTAAGATATTTTTATTGTTAATTAAATCTAATACAACCGTTATGTTTTTCAGATTGTTGATGATGTTTTTGCTCTTATGAGGTCAGGGCGTATGGCATTCGATTTGGGTTTCAAAGTGATAGACTTTCTTAAGGAAGAAATAGATTATTACCCCTGGGCTTCAGCTATAACTGGATTTAATTGGATTAGAAATCGCTTCTTACATTTACCTGCAACATTAAAAGAGTTTAATGTATGTTATAGATATATGTATGTTACATATGTAACATACGTATTCAAATATTAAAACTGTTTAAATCCAAATTTCGTTAAATTAATTTTTTTTGGTCATATATTTCAGTTGTTTGTTTTTTTTTCACTTTCGTAATTTAACTAAACGGTTCTTTTTTTAATAATACTTTTACTTATGTTTCTAGGCAATTCTTTATAACTTCCTAGAGGCAGTCATTTCTGATTTGGGATACGATGTTCAAGTCGGTGAGCCTGTAACAAGAACGTTAAATAGATTTTATATTTTAGCATTTGCTTGCAACATTGGTCACGAGGGCTGTGTTAATAATGCCTTAGCAAAATTCAACGCTCTGAGGAGTAATTCTGTAGCGTAAGATATTTTTTTACTAACAAATATTAATGTTTATTTTATTTCAAATTCTAATAGGTGCGGTCAATTTGACCTCATATTGGTATTCCACTATATTACTCTATTTGATTACCCCTTACCTTACCTTATTTTGTAAATAGGTTCTAAGCACGCAACATTATTTAGTGGAAAATATTTTTCTTTAAAACATTTACCAAAGAAAAAACTATAAACACTATATATTTAAGAAATGTTTATTTTAATATTTTTAGTGTAAATCCAAACCTCAGAAGACATGTCTTTTGCCAAGGTCTATTAAGCAGTGGCTATGACGCGTGGAAATTCTTACAGAAGAGGTGGTTGAACTCTAATAACCAAGCTGATCAAATCGTTATGCTAAGATCTCTTGGATGTACTTCTAATAAACAAGCAGTGCAGGAGTAAGTTGCAGGTCCTAGGTATATATTAAATGTCATAAAAAGAATATGCCTACCTTCATTAAAAAACCTGTCACATGATATTTTTAGATGTCGTCTTCTAACCGATGTTATTTTTGACGTATTTCTGTTTACTTTTCAAGAATAGAATATTATATTTTTTATTAATAACTCTTAAAACAAAATTATGGTGAATTAACTTTTTTAAATTTATGACAAAAATAACGATAGGAAATTAACGATAGTATTGTGGCTGTGGATTACTTACATTGACTAACGGGTTATATTTTGTTGATTATATAATTTTATTAAATGCACTATTGTGCTGTTATAATTTTATCAAATTGTTACGGTATAATGTTAAATTATAAGCTATCTTCTTTTGTACAATTTTCTGTACCTCAAGGTTGTCTGGCAGAGATCGCTGCTAAGCGATAAGGCCGCCTCTTGTACATTATTTAATAAGTCATGTATTGTTTTGTTTTAATCATTTAGTTTTTATTGGTGTACAATAAAGAGTATTATTATTCTTATTATTAACCTATTTGCATTGGATTTATATGTAAAGATAACTAACGTTTATTATTAGTCATTTTTAATATTAATAATATTGGAATATTACAACAAAGACAAATTTTTTTAAACATTCTAAATATTACTAACAGTTTTATTTACGACAACACTTAGGCAATATTTGACATTACTATAAAAATTATATTGACCATAAGCAACACTTACAAAATGTAACGTTTGTTATAAAGTCAATTTGTTATAGCGTCATGGAATTAAAAATATAATATCGCGTTAAAAAGTTCTCAGGTTGTTCTTCTTAGGTTCACAAAGATGAGCATGGATTTTATATTTTAATTATTTAAACGATATTAAACGACATATTTTTATTCTCATGAAATTCATCAACAGATTCCTTGACATGATTTTGAGTGATGATCTCAAAGCTCAAGACAGCAGCAATGCCTTTACATTTTTGTTTATGGGTAACAGAGGTAATACTAAGATTGCATTGGAATTTATGAAAAAAAAAGTTGATGAAATAAGACGAAAGTAAGTGAGTTAAACATATATATCGTTGTTATAATAAATAATAGTATATTTATCATTATACTGACGAAAAAACTGTATTATATTATTAACAATCTTGTACATGATGCATATATGATATTTCAGACTTGTGCTTCCGGCATGGTTTGGGACCGTTCTCAGTAATCTGGCTGGTTATTCAGACGAAGAAGGACTTAAAGAAGTAAGTACAACATTCATAAAATTATAAAATGTTACATTATTACATCGTTAGATTTATAAGTATTAAAATTATTTACATACATTTACAAATGTTTCTTTATGCATATTATTGTATTCACTGACTTACTTTAAAATATCTCAATTAATTCATTTGATTATTATAATTTAAGCTTACTTATTTTAATTGTACTTTTTATTTTTATTGTTGTATATTATTCGTGTAACTATAGTTTGTGCGATGTAGAATGGTGAAGTGAAAGTGTCAGTAACTTTTCGTTTCTCTCTAGAAAGTTGCCACGATTTACAAATTATCTTAGTATTTTCGTTATACGACATTCGTAATATATATTAACTGTAGTAAATTAAATTAAGCCCAAAGCGAATATTCTAGTCTACAAATAAAATCTTATAAAAGAAAAATTAAGTAATGTTTTATGTATATAACATAACGCCATAGACGTATTTAGTGATGGAATGTACTGTTACGATGGATCAAATATAATCTTTATCTATATGCTATATTCATAGTCTAATTTTAAGGTGAAACTATGTGACATTAAATTCGAAAATAAGAAAGGAATTAGGAAGTTTAATAGAATATATAATAGTAAATTATAATAAAGAAAACGTTAAATATTAAGTAACATTTAATAATAATAAATAATGCTTTTAAGAGTCGAGATTTTCTTTGGTCTCCCGTGACTATACATTCTTAAAAGCATTCATAATAATGCTAAAGTGCACAATGTGCACCTTATAAAGGGCAGATAAGCGAAAAATTTACAGATAAAATCGTCTGTCGCTAAAAATTGTTCAAAGTCGCGATCTTACGACTCAGACTGACAATAAACCTCTTGGATCATTATAGGATTGACATTTATTTGATAAATAAAATTTGATATGAACTGACCTTCTAACGGTATCTTTCTAATCGAGACAAGTTTGTTTTTCGGAATGTCCTGTAGTTAATATTTACTTTTATATTTTTAGTTGGAGAAATGGCTTTCTACCAATCAAGAAACGGTTCCGAGTTTCCAAGTGGGTTTGAACGCGATTACTAGCGCTAGATCTAATATGAAATGGGGTGCAGATAGAGCTGAAGAGATAATAAAAGCTGCAAGGGGTTCTGCAGCCATTGCGATGCCTGCTGCAATGTTGCTGTGTGTAACATTACTAGTATTGCATTTGAATTATATAAAAATAGTTCTGTTTAATTTTTAATATAATTAATTTCATAATGATTCTTTAAGAAAATGTTGCAATTTTGCAATTACTCGGATTTTAATAAGGTAAAAACAGCTTATTTAAAATTATTATAAATAATAAAATAATATCTTATTTATAAAAAATAAGATCTTATTTTTATTTAACAAATTGTGAATTATTAATTCAAGGTTTCAAAATAAGATATCATTATTTTAGTAAATATTTATTTATACGATTTTAATCCAATCATCATATTGTTATATCGTTTTTTTTTATATTTTAATAAATAAATTTTTATATTAATATTACTTTTATTTATTCAAGAACGTATATTTGAAATATCATATCAGAATAATGATACACTCAAGATTATAAAGTTTTATCTTTAAGGCTACAAAGGGTTTCAAATTCAATCTGAACCATACGTTGTGGTAGTGAACATAGCAGGTATGTTTTTTAAATTGTGTTATTATTAAATTATTTTTTATATTCCCATTTCAGAAATCTTAAAATGTTTAGCATTATGAGCCCATACTATTTACAATATTCAAAAAATAAGTAAAGTTTTTAAAGTATATTTGTATTTTTATTTTAATTCTTCCCTTCTTAATATAAGTTTTAGAAGATACATAAATATTTAAAATGTATATAATTTAAGTATTATTTTACGAAATCTATGGTTGAAATCAAAAACAAAAATTTATAATTCAGTTTTAAAGAATAAAGTTATTAAATGGAATTTACTATCGGTTATTATATAATGATATTTTTATTTTATTCCTGTAACTATTTTATACGTTTTTTAGAAGTTTTTTAATTGCCTTTTTAAATTATGCTTTTTTATAGTTATGTTACGTCAACTACTACTCGCGGTGGCATTGATTGGCGTAGTTCATGGTGATACAAACTATAGATTAAAATCTACCATTTCACCATCAGCCTACAGTATCATCATAACACCATATTTTGATACGGCGGATAACCGAGCATTTACTTTCGATGGAGAAGTAACTATTACTTTCACTACAAATTCAAACATCAATAAAATTAAGCTACATTCCGAAGACTTAATTTATACTGCCTCTAATATTACTCTCAAGAATGGAGAAAGTATTATAAGTTTGAATGAGGAGAATCCTCTAGAATTTGAGGAACCGTATTCGTTTGTTCATATTAATCTAGCAAACGACATATCTGCTGGGGTTGAGTATACTTTAAACATTCTCTATCAAGGACCAATAAGAAGTGATCTGAAGGGTTTCTATAGAAATTATTTTATTCAAAATGGAGTTAAAAGGCAAGTACAGGTTTTAAAAACATATTTAGCTTTGTTAAACTTATTAGGTGTAAGACGAGGTTGAAGCGTAATAATATTAAGTTTAAGGATAAGTGTTGAGAAGTAAAACTTTTCGATAAATTATTTAAACTTTCCAATATTGTTTTGGTCCATTCTCGCAATTCAAGTTTTTATATTTCTAATATTGTATTGTACGTTTAACATTCAAGCAGAAACGCGATATTTGTAGAGTCAGTTGTCGCGTGTAACCTAAAAGACAAATTGGATATCTAAAACAGGAAATAACTATTGATTTCTTTATTAAAAGAATAAAGAAATTAAAACAATTAATATTATAATTAAAATGTCTCGCTTTCTTTGGAAGAATATAAATACTAAATCACAAAATAATGTCCTGAATTTTGAACAGAGTAAAATTTTTTTTTGGGATCTAGCACAGGTCTGTACAATACATTTCCAAAATATATCACCTAATGGATAAAATTTTTAAAGTTCATATTAAACACATTCTCATATCCCAAGTCTACTGAAAACCTTGTAATATGACATGATATTGCTGGTAAAGCCGTTTCGAGTATTTATTTAGGTACCACGGCATTATACTCAACAAAAACTATTTGTATATCTCGTAAAATTTGGAGTGGGAGAGTATATAACTCGTTTTTTTTTATCATGAACATAAAAATGGAAAGAGTTGTAATGAAAATATAATGAAAGTATTCGATACTGGAAATCTTTTTTGAAGGTTAAATTGTAATTCAAAAGAAGTCAATTTAATTTATTAAAAATATCAGAATCGTATATTATGTAATGTTGTAGGATTAACTTTTATCAATTCTTTACATGCATCAAGTAAATGCTCGTCATTTACATGAACCTATATATTCAATTATTGAAAGTATTTCGCAGACATTTGGAATGGACCTACAGGATGGATATAATTTGTATATTATATTGATTACATGAAAATGTTCTTAAATCTTAATTCAAATATATAGAGAAAATTCTAAAAGAATCTTCTAATCTTAGTCATTCTAAAAGAATATTTCAAGTCTTAATTTTTTTCAGATGGCTCGGTTCAACACAGATGCAGCCAACCCATGCAAGAAAGGTATTCCCTAGTTTCGATGAACCCGAGTATAAGGCTATTTTCTCTCTAATTATTGATAGACCAGCGGATTATCAGCCTTCTTTGGCAAACACAAAACTCGTATCAGCAGCTGTAATGTATGAATAACAAAATGCTTATCGATACCTTTCAAACTAATTGACAACTCAAGTTGTTTAATTTTAAATAATACTTTTAGGCCAAATGGTTACATTCGAGAAAAATTTTATCCTACACCAAGGATGTCCACGTATCTTATTGCTTTCCTCGTGTCAGAGTTTGAAGCTGGTAAATCAATAACAGTTGGAACAAACGAATTTGGAGTCTACACTAGACCAGAAGCTAAAAATCAAACTGAATATGCTTTTGATTTTGGGCTAAGAGTTGTAAATGCACTGGGTGATTATTTTGGTATTGATTATTATTCGACGAATAGCAATTTAAGACTTGACCATGTCGCAATAACGGACTTTAGTGCCGGTGCCATGGAAAACTGGGGCCTTATAAAATATAGGTATGAAACAAAAGTACTTACAGAAAAATAATCCATTTTTAAGTATAATCACATTTACTACAATCACAAGATATGAAATTTAAATGAAACTATGGTCTCAGGGAATCTCTTTTATTGTACGTTCCTGATGAGTCAACGCCATATTTCAAATATAGAGTGGCACAAGTTATAGCTCATGAGACTGCACACATGTGGTTCGGCAACCTCGTTACTTGTCACTGGTGGAGCAACACCTGGCTAAACGAAGGTTTTGCTAACTATTTTCAAGATTACATAACGTCGTTGGTAAGAATTTTGTAACTTTATTAGTTAAATATACTTTTTATTGTTTAAAGGTACAAAAAGTATAAACTAGCTGATGCATTGCCATTTTTAAATATAAGCTGAAGTTTAGGCTATTTTAATCATCAAACAAAACTGGACGATAACAAATACTTTAAGTCATATGAAGCCATTCTTGTTAACTTCTGTAGAAAATAGAGTCTAAGAAGTATGGATAGGAAATAAAGACTTTAATTTGTGTTGCTTAGATTGAACCAGAAGTTGGAGCCGAAGAAATGCTTGTTATTGGATCCGTACATTCTGCATACAACGCTGATGACACACCAAATTCTCCCGCAATTACAAATAACAATGTAAACTCACCTGCAGAAATTAGTGGACATTTTGGCACGATTACATATCAAAAAGCCGGATCTGTTATAAGAATGATGCACAATTTAATAGGCGATGAAGCGTTTAGAAATGGCTTAAATTTATATTTATCTACTAAGTGAGTCATGATATATGACTTAGGATACATTAGCGTAGACTTGTTACATTATAAAATTTTGTAATTGTTACAGCCAATTTAAGTCAGGTTATCCGCCATTATTATATTCGTCTTTAGAAGAAGGAGTCAGAAATTTTAATTCTTTATCTCAATATGAAGAATTCGATTTTACTAGCATCATGAGTTCCTGGATATCACAACCCGGACATCCAATTTTAAATGTCAATGTTAACTACGCAGATTCAGTAGTCGAATTAAAGCAGGTTTAACACACAATACAAAAATATACGTACATAGTAAAAGTCAGAACGATGTAAAACGTTAATTTTTTTTTTACAGAAACGTTTCTACATAAACTCATCTATAAGTTCGGAAGAAATATATATGATACCAATTACTTATACTCTTGAAGCTGACTTCGACTTTGAAAACACTAAGCCAGCGTTTATTATGGATAAAAAGACTTACGTACTCCCAATTAGAGAAATTAGGGAAAACGGAACCTGGCCTATATTTAATATTCGAGAAACAGGTAACAAGATACGATTATTAAATATGTGTACGTGTATGTACATTTAATTAGCATTAAAAGTGAATTTATTAATGAATATTACACTAGACTGATATATCATAAACGCATGAAAAACTATCCATGTTATAAAAATGTGTTTTTTTTTGTATTTTAGGTTTATACAGAGTTAATTATGATAGGATCACTTGGGGTTTTATATCTCAACATCTAAAGAGTAATCGTGCTGGAGAGATTCATCATCTGAACAGAGCTAAGGTTAATATATTATTTATAAGTCCTTATTTACTGTTTATAATTTCTAGATTAAATATATTCAGGTTAATTTTGTAAATGGAAAAATTTAAGTTTACACTAATTGATGTTATATTTGAACGTATTTTGTTTGTAGATTGTTAACGACTTGTTTGCATTTTTGTTTGCGGATGAAGTGAAATTCGAGCTTGTGCATGATGTTTTGCAATTCTTAGAAAATGAAAATGAATATGCTGTTTGGAACGCAGCTCTACGAGGCTTTAACAAGCTCAGAAACTATTATATTGGTTCTGACACTTTGGAACTTATTGATGTATGTTTGATATATTAATTTGAATTCAAATATTTTTTTTAAACAAGCTCAAAAATGAATTTATTGTTTTATAGAAATTTTCTTTAGAATTAATAGAAGGAGTAATAAACAGGCTTGGTTATGAAGTTAAAGATTCCGATGATTTTAATACTTTAAGAAATAGAATGCAGTTATTAGAATTCGCTTGCAAACTTGGCCATCAAGGATGTATTGATAGTTCTCTGAAATGGTTCAGAGGTTTGAAAAATGATGGCATATGGTAAGATATTAATACAATATTCCTTATGTTTAAAGGTTTGTAAAAAACTAACAAAGTATTAAAACTGTTTAAATCTGTTTTTCAATGATATAAGGATTCAGCCCAGTTTAAGAACCGTTGCATATTGTACTGGTCTAAGTTACGGAAATGACGAAGATTTCGACTTCTTATGGAATCGGCTTGTCTCAACAAACTTCGCTAGCGAGGCAAAGATTATTGCCGACATATTAGGTTGTACTCAGGATGAAAGCAAGCTTAATAGGTAGGTAATGACTCTAGATTTTTGGCTTTATTATATATGTATTATACCACGACTAAGAGTATATTCACGGACATTTAATGATATTTCCATGGATAAATAACAGACGTATACTTATTTATTAAGAATTAATTAATTAGTGTGTTTATGTTTTAGTTATCTCGTGTCTATGTTACTAGAAAATAGTCCAATTAAAACACAGGATCTTACAGTACCTTTAACAAGTGTACTGTCAAATTATAATAACGTACAATTGGTAATAAAAGGACTCCAAGCTAATTTATCCCTTTGGAATTCTATGTGAGTATGTGTTTCCTTTTTTTATAATTTTTTTTTCAAAGTATTTTTATTATTTTTTACCCTTAGCTATTCTTCTTTGGGGTCAGTTTTGTCTACTATTGCATCATCTCTTCACACTGAGAAGGACTTTAAGCAGGTAAGTTTTAAAAAAACAAAAAATTTGAATACATTTATCTATAATAATACAATATTTTTAATAAGGCACGTAAAACATCTTCTAAAGTATTATTCATTCTCAGAAGCTTTAACAGAATTTTTCCAAATAAAATCGGTTAGCCTAAGTTTTATCCCAAATGTTTGATGGACAGAAATCTGATGTCTCACGAGTGCAATACATTTTACTGTACTTTAATAAAAAGTGATGACTTCTATTTTGTTATAATTGAGTGAAAATTTGTTAAATTAGTATTGGTTAAACCTTGTTTATTGATTTATAGTAAACAATGATGTACAATTTTTCAGCTTAACTCTCGTCAATACTATCAGAATGTTCCCCATGAATTTCAAACCCATTCAAGGTCTTTATTCATGAGTACGGTGCAGAGCGGAATTGCAACGTGACCGGTTCACACCGCTGAACGGTTTACGCTATATAATTTCGCAGACGGGCAACTTCCGGTGGTATTTACGTGGATACAGCCGGAAATTTGTATATAATAAAAACAATGGATCACGAAACTAAAAATATTTACTAGTTAAGGCATATAATTAGATGTTGAACTTAAATAAAATGTTTGTATAAAATTTATAAAGAGTGGTACTAACTTTCACTGGGTTAAAAGTTCTCGAAGAAGTCACATCAAAAAAGTATTTCTGCCCGTTAGTCTAGTCTAGGGTATTCCTCTAACATGTTAAGAGTATTTTTAAGTATCCGTTATTACGAATTAGAACATTAGTATCAGTTGGTAACTTATTGATTAAGAATGGAAACAGCAGGTGTGACAACAAATGTGACTAGTAACGGTGTAAATGTCGTAATTATCGTAAATTGTTATTTTTATAACTGAAATTCGGATATTCTAATATAATTCATTCCATGATATGTTCGTTGGACTTGTTCAAAATTCGGAGATAACATTGGATGAGTTCAATAACAATAAAAAAGTTTTATTCGGTATTATAAGAATGTTCACACTATCACCTGATTGTTTTAAAATATTTTGTTCTTGCAAGTTGTTAGAAGTATAAACAGCTATATTTATTTTACAGTTTGAAAGCTGGTTATCATCATGCTCTGAATGTGACGAGGGGGCTGTGAAAACGGGTATAAATTCAGTAGCCAGAGCCAGGTCTGTGACTGCTTGGGCTGATAGTCACAGAAGCGATATTTTGGCAAGCTTATAGAACAATGCTATCCCATTATTGAAGCATCCATTGTATTACTAATCGTTGGTGACTTTTGCTTTTAAATTGAATGGCTACGAATTATTCAATTGTAATAATATTTATTCCATTATTATTGGTCTTTAATCTTTAATAATTTTTGGATAATTTATAATTAATTAAGGTGTAAAAATTATAACGTGATGGTTGAGCTGAGCGAGGCGAAGCTCTTTACTACCCAAATTTTCAACTTTTTGTTATCCTACTTCTCCTTCAATTTACGAGCTACAAGCACCAAATTTTGCTCACATGCGCATAATGAGCAATATCGGTCTGGATTGAAAATCTAGTTCGAATCGTAATTGTAGTTTTCGAGATAATTGATAAAATGTGTCCCATAGAGTTAACATATAGACTGTTTTTGTTTCGCTCGCGCTAACCCCGCTTGCGTGGACCAACTATTTTAGTTTTATTTAATAAATGGTTCCTATTTTAAAATATAAGTATTTATATTTAATGTACAGTATTCATTCTTTAAGTTATAAAAGGTTACATTCTATTAATATGGTAATATTTGTCAATTGTTCATTTCATTACGAATAAATAAATATGAATACACCATTAATCTGTCTATTTTTTTTATAATTTGCTACACTTCAACGCCACATAATAAATGTTCAAATTCAAGACAAACTTTTTATTCTTAATAAAATCGTGTATGAAGTTAATTACTTCTTTTTTTACCCTTTTATACTTAAAATTTATTTGAATCGAGTTCAAAGGAGCTAGACGTATATCGTTGGTCTCATAACAAAAAAATAGATAACAGTGTTAAAAGTTTTGCAAACCTCAATATTAGTGCAGTAATAATTTGTTTTAACTATCACCCGTAACATTTGTTAATCGTATTCAACTTTTCTAAGAGTGGAGTGCTGATAAAAGAACTAAGTAATCAGTGTTTTTATATATAACTAGTGATTGACGGTAACGGACGGTGGACATATCGTGTAAAGTAAACTATCCTCGCAGTACTCGTCATTATTCACTGATTCAATTAGTATTAAAACATTACCCACTAATTTGAACAAGTTGACGTCTCGTATATTTGGTGTAGTGGTCAACCCTGCAAAGTGCATATGTAAAAATCTATTGATCTCGGGTTCGTAACTCACCGGGACGAATTCAAGTTAAAAACAAATTAATTGATTGCCAAGTCTCTTTTTTTCTTGTTTTTATTTTTATTTTTATTATTATTATTTTTTTTTTTTTTTTTTTTTTTGTGTTTTGTTAATAGTAATTTGTTCCTATTATTAATATTAATTTTATAACATTAAGACAATATAATTAATATGGGATTTACTTGTAAAATATGCAATATTAATATTGCAGTCTCCCACAAAAGAATTAAATGTGTTCTATGCTCACAATTGTACCACTCAGAATGCGTTAAATTGGCTAAGGATTTGCCGTCGCTTAGAGCGAATTGGAAATGCCCATACTGTACCCAAAATAAAGAAACGATGAAACCAAACCACCACAACAATAAAACACCTTCAACATCTTCTGCATCTGAATCTTCAACACCTGTAGATCAAGGAATCCAGAATTACACAAATATAGCCTCTGACCATACTCTGAAAACCTCTGATTTTTTACTTCATTTTGAATCCATACTCGAAGAAAAACTCAAATCAATGGTCGAAACTATTTTAAAGGATTTAAAAGCTACCTTTTTAGTTGAAATAAAGAGAGAGATTACCATAGAGTTTAAAAACCTAGAAGAATCCTATAATAAATTACATATTGCTTGTGAAAACTTAGAAGATAAATGCAGAACATTTGAAACAAAACTATCATCGAGCGAACGCCAGTTAATAGATTTGCAAAATCAAATAAATAGTCAACAGCAGTGGTCTAGAATGTCCAACATAGAAATAGTAGGCCTTCCAGAAGTCTCCAGAGAGTCACCCATTGATACTATAATTAAAATAGCCAAACATGCTGGCATTGATATAAAGTCTGAGCAAATAGAATTTGCGTCTCGTGTACAACCAATGAACAGTCAACCGGGCCGTCCAAAAACGCTCGTAGCCAAACTAAGAAGCCGTGATCTTAAGGACCGTATACTATCAGGTTTAAGAAATTCAAGGGGCATCAGTACACTAGATATAGGGTTTAGTGGCCCAAAGCGAATATTCTAGTCTACAAATAAAATCTTATAAAAGAAAAATTAAGTAATGTTTTATGTATATAACATAACGCCATAGACGTATTTAGTGATGGAATGTACTGTTACGATGGATCAAATATAATCTTTATCTATATGCATAGATATATTCATAGTCTAATTTTAAGGCGAAACTATGTGAAATTAAATTCTAAAATAAGAAAGGAATTAGGAAGTTTAATAGATTATATAATAGTAAATTATAATAAAGAAAACGTTAAATATTAAGTAACATTTAATCACAATAAATAAAGCTTTTAAGAGTCCAGATTTTCTTTGGTCTCCCGTGACTATACATTCTTAAAAGCATTCATAATAATGCTAAAGTGCACAATGTGCACCTTATAAAGGGCAGATAAGCGAAAAATTTACAGATAAAATCGTCTGTCGCTAAAAATTGTTCAAAGTCGCGATCTTACGACTCAGGCTGACAATAAACCTCTTGGATCATTATAGGATTGACATTTATTTGATAAATAAAATTTGATATGAACTGACCTTCTAACGGTATCTTTCTAATCGAGACAAGTTTGTTTTTCGGAATGTCCTGTAGTTAATATTTACTTTTATATTTTTAGTTGGAGAAATGGCTTTCTACCAATCAAGAAACGGTTCCGAGTTTCCAAGTGGGTTTGAACGCGATTACTAGCGCTAGATCTAATATGAAATGGGGTGCAGATAGAGCTGAAGAGATAATAAAAGCTGCAAGGGGTTCTGCAGCCATTGCGATGCCTGCTGCAATGTTGCTGTGTGTAACATTACTAGTATTGCATTTGAATTATATAAAAATAGTTCTGTTTAATTTTTAATATAATTAATTTCATAATGATTCTTGAAGAAAATGTTAGTTGTTATGAGTGACGTTACGAAAAAAAATAATAAAATTTTGCAATTACTCGGATTTTAATAAGGTAAAAACAGCTTATTTAAAATTATTATAAATAATAAAATAATATCTTATTTATAATAAATAAGATCTTATTTTTATTTAACAAATTGTGAATTATTAATTCAAGGTTTCAAAATAAGATATCATTATTTTAGTAAATATTTATTTATACGATTTTAATCCAATCATCATATTGTTATATCGTTTTTTTTTATATTTTAATAAATAAATTTTTATATTAATATTACTTTTATTTATTCAAGAACGTATATTTGAAATATCATATCAGAATAATGATACACTCAAGATTATAAAGTTTTATCTTTAAGGCTACAAAGGGTTTCAAATTCAATCTGAACCATACGTTGTGATAGTGAACATAGCAGGTATGTTTTTTAAATTGTGTTATTATTAAATTATTTTTTATATTCCCATTTCAGAAATCTTAAAATGTTTAGCATTATGAGCCCATACTATTTACAATATTCAAAAAATAAGTAAAGTTTTTAAAGTATATTTGTATTTTTATTCTTCCCTTCTTAATATAAGTTTTAGAAGATACATAAATATTTAAAATGTATATAATTTAAGTATTATTTTACGAAATCCATGGTTGAAATCAAAAAACAAATTTATAATTCAGTTTTAAAGAATAAAGTTATTAAATGGAATTTACTATCGGTTATTATATAATGATATTTTTATTTTATTCCTGTCACTATTTTATACGTTTTTTAGAAGTTTTTTAATTGCCTTTTTAAATTATGCTTTTTTATAGTTATGTTACGTCAACTACTACTCGCGGTGGCATTGATTGGCGTAGTTCATGGTGATACAAACTATAGATTAAAATCTACCATTTCACCATCAGCCTACAGTATCACCATAACACCATATTTTGATACGGCGGATAACCGAGCATTTACTTTCGATGGAGAAGTAACTATTACTTTCACTACAAATTCAAACATCAATAAAATTAAGCTACATTCCGAAGACTTAATTTATACTGCCTCTAATATTACTCTCAAGAATGGAGAAAGTATTATAAGTTTGAATGAGGAGAATCCTCTAGAATTTGAGGAACCGTATTCGTTTGTTCATATTAATCTAGCAAACGAAATATCTGCTGGGGTTGAGTATACTTTAAACATTCTCTATCAAGGACCAATAAGAAGTGATCTGAAGGGTTTCTATAGAAATTATTTTATTCAAAATGGAGTTAAAAGGCAAGTACAGGTTTTAAAAACATATTTAGCTTTGTTAAACGTTGAATATAAATACTAGATCACAAAATAATGTTCTGAATTTTGAATAGAGTAAAATTTTTTTTTGGGATCTAGCACAGGTCTGTACATATATCATTTCCAAAATATATCATCTAATGGATAAAATTTTTAAAGTTCATATTAAACACATTCTCATATCCCAAACCTTGTAATATGACATGATATTGCTGGTAAAGCCGTTTCGAGTATTTATTTAGGTACCACGGCATTATACTCAACAAAAACTATTTGTATATCTCGTAAAATTTGGAGTGGGAGAGTATATAACTCGTTTTTTTTTTGTCATGAACCTAAAAGAAGCTACTTAAAAATGGAAAGAGTTATAATGAAAATATTATAATGAAAGTATTCGATACTGGAAATCTTTTTTGAAGGTTGAATTGTAATTCAAAAGAAGTCAATTTAATTTATTAAAAATATCAGAATCGTATATTATGTAATGTTGTAGGATTAACTTTTATCAATTCTTTACATGCATCAAGTAAATGCTCGTCATTTACATGAACCTATATATTCAATTATTGAAAGTATTTCGCAGACATTTGGAATGAACCTACAGGATGGATATAATTTGTATATTATATTGATTACATGAAAATGTTCTTAAATCTTAAATCAAATATCTATCTAAAAGAATCTTCTAATCTTAGTCATTCTAAAAGAATATTTCAAGTCTTAATTTTTTTCAGATGGCTCGGTTCAACACAGTTGCAGCGAACCCATGCAAGAAAGGTATTCCCTAGTTTCGATGAACCCGAGTATAAGGCTATTTTCTCTCTAATTATTGATAGACCAGCGGATTATCAGCCTTCTTTGGCAAACACAAAACTCGTATCAGCAGCTGTAATGTATGAATAATAAAATGCTTATCGATACCTTTCAAACTAATTGACAACTCAAGTTGTTTAATTTTAAATAATACTTTTAGGCCAAATGGTTACATTCGAGAAAAATTTTATCCTACACCAAGGATGTCCACGTATCTTGTTGCTTTCCTCGTGTCAGAGTTTGAAGCTGGTAAATCAATAACAGTTGGAACAAACGAATTTGGAGTCTACACTAGACCAGAAGCTAAAAATCAAACTGAATATGCTTTTGATTTTGGGCTAAGAGTTGTAAATGCACTGGGTGATTATTTTGGTATTGATTATTATTCGACGAATAGCAATTTAAGACTGGACCATGTCGCAATACCGGACTTTAGTGCCGGTGCCATGGAAAACTGGGGCCTTATAAAATATAGGTATGAAACAAAAGTACTTACAGAAAAATAATCCATTTTTAAGTATTACTACAATCACAAGATTTGAAATTTAAATGAAACTATGGTCTTAGGGAATCTCTTTTATTGTACGTTCCTGATGAGTCAACGCCATATTTCAAATATAGAGTGGCACAAATTATAGCTCATGAGACTGCACACATGTGGTTCGGCAACCTCGTTACTTGTCACTGGTGGAGCAACACCTGGCTAAACGAAGGTTTTGCTAACTATTTTCAAGATTACATAACGTCGTTGGTAAGAATTTGTAACTTTATTAGTTAAATATACTTTTTATTGTTTAAAGGTACAAAAAGTATAAACTAGCTGATGCATTGCCATTTTTAAATATAAGCTGAAGTTTAGGCTATTTTAATCATCAAACAAAACTGGACGATAACAAATACTTAGTCATATGAAGCCATTCCTGTTAACTTCTGTAGAAAATAGAGTCTAAGAAGTATGGATAGGAAATAAAGACCTTAATTTGTGTTGCTTAGATTGAACCAGAAGTTGGAGCCGAAGAAATGCTTGTTATTGGATCCGTACATTCTGCATACAACGCTGATGACACACCAAATTCTCCCGCAATTACAAATAACAATGTAAACTCACCTGCAGAAATAACTGAACATTTTGGCACGATTACATATCAAAAAGCTGGATCTGTTATAAGAATGATGCACAATTTAATAGGCGATGAAGCGTTTAGAAATGGCTTAAATTTATATTTATCTACTAAGTGAGTCATGATATATGACTTAGGATACTTTAGCGTAGACTTGTTACATTATAAAATTTTGTTATTGTTACAGCCAATTTAAGTCAGGTTATCCGCCATTATTATATTCGTCTTTAGAAGAAGGAGTCAGAAATTTTAATTCTTTATCTCAATATGAAGAATTCGATTTTACTAGCATCATGAGTTCCTGGATATCACAACCCGGACATCCAATTTTAAATGTCAATGTGAACTACGCAGATTCAGTAGTCGAATTAAAGCAGGTTTAACACACAATACAAAAATATACTTACATAATAAAAGTTAGAACGATGTAAAACGTTAATATTTTTTTTTACAGAAACGTTTCTACATAAACTCATCTATAAGTTCGGAAGAAATATATATGATACCAATTACTTATACTCTTGAAGCTGACTTCGACTTTGACAACACTAAGCCAGCGTTTATTATGGATAAAAAGACTTACGTACTCCCAATGAGAGAAATTAGGGAAAACGGAACCTGGCCTATATTTAATATTAAAGAAACAGGTAACAAGATACGATTATTAAATATGTGTTCGTGTATGTACATTTAATTAGCATTAAAAGTGAATTGATTAATGAATATTACACTAGACTGATATATCATAAACGCCTGAAAAACTATCCATGTTATAAAAATGTGTTTTTTTTTTGTATTTTAGGTTTATACAGAGTTAATTATGATAGTATCACTTGGGGTTTTATATCTCAACATCTAAAGAGTAATCGTGCTGGAGAGATTCATCATCTGAACAGAGCTAAGGTTAATATATTATTTATAAGTCTTTATTTAGTGTTTATAATTTCTAGATTAAATATATTCAGGTTAATTTTGTAAATAGAAAAATTTAAGTTTACACTAATTGATGTTATATTTGAACGTATTTTGTTTGTAGATTGTTAACGACTTGTTTGCATTTTTGTTTGCGGATGAAGTGAAATTCGAGCTTGTGCATGATGTTTTGCAATTCTTAGAAAATGAAAATGAATATGCTGTTTGGAACGCAGCTCTACGAGGCTTTAACAAGCTCAGAAACTATTATATTGGTTCTGACACTTTGGAACTTATTGATGTATGTTTGATATATTAATTTGAATTCAAATATTTTTTTTTAAACAGGCTCAAAAATGAATTTATTGTTTTATAGAAATTTTCTTTAGAATTAATAGAAGGAGTAATAAACAGGCTTGGTTATGAAGTTAAAGATTCTGATGATTTTAATACTTTAAGAAATAGAATGCAGTTATTAGAATTCGCTTGTAAACTTGGCCATCAAGGATGTATTGACAGTTCTCTGAAATGGTTCAGAGGTTTGAAAAATGATGGCATAAAGTAAGATATTAATACAATATTCCTTGTTTATAAAAAATAAAGGTTTGTAAAAAACTAACAAAGTATTAAAACTGTTTAAATCTGTTTTTCAATTATATAAGGATTCAGCCCAGTTTGAGAACCGTTGCATATTGTACTGGTCTAAGTTACGGAAATGACGAAGATTTCGACTTCTTGTGGAATCGGCTTGTCTCAACAAACTTCGCTAGCGAGGCAAAGATTATTGCCGACATATTAGGTTGCACTCAGGATGAAAGCAAGCTTAATAGGTAGGTAATGACTCTAGATTTTCGGCTTTATTATATATGTATTATACCACGACTAAGAGTATATATATAAGATTATATTCATGGACATTTAATGATATTTCCATGGATAAATAACAGACGTATACTTATTTATTAAGAATTAATTAATTGGTGTGTTTATGTTTTAGTTATCTCGTGTCTATGTTACTAGAAAATAGTCCAATTAAAACACAGGATCTTACAGTACCTTTAACAAGTGTACTGTCAAATTATAATAACGTACAATTGGTAATAAAAGGACTCCAAGCTAATTTATCCCTTTGGAATTCTATGTGAGTATGTGTTTCCTTCTTTTTATAATTTTTTTTTCAAAGTATTTTTATTATTTTTTACCCTTAGCTATTCTTCTTTGGGGTCAGTTTTGTCTACTATTGCATCATCTCTTCACACTGAGAAGGACTTTAAGCAGGTAAGTTTTAAAAAAACAAAAAATTTTGAATACATTTATCCATAATAATACAATATTTTTAATAAGGCACGTAAAACATCTTCTAAAGTATTATTCATTCTCATAAGCTTTAACAGAATTTTTCCGAATAAAATCGGTTAGCCTAAGTTTTATCCCAAATGTTTGATGGACAGAAATCTAATGTCTCATGAGTGCATTTTACTGTACTTTAATAAAAAGTGATGACTTCTATTTTGTTATAATTGAGAAAAAATTTGTTAAATTAGTATTGGTTAAACCTTGTTTATTGATTTATAGTAAACAATGATGTACAATTTTTCAGCTTAACTCTCGTCAATACTATCAGAATGTTCCCCATGAATTTCAAACCCATTCAAGGTCTTTATTCATGAGTACGGTGCAGAGCGGAATTGCAACGTGACCGGTTCACATCGCTGAACGGTTTACGCTATATAATTTCGCAGACGGGCAACTTCCGGCGGTATTTACGTAGATACAGCCGGAAATTTGTATATAATAAAAACAATGGATCACGAAACTAAAAATATTTACTAGTTAAGGCATATAATTAGATGTTGAACTTAAATAAAATGTTTGTATAAAATATATAAAGAGTGGTACTAACTTTCACTGGGTTAAAAGTTCTCGAAGAAGTCACATCAAAAAAGTATTTCTGCCCGTTAGTCTAGTCTAGGGTATTCCTCTAACATGTTAAGAGTATTTTTAAGTATCCGTTATTACGAATTAGAACATTAGTATCAGTTGGTAACTTATTGATTAAGAATGGAAACAGCAGGTGTGACAACAAATGTGACTAGTAACGGTGTAAATGTCGTAATTATCGTAAATTGTTATTTTTATAACTGAAATTCGGATATTCTAATATAATTCATTCCATGATATGTTCGTTGGACTTGTTCAAAATTCGGAGATAACATTGGATGAGTTCAATAACAATAAAAACGTTTTATTCGGTATTATAAGAATGTTCACACTATCACCTGATTGTTTTAAAATATTTTGTTCTTGCAAGTTGTTAGAAGTATAAACAGCTATATTTATTTTACAGTTTGAAAGCTGGTTATCATCATGCTCTGAATGTGACGAGGGGGCTGTGAAAACGGGTATAAATTCAGTAGCCAGAGCCAGATCTGTGACTGCTTGGGCTGATAGTCACAGAAGCGATATTTTGGCAAGCTTATGGAACAATGCTATCCCTTATTGAAGCATCCATTGTATTACTAATCGTTGGTGGCTTTTGCTTTTAATTTGAATGGCTACGAATTATTCAATTGTAATAATATTTATTCCATTATTATTGGTCTTTAATCTTTAATAATTTTTGGATAATTTATAATTAATTAAGGTGTAAAAATTATAACGTGATGGTTGAGCTGAGCGAGGCGAAGCTCTTTACTACCCAAATTTTCAACTTTTTGTTATCCTACTTCTTCTTCAATTTACGAGCTACAAGCACCAAATTTTGCTCACATGCGCATAATGAGCAATATCGGTCTGGATTGAAAATCCAGTTCGAATCGTAATTGTAGTTTTCGAGATAATTGATAAAATGTGTCCCATAGAGTTAACATATAGACTGTTTTTGTTTCGCTCGCGCTAACCCCGCTTGCGTGGACCAACTATTTTAGTTTTATTTAATAAATGGTTCCTATTTTAAAATATAAGTATTTATATTTAATGTACAGTATTCATTCTTTCAGTTATAAAAGGTTACATTCTATTAATATGGTAATATTTGTTTCTATTTGTTTCTGTCAATTTCATTACGAATAAATAAATATTAATACACCAATAATCTGTTTAATTTTTTTATAATTTGCTACACTTCAACGCCACATAACAAACGCCACATAAAAATTCAAGACAAACTTTTTATTCTTAATAAAATCGTGTATGAAGTTAATTACTTCTCTTCTTTTTTTAACCCTTTTATACTTAAAATGATATTCTTAATAATTCTAACTATTAGGAGGATACGTTCATATTCTTATAACTAATAAGATTTTTTACAATAACCAAACTTGCGTAAAACAATAGATATTCAACATTCAGTATAAAAATATTTGCTACAATATATTAACGTACATGGTTACGCGGTCATTTCAATTATTAATTGTAAGCAGCTATTTTAGAAATTAAAAAAAATATATACAGAATTACATCATCAATATTTTTAGGAAGGGACTAACAAGGCGCTAAATCCAATGACAGTGTGCAGACGTTTTTAATACTAGGAGCGCGAACCAGATTTTTTTTTGACTCGCTGCAGTCTCAAAATCTCCGTACGTGTTAGCACATTGAGCGAAGCGAGGTACAACACCGAAGTTCTATTTACAAAACGTCGATGCATTCTGTTCTCAACTATTTTTCAAAATAAAAAAAAAAAGATAAAAGTAAATCTAAAAAAAGAAAAAATCCTAAAGCTGTTAAAAAAATTCGGCACGCGCATGTCATTGAAAAGCTAAATTTTCGAGCGCAAAATTTTTCCCATTACAGATTTCAGGTTTTCCGTGATTATTCCTCAACGACATCGAAAATTTGATTTTTTTTTTAAAACCACCACCAGACTGCAGGGCTATTTCGTATCTTTTTTGATAAGTTAAACGATGTCATCGTTTTAAAAATGCGTATCGAACGTCAAATTTCGTGTTCCGTAACTGCAGTGGCACAATCGGATGACGTCACACTCAACGAGTGGCTATGATGTGCACCGTAAATAATTTTGACAGATAATCTCCTATCGATATTTCTAAATTGGTATTCTGTACCGCTAGTGGACATCCAATGAATACGCACCTAATTCGTCAAGACATTTTTGATGTACACTACTAAAGAGCAGTGTTTTGTAAATTACCTTTGATGTCCACTATAACCCGGCAGTAATAAAAAGTATTCGAACAAAACATTAAGCTTTAGTAAGGTGTGTTTACTAATTTTAGAAGGTTAATTTAGTTCTCGAAAAAAAATAAACAAAACATGCAGCAGTATAGTGATACTGAGAAATATAAAATTTATCGAAGATTATTTATTAAGTTTGTTACCTTAATTAACTTTTATAAATTTTAACATATTCATTTTTATTTGCCTGCACTAAAGAAGGCATGAAAAAATAACAACTTATGAGGCGTCGTCACCTTCACAATACTAGTAAACATTACAGCTGTGGAACCGAGACTTTATTCCCAATCTTTGAGTGACAAGACTGGATATCAGTATATTATCGAAATACTTTATCTCTAGTTATAACTTTCTAGAAGTAAAAAACCGCAGAACGATGTGAATTAAAAGTAAGTACTGTATGCTATCTCTATAGAAACACTATCTTAAAATAATACATATTATAGCCATTATCAAAATACATTTAATACGATAATATAATGATGATTTTTCTATATATTGCAGATTGTACTTTTTTTATTTAAAATAAACAATCGGATTATATCAACAAACTGAGATTGTGGGAAGAGATGACTAGGGCACACTTGAAGACACACTTTGTTGCTTTTGTGCTTACAGAGCCCTTACTCGACTGTGATTTAATTAAATATGTAGTAGGTATGAGTTCTATAACATAACTTATACTTAGAAAACTCTAATTTTAATGTGATTCTCAGTAAAACCAGCGAAGTTGCAAAATTTGGAGGCTATACTTAATGGAGATATTTATACTCCAATACAAATTTAAGATCACACATGTAGAAATTTCTAATAGCTATAATATTTTGGGTATATGTTACAACAATGTTATATTATTCATATACATAGTATAAATGATCATTTTAATTAACGAGGTTTTTGGCTAAAAAATGTTTTTAAAGTTTAGTAGGAATTAATTTATTTACAATTATCTACATTTTAGAGAAGTTTTTGTAACTAAACTATTTAAAATAATCTGTATTAAAACTAAATAGTAGATGCATGTATTGTTAATATCTTAATCATATACGTTAATTAGTTAAATGCTAAAATAAAATATTTTTTTTTTTCACTTATTTTACAATTAATAAATTTTAATGTTATATCTTGTGTAAGGTTTTATAAGATATAAAACCTTACATGTTCATGATATCAATTCAACACTGTAACATAATGAAGTGACCGAAATTTTTAATCATATTTTGTGTAGTTTTATACTATATTTCTGTAATATTTGTTTATCTGACTTTCAATTACTGTTTTTTAATGTTTTTTAATCATATATTTTAGTATTGGGCCATATTATTAGGTCTATGAATTAAAAATATTCCGTTTACAATTTAATCTATTCTATTTTTTCAGTTAGCAAATGAAAGTTCTAAATAAAGAAACTACTATAACATTATAGTCATCAGTTAATATATTGCACCCGTGGTACATTTTGTCCTTGGCTGGCAAAATAAGGACAATAGTTTCCCCCTGTTAAAAAGTATCATGTCAATGAACATATAGTTAATTATTTAAAACCATTGCAAATCAAATACACATAGTAATTAAACCTGACAGCAATAATTATCATTTTTCTTTACCTTTCCTACTTTATTTTCCTAGTCCTTTTAAATAAATAAGTTAATAGAAAAATATTCCAATAGTAAAATAAACAACATTCTCAAACTAATTTCATATAATTTTATTTTAAATTTTGTTTTATTATTTTATTAACAATCTAAATAAAATTAATTATTAGTGACATCTTTATAAACATTTTATTTAAATCTTGTTTTTTCTCTTCTCAATATATTAATTTAAAATATAATTCTAAAATCCAATACAAATAATTTCAGCATATTTATTTTAATTAATTATAACACATAAGCTACAGCCTCTTTCATTTCAAAGAATATTCTGTTGAGTTTTAATAATAACACATCCGTCTAACAATATAATATTAGTATATAAGAGAAGGATAAGTAACAAGCTAGCAAGAAAATCTTTAACACTTATGTGACCAGTAAGTAGTAGACCAGTAAGTTTTCGTGTCTATATAAAAGATAAAAATAAGAATAACACTTCAAATATGTCAATCTGCTCTATTGGCCCCTTTTTTCAAATTATTGCATACTGGGTCACAAAATTTTTCTTAGCTGGGTAATGATTTACAAGCTTATGTGCAGCCAGACTCCCTTGTGGCCTTTGGAAACATCAGAAAGCTAGGTAAAAATTTGTTTCGCACCTAGAAAGAGTTATAATTTAATAAAATTTAATTTAGTGCTAAACTATAATTATTTAAGAATCATAATATTTTTTATAACTATGAATGAAACTTTGTTTTTCAAATGTCTATATTATTCGTTAATAAAAGATTTTTTTTTTATTTCGAACTACTGCTATTTTAATTAATTTTTCAAACAAAGAATAAAATGTGTAACTATTTTGGAATTTTTGATTACCTAAATACTTGTTAGACATTTATTTGTCTTACTTATAATTCGATAAATAATAACAATTTACTTTTTTGTTGTTTTTACTGTAAAACTTCAATCAAATAACATTTACAATTTCCATATATTGCAAATATGAATGTTGCCAAATTAAATTAATTCAAGTTAGTTTAAAGCTTTCGATGAATTTCAATGAATTCTATATTTAAAAAAAGTTTTTTAGTTGAATATTTAAATTCTAATAATTTAAATTCGAGGTGCTCGTGAATTTACCACATTCTTTGTGTATGGATGTAATTTCTTAATATTCCTTCAAATTATGTTACTAACAGTTTTCTGTACCCATAAGACAAACGATTATATAAATAAAAAGATATTAGTAAAAACTAAAAATATGCACAAATCTAATAGATAGTACATATATAATATATAAAACACTGACTAAATTGTAAAATAATGACATATACACAAATGTATCTGTTTTAGAATAAATTAAAATAGATACTATGATAAAAAAAAAAAAATCTTATTAACAATGGATAATGTATTTAACATCAAATATATAAAGACTTTATCATTTTCTATTCGAAACTCTGAGAGATATATTTATTATCGGTTTTGCGTAATTTAAATTTTATTACTATTCTTATTTAAATAGGTTTCTATATGGTAGGGGCATATTCAAGAAAACAAACAAACAGAGCTTTATATAGTATAATGAGTTTAGATTTAATTAGCAATTTCTCTCTTTTAAATTATATTATATTATTCATAATAACAAAATTATATCAAACCATTTTAGCTTAAACTTTAAAATTCCTAAATAAAATTTCTTTATTGTTTTCTTATCCTCAAACTATTTTTTCTCGTTATGACTCCTGTAATAATTTAATATTTTTAGCTACATATATTCTAATGCGGCAACACTACACCCTAAATATAATGAATATGGCAATAATCGAGTCTTCGGGCCACAGAAAAACCTTCGAAATTAAAATGTCATGTTAAACCTTGACAGAGAGTACTGTTTCAAAGACATTTTTACTTGGTAGCATAAAGTCGATAAAAACTAATAATAGGAAGGGGTGCGTCGATGAAAACCGTAAATGGATGAACACTTAATGTCATACGGAATACCAATTCGATGGTCACTTCAATGGCCATCCTAGTTTGGTTCGCATCAGAAACTCGATGTACACCTTGTATGTCAAAGATACGGAATAGCCCTCCTGATGTCTATTAGTGTGCAAAAATCGGAAATTTACGGATTACTCGTTTTTGATTGATACTTGCACAAAGAATGCAGACAAGTCTTCTGGAGAGCTTTGCTCAATTAATAAAAACACGTTGCACCTTTCACCTTGCAACAAGTATTATCAAATTATGAACCCAATAAGCCGTTGATAGTACAATGTGATACTAGCGTCAACGGATTCGGTGGAGTGCTGCTACAACCGAGCGAGAATAGGGTGGAGTGTCCTCTCGTGAATGTTTCCCGTACAAGCGAAGAAAATACTACTTTAAAAATTCGTGGGGAAGCTTTAGCGATTATATTTTTTATGTATCCATATTCAGGCCAAACAAGGTTATACCCATTGGTCATCATTATAACGGCTAGTCGTATGCAGAGATTGGCTATTATATTATCAGCGAAAAGAAGAGCTGAGTATAGTATTTTGTAGCAAACGGTCATAGTTATATACGAGTATGTAACATTGTAAGTGTTTTCTTACCGATTTCTAATTTTTTCGGTGATAATGAATTCCCGTAAAAAGTAATTATAAGACTATTAATATCAGAATAATCCGATTAGGTTGAAATTTTTAATTCACATCTAGTACCATTGCACATATTATATACGAGTATAATCAATATTATTTTAAAATTTTTTGGCTAATTAGTATGTACTTCCCTGTTTTTATCAATTTTTATTGATTTTTTTTCCCAATGTTGCCTAGAAGAGATGGCTTCTTAGCGATTAGGTCGCTGTACGTCATTTTAAAATGTACTCTTTTGCTGTTCTTGGTGTACAATAAAAAAACATTATTATTATGTTGTCTTGCTCAGATTGAATGCACCTAGTAATAATTTTGTACTCTAGGAAAGGGCGTATTGCCAAAGTACCTACTGTATAAGACGAAAAAAAAAACTTGTGTGATAGTAAAACTGAAAGAAATAAATTTGTTACTCATAGGTTATTTTTATGTAATCTTAGATTTAACTTTTAAATAAAAACGGAGTAATACTCAGCACAGCTTAGAAAAGAACTGCTATATATTGCTTTTAAGTTCCAATCTTTCTAATCAATGATTAATTGGTTTATTTTCAGTTATCTCTTATCTAAGTTATTAGAAAATGGTCCAATTAAAACACAGGATCTTACAGTACCTTTAACAAGTGTTTTGTCAAATTATAAGAACTTACAATTGGTAATGAAAGAACTCCAAGCTAATGTGTCTCTTTGGAGTTCTATGTAAGTTTGAGTTACATAAATGAGTTTTTTCGAAAGTATTTTTATTTTAATGTAATGTTAATTTTTAGCTATTCTTCTTTGGGATCAGTGTTATCTACAATTGCGTCGTCTCTTTACACTCAGGAAGACTAGAATGTAAGTTATTACGAAAAAATATAATTAGAATACATTTAACGTTCGTTTATGTGCAAGAATACAATTGAAACAAGAAGATTACTTTTTAAATTAGTAAATAAAAAGCATTTTAGCATCTATTTAAATTAAGCGTATAGGAATTCTTAAACTAACTGTTTCAATACCGGAGATGATATCGACTACCCACATAACTATTTTAAGAAAGCCGAAGGTGTTACTGCTTGGGGGAACAATGCTTTCCCACTAATGCAGTGTCCATTGCATTAGTAGTCGTTGACGCCTTTTGTTTACGATTTGAACGGCTATTAGTTATTAACAAATTTGTTGGTCATTTTTGGGCCTTGATCGACGTAGTTTAAATTTTTTGTAATATTTCTGTTTCTCTTAAATTTGTTGCAGGATTTTTTTCTTGTCATAGAAATTGTAATTCATTAATCCTGAAATTCTAAAAAAAATCAAATTGTTATGTATAAAGTGATTTATTATTTATAAATTGAGTATCTACTTTAACGTATAAAAGTGTCATATTTTACAATTACTGACAGATGAATTCTTGAATATATAAATTTCGAAAATAAATATTTATAATATTCATTCTTACATTTTATGTTCATCACAAATTTACAAATATGGTAAAAATAATAAATAATATTTTAAAATATAATGTTTACAACTGTTAATAATATTAACCAACATTTCTTTTTGCATCTATGGATAGCGCTATTAAAACCAATACTTTAAACCAACTTTCATTTTTTTCAACTCCTAATACTTCCGGCTTTGTTAAAGCTATACTGCATGTATAGTGAAGAAAACTATTTTATTTGTGAACTTGATGCAGTGGGACCTGAAACCAAAAGTCGTAAAATGATTTCTGCTGACTACTTGTATAGTTATTTGCGTGGGCGCCGACAACATGTACGGTTAAACTTGTATGACCTGTACTCCGCACACTGGCGTGTTGTCTCCTATATAAATTTCAGTGCTTATAAACACTACTTGCTCTCAAATAATTTTTTTCGAACACCTGTATGCAAAAGATCTTCAGATCTACCGACAATTTACTCTTCATAATCTTACTAACACTATTTTGCAAGCGAATCAAGATCTGGGACGCATCATTGAATGGAGTAAATGTGTGGACCTTAAAATAGAACGGGATCAGCTAAATAACCTTCAAAACATTTGCATAAGATTTATTTATTTAAGATGTAAGGTCTCAAATTGCTTTTTTTTCGTTTTCGAAGGAATATTCATATGCTTAACCTTCTGTACTATCTACTATTCCATCCTTCAGCTCCTCCTTAGCTAAAAGAACGATTTGAGTTTTTGAGTAGATTTCATGACGTTCTCTCCGTTCTTACTTTACATATTGACTATGGAATGACCCTCCGTTGAATATTAAGCGGGCAGAGTCATACTATTCCTTTTAATGAAGACTTAAAGCTCACTTTTTAACCCTATAGTTTATTTATAGTAAATTAGTCATTTCTATAATTTAAATTACCTTTATCTTTGTTCATATGTTTACACACCCACAAAAAATATACTTATATACTCCTGTATACTTTCTTTTCAAGCTATCTGGTTAAGGCTGATAAATTTGTAATTTTTTTTATTAAATTTTTATGTTTCCGACAGTCGTAAATTTTGAAATTGTATTTTCAAATTTCAAGCTGATGAAAAGAACATTGTAGTAAAAAATGTAAACCAAATAGACAAAAAATTATTAATAGTGAAATGAAAGATTATTTTTTTATTTAAAATTAACGTCTATTAATTACCTTTGCAAATCCAGATTTTTATAAATATCAAAAAATATTTTATTCATAGTTTTGAATTTTGTTAACTCAACACAACTCTAAAATAAATAAAATTTTTATTTTTCCATTGCGAAATAAAAACGGGTACCTGTCTGTCCTTATAAAGCAACGTTTTGTACGAGCCTTTGGAACTTTCGCCGTTTATCGGTGTCTTCGATAGGTACATCTCGTTGTTCGGTAATGAAAGGGAAACGCAGGAATTACGTTTTGAAACTTCATTCTACACTCTCCGAAATATATCCTATAAAACACTGGCACAGGTAGGCCACCTTGCAAGAAAGTTCCAGACGTTCTGGAGTTCTGTCTTCTTAAAAGTAGTTTCTCAATCCTCAATCCTCTAATCTCGTCTCTCAGTCAATTTCACTGCATCTAGCTGGTATTCAGAGGAACGATCCCAAAGATGCAAGCTGTTCTCTATGCACAACCAAACTTAAGTTATTAATTAATTAATTAACTAATTAATTAATTGATTGATTCATCCATCATTTATTCATTCATTCAGTCATTCATGTATTTATTTTCCACATTAAATCAATACCAATGATTAATTATTTACGTCAGATGGAAGTGACAGAAAGACCTATTTTGATACCATACGTACGTTTGGTACGATGGTTCCAAATCCGCCCTGGTCTGAAAAGAACCACACAACAAACTCAGCCAGGAAATATTTTATTGCGATCACTGTTTCACAAACGCTTAAATATCATATATAAGACCAGCAACAGTCCGGGTTTGAAATGTCGCGACATAAATAAAATCAAATATCTTTGAGAGAATACAAAGTTTTTTAGCAGCCTATTAAGCTTTAAACTCAATGAAAGTCATATTAACATCCAGAAAGTGTGTGCTTTGCGATTCTCATGGGTACATTTCGAAAAGTTTAGGCCAGATCCAATAGCCTCATTTTAGAAAAGAACTGATACGTCTGGCTCTCCATCCGGAGTTGCCTGGAGGCAAAGGTTCAAGTTCTCGACCCTAACCTCTGTAAATGACTGAGTTTTATTCGCACTGGGACACTTGTAAAAACTGGCACACTTAAAATGACAGCATAGTTGTAAAGAGATAGTTATGGAGAGCCACAACTGTGACAGATACCGGGTTTAAGCAGATTAGCAGATTAGCGTTTATGTTCAGCAAAAAAAATGTTGCGGAGAGCATTGACCTTTAAGGGATACTGGCATTAATAGCTATTCGATCGGACGAATAGCTATTGAATATTGAATCACCACTTGTATTGGCGCATAAGAAACCGCCAGTATTTTTCTGAACTTCTCATTAGCCTCACTACAGATGTGTGTTGTGTAGAATAAAATATCTCCATGCCACCGAACTGCCAGGAAACAAAATTAAATTTAAAATAAATTATAAGTATCAAAGTTAACGGTAACTATTTATATAATTTTATTCTAACCATAATATTAATTATTTAACTTTTTAAATAATTTTTATTTTAAATAGCAATAAACCTATCATATCAGATACAATGATAAATGATAAAACTGAAGATGATTTCTATCTTTGTAGCTTAGTATCAAATACTCTTGCACCATTTATTGTCGGAGTCAACAGGTATGTTAATGTACTCATTTATTTATTATATAATTCTCTATTTTTATTAAGAATCTTTAAACATTTTAAAAGAAATGTTCAGAAATATACAGATTTTTAAAGATTGTGTGGGCATTTAGTTCCTTAATTTTTGTAAGTAAATATTAAAAGACAATTAATATTTTTATTTATTTATATAATATTTTTATTTATTTATATAATATTTTTATTTATTTATATATGACACAAATACAACAGAAACATAGATATTAAATATTTCATTCATAGGCGGCCTTTTCACAATGCTTAATAATTGCAAAACATTTTATTAGACGAGTAGTAGCGGTTGCCTGCAATAAGCAAGTAAAAGAAATAATAATACAGTATTATTAATAGAAAAATAACCTATCTAATATTAAAATATACATATTAATAAATATAATACACATACATTCTAACTTTTAAATTTAATTTTTTTTTTATCTGATGTAACAAATGTTATTCGATACATAATTTTAAAGATTACCTGTTTTTTAAATGTATATAATAACTGAGTGTATAGCGTGTCTAGATGAGAAGCTTGAATAACAGCAGACAGTATGCAGTTTTCAGTAATAAATGAAGAGAATTGTTTTTGAAAATATGCTCTAACACCTTGATTAGGAATTGGAAGTTGAACGATGTGAGATGTATGCGCTAATATAAATCTTGGGTAAGAGAATTACAACTGCAAGTTGCTAAATGTTTTGAAAAATGTTGGAGAAGATGAAAGAACGAAAAGAATAGGATTAATTGCGATTGATACCAATGGTATTAAATTATGTGGAAGGAATATGATTTTTCAGATCATCAAGATGAACTGTGCTAAATTTGAACTAAATGCTTAATATCTTACAAGAGAGGAAATGTATAGTTTAGCGCCTGATATTATTATGATAAAGCTAGACTGTCGGAAAAATTTTTTGCTTAAAGTAATGTACTTAGTAATTAAATTTAATTGTTTTAGAGATGTTACAAAAACTACTACTCGCTGTGGCTTTCATCACGGTGGAAGCAGTTCATGGTGATATAAACTATAGGTTAAACTCTACTATATCACCATCAGCCTATAGCATCATCATTACACCATATTTTGATACAGCGGATAATCGAGCATTTACTTTCGATGGAGAAGTAACTATTACTTTCACAACGAATTCAAATATCAATAAAATTAAGCTACATTCCGAGGACTTAATTTATACTGCCTCTAATATTACTCTTAAGAATGGAGCAAATATTATAAGTTTAAATGAGGAGAATCCTCTAGAATTTGAGGAAGCGTATTCATTTGTTCATATTAATCTAGCAAACGAAATATCAACTGGGGTTGTGTATACTCTAAATATTCTCTATCAAGGACCAATAAGAAGTGATCTGAATGGTTTTTATAGAAATTATTTTATTCAAAATGGTGTTAAGAGGTTAGTACTAGTTATATGTTTTCTTATGCAGTTTAGTATTTTCTTGTATTATTAAGTTTTTAGGCTAGGTTAAAGTGCAATAAATATATTTAACAACATTGAATTAAGGCATAAAAAATAGTAAAAATTTTAGATTATTGACATAAAATTACTTAGTCTCGTAACTTAAATATTTATGTCATATTGTACATTTAAATTGTAACTTACAACAAAAATCATATTTAATTTATATTTTTTTATTTTATTTGATGTGATAATGTAGGACTATCTTTTATAATTTTATTATCTCGTATCAAGAAGCTGTCTGTGTGATTTCTATCAATCTACCTGATGTCTGTCTTACAATAGATAAGGTTTATAAGACAACCTAGTCTTATCCGTACGAACTTTTTATCAATATCATGACATTTATAATATATAAGTATCAAAAAGAATAACACTAGTAGAGTAATTTAAATATTTGTATTTCTTAGATGGCTCGGTGCAACACAAATGCAGCCAACCCATGCAAGAAAGGTATTTCCTAGTTTCGATGAACCCGAGTTTAAAGCGATTTTCGCACTAACAATTGATAGACCAGCAGATTATCAGCCTTCTTTGACAAATACAAAACTTGTGTCTGCTGTCCTAATGTAAGAATAAAAATAATCATGTACTTTATCTTAGATAACATTCACACTAATGTACATCTCACACAATGATACACAACAAGTAAACTTTATTTCATGTAATTCTTTTAGGCCTAATGGATACGTTAGAGAAATATTTTATCCCACACCAAAAATGTCCACATATCTCGTCGCTTTCCTTGTGTCAGAGTTTGAGGCTGGTAAATCGATAACAGTCGGAAGAAATGAATTTGGCATCTACAGCAGGCCAGATGCTAAAAATCAAACTGAATATGCGTTTGATTTTGGACTAAGAGTTGTTAATGCACTGGGTGATTATTTTGGTATTGATTATTATTCAACGGACAGCAATTTAAGACTCGACCATGTCGCATTAACTGATTTTAGAGCTGGAGCAATGGAAAATTGGGGACTGATTAAATATAGGTACAAATAAAAATAATGAATGAGTTACGCCTGAGATTACAAAATATGAGTGCAATCGCTAGAATTAAAATGAAAACAAACCGTAATTTTAGGGAATCTCTCTTATTGTACGTTCCTGAAGAATCAACGCCATATTTTAAAATAAGTGTGGCACAAACTGTAGCTCATGAGACTGCACACATGTGGTTCGGCAACCTGGTTACTTGCCACTGGTGGAGCAACGCCTGGTTAAACGAAGGTTTTGCAAATTACTTCGAAGATTTTATAACCTTCTTGGTAAAAATAGATTACTTTTTATAGCTACTAATACTTTATGGTATAAGGGTGACTATACCTTAGAAAACCGGTTACTTAGTGGTGAAGTATAAGTTATAGATTCGTTGTCATTCTTAAAAATAGCTAACGATGTAAGGTACTTGGTGATTTCTTGCATCTTGAGTCATTTTTAAGGAATGGTCCCCGTAAAATAGAAAACTAGATTAAGCATCCGGATGTGGCACTTATAAAAATAAAACGTGACTTTAATAACAAATTTATGCCGATCTTCAGTAGGGTCATATTACCCTGACCCTAATAGCTTCTAGCAACTATAGTTTCATAGCTTTAAAATAAATTTATCATGAAAAAAATAATAATATGTTTATGTTGCTTAGATTGAACCAGAAATTGGATCGGAGGATATGCTTGTTCTTACCTCTGTACATTCTGCATACAATGCTGACGATAACCCAGATTCTCCGGCAATTACAAATAACAATGTAAACTCACCTGCAGAAATAAGTGGCCATTTTAGCCTTATTACATATCGAAAAGCTGGATCTGTTATAAGAATGATGCATCATTTAATAGGCGAAGACGCTTTTAGAAACGGTTTAAATATATATTTATCTGCAAAGTGAGTGATAGCATGTGAACTTTAAAACTTTATTAATTAATCCACTCTAAAAAGAAATGAACAAATGTTTTGTAATTATTTCAGCAAATTTAAATCAGGTTATCCGCCATTGTTATATTCGGCCATAGAGGAAGGGGTCAAAAACTTTAATTCTATGTCTAATTATGAAGGATTTGATTTCACTAGCGTTATGAGTTCCTGGATATCACAACCCGGACATCCTATATTAAATGTCAATGTTAACTATGCAGATTCATCAGTGGAATTAAGCCAGGTTTAACACAGAATATAAAATATACGTACATCAAAAAGGTTAGAATGATGTCAAACGTAAATATTTTTTTTACAGAAACGTTTCTACATAAACTCGTCTATAAGTTCGGATGAAATGTATGTGATACCAATTACTTATACTCTTGAAGCTGACTTCGACTTTGACAACACTAAACCAGCGTTTATTATGGATAGAAAGACATACGTATTGCCAATGAGAGAAATTAGGGAAAACGAAACTTGGCCTATATTTAATATTCAAGAAACAGGTAAAACCATATCATTATTAAATATGTGATTTGTTCGTGTATATACGTTTAATGAGCATTAACAGTGGATTTATTAACATTAGATCAGATTGATATATCATAAACGAATGAAATACAGTCCTTGTTATAAACGTGTATTTTTTTTAATGTGATAATGTAGAAATATGATACTTTTATTTAGCATAAAAAAAAATAATAATTTCATTAATCACTGCTGAATGCTTATAACCTACTTAAAAAATATCTTGGTATAAAAGTATAACACCATTGTAATAAATTTTAGGTTTATACAGAGTTAATTATGATAGTATCACTTGGGGTCTAATATCTAAACATCTAAAGAGTAATCGTGCTGGAGAGATTCATTATCTGAATAGAGCTAAGGTACAAAATATCATTTATAATTCCATTAATATTTTTATTTCTCAGTTATATATATTCAGAAATAGTAAAAAGTTAATATTATATATATGTATTTCTTATTGTTTTGTAGATTGTTAACGACTTATTTGCATTTTTTTTTGCGGATGAAGTAAAATTCGAGCTTTTGCATGATGTGTTGCAATTTCTAAAAAATGAAGATGAGTATGCTGTTTGGAAAACAGCTATTCGAGGCCTAAACAAGCTTAGAAATTATTATATTGGTTCTGATACTTTGGATCTGATAGAGGTTTGTACGTTTAAAATATTTTAAGCGAAAAGAATAAAGTTTTATATAATCAAATATTTAAAAGAAGCTATTTTTTTAGAAATTTTCTTTAGATTTAATTGAAGAAGTGATTAGCAGAATTGGTTACGAAGTTAAAGAAACTGATGACTTTAAAACTCTAAGAAACAGAATGCAATTATTAGAATTCGCTTGCAAATTAGGCCATCAAAGATGTATTGAGAGTTCTCTTAAATGGTTCAAAGACTTCAAAAATAATGGTGTATGGTAAGATATCAGAAACATTATATTATATAATATTTATATTAAATTTTGTTTTATAAATATATATGAAATAAATCTAGTTTATTAAATCTTAAAATTGTAATTAAATCTTAATACTTCAAGGATTGATCCTAGTTTGAGAACTGTTGTATACTGCACTGGTTTAAGTTATGGTAATGGTGAAGATTTTGACTTCTTGTGGGATCGGCTTGTCTCAACAAACTTCGATAGCGAGGCAAAGATTATTACTGATATATTAGGTTGCACTCCAGATGAAATCAAACTCAATAGGTAAATTATGACTATAGTCTTCTAAACCTTTTTAATATGTATATTACGAATAATAATCTTAGACTATAATATCAACAACTTTTTATAAAACGGAGTAATACTTAACAATTAAGAAAAGAATTGCTTCCTAATGTTCCAAAATGGTTCTATATCTCTCTAATTGCAAATTAAATGGATTGTTTCAGTTATCTTGTGTCTATGTTATTAGAAAATAGTCCAATCAAGACACAGGATCTTACAGTACCTTTAACAAGTGTCCTGTCAAATTACAATAACTTACAACTGGTAATGAAAGAACTTCAAGCTAATATATCTCTTTGGAAGTCCATGTAAGTTTCTGTTTTTTTGTTTTTTTTTTTCATTTTATGTATTCTTATTGTATTTTAATTGTTATGTTTAGATATTCTTCTTTGGGATCAGTTTTGTCTACTATTGCGTCGTCTCTTCACACCGAAGAAGACTTTAAGAATGTAAGTTTGTACAAAAATATTATTACCTTTTGTCTACATTTAATATCCGTTTATTCAACCAAATAAATTATTTAAATTAAAATGAAATAGTTCATTCAAACTTGTACTGAATAATTTGAAATGTGGATTAAATATGTATTTAAAAAAGCTATAAGATAATTTTCTATAATTAAATAACATAAGAAAAACTAAGAAACAAATAAATCGAAAATTAATACAATAAATAAAATAGAATAGTAATGTTTTATTTCTGCATAACACATTATAAACTGTTGAATAACATAAGTTTGATTTCTGACATCTTAAAACACTAAAGGATGGCAACAAAACTTTATTATTGATCTTATTCAATAATAAAGACAATAATATGTTTACTTGATTTAAAGTTTAACTTTTATACTTTAACATCGCTCTAGATTAAAAGTTAACAAAAAGTAAGTTGTCTCTGTCAGCTGTTCGCATGACTTAATTTTATAATTGTAGATGTAGATTCAAACTTGCGTACTAACTAGGATTTTTTTTGCTATTATTACTAACTATTTTAAATATATCATATCTTACTTCATTATTTGAGTTATTTCGTTCTTGTAAGGTGTTTATTATTTCACAGTTTGAAAGCTGGTTATCATCATGTTCTGAATGTGATGAAGATGCTGTCAGAAGTGGAAGGAGTTCTGTAGCAAGAGCCAGAGCTGTGACTGCTTGGGCTGATAGCCACAGAAGTGACATTTTAGACAGCTTATGGAGCAATGCCATCCCACTATAGTAGAATCCATTGAATTTCTAGTCGTTGGCGCCCTTTTGATAATAATTTGAACAACAGTTATAACATTATAAATATATTTATACATTAATTATTATATATACCTTAAAGTACTACTTTCGTAGATTTTCACGAGTAAACATTTGAAATAAAACTATTTTTAAAGAAATTAACTCGCTTATAATTTTCATTACATTTTAATTTTAACCCGACGTTTCGAATGCTTTGCCGCAATCTAATTTCCGAGTGGAAGAGATGTAAACGTATTTCGACTCCTCTATGTGTCCATTAAAAATAGTTTTACTTTAAAGTACTTTCTAACAGTCAATCGAAAAAAATTCAAAATAATATGCAATAAAATATGCTAACACAAAGATATATATGTATTATTAATATACCTATACATTTATACAAATAATTTTACATATATAAATAAGAGTTTATAGCAAAAAGGTAATAATAAATGTGAGTAAATGATATATTAAAAATGCTTAAAGAATACAAACATTATTACGAATGAAATGAATGAAAAATAAATATAAATTCGCATCTTCCATCTTCTCTTACAAGTTTCAAAAAAATATAGCTATAATATTGTATAACTCAACATGTTTAACACAATTTACTATTTCATAAGAAAAAATGGCTTAATTTTAAAAATTATACACAGGCAGCCCTTAAAAATTCAACATGTCTATAATTATAATGTCTGGACTTCTTTTGGGAAAATATACATTCGCAACGACGATCACTTTATATAAATATACAATTAACTGCGAGAGTGATATTGAAAAATTAAGGAAGTCTATTTGACTGACAATTATCACTTCACCTTATTCTACCCTCACAATGTATATTTTCATAAGGAACTGCTCTTTAGTTTTAATTATAGTATTAATTATTTTTTTAATGTATCTTAGATTTATTATTTCTAATGCTTTGTTATTTTTTATTTTTCATATTTTCTAGAAGTGATAGCTTATATAATTTCCAAGATACCAATATATATAAAAAAACGGTAAAATAATACTTATTATGAATATAACAGATTTTCAAAGTATACCCTTTATGTTATGTTAATTATTATGTACTTGTATCAAAATATTATATATTTATGGAATAATTATTTATTATGTTGTATGACAGTCATGTTAATAATATCACACTCATATATTACATTCAATTATTATATTTCTATACTCAAGTTTCATCGGGTTTACCTTTTTACTCATTTTCGAAACTTTTATAATTTCTCCCTTAAAAAATGGCGTCGAATACACAAATCTCAATAGAAATTGACCAATTTCATGTTGCTAATGCTTTAGAATGTGATATACAATGCGCTTCCTCTATTATAAATTGTAATACCAAGAACACCCTTAAAATACCATCCCAAAACATAAGAAGCATTTATAAAAACATTGACACTTTAATTGTAAACATTAATGCTTTATCTTACTCCCCAGACGTTATAGTTCTTACTGAATGTTGGTTAACCAAGGAGAAAAGTCCTCCTAATTTATACGGGTATAATACACATTACTCAGAAAAGTTTTTAAATCAAAACGACGGAATAGTTATTTACACAAATAATAATCTGTCTGTAACAGTAGAGGAACCGGAACCTTGCGACGCTAATTTCCTAGTATTAAAAATAGGCTCAGAAATCGCTGTGGTATCTATATATAGGTCACTTTCCACTTATAATATTGACAATTTTTTAAATTCTTTGGAAAACATTATAACTAACCTTAGTGCCCTTTGTGAGTTAAGGTTAATTGGTGATGTTAATATAGATATTGAGCCACAAAATATCGACAGAATAGGCTCCTCTTATCATGACTTCTTGGCTGAGTATGAACTTATTCCTGCCTACACTTACCCAACTAGAGACCGTAGTTGTCTAGACCATATCATGCTAAAATCGTTAGGGAGGGCATCCGTGTATATTGTTAATTCAGATATTACAGACCATAAAACCGTAATACTTAACCTTTGCTCAACTTCAAAGAAAATCCGAAATGTTACTTCTTCTGTACAACTAAATTATAATGCTGCACTTAAACAATTGGCAAACACCGACTTATTTTTTTCAAACTCAACCACTGACGCTAACCTGCTAGCAGCCAGTTTTGTTAAAAAAATAAGTGACATTGTTCAAATGAATACAAAGAGAATAACTGTCTCAAACCGAAATCGTGTCCTAAAGCCTTGGATTACACCTGGCTTAGTTCTATGCATAAGATCGATGCACAGAAATAAGCTTCAAATATACTGTGAAAGGAACACCCATAATGAAATGTTTTTGGATATCTACAAACGTTATCAAAACTTTTGCAACTGTCTTTTAAAGAAATTAAAAAAAAAAACATACGAATCGTCACTACTAGAAAACGTGGACACAAATAAGGAAAAATGGGCCGCTATTAAATCTATTGCAAATTTAAATAGTCAAAAAACTTCAGCATCTGAACTTCTAACCCCTAATGTTGACCCGATTGTTACTCTTAATGATATTAATAAATCATTATTGGTAGCCCTGGAATGATAGCAAGGATTGATTGGAACAACGTACCTCCTATAGTGTACAATAATGTTAAAATAAATTATTGCTCAAATGTCAAAAATCTTGGCATATTTCTAGATCAGACATTGTCTTGGACTACCCAAATTAAATAACTCAGCAAAAAAACATTTGGTGCTATGAGTTCACTACTACGATTGCGATATTTTCTTCCAATTCCTACCAAAATTATGTTAGCCCACTCCCTTCTTCTCTCTATTATAGATTATGCCGATGCAAGCTATCTTAATTTAACCGAGGACCATCTAAATAAGCTTGAGCGTCTTCAAAACAATGCCATACGGTTTATATTTGGCTTGCGCAAATATGACCATATTTCCCAATTTCGTCAAAAGCTCAAATGGCTTCCTATTCGCTGTCGCCGGAATTTACACGTTCTTTCTCTCCTGTACTGTGTATTATTTCACCCAAAAACACCATCTTACTTAAAGGAAAACTTCAACTTCTTAGGAGCACCAGCTGAAGTACGATCATCACAGTCCTTAATAATTAGAATGCCAGTACACAACACCAGATTTTATAAACACTCTTTTACAGTTTATTCCATCAAATTGTGGAATGACTTGCCACTTGGTATTCGAAAATCGAAATCTCTAGCAATATTTAAAAAGTCGGTTAAGGAATATTATCTATCTAAAGATATCTTGAACGATGTATTGTAACTTATATGCACATAAATAAATATGTATGTATATGTATATTATTAAATATGTATGTATATAAATATTGTTTAGTTTATACCTTAATATATATATTGATTATATTTCTATTTATGTATTATAATTGTGTATTCGTGTGTAGTTATTTGTAAGTAGGTTTGTTTATTTACGTACATTTGCGCCACCTACTGTTCTAAAAAAGTTTTAAATTTATATCCACCATAACACTGGTTGTCTGGAAGAAATCGCCTTTAGGCGATAAGACCGCCTTTTGTAGCTCCTACATTTACGGTTTTTATTATTTCCTTTTTTTTGTTATAAATTTTTACATGTTTTTATGTTTTTATATTTTGTTTTTTTTTTAATATTTTCAAAATGTATGGTGTGCAATAAAGAATATAAATAAAAAAAAATAAAATAAAAAATAAATATTTCTCATCGGTAGGCAAGAGAGCTAATAATTTAATCAATCATGCCGAGCCTCTAAAAATAAATATTTCTAGAGTCACTAACTCTATAGTCCTATTACCTCCAGATGTATCAGAAATATCAACTATAACTAGCAATTTAAAAAATGTTACTGCTGTGGGATGGGATTCCATTCCAATCAAATTTATAAAATATGCGAAACATATCATTGCAGCGCCACTAACTAAATTATTTCAGATTTGTCTTGAACAAGGAGTCTTCCCAAAGGTGTTTAAAAAAAGCCATTATTTCTCCGATATACAAGAGTGGATCTAGAACCTGTATATCGAACTACAGACCTATTTCTGTTCTTTCATCTTTGTCTAAGGTGTTTGAAAGGATACTAAATTCACGACTCACTAATTTCTTAGAAACTAATAGAATATTGTCTAGTAACCAATTTGGTTTCAGATTAGGTAAAGGTGCCACAGATGTGGTATCTAAGCTAACTGAACATTGTCTTTCATCTGGACAGGGGCAAGAAGTATCTAGGAATCTTTTTAGATTTTGCCAAGGTATAAGAGGAGATGCATTTAAAATCTTTAAGAACTACCTTCTGGATAGACCTCAACACATTAAAAATGGAAATGACTTAAGTTCTGATACTTCCATTACATCTGGAGTCCCCCAAGAAAGTATCCTGGGGCCCAGTCTCTTTCTGATATATATCAATGATCTTTGTAATGAAGTATTACAAAATGGAAAAATCTTTGCATATGCAGATGACACTGCTCTTATTTTTGTTGGCGATTCTTGGGAATACATAAAATTATGAAATGGTTAAACAACAATCTCTTAACACTTAATTTATCTAAAACCTATTTTGTGCCATTTTCTTTTTCTAACACATATAATAATATTAACCTTAGAGCCCATATCTGTGACTTATTTATACACCATAACCCATGTACATGTCCTAACGTGACCAGAGCTAGTTGCATTAAATATTTGGGAGTTGAAATAGACTCTAAACTTGGTTGGCTCCCACACATAAAATCAGTTTGTGCACGGGCTAGGAAATTGGTTCGGACTTTTAGAAAGTTAAGACACGCAGCAGACTTCAAAATTCTACGTGATACCTATTTAGCACTCGCCCAACCTCTCTTTAACTACTGCATTTCCGTCTGGGGTGGTGCATGTAAGTCATTTATGATAAGTTTTGAACGAGTACAAAGATCTCTCCTGAAAACAATGTAAAAAGTATGTAAAGTTTTAGTTCTTATCCTTATCCTACAAAGTCACTTTATGAAAAGTGTGATGTGCTTTCTATTAGACAGTTATATATATACATCATTACCCTTAAACAGCATACAACTACTCCATTCATTAAAAACGTTATACAATCAAAGCGACTAAATCATCGAATAATTGAACAAGTAAAATGTCGTACTGATTCTGCAAAGCATCATGCATATTTTCTATCAGCCTTTTTATATAATAAAATAAATATACACATTGGCGTACACAGGCTAAACCGGCACGATTGCCGTTTGTCGCTTCATGGCTGGCAAAAAGGGCTCGATTATCAGAAAATTGAAATTCTGTTAATAAATCAGAAGTAATCTCAATATACATATTCCACTATAATTTAACATTATCTATTATTTGTTATACAGTATATAGTCTTTTTTTTTTGTTTAATTGATTAATTGAGATTTTTTAGTTATTTTTATTAATTTGTTAAATAATTAATAAATTTAATGAAGTATTTATTTATAATTTATTTATTTATATAGTAAATATATAAATACTGTAAGTAAATATAATTTTACTTTTTTAATGTTATTAGTATAAGCTATTATATTATTTTAGTTAATTAATTGAACCTACATTAAAGTCTATTACATAAATTTTGTGCTGTAAATTAATGTACGGGGACTGTGTCGATACAAATGTTACTTATGACTTTATTGTATACTTGGGGTGTTTTTAAATTAATTTATTACCTACAATACAAGTTTTATCTTAAAGCAGGTAATCTAATAATGTTTGCTGAAAAACTATCTTGTACCCTACTGTTTAATACCTTTATGTTATTATTAACTTGTTATGGAAATTAAATTTAAATTAAAATTAAAATGTTCATCGGATTTGAATGACATCATTTTTATACGAAATACTCAAATTTCTTGCTTAAACCCTTGCTTGAAATAACAATATTTTTAAATTTAATAAAAGTGATGATAGACAATTCTAAATATTTTCGCATCAGAAAATTCACATTTAATCTTTATATTAAGTGTTATAAATGCAAATTTTCCATTTATCTTAACATCTAACCACCACCAAATTTTAAAATCCGTTGGTAAAAACAGATTAAGTGACAATATACTAAGTGATTTTCAGTAGGATAAATTATTAGATTTTAGTCTCTAATAATTTTAAAATTGATAATAAAAATGGCTTTAGCTCACATGACAAGACATATAAAAGAATTTTGGATATTGGTTTTCGACGCAATAACCGACTACTACAATTTTGAAACTATTTCTAACTTCGAAAGGATAACACAATTCAAAGGATTTACAATATTGGAACAGGGAAAAAAGTTGAGAGAATACCAAGAGGTGTAAGTAATGACCTAATCAGGTTGACATCAGTTGCAGACGGCTTTGGAAGTTTTCAAGATATAAATATATCTATTCTTACAGCACCACTTAGACGATAAGGTCCTCAAGGTCACCAAGATCAGATGATAGTAATATCATCACCTTCTTTCATCACTATGATCACCACTATCATCTCACTACGAAAAAGACCCCAGTCGTTATTGGAATAGGCGTATGTAAGTGGTAAGTAAAAAGGATATTCAATATTACAAAGTCATATACAGAGTTCCCGCATAATGCATGACAAGTTACAATTGGACTTTCCAAGGACTTATGACTTCAGCAGAGAAGATCTTTTCTATTTGGAACATGGTCCATGTAGCCGATGTGTTTCTGCATTATCATCGTAAAAAAATTAGCTGAACTCTATAATTACCTATTCTTATACAGTGAATCATGGATTTAAGACTTTTTCACATAAATTATTATTGTAGCTATATATGTTTATTTTTATGACGTTAAACTTTTAAATTTAATATGTTTTTTGTTTCATATTTTAATAATAAAGAATTTTTATATATACCTAAATTTTATTTATTCAAAGATATACTTGAAATATAACAGAATATCATATCAGCATATTGATAAGGTAAAACTCGAGATGATGTTATCTTTAAGATTACAAAGGGTATCAAATACACTCTGCATCATTTATTGTGGTAGTGAATACAACAGGTATGTTAGTATATTAATTTTTATTTTTATTCAATTTCTATATTTTTTTACTAACAACTTTTAAAAAAATTCGACTAGGTACTTATTATTTTAAATAAGTTAAGATAACTTGAAAGAGTTATAAAATTAAGAGATTTTGTAGTTAAATAAAAATTTTATGAAGTAATATTTGCTTAATTGTTTTGGGTTGCTATAAATTTTTATTAAATTGTTAAGTTTGATAAAATGCTCTAAACTTTTATAAAAAATTATTTATCAAAAATTTTTTTAATTTTTTTTTAATTATATGCCGTATCTTTTATTGATGTTTCTTATCAACAATATTAAATAGAAAATTGATATTTTAGATATGTTACGAAAATTACTACTCGCTGTTGCATTCATCACCGTGGAATTAGTTCATGGTGATACAAACTATAGGTTAAACTCTACTATATCACCATCAGCCTATAACATCATCATTACACCATATTTTGATACATCGGATAATCGAGCATTTACTTTCGATGGAGAAGTAACTATTACTTTCACAACGAATTCAAATATCAATAAAATTAAGCTACATTCCGAGGACTTAATCTATACTGCCTCTAATATTACTCTTAAGAATGGAGCAAATATTATAAGTTTAAATGAGGAGAATCCTCTAGAATTTGAGGAAGCGTATTCGTTTGTTCATATTAATCTAGCAAACGAAATATTGGCAGGGGTTGTGTATACACTCAATTTTATTTATCAAGGACCTATAAGGACAGACCTTAATGGTTTTTATAGAAATTATTTTATTCAAAATGGTGTTAAGAAGTAAGTAGACTTTCAAACTTATTTTTCTTTTTAATGTACTTAGTAGCTAAGTTTAAAATGTTATAAATATTAATAAATACTATCCTTTGATTAATTCATTAAAACGCTAAGTTTAAAAATTTGTCTTGCTAAAATCTTAGTTTGAAAATTAACATTTAATTTGTTATAGTACAAAAGTAATCTTTACTTATTCAATAACAAAATGACATGAAATTTTGAAAGATTGCATTATAAAACTTCTTTTTACAACGTTATATAACGTTGTAAAAAGAAGTTTTATAATTTTTTATCTTATATATTGTAAACTATTTGACAGACAGATAAGATGGATCAAAGATTCTAGTCTTATCCATATGATCTTTTTATTAATATTGACATATCATCTAGATGTTTTATTAATAGTTTCTACGACTAGTCGGAGAGATATCATAATTCTATATTTTCGTTCTAATGAAAAATCATTGCCAAAAAACATATTTTACATTGAAAACGTATTAAATTTTCGTTCCACTCAGACAAACTCTAAAAGTCTAATATAAGTTGTCTAATATTTTACACATATAAATTTGATTAGACAAACAATTTGGTTAGACAAACTCTAAAAGTCTAATATAAGTTGTCTAATATTTTACACATATAAATTTGATTAAATAATTTCTTTTACCCACATACAGATTGAACCTTCACCGTGAATATAATTTACGAGTACATGTAACCCCGTTCAAACGAAATTTCGTTTTTCGTTTTCGTTAAAGAACGGGAACAATTGTTCCCGTTCTTAAATTCAATACAATTATCACAAATAAGAAGAAAAATGAAAATTGAAAATTTTTCAAATGTTTTCATTTTTATAGATGGCTCGGTGCAACCCAAATGGAACCCACGCACGCAAGAAAGGTATTTCCAAGTTTCGATGAACCTGAGTATAAAGCGATTTTTTCACTAACCATTGATAGACCAGCAAATTATCAGCCTTCTCTAGCAAACACTAAAATCTTATCAGCAGTCCCAATGTAAGAATAATAAAAAAAAGTCAATTAATTTTTTTACAAATAATTAGGCCTAAGCACTAAGAACATGTAAACTAAATGTAATATTTTTAGGCCAAATGGGTATATTCGGGAAATATTTTATCCCACCCCAAGGATGTCCACGTATCTTGTCGCTTTTCTCGTATCAGAATTCGAAGCTGGTAACTCAATAACAGTTGGAACAAACGAATTCGGAGTTTACACCAGGCCAGATGCTAAAAACCAAACTGAATATGCCTTTGATTTTGGACAAAGAGTTGTTAATGCACTTGGTGATTATTTTGGTATTGACTATTATTCGACAAACAGCAATTTAAGGCTCGACCATGTTGCATTAACAGACTTTAGGGCTGGTGCAATGGAAAATTGGGGACTTATTAAGTACAGGTAAAATATAACATTTATTTAAAAAATACATTTTTAAATTACAGTTATGCCTACAATAACAGGATTTAAAATTTAAATTAACGATTATTTTAGGGAATCTCTTTTACTGTACGTTCCTGAAGAATCAACGCCGTATTTTAAATATAGAGTTGCTCAAATTGTAGCTCATGAAACTACACATATGTGGTTCGGCAACCTTGTTACATGTCATTGGTGGAGTAACACTTGGTTAAATGAAGGTTTTGCAAACTATTTCCAAGATTATATAACTTCCTTGGTAAGAATAAGTTATTTAAATGGCTACTTTTAGTTTGTATGTAACGGGCTGGCTATAATGACAACATGGTGTGAAAAGTAAAAATTCTGGGAATAAGACTATCGGCTGCATCACTTATTATTAGGAACATGACTAGAATAAAAAAAATATGCCGATTATTTGAAGGGTGATACGAGATTCTATCAACATCTGTAGGAAATAGATTAATAATTATAACAAAGAATTTGTTTTTGTCTTAGATTGAACCAGAAGTTGGATCTGAAGACGTACTTGTTATTGGATCCGTACATTCTGCATACAACGCTGATGATAAGCCAAATTCTTCTGCAATAACAAATAATAATGTAAACTCACCGGCAGACATAAGTGATCACTTTGGAACAATTTCATACCAAAAAGCTGGTTCTGTTATAAGAATGATGCACCATTTAATAGGCGAAGATGCTTTTCGAAAGGGTTTAAATTTATATTTATCTGCTAAGTGAGTGATAGCATGTGATCTTTAAAAGTTTATTAATTATTCCACAAAAAAAACACTAACATTTTGTTATTATTTTAGCCAATTTCAATCAGGTTATCCGCAGCTGTTATATTCGGCCTTAGAGGAAGGAGTCAAAAACTTTAGTTCTTTGTCTAATTATGAAGGATTTAACTTAACTAGCATCATGAGTTCCTGGATATCACAACCGGGACATCCTATTATAAATGTCAATGTGAACTATGAAGATTCGTCTATTGAATTAAGCCAGGTTTAACACTTAATATAAACTTATACAGATATAAGAAAGAGTTTAGCACAATGTAAAACATTTTTTTTTATTTTGTTACAGAAACGTTTCTACATAAACTCATCTATAAGTTCGGATGAAATATATATGATACCAATTACTTACACTCTTGAAGCTCACTTTGATTTTAATAACACTAAACCAGCATTCATTTTTGATAGAAAGACGTACGTTTTGCCAATTAAAGAAATTAAAGAAAACAATTCCTGGCCTATCTTTAATATCAAAGAAACAGGTAACAAAAAATAATTTGAAATGTGTGATATCTAAAATAGGAATAAAAGTAGATTCAATATCTTTCACTATGCTGATTCGCCATGTATTTCAGGTTTGTATAGAGTTAATTATGACAATATCACTTGGGGTCTAATATCTAAACATCTAAAGAGTAATCGTGCTGGAGAGATTCATTACCTGAATAGAGCTAAGGTACAAAATATCATTTATAATTCCAATACTATTTTTCATGGCAACCTCTAACTGCTAACTTAAAAAATTCCAGATTAAAGAAACAGGATAAGCTTAATTCATTAAAATTGTTGTAGTGTTTTATTCTTACGTAATTTATTATTTTTTAGATTGTTAACGATTTGTTTGCATTTTTGTTTGCGGATGAAGTAAAATTTGAGCTTTTGCATGATGTACTCCACTTCTTATCAAATGAAAATGAATATGCTGTTTGGAACGCAGCTCTAAGAGGTTTAAACAAGCTCAGAAATTATTACATTGGTTCTGACACTTTGAATCTATTAGATGTAAGTTTCATACATATATTGAAAAACAAATCGAGTATTCCAAAAACAACATATTTTCTATTAAAGATTGTTTTTTAGAAATTTTCATTAGAATTAATAGAAGGAGTCATTAGCCGAATTGGTTACGACGTTAAACCTTCCGATGACATTAAAACTTTAAGGAACAGGATGCAATTATTAGAATTCGCTTGCAAACTTGGCCATCAAGGTTGTATTGAAAATTCTTTGAAATGGTTCAGAGACTTAAAAGATTATGGCATATGGTAATATACGATTATCAAAAATATAATTCTATGATGTTTATGTTAAATATATGTCTTAAAATTAAATTAAAATTCTTTAAGGATTCAGCCAAGTTTGAGAACCGTTGCATATTGCACTGGTCTAAGACATGGAAATCACGAAGATTTCGACTTCTTGTGGAACCGACTTGTCTCAACAAACGTCGCTAACGAGGCATGGATTATTGCTGATATATTAGGCTGCACTCCGGATGAAAACAAATTGAATAAGTAGGTTACGTGGTTCGGATTTAGGATCGTTTTATTTATACATATATATCGATGGTGATATATATGTATATCTCCATCGATCCAGATATGGTACAAAACTACAAATGTCATGATTTTCATCATCATTATTAATAACTAAAAGTAAGGACCAATACTGTTTGGTCAAGAACGGCTACCGATGCCTTGTTGATATTCTAACATCTCTTATTGCATATGAATTGGTTTGTTTTAGTTATCTCGTGTCTATGTTACTAGAAAATAGTCCAATCAAAACACAGGATCTTACGGTACCTTTGACAAGCGTTTTGTCCAATTATAGTAACTTACAATTGGTAATGAAAGGACTCCAAGCTAATGTATCTCTTTGGAACTCCATGTAAGTTTTTTGTTTTATTTTTTTTGCTTTTAATTAATATTCGTATGTTTTTATTATATTATCATGACAATTTTTAGATATCCTTCTTTGGGATCAGTTTTGTCTACTGTTGCCTCATCTCTTCACACCGAAGAAGACTTTAAAAATGTAAGTATAACAGAATTATATTTTAATTAGCTTTAACCGTCGTCTATAAAATTTACCATTTAGGTTGAACCTATTTATTATGTTAGTGTTAATTAAAAGTAGTCTTTAGCTTGTACTTGTTTGGAACTGCTATATTTAAAATTACAATTTAAATTATTGCCTAGAACTTTTTTCACAAATATTTTGAAACATATTTGCCATAAGCCGTTTGGTATAATTAGCCTTAGCAACACTTTCAAACATAGAGTTGGTTAATGAGTGTGTGTTTTGGGCCGAGTGTTTGAGTCGTTTGGGTCTAAATGGCATTGCAATTAGTAAAGGTCAATGTAGGGGACACATTAATGTATTTTAATAGGACGTGATGATTTCACGTTGTTTTGTATTATTATTTAAGTAATCATTCGTAATTGCCTTTTGCTAATGGAGTCAAAACTCAAAGTATGGTAAAATTATGATTTCATAATACCTATTGTAAAAAAACTTTAATCACTGTTTAATAAAATTATTTTACACTTTATTGTACACCAGATACATTAAAGAACAGGCTTATTAACACATGTACAAAGGGCGAGCTTATCTCTGTAAAAGATTTCTACCAGCACAGCCACGAAGTGAGAAAACAAAAAATAAGTAGAATTAAACAGAGTACAAGTAAAGTTATGAAACTAATTACATATAAATTAACTAAAACTAATATACCTAAATACAAACTATTGTGAGAGGTAATGCTCTTTTACTGACTTTTTGAAAACAGATAACGATTCACTATGACGTATTTTTGGAATAAGAGAGTTCCACAATTTATTTATATTTCAGGAGTTCTAATATTTTACTTATTTTATACTTATTTTGTTGGTATACTTAAACTAAAAATAACACTTATTATCATTGAAATAGACAATTAAACATAAATTGTATATTTAAACTTCAACGTAGCAGCTGGAAATAAAGTAAAGAATAAAACTTGCACATTTACTAAGAAAAAGTTAAAATAAAAAATATGTATTGATTCTATTCTTAGCAATTAAGAACTATTTCGAATACATTGTAACCTATGATGCACATATTGAACATTTGCCAAAAACAGAGGTGACATTGAATCCGAGGTCAATATCATTGAAATAGTCTTAAATATTTATTTTTAAAAATGTTTTCACGGCAACCCTGAATAAATTATATTTAATTATTTTATTATTGCATGTATTTATTTTATAAGATGTTATGTCGAAATTCATTAATAATAATAATTTTACAGTTTGAAAGCTGGCTATCATCATGCTCTGAATGTGATGAGAATGCTGTGAGTAGTGCTAGGAGTTCTCTAGCAGCAGCCAGAAGTGTAACTGCTTGGGCCAATAGCCACCAAAGTGACATTTCAGCCAGCTTGAGTAATGATGCTATAGCTGCTTCAGCGTCCATTGCATTACTAGTTGTTGGCGCCCTTTTGATTATGTATTAAATGACTATCGCTTATAAAATCGTATTGTAATAATATTTATTCATCGATATTTTTCTGTTTCTATTTTATAACTATTTCTTTTTTATAATACCAAATTGACAAGATTATAGAATATTTTTATTCTAATATCTATATTTCTAAAAAAACATTATTTTTTTTTATTCTATTATAAATTAACTATTTCAATGTAAAAGAGATCCTATTCCACTATTAAATTATACATATAGTTATAAATGTATAGTTGTATCGTTTTTCTAATATTCATACTTCCATTTCTACATGGAACGCATATAATACTTTAATTATATCTTTATAATTATCACTTTTGATTATATTCTTAAGGGATTTTTGGTCTTTTGTATGTTGCTCTTAATAATAAAAAATATATATTATTCAACCACATTAGGTTTTGTTTTATCATATTGTTCTTAACTATTGTTACATAATGAATGTAAGATAGCGCAATAAATGCCAAATAAATGTCGTTTTTAAAGTAAATCTGTTTTTTTTTCTTTTAAGTTTAAGATCTTGTAAAAAATCTTTAAAATTTTAGAGGTTAGATTAGATTTAAAGTTCTAATTTAAACAGTTATGAGAAGTGAATTTATAGGCACACACATGTTTGTGTAAATAACAAGCCTGTAATAAACAAACTTGCACAAAATAATAACTCACATATCCAATATAAAATGATCCGTGACATTATAGTAAACTAAATAGTAACTCCCTCATTATTGTAAACAAAGAATAAAAAGGTTACGGATCAAACATAATTGGTCGTATCTAAGTAAAAGAGCCAAGAGACGGCCGCGTTTGTAATACATTCGAGCTCGCGTTGTAGCTGGACGTATCTGTCTAATTTGCGGAAATGATTTGAAAATCGGACACGATTCACGCACAAAACGTATTAGAACTATATAATTAAGACTAGATCGTTATTTACGTAAATAAAAACTTTCTAGTAAAAATAAATCTTTACAATTATAAATTGTTTTGTTTATCGATAACATGTTTTTATTTGTTGTGATATTTTTGTTTTCCTCGGTTTCCGCAAATACAATAGAAGAAGAGTGTCTCAATTACACAGTGTATCCAGTGCAATACGAACTCACTATAATTCCACATATATACCAAGACGGTATATCTTATTATGATGGTGAGATAGTTATTACAATAATAGCAAACGCACCACATGTTAATATCATAGAACTAGATGCAAGAGATTTAGAAATCAAAGGAGATTCAATTCAAGTATTGGACGATGGCGAGAATTTAGTGAATCAATACAGACCTTATGAATACGATAATAAAAAAAGCAAATTATTTATTTACTTGCGAGAGTCGTTAAAACAATACAGTATCTATCGGTCTCGATATAATATAAAAATATTATTTAGCAAGCAAGTGAATTATAATTCCGATGGGATATTTAACGTGCAGTTCGAAGAGAACGGTAAAAAGCAGTAAGTATTTTTTCTTCAACTCTGTACTTTAATTATTTGGTATAAAATCGTGCAACTCGAGTGCCTTGGTATTGTTAGAACTTGGACTGATTTATTGAAGAAATTTACTTTGATATCTGTATTTTCAGTTCTAAATTTTTTAATACACTAGTTGGCCAAAGATAATGGATTCGATTTTTATAAGGGACAGTTGTTTGTGGAATCCACAGACTGTTTCGAGTGTTTAAATAACAAACACAAACTTTGTTTTTGGACTATTTTTCTCTTGTGCGGAAATTGTTATGTATATAAAACAAATTGTGTGCCTTTAATAAATATATCGGCAAATATTTTAAGTCGAAAGTGTTAAGAATTTTATATAACTTATTTCTTTAAAAAAATATTTGTCATCTGAATATTAATTAAATTCTTAAAAAACGATATTAAATGATAGCATTATAAATTATAAAATAAGTCTTACTTTAACTTCTATACGTTTAATAAATAAACGATAGCTCTGCTTAATTAACAAATCCTAGTGTGTAATACCTATGCCGAATTCGTAAACTTATGTTAATTAAAACACACGCGGAAGTGAGATACTTTAGATCTCTAATTATAATTTGCACTATCCTCTAGTTTGTTTCAAGTATTTTCGTAATATATCAATAATTATGAAAAAAAATTAATAACCTTACTCTCATACTACTAGTAAAAATAATAGATCAAAAAGGGATCACGCTATGCTACATCTATACATTTATATTTGGCATATCAAGTCAATTCTCCGTATTTATTTTAACAAGTTTCTGGAAATATCTCTTCAAACAAACATTAATAAAATATTATTGTATATAATTATCCGGCTGTACTCATGTAAATACTATACGAATGTGCTCGAATAGTTTCGATGTTCACGTCGCCATATCTATCTGAACTCATAATGAATGATCCCGAATGGATTCAAAACTATTGAAAAATTATAATAATGTATCACAATAGTTTAACTACAAATTAATCATTACAAAAATTAGTCGTTCATCTGTATTTTACATTATAATAATTCTAATATAAGTTTCTCGAATGATATTCTAGGTAAGCAAAATATAAAACAAATTATAATTCAAGTTGATTTAAAATGAAAAAAAAACTTAAAACATCTCTTATGGTGTTGTCCATTTAGACATTTATGTTACGAGGTCATTTTAAAACGTAGGAATGGTGCATATAATTATTATCATCTATCAACTAATCTTTATGTGTACAATAATAGCGTACGCCTACCCCAAGTTTAAAATTGAAATAAATATTGGTTATGTTATATGCATATATATATATATATATATATATATAATATAACAATAATGTACGCTTGTTGTATCACTGCGAGTTTTTTTTTAATTATTTATTAACGGTAAATACATTTTAAAATTACTATAAATTTTATAATTCTGGCCCGATTTTTTAAGCCACAAAAAACCTTAATAACAAACGATTTTTTATTTTGTATGATATATATTATATGTTCATTATCAAAATTATAAATTTTGTATATAATAATATTTAATCTTTTGTCTGGTTTTAAATTATACTGAAAAAATCTTTGTTTGCAAATGTAGCTTTGAGTTTTTTTTATTGAGTTAATAAATTAATTTATACTTATTTTATATTATATGTGACTATTGCTCGTAAACTACCATTAACCATACTAAATGAAAATCAGACCTGGGTAATATACCATGGTAATATATTATATTTATTTAGCGACAAAAGACAATGGGACAATCATCGAAGTAAGTCGATCAAGGCTGTCCATTGGACTGTGTTAAAGTATCATCTCTGCATCTTATATTTGTACACCATTATTTAAAAATAATATTTTGCGGTTTTTATGGTATAACCTCTATAAATCCAATAATTCCAGTGTTGGTAGATAATTTATTAATATTATGAAATTCCCAAGAAGTGTTAGTGTCAGGTCGACGGGCAGCCATTAACACATTTGTCAAATTTTATGCAATAATGAAAATAAAATAATGTTATGAGATTAACATTGCGTCTACCCCTACGGTTAATGGCAAGAAGGTAATTTTCGTCTACATAGTCAAGAAGTCTCTATACATAAAAAAAATACTAAGATAAGTTATTATTATAATAAATTTAACATTTATATTTTATTTGTTATAGACATCTCTACGTAACTCGCCTATCACCAAATAAAGCAAAATATTTCTTTCCATGTTTCGATAATCCTCAATTTGAAGCTATTTTCAAATTCAAAGTACACGAAATGCCTCCATATCCTGGCTACCAGTATTGCAATACTAGTCTTGTGATCTCCAAGGAACTCAAACAACATAGGTGAGTAAATATAATTATTCGTGTATAATAATATATTTTATTTAATTACATCGAATAAATTATTAATCTAAACATATAACTAATATATTTTGAATCTGCAATCACTGAAAAATTCGAAGTAGTGTATAAGGTTTTATAACTAATTATAAATAAAATATTGATGGTATTTAAAACTTAATTTAATATATAAGTATATATATATTTCTTTACGATCAAGGCTGTCTATATATAGTTAGTCCAGAAGCAAACATAAACTAGTCTCGACCACAATAAGTGACACCATTTCTACAACCACTTGGAACTGCCCTATACGGTTGAAATATAGGGTTTGGTTGAGTATTAGCGGAAAGATAAAAATAATATTTATTACAGGTTCATAAGACGCGGTGAATGTCGATATTTAAAATCTATTTAAAATTGTTTTATGTGATTGGATATTATTAATGAAAAAAAAAATCGTCTTAAATTTAGAAACTTTAACGATATAAACCCCGGAGTTAAGCCCGAAGTAAACATATAGTTGAAAACCATTACCTTACTTTCAGAAAAACTGTGAATCTTAATTTAAACAATTTTATCTTTTCTTGTTTTCTCTTTGGTTGGTAAGTAAATGTAAATACTACTTTAATATCGCGATTAAAAAAAAACTCAAAATTTGACTTTTACAGAAGAATAATTATTGGTTTAATTACTTCTTGAAACAGCTTAGTCTGTTGATAATACATTAAAATATATATTTTTTCATATTTATAAAAACAATTATAATTCTTCTAATTTTTACGCTAGCACTCTGAACACTAGTTCTTTTAGTATGAATGATTATTATTAGTGTTGTATTTTCTATGTCTAGAAATGGTAAGACCATTAGAGCTAATGGAGAGAAAGTCAATGGTGATTGATAAGACATAAAAACATTTGTCATTGGTTTTAGAAGAATTTCAATGAATTAGATGAATATTAAGTAATTATCTAAATTTTTATGATCAAATAACAAATTGTTTATTTTTAGGTCTAAAGACAACTATACAATGATTGAATACTTGCCATCGCCACAAGTGGCGTTACATCAAGTTGGATTACATCATTCAAATTTTGGCAGTGGACAAATTACAGCAAAGAGTACAAATGATACGTTGATTATTTGGGCTCCAGTTTCTACGCTACCACATTATACATTTATTCTGAAATTCGGAGAAACTGTTATAAATTTAATACATGAATACGCATCTATTAATAGACCTCTCGTATATGGGCCGATAAATATAGTTTCTGTACCTTCAATACTTAATGGATATGAGATTGGAAGCTGGAATTTACTGACTAACGGGTGAGTAAATTCTTTAAATAAGTTCCTTACTGTTAAAGTTTGAAATAAATATCATAATATAATTGAATTCTAAAACATGAATACAAAGAAAATGCTTTTGATTTGTTTCTATGAAAAATGCGAGGCTCTTAGAAGCCAGCTGTAGAAGCCAGCAATAATAAACATTGAACCTATTGTTTATATGTAAAATGTTTGATATTTTTAATAACCTTGCAATACGATGCAATATTTAAACGTTAATAATAACTGTTTTAGCATAAATTTAATAAAAAATAATTGTGTAAACGATAATAATAAATGTTTAAAGAGACAACAAACTGGCAATTATCAATGATTACACGAGCATAAAGCAAATCGAACGGATGAAGTTTGAATTGTCCCAGCAGCTAAGCCGCATTTGGTTGGGAAATCCCGGAGAGATTCAAAGAACGCGATGGAGAGAGGAATGGTTTAAAGAAGGTTTTGCTACTTACTTGGCGTATTACTTTTTGGCTCAGGTAACTTTAATGAGATTAAATACTAGGTCCACGCAAGCGGGGTTAGCCTCGCGACGCAGCACGCACGAAACAAAATGTACTCTTTGGAACACATTTTATCAATTATCGCGAAAACTACAATTATGATTCGGCTGATTTTCAATTCAGAATGAGTTTTGCTCATTATGCGCATGTGTACAAAATTTCGTGCATATAGCTCGTAAATTGAAGGAGTAGGGTAACAAAGAGTTGAAAATTTGAGTAGTAAAGAGCTTCGCTTCGCTCAGCTCAATGATGACCAGTGGGAATATTTTTATTTAAGTTCTAGAAAGACCAACTTTATTAAATTTTAAATCGATTAAATAGTATTTTTTTTTAATATTCATAATATTAACAAAAACTACTTACATAGTTTCTAAAATAAAATTAATAAAATTTTTTTTATTTAGTATAACCACGGGGAAGTTACTTCTTTAAAGCGTCAACCTCTTGGTATTTATGGTCTCCAAATGAAACACAAAGCCATGGCTATAGACTGGCATCATACCACTCCAGCCTTGGCTTCCTTCAACAGAACTTTGGCAATAAATATACCTTCGAGATATAAAGATTTAGTAACAATGAAAACGGCTTCTTTGCTGTGGATGGTTGAAAATTGGTTAGGTCCAGAGAAGTTTCATCACGCTGTAGTAAATTATATTAATAGCAGGTATTTAAGCATTTTATATTTGACTGCATTCAATTAATTAATGTCATAGCTTGCAAAGAAATAGAGTTTTTAAATAAATGTTTTTTTTTTTTTTAAACAATTTAAAAATTTGAAATCAATACATAATTTACAGAAGAGGAAAATACGTCACTCTATCAGATTTCATGGCAAGTATGGATCGTGAGACCGTAGAATGCCTTCATCAATTCTTTAATGGATCTACAACATCCAAAGTCCTAAATTCTTGGTTTCACCAAGCAGGGTATCCTGTAGTAAATGTACAAGTACTGAGAGATAGGAATCCTAATGCAATACAGTTAAAACAAGTATGTTGCACCTATAGTATAGAATATGGAGAAATATAAAATACGGTTAACAAAAACATTAGTTCAATCTTCCAGAGGCAGTTTAGCTTCACAACTCAGAACAGGTTAGACTCCAATTATCTTATCCCGATTTCGTATATTGTTCAAAATAGCCAAAACTGTTTCAACTGCTTTCAACCGAGGTTTACCCTGGATGTGCAAACATATACTTTCAGAGAAAATCTTAATGAGGGCTGGATTCTACTAAATAGAAATGCTTCAGGTAAGTGTTTTGATCAAATAGCTTTTATATTTTGACTATTTTAGGATTCATGAAGGATTTCATTAATGAGCAGGTTCTGTTATTGGGGGAAATCAAACAAACAAAAATTTTGGTATATTAATTTTATAGATAAAAACAAATCTGTAATAACTAATTAATATTAGTATGTAATACATAAGCTAATTTAATTTAGGTGATTTTAAATAAGTAATTCGTTGTTGTATGACCAAAAAAATAATTTTTAATCAACGAATACATTTTTTCACGAATACGTTCTTTACAAAGGAAATGAACTTGACGACGGTTGGCATACTAACATCGATAGTCAAAGTCCTTGAGCTCGGTTATAGCGTGGCTATTTCTGTTCAGCCCACGCTCTTCCCACATTTGTAAACTTGTTATTGTTTGTCTTAATATTGGTATGAGGCGTTTAAAAATATTAATTTTTATTAAAAAAAAATACAATAATTTATTTTTTATATTCTATTTTAACTTTTTTTCTTAATTGATTATTTTAATTGCTTTTTTTCTAATGTTCATTACAGGGTATTATAGAGTTAATTATGATTTTATTACTTGGGGACTTATTGCTAAAACTCTACAAGATGATCACTTATCAATCAATGAATTAAATAGAGCGCAAGTAAGTAGAAATAAAATAAAACACAATTTTTTTTTTGTATTTTTTATGCTAAATGCAACACAACACAACAATCTACTCATTTATTATATCTTTGCTTAGAAATACAAATTATTGCTTTAAAAAGATTGACTCCAATTCTTTCAGTGGATGATAATGTCATTTACTTTCAAATATTCTTTTAATAAATTACCTATTTTAAAAAATCCAACCTTAGTTATTAAAGACACTTAAATATACTGAAATACTGTTAAAAACTTTTGGAAATATTTTTATTTATTCACATTCTGAATCAAAGTTTTCGGTTCAAATTATAATAATTATCTGTTATCCATTATAATGTTTCGTATTAAATTACTGAAACTATAGCCTAAAACTCTATATACATATATTTAAGTAACCCGCCCAGTAGTTTTGTAGATTTGTATTTTATTTATAGCTTAAATAAGAAAGTCTTCGAGTCGTCTTCTCTGGAAAATTCGGTTTTTTAATATATATATTATTCAAAAAAACTAAAACTATTATGTAATGTAAGTTAGTATTATAATATATACCATCCTTAACACAGGTCTCGTTCAAAAGGGATGTGCTTTGTACTTATTTATATAACTTGTTTTACAATAAACAATTGTCAATTTGTATTGTAATGACCGAGGAAATAATTTGAAGCCATATAGAACGTTATTGAAATTCGTCAAGTAGAATGCAATTTTGTAAGACTACCCACAATAAAAATATGGTCATCACACTAGTCAATATATTAGGCTATAAAATACGCACTCGACCCTGTTGTCTGCAATTCAGACAAGACGGATTTGAAACATCAACTTACAAGAGAAGGTGCTTAAAAAGTATTTGGAGTATTAGAATAAATGTTAGCAGAATCTTTCCTGATCCATGATTATTTCTATATATAACTATGCGACTATTTGTGAACTCATTCTCGGTCCTTATTTATGATCTTAGGGTATGGCGGAATCGCATCGTGAACTGTAATTGTAAGGTTTATTATTATTTATTTAATATTTTTGTTTTGTCTAGACATCTTTTAGTATGTGAGAAATAGTACTACCGGTAGTACTGCCATCTGATTGTCTAATTGGGAACATTTATCTGTTCAATCTATAGAAATAGTACGTGTTGAGAGAAAGCGCGACGACATGTCGCCGTCGAGGTCTATAACGCCGCTTTTTGAAAGTAATAATAAAAACTGTAGGCAAACGATTGCAACGAGACACTAGATGGCGTTTAACATAAATCCGTGTGAAAATGAATCTGCTAGTTATTTTTTTTTTTAGTTATATTGCATAAAAATTAAAATGATACATGTATTAGGTACCTATTTATAGCAACTTTTTTAACTTCATTTATATTATTTGTAACGTATTAACAACATACAACAACAATGAAAACCATAATTGTATTACAAGTTAATAACGTTTCTTTTATAGAAATTTAAATATTTAAATTATACAAGTATTTCTAGTTTTAATCGATTATAATGTTTGTATTATTTTTGATATAAATATAAAATAGTCTCTTTAAAGCGTAGAATATTATATAATATATTACTAACTGTTTATTTAGCTTAATAGCGCCACCTATGAGAAAAAAATTTAAATTACTATAAACACTCTAATATGACAGAACTACTGAGAGCTAGATGGCGTTAAACAAAACTATACATATATTTGTTATATTTCGTAACAGTTAAAATGATTGATGAAATAAATATTCAAACGTCCGTACAAGACGATGTATGTTATAATGTAATGTATTGTATTTTCAATATAGGAAAGATATCTTTTATTTTGAATTAAATTTAACAACTTCCAATTTCTTATTATTCTAATGGATGATAACATTTTTAGTATTTCTTGTATGAACTATGTGTGGTCGTTTATTGTTGCGTTTTATATAAATACAAGTTTTCTAATGCTCTATATCAAGTCTGTCTATTTCTATTGAGTCATGATATTTTTATTATTTTTCGCATGAAAAAAAATATAGTGTATTTAAAGGGTACGCAGAAAGACTATATAATATATTATTACTTTTTCATTACACAATTTATCTACCTTGGGTTAAATAAAATTCATTACTTTTAAATGAATTTAGTTTACGCAAGTGTGACCCTATTGGTAAAACTAAAGATTTAATTTCAATCTTAATCTAATTCAATGCCGCTACATAGGGTTGACCAAATATGCTTTATGTTTAGACAATGGTGGTAAGATTAAAAATGAATACTTTAGGTTTTTATGATTCGCTCCAAAAAAATCATCGTGCTTAACTTTTTTAGGAGTACCCTTATAAATGAGTGATTATTTAAAGTTACTTATTTACGTTTCATCGAGTTGCAAATTACAACCTCTTCTAAAGAATTTTCACTTCAAAAACTCTTTCAGATAGTGAATGACATATTTGCTTTATACGCTGCTGGTGATATTGAAGAAGATATCGCTATCAAAGTTTTGAATTATTTGAACAAGGAGTTCAGTCTGTTGGTATGGGACTCCGCGGTGTTGGGTTTCGAGTTGTTAAAGGTTGAAGGTGCTAAAACAACAAAAATGTTGTATGGGGAATGGCAGGTATTTTAAAAAAATAATATTTTCCCCTTGAAACAAAATTTTATTTGTTATAAATTCTTAATAAATTGACGCATCTGGTTTAAACTTTAAAAAAAAAAGTAAAAAATAATTAAAATGAAGGTAAATAAAATTGTTATATTTCAGGACTTTATGCAAAAGAAAGTAGCCACAATTTATCAACGACTAATGACAAATGTGGATCAACGTCCGAAAACTAGAATATTCAGAAATTTAATCGTGGATTTCGCTTGCGGGATAAAATACAGACGCTGTTTGAACGAAATGAGAAGACTTTATTCGGATCACAAAATTACAAACATCAAGTAAATGTTTTTAATTATCTTTTGTTTGCATTATTTTGACAATATATTTAAAATGAAAAATTTATGATAGCTACTATTTCATAAAATTCCAGATTGAATCCAGATTTTCGAGAAACATGTTACTTTATTACTCTTAATGATGCGAATTATGATATTGGAAGACCACATAATATATTTCAACAAGAAGACAAATCTGTTTCAGAGCATAAAGTGTAAGTTATAATAATAAATAGAAATGAGAAAGACATTCATTATAGAGAGAGCTCTCGTAAAAAACTAAACTGTTTATCGCTAAGTAATTTATGACTTAGTCGTTTTACATAGTATGAAGACAAATTATTTATATAAAATTAATATATAGATCTCGTTACATTTTATTATATGTGATAATTAATATGTAACATTTATGGAGTCATAATAAACAGAGTAATACGAATACAAAATAAGTATTTTACTTTTTTCGAAATTGATTTCTCCAGACGAGAAGAAAATAGATTCCTGTACAGATTACCGGTCGGGCGACCTAGACCTTTACCTATAATGATGTCATCTACTACTACAACTACAGAGGTGGGTAAAAAAGAAAAATGCTTTGGCTTAATAAGTATTTGTTTAAATATGTAATACTTAAGAGTCAAAGTAAAATTTAGATTTTATTTTATCTTAATGTCTTCATCATACATTTTTTTTCACTTCTCTAAAAAATACGTATGATATTTTTAGACATTTCTTACTTACTTTTATCAATATCTTTTGATTAATACACATTTATTGTAAGTACTAACCTAATTTTGGAAAATTATATATTATTTATTTTCTTTCTTTTTTCTTTTTGTCATTGTCAAGATCTTTATTCAAATTAATAAGAAAAATTTAATCGAATATTACATATTTCGTGAAAAGCGAAAATTAAAATTCTAGATACAATTATATTAGTTTTCATAATATTAGTCGCATCTTTTCACTCAATTATTGACTATAATATTTAAATAAGTTATTTAAAAACACTAAAGTGTTTAAGGGTACTTTAAATTAAACGAGAATTAATAGTAAACGTGTAGATATCAGAAATAAAACTTTATACTCTGGTGACAAGCTGAAGCTGAAGCTGTAAAAAATAAAACTTATTCTAAATTAACGTGAAAAAAGAAACGAAGTAAATGAACTAAAAAACAAATATTTTGACACTCCAAAGGAATGAAAATTATTAGGTAAATTAATAGGAGTTAGAACTATAAAATTTGAAAAGTAACATCGTTTTACAATACCAACTTAAGAAAAAGTCTGAAAAATATACATTTCTAAATATAACATAATAAATATAGTAATGTACGCGGTCGCATTCTAAAATTAAAAATGATTACTTTAGGTGAGATGTCTTGTGAAAGGGCTTTTATGTGCTTATTTTAAAACATATTTTTTTGACGGTTTACGACGCAAAAATACCTATAGTTTTTCTTAAATTGTCTACAATATTTTCATGTTTAATAAAAAATATTCATAAATCAAAATTAATTCTATTTTATATATTTTCAGGTGCCGATTACCACAATTTCAGACCTGCATAACAAGGGATCTAAGTCCGTAATTCCTATTATTTTTATATTACCTATAATTATTGTTCTGATTCTAAAATAATGTAACTAAAATTAGGATCATTGAGTAGATTATAAATATTTATAAAATATTATTTAAAATATTAATAATTAATAAACACTGCCTCAAAAAATATGATATATTATTAAGGTTAAAATTGTAATAGTAAAAGTAAATAACTACCAGTATCAATAAAAAATTAATTTTCGTCATATATTATTCTCACATTCCCATTATAATTTTAAATAAATTATGTAGAGTTCAGTTACTATATCATCATTCTTAATTAAACCTTTTTATATTTATCGTAATATCGTAATAGTAATAATAATTTATTTTTAAGTATATCCATACCATCTGTAATTGATATTGGTAATTTTTAACTTATGTTTAAGAAAGAAGAAACATTTCATGGCAGTAAAAATATTTTATATTAATAAATTTTTTGTAATGTTATATTTAATATATATAAGCTATTTATTTTTTAATAACCTGGTCATGCTATGAATAATGTTACAAAGAAGAATCTTGTAATGTGTTTTATTTTTCACACTAACATAATTAAATTATAAACATATAATGATCATCCGAAATGATTTCCATTTGCTTTAATATAGTCTTTTAAACATCGTGGTTAGTTAGTATGAAACAAGTTGTTGTTACGGGGTTTTACTTCGCAAGAATCGTATCTTCAAAAACTTACCAGCCTTATTTATATAACATGATATTGTTAAGTCGTTTAATTACTTTTGTTATCCTTGATTACTATTTTGTTTATATTTATCCACCTACACTCACGTAAATACTGAATTTCTGAACGCGGTAAGATGGAATCACCATGGGCTCAGAACTCATGAATAAGGACATCGAATAGGTTCGCATAATTATATAAAGTAGGTTTAATCACCTTTCATGTCTTGATACACTTGTGCCGATGGTTTGATAACTTTTTCACAAAAATATGACTTGGTCACCCCTTGTTTGCTTTCTGAAATGGTATAATGTCCACGTTGCTTCTACCTTCTACAGGGCTATAGGCACAAACTCGGTTATTTTAATCTTAGAAACATTGCTCAATAGTAAAAAAAAATAAATTAATAAATTTAAATTTCGGAATTTCGATTTTATATAGCAAATACATTGAACACCGCTTGGCAATCAAATAAAAGAACATAATGGATATTCATTTAAGAAATGGACTCGGGGGAGTTCACCGTCATCGCACGTAGACCCGTGAGGAGGCGCTGTACTGTGTGAACCAGTGCGGCACCCCAGCCCAAGGAGCTAAACTGGGCGCGCGACGTCAGCGCGCCCGTGTGGAGGCCTGTGGAGGCCAAGCCGCATGCCGGGGACAGCGGATGTCGCATGAAGCGTTCCCGCACCCTCCGGTGCTGCAAGCGGCAGAGACAGTTCACCGCAGAGTTTTAGTGGGTGCGAGCCCCACATAACCACGTCAGCGCCCCCGCGGTGGTGTGGTATGCGTACAGGCATTTCTCTGCGAAAAAAAAAAAATAAAATAAATAAATAAATATTCATTTAAGAATAATTCAAATGATGACTGCTTACAAATTTAAATCTAATTTAATATATATTTTTTTCGTTGTAACATTACTTATGGCCCGAATAAGTATATTTAAGCTTTAGTAACAATAAAATTATTTTTTTTTCTAGTCAATTAAAAGTAGGCTCGGTTTTATATTTATATTATTTACTGAAATTCAAATGTGTCCACTTCACTTTATTTTTCAAATATATTTTATTAATGTAATTGTTTCATATCAATTACAAACACCCGGTATATATTGTCACAGTGACAATATGTCAAATTTTTATCTTATATATCAATGCAGGAAGCGATTTCGTTGGCACACTGTAGCTCGAGAACCACTAAAGGGGAAAATATCGTTGATGGCTCAAATCAAAGGTCTCATTATGCTACACTGCTGAAAAATAGTGACAATTCTCAAATCTCATTAGCCTAATTGCAGTAATTAGTCAAAAAATTAATTTTTCCCATAGACTTTGCATGGGGAAATTTTGCGCGCGCTTTCAAATTTTTTGTATTATCTATTGTGACTAGCTGGTCTTAGCATATTAGTATTTTATGAATGTTATAAATGTTTAATAATGTCATTTTCAATATTGATTGTTTGAACTTACGAGTGGTTCATACATTGTATTAGTTGTACTTTACAGTACATGACTAGGGATTGACGTTATGCATTTAATTTTTTTCATTTACGATATTTGCAGTATAAATCTAGTTCTCTTTAATATTTATTTCAGTTGTACAGTGCAACACCATGTATGAACCTGTCTTTACTTATATAAAATAATCAAGATAGGGCTAATGATTTTTTTTCGTGACGACATTTTTACTCTATAGCGCATAAGCACGGCGGGCATTTTGTTAACCCGTCTGATGATATCAATACGAGGGCTAGCACCGAATCTGATATGAGTTTAGATGAATAAAATATATTTTTTCTTTGCAATCTCTTAAGCCATCCTACCCTATATATGTTCTTTTGTTTCATTAATATAATTATAAGCTCTTTAACAATAAAAATTTAAGTATTTAAGCACAATATCCTTTTTTACTATACAAAACAGCTACTTTCCATCGTAGCAGTACATCCCTCACTAATGCGTTATCTTATACGCAAACACTTTGCTTAATTTTCATTTCTATTAGATGTTATATGTAGTCTAGAACATTGTTATTGTGCTTATTTTAATTTACTACAGTTATTATACATAACGAATGTGGTATAACTAAAATACTAAAATATAATTTGTAAATTGCCAATTCTCAAAACGAAACGTTACTGGCAGTGTCATCCACACCATATTACAGCGCACAAAGTATAATAGTTCATAGTTTTAATTCTTTTGTGAATAACATTACTTTAAAGTGCTTTTAATTTTTTTTCGACCTTCTGACTATAGCTAACGTAATTTAGATAACAATATTATTTTAAATGAAGTTCGTCGATTGATTACTATGTAATAGCTAAATGGACTCTTTTTGAAAAGAATGGGGTATAGATGGATGCGCGCACCTGGTCACTTCTCTAATAGGAAATTGTCAGTGAGGTTGTAAATCATTGCAAAATAAAAGTGAAACAATGTGTAAGTTATTGTTTTGTCACACTGATATTATGAACCCTATACTATCGCCTCTAAATGAGGTCGGCCTTATCGCTAGCGCCGTCATCAGAAGTAGGATAGTCCCAAGCCCTTTGTTTAGACTGTTTTTGCCTATTAATATTAATACCTAAAGCCTAGTTAATTCCTAGATCTCTAAAGATTGAAATGGATGGTTCCAGGTCCTGGAACTTATTACTTGTCGAATTTCGATTTATCGAAATGACTTGTTATGGAAAAAAATATTTAAAAAATGCTCAGTTCTTAGATGAATGAGGCTTAAACAAAGGTTATTGTTCAGTTTCAATTTCTATAGAAAGGGATAAGGATTTATTAATATATATAATAATAAGGATAAGGAAAATTGAAGCTTCATCCTTCATTTTCAGGGTACAGTTTTGAGATCATCTTTCTACTGAAGATGGTTATCTTAACTCTAAAATTTTTGTATATTTTACTTCAAGTAATACATATATATACTATATGGAAATAGGATTACTATAATTATTAAATAAAACGTTTATATTATTTAACACTGCCGATCACTTATTAAAAAGAACTTGTTAAATTAGACGTTTTGACATAAAACATATAGTTATTAACATACATATTTATTATTATGTATACATATTTACATCTTCTATAAAAACATCTTCGACAAAAAAGAAAGTATAGAAGATTATTATCTATCTCTGTGGTCATGAGAAATCGTCACTAGGAATTATCATGTCTCATTACGATAGGAGTTTTAATAAATGTAAATATTATCGAGACAAATCGATACCGATAGCTTTCGGCTCAACTTACCAGATCATCATTTGGACATCAAAGTTTCGGATTTCAAAGACAAAGCTAGCAAAAAAATATTTTTTCTCTTTCTTCCTACTATCTTGTTCCTCCTTTTCCTTTTTAAGATGATGGCATCCGTAAAGTAAGTTAAAAGGATAGTTTTTAAATTAATTCTTTGATAATTGACATAAAAATTAGAGTTTTATATTATAACCATCATATGGTAAAGTTGAAACTTTACAACGTTACTATGTAATACAAGCAACCTGAAAAGATTTACCCTCTGTAACTTTTAAAATTTTTGTAAATTCATTTTGTAAGAAAACACTTATTTATTAAATGAGGAATAAAAGTATTACATGTTATTAATAAATCTATCTATCCTGATTATATATAAACATAGTACTTAAAATAAGTACGTGCTTTTTTAATTAGTATTTATTTGATTCTTTTACAAAATATAGTTTTTATTTTTTTTATCATATCAATACATTTAATAAAGAGTTGTCATTTATTTAAAATATCATAAAGATTAGATTACTAAAAATTGCTACCTGTGTTGTTGCCAGCGCTACAATCCATGTACAGTGACATATGGAGTGACATTATCAAAACTGGATTTACCCATCGATCTTGTAAATATATTTTTTCATAACTTTTCCTTATTGTCACATGGTATGAAGTTAATCTAGATTTGAATCTAATGATTCATTCAGAGATTGTCGAAGTTTCCCATAATAGATTATTATTATTAAACGCCATTAATGTCACCGGTTTTCATGTTTGTATAAATTATTTAATACGACAAACTATTATTAACAGTGTGGCAAGGGTTATGTTTAATTACACTCAATCTATTTGATTTGTAGAGTAAAGTCACTTTTCTTACTTCGAGTTATTTGACAGGAATTTTAATCCTTTTATTACTTCATTTAAATTTATATTTTAATAATATAAACGTGAATATAAATTTCAAAAAGACAAATATTTGCAACAGTCGGATTTCAAATGACAATTCCAAGTTCCCATACAGACACGACATTCCCATTGACATTTCCTGGTCTCCCAATAGTAAAATTTATCAATATATTTTTAATGTTTTCTTTCCGAGTTTTTTTATTGGGTAAATTTTTATTTATTTTTTATTTCTGTCTGGCCGCCAATTCCTATCATCCAATTTTACTTCTTATTTTTTGCCACTCCGAGTATAATAATATGGCTTTATTTTGGAATATTATTTCTTTATCTTTAAAAACTATTCATATTCTTAGACATATTCTATACTTTTTTATTCTATATCTTTATTTGAGGGCTAGCTATTAAAGAAATCTTGAAGTATAAATAGAACGCTTGTGAGTTATAATATCGTTTTTAAATTCGATTAGTTGAAGTAAACATTTTTTTGTTCCAAAATAAAATTAATATTGTTTTTAACTAGTTGAATGAAATTATAAGGTGTCATAGAAATATGTATTTGTGTGGAAAAAAAATTGTGTATATTTAGAACAGACAACAACAAAAAACATACAACATACGTACACACATACATACATGTTTTTAAAAAGTGTCTAGAATTACTCATGATACCTCAAAATATAAACATATAACAAAGAAACGATTTAAAAAATCTTGATTAATAGCAATAACTCCCTAATAAGGAAGCCAATAATTCAAATGTTATGAAATGTCAAGAAACAAATTAAGAAATAATATAATATTTAAGAATAGAGCGACAACATACGTCAATATTATGAAGAGACTTTGTTCTCTTTCTTTGTGATATCTCAAGCAATAATATTTAGTAATTCTTCTAGTCTTAGATGAACACAAATACCAGATTTGATGCATTTTCGATGTAGGATTAACAGAGACTTCTTCGTTGGATGGCTTGCTTCAATATCATGCAAGAGCTGAAATTAGTATCAAAGATTATTAATTGGTAAAAAATCTTGGAACTTTATTCGATAGTTTATTGCGATTTAAGGATCATTTTCAACAGAAAATATAAACATGTTCTGGAACATGATTGGTCATCAAGAACATTGTACAAATATCGGCAATATTTAAGTACTGTTGTCAGAATTCAAATAAAGAAAGCTCTGCTTGTTTCGAATTTAGACAATTGCGTCATAGTTTATAGGCCGTGCCTATTACGGCAAGATGAGCAAAAAATTTAACGTCCTAAATTCATGTATACGTTTTTTACAACATACATCGTTATTCCCATATCTTTAATTTATAATATTAAATATTAGAAATCGCCGATAATTAAAAACAAGTAAAACACTTTATAAGCTCAGAAAAATTGTTAAACTATATTAAACAGTATTCTTTAAATAAATGTTAATCGTCCCCTACTTTTAATCTTGTGCTATTTAAACATTTTTGCGTATTAGTTAACCTTCAACTATTTATTTGGTGGTTGTTGTATTGACAATATGAGAGATTGCCTCTAAAAAAGGAAAGGGTATCAATACCCGTGGCGCTTCTTTTTATTGAATTTGTTATCTTAAAAATCTCTTCAGTTATAACCTCACAAAATTTGAATTTATGTTAACATTATAAGACTGACAAAAATTATTAATTACCTTATTGGTGTAATTCATTGAGCATGGTATAGTTCTCAAAAATCTGTCATTTACCTTATACAGTGGGATCACTAGATGCACAGGAAAAATATTTTGTACATTTTTTTTGGATATTTTATATCTTCGCTATTTCGCTGACCAATAAAAAACTAATACAATTTACCATGTCATGGATCTCGTTTTGATGTGTTATTTATTTATTTATTTAAAACTTTATTGTAATCCTATAAAACTAGGGTTACAAAAGGGCGAACTTAATGCATTTTGGCGTTTTCCATCAGTCAACCCTTGATGACATATAAAATTTGTGGTAGGTACTTAAGTAGATAAGAATAATTAAGAAGATTTACACAAATATAACTAGAAGCGCGAACCAGAACTCAATTATGAATCACAACGCTCGCAAAATCCCGGTATGTGTTAGCATATTGAGTGAAACGAGGTGCAAACAGCAACGAAGTTGCATTTACAAACCGTCGACGCATTCTGTCCTCAACTATTTTTGTGTCTCATTAATAAATGTTTTGTTTTTCTTACACCACCACCAATGTGTATGAGTGTGCAAAATTGGGGCAGTTTCGGATATTTCGCTTTTGATTAATGCTTGCATAAAAGGATACAAAAAAGTCTCTTATATAGAGCTTCGCTCAAATAATATATATATTTAATTACATACAAACTAATAGGTACATATTATAAATTAATAAAAATACAAGTATTATTATTATAATACTTATACTCAGACAAATAATGGTCACGCATTTGCTTTTTGCTTGACCAGAGAGGCAATGCCCTTCAAAAGGATTCAGGTAACGCATTCCAAAGTAATAAACAACAGAAAATAGCGAAAGCATAATGAAAAGATTTTTTTTTTTGTGGTGGAATGGATGCTATTAAGTTAGATGATTGGCGAAATACCCTTTTATGAGTCTTACAAATGTATTGAAAGTTTCCCCTCTTTCAATAAGATGGAAAAGATATATTTTTTTAAAATAGAATAGAGAATATAGAGCATTCGGGAGTGACGTATTTTCTGTACAGAGAACCATTTTAGGTTTCGACGGTATTCAGAGATCATCAAACATACGCAGACCAAAAATATACCGGATACAATTATTATTCAGACGCTCTAACTTATTAAGAAATTCCTGCTTAAGGTCAGGATAACACATCAGCATAATCAATAATGGGGAATACTAGATATTGTACAAGCATGAGTTTGGTCTTGTAAGTTATATTATTATTTAATCTATGAAGCGAATACAAGGTAGCATTCACTTTTTTACTAACTGTGAAACTTAAAATGTGTTGAGTAAGCGTACTATCCAAAAGTAGAGTTAAATTTTTAAGACATTCCTTAGGTAATAGATGAAATTTAAAAGAATCCTTTTTAAATTGGCCAAAAGATTTAAATTTGACAAATCAGGATGATGGTGGCAGACCAAAAATAATAAAGCAGGCCTGGATAAATTTATAATCACTATGGTTACATTTTTATGTTGCAGTGATAACAACAACGACAACAACTTGTATTCTGCTTCGCAATCATGTTTCTTACATGTACCCACGTAGTATATTTGTCGATTATTCGATTTTTCTATTATTCGTTGAACATTAGTTTGAGTGATATATACGGACAAATATAAGAGTGCTTATTGTGAATGGACAAATAACTTTAATTACACACTACGATTAAACTAACATCTATATTTCTATTTTATATTTATTACTTTATTGCGTTAAGAGCCATCTGTTGGAAACTCTCAAATTTTCTACGCTCACAGTCAGTTTACAAATGCAATCTATATAAATTAGTTATTAGCGAAATAGAGGGCGCTAAGTGCTCTAAGTGTTTACTACGATATTATAGGTCCCGTGTAAACATCAGCACAGAAAGTATATATGCTAAGAAGACAGTGCTAGAATTGTAATTTAAGTAAAATCCTTCGGAAGACAACCTTTTGGCAACGGAACAATTAAATTTTGAAAAGTCGTTGATGAATGACCAATTTTCCACTTTCATTTACGAAATTTGTATGTTACGAAAAGAGATGGCTGTGGATTTTAGGGATATAAATTATTTAATAGGGGAATTGTCACAGATTAACACTACTCTAGTTTATTTCGATAAGTGCATTTGTTCCGTGATAGCTAGGTTAACTAGTTTTAGAACACTCAAAGAAAAAGAACCGGACTTTAATATTACTTTTAAATTCAATTTTAACAAAAAGTATCATACGTGTTTTCTTTTTAATGTTATGTTAATTTTTAATTGTTATTTTTTAATGTTCCTAATGTTTAATTTGTTCTTTTTTTAAATATTTTAAATGTTGTAAATTTTATCGGAAATATATATATATATATAAGCATATAACAAGGTCGATGGACACTCATTAGCTATATGAAATTTTGACATTCACTAATATTTATTTATTTATATATTTTCAACTTTGAATTCCCCCTAGCTCACCTGTCTTTTAATCACTAATTAATTTAAAAACTTTTATTATTTCTTGAGCATTAAACTTTTCAAAATTGAATTGAATACTGCACTGATTTAAATTTCCTTTAAGTAAGTTCAGAGTCAGTAATTAAATAATTTAAGGACTTTGTGGTCACTGGAATATCGGTAAAGCTTCAAACGCCGTTGCACCCTCAAAGTCAGATGAAATGTATTTATTGTCTATATTTAGTTTATAGACTAACCTCAGAGTTTTAGATTTTCCAGTTTCCTCATTAATAACTTTCCATGTTTTTTTATTTTATTATTGCTATTGCTTATTTTTTAGCTTATAAATTGAATTTCGATAGTATAAAATCTTTTTTAAAAGATTTAGAAAATAATTATATCTTACTTCTAAACTCTTCACTAATAATAGTGAAGAGTTTACAAATAAAAAAGTATAAAATATTTAATACTATTAAATTTCTGTTTTCGCGAACAGTTGATATATCATTTATTTAATTCAAATCTGCTGATGCACATTCACTAAATTCAAGTGCATTATTAACAAACACCGATTTAGAATAAAAAATTGAGTTAAATAATTTACTAAAATTAATAACGAAATCATCGTACATAATATTAGGGTTCACATTTTTTAAAGTAGGTAATCAGTAAACCAAACAGTTAAAAATGGTAAAAGTTAATAATACTTTATCTGTTCTGTAGTTATCGGTACAAAAGTTATTTTCTTTTTAAATTTTTCTTCTTATTGCAGTTTAATTTAAATAATTGACCACGACAGTCAGAATCTAGTATATTGATTAACACAAAGGCAACGAATAGAATTAACAAGTTATTGTTTCTGCAACTGTGAGTAGAAAATTATAAAACAACATTTTATACTTTATACATTTTTTTTTCGATTACTATTACTGCTTGTTTTATTTATAAAAGTATTTTGAACATGGATATAATTTCATTTAATTGTGATTGCTAATATTTTAAAATTTAAAGAAGGACTCGTAGGTTACTTATATGGTCAATTGTCTTAGTCATGCGAGGCTGTAATCGAGAAACGCCGTAAATTTACATCCTTCTAACTCTTTTCTTTTTCTTTGTAGAAATAGAAGTATTTGTTCGTGAGTGGATTGAATGTATTTAGTGTTGTTTTAGAATAACAGGTTATTTTTTATTTCGGTAGACTGGGATTTGTGATAGGGTCACTTTTTCTATATTTCGCCTGGAATTCATCGAAAAGGTGTTCGCAATGATGTATATTATTAGTGTTTGATATTTGCGCTTGAGTGTCTAATATTCATGTTGTGTCCCTGGTAATGGTTATAAAAGTGTTGATCTCATTTGTGTATCGTAAGGAATGTCTTGTTGTGTTACTGAAGCTTGGACGTTGGAGGGTTTTAATTGGTTACTTGAGTGTCTAATCTTATTTTTAAAGTATTGTTTTTTAGGGAAGTGTTGTTAATTAGTGACGATGTGGTCCGGTGTTGCATTACTGTTATTCAGTTTTTGTTGTATATATTTTTTTATTATTTCTCCGTCTGTCCGTTGTTATGATGGATAAGCCGTGATCTGATCTGATCTGAAAGCCTTTATTCGGTAAATATGGTTTGTAGTTCAGTGTAAATATTTATGAATTTAGCTAAGTTTTATTTTTATTTTTATTTTAATACATTAATGGTTTATGAAAAATTATTGCTTCGCGCAGTGTATCCTTGCCTGTATTTAAAAATTGCACGTTTAATAGAGAAACTCTAAAACTGTATCTCTTTTTATCCATATTTGAAATTATTAAGATAAAATATTATTACTGCACTGTAACTATTATTAGCAGATAACTGCTAAGCAAACTTTTTCTCTCTGGTAACTTAAACCATCAACGCCTTACAACACAAATATGGCATATTATAGATCTGATTAAGATAATATTTCGCATTACTGAAAAAAAAAACGAAAAATGAGAGCTAAAAATGGAAATGAATTAAAATAGTGGACCGTAGTAGCTCTATGAAGGCTTTATTAATTTACTTAACGAGTCAAGCTGAATAACCCGAGCCTTGTTTAATTTTCGAATTAGTATTTTAAAATCACTGACCCAAACGAAATTTGTATTTACTTTCCTCTGCCCCTATACTATATTACTTTTGTTATTGTAATATGTAAATAAAACCAAATTAATATTATTTTACAATATATTCTTAGTTTAAAAGTGTTATAAATGTGAAATAAAAATAAATTTTCATGGTTTGAAGCAAGAGGACGCGTTTGCTTCAACACAGAAAACTTAAATACTATATCATTAATTCTAAATACACTATGAGCGAAAAATAATTACAATAATTTACTAAACACATAAGGTGTTATAAAAAAAACTTATAAAAAATTCACTTTGTGCAATACTGACGATAAACTATATAATTTAATAACATAAAATCTTAAATATATAGATTATTAATTTAAGGCATAATTATTTTTAACAGTGACAAGTCCCTTCCAACATATAATTTGCAAATTTACATGTCGGACATTAAAATCATAAGGTTAATATCTAAAATTATACTAAAAAAATATTTTAATATTAGACTTAATTACTTATTACGATTTTATATAATATTTTTTTTAACTTGATACTAATTATACCAATTTATGTACTCTAATACAATAGGAAGTATATATTGTTTCTTATAAAATATTAAAAGCAAAATACAATTAATTCAATTTTATTCTAAATTTTTTACCTTATATTAAGAATTCGAAACTTCCGCTACTATCATTGCAATAGTATAGAGTATCTAAAATTCATCAGAGTTTATATAAAAATATAATACGCGTAATATTTTTTATAAACTAAATAACTTAAAAAATAGTTAATAAAACTAAATTCTATTAATATTAGTAACGCTATTAAAATATTTAATTACTATAATATCAACCCCAATAACGACCACTATAACTTAAACTAATTATTTAATATTTAATAGTTACTTAATATGCATTATTTGAAAATATATATTTAATAATCCTAGATATTGAATAAAGTAATAACTATGGATACGCATAATAAAGTAGCAGACACTAACAAGGTAGGCGCATCGTTCTCCTCTATCCACTCGTAAACTTCTGGTAAATACTCATTATTCCATTTAATATTTTCCCCTATCAAATTGAGTCCCTTATTAGCAACGAAGTTGGAATCTTGAAGATTGTTGATAGATGCTTGCGAATTAACCCATTGTGTAAACTGTAATGAATATAAAACCACATAAAAATTAAAGTTAATAATAACCATACTATGTTGAGTAATATAAAAAAATAAAGTTACATTTTACCAATTTGCTTATAACATGTGTAACATTGTAGTTACAATACAGTAAGTCAGAAGTTATATTGATATTAGAATAGAAAGAAAAAATTTATATAATTAAAAGATTTATTATTTAATACTAATTTTTTATAAATATTAGTTTTCTTTAATAGCAGTCATAATAGGCTACATAATAGATATGTTTTTGATATGAAACTGTCCATTTTACTCTTAAATGCTAACTAAAGAACATAACGTGAAAATACTTTTTTTAAATATTGGATGAAATAAATTGAAAGACTGACATTGTTAGCTATTATAAACATCAAGGTGTTCATTCAATCCAATTCGGTTAGGTGATGAAAAAGATAGTGGATATATATAGGATATGTACTGCACACTCTTTGGGTTTCTCAATCGATTCCGACGTTTTAAACTTGTATTTTGCCGATACATCCCAAAAATGCAAGCTGTACTCAGTGAACGACGGACCTTAAGCTTTATGAAAAGCGAACAAATGCGCCAGCAAATTAAAATTTGAAGATACTTCATTAAGGGAATACTAAACTTTTTAGGAGCAAATTGAGCTTTAGAAACAAATAAAATTGTTTCTAAAACTGTCAGGGTATAACACCGTTAAGGTTGAATTGGTCTGTGGTTGATCATCACGGATGTATGTTAGAAAGTAAGGGCCCTATCTCTTTCTGAGCCTCTTTTAGGTAGAGAACAGACGCTCCTAGTTCTTGGCTGCATTAATTCGAACCAGATTGGCATTGTCCCGCTCGGAGATTGTCTGAATGCGCTGGAGTATTACCACTTTGGGTGAGTGGTGTAAATGGCGTACAGTAGAACATAACCAGTCTATCGAAACCAGTAAAAAATATATTGTTGCTAACTAACGAGGTCATTTAAATCTAGTTTTACCAGGAATACGCATTCCATATTATTTCACAGACGTGACCGATAGGTAATTTAGAATCATACTAGTCGAATAAAAAACACATTGCATTATTTTTAAATTGATATAAGCTGTTCAAGGAAGTAACTCATAATAAAAAAATTACATAGAGATGTTTTTATTATTCTAGATAAGTTTAAACAAATGTAAAACTTACATCTTCTCCTATTCGTCCAGTGATTGCGTTTTCTGCTATAAGTAATATTAATTCGTCAAGATTTTCAGGACCACCGTACCTGAAATAATATTAATAATAATATAGTATGATCGTTTTAATATTTTATACAAATTAAAAATATATATTTTATATATAATTGATAGTTGAGAGCTTACATGTTCCTTATATCGTTAATGCGCTGTCTGAGGAAGTTAAGTGCTCGGTTTGTGTTACCAAAGCTAGATGTAGCCACTGCAGTGAAAATTTTTTTTCTTTCTTCTATAACGTAAGGGCTGTTATCGGCCACAGTTTCTCCGAGCAATCTAAAAGGAGTATATAATATCATAATAAAAAAAAAAAAATTACAAAATCGTATCGAGCTAAAATTTTCGGGATATATTTTTCGTTGTTTCCCTCATTGAAGACAGTATCTCTCAGCTTCCCCTGCTTGCATCTTCTTTCTACCCATATATCTAAATAATATCTCAAAGGATAGCTTAAACACATATAAAGGTAGGATCAGCTTTAATGTAAAAACGGAAACTCGGCATAGAATGGGGTGGTTTTTATGTAACACCATCTACAATCATTTTGCCTGTCTAAGTTGTGACGTCTTGTTTCCTCCGGTATTTTATTTAAACGCGTATATGGTTTTAATGGTAATAATATTTTAAAAATATAACTTATAAGACGGTAGATTTATGCTCAACATTTCAGTCGGCAAGTCTTAGTCATATATCTGTGGATTTTTTTTTATTTATAGCATTCAGTTATAACATGTGTAGGTGGAGAATAGTATTTTTAACAATACTTTGTCATTTATTGTGGTTTGTAACACAAGGACAATTATGATTATATTTTCAGTATGATTTACAAGTGAGATTTATGTAATTATGTTCTGAGAAGAATTATTAATTAAATCATCAGACCTTATGTCTTTATAACAACGTTATTATCTCTAGTTTTGTTATTACAAACTTATAAAAACAATCAATTGGATAGGTAGAAATTCTTCAGTTACACAAAATACGATCAAAAAATTTTAAGCGTTGTTTTCCGTCGCTTACTCTTACTCTTCGCTTTTGCACAGTATGTTAGATAGATAAATAATTAGTATCACTTTACAATGTATAGAATATACATAGAAATTGTTTCTGTATTCTGTAACATAACTCGTTTATTTCGTTTTTATTATTATATATACCTAACAACTATATTTGGCAAAAAAAAATTAGATGTTCAGAACTTCCACTTTAGACTTACATGGTGTTCAGTCGCTTATACATTATGCTTATACTCCTACACAATAATTGTCTAATTCACTCCTGCTGCAATAAATGTCAGCGCTCTGTGTTCTAAAACATATCCTGATTTGCTTATTTAATATTATATTATTTTATTATTAATTTATTAGTTCTTCAATATTTATAATAAATATAAATATTCCATATCTATAGTTAATATAAACAAAATTTACATTATTCATAGTTTTTAATAAAACCCTTTAATTAAAATAATGCTTCAAGTCTAATCTCAAGTTAGCTAATTATTTCGGGCTTTTTGCTTTTACTAAATGCTAAAACAATGTGATCTTAACCCATTTTCGTCCCTATCATTTTATTAAATTGCGTTATTTATAATATATCTATAACTTAATTCTTTATTTTATCTTAGTTTTTTTTTAATATTTCTTAGTAAGTTTGGATGATCATTCCAAAGAAATCATTACATAATGCTAAATGCGCCCTAGAATTATCTTATTTTCTATAATATTCAATGGAATATTATTACTTATCTAAAATACATAGAAATATAATAATTAAATATGTTTTTTTAAAGAAATGGTTATATTTAGTTATCAGTTGGAAATAATAAAGGATATGAATAAATGACGCAACATTCGCCGCCTACTCTCAACATCTCTAAAATCTCTTAACTGTTTATTCCCTATGAAAGATAGAAGACTTTCAAAAGATATTTAAATTATATCAAAAGTTTGGGATGGATTAAAAATTATATGAGGACTTATTAATTATAAAAAACACCGTCAAGAAAAAAAAACGAACGATGTATTCCTTCACTTCATTGGAATCACCCATTATTATTTTTACAACCTCAAAATATTAACTATTAATTTTAATATATTTATTACACATAAACACATCATTTAAATTAAACTTTTTCAGATCATTTAATGTATTTTATAATGACGATATGAACTGTATATATATGTTTCTTATTTTTATTTTCATAATTTATTTACTTTTTAAACTTACCCATTAATAAATCCAGCATCATCTGAACAGGCCAAGGACTCCAATATAACAAGACGTTCATACCTAGACTGTTGGAGCTTTAAGTGCTCCATAAGTGCCAACCTGACCTCCGCATCTCCTTCCCTGACCATTGTGCAATAAACAGCTGGTCTTATTTCTATAGGTATGTTGGGATTCCTAAAATATATATTATCATTAAAATCAACCAGAGTCTAATTATTACTATTTTTACATAATTATTATTAGAACTTACACTTTTTCTTCATCGTCAGGGTCGTAAAAAAGATCAATGGCTGCAGCAATGCACGGCTCGTAGCCAGCAAGGCATGCGTGCTCCATTACAAGCCCACGAGTGAGCGATGTCATTGCTGGATCAACAGCGCCGTTTACTGGACTGAAACCAATTTCCTCTTCTACTCCTACTACGATCCGGCCTATTAACCTCTAAGAATATTCGAAGATTTATTTTAATTACATTAATATTAGAAAAACACAGAGCAAATATGTATTTTTTTTAATATAAGAATTTATAATAAAAATTAAAGTTATCGATCAGGTATGGATGCTTGCAACTCTTTTTTACAAAAAGCGAAATCTTCAATTAGACAATTTTAACACGCATCATAGGTTATATTTATAAGATAATATTGAAATAAATAAATGACTAATAGTTTATGACAATTTTCCACAATTTTCCTGAAGGTTGGTAATAATCAAGTACAGTTAAATTACTTTCGAGACGTTTTTGTATTTGTAGTTTTGTACGGTGAATATATAGAGAAATTAACTGTTATTTTTATATATTTTTTGTGATTTTTATAGAGTTAGGTACATCAATTAAAGAATATTTAAAAAGTGAATAATATTAAATATAACATTTAATTCTAATCTTCTTCAACTCCAGACTTTTCCCACTCATCCGAAAAATCATTCGTGTTAACAAAATGTTTTTTCTGGTATTAGAGTTGCCTTGATTACTTTTTCTCTTTAATAGCATATAGGCAAACATTTTTCCATTCCTATTCATAACCATTTTTTCAGACTGTCAATGAAAATAAAATTTCAAGTTTAGAACCTCTCTAAATATACAAATACTGCTACAAATGCAAAACGTCTTGCAAGTGATTTACCTTGAAAATTGTTGTTTGGGATTCCGATTATTAAACAAAGGGATATCTTTTGTTAAGACTTAAAATTTCAATATTTTAATTTTTATGGAAATCTATTATTTTATTTGAAATCCATTCCGGGTTTAAGATTAATAATTTTTATTGACATTGGTGTAGGTAATAACTAACTATGTACGAGAAAATTAAATTAATAAATATTTACAGATCCCCAATAATTAATTAAATAGCTATTGACAAGATTTAGTACTAATTATTAACTTATAAGTATTGTAACCTATATAAGATGGCCAAAAAAATTAGTTTAACCAACCTAAAAAATATATATGCATGTAATAAAATAGATTGTTGATAAATTTTATTAATAATGTTAAACAAATACATACCGCGTATACCTCGTCGTCTCTGTTCTGATTTTCACTTGCGAACTGTATTAAACGTCTCCTGACAAATTCCATATTTCTTACATAAGCTTTCCAAACTGCGTACTCTGTTTCTAGTTCCATTGTAAGAACAATTTCTAATGCTATGCTATAGTCTAATCTTCCAGCTCTAGCTAAATTAAGTGCGTCGTCCAATATCTGGAAGTAAAATAAATAAATTAACAAGAAAATTTTAAACCAATTTACAATATTTTATTAAATATAAACGAATAATATGATTATATCCCTTTATTCGTATCTACTCAATAAGTCTTATTTTATAATATTCAAATGCTTAAGAAATTTATTACGTAAAACTTACAGCAGCACGGTTAAGTGGATGAATTTCTTTTCTTAGTTCTTCATCTCCTAAGGCATTAATGATCCGTTCCCATAGAGCATTATCATAATTGACACGATAATATCCTGAAAAAAAATAATACCTCATATTAAAAAAAATATATAATAATAATTTCCAGCAATTATACATTCGGAAACATAAAAATGTTTTCTACTAATAGTATTATTAAGTTTGTAAATGCTACGTACCTTTTATAATATATATAGCTTCTGATTATTTTTGTTTTAATTCTAAAGCCATATTATATAAATTTGTAACTTCATTTCTTTATGTTATAATTTACAATTTAAAGAAGGGCAGAAAGATAAAAACAAGCCTTGTTTTATTGTAAATAACTTAAAACAACAATACCTACCTTGTCCTTGAAGGTTGAATATAATCCAGTCATCTCTATCAAGGTCCACAGTAACGATATTTGTCACAAGCATTATCGTAGATGGATATAGATTATCAAAATTAGGATTATTACTTGTCGTGTAAGTTAGAGGAATTTGGAAGTTTAATGTTCCTATTGGTCTTGTGAAACCGAAATGTTCCTAAAATATATGTTTTGATATATATACTTTAAAAAGTTTAGACGGCGCCTGTGTTAACAAGCTGTGATAGTTACGAGCCCCATCACAATAATTTTTCTACTAAGAAAAATATCAACAATTTATTTAAGTAGTTCTAGACTATATTTTTATTTAAAAACGTGTGTGTGTGTGTGTGTGTGTGTGTGTGTGTGTGTGTGTGTGTTCTTTTAGGTACCAATCGATGCGTGTTGACATAACTTAAAGCTGATTAGTTTTCCAGTGAAATCCACTAAGATGATATTTTTATGGAAAAAAAAGTATTTGTGTCATTAATTTATTACCTGTGTAACTTGTACTCCTCCTGGTCTTTGTGTGACGCGTATCATGGGATATCCGGAATTTGAAATCCAATTATCAATAAAATTTTGAGCATTTGCGATTTTTAGTAATGAGTTACCCGAAAATGCGCTTTTAATAGAATCGTAAAATGATTGTGTAGTAATTTCTTCCAATTGACTGAAAATAAATGTTTTTAAGAAATATCTAGGTACATAATTATGTTAGGCCATAGAGGTTACAGTTTTCCAATTTTTTTCTTATAAAATTGTGTTTAATAAAATAATGTATAATTGTATACAAAAACGATTTAGAAATAGTACCGTAAATGTATTCCATTTAAATTATTTAAAATATATAAAAAAGTTGATGGTTTTGTCAACGTAGAGATATGGGTTCCAAGTTTTTAATTTGTTTAACCTATACCTATAGACCAAAAAATGTAATAGCAAAAACCATTTTATCTTATCCTTTTAAAAAATAGTTTTCGAAAATAAAGATAAATTATTTTCAATACCACTGAATTTGAATATCGTTACTAGTCTGCAGAGATTGAGAGTAAACAAAAACCAAACATTTGTTCAAAATGTATAGAACTTAATTATAATAATAGAATATGACGGTCTCAAGCCTGCAAAAGTTGAAAACTGCGTTACAGTTATAACATCTTTTAATAAAAGTATATATATAATGTTATTTGTAATTAACTGGAAGAAGCTGCTACTAAATAGATAAGGCTTCACTACTTATGCAATTTAACATTTTGTCTTTGTGTTTATTGAATTACTAAGAAATATGAGAACTCCGAAGATAAGAGTTACAATTTAATTTTTTAAATATAATTTAATAATAACTTGGTTCATGTTTTTTTTTTGTTCATTTTTTTAATTTAGAGATAACAAGTAAAATTATATAAGGTTTTAAAGAAAACTCTCAAAATTTATTATCACACAAGAGAGAAATCTTGGTTATAGACTGGTTACCATAGTTTGAAATACCAATAGTCGAGTTTCAAATGCAATAGCAATAGCTAAATCAATAATGGCTATTGATGTAATTAAATAATATCTATGATTTAAAATCATTTAAACCATAGATATTATTTAACAGACAAGTTCATATTTGCAAATTCTACAAAGTAACCTTGAGATAGCTTTTACTTCTTAGCTTTAGCTTTTACTTCTCCATAAAATCAAATAGAAATATGATTCAAATAAAATTACATGCAATTTAAAAAGTTACATTATATGAAAATGTTTAGTCTCTAATGAGAGTTTAAAACCTTTAAGGTATAACTTTACTTACTTTACAGAAATCAAGGACCTGGTGGCTTCTTGGACTACATCCCTTTCGTTATCAGAAAGGACCAGTCTTAGCATTCTTAATATTGCGGCTGCTTTGTATTTTATCAGTCCGTTAATATGAAATCGTATTGCGTTGTTAACAAAAATATTGTTCGGCAGAATTAGAGGGTCGTAAATGGAGTAAGCATCACGTAATAAACCTTCTTGAATTACATCAGTTGTAAACAACATGTTCACGTCCAGCATGTTTTTATTTTCATCTTCATTTGGAGTTGTTTGAAACTAAAATATAATTAATATCTTAAAACAAGTACGTACCTATAGGTATTTATTAGAAATATAATATATAATACACCATCAAATAATAGCTATGGTCTGTCAGATATCCTTCGATAAATTATATGACATAAAAATAGATCTTTACTTTGTTAAATCTTTTTAACATAGCTCAATGTATGTTTATAAAAATATCACAAACTTTGTCGGAATTGTGCAATCTCTCAGTATAAGATATGATAGAGTTTACTTTTTAACTTATTTAACCTCCTTTTATACTATCTTCTCAAGATAAAAAAATGATACGTTAACACTTTAAAGTAGTATTACACATCTTTTTAAGTATTAAGATCAAGAGAAAATCAGACGATCCGCTAAATGACAAAGAGTTACCATTGCAGCTAAAATTTACAAATATGAGTAGTTGGCTATCTGTTGTAGTTGCACTCTTTCAACAAGAGAAAAGAGATTGTAATAGCTCTTTCAACAGTCTCACTCATAAGAGTACATAAATGGACAACGATTGTGACACCAAAAATAATACTTACATCTTTTACAATATCGTATGCTGCGTAGCTCCCTAAACCAGTTATAACCCATTGGTGACGCCAATTTTCGGGATAAATGACGTAACCAAACCATTGACGAGACATCGCCTCAGCTATTTTTACCAGGGCTGTTTTCCTCTGTTTAACGGCGTGGTTTAAGGGCATAAAGATATAGGGTTCCCTAATAAAATTTATTGTTATTAATTATTTTATATTTAGTAATATCATATTTTTACTGATAATATTTATAATACTATACTCACCAAATACATATAGTAGATAGAGCATACCAATCTCTATTTACATCAGGAACGGCCATAATGTGCAACCTATTGTCTTGTTCGGTATTGATTTGGAAATATGGTAGCTTTGTCCACTCGTTAAATGCAGTAAAGTAATGGTTTATTGCTGCTGCTGCTGGAGCATCCTGGTTACCAACCCCTTCACGACCATACAATATAACGTTTGGTACCGGTACACTCATGCTTACCAAATTATGAGCGACCATTCCCCAGGCATGAGTTGGTGTTTCTAAGCCTCTAAATGTTGTTCTGAAAAATTTGCGATAATCTTTAAAAACAAATTAACTATTTATTAAAATGTTTAGAAAGTTTCAAATTATGTAGAAATTGGTTTAAACATATAAAGAAAGAATGTATTAGCATATTTACTGGCTATCAACTTGTAACAAGCTGTTGGAAACCATGGTCTCATATTCCATATTATTAAAAGAAAAAGATATTATTGATCTCATAGAAGGTTCATCCATACAAGGGAACACCTGTCTTGAATATATTGGGTGCAGATTCATAGCTATATAGTTTCTGAAAAATAATGTGTATTAATTATAGTCTTATTAGTTATATGAGTATTTTATTACACTAACCTTAAATTTAATTAAATTTATCTTTATTTTTCGTTTAACTTTAATTGCTAAGTTTTTTTTTTAAATAACTTACTCGTCATTATAGTTTCCCAAGTAGAGTCCAGTGCCATCGGTACGCAACGGTGCAGTGTATTCCACAATAATCACGTAGCGAGTTACAGATTGAGTTGTACCGATTATTAAAATATCGTTATTTATACTGAATGCTGAGTTTACAGCATTTGCTTCTGTTAATACACCCACTTTCACAGACTGAACTGTTAATCCCAATACATTAAATCTTACATCATTATTTTTTGTTTCAGAAGACAAATTCACATCTATTGTAGCAATACCACTAAAACTTGCCCCATTTCTTGTAATAGCAACACTATAAGATCTTACAGTCTGACCTGGTCTGATGTTTGAATTTCGAAGTAAAAGATCTGATGACGTTTCAATCTCATTGTTTAAAAAATTTTCTGTTTCAGGATTTAATTCTTGCCTTTGTTTCAAGTTGCCTTGATCTTCTAATAATTTGTCAAAATTCATATATTTTTCGTGTGTATTTTCAAAACGAGATATACTTATTGGAAGAGATTTTGTATCAATTGACAATATAAAATAAAATAATAGGACAATATTGCACTTAAACTTAGTCCGGGCCATTTTTAGGCCAATTAATTCACTAAGTTACATGTACCTTAAGTTGTTGAGTCTATACTGCAGAAACGTTTCCATGTATCTACCCGATACGATGTCGATAAAGTCATTTCAAGATGAGATAACCATTAAATTCATCACTTGATGTATCACTGATAAATAATTTATTTTCCGTATTTCTAGATACCTATCTGAGACACTTATAAAATACTTTAAGAAGTATATGATTTTTTAGGCAAAATTGAGTTTTTTAATTATTGAATAACATTAAAAAATATTATGAGTTGTGACGGTCCTATATTAAACATTTAGGTCTATAGTAAAATTCTACATACAAATTGATAATGCGTCACATAAGAAAATAATATATCATTTTCACTGAAAGTAAAAACACAAGTTTCAAGATTCTTAACGCTAATGTCTTGTTATCCGCCAGCACTTATCTTGTTTATTTCTAAATAAAATATTTTTTTTTGCGTTAAGTTATTTATATTTTACATATTGAAAACAATTATGCGACCGGATGCTTGCCTGACGTGTGAAGGACTCCTTGTGAATGTGCTTTTCTCTTTTCTGTCAACTTTCAGATAAGTGGTGATGGTGTGCAATTGTGCTTTTATCCTTTAGCCTGAGGAGGCTATCTTTCCAAGGGTGCCGTAAGAGGTTACGGCACCCTTGGAAAGATAGGAGGGGATTTTCCTCTAGGTAAAGAATAACAACACAACCCAACGTCCACGTACCCATAAAAGTATTAATCAAAAAATATTTGCTTGCCTTTCAAGGATTATTTTGGTACTCCTGATAAAGTCTGCTTAGTCTATTATGGCTAGTAAACCCTAAGATTATATTTCTGTAAAATTTAATTGCTCTCTTTAGTAAGTTGAAAAAAAAAGTCTGGAATATGTATCTCTTTACTTGAACCATCACGTTGGAAAAATATAATGAGTCTTTTCTCTAAAACAAAGAGCACTATTTTAATAGCAAATAAAGAGAAACATTTTGGATATATTTTGTATGCATATATAAAGTGAAATGTCCAAAATATTACCCATATTGCAATACCTGGAATAGTTCATAGATTGGAGTTCAAGTAAGAATAATAAAGCGTAATATCAAAGTAAGTAGTTGAAGTCCGAGGTGGCGAATCCCAGCGGGATGTAATCAGTTTCGTTCATTAAATAAGGGGATAGTTCAAATGCATTGCTCAAATAAAAATGTTAGTTAATTTCTATTTATACTCTTATAGTGACTGTTATTAAAAGTAAATATAAAATGTTAATTAAAAATATATTAAAAAAATATTCTGTATTTAATACTATATTGAAGAGTTTTTTTTTTTGCCTATTCAAAAAACCGTCTAAAGATTTTAACTATAATCATATGATTTAAATTTTCCTTACAGTTTTGTCATTATTTAATTAATATTAGCCATTTCATATTCATTCAAATGCCTATCACTTTTCCTATTTAATCAAATTCAATTAATAATCTTATGTAATGTAGTTTACCGGACAGAAATATGTTATTTGAAATCACTGGACAAACAAAATCATTACTATAACAATTTTTAATGGAATTTTAATGGAATTACCATTAGTGGGTTGCTTATTGGTTAAAACGGAATCTCGGCAAGTGTAGGTAGTTCTTGACGTGGGTGATCTGTGAGTAGATTATATTGTTTTTTAGAACCGTGTTTGATTTGTAATGTTTTTTGATTTGATATTTTTTGAAGTATTTTTTCCACACAAAAATTAATACTAAAACAATACTATTTATCTAATGTAATGAAAGGTATCTAAATTTACTTAAACACATTTAGGTTAATGAATTAACGATATGACGTTAATATAGAGTGGGTTTTAAGTGAAATAATACAATGCACAAAAACAATAATTGTGTTCGGGATAGCTGTGGTCCGAATCCGAATCCTAAAAATGTAAACCAAAATGATAATTGGTATAAAGAGTATCAATTTATTAAATGTAATTTATCCGTAAAGAATTGTGTTAATGAATTTAGTAAAGGTAATGATGGTATAGATTTTATTAAAACAACCGTTATGTGGTCTGAACACATTAACTTTTTGGTTAGTTAGTTAGTTATAAAATCCATTAAACTAATTTCAAACAGCATATTTTATAAATTGAAAATTACTAATAATTTTGATACTATCTATGTTTAATATTTTCTTAAACAAAAAATAAATTTAAGTACGAGATTACCATTTCAATTGTTACAACTTTTTGCACTTTTTGCATGTGAAGGTGACCCTAAAATTAATATTTCTATACGATGTAGTTTATATATTATTGATTTAAGCCAATTGTTAAATATTAATGGATACATATTATTTGATTTATTAGCTATATTATGTAGTCGATTACTAATAACATAATATTATCACCGAGCAAGTACAGTTTCTCTTAGCCTATTACGAAACGTAACAGAGGGAAGTTTTTTTTAGTCTATTACGTTGTAATAGGCTAAAATTCAGAATTTTGTATTTTTTAAATAGAGTTTCTTGATGGACATTTGTTTGACTGACTGGCATCCAAACTAGCTTTGGATATTCATGGTATATACTTATGAGGCATAATATATACTTACGAGGATGTTATAGTCAGCTGATGCTCTAAATTCTCAAAAGTATGGTATCAATTTCTGCATTAAACATGTTAAAACTAGCAAGCGTCGTAACCGAGACAAGCATTTATCAACTATAAGACTCAATTATTTTACACTCAACTCAACTCCTACCTCCAAATTTGTAGGTCTTGGGAACAAGTGTGAGCCCTGATTTTTGAGGGGTACTGAGCATTGGTACGGTGGTGTTTTATTTAGTAACTTATTATATTAGTAGCACGAATAGATATTATTTGGGAGTATTTACAATTATTTTTAGAAATATAATTGCAGTAATTATGAAAGCAATTTTATATTTGTTTGTTCTCGAAAATAACGTTTATAAAAAAAAATACGAAAACTACCTTGCATTTGGTCTGAGGTATTGTGTGGTTAGTAAAACGATTGCTTATTCACAAGTACATATCTTGAATACAGTGTTCATTCCCTGCAGTACTCAGAGTTAACGCGAGTAGGAAAAAAAATTGCAATTGATATGCAATTTTAGCGTATAATAGTAACTTTACTGCTCTTTTGCTTATTATGCCACAGGGTAGCATAATAAGCAAAAGATCTAACAAAGAACTCATGTGGCTATTTATAGAGGTGATATTACAAAGCGGGAAACCTATACACATTTACGATGTATGTTATATTGCTTGTTATATGTTTTAGATTAAGCTTATATTCTTAGGTTGCAGAGTATATTATAAACTAATTTTTTTTCCCGCAACTTCGCCCGCGAGGTATGTGGATAAAAAGTACACAAAGCAAACTTTTTTTAATATTGACATCACAGTTACTACACAGGCTGATTAAATGAGAATGACTACCGATTTCTAAAATGATTGCTACCGGCATTTATTGATAGCTTGCTCAACACAAAATGAACCATTGTTATAACTTTGCAACGTCTATTTCGACCTCACAGTAATGCGATATTTAAAATCCCATCAAAGGATTATCATTTTTAATAACCACAAATTAAAATCTAACTAAAATGAATTAAAAGACAAATTAAAATCCCTAACATATATCCCGGATATACTAGGCTTCCTCAACGATTAGTTTTTGAAAGGAAACCCAAAACCCCCTGCTCCAACATAACTGTAAAACAAAGACGCCACCCGGGTTAGAACATTGAGATTTTTTGTAAACGTCTTTAAAACCGGCCACCGGCCGGAGGTCAATAGTAGTATTTGTGAAGGTACGGTGGCATAACCACCAGCTTGCAGATAAGTCGGGTAAGATTTTTATGCCTTTACTAGCGTTTAGAGCCTCAAAGATCGCCCTCAGATATAATTATGGAAAGTTCCTAAGAAGCGAATGAATTTACACAAAATGTACCACGTCATGAAAAGGTTCAAAGAAACATTTGATCGTGTTCTGAAACTTTTTTCACATTTTATAATATTAAAAGTATTATATTTTTTATATTTTCCGCATAACCCTTAAAATAAAATATAATTAGTAGTTACAAGCTGTTAATAAAATTGAAATTATTATTAATAAACTTGAAGTGTTGATGCAAGCGTTATTGCCATGTTTGTCTCGCAGCCAGTTGTTAACATTGTTATAGTTGTTTCCACTCCAATTTATTGAAGCCGCAATGTTTTCTCTGATACTATCAACACCCGCTCGCTCTGCAGCAGTGAAAATGTTCTGATAGCGACTGATGAATGTATCAATCTAAAAATAAATTTACATGGGCCGTTATTAACTTTGTATATTTGTATTTGATTCTTTCTAAAACACTTTATAAGACATATTCGATGTTTGACATTTTCTTACTTACTTTTGTAGAGTGTTGTCTAGATGTAAGTCGTCTTGCGAAAGCATTCAAAATATTTGCAGTACCAGAAAGTCCTTGTACTCTGATAACATAAATATAAATTACAAAGTTTATAGATATATAGCTTTGAACTGATTAACTTTAACTATAAATGTTTTACTTTCTGAAAGTTTTATGGATTCGCATTATTTAAAAATTTATATTAAAAATATATATATTTGAAAAAGGACAGTTTGATTAACTATTAGTATTTATAACTATTCAAATAAGATAAGAATTATTTAAGTTCCTTAAGGTTTGTAACAAATAATTGTTCATAAGGACCTGGGTTGAATAGCCGCAAAATTTTCATTGACGAAATCTAAAGCCGCCTCCATACCAGCGGGGCTAGAGTTAATGATAGCAACGAGAATAGTATGACGGTCTTGTTCCCTCACTTCTGAATCAGGAGCAATAATTTGATTCATGTAGCTAAAAAAAAATTAAATTTTTAGTAATATTCATATATAAAAGTAATTTTATATCCGAAATAATTTTCGTATTGTAACAATATCTTATAGGGCTATGTAATATTTAAATATGATTTATAAAAAATGTGCACGTTACATGTATACACATACTTACAAAGTACGTAATGTTGCATTAGATGTGCAACCTAAAGCGTTTAAAAGAATCGTCTGTTCACTAGATTCTTGACTTGCTCGGTATTGTTGCCACAGGAAGTTGAAAGTGTCGGAGCTGCCATCCCGAAGGGCGGAGCAGAAAACCGTCGTTTGAATGTCCGGGTTGAGACGTTGACCTAGTTTAAGTCGTTATTTTCGTATACAAATATTTATGAGATAACAAATATATCATGTTTATAATATAAAAAACGTTTAAAGTTAATCTACTTCTAATTTTTTTTTTTAAACAAATTTTGATTATATAGTTTAAAATAAAATTTGATTTAAAACTACATATAAGGACCTGAGACTGACCGCTACGAGTCCTTTCCCTGGAAGAAACTTTACTCTTAGTATTTATTATTATTATAGCTTGTAGTTGCTAAATTTGCACTTACTGGGATTATTTTGGTACAACTGCAGAAGTTCTCTAGATCTTTTCACACACCTTTCATTACCGAAACGACAATTAAAGTTCAAGATGATATTTCTGTGAAATGGCGTAATGTGCTCTTCATTTGGTTGTGCGTCGAAACCGAGTTGGTTGTATAAAGGTTCTGTGAGTTGAAGAACATAACTCTGAAATATGGATATATTTAATTAAACTAGCACATGTTTACTATAAAAATACGTTTTATTTCTAAAATAAAAATTATTAACTTTAATCCCATGTAATAAACATAAGTAAAACTTACTTTGAACGTTTGAAATTTTTAAGTCGATTTAAAGCAAATACGAATGCTAAAGAAACAAACAAAGTATTAATAAAGTCAAACACAAGCTTTCTTCGGAATGGGTCGTACATTCAAAACGTACAAAAACGTACATAATATCATTTACGACCTATATTATTACAGTTAACATTTTACCATAATTCTGTATATTAATTAACCTCGGTCAATTCTTTAGTGTCGAATAATTGAATTTAGATTTCATAATAAAATCACAAATGATCTAATTATTTTAGTAAAATTTTAAAACCATGGTCTAACTATAAGTAATTTGTTGAACCTTCTCAGTATTAAATAATCGAATTAAGCCTTTATATTTTTAACTTTGCAAACAAATGTAACGCTTAATTTTTAACGCTACGTTAGAATCCTTCGCTTCGCTCTTGATTCAAAGTAGCACCCGCGCAATAAAAATACTATTTTGATCCCTTGTCGTTTAATCTACTATTTCATATATTTTGTATTCAAAGGGGGAAAAGGAATTTAATTATTAATAATGCCATATTGCAATACCTGAAATAGTTCATAGATCGGGGTCCCAGTAAGCACTATATCAAGATAGTTGAATGCCGAGTTTGCTGACCCCCACGGAATGTAGTCAGTTTCATTTATTAAGTAACGGGATATTTCAAATGCATTGCTGTAGCTCTGGAATAAAAATAATAGATATATTATATAAGTACAGGTTTTTAAGACTATTTTTTATGACTTTTGGCGGTGAAGGCCCAGATGAAGTATCTGGGCCTCACCCTGGACGGAAGATGGAACTTCGGGGCGCATTTCTCCCTTCTCTCCCCGAAGTTGGTTTCCACCATACCTGCCTTGGGAAGGCTTCTGCCCAACGTCGGTGGGCCGCAGACTCCATGCCGGTACCTATATGCCGGCATCGTGAGGAGCATGGCTCTGTATGGCGCTCCCATATGTTTGGGGTCGCTCACTGCTGACTCAAGGACCCTGTTGCGAAGGACGCAAAGGGTCCTAGCGGTGAGGATGATCAGGAGGTACCATACGATGTCCTACACGGCGGCTATACTCCTGGCGAGCGATCCGCCGTGTGAGCTACAGGTGGAGGTGCTCGCCGCTGTGTATTGGCACCGGGCCAAAGCCTTGGCCACGGGGGTAAGGCCCGAATCAGGGCTCTAGCTCACCGAGCCCTGATTCGACGGTAGAACAGGAACTTGGATTCCCTGCCGCCGGTATGGTCACAGTGGGGGCAGTCTGCCCTCACCTTGACCGCTGGATCAATCAGTTGCACGGAACGCTGACGTTCAGTCTTGTGCAGGTGCTGACCGGCCATGGTTGCTTCGGTGAGTATCTGCACAGGATAGCACGAATGGAGGCGATCGCCTTCTGCCATCACTGTGACGAGTCCGTCGACTCGCCTCGTCACACTTTGGCGGAGTGCGCTGCCTGGGACCACCAGCGCTCTGAGCTGGTGGGCGTGATTGGCAAAGACGTTTTGCTGCCGCGTGTTATTAGTGCGATTATCGGCAGCGAGAGGTGCTGGGTCGCAATGGGCTCCTTCTGCGAGCAAGTTATTGCCGCAAAGGAGGCCATGAAGCGGGACAGGGAGTCAGCCTCGTCCGCTGAACCGCTCCGGAGGGGGAGACTAGGTAGAAGGAGGCGAGAATACGCCCGTCGCTTCCTTCCCCAGTTGTAGTGCCTGGTGAGGGGAGAGGGTGACCCCTCTTACCTAACATAGGCTTACGTTGAGAGGGTGCTCTACGTTGCTCGGGGCACCCTCATTCGGGGGGAATCGCCGGAGCGTCACGGTGTGTGCTTAAAAATGGCAGCATCCTCTATGTTGCCGGGTAGTCCCACATCTCCCCCCGGTCGTCACCCCCCTGGGGCGACGGGGTACCTGTACCAGGTTTTTCAAACGGAAAAAAAAAGAAAAGTTTTTTATGATTGTTGGTTTCTTAAAAATATATTTTGATTTAAAAATAGTTTAATTAACTTAATAAGCCATTTAAATGTTGCTATTTAAATAAAATAGTTATACTATTATGCCATACGAAATGGTAGATAAGAAGACCAATATTATTTCACTAACTGTTAGCTTATAATTTATATAACATTTATCATAAAAATATGAGATAAATTGTTATTCGAAAACACTTTACAAACAATAAACTATTTAATGACCTTAATACAAGCAGAAATTTTAAAATCATATTTATATGACATATTTTACGTGATAATTTTCGTGAAAAATGAAATGTGATAATCTTGTCAAATTTATCAATATTAATATTTCAGATTCAGATAGCCAATTTCCTAAGAAAACACAATTTTACTTCTGTTATACTTTCCCTGACAGTCAATGACGTAATTTTTTAATTTAAAATTACGTCATCTAAGTATGATTACAAAATATTAAAAAAACTATAATATTTATGCCAGTTTTTGAAATGTTACAGTATGTACTTTAGGTACATTATAACAAAATATGAATATATTTTTATCTTTATTTTTGCTCAGCTAATTCGAGCAGAATGTATTGCAATGACATTTAACACAGTATTGGTCAACCTAGTAATGGATTATAGCAATAGTATTTAATTAAGAACACGTTAATAGTCTACGATTTTTGAAATGTATATATAAATTATTCAGTTGAGTAATGAGTATTAAACTGAATAATGTAATGCTCAAAAACGGTAGTTGTTATTTTTTTTAAGTGCAACAAGAGTAATTATTTGTACTTTTGTTGTATATTGAATATTAGAATGCTATCGTAAATACTTAATAATTCAAATAATTCTTATAATGCGTGCTTCAATATCGGATAAAGAAATATAATCTGTATAAATACTTACAGTTCTTCCATTTCTGGCTAAGTTAAAGACGTCGTCTATAATTTGGGCACGGTTTAATAAGTGTATCGTGTTGTGAGATTTCAATAAAACATCAGCTAATGCAAGCCAGTTCTCATTTTCATAATTCACTCTATAGTAACCTATAATAAAGTTTATCTGATAATGACACTCTTTATAAAATTTAATTAATAGGCACAAATCGATAAATGATTATTTGTAAGATATAATCTACATTTATATACAACGATGAAAGGTAAGTATTGTTTATTAGAGTGCGTGGCACATGTTCCCACGAATGAGAAAGAATTCAAGAGATATAGAGAGACAGGCTATCCTGTCTCTCCATATCTCTTGCATTATTAGAAATATCAAGCCCTCTGATTTGATTTTTTTTTTCTGTATCTTGATTCTTAGAAACAAGTATTTCTTTTTTAAGATTATTTTTACCGAACTAGTCTCATTAACCTTTCCAACCTGTAACCGTCAGTATATTGAGTGAAAAAAAACTTAATAGCCAACTAACCAGTTTGTTGTTTATTTATAATAAACCATGTAGCGTTAGACAAGCCTGGTATATCTATTGCTAGAGCACTGCCATAAGGTAAAACCCAAGCCCCGGCGCTAGTGTCATCGAAGTTAGGGTTGGTCGAGATAACCCAATTGACTGGGACGTACCAATTATTTGTTGATTTTAGGTTGGGATCCGTTAAGAAACGTTGCTAAAATTTATATATAATTAGCTATTGTTCCATTTATTTAACATTAATAACTGTAAAACTTTGAAATTATACCTGACTGACAGATAAGGATTCTGCTGTAGGAGCTTGCCTCCGAACCATTAGCACTGGGAATCCACCTTGAGTTGTCCATCGCTGCATGATCTCAGCAACTTTATTTGGTAGTTTAATACCCCTTTCATTTACGATCTGTTGTAGACTTTCATAAAGAGCTTGCGGTCCAACTGCCTTTCGAGCACTGAAAAGTTCAATTATTTGTATATCACTCACTATTCATAAATATATTATTTTTCTAATTACTTAAAATTCTCTTTTTTTATTTGATAATATTGGTTTAATGTAATAATGTCAATTATTTGCTTTTGTAACGTTTCAGAGCATTGTAGTGGATCCAATTTAAAATAATTGCTTATACTAATTTCAAGAGAACAGTGACAGTATTTTTAGTATATTTTTTAAGGAAGTACGTGCATAAATTATTGAAATGTTTTACATATTTTATTATCCAGTTAGAAAATATATTTATATAAATTAAATCTTTTCAATAAAATATGTTTTGAGTTTTGCAAAAAAGTTCGTGATTTACTACAGTGATAACGATTTTACCGGACTTGGCACCGGAAAACGGCTAGGCCTCATTGAGCATTAGGCCGCAACGCAACTTAACCTGGTGGAGTTAGACAAACAAAAAAAAACTTTTTTTATTTTAAAAGGAGGGCAGACAAACATGTGGGTCAACTGATGAAAAGCGATCACCGCCTCCTAAAGTCTGGATGAATAAAATGAATAAAATGAGAAATATCCTTGAGAATCGCATTGTTAAATATGACGAATGACATTTTTTTAATGGTCGCGGAAACATATCTTTGACGGGGGTGACTTAGATCTTAAAGTTACGTTAAAAAACATATTTAATATAATATACTCAATACGAAAAAAATAGACTCTAATTCGCACTGGATTTAAATACTTTTTACAGTTTATTATTTCCAGCATATTCTTCTGTAACTCTAAATGCCAGTAGATATATAGATCACTTTCTACAAAGTCAAATTTCTGTTCATAACAAACAAAAATGAGTACAAGTCCCACATAAACTTTTTTTTATAAAATCTTTTCCATCACTGCAACTAAGTCATTAAAACAACTTAAAGCAGACAAAATTTTTACAATATATTTGATACTATACATTTTTTACAATTGATTAACAAAAACCTATGAGATATTTTTTATTTTCAATTTTAAACACATTTTGTTGACATCAACATGAGTTGATTGGTAATACAACCACTCCAAATGCGCATTTAGTTTTATGAATCATATTGCTGTATATTTTTTTAAGAATTGTAATAGTTATTAAGTTTCTATTTGTTTTCTTTTTTAATTTTGTTTCTATTTTTTCTGTATTTTATATTATTCAATAGTAGTTAGTATAAGGGTTGTTATAAAGTTTTACGTGTGTTTTCTATTATTTTTATTTTATTTTTGTTGTGTTTTATAATATTCAATAATTGTTAGTGTAATATGTAAGAGTTACTATATTTTGTTTTAAATGTTTAATTGTAAAGTAATTGATATTATAAATATTAGTTTAGTAGTTTAGTATTAGAATGTACTAAAAAACCAACGGTTGCCCTCTGCACCGTAATTGGACGTCGTGGGATCGCGTTAGAACACACCGTGACGCCCCGGCGAGACAGATTGTAAGACTAGGTTAAGAATGTAATGAGCGCTTCTTGCCTTCAAACTCTCGAGTTTGGCAAGATATGATGTGTATTTGTTTACATTATAAAAAATAAATGAAAAATTATTTTTTTATAGAATTTTAGAATATTTAATAGTGACTCTTTTTTTCGGAAACTCAGGTATTGAAAATAATTAAACTATGGATTACACTTATACTTCTTTAATGTATAAGAGCTAGAGGCAAATATATACATATATGGACACAGATCTATATATATTATATGTATACATTATACTTTGATCAATATTTGTACCCATTAGTTTTCGCTTAGGGTTTTTACTAAACTTGTGAATATATATTTTGATTGTTTATTTTTTATTATGTACTTCTAGGGAAATATCGTGACTGAGATACAAAAAATCTGTTTCCATCACATACTTAGTTACTTAAAAACTTATTAATACCCAATTTTAACACGATTTAAGTAATTTTTCGTTGCATTATAATTAGTAAGTAGGTTTAAGAATACTTATTTTCGTTGCCATTTTCTAGAAGCTGTAGAAGAATCTAAACAAATTTAACGACCGACAAAGTTAAGTCTAAGTTAGGAAAAACTTTAGAAACTTACTTATTTCTTATGTACGATACAAGTCCTTTTCGAAATATTTCAGGTGTAAGGAAGTGTTGCAACATACGAATAACGGAACCCGCTGCAAATATAAAGTTTTATATTATGTACAAGTAACAACATTTCCGAAATAATGAACTGGACACATTTATACAATAAAAATAAGTCTTTTGTATAATTTACAAACTCATACAAACTTATTTCAATAAAAAATAAACAAAAAATGTTTTATTTTTATCATAATTATTTGGATAAAACCCAGGCTAATTATTGATATATTATAACTTTGAATTTTTTTTTTCTACGAGATATTAATATAATTTCCTAGAAATAAGATAATACCTTTTTAAAAATTCATATTTAACAAAAACATAAAAATAGTTATGTATCCTAAAATGTGTATAGTATAATTTCAACATTAATCATTTTCTTTTAAGTCACAACAAGTAGTCTATTGAAATATTGTATCTAGTTCTTTATTATATATATTATATTAGATCAATATCAAAAATCCAATAGTTATACTTAAAACAAATAAAAAAACTATTGTTGATGCATTTCGATTGTCATTATGTAAACAATTTATTAAGTATTTACTCCCACCAGGATAATTTATTATTATCTACAAAAAGATAGTTAGTGTCAATTAATATTTTATCCTTGTCCTATCTATAAAAACATCAATTTTAAAATTAATTACCAAAACTTACATTTTTGATAGGCTACTGAGTTAAAAGTGCCTATAATTTGAGAAGGAGTATATACAGGGTGCGTCATTGGGTTTACAGTGAGAACAGCATCGTTTTGTAAAACATTTTGCAGTAAAAGAACATACTGGTCCATCATACGCCATTGCGGTAAAACCTGTGGGCGTTAAACATAGTGCGTTATACTCGTACGTATAAACTTTGCAATAAATATAAATTTTTATAAAACAAATTCCATTCTATTTTGTTTAGATTGTGGCTAATAATAATTTTAAAAAATCTCACAAGTTCTGTTCCATAATTTTCAAAGAAATTTGCAAATCCTTCATTCAGCCATGTGTACGTCCAATTGAGAGGACTGACTTCGTTTCCAAACCACATATGAACATTCTCGTGACATATAATACGCCCGATATTTTGTAATGTCGAGGTCGTTGTGACGCCTTTTGTTACTAGCAGTGCTACCTCTCTGTTAAATTACTTTACATTATACTTTATTTTTTAATACTATTTACATTGTTTAATATTTATAATTTATGCCATACTTATGATTTTAATAGTGCAATAATGTACATGCTCGTCCAAACTGCATACAAAAAAAATATAGCAACATTTTTAATATTATATAGTATGTTCCGTTCCTATGAGCACTTATAAACTTAATATAAGAGAAGAGGTCTATTCTGTAGGAGAGTCATGTGCACGACCCACAAAAGTCCACACTTTTTAATTTTACCGTAACCTTTCGTGTCCAATTTAAAGAGTGGCTATTAGTTGCAATTGCTTTCATTTAACAAAAACTTTTGTACAGCTGTTCTCGGAAACTTGATTATGATTATATTAATGTATGCTTGTTTTTTAATTTGATAAGATTTTTCATGTCATTTTTTTATATCTTAATACTCTCTATTTTTAATTACTTAATTAATTCAAAACTAAAATGTATTTTCATAATATATATTTATCGACTCAATACCTGTATAAAACTAATCCCCAATTTTCCATAGCACCCGCTGCAAAGTCCGGTATAGCGGCCTTATCGATTTTTGGTAAGTCATACGGCAGTTCAATATAATTTTCTAACTCAATCATGTTCTTTTGACCAAAGTCTAAAGCAAATTCTGAATTATTTCGGTTACCCGGCCTCGCATAAATTCTAAAAGGTATTTGATATGTCATATTCCCTGCGTTGGAGATGTATTCAAAGTTAGATACCAGGAATGCCAAAAGATAAGTAGACATTACTGGTGTGTCTTGAAATTCATATTTACTGAAATCTTGTACCATTGGTCTGAAAGAGTCATATAAATAATTATATTAACAGTAGTGTTTTAAAATACACTTTTAAGAAATATTTTGCTCTTGTGTATAGAATTAATATAAAAATGTTTATAATTACTTTAAAAAGTTCGTTCTTTCAGGCATATTGGTCCTTACAACGGAATATTGTGGTGGAGCGTAAATGGTTGTTCTGAAAACAGCCTTATAACGAGGTTCGTCAAAACAAGGAAAAGCTCGGCGGGCGAACGTTGGCTGCAGCTGAGAGGCTATCAAATTACTATAAGAATATAAAATTTATTAGATTGATAGCAATCTATAGAGACTTATATAAAAATTCTTTTATAGTATGATATAAATTGACACAATGTTTAGCACGTTGTAGTATAGAGTTACTATCCTTTAAAAATACACATTTTAACTAATTACTTAAAATATTTTCAATATAATACTTACACAAGGCCTTCACTTTCATGCTGGTAAGTGGACACGTAAAGGCCAAACATATTAGTAGCAAATCTACCCGTATAATCTATTTTTAGAACATAGCTCTGCCCTACATTCATCAAGACATTTGAAACAATCCTCAAGAAATGGGTATCATCGCTTGCTAAAGTGTAATTGCTTAGGATATTCTCGTTTAGGTTTACTTCAGTGGACAAGTGTACATTATCTATTTTCATGTCCATGGCATGTAGAACAACTTCTGAGGTTATTATGTTAGGGAGGAATCTAATCAAGACGTTGCCTCTGAAGGTTACATTATTACGTGGATCTAGGAATAAAGAAACGTCGTAAAATGTAGGGATGGTTGTTCCAGGCAAGATATATTCTGTATCTGGCGTACTTCTGATTACATTTTCGGAACTTAGAGGAAAACTGATTACCGAACCGAGTAAGCATAAAAATATTAACGAATACATAATATCTGAAAATAAAAAAAAGCTTAATTAGTTTTTATTATATTATATTCATTATTTTTTATTACTTATATAAAAAATACTATAATATCTTATGTAAAAAGTTTATATAATTTTCAACAAGTTAATTCAATAAGCCATGGTAAGTAATTGTAGTTTTCTTTTGTATTAATTAAATATAATAATTAGCAATGTGTATCATATTTAATGTACAACACGTGTTCTAGGGAGCTCTCAACTTCAAACTAAACTTTTGTATTTGACTTTGGAATTACAATTTTCTATGATTTCATATGCAAAGTAATAAGTGTAGCTAAATTTTTTGAAATATTCATTACTTACTTATAAACCCATCAGTATAGAAATTAATTTAATTAATTGGTATCGTGCTGAAGGGTTCAATCAGTGACTTTGGTGTAATGGTTAAGCCATTACACAAAGGAACTTTAAAAAGAAAACCTAGAAATTATTTCAAAATATTTACATCAACACTTTCTAATGGTTTTAGTATCATAAAAGATAAGAATCTGTATAATGTAATACACGAAGCCCGCAGTTACACGTATACTCGATTATCCAAAGAAACACAATTAGAAAATATTTTATTTTGCGTACTACTTTCATTTAAAAACCTAAGAAAATTATTTATTTCACTATTAAACTTGCAGTTTTTTGGCAATTTAAAAAAGTATAAAAATATAGCATCTCTTAATAACTTAAAAAAAACTATTTTTGTATAACTATGTGTGTTTGAGTACTGACATTAAGATATACATTTAAATACCTTTTTATATAAAATATATAAAAGAAGTTTTTTTTACGTTGTACCAAAAAAAAAGTGTCGGATAAAATATATTGAAAAAAAAAATAACTATTTTTAGATATGACATTTTAGTAACATATATCATCGACTTCAAGTGTGTTAACTATCATCTTATCCATATCATATCTTTATCTTTAGCTTATCTTTTTTATTTGGTCTTCACATATCGACTACAAAATTATGACGCTTTTAATTCGAATAATACGTATAAAACGAAATCTAATCAAGAACATAATATAAATAATAAATACCGCCAAGTCATAATATTTAGTCTTTTATTAGAGCAATTAATTATATTTTTTGGTGCAATCGTTATTTATTACTCAATAATGTTTATTTTAAATTTAATAACGTGATAATAGTCTGCTATATGGCGTATATAACTTAAACTGATAACTAAAAATACGGTTATATAACGTTAATAAGATTATTTATGGAATAGATTTATATTTTAATAAGACGAAATAATTGTTAATAGGTGCATCGCAGTGAACATAATCAAATTGATTTTGTGAAAAATTTTATAGGTCTACAAATATCATACGCATGTTCTTATTAAGTAATTGAGCGAAGCGAACGAAGTTCTCTATGAGAGACTTTTCTACATCCTTTGTGCAAGCATCAAACAAAAACGATATATCCGAAAATTACAAAATTTTGCACACTGTCAGATATCAGTCTGGTGGTGGTTTAAAAAAAGTAAAAAAAAATTAAAAAAACCAAAAATGTAATAATGTGTCTCATCTTGAAAAGTAGTGGAGGACAAAATGCTTCGACGACTTGTAAATGCACAGCGAGTCAAAATTGAGGTCTGGTTAACGCTCCCAGTTAATAACTACTTATGGTATTTTAAATAGCCATTGACTTTATGAATTTCGATTATCACGTACTAAAAATCACATTTTCTGATACTTTCGATTTAAGTTAAGATTACAAATAATTGATACAAACATCGCTAATCATTATCCATTATCAAAATTATTTGAGTTGGCATAATACGAGTAAAACAACAATATATGTATTTATCTCCCTTCGGTAATACATAGGTCAAGTCAGTGAGAACTTGTTATGCGCCATATAATTGTGACCCATCAGCTCTTCCGACGCCCTCTTCTGTTATAAATATCAACATTGATACTTCAGACTCTTCGCTTTACACAATTTGCATCCCTCGGTAACGTAATGACGTCATCAGACCACGATAACCTACTTACTAGTTTCCATGTTTTCTCTTAGCGGTGATACTTTCAATCTACCTTTTACTTTATACCTCTCATTTGACTTGTCGGGAAGTCGCATTACTCATTGATTTTCTCTAAAATAAGCTAAAAACGAACACACCAAAATAGTTCACTCTGACTTGCGGTGTTTGACAATTTAGTCTATTTCATCGTCAACTTTTACGATTTAGAGATCGCCAAAATCGCAGAATATGAGTTCCTTTGTTGTTTCTATCTTTTGTATTTTCTACTATGCATAAGGCCAAACTATTGCTTACTTATATAATTTCGGTTCTTAAAAGCATAAAACATTGCTTTACAGTTGAAGTGCATGCTGCAAGACCAAGACTTTTCCGGATAATACTTAACAATATTTGTTTTTTTTTTCCTTATTGCTAGAATTAGTCATACTATCTTAATTTTTTAAACAATATTTATATATTTATAACTTTATAATTAACCAAAAAACACGAAAATCGATTTAATAATTTTAAGCTGTTTGAATATGTCAGTCATGTTAACCTTACTGAAATAGTTGAAAGTAACTGACATCTATGTCACCTTGTTAAATAGACAAATTCAGTTAGATTAGAATCTACCCCATATTTTAAATATTGCAGTATAGAAATATTAAACAAAAAATAATAATCTTAATGTGGCTAAAATCTTAACAATTAATTCAAACAATGTTTAACTTACCTTTCACATGTGACCAGGTAAGCAGTTTGACGGTATCTCAATGATTATTGAAAGTAATTGTTTATTTATCTGGTTTGAAAATATTATTAGGGTTCAGTGGTAAAAATTAAATTACTTGTTTGTTATTCTATAATTTTATAATATTTAATATAATTAATAAATAGGAATAATCATATAAACATTCTTTTCAATATCATAAATTACAAAATATACCTGAATTATCTTACAGTTTTAGCCCAACTGTATTATAAAATTAAACTTTGTCGACACCACTCTCTGGAATTCTATATCATCATAAACCTGCAAAAATTACCATTAACGATATGAACTCCTTTGTTTACTTTTAAATACTATGTTTCAAATAACTGAACAGTTTTCTTGACAAGAGCAGAGAAAAGATTATAATCAAAATCACTAGTCATACAACATAAATATGAAAATACGTTAATAATAACTTTTAATTCACAACTTGGCATCTAGGACCCTTGTTTTATTGGTTTCAGTAGGCATCTCATTAAGTTCTGTAAGATAAAGAAATTATTATTAAATTAAGTATTAAGTATTAAGTATTGATCTATAGTAACATTGTTTAAATATAAGCATTAAAGTGAACGTATTCATAAAGTAGGTTCTATTCATAAATTTTCTAAATGAAATGCTTTTCTTAAAACACATACGAGTAAAATTTTTTTTTTTATTATTTTTTGTTTTCTTTTTTATGCTGGTTATACATTAAATAACATATAATTTTAGATCCTTCGTTATTATTTTTTATTTAATAGTAGATATTTGTATAGCTGCCATAAAAATTTTACTACATTTACTATCAGCAATTAACCTAATCTGGTATCATTAAATATAAAAGCGTTAAAAGATGGACGTAATTATCAATACATCTGAGGCTCAAATGGTTCACTTTTAAAAGGAACTAGCATATTCTCAAGCATCGAAAACTTTGCCAAATATTTATAATCTAACTTTACCTAGTTATTTTATACGTAGTTTGGGCTTATTGGATAAAATATACACATAAAAGTACTCCCTGCGTTTGTACTTGAAATGTCTTGACCCCTTTTTTCCGACATCTATATTGCTTTTAATTATTTGTTCTTTATTTACTTACGTATCTATATCGCATATAATCAAAGGTGTCATTAAAATATATAGAGATAGGTTTTGTAGAGATTAGCCATGTTTTCTTTAAATATTTTATATATACTATATACTAGTTTCTAGTATATAAATAAATTAAATAATTCGAATTCGCAAAAAGCTGTGAGAATACAAAGTACAATGTTTTGCTATAATATATTAGTTAACCCTATACTGTCCTTTACTGTTTTCTTTATTTGTAAACGAAGTCCCAAAAAATTTTATCTTCTGACTACAGATTACAGATTTACAAACACGCAAGCTTTTCAGGGTTAGAAAAAGCTAACGCTTCGTTAAAAATGAATCTTGAAAATATTTGCTTATAGTCCCAAGAAAATAGTGTAGTAATTTACCCTAAAAATTGCAGGCAATGACAATTGCCAAACAATTACAAACAAACAAACAATTACACATCAAAATAAATATCGACATCTTGCCTTATGTAGTCTTTCATAAAGGGCCTCTAGAGGACCTAAGCAAAGGTTCGAGGGCTAACTTTAGACTATAAGCAGACCTTTAAAGTTCCTTAGAAAATTTCAAACTTTACTCCTTTTAGAAATAAGATAATGCTAGCAACCTTTCTTATTTCTTCTTCTTAATTACAGTGACATTTGTCTCAAAGATATAACTGATGAGATGCTCAACAAAAGAGGTCGATTTTAGAATTTACGTCTATTAAATTACATCCATTTTATCTACGGTTTGCGCAAATTTTATCACAATTATTATTACCGCCGTAGGTTTAAGTGGCTATCCGTTTCCATCGGAATATATACGTTTTAATACTCTTTCAATTATGTGGCTCTAGACTTACCAGTGATCGCGTGTGTTTCTTTAAAATATCTTGAGGTGCCGCATTGTAATATAATTTTCTATCGCAAAACCCTTCTCAATCTGTGCGGCCCAACTTTGGAATTTAATCCTTCTTCACTAAATAATAGTTCCTATAAATTTAGGCTGAAAAATTATTTGCTCTTCTTTTAGTTTTCATTAGTTTATGTATTATATTTATGTAATGTATCAGAGACAGCGATTGCAGAGAGATACGGCCGCTATTATGTACACTCGGTGGTGCAGGGCCCATATTGTAAGTATAGCAAACAACAACATTGACACTATTACAGTTCGCTTACATTATGTACATAAAAATACTCTCACTTCTATAACACATACTAACCAAACCCTCCAAGAATCCGATTGACCAGGTACCTTCTGAAGAAGTACTCGTTGGCTTGTCCATACTTACAATAAAAACTCTGTCCACTTGTCCACATTACAAATCAACTAACGGTTACTCTACTACTAATTATTCAACTAACCAACTTTCATTAAAACAATATTGCAGTGTGCGGCATATGTATGTAATTTATATGTATTTAATATATGTAAGTTTAGTTTATTATAAATTGTTAAGTGTATTATTATGTGTTACTTATAATTTTTTGCTCTTTGGTTAAATAACATTAGACGAAGGAGATTTTTTTTACAGTATACATTACAAAATACATAGGTACCTATACCATAAATGACTGAATAATGTCTCCATTAATCAAGAGTTTCTGGTAGAAATCTCTTTTTAAAGATAAGTCATCATTTCTTTAAATTAATAATTTCATGTATATATTGTCTTTTATCTGTTTCATGGTAGTGGTAATATTTTTCATACTACTTTTACTAATACTATCAAAATAATGGTAACTTAAAACCACGTATTCACCCGTCACTTGTGACGGGCCCTCTCGCTAGTATATAATACATACATAAACACACAGATAACTCTGTTTGTAGATATATACATAAAAACAAAAATATACACAAAAAAATACACACACACACACACATGTGTATGAATAAATATGAAAAAATCCCATTTCGAAAATCGGGGTGATTACAATAACTTCCTTAATCAGAAACTTAGTAGTATTTAAAAGACTAGCTTGGTTTTATTGCCCTCATAAAATATTATGCAGGTCTACAAATAAGAAAAGGTGCAGTAATACTTTTAATAGCTGCACTATATTTATTGAACGAAGCGAGTGGAGCGCTCTACTGGAGAGAATTTGCATTGGTTTTACAACTACAACGTTGGCATTAAAACGGCTTAACGGTTCAAATTTTGCTCACATACCATGCTGATATGTGTGGTGGTTTGTAAAATAAAAATTCAAAAAAATTCATTATCTTTGAGGAATAATGTCCAAAAAAATCACTCCCATAGACATCAATGTAAAAAAAATTGAATGAAAAATTGAAGTCTCGTTGTGGATGCGCGTGCCGAATTTTTTTAATCCAATTATACTGTCCTCCTGTTCAATTAATTTTCCTACACCAAGACGAAGCCTTCGGCTTGGCTCGCTTCGCTCAACGTGCAAACGGAAACCGAGATTTCGCGATCGCAGCGAGTCGAAATTGAGGGTCTGGTGGCGTTCCTAGTAATGATTTCTATATTAAGATAAAAAAATAATAACTCTAAACTCTGAGCTCAAACAAGCAGAAGTTAGGCGTATATATAATAACTATGAACATAGAATAGTATTCCACTTTGTTACAGAATATTGTTGTCTTTCTTTGATTACAGGAGTTTAGTACTGTTATTTAAATATTTTTATCAGCGTATGAATAAGTCATATTGCCAAGTATTGTCAAATCATATTACCTAATACTAGATGTAATTATTTGATTTATGAGTAAGAATTAATTTACTTCGACATTTAAGTTAAAAAACGATGTTTCAATTATATAGATTTTTAAACTTCATTCGAATTGTATAACTGTAAAACAAAGTTATAAATAGAATAATTAAAGAATCAATTGGTTTTAGTAAAAGTATTATAATCAATACTTATATTTAGACAATTTAACGTCAAAGGAGAGGAAAATTAAGAGCTATAAGTTATAATTATTAAATAAAAAAATAAAGGCGCATAACAAAAGTCAAAGTAAAAAAAGATTTGGGAGTAAAATATTTCACAATAGTTTGTTTCACTGAGGTCCTAACTAATATTTTCTTTACGGGCGTCGTCTGTTTAACAAATAAAAGATTTGTCTTATCCATTTGTTTTGAAAATAAATAAGTCCAAATTAAGAATACGTTTTATATTGCCTGACAACTTTGATGAATTGGACTAAAGTTGCTGCAAACCGTTTTTTGTTTTAATTTATAAACTTTTTCTTTCGTAGACTTTTTATAAGATTTATATATTTTGGTATTCATAATAACTCCTATCGACATCAATTAAAATAAGAAAGGAATTATAGAAAGTTTTGTGGGCCTTAAGTCTGTTAGTATCAATAATTGATACTAATAAATAACAAATATCATTGTCAAAAAAATTAAGGTTCTGATATTTTAAAAAAATCTGTCCTAGTTTTAATTAAAGAAATTACATGTGGTCGTCTAACCAAAATGATTTAATTAACTCTTAGTACTTAGCTAAGTGTTGAGAATATTATTTACAAAGAGAATACGATAAACCAGTAAGTTATTATATTTATATTTTTTAAGTTTTGAACATTTATTGCCAACTTTATAGTAATAATGTTTTCTAAGATTTACACGAGTATTACTCATTTCAATAAAACTACTTTACGGACATAACTCGCGTTAATTATTAAATTATAAGTTTGTTTCGAATGCTTTGCAGCAAAAGTGTTCGCGGTAAGACGAAATGATGGTGTCTGTCAGTCAGTCAGTTTATTTGTCACCTACCTCCAACGGATAGAGTTCAGGATGCACACAAAATACACTAACTGTGTCTATGGGCTTGGCAGTCTGTTCACGGACATGGGATTTAATATTTTTCATGATAGGATCCCAGGTGTTTGATAGATTCCAACCATCTTCTCTATAAAAATTAGTATGTGTTTTAATTTCATTAGCCTCGCGAGTCATTCTTGGTATATGTCTGTGTTCACGAGCCAGGATCTTTGGTTTACCAAAGCTGAGAAAGTGGTTGGGCTTGTCCATTGTGTGTTCACATACTGTCACACACATAGTAATGTTTATTTTCAACCCAGGTAGGAGATGCTTTGGCCAAACTTACGAGAACGTATAAGTGTAGTATAGAAAGATGTTAACCCAAAGAGTTCTAGGTTGAAAAATACACTCATCTAAAGTTTCTAGCGATCAATTACGTTTAAGAGTATTGCTACAAATGAGGTTTATTGTATTAACTTTTATGGATCCCTTCTGATTCTTTTTAGAGTTTCAATATTTATATAAGGAATATTGTTTAAATTTCGATAATAAATGCAAGATAATGCATGTCCACACAGGGTTCGAGTCGTAACACGCATTTTTCCCGAATCTCGTTTCAAGGTTCTGCCATAGCTTGCTTAATCACCAGACCTCAATCCAATTAAGCACGCACAATATATGCTTCAAAGAAGAGCCCTGACATATATGGATACCGTGCAGTTTCTACAACAACGTTTTTGACTTATTGAAAACATATGGGTGGCCATTTCTCAAAGTTATTATGATATATTCATAATAGGCACATAGTCATACTACAGAAACATTCACTTGATCTCCAGATACTTTTGATTTATAAAGATATCAAGATAATAATAGAATTGAAGGTTTTGGTGGTTTACGATTTACATTAATATTAAATATTTATCGGAAATGTCAAACAAACGAAGGCATCATTTCTCTTAGGAGTTTTTATTAGTTTTGTAAGTTTGTTTTATCGACAATATTATTATTATTATACTTATTATTATTATTATTATGACAATTTAATATTATTATTATGACGCCGTTATTTGGATTTAGTCTACATATACTTCATTTGTAAACTGTTCTTGTAAAGATTGTTTTTAGTGAATACACTTTGTTAATTACCACTAGTTCTTGGTATTGCTTTTGCTTGCCTAAGTTAGAAATATTTAAAGTAGAATAATTTATCTTCTAATGACTATACTATTTAGTAAGATCATAGTCGACTCTATACACGATATATATAAGTATATAAAAAAACAGTACAAATCACGGCTTTTTAGTATTCTTTAACTTTTTTGATGGTTTGCATAATCTTCGTAAGACGCTGCTAATAACGTTAACATAAAGTTGAAATTTGGGTCTCTGTTCAACTGATAATGACTTTGGTTATTTCATTCAAAGGCAGCGAGGTACAAACAGATGTATAGAGCTTCCTATATATGTTTTAGCTTTGCCTCAATATGTTTACTGAGTCAAAGTCGACATTGAAATCTGCTCTCTATTGAGGCATATTATCTGACAGAAATGCTATTATTGGCTTGGAAGTTTCAGAATGTAGAACATTTTTGTATTTTGTTTTAAACTTTGTGTTATTTATGAAATGAAATAAACTCCATATACTTATCCTTTTATATACAAAACAAAATTATTGATTATTCCATAAAAATAATGATATAATAATATTCCTAAATAATGTGAAATTTTTCGCTTCTTTAAACATCTTTAACATTTAAAATACTTGTATATTTTACCGATTGTATTGGTAAAAATACAAACCTTATTTTTCAGATAAATTTTAATTACATAACAATATTATTAGATACAGAATTCTAAGATGATCTTTTACTAATGTAAAATAATCAGTTAACCACGGAAGCAGTCGTAAAACTTGAAAGTAATTATTATATAAAAATTATTCTAGTTTTTATATGTATTGGTACTACGACTATAAAGTATAAATCCATACGTGTTTATAGTTTATTAACTTCATAATTATAAAAGATATTGTAACCATCTCGATTTGCAAAATCGCTTTGAGTTAACTGGTAATATTGCCGGCGACCCGATGTTATGATCTACTACCGAAAGAATATAATATTGTTTAAATTAATGATGATAATAATACAAAAACTGGAAATGATGTTGAAAATTAAAATCATAGGAAATTTTAAAAATGAGATTACCAGGTAAAAGTAATCTCTTTATTTTATAAAAAAGTTTTGTATAATATCTAAAAATTGTATTTCGCGCCATCTAACGGAACAAGCGGTAAATAGTTCACTTGATTTTTTTCAATTTTACAATCGTGTTTGGCGGCGGAAGTAGGGGGAAGAGCCCTCTAGTATAAGAATAAAAAGGTATTTAATTTAATTAAATTTTATTTATATTTTGAACTGTGTTTACGTAAACTAGAAAATAGTTTATTCACAGACAGACACTTTCATCTCGTCTACCCTTGAACACGATTACTGTAATGTATTCGAAACGTCGGGTTAAAATCAAAAATGTAACCAAATTATACTCGTGAAAATACTTATAGTTTATTTTTTTGTTGACACACATAAATATTTATACTTGTTGTTACATACATTTATATTTGTTCTTCAGAGTGCTGATAGATGTGAAAATCATATTAATGATTTTAATTAACTGAAAAAATTATGAAATTTTATTTTCAATATTACAATTAGTTTTAAATTTCTAGATACTTTAATATTTCACTATCGCTGACAAAACACATTTTTTTTATTTATTTTAAACCGCTTAATTGCAATTTTAATTATAGCTATTGCTTTATATATTCATATTCATTATTTTTGGATCACTCCTAATATTACATTTGTAGTCTAGACCACTTACATAATATATATACTACGTGTCTATGTATTACTACTTACGCAGTACACTATACTACGTATCTATGTATTACTACTTACGCAGTACACTATACTTCGTATCTACGTATTACTACTTACGCAGTACACTATACTACGTATCTATGTATTACTACTTACGCAGTACACTATACTACGTATCTATGTATTACTACTTACGCAGTACACTATACTACGTATCTATGTATTACTACTTACGCAGTACACTATACTACGTATCTATGTATTACTACTTACGCAGTACACTATACTACGTATCTATGTATTACTACTTACGCAGTACACTATACTTCGTATCTACGTATTACTACTTACGCAGTACACTATACTACGTATCTATGTATTACTACTTACGCAGTACACTATACTACGTATCTATGTATTACTACTTACGCAGTACACTATACTTCGTATCTACGTATTACTACTTACGCAGTACACTATACTACGTATCTATGTATTACTACTTACGCAGTACACTATACTACGTATCTATGTATTACTACTTACGCAGTACACTATACTACGTATCTATGTATTACTACTTACGCAGTACACTATACTTCGTATCTATGTATTACTACTTACGCAGCACACTATACTACTTGTCTATGTATTACGTAGTATACTTACGCAGTATACTATACTACATACCTGTACACTTAATTCTAGACTTACCTAGAGTGATTTAATTGTTATCGTTAAATTTCTTCCGAGTTTTTTATTGCTCTTAGATAGTAATTTAAAAGTATCAAAAATATAATTAAAAAAAAAATTGATTCTGAATTTAATTTAGACATATCTTTCTTAATTGGATTTAATTTACACTATAATGAAATTATCAATAAGGCATACAAGAGGTAACCGTCTCTTACATAGCATTTATCATTCTTAAAGAACTATTTATAAAAAACAAATTACGATACTATACGTATTGTTAAGTACTACAGTTTGAATCTGAATTGTGTCGCAACATATGTATGCATAGTATTGTTGGTTTTCGAAAGAATGTAATAAATAAATCCATTCCCATGTACATATGCTGCTTGTAGTGACGAGTAGTCCTGTTTGCTGAGTTTTATTGATTTTATATTATTTCATTTTTATTATATTTCGACAAAAATCATTGAGTCGATTGATTGCGATGATTGTAGATTTTCGACAATTGTTCTAAATCTTAACATTTATGAAACAGTAATCACAATAAAAAAACACTCGATTCAATTTATTTAGTTATTCTTCTTATATAATGGCTTATTTGGAACCCTCGTTGCCTTACCTTTTAAGTTGGAAAGTATTTTTACATAATATTGAGATAAGTATGAAATCAAAATTCCTTCTGACACATCTATTTGATCACTGATATCGATTCAAAATGGAAAAATAAATAAGTAAATAAATAATAAATAGATGTCACTTCATATGACGGTCTATATCGAAAATGCATTCTATAGCACTCTATATATATATATATATATATATATATATATATAGAGTATATATATTACTTCATCGAAGCCAGTAGCGGTACAATAATAAACACAATTACTAACAGGGGTAGCAGGTTCAAATTTGATTTCATCGAGTTCTTTCTAAATTTTTCATTATAAATTTATTAAAAACAAAACTTTTGTCTTCAAAATTATTCATACATAACATATATATAAATCGTAAAATAATAAGAAACTTTATATTTTTAAACTAAATTCTTCAAGTGCTATATCTTCATAAGTAACGGCACATCGACGTAGCCTGTTGCGCCGCGGCGTAGCGCTACGGCTACGCCGTAGCAGTTCTATCGCGGACGTCACCGTTTCCGAACGTCGCTGGCGCTCCACATACAACCTATTTAAACGACTAGATACGAAGAGCACTTTAACTGAACTTTAATTCTATAAGTTTAAGTTTCATTTATTCTATTTGTGAATTTACAATTTATAATGACAATTTGTGGAAAATAATGTTATATTAATTGAGTTTAACTATTTGGTAAGTGTTTTCACAAATCAAAACTACAATTTTTGATACAAATACAATACAAATTTGTAATACAATTTGCAGTCTTATTTTTATATTTTATTTAATATCTTATAAAAATTATTATTACTTACATACCTTTTTCTGTAGTAATAATGTACAGTTGCAGTCCTCCTCGTTACTATCTTAAAAATTCAAAAAGTAATTTAAATTTTAAATTGATGTCTAAGTAGAGTCTTCTTCGATGAAACAAGCTTTTCTAACACCATCACCTGAAAATATTGTATAGAAATGTATAAATGTACAGTTTTGTGGTTTTAACGAAAACAAAGTTCAACCTGCTTTTAAATGCGCGTTCTTTTATAAGCAAATAAACTAACTTCCATATTTTACAATCCTATCTATATATATATATATATATATATATATATATATATATATATATATATAGTAAACATTATGGAAATGTACAGTAATATTATAAATGACTTATTTTCATAAATACATTTAAATTTTATAAAAAATAAAATCAGTATAATTTGGAGAAGCTATGCCACTATCAATATATATTATAATTAAAATAAATTATACGTAAAGAATAATAAGAATAACATCAAAAATCTGTGTAAATTACTACTTTCAATCTTGGATGTTTATTAATTAAACTTCGTTTAGGCTACGAACTAAGGGTTTACAGACTAATGGTTTTAACATTATATATAATAAACACTTATTAAAATTTAAATTTATTAAATTAAACTATCAGCGTGATATAACTGTTTAGATCACTACCTATTTAATAGATATTTAGGCAATTAATGTTAGCTATCACCACTAATAGTAGTTTCTAGATTAAACAATAATAATCTGCATTTATATGATTTCCATTTTTGATCCAATTAAAAATTAAAAGATTATGAGACTATTTAGTTAAAACCGTTATTTAAAAAAAAGATACATTTTTGTTAAGTTCATATCGTTATTATTATTTACATATTGTATCTCACGTAAATAAGTCGCACCTTCCAAATAGTTTCAGGCTGTTGAGAAGGCATTCAATATGTATATCTTCCCATGTTAGTTTCAATATAGTTATTTCGTTATCTATAACTATGAAATAAAATTAAAAATAGACGTAAGTCATTTTTCAAATAAATTGATAATGTAAACGACAATATTTTGAAATAAAAAACAGTTTTATTTTATATCATGTATTGTCAAAAAATGTCTTGTTCCAAGGAAAAATAAAAACTTAAAATGAAGAAAACAAACAATCCTTGTCAGCTTAAAACAAAATTCTAATTTGCTTAATGAATATTTAGAATATAAAGACACAAAATGTCTCATACATTCTCAAAGTTTACTTGTGTGTGCATTCAAAGTAATATCTACTACGAACGCTCGTGTATTAACTTAATAAAACATTTTAATATTATATTGAATAATCACATTTCTGAATAAATATATAAAAGGTACATCAGGTACATCAGGTTGTCGCCGCTGTTCAATGCGAAAGCGATCTCGTGGTATCTTATGCCGCCGTCGAGCACCTTCTCATTTAGTGGCGATCCCTAAAAATGACAATATCATCTTTGCCGGTAGTCCCTCATAACCGGATTCTGTTCCCCTGGGCGGAGACGAGTAGCAAGAAAACTGCAAAACGTGGAAAAAAATAGATAACGCAAAAACATTTTACAAAGATTTTTTTAGATTTTTTTTACATTTTTGGTTGTGGTAAGTTTAAGAAATTTTTTTGATAAATTATCACGCTTTATATGTAATACATAATATCCGCTGTATAATAATCTAGTTAGCAAGTTATATGAATAGTTTAATCAGCAAAATCGTTCAACCGTATCATTTAGTGCGACTAGAACTGGGAGGCAATTTGCAATAAAATGTATTGATGTCTATAATAAGATAGAGGAATCAAATGAAGAGGAATAATTAAATATATTTTTAAAATTTGTAAAATAGTCGATATGTTTATTTACTAATGAAAATCATATTTTCTTACATATTTCTTAATATATAATAATTATGAAAAACTATTATTTCCTGCAGTATAAGAAAATGTATATTGTTCGTTTTCTTATTTATTTTCTTATTTGTATATATTTATTTATTTCTATCTTTTCCACTTTGCATCAATACCGCTTGTTTATTTCAATCAAAAAGTCAGGAGGGCCTATTTTGACACCATACTTATTGAAATTCTCCACCTTCATCAAAGTTAAGTCTTTAAATAATGACTTCAAACTATAAATGTAATATAATCCTAAGTAAAGATAGAATTAAAAACAACGCCATTGTTTCAAAACGAAATTGAAACTCCATTCTATGAAATATTACAATTGTTTTAGTTATGACTTTTAATTAAAATCTTTAATCTGTTAAATTGGTATAAAATTATTCAAAAGCATTAATTATTTTTAGAGTAGAAGAAAACATTTAACACATTATCTATATATTAATGACTATTTGAAAATGTTCATCTTCGGACATAGAACACCTACACTGTTGGTTGTTAAGGGTGAACTTAAGAAAAATAGGTCGTTATAGTTTTTTACTTAAATTTTCTATATAATTGATATTTCATATAATTGTATATTATATTTGCATTGTTATTTCTTATATATCATTATATATAGCTTTCTTTTGTTTGTAAATGAAGTTTTATCAAGTGACATACAACAAGCGTGACTCTGTCACATTAACTTACTGGTTAAGAAAAATTTTATATTATTATTATTTAAAAAAATATATATTATATATCATTAAAACAACTAATTGCAGAAAAAGCATATTTGAGATAATGAGTTAAATTAGTCATAATTCGTAGAATAAACAGGTATTTAACAAATGGTCTATATTTCTGGATTGTGCTATTTTGGATAAGAATTTCGCACTTCGTACGATTGTATCAAGCTCCTTATGGCCACACGATCCATGAAATTTACAGTATAATTATATAAAAATTAAAATTTATACCCTATCGAGCATTTAGAGAAGATAGTGTGATCCAACCATTGAATATTTTTTTTTATTTTTTATAATTGACTTCTAATTTTGTATACTGAGATATTATAATTTTTCCATTTATAAAACATCATTAGGCCTATAAAAAACATAAAAACGGCACAATTCTAGCGCATACTAATCCCCATGCTTAAATACTTTTATTTTTATTTCTCAACTACAAAGTAGGTAATGCTTGAAAACAATATTGAAATATAAAGCACGCTCTCACAGCCCAGTATTTGCAATCATTTTATCATTTTATAGTTATAATAATTAAAAAGTGAATAAAACGTTAAAATATAATAAAACTTTTTTATCACAAATAGGTAAACGTTGTCTTTCTCGACATTTAGAGTGAAAATAATTATTACTACTATTAGAAATATATTAATTGCTCTTTTTAAAAATATCAAAAGAAAACACATCGACGGTTGTCATGGGTTAGTTATTAGTCTAAGTACATAATATAATTTTAAAAGCAATGACCTTTGCTAACTAATTATTTAAATAATTTAATTATATTTTTTATTATAATCTCTTATCATTTATCTACGATATCCAGAATTCGCTAAATTTATATCACTAATCTAGTTACAACAAACATTATTCTTACATAAAAATATAACAGAAACCAGATTGTTATATCAAATATGATATTCCATAAAAGGATTTTCCCAGACTTAACGATTAATAGCAATTTTTTTTAATGTCTAAATGGACAGGTGCCACCTCAAATCACTCACTACCGACTTAGATACTACCATTTTTAAAGTTACCCATACAACCAACATATCCATCACAGTGAAACGTCACGGGAATCGCTTCTTCATACGCCCCTTTTGCCCAGTCGAAAAGCAGCATGAGCGGCAAATTCCAATAACTGGCTTGTTAAACGCGGGAAGGCTGCTCTGCTTCCTCACCTAGATCGTATCCTAGAAAAATCTCATAACCGAGAGAACAGCCCGAGATTCAACCTATTTATTGGCTTTCTGAAAAACACCACAACATGCGGTGCTACAAGACGTAGGTTATTTTGTTTTAAATTCACCATAGATTGAGGCCGAGACCCCGGGATCACTCCTCCTATCATGTTTTTCAATAATTATTCATATTTAGCTAAAACAAAATAATTCAATTTTCATAAATGAACACTTCATTAAATTTAAGAAGCGCTTGATATACAATGGTTGATTAATTGTTAAAAAAGATTGTGAAAGAATAAAGTGAACAATATTAACATATAATTATTGTCAAGTTTATACTGTTATAAAATATTTGCGTTATCAATTTTTTATAAGTGTTTTCCCAAGTCTATATTACAACCAACAATTACAAAAAGCAATATAAAGAAAGATTAAAGAACGTATATATGGCAAAGAGTAAACGTAGCAACTACGTGAGCACTATTGATAAATACATCTATTTTATTTTCCAAATAGCGTCTTTAGAACAAAAGGCATCTTTTCCAGACACGAAAAATAATTATAAAACAATATCTTCCCACCTGCTTAAATGAACTTGATCTTAAAAACAAAATGAATTCTTTGCTGGTTTTACATTACCAGTTATATACACCAAATAAGCAATATATGGATAACATTCAATAATTTGAGAAATGAGATGCCCTTAATTTTTTTTTTAAATAAATTATAAATATTTTTTATATAAAAATTATCCTAACATTGTATTTTTGTAATATTACAGTTTTTACGTTGGTTTTATTTGATGGTAATTTTAAGTAGTTCAGTATATTATTATAATTATTTTATCCGTAATTATGAATGTAATATGCTTAATTTGTTTAATCTTGAGAATTTTTACTTCGGAGCTCTAATGGATTGCACACCCATCAAGTACATTAAAGTAATATGGGACACAGGATTTTTGTCTTTAAAACTATTTAACTTCTAATATTTCTATTAAATAATATGAGAAAATATTATTATAGTCTAACTTAATATAAAATATGTTATTAAAAATTACAGTAAAATATTACAGACATAAGAATAAATAAAAACAGAGATACTCAAATATTTTTTTAACCTACCTCATAAATTCCTGAGCAAAAAAAGATTTATTCAACATTTCAAGGTCTTGTCAAATGGATTGCCACTATTCCGTAATGCAAAGAGATCAGAGTACCATCCTTGTATATTGTAACATAACAATAAAAAGATACTCAGTTGTTATCAGTCAGCTTTTATCTCCGTTCTGATTAAAAGCTCTTTTGCTTAGAAGTTTATTGAATAAGTTTAATGTGCCGCTCAACATTCAGATCTCTTTTATTTTTAGACGACGACTTCATGAAGGTTATTTAGTACACTTTTGAAGGAAAAGGAAAAGTTTATATAAAAATATTTAACACTGAGGGTCAAATAAAAGTTTAAGCGCTCTATTAACAATATATGAACAACAATTCATATATGTTGACAATAAAACTATGATATTAGAAAATAATTTCAAGTTCTGGAAGTGAAACTTATTTAGAATTAATGTGATTTGAAATTAGTATCGATAAAATGCAAATTAGCAACAATTGCGAATCAAACTTATTGGAGTACTGTTATAAAATTTAACATTAAATATTTTCGGAGAGAGTCAGATATCCAATACCTAAGACGGAAAAAGATCTATGTTTTAGTTTTATCTCACCACCGTGATCTAAAACTCCATCTACTGACAAATTGCCAAAGTGAAGTAAAATAAAGAATCCCTAAAGAACCTACAAAATTTTAGTTTTTTTAATGATTTAAATATATTTTTTAATACCGTCATCAACTCGACCTAATAACGAATTGCTGAACTAAGGTTTATTTAAAACATTTTTTTTATATTTCAAGTTTAAGGCAAATGTGATTTTATTGATTTCAACGATATTTAAAAATAATTACAAGCATAGTAAAAAACAGGGTATTTTTAGGAACCAAATCTTTGTTGTAACTTTATCCCGAAATTATTAGTTTTAATATCGAAATAGCTAACAAAATATATATAAGTTTTTAACACAGAATATATATAAGTCTTTAACACAGAAATACTAAGGTACAAAAGGTCTTTCAAAAGGTTTCTTTTTGTTGTTTCGTGTTTTTCTTACAAACTAAAGGGACGCATTATGTTATCAGCTGCAAAATTCTTTATAATTCTCTGCAATAATTTACAGTAATACTGATGACTTCAAATCATAATGATATATATATATATATATATATATATATATATGGAATAAATTTGGCCTTAGCTTATTAAGCTTAGGGGTGTGTACTTATTTACTTCAAACCGTAACTTGCCAAAGCTAGATATTCACATTTTATAAAAAAAATCTAAAATCAAATATTGTTATTTAACATCACTTCACTATACTACTATATCACGGAAAAGTATAGCTTTCCGTGAAAAAGATATAGTATTTTTTCCGTACAAACATATGTAGGAGGAACTTTATTTAAATTTATTAATTACAACGACCCAAACAAGTTAATGATTTATATTTTTTATATACAAAAGTTCTCAATAAAATCATGTTGTTAAAAACAATACACATTTGTTTTCTAACCATTAATTTAATAAAAACACTAAGATAAATAAAAATAAAAATAAGTAATACAGTAAAATCTTAAAATGTAAAAAAGTAGCATTACTAAGTACCACATATTAAAGAGGCCATTTTAAATGCGCATTCAGACTAGCTTCAACTGTATGTGCTCCTCTCTCTACCTTATAAAATTTCATACGAAGCTGCTAATTCCGCATTTATATTACGTTCCAGAAATTAATTAAAATAATTCTAGAAAGATCAAGATTTCTAAAAGTCTTTAGAGAGATTTCGCTTAACATTATCTTGATTCTACTAATACAATGTACAAATTAACTTTAAACCTCAATATATAAATTTCCTTACAATTAAAAAAATTTAGTTTTTCTATTTACATCTGTTAAGTCTTCAAAATGCAATTATAATTATTTTTATTTTGCTTTTTAATTTTATATTTAATTTTTATTAGCTATCGATAAGTAGCTGATAGTGAAATTAATTTCGTTTCTAGTAGACCAAAAAAAAAATATATAAAAATTTCCTTCACAACTTTTATAGGAATCTGAAATCTGAAATCTGAAAAATTTTTTTTTCATTTTGGGGGATGAAATTTTTTTTATTTTTTTTTTTTGCTCTACTAGAAACGAAATTATTCACAACTGTCAACTACTTATCGATAGCTACCAAATAAAAATAAAAAACAAACTTTTCCTAAGTCGGGTGCCAAGTTCACATAGGTTTACATTTACGTATTTACATTGTTAACATCAGCCAAATTAACCAAATTTTTATACTGCATTAATTATTAATATATATTAGGAAATCATCATAATAAATTTACCTGTAGTGATTAATAACTTGCTTCTAAAATACAATAGAACATTATAGGGTTATTAGTCTCATTGATGCGTAAACGGAAGACAGTTACTCAAGACCTTTTCCAGGCCACTTGCTAAAACCACTGAGATATAGCTAATCACCTAACAATACCAATGTTGAGCTGAACTATCTATACTACCGAGTTTATTAAAAAAACAAATCACACGATTTTGTACCCTAACCCAGAAACAAAAGGATTAATTTTGCGCGCAGAAGTTTAAAATGTTGTTATTAAATAGAGTGAACTTTATAATACGGTTTTTTGTTATACTGAATTATAAAATCTATTTTCATTTTCTTCTATAATGATCGGAAATATAGGAATTAAAATTCAGGTATACAATATCTATATATACGTAATGGAGAATCGATGTATGTACCAAAATATCTCAGTTCATCTTCTCTAATATGTTATTTCTTTGTTATTTGTTACTCGTTTATTTATAGCGTAATAAATATACCTTCAATTATCTAGCTTATGATTTTTTACGTTAAATCTCACAACATATGTGTTTATGTTACCACATTTATAAAACATTATTCTTATACAAAGACAAATTTTACGCCAACAAAATAATTATATCATATTTATGAACAAAATAAAAATAATTTTAAAATGTTTAAAACGAACCAGAGTATGCTAGTTCTGTCTCTGAATACCAATTAAGCCATTTACAACAAATTTAAAATGATTTAAATAAAGTTATTTAATTCTCTAAGTAGGAGAAATCAAGAATCTATTGGACTAGATTTATTTTTGAGTATAACTTCTATCTTATTAATATCTGTAACGATAATAACGTTAAACCAATTACTATAAAAACTTGTTTTTATTATACTAATATTTTATTATTCAATAAAACCGCTGCCGTTACAAAAGATGTTGCCTTATTGCGTAATATCGCTAGCTGTGTTATAATACGCTGAGGTGTACAAAAGCACGACCTACGTAATTGGAGTCAAGTTCTGTCAAAAAATGCGCTTCATATTTTCCATTCGGGGTATTCTTTGAGCTTAAAATAATTTGTTTGCTAAAATAATCATAAATTTTTTAAATACGTTATTTAAGGCTCTGGCAAAATGCATTTTTTATATGATCGAGGCAACAAAATGTATTTCATCGTTTAAGTACCGCAATTCGTTCACATAAAGTAATTAAATGTATTCTACTTATTATATGAGAAATCAGAGCAACGCAAGAATCTTACAAACCACAGGCTCGAAACATGTCTACATAAACCTTTTCCTACATTCAACAATACTTTGAGAGAATCCCATTCGGGTTTTGTTTGTCACCTAAGATTCAAAGGAGCCTGTGTTATAAATGTAATATTGTTACACCTTTTATAAAAGAGTCTATCGCTATTAGTAGATAGTTACTATTGTCTAGTATAAATAAGCTTGCAAAATGTAACATTGGGTTGTGTAGTCGCCTCCCACCAACTAGATTATTTGAGACTATTCAATTAGGGCAAGCATTAGAAGTAAACTAAATTTAAAAACGTTTCGAAATTATTTTAAAAACATTTCGAAATTAATTTAAACATTATTTTTTTTATTTTTTTTTATTAATTTTCGTTATCTGTGATAAGAAGACTGAAGATTTAAGAGATATTGAAGGTAGTATCCACCAGCTCGACTTAGAAGAGATTTGATTTAACATTTAAGAGGATGTGCTTATAAGTGTGATTACTGAAGTGCTGGTCACGAACAGCACTTCATTTACAAGCAATATAATCAATAATTACTCTTAATGGCATCATGGCCATAATGAGTAATCTTAAATTTTATTCTAATTTAGGTTTCAAGCCACTAAGGCGTTTAATATGTTTTTAATGTTATCATTAAAAATACTTTAAAAATCCAAATCAAAGATACCAATATTCTTGGTTCAATATTATGGGTTCAGTCAGCGATCGCAATATATTGATTTTCATTTTCTTTGAAGTGTAAGCTACATTTGCCGCTCAAATAACCGTTTTAAGTTCCTTAGTTTGGAAATGAGTTATGTTTATAATAATTTCTGTACGTATTGTTTAAGCAAACCCCTGATAAATTGAAGTACTGTTAGTTTAGTTTTGAAAATACATTGACGGTATAAAACAGGTCATTGCAACAAAAATTAAATAAAAACAAGCGGTAATGGGGCGGCGCCATTATCTTTATGATCCTGATTAAGAAAAATGTTTAATTAATATCATTATTATTGTTATTATTTATTAATATTTTAATATTCTTTACACTAAAGTCATTTAAATAACTTATTCCAAATATAGCACATATAATTATTTTAAAAATCTACTAATAAATTTGATACTATTATTTTTATTTCCTACTTTTCTTAAATAAATAAAAACTACCAGGTATTCTCCATTTATGATAATTTTGCCAGACATTAACATGCATCGATTGATATCACAACCACCCCAATCGTGAGTTTTTAAGAAATCGCGAATTCACGGTTTTCATATTTTTCAACAAAAAAAAATGCTTTTGCTGGAAAACTAATGAAATTTAAGTTATGTGAATACCCCTCGATTGAGACTAAAATGAAATTAATTGCATAATCAGGTCACGAGAAAGTTGATCCAAAAAAATTGCTTACATATGTAAGCAATTTTAAACTATAAACAACAAAAAATATTATTTTTAAGAATTACTCAGGACACCTCAAATCGTTAAGATGTTACAAAAAAAAAGTTTTCCAAAATCGGGGTGATTACAATAACTTCCTTAATCAGGCAATAAAAAAAAATATCTTTGTAAATCACAGTTCAGACAAGATATTATTATTATTTTAAACAATATTTATTAACAGCGCTCTGTACTTTATACTATATACGAATAATACTAACTAATGGTAAAAAGATAAAAGAGTTACGAAACTGTTCTACTGAAATATACACATATTATTATAATTATTTACATAAATTATAATGATATATATTTAAAACAAACATTTTTGTTCAGTAATGTAACAGAAGTCATTGTATATCAAGGCAAAGAGATGAAAATATATATAATAAATCCACCTCATCAACGTCTTTTTTAATAGACAAAAATAGTAAATCCAACAAGTAAAATCATAATATAATATCAATCCATTTATGAAACGTAAATAAGTACCAACCAAAGTCAAACATAAGTCGAATATCAACAAATATTTGTCTACATAAGTTAACACTATAACAAATTTGTGACATACGATTTCACTCTACATAGAAACTAGTTCATCGGTTTTCCCTTTACAGAAGCAGATAAGTATGGACGAGGCAGCGATAGCAACCGCCGGCCGCCACCGGACACCCATCCGTCTACCCCCTGCTTCACGGGTGATATGCATATATAAATTTTATAACGAATAAAATTTGTAATATATTTATTTTCTTAATGTATTATTAGAATTTTCATTTTTAAAAATACTTTAAGATTAATAAAAGTAATATAGTTTACAATATGCTTTAGTTTCTGTTAAATCTATCGTATGTATTATAATTACTCAATGGAAAGCAACCTAAGCACTGTCAATTGTGTAAAAACACATAAAAACGGGATATGTAAAATGTGTATTTGTATATATTTATCTGTCTGTGGCATCACAGCCTCCAACGGGATAAACGAATTTATTTGCTTTTTTAATTTTGTTTAGGGTTTAAATAACTATCTCATATTTTTTCAATAAAACCATTTTATGGATATAACTCGCGTTTATTATTATATTTATAATTTAACCCGAAGTTTCGAAAGCAGCAAACGTGTTCGCGGTAAGACGAGATGATGGTGTCTGTCAACAGATGTCGGGTTAAATTTAAAAATGTAATAATAAACGCGAATTATATCCGTAAAATAGTTTTATTGAAATGTGTAGTACTCGTTTAAATTTTAGAAAACATTATCTCATATCTACTTACGCTTACTTAGGTCTACAAAACCGTTTTTAAAATTTTCAGATATTGTAGTACTTTTTTTATTTTATTTTCTTTACAAGTATCCGTTTATATTTTATAGTCTATGTCTCCTTTATCTATAACATTACGGAATAGTCAGAGCGAATCGAGGGTCAAAAGTATCGGTCCCGACATACCACTTTTGCTTCATCTACTGACATTTATTTCATTTAAATATTTTTATTTATTTATTTGGAAAATTAATTACCCTATAGGGTTTTTCTATATTTCCATATTGTGTAAATATTTACATATTAAATCCTCTTGTCAACGCGACCAGAAAGTTACAGGGAGTGGGAGCGATAAACTGTACTTGGAGTTTGCGACCCAGTTAATACAATTGAACGCGTGACTCAAAGTCTGAGGAAATGTTATCTCTTGGGTGAAATGTTACTATATTAATATGAGATTTTTCATTGATCAGTGATGGCTTTTGGTAACTTATAGTTGTTTAAAGAATTTTAATAGTTTCTTTATTTCCATCCCAAAACTATTTTTATCTAAAAAAAGTTTAATAGCTTCCCTGAACCTCCTAACCCATGCTTTATCTTGACGCTCGACATTAGAATATCATAAACAGAGTATTGAGACAATACGTTATTTAAATTTCATTATATCCAAGCTTATAGAGAGCGAGTTTGTTTTAAAACCAATTATTTTAAATGATGAAGAAATATATCAAAAATCTATATTTAAAGTTATAGAATCATTTCTGACACCTATTTTTTTATATTGACGTAAAGCACAAGTAATTATATAAATAAAAAAAATATGCACAGAAATTTTCGCCAAAACTAATGGCCGGCGAAAAAACACTCAACATTGAAATTATGTATCTACACGAAAGATTCTCGAAGTACTATTTTTACTATTAACATACTAAGGTATTTTTACGAAAATTGTATTTAATAATTATTATTAATTACTTAGTAAATAAACATAAAAATTCAGTAAATCATTTTATGTTTACTTATTTTGTTAATTTTTATTAGAAAATAATGTCAGTTTATTACCAACGTTTTTTAAACAGAAAAAATAGATATATACTATAAATAGTTTCTCTTGCCCCAAATTAGTTTGAGAATCGCTGATTTACACTGATGTGTAAAAGGCAAGGACGGAGCCACACCGAGGCATCGCTGCATTCAAAATTCCTTATACTTCACCGCCGCAATAGGTCATCATGTGATACAATAAAGATTTAAAAGTTTATTAATATAAATAATATAAAAGTATTAAGAAATTAATAATTGTAGACGGTGAACACTCTCCACTGCGTCTTCACTTGTTATTACTAACCTTTCTGGACGTCATTACAACAATAGCAATAGAAACAAAGAAGAAGAAAACGCTCTGTATAGTTTCTTCTTTGAGAATTGGAGGAACGTTCTTTACACTGCAAAAGGCCATCTTAATGCCTAAATATTCACAACATTTCTTTTTTTAGATAGTACAGAATGTGTAATTGCGTACATATTTTTCAGAGGTTTTGTTCTTTCGAATTTTTAAATATTTTTGTAATATTACGTATTTTCTTAATATAAAGAATGTTTATATTAATCGTGTAAGAAATAATGTGCATAGGCCCTTCTTGGCTACAGTGTTTATTAAGGTTTTTGAACATCCGGTGTTAATTATTATTATAACATTTGAGCTATGACATATGGTAATGTTACTGAAAAAAACCATAAGATTTTCGCTAAACTACTGGATTTGTTTAAAATTTCGGAACTATACTCTAATAGTAATAAGCAAATTGAATTCATTGAAAATTGAAAATTTTCATTCATTTTCCTATCGATTTAAACACACGTTTTTTATCAGACTAATAATAGATAACTTTTACTAATCGAAATGTATTTTGTCTATTTTTTAAGATCATTTTAAAACCTATTGATTGTAACCTTACAATCAACAGGTTTCACCTGCATCTGGATACAGCGATAGAGCAATTATTTTGTACATCTGTTTCAGTGATCCTAGCAACGCTTTCACTGCCTATTGAAATTTAGGAGACTAAAAGGCTTAAGCACTCTTATTTATACGATCAATATAATATTAAAAAAAAAATAGAATGAACTTAGAAGCTATTAAATGCAAAATTTAATTTTGGTTAAACCGATCGTATTTATTTTAATGAAATTTTATTTGGACAGATTGAATCCGCATTTTTTTATATATTTAATTTTTTGATCTGTCATGACATTTTGATCTTCAAGTTACCGTAAATACAATATTACCGATCTTGTATTTATATATGTACATCTTGAATTCGATTTACAGTGCTCTAAAGGTTTTCAAATATGAAAATATCATTACAATCTTATTTGTCTTTCCCAGGTGCCGTGTTAGAGTGACATAAATAATAATAGCGTGTTGCAAATAATCATAATGAACTCGACGGAAGCGAGCCTAGACGTCAACCGTTCTACGCCTATTTATACCATCGGAACGAGTTTTATAACACAATGGTAAGTTACCGAGAGCATGAGCTTGATTGAAAAATATTTCATTCAGATTAAACATCAGTTTAGATGCCTTAAACGAAAATATTTATTCTAGACAAAAAATAAATTATATTTTAGCTGGAATAAACAAAACTACCTACAAAAAAACAAACATAAATTTCATAATGTCATCATATCATACATACAATAAATTATGCTTTAAACTGGAATTTATAGTTTTCATTAATTTATGAAAAATTATAGTTGAAAATTCAAATAATTTACCTTAAATGCTATTTTTATATTAAACTGTATATCAGAGGTGAAGAATATGTGCTTATATGCGTACAAAATAATATGATTTATTGAATGAATGAATAATGTTGCATTGTTTATTAATAACTCTTATATATTAAGATATGGCTTATAACGTCACATAATATTTATCTTTAAAAATGAAACAATGCCTCCACTGTTAATTATTTTGAACGAAGAACATGTTTCATTTGCGCTTGCAGATTTTAATTAGGCATTCATCGAATGCTAGTGTATGTAAGATAAACATTTCTAGATAATAGAAGTTGTAGTCAGTTTTTGTTCTGTTGTATGGCATAATATTAAACTTTTTCAAAATGTATTCTAATATATTTTATTAAATCCAATAAAATAAAATAAACAACAAAAACATATTTGAAATTTTTTTATCGACGACTAGTTCTAAACAGCGCTATGTCAAATCGCCAGGTTGATTCATTTTTGATGAACTAATTTCCTTTGACCTGCATGTCGATTCTGTTATGTAAGGATAAACGTATTGCTACCATCACAATTATGAAAGTGTTGTATAACTTGTAAGTTGTACAGAAGTTATTAAAGTTATCACACGTTTATCTACGGAATCTTTTCCACTAGTAAAATAACCTGTATTTATTTTAGACTTATAATAAAATGCAACCGAAATTAACAATTAAATTGATTTTCGCGCCTTTTGAAATAACTTTCGAAGTTATTTATAAAGACACAAAATTCGTTTATAATATAATTTTATACTTCGTTTTTAGCTTTATTTTTGGGCAGCTTAAACTTAAGATCAGGTAATAGAATAGGTTAACTTCAAATCTCTTTCACTATACACAATGAAACTCGTGGATATAATTATCCTGAACACAACAGAACATTATATGATCCTGTGTCAGTAGTATCAGATAAAATTAAATCAATGAAAATTTGATAATAATAATTTTTTTGTGTAAACGCATTGGACCCTAATATAAACCGTGTGCAATAAAAGTTATATTTTTTTATCTGAAGATGATAACTTTATAGTGAAACGAATTACGCAGAGTGGTTTTACGAATAGAAATGTTTTTATTTTAAGTTTAGGAGATAAACTTTGTTCCAGTTTATAATAAATTCCAGACTCATTCATATTTTTCTTAGGATTTTCATGAAAGGCGTAGCGAAAGTAAAAAAAAGTTAGTTCATTGCTTTAAAGGAAACAAAAAAAAACGTTTGTAGTTGGCTATTGCTAAAGAACTTTGTTTATAAAAATAGCAATCATGAGTTTTTGAATGTGCACTTTATACCTGTTTCTAAGGATATTACTTGACTTTTAACTTTTTAGTAGAAATTTTATAAAATGTGTAATAAACTTGTTTTTCTTTGACAGGAAACTACAAAAGCTAAAACAACAGCGGTCTTGCCTTTCAAGTCCAAACACAGAATGCCAGAACTATCTCATCACTAATGTGACCAACTATACTGATTTGCACTTCTTTAATGATACCTTCGATGAAACTACTGATTTGGTAAGATATGTTTTCTTATATTGCATCTTTAATATAATATCCTATCATACAAAAATAGCAGAAACACGTAAATAAAAATCAGTTATGTTAAAAATATGAACAACCGTCATGTCGAAATCAAATTTATATTCAAAAGTTTTTAATTCAAAGAGTTTAACTATACATAAATATGAAACGTCAGACTCTAGATGCACTAAAAATACTGATAAGTGACTCGTTGGTTACTCTTTTGAATTATTTATGAATTACATACTTTTTGTCCATTTATAATTTTGTTAATAATTTATTTATCAAAACAAACTTCACACAAATTAATTTACCATAACTTTTATAACACAATAAAAGACCACACTTATGCTAATAGAGATTTTAAAAGCAAGTCGTAACTTTATGTGCCCAGAATGTTGCTATTTTATTTATAAACGATGTTCAATTTATAGGGTCCTTCTTATTGTTTCTTTTTTCACTTTTAATTATTCTATAACATTAAAAGTCCTAAGCTTTCGTAGAAATCTTTTTAATAGGTCATACCTTTATATCTTTAGAAGTACAAATGCAGGAAGCAATCTAATGGTTTATATCAATTATAATTAAGTATATTACCGATTTTAAGGAATTTGGTGATTGTGTCGCCCCCGTCCGTGAGAGAATACCCATTAACAAACCACACACCTAGTCCACGGATAGTGCTAGTCAGGCTTAAAACTGCCTGTAGTACTGGTGACTGTCCACTAAAGAGGTTATCGGGATCCAAGTCACGACTGTCGAAACTGTCGAAAAATTCGAACAGCGTGTCATCGCACCGGTTAGCTATCGAATAAGAAGGCGCAATGGACACCTTCGGGGTTGCGATACCGGAGCGGAGATACTGAGACTACTAGACTCATAAACTATCTCAACGAGGTGACGGACTTAGCATAATAGGGGTAGACGTCGGCTCTACTGGCGTAACTAGGAGATTTTAATAGCGATAACCAAGATGGGCTATATAAATATATAACTGGAAGCCAATATTGCTGGGAGAGAGACGAGACATCTTGCTTTCTCGTTAGATCTTAGACTAGGGTACCGGACGTTGACTCCCACTCCCCTCATTGCGTGATCCTTCTTTTGACAATTGATTAACATAGCTACTAGGTGACGATCATCGCCACTGGGTGGCACTGTTCTCAATCTGGTGATATATCTGTCTACTTCCCGTCCAATTCCAGCCCTAAGGGAACATGGTGAATGTGATGATACAGGTCAGCAAATGGGGATGAGATGCATTTATTCTTTGTATTTTTTTCTTAGAACCTCATTTTGCTTCTATTCGGGTGACCTCATTGCTTGCTCAGATTCCATTACTGATGTGCTGTTGACGGGAATGGACTGATATATTCCATTTTCTCTAGTACCACCTTTTTGGAAACCTAGCCCATAGTTTGAACCTAATTGTTGAAGCCATGCGGTGCAGAAACGTCAAGCATAAGTTGAATGGACTCTAGTTCATAGGGTAAAGGTAATTTTAGCGATAAGAAGAGAGCTTTCAACAAAAGTGCCATCTTCTTTATAAAGGTGTTAAAAAGGTTCGTTCTGACCATATTGGATAAATAAAAACTAAACAGGCTTCGTACCTACCACGCAGCAAACTGTAGCAAAGAGTTTCGAGTTATGACCCATACTTTCATGACTATTTAGGCTCTCTTTTGAGACTGAATATCTCCAGAGTTCTTGGAATCGTGCAAACGTGTAACCCGTCCTTAAAAAAGTCAATCGTGCCGACCTTTACAGCTATAATGAACGAGTATTTAATAACAGACTTTGGTCGTACATTGAATCGACCTCCTCAATGATTGATAATATGGCTTTCACCGGAATCAATCAACTAAGGATGTTTTAGTGTATGTCACTCACATCTGGAGTGAGGTAGTTGAGAAGCACCAAAGAGTTACAAAGTCAAGAGTTAATATTTGGAACGAAAAAATTATTTCTTTATTATATATTATATATTATTTACATATTTTTATTTAACTACAAAACACATCCTTTCCTGTTTCTTTACGTTCTGAAATCTCTAACCCAAGGATATCTGATAATCATTTTTGAACGAGTACCTACGTAGTATAAAAAATATATTATCGTAATTATTATTTTATTGATAATACAAAACACCGACCTACGATTACAACTTATGATTTTAATGGCATAAGTAGGAGATCAAGGCTTTTTTCCCAAACAGACATTGTAGTAAAAATGGCCGTTTATCTCTTGGTTAGCATAGGTTTATAATTGAAAATGTAGTACACATTTACTAGTCATCAGCGTATTAGACTTTTTAAAACATTTTAAAATTAAATAAAAAATAGAGTGAGACTGATATAAGTACTGTCCTAAGATACATTTAATGCGACTTGATATGGTTTTGATTAAACTTTATTCACTTTAACAAATATGTAAGGGCCTAAAAAGTATGACACACGGCAAGAAATGAGTTTAATTTTCACGAAACAACTTCAAAACATAAAGATATAAGAAGAACTTGTGAACTGCAAAAGGACAAGCGTTGTCAACTTTTTATCATTAAGGAGCAAAACCTATCACTGTATCCATGCAAAAACCTGACTGAAATAGACCAAATTAGTCACAACGAAGAAGATGATTTGAAAAAATTTGATAGACACTATGCTTTATTTTCTTTTTTATCCATTCTTTTATTTAAAACGAGCTTATCCTCAATAGAGAAATCAACAGAAAGGGTACGTATATTTACGATGTTTTGTAGAGCAAAACATGTATCATCCAGTACCATAGTTTCTGATCAACATAGATTTTCTACTTAAATAATTTTCACAATCGTAAAATAAAATGACTGCCTTCCTCTAAAAGACATTTAGAAGACTTTGCAGAAGAGGCTGGCTAGATTATAATAATGCTAGGACTGATATCTTACAGATAAAATGCTATTAATCAACCACTGACTGTTTTTTTGCGGGTTTGAAATATAATTTTAAACTAAAGTAGCGTATACATCTTTAGTTGAAAGTTTTGTTTGGATATCCCTAATATGAACTAGTATTATTTTGAACGATTATGATAAAAAATTTAAAAAAATTTACCCTCTCTGTAGTTGGCGACAAATCACAATCAGTTTCGTCACTAGATAAACTTATATACTACGACAGTTTAGTTGTACTAAACACAGACTTTAGTAAAACCTTTAAATTTATACCTACTGTCCCGTTAATAGAAAGTACTAGAAGCGTACAAGTAATTGCCTATTAGTAAGCTTAAACCGCTCGAGTGCTTCCTATAATGTGACGGATAAGCTACATCATAATATAGACTAAGTAATCATAAGAGAATTTGTACCTCTACTTAGCTACATTAACTGTAATTTAAATATGGTTATAACAATTGTCACAAATGTTAATAGCAATACAATGAAGTTGAACCATGCCTTGAAGTATAAAATTCATACAAATTTTGAATATTGAACTCTATTATTAAAATAGTATTTTTCGAATTAGATAAAATATATTTATTATTGCACACAAATTTCAAGACCCCGTCTTTTTACGTATGAAGTGATAAGTAAGCCTTTTGAGAGATTTGTGGCGAAAATAAATTTTAGCAAAATTTTATTTAAAAATTATTCCAAAATAGCACTAATTATTATACCTAATTAGTCATCCTTTTAATGTTTCAGAAATATATCAAAATACTATATCGAAAAACATAATTCATATTATGTAATGTGTTCGTAAAATAGTTAAAAATCAGTCTAATAGAATGGCGACCTTTAATTTTAGTCTAATTATTTTTGCCCTCATTTCTAATCATAAAGCAGAAATCGGCCTGTTTAAATGACATAAAAGTGGTTTTATGTACTTCATTTTCACAAAATTATCCTTTGCCTAATGCGAATATGAATGTCGTACCCAAAACTTCACTAAACTAAATTTTATTTTTTTTTAAATAAATCCAATGTATATTATTTATCTTCACATAATTAGACAATGTAGAAATAGAGGTAACAAAAATGCCCATTTTTATTATTTTTAAACAAAAAACTAAAACTGGTCGGTTACAGAGACACATATGTATATGATTATTCTATGATTATCATTTTATGGTGCTAGACGACAGATTTGTTAAGGAGTTATTGACAATTTGAATTTCCATTGCAATGACATTTTTGTGCAAAAAAAGTAAATTTAATATTTTACTTCTTTAATGAAAACAAGTATTTTTAACCCATTGCTTTCAGTAGCGACACTGACATAATTATATGGTGTTAAATTGATTGGCTTAAATTGATTGGAAACAAAATACAAGAAAGAAAATAATATTTTTGTCATGCTAGCCGTTATAAATGAGGAGCAGATTTGGGATTTTATTCTAATAAATTAATATAATCTATGATGCTATTAAATATATCTTAGTTAATACCTCTTTATGTAATTTTAAATGAAATACATCCATTACTGCTGCGAGTATTACTACACCTACTAAAATATTTATTGACAATAAATTAACGAAGCTCCTAAATTTTTATTGCTTCATCCTAAAAGGTAATTACTACTAATGCTAAACTATTTATAATTATAATAATTATTAAGATAAAAATTTATACTCAGTATAAAAAAGAAAAGAGAAATGTAACAATATTAGTTAATTATAGTATAGTAATTGGCATGCAGTAATGACACGTTTTTAAGTTCATGGATTTGTATTTTGTATTATAAAATTATTTTTCTTTTTCAAAATGACCACCTACAACCATAATACATTACTCAAATGAATCAAAATGATTTCAATTGTAAAAATTTCACTTTATAAAAATTATTAATCTCTCTGTAAAAAGTACGCTGAAACTGCGTTTCTCTTCTTTTTTTTCTTCTTTTCTTCTGTAATACATTAAGACAGAAAGAAGATTGTTTATTACTGAAAAGCAGAACAAATTTTGGTTACTAAACGTGGTAGGACTCAAACGAGTCACACCCCCCCCCTTCCCAATACCCTCCATCTTCTATTCCGCAACTTTGAAAAATGTTCTCGAATTCTATGAAAGGAAGTATCTCCTTGCTTTTGAAATAAGGTCTCAATTAGATTAATTTGAAACACAATTTGAATTAATTGTTTAAACTAAACATTGCTTAAATTTAATTAATTATTATAAAGACGTTTTCTAATTCTTATGACTTTTGTAAAGCTTAATAAGCGTTTCCTTTAATTGAGAATTGTAATAATATATTTCTTGAAAGTTGGCTATGGTAAAGTCGATATGTCCTGCCATCACTGTGACGAGTCCGTCGACTCGGCTCCTCACACCTTGGCGGATTGCGCCGCCTGGGACCACCAGCGCACTGAGCTGGTGGTCGTGATTGGCAGGGACCTCTCGCTGCCGCGCGTTATCAGCGAGAGGTGCTGGGTCGCAATGGCCTCCTTTTGCGAGCAAGTCATCGCCACAAAGGAGGCCTCTGAGCGGGACAGGGAGTCAGCCTCGTCCGCTGAACCGCTCCATAGGGGGAGACTAGGTAGAAGGAGGCGGGAATACGCCGGTCGCTTCCTTCCCCAGTTGTAGGTCTGGTGAGAGGGGAGGGTGACCCCCCTTACCTAACATAGGCCTACGATGGGAGGGTGCTCTACGTTGCTCGGGGCACCCTCATTCGGGGGGTCTCGCCGGGGCGTCACGGTGTGTGCTAACGCTATCCCGTGACGTCCCATTACGGCGCAGAGGGACACCGTTGGTTTTTTAGTGGGTAGCCTTAAAAATGGCAGCATACTCTATGCTGCTGGGTAGACCCACATCAACCCGGGCGTCACCCTCATGGGCCGACGGGGTACCCGTAACGGGTTTTTCAACGGAAAAAAAAAATAGTAAAGTCGGTACGTATGTCATGTTGATGAGGATAACTTGTCAGACAGACTTGTTTTTGGGACAACACTATATTATAATTTTTTCTAAGTTTTTAGGTAAGGACTTCACACTAATTATTTTTAAATCTAACATTAAACCATAGATAAATTACATACATGTATTATCATTTATTTCAATTATTCGCTTATAAAACCTATTGGCAATATATATTTTCTTCAAGAGATAGCGTCAATTTTCCATAAAAACTAAATTGTTTTACTTTGTCTATACTATATAAAATCACATAAAGTAATGCCAAAGAATTATTAAATCTGTCCTCATATGTTCACATTTTTTTATTCTTTTAGCAACCGGTACTCCCACCATTTCCGCTGTGGTTGGCTGTTATCATAGCAACTTGCCTTGTAATGGTAATATTACTAACTGTCAGTGGAAATGTTCTGGTTCTTCTGGCATTTCTGGTGGACAGAACTATTCGTCAGCCCAGTAACTATTTTATTGCTTCGCTTGCTGCTACTGATCTTTTAATAGGTAAGTATAAAATAAACATTAGATTATTATGCTGTCTATAGATTATTTTCAAATTATTGTGAATTAAATATTATTTTTATTTTTTCGAGTAAAATACTTTACCATAGCGATGCTTATTTGTGCCCCCTAAAGATTTATTGGCTACAATAAACATATTTCTTCCAGGTACTTTGTCTCTCCCATTTTATACAGACTATGTATTAAAAGGGTACTGGCATTTAGGACCCTTATTATGTGACCTTTGGCTATCCGTCGACTACACAGTATGTTTGGTATCACAATACACTGTCTTGCTTATAACTATAGATAGATTTTGTAGTGTAAAAATAGCTGCGAGATACAGAGCGTGGAGAACAAAAAACCGAGTAATATGGATGGTCACGGTAACTTGGATAATACCAGCATTATTATTTTTTACTACGATATTTGGATGGGAACATTTTGTTGGATACCGAGACTTACAAGAGGGTGAATGTGCAGTACAATTTTTAAAAGATCCTATTTTTAATACTGCTTTAATAATCGGCTACTATTGGACAACGCTCTTTGTATTGATAGTATTATATGCAGGTATTTTCAAAACGGCATATGACATGCAAAAGAAAAGTGAAGCTAAACAAAGGAAGATGCAATCCATGGTTGCTTTAAGTGCCGGTGTGATGACCGGTATGGCAGGTAGAGCCGCCGGAATGGCAGCTTTATCTAAAGCTACAATATCTAGTGAAGATCAAATAAAATTTTCCGATATAATCCGTAAAGATTCTACATCAAAAGGGTCTTTAGCTGCGCCTTTACTAAACCTAGGTGGATCCACTGATTCGAATTCTAGCCAAAAGTCATCAGCTCACAAGAGTAGTGCCACTGTCACTGGAACTTCCACAACTGTTGAATCCGATGGAGATAAAAAAGAAGGACAAGTAGAAAATGAAAGATCAAGTAGTCCCGCTTTTGATTCAGATGATGAAAGTACTACGCCATCAAATGTAAAAAAACGTTCATCTGTCGCTAATTTGGTTATGCAAACGGGTGCCATACAATTACTTAATAATATGCGACTAAATGGTAATATGCCTATGAAATCTGAAATAAAACAACTTCCCATAATGAAATATGAAATCGAAAAACCTAAGTTATCCTTATCACAAATATCAGAGAAGAGTTTATTAAATACTGAAAACCCCGATACCTCACACAGTAATGGACAAACCCCTGGAGTAAGTGTACCCTTGTCCTCAGCTAGCTTTATGTCCCCTCCATCTTCGGGGATTTCCACACCGTCTGAAAGAGACATTATAACTACAATCGCTCAAAGAATCATCCCCCCTCCATCAGAATTTAGAGGCAGTCCTTGCATATCCGAAAGTCCTCCGTCATATTCAGAATCATCTAGAAATAGAATCTTTAAGTTGATAAAGAGTGATGGTAGTAGTTCTGATGTTCTTATGGGAATGGATGGCGCTGATTTAAGGTATATGGATGAAAGTTCTATCATTCTCCCTTCCCCCACTAATGAGAGTCCACCATCTTCAATTACTTTTCCAACAGCTACCGAACCATCATCCTCTCCAACCCTGAATTCAGGTATTATAACTGGTACTTCATTATTACAGGCTGCTCTCATACGAGCAACAGCTGAAGCTCAAGTAACACAACCTAAATCAAATTTATCTCCTCCACCATCTGTAAAAGTTAATACCGAGGTAAGTTTAACTTCCGGAGAGCGTCCAAAACCGATCATTACCCTTATACCTTCGTCTTCCAATAATAATAAGCCTCAATCTTTGAAACCACCTGATAAATCTTCAATTTCTCGACTAAATGAAGCATCAGCAATCGAAAATAGTGAAATATCTAGCTCAGCTGTAAGTGTTACAGGTCGAGCTGAGTCCACAAGAGATTTTGTAAAAACTATAGGTAAGAAGTTAAAAGTCAAACGCTCAAAAAGAGACGGATTGTTCTCGAGCATTGGAAGGCAAAAATCTAAATCAGAAAACAGAGCTAGAAAAGCTTTTAGGACTATTTCTTTTATATTAGGTGCATTTGTTGTGTGTTGGACACCTTATCATATTTTAGCTTTGGTGGAAGGTTTTTGTACAGATCCTCCATGTATAAACCAACATCTCTATATGTTTTCATATTTTCTATGCTATGCCAATAGTCCTATTAATCCTTTTTGCTATGCTTTGGCTAACCAACAGTTTAAGAAAACTTTTACTAGACTTCTGCGTGGAGATTTTCATATTACCTAGACCAGGTATGTTGACTAAAAAAAACATGGACTGTAACGCTGTTGTAAAGTGCTAATATTAAAAATATTACGCGCACAACTTAACACAAAATACAAGTTATATCAATTATGACGCTGATTATGATAAGACAATACTAAATTATGATGAGTATTATTTTAGCTTTCGATGTTTACAAATAGAATATTAAAAAAATTAAAGCAATGTTTATGAGATATTAACAGCAAAGTAAGATCGGAAGTAGTACTACAATATGTAAATATGTTTACTCAAAGGTAAACTTTCTGCATATTATTATTATATTACTGTTGTTATTATTATTGTCTTATCTAAATAAATTGTTCGGAACTGACAATAAATAGTCTTTTTAATTTCTTCTAGTTAATTTTTGGCATTCGTTAGAGTTATAATGTAATGACAATTAACATAATATTTAAACAAATATTTATGTAATATTTAAATCGTCTGTAAAATTATAAAATATTGAGAAATATTTATTAATATATAGAACTTTAAATATATTGAGACAATATCAGATTTTAGGTAATAAACACATGTAAATACACTAAAATTTATATGTATAGTAGTTCGTACAGCGTTATGCCAAAATATGAATGTTATCACTGAAATGCAGTTTTACGTCTGCGCTTCCAGATAAAATGAAGCAAATATAAATAAATATACATTTTTAGAATATTTTTTTATAATGTAATAATTAGCCTTATATAGTAAACATTTTTAAATGTCTATTTAAGGATGCTCTAAAACTTTATGCTATGAGCCCAGCTAAAGATTTTTAGAGTTCCTAATTAATTATACTTATTAGAGTTAGTTATTAAGTGTGTAAAAATCATTTAAAATAAATCTGATAGTACTTATCTACTTACAAACTATTTGTAATACTCGATTGGCCTAAAGTAAGGTAGTGAGTAGCAATTGTATGATATCGATATATGTGTAGCAAAATCCCTTTGACTGCTGTCAAACCTTTTGAAAATACCAACTTAATAAAGTATTCCTTCAATTTATTAAAATCACCTAAACTAGTACAATTATTATTTCTATATCTAATAATTTTAAAACTTCTGTACAGTAATATGTATTTATACATTTATCCTTGACTCAGTGTAAAATTATCTCTTTTTCTATTGAATATGCAACTCTTTGATCTTTACATGACCTGCAAGATATGATCATGGTTTTGTCTACAGTATTGTAATACTTATTACATCAAGTTTATATAATAAAAAGTATAAAAAGTATAATAAATTTTAATGTAACAATATTACAAAAAAATCCAAAGTAATTAAGATGACCCGTAATGAAGGACGAAAATGAACTAAGAGTAAATACAGTAACTAATAATAAATATATATAATAGAATAGTGAGCATAAAAACATCGTAACTTCTGTTAATATGTAAATTTCATTGTAATTGTTAATACAAACATGAATTAAACAATTGTTGTTGTTTATAATTAAAATATGTGTTTTTGTTTAGAATAGACAATAGTTTACTCTATTCAAGTTTTTTAAACCGACTTTTTCATTTGAATTTAATGTGAAAAATGTTAACATATTACTTTCTCTGTAAGATACTACATATGTATATAGAAAATAAACATTATTTCGAGATTAGTCGATAATAATTAAGAACTTACAATTATTATAAAACAATAATAATATAAAAATAAATTTATAAATGTATATCTTTGTCTTATATAAAGCCTAAATGTAAAAGACATATGAACGCGCATAACAAAGTTAAAACATCAAAACCATGGCAGTATTAAATGAGTAAAAATAGAGCAGTATTTATAATGTATGTAGCAGTACACAACTGTATGTAGCTGTAGTATTAAAATAATTTAAAAGAATCGTAATGAATTTTGTGTTTTATTTCACATCCGTGTTGATTTTTTAATAAACTCTTGTATGATTGCTTTATATTCAATAATTTTAACTTTGTACATATTTCATCGATTAAAATTTATTTGAAATAGTAACACTTTATTTTGTCTCACGCTAATAGATACAAGAAAAAAACATGTGTGAAACGACATGTTAACTAGTTCTTAGTAAAATATATTAAATAAGGTAAATATTGTCACTTAACGCAACTTAGTTGGAACATTTATTTCAGTTTAGCTAACTAAAGATCTTTGTTGTAAGTGTGTTGAAATGTCCGTTATTTTCTATATGTAATAACATATTATAGAAAAGAGTGTTGTTTATCTAAAAATATTATTCACATTGCTGTGCTTATAAGTCTTAAATGGTTGTAGACGTTCATATATAGGTTTTATCTTAATTGTTTTAAAATCTTTATAGATTAAGACACCGTACAGATATTATGTATATTTATTTGATGAAAAGTAGTGTAAATGAATAAATGATAAAATGTTTAACACGTGTTTCCTATTTCCGTAACCCTGCTATAAAATATTTTTCAAAGTTATATACATATTGCTTATTTTATATTGTTGCCATAAAAATAATATTATAAAATGGTTCCGTAACATTCTACTCATATATCACAACTATTAGAATACTACGCTTTTGGAAATTGAAAATATTTACATGAATTTAGAAACTTTTTGTATTAATCAGTCTTTAGAAGCCCAGCTAATTATTAAATTTTCAAACAAATTTTCTTTTGAATTATTTTTATATTATAAATTTTTCTTAGACCATATCTCAAATATGTCGTAGTATACCGAGAAGCAAATAATGTTATAAAGTGAAAATATCACCGTTGTGAGACAATCAAAAGCCATAAACGTGTTGAATCATGGTTTAAGCGATAACATCAAATTACATATAAATAAATATTATTGCAGAAAAAAAATACTAATACTAATTTACACATGAGTCCTTTAATAAATATAATAAACATGGACTCACTCTCAACTAATATAATAAATATGTGTGTTTGTCCAAAGTCAGAAGATATTAAATAAAAAACATGTACACCAAATAAAATTATAAAATAATATAGGTGTTTCCCTATAATCTTATAAATTGTACCATATTAAAGTCAGCATGTATTCTGTATCCAATAAAATGTAGGTTGACGTGGACAATGACATGCGCCGATAAATATATCCGCTGTCAATCAAGATAAGATGTTTATGATCACAACAATATAAAATATTTTTAAAAAATGCTAAACCAAATAAAAAGTATATAAAAATATCGTTTCCAATAACATCAAAAGTCATATTTCTTTATTAGACATTAAAAATATAATATTATTGACTTAGTCAATTCCATAAAGTCAAGCTTAAAAGCCAAATGTACTGTACTTACCAGTACTTTGGCAAGGTTGTCATATGTTTCCCGTAAAAAATAATCAAATACCATCGTTAAAATGATATATTAGTACTCTCATTTATAAGTCCTGCTTCCACCTCCAATAAATAGCTGTTGTCACTGATAGCCCATATACGTTACTTTTTTAACGAAGATAACAAAAATCATTCCTCAAATTAAGGACATCTGCAAGTAAAAATTTTTTAACATTTCATAGATACAAAAACTCTGTTAAATGTACAAGTTGGCGTCATGTTTTAAATATATATTTTTTTTATTTTATAATGTAAACAATTACACATAATATCCTGCCAAACCCGAGAGTTTGTAGGCAATGTCATGTGTCAATGTCATGGTATTATATCGATCACTAGACATTTGGTAGCTTAAGAAAATAATAGTGTGTCTGAAGGTACCTATAACATTATCCAAAGACACGTAAAAGGATAAAGTGAAAACAACCCAGAAGATAAAAGTATATTTAAGTAAAGTACAAACTTTATAACATAAAAAAATATACTTTAATTATAACATGTTGCTTTCGACAAGTATTGTATCAAAAGTCCTCCTGACACTTCTATTTGACCTACAAAAGTGATTGCTAGTATCGATTAAAGAGGATAAAAAATAAATAAGCGGTAATGGATGCTGACAAATGTCGAAACTTATAATTATAATAATAGATTTTGATACTATTTCATTTTTACATTTTATTAAAAAACAAAAACTACAATTAATATACATACATACATGTTTTTAAAATGCGTTTTTAGTTACTAAGGATACCTCAAAACGTAAAGATATTACAATAAACTGGATTTCATGAACAATGGTGATTAAAATAACTTCCTTAATCAGAAAGTTAATAAATAAAATATCCACACTTGAAATTATTATATGAAGTTGAAAAACAAAATGTATATAACAATTATAAAAGCGATAGTATTTTTATGTTATATTATATTTTAAAAATAAACATTAAAACCTAGGAAAGTTCTCTGTTTTCCTTATTTGCTCAAAAGCCTACCTAAGCTTCAATAAGCGGTGAAGCATAATATGGAAATGTAAAACAACATAAATAACGTATACATGGTTTAAAGGAGGGAGCTGAGAATATCATCATCTCCGCATCACAATACAAAGTACTAACTTCAAAACAAATAATATACATTTTATAATCATGTTAGTTAATCTGTATATATATTGTTTTAATTAATCACTTTTCTTTTCATCTAAGCAAATAGTATCATATATACATATCAATATCAAACGTAAGCATTATCTTAATAAATGAGCCAGAATTTTGAAGTGAAATAAGTAACTGTAAATAAAGGTAGCTGTAAGTGCAGCTACTCGGTCCACTTTATGAGTTCCGTTTATATAATTGCGTGTAAAAAGTTACTACCATTATATGTTAAACGAGTTGTTTGGTATATCTTATATTCAAATATTTTAATTTAAAACCTAACAAATACTAATTCAAGGTTCCTCCTCTATTTATTATTATTAGTAAGTTCAAAAAGTTTTATATATATTCTTCGTTATAGCTGGACGGAGTATAATAATACTGCATGGTTAAATATCGTAGAAAGCATCCACTATAAAAACTGAAATAAAGTAAAATGAAACAATAATAATACGGCATAGTGGTATTTTTTATATCCTTAAGCGCTTTTAATTTAATAGCTAGAAATCAAAATTTTTAATAAATAAATAAGTATATTATATTAGCGACAATGTTTGTAAAAATGTCAAATTCATCTCATTTAAAACTGCGTTTAAAGGTTGAAACCAGTACCTAAAACAGAAAGAAACGTTAGAAGGGAAGTTTTCGCTTTAATTACTATGTAGATGACATAAAGCTTGTATGTTATACGGACTGTATTCGCTATTCAAAGCATGACTTAAATTTTAATATTTCTTTGATGTACCTATGTTCAGAACTGAACTGAGAATAATATGGAATAATATGGAGGAGACTAATATTGAGATAATGTTAATATTGAGATATTGCGGTATAATATTAAGAAAAAATAGATGTAAAATTCAGAAGGAATAATAACCAAAATAATTTAAATTAGTCTCTATATCACTGATATTTATTGAAATATCCATTTATGAAATTCAATTCCAAAAAGTTTATTTTTTAATAGATTTTTAACACTACATTGGCTTTAAAATCTATAAAAATTCAATCTTGAGCCTCAACGTGTTGAACTCATAAATATATATGTAGTCATGGAACATGCAAATATTACAGAAGGTTTTTATTATGATCCACCAAAACAGTTGTACTAGAGGACCTACTAGTATTCTAGGCTCGGTGTCTATTGTAAGTTACGACATAATTTTTTTATAACTCAACAACAACATCTTAATCAATAGTTTAATGAAACTCGGCACCAAACCTTATACTGTCTCATATTATTATACAGTAGTTTAAGATGTTGTTTTCTAAAGTTGTTTAGCTGCATGAACTCAGCTTTACTCTTCGGCGACACAGCACGTCGATTTTAATAATAAAGCTATTAAATTGCAAATACGGCATCGCCGAGATCAATTCATAGCTTATCTTAGAACATTAAAATATTGACTTAACATTGCCAGCTTAGAATACGTAGAAATTTACAAACTACGTGGCAATTGTATGCTAATTGTTATTTAAAAAATTTAATATATTTATCACAATATTAATTATATTTATTATTTATTTTATTTATATTAATTTCTTATATCTTTTCTGATTTAAATCCATATCAGTGATCGTTTGTGTGTTTCAAAGCAAGTGCCAGGAGGGCGTTTTGATACCATATTTATCGAAAGAAGCCCCTGTTTAAGAGCACTCTCCAAGTAAAAAGTTAAACCGACGAGGGTTCCAAACGATCCCAAATCTAACAAGAACCACACAACAAGCTCAGCCGGGTATTTTTTATTGTTGTCACTGTTTCGTGGAAACCAACCCCAATGATACTGCAAATAATGACTTCTGACGGAGTGCTGTAATGCAGCCAGGTGCCCTAATAAAAATAATAATAACGTAAAACAAATTGTGTAAGTTAATATATTTGCTAAAATACAATTTATTCTAAGGCGGTTATTGTAGTCCTTTGAAGTGTTATAGATTTTTTTCATTTAATTCCCTATAATGTATAATTTAAATTTATTTAATGACTAATTTAAGGCTGACATTAGTAAAAATGAATGCATTCACCTTCATAATATTCACTTTTCTAATTACAATTTTTGCACAAGTTATATACATATTTGAAACTAATGTTGATAACACTTTGAAAGGTACTGGATTTTTAATAAAGTAGAGAGAAAAAAAAATTACTACTTGTAATAAAAAAACTTGTGAGCACCATTATATTTACTTTTTAATTATGAAAAAATGTTATATTATTTTTTTTTTTTTAATTAAATTCGTTACATAAATACTTTCACAAAAGGAATTACAAGAACTTATTATAGATATGATATATTCCATAATTTAAACTGTATAAAAATATTTAATACTATCTATTTCTCTTCCATTTTCTTTAAACAAAACTCCAAATAATGTTTTTTCAAGTATAACTTCTTGCCGTTTTTAAAACGCTTCGATTTGTATAACAACACCCCAATGGCGCAATTACTTTCAGAGAAATCCTCTCAGTGTACTGATATATATATATGCATTTTGCTCGAAAACTAATTGGCTCTAACTTATATGAATACGCCTCGATTGATATCAAAACCAAGTCAGTTGCAGGTAGGTACAAAATTTAACCATTGAAACGATTACATAAATATACACATACATACACACTCACTCATATTTACACATAAAACACAAAACACACAAATACATATATGTTTTTACACAAGTGTTTTGAAATACTTTGGACACCTCAAACCGCAAACAGACATATTATAAAAAAAAATACTTTTTCGAAGGTCAAGGTATTTACAATAACTTCCTCAATCTCAAAGTTAACAATAATACAAAAATAGGTCTTATATATGAATTTTGCTTTTACTATTAAAGTACAAATCATAAATTACATCATATCATATCATCGTAATTTTTATCACAATGTATCATGAAATTGATTTTTTTTACAATAATGTTACATTGGTTACATAGCCAACATATCACCGGTTAAATCAACATGTCATCGTATTTTGGTAACCTTTTAAAAGTTATATTTTGAATGAGTATAATATTTTATCAAAGTTATGAATTATGATACTCACATAAAATATTAAAACCGTGTGATCCACTGGCTTTTGCTGTACAAGTTTGTTATCTAAATATTCCTTTAGAATATCATATTGAAAATCAAATACCAACTGTAAAATGGAACTATAGGAATCAGCAAACATTTACCATCTGTGATTGCCTATCATGGGATCGATTTGCTTTTGTATAAACGTTATCGAAAAATATTAATAAAATTAAGAAGTAGCTATTCATTTAGATCAGCCCGCTTAATTTGAAATTGTTTATAAATAAAGACATCACCAATAAAATAAGTATCAAGAGGCAAATTATACATTAACTTTAATTTGTTTGACATATATTATATAAGATTTATAAGTATGAAATAAGTTGTAACGACTACCTGGAAGTTATTTTCAGATTTAAAATTAAAACGAATTAAACTCATGTCGGTAAGGGGGAGGAAATGAGGGGAGTGTGATTTTTTATTATCGAACCTTAGAAGTACTTATAAAGCTTAGGTAACAGAAGGTGTAAAGTCGTGCTCGACTTTACTTAACTTACAGAATTAAAGCATTTCATCAAGCAGAAAATATGTATAATATTTCAATATTTATATTACCTTGCAGTATAGATCAACATGTCTGTCAATATTTTATATAAGATTCTCACCAAAATATTAATTAATTTCTAAGTTAAGGTTTTTCGAAATAAAGTTAATGAAAAAAGTGTCAGAGCTAAATCTGAAAGGATCTATTTTAAATGCAAAATATATATAATAAATCAATAATATCTATCTGACCTTAGAGTTCAAATTTCTTTCGTAACTTTCTTTATCGATTTTTCAAATGACAACAAGTCTATTTTTAATTCTTCAACTACGGCCGCTCTGACATTACTTAATGAAAATGTAGATCCATGTTGTATTACTTTTTAAAAGTTAATGCCAAGGTAATTTTTATTACAATTAATATTCAATGGATGTTTAGATTGGGGAAATTTTCCTGATCTAATCAAACAAAGTAAAATAACTTTATAAATTACATCCATAGAGAAGTTCAGTATTGTTTACGTTCAGTATTTATAAAGATCTTTAAATAAATAATAAACTTAATAAACTAATTAAAATTAACTTCTATAAACACATTTTGTTTCCACTTCTAGTCTCAACACATTAGTTAATGTTGAATATTTGTAGGTCTAAGAAAAACTACAAGATGGGTATAGTATATTGTATTGTAGTTGTATATTGTAATTTATAAAAAAACATTCGACTGAATCAGGCCTGAAACTCTTATTAGAAAATAAAAGCATAATGAATTTAGAAATGCGGATGAATTAGATTTGATTGGTTTGATTCAAAAGAATTCAAAAAGCAGACGTGAATAAAAAACGTTCCCTCGATCGCTATATCAGGGCCTTTCTACTTTCCTTATTAACATAAATTACTAACCTACCTTATGATAGATAATAATATTTGCTGATATTTATTTTTTTTTTATTAATATAAACCAATCATTAATTGAAGATGTAATCAATATTTTTTCAGAAATATTTTTGCAAAATTTTTTAACGTTAATATCAAAAAAGTTAAAAGCCATTGTTTTTATTATACATTATACATTTATAATAAAATTATATGATTTAGAGATATTAAGTCAACTAGTTTTTGATGCAAACTTGTTTCAAGGTTCTCATTTTTTTCATTTCTGGATCTTATTTCTTCCGCATATATTGACAAACAAACAAACTTTTAAACATCTAGATTACGTTTATTTAGTTATTTTAATATTTTTACGTCGTATAATCACTGCATAAGAGGGTTGTTCGAGCAAAATACAACACGAGGCCCAAAGAATCATTAAGAAATAAATTCAAAGAAATTTAAATTGTAACTGTATTAAAACTATATATTTATGTGCATTTAATTTACGTGTATAAAAAAAAATATTAATAAAAATTGTGATAAACAAACTTAACCTCCCTTTTCATTAATTTTATTTCATAATATCACATTTTCTGGACAGAATTAAGTTTGTCATTAAATAAATTTTAATTGTACATTATTAGAATTTTCATTCAAAAAATCCTATTGTAGTATAAAGGATTAAATTTGTTGTTATTTGTTGTTATTTGCGGAAGCGTAAAATATTAAAAGAAACAACCTTTCCTTACCTTATTAAATTTAGCCCTTAATATATAAAATTATTAACATCAAATTTATAGAATGTTTCCAGTTGAATGTATATTAATAACTAAATCTTTTGATGTTTGTAAAATAGTGATGAAGAAAAAATAACCGGGTAAGTTTATTACGTGGCGTTTTCCGGGCTAGGGGGCTTTAGGAACAACTAGGGTTATTTCGATTCGTACAGAAAAAGCCCGTCTGACACTTTCATTTGACTTGTTTGGAAAAGACTTATTTAAATTTTAATAAAGAAAATACAATATGATAAAACTAGTAAAAAAAAAAATTACTGAGGCTTTGATAAAACTTACCGAGTTTTATCTGCTATTGTTGCAAATCATAAGTTTTATGTAAACCGTACAGTAAACTAATACATGTTTTAAACATTCTAAATACACGGACGCGTGTTCATACATTTACAATAATACAAACATGTAAAACATATCATCTGTATATTATTGTAATCGTAATAAATTATGTACTTAAATAAATTATGAATTCGGTTAAGGGACAAACATTGGACATTTCTGTAAAATTAAATCTGACTCTCACATAATAAATATTCAAATTCAATCAGGCCATCCTGAAACGGACTAACGTAAATAAGGTTTATGAGAACCGGTTTAGGTAAAGGAACTGTTTTATCAAATCAATGAAAAGTTTACTTGTATACACATACTAATATATTATATTTTTATAATTTTGTTAGTTTCAGATTTATTCTATTTCTTTTAAATTACTATTATGATCAAATAGTAGTAAGTACCATAATCTCATTGTTAATTTGCAATTTCAACTTAAATCAGGTTATGTACGTCTTAAGAAATTGCTTCCTAACAGTACGAGTATAAGACCTATGATGACTGAATTCCATTTGTTGTTCACAAATAAACTGCAACTACTTATATAGTCATGAGTGCTTTCCTACTCTCATATCTAATGTAAATGTTACATATGTGCCAAGCAACGAGACTTGTTCTAAAAAAAATATGTACATTAGTAACATTAACTGATTTTTAACTTCTTTCTTAATGTTTTAACTTCTTTTATAAAGTTTTAAATCTCTCAATCAAAAGATCTGCCACTTAAATGCCCAAAGTATTATTTCACACTTGACTGTTCTCCAAGTTAATTTTCCAAATACCTCACCTGTACATGCTATTTTCATCAAAAATAACTGACTTAAGCTATCCCTGAACTCCGTGTTTTACTTTTTACCAGGGTATGTCATGTTTAGGAGCGACCGCGTTGGAATGGATGGTGGTGGAGTATATTTGCATGTATATTATAGTGAAATCTTTCAAACTGTTCTTGGGTTATCACCGAATTTTTACGCTGCAACGTACGAGTACATAATTCTTGAGGTTGTTCTATGAGGAGTAAAAGTTCTACTTGGAATCGTTTACTGTTCACCATTCACAGATTCTTTCTCTAGTCTTGAGAATGTCCTAGAATCATGTTGTCACACCACATAATTCTAATCTTAATACTGATATCTGCAGAAACTTATCCAAAATAGTAACTCTGATCAAATTATTTAACTCACTCAATATATTATCTCTTATTACCTCACACTCCAACCTATCATAAAATTAACAAAAATGATACATGCCTTGATTTATTATTCATCTTCTTTATCAATCATGTTATTAGACACGGCCAGCTACATGATACGGATTTTTTCCGGATCCGCTAATTAAATTAAAGCACACAAGCTTTAAAATATTTTTTTTTGGTGTCGCAATTTTTGCGAGAATCGATAGTATTATCTTGAAGCTGTTTAAGAAGCGTTCAATACTCAATCCAGTTAATCTTAATTGCCTACACACTTCCTAGATCACCGATGGTGTCACGATGGTAATGACATGCCGTGATAGACTACTTTGTGGCTTTAAGCATAAAAGGTGTGATAAGAACTGAAACTTTTATAAAACAGCTTGATACAGATGCCACCAAATAGTAAGCAAAGAGCAGCATCATTATTAAATCAGCAGTATTTACAATTCCTCTATGGCTGAAAAATGAAGGTTTATCCACTCTCTCAGCATCAGCAAAAGGTAATTTAATCTCTGGCTTTTTTTCACTTGATGAGTCATAACTCATATATTTTTCTTTCACAAATTCTCTTTGTGCCCTAACCAAGTCTTAAACTAATCCGAAAATTGCTTCCATGCCCCAAGTCTCTATCGACCCATTTTATTTTTTATCAGTCTCTGTAGATTATAACAGCAAAACTATATCTTATCTTAAGTCAAATGAATTTGGTTTTTATGACGTGAGTAGAGGAATGATTTTACATATTCTCAGCTATCTGTCACCTATCAACCCTCACATTTTAAATTCTTCTTTACAGACACTTTGTTTTCCTTCTATCTGGTATAAAGTTTATATAACTCCGCTTCCAAAACTTTCCAGTTCTAGTCTATTTAAATATTTCAGACCCATTTTGATTCAGATTCAGACTCTTCAATCAGATTTCAATCCGGGTCGCAGCACTGAATTGGATTTCTATTTACCCTTGTTACCAACAAATTGTCAGTGTAAACAACGTGATTTCCAAATAGTTTAAATTAAAGTCTGCTATTCCACAAGGTGGCATTGTGTCTCCGTTACTTTACTCTGTCTTAATAAAAAATTTTAACAACTTTTCTATTGACTGTAAAGATAAACAACGACCTATAAATTATATACTCATTCTCAATAAATTAGATCGTCTTAATAATTACATAATATTTTTCATCTTCTGTTATCTTGAGTTTGACCACATTTCCTCTTATCGCCGCCAGGTCCAATAACTCCCAATTCGTGAACATTTGCTTTTTTTAAAATTATTCAATACTCTCTCAGGAATTCAGTTCCTCACAAGAGTAGTACCTTCGATCTTGTAATATTCTCCGCCTAGCTTTCTCCATACACTGCTCTTGTTTTATTTCCCATTCTCTCACGTTCCAGTGCATTTGACTTTAGAATTCTCTTCCAAATTACATTAAGAAATCACGAACAAATCTTATTATTTAAAGAAAGAATTTACAGACACTTTTTGAATACTTTTATATTAGAATGTAATACTAATAATATTTGTTATTAAAAAATCTATTATACTTCTGTGTTTTTTGTATATGTTTTGTATTATAGTTACATATTTTTAAAAAATAAATACGTGTAAATCGTGAACTTGGAATGAGTTCATGGGAATCCTACAAATAAATGTTTATGTATAAAGTAGGTAAAAGAGCTGATCAGTAACATATAATAGTAACAATACATGTCAATCAAGTAATATGAGAAAAATGTACAACGTAATTTTTTTTTTGTTTGTTTTTAATACATTTTGATATAAATTTATCGATTTTTGTTTAATATTTTGATCTTTTAATTTTGATTTAAATATTTTTGATTATTGGTTTTCTATTTTTCTATTTTTTTATAGTTATGTGACATTTTTCATTATAAGTGTTGTTTTATTTTAAATACTTTTTTTATAAATATAATTTTATATAGCTATCTGTGCCTGAAAGAGATATTATTTTTATATTATTATTTGACCTTAATCAGTTGAAAACAAAAGTTAAATCTGAACAACAAGGTCACTAGATTTTTTTTTTGTACTGTCTACTGTAGCAACGGTAAATATAAACGGATTTAATATTCTTGTTTCTATATTTTTTATAAAACAATCCTAAACAAAGTTGAAACTTGATTTTGCTTGGAGTTCTTTCTTCTTTTTCTCGTTATATTCAGTGAATAGGCAAAAGTTTTATAATTCTTTAGCCATTAGGAATAAAAAAAAGGAATAAGATTTTTGTTTGATTTAAAGTAGTTTATATAATTAAAACTTTTAAATTTTGAAATTATTTTGTTAACTTAATTATATCTATAAAATATTATAATATACAAAACTATTTAGTTGTAACTATTAAGTTATATATAAGCGTGCATATTTTAGAAACTGTGTATAAAAAAAACTATTTATCCCAAGTAAACATAAGTTTTATACATAAATTTCCGTTTTTAGGGTTTTCACTAAAACTTTTGTTAGTGAATAGATACGGCTCTTGAAGAACAATGAAAACAAAAACATTTTCAACATAAAAAATAATTATCGGTGAGGGTGAACTTATGTTAAATGAATGAGAATCATAAATCCTGGATCTATTAGAATTACGTTTATTGAGAATAAATATTACGCCAATTTGCGTAAAATTATATGACTAATATCATTTAATCGATTCTAATGCGAAATGATTTCAAATTTTTTTAAAGAATATACCTTATTAAAATCACAAAAATACAATTTATTAGAATCGTCTTGGCCCTTTGTTCTGCAGAACAGTGAACTCAGAGGATAACGGCCTGAAACGAACTATGGGATATTAGCGAGAATATTTTAATTTTACTAAAGTTTAATTATACATTTAATTTATACATAGCAAAAACAATATTGCGCAACTTGTTATGAAAGATTTACGAGCTAAGTATTTTAGGTTTAGTTGATGTATTGTTATTATATTTATTGTTCTAAACGCTCACATCTCCTATCTTGATTCATTAAACTTCCTTAATTGTCAGTTTTTGTATTTATCAACTTTATTATTACTGTAATTTAGATGGGTCCTCTTTTGTAAATTTATTATCTTGTACTGGAATATTAATATTTTTGATAAAAATAGACTTGTTTTTTTATTTTACGCACTTTTAGATAATTAATTTAAAGTTTACAATGTACAAGTACATTTGTCTGTTTTATGTTAGAAAATATTTTATTACTGTAATTCAACTTCATTTTTATTTTAATTTAGATGAGTCGCCTTTTGTTGTTTTATTATCTTGTACTGAAATATTAATATTTGTGATTAAAATATACTTCTTTTTTTTAAGAACTTTTAGATAATTACTTTAAAGTTTACAATGTACAAGAACATTATCTGTTTTTTATTAGACAATATTTTCTTTTGTTCAAAACTATTTCAAAACTTAAAACAATCCGATCGATAGCGGCATAAATTAAAAAAATAGAATAATACGCCCACTCTACTTATGGAACGAATTTTAAAGTTGTAATCAATTTATTTCAAATATATCAAATGTATCAAATATCTTGTTTGTTACTATTCACGCATTCTTAGGGATTAAAATGACACATAAACCCGCTGCAGGGTACAAAGATAAATAAATGAATATCTAAGTAAAATTCTCGAGTTGAAGCCTTTGTAGTCTCTAAAGTTTTAAGACTAGTGTGTGAGTAAAATTATAAAATAAACATCATGTAAATAAATAATCACATTTACGTTAATCAGTAATGAGTAAGAATTTTGGAACCTATATTTTAGTTTGTAACTAGCACGGTTTTGTTTCGGATAGGTTTTGAGTGTTTTATATATTAAGGATTCTGCGGGTTAGGTTGTTATCTGTCATACCGGTCAATAACAATTTATGTTAAGTTATGGATTGAGCTCTAGCTCTAATTAAGGAAATGATAAATATTATACAGATGTATAGCTTATCATTTCTGGTTTGGGAGGTCAAAATTGACTACGAAAGAATTACTTTATTACATCTGACCTCGCGTGAGTAGCCTAAATTATTCAAGTCACATATGAAGCTCTGGAAAAATTGTTAACGGTTACAAAGTTTATGATATTTTAAAAAGAGTAATGAGAAACCAGATTTTAAAATATAAAGATTTGCTATATGGTTGATCAGTGTCAATTCTGTTTTTCACAGATTGTATTTTTTATTCTCACAAGAATGCTTACAATATTTATCTGATTAAATCATGATACTCGAGACTCACTCACTTGTATGTAAAAGAAAACATGAGCCTCACAACATCAAAAAAATATATTATAAGAAATAAAGAAACGATTCGGTTTAATACAAAAATGAAGATACTTAAGAGAAATAAATATTGATTTAAAAATATATATAAAGCTTTTTATAAGTTACTTTAGCTCTTTATATTTATATAAATTTAATATTACACTAATGTGTTACCAAACCATAAGGTTATATTATAATACTTAGTTTACTAACAATATGTTACAGATAAGGGGCCATTAATAACTTTGAGATGAAGATTATACGAAACTTGTTGGAATAATTTTATCTTGGAATAATTTTACCTTTACCGTTTCTTTAATATAATATTAAAATAATATATATAATATATATTTAATTCAAAGTCGAAATGAATGTAATACTTGCATATCACTATACCTGTATATTAACACATTTGTATATTAGCGTAATATTTGTTTTAGACACTAACGTTTTTTTGCACGCGGTGTTTTGAAATCGAGAAACCTTTTACGGTATCGATTCTACTTTGTAAATACAATAATTATTTCCATTATTCTTCGAACAATATGGCCATATTTTATGTAATATGGTTAATAAGGTATACTTGGTTTAGTAATTTAAATTAGAACTAGAAACTCAAGTTTTGTTTAAATATTTCCATAAGTAATAATATATTTTATATTTACTGTGATTTTTCCTTTTTATGGTTTTTGTTTTCAAATTAAAATTTTACGAATTTATTACTTGAAATTCCATAATTCAGAACCCAAATTGTATTAAAGATTTTGGGGAACATATGTTTATGTGCTTCAATACTAGTGTTTTGTTAACATTCTACTGATGACAAAAGACAAAGACATGACAAATAGCGTCACGGTCACGTCACTTTGCACATTTGACGTTTATTTATTTATTTTAATGACAATACAATATAAGCATACCAAAAAAACCGTAACAGTGTAAACGTACATATAAATAAAATACACTAATTCTACAATTGCAAAATGTAATAACTTTTTTGTAATAAATTTTTTTAATATATAAATTATTTTCATTATATTATCAGGGAATTGATTTTTAAATGTAATTTATTTTTTGCAAGACATCATTTGCCTTCAATTTATTAAAGTTTTGTTACTAACAGTTGAAGTTGAAATAGTGTGAATAGTGCAGAACTTTATAACGAGCATTTTTAATTTAAACTCAGATGGTGCACGCTTTTTTATATTTATGTGAAAGAGTTGGTGAATGGATAGATATGAATTTTGAACAATGTATTAATGGAGGCCAATAGAAATATAATTTTAAATATTAGTTATTGAAATTAATTATGTATTTTTTTTTAAAAAGCTGTCAAAATTTTATTTTATTTCCTAATTTAATCTTATCTGAGGATTAAATAATCGTCCCAATATCAATTATATTTAACTATCTGTAGGAATAAATTAACGAATCTATTCTAAGTAACGCTTCGGTTGGTACCACAACCATTTCTTTTACTTAATAAGTTTTTAGAAATGGTGAACAGGCGATTTACATTTTTTTAAAACTAAATCTGTTGGTCGATTTCGCAGTAAAACTAATTAGCTCAAGGTACGTAAAAATGCATCAATTGGTACCAAAATAAAGTTAATTGCATAAACAGGTCGCGCAAAATTGTATCAGCAAAAAACGAATACATACATACACACAGAGACACACACACGTAATATTTTTATTTTTTTAATGAGTCTGGAATTATCAGGACATCCCAAAGATTGAGAAACCAGATATCAGAAATTGGTGTAATGATTATCGCTTCTTTAATCAGGAAGTAAATATTAAAGAATATATAACAGCGGCTGGATATTTGATAGAGACAGAGCTACAACTCGCAACTCAGCCATCATGACCTATATAACACGTTACAAACAACCATCACCACGAATTATACTCAGTTGCGTCACGGTTCCCAAATCACTGTTTCGTACTGTATCAAACACCTTTTTTTTTTTTTTTTTTTTTTTTTTTTTTTTCCGTTGGAAAAACCCGTTACGGGTACCCCGTCGGCCCAGGGGGGTGACGGCCGGGGGGTTATGTGGAACTACCCGGCAGCATAGAGGATGCTGCCATTTTTAAGGCTACCCACTAAAAAACCAACGGTTGCCCTCAACTGTATCAAACACCTTTTTTTTTTTTTTTTTTTTTTTTTTTTTTTTTTTGTCAGGAAATGCATTTACGCATACCCGGCGCATCGGGGGGCGCAGCCTGGGGTATGTGGGACTCGACCGAGGTAATACCCACTAAAACCTGACAGTGGTCCGCCTTCGGCGGGAAGTAGGAGAGCCCGCGGAACTCCTTGCGGAACGTCACAGGGCCCCCACCCGCTGGCTATTGCTAGTCCCGTACCGGGGGAGCTTAACACGCGCTCCCCCCAGCACCCTCGCCGGTGCTAGCTACGGCAAGACGGTACCACGGGCCGTCAGCCGTCCTTCCCGAGGTCGCGGAGATGGAGAGAAAGGCCCGCCGGGCCCCCACCCGACGAACCTGCGACCCCAGGGGCCCCGCTTATGGTGGGGGAGCACCAGAAGGACCGCGACGGGACTTACCTGCGCCCCGGCGGCGTCCTCGTCGAGCGGGATCCGAGGTCCTCTCGCGACCCCGCTCAGCGGCCTCCTTCCGGGACATCACTGTCTCGCAGAAGGAGGCCACGGCCCTCCACGCCGTATCCCCGCCGAGCATTGCCGACACAACTGCTGGCAGGGAGAGATTCTGACCGATCCGGGTGACCAGGACTTGCCGCTCTGCACTCCACGCAGGGCACACGGCGAGCGTGTGCTGGGCACTGTCCTGGCTCTTCCCATCGCAGTGGAAGCAGTTCGCCGTCGCTTCGCGTCCGATCTTACACAAATAATCACCGAAGCACCCATGCCCGGTGATTATCTGTGTGAGTCTGTAGGTGAGCCTTCCGCCCCGTCGCTGCATCCAGGCTTCGAGGTTCGGCAGGAATGCCCCCACAACGCGTCTGCGTGCTACGTGCTCTTCTGAGAGCCGCGCGCGCCACGTTGCGAGAGCGGCCTGTCGTTCCTGCCGTCGTAGGCCTTCGATCGCCTCTTCTGGCCCGCCTCTGCCCTCCTGGTGGATGGAGCGGAGCCGGTGATACACCCTCGCATCCATCTCGGCTAGGATATCCAGGGGCGGAAAACGGGCAAGGAAATATCAGTATCAAACACCTGCTATATCCTGGCATAGTGACTAGCATAGTTATTTTTGCCTACCAGTCCACTACCGTAGAGCTTGGTTTTGCCTAAGGAGAAAATAACAATAGGTTTTAACATCTTGGGTCTGAGTCTCTGCGATGGAAATATTACATTAGAATATAATCGGTGACTAAAATCAGCAGATGAAACTGCGTGGTCTCCTCAAAGAAGAATTGCGGATATGATTTAAGACAATTTGTTCTATATCGAAAAATTTAACGTAAAGGAGTTTTTTTTTAGATACACTCCTAATGAAGGTTAGAGCTTAGATTTTGATAAAACAGTAGATAAAATTTTATTTTATTAACCTAGCAAAATTTATTAAATCGTGTGTAGCTTCTTTAACATCTAAATGCCCTTCTGGTATATAATAGATTCAGCTCCTTGTTATTCCTTTATTTCAGTTCCTTGGAACAAAGTTGGCACACATGTGTACCTAACTTGTAAACTTTTCAGGAAAAGTTGCAGAAAAGAGTTTTGATCCATTATCATTAATATTTTTTCCACTTTGTATTTGTTTAACGTTATAAAATTTATTAAAACTGCTGTATATATTATATCGGTATATCAAAATGAATAATCGCTGATTATGATTTTTGCTATTACTATAATGTTTTAACTTTTTTGGAAAATATATTATATAGACACATAATAGCGACGGGACACTAACGATTGTAAATGTTGAGTCAGGTGATTTTAGCTACCGCACAAAATCAATAGTCTCTTGAGATAGAACCAATTCATATTATTACGAAGGCGGAAGTATATGTAAATAAAGAAATTAAGTGGAATGATAGTAAGTAGTAAAGTAGTATTCTATACAATATGTTGCGTAGTAGCTCTACTATAGATAGATGTCCAAATGTTGATGAGATGTCAGCTGGGTTCTGTAATAATAACAACCATTGGATAGTGTTTATTTATTCTAATAATCTACAATGTGATTGGATAAAGGTTTTACATACAATTTGTTTCTACTCAAAGTCATACCAAAACGAATAGAGACTCCAGTATTATTATGGCTTGACTCATTTTGCGTTTAAATGTATCATAAAATATTTGCATTCGAACTCATTCCTGCTCGCTCTTAAAAGCATTTAGCAAATATTTTATTATTATATCTTTGTTGTGATGTTGTGTTCAAGATTACGATTTTCCGTGCTTCTATTAATTGTTTAGTGACTTCTTTATTCTAAATAGTCATAATTCAGCCATAATTTTTGTACAAGAATTTCTGAAGGATCTATTGCATAAGCCATTTATTCAATTGTGTTGAACAATTTCCGTTAATCCGATAAAATATTTTTTTTTTTGTAATAAAAACCCTTATTGCAGTTGATAGCGAAACTCACCTTGTCTCAGGTTGTACACTAGACCTAAAGCCTTGATAGTGCCATCTAGTTACAGAAAGATTACCTTTGTAGTCACAGTTGTAGGGTCTATCGACTTTACAAACCCTAACAGCAACATTTTTTGCATAGTATTTTCTTAGATTTTCACGAGTACACATTTGAAATAAAACTATTTTTACGGATTGAAACTCGCGTGTAATTTGGTTACATTTTGATTTTAACCCGACGTTTCGAATACTTGGCAGAAATCGTGTTCACGGGTAGACGAAATGTAAGTGTCAACTGTAACCGAATTATACGCGACTTTCAATCCGTAAAAATATTTTTATTTCAAACATTTTTTGCAGTTGTTCCTAGCAGCATCAGTAAGGTTAACATTTGTCATCGGCCAAATTTATTAAAATTTTAATTGCAAGATGTGCACCTTGCACATGGAAGTTCTCTCTCTTTTAATCAATTCTCTACCTGTGGCTAAATTTTGACTATACAACACTAGCATACAATCGATCAACACTGAATCTTAAAGTGTACCATCTACTACGTCTCTCGTTATCTCCAGTTTAATAATCGGCCGAAGATTTATTTTTTAGGAGAAAGCGCTCTACAATGCCTGCAAAACAAGTGTTTGTTATAAGGAACCCTGAAGGCACAAAAATACGTCTCAATACTAATAGTTTTATTACTACTCATATTTTCCTATTCAATGCTTATCGCACAAACCATATTATATATTATTATAATCGTGTTTAATATTTATTCATAATATCTAACCCATTCTAAATATATATGTATATCTATTTCAAATTTACTGGATTGTCTGTGTGAGATTTTATTTCTCTGCCTACTTATTTTCTAGCATCAAAATGAACACATATCTTGAGTGAACTTACCTATATAACGTATAAACATATTTTAAAATAATTACCTGATAATGAAAACAGACTTATTGAGTCTTATATTATTTTAAGAATTAAACGAAATATCCTGCAAAATTCAATTTGTGACCTTGAGAATGTTTTCGAAAGCATGCAATCGCTTCGATAGTATCGATTTAGGCTACTCACGCGAGGCCAGATGTAATATACAAATTCATTCGTAGTTAACTTTGACCTTTCAATCATGAAATCATGAAATCACTATTATATTTTTATTTTATCTTGGTTTATACTTGATGTATTACACAATAAATGTTATTATATTTAATAACCATTCTTGTGAAAAGCAATCTGACACGCAAAATAAGAAAAAACATTTTAAGTGAAGTACTACTTACTTAAATTATATCTCATATATCTTCTATTATAATTTTACGTAAAGTGTATTATTGGCAAATTGATAGGTATTTTATAAATCCTTAATTTTATAATTTAAAAATTCTTAGATGTTTTTGACGACTTCTTTGTACTAAATATTTTTTGAAGTAAATGTTGTGGTATATATATTTATTTGTTATAAAATAATGTTACTGTGAAAACTGGAGCTGGTAAATATTTGTTTTGAGTGATTTTAATTTTAAGATTTGGGATTGTGTTGTCTATGGCCCTTCCCGGTCACCGATATGGGTGGATGATCTGAACGCTTGCAATCGCGATCTATTATGCTGAACGTAGAGGGTCATGGCTGCTAGAGCTCTCAGAGGATGTATCGTCTGTTGGCTCTAGCCAAATCACGTACGAGCACGCACTGAAACTGCCTGAAAACCCAGCCGTGGAATCTGGAAGAGGGAAAGGTGGCTGCGTACCGGTAGAGGAGGAATGCCCGCGTTCTAGGCGAATATATAAAGGGGGAAAAAGGGGAGAAAGAAAAAAGTGTTGGAAGTTTGAAGTTAAATACGAAGGGCGGAGGAGAGACACCTCGTTAAGTGGCGTAAGAATCTTAGTGCGCCTTGTGTGGTAATATCGCTTATCCTGGCGATTGGCTCTATGGGTTGCTTCAGATAGTATCTGTCTAAGGTGAATGGATATGAGCTAACGATGGAGTGTCACGAGTTCATATGTAGTAATGAAACGCTGGCAGTGTGCCCGCATTCGCAAAACTGCTAGTGGCTTCCATCGGGACGGACCTTTCGCTTCAGATAATCGTCAAGACGTGGTAACGTGCGAGAAATGTCACAGTTTACTCCTTCTGTAAGGACGTAACGACGTAGAAGGAAATGGCTATTCCGATACACCGAAGGAAGATGGGACGCATGCGTATCGCTCACGAGCTCTGCTTGTCGTCTTCATCTAAGTTCCAGAGCAATTAGAGGAGCAACCTCAACTTGGACCAACCAATCAACCTCAACTACTCAAGGTAACTGAATAAAACTTTGAAGTTCCGCCCTCTGGGTGTGAGACGATATACAAAAGGAGTCGCGTATATTTGCACAAGCGTTCCCGTCATTTGTCGACAAGGAAAAATATAAACAAATTTTGAGGGCATTTTGGCATGTTTTTTTCCTACAATTAACCAAGTAAATGGCTATAAAAGCATAAAATCAAGAATGATGAGTTCGGACTTTTACCTTTAAATGTTGGTAAATCTTAAGTTTTACCAAAAAAATATAACAAAGTACAGTTTTAGTGTTATTTTGATTAGTAAATGTTAAAGTAAAAAAAAACTTTGTGGTTTGACTATTTTCATAAAAATTCAACTACACAAATTCAGATTTTTTAAATAATACTAGCAACTTCTCTCTCGATCTGTAATCCAAATATTAAACAAGCAATATTGAGTGTGAACCCCATCACATTAATTTCCTGGTTAAGAAAATTTTGTATTATTTACCATTTTTCTTTAAAAAATCTATTCCACCGCTACTTGCACTAAAGTCTAAAAAACTACTGACTTTTAAATTACATGAATAAGCATCGACTAGTTCCCTAACCACCCAGATCAAGAGATTTTTTTAATCTTTGAGTTGTCGGTTTTGTTTTTTTTACATTTGCCCACACAATGTCCGAAAATAACGGCCAAAACGATGTTTCCCCGACATATATATGTTACAAAAATTCCTATTTATAAAATTCGGGGTTAATAGGAAGTTAATAAATTTATTTTTTTTCTTATTTATGAATTATAATAAAAGAAAGTTATATCAAAGTAAACCTAATGCGACAGTGGTGAGACAAAATCATGTAAAGCTTATTGGAGTGGAAATTATTTACATTGTCTCTACCCTTTTTTCTATAGAACCGTGAGCTTATAAGATAATTAGTGACTTTAACCTCTTTAGAGTTTGAGATATAAGTAAGGATATCTTAAATAAAATATTATAATAATAATAATAACAAATTAATTTTTTTGCACACCGAAAAGAAAAACATATAATATACAGTATAAAATATACTGCTCAAAACAATTAAAGGAACAAAACTTTTAATGTTTGTAACTCTCGAAATATTTGTAAGGTAAAAGTAATTTTAAAGCTATTTTATTTTGTTATTAATCGCTAAAAAAAGATAATTAATGAAAAAGCAATATTGATAGATATTTTATTAAAATTAAATTTCAAATTTAGTGTAGTTTGGGCGAAAAACAAAGTGGTGTGTAAATTAAGATCAGTTGAAAAAATGACCTTATTGTTAAAATTTTGGCCTCCAGAAACTTCTAATAATGTGAGTGACCTCCACGGGCCCTAATCACTACTCGGCAACGACGCGGCATGCTTCTAATGATCCTTCGAATATTTTCTTGCGGAATTCTTTCCCATTCTTCCATCTATGCTTCAGCAAGCTGCTGTAGCATTTGAGGTGCAATAGGACGTTTCCGAATGCCTCGATCAAGCATATTCCATACGTGTTCTATGGGATTTAGGTTGAGGCTCATAGAAAGCCACTCCATTACACTATTTCATGACGTTGTAGATAATCCGACGTGATGGCAGCAGTATATGGTTTGGCATTATCATGCATTAACATGAACTGTGGAACAATACCATATACTGTAAGGAAAATGTGATCCTTGTGATAACGTTATCAATGTAAGCTTGAGCGCTAAGTCGCCCAAAGATAACGATGAGGTCCGTGCGCTCTTCGATACTAACACCGCCCCAAATCATCACCGAACCACATCACAAATATGTCATACTCCTGAACTGCTGCTGCACTATATCATACACCATGTTTGCCTGAGACACGTAGACGACCATCGCAAGGCATCAGACGGAATCCTGATTCATCCGTAAATAGCACTGGTTTCCAGTGACGTAATTGTTAATTAACGTGGTTTTGGGAGAACTCTTAACGAGGTTGTCTGTGCTGCCCTGTTAGCCTCACAGCTCTAACAGGGTGGCGTGATCTTAAAATGACTTCTCTTAACCTATTCCTTAACGTCTGACCCGAAATTGCGACACCAGTGGCCGTCATCAATGCATTTTGCAGATCTCTTGCAGTAACAGTGCGGTTACGTAAAGTACAGTTGATGATGTAGCGATCTTGAGCAGTAGTTGTTTTTCTTTTGCGACCCTGTCCAGCCCTTCTGGAGTATTCTCCTGTCTCTTGAAATCGTTTCCAGAGTCTACAGATAACAGAAGGTGCAACTCCGAGGTAATTTCCCACATACCGCATAGTATGGCCCACTTTAAGCAACGGACGGCTCGGGCGACTTGAATTTCAGTCAAATTTCGCATGATTTCCGAAATTTACAATAATTTCCCTCACTGCTCATAAACAAAATACTGGAACAAAATTCATAAATGAATTTGTTGTGATTGAAAACTTAGGAAAATGCTATAGCGTCACTTTGTATTTACGTCTATGTAGACTTTTAACAACCATACTACGAACCGCAAAACAAAATGACGATGTTCTTTTGTTGTTGTTGATTTTTAATAGCCAATTTTAATTAAAACCTCATGCAAAAATTTTAGTACTATTACAAAATCTTGTTCCCCTAATTGTTTTGAGCAGACCTTAACCTTAGTAATACAAAAAGACAGCCTTGTTACTAACCAGCGATCTCTGTCATCCTTTGATTTGAAGATGTGCTATGATAGACGTAAAAAGGGCTCGTGAACTATAATAATTGAAATAACATTAACATATAGAATATATATAGAATATGGTTACATATATATGTATGCAAATTATCCCGTGGCTTTGATAGACTGTCTTCTTTTTTAATAAATTTAATGTTCTAAATCATTTGTATCTTTCATAATGATTTTCCAATATTTATTTTGATTTAACTAGGAGTAGTTAATAGTAAATTAACTCACCAAAAAGACTTTAAAACAACAAAACACTTCATACTTTTTTTTTAAATCTAAAATAAAAACTTAATAACTCTATAGTAAGGTAACGAACTTCGGTAATAATTTTTATATTATTTTTTTTTTTGTAAAACAACTTCCACACTAGAGTAATAATCTTTGTGTCGCGAAAGATTTCACAAACATAGAAATAAAAGACACAAATAAAACCCAAACTTAAAACAGCAAATTTTGGATCACACTAATAAAAGTTCTGTATGGGAAATCGAACTTATGACTTTTCGCTCAACAGGTAGGACAATAAACCACTAATCATTAGATCAATCGGCCTTCACAGTAGTTAAATGAATTTACAAGGAGCACGCCAACGGGCTAATTTGTTGAACTAATGAACATTATTTAATTTCGATGCACCTTGCGTGGCTCTCTATGAATCACGACAAGTTTAATATACATTTATTTTTTAAGAAAATGTAAAGAAAATAATTTAAAAACTTCAGCGACTTCTATTTGTTAAATATGAATTATCAAGTGGTACTATTATTAATTCTACTTACATATAGTATATCTATATAGAAAGAGAATATAAAAATATGATACAATATTTTTAAAAATGTTGCGCAACATTGAAACAACATTGTAAAACAAATTGCACTTGTAAACACAAAATCGATAGCTAATAGCACATACCTATATAATTGCCCTTACGTGCGTCCAATCTTGAACCCCTGTCGGTACCTAAATCAATAGTTTTATAATGCGTTTTAAAAGATTATGCGTTTTAATAGTTTTATAATGCGTTTTAAAAGATTATGCGTTTTAATCTCTACCTAGCATAATCCTTACACAATCAGGTTAAATATTTACGTTAACTTTTTTTTTATAACTACTTTTTATCACTTCAAAATAGCAACATAATTTTGAGCAAAGTGTGCCAAAAACCACTTATAACAGGAGCAGCGATGATGCTACCACTGTTTGTTACTTTATTTTTTTTTAATCCTTCTCGCTCCGTGAAAAATACGAAAGAGAATCCGCAATCAAATGTTTATAAAATATTTGTATTCACAGTAACCCAGTTATTAAGACCAGGTAAAATAAAAGAAATTTAATGAATGAAATGACTTTAAGGTAATATAAATAGGCAAAGGGTGACTTCACTTCCACGTCTAAATTAATCTAGTCTAACATCAATTAGCTTATCAAAGCCTTAGACATTTTGACAAAGAATTGCGTCGTACATATAAAGGACTTTCTATGTAAAGAGCTACAATAGGAACATGATACTTTTAAATAGTGTTGTGCCTATAGGACACACAAGCAGCTTATGTATAGAACACACTTTATGTCCACTGATGTTTTACTTATCCGTATAAGTTATACATTAAGAGAATTTTATAAAAAATTGTACATAATTGTATATTCTTATATAGAAAGTAACGAATGTTTTCTACAGCTTCAAAAGCTTTACGATGAAAAAATAAGTAATAACTAGTAAGTTCTTCTATTTTTATCAAGGTTCAACTAGGACATCAAATTTTTAGTATATCTCAGGGTCAATTTTTAAATCATTAGTTTATATTTAACTATGTATTTATTAGGATTAAATTTAACAATGGATTTATTTATATTTAGGATTTCTTTTAATCTTTCTAAACAATAGATATAGTATTTAAATAATAATAAATAAGTTATTTATTGAAATATACAATTCCTTTTGTTAAAATAAAAAATTTAAATAAAATATATGGCTAACTTCTTTACGATTTAAATTTTTTTAGTAATTATCAAACATTCTCGTATTTTAAATATAAAGGCATCGTTTTCTTATGTATATTACATATAAAGATAAAAAAATAGCTTTCGGGGCTTGGACTCGTCATAGAGAATCATTGCACAAAAAAAATCCAAAACAGAGCCTTTTTTATGTCATGAGATATTAAAATTCATAAAACTAGTAACAAAATTTTCAGGAAATAATTAACAAATAGCAATTTTTATACAATCGAATACCCAAAATTATAACTTATCTTAACTTTATATGTAAAAGCCCAAAATTCCTATCAAAATAAAGCATAGCCTAGAACTTAAAAGTTAACAAGAACATGTAGGTAATATGTAGCTAATTCATAAAACATAAATGAATCCTACTACTAACAGCCTATATTCTAAAATATACCTTAAAAATTCTTCTGCTATGAGTGGAAAATAAATAAAAGAAATTAAACTAATTTACAAATTCCGATAAAAAGAAGGGACTGCGAGTCCAATAGTTTTCTCATAAAAAACTTTATTTATATAATTTGTTTGAAGCTCAGATAATTTTATTGGAATTCCAACTGTGAGGCAACTAAATCACAACTCAAAGGAAGTTCTAACACTCTATGTTCTCGTAAAAGAGTTTAGTTTTAAATAGTTGGTCTTGGATATAACTCTGCTCTATGGCTATAATTATAAAGCCTTTCATTTTAACTATTATCCCCCTATTATTTAATACATTTTAATATTATTTAACTGAAACCCAAAAGATAGTAGTTTTCATTTTCACGAGATATAATTTTTTTTTTTCCTAATGTTTTCAAGAATTTTGTAATAGTAGAATAAGTTCACATTTTTTTAAGTATAAAGAGATAGAGAGACAATAAATATTCAAATATTTAAAAAGAATAATTATATATTAGTATTTATGTAATACAAAATTATTTTAAAGTTATAGTCTAAATTCAACTAATAGTCAGACTATAATAATTGGCGTTCAAGGCCGTTATCCCACTAAATCACTTATTTTACCACCTGTGATTCTCAACGCAACACAGATTTCATTTAGTAGCAACGTAAGAAATTTTACTATAACTGTAGACTACAATAGAGTCCATTCCCACCAAAATTCTGATGGCATAATCCCTATGACTATGCCGACTTTTGCTATCACAATTTATGAAAAGTTCAATAAACTTAAGAGCCTTCATAATATACATACATGTCATATTTTCGTCGTAAATATGACCATGTTTCTAAGCTGCGTAGGAAGCTCAAGTCAATCTTTCTTCGCAGAAATGCTCATATTTTTATTCTTCAACTCCAATTTATTTGTAATCTATATTTAAATACCTAACTCATACCCATAACGGAAGTTGACGCTCCGAATAAAAAATTATTCTTAAAATAATTTCTCATTATTCTTCATACTATACACATTCTTTTATTATTAGATCAATTCGTTTTTGGAATTCTCTACCGTTACATACAAGAAAAGCAAAATATTTAAATAGTTTATAAAACCTCGTGGGGAATACTTTGTTGTTAGTGAATAAACTACTTCTTATATTTATTTTACATTTATAACTACATTATATATTATCATTTATACTACATTTATTTTTTTGTGTACATACACAATATAAGTATATTTAATATTTAAATGTAAAATTACAATTCGCTCCGCTAACTTTTTGACCTACAGTCTATTCTGTTCTACGTTTATATATATTTACTCTAAACAAAAATTTATTTCAATAAATTTTATTCATTAATCGTTTCGATATTAAATATTTACAATATATTAAAATTCTCGCAATTTTTTTTTAAGAGGCTTATAATTAAAGTCTTAAATGTCTTTAAATAATGGCATGATTTTTTTACATTGCAAACAAAAATAATTGAAAAAATTTTACAAGCTTGTGATATCCAAAATATTTGGAGAGTTAAATGAAATAAAAATTACGGCAAAAGTTAATGAATATCGTAAATTTGGAACTAAAAGAGCGATCGAACTGAACGTTATTAAGAGCTAATAACTAACTTTACTCATTAAAATTCTTTAGATTGTTTGAACAGAGATCTTCTATATATAAATTTATTGTTTAGAATAATGAAAGTAATAAACCTGTAGGGCTTATTAAGTTACAAAACAGAAAGGCAAACAGCATATTGTATTACAGTTTATACAATAAATAGAGTTTATTTTTTTATAACAAAACAAATTAAGAAGTTTGATTAACACTATTTCAGCCTTCAAAACTTCGCTCTGATTGTGAAAAAACCCCACTTCATAAATCAGTTGATAAAATTGAGGTCTTACACTGTATGAGGCTATAATTTACACGAGCGATGTCATACTGACGTGTCGGGTTCTTCAGACGAAATGCGTTTACGTTAAAATGTTAAAACTAGAAGAATATTTGATATCAAAATGGTGGACAAAGAAGAAAAAAACAAAAAACGTAAATACTATATCATATAAACATTGAATGTAAAAAAATATGAAAGAGTTTATCGAATATAGTTAATTAAAAAATTTTGTATTTTATGAGAATACAACCAACATTTAAATTCCATAATCAATTTTAATTCGACTAGTCACTCGTTACTTATATGAAGCTATCTGTTTTTCGCTATCCCAATTTATTGGCTGCCTAAACAAATAAGCCATATTGACAATGGTTTATTGGGTATACTCGTAAAATAAAGACTTTTATAGAAGCAAACACAGCAGCTTGTCAATGGCGCATAAAATCACTGCTACGGTTGCTATTTATAATAATATTTTATGATCTGTTTCTATCTGAAACAATGAGTATACATGGTTGGAGAAGTGCACTGTACAAGTATGATAAAGTGGAGCACAATCTTTACAGATACCATATTTCGCAATACATCTATACCTTTACTCAAACACCTAGACGTTGAAATTAATGGCTGTAAAATTTACATATTTTATAGATTTACAAAATACGAATCTCAGAAACAACTTTAGATAAAAAACTTAAGGAACCCTTGATAAAAAAAAAGTCAATTTACCATAATTGTTATCTAATTATAGAATAAACTCTATAATCTATTCAAAAATATATACAAAATAAATACCTACATACCTTTTTTAGTGCCTCTCTGAGACAAAATTTATGCATAAAAAGAGTTTTATATTTATCTTTTACATGTATTTTTTCATATGTCTTTATTAACAAACCAAAAGAACTGCGCAATGATCGGACTCTAGATCACAGTAATCCTTTAAGCAGATTAAGAGGAACGATCTGACCAACTTCTGTATGCAGTACATATGTGTATTTTGTACTAACTTTAAATAGTTTTGTATTTATTCTATCTAAATAAAGCTGACTGACTTGTACTTGTTATTAAATTTTAATTGTCTATTAAATCTTTATTAGTTGCTTCCGAATAAAAAATAATTAAAAGATTTTAATTTTATGTGTTATGTGAAACTCCCGGCAGCATAGAGGATGCTGCCATTTTTAAGGTTACCCACTAAACCAGACAGTCACTTTCTCACCGTAATAGTGTAGCGCTACGGGAATCGTTTTCGCATGCATCCACGTTGCTCCGACGGCTGGCCGCGTGAGCGATCACCTACTCGCGGGGGGCACGCCCGGGACCCGCGTGCCCCACTCCCCCCCCGCGGCCGGCTTGTTATAACGTGAACGGCTTCCCTGCCCCCAACCCAAGCCGACCGAACCCGACCACCTCCCTCTTCATCGAGCCGACACTTAAGCCGCAACTCAGAATCAGGGAGTACCGGTCCGACTCCACTACTTTGACCCGGACCCCTAAAAGGAGCCCGAACCCAAAGCCACCGCCATCGGCGGCAGACTACCCCCTACGGCCGTGAAATACCACCCCGCTATGCTGGAAGCATCAAGTTGCGTCCACAACCGTCCCCGGACTTCACGCAACCGAGTGCGCCCCAACACCGCACCCGGAGCAAGCAGCCCGGACTTCTACGTCCCCACAACCCCCCAACTGACAGCCACGGGATACCGTCCGGCGATGTTGGATACCTGAGGAGGCACCCATGACTGTCCCCAAACCCCAGACCTCCACGCACGTCTCAAGCACGCGCGCGGCAGTCCAAGATCCGGGCTGTTGTACGCCTGGCGATTCCCCGAGAGAGACCACCACGGCATACAGGGCCGGAAGAGGCGGAATCCACCACCTCAACCTATCCCCCTCTTGCTACAAAGCCCTCCGTCAAAGCGACAACTTCGCTCAGGAGAGTCTCCGTAGCAGGGACCAGACACACAGCAACCTCTACTGAAAAAATCGCGAGCCCGGTCCCCACCAACGCCGGGCATTAGCCAACGGCTAACGCTAACCCGAAGGAACTCATTAACCTTTGCCCAGGGAGCACCGGCCTGTGCCGCTTCCGATCCCACCGGACGTATCCGACAGCAACGATAATGGACAGGCTCACGAGGAGGTTCCCGACGCGTAGCCCCCCAATATTTTGAAACCTGGCACAATCATTGCAGCAATATTCTTTAATATGTTTGAACCTTTTTTCTTTATATCAAACAATGTTTCTCACCTAATTTAAGTATATGACTTCTATCTAAACATACTGTTTTTCTGTATTCACCCTGAAAACGTGTGTTCACCATAATAGCATCGTACTTGACGAATCCTATACGTTCCTAGAGCAAATAATATTCAATCATTTACTTCTAAACATTGAAATACAACATTAATCATATTTGATGTTATACTCGTATTTCTGTAATAAGATGCTCTTCAATAGAGATAATCTCGGCAACAGTGTGTGATGAATTGATTATTTGCAGATTCAAATGCATCGAGCATGACATGACTGGGAAGGGGACTGATAAAATCTATGAATAACTATACATAACTTACGTTTTTATTACTCATTTTTAATTTTAATAATATTGGTATATTACAAGATAAAGCCAATTATTTAAAATATTATATAAGCAACAGTTTTATTCACAACAACACACTAGATAGATTTGCCATTACAATAAAAATTATATTTTCCATAAGGAATGATTACAAAATGGGCATTTGAATCATATATAGTAAAGATTACTTAATGTTGAAATGAATATTTACACTTGTAATAGGATCGTAATTTTAAAATTCATTATCTTTTTTTTTGCGTCTAGATTTTAAATAGCAATAACATAGTTCAGGCCGCTCACCATAAAAATGGTGTATACTTTAAGCACAGAAATGTGTTGTCAATAATTAACAAAAAAAAAAGAACATTATAAAAACAATTGTGACAGAGGTATTACATTTTTGTATAACTATTGTTTTGAACTATCTTGATTCTAAAAATAATAATGTCAATAATGAAACAAAACATATTGAAAAGCTAAAAGTTATGCATAAAAAAGCAGCAAAAAACAAAGAAAAAAAAACAAATTACAAAACGAAAAAAGAAATCAAAAAAGAAAATAATAATAGTGAAAAATTTAACATACATAGTAAGTATTGTTATCTGCCTATTCCTCACATGAGTTCGAAACAACACACCGAATCACCCTCTTCTTATAACTCTTAAAACGAAAATCAAAAACATGTAAATTGCAAAATCATAATGCAATACTGTCATAGATTCGACACATTCGAACCAAGGGATTGTAAAACGATGTGTTGTTTTTATATACGTTCTATCTGAACACTCTTGCAGCCTTGCATCGAAGCTGAGTGTTAGTATTAATATGTGCTAAAAGATCAGCACAATCCAAAAGGGATTACATACATTGCATAATTTTATGCAATGTTGTTAAGAAAGCGATTTTACGTCGCGCGTTAAGAGGAATTACCTTGAAATATATTGATCTTTCTACGTACGTGAAAAAGCAAATCGCCAACAAATGACCCTTGGAAAATGTTTTTGAATAGCTTCGATGCGGTTTGAATGTATATCATAGTATAGAGACCAAATATGAATACGATACGATTCGATTCGATATCAATTCGGAGTCAAGCGGGAATGAGTTCGAGCCCCATCAAATTAACTTCCTTGTTAAGTAAAATGTAACATTATTATCATTTTTAGGGTTCCGTACCTCGAAACGAAAAAAACGGAACCTCTATATGATGACTTTGTTGTTTATCCGTCAATCAAAACTCATTTTCTCAGGAATACGTAGAGATATTAAGCTGAAATTTATATCTAATACTCAAGTCCACTGTCTCTTGGAGCTATGAAAAAATCAAACTTCTAAGCCAACACATTAAAAAAGTACAGCCATGTATGCCGTAAATTTCCAAAAATTTTGGAATTTCGTTAGGAAATCAAAACAGGGCACTTCCCGTAAACTCAGAATCTTACAATTTTATATGAAGTAATTTTTTAGTTACATCATATAATAAAAACATTTTTAACAATTTTAAAGTTACTACCTCTCTATCTACCCTTATGAACGCGTAGAGGTATTAAATTGAAATTCATATTAAATACCTGAGTACAGATACATATCTTTAAGCTGTAATAAAATACAACTTCTAATTCAACGGAATCATAAGGGACAGAAGTTTAAGTCGCATATTTTCAAACTCGCAACTACCCGCAAAGCTATCAAAACCTAAAGAGTACTTCCAGTCGACCTAGAATCTTGAAATTTGATATGAAGAAATGTTTTATAGCTTTTTTCCTTCCCGGAATTTTTAGTTACATCACATATGTTTAAAACTTTATTGAAGTCGAGTTGTAGTTTGTCAAGAGCATCTTGTGGATTATCTTCATATGTCACTACACAGGTATCGTCAGCGAACTGAAATAGTTCACCGTTTTTAATTAAATTATGTAGGCTGTTTACATTTGTTAAAAAATTCAATGGTCCAATTACTGATGCCTGAGCTTTGCCTTCAGAAACAAATACGGAATCGCTATAGGAATCTTTAATCTTTAATTTTTACATATAGTTTCTTTCTTCCAGATAGTTTTCACACCAATTAAATATATTCCCTCGACCACCGTTATCATCTAGACAATTTATAAAAGTGTGATGCTGCAAAGTATCGAAAGCTCTGCTACAATCAATAAGTCAGTAATATATTTTATCAGTAAAGGTAGTTAGTAACTGTGTAGTACTTTTTTGAGGTTGGAAACCATATTGTGTATTAGTCAAGATATTATATTTTTTCGTAAAATTGATACATTTCATTACAAATATACATTTCGGCTATTTGATCTATTATTGGCAATATTTTTATCGGTCTGTAATTACTATATAACATTTGACTACCCTTTTTGTGAATAGGTCTAACAACACCTATTTTTAAATTTCTAGGATATAAACGTTTACTAATACTTTTATTTATTAGGTAATAAAGGCATTTGTTTTAAATATCTTTCAAAGTTTATAAATAAATGACATAATATTATTAAAGGATGTATACAATAACAAAACACATACAATTTTATCAGAAGAGAAGATTTACATAGAGGCGCTTGGTATCAATACCATTTAGCAATATTGATCGATGTAATTAAACATCGAAGGAAAAAGTTCAAAGAGATCTATCTTGTAAGGTACATATTATACACTTTTATTTACAGTTTAAGTAAATTTATAACCATATTCATTCTGATTGAAATTGGCGTTCTTGAGGAAACATAAAGTTTAAACGAGGAAAGCTGTAAAGCTTATAATATAATTTTATTTGCAATGATTACTCATTATCATCAGATTATATTAAAAGCATGCCCTCCTAATTTATATTTGTAATTTATAGTGGAATCATACAAAATGGTACTTTATTATATTTTTATATGTAAGTATTTTTACCCCATAACGAGTTTACGCTAAATAAGCTACATAAGAACTCAACGTTATAACGCCTTTAATTAATTAAGAATTAAAAATTGTACAAAGGTTAAGTAATATTTTAAGACTTGATTGTTTTTTTTAGGTATTTATATTCATCTAAAAAACTTGGCTTGAAACTAAAAAACGAACTACACTTACAACCGCACTGCCATCCCTTAAAAATATTTATTACTTCGGAATAACTTAAATGTCTACAAATATATATATTTATTTATATTTACTATATGAATATAAATGTTCGTAAGAATACCTCTACCAGTCAGAGAAGGAAAATTAGTCCCCTCCTAATTATATTTATCAACACTTCGTAACATTTATCTAAAATGTCAGGGCAAGACTTCACATAGACCATTTTCTTTTCTCCCGACTCATAATATATTCAAAGATGACTTCGTAACTTCTTTTATCTCCTAGTACATGCTGTTGATATCATCTTAAGTGACTCTACTTAACTGAAGGTGAAAACTATATCTACTAAGACCTTGATATCAAGAACCATTTGAACAATAATTAAATTCAAATTTTCGCGAATATGGCAGTTCTTTCAGTAGATGGTTGTAAACTATTTAGATTTTAAAGTATTTATATTGTTATTTTTATAGCAGTCAAATTGTTTTTTTTTTTATATTGAAAATGATCCATCCCAAAAACGTTTTTATGAATAAATCTTTTTTTATATTTCAATTAACTATATTAAAAAAGTATTTCAAAACCAAATACGTGTAATATTAAAAAATTAAAGGATAAATATGTTATGAACATTCACGAATACTATAATAAAACTGTTTTACGGATAAAGCTAATTTTTATTATCATATTTTTATTTATAACCCTAAGTTTAGAATGTTTCGAGCAAGGGTGTTGTCGGTCAGGTGCTAAACATTCAAAATCGTAAAACATACGTGAAGAAACACACTAGATGATTCGAATGAGAAAAGAGATTTAATTTGATTGCTTCTTTCAGGCCATTAACTTTTTTGTACGCATACTTGTGGCATAAAATGAAAATCTTTTCACAGTTTTTTAGATCACTTATTTATATTTGAAGTTATAACGTATATGACATTTACAAAATATAATTGAACATAAAAAGATGTGAGTGTCTAAGTTTTTTAGTTATGGAAGTAATTTCTAATTTTACATTTCTATGTTAACAATATTGAAATTACAGTTCATTTCAGCGATATCATCATGTATATAACTATACAAAAATAATAAAGTTACGAATTTTTTTTTTTGGTAATCAATTCTGTTGACTTGTCATTTTACGCACGTTCAAGTCGTATGGTTGAAATTTTATCTCTATTCAGTTTGACGTGTCTTTGATGTTTTATTGATGAAATTAATAGGTCTAACTTGATACCTTTCGAGCTTTATTCTATTATTTACAAAACATATATATGATATTCTATAGTTTTTTTTCTAATGTTGCTTGTAACCTTTTTTTAATTATTTTTATTTCTTTATCTTGTAAATCTGTTAAAATATAATTAATAAATCATTATTTTCAAGTTTGCTCAAATGAGAGTTTTAAAAAATATTATTTTGGATTTATAACATTAGCTTAAAACATTTTATATACTATTCTATTTATTTTGTTATTGTATATATATGTTTAATAATATTATGTCAGTTATTTATAAACTTTGAAAGATATTTAAAACAAATGCCTTTATTACCTAATAAATAAAAGTATTAGTAAACGTTTATATCCTAGAAATTTAAAAATAGGTGTTGTTAGACCTATTCACAAAAAGGGTAGTCAAATGTTATATAGTAATTACAGACCGATAAAAATATTGCCAATAATAGATCAAATAGCCGAAATGTATATTTGTAATGAAATGTATCAATTTTACGAAAAAATATAATATCTTGACTAATACACAATATGGTTTCCAACCTCAAAAAAGTACTACACAGTTACTAACTACCTTTACTGATAAAATATATTACTGACTTATTGATTGTAGCAGAGCTTTCGATACTTTGCAGCATCACACTTTTATAAATTGTCTAGATGATAACGGTGGTCGAGGGAATATATTTAATTGGTGTGAAAACTATCTGGAAGAAAGAAACTATATGTAAAAATTAAAGATTAAAGATTCCTATAGCGATTCCGTATTTGTTTCTGAAGGCAAAGCTCAGGCATCAGTAATTGGACCATTGAATTTTTTAACAAATGTAAACAGCCTACATAATTTAATTAAAAACGGTGAACTATTTCAGTTCGCTGACGATACCTGTGTAGTGACATATGAAGATAATCCACAAGATGCTCTTGACAAACTACAACTCGACTTCAATAAAGTTTTAAACATATGTGATGTAACTAAAAATTCCGGGAAGGAAAAAAGCTATAAAACATTTCTTCATATCAAATTTCAAGATTCTAGGTCGACTGGAAGTACTCTTTAGGTTTTGATAGCTTTGCGGGTAGTTGCGAGTTTGAAAATATGCGACTTAAACTTCTGTCCCTTATGATTCCGTTGAATTAGAAGTTGTATTTTATTACAGCTTAAAGATATGTATCTGTACTCAGGTATTTAATATGAATTTCAATTTAATACCTCTACGCGTTCATAAGGGTAGATAGAAAGGTAGTAACTTTAAAATTGTTAAAAATGTTTTTATTATATGATGTAACTAAAAAATTACTTCATATAAAATTGTAAGATTCTGAGTTTACGGGAAGTGCCCTGTTTTGATTTCCTAACGAAATTTCAAAATTTTTGGAAATTTACGGCATACATGGCTGTACTTTTTTAATGCGTTGGCTTAGAAGTTTGATTTTTTCATAGCTCCAAGAGACAGTGGACTTGAGTATTTGATATAAATTTCAGCTTAATATCTCTACGTATTCCTGAGAAAATGAGTTTTGATTGACGGATAAACAACAAAGTCATCCTATAAAGGTTCCGTTTTTTTCATTTCGAGGTACGGAACCTTAAAAATGATAATAATGTTACATTTTACTTAACAAGGAAGTTAATTTGATGGGGCTCGAACTCATTACCGTTTGTTTATTTGTTACCATTAAATTATTATAACAACTTTGTATATAAATTAGTTTGGGCCAAAAAGTAAACTCTCCACAGTTACTAACAATGCACTCAACAGTAATATAGGATATAACTAACCTGATGGCAGTTAGAACTTTATTATCGGAGAATAGTTGATGCATTTACAAAGTACGTCCACACTAATATAATAATGGACCGACTAACTGAGCGATGAGAAACAAACAAATTTCCTTTACCCAAATATTATTATAGTTACTAGCACATGTTTCGTTATTACTTATTAATAGATATACCATATTGATGAAATAATATTTTTGATTAGATCTAATGCAAGAGATAATGAAATTAAAATATATGCACTATATTAATCCTAATTTATATCGAACTTACACTAAAACTAAACTGAAATTTGGTAGTTTATACGTAGAGGGCAATTAACGATAGTTAGCCGAAGCCGAAATATTTTATTTTGTCCATTAGGTTAGCTATATTTTTCAATTTGTCCTGTTTAAATCATAGGATCTATAGAAAGCGAATTTGCAAATTAAGTTGACTAATCACAAAAATAATAAAAACGAGAATAATCTTTATTGTCACAAAAGTGGCGTTATACATGTATTTTATTTGTAAAGTTTGAATATTGATATTGTTTATTATGTTTGATATAGTCTAAACTAAGCCGAGACTGTATGTTAGACGAAAGACTCCTCAGTTGATGTATTTAACACTGGAATGTAATATCAAAGGTAGGTTAAATTTATCATTGCCACGTTCGAGATTTTTTAATTTATCTACCTTCAGGTTACATTACTTGTATGGTTTCACCACTCAAATAGTAGATTTAGTAGGTAAAGAAAATATTTAATATTAAACCTATTTTTTCATAACTTCCGCCAAACGCAGCTAGGAGGCCAAAACTTTAAACATGTAATCCTCTCTCTACACATCTATTAAACATCTTAAAATTTAGCCCTGTACTATGATCCCATCTCGGAGTTATCATGTACACGAACGGACCGACAGACATCCCAACATATATAACATCCCAGCAATAACACCAAACCATGAAAAAAAAATTAATAAACAGTTTAAAATGATATATATAAGTAAAAGTTTAAACTCTAAAACCTTTGAATGACTATTTATATTATTATTATACATGATTCCGTATATTATAATATTTACCTCAACTCTGTTTAGAAACCTTGACATTTCATAAAGAAATAATATATATACATATATATATATATATATATATATATATATATATATATATATATAATTTATTACTTCTATTGCAAGGAAAATAAAGTCTCAACCGCTTGAATAAATTCACGTTTAATAGCTACAAATTAATAACTGAAAAGTGTTTTCGAAACTATAAAAACATATACAATTAAGAACAGTCTCATAAATTGTCTCTAATTAAATTTTGTTATGTTAATTTATTTTTGAAAGATAACGATTTAGCAATTGTTCTGGGACAGTATTTGTAAATGTTTGAGTAAACAAAAGTAACGCTTGATGAAAAGTTATTAAAGTCCGTAAAGAAGGGACTCAGACTACTATTTATTTTATTTTATTAAGAAAATGTAAACCACTGTAACTCACTTTATGAAGAATACTAAACATGAACTTGACGTCGACTAATAGCGGAATATTAACAAGGTTTCTTGAGAAATATAACGCAGTTATTTTTCATATTTTCTCCATGTTCAAAAACATATAAATGTTCACATTTATTTGTAATAGTCTTATTTAAAACAAAAATTTCTATGCACTTAATTTCATAATAACTGAATCACACAGAAATGCAAGTGGCCTATTTAGATTGTGAATCAGGATTGATATTGAATTTTCAATAATCTATTATTACCTGTCTCCGCAATAATATACTACGGGAGCAATACAAATTACTTCTTAAAGTGGCAATGTCCTGATTCAGTCAGAAGACGGCAAGCTGCCAATAAACTTGTTGATTGCTCCTTAATCGAACTTAAGAACGCTCATGTAACAAATATAGTGTTGGAGAAAAAGTTTTTTCCACACTTTAGATGTCGATAAATCGAAAGCATTCATCGAGCTATTGACATCTAAAGTGTGTAAAAAATTAATTAACCTGTTTTTAATTATTACTAAACTATTATCAAATATGAAAGACATTCTATTCTAATTTTCCTCATACAGAATATTTGGGGATCTAGAAAATAAAAAGAAAAATATATTTTTTTAACGTTTTCAATAACAATGAACCGAACCGACTTATTATTGTAGAAATATTTTTCTTAATGTATTTATATTTGTTAGCCACTCTTTTAAATCTTCTAAATACTTTCTTTTTTTTCTAAATATCAAAATTAAATGAAAAACTCTACTAACCCTCTATTCTACTTTTACTTTCTTTGCAATATTTTATCTAAATTGTACTTACAACTTATTTAATTATCTTTCATTATCTCAGCCCTCGTCGTATCGGAATATTTGTTTTTTTTTTAATAGACTCCGTAACTTGCTTAAGTTTTCCGATATCCGTCCACTTAATTAACTTTAAAAGTTCATTATTTCTTGATCAGTCTTAGCACTTTTATATCGTCTATTACAACTTCTCTCAATATTCAGACTACCTTTTTTCAGGTCTATATTATTTTTTTAATACATTATAATTCAGCAAAGTAAATGTGCGATGTGCCGAAACTTAATTCATCATCTATGTACTTAAAACTTGTTCCTTCGTTGTGAAATTGTTTTAAAAACTACATACGGCGAACACTGTCTTATAAACGTGTATCAATAATAGGCTTTAAAACCTATCAGATGTATCTCATTACTTGGTTTTATTTTATTATAAAAAAACACAGATTAAAGCCATACACGAATAATAAACAATAATTTATAGAAAAAAATATAGATTGTTTCGAAATATATTGATAATAAGTACAAGCTAAGCTTTTTACTAAATTAAAAAAAAACTTATTATTTGCAAAAAGCTTAGATCAAAAACTTTGTTCAACACAAAATTAAAACCTATAAACGAATTCTAACCTCAATGGTCTTTATTCTACACACAAGTTAAACCTTTTTAAATATTTAAGCCACTAATTAGCATGCCATTATACTTGAACGGATAATATTCATTAGACCGCTTACAATGGAAATAGATGAAAGGGTTTGCCACAGGAAAATATGCTGTATGTAAACGGAATAAATGTATGCACTTTTGAGTTTTTCCATCAATTGACGGTTCTCTCTTCATCTAGAGTTCGTTGGAGCGGAATTACGAGCCTGTTTGGGATGAATTATAAGCGATAATTTATTACAAGCTTAAGAAAAACTGATTATATTCCATCCTTAGGAGTAATCATAAATATAACTTGAAAATCATTCCAAGAACTTTCCATGGCTATAATTATTCTTTTATATTATTTTTCAATAATTCAAATATGAATTAACTTATAACTTGTTATACTTCTTATTTATTAACTAAACTTCTACTTCTATAAAGAGTTACTCGCTAAATGTATTACCTTACCCCATCAGAGTCTGACCAGGTCGCATCGTATGAATACTAGAGAGGTTTCATTCAGCCACCAAAGAGGTTCGTTATCCAACCGCACTGAAACGGAATCTCACAACACCCAAATAGCCGTTTTAAGTGTTACCAGTTCACTGCTCGTTTATTGGATACTTTAATTCCGTATGTAAGTTATTATATACGTACAAAGTGAAAATCATGATAAACATATCCTCAAATATTAATATATTTAAGGATATATTTCAGTATCCTTTCTAATGAATGGATATATAGACGGTATATTAACTTCTTGATCTCTTCCGAGATGAAAGGTTTACTTTTAAAAATTTGGCGGTCTTCAAAAATTAACCTTTATATTAGAAAAGAAAACACTTTAAATAAAGTTTTATAGAATCCCAGTAACAATATTGAGGGTGAAATCCGAACATAATGGTTTTCTAATATAATTTAAATATACAGATATGTTAATACATTTATGTGACAATTACAATCACAAATAAATAAAGAAAATATTAATAGATTCACTTATGTGTATCCTAAAATTATTTTTACGATGAATATCAAAATTTAGTTAGCGGAAGATGTGTCAGACGGACCAGTGGAGGGTCGATGGTCTTATAAAAACGATTGCGTACTCAGTTTTAAATCACAATTACTGTCAGATTTTGAAATATAATGGAAGTTCTGCCTATTTTTTCAGTCAAATACATAAATTGTTAATTTATCATTGATAAGTTTTGATATTTTCTAAATTGTTTTAATTGCTTAAGATTGCTTTCTTAATATAAATATCATTGTAATTTAAAAATTTTTGATCTCTATTTTTTTTTTAACCATCTCTGATTTATTATTGTACATTATAAAAAACTAGATAGCTTTCAGCTTTCAACTTTTGAAATTTTATTGCAAGATGAGAAAACTCAATTTCAGTTCAGTTTTACTTCAACAACCTTATCAATTGGTCGGATGACTGAGATCACGGCGCTCTGTGCGAATATGAAACAAATATGGGTAGAATTTTGAGCGACCCAATAAATTTTCAATTTTATCTTTAATGATGGTAGGGCCTATTTTGCGACCCCTTTTTCGTCTTGTCCTAAATGTAACTTTTGCCCAGATTATTAAATGGCTTTTTGTGAAAATCGTATGTTCTTTTTTTATTTTATCCAGCAAACATAATCATATTACAGAGCATGTACCAAGATTACCAAGAATAACCATATTTCAAGATTATACTTAAAGTACTTCATACAAAGCACAGACAAACAATATATAAAACAATTATTAAAAATATTATTAATAGTGAAAAAAATTGAATTATTATAGTGACATAAACCTTGTATTAATTCTAACTTGCCGCTCACGTAATGACAGAAGTTAGATTGGCCATCCTCTCGCTAAATGATATTAAGTTAAATTAACTTGATCTCTATACTATTCAATGCTAAGTAAAATTCAAATAATGACTATATTTTAATTATATTTCATAAACTAAATATCTTTTTATAAATTCAGTACATATATTATAAGATACCGGATGTGATTTGTTCAAAACTTTAGGACGTTAGAACCAAAAAAATCTTTACGTTTTCATACACTACAAATTTGAACCAAGATAAACAGTTTAACAAAGAATTAGTCAGGTAATTCAAAACCTATCTGTGAACAAAGTGGACATAGCAAAGTGCTGAAGGGAGCTAATCCTAATTAAGCCGCTCTACCCTTTTGACTGTCGGTAGACAGCGCATGAAACAATGTACAAAAGCTGTTATAGGATCCGCAACTATTGGAAACTGTATTATAAGAATTTAATTATAGTAACAGATTTTATTCGCATTATATTTACATATATAACATAAATAATGTTCTACTAATGAGTAGAAACAATTAAAAATATGTAAATTATATGTTCTAAACATACATTTGATAAAATGAACATATTAACCAATCATCTCATTATGTTCATATCGTTTTCAGGATAAAGAAAAATAAATTGTAAAAACTTTTTATAGAGATCTATCGCATTCAAAGGTTTACATTTCATGCATAATAAATAGAATAACGCCTTAATTATTTATAATTAGCTGTGCCCTCGAAGTCGATCGATCGATTTAACATCGGCAAAATGCTAACAAACCGATTTTGTTTCTACAATTGACGGCTTTACTAATATTTTTTTTCATTATGTTGAACTTCTACAACTTAAGAGGCGGACTACTAATTGCAATGAATTTAGAACTCGACTCTACAAAACTCACTTACTCAAACGCAAAATAATTTATTTGAAAATAAAACTGTATAGATTTTTTCTTGAAAGTTGACAAGCTACAGTGTAGGCTATTTAAGTGCTTGAAGTAGAAGACGAAGCCGCAAGAATTTGATTGATTAAAAAAAAAAATGCGTTGTCTAAAACGCCACCAGGAAGCTTATAGATTATAATGAAGCGTTACTTACGAGTAGTGTAGTAATGTCTTACCTCTAGTAAATATTAAGTGTTTGAATATAAAATTATTTAAGGAAAGCGCGGAATAAGTCATTTCCTTCCAGAGTTTCGAAAAAACAAAACGATAGAGAGATTTGAAAACATTTTCCGTAGGAATAATATGTTTTCCTTCATTAAAAGTTATTTTAAATGTTGACCAATACATTCAGCTATAAACACTAAATTTTATCATTATCCATCGGATTTATTTTGGGTTATGCGTATACAAATTTCACTATGTTGTATTTAGTTTATTTCTTAAAGAATTCCTAGGGTCCATATTGCAATTGGCATGGGTTTTACATATGAAATAAAATTCTATAATGCAAATATGCTTTTCTCAAAATAGCCATTATTTATATAATCAGCGATATCGCAGAGTTGATTATGACATTATTATATGAAAATTACTATAATAAAGTAACTTAGCAGTAGTTTGGTAGTTATGGAACTTACAAGGACTGAGAAAGTACGGTAACACTAAGCTAACTAACCAATTGAACTAAATGAGGTCCTATTCAAATTCAGCTTTTACAATGATCTGACGAAACATTGTGGATTCTATAACTTCCATCTCTCCCCAGTACATTACTTTGCTACTTTTTCAGTTGTGAAAAAAGAATTTTGTATAAAATATTTTAAACTATCTATCTGCATTTGTGCCTGAATTTGATCTACAACATACAATTTTTATACTTTGTTTGAAATATACTTTGTCTTAAGAGATCGTGTACATACGTAAATAAATAAATTTATATTTAAAGTATCTAAAAAACAAAAACCTGTCAAAATCTAATAAGATTTATTACACAGCACATCTTGTTAAAAAAACAGTATATAAAAATAGTTACTGAAAATCCTAAACAGCTAACAAAATTACAAATAGATATAAAAATTAACACTTTTCACACTACGGTTTCTTGTGAAACTAATTGAAAGAAAATCTTTTTAGAGAAACACCTTTTCCAATAAAAAAAAAAATATCCATACTTAAAAACTCATAATGATCGATCCCAAAAAACTAGTTTATAAAGACTAAAATAACAATCAGTTACTACAATTTTTACTATAAGACTATGAAAGTAGACTATACTATGAAAATTTTAAAGAAATAAGCCAGTGTAAATTTTTGCTTATCTGATCGATGATTGATTTCGGTTATAAGCCTCGGATGCTATCATTAAAAGCCTGTAAGATAATTGACCACACATAAATTAATTTAGGAACACAAAACCGCCAATTTAGAGGTCAAAAGGAAAACGCAGTGCAGTTTGTTGTCGATAGTGATTTACATTTCAAAGGCAAAACTAGCCACTGGTTTTAGCTGTGGTTTTAAAATCTAATATTTAATGATATTATTAATAGTTAACTTTTACGTCGTGCCGGTTTGATGTTTACAATAAACTTTTATAACGATATATAACGATAGTTGATTGAATACAAATATGATAGAACGAATTTCAAATGCATATTTATTTACTTATTTATTTAAATCTTTATAGTACAAAAAAAACTTCCACGGGCATTCTTAATAGAGTTTAGATTACTACCAATTGATATTAAAAAGAAAGAAAGTATAGAAAAGTAAAGAGAAAAATATGTCAATAAGGTGGTTTAAGCAATCTATATATTATAATGGACCAGTTACTTATATTTCTTAGATTGACATTGAGTTTTGTGACCGCACTATAAGATTTTAAATTATGCTTTATTGCGGTTTTAAATTATGCTTTATTGCGGTAATGGGAGAGGAGGGCAAACGAGCGAAAAAAAACGAGTCTTAAATAAATAATGTTTAATATTACACCGACTGAGACTATGATTGTCTTAGAAATGTGTAAGGCGATGATTATGACATTCCGCCAAGTCACGTCATCCATCTCTCTCTTACCTTCATAGGATATTAATTAGCATTGGAATGATCTTAATATTGGTTTATAATTTTTTAATTTTTTTCCTAAATGATGTTTCTTTCCTGATATAATTCCATAATGTATACGACAGTAAAGTACAGTACCTTCCAGTGACAAGTGGTGATTTGTCCGTCAAAACCCGCAAGGTTATTGAAAACTACTGCTAGAATCATCAGATCTACTTTTGTGTTTAGAGTTTTTAGGTAAAATAACTACCCTTTTTTGGTTACATCTTGTTTGAAATACCCATATAAAATAAAAATTTTATTCTTCACTAACAAGTATACTTTAAAAATTATAACAGCATTTGGCTCCACAGACAGAACCATTAACTACATAACCTACAGGCCACAGCCGAAAAATGGTGTCGGTACCAATTAAGTCCTAGAAGAAAACTTGACCGATAACTTTTTACGTTTAATATTATTAAAGAGAGCATTTCAATCTTCTTTCTTTTAAATCTTCTTTCTTTGAATTTCAGCCACAGAAAACAGCAAAACCATCTTTTAAACGGTAAAATGTAATAATTTAGCTTATACCCAAGCTATTATATGTCATGTTAATAAGAATAATCATTCTGTTAAATGACATATATTGTGGAATTATATATACCAGTTTAGTTTGATTAATAATTGTATTAATTTATATTATACGTTGTCATCACTAAGACGGAAACTACAAATTATTATAAAAGATTTGATATTGAACTAATTTCTTGGTTGGTTTTTAATCATTAAATAAAAGATTAATATATAATGTATAAAATTAAATCTGTATAAAAATTGACCTCATTCTAAGACTTTACATAAGGATAGCCGAGTAAGCTCTCCATTCATAGCAATGAATAACAATAGTGACAAAGCTTCTATCCGAATATTACACTACAGCCGCAATAACTGACATTTTGTTGTTCTATTTTACAACTTTAGTATATCATTTTAAAACGTCACCGTATTGTGTGAGTAATAACAGAGACCTACTTTAACTTTCGTCTAATATTATTCTAAAATAAAATACAATCATTACACTTTATTATTTGAAAGTTATAAATATTTAAATTAGTATTAGCATAACTGAAAATATAATTATGTTTATTATTCATGGTTATATACAAATTGTAAGTAAAATTACTAATTCAAAATTTTATATTTGACTGGAAACTAACTGTGTATGTCATAATGATTGATATCGTACTCGCATATCGCTGTAATAAAATTTAATAGAACATATAAATATATAAAGTGTGAAGTGGCACTTCAAAACAACTGTTATCTTCTTAGCATACTGGGTACACCAATCTTCGCTCTACGACATCTAATTTGGTGTCATTTGCTACTTATGTAACTAATGCTGTAGACCTACGCATTCCCGTTTATGCTTTATACACTGACCTTAGTAAGGCTTTCGATTCCGTTAATCATACAATTTTGATTAATAAGCTATCCATGTATGGCGTGAATAGACCTTTCCTAAAATGGTGTCAATCATACTTGAGTTCTAGAATATCCAAAGTCGTTATAAACGGGTACATTTCCCCATGGGGTCGCATCTCGGTCCGATTCTTTTTAATATATTTTTTAACGACATTATCGATATTTTTAAAAATACAAAATGCTTTTTGTATGAAGATGATTTAAAACTAGAAATGAATATTAAAAGTAACAGCGACGTCCTTTTACTACCAAAAGGATTTGGACAGTCTAACACATTGGTGCAAAGAAAATCAGGTAGCTCTTAATATAAATAAATGTCACTTTATCAGATTTACTCGGAAACACAACTTAAGTACACCAGTTTAAATAATAAAAAGACAAATTCTAAAGGAAGTACAGACAATCACTGACTTAGGAGTAGATCTTGATAAAAAGCTGCGATTCAATTCTCATATAGACAAAATAGTTATCAAAGCATCTAAAATGCTAGGCTTTGTCATAAGAAGTTCAAAAGATTTTAAACGACCTTGTACTGAAATAACGCTATATTGTTTGTTGGTACGCTCATGTTTTTAATATTGTAGCCCAGTTTGGTCCCCTTTTTATCAAATTCATGTAGATAGACTTGAAAAAATACAAAAAACGTTTCTGAGGCATCTAACATTTCAAAGTAATAAGAGTAAACAATTAACTTCGTATGGGGATCGTCTGGCTTTCTTTGGATTAAATTCACTGCAGGATAGAAAGCTATTACTAGACCATATATTTTTATTTAAATTAATCAATGGACAACTAGACTGTCCCTCACTACTTCAAGAAATAAATTTAAGTATTCCTTTTAAATCCTCCCGTCTTCAAAATGTTTGCCATTTACAACATCAATCAAAAAAAGTAAATTTGGCTATAATTCACCTATAAATAGACTTCAGAGACTGTATAATGCAACTGTAAGAGCAATAGACTCAGATATTGATATTTTTTCTAATAGCTTACCAGCATTTAAAAGAAAAGTTCTACACTGTATGACACAAATCTTTAAATTTGTCACGGTCGCGTTCTGGCTGTATCTTATTAATTATTGAAACTTAAATTTTTAATCGTTAATTTTATTTCATTGTTGTGAATTTATTATTGTATATATATTTTTTGTTGTTTTTATTGTAATAAGCATGTTTATTTTATATATATATATTTTTTAAATCATTGTTGTTGTAGTCTCAGTTATGAGCAGCCTGTAAGTAAGACGACACTTAATTTTATATATTTTTTAAATTTTAATATTTGTGATTGCATTTTTGTGTTGTTTTTTTGGTTGTCCTTAATAAATAAATAAATAAATAAATAAATAAAAAGACCAAGTTTGGCGGCAACTTGGTATTTGTTGTCAGGTGGCTAGTGGAGGATAGTAAAAGTTTTCAGCTGGCTATCATAGGTAGTTAGGTCCCAACAATTGGATCCAACCATGAAAGTCTACTCGGTCAAATGCGACAAGATCTAGGGTACTCATCATACTCGCTGACGATCATGATATGGTAATGGTAAATAGTATAATGGTATCCCGATGGTGGTCTCTGTATGTGTTCGAACGTCATGATCTCCAAGCAAGGCTACTAAATAGAATAACACAAATTTCACCGTCGGTTTTGAAATTTAATTCCTCGTTCAACTGCCATTTCCCGTCCTAACTCCATTTTATTTAGTTACGAAAATTAAGGTAAAAAAAGAATAAGTTTATAATACAGTTGCACTCTTCTTCTCTCATAGTGCACTTGCTTGCACTCTAATCTCACAAATGTCCATTATAACCTTGAGACAGCGCAGTTATAATTGCTCTTCCTGACAGAAAGTAAATATAAAGTCTTTTAAGCGCAGTGTACCTGAGTTATCCTGAGTAAATATTTGAAATACAGCTCCTAAGAGCGCAGAATTCGTATGTACGCGTGGATTTGCTTGTGTTTCCATCTTCAGATCTTCTTGGGTGAGCGGAACCCCGCTGAAAAAGATATGAGAGATATTAAAGTGCAATTAAATTCTCGCTCGGTCACTTACGTCATGATAATAGACAACTCACTTCACACATACTTTTAAATATCATTTGAATCTTTACAGTGATATGTTTATGCATCTGTGACGTTAGTCGATAGATTTTCATACCGTGTCAAAAATACTTTTAGCTCACGGAACGACGGACTAAATAAAGTACGGGTTTCGGTTATAACCTAGTATTATATATATATGATATATATTAAAACTAAAACAATTAATAAATAAATGAATGAATGAGTATAATAATATCAATGGGTTAGAACTGTTTTAGTTAAAAACGTCCTCTTCTAAATATTGCTACATTTTCTCAACTTGCCTTCAATAAACAACTTTCATAAATGCATGAAAAGAACTTAGAACTAAAATAATATAAAAGCTCCAGGCGGAGTTTTAAACAAAATTATAAATAATATGAAATTATAATTCATAAAACAACGACCTATTTGTAACAAACACACTAATAAATATAATTAAAAAAATCTCTTCTCAAGCTCAGATTGTTTATTGAACAAAGCTTTACTTATGAAAGGAAGAAACGGAGAGGTATAAAAATAAAAGAAAAAACAATTAATTTACACTACGTATTTTAGCTTAGTTTTCTTTTGTTAATAAATTGCAAAAAACTTTGTACTTGCACCAAACTCTTTAGCGTATACAGCTCCTTTAAAAAGCTAAAGCTCCATTGTAATATTGGATACAATACACATTATAGCATTTTAATATAACAAGATGTTGTCAGAGAGACGTCAGTGCCATTCTTGGGGAGATTGTCACAATATGAAATCCTAATTTTTTGGTTCAATTTTTCAATGTCTTCAATCTCATTTTACCATTGTTTTTTAAAACATTGTTTTTTAAATTCTATTTAAAATAGAACAGCTTAAATCTTTAAAAAGTACTAACCTTTTATAAATAAGAAGATCTAATATGTAAATACCAATATTGACTCAGAAACTCTTATACTTTATTTGCTTATATACAATATATAAATGAAAGTGTTTAGACAAATTGTATTCATATATTTATAAAAAATAGAGAACCTACAGTTTGTAATACTTTTCCCTTTACCGGTCCGTGTAGAAATATTATATTCCCCAATATATATTCGTGTACCTGAGCACATAATTGTCGTTTAGAAGACCTTAGATATATAAGACGTTGGTAGGGTGATCAACGCAAGTTGCATTTACATTTTACATATGAAGTTTTAATCTTCAGATTTATAAAGTTGTATTAAAAGTCATTTAATATCCGACCCGAATCTCTCATAGTCATCAATCTCACATATAAAATTTTTACGACGTAAGATACCGATTATTTCGATTAAATGGACGCAATAACAGTAAAAGACTTATCAGTTGAGTCATCGCTGGAGCAGTAGCGGTGTGCTGAGTAAAATATTTCAAGCTTAAGAATAATGGACTGTGATAGCTTAGAACTTTTTACTATTTTACCATTTTGACATAATATACGCAAGATTAGATTTACTAACACTTAGAATGTTTATTCTTTTAAGTCTTTGATTCACGATTCATATTAAGATATTGCGTTTTTTGTGAATTCAGAAAATGTTTAAGAGACTTTAGGAGATGATAGTGATTTGTTTTAAAAAATGAGACCTCTGTCGACAACAGTTCAAAACGAAGAATTAAAAGTATTTTTAGTATTATAAAATAAAAACTTATCTTAAAACTTTCAATTACGTGTCATTTAAATTTCAAATAACACATAGAATTGAATATTCATCGACATCGATCGGACTCGAATTTGCTACTGCGAGTAAATTTTACAGATTACTACTTGAAAAAATAAATAAGCATAACACAGCTTAACATGTTTATAGAATAATCTACTGATAATAACAAGGTTTATGTGAATCCTCTGTTAGTTCTAGAGACGACTTATAACGTTCGTAGAATAAAGAAAAGAAAAGATAGCATTTGTTTACTACACTATACAAAAGTTAAATATAAATACATAGATATCTTCTTTTTTATTATATCTTATATCCTATTAATATTACTTAATCTAATTCGTCAAATTAATAATTATTTTTCGATATCATAATAATTTGGACGATTATATTTTACAAAAGAAAACATTTTACAATCGGAATTTTTCTTTTTTAAGTTATTTGTAAATTAAGTAATTTAAAGAAGAAAATATACGATAACGAAGTTTTCATTTAAATTGAAATGGAGAATATTGTCTATTTTATTATCTAGTCATTACGTGATATAATATCTATCAATTGAATTGCGAGACGAATTTGATAAATACATTTAATAAAAAACTAAATAAAACTAAATCATAACCTTATATTTAAAAGGTAATAGAAATTTAGAAATATTAGCTCAAGAATTAAATGTTGCGTCTTTTTTCATGCGAGTCCAACAAAACTATTTAATATGTTGGTAATGTATTTGTAAGTATTGCAATGATTAAAAATTATTACTATTTTCAAAACAAAGGCATTAAGTCTTTTATTTCGCATTTGGATCAACTATTAATATGGTATTCTTAATATTTATAAAATCTATTTATAATTTTCGACAGTCGTTTTCTTATTTGTAACGATAACTATAAAGATTCCTAATATATAACCTTTTATATAATACGAAGATTTTCTTTCATTAAAAAATATAAATTATTCAGTAAATAAATTTTTTATTTAGTAATAGTATTTATTAACGTTAAATAGTTGAACATTAGTTTTTTGAGAAATTCTGATGTTCAACTATTAATATATGTTACTCGTTACAAGCACATTACAGCTTCCATTAAAATCACTCTTTAAATTATTTAATACAATAATTTAATGATTATTGCCAATTATTATAAAATAAACTTATTTAAAAATACAATATTTAAAAATAATGGACCCGCTGAAGATCCAACTTGTGCTGAAAAGCACTACTAAGCGAAATCCCTGACACCTTAAAAATACCGCCAAATCGACATAACTTTTTATTACATACTACTTGTATTAGCCCAACAATTAATACTAATGTTTCGGCCACCGCACTGTAAATAATTAAAATAGGATTAAAATTAAGAGAATGCTTCCCACCCATAGGTTACATTACATACAGTTAATATATTAACTGTATCCACTATATTGTTTTATTGGTTGCATTGTTAATAGGCTGGATAATATAGATAAGTTTCCCGCTACAGTCCCAGGAAACTGTTCTCTGAATCTTAACACCAACATATATACACATTTCCTTCAGCAGAGTCTAAAAGAATTTATAATGATGTTGACTAAGGCGACTTTTTTAACGGACTTTTCCAACGAACAAAAAAAAAGAAAAGGCGCCTTTATAGCGTCACATCAATAGTTTGTGAAGATAGTGTTTCGAATACAAAATAAACATAAACATAATATTATGAATTTAGAAAAAAATGATGTTGACACCACCAATACAAAACTTACGTATGTAGAAGTTTCGACAGGCGCTTTTAGTTTTTAAAAAGTTCGTTGCAGATATTCCCACATTTTGTGATATCCGTATTGGGATTTTCAGATATATTCCTACAAAAATATCTGCTTGCTATGCTGCATGCAAAAAAAATTGGAACCAGCTACGGTCCGATTAGACTGTACGGAAATAGCCGGTCGCTTATAATATAATCTAATATTATAGGATCCGAGACAATAACAACAAATCTGGCTTTTATACGTTAAACTTAGTTTACAGTTAGTGGTTTTTACTTATACCGGATAATTTTTACGTTTTATATCAACGACAAAATAAAACAATTATGTCACAGAACAACATTCCCTATTCTGAGACATCCCTTATATTTATAATAAAAACCGCTTTTCGATTTCTCTAAAAACAAATAAGCTTTAAGTTACGGGAATACGCACCTTGGTACCAAAATGAAGCATTTTGAATTTCATAATCAGGTCACAAGAAAATATAGCCGAATAAATAATTTACATAAATCTTACACACACACACGTTTTTAAAGAGTTTGTAAAATTTTAAAGATATATCAAAACGTAAAGATATTAAAAAAAATATACGATTTTGAAAATCGCGGTAATTACAATGACTTCGATAATCAGAAATTAATAAATTTAAAAATGTCAATCGGTAAAAAGAATCGGAATTGAAAACTACTCCGTCTATATTCAGCTAGAGTTTCTAAGCTCTCCTTAAATAAAGAACTTTAATGAATGCATGAAAAGAGCTTAAAACGTATATGGTATGAAAGTTAAAAGAGGATTTTATAAAAGTACTAAAATTCGTATTTATATGAACACAGAAAATTTATGTAGAAACTTTTGATTCTCATTTCATGTTAATCATTTTGTCTTTATTTTTGTTCTTGGTCTGCTTCCTATTTTTGAGGAACATTCTGAGAATTTAGACCTTTCTACACTATATACGTTAATACCTACCTACCTATATTTCACAATATAAATAATGATATCAATAACCGATGTTACAAAACTATGTAACCCTGTCCATAAAACGCTGAAAAGCTTCAACAACCTTAAATGTTCCTCCAGCAGCAGGACATTTAAATATGAATAGCTTGAAGCGATAACGACTTTTCGCAAACATGATAAAACTCCGGTAAATATTTTTCCAATACTTATTACGGAAACTTGTCAGGCGCGGTAGACAGCTTTGAGATTTTTATTTATACTGGCTTGCTTCTAGTTCTTATTTTTTGCAATTTATATATTAAAGTGGTTTTTATGAACTAAAATAAATTTAGGTGTGTTTTTAATATTTTGGTTTTTTTTTCATATATTTTATAACTCTTAATAAATAAAACTTATTATTAACTACTTTTAAATAAAGACTTCTCAGATAAAGCACACAAATAACACAACACTGGAAAAACGTAATTATACGTCAAAGTTCAAAAGTAACAGATTGCATCACAGAAATAACATCTTTTATAATTTTTTCGCAAGTTTTTCATGAATTCTTACTTTGCCATTTTTTATCTTTGATATAGTAGTGGAACAGTTTGTGATAATGTTATATCGACTCTGATAGTAATAAATTATTCATGACATATTAAACATTAAAAGAATCCAATATTATATTATACTTTTTTTCAATAGTTTATTATCTATAGAATATATATTACATAAACATAACCCTGACATTATTATTAATTTAGTTTCATCATGGTATCTGCTACATTTAGATTTATAATTAAAGCCGAAACTTGATCTTGACTGTTTACAGAGATTATTGAAATTATTCTAAAAAAACATTTATTTAAATATATTATATTCTTAAGCGTGAAATTTCATAGATATATACAATCTATTTTTTTATATGCCTTTTTTTTAAAACATAATACGCGCTCTAAAACGTTTTAAAAAAATATGAAGAGGTTTAGTAAAACATCTTTTTCCGTACGTATTTTATCTTGATATGTATTAGTGATACTTTAGCTTAAATTTAACTTAACGGAAACGAACGTATAAATAATTATCACAACGTATAATTTTTTCTAAAAAATTACTTGATTATGCGGAAATTATAGATTTTATTTTCTAAAGTAACTAGTTTTTAAACACATTTTTAAAACTTTCCATTTCATTACAATTTTATATATAAACCCGACGGTACTTACTTTCAACAAATTGTGTTTAATGCATGTTTACAATGAAGGCAAGCCTTTAATTAAAAACGTCTGAATAATATACCCGATTATTAAAAGAATACTGGTGAAAAAAAAGTTGCAAAAGTCACTTTTACTATATTTATAGCGTACACTTTTAATAGGAAATATAGATTTCAATTCTTTATTCATAAATATTAAACCGTATGATCAATGAGGAATTAATTGTCAATATTAAAAATAAGAATTATTTTAATAATATAAAAACTATATCTGTTTAACCTTATGTAAAAATTTACAAAGTGAATAATAATGTGATATTGTTAATTTTTAATGAAAATCTGCCTTTATCAACAGCATGGCAGAGAGTCCAGACTTAACAAAGTTATTTACATACATTTTCACATGATATTTCATTGCCTCGGTTGACTTATATAATGTGTCAAAAATTAAATGGAAAGCTTAATTATATAGATATATTTCACTTTTGTACAAATATATCACTTTGACTGGATTCTCGGCAGACGCGAGTTACATTTCAGGTAGATTTTGTAAATTTTCAATTTCATATTTATTTATTAATTCAAATGCACACATGTACATGAACATATATGACGACACATCTATAAATGTACATTAGGTTGACTTCTAGAGCTCAAAGTCAGGCTAGCGAAACGTCATGGTAGGGAGGAAAGTCGTCTTGACTTCATTATTGCTCGAGATGGAGCACCACGTTTGTGACGAATCGCTGTGAATCACTGTGAATCGGAGTATAAAACTAATGGAGTAGATTTTGTGCTACTGATATTTCCTGATTTGAACGGTGAGTAGATTTAATAACTTTCATTAAAAGAACGACTTGTAAATTCTTTATCCACGTCCTCCTACCCACATCTCTTATAAGATGAATTCTGGCGATGGCCATCCTGCCTCTTCATATATATATTTTTTTCTATTACTCTCTTAGTTTTCTTTTCAAAATGTTTCATCTTTAAAATAGTTTCAAGCTTATTCAAAATGGAAAAGATATAAACAAGTAATAGGGAATAAATAATATTTCACTTCAGACCATTTAATCTAAATAATCGGTATCTTACGTCGTAAGAGAGTCTTGTACGGGAGATTGATGAATGTTATGAATTAAGTTTATGAATTTTAGTATGGAAATTGATCTGAAATTGCGATTTGGAGGATATCAAATGACTTTGAAAACAACGTCATGAAGCTACAAGGCGTATATATGTCAAATGTAAATTCAAAATGTATTATAAAATTGTGCTACCATTTTATTTAGTTATGGTTTTGCAGAAAAGAATTCTGTTTATTGAAAAAAAAAATTATTTATTTTTATAGTTTCACTGAACTCCACTTTAAAAAAGTCTAAAACTTTTTTTGGAATGAAATATTCACTACGTTAAATGACAAACAACCTATATAATTTCAGTTAAAATTTTACCACCGTGAACTTAATATAATAATAATAATAATAATAATAATAATCTTTATTGTACACACGAATCAAATACAAATGGAATTAAAAAAAAGTTAACAAAAATAAAATGGTACAAATTTGGCGGCCTTATCGCTTAAAAGCGATCTCTTCCAGGCAACCAGTGAGGTTAGAAAGAAAATATATAGGAGACGGTGTGTGGGTATATAGAGAAATCTTATTTAACCATGTCCAGCGACGAATTTTCAAACTCATAATTCTCAAAGAAATAATAAAAGGCAACTCTGCCCATTTGTCTAGTCAAATACCCAAATTCTTTAAAGTTTGGAGTTAAAGGCAGGTAAGGTTTATGTAAGTAACTGTCTGTTATTACGAATTACAATATTAGTGTGAGTTGGTAGCTTATTGATTAAGACTAGTTTGCGTGAAGAAGTTTCGCAAGTGGGAGGTAGTCATTGACGGTATTATATGAGAATATCGTAATTACCTTACATGATTATTTTTTAAATGAAAATTCCACCTGATTCCTGAAAATAAATAAATTATTTTTTAAGAGTTCTGTCAAATAAATCGTCCTATTATTTTAATATAGAGTAATAATTCATCTTTTTTATCACATTTTACAATGCAATCAAAATATTTTCTTGGTGTTTGTATTACTATAACAATATACCTTTTCTGATACTCACTTAAAATTGATATCAATATAATTCTTATGTCGCTTTTTATTTAAGCAAAAACAATTTTGTATCAAATTGGAAGTATGAGGATATTAGTTAACGTTTCTTAATATATTGTAAAACTTTATATAGCAAACTAAAACCATTATACTAATAGGATAAAAATGCGAATACACTTAAAAGTGCAATTCAACGACTGCATTTAAAAGTTCCGGTTTTACTTCGGGATAGAATGAAAGAACGATTTATATTTCTGAACAAAAAATACCCAAAACTAAAAACCGATAGAATTCAATAAAAGAAATGAATGTTTTTACCTTCAATAAGGCTTTCACAAGCTGTAAAGAGTGAATGAAAATTGTGAGTGAGTGAAACGTTTTGTTAAAATTTAAAACTTTTGTTAAACAAATTGTACAACCATTAATTTACTTACTTTATGCTGAAATTTACTGTCTTTATGATAGATTTCGAGCAACAATTCTCGCATTTAATATTGCAATATACATAATAATTTTTTATCCAATTTGTAATTCATAAAATATTTATTGAAATAAACAATAACATCTACAATCTTAATTTTTTACTATATACATAACAATTAAAACGATTCACAAGATTAACTTTTTACTATACTATCAGAATATCATATGGCTTATCCTCTGGGGTGCTGCTGCCTACATAAATAATGTTTTTGTTTTAAAGCATCTCTCTCTCTCTGCCGTGTTATTTTATGGTTTGGGCCCTACAGACAATAGATGACATAAGTTTGAACAGATCGTTGTCCTCACAGCCGTTGGTCGATATATTTTTGAAAATCTTAAACATGTTCAATGAATTACTGATAATTTTACTTAGCATAATATAAATTACTTACACCAGCTTAAATTACCTATTATTTGATTTAAAAAAAGTGAGTAATACACACCAGCAATCTCCCAGAAAATGTTCAAGTTTCACTGCAATATTTCATTTCACCCTGGGTATGAAACGATCGCTGCCAAGCTACTTCAAGTTTTAATATAAATGTACTTAAGGCTTTGAGTATGGTTTTAAAAAGACAAACTCGCAAAGTTTCTGTCGGCAGCTCTTCTCAGGTCTATGGCAATATCTTTTTTGGCGCTGGCGGTAGTTTTGACGACAAAAAGATGTTTTGTCAATGAGTTACTTTCAAAACAGATTTTAATAAAGATTTTTTTTGTTTTTGTGAGTGTTTTGTATTGTTTTTCTCTGAACAGGGCGCGTTCAGAACCCTCGTAACCTTATCTTTTAAGTATATCAATCAAATTTATTGTTAAATTTATAAAGTTTATAAAGTCTGCAAAAATTTTTTTTAATGATTTTATTTTTAAAAAATAAATAAATAAATAATTATAGTAATAGGCCCCCGAAAATTCTACTTTACGCCCGAGTGGAACATCAAACCTTGTGGGGGGCGAACAACGACAATACTAGAAACTGACACGGCTAACAAGCCTCCAAAATCCCATCAAAATGGAGACATGTCATAATAAAGAAAGTACCCCGAGTGCAAGCTCGAGTACCGGAATGCAGTAACTTCCGGGATGAATTCGAGGTTACGGAAATCGAGGACACGGGGAGAAGGGGAATGTCCTCAGATACTACGATACTACTCAGATAATACTACGTGATTAATATGAGTAATAGCAGAGCAGATACTCCGACTGAGGATATTTTACAGGATACTATCGTCAAACACTCTGCTACCAACAAAGCTAGCAAACCTGACGTGCGACAGTGACAGTGCAAATTTGATTATCATGCATAAATATTATTATATAACAAAAGTAGAAACTGAAAAAACTATTAATTGTAAAAAAATATTCGATCAGTTTAAATTAAAATATCAAATTAAAGTTTCGGTTGAACGAATCGCAAAGCAAAAGGGGCATTTTTTAAGAAAAAGCTTTTTCAGACAGTTCAGACAAGCAAATATCACATTTCATTCAAGACACAAAATAGTTAATTAATAATTAATTACATTCTAGATATAGAATTCTTAGATAGCCCTCAATTTACAGCAACCATGTAGATACAAGAAAGCTCTGCAGCGTGTTAATGTAAACTATTTTTAAGCAGTAAAAAATTATTTTATAGGTTACTATGCAAGGAAAAATATAATAAAAACTTAGAACTACCCAAACCAGTAGGTCAACAGCATGCGTTGGTGTGATATTCGTTGTGGTAATGTATCGATTGTGTTGCTTTATTAGAATTGTAATATTAGTTATGTAAAAATAGACTTGAATCGTATAAGATTTGCTCAAATTAAGTTTAAAAATACAAGGCCTCCCAAGATTTGTACTCCAAATATTTCTAAATAAACTTAAGAGAAAAACAAAACAAATTATTTAAGAGAATCAAATATGTTGCAGACCGTAGCTTACCAAATGATTTAAAAGTATAGAGAATCAACAATATGATTTAAGTATATAATTAATATCCTTAAGCAACAAAATGCTGTAATCGTGTATATATATTATACACTACATTGTATAATGAACTACAGTATTATTTCATATTATATCACGTTGTTGTATACGATGGGTGCTATAAATGACAACAACGATAAATCTAACTCAACGTGTTATTTGATCAGCTTGGAAATAATACCAGCTCAGATTCGATCCGATCAGTTTCATCAGTTTCGACAGAAATTGATTGTCTGTTATCATAAAGTTCTCACAATAACATCTATTATATGCATTTAAATAATATATTACAATAATTAACAAGAAATTACAGATATTTTCATCGAGAAACAAATAATCGTAAGTGTTTTTTTTATATCACAATAAGTTTAATAATAATAATAATACTCCTGCGAAGTTTTTATATAAGTCCTGTGTACAGTAGCACCGGAGCGTTCGTACTGTCAAGTGCTATCCGAACGCCTGCGTATAGCCCTAACCTACACACAACCTGAAATCTTGCTTTTGAATGAATTCACAAATAACTTTTATTTCTAAACCTTTTTTTAAACACAGACCTCGTCTCATAGTTGCCATAGATAACCTTAACATGTGTTTATAATTTATCAGTCTCCTCAGATTCTTCAAGTAGTGTAGGTGTAGAACATTTCTAAGTGACTTATTATTATGCAAATACATGTAAACAAATCTTAATACATTCTCGCCATTCTTCATTAATGAGGACGATACAAATCCTTTTTAGCTTCACTAGACTTTAATTATCACAATAGGTATCAATTCTGATAATTATCAGAATAACTATTAGAAAAGATGAGAGATAATGAAAGACTAGTAAATAGTATTCGATGTATTTGAGAGCTCAGTATGTTTCCCAAATAAAGACAAAATACCATTTAAATCGTAATCGGTGTAATCAAATTGTAGGATAATTAATGTTACTTCAAGAAACAATGCATAAAAATCTTCGTAATATGTGTTATTCTCAAAGGTAAACTCTTTAATAAAGATTATTCGACATGTTTCTAGTAATTGAATAGATTCGGGTAAGAAACTTTTGCCTCCAGCGCGACCGCGACAACCGCGATAACTCGTTTTTGATCGGCTACATGTTCTAAATTTGTAAATATTTCTTCATATCCGGCCTTTTTTTTTGACAATATATAGTGGTTAGTTACATTCAGTTTAAACTTGTTAATACACTGCATAAACGTTGTATCACTTCCAAGCGTGTAATTGCAACTAAAACCATATCAAATAATAAGTACACATAGAAACAAAAAGACAAGACAAAAGATTGTAGTAGTGTAAAATCTATCTGATCTGAAAGAAGTATAGAAAAAAGCGTCTTCAGTTTCCAGAACTAATTTGAGTTCCTTTAACGTTACGATATTAATTGAATGGATTGTACTACTATAGTCAGTTATTAAGACTACTATTGGAAAACAATTCTTAAAGTCCTTTACAAAATGTTTAATGTCCATTATATTTAAACGATGGTAATAGTTATACATTTTAATATTTTGTTTGAGGGTAATACCTTTTAATTATACAAAGTTATGATCAGCTCGCACTAGCCTACACTGCACTAGATCACACGCTAGCTGTCTAAGTGTTGCGTGCTCTCTATGAAACCCATGAAGTGAATTTTTTTATTTACTCACTCATGTTCCATATTATATATCCGTAACGTTACATATACGATACATGACCGTCATCGACGCAAATCGCCGCGTCCCTTTTCTGGTGTCTAACCGATTAAATTTAACCGAGGTAGACTCTTTGTCACTGGACATCATCATCCCGATTGAAAAGTTTGTGTTTCTTAATTCCAGCCGCTTCACTTAATACTCTTGAACAAAAGTGACCTCCTATATCCAATGATTGATATTCGCTTCTATCTGATTACATTTTCTATTTACTGATATTTATTGGGTTAAAATTAAAAGCTTAACCAAATATGATCACAATTTATTAATTTTACTTAAAACATGTTTCTAATTACTTCCTTTTCTAAATAAGCTTACATAAAAGTTTTTTTTAGATAAAAAAGGCAACAATGCGGTATAGAAGCACAAAGTTACAGACAATTTCGAGGCAAAAAAAAATTAATTAATGAGTTTTATAATAGTACAATGATGAACGAATTTTTTAATTGTCATCGTTTTTAGAAATAAACTTTATGTGTGAAATCGTCTACAAAAAACGTTAATTTTAACAAGCATATCCGTTATTAAACCTTATTTTAATCATATTATTAGTAAAGGAATAGATAAATATATATTTTTTCATAAAGAATAGTAAGGACACGATAGTACAATTAAGAAAGTTATAAGGTGGACTTTCGGAGGTTACAGATTCAAATTCTGCTCAAATTTATGTTTTATTGTTTATTTCAATCATATTACATGTAAAAATAACGTAGACAAAGCACTTGTGCACAAAAAATTGGTAAAGATATATTCAAAGAAATGTTGTAATTTGAAATTTTGAGAAAAATAAAACATGACCATAGAGTGACATTAATAATTTTAAATGTCAAATGGGTTGCTAAGAAATTGCAGGAATTTCATTTAGGAATAATTAATACTATGGCAACTGCAAACGTACCAGAGAAATAGCACTCATCACTGATTCATCAACAAGAAGCGAACTTGTAAACATAATACTTAATGTTCTTTATCCATTTTATTGCAATGATATTAAAATTCTATTATAATATTTAACTATACTCAACACAAGATAAAAAGTTAGTATATTATTATAAGTTTTTGTCTATTTAACGTTAAAGAAAAGTAGGTTGAAAAGTTGCTGAAGTCTATTCATATAATGGCAGTTCCGAAGCATTGTGCAAATTGTAAAAATATTTGCTCTTTTAAAGTTTTAACCGCAGGCGTTTACAAAGTAAATTAAAAATCTACTATTAAATAAATCTACTATTTTAAAAACTAGCAATTATGTTTTTCTTTTTGGAAATAAACAGATTTTTTTCATTATTTTTAATTTCACGGCCGTCAATATTTATAGCAGTAGAACAAATAAACTATCAAATTTTTGGTTTTTTCTTTATATGAGTGTCAATCAATTTATTCCAAACTGGTTTTATTAACAGCTCGTGTATGCCTAGTATTACCATAAATATTGTTACAAGGAAAAATCGTTTCTTTGGATTACATATAACATTTATTCCTATAAAGTGTGTTAGTTCATATATTTATATAAGTAAATTAAAAAAATAAGAAACTTCTTCAAAATGATCTTCATTGGCTTTATAAATTTCTTTAAACCTTGATGCCAATTATCAATAACACCCCACCAAAACATCACTGAATTTGGATTATTTCCATGCCCAATTTTTATTTTATTAATTGGATAGGTTCAACATAGATATGCGTATAAAATCGACATTCTGCTTGTTAAAATATTGCTCAGTAGTATTTTTATTTTAAATCAGTACATACAATTTTCCAGTAACCTTCCTTTGCATATCGCTTAAGAAGTTATTTTGATTTTACCACCATATTATTTTAGATGTTATGAGTTAAATAAATTCCAGTGTATCTCTTATATGCTGCAAGCGCTATATCCTCCTTCATAATATGAACATTGGTTCTACTCGTAAGTGCTATTTTCATTTCCCGATATAAAATCTTTTGTCTCCGGATAAAATTTCTTTGAATTCTTTCCTTTGCCTCTTTGATGGCCTTTTTCATATTAACACTACTTGGATGGCCAGATTTATTTTTTTCCAAACAAAAGACATTTCATTATACCTATCAATAGCGCAGTACAAATACATCAGACAAATCCAGGTGGATAGAGATGGTCCAAAATTGCATTTGTCTCCATACTAACTTTGTGTAATGCTATCAGTGCAATTCAATTCTCTATACACCCTAATCTGAATTAAATATTCACGAAAATGTTTAACATCGCGGTTTAAGTTCAACGTTTAAGCTGTAAAGTAAAGTAGTTAACGGTATAGCTAAAGCTTTTACATTTATTAACGATTCACTTTAAAAACCGTTACAAAAATAAATTATGAAAAAGTCGCCTCAACTTGTAAAATATTGACGCCTGTGCGATGTGTACATTAAAAAAAGGTACGTCAGCAAATCTATCGCTTTTATGAAATATACTTTTTACAAAACAATGATACTTTTTATTTATAAAAGTTTAAAAAGAAAGTAGTAATAGATACTAATTGTGTCGTATATAAAAAAAAATGTGTTCATTTATTGCATATTTTTTATATAATAACAAAACCAAAAATCTATGTAGTATGTAATAACTTTTGTTAGTACATACAGAATGTATTATCAAAAAAATTAAACAAGTTATAGTTAGTAATATTGAATGTGCTATATATTATTATAGAGAAGTTTTTTAAATATTTAGAATTTACTACTAGAGGTGAAAATGTTTGAATGAATTACAGGGTTAGTGAACTTTACATATGATTATTAACAAAGAACAAATTGAAAAAAAATCTCTTTAAAGTTCATTAGTTATTTCTAAAGTTTAAATACACGTTACTTAAATAAAACCATTAAAACCTCTAACTTATTTTGCCACCAGAATTAATTTAGGAACACAAAACCGCCAATTTAGGGTTTGAGAGGAAAACGCGGTGCAGTTTGTGGTGGACACTGATATGCATATCAAAGACAAAACTGAGTAACAGTTTTAGCTGCGGTTTTAAAACATAATGTTGCTCATATTTATTATTTTAATATTAAATCTATCCTATATTATTATTACTTACAATTATGGCAAAAATCGTAATTCTCGTTTTAAAGCGATTGTACTTTGAATTACTTATGTTTTCATGGGATTGATCTGATTCTCACCGCTCACCCTTAACTTTAACAAACATGACTTCTTAATTCCCCCTTATATTCTAAAGCTTCCAAAATCATTGCCTATTAATGCGATATAATAATTAATATTAATGTTTTACACGAGTACTACACATTTCAATAAAACTATTTTTCGGATATAACTCGCGTTTATTATTACATTTTTATATTTAACCCGACGTTTCGGATGTTTTCTTCTTCTCTTTTAACTTGATTGTGATTGTGGCTTATCATACATTGGTCAAACAAAGAGGAGCATCGGTACTAGAATCAAGGAACAAATCTCAGATTTAAAATATAGACGTACGTCGAAGTCGGCAGTGTATGAACACACAATAGACAAGCCCAACCACTTTCTCCGCTTTGATAAACCAAAATTAAATTTAAAAAACACAAAATTGAAATTAAAAAACACCCTAATTTTAATAGAGAAGATGGTTGGAATCTATCGAACACCTGGGATCCTATCATGAAAAATATTAAATCCCATGTCCGTGAACAGACTGCCAAGCCCATAGACACAGTGCGTTTTGTGTGCATCCTGAACTCTATGCCCGTAAACTCAGGAACCGTTGGAGGTAGGTGACAAATAAACTGACTGACTGACAGACACCATCATCTCGTCTTACCGCAAACACGTTTGCTGCAAAGCATCCTAAACGTCGGGTTAAATATAAAAATGAAATAATAAACGCGAGTTATATCCGAAAAATAGTTTTATTGAAATAATTAATATTCTCTAATGAAATCTCTCTTAACCCTTTCGGACCTCATGAGCAGAATTATGCACTTAATGTTTAAAGCCTTATAATATTTTTATTTTACTTAATTTACTCCTCCGCCATTTGTGTGCATAGACCAAATATTTGTTAATAATTCGGAAAACTTAATAAACATGTATGATTTTTCACACATTTGTTTTTATGATGTACTTCTTACTAATAATTAGTAAAAAAATAACTTTATTATCCATTAAAAATGATTCAGGTCTGAAGGGGTTAAAATAAAACATCAATCTTCCTCATTCTTTTTTTTTCCGTTGAAAAAACCAGTTACAGGTACTTTGTCGGCCCAGGGGGGTGACTACCGAGGGGTAATGTGGGACTACCCGGCAGCACAGAGGATGCTGCCATTTTTAAGGCTACCCACTAAAAAACCAACGTTTGCCCTCTGCGCAGTAATGGGACGTCACGGAATCGCGTTAGCACACACCGTGACGCCCCGAGGAGTCCCTCCGAATGAGTTCACCCTCCTCTCTCACCAGGCACTACAACAGGGGAAGGAAGCGACAGGCGTATTCTCGCTTCCTTCTACCCAACCCCCTAAGGAGCGGGTCCGCGAACGAGGCTGACTCCCTGTCCCGCTCCGTAGCCTTCTTCGCGGCCATAAGTTGCTCGCAGAAGGAGACCATTGCGAGCCATCACCTCTCGCTGCCGATCATCGCGCTGATAACATGCGGCAGCGATAGGTCCCTGCCAATCACGCCCACCAGTTCAGTGCGCTGGTGGTCCCAGACGGCGCAATTTTTGCGTTTTTTAGACTTTGCGTTCTTCGCAAGAGGATCCTTGAGTCAGCAGTAAGGGACCCCGACCATATGGGAGCACCATACAGGGCTATGCTCCTCACGATGCCGGTATATAGGCGCCGGCATGGAGCCTGTGGCCCACCGACGCTGGGCAGAAGCCTTCCCAAGGCAGCTGCAGTGGAAACCAACTTCTGGGCGAGACAGGAGAAATGCGCCCCGAAGTTCCATCTTCCGTCCAGAGTGAGGCCCAGATATTTCATCTGGACCTTCACCGCCACCTTCGAAACCTGGACGGAGATGGACGCCCGACGAAGGGGATCTCGCCGAGGGCCGTGGACTAGAATGGCCTCCGTTTTAGTGACAGAGACATCCAAACCCAGCAGCCTTATGCGGTCCGCAACGACTGTTGCACCCACGGTAGCAAGAGGAGCTGCCTCCGCAAAACTCCCTCCCCGTGCTGTGTGACGAGGGTGTCATCAGCGTAACAAAACACCCTCATCCGGGGAAGGAGAGAGTAGCCAGTCATAGCCCAGGTTCCACAAAACCGGTCCCAAAACGAACCCCTTTGGAACCTCTCGGCTTACGGAACGTACATTCTGATTCAATTATTTTGAGCGTACGTCTAAATATTATTAGAATTTCATGCAACCACTCCGATTACATGGATATCTTATTTTTTTTTTAATGTACTACTAATGTAATGTAAGGTAAAAGTGTTTAAGAATTATGGGACAAGGGTTACCAATAAATTGAAAACTGATAAATTCCAGCATGGAACAGTTTAATAATGTTTGCAGAAAATTGTTTAACAAAGGTTTCGAAATTTACCGAAACGTTTAAAATTGCTTGGTTGAAATACGCTTTATAAAAGCGTAATACAAGGTAAAATTAAACATTGACTGCCACGCTGAAATATATGGGACCGGTGTTATTGTTTTTTATAGTTGTTTCGAATTCAGAAAATCAAAAAAGGGTATTATAATGTTCGTTTGTGATATGGTATTAATTGTACGAATGCTCCCATTTCAAGTTTCCCTCTCTGTCATTCTATTTTCTTTTTACTTTTTTGCTCGTTACATCGTAGATGAACTAGTGTTAAGTAAATTGGGTTATAAAATAGCATAAATATATAGGACTCTGTTTTTATTTAATTAACCCAATTATACGTGTCCAATCAGAATATTTTGCTAAAGAGTTATTATGTCTGGAACAAGTTATAAATGGATTATTTCAAAGTACAAATATATGTACCCATTCCAAATTTTAAATTATCCGAAGAATTTATTTGCGTAAGAACATTTTTATGCAATTATACCATTACAAATTTAATACAAACTTTAGAAAGAAGTCGCTTACCTGACAGACGTCGTACTATGGTAACTATGAATATTAAATTGAATTGGTACAATTGGTACACGAGAACGAGCGTCATATAACTGGTCACGTAAAAAAATGAATTTTTAAATTCGATGCCACAAAAATTTATCGACTGCCCTTGCAATTTATTGATCGACTTCAAAATTCATTTGATATCAAAGATGAGAACGGAATTTTTCCTGATTCAACCAAATGAAAATTGTTCGGTTTCAACTTTCACGTGTATATCTATACGAATAACAATTCATTCAATAATTTTTTTTATTTCCTTGGGGACCTATGAACAAAATTTCGAGTTATAATGACATAAATTAACGGTGTGATAAAAGCAGTGAACGTTGTGTATTTACCTGTCATACCCGTCATACCCTTCATACCCGTCTTCACCGTGCCAGAATGACATAGGATATTGTAACGCATCATATAGCAATATCTTTCGGTGACACGTTGCAATCGACCGTAACGCCGGTATAAAATAATAATTTTATACCGGCGTAACGATACACATTTACACCGGCACAACCGAGATATTTCTCGGTTTTCTAAATTTTCATCAACGATAATCATTCGCCCGTTATAGCCTCTTGCATGTAGTTCTGCAGGTTTCGTATCGGCTTTAAAAATAATTTTGAGAAGAGGAGATGGCAATTTTTAAAAATGTATATTCACTACATATAAAGAAACTGTTAATTATTTGTCCCTGAATCTGCAGTAAATAGAATAAAAGTATGTAATTTAGGATATTGTAAAGCCAAATGTTTGTACGAGAATGTTTCTTTCAATATACTTTGTCATCACTACCATTCATACTTTTGCATCATTATTTTTAACATATTTACTGGTATCGACTTTTGGCTATTCACCGAACTACAATCCTACTTTACACAATTTCAATTGGTACACCATTTTTATTGAGAGTAACGCACGTATATTTTAAATTAGTCACGTGGTAGTAAAGGTTTATTGTTCTTAACATACTATAACAATTTTGACTTACAACATTGCGAATTCTATGACTACGTTGTACGTCTAATTCTCTCGTTGGAGACTAGTATATTCCTTGGTGGAATTGAGGGCTTTTATTAAAACAAGAATATTACCAAAAATAAATATATATTGAATTCTTCTTTATACAAAGTCAATCTAAGCAGACTTTTAAAACCTATGTCAATAATAGACATGATTGCTTTAAGCTTACTATGATGATTAAACACTCTTAAAAACTCACTCTATTATTAAAATGAAATGACACGAAATAATAAATTAAGTATTTATTAACTTACCCATAAGTGGTGAGAAAATTTCATAGTGACATATTTTATATATAAAGCAACTGTTAGTTATTTAAACCAACCGACAGTTATGTATAATTTGCATTTTTGTTAAGTTTTTCTAAATTTCGTTCCTCTTAGCCTACCACTTCAATATTTTTATTTATTACTTTGCATTACTAAGTATAGACGGATAGCTAAATAGATTGTTTAAGTAATTAGTTTGTGGGAAATTGGAACTGATTGATTAACACACATACACTCATAAATTAAAAGAAATTTTTAATGGGATAATATATATTTTCTTGTTATATTATTTTTTACTTGCTTGCAATCATATGATGATATATATAAATTAACATTACAATAAAAATATTTTCTCGCTACTATATGTTCTGGCTGCCTTCTAACCCTTTGAAAATATATTGAGGAAATGACTTTTCATTTATTCTCATTCGTGAATTAAAACCATTTCCTGTACAAAAGTACTGAAATTGAAAGTTTTATTTTACGTGCAAGAACTTGTATGTTATGAATACAATAAAGTAATTTACTGAGTAAATAAATATCAATATCCGGTCCCATCATACTAATGATAGTATTTAGGGATTACAATTTCAAGATACTCCGTTGTCAATATTAAAAAAAACCTGCTTAAAAAGGATACATAATATAATTTGCGAAAGGGCAAAACACATAAACATCACTTACACTTGGAGACAATAATATCGCACAAGTGAACATAAATATTGTTTAAAAATTAGATTAAAGATTATTCTACCAAATGAGACATAATAAGTGTATCGTACTATCGAAAACAACCTTTAGTGACATTTTTAAATTGTTATTATCGGCTATAACTTTAATATTAATTTATGCCACGCCTAATGCCACAATATAAATAGATAAAGGTGTTTACTCATATAAAAAAAATTGTTCATAATTTTACAATGTAAGCCTCCCTTTTTCGAAAAATCTAGGTGGTTTAAAATATCAACAGCCCAATTTCCATTAGTAAAAATGTTTTAGATATTTCTCGTTCAGATATTTTCAACTTTCTACTACGATACATTAGGATTTATTCTAATGAGGATTCAAATATTTAGCAGGCGGTAACTTCCTGATTTAAAAAATACGTATTGCTTATTATTATTTTTAAAATCAATCCCATCATTACTTTTACTCATTAATAAAAAAAATTTATCGCAGATACAGAATATTACATAACTTATATTGATACTAAGTTTTTCATATAATTTTATGAAAAACAAAAGAAACTTGATCAATTTTGTTCCAAATGTGATCACTCTTTTCTTACATTAGCAGGCTTTGATTGGTACCACTATCACCTCGATCGCACCATAAGTTTCTAAGAATTCACGATAACGCAGTTTTAATTTTACCTAAAAAACCACTTCATCGATTTTGCTCGAAAACTAATGTTGATTGGTAAATTGTTAAAAGTTACGTGAAAAGGCGTCGATTAATACCAAAACGAAATCAACCACATTATTAGGTTGCGAAAAAATGGAGCTTAAGTCTCATAATAAAAGTTTAATATTATATTCTCTTAGATTTTCAGACGTACACATTTGAAATATAACTTTTTTTTACGAATTAAACTCGCGTATTAAATGGTTAGTTAGGTAAGTCTCTGACTTACATCTCGTCTATCGGTGAACACGATTGCTGCAAAGTATTCGAAACGTCGGGTTAAAATTAAAATGTAACCAAATTATACGCGATTTAAATCCGTAAAAAAGAGTTTTATTTCAAGTTGTACATTACATTTAAATCCAATTTTGAAATTAAAAATGTTGTTTGGTTACATAATAATCTCAGCTGTCCTACTTCTTTCGCTCTAATAAAACAAAACATTGACACATTTTATAATGACGGGCTAAAGTTGTGAAATGGAACAACAGAACTCGGATTGTCAGTTTTTGGGACCATATAGTATAGAAACGTTGCAGTCATCGCTATGAATAAAACTATTTCTTTGCTATCCTTTTTTAAATAAATCTGATAATTTTAGTTGATACATATTGATAAACTAGATAAGACTAACAAAGACAACATTTTAATATCGTAATAGTCAGTAATTAGCCTAAAATTTCTAATATTTAGAGTTGAAATTATAATATTTTTAATTTATTTTGCTATCGTGGAATATCGATGAAGTTACAACTACAATGTTTTAATAGATATAATATTATTTCGCAGAAAATAATAATATTTTAATTCGTTAATTAAAGATCGTCATTTGATTTTTTAGTATTAAGGTAAGAGCGGCGCGTGGACTGAGTCATTGGTATAAATAGCCTGACGATCACTTCTTCTGGAGGCGCGGACCTATTCACTTGGTTTATTTAGCCTGGTTGGTGAGTTTATGTTAAGAGGTGAGATTGTGGTTATGTTATGTGCAAAGTTTAACAATGTCTATGTCGTTTTTTCGAGACACTGTCAATGTGGGCTCCGTACCAAGTCTAAATCATATCAGTCATATCGTTATATCATCGCCTTCTCGGATATATATATATTTATCATGTAACGAAAATTGTAATATATGAGTATTGTACTTTAATCATGCTAAATTGTTATATGGACACTATTCCAGTATTTTCAAGAAATACAGCCTTTTTTTTCTGTTGGAAAAACCCGTTACGGGTACCCCGTCGGCCCAGGGGGGTGACGGCCGGGGGGTTATGTGGGACTACCCGGCAGCATAGAGGATGCTGCCATTTTTAAGGCTATCCACTAAAAAACCAACGGTTGCCCTCTTCGCCGTGATGGGACGTCACGGGATCGCTTTAGCACACACCGTGAAGAAATACAGCCCTAAAAAGAAATGTAAATGTTTTTTTCTGACCTCAAAAATAATTTTATAACTAAACTAAATTATAGCTATGTATTACGTTATAATATTTCACATCTATCTCTTAAATTCGTATCCGTGTTGCTATTAATTCAGAAAGCAAGATATTAATTACTTTATAATTTTATTTAGATGTATATATTTTTATAGAGAAAACGAGAAAATTAAACGTAAAGAGTTTCACGAGGATTATACATTTTATAATACTATTTTAAGGATTAAAGTCGCGTTTATTTTAATATTCTTAAATATAAATCGATTTCAATAGTTTTACAGCAGTGTTGGTCACGGGATGACGATGTGTAGATTTCATGCCGACATTATTAAAAATGTATTAAAAAACGCGAATCAAATCTGTAAGAATTTCAAATTCAAAAAAAAAGAAAATTCTAAAAACTGTTAAAAAAATTCGTCGCACGCATGTCATTATAAAATTTTAGCGTGAAAAGTTTTTTCCCATTAAAGACTATTGAATTTTAGTTTTTCCTTGATTATTCCGCAACAACATCATATCTTTGAAAATTTTTTAAGCCATCACCAGACTAATGTCTTTCAATGTGCAAAATTTGGACATTTTCGGATGTACCGTTTTTGATTGATGCTTACTCAAAGGATGCGGAAAAGTCACTTATAGAAAGCTTCTCTCGATTCTCTCGCTTTGCTCAATAATATAATTATTTACTCATAAAACAAATATTTGGACCCGTCAAATCACAACCAAGAATTATGCTTATTAAATATCAGAATCTAGTCCTACGCATGAATCTGTGAAGAGGATGGTAAGAAACATCGTTTTTTTTTTAAGTTGTGTTTAATGTTTTTGATAGTATGTACGGAGGTGAACAAAGTGATTCTGAGAGCCAGTCACGTGTTATCGTTATTTTTACTCAACTAATACGCTCCAAAGATTGCACGACCTATATTCAACGGTTCGCAGGTGGATCTAAAATTAATTAAGGTTCATATACGCCACAGATTAAAAAAAATACTTACTCAAATACATAAGACGATGTTTTGTTACTAAATTATCTATTATGTTCAAAATAACAACATTGTTTACTATATAACAATATATCACAAATGATTTAAGGAGCCCATTTATACATAATTTTTAATTCAAATTTCCATAGACATTAAAATAAAACATAAAAAGATATATATTTTACATAAAAGCATATATATTTTTATTACAAATAACGACTTGAAGGTTTTTTAAATACAAGTTAATAATATAATAAAAAAAGAAATAAAGTGAGAGAAACATCAAAATTTAATCGTTAGTTAAAATATTCTAAAACCGTATTTTATTCTGACTTTTCTAGACTGTGGCACAAGCCCTTACACGGTCGACATCCAACTGCCAATTACGAAGTGATCAAGAATGGCTGCTTCCATGAACTATATACATAAGACGAAAACAACCAACGAACTATGTAATAACTAGTATAATGAAATAATAAATAGTGTAATAACTATTTTTACGGATTAAAAACTCGCGTATAATTTGGTTATATTTTAATTTTAACCCATCTGTCACAGACACTTACATCTCGTCTACTGATGAACACGATTGCTGCAAAGTATTTAAAACGTCGGGTTTAGTAAAAATAGTTTTATTTTAAGTGTAATAACTTATGTAAATGTATAATCCAAAAAATAACATAATTTAATTGAAATAATTATAATAATAGTAGTGGATAATACTACATATTTACTAGGAATACCATCGCTTACAAAAACTATAAAAAGTTGGTTTCAGTATTAAACCTTAATCAGTTCGGTAAAAGTAAAAAAGTAAATGGCCTAGCAAGCCAAACCGTTAAATGCTGAAAGTCCAAATAAGAAAAATGCCCCTCGGACGATAACGGCTCGAAAACGGATTTGAAATGCCCTTCGTGCGGGAAAACTTACAAAGCAGAACTCGGGTGTTTTAAACAACTTTAATAACACAATGGTAACCGTCGGTTATCCTATTAAATATTCACTGAAAATAAGGTTTACCTTCATATATCCTAAAATGAGCCATCGAACGAAAATTACCAAGAGTCCATGGTCATTCGAACGCATCTTAGAATTCCCAATATAAAACTATCGACCTTGAAAGTACACGATTAAAATATAGCGGCTCTTTTAGAGCCCCCGAGCTCAAATTAGGTTTTGGACTCGCAAGTAGAAACTTTTCAAAAATACTACATACGATTGCATTAATGAGCAATATCCACTTCAAAATCGTTGTCTCACAAAAATAAAGGTAAAGCGTTTAAATTTAAAATAAGATTGAAAAAAAGAGACCCAATAAAAAACTTCTCAGGGCCAAAGCCATTGGTTTAATCACCAGCTGCCTAGCAAATTACACTCAATTCTGAAATTAATTCTAATTGCAAATTGCAAAAGGTAGATTTTGAAAATCCTTTTAAGTATTGAAATAACATTTTCACAGAAGAAATGGGTATGTGTGTGATATAGAGGTGAGATTTTGGTTCTATGCAGTATGTAAGCAAAGTGTAACAGTGTCGATGTAGTTGTTTTGTCACACTGAAAATTTGGCCCCTGTACCGTCGAGTGTAAATGATGATGGCCTTATCGTTCAGTTATAACCGTATCAGATATATATGTATGAAAACGTTATCTTAAATATTTTTTAAATATGTATATAGAGGCCCGAAAGCCAGAAAGGACCTTAAAACCACAATTTGTTTTTTTTTACATTTTTTCAAGAATGTCTTCCACTCTTATACCACATGAGTATAAGATATTTGTTATATGAACGCAATGCCATGAAATAATGGTTGAACAATCTGACCAATCAAAATACGATGAAAACGTAAATTGATATTCACCCATAAGATTTTATCCACAAATATAAATAAAATAAAAGCTTCATAAATTCAAGAGGCGAAATTATTTAGTATCCAGCTCGTTTCGGTAATAATGTGATTTGAGATTTGACGCATTTAATACAATTAGTAATTAATGCAGAAATTTTATCCAATAATTTAAAATATCAATAGGCAGCACGTCGTCCCATCTCGTTGACTTCATCAACCGCCTCATCAAATTGCTTAATGGTACGCAAAGCGAGGTACAGTGATGAACTTACACTGAAAGTGGACGCCATAAAATTTTTTTCTTTATCAAAATGTAACAGTACATCTAGGAGAGAGAAGTATTGAACTCAATAAGAAACCAGAACCTGATATTCCCACTCCACAGCCGTGTACTCTTTCAGCTTAATAGATAAAGAAGTACCTGGAGGACCAGTGATACTGTTGCCTAAAATTATTTAGAATAATATATTCACACTTAAAATAATTTCGCCAGGTTGGGAAGTGTGAAAATCAGGATCTGCTCAATTAAAATTTTTAATAAGATGACACTCATTCTGAGGCAAATTCACAGTGGGTATTGTAGAAAATATTTTTGTCAAAACTAAATCAACGTTGAACAGTAATGTAGACAATACAACGATGCTACTACAGACATAAGACGCTATGGAACAATCGTGCACTTTTAAATCGAATTGAGAGATGAGATATTGCGCGAAATATCGTTATCACGCGCTTTACTTTGTTAAGGGGGACTGAGACCGCATAACCCCATGCGGCCCTTTACCTCGTTAAAGACTGATAAAGAAATATTAGGAAACTGAATGGTTGTATGATATCGTTTGTAACATATTCGACAAACCAAATTAAATTTTTCATTTTTAAACATCGTAACCTTTATTTAGACATTTATAAAAAATATTTTAATAAATAACGAACGATAATTTACGTAAAGATTCATAACATATTATACTTTGATAATGTGTCTTCAACTCCTTAAGAACAAAAACCCTATTGTTACGTTGTAAAGATTAAATATTCTGTCTCTGTACTTAAGCCGCAATTGAATGTTTTCTGCGAACTGTGTTTACTGCGAACGTTTTCTCTCGAACTACCCTCATACATATTTCTATTAATGTAAGAACTTTAATTGGTAATTTTGCCTACAGATAATTCTTGATCTAAAAAAATTATAAGTGTATTAACATGCAAAGTTTGAGTTTTTTTTAAGTCAAAACGTAATCAAGTATTCTTGAAACGTTAAGTATTATTGATTGGCAATTTACGTAAAAATAAATTTTGCAAAGTAATTCGTTTGCACTGCGTTTAGACATTGAATTGTTTTCAGTGTCATTGTTTTACAAATTTCCATGATAAACATTGAGTAAATTACGTAAACCATATAAAATCTCTGAACAATGTATATTATACCTATAATATTATCAATTTGTTTGGAAACAATTACTAGTTTGTAAGCATAACGTTTTATTAATATATCTACGGCGACTAAATAACTATCATCCCCACGAGGAATCGACTTTATCAAATTGTAAGGTTCAGTTTTTAAAGTTTATAATAAATTTCGGAATTTTTGGACATCCATATAGTCATTGTTCTATAAATCATAATATGACTGCACTTTTGTCGTTTGACCAGAAAATGAATGTAATAGCAATGTAGGTAACTTAACAATATTTGCAATTATTACTGTGAAAATTAAATTATCAATACTGAAAGGCACTTACACGTTGTTGACCTTATTCAACGTTTTTAATTTTATTTAGGTGCATTAATATTGAAAAATAGCAGTCATTACTTATCCATACCTGTTCATCTTTATCAAAACACCTCCACGTCCTTAATGAATATTTTTACCATTTTGCTTAATATTTTTTACAAATGTACACTTTTAAGTGCTCTGAACTGGGCGGTATGAGATACAAGTTAAAAAAAATTGTAATTCGGAAACATGTAAAATCTTGCATTAAAAATTTATTTGCATGAATAAGATAAATATACAACTTCGAGGTATTTTTATCAAAATCAGGCTCGATGTGGCCATCAAAAAATAGATTAACAAGAGAATAAAGGCTAAGTACCTACATTGCACCACATCTTCGGCCGCCTTGAATCAGCGCACGTTGCGACAGCTTGTATTGTATGATCTCTATAATCACAGTTTGAGCAGGAACTCTTTTTAGCACTTTGAAACATATTTCAACATAAATAATCAGGAAAACAATTTCTATCTATTTTAATGTGAGATGCAAATGTATATTAACCGGAAGTGAAGTAATTACCGTCAAAACAACCACAAGATGGCATCAGCCGCTGCTATTTCGGTTTAGTACGGAAGTAATTACACAAACGCATTCCCAGTAAGGACATGTAGTTTATTTAAATAAGACTACTCAATGGTATATTCACCAATGTCAGTACAAAACACCGTAGGATTACTATTTCAAACCTTCTAACTAAATTTAGTACAAATTTAAAAAGGCAGTTTTTTAACTTGCAATTCTGTGTCGTTGCCGTCTTTATTTTTGTCACGAGTCAACATGTATTTTGATACATAACACTGACTGAAACTCATTTACAAATGGATGTCTTTCAAAAATACACTGAACTGAGTTTTTTAATCTTTCAACTTTAAAAGTTGTTTTTATTTATTATAGAATAAGTTACATCTTATTATGACAATTATTGCATGCTTCTAGAAAAAATAAATTATGAATCATATTTCACAAGATCAAAACAACATTTAAATAATTACAAACGCTTATATTTTTAGTGAGATTGATGTCCACGTGTAATGAAATTTTCAAATTGGTAAACAGTTTTTACTCCATAATTTTGTAACAGTGTCTGGACCAAGTGCTGACCACGTAGAAGTATTGTTGTAAATTACAACTACAAAAATTACGCATTAGTTATGCAACAGATATACTTTTTTCCTATTGATATTGCATTTTTAACGCCATTATTAAAAACAAAGATCAAGTAATAATAATTGTTAGGTTTTATATATAAGATGGTTGATAATACCTATGGGCCACAGTCATCAACTACCAAGAGGAAGCCTTATCTTTGAACCATGGACATGAACTTTCTCCTCATAAAAAATCACTCACATGGTGAAAAAAATGATGGGCTTGGGATATAATTCTATTATAATAAAAATAAAAATGTATAGATTTTTATAAATTTTACCAGTTGAAAGATGATATAATATAAGTCAAGAAAACCAGTGAACAGTCAAAGTTTCTGGCGATAGCTAATACGCCTTAAAAACCCGAAATTTTCTTTGAATTGATTAATATAAGAAACAGAAAATTTAACCAAAATAAGTTTTTTTATTATGTATATAATTATTATTACGCGAGTCATTGGCAGCAAGATGCTATCCCAAACAATAAACTAAAATATTGGTAAATTAAAGCTGCAACTCAGTGTAAGTTTCCATTTTACATGCATATTTTGTTCGGATTAAATTTAAACTCTCATTAAACACCCAAGTAATATATTATTATTGGTACTAGTCTTTAAATCACAATTTAAACTTGTTTTTCAAAAGAATTTATTTAAAAAAAAAATTATCAAAGCTTGTAGTTAAATCTCTAAGGAGGCAGAGGCAAGCTTTCAGGTCGCTGACAAGTTAGGGCTCCACACCTGTTCGGACAACACTTGAGAGCCCGGGGGCAGTCGGAGTCTCCGGTGCATGTATGACTACATATCCACACTCCACGGGGATATTCAGGACAATCACCGGGCTTCTCTGGTAATTGGAAGTAATTTATTATGAGTCTTATAAATATAATAGATAATATAATGAGAAGAACTTTATGCTATCAGACAATTGTTTTTTGTTGAATTTGATGCAACTGATATAAATCGGAGCCTGTAATATTTCAAAGCTGGTCAATTAGCTAACTCGTTGAGTTAGATTAATGTCTTCATTAAAATCACCTATCGGATACGATAACAGGAATTAACATTTTATAACACTATGTAGTATATAATGAAACAGAATCCAGAATATATGGAATTCCATTGCTGGATCATATTAATTAGTATATAATTAGAGAGATTATCTTCACGTTACCTCCACATGAGTTAAGAGGTTCAACCAGACGGACTTAACGTCACTAACCTTGACCCAATTTAATAAATTTATTTTTTTATCTTGCTAATAGATATTATTATAATAATTCAATATATTGTAAATGTACACTACAAAGTTATTTGTACACTAAATTCAGCGATCATACTTATTTTGGAATTATATATATATGTGATATAGGCCGATATGCGCATTCATATCACAAAAGATATTTTACTATATCATAAAAAATAGTTGTGTTACCTAATTGAACGAAGTGTCTCTCTGTCATAGGGTCCACGCACATCGCGCCACCGCATGCCGTCGGACAACATAGCTGCGTCGTATTACAGGGGTGAGAGAGTCCGCACGTTGCATCACAAATATCCACCGACAATGTGGGAGGACAAGATCCTTTCCCACATGAAGATAATGCTAATGATGACGCTGTTGGGAAGTTATGGTTGTTATATATACTGTATAAAGGTATAAATATATATTATGTGTTCATATCCAGAGCATATTATTCATTATAGTTTCACACTGCAGTATATTTAGCATTGATTGACCCACAACACTGCCTATTAGTCAATTACCACACTGCCCAATAATACAATATCATAAAACTCACCTAACACGATGAGGCACAGTAATAACATATCTTAGTAGCCAGTATACACCAGTATACAGTCAGATGTATAATTCACATTTGATAATAACATGTGCCAAAGTAAATATCGTTACATACCGACCTTTGGCTTATTTATCTTCAAGCTGAATGTAATGATTATTTTAGATTTATTACCATTTTAAAAATTAAGATGACATGAATGAACAAAATTAACGTATATATTAAAACTTTTTCAAATATAACCTCTATTACTTACTTCCTTACTTTCTATTCCCATTCTATTACTATTTTCTATTTTGATTGGTTACGTGTAAAAATTGTCACGCTTTTAGGTATGAAATAAAATTTGGAATATATCCGTGTGTTAACTTCGAGGAAAAGACTTCGTATACGCCTGAGGATATAGACAGAAACATGAATCTATAATAGTCTCTTTTGTAGTCTCCTATTTTCTTGTAGCCTTGAAACGGTAACTATCTTACAAGAAATGTAGCAAAACACTTTTCTAATATTTTTTACCCTGCTTTCTATCACTTCATTTGCATCTTTTTAGTGATAACAATATCGTAAGGTAAAAACATTATTAGTGTTATATGTCCTTAAAACTGTAAAAACTAAATGTTACACTCCTTGCCCATCCAACCACACTCCAGACGGCATATAATTTTTATTTTATTTTAATTGTTTATATTGCACAAATTTTCAAAATTTTCTACAAAAGGCGAGCTTAATGCTAAATAAGCACCATTAAGATGTACAGGAAAGAACGTTAGTAGATGTAAACACATAAACTAAAAAAAAACAGATATTATATTAAGAAAATAACATTTTAACGCTCAATCAAATAACCTTGAACGCTCCTCTCAGCAGCAGGACATCTAAATATGAATAGCTGGAGGCGATAACGACTTTTCTCTAACACGATAAAACTCCAGCAAACATTTTTCCAATACTTATTGCGGAAACTCGTCAGACGGGTTCTACAATATTTTTACGGATTTATCGAAGTGATTTTTTCAAGTTGAATTCGTTTTTAGGTCTAGTAACTTAATAAAGTCAAGAGCATTTACTTGTTTGATAAAATAAGGCAAAATATACCGCATTTTTAAAACAAAAACAAAAAAAATATGAATACCGAAAGTACGTTCTATTACTTGGTCTATGGCATAAAATAATAAGAGGGAATACATAAAATTATTATTAATAGAAATAAATATATAAGTTTATTTTTACTATAAGTGATAAAAAAATAGCATAAAACTGTAAAACTGTAGCTTTTTATTAATTTTAGTATATATTTATTATTAACAGTATTAAATCGTAGAATAATGTGCAAATATTCATAGGTTATCTCTAAACATTGACTTCTTAACTCTGAACTTTATTTTAAGAAATAGTCTATCTACAAATAGATAAGAAAACTTTATGCAAGTCTAAAAGTATGAAAACATATGAAAGCTAAATAGAAAAGAGTTTTAAATATATTTTTTATGGATACATCAAAAAGACTAATCATAAATTACACCTAAAGATATTTGTAGATTCTCAGTGACACATTTTATGTTGAATCCGTTGCACACATACGAGTACTCACCAACTGTGTACGGTTATATATCCAAGCTCGGAGAAAAAAGCCTCACTGCATTTACACGACCCATTTAAGTTACTATTTTCAACTCCGTAACAATTTTATATGCAACTCGGAGGTATTTTAAATTAAAAATCAAACTGATTTTTTTATTTTGTAATATTGTAATATCCGATAATGTTTGATGCACGATTAAAGAGGTTACTCGATAATAATTACTTTGTGAAATAAATATTTTATATAAATAAGTGTAATTTATTTTGTTTAGTTTTTGTTGCTTAATTCTTATATTGCTTTAATACTATTTCTTAAAACCATAGACAGACAAAGAAGCTCATTCGCTTTTTTTAAAAACAAAAGCCTATGTTCTTCATTTCAAATGAGATAGGATAAAACAATTTCAGTATAAAACATTAGGATCTGCAAGAAGATAAGCATCTTACGGTTATTAGGTTCATATGAGTGGAATAAGTGGTTTCTTAGATAGTAAAATCTTTATACGCCACTATGAATAAAAATTTGATTATAGCAAATACTGACTTATAATTTATTTTAATCCGGTACCGGTGAAAATAGAAATAAAAAAGTTTCTCTTTAGTAAATAAATTTTTATTAAAAATACTATTATGAAAGACAAATATAATGAAGTGCCATATAGCCGTATGTTAAAGAGGTAAAAACAAGCATATTGAGATCATTTCAGCCGAATCGTAATTGTAGTTTTTGAGATAATTGATAAAATGTGTCCCATATAGTTAACATATAGAACGTTTTATTTTCGCGCGCGCTGACTTATGCTTCTTTACGAAACTATCAATTAATCTATGCAATCATAATTTTTATTCATAAATAAATATCAATATTTAACTCTAGACATTAATTTGCTCGATTAACCTAACCCCGCTAACCCCACTAGCGTGGTCCTAGTATACTCTCTATCCCTCTATTTATAGATCATAAATCATAATCCAGGGAATTTAGCTCGGGGTTAGACTACGGCGAGTCTTCATTGCCTGATGAAGTCTAAAATATTCAATTCCAAAGATATTTAGCTTGATCGAACCAGCCTTGCTTATAGAACATGTTAAGAGGTTTAACAACCTTTTAATAATCATATTCTTGGAAAATAGATCAGACAGAACTTTTTAAAGATAATAAGGCACGGTTTAACAATTAATTTAATTTATTCGATACAAAGTCTAACAAATTGACACTTTGAATTATCGAACTCAAAACAATCACTTCTTATTTTAACCGGAAAACTAAATAAGATTCTAACGACAAGACAAACGAACCTACGGACGAAAGCGAAAGAAAAAGCCCTGACTGCCGTTGACTCTCGCTTATATAGCACTCTTCTCTCTCGACTACCCTCATATCTTCCTACAATATATATTTATATTAAATATACCATTTTCACAAAAAATATCGCTCATTCATCCCTTAATTTCCAACAGTCCACCAAGTAATCACTAGAATCTGATAATAACCACGTTGTACTTCTGAAATATTTAAAACCAATTATTGCGAAATCAATGTAACAATGGATATTCAATGTAAGAATGACAGGTTTCACATTAAAATTTTATGGTTTTCTTTATAATATATACCTTTTATACACCATCCATTTTACTGGGGTTCCATTAGTTTAAACCCCTCAAGTGGCTCTTCAGGAGACAATTGTCACAATGTATGCATGTGAAAGGGAGAATAATATATTTTCTTTTTATTACTACACTTGGGAATTTAACCCTACCTTGCGCTATTCACTAGTCTGTTTACCAATTCATTACGAAAAACATCTCGTTATGAATAAAATATTAATAAAAAGAATACTTTTTATATACATAAATTTTATGAGTAATTTTTTCAAAACGATCACCTTATGCCTTAATAGATGTCGTCGCAAGAACAAAAGTCAGTATAAGAAGTTGGAGATACGATTTCATCGTTGAGGAATGAGGAAGAGGAAGAGATGTAATGGAATAGTATGTATGGAAGTATGTAATGTATGGAAGTCGGGTCAGAGCAGTAGCGTTGCGAGTAAATGCCGAATAAGAAGTACACTGACTAACAAGCATCGGGAGACTAGTCGCGGAGGGTAGCGGGATCCGAGGCACGGTGCACCGCTGGCCGACCGCAGTCAGTACCCAATTGTGAGCTCGCCACTCACGAAAGCTGTCCCGCCAACTGTCGAAAAATCCCGGGAATGCGTCATCACGCCGGTTGGCTACCGGATGAGAGGGCGCGATGGACACTTTCAGGGGGGCTCGGGCGTCCCCGCAGTCTCCAGACTAGTCCCCCATCGGTGTGTGTGGTTATGATGTGCTTCACTGGCCTTGCGTCGTAAACGCCTCGCTCTACTGCTGACTTTTTTCCTATTTAAACTAAAAAATTATGAGAAACAAGAAGAAACGAAAAGAATATAAACAGCGGTTTCATACCCTCTCCCTAAAAGTGCACCTTAACAATATCAGAGGGATGCACTCCAATCTCAATTCTGTCCACCATCATCTCGAGACAGACAAACCGCATCTCCTGTTTCTCACGGAGACCCAAATACGATGTCCATCCGACGTGTCGTACTTATCCTACCCGGGGTATACCCTGGAGTACACACCACACTTTAGGCTACAGCTTATGCTTAACATCAGGCGGGCTGTAGTCAAACGCTTGCCTTTTGTGGTTTAAAAAAAAAAAAAAAAAAATTGTCCACATATAGAATAACTGAGGGAGAGGACAAGAAAAGAGATGACAGTTTTATAGAGAAGGTATGGGATTAGTTACCTACACAGACGGACGGTGGTTACAGAATATTAATAATATTATATTTAAATAGGTAAGGCTTTTGTAATTTACTAAAAAAAAAACGAAGATAAATCAAAAAAATACACTATTATCTAATTTTATTCAAATACTTTCATTTACACATAAAAATATATATAACAAACAGACTTTAATATTTTCGAGTTGAAATCTATAAATATTGCGAATTATATAATTATATAATTAAAATCAGTTTACAAAATATAATTTAACCTTTTATTTATAATCTATATAATTATTTTATAGCCTGATCATCCTTAACTTCCGATCTTGTCAGATATTCATCCAACCACTTTTCTATGACGGGTAGATTTTCTGCCGACCACTTGGCTTCTTCTCGAATGTTTCTCATTGATTTCTCGATAATATGTTCGGCTGAACCAAACTCTCCCTGACGAGCGACATACAAATTTGATACTAAGTCCAGTCCCGCTTGTGTTGTAAACTGGGAAGTAGCTGATGTTATCAGATTATCCCAAATATTAGTTTTGCTTGAGAATCTGTAATAGATTTATCAAACGTTTCAAAATAATTACCAAAGCTCTAAAATATTGACTATTACATGATAATTAAATAACTAGATGTGCACAGTGGTTGTACCCGCCTATAACTCTATTACTATTGCTTATAGTTTTCCCCATTATTATAATGACAAATAATTACAAAAAAAAATCTATAGTTTCCAAAATTAGCTTCTTTAATCAAAAAAACCTAATAATAGAAAATAATTAACGATCCTTTAATACCAAAAAATATTCAAACAACAATATTATGTGTTTTAATTGCTTACGTACCTATGTCATTATATAATATACTTACTTTTCTTTGAGCACGTCCCAATTATTATTGAGGAAATAGAAGAGAGTTGTATAGCCTTGAGAACTTCCTGTCAGCATACTAAATATTAGGAATAGGTCAGTTTCAGTAAAATTTCCATTTCCTTCCAAGACTGTTATATTTAATAATTTTTGTATTTTATTTTCATTCACGGGACAACCGGCAAGGGTTTTAAGAAGATATGTTCTTTCGCTTTGTTTTCTAGATGGAGGGAAATTAATAACTCTTTGTAATCCGAAATCCCACTCCTTTTGAGAACCCCATTTGAATACCGGACAGATGTACTGGTTGGATATGCTGTTAACAAAATCGTAATATTAACGTTATCAATTACAATATAAATTATTAATGTGTTTTGTGAACACAAAACATGTACATATATTAATAATGAGTAAATTTTTACAATATTTATACATTAATAATTATATTGTATATGTGTATTTACGTACTTCTTTATTATACTCGACGTAATATATGCAATATAAAAAATATCTATAAGTGACAACAATTCACATAAAAATAAACAAATTTCATATAACGAGAAATAAATAAATGTTCTTAATAAAGAAATGAAAATATTAATAAAAAACGAGAAGCCACAAGAAACCCTTTGTGATATTTAACGAAACATTATATTATTAATCGTCAAAGCCAACTAATTGCTTTGATAAAGAAACCAGAAAAAAACGTCACGTTCCAGTATCCTTTGAACTGATTAATTTATAAACAACTATTATATAAAATTAGAAGGAAAATGATAAATAGAAATACTATTATTATTATTTTTTCCTTTTAATTATTGTCTTAATAAAATGAATCCCATAATTACTTTCGCTCAAGTCATTACAACAACTTATTGCCCGCACAGAGTATGTCATTACAAAAAATTAATAATATATTTGATATTTATTTTCACATTTTCTTAAAAAACGAAATAACGAAAACAATATTTTTTACAATTTTGTTCACTCCTGCTGAAAATAACACGAATCGATTAGTAAAACAACTACCCCCCGCACGCTATACCATGCGTTTATATAATAATAAAATTATATAACACTTTTAAAACATTCGTTTCATATTTTGTGGATCCACAATCACTTTCCTGTATTGTTTATAATGTTCTATAGTCACAATCGTAGCCTTAGTCGCAATCTTCATCAAAGAAATAATTTCCAGAATCTTTCGTTCATTTCATTTCATCCCAACTTTATAATTAAACAAAAAAGGACTTTAGTTTAAGTCCAAATTTAGGAATTTATTTCGTCATTATATCTAGTATCATATCATGTATGCCGTTTTTCACATTCACAAGTTAAAAGAAAAATTATCAAATAATTTAACATACACCAAAAGTTGACTATTGTTAGCATACTGCAGTTGATATTATGGAGATTTTGAAAAACTTGAAACATCTCCATAATATCAACTGCATGGAAAAATAACTAAACCTCAAAGTAGATTATATGAAATTAGGTAAAAAAACTTTTATCTTAAAATCCAATGTAACTTGTTTTTTATACAATAATTTAAAAAAGAAAACTTATTTCAACTACCTTTTTTTCAGAGATTTTTAATAAGAATGTGTCTTAGTATAAGTCAGTTTCACATTATTAATTATATCTTTCATTATAATGACATTATTTGGAAATGTTTGCAATTTACTTACGGGTTTCCTTCATCGGGGTTTGGGGCTTGTAACCATTTGCTATACTGCTCTTGAGCCTCAAGAATGCATGGTTTAAAACCAGCTTGACATAGAAACGTCTTGGTTAAGGATCTAAGATTCTTCCGCCAGTTCTCTTCGTCTTCTTTAACATTTCTTGTCAATTCATTATACAGGGGGGTCAAGAGCGTGCGGACGTACGCCTATAGATAATAAAATATGAGAGGGTTTTTAAAACATTTGATAATTTGTCTCCTATTTGCATGAAGGAATTATTATAATAAATCTTCTTATATATTAGCACATTTGTTCCTCTCATTCAAAGTACAATAAATTAATAAAACAGCTGTAGTAAGCTACTTAAACGTTAGTTTTAACTTTTTTAATTACCGACAGTTCTATTCGCAACATATATCTAGAATATTATTTATTAGGTCATAAAGTAAACACCAGCGTTTGAATCGTACGTCAGTTTTCGTACATATGTTTGAATATGTGTCAGGTGACATTTAGCTATATATGTTTATCTTAACCAACTTTGAGAGTTGACAAACATTATGTGAACTATCCAAAACATAAATACATCATGGCTTTTGAAATATTTTGCTTTGTGGCCAAGGCTATTAGAAATGACAATTTACCCGAAATTTATCATGGATACAGGAACAGACATGACGTCCGATGTGATCGATCATAGTGAACACTGGATCCCACACCAAGTGATGACTTTCATTCTTCATGAACAATGTCATGTTTAAAGCAGTAGCAAAGGAAAGTTCTCCAGCATAGGCCAAGTTCCAGGCGTCGTGTAACAGCTTGGCTCGAGTCAGCTCCGGTATATTGACCCTATTCTCACTTTGAAGATATTCGGAAAGAAGATTCCAGTTATCCTGATCGTAATTGACGGGGTAAGGAGCTGTTGAAATTATATGCCCGGTATAACGACGACGGAATTCTTTAGGACACTTTCACAAAAAAGTGTCCTAAAGAACTCCACGTCATCGTCGTAGACTTATCTTAAGATGACAAAAATTCAAATGTAAAAAATTACAGACATATCATTGGATCATCTTATCAAATCTAAAAATCATAGACGTGAACGGCGATTTGGTGTACGCACCGATCTCCTCCGGGTTAACAATAATGAAGTGGTTGGTGTCCGGCATGTGTACCATGTTGAGGTCTCTGTGCCGCAGCCAGGCGGCCGGCGCGCTGTGACTGAAGTCCAGTCGGTCTGCTCGCGCCAGCACGAGCGGCACGCTCCACAGCAGACGCGCGGCCGACGGCACGTCGTGGGGACGCTCGCGGAGGTACACTTTCTGTACAATATTACTATATACATTATTTCTATTCAATAACGAGACATATTTTTTCTAATTTGCTTGACTCAGAAAACATTTTCGGCATCTAAACTCTAAATATCGTAACGTATCGCTATGTATCGTAAAGATATGAGAGACGATCTCACTTGAGTCACGAGGGCAGAATTTGTTTCGTAATTCCTGTTGACGGTGATGAGTGGAAGTCTGTCTTTCTCGATCCAGCCGGTAGCGACGGTTTTGATATCTAAATCTTTAGGAATCTTTCCATCCGACGACGCGGCCTCGTTCAGTGCACTCCAAATGTCATCTCCCGCGAACGTCTTAAACTTTCTATGTTAGGAAAAAACGATGAGATTGAAAGTACATATATTTCAAACCGAGTTAAAGAGAGGATTATTTCATACCTGGACTCGATGAATTTCCTCATTCCCTTTTTAAAAGTGTCTCCACCGATAGTGTAGTTGAACATGCGAAACAATAGCTCAATTTTGGTACAAGCGGTCTCTTGTTTCATGCCAGTGATGCGAGAATGTGGATAACGTTTACTAAACTCGTAGTACAAAGAGTATAGAACTGTCATTGGCCACTTGCCCTCCATTTCTGAACCATCGTTTATCTTAAAATTTTAAGATAAAATCAACTAAATCAAATTTGTAAATCTTATTAAATTTTAATGACTGGGTGGCAACAACTGTATGAATTTTATAAATCCATAAAAGAAACCTCGGTTTTCTAAAAATAATAACAGTTAACAAGTTTAAAGTAATATCCAATATTCAAATGGTACTCTTTACCCTGCTGAATATAAAATAAAAACCAATACTTTTTTTTTACTTCGTAATCTAGGCAGTACGGTGCCAGTCGTTGCATATGTAGATACGGTTTATTGTATTTTATTAAATTAGCCTAACGATCTGTATATATCAAACCTAACTTTAAAAGCAGTTTCCGCAGCGAGGTATCCCACGAGCGCCTTGTTGAGGTGCGCATCACTCCACCAGGCCGGGGTTACGAGTGCGCCCGCCCATTGGTACGACACCTCCTGGGCCAGTTGCAGGTAACCACGGGATGATAACTCGCTCTCTCTATGTACAATAAACGTAATGTATTGTAAAAAATATCGTATTCTTAGAAATTATGTAGAAATAATTTATCTGAATTTGAAAATAATATTAACTATTTCGTTTTGATAGTTTTAGTATATCTGATTATATCCAAGTCGGAATCTTCGCAGTTCGTTATCCGCCCCATTCTTTACCTAAAACTTTAGTATAACAAAGTATTTTATAGATAAATATATTATATAAATGTAATAAAATAATTTAATGACGAAACACGAAACAAATACTCACTTAAAAATAATTAAACCCCAATTATCAGCTGGTTTCACTCCTTGGTAGTTGGGTAAAGCCACTATGTCTAATCGCCGTAAGGGTAAAGGTACTTGCCAGAAGTTTGCCACTTCTGAAAATACTTGCTCTACTTTTTCATTTACACCTTCTAAAGCTTGAATAAATTCTGGTCGACCCCAAACACGTATTTCTAAAGAACAGTACATTCTACAATAAAATCCATATTAGCAATCCTTATTACTTATTTAATATATTACAATATTGAACAATTTTTTAACACAGATCAATAATAAATTAATAAGAAAATGATAATTCCTACCAATATTATTTCCATTTTCATCTTTATATTGAATAGAGTTTCCAACTTGCTTGAGATTAGCGATAACAAGACCAAGTGTGAATGTTGACATAGGAGGAGTCCTCTCAAAGTGATCCCATACCGCATTTGGTTCACCATTACTAATGATTAAGAATACACAATTGTTATAGGGAGAATATATAAATGTAAACAACACTTAAAGGGAACCTCTTTCATTTTAGATAACTACCAATTTTTTATATTTTACTTAAACATATAATAGTGTAATAACATTCTCACATATCTTCAGTCCAAGCTACGGGAACGTTGCTAAGAGCTATCATGTCCCGCGGCCTCACAATGCTTAGCTCAAAGGGCGTCTTGAAGCCAGGCTCATCGAAACATGGAAACATACGCCTTGCATTGTTCGGTCGAAACTGGGTTGCTGCTACCATTCTATGTCAACACATTATTTCAAGAACCATATTATATTAATTAAAAGTTAAATCAAGTGTATTGCTATAAGTAATTTTAATTACCGTACAACCTCCTGTTCTGTCGTGTATGTCGTTGTAAAGAATCCCTCGCTAACTGTCGTCTGCATATTTCCTTGAAAACTAAAATTAATGAAACCTACTGAGGATTTAGGTACTAACTTTTCAAGCCGTATAGTGGCTATTGGTTTTTTTGGGTCCATGTTCATTCTCTTTATAGGAATCTTATGTAGTTCTTTTCTGTAAAATAACAAATTGTTCAAAAGATTTTATCTTACATAATATCACGATTACTAAAGCTAAAAGCGTTCAGCATTTTACAGAAATATCTTCTGAATTAGGAAATGAAACTGGGTCAGAATAGCATATTTAATATTTAGTATATTCTAAAAGCCTTTCTATAAAATGTGCTGCAAACCCACATGCAAATCTATTTTTTACTTTTAATTAAGGCAGTATCAGTTTAACGATTTACGTACACCCACATGAATTCGTTCGAATTTTTAGAGTTGAAATTGCATGTTCTTAAATACGTTTTGAAATCATATATTATAAATAGAATATTTCTAGTATATGATTTTAATTTGCTAACATAAACAGAACTCACGAATCATTCGGCAGATAAACCTTGACTTCCGACTCGGTAATTTTAATATCGTGGGCACAATGGACGCTTATTGTGTTCGTGTCTTCCAGCCATGTCACATTTATGCTAACGTGTCCTTTAAAAAGAGCGTCTTCCAAATAAGGTTCTAATTCCAAGCGGTAGCCAGTCGGTTCAACAAATTTTTCTAATCTACTTTCCATTGCAAGTCCATGCGCGTTATTTAAATCGATACTCCGGGTTTTAATTATGTGAAAAGCACGTATCTGTTAAACAGTTGTTATGCGTTAAAAATAATACAACAATAAGGGAAACCCCGAAGTACTTATTACTTTCTTTCAAATTTAAAACAATTCGATCCAGTAGTTACATTGTGTAGAACGAACCACATGCCATAGCATAAATGTTATATTAATAGGCTATCATCGATAAGTCAAAAACCTTTTATAAAGGCACGTTTCCACTAATGGTCTATACACATATTTTAAACAAATAACACAAATTAATTGGCTTATTAAAAGAAGATCACGTGTTTAGGCCCTTAGGTTCTTCTGGTCTTTAAAAAAATCAGATTCTATTTTCATGACGATTTTTATTGATAACCTGCTTAGCCTGCGACTCCGTACGCGCCACATTTGTCCGTACAGAATTATTTAAAAAAAAATTGAATAATAAAGATATTTTCAAAATAACACAAATATAATGAAAAGAAGGTGACCAAGATAATAAATGTTACATTTGGATCTATCCATTCAATAATCATATAAATCTGATAGTGTGGATCATATGAGAATTGCTGGAGGTTTACTGCTCTTCTGGATAAAAAATACTAATTGTATCTTGATAAAATTTATTATTGAGGTAGCCTGAAATCTAGAATAATATATAAGCTATTGTTTAGTTCATATAAACACGAGTGAAAACGAGGCAGGAAATAAGCAAAACAGCAGTAAAGCAGCAATTTAAAAAAAACAATTTTAGAAACAAAACCATTTTATAAACCTTATTTATCTAATAAAATTCCGAAATATCTGCAATAATGAGGTATTTAATTAAGCTTTGGCTATGTTGTAAATGTATATATAGATGATTATCGAAATATCGCAAATATGTTGTTAGGTATTTATCCAATGACATTTCTCACATATTCAACCATAAGCCAGATATTCAAAAATAAAAATTAGAAACCGTAATCTAAATATATAATAAACTGTAAATATATAATAAATAAGTAAACCTACCTTGATTAACTCCATCTAGTGACAAAGTGCTGAACTAAGGTTTAACAAAAAAAAATCCGAAAATTACCGATATAATTTTGGTGTATGTTATAATACCGTATTCTAAATATAATCTCACTTTATTAACCCCGTTTACTAGCGAATAATCAAATCAAGACTTTATATGATGCTCGCAGCAAAATCTAGTTCTCTTATTATTATAAAAATTATATGTTCATTAAGTTGTGCAGTGTACTTGTCTTTACTAATATAAAATAATCAATTTTTTTCGTGACAAAATTTTTGCTCTGTAGTTCATCATCGCGGCGGGCATTTTGTTTACCCGTGCGATACTGTCAATACGACTCTGATATGAATACGCGCTAGCACTGACTCTGATATGAGTTTAGATGAATAAGATGTATCTTTTCTTAGCAATCTTTTAAGAATTAATACCCTACATATGTTCTGTCGTTTCATTAATATAATTATGAAAGCCTTAATATAGTAAATTGAACTATTTACGTACAATATATATGTTTTGTTATAAAAAACATTGACTATATATTATAGCAATACATCCCATCACTGTCTAGGGCGTTATTATATACGCATAACACTAATAAATTTTTCTTTCTATTAGATTCTATTTGTTGAAAAGAACATTCTGATTGGGCTTCATTTAATTTACTACAGTTATTATATATATTACGAATTTGGTATAACTAATACTAAAATATAATTTGTAAATCGCGGCAACTGTCAAGAGAGAAACGAAACATTACTGACCGGTCACCCACACCATGCTCCAGCGCACAAGGTATACTGCTAATTGTATTGATTTATTTATATTATTATTTATTAGGTCATATAATTTCTATATACTAAAAATGACGGCCAAATTGAAAATTTTAAAATTTCATAACATGCACAAAATTTAATGATGAGTGAGTAATTTCGTTACAAGTGAAGTGAACAGTTATACCAACAAATATTTAACGAAGTGATCTTGTTTCAGTGTGATCTACAACCTCCAGCATGTTTGTTTGTCCCGAAATTCGAAGTTTTTCTTAATAAAATCTTATTGTATTACTTATTTATTAATAACTTGTTATACTATTATCTATATATCCCGCTGCACTCGTTGAATTTATTATCATGCTGCGAGCTCATGAATGAGGAAAACGGACTTGTTTGAAACTTGTCGAGAAAATTCCGATATATTTAACGTAAATACAGTATATAGCTATAGATAACAATAATAATGGATCATGAAAATCTTAATATTAAAATAGCTTTTTTTTTTATTTGATACTCTTTCGTTCTGAATATTTTTTTATAAAATATAGGTTGTTGTAACATTAAAGTTTCAAGTATGCTATACAAATAGAGATTTTTCTAATATATATGTATATAAGTTTATGTCCATTCAAAATTTATATAATATCTGCAATCTTTTTTTAATTTTCGCATTGATATCCCCATTATATATTCTTTGCCATCGCTCTTTATATAATTAATATTATTTACAAGTTAACTGCCGACACTTTTCAAATAAGTATTTATTTTCAACAAACTTCAAAAGCTTTTTTACTAATCAATATTATTAAATCAAAATTATTATAGAAACTCTTGATATTTATTATTAAAGAACATTTTAAAATATTACACGAAGGTCGTTATTAAATTATTTGAAACCAATCTCGAAGCTATTAAATCTATTAATAATATTCATATTTTAACTTTATAACGAAGCTTTTGAACCTGTTAGAGCAGTTATTTAGTTACTCGTAACACAATTACTAGTAGACGTGATAGATATAAGCCTCCCGAGCGCCTCTAAATAGGTGTTTTAATATCATAAAGCTAACAAGGTAGGCACTGTAACTCACCTTATCCGGTGGAAGGGAGCTGGCACATGCAAAGAGACCCACTAACACACATAATTGAATTACGATCATCCTGGATTTGTACCTATAGACAAATTGAAATTTGTTAAAGATATTTAACAATAATAAACCTTATGAAAAGTACGGAGAAAAATATTTCATTGTACACAGATTGGTGTTTTATTTTACTATTATAACCAATTCAGATTATTTTTTTTCTCAATATCTTAATGACGTACTCATATATTCAGGTATTTCTAATAATACTCCTTTATCTTCTTGTACTTTTGACTTACTATTAATTTTTAATTATAGATCTGACGTGAATCTCATACAAATACAAAATGATGTCTATTTATAGTGTTTATGAGATTTTAATTTTGTTGATATTATTCAGGTACTATAAGATATACTTAACATAAAAAATAGTGTTTGTTTGTGTCCAAAGCTATTAAAATTTTCTGTTTAGATAATTTATTGCAATTATTTAGTGGCTTATATTATAATGACGTATTCATTATAAAAAAGTAAAATGTTTCTTATGTGAATCGCATAAGGGAATTAATTATCTCTAAAAATTTTGTTCGGTTTAAAAGTTTTAAAATGAAAGAATTATTTAAAAAAACATATCAACCGTTATTCAGTTAGCAGTATCTAAGCTTGATATTGAAAAATTAATAAAAAGTTTGATAACATGTCACACTTTTTATTTTTTTAGAGAAAAAGAAGAAAACTTAATATCATAGCATTTTCTTAGATTTTCACTTGAACACATTTGAAATAAAACTATTTTTTACTGTCTGTCTGTCGTCTGACTACCCGTCAACACGGTTGCTGCAAAGCATTCGAAACGTCGGGTTAAAATTAAAATGTAACCAAGTTATAAGCAAGTTGGATCCGTAAAAAATAATTTTACTTAAAAATATATATCGTTCTTAATATTGAATCGTTATATGAGTAGTAATTAATAAATACCCTTTAGGAGATATTTTCGTTATATATATTTCGTTTCGTTCGTATATATACATATATATATAATACACTTGAATTTTTGCTTTAAAAAAAATATGCTGTTTGATATTACAATGGTTTTCTGCAGCGAGGTCTAAAAAAACGAAAATTTTGTTATGTTTTTGGACGGTTGGTTTTTGAATAGATTAGTTTAAAAGAAACGACAGAAAACTTTCGTCACTCGCGATAATATTCATAAATTATTAATATTTAGATTTCTATACTTTGTTTGGTACTTACCGTCAGGTCTAGGTGGCGGGTGGCGACCGTATGAACTCCGATCCACTCAATCCTTCTCAATTGCGTCCAGGATATGGTCCATTTGCGTTGACGACACTGATTGTCACCTGTTTATATGGTCAAGTGTTGATAATATTGTTAAAATGTATTATACAGATTTACAATAGGACCTTTATTGATGTGATTCATGGGGTAATTGCTTTTGACACATTTTAAATGTGCAGTAGACACTTTTGCTGACATAGGACTACGTTATTTTCCATCACAAAAATTACTTAAATAATTATTGATATATTTTTATTTAATAATGTACATAAATATTATTTGTCTTTATACTTTTCTGATCTATGATTAATATTATATATAATGTTCCAGGTGAATTCACTTTTTTGTCCGACTAGTTTCATTCACGAATTTGTCCGACTAGTTTCGAAGACATTATGGGCGTGAACGTTTACGTGGCAACTTCGCCATTTGGATCATAATTCCTATATAATTACCGTAAACACGGCAGGATCACTTCATATAAATTTTGTTCATTTATTATTAGGGGGTAATGTTCGATAATACTGATTATATCATGAAAATTCTTTCTTTTACAGAAAACTACACTATTTAGGACTGATAAAGGTTATATTTTATTATAATTGAACGCAAAATTGTGTGAAAAATTATAATAAACGTAAATCAAGTCGAGGAAAAACGGGCGAAATGTGACTAAACCTGATTAATCATAAACCAAACATAATTTTCAAAATCAAAATAAATGACTTTCTCGTCAAGATAATTTTATGAAATTAAAATTTTTCCTTTCAAGTATGCTATGTGGTTGTATAATTTAGGAAATAAATTAAAATAATAAATAAGCGAAATTGTTACTATTTTTTTAACGATCATGCAACGTGCTTCGCATGACCGTTTCATTTCTTCGTCCTTACGATAATTAGCTGTGCGGTCTCGTTAAAAGTCCATAGGAAACTACTTGCTCGCGGCTCACTCATGTAGTTAGCTTCTTATGTAGCAAACGTCGTCGAAATTAAAAATTTTAAAGCAAAGTTAATTCTAAAATCACACTCCGAAAGCATATGAGGTCAGAAGTTATTTTAAGAAATTTTTCATAACGTCTAAAGACAACACGACCGCTTCTCCATTGTTCTCGATGTCCTCACCTAAAATATGTGTAGCATACCCCCAGTCAACTGAACCCAACCTGTCGGTTACTGAAAAGATCGTTAAAAACTAGTTATTCAGAAAGGCGCTAGCTCATTACACGCTCGATAATCTTAAAAAGTGTGGAGGTAATTTAAATTGGTCTGTAATCGGTAGGATCGGTGCCTTTTTTTGGCACAGATTACACGTTAGCAAGCTTACAGAATTTCGGACCTTTTATAGTTTTAATAGAGATTCTATACAGACGGATCAGTATAAGATACAACTCGGCTGCGCAGTCGTTTAGCTCAACCGCTGTTATACCATTAAGTCCACTGGCTTTATTCACATTTAGACGACATAACACTCTCCACTCTCACTTTCACTCTCTTTGTTATTACAATTCAAAAATAAACTAATAGAACTAAACGACAAAAGTTGAAAGTATTTCGGTTTGCCTTTTCCTATTAGATCACATGACAATTTAACAGATCCAATACTGATAAAACGTTCAAGCGACATAACTGAGTTTGAGTCTGAACAATGAAAATTTACCTAAATTAGTCACACATCAAAGAACCGTTTATGATGAAATCATAAAAAGTGTAATTAATTTAAAACAAAGATTAAATATTTATTTTTAGATGTATCAAGAGGAACTATGAAATCAATCCTTGCAAATTTTAGATTGGCAAAAGTAAGACAATCTGGAAAAATTACACTAGACCATTGCATTTTCCGGGATTGCTGCAAATCTGTTAAATGACGGTAAAACTGCACCCTCAACGTACCAAAAATAAATCCTTTAGAGCATCAGTCTGTATGTTCTAAACGTAAAAATTTACTGCGTAGCAAACATTTATAAGATTTGTCGTTAATTATATGGGTGAAATATATTCTGTCATACAGCTCTTATCGATGCAGTTACTCCAACATTTCAATCAAAAACTACATGACGTAATTGTATCACAGAAATAATTAACGTCCAATGTAAAAACGTATTGACGAACATTCACAAATTTTTAATAGATCAGGGAGATAAAATCAAGTTATTCGCTGGGAAAATTAAAGTGTTTATTAATAAATAATTTCTAAGATTTTTATAGGAAGACTTTTTTATATTTAATATTCATTATTTCTTAATTTTTTATATTCCAGTTGTTATCTTTAGGCATAGAAATAATGTTTGTATTTATATATTTATTATTGTTTATTGTTTTCTTAGTTAAATTATTTCATTGTTGTATTTATTGTGGTTGGGATTATTTAATAATTAATGCATTTTCATTTTATAACGATGGTTCAAATGACTGACTTTATAAGATATAAAACGGGCTAGTCTTTGCTAGCAGCTAAGCCCTCCCTTTATAAACCAGTCGCTAAAGCACGAAAGCCTAAAGTAGCGAAAGATTGTCAAGTCTGAATGAGACTGCAAAAATTGGGTCAAACACAAAAGGAGTAATAAATCGTAGTTCAAAACCTAATTGCAAGAACTGTATAATTAAATGAGTCTATCTAAAATTTGCACATTTGTACATAAGCATGCATTTTGTGACCTTTCACCTCATAAATTCCACCCATAGCCAGCTGTGTCAAACTGTGTCAAACGACCGGACATAAGCTATTTTTCAGGAATGAGAGGTAGGTATCTCCCTTCCCAAGCGTAACAAACTCACGGTCACATTTTCATTTAGAGCTACGAGATATATTTAGGAATATATCGATTTTACTTATCCAGGTGAGAAATTGAATACTGAGGCAAATCGAAAATAAGGCAAAGCCTATATTTTGGGGTGTTATCTGCTATTTGTGAGTATCAAGTTCTTCGTTTGATTTTCTAAGAACATAAATTTTACTAATTAATTCAATGGCAAGTTAAGTGCGACCTTAATAATACCATTAAAATAGCTACTAAGTATTTTAGCTTGCACATTTTTATCTCTTGAAAAATAAAATGGATATTAAAAATAGGTCGAGAAACTAAAACGGCCATAGTTTGCAACAAAAGAGAATATATTTTTTATTTGTATTGTCTTAGTATTACATTTTGTATGTTTTAATTTCTTTGGGACAGAAGGAAGCCGTCTTTGTAATCTAGATTCTAGAACAACTCCATATGCTTTTTCAAATACTTCGTAAAAACCGAATAGTGACTTTGAGATTATACAAATTGACGAGTTATTTAGACCTTAATCGTTTTTAAAATTTTATGAAACAAATAACTTTATGCACCTTTTTTGCTTATAATTTTTTTTATCCATGATTACATATAATTATCCAGCTATACCCACGTAAATACTGTCGGCACTTGCCCGCCTACATATTTACATGCACCCTGAGCATGTCAAAATCGCGGCGATATAAACAACTTTAACATGAAAAAGGGATTTATTTACAATTTCGGTAAATAATTTTGGATATTACATTTTTCAATGTTATACTTTTAATACAGTAACGTTAGAAATGAAACCCAAGAACAATGACAGGATAGCTCAGTTATTAGAATGACGAGGAAGGACTTTCAAAGCTTGCAGGTTCAAGTATTCTTCATATAAATGAATATAGCATTTCTCATGAACCTAACCTATCATCAACTTTCCAAATCTTGTAATTTTGAAGATTATTCGTTCAAACAAACAAACTTTTAAGCTTCAGAATTAGCATAGATCAGAGATGGCGAACCAATGGCACGAGTGCCACAACTGACAAGTTTGAAATTTTGATGGCACGCACAAAAATAAAATAATTGTAAAACATTGATTGATTAAGTTATACAGCACAAGGCTCAATTATCGGTCCTACTGAGTACCTGTTATATGTAAATGACATGGTTAATATCATGAATAAGGACTTTGTATACAAGTTCGCGGATGACACATGCTTAGTAGTAGCTCAAAAAAAGTCAAACATCCCAGGACATGTTGCAATACAATTTTAATCAACTATGTAAATGGGCTCACGAAGTGGGTCTCATAATTAATGAATGAAAGACGAAGTTCATGTGCATTCACTCGTAGAACAGCAAGACGGTTATCCAACCTACTATCGTGTCTCAAAGCCACTCTTGTTTGCACTGCCCATGTAGTCTAAAAATGTTCGTGTGAGGAAATTGAACAAGTAAAAGTACATGTATATAGGCTAATCACAATCCAGGACGGATTCATCTGGGGTCTACATGCATCACATGGTTGTTCAAAATTAAGATCAATATTAAGCAAATTAAGTATATTGAAAGCCAAACTACCCTACGATATATTACGACTTATGTACTTGGCCTTGGCTGACTCTGTCATCGGTATCGGTATCGATATTAGTGTATTATGACTGTATACAATAAAATAATTTTTTGATACTTACTGAAATTAACAATTTCAATCTGTTACATGAGAAATGTAGACCTACAAACTTGCGACAAGGGGATACTAAGCCTGAATACAACTTACCTAAAACTAATAATTTATATGGAATGAGAGCTGATGACTACTTAATACCTGTTTATATTAATGAACTGCCTAAGGAACTGCAAGATATACATAAAAGTAACACGAAAACCAAATCACGACTCAAAAAATACTATATATATATATTATGTATTGTCTATGAATTAGAAAATAAAAGAAAAAAAAAACTTACGTATAATTTGACCACGCTAACATTTCCAATGAAATTTTATTGTGGCACGTTATATATTAAAAAAAAAAAAATTTTGACTTTGTAGCACAGACATCAAAAAAGATTCGCCATCTCTGGTATAGATGTATCTATTATAACAGTTACTCTATTAAATAATAGATGTAATTAGCGGTTGTTTTAATAATGTTTCATACAGATTACCTCTAATTTAACCTCATTAGTATCGAATTATGTTTGGAAGGTTCCTATTCATTGTATAGGTAACACAGTGTGACTATAAATATTGATTTTTAACGACGCAAACAATTTTCATGTACTTTTCTTTGTGCATAATTTCTTTTTTGTTACGAAAATGTATTTAAAAGTTACATATAACACAAAGTTACATATAATACAATATTACAACTGAGTTAATTATCTAATAAGGAAAATTTGTTTGAAATTATACGAAAACATTAATTATGTTAGCATAGATTTAGAATCTATATTTATTTTTAAAGATATTATATTACTTTGTTATAAGTCCGAATTGTAAGGGCTGTTATATATCAGGAATAGTTCTAAAGAAATTTTTATAATATTGTTTTTTTACGAAATGATCATATAAAGTTAGTACGTAAATAAAGTGAGAATATTGTTACTTACTTTGTGTTTTACCATTAAAGATAATTACTTGATAGATTTGTTTCTACCTTACTAAATAACATCTTAACAAACTTCAATAAAAGGAGGAGATCCTCAATTCGACTGTATTTTTTTACGTTTATCTTTCTTTCCTCAGAACTCTTCAAAAAAATACAGCAGATGTCTCAATTTTGTAGCTATCGCTTTGTATGCATTTTTTCAGGTCTACATAATGGAAGAAGAAGAAATTTTTACGAAAAAGGCTTCAAAAATAATAAAATAAGTGGATGAGAGAAACTGAAGTCGATGTCGGTTTATTTAATTGATCTATACTAAAGCCAACATCTTACTAGGGTTTAACATAAAATTTGTCTTCTCCATATTTATTATATATACACTACTGAGGGCGTTTTATATATCTATATTAAAATATACTGCTACAAATATATATATTACCTAAGTATCTGTTCACCTCAATTTTTACTTAAATGTGTTTTAATTAATATCTTTCTACTTTAAAAAAGGGTCACGTAGTTACTGCAACTAAATTGCAGATTCCTAACTTGTATAAAATTCCTTTTCTTCTTATATGTCCTCATTTTGCACGGTTGTACAATAATATATCAACGTTACTAAAGAGACAACTAGCCATCTGTGACTAAGACCTAATCAAACAATTCTACCGTTATTTATTAGTAAATGAAATATAAACCTCTTCAAGTATTTTTACAATTGAGATAACAAACCCACCGAACTATTAACAATATTACATATTATAGTAGTCCTAATGAACTACATCCCTTCTTACATTGTATTGAGGAAGGACATATTAGACTTATGACTTAGCAAGGACGAGAGACGATCTTCTAGAATTCTTTTCAGGACGACTTAAAATACCTTGTTATTTTTCAGTTTACGCGTCAATGTTTTTTCTACATAATAAATAACTTTAAAATCATCTTTAAATAAAACAATGAGAATAGTGACGCATTATTGATTTATTGCGCAGGTGGCGCACGCGCCGAATAAAAAATATTAAGTGCAGGTTGTCGTTAAACCATAACCAGACGTTAGACGCAAGGCCGAGTACACTTTATTACAATAGTATTACAGCCAGCGATCATGAGCTCCTGATGATTTTTCCACCACTTATTAAGTATAAGACTTGGAACGAGTGTTACACGTGTGCGGGGGGTCATCATAAAATGGCCAATAAGCAAGTAAAACGCCCATCAAGTGAATATGTACATCGCGCTAGATCGGTATTGTGCGCGCACCACTTGACACATTTGTTTGTCTTCCGCTTGATAAATGAATTTATATTAAAAGTGACCTGTGCTGTTAATACGGTGATCGATTTCAAATATAACGTTATTGGATTTTGAACATTGGATGCAAATGCACGGTATATATTTTGTTATATTTTACTATTATTTTTTTAATATTTTAAAAAATTATAACATTCAATGCTATTTACGTTTGAAATCTAAAAAGAAAATCAATTGCAAGTTAAAATACTCAATAAGTATTATAATAATCCATAAATTATTTATAATAGTTTCTCCATAGCCCGACTGTTTCAAACTTGAGGTGCTCGATAAGTGTGGTAATTATTGTAATTTAACACCCTCTAATCATGTTAATCAAACACCTGTTCATATAAAATACAAACAGGTAGTCATCTATTATTACTTACCTCATGAGGTAATGCGTGTAATGCGGGTGAAGTCATGGCCAAAGCTAGTTAACATACGTGATATATTGGTTATTAAGAGCTCTTTCACATACCTATGATACATGAAAAATTATGACGTTAAAATGACTTTATTATTTACCTCAAATGTAAAATGTTGCCATTGTTTCCTTATTATTAAACATGTCAGATTATAAGACAGTTCTGACATTAAGCCTATTTCTTTAATGTAAAAAAATATCTTTCATTTATTTATTTGTACATTCACCCCTTTTTATATTCGTTAAGACACAACTTACTTACTTAACTGTTGAGTTAGTATTAAATTAAGTTAAGATGTATATATCTAAATCTTAACTTTAAACGGCGGACTTTTTCCTTGTTTGTCTATATCAGTTGCAACTGAAAGTCTTAGTATCATTGTTGTATTTTCTGACTTCTCAATATACCTACTACTTGACTTGTACAATCCGTTAGAGGTACTTCATTCGATATAAATATCTAATCTATATAAAAACGGAAAAACCACACAGATAACAAGAAAAGGAAAACTATTTTAAAGTAATTCCGTAGCAAGTTTTTAATTAACAGTATTCTATATCGTATACAAATAAAATATATATTTTCAAAACCACAAGACTCTTTAATTATTTTTTAATTACATTATAAATATAACATTTAGAGATCCATAAAATGTCATTTTTAATTTTTTTGACTTTGTTGTCAAAAAAAACTTATTAAATAGGTAACGTGTCACAATCAAACTTCATTCTACGCGTAAGTATAATTTAATAAACAAATAAAAACAATTCTTCTTAAAACATTTTTTTATTAATCAATGATTTACAAAAAGCTAAAAATAATTTAGTTTTTGTGCGTGCCATTAAAACTTTCAAACGTGCCAGTTGTGGTGCGCGCGTTCGCCATCCCTGATTTAGCATGTAGGCTAGATATAGAGAATGTTGTCTGAAAAATGTATGGGGAACCCATTTGATTTGGGTTTTCTGATACAGTAAATCATTAAGATTGAGAAGTTAATTTATTTCCCTGGAGACAATCAAGTACTGTTCCAAGGTGAAACTGTCAGATCCACAACCAATTAAAAAATTGATGTTTATTCAAATATCCTTGTATACAAGGTAATACTGTGTAGCTATTAAATATAAATACATGACAACCATTTTTATATAGTAAATATCCTGCTTAAAATAGTAATTATTCTTATCAATAGTGAGTCATTTAATGTTTTCAACAACAGTTCCAACTACAATTAGTTTTCTAATTGGTTCACAATATACCTATAGTTTTTTGTTTAATACAAGCTGTTAAACTCGGTTCCACCCGCGGACAAACGATTTTATTTACTATTAAGATTAATAAAGAGTAGTAGGGTAATTTTAGATAGCTTATCCATAGCCTGTATATCATAATCAGAATGAATTTTTAGCGTTTAAACAAACTAACTTCTCTAATGTAATAGATAGTGGGTAATTGATGCTGCCATTTATATTCAAATTATTCTCGAAACTATTGTTTTTATTATCTTTATGTATTTTTAATCTAAAATACTTAAATAAATACCATAGTTAAGATAAAAAATTAATAATATATCCTTACATACATCCTTACGTGCATTTAAAAATTACTATTTAATAATATTATACGTAATTATCACTCAACCAAATACTATCGGACTTTGCCCGATTAATTTCGAACAAATTGGGAGCCCTTATTCAAAATCTGAGAGCATGGCAGAATCGAAGCCTGAACGAATAACATTTTAAAAAATAACAATAAAATATTAGTTCTAATTTTTAATTAACATTAATTTGTATCTATTGTTTATAATTAATTTTACATTTTAATTCCTGGTTGGATGTCGATATAATCATAACCTCGAACATCGTTTAAAATACATTAAAATACAAATACCGAAGAGTTTAAAACATCCAAAATAAATCAGTTAACAGAAGATAATTTAGCATGACGTATTGAGCGTAAATTTGTTAGTCACATAACCAAATTGTCACTAACCAAGATTTTGGTACGTGTGATATATACAGTAAGATTTAAATTTTATATAGTTATAGTATTTGGGAAATAGAAAAATTCTATCTTCAAAAAAACAAAAATTTTTCTTAGACGTTTTGTGTGAAAAACCATAATATAGAATATAATACTATGATAAGAATAAGTTTAAAAAAATATTAGCCAAAATTGTTTAAATATCTTGATAATGTACGGTAATAGAAAATGGATGATTTATCACTTGTCACTTTTATTCCTTGTTAATTTGTCTATTAATTGTTATTTAAATTAATTGTTATATATCGAAAACATGATTTTTTAGTTAGGATATTTTTTTCTTAAATAGAACTGTTGTCCCGCTAAGGTCCCTTAGAACTATCACAGCGTAAAAAGGTTTTTAATTCAATATTATTAATATTATTTGAATAAATTTACTTTGTGAAATCTTTGAAATTACCTAGTAACACCTCCCAAAAGAAAGTGAATCGTAGAAATCTGATTAAAATAGTTTTATATATATTTTTGTATTTTATATATATTTTGGCAAGAAAATGAAAATTAAGCATGTTTTATTATTACTTTAAGGGATGGTGATCAGGTCCCTGCACAGAAATTAAAATATAAATCAATGGTAAACTAGGAAAGATAGAAGAGTTTGCATTAAAAAACTTATTGTTATGAATTGTGCAATTACCTTGTTTTTTCGAGATAAAAGTAGCCTCTATACTTTAAAAATTAACATTTCACTTACATCCATTCAGTACTTGAGGGATAAACACACAAATTGACACATTAATAATTCTACTAATATAATAAATGTGAAAGTTTGTAAGGATATATGTATGATTGTGACTTTTTCACGCAAAAACTATTGCACGGATTTTGATTAGAATTAACAGATACGTAGCTTATAAGTCATAATAACACCTAGCGACTTGTAAACAAAACTCCGCGACTAAATATAGCGAAGCCAGAAAGCAATCTCGTCGTTACCTAAAAATATACAACTTCTCACCAAAGCATAAAAACTATACATTTTGAAATATTAACAAAAAAAATCAACAGAGTATCTAAGCGAAATAATTACGTAGATACAGGATGATTCCATGCAGTATTTTTATGTGATTCGAATAACGTATATATCTCATATTTGCATTTTTAAGTTATGACAAGGATTGTTTTCTAGCGTCAATATATTGATATGGAAGTTATTACAGTCAGTCATTAAAGCGAGTTAATCCTTTTTGAAATCATATTTATTAAATTCTTGAGAAAATAAATAAACTTATCATTTTTAGTACTGAGAGTAGATTTACTTATTCGTTTACACTGAGTATTTTGAGAAATAATTTCAGAGTTATAATAATTAGATTGACCAAATGGAGCACTAATAAGTGCATATTATAAGTCGGCGCGGCGTAAAGCGAAGGTGAATAGGTATTTTTCATCAACACACCACAGAAGTTAGAATTAAAATAATAATTTTAGAACTAATTACTTTTTTTTTTCATAAGTTACCTATATAAATATATTAATAAACGTTCTCTAGTTTCGTTGATATTAAACACAAGGAATATAAGAAAAAATATTTATACGCAAATATTCAAGTAACAAAATTTGATATCAATTTCTCTGTAAAGTTACGGTCATGTTATCGATAAATCGCCTCAAGTAATTCGTCACACGTCAGGTGTTCGATATTAGACAAGGCTACGGTTTATTCAATCATAAATGTGTTTACAAATATTTTTCTATTTTCATTATAACTGACGTAAACACCGGTGGGAGTTTTATAGGATCTGATCTCTCACTTGTTTATCTTAGCGATGGCACTGTGGAAGCAATGCAGCTCTACTATAGTTATAAAAATAAAAGTTATTTTTGTTCAACACATTTTTAAAGAAAACTATTACTTTTTATATTTATAATATTATTTATAATTTAAAATCCACATAAAACTACGAGTATCACTAACAATTGTAAAAGATTTAAAAAAATTGAAATGTTTATAAATTAGTATGAAAGTTTTGTTTAATGTACTTCAGTCACTACGTAAGATGTCAAACATATTCAAGGAAGACTAAATTATATACCTACTATTCAAAATTAATTTAATATAAGCATCTTCGTTAGTCATTTGAATATTATGCTTTGTTAGTTGTGACTAACAATTGTGTGCAATTTAATAAAATAATTTAATATAAGAAATTAATTAAGGACATGAATATGTACGTAATTATGACGTCTTTGTACCTCAACGTACGTGATATCATGACAAATGATTTAGAATAAGGATTCCATTAGTCAATGAAATCCTCTAATTAGTGAATAATATTTTTATATAAGTCTCTATCCAAAAAGAAAAATATTTCAAAATGGCTAAAAACCATTATATAAATTTAGGCAAATTCTTATTACATATAACTGTGGCAATAAGTGTCATTTTTTGTTTCAGAATGATTTGCAATCATCATGCCTTTATCAACTAGCAGACAACAGTTTCTAGCCTATGAGTCACAAGGCGATCAAAATATACACTATAAGAGAAAAGGCGGCGTATTTATATCTACCTGCATTTGCGTTACGTTCATTATTTTTGCTGTTCTTATTGCTATTCTCGTTGGGATAATTGTTTACTATATAACATATTTTAAGGTAAGTCAATTGAGTCACATAAATATATTTAGAAAAAACTTAAATGAAAAGTATAACTTTTGTTTTCTCGTAATCCTAAATTTTCACTTTATTGATATTAATTCTAGTTTGAAATACATAAGAAAGGACCCATGATTTAAGTTTGAAACTTTTACACCGAAATGGTAACTCTTACATGTTTGGATCACGGTCCCAAAGAGGATATTACAAATTTGAATAACGGATATAGTTAAAGTGTTTTTAACAACTGTTTGTGAAATTTAGTTGTCTTTTTTTATTTACATTTTGATATTTTTACAATACTTTAAAAACATTTTACTTATCTATTTGGCCTTTGACAAATAAAAGATTTGAGAAGATAATTAGTAAAATAGAACGTCGTAGTAAAAAAATGACATAACATAAACTGACAGTTTATTTTAGTCTGGTTTCTGACATTTAATAAAATTGTTGTGGAGGGAGTTTTTGTAATTCGCATTCGTTAATTCATTATCATAAGATTTATTAAATAAAATTAACTTGAATAAATGATTAGTGTCGCTGTAAATGACGTTTTAATTGTAAATGGGAAAACCAATAAATATATTACTGTTACAAAGGATATACAATTTATTAATGGTTTTATTAAGCGATAGTAAATACATAATATGTGCGTTCAAATGGATATCATCATATTTTTAGTCCTTTTGTGTTTACATGTTGGTGAAAATAAAAGCGTAAGTTTATCTTTTTATAAAACTTCATATTTTATTTTTAACAATTTTATAGTGTATTCATATATTTTAAATAAAACTCGTTAAAAAAATATATACACTATATAATTCCAAAAAATTATTTTATTTTTTAAATTATAGATCTCACAAAAATCTGAAGATTTTTGGGATGAATCAGATCCTTTTGGTCAAAGTAGCTCACCTTCACCAGATCTCCGACTGCCGTCCACTGTTGTTCCAAACTTTTATAGATTAAAAATAAAAGCAGATTTAGAAAACGCTAACTTCAGTGGAGATGTATACATTACAATAAAAGCCAATAAGAAGGTCAATCAAATTATTCTGCACTCGAAGGACCTTAGTATTGGTGAAAAGATAACATTAACTGAACAAATATATGAGAAAGTTGAGACATTACAAACAATAAAAGTAAAACGTGAGGCAGACACAGAGAATGGTACTATACAAGAATATAACATAACTGCATACAATACAACAGATGGGTTATTATCAACTCCTACTTTAATAAATGATCACTCATCAAAGGAGGACACGGAAAAGGATACATCTTATATGGTAACAACATCACCAACAGTAGATACTCAGGTAACACATAGTAATGTGAGAAACATAAACATAACATCAGTGAAATTTAGTTCTGGTGATCGTCTGATCCTAAACCTGGGCTCTCCACTTAGTCCTAAAGTGGACTATACACTACAACTGTCGTTTAATGGCAATATATCAAGTTCAATGACTGGCTTCTACCAGAGTTCTTACTCAGAAAATAATGAAGTTAGGTAAGTTACTGAAGTATTAATTTTCAATATTTTATAACTATAAAAAGTTATAAAACCATATAAAATCTTAAATGTATGTCTTAGAAAACTTAAAACTCAATCACTTATTTTAGGCAACTAGCTGTTACACAATTTGAACCTACATCAGCAAGGGCAGCTTTTCCATGCTTTGATGAACCGGAATTCAAAGCAAAGTTTGAGATAAGTATTGCCCATAAACAGAATGTGTCTGTCCTATCCAATATGAGGGTATCCATTCAGGAGCCTGTGTGAGTATTTATTTTTTATTTTGCATCATAATACATAAGGTTACATTTTTATCTATGAGTTTTTCATTTCTTATAATGCCTTTAATTTTCTGTTCTCCTGTTTTATTATTGTCTTTTATGGTTATAGGCAATCTAATCCAGGTTGGAAATGGACACACTTTGAGAGATCAGTGAACATGTCTACATATTTAGTTGCTTATGTACTCTCTGACTTTGTAAATGTAGAAACAACTTTTGTTAACAAAAATAATATATCAAAACCTATTAGAATTTGGACAAGACCTTCTTTGATATCTAAGGCCAAATACGCATTGTCTATAGTACCTAAGTTGTTATCTTTCTATGAGGATATCTTTGGAGTTCCATATGCTTTGCATAAAATGGATTTAATAGCAATACCTGATTTCTCTAGTGGTGCTATGGAAAACTGGGGTCTTATCACATTCAGGTAAGTTTGGACGCCAAAAATGAATCCAATCTTTATACATGGTAATGGGTAAATACATTGAATTTCTAATTTTATTATTATCTTTATTATGACTGTAAAAAAAATTGTTATAGAGAAACCACTTTATTATATGATGAAGTTGAAGGAATTCCCCGGGAAAAACAAAATGTAGCTGTAGATATAGCTCATGAATTAGCACATCAGTGGTTTGGAGACCTTGTCACCATGAAGTGGTGGACAGACCTCTGGCTTAATGAGGGTTTTGCGACATACATTGAGTATGTAGGAGTTAATCATGTGAGTGTGAAAGTAGATGTCACTCCAAACTTCTCCATTATTTTTATACCACTTGACAAATTTTTAGCACTTTATTATCTTTATATCTAACTATATTTATTGATAAATAATATAAGGATATATTATATTGATTATATATTAAGTCTATATACATATTATTCTAGATTGCACCTGAATGGGACATGTTTGAATCATTCACAAGAGATAAAATGAACCTTCTCAGAACAGATGCGCTAAAGAATACCGCACCCGTGTCCCAAAAAGTTATTGATGCTTCGGAAATATCACAGAAATTTGATGAAATATCTTATTCAAAGGGTGCTAATTTAATACGGATGTTGAATCACACTATAACATTTGATCTATTCCATAAAGGATTAGTCATTTATTTGAATCTTTGGTAAATGAACTGGTAACATTTTTGTAAACTATTTAAAAAATAATTATTATTCCTTAAAATTCTGTAAAAAGGTTTTGGGTATACTTTTATGTAGAAAAGAAACATATACAAAGTAATTAAATTGCTCTAGGAAATTTAAGAATGCAGAAGAGAATGATCTGTGGCAGGCTATGTCATTGGCTACCCAAGAGTCTCCAAATTTGAAAGGAATATCAATAATAGACTTCATGAACACATGGACCAAACAACCTGGATACCCTGTCGTCAATGTTGTTCGGAATTATGAGACTGGATATGTTATTTTTGACCAGGTGAGTAAGGAGAGTCTTTTGATGCATGATATCCTAATTCAGTGACATCTATAACGTATATCGTAAAAAGTGAAAGTAACCTAAAAAATCGTTACAGAAATTGTTTACCAGCAATAAAGACTATAAGAAAAATTCTCAAAAGTGGCAAATCCCAATCAGTTATTCTGTCACTAACAGCAGTGATTGGAGTACGGAACCTAAACTGTTTTTGAACGACAACAGAATCACAACTAATCTTCCTATCAACAGCACGCAGGCCCTCTATGTTAATGTTGATGCTATTGGTGAGTATTTATAATTTTAGCCCATTATTTATTATTATCTGTCACACACACGCACACACACATTTAATATACAAAAAAACTCATATTTTAGGTTACTATAGAGTAAATTATGATCAAAAAAATTGGGAACTTTTGAACTCTGCTCTCAAAAGCGGTTTGCTCAAAAGCCCCATAGCGAAGGCTCAACTCATAGATGACGCCTTCAACTTAGCGAAAACCAACCAACTTAATTACAGCTACGCCCTCGGTTTGACCACATGCGTCATTGACGGAGAAGAATCTAAACTGGTTTGGGATTTATTACTGAATAATATGGCTTTTGTGAGTCATAATTTGAAGGCAACTTCTGGATATATTTATTTCCAGGTTGGGTTTAATCATTATTATCAGTTCATATTTTTAAAAAGCAACAAAACTTTATCTAAATATAAAATAATTTTCAAAAAAAACGTTATTGCATTATACATTGTATCATTTTAGGCACAAATATATGTTCTATTAATTTTAATAAATATATAATTTTATATTATGATAGGTTATTACTGCACAGACAAAGTTCTGGATAGCAATTTTGTTAATGACATATTTAATACGAAACTATAATAACTTGTACTATAATTATTTATAGGATTATATGAGAATAATACTCAAAAAGCAACTGAAGCGTCTAAACTACGGTTTAGATAAGCCTAAAGATGACAACGAGTCATTTTTAGTAGAGAACTTAGTGCTATGGGAGTGTTTAGTGGAGTCACCGCGATGCTTAAAATGGACGAGAGATCAGTTCGATATGTGGACAAACCAACCTAATATGACTGACAATCCGTGAGTAAATTAGTTTTTTTAATTCCTAGATAAAACATATGGGCATGTTGCTATATACATCTCAACAACAGCATCAAACGATATCACTTGCTGTATTCTCGTCTGTAGGAATATAAACGAGCATCATTTCGAGATTGAACTCTACCACATTAAAAAAACTCAAACTCCTCTAAACTACCTTTCCTAATTTGAAGATGTTTTCAGAATCCCCAGCTTCCTTCGCTCTCTAGTTTACAATATGGCGATAAAAAATGGAGGTCGAAGAGAATTTGAAATATTGTGGAATATGTTTGCCAACACCACAGATCCTAATGTAAAAAATCTGATAATATCCAACCTACCGAGCACGAAGGAGGAATCGTTAATAACTTTGTAAGTATGCATAGTCAGAAATAATAAGTATAGAAAGTATTACAAACACTTTTATTATGATTATTATTGTAGATGAGTTATTGTAACTTAATTTTCAAAAGGAGTCCCACAGGGAAGCATTTTAGATCCAATTCGATATATAGATGTTTTTCTTTGTTTCTACTCTTATGTATGTATAATATTATTTTTAGATTGCTAGAAAGAAGTCTCTCTGAGATACCAAGTCAATATGCGATATCCGCTTGGGGGGTGGACGCGCCTATCGGTACAAATATAGCCCAGGACTTCCTCATAGAAAACTTTGATAGAGTATACAAAAGATTTAACGAAATGGACTCTTTCATGTTCGCCAGCGTTCTTAATGGCGCCTTTGGGTTTATCACTACTAATGATGAACTAAATAAGGTCAGTTACATCTTAGTATTGCGTACTTGTGTTTGCCATCGCTAATAAACAGAGAATGTGAATTTTGTTCTCTTTTATCTGCAAGCATTCGTAACAACTCTTAAATATTAAATTTATTTACTAACATCCAGTAATGTGCTTATGTTCTACGTTTTAAAGTATCTAGACTAAGCTGTTTTCTGAGGAAACCTAAAATATTTTCCAGTTCAAGCGCTTTGCGTTGTCTCACAAACAGCAGCTGCAGCCAATGTCCCACACGCTACAGAAGATAGCCGATAGCGCAGTTGTGCGGATTTCCTGGATCAAGGATCACGCGCCCGGGATCAACCACTGGTTCAAGGAATTTGTAGAGAGTAAGTCCTTGGTTTCAAACTAGATTTAGCTCTCAACTTCCCTCTACCCATAATTCAACTATAATACTAGTACTAGTATAGATTTAAATCTCTTTTTTAATCATTCTGATTCAAGCTTCCATTTTGTAACTAATGTATGTTCCATCACAAATATAGAATTTATTGACCAAAAATTAAAATGTTACTCTTACTTAAAGTGCTGGTAAGCTTTTTTAACACAATCACACACAGCAAAAATATAATCTTTTTTTTTATTTAAAATCAAAGTATGATGTGATATATGACATGATATGATATATTTGTATTGTATATAATTTTAAAACCAAACTGGGGGTAAAAGAAAATTGACTTTAGAATGAAAATATATATAAAGATTTAATTTGGTTACAGGACACAATTCAAATATGACCCATACAATAACAAAACAAACAATTTTAATTGAAAACAGTACAAACATTGAAAATGCAACTTCAAGTTCATAGAAAGAAATTTAAATTAAATTTAAGATAATTATAGAATATAAGATAATAAAATAAGATATTAAAAATAGTCTATTCTAAAACATAGACAAGAAAAAAAAACCACATAAAAATGTCTTTCTTGCTTTTATTATATTGTGTAATGATTATTAAATTAAGTAATTAATGACGTTGTTGTAATTTATTAAACATTTTGTTATCAAATTTATGTATGATTTATATTTTTTATTATAACTTTAATCTTTTGTATACTACAAAGGTCAACAAAAACATTGTACTTATCAGAATCAAATAACGTGTATCACTGCCCTAATACATGTCTAAAAGTATTACAACTATTTTATTATTATTTTAACGATAAAATCACAAAACATTATTACAACATAATTTGAGTTGTAAAATATTTGTTAATAAAAAATATAGGATAAGTTTATTGTAGATATGATACTTGTCTATTTTTAAGTGTTTTTATTTAATGCTCTCTTAAGATTCAATAAATATTTTAATGAGCTAAAAGTAACTCCGTTTAATTGTCACAAATTAAATGTAAAAACGTACAAATATTTTATGTATAACCTATTTTTTCGAGTTATAAAATTGTTATTTAAGATATACATTGAGCTATAGTGTAATTATTTTTCGAATGTTTTAATGTTTATACTTTTTCTACTCTTATTTTTAATAACTTGTTTTGTCTTTTAAAAAGAAATTTCGAAGTAATTTAAATGGTCGAAATATAATTTGCTGTTATTTTTACAAATCTTTTATCTGATTATCTGAACATTTTTTTTTATAAATTACAAAACTTCTTTTTATTTTAATCTTTTAAAGTTCCTATACCATAACGTGTCTCGAATTGTGATAATATTTACGGTATAAGTGAAAAATTATGTTCTGAAACTAAATGTATGTGATAAAGAGTAATCATTAAAATTGTATTTCGTTTATTTTATCTCCTATTGGTTTCTCCCCCATTTCCTACAACTACGAAACATTTAAAATTTATAATTATTCTTATATATTAACCACTTTCCGTTTGACACAAGTGTACCAAAACTTAATGTAAGCATCCAAAAAGTCGACCCATGTAGACATCTAAATGTATTTAGCTCCTTGCAATTCAAATAAAGCGCCATTAAAAAATAATAGATACACTTTAGTATTGTGTGTCTGATAGTTATTATTTTTGTGGTATATATATATGATTTTATATATCAATAATAGTTAAAATATTTATTTTCTTATTTATAGTACCTACATGATAAAAATTTAAACATACTGTGCCACGTCATTTTATCCAATATGGCGTAACTATGGCAAGTCCCGCGAAAATCAATAATGCTTGTAAACAAGTACTGTATTAGGACACTATTGTCATATTTTGCGTTTTATACAACGCCATTTGCGTGTTTAATTGATTTATAGCATATTATTGTGTAATTTTTTTCGTAGTATATATCTATGTTAAATAAGAACAATTATGGATACTGCAAATGTAGGATATTCATACCATCTGCCTTCTGGTGGATGGAATTATAAAATTCGTAATACGCTATCACAGTTTAGTGATTTATTTAGCGAATTCAATAAATATATTGCACCTGCATATCACCATGACCGTTGTGAAAGGTATTTTACTATTATTATTATTATTATTTTATATTATGTTCACTTGTTCACTTGTTCAATATTTAAACATTAAATTTCTTTTATTTATTTTCCCTTCATTCTTTCAGATCTGTTCAAATGAGGATTTACTCAATGCACAAAGGAGAATTCGTAATGGTTTTTATAGCATTTTTTGCTTGCTTCGGTCTTGGTGTATTTATAGGGTTAGCAGGTATGTTGATATATAAATATACTTAACTGTAAAGAATTATTATTATAATAGAAAATTTAAGATCTTCCTCTGCTTCTGTAACTGTATTATAACCAACTAATCATAAATTAAAATACCTTATTTAATCCATTTGAATCATCGCTCTAAACTTAAAAATTCGACGCGCTCAACGAAAAAGAATTTTTTCACGGAATATTCCGTCGAATGATATAAATGGGTTAAGTATAGACGTTTATAAGTATTACCTAAATTATATTGTCATAATGAAATAATATTCGACGCGGCACCAGATACTTAAAGTTGAAGCTCTTTTTGTCAATTACGTTTCTCAGTTTTGATCATCTTATGCAACACGAAACAAATCATATTTTAACTATAACTTTATAAATAGATAAACGTTTATTTATATTCAATTATTATGTAATTTTCTAATTTTGTATTTATCTATTTTGCTTACTAGTATTGTTTTTTTAACGCATCATAAGTGTCCTGTGTTAATGATTATCTTAATTATATCTAATAGGCGGTCAACTAAAGTTTTCATCTACAAGCCAAAATCATCCGTAACAAAAAAATCTACCTAAATGTTTTCTTAATTGTTTTTAAAAATTTTTGTCTTTCAATGTAAAAAAATATGTAAAGTTTATCTCAATCATGACGTTTTTTAAATTGAAATATATCAGCTTTACGAAGTCTTTTAAAAGCACTGTTAAGATTAATAGCTCAAAAGGAAACAATTTTTTACATTTTTAGCCCAAAAACAACAATTTTTAACTCAGAAGGCCTTCGAGACTTTAATAGCCTGACACACCTTGCTAAAAATGTATCAAATATATATTTAACAAAATATCGCGTGACAATGTTTGCAAATAAAATATGTCTATATATTTTTATGTCTAGTAGATGTAGATAAATATCACCTTTCCCCAATTGATAATATCATTTAAAAGAATTGATACCTAGGTATGAAAAACAACATAAACTTTCCACTTACTTATTCATGAAGTCAAATCGGTGGCTAGTTGCCTATTAGACTTAATTCCTAGTTCCTAGACAGGCCCTACATTCGTTTTTATGCAGAAAGCTGTCAAAAACTGTTCGTCCTAATAAAAGGTCCATCTCCTACCGTGACGACGTCTGTGTCAAGTGGCGTGAACGCCAGCGCGCTGTCTCATGGCCCCTACCGGCTGCGGAGCCCTGCGCTGGGGCCTCGCGCTCAACAATTGTGGCTGCTGGCAGAAATACTCACCGATAATAACGATGGTAGGTATACAGCTGTATGTGTTTAATATTTTATTTCGATATTAGTTTTTCAAGTGGACCTATTTTAAAATATTTGCGAGTTGAGTCACACACTCTATACATAGTCCATCACAAATCATAATTTCATTTTAAATCTCACCACTCTTATATAAGGCAACCACGGTTAACCACGTGTAAAATATATAATGTAATATTTTACATACAAATGTGAAATAGTTTTTCACCGTTGGTCAAAATATAGAAATAATGAACTTACCAATAATGTTAATACTCCCGTTAGTCTATTTTTTTCTCTCCCTCTCCCTCTGTCTCTCTCTCCAGTAGGCTACTTTTCCAGAATTTTACTTCTGCCGTGTGAATTGCATACACACCTTTTATTATTATTTTTTCTCACATATGCGGTACACTATCTAAAATTCTCGTATCCATAGTAAGTGTCCACAGTATTTTGTTAGCCTAAACTTTTACAAGGCTTAACGCAAAAATAAGGTATAATAAAATAGTAGATTGTATCACAAGGGAGCAAAATAATATTTTTACGGCGGGGGCGCTATTTTGAAGCACGAGCGAAGCGAAGGACTCGAATGTAGAATCCGGAGCGCAGCGAGGGATTCAAAGTATATCGCCCGAGGGAAAAACTTTGCTCTCGAGTGATACACTCTAATTTTCATCCCCTTTCTTTGAAAAAATATGTATGTACTGATTACAAAAACAGAGATGTCATTGGCGCGCTTTTGTTTTTTTTATTAAGCGCGGCTCCCCACGTCGTGCAACCAACACATACAGCCAATGAGTCATATAATATATACGTATAGTATATTTATGTTCCAAATTCAAATCACTTAAAGAGGAACAACAAGCGATACTTTTCGAATATAAGAGATGAAAAAATCAAAATATATAATTGACAGATAGTTTTGGTCGATTTTTATGCAAACATGTAATAAAAATACTGACTCAACAATTAGCAGGCTAAAACTATACTGCCAACTAATCCTAGCTCTAACAATCTATAATTAAAACTAAGAATAATTAGCTCTTTACAGAAGGAAACATCGTATTATATTGGAAATTATATAAGTATTATCTAGCGTGTATTAATATTATCTCTCCACTGTCGTCAGTTTATTTAGGTAGGTTATTGGATTTAACTTTTTTATAAAAATTCTTTATTTGGGAGCTAGAACCAATAGAATTTTTAAATTTAATTTTCCTTCCTAATCGGAATTGGTTTATTTTCTTACAAGAAGTTGATAGTATGATGGACGTTCAATTTAAGTGACATCGTGACATACGGGGTCTAGCATTAAAATAGCAGTGGGTCAGAACATTTGATAAATCTCGGTTGTTTAACAACTAACTTATCCATCACTATCATCACCAGCTCAAATTCATAAAAACGTTAATTTCATATCCAATAACCAGATATTTTCTTATAAACTTTATTATAATACAGACAGACAATTACAGTTATAATTTTATTGCGCAAATTTTTAACCTAAAAAATTCATTCCTTATATTTCAGAGGAGATATTCGACAAAAGTTTCCAAATAAGTATATCCATAGAGGGCGTGTTAAGTGATCATACAACGACTCATGTTATGCCAGAGACAGAAGCCACTAACAGGTAACACTTGTTAAGACTTAGAGTACGAAACTCACATAATATATGCTTCTCTCTCATTTCCAGAACACAACATTTGAAGTGCAAGAAGCAAGTATGTGAAGAAGTAATGGTACTGCATCTAGGGTCGCTGGAGTACACGCACTACGTACTTAACGTACATTTTTACGGTCTTGAGGAGTTCCACAAACGGTACAATATACGCGAAATTATTTTTTACGTGAGTATCACATTTAAATAGCTTTCAGAAATGGATAGGTGCACTTACTAGCTCTAAGTATAGCAAAAAGATTCAAAGTAATAAATATTTTTGTTTGTTCCAGTTCAAAACCTACAACCCAGTATTCACGCAGATGGAAACCTGGTTCCGGTTCATCTTCCTCCTCACCACTTTCACTGTGGCTGTAATGGATAATTTTTCTTAACATTACTTTGCTAGATGCTACTTACTTTTCTCAAACAAACTAAGCAAATAGATCATTAGTTTATCAACCTGCGGGTAAAAGTTGTATGAAAATCCATAGCCCTGGTATGAAAATCCCACATAACCCCCCGGCCATCACTTTCTTGGCCGACGGGGTATCCGTAACGGATTTTTCCAACGAACAAAATAAAAAAAATGGTATGAAATCTATATCTGTCTTGTTTAGCGGAAAACTAAGTCACTATATAAACATATATGTCGTTTAATTTAAAAATGAAATGATGTTTTACCCCGAAATATTAAAAGTGGATAATTTGTCAAAGATTTAATAAAAATTTTGAACGCGTTTACAAATAGAAAACTGTTTATTCCTAGAGAAAAAAACAAATTGACATTTTGGCGTGTGAAAAATTATTGTTGTTTAGTGTTTTAATTTGTCCGCATTATCAAGAAAAGTACTAAACAAGCCTTGCCACTGCGAGACATTGATGAACTTACATATATTGTATACATATTCGTCCATCAATGTTCTTTTGCTGGCCGCTGCAGTAATGTACTATAAATTAATTGCAGATACACGATTTGGGGAGTTTGTAATTGCTGGTTATTAATTAAGTGACGACTGATAGACAAATCTTGTTTATTGTTGCAAAACATATGAAACATCGAGTCTAAATTAAATATAAGTTCAAAATTTATCCTAATCCAATAAGTACACCCGATTTTAAACCTCTAAAAATAGTTTTATATCTAATATAACAGCAAGCTCCCTCTTGCCCCTAGTTTCGTGTCCGTCTTAAAATTGTCAAGTTAAAACTAAATATATATTTAGTATGTGGTATCTCCACAATACTTGCTTTTGCCTTCGACTTCGTCCGCATGGTATGTGGATAAAAAGTACACAACACGACCTTTTTTTATTAATTTTGAAATCACAATTACTACACAGGGTGATTAAAGGCGACCGACAAACTTTTACCGATATTCAAAATTATTGCTACTGCTAGCTATTGACGTATCCAACACAAAAGAAAAACCCGCACATAAATTCGCAGCCCCTAATTCAATCGAATAGAAATGCAATTTCCAAAATTCCATAAATGCATTTGTAAATAATGCATTAATAGAATTTAAATTTTTAAATCTAAAAGTTCATGTGTCCAACACTAAGAATTACGAAATTTTATACAAAAATTACAACCCTCATTTCACCCCTTAGTAAATATTCTAAAAATACTTTTTTTGCGGACATCTCCTAGTTACAATGGACCTACACACGAAATATCATTTCTTCGGCTCAGTAGTCTTCGATACTTCGTGCTAGTGAGTGAATATTTTTCGCGTTTACGTATATTGATAAAATATATCTTCCAGTGTTGGTTCGCCCACACGTTGCGTCGGTACTCGACACGGGACTGGGCCATCGAACAGAAGTGGCTAGCTATTCTATTGCCTTTACTTTTGTTGTACAATGGTAGGTGTTATTTTTTTTAAATAACTTAACCGTGCAAAATAAATAACGGCTCCATTACAAAATTTTACGATTTCTCTTTCAAATTTAGTGAAATTTGAAAAATTTGTACACTAAATTTTTAAACCTTTGCCTATATCCTCCTAACAAGCCGCAAGTCTTATCTCTAAAATCAGTATTTTGCATTTTGCATGGCTTTTACGCATTGTTCGAGTAGTTCGAATAGTTTAAATACAAGGGTAGTGGTTGGTATGGGTGCCTTCAGACCCACTGTTCCCCCTGCGGCTGGTGTCCCCGGGATGCTTCGCCCCCCTTTGCGACGCCGTGTTCCAGACCACGTTCCTGGCCTGCCTGCTGCTGGCGTGGCTCGCCCTCTACCACGGACTCAGACAGGTAGCGTATTATATACTATTAACAACTTAAAAGTCTGATTTGAAAGTTTTTTATATACTAAGGAAGATTTTAAATATTTAGATATATAATAATTTTTAGAATCATCTTAAAAAATAACTTATACAAAAACGTAGCAAGTATACTATTATTGCCTTATTCCGATCGGTTCGTGGACAGAATAGTGTTTAGTTGTTTGATGTACAAAAATGATGTTTTGAAAGATAATATCTTAAAGAGTTAAGACGCAAGAAAATTTCTAGAAATACATTATAAGAAAATTACGGGACAGCCGCGTATCCAAATTAAATATGAAATGAAATTTTAATTTTCTATTTCAGAACGAGAGAGGATTTATATCGTTCTATCTTTTAAAAGTAATAATAGTCGGGCTGATGTGGGCTCCGGCCATGGTCGTCGCGCTGTGGCAAAAATACAGCGGCTTCTACGACCCCACCTTCGACTACTACACGAATCCTAATTATTCCGTACGTATCGGACAATTTCGAGTTTAAGAAATACGATCTCGTGTCTACTAAAAATGTTATAGAATACTTTTAATCTTGTAATCTTTCGATTCGTCCTCTCAGGTGGTGAAAGTGACGTTTTTCGTCGCCGTCACACTGTACTTCCTGTACCTGCTCGTGCTCGTAGTGAAAGCGTATAGCGATTTGCGAAACATGCCATTCTTCGGTGAGTATCTACCCGCCGCCGAGCCGCCGCCGAGCGAGCCCGGGCGGTGTGTACAGAGTGAGCCCTCAGCCGTGCGGCTGCGCTGCCTGTCGCTGCTGGTGAGCGCGTCGCTGGCGGTGGCGTCGCTGGCGGGCGGCGCGGCGTGGGGCCCGGCGGCGCTGCAGGACCACTGGGCGGCGCAGCCCGCCGTGCGCTACGACACCTCCGCGCCCTTCATGGCGCTCTACGGCCTCTTCAACTTCCAGATGTACGCCATGGCCTACCTGTTCTCGCCCGCCACCGGCGCCCTCCACGGTGACCGTTTTTGTATACCCGACGATTTACTTCGCCCGTCGTACGTTCTCGTATGCGGCACTAAACTCGGCGGTCATCTCTTTCTAGAAACCGCCATAACCAAGGACAATCCCGCCTTCTCCATGATCAACGATTCCGACGAGGACGTCATCTACGGCTCCGACGAGGAGAGCAGGCGCCCTCTCGACTCTCGTTCTCGCCGGGCCCCCGCCGAGGATATATGATTAAATAAGTTTTCCATTAGTGTAATTATTTTGTTGTTATAAAACGATAAATAAAATATTTTTTGTTTATATTTGATTTACTACATAAATATTTTTTTAAATTCTCGAAATAGTTATCGGCTTCCACCTAGAAGATGACTGACGAACGAAGATGAGACGTCGAGTCTAAAAATATAATAACTTCTACCCGAAAATTTTTTTGTTTCTCATCATCGAGCCATTTTAATGATGTTGTATTATTTTCCGCGATGCGATGCTATTTGAAAACCATCTTTGCGAAAAATTACAATTGCCGTACTGTCGTACGGCGACCGGATAAACTTGTATAACAATCCATATCTGCCGTGTTTTAGCGGCCAAATAAATGAAAGGTGTGAAAATTTAAAATTACACTTTGTTTTAATTTACGCCTATTATTTGAGAGAAGTACTAAACAAGCCTTGGCTGCAACTAAACATTGGTGAACTCGTATGTATGGTTCGGCTTTAGATCGGCCAACATTTACATGATTCTCAATGGATAACCTTTTTGCCAGTCGCTACAATAATTTACTATTGGCTAATTCCAGTTTGAATTTTTTATTTAATAATAATAATTTCATGTATGCACTATGTTTATATACAATCTTTTCCATGAAACACATTTGTTAGAAACTACAGTAGATTAAGAGCATTATAAAGTAGAATGAAATGAATCTAAATTAGTTTAACCCTCAAAGATACCAGTCGGGTATCCTCCCAATTTTTTAAATATAATACCTAATCACATTTCAGAATGCGGACATTGACTGACAATTTCTTGGTATTTATAAATGCTCAGATTCAGGTTCAGCACGCACAATTTTTTTTTATGTTATGTTTTTTTATAGAAATGAATTAGAAAATAATTATCTATACTTAATGCCACTGTCCTGTATCTGTGTGAAGAGAACTCCAAATATGCCACTTACTACGTAATAGGTGGTCAATTTGTTGCTACGATTAATGATACAGCCTCAATTATATTTTTAGGTAAAATTATAGATTTCAAAGTTCTCACTAAATTATTTTTAGCACCTTTTAAAGAAGGTAGATGATCAACCAATTGCAAAAAAAATACAATTATCTAAGGTCACATCTAAACTGACTTTTTTACAGTTTATGGTCTCAAACAAATCGTTTGTCAAAGTAAATACAAGAGTCAGCATGTTCAGCGGACTCTTCATAACAATTAATAAAACTTAATAACAGTTCATAAAACTTAATAACAGTTTTATTTTTAAACACTGCTTAACATTTCATTCCTACGGGAAAATTTAGCGTGGGCAAAATTGAAACAAGAATGTTTTTGGATATTAACAAGGCTAGTGTAGTTCGCGAATGAACTAGTTCTGAAGAGCGCTCCCACGGTTGACCTACTCGAACTAGATCCCTGATTTGCCGCTATTTAGTTCGTCAGTTTTCGCACCTTATAGCATGAAAGTGTCGCCAATCGAACTCAACCGAAGTCATCTATGGTCTTCATTTAGTTAGGTTTTGTTGATGTATTATTAAAATATATATATAAGAAAGCTAAACTACATTATGTTTATTTAAAATATTTTTGCCGCCAGGTTTCGTGACAATTTACGCATTGTGATGTTTGTTGGGGTGGGGCGCTATATCGAAAAATACTGGCGCCACCCTCGGGGGACGGACCTTATGGTGCCGCTGAGATAGCAAGTTGAAACAAGAAAGTCGTGAAACAGTATGGCTATCTCAGTCGGGCGCTGGTAGGTCCGTCTCTTAGGATCCTGGGTTCGGTGGAGGGGGTCGTGATTGAAAACACTGGAGTTCGACGTGTAGACGCGATAGCGAACCAGCCACAATATTATTTTCAATTCTTCTAGTTCCCTTTTCTTCAGAGTTCCTTTTTCTTCAGAGTTCCTTGTTCTTCTTAGCCGTCGGAAGTAATCGGTAGTGGCGCCATACTGCCGGGTGTAGCACGTCACGTATACCGTAAAGAGAGCCGCGGTTTATAGACTCTTTTTACTAACATTTTTCACTATGGCTGGTCCGCTTTTTCGCTAATATTTATTTCTCTAGATCTTATACTTAAACATGTTGTACATCAAAATAAGCGTCTTAATAAAATCTATCTAAAGGTATATAATACAAAACTGTTATAATCATAAATCTAAAATAATACGTAAAAAACATGCAATATCATACAAAAAACAGTACTTTTAACAACCTAAAATTCGTCATTATGTCAAAACTATCCATCTCTCAACTATAAACTAAACATATTTATAATCAGTTTTAAGTGCTTTACTAAATTACAAAAGAAAAACAAAAGAAAATCTAATTATAATTTTCATACTAAACTCAAGTGCGAGACAGAGATGCCAACATCTTGCTATCTCTGTCATACCCATCTGTTTGACAATAGATTGCTGCCTAACGAGAGACTAATTCTATGACTATAAATTACGAAGTGTGGGACAGAGATGCTAACATATTATCATCTCTGTCATACTCATTAGTTTTACAAAAGAATGATACATAACGAGACACTAGTTTTCTGACCGCATGTACATGATATAATTGAAATATGACTACATACTAATACAAGATTGGTTGATTAAAATAATAAATAATCAGAACAGACATTAAACTGATTTGTCGCCGACATCCTCCCCCTTGTGCGAAGCACCAACTGCTGACCCGGCGACACGTTGCTCACTGACCTCGTTTCGATTGTTGCTGGCCGCAGGTACCAGTCGCACTATCTTGGAGCTTTGACGCTTCAGCACGCTGCCGGCAGTACGTACGTCGACGATGCGGGTGCGCCCATCTGACCCAGGGTAGATCCGTACCACCTCCCCTCGTGGCCAAGTGTTTCTTGGAAGTGCCGGGTTCACTATGAGGACCGTGTCCCCAAGCCTCAGATCTAAAGTGTCTGCTTTCCCTGTAAGTTTTCCGGAATCAGTGTCAGTAGGTGTTCTTTCGCCCATCTGCTCCAGAGGTGGTCTGTCATTCGTTGGGCCGCCTTCCAGGAGTGTCCTTTGATGTCGTCGTCGTTGAATGTTCCGACCGTCGGAACGCCACAAGATCTCCCTAAAAGAAAATGATCTGATGTAAGTGACTCTTCTCCATCTGTGTCTACATCGACTAATGGCCTTGAATTGACGATGTGTTTTGCTTCCAAGAGGAGTGTGTGCAGAACTTCGTCTTCGAGTAACTTTTCGTTTAGGGTGCTCGCCAGCGCCGTTCTGTTGCCTCCAATAAACTTCGTTGGCGAAGACCTTTTCGCTAGCATCTGTAAAGACATGCGTCTCCCCTTTGTGACGAGATGATGCGAAGCATCGTGGCACTCTCAGGTTTTTGAACAGCTGTAGGTTACTCAAGTAGATGTTCCATGTTTGTTCATAATCTGTCGTGATGAGCTTATCCCAGCCAACCCTACTCCACCAGATGTCTTGGTGCAGCCTCTTCTCTTGTATCAAAACTGTCGACGCTAGACCAGCACTGAAGCTTCTTAAAACTGGTGGACGATTTGATGCCCACGTTCGAAGTTTAAAGGCCTTTCGATGGATGAAGTCCACTTCTCTTGCAGTTTTAATGGCTGCCTCTTCATACCATTTGCGTTCGGACGTGGAGCCAAACGGAACTTCTTCAGCATATCCACTATCTAGGAGGTGCTGGATCTGATAAGTGTACTCGTTTTTTAGGTTTCGATCTTTGTCTAGCTTCCTTTCAATATTCTTGAGCCTGTTTTCCGCCGACTTGAAATTGTTCGGCATTGCTTCATCCTCGTTGCGCCATAAAAGTCCTGTTTCGAAGCGCCCATCCTGCAGCCTTCTTGTCGTTTTCTCCATTATAGCTAGCGCCTTTCCCTCTGCATCGATGCTTGGCCGACGTGGTTGGACACCCAAACATTCTATAGCGAAGTGGTCTTTTATAAGGCGTTCTAGATCGTCGTCGGACCCCGTCACGTGTGCGCAGGTAACGAAATTCAAAGGTTTCGTTGCTCCGCCATCAAAGCCGTGTAGCACCCATCCCAGGTGCGTCAGCGAAGCTACGGGTTGGTTTCTCTTTCCTTTACGCGTAGCCCGTGATACGATGAGTTGCCAGTTATCCTGACCGATTAACAGTTTAGGCGGTTCCTCTTCGTATATCAGCTGATCGACCATCTTACTAAGGTGCAGACATTCTTCAAGACGAGATCTATCAATACTTTGCGGCGTTAGACACAGGTCGTCTACGGTGCGCGCTCCATTAATCTTTTGCCTCTTCTGATGGTGGATGCCTCTGATCTTAAAGTCGATCTTCATAGAATTCTCCTTTCCCATTGTTTTCCCCCCTACTGTTTGTAGGTATAGAGGTTCTTGAGGTCCTGTTAGACCGACTTCTCTCACGACCGATGAATCTAAAAGTGTCACTGTAGATCCTTCGTCAAGTAGCGCCAACACTCGCACCGATCCCTTGGATCCATACACTTCCACAGGAATCATCTTTAAATACGCTCTTGCATTCGTCAGAGCGTTGACCGGTAGAGTTGCACTATTTGTGATCTCTCTTTTCTCATCCTGCTTCTGCTCCAATGGCTTGTAGTTGTGAAGGAGATGGTGATGCCAGCGCTTGCACTCCTTGCACGGTGGCCTTTTGCAGCTCTCCTTACGATGACGTCCCATCAAGCATTTAAAACAAAATCTACTCTTAAGAGCGATGTCCCACCGCTCCTTGTTGGATGCTTGCAGGAACTTCTTGCATTCGACCAAAGTATGGTCTTCGTGGCAGTGCGGGCACCCTGGCTTCTCTTCCCGTTGTTCTGTAGCAACATGCGCAGCATGCCTTACTTCCTTGAAGGGTTGCCTCTTCATTTGCACTGACTCCTGCAGCGCATATGGCCCACACCGATCTGCTTCACGGTTCAAAAATGCAGCTACTGTTGTAAGATCTGGATCTTCATCCTCGGCGGCGTAATCGAACCACCGATACCTCAGCACTGCAGGCAGCTTCTCCACTATGATCTTCATAATTTCTGGAGATTGTAGGTACTGAGGTTTTCTTAATCCCCGAACTGTCGCAACAATGTTGTTTACATGACTCGCAAACACGCAGACGTCACGCGCACTTTCGGTGATCTTCGCCAAGTTCCTCATCTTTTCCATTTCAGCGAGGACTAGGGCATCTGGCCTACCAAACCGCCGACGCAGGGCTTCCAATACTTCGTTCGGTAGGCACTCTGAATACAACAGGCTCCTTACAGCTTCCCTTGCAGTACCCTTAATGGCTCTTCTTAAACGCGCCATATTCTGTGAAGCTGAAAAGAGTGGAGATGTATCTTCATATACTGTTCTAAAGGCTAACCATTCACCACTGTTGCCATCGAAGTAAGGCAGCTCATGCATGTAGCTTGGAGGTGCTGCTGTTGACTTCGGTGCGGCATGAATGGCCTGGACGATTGCTTCCGCTAGCTCCTTATTTCCCGTAGACTGATATAGTGGTTCCTGTTTGACGGTCATTGAAGACGCTTGCGGGGGTGGCCCCTTCCCGGGCACTCCCCCGTGTCCCTTCCCGGACGCGAACTTCGTTTGATGCCCCTTCCCGGACATCGCTGTCACCGTCGTCTCCACCCAGTCCTGGACATCAACCTCTCGGTGTTGAGGTTCCTCTAACTCGGAGTCTTCATCTTCATCGGCAACCTGCAACAAGTCTAACCTGGCTCTAGCAAGAGCGACCCCGGCTTGGGCCTCCTGCAGTTCGCGCTGTGCCAGCTCGGCTCGCGCCTCCAGTTCTATACGCTTTCTGGCTGCCACGCTCCGTAAGGACACTGAACGACTCTTCTTCGGAACGGCAGCATGCAACCTCGTGGACTCATCAGGCCTCGTAGTCTCGTCGGCGCTTGTGCCCACGTAACTCCTCGCACTGTTACCTCCTCTGTAACCAGCATCTGCAACAGGGACGGCAACAGAGACCGCGATAGACCCACTTGGCCCCGTGGCCATGGTATCATCCTCGGGCATAGGCTGCGCCCTGGAGGTGGATCCCATCTGACTCCTGGTCACCGGCATGGTGATAAAAAGTCTTATTGCCACGTCGCTTACACTCAGTTCACCGAATAAACCCAGGGATCCGGCTCGAAGGACCAGATGTTGGGGTGGGGCGCTATATCGAAAAATACTGGCGCCACCCTCGGGGGACGGACCTTATGGTGCCGCTGAGATAGCAAGTTGAAACAAGAAAGTCGTGAAACAGTATGGCTATCTCAGTCGGGCGCTGGTAGGTCCGTCTCTTAGGATCCTGGGTTCGGTGGAGGGGGTCGTGATTGAAAACACTGGAGTTCGACGTGTAGACGCGATAGCGAACCAGCCACAATATTATTTTCAATTCTTCTAGTTCCCTTTTCTTCAGAGTTCCTTTTTCTTCAGAGTTCCTTGTTCTTCTTAGCCGTCGGAAGTAATCGGTAGTGGCGCCATACTGCCGGGTGTAGCACGTCACGTATACCGTAAAGAGAGCCGCGGTTTATAGACTCTTTTTACTAACATTTTTCACTATGGCTGGTCCGCTTTTTCGCTAATATTTATTTCTCTAGATCTTATACTTAAACATGTTGTACATCAAAATAAGCGTCTTAATAAAATCTATCTAAAGGTATATAATACAAAACTGTTATAATCATAAATCTAAAATAATACGTAAAAAACATGCAATATCATACAAAAAACAGTACTTTTAACAACCTAAAATTCGTCATTATGTCAAAACTATCCATCTCTCAACTATAAACTAAACATATTTATAATCAGTTTTAAGTGCTTTACTAAATTACAAAAGAAAAACAAAAGAAAATCTAATTATAATTTTCATACTAAACTCAAGTGCGAGACAGAGATGCCAACATCTTGCTATCTCTGTCATACCCATCTGTTTGACAATAGATTGCTGCCTAACGAGAGACTAATTCTATGACTATAAATTACGAAGTGTGGGACAGAGATGCTAACATATTATCATCTCTGTCATACTCATTAGTTTTACAAAAGAATGATACATAACGAGACACTAGTTTTCTGACCGCATGTACATGATATAATTGAAATATGACTACATACTAATACAAGATTGGTTGATTAAAATAATAAATAATCAGAACAGACATTAAACTGATTTGTCGCCGACAATGTTTATAATTTAGGTATCAGTTTAAATTCTATAATTTCAGTTATAATATTAATGATATTTTAATACTATTTGTTTATAACATTAAAATTTATTACATGAATATTTATTTATATTTTATAGGTTTATTAAATTTTAAAAGTCCAAAAATTTTTGATAATTGTGTGCACTTCTTAACATTGGGACAACTATCGTTTCAATTACAAGCGCACAATCTTCCTTATTTTAAATCGATAAGCGGCAGATCCTTCGCTCTTTTTCGGTTCGTCAGCTCGGTAAGTACTTGGGGGTTTAGGAACTAAGAGTGAATTAGTTCATTTAGGAGCGGCGAACTAGGTGTGAACGGTCTCGCGAACTATTACGCCCAAGACTATTTATTTTATTATATTTATTACTTACAAATAGCGTAGTCCGTAGTAATGTCTTACAGATATCAAATATTATACACGGGTGCACGGGTCTAGGGATTTCCTTATATGGTTAAAAAAACAAAACAAGAACGAGTTTTGAAAAACCTGTGGCGCCATCTAGTTTTGGAAATCAAAACTAATTTATGAAACCGCCGCTTTTTTCGTAGGAATTAGATATTTTACTGCGGTAAAAAAGTATCTTAAATGTTAACCCAGGATATTTAGCTATCACCATACCACAATTTATCAAAATCCGTCGCGTAGGTTTTGTGTGATTCGTTCACAAACATACATATAGACCGACAGACAGACAGACAAAATGCTATATGTATAACCATCACTTATTATGCCATTAAAAGTTCTAAAATATACCCAATATACATAAACAGCTTATTTACAATTTTATTATATGTATATTGATCAATTATTTGTAGTAGATATTTAAAAATAATTAAAAGACGCTGTTAGTAGTTACCTCGGTTCTATTGTTTGTTTTTTTAAGGCAAGAATAAAGATATTCAATCTAAAAAAACAGTAACATGTCTTTTAGATCAATTTCGGTTAGATATATACACTTACGAATAAAAGTAATCATTAGTTTTATATTCGGTTGTATTAAATAAAAGCCTTTGAGGCTAAATCGCCGAAGCATAATCTATAGATTATGATTACATAACACTAACTATTCCTAATTTAAAATGATATAAATATTAACTATTCCTAATTTAAAATTATATATATATTAACTATTCCTAATTTAAAATTATATATATATTAACGATTCCTAATTTAAAATTATATATATATTAACCATCTCTAATTTAAAATTATATATATATTAACAATTCCTAATTTAAAAATAAAAAGGGTAACTGTAATGAGGGATCTTGGAGTTCTCCTAGGCAGTAAACTTATTGATAAAATTACAAAGAATGCATATCGCATGCTTTTTTTCATCAGCATCATCATTTTTAGATAAGGGGTCCATTTTATGAACCTTTGATCATTAATAATTTTGTATAACATTTGTAAGGACAATTTTGGAGTACGCTTCAATAATCTGGAATCTATATTACTCCAAATATAAAAATCAAGTAGAGAAAATACAGTATAAATTTGTGAAATTGCTAGAATGTAACATTTCCTGCCAACCCCACATTTGTGTCACTGGTAAACGCAGATAATAAAAAGACCAAAATTTTTATTTTTTTTAAATTTTACACATTTGATTCATTTAATCAATAGATTCCCCTTACCTGCTCAGTCAGATTTTATTTAAGTGTACTCGCTTAAGAGCGCGCTTTCACGTTCCATTTCATATTCCCTTATGTAAAACAATTTTCTTGACTAATAATTTTATAGCGAGATCTTGTAACAATTATAATCAAAAGTACCACCATATAATAATAACTTAAATGTCCTTAGATTTTTTTTCATTTTGTTTTGTTTTTATTTGTAATATTTTATTATTTCTTTTGGTTTATTATTTTAATTGTGTGTAACTATCCATGTAGCTTCTTGGAAATTTTACTCGCATATCGTTTTCGTTTTATTTATTAAATTTACTAGAATATGATGCTGGTTTTTTAATAATAAATAAAATAAAATAAAATAAAAAAACATATTACAGTTAGTCTTTTCCACATTTTTTATTTATTCAAATGAAGATATTTCATTGGAACATTTTGTCTACAGTAATGTCATAAAGTAGTAAAAAGTACAATTCACAAAATAAATACAATTAAAAAATCATGTTGACTGTTTATTTTTTTATTTCATGACGGATTTGAATGAAATACAAAGGGCTTATTGCTTACGTAAATTGTTTAGTGAAAAGAAGACACCATTTGGAAGTTTTATTTTAACAGAAAGCGCATAAAACTGACTTAGTACTTATACAAAAAAAATTAAAGTTGGTGTAAAAATTGTCGTTTAATTTTTAGCAACAAAGTTCGGAATTATTACAAAAATATTTACTAGAAATGTGTTTCGTATAATTTTTATGATAGACGGCGCGCTTTTAGATCATATACGGGTCACTTATTGTATGGAAAAATAAGATTGATATATTATTATTTTTAGAGATAGTGGTAAGGCTCTAGAACCACCATATCGACACATACCACATCCACATACCACATTCACATGCCACAAAAATAAGGAAAAGTTCAATGTTGTAATAAGAAACAGAATCGAAACTTGTGTAATAAACAGCATCATACTAATTAAATAGTTAATATAATCAGATAATTTGAATATCTGTCGTTAAATAAATACATAAATTACAACTGTTAAAAATGTTTATATTAGCCATTTTAACACACTTATAGTGATACAACTATGAAATCACAAGTCATATAATTCACAAAGAGACGCATTACAAAGCTGTCACTCTGATGTAAGAGTGATGTAGGTGTTTTACTGAGCCCCGGGTGAGGGAGAGGTTGATAAAATTGCTGGCAACTGCTAGTGTAGAATTAGATGACTAAATTCTTCACCTAGGTAATATTTGTTATTTGAAAAATATAAATAATTGACTGTCATTTTTTTCTTTTCTCCGTTTAATAGCACCCAAAAAGAATTCACGGAATAAATTTATCCGTTGGATCAAACACATTCAAAATAATCATACCTATCACAAATCGCAGAAACATTACCCAATCTAAAATTCTATGGAATCAATTGCAGCTGAAGAACCCCTTCTAAAGCCGAAAATCACAAAAAATATATATTTTTTATATTTTTAATTAAAGTTCGCGAACATTTTGTAATTATCCCAGTTGCCATTTTCTTTTAATCTGTACATTAAAATAATATTAATAAAACAGGAATATAAACATTGAATATTTAATTTGGAAAATAATAAATAAAGACAGCATATATCTACAATTAAAATAATGCATGTCATTAATCTAAGGCTATAGTCTGTAAATTGTTTAAAGTATGAGCAATTAAAATAACAGGATGTGGTTGTAAAATAAGCGAAGGTAGAGGACGCTGCCGAGCACCACAAGGCTCAGCAGGTAATGCTTGTGGTGTTGCAGCAGTTCGTCTGAGTACTGCACCCCCTCGCATAACACATGTCACTCCAGCTCGGGGGTCACAGTTCTCATTAGTACTAGAACTTTCATCGTCTGAACACAAGTCAATCACTTCACAATCATAATCTCCTTTTTTAAGAGGGTCACAATTTTTTAAATCCACTTTAGTGTCCACTTCCATTTGTTGTTCTGAATCCAGTCCATCAACAAACACTATATCTTTGTCTACATTACACTGCTTCCCACCTTCCTTGTGAAGTTCTTCAATATATTCCTCCACTTTTTCCATTGTCATCCTTTCTATGTCTACAGTAACAGGCCTGCACTTTAAAAACAAAAGCTGGCCTTTGAGATCAAGAATTTTTTTGTTCCTCTGCTTAGGAAAAACATGTTTTCTTTGCCAATAATCAATTGGCCTTCTATATCTTACTGGAAATTGTTGAATTTTACCTTTGCTACCTACATTTTTACTAACTATTGTTGTAGAACAACAATATCTCTCTACTCTTTCTCTAGAATATGATGTATCTCGCTGTACATTGATCTTGGCATTTTTAATATAAGCCAAGGAAGAAAATGGATAAGGTGGTCCTCTATCTATATATGCTGCACTTCTGATGTTTCGTGGTTTGGAGTCATAGTCATCACTTCTAGAACATTTGTTTTCAGATTCTGCTGTAACTGATTGTAGCTTCAATGCAGACAAAAAATCAGAAAAACCTCCACTACATGAATGTGATGCAACCGATTCATTGTTACATAGCCTTTCATGTGCTTTAAGCACTTCCAAGTTGTCAAAATGACTATCGCAATTGTCGCAAAGATAAATATCAGTAGACTTTAGCTGATAGTTTATTTCTTCTATAATTTCTCTATCATAACATAAATTTTCATTTCGGAACGTAACCAGAAGGCGACCACTCGGCCGATAATATAGAGATGTCGTGTGATCACGATTGTCAACATACCGGAGTCGTCTCGGCGGATATCGAGCCAGCTGAGCTGAGAAAACTAAGAGGAAAGCACTTTTGTGATAATCATAACATCTCTTAATCAACTTCTTCAGCCTTGTCTCCCAGTCATTAGGCACAATATTCGGCCTTAAGAATGGATGAGAAAAGTCTACATCTTTCGGCCACCATGGTGGTTGTCGGATATCTTTGGCCGTATCATGACCCCAGGAACATGTCACCATAAATGTTATGAACTTCTCTAATTCAGTTGCATTAAGTTTTACCAATGCCGTCGGATTACCATTACATATGAGAAGCGGCAGATTTGTAATCATTTTTCCTGTTGCTTGTGGTCATAGTTGTCGGGAAACCAGTGCTTGCGATCTCACTCCATACAACAAGGTAACGGTAACAATACGCGCCATTTCAGCTGAAGGGATTAAAAACATTATAATTATAACACATTTGTTTTAGTCAGGCAATACTTATTAAGATATTCATTTAATTATCTTCTCTTGCATCCGTAAACTTAAAAAAATCCAAACGCTTTCGTTAAATAAAAAGAGAAAGACCTATATTCACAACTCCACAAATGCAATTGGCACAGAGTATCGATAAAGCGGTTCTCCAAACTTCAAATCGTGTTTCTAACTATTTATAGACATTTAACTAAATAATAGAAAACTTGAAAGGAAAGCTCGTTTTTACGTATATTATAATTTTTCTCTGTTAATAATTTTGATAAATAAATATACAATATATTTTCACAGCTAAAAATTTTAATTATACAACGTCTTACTTTGTATTATTTCTGTATAGGAATTGGTACTAGACAAAATATTAATAAAATTCTTAAATATCATCTTTAGGAACAAATGCAAAGTATTTCGTATTAACACATTTCTTTATTATTCTACTTATTAATATTAAAACAATAATAGTATATACCTACTATAACTATTATTAACGATATGACTGACATAGTACAAACGACTACAAATTAGTTATGATTTTTAGTTTATAATGGTTATTTACTTATTTTCATGAATGTAATCTAAAAGCTAATGTAGCCTAAAGCATCAATGTGGTTTGTGCACTACTAATATTAAATGAGTTTAATGTACTGAGAATAACAATAATTATTATTATAAGAAATGGAATAAATCAAAAGTTTCTTGCTCTTCCATTTGCAATTAGTTCACTTTTGAGAACAATTGCTCATTTACTTAATTAGGTCCTTACATAGTCATTTACAATTATTAGAAAACATATGTTAAGTGTAAATTCAATTTATGAAAAGTAGTATCAACTAATTTTAAAGAGTATTATACCTACTTTGATGTTGGAATGTTGGTATTAATATTTATAATTATGTCAAACGTCAGATGTCAGATGTCAGCTGCTGTTGCTGTTATTTGATACATTGAATTGTTATAATTTTAAAAAAACTAGCAATTTAACTTAATAATAACATATACAACTTGTACTGAAGTGCATTTAAATTTATTTCACCTAGTATCTATAATGTTTTTTCTGTAATTCGTAAAAATGGTAAAGTCATTTTGTTAATTTTGTTTTATTAATTCGCCTGTGTCTTTGTAGAGCATAATTGTAATAAAAAGTTTATTGTTTACTTAGGAACAATACTTTAACGGTTCAGAAAACTCTTCCTCAACGGCCTTTATCGAGGCTGACGACTATGAGTAAGTATTATTTTAATCATTTAAGTATTTTATTATTATATATATTATTTAAATCTTACACCCTTGCTTTTGTTCCGACCATAGTTTTTCATATTTATTTTTAAATTATATGTTTTTCCTTACATATTTGCTTAATATTAAGAAACGAGACGACGTTTTTAAAATAAATTGAAATACAAATAATTGTTTACTTAATTGTTATTATATAGATTTTTTTACACAGCACAATTATCAACATCAATTATTATTATTGTGCTTATTAATTTAATATAACAATGAATGATTACATATAAATTCTGAATTTACAGTAGTGTATGTTTTTTAATTTATTTCCTCTTAAGCCAACTTTAATATATATCTTATTTAATACTGTAAAGAGATAATAAACTCCAGAAATAATAAAAATATTTTCTTTACTTACATGTAATCATCACTTGCAATCAGAAATAAAGTTTAATATTAATAGTTTACAGTTTCCAACATGGAGTATGGAGTATTTGAAGCAGGCAGCAGTAGAACAGAGACTTGCAAGGCCTCACAGCTTAGCATGGGCTGTGTTACTGAATGCTGTGCCTCCACCATCTGGGGATATACTACTGAGGTTCACCAAATATATTACTGAGAAATAGCCAAAGATGACATTTTGGTATGCCAATTGGTGAATTTAACTTGTCTCTTTCACTTGTATTTTTTTATAGTTTACAGGGTCACAGAAATTTTTATGATGATTTACGAAAGAAACTTTCAATGGATCCAAGATCTGTTGTTGGTGATGATCCTCTCTCTCAAAATGATGAGGTAATATTCATTTAATTTTTATCCTCCTTTCAATTTATACATGTGACATCAATACAACAATAACTTGAAACACTTTTTTATATATTCTTTTGTTACATGACTTTAAAGCCCTTTATCAGCCATTTACAGAAATTTTAAAATTATTTTCATAAAAAAAAAATATATTGTTTAGTTGTAATCAATGTATTATTTCTTTTTCCTACAGAGTGCATGGAAACAACACTTTTGTGATAATGAACTGAAAGCACTAATACTTCAGGATGTTGTAAGAACTTTTCCAGATGAAGAATATTTTCGAGACAAGGATGTTCAAGATATGATGGTAACTGCTTTCTAGACAAAGTAAAAATACTTATAAATGTTAATGTACCTTTGGAAAAGCTGTTGCAACAAAGCTATATCTAAAAAAACAGTGATATTCTCAGTAGTTGTGTGTTCTATACATAATTACATAAATTTATTTATGTCCTATTTTATTATTTGTGTACATCCAGTGGAGGGTCAAGAGAGCTTAATTTTATACCATATATAAAAAAAATTAATTAAGGCCTACTATGAAGACATCCTCAAACTTAAAAGTTAAAGCTTTCAAGGTTTTAAACTTGCTAGAATAAAAAAACCGGACAAGAAACTGGGCCGGGTATGTTTTTGTCGTGATGAAACATCAAAATATTGAAATGAACAGGTGCGTGTGTTATTCTTCTGGGCGCGTGCGCACGCGCGGCCCGGCTACCGGCAGGGCATGCACGAGATCCTCGCGCCCGCCCTGCTGCAGCTGCACTGCGACAGACAGCGCGCGCCGACACACGTGAGGTGCTTCAGACTATGGTTGATATTGTTGAGCCCGGCTACTGAGAGATCTGAATCTAACCTGGTTTTTTAATATTTCGTGTCGTTATTACAAACTTTATTTTCAATTTGACATTTTATTTTATTTTGATTTTTACATTATTTTTAATATAAAATCATTGTGAAAATATGGCATATTTTAGTTTTTTTTTTATTTTCATGTTACATTACTTACTGGTAAGCTGTGGCGTAGTTTGTCGGTGTTGCTGTTCAAGACTTCATTTTTATAATTAATCTTTTAAAATATTAGCGCTTTACAAATTTTACCTTATTTTAGTTGAATATACATAATATTGAAATTGATAATTAATGTTATTTTAGTGATACTCTGCGGTACTACCTTCAAGAAGCGTTTTTAGAACATGATAGTTAGTAAGTAAAAACATTACAAACGAATCTAACCGCTTCTATTATAATTTTATATAAATATATTTTTGTTTAATTTCAGCATGCTTTTTAGTGCAATAATGAGAGGCTTAGAGAAGTATTATACAACTGGTGATGTTATACCTTTGTCATGTGGCAGATTACCTTTATCAAAGACACTTCATGTATGTTTCAATTATTTATTAAGAAATGTTTTTGTATGTAAATATTTTATTATTAACTTTATCAATTTTTTTATAGAATCATAATGAAGTGGTCCGGTATTTAGATGAATTAAGAAAAGAATATTTATTGAATCTAGATCTCGAACTTGCAACACATTTGGCTGACTGCAACATATCTATGGAACTGTTTGGAATGTAAGTATATAGTTGAATATAGTTATCAATAGGTTATGGCATATTATATTGTATTTAATATGCACTTTTATAACTTGTTAAACTTATTGTTGTTAAAGAAATAAATCTATATTAAAGTGCGGCCAAAGAAATAATCCTGAATGGTTTTAACATAACTTTGAGCTAAATTAAAGAATAAAAAAAATATTAATTTGCCAAATATATATATTATCTTTAAAGATGTTTACCAGTTAGTAATATAATATATAATATCAGTAAATAATATTATTTAAAGTTATATATGTTGTATATTAACGCTACATTTAGACATTCGTTTGTTTTCGTTTATGGGCATAGGCTACGTTATTTTTTGTTTCTTGCTCTGTTAAAGTTCCTGCATCGTCTGTACAGCTGGCTAGCGCGCCCTTACACGTCTCGTTAACTCATCCCACTTGTAATCAATAGGGATCATGTCTGGGGTTCTTGATGACCAGTCCATGACTGCGATACCCACGTCACGCAGATATTCCTTGCAAAATCCACGCAGAATTTAGCTCAAGGCCGGTGTCGGCCTCATGCGCTCTTTACCATACATTACCATTACCATGCATTAACATAATAAACTTCAACTTCATAATCTGGGCCGACATAGCGAGCGTTCTGCATAACATGATTTTTTTAGAATTGCCGTATCTATCACTAATATATAATGACAGTCGCGTTCCTATAACCACCTCAAGAAATACTTCCCCAAACTGCCCATAAGCCACCACAAAAAACTACTTCTCTTTAATACAACATTGACTAAAACTGTCCCTTCTTCTATAGATCTTATTCCTTCCATCATTATGATAAAATGTAATTAATTTTGGACTTGTCTGTGAAAAGTAAGTCTTGGCTTTTCGAGAAGAATGCAAGACTAGAATTTTCTTTTGTTTCTTTATAATTCTTATTCTAATTCCAAAAGCAAACAATAAACGTAACAAACGTGCCAACAATAAAACTGCATAACTTATTTTTCTCATACTAACAATTATTTTATGGTAAAAGCCATAAAAACTTAAAACGCAGAGTGGTTCGATAGATGTGTCCAGGAGTCGAACTCTGAAGAAGAAACGCAAAACAAAACTTGTGGTAGATTTTGATGTCTTTGACGAAGATTATACGATATTCAGTTATTTTACATTAACCAATATTTTATAATACTAATTTATCAAAAAAAAAAAAAACCATTTCAATGTAACTTCCAATTACAAAAGCAAAGTTATCAAGAGAACATTATAAGTAATGTTAAAATAAAATTTAAAAAAAAATAATATTTTCAAGGGAACTGTATAACCGATAACTGGGATAACGTTGTACGGCTAAACGGCCATCACATGCTTTCCAGCTCTAGAACAGAAGATAGGCCACGCGGTTTCTTCCATATCAAAATTTAAAAAAATACATAGATTTGTAAACTAACTACAATTTTAAACTAACTGTAATATATATATTTCATAAAATGCTCGAATATTTTTAGGTTAGGTTTAATACGTTGTAAGGAGCCCCTTTTAAATGCGTATACACGCTCACCTTTAATGTTTAGAATCCTCTTCCTACTTAATCAAATTTGAACGAATAACCAAAAATGAATTGGAAACGAAGCTACCAATGCCGCCTTTGAAGAACGTTCGAGAACTGGTTATAGTTCTAGAAAGGCCAAATATAGGAATATGTCCAGTCTGGATGAGGAAACACCAATACAATCAGGGATTTTAAATTGTTTTTCGTACGCATTAATCATGAGAGTCCAATCAGGGGCCGCTTCTCAGAAAGAGTGAGGCTTTTGTTTTTTTTCTTGTGACGAGCTTTCTTGAACAAACTCTATAAATCGTTTGGTGGTTGTTACACCCTTTTGTGTCTTGATAAAAATGCATAATACTATGATGATTAGAAAGTAAAACAATCCGACAATAGGAAATATTTCATGTGACATTCAGTGAAGTTTTTATCAAGTAAAATTTGATTGCAAAAAAAAACGAATCTTTTTTATATTAAGCAATACCATCCAATATAATTTGGCTTTATTAAAACAAATAGGTACTTAAATTATAGAACCCATCGATTGTAAAATATATATTTGTCTTACAAATGCAGTTGACAGAGAGACGTTGATGATTTATAGATGTGACTTGTTAAAGAACCAAAAATCTACGTTATATGGGTATGCATGTATTTTAAAAATATGAAACAATCATACGTTTGTAGACGCTGGCTCCGCTTGCTATTCGGGCGAGAGTTCCCTCGCTCTGAGATTCCGGATCTATGGGGCTTCATATTTTCGGACGGACCGATGTTGCCAAACGTGCACTATGTCATACTGGCTATGCTGATTTCTATGAGGACGATTCGTAAGCTATTTTTAAAATAAATTTGAGATATAAGAAAAATATTCCCTCGTTGAGAATTTAAAGTCTAAAAAACGTTCAATATAATAAACATAATTATTATTACTAGTACTGGATGCGGACACGGGCACGGCGCTGTCCATACTGATGCGGCCGTGCGCGGCGTCGGCGCGCCACGTCATGGCGCTGGCGCTGCACCTGCGGGCCCCGCGCCGACACGCGCGCCCCGCCCCGCCCGCACTCGCCCCGCCCACACTCGCCACGGACCTCAGGTCAGACCACCTAGATTCTTTTATATAACATTAACTATTTAAGAGCCATTATTTTCATCTATATGAAAGTTGAAAAAAAATCTCATATTCTTGTCCGAAAATGCATCACGACATACGAACGATTGGAAATTATCATTTCGACACGAAACGAAAAATCGGACTCGACTCGACGGTCCACTCCATGTGTACAAAATCGACAACTTTCGACAGCGCGGTCGACGAGTCTTCGGCCGAGCCGTACACTTTCCCCTTGTGCTCGGAGGACGCTCGCTCGTCGTGCTCGGAGGGCGTGGCGGAGGGCGGCGACGTGTCCCGCTCGCTGCTGGCGCTGGGCGTGCTGCGCGCGCGCCTCCCCGCCGCCGCCGCCGCGCTGGCCGCCGCGCTGCCCGCGCCGCCGCCCGCCGCCAGGCAGCCGCTGCAACAGATCCTGCAGGTGTACACGTCCTCGTCCTAATAAATATATGTTGCCAATTAGTGATTCGAATGCTCACCTTTAAATGATACAATACGGATGACATCGCGGTTCCCGCGCGTCCTCGTTTTGAGCGACTCCATATCGAGATTTCTTTTTCATCGGAGCCTACTTTGAAGTATACCGAGTGTAACTTTATTTTATACTGTTTTTCTTTTCTTGCAGTTGGCGGCCCTGCTCCAGTGTCGTAACCACGCTCTGATAGACGTCGAGACGGCGCTGGAGGCGGCCGAGAACCAGTTGCCGTCGTCGGATATCGGAAGCAGACGTCTCTTACCCGTCGCCGTTGTTAATAAGAAGAAGATTAACGCCCCCAATAAACAGACAAAACAGGTGAAAAATCTGAAGGAAGTACAACTAAAAGTGTTCCATCAGGGCGAATGCGCCGCAAGTGACTTGCCGTTTTTAGATCCCTTGCGACTACGGACAGAATGACTGCGACGCAAAATTATGCTCTATAGCTATTATCATTAGGTTTATCTTGGAGTAAAATTGTCTTCAATCGTTTTATACTAGATAAAGATTATAACTTCTATAAGATTTTGAAATATATTAAAAAAGTAATGCTTTGTATATTATTATATATAGGATTCATTGTAAAGTTATGAATTATAAGATAATAAAAAAAAATAAAAATCTATCCCCATTTTTGATGGGATTTAATTTTTTATTAAACTTAACATTTGAGATTATGTAATGTCAACTTTGTATAATCAAGATTCTAAAATACTTTATTAGTGCACGTTCGCCATTCTTTAGCTTGACAAAAACCATGGAAATATGAAATAGATACAATATACATTGTGCCGTTTTACTAATGCCTATAAGGGCTATAATGGCTTTCAAGCTCTGAGTACATGTATAATATAACTGAAGATATTAAAAGTTCAGTATGTTCTTAGAAGTTATGTAGATTAAATAAAAACTAAGAATAATAACAATAAGTTAATGACTTACTCTTTGGTTGTCCAATGACTAAATAATTTAACTCCATTTTATTTTATTTTTGAATGGGTAAATATAAGATATCCCTCCCCAGAAGAGGGAAGTCTGAGATTGAGAAATTGGATATTATTAAAAGAGTGGTGTCCGTAGTACTCATAATAATTTACTTCTAATACACATTTTTTTTTATCAATGGTTTATGCCATTCCCGTGTTTATTTTGTAACATTTAAGTGCAAATTAGTTATTAAAAAACCGAAACCACTATTTATTACTAATCTATTTTAAAAAATCTATAAATATTATTTATTTTATACATTATATATTAGAGTTGCATAGATTTATAAATGATAAAAGAGAAATAACAAATATCTATTTAATTTAGTGAAACAGTTTTTATTTACTAATGTATCATTGCAGACCAATTAAGGATATATGTATATACCCGCAACATATATATACACATATATATTGCGTGTTTTTAATTTAAATTTCAGTAATTGTACAATTCATAATGGTTTTATATAATGTAATGCAGGCACGAAAAATGATCAGAAAGAATCCTGTTTAAAATATTACTTACAAATTTCTTAAATACCTTGTATATTATGACTTATGCTGTTTACTTAAAACAAGTGATCTTTATCAACATTTACCAATTATATATTTTATCGAAAAAAAAAGTTTAATATAAATTAGCTTTTACTCTGTATACTATCAAAATACCATAAATCTGGATAAAATTTTTGCTATAGTCAAACAGCTGTAGGTAATAATTGTAATATTAATTTTCTAAATTTGATTCTTATAATATAAATCTGAATAAAAGCAAGTATTACAAATAAATTGTACAAGTATACATTAAAGATAAAATTAATAAATAGGATTGAAATACTGTTTATTGAAAAGAAATACTTATTCATTCTTTTTAGATATTTAAATTTACTTTTAAATTTAGCGGCTGTGAAGTAAAGAAGAGAATAAAATAATTTCTAATTGTATTTACTATGTGTATTGAACCTATATCACAAAAAAATGTTATTACTTGTGTATAATAAACTTTATAGTTTATATAGTATATTTGTTTTATTACTGAAATACCTTGTAAATAACTTCACACGTATTTTATGAGTTAAGGACCCATACTTTGTATTTCTTTCTTCCTTGTTCTTTATTTGATAGCCGTTGGTATTCTATTAAAAGCATCTCCTAAATCTTAATCATTGAAGTAAGCACGACGCCAGGGGCGCTTAATAGGTTGCTATAGGTAGTGCAAGGAGTGAAATGCACACGGGCGCCGCTGTCTTAAATGAAACATGTTAAATATAAAATAATTCTTTAAAAAAAACACTATATTTTACAGAAATTATTTAAATTCTTAAAATTAGTTCGTATGAAAAATTGTCTTTCTCGCAGCTATTAAAACATTTTGAATAACCTATTGAATAAAACAAACATGTTAATTAAATAATAATTTAATAAGGAATACAATATTAGACTATCTGATGTCATAATCGGCTTTAGCATGCGACAGTGACGCTAAGATTTTGCATCTTGCTACGAGTATCATTGGAGTTTGACAACCATATCTATATAATACTCTGTTGACAATTGAGTCAAATTAATGAGATTTTGACAACCATATCTATATAATACTCTGTTGACACTTGAGTCAAATTAATGAGATTTTGACAACAGAATGCTTCATTACGAACCACTTTAGAGAATAATTATGTTTTGTATGTTTATATTTCTATACTTTAATTTAAATTAGAATGTTAACTATAAATTTTTTTCCTAATTTCGATATGGAACATTAAGATTTTGTTACTTAACAAGCTAATTTGGATATTTGAGTAAGGCTACCCAATATTATGTATTTTCAAACATTCTTCAGTCTGAATTAATACCACGAGCTTCAACTCTGTGCTGCTATGGTACTTGAACTTGAAGAAGTTAATGTCATACTGAAATTACATTAACTCCAAAGCCAAGTGTGTTTACCGTGATAGAAGGAAATATGAATAATAAACACATACAATGTACTGTCAATATATTTACAATTCGATCATTTTATACCCAGGGTTCATAATCATGTAAATATTCAAAAATACTATAATATTCGAGCGAGCGAGCACACAAATGTTTCTGAAGAACTTTTTCAAATTGTCTTGGGATACAAGTAGGTTAAGGGTTAATTCCTCGCATCAGTAAACATTATGATGGACAGTCCCACCCGTAGTTTTTTTTGTCTTATATTAAAAATCTGTGGTTGTTACCCTACACCTCTCGTTAAAGAATAGAGAGTAATATATTCTTTGCATAGTGCACGTAACACTTAATAGTCAAAAGCATGGAATATACTACTCTATGGTCAACTGTCTACAGTAAAGTCAACACTTTGTCAACATACTTGAGTTTTGAGTGATTTGAACCTTCTGTTTTATTAACGTATGATAAAATCTTCCAAAAAATATATAAACAAAGTGCAATCAATTATAAATTACATTTTACAAATCCAAATATTGTTGTTAAACACTGGTTAAATTTTTTGCAAGCCATGGCGGAGGCTTTAAAAGACGGCGATAATCCTCTCAACATAGACGGAAATCAATTTAATTCTGAAATGTATATGGAATGTCTTTTAAAATGCGCTAGTCTTCGCCAAGTCATGGATAAAGAGGCTGAGGTAGTAACACAAAGCCAATACTTACAATCTGAAATGCAAACTCTAGTTTACGAAAACTATAATAAGTTTATATCAGCTACTGAAACAGTTCGAAAAATGAGATCTGATTTCTTAATTATGCAAGAAGAAATGAGTAAACTAAGTGAAAACATTAATAAGATTACAACATTTAATTCAACAATTTCAGAAAATCTTAAGGAAAGTGGAACAACAGTCAATAGACTTTGTAGCACTCGGCAGTTGTTAGATAAATTGCAATTTGTTTTTTTATTGCCAACTCAGTTAAATAAAGCTATCCAGGAAAATCGTTATTTGGATGCAGTCAATGATTACACACATGCTCAAAGGGTATTACAAAAGTATGGCAGTCAACCATCATTTCAGAGCATAGAAACTGAGTGTTTTGAGATTATAAGTGACCTCAAAAAGATATTAAGAGAAAGATTGCTGTCACCTGATACAACTGCTTCTGAATTAGCTGAAAGTGTTGGCTTATTAAGGCAGCTGCAAGAAAGTGATTCATCTCTACAAGACATATTTTTGACATGTGTAGAAAGTCGTCTAGATCAACATCTGAAAAGTCTAAGTTCCATAGTAGATAATGTAGACATATTAGAATGGGTAGAAAAGTGTAATAACTCCTTAATAGCAGATATAGGTATTGTTATAACATGTTACCATGACATATTTCAAAATGAAGAAATTCTTCCTGAGTTTGCTGATAAAGTAATGACTCAAGTATTCCAACTATTTGAAGTAGTTGTTAAAAGACCTGAAAATTCAGGTACAGAAATATTGATAAGGGGACTAGATAAATTTTTCAGAAAACTTCAAGCAATGTCAGAAATTATTTCTAGTGATACAATTTCTAACAAAGCTTTGGATGTTGTCGTTCAATGTATTAATCATAAAGCATTGATGCAGTATCAGATAATACAAACACAGTTTAAGGAAAATCTTATGAGGGTAAGACAGGCTCTTGCTAGTAAAGGAACTGATAGTGCAGATCTTAAAGACATATTAAATTCTCTTCAAATTCATTTAATGCAAAAAGTGCAAGCCTCATTATTAGATTTAATGGCTTTCCTACAAAACAGACTATCCTTTGGCCTCAAACCGTGGTGTGGCAAGGCTGTAGCTGATGCTAGCTGGACAGTAATATCAGAGACATTTATAAATATATCTGACATGGTTAAAAATATGTCTTCTTTACAAACTTCAAATAATATTCCTTTTGAATTGCTTCTAATCCTTGCCAAACTCTGTCTTGAAATGCAAGACAATGGTTTGACAACTTTACATAATCATCTACTCAAACTTTTGGAAGAATCTGCCCCAGGACTTAGTGTAAATAACAAGGATACCAGTAAAATTATGGTTCATTTGTCAACTGCTGCTCAAACAGCTTTAGATTCTGAGGTAGTATTTATAGGACAAACAGCTGCACAGATGTTACGAGTATCTGTTCTTGCCAGAGACTGGCTACGAGCTCCAGAACCGAGAGGGCCCAGAGCAGTGTGTCGCAGGGTTGTAGAAACTCTGGCCAGTGCCGACACTGCCGCATCTCAACTTTTTCCAACTAGCATGAAACCATCAAGTGATTCAAGTCGACGCACCATTTGGTCGCGAGCACCATCTTCTTTCTCACCTATAAGTAGGATATTCTCGGAAAGAATTGAGGTTTTTAGTCCAGCGGGTGCGGATAGAGCGGCATTATCAAATGGTGCATTAAAAGTAGCGTTAAAGGCATTAGTTGAATGTGTCAGGTTACGCACTTTTAGTAGACACGGGTTGCAGCAGTTGCAAGTGGATGTACATTTCCTCCAACAGAGGTTATCATGTATGGGCAATGATGAAAGGTTATTAAACGCGTTACTTGAAGACGCTCTGTCTTCGGCTCAAATAAGATGTGTCGACCCACAATTAATGGAACCTAGTATAGTAGATATAATTTGTGAAAGAGGCTGAAGATTATTTAATAAGAAGTTATTAATTTAATTCTTTTTTTTTTGTTATCAAAACAAGAACAGATCAGAATTTTTGGTAGTAAAATTGTTGTAATCGCGCTTAAAGCAGCAGCTTTATTGATTTGCAACTGAAATCTACATATTTGTATTTTTATTTTTCTTTAGGGCACGGAATTTAAGGATAATTTTTGTAATAATGTCTACAAATAATCAGAATAGTGACCTTTAATAAGAATACCTATGTAAATTTTAAATGCATATATGTGTAAGTAATTATTTATTGTCAAAAATTACTACAAATTAAATTTCTTACAACATACAAAAAACAGAATATTTTAATAAAAAACCTTTCACTATAACTCTAAATTAAACAGCACATGTTTATGATAATTTACTATAACCCATTAATGAAAATTGGATCATTTAATAACCTTTATTATAATATATAAAATTTATATTAAATGCTCTTAAAATTGCAAGACAAATTATTTTATTTTAATATTAACATAATCTTCAAAGTTAGTCACAAGAGCAGAATAAACACATCCATTTAAAATTAAAAACAGAATATATTATTAAAATTAAAACACATTCTCATAAAATTTGGTCCTATTTTCCTAAATATATATGAAATATGTAAGATTTTGTTTCAGATATTCATATATTAGCAATTGGATTTTAACATTATGACATATGTCTCAAAATAAGTTTATTTTTATCATTACACTTTACATTCATTATATATAAATTGTCAAAAGCAAAACTTGATTTCAACACTGTTATTACATCACACATTTATAGGTCACTTTCATCTAATTTTAATACACTATTATTACAATGAAACAACTACAAAGCGTTAGATAGACTATTCATTGGGAAGCTCTTATTTTTATTTTTCTATACCAAAACTATAATTCCTCCAAAAATTAACAAACATGTTCAATAAGCTCATGTTATAATATATCCTCAACTTATCATCATAACATCACATTTTACAATAAAAAAAAACATGTGATATGTCTATTTTAATGTGCTAATAAATACCCTGACAGTTTATTAAAGTTGTTCCATTCTTTACATGCCAATGAATCGCACTTTTTTACATTGTGTACATATAACATACATATAAAATATACAATCGTAATGTTTTTGGAAATACTAATCAATGTAAGGGTATTTCATTACAATGTAAAATATGTTTTTGTGTATATTGGCTTCATCTTTATAAGAAAAACTAATTTACATAACAATTAAATAAAACATTTAGATCATTAAATAGTACCTCATGCCATTTAAAAGGAAACAATAAATGTTTCCAGTTGAAGGACAACCTAATACTTTTTTTGTTAAAGGAATTTCAATTCGACAAAGTTATTTGTAATATATAATATAAAAAGCATGATTCAAATGAATTATTTCCAGATAAAATTATGGATAATAAATAACGTAACCATTAACTGTTTCCAAAAAAATATAATAAAAAAGAAAGACAGCTATATCGAACGACATTTAAGTCAGTTAAATTGTAATTGCGAGTATTGTTTGTTAAAGTAAGGATTCTGTTTATAATCTTATTAAATTAATAAAATGTGTTGATTTCCTTAAACAATTCAACAGCTCAGAAACAACATTGAGAAAGGGATAAGAGACTTTTGTCTGTTATTTATAATTCGTATGATTGTAAGTGTAATAAGTACCCCACTTTGAAGTAAATTTAAATGAATACAATTTTTTTTTTTCAATATAATATAAGTGTTGTAATTACTTAGTATATTCATCAACAGTTCAACTGTTATTATATTATTCTGTAAAGTAAAAAAGAGATTGTACTTAAAACTAATACATATATAAATAATTACTCTTTTATATTAGATCTTAATCTAGAACAAATTGACAAAATATATACCTATATCATATAATTTTAGTTCGCAAATTTAAATGTATAGACAAGACCAATGCCCCAAATTACGATAAAATATTTATCATTAGATGTATTAAAAATTTGCCATAATAGGAAAAATATATTTTATTAAACTGTGGTCCGTCTGTTACTTCAGTGTCAGAGCTGATGATGTGTGATTTTATCTACATACTAGCGACCCCTAATTAACTATCATTACAAACAATATCTTGAGAACATCTAATCATTGCAGTATACAATTATTTCCTCGGCTTCTCCATGAGTTTCCTCATCTTCTCCGGTACGGGCATTCCCCTGATCTTGGAGCTTCTAAGAGATTTACCACTGAACTCACACTTCTTAGCGTTACTAGAATCTTTTGCGTCATTATTATTAACACTAGATTTTCGGGTGGACACACCCGGTTTTGTGGTATTCCAGGTGGTAACATCACTTTTCCTTTTTATCGGCTTGGGTTTGTCTTTCGTAGGGGACTTGCGTGTGTGGTCGGGCGGCGGCGAGCGGCGGCGTCGTATCCGGGGCGGCGTGTGCGCCAGCGACGTGTGGCGCGACAGCAGCGCCGCGCTACTGAACAGCTGGCCGCAGTCGCAGCGGTGCTCCGCCTCGCATGTGCCTGGACAAACAAACCGTTACTTGACATAAAGTAACAGGCCACTTATAAACGAAATGGGGAGCGGAAGTTCTTTATGCTTCAAGTGTTGAAATTATCACTACTAATCCGACTAATAAGTATTAAATATACAAAACTATCACTGTTAGAAATGTTGCAGACTTCAAGAAAAAATAACGTTGTTTATCATTAGAAATTAAATACATCATTAATATATTTATATCAATATTCTTTTTTTAATACTACTTACGTTTTCTAGTTTTTGGTGTCGCCAAGTTGTGCTTTCCAATTGTGTTTCTTTTAGGAATTACACTTATTGATTTTCGTTTTGCGGCTATTGATTGTCTCGTTGCCTTTTTATCTTTATTAACCTCTGTTAATACACGGTCTGGGAAGGAGTATTTAATATCGCTGTCGTCGGAATCCGTGGAAAGTATTATTTCCTTTACATCCAATTTAATATTTTTTTCGTTTCTTGATACAACTATAGGTTTAGTTTCGATCGTCTTAGTTTTTAAGCGTGGTATTTTAGGAGGATGTTGTAAAGATATTCTTCTCTTTACTAAATCCTTAGAATTTGGTCTCTCAATCTGTAAGGAGTTTCTCTTTTTAGCTCTCACCTTCATAAACAATTTGATTTCAGAACTTTCTTCTTTTTTAAAGTTTGGATTAAGCATATATCGGATTTCATCGTCTTCGTCACTAGATTCCTTATGTTTTTGGTCTTTGACAACTGGTGACGTGGAGTTAGAAACCGTTTTATTTTTTTTTGAGATTGTAGAAAATATTTTATCTTTTACACGAATTTTCTTTTTTGGGGTTGGTGTGTCGGGAATTATAATATAATCTTGGATTTCTTTTTTTTTAATTTTTGGTGGTTTTTCTACGTTCTCAGGAGGTTTATGAGTTGTACCATCTTCTTTATCAACGATTTTCTTTTCGGATTTTACTACTTCTTTAAAGTCTGCGCTAAAATTATGTTTTTTCATATTTATTTGATCTCCAATTTTATTATCTGGTAAAGGTTTAATGATCTCATTTTGTTGAACTACTTTCAACGAATCTTCGGATACTGTTGGGTCAGTTGTTTCTTCATCATCAACATGATGCAGATTATTTGGAGATTCGTCTTCACTTACGTCATCTTCGATTACTTTAATATTTTCCGATTCTAATTCTATTGCTGCTTTTTCAATAGCTTGCTTTGCTGCTTTAGCTGCACTTTGCTTCTTCTTTCGCAAACATAAAACGGTATGTTTGTTTAACGAGTGCTCATTAGGGAAAACCATGTAACACAGGGAGCATTCGTGAATAATATCTTTAGTTGAAAGTGAACTTTTTACGCTTTTATCATCAGATTTTTCAGAACTAGTTTCAAAATGAAGTTCTTTGTGTTCTAATAAGTATTGTAAGTTTTCAAACACTTTCTTACATATATCACAATTGTGAGTTTGTGGCATATCGACAGATTCAGTAGCATGTTGAATAGAGGATGTCGACGTGGATGAAGACTTTTTATTAATTCCGTCATGAGTTTCTCTATGTTCAACAAGGTGATGTAACTTTCTAAACGACTTATCACACGGTTCGCAACGAAAGCCTGCACTTGGGTCAGTGCTTGATTTGGAGTCATCTCGTGATTTCAAAGGTTTATTATCATGTTGGTCAGATGAACTTTTCCTTGTTAACCTGATATTATTAGTATTACTATTATGTATCAACCTGTGCTGTACTAAATGATGAAGTTTTCGGAAATCTTTTTCACAAACTTCACAACTGAAAATAGTTTTATTTGTTGGTTGGTGTACATTCTCTAGACTTTTACTATTTTCTTTCTTGTGTTGTTGAATTTTATGATTAACTAAATACGACAGCTGTCTAAATGTTTTGCCGCAAAATTCGCAAATGAGATTGTAAGTCTGGGAAAGTGGAGTTTTGGGTTGAATATTCGTCGTTTTAGATTTAACTTCTTTTTCTACTTTTTCGGGTTTGACCTTTAAAGGAGTATCGTCGATCACAATAACATCATTATCGTTAATCAATTTAGACGCGGTATATCTAGATCTTCGACTTCGAGGCTTTTCTTCCTCCTCGTTATCACTATCATCTGATCTACGTGACAATTTATCAGAATCTTGTGAATGTCTTAATCTCACAGGACTTCTTTTATCTGAATCAGATCTATTCGGTGAAGGCCCAGGGCAATGTTTTACGTGTTTAAATACAATATTCTCTGATCTAAATAGTTTGTTACAAATAGGACATACAATATTTTCATTAATTTTGCCCATAGTCCAATTTTCCTGAATAATCCTCTCATCAATACTATCATCAGAGTCTGTAGTATCAGTTTTTGTCACTTTGGCATCTATCAATCGGGGTTTTTTCTGTGGACTTGGTGCTTTAATCCTGTCTGTATCTGGTTCCACTAATGGGTACTTTCTAGGACGACCTCGTCCTCTTTTTATTGGAGTGTTTTGGGGTGTCTCAGAAGTTGTAAGTTGAATGTCACTAGTTTTGTTTTCTGATTGATTTTCAATTAGTTCTGCAGCTTTAACTAAGTTATCTATTGCAGAAATTGCGTCTGTGTGACCAATAAATTGGTCACTTTTATTTTCAGAATCTTTTTTGACATCCATTACATTGTTTTTTGACTCATTTTGGGGTTTTTCATCATTGACATTACGATTAAGTAAATAAGATTTCTTTGGCACAACAATTTTAGAAGGCTTTTCATTTTTATCTTCACATTTTCGTTTTTTCTTAGGCGAAACAAGAATCCCTAAATCTCCTGGTTCAATCAATTCTATCTCAGATTCTTCAACTGGAGTCAAAACCTGTTTTCTTTGATGTTTCGTTTTAACTTTTTTTTCATTTTGATTTTTACTTGATTCTAGAACATCTGAATCAAGACATTCTGAAGCACTATATGAAAAACACTCTGATTCAGTTTTGGATGGAGATAATTCTTGCCCTTGTACATTAAGCTGTGCTGGTGTAAATTCCATGTTGGCATCCATAAATACCACTTTAACAGGCTTATCTTCAATTATTGTAATTGGACACTCCAAATTACGTTTAGCGGTTAAAGCAGACTGATAAGCAATTTGAACTTTAGACTGATTATTTTTGTTGAAACTATCTTCTTCATTTGAGCCTTTCACTAAAGTTGGTATTCTGCTTGTTTGGTTATTGTTACGTACAGGCATATTATGTTTATTTGAGGATTTAGCCTTCGATTCAGCAAGCATTAACTCATTTCGAGATAGTTTTTTAACTGGTAATTCCTTTTCCACAACAGTCTGAATAACATTATGTGACTCTTTGCCATCAAAGCTTACTGTCAAGCAGTTCTCATAAGTTATCGAATTTCGTCTTGCAAATTTATCGAAATCTTTTTCTGTTATAATAGTTTCTTTTTTAGTCGCAGGTGATATATTCTTAGTAGATATATATACATTTTTTTTATTACAATCAAGATCTCCAGTAATTGGTTCGTGTTCTATTATTTCGTCTTCTGATGTGTCTTCCAGAACATTGTCTTTCACAATTTTTTGCTGGAGTTTATTCTTGAATGGTATAGAATTAGATGATTTTTCAAATAGCGTATCTTTCACATTTTCTGGTTTAGCTGGTAGTTTGCTAACATGAGAAATTTCTTGGATTGGTTTGTTGCAGGGTATAATACCATGTATATCATTCATTTTCATTTCAATGTCATCTAATAAAACTGGACAATGGTTCGTATTCTGTATTTCGATATCAATTGGTTTTTCGGTATTATTCTCATTGCCTTTACCCGTTATTGCTCTATTTATAATACCCTCAATTGTTTTATCTATTAAGTCCTGATTATTGATTTCTTTCCTTTGAATATTTTTATAAGTGGATGAGTTAGAATTGGTTGGTTCGTCTTGTTTAGTTAATATACTAACTACCGATTTAGGTGCTACTAATAAATCCTGGACATTAAGGATTTTTACTGTTGTGGCATTAGTAACAGATGGTTGAATCATACTACTTTTGCTTACAAACACTGAAGTTTCTGTCTTTGAGTTTATCTTTGGTATAACACCAGAATCAGAAGACTTAAGTGAGGTAACATTGGATTGCCTTTGACTATCAATTTTTTTTAGCACATCTCTTCTATTTAAGTCATTTGGTTGCTTTAATTGTTTTGTATTAGAATTATTAGATGGTATTCTTGTTTCTTTGATTTTATTTAAAAATTCTTGCCTGTTGGCTTCTGTCCATTTTCCAAAAGGCACTGCACTATTACTGTTTATTGACTTTGATATTGTTGGTTTAGTTTTTCTTTCATCCTTATAAACTTCGTTTTTTGTGTTATTATCAATATGTTTTACAGATTTTTGTGTTTTAATAATTATATTTTTTTCCTTTATATTTGTTCTGGTGTCAGAAGTTTTACTGATTTCAGGTAAAGTTTTATCAGTATCTTTTACACATAAAACATTGTTTTTTTCAGGTACAACATTTTTAGTAGATATAATTTCTAAAAAAACTGGTTGTTTTGCTACTGGTGTAACACTACTTTTTAATGATTTACATGTTGTAGAATTATTTTCTGCAATAACAACAATCTCCTTAATAGTTGAGCTTTTAATTTCACAATCACTTCCATAAACACTATTATAATCCTTATTATTATCACACAGTATATCATCAGACTTATTTTTGATAATTTTATCAATGATAATATTAGATTTATTTTCGGAGTTTTGATTTGGCTTTAAAGTATTTTCGATTTTTTTTTCAATAAAGTCTTTGACATTTTTTTCGCAGATATCATTTAATTTAGTAGTTATTTTATTATTACTCTTGTTTTCAGAATTTGATTGATTATTAATTTCATTCACTTCATTATTCTCCACATCAGATTCCCCACACTTACTTAAAATTACCAATTCATTGCTATCTTCACTAATATCTATAATTTCAGCATTATTTTTACCAGTTACATTTAAATTATTGCCGTCTCTGTTCAACACATTACTACTTATGAAATCATTACTGCTTGCAACATCGTTGTCATCAATAGATGTAACCAATACAGCTTTATTTAAATCATCAAGACTTCCTGTACATGTTGTTTGGGTAGATAATTTATTTGAAGATGCTGCAGATAATATCCCTAATTCCTGAGCTTCAGATGCTTTGCTGTTGTTATCAGAAGTTATCAAATCTGTTTGGTCTGATTTTTTATCAATAATTGGCTTTACCTTATTTAAATCATCTTTAGTGGTATTATCTTGTTCAATGGTAAGGTTTGATCTCTTGTCGTCAGTTAATAAAAAAGGTTTTTTTCTCTCATTTTCTATTACCCTTGCTTCTGATACCTTATCATCACTTATTAAATTAGATTCTTTACTTTCATTTTCTAATACCCTTGCTTCTGAGACCTTATCATCAGTTATTAAATTAGATTCTGTACTTTGATTTTCTATTACCTTATCATCAGTTATTAAATTAGATTCTTCACTATCATTTCCTATTAACCTTGCTTCTGATTCTTTGCAAAATTCATTTTTTTCTGTATGTTTTAGTTGTATATTATTGGCAGTATTGCAGAACTCTTTAATTTTCATTGCAACCTCATTTTCCATGTTGATCACATTTTTGTTTTCAATATTTTCACATTTAATTAACTCTTTATTCTTTTTAGAGTTTTTATCTTCTTTAGTACCTTCATTATTTTCATTGCTTTCATTATTTTGAACTTCAAATTTTTTAGTATCTTTATTAATTTCAACTGTGGCATCTTCAGCTATATTTTCTGTATTATATAAATTATTTGATAGGAGTGGGTTCTTTTCAGGCAATTTCTCACTATACTCACATTCCGCTGGACTATTTTTGTCTAACAATTTTGCTGTTACAACATCAAATTGTTCATTTAAGTTATTAATTACTAAATAAGTTTCATTTTTGTCTTCATCCATAGAAGAATGTTCTATATCATTAATTTTTTTTTTTGATTTAGTTGGAGTTTCAAATAACTTTTGTTTTGGATCTGTGTGAACTTCAATAGTTTTTTTCACATTATCTGAATGCCGACTAGGATGTAATTGTTGGTCCACCATTGTTTTAGTTAAAGGAATACCTTCTTTGTTTGGAGTTGAGTGATATGTCATAGGTGTAAAAGTTCCTATTACAGGTGATTTTCGAGCTTCATTGAATTTTATTGTTTTTCCAATTAAACTTACTTCTGTTTTAATTTCTGACACATCCACATTAGAGTCAATAGCTTCATCATTTGGTAAACTTATTTCATTCTTTGGTGTTTTTATTGCTTTATCAGTAGCATTGCTACATAAAGGCTCATTTATCACTTTACTGATATTGTTTATAGGCACATGAGAAGATTTCTCTGCAGGAATCTCCCTTTCTTTTATAGGCTGGAACAGAAGATGTACATTTTATATAAAGGAACTTAAAATATTTTTAGACAGCAAAATAACTTAAATCTAATTTAACAATGGCTAAACTCATTAACAAAACTAAGTTAATTAAAGAAATGTAAATATTTGTTTTCTAATTGAAATATATAATTAAGTAATTGAAATTATACTTAAGCAATTGTTATTAAAAAAATATTTACCACTTCTTTTGTTACTTCTACTTCAATTTCTTCATACACTTCTAAATTTCCTTCCGCATTATCACTGTAACATCATATTTAAAATAATAAATATTTTTCAGTTATTTATGTGTATGTTATAGCTTAAAAAATCTTTTTTAAAGATAACAATTTTCAATGAGATATTAGTAAAAATAAAAAATAATAAAAATTCTGATCTTAACAAACTTTTCAATAACCATTGGCATTACATAATTAATTAAAATATATTTAACATACATATATAACATATAGCTAACATTTAATTATTTGAGATGAGAATGTTTAAATAAAGAAAACCATAACTAAATACATACCGGACTTTTAAAAACTTAAAACTAGGCTGTTGTTGATCATCATCAATAATCTGCACAGCAGCTAGTTCCTCTTCCCCTGCTTTTCTGTACAAATATAATCCATTCCCAATTACTATTGCAAGAACATTGTTCCCGTCAATTTGTAGCACCACTTCAGTGTCCTTACTTGCTATTATATCATCCTCTAAGCTTTCAACTGAATTCTCTTCTATTTTATCCTCAGGAAGCTCTGTACTGTCATCCAATTTTAAATCAGTAGGCGAATTTTCTTCTTCTACAGCATTATCATCTATGACAAGCTCATTACCATCGTAGGAATTATCATTATCATCAAAGATATTAACTCCACCGGATAATATATTTGCAGCTTCTATTTGCTTACCGATTTTGTAAGTCTCTAAGTCACTCTTAGGAATTGGTGATAACTCAGACATCAAATTCGAATCAGCGGTTATAGTACGATCAGCATCGACGGTATTTATTGAATCCTTAGAGGGTGATATACCGAACGTTGAGTCTACTTCAGAAAGAGAGAAATATTTAGATGAGTTTTCATTAGCGGACATGTACGCTTCGCTAGGCGGAGACGATGTGTCTAATGTTGAATCCCGCGAGCTTCCCGCCTCGCCCCTTATCTGGCTTAATCTATCCATTTGCACAATTCAATTCATCTGTTTTTTCTACAATTTTAAATTTCATGAGATATGTGGATGCGGTACTATAAAACTCAACACTTAAATAAAGCGTAAAGAAAACATCTGAAGGTTGGCCAATTAGCACTTAGGTCAGTAGCAGCGAATTACAAGTGAAACTTTTTAGTGGAACAAACGATATTGAAACTGTGACACTTATTAAACCACTAGAAATCAAGATATGTTTTAGTTATTACATGAGAGAAGAGTTTAAATTTAAATATTAAGTGAAATATATAACAGTATGTCGTGACTACAGCTTTTCAATAATATTTTTACATTAAATTTCCTAACAACACAACACATCAAATATTAAAGATGGACGTCGCGAAAAATAGATAACAATGTTGCCAAATCATCAAATAAAGAATAAAATAGTAAAATATTTTTTGAATAAAATTAATTAAAAGTAGTACAATAGTCAGGTTACAAACAATCTTTAGTCATTAACAAGAAATTTTAGTCATGGCTTCCTTCTTAGTTTTTATATTAGTTGTGATTTACCAAAATGGGTTTTTTTACTTCATATTTAAGCTTATTCCATTTTAAAGAAGTTTGGTTTACACAGCGATTTGATTTAAAAACATACCTATAATATTAATACCGATATTACTTTGTATGGACAAAAAATTATCATTAGAAAATGAGAATTGAATATAATGAAATGTCAGAAAGTGTATCTAATCAATAACACTCATACTAGACCTGATAACCAAAATATAAAATTAAAATTTTTATTTTAATGTTAAACCTAAATTTACCTTTAGTGTAAAAGAAAACTAAGAAGCCAATTTTTTTTTACATGGGTACCCAAGTACTGTAAAGATGAAAGTGGCATTAAGGTTGTAGTTACTATGTATATATGTATATGACACTTGACAGTAACGTTAAAACTGGAAAGTGGCATTGTTAATCGTTACAAATTTAAAAATATTAGGACGTTAAATAGTTTTTAGACTGTCTCTACTCTCTAGTATAATTGTTCTACCCTTACATTTATTTATGCGTAATTAAGATAGTAAGACTTTAAAGATGGCTCCTCGAGAAACTTCGAAAGCGACACCAAAGGTGCAACGTACTATAAGTAAATCATCTAAATCAAAAGCATCTCCAGTTATAACAATAAAAAAAAGGATGACTTCAAAAGATTGTACAGAAAAAGTAATCACAGGTTAGTGACATTCATGACAATTTAATAATCTAGAAATGTACTTATATTTCTATATTTTTAAAGAAACCATATATATCAAAAGCTCTTTATTCGTGGGGTATATAGTAATCTCGGTATTAGAAGAGTAAAGAATTTAATAGTTTTTTTCCTTAACTCTCCTCCTTTTCCTTTAGTGGTGTGTTTTTAAATTGAGATTTATATGTAGCTTTAATAATTCTTCTTTTAATGAAGTGAATTGTAATATTTAATTCTCAAATAATGAAAATATGAATTCTTGTTTTAGCTAATAACTTGGCAGAAACTAGAACAAGACCAAGAACTATTACAGTTCCTAAAATGTCTACACCAAAAGCAACAGAGAACAAAACTGCGCCTTTGCCAAACACAGTATCTAAGAATACTAAGAAAGCTACATGGAAAAAGCGACCAAAACCTGCACACTCAGGGGTCCCTGTTCCTGAAAAGATGAGGAGATTACTTGAAAAACAACTACAGGATGATGACAGTTTCTAATGTACTTAATTTTTATATGCTTAAAATTAATTTAATATCTATTCTATGACTCTACTCTCTACTTGCCTTTTTGTTGATTAAAATAACAACTTATTAAATCCTTATTACCAACACCGATTTAAGAGTAGTATCTTTGTAGCATACTAGACTTGAGACCTAATGTAAATTAAGACATTAGCTGCGCATATCATATCAAAAGGTATTCCCTCTGAATTAATAAGAGTATTTGCTTAACTTGATATTTTATTAATTTATAAATAAATATAAAAAGCAAATTTAATCACAAGAAAAAAATTGACATGGGTAGTAGCACTGCTTGTTTTGACCAGTTTATTTTTTATATTTATTTAAAATGTAAATAAACTAAATAGGGTTTAAAGATTACTTCAAATATCCTAATAATTTTTCAATCCTTTGTTTGTCATGCCTTTTTTGGTTTAAACTATTCCTGATATATAATTGTTCTATTTTTCTAATAATTATATTCTAAAATATGTATATAGTCTATGACATGTTGTGGTTGTGAAGAAATAAAACTTTATTCCCATGCGTAGACTTCTTTGGTTATTTAGATATATTTTTTCTATGGAACATTTAGTTTAGAATGTAGATTAATAATAATATTTGTGTTAATTTAATTATTGTCTTAATAATATTTGAGATTGTCTTAGGTTAATAACATTTTTACTATTAAATAATTATTACATGGTATGATTTTTATCTTTAAAATAATATATTTTTAATATGCATTCATTATGTATGTATATAATGATGTGGATTTTTTAGTTGAAAATCAGATTTGGTTGAATACTGACTGCTTGATAAAATGTCTCAAGAAAAAACTTTTTTAAACTTTAGTAATACTCTGAGCTAGCAATAAGCTGTTTTGCCTTGCAAGATTTTTAGTCATAATTATAATAATTCTTAAGAACATAATATTTTGTACAGCTTCCTTTAGTAGATATTTTCTTAATAAGTTAATAATTTCAAAATAATTTGTTCAAAACACGTTATTATCAATACAATTAGGTGTCATTTTTATTTTTAAACTGGTTTACCTGACAACCGATCAAAGAGCAAAAAAATTATAGTGTATTTAAATCACTTAAAAAATTAGGGTAAAAAAATAAAAAAATTGTGATGGACCATCCTTATTGCTGACCCATTGAATATATAAGTAAAATTTCATAAAAATCGTTCAAGCTAGTCAGAGAAGTTAAGATACAAACGCCGTGACACGAGAATTTTATGTATAAAATAATGTTGTTCACAAAAGACGTGATGTTTTGCCTGATGATTAAAATTTAAACGTAATCAATATCTACATTCTTCTCACTACTTCATAATAGATTTTACTTAAGAAATATGAAGAGAGTATGATGAGATAAATCGATTATTAGATGTCAACGCTTACTAGTGATGTGGCTTGAACACTTGACTCGACTCAGTTTATCCAACTCATACTGGATTGAATAAAAAATATTCTAGTCGAATGAATTCGACACTGAGTCGATTTTGTCGCCAGATGTTACTTCACCTCTATTTCATATATATATATACCGTGACTATAAGTAATTGCAATATGCAACGCGAGTGACATTTTTTTACTCGAGTGAGTCGGATATGATTCGAATGAGGTCGTAAAATTGCTTGAGTGACTCGGATCACAGGATCTTATTCGAGTCCCATCACTACCGCTCACCAGTCCGTAATATATATAAAGAGAATTTATTTTTAGGATTTGGTGTAAAGGATAATTTATTAGTCAAAATTCTTTATAATTTTAAGAATGATATTTCAAGGTTGTCAAATAAAACATAATGAAGATCTATAGAATATTAAAATAATATTAAGACCATGTTAATTTAAGCTAACTTTGTCCAATTTATGAAAAATACTCGAATTAAGTTTTTATAGTTTTAATTACACACAAATATATTGATTAATGATTACCGCCATCTAGTATCTAGAAGTAGTTTGCATTAGTTTCGCGTAAAGTTTTTTTTATTTTATTCCTTTTTTAATTACTATTAGCCTATAATGTCATTTGTTTAAACTGTTAAATAAAAACATGAAAAGTGAATATATAATGTAATATATTACCTTTATATATATATACATAATATTATTAAAGCAAACATCCCAATGATGTACTTATTATCGGTATCATTCATTTAACATAAAATATGTGTATTACACACACGAAAAAGGTGAAACTTCATAAAAGTAGCATAAAAAATAATAAATATAGATTATTAGGAATAACTGTAAGGTTTATTAATTTTTATTTTACATAACACATATTACAGATACAATACCAAATATTCTCCACTTTCCATGTTTTTCTATTCAAATGCCTGTCAATAAAGTTTTATGGTAATTAAAAAGAAAATTAAATAAAAACAACTAAACGCAAATCACTGTGACAAGAAATCGATGGTTGATGAGTAAAGTTAAAACTATAAAGACTTGAGTCTATTATCTTATACCTTTTTTGAAGTGATAATTTCGTATGGGTGGGTAAACCATTTCGTTAGGTATCGAATGACAGCGCCAGTCGTCTGGCTTACCTTTTTCTCACGCATACGGCAGCGGCAGACTGGCTCCTCCTCTCTCACTCTAACCCACAGCGCTAGCTGTATTTCGGTATATATCGTATCGTTAGCAGTTGAAATTATTCGAGTTTGAAATTCAAAGAAGTTTCTATTTGAAAATATAATTTAATAATAGAATAAAATTAAGGTTATTAAATGTACAAAAGAGATGTCATCGCAGCGTAATTTAAAACTGTATTTATAATAAGTTTAGTTCTTATTAAAAATTGTTATTCTTTTTATTCAGAATAGGTGAGCGTTTGACTACAGTCCACTGTTGGGCATCAGTGTAGTTTAATATTTGACTTGTCTAGAAACCACCTATTTGCTCTGTATTTTTGTACCCCCAGATTATAATGCTCAAGAAAACCGACCTCGGCAGAGCGTTCCAAAGTTTTGCCTTCCTCACAATGAAGCTGGGATGGGATGAAGCTGAAGGAAGCATTTGTACAAACTCCTTCGCACACTCTATAAAATGTATCATAAATGACCGAAAAACTAGCTATCTTGCTGCGATGATCCAGACTGTAGAGTTTTGCATTGGCAAATAAGGTACCGTATAAGTCTTTAAGCCTATTAACTCGTCTTTCAATCGATTGCAACGCCTCTACCTGGTGTTTTGCTTATTCATCTTAATGATGCGAACAGTAGGAATACTGTTGGAGGAGCAGAAGTTTGAACTTGGTTTTAGAAAGGGTGAACAAGTATTATGGCTTGAAGTAGCGACACAACTTTGAGAGAATACCAAGCTTTTTAGCAGCCCATTGATACTTAGACTCAATGTAGGAACCGAAATTGAGAGACTAATAAATACTTAAATATCAACACAATGATAAGAAATATAAGAAAAGATAAAAGAAATCAAACTACTGTCTTTAGAATGAAAATGACTGCACCATGAGGTAGTCAACTTATTATTATTCTCAAACTAATGGCATTCAACTATATTTTGTGAATTTAATACGTATATTGTTTTAAGTATAAAAGAAACACGATTAAAATTGAAATCATGGAAACTGGTACGGTGCTGCGTCTCTTTATCACTAACGATCGAAGTTTCAACGTTTTTTTAATAGTTAATATCATTTACAAATCGTCTGGTGTCGCTACGTGTTCGAAATGCCAATGATACCAGGTAACTTAGGAATCAATAATTGACGTATGTCACATCGTAAATCATAATGCCTAATTTATCATGTTGAGTTACTGCACGGCCGAAAACACTTATAAAGAAAAGAGGATAGCAATTTTCTTAAATATTTGAGGTATTCGATACAAGACTTATTTGTTTAAAATTAATAGTATTATAAGTTAAAGTTAATCTTTTCTATTTTTGCATATCCAACAGTTTTTTTTAATTTGCGAAGTTCTAATGAGTCATTGTAACTACAAAAATGTAACAAAACTGATGCTAAGTTTATTTTAAATTTAGCTTAATACAGTACATGTCATATTTAGTTATATGTTAAAGGACGGATCTACGTAAAATATGCTACTATCTAATTGGTTACATACGATAACTACAGATAAAACTAGTCTAAGTGATTTAATTTAGTTTGGCAGTGATTTATTTAAAGTTTCAGGAAGTAACACTTCTAAGCTAAGATTGTTTTTATATGATACTCGAGATGGAGCACAAGAAATTTGTTCATTATGCCAATCATGTTTGTAATCATGAACATGTTTGAACATCTCGATAGTGACAAAAGAATAAATGATAATATAGTATAATATTATAAAGCGGAAAAGTTTGTTTGTTTAAAATAAACTTCTAAACTACAAGATAGAATTGAAAAAATCTTCCCTATTATGAGAGTCAGGTTCGCGGGGAGGACTGTAGTCTATCTAGCATACAGCTACTTTTAACAGTAAATAAAATCTTTCGACCGTGGATAAAACCGATCGTAACAATTACATTTTTATAAATTAATTTATGAATTACAAGCGTAATAACGAATGAATATTTTAAAACAAAATTTACAGTTTTAAAACGTGTTGTCAAGCAAAGTAAACAATATTGTATGTAGTGTAATAAGTATAGTTTTTAATTCACACTTCTTTTGGGTGATATGGCGCATTTCAATTAGATAATGAAAGCCTCCGTTACTATATTTTGAAGCCATATGTTATATATTGTATATATGTTTGATTCTTTGCATTACATACACTGTATATTTTTTTTGAATTTTATTGTGTATACTAGTAACATCTCGAAATTGTAAATTTCAGAAATATATAAAAAAAATAATAGTAATATAGCTGTAAGACAAGTCTTAACAAAAGGGCATTATGCCCCCTGGTCACAAAATTTAGAAAGATAGTTTTTTCTTTAAGTTTAATGTACTTGTCAGCGTTATTTCTATCGGTATTTGTACATAATTGGTAATGGATTTTTTTTAATAATAAGCATTTTTGGTATAATAATAGACACCTATTTATAAAATACAAAAACTGTACACACAGAGTTTGAAGAAATCTTCAAACGTAGTTTTTTCACTGAAATTTCAAAGATTTTTTGGATAGATATAAATATCATCGACGTCAATTACATAAATATTACAAAGGAAAACTAAGTAAACTTATATTAGAGATAACGTAACTCATCTAAAAACATCAATACCCCGCCCACAACCAACATAATTTTTTATTGCCCCATGATACCATAAAATATATATTAAATACACGTCTATAAAACTATTAACAATTAAGTTGGTCCCCCTCATTTACATACACCAAGCTCCGCCTGTCTGTCGTGATTGATGCGATTTGAGTCTCGTGACACGCGGCTAGAATTTCGATTAGTGGAGCAAGCCATAAGCGGTCGCTTAAAAGTACAGTGTATAGTTTTTTAACAAACTAAGTACGTCGTTGGCAACTTCAGTCCCACTAGATGGCGTTGCTTTATTATGAATATTATTGCAACTACAAATTTATCCGTCGCTTGCTGGTGTTTTATATTTAAATTACAAGTACTTTAAACATCTACACGTAATTTAGTTTTTTAGTCTAATTAATTCTTCCACAAACATTCTCAGCGTGCGCGCCCGTGTTTTTTATGCGCCCTTATTTTGTGATACCATATAGTGTTAAAAGTATATTTGTGTATAAGTGTGTATAGACCTAGTATAGTGTTATCCATCTCACCATCTTCTAGTAGACCATCATCTTATTAATTAAGCACCCCCAAAGCAGCTCACAAGATACAGTTTAGTATACCAACTTAGTCACACCTCCCTTCAACATATCAGGTCCCAATACTAACCCCCATCCGCTAACGACAGACGTGACCTGCTTACGTGTCACCACTTAAATTAATTATAATTTTCACCCATATGGAACTAGTCCTAACCTTTGCTACTGAGCCGCTACGATACCAAATTGGTATTTATTAGTTCTTAGCAACAACCTTTTTGCAAGTCTTATCTTAATTAATTATGTATAAAAGGTGTAATTTTGATGACACATATATTAATATAATTCTTTCAATTTTATATATTTTTAGTCGTTTCATAATTCAATCATTCGAATATTGAATTTCATTAATTGGTCTCTTAATTAAATTGTATTATACTTATTCATATATTAGTGACGGCCTAAAATTAAAAATAAATAATTTAATTAGTTAATAATCATATATTCAGAGTGTAGGTATTGCCTTAAAGAATGAAAGTTTGTTTTAACTCAGCATTAATTATAATTTTTTTAAAGAATAAAAACATGTCGATTCTCATTTGTAATTTGATTTCAATTTAAATTTTTAAATACAAAATTACAACAATTTTAATATATTTCACAAAAGTATTTTTCACCTATTTTAAAACGCTATAACAACGCTATAACTTGTCACATGTGCCGTTGTTTTTGACGACTATAACGTATTGTATGAAAATTACTACGATATATGTTTATCTTGTTATAATTAGCTTTGTAATTATTCGGCTGCGACTCTTGCTCTGTGTTTGTAATATCTGGTTTAAACAGAATATTAAGACAGAAGTGGGTATCATATTTACGTATAGTTATGGACCAAGAAGGGTAATCATCTATTAAAATATAAATATTGTCGTTTTCACGATTTTGTATTTTTTTTTCTATTTTTTCTTTATTATTTTCGCTTATTGTAGATTAAGAAAGATGGTTCATATTTATAAAAAAATTAACACCAGGCGGTGTGTTTGTTTTCGAAAAAAATATAGTTTTTTTTTATAAATAAAGAAATAAAAAATAATAATCTATCATTTTTTTAACCAGGGAGTTACTGTGATTTTTCTCGCACTTATTGCCGTTATTAGTATTATAAAGCGGAAAAGTTTTAACGCCCTAATCTTTTAAACTAACCGATGGATTTGAAAAATTATTTCTGATATTTATAAGCAGGTTCATGAAGAAAGCTGTATGCAATCTATCATTACGCTTCTGCTTTTAGTTATTCTACTATTAATTAAATTATCAACAGCTGGTATTTAATTATCAGTATAGATTATTCGCAAGGATGTTTAGTCCAATAATTTAATTTGATTTAATTATATTTAATGTAGATGAAAATAGACATTTACTGTATTTCATAGCATAAAAGATATTATAGCTTTGAAATTATACGAAAAAATCATTTATGATAGAAAAATTGAATAACATAATAAATAATATTTACCTTGATATTTTGTGGTGAAAGATAGGAAATTATAGAAATAGGAAATGAATTTTAAACTAGATTATTCTTTCATATAATCTTGCTATTGCAATAAATTTTATTAATGCGACTCTACACCAATAGACGGAAATTTGCCAATTTTAAGAGATTCAAATGCATTTTCACCTTGAGGATTAGTTGATAAAGGAGAAGGATGAGGAGGAGGATAAGGAAGGAAAGGGGAAGTACGAGGAAGATGTTTACGCTATATTAGAAAAATTTACAAATAATTTCTTAATAAATCTGAAATAAAAAACAAATGACTTGAAATTTCAGGATATGACTATAATACCTTCAGTGATTTTAGTATAATTGAAATACCTTAGTCATGTCCATAGTCATATTATATGTATTAAAACAACGCTTCACGTGCTCTTTCGTTATTCTACCTTTGCTACAGTCATTAATGCTTTTCGCGATGCGAAGCTAATCTTTTCACACGCGAAGACCTAAATACACTTTGCATTTAAGGCATTGATTATAAATGACAGCTAGTGTCTCTGTGTGATATATATATATATGTATATCACACCACACACACATATTTAATTATATTAATTGCATATATTATTTGTGACTTTGTTTTTTACTTTACATATCACTGTCGCATTCTATATCTAACAACAATAAAAAACTTAGATCGTAGGTAGGTAGTTTATTAATAATTAAATAATTAATTATACATTCAAATATGATTTCGCTATGACTAAGACACCCTCATGTATTATTACTAGTATTTATTTAGAAATATTTATGAAATATTAATATTATTTTACTATTAGCTGTGCCGGCGATATTTTTCACGGGTCTTATTGATTTCACGCCGGTAAAAAGTTGACAAAATAGGTTTGATATGTATCATTAAAATAGCTTTTTTATAAATTTTCTTTTTAATTGTCAAAAATTAACATTATGAGTCCATATATATATAATGTTTTATTATTAGATGCAACTGTCAAATATATATATATATATATTATTAGATTTAAAAACTGGTGGAACCTGTATTTTGTATTTTTATCTAGGAATAAGACATTTTCCTGCGCTAAAAGTTATCTTAAATGTTGTTGTAACATTTAGCTATCGCCATACCAAATTTCGTCTAATCCGTCGTATAGGTTCTGTGCACAAATATACATACAGAGAGACAGACAGGCAATTTGTTATCTATATCAATAACTTATTAATTCCCCATTAGAAGTTTTAAAATATATTCAATACAGACACAGGTTATTTACAGTTTTATTATTTATATCGTTTCCTTTTGGTGGATTTTGAATTTTTAATTCTTATATTGAATAAAAATCATGTTTATTTAGATGTACAAACCAGTAGATAACCCAACAAAATTTAGAAGATAATATGTTTATAGGAACCTATAGTTTGAGCTCGCAAAAAAACATATACTAACTACTAAATATGGTGCATGTTGTTATACAATTTATTTCCCAATTTTATTAAGGGCTACAGAAATATGAAATAAATATAATAAACAACACACGAGTTTTCTCTGAAAAATCTGAACTTAAGTAGTTATGGAGTTGTTCATCACATACAAGCACTTTTGTAAATTAGTTCAGACAGAGAGTTCACCAAAACTGTCAAGATTGGGAACCGATATGGCGTTAGCATTTTCTGGGGGATAGTTTTTTTTTAGAATATTTTTTTAAAGTAACAATAAAATTTACAGTTTTAAAAAAACGGCAGATCCTCTATTAGCAATATGTGTGTAAGGAGATTGAAGAAATGCGGAATGAATTTTCATTTAGGTTTGATAAAGAAAGTGTTGTGGTAAAAAATTAAGTACAATTGCCTAATAGACTAAACATCGCGAACTGTAATAAATTTATATAATACATTATTATTCTGACTTCGCATTTTAAACGATTGACATTTGACAGTAACCAAAGACAAATAAAAAAAAACCTTTATTTCCGTTAGACATATATATTAAGTAATTTTGTTATGATAGTAATCAATAGATGTTTTGGTTGTTATCCTAATATATATTGTGTCATATGTTATGTTATAATCCTTTGTTCGTCTTGATCAATCTTATTGGGATCGATCTTAACACTTACAACGTCGATGCAATATATAAATGAGTTTAAATGACTTTTGGTATATCAGACAAATCATTTTATGATTTATTCAATATGAACTCTATATTACCTCATTGCTGTTCTTATAATAAAATTAATTAACTTTTTTAAAGAAAAAGTTTACTTTTATTAAATATTTCTAATAAACAATTATAATGAGCGAGCTCCAGCTCTAACCGAGTTATCGATCGACAATATTTTTTAAAAATATTTGTTATTTCTAAGAACAAAAGGATCTGAAGTCGTCTGGTTTTATTCATTTATAAGATTTTTCAACAAATCAAGTTTTTTTTAAACCTACTTCATAAAACGATAAGTATTGTTTTTACTTGGTGGGAGGGTATCGCGTAAAATTCTATCTAGATAAAGTATGTAAGTTTGTATGAGTGATATGAGTCTTTGTTTTCGAAATAAAAAAGTATACAATATTATAATGATATTTCTGATTAGAATATCAATAATTACACTCTTATAAATAAATATACAGCTGGTCATTTAAAAATTTATACAAGAAAATAATTTTGAATGTTTAATATATAGAATCCTTTAAAAAATATATGTATAACTGAGAGAAGTATAAAAATACCTACACAATGAAAATACTATAAGTATAATTATATAAAAAATGATAATAATACTGCAACCTATTTTCAGACTAGAAAAAGCCAAATAATAAAAATAATAATAAAAAGTTTTTTTTCCAGATCAAATAGGCACTGATTCCTCTAGCCACCCTTAAAGGGTTAGTTCTCACGTCGATGACGTGCTAGGCCATTGAAATCGCAATGCACAAGATGTGGATGTGTAGTATAAAAACCGCGGGCTGTGTGGAAGGAAGCATCAAGTGTTTAGTCATCTGTTAATATTTCAATTTAAAAAGTTTTTAAAAAATAGTTCTATTAATATGAATTGTATTCTATCATCTGTCATTGCCATTTTGGCGGTAAACGGTAAGATTTTCTTATCTTTTATTATATATTTAAAATATTTAATGTATTTATTAAAATTAATTTAGTAGTTTATAGTCAAAAAATATTAAATAATAAGCAAAATATAATAATTAAAATTATTGATAAATATTGGTAAAATTTAATGTTTTATTATATTTCTCTTAATACTTTGTTTCGTTCTCGTAAACATTTTCATAAAAAGGATTCATTCTGAAGTTTCAATTGGTGCATAAAATCATAAAATCAGATAAGCTGAAGGTTCAAATTAATTATTGCAATCAAAATCAAGCATAACAACATTGCGTGTAAATACAGATTTAGTTCTTAACAAAGCACTTACAGTAGAGAAAGACATGTGAAACACGTGGCGTCTTCCTTTTACACAACATTGGATCGCACAAACATCCGACATAACATACCTGTTTAAATTTCGTAATATTTTTTATTTTAATATTTATATGAACGTGCATGACCAACTTTATCCGTTCCGTAATTAATGTTATTGAAACGAAAATAAATAATAAATAAATTAGAATAGTCTTAGAGAAATACATTTAAAACAATATTTCTTAACATGTTCTATAAATGAAATTACTGCAATATTATCAATCCGCTAATCATTAGATTTCGGAACGTTTAAAATATATTTTTATTTGACAGATGCAAATAATAAAAAAAATGTTTATGAAATATATAATCTCAATAATAAATAATCAATAATTTGTCAAATAATGAAAAGCAAATATATTAAAAGTATATTTAGTACAAATAAGAAAATTTTGAAAATCTTACAAAATGCATAGATTACTTTAATCTTGACCTGAAATATGCATATAACAATGTGCATAGAGGTCAGCTGTGTTTGTAGTTTTCATTCTAATACACTTATCGTGTGATAATTGGTTTTACTTAAAAGTTATAAAACGTGATCGACACATAATCTATTTTAAAGATAAAGAGTTATCTACACAATGATGTAGGTATTGCCTCATAAGAAAGATTTTATTCTTTTATAATTTTGAACATTTCTAATACGTTGCTTATATACAAATTATTTACCTTTCAATTATATTTAGACCTTTCAACTGCTATTAAGCAATGCATTACTTCACGCTGCTTAAATTCATACCTATCATTGCTGAGGATACTTGAAATAATTATAAAATATAAATATGACCCTTACAGTTCCGTTTCCCGAGTAATGTAATTTTATTTATTTATTAAAAATAAAGTTTTAAATAAGGCAAATATAAAGATAAGAAATAGATATATATTTATGTAACTAATTTAATTTATTTGATAAGTACGAAATAATAGTTTAAATAAATTCTGTACGTTAGATTGATTAATTGACAAGCAGTTGAGATGTCATTGAAAAAAAATGCCATAACTCGTCGGCTGTATAATTTAGACTCGAGCTTTGCATAATGATGCCCACTAAAATTGTCTACACGCCGAAAACACTTAATCGTGTTTGGAATAATTAATAGAGGCTCTGATGCTTATATTCGACTTCAGGAATTAGATTAAATATTTCTAATCATGACACGTACTTTAATAGAATATTTATTAATTTGAACAACCTGTTGATTTGTGAGCAATCTATCAAGCGTACATCAATAAAAAAGTAATGGATGTGACGTACAAATTGAAGCACAATGTCGCCTGAAGTAACTTAGGTGCGATTCAGATTAATACTTAAAAGTAAAACATAAAACGAGAAAGGAAATAAAATAATAATAATTGTTTTATTACAACGACCAGGAAGCTGTTAAGAAATCAGTTTTTATATTTAACTTACATTGTACGAACAATATTTTTAAACATCAATGAAAGTAATGGAACATTATTAACAATGCATCACTTGTTTTAATAACATGTGTATATTATCATAAGCGTTTATTATATGTTATTTTGAATGCTAATTACAAATAAGGATGCCTATAAAATATGATAACAGATATGTCACAATTAGTCTTGTCGTTTAAATTGGAACACAAGTCACAACCTTCAAGGTCTCTTTGTTTGTTCTGTAAGCTAAGATCTTTAAGTATCTAACGCAAATTCGTAAATTTATTGCAATATAAATTGCTTTTCCTGCTTTTGAAACTAAACGATCGATTATTAAATGACACTTTAAATTAACTTTTGTGCGCGATACTCTAGGTCAATCACAGAAACTTGTTTTTTGATATTATTTTGGTAAAATGCTTTAAAAAATAATTATATTTATTATCCGAGTCCGTAAGCGCCCTAACACTCATGTTCCGGTGGCATATGGCAGTAGCATTGCGGTAAAGATTCTTCTCAAATCTACTACTAAACTGTAATAGCCCCTAAAAAGGGTAAGAGTATGTTGAAGACTAATGCTTTCAAATTAAAACGCATTGCAAATTAAATTTTTAGGAATATTAATAGAATAATCTGGATTATTACTTTTAATAAATACTATGGTTAACCTGCAGTGGCTTTGGTCTATGGGTGGGGTTACCGAGCGTCGGATCAGCGTCGCTGGGCCGTGTTGCATCCCGCGTGCGGCGGCCGCCAGCAGTCACCCATCGCCATCGCCGCCCGCCAGGCCATCCCCATATCTATACCAGCTATGGAACTCATCGGCTACCAGAACCCACTGCCTGGACCATTGACGACTACTAATAATGGACATTCAGGTTTTTTTTTAGCCTTGTAGAAATTAAATAGTATATAAATATAGTTATATAGATTTATCTACTAGTTTCCATATGATTTTTCAAAGTAAGACTTACGTGTCCTATCAAGATTTAATTTGATAGTTCTCAAGATTATATGTCGTAATTAGGACGATAAAATATTTTCAGTTGCGCTTACCATCCCGAAGTATTCATCCGAGGAAGAAAAAAAGGGTTTCCGTCTTCCTTACATCTTTGGCGGTCCTTTGGACAACGAATATGAGATCGAGGGTTTACATTTCCACTGGGGTGATAAGAACAACCGCGGTTCAGAACATACCCTCAATGACATGCGTCTTCCCCTCGAAATGCACATCATCCACAGGAATAAGAAATATAGAAGTCTTGCTGAAGCTCTCCAGCATCCCGATGGTCTATGTGTTCTTGCTTTCTTTTATCAGGTGATTTCATAAAAATAACCATGCAAATTATAGCATTCTACGTACTGTTCATATTTTGTAGTTCAACTAACTTTTATTCGCGGCTTCAGACGCATGTCGAAACAGTTTATCGAATCAATCAATCCAATTTGCTGCCGCTTTGGAGCGGAGCACGCTAGCTTTTTATTTTTTAACTAAAAATAGCATATCGAAAATACAATGTATATGTACTTTATCTGATAACTAAAAAATACTGCAAAAAACCGTTAATATCGGAGCCATGAACAACAAAAATACAAGATTATTAATTTTTGTTTCAGGTGGTCGAATTCGACGCCAAACTGCTGACTCCCATCGTAAAGAATTTGTCTGCTATTGAGAATTATAACACTAGCATGCAGCTGCCCCATACATTCTCACTCTCCTCTATTCTGTCTGGTCTTGACACCGAACGTTTCTACACATACAAGGGATCCCTCACCACTCCCCCTTGCGCTGAGGCGGTTACATGGGTTGTGTTCTCAGACTACTTACCTATTTCTGTTTTCCAGGTGAGTAATATTTACTTATGCAATTATGTTAAAGTTCTTAAACATCGTAAAGGGCATTCGTTGTTATTTTCTTATCTAACTTATTTTTTCTAGATGGACAATTTCCGCGGTCTCCTATCTAACCTAAACCTGCCCCTCGTTGACAACTTCAGGCAATTGCAACCACTTTTCGGTCGTCGTATCTTTGTTCGTATTACATCAAAGAACCCTAAATTCAAGAAAACCAAGCTCCACTACTCCAAATGGGACTGGGTTGGGCACAAGAAAACCGAAAATGACGTCGCTGAATTCGACGACTAAAAAGTTTAACGTCCTAATTTTAAATTAACCAACCACCGCATTTCTATTAAGGGGTTCTCATATCATGTATCTACACCAAATATTTAATTTTTAATTAATAGTTGTCTACTTGTGATTAATATGGTTGTGTGCACTATATCATATTGTATATTTGTGCAATATAGTATGTATAAGTTGTTACTATACATGTAAATAAATATGTAAAAATAATTTATTTGTTTTATTAATTTCACAATTACAAAATATATAAAAAAATAATATTGATAATAAAATAACTGATAAGCTGTCACAACTATGTTGAGTAGTTTTCAGCACCAAACATAGACTGTAAAAAAATATACAATACATATATAAAGTATAGTTACTTTAAATGAAATAAATAGGGATACACAAAATAAACACACACATGCACATAAATGTTAACAAAGGGAAAATAAAACAATTCTCATAATGTGATATATTATAATATAACATTAACAATCTACAGGTTTAATATTCAGTAATACTTTATTTTTTAATAATAATTTTATACCATCATTTATGTAAATAATTTATCTGTTGCATGGAATGTTAGTTAACATTGATTATATAAAATTGCACACTAAAAACATTAAATGCAATATCGGAATAAGCTAAATAAATTGTTAGTTTCGTTTTTGCGGCATATTTACATGTGCCAGCTTGTGTGGTTCACACAAAAACCATGCAATATAACTACTTTAGCGTACCAGGTCTTCAGGATTGAACATGCCCTGTAAAAAAAGTATATATATTACTTTTTAATGATACATTTTTTTTTAGATAAAGTGATAAGAATTCTTTGAAATAGAATTGACATATTCAAAATTAATGATTTAAAAAAAAATAACAATAAAACATCTAGTAATATATATTATATTATCATAATTTTATATATTTTTTTAAACTCTTCTCAATGAAATTTGAGTTTTAATCATTGATTTTTAATAAATTTTTTAATTACTAATTTCAGTAAAGACTAAAGATTATAAATGATAAAGCCAAAGTTTGGAATAATGTCTGCAGTCGTGGTTGTGGTATTTATAAAATTATATGAAACCACTGTAACAAACTAGCTCCTCTATCTTAAAAGGGATAAATTGAACCAATTACTACAAAAAGCTAGTATAGTAAAAATTAAATATATTTCTTTATACCTTAGCACGACGTAGAATCGAATCCTTGCTAGCATCATAAGGATGGTCTTTGGAGGGTATCTCAAGCACAGCAGGGACGGGTGCAGTGTGTGCGTCAATCACATGCCGAATCATCTCAGCTACATTCTGGTTGATCAAGATTATGTCAATGTCATCACGTTTGATGAATCTCTTGAAACATTCCTCAATTTCACTCACTGGTGTATCTAAAAAAGATGTGAAAGATATTTGGTTTAAATTTCTTTCAAAGTATGATATTGAATTTTCTTATTTTCTTTTTATTTATGTATTTTTAAACAAAGATTACTTTTGTCAACCACCATGAAGTTTGGATGTCTGTTTTTATTGATTTCTCCAATTCCTCCTAGAAGGAATCCAACACACGTATCCTGAAAGTAAATTTTATTGAAATATATTTAAAACAGGCTAGCAATTAGAATGCTTTAAAAAAGAAGAATAAAAAATGTTTATATAAAGAAATCAAAACAAAAGCATATGTTATCTTAATTTAATGTAAAATTAATATAGTTACTTCATCACCGATGACACTAATAAGTTTTCCCTTTACGGCTGCTTGGAGAGCCATTTTTCTATTTTTTATAAATTTTTTGGTGAATAATTATTGAACTGAGAACTGTCACTAGAAATCATCACCTGACTATAGATTTGTACGATCATGTTGGTCAAAAAGGTTTGCGTTCGAAAATGAACAAGAAAATTTTTAAGAGTATTAATAGTTTTATTTCTATAATCAAAAATATTTTTAAAAAGTTATAAATCTCAAATTTACTGTATTTATAAATTATAATGCAAAGGTTTAATGTAAATTTTTAAAGCGCAAATAAAAAGCCAAAGAGTATTGTAATTTGTATGTGACAGTTGTTTTTGACTTTTGACACTAACAGTGACACTGAAATGATTAGTGGGATGCGTCGTAATTTTTACTGTTTTTTTTAGCGATACAAACTAAAATCATAAATTTATAAATAGATATAGTATGTTGTAGTTATATATTGTTAAGAAACTAATTAAAATGTTAAGTATTCAAAAGTATGGTAGTAGTTCAGAAGATGAAGGAGACGAATCACAGAAGGAACACAGTAATGAAACATTATTGTCACACTTAAAACCTGTTGATTCTGAATTATCCGTTGCCAAAACAATGCAAGTATGCGCTGCACCGGTAGTCGTGCCCACGGTAAGCAGTTCTTTTAAGAAATCATATTTAGCCATGTCAATATTTAAAAATATGTAATATTACTATTTTGCAGAACTACGAAGACTCCAAAGTCCTTTTACATAGTAAGCAAGAACTGACTCATAATCCGAAGTATGATGAACTGTTTGCACCCACATTTGGTCCCGAGAATCCTTTTCAAACACAACAGATGAAAGCAACAAGAAACATGCTTTCGGGTTATGTTGAAAAAGCACATTTAAGTGAATTTCAGTTTGAGAATCAACGGAGAACGTTTACAAGTTATGGTTATGCCATAGACCCATCTACAGAACCCATTGTAAATGAGGATGGTGAATCTATTGTTGGTGGGTATAGATAGATTAAAATTCTAAGATCTAACACTGTTTGAATTAAAAAGGGATATTTAAAAACAGCATGCATAAAATTACTTATTTTGTAAGAGTGTATAAAAATAAACACTATGTGACTGTTCAAAATAATGCAGCAAAATGTGCTATGCATATTATTACAGGACTAGGAAAATTCTGTTAAATGTGTATTAAGGATTTGCCAAAAATAGAACAAGGTGCAATTTTATCTCTTTAGGAGTTACAAAAAATGTGGATCTAACTTAAACTAATATAACTTGTCTTGACCGTTATCCTGACAGATTGAGCGTAAACACACGAATTTTTGGTAACAGAATTTTAACTTACTCTGTTTTTTTTACGAATCCCAAAAATATATAGTTGTAATATTCAGAAATATAGGTGATGACATATTGAAATAACTAAGTTAAAAAATTAACAAGTCACTGGAAGTCATAAATAATTTGTACATAAAATTATTTCAGTGTCAGCAATGGTGACTGCACCTGAAGAATCAGAGGGGAGGACTGTCTTTGAAACCATAAAGAAGAGGCCATTAGACAAAAAAAAGAGACATAAAAACGACAACCCTGAAGATATCAATGGCTTCCTTGGTCCTTGGGGAGGATATGAAGGTGAAAAAAGGTAAAAGTTATTATTAATGTAATTATACGAATAATACATTTATGTTTTGCGCTAGTCGAGACTTCAACAACATCTGTCACAGCACCAACATTTTTAATGATACAATTAATTAGTAACTTTGGGAAATTAGAAGTTTTTATTGATTTTTTTTTTAGAGTACTTGGTCCTACAATTATTAGACTTTTTAAATTATTTTATTATAAATTTTATTTAATTTTTTCTTTAGTTTTATGTTTTGACAGATGATTGATATTATTTTTGCTTCTAAAATACTTGTTATATTTGTTTTTTTATAACAGTTGAAATTTTATTGATGTCATGCACTATTTGTTAATTTTATTTATAAGTTTGTAATTATTGTTTGTTTTCCAAATACATCAATAAATATTGGATTTCATTACACTACTTAAAAGTTACAATATTATTTATTGTATGTTTCAGGATTTTAAAACCTGAAGGTGAGGAAGCAAAGGAGATAGAGGAAATCCTTGCAAAGAGACAGAAAAAGGGCAAGGTGGATGATGACAAGCCTTTGGAGGAGAAGTCTATATTCCACAGTAAGTGGGATTTAAACATTAAGAATATAATAATAAATCTATATTTCAGGTTCAACTTGCTAATATCAAAGTACATTTATTTTAAAAAAAATCGAATATCAAAATAAAAATAAATGTCATTATAACATTGTGATAATTATAACATTATGCCATATATTCTCATTGAGAATGAGCGTCACACATTTCAACAACAGGCAAATATTACACCGCATAGAACATATGACAGTTTGAATTTTTTCGGAAGTAACAATTTATTTCTTACACTTGCTAAAAATTTCGGCCTTACCATCAACACTTAATATAAAAAATCTTACTATTCCTCTTTATAACACAATAGCTATAAAACAGTATTATTTTATTGAAATTTCTGAAGTTTACTTTTTGAGATGTTACTAGTTGATTGCTAAAAAATCAAAGGTCCCAAAAATAAACATTGTAATATTTTAACAAAACCTTTTTAAACTATATTTAGCTTACGACAGACAAGCTGGTAAAGTTGAAAACGATTATCCACTGAAGTAAATATGCTAAGCCAAAGATATCCTCAATAAGGGATAACCTCAGAACTTGTTTTGTATGGGTTATGGTAACTCCTTTCAGTCATCATTTAAACCATTTGTTCACATTCTTAAAGCCATTGGTAGCTTTCAAATCTGTTGCTCAAAGTTTTAGTGAAATAACAAAATATGTTCTATTTACAGTTGACAAAGCAACAGATTACATGGGTCGATCATGGATTGAGGTTCCCCGGAGTGAAACACAGCTACGTAGCGATACACCTCCTGAGAAATGTTTCCTACCTAAAGTAAGTACATTTTAGTTATATTTTCCAAATTAAATTTAAAAAACTATTTTATTCTTGCTGGTCTAAAATTGAAATTGTGCACATTATAAAATTATTTATACTGCCTAATTAGTATTGTCTTTTAACATTAGGAATTAATTAATAATTATAAACATAAAAAAACCATATAACAAATTGATATGGTTTATTTACTACCAATGAAATAAATGAAAGGAACACGATAAATAAAAGAGTATTCCTGTGCAGGCTCACATTTTCACGTGGAAGGGTCACACTAAGGGTGTGTCAGCGGTGCGCTGGTTCCCTCGCACAGCACACCTCGTGCTGTCTGCTGCCATGGACTGCAGGGTCAAGGTATGGAAGAAGCCATCACATAAGACAATTTATATATCCGCCGTAGATTACTCATTTTATTCATAATATATCGGGACTTTATCGCGTGAATACTTTTTAAGTATTATATATTATTATATCTTTCAAGTATTATATATTATTATATCTTTGTAGAAAAAAATAAAAATATATATTTTTACTAATTCAAGTTTTTTTTTAACTTTCTAATCCACGAGAGAAGGCTTCAAGACTTTCGGAAGAAGTTCTTTAATCTTTGGAATGAAAATTACATTACATTACAGTTATATAATATGTAGTTCGTAAAGATTGAACTTTATTTTACATTGACCTCACTTGTATATAGGACTGCTCCGGTGATTTATGGATATATTATTTCAGATCTGGGAAGTGTATGGTGATCGTCGCTGCATACGAACATACTTCGGACACAGACAAGCGGTTAGAGATATTAATTTCAATAATACAGGCACACATTTCCTATCTGCAGGTATTATTATTTTTAATAGTTGTTGATGCGTCAAATAATACTACTACGACTAATAATATATATTATACTACTACTACCACTACCTCTAACTAATGGTAATGAATTCGTCAGTGATTAATATTCGTTGATTATGAGGTTAAATATATTATTGATGACATTGTATCGAAAAAATCTAACAAAAAGAATTGCAAAATTCCATTACAAATTGCAATCACTTACTATGAGACACATTTTAAATTACAAAGTGTATAATTTTCTCGGTTTCGAATTATCGACCGACTATCAAATTTCATTACAATTGGTTTTGTACTTTACATATATCATATAGTATTAATCAGTTCTGCTACATTAATTTAACTACTACAAAGACTATATATATATAACTACAACATACTGTTATATGATATTTTTAATTAATCACCAGCCTACGACCGTTACATAAAGCTGTGGGACACAGAGACTGGGGAGTGTGTGTCCCGCTTCACCTCCAGGAAGGTGCCCTACTGTGCTAAGTTTAACCCCGACGAGGACAAACAGCATTTGTTTGTAGCTGGGACTTCTGATAAGAAAATTATTTGTGTGAGTTATTATATTTATTATATGATATTTTTTATAAATATTGAAATGTCTTTGAGAGACAAGTCGCTTAATTATTTATTTTGTATATAAAATATATATTGCTTGATTTTCCTAGCATGGTTATGAACCAAATAATAAATAAAAAAAGGTAGAGTTGTTCGGAAGTTATGAAATAAATACATTGTATATACGGATATAATTTCCTCTTCGAATGTTAATAAGAAAATCATTCTTTTTTTCAGTGGGACATTCGCAGTGGAGAAATAGTCCAAGAGTATGACCGACATCTAGGAGCAGTTAACACCATCACTTTCGTAGACGACAACCGACGCTTCGTCACCACTTCAGATGATAAAAGCTTACGTGTGTGGGAGTGGTGAGTAAACACATAATATAATATTTTAGTTGTCATACCATATTATTTATAAACTACCACTTATTATGTGCTAGCTAGTTAATGTAACTCCTGACCTACTATTTTTTTTTATTATATATACAAATATAATATAATGTTATCTAGGTGTTATGGTTGTTTTAAACGCCTGATGCTATAAGCCTAAAGCTAATCTGTGTATAACTTTTCCATTTCTTCATATCAGAAATATCAACTGACAATTTGAATCTTTCCACTTTTGTTTCACATTCAATTAATCAGACGGTTGTTAATAGAATAAGCAAATAAATATATAAATAGTATATCATTATAAATTAATAAATAAAAACGGGTGTTTGACAGCTATTTATTATTTTTATCTGCTAGGGACATTCCTGTGGACATGAAGTATATAGCGGATCCATCGATGCACTCCCTCCCTGCTGTCACGAATGCTCCCAACGGCAAGTGGCTGGCCTGCCAGTCTATGGACAACAAAGTGATGGTGTTCTCCGCTCTGAACCGATTCAAGTTGAATCGAAAGAAGACCTTCACTGGACATATGGTTGCTGGATATGCTTGCTCTTTGGATTTCTCACCGGATATGAGGTTTGTTATTTCCTGTTACTTAATTTAGATTAGTTAGTTTAATAAAATTATCTATTAGGCAACAAAATTTATTTGTTCATAACAGCTTCGGTGGACCCAAAAATGATTTTAACAATCCCAACATTTATTATCGTATAAATCATTCTCTACCTTTTAAAAGGGTTAATTTTTATTTTAAAATTTCATTCCGTTTTAAATTTTTAAATTTATTTCTTCAGATGATTCTACCAAGTTGTACCATTTTTGTAAACGATACTACAAATTACTTTGACGATTATCACTAATGGGCCGTGTAATGTGCATACTAAGAGGGGAGGGGGGTGATTCTGCGACCTTAGCAGGTCTGGTAAAGAGTTTTGTAAAAATAAAAACTTATGTGCAAAAAAAAAAAATTTTGCTGCTGGATTTTTGAGATAAAATGCTTTATTTAACAATAAAAATCAAATATGTACTCAATATTTTAAATATATTCTGGTGGCCTACACAAATTGAACTCAAATCCAATAAAAATAAATAACAAAAAAATAACAATAACTATTGTTAAGCTTTTCTTGTAAATAATGTTAATTTGAGGTGGTTAAGTGTAACTACATTTTTTATAGTTTTAATAAATTAAAGTCTTGAAAAACAAACTGTAAACAATAATTGCAACCTTGGTCTTTATAATCATAATTAACAAAATACTTGTAATGTAAATTTATAACAACAAATAAACCTTTAAAAAGATTTTAAAACTTACACCTCCTTACTCAACTGAAGTATTTTTATTATTATTATAAAAGACGTGTCGCGTCGTGTTTAGCGACATTTTGTGTGATAAAATGTTGAAGTCTGGTCAATAACTTTTTTTGCATCGTTATGTGGCAAAAGGTATAGGCAATAATTTTAATATTATAACAGGTTAAAATAGAATGTACAGAATTAAAAGAATTTAAACACAATGATGTAATTATTTTTAATAAACTAATACATCTCCATTGACTTAATATACTTAGTAGTTATTGTTGACATTACTAATTATTATGTAATATTAATAGCATCGACATAGATTTTGTTCTTATTTTTTTCTGCATCTGTATTACTATAGGCTTTCAAAAATATATATCAAGAGTCATTAGAAACTTTTTTCAATTACCCAACCATTTTAACTGTTAAAAATAAAGTACATAAGTATGTCGTAATATGTAATACGTTATGAAATAACTACTTTTATTTCATCATCTGGTCCGATCATTCACATCATAAATAATATATAACATAAAAAAAGTTTAATCTACAGATAGTAAAAATAATATATATATATATATTTTTGTTTTACATAAAAAAAAAAAACAAAAAAAAATTGTTAAATAAATAATTGTAATGTATGAATACATATAAAAAATATTATTCAATATATAAACAAATTTGTTACTAATATTTTTGTAAATATTAGATTCGGAATGGAATCATAGATGTCGCTACCTGTATCAAAAATTGAAGTAAATTGCAATGGTGATCTGTGGAAGGAACATTAAAAAACCAAAATGACTCTGATCGAGTCGATTAGTCAATAATTTGTATACTGCAACTGCCTTTCACTTACCCTAGATGCAAAATGATAATAAAATTAATAAACATTTTCTTTTTGTGGACAAAACGCAATAAATTTTTATTTGAATAGATTAAGGTGCTAAATATTAAATGATTACTAATAAAATAGACATCGAGTATAATCAAAATCATAAACATTTAAAATTAGATGTCAGACGATTAACGTAATAATTAGCTTTTTGTGGATTTACTTTGATAATAAAAAAATATTTTCTGATTTTTTTTTTCTAAAATTATTTTTCTATTATATACATACGGGGTAGGTTTTGCCCATCCAGGATTTTGTACAAATTTGTAGGTTACAAATAATTCTGATATCGAGTCCTACTTTTCCTGAAATTAAGCTTTTAAAACCTACCTACCTACGAAATTAATAGTCTAGACCAGTGGTTCCCAACGTGGGGCGTACGCCCCACTGGGGGGCAATTTGGCAATCTGAGGGGGGCATTTCGATTTTTTTTCAGTTAAAATTACCCCTCTAGTTAAGGGCATTTCATATCTTTGCATGGATTAAAGGGGGCATTTTCATATTTTTGCATAGGTTAGGGGGGCATTTTCATATTTTAAAATCTCGAAAGTGGGGCGCGTACCTAAAAAGGTTGGGAACCACTGGTCTAGACAGACCAGAGGAGAGACGGACGACAAAGTAATCCTATAAGAGTTCTGTCTTTTTTTAAGAGACATACATTTTAAGACCGTAAAATTTCTTTTATTTTTAAATAAAAAAATATTTTTTTTTCATTACAATAATTTTATTATTTGTTATTAATGTACTTACTGACTGACTGACTTACTGATATACCTGAGTTATACTAATTTATAAATATCATTAAATGATGTTTATTTTACTTGTGTGTGTGTGTGTGTGTGTGTGTGTACAATGACTTTGATTTTTGTTCATGTAGGTTTATAAATGAGTGTGCGGTCTATATCATTATTTTAATTAACTTATCGGTACAGGTTTTTGAGATCAGATAATGTGCTATGATGATTTAATATAAATTTAACTTATCAAAGTCGAGATGATTATCCAAAACTTTTTTTAAATACATTGTTAAATATTACAATTAGGTTACAAGTCACATTTTTTTAAATATTTTTTTTCTATAAAACAATAAGTAATATAAAAACTTTGTTATTGGTTTGAGATATTGTAGGTGAGAACAAGATTGGCCGTTACTTTGAATTTACTTACGAAACGGATATTTATACCGGATTCTTCACTATAGTAAACAAATAGAAAGTATATCCTGCTGTACCGTGTGTCTGACTACTGTAAACAGACGTTATTTAGTATTACCAACATAGCAATGTGACGTTGGTTATATTGTTGCTATGTTGGTAATATTAATATTAAATATTTTATTGTTATGACCTTGAAATTTGACAACATGGGTATTAGATCGGAATAATTGTTTTATAAGTGCGCTTATCCACTGATGCTTAGCCGAATTAAAAAAAAAGCAAAAATTATATGTAAACGAATTGTTTATAAAAAAAACATTTGATAGGAAATAATAAAATAAATAAAACTATAACATTTATGTATTTATCTTGCCACCGACTTCGTCTGTCTAAAAATCTCAATTTTATTGTGACTTCTACACTTAATAAATATGAATTTATTCAACAATATTAATGTTCAGATTTTACCTCATTACTATTTATATTTACTACTAATATAGACATTAATAATGTTTTTTATCCATACATATTACATAACTTCAGGAATACATACGATCAAAAATAATAATAATTACAAGTTTATAAACCGCATGTTCCTAAACAGAAAAATGAATTCGTTTTAAAGTTGGAAAGCGCAAAAACTCGGGCTTTGTACTTGACACACTCTCTGAAAGTAACATTACAATAATCTTGCCCCTTTCGTCCCAAGACATCTATAAAATAACATTGTTTTACTCAAATTTCTAAGTTTCATTTTCGTTTTGAATGGGTTCAAAAACTGTTTTTTTTTTTGTTTTTCTTTTACTACACTGATTTTGATGGTTCTTTTTGTTAGTTGAAAACAAGTTCTTCCCTTATAGTCAAATTTTTATTTGATGAAAATGTGATGATTAGTTTTGGAGACAGTCAACGATACTTTTCCAAAAATTATAGCAGATGTGTCACGATTGCGGCCGTCGCTTGTGTAGGCATTGTTTGTACCATTTTATTATATAACATCATGTCTTCATAATCCATAATAAAGGAAGAAATAAAAACTTTTAATAAAAAAGTAAAACGGTCTTCAAAAAGAATAAAATATTTTTGATGAAGTTTCTGTAATTGATTTACACCAAAGGCATACTAAAGTTATAGAATATCAGTTATAGTATTGTAGGATATTCTCAATATTTGATTAATTGAATATTATAACATATACTTATATATATAAATAATCTTATATTGTTATCGTCAGGTCCGAACTCGATACAAGTAATGTTATTACGGACAGAGATAACATTAACATGTGATACGAGATACCGATTTTAAAATTTTTGTTTTAAAATTTGAGCTTTATAAAACTCAATAGATTTTCACTCTTCGTATAGATACATGCATTTATTTAAATCTGTACTCTATTATTAATACTGGGAAGAAAGAGTCCTAAGTATAAATGCTGTTGTTATAATTTTAATAATATTAAATACTACACCTGTAGTCTTGAGGGCAGCGAACTAAGTTAATCTTTATAATTAGATTTAGTTTGAACCTGAAAGTGGGTTAAACGTCTGCCTCTCGACCTTCCACAATTGCGAGAACATACAATTTAAACTATTTATCTATCAAGTCATAGTAATAGATATAAACATTTATAAAATTAGTATATAAAAAATAGTGACATACTGCCGTGACCTTGATATTAATTTGAATGTTTTGTGCGCAATATACTCACAATATTATAACTTTTAAAACCTGTTTTTATACCAATATTTCTTCATTTCGTATGCTGGATACAAAAACGATGGTTTTTGGGTATTCCTTTAAGCTTAAAATTTCATCATTATAAAATGAAAATTTAATTAATGTTTATATTAAAATATTCGAATATTAAAAGTCTCAGAGCAAATGTATTTGTTGATTAATTTCAAACAACTGTGACATAATTGTCACGTGAGGTGACGCCGCGCGCGTAGGTCATGTGTGACTTTCTCTTTGTAGCCTCGCTCACTCAATGAGACTAACACAAGTAACCTCGAGCGACCTAGCCTTTTAAATGCAGCTTATTTATTGTACCTAGATTGGTCATTTATTTTTTAATATGTACCCAGGGTTTCCAGGTCGCAGAACCTAATACCCGGAACTTATGTAAAATACATACAAATTTGTAATACTGAGACAAAATCATCAATAATGTAGGTTGACCGGCCTTTCTACCCCAATGTCCGGCCAAAGTGGTTGGTCTGTCCGGCTATTAGGTTTGGCGTCGCCTGCTCCCGGCCAAGCTCGTTTGCGAAAAGCCTAACAAAAGCCGGACAACCATTTTCTTTGGACGGATATGCAATCAAAAAACCTACCTATATCCGTCTTTATCCGGACACCTGGCAACTCTATATATACCTCCAGTTTATATGATTATTATAGTGCAATATGTTAGATTTTGTTAGCCGCAATGGCTTAAATTGTATTATATGTGTATGGTTTTGCACAAGTCGTGACACAAATCGATGAAACAACAGCCATTTAAAAAATATGAAAAGAATACATTTTATTTTCATGACGGTTATATTTTGTAGTTTTTAACTAAATGCTTATTTTATTATAACATATTTTATATTTATATGAAACTAATTATAATATATTATCATTTACTTATGTGTAATTATATGTATTGGATTAAAGAAACAACATATTAATCGACAAAATGTGTCCCTGACTGGATCTGCCCTCCTTTTGCTCTCAAGTAATAAGCCTATCTATAATGATTTAAAAAGAATTACACTTCCAGCTGCATTATTTATACCTTTGGGCAGGGTCCAATACAAATTTAATAGACCCTCAAAAAAATCTTAACTGGTTTTATTTATCGCATAGACCGCAATTGACCTTAGTTGACAAGAAGTTCAGAAATCTGAAATTTACATGTTATAGTTATGTTATTAATACATAAGAATTTTTTTTTTTTACGTTTAGTCACAATGTCAAATTTAGATTTAAAAAGGTATAAGAGACATTCAAATGTCAAATAGTCGCAGAGTACATTGTCGCCTGACGTAAAAACAAAATAAGAAATATTTATGCAATTTTTTAGTGGTGTAGGTGGTTTTTGTCGAAACCTTCAAACTTCGAACGGTCGAATTTCATTGTCGATTGCTTGTCTTTATGAATCATTATATAAATCACTGTTTATACCTAATCAATGAATTTGAAAACTCAATTTAAGTCTATATATCAATTATTTTAGCTACAAGGTATTTTTTTTATTCGAATTTTAAAATGTTTTATTAATTTGAATAATTAAACTTTATCCATTGTAGAAATGAACAATTCACGAAGGAAAATATAAAATTGCCTTTTTAGTGCAAAAATAATTTAATAACATTTAATAACCATGAGGTTAGTTTCATTATTAAATCATGTGATAATTTGCGGAACTATATTTATAAAGAAAATCACGTCGGGTAAACTTCCATTGTTTCCAGCCATTCAATTATCTATATCAAATATCCACTCACGTCCCTTGGACATGACATCGCTCAATTCCTGTTTATATACAAATCTGTAGCACTTTATTGTCTATGGAAATTAATTCTGTATAAGCATGTTGTTGTCGTATGAGATATTTGTATAGAACTTCAGATTATTTAAATTTTAAATGATCGAGTCCGTACCTTTTATTTAAATCGATTGTAGAAACTGAGGGACCTATTTTTGTAAGTCACTTTGTGTAAATGAAACAAAAATAAAAACTGAAGTAGTGGTTTACTACTGTAAAAAAATGATTAACAACAGCCACCTCCTTGACCTGCATTTAAATATGAATGAGTAATTAAAAAAATAAATATAAATAAATATTTAACCACTGCAATTATTTATGTAACTAGTATAATTATTGAAATTTCGATTTCTAAACGAAATAAAAACCGGGTATAATTTTAGAACACCGGTTTTTGTGTGTTGCAAACCGTTTATAGAAAAACCGTAATGTCATTTAATGCCACTGTCAAATAATTAATTCCTTGTAATTTATTTGAGTCGCACGGGCAGTAAATAATAAAGTAACAGCTTTATGATTTTGTACAATAATATAACTGAATATAATGTAATTAATGTGTATAGAGACAGTAAAAGGAAGCCGGGAGTTGCCCTAATTCATGGAAATACCAAAACCTCAACTTAAAATGTAACAAGTATTATAGAACCTAGGTGCTGTGCTAAAACGTGAATTAGACATAATTGACATATACAGCATTCTGAATCACAACTCTACCGAGTGTCCAAATCATAGACGTATATTTAAAATGTTAAAAATTATATTTAAATTAAATACTATGTACGTGTAAATAAGGTTGGGTGACGCAAATGGGTCGCAAGTTGGTAGCTCATTACTGGAACAATCGAAGTTTTAATGAGAAAATAGATTGTTCCTATGTTAATAATTTATTTTTTTAATCGACACATGTATAAATCAAATATAACTAAAGTAACAAAACTAGAAATTATATTTTTTTCTACTGGATCTTTATTAAATTTCGTTGAATATGATATTTTACATAATTTGTGAGTGCTCTTATCTCTGTCTGTATTATTTTAGCGATATGTTTAGTTATCAGATTAAAGTTTTAAAATAAACTTGTGCGATGTTAATGTTACACTTAACAATACTTACGTTGTATGTCATAATGTATATTATATCAGTATTTATTTGTTGAATGATCAAATTGTATTTGTATTGACAACTTTTAAGTTATAAATTGTAATTTTACCCTTTTTAAAAAAAGTAGAAAATCTCGGAGGTTGCTCCCAGTCCTGATGGTCTCAATGGATTTTTAATAACATAATACTAATAATAGATCTCAATTATTTTTTCATATCCAAATATTAAAAAGACATTTTTGAACTCACTTCATAGTTATATCTATTTCCTTTTATTACAGTTTATCCATAAAATTATAAACTAATTATAATTAACTTAGATGTAAGCTTCTAATAAGATTATAGGTTGTTAACCGATACAGTAGGTAAGAGATTATATTAGTGAAGCCATCTTAAAGGTCTTGTAATATCATAGGTGCTTGTGTGACGGGAAGATAAGTACTAAAGAAAATGTATGTAGATGTAATCATATACGGTATGTTTAATTTTCAGTAGTCAGATTGAGCGAAGTTCTCTATGAGAGACTTTTTTGCATCCTTTTTGCAAGCATCAATTAAAAACGGTATATCCGAAAATTTCCAAAATTTGCAGACTGATAAACATCAATCTGGTGGCGGTTTAAAAAAAATCTAGTATTCTTTGTCGTTGAGGAATAATTACGGAAAAACTAAAATCCCATAGATTTCAATGATAACATTTATCACGCGAAAATTTAGCTTTACAGTGACATGCGGCGTGCCGTTTTTTCTTTAAATATTTGAGGACAGAATGCATCGACGTTTTGTAAATACAACTTTGGTGCTGTTTGCACAATATGCGAGCTAACACATACCGAGATTTTGCGAGCGAGCGCAGCGATTAAGTCATCTGAGATTGAATTCGATCTCGGATAGCAGATCCTAAATTGTTATTGTACTCCGTTCAACTACAGCAACAAGTCGTGTGATGTATTGCACTGCACGTGAGACGCGTGGGGCGAGTGTGCTTGTGCAACACTAGTTTGTACCGGTTAGTTAATAGTAAGAGTTAATACTCGTAATACTAGTAATATACTATTTCCGTAAATAAATAAAACTTTCGTATTTATGTTGGAAATAATAGAAAAAACTTATTAATCAATTTTTTTTCGATCCCAAAGTATAAAAAAATGATTTATTATTATCCGTATTCTTATTATTTTAATACACATATATATCACTAACAATTATGTACACACAAGTGAATAAAGTTCAAGGGTAACGGCAGAGAGGCAAGGTTCATTATTATAATATTGTAATTGTAACTACTATATGCCATATACATTAAATAACATTGAAAAATTAAACGAGATAAAATTTATATTATATAAAATAAAGATGTGTGTGCAATTCACTCGACAGAAATGAAACTTCAGAAAAGAGAAAGAGATGAATATTGTTGACTCGTTCTGAAGAAATCATGGCTTTGGCTTTATTAATAATATTCTTGGCAATATATTTATTTCTTTATCTGTCTTATTTGCTTTTAATTAAGTGTCACTTTAAAAGACGTTTATTTTAAAACGTCAAATGTCAATATATTGCTCTACTATCGGTGCATTTACCTTTCAATAATCTTTAAATAGTTTCTTTCGATTTTGACACGTAAGTAGAAAAAATTGAGTTGAAGTTGCTTTACACTTAGATGTGCCAAATGTTTTGCACGATGCAGTGCAGTGCCAAAGTATAAATTAATCATTAAATTATCTATATTATTATATAACTCGATTTAAAATAATTAAATAACACTACGAGTAATATCTAAATTTGTTATGTTGTCTCGTATAAATAGTTTCCAATGTATATACGCTAAATATGTTTCATATAATATTTATATTGAATATAAATTATTATAATTGTATATAACGTATATACAATATACAACTGATTTTGTAAAAGTCAAATTTATTTAAATTTCTTAGTGAACGTTATAAATAAAAGATATTTTAAACTCTTTATAGGCAAGAGGTATATGTACCGTGTTATGTGATAAAAAAATATAATTAAGAACTTCTTTCTTTAGAATCGATCTTAGAGTTTAAAATCGATTTAAGATTTATCTTAAATCGATTTTAAAATGTAGCAGTAACACATATACACACACAATACCTTGGATATAGTGATATGTTTGAGATTACTTAAAAATATAATATAATATAAGTAATAAGTATCAAATACCTCACATAATTCGTGATACTTCATGACTCAGAAGGGGAGCTTGAGAGGCAAAGTGACCTACTCCCCTCTTTATATATTCGTCTGTTCCCTATATATATGTATTTAATAAATATTTTCTTAAGTTTTTAGGTAGGTCTACAAATGTAACATATATTTAATATTATTATATTGAACTCCTCTCACTCCTTTCCATTTTAATTTTTGGCTTTTATATCAATTGCCTCAAGGAAGTTGATATTTATAATGTTATTAGTATAGTTGCAAAGAAAATAGTTACTCATACTTGGTCTGATGAAGATTTATGTATTCGTAGCACAACTGACATTAACTATTGTAATCGAGACAATCGAATAATTTAATAAATATGAATTACTCATAATCGTACTTATCACCTAACGAAACTGCGGCATATACTTTTTATTTTAGACTAAAGGGAAACACTATTTATAATTACACTTTGTTTTCCTCTTTTGTCCACCTATCATGGAAAACCATATAATAAACTAGTTAATAGTGTTTTAAATTAGTTTTATAACTATGATTCTCAAAACTTTAAACTAAACAAAAACATTACTGTGTGGTTAATTACTTACGAGTATATTAAAAAAATATTTTCATTAAACCTATATGGTTTAATGAAAATATTGTGGATACATACAAAGAACGAGGAAAGTATTTATGCATCTTATTTATGATTTCTTAAGTTTTGATATCTCTCCATAAAGGTATTAAATATATTTTTAAATGTATGTTTGTTATATTAAACAACACCAATCGCTAAGTTTTATTTAATAGAAAATTGTATATTTTACTCTACGGTGCCAAAAAAATGTTATAAGTTTAAAACGTTCGTTTGTATTTGTGTGTATGTTGGAAATATTAGAGCTCCAAAACGAGTAAATGGATTTTATCGCGGTTTCCATGGAAAGTCTTGTCTGTCGGGATGGTTCTTAGCTGTTTGGTTTCTTAAAAATCGTCTCAAGATAGCATATTTATTAATCTCTCATTGCAACTAGTGAGAAAATCTTACAATATTGAAACCAATAGTTCAGAATGTGGATTGAATATGATAAATTTCAGTCCTGTTTTTTATAAAATAACAAATAAAAAATTGTAATATATATATTTTAAGTATTTTAAACCTTTTTTCTACAATTTTGTTTTTTTGTGTGTTTATCTTTTCCACTATAAATCAAAATTAGTGATAACTTGTGTAAATTAAGTGCCAGGAGGACCTATTTTACCATACTTATCGAAAAAAGAACATTGTTCTGGCTTCACACATCAAAAAGCGAGTATAATTTTAATTACAGTTACAAGAAAAATTTGGTTAAATTTCTGCAGTACAGTAGGTGAATGGTGACTAGACAATAATTAAAGTTTCAGTTAAAAGAACATACATAATAGGTTTTTATAATTTATTTGATAATATTTGATGATACATACTTTTTTTAATATTTAAAATTTCCTTTTTATCGTTAGATCACTTCCACTACCAGTTTTATCGTTTATTTCAAAAGATAACAAATCTATATCTTTTTAAAATGTCCGAATGAAATTGTATATTTTTATATCATCAATTACCTACGAAATGATTAAGCCATTGGTTATTTAGGACTTGAAAAAAATATATATTATATATGATCTTCAAATATATCAAAATATGCGATAATTCAATGCACTACAGGCCATAGGGCATTCGCGCTTGTTGTGCGACCTTCGTCATTCCCCTTGAGTTAGATAATATTGGATCGCACTGTTGCCAAGCTCCCCTCTGAGTACGAAAGGAATTTATATTAACAATGAAGTCCCCCACTTCAATCAGCTCTGAATCATAAGTGCAGAATAATGAGATAAACACATAATCTCTTCAATATTTTTTTTCTTCCGATCGTTTATTTCAATATAATTTAGTAACAATATTCTTTGGTATGACAAAGTATTTAATATATTTATTGGGATTAGGAATTTTCTTTAACTTATAAATCCGTTTTATGCAGCGTATTATATTCATTGTAAAATTGGAAATATCAAACGTTATGTATTGTAAAAATACTTGATATTACATAGTATGTAAAAATACTTGATATTACATAGTATGTAAAAATACTTGATATTACATAGTATGTAAAAATACTTGATACATAGTGTAGTGATAAAAATGTAAACAAATAAAATAAATAATAATTTTAATATATAACAATGTTTTAATGTCATTGAGGTACTTATGTAAATGACGCGGTAATATGATTACTAACTATAAAGACAATTACTAATAAACATAATTAACAATAAGTTCTAATTTGATATTATTAGTTTAGTTACAAGTGTTTCAATTGTATTTTTTTTTCGATGTTAAATATTTTAAAAACGTTTGCTTGTTTCAGCTACTTGGTATCCGGGGATGCGGACGGTAAAGCCTACATATGGGATTGGAAGACCACGAAGCTTTATAAGAAGTGGAAAGCTCACGACGGAGTGTGCATCACGTCGCTGTGGCACCCCCACGAGCCCAGCCGCTTGCTTACTGCGGGCTGGGACGGTCTGATAAAATACTGGGATTAAATGATACTACAATTCCATACCATCTTTTAATTTCCCCTACTTATAAACCACAAACCATAAATAACAACTCATATAAACTTTGCAATAATTCAACATTTTTTTTTGTCATTTTATTTCTGCTGTAAAATTAAAACTTGCCTATTATTTACAATTATGCAGCGATTGGGTATTTATAGGGCTCCTCGTATGCGATGTCCACTTTGTACTCCATACTGCATTCACGGCAGGCGCCGTTCACCATAAACTGATTGAAGTTTATGTTGTTTTCATGGAATGATTCAATGAGGGCAGTGATAAGGCTATCGATCATCTCGGGAGTGTGGTAGGGTCCAGGCGCGAAACGCAGACGCTCTTCTCCCCGAGCCACCGTCGGATAGTTGATGGCCTGTACGTAATGACCACGCTTCATCAGGGACTCAGCGACGAGCGCCACTTTATCTGCACCGGTTATAGGCACGGGTACTATATGGCTCACTGACGGCATCTGCGGCAGCCCGGCGATTAACAATGATAGTTTCAAATAACGAACAATAGCTTGATGCTTCGTTCTCAGAGCTCTACCTTCCTCGCTTGCTAGAAGTCGTATGGACGCTAGGGAGCCCGCTAAGATGGGCGGCGGGAGCGCTGTCGTGAATATAAATCCTGGGGCCAGAGATCTAATGGTATCTATTAAAAGCGATGACCCCGCAATGTAACCCCCTACGTTACCGTACGCCTTGCCCAAAGTTCCCGAAACGATATCGATATGATTTTCTACACCCCGTTCTTCTCCAATACCAGCGCCATGTTTTCCATATAATCCCACTGCATGGACTTCATCTACGAATGTTAATGCCCCATATTCATGAGCTATGTTACACATTTCTTCTAAAGGACATATTGCTCCACTCATGGAATGGACAGTCTCGAATACAACTAATTTTGGCACACCTGCAGGAGATGACGCTAATAATTGTCTAAGGTGGCTTGGGTCATTGTGCCTAAATATATGTTTAGGAGCTCGACTATTTCTTATACCTTGTATCATCGAGGCGTGGTTGCCAGCATCAGAGTATACAATACAACCGGGCAAAATTTTTGCCAACGTAGATAGAGTTGCGTCATTAGCGACAAAACAGGAACTAAAAATTAAAGCTGCAGGTTTCTTGTGAAGTTTAGCTATTTCACTTTCGAGTTTTTCAGTCATTTGCGAGTTACCAGCGATGTTTCTCGTACCCCCTGCTCCTGTTCCGTAGGATTTTATGGCAGAGATGGCCGCGTCTTGAACGATGGGATGGCGCGATGTTCCAAGGTAGTCATTAGCACACCACACTGTTACTCGACGGTTTTCTGAGCCTTCCAAAGCTTGCGGGTACATACCTTCAGCAGCCAATCGGGACACCTTTCTAAATATTCTGTACGAGTAATCATTTTTCTTAGCGTTGATTTGTTTGCTGAAGAAATTCTCGTATTGATATGTCGGTGCAACGCTCTCTGCAATATCTTCAGTCATTTCTTTCGGAGCCTCCGAAATTATTGGGTTCTCTTGAATAAAAGGACATTTCGTTTCATCAACTCCGAGCGAGCGGAACCCTCGGGAAATTATGGGGCAGTAGTTTCCATACTGTTTTAACAGTACACTGCCGTAATTCCGCAAGAATGTTTGATTCATTGACCCTAAAAATGGACAGGGCATTTTATGTAATCGATGACACGGTCTTGGAACACTAAAGACACAAATATATACACCTTGTTAATATAACGTTTCGATGTTTTGACGTACAACGTTGGCTCCCACTGTAACCGAACGTCTCGCAGGTGTACTGTTCTCAACTAGTGGTTCAAAGCACAGCGGCCTTCATTTATAAAGAATATGTCGTCATATCGATTATGTTTGGATAAATGTTGTACGCTTCAACTCCACGTATAATTTTTATTTTGATTCCGAAAAGAATAGGGTTGCCTCTCGAAAAACAATTTATGTCATTTAGTACTAGTTACGTGTTTCTAATACCGGTTTTTTTATTGCGGCTTAAAGTGAAATCTAGATCCAAAATATAAAACAGCATATCTTAAACATTATATCATGACTTAAATATTTACTGTAGTATGACTTAAATGAGCAAATTGTTGATTTCTTAAACATTTTTAAAAGTAATATTTAAACCAAATAGTAGACCATGACTAACTTATCGAAAGATGTTCAATCGGAAAATTAAGCGAAAAGTAAAAGATGTCATCTACACTACTAACTGTTTATTCAGTTACTGCTCTTCTCATCCCAAATATTTTTTACCGGAGAGTACCGTTGAAGCTGCCCCAGATTTCAAAGTTTAAAAAAATATATTTATTGTATATAATTTAAATTTCACTTATGGCGTTACTTCATGATTTACGACTTTATATTTGATTTTACGGTTTTCTCGTTAAGTGACACCACACAATATTCTTCAGTCAAATTGACAGCTCAGAAACTTCAATCTTAAGTCTCCATTTTTCGTAACCAGTACTATCTACTACTATTATCTTTATATTAAATTTGTTTAAGTTTAGCAGATTCAAATTGTAATTTAGCTTATGTGACATGTATGAAAAATTATAAATATGTTTTCCCTAAACAATAATATTGAATTAAGAAGAGTTACTATATCAAGCCTCATAACATGCATTTATCTACCAAGTATTATAACTTTTATCAGCTATAAGGGCTTGTTATACTCCGTTGGAAATGCCTCATCGTTTTACGTACCTTTTCTAATTTTTCTTGCTGAGTTGATGAAATCATTTTATCTTAATTCCAGTAATGATTTTCAAACTAAAAGAAAATCAAGCAAGACCACTGCAAGCGATATTGTCAAATCTGTTGTGTTTTTATTCGCAGTAATGTTCTCCTTCTTTATTGGAATAATCTTATTTGGTGCTCCAGTTTTGGAATATCACGAAGAAACCTTAATGCTATCGACTACTCTGACACTGCTCACAGTATTTCCATTAATTGCTCATACTGGAGTAGAATCGGCAATGCAGTTATTATTTGGTGTACGAAATTTCTCTCGTGATACAATTATAGCTATGCTGGTGAACAATGCTTTACTGACTATCTGTGGAGCTTGGCTTGGTGCAGTTGTGATTCCCTTAGACTGGGACAAACCATGGCAGCAGTGGCCTATACCATGCTATTTGGGAGCGCTTTGTGGTTATCTTATTTCAAATGTGTTGACAGTTACAAAAGTTACCATGATGTTGTCTGCTAATAAGTATCCAGTATTCAATCTGGGCATCAACATTATTAATAGACTTCATATTTCTAAGTGATTAATCAGTATTAATTGCATCTTTAATTGTTATCAATAAAATATGTTTTTTATATTTAGTGTTTTAATTTCAAGGTATCCATAGTTTTAAATATGAAGAAAATAAAAGTTTTTATATTAATTATGTATTATTGAAACTCATATAATATTATTAAAATCTGCTAGTTTCTAAAGTTAATTATAAAATTTTGATTTATTATATTAAAAACAATATTTCAATAGCAATATATAGCAAGTTAGTAGTTATAAAAATGACCATTAAGAATCAAAGAAATAGTAACATATACTAGTGATCATATAAAAAAAAGTTCGTCTGTCTGTAGTACGTTTTTTGTGTATGTTAGTTATTGATACAATATGAACATAAGAGGAGCACTGTTTACCGAACTTTTAGGTTCTTAAAATTTTAGGAAGCTTTTGTAAATTATATACGCATGATACGATTAAACACCTGCTAATATTAATCAATTAATATCTTAATGGACTATTAACAAGTATTATAATTAGCTAATGTCAAAAAAGTTCTTTCAGTCAGAAGTCAGCAGAAATTACCTATACAGTTTAATGTTAATTCTCATAGTAGTCTACACTTAGATAACGCAAATCAAGAATGAATAAAGAAAATAAAAAATTATTCTGCTAAATATTCTTTCATCTATGAGGTGGCTTAAAATAATTATGAAAATGCTAAAATTCACGAACACTACCCGACTTTTATGAACCTTCCAAAGAGGGCGTTCTTGAAGTGAAACTTCATTAGAATGGTGAACGCAAATAACGAACGATAATGAAACGAACACATAACTTTATTACTAATAATAAAGACAAACTTAATTCTTAAAAAAAACGATATAATTTAAACCAAAACACAATGGTGACTCGACCTATATTAGTGCAGTTTGAATCTTATCACGGTGATCTTAACATAAGGCTATCTTGAACAACTCTATCTAGTGACGTATGTTGTAAATTATATAATCAATAACGACCTATATTATTTCAGGAATATTTCTAGTTAAGAATATAATTAAGTATTTATAATAACATAAACACACATAAATGTTAAAATAAGGTTATTTTTAATGCCCTCCCGCGACACGAGTCATTGTCACTGTGGTCTGCGTTTGGTTGTTTTATTTTGTGTTCTGTTTTAGTTGAAATAAGCCTCTAATGAAAGGCATTTGTTTAAAATCAAAACATGGAAACTAAATAATATATAATATGATATATAATAATATACAATATAATAATTAGTAACATAAGGCTCTAAGAGACCCAGGTGTTTAAAGTATAAATAACTTTATTCGAAAGGGTAGAATGTTGCACGTAGATTCCTGTCCATGCGATTTTACACCCCTTTTCTTTTGTCAGCCCTAATCGCAAATAAGGGACGTATTGTTGCTGGAGATGGCTGGTGCTGAGTTCTCCTATACCTAACTAGCCTGCAAAGCTCTCAATTAAATCGCAAAAATATATTTTATAAAGTTTTATATATTTATTCTCGATCTTTATAGGTCTGATAATTTTTTTTTTTAATACATAAAATGTGTCTTTCATCATAAAAAAATTATGAGACTTGAACATTATGCCTAAGTATATTTTCAATATTAACGGTAGTAAGATTTATTATTTTTTTATTTTTTAAATTTTGAAAAATTAAAAAAATAAAAAACCTCAATTGATGTGACACATTTACCATTCTTCGAGAATGTATAAACGTAATTTTAGTTTTATCGGTTCAAAATTGACACTTCCATTTTTTAGCTAGAAATAGTTGAATGCCAAACTCTCCCTTATTTACCAAATAGGAAAGAGCATTTGTAGATAATATTACCTGACCATCGAGATCTGCCTAAATCTTGATTACTTTTATATACTTTTTTTCCGTTGCATCTAATATCGATGTAGTCTTTAATTTATTGAATTTATCTACAAAAATTTTGATCTTGAAAATAAAAATATATACAATCGTCTCTTTACGACACATAAATAAACACACGTATGTAGTAAATTAATAACTTTATTTTGTGTTTGTTAAATATTTACATGGCCTTCTTATGTTTTTATACAATACTAAAATTATTATAGTATTCCTTTGACAACATAATATAACTCCTTAACAGCATTTAGATATTTAATTCTTCATTTTCATTTATACTCTAAATTGTCAACAATAACAGACATTGCAAATCATAGTACAACGACAGTTTAGACAGAGGCCAAATGGTCTAACACAGAATTCTCTTCGTTATAGAACAAACAACCTTATAACTAACATCAAAAATTGTGTGACCATAAGCTTATTGAACGGCAGTCACATACTAAACAATACTAAACATGGACAATACAAGACTTGGAAAATACTTATTTAAACGTGTTAAAAATCTTAATCATTACATAACATTAATAGCTATAATACATTACTGCTCGTGTTGTATTCAAGTAATGTAACTACGCATCTATGTGGCACGCTCAGGTTATATCAAGATGTTACAAAAATATCAATTTGTTGTAACAAAAATACAATTATAATTTTTTCTTATTAAGACTAACAGAAAATGAGTGAAGAAGTATCATATTCATATATATAGTTATTCGTGTATGTATTAAGTGAGTAAAGCCTGATAGTCTATACTATATAAAAAGGCGGAAAACAAATAAAAAAATTCTTTTTGATTCTGATAGATATGAAAGGAAGGCTACAAGATATCTAACATTATATAACTACTTTTAGTTGTCTTAATAGTGAAAATCAGTTAAGATACAAAAATATAATTGAATTTAATGTAACATGAAATATTGTTTGTTATAGGTAACAATTATAATTGAGTTTATTTAAATATAAATAAATATAATTGTATTTAATTGAATATTTGCACTGCACTAATGTAACCCTGCAATATTTCACTGAATGTGTCTAACTTGGCAGTGGTGATAATTGCACCTAAAGTGGTCACGTGTTACTGTTGTTTATTGTATTTTTTATTAACAAGTTAACTTCATTGATAATAAGCGCTTAGACTACACGCGAGGCGCCATTAGCTACCATAATTATTTTACAATAAACTGCTCAATTAATAAAAATAAATCTGAAACGCGAGCACCTTATCAGAATACATAATAACAAATGTATCTCAAATACCTACAACTATAATAAATTGTGAACTTCATGTTTTAACATTATTATAATTGTCTTAAACATTATCTGTAATTATTTTGCAAATTTTAATAAAGTCTAAAATAAGATTTTTAATTCAAATTAAATCATATTTTTTAAATATTATTCTTACCCTGTCATAAATTTATAGCAATCAAATATTAATGACAGCTGGCACAGATTAAAATAAATTAAAAAGTAATTAAAATTACAATGAAGTGTAATTATAAAAATTATATTAAACAACAGCATAATTTCATTAAAAAAAATATTAAACATCTAAAAAAAGGTTATATATAGAACAGAAATAATCATCTCTAAACATTATCTCATCTGTGACACATTTTCAGGTTATTAGAGTTTGTTATTAAAGTATTGCAAAGACAAAAACATATAATACTTATATAATTACCAAAATAATATAAAATGCACCACTAAATTGTTTAAATATCAACAATTCATCATTATCACTTTCTATACAACTTAATTTTGACAATTACAATTCAACATGTCTATATATAATTATACGTTTTTCAAACGGACAGAACAAAAAATAGCTCAGTGATACTTATTGGTCAGGTATTTAAGGCATTTCTAAGTACACTACGATATTTGATATGTCTGTCTATACATTATTAATTTAAGTTGTATAGAAAATAATATTAAATTAACAATATATACAACAGCCGCTATTGTAATATATTGTCTGTTTTTACATTGACAATTTAAAATTGCATTCTAGGCCTTATTAAACATTTATAACGCGATAACATCTTTAAATTGTGAGCTTGTTTATTGCAATGTCTTATTTAAAACAGTTATAACATTTTAAAGCTTATCATTCGCATCATTTGTGTTTGTGAGTGTGTGTGTGTGAACACACGTGATACGAAATTCATACACACTATCACAATACCAAACAGATACAGCGGTTACATGGGGTTACGTATCATAAAATATATTTAATTATATTTATCTTATAATACCGAGGCTGTGCTGTCTACGTGTTGTTTGTGTCGGGCTGGAAGTAATGCAGGCCGTTTATCTGTAATATAAAAACAAAATGTTTATGAGAATTGAAAAAATCTTCAGCATAATATGAGTCTGTATATGTGAATGCATGTGTGTGTGTGTCTGTTATGTGAGTGCTTGTGTGTCTGTTATATGTGAGTGCGTGTGTGTGAACGTACCGTCATGTCGTACTCCGTGACGAAGGCGGGCACCTCGAGCTGGTCGCGCGCCATGACGGAGTACAGGTACTCGACGCCCGGCAGCGTGTGCACTTTGGCTTTGATCGCTGGAGCCATGAATGTAGTGAACCACCACGTCATCATCTGCGGACGGTAATTGACATGATATTAATAAAGTAAAACATTTTAACATCTGTGTCATTTGTTAATCAACAGTTCACTCGAGAAAATATAATTGCGCACTGTATAAATGATCTCACTCCATTTGTGTCAAAAAGGAAATTGTTACAAACTAACAAAGCATCTCGTTTAGCGCTATTATCTTAATTTGTAAAATATGTTTCAAGCTCACAGCTCTCAGTATTTACGTCATTAGTTAGTCAAGCTGTGAATCACTCAGGCTGATGTTTTATTACCAATATATATTTTTTCTACATTTGATAGATAATGTATTGAAAATTATTATAGTCTATAAAAGAGGGGCCTCAAAACCATTTTTTAAAGAAATATTACAACTTTCCTTTTTTCTAACATCTACAAAATAATATTGTTTAATTAAAATTTCTGGTATTTACTTTATTTTTGAGTTGTTACTGATTGATTAACTTCTAATAAAACTAAGACCTTAAAGAGTAAGGTTGCGTTCTACAAAATATTTCAATAATATTATTCTATTAATAGTAATAGTAGCCACTGGGTCATGTTCGTAGTTTTACGAACGTGCGGACGAAGGCTCGGTTAAAAGCTAGATAATTTTTAATCTAGATTATATTGTATAGAACATTTGTAAATAAATTTCAAATGACTCACCTTCGTCCAAAACGTAGGATGTACTATGTAGAAGGCTTTCAAATTCTTCTTATATCTGAAATAATATATATATATATATATATATAGTTATAATAATAACTATAATAGTAATAGATATTAAAATAAACAGTCAACAACAAACAAGAAGAATTAATTCAAGAGTTGTTATTTGGAAATCAGAGCACAACGAAACTGTTGAAGTTTTCAATGAGAATAGTTCTGAGTCACTTTATATTTATTATTACTGCTGTTACACGCTAGCTATTACTCGCGGTTTCACTCGCAACAGAATGTTATTTAACCATGACCAGGAGCGTAAATCCTAGATATTATAATAATTAATATAATAAAGGAACTATCAACATTTCAAACATATTACAAAATAAACAATTGAAAAACCAATAAAAGAGAATTTATATATAAGACATTTATATACCTCTTTACTAATAAAAATGTTTATTATAAAAAATTATCTGTTCTGTCACACCTTTGACGTAAATCGTTAGTGTGAAAGTGACAATACAGATAATATGTTGTATTGTACTTGGTATCAATATTTTTATTAGTAAGGCAAATAGAGAGAGTATTATCTCACTTATAAGGCAGTACGGTGTAGACCTCCTTGAGCCAGGAGAAGGGGGGATGATTGTTGGAGGCGGCCAGGGTGTGGAAGTACGCTATCACGTAGTCTCCTCGCACGATGGGATCCAGAAGTTTTATGAGGTACAGCAGCGCCTGTGTTCATTACAACCCTTAATATTTGTTAGTGTTCGTTTAAAAGTCAAACTTATACATCTATTGCACTTTTTAATGATTCATTATTGGATTTAATTAAATCGAAGACGATATAAACACCTAAATTATATTAGAAAGTAAGAAAATACTATTTAAGTATACGCTTAATAACTTGTAAATAAACTTTAGTTGAACAAACAAAAGAATGATAATGATAAATATAAAATATATTTAAACATTCACGAGTCCAACAGTGTGACGTATCATATTATATTACGGAAGAAGCACACACTGGACGTAATTGGATTCAAATAATAATATTAAGGAATCCCTCTATACTATATAATGAAGTTATTCATGTTATTGTACAATAAATTGCTTTAAAGTTTCATTTAACACGCTGCCTCTGAATTTATGTAGTGTCATTCGTAGTTCAAATTAAATCGTATTTTATAAATATTATTGATATTATTTAAATATATCGATGTTTGCTTTGCAAGAGCGTTTATAGAATGAATCTCTAATATAAAATAATAAAGTACAATTATTTTCTTCTCTAATAACATTGTATTTAAAACATAACTAATAACACTAATAATGAATCAAGTATTACAAATACATTATAAATGCATCCCTTATATATCTACCTCACTACCGACCTTCTATATATATCAATTCAGATTCATCATATATTATTAAAATATATTTTATTCTACGAAACTATTAAATCGCTGTAGATTTAACATATATTCTTTTGAGATAGTCTTACCTTTCAAATATTAAATGAAATAAAAACTAACCTGGCAGTTAAACGAGTTTTAAATATAATACAAACCTTATCCAAATCAATATCGGAAATAGGGAACCATTTCCCAATGAACACGACAACGGGTCGTCCCAGTCGGTCGACTCCACTCTGGTACAGGCACCCGATACCGGACACCTCGCTGAGGTCCTCGGTCCTCGCTCTGCGTAGGAGACGCTCATATCTGGAAAAAATACAATTTCTTCTTAATTAACAATTATTTAATATCTCTATTGTAGAAGCAGAAATGTAAGAGATGTCATTTTGTCGATAGGTATATATATATATATATATGTCTAAAATGTTATGTATAAAAGTATATCTGTCCTGAAAGCGGCCCGCTCCGACTTTGTAGTGTTTAATAAAAATTTAATAAATCATAAATTTGACCACAAACAGGATGGGAGTAATAGGTTTGCTAACATAGACTACCTAATCTACTAAAAATGATTACAATAATGATAAACAAACTATGTACCTATAATAAACTTATACAAATATAAAATATACATATTTTATGATAATTAAATAAAGATATAATATTACTGTTAAACAAAATGCAAAAAACTAAACAGGAAAATGTTAAATATATTGTCTAGACAAGAGAAAAGTAAAAATAAAAAATTAGAAAATAACTTTTCCTTATTAGGAAAGAAAATGATTAAAATCAGTACATATATAACCAGTAATTGTCATTATTTACGAGTATTCTATGTTATTACACATTTTAATGAATGTTTGACTGGTCATGTTTTAATGAGTGTTTGACTGGTCATGTTTTAATGAGTGTTTGACTGGTCATGTTTTAATGAGTGTTTGACTGGTCATGTTTTAATGAATGTTTGACTGGTCATGTTTTAATGAGTGTTTGACTGGTCATGTTTTAATGAGTGTTTGACTGGTCATGTTTTACGAACATCATCTCGAACAAATGCTACATACCGGATGGATGCTGTGTGACGAGCGAATTTAAATCCTATTTGCTGTATTAATTAAACTGATAACTGACTGTTTGTGACCTTGTAGCCTAACCTTGTGCCATGATGATTTAAAAGTATTTAAGTGTGAACGTTTATTTTTTATGATGCTTACATATAATTAGCAATCTTATACAGATTATAAACTTGTTATTTGTTAACAAACAAAAAAGTTTTATTTTTACTTTTAAACAATTATTAATAGTTTGTTTATTAATATTTAGATATTCGTATTACAAACTAAAATCGTCCGGCCACTTGTTACTGTCTGTATAAACGTGATAAACTAAATAGCGAACTAAGTTTTCCATCAATATACAGTATGATTCCTGAGGAAGGTAAGGTGTATATTTCGTTATGGTTTCATGAAAATTTACTGAATATTAAAAATGCCTCAATAAATAATCACTTTTTAATTTTAACAAAAAAGCACGGTTGGTTTACAGCTGGTGTAAATATAATTGTTATATTAATGTCAAAGGGAAGTGATGAATAGTAAATATTTTCAGGAAGCAGTTACACAGCTGTCGGCTACACGCTTGTTATTGTAGCACGCAACTGCGTAGTACGGACACTTTAAATCGTAAATAATCATTTAAATGGTGTACAAATTATCATTGTATCTTATAAAACATATTATAATGAAAACTATTGAATTGATTGAATTAAGTAAACAAAACACTATACGCGATGCATCTTTGGCTTAACAGCAAAGTATATTTCAGTAAATAATTTATGGTTTTCTAAAACAAACACTGTAAATAAGTCAACGATCATAAATTATGTTTTCAATAATTAATAAAAAATATTGCAACTATTATTAAATATATGTAGAATTAAAAAAATATCAATACGATCGATCCCGCGAGCTCCGAAAAACCGTCACGACTCTACCAACTGAGCTATGGTATCGCTGCTCAATGATGAATTTAACGTTCAATATTATAATGATATTTTATTATATATAGAATGCTAAATGATGATATTATATTCGTATATTTATTAGTGTTGTATACTCCTCAAGGGAATTCATTAAATCCACATTTCTTTTATTGGGACGCGACCTTAGTTTGGTATTTACGTCACGAATAATCCAATATAACTGTAAGAAGAACCATTCAGTTTAATAGTAATGAACGAATCGGAAACTCTATTTCTGTTTGGCCGAAAATATAACACGTAAGGTCACAATCGTGACGTCATATTTACGAGCTCGTACTGATTCAGATCTACATAACGTAACGTCGGATATATGACTATGCTTTTATTCACCTGGAAATTTCGTGAAAATTCGTTATACATTAGATTAAGCAATCATTTATTCTCTTGGTCTTAAAAACAAGTAATTAATTAGTTTTATATGTAGATACGATGTTTTTTACGTGTTATAATATATATATGTTGTTCTGTGAGATATAATAATAAAATTAAGGAAGACGAATATCCCGTTTAAGTGATATGAAATAGTTATATTTTTAGAATGTTAGTAACTCTTCACCCACATATCGGATGCTGGCAGGTTGCCTAAACAACTATACTACGTACTACAAATGTATTTATTTTCTTATGAACTTCGGTAAACCGTTTTAGAGACAAAACGAGTACAACACTACAGGGGGCATCGAGTAACAGAAAAATAAATTATATCTATTATTAAATGAACCTGAATTAATTGTTGAAGTCAGTAATTCTGGTAATCGAAAATACATACAATTTATGGCTCTTGTAGAAAAACGGCTATTATACATGTTATAGGATCTATCCTAAAAAATATTTAATATTTTTTTCGTTGTTTTTAGTAATTACTTATATTTATATTTTACTATAAATATAGGTTATAGGTTTTGATATTTTAAGATATTATCACCAGAATCAAGATATAAAATATATTTTTTTATTTTTTTAACTTATTAAAATAATGTTAAGTATTTATATCATAGTTTTCATCAATATAATCTATGGCGAGGTCTGTTAGAAATGGTGTTATATCTAAACTACTAGACCGATTATTCTATCATTTTTTTTATCCGCGAGCAGAGCTGCGACGCAAGGCTAGTTGATTTATAAATATATATGAATTATAGTTAATAACTTAAAGTGGATTTAAAAGCTTTATGCCATTATGTTGCAATTAACATGATAGCGCAATTACAGTAAATGCTACTGAATACATCCTACACGTGACAACCACAGCCCTTTATTAACAAAATATTCAACTTACATATATAACATACTGAATGGGATGAAAATAAACAAAATATTAAAATAAATAAAAATAATAATTGAATATAGTAAATGTATGGAAGTGTTTCATAAGAAATTTATTATAACAAAGTAATAATTTCAATATAACTATGAAATGATAACAAAATATAATATATATGTAAAAGTGATATCATATGGACATATCTAGTTACTATTAATTATATTTGAACATTGAAAATTTTAAGGCCGTACTAAGCAATCTGTCTGTGTTTTATGTACATCGATTTATATTAAAAGTAATTCTACAGTTGGGGAATCCTCCCTTAACCAAACATAATGTAAGACCAATTTCCAATAAGTGCACGAAAAAGTTATAAAAAAACCTTATTAAGTCTAATACTAATGCATAATTTAAAAAAATCTCTTGTATGGTATGTAACATGTACATATATATTTTATAGAACTAATCATGTGTTTAAAAGATTTTAACTAAGAGCAGGATATCTCTCAACATATGTAGTTATAAAAACTTAGGCGGTCACTTGATTTTTTTTTATGATGTCTTTTTGTATATAATATTGTTTTGTGACATTTATTTAACCATACCTATTAAAAACAGATAAAGATTTTAAGTATTTTTAAAATACAATTTTATTACAGTAACACGTTTTCAGCGTCAATAATAAAAAATAATCAAGAATATGACAAAAACAAAGGTACTATACAAAACCTTACAACAATTTACGTAAAAAATAATAATTTTTATGTTTCACGAAATTCACGAAACTTGGACTTCTAACTAAAGTTAAATTACATTATGGAGAAAAGATAAAATAAAATGTCCACATCTATTTACTTTTTCACTATTCTTTAATTATACTCAGACACATGTATAATGGCGTCACCGTAGCAGCCACAATCAATATCGTTGACCTAAATGACACACGAGAAGAGCTCTCTATGGAATAACCATTAAATAACACATTAATAAATTAATAACAAATAACATATATTGGGTTTAATTTATTACTGTTCATTTTTATATAAATGCTATTTTTGTTTCTGTGCGCTCAGTACATTTAACAATTTAATTTTGCATTCAGTGCATAATGAACAATATACTGATTATTATTAAAAATATTACATTGAAAAAAAAATTAGGTAAAGTTTAATTGGTAATTATTAATAACTAAATAAATAATTAATGAGCAGCAAGTGATTGTAATTTTGTATCGTTACTCACTTTTCTTCAGCTGTCTCCTCGGCTGGTTGCGGCGCGTGCGTCTTCAACTCTGGCAGTTCAACTGACATAGTGTCCATCGCCATTTTTACACTTATTACTTTTCACTATCTCAGAATCAATATACACATGAATTTATCAATTATTTCTATAACAACCTACGAAAAACCATTGTCTTACAAGTTAGATGACATTAAGTATAGCAGAATTTAATAATTTACATTTCAAAAGTCACATTGTAGGTCAAAACTTATTATTGTTGCTACTCTGTGCAAACTGTGTCACGCGATAATAAACTCTAAGTAATTCGCAGTAAGTTAGTTGAAACTGAACCGCATAATTAGAGCACAGCGCCTTAGTAATGCACTACAGAGGATGTCAATTCCTTTGTTTAAACACAACTAGCTTTCGACTGCCGCCCTGTTTAAATTCAAAATTCAGACCACACAGCTTACTATGTGGCTTGTGATATAAGAAACTCATTAGCAAAAATGTTAGACTGTTAAGACCAATATTTCAAAGTGATAACTTTGCATTAGATTTAACATTTAGATATTATAAAATAACTTAAACAATAAGTCAACAATGCAGTGAGTCAGGTATGTGCGAGTACACTATTCGTAATATAAGTAAAACAAAAACGATTTTACGACGAAGCAACTTCAGACGAGCGTATGATGGCCACTTGCGGTTATAGTTTGTTATGTCACTGGATTACTCCGGTTTCCACCGGCCGGTGACTGTCAAAGTTATAGGGATTCTTTAATAAAGATTACATATACCTTAGAGGTGTTCCGTGTCGGTCAAATTTAAAGTTATAATATCGGTTATTCAATCAAAGTGCGCTAGGCTGTCACGAAAACAAGAAACAACAAGTCAAATAATAACTTTATATATTTTTTCGTTGTTATATAATTCGTTCATCGTTTGTTATTCAAAGCCAGATCAAAACGTGCATGAAATATTTAGTAATTTACCACATACAGTCGAAACCGACACTGAATAATTTATATATATATTCATAACATACACATTATTTTGCCCAGGTTTTGCCGTCAAACTAATATATGGAAACTGTTCATTATCGCTGTTTTTTGCATCGTACTAAAATATCTCGACCCGTTGGGCTTGTTTTTGATCTGATTTCATAATTCAGAACGAATATTGCGAATATCACTTTAATACGACGCTGGTTCATATGTGGAGGACAAATTATTATCAAAAATGCGTTCATTTATAAAAATGCAACATGTCTATTAAATGTAATGCTCGAAAGGTAACCGGCATTGAACTCGATACCAACGAGGAATGGTCATTCGCTACTGTAATTTACTTCTTTAATTGAATTCAAGTTAATTTGGCTGAGTTGTATAAACAGAAAATTGTACTTAAATAATAATATAAATGATAATAATGATCCAGTGTTCGTTAGAAACGTTGGATATATTAACTGAGGTAAATTATTTTCTCAATCCTCAAATGTTTATAAGAAGACGTTAGTAATATTAGAGTCTCCTTTGTTAGCTAAATATTGATTTGCAGAAAACCAGATATTCTCACGTAATATTTTTTTTTCTTAATCCCCTTCTTGTTTAAACTATTAAATTGTACGAGTCAGCTATTAGCTCACTAATGTTAAGATGTTACTGCGGAGTATTTTATGGAGGCTACGAAACACTATCCGCAATTAATTATTATAATTTATTTTAATATGCTCTTTTGCTACACTTCTAATGACACGCATACATACATACTATTTTTTTCTATATTTTTTTTAGTAATATTAAAAATTCGCTTTTTTTAAGTATAAAGTAAAACATCGAGTGGAATAAATTCTGTAAGTTGGAATTAAATTGTGTATGTTCAAAAACATTAAATTTTTATTAGGTAAACATATTTCTAATTTCTCAAGAAACATAAAAAATATTCATATATTTATTTTGAGTTTTTAACTCACATATATAAAATAGTTCACTTATAGTGTAGAAGTATGCGTAAAATTTTCATAAACATATCGCACGTGACACACCACATCGCGCCTGACCAACTCACTCGAATGACTATACATTCCAAAACAAACATATTAATACTCTTAACTCGTCTTCACGATTATAGAAAAACTTACTTAAATAACCAAAAAAATAATAGTTTTTAGAATTCTTTTAGCTGTAATCGACAACAAACACTGACTGATCAAGCACTGGTAAGCGTATGATGAAAAAATATTTTAGTAGCAATCAATAGTTCAACGTCCGTACTCGGCTGCGGTCGCGAGTCGACTGAAACAGAGCATCGAGCGTCGTCGGGGGTTAAATTTTCCCCCCCTAGTCTTAAATGTGAATGTGTAAAGATTCCACAGCAAAAGCTAAAGGAAAGGTCAGACGTCATGTTCTATGGAAAACATTTGTAAGCTCGGCGCACACTATTTCTATTGTTTTTATCGTTGCTGTAAATCAATAATCCTTAGGGGATATATTATATCTTTTTTCTGAAACATATATATTTATTTGTCGACTTTACTCTAGAAACTACAAGAAACCTTTGATATTACAATTATGTATAGATTTCTCTGAAGTAATTTTTAAAATACAATAAAAAAAACTAACAAGAAAAAACACTATACAAAATCTTGTGGAAAATTGAGGCGAATGTTAATGTTTCAGTGTTTTTAAATAATTATAATTTCTTCGATTTCTTTTATTTTATCTTTCATTGTATATATTAACAATCATTTGAATTTATGTATTTTGATTCAAATATGATTGATTTAAATCAAATCGGTTATGTCAATTAATTTATGAATAATAAACTGTATTTAAATACCTACTAATGGGTGAGTAATTGTTTTATTTTAGCGTTTACTTTTAATAAACTGATGCAACTTTAACAAGGAATATTTTAAAATACATATTAAAAAAATGTAGTCAATTAAGATCATATCCAGGGTATTTAAAGGGTCGCAGGTTCGAGTGCTTACATTATTTAAAATGCGCTTAATATGACGTCATAAACACGAGTTTTTAGATAATTTCAAACATTATTTATAATAACCATATTTATATATAATAATGTTTATATATTTATATATAATATTGTTCATTTCTCAAACCATGTTTTTTTTATATACACTGATTACAAAAGATGAATTATATTTATTTATAAAAAACGTAAATTGAATTCCTGAAATACAGAACTAATTGAAAAAATAAAATGAAGTTTGTTTAGGTTTTTTTTTTAGGTCACGTCTTCTCTCCGGATCAGTTCATTGATTTCTTAAAAATGTTACATTGGTATAAATATTTTTAAAACTGTCAAAAGCCGTATATTTTAGTGTAAACTTATCAACAACATTTTTACAGTAGTATCATCAAATAACATTAATTTGAAAGTATTTTAAGAATCTTATAACAATTCGTCAATCTATACTAATAGTAGTACGCCTATTGTACCTTTTTAGTGCAATAAATATGAAATCAATCAATAAATATTATAGAGCACAACAGTTTGTGTGTTAGTTTAAAAGCGCTAATCTGCGGAACTACTCAATAAATTTGTAAAAAAATGTATTATTAAAGACAGGTTCATGAGAAAAGCTACAGGATATGCTATCTGTTATCCTAAAAGTAAATAAAATCATCCATCCGCAGGTAGAGCCGGCAGTAACACCTAGTTTATGTAAATTCAATTAGTAATTAAAAAAAATAACAAAATAATTATAATATAATATTTTAAAAGGTAATTAAAATATTGAAACAAACACACGAAGTACCTAAAACTGTATTATATTTAATACTAAACAACACTGCATGTATACTATAGTATGCAAAATATATGGCCACATAATTCTGTTCGTCAGTTCCAATATTTGTACGAGTGATAAGGGTGTCGTCACACTGCGGCACCACACCTCGCGTGGCATGTGAGATTGAGGTGAAAACGGAGATTTTATATAAATATATATAATTACAAGGTTATTGATAAAATTATTTTACTTAACAGTGTAGTGATATTATGTTATGACTCATTTTCTAATTACGGTTGAGGAGCTTAACATTTTTTAAATATAATTCATATGATATATGAAATAATTTTACCTAAGAAGTTTCTATGGAACAGAGCAATTCTCTGTACATATTAAAAGCAGAAGTTAACAACGAAGTCAGATAAGATAAATTGTATTTAGATTATAATCTATGTAATAGACAATAGTGTAGAAACAATAGTTAAAGAAACAAAGAACTCAATTATTATAAATATAATTTTCTTAACATCAAGTATAATTCATAGATCCGCTAGAGATGTATGATATATCACACCCTAGACTTTCGAGAGTAGAGAATGTTTATTAATATATGTCTCGTCAAATGAACTGTCTGTCGCTTTGATTATACATGGTTTAAAAAATATCGTTTTAACATGATGTGCATAAATTAAATTTAATAATAAATCAGCTGCGATGTCTGTTTTACTTTACCATCAATAAAAAAAAAATTTATGACCTCCCGCCCTCACTTAACGGCTCTGGGCTGTTAAATATTCATGAATATGAACACAATAGGTTTATCTCTCAGGCCTTCAAACTAACTGCAACTCTGTGAAGGTTGCTATCTCCTTGAAACGTACCCTTTACATAGTTAAAATGTATCATTTATTCATTAAACAATTAAGTATATATATATTTCTTTTGAAAAATAAGATAAAAATAAAAATATGATTGGGTGTTTTATTAAAGCTTTAATGTGGTATATTCGTGGCGTTGGAAAATAAATTGAAATATATATATTATATATATATTAATAGTTATTAAATAAAACAACTAATTTGTTCAAGCTAACCTTTTTTTTTACTATCGTAATTTGACTAGTTTTAAATTCATTGTTGTGTATTCTAGTAGTATTGATCACGTTACTAAAGTGCAGGGGTGGCCAACTCAATCGCACTCGGGATCTATTGTCTGCCTTTCTAATTTTTGACTATACTCCAATAATTTTCGTAATATTTAGGACGGGAATAGGTAGGTATCGATAATTTTTTCCTAGTCCGCGATAGACGGGTTGGCCTCCCCTGAAATAGTGAGTACAACCGTGCAATAATAATATTTAATAGTAATTATTTATCACCAAAGTAAAATACAATAGTAACCTACTACAGAAAATTTTACCCAAAATGTTAATAGAAATATTTATAACATTATTTTTGAGGGTAGTTGATATTTAGAGTGCGTTAACTTCTTTGTTTATTGATTTATACGAACTGGGGCACCGATTTCCAAATATTGTGGCATATATCTATCAACAGTTCACAATTAAATATTATTTTCAACTCGTTCCGTTTATTCTAAAAATACTTAGGTATATTACTTTCTTTCACAAGCAATACTTTTAGTTTTTATAATTATAGGTGTATAAAAATATATCTCATATATTTGTTTTAATACTAGCAAGAAAAAATGAACCTTGATCATAAAATTCCGTGAAATAGAAAAATAATGAAACTCCTTCAAACGAACCCAAATGGCTCATCGAGTTAAAATATATTTCAATAACCTTGGGCATATTACGCAGTTAAACTTTTGTTTGTTATCTTTATAATCTATTTTGGATAAGTTTACTTTGAGCGTGGTAAGTGCACTTGACTGACGTTCTTCTTAGACGCCGGTATTTGAGGAATCGTTGCTCCGGAAGTGTTTCCGATGAACATTCCATGAAAGTCTTATAGAAGGGATATTTTTAGTTTTTTAATGTAGTGGCATATTGACTGAGCAAGTCCTACACGTAAGTGATTACCGTCTTCCACTGTAATCCGTAACATAATTCGGGGAAAAAGGGGGATGGCAGCTTTTATGACGACTTTTGATGGCAAACGACCTTGCCGGAGAGATTTGTTTTATTTAGTTTTTTTAATTGTCCATCGATAAGTTTTTTAATTTTCGTACTATGTTAGTAATATTGTCACATAATATCTCTTTGAATCTGATGTCTACACCCTTCATTCAATTATAGTGTATTAGTTAAGTTTTGTCATTCCTTCCACACTCAAGCTACAACCTCTTGACATATCTGTTAAAGGCGTTTTCAAAAAGTATTTCAACATATATGTGAGAACTGGACAGTTGGTAATCTGGACAAAACAATTAACATTTAAGAAATAGCGGAGTTATTCAAAACATTGTTGCTATTGGCTGGTTTAATCAGAAATATTCTATCATTTTTTAGAGTATCCGGAATATCACCCACGAATGAAAAACTATATAACAACTTATCTATTGTCAAAGGAGTTTGTTAGAGAACACTAAAAATGGAAACGAAAACAAAACTGTTAAGAAAGAAAGGGTAAGAGAAAAGGAAAGATTGGAGAAGAAACAGGATTAAAGAAAAAGTAAAATAAAAGAGCGCTTCTGATGTTACCGGTGAGGAGAATTATGAAATGGAAGATGAAGTTATGATACGAAATGCCTAGAGTTCACTAAATCCTATGCTAATAGTTTTATGGACTCACTCCAAAGGTACAAGAGGCAATCTAGGAGGTAGGTAATTTTGGAATACAAACGTTGTATTTCTGATATTCAAAGTAGTAAGTTAGTTAATTAACCCTGGACAAGGGGTAGATTGACTAAGACTTAAGTGTACTGTCAGAACAAGAAATTATAATTCATTTATTAGTCTTTTTACAGATTAATGCGGATATATTGTCTATATACATTAAGACACAAAAAATTGTATGATTTATTTTAAAAGTAGTCAACCATCCCCGGTTAAGGCTGATATTAAGGCTAGTCAACTGTCTAAACAATGTCTTCTGAGGGTATATCAGAGCTAACCAGTCATCGGACGGCACACTTTGAAATTTGCACACGGCGCACATTTTCGTCAAACTGTGTACATAAATGATTGAAGACTAAAGTTTTAAGAAATTTCGCTTCCAAAAACTACGTATGTTACATACGATTATTAAAACTATTTTAACAGTCTCTTATATTTTATTATAGCCCCTTTAGAGGGTAAGAATCGTTTCTTCCTTAAGATCTTTTATTTTCTCGTTGGGGAAGCGTGACACAAGTGTGTCTTTGTTATCATGTTCAGAACTTGTCTACAGGACATGTGTAACTTCCTGTGCAAACGCGAGTGCTGACGCATGTGAAATAGACACATTAACTATAACTCTTATCCTCTAAGCGAAGCGCAAATAGGTGACTTGTGCATTCGAGCGTGACTTTATGACGGAATCACCACCCCGAGAAAGATGCTCCGAGCAACGAAGAATGAGTCTACCCAACGACGCGGCGTAGGCCTACGGGGCGAGAGAATAGCCCCTTCCTCCTACCACCCCGAAATTTACTTTAAGACCTAGATTAATGAAAACAAATTTAAAATTATTTTACAAATATTTATATTATTAGCATGTAAGACTCCTCTTATCAAGATGCCAGTTATAAACAGCAAATATTTGAATAGTGTTTCTGTACGCGCGACCGACTTCCTCGCTTAACTTTTTAAGACGAGGAGAGCGATAAGATATCTCTTTATAACAAATACAACGAATTAAAATCAATATTGCAATATAATAGGTGTCGCATTATCTGTCACACACATGTTTAAGTTTTGTATTTTTTTGTAAAGAAGCAATGGGGTGTGTGGAGTTCATTTTCTAACAATCAAAAATCTGTAAGAATATTTTTTAAAGTAATAGAGTTTATAACTTTGAAATATTACTTTTTTATCGTCGTTCGATATTAGGTACCAATTTATAGCTTATTTTTGTCAATCTAATATCCAGATGAAATCAATACTCTCGTTAGGTAAGTTCAACGGTGGGACCGTTTACTCCTTTGCGGTCGGCAGATTTCGCTTTTGGGAGTACCGACAGGTCGGAGCAAATCCAGCGTTTTGCAGTTACTTTTCTGTACAGGATTTAAAGTCAATATATGGATATTAAAACACACAGAATTTGTTGAAACTTATTTGTTACTTTTTTCCTTTTTTTTTGCGATTTTCGAATGTCCCCGCTGCTGGGACATCGACTTCCACGACGACTTAAAAATGTAAAAATGTTCTCGCCGCGGGGACATCGACTGCTAAGATTTGAAAATGTCCCCGCTACGGGGACACCGGCCACGACGGGTATGGTCACATAACCGAATCAGATTTTTTTAAAGAAGAACACATGAGATCCTCCGAGTTGACCTAGTTTGTAGCGATGGCCTGAGTATCATATAATAGCAGTGTCAGTACTCACTGGTCGGCGCCGTACGGCCGCTGGCTGTGCTGCGCGGGCGGCGGCAGCAGGCGCTGTGTGTCGGGCGAGCACGCGCGCGCCAGCGCAGCCGCCGCCTCCGCCGCCGCCTCCTCGTCCGGACACGACTCCTCCTCCGCTGAGGACGGACTCGGGTTAGACCAGCACTAGCTCAACACGAGGCGAGATAGATGAAAACATAAGGTTCTGCATCGGTGGACGCGGAAACTGATGATGGATGCTTTTAGGGGACATCGACATATTTATATTGTGAGGATATTTTGAGATCGTCTATAGCAATTTTAATCAAAAATATTTTTCTGATAGTAAACGAGAATGTTGTCGAGAATTGAAAGAGAGAGAGTTTTACATCATTGCACAAATGATATGTTAATTTGGCATATGACTCATTTCATCTAAAAATACCAAAATGCAAGTTATTAATACTATCCGCATGGAGTGATGTGCGACGGTCTCTATCAGCTTGCGATTCCGTATTTCCTATAAAACATAATTATAATGAAAATACTCTAAAAACGTGAAGTATATAAAATTTGTTATTAAATTTGAATAATGAGAAAAATTTGACAAGAAAACGCGCAATAAAATTTTTATAATTATTAATAATATTCAATGACACAGAATCATCCTCCTATTTCAAATTTAATCCACTCATTCTAAATATAAACAAAGGAATCCGCAATGCGGTATTCATATCTCATTTACGTTACGTACATTATCATTGTCGCTTACTTTAGATAATATAAGAATTCACCAATTTCAATTCTTTGCGGTATTTCATAGTATTTAATTAGAATTTTCGAAAAAAAAAATAGATGGCACCTCTGTGTCACAGACGAGTTAATATAGAGTGCTAATTCATCGATGTAGTCTCAATACGTAGGTCCAATAAGTCGCGTGTTTGAAACTGCTGATATCAATAAATTTTATGAGACTAAACAAAAATAGTATTTTTACATTTGAGTACTTAAATAATAAAAAAAACGTAATATTAATTTTATATTAATTAAAAAAAAAAACTACTTTTAACTTCTTACATAAATATTGTTCACTAAATATTTGTGTACGATATTTTACGTGTAGTATTTTTAAAATAAGTTTGATATTGTTAAATTTGATGGAACTACTTTTGATTTAGTAGGATAAGACATAAATTATTTAAAACCAAAACACACTCTATTTATAGTTATAGTAAATTACGTATTTTTGATAAGATATACTTAATAATATTTAAGGGAAAATCAATGATTTAGCCTTAACACATGGCCAATCAGTGCAATTTGATAGACACCTAAAGCATAATAATTATAAATATATATATATATATATATATATATATATATAGTGATACTAAGATTTTTTACTAAACATAGTGGTTTGTAAAATTAGAGAAGTATATTTTAACAAAGTAAAATAATCCATATCAAGAATATATATAAGAATTTACAATTATAATAAACTTTGATTAATATTCATAAATTATATTTATATAAAGTACTTACTATCATATTCAAATGCATAATTAATCATAATCACTCAGATATATCATGCCTTGTACAACAATTACATACATAATCAGCTTTTATTGACATTTAAAAATATATAGCCACTTTTGTTAATGAAACCACGTTCAAAATATCTGCAACTAATCTTATTACTAAAACCACTAAAGATAGTAAACCTTGAAAAGTTTTTAAAATAATATAATATAATACACGACAAGACTTGTACAATGTAAAGGTGACAGATTATAAACACATTTAGGCCATTTGTCAAAGTAAGATCGGTGTTCTGTTGTTATCTAAGAATGGTAAACTAAAATGCATTTTAGATATTTTGTTTTAATACTTTTGTATACATTATTAATTCATAAAGAATATTTATGTATTTCATTTTTTTTTTCAGTCTATGGTTAGATATTTTTCAAAATATATTTTATGATATCTTCTATTAATTTTGCGGTTGTCTAGTACGTTCACCCAATGCTAATAAAAATAATAAGCGTACTTTGACCCCACTGGTCTATGGCCGGAAACTAAAAACCGCCGCAAGTAGATGAGTAATAAATGAGTCACAGACATACATCTATATATCGTTTTATCCTCAATACGACTGCTGCAAAGCATTCGGAACTTCAGAATAAAAGTAAAGTTTTTTAAAAATTAAAATAGTTATTTTTAAAGGTCGCAGTTATTAATTATTCATCAAAATAATTTTCACTACGTAATCTATCATTAGAATACGAACAATGATAACGTAATTAAATTAAATAACATAAAATATATATCATTAAAATTAAAATATTTGTTACTTAATATCTTAAAATGCAGACAACTCATTCTTGATATATTAAATATATTAAATGCAAATATATAATGACTATTACTTTATTTTTAAGAACAATAATGTTAATATAATGTGTAAATATAATTAGAAATTACTCTATGGATCATATGACAAACTTTTTATATCTATTTATTATAGATATTTATATATTTTAGGTTTAAATGAACATTGCGCCGCGATTGCAGCATGCTCCGAGCTTAAGGATGGATTAGACAATGTCGGACACATTCTAATGGTATTAACGTGAGTACAACCGGATAATTATTTATAATTATAAGAGTTCATTGAATTTGAGATAACTAGCTGTATTCATACCGTTTGTGATATCATGAAATATTGTAAATATTAACATTTCTTTGCTCTAACACAATGCGGGTATAATAACTTTACAAATAAATCTCTAACAAACATAAATAAATAATAAGTCATAAAATAGTGATATAACATACCGGTAGGTCTCGTTTTCATTTCAATATTAGTGTGTATAAAATCCATTGTTAAAATAAATTCAAATACGAATGTTCACAGCGAATCGATAGCACGATATGCGCCAATATACGATATACTCACTATCTGATAACAATGAATTTATCACAACTCATTTGATATTTATTAATAATTATTTATTTTTTTATCTTTAAACGACTTGGAAAATATTTTTCAGATAGTTTAATATTTTAAAGTAGTTAAATTTATATTTATTTAGACAGACAGACATCGTTTTATTGAAGTGATGAAAATAAATATAAAGATAAAATATGGACAGGTAGGAAATAGGACGACATTATCAGTGATAAGAAACAGAGGAGTGACGATTGATTTAAGCCTGAAATTTTGTGACTCAATGCACTATTGAGTAAATAACAACAACTAAATAACAATAGCAATTCCAACGAGGATTGCGAAATATAATTTGTTTCCGAATAAACAATTAAACAAAGGGAGGACTCTAGCAGTCCGATAGTTTTAGTTACGTTCTCTATTTATAATCACTCTGCACTTGAAGAACTTTTTCTTGTAAGTAATAGGACAACGTACCAAGTAGAGATTTCTATATGCCAAATATATAAAAAATGGACATGAAAAATACCTAGATACGTAAATTAGTGGATTATTTAATATATAAACGAACTATACGAGCGTCCGACCCTCCCCGGCGCGCGCTCACCTCGGTCGGAATGCGAGTGGGGGTTGTGTATGATGCGTATGCGTCTCTCGGGGTGCGCGGGCCCCCCGTCGGGCCCCCCCGCGTCCCGCAGGCGCCAGCGCGCCGCGTCCGCCTCGCGCGCGTCCCGCGGGAAGTACAGCGGGGCCAGCGCCAGCAGGGGGCCCGCCTCGGGGGGCCCGCAGCACAGCACCACCAGCTGCGGGTGCGCGTTCCGCTCGAGGTAGCGACGGACGGTGCCTGCGGGCGGGAGTCAGGTCAGAGATTGGGAGGAGTGTCCCCGGCCAGCACGGCCCAGTACAGCGCAGCACTCACGCAGCTGCGTGTGCGCGGCGAGGTCGGGCGGGTAGTTCCTCCGCGGCGCGCTCACGGAGCACAGCGCCAGCGAGCGCGCGCCCAGCTCACGCGCGCGGTGCAACACGCTCCTGGAGACACACGCGCGCTGTCATATGGGGCTACTCAATGTTTCATCTTGGAGCCGGTGTATTTCGTACTTGTAGCAGTTGTGGAGGGAGCTCTCCGCGGCGGTGTGGTACTTGGCTACGTATTTCGGTCCGACGGTGTGTATGATGTGGCGGCAGGGCAGGTCGAAGCCGCTCGTCACCACCACCTCGCCGGTTCGGCATTCTGTGGGAGGTAGACCCGTTATTGTGTATATATGATGATACCGATTACACTTTATATCGTACGTGCGTTATCGCTGGAAAATTTATATTATCTCTAATAGTGAGAGGGATTAGAGAAATATTTTATCCGTTTATTTATTGAACGAGGTGAATACTTGAATAGCTTTACACGGTAGAACTTACGACTACCGGTGAGTGGCTTTTAAGAAAATATAGTTTTAAAATTTAAACGTCCAAACCTAGACCGCGAGTGACGATTTCCTCTTTGAGGTCGGGGCCGGCTCCCTGCATGATCCTCTCGCTGACCGCGTTACATTCCGAGAGGGTCTCGTCGGTCGTGTTCGTGATCACATCTACTTCTAAAGTAGATATGTCTCCCTGCCTGAAATTATAACATTACAATTTGTATATTTGTGCAATTCTAGAGTACATATTAAAACTAAGTCTATTTTCAGAGATAAAAAACTGACCACATTTAAAAATAACACAATTGGATAGTTTCAGACAGAACTATTTATAATGTCTTACCAGATAGCAAAGCGCTGGTTGATCTGGTCATCGTACGGGAAGACAGGGTCTGCGTGATGGGGCTTCGCCCTCGCGGCGTAGTCGGTGAGCGGCGCGGGCGCAGACTGCGACCAGCGGCGCACGCCCGCCGCGCCCCCCCCCGGCGCGCGCATCACGCTACACTCTGCAAACACATGCTGACAATGAGTATTACTCAGACACATTAGTAAATAAATAATATTAACGGTATTTTTTTTTCAAATACAGTTACTTGATATTATCTAAATATAGGTATAAAAAAGCGAAAACCTCCCACTCACTCATGACGAAATCTAGAAAGCTACTGAACCAATTAAGATAAAATTTGGCAGGAACGAAGATTGTAACTAGGAGATGTCCGCTAAGAAAAGTTTTTTAGAAATTCCTTTACTAAAGAGATGAAAAATAAAGGTTGCAAGTTTATATCAAACTTCGTAATTTTTAATGGTGGAAACATGAAATTTTAGATTAAAATTTTCATTTAGTATAAAAATAATAATGTATTAATTATATTATGAATATTTAACTCCTATGAGAGCGAAGAACGGGTTGTAAATTTATATGAAATGTCTTGTTTTTATTTTGTGTTATGCAAGCCGTTAATAGATGGCGTTTCATGTTAAATGTCGGCAAATATCAACCATAAACCGGTCGTTCGTATTTAATCAGCCCGTGTGGTAAATACCATTTCAAAATAAAAAAAATATTTTGCTTTGTGTACTTCTTACCCACACATAACGCGGGCTCAGTCCCGTGCGGAAACTAGTACCTATAAATATTTTTAGTCGTTACTCGCGGTACCACTCGCGGACAAATTTTATTTATTCCTGGCTTTGCCCGCGACGTCGTTCGTATTGATGTATTGATTTAACGCAGGTATGAAATTCCACTAATTAAAAGGCGAAGCTCGAACTAATTTCAATGAATTTTGACCTCAACTGTACAAAATTGACTTACCCAAATTCAAAATGTATTATGTCAAAATAGAAACTCTATAGAATTCTTTTTGGAAGTCAAAAAGCTAAAGTATGGACTTTGCAAGTATTTACGCTGGAAGAAGAATTGAAAAGAAAACTCCCAGCAACACGTCCTAAGCCAAATTATTTTTTCAACTGAAACTGCTTAACATTTTATTCCTACTGGAAAATTTAACGTGGGCCAATTTTCCAGTAGGAATAAATATTTTCCAGTAGGGCAAGAAAGATTATCAACCCACGGCTCGCGGGCCGGATGCGGCCCTCGAGGTACATAAGAATTAAATTTATTTTAGTATTTTTTTTCAAAAAATGCCGAAAAACAGAGTTTTAAGGATAACGAAAGTATATAATAAGTTTTAAATTTCTTAAATACGAACCTGTAACACGTTTAAAACATGATTTGAACCTTGTATATGCACTTTATTTTCTATATGGCCCTTTGTTTTTAAAACTGCGGCCCTCCGAGCAAAAAAGGTTGCTCACCCCTGGTATAAACTAAGAGTTGATTACTTAAGAGTAGCGAAGGCCGTAGTAATCTCTTACCGATAGCAAATATTATGTGTTTGAATTTCAAACCATGAAAGGAAAAAGAGGATTAAGTCATTTCCTTTGGATAGGTACGTTATATAATAGGTTTGAAAAAGCAAAATGTTAGCGAGTTTTAGAAACTCTGTGGCGTTATCTGGTTTTGGAAAGCAAAACTAAGTAAACATGTTACTTAGGAATTAGATATTTTCCTGCAGTAAAAGTTATCATAAATATTGACCAGGTCATTCAGCAATTACTATACCAAATTTCATAAAAATCAGTCGCGTAAGTTTTTCGTTATTCATGCACAAACACACATATAGAAAGACAGACAGATAAAATGTTAAGAAATTGGTGATTTCGTATTCCTATCGATTAGTTACACTATATTAAAAGTTTAAAGGTATATTCAATATAAACACAGAATTTTTACCGCCTTATTATATGTATATATTAAGATAACAAGAAGCAGTATCGTAATGACAGTAAACAAATTTTTATAGAAACTAAAAAGTTTTTAATACTGGCTTTTTACAAATAGATATCTTTTAAATTATACAATTTAAAAACTTACTTTTGGGTTTTTCGTAGTGACTGGATATACTCGTATTGATCAAAGCATACAACGTTAATAGTTAAATACTTACTACAATTATGCATCATGACACTTATCACGGGTCGATAAGTGTCCTTCTATACGTCTTTTTTCAGCAACAAACAGTTATTCACAATATTATTCCATTACATCTATACTATACATAATTACTTTTAGGGTACCTCGTTTGTACCTCCTGTCCTCTACCCGAAGGTTGACTGGAAGACATTGCTCTTTTGTAATAAACCTTTTGTACTTATCTGTGTTTTTTGTTTCATTTTCCCGCTGTTTTTTTTGTACTATAAAGAATATCTATCTATCTATCTAATATTATAAAGTTTATTTATTTGTTTAAACGATCGTATCTTTGATACTATCGGATAGATTTTGAAAAATTCTATCATGATGATATATACTGTGATTATGATAAACAGGTTCACGAGGAAGACTGTAGGCTATCTATCATTACGCGACTGCTCTTAGTTATTATAATACTGAACAAAATCGTTCGTCCGCGTGTTGTAGCATATAGTACTAATAAAAATTATGAACTCTTTTACCTAATATATTTGACATTAACACACATTTCAGATTATAACATATATATCAGAAGATTTATAATATTTTATTACATGTATAGTTGCCGAAGAATTAATTATTTATTGTTTTATAAATTTCCTGCACCTGCATCCAACCCGCATTAAGTGAAGTAACAAACTCTTAGCACATAAGTAGAAGCTCTTAGTAAATAATATTATGATATCTCTTTTTAATAAATAAAATGATTACCGAGCACACTCAAAAGGGCTCAATCAACTATTCAGCACATTCAATATTTATACAGTATTCGTGAAACAGTAACGCAGTTACTTACAAAGAACTACAGAATTTAAGCTGTTGTACGTTTGTTGTTCAAAAGATATACTATTCAAGAATGCTTACCTAGAAGGTATCTGTTTAGATTTGAAGACCTAGATTGTAATTCTCCGGAAACACTGACCCAGGTAGAGAGTTCCAAAGTCTTGCTTAAAATAAAAAAAGCAAAACACTTTGTACAAGACCTTCGAACTTCCACAGTAAATCAGGGTCTCCCTGCTAAATTTCTGGTTATTCAGTGAGAGAGATGGGGGAATCACGGTGTGCATTGACATTGCACCATCTCGACATGTTTGTAATAAAACACCAATAGACCGGCACCTTACGGTGATGTTAGAAAGTCTTAGTTTTACCTTAGTACTCGTTAATGTGGTTTGACCACAAGCTTTAACGTCATATCTTATACAAATAAATGTACTTGTTGTTTTTATTGTTCTAAGGTGCAAAGATTTAAAAATTTAATTTATTTTTAAAATAAAATCTGAATTGTTTATAAATAAAATATATCCAAATAGAAACCATTATACAAGAACAAAGTACTGCTGCTATTATTTTTAATGTTAAATTGTTATTTAAAAACGTTTGTTACAATAAATAATGATCATTGTTACTAGCTTATTACTAGAACAAACAAAAATAACACAATACTCACAATTAGTTTTACTTAATGTGTTACGAATCTGAATATAGAGAACTAACTAACAGAGCTAACCAGGACATAGTGAGTCGAATAAACGCAACTAGGGCAACGCTCAGTGACGTACATACTCTGACCCTTCTAGGTTGTAGTTGTTGTAGAGAGATGATGAAGTCGATTCATTCTTGCAATAAGTTGTAGAGTTTATGAAGCTAATGCTTCTCAGTCGACTATATTAAGTAATGATTAAAGTGACAAAGTCACGGCAGCTGTCCATTAGTTTTATGATAAATCCTATCTAAGTACATCAATTTGTGCAAACGCATCGTTTTATTAACACAGAGACAATCAAGATATTTCGGTAAATTTTTCGATCACCTGTAAAACATGTTCAGTTATAATATATACAAAAAAATAACGTATAAAGATTTTCTAATTTATACCTTGAAAAGAGCATTAATTTCTTTGCCTAATCTGAAATTTTATTAGAAAAAAAAAATGAATTATAATGTTATAATAATGTAATTCGGTACAATATTTATTAAAGATATTTTTAATTGTAGTGCTTCCAGCCCAGGAAGGCAGTTTATATTTTAACAAACTCACTTACTTTTAATGTTAAATTTTATTATAAACTACTAACAATATAAGTAGTTAAGGCAATCAGATATACTCATAATGTAATACTGGTTATAGTTAACAAATTATTAAAATAAATACATTAAGGAAACGTCATAAGCCTATAGAAGAAAACGACAAAGCGATAGAATGTTATAGCTAGCAAGTAGGTTAATAATTATTTTGAATTAACAAATGTTTTATTAAGTGAGATTTAAGATATAATTTATAAAACAATTTCATGAAGCACATTCATTTGCAGGCTCTTTAATAAGTTGTTTTCAAGCGTAATAAAAGAACTGATACTGACAAAAAGATTGTATCTTCGTATTTGTTAAAAATATCAAGGAGCTTTTTGAGCATTAAGAGCTTCGGTCTTATAGTCATTTTGAGAGAAATATTTAATTATATAGTATAGTTTTTTAGTATATTAGAAAAAACACAAAGGTGTGTAAAAAGGTGATAAATAATCAATAATTTAGTTGTTTATGACAAAATGAGATCAACACAGGCAGGATTTGAAACAGAGGTCTTTGATATACCATGCTGTATTGCTATATTATAAGCTTAAGCAATTATAAACTGGTATTTCATTAATTACATTTTTAAATAAATAACATATATATATTTTTTAAATTTTGTATTATATTACGGTTAAAATAACAAAAATATACTTAAACGTATTTTAGTAAAAAATAAATTCGTAAATTTTTTTTTTTCAATATATTAATGAGTAAAATCAATTAATGTTCGCAAAAGATACCTAAAGAAAATATAAAACAATTGCTTCTATTTCTTAGGAATTATATAAGTATAAAAAGTTCTATGTAACACTAAACCATCAAAGAACAAACTACTTTGATTATTAAAACTAAAATTACATCATACCTAGAACTGTCATCCTCTCTTCGATTCGCACAAAATCACACTCTAACAGCTCAGTACACGTCTGCACTGTTAGATAGGCGGTGAACATGTGACCTCGAACGGGTGGTTGAGCACCCGACAACCGCGAGTGGGAGGGATGAAGGCCGTGACGTCACAAGGTTGACGAACCCCGGAAGTGGGTCATATGACGGCACTGGTCGATGTCAGGTTGGGAACAAACGTTTACCGACATGTCATTATATAATGAGGGACTGATCAGAGTGCTTTTAAATAGAATTTTTAAATGAAAATTCAAGATTAAAATCGAAAGTATTAAATAAAACATTTCTTGAGAAATTAGGTCTTTTTAATATAAAACAAAACAACTAAGACGAAATCTTCATTAGATTTTTTCCAACATAAATAAAAGCAAAAGTGATCTTCAACCAGAGGTGATCGGCTAACTGGACTATTGACACTATCTTAAAAGTAAATGAAACCGTTCATCCGCGGGATATAATTTATTCATTTTCTAGGATATTTCTTTAAAAGCCAATTGAATTAATCTTCTTATTTGTGATGCAGCGTGACCTCATTTACGACAGTAGATACTCACACACACACACACACACGCTCAAGATATTAACGAGTGAACAATAAAGCATTATTGCTGTAAACAAAATGACAATAGCTGGGTTTAATGGATAATCTTATTTCACAAAGACATTTGTATGTTGTTTGTTAATAGACAAGGTCTTTCAAGAATTACATAAATTATGATATATTATTTATATACAGAACATAAAGAACAACAACAACACAACCGAATGGATAAAATAGCCTCGTCAACATCTATTTAAGTAATATTAAAACAATCTTACTTTTCATTATAGTATTAAAATATCTATATTGCTACTCAAATCTCTGCTCATTCTATTTCTTTTTGTGCTCGTGCTGGTCTCTATTATTCTCTATAAAAGGATTAAAAAAGAGTTTAATTTATTAGATGAGTAGAACTTGTCATTTGTTTGAGGAATGTGTAATAAAACGTAACGCTGAAACAAAGGCTTTGAACACGTACAGAGGCCATTGACTCACTTTGTTCGTACCTAGTCTTAATTAAAACGTGAAACCTGCGAGTGTGTTTCGAGAGAAATATGCCTAAAATAAAATAGAGATAGAAGTATTAAAAAAAATGCTTTTACTGCTTATATATTTGTAACAGGTAAGGTACCTTATTTATACCGCAATATATTATCAATAACAACAAAAGGTAGATACACATTCTGATACCTTCCAGTAGCATTCAGGGTTACATACAAACATACATCACCATCATCATGTCAGCATATAGACACCCACTGCAAGACATAGGCCTTCTCCAAAGATCGCCTCGATGACCGGTCCGGTTGTGCTACCAGCATCCAGCGACTTCCCGCTAGCTACCTTGCCTATGTCCTCGGACCACCTAGTGGAGGCCTACCCACGCCTAACTCAAAAGCATTATCCTTCTTGATAATTCAATCTGAATACTCTTCACTCTATCTCTTCTATAATTAAATGTCAAGTAGCTTTTTATAAAACCATTATCTTTTATATAGTCTTCCTCTGCAACACTTAGTGAAAAGCTGCTCTCATCCCACTACGCTAGAATGTTCAAACGAGCTCTTTCACAACATTCACTTCTTAACCCCTTTTCATAGAGGCATTGTGTTTAAAATACTGTTTAAACTAGCGCTCTTTGTTTAAAAATAGCTGCATTGAAAACTTCTATTAAGTACTATTAAGGTTTTAATTTTAGATACAGTTTATAAACGATAGTTTGACATTCGCTTAATGTTAGCCAACAATAAATACATGAAATTGCTCAAGTGACTCTAAAGTTATTCTGTTAGCTGCTAATCACTTTTCTACTAGCTAATACTAATATTTTCAAAAAGATTTTCAAAAAAACATTGATTTAATACTATTTTTAATTGATTTCAATCTTTGTTAATTATCAGCCATCATATGACTAATTACTGACTTCTGACACTTAAGTGTCTATCTTCTGAACTGGAATAAATCTTCTGAACTGGAAATCATTCCAACCGTCGGACTAAATTATTTTAATGTAATGTAATCAATAATTACAGGCGACTTAAATTGTGATTCCTTTCAGTTTACGAACCGTATTCTAAATATTAAGAATGCTATCGTATCCTTACTAACTACAATCCACTGTATCGACTGCAGACATCCAACGTTGCGTGCTCGTCTCTATAATAACTTCATGCTTATTATAAATATTGATAATCATATGTCTATTGATTTTTAGATCAACCTTTCAAAAAGGTATGACAGAATACTTCATCACATATAACTAAATGTTCATACAATTAAGAAATACGGCTGTTTCAATTGAATGAATATTATGTATTATAAGAGATCCAAATTACCTTTGAATGGCCTTCAATCTACTATTTCAATCAATTTACTATATTTACATTGCCTAGAAATAGCTTTTCTGTCTTGAAATAAAATGTTGAAAAGAATTTAATAACCTCAAAGCTTAGGTTATAAGCTAATAATTATTTTACTCTAATAATTATAGATCCACAAACATTCCATCTTAAAAAGGCAGCACTCTATGCCAATCTAAAAAGGCCATTGAATAAGTTTAGAAGATAGTCAAATCGAACATATAAATTCTTATTTATATGATTAGCATAAACTATGTAAAAATAAAGAAAGAACAGCAATATTTATATAATTACAAGACGCTGGTAGTACAACATTTTTCATTATATTAAATTGTGTTACGCAGACTTAATATCTTAAAGCTGAACAGAGCTAGTCTTCTTTTTATCCAGTACCTTTAAGATATAACAAATGTAGGGAAGTCAACACTAAATTGACTATTTACTATAATCACGCGATAAACAATGTGAACGATGTTCTTACAGATATTATAAATGGCAAAAGTATGTTTATTTTGCTTAAACGTAAAAGTTTGTTTGCTTAATAGTATTAACTAGCCGGATTTAAAAATTCCACGGGCTCCCTGCCAAATGAGGGCCCCAGAATTGGAAAGACCCCTAACATATGTCATGATAGGGCCCGATTCGGTGAATTTGACACGGGCCCCTACACAGTAGAGGTATAGGCTGTATACCATTACGCTACTGCTAGTTCTTCTAATAGTACATAAAAACATTCGTTCGCGAGTTTAAATCAAATAACAGTTCTTTTAAATCCAATGAAAGGACCAGCCTTTCTACGATTATGGAGAAAAAGATTTTCAAGGATACGGAAAATTCAAAGTAGAAATCACGTTTGTTATTGTTCATGTTCCACGTTTTACTTTCTGTATATTTATGGCTTTAGCATTGCATAATGAATTTTTTTTTTTGTTATTATTTCTTTAGAGTTCGTTATTGTTTATTTGGTTTGCAAAAATGATAAGTAAATATAAAATATTACTTCTGTGTTTTATAAATAACTTACTGGTTAAGGAATCTCCCCGATTTTCGAAATCGGATTTTTTGTAATATCTTTTGGTTTGAAGAGTCCTCAGTAATTTTAGGTACTTTCATGTAACATATACTAATTGATTAATTTTTCATAGAAATCGAACAAGCGAGTTTTCTTAAGCGAAGCTCTCTATGAGAGAGTTTTCTGCATCCTTTGTACAAGCATCAATCAAAAACGGTATATCCGAAAATTTCCTAATTTTTGCACATCGATAGATTAGTCTGGTGGTTTTAAAAAATCAAATATACGATGTGGAAATTAACTTTACGATGACATGCACGCGCCGGATTTTTAACAGCTTTTAGAATTTTTTCTTTTTATTTTAGATTTTTTTTAAATATTTTTTCTTATGTTTTAAAAATGAAACCTCGGTATTGTTTTCACCTCGCATTACACATTCCGAGATTTTGCGAGCGAACGAGCAACTCAAAATTGATGTCTAGTTCGCGATCCTAGTAGTTTTTTTTTAACTAAAAGGCAATTCAGGTTATTATAGTACCACTTGACACTTGTTAATGACAGCAAAAAGTCACTATTTAAAAAAATATATATCTCATAAATTTTAATTTTTTTAAGAAAATGTAAAAAAAAATAAATATTATCAAATTTATTATTAAATTTATAAGTTATAAAATATGCTATATCTGCAGTAAGTTGTTGTAATTACTTTGATATTAATTTATTTAACAAAAGTTATAAAATATAAAATATACAACATTTTTCTTAACGGGGACTTCCCCGTGACGGGGACATTAATGTAACGAGACTTGCACCTATTATCACTTGTTATAAGTCCGAGTGATATTTTTTTTTAATAACCAAAAAATAATTTGATGAATTTGTTTACATAAAATGAGCAGTTCTTATGATTCATGACATTGTAATATGTATAGTGTATACATATTTCTGTAATTCTATAAGTTTGTTTATCAATAGTTAAGTGTATTAGAGAACGCGAGCTATTCTACAGAACCAGTTCGATCTATTTTTCTCTTTTTTTATTCTTTTTACTTATTTTCTTTAAGGTTTCCGTTGTAATATCTGTTTTAAATGAATATAATATACTTTTTACAGTTCTGCATATATCCTCTTTACGTGAAACCGGAGTAACACGTTTTAAAAGTTACAACTTTTTGTTTTATTTATAATACGAATAAATTTAAAAGTGGATACTGATGTTGTCGGGGAACTGTTGGATTCCAACAATCAGGAGCTAATGATGGATGAGCTCATGAAAATGGACGAGAAAGACGTTAATAGTTTAGATCAAGTTTATTCAGAAGACCACGCAACATTTAAAAAGTGAACTAAAAACCTCAGTTTAATTAAAAAGGATACAAACACAAAACATTGCCTCCAATAGAGCGTATTTCCTCTACGAGACGGCTAGTAAAACATATTAGAATGCTCAGAGGATATTTAAAATGAAAAAAGTTGTCCTACAACCTTATTAGATTTTATTAAGTCTTCTACAGTCCTGAGTAATTCTAGACACTATTAATAAATCTGTGTGTTTGTGATGAGAACGATGAGATATGATGAGTGATGAGATTATCTGTATTTAATAGCAATATACTATATAAAATTACATCACAGGGAAAAAAAAAGTATTGATACTAATTTTGTAATAAAATCCAAATCAGTTTACAAAATATCTGTTCCAAATTTCACAGCAACTTCAATTGTATGTAAGTGCATCCAGTACCTATCTTACAAACTTGTTCACCGATTTACGAATATATATACTCTGTTATTTATTTAAAATGTATATTTGACTGATTGATAATAAATTGAAAAGAAATGAACCAGTAATATATTTTTCTGCAAATAAATAAAACATCTTTAAGACTACAATTGCATTTATTGTGAATTGAATTTGCTTGTTTCAATAGACAATAACGCCTACATTACGACCTTGACTGTATTGATGTCTGTTCCAAGTCACAAAAGGAAAGAACAATTTTAGTACTAACAATAATTAAAATAATTTAAAAAGGAATCTTTACTCACATAAAATCCAAGGAATTTTATATATATTTATATTATCTGGACTAATCCACTTTGTTTCCCAAATATTTTAAATTTGTACTTAATCTATTGATTGTTTTTAAGTTTGATTGATTTAAATACGTTGTTTGTTTTAGAAGCAATATACATAACACAATTATATCTCGTACAGAACATAATAGTTAGGACTATTCGGTAAGATCAGCTCTCTATCATTATACTGCCTAGATGTGTCGGTCATCTTCGGAAACACGAAGTTAGCCGATGTTCATTATTTGACTTGAAGAACTGTATTATCGAGTTCCGCGAATGGTCCAGTGGGTCGACGTGATGTTACACGCTAAACTACCCGTGAAGAGATATCATACTTGTAAGCCCAACTTCAATTTTCCATAAGTTTTTATAATAATCCATTCTATTATAAAAAATGTCTAATTAATCTGTTTTTTTTTTGGAAAATGTAATAAATAATATCTGACGATTCCTCATTATTTAATCCGTTTGGAGAAGTTTACCTTTTTTATTATTTTTTTAATATTTTAGTATTTTTATTTTTTTATTTTTTCATTTTTATTATTAATTTATTTATTAAAAAACTGTAAAATAAACCTTATTTAAAGTTTATTGTAAATTTTTGTTTCATTTTGCTTAATCTTGTAATTTTAATAATAAAAACCAATTGTATCAAGACAAAGAACGTTTTGAAAAACTCCCATTCCCACTTATACCTTGTCAACGAGGCCCTGTGAATGACCTGCGAATGACCTGTGAATCGTGTTATGAAAGCAAGATATTATTACATTTACGTAAGATTTTTATTAATAAGGTCAAACCAATCTCTACACTAAGTTTATTTTATACAAATAATTTATAGTATGAAATCCCTCGGTCGCGTCTGTCGGCGTGGACACACTAAAAAACTATCTAACGGATTTTGTTACGATTTTCGTCCATAGATAGTGGGATTCCTGAGAACAGTTTAGATTTAAATTCATGGTTTTTGAAAATCTGACTGAATTATAATTATTATTTTTAGAGTACCGCGAACGCTGCGTTAATGTTACGGAGATACATTAAAGTAAATGAACTAGAGAATTGTACATCTGAAATTAAGCGACAAAAAAGTCCGGAATAGCATATTTCTAACTACATGCTATATATATATATATACATATTTTAAGCTGTTCTATTGTTCAGTATTAATTCTTATCTAAATAAATAATTTCGTTCTGCTTCGTCACTGAACGCATATTAAAATTTCCCTTTATATAGAAAAATCCAAGAGTTACTTTAGGAGATATGATAAGTTCTAAACTTTATTAAAAAATAATAAACTCTGATAGCCAGCATTATATCGTTGGTCCCCCAACTCCTCATGCTATATAGATTCATTTGTTTACTGCAGCAAATAGAAAAAGTGGATTCAAAGTTCCCAAGACGAAGTTGTGGGCGGAAGCAGGTATAATATTATTTATAAAGCTAGTTCAATAATTTTATCAGGACGTCCTCTCCTTGCCCTTAGAGTGGCTAAGTAACTTCATCTTACATTTTTTCAACAGTACGTACATTTTAAGTTTTATTAAAAGTCAATATTAATTTTATTTTATCGGGGAAATTTAAATTTTCCGGACTAAATAATACCCTATATTTACAAACAAAAAGCTATCACTCAGTAAGTTATTTTTTTAAATGACCTTTTCTTAGTTTAACTTCATTAAGAATAATCTACGCGATGTGTTTGTTTCTTTACCGTTCGCATTTGCGTTTCATCGAGTTAATAATTTATGTAATTACTTCTTAAAAATAGCAATAACTTATTAAATATATATTTTATATACATTTTATTTATATTTATGACCTGATATCTAGAAAACGATAGGGCTGATATGAGGATGCTTTATATATACCTAGTCGGTTAATAAGTTTTGTTACTCCACTTTGCCAGCGTTTTTAAGTTTAAGACCGAAACTTGTTTTTGTTTGCTTTGTTTTGAAGCTGGTTCAATCCTGAGTAAAACCACATAACATACAATTAATAAAAATAAAAAACAACGATGCAGTAGGGAAAAAAAGAAGACCGTGTAGCTGTTATAGCTTTGCATAAATGTGGCCAGGCGCCAATGGAAATTTTCCAACTCCTGCGCAAGCTGAAGATAACGTGCATGTTTGTGTATCGCACGATAAAAAGGTACGATGAAGGTTCCTCTGTCGAGGATGGGGCCCGATCGGGAAGACCCCGTACAGTTCGAACACCAGCCGTGGTTAAAGCTGTGAGGGAGCGAATAAGGAGAAACCCCGTCCGCAAGCTGAAATTTATGGCTTTGAATATGAAAATATCAAAAGGAACCATGAAAAGGATAATCAATTAAGACCTTAGACTGCGGGCTTACAAAAAAAGAACTGGTCAACTCCTCAATAAGCGGCTGCAGAAAATGAGTGTAGATAGAAGTCGAGCGTTGCTAAGGCGGTACGCGAAAAATGGCCATCGTTCGATCGTATATTCGGACGAGAAAATCTTCACAATTGAAGAAAAATTTAACAGGCAAAACGATCGGGTGTATGCTCTCAGTAGTGCTGAAGCTGTGGAAAAAGTTTCCCGTGTCCAAAGAGGTCATCATCCCTCTTTAGTAATGGTGTGGTTAGGAGTGTCGTACTTGGGTACAACGCAGGTGCATTTCTGTCAAAAAGGTGTCAAAACAGGCGCCAAAGTTTATCAAGAGAATGTCTTGGATAAGATTGTAAAGCCTCTAGGCTCTATACTGTTCAACAAGCAGCCGTGAGTCTTTTAGCAAGATTCAGCAACGGCTCATAAGGCCAAATCAACACAGGAGTGGTTTCGAGGGAGAAAATTGATTTTATTCGACATGAAGGCTGGCCCTCCTCAAGCCCCGATTTTAACCCACTGGATTATAAAATGTGGATATACCTGGAGGAAAAGGTCTGTTCAAAGCCTCATAGGAGTTTGGATGACTTAAAGCGATCCCTCGTGAAAGCAGTGACAGATATAGCCATGAAAGTGGTGCGTGCCGCGATAGACGATTGGCCACGCCGTTGAAAGGCCTGTGTGAAGGCAAATGGGAGCCATTTCAAATAATGTTTGGTGGGTTACGTAGTTAAAAATCTTATTTGTTTACGTTAATAATTTGATTCAAATAATTTCATTATTTTGTAAGTTATGAGCATTTTTCTTTGTAACAGAACTTATGAACCGACTAGGTATATGTATACATCAAATAAATATAAACTACTTGAGAATTGCACCGTATTTTATCTTTTAATAATGTTTAAAAACCTTGGTTTTGTAATGTATATATTATACATGGCGATAAAGTTTTACAGCTAAAGAATATTGATTAAATATCTATATTACTATATATATTATATATTGGCGTATATAGTTTCGTAACAATGCGTGGTGGGTGGCCAAAACGGCATAATGACACGGGCCTCCGACCGAAAGGGGCCCCCGATCTGACGCGACTGTGAGCATAATACAAGTCAGGGCCCCGGTGAATTTACCACCACAGGCCTCACACAATATAGTTACGCAACTGTGTGTTGGTATAACTCGTTGTTTCTTTAGGTATATCTATGTATTAGTAAACGTAGAGTATATATTAGAGTGACGATCACCAGATATTATTTATTAAGATCACATGAGGCTCGTATTTAATGTTACATTTTGTTTTGCGTGTCAATTCAAGCAATTACACAATTTACGTCACCACTAAGTACTATTAACTTGATATAAGTGTACGGTGGTGTAGGGCTTCCGTCGGAGCCGCTTGAAGCCTTGTGTTTACTGCTATCCTATTTCTAGCTGATGGTTTCTTGAAAACTTATCCGATTCGAACTTGTATGTCTAAATTGAACACATTTCACTCCATAGCTTGTTTAATTGTTCATATAACTTACCTATAGAAATAGTCGATATTAATATAATAATTAAAACAATATAAAGAGACAATATTGAACAGAGTCAACAACGGCTGCTTTTAATCAAGGGATAGCTGACAGCGTTGATCCTTATATCGATACAAAGCGATGCAGCTCACGAAGTACGGTTCACTGCACGTGCACATTGTTCCCATTATAGCCATACTGTTTGCCAGATAGCAATTTAGTGCAGTATCTCCCAGCTGGAAGTAAGTCTTGTGGAAAATGGTATTAAGTCGACGCAGCATATGTTATTAACGGCGTGTTTAGATTAGCTATATTACCTGTGAACATATACTTTACCTAATTTGTCTTGTATACTAGGAGAAAAATATATGTATTATAATATTTTCTTTGTTAAAGGCAGACGAACTCCATAAAATACTTATTATCTATACTTACACATGTACTGGATATCATACGATGTTATTCCTAAACCGAGGTATGAGTCAACTACAATTATTCCAAATTACACTACGTTCGTGTAGTCATGTAGCATTTAAGTCAATTCCAGATAACACTATCTTAATGCTTCTCCGTTGTAACAACCCAAACAAAAAAAATATTCACTGGTCTGAGTGTAAAGAGCACACAAATTACAAGAGTTAGGTAAATTTAAGATAAACCAAGCAAATATTAATAACTTTAAGTTTTCTGCAAATTTAGAAAAGGCTGCTAGTTGATCCGGTTCAGTTTCGCTCAGGTAGGTTACCGTAGTCTACTTAATATACAGTAATACCTCGGTTTACGCTACCCCGACTTACGCGAACCCGAAATTATTAGCCGATGTCCAAATGTCGACAATTCGTTTTTTGTTTTTGTTATAATTTAAATAGATTTATAAGTGGATAATGCTGATGTTTAGAAACTGTAAGAATCCTACTAACATTAGCTGAGGATTGATGAACTCATAGAAAAGCGTAAGTACAATGGAAAAGGGACTGCAATGACGGACGCATTTTCTCTACAAAATATTATGTGGGAAAATATCTTTAGGATGTCAATCTACCTTGTTACATTTTATGAAGTATTTACATTAATATTAAAATATCTTCGTTTTATGATTTTAGGTTTGTTTAAATTAAAATTTAATACATATTTTTCGTCTAAATAGCTATTTTATTTGGCTTGGTTACAGTTAAACATAATTTATATTTATATAGAAAAAAATATACCCTGATTCAAGTTAGGCGGTTAACGTTCATTCCCACCTATAACATAGTCCGGGGTATTATTGTATTATCAATTTACTCTATTATTTAATTATTTAGACAATATTGCTCACCTCTGCGTCACTACCGACACTAGCGAATTGAAACTACAAAAATAAATACGATTTTTATGACGAAGGTGTAAAGATGTATACAGACTCCTTTTTAAAAAGTCGCAAAAAATATTGTCTAAATAAGTAAATATTAGAGTAAATTGAGAATATCGTACGTGTAAACAGCTCCATATAATAATAAGACGCTTAACGATATACAAGTGGGCGAGGTTGCGGGTAGTTACATATATTTGTGGGCTAATTGCAAGTATAGAAACATAAATTTGTAATAGATTACCTAAAAAGATTTAATCAATTAAGTGTCGCGTCTATGTCATTATTGTGAGATTAAAAAATATTTATTAGACTTTGTTATTGATATTGTATCTGCAATAACTTTTAAATTACGGTATCAACAGTATTATAAATATTCACGCCTCTCTCATAAATATTCAAGGAATAATTTTGAATAAAACATTTCACTACGAACTCCAGTTGCTTTAAAAATGTTCCAAAAACATATTTTATGTCACTTGGATAATAATTATAAAAATATTAAGCTCCGTTACAATCAGTTTTTTTTTGTGTTCTTGAAAAATTCATTGAATAAAAAAACATAGAAAATATGGCACTAATAATATTACTGGTAAAGTTGAGTGGGAAGGTCAATTGGAAATCTTGTTTCGAAACGTTTATAAAATAGCATATTAATTGGAAAACATGGTAAAAACAAGCAAATGAAGTTTGAGTATGAGGGTTTCCAATTACTATGTGGGTTAAATAATTAAATAGCTTTTCAAATCTAATAGAAAACAATATAAAAGGTTATTTTTCTATATAGACGTGGACGATGCCATTTCAATAGAGATGATATCCTTAGTCTGCTCATAAAAAAAAACAATACATTTGAATTTGGAATTTGTCATTCTTACATGAATATCCATTGTGTTTTCTTCTTTTCACGTCAGTGTAAAATATTTTTATAAGAAAATGGAGTGAAGTTGTAAAGAGAATAGTATTAAAACCAGATATGAATGTATATAGCAACACAGTTACAGCTACGAATATAATATGCAATCGATAAAAAAAAAACATTTATACTTCTAACAAACTAATTGTGATATTCATGGCAAGAAGATGCTAATAAAATATGCCAAAGCGTAGGTTGAAATTCTGTGTTGCAATGAATAGTTACTTATACAACTGTTACATTTATGTATATCGGACGAGGATCGGATGGCGAAGTTTTGACAGACGAAGAAAAAGTTTACAGTTCCAGTACAATCTGTGATTTATCTAGAAAAACCTACACTAATAAAAGTTATTGAATATATGCCAAGAAAAGTCTTACACTTTGTCATTTTCGTTTATTTTATAGTATTACAAATTATTTTATAGTATTACAAATTATTTTATAGTATTACAAATTAATGTAAAACGAAGGTTGTATGTCAATTTGTAATTTTTTTTAATTCTTAATTATACTTTCTTATCGATTAAACAAAAAAAACTAAGCTTTCTTTTATATAATATTCTTTTATAATCTAATATTTCATTTTATTAAAATATATACACTAGTTAACTATTGAACCTTGAAAAATCTATGTTTATATATAGGCTCATATAAACGGCACCCTGGCTCTCACGTCAGTATGTACGTTAAATTAAATCCACCTCACTAGTTATGTAACGGAAACCAAATAATTTCAAGGTACATAGGTAACAAGTTCCGTTACTTATTTAACTCTGAAATTAATATCAATCTATAATCTGAGTCTGTAATCAATCTAAGATAGAATCTCCCTACAATTTTCACAGGTTTATTTAAAAAAAGATTTTTTTTTAAAGAATGGGTAAACTCGTTAACACGTTAAACGCCGCCTTCATTTTCGAAAAACTCAGTTTTTCCTTCCGATCCGTCTGCCTGTATGTGTGTCTGTGTGTCTGTGTGTGTGTCGAATTTTATTTTTCGAATTTTGAAAAACTAAAGATATATTTGGAATCAGCATCTAAATGTAAGATTCACTTTTCAAAATTATGTTCATTGTCCAACGGGAAGGTGGTCAGATCGGCCGCCGAAGTTACCGAAAAATGGAAAAAAAAATTCGAATTTTTAAATTTTTTAAAATCCTATCATAAACTACATAAAAAAAATAAAAAAAGCAATAGAAGTTGTTTTGTTTGTTAATTAATTTGCGAGTTATAATTTGCCGATTAGGAGTTTTTCATAGCGGCAAGCTCGATTGCCGCGTGTCAGATGTTTAAGTCTTAACGTTTGGGCCGTGGGGGGCACCTTGTAGTCGACATACAATTGTTCCGTTGGGGCCATGGGGGACAACTTATGAGTGACAGTAGTATTATTATGAAATAAATAATATAATTACTTTTCTTTAGTATGTCATGTGACTTATTACATTTTCTTGCCTCTTAATTATTAAAAATATGTGAACAAAGATTTTTAACCTGGCTCTTTTCATTAATAAGTGTGGCACATATGTTGTCCCCCATGGCGTTTTTGTGTTAACTTGTGCTGCTTGCGGTACCTCGTCACCTCGCAGGTCTACAATATTTATTTTACCAGAAACATTGGGACTTCACGTCGGATTGATTGCGATGGTGCTAGATGTTCGCAAATTATTTATTAAATATTTTACTGTGTGTGAAACAGTGACTACAATAAAGAATAACCCTGCCGAGCTCGTTGTGCTTCTTCAGAGCAGGGCGCGTTTAAAACCCTCGTTGTCTTAATTTTTAATTTGAAGAACGTCCAGAAAGGCCTATTAAGGTCAAGGAAATGAAAGTGGAAAATAAAATAAATAAATAAATAGGTAGCAAAAACTACCAAATCGGTTTTTAATTTAGCCTTACATTATATGATATATAACAGTACCTATACTGTATGATAGTCTATTAAGATTCTGGCCGACACCTACTTATGTTAGTATTGTTCAGTCACATCCGCTCTACGAATCGTGAATACTAACATAAATGGGGTCATTTAATGACATTAAACTGATATTAAATTAACGATTAAGAATGAGAAAGCATGATAACATTGTCTTGCCTGATAATAATTCTTTGGATATATTTAAATATTTAAGAGGTATATAGAACTGCAGTATATATATAATTATACATATATTTTTTGCATGTCGCGGCAGCCTGTAAGTAAGACTAAACTTAATAAGTATGTAAGTACATATTCTATTATTATTATTGATAACCATAATTACCATCTTTACTAATAATTATAAAAGACATTATTTCAAGTCGTGATTATGGTGGAAACACAGTTATAATAAAAGAAAATATAATATTACTCATAATAACACCCATTTACATTTCATTTCATATTTTTAAATAATATATATATATATAATAAATACGAGTCAGTTTTATGTAATGTATTAAATAAATAATATAAACAAATGACAATCATGATTTTACGCTTAAGATTTATAAAACTATCTCTGAGGTCATATTAGTTTTTGAATTTATTTCTGAGTCGTGACAAATTGTACAAAAAACTAACCTTACAGTGATATTGTTTAAACAAATAAACAAATTTGTAAAACAAAGTTGACGTAATTTCCCATATGTTATTTCCTCAAGCATTCAGTTATGGTAATATAACATAATAACAAACCGTTTTGCTCTTTGAATAAGGAAATAAGAAATAACTCAACATTCGCCTCCAGTCTATATATACATACATATATATATATATATAGTTAGAGATTTAAGTTATATAGGACAACTATATACTGATATAACTATATACTAATAGGTTTGCTATTAACTACGCCGTAACCAAACATAATTTAAACAACGAGAAAAACAACATAATATAGATATCAATAAAACTAAAAGTATATAATAAATTGAAATAGTTATTAGCAATTATTTATCTTATCAATAATTAAATGTAGGACTTTGACATCTGAACAGTCTAATGACAAACTAATTTCACAATAAAAATTTAATTAATAATAAAATAATAACATATTTACCGTCGGTTTTGAAATCCAGTGTGAGTGTAAAATTTTCTTTTAGGTATAAATTATCTCGACACACAATAGCACTGTTACAAACGAGACGAAGAGACACGTCCACTGAACACAGTACACAGTCACCGACTAAATAGTACAATACTGAGCGGTAAACAGGCACTTCAGGCGATGTATATGTCCACGCAAAAATAGCCCATATTACAATATCGTGAACCGCGACATTCCAATGATAGTTTTAACATTTCTTTAATATCAATTGGTTTGTACATCCAGTTTACCCACGCCTTAATATCGTCTCTACGACTGGTTCTTATAACCACATTGCATTGAAAAAAAAATGTCTAATTGTCTAAATATAAAGTAATCTTTGGTGTTTTGGGGTTTTATAAATAAGTAAAAGTTGTTTTTAAAACAATAAACTCACATCACGAGTCGGTTTAAATAATGATATAAAATACTTATATATAATTAATAAACATAAAAATATATTTTAATACAATATTCAAATCAATTTTTAACCGTACATTGTTCAACTTATTAACGATCATACGTTGATCGAAAATTACCAATAACTGTAAATCAATAAAAACATAATTAAGACTGGCGAATGTTAATTTAACCTTTTGTGTCGTTTAAATATATTATTAACTAGCTGTTACTCGCGGTTCCACTCGCGGGTTAACTTTTATATACTATTTGGATAACTAGGAGTAGAAGTTTAATGCTTGAAAGCCTGTAATTCCTCATTTAGCTGCCTATCACAATCAGAAATATTTTTTTCAATTTATGAAAATCTGACCTATGGGTTAGAGTGGATTAGGGCGGTTATCAAACACTTTTTTTTTTTAATTTTCTGCTTTATAATACTAGTACATATATAACGGGTTCACTTCGCTATCTGTTCGATGTAGCGTCTTATATATTTATATGACTTCTTGAAGCACTCTGAAGTTGTCGCAGCATTATTTTGTATGAACGCGGTCATTGAAACCATAAAATTAAATAAAGCCATTATAATTATATATGTCAGAGATTAGCAGTTACTTATGTACTTGTATATTCCACTCACTAATATTTAACAATAAACAACATATTATACAGCTGAAGAGTTTGTTCGTTTGTTTTGTTGTATGAACGCGCTAATTTTCGAAACTATCTGAAAAATTATTTGTTATGATATCAGGTTCATGCGGAAGGCTATATACACGCTACAGCTTTTATTTGATTTGATTTATTATTAATTATCTTAATAATAAATAAAATCGTTCGTCCGCGTGTGGAACTGCGAGTAACAGATAGTTTAATAATATATACGAGCAATGCTAAAGAACATTCCTGAATATAATAATCATAATAAGATCCCCGTTGGATTTAAGAATACACCTAAACAAAAAGATCTTTTATCTCATTTAAATCCTAAAGATGAGTGTTAGCTGCTTTCAACATAAGGAGCATAGAGCAGCGGAGTCTAGTTCATATAGTTCTATGGTAATCTTTAATATCCGTCCATTCATTACCTTCTTAATTATTTTTTCATTGTTTCACAGGATGAATGCTATTTAATTGTATAAATAATAGGAATTAGACTTATTTAGACCCAGTTATTTATAGTAAATCAGTGTATAGTATTAAGAGCAAAGATATTAGCGGTGTCTGAAAATAAACATTGATCTCCAGCTTGATTTAAAGCTATTTTATAACTAACATATCGCGGACTACGCTTCAGTTAATTCAGAATCATCTTAAATTCATTAGCTCCATCAAATACGAGATAATATTATAATAGATGTTACTCATTTTAATCAAACACAAAATATATTTTATGGTATGGTATATAATGGTAAACAAAACCTTTAATTAAATTAATAAATAAAATAATTTAAGTACATAAAAATAAAAAGTACATGGTTGAATACATTAGTAGAATGGCTTTTCAGATTTAAGATTTAGAATCTTATTATATCTCATATATTTCACTTACAGAAGCTAATATTTCATGTAAAAGTTTTAGCTCTAAAACGTTTTAGCCATTTATGCACTCGAAACACAACTTAAATAATATTTTTGATTACATTAATAAAATATATATCGGGACTTTATCGCGTAATTATTTTTTAAGGCACCTTTTATTTACCCGACGTTTTGATCGAATTGCACCGATCATGGTCACGGGTCGACTGATGGCAGCTTAGCGGCGTCTTCTAGAGCCACGGGGCTTTCAACTACCCTCGCATTGTCTTCATAATTTTGTGACACTTCATTCGCACCGTTGGCACTCCTATACACTACACTTATGACATCCTTACACTGGCGCACGGTGTTTTTTCGGTAGCGATTGCACTTGCTTAAGACAGGATTTCAAGATGATAAAAACCATAACAGCTTACATTTAGACGACGAAGATGCAAAATTTGATTATTGTTTATTGAAGCAGAAAGAAAGTTTTTCATGAAAGTTCTGTCACTGATTATTAATATTAACATTAAGGATTCCCCCCGAGACTGTCATCGGGCATGTGCGAATAAGTACATAAATTATTAAAAAATACTTAGAAGCTATTGATATAACTATGTGCAGTGGTCCGGATGACTTACGATTTTGTAATTTGTTTTCAGATGGAAGGGTGCGATCGTGAGTCTCGCCAAGGCGCTTATATTGCTTTTTTATATAGGAAGAGCGGAATTGAACAGAATGCAGTACAGAAGATTTAAAATATGGGTAATTCTGCGAAGGCGAATAGGAAGCAACTTGAGTTTTTTACGAAATTCGATTATGTGATTATAATTGCGTAATCCAAATATTAATCTTATTTTTACGTTCTTAAGCTTATTGGCTCCTGTTTTTAAGTCTAAGTAAAAAAACGCTGATGTCTGTTACTATCAAAAATAGGTAAGAGATTTATTAACATTGTTTGTCCAAACAGATTTTTATTTAAGACTAAAAATTTCATCAGAAACAATACTAAATTCGAATACCCCTTCAAACCCAAAATCCTATATATTCTTTCAGTTTATATACCTAATGATGGTTGTCCGTCTGTGTTAACTAATGACTTAAAATCAAACGGATTTTTATACGGTTTTCACCAATAGATAATATAATTTCTGAGGAAGAATTAGATGTATATTTAGAAATACATATTGTTTTTATACTGAGTTGTTGAAATTTATTGTAATATACGATTATTCGTTGAAGAGGTCGCAGAAGACTCGCCTAAGAAAATGAAATAGAAATCTGATAGTTATAAAAATCCTAAGCAGAGGAAACTCACTGTTTAATATTGATAATAAGATTAAGATGACGGTGCGAGGGAACTGATATATGAATAAAATGTGAGTTAACTATTACTTTCAAAGACATAAGAAGAACGCGGTTTAAAATAAAATAATAATAGCTATTGACATATGGTAAATTAATAACAAAAATATGATAAGTGCTACAATTTTTGTGAATTATTTATATATATACTTTTTTAATAAAGATTTAACCGAAATCAAACTATTAGCTATTATTATATTACTTGAACAGCGAAAAAATATAAGAGCACAAAAAAACAACGCTTAGTAAGGTTTATTTTCTCTGATAGTAGCTGTGACCTCACTGGCATTATTAATACAATTGTCATTGAATATGGATAAGAATTTACAATTTATTGAAAATATTATTACCTGCCCTTCATCAAGACCTATTTATAGCCTAGAGTTCTATCTTACCCTCTCGCAACTTGTGCATCCTTAGTGAATGAAGTTGTGGAACTAAAAATAGCCTGGGGGATATGGGGCTGAATGGAGCCACCCACATTAATAAAATAGGTCACTGTGTCATCTGTGACGTTACAGCTGACGTCAGCGACGCATTTCAGGTGATCTCAGAACTAGGTCATGTTCAGTGACTTTCTTCATAAACCCAGCTATTTATAAACTTCATTCAGATTGCGGGTAATAATATAGTAATTATAATCATATTTAACTAATTTACCGTATTTAATTCGCTTATAGATTTAAAAATTTGATTATAAATCTATATTAATATTCAATTAGCTAAAAAAAAAGCTTTTAATTGTTAATTTAATTTGTTCTGTCTCCTGTCTTTATCAAGTCTAGATGAGATCTGATATTTTCTTTCACTCAATTCTCTTATATTTCAGCTCTCTGCCATAACTTTAGTTTCAATTCATATATCGTCATATCGTTCGTCATTTTGTGTTTCGTGTATACAAGTACATAATATTAATCATCATAACTTGATTTATCAAATAGTTTTCTTTCGGCACAAATCCCGCACTTTTCATCTTCTCTTTAAGGAACGCTTTGTCTTTGGGAATTAGAAATAAAAGAAATAGACGATCAAATATGTTACAACTGTGTCTGTATTTTACATAACTTCAGCCGTTCTTAGATTTTTGGCTACTTCACCTATTGTTTGATACATAATATTAATAATCTACATGTAATTTTGAATCTGTACGCCAAGGTCTAAGTAGATCGCAACTCGTAGTGTTTTTTTATACTATGTCTTTGTTTAAATAAAACTATTTTTACGGATTAAAACTCGCGTATAATTTGGTTACATTTTTAATTTTAACCCGACGTTTCGAATCCTTTGTTCACGGGTGGACGAAAGGTAAGTGTTTGCAGGGAAATCCTACATGGATAAAATAAAAATTATATGGGACTTATCAACAAAGAAAATGTTAGGATATTTACTAAAATAAAATGTTTGCTGTCATTGCCTTAGTTGAATGTAAAATGATTCTTTTGACATTCAAACAAGACAATTTGTGGGGATGTTATAATCATCAAAAACTTGTAATTTTTTTTTAATTTTATATTAATACAGTAGTCAAATAGAATATTTCAGCACAGGTCACTAAACTGTCTCGAGCGGCATCACGTCGAACTAAGACTAACAATACTGAAGCTAGGACATACTTTCATATTAAAACAAGACCAAATAAATTAAATATATATTGGTATATCTATTCACTTTAATAATTTGTACAATTATTAACAATGGTACAAAAATTCAAGTTTCAATTTGGCTATTTTTGTTTAGTACTAGCTGTTACTCAGGTTTCCACGACTATTTTATTTACTGTTAGGATAATAAGAAGCCGTAGCGTTATGTTAGATAACCATCCTCTTGAGCCTGCCTATCATAATCAGAAAGGATTTCTCAAATTCACCCGGTACTTCAAACATTAGCGCATTTAAAGAAACAAACTTTACAAAAACTATAGTATGAAATCGGATGACAATACTCATTTAAAAGTGGAAAATCCAGTCTAAACACGTCTCTTGAAACAATCTGTGGTACGTAATGAGGAGTGGTTGTCTGCACTTACAAAAGAGAGCTAGTTGCTGTCCTCAGCTTTGGAAGCATCAAGCATATCCATACTTGCTTGTGGAGTGACATTATGATAAAAAAAAGTAATGGAACCAAAAAATGACACTTATTAAAATTGAGTAATAAAATAATTAAGGATTAACGAGTCGCATTCCCTCCACTGAATAATCGCGGAAATTTATGGCCGACGAACCACCGCTAGTGAAACTATTTAAACCAAGGTTTTCCAAAGTCGTAATCATAAATATGTATTTTTATTTACAATATTTAAGATCTTATATATACTTATACTTTATAAACTTTGTATGTATGTAAAAAAAAATTATATTGAAGTATCTTTTTGTAACTTATATAAACAAATATTACATAATTACATTTAATCTTTACCAATTTGATGTCTATTTATTTTATTAAACTTTTATGAATAAGTTAGATCAAACTGACTTGATTAATGAAATTGTCTATAAATTGCTAAGTATTTTGTTCAATAGTTTTAAATATAATAATATACTTTTAATGATTTAAATAAATTCTTGTCTGAAGTTTGTTAATTACAGATACATAATAGGCAATTTCTTGGCCGAGGAACCTTTTCTTGAAAATATTTTACTTTTACAATAGGTATAAATATAGCAAATACTAAAGTAGATTATCTTTAATCATTAATATTGTGTCATAGTTTAATTAATAAATTTTTATTTTTTTATTAATTTTATCTGTTTTATTGTTTTTTTTTACGCTATTAAATATATTTATTTAGTTTTGTTAGAACCTAGTTCTTATTAGTAATAATTATGAAATTGATATTTCAACTGTGAGAAAGAATACATAACTGAGAGGACTTTGTTTTAAAGTAATGAATGACTGGGGACAAATACTTATGCAATCAAAACTTATCTTGGCTTTAATCTCTTTGTGAATCACAAGAAATATTTTCATAAAATGCTCAATCAGAAGGAACATGAACAGGTTAAAACAATATTAATATTTTTTAAATTAATTCTCTACTATTATTATTACTATTACAATTACATTATTTTCATTATTTATCAATGCCCATAAATCTATATTTATTTAAAATTTATAAAAAAATTAAGAGAAATATTGAAATCAAATTAATTAGCTCTTTGTCTTTTCAGTTAACATATCTTTATAGGTAATCTTATGGGTAAAGATTTTAATTGACTTCACATGCACCTTAAACAAATCAATCATTAGAATCGTTTCATTATTCAATTAACAGTTACGAGAGTAACAGTTACTGGATATTGAATTATGCAGACAAATAAGTGATTTTAGTAAAAATATTAATATATTTTTTAATGTTTAAATAAAAGATGAGCCACATTTCAAGAAATCTTCTGGTACTTGATAATTTAAAAAATATATGTCAAACTAGTTTCTACCGCCTCAGGTCAAGTTAACTTAACTGAAACAGCAGGTTGGCAAGTTGACATTGGCCTTCCGACACAATCAATAAAAGTTATAAAGTACAAACAAAACCAAAATATAACATATACTTACAGAAAATATATCACTGCAGGAACCTATAGGAACTTACAATAGCACTTAAGTAGTTTTAAAATTTCAACAACTTATTATTTTTAAAGACAATTATAAAATAATTAAAGCACTAACAGCTACCGTAAGGACAGACTGCTTATTTGACATCTTAAATTGGTATTGCCACTTGCCAGTAACAATATCATTGCTCTGGCCAATAGCACTTAATAGTGATATTACGCTTGCGCAACATAATTTATTAATTTTAATATTTTTATAAAAGATGTATCTAGTAATCTGATACAATTTTCTATGTTCTTGTATAAAATAAAACATTTTTTGCTTTTTTTTTTTCATATGACTCAGCAAGCGCCATCTGTGTTTATTCTTTTAAATGTATAACCATAATTTATTACTATTTGCTTCGCTTAAATGTCACGAGATGTCACTTTTAGAGAAATATGTTAACTTTAATTAAATTTATTTAATCATAAATATTTTATGCTCTTGATCCCGCCATCGTTTGTATGTTGTGTTGATGAGAAATACTTAATAGCCAGTTACGATGCCTGACTCAAATTTCAATATTGCAATAAATTTGAAATTATTCGTCCAAATTACTAAAAAAAGACAAAGCTTTTCTACTTTTAATTTAACCAAAAACGATAAAAGTATTTATTTATACAAGAGTTGAGTAATTACTCTAAATAGTGAATTTTTAAAAAAGTATAAAATTTAATAATACTTTTGGGTCACTAATTGTGATGTTTCCAAATTAGTACTTTATCTTATGTAACAGTTTAGGAAGCGCATGCTTACATACTTCTCAGGGAGCAGAATTTATTCGATATTCATGATAACTCTTTATATTATTCCCAAATTACACAAAATCTTTATATATTGTACCCTATGTTTTTATAGATACAGCACATTACTTTTTATCAAGATACGTTTAGTAGATTTTGCTTGAAAGAGTAACAAACATACATAGGTCCTCACAAACATCTTTGCTTATAATATTAGTAGGAATAGGATTATAATTTATACTATTTTAAAGACAACTAATTATTTACAACATTTATCTTCATGTTTCGTATATTAGTTGAATTGACACAGAACACATATTGAAAGAACATTTTATCCTAATTATTTTGTTTAAAAATGAAACAATACAATTATGATAAAATTATGCACATAATTCTAAAACTTGGCTACATTTTAATGAAGCGGTGGCTGGAACAAAAAGCGTCGTATTGATCATATGCCATCTTAGTTCCTAAGAAAGATATCAGAAAGATACAAATAAGTATCAAAGCGCAAATGGCGGGACAGAGTATGGCGCTCAGTTTATTGACGCGCTCCGGAGCAATGGATCCTGCTTCGGAATCACTATTGCTATGAACAGAACTTTTGGTCATTTCTGAAAATATTATTTTTATTTAAGAAAATATTTATTAGTAGAAAGTTCGAGTCTAAAATAAAATTTTAAAACAAAACTCACTGTAATTCGTATATGATTGTGTTGAAATACTTTTAAAATTTCTTAATATATCTAATTTAAGATAAGAAAGAACATACTCGATATTATTTTTGAGTATAATGACGTTTAATATTTTTTAAAGACATTATTGTTAGAATTCAGCCGAAGAGCAATGTCTATTTCCTAAAGTTATCGTATGAGTATAAGGAAAATAGTCTTTTTATAGTTATTTGTATATTTATATAACAAAACACGTCGCTATTGAACAACTAGTTACTTTTTTTATTAATGTAAGAATACTTAAAGTGTTAGGATAAATAAAACATCAAATATATATACATCCTCTTTTAGTAATTTCATGATGAAGTTTAAGCAGAATAAAATATTTGTAAGTTTATTAATTTTTGGTTAGGACAAAAGTTAATCTACTTTCTAAACTTGCGAAGGGACGAACGATAGTAATCGACTTATAAATTTTATAACAGACGAAAGAGAAATGAGATTACTTTTATATTTCCTCATTTATTCAGGTATAACTTTGGGTCTTTTTTTATCATTTATATATCTGATGACTGTCGTTGATCCTGGATTAAAAGATCTCTATTATAAAGCTGCCCTTATGATGGCTCCTGAACTGAAATCCGAAGAAGATATACTCGTAAGTTTGGATATCTTTTATATTTATTTAATACTTGGCTATATTTCGTATGTATTTACCACGAATTGCAGAGTTTTTTTAATGACAGTGTTAGTTGGATAGAATCCTATTACTAAACCATCTCTTGAAGCAATATTACAACAATCTTACTTTTCATTTCAGTAAAACAACATTATTTTAACAAAATTTCTCTTCCAAAAACTCTTGGGCTCATAAAGTAACATTGAACCAAAACTTGTTAAACTATGATAGTTTTAAGTGCACATGGCAGGCCATGAGATACAATTATTATCTTAGAAGCAGGACTCGCACAGATGTTAATTAAAAATGTTTATGAAACTATGCTTAACCTAAATTTTAGCTAAAATTGAGCTAAAATTTCGATTGTAATCTTATTATTGTAATTGTTTTTATTTATTTTACAGCCGTCCGACCTGTACATGGATGTTGATAATATACTTTCAAATAAATCAATACCTAAGTACATTTAAGTTTAAATGAATGGTAGGTATTATTAATAATGGTGGTTATTTATGTTTAATAAAATAACATTTCTTAATTGTCTCTTAATTTTCCTCCTGATTTTTTACAATCAAAACAAATCAGAACCAGAATAGGAGCAAAGAAATATCAAACTTTGTACGTTTTATTTTTTTTTATTGATTCGATTATAACTGGAATAATAATCAAGTTATCTGGTTACCGGATGCACTCTTCATCACCTATATAAGTCCTATTTTTTTTCGTTTACTTCACGAAACAAGAAACCATCTACTCTTGCTCTCTTACAATCATAAATAAGAAAGAGGGTCGCGAAAAGCTTTATATAAGTGATCACCTTCTTATCTTATTATCAAGCTTCGACTTAACAAATAAAGTCATTCAGGATAGGCTGATAATTAGGCAGGGTTATTGAGGATGAGACCGTCAGGAAGACAGGCATAAGTAGTTCTCTAAATAGAATCTTCTCAAATTGTCTTTTAATTTTCTATGACCTTTTACTTAATTTCCATAAAAATAATATCACTATGTACGTTAGTTAAAATATATAAAAAAATAACTGTGAGAATCTAAAAACCTGTTTCAATAGAAGTTTGGTACAACACAATATTTGGAAAATTGTAATATAACCAAGTTTAATTCAATTTAATTAAATTTAATGAAATTCATAGAAGTATGTTTTTTTATTTTAATATTTAATTTATAAAATGATAGTTATAAGGTAGTGTAGCTGTCGCTTCAGGTATTAACAGACCTACTAGTGTATTGGACGATACATCAGGGTTTGTTACGACTGTACTTTTATCTTCAGTCTGAAAATATGAAGTTGTTCCTTTAGTACTAGAAGCATTTGTTATAAACTCTAATTTATTTCGCGTTTCAATAAACGTTACAGAATTAAATGAAATTGCCACACTTTTAACTTCATTTTTCATGCTTTTCATCGTTGATTTATAGTCTGCTGTTTTTTCAGTATTAGTTTGATTTGATTCAGTTAGATTCATTATAACCTTTTCAAATATATTTTTCACACTACTGGAGTTAACTAAATGATGTTTGTATGTACTAACATGGGCTGATGATATATTTTTGTCATTGAATAATTCATCATCATTATTTATAATATCATTTACATCGGCGGGAGTGTTATAATCGTATAAATTAATAGAATCTCCAAGATCGAGGATTATTTTCTCATTGTTCTCAATTATAACAATAACCTCTTTAGAAATGTTATCGTAAACATATTTAGTGATATCATTGTCTACATACACTTTTACTATATTATTTGTACGGTTTACTGAACTTCTATATTTTCTTATCTTCTTACTTTTGGGTTTATCTGGTACGAGTTTTATTTCTATCCTAGGCTGTCCGTCTAGGTGTTTGATTTTTAAATGCACCGCTCGTGGAACTCCATCTTCTTGCTGGCTCTCTTTGTTGATGGATCTTCTGAGACCTTTTATATGTTTCAAAGATCTTGTAACCATTTTTAATATTTCCTTTCTAGTACAATTAGTCTTAATATTTTTGTCTGCATATATTACTGGTACGCTTTTAGCCTTTTTGTCTTCAGTTTGTGAATACACATCAAGCGAGTCGTAGTCGTCGTCTGCTTTTTCTAATCCATATGCAACTTTGTCGTTTGTTAGGACCTCGTTGGAATATATATAATCATCCTAAAAAATAAGATATTATTATAATTAATACAATCTGCAGCACAACTTAAACAAAAACTGAATTTTTATAATTACAGTATTAATATATATAATTCAAAAATTGTCTACACTTTTAAATGAAAACAATTTCTTGCTAGCGTATTTTAAAATATATGATGCTAATTTCTTCAAAATAATATTAACAGTAATTTATTATCAGGTGAATGAAGTGGCTTTCACATTGTTAATATTTTATGTGCAAAGGTGTCAGATCAAAACTAAAGCAGGTTCATTGATTTTTGATTGATGGTTGAAAAAATAATTTAGAAGAAATGAAAGCGACGATACAATATATTCTTTGCCTTGTGTTGCCTTTATTTATGTATTTAGTTTTTGACTCACCGAACCATATTTTCTTCCATGTTCCGGATCCTGCTTCACTGGGGGCGGATTAACCGTGGTCATCAAAAAACATAATGTAAAAAATAACGCAATCATAATAACAGAATACACGCCCACGAAAAGATTGAGTTTAGACATTAGTCGAAATATATAAATCCAAAATAAAATGCAAAAACATTTAAAAACAAAGTTAAATGATATTTTCAAAGTTCTGTCAGTTTCTTGATGTATAGATGATAAAAATCTAAATAGAATTTTACATTAAAACCTCATTTCTCCCATGATGTTTGTTGTACAAAGGAAATATATATCCTGGACAAAGGTGGATGAAAGAGATATTTTCATGTCCTGAAATTTCGAACTTATAATTTTTAGTGACATAGAAACAAGTACAAGGCAGCTGTGTGATTAAAGAAAGATATTTATGTCTCTCCTGCTTACTTCACTCTAGGTACATCAGGTGTTTACTCCCACTAGCTCATGTCATGCGACATCTTTGCTTCAACAGCTTGTATCCTTTAAAAGTACAAAAACTAACGCGCAGTGGTAAATGATTTTCCTTCAAATCAACATATGAATTAAAATAATAAGTGGAGATTGTTAGATATAATGATAAGCTGTGGTGTGTCGAGTCGAGAGTGAGCGTTCCCACGTGCGGAGTGGCCTGCCTTGGACGGCCTTGCCCATTTACTTTTGCTTGTTACACTCCGTTTGTCAGTTTATTATGCACCTTATAAATTATATTAGTATAGAATTTGATCAATAGTGTTTAGTAAGAATTATTAATCGGATGTGTCTATCTATGTAGGTTTCTATATATGTTACTAAAAGTAAAAAAAAAAAAATGCATTCAATAATAAGCGTCTTAATTTTGTTTCAGGAATCTTCTATTTTTGTTTTAACGATTAAAAAGTATCAATTGAATAAATGATAAAAATGTTGTAATTGTTTTTTTGTATATAATAAGAAGGGGCTCTGTCGTATGACGATTGCACTTATCGAATAAATAACATTAATTAATTATTATGTTTTAATAACGACATATTTAAGTTAACAAAGTGTATTCATAATAACTTGCACCTGATTGTGTCGAGTCTATTTAACGTGTAGCATTGGACACTAAGTATTGCGAGTTTGTTACGACCCCGTTCTTAGCTGAAACCACTTTTTAATCTGCTTGCTCCAGTCTCATTGTCTGGGTAACAAAGTTTTAATAGCAGCATTTTACCTACATCGTTCTTTGCTCTGTAGTTCCGACTTTAGATGATTTTATTTAAGCTTTCAAATAACAATAGTCAACCTTTCTTATTGATTTTTTTTATTTGTTTCGTATTTGTTCTTTATTTGACATGTTATTAAGAAATATTGTCTCACGTTCCGTGTCAAACACTATACTGGTTCATTATTAAGAATATTTTTTAAATTATTTATGTCTTTATTCAATGACCTGGATCGCACTTTTTAAATCTGTATACAAAATAACTGTATGAAAAGGTTTTCACCATTAAATAATTCCGTAAATAATTTATAAGCATAGGTTAGACTTTCAAATATTGCACTAAATAATATAGGTTGCTCGCCTTCACCTTTTTGTGCGCATGTGACTGACGCAACGTATGCAGCCTTTACTGAACTTAGAACTGTTTAGACTGTGGCGGCTTGTACTATACCATTACATTTTATGAACTTAATGCGACATTCTAATATTTATACTATATTATTTTAATGATATATTAAAATTAAAGTTTTTGTACAAATTTATTGTACTAACTTTTAAAACTGTGACTTTATTGAACATAGAAGGACAGATTTAAATAGATTCTAAGTCATCAATTAATGAACGCATGATAGTTTTAAACACGAGCCATTTAATACATTATTTATATTTATTTAATTAATTGTTTTTTTGTTTAAACCGAGCCATTTTTATTTTTTTCTAAATAACTAAATACTTTATACTTCAGGCAAATCCGATGAAGAATGTTTAATAACAAAGCGTTACCTAGCAACCACTGATACCATAACCTTTTTATAGAAGATAACAGTTTTTTTTTTGTAAAATTTTTAAATATTTCTTTATGGATCGCCCTCATTGTTCTATCCAGAAACACTGGATAGAAACAATGACGGGCCAAATAAAATAAATTGTGATTAATTATTTGTATCATGTAACTAACAATAACTAACCTAGTTTATAAGTAAAAATTGTTACTAACATACTAACACTCTATGGATGATTTTATCTGAATTAAATATTTATTATTATTATTATTATTTATATGAAAACAAACTAAAATTAAGCAATTTGAATATATTAATCAATTGAATTAGTTTTGCTTAGAATTTAAATTATTAAAAAAAAATCATTTTTCTATAATGTCTATTAGTGACAAAATGTTTTTAGAAAAAATGTTAAGGATTTAAGAGTTAGTCTACACTTTGAGATAAGAACATTTAAACAAAAATAAATATTAGTTGCGGATTCAAGTGATCAATGAACAACCGTTAGACCAGAAGCGCGGATAAGTTGTGATATATTAAAAGACAAAAAAAATAGATCCATACAAGTTTTATTTAAGAATAAAAAAAAATTGTCCAAAAAATTTTAAGATTTCTTGATCTGAGCCCCAGCTCCAAACTACTTCTAGGCAGCGACATCGAGGTGACTGCAAATAAAAAAAAAATAATCGTGCAAGTTTTAGAGGAAAAGAGTTAAAAAGAGAGTTAAGAGTTAGGGTTGTTATCAAAAGTTATTATAATTACTTAACATTCCAACCAATGGCAGAGCGTTTTCACGTCACGTGATCTCATGTCAAAGTTCATATTAAACAGTGTGATTTTTATAAATAAACTAATCATAGTCTAACAATTATATTAGCATTAATAAAGTTAAAAACTAATGCCATTATGTTATTTTTCTGAACTGAAATAATGCAATTTATTGAATGGAGTAATAAATTATGCAATACAATTAGCTCACTGTATTATAAAGAGACGACGTTGTAGAAATCGACCATCTTTAAAAAAATATAAATATAATATAAATAAAATGAATTTCTCAATGTAAAAAAACTTAGGCAATAGTTCTTTGGAACCCAACCATTGTACCTGTGGTTGGTATTTCTGAAGATAATGAAACACGTTTAGGAATGAATTTTCTAGAAATTGAACGTTACTTCAAAACAGTTTTACTTAAACAAAATTGTGTTATTATCTGTAGGAACATTGGTTTCATTTATCTTTTAGTCTTACAAGTATGTCCAAAAGAGTAGAACTTCGAGATGAAAAAGTGTTAGCGAATATAAGTAAACAACTACTTATCTTCTATAAGTTGTTTATAAAAAAATATAATATTAAAAAATATTTTTTTTTTTTGCAAAGTTAAGCAAAGCGAGCGGAGCGCTCTATGAGAGGCTTTTCTGATTGAATGTCCAGGGTTTGCGTCTAAACGACTCATCCGATCAAAACGAAATACTTCACACAGGTTAAGCATGTCCACACGGTGGTTTAAAAAAATCTGTGGCGTTGAGGAATAATGATTGTATAAAAAATTCCCATAAAACCAGACCGACGCAATAACATAATAACTGGAAACCTATTTAAAATAAATATTTCCCGATGATCTCATCTACATTAGTGTTAAAGAGCGCTTCAATAAATGACTTCTTCTTCCACTGCTCGCTTCGCTCAATGTGTACCGAACATGTACAGCACCCGAGATTTCGCAAGCGCCAATAGATTATGATTATTTGTTGAATTGAGAATATTTTAAATAAATAGTATTTTAATTATATTTGCAGACAAAAAGTTTCATCAAAATTTCATAAATTATTTTAAATAGTTATAAGAAACTTAAAACTAGACGTCGTAGAGTTAGTATTTTATATATATATTTAACAAAATGCAATATAATTAGTAATCTACGACCTTTACAATTATCGTATTGTTAATTATCAAAGAACTGTACATGAGTTAAAGTATCGAGTGTTCTGGAGATAGAGGTCAAGTTTCAGTCAATGCACTTTTATTATGTTATTGCACACATCTCTAAATATATGTTTATGAGATAATTTCACATGACCCTTATTAACCATAGACATTAAGGTTCAAAATCATTTATCAGCACCGCGTGTATATAATATCGATTATTTTCAGTACATAGGTCGATTAGTGCTATAAAGAAATGTAAGACGCCGCTAGTATCTCACTATTATTGTTTTTCTTGCTTATATATTTATACATTTGTTTATTTTGAAATTAGTGGTTTCTGTATGTCCATGGAAAGTGACAAGGGCCTTTTTAGATATTGTACAAAATAAGAATTTCCTTAAAGACACTCAACAATTTTATATATATCACTTGTTATATCACAAATTGGTTTATGTAATTATTTCTGCTGACTAAATAATATAAGAGTAAATTATAAGCTATTTACAATAACTTAATATTTAAAAAAATATATATTTTTTAAACCAGAACCCTTCCTTGTGTTTTTTCCATAAAATTTAGAGAATTTTAAGAATGAAAGGAGCCTAAAAGTAATTATTTATATTTACTACACAATTGTATCAAAATCCGAGTACTTGCATGATGTGAGAACAAAGAAACAGACAAACAATAACTTATATATTTCATTATATATACAGATAAGTCCGAAGTGTCTAGCTTATGTACAAGATATATTGCAATAATTAATCTCATGAGATAGGTTGGTAACTAAACCTTAACAAAGTCAACTCAGATACTGCAACATTGTCATTTATTTTTATTACATTATAGTTAATGTATGTATTATTATAATTTTATTTATAATATTTTCTTTGTAAGTTGTAAAAGTTTATTTTTTATAACTAAATATACTACATGTTCAAAATAACGCATAGTAACCGAACGAAATATCAGTTTCGGTTCAAATTTCGTTCAGTTTTAACCAATTAATATTAGTTTCGGTTTATTACTTATAAATTATAAATAATTAAATTATACGTACGTAATAATTCAGTAATTATCATTTTATTTTTACCTTTGTACATGGCAGTATGTATATGCAAAAAACACATTAGATTGTAACATAGTTTATTTTCAATAAGTTTAAACGAAGTTTCCGTTTCAGCCGAAACCGAGACCAAAGCCGAAAGTTCGGTTTCGGTTTCGGTGGGAAACTAAACTATATATAATATTTTCTTAGATTTTCACGAGCACACATTTGAAATAAAACTATCACTGACACATGTCGTCTACCGTGAACACGATTGCTGCAAGGCATTTGAAATGTCGGGTTAAAATTAAAGTCCGTAAAAAATTGTTTTATTTCTAAACTATGTGTTTATTTTATCTCAATGATTTAGTCATGTTTTAAAAAATGGTAAGCGTACTTTACTACATGTGCTCTAAGCCGCGTACATTTTTTACAATACAATTTTATAAGTTTTAGTAATTATAAAATAATCATAAAATAGCGCCGAATCTTGTAATTCTCTGAAGTTAAACGAGCAGAACACAATATTAACATTTTCGAAATAGAACATTGAACCTGAAATAAAAAATATGTATTATTTTTCTGGTATTCAAATTGTATATGTTTACATGTTTACTACACTCAGGTCATGACACTTTAAAATTGGGACGAAGGGAGCGTATGTCGCATATATTAATAGTAATGTATAACAATGCCAAGTCTCTATATTTTTTTTTTTTTTTTTTTTTTTTTTTTATTATAAATAGGCCAGCGCTTGACCAGAGATCGCCTGATGGTAAGCAAATCTGTGGTCTAAGATGGAACGCGCTTGCCTAGAAGAAACCGATTCACTCTTAATTTAAAGATACCCAGGTTGTAGTTCTCTGGAAACAGAGATTCCGGAAGCGAATTCCACATCTCAGCAGTACGAATTATAAATGTGTTGGCGATTATAAATATTAGGTGGTGTGTTTTGTTCATATTATTAAATAATAATAAATTGTACTTGTCGTAATTAGGAATTTATAAAAAAAATATAAAAATTATCTTATTACTTTTAATATGGTAAGAACATTCCAATAGCACTTGGTATGAATACAAAATATCTTTATTTAATTTGAAAGTTAATTACTGAATTATTACAACCTTCAGATTATAATTTATAGATGAATATGAAAAGCATTCAAATAACGATTAATTGTTGATGAAACTAATGCCTTTTAAAGATTAATAACAATCACAAATACTGAGTGATTAACAAACAATTACAAAATAAACTGATCTAAATAATTAAATATTACTAATACATCTAAATGTGTAGATGTATATAGATATAGACTTATGTATTTACAAAATCAATATGGCGGTCTGGAAACTGTTTTTAAATTTATGTTCTCCAAATATAAATTTTATACAATTTTCCGTTAAGAGCATTTTACAGTCACATATAAATAGAATATTTGAACGAGTCTAGTGTTGCATTATTGTATTTGGAGCAACCGTTAGATGTTTAAACTTGAGCTGATCAATACTCAATTATGAATAAATTGAGATTCTGATACTTTTATTGATATATGGTGAAAAAAATATTTTTTAATAACATACAATTAATATATTATTCTTACTGGTGTATTTTTAATAAGCAGGTATCAATGTTTTGTATTTCAAAATTGTTATTTAATATACATTGATAAGTAACATGTTTGTTTCGTGATTGATATCGAGGAGAGCACACTGAGAGTTGCTTATATTCTTTATAAATATTTAAAGATAAGATTTTGTAATGAATTATATCGTGTTTAAAGTTATATTTATAAAGTACTATGGGACGGTGCTGGGAGTAGATTGTGCACGGGTAAAGAAATAATACACAAAAATCATCGTTTATCACTTTTTTTTATATATTATTTTCACAACATTTTTTTATTTAGTTTTCTGTAAAATTTACAATAGCTTAAAACTCTTCACAAACAGTAATCATTGTGTAACCAAGCGTCATCGCTGTTGTTACACGACTTAGGCAACATGGAAGAGAAAATAATAATAACTAAAGTAATTATATTTGATAAAACTAATCAATAAGATTAAACACCGTAATGCTTTACAACTAGCGGCCCTAGTAGAGAGTCGGGTTGCTCCGGCATCGCTTTTAACATATGAGCGAGACGCAACACAGCGCTGTAGACGTACAGACAACAATATAAAACATTCATATGTATTATATTATAAGTGGTTTACCCTGCTGTCCGTACACATCTATTATGGGCCAAATAAACGATTTTTTGTATATATTTTTTGCCATATTTTATTGTATATTTAGCCCACGATACATAATTGTACTGTAATGTCAGCGACTTAAAATGATGATGGAAAAACATCAAACTATGTGTTATGTAATTAAATAATGAAAATAACAAAATATTGAAAGAATATTACGTCAATTAGTCTCACGTATAATACACTTTTCTGTTGTCTCAACGTCAGTCAGTTTGATGTCATCCTCTAATGTTATTCTGACGCGGTATTGTCCTCATAAATATTTTTTCTGTTATTTCATAGATATATTCAGTATTAATGTATTCCATCATCATTATATCACCGTTTGTTCTCATTCAATAAACAGCGCTTTTAAATTTTTGGAGTCTGTGTGATTCATTAAAAACATTTTTAAATATATTTAGATTTTTTAATAGCATTGAAATTAAATATAACAAACATTGAGATGATAGCTGAAAGACATCTGGGTATACTAGATGTATCTTGAATTTTTTTGATAAATTGCTTTCTCACTACAGTCGTGCCGATTTTATGACACACAAATAAATATATTTGTTTGCATAGTTAAAAAGCAATCTCTCAATACCAGTGGCGAAACTATATATTTGAGGTCTTGGCAAATTCACCTCATGGGGCCTTTCCTCCCCTAAGATAAAAAAAATGAACTGATAATGTACTATTTTTTATTACAAAACTGTATGTGACGTACTTTATAAACAAAAGATACCATAATTGATTTTTAGTTACTTTTGATTTAGACCGGGCTCCTTACTGCTGGGGGCCTGTGTAATTTTGCCATCACGCCACTCCATTGTTACGCCACTGCTCAATATATCTAAGATACACCAAACAGTTACCGATGTGTATAAAATAGAATTAAATTCCTTAAAATGTTTTAAATAATAAAGAGTAACACACAAACACCATTAACCAAGGTATAGAAAACATAAAAAATACATTATTACATAAAGCTAGCTGAAAACTGATGGTAACTATAGAAAAATAAAACCTAAATTAATTTGCAATGTCTCTCTGTAAATGGAATCTACCAGGAAGAAAGAACTTATACGAAATGTACCGTAATATTATATGCCACCTAAATTAAGGCCGAGTACAGACATTTATTAGACCGTTATGGAAGCGAGATATTTGAATACAAAAATATTTGTAATATAATAGCCATAATGCATTTAACATTGACAGTAGACAAAGATGCAGAACTTTATATATATATGGAAGCAGTATTTGATGAAGGAGGTAGATGAAATACGCCGATAATTACTATGATATTATACGAGTGATTTAGTTTCACAAGCTAAATATTTACATGAAGCGTTGTTTGTCCTACTGACATCTACTATAGTTGTACCTTGAAAAAATACACGGCTTCTAAATTGAGCCATCACTGTTAATAAAATAGTAATATAGTGTAAATTTCAATAACATGATATACTTCATATAACTAAGTACAGACGTGAATGTTAATATATTTTAGTACACTTTATCAACATCTATTTGACGCACTTCATCCATACTTTGTAAATATTGAAAATTTTCATTGAATTATAACCGGTTTATTAATAAAAGTGTTTATACCCAGTATAAATTATTTTGTTTTGTCACTTTCTCACTAACGACTTACGTCAAAGGTGTGAAAGTGAAAAAATAGATATTTTTTGGAAATAACACTATTGTAATACTTGTTCTATAAAATATATTTAAGGCTTTTATAGTATATATTTTGTATTAAAGTATTGATTGAAATACATAATGCGTAGAAATCAACAAATAAACATAACCACAGATATTTTTGCAGTCTAATAAAAATGAGATCTCAAATTTTGGTTCGATAGTGAGCAAGACAGAAATTCGTTCATAAAATCGTTCATTGTTCCAAAGTTTCTATAATCTACAGATTGTACTATATTACACCAGATAATACACGAAAAACTAATTTACAAGCAAGCTACGGAATAACAACACAGACAACATGCTCATGGCCGGACACGCGATTAAATATAATATATTTAAAATACAACAATATGTCTCTATTTAACTATATTATAATGTTATGTTATATGTATATAATCATAGACAATATTAGATTACTTCTACAACAATTAAATCACATTTCATTCAGATTTATAAAACATTTCTAAGTACTTTTAATATGACTTCACTACTTGTAAATGTTCTTAAAATATTTAATATATGGTGTTATAACATTAATATGACACTAATATTGTACACACCTCGGTCTTTATAACATGCTTCTCCAAGCCGTATACAATACAAGCGTTCCCGAAACAGTAACAGTATATATATAATCTTCAGAATAATAAATACGATAGTAAAATAGGTATTCTTATTATTAGAAAGGACTTTTGACCTTTAAGAAATCAACGTTCTAGAACTATTTCAGTATAATCTAAGTTCGTTTGTCCAAAAGTTGTTGCATTATATTTTGGCTACTTATTTACAAGTCCGTCTACAAAGTAGTTTGTGTTGCTCAAAGCCGAAAACTTACTTACACTTGAATCGACTGCAAACGAGTTCTTTTCTTAAGGACATCTATATATTCCAAGGCCATCAGACAGGACCGGATTCGGTAGTCTTATTGATATTTGGATACCTGTTGTCCAAATTATATTCACGCTGACCTTACAATTATATATATATATATGTATGTCTATTATCTATTATCTGTTGAATGAGAGACACGCCACTAAAGTAAGGGAATAAACTTTACATACGAAGCTTAAAATAACTAACTAGTCTTTTTAAAGGCAGACCATCGACTCGGGCTTACTTCCTAGCGTCGCGTACGCGATCCCGTGAACCATAATTTTCGTACTGCTGGCATATTAATGTATCAACACGAAAGGAGTACGACGATAAATTACCTCACGTTTATAATTTTAAGCCGGTCTCTGCTCAGTTTTATTACTACTCAAAGCGTACACAAATAAGAAATCACCGGCAAAGTAAAACGCCCGACCCGTCGAAGCGAGCACACACGGAACGATCGACTCCGTTTGAATAAAAAATTGACAAGAATTGATCAAAGTAGAATGAGCAATACGAATTGACGCAGAGCGAACCTCCACCCGACCGAGCGAGGGAGCGCCGGTCGACCGCGTCCGCCTCGCAAAGAATACCGGTCGCACGGATCGAAGAGATACATAGTGTCGAATCATATATATACATATACTCTTTATATACATTTGGCACTAAATTGATCGCGGGCGGCGCGCTGCGGTCACGCCGGGCACAGCGCGGGCCGGCAGCAGTCGCAGCACGCGGGCGCGGCGCACGCGGCGCAAGCGGCACACGCGGCGCACGCGGCGCACACGCACACGTAGTACCCGCCCGGCAGCGACATCGACATCGCCGGCACCGGCAGCAGCATGGGCGTGCGCGCGCACAGCTCCCGGCAGGCCAGGGCCTCGATCAGAGCCAGGGTCTGCCGTCGCTCGTGCCCCATGAGGCACACCGTCGACTCCCTCACCACGCCGTGCAGCAGCGTCAGGTACCTGGGCGGTCGAGTTTCTTTATCAGATTTGCTTTTTCGAGAAGCTAATAAATAATTTGTTTATATTCTAGTTCGATCGCTATAGACTTATAAACGTACAATTACGTAGTTTAATTTCACCTGTGCTTTAGAGCCTCCTCGTCTCGCCCCACGAAGTGGTTTCGTAAGTATGCTTCGAGCTTGGCGCGTTGCTGTCCGAGTTCAGGGAAATCTATGAAAAATCTGGAGCACATGTAGCGCTCCAGAATTTTAATCTTGTCCGGTCGTGCCGGTCGGTAAGCCTTCGCCAGCAGCGCGCAGTACTTTAGCAGACCGCCCCCGCGAATTTCTTCCGGCTGTCGGGTGGCTATTAACTTCTCCGATAGATGGTGAAGTGCCTCACTATAATCTCCATACACCGATTCTCCGACGACGGTCGGATAAAAGTTTTCTCCGATCGGCAACTGAGCACATTCATGGAATGCGATGAGAGAATCCAAGGCGATTTGAAACGAATCTACGGAGAATTCGAACTGTCTGCGCATTGTGTCGACGAATTTTAGCTCAACAGACTTATGGCCGCGAGAGTTTCCCAGGGAAATGAGAGACCAGCGATCGCCATCGGAGTTCACGCGAACCATTTTGGAGACGTAGGCCTCCTTTAGACCAGCGGGAGTGGCGCGTCGACGAGGCGTAGTGGCCGGCATTAGTGTTGCAAGATGGCTGAGCACTGCAGCCTTCACGCGGTCGCAGTGACGAGCAGTCGGTAGATCGGCGGTGAAAATGAGATCAATATCGGAATAAGGTTGCGGACGATCAGCTAAAACGTTGCTAGCGGCACCGCCGTTCAGACGTACATCCCTCACAGTGATGCCCGCTCCACCTTCGCTTTGAGCAGTTTCAAGGCGAGCCCTGACACCGGCCACTAACTCACGCAAACGTACATGAAGAGTAGGGAAGTTGCCCCGCCCATGTATGGGAACCACTTCATCCATGACGTCGTTCAGTCGTCGAACCTGTTCATAGCTAAGCACGGCATGACGCTCTCCGCCGCCGCACCCCTCTGAAGAGGTATAACTCGACTCGCTCTGTAACAATTAGAAAAACTGTTAAAATATCTTAATAAAAAATTAAAACAAAAACATTGTAATACGTATATTCTATATAAACCAAAATATATATCACTGATTCACACTTTAGTTCAATAATCTTATATATTAATGCAGGAAGCGATTTCGTTGGCACACTGTAGCTCGAGAACCACTAAAGGGAAAAATATCGTTGATGGCTCAAATCAAAGGTCTCATTATGCTACACTGCTGAAAAATAGTGACAACTCTCAAATCTCATTAGCCTAATTGCAGTAATTAGTCAAAAAATTTATTTTTCCCATAGACTTTCCATGGGGAAATTTTGCGCGCGCTTTTTTAGTAGCGATCTTTTGGCTTTGTTCCCAGCCGCACGCTGCTAACTAGTAAATATGTATGAAAAATATAAAATTATTAAAAATGATATTTCTATGAACTTACTACAAAGATTCTTCAGAAAAACGCAATAAAAATATGTTTAAGTAAAGTGCTAACCAACTCGTTTGAGTTTCTACCTGATTGTATTACATAATGAATATAAGTGCATATCAAGGTCATGACGATTTGATTATCACGCAGTTACGAGCATGTTAAGAACTTGAACAGAGAAATAAACAATTATGAAATCAGCATTTATAATTCTTCTACACTATAAATAACATATACCTAAATAAAAAGGAGATTTTTTACAAAACATTTATTAAATACATATAACGTTATATGTATGTATGTATAAATTTTGGATCGATTGGCACAATGTCTATAACTACGAGTACTAGGCAATGTGTAGTGGATTCAAACCGTACACAAAATATTTGTATGTCTCGATATAACAAGCTTTTGCTTAGATTACCTACCTTGTTCGCAAATATATATATATATATATATATATATATATATATATATATAAGTATATATATAATTTGAAGTTAAACTTTAACAGTACCAACATTGTTATGTAAAACTAATCGACTGATTTCATTGTCATCAGCACGGTTGGATTATTAATGAATATGAAATAAAGTTTAAACAATAAATGTACAATCGACAATGTCACGAGCGCGGCCGATGACCTCGCGACTGGTGGATTTAAATCACACGACTGTAAAGGAACATGCGATTTTGAACCTTGATTATGTAATTTGTATTTGAGTTAATTCAGGTTAATACCTTTACAATATCTTTACGAACCTTACATTGTTATAATATATATTGAACACGTTATTTTTAAAATACTTTGATAAGTTCCTATATTGGGTGAATTTTATGAGCTATTCCTATTTATTAAAAGTATTATATATAATAGCTCCATCAAATAAAGTATCAAAGATATTCTTCATTCGGTCAAACGCAGCTGTTATTTAAATTGTAATATAATTACAAATAAAACACTTACAATTCGTTCGTATTAAAAAGCTATCTATTCTATATAGAGAAATTTAAAAAAAACATCTCTTATATAAATACTAGTAATACTTATATATTGTGTTGATATGTTTAATAAGATAATAATAAATGATGACGAAACAACAAACAGTTCCTGAAAAATCAATACTAAGTAACTTGGTTCCAATTATTGTCTTAATAGTCAATTGTATCACAAGGGAGCAAAATAATATTTTTACTTTCCCGCCCGCTAAAATAGCACTTTTCCGACAGGAATTTTTTAGCGGGCGGAAAAGTGATTTGAATTTAGAACATACATATAGGTATGAACATTCATAGAAATCGAACGTAAATTGTATGAACTACTGGCTGTTTGTGTAGCTTGCACGACGCTTAATTAAAAAAAAAACAAATGCGCGCCAATGACACGTCTGTTTTTGTAATCAGTACGTACTTATTTTCTCATAGAAAGGGGATGAAAACTAGAGTGTATGATTCGAGAGCAAATTATTTTTCCCTCGGGCGATGTACTTTGAATTCCTCGCTATGCTCAGGATTCTAAGTTAGAAAGGGTCCTTCGCTTCGCCCGTGCTTCAAATTGCGCCATCGTCGATAAAATACTATTTTGTGATACAATCTATTATGTACTTATTATTAGTTTCAGTTTACTAAAAAAAAAAACAACACCTGAACTCCATAGACAAAACTTAACTGAGGGACTACTATTAATAATTATTCAATAGTATCTATTTTTGATAGTAAAATCTATTCTTAATCTATTTTTGATAGTAAAAAAAATTCAGTTATGACTGCCATGAAACCAAGCAAAGATTCAGTTGTAGCAAACTTTCTAAAAACTAATTTAACTAAAACAATTTCGGGTACAAAATCTATTACAAAATCTATACCCGCCTTGTATTAAAAATAACTATTATTGATTTTTTTATTTTTACATCAAATGTATTTTTAGTATCGATTACAAAAAGTACTAAATAGTGAATATGATACGCCATAAAATAAACATATGAAATGCACAGTTAAATGTGAAAATAAAATAAATATGAATAAATGTTATAATAATGAACAGTTCGGATCAATGATATTGCTAAATAAAAAGTTGTTATGTTTATCACGCACGTAAATAAGGACAGATTGCTAGCGGTTCTCGTTACAAAATATGTTCAAATAATATACATACATATTTATACATGAATAATAATAACTTGTTCACATAGATATATTGTATTCATCATAAAATCGTCATTATTCAAATACATTACATAAATGAACAATCGAGTAAAGAAAGGATTTAATCTCGTTCCTCAGATACGTATTTTTATCTAATATGTCAGTTTGACGCAATTGCTTCAGCACTCATAAGCAGGAATAAAAATGTGGGCGGATGACTTACAAGATATTGTTAAACAACTTAATAAGATATTTCAGATTTACTCTAAACATATTTAGAAATCTTAAGTTTTTTTAAATTGTTTTTTAAATACCTATAATAATTACTGTGACATGCCGTCCATATTTATTTACTACTTTATAGATAACGCTTTTTTAAGCAGCTTATTATTCTTTTATTTATGTCTGAGACATTAAAACACCTAACTATTTACTCAAAGGATTTTAACTGTAATATTTTTTCATGCGCGCACTCACTGCAGTAACTAAGACCATACCCTTACTGTAGGCTACCGATCGTGAACTTCGCGCGTTTCGTGCGAAACGTAACGTGCGAAATACGGAACGGTTACAATGTGATTTATTTCCAAACAATGCAAATGTTGCATTAATTGAAGTGTTCGAAAGGGCAATGACCTGTTGAAACATAATTAATTAAAGAATTCCTTAAACGTTAGCGCTAAATATCATTGTATTACAATTATTTCAAATGGTTATGTTATGTAAGTTGTTGATATTTTTCTTACATATTAAAAGTTAGAACAAATTAGTCGCTACGGAGTACGAGTTCTGTTTAATGTTGTTTATTTTCAAGTTATTTATTACATTTATAATATATCCTTGGTTATAGCAAGATAAATTATAAAATAATACACCGATAATAATTGCTTTGACGTGGGAGATTATTATTTATAGAAAGTAGATTTTTTCACATTTTATTCTGCATTTATAACCTAATAATTATAATATTATTTTATAATAATAGTTATTTTTATATACGGGCACCAAAAGTTCAGTAATTATTAAATAAACTAAGAAAAATAACATTAAAAGAAGAATATTTAAAGTTTACACCAAGATAGTGAGGAGTTTCCAATACTATATGTCAGCAATTGTATTTTAAAATTAAATATAACTACTAAACTATTTCCAACCATAAACTCTTGAAATATCCAAAAGTTCCAAAATTTTAAGCAACAGTTAATTATTTGTGTTATATCGATTAAAACTTCTTCAAAAAAACCATCGGTAATAAATTAGTTTTCCAATTGTCAAAAATTAAAACTCCCATAGTTTTATATAAATAGTACAAAAAGAAAAATATCAAAGTATTGTGGTTATAATATATATCTTTACATCTTTGCTATGCCATTTATTCAATAATATAAATGATTAACACTGATAACATATCATATATTATATCATATTTAAGTTTAATAGATATAAAACATATTTTAAAAGATTAAAAAAGAAAGCATTCTTGATAAGATAAGACATTTATAAACAAAATAAGCTTTATAAACTGTTTGATATCAATACATATTAAATACAATATTCTTTATTTAAATAGCTTCATTAATATAAATATAATATAAAAAACTATGTTTTACGTTATTAAAATTTTAAATTAGTTAGAACAGATGCTTTATGTAGGTTTATACAACTAGAACTATCTGTGTCTAAATCATAATAAAATGACTGGCGTCACGATTGATGTATGAAAAGTTAATAAAAATGTAAATTTAATTTAAACTCGACAACCATAAAACTCAATTATTGAGGAACAATGACATTCTACATATATATTACAATTAGCACGAGCTCTATGACGGTTAATAGCTACGTATTTAAAAGACTAAATAAACTGTGGAACCTATAAATTATTCAAAGAATATTTATTAAAAGGTATGTTTTTAAAAACGCCTCACTTTTACTAAATATAAACATTCCAATCTCAATGTAACAAAATGGCGGATTGTCAAAATGTTGACCTTGAAGATCTCGTGCTCGCAAACTGCTGGTGTAAATATTATTAACACAGATAAGAAATAATTCATATTATGTAATATATTATAGCATGAATCGGAAATCTATAATGAGGTTTTTTTTTGAATATTTATTTTGTAATCGATGATTTCGATTTCAACATTTCATTGTTGTGCATGTGACTGACGCCGTGCGGAATGCAGATGAGAAAGGTCACGTTATTCGAACGATTGTATTGCCAGGCAACTACTCATAAATTCCTACCATATGGCACATTGATTCAAACGTACTTTTATAGTAACTATGCATAAGGGTACACAATAAAAGTATAATTACTATATAATTATATTTAAAAAAAAAATAACTAGGTCGCCAGTGCGTTTATAAGATATATTAGATTTCAAATACGAACGTGTTTTTGTTGAAAACTGAACACATGTTAATAATATTACAGCGTCCAAATGTCATAGACGGCTATAGGTTACGTTTCTTTAGACGGTATTCGCAACTCACATCTAGACTATACTTTCGATTTCGTGAGCCTTATAATTAGCATGGCCTCGGCGTACGTGCGCTGCGTAACATGGAACGGAACTAGCGCGATCCGTCGCGAGCGCGGGACGGCATCCATTTTCACTTTCTTATGAATATTTTAACATCGTAAGTAAGAACTGATTAATATTGCTCAAGTTTGGTCAATGATATGTGAAACGTACCTCAAATTATTCATTATAATTAAATTCAACTAAGTATGTCCATTATCAATTATAATAACCAAATAATATGTAAATAACTAAGAATCGTAACTCTTTTCTGTCCTATAATATCAGATAAAAAAATATCAATCTATATTATAAATAATATTTTTTTGGAATTTAGATAATTAAACTAACATAACATAATACTATAAAATCATCACAACTGGAGATATAAATTTATAAATCAAAAAATAACATTCTCTATTACAATGAAAACAAAAAATAATAAAGTAAGTACTCAATATTAGTAAGGAAAGAATGTAAAATATCGCAATATTACAGTTACAATCAAGGGTTTTAAAGAGGAAAATAAACAATACGTCTCGCATACTAACAGCGTCCTACAGAATTGTCTGACGCAACTGACATTTCAAGTATAATACATTACTACACTGTATTAAAGTTAGGTAAAAACCCACTATCATTACAAGCTACAAAGGAAATGAGATCGTTTAGTGAAGGTAATAAAACTGAATTTTAATTAAATACCGACCTACTTATTGTAATCATGTTATATTGAAATAAATTTTATATATGCTTAAGCTACAAAGAACACATATATTATATTTCGTTCATCCAATAAAGACAAATGTAATAGGGAAGCAATTATATTTGTATTGTGTTTGTATTATGTCAAGGCGGTATCTAATGCCGGAAAATAATAATTTAAATAATAATTTAATATTTATTTATATATTTCATTCCAACTAAATAATAACTAAAATAAAGCTTTATTTAGTATTCAAATTTTATTTAGTAAAAAACGTTAATTTAGTTATCTTACTGTTTAATATTTCATGATATATTTTATAAGTTATCCGGCTATCACGTAGCAAATTTTTTTCGGATTTAGCCCGATTATCAAGGGGCCCCAATGGGTCTATCAGAGGGCCCGAAGTGGTTGAAACCAATCAATTATATATAAAACTATATATCTATATGATTTTAGTTATCTTTATAATATTTGGTTAAGCTGTTGGAACCGTGCTTTACCGCTGAGTTAGCATTGAGTGATACAAAGCGACCCACATACCAAGAACATCCTGTATGTTAGAAAATACTACACTCGTATCTAAGTGCCACGGTCACGACTTTAATAAATTAAATCCTCAAATTCTCTTTAAAGGTCAACTTTGTTATTATTTTTTGCGCAGTTTCTTTGTTCGTTTCGAGCTCGTGTATTTGTTTTGTTGCGCAATATAGCGAGCGACTTTCATTTACTTATTATTGGTATAACACGATCAATAAAAGATAAACGATTGTTTTGATAATTTATAAAGTATTAAATTAAGCACTTATTGTTTATTACAAACACTTGAAAGATTAAAACATACCATCCCTAAATATGAAATTAAAAATAAGAGGCTAATAATTTATTTAATAAGAATTAAAATAATTATTTATAGAAAACGTTAAATTATGAATGTATATGAATAAATTTAATCACATTAGCAAATCCTTGCTAGAACAGCGCATGCGCGCCGCGCGTGTATCTAAGTCCGGCGAAATCATAGCGTGAGACTCAATTGGCATTTTCGCTTAGGAATTCACAAGACAATAATACGTATTAATGTTCTTAAATCACATAAGGTATATTTTTATTTGTTATAATTGTTTAATGTTATAAATTAACTATAGCCCTTACGTTAACTGCAGTTTACACACCGAATAGAATGTGTTATTGAAATCAAATCGACACAAATGTTTACATCAGTATAATGAATACGAGTTCGTGGTGTTTTCAGAATCAGGGCGTATTTTTTAGTCTAATAGATAGCATTAATATAATATACAAAAAAAAAATAGCTAGAAGTGAATGATGTAGTCAATACTGCATAAAAAGCTTCTAGAACATACTTCATTATCATTAATATACTTTATAAAGGTAGTCGTCTAATTATTATCATTGATAACGCCTATATCGTTGGTCAGGTGGTGTTATGTCAAAAGTTATGTGTATAAATATAAAACCTATATAATAAGCTACCGCCTCCCCATGAATAATTCTCACGTAGCAGCTTTGACTGCGGCATAGCATTTGTATCACAAACAACTGATAAGGAACCGCTTCCGTCCGACCACTTGGAATTTCACTAGAAATTGTGCCACATAACCGAATTTGATAGCAATCAGTAGGTTACTTGACGATAATTAACTAGATACTGGACAATAAATAATTATTTATCAAATTTAAGTTATTTTGTGAAATTTGTAAAGATATTAATGGATTATAACTCGAAAATGTGGTCGCTGCATCGCTTACTAAAAACTTTCTTCATATTAAAGTCAATATCGTGGTAAATTAGTAACACAATGTTAAAACTGATTGCAATTGTGAAGGAAATATTTTTTCTTACTTCCACCTATAAATTAAAACAAATGGTTATTGTGAATTAAAGCCGTGATTGTAACGAACAGTATACCGTAAATCAGTAGATAAATGAATATAAATTAAATTTATTTTTATATATAATTGGCGTCGAAAGAACATAGGGAAAGAAATATTTGATAATCAAGCTATCAGATATACGTCAATGGCGATTCAAACAAGACTAGTAATAGAATTATCACCTTCCATTATCTGTGGAACTGTCGTGCATTACGAGAACGTATTTTGAATTACGCGCTAACCTATGACGAGTAATCGGTCTACCCACGCATGCTAAATAAAGCTAGCAATTTCAAACACTGCCGCTGGACTCTAGCCATTCCCGATATCACATGACTACGACAAACTTACCTTCATGTCGTCGAGCAAATCACAAACTGAAATAAGAGACGCGGTGTCCGGAGTCAATTTGATAACGCCCATTGTGATCTATTTCACTGAGTTATAATGATTGAAGATTAATAAACAGAGGGCCGAGTGGACCTTTTATTTATAACAGTAACCTCCAATTTTTTTTTAAATATGAAGTATTTTATATCCAAGCGAGTAACGCGTGGTTAGTTTTAGGAACACAACGCGCGAGACGTACTCACGCAGTGACCGAGCCGCGCGGACTGAAGTATGCACCGGCTTCAATGCGACTTGCGAGTGAAAGGGTCCTGACGTCACTCACGCGATAACGCGTTTCCCCCGCAACTTGTTGCTATATCTGCTATCTCACTCACTTTTACGGCCAGCCGTGCGGCGTACTTGATAGATCCGTTTGCAACTGCGTTTTCGTTACTTCAATGTAAGCTGGTATTTAAATTACCTTTATATAAATAGGTTTAATTTAACAAAATCATGAAATAAATAAAAAGTTAAAAATTGCAATAAGTCCTAGTCTACAACTGTAATTAAAATGAAATTGCAACTGTGATACGCTACGTTTCTGTAAGTAGCCGGCTCTTCTACGTTCGTAGATGTGAGATATACTTATAACTAAAATAATACATATTTGTTTGTATAATTTCAGTCGTCCTCCCGATTATATTAATATTTATAAAGATTTATTAAACAGCTCTAATAAATAATTAATCTAAAGTTTTTATCTAATTAAGATTATTATTGTTCTAGATACAAGGTTTCAACTAACCTGTTATTGAGAATAATATAAATAAATATAATGATACTATGCTTATTTCTAGTATTTTCCTTCTAGACAATGGTGAGTCTACTTTATATTCGTAAGTACATTTATCTGTGATAAAATTGAATAACTCCAATGATATTAAAAGTTTGAAAATAATTCTGGTAAAGTCAAATATTTAAATTATATAACAGAAGTGATATGTTGCTATTTCAATGGTTTATTATAATATTTTTATAACCCAAATTATAACCTGTCAAAAAATTTATTAATATGTTTTTCAATTGTTTGTGTAATGATTGATGGGCGCCATTTACAACTTTTAAACAACAATATACTTAGAAAAGTTTGTGGGTTTTATTCTAACAAATGATGAAGTTCAAGAACAAAGGCAGGGTATAATATACCAAAGTTTATTTAAAAGGTATTTATACTCTAAATCAGGGTTTCCCAACCTTTCTTGTGTTGAGGCTCCCCGCACTATACATAATATTTTTATGTTGATTTTTTTTAATAAATACAAAACAACGCACATTATATTATAAATTCTTATTTTAATTAAAACTAATAACGAGAATAATTTGAATAATCTTTATATTTCTAATTAATGATTTCCAGTCGTTGAATTATTTTTTCAAAATTTGAACACTTTTGCCTCCTTGCCACCTTACTACGCCTCCCGAGGGTCGTCCCCCAAGAGGGTGACATGCTGCTCTAATTAATAGGTCAATTCTTCAAAGTGTGGGAGTCTACTTAAATAGTGTAATGGGAATGTTAACTGAACCTTGACTCATGTCTACGAAAACGAAAGTAAATATCGTATTAAAAGTGGGTCACTGTTGAGTCAAGGTGAAGTGTTAGTTATTATTAACTGACGGTTAAATATATATATATATATATATATATATATATATATATATATATATATATATATATATATACAAGTATATGGGTATAATACAGTACATTATCTGTCTGTATTACATTTATACATTATATTGTCGGGGCCCAGGTTCAATCTCTGCCACAACTAAAATATTCATAACATGAATTCTTATGTTATAATTACTGTGATATTAACAAACATACATGATGATTTGATTAATAAAATTTAATATATGAAATTATAATAAGAGCAAAGTAAATTTAAATCACTAGCTCGCCAGGACAAATATATATATATATATATATATATATATATATATATATATATTAATTTATTGCTTTGTGCACAAAGTACACGTCTATCAGTCGACCACGAGTGATGCAGAGATAAAAAGAATTAGGTGAATGTTGACGAAAACGAGAGAAAAGAAATGAAATAACAAATGTATATAATAAAGCTTTAAAAGTAAATAATAATAATAATATAAATAAAACAATTATAATATATATTAATAATGACATATACACCTCAATTTTTAATTATGTTTATATTATCGGAATAGATAATATTCATTATGGATCACGAAAGTCTTAATATTTAAAAAAAAATCATAGTATATACTTTTTAATTGACACTTTCATATAATATCAAAAATATAGTATTGGATAACAGCTTTATCTTTGATTTTGTAACATTTATCTACAAATATATATTTTTCAAAAATTTATGTGGGCTATTTTTTTAATTTTTTTAATTTTTCATTAATATGAAAACATCGTTGTGATTTTACGTACTATGATAAAACAAGCAACTAAAATCATCTAATTTGTGTAATCTGATTCTAAATTCAGATTATGTTTACATTTTATTATTTTATTTATGGCGTTCATTTTTATAAATGGACCCCTTATTGGAGTGCTTTCCGTCTGTCTTATCAAGTATGCACTTAATCAAAGTTAGAACAATTAGTTCTAGAAACATCACAAAAAATAGTTATGCCGTATATGTTGTCACTCGCAACTAAATCAAACTTCAAAGCCACGATCCGTTGTCCTACAGTCTAGAAATTAAGCAAACATAAGATTTCGCAAAACAAATTAAATAAATAAACATATTTTTTTCATTTATACTTGTTGAAAATACGTTTAGCCAGCCTTATTTATTTTACATGCTGTCACACAGAGTCACATCTAATTATTTATTTAAATTTAGATCTTTAAGTAATTCTATCAAAATCGACTTAGGTTTCTCAAACACAGCGGAACGTCTTCGCTTGAAAGGTCATCTCCTTAGAGGTTAAATTAACAATAACTTTTCCTTAGTTCTCGTCCGTATTACAACACGTAATCTTTTGCAATTTTCATTTTCCCGAGCCAAGTGTGATCATGCCATATCACATATAAACAAAAAATAGTTGTTTTATTAAAATTTTATTATTAACATTTCACAATAAATACACGCTCATTATTATTAAATTCGATAAAGCGTTTTAGAATTCAATATATTTTCATTACATTGTTCTACGACATCTTGGAGAGAAATAAATAGACTAAAAACAGTAATAGTCACCTCACTTGAGCCTCTGTCATGGCATTTTTTAACACTACAGAGAGTTTCTTCAATTTCATTAATCAAACAGGTTCCTTATATGGAGTAAAAGTCTCACTTCTTGACCGGAACACCTCGGCTTCTAAAAATGGACCACATATAATGAAGAGGAATTTGGATTGTCGAGTGTCTGGTCCCTGTGAAAGTGTTTCAAAAGATTTTGATTTCAAGAAACTTTGGCCACCAACCACTAGGTTGTTGACTTAACTTTTTTCAACGTTGTTTCAGATTGATACGACATGGTTACCTTTCAAAACAGCGTCTACTCTTCCTCAAAGCTGGCAACGCTTTTACCATCAGATGACGCAAGCCCCTGACATCAAAGGATGTATTTTTGTAGCAAAAAGCATAGTTTTTCAACAAGCTTCTAAATGTAACTTTTATTCCTAGTCCTTTATCGTAAAAGCAGCGTGCTTATGGAATTCCCTACCAACTCATATAATATCAAGTTCCTCCGTCATGATATTTAAACGAAGACTACAGCACTATTTTCTGTCACAAGTATAAATATATATAAATACATTATTGATGTATATGTTACTGTTATTATATACATTTTGCCATTATATGTATTTTTGTATTTATAAGTATAAATCTAGTGGTAGTATATCATATATTATATTATAGGTATCTGTAGAATATTATAGTAATATCTATGTACCTACCTCAGCCCTCTGCAACACCCTGACCAACACTCGAGGTTAGCTGGAAGAGATCTCTCTGTAGAGATAAGCTCATCCTCTGCATACGTCTTTGTCTTTATTTTTTTATATAATTGACTATGGTGATGAATAAATAAATAAAAAAATAAATAAATAAACTTCTGCAATAGTCTAGCATATGCAATATAAAAAACTGTTTAAACTATTATATGTAAGATATCCCATATAAAGAAAAATAATTATGATTTAGAAATATGGCGTGGGCATTAATTGACAGCATTCCCAAAATATCCGGTTGTCAAGCCTTCTCTAAGTTTATAACAAAGATCGATTCAAGGAGAAAATAATCGTTAACTAAAATACATTATAAGCCAGTATCAAAACTCCTGCACAGTACACACTACTCTGACATTTCGTACTGTATATATAAGGTTGATATTCCTTTACAAATGTTTTACTATAATTAAAACTTCAGAGAGAAATGAACTTTATTTTAATAACAGTACAGTTCTAATTACCTGTTTCTGGAAATAGGATACAAACGTCCTTGGCGCGAGGTGCCATTCATTTGTACACGGATATGGTCGGGGCTGTCGCTGTTGTTTTATAAAGAAAGTATTTGTAATTGTTAGTTTCATTTATTAATGTAATGATTATATTGTTAAATATATATTTTAAATAAATTCAACAAGAAAGAAGACGTTATGTTTTTCATAAATTATTAAACTATTCATTTGTCAAAAATGTATCGTCCTAAGCAATACATCAGTAATTAATAAACGTTCCTCGTCTCTTGGAGTTACCACATATAGGGTCCGTTGCTTTGTACACTAAATGTTATGATTGAGACAAGTCGAACAGTAAACAGGATCTCGGCCAAGATCACAATTCACAACCTTCATCACACCCATGCTAAACTAGAGAGAATAATATAAAATTATTACACTATTAAATAAATAACAATTTGCTCTATATTTTATATTTAACTATACCTACATTTATTATCTGTACGTAGCTAAGGGCAAATCTAATACTAAACTGAGACGTCGCTCGAGGACATATGTAAATAAGGAATCTTTGTGAGGCGGTGCATCCTTGAGGAATGGAAATGGGGAGGCTATTGTATAAATAGCGGTCGGGAAGGGTGTGGGGGCAGAGCTTTCGTAATAACCGTACAAAACCTATCTATAATAACTAGTCTGTGTTGGTTTTTTAAAAGTGTTCAACCACCTCTGATAATACAGGCTGACGACGAGCTGCGGTTGAAGATTGAGTTAATAGTTACATAAAGATATTTTACTATTATACATGAAAAGCTTCACTAAATTACTACACACACATGCATAATATATGTTAAAGATTAACATTTTATTTAAGTTTATAATAAAGTATATAGTGTAATATAAAATAATCTACTAATTTACGTTATTTAATTTACTAATGTGTTATTTATATTATAAAAAAAAAAATGTTTTTACTAATCTCGAATCAGAAGCAAAACAAAAATGTACCTATATCGAACATATTTATTTACACACAATTATATACAATATTGACGAAATATCTGTACATACCTAACATTCCCTTTGGACTTAAAGTATACAATTACTACATGAAACTGATGTTATCAAGATTGCTGACTAAGTTACTACATTATTGTTATTTCCGTAACACTAAAGCTGGCTAAAAATATCAAAACCAGTTTTGCGAAATGAGAGTAGCTTTTTACGGAATCCGCGAGTAGTATCAACTTCCCCTCGTCCTCATATTCTTTGTCAAAAGCCATTCTTACGAGTCAACTTTCATTTGTAATTCTACGCCAGACTCAAGGCTAGAGATCATGGAATAAACCTGGTCCAAATAGACCTTCAAAATACTATTATTCGATTTTGACCCTTATGGTTGTTTAATAATAAGACTTTTATAGGTCTTTTTATTTTTGTTTATTGGACCCATAATTGAATGTCCAATTACGATTATATTTGCAACAGATCAGCGTTAAAAGTTACATTCGCCATTTAATGGTGGTATTCAGTGGTGATTAAAATAATGTTAACGTAGCAGTTGATATTTTGTTTGGGATTTAGTCTCAAGGTGAAATTGAGTTATATTGAGGTAGGTTTCACTTTAACATAATGTTATTAAAACATTTCATATAATTACAATTATTTTTAACAAACAACGCCATCTAGCGGAAGTCACGTGGCACTGTTCTTATTACATATAAATCGATATTAACTAACTCTATCGAGTTTTAAACTCTTACTTATCACAATCAATGCACGTTTTTGTTTTGTTTGTTAAATTTTCTGTGAATTGTAAATGTTGTTTGATTTTTTTCCGGAAATCAGAAGTGAAGGTAATATTGAATGATTAAGAGTTTTTGAGTCAGAATAAGTTTGTTTCCTTTTTTGTAGTCATTATAAGTTACTGTAATAAATAAATTTGATAAACCCTTTTAGTATAATTATCTTTTAAGAAATAAAAGAAATTTGGGGGGCATTACTTTTGATAAGACTCCACTTTGACAACTGTTCCTTTTTGAAATTTATTTTACTTAGTTGCCAATAATGAAGATTACTGTGATTTTATTTTAAATACTCTTAGAAACATGATTATTACTCTTATTGATACCCGAGCGTTGACCTTTGGCACGAGCATGATTAAAAATTACTGAAAATCGGTGAATATTTGTTGTTATTCTGAAGTTAAAAAAAAATCTCTGAAGAAAATTGCAAAATTCAGGGAATCAAACTCATTGCTTAGAGCACACTTAATTGATTTTTTTCATAACACGTCAGATATTCAAAACCTAAAATTACATCGACGAAAACATAAATAATAATAAATATAAGCTTATGTCGTCTAACCCCCTCTAGTGACGAATAATCGAATTAAGTCTTTCTCCTATACACATAAATGTATGTTTATTTAAAAAAAAAACCAAGATCTATAAGTCTTTTCACAGTGGTTTGGGATCAGTTCTTTTTATTTTATATTTTAATGCAGTAAGCCTCTCATGAAAGGCATATCTATTTTAAATTAAAAACAAGGAAACTGAATATTATGTAATATAATAAATGTTATTTGTTATGTAAATATAATGTAATGTTTGAGCTTTTTCAAAATATAATAACAGTAAATATTACAATTATCTTAATACTCCCATTAGTCTATATATATCTATATATCTTTCTAAAGTAGACTACTTATTTGAAGTTTAATGTCTGATATGTTTTGTAAATACGTCTTTTTTGTTTTTAAAATTTAAATTACTTAACTAACGATAAATAGTAATTATAAACAAAATACAGGATGTGATAAGAGCTTAGCAATTTATACAATCTTTTATAATTACACATACATGTATATGTATGTGTGTTTATTATCATATATAGATTATGTTTTATATAAAAACTTTACGACAGCTGTAACCAGCATATAAAAATGTTGTGAGATACATATGTATACTTGTTTCAGTCTCGTTTAATATCCACATAATATTGTCTGAATTAGACCGACCCTATGTATATTCTAAATGAGAGGTACGTAATTACGACTGCGGGGCTGTTTTCCTTTAAATACTTCGTTTTATTTCTAAAGTTTTATTATGTCTTTACAAAATAGTTTTATCTTGATCTAAATAAAGAATTAAGAAAATCATAGTAACGATATAGTTGCTTTACGAATTAATATTCTATAAAATTAAATTTTAATATAATTTTTATACATACCAGTTTTGAAAATAAATTCAGATGACTACGAAAATAAGTTATTCAAAGTTCAAAAAAACAAGTGACTTCTTTAAGATATTTATTTAAAAATATATATACTATTAATAAATACATATATTTTAAAGTCAACAACATATGATATTGAAGATACGTCGAAAATATATTTACTTATAATTTTTTACATCCGAAATAACTTATCAGGCTGGTTCATGTTTATCTCTAGAATCACATGATTGTGCTCTGAAGACATTGATTCAGACTCTCAACTATTATCAATTAATAGACACACCGACATGGAGTTTTGTAGAAGAAAACGTATGAATGAAATTATAAAGAAATGTCACATGTCAGTAATGGAATCGATGACGATACCAACAAAAATTACGCTACGGAAGAACATGAACTCTTGTTTTGAATGAAAAAAAATCATTGCCGACATGTTTTATTGCTTTTGGTATTTTTTTTATATTAACCATATCTCCTCAATATTCAATAACTTCATCTGCTATTTATGCCAGTCCGTCAACTCTTATTCGTGGTCTAGTGTCCTGAGTATGCAACTGTAGCCAACTACAACATACTTAATATATTGTTTTAAAATGAAAATTAAAACGATTTTGAACGTTAAGTGCGACACATAAATTGTATTTATATAATAATTAAATCTTTATAAGTCAATTATTTACGACTGTATTCATATTATTATATTTTTTGTTATGATAATAACATGTATTTCGTCGTGGCATCATCAATGATTCTATAAAAGTATGTACAAGAACTCTTAAAAGTGTATAATTATAATAAAAGATGGTGACAGATGAAGACCTGGATGGAGTGCATCAAAAAATATTTGTCAGAGACGCGAGTCCAGAGTGAGGTGACGTATGACAGAGGAGAGAAAAAGTATATTACAAATTGTGCTAAACTCAAATAGGTACAAAATATCTTATAAAAAAAATAGACGTCAGTAAAGACAAATGAAATTAGTCAAAAATTATATAAAATATATAAGATTACAGTTATATTTTGGTAAATTTATGTAAATAGATTTTTTGTTGATATCACTGTATCGTGTTTAGTTTTGTTATCAACCTTATATCCTTATCATGACTGTTCATATCAAACGAATGTTGGCACTCGCGACCTTGGCGTTTATTTTAATTAGCATTTTGTAAAATACGGGCATTTAAATTATTTAATCGCACAGTTACTCTGTGTTGTCACTTTCACACTATCGATTTACGTCAAAAGTTAGAAAGCAACAAAACAAAGACTACGGTACACTTGGTATGACCATTTTTATTAGCAGGGGTATATCTTATTATGATACCATACAACGGTGCTTTTACAATAAAGCAGGTGTCTATGAAAATGCGTGTTTTATATCTATTCAAGTATTGTGTATATTTTCATATTTATAATACTCAAAATATTTAATCATATAACTTCCTCTGCATACTAAATATGTTATAGTTAAAATAGGTCTTTCTATAAGTTATATTAATCAAAAAAACAGTCAAGTGCGAGTCGGATTCGTTCGGTTCGGGACAAAGAAGCGCCCACCTTCCATACATTGAAAAACCTATCAAATTATGTTAGAATAGACATCGTCTAACCACTGCTGTTGTTTCTAACGTTATTTTTACCATTACTTTTTTTTTTTTTTTTTTATGGAAAAGGAGGGCAAACGAGCATGCGGGTCACTGATAAAATGTGATCACCGCCGCCCATGAACTCTTGCAACATCCGAAGACTCACAAGAGCGTTGCCGGCCTTGAAGATAGGAATGAACGCCTTTTTTGAAGGTACCCATGTCGTATCGATCTGGAAACACCGCCGAAGGAAGCTCATTCCACATCTTTGTGACACGTGGAAGAAAGGTACTTGCAAACCGCACAGTAGAAGAACGCCATGCATCCAGGTGGTAAGGATGGTAATGAAGGCGGTGACGTACTGTGCGGTGATGAAATTCGGCGGCAGGCATCAGATTAAATAGCTCTTCGGAACACTCCCCGTTGTAAATGCGATAGAAGACGCACAAAGAAGCCACGTCTCTACGCAGTGCCAAAGAGTCCAGCCGTTCACAGAGCACCGGGTCCCCGACAATCCGTACGGCTCTCCGTTGTACGCGGTCAAAAGGTAGAAGCTGATATTGGGGTGATCCGGACCAGAGATGAGAACAGTACTCCATATGTGGCCGGACCTGCGCCTTATAGAGCGCAAGTCTTTGGCCAGCATTGAAATACTGCCTCGCTCTATTGATCACACCCAATTTCATCGAGGCCAACTTGGCCTTGCTCTCCAAATGACCACGAAACCGACAGTCGCTCGAAATGTCGAGTCCCAGTATTCTGATACTTGGCGAGGCGGTGAGGGGTGTGCTCTCGAAGAGTGGCGATACGACAAATGGGGTTTTCTTGGTGGTAAACGCGCAAACCTGTGTCTTTTGGGGATTAAACTGGACGAGGTTCAGTTCACCCCATTCTGAGACCATCCCCAGGGAGGTCTCTATAGAAGACACAAGTTTCTTTCGACACTCGTCGACGTTTTCCCGAGAGAGACCTGCACGGCCGGAATATACCGCATCCCCAGTGCTGTCATCCGCATAACAATGTATGTTGGAAATATCCAACATATCATTGATGTGCAGGAGAAACAGGGTTGGGGATAGCACACAGCCTTGGGGTACACCAGCGTTCACGGGCTTGGGGTCCGAGCAAAAACCGTCGAGAACGACCTGTATGCTCCGCCCAGTGAGAAAGCTGGTGATCCACTTGCATAAACTCTCGGGAAGCCCATAGGAAGGAAGCTTCGAAAGAAGCCCCTTGTGCCATACACGATCGAAGGCTTTCGCCATATCCAGACCAACTGCCAGATCCTCTCCCTTGCTTTCAATAACCGCAGCCCAACGGTGTGTGAGATATAACAGAAGATCACCAGCCGATCGACCATGGCGAAAGCCATATTGCCGGTCATTGATCAACTGGTGATCCTCGAGGTACGCGAGGAGCTGACGGTTTATGATATTCTCCATTATTTTGGAGAGAAGAGAGGTGATGGCGATAGGTCTGTAGTTAGCCGGATCCGAGCTATCACCTTTTTTAGGGATCGGATGGACAAAGGCACACTTCCACGAGACCGGGACTACGCCTTTGAGATAGGAGTGCCGAAATAAACGCGTTAGCACTGGAGTCAACTCAGGGGCACACGTTCGTAGCACCAATGGGGAAATACCATCCGGCCCACTCGACTTATGAACATCCAAGGAAAGTAGAGAACGACGAATGGTTTTTTGCCGGAAAATTATTTCCGGCAATGAACTCTGACACCGCTGGATGGTAGGCGGTGTTTTCCCTTGGTCGTTCAAAGTCGAGTTTGAGGCAAAAAGAGTGCCCAAGAGATCGGCTTTCTCTTTTGCCGTATGGGCCAGAGAATCATTCCCCGTGTGCAATGGCGGTAGGGACGGCTGGCAAAAGTTACCCAGAGTGGCTTTAGAAAGCGCCCAGAACTTACGCGTGCCTGGTGGGTACCTTGCCAACTGATCCCCAATTTTGACGACATGCTTGAACTTTGCTCTAGCGATTTGCCGTTTGAAGAATCTGGAGGCACGATTATATTTCCTCTTCAGAACTCTAGAGTTCGGATCCCTTGTGACTATCGATTTAGCCCAAGCCCGGTACGCCTGCCGTTTGCCGGCTGCTGCAGCCCTGACAGACGCATCAAACCAAGGCCGCGATCTGCCACCAAGTGGTACCACAGAGCTTGGAACGAATAGTTCCATGCCCTGTAGTATCACATCAGCTACAGCCGCAGCGCAGTCACTGGGATCATCGGAAGAGAAACAAATCGGCCCCCATGGGTAGGATGCAAAGAAAGACCGCATTCCATCCCAATCTGCTGACTTGTAGTGCCAAACGCCACGGGTCGCAGGTGTTGTGCGAGCCGGACGTTGAAGTGGCACTACACTCCGTACCAGGCAATGATCGGAGGACCCAAGGGGGGCCTCAACAATAACCTGGTACTTTCCGGGATGTGTAGTCAGCAGAAGATCCAACAAAGAGGGCATGTGGCTGTCCACGTCTGGTAGACGGGTGTGCGTCTGAACCAACTGGGACAAACCATTTGCCAGAGCAAAGTTAAACACAGATCTCCCCGCGAAGTCAGTGGAACGCGACCCTAGCCACTCGGCATTGTGCGCGTTGAAGTCCCCGAGGACTATGACTTCAGCTGAGGGAGTCTGTGAAAGCAGTTCGTCAATCTTCGCCTGAACATGGCCCAAGAGTTGCTCCGTTTCTGCATTACCACTGTGCGACCTGTAAAGGCACGCGTAGACTCTGACATGATCGTCCATGTCCACGCGCAGCCAAAGTAAAGACAGATCCCGACCTTCAAAAATCTGGAGGCGACGGTAGCAGATATCCTCCCTCACGAACACAGATACCCCGGCATGTGGTATAAAATGATGTTCTAGTTTATACCCGGGGTATGAAAGGTACGCTGTGTCGCTCGGTTGAGATATCTGCGTCTCCGTCAAAAACAACAAGGCCGGCTGCGCCGTCTCAAGGTGGTAGTGGACGGCGTTTAGGTTAGAGTGAAGTCCCCGGATGTTGCAAAAATCCACATTTAAAGTGGAGCGGGGTGCCGCTCTGTTTCCTTGTCGTTTGCCCTCTGTAAACACAAAATGCGATACTTTGCCCGCCCCAGATACGACGGGCTGCCCGAGCAAAATCGGAGAGTGGTTTCCCCGATTTTGCTCGGGGAGGGATTCTCCGGCTTCATGAAAGCCGGTACCCTCCTGGGGTATATTTATTTTAGTAACCGCATTCATGTTTTGGCGGAGGAGAGGGGAGGGGGGGGAGTTGGGCTTCCGGAAGCTCTCACTCACCGGACGGAACATAACCAAATAAGTTTGGTTACTTCACGCCGATCTTTTGTGAGAGGGTGGTCCTTCCCCGGTCGAGCCAGCCCAATACGAGCTGTAGTCAGATGACTACAGCTAGGCTCTACCACCTAAAACTTACTCTTAAAAAAAAATATTTTCAAAAACTTTTTGACGTTATAACAAAAATAACGATAGAAAATGAACATTAGGATTGTGGCTGTGGATTACTTACATTGACTAAGGGGTTATATTTTGATGAGTATATAATTATTGTAAATGCAATATTGTGTTGTAATAATGAAACCAAATTGTTATAGTGCAATATTTAATTATAAACAAGTAGAAAAATTATTTGTACGCAAACATTTTATTTTAGGCACAAAGATAACTGAATTTTTTTGAATTTTATAGAGCCCCACCACGAGAGTTCCTTTTGAACTCCTTCCAAATGTTGAATTACATCGATTAATATTAATATAAACATAATATTGTATTCGTGATATGTCTGAACTCTATTTTTTGAAATAATTCAAGTATAAGAATTGTCTCTAAACATACTTCTATTCTATATTTACCGTCAAAACCTATGTGGTCACAGTACTAGGATTGTGTTTCACGAATAAGATACGTTTCCAAACCAAGCAATATTAATTCACTTAATTCTAGATAGGGGAGTGCAATACTCATGATATTTGATTTTATATTTCTGTAGGATGTTCTTTGATTGAGATTATCTTCTGCAATAATGTTTGATAAGTTGTTTGTTTGCAGTGTCAAATAAATCGAGCATGACAGAACAAGTGACAGGAATAATAAAATCTATGAATAATCCATTTTACGCATACTTTACGTTTTGAACTGTAATTTTTAATTTTAATAATATTGGAATATTACAACAAAAAGCCAAAATTATTTAAAATATCACAACGATTAGTAACAGTTTTACTTACGAATGCAGTTAAGCCGTTTTTGCCATTACTATAAAAATAATATTTGCCTCAAGGAATTAAATTTGGATCATATTTACCATAGATTACTTAATGTTGAAACCACTATATACACATGTTATAGCGTAATAAGTTCAAAATACAATAGTTTTTTTTGCGACTAGATTTAAAAAAAGTTATTTATGATATGAGAATAACAACAAATTTGTAATTTTTTTTAAATATTTCATACCGCTAGACGCGATAAGAAGTTCTCAGGTCAAAAATGGGCATGCGTCTTTGTCTACTAGTTCCTGAACAATAAAAGTGAAGGTTTCTATAGATGGATGGATTTACGAATATTTTGATGTAATTGAATGAGGAGTTTAGGAGCTATACGTACAAGGTGTAGGAACTTGTACATATATAACACCATCTATTTGTTCCCACTGAAATCAAGGGTATGAAAATTGATTTTAAATAATTACTGAACAAAAATATTTTAATTATAAAATTATATTTGTGTTCCCAATATTATTATTCCTGTAAAATTTTCTGAAATATCTAGTAACATACAGAATTCGGAGATAATGGGGCAGCGGTATTTTTTATATTATTAATTATTACTAAACGTTTTGCCATCGTAAATAATAAATGTAACATTGAAAATGCAAATCAATCCCTTTGACATTTCAACCCCCAATAAGACTATAATTTTTAATGTTTTAATAATAAATATAGTGTCAAAATATGCTTTTTGTTCACGTAATTTATGATTTTTTATTCATAGCTTTTAGAGCTTGTAGAACTACATGTTTTCAATATCAACTTGACGGATTGATAGACAACGATGTAGTCTTATATGGGTTCATTTTTTTCATTTCGTTCGTACTTCAAGTGGGGAACCCTAAAAACAAAACAGCAATCTAAATTATAATGTTATTATAATTAAGCCAAGCATGAAGATTGAAATGTTTCTTAAACATTTTTTTTGGAGTTTAATTTTTCAAGAAACCCTAAACTTCATAAGTTTCGGACTTGGCCTACTTCGTTCAGACCTTGATATATGATACAGTAACAGACTCAAGGCTCCTTGTGTCAAATTTTAATTTCTTCCGAATCATAAATTTAGTTATTATTTACAACCTGCTCAAATTACATTTTTATGGGACATTAAAAATGTTAATATTATTAAATAATAATTAAACTTTGTGAAAGTAATTATTATCTTAGTCATATGAAGAATATTCAACAAGTGAAATAACTACATATGTAGACGAGTTTAAATTTACCTTTTTTAAACTACGTGAACAATAAGTTTATATTAAACCTTTAAATTTTACTGCATTTAAGGTTTGGTGTGACACAGTAACATCAATAGATTTTTAACCTTCGTTTTTAATATTATAGTCACATTCATAATATTTTACTGTTTATGTAACATTAATAATATGAGTTCACAGTGCATTGTGAGTCCTTTAAGCTTGAGTCCATAATTGTGGTGAGTAAAAATATTTTTACTATCTTGGACATATGGAATAAAACTATTTTTAGACGAGATGTAAGTGTCGGTCGTCTGACTACCCGTGAACACGATTGCTGCAAAGCATTCAAAACATCGGGTTAAAATTAAAATGTAACCAAGTTATACATGAGTTTAATCCCTAAAAAATAGTTTTATTTCAAATATGTACTCGTGAAAATGTAAGAAAATACTATCTTGGACATATTTTGATTTAATTAGCCGTCGCTAAGTGTCACCTGGAATTAACTATATCTATAGTAATATTATTAATCGTTAGTCCGCGGCTGCAACCGCGTGTAACAACTAGTTTAAAATAATACAGTCTTCATTAATAACGGTTCATAGCTACAGTGTATTTTAGTAATAAAGTTGTCGATTAATAAAATATAACATTTATTTAAACAGCGATAACACATTTATCACACCAAAAATAAACTTTTTAGTCGCTCTTCTAAAACTGGATATTATTGAATATTTGAGCAGCGGGAAAATATTTATATTAGCTGTCATGTTTCACGTTCAATGTCATGTGTATGTCAAACATGACAGATCATACCAAAAAAAGGTTTTATAGTCGTTTCATTGCTGCTAATTTAACAAACTATTTAGATTTAATAAACCGTTAAATAATCAAAGATTCTCAGAGTGTTTTTAAGAAATTTTTTCATTTCATTTGATAAATTGTTGAAACTGTCAAGTACAAACTGTTCTCTGTGAGAAACAAACTTATAATTACACAAAAATATTGTTTCAAAATATCCATATGTTCTTTATCATGTACTTAATTCTAGAATCATGCAAATTAAGTCAAACGTTACATAATTACAAGTTGCAATGTAAGTGTGTTTAAAGACCGATTTTGACGTGACATTAAAATGTAATCAGCGGTTTAAATACAAAACAATTATTATCTAACTTCTTATTGTAGTTACTGTGTCGTTTGTACACTGGATCATATGCTTTGTTCCTGTATCCCAAGAATTCATAACCTTGATTAAATTTGACAAAATCGATACACAATTTCATAGCGGAAGGTCATAGTGCGCACTTGCAATGACCTTTGACCTAGACCTTGACCCTGCCATTTGTGCAGTTCCCCTCCAAAATATCAAAGTTCGTTTCCACCCCCCACCACCCACTTCAACACCGCGCATCCCACCGGCGCGGTGTAAGCTATCGCATTACATGTACGGTACCGTCTCCTACCTTTGAAACACAATATTTGAGATATCACACAATTGTAAATTTGCAGTAGTTAATATAACAAGCTGCAACTATTATCTATATATACATATAGTAAAACTGTAAATAACCAGTGTCTGTACATTGAATTATTTTAAAAATGTTAATGGTTGTGTAAAAAGTAATCGATATAGATACTTTATCACCAATTTTTGAACATTTAGTCTGTCTGTCTGTAAGTTTGTGCACTCATCACACACAATCTACGCCACGGATTTCAATGCAATTTGGTATAGTTGAATTTCTGGTCAACATTTACAATAACTTTTTACTGCAGGAAAATGTCTAATTCCTACATAAAGATACAAAATATCAGTTCGAAGTGCTCGAACTGATATTGAAATAAATATAGGAACGCATTTTTTTAAACATAAGATTAAAAGTACCACACAAAAAGTACACAAAATGCTTACGTCTTATTATTTATTTTTGAAGTCTAAAACTAGATGGCGCCACAGGGTTTATAAAACTTACTATCGTTGTTGTTTTTCGAAAATTTATTTAATCCCTTATCTATCTTAGAAATTTGAAATTCGAACAGTTTTTTGTTATCAGTAACACATTACTAATACGTTAAAAATTCGTTGAAATTAGTATGAGTACCGCCTTGTAATTTTAAGTTAAAAGTTTATTATATAAACAAAAACGATTTTCTAAACATTTTGCCGGCGTTAAATCAATATGTCACGCGAACGACGTCGAGGGCACTGCTAGTACAGTATAAATCTATATAAATTCTTATGTAAGGCTGAAGGGTTCGTGTGTTTGTTTGGTTTAACGCCCTAGTCTTCGAAACGACTATATGGTTTTGAAATTTTTTTCTGGTTATGATGGGCAGGTTCATGACTTATCTGGCACTGCGCTACAGCTCTTAGTTAGCCAATAGTAAATAAAATCTCTCTTTCGCAAGGGCTATAACAACTCGATCAAGCTTGTTAATGTCTTTATAACAATATTATATGAAGTTAGTAAATATTATTATACAGGTTATAATTACTTCATAGATTAATCTCAACTTATGATTGATGATATCCTTCTCATATCTACGATATGTTAATAATATAATCGGCGCGATCTACTTAAATCAAGACATATCCACTCATTACTTATCACTTGCATGTAATCTAGTTCTGGTTATACTTGTTTGTATTTGCTGAAGGTAATAGTAGTAGTAGGAAAATATATATATATATTTTTATTATAATTCTTATAAAATGTGTACAAACAGATTATTTAAATCCTATAAATACTCAATTTATTATAAAATAAAGCGTCGCTCTGTTTGAGTGAGTGTAATCAAAAACAGCCGAAAGAATTTTTGTAGTTTTTACCAATAAATACTACGAGTATATTTCTAAGGAAGATGTATTACGGTTTTATAAAAAATTACTTAAATATAAAGATTATTACAGAAGAGGTCGCAAAAAAAAAAAATATTGATTCTAACAAACAAATAAAAGACGAAGCCGCGTGCAGAAGCTAGTACCTACTCAATAAATGAACACTAGTGAACTTTATATGCTATAAAGTGGCGAAGAACAGAAATAGGTCGGTTTCAATTATCAGCTGATGTCCCAGCGGAGGATAACAGCTGGGTCCCATCAATTTAAATAACGATTATATGGGATGTGCTGTGTTATAGAAAGAAGAAACTATATTTGTAAAATTATTGTTATACAATGATGGTCTTTGAACGCTGTTGATTTTATCGATTTAAAATTAAAAAATATATATAAATAAATGAAATAAAACGTTTTTTAAATTAAAAAATATATATAAATAAATGAAAATATTATCAAGATTATTATTCAAAAATTCCATCTGAAATACAGTATTGTGTGTTTTCAAAAACTTTGCCAGGGACTTAAAAGTTTAAGACGTCAGGGGGTACAATCAAATTCGCACAACTTACTAAGTTTCCTCCACGTAATTAATCTACGAAACTAAGTAAATAGATTATCCTAGGAAGATGAATAGACACATTAAAAATAGAGTATGTATTATAACAATAGGACAATGCAAAGTTACAATACTACGATTAAAAAAAGGTAATTGAAAAGTTAACATGAATAGAACAGACTTGAATGAGGCTGTGTGGGAGTCAATGAAAGCGTAGGCGTAATACGGGTTGACGGAGATGAGGGAAGAAGGCTAGGGAGCCTGGGGGCGAGGGGGCGAGGAGGCAAGGGGGCTATGGAGCTGGGGGCCAAGGGAGAGATTCGGGTGGACCGCCTACGCTCCTAAATAACGTGAATGGATGACGCAGGCTACATTTTTATATATATATATATTTAAATATATGTGTAAACATTGTTGCTTATCTCTGAATTTTTGGTTTTATTTTTTTTAAATGTTTTTTAATATACCTATATACCGGCGTACAAACTTTAGACGATATTTAATTTACAAAAATAATTATTAAAATGATTACTATTCTAATTACGAATTATGTTACGTTACTACTTGCTTAATTATTGTAAAATAAGTGTTTGTATTTACATTTTACATTGCGATTGTATCTTGTAATAAAATCGTTTTATTTGTTATTTAAAAATAATTCTTATGTTTACAAACTAAATTATAAGTTCAGAATTTTTTAATTATTATCAATTATCATCATTACAAGAAAATAAGGGTTGAATTATTTTAACATTACTAAAAATATTTTTAATATTAGTAAAAATAATTGAATATTCAGTACTGCATAGGTTGCCTAGATAACTTCATGTTATCATTAGTGCGGGAGGCGACCAGCGAATATAACAAGGTCATTGTTAATTAAGATCAGAGTGACAAGTGGTTTGCTGGTATTTTTGATGATGGACAGGGTCCCTTCAGCCACGGAGCACGGACTCGCCCACAAAATATTAAGTTCCTCACCAACTTTTTTAAAATTTACCTTATTATATATTTTACGATACCCAGTGGTTATACAAAACTGTAAATAACCTGTGTCTGTACAATGAATATATTTTAAAACTTTTAATGGAAGTGAAATAAGTAATCGATATAAATACCAAATTGCTAATTTATTTTATTTTTTGTCTGTGTATGTCTGTATGTATGTTTGTGCACAAATAATTATAATAGATGCGTGCTATAAATTAGTTTTCATGTCCAAAACTAGATGGCGCCATAGAGTTTTCAAAATTCGCTATCGTTATGTATTTTTGAAACTATAAAAGGAAATGACCTAATCCTCTTTATGCTTTCATGATTTGAAATTCAAACACATAATATTTGCTATAGGTGAGAAATTACTACGGTCTATGCTACTCTTAAGTAAGTAAATCTTAGTATATACCTATAATCTTTCTTGTGGTGGTTTTGTCTCGTAGGAATAAAATGTTAAGCAATTTGAAAAAACAATATTATGTTACTATAATGATTAAAAAAATGTGCGTTCTAATGATAAAAAAAGTTAGGGTTAGGACCTATTGCTGGGATCTTCTTGCGGTTTCTTCCAGCGTAAATGATTGCAAAGTACACACTAGCTTTTTGAGTTTCAAAAATAATTCTATACAATAAATAAATAATTATATTATAATTAGTTCAAAATTCATTTGAAATAGTAAGACCTCTGTCTCTTAATTAGTGAAATTTTAACAAAATAAAGAACTTTTATAAGTCAATTATACAAATATTTTTACCGGCGCCAAATCAATACCTCGTTTTTAAAAAATAACAAATTTGACGGATGTGTTTCATAACTTTAATTACATTCTTAAAAAAAACTCTCACAATTTTCAGATATTCTATACAAGTTAAAAGAATAAAGAAAAAAATGTACATAATAATAATTTTATTAAAGTTACGTAATATATATAAAATATATAATATAATATACAAACTATAACTACCTATATCTATAAATTTTGTAAGTATTAAAAAGGCTAGTTATTTACTAAATATCAAATTAATATCAAAGTTAAATGTGACTTCACATGCGACATGTAACGCAAACAAAGGCTTTTTGCTAAAGTATACTATTTTATTATCAACTTCATATTTAATTTAAATACAAAAGTAATAACCAAATTATCAACACCACATTGTAGGTACCATCATGTTAACAAATTCAGACCTCAATGCATAACATATGAAAAATCCAACTATTCAATAACAATTTTTAAAGTACCTTAATATATTTTAATTTTTATTTTATAAACACTCCGACATCTCTAGAAGGGGGGGGGGGGGGGTTATGAGTAATTCCTGTATTGAGAAATTCACTTACATCTAAATAAAGGACTCAAAGTACACCTTCACTGTAACCAACAATCAGAGGAAGAACTATATGAGAATCTATGTTTCATCAGTCAGAATAAATGTCCATTGGACCAACTAATGACCAACCTATATATATATTTTTATGTAGAAACCGAACAGATGGTCACTTTAACGATAAGTTATACCTTGACTTAAGGATTAACAACAAAGTTAGGAAAAGGAAGAAGAAAAGGAATGGTGAGTATTTAGCTATTTACTGTGTGGCTTTTTTATAATGATGTAGGAGAGTGGTACCACCTGGTGGCCAGTTTAGAGAACGTGAAACAACCACATGACTATACAGGCTGTACCAAGTTTGAAAATTTAAATTTGTCATGTAAAGTAAAACAGATAATATAAGAATAATGTTAACATCAGATTATAATTATCGTCTGAAAACCGATCCAAACGATCTCACCTAACCAACCGCGAAATGAATAAACAGATCTCAGATGAAGTAGATCTTTATTCACTGAGCACTAAAGTCCATTTTCCTTATAACGCTACAATCTCGAAACTTTCAACCACGCATCTACGTTCTACGCAGTTAACAATTCCTAAGGGTAGATGACGTCACGAGTGCCGCCTCCCTACGTCACGTAAGTGCGTCAATTGTAAACATGAATTTTAATACTACAGGATTACTCCGTAGCGGCTTAACAAGTAATAAGCCTTTATTAAAATCTCGTCAGTCATGTAAGAGGATGTTCTGAAGTGAAGTATAATTTAATATTTTTTAATGTTCGCATTTCCTTGCTTGTAAATTGTATATTTTTAATAGCAACAGTAGGCGATATTGATTTCTTTTCGTTTTATTGTACATGTTATTAATTTTATTAAGAATTTAAAGAAAGTTATCTTTTATAAACTCAATACCTTAATACAAACCCAAATGGGTTTCGGTTAAAAGATCGATCGACATAAAAAAGTTGACTTCATGAACTGCATCTTTGTTCTGAAATGTCGTTTTCGAGGGAGCCACTCGCAAGTACCTAACGGACGACATCAGCCTTGGAGTAAGGATCCTCTTACAAACGGAGTTACTGTATATTTCCTTTAATAAATCTCAAAATATTTTTATGAAGTCTAGGTTTCATTGTTTCATGTCATTATAAGTAATATGTTCTTCAGAATGTAAGTTTTTTAAGCTTACTTTCGATACAGTCATAAAATATTTTAAAAATACATTTACAAATTGAGTTGATGGTAACATTAATTACAATTGAAAGATATCCTTCATTAAATTAAACTTCAATGAATAAGTCTAGAACAATTTTCTCGAAGTCATCCATATTTTTAAACGTGTTAAGCCACGGTGCCACTTTGAAACTACACGGCAAAAATGTACAATCCAATACATACAGTATAGTTTCGTAGCGCAGATGTACTCAGTAATGTGGTCGATTGTTAGCTGAGGCTTTGTCTATTGAATGAATACTATTTTCTATCCTCTCAGCTAGATTACGAACTTTTCAATAGAAGCTTCTTTTCATTACACTTAACCAGATATGCGAGCCTAAGTAAGTATATATTTGTAAAAAAAATATTATATATCAAGTTCTAAGTATTTTATTTAATAATTGTCTAATTGAATGTTCCATGTACGGTGAGAGACGCGCGACGGATGGAATGGTGGCCCGCTGCCATCACACTCAATAATATATTTAAAGGTTAAATTTAAGGTAACTTCCAAAAATGTCAATGAAATTAACAAAGTATGATCTTATTTCTTGTTAATCTGAACACCTCAATGAGGCTGTAATACATTCAATCAACTCTGATAGCAGAGAATTCCTGCTACAAATATGAAGACACACCACAACTGAGGACATTCATACTATGTTAATTAAAATTATATATATTTAGGCCTTTGTAAAATTTTCGCGATCTACATTATACTGGTAATAGCGGTGGGACCAGGAGTAGTACAAAATTATACATTTTACACTCACACACACCAAAACACATTGATACATATGTATGTACTCTTTCTTTCCCTTCTTTTTGCGTCGCAGTTACTAAAAAAGAGTAGATTATGAATAAAGTTTGTACATCATGATTTTAATAATGAAAATAATTTGTGATTATTTTTATTGTTTATCTTATTTTAATTTTTAATGTTTGTAAAATTATCATATTTACAAAACAGATACTAATAAATTTATTAAGTTACAGTTTCACTGTAAACAATATTTGATGTTGTTTTATTTTGCTACAACAAAATCAGTTAATTTTCAGGAGTTCCCTCCATTATCAGTTGTTTCGTAGATGAAGCCCTGTTAAGCGTTTATTTTGGTACTTGTTAATACTTAGTTAACGCAAAAGTTTCTTTTAAAAGAAACAAAGCCGCTTAAATGGACTTGGTAGATCAGGTTAGATCACTGGTTTGCTCGGGGCATCCTCGTTCGGGAGGACTCGCCACGGTGTGTGTTAACGCAATCCCTTGACGCCCCATTACGGTGCAGAGGGCAACCGTTGGTTTTGTTTGTAGCCTTAAAAATGGCAGCATCCTCTATGCTGCCGGGTAGTTCCACATCACCCCCGGCCGTCACCCCCCTGGGCCGATGGGGTACACGTAACGGGTTTTTCCAGCGGAAAAAAAAAGTTGGATCACCGGTTGCCGCTTTGTCATATGAGCTAGTTGATCAGCTCCTGGGCCAGTGATGGTGTAATCGACTAGTATCTACTATGTTCATCAGAAATAATATAGGATTTAAATAGTAAAATATTTTTTAAATAGTCCAGTAGTTTCTGAGCTCATTCAATACAAATAAATAAACAATCAAATTTCTACTCTTTACATATATAATATTAGTATAGGTAACTTAAATGATAAACAAAATAATTAATATTCACTACATTAATTAAATGTTAAATATATTCAAAATAGTAACAACACAATCCCTACGAACACAACATCTTAAAAAACACATAGTTTTATATAAATGTTATAAATGTAGAAATATTTTAGACTATTAAATTTATTATATTTATTTTTTGTATGTGATCACGGGGTGTGCGCCGGTATTGTTCAACTTTTCGCACCCCTCTCACAGAGTGGTGTGAGGTTCTATTTCTGATACATTCGTTAAGGCCCCAATCAACCCCTAGTGAACCTCCATTCAGTTGCGGATAGCGTTCTAGTAACACAATTACCATATTTACTTTTAAATTACCATCTGTGGCCCCTATTGTGAGAATACCTTTAATATCTTTGAATGTAATTTTATTAATATTATTATTATTATATATGTCGTCAGTATTATTATAACTATACAATATTGTTTTAAATAAAGTAAAGTCCCCTGATATGTGATGGCGGCATGTGGACACAGTCGTCTTTGTAAGTGTGGATAGGCCGACGATCCCTTCTTCTGGAGGCGTGGACCTGGTCACTTAGTTTGATTGTCGTGGCATGTGAGGGTGTTATAGAGATGAGATTGAGGTTATATACAGGTAGATCATTTTCGAGACGTTTTTAGAATTGTAGTAATATTTATATATTTACAAAAAAATATATAAAAGCAATAGTTTATTTCTTTATGTGCTGACTGTACACATCTGCAAACGCAAAAACTTCTCGAAAGTGATTTAACTATACAGTATGGAAGCGAAGTTACAGTGTCGATGTTTTGTCATACTGACCACGTGGATCCCATACCTCCCAGTCTAAACGATGATGGCCTTAACGCTGCCTTATCTTCTAATCCGACTATATTTATATTAGTATAAGGCTTGTAATATAAAAAACCTAGCTAGGGATAAAGTTACGTTAATAAAAACTGCAGCGTGGTGGAGTGAGGAGCTATTTCTGTAACGCGTGGGAAGACGAGATTTAATATTCCAAAAATGAACCAGACTTTGAAGAAAAAAATAGGATTTGATTTAATCTAGAAATGATAAATCCTACTTATTGATGTTTTATAGTTTTATATGAGTTTATTTCTAGTTCATTATGTTATTTATAAAACTAACGTCAATTAATTTTAAGTTTTTTTAAAATTAATTTCCTGATTTTTGGAATCGTTTTTTGTTATATCTTAAAGTTTTCGTAAGTTTGAATATTGTTCGTTTCGGTAAATTTTAAATTCCATATTTATTTAAAAGTTAAGAAGGTTACATGTTTATAGACAATTGTTTACGTTAAGAAAATATTAGGGTATTATTTAAATTTAATGTATATTAATATGCTAATGTAAGGAGAGGTAATTTATTAATATTTGCTTTTATTGGTAAAACAATATATTTTATTCTTAGTTACTTTTCCTGAATATGTTAATGAGAAATTTGTGTATGTACATTATTAGTGTCATTGTTTAATCCTTCTGTTAATCCTACATATAGGGCTTTATAGTGAAATACAACAACCGATGTGAGTTAGAGTGAGGGAGCAGCAGCCTGCAGCTGCCGCTGCAGACGCACTGGCGCCGTCTTTAGTTACGAAACGAAGCATAAGAAGATTTCACCAAACATAAGAAGATATCAGTTTAAAAGTATAATTATAAAAAAATATTTTTGGTTATTCTATTATTTATTTATTAAATAATTTGTAGTAATCTATATATAGGACTTGCCTATGAGAGACGCAATGGACATTATTTAACTAATAATTTTAAAATAAAATCAATACAACTTCTTAAGAGATACGCCGAGGAAGGATTTTTTTAATGAGACAAATTTTACTATTTTTGTCGTGGTTCCGTTGAAAAACTACATATTTTGAGATACATTTTTAATGAAATAATTGGAAAACCTATACTTCATTAACTTCCTTTGAGTGTTATTAAGAAGTCTATTTTTAGATTTCAGAATTTTCTTTTTCGGGTGGGCGCGCAAATTCAACATTTTTTCGTGTAATTAAGAACCAGGGCTGTTTATTATCGACTCTATGACAGGGAAGAAATTGTAGTTCGAATCTATACTGATATTATACTGACGCAAACTTGTTCGTTTGTGTTGTTAAACACGCTAATATTCAAAACTATTATATTCACTTGAGATTCTGTAGTCATGTCTAAGACAAGCGGTTTTTTTTTAAAGTTTACATCAAAAATTAAGTAAAAAAATTTTATTAGTTTTTATATCACAGATATAAAAATATTTTTGTCTAAAATATACAAAATTGTTGTATACTATTAAAATTTAATATATGCTTAAGTATGTTTGAGGGCAAAGCCGATAGTTCGGTTTCGGTTAAAAAACCTGTTTCGTTTGGGTACTAGCTGTGTATAGGCAAACTTAATATTATGAATAAGTACGTTAAAATGTATGTGTTTATTTTAATATACTTTTATACCTGCTCAAATTTTTGTTTGCTATTTTAACCTTAATAACTCTTAAATTTTTCAGAACAACCGCTGGTAATAAGAAACAAAATCAAATATATAATATATGTAATTATCAGAAAGTATCTGAAACTGTGAGCAAAAGATACTTTATAATACTAAAAGAATGACTCTCTCTGTGCCTTGTCACAGAGTTGTAATAGAATTAGCCGACCCGTCAAACGTTGTTTTGAATTATAAAAGACTTATAAAATATTATAAAAGTAGTATTAAAAATAGAATACAAATAGAACTGTTTTATAAAAATAATCTTAATTTCTCAATATCCCGAGAAATAATAATTTGTGTGAAAATACATTGTTTTTTTTAAAATCGATGTATTGTTTTATAATTGCTAATCAATTTGTTCATTATATTATTACAATTATAGGAATTACTTCCTGTATATTATTTCCATAATTACACGTGTTACATGCATAATATAAATCGATTACTTACTTATATATATTTACTATTCGCCAATTTATTTCGAATTTGTTATACTCATACACAAATTCGTAATTTAAATCTCACGCGCGACATTGGTGTGACCAATAGCAACGCTCCAAAATCAGGGCTATCGGGGATTGGCCGGGACTCACTTGAGAATGGCGACGGCGACGACGCACCGCGCCAACAATTCAATAGTCTTTTGCAAAATACGTAAAAACTGTTAATTTCTCTGAATATTTAACAGAGTATAGTGTAGCGTCTTCTTTGCTTCAGGAATTATTGTGAGTGTGTAGAAATGATAACATGCTATATGATAACTGACGGTATCGTTCACGTGCCCGTTGCCACCTAACCCCTGAACGTGGAAATATGACATTCAAGATCTTCGGGTACCTGTTCTGGATAGCTACAATCCTCAACTAACTATAAGTACTTTTGATCTGGTCACAGTGTATAATTAATGTAGTATCTATCATTTTCTACCATAAGAGCTACTTATTCGATTCGGGTTCTGAGTCCGTGGCGCTGACAAGTGACAGGCCACCTCGGCTTGTTCGTTTCATACAAAAGTATGTATAATTATTATCTGATCACATACATTGAACACTGTGACAAACTGATTCGCATCAAAAGCGTTAATTCCTACCAATTGCAATTTCCTGTTCTCTCTATACTTAACTTGTCATTATTACTTTAAAGTACAAACAGATGTATGATTTATTTATTTTATATACTTTTAAAATTGTCACTTCGAAGTATAATTTATGAATATGTTTAGAGAAGAGTAATGTAATGGCGTTCATTAGGAATGCCGAATAATTAAGTAAGAAACTTGTTACTTGATATTAAATTTATATATAAAGTATTATAAATATTGTTAAAATTTGTCTATAAAATACATTAAAATTACACTTTTTTAAAACCTCACAGTATAATACAGAGTGCAATATATACATCTATTAAATTAAATTGAATTAAATGTAACGAGATTTTTAGCAAAGAACCAGTGACGTCATGAGCTTTATAAACATAATATGAAATGGAATTTGAAAATTGTATTCTGGTTCTTATTCGCGATGACCAAAGATACAAGAAAAATAAAAACGAGATAAAAAAAAGTGAGATGTTCGTGGAATCGTATTCCCAATGTAAAAATTTAAAAAGCCTTGTCGTGCGTAATGTACATATTTTGTACTGATAAAATGATATGCTGAAAGTTCGCCCGTTTACCAACCCCGAATATTTTTTTAATATTTTTTGTTTAGTGGCCCTGCCTGCTAAACCATAGGTCGTGGGTTCAATTCCCCTACGAGACAGATGTGTATGTCATACAGATTGCTGTCTTGTGTCCATTATTTCTATGTTGAGCATATTTTGATTACAAAATATTATAAACAAAATTTTGTTTTTATGTTTTTGACATTTCACAGTAAATGTTCTGTACGTTAACGTTAGTTTGTAACTTTAATATATAAAATTTGCCTGCAAATAGGTAAGGAACCCTGTAGGTATGGTATAATTGTAAGGTAAGTTAAGATATATTATAGCCCTCAGACGGGATATACACTAGTTGTGCCTCGTGGTTACACCAGCTTATTATCTTCTATTCTACTATAACCTTCTACATGAACTAGAGTATCCTAATCAGAAGGAATTTTGAAAATTCATTTCGTAGTTTCGAAGATTAGAGCGTTTGAACAAACATTCTTTTTTGGTTTATAATATAGATATAGCTCATATATGAATATCTAGCAAAGGTGTCATAGATATCCTCTCCCTAGAGGTAAATATATATAAATATATATTTATAAATATATATTTATTATATTATATCATCTCGTACAACCTGTACCAACGAAGTATGCTAAACTACGATACGTCTGTGACTGGACGTCAACGCAAATGTCACGAGCCTTTTGTTTTCAACCCGGATTTAAGAAGACCACGCGCACGAAGCAAACTTCACCTTAAATCCTCTACATTGAGCATATATTACATTGACAATATTTCAACAGTTATTACCTTTATATGATCAGTTTGACATCAATGAATGTCAAGGGTAAGCCTACGCTATAGTAATTTGTTTGTCGCTGACTTTTATTCGTATATGTTTACTTTACGGAGAGTTAAATTAATTAATTATAAATTGTATATCCTTGAAATGATAAACAACAAAGTCACAACAACAAACTTATTTTTATTTAGAGACTTTTTTTATTTTATAAGTAACAAAAAAAATGTTTGATTTAGTTTCGAAAACAAAATAAACGATTTAGATTATATTACTACATAAAAACAAATTAAAACAATTATATAAATATTACGACCTTCATGGAAAATACCTACTGAGGTCAATATGGCTCGTTTATTACATAGTTACTAATTACTAATATATTACATATAAGCTTTGACATTCAAGTAAAGGTGTGGCGAACTCAATTTACAATTATCATATAGAGTATAGGACAATCACCTGTTTAATACTATCATAAACTACTTTATAAACACACTAACACACTTGTGTAAAATATACTAAATAATAATTCAATACACAACTTATAGAATGTTTTAATAACTTAGATTATAACCTTCGTATACTCGCTCCCAAGTACATTACACGTATACTATCGCGCGGTGTCTCGCTGACACTTGATCTGTATTATAGGAATTTTACGGTAATAGTTAAATAAAATCACTAAAATATATTAGTACAGTACTTCTAGATCATGAGCATTGAAACATGTCGGAAAACATCACAAACATTCGAACTATATAGAGCTGTAAAACCGTCCATTGCGTTTAGTTATTAAAATAACTAACATTCCTTTTCCAGTATGAAGTAAGCGCAAGTACATAATTATATTAATTTATATTTAAAATTATTATTTGAATTCTATTAACAATATCTTGGTATTATTTCCTAAATATTTTAAATTTGTACTTGATCTGTTGATCGTTTTTAACTTTGATTGATTTAAATATACATTGTCGGTTTTAGAAGCAATATACACAATACAGTTATATCTCGCACAGAACATAATGGTTAGGACTATTGGGTAAGATCAGCTCTATATGGTTATACTGTCTAAATGTGTCGGTCGTCTTCGGAGTAACGAAGTTAGCCGATATCCATTATTTAACTTGAAGAACTGTGCTGTAATATTATTTGTTAGATATGGTTCCTTAAATCAGTCTCTTAAGTAAAAACCAATTTTTTTTGGTAATCTAAATTATAGAACAATAGAAAGTATTAAAAGGGTTTAAAATAACGTTAACCATTAAATGTTTCATTGGTTTTTAGTTTAAGCATTTATTTTAAATTTATACTTAATTTGTAATTTTAATTTTTAACTTTTAAATTTGATTATTGCCATTATATCATTATTTTACCTAAAAATAATAATAGGAACGTGCAGTGTCCGTATAAACTCTGAGAAAAGAAACATTAAACTACTGTATCAAAATATGTAATTAATCTAAAAAAAAAAAATTAGAATATACTAAAACTGCAAGCACGAGAGAAATATATTTTTGCATTTCAAGCAATTATTTTGCGTGTTCCTTCTTTTGTTCGTTGAGTGTCGGTATTTTTCTTTTGCACTTTCAAAGTATCCTCAACAAATTTCAGTGATTCTTACAATGCTCTTATTCTTTCTTTGGTGACAAAACATTCTAAAAACCAAATAAAAGTAAAGTAAAGTTATACATTTAAATTATTTCCAATGAATACAATTTATTGTAAAATATTCTGAAATTAAAAATAACTTACCTTTAATAGTAACACATTCTCGCGTCGGTCTGACCAAATTATAAAACCATAAAAGTGTCAAATTTCAACGGGGCATCATCTCTTGAATTGAAAACAATAGTGGACAACAAATTAAGAAGCAACTATAAACCACAAAGTTACAACATTGCTATTTTTTTTATATAACTACGAATTATCGAACGAAGCTCTCTATGAGAGTCTTTTTTACACCCTTTGTGCAAGAATCAATCAAAAACGGTATATCCGAAATTTTCCAAATTTTGTAAACTGACAGACATCAGCCTGGTGGTGGTAATAATTTTGAACACATTTTTCAGAAAAAATATATAAAAAAAATCTAATGTAATCTAATCTTGAAAAATAGTTAACTTCAGAATTGGTCGACGTTTCGAAAATGTAACTCAATATGCTACCACATACCGAAATTTTGGGAGCCAGCGAGCAAGTCAAAATTGAGGTCTGGTTCGCGTTCCTAGTTAATTAGTCGGTTTGAGAGACAACTAGACCGACGTGCGAATATGCTAGTATGAACTTTAATTAAAAACCTTAGTTTTTTCTGTTAGTAAAACCCCCGCCATACAGAGATTATTCCACTAGTGCGGGAGTTTGTTTTAATATAATAACAAGATAAAATACGTGAATCCATTAAAACAGTCACGCGCATGTTATGTATTATACCTATTGATATAAACTATTGTAACAATTACCTACCTTACATCGTTACTATATTCTATTCAACACAAGATAACCCGCATTATACTATACAGGTGCATATATGTTCCATTATAAAATGTTAACCTCTCCACGTACAATGTCAGTGCTATGTTGTTTGTTACGGCTATATTTATTTATTTATTTATTTATTTATTTATTGAGCTAACCTCTCTATAAGAGATTTTTCTGCATCCTTTGTGCAAGCATCAATCAAAAAGGGTATATCCGAAAATTTGGTCTGGTGGTGGTGGTGGTGGTGGTTTGAAAAAAAAATTCAAATATTCTACGTCTTTGAGAAATAATCACGGAAAAACTAAAATCCTATAGACTTGGAAAAAATTTTTGGTCGAAAATTTGCTTCACATGACATGACATGAGCGTTCCGATTTTTTTAGCTTTTCGAATTTTTCTTTCTTTTTTTATTTTTTATCTGGAAAAATAGTTGAGGATAGAATGCGTCCAATTTTTTTATTACAACTTCGGTGCCGTTTGCACCTCGCTTGCTTAATATGCTAACACATATCGAGATTTTGGGAGCACAGTGTGTCAAAATTGAGGTCTGGTTCGCACTCCTAGTTTATTTATTTATTGATATATGTTCCACTGTGAAGACTTGTGTACGTCAAATAGCAGTGTCAGGGCGAGTCTAATTAGATACCATACTTATCGAAATAAAAACCTCTGACACTCTGTAACTTTAAAATTATAGCTAAGAAGAGGGTTCCAAACGCGCCCTGGTCTACGATCCACACAACAAACTTCGCCAAGTAATTAATAGTTTAGTTCAAAATTTGCGATCAAAACCAATAGAATGTATTAGATATGAAAGCAAAATAATTTTAGTAATTCAATATATAAGTGTAATTTAAGTAAATATAGTTAATATATAAATAATCAATTTTTTATAAAATGTGTGATTTAGTTAAAAATAAGGTCAATAAATGTTCATGCCATAAATATATAAAGTGTGAGTTTTACAAGTTTAATAATGAAGATCTTTCGATACCGATTTTTCTGCTCATAAATTTTAATTAATTAATTTTTGTAATCAAGTGGGTGCTCGTCTGTACTGACTCGATCAGGGAAGTATCACTCTGTCATAAAAGATCGGTATAAAATAGTTTTAGGTACGTTTCATACGCAGAGAGAGAGTGTCGGAAGCGAAAACATCCATCCTTCCTGTTCTAGTTCTAGCTCTCATCCCTCTTGAATGCTTGAGGATGTCAACGAAATAACATCTTTTGCAAATTTCCTTAGAAGGCATCATCTACCAGACTTTTTACTTGATTGCCATTGTTTTATAAAAAAAGAATCTTTAAAAGTAAGTAAGTACTTAATTTAAATTAATAAGAAAAATTTTTTGTATTCGGGAAACTAGAATAAAATTATAATCATAGTACAGGCGTAGTAAAATAAAACTGAAATCACCTAAACAAAGAAATGCGTTAAAAAAGATTATCTTTATCTGAATATTAGTTTTTAGTGAACAAAAAAATTAAATATTAAAATATAGAAATAAAAAATATTAAAATATTTAATTTTATTGTTCTCATCAATCAGCTTAACTTATCTCCTCATTATAATGGAGATAAGTTAAGCTGATAGATTTATTAAATTATCATTTGACTACCTGTTCTTCGCGGGAACCTATTTTATTTACTATTAATATAATTAAGAGTAGGAGTGTACTATCCTAATCAGAAACAACTTCACATATCGAAATTATTATTAGAAATACATTATTGAGCAACAGACATAGCAAAAATAATAGGATATCCGGTGCAAGTTGTCATTTAAATATATATTATAATTATTAGATATTTATTACATATTGTAACCTACTTCAAGAATTAGAATTTTTTAACATTTCAAGGTATATTAAGATAAAAGTTCATTAAACTCAAACATTAAGTAAGTTTCAAGTTAATATAAAAATCCGATTGAAAAACTCCGCAATTTTCATTCTTTGAGTCATTTCTTCAATGATCAGAATTACATTAGCCGCTTCAATACTTTCTCTGTCGGAAATAGGTTCTGTCCGCCATTTGCAATGTTATTTCTCTGTCGATGTACATTAAAACTGGTTGTTTACAGATGGTTTTGATGATTTTTTTTACATTAGCATTACTTTGTTTGCGTTGTGATAAATATTTGAATGGATATATATATTTTTATTGTGATATATATCATAAGTAAGTTTTCAAGACCAATAAGTGGAAAATTAAAATTATTTCTTTGTGTTTGCTTTTTTTTATATTGAATTATATTTAAACTAAAGGTATAAGTGGTCGATTTGATTGAAACAAAATAAATATTTGACTAAATTCATATAAGAGACAAAATATTAAAGGAAATTAATATTTGAATTACGATTGGTGATAATGATATACATGCTAAAAAAAAGCTTTTCATTATTTGAGTAAGGATAAGTCTATATCATACAAATATAATATATTATACATATATGATAGATTGCCAGAAACTTACTCTTTTATTTATTTTTTATACATTCAACCTTAGTCTTTATACATATGTTTTCGTTATAAAGTTGTTATTCGCTTAATTTTTATTAAGGAATCCTAAAAATCTATGACCTATAGAATCGTAACATATAAGATATATAATAAATTGTTTGACATAATACTTGTAGGTGTGGCGAGGACAGACTGAGACACACGCTATACCTAAGACATCACGATCCGTTTCTAATTGAAACTTTCAATAAGAATAAAAATAAGAGATTCAATTTATTATATATAATTAATTAATAATTATATAATTTTTCTTGATTTTAATTAACTTATTTTATTAACAGATCATTGCTTTATTTTAAGTTTTGCTGTTAATGTCTGTGTTTTAAATCTTCAGGTTCGAATAGTAATTGTTGAAGTACCTTTTATTTTGCTGGATAGTTGGTGCATTAAATTATTCAGATGTACTCAAATATACATTAATATTTATATAATTACATCTTAACCTATCACCTGTATTAAAATGTCACCTGTATTACATAAAAACGTACATATAAGAAATATATACGAACATGAATTTTTTGAAAGTTAAAGAAAATAATAATAATAAACCTCTCTGCTTATATTTAAATCGTTGTTAGTTTATTGTTAAAGGTATACACATCATATTAACTCACCAATGAGAATACATAAGGAACATCAATATACCTGCAACAAAAAAAAATATATATAAATATATTCAAATCAATTATTATTTTCTTTATCTGTCTGTCTTCTGATCGATCTCTATGCGATAAGTTTCGATGATCTCAAATTAATAGGTTCCGTCATTTGTTTTTTTTTGTTTTATTGTCCAAAAAGAATATTTCATTAAATATATATTTATAAAAAATTCTGTTATAAGCTTCTTTTTCTGGCCCCGGGGAAAGTCTCGACTCAAATTGTAAATTATCTATCGTCATTAAAAATTTATACAAATATATAGTATTCTTTAATTTATTATTAAACGAACAAAAAAAGTTCATTGTTTTATCGTGAAGATGTGAGTTTTTTTGTAAAAATATATTGACTTATTTGAAAAACTAACACTGCGAATTAAAAAATATTCGATTCAAAGGTAAATGTGTGTGTAAATATAAAATTATTTTTTAATACAAAAACATGATTTCTTAATGTCTTTAATTTTTCTAATTTTTTCTTTAATACCGAGAGGGAGGAGGAAAACGATACTTTAAAAATCTTCTCTACAGTAGTTTAATTAACTTTGTGATTCCTGATTTTGATTATTTTATATTATACCATGATATATTACCAAACTTCCAACAATATAAAAAAAAAAAAGTAAACCTTACAAATACCAGTGCTACAGATTAAAAATCATGTAATAATATAATATTACACCAAAAACTCATTAAGGAATTTGAAATTCAAACCAATTCGAGGGTCCACAGGGAGTCAGCCGCACGCAATATTACTCCGTACAGATTTATAGTTGAACTGTGATTTATACTCTGTAATATTAGAATGATATACGTCATATACAAACGTATTAGATATGACTTTGTATGACATACGACAAGAAATGGAAACGCGTTCAAAATATTAATTATATAGTATATAAGTTTTTTGGTTTTATCTGAATATTACATATTCTATTTGATATATCATTTATCATAATTAATTATAATCCTTTCTAGGATTTTTTTTTTCAAAGCTTAACTAAATGAAATATTTTTGTATAGACATTTATCAATGATCTAAAATAAGCTGCAAGACGCTGATAAAAGGGGTAAAGTGGAGGCAAGTCATTTCATAAACCATTGAGCAATTTCATATTTATAGCAAAACACCGCAACCTTAATGCAATAACATTTTTCTTACTAACGATTTCTCACCATTTCACCACAGGTTATAGAAATAAAATAATAGAACCTGTTATATTATTTTTGTTTGTAAAACATGTGAGAATTTAAGACATTTTAAGCTATCATCAGATGTAGGTCATGCGGGAAGTTTAATAAAAAAAAAAATATTTTAGTAAACTAGTTACAGGTGGCCCCTACCATGATCTCTTAACATTCAACTATTTAAAATCAAACAATATTGTTTTATATGTTTCGGTACGAAAAGGGAATGTAAAAATATGGTAATATTGCTATAATATGATTGTAAGGCTACAGATGAGTTGTTTTTATTTTAATGGAAAGTTTCCAAGTTATACAAGACATTGGTAACGTTGTGTAACACTAGGATTGTTTGGTTACGTAACAGTTCCTAGTAGACTAGCAACGGTCAGACCGCTCCTAATGAAGATAACAAACAATCTTAACATTCCGTTTTAAATAATATTTTACATCTCCAAAATATTTTATTATATATTATGTTTATGATTTATTTATTTATTATAATTAAGACTTATTATAAATATAAATATTTACGATATTTATTAAAAAACTTAATTTTAATAGGTCATAAATCTATGTCTGTTTTTGAAAAAATATTTTCAAAAAGTTGCCTGTACGAGGAACTTATGCCAAAATTATATATAATGTAAATACTAGTGATGTGACATTACAACTATAACATATATTATAATAAATAACAGGCGTCTGTGAAAGACATCAATCATTTTTGCATTAAACAAGCGTCTTCATACATAATGTATTTAACTGTAACTCTAAGTTGAGAGACACGTCAGCGAATAAGTTTTACAATTTACATTTGATAGTATTGTTATAAGACATTGCTCCGTTGTGCTAGCACTGTAGACATTATTTACAATCGATAAATTATATATATATAATGTTAAATAATATATTTATGTTTGTCCCTTATTAATAACTGACTGGGTATAAATAAATGTCTTTGATCACAAATATATCATGACATAAATATCAGAGGAAATACGACGAAATAAAACAAGAAGAAAAGAAAAGAAATAAATCTAGAAGGTGCCGAGGGTTCTTCCTCTGTCTGTTATTGTTTGGTTGTGGAAGTAATCACCTGTTGCTTATCCTTCTCCACGCGAGAGAACTCCAAGTGTCTGGTACATGTTATCATGAAAAATAAATACTTATTATTAAATTAAAAGATATGGGATATATATATTAAGAAAATATCTAATATATGGGTAAGATATTTGATTAAAACAATTTCAAAATATATCAAAATGTAAATAAATATACAAAAGTTTTAAGTAAATTGAACTAAAATTATTTTGTGTTGTTTATTGAGTTTACTGTATTCTTTATTTATTTATTGGGGAAAGATTTTTCTGCGAACTCTTCAACATCATATTACGTATTTTTTCATAATTTAAACATACATGATGTATGTATGCATGTAAATCTTCCCTAGGAAGCTTTCGAATTTATAGCGTTCATACATACAGATGACGCGGTTTCATTTTGTAATATATATATATATATATATAGGTAATGTGACCTGCCCTAGTGGTTGTGTGCCAGTCAGACAGTCAGTCACAACAGACAAATATAAAATATGATTATTTGAACTATGTTAATGACCTTGACATGTCTAGACTATGCCTCATCAGGGTCCAAACGAACTCAGAACCCACTGTGACACGAAAATATATATATTTATTAAACCCGTGCAATCTCGTAATTAAAAACTGCTCATAGACAACTTACCGTGTGGCATATAGAATTGGATTTTTCAATTAGCATACCATAGTGCGTTTTTGAATCGCATTTAAATTTTAGACCGCGTTGTGCCGTCACTCGATATTTCCAAGGAATCTCTCTCTTGTAAACCCCAGACCTTAGCGACGGGGCCCCAGTAGCTGCAGTTTAGTTACACAAATATTTGTTTAAGACTCTAGAGTATATTATACATATTATATAATTAACCGAAAGAGAAGCTTCGCTGAACAATAACTATTGCCTCTTGAATAATTAGTTATTAGCAAATCTGATTTCAATGTGTAATCCCGTATCGAGAATAATAGAGTTATCAGTAGGTACGTGCAGAGTTACCAACAAAGCCTTCTCATAGCCCTGTTCACTGATAATAGTATTAATTAAGCATTTGCAAGGGATTATTACATTACAACAACATTATTCATATAATGTATTATATATTTAGATTATAATAGGAACAGATAAACTATAGATTATTTTAAAAAAAAAATGTCATTTGTTAAATATACTGATCAGGAATAAGAAGACTCGAGAGAATATATTTTCTACTTGTAACATGTTGACAATTAAATTAAAGCGATAAATTGTATTAAAATCGATTTGAACTACCAAATGTGAAATATACGTGTTATCAAATGTAATAAAACATTATAATAAAATAAATGTATAATATAAATTACAATAATAATAATACACCTATGTGTATTTGTATGTACATGTTATTTATATAATTTGTTAAAAGTCATGGTTAACATGTTTATAGATATGATTCAAACTAAATAATTATACTTTTACAATGTAACATGTCATGTTATAAAAATGTTTTAAAAAAGTGTTAGGACGCATTTGAATTTCGAACATGCTGTTATTTCTTTTTCTTAAACATGACCATTATTTTGACAACCTTCTTTGAGATAAATTAAAATTGTTGTAATGACAAACAGCGGTCGGCGAAACTTGTATGAAAATTCATATCTTGTTATGTTTAGCGGCTGAATAAATTACTATGTTAAATCATATATGTTGTGTAATTTGAAAATGGAACATTCCTTAACTCCGAAACATTGCAACCAAGGAGATAAGTTATCAAAGGTTTTTTTTTAATTTTGCACTAGCTTGTAGTTTATTGCTCGGTCGCCTGAAGTTATTTGAAAAAAAAAACTTGAAAATTTATTTTTGTTCCTTTTTCGGTAATGACTTTGAAAAGTAATTGTTATATAATGAGATTTGAATTCAAGTTAAGACAATGATTGTGATGAACTTACTTTAATGCTACATGAAATTCAAGAGGCCACTTGAAACCTAATAAAAAAATTGTTACCGTCACAATTCAAATAAAAAAAAAGGTGTGAAAAATTCAAATTTTACTTAGATTTATTTCCGCGCATTATTAAGAAAAGTAAACGAGCCTTCGCCGCTGCGAGACATGGTTGGAGTTACGTATGTCGTATACATGTTCGTCTATCAATGACTCTTGCTGGCCGCTGCAGTGTTGTACTATTACTGTCGTCTTTCACCTCATGTCACTTGATTCATTAATAATGCAACACGTGAGCTCTCAAGTGGTGAGTAAGTTAGTAATAAGTGTTAATTATTATCATTGAAGTAATGCTGTGTTAATGATGTTTTGGGTAATTGCCAAGTTGGCTGCAGCAATGTGGCTACTTGAACTACACAATAGGAATATAAAATATGTTTAAATTTCTAAATAATGTAAAGTAAGATAAGATAAAGTTTGAACCTGCTACCTCTGAGATACTCTCGTCATACCGTCCTCGTCGCTGTGTCCTTAACTACCTTAATCTTTATCTGGAGGGAATTTGGTCGTTTTGTTTAATATTTATGCCACACGCTTAGCATTTGCCGCATAATCCCAGTCGCTACAATTTTCTTGATTTTGGAAATCAAAAGTCGATATCAGCACGCTTGCATGTACGTTAGTTCAATCTCAAGAGGCAAGCATGAAGGACGTCAAACTTATATAGGCTATAATATTTGCCTTAAATTATTTTTATTATAAATACAAGAAAACAAATTATTTATTTTCAATATATGAAAAATATGGCTAAGAATATGGTGCATGAAAATTCATATATCCTACGGTTTTTATAAAAAATGGGTAATTATAAAGATAATAACGGTGCTGTGGAGGTGCTAGGGTCTGCGGCAAATACCCTTTGACATGCAACAAAAAACCGACACATGTCGGATCATATACACGCACTTGCTAACCAAGTCAAACACTCTCAGCACGTTTGAATTTGTGACAGTTTGTGGAGGTTTGCCGCACGAGCATAACATTTTATAAGCGAATCTAATGATTTTCATTAAAAACTTCTGCATTTGACAAAATCTACACCTAAAGATGCGACTATATTACCTTTTTTCATTTCTCAGTTCTCACTCACCGTTCATTTATGCACAGGTAATGAATCTTTTGTTTTCTAGTTTCTATTTTTTTTTTACTATAATAATTAAGATTTCATAGGGACCACCTGTTTAATATTAATTTCATTCATTTACGTCCAAAAAACATATTTAATAAACATATACTTGAAATGGCTTCATATAATTAAAAAATAATAATAAAAGTTTTCAACAATTTTTCGACGATGCCAAGTCAAATAGACCTTTAGGAGTAAAGTTAGGAATGATGGGATGACAAACTAAGTGACACACTAACAAACTTCTACATCTCGTCTAGTCTCGTTAATTATTTTATATAAAGTAATAATAAGGAAACTTGACTGTTGGATCATCCCACATAGGTTTGTTTTTCCTTTGCGCATGTGAAACCGCCGGAAAAGAGTATTAGTAGCAAAGCCAATAATAAATAGTAAATGTAATACAACATAAATTGCATAATAAACTAGAGCACTATCAAACATACTACGAGACCTGCAAGATGCGATACCTCCAGCTTTGTAAATGCACCGCGAGATAAATACTAACACTACACAACGAAACAAATGGAAACTAGGATTGAATTTAAAATTTAAAGTGACTGAAAAAGAATTATAAACATGAAATATACTGGATTTGTACAATATATAAGAAACTAAAACTGTTAATAATAAGTAATGTATTTCTGTTAAAATGAATGCTTTGTAAAAATGGATCAAGCGACATAAATATTAATTAAGGTTTTTGAGAGAAAAGAAAACAAAGTTGGGGTAATTTGCATTATTTAAAAATAATACATTTTTAGCATAGAATTCGTTAGAATTTAACTGTCAATATGTTTGCTCTGCATTTATTTGTTTAATTTTGATTTTTGTAAAATTACACAATGAGCTGCTCTAATGCAGCAGCAGCATGCTCTCAACCTAAACAGAAATACATATATGACATAAAATTTTTGAAAAACATTCAAATTATATTGATAGTTTTACATCAAATAATTAAAACTAAAATAAAATTGTGTTTAATTAAAATATTAACATGTCTAGATTGACGCTTGTATCAAACCATCGCCATTTTAATTCGAAACACGCTTATCCAAATCCTTTGATGCAATATGAGACGTACGCAGAGCACGTGCTGCGTCAATAAACAGACGCTTAGACGTTATCTCATTACTTTCATGTCCCTCGGTACCCGGTTAGAACTTCAGAATAATGGATTTCTCTCAAATGTATGGAGTTTCATCCAAATAAAAAGATTGTACATTAAATTTAAGTTATTTGTGTATTTAGTTTTGGACTTAATATTTTTTTGGGGATGAAGGATGCCGGTAAAACGTTTTGGTTACAATAATGTCGTTTTTAAGTCACGACGTTTAAATTCTGCGCCTTTTTGTTTTTTTAATCTTATTTGATGTTTATTCATCTTCAGCTGTGACGTCACACAAGGTGATCCTTAGCTTTTATTGTTCAGTATTTGCTTCTAATACATCTCAGAAACGCTTTATTCTTTCATTTGACTTATTATAATACCATTGACGTCTAGTTTTATGAAATATTGGCTAAGCTTTTGAGATGCGGTAATCATCTCTCGCCGATATAACTTGGAGGCAAGTTTGTATTTCGAAATGTTTTAACTTTTTTATAATAAAGAATTTCTTTTTCAATCTTCCAAAGACAATATATTTCAATAGAACTATACAGAATCGTATTATGTTTTTATACCAAGCTTTCAAAATAGATACTGATATTTATAAATACTTTTAAAACCTCAATAATAAATAAAATTGATGAACAATTTTCAAATAAACCTCTCAGTATTTGAATTGATTATGTTGAAATTACCATTCTAAAGTCATCCAAAGGTGTCTACACCTCACCGAATCTAAGACAAATGACATCTTTACTTATCTTTTATATTAGTATTGTAAGCCGATTTCTGGCCAGTGATTATTGGAACGTGTAGATCTGTGCACATAAAAATCGATTATGGTCTCATTTTGAAGAACTCTAATCGTAGATGTTTAGAGAAAAATAAAAGAAAGGAAAAAAAGTTAAAAGGTTAAGTTAAAAACTATATACGACCATTAGCGCCCTCACAGTCTTATCATAAATCAATATTAGTAGCCTACCCTACTTCCTAGTAGATCTAGGGATTAGTGAATTGGAAATATTCTAGCAACCGTATTGCGTTAAATGCTACAAGTATATTTATTTACACACATTTAATGTTATTCATTACTAAAAAAAATAAATAGTTAAATTTCCAATTTATTTTAAAATCGTATCAAATTGTTTTTATATTTCAATGATCAAATATCATAATATTTAACACAAGTTACTACACACTATAACAGACAATGTTATACAACATGTCTACGATTATTATATTCTCATGGAGATAAAATTACGTCATAAAATATATGTATATACTTACAGATGAACTAATAGAAAAATTACTTTTTAAAATATACCTGATATTCTATAAATAATTATGAAAAAAACAAGTTTTGAACAAAAATTTAAATTAAATATTTTGATTCGTTATTATTATATTACTCAATTTTGTGAACATAAATTTTTTAGATAAGGTATTTTAAAAATTTAAATCTTTAATAAAATCTTAATAATTATCTTGAGTCGACCTCACTAAATAATAAAGAACCACCCGTGGTCTGAGCTAAACGCAAATAAACTTTCGTATTTATGTTAATACTCGTCAGTACAAATTATAATGAACTATGGAGCACTCTGAGGTAGAGTCGTGCAAGTAATTGCAAGGAGCAGCGATAGATCAGCGCCGGCGCATCGTGAACATTCCGAGCTTGCGCTTGCGCAATGCGAGCCTTGAAACAACGGCCATTTGAAAGTATCTTAGAATGTGCATGATTTATGTATTACGTTTATGAGATTACAGAATACCTTTAGGGCAGATGGGTCATTAGCAACTGAGCGAAGGCAAACACAACCTGAAGAAAAAACTACTGCTGATGTTATGTTTATGTATAATAAAGATTAATGTAATACAAAACTTTATGTTATACAAAACGTTTAATTTCCACATCGACAAACATAAAACAAAGGCAACAGAGACTGCGAAAATAGACGAAACTATAAGATAAAAGAAACACAACATTGGTTTTGACAAGCTATTGTCACCGTCACATTTACAGACATGTATCAAAAGCCTAACTAATCAAATCTTTTGGAGTAAATTAACAATTAAAACACACTTCTTTAATATTATGCATTTATAAACAAGAAAAATTAATATAATTTACATTAAAGTTGAGTTTTATTCATGCATTAGTCATTGTAATAAGCGATGCAATCAAAAGTTTTTGAAATAACTTTGAAAGTAATAATTGTGAAACGTGCATGACTATGAAGAAATGTGATATTATTGCAATATTGTAAGGACGCTTACATCCGCACTTTATACTTTTGGCCTTGCATGCTGTTAACACTCTTATTACATTCACTTACATTCCAAGATTACAGAATCTTGCATTTTACTTCATCTCAAATTATCTTCGAAAATTGAATTATATTTGAAGATTATCTGAAGATTATATTATAAGTGAATACATATAATATAATAAAACCTTCATTGAAAGCCAATACGACAGATTAAAAAACAATACAATTAATAAAAGTTATTTCGAAGCCAATAATAAATCGTATCAAATTACACGTCAAAAGAAGGCCCTCTCCGGCGTCGGACGTTAAATTCCTAGGGAAATCAATTCGTCTGATGTGTGTGTGTACACATCACTTATGACTTATAACAGGGTCTGGAAATGGAATTATTATATCTGTATTAGTTTAGAAGACAAACAATATACAACGTACTGTATAATTAAATGATAAATCACAATAAAAACTAAAGCAATTATGTTGTGTCTACTTAGTTTTGTGTAAGTAAATAGTAGTAATAGTAGATCTTAACAAATATATACTAATAACTATGATCAATAAACTATATCTACATAGTATACACCAAATTAAAGTATACAACATAGCATTATTAACATAGTCCCTTTTCTATGGTGTTGTATAATAATTGCATTAAAACCAGTTTTATTTGACACGCATTTTCAAATGTAATAAAGGCTAATACTTTTGACATTTGTAAACAAGCAATTCAATATAATGAGCTTGTTATATTACATGCTAAGGGCTTGTACACAATATTGCGATTGTCTTACGTTTGAAATATATATTTAATGTACAAAACATATGATGTTAATATAGCATACTCAATTTTATAGGTTATTAATTAAATTAAATTATAAATTTGTATGTCTGTATGGAGCACCACTGTAGCTCATTCAACTTAATATATTGTGTATTGCTCTTAATTTTACGAGGCACTTAACATTTTGAAATATCGTGCAAATGTATGCAAATAGTTGTTGGAATAAAAGATATACGAATATTAGTTTAAATAATGATTTTGTGAACATATATCTAATTAATGAGATAGTTGACTTTTAAGAACACGTTGTAGATAACTGCAGCGTGCTGTAGTTACGAAGCACGAAAATAAAATAAAACAATAGTGAAATTTAAAAGCATTCATGGATATATGAATATTATACCATATGAATATTAATAATAATATTAATCTATATTTTTAATATGTCAATATTAAATAAACTAAAAAAATTATAATTATACTGATAATAATAATAATTATATAATATAGTTTAGTTTATTATGTACATATTAGTGTAACATTTCATTGTGATTTAGTTATATTGCATAAAGATATAGTGTAAGGCATGTTAGTGTGTCTGTTTGTGAGGATCAACCAGATCCGTAACGCGGTGATGAACGCACGTCTGTATATCTAAATTATGATTTTATTTACTATTTTTGAAATGATATTTTCATTTCATTATCTAGTTCGTAGGTTATTGACTTTTTCTTATCTATTAAGAATGCTTTTAATCTTTTAAATTTAAATCTTTTTTAATCTTTTAAATTTAAATTTTAAATTAAATGTGGTATCTCCAAAAATGCAATTTCACAGCAAGAGAATGTTGTAGATAATTTAAACCCGAATTATTCGATGCCGTATTTTTATGAGATTCGAATAACATATATTTGATATTCGCACCTTTTGAGTTACGACAAGATTGCTTTCTAACGTCGCTATAGAAACGCTACAAGAGTGTCATGTAAATATCCTTATATTGTGATATCGATTCACACAGAGATCATATCTCTACAATTCATTTAGTTTTCTTTCCACGTGCGGAGTAGAACAATAGATTAATGCGGGTATCCGAAAATAAGTTACGTTTGTGCAAGTAATGGCGAATGTTCGAAAAATATATTCAATTTATTAAATTTTTTTATGAATACAATTTATAATTTTTAACCACACCTAGCCTGAATCAAATGATAAATAAACTTACACAAACTTTAATACGAATATACTACATGTATAACTATGATATTTCTCTAACGCAATTATTTTAATACTGACATATATTTCAAGTCATTTCTTATTTTTGTTCCTACTCAATAAGGAAATTATTAAAGTTGCGATGCGTAAGATGTAATGCTTGGACATGTCATTTATATGCAATAGTCATAGTTCACTGGGATACATTACTTTTCATTGGAGCCAACATTTGATCAAAAGTTGGTTGTAAAAAATAAAATTATTTTTAGAATTATTTTTAATTAAAATAACACAGAAGACCTTCATGTGGAAAGGTTTCTAGTTAGGATGGTTGGAGTTTGTGTGGGTGAATGAGTTCATTGACCCGATACACGGGTGGTAATTTAGCACCCTGGAGAGAATTAGGGATGCTAAGTATAATATCGATACTCGATACTATAAAATTGTCATACATATATATATAGTTCGTTTATTTTAAACTATATCGGATAAGTAATAATATTTTTTTTAGGCCCTAATATTTTTAAAATATACATAGCATGGTTTTGGAAGTGCTGCTTACATAAGAATGCTTAATACAATAATCATGGTACTCTCCTAACACTTCGATTTTACGTAAACATGTGATAACTGATCTTGATTCGTAATGGAAAAATGGAAAAGATATAAATATAAAAATTATATTAACTTCTTTCTATGACAGTATGAGCTGCAACTGTTGGATTGTCATTTGCAGGATTTGAGTCCATTTTTATTAGATACTAGTTTTATGAACATACAAACATGCTAGCGAATTGTTTCATATGTAAATATACAATTAGTTAAAACCAGTGACAGTTTTGTTTTGATTTTATTTCCTTGTAAACTGTCAGCTTTTTACTTTTTACTTTTGTCTTTTTTTTATTTCTTGTTCTCTTAATTTTCCTGCACATTTACGGTTAAAGCTCTTCAAAATGATACCATAACTGATTTCTGATGTGCAGTTTAAATCAAAAATCGACTTAAGCTACCAAGAATACAACACTATTCACATCGAGCAATTCATTGGAAAACATCCAAGTATGTTGTAATAATTGCTGTGATGATGTACAGCGAATAATGTATGATACTATATGTGTATATTTAACTTGATAAAAGAACACATGTATATAATGTGTTCTTTTATCAAGTGACTACTCCTCTTAACATAGGTCAATGAACTATATCTTTCAGGACACAATGTGACAGTCATCTTATAAAAGCTTTGTGTCCAAATGTTTTACTGAATCATGTCACAAAATGGAGTTAAATTAATTTAATAAACCCAAAGCACTAAATCACTTAATCTTAAAATTGACGAGGGTTTATAATTTACTTATTGAAATGATTTTGTAAACATATATACAGGGCGGAAGCTAGATATATACAGTTCGCTCTAATTGTCTGTGAACAGGATTGCAGTTATTATTTCATGAAAATATTGACATGAGATATCGTAAATATGTTTGAAATGATATAAATTTGTCTGCTATATGAAAGTATTGTGAATGTTTCGCTTTAATTGTAAATTCCAACCACGGCGCACCACTAGCGCGTCTAAAACTAATAACGGGAACAGAATGAGTAGTATTTAAGTACAGGAAAGGAAAGGAAAAACAAAGGAAAGGAGGAAATAAGAGATCGAGAGAAGGGAGTGATCAAATATTTATAAACCTGTAATTCCGGATTACATATAGCAAGCACTTAGTAATACTTAGAAGGGTTAAAAATAATATGTTGTATGTATTGAACAAATATCTTTCTAGAACTATTAAAAAGAAATTAATTGTTGTCTTGTCTATGCATGTTCACAGAAGGAGGTCGAACGTTGTACATAATTACTCTGTAATCAGGCTTTTAGAAGCGAACATCGTCATTATATATAAATAAATAGTACAAATCTATAAAATATATAACTATTGTTCTGTTTCTCGTGTGTATCATTTAATATTGTAAGCTTTTACTTTTTTATTGTATTGTCTAATATGCAATAAAGTGCTTATCTATCTATCTAACTATGGACTATACTATATATGTATGATTCAATTATAGAAAATACCACAGATTAAAAGCCTTTGGTAAATTAAAATTTTATGTAGGTTTTTAAGCCGGTGTCTCTGTTATTGGTTTTAATAATGTTGATTAATCTTATATCGTTTTAATATACCTATAATAATTATATTTTTAATAACATGCTTAATATATGACAAATTGATATTATCATTATCTGTGTAATAAAAGTTATCGCTTGCAAAAACACTTTTACTGACAACCTTCAAAAGAGAACTATTAATTTTATAATTCTTTACAAAGCCTCATGATATGAGTTACTATCACACTTTATTCATTACATTATAATAACTATACAAAATAACAACTAAGAAATAGTTTAAATTGAAAGTATTTGTGTTTCAGATAGGTACCGCTATCTAATACACAAGTCACGGTCTCCATAAATAAAACATATTTTTCCTAAGTATAACGTTGTTTATATCATAAGAAGTCCTTTAATAAAACTTTTCCAATTTCCTTCTTGGCTTGTCTCTATAGGTATTCAGTTCAAACTTAAATAACTTAATCAGTAGACATCCTTCAGTTGCTGAGTGAACGAACTTCAAACAAACTACTCTATAAATAAAGACTTTTTCACGCATTCTCGACAACTTAAACAGCTTACCGAGGACACTTAGATCAAGTATTTTAATATATATCGATAATAATATAGAAGTGAAATTAACATATCGCGCCCTCCCTACATAACTAAGACAAGGAGCTGATAATGTTCTATTCACCAGTTTCAAACAAACATCACATCAGTGACATCCAGAAAACTAACTAAAAGTAAGATTGGATTTCAAAAGATCTGATAAAATTTGTTTGAAAAGTTCAAATCAATGTATGTATATTTTGTTTGAAATGCAAAATATGTGACGCGATTGTATCGAAAAGATTTCCTTCAAAATGCGTTCTTATATGCCAAAGTTGACCTACATTGAAGTATTGTAATGTTTCCTTGTGTTTTTATTAATATATTTGAAGTATTAGCGAAAATAAAATAGGAAAGTAATTCAAGTGTCAAAGTGACGTTTTTAAATGCATCGTATCAAGCCAAATATAACAAAACATACAACAATATAAAAATTGATTAGGGTTGTTTAGTTAGTTGAGGACACATTACATTTATCAACAATCATAGCATCTATTTACACGAAGACTATATTACAACTTAAATTAATTAAAAAAGTAAAAGTCTTTAAAATTAAAGAAAGGAATTTCATATAGACTTAATTAAAAATGATAAAATCATGACAATATTGAATTTCAATTAAGAAAAAGAATCTTTTTTAGAGAATGTTCTATAAATAGCAATGTAAGTAAATTTTAATTATAATTAAACTCTCCATTTTATAAGGACTTTTCCTTGTTTTACAAAGTGTGTTGTATAAATTTTCTTTACACATTAGTCGCAATTCAAGAAATTCTTAGCTGTTTGCTAAACATGGCTCCACACGCGAATACACGATGTTATTTACTATAATTATTAGTATAAGTAATAAGAGTGGTAGCATATTATGATAACCTTCTTCACGAAGCTGTCTGTAATAATCAGAAATAATTTTTCAAATCCGTTCGGTATTTTCAACAACTAACGACCATACTTTTCCTCTATATACATTAGTATAGGTAATTTTAGGTAAAATTAGAAGTGAAAACAATCAGTTAAGTAACAATCAAACTACACAACTAATAACTTAATCTATCTTAGGTATATCATCAAATAATTTATAGAGATTATAATTTAATTTTCGTTCCATACAAAAACCACTGAACAGATTTTCATGAAAATTCAAGCATTGAAAGTTCATTTTACGATTTTAATATATATTTTCAAATAACAATACGAAACTTATTACTGTTAATAAAATTCCATTTCTATTTTAAACCATAAATAGTTAACTAATTCCAAGGTAATTTTAATGTTTTATAAAAGAACAAGAGAGCTTTTAGAAGCCACCATTCAGCCAAAATAACGGGTAACAGCTTGTATTACATTATTAAACAACAAAAAATAACACAAATACAGGAAAACTTAGCTTGAAAATACACTACCTAATACTTCAATTAACTATAACATTAAAAATAGATCCATGATATATTATATTTTAAAAGAACATTATATTTCTCCAATATACCTAAGTTGTTTAAATACAAACAAAAAAAAAATACAAATCATATAACATTGTATTTTTGTGTACTTCAAACAATGGTTATAAAGATCCAATACAATGAAATTGAACGTATATTCTAAATCAATATATGTACAAAAATATTATAAAATTTTGTTTGTTTAAACACGAATATTTTTGGAATTACCGGATGTATTTGAAAAAGTCTTTCTTATAGGCAGGTTTATGATTATCATAATATTAAATAAAGTCAATTGTCCGCGTGTGGATCCGCGAGTGACAGCTAGAACAATTTAAAGTTTATTTTTCATTACAAAGAAACAAAGGTAATAATAACCGACACACACATACTAACTCTCTCCATTACAGAGGGTAAGTGACGTATATAATAGTAGTATTATGATCAATTAGAACCACATTGAACGGCCGACCAGTAATGGGTTCACGCCTTTACTTATACTATTATCACACATACGTTCTCGTTAAATAAACTATATAATAAAGACACTAATAAAATAAATTAATGTTTACTAAGGTTTTGTAAAGCTTTGCTACGTAAACTATCTAGATAGAATTATTAATAATTCAATTCAAAAATAGTCTCATAAATAAGAGCATCAACTATCCTATTTACTAAGCACTATTTGGCTTAAAAAGTAGAAAGTTAAAAATAATACATAAGAATTATAACACTAACAGTCTACACGATAATACTGATATAATAGTGAAAAGGCTTTGTACTGTAATTATGTCAAACTAATTTCTCAAGTTAACCTTATGCTTAAATTGTATAATGTAATAGCTGCTTTGTTCTTTTTGTAACTTATAAAATATGGAGTTCTTCAAGTTATATGGATATAATGGACATCGACTAACTTCGTGTTTTCGAAGATGACCGACACACCTAGGCAGTATATAGAGCTGATCTTACCAAATGTTCTGTACCTACGTCCTAACCATTATGTTCTGTGCGAGATATAACTGTATTGTGTATATTGCTTCTAAAACAGACAATGTATATTTAAATCAATCAAACTTAAAAACAACTAATTAATCAAGTATAAAATTTAAAATCTTTAGAAAGCATTAGCAAGATATTGTTAATAGAACTGAAATAATAATAATATATATACTGAATATATATAACTGAATATAATATATACTGAAAATGTAAAGATAGTTATTTTCATAACTAAACTTAATGGAGTTTTATACGTAGTTCTACAAAACAGTACCGATTGTCCTTGTTTCAATAATAATACGAATGTTTCCGATGTTCTCCGATGAAAATTATATTTGTATTATCAATGCATTTTATTAAATAATGGAGGCTCATGGATGTTTGAAACCTAAGAAATTTCTGGATCCATATTGAATTGTATACGTATATCGTATGTTCTAGATAATAATAGTTGGGTTCTTTGTATACATTGTGCTATAAGGACTATACCTCTTCAAAATTATGTATTTAGTACCCCTTCACGTGACGAGGCTTTAATACTATAACATGCATTCATAATAAACACTGGCAACACCAACCATCACTGTCCGGTAAATAAAATACAAATAAGATTAAAAAAATATAATAATAACAGGGTCCGAGTTAATTGCAAATATATATATATATTACAACATATTTAATTGTTTATTTTAAAAGCTTTTTTGTGAAAATTTAAATCTTACAAACCTGTATTTCCTGTATTACGTAAACAATTAACAATACAATGAAATTTATGCAATTTATAAAAGTGGTTGTATTCAACAAATATTTCAAAAATAAGATCAAGCATGTCTGGTTGTTACACTTATCATCGATATTCTTTTTGTAAGTTAAGTAAGTCGATTTTATTTTTCACTATTTTATAGACAAAAATAAAATTATTTTGAATCGCGTTCTATTATTATTTTTCTCTTAGCCTAAAACGTCCTTAAAAAGAGCAGTTCATACAAAACTTATACCGAGAAATCGTTTCAAATAATGCTGTTGGATATTAATTAATATAATAAAATAAATATTATTTTAAACCTTGCTCAATAAATCTTTTAGAGTTCAATGTATATTTCATAACGATGAACTCTCGTAGTTACAAATATAGCATTACACAATTATAATTATATATTAGCAAGTGATTATATTCAAATATTTAAACCGCATGACCTCGTGCCGTTATCGGTTTAATTTTGTTAATTAATAACAACGCATTTATAAACACGCACACTCATAACATACTTAATATTAGAATCTATCTTAAAAATGTGTTTCATATTTCATTTAAAAAATACAGCAGGAATATTTTATGCTATAACTATAAACTAACTGTTACCAGCGACTTCGTTTCTACGAAGCTCTAAAGTTATTGAATATTTAATTCTTTTTCACTGTTTTATAAATAAAACAGTTAGTATGCAAAGTACAGCGAGTTTAATTTTTATATAACTTAATCACTTAGGTTTATTTGACTTTGCGTCGCCAATCACAATGGCTTCATTATTCTTTTAACTTTAAGAGCAGTTATGGTCCAATAATAATCATCAATCATCAATTATAACCGTTTAATGATCTGAAATTGTGTTGCTTTTGATAACATTTATATAATAATTATAACACCGACAGTAACATGACATATAATACTCTAAAATTATTAATTTTTATAAAAATAGCTGTCAGGGTGGCCACTAAAGTATTAGGCAGTTTTTTGTACATATTCAATAGAAATGAACAAAAACATGACATAATTAACATAAATTTTAAGTGTTGTTGTAATATTATCTTTCAGCTGTAATAGCCTACTTTTCGTGTATACATGGTGTTTATTAATAGCTAGCCTGTAATCATGATAGCGCCTCGGCGGCGCCGCCGGTCGCCTGTTGCGTCTCACCCCCGCAATACTCCCCTCTATCTGTTACTGGGTTAAATTGAGAGAATAGAATGGCTGTCGTATGTTTTTCGACGTGAATATTTTCTCGATGATGTTCGAGGATGAGTCCGTAATTTGAAAATATTCATCGACATACCCTCATAAATAATATATTATTAAATTAATTTTAAATAAGATTAAGTTTCAATCTACGGAAACGGAGACTTGATCACCTCCAAAGAAGACGAAGAGTGTGTGTATGTGTGTATGTGTGTGCGTGCGTGCGTGCGTGCGTGTGTGCATGTGTTTGTCGAATATAGAGGAAGGTTTCACATCATTTTCAGGGACTGTCTCGTTTTGGTTGGTTAGAATGAGGAATAATTTTTTATGTACATGATGCCACTCGCGCGACCATGAAGAGACAAGGATATGTTGGAAAGATCACCGAAACATTGCACTTTTTATTTAAATACGTGCCATTTTAAATAAAAACATTAGTAATCTGTGTCCAGAAACGTTTAGATAATTAAAAAAAAAAGTTAAGACTGGTTTGTCTTTGTTTAAAGGAGAAAACAGATAAGTAATCTTTCATCACTATAGGTTTTGGATAACTTAGCTTTAAGGTCATAATCATTTCATATTAGTAAAACACTATACAAAATGCAATTTCACAATTTTTAGCTTTCCATGCACTAATATGTAAATTATGAATTAAAAAGGAACATTTATTTAATAACTAGAACCTGCAAGTAAATAGACAATTTCTTCCTTATAATGAATACACAAAGAACCTCAAAAATACGTTCTGAAGGCAGCAATTCAATTCTCTTCATTTTATTTAATCCTATAGAATTGTTCGCGTGGGTGTCGTGAAGTGGAATTGATGGTGTTATCTGGGTTTGTCGTCAAGTCCACTTGACTGATGACGTCACAGATATAACAAAACTAGTCTAACCCTTTTATACTGAGATCGATATTTAGCATCGATTAAAATTCATTTATATATTATTTAAACAACAGCTTAATACTTTTATAGAAACAACAAATAAATTTATCTGTCAAATTCAATATTTATTCAGTGTGCTTCAGGGCAATAACTCATCGAACAATTGAATATTATAAAAACGTTGATCCCCGACTATATTTAACAAATAAATACTTTATATAACTGATAGAAGACTGGAGACAAACCTTTCAACAAAAATTCAATGCCCGTTGGAATTATGTAAGGAATCTTATAAATAATAACGTTAAAGAAGACGAAATACTTGACATGGATAGACCTAGACTCTTCTCTAATTGTAGAATTAATAAAATGGAAAATGCCAAACGAATTGAATAGCTTGTTGTGAGACAGACAATCAGACACACTTTCACATTTAAAATATTAGGATTGCGATGCACGTTTAATTTCATGTCACCTTGAATCATTCACAGATGTGCGCAATTTCTTGCAAATATTTGGCCAACTGAGCTAAATCGGACAATGTACAATTTGTACACAATATTATATTTAATTAAAATAATGATTAAAATTCGGAACTAACTCAACAATAAATGATAGGTGTTTCAACGAGAAACCTATTAATATTGTCAAACTAATAATACTATATAGCATAATTTTTAACTTCAAATAACTCGCATTGGAACATAAAAATTATGTTTATTGGTTTAATTCTTTAACAGAATTAATTATCTTTTTCGATATTTTATAAATTAAAAACAAATGTACAATGAGTTTTATTTGTTTTGTGAATGCGTTTGTTTACAATTCTCACATTTAATAAATGATACCTCATTGTATCGAATTAAAACTAAATAAATAAATATTATTATGGCGACAAGTGTTTTAAAAATATCTGTTTGTTGTATTTAACGCTTCTTTATTACTTTAGATATTTTAATATTCTTCAAAAACCTTATATACTAGGAGCACGACCCAGACCTCAATTTTGACTCGCTACGCTCACGAAATCTCGTAGGTCACAATGTCTCGTACGTCTCCTACGCTCACAAAATCTCGTATGTCGTACTTCGCTCAATATGGCATGTGTTAGCATCTTGAGCGAAGTTAGGTGCAAAAAGCATCGAAGATGCATTTACAAAACGACGACGCATTCTGTTCTCAACTATTTTTCAAGATGAGATACATTATTACATTTTATATATTTTTGTTTTTGAAAAATATTTGTTTTAAAACTACTACCAGGTTGATGTCTCTCAGCGTGCAAAATTTATAAATTTTCCAATATACCGTTTTTGATTGATGCTTGCACAAAGAATGCAGAAAACTCTCTCATAGAGAGCTTCGCTCAACTATTTTTCCTAAATATATATATATATATATATTTAGGAAAACTAGTAGAGTGAATATATAAACTTCACTCAACTATTTTTCCTATATATAGAACAATAAAATATAGATTTAAGGCGTTACAGAAAGCATTACGTGTTTGAATCATTCAATAGACTGTGTGTCAGTCGTAAACAATACTATCTTTGAAGCAGAGAAGCGCTGTTGTTACTTCTGCATTGTGTGATGATTGTGTCACTGGTCAGTCGGTCACAAACCACAAATCCCGGGGCAGGCCCATTCATAACGGATTAAGATTATTTATCGTTTTCTAACATACATGTTTCTGTTATTTATGTTATATATTAGATGTCTACTTATATTATAAAGTGGAAAAGTTTGTTTGTTTGTTTGAACGCTTCGAAACTAACGAATGGATTTGAAAAATATTTCGTTTTATGATAGGCATGTTGATGAGGAAGACTAGAATAAGGCCATTAGCCATAGATATCCTAATAGTAAATAAAATAGATCGTCCGTGGCTCGAGCCGCAAGTAATGGATAGATATAAATATAATGTTGAGCAAAACGTTTCCTTTTTCATGAGATAAGGAATTTACAATTGTCTTATTAACTATGCATTTCCAAAAAAACACTTTATAAAAGTTATATAATATATAATACTTTAAAATTTTCAGAGGATAATAAATCGAATGCGAAATTAATTATATAAATATAATATATAATATATAAATACGAATAACAAGTAATTTATCCTCAGTACTTAGAGTTAAAACCAACAGAAACATGACATTTCATACAAAGGCGCAAAAAATACAAAAATGTGTAACTAGATTTATTATAATATTAGAATGTCAATATAGAATCCAAAGCGACAACCCTATATTATACATACTGTGTCAGATAGGTTCATTTATGTTTATTACCACATAATGTCAAAGATTATGTCGACCGAACATTTCCCATATCTTCTTTTAATTAGTATATTCATAAGAATATCTAATAGATTTATATTATGTACACTTATTAATATGAACACGTACTTATAAACTTTTAATCTGCCTTTATAAATGTATATTTTTTTAGAAGATAGTTAAACCTCTTCATAACACCATGTTTCATAACTTTGGCTGGTCTTTTCAGCAAGAAAGCATTGTGTCATTAAGCTCGCGTCACCTGTGTGGTTAGAAACGAACTTTTCAGACATCATCACGGATCTAAATCTAAATTCCCTGGATCATGGTTTTACAGTGTATGGCAAGCTTCAAAAGTCATGATAAATGGGAATCCTTAAAACAATCCATAAAAGAACAGTAGTAAAGAATTTCCCCATAGAGAGTGCGGATGTCTATTGACAACGACCGCCACGTTTAAAAAACTGAAATAAAACTAATGGAGATCTATCTGATGTTTTTTAAGAAGACTTTTTTAAAAACAGATGTTTTTTGAAACTAACCAACATTTCAGATATTTTCATGTAAGTTTTTAACTTTTAATATTGACGAAAGCAAATCTCCCAGTTGTGGCGCCAGACTAATCTCATATCGACGGGAGAGCAAGTTCCACTAACTATACAATGATTAGAATTTATTGATGTTACTAAGCTTTTTTATTCTTGCTAATGTTTATACAGAACTCATTTATTATGAACCTTAATTAAATAGCAAGTAGATAAGGATAATGAAAAGTAACTCTTTTGTATTCATTGATAAAAATAAGCCAGTTACTGTTTTTATAATTTAATAATGCAATGAATAATAAAACTTGGTTAGCTTCAAAAAATAAAAAATTGAGTTAAAATAAGCTTTAGACGGACTTGTTGCAGTAATTTGTTGTAGGGCGTGAGGAGAATGACGATTACTTAATGAACGGTTATTTTTTAACTTAAATAAGTAGTTCAAGACATACATATGTAGATATATAAAACTCTTATATTGTAATTCCAGTTGTAAACAAAATGTTAAAAATTCTTAATTTTGAGTATTGCATTATAATTTAAATTATAACAACGATTTAACGGAATAACACATAAAAAGATCAAATAATAAGGTGACATTGTACACGTGAAATAGTCAATTCTTCTTTGGATAAAGTAAAACAGAAAATACTCTTGATAGACGATTTTCTAAACTCTTTCTTTTCGTTTTTATTTAAGCGGCTAATTAATTCAACAATATGTCAACTAAAGTAAGATATTGTAAGAAGGCTTTTAGATTGCATAAAAAATATATGATAATTAATCATATAATTTTTATGTCACTATTTTTTTGAGGTTTGATGCATAATAAATTGAAGAGCGTAGTAATATTTCGATTGAATTTTATTTGTTTTATATACAAAAAATATAAGAGAATTTAGTGATGTGTTCTTCAAGAGCTGACGTTAAAGTTAAAGTAAAACATGTTGAACATCAGTGACCACAGTTAAGTCAAAGTTTGCTCAACTTGTGGTCTGTAGTGTCACTGCGTGTTACCTGCGGTTGCAATACCAGTAATAGTATTCAATATATTGAACATTAATATTACTAAATATCTAGTAATAATAAATGATCTTAATATTGTTTATGTTATTGATTTATTCTTATATTTGTTAGACAATAATCGTTAAAGACATGTTTCTTACTACAAGTAGTAAGTAGGTGTTATTACTGAGATTTAATGTTCTTCATAACCCTAATTATTTTTTTTTTTTGATACGCAAAATCTAATGAGGTTTCAAAAACAGAATCAATATTAATTTTAATCAGTCTAAGGGTGCCTTAAGAACGGTGTGGAAAGAACTCTTCTATATAAATAAAGATATTATCTAGGAGTTTTGATACGCAACCAGAGTCCTGGCACGACGCAAAATAGAAGAATTAGGTTTTAAATAAAACTATTTATTTTTTCGTTTCGAATGCTTTGCAGCAATCGTGTTCACGGGTGGAGATGTAAGTGTCATCATGACATTTCCTGCAAAGCATTCGAAACGTGGGGGTAAAATAAAAATGTACCCAAATTATACGCGAGTTATAATTCGTAAAATATAGTTTTATTTCAAATGTGTATTCGTGAAATTCTAAGAAAATACTAAGGATTAGGTTTTTAATTTAAAATCTACGCCGATTTTAGGTATGTAGGTATGGGATTCTATTATGATGTGCAAATCTGTTAACTAAAGTGTGTATGAACAGGCGGACAGGTATTTACTTGCTCACTGACCTGCATTATTAAGAACATCGCAAGGAACAAGCAGAATATTTATCAAGTTATGAATAAATATACAAACCGGAATTTCTATTTTTATAACATATTACCATTAATGTATTGAAACTTATAATATTATAATTTACAAGTTCATTATAATTCATTTTCGATAATCAAAATTTGTTTAAGTCTAGATCTACATATAATTATACAAAAGCAACATAAGTCATTGTGAAAATCTTTAAATTTATATTATCTTGACCTCTAGACGATTTTCCATAATCTGAAACATTTAGGATTTACTTAGCAGTTGAATGGAACTGGGTACTTTAGGAGGTACTTAACTACACTTGTATAATACCATTTCGGCTTAGAGAAATGTAATGGAATGCCTTTGATATATTCTAAATGAGCTACCTATATACGGTATGTATTGTGAGACAAGTTAGATATACATACCGACACAACCATTTAATCAAATTAATCAGAATGATACTCGTATGTGTCATTTCCTGTAATTATTAAAGGTGACTGAGGTCACTCTTTGATATCATCGATAGTTACAAATTTTGTATTTGTAATATACTCGTAAGTAAGTCGGAGACGGCGATAAATAAGCGATATTTTAAATATTAGCGATATTTTATATATAACTTTAGCTTTATAATAAAAAGCTCCAGTGGAACCCCCATCTCATATATATAATAAGCTTCCACAAGATATCTTAGACCTTCCGTTACTTGCTTTTAAATCTAAAATTAAAAGTATACTGTTAAATAAAGCTTATTATAGCATACAAGAGGTCTTAGTTGATCGTATTTCGATCAAGTAAAAGGTTAGGTTGTGGAGCTTTGGTTGTTGACTCATTAGCAGGATATTCTAATCTGTACATCAAACATTATTCACTTATTTTAAAAAGAGCAACTGTTGCGTTTCTGGACAGCTCTTCTCAACAGAACAGCATTCCGAGCTGGTGGTAGCTTAGGACGGACTGACTATATGACTACTGACATTTTTATAATGTAATGATAATTGACGATTAAAAAGTGCATGTAAATGCCTATTTGAATAAAGATATTTTGAATTTGAATTAAATCTATTTAACTAAACCTGTCTGTGGTTAAAATTGCTGGAGAGTCAGTGAGTTAGGGTTCTATCATCTTGTATGACGGGCACAAAGCGGTCGATGTACGGCGCCTGCACAAGTACAAAGCATGCGCCGGCGCCGAAACGCACTACTTCATGCGTTTGTTATGTTGCCACTAGGATATTATTTGCTTAACAGCCTGTTAAGGTAATATGAACACTTTGTATCATTGAACATCTTGAAATAGAATCTCATCCACTTTATGTTTTTAGTCAAAAATTATACATCGGTTATAAAAACAATATGTAATGATACATTAATAGCACTTTAAAAATAATAATGAAAAACCGCGCAGAAGACAATGAAGTCTAATTTGCTAGTGACCTAGAATATAATCAAATTGAAAATCACATAACTGATCGCAGAAGTGGAGTTAGTTAAATTTTATGTACGGAGAAAGCCGCGTGTGTCAGCTTGTATATATATATGCTGTAATAAAACCCCGTTCCATCGGTATCTCCATTAAAAAAAGGAGTTCCTTTATAAGGAATTGAATAAAAAGATTAAATAAATAATACTATCTCCTTCATCATCATTAATTCTTCCTTCCATTAATATTATTATATGCATGCAGTATCAAACTACTTAACTATATATAGATATACTATGTATGTGTAATAATGTGCAATACTCAGGCACTTAATAGCATATTACATATCGTAATAAAACGTTAGAAAATAGCATCATTGGAAATACCGAAAGGTGATGTATGCTCAAGGATCTTAATATTATTGTGTTACATATAACAGCTAGTATCATTTACAAGCAATTTTATTTATTTATTTTATGAACTTTGTTTATAGAGAAGCCTTCTTACTCTTAAAATATCTGTAACGAAAAATAAATTTTATTTATCATTAATCTATATAAAGAATTTATTTTATTTTATTGTTTTACTGATTTCTGTTTGACTAGAGTATTCTATCTAGAGAACACATAGAACCAGTACCTACGCAGGCTGGTGTGAGCGCATCCAATAACAATTTACAATGAGTTATTGGTATATTTAAAAACGAGGTATTTCATATTAAATCGAGCAATAAATTTATATCATCTGCAATATTAGAAAATTTTAAATATCTGGAAATAAGTTCTGTTTGAAATTTCCATTTCTCCATACGAGTACACACTTTTATTGAAACTAAGTTTTAATATATGAGAAGGATATGTAAAATAAACGTAATGTAATTTATTACTAGGATAGAGAGAATGGTTTTAGATTTCATTTCAAAGAGGTACCCGCATGTCAAATTGCTTTTAGTATTGCAGATGAATCCTTTACGACTTGAAAGCATACACGAACGCCGTTCTCTTCTTAGATTTTTGATTTTACTTTTTAGAGGCATCAAAGTGGTTACATATGACGCTCGATTTTTGCTTTAAAATAACAGTGTCACTATGTTCCAAAATAATAAATATATGTTGATATGTTTATTTTCAGCATTAATAATAAATAAATTATTTTATTGTGAAAGTCACATATTTCTTAAGTAAAGTGACATCTTCAGCATCGTTGTAATTTGTAACATACATGTATAACGATAAACAGACAAACACATCGTCCGGAACACTATTTCTATATAATTTCAGTAAAATGTTAACACCTAAATATAAACTTAATTTCGTACTACTCCGTCTAGAAAAATACAGAATTCAGTTTTCATGGTTTTGAATTTACAAACTAATATATTTTTCGTTTAGTTCTGTTTATTTTGTCTCTTATTTTAGTGACTATAAATCTGTAATGTCATTTGTATAAAAAAAGAGAATCATTCAAATTGGATGTAATAATTTAAATTTTTTTTAGTTCTGTCAATCTATTATTAAGCTTACGATTGACCTAATTCTTCTGTAAGTCTAAACTCATGTCTTTTCTTCATACAGTTATTATCTATTTTATTGATTACCTAAAGTGCTATATTTATTACAAGAATATTTAAAAGCGTAACCGAGCAACAAAGTATCCATTTTAACAACATAGATGTAAAGACAATACAAGTAATCGTTTCCTCGTTCATCAAAGTTGTCATTAGCTGAGCTGATGGATAGTGCACATCCTGTAGTCTTAAGACGAGGGACATTAAGGTCATAATCGAACAGCACTTTTGATGACTGCTATTTGTTTACATCACTATATACTTTTTGTCATAACATTGTTAAGCCAATTTTAATATGTTAATACACTATATATATATATATATATATATATGTAAGATCATACAGATTTGTTAATTATTTGTTGTAGGTATTTATTGTATTAAATTAATTGCTACGAAGAGGTCGTATCTCGTCACCAGCTCTAAAGATGTTCCAGCAAGATATTTCTGTTATAAGGTATTTAAAGACATTCTATACTTAGTCGTTTATTCACAGCTCTTCTGAGAAAGGCTTATCATTGTAGGTTATACATTCAATATCGTCTAAGAGCAGACATCTCCAAACAAAGTGTAGAGCCTAAGAAATAATGCAAACAAACTTTTCGTTACAAGATTGTTTTCAAATTTGTTTATTTTTTATTAAGATATTATAAGACATATTACAATAATAAAAAACCGGAAATGGGTGAAAGTCGCGTCACATTAAATTAAAGAAAAAATAATCTGTATTTTTATTAATTTATTGATATCTCTTTGTTTTTAATAATATCTATTCCGTCGTTTGATAATAACATTATATAATACCAATAATTTTTTACATATTCTTAAAAAAACGACATTTTTTTTCGCATTGTGAGCATTTTTCGCTGACATTAACATGCGCCTATTGGTGCGCACACGACCACACCAACACGCTGCTAACTTTTTATAAATCATGAATAAGTTAATAGTTTTTGATAAATATAATAATTTTTAATAACAAAACAGCTTAACCATTTTTGCTGAAAAACTTATTACGCGAATACGCATCGAGTACTAAAACGAAGTCAATTGCATATATACATGTTTTTAATATATACATGTTTTTAAAAAGTGACTAAAATTTCCGAGTACCCTAATTAATTAGAACGATAGTGATAAAAAAAAATTGTTTATTTTCGTATTAACTTTTTATCCTAAGACCTTATTAGCAAGTGCCTCCTAAGGGTGAGACGAAAATGATCACTGACGGTATAATAAAGTTCACAATGTGACATAATTCATAATAAATGTAAATCCCATTGCATTGCACTAAGTAAATTAAACACACACCTGTCACTGGGGATTGCGAAGACGACACCAAGGTCGTCCGTAAACTTGTTAGCACCACCCCGCGCCCGATCATATTAGCTTGCGGCTACGTTGTACAGAACTATACCAATTCACATTTAATAACTATGACAATATCTTTGACACCCATGAATCAAGACTTAATTACTGGACTGTGTATCTGTCAATATTATACTAATACTCGTTCAGAATGGGAATAAGAGGCAATTCTTTAAAGTATATTTAATTTAATAAAATATAACCATAACTTCAAGAAGGAATGCGAAGTTATATATTTTTATGAAGATTTTGAATATTCATAAATATCAATACATTGTGGTCAAAATTAAGTATTACTGGAGTCAGGAGAGGGGAATGCATCCAACTCCTAACTCCCACATACAACCCCCATGCGCTTGTTCTGGTAATTGTATACGGACATCAACAAGCCGAGACACGTGTCGGGGTCGGAAGTGAACTTGATTGCTCAAATAACCTCCGGCATTTAACATTACACTATTGCATTACTATTGTTATATCTTACTAACTTTTGTCAGCGGCTTTTCCTGGGTACGTACCAAAAAAATAGTCTATATGTCGATCAGCGTCTACGTTATTTTTTTCTTGGAAACAGTACTCTTTCTGGATGAAAGGAACTTTATATAGTTTTCAGCATAGCATAGAAAGTCAATTATATAAAATTATTAAATGATTTAAACGTGAAAGCAAAACAAACTTACATTTTTATATATAATATTGGTCAGAAAGAAGATACGTCAAACTGTACATGTACAATTTCCTTATAAAATTCTAAACTAATCGATATTTAACGATTAAGTAAGGTTACATTAATTTGCATAATTATTCTGAGAGTGATGTAACCAGAGTTCCTTGAACCACATTATATAACACATTGAATCAGCGTCCCACCGAAAACACGACTCTAAAACCAAATTTGACAAACAAATAGTTTTAACCTACTTAAAAACAGGAAGTTAAATTAAAATGTGTATTACATCGTGGTAATAGAAAAGGAAATTGGTTTCGCTCGCTAACAAACTTATCTGAATTTTGTTAGCTGCAGTGGATGCAATATATGTAAAGGCGGATACTTATATATATAGTATGTGTATAATAATAGCTGGATGAGATATTGAATTATTCAGGATGTTTCTAACAACAATATGTTTGAAAATATCCAACAAACTTTATGTTAATTAATTTGACTTATTCAATTATAGTAATTATTAATATGAAAAATTTTAGTCAATGAAAATTTTTATTGATGATAAAAGAAATGTTTGTTTACATAAAATATTATCACTGAAACGGTCTTAGAATGACAGGCACGCGTATTTAAAAATTTAAGTTATTTATTAAATATGTAAATTGACATAAGTCATTAGATAACTATAGCACTATCGTTTGTCATTTGTGTGCGTTAAATAATTAACTCAATATATTTTTTATAAAGCATAACTCGAACCTGAGAATTCTAGGATAGCTCTGTAAACTGAGCACTCGTCGCCTCAATGAAATAAACTTATGTTTTCGAATAATCAAAGCCAAAATAAGTATTGTATTTTGATTGCTATCGTATATAATACATAACTTAATATCATATTTTTTTTTTTTTTTTTTTTATCTCACTTGAATATAAACCAAGCGAGTTAGTTACATTGATCTCAAATCTGAAGAATATTGAATACATTGTTATTTAAGTCCTGTGCAGACATCATTGCGTAATTGCTAATTCTCACAAGTATAGTAATACCTTTAGTGATATCTTTACTTCTACTGATTACTAAACATTGAAAAATAATATTATTCTTAGTATATATAATTGTAAGCAATCAATACTTCATTTCACGCGATCATTTCTTAAATTTTTAATTAAATATATAACGAACAAAACCGACGTGTTGAGATTTGTGATCGAGATAAGGAAGATAAGAAACCTAATAATATCGCAATTTTATGAAACAAAACACAATGAGAAAATTTGAACATGACATGATTGATTCTGAATAAAGATATAAAATAATAAGTGTATATAATTATGTTATTAAATTATTACGGGCGATTATAACTCCGGGCGATTGATAATTTTAGAACTATTTTAGAAGTATAGATACTAAACAAACAAAAAATATTAAATGAGTTATTTCCTATGCAAGATAAAAAATACATAACACCATGCCCGTAATGTGCAATTTAGGGGAAATTGCAGTATATACCTCCTATACATGATCTAGTAGTTTTAATATACTCCATATTACGAAGCTACGTTTTCATATCGCCATTTAATTTACAGACAGATAGCGCCTGGATCGATAAGCAACAGGTCTTAATAAGAACGACTGGTGTCGCTACGAAACTATAGTATCCCTATTGCTACGGTGTAGGGTACAAAATCCACTGAAACAACAATTCAATTCGGATAGCGTACTATACACGATATGGAATACAATTCATTTTTCAGTGTTACCTTAGGGTATTTTAAATTGCGTTACCTGCTCATAGAAGAATACCTGCAACATCAGCCACCACTTTTAACAATGGACTTTTGACCTTCAATGCAATTGTATTTTAATCCAATCAAAAAAGCGCAGGCCTGTAAGGAAATGTTATATGTATATATATAATCTATAACAAAATCCTCTTTTATACAAGATTTTTATTTCAAATAAAAAGTAAAAAACTATTATCAAAAAGAATACGAACGACTTGTCTGTGACGTGTGCATTACATTGAAAAACTGCACATTTATCGTAATACAGCGCTGGAAGCACGCAAACTTAATTATTTCACTGTTAAGTCAAAAATAACTAAGGAATTACAGGATTGGTTCCCAAGTTTACTAAACTGAAGTATCTTACATTAGTTCGTCAAATAAAACTTTTTAGATTAGGTCTTTTACATATGAAATTAAAATATACACAAATATGTGGTTTAGTTTGAAATGGCAAATTCTAATTTATAAAAAATGGTGGCTGGTGTATTTCTATGTTGACTAACCACAGTCAACATTTCATTTATTTCTGAGTCGTTTTATTTTCCATTGAAACAAGCCTTTTGGACAACCGAAGAATCTAGCCGATTATGAAGAATTAAAGGTGATCGTGGAAGTCGATCCCTTTTAAATTACGTCACAATTAGCGGCATACCACGTACAAAGTACAGAAATATTAATTCGATTAAAATAAATTGAAAAACTGGACAAACTCCTCATAAACTGAATATAGAACCCTAACTAACAAGTATAATAAACCGTAAGCGCTCATCACAGTGCTTAAGCCCGGGACAATCTTGTAAGTATTTCATAATCTAGTGCTTGTGTCATACACTACAATTTTCGTGACCCTTGTCAGAAGTATTGTCACCAATTGGAAACAGTGGTGGAAGAGCTAGCTCTGAAAGAACTGGGGCTGATCAATTGTTATATCTCACTGCTACTTCATCAGTGACGGTCGCTAAATTAGAGAAACTTTGAAGGACTGTCTCCGACTTTCACCAACTCCCAAAAAGCTTAAAAACTTCTAAAGATTACCAATTTACTGTTAATTTTCAATCCCCTCGTTGTCTCGACTCCCGATACCTTGGAGTGGTATTATAGCACAATATACACTAACTAGATATTAAAAATGTATTCTTAATTAGACTAAGCTTTAATGCAGCTTTAATGTCGAGTGAATACTGTTTCCAGTAAGAGTGATACAGTGGCAATCATAATTATCACTTAAGCTGATTAAATCTGAGAATCAATAATAATATAATAAAAGCCTTAAATTATCAATAATAACGTATGTATTCATAATGAGTTCCTTAAATGACAATTTATTATTTCACTGTTTAATACAATTATCATTGATAACATACGTGGAACCAAATTTTTATAATTGTTTCAATTTATGGTAGTTTATTTAAATTAACTTAATAAAAACCTAAATCTAGTAATATTGATTTTAAGTGGTGTTTAAATTATTAAGATCAATGTGTGAGGGGATCGCTGTTTATCTTAAACATTGTTAAATACTATGATGACTGAGACGAACATTAAGTCACACATTCACTGTCCTTTCAATATTTGTATATCATAGTAATATAATAATTGTTTATTTCACGAACTAAGTAAAAGGTATTTTAATTAGTGATTAAACGAACTTACCTAAAGTGAAGTTCTATCATAATTATACGAAGGCTTTGTACGAATAGATTAGTATAAATTTAATAGTTCACATGTAGTACACACAACAGCGTCGCCATCTCCATCTTCACTGACTTGAGATCTCTTCTTTTTTTTTTTTTTTTTTTTTTATAAGCTTGCCACCCTGTTATCGATGTCAGCGTTGTCTCGGCTGGAGGCTATCATTTAGTTTAGAGTGTTTAGTCACATTGATATTTTTTCTTGAAATGGGTAGAGGGGTGGGTGGGATACTAATCTATTCGTACAAAGCCTTCGTATAATTATGATAGAACTTCACTTTAGGTAAGTTCGTTTAATCACTAATTATACTTCAGGCTTTGTACTCTAGATTAGTATAAATTTAATAGTTCACATGTAGATGTTGAGAGTAACTCTATTTTAAAAATATCAACAACAACAAAGAAGTTCTTTCAATTAATAATTCATTTATTAATATCTAGATCATGTTAATCCGATAGTGTAACACATCTGGCCAGGGAATCATCATGGCTGTCTGTGTCTGTTACATATCTATTATAAAATTTTGCAAATGTCTTAAAGCTACTCCAGCCCGCAGTTTTTCTGATGGAGTCTAAATTTACACCCATCTTGTATGCTTTAGAGGTAGACGCATGTCTTGTACTATGCGCGGTAAAGATAGAAACATCAATTCCACTATTGTCTAAAGTAGTTTTAATCCATCTGCTCAATGATTGCGAAGTAACAGAATTATAAGGTTTTTTAAGACTTATAAATAGATTATTATTAGAACGTAATGTCTTTGTCCTTTCCAAATAACAAGTTAAAGTTAACGCTGGACAGATTTCTGGTTTCTCATGAAAAAAGGGTAAAATAAGCTCTGGTTGCGTATTATTAGGACGAGAAGTTTTGATTAGGTCTGGTATTTTAATTCGAATTTCATTATTAAAAACAGCTATGTTTATAATATTTATCTTTGACAATGTCTGAACTCTATGCGCAGTTGTCAAGGCCAGAAGGGTTGCTAACTTTTTGGAAATCTTTTCTAAAGTTAGAATTTCATTAGGGTACCAAGTAGCAAGACTGGTTAATACTTTAGATGTGTCCCAAGTAGTATTATATTTCGGTAATGGAGGTCGGAGTCTAAAGATTCCTTTAAAAAATCGTTTAACGCGGAAATCATTGCTTAAATCTTGGTCAAGTATCAATGTCAATGCTGATCTACAACTGTTAAGTGTTCCATATTGCGCGCCTGATTCATATAATTGCGTTAAAAATTGTATAACAGCTGTAACCGAAGTTACATACATATTTATATTGTTTTGATTACAAAATAGAAACCATATTTTAAGGTAAGAGTCATATTGCTTGAGTGAGCTTACTGAGAGAGAAGATAACATGATTGGTATTGAAGATAAAGGTACATTTCTTCTTAGCAGTGATGTCCTGATAATATTCCGGCAACCAGGGTAATCTTCTGATGAACATCTCGGGTGCTGGAATGAGAGATAATCAGGTACTTAGAAGGCGGAAAATATAATGGTTTTGATATGAGAAGGCTTTTAAATAATGGGTACCATGGTTGTGTAGGCCATTGTGGCACTACAACTATACCTTTAGCCTTATCATCAATAATTTTCCTTAAAACTTTAAGGATTATAGAAAATGGGGGAAAACAATAAAAATAAAATTTAGACCAGGAAATAGTAAATGCGTCTATAACATAGGCATCAGGATCTTTGTGCCAAGATATGTATTTTACGCATTTCTTGTTCACTCTATTAGCAAAAATGTCTATTTCTGGACTCCCAAACTGTTTAGTAATTTTCAAGTAAGCATAATCCGATAGTTCCCATTCTATATCAGGGTGAATGCGGCGCGATTATGCATCCGCGATATTATTTTCTGTTGAACTTATATACGATGCAAAGACAAATAAATTGTGCTTTTCACACCACTGCCACAGTTCCCGTGTGACATTAGTAAGGTGGGGATACTGTACACCGCCCATACGATTTATATATGAAATAGCCGTAGTATTATCTATTCTTAAAAGAATTTGGCAGTCGTGATAATTTTTAGCAAATATTTTTAGCCCGAAGAAGGCAGCGAGTATTTCCAAATAATTTATGTGTCTTGTACGTTCACTATTTGTCCATATACCGCTTGCCCGATCCTCCCCACAGGCAGCACCCCATCCCGTTGTTGAGGCATCACTAAATATCTCTAAACAAAACTCGTTTTGTTTAATCTTTTTAACAGGATTATCCAATACTTGAGACCACCAATCTAAATCAGGCAATACCGTTGGACAGATGGTCATATAACTGTTGTAATTGTCGTTATTTAATAAATTTAAATATTTACATCTTTCCAGTTTTTTAGTATAAAGCCAACCGTATTCCACGGCTGGACAGGCGGATGTTAGTAAACCTACCAATCGAGCAAATTCCCTAACTTTGCACCGATATTTAAAACGAAACTTATTAATTTCGAGTCTGATCTTCTCTATTTTATCTCTAGGTAGGCTAATATGATAATTATTTGAATTTATAATAAACCCTAAAAATTTACAACATGTGGAAGGGATAAGAACACTTTTGTCGGTATTAATGATAAAACCTAAAGAACGTAGAAGACCTAGGGTGTCTTTTATGTTTTCTAAACAAGATTCAAAAGATTTTGATATTAATAAAGTGTCATCCAAATAAACTGTAGATAGGTGTCCGCAAGATCGTAATAAACTGATAACGGGTTTCATGAGTTTTGTAAAAACAAAAGGCGATGTATTGAGACCAAACGGTAAAACATTAAATTGATATAATTTTTTATCAAATTGAAATCGAAGGTACTTTCTAGAGTTGTCATGAATACGTATTAAAAAATATGCATCTTTTAAATCAATTGTACTCATGAAACAGTCTTTAGAAACAAGTTTTAATGCGGTACGAAGATCTTCGAGTTTGAAATGATTAGTATCGATAAATCTATTTAAAGATTTTAAATTAAAAATAAATCTTGACTTTCCGTTAGGTTTTGGTACCAAAAATATTGGAGACAGGAACTGACCCTCACAAGGAGAACATTCTGTTATGGCTCCTATACTTAAAAGATTTTTAATCGATTCTTTCAACTGTGATTTTTCAGAAGCTGAATATAATCTTTCTGATGGAGTATTATATTGAAATACAGGTCGTGAAAATGGAATTTTATAACCATCTATCCACGATAGTATGTTAATATCGTTAGTAATAAGTGACCATTGTTTACGAAAACGATATAGTCTGCCAGCATATTTTACCTCGTCTAACGTCGGTTGTGACTTGGAGCTGGACGCGACGACTGTTTCCAGGAGTTCTCTTGAGGATTCTTGTGGGCAAGATCTTTTGTCCTCTGAATCCCCTTGTGCCTTGCCTGATGTGGGGGAGGACCACGGAAGTTTAAATTCCTTTGATTATTTTTGTAAGTAGTTTTAACAACTTTTTTAACGGTGGGTATTTTCATATCCGCACCGGATTTTGATATAGCTTTTGCAGTTCTTATTGTTTCGCAAAGTCCCTCACTGAAAAGTAATTTGTCTATTTTGGTAGCTTGAATTTGTTCCTTTATCTCTTTTTTTATGTTAGATATAATGAACCCTCTCCGTGTCCTTGAGTCTGTGTGCTGCGTGTCACAGAGGAGCTTACATGCATCCATTAGTTTTTGTATGAGCAGGGTATTATTTGCTTCAGCCATTAAATGGCTGAGGGTATCTGCTATGCAGGCCGTCGCAGCACACAGCTGTTTTTGTTTAAATTCTATTCCTTTATCTCTTTTAATTACTGCATCTGAAATAGCAGCCTTAACTTCTGGATTGAGTGTAGGTGCATCTATTAATGTGCAATTGACTGGTGGCAAATATTTATCCAATAAATTTTTTCGTTCTTCTTTATTTAGCCCAGTCGTGGCAATATGCTCAAGACGAATGGCCAATTCAGGTTGAATATTGGAATTGTAGGCCTTATGTTGGGATGGGTCTTCTCCCAAAATTTTTAAAACATCGGCAGTAAGTTCTATCGGAGCAGATTCCTGGTCCATAGATGCAGTTGTTACAGCTACATGATCTAACGTTCGATCTGTAGAATCAGTTACTGGTGGTGGATAACCAGAACTACTTGTTGAGGGCGCAGTGTTCATAATAGTGTCAGTGCGCTGTAGATGTTCGGGGGCATTGTCAGTAGGCGGTAAGGATACAATAGCCTCACTCGATTGAATTGGTACGTCTGAAAAGACAATATACTATTAGCCGTATCGGTTATTAGTATATTACGTGACTGACAGAATGCCCGCATAGTACTAATTTAACATGTGTAGTGGCAATCCAAACAATTGCCCGCAACACTAGGTATTATAAGTGTCTGCAACAAAAGTGATATTTCAAATAAATACCCGCAATCGTTACTTTCCACTTAGTACTATGTTATATTAAAACGCAAAGCGTTATAAATTATCAAAGCAAAGTAATATCCCAGGTGGATATTCGCATTGCATATTTATTCTGTAATTTCTAAAAATGTAATTTTAGTAAAGTGACAATCCAAATAATTGCCCGCATTACTTTATTACATATAATCATTAAAACTTAATTATTTTTAATTATTTATTTGTTCGAGGGTAGTTAAAAAATTACCAACCTTCTATGCTTAACGTCTCCTGATGATGAATCGTGGCATAAGTGCCTGATCTTGGCTGTGACGAGTCCGAACTTGAACTCGATGTTTCCGATGATGATGAATCGCAAGATGATGATGATGACTTTCTTGAATTCTTTTTTCGCGCTTGTAATAACATCTTATTTAATTTTTTCACTTTTCTTGCAATAACGTCGTAATTGTCAATTTCGGTACGTTTACGTTTACCCATTTTTAATATAAATAACTCAAGTAATTATTACTGTTATTAAAGTAGTCCGAAGTGGCGGAGCACTGAAATGTGAATGATAGCCTCCAGCCGAGACAACGCTGACATCGATAACAGGGTGGCAAGCTTATAAAAAAAAAAAAAAAAAAAAAAGAAGAGATCTCAAGTCAGTGAAGATGGAGATGGCGACGCTTTTGTGTGTACTACATGTGAACTATTAAATTTATACTAATCTAGAGTACAAAGCCTGAAGTATAATAACCAAAAGGCATCATTAATATAATCGATTTTATATTCTGCATTTTTTTTTTATTCGATTCAAAAAAATATAGACTTAATTTTAATATTACCTTCAAAACAATAACAGTCCTGTCGTGTGAAACAAACAGTGGGAAACTGTCCATTTGTTCGGATGTTAGATATCATACTACACATTCACAATATATACTCACACATATAAAGACAGACACACACTAATAAAGGTTATAGAATATAATTCTTAATTGCTAAACTATTATCACTTGAGTGTTAATAGAAAAGTCGTTACAAAACAATAACACAGGCAGGTACCTACTTTATACTTTATTGATTCACAGGTGGATACTAATATTTCCTTTTTTGTAGCATAATAATATTACTAAATGTTATCTATAAAAAAAGAGAATACTTAACTGCAAACGTAAATCTGTCGATTCGTTTTGTGATCGTGAAAAGAACTTTAATTTAGGTATAGTAACAAAATTCAATGCCATTAGAATAAAAAAAAAAATTTTAATAGAAAAGAATATTTATATAATTTTCCATACAGTTACACAATCTGTATCATTATGGGGCACATCAATAGTCAACAATGCAAAATGGCCTTGGCACTGCTATGGTCTCGACCACGGTAATCGCCACGCGACACCCCAGCCATGATAAATGAGAGTTTAAAATAAATACCTTCACAATATTTGATATTCAACTAATTATATACAGTAAAGGCTCAAGAAATACATTTAAAAAAAAAACAAGAAAAATGGAAGAGCAATGTTTTTAATATAAGGTTCTACAGTTAGTTTTCTTAATGACCTCGTATTTTTTTTTATTTACGTCTAAAACACAAACAAAACATTCAACACAAGAGGAGCAACGAAAAAGTTTAGAAAAAATATATAAGGAAAATTGGTATTCCAATTATGCCAACATAGAAACTTGGTTATTTTCTGCGTTCTTATGACTTGTCATGTCACTTCCGGTCATCAGTCATCATCCGATCATTGAACAATGGAGCAGATTAAGTGTATACGACAATTAAGGTAATACAAAAACTATACTAGAAGGAACAATTGTGTCTATTTTTGCTTCATGGAAAATATTACGTCAAAACATTTAAATATAGAATCTAAATGTATATTTTTATTGTATATAATTATTCGGCTGTACTAACGCAAAAAACTATCGGAACTTGCCCGAGATTCGAACATATTCGGGGTCCCTTATTCGTGACCTCTGAGCGGAATCGCGGCGAGAACTGAACCGTGATTATTAACAAAAATATATATACTATATAAACTTACATCAATATATATTTTTATTATATATTGATGTATTAAACAAGCCACGAGCTCACTGTACAGTGCAATATCTAGAAAACTATACTGCACTAATCGTTTTAAAGCGGTTTCATTTATTTTTCACGGAAGACGAAAACGCAAATATGGAAAAATACAGCTATGAAATATAAACAAATTATGATTTCTATTTCATTTCGTGTGTTTCTCGAATAATTAATCTATTATTAATTTTTGGTTTTTCGTTGGATGTTTTGTATAATTTCACTTCAAATTATATTAATAACGTTTTCAATATTTTGCCACAGTGATCTTAACATGCGAACTCTTTTAAAAAAATGTAGTCCGGAGCACTTATGAAATAGTTAACATATTTTCTGACCAATCATTCTTAATAGGTATACAGCGCATTATATGTTTATTGGAGTTATTACTGTCAGGTGTAATGTTAGTTTTATTAAAAAATCTTGTCTAATTAAAAACAAAAATGTATGAAATATTATTAAACGAAGTTTTCTAATATATCTTTATCTAATATTTTTTTTAATTCAATATCAAGGAAGTGCTCAAATATATTTAAAATAATGTATAATTATATATGTAACATTGAAATCTCAACACCTCTCTTAATCTCTCACAAATAATTACATAAATAAACTTTTTTTTTTAATATTTTAATATTTTGTTGTGTGCTATACATACATACAACATGAATAAAACAAAAAAAAACGTTTTAAGCAACAGACAGAATTACATGTTAAATTTATTTGATACAAATATAATATCACAACAAAATGATTAAGTTACTACGAAACTATAAAACAATAAATAATATTATTATTACATCTTTATAATTTTATATAATTATCCGGCTTTACTCATGTCCACAGCATCGGTATTTTTCCGACCAGTTTCGAACGAATTTGGGTCTTTTGTTGTTGTTTTGTTGTTTCATGAGCTGAACAAGGCGAAATCGCGGCGTGAAGTTCACGGGTTTTAAACAGGTCGGGCAACTTCTAGTAAATAGTAATTGCGTGAGTACAGCTGGATAATTATATATAATTGTAATCATGGATGATGAATTTTTTAAAGAAAATATATATTATTTCAGCCATTTTTGTTAAACGTTCAAAAACAAGGTTTATATTAGCAATTTTAATAGCATTACATTGAAATCACTGATCAAAGAAAATATTAATGAATTTAATTCATAATGTTGAATTTGTTGAAGTTTTCTTGTTTAATAATTTCACTAATTTATTTTTGGACTTACACAAAAGTAACATTTACGGTTAGATCGCTAAAAAATCAAGTTTAAGTATTATATGTATTTCAATCGTTCGACCTATACACTGTCGGCGAGTAAAGAGGTACACAGAGAAAAAGAAGTCCCTCCAATTTTTTCCTCTAGTCTCTTTCATTCATCTCTTTTCCTTTTCATTTATGGTAAAAGGATTTAAGATAGACCAGATTTATTAGTGGAAAATGTAATCAGAGTTCTTTTAAGTTATTGGTTTTACTGGTATTGGTATAATTGAATTCGGGAATACAAAATAGCAATCCTGATCTAAAAACAATGATAGCTTGGCTCTTATCCTAAACTTTAAAATGACATGCGGATACAGTTCGGACGGATCGACGAACAGACAGATGTTAGGACGCTCCATCAGTTATCACAGTCCGTTCCTAATGTTTAAAGTTTGAACAATATTGTTCAAAGTCTTACGTCGGTTCTTTTTTCTTTTTTATGAAAACATTTTTTTTTATAAATGTGTTGATCTGTTCAGCACTATATCGTAATGGTTTATACTACAACACAACATTGAATTTTATGTTAGTAAAGGCTCTATTCTGTGGACTAGGATCTAGGTATTTCTTTAAATTATAACATACAAGAAACATTACATAACCGTGGACCGCGAGTCTGTAGTCCCGCGCAACATTTCAACAGACTAGATTGCTTTTGAACCAATCCGTTAATTACTTTTGCAAACCTTTCATAAAATGTTTAATTTATTGCTTGGAAATATCAAAACTGGTCAATATTTCCAATTCCCTTGTTTACTTCAAATTTATATAATGTTTCAACCAGAACTCTGTCGTCGCTCTTGCTGAAACACAAAAGAATCTACAAAGTTCTACTTAAGCAATTTTTTTTGTAATTTATTTAACAGATTAAATAATAAATTCTGGTGTATTCTGAAGTTATATAATAATATACCATAAGATAATATTTTTTAATAGATAGTTTGACCTTCAAAAACAAATATACAAAAATTGTTAAAGACCATCGAAAAAACAAAAGTTTTTAAAATATTCACTCTAGGTCCTTTGTCTGCGGGGAAATTATTATCATTTTATATGTTTACTATAAATAAAATACTTTTAACGATATTCTAATTCTGCTAATGAATATTTAAATATAAAACGAAATATTCAAAGTAAGACCAACATTATATTGTTAGCTTTGAGTTTCAGAGATAACTAGCTATTACACGCGGTTAGATCCGCGGACGAACGATTTTATTTAATATTAGGATAACTAAAAGTTACTAATTTTAGTAGCGTAATGCTACTACGTTTGGTAGTATAGCTCAACTCATGAACCTGTCTATCATAATAAGAAATTTTCAAATCCATCCGGAGGTTTCAAAGATTGTAACAAATAAATAAATAAAACTAAATAAATAAATAAATACTTAATAATAATAAAAACTAAATAAATAAATACTAAATAATAATAAAAACTAAATAAATAAATAAACAAAGAAACTTTTCCGCTTTATAATATTAGTATAGATTTTAAATGAATAGTATAAATTTTATACAAATTCCGTGGGTCAAGTAACAAGGGATATAGCAACAGACCGATAGACGCAGTGCATTGGACAATATATATACCCTTAATATAGATGGAGGTCACATGGTAGGCGATGGAGATTGCGGAGAGCGGAAATAATTACTCCATCAATGATAAACTACTAGACTACGGCTAGACTTTCACAATTATTTGTAAGATATCTCTTAGGGTGAGTTTATTAATTAAATAAAATACTCGATGGTTGTCTGTGTGTTAAATGAAATAAATGTAAACATTGAAAAATAATTATTTTCCTTTTGAAATATATTTATCTAATTAAATAATATTATCAATATTTGTTTGAGTAATAACAGTTTGACAAAATATTTTAGGATAGCTGTCCCATACCTGATAATAGAAGTGAACTCGAAGATAAAATAAACTAACTAGAAAGAGGGAGTTGACTTTTTGATTCTTACCTTCTAAATAAATATAAATATTATGATTATGTTATAACTTTGCAATTTATGGAAAAATAAAAGAAATAAAATATAAATTTACTTTTAATGCCATTTTTTATTATTTTTCTTATCAGCAAATGCTGAAAAATTAAAAATCTGTTTGTGAAAGGCTTCAATAAATCAGATTAAAGACTTTTACGAAACTTATTTTGATTTAAATTTCATTATATTCAATTACAATATCCGCCACGAGAGAGACGTCACCAGTCACCAGTAAATGCAGCGAGGTGCCTCACGAACTAAAGCACACAAACAATGTACATCGTGATTCACAACAACCGACTGCACACGTTTCATTTTATTACAATTACTTTAATACGAGCTGATACCGCGACATTTTACCAAATTTTAAACGATTAGTTAAAGTTCCATTAACATGTCCACTTATTACACTCGGAGTGGGCCCGCTATGCGGGTTCGTACCTGAATCATGGCCGACTGGCATGGTCTACACTTTGGGGTAACCCGTCTGCCACCACGATTTCGAGCCTCTTTTCTTTGGCCTCCGTCGTCGTTGGAAAATGAACTTAAACTTTGTTGTTGAGGGGACACAGGCTCTGGTTGCGTTTAGTGATCACTAGTCGAAGCGTGGTGAGTTCCGAATTCTGCCTCTTTCTTGCTGGTCTCGGCTGACCACCATAATCGGCGGTGAAGGACTGTCTGGTTCGTGGTTGTGTCTCCTTTTTGTGGGTTGTTGATCTTGGGCGGTAGGTAGGTTTTGGCGGACTGGGCATCTGACAAACCGGTAATATGTACATGACCTCCACCCATTTCGGGGACCTGTAGGGTAATCTTCTCTCAGAGAGATTACCGTCGGCAAAATTGGACGCAGATTCAAATCCCGGGCGTTCTAGTAGTAGGGATGGTCAGACTATGAAGACTATGAAGGATAGAATAGGGACTGACCTGATTTTCCGGAAATCCGTTCTAAAGACTGGGTCTGACTAGGAGGAAGCTTCGGCCTCCTTTTGTTAGTGTAAACAAACCTGTGAGTTATGGAAGGCCTGCCTCACGAGATATCTTCTTTGTGGTGGTTTAATCAGGACACCGCGGTTGATTGCGAAAGCGATCTCGTGGTGTCCCACTATGATAGTGACGCCAACCGTATTATTTAGTGGGTAACATTAAGAATTGTAGCATCCTATATATTGCTTGGAGTTCCACATACCAGGCAACTCCTTACCCTGGGAGGAGTCGTGTCGCAATAAAAGCTTGAAGACGGAAAAAAAGGGTGAATTGTGTATTAGGACATTCATCTTTCAGTAGTTTCAGGGTCAGAAAAAAATATATATTTTGTTAATTTAATTATTTGTTACAAATAAATTTGAATTGTAATATTAAATGTAACTTTGAAGCAAAAACGTAAAGGGAGTACTACTCCACTAGCTACTTCTGTGTTATTCCCAGTCGTTGACCTCAAACTTAAAACAGGTCCTAGATAGAAACAGGAAACACGATTCGGTTACTTTTCAAACAAATAATATACTTAATACTTTTAATTAAAAAAAATATTAATTGTAACAAATTGTCAACAAAGTGCAAAGTTATGTTAGTAAGTAAAACTTATAAAAGATTAACTAGAAATTAAGAATATAGCTAGATTTTTTTACCTTTTTCTTTTTTTTTATCCTAACAGAATATATAAATAAATGTGATAGTAATATCTATTTGTATCGAACCTTATATTTATTGATGAAAAGTAGGACGGTTTTTTATCCAATTCTCAGTATTATTTACCTAGGATCAAAATTACTCTTAAGGAAAAAGGTTTTATAAAAGAAAATTGCTATGAACAACCCACACACGCGCACACACACACACACGCACAGATCACATACGTCATAAAATAATGGCGTTCCAAGAAAGATTGATCTGATAAGATTGTAATGTGAAAAACTGACTTACATATTATAAATACTAGGTATAATGGCATAATAATTTTGTTTCTCAATTTGGACTTGGACTTACTGAAATTAAAAAGTAATTTTTGAGCACTATGTTTTAAAATAAATTGCTAAAGCATTTCACGGAACGAAAAAAATCTAATAAACACTTTCTCATATCCAAACTCATATACCAAGGAGTATTGAAGATAGCGAGGTCTATAAAATAATCAATTCTCCACATTTAGGTTCATTGTAGGTGTTGTCTTATTATTATTGGTGTTACCTGCGAAGAGGTATATATATAATTACTGTTATTTAAAATGTTGAAAGTTGGAACCTTTGTAAATCTAAACCTTGAGAGATACCCGAGATTATTTCACACAACCTATCTTCGGGAAACTAACACTTTAATTTAAAGGCAATCTCGTGTGAGCTGACCCTCCATAGACAGTTGCTAGGCAACCAAATCTAAAAGCTAATTTCGTAAAAAACATGTCACCGGATAAGTTAATAGAAATGTTTTATATACGAGTTATGCAAAATAAAGATTTCGTCAACGAAGGAACAACAAACCTGTGAATAAACACTATTTAACCAAATGTAAGCGTCTAATTTGATTACGATGCACACGTGTGACCCCACTGTAGGCTGTTAGCTCAATACTTATTTACCTGCGGGTTTTCTTTATAATAAAGCATAATATGCAGACAATCTCCTCAAATAAAAGTTTTTTCATTTATGCAATTACTAATTGGATTTGATTCAAATTTTTAATTGATCTCAAATTTTTATGCTAAAGATGTAAAAAATTCAGGAGGTCTTTTCTATTAAAGTCATAAGCATAGATTTTAGTCTCGTTGCAATTAAATGAATATTAAATTCCCGAGCCAAATTATAAATACATTAATATTAGAAGCCAAAGGAGCTAATTCACACTACCTCTAACTACTGTACAACAGTTATTGCTGAAAAACTTACAGAACAAAAAAACTTAAGTTTAACTGAAACTTACAGCTGTGTCTCATATGTTTTCACAACGCTAATAATAAACTTATATTAAAAAGCTGTTACTGCCCTAAACTGAAACTAATCTTCAGCGAGTTCATTATCTTGTGCGACCTTATTTTGTGTTTTCATTGATAATAACTGTTTCTTTTTAACTTAAATAGTTCAAAGGCACCCTTTGAACTATTTAAGTTAAAAAGAAACAGTTAAACTTCTTCCAAAACTGCCCATGAACCAGATTATGTCATCCCAGTTTCCTTTTATTTAATATAAAATTGTGATATCAAATAATAATGTTATCAACAAAATACTAATTTCTGTTAAAATTATATGCCTTAAAATTTTATTCAGTATGCAACATTAATTTATTACGCAAATGACAAATCTCACAAAACGAAAGAGACTTATTTTTCTGGAATTACAGATTTTTACAACACTTTAAAATGTTTTGACATTAAATCCAGTAAAAGTTTTATCTGAACGACTGTTGGTGCCATTAGGATGTTACGAGCCCAACTTAGCCTAGACATCGCTACATATCACAGATACCTAAGTGTTTAACAAACACGCCCTTGAGAGCACCGACGTATACGCCAACGCACGTATCGATTTATCACGCACTTACAATCCACGACAATAAGGCTTCTCCTACATAACAACACCAACCTAACGATACACCACTTTCACACAAAAATAAACTTTACACCCAACGCATAAACTACAGAATTCTCTGAGATTCCACGGTGTTTACTTCGTTTCATAACAATATTAAGAGGTCGAGCGAGTACCGGTAATTAAGTAGCGGTATTAAGGCTCTGTTTGACCTTGGAAGAGATTCATTTTCTTTGAGTGTCACTTTGAAGTATTTCCCACTAAAATATATTATTTTAATTTAAAAAGTGAAAACGTATCTTCTTTTATTATTATAATGACGGTTTATGTTATGACATGTGAAGGTTGTTATCTTTTCCTAAATTAGAGAAATAATCCCTGAAAAAAGGGACACAAAGATCAACAAGTTTCAAAACAGAATCACTTAACCTGCCCCGTGTGGAAATCGAATCTATGACTTTCGGCTCAACAACAGAGCCATTGACAACCAAAAAACCAATCCGTCAAATTTTACATTTACAATCAGAAACCAGGAGTGAAATACAACAAGTTAACAGCAATTTAAAGTAATTACAAAAGATCATATTAAGTACAGATTTCAACAATTCACTGAAACACACAATCTATTCTCATAGGAGATGCATTGCGTCAAACGAGACGGTGTGCGGAGGATTACTTTACTATGATGATAATGATCTTTTGAAGATGTAATGATCCCATTTTAATTACAGTTATATGAGAATTACGAAAGACAAGCAACAAAAATACAATCTCTAAGTGATGTACCGTGATGTATTACGAATAACATTCACTTCTCTCGTAACGGTTGCTCAATAACAAGCTGAATATATGTACATCTTATTCTGTTATTTTTATTTGCTTTTACTACTAACTAAAGCTAAACTAATGATAATGTTTGTATTGTAATATATTTTTTATTAGGACTATATTCCGCCCGCAGTTTCGCACGCGGCTTTCAGTAACCGTCTCTTTGAGTCATCATAAAAAGTGAGTTGTTATTATTATTATTATTATTGACCGCCAGCCCAAAGATTGGATCTTATTAAGGCAAGAATCAAGAGGCAAGTTATATCCAGTCCAATGACGTATATTTGAACCAATATTGGAACTAACTTTGGCACCAACTGCACACAGACCGACAAATGATAGCTTTTCCTATCCTACTATTATGTTATAAAGATTACTTACACAAAGAATCTATATAAAGCTCATCAACACGGACGGCACTCAAACCTGCGACCTCTTCAATATCATCCCGTCGCTCTCCTATTTGAGCTACGTGTCGCTACACTCGATCAATTTAGCTTATTTATAAATTAATTTCCATGGTTGAACATATCAGAAGACACTTTTAAACAAAGACTCCAGAATATTGAATATAGTGTTACCAAACAGTGTTCTGTGAAGTTATTAAATGAAGTCATAACTTAGTTACAAAAACTTTAAGGCTCTAATGAACATCAAGACAAATAAAACATAAATAAATTTAATTGACATCCCATCTTAACGAGGTTTCTAGAAAAAGTAGTTAAGTATTTTCTACCAACAGTGAGTTCAGATAAGGAATAGTCGAGAAACCTAAGACGTAAAAGTCATCATCGCACAGATAACTTAAAATAAAATGAATCTACTAAAACATATATTTATTTACAATTGTAATTATCACTTGTGAATACACCTGTACATGTTTTATTATAAAATTATCTTATTGTGTGGAATGGGTGTAAATGTAAAAATTACTTTATGGTGCTTCTGTCGGACAAATGTGTATAATTTATATATTATCATCTTTATATATATTTCGAAAGACTCAAACTTAGATTCAATTATAAATTGCAAATAATAGTAAATACATTTTCGACGAGATATTATAAAAAAAAAACTTAAAATTATATTAATGTCCAAAGGTTACAATTTATTAATTTTGGTCTAGAGCTTGAATCTAGTTAAGAATAAAACTTAACTTATCCATTTTTCGAACAAAACGTCTATAGAATTCATGATAGCAAAGAGAAAGGCAGACCAACATACGCTGGCTTTGAAAAGCGTTTTGTAACAAAGTTCTCGTTTACGTAACATTCGTTCTAATAACTTTCAAACTAACTATGGAAAACTAAATCCTGTATAGACATTAGCTAACCGATAATCAAATTGATTGTAGCCTCACATCATAAGAATTATTACATTGTCTGCGTTATAGTTCTCTACTCGATGAACACGTACATTTTAGTTCACTAAGACGGATTACGTAAATATGTTTATAACTAGATAATAACGAACTTCCTTATAAAGTTAGAAGTCTTAAGATCACGGCCTTAACTTAATTAAAAACTTATAACGTCAATGTGTTATTTACTTGAGAGTTAATGACTTACCTGAACTACTGCGTCCATAGCCATCCTCTCGAAATCAAGGTGGTAGAAGTTGAGCTGGGGCACATGTCGCCGCCTAGGCCGGATGTCGTAGTAGGCGACCACGTCATTGATGGACACCACTGGACAGTCGTCCACGGTACTACAGCCACTGCTCACCCCATCAACACCACTATCAGAATCTCCCTCGCAGCTGAAGCCTTCCTTGGAGTCACGACGGTCTCCGTAACTTTTCTCCGAACCTTCCTGATAACCGGATTCATTCATCTCGTCGGGAGTGACTATCTCCGGTATCTTCGTCATGTCGTACTCGTAGCCGACCTCGTCATCAATATTCATTTCATCAATATCAGCCATTTTGGAGTAATAACACTTGTGTTATCGATCCTCCACTACATGGTCTGATGCACCCCTTCACACTGAAACCCTGTGGACGAACATCATAATATAAAACTGATCATATTTTTATTCTTAACACAATCAATTATTTATTTAATGTAAATATTCCTCTATAATTATGATAATGGATTATTCTAGTTTCGTACTGACATAACACTACATCATGTATTATTAGATCATATTCGTTTTACCCACACATGCATGTGAGACAAATATTAACACATACAAATTCGTTTTGGCGTAGACAAACGAGACGTTTTTAAGACTTTCGCTGTCTCGACACAGTGACCTCGTGGTCACGAGCACGGGGCGGGAATCAACAGGTTTTTTAAATAACAAACATTCTTTATAATTTAGAATTATTTTAAAAAGACCGGTTTACTGGAGCAGGTGTAAGTCGTAGTTAGAATGTTGACTTCACAGACTAAATATGGCTTCGTTCTGTGAGTATAAATAGAAAATGAAGTGCGTTCTATTGCGTTCGATATCTAATGTTATGGCTCATACGTTGTAAAATACTGATTTATGACTGCGATAAACTCAACATTACCATTATTATGAAAAAGAAAATCGTACACCATTGTGCATATGAGAAAATAACATGACATATCATATATAGTAAATACATTTTTGAGAAAAAAAATAGTTTAATTAAAAAATATATATTATTTTGAAATTGTTTATGACTCTTAACCAGTTAATTATATATCAAATCGGCGGCCACTGAAAATCGGTGCTGGAATCATACATTCTGATTCATACTTTAGCAAAACCTGAGCGGTTTAGCGTTTCGAATATCAATATTGCTATATGTAATTTATTTGATATGTTTATATATATTTTTATTGCGTTCTTATATATTATTTCTCTATGATTTTTTTGTATATTTTAATGTATTTGTTATTCAAAAAGGTATTTTAATTTCATTTCATTTGATTAATACCATTAGTATGTTAACAAGAAACAAGGGTATCTTTTATTGTATGTACATATATTTTTATTGTAAGTGCTATCGATTTGCTCATCCTCTGGTGTGAGACACCGACTGTTTTCTTTGAACCCTCACGTTTGACCCGCCTCGTAAGTAATTTTAACATCATACAAAATTACCAGCAATAACCTATTATGTATGGATAAAATCAAATACATTAAATTATGTAGAAAATTTCAAAATACAAAATAACATGCATTGATGAATTTATGATTTTAATAATCGATAAACTACACCATGATAATGTTTTATATAATGAAGTTATGTAATAAATATGGGAAGAATCGTTTTACTAAAATTACATTCATGAATAGATTCTTTATGTTTCCATTTTCACGTTTCATCGAACACGTCGCTGTGAATCTTCTTATTTTCATCTACCTTGTCTTATGGTAATTCTATTTTTGTTTATTCATGGAAATTATTATCCACAACCTTAAAATTTCAATATTCGTTTCGATGAGCCAAGGAATATTTTATACTACACACCAACACCTACGATTTTATTTTATTGTCTACTAGAATAACTAAGAGAAGTAGTGTAATGCTAAATATAGCGTCCCTCATCAACCTGCCTATCATAGCAGATATATTTTTTCAAATCTATCGTGTAGTTAAGAAGATTAGCGCGTTAACAACAATCAAACTGTTCTGTGTTATATTAGTAAAGAATTACGCCTGCAGTTTAATATTGCAAAAGAGTTCGTTTTCACTACTTTAAAGATCATAAAAAATTATTTATAATAATTTATCTTGTTAGATAGATAGATACATACTTAGTGTTTATGCTTCATATAACTGGCAATAGGTTCTCTGTGACCCAGTATTTGTTATCAAGGACAAATCACGAGACAAGTGTCACTCCTGCTCTCCTCTTCTTAATAAGAAAACGCAATTGCTTAAGTTTCAATAAAGAATTATTTACATGACTAAAAAGTTTATCAATTTATTTCAATATGTTCTGAGAAAAGTGATTTATGTTTTTTCTTAAACCGTAAGCAAGTTGTTTTTCTAGCATATTGAGGAAAATAATTTTAAAAAATCATATGTAATTGTTCAAGAGCTACTTAAATTATTGCATACTTGTAATTTATTATCACATTTCACAGCAGCCCGTGTCACCTCCATTATAATAACAAATGACAAGAGTAATGATACAAATAAAACATTCAATCATTTTTGACATTTTTTAGCATATGTCGCTCATACTCATGTCATACTTTTCTATTTTTCATATCAAGGTTACATAGTATATTGTTGTATTTGTATATAATTAAGTAATTTGTTACATAAGTCATCTAAACGCTGATTACATTATAATTTTCTATACCAGTAAAATAGTCTCATTATAGGAACGTCTTATAGCATGACCTAGCATTTGCATGTCAAGACTGACATGGATCGTGACGTCACAAGTAACAAATAGTTAATTATTGATATTGATATTTCTTGTTATAAAAAAATATTATTCCCTTGTTGGTAAATACGTGTTTCTTAAACCTACCTAATTTATATATCATATATCATCACCAAAATAATACAGCTCTAAAATCTCTTTATAAATCATTATTATTATTTATTCATGGTTTTGGCTATAAATTTGAGACGATGTTTTCAAAAGCCTCATATTATATATATATGTATATGATAAGATAAGATATATCACGCAACAATTGAAATATAACACAAAAAAGTTATAAACACACTGTGGAACTGAAGAAAGTATAGTCCCAGTCCAATAACAATCAAGGAGTTAATGATCCAAACTTTCCTCGGGCGCCTCTTTCTATAAACGAGTTACGTCAGTGAACTTGAACTCCAACAGATACGATGAACCCTGGAGGTCACCTGTTGCATCTGGCGCCGAGCCAGCTATTCGAGACATAACATTCATTCAACCTGCTTTCCCACGATTCCCGACCTGATTAAAACATCCGGATGAGAAAGAAGAAATGTTCAAATCAAATGAAATCGACTCTTTCAATAGATACGACATCCCTGTATACAAACAACTGTCTTTAACTCTTAAAATATAGTATAAAAAGTTTTATTTTGTTTTGTTTCAATATTAGAATTAATTTACTTATGAAACCTTTGGGTTTTAATAAGACGAGAAATCTACTCAAAAATAAAATAAATCGCAGATATTTGAAAAAAAACAATATCATCATATCATATCATAATCTAGATACGAAACGGGTAAGTAAGATTTTTGTAATACTGCTATTAGAAATGGCGATAAAACCACATAAAAAAAATATTTTTCGAAAGACTTTTTAGAAAAGATTTTTTGAATTGTGTTTTTAAAATTACATATTATTTTTCCATATGAATGTCAACGTATAACTGATTAAAATGAACAATGATTTTGTGTGCGTAAAAGACTTTACACCTAAGACTTGAATCTGAACGTCAGTAAAACACATAGTAAAAAGCAATATTTACGTTTTTAAAAAAAATAATTGAAAGGCAAAGTACCAACGGCACAGTAGCTCAGTTAATATCACGGCGGCTACAATATCCCAGAGACCACAGGTTCACGACGTATTATTGAATTTAAATAAGCGTGACAGGCCTAACATGTTAATAGACAATGTCAAATAAGGTTAATTTTTATATTCATTTTTATTAAAAAAAAAAAAAAAAACTTAAAAATAAAAATGTTATATAAAATAAATGGCCACTAGAATAAATTTTGTTCAAGGTTGTTTCTAAGGTAAAATCAATTATTACAAAAATACATTTTATTTTATTTTTGTTAATTAATACATTTGTATAGATTTAAAAAGCGATATCCAATGTACAGTTTATTTTTTTATTATTATTAAAATCGCCATTTTTATTAAAGCTTTAATTTTTATTTTTTTGACGACCAAAATGGAAAAACCTTCAACAAAGTCTACTCATATTTACAAACATTCAATAGAATCGACAAAATCAATCCAAGAGGTTGGCAAAACTATGTTAGTATCTGTGCAAGTTATAAATCTACGGATTAGAAATAAAAAAATATACGTTATATATAAAAATAAAGAATGTATGAATTAAATATCACCAATTATAATATATAGTGTTACAAAAAAATAATAAATATAATAAATTGGTATTATATTTGCCAACGATAGACACACTTAATTTCTGAGGATTATTTTAATTTCATAATGTGTTAATCCTCCGTCCGCAAATATAATCCCAGTTGAAATTGGGGATTTTTGATACTGGCAGCTGTATTTAAGGCATAACGGTTTAGATAAGATTTATATCAATAAATAAGTAAAGTTCGATAACAAACATTGTAATATCAAAAGATGGAACACACACGAGCATTTTCCATCTAAAACCAGCGCCATATTTAATGAACGGCCATTTTATAAACACAATAATCGCTGTCATAGAAGTGTTACAATATGAACCAAGAACAATGCGATAACATTGTACAAAGTAGACTTATTTTGAATACCACACTATACTATATGATTATACAAGGAAAAATTATATACATTTTTATTTTGTGGCAACTATAGTGACATTATATATACAATCTTAATTATAATTTTTTACCTTTTAAAATATTATAATTATGGATTTAAATGTTACTAATAGAATAAAATAAAATAATTTACATAATATACTGAAGTTAACTCAGACGTAATTTGTGGTTTTACATTCTTCTGTAGCTGAAAATGACATGGCATTAAACAACAATAAGTAGAATTTCTGACGTTATTAGTACGTAATGTCTTTACTTGTCTTTGTCTATATATTTAACTGTGAAGAACTTTTACAAGGTTAGCAAAACCTATATCTGTGCTGTCGTTACCAAAACATTACCAACTTTTAAACTATAAGGTCACGTAATTAAAAACATTAGGGATTGAGAAGATTATTTATATTATTAAGCAAGTGGTCGTCTATACGTTGAATAAATATTTTTTTCAATATAATGTATCGCCTAAAGAATTAAGTTATATTTATATTATTAGTATAGCTACGTTAAACTTAACTCCATAACTACAAAAAACCGTAACGTGTGACGAATGTACACGTGTATGTATTTAATTTAGTGGTATAATTTACGATTAATATTGTTAAGGTGGTAACACTGGTAGATTTATGAAACATGTAAGCTATATTAAAAATATACTGTAGTTCAATAATCGATTAAATAATACGAAAAGTTATTAGAATACCTTAAAAGATAACAAAAATATATTTTTTTATTGGTTTTAATTATTAAAAATTGTTTACACGTCAACGTTTTAAAAATAATATTATTGTTTTATATATTCGTTAATTTTGTGTTTGGTTTAAATAATACGTTTATGATATATATTAAAATGACTTTCAATAAGTTGACTAAATAAACGAAGGAATGACCAAGTAATAAATAATCCTAGACACTACACTTAAAATTTATGGCTTCGCTGCGATAAAAAATGTTAATTGTTATAATTTTCCAGAAGCTTTACATTTTAAAATAAATATTAGTTTATTATTAACTTTAATGCGCTCGTAATATTAATATTTAGCTTAATAAATAAGAATGTAAAAAATATAAAACAAAACACTATTGTAATATACAAAAAATATATTTTGGTCTGTAATGAACAATGAGTAAAATAATTTCAAATTACAATTATTTTCTTAAGCATGTTAAACTTCAAAACTTCAACGGACCTGTGATGTCGAATTAGTGTCCGTCTGTGAACTTCAAAGCGATTGATTGGAACAAAAGTTGGCATTTTAGTTTTGTGGTAGGCATTCAATAACAAAAAACTCGACAAATTTATAAAATTTCTAATATTTATAACATATTTACCATAACAAAAAAGATAAAATGTTAGAAATATTTAACCTTTTTTAAATTACTTACTATTTGCAATAATACCAATATTTATCGGTTACCGCGCGTATTTATCAGTTATTTTTATTATGTGTATGTTATTTACTTACTTACAGACTAGCAGTTTTTATATTGTAACCACGAGAATTGGTTAATATAACGTAAATACAAATATCAATGTTGATGACAACACAGCTTTGGCTGTCATTGATCATTTATTTGGCGATGAGATAATTTCCTGTCTTATATTTAAGTAAAGACATATTTAATCAATAGATCGATTTTTTTTTTAAATATATTAAACTGAAAACTTCACCATTGTTAGAAATGTATTAAGAAAGGGCTTCAAAGTACATGACTAATGTAATGTTTGATAAAACTAAGTAATTTTTATTTTTTGATATTATTTATACAATATTTTTTATCAATATCCTTTTTGCTAAACGACAAATTCATATAATAAATATAGGCGACACTTAGAGCGGTAAATGTCACCTACTTTTATATTATTTCAAAGTGCTTAAATTGTAAGCACGGTTGCTATCATTGCTATTACCAAATATATTACAAGTCAAGCTTATAACAAATAATGCTCAAATACACGCAGACAAGAAAATCTACTTCCAAATCTGGCCCTAAAAAATAAAACACCGAACACATTACGAACTTATTTGTAAATTTTCAGTGATTATATTGCAATGCGACACTAGAAACTGATATGATAGACGTTTATATTAATAAGGACCCTATTCGACACGTCATAGAGAGCATATTACTATAATTCGAGAAATTCGAGCACTAGACTGGAAAACCTTGAACACTCACTTTTGTATCTAAGGGCCGACACACGGGAACGTTTATTGCATTAATATGCGGGCCAGATGCATTTTTTTGCATTTTCATATTACGATTTTACAGCACAAAAAACGAATTCATTACTTAACTTAATCAAATTTGATACCCGTTGACTCTGTTTGAATGTGACGAAGAGATACTATTGAGTCAACATAATAAAACAATCATCTTTACTATTTATCGCAATTTATAAGTTACTTTCTCTCTCCTGTGTCAAACGTCACCTCCCTCTGGACTCACGTCTCTGTCATGTCATTTTTGACACACTTCATCCAGGTCTTCATCTGTCGCCATGTTTTATTATAATTACACTTTTAAGAGTTCTTGTTACATACTTTTCCTGCCTCACAGTACTATACGAGACAAACGAATTCATCAAATATCAAATAATTAAAAAAAAAATCATTTATATTCTTTAAAATTATAAATCTCCTTTTTTAAAACTACTTATTACTATTTATCTTCTTTTATATTTTATTACATTATTTATGATGTAAACAAATGCAAGATCTTTTTTTAAGATATATTTTGTTTTAAATGATTTTCCAATGCGAGTGTCTGTTGGTATTTAGAAATTTATTTCAATGATTCGTTGGAATATTCATTTATGTGTATATTTACTACTAATAGCGCTTATATTTAAGAATTATCTAATCATATATTTGTATAATTTTATGCAATCTTGATTCTATGAAATGTCAACCGCATAATCTTATTACTGCATTTAAAATAAATATTTAGCGAAATATATGAAGAAAAGTAAATTATAATGAAGTTAGCTCGTATATACTTCGCTAAGATTAAAATTAATTATAGAGGAGGAAGACAAGGAGTTTCTTACTACTTTTGTTACTACTAATACTCTAGTAGTTTATTGACACGTGTTAAAGAAGTAGAATTCGTAAGTTTGTTTCTGTGTCAAATATTAATAAAACCTGCCATTAATATGTAGATATCTACACGGTCTAAATATAGGTTTGATGTGAAAATAAAATATCCTTTCATGAAGAAACATATTACAATGTAAATAAGAAGGAAATAAAATATATTGTTTATTATTATGAATGATACACACATAAGTTATCAATTGAATTATTGTGTTTAAGTTTTATATTATTAAAGTTATAGGATATATAACACTTCTCTAATTTTTTCAGAGATTTATATTACAATTCTTAAATAAAATAATGTATATTTCATTATTTCAAAATTAATAATAAATTTGAAATTGTATAAAAAAATGTTTAAGGAAGTTATTTTAGAGAAAATGAAATTGCGCGTCTTTGTGGAGCTTCGCATAATTCTTCATGCTCTGATTGTTATGAAATTTAAAGTAAAAATACATGTTCAAATGCTTTTAATATTAAATTACAATAACAATTAACGAGTAAAGAATTATTCTTAATAAAATGGCTGCTGATAATATAATGCTAGTTGTGAAGACTAACATATACCTATATAACTAAGTCTTGTCAAAAATTTTATAAATTACACCAACAGAAATAATTTAATGAAATATAAATTTTTCCTATAAAATATAAATGTAACTTATAAGTGAAAAGCACGCAATTATTATTTTTACAGAATAAGCTCTCCTAGCTTATGAAGAAAAATGGTTAATTCGCTTAAATGATTTGATAACTGCCTTGATCTATTTAAATAATATTTAACACTGCATGTTACATTCATCTTAAGCCGTTCTTAAAATAAGCCTCTGGTGCTATTCATAAAATTCCATGGAGTTTTTAGCTGTTTATAGAAAATGGTGACAGGATTTATTGCGTCACGATGTACTAGCTCGTGTAAAGCAAAATGGGTTTTGGTGAGGAATATTTTTTTATTTAGTGTTCATTTTTATTACGTACTTGATTTGTTTTCAGAACAAAGTACCAAGATATATTGTATTACATCAAGGGAGTTTTACTTATATCTTTCTTTGCCTTTAATATATTTAACAATTAGAGGAAAACAAATACTATACTATACTTAAATTAGATTATCTGGGCCGAGCACTAATTCTTACTTTCGATAACATTTATTTGTGTTTTCTTTAACGTACGTGTCTTGCTGGATCTATTGATTGCAGACGCACTCAGTAAGTCAACTGCTCTGAGCTATACAGTAAGTTCAGACACAAAGGACCTCATTAGAGCTCCGGTGTCCTAGATAGATATCAGATTGTGTCTGATAGTTACAGATAACTTTGATGTATATTGCAAAAACGTAGGTGGGCGGCGATATCCTATCTCTATAGTAAACAGTTTAACAAACAGTAGAGTGAGGCATTGTTTATACAACTTTTAACGAACTACTCGTATAATATAACTAAAATTTATTATAATATATGGTGATCTTTGTGATAGCATATTGTTCAACACTGTGGTCATAGATCTATCGTTCGACCTATTAACGTTTCCCATTTCAAATCTGACAACATAATAAAATAAACACGCAAGTAATCAGTACATATCATTGATTATAGATATAAGCCTTTTTGAAATCTAATAAAATAACATAAGTACCTAATTAAGTAATTTTTTTATTTTCATCATTAACAATTGCATCTGCGAGACGCCGGGGTCGTCCACTGGTCAGTGACAATGACAGCTTTAACTTATAAAGCGAGTTTTTAAAGTTTATTTATAATATCAATATACCAACATTAGACTAAAATGTATAATATTAAGCATTCTGAGCATCAATTCTTATTTAGTATAGTAAAAATTTAAGAGATGTACCCTTGTTGTCACATATTTATAATAAGGTTGTTTATGGTTTAGTGGAAAATATATATTGATATATAATTAAAGAAACACTTTAAGGTTGGATAATCCTTATCATAGGAGTATGAATAATAGTCAAAGTGGTATTTTAAGACCTACTGAGTGCACACAAAAATTCATAAAAATGGCATATATCCTCTAGTCTTACACATTAAATTCAAGACTGGTCTAAAGACTCAGTCAATCATCTAGTCATCAACTTATCTGAAAAACTTATTCACCTTATATCGCTGCGGCTACAAGCACTCAAAACATGATCTGCTAAACTGCTTCAGCATGCAACGTGTGGATTATGAAGACCTGTGGTGCAGGCTTAGAAATCAATCTACATTTATATTGATCGATTGATTGATTGATTGATTGATTGATTGATTGATTGATTGATTGATTGATTGATTGATTGACAAAAGACCAAGCATAATCGAAAGTACCTAGAAGTGGTTTACCTATTTGCTCATAATAATAGAATAACAATTTGAACAATGTAAACAATAATATCAGTCCAATACGTACTTTACAGAACGAAACGGGAAAATCCCACAGTATGATATACTATTTGTTACGGTTTGTTACATTTACTTTATAAAACATGATAAAAAGAAAATTTAATAAAGATTTAACTGTTTAATTTAATTTCCAATATTGATATCAATTCATCTTAATTGTTTTATGCCGAACTCAATATAAATATGGAGCACCGACGTCGGTGAAATCTTCACTAATGTAACTTCTGTCCATTTATTTATCTGTGTATGTAAATAAGACATAATAAATATATGTTATACAACTAAGATATATATAGACTGACCCCTGGGATAGGACATACGGTTCTTCCTACCCACACAGGAATGGAGTTTATTATAATATTAAGTAAAATACATTTTAATATTAACAAAAAAAAAAACGTTTTAAAATTCACACGGGCGAAGCTGCGAGCGGAATCTAGTATATATACATATATGTTAAGTTAGGTCAGGTATAACTTCCATAAAAGTATGGTTCATAGTTGGTGTATTCATTTGTTACCTGTTTGTCAGAGCCGGTGACAGACAGACACACCGAGATAACAAGTTAAATATAGTTTTATTGATATATAAACAAAAACAGTAATTATAATGAAAGCCAATTATATTCCACAAGTAATATGAAAATATTCACATCACATATATTTGGTTACTTGATCTTAATAGTTGGGCCTGAAAATTCAAAAATTTGAACTCAAATATAATATTATCAATAATAATATCCATTAAATAATGATTTCGTAATAGAAGTATTCCTGAAACTTTAATTATTGGCAATTAGTATAAATTATGAGTTATTCCCTGTTAAATGCTGTCAGTATATATATATATATAGCCTTTATTATTCCATAGTCCTGTTAAATGAGTAATTTGTAAAAATCTCCTAATCTTTTAACTCCTCAACCAGGAAGTTAAAAGATTAGGAAATTTTTACTAACTAACTGTATCCTGGATTTTCGAAATCTTTTTTCGTAATATCTTTACCTTTTGAGATGTCTTGAGCAATTCTAGACACTTTTTAAAACATTTATTTATTTATGTGTGTGGATGCATGTGCGTGTATGTGTGTTTTAAAGTTATGACATATACAATAAGTTTACAATAAGTTGTTTAAATTGACAGTAGTGAAAGTATTGTTGGAATAGATTTTGTTAAAAAAATAAAATAATAATAACATTTTCTTAATAAAGAATTCTTAACCAAGAATTTACTTTAAAAATATTTTAGATATTAAACACAAGAATATACTTTAAAAATATAAGACACATGACATCTAGTATATTTTTGTGTTGATAATATAATGTTATTTTCATGTAAGTTTCGATTGTTACATAATTTAAAATAATTTAATAATATTATTTATTATGTAAGTACAGCTATAAGAGCGGAGATTCCGCTGAAATAATTCTTAAATTATAATATTGAATTTCAGTATGTGTTGGTTATTTCATTAATATGACAATAATATTAATATCACGATCAATAAATTTATTAATTAAATATAATATTATTGAAACAATATCGAAAACGATGAGAAATATTTTTATATATAGTTTATTTTCATATATTTTATAATAATATAATATTTATATATCGATATAATTTAAGCCGCGTCACTAGTTATCGAATGTCATCTATACACAAAGAAAAGGGTTGTACCTATATATAGATTTTAAGAGATTCAAACATAAATTCTGCGAATGTGTAACAATGATATGTTGATATATTTTTTGATCAAGGCTTTGTGAAAATGATTTCCATTCAATAATAAATCAGTCCAGGTCGTGCGTTCGATTCGCATACGAGACTACTGTCTATGTGATAAACAAAATGCCGTGTCCGATATATACATATAAACCTCCCACTATATAAATACTATTTCTCTAATGCAGGAGTTTTATGCAATAGGGAATATAATTAAAATGGTTGACAAGCAGGTTCATGACGAAGGTAGGAAGATTATTCGCAGGTGAAACCGTGAGGCGTAACTAGTCCTACATATTTCTAAATGTAAGCGAATAAGAATATTTATTTAAAAAATAAACATAGAATACAGATAGAAATATAATTAGTCTAAAAGTATTCTTGATGTAAAGATATCCAGATTTTTATTTATTTCAACCAAGATATTTTTCTCAATTGAAGAATTCTGTACAAAATTCTGTGTCACGATTGAAAAAAAAGACTTAATAAATTTCCATAAATCTATAAAAACCCTATAAAATACAACACAATACAACACACGCACGCACGCGCACACACATACACGCACACACAGAGAGAGAGAGAGAGAGAGAGAGAGAGAGAGAGAGAGAGAAAAAAAACTATTGTATCTTTATTAAAAATTCTATGTAATCTTTTTAATCCGAAACGTATGTAGAATTACTACTAAAAAAAAACAAACACATCTGATAACTAAAAGGTGATTATTCTAGGATTACATTTTTCAGATCATTAAATCGACTGAAATTTGTATATATTCGCGTTTCCTTCGTTATAGCTGTTAGAAGCAATTAGTGGATATTTCACAAACCTTTGATAGTATTTAAATGTTATTTTTGTGATCATTAGACATTACATAAGCGCTATGCTCTAACACAATGTTTTTTTAATTAATCAATAAATTTTAAATATATATAATTATTTATCTATAAAGAACAGGGTACATCTCTTTTTTCTTCTCCGACCAAGGGGCGTTTGCTATAACGTAAAGTTATGATTAATATTGATTCAAAGTGAAAAAGATTATATATATATATATATATATATGGGCCATATATCTACTAAGATTGCCGCAGACGCAAGCTATTATACAAAAAATTCTTCTGTTATTTCATCTATATTTTAAATATATAAATGAATAAAATAATTCTATGCTAACTATAAGAAAAGGATATATGTGGTTTTATTTCTTCCTATCATAATGACATTGATTTTGATTGAATGTATATTCTGTTACAGGTGGAACTGGAACACTTAATGATCTCATAATATTATATCCAATGATGGTGATATGAATGTTACTTTTTATTAAAATCTAAATATTTAAAACATAATTCAAACAATGAATCATTAATGTAAGTGTCAAGTACTAAGTAGTATCTTCAGTAAGTATTGGTACGCCCTTTTCCTCTGCTATGACCCCGATTATGTAATAGAAGAATTATAATTATATATAATATAAAATTTTGCCAATCGAAAATTCTACCAAAGTTCTAACCAGTTTTTCACTCTTATAAAATAACTAAAAACTCAATACGCCCTCGCATTAAATTTCATCAAAATCAGCACAGTAGATTTCCGCAACCTTAGACAAAGACAAACATGTTAAGACCTCAATATGTCGGATTTATAATATAGTATTTGACGTACACAAGTAATCGCTGATATTGATTTTAAGTAAAAAAGATATAAATACATATTAATATATTAAGTACATCGATAACACGTCCTAGCTATTTTTTTTTGCATTCGTCTGGTTTCTACTTTATTATATAGTAAGTATATATAATACATTAAGCAATTGTTGTCCATATTATCAGATCACCAATAATTGGTTTATAACAGTAAAATATCTCTTAATTTATCCTCCACCATATTTTTAAATCAATAAAACGACATCAAACCTGATTCATATAAAAATAAACACGTAATCAAAAAAACTACAACTTTTTGTGAGCGCTGCAATGAACGCTGATTGGAATTTAATATTAAAAACGTCGATGACATAACCTCGTCTAAACCTATTTCAAAACGAGGATGACCGATATTTTCCAAAATCCTATATCGAAATATAGTTTTCAATTTGAACCAACTTTCCGTACAAAGTTTAACAACAATTGAACTTCATATTCTGTCTGAATCAGGAATCTTAGTCTTTAAAGAAACTCTGAAGGATCTCTGTCTGAATTAAGACGGAATTCCTAAGTTAGAAACTATTTTATGAACAGCTTCCAGGACGTACCTTCTGGAAGACCTTTGTTAAAAGCATATTTGTAAACTTCCATTTTCGATAAAATGAATTGATTTAATATAAATATATATATATATTTTATTTTATTTAGAAAGCGAATGTTAGAGGGCAAGGATAATAATACACAACACATCACACAAAACTACACGCTAAGTATCAATGCCGATAAGTTACAAACACCCGAATCTGATTCTTAAGTCTCGTCACTGGAGTTGTTCTTGCCAAAATGTAAGGACAATTTCTAACTCAACTTTTAATTGAATTTGAAACGAATCTTCACGACGGGAACTCTACTTATCACGATATGGGCTTTTAAGGATCCTGTCTGTTTTTCTCTTTATAAAGATTAAGTAACAAACGAAGCTAGAGGCTGAGAGACGCTGTCATACAGTATCATATGAAAGAAACCTTGTTATAACATTTACTGACTTTTAAAGGTTACTAAGTTGCCGACAAAACAGTACACATATGTTACACATGACTATTGCTTCACCAGGGATTAGTGACTAACAAAGACAAAATTCAAATTTCAGGACATTTTATATTAACGAAAGAATTCAGATCTTGTGGCAGACAGAACCGAGTCCCGTACCGGTAAAACAGAAACCTGACTTTCATTTTATTTCATACAGCGTCTTATTATTTTTAATGGTTCCTGTTAAGCAGTTAAAATATCCGGTATTGCCATCTGAGAGAGTCTCAACTAAAACAAATGATTGCCTTAGTTTACAAATCCAAAGATAACTGTGTAATGTTTCCGCCAAAAAAGACCCTTCAGAGGCACCTTCAATACGTAAATATAAAATATAAACAACGTAAATAAAGAGGGCAAATTGGAAAGGTTGATTGGTTTAAAAAACCAAGTGGTCACAAATGTTGAAACTCTTTGAATTCAAAGGCCATAGATAATTGACCTTCTAATAAGATGTTTATTAAATTGTGTGGCATTAACAAACAAATGAATGTAAATTGAACTAATCTAAAACTACATATGATAGACGCAGGTTTTATAAAATAATAAAATGTTTATCTCTTTATATATGCCCCTTTTCAGCACATGACGCAAAATCTACTGCAAGGTTTTTGATGACATTTTAAGTGCCGCAAATTTCCTCATTATCCATGGTAATCTCACAAATAATTAAAATATGACAAATGAATCTATTATTTACATTACCGATATCCATATTTTAAAAAATACTGTAAAAAAAAACAACAATTAAATGATATAGACAACTTAAACTTGCAGATAATAAATACAACTTCATTTAAAACGATCAAGTCGAATGAAGTCGAAAAAAGCTTATTTTTCGAATGAGAAGTCACATCATTAGTTTCAAAACTTAATTGAAAATATATTAATACACAAGAAGGATATTAATATTTTATTATACTATGAATATTTTTAAACATTCAACAATGTTACGACTATGTGAGATAATCTAAGAGAGAGTGGACAATGATAGTGGTCAAACCGTGTCTCGTCTTCAATTAATATAATAGTTTTATAAACAGGTCCATGCATGTAGTAATAATCTTGATCTAATTTATAATATAGTACTTGAAATAAAACCGCAACCTGCTGCGTCTAAATGTTAAACAAGTTTAGAACAGACTAAGTTGATAAAGATCGTAATATTATTGCTAGAGAAGCATTGGAGAGTGCACTTCGTTGAATCGCTATATCCGTTACAAGTTGCATCTTATTTTTCTATCGGTTTCTATCACACTTGTCTATTTCTTGTGTTAAAATATTAAATTTAATATATACCTACCTTCTATTTAAAATTAAAATAGGCAAAGTATTTACTTTTACTTTCTTTATTACTATTCTTTATAATTTAAGAATGACATTTGAATACAATAGCAAACAACAGACAGAGATTTAAAAATACTAGAAAAAGGTTACTATTGGTCAAGGTTGATAAAATATGGAAGCATGAAGTGGAAAATTGATTCTGATTATTTGATAGTACAGCAGTACTTTAGTTATTTACCTATATCAATGATAATGAGAAATGATGGCAACGCGACGGGAAAACTAAATCAACAAGTGCACGAAAAAACAGCAAAGAACGAGTAGTCCTAGGAGTCGGATATACCAACAAACAAAGCAACCAGTGGAATTCTAAGACGGAGGCAACGATCGTGAAAACTGGGCCGGACATGTGAGCTACGGCCGTGACCACATTACAATCACTTTTCAATTAATAAAGAACTGGGCACCTGCAGAATGCAACTGTCACTCGATAGCGTCCTCGTTCTAGCGTCTCTCCGATCTCACTCAGCTGCACTTCTCAGAGTTTTAGTTTGTTTACGTGTTTTGAGAGCAACACACAGGGCACAAGGGCATCAGAGCGCGAAGGTCGCGTGTTCTCTGGTCGCGTTCGTTCCGCGCGGCGATCGGCGCGGCACTGCCGTGAGCCGTGCTCGACTCTTGACGAACGCGGCGGGTGGACAATCCACAACTTGCCCACGTAACGTAACTTAACTCCACAATATTTTAGTTTCGTAACCGTATTAAACTCGATTACTTTGCTAACATCAAAACTTCCAAATTTAAATTTATAAAGATATATCCGATATATATATAAAATACCTTCATAAACCGATTGCATTATCCTACCCTCTTGTTTAAACTCATTGTTGTAATATCTTCAATTCTGAAACCATTCTTGTTTTTTTTAATTGATTTCCAGTTAACACCAATACGAATTAATATAAATAGAAGAACTTTAAAGCATTTTGATTCTGGATAGTTTATGACACTGTTATTTTATTATAAAAGAATGCAGACGAAAACATTCAATAGGAATACAGATTGTATTGTTAATATTGTTAAAAAAGGCCATACATATATTTTTAAAATCAGGTCCAAAAAATCGGCTTTCCAGCAAAAATATATAATATTTTTTTTAATAAAAAAAAATATTAGAAATGATACATTTTTAAAATTGTTTGTTTTGTTGAATGGCGATTATTTCGTGCTGACATATTAACTCTAATAATTACTACATACCTACTCCATAATTTGTACATCACTTTCAATCTATATATTATATTATCGGGTTGCTTCTGAATTTGTAATAGACACTGGAATATTACACTAAGCTGATAACCTCCCTATTATATTTAGACTATCTGTTACTCGCGGTTCCACCCACGAATGATTTTATTTACTATTAAAATAGCGTAGTTCTAGATAGCCGTCCTCATGAACCTGTCTGTCACAATCAGAACGAATTTTTTGAAAATGATTATATATATATATATTAACGACTAAACAAACAAACTTTTCCGCTTTATAATATTATTATAGATTTAGATTTTGCTCTCAAGGAAATAAAAGTATTATTAAATTCTCAATACAGAAATAGGTATAAAACCACAAAAAACATATATCCTTTACAAAATTTCTTATTTCTTTATATATATATATGTACTTTATGTATGGTTTAGATATTAATTAAAACACATTTTGAGTTTGTAAACACACATTTATAAATGAAAGTTAATGAAAATAACAACTATTACTTTCTTCTGTTATTTTTACATAGTATTTGTTTTTATATAATGTTTCAACGCGCGAGTTCTTATTAGACTTAAAATTATAACCACTATTTACTATTTATTTATTACCCTTAGAATTGTCATTCAGCAACAATCACATCATATAATCATACAGCCATACAATGTATTAACTTAGGCACTTGCGTCTGTTAAAAATTTAAGGTTATTTAATTTAAAGTTATACCTTGATAATAGTAGATATTATACATTTATATTTACTAAAGTAATTATAAATGTATAATATCTACTAAAGTATATGTAAAATAAAAAGCAAAATCGGACAACCAAATTAATTTTCTTTAAGTCATAGCAGTACACAGGATAATATTAATTATAATAATAAAACTCTTTAATATATTATCAAAGTAACATTTTATTTCATTGGTCATCATAAATATAATCTTTTAAGAAACATAATAACAAAATATACTTATCTTAATTATACAGCGCTAACAATAGATGGTCCGACCTCCTTTACTGCCAGAAAGCACCTGCTTTTGTAGTTGCGACACATTGTTTTACAGACCTTAAACCACGTTTGATATTCACAAATATTTACTTACTCTTTTAGTTTAAAAATAATAATTTATCAATTTTTTATGTAACGGCAAAGTAATAGCAATTAATAAACTTGTAAATTACGTAAATAAATAATATTTAATAATCGATTAAGACTATAACAGTATTTTAATATGTTTAGTATCGACACACTTTAATAAGTCTTACCCTCACTATAAGATAATTAATTTTTAGGTTAAAAAATGATACTTTATGTATTTAAATATCATACATATAATGAAACATCGGCTTATAAATTGTTATAACTAAGAGTATTTTTTTAGTATTTTCAGTTGAGTATTAAAATTCTTACACGCGTATGTGTTGCTGACTCGAAGCAATAGAATTTTCCCTTGCGACAACGTCGCTATAGATGTTTTCATTTAAAAAAAGATATGCAACTAAATATATCGTAAATTGATTAATGTATTATATAACTATAATTTTTTTTGTAATTTTTCACAAACAAGAGAGGAGATAGCAAATCGACATTAATTTAAAAAGTCGACAAATAGCCGACAGCGAGTTATGAATATTCAATTTAGACATAATTAATAAGTCGACCCATATCTCTCTTGGTGTCAGGCTGAAATGGAAGACCTTGATAGACGCCAACGAAAATATAGATCAGTTGTTGTTACTTTCGATTATCACATGCTATGCTATGCTATACTAAATCTTAATTGATTAAGTGTACCTACTTTTGTCAAGACATTATTATTATATTTAGTATATGAAATCAACCCCTACAACAGAGAAATCATGCCTCTGTCGCTGGGGTTTTTAAAAACATATAAATAACAAAAACGAATTCAACCCAAGACCCTAATAAGTTGTTTAGATATCATATACAACAGTAATAATCTTTAGCCCTTCACCCGGCCCCACCAAACACTGATCACCAGTCCAATCAGCTGCCAAATTATTGTTCTGGAGGACAATAATACTTAGTTTAACATACATCTAATGAATATATATTGTATATATTTATCAACTCACAATATAAGACAGAATTATTTTAACATCATTTCACGCACATAATACTAACTTAAATTTAAACATTTAAGATCATTTTTTAAGCCAGAACTGGTAATTATCATTTAAATGAATCATTAATTCCAAAACCATTATCATGTACAAGCTCAAGTATTTGTCCTGATAATATTCCAGCTCAATACTTAACATTATTGTTGAATCACTGGACTGGACTGAACTCACATACCATTTAGGTTTACGATTAAATAGGATAGTTTAAACATTCTACTCATTGTCGAAACTACGGGGTGAAGTCTCGTGTAAAGTTCACCGGATGGGGCCCTTCTTTCTCTGTGATGGATTACATATATGTCGGAGATGACGACAGTGAAACGATACGGCCCTCATCATTTACACTCGGCGCTATTATTTATAGTGTTACAGGGAGCACACGTTGTTAATGTGCAAAATAGTAACATAAACACTGTTACACTTCGGTTCGCAAAACAAAAACCACTCCTTGTTGAGTGTGTTTTATAAACTAAAGAAACCGACATTTTCAGGTCCGCGCCTCCAGAAGAAGTGATCGTGGACCTATCCTTACAAAGACGACTCTGTCCACGTGCCGCCATTATAAATCAGCTGACGTCACTGCTTTTTCTCTACTACGAACTTTAATAATATTGTTATTCACGAGACATCATTGATTTTTAGTTACATATTATTGATTTTTAGTTATCAGGGCCATTCCCGCTGAGGGCCTAAAACATTTTGCCGTCTTGCGACTAATTCTCCTATTATCTGCCTGTATAGATGAATCAGTTGTGCCGAACTCTGATAGTGACTTTGTTTTTTAATTGCTCAAGAGAAAGCCGCTTGGTGTCGGATTGTAGCTCTTGTGTTTTATTCTTCGCGTGTAATTTAATTCCTTTGATATACCGATTGTCAAGATTTAGTTAGTCAACGTTACTTTGAAAGAACTATATTATTGTTGATTAAGACATTGTAGTTTACTACTTACATATAAAGATATTAGTAATGCACGATATATATTATAATTAATTCAGTTCGAATTACTATTAAATTCTACCTCCATTTGATATCTCACGCATATACTACAATTGGTTTTGACAGCATCACTGAGAAGAGTAATCCAACGTTCCTTGATATGGGAGCCTCTTATAACATTACAAATGGTAATACGCAATTTTGAATACTAAAATTAATGTCAAAATACATTTATCTAGCAGAAGATAAAAAGCATGTGGAACGGAAAAGATAAGGAGATAACAATGCGTAAGTATTAGGAGTTCTCTTCACAGAACATAAAACATTATTACCCACCTCGTAACTTGTAATGTACGAATACTTCAGTCTTGTTTATGTAGATTCTGGAAAACGTTAGAGATGTATCTCGATTAACTGAATTGTGAAATGGTGTTTTTAAATCCCTTTTTAACCTTCAAATATGTATCTTTGGCTAATATTTTCTACAATTGACTATAGAAGAAGAAAAAATAGATGAGACAGAATTGCTACTTTTAAATCTATCAGTCTAATTATAGTCCTTTCACGAATGTTGCTTTTCAATTATTGTATGTCTCTTAGAGTGAACCGAAATGTTAATGAGGTTTTTTTTGACCTCGAAATGAAATATTTCCAGAATACGACTTTTCGAAATAAAAATACTTAACATTTCTGAAATATTCATTATTTCAAAAAACCGATGAAATATTAATTATTACAAAAAATTAAGAATATATAAAGTAGTTTTACTTATAAATAAAGTTGATCTCTTTCATTTTATATTTGAATATCCCGACGGGGGGTTATTAACATATTGGCTTATCGTGTTCGGCTAAAGACATGCTTTTTAAATAACACGACACAACGACGCCTGTAATTGTACGGTGTCTGTTGATATGAGATATAATAATAATACTTGAAAGAGCATTTACTAAAATATCTCGTCTCTAAACCTCGTAATGACAGGGAACCGTTTATATGTATATATATATATATATACCAAAATTTCTACTTACATTTAATGTACGAAGTTCTCTTAAAATACTTATTTCTTTTTTAATTATAAAATTCATGATACAGTAAAATTTTAAAAAATCATTATTTTATATAATTATTAAGTAAAAAATTAATGTGAATAATATTTCAGTTAAATATGGCTGGTATTTCAGTATGTCGCAAAAATGTAGTTACTATCAAAATATGTTCTGTAATAACGTTTTTATTTTTTTATAATGACTATTCAAAGTTTTTTAAATTTCTTATGTTGTATAAAAAATTAAAACAAAATGTTATTTTTCGGTAAGACATATCGAAAAACTCAGTTTTTCCTTCCGATCTGTCTGTCTGTATGTGTGTCTGTGTGTCTGTGTGTCTGTGTGTCTGTGCGTCTGTGCGTCTGTGTGTCTGTGTGTCTGTGTGTCTGTGTGTCTGTGTGTCTGTGTGTGTGTCGAATTTTATTTTTCGAATTTTGAAAAACTAAAGATATATTTGGAATCAGCATCTAAATGTAAGATTCACTTTTCAAAATTATGTTGATTGTCCAACGGGAAGGTCGTCAGATCGGCCGCCGAAGTTACCGAAAAATGGAAAAAAAATTTCGAATTTTTAAATTTTTTAAAATTTAAAAATTAATTAATTAATTAATTAATTTAATTATTTTAATAAATTTTTTTTTCTTTTGTTTGTTAATTAATTTGCGAGTTATAATTTGCCGATTAGGAGTTTTTCATAGCGGCAAGCTCGATTGCCGCGTGTCAGATGTTTTTTTAAATGTAATTTATACCGTTTACTTATTTATATCTCTTCCAATTTGAATTAATTTCTATGGCCTCACAAACAACGGAAATATTGATGATTTTTTATTGTATATTTTAAATTTAAACAATAATAATATTACTACTTATACTTATACTTATAACAGTCTGTTCGTCATGACATACACTTAAGCCCCGGATATTATAATTTGTGCATTCCAGTTTGCAATAAAGAATTAAACTCTTTCATAAGTAAATGGATTGGAATTTTACTTTTTGGTTTAGAAATAAAGGAGCTTGCAAAATGATTATATCCTCGTCAATTTGTCATATATATAATAAAAATAAGTTTTTACATTAACTGAGTGAATTTATCTGGCACTTCACAATCCACAGATGGCTTAAAACACTCGTTGAACTCTAATACCCCGGGAGTTAAAATTACAAATTCTGAACTGATGCTGCGTGTCAATAACTTTGTTATGATAGATTGATATATAAATGAACATTTTATTGCACATTAGACAAATGAAAGTTATATATACCTACTATGTGCATTCGCCCTAATAGTTTTGACCCAGAGGCCTTTGTTTATGATCTCCGAGCATCGCGGCATCACGGCGTAAAGATAATTCGTTTATTAAACGATTTTATGAATAAATAATCATATTACTTATTTAATAAATGTAATTATTATTAGATTGTGTACTTTCTTAAAAAATGTTCTTTATTTATTGTTTCTTAAAAAAATGTTTCTTTAAAAATTCTTAGAAGATTATAAAAAGATATTACAATAATTCAGAAAAATAAGAAAAAATAATAATTTCTCATAAATAAACAATCGAATTTCTGGAAGCGTTATTTATAATAAAAAGTATCATGTTGTAAATTCTTCTTCATTATCGCTACATGGAATTTTATCTCATTTTTTATAAATATTGTACATATTTATGTTATAAATAGAGTCACATGATTTTAAAATAATCAAATATAATTATCAGTGAGATGAAACTTGTTATTATTTCATATATTTCTTTGCATGTGTCGGGTCCGTCGTGATGCAGGGAGCGGAATGAGAGTGCAGTGTCTGGAACTTGTTACTCAGATGTGGGTTTAAGGGTCTTGAAAATGACATGTACTCTCATTCTCATGTCACATTAACAAATCAAATATGTATCTTATTAGATATTATTATATAAGACATCTTTTTTTATTTCGACCCTCGACTCCAAAATAAAACAATGGGTGCTATAAGTTTAACATGTGTATCTGTGTATGTGTATGTTTATTACTCTATAAAGTATATTATAAAAATATAAATAGATTAAAGCAGTCGTCTGCAAGAAGCTTTCTTTGGAACTAGCGACATGTTCGTCAAATTTAAGCTAAAAGGTAATCCTAATGTTTGATATCCTAATATAATATAATAGTTAATGATATCATTAAACAGCCAATGAACGACCTCCATAGAGCGGTGCGTGTTTCATACATAATATGTAATGCATGTTTGTTTGTTGCGGGTGAGGCCGACTTTTACTTTTAGTCACGACGCGAACGGACGATGACTTTTTGCGAGGTTACTATCAACTATGTGATACTATTCTGTTATATCAGACTTGGTTTATATTTTATATTAGTAGTTTTTAAGTGGTGTAAAAAGGATAGTTATGTGTCATGTAAAAGAGACAGTAATAGGATTTATGCCTTACCAAACAAAACAACTCAATGTTTTTCATTGAGAATAGATATAGAAACAAAATTGTTTGATACTTCCCACTTTTCATTTCTGTATTGATAAGACCAACTCAGATATCATTTCTTACTTCAGCATGATAGCTGCCAGAAATGGTATAATTTACTTATTTATTATAAATTATAAGTTTTTTTTTCTCAATGTTCTTTGTCCTACAATTAGAGTTTTTTTTATTATTTTATTAAAAATTTTATTTTTCTTTCTTTGTATATATATTTCTTTTTGATAAATGATTGATATTATTGGTTTTATGTTTGCTTTTAAAGTTCATGTTATGTTTGTTTTTATAACAGTGGAAACTTTATTGATGTTATGCACTATTTGTTAATTTTATTTATAAGTTTTTAAATATTTTTTGTTTCCCAAATACATAAATAAATAAATAAATAATAAAAATTGTACCCAATTTGGTAACCTATCATTGTTTTTAAGGTTTCCTTCACTGAATATATGTAGTTTAAAGAATAATTGTTAAAATTTAATTAATTATTTGAATTATAGCACCAATTACCGACTAACACTAATTATTAACCAATAAGATTCTAACCTCGTATGTTTTATAAGGATTTAATAGAAACTAATTTCTGTGTAACGTAATGTATATATTATTACCAATTATGTATTTAATAAAATCAACACAGAAAATTCACTATATGTGGTTTGCAGAAATGTTATCTATACACCCAATGTTTATCCTATTCCCGCAATCTCTGTTCAAACATTATTTTCTAAACTCAGAATACGTTCAGAGACATGATAATTAGCACTTTTCGTTCATCATAACAACGACAGATACGACAAACCCATATTTTGATGCAATTTAAAATCTGTTTTACTATTTAATGAATAGATGTTTTGGAATAATTACAATTATTTAGTTTTACAGTTTTTAAATCTTCATATAATAGATTGACTTAGCACTTTAATACCTATTTATTAGTCATTCTTCACTTGGTATAAAGAATGTTTCTTTTAATCTGTCAGCTGTCAAATTTCAAAGTAACATTTGACACTGGTCGTTCGCTCAAACAAAGATGACAACCATATTAACCATAAGTGTATTATTATAAATATTTAATTATTATCGAAATACTTTTTCCACATGAAATAAAGTAATTTGCATTTAGCATTTCTGAAAATAAACATAAATTGTAAAACATTATAATTTTACTTCAAAATGGGAAATCACACATCTTTTGTCATGGCTTATCATAGTTTATCAAGTTCACTAATAACAATTACAGATAAGACATATTATTTAATTTATTCTTTACAAACGTTTTCGCCTCGATATAACGTAACATTGATTTAGCTATGAGTTTATTATTGAAAAAAATTCTAAACCTCAGGGATTTAGTAAAACATGTAAACAATAATGCTACAAGACTCTCTTCCCATTTTATATATTATCCAGATAATGAGAAACCAGTAGAAGGTAACTAATAATTGAATAAATACAATTGCTTAGGTTATAATATCACAACAGAATATTATAAAATTATTTAAGACACTAACCCAACTTACAACTACTATACCAAAACAGGTGATACAAAGAAAATGAACATGATGCAGGCAATAAACAATGCGATGGACATCACTCTTAAGAATGATCCCACTGCAGTGTTGTTCGGAGAGGATGTAGGATTTGGAGGAGTGTTTCGATGTGCCTTAGGATTGCAGGTAATTTTGTAATTTTGCATTTAGTGTGTCTATTAAAATAATTACTAGTAAAATGAATAGTTAATAATAGTTTTATCTGTATCTTTAGAGGATATTTTTAATTCAAACTTTAACAATTACAGAAGATGCTCAAAAGTTATTTTTTACCATTTTCTATTTACTATAAGTATGAACAAGTTAATTTAATGCAATTTTTTGTACAAATGGTTCTAAATTATACATGCAGGCTCACAAATACCCTTTATTATTGTTTATAAGGTTATATTTTACATTAATTCTAACAGTAGCAAAAAAATATAATTAGATCTTATATTTTGAATAAATTATAATATTTGACTGAAATTATTAATACTAAATTTAATTATTTCCCCAGTTGAGAAAAAAAAACAAATATATTTTTAATTAGCACTTGTAATTATATTTTTAAAATGATCTATCATGAAAACAATAATTCTGGAAATGTTACTTTATCTTTATTTATGAGCAAAAGTGTTTCCTTAGGGAAATGCAAATATATAATTTTAGAATGTATATTATAAATGGAGCAACATGACTATTTCTTTGTAAAAAATTGTTTAAAGATACTTTCAATGATTTATATTTATATGGACAAGCTACATATATAATAAATTAGTTTCTTTTTCTTAAATATCTAAACTAATTATGTATTACATAGTATTGAGATGTTCTTAGAAAAAAATGGGGTGGATTTCCTAAATAATGATATATGTCAACATATGTCTTTATATTATATAGTTTTATGAAACACAAAATTTTCTTTACATTATCTTACTTAGGGTGTTGCAGCTGAATCATTATCAAATACAAGATACACCAGAGACTCCTAAAATATATCAATCTCCAAGTAATATGGATAGACTGTAATGCAAAAATATGCTCCTTCCTGTATGCAAAGTATATGGAGATCACTTCACTATGACAGTAATTAGTATCCTCAATATTTAAAAGGCATCAATGAATAAATGAGAATAATTAATTTGGTTTATATAAGATATTCTTTAATACATATTGGATATATATTTTCCTCACTCTTTTATATATTGGATGACACCAACTGTCCCTATATAAAAAATAATAATATAATATTTTCTATGATATAAATACAAATTTTCCAGGAAAAGTATGGCAAGGAAAGAGTATTCAATACACCGCTGTGTGAGCAAGGCATTGCGGGGTTCGGTATTGGCATGGCAACTGCCGGGGCAACAGCCATAGCCGAAATACAGTTTGCAGATTATATCTTCCCAGCCTTTGATCAGGTATTTTCTATTCTAATGTTTGTGAAACTCAGTTATCATATATCACAAATTTATATAATATTTGTCTACAGAACTGACTGCTTAAAAAGAATTGTTAGGAAGCGGTTAAGTGGGCTGACTATAAGATTTTTGAAAGCAACTCCTTATTATAAACTACAGCTTAGTTGTTACCCGGCTCATACTTTTAGATTTAGTATATCCCGAACATATATTAAGAAAATGGAAAACTATTTTTTAACAAAGGCTTTCAGTTAAATATCAAAAAGATACAGACCTCTCAATACATGAAATAGGACTATGAAAAGGTGGCAATGATTAGATTTAAATCGAGGCAACCATAATTTGTAGAGGAATTTACACAGCTGGAGGAATTTAAAGATAAACATAACATTATTGATCCTAGGAAAGTACAATAATGAAGCTTCTTACTTCGCCAGTTAGTGAACGAGGCGGCCAAGGCTCGCTACCGGTCGGGCGGTCAGTTCGAGTGCGGCGGCCTCACGGTGCGCGCGCCCTGCGGGGCCGTGGGCCACGGGGGACTGTACCACTCACAGAGCCCGGAGGCTTTCTTCGCTCATGCCGCTGGACTTAAGGTTTCTTTTATGAGTTTTGATTCTTGTATATTTCTTTATATATTAACAGCAAAGGAATAAAAAAGAAAGTTAACAGGTTCTTTTTCTTTTAATGTATATTGCAGATGGCCTTAATGGCTTTGTGAGCGGGGGGGGGTTTCGATAGGCGCCGTCCTTAAAAATACCGGGCCTAAGGGTGTCTCTAAAAACCGGACCTCGACTTAGGACGTAGGTTATTATCATTAAGTACTTCCGGCGGCAGAACACCGTAGCGACATGAATAGAGAGTGACTTCGCCTTGGGCGGCGAAAGTGGTGGACGTGTGTAGTCTGTGATAAAAAGTCTTTATTGTCACGGTATAAGAGGACATGTTTAGAACGTCGTCTCTTGGCGGGGATGTTCGTCCTTGCGGGATACATGTGACTTCTGGATTCTGATGTGATTCAATTCTTTTAAAATAACTTTCGTACAACGTTTTAAAATGAAAGACTATGTAGGGAAGTTACAGATCTCTATGTATCGTCATCGATATTCTTAATATGCCATTGAGTCCCCGTAGCGATTCGGGAGAATTTATTTTTAATTCTTTGTAAGGAGTTAATAATACTTAATGTAGCGTGAGCGAAACCTATGCTACGACATCATAGGAAGAATGCAAGTCGTATGTGTAGCCTTACTTCTAAGGAAAGTTTACTGGCTGCATAATAAGGAATAGAGACGATCTGGAACGAAAGCAACTCTATTTCTGGCAGCACTAAAATGTTGTTTGAAAGATAATCTAGAGTCTTGAGTGACGCCTAAACTAACTTTCTTATGCCAGGGGTTAGCACGTTCGTAGAGCGTTATTTTCTCGCATCGAAAGGCCCCAAAAGGAAAAGTACACTAGAAATTTTTTTCGGGTTCGCTTCGATCTTCCATCGGCGACACCAACACCCTAAGGCATCGGCCGCCGCTTGAAATCGATATTTCACAACAAAATTTAGGAATCGTGGGGTGAACTGCATCTAATGCACCATTCGGGTCCTTTCGAACCCATTCGAATCCTTAGCCCTTAATATTGAATGGGTTCGAAACGAGTCGTGAAAATTCCGATAGCATTTACGAGATTAAAGCTGGCATTTTACATATGATAGTAATCATGGATCATGAAAATTTATATACAAAAAAAAAATATTTTATATTGTGTACATGTTTGTGAGTCACGTGTCCACTATGACGTCACAAGTGGTGACATCACAGATGACTATTATTTAAGAGAACTTATATTCGCGCTCTTTTTGAAAATGTATAAATTTAAAAAAATTAAAAATTATATCATATATATTACAATTAATATTTACTACGCAGGTAACATTCTAATATGTATTATTTTTATATCTTTATATTGCAGGTGATAGTTCCCAGAGGTCCAATAACTGCTAAAGGTCTGTTATTGGCTTGTATACAAGAACGAGATCCCTGTATATTCTTAGAACCTAAAATATTGTACCGTTCTGCTGCTGAAGAAGTACCTATGGAGAGTTACACTTTACCTCTTGGGAAAGCTCAAGTTTTGAAAGAAGGTATATGACATATATAATATTTGGTGTTGTTCTTATTGTGGTGTATTAATATAATAAACAGAAAATTTATACAAGTGATATACTTGTGAAGTTGCTTTTCATGAAAATGGAACCTTTTGAAAACACAAGAACTACTGGACTCAAGCTGTAGAAGATATTACCATACATATACATAATATTTGATTTTGATAACTTTGTATTAGTTTGGACCCGTATTTGGAATTTCACTTAATAACTGGGTCACTAATTACAAAGCAAAAAACTTAGATAAATTGTTATTTAAACTTGACAATTTTTGATATAACTTTCTCTTTAATTTAACTTAAATTTAATTTTTAACATAGTTAGCTTATTATCTAAGTCAAGATAGGAATGCTTTTAGAAAATTTTATCATTTGAGACTCACAAACATCTTGAGAGATGATAGATTACTTATTATTTAAGTCGTAGGAAGGAGATGAGGTTAGAGAAACTCGGTTGTCTATGAAATCCTATACCAATATCTGATTTAATATACATAGTATACATATATAATATATCTTTTCCACAGGTAATGCAGTAACTCTCATAGCGTGGGGCACGCAGGTACATGTGTTGCTGGAAGTCGCTCAACTTGCGGAAGAACAGCTGGGCGTTAGTTGCGAGGTCATCGACCTAATGTCCATACAGCCTTGGGACGAGATTACTGTTTGTAACGTGAGTTTGTTGGTCGTATGAAAACTAAGACGCATGTCTTTATTATATTGGTGTGGTGGTAAGTCATATGTGACCCTGCCTGCTGATTTAAAGGTCGCGGATTCGATTCCCCCCTTGTTGGAATTTGTTTTTGTTTATGAGTTGTTTGTGAGATTCACAGATAGCCATTTCTATATTTGTGGAACCCCCGCGACCCACCAATTATTTCTCTGCCGTGGATGTAGCTTTTTTTTACCAAAAAAAATGTTTATTGACAATTAACATTTGCTATATATGTTCATTGAAGGTAATTTTAATTCACAGTCAGTGAAGAAAACGGGTAGATGTCTCATTGCTCATGAAGCCCCTCTCACTTGTGGTTTTGGTGCGGAATTGGCAGCCACCATTCAGGTAACGAAAATATTATATATTGTTTTGTACTTAAAAAAAAACAAATATTTTACTTCTATAAAGTATAGTAAATTAGTAAGAAACTATTTTCTAAAGTATAGTTAATGAGTAAGAAACATTATATAAAGCATAGCTAATGAGTATGAAACTAATTTCTCTTTATAAAGTATAGTAAATGAGTATGAAACATATTTTAATAAACTAAGCTAATGAATATAATACTAATTTCCCTTTACAAAGTATAGTAAATGAGTAATAAACATTTTTTTATAAAGCATAGTCAATGAGTAAAAAACTATTTGATTTTTTGTTAAGAATAAATGAATAATTATTTTTTTTGTAAAGTATAGTAAATGAGTATGAAACTAATATCTCTTTATAAAGTATATTAAATAAGTGAAAAATCTTTTTTTTTTATGAAGAATAGTTAATGAGTATGAAACTAATAAGACAAAAAGTAAGAAACTATTTTCTTTTTTATAAAATATAGTGAAAAAGTAATAAGCATTTTTTATGAAGTATAGTAAATGAGCAGAACAAATGAGTAAGACACTATTTTGTAAAACATAATAAATTAGTAAGATTTCCTATTTTGTGAAGCATATTAGAAGCTATAACTACATTAGATATATAAAAAATCCAAATAGTTTTTTATAAATGTTTCTTAATCAGTATTGTGCAAAAAACTTTTATTTAATTCGCCAACATTTCCAGGAGGAGTGTTTCCTACACTTGGAAGCTCCTATTTCCCGGGTGACCGGATGGGACACCCCCTTCCCGCATGTGTTCGAACCCTTCTACTTACCCGACCGCTGGCGCTGCTTGCAGGCTATCAAGGACCTGGTGCAATACTAGCTTGGCAAACAAATATAATCTGATTTTTAAATGATATTGTTTTGTAAATAAAAGAGATACCAAAGTAAAGAACTAAAAGAGAGTTGTTTTTTTTAATTTCAAAAAATTTTAACGTCGCAGTGACATAATAGTCAATGCCAAAACCTTGGGAAAGGCAAATATACGATTTGAGCCCGTGTGGCGGTTCCACTCGGAATCGACTGATGGGCGCGCGAAGCGTCACCACGAGGGACGCTTGCGACGCATGTGTAATTTTTGTGTAAGAAGACTGCAGCTCTCTCAGATACGTAAATTTTAATATATCAAGACTGCGGCTAACAAAACGGTGTGTTTTTTTAGCGTATCTTGAGTGTGAATTTTGAACGACTGCCTGCTAAGGTTAAAAGGATACAAAAATATAAAACCTACGTAATATATCGAGTACTATAATCAATTCACACTAATTAACGTATTTACGTACCGTAAAATGGGGTGAATAGGGATAAAACCGGGAAAAAAATTTGACGCTTATTATAATTATTCCCAATTCATAAAAGAAATAAAAAAAATTGAGAATAATGAAAGGTTTATTAAAGTTTTTTTGACAGCACTGCATAAGTGTAACTTTAGTAGCAAATTGCCAGAAACTTCATTTAAAAAGGAGCATCATGCAATGTAAATTTATAGTGTTATAAACTTTGTTTTAAATAAATTTTATGGTAAAAGGAGTGTGGGTTCAATAAATTATATAGTTTTGATCATCATATGCATTAAAGATAATTATTAGTTATTTAATACATTTATTATTTTTTGTTAAATTTAGAAAGTCCCAAGAAATCTGTTGTTTTTTCGGGAGAATGGGGTCTGCTCAGGTATCAATAACAACGAAAGAGAGGTTAAAAAGGATGAGAAAGAATTGAACAGAAACAACTTATGTATGAATATGAATAGATCCCTCGAGTTATCACTAAATAATTAAAACTAAATAAATTAACAATAATATAAATAGACTTTATATTTAATAAGTATTTAACAAGTTTAGTTTTTAATCCGGTATATAAATTATAAAAAAACTACTGAGCATATCCAAATCAAAATTTTCGTTGTTTTTTTATAATTATAATGCATCTATACCAACCCTAGTGAATTTCCCAATTTATCCTGTTTTCATCTCGATTAACCATAATTGCCGGGTGAATAGGGATAGCAAATATTTTTATGAATTTTTCATAAATCGAAATGCTATTTTCATTGTTTTATATTCTATATCAAAATATACTACTTAGACTTATAACTCTACATATGCTTTTAAAACTGGCTTAAAATTCATTATGAATTTGGAAACCGTCCCTATTGACCCCATTTTACGGTAATCTGTATTATATATATGAAATATCGGAACCAGTTTTTTTAACATTAATATAATATGATGATATAATTTTAAATAATTGTAGATCCATGGTGTAGAAAAAAAAGTGACTCAAAGAGTGAACTTTGTTGCAATGCAATAAGGTTTATTTATTTTAGCATATTATTTCTTCACAAAATATTTTGGCAGATGTACTTAAGTTTTTTTTGTCACTTTGTCGATAATTATGGCCTTTTTATCTTTAATAATTGTTTTCTTACTTGTGACCGGAATGGACTATTGTATATACTTTTTGTGATTCTGGTGTTGTACTCATTCAAAGTAAAATCAACATAAACTGTTAAAGTCAACGTTCATTTTCCATTGACTGAACAAGATTTATGTTTGAAAAATAATTAAAAATTACTTAAAAACCTTTATTAGTGTGAATTAATTACAATAATCGATTATCGATATCGATATTGTATAACGTTTATTTTTTGTATATATTACGTTGTTATACCGAACGGGCCATCCGTAAAAAATCATAAAAACGTACGGGTGTGTTAGCCGTAGGCCGGGAATGTCTTTCTTATGTAGACGTTCCAAGACTGCGGCTAACACAATGTTTTTGTTAGAACCGCCGTCAGGGATATTATAAGTTTAACTAGCCCCAGCCAAAAGTATTAAACGACTAACTAGTCGAAGTATTTAACGACTAAATAAAGTTAATTTTATTGTTTTTACAAAAAAAACCGTTTTTCGAATTTGAACATATTCGGAATTCAGCAATGTTTTAATAGTATTGCCAATAACTATTTTTAAAAAAACCTATCATAAAATATATTAATTTAGTTATCAAAGTATAAGGCATGTCTGGTTCGGATATTATCTAAAACTATAAAGTTCGTGTGTTACAAACTGAAATAAAGTAATATATGTGAAAATGGTAATGTTACTGGTCACTTAGCCGTCCAAAAAAAAACCGTTAAAACTTCAAAACTTATCAAATTTATATGCACAGTTCGAGGAACTAAACCGCAATATCAATTGATTAACAATTATATTAAAAATCTTGACGTTGACAACGCGGTCATATCTTATGATACATGACACTGTCCTTCAGTGATATTACACAATTTTTATAAATACATTTTAACGCTCTTTGTGTGACAGTTAGTGTATTTTATTTCAATTTCTTTGGTATGGTTATGAATTGAAATACGATGAAACGCAAATTTTACTAAAGACACTAACACAATGACTAGAGTGCTATTAATAGTCAAACAGTGTCTTTGGAACCCGTCGGACATTCACTACGTATAACCACAAACGATGCATATAATTTAAGTTTACATATTACCACAATCATCTAAACCAAATCTTAATAGAAGTGAATTATGCTACATTCACCTCTTCCTCTTTGAAAGTTTTACTTTAGCCGTGTGAATTGCATTTTTTTTTTAATATTGCAACTTTTAAGAATAGTTTTGAAATCATTAGTTTCACTTCATTTCTGGAGGAATAAATAATTTATTTGGGAATATATTTGTGTTAAAAAATAATAGCAAATAAATTATACTTATAATTAAAAAAAAAAAATGGTAAATTTGGCTGCTTCCAAGTGGTGGCCGAAAAAGAAGGCTTTTTGAGAAGCCTTTTGAAGTCTTTTCTATTATTTATCTATAAAAAAAACGAGATGGTTTCTAATTTATTTATTAAAAGTGAAAATCAATCATAAAAAATAATTCTAGCAGATAGTATAATATGTTAGTAAGTTCTTAAAATTAAATTAATGTCAAAGAAATCACACAAGTATAACTCTCTTGTGCCATTTTTGTATGCGATTAGTTAAAAGAAAATTTTAGTCTGTAAAACTTAATCTACTTAGAACTACGTTTTAAACAATTTGTTCCAAAACAGTGAATTATAATAACAAATTCAAACCATTCAAATGAGTTGCTTAAATCCATGTTAATCTTATGTTAACTATTTAATTTTGTGATGTCAAGTATTTACAATGTCCAATTAGAGTTAATAGTATATTCTAAGCTTCAAATGTAGTGACCAGTTTCATATAAATATTAGTCAAATCAACACTGTTTGCATTTTGATAACAATTTTTGTTGGTACTCTTGCAACAGAAATAATTATTTACAATATTATGCAAACAATTTATTACCTATAAGAGTTCTAAAACTTTTATATTATATTTTTATAACATTTTTTTTTTCAAATTTATACATTGAAAACATTATGTAACGTTAAGATATAAAACTGTAATAATGTACTAAATCCTTTCTAATAACAAGAACACAAACAAATAACTTATCAAAATATAGGCCTAAACTTTGTACGCAATAATACATTTCACAATAAGAATTTATGTATGGACAGTAAGAACATTTCTTTGACACAAACTTGATGACGAATGCTATGAACCAGCATCAGCTTATTCGTCCCATGTTCTTCGAAGGCGTGATGATTTCAAATAATGGCCAGATGAAGGGGAGTTAGGAAACCTCTGCATGTAGCGTTCGAGACGAAGATATTTAACTGTGATCAGTTTTCCTTCGTACCACCAACCATGTAGGTTCTTATAAACTATACCGGCATCAGTTGGCGTCGCGCATTTCACATACACACAGCATGAGGTACTCTCGATATCGATATGCAATATATTGCAACGATCACATTTCTCTAGAATGACGTCCTGAATAACGGTCCTTAAATTAGGATTTGTATCATTTTTGTCGAACATGTTACGTATTTTCAAACATGGTGTTGGGGACACAGTAAGATTGTTAACAGAGCCTTCCTGAGTCACGAATGCCTGTCCTTGCCATGATGTACTTCGCTTTGGACTACCATGCGTAGCGATCCATCTCCAAACTCGACAATCCTCTCCATCAACTGACTGCACCTCCGTCCTCACTCGGCTCTCATTTTTTTGTATAAATTTTACTGCAGAATCCCAAGTAGATGTCATTTTTTCTTTATTCTGAGGAGATATAAGAGTATCTCTGACATGGTCGACAGATATGTATGGTTCACCGCTGTCTTCAGTTTCTTGAGAAATCACATCTATAATTTGCTCTACCATTGAATACATCTCCTCACTCTTCTTTTTTTGATAATTTATATAGTATTTATAAAGCTTTTGAAAACCTAGGACCAATATTGACAAAACACCAACAAGAGCAAATGTAGTACCAGCTGAATACAATGTATTAACAAAAAGACAAGATATAGGGGTTGATGGATCAGACAGAGCTAAAGCAACAGTGCCTTTATTTCTCTCTTGAACAATAATGTCAGTAGAAGTTATAATTGTATGTTCAACATCACTAGTATACAAACTTTTCAGTTGAACAACATTGAATCCCCACCTTGGATTCTTTACAAGAAGAACTTCCAAATTGTTTAAATCTTTTCGACATTGGCTGACATCAACAGTATCAGCTCGAGCACTAGCTAACTCTAAAATTTCTCTCTCTTTGAGATATGGTAAAGCATGAGGTTTGCTACATTTATATGCTGCAGCACGGGCAGTCAGTTCCGGATGAATGACTTTCAACAGATCCTTTGCACTATTTACTTCTTCTTTAGGCACACAGTTGATGCCAGGTCTGTTCAATGGCGTATTTAATTTACAAAAAGGTATAACACTGTTTTGGTCATCCACTACAGAAGTTATGTCATTTTTTTTTACTATATACATAAAAACTAGGCAAAAAAAAAAAAGTGCTACAAGAGCTAGAAGGGCAAGAGATACAAGATTGTTTTTCAAAAACTTCTTATCATTGGCTGCTTTGTAATCAATGTCAGATCTAGGTACACCAGAAATGAAAGACCTACGAGGTAACAATGTACTACCATTAGTTGTGTCTCTGTCTAAATATGTGTTTGGTTTAGGGGGCTCAGATTTGAGAGAAGAAAGACGACGAGTAAAGTTACTTAAATAAGGAGATTCTACCTCATCTATGTTAGTTGTTGTGGGAAGAAAAGTATTAGTAGTATAATTAGATGTGAAAGAGCTGCCTGAGGAGCGGTCCCCCAATGAAGATGTTAAACCAAGGCGAGATCTTATAGAGTTAAGATGATCAGAAGATGACAATGAAGATGAAAAGTTTGTGTTAGATATAGTTGGGCGGGAAAAAATTGATGCCCTCGGGGGACTTGAAGATAAATCATTTGTAGGCAAAGTACTGGAAATGTAATCACTTGACCTGGAGCTACTTCTTAATGGGCTTGATGTTTTCTTTTCACTATCTACATCACTATCTGAACCTGTTTCATAATCATCAACCTCATTGGCATATGTGCGCGTAACACGACGAGTGGTAACAGTTTCTACTTCTTCGTGAGTTCGTACAGGGGACTTTTCTTCTTCTGATTCAAATCCTTTATCGGCATCCCGCTTTATAGGTGAATCTTTCTTTAACGGAATTCGTCTTGTTTTATTAGTCACCGGCGGTAGCATAGCTCCTCCAGTAGTGGTACGACGACCACGTTTCTCCTTCGAACTGTTCGTAGAATCCAAATCAGATTCTTCGCCGCTAGAATACCGCGCCAATGACCGTCTATTTTCAACTTTACTATCCACGCTATTACGAGGTTTGGTTTTGTTATCCAGTACCATTTTTAGTTTTTTTACTAGCAATTTTCTAGTAGATGCTGTAATTGGCATTATAGGAAACCCATGCTCAGCTAGTTTTGTGCGGAGCTCCGCGTCTGACATAGAATCTACTTGATCGGCCATTACGATATCTGTAAGAAAATGAAACTATTTAGAAACCAAAATATGCACTTCACAATTAAAAACGTAAACCGATGATAAATAACAACTCTATTCACCTTATATTTAAAATGTGCTCACAAAATTACGTCAATTTCTAAAACATAAAAATTAACCGGCGCGTCATCTCGCACGCGCTAAGTACTTTCGACTTAGTCTTGGTGTTGCAAGTTTCAACAGTCAACAATTAATTTTAGAAAGTAAAATAGAAAAACCGTCAAAACCATTCAAATAATTTATATAAAAATAATTCCTGCACATTTTTAATCATTACTTCGTTATTTTATTTATAATTTTAATTATTAAATAAAACCTTAAGTATGTTTCTAAAACAAAGTTTAATTCGGGAAAATATTTTAAATTTTCCTATTTCAGTGTAATCAAAAAATCATTATTTTTTTACTAAATTATTATTATTATTATCATAATTTTAATCTAAAGTGCAATACTTAGATGGTCTGGAATTTTGATTTGGGGAATATACTACTTGGGTTTGATAATTGCGAGGTTTGTAATTTTTCTTGCCAAAATATTGAAGAATAATCATTAAAAATTAGAAAACAAAAACAACAAACAACTTTTGTGCTACTTTAGAAATTTCTTTCAAATAACTTAATTTATAGTTTATAAAAAAAAATATTTTTTAACATCTTTCACTGACTGATGTTGTTGAATCAGAATAAGATAGCAGATGGGTGAAAGATTGCCCAAAAGAGGTATTTCAGTGACTCTGAACAGAGAACGGTGTTTTTATAACTTTCCGAAGATGGAAAATGCTTCTAAAGTACAGTCATCTATGAATATTATGGATGATTTTAATGCGGTAACTGACTTAAGAGTTACAAACCGAATTTGATATATTTTTTTTTCATTCATACTATGTTTGTAATGACTAACTACATATCATAAACTGGAGAAATACTGAACTAAACTTCCTGTAGAATATATTTTTTTTATAATAAAATCCGTGCATCACTGAAGTTATTGTTATTAGATCATACAAAAGCTTGCTGAATGTAGGTTATTTGATATTGAACCTTGGGAAGGAAACTTAAAAAAAAAATCAATAGATACCCAATGAAATAACCTTATTGTCCTCTCACACACAGAGTACTAAATAGCTCTCACACTCTGTGGTGTTAACCGGCATTGTCTATAATCTATAAGTTATAAATCACATATCACAACCACAGAGTACTATATAATCACAACTTAAGACAAACTTCTACCTCACAATTTATATTTTATAGTATTCCGTGTTACTTATTACTTATAATTGAAATACTAGGAGTGATTAATTTATTATTTTGAAGTTAAACTCCAATTATTGATTAATTCCCGAATTGATTATAACTTTTACTTATTTAATTGTATTAATTTTTTTTTGGAATCATAATTCCTGGTTTACTGAACTCAAATCTGAAAATTGATACTAAAATTTATTTAAAAAATAGCTTTAGCAACAAATAATATAATATATTTAATATTTATGGTAATATGTTGTAAAATTAACAATATTTATAATAAATGTGAAATATCTTACATGATACAAAAAGAAACCCGAAAATTTAATCAACTAATTATAAAAATGCAAATGTGGTCTATATTATGTGTTATAATCATATTAACCATCAGATCAGGTATAAAATAAACTAATTCTATCAATATTAGTATCAAGAGCTCATTTTTAGTTATGCTTGTAATATATTTTACTTGTTTGATATATATTTTTTGCAGTTAAATTGTTTTTTATATTTGATACTTTTCTACCAAACTGTTTTTCCAAAGCAAGTCATTGCAACAGCAGCATTGTTAATACATGGAGTAAGAATACAAATTTCAATTAGGAATTCTAATAATAAAAGAAATATTTGAAAATATAATATAGATTTTTAGTCAATTTGATACACACTAACAATGTATTATTTTATAATTATATATTATCATTCTAATAGGCAACTTCACTTAATTTTAACAATAACTTAACTTTGATTTGTGTTTTCTGTTTCTCAAAATTGCAAAGACAAGTTATTTCTCTAATATTTGATTTGTTTCTTTTAATTAAATAAAAAACAAAATTAGGAATTCTAATAATAAAAGAAATATTTGAAAATATAATATAGATTTTTAGTCAATTTGATACACACTAACAATGTATTATTTTATAATTATATATTATCATTCTAATAGGCAACTACACTTAATTTTAACAATAACTTAACTTTGATTTGTGTTTTCTGTTTCTCAAAATTGCAAAGACAAGTTATTTCTCTAATATTTGATTTGTTTCTTTTAATTAAATAAAAAACAAAATCTGTTGTCTGTTCGATCAAAGAATATCTTAGACTTAGGTTATTAATTTTTTTTTTATTATTTTTTTTTTGCTTTATATTTCCTTTTATTTTAATAACCTTATGTAGTATTAACATCTGCATAACTAAGCTCAATTAATTGATATGGTATTCATATAGGGAATACAATTGATTGTTTTCAATGTAACTCCTCATCCAATATGGAGTGTTCTGACGTTCTTATGAATTTGAATGGAGGGATCTTACAAGCATTTTCTTGCAATCATGTCTACAATGCCCAGTATTGTATTAAAGAGACAGGTTAACATGAGTGTTATAGTTTTGTGCTTTTTGAGCTAACTCACCAATACAAATAGCAGTGCAACAATCTTTAAATAATATGATGTGAATTGTTTTATTTCTTTTTTTATGTTTGATAAGTTATGTTTTTTTAAACACAATGACTAATTTATTGCACATATATTACATATAAAATAAGTGGTAAGTGAATAGTGTGCTTCTTTTTTCTTAGCTTATGTTTTGCTAATATTAGCCATAATTTATATTAAAACTTTACTCAATGTTTCAGGTCGAATAACCACTAAAAGGTACTGTTCTTCATTGGATCTAGGTACTTATTGCAATTATGTTCAACAGCCAGGTGACAAAATGGAATACCGGACATGCATATATACTTGTAGAACGGATGGTTGCAATGGCACATCTCATACAAAAATATCAATGATTTATTTAATTTTAGGTGTCATCATGCTTCATGTTAGCTTTTAATAGCACTCAAAAGAAGTGCACATATGTTTAAGAATCAAGAACTAATAATTTATATTCTATTGTATACATTTTTGTAATAAAAATAAATCTTACTTTACAAGTCTTGTATTTTTTTTAATCTATTGGCATTTCTTCCCTTCATGTCTATTGATACATCATTATATATATATAATTAAGTCATTTATAATTAAGTATTTTTCTAGTATATAATTTTTTAATAAAAAACACACACAACCTCAGTTTTCAAGTTCCTATCTCTTGGTTTTCTAAGTTATTAACAATCGATAGGAATCGCTATAATGGCATAACAGTGAGCAGATATGGAGACAAATGCAATATTCGAAACTATTTCCTTACTATTAGTCGAATGTTTGTGTGTGGCGCTATTGATAGGTACAGACAAAAGTACTCTGTGAAAGAAAAAGATCCGAATGCCCATGTAAACTTCGTACAAAAACGGCTATGAAAGCTATGAAGATTTTTTATATTAATACAATTCAGAACATTTATGTAATAACATAAACACTCTTAATCTTTCCAAACGCTTGTAGCTATATAATAGGTATTTTAACAATGCAGTACACACCACCAACGCATTATTTTAAGATGTTTGTTCTTTCGAGATGTGTTTATAACCATATGGGAAAATGTAAATCTCTGTACTCAACGTTCGAAATGTAACTAATAGTTGCTGTACTCTGTAAGTAGTGACATTTAGCGGTCATTTAGCTAGCACTTCTTCCTTATCGTGTGCCATATTATATACAATTTATTTTGCGGATGAGAAAGAAGTAAATAAATATATACTTTAACGCATGCCTATTAGTACTTCTATCAAAAAATTGTTAGAAGTACCCAGAAGTTAAGATAGTTATTAATAAAATGTGTTTTACTATGCATTTTTTAAAATCCCACGAGTCACGAAAAAAAATATTTTATATAAGTTATAGCATTTTTTTAATAAGTTACATGCATTATAAAATGTATTTTAGAAATTTTTCTTTATTTATTGCTTTGGAATATCTCTATATAAGCGTCACTAAGGCCAGTAGGAAAAAAAGGCAAAAAATTATTTTATACACTTATACAAATTCGGTGAATCATATGGGAGTTGTATCAGTATATTTTCGACTATTATGTAAAATTAAAATAGATAATGTCAAATGTGCATAAAGTTTGAGGAACCTATTATAAGTAAAAAAATATATATCAAACTGACAACACCGATGTAGTTATAAAATTGAAGTCATTATTTTACCAAATAGTAGGCACGATTCATAGTAGTATTCGGCGAAGTGTTATTTTAATTATTGAAATATAAGGTTTTGATAATTTATTATTCTTTGAAAATATATCTCAGCAGTATTTTGAAGCCGTTGTATTTCTAACAGAGTAATAGATTTAATGGCTTTTACTTCAAGGCTGTATGTCGTTGATCCTTGGGCTGACTTTCCTCTTTTTGGATAGTTTAAAAGTTTATGACTTTATGTTTAATAAATTGAATTACTGACATTATTTTGATCATTTTTTGGATAATTATGTTTGTATAGGAAATATTTACAAGTATTTACAACTTAGAACAGTACAATTTTTTTTTTAAGTTTTTCAAAAATCAAATTATAAAAATGAAAAAATATCTTACACTATTTTTAATTATTTGTGCCTTTTCATCAGGTAATGCTTAATTATTCTTTTGAAATTTATCATTGTATAATATTTCTCTTTAATTCTGATATTTTTTAGTGAATTGTATATATTGCTACCAGTGTTCTGGTACAGATTCTAACGATCCATTTGAATGTAATGAAGTTTTAGACAGCACTACTCAGTTGAAGCCAATAAATTGTGAAGGTATTCACAATGCTCAATATTGTATCAAACACGTGGGAAGGTTTGAAGGTATAATGTAATTTTAATACGATTCAGTAAATTAACTTTAGTAAATTTCTTGCTTACACAAGAACTGATATCTTTTAAGACATTTTTATTATTTTATAAGTTTTAACTTTAAACTTACATGATTTTTTAAGAAAGGTCAGAATATAAATCTTTAGGTATTTGAGTTTTAATGTATAGTTCTATTATCATAAATACTTAGTATTGAAACATTATAAATGACATGCATTTCAGTGTAGTTTCTGAGCCGACTACTATACTTTACCAATTTGTATGATCTGAAGAATATGGCACTAACACACTGACAAAATTCAAAAATAAAATTCTAAATTAAAATTCCATAAATTACAATCTTTTATCTCTATTTTTTTCCCTTAAATTATACACATTTGTTATGAGCTTTTAAAACTCATAACCTTTTTTTTTATTTTATTTTATGGTGAGTATATAGCCCTATATTTTTCTTAATTCTCGTCTGTATGTTATAATCTTATAAGTTCCACCACAAGTGACCAATAATAACAATTGGATTTTATTCAAATTATGGACATGAAAATAAATATGTTACTTAATATTACAGGTGGAATAGGAACAAAGAGATATTGCTCATCATTGGATTTGGGTAATTATTGTAATTACGTTCAACAGCCAGGTGATAAACTAGAATACAGGACATGTATCTACACTTGTAGTTCTGATGGATGCAATGCTTAACACTATCTATTTTTTTATATTACTATTTTTAGTGTAATTTTTAAGTTTTTCAAGAATTCTAATAAAATAAAAATAACTGAACAGAAAATAATAAACCATTATATGTAATTGCTGTTGTTTTGTTTATTATCCAATATGTGAAAAAAATTGAAGCAAAGGTTAGGAAACTAAATACAAAATGTTTTGAATGTTCAAACATTTATTGAAAATTTTGTGCTACACAAGCATGATATAAAAATACATAATAAATATTAACATTGACTCAGCCAAAAACTAAATTACTAATTCAGCTTATATGCAATAATACTTTTTTATACACTTACCTAAAGTATCAGATATTTTTAAGTGGAATGTGAAAATATGTGACACAGACATTAAAATTAGAATATAAAGAATTTTGTTAGTTTTAGTTTTTCTATAGAAATTTTGTTTAAATAGATCAAAATCACTAAACATTGGAAGCTTATATCTGTTTTTTGTAAATGGCATATTTTTGAAACTCTGTGATGGTACCTTTACAATTATATGAAAATAGATTGTATATTACTTTCAATTAATACTATAGTTTCTCTGAAGTGAAGACATTTATTTTTAATTAGCATACTACTAATTATTCTCCTATATTTAATAAATATTTAAGAAATTGCTACAAAATTCTCAAGCTACAAGCTTATATAATCTAGCACCTATCTAATATATATATAAAATAAACTGAAATTCTTATTTATTGTTATGTACAAAAATGTCAGGTATTTTTTGTACAATTTATTATGAAATTGGCAGTACATTAGTGTAAACAGATTGTTAAATTAGCAAATACATTCAATTTAATCAGAATTGCAAAATGGTTTTTATTTCATATTAAATGAAATTAGTCCAGTTATATAATAAAACATTCACATCAAACAGCATTAAAATTAACAGGTAACGCTACTCGATCAAACTAAAAACAATAACTAGTAATATAAACATAATTAATCATAAAATAAACTTTATCATGTGCTTTTAAAATCAGTGCTTAAAGCAAAACTGACAGACAAACTCAAAACCGAAAAAACTATGGCTTGCATTGCACGTAAAATATAAAAATATCTTCACACCATTTCAATATAAAAGCTACACTTACATAATATTAAATACCATGAAATCATCACAAAAATGTGGAATAGGCCAAGAAAAAGAATTAAAAAATTAGGCCTTGTTCACTAAAATATCGTGATTAAAAAACTAAAGTAATTTGGAATGATACAATCTTCTTTCTCTAAGTTCCACGATTTTCACATTATTCATAACATAATTACATAAACAATTAAAATCATTCAGAAAACATATAAATGCAAGATCGTTTGGCTTATACTAAAATAAAAAAGTAATATGTATAGCAAACAATACTTAATGTATAGTTACAGTTGTAATATTAAGCTTAGAATATTTAAAAAGATAAAATGATACTGTGACATAGATGCGACAACCAATGGTAATCGCTTGAGTTATCACAGAAAATTACAAATTACAAAAGTTTACATCTTAATCTTCACTTTTAGTGTGAACATAAAAAGAAAACGAAATCATTTTTAATATAGTGAAGGCTATATAATGTATCAGTTATATATAAGATTTTTTTTTGTCTACACATTATATGTATCACTGAGTTTAAAAAAAGGGCAAGTGTCCAAGCAAACTGCAATTTTGCATATTTTATCTCATTGTATTGAAGTTTATTGACGTTTAACTATCAAGACCTAAGCAACCTTTCAATAATGGAGAAAATCTTTTTTCCTATGACCCTATAGCAGCTACCATTACTAGAGACACTAGTAACTCATTTATAAAGCCAATTACGTGTCTTCTACAACAGTCAAACTATTTTTAAGACAACTAGTAATACGGTTTCTAAACTTTCTTTTATAATTTTTTCCTCATTGGTTTGAATTTTTGGAAGTCTGTCTATTTTTTATATTTTAATAATTTTAACTAACCTATGTGATATCTCTACATAACTACGAATAGGCCGGTGATGAACACTCGTATCGCAATAATATGGGTTCACTTCATTATCGTTTCCTAACGTATTATTTTTTAGTTTTAAGTAGTTTTGTAGTTTCTATGAGATGTGTTGTGATCAGCTATGTTTAAAAACGTAACTAATTTTATTACACCAAATAATATATTTTTGGATAAATTACTTTAAGTGACGTTATTTCATATTTTGATGATGATATGAATACTTTTCTTATATTATAATTTTATAATCCAAATAAAATTGATTTTTTGGTTCCATCTGGTTACAATCATTATAATATTATAGATAATCACTGTTTGTGCATATAACTTTCAATATAATGATTTAGGTCTTGATGTTTAACCGCCGATTTTGTTACTTTTTGTTATTATGAATGCTTGCAGACGCAATTTTAAAAAAGGCAATAATTAAACTCTTCTATTTATAGCATCAATGTGTAAAAAGTAATTTTAATTTTCAAATATTTTTAAGACATTATTCAAAGTCTACATTTTGTTACTTGTGACATATTGTGGTCCTGTTATTTGCATTATTTAAAAATATTATCTTCGCCATCTAATAGTCGATATACTGAAAATCATTTTGTTAATTTATCACACCTAAATCTCCAATTGGTAGGAGACTTTTTCAAACTAACCCTAAACTAATTTAGAGCAGAGAGCAAAATCCTTTAACAGACAAGGAGTAACAAGCCTCATACGCAGAAATATTTGTAAAATAGCCGCCATTACTATTTTGATTTGTTATTGAACAAAGGCAAGCGTTTTGCAAGGAATGTAATTCAATTGTATTTAGTCTAAGATCCTTCACATGGCAGGCGCGTCTGCAGCGAAGCGAGGTGTTGTTCCAGCTCCCTTACGCGCTGCTGGCTGTTCTGCAACTGACGCTTCACTATCCTCAGCTCCTCGCCTTGGCGGTTGAATGCGAGGCGTAGCTGTGAAGTAATGATATCATTTTATTTACAAACCTCATATTTTCTGTTTTTTTAAAGGTTGTATTTTTCTTAGAATTGATCCGTTTCGGCAATATTAACTAAGCGAAACGTTACACCTAAAGTTATCTTATGTCTATTAAGTAAAAATTTAGAATACAGGTTTATTAACTTTTAATTATGAAACTCATTTTAATCACTTTGATTTTCAAACTGGGATTTTTAGTGATATCTTTACGTTTTGAGGTGTCCTGAGTAATTCTACTAATACTTTAAAAACATGCATCTAAGTGTGTGTGTGTGTGTGTGTGTGTAAGTCTCTCTCTATCTCGTAAAATTGTTGTTTTTTAAGATATAAAAATTAAATAGCGTACCTTTTATTGTAAATTTTATAAGTTACGATAAATGCTATATATGCAATAAGTTAATGATTTTAGTGGAAGCATCGATGGAATGGGTTTTATAAAAATATAATATTTTTAATAGTGAAGTTAGTGTGCAGGGGCACGAACACATTACATCTTGTATAATAAGTGAGCGGATATGGTCGATAAGTCGATTTTACATTTTTTTTACATATTAAAAATGAAAAATAGTCAGCGTCATGTTGAGTCGTGTGTTATGTGTGGTCAGCCGAGGTACCTCCTGCTCGGTGTTGAAGACGTCCCCATGCTGTATCTGTTTGTAGAGCGGCACGGGCGGCTGGTCGCCCGCCTGTTTGCCGAACATGCGCTGCAGCTGGTGAAACTTGGTGCTCTGGTTGGCGCTCGTCTTCTGACACTTCTCCGTCATCTGCACCTGCTGACGGTTATATATTTATACATTAAACTATTACCTAACACATTCGGCATAAAAATAAAATCGCAGCTATGGCTACCTGTATATCGTCGTGGTTGTCCTGCCAGGTGGCCAGCGGACGGTAGTCGGGCGTGGTCTCCCGGGAGAGAAAGGCGAACTTCTTTCTATTGTTGGCGTCTTGAGGCTGGAGTGCGGGCGCGTCCTTGTTGTTACGAGGCTTGTGGGTCGAGATCGTTACACCTGGAAACGGGCACATTTATTTATGTAGTATGCAATAGTGCACGGTGTAACGTATTGCGGTTAAACCTCGAAGACACTATCTACAAAGACAAAATAAATATTACGGGTTCGTTATAATATTAAAAATTCCCTATAATCTAAATTAAGTAATGATAAAACTCTTTTAATATAAAGTCAGTATTTTGCTCAAAAAAAGCTAATTCATGCTAATTTAAAATTAAATAAAGTGTCCTCCTCGGAAAACATTAGTAGTAATTATTCATTATTCTACCGGTTGTGCCGCTTTCGTGGCAAAATAAAAAAAGACTGCTTTAAAATCGGAACTAACAAGTTATGTCTAAGAGCGTCGAATGAGTTCATAAATATATACAACTGCTATATGTACAGTGCTATCTATGTAAGCGCGGCAGTGTCACACTGACCGGTCTTCATGCTGATGAGTAGCGGCGGGGCGTTGACCCCGCCCAGCCAGTCGCGGGCGGCCAGCGCGGGCTGCGGCGCCGCCGTGTCGGGGTACAGGTCCTCCTGCGACATACGGACACTTAGTGCTTCTCGTCGATATATTTTTTTATTTTTTATTTAATGTATGGATTACCGGGGAACCTAAGGTAAAATAAACGGTGACAGTAGGTTAGTGTTAATAGTTGTGACGGGTTTAGTCGCCGAGTACTGTGACGCACCTGGAAGCAGTCCGACTTGCGCGGAACTATCATGGCGATGGGCTCGCAGAGGCCGCGCGAGGTGTGCAGCTTGTAGAAGCGGAACACCTCGCACGTGGCGGTGCTCACTCCGCGCTTCGGCATGAAGCCCAGGCCGCGCTGAGGACATATTACACTTACAACCGGTACTTTGTACGGATTAATTGTGAACTATATGAAGACGACTCGCGCTTTTCGTTTCACTATCCGTAACAAAGTGAAAAAAAAGAATAATTTTCTTATTACATTTAAAATAAACATACGAGAGGCTAATGTATGTGCATGCGTGGGTGTGTATATGTGTGTGTGGGTGTGTATATGTGTGTGTGGGTGTGTATATGTGTGTGTGGGTGTGTATATGTGTGTGTGGGTGTGTATATGTGTGTGTGGGTGTGTATATGTGTGTGTGGGTGTGTATATGTGCGTGTGCGTGTGTTAAACGTGAGTGAGTGTTTTTAGAAACCATTCTCGTGATTGATAATGCAAATTGTTGCATTTTGCTACCCATCGATGCGTATTCATGTAATTTAAATTTAATTATTTTTTTGAAAAAAACTGAAACCAGCGTATTAGCAATTTAAAAAAAAACAAAATTCAAATTGTAATTTTCAAAATACAATTGCAATTAACTGAAAATCAACTTAAAAAAACCTTCCCAGCCTGTGGCCGACACGCCGGAGTGTTTCATAAGTTTATCTCGAATACAAAACAGACGCTTTTATGAGTTTAAAACGAATGTCCGCTCAGCATAGAGTTCCAAAACATCTTTAAAATATTTTGTTTATAAATAACATGCGAAAATTAATAAATTTTATTGCATTGCAACGAAGTTCACGATTTGTTCAAATATCTTTTTTAGTACATACACCAAAGCTTTTATAACTCTTTACCAGGTATCCATTGTTTGTATTTTTTGTGAGCTTCTATCGTATTATAACAATGAAAGTAAAATAAACTCTAAGTTGTTATCAATTTTCGTTTGTGTATAAAAATGATGTCATCGTATTATATTAATATTTAGTCAAAAAAAATTTTGATATTAATATTCCATATTTGTATTACTGATAACGTACATACTTTTATTAATGTGGATAGAATACAATAATCGATGTATTATATAGACTTTATATTTTGTATCTTTTATGTCGTTTTAAAGTCATACAAGAATTTGTTTCGCCTTTTTAAAGATACACTAAAAACACAGCAGTGTGTTCCGTAATTAAAATTTACGTATTCGTTGTAAGCGAGCCGCAGCCTCTTAAAAAAAATTAGAAGACTCTTCTTAGACTAAGGTTTTTTTGAAATCCTCGTAGCATTACCTTTTAAATTATAGAGTGTTTTTAATGTTCTTATTAATAAGTATGGTATTAAAATAGAATCTCCCGACACTTCCATTTGACATATAGAAGTGATCATTAATATTGATTCAATTTAAAAAAGATTTAGAATAATTATATTTTTTCGAAAACCTAAAGTAGGTGTCACTGTATTGAATATAGTCTATGTTTCCATGTTTTGTGTTATTATTATATATCTTTAAGTTGAATTACCTGAGGATTGCCAGACAGGAACTGATTAAGAAAGTGCACGTACGGAGCCTCGTCGACCACTTCGTAGTAACGGATGTTACCATCGCCTTTGCCCGCCAAGTATACCTGTATAGATTATACTTTAATATAAAATTGTAATTTCTTAGTTTTTTTAAAGTATGACAACACAAAACGTACCAACGAAGAGATTTACGTAAGTATTTTTTAATTGTATATTGAAATATATATATTAAGTTAATTTTTTTCTTTATCAGTAAATTTTTTTTATTTCATATTTATGTAAAATGGCGCACCATGTTGGTGTCGTAGTCGTAGTAGGGGAAGACGACGCCGGAGGAGCTGTCGATGGTCTCGCAGGCCAGTGGCGCGGCCAGGTCGTGTTGGTCCCACACGGCGTACTGGCGGTCGCTGTAGCGGGAGAAGCCCGTCGTCAGCACCTTGCCCTGGGCGCCCAGGAACGTACACTTCGACGCCTTCGTGCCGGAGTGGCAGGGACCTTCCTGCGGTTAGGATTAAAACTAGTCAACTTCATTGTATTCAAAAACTGAGTTCTGTTAACACGTCTTCGCTACCGCTACATGGATGGTCGTTTAATCCAAGAGTTAAGCGGAGATAGCGACATATACGTCTATAAAAAGTCAGCGACGAATGTAGTGTACTCGCCGAGAGTACGATGCCCCGTCTCGGTTCGATCACGCGAAGCTTCTTGTCCTTGCAAGTGGTGGCCAGCAGCGATCCGTCGCGATTGAACGACATGCAGTAGATGACGTCGCTGTGACAGTCGATGATCTTTACCGCCTCGCCCTTGCCCACGTCCCATACAAAAATCTGGAAAATTTATAGGTTAATTTTAACATAATAGTTTGTTATGTAAGACGCCAAATAGCATGGAAAACTTTAAGGAATAACACTTAAAGAGTTCGGTGTCTCAGATACGGGTGAAATCCTATTGCCTGCCTACTAAATTCAACTGTGACCCAATAGAAAACACATCTGACATGAGTAGACCTTCACCATCTTGTTTGGAATTGCGTTACGTCACGCGCTGTTTGCGATCACGTGATAACGAAAATAAAATATTCTTTTTTACTTAATTAATTTAAATTATATTATGATAAGCATGAGAGTTGTTTATCGGTAAAAGTGTATTAAGTATTACTAAAAAAAATTTCTTTTATTGTCTACATCCAGTTTGAATAGGTGTGTGTAATATCGAGATTAGAAAATATAAAAAATGGATTAACGTCGAGGTACAATCGAAATTAAAAATACTACAATGGAATAAACGTATGAGTACATTCGACCTTTAAAGACTCTACGGACCAAGTAATCGAAGCCTGCACTGAGCAGTATGTTCTCTGCCGTGGGATGCCACTCCACGTAGGCCACGCGTCGCTTGTGGCCGTGTAGCTCCACCAGCCAGTCCGTGAGGTGCATGGACAGACCGCCGTCCGGGATGTGCCATAGCTTCACCTGATACATACATTCGAATACTTACAATGGGTTATCTCAAACATTTTATATTTCAAATTACTTGATATCCGAACATTGCACTTGAAAAATATTACTGAGCAAACGATTACTAAAATAATTTGTATATAAAATAATAAAATGTACGATTGATTGATTGATTTAATTTTATATGAAGTAAATATGGCCGCTTAACAAATATTTACTAGAAGCGCAAACACATATGTGTTAGCACCGAAGTTGCATCTACAAAACGTCGACGCATTCTGCCCTCAACTATTTTCCAAGATAAAAACAATATACAATAAAATAAATAAAAAAAAAATCTAAAAACTGTCAAAAAACTGTCGGCATGCGTATCTCATTTTAAGTCTAAATTTTCGTGCGAAAAATTTTTACCATTGAAGTCTATGGGACTTTAAGTTTTCCGTGATTATTCCTCAACAACTCGGATATTTGTTTTTTTTTTTTAAAACCACCACCACTGTTGTCTATCAGTGTGCAAAATTTGGAAATTTTCGGATAGACCGTTTTTGTTTGATGCTTGCACCAAGGATGCAGAAAAGCTTCGTTCAATAAAATATGGGTATATAATTTGTGTATATAAATTTATTTAAAAACAAAAAGGATGCTTTTACAATCTTTGTTCAAGTATGACAGAAGCTAACTCAAAATACAAAACAATTGACACATAATTTTCGAATTGTACTCGATCAAAGTAAAATCAACTTAAACTGGTTAAAGTCAACGTTCATTTTCAATTGACTGAACAAGACGTAAGTTTGATAAATTTAGGACGTTTAGGACACCAAAGGTTTTATTTTTTCTTTACTAAGTGTCTTTTGTTTGTATTTTTTGTTAGCTTGTGTCGTACTTGAACTATGAAAGTAAAGTAAACTCTCAGTTGTTATCTTAATTTTGAAATTATAAATACATAAAATTATATCATTTTTTTATAATTAGTTTTGGTATAGATGATTATTTATATTAATATTTTTATTATTACTGATTACGTAAAGACCTTAGTGTGAATTAAATACAATAATCGCTGGGCTTTATATTTAGTATATTTTATGTACTAAACGGTGAGATCAAAATTCATATAATTGTCTCTTTCGACGTATTTAAGATACTCTAAAAAAACACACCAGTGTGTAGCCACAGTCTGAGAATATCTTTTTTAAGTTGACGTTTCAAGATTGCGGCTAACACAGCGTATGTGTTGAAGCCGCAATCAAGAATATCAGCGGTTAAACGGGCCGCAGCTAACGTTTTAAATGTGTATTGAAATAGATCACAACGAATTTTTAAAGTCATTGTTAATCGATTTTTTGTTGTATTAATAATTGTTATTTGATAAATATCCTACACAGATTGTCTAACACTGCGATACACTGCGGGCACAATTTAAAGGAGTAAAATTAATTAATTACACCTACGTACGATAATTGTTATATTATCTTAATAGATAATTAATCTAGTTGCTATTGATCGAATGAAATATTCATTATATAACATTAGCCTCATTTTTGATGATAATATATTTATTTTAAATATGTGGGTTGCAAATCCATTACAATAAAGTGCTTCAAGTGCTGATAAATTTCTAAAATCTTCATCTAGAACACATGTTGTATAATATAAGTAAATAAAAAACTTATAAACAATATTTGTCATCTAATAAATAAAAAATATATATTATTAAAAAATTGTAAATTACAAATATTATTTGTAATATACCGTGCAGTCGTCGGAACAAGATGCGATGACATTGTCGTTGAAGGGGTTCCACTTGATGTCGAGGACCGGGCCTTTGTGCCCTGTGACGCGACTCGCGTTGAAGTCTAGCCGGCCGGTCTGTAACAAAGTAACAAATACTGGCTGGCTACATAACAATAAAAAATAACTGGCTAAAAAGAAAAATAAAAATTAACTGCCTGGAGAGAAAAATTAAAATTAACTGGCTGGAAAGAATAAAACTCCATCTGGTTTAAAAAAATATATATTATAAGCAAAAAAGTTTTTCTTTTGTCAAATATATGATTTTTTAAAATAAAATATAGACAACCCACTATTCAATAAGTTTATTAAACTTTTTAATTAATTCAAAGTTATAGCCATGCAAAGAATTCGTTTATTCCTGTTAGTGACGTACACACTGACAATTACTAAAAGTAATTCCATCGCAATTGGACACAGCTCGCTCGGAATTAACTTTGTAATACTATTTTATTACAATTCCTTTTAATTTCTCACGCAAGCTCTGAGTTAAATTTTAACATGAAAAATATTTAGGATAGGATGACACTACTTTCCACGGATATAAAAAACTGTTATATTATTCTCTTTCAATTTTTTTTATTCATAATGTTGTTCTGATATAAATATATCAAAACGTAATGTTTCTAAGTTGATATGTTCGGGGTAATAATAATATGCTTTACTATTAATCCGATTAAAAAATTCTAAATAAATAGTTGGCTCGAAATATTTATTAATGGATTTGATCAAAAAACAATGCGAAAGAAAAACAATAATAGTTTAATATTATATAACTAGATAATAAAATTATTACGTAAAAATTACATATAAACAAATGTTTATTAAGGAGAGACAGACCAAGCCGCGGTTAGCAGTTCGTATAAATATTTTTTTATTACTTCATCACGTATTACTAAGAGAGAACTAAGCAAGTGTCCTATTGAAAGTTATTCGTGTAAACTCATTTTAACGATCATATTACTGTTAAGTGTCATATTAGTTCATTGTGTGTACTGCACTCTTTTATGAATAACAAATACAGCGATTATCAGCACTTAGATATTAATGGCAACATCAAGTAGTTATTATAACCAACATTTACCATAGATAAGGTAATTTGTATTCTTTAAGCAGACGTACAAAAACAGTTATATTTTTCTTGCATCAAAAGACTTTTATCGTATACAAGCCTCGTCTGTTTTAAGTAGAATATTTTTATATAACTTACATGGTCCAATGGTAGGACAAGGAAGGCTCCTCCTCCAGCCACCTCAGTCACTATCGCAACAAACTTGGGATTAACAGCACAAAAGTTGGAGTCGTGGGCATTCCTCGTTATCTTTATGTTATCATAACATCGTTCCCGCTTGAAAGGAACCCCATAAACGTGACGGAACTTTGAGCTCCTCACTCCACGGAACCATACCTGAAAGATTGATTGACTGAATGTTATTATAATTGTATAAATGTTCAAATTGACGCGTACGAAAGTGTGTATAAATATGTGTAGTACAGGGTGGTGGTAGTGCGATATGACTGAAACGTAAGGGCTAAAAGAATTCCCCTAGGGAATGTCCTAAGGGTCCAGTCGAGACTGGATTTAACTCTTGACGTTGTTGTATGCGGAGGGTTTTCCAAAGAGAACGCGCTTGCAATTAAGCCGCTGTAGGTACGTTTTGTCATTATGAAGGAAAACTTCCTTTGTCAGTAACTAAACAGTAAACTTGCTCATCGTATTTTAATGACTTTTCATTCAAAACTAAATCTAGATTAATTGTGGACTAAAAGTAGCTTGGTATATTTTCAAATTATTAGATCGGAGATACTTGAATCTATATTAATATTATAAAGTTGTATTATTATGTAGTATTATAAGGAAGTATTTGTTTGTGCGATAATCTTAAAAACTAGCGGATGGAAATGGAATAAATCTATTTGATTATGATAGATTTATGATAGATTATGATATTCATGAAGAAGACTATAGTAGTAGGAATATACTTCAGTGAATCCGCGGGGACAACTATATTATGTATATATATCTTAAAATCTATAATAATAGCAATAGTTGTGCAGTTCTATATAATATTAAATAAACCTTTATTGATTGTTACAAGCTCAAAGACTATTTTTTCAATACCCTTTATTTATCGAGATTAGTGCGCTGAAACAAACTTTTCAGCTTTGTTATGTAAGCTGAAATATATATATATATATATATATATAATATTGTTAAGTTATATATTGACTAACTGTGAATTTTTGATTCAGTGGAACAAATTCGTTATTAATTCGAACTGGTCACGGAGTGAAAGAAAATGATTTAATTGAAGACGTTTTTAGTTCACTAGTATTTAAGACACTGGTTTCTTTGTCCGTTTTGAACAATTATATGCAATAAAAGAAACAAACTAATAATATTGTGTCTTGTTAAGAATCTGTATTTTAAAACTATATCCTATCTCTTTTTATTTATAAAACGTTAAATACAGATAAGGATTTAAACGATTCGGTTTTAAGTACAGTAATTCAATTGTATTGAGATTTTTTTTTTATAATTACTATTCTATAATAAATTTATTAAATTCAAAAAACATTTCTAAAATTTAACAATGAAATAATGACGCGATTACTAAATACATAAAAAAATACTATTTATCCAAGACACTTATTTACTATCTTTAATAACTTTGAAAACCTTTGTGAGTGTTTGTGGATTTGAATTTGCAACCTACATTTGCTGAAGCCATAATCGGTCTCAACGCCCCTGGGTTCAATCTCTTGACATATTTAAATTATTAAAATAGTTTTATGTCTAGCAATTTATAAATAATAGGTAAAATGTTTGTATGAACGTCATTCTTATCTTCGTAGAAATCGATGTTTATAAAAAGTGTATTACTATAGAGGTGTTATAACTAACTATTGTTAAAAATTTCACATGTACATCGAGAAACGTGTGTCTCGTTGTGATTGTATGAGAAAATAACAATATATTACTTAAAACTACTTTCAAACACAAAATATTAAAATCTGTTCATCCGTTTAGTAGATAATCATATCTTCCCAACTGTCAATTTTAATTTGTCTATGTCATCGGCATAGATACTCCCCTCTATATTTGCGTTTGGCGGTTATTATATATAGATTCTAATAAAATACGAACAGGATATTCAGAAGTCATAATTTTTTTAACGCTTAACGTCGCGGTGCACTTGGAGGTACCCAAAGAGGTAGTATAGGATAAAGTGAGTCGTTTAAATAAAAAAAAACTTTTAAGATTTTTAAAGAGTAAAATTGTGTCTTAAAGAAATAGAAGCATAACACACATCCAAAATAAATAACAAGAAGCACAACTTACAATATTAAAACTAAAAAAAAAATACTAGTACCTGTGAATTAGTCATGTCGTCTCCACTACGGTGCAACCAAAAACATGCACTACAAAATATTCAAACTTCGAGAACTATGAACACATTCTGTGCGTCTTACAAAACGATAATGTAAAACAAGGAACCGAAAAGTGTATCCACATCACTAGCTGCGATATAAACACTGAAATTATCAAAGAAAAAAAAACAAATGACAGACATAGCAACTACATAAATTGTGCAAATTAAAAGTAACAGTACGTAATAGTCACTACATCACGAGTCAACACTTGAGCAATTTAAAACTATTTTAATATTCGTTGTAATGACGGCGCAAGACGCGTGCCTGGAGCGGCATGCGAAAAAAAAGTGAAAATGGTTGAAATGAGTTCACTGATGCTGAGAGAAATTATTCTCATTGTGTTCCAAGATGTGCTAGATATTCATTAAATAACAATTAACTAAAACTACGTCTTGTGTAACATTCTTATGCAACAAACTTAGGAGTACTTAAAGTGTACAAATCAGTTTTAAATTCATTTGAATTATTACTATAAAATCTGATAATGAAATTTTGTTTTACACATTTTTCTTAATTGAAAATATAATTCAGATCTTTTATCCACGATGGTTGGAAAGGCAGTTTTTAATTGACTGCACCTGATCTCTTCTATTTCCCAAATATTATTATTCCAAATTTATTTGCTAGGAGTAGGTTTACTATTTTAGTAAAAATTTAATATGTCATATATAACAAAATTATGTATGTAATTTTTTAAAATTTATATTTAAATAAAAATTGTTTGTTTTTTTTTAAACTTAATAGGTCTATTGACTTTCACGCTATCAAGAAATTGATCAACACATTGTTAGGGTGAATTAAAAAATACATACCCAGACTTAACAAACATGTTGGATAAGACACTTATAGTGTATTTCAATTTAGTTGTGGTTGAAGTGTCAAATGCATAGTCAGTTTTTATTTACATACTAATATGAAACCTTTGTACAATTTTAATACTAGTAGATTTGCTGACATAATGATTTAACCAGCCCATATATAACAAGAAAGCATTACGACTGTGACAAAGATATTTTTTTCTGATTAGTACATTATTTGTTTAGTCATACTATCTAGATATTACACATGTTATGACACTCCGGCACAAGAAATTAAAGTTTACTTCATAAAGAGAATGCAACAGTTACATAATTTCTAGTTTCTATTGTTACTGTTTCAATGAATGAATTCCATATTGTGCATTTATCATTGTAGTAACTCATGTTTGAAAAATATTGATGAATTATCATTTCCAATTATCAGAAAAAAAAATAGACAATATCATCATCAAGAGTTTTTCTGTGTTAATTTTTTTTATTACATTGTCGATTTAACTATATGCTGCTCTAGCAATTATAATGGGCTGCAACCAATTGTAATATTGGAGTAGATTGAGATGCCCAACTCAATTATCTTACATTTTCAGAATAATCACTAAGTTCTAGCTATATTCCATATAATATGGAATAAATTACTTATAGAAAACAATATTTCTAAACAAACTTTGTATGGCATAGTGAATTTAATTAATGATTTTGAAAATAAATACATGCATATATTCTATATCTATTCATTATATATGTGCATAGTGTTCTCAAACCCAATAATTTTTAGCGCAAAAAACATATAAATGTGAACAAAAAATCATGCGAAATTTTCGTTAGCATCTACCTAATGCAAAATGCATTGAATTATGAATTAAATGAAAAAAAAAAATTCAATTGAAAACTTTACATTTTGACTATATTTTCCATTCATCTTTTTAAGATAAATAAATTCATAAGCAGAGTTGTAATTTTAAATCGCCTTAAAAACAGTCGACAGTGATCTAGTGAAATACGTAGCCAATTTTAATCTAAAAACTTACCTTAGCGGCAGGTTTATTACACGCTCTCACATCTACCAATGCTGTACCTTTTCCAGGGCTTTTTTCAGGTATGTTTACCTCTACACAATTGAAAATCAGATCATCTTTTACAGGAGGCATATCCTTACAACAATTATAATTCTAAAATAATATTGTTATACACAAATGATTTCGGTTAATATAAAGGATTCGTTTAATTATTAAATTATATTGTAAACGAACTATTCAGAACAAAAGAATGTAATAATATTACACTACAAATCGCAATTAGCATCACAGTCGAGTAACCAAAATTCGCATCACAAATTACAATCTCAATATATTTAAGTTACTCTATGTCACAATCACCCTATCACGGACAGAAAAATCCAATACTTTTGATGTAGCTGATGTACACAGGTTAAAAATATAATTTTAATGCAGACACAGATACCAAATGAAATAAAGAATGTATACGTCTTATACAATTTTTGTGGCGATATCATATTGAAAAATAAAAAGTTTCTAAATCCTTCACTTAATATGTTGGAGATGAAAGTTAAGAATAGTAATCACTGTTTATAAGGCCGTCTTAAAAACGTAGTGAAAATTGTGTTCTCAGCAGTTGTTTCTTCAAGAATTTTAATAATAATTGTTTTTCTGTTGCTGAATTAGATATAATACCCATGGCAAAACATTTAGATTATAGGTAAAGATCTACTTTGTGTTTAATGCAATAGAATTTTGAATAAAAACAAACAAAAATAACATAAGTGTGATTGTGCACACACGGCATAAGTTAAATTTCAGACAAGCCAGCCTGAAAGAGAATGGAATGGATATAGTGTATCAGGAGTATAATGATGTTTAAGAATTTTACTATATTTTTACCAAACTCAAAATTAATTTATATTTTAAGTTTAAATAGGACATTGAATATATTTTGAAATAAAAAGAACTATAAGCACAACATTGCGACAAGATTTCATAATTGAGGTCGCTAGATGGCGTTAAACACAAACCTTACATTTATATATAGGTTTATTTATTAATCTATAGTACGTGTGACGCACTTTTGTTGCATCGAGTTTCGAATCACAACGATTCTAGATAAATTAAGAAGATTCACTTAAAAAATAACAATGAAAAACCATCATGACTCATGACGCACAATCTGAGTTTTGCTGTATAATGTTTACAAATGTGTTCATCATAGATCATATTATAGTGGTAACAATTTTTTTACTAAATGGACCAATTTCGGCTGCTTATTTTTAGTAAATCGTCGTTAACTTCAATTTCATTCATTTGTTCGATTAGTTATAACTTATAAATAAAGTAATACAAAATAAACTTTATCACTTTTCACTTCATTTTTTATTGTTGGTAGATTTGGAAATATATGAAAATTAATATTTATTCAGCCTAGTAATACAAATACTTTTTTTACAATTGATTTTTAATGACTCAAGTTTTTAATTATTACGGCGAATTGTCGATTTGATAAATAATATTAACTTAGAAAATAATATGCGAATAGTTTACAACCAAATATACGAGTGAGAAATTATATTTTAAAGTAGTTATTAATATAGTACAAAATAAGTTATTAAGATATTTTGCAGAAAACGATAATTTTCTTGCTGCTAGTTCGGGTACAATATGTCATTGTATAACGGCGTCAGTGGTGACGTATGCTTTCTGACACGTGTTCACTGTCACGTGACTGAATGCCTACTTTAACAAATATTATTTATTAAAAATTAAACAATCTTTTATATTTATAATAAATGTTTTGCTATTTTATTATCTTCATGTTCGTTAAACATTATTATTTATAAGATTTTTTATATATAGTCTATTAAGGAAACAAAATTAAATTATCGGTATCTACATTCGAAAATTTTCTTTCATATAAACCTTAACTTATAAGTTCCTTGCACCTTCTCTCAAAGTAAATTAATTATTATATCAGTTTCTAAAACCTAAGATACATCTCTATATTTTTATTAGTTTTTTTAACACATGTGTATTTAAACAAAAGAAATTAATACCTATCGTGAATAAAGAATATCATTTTTTGAAAATATTTCTTGCTTCAGAATTTATATTAAAAATGAAGAGGTGACTTACAATTTTTAAACTTAAGTACATAAGTAATATGATTTTTCGTTTCGGAGCTGTTCACTACTTTTAATGCATGAGGTTCCTTTTGAATTAATATCCAAAGCTTTAAACATTTTCAAACTTATAAATGTGCATCTACTTTCGCTCCCGCTTCCACCACGCGACTTTTCTACCTCTACCGCTATCACTTCCGCCACAACAACCGCTTTTGCTTCGGCTTCAACGTCTGATACAATCATCCGGCGTCTGCTAAGCTTATGATTGCTGCCGGCTAAGGTCCTGAAACGTTTTGCCGTCCAGCAACCTTATTGTTTGCCACGTTCGTACAAGATCCTATGAGTATCTATGGGTACAGAGAAGACAGCACTGATGTACAAACATATTACATGTTTGTCGTGTGCTTGGGCCAGTAAGGATCTAGTATAGACTATAGACTGAGAAAGAGGTTATTGTGCAATTTTTGAGTAACAAACTTCAGCTATTCTCTGAGAGGCAACCTTGTCGCATTCAACGCCATCAAAACGCATACGTGTCTTTTCACCGCCAAAAGGGGCCCTTTTATTTTGGCTCCTATTTTCTAGGATTTCTTTGGAATACACTGACTTCAGTTGTTCAGATCGAGAGGAGCTCCAAGTAAGCTTAGCATTCTTGCAAAGGTCTGACGGTATTTCACACCGGCATAACTTCTAACATTGTGTAAAGAAAGAGAGCAAACTACTGAAACAGTTGTTTGCGTCGCGTGGTGTTTCAAAGCTATTACCTTATGGGTGTCTTCAAGGCGAAAGTGAATAGTCTTTTATGAAAGTCATATTAAGAATTCATGTTTAATAGTGTCATGACACTGGGCACGTATGTAATAAGGTTTTGCAAAGTGAATAGTTATCTTAGTATACAAAAAGAATAGTTATTGAAATTTAATTTTATTTTGGACTAGTTGTGCCCGTGTATTTATATATATATTTAAGAACTCATTGGAATATTTTTAAGATATCTTAATAGAATTAATAGCAAGACTGCCATTTTTGTTATATAACGTTCTGGTGAACATATAAATATAAATTATCTTATATGTAGACCAGGAAGTTCAGCTATCACTATACCAAATTTCATCCAAATCCGTCTCGTAGGTTACCGTACTAAACATACACACCGTAGTGCACCGACAAACAGACAGACAAAATGTTAAAAATTTTACCCACGGTAACCGTCGGATTTTATGACCTCATATGCGAATAGAAATATATTTAAATTATCCTCTTTTCACATAAATTATCGGAATATTATTATTATATTCTTCATAACTTCTTTGCAAAATAAATATAATAATACTTATATATAGTTATACCACATAACAATTACAATTTAATAAAATTCTTTTATATTGATAGATCTTAGATCGTATTATATTTTTATTCAGTAATGATGATGAAAGATACAAACGAAATTTATAGTAATGAATCGATATATTGTTCAATTGTTTGTTAATATTATCGCGTTGTTAGCGACGCGTAATCGGCATTCGTTCTCGTGGACTGATTGAAACGGGCATATTTACCTCATTAAATAACTGAACGGACCAGTCGAGTAGCATATCTTAGGAGGAGTGCTTGTGCGGTTATTTAAAACATGTCTAAAATACATAATTTTGGAGCTGGTCCAGCTAAGATGCCCGAGGAAGTAAGTGTAAATGAGAGAAGTTACATGTTTGAGTACTTGGATTCGTATTAACATGTATAAATAATGTCTATTAGGTTTATGACGAATTAAAACAAGAGTTCACAAACTTCGAGGGCACGGGGATAAGTTTATTAGAGACGAGTCATCGTACGCCGGCTTACGCTAAATTAAACAAGGATATACAAGATGTTGTGAGAAAATTATTGTAAGTATAGACATGCCTTTTGTTTTTCTATTCACTTTAAAATATAGTTGTATTTTTTTATCAACGATTCATATTTTTAAGCAACTATATAAAATATTAATATTTTATAAATGCAATACAAGATAAGAATACATTTAGGATCTGAAAGATTGTATTGTTAAACTTTATTATAATTACGGATGAATATTATATAACATTCTTTTAAATTATTGTCTACCTACACTCAAGAATGCATATTACTGTCACGATTTTCTGTTGTAGGTTAAATTTGTTAGTTTTAATAGATAAAGGTAAAGTTAAGACATTTTAAGATTACATGAAAAATAAAATATATCACAAAGATTCTGTAGATAAAAAAGAAGAGGATTGCCTCCTTCTTTATTCTTTTAATATCGTTGATCGTTTTTGGTACCAATCAATTTAATAAATTTAGTGTGATCAAAAATGATTAAAAAAATATGAATGCCGGTTTTAGTTTTCATATTTAATTCAGAAAACTGACTTGAATGTCAAGGAATAATTTCTTGATAAACTGATTAATTCAAATAAACAATCATAAAAAAGTTATGTACATAAATGTATCTTATCTTAAACCTATGTCGTGTCTTATATTATCTCTTCGTATTTTTAAATTTCGTTTATAAATTCTTTTACTTCATCCGTGTATATTTTGACTGCACATAGGTAAACCAATTAAGCTATCCGACTAATATTTGATATTTTTTTCCAGAAATGTTCCCAACAATTACAAAATTCTATTTTTATCTGGCGGGGGTCAGGGTCAATTTTCTGCTGTACCTCTGAATCTAATGTCCAGAACTGGATCAGCTGACTACGTCGTAACTGGTAAATATAAATATTTATTTAAATAAACTAAAGTACAAGCAGTACTTTAGCTATGGACTATGCTCTGAAATGGAATAATGAGATTTTGCTGCAAATTGATACATAATTCTAAAATAAGGAAGGAAACTACTGCGATACGTCGGGTACGAGGATTATAGTTATTTATGTAAATAAATATTCAGGTTTCTCAGGACCATATTAAATATATAAAATATTTTAGGTGCCTGGTCAGCAAAAGCCGCCAAAGAAGCCAAGAAGTATGGTAAAGTAAACATGGTATTACCACCGACTGATCGCTATGTGGATATTCCTGACCAGTCCACATGGAAACTAGATCCAAACGCTTCATACGTGCATATTTGTACCAATGAGACCATACACGGTGAGTTATCAAGAACAAAATTATATAAGTACATAATATTTTTAAGGTATTACTTGTTATTCAATCTTTTAAATTACTGAATTCAGCTTTGCCGTCGCAAAATATCCAAATTGTTTGTTTTTGTTGTCAAATTAATGTACATGTTTTTTTTATTTTAATGTTTTAAAATGCATTTTGTTCTTTATAGGAGTTGAATTTGATTTTATTCCGGATACAAAAGGAGTTCCTTTGGTAGCTGATATGTCATCTAACTACATGTCCAAGAAAATAGATGTTTCTAAGGTTGGTACTTTAGGTAGGAATTTTTATAATATTGATTTTTTTGAAACATGCTATTGTATAAATTGTCACCCAGTTTGGAGTAATCTATGGTGGAGCCCAGAAGAATATTGGGACAGCTGGTGTCGCTCTAGTTATTGTAAGGGAAGATCTATTAAATCAGGCTCTTCCTGTTTGTCCCTCAATTTTGGATTGGGGTGTCAATGCCAAAGCTGACTCTATTTTGAACACACCACCTATGTTTGCGTGAGTAATTATTTAAATATTTGATATTTTTTATTTCGTGAAACATCTCTAATAATTGAAACAATACAGTCTTCTACAAGCAAATTTTATTTAGAATAATTGTACTGTTACTTGAAAGTATATTAAGCTACTAACAATCCTTTAAATTATGTAAAAACACGATGAAAATTTCTCCAAAGATTACAATTATTCAATTTTAAATCAATAAAATATTATTTTGACAATTTTATACCAATATTGTAAAAAACAGGATTCTTATAAATTATGCATTCAAACAATTACAGAATTCAAGTAATGGGACGAGTTCTCCAATGGATTGATAGAAACGGAGGTCTAGATGAGATGGCCAATTTGGCCAATAAGAAGTCTTCCCTCATTTACGACGTAATCGAAAACTCGAAAGGTTTCTACTTCGCGCCAGTCGCTAAAAACGCCAGAAGTAAAATGAATATTCCCTTCAGAGTGGGATCTACGAGTGGTGATGAAGCGTTGGAAAAGGAATTCCTGAAGGCAGCTGAGGCTTTATGTTTGATCCAATTGAAGGGACATAGGTAAGTGTAAAAAAGTTTGTTGCAGCTTTTCTCCAACTTAAGATCTTTTCCCTATAGATAAAGATTAATTGTCTACGATTAAAAATCTATCTATGTGAAGCTACCATATTATTCATTTCTTTTCCAAGTCAGGATTTTGTATGACATTCATTATACCTCGTACTAGTGGGTTTGAACAATATTGTATATTTAATAATTTAATTTGTTAACGTCTTAAAGGGTTGAAAAAGTAAGGAAGAAGACATTCAGTGATAAAAGTGACAAACAAAAAAATTCGTTAGATTAAGACACAATATGGGTTACAGTTTATAGAAATAAGTTTCTTAATAAATATAATCTACTCTTAATTATTTTAGGGATGTTGGTGGAATTCGGGCCTCTACTTACAATGCAGTCACGGTGGAAGAGGTTGAAAATCTTGTTAGTTTCATGAAAGATTTTCAAAAAAAATATGCCAAGTAGATAAATAGGAATCACAAATAACTTTAATCTAAATTACAAATAATTTTAATAATTAAGCTTTATAATTTAAGAATTTCTCTATTTTATTGGCTCTTGATACAATACAATCTATGTATTTAATCTTTTATAGCTTCGTATCTAATCTATTTTCATTTCATTCATGTCGAGAGTAAGGTTTTAGTTCTTATAATGTAAAATTAAACTATATGCAAAGAGTGTTTGGTCGGTGTTTGTTTTGTCATCAACATTTACAAAGCATTTATAGTTGAATGGAATATTGATCAAAATCAAGGCAAACAAGATGATGATAGAAAAGAATAAATATTTTTTTACAATAGTTTTTTTTTTAATACAATTATGTTTTACCCATTGACTGATGTTTTATCAATATCATATTTTATTATTGATGAAATTCTTGGTTTTGCGTGATCATGAATCTATATAAACTTGTAATTAAAGTTATTTATTGGCTTAAATTGTATTTTATTTCATCAGAACAGTTATATAAGTAATGAAGGTCGAAGTAAACATATTATTTTATATGGCTATCGATTTGTTATTTGTTTTCGTTTAAATCTTAATAACAATTGTTTTTCGACTCAAAACAAAAGGAGATATTATATTATCGAATAAAACACTTCTTAATGAGTTTATATTGATCTGAACATAATTATACTTTTTGTAATCAATTTCTATTGATATTAGGGAGATAAGATGCCCAGACACAAAATACACATACGCACATACAGAAGTTTTTATGAAACAGTATTGACAGAGACAATATAGGTATTTTGGTCTTTAATGAACATTACGTATGTATCATACTTCATAACAATAAAAGTTACAAAAATCGATATTATTACGCATTCATTCCGAACTGCTTTACAGTTTTAGCAGTTAGCACACTATATGTAACGTCGCCAGGTCTAGACGTCGCTCATATCTTATCTTTTATAAAAACTCGAACAATATTAACCGGCAGCGTATTTGTCATACTAATTCGTCAACCATTTTTATTACAAAAAGTTCATTTAGAAAACAAAATATTTACATGAAAAAGTTTGATGTTGAAACGAATCGACGACGAAATGAAATAAAATTAAAGTACTCAGTAGGGTTATTTGAAAATAGATTGGTGCTTGAATTACACGTGTTTTGACAATTGCTGTATGAGAATAAATTTGTAGAGGATCAGATTAAGGTCGATATAAAATATAGTGGTGATTCATCACTACGATAACAACATTATAAGAAAACATGGACAATTCTCTACTGTTTATAATCTAAGTAGAGAAATTAAAATACATTTTTAAAACAACCCCATCGCAACAATAATCCTAGTTCAACATTTTTTTAATTACGTTCAAAGTATGCTTAGTAGCTTTATTTTTAAATGATATATATACTAGCAGTTTGTCAGTTCAGTGCAACAATGCATCTACAATAAGTATTTTTATCCTATAAATAACACCTATTCTAAAGTAATGTATTTTAATAGTACAGTCGAAAAAAAATAAAGTAAAGACACAACAGGCATAGCAACAATTATTTAAAGATAAAGTATAAAGTCCGATAACCGGTTATCAAACACTGTGTTCATGAAGAGTACATTTACATGTAATAATTTTTATTACTGACGACAACAAAAACACCTAACAATTTTATATTTATGATAAGTCCATTTTAAATATCTTTTTTTTTAATTTTTTAGTCAGTCTGGATAATAATTTTATTTTCATCACTAACAAAAATCTTAATAGCTATAAAACTAAGACACAATTTTCAGAAAAGGCAATTAAAGGTTAATAAGATTCATTCTTGACCTCGATAAGGTGTGTGTGTTGAGAGTTACCAGTTATAAAGTTTTCTAAAAAACAAAATTTTCATTGGTATTATTACTTCATACTTTAAGACCTTTATTAATAAATGTTGAAACTAAATGATAAAGTTATGTAACGTAATTTAATAAATTTTCATAACTATTTTTTACATACGTGAATGCTTTTCATATTTACATAGATATATAAATTAATTTATGAATTTATGCAGTACGAAGGAAGTCGTAACTACAAATTTTGTATCGCGACATGTTTATTTTAAATGATAATAATCTGACTGATACTAATCTAGAGAAAGTTATCAGTACCTACATTATAAAGTGCTAGTCTTGCCAGCCTAGATCTTATTAATCGAGTTCGTCTCTGCAATATAAAAGTATGAGTTGTAAAATAAATATTCATTAAATATTTGTGCATTCATTTTGCTTGTATGACAGTGATTTCATTTACATTATTTAATAACTAAACTGACAACGGTGACAGTCGATTGGCATATCTCAGGAAGTGTGATAGTTCCACTGTATTTAATATGTCTAAAATACGCAATTTTGGCGCTGGTCCATCCAAATTGCCGGAAGAAGTAAGTATACATGACTGAAATGAAATATTTCATTTGTTGAATCTATAGTCACTTATTAACAGGCTTAAATACTATTCATTAGGTATATGACGAGTTAAAAGGAGAGTTCACAAACTTCGAGGGCACGGGGATAAGTTTATTAGAGACGAGTCATCGCACGCCGGCTTACGCTAAATTAAACAAGGATATACAGGATGTTGTGAGAAAATTATTGTAAGTATAGACATGTGTAATGTTTTATAAAATATATGAATAAAAAAAAACGATGTCAGTTATTAAAATTGATCATTGGAATTTTATATCAGTTTTAGCAATTTCTTTTGTGTGAGCATCATAATAATTGTTCATGTGCAGTTGCAGTCTTTTGATTTTATAAAGATTTAGAAAACAAAATTAACATATAGAAGATAGGAAACACTATTTAACCATAACGAGATAAAAATTATCAGAGTATAACATTATCATGTTTAATGATGTTCAAACAATATTCTTTATAATACAGCCACTAATTTATTATTACTATTAGGTTATTTTTTGTTCTTTGATATATAAAAGCTAAATATATATAATTTCTATGAATTTGGCTATTTTAAATAAGATTCTTATGAAGCTATTTATTTCGCATTGAATTTTAAAATGTTCAAGTATTTTTTTTATTACGTTTATATAATGAAGAAAACATGTAAATCGGTAAAAAAGATGGTCTAAATTCTTCTAAATCAATTTTACCGTGGGAGAAATTCGATTTCCTCTTTTCTTTGGCACTTCTTGATGACTTATCTGTTAGTCAACAAACAGTAATATATGTTAGATTATTTCAATTCAACAATTGATAAGGTAGTTTTAGTTAGATTTATATTTATTGTATCTCAACAAGCATTGTATGATGAAATTTATCTGTTAATTTGAAATGTCTTTTAAAAACAATTTACTTCCAGTTACTTTTTATTTGGTTAATATAAAGTAAAAGTTCTTCTTTAATTTTAACAAAATGTTTATATTATATTATTATTCCAGAAAAGTCCCTAATAACTACAAAATTCTATTTTTATCTGGCGGCGGTCAAGGCCAATTTTCTGCAGTACCTCTGAATTTAATGTCTCGTACTGGATCAGCCGACTACGTAGTAACTGGTAAATTTTAGTGGATTATACTTATTAGTAATAATGCAAAAATACTTCGATTTATAGAGTTAATAATATCTCGTATAAATAGTCTTCCCAATGACCTACGGTATGCCAGGCTCACAAAATACGCCTTCCTAAGTCTATATATATTGTTCAAATGTATTGTAATGTATTATTTATATAGAATCTCTTGCAACAAGAATTTAAAATAAACGTGAATTAATATATATATCAGTATAAAATTTTACTTCTAGCAAAAAGAAGTTTTATATTTTTATTGTTTTAATTAATTTTTCTTATTGTTACACTGGACTTATTAAATTTGAAAGACTATTTAAAATAAATCTTAAGATTTTTTCTTTAAAACATAGCATGTGCGCGACTAACAAAATTGACCTGGTGACGAGGTAAATTTCTTATGACATAAAAATCTTATGTCGAAATAATATTATGTCGAATAGTCGAGGACTCCTTGTCATTACACTCTTTGCTAAAATAATAAGGAAGAAAAATAATTAAATTTATTGCTTTTATAATGATATTTTTTCATAATGATACCTTTGTCTCTTTATTTATAAAAAGAGTATATTTTTTGTTATAATTTAATAAAATATTTTAGGTATCTGGTCAGCCATAGCCGCAAATGATGCCAAGAAGTATGGTAAAGTAAACATGGTATTACCACCGACTGATCGTTATGTGGATATCCCTGACCAGTCCACATGGAAACTAGATCCAAACGCTTCATACGTGCATATTTGTACCAATGAGACTATAGATGGTAAGAGCACCATGTTTACTATTTACTGCAACATAGAATTTTTTATTCCTGTCATCAAATTAATTCTACATACGTTTCTTTAAACACAGTATATTGCATTTTTTTATTTTAGGGGTTGAATTTGATTTTATACCGGACACGAAAGGGGTTCCTTTGGTAGCCGATATGACATCTAATATTATGTCGAAGAACATAGATGTTTCTAAGGTTCGTTGTTACTCCTCTCCGAAGTAATTACAATAGTCAAGTTTTAAGAAGTTTCTTTGCATTTTATTCTATCAGTTTGGAGTCATTTATGGTGCAGCTCAGAAGAACATAGGTACAGCTGGTGTAACTCTAGTTATAGTGCGGGAGGACCTTTTAAATCAGGCGCTTCCAGTGTGTCCCTCGATTTTGGATTGGGGTGTCAATGCCAAGGCTGATTCTATCTTGAACACTCCACCTATGTTTGCGTGAGTAATTATTTTGATATTCAATTTTTTTTTATACAGAATACCCCGAATACCTAATGAAAATACCCCAAATGATATAATTATACAACTGTCAATAAACAAAACGTTTTTTCTTAAATGTTATACAAATATTGTAAAAAAAAATAACCTTAAAAATTAACCATCCAAACAATTACAGAATACAAGTTATGGGACGAGTTCTACAATGGATTGATAGAAACGGCGGTCTGGACACGATGGCTAATTTGGCCAAAATGAAATCTTCCCTTATTTACGATGTAATCGATAACTCAAATGGTTTTTATTTAGCACCAGTCGCAAAAAATGTGAGAAGCAAGATGAACATTCCATTCCGTGTGGGGCCTGGGGGTGGGGATGAGGCGCTGGAGGAAAAATTTCTAAAAGAAGCTGAGAATTTAGGCCTCATTCAATTAAAGGGACATAGGTAAGTTTAAAAAAAGGTATATTGATCTGGGCGTATTTTAGGGTCTACTTTAAAGACGATAAATGGTTTAATTTTTTTACGTCAAGATTATTTAGAACAATCAATATGTCAAATATGGTTTAACTAATTTTTTAGACTCGTTGGTGGAATTCGGGCTTCAATTTACAACGCAGTCACAGTGGAAGATGTAGAAATATTGGTAAGCTTCATGAAAAATTTTCAAGGAAAACATTTTAGGAACTAACCCAAGATAATTTGTAAAGAATGTTATTTATATTCTAATATTAGTCCATTTTAGTTTATGTTTTCTTTTTCCTTCAAAAAATAAGACAATTTTTCAAAGCAAAAAGTTTGACTGCTACAACCTGGAGAGATTATGATGACTACTCTTAGATGTTTATATATACATATTATTTTTGTAATAATTATTAGAATAAAAAATACTTCGGAACACCGGCCTGTAGAGGATTATACATTTGCTATATTTCGTGTTTTTAGATAATAATTTTTATCCAATAAAAGTGTATAATATAATACCATTTCGTTTTATACATTATCTGCTAATTGTTTTGATGTATTTTAGTTTAGATATCGCTGTTATAAAGATAGTTGATAAAAACGGTGTAATTCTTATAACTAGTTGATTTTAACACCTGTTGTTATAAAGCTGCCAGCACTAAGAATAAAAAGCTGAAAATGGCACTTAAGCTAAGTCTATATTTGGTGTCAGCGTTTATCTGGTGCTATAATTTTTAAAAAATATTTAAGTTATCCATCAAATAAACTATTATCAAATATTATAATATATAAAACTAAAACGTTGGTCCAAAATGTAGAAGCTTGTGCATATTTTTTTGAGAAGTAATAATTAGCATACCATAGACGGTAAAAAAAATATCCAGTAAATTGAAACAAGAAAAGAAAATTGAACTGTATTGATATTAGTTTGTAGTTTTTTTAAATATGTTCATACTTAAGGACCTTGAATTGAAATAATGTTTTATGGTATTTTTTAAATGCAGATGGCATCCCTGTTCTTGGATCCTCCATTTAATATTTTTCGTTACCTCCTCTGTGGTGGCTTTGTCTGTAAGATCCCTCCATCGCATTTTTCATCAACTTTTATCAAGTCAACTTAACTTGTGTCTTCCAAAACCTATTATATTAGAATGTTATCTTAAATTTGTTTCTCTTCCGCATCCCATTTTAAGTTACCCGTCAAATTTTGGTTTGGTGAAAGGATTTCTTGAAGTCAGCACCATTTTTTTCAGATGTGCAAGCAGAAGGGGTATATACTGATGCCTATTTAAACTCTCTGGGTGAATGTATAAGCGCAGCGTGCTTGTTTTAAATTCTATATTTTAAATGTCCTTCTGAATATTCTGTTATAACTGGAGAAGCTATAGCTATTGTGAAAGTATACTTTTTTGCAAAGTACCATACTGTTTGAATGTTGTATTGATCAAAAAAAATATTTCTAATAGTTCGTGATATCCTGTTATTTTGAAAAATTTGAAAAATCTTCAGTAAGATGTCTCTGTCTACATTTTTGGTCTGGATTCTCAGTCTCCCTGGGATCCCGGGTAATGCAATCCTAATCTGTTATTAGTTCTGGTTCCCTTTCTCATTTTCAAAAAATTAACACCGACGTCTTGTTAAAGTGTATCAGGACAAGATCTGGAATCATTAACGGGTTTCGTCAAAATCGGATAAAGGTACATTTTATCCTAATATACCTTGATATTCAAAGACGCTTCGAGTTTTTTTAAAAACTTACTTAGTAGACGATTATTTTAACTAATTTACGATTGCGTTTTGGTCATCCTTACCCATCGGGATATAAAATTAGGGTCATAAGTTAATTACTCATCACCAATGTACATTTATTGATAATGTACTTACTAGTCAAAAATATGTTTTGTTACTAATTCTGTTCCTCCTAGTCGAGTAATGGTAGGATGTCGAAAACTAAATGATCGAAGTTTCTCCTATAAAGTTAACACGGTGAACGTTTTGAAATCCATGCGCGAGTTCTTATTAGGCTTAAGATTATAGCCACTATTCACTGTGCAAATTTTTCAAGTATGCGTAAAGCTATCAAACTGAAAATATAACCTTTAGAATTCTCATTCAGCAACAATGCTTCGCTTAGCTCCATCCGCCTCGCATAGAGGCGGACCTAGTCATAATATCTGTGTTTTTAGGTTTTACTAACAAACAATTTTTCTGGATAGCTACTTTCGAGGAAAACGTAATAAATTGATATACCGACTAATCTTCTTCGTGTCTTTTCCAATCTTATGTGTCATTGGTCAAATAAACCATGCACTATAATAGCACGGATGAAAGCTATATTTTAATGAATATAAATGGTAGGTGTCTATATCCCTAAATCATGAGCTTAGTTATTGTTGTGTGTTTATAGTAGTCTGTTTCTTGGCTAATGGACCCATTAAATGAGCATTCCTTTACACATAAAAGGTATAAACTATAATTGTCAGTCAGGGTCAGATTACGTGCAATATTGGGGCCTAATGTTATGATTCGTCTTAACATGATATATTACGATAAGGCTGAATGGTCTATGATTTTATCCGTCTAAAAAACAAGAACAATATTGGTGGGCCATAATCTTAACTAAACAAGACACCACGCTGACATTGAAGTACTCAAAAATAAACAACTGTAGCATCAAATTCCTATATAACTGTAGATTTTCGAGTCGAATTGAAAGCACTCATCTAGATTTCATTTTTATCTTAACAAGGCTATATGTTGTAGTCACGTACGAAACCAATGGGACAATGGTATTATATTGTAAATATTAAGTTTGAAGAGTGAAAACGTGGAAAATAATTATTACGTCTGTTCTTGTGAATAACAGCAAAACAAGCATTACATTTTTTTAAAGTTTTTTGTTTATGTTAAAATATGGATATAATCAAAACAAACATTTCAATATATAATGTTAATTTATTATTCTTTATAAAAATTACTGTTAATGTAATCACTAATGTGGTAATAATTGTGATGGATTTTTCACCACGTTTATTGAGTATTTTTACAAAATTAAAAAACATAAAACTGTATTAAGTTCTCGTAAAAATGTAAAATAATATTACAATATTTTAATTATATTTCACTTAAAATAAACATTCTATACATTCTCTCTAAATATACACCCACACATTTAAAAAGATTTACAATACCATAAGTACAGTCCAGTTTATAATACAAAAAATTAACATTTTACTTAAATATAAACTCAACTACAAAACGCACCTCTCTTATCCTTAATATAATTATTACATAAAGAGTTTAACCTAACACCACTACTGAGGTCTATAAATATACAACTGTAACATATGTACACTTACTTTGTTGCTATATAAAAATAAAACGGAATGCTTTTCGGAATATCCTATTCAAATATAAATTCATTCAAGACCTGTAAGGTATGGCCTCAAAATGTTTTGAGCATTTTTTTTTCGTTGTTTGTATGAACATCAACACATCCACTGTTTTAAGACTAAAATTTTTGTTATTAAGTGTCGGTTACGATTACTGATTTGTGACATAGAATTATATTTGGTAGGGCTGCAATATAAACAGTGAGTGTGTTAATCCATGAAACTAAACCTAATAATAAAGCTAGCAGAGTACAAAGTCCTATAAATACTCCCGGCAATGAACCGCTGTCACATATTGTATGAGCCGGAGAGAATTACAACAGATATAGTATTATGAAAGTTTGACCAGAATACGACAATATAGTCTTTTGCTTTGTTTATTGACCCTCGCTGTCGCTGTCACTCTTATCTGAAATAATATCCATGTATTAATATTTTATGATATCTCGTCATGTGTTGTCACTCAGTATCATTTACGTAAGAAATTAATACATTCTATTTTCGTGCTTAAGAATGTGAATACCACTATCCCCAGATTAAATAGATTGTGTAAAAATTTATAGATGTAATTTAGATCGAGTGAAATGTAATAGAAAAAGATCTACAAGTACAAATATTTTCCATGTGATATATATAAAGCTATGCATGTGAAGTTGCTGAATAAAGAAATGAAATTGTGCACTGATCTAAGTGCTCCAAATACCAACCTTTCTTACCAGGGTACGCATGTCTTTTCAATCTATCATATAAATCCTCCTTGGTCCCATAAATACTTGCATTAGATCGCGCTAAACTGTTCATTTTGCCGTTCATACCATTGTGTAAACTTTCTTTCATGTATGTCTCATTATAAAAATTAGGCATCTCCCAACCATCCTCTTCGTCGTCGTAATAGTGTGCGTAAGTCGAGTGGTGTGATGGGGCTATGGATTCCGCGTACGGAGTATGTGCTCCATAGTAAAAGTTCACTTGTGATCCATTTTGGTCTATAGCTGGCGTTAAAGTCTTCTTTGGTTCCCTCTTTTTTGACGATCTGTAGGGGATTAAGATAACATTAAAATAGCCCAAATACACCATACCATTATCAACAATAGTATACTACATACCGAGCACATATCATCCACACGAGCAGGACAAGGAATATAATAAATACAACACCTCCCGCGACACCGCTCGCGATATACGCGAATTCACTCTTGTCTCGACAATGACGTCCGGTGAAGGAACCAGCGCAGCGACACGAAGGATCGCCGCGAGGGTCTTTCACGCACTCACCGCCGTTGTCACAGAAGTCCAGACACACATCTATTAAAACATGTATAATGTTATAAAAGAGCGATGAGCAAAAATGTTTACATTAAAATGTGTCTTGTTTTTCGGTTAATAAATCTCTAAAAGTGGTTGACAAGTGATAATTGATTTTCCTTTCGTTTTATATTTAAATTATTGTTATTTCATAATAAAGAATAAAAAAATAGAAACAAGAATTTATCAGTAAGTGCATTAAACTTAGTGTGTAGGCATTAAAACGATTTTTTTTATTTTGTATTTTATTCTTCAAGGTTTTATCAGAATGTATACCTCACCATCTTACGATGGCGGCGATATTAGATTTTTTTATAATGGACTATATTCTACATATCAAGCCCTTTCATTTGACACTCATAATGCGTAGGTCCTACATCAATATATAATGTCTCATTTTGCTGCGGCAGCTATTTTAGTGTGATGACAATGTTGATTATATACAAATGCATTGTCATCCAAACTAAAGTTGAACTCCACATTTCAACTCATTCGGTTGAGGTTAACTGGTTCCAAATTCAGTTTCAAAATTTATCTCGCACTAATAAACTAATGAAAAGGTCCAATTGAATAAAAATTTGTAAAAATATAGTATAACAAGGCAACTATATAGTATCACAAACATTAAACTAGGAAGCTCAGAGACTTATATTGAAATTAAATTTACATTGATATGATTACTGTATTCTCAACCTATATGCAGAGGTAATGTGAATATTGATTAATGCAATTACACTAACAGCTATAGTTATAGCAGTTATGCCTGCGATAGCATCCATAAATTAGATTAAATTGCAAATTAAAATCATTGAATTGTAAAGCGATGTGTGAAATAATAATTACATATAATATGCATATTAATTATAAATTATGATTTACTTACCAACACAAACTTCTCCGGTGCCGTTATAGCCTGGCTTGCACTGGCATTTGAACTCACTGGTCTCTGGTATGAGGAGACAGTAGGCGTTAGAATCGCAATGCATACCCGGACCGCTCATCTCGCATGGATTTGTGCACTCCGATTCTGAAGTCTGAGCATATAATTTTTTAGAGTAATTAAATATCAATATATAATTTATTATAGGAAAAGAAATTATATTTACATAGTCTTCTTAACTAGAAAAATATAATGATTATTCTATAATAAATAAAATCAAAATACAACACTGCTAAATAGAATAACAACATATAAATTATACAATGATAACACCTGACTACAATATTGTGCGACTTCATATTCATTTTCAAAGCAAAATACAGAATGCTACTTTAAAAATGTTATTTCGCATTCATAACGTGTGTTGATGTCGCGGTAAATGGACAATTTCTGGATATGAACATCATTTCCAATTTCGCTGCGATTTAATCAATGCCGTAGCAGTTATTGGTTTGTGTATATATTGATTTGTTGTTTTGTATTTTCTGATGAAAAATATTTTTTATCTAAAGTCGTAATAGTTAGTATTTTTCTTTATAATTTAATTAGAAACTTATTATTATTAATAAACCATAAAAGCCTTAATATATGAAATAATATATCCAAATAGCAAGCTGTTTTCTAAAAAAATATAAATTATTCACTTCAAATCGAACAAGCATAACCTAATCGTGTAATAATAAAATAAACGTAGTAAAATAAAATTCTATCCATCAAGTAAGGAAATACAATAAATTTATCTTAAAGGGCTTCGAGCTTGAAACTTTGACTAAAGTAAAGGAATTCTTGCCCGAAAAGCCGCATGAACTAGCAAGTTGTGACATTGTTTCTTCAAATGAAACTCAGCAACAGTTTCCCTAAGGATTAACGGGTTTCGTCAAAATCGGATAAAGGTACATTTTATCCTAATATACCTTGATATTCAAAGACGCTTCGAGTTTTTTTAAAAACTTACTTAGTAGACGATTATTTTAACTAATTTACGATTGCGTTTTGGTCATCCTTACCCATCGGGATATAAAATTAGGGTCATAAGTTAATTACTCATCACCAATGTACATTTATTGATAATGTACTTACTAGTCAAAAATATGTTTTGTTACTAATTCTGTTCCTCCTAGTCGAGTAATGGTAGGATGTCGAAAACTAAATGATCGAAGTTTCTCCTATAAAGTTAACACGGTGAACGTTTTGAAATCCATGCGCGAGTTCTTATTAGGCTTAAGATTATAGCCACTATTCACTGTGCAAATTTTTCAAGTATGCGTAAAGCTATCAAACTGAAAATATAACCTTTAGAATTCTCATTCAGCAACAATGCTTCGCTTAGCTCCATCCGCCTCGCATAGAGGCGGACCTAGTCATAATATCTGTGTTTTTAGGTTTTACTAACAAACAATTTTTCTGGATAGCTACTTTCGAGGAAAACGTAATAAATTGATATACCGACTAATCTTCTTCGTGTCTTTTCCAATCTTATGTGTCATTGGTCAAATAAACCATGCACTATAATAGCACGGATGAAAGCTATATTTTAATGAATATAAATGGTAGGTGTCTATATCCCTAAATCATGAGCTTAGTTATTGTTGTGTGTTTATAGTAGTCTGTTTCTTGGCTAATGGACCCATTAAATGAGCATTCCTTTACACATAAAAGGTATAAACTATAATTGTCAGTCAGGGTCAGATTACGTGCAATATTGGGGCCTAATGTTATGATTCGTCTTAACATGATATATTACGATAAGGCTGAATGGTCTATGATTTTATCCGTCTAAAAAACAAGAACAATATTGGTGGGCCATAATCTTAACTAAACAAGACACCACGCTGACATTGAAGTACTCAAAAATAAACAACTGTAGCATCAAATTCCTATATAACTGTAGATTTTCGAGTCGAATTGAAAGCACTCATCTAGATTTCATTTTTATCTTAACAAGGCTATATGTTGTAGTCACGTACGAAACCAATGGGACAATGGTATTATATTGTAAATATTAAGTTTGAAGAGTGAAAACGTGGAAAATAATTATTACGTCTGTTCTTGTGAATAACAGCAAAACAAGCATTACATTTTTTTAAAGTTTTTTGTTTATGTTAAAATATGGATATAATCAAAACAAACATTTCAATATATAATGTTAATTTATTATTCTTTATAAAAATTACTGTTAATGTAATCACTAATGTGGTAATAATTGTGATGGATTTTTCACCACGTTTATTGAGTATTTTTACAAAATTAAAAAACATAAAACTGTATTAAGTTCTCGTAAAAATGTAAAATAATATTACAATATTTTAATTATATTTCACTTAAAATAAACATTCTATACATTCTCTCTAAATATACACCCACACATTTAAAAAGATTTACAATACCATAAGTACAGTCCAGTTTATAATACAAAAAATTAACATTTTACTTAAATATAAACTCAACTACAAAACGCACCTCTCTTATCCTTAATATAATTATTACATAAAGAGTTTAACCTAACACCACTACTGAGGTCTATAAATATACAACTGTAACATATGTACACTTACTTTGTTGCTATATAAAAATAAAACGGAATGCTTTTCGGAATATCCTATTCAAATATAAATTCATTCAAGACCTGTAAGGTATGGCCTCAAAATGTTTTGAGCATTTTTTTTTCGTTGTTTGTATGAACATCAACACATCCACTGTTTTAAGACTAAAATTTTTGTTATTAAGTGTCGGTTACGATTACTGATTTGTGACATAGAATTATATTTGGTAGGGCTGCAATATAAACAGTGAGTGTGTTAATCCATGAAACTAAACCTAATAATAAAGCTAGCAGAGTACAAAGTCCTATAAATACTCCCGGCAATGAACCGCTGTCACATATTGTATGAGCCGGAGAGAATTACAACAGATATAGTATTATGAAAGTTTGACCAGAATACGACAATATAGTCTTTTGCTTTGTTTATTGACCCTCGCTGTCGCTGTCACTCTTATCTGAAATAATATCCATGTATTAATATTTTATGATATCTCGTCATGTGTTGTCACTCAGTATCATTTACGTAAGAAATTAATACATTCTATTTTCGTGCTTAAGAATGTGAATACCACTATCCCCAGATTAAATAGATTGTGTAAAAATTTATAGATGTAATTTAGATCGAGTGAAATGTAATAGAAAAAGATCTACAAGTACAAATATTTTCCATGTGATATATATAAAGCTATGCATGTGAAGTTGCTGAATAAAGAAATGAAATTGTGCACTGATCTAAGTGCTCCAAATACCAACCTTTCTTACCAGGGTACGCATGTCTTTTCAATCTATCATATAAATCCTCCTTGGTCCCATAAATACTTGCATTAGATCGCGCTAAACTGTTCATTTTGCCGTTCATACCATTGTGTAAACTTTCTTTCATGTATGTCTCATTATAAAAATTAGGCATCTCCCAACCATCCTCTTCGTCGTCGTAATAGTGTGCGTAAGTCGAGTGGTGTGATGGGGCTATGGATTCCGCGTACGGAGTATGTGCTCCATAGTAAAAGTTCACTTGTGATCCATTTTGGTCTATAGCTGGCGTTAAAGTCTTCTTTGGTTCCCTCTTTTTTGACGATCTGTAGGGGATTAAGATAACATTAAAATAGCCCAAATACACCATACCATTATCAACAATAGTATACTACATACCGAGCACATATCATCCACACGAGCAGGACAAGGAATATAATAAATACAACACCTCCCGCGACACCGCTCGCGATATACGCGAATTCACTCTTGTCTCGACAATGACGTCCGGTGAAGGAACCAGCGCAGCGACACGAAGGATCGCCGCGAGGGTCTTTCACGCACTCACCGCCGTTGTCACAGAAGTCCAGACACACATCTATTAAAACATGTATAATGTTATAAAAGAGCGATGAGCAAAAATGTTTACATTAAAATGTGTCTTGTTTTTCGGTTAATAAATCTCTAAAAGTGGTTGACAAGTGATAATTGATTTTCCTTTCGTTTTATATTTAAATTATTGTTATTTCATAATAAAGAATAAAAAAATAGAAACAAGAATTTATCAGTAAGTGCATTAAACTTAGTGTGTAGGCATTAAAACGATTTTTTTTATTTTGTATTTTATTCTTCAAGGTTTTATCAGAATGTATACCTCACCATCTTACGATGGCGGCGATATTAGATTTTTTTATAATGGACTATATTCTACATATCAAGCCCTTTCATTTGACACTCATAATGCGTAGGTCCTACATCAATATATAATGTCTCATTTTGCTGCGGCAGCTATTTTAGTGTGATGACAATGTTGATTATATACAAATGCATTGTCATCCAAACTAAAGTTGAACTCCACATTTCAACTCATTCGGTTGAGGTTAACTGGTTCCAAATTCAGTTTCAAAATTTATCTCGCACTAATAAACTAATGAAAAGGTCCAATTGAATAAAAATTTGTAAAAATATAGTATAACAAGGCAACTATATAGTATCACAAACATTAAACTAGGAAGCTCAGAGACTTATATTGAAATTAAATTTACATTGATATGATTACTGTATTCTCAACCTATATGCAGAGGTAATGTGAATATTGATTAATGCAATTACACTAACAGCTATAGTTATAGCAGTTATGCCTGCGATAGCATCCATAAATTAGATTAAATTGCAAATTAAAATCATTGAATTGTAAAGCGATGTGTGAAATAATAATTACATATAATATGCATATTAATTATAAATTATGATTTACTTACCAACACAAACTTCTCCGGTGCCGTTATAGCCTGGCTTGCACTGGCATTTGAACTCACTGGTCTCTGGTATGAGGAGACAGTAGGCGTTAGAATCGCAATGCATACCCGGACCGCTCATCTCGCATGGATTTGTGCACTCCGATTCTGAAGTCTGAGCATATAATTTTTTAGAGTAATTAAATATCAATATATAATTTATTATAGGAAAAGAAATTATATTTACATAGTCTTCTTAACTAGAAAAATATAATGATTATTCTATAATAAATAAAATCAAAATACAACACTGCTAAATAGAATAACAACATATAAATTATACAATGATAACACCTGACTACAATATTGTGCGACTTCATATTCATTTTCAAAGCAAAATACAGAATGCTACTTTAAAAATGTTATTTCGCATTCATAACGTGTGTTGATGTCGCGGTAAATGGACAATTTCTGGATATGAACATCATTTCCAATTTCGCTGCGATTTAATCAATGCCGTAGCAGTTATTGGTTTGTGTATATATTGATTTGTTGTTTTGTATTTTCTGATGAAAAATATTTTTTATCTAAAGTCGTAATAGTTAGTATTTTTCTTTATAATTTAATTAGAAACTTATTATTATTAATAAACCATAAAAGCCTTAATATATGAAATAATATATCCAAATAGCAAGCTGTTTTCTAAAAAAATATAAATTATTCACTTCAAATCGAACAAGCATAACCTAATCGTGTAATAATAAAATAAACGTAGTAAAATAAAATTCTATCCATCAAGTAAGGAAATACAATAAATTTATCTTAAAGGGCTTCGAGCTTGAAACTTTGACTAAAGTAAAGGAATTCTTGCCCGAAAAGCCGCATGAACTAGCAAGTTGTGACATTGTTTCTTCAAATGAAACTCAGCAACAGTTTCCCTAAGGACAAATTAATGGTACTAACTTTGTTTATTATGTTAGTATAAATGATGTTATAACTTACAAAGTTTATTATATAAAAAAAAAAATATTCGAGTTGTTAAGACATTTTTTACACGAGATATACAGAAGGACAAATCCATATAAAATATAGCGTAGCTATTTATATAATGATAGAGCTACGCTCTAATTATAATAGAGAGTAACATGTTCCGAAAAAGATAATAAGCAGTAGTTCTAGAGTACTTACAGCTCCGGGGCCTCTTGTGCTGGTGTTAATTGGACAGGGAATGCACAAAGTTTGATGGGATTCCGATTGGTATGTACCCTTCTTGCATTGCACACACAAGTTAAGAGTCACGTTCAGGTTAGAACCTAGAATATACAAACAGATCAGGATTAAGTACATGGTTGTGATTTAAACCTGATGTCGTATTACCAATACACATCAGTTTTATCTTCATAACACAACGTAAATGTATAAATTAATTATAATGTATTAGTGAAACAAAAAAGGGTCCATTTTAAAAACTACAGTTACAATGGAAGAGAGAGAAATTTATATAAGTAGAAGGAGGTATTCGGATTAGAAGGAGAGGAAGAAAGTTGCATTAAGTCTTCCGAATTTTTAAAAGATTTCAAGACTTGAAGCATACCCGGCTTGCATACAGGGAGCGAGCACTGGTCCGGTGAAGCGGCTCCGGGCTCCATGGTGGTGGTGCCGGGCGGGCACGGGACGCAGGCCGCGCCGGCGCCGTGCGCGCGCCACGTACCATTTGGACACTGCTCGCATCCACCGTCACCGCTCAGCTGCTCGCCTGTAAAGTATATTATTAGAAAGGTAACCCATTAACAAATAGAAGTGGAATTGATGCTAGGGCTAAAGTATACCAGTAATCTAAATTCAAATAAAGCAAGAGTTTGTGTTTTATAAGTTTTTAAGAAAGATTTGCACTGAAGAGGAATTGTGGACCATACGCTCGTTTCCTCTCTACAGTATAGAAAAACGTTTGTATAAAATTTAAATCATAGGAGTACTGGCGACGTTGACGGTAGACCTCTGTGGTGTCGTTTTAATTAAATATTTGAAAAGAAAACGTTATTTGGTATTTGCGGTCGAAATGTCTAATAATATATAAATTTCTAATTACCTGATGGGCAATCGTCTCTGCATTCGGCGGCAGATACTGCTTCGGTAGCCCGTGTTGTCTGGCCTCTTGGACACGAGATACAAGTGAATGCTCCCTCTCGTGGTTGGTACGATCCATGACCACAAGGTCTACAAAGTTCTGCCTCTGCATCATAGTATTTACCGGCAGCACATCTCTCTGTAATATTTTGTATATTTTATATTAATCATATAATTTAAATTGATTACCTTATTAATTTTTTTAAATAGAAAATATGTTTTTAAGAAAACTTTCTGAAACAAAGTGTTAAAATTACCTTTACAATCCCCAGCGCTTCTAGCACCGGTTGCTTGTGTTACTCCTGGTTGCCCAGCAATCGTTGGACATGATGTACATTGTAGTTGACCAGCTTCAGACTGATAGGTTCCAGTAGGACAAGGTTTACAGGCATCGCTTGCGGTGTCCAAGAATGTGCCCACAGCGCAAGATACTAAAAAGAGTGTTGTTAGAAATTCTTAAAACAAACTTAAACCTTTTCAATATATATTATTGAATAATTCTAAAATAAAAGAAATAAAGATTTAATAAAAAGAAAGTTTTAAGATTTTAAGCAGCTAAACTTACCACAATCAGGTGCCATTACTACTTGCCCCGTAGGACACGCGTAGTCTGATTCAAGATTCAGACTAGCTGGGTCTGGGACAGTATTTGGTAATATATTTCGTACATCGAATTGTTCGTCTTCCAGAATAAGTTTTTCAAGTAATCGTTTCACGCTTGAACGTTCGTTATTACCACTATTAATTACTGGGTCGCTAAAATAAACATTTAATAAAATATTTATTCCCCAAAATATCTTCAAAATGTTTTGATAAAAAAATTACAACAATTGTTTAAAAACACTTTTGAGAACTATTATTATCTAATTTACCATATATGTACACCATAACCGACTTTGTTAATAAGATCCTCCTGTGCTAAGGTGCAATAAAAGTGTTACTTACTTTACGGCAGGGAATGAGATCTCGATGTTGTACGTATCTCCAGCTTGACGGCCCTCTCTACTGCTTCTTGCCCTAGGTGCGAGATAAATGTCATGCAATAGTGTTTAAGGACAACATGCTTGTTACTTATAAACAGTTACTCTAAAGTAATCTAGTGCTTCACTAAAAACGAAATTTACTACAGAAAATGTAACCATACTAGGCTTACAATATAGAAATGGAATGTGGTTGTGCGTTATTTTTTTTTTAATCCTACTTGTTACCAAATACCGGCACCTAATAAAAGAGTTTCATATGTATTGCTGCTTAGCTCCACTACGGTACAATATATTTGATTTAATGACTGTTCTAATAAAGATACTTACTCCTCTACTGGTATGATTGCATCAAGAACATATGTATCCTTGGAGGAAGTAGATGAAGGTAACGACACTTGTCGCGTTTGTCGAATATTACCCCGGTGATCGCATTTTACATTTATATCCAGTTCTTTGCATTCTCGTGTACCTGTAGGAAGAAACGGTTGTTATTGTTAATGTATTGGAAAAATTATGTGCTTTATATATAGTTTTGAATATTACCATCAACAGCGTAAGAACAGAAGTTCCAATCTCTATTAAGTTGGTTTATTGCACTGCGAACTTTTTGCCGGAGAACTGCTTGTCCAGCGTCGTTGCAAAGAACTGAGCTTGGGAATAACATTGATATTTTGAAAACACGCTGTGCTGGTGACGCCGCTATAAAGGGTAATATGTTAGTGATGTTGTTTTTTTGAATAGGAATAACTATTACTGTTTTATATAAAAAACTTACGAGAACAGGCAGGGTACACAAGTGGCAATACAGGATTATTTGTTGGTCGCCAGAATCCTTCAGCTCCACAAGTATAGAAAGGTGGCACTAGTTGCGAAAATCTTAAGCCATCCCGACAAGCTATCTCACAAACTTTAAATTGACCACCTGCACCCCAATCTCGGCATGATTGATATCCACCGAGAGGATCGGGTAAGGGCGGACAAAATTCAGCTGTAAATATAATAGATATATTTAATATAATATTTAAAAATATAAACTTGTTTTCTCATCTTAGTAATAATCATAAGGATTATTAATAATTCTTAATAATTGAAATGCATTAAAACTTACATAATACAGTTATTTTAAAAGTACATGTTGCAGCATTTCCTGAAATATCATATGCAATGTATGCAATATCATAAGCTCCCCAAGCCAAATTCTGGCCTGGTATATGTCCAGACTTTTCTACTACTTTTGTTACACCAACATTGTCACTGAAGATGGGCATGTCCCACCTCACAATCGATGATCCGTTCTTAGCAATAACCCATAAATCACCCGGGCATCGTTCAACTCGTGGTGGTTCTTTATCTACTTGAAGTTGTTGACATTTAGCACCTACGTAACCATTTGGACAAACTCTTTGGCCACAATGGGAAGGAACGATTCTTTCAACACCACCGATGGTATCTTCGTAACCTGCCCATGTTAAAACTAAACCATTGAAAAGGACAGGTTCAGTTCTGCAGTCTCGCACTTGTTTTTGAACTTCATTAGTGACATCCAACGCACGATTCCATATTTGAACTTTTGTAAGATGTCCTTGGAAGCCTGATTCAGAGTAGGCTTTTGGATTGTCTGATTGCGGCTTTCCAAGTGTAACCCAAACACTGTAATAATATAACAGAATCATTAAATTAAAATTGTCAAAAACTGTATAATATCTGCCATATTATACAGTTTTTGACAATTTTTAATTTAAAAATTTTGGTAAAAAAGGTGACATAGATTATATATTTTTGTGGAACTATCTCCTAACAAAACTTACTATTTTGGTAGAACTTTTCCACTGCCATATCCTTTGAGTTTACTGGCTATCAATCCTTCGGTAATAAGAGTCAGTTCACCGCCACTGCTTCCATCCCAAACTAATGCAACATGGTGCCACTGTCCGTCGTTTATTGTTGCAAATTCACCAAAGCTTAAGTAAACGTCTTGAAGTTCGGGGAAAAGAGAAACTTGTACACCACTTGAGTGAGCTTGGATTATAGTTCTTCTATTCAATGCGAGATAGGAATTGCTGGAATAATAAATTTATTATATTATAAATTTTTTATATTAAAGTAAGAAATATGAAAAGCAGTGTTAACATACCTTACACCGTAGGCTGTGAAGAAAATACCACCTTCGTCTTGCTGAGTATATTGTACCCACATTGCGATAGTCAGACTATCAGCTGAGTGTGTTGCAAATGGTACTACTTGAGCTGCACTGGATCGCAGTGGATCACTAAAGTACAAGTCATAATCCACACTGATCGCTATAATAAAATGATATATAAAGTTAAATTATAATAAAAAAAAAATTACATGATTTTCGAAATATTAAATTCACGTACATTTTCTGCAATCGTCGCCTGTCATATTGAACGGACATTGACAGTAGAATCTACCCGGTAAATCTATACAATAAGCTGATGGTGGACATGAATTATCCTTGCAATCTATTATATCTTCATCACAATTCTGTCCTGTAAAACCTGGAGCACACATGCATGAATACCCCTCGCCTTCATCTACGCAAGTTGCTCCATTTTGACATAGGCCCGCGTCACAAGCATCAAATTCGTATTGACAGCCGATACCAGTGTAGTCAAGTGAACAGGTACAGTTAAGGCCTGAACCAAAATCTTGGCATTTTCCACCATGCATGCACGGACTTCCGATACATCTCTCTGGTGCGGTTTCGCATTGTTTACCATCTGTCCCACTGGGACAGCTGAAAAAGCAAAAATAAACAAAATATTGAATATGTTATAACAGAAGTAATATTTCTTATTAGCAGTAAAATTAATTTACTTACACACAAAAGTAGTCTTGGAATAAATCGATACATTTAGCATTATTTTGGCAAGGTAAATTCATACAGTTTCCAATATCACGTTCACAACGTTTTCCAGTCCATCCGGGTTGACAAGCACATTTGTACCCATCTACTTCATCCTTGCAAGATCCACCATTAAAGCAGGGGTCAGATTCACAATCATCTATATTTTTTTCACACATTTGTCCTGTGAAACCGTCGCGGCATATACATTGATATTTATTATCTAAATCAACACATCGCACGGTTCCTGCCGGGTTGCAAGGCTCGTTTAAACATTCATCAATTGCAGTTTCACATTGTAGTCCCATGAAACCGGGTCGACATTTACAAGTAAAACCATCTATTTGGTCACTACATGTTGCTCCATTCTGACAAGGTTCAGAAGAACAGTCATCAATAGTGTGTTGACAACGTTTGCCTGTGTAACCAGCCTCGCAAATACAGGTGAAATCATCAATGCTGTCAACGCAACGACCCCCATTTTCACAAGGTGAGATCACACACTCGTTTATATTAATATCGCATGAAGGTCCAGACCAACCCGGATCACAAATACATTTATGAACAAATAGTTTATCGACACAAATGCCGTGTTTACATGGTTCGTTAGAACAGAGATCAATCTTTTCATGGCAGCGCTTCCCTGTGAAACCGGATGGACAGGCACAGTTAAAGTCATTTACTAAATCTGTACAAGATGCGCCAAGCAAACACGGCTTTTCAATACAGTCATCACTATTGATATCGCACAGTTGACCTTCCCAGCCCGGTAGGCATTCACATTTGTATCTTCCTTGTTGAAGTGCAGTACATGTAGCACCATTCTTACAAGGGTTTCCGTTTGCAGAACAAGGGTCAATCTAGAATAATAAATATTTTTTATTTTATTATAAAAATATACAAAAAGTAACGTTATTTTAACTTTAAAATTGCTTTGTTTTACCGTTATGTCACAATCGATTCCAGTGTAGCCAGATCTGCATAAACAAGTATAATTATTGTATCCTGGTTCATCTTTACACATTGCACGTTCAGGACAAGTATCATTTCTGCAATCAGATTTTTCTTCTTGACAGTTAATACCGCCATAACCTGTCAGACAGGAGCATCTGTATCCCTGTGGTAAATCAATACAAGTTCCGCCATTATAACAAGGCTGACTTTCGCACTCATCTATATCTATTTCACACCTTCGACCTGAAAATCCAGCTGGACAATAACACTGAACACCATGACCTTTTGGTACACAAAGACCGCCATGTTGGCATGCACTATTGGAACACTCCACAGGTAAACATTCTTCAAGTCCTGTAGCGCCTGCGTTTACTGTCTTCATATTTGTAGGGCATTCCATGCATAAGGTTTGTCCAATTGAATTTTGATAGAAATTTCGAGGGCACTGCGAGCATGGAGCTAAACCAGTCGGTGAATATGTTCCTGGTGCACATTTTGCTCTGCATTTATCTTTTCCAGACGCTGCTGGTTGGTAAGTAAATGTATTGACTGGACAAGCTTGACAATCCTTAAAACCTCCCAAAGGTGGTTCTCCGGTGTAGCTATTTCGAGGACATTCCAAACATGGAACCAAACCAGTAGGAGAGTACGTCCCATATCCACATACAGGTATACAATCTGTTAACTCCTTAGACCCTTCTTCTCTCGTAAAGGTTCCCTGGGGACATTTTAAACAAGCACCTTGACGAGCTTGATTTTGGAAATATCCTCGTGGACACATTGTACAACTTTTTTGTTTTTCTCCAGCAAATGTTCCGGCCGGACAGTGAACTAAAATTGAAATATTTTTTTTATAACAATCGAAGAAGAATTAGAAGAAAAAGAAAAGCAATAATACTCACGACATCTAGGAACATCGTTTGTGTCCATGTTAAGAACTTCACCTACACTGCAAGTAAAACCTCTTGAAATAGAACTCCTGATGGCTCGTAGCGGTGGACATTGATTTCCAATCGAGGAAACATTCAAAACAGGCTCAATTAATGCACTGGCGTACGGAACAGATAGATCAAAAATAAGATTGAGCGTGGAACCGCAAAGATCATATAGTTGAGTTTGTCTTATAGCTGGAGTTACGGCAAGTACGAAGTCCATTTTAACAACATTTTCATCAAGAAGACTAGGCATTGCCTTTACAAAGGTTACGTTAATATTCACGTTTACTGCTGAACAACGTTGCGATAATCGTTCATTCAAAACGTTATCGTATTGGGCTAGTAGGTCTTTATATTGAGGTAAACATGCATTTGAAACTGCGCCGAGAGCTCGATATTGTACGCTTGCAACAACATGATACGCAGCTTGTTGAGTATCTGAAAGAAAAAAGTATTAAATAAAGTAACCCCTTAAATAAATCAGAATGATATAGAATATTATAATAATCTTACTTTCAGAGACGCAATCTGGCACAACAGCAGTTGGGACCCACTGTCGTTTTGTTTCACATATAAATGTTTTGACAGGTTCACCATCTGTAAATCTATAACCGGGGCTACATGTAGCGATGCATTGAATTCCTCTGTCTCCAGGTAAACAGTTTAGAGCCCCATGCGCTGGTGGCATCAATTCCCAATCAACACAAGGAGTCGCTTGGACGGATACCTAAAGTTAATTTAAAATATTATTCATAAGTAAATAAGAGAAGTAACGTAAAAATCATTATAAATTGAGTTATATGCAAACATTGAGAAATATTATTCTTCAAATTATAATTATACGTACTTGGAAATAACACTGAGCTTTATTTCCGTATCTATCAGAAGCTACAACGGTAACATTTTCATAGCCTCGTATAGGGATTACAGCTCTTTCAGGAATGAATTTTAAGAAAACTTCTCCTGAGGCATCAGTTGCGTTTATTCTTCTTCTAGTATCGTTGAAATTCACAGCATAGCTGTCTTGTTTATCTACTAACTCTATGACATAGCTTTGCGGACAGCTTAATTTTGGAGGTGTATAATCGGGTACAGTGATATTTACTTCACAAATAGCAACATTTCCGTCAAAGTCAAACGCTACGTAGCGCACAACCATATTATGAAAAATTTGTATCGGAGTTCTAAAATGTTGCGGTGTGACCTCTAATCTTGCTATAGCACCAGAATTGTCATTAGCGGTTGGTTCAGTAAAATTAACCGGTAGAAGACCTCCATTCACATCAGTTTCTACTATAATTGGATGTTGAGGACAGTTTTGAAATACTGGAGGCTCATTATCTAAAAGGAAATAAAACATTATTATGATATTTTCATAAACGTAGTATAGTACTGTTATTTAATTATATTACTAACCTACACAAGGTGAATAACCATAATCGTATCCCAATAGAGGTTCTACAGAAGGTTCGTCACAACCCATCAGTTCAAATTTAAGACAAGCATTGTCCATAAAACTAACGATGCCTAAAATAACAAATCTAGCCGGAACATACTTCGGCAGTGTGATCATGGCTAATTCTCCATAGTTTCCTGGATCTCTCATTGTTAAATTAAAGTTTGGGAAGTATACAACATAATTGTCACCTTCAGCTTGTTTATAGAAAAATCGGATTTCTGTGGGCCGACCAACAATATCTGACGTAACTACACCTTTCACTAAAATAGCTTTAACTCTGTATATTTTTCCTAAATCTACACTGACATAAGTAAAGGCCTCTTGTTTGCCACACCAACCCGTTACAGAATTAAGTCTTATATTCTTCGCTTCATAATTAGGTCGTTCTGAAGTAGCGTTAATAGCAGAGTCAGGTATTCTCCCTGACGCTAAACCAAGAGGTTTAATAACCTTACATTCTGGTTCACGCATACATGTAATAGGTCTAGGATTGATTAAAATATAGCCGGGTCTAGAACATCCAAACAAAACTTCCGACCCTTGTTCATAGCTTCTTGCAATTTGATAACCATCTGCCGGTCGGGCAGGATCTGCACAAACAGGTCCTTCACATCTTAAGTCTCCAAAGTCCCAAATCCCATTTGATTGACATCTCACAACATTATCATGTTTGCTTGTTTGACCAGCTAATTTAAAAGTATTTTGACAACCGAAGAAGAAAGAGCTCTGGTATTTAGTATCCAGATATTGACCATATTCAGCACCAGGCGTTGGCATTGGTACACCACAGTCTTTACGAGGACATTGAGGTTGTGCTCCTGATAGCCAATAATCGGGAAGGCCCTTTAAGAAAAAAGTATACATGGTAAGGTTTTTTAATGCATACAAATTTAACTCTTTTAAGAATACTTACTGGTTTCGGATCATAAACACATTGTCTAAATGGAGATGTTAATGTATTGCGTAGTTGACGGCCAGGAGAGGTGCAGGTAATGGTTACATTATCTCTATATGGAACTAAAACGCTTTCCGGGTCGTCTCTAATAACTTTTAAACCATCATTTTTGTCATCTGATAGAGTAACACAACGGGCATCTGTAATGAAATAATATCGTTATATTAGAAATTTAAGTGTAATATACTTGATAAAGAATAATGAGCCATCTGTTTTAGACTTTAAATGAACGTAAACAGTTCAGTTACTTACATTGGCATTCTGGTGCTGTACCGTTCCATGTTCCACTTGAAGTACAAAGAAGGGAAGAGAAACCTGACATTACATATCCAAAATCACACTGGAATTCAATAATGTCACCGAAATGGTAAGAAGGTTTAGTTGAGAGTAATTGACCATTTTCAGGTGAAGATAAAGAGGGACACATAACAGGTACACAAGATTTATTTCTTTGATAAGTATCTCCATCTCTATCACCGGTTTCAGAATTTTCAATAGCAAAACCTGCTGTGCCATTAGATGAGTAGAGTTCATATCCAATATTACAAGTACATGAGAAGTTGCCGGCTCTAAAACATTATAACAATAATTGTAACTACGGGTATTTATTTAGTACTTTTATATAAAAATCCGTTAAATACAATTTATATTTTAACAAAATCACTTACGTGTTAATACATTTTTGGTCACATCCACCGTTATTGTCACTACATTCATTTATATCTGTACAATCAAATCTAGCACATCCCATTATTTCTAATTTAAGGCAAGGAGCTCCTACGTAATCTTGAATCTTGAATTTAATGTAACGGGCTTCAATGGGCATTGGCAAGTTTAATACCGATAAAGTAGGTTCTAGAATACGGAACTCTACCGCCGTTCCATCAGGATTGGTGTAATCTTTAAAAACATCTGTTAAATCATTTGTATACTGAATTCTTATAGCCGACGTAAAAGCGATATTGGCATCGGCTCTCATCACACTCATGGTCCGGAACCCTCTAATAACTGTGGGTGCTCTTAGATCGACAAGAACCCAGTTGGCTCCAGCTTCAAGATTGTTTCCACACCAACCTCCTCCGTTGTTAAGACGGATCATCTGTAATTATTTTAAAATGTAATAATCTTGCACGTCCTTCATTATTATTATAATATATATATCTTTTGCCATAAACAGATATTATACAAAATTTAAATAAAGGAATAGAATACGTGAAGAACCTTACCCCTACATTGTATCCGGTTTCAGGTGTAGAAGTTGTAATAGATTCATCAGGAATGGCACCATTTATTAAACCTAAGTCTCCAACGGGTCTACAATCCAAATTTGGCGTGAATCCTGCTCGACAGGGACAATAAAATCCGCCATGATTATTTTTACATTCCGTTGACACGGAATCACATTGACTGTTAACACATTCATTAATGTCTTCACATGTGGGAATAAAATCGAATTGTTGATTTGGTCCACATTTAATTGTACTTGGGCCATTCAATTTATAACCTAAAACATAATATTTTATTTATAAATGTTAAACTTTTCTTAAATTAATGATAAAAGATAATTAATTATATTCATTTACCTTTATGACATTGTACTCGGGCTTCATCATTAAACATGTATATTCGGGATTGGTCTACAATAAAGCCATTCGTAATTTCAGGCAATTTGGGGCAAATAACTTTTGAACACGTCGGAACCTCGCCGGACCAAGTTCCATTACTCATACATAGAAGGACTGGTTGACCAGATCGAACAAAACCAGGTTCACATTCATATCTTACAATTGTTCCGTAACTACGACCACCACCATTTAATATGGTTACATTTGCATGTGGAACATCAGGTAGAGCCACACATTGTGACGCTAAAATAAATTGTATATATTAATATTAGTTTGAAATCATGGTTTTTCTTTATTTATAAAAAAAATATAATTTTACGAAAAATATAAGAATTTATTTATAAAATATAATTACCGAGACATGTGGGAGTCCTTTCCCATCTGCCATCTGATAAGCATGAAATTCTTTCAATAGGTTGTCCAGTCGGAAAAGCGAATCCCGCATAACATTGGTACGTAGCAACGCCTCGATAAGTTACGTTAGTGGAACCAATAGAAAATCCATTGTCAATCTGGGGTACAGGACCACAGTATACCACTGAAATTAAATAAGCAATTCAGTTGTTATACTATATTATAACGTATTAAAACAAATTGCATTAACAATATTACCTTGACAACTAGGAATGTATGTGGTAGACCATTTCCCACCATCTAAACATTTTGTTGTAATCCTTGCTTTTCCTGTTGCAAATTCTTGGCCGATAGGACAAGAAAATGTTATTGCTGTTCCAAAAGCAGTATCTCTGTTTGATGCCAAAGCACCAATTCCTGGCTTAAGAGGCGGACAATCTGGAAAAATAATAACAAAATCAAATTTAAGTTTGTATATTACATTATTTTTAACTTTTAGCACTAAAATTACCTGCTGAATATGTGGATTTCCACCCAGCACCATTATGAACTGCGTCTGACAAAAATCGTAATAACATTTCCCCACTTGAAGCAGTTAATGTTATCCTAGGTTTGATTGTAAAACCATTTTCGGAGTGTAACCGTAAACCACTTGTACTCGCTCCATCAAAGACTTGTACTACATCTGACGGATGTATATTGAATTCATCGAATTTTAATGATATGGGACCACCATTTGGATTTTTAACTCTATATAAACATTCTTGATTATTAGGATAGTTGCTAAGACCAAAAGCTGGAGACGTAAAACTTCCATTAGTAGCTATTATTGTGGCTCTACAACCTTGGGAATATCGCATATTGAAACCCTTCTTGGAATCACCAAGGCTACTTCGGAAGTACATGTACAGATGATTAGTAGTGGAGATCACTACCTTTTCGTTATCTTCACTGGAGCCAGTTAATCTAGCTAAGACTGGACTAGATGGAGAGTTTCCATCTTTTATTATTATATAATCTCTATTCATTTCTAATTCCAAATCCTCGATTTCTAAGGAGACAATTCTGCCAGGTTGAGCTTCAATGATATACATGCATTCTAATCCTCCAGGATAACTATTAGGGTAGCCAGGAGATGTTAACACTTGTCCCTGTGGCGTTGCTCTTAATAATCCTCCACAATTGGAAGATTCCGTTTTCCACGATGCTCGAAAACCTTTGCGCTCTACGGATCCATCAGAAGTAAATTTAATTATCATAAAATTAGAAGCAGATACATAAAGTTTGTTAGATAACTCTTGTTTTCCGGATAAAGTTGCTAGGTTCACAGATTTATCTTCGGTTCGACCGCCAACTAAGATTTGAACAGTATCGAAAGACTTTTCAGTTTCAAAATCTTGGAACTGTAATACGATATTTTGTCCTTGAGGTCCTTCAAGTGTCCATTTACAATCACTAAAAGGTAGATATTTATGAGGATAGTTCGGACTTTCTACTACATCGCCACTGCTTGCCATATAAAAGTGGCATTCGCCTGCGCAATCCATTTCATCGGATGCATCTCCACAATCATCTTGCTTGTCACATTTGAAGGCAGCATTGATACATCTTCCGTTTGAACAATGGAAGGTTCCTGTAATTGAGGTACAATTGTTTTAATGCACTCACCTAATACTTTATTGTTTCAAAGTTAAAACACCATTCACTATAAATAAATAATTGGGTAATACTTCGTTTATTTATGATAATACAATTTGAAATTAAAAGAAAGATCGTTTGAACGCCACAAGTATAAATTTTTAATAATTAGAATTTTGATAAAAGATACGCGAACATGTGATGCTAATGCATATAATTATTTACAAAATAAGATATTTATAAAAAAACTATACCAGCAGGACATGCAGTAGCTTTGCACATAAAAGGGAGAAGTGTTTCACATGTAGTCAATTCCCATGATTGTCTATCACTTGTAACATGAACGTCGACACATTCTCCGTTTTTGGGGTTGGGTTGTTTAAGATCCCAATAACCAGCATATTGTGAGACCAAGGCTCCAGCGGCTGATTCTAAGGTATTCGTTCTAAGATCATCAACGCTTGCGAGACCTAGCCAATAGTTATTATTACTGGGACTTGATGGCACCATATTTGCAGTCATATTATTTTCCGTGTAACTGTCTATCACCATCAATTCGCTGCCATATCTGTGTAAAACGCGAAGACATTAGTCAAATATTAGAAGTAGTAAAAAAGTATTCCTATTCTATTTGAATCATAATGTTTGATTTATTATGTCTTTTATCGTACCTTCGACATAATTCCGCTGCTTTTTCCCATGAATGTCTGATATTGAAGAATTTATAACAATGTAGCCCCTTCAACTCCCAGCCTGAAAAGAACAAATATATATATATATATATATATATATATATATATATATATATATAGAAGTCAATTACATTATGCACGGAGCTATACGAATATGGAGATACGAATTATATTTTTCCGTATATTTTTAACTTTACTAAGAAGTCATGTTAAGAAAAGTATTTTTCCAATGATGATAACAACCTTTTTATTTGTCAAATTGTAGTACACAATATTTTAATGAATTGTTACAGCTTACTATTACTATTACTATTTATCAAGTAACTTTCTCTTCTGATAGGACTTGTCGTTTGTGGGGAGAAAACATTTAAGTAACAATCGTACTAGGCATAATAATGTGTCAGTTTCTTTCGAAAGGAAAGTTAAGATGTGTTTAGAATAATAAACTATATATATTGTTTAATTGTTTTATTATTGATAAAAATATTTTCTTGGTGTCATGATTTATAAAAATTGCGTCGGAATGTGTAAAATAATAAATTGTGACAAATTAAGCGTGTGAGTTAGCCGATGATCGCAAAGACGGCTATGGATTCACGCTTCACAGCGCTGCGCAACACGAAGCAACGTTTGACCTACATATGCGTACAGCGAAATCAAATGAATTCTAAATACGATGTTATTACCCTCATTGTATTCTAGAATGAACCTATTTAGTTCTCACAGGATCATGTATAATTAATATACTATTTAAATAGTGGTTGGGAATTTATTTTGTTAAAAACTTACCGAAATAAATAGAAAATAAATATAAATGCAAACATGCATTTGACTTATAATACTGACAGATATAATAAATATAATATGAAATAAACATATAAAAACTACTTAGTACATTAATATAAATAATAATGAGTAAAACAGCAAAAATGGCGAACTTATTAAATGCATCTCTTCTAGCAAACATTATATTCCCATAACGGTTATGGTTGATTAGGTTTAGAACTGTGCTTTGGAATCAGTTTCGAATGTCATGGACACATCGTGGTTTCCTTTGACTAGCTATCCTCTTGGCTACACCGGAGATTGTGTTGCGAATCGAATTACCAGGATTTGATTGACGACACGGATCAGGGCAAGTATAGTGTGTAGGGCGATTTTCTTTAAGTATAAGATAGTAAGTATAATACATTTTGTGATAGGAAATGTCATCTTCATTGGAAATATAGATGTTGAAGGTGAATATTTATCACTTCAACTCAGAAATCATAGTATACTCAAAATGATAAGAGCTTATTTTGCCTTCTGGGATATAACTTTAAATATAAATCATGATTCATACTAATATGGCTGCGGTATCGCCTTTCACTTGACATGAATGCAAGCGAGGCTTGTCCTGTTTGGAACTATTATGATCTGAAGTCACTCCCAAAGATAGTGTATATGAAAGTGTACATAAGTGGTTTAAATATATATAAGAATTATGTAATATATGTATATAAAAACATGTTCTTTAGAGTAACAAAGTTGACTTAAAATTTTCATATTAAAAACCGTTTTCATTTCGTCAGAGTATATCCTCTGATGTAATCATTGTTAATCATATGGTATACATGCATGTTATAAACCGTAACATGACAGTAAAGGAGTTAAGTCCGCTCTTCCGTCTGCATACGTAAAGCGCTCTTCAACTGCATCCGCCACTTTAAGTATGAGAAATCCTATTGTCTTCACGACGGAACAAAAGGTTAATACAAGATAAACATGAATTGTGGCTACATGGTGCTCCATTACTTTATATTAAAACCACCTAAAATATAAGCTAAACTTGTATTAAACTTTATCAACAAACAATTCCAAACACTCATTAAATATTATGTCCTCTTAAACAATGATGATTCCAGTTTCTAACAGTACAGCTATGTGTAAGACAATAGCTATTAAAATATAATTGAAGTTATAAGCCACTTTGAGTAATAAAGAGACTGAATCTATCTAAATAATGGTTAAAACCATCTAACCCTCTTGTCTTCCTGAGCAAGTGACCCCGACCATAAAGCTCCAGATATCAAACTGTGCCAAGTTTAGAATCAACTAACAGGCCTAGTTCAAACTGTTCAGATACGGCTCCGAGGAGAGTTGTAATAGCTGTATTAATTCATCTATACCATATGTCACAAATGACAGAATTCTGAGATTTTTTTTTTTAATTTGAAATGTTATTTCATTACATGATTAACTCGGATCAATTAATTATTTTTACATATTTATATATTTAATATAATAATAACATTTCTATTAACATTATTTGTATAATAGTTCTCTTTAGGGAATATATAGGTATATATTAAATAGCGGCACAGTCTTATCATAATTACAAAATATGAATATGTATATCGTAGCTACGGCGAATAATTATGTATACTATGACTACTCACAGGTCATGTCTCTTTATAAGATATGTGATAGGGATAGAATCTTGTTTGTGGTAGCATTTTTCAATTAAGATCTAGGTCGAGATGGAGTTGCAATAGTTTAAAAGTTTTTTACCTGGTTTCTAGAGCAATGATTAATAATTAATATGATAGTAAAAACAGTGTTAATCTGATTTCTTTGTTTTGTGATGACAGTCTGGCACCTCTACAACTTCAAATAGCATTGCTGTTAAACCATTTGACTTTTAACGTTCTTCCCGAAACCTGTTACCCTACTCCCGCTGAATGATATTGATATTGAATTATAAATATTGTATTTGTTATTTAAGTTTACTTTAGAATGATCGGATTCTCTTAAGACTAAAAATATGTTATATCTTTTTGATATTTTATTTGTTTACGAATGCGTAATTAACATTTAAATATATAAAAAATGATTTACTGGAAGTTAAAGTAAAAGAGCCTCAAACAATATTTCTTAAAGTAATTAGAATGGGTGTCACAAAAAACATTCAACAGTAACTAATTCGTTGAAAGAATTATTAAAGTTTAATATAAAATATAAAAACCGAATTTATTAGCGTAAAAATCTTGTTTCCTTCGCACTTAGACCAGTCATACTATTTGTTCTATAAGTATTTTGGATTAAAAAAACGGAGCATTAACTACAGTTTTAAATATTAACGTTATATTTATGAAATATATTTTTCATTTACACTCTAGTATTCTAGGTTTCGTTTAAACAAAGAAACTTACTAAAGAATACTTGGAGTATTCTTCAGGTTCAAAGAGGAACTATGAACGCCTTACATAGTTTGTGCCCTCGCCTCGGTCAAAGCGCAGGAATTCTTAACCTCTATTGACAATAGAAGTGTTTAGTTAGCACTTAGAAATTTTCCTGGATCGAGTAAACGAGAACGTAATTGAATTTCTGGATCCGGATTTTTAACTGGCAAAGTTTTGAGTTGGATTTAGGTCAGTTAATTGGAATCATTAATCCTTTTCATAAGTGTTGATTTGTTTGCTTCAAAAGAGTTATTCTGGTATTAATTAAAAAGTTTCCTGATTTTCAATGTTATAAATATATATTATTTCTACGTTTATATACATATAGAAAGTTTATTGAAAATTTAAGTTTTATTTACGAAGGCTTCTAGTAAAAATTCAGTTAAAGTAACCATTTTGATTGATTGAAGCGAGAACGAGCATCTAAACTTTTATTTTTAGGTTGAGTAATCCTTTATGGATACCTCCTGGGAAAGGCATGGGCGGTTATGTGGGTTTTGCGGGCACAGTGCGCGCTACTATACCCACAAAAGCCTTAAAGTTGCCTTCAACACCTTGGTCCGATGCCACGAGATCATTTATCGCATTCACCGTGACAAACTAGCATCTAACCTTAACTCAGTCTCATAGAAGATATAGAGGGTTCATTGAACCCAATATAAATACACGGTATAACAGAGTACATATCGCTATTATTATATATTTTTATGATAATATTAAATGAAATCTAAATCTCATATTTCTAAGTAGAATGATACATTTCGTATTTCCTTAATTAAATTTACATCTCTAATAATGTTTATATCCCAGTTTCAACTCATATGAAACATTATTAATCAAGGCTAGAGATTATATTACGATGTAAATTAATATGTTTCAAAACGTAATACCTAAAGCCAGTAATAGAGTTCTTCCATTTGATTTTATTTTAGTAAGCTTTTTAATCCATAATTGACTCTAAAAATTTAATTTTATAATTAAAAGTGGACTAAAATAATCTGACTCTTTCACTTTTTTTATTTAAATGTACTAAAATTGCAGTCTAAATGTAAAAATTCAGTGTACTTCAGCATTTAATTATCATAGTACGTTCATTAATTGTTTCGTCCATTGCAAAGTAAAACATTCTCTTTGTAAAAGATGAGGTTAAATTAAAATAACCCTGTACGTTGGATGTGTATTGTGGAGACAAAGTGGTTAATTTAAAAAGGTCTAGTTCATTACGTTGGGTGAATAAATTAGAGGTATAATTTTAGTAGATTATTACCTTTAAGATAGCCTTTTAGTAAAGCAAGTTGCTATGTATATATACTTGATAATGAGACAAATACGTTGTAAACAATATCATCCATAATTATCCTTATAGTGAATAAAATTTCTCGAACAGGATTGAAAGGGGGGGGGGGGGGTGAAACGTGAGTAACAGCTAGTGTAATTATAAAATTAAGATTTACTCATGTAGTTTTCAAAATTAAATATATAATACTGTTAAGATTGTTGAACAATATTCTCATGAATATTTTAATTATTTTTCAAACTCCATTTTCTTTTATACTGAAGTTGTAAATAATGTTATTAAAGTTATCATTCATCCTTTGTTATGCTAAAAACTTTTTAAAACACCTCAGTTTCATATAATTTACTAAACAATGAATTCAATAAAGTCTCTATTTAAGACATTAAGTTATATAATATGTTATTTCACTCTTATAAGCATTTAATAAGCTGTAGTAGTTGAATCCATTTAATATACATATATTTATAATTAAGTACATAGAGAGGCAATTTCCTTACATTAATTATGTGGTTGATGAAGATCCTTAACGTCGGCGAGTGGAGTAATTTACTTTATACTGCAAATTGCTTTTGCCACAATATTAGCATAGATATAACATACTATCTTAACAACAACAATCACAACAGTATTGGTTTTTTCGGATACAACAGTAAAAAAACGGAATAAAACACTAAAGTAATCATGCACTGCGATGGATATAAAACATCCCGAAATGCACAAATAATGCAATTATTCGTATGTGGTGTGTCGCAGCCTCATATATCCTGCGTTTAACAGCGCCATAAAAAATAGAACAGTGTTCGTTTACGTGTCGTAAATAAAAACTTATATTGATTTATATTACGTACGTAACGTCCGTAACGTAATTTTAATGTAACAGATATTTTCATATAACGTTAACCTTTTTTTACTAATTGTATTAAATATCGTCGGTATAGTAAATAGTATGACTGGATGAAATCTATCGAAAAGTTATTAAAACGTTACCTCAAAGTAAAGACAAGGCACTGAGGTATGAGATAATTCGCAATTGTCAAAGCTCTGATATTAATTCTTCGTATAAGGCTTTGTAGCTTGAAAATTGACACGGGCAATAATAACATCAAACGAACGAACTTACCTTCAGCTTTGCCTTTGTACTTTGGCATCTATACTTTGCTATCTGTATATATATTTTTCTATTTTGTGCTTTATTTTAATATAATTTGGTAAATAACATATTTTGTATAGGTGTATAATTTGTTTCTCGTACTGAATAAGTTCTGTTTTAACACAAATATATATGAGTACAAAATTAATTAAGAGTAGCGACGTATATTGGATGGCATTAGTTTGTAAACTAATCTGAACTAATACGAACATATGAATACAAACCATGATATTGTTTGGTTGAAGCTCATATACAAATGCAGTTTTAGAAAGTTGACTATAAAGTCAAAACTCATACTGTATCTTAACTAAATTAGTATGCGTTGGAATAGTTCTGTAGTTGAGGAATACTCTATTAAATTAATGGTAATATATAACTTATTTTATAGTTCTTTTTATTGTAAGACTACTTTTAAAGAATAATGAATTCATTATGCAGTTTTTCAATGTCAAGACAATTGAAAACAAGTCATCTTCTTCATTCTTATTCATTTTTGATGTCGACTTATTAAGAGTTTCAAAAATTATACCTAATATATATTTTTGAAACACCTACAATATTTATTTTTTACAGATTAATAATGATGGAAAAAAGAGACAATACAAAATAGTTCAATAAGCAATGAAAGAAAATATATTAAATATTTGTAAAATCCCACTTACCATGTGGACACGTGAAAAGGTTTTCCTGTAACAAAATATAATGAATTTAAAAATCGCATAATACAAAAAAATATAAAAATATATAGCACAAATAACATAAAAATAACTTTATACACAATATAAATCGTATTTCAATAAAACGCCAATATATTATAATCAGAAGTTACATGCCTTCGCAATAATTGACAAACGTAACAATGACACTTTGGCAAACTATATATTTATATTCAAAAGTAATAAATATAAATGGTTTAGCTTTCTGTATAGTTTTCTTTCTTCTGTTGAGTTTTGAAAAAAATCATAGACAGATTATACATGTACCTCTGACGCTTCATGAACTTCAACCCTATTGACAGTCTTGAAAATTAGTCTTAGGTTTGATCGATTTGTTAATCAAAAATTATGGTCAAAGTTGGAAGGTAAGGTTAATGAATTACTTGACCGATTTTGTTCAACCTTAGAATTGTTATTAAGTTGCGGGTAGTTCATTGATGAAAACCTTCAGTTGACTTTTTTGTTCAGTTGAAGTTGAAATTTAGGGATTATTATCTAATATAATATTAACCAAATCAACTACAAAACGATTTTTTGATTTTGCCGGAGTTGACTGGTTATAAGCAATGATAATATAATAAATACAAAAAGCAGACAAAAAATTAAAAAACTCTGTTTAGGAACGATGGTTAATGTTTCTCCACTTTTATAAGACACACATATAATTATAATTAATATTTAATGAATTGTAAATTAAATAAAAGAAGTATTTGTGTACTTAAACCACTTTACAATAGAAATCGTGTACTTATTCACAATATTGTAGAAATTTAGTGATTAATGGTATTTGCTTTTACTAAATCAATGTTGAAAAACGGCGGCCATATTTATTTAACAAGCATTATGTATTCGGTGATTTGCATCAGGCGTCTGGCTGAATGAAAGTTGTAGAGATTTCGATCTTTTTATCTATACGTCAATGAACTTTTAATGTTCTTGCGTTATATCTCTTTGTAGTTGTATTTAGTAATACACCACTATTAATGTTTTTTTCTGTTCCTTTGTTCATTTTGTTGTCAAGCAAAATTCCTTTCATATATTTTTTCTAGAATTATGCAGATATTCCGATGTATGTATAAAATTACTTTCAGTATTATTCAAGTTGTTATAACTGCAAAAAATATGTGGGAAAATATGAATACTGAAAAGGCTTAAAATTTCAGCCAACAGATTAAAAACGGTTGATGTAAAACTCGAATCGTTATTTTTTGGAAATCATTAATTCCATTTATGTTAATAATAATGAATATCTCGAAAAGACCCGGGGGAATTAAATAATTATATTATTTTATATATGATAATAAAACAAAAAAACCTTTGCTAGTTTAGTTTGAAAATAATAACGTACGCGATACAAATACTGATGAGATACTTTATATTAATACACGATTTAAATATATTTAATATATGTGTGGATTTACTTATACCTCGTAACAGTGGATAAGGCTATAAGGCAGTGGGTAATATGTTTTAAATAGAGAAGGTTGGCCTCAATGATTCACTTATATCGGGGAACTACTTTAATGAAATTCTGGTAGATTTTTATTTAATTGTCTTTCAGAGTATTGTAATATATCCTTTTAATAACTAGATAAAATTCTATTTAACTTGTTATTCACCTGTCTGTTAGATTGTTAGTGAGGGAGAAGTTTTAGAATTAAGAATCAGTTATTTTCAACTACTTTACATATCTGAGAATAATTTTTAAATTAAATAGTAATTGAACAACATTTTGATGCGTTTAATTATGAGATTTATCATTAATATGTATCAAAAAATCGTAAAAGTTATGAAAACGAAAATATAAATAGATTAGTTATTGTCATGTTTAATTTTTCGTTGAAAGTTTCTGAACGCTCATGATAATTAAGTTTAACTGCGCGGTGTTGGAAATATTATTGTTAAAAAATCTCTATTGTAACAATGCATTGTATATTTTATTATTTAAAAACTGTTTTTTATTGAGTAACATACAATTTTAAAAGTATTAAGTTTTCTTAAATTGTAGAAACAAAATACTATGAATATATATTTTTATCACCAGTTTATATTTTTTTATGTTGTAAGATTAAATAAATATTTAATTACAGTGGACAAGTTTCGATATTTTTATGAATGTAGTGCAGTCAAAAGAAAACCGAAACTTTACTTTGGATTTTATAATAAAAAAAATGAGATCTTGGAAGGATTATTGATATATTCTCCTAAAATTTTATAGGCATTCGCATACAATAATGATTATTTTGTTATTTAAAAACAAAAGTAAAGGGAAAATAGTATCAAATGTAAAACAATGTTCTCTGACAACGCTTTTTATGATTATAACATTTATATATTGTTTTTAATGTTCTATTATTGATGATTGATATTTTGTTTTAATAGACAACAGTAAACCTACCTCCGCTGTCGTTAGTGAAATGGCGAGAAGCAGCAGGGCAGCACTCAGTGCCGCTCGACACCTTATCAACATCGTAAATCTGCAAGAAGAACAAAAAATATTAGTTTATTTTAAAAATATTACATTCAAACACAGTATAAAAAGTAAGGTTTTTAAAGTAATATGATGCGTTCTTTTTTTTGTCAAATTGTGATTAACGTACTTTGAAAGCATTTTGTTTGTAAACATTAACCAACTTTCGTAATATTTATCATTAAATGACCTTAAAACAACAGCTAGGTTTAGAACCCTCTAAAAAGGTCAAACTAATTCATTTATTCTCGTCATTTATTCCTCCATTTCATTCATTCTTCGCCTAAAGTACCTACAGAGGGTAATAATGTTTATGTTATTGTTAAAAACATTCCGTGGAGCGGACTCGCATGCCTTACGAATATTAATTGTGGGACTTAATTGTTTGAGGTGAATACAGCTTTCTAAATTACTATGTACTGTCATTCTGCTACATTCATACCTCCGTTATTTGCTTCACTTCAATCATCAAATATAGTAAATATAATATGTTGTTTTATAAAAATGTTTTGGGGGTAGAAATATATTTAGATAAAACTTCTATTTGATGATATCATTACACGATGCAGTCTGTTCAGTTCATCTTGACCTTTATTTCAATGACACAGAGTCTCAAACCGTATGTAAATATTATTGAAATTGAACTTTATTTTATTATACTGGAAGAACTATTTGTTTCAATATGTAATAATGTCGTTATATCTTAATTTGCTTTGATAGTCTTCAAGTATAATACGATTAGGATGACGCGTTCAATAATATTTATTACCTTCAAACACTAAAAGTAAAGGAAATCAATAATAACTGCCATTTTCTAAAGGATGTGGCAATAGTGTTGGGAAAAGTTTTAATTAATTTGCTGCTACGTTTTAAAGGAACCTTGTGTCGGACACAAAAAATATTTTTTTCAAATTGCACAATGTTATTAATTTAGTGTTTATACGATTTAAATCTATATATACATTAATAAAAATGAACATCAAATATAATTTTATAATTGTTGATAAAATAATGATAAAATAATGAAGAGAAAAACATTAAGTTAGAATATTTAATACGATTAACAATAGGTAAAGCAAAGCTGCATCAGGATATTTAAATAATAACACAGTATTAGGCTTTTAAGATATTAAATTATAATTTATTTAGCCACAATTAACTCAATACTTTATTCTTTACCAATAAATAATTTATTTCTTATTTCTTCCAATAACTTTCGCATAAGAATACATTTATTTAATCCGATTTTCATTTCATAGTCATATAGCTTTTATTTTTTAATAAAACTTAAACTTGTGATTAAAAAATTCGAAAGTTTTCAGCGTAATTATATTGACTACTTCAATGCATATATATATTTATATTCGAATGTGTGTATAAAAACCCTAAGCCTTAAAAGAAGTTAAATTAGCGATGTTATTTAAAGTTTGCTTGTTAAATTCACTACGGAATATTATTGCACGAGATATTTAAAATTTACTCAGTCAACAGCTTGTAACAGAAGAGTCGAGACAATGGGATCGATTCTCAGACTTCGTGGGAAGGGGCCATGGAGGCGCATAAGAAAGACATGACGAATCAGAAGTTCCGATCCCATGGATTTTATTTCCTATTTCGTGTAATCGTTTACACAACTCTTATGTTCGCGACTTTGTGGATTACGTAATATGCTCTCACTCTGTTCAAATAATGATTGCGTGCTGCCTCGCGTTGCTCAGATCAGTTAGTTACATTCAGATATATATTAGAATAAGACAGAAACATATTTCTTACTCTTTCATAAACATTTTCGGGTAGATCTACAGCACTTGTTTATTATTATTATTATATATATAATATCTGGCTCTACTCACGCAATTACTATCGAAATTTACCCGACTGGTTTCGAGCCCATTGGGAGTACCTTTTCCTGAGCTCTGAACTTCCCGATAATTATATGTAACAGTAATCATGGATGAGGAGTGCTTATTACTATTATTTTATATAATTTCAACTCTCTTTAAGCAAAAACTTAATTAGTTAATGTATTTAATAGTATTTTTGTACGTAACCGTATGTTATATACCTGGTAAAGTTATCAGAACATAAAAGTTTCGTTTTATATTATATTGGACGCAGTATACAATCGAGGCGTGTCATTGGAGAGATTCTGGTCATAGTTGAATTCTAACAGTGTCTTATGAATGAAGGCATTATGTAGCTTGATTATTAGGAAACCGGAGCAATTCTATTCATATATATAGTCATTATAAATCATAATAATGAAAAGTATTAGTATTTGTATCTAAATATAGCTAAGTATGTTATTAAATGTAGGTTTTGATAAACTAGATTAAAAATTATGTGAATCCAGTTACCTTTCAGCAATAGAGAAAAATGTTCTAATTGACCATTGTGTGTATGAGAAGATTACTTAAAACTGACCTCCTTAATCTGTATTGCGCTAAATAATTGATGTTTTGAAATATTTGTGTTCTCTCACGCTTTGAAGTGCTAGGCGAATGTGATGAATTTTACACAACTGTGTGGATGAGAGCGGTGTGCTCCAGCCGTCTTGAAATCGTGTTTAAATAAGTAACAGAAAAACATATACAATGGTACTTGTTTTTTTTGCATCGTTGCTTTACAAGACATGACAAAAGTATGACTTAAATAATATATGTGTTCTAAAGTATATTTCTGATATATTCATTATTAATAATAATAAAACGTCCCTCTATGCTCTACTCCACATGCCCAAAATAACGATATCGATAGAAAGAGTTCGTTGTTATTTAAACTATGTTCATCCGTTATAAAACATATAAGGGCAGCCAACGGTATGGATTATAACGTCCTGAATATTAATTCTATTGACAAATAAAAATCAATGTTGTGTACAAGTAATACATGATGGCCAGATGCCGTTACGTTGGTACGACTAGTTTGGCTTTCAATCAAACAAGTATTGTTCAAGAATAGTAACTATTACGACAGGCCAGCACATATTTAATACTGGCTCGTTATATTTACAATATACTGTATTTATATATAGGTACATTATTAAAAAAAAATCCAAGAAGGTAGCATAAAAATCTGTTAAGCCCCGTAAATGAATTTAAAAAAATGCCCTTGTATGGGATAGATATAATTTTATTTGAATAGATTTTAAAAGTACACAATTTGTATTTGGAAGTATGCCATGAATGCGAGCGCATGAAAACGTTGATTTTGTTTGTATTTCGTTTCTATTGAATTAAAGGCTTCCGGCTTCTGGATATTTTATTCAAGTATGACTATGACGAAAAATTCTTTGAAATATGTTGTATCAAAGAACTTTTACCGTTCTTTAATTAAATTATTTTGATATAATAGAGGATTTTTATAACCATAAAACTAAAATATTATTAATACATCACTAATAAAAAATTACAAAATACAAGAAAACTACTTATGTCGATCTTTAGGATTTTTGAATTTATTTAATTATGTAGTTATAAGAAATCAATTATCTTAACATTTTTATAGTTTATAGGAATGTCTTAACAATGTATCTATGCTAGCGGACTAATACAAAATATATTTTATACTCGTATTAATTGGATCTCTATAAAGGATTGAAATTAAAAATTCCATTAAAGATTGTCAGATCTTTTAACAAAGGTAAATTTAAATTCAGTATTCATTATATTTTATAAAATTGCAACGTTCCTTCAAGACTTTAATATCCTGCATCTCCCTGACAATGTATAATTTTAAATTAGATCTAATATAAACTTTTTTTACAAGAAATTTTAAGACGTCTTGTGCTAGTTACGTCTTAAAATGGTAAGGAGTTAAAAAATGGAACAGCACTGCTTTATTGTTTTAGTTTGTAAAATTGTTAATAGTAACTGTGAGTTTTATACATTTGTAATCTATATTTCGTACAGACAGAAGACTTGGCACAGAACGCGACGGAAATTTCGAAACAAATGTGGAGCTATTATTAACACGCAGTTAACACTTGAAGTTGCGAGAATTTGATTGCATTTTTTCAAGTGACACTCTTTGTGTATTGCTTTATTACATTCAGTTTATTGTCTGTTATTGAAATGTCTCTTGCTACGTTTGGAATGAAGTCCATCATAGTTGTTATAAAATATATTCCACTGCAATAGATGCCGCACTGCGCACAGCCACTAGGAGTTTTAGACTTACGAGTGTATTGACAACAGCTCATAGAATATTCTATAACAATATAGGTTAGGTACTTGTAATATATTATATTAATATAATATATAGGTTGTTTAGCTGTCTACATATTTTAAATATTACAGAATGAATGGTTTCAAATATGAGTATACGATTATTCAAGACGTGTTGTGAGAAAGTTTGGACAACGAATAGCTATAACTGGTAGTTAATAATTGTAGATTGGTTGTGTGTCGAATATTCACTTTCACGTTAACTCATGGGCTCGAATTTAAGAAACTCGACGAAAGTGAGAAGGTTCACTTTTTCTTAACTCAATGTTTAAATAATCCGGTACTAAATACCTGTTTCCCTCAGGCACTTTGATAACTTTTAATTGAACGAAAATGATTTTTTAAAAACAGGAAATAATATATATTTAAAAAAATTTTTTTCATTAACATTTTGACTTAGGTTAAATGTACTTAATTAACTCTGCCATTTTCCAAGTATTTATATATATCTCTTAAAAAGTGTAATTGCAATTGTTCATATACCTTGTTGCATATAAATACAATATATATACTTATACATAAATACTTAGAAAGGGGTAGTTTTGAATTAAAGAATTTTAACCTGACTCAAAATATAAAAAAAAAAATCTTAAATGTGGTTACTTTGTTTTCACAAATAATTATCGCACTATATTTATATTTTAAATATATATTTTGTGGAGTGTTAGTGATGACCTAGTATAATGTGAGCGATCTCGAGACAACCCGTTATGCTGAGCCGCTTCGCTAATCAAGCAGCTACGAGGCTAGCTTACTGTATACTTACATTTATTGGCATTCATGCTATTTAAATACAGAAATAGAATTATAAATGTTTATATTTTTATATATTTAGAATAACTGGATTTTATCAATTCAAATATTAATATACGTTTAATAAGTTTAACGGTTAAAAAGTGAATATATTTTTTGAAGGTGATGGTAAAGATATTATATTTATAATTGTATGTAATTTCTTCGTTAAATTGATGTAAATTGCGGAAACTATGAGCTAAAGTAAGATAAGGTTTCATAATTTGTTTCAAAGTAGAGTGAAGTGATTATAAAGAACCTGTTATTTTCGTCTTTATATAATTAAATATTTATAAGGAACATACATTTGAGTTGGCAGTTTTGTTGCGTAAACGAATTGTTTCCGGAAATTAAGTAAGATTTGATGTTAATTTAATGCCATTCGCGAGTATTACAAACATTAGTTAGGAAATTTAAACGAGTTTCTAACTAAATCAACAACTTTTCAACGCAATGTAACAATATTTCATCAAATACCTTCAATAAAATAAGCAACATAAAAATTATTATAATATCACAATGTTTGATTTTATTGATAATATCACAATTTGTGTTGCATTGGAAAGTCAAAGATGTGATACGTAGCATTCAAAACATTCACGTATTTATACGTGACGAAGTCTTCATTGTCAGTGTTAGTAGTTCGTTCACTATTTTACAGTTACCGCCTTTTTCTCTCTCCTGATATGGATAAGGACGCACCTTCCATATTCAGTTTTGAAGAGAAAGAGTTAATCTAATTGTATAAAAAATCCTGAGGGCAGTTTTACTTTATACAAAATATTAGCAGTTACTTCATGTTGTTTTTTATGTCTTAATAATTAGAACTAATATTTAAAAAAAATATTAGCTAGTTTTAGATAAGCTACTATTTTTAAATCAAAGTATCCCCAAGCATGTTCTAACTTAGTGTTATATATGACTGTTAATGTTATGTAAATTTCATTCTACATTTTGTTAAAATCCTTCTCCTTATGTTTAAAATTACACCTAAAATAAGTTACTTTTACTGTTCACGAGCCTCGCTGTCTAAATAGAACATATTTAAACATACTTACACACGTAACATGATATCTATGTAGCAGAGACGTAGCCACAGTTTAAATAAAAAGTTAGTTGCATTTTCCATTTATCTTAAAAGAAGGTCGATTCCAAGAGACTTGTTTTTAAGTAAAATAAACTTGTTAGAAAATAGGAAGTCAACAGTCGATAGCTGGCTGCGTGAGTTTGCTTTTGTGAGTGAGGTATTCTGCGATATACGACGTTTAAAAAATATTCTACAATGGTTGTTTTAAATAATGGTAAAAAAACCTTCGAAAAGTATTTCATTAGCTCTGAAAATCATAATTAATCATTAAAAGTCTTGATGGAAGTATAAAAAGGTAAAAGTTTTTAAACAGTCATTTGTAAAGAAAGGAAAGTGTTTTTGAGGTAACAATAAAACGCATTGTCGTGTAAAAGATGTGACCCACTGACTTCCGACCAGCCTCAGCACTCACGTCTGAGAATTTTAAGGCTTAAATCGTCATTTTCACTTATTTTTAATTCATTTGATTTTAAATGTACATTTTTATAACACTAAAAAATAATTATATATATATTTTTAAGCTACAATATAAATTAGTTATAATATATCAGCAAATCGTTCTGTAATTTCAAGTGAGTCACTTCCCTTCTTCCTGTATCGTAAAAGGACAGCATATTGTATGTAAGGCTTCTAGCTTCCTCCGAAGCATGTGAAGATATTATTATTAGTACCACTTTCAGTTCGTTGAACTAACACCGTTATTTGCTTTACGCATTTAGTTCTCGTCGGCAAACATGACACAAATAACAATCGGACGACCGAATAACAGAATCAGACTTAGCAGGTTTGATTTCTCGGAGTCTGGTAATTGATTTAACTTAAATTTAATTTTGAGTTACTGCCAAAGACATACATGAATACATACATACAAACAATATTATTATAGCCTAGTAGAGGCGATGTAGAAAATTACGCAAGCATTAATTATTCTATATTTTTTAAGTAATATTTTAGAATTAAAAAGCTTTTATGAATATCCATGATTAGATAATAGGTAATGTATTGTTGCTTTTACAATTTTCTTGTTGCGGTTTGAAGGCATATAAAGTGCATCTTTATAACATCCGTGTTATTCTTACGTTTCTACCTCATTTATGTATCACCTGTTCAAGTAGTGCGGAATAGATTTTTTATGGTAAAAGTGAAAATGTCACAACATGAGGTTCATTAACCCTCAATGATTTCTATCAAATGCATTTTCTTAGAACTTAGCTGTAATAAATTATTTATCTTGCGTTATACAATGCATATCGCCATTATATTATAACAATTTTTATCAAATTATTTCTTGATTATATTGTTAAGTATAATCGCAATAGAACGAAGTAATTGTTTTCGATATACCCTATATTTTTTATTAATGACATTTTTCGTAAATGGCAGTCACTAACGGAGATTATTCCAACATTCTTTCTCGTTTTAATAATTTGATAAAGGCCTACTTGCGTTCTTTAATAAGCAGTTTGTATTCTTATTGCAATCTCCCCTTATTGCTTCGGTCGCTTAACAAATTCTCGTATAAGCGTTTTAGGAATACACGAACCCGCGTTCTCGTTTAAGAGTTTTCTTTTAGATTTCAATGTAAATAAAATCTCGTTTATTTTAAGAATCCTAAGAGATGAGATATATAGTGGTATATATATATATATATATATATATATATAAATATATATATTCAATTAATTATTTATATAATTAATTGAATTAATATCGCATAAATATTTAAATAACAATGATTCAAACTAATTGTATTAGTCATCATGTTGGTATTTATGATACCTTTGCAAAATAAAACAAGTTTTTAAAAGAATCCTCAAATGAGTTTTATATACAATCTTTATTTTATAAATTATAATTCAAATATTACTATCCTTTTTTTTCTACATTATTCTCAAAGACAGAACTTACAAAACCCACTTACGCTCATCTGTGTACACCATCATAATTCAATTTAATTTAGAGTAATGATAAAGGTTTTACAAATATTGGATAGATAATGTGTAACAAAGTACAAAATAGATATCCCTAAAGATAGCCAGGTAGGTTTTAGCAAATGGTATTGTATTTTATGTTCATAAAAGAATTCTACCTGGCGCACGTCTGTATGAGTCACCAACACGACTTTTCCATTTCAACGAATGAATTCAAAAGACTTTGTACGTCTTTAACATTGGGTGTATCTAATAGTAATATTGTTTTAACATTGAAACTAATTTTACTATGTGTGAAATGGAAGTTTGTTAAAACTTAAAATTCTTCTCATTGGATGTCGATTTCAATAAAAGTTTGAAGGTAAACCAGTTTCTTGCAAATCGTTAAAATCGAATCAATGGAATTTAATTAGGAAATTTTTGTGGATAGATATTTAAGTACATAAATATTTATAGACGTAAGGGTGTGTACATATATCTTAAATTAAATCACTTAATATACATTTTTTGTGTAATGTTAGTATAATAACCAGTGGTAAACAAAAGAAAACATATTATTATTATCTAGTCATAATTTAAACAAAAATGAATAAGAAGAACTCTTTTAAGCTTGTACCTTTATGAATGTAAAAGAAATTTATAACGATATTTAAAAGCTCGAAAGGGAAGCTTTGCCGTCACTACGTAGATAGACGAACTGGCGTTAATAAAAGGCTCAGAAATGAAAAAAATGGCCTATCCAGAGTCCGCCAATGAATGGTACTAACGAGACCAACGCCCAAGTGATGTCTATTTTGCAGAGCGGCAGTTCTTTGCTGTTCAGCATACTTTTGTGTTAAATTTCTACCGTCGGTACAACTGTTTTTTGGAAATAATAGTCTCTTTTACCCCTTGTTACATATTTTTGCTATAATCTTTTATTTATAGTTGTAATAATTATTTTTATAATACGTTAACCCTAAAAGTTTTTCCCTGATATAATATTCAACCGCCATCATCGTATAATTTATTCACAGATTTTGTTAAAACTTTCACTGTGATATAATCCAGTTGAAAACTCGAGTCATAAGCATGTTAATTCAAGCGTGAGATGAAATACTGTCTGCTTATTAAATAGGTCATACAATAAAAATATATTCTCTACAAAACAAGTTCTAACGATCATTATATATATTAAAATAAGTGACGTAACTTGAATGACTCAAAGGTATTTTTAGTGAGTCACAGTGGCCTTAAATGACTTTGGATTAATACATATCGATATTAAAATTTAATATCTTCACATTAATTGATGTTAATTACAATAGATTGTAATGTTTAATTTATAAAATATAACTTTAAATACTTGGCTGAGACAAAGAAATGAACTGCAATGTTGTATACAAGAAGATCTGAAACTTGGAGGTTTTATTTAACATTGTAAGTGAAAAAATTATATGGTCAAAGGTTCATAGATAATTTTATAGCTTTGACTTCATTTTTGAAGTCATCGCTGTACTCAAATTCATATTTCATATAAAATAAACCGGTATTGGGTGGTACAGCCAGCGGTTGAAACGAAAAGTTCAAGGATAACTGGAGATGGACGTTGTAGGTTTTAAATACATGTACATATATACATTTTGTTTTTGTGGCAAGGTTTTGTATTCTTCGGTAAACGTTTTAATTTTTTATATTTCATTAATATTTTCTATTGAAAACACCATTTTTATTATTCTTTTCTCATCCAACTTTAAAATCTAGCGAAAAATATTTCAACATAAAATTTAGGCACATTTTTCTACTCTCTTTGTTTTTGCCAAGTTTTATTTTAAACATGCAAAATATTAGTCTTGTCTGTAGAAGGCTTTACAAATGTCATGACGACATAAGTCCGTTGTAAAGGTTACGATTTGGAATTACATTTGACGCTATTATAATACTTAGGTGATGGGGATAGAGCTTGTAATTGCTTTACCAGTGTGGATGTTATTTATTTTTCTAAAACCAGGCGAGAGTAGCCTTGCGATCTGTTATAAAGAGCTTATTTTTCACAAAAGAATTACTTATGATATTCTGTGAAAAATGTAAAAATAATTAGTATTGTGCTAAATAAATATACAATGAATTTTATTGCAATAACAAATATATTTTAAGAATATAACCGTATGAAATAATTATTAAAGAATACAGAGTGTGAATTAGTATTCGTCTTGTCAATACACATACTAACACACACATTGGTATTATAAATCAATACGTGAGGACCTCACATGCCAAAGTGTGTAGCCAATAAGTAAAAGGTATGTGACCTCTAAATGTATTCTATCTTTGCCTGTTCGACTATTTCCAGAAGAAAAAATATTCTTCTGTATATTTGTTACTAGCTGCCCATCCTTAAATTGTAAGGAGTGTTTTTTGAAGAATGCATTGTAGTTTGAAAATCAGCTAATGGATAGGTCACCTACTAAAAGCATATTATTCGGTATATTTGTATACATTAAAAAAATCTGGAAATTTCATTTAGCTTGAAAAGAACCATAAAAAGAATTCATCAAAATTTAAATGTAGATTGTTTGAAACAACTAGTTTAATGTGGATGATTTTTATTTATCCAAAAATATTAAAGTACATATCATAAAAGACAGTCTATAGTCAATTTTATCTGACTTATCATTTGAACTAGATCATAAGAAATAAAATGTCGGAATCCGATAAAAATGATTTTAAGAATGATTTTAAAGAGTTTTTCTTTAAATACAACAATGAAATATTTTATACTGACAGTAACATACTAAAACATTATTCTGGTTCTATATATTATTATTATTATTACTCTCTTTTACACAATAGTCACGTTTCGATATTTCATCTTCTTCAAGCAAAAATATTATATCTAGTAGTACATTATTGTATTAGATGGCATTGTTCAACTTCGCACACACATACTGCGGGCACACACAAAACCTTGGTAGTGTTTTACTGTAATACAGATATAATAATAAATATTTACGACTAGGCCCTACTATACTAATTCGGAGAGGTAGTATTTATAGTATTTATAGAAATTACATAAAATATAATAACAAATTAAATAGTTATATTTATCTCTTTTACTACATTTATTAAGGTTTCCTTAAACTCAGGGTCTTCAAAGCAAAGTCTGCAATTGAAACTGTCAATAACAATCATAACTTTTGAAATGAAACAAATTGTTCTCGCTTACCAGAAACTAGAGAGATCTCTAGAGGTAGTTCAGAGTCTTGCTTTGTATAGCTTACGTTTATTATTCTGTCCACATTCTGACAATGGTTTATGAACGAAAGTAGAATAATAAGTTGAGCTTAAGGAATACAACCATAAAATACTCAGATAGATTTCCCTGTTTTATTTTTAAGATTATACTTTTACATATTGTGCTCTCACAAAAATGTTTTCTAATTTTAAACTTGATTCTTTAAAAACTTTTTGATATCTTTATAATTGTATCTTTACATTCATCAAAGCAAATTTTATACAGAAAATACTTCACTACTCGCAAAACAGATAATTTCTTGGAACAGAAAATACATTACACAACTAGCAATACAGCAAAAATATCTCGAAGAAAATGAAAGAGATAAATATTTGTAGTAAACAAATATTAGAATGTTGACATTGTATGTAGAAAACGATCGTTGGATAAGCACGTACGAAAAATCAACGTCACGCATTTTCTCCATACGGCTACCAGTTATTACCTACGTGAGAATATTTGTTCAATCTTCCTTTTAAGAGAGCTTAATAATACATACCTAATGATTTATTAATTACTATTTATTAATCAAATACCTTTCCTCTTAAAACGCCTAAAGACAAAGCTTAAAGGACGGATTATAATTAATCAGATCAATATTATGATAAAGTTTCTGAAGTTTAAATTAATATAACAAATTAATTAAATTAACTTACAAAATAATAATGAGCAATAACTTTCTTTTTAACCTTCAAGGCAATGTTTAGTTTAAAAATAGAGGTAAGTATTAGTTATAATAAATCAAGTCTGTGTGGGTGAGGTTTAGTATATATGCAACAACACCTTGAGACTAAATATACTTCGATTATTGTACAATGAAACTAGCCTAGCGTACAAGTTATTGTGCAAGCCTTTGTATGAGGCGAGTGACATATTTTATCTTAGAAATATGCAGTTATGAATAGGCTATTACAATATAAAAAAATACGACGTGAAAACTTAAAACTTTAAATTTCAAAGTAATTGTAATATTAAAAATGAAATTTTTAGTTAAAATATTAAAATTATTCTGATTTTATATACATCGGCATTCTGAGCAGCAGGTATATGTATAATTGCATATTTTCACATTCCGTGAAGCAAGAATATGTACAATATGTATATTGTTGTTGTTTAATGTATTTGAAAACATGCTCTTTCTTATTTAGATATTATTTGATTCCTAAAAATTAGTTCAAATTGTAGAAAATAATTTATGAGAATAAATGTAATCAGATAATTATAATTAAAATCACAAAATGATAATATTCATTTTATGAAGAAAGGACTAAGGTTGTAATTTCTTTTGTTCTCAAATTAATTTAGCACATAACAAATTATTAATTTAATTAATTAATTCCAGATATTTCTCGGTAGCATGCCAAAAATACATAATAAACTTGGTAATATGAATATAATAATACTTTCCAATCTTATTCTTGACCTGAAATAGATAGTTCGTTTGAATGGCATTATGTAATTAAAACAATTTTGTACAATTTTATTATCTTGCTTTGTAACTTAATTCAGTACAAGCGGTTCATTCGGCAATACGTCATATTCCATCTTATCTTAACCATACAATAACTTTCGGACGTAATTCAAACTTAAAGAGAATTACGTCTCCATTTGAAATGATCTTGCTGGCTTTTATAAATTTTAATTACTATATTATTAAAGTATGTAAGTTAACTTAAGAATTTAGTTCTAATAATTATAATAAAAAAGAGATAAAGTTTGAGTTTTAATGTATGAATAAAAAAAATATTTTAATTTTTTATTACGTTGTCGTCGTTTAAAAATGTGTTCTGTGAAGGTTTTTTTGTAGAACCGATTTCAAGATCCAAGAGTGTTCTAATAGATTTAATTTGTTAATAACAAGATATGCCAAAGAATTTTTATTGCTTCTTGTCAACAAAAGGTGTATTGGCTACATTCCTTGGAGGTAATCGACAGCAAGCCTTGCGTGGAGGCAAGGTCGTACAGTGAAGGGGACTGAAGTGGCGATATTATAGATACTTATTTATTAGACATACTTCCTATACTGTATTTGGATCAGAAGCGAACTGGTTGTGAAACGGAGCTTAAATTTGAAAAGTTGTAAGCAAAAGGTGCAAATTTAACTGACTCATAGCGCTGTGACAGTGTATAGATTTTAGTATGAGGATTTTTATAATGTCTGTAACATATAAGCAATGTATTCATATTTGAAATTTGTGAGATAAATATCACTGTATAAAACTGTATAAAAGACAATAACTAATAATATATTGAGGTGACAAGGGCTGGTCGGTCAACCGTTTAATTCAGATTCCTCAAGGTTCGTCTAAGACATATGATAAAGTAACAGGAATGCAAATTGGAGAATGTAGGTTAAATTGTACTGTAAATGTATTTAACCGGTAGCTAATCAGGTGATGCTAAATTATTTATACTTAAAGCCTTTAAAGCTACTTTCTAATACTCTACTAGTTATAACCTTGTAAGTAACATGACCGTAGATGTTTAAAATGAAGAATCTTAAAATGTTTTCATGATTAGGCTAACTATGGCTAAATTTCTAACTAATATTATACCATAAATAGAACCGAAATCTCCCATTAATTTGTGAGCTTTCGTTAGTGAGTTTAATATTTAATCTCCTATTAAGTAAAACATTAGATTGCTAATCGTTATACCTCCGTGATCCTTAAATATATAAATTCTATTTAAACATTTCAAACAGGCACTCGAGAAACCAGTTACACGAGTGAATTAATGCCGTGCTAGATAGCTGAGATGCCTCTGTCAACATATACCGATTTGATGGCATTCAAAATGGAACCTTAACGTTTTGTAATAAGATATCACATTAGAATTAGAAATCGTCCCAGTTGTTAGTCTGTGGAAGTTGAAAATCCTCCTAGATTATCGAATTCATTAGTGCACTTTGCGTTTCAAAAGACTGAAAGTGTACAATGCTTAAGTTACGTTTGAAACATTTTCTGAAACTTAAAGTAGTGAATATAAAATTATACACTTTAAAAATTGTATTTTTGACATAACATAAAAAATTTAAAAGAATTATTGTTAATATAATAAAATATAGTTATATATAAATTTTATAACAAAAAGAAAACCGATCCTGCCAGGATTCGAACCTGGAATCTTCTGATCCGTAGTCAGACGCGTTATCCGTTGCGCCACAGGACCTGTCTCAAAACGTGTGTTAAAACTAGTATATAAGCAAAGACGTTTTTTAATAAATGAGTTACTCCACAAAATGTAAATTGCAATTTAAATATAATCGTTTCGATAATTTCATATGCTCTAAATTATTCATTGACCGTATTGCCTACATTGTCTATATTGCCATTATTTCTCTATTTTAACTCTTTAATCGCATTCGCGCTGAAAGCACGCGACGAAGTCGGCGCAGGCGCATGACCTCGTTACCGGTAACGGAGTTGTAACCGTCCCGTACATCTTTAGCAGATGTTTCATTTGCAGAATTCTATTATATAAGTGAATAGTAAACTAATAATTGTTACTTTGTAATTGTTTCAAATGTGTGTCAGTCTGACTTAACACTCACACAGTAAATTTAAAGCAGTGATTTTTTAAGTAGCTTTTAATTTAGTAAGATGAGACCTTATTAATTAACTTAGTTTTGCTTTCCATTCTTTTGTCCATATATAACTATATAAGCCACTTGTGAATTTTCATTGTACACACGCACAATAGAATTTCTTTAAAAATACTTAATTTAAGTGAACACTCAAATTTGAATAATTAACGGTAAACGAACCAACGAAAAGAGCAGGAATGCGCCTAGCTAACGTTTTGTGTGAACCGTAATAGAAGACTTGGGTTTGCAGTTTAACCAACCTAATTATTCGTACTGTAAACTTCAAATGGAATTAACTTTGCCGGTTTCGAATTTGTTGAATGTGAGCAGGTGCGACTGTAATAAACGCTGCGAATACCACCCTTGCAATTAACGGCATTGGAAGGCATTTGTTAAAATGAATGTTCAATGGAAAGCGAAATTAAATTTGCAATTAATGCAATTAGCAGTTTCCTTTTTGATTAAAAAAGCACTTCAATCGTAAAACCTACTGAAAATTACTGGTAAGTCTTGTTATATTTATAAATTTTTATAATATATTGAAAATAATTTAAAATTGTTTTTATAGAGAAAAAAATTTAAACAGTTCGCAAAAAAAATATTCTGTTTTTTGTGAAACAGTGGTCACGAAACAAATATATCCGGCTGAGTTTGTTGTGTGATTTTTCTCAAACAATACCCTTGTTTGGAACCTTCGTCGCCTTAATTTTTAAATTGGAGAATTATCAGAAGGGTTTATTTCATACGGTATCAAAATACGCCTCCCCGACTCTTCATATTGTCGTATCCAAGTGACCATTGATATTGATTTACAGTGGAAAGATATAAATAAAATACATAAATAACCTAATAACATAAAAGCAGGATAAGATTATTTTTTTATCTAAATATATATTCTAACGATAATAAGAGACCCGCAAAATTACAAAGCCTCTCTTGGCCGAATGCGAGGTGACATTTTTTTTAGTAACCGGGATTTACCTATATCACAGGGGATTAATTTAGAAAATTATTTGATAATATTTATACTGGTCGTTAGATGAGTAAGGGAAAATGAAATTTATTTTTGTTTTTCGTAAAATTTTTGCTTATTTTCTGGATCAGTCATTAAGTAATTAAGTTAATTACCCTGTCGATTATTTGTGTTACCGAAATTATGTTTTAGTTTTTATAAAAGCTAATAATCCTTTGGCTATATTTTTTTGCAACTAAAAGTCAGATGTCTTTATTCAAATAGTTTTGTTATGAGGTTAGAAAAACTAGGAATATAATTCTATTATGGAACGTAAGTAATCAGAGCAAAGAAAAGCAATTATAAAACACATTTCGAATGTGGGAGCTGTTCGTATCCAAATTGTACCACTGCGAATACTACGGATTTTTGTAGTCACAGTAAAACTCGGGGTCTATAATAGTAATTTTGTTCCAACATTTTCTTCTTTAATCCTTTAATCTTTTGGCAGCGTTTGCAAGTTCATTATTTTGCAAATTGTTTTGCAGGAGCACACGTGTCAGGCAATTTTTATTTTTACTTTTTATTGACCTTGTTAGGAGTTTATGTGATGTAGAAAACAAGCTTAATTTAAGAAACTTATTACATTTCTTTTCCATACCATTAATTGCATATTTTGCTAATAAGTTTAAACTCTAGATATTTTTAAACAGAAATCATATTCTATGATGTATTGTTATTGTCTTTGCATTTATAAAGTGGTTGTTAATACTGTTAAATACATTTTCATATGTGATATCGGCAACTTTACTGTCAGCTTAGTAACTGACATGCGGCTAGAGAATATAGGCCTAGATAATAATGCGGTCGGTGTAGCAATATAACGTAATTAAAACCGACCACTTCGTGTGATGCGCGTGAGTGCTTCCACTGTTGAGGACGTGAGGTCATCCCGCCTTAAGTATTACAGACTAGGGTCCATTGTAGTGACATTTACATATTTATGTCTTCTAATGCTTTTGTAGTTTTTAGATATCTTTGTAACCGATAACTTGTTATGAATAGAAAATATAAAAAATTTCAAATTGAATTTTTGTAATGCTTTTTATACAGTTTACTTATCTTGAAGTAACAAAATATACAATTATTTTATTTTTCAACAGATAAACTTATTAAAATTAAATGAAGGTAGGTTACATTATATGAAATGTAAAAAATACTAATTTTGACGAAAAAAAAAAAATATTAACTTCCCGTAAAAGCTGTTTAAGTTTTAATAAAGTATGAAGGCTATCCTTACACCACAGATATTGAACGGGGTGGGGGGCGCGACCGGTTACGTCTGAGTCTCTCGAAATGCTGTACTCTGTTGTCCCCGTTTAAAGTCGTGGCATTGTTTGATGCTTTTACTCTGTAGAAACTGATAAGGTACCCGGTAATGTGTACGTCAAAGTTTTTGTGTATACTTGTAATACAGGAAGACACCTTGGTTATAGTTTTTTGTTTATGACATCATTTTGGATCATAGCTCATGCGCGTTGATGTCTTCAATATCACGTAACATGTGCGAACTTTTCACATTACCATTTTATGTGTATAATTATTATGTATATATATTCTTTAAAATTAAATAGAAGTCAGAATATAATTTATAACGCGGAAAATGTTTGCAACAAAATTGTAAAAAGAAAGTTGCTACGAAAGCTGTCTCACGAGAATGGAATTTTGGTCTGTAGAAGCGCCGCGCCCACCTGCTAACTACACCACACCTGAGCCAAAAGTGTGTCAACACAACTGACTCCTCAAACTCGGCGATCGATCGTTGGAACTTTCACATTACCTTAAATTAACACTCGGTTGAGCAAACACTAATGTCTAAACGGTATAACATAGAGAAAAAGAACTAACCTTTTTGCACGCCGCGAGGCGTTACAAATATAAAATCCGGTTTACCCTATCAGGGGTTGGGGTTAACGCACGAGCACTGTGCTGTAACACACTCACCACACTAGAGTCACAAAGTCTGCCGCATCGTTGGCAGGCCAATGCAGTCGCGACGGCCGCCAGTTAAACACTGAGTCTTTCTTAGAGACAACACGCGTACGCGCAGGTAAGAATGAGACTATAGTGATTATAGCACACCGACTCACTTGTTTAATGTGTGCGTGGCCTTCTATATTAAGTAGGTTCTGCAAAGTCATTACAATTATTATGTTCTAGTAATAGTAATAATAATACAAATAATAAGCACAAAAAAAAAACGCGAAAGAAATAATACACGCATAATGATAGAAAAATATTATTTGAATCCGTAATATATTAATTTTACTCTAGAAATTGCGCAAACTTGACATTATTTATTTGTAGTATGTTTATACTGTATATATGTTTAGCATAACAAAAATATGCTCTATTAAATTAAACCAGCAAAGCTAATTGTAACAAAAATATATACTGAACCCTAATGCTTCTCCGTTCCGTCGACTTCAATACTGTCATGTACACTCACCACCACATAATATGGCTTCTTTAAAAAAGCCAACGTGATACACATATGATATAAAAAGACATTGGAAATTTTATTTTACTATTCACGTAATATCCAACACATTAATATTCAAATGACCTAGATTAATAGACAATTGTATCATTACTATATTGTCTTTCGCGTTTTGAAATTTCAACAATAAAGTTATTAGAACTGAGGGGAATTATTAATGATGTTAATTTTTTAACTTGTTTAAAATATTTATAACTCTTTATTTTCAAGATCAATAATGTTTGCAGAGAAAACTAAAACTAGCTGGAATAGATATACATACTTTTGTCCTAGTTCTTATATCCTATATGGAAAACCTCATAAGTATTTTAGGAATGTTACTGCATCGTAATAACAAATATGTCAAAAAATGTGAAAATAAACTTCTATACAGTGTTATCCTACAAATGTTATCCTTGGAATAGCTGCACAATGTTGTCTGCATTATTTACAATTAAGAAAGTGTCAAAGTAATGACAATTTTATTTTAGCAGATTATTATATAAACAATATAATAACCTGCTAAACTAAAATGATTAAATGATATTTTAGCAGATTATTGTATAAACATTATAATAACCTGCTAAAATAAAATGATAAATAAAAATTTAATAGAACACATTTTAAAAAAGATATAAAAATCGTCTAGTTCTTCCTTACTTCTTGTTTCGCATCTAACAATAAATACTAAGAAAGGTACATAAAATGTTGTTCCATGGCACTCATTTCTTTGAATCTAGCTTTAGGCGAGTCTTTGTTTGTAATACTAAGCCTTCATTATTATAATTTTAATAAATATGGTTAGCTTAATATGACTCCAGACAGATCTATCTCAACACAATGTACAAAGTGAGCCAAGTTTTATTTTACTTGGTAGTTTATTTTGAAAATTGAGTCTAAGATAATAAGAAAATAAAAAAAGGTTCTACGAACAAAGTTTCAAGTAAAACTGACATCAAGAAATTAATTTTTATTTTGTTTTGTCTCGCCAAAAAACTTGGCCTTCAGTTGGCTCCCCTTAGAGGTTATAATTTGAATAATCCTGAAATTAATGATCTTTATTACAAGCTTAATACAAGTTTCTAACAATTAGCTATTTAACGATAGCTTCAAATCCGACTCAGATACATACACCCCCTCCCCCTTTTTAGCTTATTAAGGGTCGAATTTCTAAAAATCCTTTTGTATTGTTTATCTGTACTTGAAATACTGGACCATGCTAAATAATATTTATAATTACATAAAATGTTATTTAACAAAATATTGGAACAAAAATATGTTTAGTGTATTTGCAGTTATCTGTAATCTGTATTGATCTCATACAAAATATAATTATATCTGGTATTTAATATACTTACTTATTTGTAAATTATGCCAACGGAGATAATTTAATACCTTTTAAAAAACCCAAAACTATATCGCAAATTAATATTTCGCAAAGTGTGTTTTCTGTGAAAATTTGAAAGATTTTATAGACTATTACTTTTGAAAAAAATGTATTATAATAAATACATTTTTTTCAATAATAATAAGTTTGTGATGAAGTGGATATTATTTTATTGTTAAGCCAACTTATTTTTAGTCCCCTGTCTTTGATTACTCTAAGCCATTACACTTTCATGATAACAGACAACTTGAGAGACGTAAAAGTTATCTAAACATTCATAAAGAAGCAGAGAACAATAAAAGCTAGCCATTGTTGCGGTGACAAAAGTTTATAATGGAATCCTGCAAAATTGTATTGTCATCCAAACAATATTTATGTATCTCTTTTACTTTCTTAGGGGGATGATAAAAATAATTTTTATACCTTCAAATATAGTGGAGTACTATACCTTGTTTCTAAGAGTTTCATTTTAATAACTTGTAGGTTTAGTTGTTAGTGAGTATGAATGCTGAGGAGAAGTGGGTTTAGTTCCCGTATCAGACGATGCTTTGTATTGTAGTACATAGTCTAGGTAAATTTTATTTAATTCATTATTTAAATCTTTCTAAAAAACCTCGGAGCATGAAAAAATTTTTTCAAGTGCCTCATATGTTAAACAGAAAAGATTTTAATTTAATGACGTAGATCAAAGACTTAAATAAAATTTTAAAAAGTTTTTAAAGCATATTTATCATTTTCCATCAAGTATGTATTTTAAACTCAATAAAATCTATTTCAAATCGAAGCCCAACCCAATCTTTCTATAATTGTAAATAAATCTGTTCAGAATAAAGTTTTGCATCATATCATATATATAACTAAGTTGTGTATCAGATGTTAAAAACTCAAAAATATTAAATATTAACATACAGATAAGCTTAAGGTCAACAAAGTTTCTTTATATAATGCAGGCAAACAGTATGGGAGCAACCCTAGAGAGTAAATGTAAAATAGCTAGAGATGTTACTATAAATTAAGTAATTAAATATTACATAATTTCGAGGGATTCCATTATTTTAATGAGGTAATTTTTAATAATGTTCCACTATAATTATTAATTACTATATATCCAAGAAAAAGAAAATAAAATAATAATAAGAATAATAATTATATTATAGACATTAATAGTTTGTAAGAATAATAATTATATTATAGACATTAATAGTTTCATTACAGATACTTATAAATATATAAATATTTCATTGATCGCTATTGTGTGTATTGTATATGTATCCTGATTTTTTTCTATAGCGTTGTTCAAATCAATTTATCGGTTAATATAAAAGTTGAGATACTGTTAAAAATATTTGTGTGTTTTATTTTAAAATTAAAATGAACTTCTCAAAAAAACATCTATTATGTATTCTTTTTTAAATTCTATTTCATCGTTACTTGCACTAAATTCATAACTATCATAACTTAAACTTGGTTGCTATTTACTATTTTTATGTTATTAAAAAAAATAAATAAAAGCTAGTTTTTTCAATTACAATACTTTTTGTAGTCACGCATCGATTGGTACTACAATCATCCTAATCAAGGTTTTAAGTTTATATAAATCGCAACAGCTTATAGGTTAAGAAAATTTGTTTTATTGATTTAGTTGAAAAAGTATTGTATTATAAATTACGTAAGTAAGCATTGATTTATACTTTAACCATTCGAAGTCCGCAAATAGTTTATGTGAAATTCGATTCTATTCAAATTTAAAGTTTTCTGTTTTATTTAACTCAAAAACCGCTTGATTGATTTCGGTGGAAAGCCTGGGAGCTCTAAGTAACATGAATACGCATCAATTAGTTCCATAATGAAGTTAATTGCATAATTGCGAGAAAAACGCGTTCATACATTCATAAAAATATTTTAAAAAGTGCCTAAAATTACTCAGGACCTGTCAAAACATAAAGATTAAAATAAATTCCGATTTCTAAAATAGCCGTTTTTATGAAAACTTTCTTAATCTGGAAGTTAAAATTGTCCATTTATAAATTAAAGACGACATCTCTTGTACAATAATAAATATTGTATTGTAAAAATTATTTCCTAGGTAGAAAGCTAGCAATGAAACACTCATACATTTAAACACTTTATTATCACTGTATTTAAACTTTTAAACACCTTTGTCTTCCGACTCTCGCATTCACAACAATGTGTTTTATTGGCCAAGACATGTTTTAAATAACCATTATTGTTAGTTAAATCAGTATCTTATGTCATGTATTTACTTAATTTTAGTCAAAAAACCTTCTACACAAAGTTTACATTTGATTTACTTAAATCAACTCACATATTTAGTTTTTTTTTTAAATTATATCTTTAGTTCTTGACTAAACCAACATTCATTACTTAGTACTTACTTTTATTTACTTCTTTAGTAAATCCTTTACTGTTATAGCTATCCGTTTATAAAACTCATTACGAGTTTTAATAAAGCTAGCGAATCTCTTAATATTTTTAAAATACGATTTTAAAAAATGCATTTATTGCAGTGATTAATCATTATACTTACTTAATTATTTTACTTTTTTTATATTACTTATATAATAGGTATTTGTTCGGTGTAATATGTATATGAAAACACATGTACTTACAATATTTTTATATTGTATGTAATAAATGTAGGAAAAAATAAAAATAAAATCGCATCTGATTTAATTATTTCCTATTTTGCCACATATGAACAATGTCGTTGGCCCAGATGATGCCTTGAAAAATATCTATAAGTCGAAATGCACACAATATGTAAACTAATTATTAACGGGAGAGCAACTGTAGTACCGATACTTTTATACACGGTGAAAATATCAAACGTTTTAGTAGCCGAATAAGCTCAAGACTGAATGTAGAAACCGAAATTGAGAGACGAGTTTAGGCTAACCAAAAAGGTGTAAGTGGTTTGTCGTCTTTCTAGGTACAATTTGAAAAGTAGGGGCCTGATCATAGGCCCCATTTTTGGCACAGAATGGACATGCCTTTGTTTTTGATGAATTAATCTTAACTAGGTTGGCATCGCCTTGTTCGGAAGTAAAAGTCTGCCGGGAGGGAATGGTTCATGCACTTGACCATAGCCTCTGAATAACAGGATTTCCCCACTGGCTTGCGCGTTTGGTATACGAGTACAAATGTGCTATCATCAGTCACCTGTATTGATCAATTCCTTAAAAAGTGTGATATCCAACCGTCTCACTCCAGATCTGTGAGGCGTACACTAAATGATTCCCAATTGATCAATTCAGGCCATATTGTCATTCTCTGAGGAGGTCATTTGATTCAAGGTACGCCAGAAACCTGCTATTAAGGACGACTGATATACGCCAGTAGTTAGCAAGGTTAGTACAACAGTACTTTTTAGACACGGATTTAACGTTGTAAAAAATACAAGAAATTGGATTTTTTTTTCTCAAATTTTTAAAAAAACTTGGCAGTTTTGTTAAAAGTTCTCTTCTTATTGCGAATGTCCTTGTCTTTAAGCTGTAAACCAGGATAAGGATGCTTGGCGTTTTTGGGTTGAAACCATAGGCAAGATTTTCCAGTTGTATGCATATCATAAAATATATAATTTTCCTTATATAAGTTTCCTTTGTATAGAATAGCCATAAAAATCTACGCAAGTGATGGAATCACTTGAAGAGAAGCGAACGGACTGCCAAGGAAAGGATGCTATAAAAGACCGTAATTTAGACTAATGGGCTGAGCTGTTCCTATAGTAGTACTAAGATCGGGCGAGGAATAAAAGGGTATAGATTTCATCAAACAGTGAATGGAGCGACAACAGAAGGTATACGCAATATGGTATCCAGAAGACAACGTCCAGTACTCTAATGGTGAAGTATAGTCAATCCTGATGATGGTCATTAAAATCCTCTAATAACACAAGTTGAGCCAACAAGTGCTCTTATTGAGCTACGTCCGCTACCTGGCTAGGGTAATTTTTGAGCTTGATTGTTTCTCTTCCCTGTGCGATAGGTAGACACAGACTTAGAGGATTTTCTCAATTTCCACGTCCACTAGTCAGTAGGGAATCCAAACGGTTGGCTAGCACTGCACTGTGCCTCGGATCTCGCTTCCCTGCACAGTTAGTCCCTCGATGCTTGTAGGTCAGTGTGCTGCTAATTCGGCGTTAAAGAACGCGCCAGAATATGGTAAGGACGCTTGGCAGTGCAACTTAGTTTGATGGGTGGTCACCAGCCACAAGCCAGGCTTGCCACTTTTCTTCTATGGTGATTCAGTCTTAAAAATGAATTGGAAAAACCACATAATATAAAAATAACTAACATAAAAGTTTCCTTTGATTAAAACCGAAATATATAAATATGTTATTATTTGCTAACGTTTGTTTGCAGAAACTAAACTTTCAAAACAAACAGAAGTTTCAGAAAATTGCCTTCAAAGATTACAAAGTGTAACCTCAGGGCGGTGTGCCCTGAAGGAACGATTGTCAAATATAAAAGAATTTATCGAACGCTACTTGTAATTTTTCAGCAAATTTGAAGGTACAAAATAATTTGTAGGAGAGGAGTGTATTATTTTATCGGAACTTTTTTTGTTGCTTGTCAACGGAAGGTGTTTTACAATTTTTTAATTATCAGTTTAGCATTACCCTTCAGCTAATAGGTTTGCTTAAGAACAAAATATTTTTAGAAGATGAGTAAATACTGTGCAATTATAAATTCAGGCCAAAATAGAAAAAGAAAGAAAAATGTGTTTACTTAAATTATTACTAAAATAAATTAAAAATGAATTAAAGTATTAAGCCAGTCATGTTTCAGTTAACAGAATGTTACACGATTATTACTAATATTTTAAAATTTATAATGTTAAAACTAATTCATTTTCTTGAAATGATATTGAAGAAACGACATTCTGAGGAGGATTTAACACCAACACGTATATAAAGTTCTTAGCTAAAAGCTTTAATACCGTGCAAAGTTTTTGATAAAAGCTTCCAGAGTTTATACTGCTGGTTTTTATGACTTACTTAGTCCTCTAATGCGGGAGTGCTACGTATATCAGTTCATACTTTAGGGACTAAGTTGCTAAGTGCCTCAACAAGTTTAATTCCATTACACAGACACATTAACACATTGAGTTTAATAAAATCACAAACCAAAACAACAAAACAACCACATTGATAAAATTGGATTAAATAATAATATTGTAAATTACGTCGGTCAACACCGGAGGATCCAAAATAATACAAATTCTGGTATTTTAATTTAATTATAATTTATTAATACAAATTTACAAGCTACGTGCTATTCGTTCAAAGTTGGAGACAAGAGTGAATACAATAATATTAACTATAATAAATAGAAAAAAAAAAAGTTGAACAAAGGTTTCATCATTACCTTCTAGGATTCTAATGTGATATGCTGTATATACTACACAACATATTGGAATATAACAAGTATACAAAAAATTTGAATATAGAGAAATATATATTTTATAAAATATCAAATCAACATTTTGATGAGAAAAAGGCTGTTCTTAAAATATATATCATTTTAAAATATGTATTATTATTCAAACATAAACGAGAAGCTATTGTGTCAAAATAAATATAAATATTTAATAATTGTTATTATTTGTAGTTTATTATCCTCACATTTATATATTGATTTAAAGTGAATTGCGCAGTTCATGTCGCGATTCCCCCATTCTCAAATTTCATGAATAAGGACCAAAAATGGGTTCCAAATTAGATAACTATGCATTATAGTATAACTAGATAACAATGTATTACGAAAGTCGATTTCAAAAATGTACAAACCTTCATCTTTAAAACATTACATTTCTTAATTAAAACCTCGATGAATCCAATTATTATGACACTGAAAAATTAAAACAGTTAAACAGGACCTGAATCTATTACAGGGGATATTTAATTTAAAGGTTCAAGTGCTCACCAATATTTCGATGACGACCTTCTATAATATTAAAATACCTTTATAAACCCTTAACTCTTCATAGGTCCCTCTGGAATAACTACCTGGTTTCTGTTTCCAATTTATTAAACTTAATGCAGCGTTAGTGTATATCGGTTTATCATCTTTTATTTATTATTGTTTTACGTAAAGTAAGTTAAAATTTCTAATTACAGGAAAGTTTTATAAATGTATAATATATTTAATATAGATAGTTCAAAAGTATCATATATAGTAACAAAATCTAATTACTGAAAAGTTTTATAAAGATATAATATAAATAGTTCAGTTATAATATAATTAATCAAATTTTGACTCCAGAATGTAGCGTACTTAGTAAATTACTGGGTTTATTTGCTTAACAATCAAGGACTACAAAGGGCACATGACATAGGCGTTCCCTGGAGTGTGATAAGAAGTCTGCGAGCCATATGAGTGTCGACTTGGGATTTATTCGAATACCGTCTCTCGTAATTACGGGTAACCACGTTTTAACCATGAAAATGAATAATTAAGCAATACGTAAACTCAATTTAGAATGAAAACTTCTTTACTTTTTATTTTTCATCCTTTATTATAAAATAATTTAAAAAGTTTATGTTTAAGACAAAGTTCAGATTATGAAATCCATCAAATTAAAACGTAAAATTTTCTTATTTTATTTATTCTTATAAGCTTATTTCTTTTACAAAGAAATAAGTCAGCCTTTAGGGAATTGGTTTGAATTGTTTTGCAGAAATCATGACAAGCTATTTCGAATGTTGAATAATTAAAAAAGAATTATAAACATAAAATATAAAAAAATATATATATAATATAATATAATGTTATATTATATTATATTATATTGACTAAATATGATTTTTATAAATAATTTATTGAGGCAAACTTTATCCTTTTTGTAAATAATTAATTGAGGCAAACTCGACCAAATACAGAGGAATAAATAATATTTAAATATATAAACATACCTATAATATTTTCTCTGTCAAATATCTGTTTTCCTTCCTATAAATTGGAGTTTCAACTGAGATATTTAAGGGAACTTGCATATTTATTAAAGTTAAAGACAAAAGACTTTTTCAGCTATTACATACAAAGAACTTAGAATGTGCCCCTGTAACAAATAACCTTCCTACAGTGTAAATAAAGTCGAAATTACTGAATAAGATCGAACGACTCACGACTATAATGGAGTGAAGAATCATATTTCCTAGACATAAAATTTTTGATGATTACAGAGAAGTACTTACATGCTTTGTAGACTGTAAAGAATAAAAAAATATGCTTTATCAATATTGAGTGTTTTACACTTTTTTGTTTTTGTTTTGTTTGTATATCTCATTACGATCGTTCTTTTAACTTATACATATCCTTGCACTACCGTCCATGCCTGTAATAAAACTGATGTTGTTTTTTTTTCAAACCCCAGCAAAAATAACTCTAGATTAAACTAACACCAAGATTTGAAAAAAACCTTTTTCATCTGATATCCATTTTATGAGGCAAATATCATTCTATGAGACTTACAACCAAGAGACTTACAACTAATTCTTGAAATAATAAAAAGTAATCAATCACAATAGTAAAAAAAATAATCAAATATTTTTTCCTATTTTGTTTGAAAAAAATAACTAAATCACAATTGAAAAAAATAAATACTATCATATTACAACAATTAGAGCTTGTATACTGTATTGAAATTGTTTGGAAGTATTTTTTAGATGTATTAGAAATAATGTAATTTAAATATTATTGGAGAATAAGAGTTGCCCTACATCCAGACTATTTTCTCATTAACATTATAGTGATTTCAAAGGCAATGAAACACAAAACTTAATTAAACGGAGTTGCCCAAAATGTCAGTTGAATACTGAACAGAAGTGAAGGAGGAATGTCTCTATAAAATATAAAAGATATTTTTTGTAGAAAAGGAAAAAAAAAAAGAAGATATTGAAACCTTTCACGAACACGTTTTACGATACTCGGCCGACGGAGCTAAGCGATTTTCATTGTAATAAATTCCAAACTAAAGTACGTCTATGCTAGTAGTAATGCCTTATGCATTTTTGTAAATATAAGATAAAAAATATTTACACTGTTTTTACTCTGCGAATAATCTTATTTTGTGAATAATTGACCAAATAGCATATAGAGATATAATCATATAATATTTATCACCATACATAATGTGTTTCAACCTTGTGTTCTCAGAGGTTACAGGTTCGAGCGTTAATGATGTCAGGAATATTTTATTTTATTTATTAAAAAATTATGCATTATAGTTTACGGTGCAAAATACTTAAACGGACGCACTAAAATATAATATTTTTTACCTAATAATTACAGTAGTATATAATATTTATATTATGTAAAATTAAAAAATTCCTACACTTCTATGTAGAGTCAAAAACTTTTGAAAAGTCTGGCGTTTCTTGAATTATCCTGTACTTAAAATAACTATTCAAAAGTAATCACAAGATGCAAATTTATGACAATGTAATTTAGTAAAAACTTTTTAATTACCTAGTTTTAATGAAGTACTAATAAATTATTTATATTTAATAAAATGTCCCTTTGTTTTCTGCGAAAGTATTCATATATTTTAAAGTATAAATCATTTAATCTAAGCTTTTATAACTTTTGTTAGTAAAATAATACACAAAGTGTCGAACAACCCTGAATTTCATGGCTTGTACGTGTTATAATTTTGTAAATATTCCTAATTTAAATCCGATTTTAAAGCAAAGAAGATAAAACATAGCAGTCTCGTATAAGCCGGGCCTTTGTGAATATTAAAAGGGTTCACTAAATATGGTTAGCAAAGGCGAACTCTATTAGAGCAGGTTTCAATTTAATTGTACCTATTTCGCTTCAATGCAAGATTGAATTATTGATCGACCGTATCGTTATGATTTTGCCTACAAATTATCTAAGGGGTCAGCTACACGATTCAACTATAATTAGTTATTAATATTTTGAGTTTGCTTGCGAATTATTTTTTAAATCGTATTTTTTAATTTGTTATTAATTCATATATTAAGATAATGAAAACAATGTATATTTCTTAGGTCTCATTTACCTACCTTACAAAGTCTTTTGCTTAGGACTGGTAGAGATGTTATTGGGTACAAGTTATGAGATAGAAAAACTACATCTTGACTTACTTTAATATGATAAAAATCCCATTTTTTCGACAATTAAAGCTGCAGTCTAAAAGTAAATGGCCTGTGGAAAACTTATATTGTGTTTGAAATTTATTATTGCTAATAAACTAAATGTAGGAGTTTTAACTAAATTAAAAAAAACAATTATAAAGTATTATTTAGAATACGATAAAGTTAAGACCGTTAATGATATTTGATATTTTCCTCCGTCTGCAGTACGTGACCATACGAAATGATTACTTATCATCTCCACCTTATCATCGATGCTACTATCAAACTTCCTATTATAATTTCCTTTTTTATTGAAAAGTTCAATTTTATATCCTTATCGTACCTTTCTCTCTTAGGCTCTATACCTTTCTTATTCCTAATTTACATAAATGATTTAATTTATCTTGCGAGAGATAGACACGGGATAGTAAAGCTTGCTTAAAAAAAATTTTAAATAATTAAAATTGCTTTGAGGTCTCACATACACAAAGCTTGCAGGGAGTGTGTTAACACTATTATATTTTTATTCGTTTCAGTGATCATTATTCATTGTAATTTTATTTCTTAATAATTTTTTTTTGTGATTTTATTTTTTGAAATCCATTTATATTATTAAATCTAAAACATGTATTTTAAATTATCCTAAGTATGTTTTATTTAATTTATCATACTTTACTGTTAGGTAATACTTAATATCAATCTTACTATTATTATCAATGGCATTTCATATATTAACTAACATAGTCTTAAAAAAAATATCTACTAACAAATATATGGGTATATGGACAATCTGAAATTAAGTTTATTATTATTATTATTATTATTATTTTTGTTATTATTATTAATATAATACGTTACGATATTTTACTTTACTCATTCTAATGTAAACAAAGTATGTTAATGCAATTCAATACAATTTTGTATTATGTTTATATTGCTTTACTGCTTTGAATTTTTGAATTTTTCATAATAGTTAGTGTATATATATATATGTATATATGGGTTTAATTTTTATTATTCTTACTGCAATTGTATTTTTGTCTCTGAGGTAGTAATAATAAATTTAAAGAATTGTAATAAAAATTGTTTGTAAAGAAATATTATTTATTATTATAATTGTAATATTTATTACAGAACATTAACTTAGAAGTTATGAAATATGTAATTTTAATCACCAGGTGGCTAGACGGTTGAATAGGGTTAGTGCTTCATGCGGAGGTTCGTCAATGTAAAGGACATGGAAAGGTTTAAATATAAAATTTTTGCCAAATGCAAAAATATCTTGAAAATAAAAATCCCTTACTGTATAATAACAATAAATAAAATGTGAATATAACTAAAATAAACGAATCTAACTCTTTTAATGTATGCTAAGCTATATATTCTTTCAATCGCGTATACGGCAAATCTAAGTCTATTAGGTAAATCAAATATATGAGAACTCTATTGCTATTTTCCAACTTAGGTAAGGCGGGAAAATATTAGATAAAACTAAATACAATACTTATTATTTAATTGTATATTGGTTTCGACAAGTTTCATGATTAGATAAAAAAATGTAATACATTTTGTCTTGTCTTTTTCCTTCTTTGAACAATATATTATGATTATTAAACCATTATACAATATTTGAGAGAGCATTGTTTACTTCGTCAATTACTAATTGCTATTTATTAATTTTAAATTTAAGAAAAGTGTCTTCGGCAAATGAAATAAAATGAAATAAAAATGTTTTATTTGGAAATAAGTTTATAAAAATCATTCTTTATGGTCTAATCTATAATAACCTCTTGCTTGTTCATGGTACAACATATACATTCATCCTATAGGTATGTAATGATAAATGTTTAATTAATGTAATTTTAACACATTAAAGCCTAAAGCAGCTGAATTTGCAGCGACATGTGGTGAATAAATTATAACCAGCACAATTTCATCGCGACTTCCATTAAAGTACCTAGTTTAATTTAGGATCAACATAGCATAGAAATAAGCAACTTAATGCACTTTACAAAAAAATTACGACTCTTATTTTGATAAGCCAAAAGCATTTTAAAATTAATGTTTCATTGTTTATTTTAAAAATCATGCCTATAAATTCGTAGAGAGAAACAGAACATCAACCATATATAACGCTGGTTAACATTAAGTTAAACCAACCAAGAATTAATGCAAACGATAGGGAATTAAGGCAATATTTATTAATGCAATAAAACCTAAGTTGTTTGTTAACATAACCATATCTTTTTATAGACATTTAGAGTAAGCCTTCCGAATGTTTATGCTTTCATACGCCATCAAGCTAAAAGGGACTTTAATTTTTATCATTTTTTTGTTATTTTAATATCTATTTATTTATGTAGGTGTGGCATAAAAAATGAAAAGTAATATGATATTGTAATTAAATCATTTTTTATATTATTAAAAATTGTGGATATGTTTTGCGGTGCTTATTCAGACGAATTTTCATTTTCATTTCATTTCAATCGTTTGAAATATACCATTTGATATTTGTATGTTCAATAACTGCAATTAACTTACTGAAAAAGGAAGTTATTTTAATAACCTGATTTTCTAAATAGGATTATTTATAACATATGTACGTTTTGAGGCACTTTAAAAAAAATTGTGTGTGAGTATACGATTTTCTTCGGTAGTGAATTTATCCCTTTAATGAATCTAAAAGAATATCTTTAATGATATTTAAAAAACAGTGATTATTTCAGGATAAATAGGTTTGTTAAACATTTGTAGAGATTTAGTACGTTATGTTATGAAGCGCTATGGTTTCTGATTATGCATTGGTCAGACGAATGTCCTGAGCGCTTTTGGGCCTGCAAAATATACCGCCTAACATGGTAACAGTTTGTAGTCATAAATAGTATTCGTGATTGTGATGTGTGGACATGAAATGCTAGAGCCTATAACTTAAGTATATAAGCTGTTTATATCGTGTTAGTTCTGTACTTCTCTTTAATTTCGGTAATATATTAAACGATTATAATTATATGCATCTAATGAAGGCCTTTCTATTTGTTTCGGTTTATTCTTCTTTTCTTTCTGTCTATATTTAAAACTTTATACTTACCACTAGTAGTTTGAACGTTTCCATTTAGTTTATTTGATTTTGATATTACATCATCAAACTTAATAAATATATTTATAAGCATTTATATATTATTACTTAAATATTTCTATTTTATTGTATTTTCATGGACTTGTGCATAATTATAGTGCCAAAAATACACTTTATGTATCTTAAATAATGATTATCGGATTGTTAATACATTTCAAATTTTTCCGAATAGTTTTGAATTCTTTTGTGGTTTCTTATTCATAGGATCTGAGAATGGCAAAATAGTGTACTCTTCGGAGGTTTCGTGCAGGCCTGGCGAAGACGACACTATATCGTCTCTCTTTCCACATCGCTGTCACAGCGAGCAACTGCAGATTTCGATAGTACCTTTTTGGGTAAGTACAGCCATATAATTATATACAATACATAATAATCCCATTTTTTGTTGGAGCGTAAAGAAAAAAAAAGGTTGCTATAAAAAGTAAATATGTATTATTTTATTAGAAATTTTGTCCGACTATTTAGTATTTTTTTAACATTTTCAATGAATAACATATTTTTAATTGTTCAGTGGTCTAATCATAAGTGGACATCAAAAACTACATATTATTTAAACATCTTAAAATATATTTGCAGTCTAAGCATTTTTAAATATTACGTTATATCTATCTTAAATATTAAAATACAAGACAATGTTAAATTGAGTAATTAATACAGTAACAAAAATGCTATAAAAAGTTAATGATGATAATAAAATACACTGTAACCTTCAAAGACGTACAAGGTTATAAAAAGCGTACGTTTTTCTTTTGATTTCAATTGTGGTTAGGTATATTTATATATAGAGGTAAATCACTGTCGTGACTTTTTGCATTTGTATATTTATAGGGATTCTAGTCTTAAAATTTATTATATTATTGTGCAGTCTGAAAAAAGAGCTTTGTCACAATTTAAAAAAGAAAATATATTAAAAGTAAAGAGTCAGTTAATTTGAAATAAATAAGAAAATTTATTCTATATCTTGTAATATTTCCTGTTCAGTGTTATTATTGTAGAAAAAAATATAGTTAACAAAAATGATTCATCGGATGAAAGTGAGGTTGAGAGTGAGTGCGAAATATCTGAAGATGAAAAAGATTAAATGTAATATAATAACATTAATTAATATAACAAAAAAACACTATAACAATTACAAAAAAATAAAAACTTATAGTTTATTTCTTAATGTGCCTACCGTACACATCTACAAATGCAAAATCTTCTCGAAAGTGATTTAACTGTAGACAGTTTACATAAAAAAAAAACATTTTGCCTTAAAACATCTAAGTCATATTTGTTGTTTACATAAAATTTTAAGAGTACTAGTAGCATATAACATTTTAATATATAATACGTATCGATTATGAAACATTCTTAGTCTTCTCCCTAAAATTATTAGGACGTTTTCTTATAAGCTGCTTGCTGTGACTGATAATAGCATTATAAAAAGTCGTCATCCGAAGCTGTGTCTCAAACTTCTCGCAATGTTCCAGTAATGTGGGGTATAGATATTTAAGTTCTGCATGATCCAATGTGGGAAAGAGGTGGTGGAGAGCGTGGTCCCCGAACCGTGTGAGCGATTTGAAGTGGTCTCCCGCATAGTCGACCCTTTCTATTACCGTATCAAGCTGATGGATGCCCCAATCGATATCTTCGCTCCTGAAAATAATATTCGTTAAGTGACAATAAATATTTGATAAACTGTTAAATTATTATCGAAACCGATAATAATTGATCGTTTTTAAGTATAACAAAAAATATTTGGAGAAAATATTATGAAAAGATTTCATTTTACTCATGGAAATTTACCAATTTTATTTATTACTAGTGGGTCGCCCGCTGAACTTCACATTTATTCAATAGATATTTTAGGAATTCGAAGCCTATACATGTTTTTTTGATAACATGTCATTGTAAACTGCAAATCACTTATCTACATTTGGCGCTATTATGAAACCTTCTTAATTATTTTTTCTTTATTTTCTTTTGTTATCCAAATTTTTTGTGTATATCTACGGCTGAAGCTCTTCAAAAAGAGACCATAATCGATTTTTTTAGTGCATCTATCATCTCATTATCACAGAGACAAACATTTTCCTACGCTATTCATATACAACATTTAAATGTGTATAGAGATATAAATACCTGGGAACATCTCCTTCAAAGAAATTTGTATGAGCGTGGTGACCCGCGGTGAGACCAAATATCATGAAAACTAAACTTGAAATCATTATGGTCGCTAGCCATACTAATATAGTCCAAGGTATAAATAATCCACTCATATACCACATCCATACAGGCAATACAAATGGAATTACATTTGCCCATGTCAGTGACTTATTCTCGAGTTTGAGAATTGCTGTAGATAATCTGTAGGATACAGTTATGATAAATTTTATTAAATTAATTTTATATGGAAGTAAGCTTATATTACTAATATAAGTTTACTTCCATATAATAAAATAGAAAAGGAACTAGTCCTTAACTGTAAAATAATAAAGCAAATTTTAGTTATTGACTTGAATTTTTTCATCGTACTTACCAGTTACGTTACACAATTTAGACAGGAATAGAGAAAAGATGACTATTGTTTAAATATACTCACTCTAAAAACATACATACTAATGACGTAAATAGAAATACAATGGGGTAAAAAAACGCCGCCATTTGAGCCCACAGTGGTTTCCCCGGACTCGGTAAGTATTGTAAGAATGGTTCTAGAACGCTCAATTCATAGTCGTTAGCAGTGTTTGTGTGGAGGTGATGGGACATCGCGTGAGAAATACGCCAATCCCTAAAGGAAGACATAAGTATCAATTTAGAAGGAAAGCTTATTAAAAATACCAACAAAGAATATATTCTAATAAATATTTTATACTAAAACTATATCGAAATTATTTTATGTTAATACTAACGCATATGAAAATCCGCTTAAATTGTAAAGATACATCCGCCAGCTGTCTGACCTATGAAAATAGTTGTGGGCACAAATTGTTAGCGCACAAAGTGTTAGACCGAGAATCAACGTTGCTATGGCTCCATATATTAAATTCTTTGTCCAAAGCCAGCAACAAAGCGGGCTGGCTACTATCAAGCATACAAAGAGAAAATCTGTAACATTGTCACTTTTTTTCCTTACATCTCTTGGTATTTCCTTCAATTTATTCGCAACTTTTGTCTTTAAAGTTTTATAAAATCCATCTTCTCTAAATGTAAAGGGATAATTCCTGGGTTTGTCGGCTTTCTTAATAAAATATTTGGGCAAGAGAGCTTCAGTTGCGGCGCTATTTATGTGATGTGTTTCAAAGGCTTCCGTAATATCCGTTCCCTGAAAACATGAATAAATTTATTACAAATATTAATATTGAGCAGAGAATATTAATTAAACAGAAATATATTAAGATTGATGTTTAAACATGATATTCGTTTTTCAAAAGATGGATATGAGCTATAAATATTTTGCGTATTGTATCCCAGTGCCAGTGTCGGTTTTATCAGTTCAAGAAATAAGTGAAGATTGTAATGTTCACTTATTTAAATAATTTTCAATTATTTATTTCAATGCAGGAAATAATATATATATATTTATATATATTCTTTAATGAAATACTATAGTATATACTCTATATATTTTTTATAAAAGTTTTTTGTGATTATTTAATAATTAAAAGAGATTCAGTTCGTTATAGAACAATGTACTTGTAACTTCAACAAAAATCAGTTACTTAATGTTTTTTCTGTATAATTATATTATATATGACGTATACAGTATTATTAAATACTATACGTCAGAAATCTTGATAACAAAAAATAAACACAAAGGTTACTTTAGCCAAGGTTATTTTACTCTTTTTTATATTAAAATTTTAGCACTCAAGGAGATTAATTTACGTTTGAAACTCGCTGGTTATGTATTATTAAAAATAATGTTTATTAATATTCAGATATAAAATAGATTTAATATACATTCATACGTTTATATTTATTATATAATGTAGTGAATAGTTTGAAAATTGTATCTTTGATATTTAAGTGGAACTTTTTTTATTTTAATTTTTCTAGTTTGGCATACACATGTCAAAATATGTTAAGGAAATAAGAATTTGATAGCACATATAGTTTTTGTTAGGGCAAAAATCTACTAAAGGCGAAAGTTCTTATCTATCATAAGTTTATACATTTATTGTCGAACATATAAATAAACGTATTTAAAAGATTAGTGTAGGATCACAATCAGCTATTTATATGTTTTCATTACATTTATATTTAAAAAATTAATTATGTAACTCTAGGACAACCTTGGTAAATGTGAGCCATTGCGTGCCTCCAGGATGAAAAGGTATAAAGTCAGTCAAATCGTAAATATCGTCATGTATCCTCCACAGACCCTCAGCGCCATCTTGAATTTTTTTTGCTCTTATCCATTGCTGCGGTGATTTCGGGTCTACATCTCTGAGTAATGGATATTTTAGTTTTGGAAAACTTACTTGCCGCTTCTCAGAATCTGGTATCATTTTGCCTGAACAGAAGTGCAACAAATTATTTTAATAATCATGATCCGATTCTGAATTTATAAAAAAGGCTTCATTTTAAAACTGAAAACTGTAATAGTTTAATTAAAGTATCTATGAAACATATTTATAATTACATTAATAATACATCATATATAGCACATTATAACAAAAATTCTTAATTATAGATGTTCTTTTTTGAAAGTATGAAAGAATAAATAAAGTGAACCTCATTTAGCCGAGTATTTGAGTTGAAGCCGGGGATAAGATATTTCTTTAGTTTGTTAATTGCAGTAAACTAAGAGCCATTCAGTATATTTTGTTGAGATTTTCAAGATTTATCTTGAATTCTATTTTATAATGACTATAAACATGTAAGCTATTTTTCTCAAATATACTTACTTATATATTAAGCTGAAGTGTATTTCATTGCTTTTCAGACTACATACACACACAATACTAATATACACACTATTAGTATATTCAGTCTACATATACACAACGACCATTACACCCAGTAATAGAGAGGGATTTTGGAAAAATTAACTGTAGTATTAAAACTATGGTAAAATGTGGCGCATATAATATAAGTGAATTTTTATTAGGGTTCAATCAATATCTCTGATCTAATGTAAACCCTTCTACAGTTCAAGGGCAACAGTTATTGTATAAAATATACCATAGAATGATAAATGTATCAATTAACGAAATACTATACTACAGTTGAAAATTTAAAAGACTTTTTTGTTATTATTATTTTTTTTGTTTTTGTTGCAAGAGACAATAAACACCTATAACTTTTGGAGATCAATTAATAACAATAATTTCAATACTCATCAACTGTGTGATATGTATGATAAAACACTATATTAAATTATAGTGACAGTATCTTTAAGCTAATGCCTTTTATTTCAAATGGATTTTTAATGCATTGATAAATTACTAATATTTAAAATATTTCAATAATTTAAGAGATTAGTGATGTTATTATTACTAAAATTTTCCAAACAAATTTTTCTTACTTCATTAACAGATTAAGAATATTTTATACTAAAAGTACAATTTATTTTAGAGAGACGGTAAACATTAATGTTTATTAAAACAACTTAATCCTTTTCATTTTAAAAGCGTTGAAAAAATTAATAAGATTAACTAAGCTATTATTTTATTCTAAAGAAATTATATTTAGCTTTATAGATTAAGATAGACTTATAAAAATTAATATAATAAAACTTAATATATTTTTTAACATCCTTATTTGTTTATATTGACCCAAAACACATTGCTTAGAATTGTATGGCTTTCTTACTCAGTAGTATTAGGTAACAAGCAACTCAGACAAAGCACTACAGTACTACTAGGCACTACAGACTAATGTTATGTACACTATCAGTCTATGTCTGAGTGTAAGTTATCTTGTTTTATAAAAACACATAAAAAAATCTTAGCAAAATTTTTGAAGCGTAAAATTGAGAAACGTTGGAAACTGGGGTACGACGAAGAATTGTATATTTAAAAACGGAACTGATTGCTTAGTTCTCTTTTTGCAAAGGCCAAGCAAATATGCCTATTTTGAACACAACTAGCAGTTGGATAACTAGACCGTCTATAAAAGTAAAGATCTCTGAACAGAAAATAATATCTGAGATAAGTAAACATAAGAGAGGCACATGTTTATAGAAACTGTTAACAAACGGGATGAAAATAAAATAATAAATGTAAATAAAATTTTTTAAGAAAGGAGTCCTGATAACGATTCCATCGATAGCGTAAGTCTTATTAACATATATTATAATGATGTCGATATCGAGCATAATGTTTTTGGGTGAGATCAATATAAGGAGTAGAAGCGAATCATTGTACATTAAAAAAAAATTAGTTTCTTAGATTTCCCCCCTGCGGAATCATTAAAGACAACCTCGTCATTGACAAAGTAATATATATTAAGTCAATAAGTATAATAAGAATGTTGTTATTAGAAATATATGTTAATTGACAAAGAATATCTCTTTTGTCTTTTAATTTAACTTTAAAGATTCCAAACTTATAAATACATGTTTTTACACTGCTTAATAGAAGACGTAGTCGAATATACGGTACGGTATATTTTTTCAAAGACCTAATTGGTACGTAACATGTTGATTTTTGCTGACATCTTCAAATAATATAACTCTTTTTTAAATTATACTATTTATTACTATCAAGTATTTATGAAATCATTTTAAATTTTAAAATCCGAGTTAAAAGGCAAAGGCTAAAGTCAATCAACATGTAAATGATCAGTTACAACTTGTAATTTAAGACATTCATGTAAATCTACCGACATATTATATAAGTTCATGTAATTATTAAACATTATTCTTACCCACGGCACTGATTCTGACAGAAATTCTATTGTTTTGTTGTATATCAAAAAAATACGTATAATTTCTAACACATTTCTTAATTTTGGTTTTTTAGTAAAAGATTGATGCTAGAGATAACTAATCGAAGATATAAGATTATTAAAATCACGTCATTTGATATATTGAGTACTATTTGCTGCCCGCGGGTTTACTGAGTTGAAGATAGAAGGAAACAGATACAACGTTTTTGTTTCAAATACAAATGAATAAGTTTTTCCTCTTTTTTGGCAACTTTGAATATAAAATAAAGGTGCGTATTTTTTTTTTTTTTAATTTACTACAACTACTTAAACTTTAATTTACTTATAACTTGTGTCTTGATAAAGGACAACAACTCTAGAATATGGCCTTGACGTTGTTTTTTCTTATAAAAAACAAATTAGACATTCTTAAATATTTATAATTTTTTTATATGTAGGGTACATATGAAAAAGTTATTATTAATATTGTTTCCAAATTAACAACAGACGAACTAAGAAATGTTTTGCTATTAAATTATGTTGTAATATTTTATTAAAAGATTAAATTACTGAAGTCTTAATTGTAATTGAAAGACTATAGTAATAATTGTTCTACACCATTGCGCCGGTTAGCGTGTTGCATCCAATTACAGTGCAGTTCTTCACAGCTTGCTTGTTATAAACTGGTGCAATATACCTAGTATGTACAAGAATATCAAAGCGAATTGATTATCTCATTTTATTATTACTTTTTAGATTTTATGTCAACTTCTTTTAAACACAAATGTCAGTAATATAGTTTTATCCAACCGACCTAAAAGTTAATAGTTCTTCTTAGTTGGTCTTATAATGAATTTGTTTCTTCGAAATAAATTCATTACTTGTTATACGAATTAGAATTTGATACAAACGTATTAGTGATGGATAATTAAGTAGACTTAATGATACAGTTACGCAATTAGTAACGATGAATCAAAATTCAATGATAAAACAAAACACAATTTAAATGATAAAAAAAAAGATTTGATTATAAATATATATAATCCTTACCTGCTTCAACATTCACTATCAATCACGTGTTTGTGTATTATACGTATTATAACTTTTTTTTATTTTTAATTGCTATTAAATATTTAAGTGATATCGACCGACGCGTGTCAAAGATTGTTAGTGACTGCTGAGTGTTGCGCCCGATTATATTTTATTTCCGTTATGTAAATTATGCATAACCAAGTTTGTTTGTTTTGGTTAAGGCAACCTAGTTTTTAGCGTTACGTTAAAATTGTAATGGAAGTCCTATATTCTAAAAAATACTGAGTATTGCATTGTTAATACTCAGTATTTTTTATTATTCAAATATAAATATATTCCTTGAATTTTATTTTATTCAAAAATATATTAGTGTGTTAACATAAGTCCTCTAAAAAAGAAAAAAAAAAAACAATAACGATTTAAATCTATTGTTAAACTTTTCATAAAAAAGCGTCGGTGGTTATTGACCTTTGAGAAGATAAACGGGTTATACATTTAAGTACTTAGGAACTTAAACATCTGTTTATAGATACTCTAAAAGTTAGCGGTTCTAGAAATCAATACTTGACCCCAATTCCAATGTTGATTTTTATGACAGTAATATAAAAGTTACTTGAATTTTATGAAATATTCTATAGAATCCATACAATCTCCATACGATTATCGTATCTCCAATGATCTTCAGCGTGTCCGTACTACTTATTTCTGTATAAGTGGACCAGTAGTACGCATCGAATATGTTTCAATCTAGAAAATTTTTAATGAATAGTTAATAGCTGGTGTAAATTATAAAAGATAAATCATTTTTACACATTATAACTATTACCCTCATTGGATTTATATAATGAATTTTAAAATATATATTCTTGGTTTTGATAAATAAAGATAATTTAAAAATTAATAATAATGTGCTAAACACAAATAATATTTTCATGAAAATTACTTGAACGTAAAATAACACGACCTCTTTGTTGTTGAAGTCATTGATATTAACACAACATTGTCGTCGAGAGCAAGGTTCGTTGGGTTCAATGTTTGTTTTGTTTTTTTATTAAGGGCCTCGGATTATTTAAAGAGCCATTTTTTAGTTAGTCCGTTCCTTTATCTTTGCTTTATATGCTTGTCAAGTAAAATAATTCAAACCATTTAATTTAAACGCCTAACTATCTATGACAACCATTTTTATCCGTAAATGCTAATGTTTTAAGCTAGGTTCTGTTGGTTACTGTTTCGTAATATTATTGTCATTTCGTTTGCGTAGCATTTTATTATTGTATCCACATGCTTTCTTCTTTCGTTGAAACACTGAAATATATATTTTTTTGTGTTTTGTGTAAATGAAAAACTAAAATAAATTAAAATAAAATAACATGCTACCTTTTATATAGAATTTAACCGATTCTCTTCAGATAAATAAAACCATTTCATACTGTTTATTATTAAATGGTTTTATATAATGTTGCTAGTTTTTTTTTAAAATAAGAATTATGTTATATGTGGTTGTACATACAACTGTTATAAACCTGAACACAACTTGTAAAAGATTTATAATATTTCTTGCTATTATGAAAGGACAAAAAATTTGCCTAATATTCATCATTTAGCAAAAATTCGTAGAAAAGTTAAGATAGATTCTTAATACACAGTTCCGCATATTTCCACTGTGTATATGATAGGCCACCCAACAGATACCATCTTCCGATTATTTATTGTACTAAATCATCTGCAATAAAATGAATTATACAATTTGTGTTTCAGAACGTTATATAGAATTAATGGAGTTAATATTTAGAGATTAACATATGAACTGCGACGAAAAGTACTCTGTGTTCCAATAACGTATTTTTGAAAAGTCGGATAGTGTTGAGAATGTTTAAGTAGTGTATGTTGAATGTTGAGTTTTGTTTAAAAATAACATCAAAATTTTAGCAATGTTGACATCAAAGACGAAAAGTTATGCTTTGTTAAAATCTTTTCTTATTTAAAAGACTGTTAGGTTTCTTTTAACGTCACTTTAGTCATAATAATTACCATTGGCAGTAACTAGTGTGAACAGTGGTCGTGAAGGTGAACCTGTTATTAAAAAGTATTCATAATCCACTGACTCAGGACAGGAAATAACACAATGATATCCTACAGTGATATTAGTCGATAAAGACGAGATTATGTGATAGTATAAAGACATTACTTATTTGATAAACAAATTTGATTTGGTTGAAATATTTTTTTAATCGGTTTAGATTTGCCTTGTGAAGCAGCTGTAAAGATAAAGCAATTGTGAAATATAAAACAATTTAACAATATAATGAATTAAGTTGTAATCAGATATTTTTTCTTTATTTTTATCATAGTTTGCTAATAGAATTTTTTATCTTCTGGAATGTTGTTTTAATGTTTGAGTTCAGACACGGACGATTATAGTCAATTTTTAAAAAGACTTTTAATAGTATTTTTAATAGTTTGCTTTTGAGCTCTCAAGAGAAACTTAAATTAAAATCATCTATTTAAATCTGAAAGATTTCGTATCTTTAGTTTTAGAGTCTTATATTTCCATTTGATAAGTTTGATAGTCAAATAACCAAGTTAAACTTTTTAAGTCCGAGAATTCCCTTAATCAAACATCTTAGATTAAAATAATAAATAATTAATATATAGTTTTATACGTGTTATTATTCTGTTATTATTTCTGTTATCAATAATTTTTGATACAAATATAATTTGATTACCATAAATATCTTTAATTTTATTGTTATGTAATTTCATAAAAACGAAATTATAATAAAAATAAGTTTAAAATTTTAAATTACATACCTATATTTTATTTAAAGGTACGTTTCTGTTCAAATATTATTGGTTAGTTTTATTTATATAACAATATTATTGTAAACCACTACAACATAATTTTAGAAAAAACATATCATATGTCTAAAAATAAAATATTTTGTTAGGTCCCTATCATATACATAATATTAAAAACGACTTTTTCAATATACATCTGAAATAAATATTTTTTAAACCTAATATGTAATAGTACTTCTAAGTTATCTAAAGTGGTTTTGCCGACTAGTGGTCTTTGTAATACGAAACATTTGTGCGGTCTACCGAAGATAAATTAAATTTTACTGAACTTCAGATAGCTCAAGAAATTCGTTCTCATATAAACTATTCCATTCTATTTATTTCATCAGTCCTTTTTAACGATAAACAAATAAAAAATCTTTTATAGCATAGTAAAGTTTTAGAATTATTTGTAATATATATTTATTTTATGTAAAACTTTTAAACTTTTTTTCTATAAAATATTAAAATAAAAAAGGGTTACGTTTAAGAGAGATTTCAAAAACGGTTCTAAATAGTTTCTTAACGTGATGATTGTTTCATAAACGTCAATTTGTTTAATAGACAATTTGTGAATAACTTAATCTATCGCAATCAATTCGATACAATATTTTTTTTCAATTACTCGTCTTGTAAGAGAATCAGTCACCGTAAGCATTGTTCACGAGTGAAATGCATGGGTCAGCTAACATTCCCTTTTTCCAAATGTAAAGAAGGAGGGAAACGCGACCCTCAACTCTACCGCAATGTGTGATGCTGCCCAATGCTCACATATGAGTAACAACAATATTACACAAATTCTCTAGGTCATTCGCTATTTTTTTATCAATTTATTTAATAATAATAATAATAATCATTTATTTGGAACCATGTAAAATTAACAAAGTACATTTTAAGTTCACTATCCTCCACCCTTTTTTTTTTTTTTTTTTTTTTTTTTTTTTCCGTTGGAAAAACCCGTTACGGGTACCCCGTCGGCCCAGGGGGGTGACGGCCGGGGGGTTATGTGGGACTACCCGGCAGCATAGAGGATGCTGCCATTTTTAAGGCTACCCACTAAAAAACCAACGGTTGCCCTCTTTGCCGTAATGGGACGTCACGGGATCGCGTTAGCACACACCGTGACGCCCCGGCGAGACCCCCCGAATGAGGGTGCCCCGAGCAACGTAGAGCACCCTCCCATCGCAGGCCTATGTTAGGTAAGAGGGCTCACCCTCCCCTCTCACCAGGCCTACAACTGGGGAAGGAAGCGGCGGGCGTATTCCCGCCTCCTTCTACCCAGTCTTCCCCGACGGAGCGGGTCAGTGGACGAGGTTGACTCCCTGACCCGCTCCGCGGCCTCCTTTGCGGCTATGACTTGCTCGCAGAAGGAGGCCATTGCGACCCAGCACCTCTCACTGCTGACCATCGCGCTGATAACGCGCGGCAGCGAGAGGTCCCTGCCAATCACGCCCACCAGCTCAGTGCGCTGGTGGTCCCAGGCAGCGCACTCCGCCAAGGTGTGACGAGCCGAGTCGACGGACTCGTCACAGTGATGGCAGGAGGGGGTCGCCTCCCTTCGTGCTATCCTGTGCAGGTACCCACCGAAGCAACCATGCCCGGTCAGCACCTGCACAAGACGGAACGTAAGCGTTCCGTGCCGCCGATTGATCCAGTGGTCGAAGTGAGGGCGGACCGCCCCCACTGTGATCATACCGGCGGCAGGGGACTCTAAGTCCCTGTTCCACCGTCGCATCAGGGCTCGGTGAGCTAGAGCCCTGATTCGCGCCACCTCGGGCCTTACCCCCGTGGCCAAGGCTTCTGCCCGGTGCCAGTACACGGCTGCGAGCATCTCCGCCTGTAGCTCCCAGTGCGGAACGCTCGCCAGGAGTGTAGCCGCCGTGAAGGACACCGTACGGTACCCCCTGATCATCCTCACCGCTAGGACCCTTTGCGTTCTTCGCAACAGGGTCCTTGAGTGAGCAGTGAGGGACTCCGACCATATGGGGGCACCGTATAGGGCCATGCTCCTCACGATGCCGGCATATAGGCGCCGGCATGGAGCCTGCGGCCCACCGACGTTAGGCAGAAGCCTTCCCAAGGCAGCTGCGGTGGAAACCAACTTCGGGGCGAGAAGGGAGAAGTGCGCCCCGAAGTTCCACCTTCCGTCCAGGGTGAGGCCCAGATACTTCATCTGGGCCTTCACCACCACCTCCGAACCTTGGACGGAGATGGACGCCCGACGAGGGGGACCTCGCCGAGGGCCGTGGAACAGGATGGCCTCCGTTTTAGTGACGGAGACCTCCAAACCCAGCAGCCCTATGCGGTCCGCAACAAGCGTTGCACCGACGGTAGCAAGACGGGCCGCTTCCGCAAAGCTCCCTCCCCGTGCTGTGACGAGGGTGTCATCGGCGTAACAAAACACCCTCATCCGGGGAAGGAGAGGACAGCGGAGCAGCCAGTCATAGCCCAGGTTCCACAGGATCGGTCCCAAAACGGACCCCTGTGGAACCCCTCGGCTCACGGCACGTCGGTACATCCGCCGGTCGCCGCGCTCCCACAGGACCTCTCTGTCCTGCAGGTAGGCCCCCAACAGTCTCCGGAGACAGGGAGGCACTCCATGGAACCGGAGCGCCTCGACCAATGTCTCGAACGGAAGACTGTTGAAGGCGTTAGCGACGTCCAGCGAAACCGCCAAGACGACGTCCCCCTCGCGAACAGCCTCCTGGGTCACATCTCTCAGAGCTCTCAGGGCATCTATCGTAGAACGACCCGCCCTGAAGCCGAACTGAGCTTCTGAGAGATCCGGACCCACCTCCTCGAGGTGGCAGGTGAGACGGGCAGAGAGGATTCTCTCGAAGAGTTTACCCGTCTCATCCAGCAACACGATCGGCCTGTATGCGGAAGTAGAGTCGGCAGAACGACCCCCCTTTCCGCAACAGGCACAACCTGCCCTCTTTCCAGGCTTTCGGGAACTGTCCAGTGCGCAAGCAGAGGTTGAACAGTTCCCGAAGCCTGCCACCCAAGTATTCCAGGGCGATGAACAGCACTCGCCCCGGAATACCGTCTGGCCCCGGCGCAGTGCTGCAGGCTCGTAGGCGACTCGACGCGACCTCCAGCTCGGCCTCCGTGATGTCTGGGACAGAGCCAACCCCCCCACCGTGAAAAGGGGGAGCCATCATGGGAGGCGTGTGGCCGGTGGGGTCCGGGAAAAGTTCCCCCACCAGCCTTTCGAGGAAATCCGGCTCCAGAGACTCCATGACCGGGGCGCACGTGGCGCGGAGTTTGTTCCGCGCCACGCGATACGTTCGCCCCCATGGGTCCCTGTCGAGACCTGCCAGGATTTCCTCCCGAGCCAGGTCCTTCGCCTTTCGAATCGCCAAACGCAGAGCTGTTCTCGCATCACGGTAACAGCTCCGCAGCTGGGCCTCCAGATCCGGGTCAAAGCCGTGACGTCGGCGACACCGGACGAAGGCCCTACGAGCCCTGCAGCAGGCCGCCCGAAGTTCGGCTAATTCGGGCGACCACCAGTAGACACCTCTACGCCGCCGGGGCCTAGACACCACCCTCGGCATGGCCGCATCGCAGACCCGAGACAGGGCTTCGCGCATGCGGCCCGCCATCGCCTCCACGTCGGTTTCCTCGCTGGGAAGATCGGGAAAGGCCCAGCCCTGTACGATGGCTGCCTCCGCAGCCATTTCCCGATCCAGCCGTTGGATTGCCCAGCGAGGAAATCGACTTCCTCCCCGCGGTGGCCTGGCCAGATCCGGTCGGACGGTGGAGATCTCAAATCGGATGTATTGGTGATCCGATAGAGTCTCCACCTCCTTCTCGACTCTCCAGTCGTGGACCAAACGTGCGACAGCTGGGGTGGCGAACGAGACGTCCACCACGGAGCTCCCTTGCGGCCGCACGCAGGTCGGTTCGGTCCCCCTATTGAGGAGGGACAGACCGGAGAGGAGCGACCAGATCTGAACGGCCCTGCCCCTAGCGTCCGTGTGGCGGTTCCCCCAGGCCACGGATTTAGCGTTCAGGTCGCCGAGGACGATTGTTTTCCCCGACGCCTGTCTGCTGATCGCCTCCCTGACGGAGTCCAGGAAGATCTCGAACTCCGCCAGGCTGCGATTGGGAGAGAAGTACGTGCCGACAACCACGTACTCCCCCCACCGCGCCACTACTAAACCCGGGCCAGTCTCCAGTGTGGAGAGAGGGGGACCGGGACTTGATCCCACAACCACCGCCACGGAGCCGTTTATGTCCCCCGACCAATTGGGAATTGGGGGGACATAGTAGGGCTCACAGGCCACCGCGATATCTACCTCCCACTCCGCCATGGCCTGCAGGAAAAGGTCCTGAGCCCCAGCGGAGTGGTTGAGGTTCGCTTGAAGGAAGCCATGTCGCAGACTGTTCATTGCGACATGGCCTCAACAGGCGCCTGGGGGCGCACGTCTTTTGGAGCCGACGGGGAGGAGCGGGCTACTTTCCGTCCTTTGGACGGAGCCTTACATGCCCGACTCTCCAGCTCGTGTCCCGCTGGCAGGCCTCGCTCTGCGCAGACCGCGCACCGCAGCACTCCGGTGCAGCTGGCACGATCGTGACCCGCCAAGCCGCACCGGAAGCAGATTTTGCTGCGGTCGACGTTGGAGGGGCAGACCGCATGCGTGTGTCCAAGCTCCATGCACCCGAAGCACCGCAGCGGTCGCACCTCCAGGAGCTCCACTTTCGCCGGACTCCAACCGACGAGCAGCCGCTCCGCCCCCAGCAGGATCCTCGCCGCATCTACTGTGCACCGGGCAAAGGTGGCGCCCATGGTCACGGCGCCCCAGCGAATCTCCCCGACGTGGAGAGACTCCCTGGAGCACCCGGTGATGCGGCAGATCGCGACTGCCACCTTCTCTGAGGTTTCAGAGTCGTCCAAGCCCTTGATTCTGAGGCCAACCCTCTGCTGGGCTCGGGCGACGTCTGCAACCCCATCCAAGGCGGAGCGGAGGCTCGCCTCCAACGCCCCCGCCTTGTCGGCCGACGCCTTCGGCAGCTCCAGGAGCCTCGCTCCGGTGGCCGAACGCCGAATTACGAGCCCGCCCTCGAGCCCGATCTCGCCGAGATTAACTCTTTCGGCGGCGCGCTCGAGGACGTGCGCGTAAGTTATACCTTTGGAGGCCGCCTCGTCCTGGAGCTTAATAATAACCGCAGGTGACCGAGGCGGCGGCAGTTTAGGCTTCGGCCGGGAACGGCTCTTGCGCCTTTTCGCCCTGGGCCCCCGCCTTCTGCGGCCTCTGCCTTTCTTAGGCGGCTGCGGAGGCTCAGGGGCTGCTGCTTGGCGGGCTGTTGATTTGCCCACAGGATCCGGGGCCAGCGGGCGGGGGGCATTCTTTTCGCGCCTGCCCCGCCGCACGACCGTGGTCCAGGCCTCCTCAGTAACGGCAGCCTTCTGTGGAGGAGCCTGAGGAGGAGGCCGAGACACCACAGGCCTCGTCCCTAGAACGGGTGATCCTGAAAGCACGCTTTTTGCGGGCTTTTTTGCCGCTGCCGCAGTTGCCACCGCCTCTCTACGGCGATCTGCCGCTAAGGGCGGCCGAAGGCTCTTCTCGGGGAGGAGGCGATCTTCGATGCCTGCAAGGCGGGCGTTTAACATAACGCCCACCGAGGTAATCAGGGATCGCCTCAACTCCTCCAGGGTCTCTGAGTTGAGGGAGGGCACCTCAGGAGCTGCGGCTTTGGCCGCAGATGCCCTCATCTCAGAAAACTCCTTCCTGTGAGCCTTCAGCTCGCTCTTAAGGGCCTCCACCTCCCTGTGGAGACGCGCATTGTCCGCACGGATGCGGCGCGTCTCCTCAGGCTCGCTGCGGCTGGCCAAGGCCTGCACGACTTCGAGCATGCCGCTCGAAGCCTCCCTCAGGGCCTTGACCGTGGTCCCCTTCAGGTTTAGGGACTTCCGGCTGACCTCGATGATCGAGGCAGCATGCCGCCCAGCGACGGCCCTTAGCTCCTCCGCTCCCAAGCATGCAGGAGAGTATGCCGGTTGCGAACCCAAGGAAAGGTCTTCCTCGGATTCCGGCACACTCTCAACCGCAGCAGGCTGTTTGCGGAGGGCCCGAGCGCTTAGACTGCGCTCGAATTCGGCCTCCTCCGCCTCCATGTTGAGGGCCCGTAACTCGGCCCTCGCTCGAGTGAGCCTACTCCCTCTGAGGCCAGTAGTGGCGCGTCCACGACGAGCTGCACTGCATTTTGATGTAGCACCACGCTCCGACTCGCTACCGGACGCGTCACTAGGAGTCGGAGCGACCTCAGAGAGAGGTCTCTTCCGTCGACTACTGCCCTCGCGGTCAGACAGCTTTTCGCTACCGCGAGAGCCCAACTTGGTCCCCCCTGTGATAGGGACGCCATATCGAAAGGCATCTTAAATCCCTTGCGCTTGCCAGGGTCATTAGCGGAAGAGCCGACCAACGGAGTCGACTCCTCCGCGTCCAAATCAACAATATCCATTCCGACAGCAGAATCGGGGTCAATTGTACGGATGCTAGGGTCGTGTTCACGGAGGCCGGCGGATTGCCGACCTACGGAGCATTTTGTGCCCCCCCCAGAGTACGTGGGGCAGCCGACGTCCGAAGACGTCGGGAGGGATTGCCCAGCTTGGCTGGCACCCTCCTGGGTAGACTTTTCCAAAATGCTTGCGTTCATGTCGTTAGTGCTCATTTACGGGTGAGCTCCCCCGCCTTCTCAGCGCTTGCCAATTAACCCTACGCCGTAGCACGCTAGACTACAGTTTCGGGGTAGTTTTTTATAGAGGTTTCCTTCCTCGCAGCACATCACGTGTGGTGTGCCCCCGGTCCCGGCCGTAGTGCAATGGCCGGGTTACGGTATGATTTTGTGCCTTGCGGCTTTTCGACTGATTGCACCGGTTTTCCGGTGGGCGACTATCCTCCACCCTAGGTTATGATATGTTTATGATATATATTTAGGAATCAGGTAAAATTTTTATTAAAAAAACAATACAAATTAAAATATGTGATAGAAGTGTGTAAGATGTGACTTCTTTTAGAATTTCTGCTCGATATGGGCGGTCATTGGTAGCTCTCGTCCGATCGAATTGCTATTAATGCAGGTGTTCCTCAAAGGGCAGCGCTCTCTGCAACATTGTTCTCGCTGCATATTAACGATCTGCTTAAACCTTGTATCTTTGGGTATGGAGACTACACATTAGTTGTGGAGAGTTGTATATCCAACGCGTGTGCCATTGCAAGCAAAATCCATGCACTCAGAGAGGCGATGGTTGAGCGCATGAACTTTTCCCTTCAAGCAGTCTCCGAATGGGACGATGCCAATCTGGTTCGGTTTAGTACGGTACGGCCCAAGCGTGGCCTTTCGATCTGCCACTTACTTCCCAAACTGACAATCGTAGGCTACCTACACCTTCTTTGGTGAAAATATATAGTACTTTTATTGTCGGTTAAGAAAATTTTAAAAATAAATAGTTTTAAAATTTAGTATTAAATGTAAAAATTATTCAATATGCTGTATCTGCAATAAGGTGTTTTAATGTCTTCAGTGAAAGTACGGATGGATTTTATAAATAATAATAATAGTAATGATAACAACATAACATTTTGCTTACAATAAGTATTTATTGTTGTACATGAATACTTACTAAATATATATAGATACACGTCAGACATTTTTCATGCAAAAAAAACTGTATTTGTATATTTGTATAGATGTACATATGAACATCCATATGGGGGCAAATCAATATATAAAATATTAATTTGAAAATATTTAAAACATATAAGATTCAAATTTAAATGATTAATTTTAATTACAAACTGTTATACATTGAAATCTAATAATTGATAATAGACACTGAGTTGACTGTTTGATTGGTTTGAACAAATTTAATTATTGTTTAATAATTCAAAGTTTGTAAATGTTAAAATTTAAATTAATTAGGATTAAAATAGTTAGTTTAAATCTAATTTAATTGTTTTAATCAATAAATAGAACTTTGATTTCATTTGCATTTTTTTAGAGGCGTTCTATTAATAGACAAATTTAGTTTAAAGTGATTTTTATTAAATTAAAATAATTGTATTTTCTATAAAAAAATAACTTGTATTTATGTAAACATTTTTATATTATCATTTTCGACTATCGTTACGTGGGTAATATACAGTAGGTAATGTAATAACAAATTCAATACAATATCAAATTTTTTATTTGAATTTTTTTATTAATTATTTTTATAAGTTAATAAATATAATTACATATTTAGAACTAACTGTTATACTGAATAGAGGTGAGGCGAATTTATCGTTACGGTGAAAAGTAACTGGTATTCAAAAGTCAAATACACTCACTGTGTCTTAGAAATGTAAATACTACGACAATTATTTCACCAAGAAAAAGAGAAAAGAATAAACGAAGTACTTCTAATTAAAGCTTAAAAATGCCCAATTTATTAAGTTGGAGTTGTATGTTGGTACACTATTTAAAAGGAAATACAAATAATAATAATAATTAATTAATATAGAAACAATTAAACGCAATTTTTTTTTACATTTTAGATAGAGATTCAAAAAAACTATTTATTTTAACTATGAAATTAATAGTTTGTTATTTCAGCAAACTAATTTAATTCCTTAAATTTCAATTGAAATACTAGTGTTTGATATAAAAACAACGTATTTCTTGTGTTGGAAATTGTGTCAAAGCCAGATTATTTAAAAAACTTCATTTACCTACCTATATATATAGGATTTCTGGTTTTCAACTTAAAAGAAATACAGCCTGTACTGTTAAATACTGTACTGCGTACAGTGTACAAAAACAGAGGACGAAAATCAACACCTAATCAACACTTCGAAGGAAACAAGATTATTTGTGACGACATCTTTCTATCAACCTTTACGTCATGAATATTTTATTTTAATTAAGATTTACTAATAATTTTGCAACTTGCCAAAAGCGTCAATAATGTCGTCCTTTGACGATAATCAAAATTTATTGTTATCTACTACAATTTATAGAATCACTTGTATTATATATACTGTTAAATTACTATTTAAAAAAAAACAGCCTTTCAGCCACTTACCAACTTGTTTTCCCTACTTATATATGTCGCCGCATTCTTATTACATATGTTAATATGATTTCGAGTAACAAGTAAACTTAATAAATCTATTTAAGATAAGTTTGTTTAATGATTAAAATGATTATTATTTGTTGTCATAATTAAACTCCGTCAAATATTTTTGTAAATGGATGACATTTTGACAACACAGCGAAATGGTTGCTGGTTTGAAATTAAGATCAGTAATTTCAGACCAGCCTCCAATTTGCATTCCGAAGTTTTATTTATAAATTTAATTATCGAATAAATGTTTGTATTTAAAACCATTCAGTTTAAATATTTTGTTTGAAAGTTGTTTTTCTTTAAGTTTACGTGGTGCCATCTAAGTATTGTTTTACATACCACCATTCATTTTCAAATTGTTTCAAATTGACTACCACTTCATGTTTTAAGGGTTATCCTTTTAAAGATTATTTAAACATGATCATTGGGCTAATGTTTGTATCTCATGGCTAACCCTAGTAATCTGTTTGTAAAGTTGTGCTGTTCAGATGTGTTCAGCGCCTCTGGTGTCATATCGGAGAACTGTTAAACTCAACCAATCACTGCTAAGAGGGGCGCGGACACGTCTGAACGAAGCACTCGGTGGAAGATAGATCCACTCTGGTTCGAGCGTTCAACTGGTAAGGTGGTCTTGAAATCTCGGTAACTACTTGGAAATTTTATTGTTACTTTAATTCAATTTGTAATTCTCATAAATTAACTGATTATATCTTCTGTGTGTTTATTTTATCATAAATTTAGTGAGTTTTATCATCGCAAAACTTAAATTATGGATAAAGTATGAACGGAAGCGATGGTCCTGAAGGGATCAACGATTCCAGTGTTTTAAAAATATTAATGTGGGGGTGCTAATCTGATATATATAATCGAAAGTTTTTCTTAGAAAATATAATACTTTAAAAAAAAATGATACCTACCGATAAAGATATGTGTGAACATATTGACTTTATAAAGCTAATTCTTCAAGGTGGCTTGCGAAACATTTTGATCAAATCAATTTTCATTAGATATTCATTTAAATATTTACAATACTTTTTGTAATACAAAACATACATTGCTGAAACGAAAATGGAATTTTCGTAGAAAAAGAAAATCGTTATATAAATGAAACAATTCGTATACGAATCCACACTTTATTTAGGGCAATCTACTGAACCCGATATCTTGATGAGAGCGAGAATACAATTGAGATTTACACCAGTTAGGTCTATTGAGTTTGTTTCTACGGAACTACAGTGAATTACGGAATTACGGAAATTACGTACTTACAACTTTTTCTTTGTTATTAATATAAAAAAATACTTAAGTAAATACAAAATAATATATATTAAAAACATATTTTAAAATTATTTCTAACGGGATTTAGGAAACTTTAATATTATATTTTTAAGACTGAGACGTTATTTTTAAGTTACTAAGACGTAGGTTGAGACGTTGGTTTAAGCGTCATAAAACAGAATTCCACTAAAGTAGCTGAACATCATAAATCCGGTTGAACTTATATACTTTGTTGCTTTTATTTTTGCCTTTTCTCTAGATAGTGGCGAATATAAGAAGATTGAAAAGTCTAGTAATTACATATTCAATGAGATATTTTTTTGTAGAACAGTTGCTTATAGACTGTTTATAAATTTATAATCATATTTCATTGAACTCTAATTAAATATATTAAAGCAAAGGTCAATAATTTTATATGGAGGCTGCTTTACAATGATAATTTTAGCGAAAAATAACCGGTGAAGTGAAGTGGGATATAAGGAAATATGGATATAAAAACAAATATATTGGACTCAGTTCTTAAATTTATATTATCTATAAAGCAATTAAGAGTTTATCATATTGTCTATTAACAAATGAACTTACTGAATACGAAGTTTCGATTATAAAACTTTTCCTAGTTGTTTCACGAAGTCGATAGTATTGCAAGACAAAGGGAGTTCACGTTATTGTTAGTAAATCTAACTTATCAACATATTTTAAGGGACTATAATTAAATACATCAAATGTACAAAATTTGATTAAATTTTAGAATTTCTGTTTAATCACGTTTCAGAGATTTGTTTAGATCTTATCCTGGTTTTGATCTTCGTATACATCATTTAAATTAAACACCGCAGAGTATTCTTTGATTATAAATTTTGGGTTACATTTATTAAGATTTTGTGTTATATTTATTATTGTGTTGTGTTATATTAAATAATACAAAAGTAAGTTGTAACAATTGAAATGGTTTAAATGTATATGTTAAAAAATTTAGAAAAAATATAAATGTAGACAATTTTGGACATTTTGCATATTGATTTTTAGATTAAGACTATTGTATTCACCCCGATCATCGAAAGTGTTTTTTTATATTTATACGTTTTAAGGTGCCCTAAATAATTCTGTGAATGGTGAACTTTACATGTCAAAAAGGTATTGAAAGGCAACAGATATAAATGGCGTAAAATTCTAAGATTATTAAATACAAAAATTACACATTCTACACTAGAGACAATGCGGTCACCTCTTTACCAACCAAATATTAAAGTCACTGATAGGATAAGATAATTATTACGAAGAATTTATAATATTAAAAAAATTTTTCGCTCACACTACAAGGTATGTTCAATGTTACCGTTAACTATAGACGAAAGCAACCTGGACGTCCCGGGTGTATACTAGATTTCTTGAGATTGCAGTAAGTGTTCGTAGGGGAAAATCATCGAAACGTTCATATAAGAATAGCAGAACATATACGCAGTATTAAAAATCTGGGTAAAAATGGATTTGCTATCTCAGAACACATCTTAGAATAGGGCATGGCTCATAAAATACATTTTGACAAAACGCCGCTATTAGATAGGAAAAGGTTTTCAGTACCGCGAAAACCACGTGAAGCTATTTAGATCAGCCGTTTGCCGATTTTCAATAGGGATAGTGGCTTAGTGTTGGCAGCGGCCTGGAAACCGGGAATTAATAGTATAATTTCAAAACTATGCGGAACATTACAAAGTCACACAGTGAGTTTAGTATGTACCTCATACATTACTAAAATTCCGAAGGTAAGTAACGAAGATCTACACGAGACCTCGGATGATGATCCTATATCCTCTCCTCCCGCTCGCACCCCGGCCCCGTGGCGGCGCGCCTAGAGAGCGGCCGCAAGCATTTTCCGACCTGCTCAGAAGTCGTGAATAAGGATCCCGAATGAGTTTGAAACTAGAAAGGCAAAGTCGAATTGTATTTACGTAAGTACAGCCGCATAATTATGTATAATAGTAATCATAGATCACGAAAGTATGTTGATACATATAAATTAAATTATTGTCAACCTTTCTTAACACTAATATAATATATTTTTCGAAAATATTAAACTTTTATACGTTTTTCTCTAATAAAAGAATGTCTCAAAAAATATGTACAAGAAAGTAATACATTTCACTAATCCTTCCTTAATACCATACGTAAAGGTAAATACTCAATTTTACGGAGATGACAAATCACTACGATGCTGAGATAAGGGGTACTTACTTTGACTGAGAGCAATTTACAAACTCCTGCATTGGCAAAATGTTTTAGAATTAAATTAAAGTGGTAGCAAAATAGAAAATATTTACAAGGAAAGATTTTATTTGTTTAATATGTTTTAGCTGTTTTAATGAAATTTTAATTAGTAATTATATAAAACTTTAATAGGGTCTTTTAATTTTTGTTTTTTAATAAAATAAAAAATATTTTCAAATACTTAAGACTCCAAGGAAATATGTTAACTATATAAATAAAATCCATTTCGATTTTAAGATAGCTCTAGGAATTTTTAAAAGAAAGCAATATAAATACTCATAGCTATTTAGCTACAATAATTGTTATCCTTGTTGCTAGGATATTGATAACTAAATAGTGTATACTTTTTATTTCATGGGTTTTGTAAATATCTGGTGAATATAATGGCAATCGTCTCTTATTGATGTTAGCGATGCGTTTCTGTAAGGTGATAATAACCTTGAAGAAATTAATAATGGAAAGGATTAGGTAGGGGTTAGGGTTAACCTTACGGCTTCGTTATCATAGTACGAGACACAGTTAATTCAGCTTGGTATTCTGTAAGAGGTCGTACTATCCCGAGTATATTCCCGTTCGAGAATAGTCCATATGACGTTCATTCAAATACTTAACAGCTTGGCTCTACCACTCAAATTTTATAACATAATAAAATTTATAAATTTGATTATGAAGTGAATATCAAACAATATTTTTATATATTTCTAAACATATTGTGTAGTGTTAAAACTATAGCATATAAAACATGACACAATATACTTATACGTTTACAACGTTTGAAATATAATTTTAAAATGAGTTTGAACTGTAAGTTATAAGTTTTAAGAAACGCGTTATTTAGAAATAACATTAGGTATTTAATCATGTGATTGTCTCTGCATGTATTGAAAAATTACAATTTGACATCGATATGCCAGTGGCATTCTTTCTGCATTCCAGTGATTTGTAATAAATATTTAAGATTATATGCACCCCCATTTTAATCTAAGGGGATTCTTCGTGATTTTTTTTACTTAAAATAACCAATCGGGTCAGGAACTTAACGCCAAGATAAACTCCTTGATTTTTAGTAGGTAGATAGTTTTCTACGTAGTCGTACATATCAACTTCAAGCTTATCTATATTAGTCAAGAAATATCATTTATTCTTTATATTCTGGACTGCCTCAAAGAACACCACGACGTACTGTAGTAGATACCAGAAGCTCCGATAACTATTGAAGAGCTCCAGCTACCTAGTTGTTATAAATTCATCGCAATAATTATCTTATCCTACTACTTTAATATTGGGTTGGTAAAGGGGTGAACACATTGTCTTTAGTGTAGGATGTATAATTTTTGTATCTTAGACATTTACCCCATTTGTATCCGTTGCCTTTCAAAACCTTTTTGACATGTAAAGTTCGTCATTCACGTATATAGGGTCACATAGTTATAATGCCCTATTTATTAAAGTACAAGGTAATTCGGCCAGGTGGGGCAGATAATATATGTGTAGGCTTTCTATATACTTTAGTTATTAACTAACTTTCAGGTGTTCGTTTTACCACTCCATATAAAAATAGTAAGCTACCCTCGTTCTTTTTTTACCGTAAATCGTGTCATGTTATGTTGATTGTTCAAATAATACTCTAAGTTTTAAAGCAGCTCTTTGGATAAATTTCTGAAAATGTCATCTACTTAGGTTCTCAATCTTTTGTCTGTATTATTTTTTTGTTTGTTACATCACATTTACTTTCTAGTTAAGAAAAATGCTACTTTATTTTTTTTAATCCATTCTAGCAAATAATTAGAACAACTTGGCTGATTTCGTAAAAAAAAACTAATCAATTCTATACTACATGAATGCGCCCCGACTGGTACTACAACCACCCCAAGCGTAATAGTTCTTTCATAAATCGCGAATACGCTGTTTTCAGTTCATTGAAGAAAATCAAAAACCCGTTTGGTCGATTTGGTCCCATTGGTCCTACAAAGAAGTAAATTGCATAATCAGGTTGCGAGAAATTGTCTAGAAATATTTAGGGCACCCTAAAACGTATAGTTATAACAAAAAAACACCTTCGATACTCGGGTTGAATACAATAGTCTTAATCTGAAAATCCATAAGCAAAATATCCAAAATTGTCTACAATTATATTTTTTCCATTTTTTTAATATATACATTTAAACCATTTAAATTGTTACAACTTACTTTTGTATTACTACTACTTAATATAACACTCTTTTCAATATTTTCCAGGAAAAAATACCTGATTTTAAGAATTTTGATCAGCGTATCTATACTTTGAAGAGCCGCTTAAACTTAGTGAAAAATATATGTAATTTTATTCTAACCGTATCCTACACGGTAATAAGTTATTTAGGTATTCGATGTAGGATTGTTCAGTTTTTAGGTGTTTACGTTAAAATTTGGAAGATATATTTTGAATTTTTTTGGTGCATTTATTATTTATTTATTTAATGAAAAATAACATTAAAATATGATAAATGAGAATATATATAAAATGATGTTTGAATTTTGAAACGAAGAAAGAATTTTGAAAAGAGGGTTTTTTTTTTTTTTTTATGGAAAAGGAGGGCAAACGAGCATGCGGGTCACTGATAAAATGTGATCACCGCCGCCCATGAACTCTTGCAACATCCGAAGACTCACAAGAGCGTTGCCGGCCTTGGAGATAAGAATAGACGCCTTTTTTGAAGGTACCCATGTCGTATCGATCTGGAAACACCGCCGAAGGAAGTTCATTCCACATCTTAGTGGTACGTGGAAGAAAAGTCCTTGAAAACCGCACAGTAGAAGATCGCCACGCATCCAGGTGGTGTGGATGGAAATGCAGGCGGTGACGTGCTGTGCGGTGATGGAATTCGGCGGCAGGCATCAGATCAAATAGCTCTTCGGAACACTCCCCGTTGTAAATGCGATAGAAGACGCACAAAGAAGCCACGTCTCTACGCAATGCCAAAGAGTCCAGCCGTTCACAGAGCACCGGGTCCCCGACAATCCGTACGGCTCTCCGTTGTACGCGGTCAAAAGGTAGAAGCTGATATTGGGGTGATCCGGACCAGAGATGAGAGCAGTACTCCATATGTGGCCGAACCTGCGCCTTATAAAGCGCAAGTCTATGGCCAGGATTGAAATACTGTCTCGCTCTATTGATCACACCCAATTTCATCGAGGCCAACTTGGCCTTGCTCTCCAAGTGACCACGAAACTGACAGTCGCTCGAAATGTCGAGTCCCAGTACTCTGATACTTGGCGAGGCATCCAGAGGTGTGCTATCGAAGAGCGGCGATACGACAAATGGGGTTTTCTTAGTCGTAAACGCGCAAACCTGTGTCTTATGGGGATTAAACTGAACGAGGTTCAGTTTACCCCATTCTGAGACCGTCCTCAGGGAGGTCTCTATAGAAGATACAAGTTTCTTTCGGCACTCGTCGACGTTTTCCCGAGAGAGACCTGCACGGCCGGAATATACCGCATCCCCAGTGCTGTCATCCGCATAACAATGTATGTTGGAAATGTCCAACATATCATTGATGTGCAAGAGGAACAGGGTTGGGGATAGCACGCAGCCTTGGGGTACACCAGCATTCACGGGCTTGGGGTCCGAGCAAAAACCGTCGAGAACGACCTGTATGCTCCGCCCAGTGAGGAAGCTGGTGATCCACTTGCATAAACTCTCGGAAAGCCCATAGGAAGGAAGCTTCGAAAGAAGCCCCTTGTGCCATACACGATCGAAGGCTTTCGCTATATCCAGACTAACTGCCAGACCTTCTCCCTTGCTTTCAATAACCGCAGCCCAACGGTGTGTAAGATATAACAGGAGGTCACCAGCCGATCGACCATGGCGAAAGCCATATTGTCGGTCATTGATCAACTGGTGATACTCAAGGTACGCGAGGAGCTGTCGGTTTATGATGTTCTCCATTATTTTGGAGAGAAGAGAGGTGATGGCGATAGGTCTGTAGTTAGCTGGGTCCGAGTTATCACCTTTTTTAGGGATCGGATGGACAAAAGAAATCAATCAATATCATATGGAAAAATAAAGACCAACTTAACTATTCTCAATCAATAACAGGGGTTAGTTAACTTGCAGCCAGTTTATGTGATGGTAGGTGGTATCGTCCCGAATATTAATCTATAAATATACAAATTGGAATTAAGAAGATAAAAGTTTTTTCTCAAAGTGTGATAATACTTTAGTTAATATTAAGCTAAATAATAACCAGTTGGTCTATTCTGCTTGTAATTTATAGATCTATATGCTGAGAAAAGGACATCTGTTCGATTTGAACACGGGACAATTATGTGCACTATTGCGTACTCCGGGTTACTCTTCCAAATTTTATATAACGAAATATTTTACTAAATTTAATTGAATTAATTAAACAAACCGTGTCATTTTTTACTTAAACTAATTGTAAATATTTTCCTAACGATAAAATGTTATTAAATGTCGAAATAAAATCTACTTTGAGTTCATATACTTATACAAAACTAATTTTATATATAATAAGTCCCCTAAAACAACTCTGTAGCAGAATATAATGACACATCCTTAACACCGTACATGTAGGTAAATACTTAATTTTGTGGAAAGGTGAAATTGCTTCGATGCTGGGATAACTTCGAGGGTACTTACTTTGAATGAGAGTAATTTTCTAACTTGTGCGTAAGCAAATTCTTCATAATTAAATCATTTCGTGTACCTTCTACCTAAAAAGAATATTTTAAAATGTTGACGATAATGAAAGGAAATAAGACACTCACTGGAAATATATTTCTCATCACAGATATATTATAATGAGAAAGAAACTAGTACTTTTTTTTCTAATTCATATAACGTTATTCACGATATAATTGCTTTCATATATTATATTTTATGTCACTAAGTCTAGCAGTAAACTAAGAGGTATAATTATATTTCGGTTTATTTCAAAATTCATTAACACCATAAAGTGTAAATGGGTTATCAACTTCCGGTCCGGGGCATACAGCTTCACTTCTTAATTAGAATTTAATTAATTCTGGAGTTAATATCTAATTGTTATTATGTAATATAATTTTATTATATAGTATATTAAGTTATATATAATTATTATTATATAATATAAGGAATTATTAAGCTCTTTTGCTTAATCCTTCTGATTCGTTTAATTAATTTAAATGGCGCCTTCCGCTTATCATCCTTCCGGTTCTACATAGAATAACATAAAAATAATAAAAAGCAAGGAGTATGCATGTAATCAATAGTAATAAATATTAGTTAATATTACACAGTTAGTTTAATTAATTAATCAATTTAATCAAATCCTGTTTGTAATACTTAAGGTATAATAGTGCTTGCAAAACCTTATAAAAGTTGATGTAGAGGGTAGATCGAGTTAGTTATCTTACAATAGTCGCGAAATACAGATTGCTGTGAATAAATTATTATATTAACTGATTCGACAAGGAGTTATTTTTGTTTCAAAACATGTATCTAGTGCAACATATTACCTGCAGCGCTTTTCCAGGGATTTTCGGGTTACAATTGTCAAATTATGGAATTCGATCTTTATAAAAAACAAGTTTCGACACGATGTTAACTATTTATTCATCAAATTCTACCAAATATTGGTATGTTACAATATGAAATATTTTTTTACAGTTGCGATTTAAGTCCAGTAGTAATGTAAATTTAAAAATACACTAGATGGTCATAATTGTTACAGAAATATTTTAAAGTTTGGTTTCAAAAAACTTGATGATGCTTTAACATCATCATATGTATTTTAAAATCACCTTATACTTGATCAATATTATCATCATCATCTATTACGAAGTATGTTGTAATATAAAAGAGTTACGAAATAATTTTGGTAACTTTGTTTTAATTCTTAATTGTGAGAATTTTGCTAAATTGAGAGCATGAAAATAACAAAACAATTTAAAATTAGTTGAAGCGGTAGCCAGACTTGCTTTTAGTACTTAATCTAGTTGTACTTATAGCCTGGTCTCAAGTAAAAATAAATTGCAGTACATTTAAATCTAGAGCGGACTAAAATCACATGAATTTTCAGCTGCATAAAGAGGTTACTATGAAATAAGATAATATGAGTGGCATATTTTTTTTTGACTGATAATTATATTATTATTATTGATAATATTCTAAAAACTATGAAAAATATTAGGGTTTTGTCTAAAAGATGTCCTTTCTATAACCAAAAAAAAACAAAGTTCTAAAAGAATCCTAAAATCAAATCTGGGAGTCCTTTTTTGATTTTCAATAAAGTACTATGAAGGAAATTGGCAAACTAATTAAAAGAACACCATTTAAGTTAGTACCAGTTCCTGATGATGTAACTTATGTGGTATTTAAAAATGTCCGTCGGATCGTCAACATATCTTGATTATATTCGGTAAAGTCTTGTAAAGAGAAATACCTGTACCAGTCATAAAGTCATTCTTGTCCCTATTCCAAAAAAATAAACACTAATCGCAAGGACCTAAGACCGATAGCTTTAAAAAACACAATGTTACTTAATTTAACATATGAAAATGAATTGATCAAATGAAACACTCTTTTTCTTATTGTTGAAAATGACACACAATTTATGATTAATAATATTATTAATCATTTAAGTCCAGGCATCTAGAAATGGAATTAGAGGATTTCTGTATTTATAGGGACTGATTGAAGGATTGAAGATAATACCCAGTTAATAACTCTGACTGTGGCTCTGGCTAGACGGTAGACGGAAAAGCTCTTACGACCCATCAATTATAATAGGTAGTCAGTGTTGCTAGTATTAGTGAAGCAGGTCTAATGAAGCATAAATTCAGTTGCACTCGGATTGTAGTACATTCTGCTAAGACAAAGCTAAGCGGTTCAAAACTTTCATCAAAGTTCTAATCTCCAGCCGATTACTATCAAAGGTGCAATTATTCCCTTAACTGACTCAGTTTAAAATCTCTGCCAGCTTATGGACTCTACACTCACCTGGCGTAGGTAAATTTCTATGGTCGGTCGGAAAGTTATTAGTACTCTAAAGACACAATACCGTTTTAAAAATTTATTTCCTATTAAAACGAAGATCTGTCAATGCAGACTTTTATTACACCCAATTAGTGATTACGGAGATATGTGTTACTCGGACTTAAATGAAGATCTTCTCAATAAATTTGAACGCCTTCGTAACCATGCTATGAGTTTCATCTTCGGTTTATGGAAGTATGACCATATTTCTCAATATCGTTCTAAACTACGTGCGATACGATAGAGTGCTACGGTCTTCCGCAAACTCCTTACTTTTTATTCCACTGAATTGTGCCGGTTTCTTTCATAGTTCATTTACTTTTAAGGATATACTACTTTGGAATTCTTTACCTCTTGAAATTAGGAAATGTTTCACAAAGACAGCATTTAAGACACTGGTCCGGCAATATCTTTTGAAGTAATAAAATTAAATGTACCATCGTAATAAATCATCATACTACATATATGTATTTAAGTGTGTAATTATTGTGTATGTATGTTTATTATTATAAATATTATTAAAATATTTTTTAATTCTATGTTTTACATATAACATATATAGAGTTAATTCATATGCAATCGTACGGGCTATCCCTACTCCTACTTCTCACCACGGGTTAATTGGCAAAGAATCCCACCAGGCCTTAAGTCCACCCATTGTATTCTTTTTTTTTTTGGTTTTCCATTAAAGTTTAAATAAATAAATAAGTGATATTGTTGTTATCAACTGATATTTTTGCGCGCTGGGGTTTTATAACCTTTCTACAGTAGTTAGCGACGTAATTGCATCTTATTTATCCAAATTTTAACTTTTATGTAATTTTCAAATTATATTTAATGTAATAATTAAGTTTATAGGTCACGAGAAAAATCTGATTATCGGATAAAGTTTAAAGACAAGTAAACCAAATCCATATATGCCTTTGAAGGCGATCTCAAATCTCGTAATCCAAAATAATGTTGGTAATTTTAAATGAAGTAAAGGATTTTTTATATGGACTGGCGGATTGAAGATAATAACCAGGTATCGATACTGGCTTAAAACTTTATTTCTAGAATGTACTTCAAAGGGGGGCATAAGTAGGTTCGTTTCAAATTTGGTTAGGGCCCCTGAAACCAGCACCTGGGTCGTAACTCCCATGCAATGTTTGTATTAATTTGTGGCATTGGAACGCAATATGGATAGATGGCTTATAAATTATTTATATCAGGTCAATGAGGATATATTTGAATAAATATCAATAGCAATTGCATTTTCCAGATGTGCTGAGTAATTTTACTAAGTATAATGTAGTATATGCAATACTTAGTACTAAGTAGATAACTAAGGCGTTATATATTATGCTTAGTTAAACTACTCAGCACAATGTTTTTATTTATACTATCTTAAATTATATAAAAATTATAAGTGACTAAATATAATTTTTTCATCTATTCTATTGTTTCAATGCTTGTAATAAGTTGAATAAACACTGTCTGGTTGTACAAGTTGTGTGAGAGTTGCCAACTAGAGTTCTAGTCGGTGCACAAAACGCTTTTGCGGCTTGCCGCGATTAAATGAGAATGCATTGAAACAGTGTCTCATATAGTCAACCCGTATATTCCACAATACAAGAAGTGGTTTTTGTTATAAAGAAATAAAAAGTACATTTTATTAGGCTAATATTAAGATTTAATAGTAGAAGTAAGAGGATCTTTTTCTATTTGTTAGGGAATCAGTAATATCTAAAATATTAATTTCAAGTTTAATTATTTGCTTTTAAAATATTGCTATGGATCTCTGAAGGTAAATAAGGTAAAGAAGGTAAAGCAGCAGGATAGTGTGGAGGTTTATTAAAAAAGTAATATTAATTTAAAATAATACCTACATTTCATATAAATCATAATAACAAAATTTATACATGAGTATGGAGATTTAAGAAATATAATATTGTAAGGGTTTAAAATGATAGGTTCACGCCACATCCAGCATCACTTTAATGGTCGGTCTGCCATAAAATACTTATTGTACAATTTTACGGCGGGATCCGATGCCTCCATTTTTATATATCACTACCCGCCCCTACTTTTAAGAATCAATTTTATGTTTCAGACTTGAAAGAGAAATATCGGGTTTTTGCATAGCATTTTCATTAATATCTTTATACTATATTTGTTATTAAATTAGAATAAATAATAAAAAATATTTTGCTTTTGGTAGTGATAATAATATAAGAGTGAACACAAGAGGCCACGTCGACACTATGACTTGGTTAGTCATTTCAGGCATCACATAAAGGTAATTGCAGTTTAAAGAGTCAAAGAACAGGTCAGTATCAAAAGTGAACAGACGAACGAAAAGTGAACGTTAATTTTCAGGACAAAATTACAATATTCAAACAGATGTCCAGATTGTTTTGGCAATTATTTCCGGGCGTAAATTATTAAATCTGGAATAATACAACTTATATAGTAACCTCATTTTTTAAAATAAAATGCCTATACAAAAACGATTTTATAAAATTTTTTATTTATTAAGATTTTTAAAAATAGTACAAATTCAAGTATTTATGATGAATGTTTAGGAAAAAACATTGTAGTTGTATATTAATTTTTTTTTAAACAATCTAATCTAATGATTGATAATTTTAAATGTAAACATGTAAATTCTATTTACTACTTTTACTACTACTATTATCTATTTGTCAAAAAATGTTTTTATATCACATTTATCTTATAATGTATTAAGAGATGAAAAATAAAAGAAGAATAGACATATTATTATTAATAGTAGTATAAAAGAGAAGTTAGTTAAATTCATCCCTTCACACTCGATTGTTGCATCAAAGATTTACCACCTAATGGACCAAAGTCTATACCTAACATAATTAATACAATAAAACGTTAAATGGTTTTGTTTATCTGATATTGATCGCAGTTTCATTGCCTTTATTTTTTTTTAAATATAAAACGCAAATTGCTTCTCGTTATAAAACATTTAATTTATTCAAGCATACGAGTTGTACAACAATTTAATCACTATTTAAGTATTTTACAGAAACAAAGATAAATAATTAATCTCGTTGTTAAGTACAATGCAGTGAAAATTTTATTTGGACTGTGAAATATACAGTGACTCTTTGCTTTTAATTAGTTATGCGTCCTAGTTACTAAGACTTTATTACGTTGTGTTGTAGTGTAGTTGTAGCGTAGTGTAGTAAAGAAGAACGTTTACATTCTTCAGAGAGTAGATTTAATTCCTATTTATGACTAAACTATGTCATAGACATTTACTTTTATCAAGAAATTATCATAGCCCAAATACTAGAAACGATATTTCATGATTTTTATAAACTTTAGGATACATTTTAATTTTGGATAAAATATGTTAGAAAAATATATGATAAGCGTTCTAACTATGCTATTATTCTATACTAAACGTCTATGTATATTGATTATCTCCATAGTAATAGCAATGAAAACAAGTAATCATTCAAAAAGATATTATATTAGTTAAATATATCAAAATTTTAAAAGCAAAATGAGGTTTCAAAAATTTCACGTCATGATTTAGCATAGCAGAAGTTGAAGATTAAAAGCAACTATAATTAAGAGAGTACTTGAAAACTCTTAGGTAAGTTGTGGTTTTAAAATACTTTTACTAAAATAAATTAAAATATGATACAAATATATTGCGATTAGAATAGCTTGAAAATAATATCTTTAAAATAGTTATAAAAAAAATAAAAAACAATAATGTTATTAGTAAATAAGGTTGAGAAATAATTATTTCATAAAATGATGTATAATTACTCTAAAAAATTATATCTAAAAAATAAAAAATATTAAAAAATAAATAAAATGTTGAACCAAGTTACGTTTTCGACACATCGTAAGTGAAAATATTTTTAAATCGGTACTGACTAGTTACAAAATTTTGTAATATTCTTTCATAGATATGTATTAGGATGATATGTGAACTACGTTAACATTTCTTATAAATATTTAACGATAAAACTTACTAATAAGTAATTTACTATTAAATAGACATAACCTTCAGTAATAAAGAACGCGTTGAATAAGTACACAATCATAGGAATAAACCTATTTTGATATACATAGTGTATGAATGACGAGTGAAATGAAATAAGAAACAAGAAGTAATTTTGTTTGATAAGCTGGTAATATTAATATTCAAATTCAAATTCAAATTCAAAATATCTTTATTCAAATAGGTATTTACACGCACTTTTGAATCGTCAATTATTACATTATAAAAATGTCAGTAGTCAGTCCGTCCTTAAGCTACCACCAGCTCGGAATGCTGTTCTGTTGAGAAGAGCTGGCCAGAAACTCATAGATAAAGATTGTCAATAGATATGTAATTGTATACTTTATACATTTTAGTATGTATATTTGGGCATATGTTGCAGGAATACGCAATTGCAATTTTCTGGTAAAGAAATATGTGTGACCGAAATATCAATCTGTTACCTCAAAAGTAAGGACACATATAAATGTTAATTATAAGATATTGTGGTACCATATATATTCTATGACCTAACAGTAATGACGCAACTTAATATCGGATTCAAAAGTAAAGATATTAAAAAAACAAATCTAATCACACAGTCGTTTACAGAGCTAATGGAACAAAATAATAAAGTTAGATGAGAGCGGAGTATCAATCCATTAGCGAAGATATTCGATATCCATAAAGTAATATTACATTTGCTTTCTATATTGATTTTGCAAGCAATTCAATTATCCGATTGTTCAATATAAATCCTGTTTTATACGTCATAAAAAAATCTTCACTCAAGTAAAGTTTTCAAAACAGTATAATATAAAGGTGTAGAAAGAACCTAACAATATACGGGTTGTTGCCCCCCGGTGTATTATCCTCTTATAGAAGTTCTCATGGGTTTACAATTAATTTTCTTATTTCAAATATATATATATGATAATGGCACTATTTACCATCAAGTGGACCAATTTCTTGTTTGTCACACAAATATATTAAAATATATAAGCAATCACTGGTGTGGTAGTAGTATTTAAATGAAACAATAATTTTTTTTCGTATTGGTGTTAAAATAGAATCATAGCTTTCTTTGTCTTATTATTTTAATTATAATTTTATATGAGTTTTAAGATAATAGTTCAAAAAATGATTTTTTGTGACCTGAGGCTACTTTATTGTTTTTCATTATTAATCAGTTTTTAAAGTGAAATTAATCTTAAAATTCTTGATATTATTTTTATTTTGTGCATCAACCTGCTGAGAACAATTTTTATGTTATGATAGATTATTTTGGCTATAGATAACTAAACAGCCAATAAAAATATGATTTAAAAATTAATAAAAGAAATAATCCTAATTTAACCAGGAATTTTATTTGTTAGGAAAACAAGTTATTTTTTTTTTATTATTTGAGAAAATAATGTAAAAAATATATGACGCGAGTTTAATATCCCGTTATTGGTGAAGATGCTTATCTAAGGACTGTCATAACTCATATTTATGTGAACGAACAGACAATTTAAGGAAATGAATTGCTACGATCTAAAGATAAGTCTGACATTGTAAATATCTTTAAAATAATTGGAAATATCTGTTAAACTATAACTGGTTTTTATTTAGAAACTGATGGTATGAGTCGTCCTAAAAAAATTTTGAAAGTATAAATCATTTTTTATTATAAATGAACACGAATTATTAAACACGTTTTGTTATCTATATAGTGAAACATTTTCTATATGATAACTTAATTTTATACTAGTCGAATATATATAATAAAAAATACATAAAAAAAAAGATTATTCTATTCTTTTAATTACTAAGCAACATTATTTGTTATTTCTTTTATTCGCAAAAACATCGTTGACCTTAAGCAAAATATTTTATAATATAACATTTTAAGGGAAGGGTATTTTAGTCAATAGTTTTAAATTCAGTTCAAACAACCTCTTTAATTTGTCAAATTACCATTTGAAATTGTGTTGACGTTTCGTAGTTCGGCTGATATATTCATATAATAAAATGAGAATTGGAAGCAGTAAATTTTACTATTGAGTATTCGAGTTTCGGGAACATGTTTTGGAAAAAGAAGGCATTAACATCTTTCCTGACAATAACAGCTTCCACTTGCTGTTAAAAAAATCAAAGGTTACACTTCTGAACTAAAAATAATTACTACTTAGCTGTAGGTACACTACAAAAGATGGAATTGTAATTCTGTTTGTTATATTTAAGATTAAAATAATATATCACTGCGACTAAAAAAACGTACTCTTTTTTTATATTTTCTTTAATAAAAAGTACATCATCAAATTTATTTAAATTAGGACCTTTTTGTTGCTATTAACTACCCAAATCGAGCAAATAAAATTACTTTTTAGAAATCACGGATAAGCTGTTTTAATTCTTTTTTAAACTAAAAGACCGCTTTCCCTGATTTGCTGGCCAACTAATCAGTTCTAAGCTATGTGCATTGATTACCAAAACGAAGTCAATTTGTTCGTGTGTATGTACTCGTATGTCTGTAAAAAAAATTAAAACTGAGTTTTCGCGATTTAAAAAAAAACTGTTGCGCGATTAGGTACTAATAAGGTTAATAAACCGTAAATAAATATATTGACAATATTATAAAAGCTATTTGCATATTTTCTTTTGTTTTAAATATTAATATGTAAAAAGTAAAAAAAAATAACTATGTTTATTATTTATGAACATTCAATTCACCGTAGATTAGTACTCTTGAACCTGAGTTCAAAAGCTCTGAAGCTTAGAATATAGAGCAAGGACGATTTTAGAGGTTATAAGACTAATAAACATGACTTCGATTATAAATAAAATATACATAAAAATCCATCATTATCTACAAGATAGGGACCTGCAAATACGTTGACCTTTAATGAAGAATAAAATTCTGCATCCATAAAGACGGTTTCTTAAACAAACGACTATAACATAAATGGTTATTATTTACTTGTGAAATCATTGTATTTTATATTGTGATATCAACTTATATATATACAAAATACATAACAAACGCAAGGAGATAACGTCTCAGTTCTCATTGAAGTACGCAAGTCAATATTTAGCTATCTTGCCTTGAGATGTGCCCTAATTAATTGTGATCTTTGTCGGTTGGCCCCATTTTAAGATTTTGTGAATATTTCTAATGTATTTGTTTCTAACTATTTAAGAATATTAAAATAAATCTTTTGATTATCTCAGTGGGTTACCGTCACTTATTACATTTTGATATTGATGACGATCAGTATTAATAGCAATGGTGTAGAATATAAGACTCAGAGTGCCATTGATCCAAAGCCACATGTGAAGTACGTCAAGAAGGAAACTTAGCGTCGCAAACCACATACAAAGTGGTAACAGAAAGGCGATGGCATCGTGCCAGCGATAATGTGTCTTACAAAACTTTTTAGGAAGAAATTTTCTCAGGAGTCTAAAATAGAACATTTATTTAACACGATGGGTTTATGTTCTTTGGTAGTTGGTTTAAGAATTCTAACATTATTTAGTTCATTGGAAACTATTACATATGTAATATTTTTATTATATTATTTTATATTTTGTTATTTAGTATCAATAAAGCATGTGAAAGTAGAAAAGCCCTTCTAGCAATTACTTTTATAAAAATAATTTTAAATAGTTATGGAAACAGAGAGACTCATAGAGAATCCAAAATCTGATTGCAATGGTTTGTTGTTTCTTGTATTATAGTAAATAACAGGTGCAGGAGCGAGTCATTGATTCATTCATTGTTATTCATTTTGATTTGTATACAAAAAGAAATATATATAAAAACAAAAAACTGCGAGATCTTTCTTTCCAATTGTGATCACTTTTTGTTTACACGCCTCGTAGATACGCGGTTTATATTTTTTTTTATCTTAAAAGCAATGCTCGATTTTAATGCAATATAATTAGCTCTAAGTTTCGAAAATACGCATCGATTGGTACCAAACAATGACAATTGCAAAATCGGACTCACACAAGCACATACACTACAAATATATATATTAAAAATAAATCTGAATAACTCAGAACATCTTAAAACGTAAAGATATTACATATAATCCGATTTCGAATATCCTGGTGATTAAAATAAATTTAAATAAGGAATTAGAAAATGTTATGTTGTTAGGTTTAATAAAATTTGTTTTAATGAAAAACTTTTAAAAGTCGTTTGTGTGAATAAAACATAGTGAATGCACATAATGTTACTATACAATACCTCATAATATGAGCAAATGTTCATATAATAGCGATACGTTCTCCAGTTTTTTTTTCTGTGTTTTATGTTTAACGTTTAAAATATTGTATTAAAGCCAATAATAATTTTGAATAAACTTCACATATTTTTAAACTTAATGTATAAACTAATACACATTACGGTAATAACTATTTTATGGAATACAAAATAGGATTTTTTCCTTTTAACAATACAAATATTTATCTCAAGACTAGGTTTAGAAATGGATCATAGGTTTTAAAGGACATTAACTAGGCCTGTTAAATTTTTTGATAATAAGAAAGCGATTTTCAGAAGTTGAGTCCGAACGAGTTTTAATGAGAACCACTATCGTAGAATCCGAATCTTATAAGCTTATATTTAACTGGAAAGTAATTGTGTACCAAAGAAGTTATTTTATTATCTACATCAAATTTTTTTTTTCAGTTTATGTTTGTTTTATTTGTTCAAAAAAAGAACTGAATTACTTAAGATGTTACAAAGTCCATCTTCTACCTTGCCTGTGGTAGCGTGGGGTGGGAACGCAGTCTTCCTCCAAAAATTTCACCTGCCTTTATATTTTAGCAACCACTGATCATAATGTACATGCAACTAAGTTTCTTTTATTAAGAGTCTTAAGAAATACACGTAAGACGGCCGTTATATATAAAGTTTTAGTATATTTAAATATTGTAGGTAAAGACAGTTTTTTTTTTATCGTCACTTTTTATTTTGTGACGTTTGTGACTTTAATTTTTTATAACAAAACAAAAATTTGACATTTTTAATTTTATTATTTTTATTTTTTTTAATTTTTTTAGTTTGTTTATTTATTCTTTTTTTTTAGTCCAGTCTTTGCGTAGCTCCATTTCTTTTGTTTGTTGCTTTGACAATTTTAATGGCGTATTCTAAAAAGTTTCCTCTTCTTCGTTCATCTTCCATAAAAGTGTGGTAATTTTCCTTAACGACCCTTCGTTCACTAATCAACTCTACATCATTTCTCTGTCTACTATAAATTTCACAATTGTCTAGGAGGTGCACCACATTTTCATTCGCCTCACATTGGCATTGTCAGTGGGGTGAGTTCTTCAACTTAAACTTATGTAGGTATTCAGCAAAGCCGCCGTGCCCAGTGAACAATTGAGCGTGAATGTTACAAAAGGTAAAGACAGTTACAAAAGATAGTATTTTCATAAAAATCATCTAAAATAGTAGTTCTTAGATCACTTATACGTTATTAAAAATATTTTAAGTAGCATAAGTGGGCTATTAAATGGCAAAAGTTTTTTTTTAATAAAACTATATTGAAATCGTTTTTACAAAAATAATACCCATCTAAGTACTATATTTATTTATTTAGGTATTTATTTACTTCGTTTGAATGCCCTAAAATACATGCTATCCTAATTTCTGAATCGTGGCTTAAGCCTTGTCTCCCCTGAAGCTCCTATGAACTACCAGGATTCCATCTCATTCGTAATGATCGCATTGGTAAGGGGGGTGGAGAAGTAGCGATCTACTTGCGTACTCACTTACCTTTTAATATTATAAGCTTGTCTACTCAAACACCTGCTCTTGATGCGACTGAACACCTGCTCATTGAAGTTCACCTGGGCCAGGCGAAAATCCTTCTTGGAGTTTGTTATTGCCCTCCCTCTGTCTTTAATTATTTTACAACGTTTGAAAGATTGTTGGAAAAGCATGTACCTTATTATAATATCACTATTATAATGGGTGATCTTAATACATGTGTACATAAGAATAATCATCGTACTAATAAGTTATTTAATGTCACCGATAGTTGTAATTTGCGTATTCTCCCTCTGACCGCCACACACTTTTTTCCTGGTAGTGCTCCTTCTTTCCTCGACCTTATAATGGTTTCTTCAATAAACTTTGTTTTAAAATTTGGCCAGTACTCTGCTGATGTTTTTTCTTACCATGATCTAATATACCTCTCTTACAATATTCGTCCTCCAAAATCCAAACGCGTTCCTCTGCAGCGTAATTTTGGTGGAATTGATAGGAAACGTCTTTTTGAGGATGTTCATCCACAAGTCAGTTGAAAATGGTAATACATTAAAAATTTGGAACTTTCTTAAATGGCTTGGAGTTGGCAAATCTACTACTACAACTTCTATCAACATCTATATTGAACTGCTCAACAAGCACTACTCTTCTTCTGATGTAATCGATAGTGCTGACAAAGAACGCATTCTTAAAGCTCTCTCATGGCTTCCAGATTGTGATTTTTTGCCTTTTAATTTTTTTTCTTTCACAGAATGTGACGTTAAGAGGACCGCATTGTCCATAGCGTCGAATGCTGATGGTGTTGACTGTATCAGTCGAAACATGATTATATCTATCCTTGATATTATTGCTCCTACATATCCTAAATCATTCCATTGCTACTTGTAAATTTTCGGATGCTTGGAAAATGCCCAAATTGTTCCTATACCTAAGAAGGCCAAGCCATCCATTATCGAAGATTTTCGACCTATCTCAATTTTACCCTTCCTCTTCAAAATCCTTGAAAAATTAGTTTTCGAACAGATTAGCACATTCCTCAATCAAAATTCCCTTCGAAGTCCTTTTCAGTCCGGATTTCGACCAGGTCACAGCACCACTTCAGCTCTTGTTAAGATTACCAACGACATCCGACTTGCGATGGAAATAAACAAATGACATTACTGATTCTATTAGCTTTCAGTAATGCGTTTAACACTGTAGACTATGACATCTTATTGAGTCTGATGCGTTCCATTAACGATATCTCGATATCTCTATCTGTGATAGACTGGTTTCTGAGTTACCTCACCGGTCGGAGACTGAGACTTATACATTCTAATAATTCCTTCTCATCTTGGTTCAGACTCAGGTCTGGGGTACCTCAGGGTGGCGTGATTTCCTCCAATATTATTCGCAATATTTATTAAGTCTATCACTAAAGAGATTTTTTCTCTCCATCACATGTATTCAGATGATATTCAAATATATCGCCATTCAACCATCGAAAACAGTTTCCCTTCGATAGCCGCCATTAATAGTGACCTAGCTCCTATATTCAGGTGGAGTCATTTATATGGCTTAAAGATAAATCCCCTTAAGTCGCAGGCTATTATCATTGGCAGCGCGGGTATGATTTCGAGGACTGATTGGTGGAGTCTTCCTCCGATATTATACAACGGATTAACAATTCCTTATTGCGACATGGTCAAAGATCTTGGAATACATTTAGATCAAACATTATCTGGTTCTGCCCATATTAAAGAGGTGATTAAAAAAATGTTTATGACAATGCACTCATTAAAGCGACTCAGATATTTTCTTCCAATTCCTACCAAAATTATGTTAGCACAATCTCTTTTTCTTTCCTTCTTGATTATGCCGATGCAAGTTACCCTAATTTGACCGAGGAGTATTTTAATAAACTTGAACCACTTCAAAATATTGTTATAAGGTTCATATTTGGCTTAAGTAAATATGACCACGTTTCCCACTTTTGTCAACAACTCAAGTGGCTCCCTAGTGGCCGACGTCGGGACTTACGCTTTCTTTCTCTTTTGTAGTGTTTGTTATTTCAACCAAACTCACCTTCATACTTGAAAGAGAGATTTCAGTTTCTGGGATCTCCCCCAGACTTTCGTCCTTCTCTATATCTCACTCTAAAAACAACTGTCCATAACTCAACACTCTATTAGTACTCTTTTATTAATAATTGAAGCTTTCTGGAAACTTTTTAAATGCAGCCCTGGTGAGTAATACCAAGCAAGGAATTCTATAAATTTGAGTAAATTTGGTACTTTCGTAATATTATACCTGCTTTTAAACATTTTATATACTTTATGTTTGTTTGTCTTTATTAAGTTTATGAAATCGTAATATTACGCTAAAATTATTTAAAACAACGGTGATTTGAACATAATAATGAGTTGAGCACTTCATTTTTAATTATAAAACATATTGCCTTAAGTCTCAAAGCAAGGGCATTCTAAATTAAATAAAAAAACTCAGAAGCCGAAATAGTCATTATATTTCTTATTGTTATTTATCGTTGTTTGTTCAAATCAAATTATTTATGTATAAACCAAGAAATAAAATATATTTCTCCACTTTATGAGCGGAGTGACGCTGCTTTTATTAATTGATTCTTTATAAAGATCTTATATTTTTAAATATTATGAAAACGATAACAGATTTTAAACGACTTTTAATTAGCTTTTGTTAATATGAACTTGGTCAGTTTAAATATAGTATATTTACATTTAGGGATAGCAGCTGTCTCCGCTAAATTTTGTATTTCTCTGGTGTTTACTAATTTTTATTTACTTACATGTAAGTAACAAATGGGGAGAATTTTATCGTCTCTATTCTATTTCACTTCTTACAATCAATTCATTATATAAAAGACCTTTTGAAAGTTCTGAAGCCTGAAAAGTAATATCCAGGAACCCAAACTGGTAATTTGATCGGGTCCCGTAATTAAAAGTTAACTTATCTCTCAACTCGAAAATAACCTGTACTAATTTGGCAATCTCAGTCACCTCAGTACGGCGACGTTACTAGAATTTAATAAATATTCGGTGCCTCATTCATATAATTATTAAGAAACACCGCAATGGTCAAGAGTTCCAATGATAAATTTACTGAGGTGAAAAATCTCGTGGTAATATTAGACAGCAAGTTAATTTTCATTTTATATGTCAATGGTATTCTTATTAGAATATTAACTTAAAGATTAAATTATTGGTATCCCGAAATTCGAAAAATCCTCTAATATTGTATGGCTCACGAAATCATAATTTTGTTGACTTGTTTGAAATTCCTAAAAATTCATATAAATGAGTTTGAGTTTTTATAAATTACCAGGATATAGTTTTTTCTATGGGTCAACCCGTTAACGTAGGTTTAACGGTATTTAATACTAACGCTTACTAAACATGCACCTAATCAATTTAAGGAAATATTATTACTTTTACCCATAGATTACTTAGATGGAGTAAAATGAGCTCCCTTATAGTCATTTTTTGCATAGTATTTCCTTTTTTTTTAGACGGTGAACCGCTTACGCTTATAAATTACACGTATTTTACTACTTTGGATCTTGCAAGCGGATTTTGGCAGATATAGATGAATCCTGAGGATATAAGACCGCTTTCAATATAAAAAGAGGATTTTGAATAGAATCAATGTTATGATAAGGGGTTTAAAAAATTTCCCGTCAATACATTAAAGTGTAACTTGCTGTTAAAGTCCTTGAAAACCGCACAGTAGAAGATCGGTGGTGGTATATATGACAAAGTGCATGAAAAATTGCTGTGCGGTGATGAAATTCGGTGGCAGGTATCAGATTAAATAGCTCTTCAGAACACTTTCCTTAGTAAATACAATAGAAGACGCACAGAGAAGCTATGTTTCTACGCAATGCCAAAAAGTCCACCCGTTCACAGAGCACTGGATTCCCGACAATCAGAACGGATCTCCATTGTACGCGATCAAAAGATAGAAGCTGATATTGGGGTGATACGGAGCAGAGATGAGAACATTACTCCATATGTGGCCGAACCTGCGCCTTATAGAATGCAAGTCTTTGGCAAGGATAGCTCTGTATTTACGTGGGTCCGAGCTAGCTTTTTTTTTTTGGGACTACGCTTTTAAGAATAGACACGTTAGCAGTGGAATTAACTCAGAGGTACATGTATGTAGAAACATTGGTGAAATACAATCCGGCCTACTTGATTTATGAATACTCAAAAAAATAGAAGCTGTCCTATGGTTTTTCGTCGGAAAATTATTTCTGGCATCGAGCTCTGACACCGCTAGATTGTAGGCGGTGTTTTCCCTTGGTTGTCCAAGGTCGTGATTATGCCAGGAAGAGTTCAGAAGAGGTAAGATATTTTTTTTGTCGTATGGGATCAGAGAATTATTCCCCGTGCGCAATGGTGATGGGGACGGCTGGCAAAAGTTGCCCAGAGTGGCTTTAGAAAGCGCCCAGAATTTTCGCATGCCTGTAGGCCAACTGATCTCAAATTATGACGATATGCTTGAACTTTGCTCTAGCGATTTGCCGTTTGAAGAATTTGGAGACACGTTTGTATTTCCTCTTCAAAACTCTAGAGATCGGATCCTTGGTGACTAACGCATCAGCCCATGCTTGCTACACCTGCCGTTTGTCGGCTGCTGCAGCCCTGACAGATGCATCAAACCAAGGCCGCGATCTTTGCCACAATTGCCACACAACTTGGTACAACTAGTTCCATGCCCCGTAGTACACATCTCATCATCATCACATCACATCAACTCATCATCACATCACATTAGCTCATCATCATATCACATTAGCTACAGCCGCAGTGCAGTCACTGGGATCATTGGAAGGGAAAGAAAACGGCCTCCATGGGTAGGATGCAAAGAAAGATCGCATTCCTTCCCGATTTGCTGACTTGTAGAGCAAAACGCGTCGGGTCGCGGATCTTTTGTGAACCGGATGTTGCATGTGCACTACACTCCGTCCCAGGCAATGTTCGGACGACCCCAGGGGGTCCTCGACAATGACTTGGTACTTTCCAGGATGTGTAGTCAGCAGAAGATCCAATAAAGATGTGGCTGTCCACATCCGGTAGACGAGTGTGCGTCTGAACCAACTCGGATAGACCATTTGCCAATAAGGCTGGCTGCACCATCTCATTACGGTAGTGGACGGCGTTTAAGTAGGAGTGAAGTCCTCGGATTTTGCAAAGGTCTACATTTAGAGTGGAGCGGGCTGCCGCCGTGCTTCCTCGTCGTTTGCCTTCGGAAAACACAAGATGCGATACTTTGCCCGCCTTCGGGGAATCTTTTCCCCCATTTTGATCCCGGGGCATATTTATTTGATTGCTTTTATGTTTCAGGAGGGGGGGGGGGATTGGGCTTTAGGAAACTCTCAATTACCAACGGAACATTTCCAAATAAATTTGGTTACTGCACGTTGATCTTCTGTGTGAGAGGGTGGTCCTTCCTTTTTTTTTTGTTTTTTCGTTGGAAAAATCTGTTACGGATACCCCGTCGGCCAAGAAGGTGATGGCCGGGGGGTTATGTGGGTCTACCCGGCAGCATAAAGGACGCTGCCGTTTTTAACGGTTGACCTCATCACCTTACTGGTTGACCTCATCACCTCACTGGGACGCCACGGGATCGTGTTATCACTCACCGCCGTGACGCCCCTTAGGACATGAGGCCCTTAGGGCGTGAGTAATTTAGTAATTTAGGGCACTCTCACGATGCAGGCCTATATGAAGTGAGTGAGAGAAGTAAATATTAATTTAAAATATTGTATTTCCCATACCATACATGTCTGTGACTATCCAGTTTAAATCTTACCACCCTGATCTTAATACAAGGCACTTTTTCAACAACAAATCTTATCACTGTATTTAAACATAACTTTTCAATCCGAGTAAGTGACGAATAATCATTAAGCCTTTATAATTTTAGTAAATAGATATGTTTAGATGCCAATAAAGTCTTGCGGTAGTGGTTTGAGTATAGCTGTATTATTTTGCTTTTTTTTTAGTTACCAAAAGTTTTTAAGTAAAGGTATTTGATTCAAATAAAAATATATACAGGTATTATAGTTAATTTATATTACATTACATATTATTTAGTACACCTCCACCCGAGTGTAAATTCCACACGGCTTTTTTGCTTGATTATTGGTTATGTTGTTATTTTTATCATTTTAGTAGCTTCAATATTTATATATCTACCCATTTTTATAATTGCAAAAAGATCAGAAAAACTTCTTATCCGACTAACCAGCTTCGTTAGGAATACAATAGCAGCTAACATGAAAGACAGACATAATGTCGCCAACAATATAATGTTTCACAAATCAAGCAAACAATTGTTATTTGTTATTTGAAACTTTTCTCCCCAACCATAAAACCGTAAAAATGATATATTTTATATTTTTTGCTTAATTATATCTTGTTAGAGAATCAAAACTTTCATGGTGATAAGTCTCACTCGGCAACCATTTATTAATTATAAATCATTTTATGCTAGGTACGAGGAATAAATAATACAAGACAATTATTATAATTTAATCGATAATCTTAATCTTTCTGGATTAAATTTACACATTTTTAATAGTTTCTAATAATACTAGTTAGCTCTTTAGTTACTTGAATATATGAAAAAATCTCCTTATGTGTACTAATGACATAACGGCCTGATTTATTATTATTAGTAATATTAGTAATTCACCCAATTATAATTAATAAAATAAAATAATAATGATTTCCTAATTGTTTCCAAATGTGTTCCAAGTGTTATTTCTATCTCTCAACTGTATGTTTACTATAATTTATCAAGCAGTTTACTAAGCTATTAACAGTTTTGTGTTTTTAAATCATCGCTATAAATATAATTTAAAAGCATTTATGTAGATATTGTTTAATAAACAGTTGAGAGATAAGGACAGTTTAGCTTTATATAAGCGTCGAAGCGTTCAGAATATTTGTTATCATAGTTATATTTAGCTAATAATTGTGAGAGAATGACGTGTTGATAGTTTAAAATGCCACCGAACGAAATTGATTATTTAGAAATAGCTCATAAAAGAGCAGTTGAAAAGAAAACTCACGTCAGCTTTCCACAGTTGAAGTACCCATCGTTGCGAGATGAGGGTTTAAGAGACCCGATACAATGGCTTATGGGAAAGGCCATGGACGACGGCGCAGAAGGGTTATGGAGGGTTCATAATGGATTGTATGATTTGGAGAAGTTTCTTCCTATGCACCCCGGAGGTTCAGAGTGGCTGGAACTTACTAAGGTACATTCCTTTTTATAAAATATGTACAGAATGATTATTAACTTGATTCTTTTCCAATAAATTAAATTAATTAATAAATTTAATTCCAATAATTTAATTAATGCTAATAATGACAAAGTGTGCTTATTTCATTATTCTCTAAAAACAGCAAAAAATATTTATTTCTTTAGAATATACAACTTAAGATTCGGCAAAGTATAAACAAGGTGTCGTAATTATTATATAAACTAACGGCAAGAAGTCTGAAAATATAGTTAATATATTTTTCTGTAATAAAGAATTATTAAACATAAATATATATTATTTATTTAATTAAAAATTCAAAAATGACTCAAACCTGTAAACTTTTAGTAACAATCACGTAGCTTTGCCAATTGAGCTACCATGTCGGTACACTCTTCGATGAAACTAGATTTTTTTACATATCTATAAGCTTAACAAATAGTACTGTGAGAACATCTGTTACACTTAAATCTAAAATTTTAACTAATGTTTTTAATATAGCAGGAAATAGGGCAGGAAATAGGGCTTACATCGCGAAATATGTGTTTAGACCGTTTCAAATTATAGACAATATATGTTCAGATTTACAAATATTTTAAATCATTTTTGCTGTCGATGCTGTCGGCGTCAGTTTGTAAGCCTTTTATAAGGATTCACATGAAGCCTGTGCATTCATAAACGGACCCTTTGGTTGATAGGCTCTAACATCGACTTGGTCGACTGGTAGAGAATGCCTGTGGCATTAAGTCCGCCATTGTACTTTGTGCATAAATAAATAAATAAATAAACATCGGCCCGCTGGCAAGTGTACCAAAGACATGGCGTAGGTCTGGTTCCATCACATTTGTGGGTATTGGGTCATAACAGCTGAGTTACGTGGTCAAACCGACAAGACTAGAAGGTGCGATAGTGATCTCCGGAGGGGTTTGGGCGTCCAAGTTAGGCTCCTAATTTCATGATATGACTTGACGTTGGAGGTAGATAAAAAATTAACTGACTCTATCTAATCTTACTTCAAACACATTGGCTGAAAAGCATTCAAAATGACAGGTTATAATTAAAAATATAATAACAAACACAATTTAAATCTGTAATATAGTTTTATTCAAATATTAATTACGACGTTGAATAGGATGTGAAATTGAATAAAATGTAATGTGAAATGCCCATTTATTTTATGAAAAAAGAAACAAAAAAAGAGACAGTTACTCTGTGTCGGTTTTGCTCTTTTTCACTTTTAATGGACTATTCCGAGGTTTGCACTCTCATTTTATACCTCCAACTCTCACAGAGCTGTACATACAAAATCGCGAAATTTTGTGTTTTCTTCTGACATCTTTGAGCTGGTTAGACAAGGGTTCCTCATTTAGAGGGTCACAAAGCAAACTACCTGAACTACATACAGTAAGCCGATTCCATCAGTTATGATATCAAAGTTTCATCCCCTTCGGGTACTTCCGACCACTGTTTTTTGAAATCATCTTAATCTTGTTTCTCAAGAGATTTCGTTCCACAGTGTTACGTGAGTTTGAAAATACAATGGAAATAAGATGCGGCACTTTTTTGCATCTAATCCTTGTAATTACCGATGTACCATAAAGCAATGCAGCTTTTAAATCTTTTTGCTGATATATATATATTTTATGTGAAAGGAGGGCAAATGAGCATGCAGGTCACTGGCCAAATGTGATCACCGCCGCCCATAAACTCTTGCAACATCCGAAGACTCACAAGAGCGTTGCCGACCTTGGAGGAAGGAGTAAACGCCTTTTTTGAAGGTACCCATGTCGTATCGATCTGGAAACACCGCCGAAGGAAGCTCATTCCACATCTTTGTGACACGTGGAAGAAAGGTACTTGTAAATTGCACAGTAGAAGAACGCCATGCATCCAGGTTGTAAGGATGGTAATGAAGGCGATGACGTGCTGTGCGGTGATGAAATTCGGCAGGCATCAGATCAAATAGCTCTTCGGAACACTCCCCGTTGTAAATGCGATAGAAGACGCACAAGGAAGCCACGTCTCTACGCAATGCCAAAGAGTCCAGCCGTTCACATAGCACCGGGTCCCCGACAATCTGTACGGCTCTCCGTTGTACGCAGTCAAAAGGTAGAAGCTGATATTGGGGTGCTCCGGACCAGAGATGAGAACAGTACTCCATATGTGGCCGGACCTGCGCCTTATAGAGCGCAAGTCTTTGGCCAGCATTGAAATACTGCCTCGCTCTATTGATCACACCCAATTTCATCGAGGCCAATTTGGCCTTGCTCTCCAAATGATCACGATACCGACAGTCGCTCGAAATGTCGAGTCTCAGTATTTTGATACTTGCCGAGGTGGTGAGGGGTGTGCTCTCGAAGAGTGGCGATACGACAAATAGGGTTTCCTTGGTGGTAAACGCGCAAACCTGTGTCTTTTGGGGATTAAACTGAACGAGGTTCTGGTCCATCTGAGACCATCCCCAGGGAGGTCTCTATAGAAGACACAAGTTTCTTTCGACACTCGTCGACGTTTTCCCGAGAAAGACCTGCACGGCCCGAATATACCGCATCCCCAGTGCTGTCATTCGCATAACAATGTATGTTGGAAATATCCAACATATCATTGATGTGCAGGAGAAACAGGGTTGGGGATAGCACGCAGCCTTGGGGTACACCAGCGTTCACGGGCTTGGGATCCGAGCAAAAACCGTCGAGAACGACCTGTATGCTCCGCCCAGTGAGGAAGCTGGTAATCCACTTGCATAAACTCTCGGGAAGCCCATAGGAAGAAAGCTTCGAAAGAAGCCTCTTATGCCATACACGATCGAAGGCTTTCGCCATATCCAGACTAACTGCCAGACCCTCTCCTTTGCTTTCAAAAACCACAGCCCAACGGTGTGTGAGATATAACAGAAGATCACCAGCCGATTGACCATGGCGAAAGCCATATTGCTGGTCATTGATCAACTGGTGATCCTCGAGGTACGCGAGGAGCTGACGGTTTATGGTTTATTCTCCATTATTTTGGAGAGAAGAGAGGTGATGGCGATAGGTCTGTTGTTAGCCGGATCCGAGCTATCACCTTCTTTAGGGATCGGATGGACAAAGGCACACTTCCACGAGACCGGGACTACGCCTTTGAGATAGGAGTGCCGAAATAAACGCTTTAGCACTGGAGTCAACTCAGGGGCACACGTTCGTAGCACCAATGGGGAAATACCACCCGGCCCGCTCGACTTATGAACATCCAAGGAAAGTAGAGAACGACGAATGGTTTTTTGCCGGAAAATTATTTCCGGCATTGAACTCTGACACCGCTGGATGGTAGGCGGTGTTTTCCCTTGGTCGTTCAAGGACGAGTTTGAGGCAAAAAGAGTACCCAAGAGATCGGCTTTCTCTTTTGCCGTATGGGCCAGAGAATCATTCCCCGTGTGCAATGGCGGTAGGGACGGCTGGCAAAAGTTACCCAGAGTGGCTTTAGAAAGCGTCCAGAACTTGCTCGTACCAGGTGGGTACCTTGCCAACTGATCCCCAATTTTAACGGCATCCTTGAACTTTGCTCTAGCGATTTGCCGTTTGAAGAATCTGGAGGCACGATTATATTTCCTCTTCAGAACTCTAGAGTTCGGATCCTTTGTGACTAACGCTTTAGCTCAGGCCTGGTACGCCTGCTGTTTGCCGGCTGCTGCAGCCCTGACAGACGCATCAAACCAAAGCCGCGATCTGCCACCAAGTGGTACCACAGAGCTTGGTACGAATAGTTCCATGCCCAGTAGTACCACATCAGAAACAGCCGCTGCGCCGTCACTGGGATCATTGGAAGGTAAGCAAATCGGCCCCCATGGGTAGGATGCAAAGAAAGACCGCATTCCACCCCAATACGCTGACTTGCAGTGCTAAACGCGTCAGGTCGCGGGTGTTGTGCGAGCCGGACGTTGAAGGAGCACTACACTCCGCACCAGGCAATGATCGGAGGACTCAAGAGGGGCCTCAACAATAACCTGGTACTATCCGGGATGTGTAGTCAGCAGAAGATCCAACAAAGAGGGCATGTGGCTGTCCACGTCTGGTAGACGAGTGTGCGTCTGAACCAACTGGGACAAACCATTTGTCAGAACAATGTTAAACACAGATCTCCCCGCGTAGTCCGTGGAACCCTATCCACTCGGCATTGTGCGCGTTGAAGTCCCCGAGGACTATGACTTCAGCTAAGGGATTCTGTTAAAGCAGGTAAATGTATATATCGGTAATGAGAGTCTGTGAAAGCAGGTAAATGTATCGATAATGGTATCGATAATGGTATAATGCTGAATGTGCTTATGCTGACAAGCGAAAGTACTCAGCTTAAAATGAGTTGATATTCAAAACTTCAAAGCTTAAAGTTGTTAAAGACACTATAAAGCTACTGACATGTCCGCGTCGCTAAGTTCATTTGCCTTACCATCAATGACAACATTTTAACTTTCCATCAGGTGGAATGTAGTCATGTTAATGCATGACTACATACAACAGAGCGTATAAAACAAAATTATAAGATTTAGTTCTTTACAAAACATAATAAAAAGTGTAGAAAAAACTTTGAAGTTACTGTTGATATTTACATTGAAATTAAAATATCTGAAATGTAGAGTAAAATTAGTATTATACATTTAAGGCTTCCTTGTCAATATTGCATAAAAAGCCTAATGCATTGTTCAACGGGAAATTATACTTAATGTTAAATATAAAAATATACATTTTAAACTTGAAGTAATTGCTTTAAAAAATATAATATGTACACAAAAAAAAAATACATTAAAGCTTCAATAGTTTAGGGGCAAATAAATAAATTTAATTTATAGGTATATTTGCAGAAGGTGCACAAAAGTTATTAAAATCCTTTTAGGAAAACATTTGGCAACGTGCTTTTATAACTATGATAAATGAAATTCTTTTACGGTGAGCTATGCTAGACCTGCACCAGAAACTTGCCATAATTTCTCGCATTATTTTACTTCATATTCTTTTATGCGTCCTTCCTAGAGACAATTTAATTGAAGTATGAAATGAAAGTAATTATTAAAGCATTTCTATTGAATGCGTTACAATTATGTATCTTTATATTTTGTGGCTGTTACTAGTGGACGAGTTCATTTTTATACTATATCTTTATATACGAACCAATGTTATCAATAGGTTAATATTAATAAACCTTTTGACTTGAACGTTTTTATCATTAGATAACGATAAATTCAATTTTATTTTGTTATTTAAATAACTCTTATTATTACGCTTTAACTGACAGAATACCAGAAATACTAAAGGTATTATCGTTTAAAATAATACCCCAATTAAAAATGAACATTTACATTGGAAATAGATATAAATACTATAATATAAATATTAGCTTTATTATTTAAATGGAAAATAATTGAAATCTAATACAAATAAGTAAGCTTTTTATACGTCACTGGTCAATCTATTTATTATTAGCTCTGTATTATTTATTTGGTCTAAACTAATGGAACAATCTAAAATAAACGTCCACCCAAACATTAGTAAAAATCTAAAAAAATAAATTTTTTAAATATATATTTTAATTACTCCAGCGTGAGTTCAATAGTCGTTTATATTTAATTGGAAGAGCATGTATAGGTTAATTCATAAAAAAAATTTTTAGGGCACAGATATAACTGAAGCCTTTGAGTGCCATCATATCGGAACCCTTGCTGTAGAAATGTTGAGAAAATTCTACATAAGAGATGCAAAGTCTCCCAGGAATTCACCATTTACTTTCAAAGAAGATGGATTTTATCGTACTTTGAAGAAAAATGTCAAAGATGAAATAGAAAAAATACCGAAAAACACACTAAATTCTACAAATATAATAACAGACGGGCTTCTTGTAACATGTCTTGTGGCGTCAGCATTGTCGTGTTGGGGGACTAATTACTGGCTTGTAATGGGATCTTATATAGTAGCATCTGTTGCTCTGGCGTTCGTTGTGGTTGCGTCACACAACTATCTTCATAGGCGAACTAATTGGAGGATGTATATATTTAACCTAAGTTTATGGTCTTATAGGTAATAAATATCTTAATAGATATTATATCTTTTTAGATAAGGTATCAAATATATAAATAAAATATATTTATATATTTTTTTATTTTTCAGAGATTTTAGAGTTTCACACGCATTGTCTCACCATCTTTACCCGAATACTTTGATGGATTTAGAAGTTAGTGGTTTTGAACCTATAGTTATTTGGAATCCTATAAAAAACAAACATTTTTTAGCTAACTATGCAATTATAATTGAACAATTCTTCTTTCCCTTCATATTCCTTTTAAATTTTGGAAAAAGGTAATTATTTATACCGATTTATCTTTTGAGACAAGATTTATTGTATAATTAGGAATTCAGGTTATAACGCTCAATTAACTTTTATTCCTAATACATTTTATAGAAACAATATTATTCAAATATATATATTTTATGTTCAACCATCCGAATTAATATGTCAATACGATATACAAATGAAAAAACAATCTTAATCGAATATTTGGGTTGAGTAAACAAAATCGTTTGTCATTGGATGAACTAATATATTATTTTTGCGAAAATAAGTTTATTTGTTTAATACGTTTTCACACCTTTATTCCTCAAAAAAATATAATAGATTGTAAATTTTGCATACGTTAGAGATGTGTATAAAGAACTTTATGACAGAATACGTACATATTCTCGAGAGAGAGAGAGAAAAAAGTTTTAATCGCAGGTTTAATTTCTTCTGATTCTAACAAATCTGTCTTTTTTTTGTTTAATTTTTATAAGTTCTACTTAATGTTCTCCTATAAACAATAGTCATTAAGAAATTTAAAATAGGAACTATACTCAGCTGATTACAAATTCCTTAAAATTATGAAATGGAATCTATTCCAGGACTATATTGATTTTTTTGAGAGAAGGTTTCTTTCAAAAACATATTCGTTGGCATGATGGAATTGGTTTACTGCTACCTATCTGGATGTACCTAGTCAGTGGCGAGAGTATATACAGTGTTATTACTAATTGGCTGTGGATAATTTGTACTGCAAGTTATGTTTTCTTTACAATTGGATCAAATGCAGCACATCATCATCCACAAATATTTAAAGATGGCGATCAAGTCAGGTGAGAAAAAGGATTTCTTTTAATTTTGTTTGAGAATTATTTTTGAACCATGAAAAAAATATATAAATGAAATGTACAAATATATTTCGTTATTATTGGAATACATAAATTTATTTAAAGTATAAAGTTTTTAGCGTATAAATAAACTTCTATCTAATGGCAAAAACATATTTTTCTTAAAAAGAGAAATTAAAACATTAATTGATATGAAATAATAAATCTGTTGGTAAGGTTTAAAAAATGTCCTCCCCAGGCTAACTTTTTAGATTATATTCATGGTATATATATAATATAATAATAATACCATTACGGCTAAAATTGTTATAGAAAGAATATTTATATACGTATTACATAATCTCAGGGATTGAATGTTTGAACAAATACATACTTTTTATTCCAATAATAAAATAAAATATTTTTGGTTTTCAGCGAGGTTACGGTGGATTGGGGAATGCATGAACTAGAAGCAGTTATGGATCGCCATGAGATCAACGACAGTCACTTTAAAGTGATGGTATTCTTTGGTCACCATGCCTTACATCATTTGTTTCCAACTTTAGATCATGCGGTCTTAGAACATCTATATCCAGTGTTCATAAAACACTGCCAGAAATACAGAGCAAATTTCAGAATGACTTCCCAATTGGACCTTTTTCTTGGTCAGATTAAACAAACATTAAAAAGGAAACCAACGCTCTTGGCTGAAAGACTATTAGCTTTTTAAGTGTTCCTTAGTTTTTGAAAAGGTTTTTGTTGATTACTTGAATTTTGAGATAAAATTTATATTGATATATTTTTCAAAAATATTAATTAATGCATAATTACCCATCAAGATGGTTTCAGAAATAAGTAGAAATAATAGCTGTTATTCTTTTTTATATCTTCATTGATATGGCATATTATACTGAGTAAAAGAAGATAATATAAATCTTAAGATTTAAAAAAACAATAAAACTGTTTTGCGAATATATCTCGCGTTTATTTTTACATTTTTTATATCCGTAAAATATTGAAATATAATAAATATTTTATTGAAATATGTAGTACTCATGTATATCCTAGAAAACATTAAGTCACACGTCAGTTACTGAATGTTATAAGGTTCATCGTATTTTATATCTATTATTAATAACTAATATGGTATGTCATATACAGTAATAATATTGCTTAAGTAAGCCTTTAAATAATCATAAAAAGATTAGAGTAAACAAATATAAATTATAGCATTATTTTAAACAAACGAAGTTAAATCCTAATTATTGCCATTACTGCTATTTACTATATAAGTATACTTACTATTCTTGGTATATACCATGAATGGTAAGTTGTTGTCATTATAGTAATTCATTAAATGTGAAGTCTGTTTTAGTAAGAATTTAGCATAATAGCTCTTTAACACGCTTACAACTTCATTACTGCGTAGCAATTAAAGCGGAAAATTTACTATCTTTGCATGTTTTGTTTCAATAGAACGTCATTACATATTTCAATATTTTATTTACAAATTTGTGCATAGGTGTTGCGCTTTTTAATGACCAAAGTTGCAAAAAAACGTACAATAAATTTAATAAAATTACGTGAAATCCCAGTTACATTTTATTACCTTATTTTTTATATATTAATTGTAACACTTTTTAAATATATTTATTAATAATTAGATGAAAATTCATTTTAATATTTCTAGCTGTATTTATCATAGATCTTGTAAATACTAAACTAATAAACCAAAAAAATAAAAATATCCTATAACAATAATTTTAAAACTAGCATATTAATTTCAGGTAGCACTTTAAAACCATAAATTATAATTTACATAGATATGAAAAAAATAAAGAGGAAAGGTGAGGGAATTTTAAAATAACTATTTTGATTAGGGAACGAGGCAAAATAAATCTAGTTCCGGGGCACTCAAGTCGTCCTATGTCTGAAAAGGATCTCCCTAGAGTGCTGTCCTCACTGAGTTACAGCTTTATTTGCTTATAATTACCTCCTCCGATCGACTTTACAAGGAAATGGAGTATCTAATGACATGTTAAATATATAGTTGTCAAAATTATTTATGTTCTGTTTATTTTTGAAAACTTTTTTGTAGTTAACAACAGCCTGATGTAATATTACAGATATTGATAAGTTAAAACACAATGTTTTAAATATAATAAATAATTTGTATGCTGAAAATAAACTATTGAGACTGGATTATTTTTTTTATTTAGGTATAAACTTATTGCAACAGCTAACTCTTCCTAAAAATTTCTATTTTTATTAATTTTTGGTCGGTAAAGTTGTTCTTTTTGCTTTTTTTTATTCCACAAGGTCTGCTAAAAAAGATTTCAATACGAAATAAGCACTGCCTTTGTACGAATCACACTTTGTTATCATATTCTGTGTGTACATAAAGCTAAGCTAAGCCGATATTATGGTCTATTTTTTTTTTAAATTAATTTATTTCTTTTCCACCGTTAATGCATGTGTTCAATTGTAAATTATAAATGTTGATTATCAGACTAATAAAGTACTTTATGGACTTCATTCATTTGGGAATGCGTTTCTTTAATTTATTTTATTTAATTTTTATATATTGTATATATAAATATTATATACATTTTATATAATATATATTGAATATAACTAAATATATTGATTATAAATTTTACCTTTACAATAATGATGTTTTGTTGAGAAGTAATTTGTTTATGTAGCTGAATATTTAAGCTTTATATAGAAACACCATCTTTTCTCAAAATTATTACTTAAATTTTAAGTTGCCGTTTTGTGCCTTCGATATAATAGTAAAAAAATTATCAGTATTATACGTATGTCAGTTTAAAATTTGAAAAATATTATTTCTTTTTTCTCCGCTTAAGCCCCTTACGACTATTCACAGTAAACTATGAAATAGCTAAAGCGGGTTAAAATTCGCTCTTGTAAATTTTGTAGAGTAGTAGTTACTCCTTTTTGATTAGTACTGTTGATATATTTATAGAATTAATAACAGATATGATGTATTTTTTATTTTTAAATATTATTCAATATTCTTAGCATCGTTGTTTTAAGTATAAATAAGAAACTATTTTACATATCATGTCATATTGTAAAATACCTCTGTAATACTCTTATTACAAATTGCTTTGAATATCTTTTCACCTTTCATGTAGTCGCAAAAATATTAAGAAATTAGTCATCTTATTTCTTCTTGATATTTTGAGAAGATGAAATTGAATCCTAATGATCCCAATTTCTTTGGCATGGTTTACTAGTTTAGATTTCGATTTTGATAGCAAGATTCTTATATATATTTAATGGTATTACAATATTGTGCAATAGGCACAAGCTACTGGTAGATACCAATCTATTTACTTTAGAGTACATACGATTACTATTTAACATTTTTATGATATTGCATCAGTTTGTATATGTGATGTGATGATATGGCAGCATCCTCTATGCTGCCGGGTAGTCCCACATAACCCCCTGGCTGTCACCCCCATGGGCCGACGGGGTACCCGTAACGGGTTGTTCCAACAGAAAAAAAAAGTTTGTAAGAATAACATGAAGGTTTAATTAAATATTTTTAAATAAAAATTTACAGTATATAGATTTTTTGGACCTGTTCACTTTTCCGATACCAAATTGTCGGTTTGTTTGGCGTGATTGATGAGTGTGTGTTGCGGTTCTGTGTATTATATTTAGAGAACTGTAATGGTGTCGATTTTGTTAATTTGAATAATTAATAAATATCACAATGTAGGCCCGTGACAATACAACCGTGTCTAAATTAGGAAAGCGTTATTTTTCGCAATCGTTGATACCGAAATAGATTATTGAGCTGAGCGAAGCGAAGCTCTTTACTACTCAAATTTTCAAGTCTTTGTTACCCTACTTCTCCTTCAATTTACGAGCTACACGCACGAAATTTTGTACACATGCGCATAATGAGCGAAACTCGGTCTGGATTGAAAATCAGTCGATTCGTAATTGTAGTTTTTGAGATAATTGATAAAATGTGTCCCATATAGTTAACATATAGAACGTATTTGTTTCGCGCGCACTGCGTCGCGAGGCTAACCCCGCTTGCGTGGACCTAGTTAAGCTGAGCGAAGCAAAGCCCTTTACCACCCAAATTTTCAACTCTATGTTACCCTACTCCTCTCTCAATTTACGAGCTACACGCACGAAATTTTGCACACATGCGCATAATAAGCAAAACTCGGTCTGGATTGAAAATCAGTCGAATCAGTAATTGTAGTTTTTGAGATAATTGATAAAATGTGTCCCATATAGTTAACATATAGAACGTATTTGTTTCGCGCGCACTGCGTCGCGAGGCTAACCCCGCTTGCGTGGACCTAGTTAAGCTGAGCGAAGCAAAGCCCTTTACCACCCAAATTTTCAACTCTATGTTACCCTACTCCTCTCTCAATTTACGAGCTACACGCACGAAATTTTGTACACATGCGCATAATGAGCGAAACTCGGTCTGGATTGAAAATCAGTCGATTCGTAATTGTAGTTTTTGAGATAATTGATAAAATGTGTCCCATATAGTTAACATATAGAACGTATTTGTTTCGCGCGCACTGCGTCGCGAGGCTAACCCCGCTTGCGTGGACCTAGTTAAGCTGAGCGAAGCAAAGCCCTTTACCACCCAAATTTTCAACTCTATGTTACCCTACTCCTCTCTCAATTTACGAGCTACACGCACGAAATTTTGTACACATGCGCATAATGAGCGAAACTCGGTCTGGATTGAAAATCAGTCGATTCGTAATTGTAGTTTTTGAGATAATTGATAAAATGTGTCCCATATAGTTAACATATAGAACGTATTTGTTTCGCGCGCACTGCGTCGCGAGGCTAACCCCGCTTGCGTGGACCTAGTTAAGCTGAGCGAAGCAAAGCCCTTTACCACCCAAATTTTCAACTCTATGTTACCCTACTCCTCTCTCAATTTACGAGCTACACGCACGAAATTTTGCACACATGCGCATAATAAGCAAAACTCGGTCTGGATTGAAAATCAGTCGAATCAGTAATTGTAGTTTTCGAGATAACTGATTAAATGTTTCTCATATAGTTAACACATAGAACGTTTTTGTTTCGCGCGCGCGACCATTCCTACTACACTACTTCAGAGGCGTCTCACGTGTTTTCACCTCAGTCGTGTGTGAGACGTCAACCAGTAAGAAACTCCACTCGATTTTTTATTAACCGATTTAATTTATACTATTTTTTCGCTTATCCTCCCATTTCTCTCTATCCTTTTCGATCAATATTATTTGCAATTATAAATTTGCTCAAAACAAGTATTGATATCAAAAAATAATTTTTACCCATAAATAAATATTAATATTTAACTGTAGACATTTGACATTGATGCGCTCGACTGCGTCGCGAGGCTAACCCCGCTTGCGTGGACCTAGTTTAATAACCTATAGTATTGAAATATGTCAATAAATACATTATTTATTACCCTACGTGTAATAGATATGTAATAAAGAAAGGTACATGTTGTAACATTTGAATGAACCATGAACGCTAATACAAACTATCTTTTATATAGCATTGAGGTGCACCGCCATAAATCCGATAACAAGCGTAGAAATCCAATATCATGATCTAACACAACTGGTATTTACATTTGGTACAGTGGTTCTGAATTCAAATGCTGAAAGCCTGTTTATAAATGTATTCAAATTGATATTACTTACTAGATTTTACTTGTTTATTTAATATTAAAATAATTAAAATTTTATTTAAACACGCAGATTAATTTATCACCTTATTTTATAATATAATACTAAGATTCATTTTAGATACATTAATCATTGTTGCTTTTATAATAAATGAATAGAAATTTGTGTCTATTTCATATGTATTCAACATCAATTAAGATATCTCTGAGAACTAGTTATCCATGGCTTTAAATCTTTTTTTATTAACGTTGGGTAATTTGCTTTATCATTAGTAATAATTGTTAATGAACTAGTAGTAACTCAATAATTTTTAAATTGAATAATCTATGACTCGAATAAAAAAGTGGGCAAAGTAGATTGATATAGTATTTAATAAAATTATAAAGTAATTCAAGTTCTTATAAAGACGCAAGCTATTAGATAGGTAAACTCCATACGTTATTTTAGCGTATTGATACTCAAAAACATTTATTCATTTTGTTTATGTAATTTAATTAAATTTAATTCGTAATTTATTAATTTATAACAGAGACGATTGTTATACACCATGTTTTCTAATATTTATACGAGTGCTACACATTTCAATAAAACTATTTTACGGATATAACTCGCGTTTATTTTTATATTTTTTAATTTAACCCGAAATGTAAAAATAAACGCGAGTTATATTCGTTAAAATAGTTTTAATGAAATGTCATACACCAGTTTTATTTGGAGCAAATATACATGCAAGTATGCTGCATGTTATACATCCGTCCTAGCTCTCTAAAAGCTTTTGCCGTAACAGTGGTTTTTTTTACCGAGATGCGCGACTCGCTTACAATTCATATTTTACATACAAGATGCAAACAAACTTTTTACTCGGAAAATTCAAAAGTGTAAAGGCTCCTGAGTGAGTATACATATGTTTTTCAGTATATTTTTAATCAGTTAAGGCTTTTTACGCCAAAGCCGCGCAAAGCATTTTTTTTTGTAAACACTATTTTAATAATACATCTGAAATTATTTTATATGTACGAGGAGTATGAGATTGCACATATTTAACATTTTTTATGAAGAAGTGCAAGATTCCAATATTATTTATATTTAGTTAAAAACAGCATTACACACTCTAGTTGCCATTCCAATTCTACACTATATAATATCAATATTAGATAGTGATGTCAAATAGTCGCAAGAAACATTAATTATATGTAAATTTATATAACTCATAAAATAATTAAAGTTATATGCTGGAATTTATCAAACAACGGGAATTCTATAAACATCATCCCTTAAGAAAACCTCTTTAATGATCCAAAACATCGAAGTCTGTTTTTATTCTTATTGATTATTCTGTCCAACATTGAAAAGGGTCGCTAATAAATCAAGTACTTTATTCCAAGTACCAAAGCGTTTCAGAGTCACTCAGCGGTTTGTGAGGGGAATCTGTCAAATCCGTATATAGCTAGATAGTCTGTCTCCGTGATAACCTACGACATTAGTAAAATAACTAGAATATAATACATCTGCTTAAGAATCAAATAATATTTTTTATTTTTCACTATTTGTTTGACATAAACTTGTACATTAAATAATAATGTAAAAATACACCATTTAGTTTTAGTTTGTAGATTTAAGATGGCCGATTTTATTTATGTAACAAAAAGCAATATGGTTTCACTAACAGTGATATTTATTAAAATGTATAAGGCGTATAATGGAATAGTAACAGCTATGGTGTGAATGGGACCTGCAGACATCAGTTAGATTTATTTCATTTCTAAGAAAACAATAATGTTTGGTAAAATAAAATACTTGAACTTTATTATATATTTATAGTATATAATCACTTGTTACGAGATAATCATATATGTCGCCGCATTCTTATTACATATGTTAATATGGTTTCGAGTATCAAGTTAACTTAACTTATCTATTTAAGATAAGTTTGTTTAATGATTAAAATGATTATTATTTGTTGTCATAATTAAGCTCCGTAAAATATTTTTGTAAATGCATGACATTTAGACTACACAGCGAAATGGTTGCTGGTTTGAAATTAAAATTATTAATTTCAGACCAGCCTCCAATTTGCATTTCGAAGTTTTATTTATAAATTTACTTATCGAATAAATGTTTGTATTTAAAACCATTCAGTTTAAATATTTTGTTTGAAAGTTGTTTTTGATTAAGTTTACGTGGCGCCATCTAAGTATTGTTTTACATACCACCATTCATTTTCAAATTGTTTCAAATTAAATACCACTTTATGTTGTAAGGGTTATCTTTTTAAAGATTATTTAAACATGATCATTGGGGTAATGTTTGTATGGCTATGGTCATGGCTAACCCTAGTAATCTGTTTGTAAAGTTGTGCTGTTCAGATGTGTTCAGCGCTTCTGGTGTCATATCGGAGAACTATTAAACTCAACCAATCACTGCTAAGAGGGGTGCGGATACGTCTGAACGAAGCGCTCGGTGGAAGATAGATCCACTCTGGTTCTAGCGTTCAACTGGTAAGGTTGTCTTGAAATCTCGGTAACTATTATTACTTGGAAATTTAATTGTTACTTTAATTCAATTTGTAATTCTCTTAAATGAACTGATTATATTTTATGAGTGTTTATTTTATCATAAATTTAGTGAGTTTTATCATCGCAAAACTTAAATTATGAATAAAGTATGAACGGAAGCGATGGTCCTGAAAGGATCAATGATTCCGGTGTTTTAAAAATATTAATGCGTGGGTGTTAATCTGATATATATGAAATCACCACAAAACCTATTTTTTTAGTAAAATATTCTCGATCGTATTATAAATAATAAAATATTTAAAAGAAAAGTAAAATTTAATTAAATAGTAAAATTATATATAGTGTGGATTTTATAACTATTCAAAGATTATTCACTTATTGAGTAAAACTTAACAAATCTAATTATGAAATAAAATTAAAAGTATTCAGAAAATGTGCTCATTTTCTGTCGCGTCGTCGTAAATTCGGCGCGCACTTATCATTTAGTACCTTCCTTAGTAAATATTTCTTAAATTACAGCATATTGTGTTACGACGAAAAGAAAGATTGTATTACGACTGATCGAGTTGATACTTTAACAAAAGTAAAATAATTTGAAATACTTAAATCCCAACACACAAATTATGTAACATAAGCTTATTTAGTTATTTCAATTTAAAAGACGTCATTCCAAATATATGGAAGACCACCCGATTCCTAAAAAGGTCAAAGGTCAGCGGGAGTATAAAGAAAACAAACCTGGCTGCTAGTCTGGATATTCCGAAATCTTTCGATCGATTGTTTGGAAGTTTCCTTCCTATGGGCATATTAGAATTTTTGTCAGTAGCTTTTTCACTGGATGGAGCATACAGACCATTTCTGATGGTTTTATTTAGGCCCCTAGACTGTAAATGTTCAGTATACCTCAAAACTGCTTACTATCCTCTATACTGTTCTTTCGGCATATAAATGATTCGTTGGACATTCCTAACCTTCACTTTCATGCGAATGACAATACTGGGGATGCATTATATTTCGGTCGTGTGATAGTCTCTCAGGAAAATGGCGATATACCGTCTCTATTACTTGGATACATAGCGCATTTTGACAGATGCAGTCCTCAAGAAACTTCCTCCCACCAACCTTCAAGATGTACAACAAACTTCCTTGCGCGGTCGATACGATACAAGTACCTTCAACATTCCATTTCTATCTCAAAGGTCGTAAAATGCTCTTGTTTATCCCCTGATATTGAAAGAAATCATGGGCGGCGGTGATCATCTTCCATCAGGTGACCCGTATGCTATTTTTCCCACTTTATAATGTAAAATAAAGGATGCAAGCTTGTGTACATCGAAGAAATATACCTTAAGACTCCTGTTGGGTTTCATAATCTCTATGAGAGATATTTTATTAAATGAGATATATATAATTGTCAACATATGACATTTGAGAGCATAATAACAAGTTAAGGTCTGTATTTTTGACGTATATAAATACTTAGCGGAGTGTACGAAAATTCAGAATAATTAACTTTTCTATTAGATCTGGGTTTTTAAAATACTTTACAATTGTGCTATAATTTAAAGTACTATAATAATATTAAAATTATAACTATAGTTTTAAAAATATATGTAATTATTTAAAATACTTAAATTACTATTCTATTTAGTCATATCACTGGTTCACCATTAACTTTACATTCCAACATAAAATAAAAATTTGTTGCTTGTGATGATTTTAATTTAAAAATATTTAAAAAATATTTATAAAGTAGTCTCATTTTTCTTAACGTTTCAACCCTGTATTTACCATTTTATCAAGAGCACTCTGTCTGTAATAATTTGCAGTCGTATCTAGTTCGTAAAGAGTAAGTAAGGTTAAAAAATTAAAAAATAAATGTATTTTAAAAGTTAAATATTTTTATAAATTGAATAACATTTATTTTATTGCTGCCTTTTGAAAGCTTCTTAAATTTTCTTATTTTTTCTAATCCATCAGGACTATATGTACGTCAAAATTTGAAAAAAATACGATATAAATGGTAACCTTTATTGTTATAATCATAGTGATATTTATCATATATGTAAAAAGGTTGAGCATCCAATTTCGATGGTTGCCATTTACTCAATGGAATTTAAAAACGATGGCTGTAACATACATAACAACGTTGGCTTGTATGAGAATATTACTAGATTAAAACTAACAAAAAAACGGTGTATTGTACTAGAAAAATAATATTAACAAAAGGTTAAACATATATAATAATAAAGAGTTTATAGAAATAATTAACATTTTATTTTAAAAGTTATTGAATTGATTTTAGTTGATATAGTTTTAATATTTAAAAATATTCTACATTATATGAAACATTTGAAATAGGTTTAAAAGACATAATATCGTGTTAAAATACTTGTATTTATTTTTTCAAATTACTAATAAAATAATTCAACCCTTGCTTATAATTAAAAATAGAAATATATGTGTTATTATAGTTATGGAAATTTATTACTTAGGTGATGACGATGATAATAGAGACATGAAACTTTTAGCAAAATGTTGTACATATTTTACAGCCTTAATTGCGGTTTTTCTTAATTTCTTAATTTTCGGAAATTTTAATTTAAAATTAATTTGTTTGTTTTATTTAAATTAGTTAATAAATTTAATAAATAAAATGTGGTGTTCATTTAAAAAAATGATTACCTTTGATCTACGTTTGATAAAAAAAATATTATATTATTGCTTGAAATTTAGCGAATTATACAACTACGGTCTGTAAAATTGTAATGTAATAAAGTTTATACAAAGTTAAAAGTGAACAATGGCGGAAATTTTAAGAAACCAATTTAAGTGGAAATGTAAGCTAATACCAATATGCATAACCAATGTATATAACCTATTGCCAAATTGAGCGTAGGCTGAGATTTGTTGGTTACGCTAGATCACGCAGGTATATGGTGATATACATGCGTGATCTAGCCTAACCAGTCCAGTGTGCCACGTCAAACCTGGAAAGAATATAGCGAACTCCTCAGTAGCGGTAGGTGCGGCACGAAAGCATCAAAGAACCTAAGAGCAGCAGTTGATAGAAGCTCCTTTTAGCTCCCATATTGGGGTTTTTAAAACATAGAACTAGAGTGTAATATTTAAACTTTAGATAACTTTTTCGAGCAGGAGCAAGCACCCTGACAATCTTTCCGATTCATTATTGGGGAATCGATAAATGGAACCGAATCATATCGTAATTTATCTCTTCTATTTTATATTTGTGTTATTTTTAGATATCTTAACTATTTAATCTAAATACAATCCAAAATCACATGTTTAACAATTTTATAACCTAAAAAAATATAATTTAGGTCGAACGGTACCGCGGGCACAGCCAGCGAGTGATAATTATAAGGAAAGTAGAATTGTACGCATTATGATTATGATGTTTATATCTTAGGGTCACCTTGAAGGAGAAATCGCGTGTAAGAACTGCAGATAAATCAAGCTATTTATTGCAATGGGAATAACAATATCAAGCGTTTTTATAATATTGCCCATTAAGTATGGTTCGCTTAAGAAAAATTCTTAAATTTAGATTTTAAAACTTAAATTATTCTAGAAGCAGTTAAAAATCTGTCTAAATTTTTTCTTGCAAAAGTTTATAGAGTTCATATTGAATTCACGAATGATGAATATTTGGAAAACTCACGTCACTATTGCCGACGAATCCAAAACGCTTAATAAATTTTTTTCAAAGACTTTGTATTGATAATAAATAAGAAACTAGCTTCCATCTAATCTCTACTTCCGAAAAAAAAAATTTATTTAATTATTTGTTTATTATTTGAAAAATCATAAAATAATCGCTATAATTGAATTACAGTTTATTAAACTGCAAAATTTAACGACGATTGCATTTTATCCAAAATCCAAGCTTTTTATCAAATTTTTGTTCACCAGAATTTAAAAAAATGTCACTTGTCTCTTAGCGAAAGAAGCCAGTCTGAAATGATAATTACAAAAATCAAAATGCAACTCTATTGCAACTATGCAACTATTTATTTTAGTTAAAAAAACGATTAAACTAAAATATTGTTGTCATATATTCATTCTCATTACTTTTTCATATAAGTTCTTTGATTAGAATCATCAAGAATGAAAAGCTGATATGGATTTGATAACTAAAATTTGTCTTCATAATAAATTGGACAAGTATTTTAAGTAATTTATATACATATTAAAAAGATAAATAATTTGTAATATGTGCTGTAATACGATATTAATAAAATCATTCGATCTCTATTTTTTTAACTGCTACACCGGTTTTTGTACGCGTTTCGCAGTTTAAAAAACAATTCTGCTATAAATTAAATGAATGAAGTACGTAAAACCTGTTTCAGTTTTTAAACGATGAAACCTGGTTGTTAAAATTTGTCAAACATTTTATAAAATTCCTGAGGTTGTATTCAGTAATCAATCATATATTTTTTATAAATTATAATCAATCATAAATTTGTGAGTTTGTATTCAATAATCAATCATATATTTTTCATTGAAATTGTGAGGTTTTTTGAAAAATACACCCACAAGGTATATAAGTTTATGAAAAATTTGAAAGGGTTTCTAAGAGACAGACTATTAATGTCAGTTTTTATAAAAAAAACACTTCATTTTTTTTAAATTTTAAAAAAAGAATTGCTTATCACACAAAGTCAACTACTTGTTATCTAAAGATGTTATAAATATCCTACGTAATGTATTAAATAATAAAACAAAGAAAAAAACACGTAATTAAAAAGACCACGGATGTGACTTCCGTTTCAAATGTTTAATAATATATTATACAACGCTATTCCATAACATTCAGTTTCTTTAAAATGAATTAGTCACAGTGTTATTAAAATAATTTATAACACTTTTAAGATATTTCATGAAAGGTGTAAAATTGTAAGGCTGTCATTTAAAAGTCTAACACCACCGATGAACCACAGAAACAACATCGTCTACATCCAAATTAATACAATATAATAATCAACTAAAGTAAATATTTAATTTGGCTTATGTAAATATTTAATTTGGCTTTAATATTGAATCTTATCTTAACCCTAACTATTCTGCCTGTTTTAATAAAATTATTGTTATGCCATCATGGCATAAGCCCCAAAAGGTGGGCAATTCTTTTTTATTGTAATAAAATCTCATAACAACGTCTTAATTAGTTTTACGTCTTATGTTTAAAAGTATTAAGAAACGGCAAACATAATTAAAACAATGGTTTATTTTTCTTTTTCGACATCATTTATATTTTCGAAACTATTATTTTGTATGTCACTTTTATCAAATAAGTTTCTGACATCAGTTGAAAGACGGCTTTCATTTTTATTGTTTATTTTCCTCATTCCTGTTAAGAAGGGTCTGATGCTAAGAGCAGCCTATTCAGTACGTCTGTGTGAAGGCTACTCTTGAGAATTTTCAGGCATAGTTGAGCCGGTACACTCTAAAATGTTTATCGCGGGCTTCTGCCAACTCCTCTGAAAGTTGTTTGATTGGATTTATCACAGCTGCCCCATCACACAACACCTTGTGTCATGTCGGGGACATGGGGTAACGTCAGCGTATAGTTCAAACAGTTCCTACATAATATTTTAAACTAACGTCGATTATTTTTAATCCGCAGCAAATAGTATCTAGGATCACCTTTAGGCCAAATATTGGGGCTAAATACCTCTCTGTGCAATGGGGATAGTTATATTTAGATTAGTTATAAGCGACTTTGGGTTAATAAGGAACATGTTTTACCGTTTAGTTAATAATAAATACATTAATAATTTTTTTCTGACCTTTTTTTGAATCGAATTAATACTAGGAGTGCGAACTAGACCTCAATTTTGACATGCTGTGCTCGCAAAATCTCGGTATGTGATAGATATATCTTCGGATATATTGAACGAACGAGGTGCAAACACCATCGAAATTGCATTTACGAAACGTCAACGTATTCTATCCTCAATTATTTTTCAAGATAAGACACATTATTACATTTTTTTTGTTGATTTTTTATTAAACCAGACTGATGTCTATCAGTGTGCAAAATTTGGAAATTTTCTGATATACCGTTTTCGATTGATGCTTGCACAAAGAATGTAGAAAATCTCTAATAAAGAGCTTCGCTCGCGTCGCTCAATTATTTATTTGTCTTTTTGTAATATTTTGCTCTTTCCGAAGGTAATAAAATTGAATTGATAGTTAGTTAACTTCTTTTAATGCGGTTTATGCGTTAAAATACAATTAAAAACATTAACATAATCTATTTATTAGTAAAATTTCGACATTAATATAATTTAATATAAAATAATAATAAACATGTAATATTAATATTTTATAAAATATATTTTATGTAATAAAATAAAATAATTCTGTTATATAGATTAATAAAATAAAAATTAAAGATTAGGCAAAAATAAATAAATTATTAATGAAATACCCTTATAAAAACGGAATTATAAATCTGATAATACCTATAAGTGTGTAAACCCTTCAAAGCAGGTTGTCACTGCCAACTTATTATAAGCTTCACTCAACGAGAAGATGTCATCAATAAGTCATAAAAAGTTATATTGCTGAAGTTTAAATTTACAAAGTCCTGACTTTTTTAATACTTTTATATGCCATTGGAACTATTTTTTTTTGAGAAATGTAGTCCATATTTTTTTATTGGTTGAGTGAGTTCTCCTTAGTTTTTGAGGACTGAATGGCCCAATCCATGTGGGAACCTCTCACAACGATACTCCGTAGTCCTTGTTTAGTGCTAATCAATGATTCGTTTAAAAAAGAAAAAAAAAAACATAATGAGAACCGGGAAAATGAAATGTTGAACAGCGATTAAATGTTTTTAAACATGGGTTTCATGGCCCCCGCTTCTCTATTTGCTCTTAATAGACACTTCCAATTTTCTTTGGCAGTTCAGTGACAATGCTGGAAATACGAAATCGCCAAAAAGAGGTGCTCAGTACAGGTCTATATCGGTCACATTCACATTCTGTAAGAGTACCTAAAATCGTATAAGCTCAGTGATCGAGAATATGATTTTCGCCGGAATCGATCACATCTTAGCGATACACATCTGAAGTGAGGCTATTGAGAAGTTCGGAGCAGCACTAGCGACAGCTCTTGATATTTCCAAGGCTTTCGAAAGGCTTAAAATATAACTTAATAGGCCATGATTGAGGTCATGAACCTTTTCTTCAAAGCAGTCTTCAAATAGGGCAATGCTAATCTGGCTCGGTTCGGTTCGAAGTACTGCTCGCATCTGTGGGATAGCACCGCTTAATACCGGATAGAGGCATTGAAATCGATTGAGAGACGAGCTAAGAGGATTGTAGGTAAAATCTCATCTCCAGAGTCTGGAACATCGCCACCAGGTTACCAGAATCTTTTATAGGTCGGTCTTTCATAGGATATATTTAGAAACTACGCTATTGAGTTGCACAACTTCAATCCACCCCATCTCCTTTCAATCACCGAACAACGAGAAACTCGGCTAGGAGACACCGGTTTACCGTGGAATTTCCTAAGTCTCATACAAAGTGTATTTTTTTCTACTTTTATTGTAAAACAGCAAAAATTAGGAACTCTCTTCAAATGAAGAGTAAATAGATAATATAGTTGTCAGGTATGATAATATATTGAAAAATAGTAACATTAAGTACATAATGTCGTTCATTATATAAAAATACCACTTAACCTCACATGGTATTTGTTAATCATTCTAAGTATTTCGAGCATTGTGTATTGAATAACCCAAAGAAGTATGGGCCTGATCAAACTAATGTAATGTATGGTATCCTTTTTCGTAATATATTTCTTAAGAATTACGTTGATATTTATTTTTTCATTATTATCGAATACAATTTTATTTTAATATTTAGCTTAATCATTTTCTGAATTGTAAAAATGTTAGGAAAATATATTGTTAATATTTATTTAGTAAGCAAACCAATACGAATTGGAAAGCGTCAAAGCATTCGAGTTAGTTTTATATGTAAACATTGCGTAGACTAAATTCTACTTTAATTCACTTTTCCACTATGCAGAATGAATGAATAGACAAAAAATGTGTGTTATATACATTAAACAAGGCCGGTTACCTATGCAGTTATATAGGCATTGGGTTCGTCGCAGTTGTTTTCCGAACGACCATTGTATTGCAGCAAACGTCACATCCACTTCCTGCATCCGGGAGGCGGCTTTTCAAACCTTGTTGTTCTGAGCACTCACTGGACGCTATCTACAGCGTTGTGCCTACTTTATAAACAACTAGAACAGGTCATTTTATATCAGAGTCATATATGATTTTTTATATCATTTATGAGACTCTTCTTTTTTCTTGTTAGTAATAGATAAAATAAATTTATTTTCATGGCAGAAGTTTAAAGGAATTTAAAGGAAGAAACGGATTTTAAATAATAGAAAATTATATCGAATATATTAAATATTATTGTATAATATTATAGCTAAGTTAAAAGTGCAGTGCAAGTCATATAGAGCCCAAACCGTTTTTATTAAAAAAAAAGATATAATTTTAATTTAAAAGACGATTTGTATTTTATTTTTATTAAACTAATTTAGTAAAAAGTCCTAACGCATATTAACTTTTCGTCTTGTACAGGGTTGAATTTGTTTGTAAAACCAGCATAAAAATGTTTGAGCGCTGCATCAAAGGATAGAGACGTGTCAAGCATTCATAATGTCATAGAAAACACAATCGCACAACTAAATTTATTCTCTCCGTATTGTACATGAGTTGTGTATTTTTAACACATCTGGTTTTTATTTATTTTTTATATGGCATAGGTTGATTTATATGGCATTATTTTATGGCCATTAAAATGATTTGATTTTCTTTTATTTTGTACCTCAGGGTATTAGACATGTGGATGGCTTATAAATATGTAGATGATTCACGTGATGTTAAGTGCCGCCGTCGCATATGGATATTTGAAAATATGCATTTTCACCCTTAAGAAATGGAGAAAGTTAAAAAAAGAGGAAATATTAATATTTGAGCTTCTGGCTTCCTTCCTAACTACATAAAACATAGTTATAATGGCTAGATTACTTCGTGAAGGGTTCTACTAACCAGCTTTAGCTGGCTCATATACAAGTTTTAGTCGAGGGACTACAGCTTTAAGTTAACCATATAAATGTACACTGAATCAAACCATGAAGATATCATAAACTTCTAAAAAAAATTACACGTTACATTTTAAATCATTTTTAGCAAAAGGAACTGATGTGCGTATTCTGAGTTGCTTAATTAAATATTGTTTTCTATTTAATGTTATCCAATATTTTATTAACATAGCCCACGTTGATATATCACATTCAGCATCATTATATTTTGCGGCGAAGAGACATCGTTGTTTGCGTTTTTGTATCATAGTTATTATACGGTTATTATTTATATATTGTGGTTTGGTGAAGATTTTTTTACCAATAATTTAATTACAAAAATTATCAACATTAAATTTAATAAAAATAAATATTCATGTTGTTCTATATTTTATATAAAATATTAAATATTTAAATCGTAACATTTAAATTTAATTTCTCTGACTATTTCTATATTTTAGGAATTAAATGTTGCAAGCTTCAGGGTTTTCGTATTTTTTCTCAAAATGTAATTGAAATATATGTTATTTTGTACTACATAATTTGTGTTTTACTTATTTTATAAACTTATATTTTGGTAGCATACTAAATTTATATTATTTGAAAGCAGCTGTCATTCCTTTTAGAAGTATAAATCCAGTCTACATTGTGTTATTGATATAATTTAATACTTATAAATTTGATTTCAACTTTAAGCGCTTGTTCCTTCTCAAAGACAATCAGTGTGATATTTTTAAATTATTGGATTAACTATTTGGTTTGACGTATTGTGTGCATAGCAACACCGATTGATTATTTAATATTTTGAATTCAATTTTGTGACCATCCGAAGTCTTTTCTATCAAAAAAAAACTAATTATCATTTTATAATTAGCCTTCGGAGAGTGTTTTAGTGGTAAGTGTTTTTATTATCACTTTGAAAGCGTTGATCCTTGTAATCATTGTGTCGAATTGTAAGGTTGTTTTAATATATCGAATAAATATAATTCCTATTTTCGGCATCTTAGGCAGTTTCAAAATTGGTTGGAACATTTCGTACGTAATTTGGTTCTTCACTTATAAAGTGGCAAGTGTACCGTTGGTTTTGTGACTGTTTGATGTCGCAATATTTCCATAGTTGCCCTATTTCGATTATTATAGTCGACATAAGCTATCGACCTCTTGGTAGTCTTTTTTCCTCCTTAAGGAAGGGAAAATATAATTGAGTCGCGGATAGAAGTATCTTTAGGGCGTCGTCTTGCTGTATCTGAAGCCTGGTACTAGTACAATAGTTAATATTTATTTAAAGAGCAAGTGTTTGACAGCGGTTCTCTTGCACTGGCAAACAAGGGCGCTGTGCATATGTCTCACTTATCCATAGTCAGTGGCGCCTAAGGATTTACTATTATATATAAAGATTATTGTTTCATTTTAAATAGAAACAAATGAGTGTTTACTTCAAGTAAGCGACCGCAGACTGAGTCTAGCTGGCACAAATTTTCTTTGTAGTAAATAAAGGTTATGTATTAGCTTATTATAATATCAAAGCGTCATGGAGATAATAAATTTTTCATGGATTTCTACAAATATGTTGCATATTTACCATAACTCCTATTTTTCTTTATAGGGAAATCATATCGCATTGATAACATAAATAATAACAATAATGTCTTATGATTACGCTAAATAAAGAGAAAAGAAGAATTTCATTATTGAATTTTATACATATTTTAACCAACTTAATATCAGAATTCAAGAAAAAGTGTTCTGACATTCAAGGTAAAAAGTTAAAATTTGCTTAAGTCATTTCCCTCATTCTTTTACAATTTCACAATTCTTTGCAAGGAGGTAGAAGTCGACAAAGCGGAATTCACATTTACCGACCTTATCTTAACATACACCCAGCTTTAAATTGAATTCGCTTTACTCTTCTTGTATAACGTATATTTTGTATGTCCTTTGACTTGGTTACATTGTATTTCTATACGACCTCGGCAGAATGGAATTTTCATTATGATTATTATTATTATAATATCGGTATCGAACAGCATTTTGTTTGAAAACATTTTGAAATTTAAATTTATACCTTGTATCGTTGTTATAAAACTTAATTGTATTAACAATGCTTTATATAAAAAGTTTAATTTAAACTTTAGACTCCGTATTAGCGTATATTTTTTACTTTGTTCTACAAATCATTTAAATAAATTAGTGATGTTTCCTCTCCTCTCATAATGTTTATATTTTAATAGTGGAAATATTTTATTACGAGCAATTATTTAAACTTAATCTAATCTAATCTCATAATAAGTATGAATATGATTTATGCATAAATATATTCCGTCAAATTCAATGATTCTTATACTTTGATACCAATTTATTAAGAAAGATTGATCGTTTCTTATACCGTATACGTTACGTAAGCAATTCGCATTTATCAATTCAGTTATGAGCTCATCAATTATAATACATCTAAAGTCCGAAGAATTATTCCGATTTTATTTCATTAGAATACCAAAAAAATCCTTATTATCGTCTATCAGAATACAAAGATTTTTTTAAGGATTATGAAGAAATTTTTTAATTATAATATATATTATCAATGTTAATAAGCAACTAAAGGACTAAGCAAAATATTTCTGAATTAGTGTCACTATTTATACGTGTAATAATATTTAGTCATAGTATTAAATAAAAGCAGTTCCTTCTAAAATATTTTAAACTATATATATATATATATGTATATATAGGTACATCACAGTTGTAAAGTCATTAGGATAAAGACATGGCTTTTTATTTATATTTTTTATGGTGTAAAGGGCTTAAATCCATTGGAAAATGTTAAATACAAATACAATCCTGTTCCAAAATGACCATTAAACTTCGGTTTTGTGTTGTATATAAAAGTTCTATTTTTTTTCAATTAATTGGTAATTACTAAAAAACAAAAAATGTTACATTTGATCATCAATGTTTGATTTCTACGATAATTTAATTGAAATATGTCATAAATGATTTAGAAAATTTGTTTTACTTTGAATTTTCACAATAACTTATGTACAAAAGAAGATTTTAAAATTTACTAAACAAATGTTCTATTTTGCGTTTTAAATTACTTATTAAAATATTAATCTTGTGAGGTTACAATATATTAAACAAATTATTTTTTTTATTAATGTATAAATTTTTAGATAGAACTTTGTGTTTTGATTTATGTAATTTTAATTGAATCAACTGAGTGATCAACCTCTGAAATTATTGGGCTATGTGAACCAGTAAAAGACTCATCAGTTATGCGGTTGCATAGCAACCTTGGCATAGCAACCTTTCTAACCTGGAATAAAATCAATTAAATATTATTGAGGGCAAAAAATACAAACAAAGTCAATATAGATTGAAAGCTATATTTAAGGCAATGAAAATGTTGTATAATGCAGTGTATACATAGTTAAAACGTTTTACTGACAACGACCTTGTTTTTTGGGTCCTCTTTTTTATATTTGTACAGTATGTGTTTTTATTAGTTAATATAGTGTATTTACTTATTTACTTAATGGTGTGAAAGTGACAAAACAGGAAATATGTTTTACTGAGTATAAATATTTTTATTAGCAAGACAATATTTGTCAGTCGACGAAACATTGTTTTTTGGTTGGTTTTAATCGAAAGATATTTTCATAATCAGCTATAATTATACTTCCGTCGCGTTCAATAGCAATTCCATAAACATCATTTATGGAAGCAAGTAGTTCTATTTCACTATTTATGTCGTTTATGAAATAGATAGCTGAAGGAGTGGAGAAGTACAGTTTTCCATTGGGATCAGATGTAAAACCATTCAAGTTATAATCTCCCAGAAAAGAAACGTAACCCTTTACTTTTTTGTAAATAAAGAGCCCTGATGAATTCGAAAAGTATATGTTGTCGTTATTGTCAATTGCAGCAAGTAGGACACGTGTGTCTTTTAACTCTGGGACTCTTTCAGACTTTCCATCTTTGAAAACGTAAAGAGTTTCATTCGGGTAAGTTGTATAATAGAGATTGTTTTTATAGAATAACTGCCAAATATTATGTGTCGTTCCATCTACGTGCAGTGCTTTTTTGGTATCATAATTATATTTATAGATACCATCACTTCCACCAATATATACAGTATTTGTTTTTGAATCAACAGCATTAGCAAATCCGCTGTTTATATCGTCAATTATATTATATTCGCCGGTTTTAAGATTTAAAAAAGCTGAATTCAAAATTGTGCTTCCTTGCACATTACTCAAACTGAAGAAAAGTATTTCCTTGTCGTAATCAATGGCTAGTTGATAAGGGCTGTTTTGGATTTGTTGTAAAATTTCTTTTTCATGGTTAATGTTATGTACAATAATTCCCTTACAGTCTGTATTAATTACTCCTGCTCGTGTATTATACACAAAAATTAGGATAACAAACGCCAACACCTTCATCTGGAAAAAAATATTTATATGAATAATAAAATATATGAAAAAATAATATACATGATTGAACGTTGTATATAATGGTAAATACTGAAATAAACATACGAGTTGAGTAATTACAGTTATTTCGATATTTTTTGTTAGCTCTTATATGTAACCTGGGTATGCTACACTAATATTTTAACACTATTATAAAAAATAATAATAATAAAACGAGTAAGATAATCTAAGATATAACTTAACAAATATAAATTATTAATACAATATTGATACTCACCGTTACTCGCAACTGACACAAATGACTATAAATTGTAGTGGAATTGAGTTATCGACAAGTTCATCGTGACGTCGTATCAATGTTAATGTTATTTGCATTCCTAAAGGTTATAAAAAGTTATCTATTTTGTTTATATTATTTAGTTTGTTTTTAGATATTACAGAAATAATTAATTAATAATTTTATATAATGATCTAGCTATTTTGTGACATGATATGCTATGCTTATGATATATAAGAACAAGAAAACACAGAATATATGTTTATCCTCAAAACATATTTTCATGTTTGTAATTTGTCTCCCTTGAAATTTAACGTACAAATCCGAATGAGAAAAATATAAATAAATGAAGCATAAGGCTAGAAGTGAGAGAACAGGTAACTTAAATAACACATATTGATGTTATATATGTCTACATAATGAAATAATAAACACATGTATTAGACAAGAAAGAGATTAGGTACTTGAACTTCCAATTTCCCAGTGCTTTTTAAAAATACTATATATAGGCATAAATGTCTATAGGTATGTTCCTTTAAACTTTAAAATACTATATTTCTATTACTGCGTTTATAAAAAAAGGAAAAAAGATAAACTAATATTTCCAAATACTACATAATGGTAAATATCAATTACTTCTTGAAATCGGTCAACATAAATTGTAACAATTAAGATATCTTCTATATTATATGTAAGTAACCTAAAATTCAATCTCGAATTTTCCAATGAGCTGTCTCATGCGTTTATGTGCTAGGTAACGCTAATGAAGGAGCAACCCGAAAGGAGGAATATGTGTAAAATGTCGGTAGCGTAACAGTGTCAATGATTTTTTGCCACTGACTATGTGGATCCTGCACCACAGAAAGTGAATGATGATGGCCATATCGCTTCGCCATCTCTGTCGCTGAGTAACACTTATTTCTACTTTCTTACAATATTCTAAAAACTTACTCCCATTATTATTTAAAGCAACTTTATTTATATTTCAAAAAATAAACTTAAAATTCAAAAGTTTGGTTTCTGATTTTTCAGTTATTTTATCTTGGAAAAAAAAAGACGTGTGAGGGTATAAAAGCAGCGACGAGGCTTCTTAGCATTCAGCGTCGAATTATTTTTCTACAGGCGCCTTCCCCGAGCTATACTAGTGATCGGGAACTAGGTCGCCAAGTAATTTATTTAGATCGGCTCGATTGTTACAGCTGCCCAGGTCGCTTGCTCTACTATCGCAACTCAGTTACTCTAGGGGCAGGAGCTGGCTTGCTGTCTCCAGTTTGCTCGCGTTTTGTCAGCGCGGGGGGCCGGAGACCATCTCTTCAATATATCCTGTCTTTGGCTTTGCTCTCTCTCCAGTGGCGTGGACTTGAATTCTCTAACGCAGCACGTCCGATAGTTTAAAGTATTGTGATTCTGTAATAACTTCTATGCCGGATATTTTAGTGACTTTTTGAAGTGAACTCAATATATAAAGATCAAGTTGAAATTCTAATATAATAAAATAATCATATCAAAAATGATGTGTACAAATTTAAGTTATCCAAACAGCTAGAACACTCAGCTTTTTTTGAAAACAGAATAAAATGTTTTCAACACTAGTAATATTGCTAGCAGATCGAAGGAAATTGTATGTTAAGTAATGATAACAGTGTTATTCCATCTCTTAGTCGCTGTATAGTTGAAACTACCTCGGAATGCGGCTGAGTGAAATAAAAGTATACTAAACCTATATGCTCTGGTCGCATGAGCCGACCTCGCCTCAGCAACTCACTTATTTTTCGACAAAGGAGGCTTATTATATATAATTTATCATACCCAGTAATAATGAAAGACGATCAGATCAATACACCCCATAACTTACATTTTTACATGTTCTATTGTTTACTTGTCACCCGAGTTAAATATCAATGACCTACCAGCCGTTCTATCGTTCTATTGATGACAGATATATTTTCATATACGTATAGGCATACATACATCTATACATAACCACACATGCATACACGCTATCCAATTGTTTTTAAAATGTTTAAAACGAACCAAAACACCGCAGAACGAACTTTGATTATACCATAACTTGATCAGTCCATAAAATATCTTAACTAAATTAAGGCAAATATTTTAAAATGTTAGTTTTGATTTCAAATGTATCGCAGTTCTCCTAATCGATTTATATTTAATTTCATTTAATGTGTCCGGAACAAGTCTTATTGATTGAGGTAACACAAACCACATGATCAGTCCCATTGGATGATTTAATTTTGTAAGTAATTAATTTAGATTACAATTATTGATTATAAAATAAATTATTTGTTTAGTAAAACAATTTTTTTTAATTATTATATTGCCACACATCAAGACGTGAAATTATATATTTTATGTTAGCTATATTAATATGTAAAATTAATTGCAACTTCTTTATATTCGTAAATGTATTATAAATTTCAATATACATTTTCATATTAGATCCAGAAATAATGTATGTACCCCATCAAATATATTTCATCAAAAGTTTAGTAATTTGACCTGTATATTATGTGAATAAAATATACTTATTTTAATACATTGTTAGCGAAGTCGTCTGTTTACGTACCTCATATATATTTTGTACGTCTAGTACTATCTTTAAAATAAAAATTTAAAAAACATTCAAGTTTTTTTTTACCTTTGGCATTATAGACAAGCTATTCCTGTATCCCGGAAGGTCAATTAAAAAATAATAATAAAAGCTACTATATTTTCATCACACCATACTCAAAATATTTTTGGCGTATATAATACTTTTTTCAATAAATTACTCCCTGGAAGTTTCTATGATATTTTTTTTATCCCATTTTTAATATTTCTCTTCCGAAAAATATTAACTCTTTTAGCATTTGCTTGAGGCATTTTTGCAAAATTAACTTTTAGTATGGGTCTTTAATTTTTTTAAATCCTATCTAAATTAATAATATTACAAAAAAAAACAAAACTGGTTTTGTAAATGTAGTTTTTATCATTTGCATGTCATTTATATTAGAGATAAGTTCCTTATGCCAACACTATTTATATTCAACGTATTTACATTCAAGGATATTCTTGAGCTTTTAATTTGGGAAAAGTAGTCCTTGATATATAACTAATATGTGATATATATCACAAATCAGTCCCATTGGGTTTGCTAAAAAAATTTATTTTTAACTTGATTTGGTTGCTTGGCCAATATTAGCGCGTATTGCACAATGCCTACATATAGTAATTATAATTTAATATTACTAATACTGTCCTCGGATTAACCAAGACATCACAGAAATATAAAACGTTAAAAGAGGAAGAAATTTCTTAATCTTATTTTTCTTCTGCACGAACTTCATCTTCAAAAAAACTTAAAAAAAGTGACTAAATCGTCAGAAAACATAATCGAGTTTTTATATTTTGTACATCATAATTTGTTCGAACAATCTAATTGAATATAAATTTATGTACCAAATAATGAACAGTACTATTGTGAAAGATTTCAACTTTTTAAAAGTCAGTCAGTCAGTTAATTTCCTTTTATGTTTTTAAAGTTGTCTTTTACAATATCATCAATATATTATTTTAAATAATACTCATGTGCCTAATCATCGGTGTTTATCTGGGATGAAAATTTGATTTTCTTAAAGAATAAAAATTACCGTTTAATTGGTATGTACTGGTACTAAGACGCGGGATCTACTATTTTACAAATTAATGTAAATAAATTTCAATGATTTTAGTTTAAGAAAGTGCCAACGTTCTGTTAAAGACTCCATTTTATGCTTATATCAAGGTCAAGGTGGTAAGATTACATCTTAAATAATGAAGTTCGTTTCTGGTTTTATGTATCTGACTTGCTACGATAAATCTTAATTTTATTGTATTGGGCGTTTATTTAATTAAGAGTATTCTAGGAAATGAGTTTAATTCTCTATTTTTATTAATATGCGTTTCATCGAGTTACAAAATTCATTCATTCTAAAAAAGTTTAACTTCTGAAAAAATACTATCTTATATAAGGATACTGAATAATAACCAAATTTAAGCGTTTACATTTTATTTTTATTTTTTATAGTAACCCACTTTTACTAAATATAATAAAATAGTCTTTAATAAAATGAAAGCCTTTAATTATACAAATATTATGAAGCAGATAAAGAGAAAGGCTGAAAGTTGATTTGAAAAGCTAATAAATAAAAAAAAAAAACATGTATTAAAGGTTCATAATGATGCTTTGTATTTTCTCTCTACAACTATATGTATTCCTGTCACGTTTCATGTGCGATTCAACGTTCGATACCATTTTTTACCTCGGCTCGCTTTGCAAACAAATTACATTTTCTTGCACAAAGAAAAAAGAGCTTTGTGTTTATAACAAGGTTGTTATTTCGTGAAAAAGCAATGTGTTAAATGATGATTATCACATCATATTGTGGTAGTATGATATTGTTATGAAAATAAAAGAAATGAAAAGTAATTCATTGAGATTTTCCGGTTCATAGTCTAAAAATTCTTTAAAAAAAAACTGTTTCTTTATAGCAATAAAGAAATAGTTTTTTTTAAAGAAATAGTTTTCTTTTAGCAAAAAGAAATAACACAATTGGCGGGCTAAATGTTGTGGCTAATAATACAATAATGTTAAAAATATAAAAGTTATGTTTATTAAAAAAAATGATATTTTTGTTTCGGAAAACAAAAAAGCACAAACATATTTTCAGGAGGTAGAAGCTATATAATCTGCCATACACTTTTTTACTTAATAGAAGAAAACATTCTCTATCTAGGTTTTTGAGTATAAGATATGATTGTTACTAATGGCAATGACACTATGTGACGTGACATAGGAAAATTTTAGGTTTTTACTTGTTGTTGGATTGTGAAACAATCTCGACTTCTTTCCGCTTATCGGATGAAAATGTAATTTAGACAAAAAATTTGAGTGTCAATAAAGTTAAAAAAATATATTTTAATAACTGTCTGAAATAAAAATTAAAAAAGTTTGCAAGCATTAAATTTGTTTTTGAATCAAAACTCGTAGAAAATAATTAGTATTAAATAAATATCAATCGAATTAACGAAGCAACGTGGTTGGATGCATTAATAACATAACGCAATCAATATAGACGTATCGCAGCATCGCAAGTATAATATCATTACGCCACCAGACTGATTTATGAAAGTTCATGGAGGCATGTTAAAATGAAATATGAGTAAAAACGCTTCGCAAAAAATGGTTGCTCTGGAGAGTAGCCATTATACTGATTTTTTCAAATATGATGTTATTTTAGTTTTATGAGAACAACGTGATTTTTAATAGATTTGATTATGTTTCGAATATTAGGTGAATATTAAATATAAACCTGGGCCCTGTTACGCTATGATCAAATGGCCACGTAAATTACCGCGTTAAGAAAAATTCTTAAAATGATTTCAGCATCGTTTTTTTTAATGCAGATGTTAAAATGCTTTATCGTGCATTGTGTATGTTTTGATTTATTAGAATTACGTGCTCAATAGCTCAATAGTTTTTCTAGTTTACAACATTCATTATATGTGTTTTCTCGGAGGAGTTAGTTATGACTTTCGTTTTGATGGTGCTCAATGATAAACTTGATATAGCACATGGATACTACTCTCATCTCTGGTGCGGATCACCCAAATGTTAGGTTCTATCTTTTGACCGCGTACAGCGGAGAGCCGTTCGGATTGTCGGGGACCCAGTGCTCTGTGAACAGCTACAGTCCAAAGAGTATATGAGAAAGCATTGCGTAGAGACGTAGCTTCTTTGTGTGTCTTCTATCGCATTTACAATGGGGAGTGTTCCGAAGGGCTATTTGATCTGATGCCTGCCGCCAAATTTCATCACCGCAAAGCACTTCACAATTTAAAAACCGTGTATCTGCGAACGGATAGTGGTTGTCGTAACATCGGGCTTATTGAACAAAAAATAATCACAATCATAAGAACATTGATCCAGTAGTTTCTTTGACTTTTAAGAAGATAGAAAAATGAAATATGTAATGTAATGAAATGTGGTATAAAAATAACGGTGAGATAGATTTTATTACATAAAAGAAAAATTATAAAACTATTGGAAATTGGTAGTCCATCTGATGTATGAATGTTGGAATATTGACGCTTATATTTAACACTTTGTTTCCATACTGTGTTAGATAATAGTATAACCTGTTTTTGTTTTGTTTTACTAAAAAACTTGAATTAAAGCCCTTAATACAAAGTCGAAACTAAGCAACTATATAAATGTCAATGATCAATTTCATTTTAAACGGGGGGATGAAAAGAAATAGTACTTATATATATTTTTTATACCAAAACCATTTTAGCGAGAACATAAAACTTGAAGGTGAAAATTGATGACCTGTCAATGAACATTTATTGGAGCGATTGGGATTTCAATTTGAGCTCAGATTTCTTTTTAGAGCTGCTGTGTTTGTAATTTATTAGAAATTACGCATGATATTATTGTTATAGAGAAAAAATATATATTTTAAAGTTTTTTTTTAAATATAGACATTTGTTTTATAATTTGTTTATTTTTTATTTATAATACTAACACTAGTTTTTAAAAATAATTGTTACTAACAAAATATGGGTTTATCCCGAAATAAATGTTATTTATTATTATTATAAATTATATATTTTAAGATATTTATATTTTAAAAACTAAAGCAAAGTTATTAGTTTGAAATTTAAATAAATATTTATAGTCATTCGGTGAAATAATGTCGAAATATCATTTAAAAGTTAAATTATGGGAAGTGCAAGTGATCAAAGCAATTTCCATGTCTCGATTGAACTGCCACTATGTAAGCTTATTGGGCGCTCTTAGTTATTGAACGTTCAATATTCAGGTCTAGGGTGCACTATGTTTGACGTTTATCACCAATTTGTTAAATTATGAAATATGTTTCTTTATTCGCATATATTTTATTTTTTTGTTTTATTTTTGCGTTATTTTTAGTTCATATAGGTACTTCAACGATAATTTCAGTTTATAATAAACAAGAAGGATAATAAAGAAGAAGGTAATACTCAAGAACATAAATTAAATTAATAACATCAACAAATCAATGTCTAATATCCCCTTTGTGACATATCTCACCTATATGTGCGTTCATGTTGAATGTGAGAATACAAAGTTTATATTTGTGAATATATTGTGATTGTCGTTGACTTCTAAATCATTTAGTATTAAATATATAAATAAATTTTTAAAACCTTTTCAATTCTTGTTTCCATATTTGTTTTGTCTATAGTAATAATTGTAGTATAAAAATAGTTAAGTAATAAATATAGAATAAATAAATTAATAGCAGAGCAAGCAGACAGTTTCCCAGTGGTCGTAGGTTTGAATCCAATTCGCATAAAGAAATACATTTGTAAACATTTTTATACACATTTTCGAACATTAATTTTCCGATGTGGCATTAATGTTATTATATAGACTGGGTACGTTTGAAACAGTAAACAGTTGAAACAAAGCAAATATAGCAAAGCAAACAATGTGTTATAGGGAGAGTGGTACAAGGGAAGAATGAAGTCGGCATGAAGTCGAAACACAAGTTTTAATGTTAAATCGCTGTTCGCGCACTGTTTATGTATAGGCTTAGTTGTAAAACAGTTTATATATTTTATTTTTCTTGTTTCATTATGCCAAGGGTGAAAGATTACGAGAGATTAGACCGCCTTATTAACATATAAAAAAAACTTAGTAAGAGCTTAATCTTAATTGTAAAAATAATTAACCGTAAAAACTCAATAAAACTTCAATTAAACTTTAACAGTTTTAAGTGTCTCATTTTCTGAAGTGCTAATCTAATTAAAGCTATTGAACTTATAAAAATATAATAGCAAGTAGTACACAAAAAATACAAAAAATATATACAATTTAAGTTTGTATTCCCTTTATATATATCTTCAAAGAATTGAATTGTAATAGGAACATATGTATCATATTTAACTGTACCATATCATGTTTGTTAAAATAGTTTCATTTTTAAAATTTTGTATTATTTGATCCCAAGAACTTTTTCAACCGACCTTACTATATGGACAGCTGAAGCAATTTTCAAATAATATTATTGATTTGTAAGTGGATATATGTTCCTTCATTATTATATGGATGATCTTATCTGAAATAAATATTTATTATTATTATTATTATTATTATTATTATTATTATTATTAAATATATTTCCATAGTCGCTCGATGCTGTAAAGGGTAAACACGAAAATGTTTGAGTCGTATCCAATCTATCTTATACTACAATATAAAAACGATTGTTAGGTTTTAAAAAAAAAGCGTAAACGATGTAATCTGCATACCGAAAGAGATGGTTATATATATGATGCTAATAAGAGTAATTTACATTTTTTATGCTATTGAAATTAAAAGTATGAGAAAAGAAAACTAGAAAAAAATCGTAGAAAATTGGAAAAACAACCTTATAAACTACATAAATAAAAAAGTTACAAAATTTGATGTTGAGCTTACAAGAATGCTATCACATCACAGAGCGCGGGGTACTAAAAGTATTTATATTTATAAGTTATAAATTAATTGACCTCATAGTCTTGTTATAATTAGTAGTTATTTTTTTATAAATCATTGTTAAAATTTAAAAAAGAACATTTCAATCAATGTTTATTTTTAAAATACTATTCGATATCCTATTTTATAATATAATAACTTTAAAAACATATTTTGTTTTTTGGTTTATTTATTTTTTACCTATTTTTAATGTAACAAACAATATAATCGCTCAAATCACTTAGAATTTTGTAAACACGCGTGTCCTCTAAGAAATCTATTATCTTAAGCTATTTGAGGTATAACGATCTCGAGAAGGCTACGTAAAAGTATAGGATTACACGTGACGTCTTTCGTGAAAAGTCCGCACAAAAATATTTCGTTTAAATAATCTTATAACTCAGTCAGTCCTTCATAGATCGAAGTAAATTTTTTTCAGAATTTCTAGTTTTGAACTTTGTTTGAATTAATAAAATAATATCAATAACATGAAACTTCCTCCTTAATTGAAGGGATGACGCCATAGCAGCTCCATTCAAAGAGTGTCAGAAAGGCTATAAAATACAGCTTGTACTGATTATTGGCTCCTATATAAAAAATATAACATTGAGAGAAAATAGTGCATGACATTTTGAATAACGAAAAAATATTCCAAGAGGCTAACACAATGTATTACTATAATAATAGTTGTTGCCATTGTCATATGCTGTGTGCATAGTAACATGGTAATTGTGATTTTTAAGTTACGGAGAGAGGAGGGAAGATGTAGATGAAGTCGCTAGCCAAAAATAGTACTTAACACTGTTAAACATAAAAAAAAAAAATGCACGACAATTGAATATATTATTTTGTAAGATAATTGTATTATTTTATAACACAAATATCTTACAAAATATCTTACAACAGTTATTATAACTACTTCCTGTACGAATGTTATTATAACTACGTCCTGTACGAATGTACAGGACGTAGTTATAATAACTTTCTTAATTAAGGAAGTGTGATTTGATGTTCTAATTAGGTTTTGTTGACTGATAATGCTCGATGTTAGGTTTTCGTGTTCTTTAAATTATTATTATTATTATTATCTTACCTTGACCTTGAGTGCGTTATTTGGGTAAAGGAACAGGTAAGAAAATTTCATATAATCCTTTTGTGATTTCCTGGTCAATTTTCCAATTACAGTAAAAAACTTATGTAAATTTTTATTTTTTAATATCACAAATGAGCATATTACAAATTATATTATATATATATATATATATATATATATATATATATATATATATATATAACACATATATTATTATTACTGGTAAATTTATAAGTATATATTTTCCAGTTGACCCAGCAAACGCGTATTAATTCAACACTAATTGGTGTATTATATTTTTGGTTAAAGTCTCTAGCTAACAAAGATAAATTGGACGTATTCCCCTCACGTGAGTATGCTGCATTAGTTACCCATGGGAAAAACATGGTTATTCAAATCGAAACCACAAACAGAAATTGTTTGGCCTTGAGAATTATTTATGGACATGGCGAAAGCTAAACAAATGAAAAACTTTAGCCATTTGAAGGCTATCGTTGATTCCGACAGTATTATTGGAATAATAATCAGAGAATGAAAAGAAAAGTAATAATATTCCTTAATAGTCATATCTTCAAATTTTTAAGTAATTGATTATTTTACGTTTAAATTAAGTTTAGTTAGAAGTTTTATTACTTAACGACTTCACATGCAATTGTTTACATGAAGATAGCTTCTCGTAATTACTTCAGTAGTTTCCTTGTTTATTGAAACGAAGAAACTTCAAGTCATTATTACCTCATTATTGCTCCTTAATGTCCGGAAAACTACTAATCTATTTTTTGATAATTACTTTTAACAAATGTTCTTAACAAAAACATTAATCTTAAAATATTGGTTTCGTAGTATTATTGTCCTTATCATATTTATAATCAAATTAATAACTATCCAGCAACGATATTAGTTTTAATTTTAGGGATTCGTTGTTAAAGTACTGATCATTAAGTTATGGCTTGTTATTTCATTAAGAAGACACTGCTGTGAAATCGTAGTACGTATTGGTAAAGTATTAATTGTATTATTAGATAACGATATCTATAATAGCAAGTCTAGACTGGTTAAATATAGGTGTTTAGGTCAACAATCAAAGTTTTGTTTCAGAATTTAGAGCAACTTGATAGTAGTTGACAGTGTTTATTTTCATTATTATCTTCACAAGATGGTTTAAAATCTTTGACAAAAAATTAAACAAGAACTAGAAAATGTCAGAAAAAAATAAAGACATTATTTTAAAACTAAAATATTGATTTTACTTTAATATAGGAATAGCCTATAATGAATAAAACTCATATAATTAAATTAAGTCATAGAAAAAGTTGTAGTTCCTCGGTATGGATAGTTAAATGTAACAAATAATGTAGGATAGAGATATATAATTGATGAGCTCTCAGGAATTTGTAGAACTTGATGTGGTTACGGACTCGGTATTAGGGACGATCAATCTTCCTTAACAAATTGTGTATTATATTGTCGCTATCCTATTGAAAAGATGACAAATGATTGTGTGCTGTAAAATTTCTAAAAACTGTACCGCAAAAAATATTTTATATGTTTTTTCGCCTACGTTCAAATAAATTGGTAAATGGAACAATATGTCACTTTATATGTATTTTAGTTGTACATTAATTGGTTTAAATAGATTAATGGCTTTAATAACATTAACCCTAATTAAAATATAAAGAATGAAATAGATTTACAAAAGAGAAATTATGAATTCTACTAATAATAAAAATGTATGTTTTTTTTTTTAATAAATTAACCTCTAGACAGAGATGAGCAAAAATTTATTTTTTTGCAAGAATAAAGACAGCTAGCTTCGTTTATTTTAGTGACAATTTGACTGCAGTTTGATGTCATAAGAGCTGGCTAAAATGCTGTATGATTAGCCTCTTACAGTAGCAGGAGGCTGGAAATCCTGTTTTCAGTTTAATCTCTCTATTGTCACTTGTACCTTTTTCAACTTCTTAAATTTTAGCTAAAGTAAATCTATTAAAAGAGAAGAAGTTTTTAAAGTTAAACTTTCATTGTATTTAATCAATGTGGGTAATCTTACAGAAAGCATTTTTAAGACCTTCTATCAATTAAGAATATTATTTAAATGGATTCCATAGGTTTTTTAGGCAGCGTAAGTAAATTTAAGTCTTCTAAAAGAACTTTAGAAAAGGTTGATTCGTCTCATTCATTTTTAAGTATTCTTTTTTATAAATACATATAGTAAATAATCGAGGACAAAGAAAGAAATTTTCCCAATTAGCCAAAATTGGAGGAGTAGTATCAGGAATACTGGCTTTATTCTCGACCAGATTGAGATCCTTTTTCTGCTGCATTCAGATTTGCGAAATTACCACCAAACTACCAGGCTAAGCTAAGACTAAGCTAAGTCAAGGATATGTGCTTAATAGTTGTGAGGTATTCTTTCATATACGTCGGCGACTCACTTCTTTCATTTTTACTTAAAGTGAGAAGCCTTTGAAAAACAGGATAACACATATTCATATTTCAAATAAAGTAAAAATTTTATGTTATTTTATGTTAATTTTGTTAACGGTCTAACTCAGTACAGTATTACTACAATAACAACAGTTCTTTATCTGAAATGAAATGCCAATCCAGCGTCGAGTTCGTGACAGAACTAGATAAGACAATGGATTTTAATAAATAAATAAAAAATACATGCTAGCAAAAAGAAAGTCAATTCAAATCGATGCTTTGCTTTCTAGGCAGGTCACTTAATATAGTAAATTACTTTTGAATTTTTATAATGTATATTTCACTAAAGAACTATATCTTTATAAATAAATAGGTCACTCACAAACTAAAACCTATTTTCTTAATATGGTTTAGCAAGTTAAAACTACTTAAATACTTTTTTTGTATTAGGAAATTGTACATAGGGTTAATATCCAATTAAGTAATGAATTAGTTAATTGTGTATCTATCTACATATTTTTATATTGTTGTTATTTTTGTATTGTTTTTGTTTGTTGTTGTATATAGGAGCCGCTTTAAAGAATTATTATTGGTTTTTGTTAGATATATATTTTTTTAAATAAATATAACATGCAATAATGGGATAACGTTAATCGCTTTACATATTGAGCTACCATATCCGTGCTCTCTTCAATGATTTTAGAATTCTATATATAACTCACTACATCGGGATAAAGTTGATATCTTTTAAACTTCTTTTGAAAATCACAAGCAGTGTTTTTATATTGCAGTATTGCATATATAATATTGAAAAGATGCCACAATTAAAATTTAAGTTTGATGTTGTCTTTTTTATTAAATTGATATGTTTAAAGACAATGTAAGACATCATTTATATTGAGTCTTGACAAATTATTATTATTTTTTTAAATTTAACAAAAATATTTTTTTCGTACAAATAAAAATAACCACATAATGATTATAAAAACATTTTAAATATAATACAATACTTGAATCACTCATAGTTTCCGTTTATTATACAATTCTACAACACCATTACTGGCTACAATCAGCTAAAGTGTTCAATTCCTCATGAGATTGTATGTATAGGGCAATGATAATAAAACGCCCTCATATATTTTAAAAAGTGTGAGTGAATCTATAGCTCCCTCCGGACATATAACGTTAACAAATTGCAGCAATTTCCGAAATGTAACGTTTTTCGATGACAATTTTCTCTGTGAAATGATACCAGAGTGCCAACATCGATACATCGACACGGCTTGTACTATTTTATTATCTTGTGTTATACTTTTAGCACTTAACACTTATCCGCCTATAACTATTTCAAATGTTCAATGTTGTATGTCATATACTGTGTAACTGATACTATTATATAATGCCATGCTAAGTTAAGACCAAGAAATTACAAATTATGGTATAAAAAACACACCCCACTCGCTATAGACTTGAAAGACTATAGCGAGTTAAGTACATAGTAGTAAGTAGTAAGTATCGAGGTGCAGTAAGTTGTTAGTATCAAAAAGTATTAAAAGAGTTAGATAGTAGTATAACTATATCTAAGAACAAGATTCAACTTGAAAGACTAGCGAAAATAAGAATAAGTCAATGTGTGGATCGTATTTTTTTAAATACTTGAATCATAATTTTTAAAATAATGATCCAGCCAGTTAAATTGTGGTTTTCTGAGCAAATTAATTCGTATTACCCGGAAGGTTCGTCTGACAACTATGACATAGTAAGGCCACTTTGGCCCAAAATTTGACACCTCATCAAATTCAACAACTTTGCCTTGTAAAGCCAACATACAAAATTATTAATTTTTCGAAGTTAGGACTGCACAATAGTTAATTTTTTTCAATTACGTTTATATTTTTAATGTAATAATGATCAAAGAAGTTATTTTACGATTTTATTTTTTTAATAAAAGCTCATAAACTTATAAACAATTGCTATTAAAAAGAACTGAACGTAACTGTAATGTTGCGTAAGTAAACCTTTTTAGTTTTAAATACTAGAGATCTTACACAAATAATTTAAAAGTTGAAGAAATATATCACCATAAATAATCACATTGTGTTATTTTTTAATATCTACAAAAATACAAAAATAACTACGTTTAATTAAAATTAAAATTAAACTTTGTAGGATATAATAATAAATAAACTAAACACTAAGCAACCCTTCAACACTGACGCTTAAAATTAAAATAAAATTGTTGTAAAATAAAATTAAAATAAAAAGTAGTTAAAATGCTGATTCTTCTTCTAAAAATATATTTTATTATTTGTTAATTATTCTGGGCCCTTATTCGCATATATATAGCAAATGAGATTCTGTGGCAATAATGAATGACGTCCTAACGCGTTTTCTAAACGCACCATGATCTGAAATTATGAAATTGTATTCTGCATGAAACCCGGTAAATTATCTATGGATATTTTTTTATTTCATATGATACGTTCATGACAACAGTATTAAACGAAAAACATTTAAAAAATAAATATATATTAATTGTTTTCCATATTTTTCATTTAAATGGATTTATTTTAAATAATATTTGGTAATGACCAAATCACATCTAACAATATCATCATATAACTATAACGTTAACATTACAAAGAGAGATTTAGAGAATAAATCTCTCTAAATTGCGATTTAGTTTTAGAACGAAATATTGGTCACAATGGCAAGGTTATGTTTTATTAACATTGTAAACTAGGACCCATATCTTAATATAAATAAATAATATAGAAATTAAGCAATAGATAATTTTAGTTAGAAATTACATTCTATTTTGAGCTCTTATTATATTTAATAAAATGATTATTGTACAACAAAGTCAGCTTGTAAGTTCAAGTGGCCCCAAGCTTTGATTTTGCTGATCCATTATAATTGGTACCCGAAATCAGATACAATATTGATTCGAAATATTCTACCATCGAAAGCTATTATAATATTATTGTCCTAATGCACAAATTAATATCAGACCACGCTCAGAAAGTCGGTCAATTTTGGGAATGGGTACTTCAACAACTTTATGAACCTTAAGGAAAATCATGTAATCTATTCATACCTTAAACAATTTAGAGCATTTTAATTTCAATTCGATTTAGACTAACAGAACGAAATCAAATCGATTTACCAATGTTAACTCGTATATTATTTATAATTATGAAATCATAATATGAAGTTTTTTTTAATTATTTTATTCTACAACTGGAAATTCAATAAGTTATAAATATTATAGGCGTGAGTGCATGTTTTGACGTTATAAAAAGAAAGGTAATTCTGTACCTTTCTGTTTTTTATCGGTGTATTTAGATAAAAATATAATGAATTTATTTTGTACAGCTAAAGTAAGCGATTTGTGATGAATTTTATTACAGATTGTCCGACGCCTAGAAAGGATATGGGGTATTTTTTTTTATTGCAGACTACGAGGATGGAGCTGTGGGCAAGAAAATGGTATATTATAAATGAAATGAATGTCTCAATGAGCGTGCAATATATATCTAAAATTTAACTCCTTATTATTTTCGTTATGATATTTGCTGAGTAAGCAATGTTTACATCTACAAAATGATACAGATATTTGATGTTATTACGAGAATTTTGTACTAAAATTTATGCCACTTTTTCACCAGAGACACCTAAACAATTTACTAAGTAATTGATTTCAATCATAATTTCGACTTCATATTCCTAACTGTCGCTTTATTAGTGGTCACACACTTTATAGCGGTTTACAGAATTGCTCTATTAACTTCTTTTATAAGTTATTTTTTTTGTCTGTAAGTTTAAGGCACCCTTAGCTTTTAAGTATCCTTTAGATGTCGGTGGAAACGAAACGAAATTAGTGCTAAGTTTAAATAAAAAAATACAAGATAGCATGGTTAAATAAGATTTGGTAAAATTTTATTATAAATAAATGTACTTAAAATTCATTGAAAACAAATAATACATGATTTTAAAATGATACTTTTCCTTTGAAACCGATTTAAGATTTATAAAATGAAAAACTGTTTAAAGACGAATCGTGAGGCTTTGGAAAGTAAACTAGGTATTTATTTTATTTATAAGTTAATTTATCAAGGAGCTTTGTTTGGGTATCTATTATATACTAAAATAATCATAATTACCCTTCCATATACATTATCTCTTCTCAATATTCAAAACGGAAGCCAAAACGTTAGATTGAAATAAATGCTTTTCGAAGAAAATATTTTTTTATCAACGTATCTCAGCTTCATAGAATAATATTTTTGGTAATCGGAATTGAAATGCCAATCCAAAATCGAAGCGGGGGTGGAATATAAGATAAGAAAGACAAGGGATTCAAACAAAATAGGTTAATATACATTTTCATTTATGAACGGAGTGAATTCTATTCAGGGTTTTTTGTTCGGCAGCGGTGTGTATCTGAAATGTAAGGTTTGTTTGAACATTATTCGCTCATTGTCGACGTCTTACTGAACCAATGTCGATGACTTGATTTAAATTGTTTTTTTTTGTACTTATCATGGCGATAGGTTTAAAATTGAGTACAGAATTTTGTCTAGATTTTAAATAGTTAAATAATATAAACTTGGTTCCAAATGTGTAACTATTGTATTTTAATTCAAGGTCACTTTAATAGCTCATATTGACATCTATCAGTTTAAGCTTGATAGATAAACTTAACACAAAAACATCGATTAACTTCACACGAAGTGATTAAAGCGATACAAATTTTAAACATATTATTTTAATTGAAATCAGTTATTATGAAGAAACATTAATATTCAGCGTGAGTGTTAACTAACTGTAATAATGGATATGTCGGTTTGTCCGTGCGTTTATTATTGCTTCTGGAACAATTTGTGATTAATATAAATTAAAATAATTATACCTAAAATGTGTTTATTAATTTACTATAATAAACAAATTTAACAATAATAGCAATTTTAACAATATTACCAAGAATAATAATTAAATTAAATAATATGATACTCTGATTCAGGCGTGATCCGTGCAAAATTTACAAATGCAAACAGGAAGGCTGCCTTAATCGAAATAACTTTGAATCACAGAACGCTATATTTCTGGCGGAGAGTGTACCTCCTTACCAGAAAATTACGAATAACACAGGTACTATTAGCGCCATGCAATTTTTGCATTAACTCCTTGTAACTACAGTGGGAATTAGGAAAATTATTATGAAATTTTGATTTTTTTACTTAAACCACAAATTGAGGGGGTAACATATTAATGATATGTTTAAATTTGATAAATCAAAAAAAAAATATTAATTTACGTAGACAAAATAAAATTTTATAATTTTTCAAAATTCAAATTGGGCTATTTAATGTAATATTTTTTGTATTTAGGGAAAATAAGAATAGGTAAATTAAAAATATAATTGAGCTGAGCGAAGCGAAGCTCTTCACTACTCAAATTTTCAACTCTTTGTTACCCTACTCTTCCTTCAATTTACGAGCTACACGCATGAAATTTTGCACACGTGCGCATAATGTACAAAACGCGGTCTGGATTGAAAATCAGCCGAATCGTAATTGTAGTTTTTGATATAATTGATAAAATGTGTCCCATACAGTTAACATATAGAACGTTCTTGTTTCGCGAGCGCGACCATTCCTACTACACTACTTCAGAGGCGTCTCAGGTGCTTTCACCTCAGTCGTGTATGAGACGTCAACCACTAAACAACTCCGCTCGAATTTTTATTGACCGATTTTTTAAACTCTTTTTTTTACGCATATTCTCCCATTTTTCTTTATCTTTTTCGATTAATATTATTTGCAATTATAAATTTGCTCAAAACAAGTATAGACATCAAATCATAATTTTTATCCATAAATGAATATCAATATTTAATTCTAGATATTGATGCGTTCGACTGCGTCGCGAGGCTAACCCCGCTTGCGTGGACCTAGTTTGAATTATCACTTCAAACCAGTAACTCTTATCAAAAATATGGAAGCAATCTTTTTGTACCCATTCATAAGTCTGTTGATAAACATGATGTCCAAAATTATAAACCTATCTCGAAGTTAAATACTATCGCAAAACTATTTGAAATTTTATGTATGATAATATATATCCAATTTTAAGGCTAAGATAAGAAAAGAACATCATCGTTTCACATCTGAATGATTAACTTTGTGATTTCACGCAAAAAATTACTAGTTAAATGGAAAAAAAAGGTTCGAAATCGATATTATATAATTTATTTGTTTATTTTGATTTTTTTTGTAAACTAATCGTACGAAAAAAAAACGATATAAGTAAATAAATAAATATATAAATGAAAACAAATAACAAACAGGAAATAGCGAATGGCGAATGGCGAATGGCGAATAGAGATAGCATAACTGTAGAGGAATGGAAAAATGTTTGTCTACATGCTATTAATGAAGAAAAAAAAATTTCAAGACACGGACGAGGCTTTAGATAAAATTAATATATATATATATATCGGCGCATCGGTTGACGTAATAATATCTAAATCAAAGAAAAGAACGTAGCGGAAGGTAGTTAGTACCTTTTCTAGAGCATTAAAAGTACGTGCAATCCACTCAACGATTCAGAAGCAAGCCTGACATTGGATAGTACGCTACGCCTGTGTTTGCATAATAACACTCTAAATCGCTGCCGGAGATTGGAAAGTATTTTCATACTATTACTATTTTGTTGATTATATTACTGTTATTGTTATTATGTAAGTTTTTATTTATATTAATTATTAATGTTTTGTTTTAAAATTATTTGTCGTTCAATATGAAATTTATTAAATTAAACTCACTTAGGTTATGTATCATACTTCACTTATTATTAAATTATTAATCTGCTGATGTATTAGTATGTCTTTTATGCTGAGTTAATTGAATTTTAGGATAAATTAAATTATAATGCATTAATATTATATTTGTATTATTATTATTATTTTCTTATTATGTTCAATTAATTCTTAATAGGATGTGTACTCTTTTATATATATATATAGTGAAGATTAAAGTGAGTGCAAAGTGTCTAGAGTTGAAGAAGATTAGAATTAAATATTATGTTTAGCATTAAAATTATTCACTTTTTAAATATTGTTTAATTAATGTATCTGACTGCATAAATAACAAAATAAATTATGAAAGTATTACTTCATTTCTTTTATGTGCTCATCATACACTACTATAAATGCAAAAACTATACGTTATTTTTTTATGTCAAATATGCTATTAAACCAGCTTTACTATATTTATACATCGCTAAAAATTATTTCAAATTCTTTTGCATTCGTTTAATGATTTCTTATTTTCAAATATTAGTTTGTTATAATTATTCGAAAATTATTTGGAAAAATTAACACGCGATTTATATATACAGGTATATATATTTTTTTGCAAAACAAGTAACTAAACCGGCCACGATATTTTCCTGCATTGCGGCGTAATCTAGTCCTAATGAATAAATCATTGAAATAGATTTTAACTGCAATATCAATAGAATTCTCGGTCAGCCAGTCCGTTGTATGCAATTTAATGGATATTTTATTCACGATTGATTCATATGATAATAAAGAAATCTTAAAAATTATTATCTCATACGATAATAAGAGATAATAATTTTTAAATATTTATCAATCATCCAAAACCTATCAAATAAGAGATAAAAATGTACTCTTTAAGTATTAAAAGATACACTCTTACACTCTTTAAGTATTAGAGTACATAAGAGATGCTTCATTTCAAAGTCTTTCTTGCCTTGCCGTTAGCATCAGATAAGTCATATGATTATAACTCATATCGATATAGAAAATGAAGTCACCAAGATTAAATGGTAGAATCGACTGTCCCATAATACAGTAATTTATAGAGTCATATTTCTCGATGCTCGCCCAATGAGACCCTTGTGATCATCAAGATTAGGCATCTAATTTACAAGGCACAAAAGTGGTTATTATTGTTAAAGATTATTTTTGTACTTTAAAATTACAACAAATATTTCTTTTGACATTTCCTTATTTTATGAATTTTAAAGATAATTAATATATTTATGCTGTGTTTTATTTGAGATTACTCGTCGTCATAACATAGTTTACTTGTAAAATAATTCCAAAATTTCAAACGTAATTTAAGAAAAGTTTAAGATTTTTCTATGTAAATATGTAAACACGTGTACGAAGATACGTATATTTTTATTTTCTTGTTAATTAAACTATTATTTTTAGTATTATATTCTCTAAAAGTTGTAAAGCCTTACCATCTTACACCATATTTCCGAAAAGTAGTGACAATCTCACAGCTCGTTTTCTGTAAGAAGATTGAGGTTAGATCGGCGGCCAGTCTTAAAAACTTTTGAGAAATCGTTTGCAATAGGGACTAGGGGTCAAGTCAATGTTTTGGGAATTATAAAATATTTTTTAACAAACCTAGCCTTCCAGATGGACATTTTTCTTAAATTCCTATATTTCAATAAATATACGCACGTACAAGTAAAAAGGTAAACGGAGCACAGTATGGCTGTGCTGTCATAATATTTCGATATTATTAGCCAGATTTTGACGCCAGTCTTCTTCCTCTAAATCTCTGTGTTCGCTACTTAATTATAAACGGGGCCCATGATTGCAGGGTGAAATAGGTGGAATTCTCAGCTCTTCCATTAGCAAAATTAAGGAGCAGTGGAACCTCGTACACAATCTCATGGCGGTTATACGTCTCCGCTGGCAGTATTTTGGAGTCATGGGTCCCGTCTGTGATAGGTGATGCGAGATCGTCCGCCATAACGCTTGGCTACGCTGTCCGTGAGGCGATTGTGTGTCCAGAGGTGTTAAGAGCGATACCCACAGTACTTAGGATAGAACTAGCCTCCAAGATTCCGACTACTCTTATCATCTCTTCTCAGGTTAAATTAGTTCGTCTCTGCGTAATAATATATGTTTTTCAGTTCAGATGCAGATTTTGTAATGATTTCGTAGAGTAGCCTATTGACGTAGTAGTCAAAGATAAAAAAAAAAAAACAATACTCCTTATTTACATATTAAAACCCACCCAAAGAATTAATAGTGATCCAAAGAAGTTTATGTAATAAACCTCATATGCAGCAATACGAAAACATCTCCTTGATCCTTAGATACCTTTGATGAGTGTTTATTGAACCGACATCAAGGCAGGCAAATAATGAGGTAAAATGTAATTTATTTATTACTTGAATTTAAAGTAAATTTACAAATTAATTTATGCTCTCTTTAACTGAAAAAGAAAAGATTATATAATTTATTTATAATTATTTCTTTTAATTACTATTAAAATAAAATTAAAACGATTTTTTTTCTAAATAATGATTAAATGTCAGACAATGCATTGCTTTCGTATTATCATATTTTTTGAGTATTAACATTGACATTTTTCTCCTGGCGTCGTTTTTGTTACTCATCGCTGAGGATCATAACCTCTTCCACTGCACAGTGATTCATCCTGAATATGCTAGCTAGATAAAAGTCACTTTCAAATTTCCAAGAACCAATTCAGACATCACATAAAAGTTGTAATAGACAAAAAACAGCAATAAATAATTTTGTTTAGTTAGCATGTTCAGGATGAAACGCTGTGCACTGGTCAATTTTTTTTTGGATCTCCAGGCGTTGCAATCGGTTTGCGACTTGTGGGGCACCATGAATTCTAAAGTATAGCGAAATGATGATTTGGTTTGATTTGGTCCTGACTTCTCTTTACCTCCATCGAAATTGTGATTTCTTCAAGTTGTATTCCATCTTGATAGCAATATGTCTGAAGAACTCGAGGACCCTACAAAGATATGTAGTTACACTGATCTCTTTCAGTATACATTGGTCCGATGCTCAGTCTAAAATATATCCAACATAATCTGCCAGCACCATCTCTTAGAGTCCTTAACGGATTTTTTGTGGCAGCTGATTAGATGATCCAGCGTTTATAAATAAACAAAAATGAAGAACCAACAGCGGGATTTTATTTTTTCAAGAAATAAAGTGTTTCTTTCATATTTTCTGCTGCTTTGACATTGCCGATGCGATATGAATTTATAATTCTAAGAAGCAATTGTTAGAAATGTTGAGGTTAAGATATATGAAATTATCCACTATGACTATCAGCTTGGCTCAACCTATATAATTAAAAATAATCTTATGGCTTACAGTGTGTACAGGTTGCTGTTAGATATTAACATCCAGGAGGAATTCCTGGATGTTAATGCATATTTTATGTTGAAATGGTCTGGTGAACGGCTTGTTCTTCAGTAAATCTTTGAAAATTTTCCTTTTGCAGGGATTCCACCAAGATCACCAGATAATGTTTAATGTGTCTTCATGATTGGTGTTTTTATAAGATTAATTTCCTGCTGAAGCAAAATTCGATGTCTATAATATCGTTCATTATGGTATACAAGAGAGTGTTTTACTTCATCTTCTAGGAGGTGGTCATCTGCAATTGTTTCACCTACCTTAGAGGTTCCAGTAGCAAGGTATCATTTTTATAGTTAGATATTTCACCTAAGATTTTATTTATCTCATGAGAATTGAGACGACTTAATAACTGATATCGTGTTCTATCATATATTTAAGTGTAAGTGTGATATATACCTGTTATCTCTTACAACAAAATTCATTTATATTTATATTGTTTAGTTTGTTGATTTATATGTATGTTATATATTTATATGTGTACTACGTTTACGTATTAGCGTGTAAATATTTATACGTACGTTCATAATTTTTATATATTTAGTCCACCTCCTTAATACAGAGAATTATTTCCTATCATTGAGGTTGTCTGGAAGAAATCGCCTTTAGGCGATAAGACCGCCTTTTATATTTACAATAAGTAATTGCAAATCTATAATATGTGTGTATTTTCTATGCTTATACAATAAAGAATATATAATAAGATCAATACTTCCATCCGCTAAATTGTTGCTAGGTAACCGGTTTCCCGACGGCTGATACATAAAGGAAAAAAATATATAAATGATGTAAAAGCGTATTTAAATATAAAAATAAAATGTTATTGTTGTAGTGTATGAGATTTTTTCATCTTATTAAATTAGAACAACAGTCCAATACACGGGATTAAAAAAATCGTTTCTCAATTCGGTCTTGAGTGACTTGGAAATACTTTTGCAATTCGAAATGATACTTGATTTAGTAGCGACCCTCTTCAATGTTGGACAGAACAATCAATAAGTATAAAACAGACCATATATAAGTGTATTGAATCATTAGATACGTTTTAAAGATATTGTATTTTATTGGTTTGGTATAATTAATAACTTACAATTTAAATTCCTGCAGTGTAATGTATAAAAACAGAACAATTACTGTTCGATCGATATGACTATATAGATAGATATTGTTTATAAAAGAGTTTTTAGATCATGATTGAATCTTAATAGCTTTTAAATATTTAATTTTAAATAGCTTCTTATAAAAATAAACAAAATATTAAAAATTAAATATTTAAAAGTTACTTTAAAAAAATTAAAACAACAAAGATCACAAATTTCAATAAAACTATTTTTTGGACATAACTCGCGTTTATTATTACATTTTTATATTTAACCCGACGTTTCGAATGCTTTGCAGCAAACGTGTTCGCGGTGAGACGAGATGATGGTGTCTGAAAATCTTAGAAAACATTAAAGATCACAAAGTTAACAAAATTTTGCAATCTGTGTTGGATAAAAAACGTTACATTCTTCGGTTTTTTATAATAAGCCTGTTTTCTCTTCTCTCTCAGAAAGGGGTAGACAGTGATATATCTGAGCCAGCGGAAACTGACAAAATAATTGTAAGGTAAAAAAGTGTCAATTAATTTATTACACTATTTATGAGAATTTAAAAAATATTTTAATTTTCTGTTTCTTAAACCTCAACAATTTTATTTTTATATATTTTTGATTATTTTTAATCAAGAAATAAATATTTAAATTGTGATTCATTATATAAGAAGAAAAACATAATACAATTTTTATTCAAGAAAATGTTATTATGTTTTTCTTCTACTATTTTATTTAATCGAACCGACATTTTAGAAGTAGTACATGGATAGCAATAAACTCGATAGCAGTCGTAGAAATCTAATATCAAGACTATATTCTTGCCATATTTACGTTCACTGTATCTATATTGATTCCGACTTTGCATTGTAAAATTGACTTTAATAAAAATATAGTTATAAAGATATAACACATATTGTGTTTTAGTTTATTTGTTTATTAGTTAGTATGGTAAATTTCATTATTTTAATAACAGGCGCTATGAGAAGCGCTTAAATATTTGTAAAACGATTTGAACGCACTAGAAATCGTATAGACGTTTAGTGAGAAAACTTTAGCGTAATCTCCGGAAACTTTTTTAAAAGTGCGAAATAATTCGGTAACTCAGATGGTAAACAGATTGCTGTAGGAACTAAAGTAAATATGTATTCCTAGAAGATAATGACTGACGACGTTCCATCGAACATTATGAACACGGCTTATTTCAAACAACTAAGTTTATATTCTCAAAATGCCTGAGTTACTATACATGGTAAGCAATATTTTGATTTACATATGTATACAAAATCACTTCATACTTTCAGAATAAATGTTATTATTTTAGATGGTATTTTATTTCCATTAAGACTAGGGTTTTCTTTATTGCTTATTTATTACTTCTACTATAAAACGGAAATGACATGATTGATGATGGACCCCTATTTTTCAATTTGGTATGGCACTAGAATGAATTAAAAATATTTGTTATTAGAAATATATCGAGACTTAATTGCAGATATATATTTTTTAGGTACGATATCTTTTTATTCACGTTGGTTTGATCAAGTTGCATCAATGTCTTTTTGTTGCCCGATCTTCATAGTTTAGTGATAATATATTCTCACGGTCGGTACTTCTGCACACTACGCTTACGACTTATATACATCGGCGCTCAGTGTTTTTGGGTTACATTGGGCACAGGACTCGAAGACGGTGAGAGTCGGTGTCCGTTTTCACGGTTGAAAATTTTCTATTTTTTGAACTCAACCAGTTCTTACGCTATCCTGAATTAATAATGGCGATCGGTGAAAGAACCTGTGGAGCATGAATGCTCCACAGGTTCTTGTTGTTCTCCATCATTGGATGGAACTGAAGTTCCATCCAATGATTTGGTCCTGACTCCAACAAATCCTTAGCGATCGCAAACTCCTTGACTTGGCAGTTTTTTTACAGAAGCTATATATTACTTGAGCCTGTCTGCGATTTTCCTTTTGGTCTATCCAAATATAGCAACTATCGCAACTGCAGCCCACCTTGTACACGCCAGGTGTTTGAAGAGTAATGATTCTGTTCATAAATGCTTAGGGACTGGAATGAGGACTGTATAGAGATTAGAAAGGAGTATATCTTTATTGCTGTTCTAATTGTGTCCACATTTTGGCTGTCGTTTTATACTACTCGGATGTCGTAAGTTACGTTTATATGCATTGCTTCTTAGTACCTACCAAACATGTACAAGTTCACACTCCAAATATTCGGGGTCGCAATGGTCGTATGCTCTGTTGATGATGAGGTTGGATGATAAAGCATGTAGGTACCTTTTGGTGTATTTAGGTTACCTGTATACCTGCATCCTATCACTTAGGGTACGATCTTGTCTCGAGAATACCTTCATATCGAGAAAAGCCAAACCTACCCACATTCTTAATGTGAAGTTAATGTTTTGATGGAATGCATTTAAACGTATTTGATATTGTTCTACAGAATCCTTGTTGTCCTTCATAATACCAAAGACGTCATCGACGTATCTCTTCCTCAGCTCAATATCAGAGGTTTCACATTGATAGTTTTTTCTATGTGTTCTATCCATATGTTGGCTATAAGCAGTGCCACTGGGCTACTCAAGGAAACCCCGTCGATCTGGTGGTACTACTATCCACGGTAGATGAAGTAATTACTCTTGAATAGTTTTAGGTAGAACAATGTACCTAATAGGAATACTGTTGCTACTGTTGTTGTTGGACAGTTGCTTGTTAAAACATTAGTGAATAAAGACTCAACATCAAAACTCTCAAATGTCTGCTCCTAATTAAATCCATGATATGTCGAAAATACTTCAAGAATGATGCCATTTTCCCAAATGCACTTGCAGAACTGAAGCTACTTGTCTCGCAAGGTCGTAAGTAGGAGAATCAATTAGACTTAAACGTCATCCGTAAACAAATGTTTTTTGGTCCCCGATTAATGTACGTATCCGTCTAGTAACTCTAGGGTTGTAATACACCGGCTTATAGATTATGAAAATATACAATATTTTCCTGTTGTAGTCGCTATCATTTATCACAACAGTAGCGTTAGCTGACCTGGATGTTGAAGTTATGCTAAGGTAATCTAGATTTTCTAAGATTTAGCGTCTTGCCGCTCACAACACCAATCGTAAATACGGAACACTTGCAGATAGATAGATGAAGACACGTTCACATAGATAGATAGAAAAAATTTGCAGCTATCATTAAACAACTTAATTATAGAAAAAGTCCTGTTTATAGTGGAATTCGATTTAATGATTTCAAATATATTTTTAATGAGTTGGTACCAATTATATATTCCTGTCTACGAAAACGTATATATTGTCATCTTTTGAAGATTGGGGTAATACTACCCATACATAAAAAAAGGTAAACGGTACGGTTTTAAAAATTATAGACTTATTACCATTATATTTTGTATTGATAGGATCATTGAACAATATTTAAGCAATAAAATTAACAAATTTTAAGAAAAATATGATAAAATAAAAAAAAAGTACGACTCAACTGTTACAGAATTTTACTGATGAGATTAATGAACATTTAAATTATAGAAAAATGTATTAACTTTTTTCATGATTGAGAGGGTAGGCTTGGTGGTTAACACACGTGTCAGTGAGAATAGTGTTTTTTATTACTAAAATAATCAGTTTTTCATGTGAATAGTTGGAAAATACGATACTAATAATAATTGTTATATATTGGTAAGTATTTATAAGTGTTGTCTGGTTTATTGCATTTATATTAATAGTAGATAATGGACGGTGATCCTGCCGCTGAACCTCCTGATTCAGGTGGCACCTCAAGTGTTCCCTTAATTTCCTCTCCCGTCCTCCCTCTATCCAGAAAACGTCAGTTAGGAGATGATGTTACGCCCCCAAATAATTTAAAAAAGAATATCATTAATCTAGATCAATCTACTCCTTCTATCCAAACCATGTACATCCATCCATCTCTTTCAAATCAACCTAATAAATATCTAAGCGATGACAAAGGTCCATTTATTATCCAAGTTTCAAGAGAAACTCCAGACCCATCAGCTGGAACAAGTATTCGGGCTATTAAATTTGGTCAATTTTTACACACAAACAAAATTAATAACATTAAATGTGATGGTGTCAAAAGTGTGGGTCGTAACAGAATTTCTGTTGAATTTACTTCTTATGAAGCTGCTAACGATTTTATTGCAAACCCTTTTTTGGTAGCTTCTAAATATATAGCCTCTATTCCTACTTATAATATTACTCGTATGGGATTAGTAAGGGGAGTTCCTGTCGATTGGGCAATGGATGAATTTGTCCAATCACTTAATCCTCTTCCTCTAGGTTGTGGTGAAGTTTTAAAAGCTAGGAGATTTAATCGTAAACAGAGTTATGAAGGAAATTCGACTTGGGTTCCTACTCAGTCTGTGGTTTTAACATTCAGAGGTCAAATGCTTCCCCAAAGAGTCACATCATATCACCATTCCCTTCCAGTTGAAACCTATAACCTTCCCACTATACAGTGCCTGAGTTGCTGTAGGTTTGGTCATGTTAAAAATCAGTGCAGCTCCAAACCTAGATGCTTCAAGTGTTCCAAAGATCATACAGGTGAATCGTGTGACGTTATGATAGAAGCTTCTATTTGTTTACACTGCTCTGGTAATCACTTTGCTTCAAGCAAGGCTTGTCCTGAATTTTCTCGTCAACACTCTATAAAACTGATTATGTCTCAGGAAAATGTTTCCTACCTAGAGGCCTCTTCCCGTGTTCCTCCTTCAAAACGCTCTTATGCTGATATAGCAAAAGAGATGTTTTCAGCCCCTCCCATCTCATCAATCCCCGTTCAAAGTGACTCAATTCCTGCTCCAACTTCTTTTTCCTATCGTAAAACTCTTTTTCGGCCCGTTCGTCCTAAAACCTCTCCCCCTCAAGGTTACAATAAGCAAGCTCACAATGCTATTATTTTAAATCCTCCTACTTCCTCAGGGAATGGTGTAGCCCTTTCATTTAAGGATGATAACGCCATGTCCCAGCATGAAACCTTACTTCTCCAATTGACTTCTACAATTTTAAGCCTTTTATCTAGTATCAAGACTCCCTTACCGTCCATCGTTGCCCAAAATATATCCCAGCTTTTCTCTGTTTTTAACAATGGATCCAATCCTATTCCTCCAATGGAATTGTAAGAGCATTCGTCCAAAAAAATATGAATTGTTATCTTTAATTTCTTCTCATCATCCTGTTATCATTGCCATCTCGGAGACGTGGTTGGTTCCTGGATCCCGTTTTCGAGTTCCAGGTTTTTCCTGTCTGCGGGATGACAGAGATGATGGAGATGCTGGTAGCGCCCTCCTTGTCCGGCGCTCCGTTTCTTATAGTTCCCTTCCTCTTCCTTCTCATAGTCAACAGATTAATGCTGTTGCTGTGAGAGCTCTTGATATTTCCTTTCTATCTATTTATATTCCTCACCCGAACCCTTCCCTTGTTCCTGATTTACTATCCATATTCTCTTCTCTTCCTAGTCCTGTTCTGATCATGGGTGACTTTAATGCCCACCATACTATGTGGGGGTGCCATTATAATGATAGGTTTGCTCCTTTCTTGATGGGAGTTGTTGACGATGCTAATCTTTGCATCCTCAATGATGGGTCTCCGACTCGTCGAGTATATCCCCATCAAAACTCCCGGTCAGCTGTTGACCTAACCTTTTCTTCTCCATCTCTTTCCTCACAGCTTTCTTGGAAATCCTTGCCAAACTCTCACGGTAGCGACCACTTCCCAATCTTAATATCCTTTATTAACAGATCTATCCCACCTACAATATTCAGTCCCTTTTTAAAATTTAACACTAAAAAAGCTGATTGGCTAGGTTATGCTAGGACTGTTGATGATTTGATTGACAGACTTCCTGAGCTGGTGAGTAATGGGAATTCTTGTGTTTTCTATGATTTTTTCTAAATTGTATACTATCTGCTGCCAATTGTAATATTCCTTTTAAAAATTCAAAAATTTGCCCGTTTGCTCCATCACCATGGTGGGACAATGAATGCTCTGACCTGGTTTTTCAAAGAGATAATGCTGAATTAAATTATATTTCATGTATGTCAAATGACAATTTTCTTAAATTTCAACATCTCGATGCTAAAATGAAAAGGTTGGCCTCCAAAAAGAAGAAACTTGGGTGGATCAACTATTGTGAATCTCTAAGTCCTCGTTCTCCTTCTAATTTTGTATGGTCTAAATTAAAACAATTCCGTAGGTCCATAAATTATGATGACCCGGGTCCCAATAACCCAACAGAGTGGTTGGAACATTTTGCCAATAAGCTTGCTCCTGCATATGTCCCCTACCATGATTGTTTTCCAAATTTTCCTAACCTGTCTTCCTCTGATGATATGGATTCCCCATTCACTCTGGCGGAGCTCCAGTGTGCTCTTAGCGGTCTAAAAGACTCGACTCCTGGGGTAGATGGGGTTCCTTTTTCTTTTATAACCAATCTGAATGAAAAATCTAAACTACATTTGTTAAATTTAATGAACTTAATTTTTAACTCGGGTAACATCCCTGAATCCTGGAAGATTCAAATTATTTTACCCATCTGTAAACCTGGAAAAATTCCATCTGATCCTAATTCCTACCGTCCAATTGCTCTTTCCTCTACTCTATTAAAAATTTTTGAACATCTTTTAAAGAACCGGCTGGAGTGGATTGTGGAAAGTAAGGGCATTTTGGGGTCCTCCCAATTTGGGTTCAGAAAGGGCTTCAGTACTTTTGATAGCATAAGCATCTTAACGACAGACATTCGATCAGCCTTTGCAAGTGGTGAGTACCTTGCGGGTATATTCCTAGATATTTCTTCTGCATATGACAATGTCTCTCTTCCGTTACTCAGGCAGAAAATGCTACAGCTGAGTTTACCGCCGAAGATGACTCATTTTATTTTTAATTTACTGTCATGTAGAACAATTCTTATTAAATATCGATCTACTTCCTTCCCCCCCAGAATTGTCTGGAAAGGTCTCCCTCAAGGCTCTGTCCTAAGTCCTCTGCTTTATAGCATATACTCAAATGATCTCGAATTGTCTGTCAACTGCTTCTGTAATGTCCTCCAATATGCTGATGACATTGTCTTATATCACAGTTCTCAGTCTATAGAAGACATTACTTGTCGAATGAACTCTGCTTTGCATCACCTTAACCAGTGGCTCTTTAATCACAACTTGTCTTTAGCAGTTGATAAATGTCAGGCAGTTGTGTTTACAAAAAAGAGATCCATCCCTAATCTAATTTTATCTTGTAAGGATCAACATATTAATCTTGTTAATAAAGTAAAATTCCTAGGCATCATTCTAGATTACAGACTTAACGGAATTTTTCACTGTGATTATATAATAAATAAATGCGAAAAAAATATTAACGTTTTACGTGCACTTTCTGGTGTCTGGTGGGGATCACACCCCTATTCACAAAAAATATTGTACAATGCCATAGTCCGAAGTCACTTGGACTATGGAATGTATATTTTAGAACCTTTTAATAAATCTTCTTCAGAAAAACTTAATAAAATTCAATATAAATGTCTAAGAATTATTTTAGGTGCCATGAAAACATCTCCAACTAATGCTCTTCAAGTTGAATGTGTTGATCCTCCTTTAAACATCCGTCGCCAATTCCTTTGTGACCGCTTTATTTCCAAAACGCTTCAGTTATTTTCCCACTCCCTTTGGCCTAAACTTCAGAAATTGTCCCAAGTTTTAAAACCCCACCAAACTAAACCACTTCTGTTAGAAAGTTTTCTTAAATTCACCTCTCTCCCTAATCCTGTTAATCGTTTTATATCTAATCCCCTATATTTAACCCCGTTTAAATCTCTTACTTTTATTCCCTCAGTAATTACAGATCTTGATTTGGTCAAGGGATCTCCTGACACCAACATCAAATTTTGCCAAATTGTTCAGAAAAATTGGTTCAATCACACCCTCATCTATACTGATGCATCTAAGATTTCACAAGATGGATGCACGGGTGCTGCTTGTTGGTTACCTAAATTTAATATAATTCTTCAATTTAAATGTCCTCCCGAATCTTCAGTTTTTTCTGGTGAAGCGGTTGCTATTTTCGAAGCAATCTTATTTGCCCTTTCGAATAAATTAGTAAAGACTGTTATTTTGACAGATTCTTTAAGCTGTCTGGAGTCCATTAAACAAAATCCATTCCGATGTAAGTCAAGATTTCCTATTATTTTAAAGATCAGGGAGGCCTTACTCTCATGTCACCAACAGGGCTTATGTGTTTCATTGGTTTGGATTCCAAGTCATTCTGGTATCACGGGCAATGAAACAGTGGATTCCTGTGCCAAAGCAGCCGTTTACTCTGGCTCAGTCACTTACTTCAACAATTCCTCTCAAGATCTGAGTTCTTTAGCGGGTAAGTTTCTGGATAAATCTTGGAACTCCCTGTGGAGCTCATCAAAGCTCACCAAAGGAAAGTTTTACGGTTCCATCCAACCTAATATTCCAAGACGCCCATGGTTTTTTACTCAAAAACTCTGTAATCGGTGGGTTTTATCAACTTTATGCCGTTTACGCCTTGGACATGCTTGTACTCCTGTTCACCTTAAAAAAATTAGGATAAGGGATCACTCTCGATGTGAATGTGGTTTAGACGAAGGCACGGTTTCTCATCTTCTTTTCTCCTGTCCTAATCTTTCATATCCTCTATATGATGTTATCCCTCCTAAAATCCCTCGTCCACTTAATGTTGAGTGTTTGTTAATGCTTGTGTTTAGTCCATACTGTAGATTTCTATGTAAATATATTAATCGAAATAAAATTAAATTGTAAATATCTTAACAACTTTATAGATATATTTTTATATGATGATATATATGTATGTGTATATGTGTGGGTGTGTGTGTATGTATGTGTATATATGTATATATTTTAATGTTGTGTTGTCTGTTAATTTTTTTAGATTATACTAACAAAAAGCTCCTTCTATCATATTGAGAAACTTCAGTATAATTAACAACAATATTTACTGGACAATCTCCTTCGTGTCTTCTCCACCCTACGTTTCATTGGCGAAATATACCGTGACATTAAACACGGATGAAGCCATAATTTGAAAAAAAAAAAAAAAAAAACTTTTTTCATCGATTTTTGACAAGTTAGCGTGGAATGGTTAACAGGGACCTTTTCTAGAACTTCTTAAAAACTATCATAATAATAGATTGACTACTATAAAAATATAAAACCAGTATAGTAAGCTGGTTAACACAACCAAAGGCACAGCCCAAGGTTATTGGACCAACCGAGTACCGATTATATGTTAATGATATGTGTCGCGTCATAAACTCAGGATCTGCATATCAATTTGCAGACGATACATGTATAGTAGTAGCACACAGAAATATGGTTGAAGCTCAAAAATCCCTACAATATAATTTTGATCAGTTATGCAATCGGGTGCACGATGTCAGATTAGTAATTTATACATCAAAAACTAAAATTATTCACATCTATTCCTGACATAGTAGGTCGAAATGCTTCATAACCAAAATCGTATCTCATATACATTTTTCTCTAAACAACCCATGCTGTTGTCCATCCACAAAAGTCATCGACAAACTCATGTACATTAGATTGATAATTGAGAGTCGTTTCAACTGGGGTCTACTTAGAGACTACGTTTGCAATATACTACTGTCTATTATTTGTAAGATGAGCATTTTAAAATATAAAATACCATATAAGGTGGTCAAAATGATATACATGGCCTTAGATGACCAAGTTATCAATTATGGCATAAGTAGCTATTGTAGAACGAACCCTAGTTGGCGGATGTCTATAAGCTTCAATTAAAATTATTAAAGGTCATTGCACCTAACCACATCAATGAGAAATATAGTGACAACGATAGTGCCCTATTCCAACATTGTAATGTTATAAATATTTATGTATATCAATCGACCTGAATAAAAAACTAAAGAAAAAACTAGACCAGAACACTTGAGATTATTTAGAACTCAAAACAAATTCAATATGAATAATTTCACTGTGTACGGAAAAAGAGTCATAGATTATTTAATAATTGCTATCTGAATGAAGTTCGTGAGGATTTACATAAGTTATACATAAAACATCTGAAAAATTTTCGCAGAAACGCTACTTCATAATTATCTTTAATAATTTTAATTAACAACCAGTTTTTTGAACAGTTCTCCGATACTTAGATAAACCCTGAGAGGTTGTCGTGATTCGGCAAATACTGTAAAAAAAGAATTAAAGTACTTTAGAAATAATAAACAGATAAAAAATAGCTTGATCACTACTAGACAACATCATACTGCGTTCCTTGCATTTTTTAGAATTCCTTACGAATATGGGATGTCTTTACGCGGTTTTATTTGCACTTTCGTGGGTAGTAAGTGTGAATCACGAAACTTTGTTAAAAATAACAACGATGATTTTAACTTAGCGCATTTAATTTGGATTAACATTAAACTATGAAGACCTGGCGAGGATACTTAAAAAGCCCCCCACCTTAAGAAGACGCTGCTAAGCTGCCATAATTTGACCCATGACCAAAATAGGTTCCATTCAATAAAAACGTAGGATAACTAAAAGATAAAGGTAAATATTCACGCGATTAAGCCTCAATGAATTTCTAATATATGTCAAAATCGTGAAAGTTCAAAAACAATATTTCATATGACATTTTTTTTGCAACTTTTCATAGCCATATTTTCTTAGTATTTTCTTAGATTTTCACGAGTACACATTTTAAATAAAACTATTTTTACGGATTAAAACTCGCGTATAATTTGGTTACATTTTTTATTTTAACCCGACGTTTCGAATACTTTGCAGTAATCGTGTTCACGGGTAGACGAAATGTAAGTGTCTCGTGAGTTTTAATCCATATTTTCTTTTTTTTCCTTAAACGGCCGTCCGTTAATAATGTTTAAATTAATGGTTCCTCGAATTAAGCCAGAGAAATGACTAATATAAAATGTAATGTACAGTAAAATAAAATATGAAATTCCAATAAAGCAAATTGGTTTGGTAAACATAATATATATTTTTACATGATTAGCTTGAGCATTTGCAGAAACGTTACTATATTGTGGATTTTTTTATCAGTTTTCATTTTACACAAGTTTTAATAATGTTGAGTATATTCATACATAAGTATTAATGTGTTATATACTCGATTCACTATTTTTATTTTTATCAAATATATTTTGAAGTGATAAAAGAATGTTGGAGGTGCCAGCAAACATGAGACCAATATGGCGTCACAACATTTCTGCCGGTATGTCGAATCATAAGAAGTTCTGGCTCAATAACAATTATTTATTTATTTATTTATTTATTTATTTATTTATTTATTTATTTATTTATTTATTTATTTATTTATTTATTTATTTATTTATTCATTTATTTATTTATTTATTTATTTATTTATTTATTATTTATTTATTTATTTATTTATTTATTTATTTATTTATATATTTATTTATATATATATATATATATATATATATATATATTTATTTATTTATTTATATCTTTTACACTTTCAATCCACATTGATCACTTGTGTTTGTCAATTTCAAGAGTCTGTGGGGCCTATTTTGATATTAAATTTATCGAAATATCCATTCAAGCATTCTTCAACTTAAAAGGTAAGGCTACCAGGATTCCAAACGCACCCTGTTCTGAGAAGAACTACACAACAAACTCAGCGCAGTATTTTTTTACTTTTTTACGAAACATTGAATATTTATTACCAACAACTAGAGCCATCGTTATCAATGCGATCATCATCAAGCAGAAAAGACTCGCGTGCCACCAATATTTATAAAGATTCACAGTTCGTCTGTGATAACTGCAGGTAGTTGTGTCGTGCTGATATTGGACTGCTCAAACGCTATTCAAAATTGGATATAGGAAAATTGAATGTTTTTCTTCTTTTTGATTGTAATAAGACCTTTTTAATTATTATATTCACTAAACTCATCAATATGAAGCATTGTAGTTATTCCATACTTCATAACTTAAAAAAATATTAGTAACTAAATATTATTTATTTGTTTTATATTTGCTTAAAATTCATCACTTTTTTACATTAACACTCGTCAATTGGCTAGACCACTAGCTCCGTCGCAGAATTAGTATTTAGGAAATAGAACGTGAGCTATACAACTTTGTCTTAAATAAAAAATCTCCTGATCAATTTCGCTGGCAAACTTATCAGTTGTAAGTTACATGACTACGATCATTTTGAACCGATATGTAGTCAAGTAAAAAGTTTATGTTCGTACTTTCAAAATCAAGTATATTTTCTTTAAATCGTAGGTACTTATCGAATTTTAGGTACTCTTTGATTATTTTAGACATACCTGATAGTAATTATCATTTCTTTTATCATAAATCCTAGCCAGAATGTTTTCATTATTTAGCGTTTCATTTTTAAAAAAATGGAAAATCCGTAAAAGTGAAGATTGTTAAAGGTATTTCTCGCTAACATATAGTGACCTGATTTTTATTTTTGAGAATTATTTCATCTATAAATATATGTCTTTTAATAAATTAGCCACAATTTACTATTAAGATAGCACGGTATTTATATACTTTTAATAGATTAGGAAATAATAAAATTGATTATTTATTAAGCGAAATAATAAATTTGAACAAAATTACCAGTTACTTTTTTTATTGTAAATTTCCATTATAGGTTATTAATTGTTTATTTATACTTTTTCTTTTTGCGGAAACAATACCAATTTAGCCACAATGAAGCTTACGAACATTTAAATTTTTAATTTACATAGGCAGTTATACTAATAAAAAAAAAATTAAAAAATATTTGTATAGAAGTAGTATTCACTTGATAGTAATCTTATAAAAAATAGTTATGTTGAAATGTAGTAGACCATAAGTTAATTGTAAATTTTCTATCAGAACCATAGTAATTAGTATCAACAATAATTATAATCAAACTTTTATGACAATAATGACATGTACCTATGCAAAGGTAAACTACCTTTAAATCAACTGATTCGTCAAGGTAACAATCGATGATTTAAAGCATGTGTTTTTTTTAAAGCATGTGAAAAACTTCTAAAAAATAAATGTTATATTGAATAAAACATTTTTTAAACAAGTTACTAAAACTAAACTAAAACTAGTCTGGTAACTAAAACCAAACCTTTTATTTAATCAGTTGGCTGCTTCAAAGCATCTTAATTAAACACAATTTACGAGTCTTTCTCATTAAGATGTACTCTCCTCTATAAGAAAGCCGAGATGAGGTTCTAAGATGCCATCGAGGGGAAATGTTGGGATTAGCTAGAAAACTTTCTCATTAACTGAAGAGCCAGCTTTCGCTTCTAATGACACATTGTTAGAATAAATTGGCCATTTTGTGCAATTTTGACTTTGTAGGTTGAACAAATATTGAATTATAAAAGAAGATAATGTATAATTAACTATTTGTAATTGATATTAGAGGAGATGTTATAATTTTAATTATGTTTTATAACAATTTAAGGTAATTTAAATGATTATTTTAAATTTATTTCAAAGTTAGTTAAGCTAATGTAAATAAATAAATAATAAGTATGTTCTATGTTTATGATGTACATATATTGTTTACTTTTTAAGTCATAGTTGTATTTACTATAAATATGTATTAAGTAAACTTTGTAATTCTTTAAAGAATGTAAGGTATTTTTAAAACTATATATGTATATATATAGGTTCCTGTACCGGCTTCCGAGGTCGACGAGTCACGAGCTAAATAGCAGTCACCCAGCTGTAAATACAATTAATTTATTATTGTGGAGTATTTGCTAATTCCTTGGCCACAATTGCGGCTTTGTCTATAAATCAATCTTTTAAATATATTGCATGGAAGTATTCTAGTCGTCTAATCATTTTTATAAATACTAGTTATACTTCACATTATAAATGGTAATAACTGCATAAATTCAATATATCCTCATTGGCATTATGCATAAAATGAAATGAAATGAGGAATATGAATTAAAAGGTTTTCCATTTTGTGTGTTTGGCGTTAACCTTTGATTAATTCATTTTAGATACAGGTAGCAATTTTTTCACTCGCAATTAATTTAATATTATAAGCGTTCCGTGTTTCAAAACTGTTAAAGTTGTGATTATTTTAGTGTTATAATTTAGGAGATTAATCTCAATATGTTAAATTTTTTTGACGTGACAAAAGATTGTTTATTTTTTTTTTATCTAAGGACATTAGATTGGTTGTTTATTTATCATAAATAGGTTTCTTAGATTTCTAGGTATAGGGATAGGTGCCGATATTCTTTCAGTAAAGAATTGTTATCTCGTTATTACACAATGCAAATGATAGTAAACAAAAATATATCAATTAATTAACCAGGAGTTTCAATGAAAATATATGCATCGCCTTCAGAACGGTTAAATCAATTCAATCTACTTCTTAAACGACCTTAATACGTTCATCTAATAGTTTTTTTTTTATTACCTTTGAATTTGTGAAATTACTTGTGACATTTAAACATGATGGCTTCTTTTAAATGCTAATTAATATGTGTCAATTTTAATTCTTAATATTTGTTTTTACTTATTGGAAACAGAATCACATTAAATCTCACACAGCCTCACAAAAAAGCATTATATGTTTAAATAATTATTTCAAATTAGAAATATTTAAGTATTTATTTTGTTTTTACAGCATTAATTTATAGTGGTTAGGTGTATCATATACTGTTACTTTTTAGGAAAACTCCATAAAACGTATGCGAAGAAGCTAAGTGACCAAGTCAAAAATGACATATTAAATACATCATTGGGAAATTGGTGTATAGTCTACATTCACCTTCGAGAAATATTATAAATGATTTTTCTTCCCATATTATTTAAAGACTGAAAAAATAATGTTATATTTAATATAAATTTACATCTAAATTTATTTTTCAAAAATATCTGTCTAAATTTGTAATAATCATATCAACATCTAATTAGTTCTTCTATTATCTATTTGCAAATATATTATGTACTTTAAAATATATTAATATAATTAATTAATTAACTAAAGAAGACTTACTTATTAATATTATTTTGACCACCTTGTTTACACTTGTTTGTACTTGTTTTGTCTTGTCGGATTTCTGAATTTTTTTTAAATTCATGTTTTGGTCATAACTCCACATTAAAAAGCCGCTAATGGTTTTGATTTAGTTTTGTATAATATATATTATTAGATAGAAAAAAGAACAGTAGTAAAACACTACTGTAGCTAAAGCTAGTTAGGTTACAAGTCCAAGTCACAAAAAAATCTCCCAGCTTTTAATATGTTATAACAGACGGGGATCACTTGTAGATACAACATTAAATTCAAATTACTGTAACAATCACTATATTTTTTTCCAAATGTAATGGTTTAAGGCTTAGCAATATTAAAATTTATACTATTCCATCAGTTAAATTAGTCTTTAATCAGGAAAAACGTTTTGAAAGTAAGTTAGGTAAAAGTGATTACATCAAAATAAATTTTATAATTTTTTGAAAAAATATCAAATTGGCTAACAGAACTCAATTTAATTCTATTATTTGTACAATTAACATTTTTTTTAAAACAAATTCTGTAAACACATGGTCTTGATTTCGAACAGTTGTATAAATATTTCAGTATTTATAATAAAGTTAAAGTCAACATTTATTTGAAGTCATTGCACTTGTGAAACGACAATTTTAAGAACTTTATATTTTTATTCAGATAAGATAAGACTCATAACTTTTCAAATTATCATTATAAGACAGACTTTTGTATAATTTTTTTTACTGTATTTAATATCAATTATTTAATTTTTTTCTGCAATTTTTTAAGTGCATTAATGTTTTTTTAAATAATTATATTAATAATGATGATGAAAATGTAATTTACTTTATATGACTTTGGCAAGTATTATTTAGACTGTACTTACTATTTTTTTTTGGGTACCAGTAAAATTTATTAAGTTTAAAATATAATTTATTGTTGTTTTTGAGATTATTATTAATTATTAATTTATTGTTCTTACTTATGTCTCAAATTAAATAAGAAGTTCTCATAACCACGAAAGGAATAACTCTTAGAACCTTGGAAATACCCAAGAATAAAAACACAATAATATTTTATTGAAATATCAATATAAAGTTTTTATAACGAAAAATATTTTCAGATATATTTCATACTTCAAAGAATTATAAATCAATAATTATAAGATCTAAAACATTTTTACGTTTGGTAGGTTGTTTATGTATCTTAGATATTATGATGAGAAAAGATGGAAAATCCCTTAATATTGATTTACGTTAACTGTTTAACATTAATTCAAACAACTATTAATACAATCTAATAGGTATTCAATTAATTAAAATACGACAATAACTGCAACAACACATTAAACACTTTAACAATTTTATATATTATATATAGACTGATCTATCTTAAAATAAAGTGTATTACAATAAATTGTTATATTTATACGATGGTATTTTAATATACTTGAAATTAATGCGTTTTGTCCGCACAATTTCACCATAGTTGAGAGCTGAGAGTTTTGGAGTTCTCTTTTTATCTTGGCTTTCAAAATCCACATGGAAAAGGCCAAATTTTACCCTGTTAATAAAAGAAAAACTTAAAATAACAAAAAATTTAAAACATTATTAGTCGTTACAAGACTAACAACCGGAAATTTGACAAATAAAATAATTTTAATAATCAAAAAAGGGGCGTTTGTAATATTTAAGATATATTTTCAAAATAAACCTTGACTTCGAAATCGTAAGCCACGGTTATCTTATATTCTCAGGCTTTAAGTCATTTACATAATGTCTACTATATAATTAATATAATGTTATATATTTTTTTTAATCAAGGTTTTCCCGAAGCGGATATCAAATAAAATAACTTGTCATTTGCCTGTTCATACACACATACGAATTAAAGTAGTTAAGGCAAATATTATTATTCAAATATATTTTATATCAAAATACATGATTGACAACCTCTGTAGAACTAAGTGTCTACGGTTTTTAGTTAATTTTATTATTAACTACCCTAATTGTTAAAAAAATATATAAAATTGGGTAAAAATAAAAAGGCTACATTTACTTATTATTATTAAGGTTGTAAAATTTTTAATATTTAAAAAAATACTTACCTGTATCCATCATTCCATTCAAAATCGTCCATCAATGTCCATGCAAAGTAACCAGTTATATTGCATCCATCTTCGTGAATAGCTAATAAGAGTTGTTCTAGATATTTATTATAATATGAGACACGTGTGTAATCATTCAAGCCACCGAAGTCAGACACTCCATTCTCAGTTACAATAATCGGCACCTTGGTTCCATAATTTTTTGTTACCCAGTTCAAAAGCCTACGAAATCCTGGAGGGTATACCTGAAAGAAAATGAAAGATTGCTACAATAGATGTTTCTTTTAGGATATTTGGCTAAAATGTCGGTTCAAGGAAATATTATATTTTTCAAAAACAAAAGTATGTTATAATCCAGCAATTTGTGTCACATTAAACATATGTGGAAGGTTTTAATAAGTGAATATTTTCTGTGGCCCATCCTTATGACGCATTTAGGACAGCGTTTTTAAGAAATGCCTGAATAATCATTCCTAAAACAAATTTTAAAACTTAGATCATCATAAAGTTTTTATTTTGAATGGAAGAGTGTACTATATGACCACTATAGATAGGTATTAATGAAAGAACATTTGAAATCATATGACGTTATTCTTTTAACGTGATCAAAGTGAAAGTATTCATTTTATTGGTATCTTTCGATAAAAACTAACATGTAGCTGTTACTTTGATAATATGTATTTAATATAAGTTTAAATTATTTAATAAAAAGGGTGAATGTAAAACAATTTTTAATAATATCCCATTAAATTTTGCGGTCAGTATTTAGGGCTGGTTGTTTAATCAGATTTTTTGTAATAATAACTTATTAGTAAGATAACCAAATGACTTGCAACGATAACAAAATAATTTTATTATGAAGTTAATAATAAGTGAATTTTTGTAAATAAAGAATGGTATTACAATATATTTAATTCTTTCAAAATAAATGTTGCTCTGATTTTATGTCCCGAATAATTTTACATCGTAATTACATGTCGTTGGTATGCGGACACAGAATTTTAATTTTATTTTTTATTATCAATACACTTCAGCAAATAACAAATGTATATATATTTTAAAAGTCACATACTACAGGATAAAATGGATGTAACGAGAAGAATTGAAGCTATGATTGTTGATGGTGATATAGAAGACTGCGACTGTCGACATGAATGAAGTTCGCTAAAAATTAAATTGCAAAGATATAAGTTTCTACAAAGTGATCTGTGATCGAAGAATTTTGAAGAAATTGACATATTGCGCTTTAGAAGTAATTGACATATTCCAAAAGGATAAGGATGAAGGCACGTCGATCAAATGAATTGATTTCCCGTACAAGTTATATACAATAACTCACCGATAACCATTCAGCGCCTGGAATTGGCCAAACTTTGCTTTGTTCTACTTTCACACCGGTATCATGATCCGTGGAAGGTACAGACCATGTAGATTCCATAGATGAAGGTGACATCAAATATGTAGTGTAATGATTGAGGCCAAAAAAATCAGAACTGCCCCGAATCATTTCAATCTAAAATTGTTAAAAACAATATAATTTCATTAAAATCAATAAACTTTCAGAATTTCATTAAAAAGTAAAATAGTATGTTAAGTGGATAGCATGCAGCTGTACAAAAAATAAATGTTAAAATTTAATTAATTAATATAAGTTTAAAATTCATAGTAAATGGAATAATATTTGTACAGTTGTTCTTAAAAAATACATACTTCATCAGGAGTAAACACTGGTAAGCGAGATCTGGCGAATCCTTGGTAACGACTCATATTATCAACCCTTTCGCGAACAAGTTTCGGATAGTCTCCTTCGACAGAATAAATTGGATGAGCATAGATTCCTAACTGTAATAATTGTTTATTTAAAATATAAATGATTAGATTCTGGCAACAGTACTGCATTTGTAGCCACGTTTTTATAATAAATTCAACACCTATGGAGAATATTTATAAATTTTGGTTATATGTGGTATTTATATGAATATAAGTACTTAAGTTTATTGGAATTTAATGTAACTTTACACGCTCAGAAATATCAGAAATGTCCAAAGTTTATAAACAAATAAAAACACTTAAATTTAAAAGCATAAAGCAGCTGACATAAAAGTATAAAAAGAAACGCATACATGCATTTGCAGGTAACGCTCAACAGCTTCACGATCCTCTGCTTTATTATTAGCTTTTGGTTCAGCCCAAAATGCATCTAAAGTAATACCTATTTGCCCTGAAAATATTTTTTAATTTAAACACGAAAATGGCTCAAATAATTAAGTCTGCATTCCAATTTTCTAACAATTCTATTGCAACAAATCTGTTTACTTTAATTTGTTTTCGGTGATAAGTTGAATTTTGAAAATATTTGAAAATATTTGAAGGCAATGTTATTTATTTTTTTATAATATTTGATTATATAGTACAATTTTTTTTATTATTTTTTATTCTAGAAAAAAACATTTAAATAATATGTATATACTAATGATTTATTCGTAATTATATATAAAAATGGCTTAAATGCATTAATGTTTTAAGCAATATGTAATTTAAATAGTTTCAAAATGAATCGAGACAAAGTATAATCTTGACTAATATTATTTTCTGTTACATCTTATTACAGAAAATGTACACAGGTAAAATTATATAGGTATGTCTTACAATTTCTAATAACATACCTTTTTGATGTGGTTTAAATTTTTTATTGTATAAATGATACGCGCGCGCGTGTCCCAATAACAGGTAGTGTGAACACAAGTAAACACCAATACCCTGTGAGTTAAGCGCGGGAACAAAATGTGTGCCACCATAACCCTGTAAAAAGTCGAAAAATCAATAAATATGTTCTGATTATCAAATATATTTTAATTATTCTAGAACCAATTTCATTTTCTTCTTATAAAGAAAACGAAATATTTTCATTACATTGATTGAGATTATAAGCTTTACCTTGTGCTTATAACATAAAAAATATTTATATACAAGTAAAAACATTTAAAATATCAGAGGACAGTATAAACTACATAGAGGATATAAAGTAACAATCTTTTCTAGTTGCAATTACCACTATATATTATGAGTGAATTTGTGCGTGGTTTTTATACAAAAATCATAAAATAATTAAACATATCATATATATGTTATTGTATTACTATATGTTCTATTATTATACCACACTATACTTACATTAAAACAATGTTGATGTGGTTCATTAATAGTGCTCCAAACTTTTACAATATCTCCGAAAAGAGCAAACGCTACTCGCGCGTAATCTTCGAAATACTCCGCCATTTTAGGATTATTCCATCCGCCTAAATCCATGAGAACTGAAGGCAAGTCCCAATGAAACAATGTCACAACAGGAGTTATTTTGGCGTTAATTAATGCTTCTAATAACTTGCGATAATATCTTACACCGTCTTTGCTTATATAGTTATCTGTGCCATTAGGTAGTATTCTGAAAAAAAAAAACATTACCTAAGGTAAAATTCATAAAACTAAAAAAAAATTGATCAAATTTTATATAAAACATATTTCAAACAGGTTTACGTTGTGAATCATATGTTAAAGATAAAATTAAAGTATTTTTTTTTATTGAAACAAGTTCTTTACAAAACATTTTTTCATAGTCAATGCTACCAGTTACTAGTCACCCATTTTAGATTCAAAGAAACCTATATGTAAAAGTTTTGTACAAACTCACAAACAATGAAGAGTGACCGAGCTTTTAAATTGAATAGGAATTGATTTTCGTAAAAATAACACACAACGGAGAATAGAGTATATTATAAATCCGATACATTTTATTGAATACTTAGATTTTGGAAATTTACATTACATTTTTAATAAATTTAACTATGAACTATTATTAGTAACATTATTTTTAATTTAATTGAGAGTACAGCTAAAAAAATGATCGACTCGCATTAGGTTTTAACGTCAATACATAAAAAAGGCCTTTTGAATGCCTTTATATTTGACAAGATAGATTTATTAACATAACTATATCAATAGAAAATAAGTTTTCTTTACCCCCATTTTCGTTTTAAAGTATTGAGAGAAGCATCGAAATAAATATATAGACATAAAAATAGATTATGTAAATATTATAACACGGAATAGTACAAATGATTACGAATACTTAAACAGGTTTAAGATGAGAATGATAATTATTTGAGTACAAATTTTATTGTTTTTTTTAAATACTTTGATAGGGCTATCGGTTTCGTCACTGTTCTAGTATGGTTTGTGTCCGGTATTTGCTCAGTAAAGCTACTACTTTGAACCGACTCCTTATAACGGCGTCACCGGAATACACAGTACAATACGGTATCTCTATTCAGCGGCGCTATTTAATCTGGTGTGTGGTCACCAGCTATAGCCGAAGCGTACCACCAGCTGTGTGTCTCCTAATTAGAATCACTCGAGGAGTAAGTTTTGGATATTTTTCTGTTGTATCGTCCTAGGGCAGTGTCAACTTAGTCATTTAAATATCGATAAATCAAATAAAAAACAGTCGAATACATTCGAGAGTGGATTCACTTCAAAATGTAATGTTTTGTACAGAAAATGATTAATGATTAGCAGACTTAAAGGATAAAGCAATAAATATATAGCTTAGTTTGTATTGATGTGTATTGAGTAACTTATAGGAAGTGATTGTCATATTGTAATCAGTAAGTTACCTCGGCCATGATATCGAAAATCGGTAATATTTTACTCCAAGCGATTGTATCATTATTAAATCTTGTTTATATTTGTGATATGAATCAGCGGCCATGTCTCCGTTTGAACGGTCTACCACGAATTCCGGATGCTTGTGTAAATATGTATCCCAAATGCTTTCACCTTTACCTAAAACAATACAATGTTAGTTTAGTTAATGATTAATATTTATTTATTCGCTACAGTATATGTATATAGATTAATAAAGTATTGTTAACATATGTACAAACTATTTTTGGCGATAAATAGTCTACATTTTAACTAATATAACACCTAATTTTATTACTAATTCAACACTTAATTTTATATGCTGGTATTTATAACTAAGAAGAACTCTTAATATCTTATGATGCAGAATTTCATACTATAAATTTTTATGTCCTTAAAGAACAGTAACGTTAAAATGACCTCAAAGTTGGCTAGAATCAAGGATTTTAATACGGCAAGTTAGAATTTTAAACTTAAAAGTTTGAGACATTTATTTAAAACTTGTTATGAATACGTACTAATTTAAATAATTCAAATTAATAGTTATATGAAATACATATTAATTGTTAAATGAATTATCAAATTATAACAACTGCTATTTATAACAACTTAGCATATATCAATATTTAATTGGTAATCGAAATGTTTGATCCAACCTTGCGGAGACAGAAACGAGGTCTTGTTTCAGATAATTATTTTAAATACATCTACAATTAATTTGTTTATGCATTTTAACAATGTCTATTACCTTCCACGTTGTATGTTAAATTAGACCTTTTTGGTAGTAATTTAATTTCATAATATTACATGAGAATTTATTTAGTATCTGATTAGAAATAATATATTGTATATATGTTTATTTGTAAATCCAACATACGAATATGTAAATTTAAAAAAGTTAGAAAAACACCTATAATACTAATATTATAAGAATAGGAAAATTTATAGTTTTCCTTCTTGTGTAATTTAATTCCATATCTCAGATAAAATATTTCTTTGAACTATGGAATTACGGATTGATCTATTATTTAATTTAGGTGCAGAAAAAAAAACAAAATACTCACCACCCTCATTCCACCCTCCTTCTATTTGATATGCAGCCGTCGAAACACCAAAAATAAAATTGTCTGGAAAGGAATAGTTGCTCAACCCATTACTACTGACTTGCGCGTTCACTCCATTTGTTAAAAACAGCAGGCTTTAAAATATACAAAATATATATCAAACTATAATAATATAATTATATAAATATGTAGTCGATTTGTTAATAGAGGCCATAAATAAGTAATTCTGAATTTAGAGAAATATTCTAAAAATGTAGTTGATTTCAATAGGTATATTCTTTTATTTGGAACCAACTTTGTGAGCAATAGAAGTAATTAAATTGATTATCACATAATATAATGTCATACTAAAATTCTATAAATTTTTGTTTCTATATAAACTTCTGGAAAGATGAGATAATGAACTGAGTTAAATTTATAATTGTAGAACAAAATTTAAATACATTATATAAAATAGACAGCTAAAATATATTATTTTTATATAAATGCACTATTTTTATGGCACTAAAATTCACGCTTTACATATCTGAACTAACAAATCACATAGAAATCACGTTTCTATTAAAATTATTTAGCATCGAACAAAATTTAATCGTAAAAACATATTAACCTTAACGACGCAAATATTGCAACACTATGGGTGACTCGACTCATGCTCTGCATTTTGCTAACTAAAATAAAATATGGATAATTATCATTAAGACAATTTAATAGAGGCAACTTCTACCGCGGAACAACCTTGTTGGTGTCCTATTATGATATTTGGAATATTGTTCTTTTATTTACTAAAATAACATGCACTAGCATATAATTTCTAAGTTCTACATAATTAATGTTATAAAACTTTTTCTACTATAAAAGCATGTCACAACCAATTAAAATAACTATATTTTGAGGAACATATTTTTGTATAACAAATGTAAATCGGAAGTTGAAAGAATTCCTATATCTATCTTTTTTTTTACAAACAACAATAATATTAGGTCTTAATTTTGTAGTACTATTATTCTTAAAAACTATTTATATAGTGATTAAGAAGTAATGAACAAACGTTCAAAAATTTAAGAAACACATATATATATATTAATATAAACATACATACATTGTATAACTTTATATAGTACACTGTAAAGAAATTTTTACTTGAAAATAATTATAATTTACGACAGACTGAGGTAATTGTTTTTTAAAAGTAAGAGAGTTTTAATTGATAACATTGGACATATTATTTTGCTCTATAAGTTTATAATTCAAAAACATATACCCATCTGGTTATATGAACCATCATATTATAACCCATCTACTTAATTTTCTATGTCATATTTCCAATAATAAGTCATCAATTACGTATAATTATGCAGCTGTATTTACGTTCATTTTATTGGAACTTTCCTGACTAGTTTCAAATCTATCTGGGACATTTTTACCCTAAAAGAATGGATCATAAAAGTCTTAAAATAAAAATGAGCCATCCGTCATGTCTTATTTGTAGATACTTAGCCTAAATTTTACTGTGAAAACGTGTTTTTATAATTTTCTATTACACCCCAATACCCATGGAAATTATCCTTTCTTTTCAAATGCTTTAATGTTGCTTAAACAATATTAATTTAATTTTAACATGAAAATTATTTAAAATTAGTCTTCTATAACTTCTATCAAGCTTGATAATGAAATTCTTAATAAATATTTCTCTTTCTCCAACGCAATCAACATTGTGAAACCTCTGTCTTCTCTCCTCGAGACATTTTGCCTTTCAAGTTTTATTCTGTCACAGCATTTTATGTTAGGATTAGCGGATTATTCCTTCCGTCGAATGCTGTTATTATTGACTGTGGTTGTAGTAACATGATAATATTCCTTCTACATGAACATGTTGAATATGACATTTTACTAAGCCTGCGTTCCATTAATATATAGAAATGAAAATATAATGATCCTGGCTCCGAAATTAACTTACCGGTCGTAGAGAGCAAATCATTTAGCCTGGCAAATTATTCTCGGTGTACCGTCTCTGGTAGTGTACCTCAAGATCCGTGAGGGTGGTCTCCTCTATTATTCGCATTATTTATTTTCGCTTTTCAATATTTAAAATATCGTAAATCATATTGATTTTAATTTGCTTTACTTGTGTATTGTTTTAAGTTAATTAAGATAAGATTAGATAAAACGCAACAGAATATAACTTAATTTTACATTATATAAATATTAACCCTTAATTCTATCTAAGATTGACGCACATTTAAAATTTTTCGATTTTTCTTGTTAAAATTACAGTAACTTCTGCTCAAAACTTCTTCTATTATATTATATTTTCACTTAGAACGCGCTCGGTCACTTAAACCAGGTGAATAATATTAAAGGGTCATAAATAAGGCAAAGGAACGAGGGGGCGGGTGTTTGTGACTTGGCCCGACATGAAATGTGAATAAATCAAGGTAGGGCGTGTAGGTAATGATTTATTTGAACTCTTCCTATTGTGGATTTTTTTTTTGTTAACTTTTGCTAAGGCTTAACTCTGTAAATAAAAAGTAAAAATAAACATCCATTTTCATATTGTATTTTTTGTTTAAAAAAATACTTATTTAAAATGCTTGTGTTTGATTTCTAAGTGCTATTAATATTTTTAATATTTATATTACGAATATTTATAAATTATAAAATCTAAATGTTTAAATTTCTTTGACTTTTATTAGTCTTTGAATATCGGGCTTAATAGTTTAATTCAGTCCTATCAGGTTTGTAAGGTAAAAAAAACAGATAAAAAAAAACAAATATAAATGATCTGGTAATATATTCATTGTAATGTTTTGAATTGATTTAAAGATTAATATTTCTTTTTCCGAGGACATTACGGATGTGACTGAACAGCCGGGTAGTTCTGTTTTTAAATAAAGGCGATAAAACTGTGCTGAAGAATTACACACTCATCATCTCATCTCACTAAAGAGACACATTTACAAAGGCTTCTCGAGAGTAGTAACAAACCCACTCGTCAGAATACTCATCAAGTTTTCTACCACTGGAGTAAGCCGGGTTTCGAAAAGGTTTCCGCACTATGGACCACATCCATACTATTCTGCAGATTGAACATTCGTGATGAAGCAAAATAGTTAGGACCCGTACACTGACGTAATAACACGAGCTTTGAGGAAATGGATTCTGAAGACGTACTGTGGCTCAAATTAGCAAGGGCTATGTTCAGTAATGGGCTGCGATAGGCTGATATATAATTAATATTTATTGGTTAGATTGTCAATAATAAATAGATTGCCTTGACTTTCTCACTTAGTTTCATTTTAAAGGTAGCACTGATAACATTTCTCACTTGACTTGAAATTCTTACAAGGTCGGAAACATAAGAATTGCATTTAATACTGACTATTTTAAACTTTCAACCTATAATGTGAATAGTAATTAGTTAAGAATTGCAAACAGTAAAATACATTGTTGTGTTAGAAAAAGTTTAGATAAGTACCCGTACTGGATATTTTCGAAAAATACAATTTCACACGAACTTTAGTTTGCATATTTTATTGGATTAGAATTAATAAAAACTGTATAAAATAATGAAGTTGAGAATTGTAGTTCATTTGATATTATAACGAGCACTTTGAAACTTTGCTTACATTTAGACAAAATAAGAATTTACATAAATTTAAAATCAGAATGTTATTTGAATACTCGGGTATGAGACAAAAGGTCAAAGAGAGAGAAGGGAGGGAGGGAGGAAAAAGAGAGGAAGAAGAGAGATCAAAATTAAAACATTCTCTTCTAGTCAGAGCAGGAGCGCTCTGTCTCAATCACATTCTTAAGTGATCCTCTTAAACGGCGGTCTAACAAAATATTTCGTAGTATTAGCGACTATGTATTATTTACGCTAGTGTCTACAAATATGATAACTTTACTGTAATAGAAAGAAAAGTAAAACCTAATAACAAAACTGAACATATTGATGAATTAGCAAAATGGCAAGACATTTTAATTCCATCCATATTTTGGCGGTTTCGGATTATATTCAATGTTTTAGTTTCCCACATACAATTTTATTTAACCTAAAATGTCAGAATATTATGAAATTTTAAAGATTATGTTTTTAATGTTGAAACTTGTAGTATATTAAAATTATGTAATAAGTTTTCAGTTAAATGAAACTATTAACCTGTATTCAAAATTTGCTAAGAGCACGAAATTAAATATGTTATAATTATAAGAATAAATGCCACAGATATTTAAAGAGGAAATATTGTAAATTCGACCCTGCACTTTCGTCGAGAGGTAGACACGCAGATTGGTGTGAATATTGCAGACTTGATTTGGTGAAAGTGGTTTATGAAAATTTAACTATTAAAGCTACATAAAAGGATATAAGTATTGAATATTTTTAATAATTGAAGAAAAGAAAAACCTATTTCAGAAAATATTTTTCACTTACGTTTTTGTTAAGTTCCTCTCGTTACGACAATACAATTTATAATATCTCACAATGTTTTTAATACTTTGACTGATAAATGGGTAAACAGTCTAAGTGGTGATATTTAAAGAAAGGAGTAAATGATGCAAAAAATAGGTAGTAAGAAGGTGGTTTGGCATCCAGTTATTATACTCCCCATTCAAATCTCCTTTAAATAGCTATCTTTTGCTGATCCTTTGTGAATGGGAATGTACTGCCTGAAACAAAGTTTGACTTCGATTCCAATAAGCTACGAACAGTGTAAATTGTCAACTTTTGTCAATTAATTTTAACAATAACTTAAAGAGGATATTTAGCCTGAATTCTTTATATTGATTCTTTACTTTCTTGATATAAAAATAAAAGGAACAAAATAGATAGTAAGGTCTTTTTATTTGTGTTAAAATAATGTAGTTTAATTTTCCTGAGAGAAAAATAAACAAGAAGTGGTTTAGATTATTTATAGGCTCAAAATAAAGCTTAATAATGAGAAAAATAAACCTCTTAACGCAGAGTTGCAGATTTGTATCGGGTTACTACATTACTCTTCTTACGGAAATAAACTTGTCACCCGACAGAGCTTTGAGCTAGTATTTCTAGGTCTATTTATGGAGTTCTGGCTGATCAATAAGATATTATTTAAATACAATTTTAGCTCCTAAAATAAGCTTTACTATTTGGAGATTTAGTAATATTGATAAAAATACTTCAAATAGTTATAATATGACAAAAATCTTAACTTATATAAATTTAATTAAACGTGACATTAATTTTTTACTAAAGTATCAAGATTATTATAATCTAAGAGCATTATAAATTTCATGAATCTTACAATCATTTCGTGGTTAGAAACAATATAAACGTTTTAAGCTTTTTAAATTGATATAAAACTTATTTAGGCGTGAAACCTTCGAAAATACCAAAACCACTTATAAATATTAAATTTGATAATCAAGGAAGCAAATGGAAAGGGGAAACTCTTAATAACTTTTTAAACTTGGGGACTGTTTAAGGTTCAAGTAATGAAAACTAGGACTTAGAAAATATTTTTTTAATTTTCCAAAGTTTCTAATTGCATTTATTAATATTTGATCCACGTCGTTAAACTTATTATATTTAATATCTATTAATCAGTTTTATTCACTAATCCCCGTTTTCTCCATTAACCCTTAACTTTTAAGAGACTCCCAAGACTAGAACAAGTGTCACTCAGCACTAATTTCCTTTTCGTCTATGTCTAAGGGATACTTAAATTTCAAGGGGGCCCTGAATTTTCTAAAAGGATTCCTTATTGAGCACCAGATTTGATAAAATAAATAAGGAATTTGACAAAGAAAGCTATAAAATAATAAAATCAAAAATTTGTTATTTAAGTAAACTATAGGTACCTACTGGCACAGATTAGAAATTATATGTATATATTTCGCGATTGAGATTGAACATATTTGTTATCATTTTAATTTTTAAAATATTTTTGAAAACTTTTGCAATGTATAGAAATTTGGAAAAATTAAAAACAGAAATTAATCAATAATAAATTGGAAATTAAATAATTTTGTCAATCACTACCGAATAAAGCATGACTGAAAACTGTTTTGTTCAATCTAAGAAAGAAAATTATACAGGTGATATCTACTGCTCCTGCTACTTTGGTAAATCGAATATGATGCGATTAGTATCCCAATTAAAACTAAATTAAACAATATAAAATAACAATGGGTAATATTTGAAATGTTTAATACGTCGGTTAATATACATAAGGAATATAAATAAACTAATAGCATTATTTTAAAAAATCTTATTTTTTTTATATTAGCTACAGCTATTTAAAATATATATAAAAAAGTAGCGTAATTGAGCTAAAAGTTTTTCAATAAAGCTAAAGTGTTATATTTCACAGATTTTGGATATAACGATAATGTTCTTACGCTGGCTGAACAATTTCCTTATAGGGCCACGTGTATCAACGAAACTACGATAGCAATATCGTGGTTCTTCTTAAGTAACTGAAGAAATATACTTTTTAATATATGTTTTATAAAATCGAAGTATATTTTGTTGATTATATTATATAACCTTTTAAAGAAATAAACTTTTTGTTTCTAACAACACATTTCATAAAAAGAAGACAACACCAAGAAATTATTCCTTTTGTCAGTGATAATATTGTATAATTTTAATACTAATGATTGAATAGTTTGTATTTTTGATTGTACACGACTTCCTTACCCTTTGAACGTGCAACTATACTTAATTATGAAATATCCGTTCTCATCTGGATTTAAGGAACAGCAATCCGCATGCGTAAACCGTTCTCTTACATCAAAATTCAGTTTGAAGGCAGATCCCGCGCGACACGTACTGTTATACGTCGGGACGAAATATCTCGCGATCTCGTAAGGTGCAATGGTTACGAACATCTACAAAAAACTCTATAATTGGTGTTCTATGTGTTTTAGTGTAAAGGAATATTTTTCAATTTCAGTAAGACATAAAAAAGTAATATATTTAAATCGTTTATTAGTATAAATATAGTTTTAATATTATACAGGTCTAAATAGAATTTTATTAGCTTTTACAATTGAGCTTATTTGAAATTTTCATAATTCTTGCAACAGATTTAATTTGATAAAGGTTGGAGTACGGGACAAAACAAGAGTCGTAACATTTTATTGCGATTTAGGGACCTCGTTGCCTCTTTCATTGGGTCATGGATTTTCATAAATATTCACTTCATTGAATATTGGAGCTAAATATGGACATTGTTTTATTCTATTTGTCAAAATCAGAGTGTAACACTCTGATTTTGATAAAAACTGTGTTTTCTCAATTATAAATAAATTTTTAGTCTATTATTCTCGCACATGTCGTTAATGTACAGTTACTAACTGATAAATTTATAACTTTAATAACTATTGTCTTTATTATTAGTTTTAGATAATACATATATATTTTTAAATTAATTAATTGATAAGTGTGTTTTAATAACCTCTCGTTGCGGAATTTTCCTAATTTTAGACTTACGTGCGTCCGGACATTCACTAGCAGAGTATTCACAGATTTAGTTTAAAGTTATTTAAAATACATAGGTAGTATATTTTTCCAATTATATACACATCAATATATACCTGAGAAAATTTTATTTTATTAAAATTTATATATAAATCGCGTTTATTATTACACTTTATATTACGAAATGTTGGTGACCAACATCTCGTCTTACCGTGAACACTTTTGCTGCAAAGCGCTCGAAATGTTGGGTTTTAATTTAAAAATGTAACAATAAACGCGATTTATGTCCGTAAAACAAATTTATTGAAAAGTGTATTCAATCTTAGAAAATAAATTTGTATTATCAAAATTATTTCTAAAGTAAGAGGTTGCAAAGAGTATAAATATATATATTTTAATGGAATAGTCTTAAATCTCTTCTATAAAAAAAAAGGTTTTAAAATGCCTCAGATTAATCAAACAAATCTTTAACGTGATGACGATGATGACGTGATGACACGTTAAATATCATTCTTTTGCGAACTCAAAATATTCCATTTTACTACTTAATTTTATTATTTTATCAATGGAGTCCACAGTTTTGCTCGTACCTATATTTTTCGTTATTTCCAGTCCTTATAATTATTTAGAACTTTCTATAATATTTGTTATGTTTTAATATAAGTAGAATTATTACAATTCCCATATGGAAGTTCATATAAATATTTAGCAGTCTTCTTTCGTATTTTATATCTTGCATATACTGAAATCAATAATATATTGAAAAAAAATCTAAATAGATGTTTCCAAAATAAGACCAATATACAACTTTTTAAAATGAGGTATATTTTTAATATTCCAGCTTTTCTGTTGTAACGGAACGAACGGATCAGCACTTTTTGGCAGGTGCCTGAAACTTTTATTACTTTCTAATTTCAAAAATTAACTCCTCGTCAGCAAAATTGCGAACAAAATCTAGCATTTTCATAAAGAAAATATAGGATGATATATAGCTTGGATGCATCATGAAGTAATTTCTCCAGGGGATATATTTATATTTCTTAGAGGAAAAATAAAACAAGAAACTTATCAAAGCTTAGAATAAGCTTGGATTATGTATAAAACTAGCATAAATTATTTGCAATCTAGTCAATTTCATGTTGGCTAGCTTTGTGTGTTGAAATAACATTTCAATACAAAGGCATTGTGGTTTTTTAAAACAATCATTCATTATCACGCATTGATTGTATCTCATTGACTATAAAATTATGTTTATATATGTTTTGTTTTTGATTGTGTTTTAAAAATAGTAATAGTGAGTTTAAAAATAGTAATTATGAATATTGTACATATATTTTTAATATATCATTATTTTGTTTACGAGAATGAGTACGCGAGGTAGCAGTTTTTTTAAGGGAATTTATTTTCATATTCAAAATTTCCTTAAGCTTTAGAAAGACGATATCTAAGGAACGATTTGCCAATAACTCGTCATGTTTTTGGCTTTAATTTATTCCCCTTAGACTACTTTGGATATCATTTATAATGTAGTTATATTTTCACATGTTAGGTTTGAATGCGGCTATTATACGCGGCAATTTATAGTAGCTATTTAAAGTTATTTTAGAGTTATTCACAACATTAAGACGCGAGTTTATAAACGCTAATTTTGTTACGTCTTACATATATAAAAATATATTTAGTGTTCTGTATGTTGCCTCAAAACTTAAAATATCTTATCAAATATTTAGGATTTAATATAATATAAAATAAATATAATATCATATATATTTTTTAAAGATCAACTTACATGTTAAGAGAAGTTATTTAAAAGTGTAATTTAACCAATAGGTCATGAAAATTAAATGCACCCTGTGAACACCAAACTGTGCTAAATGTAATCTTATTAAGTGAACGTGAAGTATATGTCAAGTATCAGTGAAGTGTGATGGTGCTATGCACAGTATGAGCAAGTGGATGGCGCTGTTCGGGCTAGTGTGGTTGCTACGAGTAAAAGGATCTTTGTGCGGCTGTACCGCATGCAAACGTGCCCGGAAAGATACTACCGCACGATGTAGCATCGTATCGAGTGTGCAATGCGATGAGCAAGCAACCAGTGCAACCGAGAACACATTAGATGAACAGGCACCATTTGATGTCATCGGCTTACAACGCTACACTCGCGATGTTACTGTTCAAACTGATTTTGACGACGATGAAGTTGAAGATCTAGAAAAGATTGACCTTACAATTAACCAAGAATGTAAGTAACAATAAATTACTAAATACATAATTTAAAGATATAACATAAATAATTTTGTAAATACTATGTAATTTTTTAATTACTTGAATAATATGAATATCTCTACAGATTTATGCAAATCTATTAGATAGTTGATAAATAAATATCAAAATCACATATTATTTCTAACATTAACATTATCTTTTACAAATGCTTTGCATAAATCTCGTATTTGTGATTTACCTTTTAACATACACGTTGGTGTCAGGGATCCACTTTATTTGTTTTTGAACAGTGTCTTTAGGATGCATACGGAATGTACTCAAGGAAAATCTTTTATGAGTGAAATAATTGGGACGCTATAAGAGCACATTTGAACGTTCTAACATGTGGTGTAAACTATGTAGTGTAATTCTAATTGATGTGACTTTTATAAACCAAGAAATGACTTAATAAAATATATCTTTACATTATATTATAATTTTTTAATGATAAATTTAAAAGCTAAAAACACCAAGCATATTCAGAAATTATACAACGGATAGCAATCCATTACAAATGTTACAACAAAACAGTACAAAGATGTCACCAGCATATGCGGTCCATACGTATCGCATTGCAGCTATAAAACATAGAAAGTGATAAACCGATCTCTAGCTTTGCATAAAAATGTTTGTAAAGGAAAACATTTTTAAAGTGTTAGCCGTTCGACAATCCTCAATTTTCAACTGTGTATGAGCTAGTAACATTTATTGGAGTTGTTGATTTGACTAGTAATGCTTATTTTAGAATGTTCAAAACCTTGTAACAGTAGAATTGTATTTGAGTTTAAATTGATAGTTTTTATATTTTTTAAATATATAAAAAAATAAAACCTAATAAAAATAATCTACTCGTAGTTTTACATATCTTTTTATGTATAAGCGATTTACGCTGAATGATGCCACTCTTTGATTATATGAAGACATTCACTGTTTTTTTTTTTTGTAAATTCTTAAATTTACACGAGCATGATATAGTCACGGTCAAATGGCTGGAAATTAGTTGCCTTTATATTCTCTACCAAATATTGTCAGTACTACAATAATCTGGATTTTATCAGCATTAGTTGATTTCATGCCGGTTGCCTAATTCATATTTAGCAAGAAGTAATATTTATTATTTTTAAACGCAGTGACTCTGATTAATAACCAAATAAATACAATTCAATAATAAAAAAGATGAAGCGTTGATTACCAAAGTTGGTCCCTTACAATAAAGTATTGTTTCTTATTTATTTATTTTTATATCAGTGATTAATTGAGTACGTCATATGAAATTGTCAGAAGATACTCTTTTGATATCATACTTCAAAATATTTAATTTAGGAGGGCAACCTGACTTCTTAAGCTACCACAAGCAATGTCTTCTGAGGAATTGGTGTGATGAAGCCCATAGATTAAGTAAGAGTAACTACGATGTCGAACAAATTGCGTAGATTAATAATTATGTGCTATAATACAGTTAGGTTCCAGGCCAAACCGTCGTTAATGTTCCTTTATATTGTAATAGGATTTTGTAACAACTTACTATTTATTTTTTATTCCATAATGTTGTATATTTAGGTTTTTTATCCATAAATAAGGTTTCATATTCACCACATTCGAAAGCCTCAGACAAGTCATGAAAAATTCCATGAGAATCTTATGATTCAGTAATAACTTCAACTCCAGCATCTGTCATTTTTTGAAGACTAAGTCACCCCGTCCATGAGAGATTATCTGGCAAAGTATACACCGCATGATAGGCGCATCGAACCATAAGCATCGGGAGGCTAGTCGCGAAGGGTAGCGTGATCTGAGACACAGTGTACCGCTGGCCAACTGCAGCTAGTAGAAGCTCAGTCTCAAGCTCGCCACTCACGTAATGCTGTTCCGCTAACTCTTGAAAAAACCCCGCAAATGCGGATAAGAGGACGCTATGAACACTTTCGGGAGGATTTGTTGGTTCCGGCAGTTTTCTTACTAGTCCTCCATCAGTGTGCAAGGCTATAATGTGTTTCAGCGCATTTTGCTTAAGCTATGTGCGCCCAAGTTATCTTCTATTCTGACACGTTATTTTAAACTCTTTCTTGACATCGGAGAAGTCTCGAGTTGTTGGCAGCTTGCATACCCACTTGTACCTTCTTTTTGTAGTCTACACAGCCTACGCCCAAAAAGGCTGTGGTGCTGATCTTGGCAACCCATACTCATATCCATGCTTTTATAGAGTATGGATGTGACATTTTACCAAATAGAAAGTGAAAATGTACTCATAAGTAGTAAGGCAATAAAGGCTTATAAAGCCTGTTCCATTTAGCTTTGCAGACCTTGAAACACTAATAGATTAAACAGTTTGATTGCAGAGAAGATCTTACTGAAGAGTACTTAATACTTTAAATACTTGAATTATATTCTAAAATGTGTGTTGGAATATTTTTTTTAGTTTGCAGCCGAGTCAAAATGCTAATCACAATTAAAGTCCATAAAGCGTTATTAAAGATTTTCTCGAATCTACTAAATTTAAATAATTATAAAAAGATGTACGATATTGTTACCCCATTATTTTATTCAAAATGCCATCACCAGTGATCTATTAACTAAAAGTCTTGTGCGATAATAGGAAGAGTCGTAAATTAAGGAACAAAAAAAAATAAAGTAACTGTCTAAGTCCAGAACTTAAAATAACATTTATTTAGTTATTTATTCAGCACATTGGAAGAGATTTTTATTTTTATACCAAAAGTCAGCTAATAACAACTGTAATTACTTTCTTAGCCCCGGTATAAACGGATTTTCATATAAAGACCGATGTACAGAATAAACCGTTATTAATTCAGGTCAACAAGAAAATTAATTGCAAACGGCTTGTCTTTAATGTATATGTGATAAAAAGGGAAAAATATAAATCCATTGTGTTTTAACATGTTTTTACTTTATTTTTAATACATATTAATAATTCCATAAAAAATATTCCAAACTATGAGGTAGTAAAATAATTCAATTTTATGACATGAAAATATATTACTGCCACATTTTAAAACAAGCATTTCCTTAATTCTTATTTCTGTGGAATTAATAAAACATTCGCAATCCTTAATTTTTTTATAGTGTTTTTATATTTTTAAGTACTGTAATAGTTTTTATAACTATACAGTATAAATGTAATAAGTAAGTTAAGTTTATTAATGCTTACAACAAATAGTTCACACTTCGTCATTTCTCCAAAGTCAATAATAATAGTCCTTATGTAAACAGGCTGAGGCTTATTAGTCCTTATGAAATAGGCTGAATAAATCTTAATATTCCTTACTGATTATTTCGTGATTTAGAAGCATTGTAGTGAAGCACTGTAGTTTAGAACACTATAATATTTAGTGTTCGAACTATGACCTGTGAACTCATTTTTGAGTTATAAATGTAGCTAACTTTACGCGAAAAACATACATATCATATTGAGCGTCGGCAACGCATATCCTATATGACGTATAACAAATATATATTTTTTGGTTTACTTACTTACCCCAGTTTATCTTACAAATTCCTTTTAAAATATAACCTATTCACTTGGCAATGGTTAACAGTGATACGATTACAAGAAATATTTTTTTTTGTTATATAACTCCACATCATCCAAAGGACATTGATACACAAAATATTTTTAAACTTAATCTTCTATAGAATTGTTTCAATTTGAAAGTCGATAAAATAACTATACTGAACTATAATGATACAAAAACATAATATATTATACTACTAATAAAGTCAAACAAATAAATTGAAAACCTATATTATTGCGGTTATAATTTTAAAACCGTAATTTAAATATAAGGCAACCTCTTTAAAATGAAACTTCATTAGAACGAGTGTCATTTAAAACTCGATGGAACGCATATTAGTAATGACAGAAAATCAAACTCAATTAAAAGTTAAGCATGAAATTTTTTCGAAGGGAGTTTGATATTAAATACCTAAAATAACAAACGACCTATGATATCACTTCAGTATTTATCTTACCACCTTGGTCCCCAACTAGCGAAGAATTGTCGAAGTAATGTTTAATTGAAAAACATTAGGTTGTTAATTTTTTTTTGTTTTCTAATTTAGTTAATTACTATAATCTGATATGACATGCATTTTTTTTAAACTAATAACATATAATCTGCAATATATGTAATGTAATACATAAGTTCAAAATATAGAACAAATTTTGAGTATGGTGAATATATGAAAACAATAAACCTTACAATAATATTAATACTCCTATTACCTTAAAATTCTTTCTGTCTTTTCTGTTTTTTTAATTGTTGGAAACCCTTTTTGTTTTTTAAACGTCTGAAAAATTCGATCAAGGCGAGGCGTTTTGTGGAATTGTCCTGCGGATTAGACAACGCTGCCATTTTTTAAGGCTATCCATAAAGACCAACAATTGCCTGAGGGTAACCCGAGGTGATGAGTCACCTGTCTCATGCCACGGCATGCGGTATACCAACACTTCCACGTCAGTCTCTTTATTAGGAAATATAAAGCAGAAAATATATTATTGTGACAAATTGTCGAATTTAAGGCAAATATAAAATCAAAAATACCGATACAATTTAAGTATATAAATATAAGTCAAAATGGTATTTAATGTAAAATTCCATATTTCATATCAATACAGGATTTTGCTTTATATTTTTTGATTAATTTCATATACAATTTGTACAAGGAAATAAATACCATAATTACAAAGAAGGAGTATCGTGGATGCAAATTTTTATAGCATTTCTACAGAAATATAGTTATTTGTGTGGTTTGCTTATAGTCCTTTTTATTTAATTTTTTTAAGTCTGCTGAGACATATTTGCTTAAAGTAAAATAGGTCACTGTCAAATATATCATATATATTATCATTATATATATTGCTGATAATATTATTATAATTTTTATAATTATTTTATTTCAAAACATCAAAATATCAAACTATTATTTAGAAAGACTATAATAATCTTTTTTTAGCTTGTGTTCTTTTTATATTTACTGTTATGTCATTTAAAAATAATATTACTGTCTTAGTGGTTCTGGTATCAGTGTGAGGTTGGCTGGAATTAAGTGTCATAGTTGATTAAAATAACACGTATATTTTTCTTTAACATAATATATTAAATTACTTAAATTTACAGTGTTTAACAGATAGATCATAATTGTATGATATAATGAATTCTGTGTTATACAACATTACGTTATCCAATTTGATAAGCACTAATTCACTAAGTCAATTGTAGGTCTATCTATATCGCATAATGTAATTATTACCTGTTAGTAATACATCGATCTAGTTTGGTGAAAGGGAAGGCACACTTTTCACTTGCTTCTCGCTTTCTCATGGTCAGTGAGACAGATTACATCGTGAAAAGCACCAAGTGCGCGTCGCGTTATCTGGGTTATTTCTATTAGTCTAAGAGCCAGAGCTGTGAAATAATCTTACCAATGTAATTTCGCTTAGTGGTGCTCTCACGGGAAATATATTGTTAATTTGACAAATTGTTTTTAATATTAGCATGTTAAGTTTCTAAAGTAGTTGACAGGTACTTTAATAGGTGCTATACTACCGTTCGGTTGAAACGACTATCACTGAAAAACTGACCAAGAATAATGCAATAGGTATAATGTAATACTTACATTCGTCAGTAAATCATTTTATTTATAAGGGCTTAAGTTGAATCATTTCTAGTGGCAGTGAAGTTCACATCATTAAGCCTCTGCTAGTGACCTATTTAAAAAAAATACTAATTATATTGCTGTTTGCGATTTTATGAAATTGAAGTACAGTTTAATGCTTGCCGCTAATATTAGGTTTATTAGTTAACGATTTTGTGTTATTTATAATTTTATAAATATATCATAAAATAAAAATAATGAAATATTTATTTCACACAAGATCATCCATATAGTGTTAGTATGTTAGTAACAATGTTTACTTATAAACTAAATTAGTTATTGTTAGTTACCAATAATAATACATGTCCCTTGTATAATGTTATAAAAAACTATCAAGATCAAATACATTTTATTTATAAATTAATTGTTACGCCGTTATTGAGAATTTAAAATAAAAACGTACTGATAATTAATTTGATTTTTTTTCTTGATTAATATTACAACTATATATTTTAAATAAAAAAAAACTTTTTGTCCGCAAAAAATTGCTCCACACTTGGCGCACATATAATATTTTTAACTTTCTAATAAATAATCCAGACGTCAATAGTAACGATCATCGCAGCTAATCTCACTACAGTCTCGGGCACTGCGGTCAGTCCGGCAAGAATATGCGACTACTACATCAATAATTTTTTGTAACCACGCATGCCTTTGTACTTATCTTATCACCACACGTTATTCTATACTTTTTGAACAATATGAGGCTTTGAGTAAAGAACCTGTAATTTATTGTTTACGTTTTTAACTTCGTCCCCTGATGGAGCCTGCGTCCAAAAGAACAAAATTATCCTTTTTGAACCTATTCTCAACATTATGGCGCTTATGATGTTTTTATTCATTATTTCAACGCATCGCCCTAAACATATTGTTTCATTTTTACGCTTTATTCCTATAGGTGTATAATTTAAATTATACTCCAATGACTAAACATAATTTCGTACGGATGATAACTTAGACTTTCATAAATGTTATTACTTAAACCCAAAATAGTGTCTGGTATGCATTCAGTCCACATGTTAGGATCGACATTGCGAGTACGTATTCCATTTAATAAAGTACGGTTGTGACGCTCATCTCTATTGTTAGCTCGCGGACAAGTTATGGCATTTAACGAATGACGAAATGGATATCTATTAGAGAATTCTTTTAAACTCGACTCATAAAAGCTAAATTTCTGTCACTCGTTACTTTGTTGGGATATCCAAATCAATTAAAGATTTCTTTAAGGAAAGTGACCATTATTTACACAGAATTTACTGCGGTAGTTGGACGCGCTATCAAGAATTTTAAAAAAGAATCTACAATCATTCAATTAAATTGATGACACTTATCTTTCAAAATGGGTCTAGAAATTCGCCATTTAACACATCTTTAGCGTATACATAAATAACCACTCACATATTTTTTTAAAAAAGCTTGTTATTTTCCGAAACCAATAATCTGATTTAATTATGGTTTCGCACCTTTTATTACCTACATGACCAATTGGATCGTGAAATTTTTGAATTAATTTCCATGTAGCAAATGCCGGGAGCACTAATTTTATTCCATTCGAGTTCATCTTATATAAACAATCGCTTTTGATTACAGTGTAAATTAATTTATATATTTTCTAAAATAACTACATAAACCTACGAATCGCTAGGCTTCGAGAAATTTAGTACAGCGTTAATTTTCTACCTGCTCATTAGAATTAATTTCTTGACAAGAAAAATTTCTTTATATTTCATTTTTAATTAATTTTTTATTTAAATACGAATCATTTTTAACTATCAGAGATCCAAGAAGTCGATAAAACCATGTCATCCATAAATATTACAATGTGATTCATAGGAAACCGATTTATTATTGTATTGTCATTTAAATCCTTATAATACAGACATAGTCTATAGTCACCATTTTTCTTAGGCACATGTATAATTGGAAGTAAACTCAGAATTCCCTTTTCTTCTTTATTCTATCTGGATTCCTTTACGATACTCATTAAATCATCAATTAATCTCTCCATCCAATCAAATTATTATTTATCTATGCTAATCGATAAGGCTTTCGAACAACAGATTTATTTGAATTTAGTTCAATATTCATTTCCCCTTAATTAGTGCAACATATTTCCTTATTAATAGTAGCAGAACAAATTCTATACTAGTTCAAAAATTTGTTAAATGATTAATTATTAAATTCCCTTCTATTTCCTACACCTATTTGCTCTAACTTTTATAAAGATAAAAAATGTTTTTTAAATCATCACTCCTCAACTCTATATTATTTGTACTCACCTTAAATTCTGATGTGCACTGCTTACCTCAAGTAATCATCATTTCCTTCTTCCAATAAATCGCATTGGACTCTTTGTTGCAAACTCACGTAGCTCACTATCTCGGAGTACTATACTGGCTATAGCGTGGGTAGTACGTGGGGCCTAATTTAATTTACAGTTATTATATGTTACGAATATAACGAAAATACTAAAATATAATTTATTTGTAAATCGCTTCAACTTTCAAGAAGGAAACGATACGTTACTAACTGTGTCACCTGCACCATGCTACAGCGCACAAGGTATAGTCATAGGTTCTGATGAAAGTTTTTGTCAATACATAAGCTCATCTAATAAAGAAGTGTAATCATGTTGACGTGTAAAAGTTCGAATAATCATAGCGTTCTATTCTTCCCAAAAATGGTCATGAAATGTAATGTATTAAAACACTGCCTCGCCTGGTCATGTAATTTTGATTTCAAAATAAAGGATTTAGTTTCAATTGGAAACGATGCCTAATTGATAAATTTCCTTAATCCAACTATTTAAATCACAACTATCTGGATCATAGTCTGGAACTTATTTCTCAGCATTTTGCAAGCATGGATAGTTAGTTTTTAACGTTTCATCATCATTATTCCAACTCTGTAACAATTTTATCTACCCTCATTTTTATCAAATCTTTTGTAGAAACTGACTGCATTTTCTTTGGTTCTTATTTCTTGTTTTTATTTCTTTATTAATATTAAAAATTTAAATAGAAAAATAATTTATTCTCCAATCACACCGCTCTGACCAAAAGGAATGACCGGCTACTCTACTCCCCTTTCCTGACCTCACCTCGCCGCTACTCTCGACATCTCGGGGGCACATAATGTCGCCCCTTATTATATTAAAACAAGTAACAATAGCTAGATTTCTTATATGACCGTCTACAGACGAATATTGGCAATAAAATAATAAAAAGTAATATATAATGAGTTAAAAGTATTTTTTATAACATAGCATACTTCAAGTACTTTACAAAACTTTGATAATAAAATATATTTTTTAAAAAATATTATTCGTCAGGGGATTTTCAATAAATTTATATGTTTGTTTATCCAAAAATATACAAACTGATCACAGAAATAAAAATTAGTCATGAATATTAAAAACATAAGAAGCCAACATTGATTAAATAAGAAATATTATTATTTCTTATTCTAAGAAAAATCTGTCTAAATATATACAACATGTGAAACAAAATATTACAATGTATGAAACCCGTTTTTTATCTATATTGATGTAAGCATAAAGGTATTAATTTCTTGTTAAGCTTTTTGTTTCTATTGCGATTTGTTTTCATGGGGTCCGAAAAGCTTAATGACAATAAGTAATCGTCAACAATTGTTATTTGATTAATACTTTTATTCGTTATTTTTGGACTATTTTAGTCTTTGAATGCTTGTAATTCTGGCTACTAATGAATTTTATTTTCATTTATAATCATTATTAATACAAATTAAACTTACGTTTAATAGGTGTTTTGTTGATGATAAACTCATAAAACAGAACATATGAATATTCTTGATGCTTCGATGCCGAGCATACCCACCAGACTTTTTTGGAATCGCAAAGGCAGTGATTGTACCAGTGGGATGGAGCCCTTCCGCTTTCTGTGCTTTGTGCAAGAGTGTTAAAGCGAAATGTTTGGACTGCAATGGAACTGCCTTTTTATCCAGTACGGTGACTTGATTTCACATTCGAGATTTTTTGTCGAGTTTATTTTATATTCAAAACGAGGTTTTTATAAGGCAAACTTATACATTAAAGATATTGAAGGTTAACAAATTCAAAAGTATATTTAGTAATATGATTAATTGGCAAGGGTATAAAATAATATAATTATTTATTGTTATATTGTCCATATTTAAAACTTGAAAAATTTATGATATCTTATATATTAATGCAGGAAGCGATTTCGTTGGCACACTGTAGCTCGAGAACCACTAAAGGGAAAAATATCGTTGATGGCTCAAATCAAAGGTCTCATTATGCTACACTGCTGAAAAATAGTGACAACTCTCAAATCTCATTAGCCTAATTGCAGTAATTAGTCAAAAAATTAATTTTTCCCATAGACTTTGCATGGGGAAATTTTGCGCGCGCTTTCAAATTTTTTGTATTATCTATTGTGACTAGCTGGTCTTAGCATACTAGTTTTAATATTATTACCAATAAATTGTGTATATTGTTGTATTCTTATTAAGGAATTTTATAATTATTGCAATGAACAGTAAAAATACTCAATAATAATGTTTTCTAAGATTTACACGAGTACTACACATTTCAATAAAACTATTTTTCGGATATAGACTTCAGGATGCACACAAAACGCACTAACTGTATCTATGGGCTTGGCAGTCTGTTCACGGACATGGGATTTAATATATTTCATGAAGGGATCCCAGGTGTTTGATAGATTCCAACCATCTTCTCTATTAAAATTAGGATTTTTTTTAATTTCAATAGCCTCGCGAATCATTTTTAGTATATATCTGTGTTCACGAGCGAGGATCTTTGGTTTATCAAAGCGGAGAAAGTGGTTGGGCTTGTCTATTGTGTGTTCACACACAGTCGACTTCAACGTACGCCTATTTTTTAATAGTGTGCCTCCTGAACTCTATGCCCGTAAACTCAGGAACCGTTGGAGGTTGGTGACAAATAAACTGACTGACTGACAGACACCATCATCTCGTCTTACCGCGAACACGTTTGCTGCAAAGCATCCGAAACGTCGGGTTAAATATAAAAATGTAATAATAAACGCGAGTTATATCCGAAAAATAGTTTTATTGAAATACACAATAATTTTGTATTAATATAAAAGTAGCTACGACCTCTATTAGTGTCGTTGTCTTAATTCAACGTCATGCCGCTCTTGATAGAATAGTGACCCGAAAAGCATTCTTTCATTTGTATGTTGTATTTGTGTTCATATATGATTTTTTTGTGAATGTGTTTCATAATTTTACGCCTTTTATTCAAGAGTAGGAAATGATCTCATTTAGTTGAATATGTATCAAATTGTTATTTGTAATACAAACTCACCTTGTATCTTCGCGCGCTCCCTTGGGAAGTAAGTACAGAGGATCAATAGCCCAGAATAGCAATTGTCCTGAGATTCGACTGTCGTTTCTTCTACTGATATTAATTTCTTCATAGAGGCTTTTCTGATATTAAAGTAGAGGCATTTTTATCGGGATGCTTTCACTTTTTTTTTTCGATTTTAATACCGAAAACCCTTTGATTGATAATATATACACATTTATCGAGTTTTTGTAATTATATGATAGTTTATAATTTTCATCTGGAGAAGGGGCACGTATAGATGGCATTTTGGTTGTCAATTTGCTATCTTTTAGAATAACAATACAAATATTTAGAATTAAATATTGGATGAGATAGGTGAAAATAGAACACCACTTTTTATCAATTCTGTGGAATAAAATAAACAAGTTTAAAAAATAATAATGTGGTCTTTTTGCAATGCAAGGAGCGTAAGCAGATAGCAAACTATTGATCTTCTTTCGAACGTTTCTTTTCAAATATTATGTAAAAAAATTGAATTATTGAAATCATAATTGTAGCAGACAAAATTCAGTATTCAGTATTTTATTGCAGATAATACACAAATCTTGAAAACAAATAGACTATGTATTATAATCTTAACTAAATATATCAACAACAAGTTATTCTTTGGCGGTAGTTAAATAAGAAATGTTCTTACTAACTAATATTCTTGTCTTGGAATTATTTTAAAGCATAAATTTAAATTGTATTTTGGTTTCACGTAATTTTATACTTTAAATTATTGTGCCAAGAAACTGGTGGAAGTTTTGAGTCTTCTTACTTTTTATAAATTTTTCATAAATCGTACACATACGACTGAAATATTTTCACGAAATTACTGAATATATATAAAATAATTTAATTTATGTCTTACAAAAATTAAGGTTAATTCTAATATTATCTAACACTTAAATTTGCATAGCACATTTGTATAATCTCTTTTTTATTATTTTGATTTGTTTCATTTCAACATTATAATAATCTATTACATAGTTTTGGATATTGATTTTTAGGTTAGATATTTTTGAAAATATAAAATAATACCAATTTTTAAAAAGATATTTACAAAGATATATAAATATATATATATATATAAACATATATATATAAAACAGGTGAAATATAAATATATTGCATATATTTACATTTACGCCAAGGTATACGATACTCATTAGATACATTTTGTTATACAGGTAACGCTGGCAACTACGAAAGTGTTTGTGAACAGGTGATGATTCCGGAAAGCGGGAACAATACTACAGGAAATTATCAGGTAACACGAGTGCATGTTAAAAGTGTTTTCGTATGTTTTATCTTACTCAAGTATTTGCAATGTATATTTTTAAACGGTATTTCTTAAATTTTATAATATTAAAACTTACATATATTTTCCTCTGTCTTAATGTAAGAATCTAACAGATGTAACCGTGTTCAATTGTGATGTTTTACTTGAGATCTCATATCTTTATAAAATGTAATCTTGAAAACGACAAGGGTTGTCCTAATTTTCTATTTAGCCGTTATTTAACATCAAAAGCTTAGCAATTTCAGCGATATGACAACTGAGTTATGCTGGCAATATTATAATTATATTACATTTAATTTACAATACCTTCTGAGTTATTTTTATTAATTTGTGTACTAAAAACGAATATATATATGATCTTTTAAATTATTGCATATCTTATCTACATTTAAAACTTATGGACTAAACTTACATTTACCAACTAACTTATGTTCTAAATCTTAAGATTTTCTGGCAGAACCTAAGATTTACCAATATACGGGCTTTTACAGTATCACATACATAAGTAGTTACAAACCGATCCCAAGGTGAGAAACCTTAAACAAATTACAATATTTATTACATTACTCTATTAAATAAAAAATGTAACTAACTCCGCAGTACTTAATGCATCACAGCACATCAAACCCGGAAGATGTATGGGAATCTTCAGATGTCACGTTAGAAAGAGGAGTTAGTGGCTTGGGGTTGAGCATAGCTGGCAGCGAAAGTGGTGGTGACATCAGCATAACTAGAATAACTCCCAATGGTGCGGCTAAAGACGATGGTCAGTTGCAGACTGGCGACATTTTACTACAGGTAAATTTTCTTGCTTATTTATTATTCAGAACCAGACCCGTAAACTACAGCGAGGACTATGTTCTACCGTATCTTAAAATATGTATGCACTTTGAAGAAAATTGTTTACACATTTTATTCAACAGCCGATTTACCTGTTTCAAATACGATTTGGTATGAAAATATATAAACCTGATTCTAACTTTTGCAAGAAATATAAGATAAGTAAATGCTTTAATGTTTACCGAACTGCTGTTTCTTTTATTTTAACAAAAAAAATTTACGAAGCTATAACCAACCTTTTTTGTACAAGGATGTAGTTACATTTACGCGTGCAATTACGTGGAAAAAATGAAATGTTATTTTAGGGTATATATATAAAACACAACAAAGACAAAGTATAAATCACAATGTAGAAATACATTCTGATTATATGTACCTTAATACAATTTCAATTATTATTAGTATAATGTAAGCTTTTAACAACCGAAAAGTACTTAATGATTATGTTTCAATTTGATACCACTTAAAATAGACTACTTAAAATTAACTCATATTAATTGTCATTTATACTACTGCAATATTAGGAAGTAATGAAGTTCACAACAATGTAGGTATAATTATAATTTATAGGCCAGGTGTTAGTATTATAATATTTTATGTTCTAATTTACAAATAATAGTCTTTATAAGTCTTCCAAGTAAAATATTCTTGTAACGAAATAACATAAAATAGAAAAAAAAAATACACTTCTAAATACGCTTGTGCAGATTTTACAGAAAAGTAAAAACATTATTAAATATAAATCTTTAAACAAATGTTTCTTTTATTTGCAAAAATAATTGTTCCACCAATATTTGACAACAGCAAAGCAAGCTTTAGCATGAACTATATAACCTGACGGAGAATGAATAAGGCAGTCACTGTTCGCTTTGCCGATATGGCATTTTGCCAAAATGCAGTCGACAGTAAATAACTACTGTAGGTACTATTTTAACTAAATAAACTATTGTATTAATTTGTTTTGACAGTGTCTAAGCTTCAGAATATAATTAAGTAGATATGTTTTATTGATTAAATTAGAATTAGGTTGATCTTAAGCTCTTAGTGTAATCTTTATATCTATGTTTGAATTAATAAATTAAAACACTAACAACATAAACTTTTATAACTTTTACTTTTAATACTAAACATAAATAAACCTCTTAATTTATTAATTTTTACCCTCAATTTACAAAAAACCCTGTCAGTGTCTTTCCAAGACATTGAACACTTAAATAACTATATTTAAAACTTTACACGGGCTTTCATTATATGAAAGAAAACACAAATATTGATATTTTTGATAAAGTTTAATGATACTTTCAAAAGAAATTAACATAAGTGATCTTGAGATCTCGATTACGAGCCAGTGCTAATGATCATGATCACTCTGTACTTTTAAAATAAACAGGTATCAGGGCAAAACTTTTAAACCTTGACTTTACACTCAGGATCTTATCTGCAATTTTATTAAGATTGAGTAAATACCTTCGAGACAGTTTAGATTTACCGATGTTAGAATGAAATATTCAATTTATTTGTTTCTAACATAATATTAAATTTGACTAGTAGGAGTTTGATATAATGGCTTAGAATAAACTTGTGTTTGTAGGTCAATGACATCTCAGTAGAGGGTGTGCCGCATTCAGTCGCAGTAAATGCATTACAAAAAGCTGGAAATGTAGTAAGATTAGTAAGTACTAGTTATTGTATATTAGTATCATATTATTAAGAGTATCTTCGTTTCTGGTGAGTCTTCGACAACGGCAGCCTTATTTTCTTTTCAGCTTAACTTTAATTTTTTTCTAATTTGAATCTTACAGTTTCGTTTTTTTTTCCCTTAGAAAGTTCGAAGAGCAAGAAGGTCAATGGTAGTGACACTCTGTCGAGGCGTTCGGGGTCTAGGTTTAGGAATTGCTGGCGGAGCTGACGACGCGGGGGGTGAAGGCATTTTTATATCACATATTGCTGTAGGCGGCGCCGCTCATCATGATGGCAGACTGAAACTAGGCGATAAAATATTAGCTGTAAGAGATGAACATGTAAGTAAAATATAACAGAACTAAACAAATCATTATTATTAATAATACTTTGATATTGTGGGGTCGTTTTTTTCCCTATTATTTGCTGAACTTCTGTTTTTATACTATTATGTTTAAATGTAACAAAGTAAAATATAACAATTACAAAAACCAAATGAACCGATGAATTTATGTGTCTAATAAAGCTGAACATTTTTTACAAAAACAAAAAAACTCGTATCTATCATGTTAAACATTGGGTGTTTTGCGGTCACGTAGATAACTTGATTAGTTTTTGTAATATTCTTTGTTAGAGTCTTTTATTTTAGAGATAGCAAAATAAAGCTGAAATTTAGTCTAATAAAGGATGCTAAATAGATTTGTCACACCCTTATTAACTATTTAATATATAATATATTAAACAATATTTTTTTAAGTGTATAAATAAAATGTAATGTGTATATTTACGTGGTCCATATAATGATATAAATTGAGAGCCACGAGTGTTTTCGCAAGAAACGAGCTTATTTATAACATTCGATTCAGTCAGGTGAACTGAGAAGGAAACCTGAAGTACATGTAGCTAATTTTCCTACGAGTATTGTTTGAGTTTTATTTAACGAAGCAGAAGATTTTGGTATCGTGATCACACGATCCATAAATTATATATGATATATGTAAAACTCTGATATTTTATGAATCATATCATCCTATACATCTTTTTATATTTTATAATGTTTACAATAAGGCCACGTCATATAGTCATATTAATTTCATAAATTAGGACAGGGAAACGTCGCTTATAGGAGCGACTCACGGATCAGCCGTCGCAGCTTTGCGTAGTACTGGAGACCATGTCACTCTAGTTGTTTTGCCAGCGGCAGGTTCCATTCCGCCCGTCGCAAGGACTGCTCCATTATATTCTAGTGAGTTTTTTGTCTTTGCTGTGTTTGTCACTGAAACAAACATTTTTTTTATTTTATTGTATTCGTCATAAGGATGAATATTTTTTTTATGTCTTAGGTTTTTTTAATTGAACGGAAACATATTTTAATATAAAGTATTTTGCAGCGAGAACTCAAGCAACCTCATGTTCAACGCTACATGATTTCTCAGAAGAGGAACTCAATAAAATACCACGGTAATGAATTAACTGTGATAAAAACTTGTTTTCAAATATATATATAATTAAAAAAAAATCTATATACTTTTCATTATAAATATATGTGGTGTATAATAGTACAATAGGGGTTAAATATTATAAGGTGCAGCGTTGATTAACAAAATTAAACATTTTTCGTTCCTAATTTATATTGACAATAATTTACACTTTATTAGAGATATCTTATACAGTTCTATAACCACGTCTTTTACAAATATATATATAAAACAGGTGAAATATAAATATTGATATTATAAAATAATAGGTACAAAAATAAAAGTGGATTGGTATCACTACTACACTACTGACTACACAACCGACCTTATACGATGCTATGCGAAAATAGTACCAACCGGCTTTCAAACTCTTTTCAAATCTCTTGAAATGCTAGACATAACATTGCAATATCCCTAAAATATTTTTGAATAAAAAAAGGACAAAGCTATCAAATGCTATTTATTGTATAATATTGTATAATATTTAATGTAATGATTGCTTTAGGTTTCAATATACTATGTTAAATAATCTTGGTTAAATAAAATTGGGACCTTGTATTTAAAATAATTGTGTGGACTCGTAATGAAGCCATATAATTAACTTTAATATTTAAGGCTTAAACTTGCTTTATGTTAAAGAGTATTAATGATTTATTATACAGATGTGTACGCATGGTTCGTTTGGTTCGTACTGGTTCAAGACTAGGAATGGACATAGTTGGTGGTTTGGGAGGAGAAATAGATGGTAGTAGTGGCGTGGAGGACGATACATATGGCGTTTTTGTATCTGGGGTCTCAGCTGAAGGAGCAGCGTATGGATTGTTACACAGAGGCGATAGAATATTGAGTGTTAACGGTCGTGATCTCACCCGAGCGACACATGAACAAGCTGCAGCAGCTTTAAAGGTACATAGCTAATGTATTTTTTATATTTATAATATTTCTAATTTAGCAATAAAGTCTATAATTTGGTGAATTACGTATTCAATTAATATTAATTGAATCTGTTATCAGAGTGACATAATGAGAAAATAATATAATAGTTCTCTACTTGCAAATATTTTCTAAAAATTAAAAGGAATAAAGAATAATTAAATTAATTTTCATTTAAATTTCCATAGCAGTATTCCGGTAGTGTTGTGACTATCGCTGCACAGTACCAGCGCGACCAGTACGATCGACTTCGCGCACGCATTAGGGCTTTAAATGCTGCAGCCCTGTCGCCACACGCGTCTATATCTGTGCGACCCGAAGTGCACTGCGTCTCTCCGAGGTAAAAATGTAATTATATATTACCAATCAAATGGTAAATGAAATTCTAAGAAATGTTGGTTTTGTTATATTGTTTTATTTCATACAACGTTATTTTTATTGAAACAAATATTGTAGATACTGAAGCTATAAATAATATTTTACCGAATGGCACCTGGAGATAATATTTATTGTAAATAACTTAAGAACTTTGTTTAGTAATCTTAGCAAAATTTACTTTTTGTAATATTATATTTATTGGCATGTGTAGGTTTGTGTAAAGAGAATATGTACAGCTATACCAGACTTCAACGCGGTAGGTGATTGTATTTTTATACTTGTTCTAATAGTTCAAACTTGAAGTGTTATTATTTTAGGAAAAATAGAAGAACTAATGCAAAAAAAATAATATATAAAATTTGTTAGTTTTTAATAAAATATTAATGGTTGCATGTAATGATTTATATTTTTAATATGTACTACCCTCCCTGTATAAAAATTATTATTATTTATTAAATAAAAAAAAAGGATAAAATCACGCCTTAAATGAGATGTAAGGACTGAGAGTATTTAACAGCTGAAAATCGTAACGGTTTGTGATCGTATCACAAACCTTTCATTTCACCATGTATATATGTAATTTAGACTTTTGAATAAAAAAAAATAAAAACACATCTGTCAAAATTACGTTGCTATTAGTGTATTATACTCATAATGCTTTTGTTGCAGATAGATGCAATCCCGAATAGAAGAAAATTATAGATAGTTGACTTATGTACATTATAAATTAAATATAACAAGCTGAGTCCGTGTTCCGCTTTGAGCTCGGCCATGTTATTTCTGGGACCTAAAATAAGCAGGAGAAATGTTCATGAGTGTTAAGTGTTTAGGAATTTCAGTGAATTAGTTAATCTGAGCCCAATTATAATTAAATACGTAAACACAATTACATTATAAGATATTTTAGATCATATTTTTTTTTTTCAGATATTGAATTAAATATTATTTTATTTTACTAAATTATTATATAAGTTCTTTCTCTTGTAATTTTAAAATTTCTGTCATTATACTGATATTGTTAAGACTGTTTTAAAAGAAAGACACTTGGTTTTAATGAAAACTGATACCCGTATAATATTTTATAATAATTTATTTTAATGGTTTTCATGATTATTACATTTTTTTTAATAACCGAATAAAACGCATGTACTCTTAAATTTATTGCTAAGTGTTCTTGTAATAAAAAGAAAATATCTTGGTAAAACTTATAATTACTAGCACCTTGTCCTGAATCCTGACTAAAAATGAATGTAATACAGAACCTCACTAATAGTTTGAATTAATCAATAAATGTGTGTTGTTACCAAAATTGAAATTGTGTATAATTTTAATTTTATTAATGTAAATAATTATAAATTTTTTGGAACTGTGATACTAAAATAAATGTAATTATTATTATGACAATTTAAGTTAAATAAACGTGGAAAACAAATAATTACGTTTTCTTTTTTCCTCGCATGTAGAAATAAAAAATGAATACAAGAGACCCTTACATTCAAACTCTATCCCTGTTCTATTAAAATAAACAAAGAAAATGATTGCTAAGAAATCCAACAAAACTAGTAATTTTTGTTCATACTCTCATTGTATTCAAACATATGTTGGTAGTTATATTATTTTAAGACAATTTTAAGCACTACAGACCACAACATTTATTTATTGTAATAACCATATTTTATGTAAAAAATATATTAATTTCATTATTTCACAAAAATCTAACATTTACTTTCTTTAATTAATTTATTAATCTAATATATTAAAGTGTATGTACATTCGTTAAACATAATTTATATACAGTTACGAAACATTTTTCACCATTGAAGAGTTATTTTGGCAGGATCCCAAGCACTGAATTCATCGTTGAACAAGTTATAAATAAGTGAAAAAATATTTTATATAATTTTAAGAGTTCCATAATATAAGTTGTAATGAAATATATATCATAAAGATTTAAAAAAAAATGTGTGTGCATTTCACACACGACACGAATGAAACTGAATGACATAAATATAGATTAATAGGAGTATTAATATCATTGTAAGATTTATCACTTTTCTGACCAAACTCAAATTTCTTTTATATATTGTATTACATATATTATATTATATATTATTGAGATTCCATGTTTTTACTCTAATGCTAACGGCACCACAGCTTATGGTAACTAGAATAGGAAAGAAAATAAAAGAACCATACTCCAATTACTCCGACCAGACTTCTAGACCTTAAACGGTCTTAAAAATAAACATATGCAGTGATGTGTGTTCAGGTAAAACTATAAAGACTCGTAACCGGGTTGAATAAAGTGAAGTTATATATTTCGCTGTTATATATATATAATAATTTTAAAACGTCCTTAAATAAAACTTCTAAGTTAATATTCAGAAGATACGTACGTAAGATGCAGTTATTTATAAGAATAGTATTATTGTGTTTTGATTTAGATTTTCAAACCACACATAGTTCCACAATTAAACTACCAAAAACTTTGGTTGTAACTAAAAAAATGTATCTATCACATACATCTCTATAATATTGAGTGAGAGAATTTCGTTTTCTATTACATTAATTTAAAGTGAGCTTTTATAAGGGAGATGGACGTGTAGACATGTGTTGGTTTAACAAAAGAGGCTTACATAAATCAACAGCCACTTCTGCAATTCCTTGTTCATTGCCTAACATATAGTTTTAATATTATTTTATGTTTTGCCTGGATTGCCTGCTTTTAATTTTAGTTATTTTAGTTATTTTATCAAAAAGATAAAGATATTATATTTAATGAGACGATGAGATGATTATATTACTGGTTTTTTTTTAATGTAACTCTTTAATTGGTTTTAATAACTGGGTGGATGGTTGAATTTCTACAAAATATAATTGAGAAAAAAATCCTATATTTTTCTTACCTAATACGTTTTCAACCTAATTAAAAACGTTTGTCACAAATTATTTATTTATATATTTATGACTGAAGTTGACAATAGCTATATATCTTTTTTTACTTATCATGAATGCTGTTGTCATACATAGGTATACACAATTACATCGGACGGCACCGTAAACTCATCTGTTAGCTTAATTTTTCTCGACATGTTGCGCATGTATGTAAACAATTATGGTTTATAATTTTGAACACTATTTATTTAATGATAGATAATGATAGATTTCAGGAAACATTTGATTGGCGCAATTTTTAGCAGCTTCTTAGGGTTAGAATATTATAATTTTAGATATATTCAATAATTATAATATAAACTCCATTTCAAACAATAAATATAGAGTGACATTACCAGAGACATGATGACAACTACAAAGTTATAAACGGTTGCGCAGCGTCCACTATCAATCAATTATGTACAATATTGTACCAAATAAAATTATATCATTTAAAACAATCCAGAACACTCAATATAATTTAAATGTATGTGTGTATATACAATAGTCCATGTAAGTGTGTGTATGGTTATGTGATTGTGTGTGAGTGAGTTATTTGGGGAAATGAAGAAGTAAGGTCAAGGTGAACACTAAGATTTGCATTTATGCTTTGTAAGAGGATAGATATATCTTTTTATTAGCTTTATTGTAAAGTGAGCAAGTGTAAGTTCTATCGCACATATACTATGAACACGACGTTTCGACAGGCCAGGATCATAATGAAGCTTGGAGTATTGTCGAGTTATGGTCACTAAAATAAAGAGCTGCCTTGTAAAACCACTCGTTATGAGTTAAGGGTTTAAGTAGAAAAGAGAATTGGTTTAAATATCATTACTTAAAAAATTGTCCTGTCCTCTCTTACTACTTTAAACATGTATGTTATGGCAGAATTTCCCTAAGAAGTTATACAATATCAAGGAAATAACTATGCGAGTGAGTAGGAAACTGATTTGAAACATTGAAGATCTGTTGCATTACATTTATGTTTTACCAACAGACGTTGCTAAGTCACAAAGATTACTGATATAAATGAGAGATTAGGGCAAAGTACACTGCCTCGATGGACACCAAAAGTAATCTCTTTTTCGACACTGATATAATCGTGAATTTTAACTACTGGACGTCTATCTGATAAATAATCCATTAATAGATTAAAGGCGACACCTCAAGAGTATTTAGTTTTATAAGTAATACTGGAACATAAACAGTGCCCGATGACTTAGAATGTATAACATTTAAAGTTTTTGTTAAGATTTTGACTACTGTTTGAAGGGTTAGGAACGGGTCATTCGTAGATCTGTAGGATTTGAAAACTATATAGATGTCGTGATAAGATATAAAAAAAATGCTGTAATTGTTTATAAAAGATTTTTTCAAAAATTTTTACTAAAGAGCACAGTACTGATATAAGTCTATAATTGCTTTTAATACATCCCAACTCTTAAAACATAGTCAATATGAAATATTGACTATGTTAGACATTAATATATTTCAAATTAAAAATACAACATAAACATGAATATAAATTAAATAAAACAACAAAATTTCCGGTAATCGATTTGTAACTCAGATTTTAAAGCTATTAGGTAAAAATAATCAAATGAACTCAACCACTGCGAGAAGAACGATATGAGACTCTTCGTTGAAAAATGCTTATATATTATAGTTAATGATATTCATTTTTTTTTGTTTTAGTAGGACACGGCACTAAGCACTGTATAACATAAATTCAATTTGATTATGATAATTGTTTCATTTTAAAGTTTTACTATAACGTATAGATGAGTGTTTTACACGTTTACGTTATTTAGGATACAGATACAAATAACTATTATTGACAAATTTCGAGGATAATATTAATTTTACGGGGTTTTAACAATAACATATCCGAACTATCAGAAACACGTCCGCTTGCAACAAAGGCTGGCAGGAAGGGATCATGTTACTATACGTGGTTCATTAATTAGTTTAGACTTAAAATAATTATGGCGGATTGGGAAACCTACGCTTCATTAGTATCATTTTATTAGTTTCATACTACTATAATTTGTTTGAAATACTTTTACAATTTAACTGATTAAAGCTTATAATATTTTCGATATTTTTTAACTTATATATATTTTAAATATTACTTATGCCACTTACGAGTACATTAGTCTGGTTAAACATGGTTTGATTTATTTTATATATTTTTACTGGGTGAGGTTATAGTGTGTTTTGATTTTATATCACAAACATGGAAGAAATAAATAACCTTATAAAGGGTTTTTAAAATGTGATCATAGGAAGATTATCAAATCTAAAAATAGGTTTCAAAAGATAATTAAACATCAGAATAAACGAAGATTCTAGATAAGATCTATATTAATATTAACTATATAATTTATTCTAATCTTTATAGTAGTAGAGCATGGAATTTTTCCCAATAATACTCAAGTACTTAAAGTGTTAAGAGAGGGTTAATCTATAAGAGGAGCCGCATTTGATAATGTATAAACAATGTAATAACGTATACCTAATGTAATATAATTAACTTGGTGATAACATATAAGTAATTAGACATTGCAACAAAACTAAGGTATGAAAATATTACATGGCGATCTAAAAACATTACAGCAGAATGATAAACATTCTAATACATATGTTGTTGATGCTTACATAATGGAACTAGAAGTTCACTAATATGTAAATTTTTGTGTCCTTGTAGTTCTTAATTTTTTCAAATCTTTTAATATGAAACTGTGGTTTACATATTCATATTTTTCACATGTTTAAATATCACAATTTTTTGTAAAGTTAACTAGTCTTACAAAACAAAAATATTTTTTATAATTAAATAAATATACTTTTTATTAATACTAAATTAATAAATTGCATATCAAATCGGCACTTTCTTTACATTTATATTTCTGTTGGGATATAAATTAAAAATCTGTGAGAGGTTTTATTTTCATTTATTTTTATCGTAAACTGCAACTCATTCATTTACATATGGCAAAAGATTATGAAACCGTTTCAATTTTCCTTTTTTTTCTAATTATTTTACTTTTATCTATCTACATTATTATAATTAAAATTGTTAAGTTTGAAATGGTAAGGTAATTTGTTGGCATTTTTTTTAACGTATATGATAAACATAAGGACCAGGTTAAATTATAAAGGACTCGTTAAAAACATTTACTTTTTCACAGAGTGTTTGTGCTGTATATAGATTGTCCTAATTTTATTCAGTCAAGACATAATCATAACAGTTTTCTAAAATAGAATGCAAATTTCTAAAAATCTCTTATTTTGAAAAGTTACTTTTTATATCATAAAGATATTTCATGTTTTCTATCTTTATAAGATATATTAAAGTATCAATATCTATTATTTTGGTATTAAAATTATATATTGAAAAAAATTTTTTGATTTGATAAACACAAATTAGGGTTGCTAACGTGATCCCGTGACGTCCCATTACGACGCAGAGGGCAACCGTTGGCCACGAGGAAGAGAGAGTGAAACTAGTGGTCCCTGTAGTTAGTGACCCACTTTTCTTTATAGGCATATGTTAAGGATTTAAGAATAATTCTGTTTTGCATTCATATCTTTTTAGTAGTTTAGCCACTGTCATGTTTTTTCTTTATCAAATTAACCACATGTCGTAGCTCAAATGATATATTAGTATCCTACCACCAAGAGGACAAAGGCCTTCTATAAACAGAAATCTATTCACAATTTTTTTTAAGGAAATAATAAAAATCTCTGTGCTTAAAAAATAATAAAGAATTCATAGCCACTGTAGAATGTGTACGTTTGTATCGTGTTTCAGCTTCTATAGTATCATTACATTCGCTTTACATCTGCTACAAACAAAAAAAAACTTCTTAGTATGAAGGCACTCAACCTTTTATCATAATACTATTTAGAAAATAAATAATAAATTATTTAGATAAAATTCGTAATGGCGTCCCAAAACTAACAATATCAATTTACTTTCGGGTAGGGATGGACCACCTTTCCGTCAACAATTCTTATTATATAATTACTTTTGTTTGTAGCGGTACGTAAAAAACAACAATAACATTCTGTAGTACTTTGCTGAAAAAAGATTGATAGTAAATAATATAATTTAATAGATATAAAATTATAAAAAGACAATTTAACTATCCGTTCAATATTATTTTATTATTAAAAATTAACTATTTAAACAAATTTAAAACAAAGATATTATCCACCAGTGAAAATTCTTCATCAGAAAGTAATTAAATTGTAATTTATAATTACAATTTACTTTACAATAGTATTATATTTAATTTACAATAGTATTATATACAATTTAATTTACAATAGTATTATATACTGCCTCAATCCTAATAGTTTAAAGAGTGTTAATGTTTATTTTTACGTTTTAATTATTGATTTTACAGCTATTATAACAAAAAAAGGGTATATCTTCACACACGGCAGAAGTAAAACTTTAGAAAAGTAGTCTACTAGAGAAAGATTTGAAAAAAAAGTAACAGAACTTTTAGAATAATTGTAAAGTTCATTCTTTATATAAAATTTTTACAAGTAAAATATTTCATTACATATATGATAAATTGATTGATTGGAGATTCAAGACACCACTGAAAATAAAAAAAAAAGAACACAGAGACGTACAACAGACCAAATTAAAAGAAAAGGATCAGCAATGAACTTCATTGTTAATTTTTGTTTTGGTTTTAGAGATGTGATTTTTATATATTTAATGTTAAATTATTTAAAAATGTTAAGATACAAATAAATATAATATTTACGTCAAACTTATTGTTCGCAGCTTTATGAATATTATTGTTGAGAATAAATGAAACCATAACAAAAAATAGCTAATCTTTTTCCATTGATTGATTGAAATTTAACTTGCAGGTGCGGAACCGAATAGTCAACAGGATTGCGAACGGGATCTAGCAATTCTCATATACGTTAATTTATATCATTTTAAATCCCCATGTATTCTTTTGAACAGATTGGATTTCCATATAATTTATAATTAGGTAATTATTGTATTCGTCCACCGATACTACCATGAAATTCTACAAAAATTTAATATCTTTACGGACAGGGTTACTCTATTAGGGATTTTATAAACATAGAAATAGAAATAATTATTTTTAGTTTAGTAAATCTGCAAGGAGAGGTGAGCAGAGGGGAGCAGAGCAGAGCAGAGCAGAGCAGAGCAGAGCAGAGCAGAGCAGAGCAGAGCGGAGCGGAGCGGAGAGCCTAGAGCGGAGAGCGGAGATCTGAGATCGGAGAGCGGAGAGCGGAGATCTGAGATCGGAGAGCGGAGAGCGGAGAGCGGAGAGAAGAGATTTTTTAAATTTTTGTTATTTTTTAACCGCGGCCAGTAAGGTAGTATTCTTTTCCACTTTCTTCTCAATATTCAGTTGGGTTACCAACAATCTGTCTTCCTCTGTAATGCTGTATATGGAAGCTAACGATCTTCAAATTTATGCTCATGCCAACATAATTTCCTATGCACGTGCTTCTTATATTAATTTAAAAGTTCCCCTGTTTAAATAATATAAGTATTTTCAATAGTTTGTACACTTAGGGCCGATATCTCAGAAGTTGAATATTGCATTTGCCAATAAGTTTACATGATAATATTTTAAAATAACAGCTCACAAAAATTAATTACTTTTAACTACTAAGAAATAATATTTAAACAATAATGTTGAGCTTCACGTATTTGAAATGTTGTGTTATGAATACGGAAGCATCAATCTTTATACGTATATCAGTCGATGCGTGTTAACACGACGGTACGGGGGCGGGACCTACATTAAGGAAATCTTATTACAAAATTCCGACGTGTGTCGTTGCTTAGACGCCGGTACGAGGGATCCCAGGCCTAATGAACGTGTTCAAAATTTATAACACCTTCCACCTTTTAGTTACTCTTTGAGAAATAAATTAAACCTCAAATGCGCTTACTGTAATGGCGCTTAATTTTTCCGACACAAATTCTCTTGCATACGACGCTTCGTTTTTAAAAACCTTTTAAATATTTGGAAGAATGTTTTTGTGACATTTTTGGGACTACTTAAATCGTTATTTAAATTGTAATATTCCCTTAGATATTAATTTGAATTCTTGAGTAATTAAAAAAAAAAACAATTTCAATAATAATAAATTAATATAAATATGAATACACTTTTTTCTTATATTTGAAATTCCATTCATATAGTTTTCAAAAAAATTCAGAATTGTACATAGTTTTACTACAATCTTTCGAAAACAATCGCTAATTCAACGACTTCAATACCATACAATTACGTCGGTCACAACCGGAAGATCCAAAAAATACAAATTTATTAACCTAAAATTTAAAAGTTATATTTAATTTACAAACTACGTGAACCTTGCTCAAAGTTGGAGACAAGAATGAATATATTAAAATGAATTTATAATTAAAGGAATATAGAAAACAAGTGTAACAAACAAAGGTTTCAGATTTACATTCTGGGATTTTAACATGATACAATGCACCTGTGCTTCATCAGCGTTACCACGGTTCGTGAGAATATAGTCAATGCTAATATAACAATTTTATTATTAATAAGAATATAAGAAATATTTATTAGATTATCATATAGTATATGGTAAGATCACAATCTTATAAACAATAAAATGAATTAGTTTTATGTATAAAAACAAAATATTGCTACTTTATTAAACTATATCAATTTAACCAACTTCTTACTTAACATAAAATGTTTTTTGTTTAAGGTAGTATAATAATAATTAATATAACATATTACTATTTATGTGTCAAATAAAAAAACCTTTTTCAACAATATTATTCTCTTGTTTGATGAAACAATCCAAACAAACTAGAAACATAGTTTTATTAATGTTCGTGATCCAGTATTTGCCAAGAGATGAACTTCAGTCTTCTATGTGTACAAAAAGCAGGGTAGGTCTAGCCGCACAATATTGTAATTATATCTGGATCTTGTGATAATAACACGATTTGAGTTGTTATTCATTTTAAGAAAATTTTATTTATTTATTTATCATGATATACATAATAACAGTAAAGATTATGCCAACAAAGTAATTGTTACATGTTAAGTTTCTATTTATTTATAACTTGTAAATAAACAGGAAGTGTGTTCACTTCAATCATATTATATATATAATAAAAAAAATCTCACAGGTTTATGATGTTCAGAAAAGAGAATTATTTAAACGAGTTTTCTAGTGTTAAGCGTATATTTATGCGCTGGTTTGATAAATCTATATATGAAACTTAGATAGGTATAATCAAATATTTAGTCAGCTCATCAACTTAAACTGTATTTCGGAATAGAACGTCTGATTCCTTCACTGAAATAATATATGAGTCAAATACATACATAATTTCTAAAGGATAAAATAATCTTTGAAAATATTAGAAAACAACTATTTGTAAAAAAGGTGACACGTAAATTTTTTCATATTATAATAGTCGTGTATATTTAGTTCGATGGCTTTTTTCTGTCAATAAATATTAGAAAAACAGATAAAGGAATACATAAATTTCTAAATAAAACATACAAAGCGCTATAAATACTTTTTCTATTCCGGAAATATTTTTTGTTGCAATATTGTCTAACGTCACAATATTGCAACCAAAAATATTCTACTCTGACCTTATAAGATCAATAACTTGATTTCTGTATTATAAACAACTTGTAATCTTTAAAGAGATAGCTAGGTATAAGGATAGGTATATTACTTCGGTAATATGTTAAAGAAATCAACAAATAAAATCTTTATTTATTTATTTATAACCATTCCCTTTTTAGTAAAAACAGTTCCGTTTTATAAAATCATCAATTGTAAATCTATATAATAATTTACTAATTATTACTGAACATATTTATTATTACTATAATAAATATGTTCAGTAATAAACGTGGACAAATATTTTGATTAAATGTATTTATTTTACTGTTTATTGATATTTTGTTTTACTAATAATTATCAAATAGACCGCTATTATTTCATACTCATGTATCTTGTCAATAGCCGACAGCCAGAAGGGGTGGTCATAAAATTATTGTTACAACGACACTCCACAAAAAGTAAATTTACTTAGTACGGAACTTGGATAAAGAACGCTATGTATGACTTCTTAACAATATATATTTCTTTAACATTATTTACTTCCGTTAGCTCTTTTTAATTAATACTTGTTGCTAACATAAACTTGTTATAAAGCATAATAAAATCATGGTCAGAACTCATAGGTTAATTGGGCTCAGGGTACTTCACATACACGCATCTGACCCAAAAATCACCATGAAATATATAATAATTACAAAAAACTGTTTATAATTTTATAAATAAAGGAAGGATTTTATTAGAAACTCACAAAGCAATTCGAAGACTGGTGTTCATAAGATATTATGTTTTTAGTATCTACAATACATGTAAATTTTAGTTATATACGTATTTCTCTGCAAATCTTAATGTCACGCTTAACAAAAAATGGAAAACAGTGTTTGATAATCAATGATGTCTAATAATTAAAATATTTTATACAACTACTGATTAAAAAATGCGTATTATAAAATGCAAATTAAAAGCTTTGACAAATTTGATATATTTTTAGGTTTGATTTTTAATTGAGTTCTGTTGTCAATTAATGGTTTCTAAAGCCATAGATTAAAATTAGAAGCAAACGCCAAATAATCGTAAAATAATGATAGATAAATACTTTTCATAACTTTTAGATATACATATTTGGTGATAAAAAGTAAGAACATAGTTACATTAATTACAGAAATATTATTTACTAATGTTGGTTAACCAGTAAAGTTTGGATGTATCATGAAACGTAGTACAGGGCCGATATATTCGGCAGATGAATCGTCATCAAGTTGATTCGATCCAGCAAATACTCTGAACTCATTTGGATTTAGTAGCGTTGGGTCTCTGAAACAAATAAACAAGTGAATATTTGAGGCCACCTTCGACAAAACTTTCCAATATTAGGAATTGGAAAACTTGTAACTTTATGTTAGTGATACGTTTTTCTTCAGTTTATTGCTATCACTATTTTATAACATTTATTTGTTTCCACATATGTGTGTTTCTGAAACAAATGTAAGAAAAAGAAGAAACATACAAAAGTATGTGTATTCCATTGATGTCAAATAGTAATATTATTTTTGTTATAAAAGTAACTCAGAAACGTTATTTATATAATAAGTATTTATTTACAAAGAAAAAAAAATACTTTTTTTGAGATTTTACTCTTTTGTGAAGCCTTTATTTCTAAATATTATTTCTAATTGCAGTGCTCGTTTACACGGAACTGGACGACATATCTGTTAGAGATATTTTTTTACACTACATTGTTTGTGTTTAAAATTTTGTGTTCTGTGACAATAAAATACGATTTTCAAGCCTCAAACTACAACATAACTAGAAAAATCGAATATTCCTAATGTCTTAACAAATTTTGTATTACTAAAAAATAATGTATTATTGTCAGATATCATAAGAGGCCTGAGTATTAAAAGTCTTCACGAATAACTGTTTCTTATTTTTTATTTCTACTTTTCATTATTCATTAAATATCATATTTTATGACAACCAATATATGAGACACTCTATTCTAAAGCTATTCAAGTATGATTAATTTTGCATTATATTATCAATGTTCTGGCTTAATTCTATATTTGTAACCGTAATAAATCATTATGCTTATTTAAGTATTACAGATTTACTGATAAGATAATAAATTATGAAGTTATCTATTTGTTTTATTTTATCGGTAAACATTATTCATTGTGCAAGGAGAAAGGTTTGATGTCACAATGTCTCCTACTAGGAAGTGAGATACTGTTTAATATCAATATGAAGTTTTAGGAGAGCGTTGTAGTACGCCGTTTTATTCACGCCTTTCATGAGTTGCAGATGACTTCAGCTACAATTTATAATGATTTTTAGTATTATTGGGCTATTAGTCAGAGGTGTAGTTATATGGACAAGCAGCGGTTGTAACTACAAATCTAAGTACTCCTGAGCACATATGTCCTCTGCTTGGATGAGATTGTGAATCTCCTAACATATTTTGCAGTGATACCTAAATAATAACATACTTTATATATATTAACTTTTAAGACTTTTTTCGTTAATCAACATATAACGAGCACAATTACACATTATAATTAATAGTAAAATATGTATAATATGTATTATTACAAATTAATAAATAAAAAAGAAAATCAATGAGTAAAAAGGGAAATAAAATCAATAACCATATACGGGATTTGGCCTACAGTTGTTAGATTTCCGTTCGCAATCCTATTGAAAGAATCCGGCCGCGCATGCAAATTAGATCAAGGATATTTTACTTAGTTGTTATTGTAGTTGTTTATATTATTGCTACTTATAAAGTTATTTTACAGATTTTTATATTATTGATACGAAAAATAAAACGAGCAGTTAATCAATATTTTTGGAAAAAGTTCATCAAACCTAATTAGAGGAGGTTTTATTAAATGTTCAATTAAAAAGTTTTTTCTGTAAGAATTGATACTTGTCTTTTCATAGGTTCTGGGTGGGCATTTCTAAATAGATCTATATTTTTTATGAACATTTAAAATATATTGCTACCATGTAATCCATACATATAGATTTGTGAATAACTTATAAACGAATCTTGACGAAATTTAGTTTAGTTTAATAATAGTGATTGATTATTATTTTAGAAAAAATATACGTAAATAACAAACAAACAAACAAACAACTACGTAATAGATTCTATGAATACTTGCTATGGTGTTGGTTTATTATGGTACTTAAACAAGAAAATAAAAAATTAAAACAAAAACTCTATATATTGACTCGGGATACTCGGTACAAAGACAGTTTCGTCTCTATTTTGCCAATATGGTCAAAATGTGCCGTCTTTAACACCTTCATGCAGGGCTTGCCAGCCTTGTTAAAAGTTCACTTTTTATTCCGAACATCCATCGCCGTACGCTGTTGAGCTCCACCCCAGGCTAGGTATGGCTGATATTTCCGCACCTTAGTACTTCCATTATCAGACCAAACCATGTGCCAGGTTTTCCAGATGATAACACCTTGGACCAGCTGGGTGAGATCTAATAAGAGGGCAAGCCATCTCGACTCTTACTCGGCATATTTGAGTAAAGGTATGCATATTTTCAATCCTGATGACACCCATTAAAGTGTCCTAATAACACAAGTTAAACTGAAGGATACTCAGACTTTTTAAGCTAGGTCCTGGGGGGGGGGGGGCAGCGCTAGCGCTGCCGCTAGATGCTGCGGCATCTAGATGCCGGCATCCCGAAGAGCATGGCTCTGTACACGGGACGCCCATCTGACTCCTTTCGGTGAAGGGAGAACACAACCGCTCTTCGGGCACCCCAGGGGGCCCTTGCAAAAAGGGGCGGCGAGAGCCTACCACACGGTAGGTTTCGCAGCGCTCTGGCTGGCACACCGCCTTGGGTACTCGAGGCGTGGGTGCTCGCCAGAGTGTACGAGTGGACGCTGGGGAAGCGGGCGCGTGGAGAGCATCTGGCCCCGCAAGAGAATGCGGCAGTGCGGTGTGAGGTGAAGGAGGCCATCCTTAGCCACTGGACGGAGGACCTTGCCTCCGCCCCCTTCGATCGTCACACGCTGAATGCCCTCGGACCTGTCCTGAAGGACTGGCTCGAGAGGCCGCAAGGTTTCCTCCCCTTCCGCTTGGTGCAGGTAATGACGGGCCATGGCTGCTTCGGCTCGTACCTGCACCGAATCGGCCGGGAGGAGAATCCGACGTGCTGCCACTGCGGCGCGCCAGACGACAAGGCACAGCACACTCTTGAAGTGTGCTCTGCATATGCTCTGATAATGCAGCAGAAGGAGGCCGCGGAGCATGGGAGAGAGGAGGGGTCCTCGCACCTCCGCACAGAAGACGGCGGATGCGCAGGAGAGTGCGAGTTGCCTCTCCTGTGCGGCGGTGAGGACACAGCGGCGGGGTCGCCTGCGTCCGCTGCAAATGCTCAGCTAAAGAGAGGTGAGTAAGCGGTCGCTCACTATGACCGCTTCCTGGCATGAGCGGCCTGCAATCTTGCGGGAGTCGCCGGAGGGGTCCTGGTCGTAAAGGCTATGCCGGTCTCCCAGAACCCTTCCCTAATGGCGAAGCCGGGAATGTCCCCGGGGTTTTAGTGGGGATATGGGTTTCTTCTAGATCGGGAGCCCCACAATACCACCGCTCCCTCCCAGAGGTCCCCCTCTACACCTTTGGGAGTAGTTAACATCTTGGCGGTGGTGTGCGTAACGCATTACCCCGGGAAAAAAAAAAAAGAAAAAAAAAAGGTAAGGGGCTAGCAATAACCGGCGGGTGGGGGCCCTGTGACGTTCCGGAAGGAGTTCCGTGAGCCTTTTTATTTCCCGCGGAAGGCGGACCACTGATAGGTTTTAGTGGATATTCCCTCGGTCGAGTCCCACATACCCCAGACTGCGCCCCCGACGCGTCGGGAATGGGTAAATGCATTTCCTGACCTTACAATAAAGAAAATAAAAAAAAAAAGGTCCAAAGCCACTCTGAAGTACTTTGTGAGACTAGTTGTCTTTGTAAATTCTGCTATGCGAATGCTGCGCGAATAGACACAAATGTTGAGGGTTGTTTCAAACCCTGGGCCCACCAGTATCCGAAAAATATACCCAAAAAACTAGGTTCGCCAAATTTACCTTCTAAGGTCTACGCCGAAAACATATTTCATCACTGGCGTATAAGAATACGCACGCATGTATCATGCACGTATGCCCGATGTTTACGATTTACTATGATTCTTCTTATTCGGTATATATTCAGAAATGTTATTGCTCTGACCCAACTCACCGAAACACCATCATCAGACTAGTCGCCGGAAAACGGCTTGGCCGCTATGCGGCTCATCTTAGTTTAGTGGGTGGTCACAAGCTACGGCCAAAGCCTACAATCAATTGTATGTATAGTTTGATTAGCACCACACGAGGACCACGTATGGGCTTTTTCTCATGGACGAGAGAAACTCAGTTCTTAAATTCTTATAAGTTGCTATTCTTCTAAAAATTTAAGTCTCAAAGAGTGAAACTATTCTAAAACTGAGCTTCATCATCCATTACTCAGCAGCATCATCATCAAGCTGGGCTTCAATTCCTGGGTGTCTGTCAGTAAATTTCAGTCAAGCTAGTGAAAAAAGGAAAAAGAGGCACGTGGACGACGTTCTTCAAACCGTCTCGTAAAAAAATTCTGTTGTGGCTTCTCAACTAGAGGCGTAATCCGGAAAACGGACCTTAGCTTTTGTGATTAAAGAACAAGGCAAAGTTCATAAAAGCACCAACTTATGAAAAGAAAAGTTTGTCTAAGGATGAAGGTTTTGATATATTACGTAGATGTAATAGATAAGGAATGGTTGATGTAATGGTAGATCCAATAGCCACTCGTATAAACAAAAAAGAAAGTTGTGCATCAGAATTTGACATGAAGTATTTTCATCAATTTATAGTGTTGTGCAGTCAAACATTAAATCTACCCTCCCGAGAAACAGGAGTACAGTTCTCTCTTTTACAAGGCTTAATTCAGTGCGATGGAAGTTTAGTTTAACTCAGAACAGTTCCAGTTATATGACTTATAAACAAAAATTGACAAAAAGTATATTAAAAAAATAATCAACTCATAAACATTTAAATAATTATCAAGGTGATTTTATAGTATTCAGTTATAACATTTTATATTAATTAAATAATATCATAGTATTTAAATAATATTAATTAAATAGTAAATTATCAGGTAAATAATAAATATTTTAGAGTTCCTAAAGTTGCCTTTAGAATGATTTTATAATACAAACTGAATTCGTTAACACATGCCTTCAAAAACAAGTGGGTCACTAACTTTAGAGAACAATAGCTTCACTAACGCTACCTGGAACTGACCTCGTTATATTCATAGGGGGAGATTCTTTAATATATACTTTATAAAAATGATACATTCTACAAACCACAATAAATTTATGTAGGCCTACTTTTTCTCATTCGACAAATGTTTAGGCACCTACTTTTGTTCTGAGTATAATTTGTTCTGTGTTCTGTTATTGTTGTAAGTTCTGAGTATAATTTGTTTTCTAATTGAAATAATTGTATATCAAGTCCAACAGTAACTGCATTAAATTAAATCTACACGTTAAATTAAATTCACATATCTAACCACGACATATCTAAGAAAATTTATGGTATTAGATACCTAAATATTAAAACTATTAAGAACCGTTTGTTATATTTTACAACGGTTATTGCTGAAAAGTCCATGCCTATTTTTGTACCTTTTCAAACCACCCCAATAACCGAAAAATGTATTTCCTACCCCGTGTTAAGGATAGACAAGACAAAGTATCAATGTCAAATTCTCTCAAATTATCCAACACGATATCGGTGAGACACCATCATTTCCTCTTACCGCGAATACCTTTGCTGCAAAGAATTCGAAACGTCGGGTTTTAATTTAAAAATGTAAAATAAACGCGAGTTATATCCGTAAAATAATTGTATCACTGTGATTTTAATATAAAGCAACTTTTCTTAACCTTATCTGTTTGGATTTTTAATCTGGAATGAAATTTACACAACAAGTCAACATACAAGATATTAGCGGTTTAGGAATAGCTTTTTTATATTTTTCTGTTCGATTAAAGTTCATTTACTCACAACATTTCTTGACTTTTTAAATCTTTTTATTTTGAAAAATTGATTATGCATGTACACCATCATCTCGTCTTACCGCAAACACGTTTGATGCAAAACATTCGAAACATTGGGTTAAATTTAAAAATGTAATAATAAACGCGAGTTATATCCGTAAAATAGTTTTATTAAATGTTATTATTATTATGCCTGTTTTAAATTAAATTGGTATAAATTATACAATATTTAAAAAATATAGGAAATGTGTATGCATGTTTAAGATAATAGTAAAGAAATGTAAGTTTCTTTAAAATAAATGTCTTATCCGATAAGTTTTATTTTGTTTTATTCATTACTATAAAAATTTAATGATAAAATTTAAAAAATCAACCAGGCGTCGACTTAGTTGTTTCGTATGACAAACAAAAACCTCTAATAACGTAATCATACAAAAAGTGTTTCGATTTATTCAGTATAGAGTAGAAATTCGCGTTAAACAGTAATAACTAATATATTCCTTGCTTCAGTTACAAATATACGTATAGTTGTCAAAATGTATTTAATGACTTATTCCAATCCAGAATACAAAGATTGTATATTTTGAAATAAAATATCCTTTTGTAGAAAGGAAACATAAAATTTTCATATATTTACTCACATCACATCAACCTTTTGTTAGTATTATTATTATTACATATAATTATCCCGCTGCACTGGCTTTAAAACTACCTAAATTTTAAATACATCGTATTGTTTTAAAATTGATTGCAGAATTTAAATCTCATAAATTAAGAGTAATGTTTACCACTATCTATCTACGAGTATCTACTCTTAACAATTTATAACCTTAAAACATTAAAAACCAATTCTTGCATATTTTATATAATAATCAGATTCTTAGAAAAAGATTTATTAATAGACCAATTATCCTTATTAACTGTTATCTGTTACATATAACACGCGAAAAAGGTAAATGATTTTCACAAGGTTAAAACATAATTAAAGATTTCTAAAAATAGCAACATTCAAGATTTCGAAAACGCTGTAAAAATCTAGAATTAAATGATATCATGTAATGGGTTGAGAATAATATGGAACTATAAATTTTATGTTACATGTATATGGGAAATGGAAGTCTTTATGTTTGTCTTTGTGCAATGTTTTACCTTTGTGAACAATTTATTATACAATAAATTCTGCATTTGCGGAGGTGTGAAGACTTCCTTGTTTAAAATTAGGAACCTATATAAATTGAAATATGAATTTGTTTTGTTATCAATAAAGATTACAATATTTATTGACAATAATGGGGTTTTAGGTTAAATATAGCAAAACGAAATTAAATTGCATCTCATAGAATACCCAAGTCATTAAATTGAATCAGAAACGAAATATAATAAGCATTACTAAATTGCGAAAATTTATAAGTAATAATTAATTGCAAAAAATATATATTGTATCATTATTGATTCATAAAAAGACTACTTACTTAAAAATTATTTATTGACGATGTTAGCAATGTTCTCTTAATGTAGCGTTAATAAAAAAACAAAATTTATTAAGTCAAATGTCATAATTGTCAAAACAATATACAAGTAAATAATGAGAATATGGATTAAGATAATTATATTGTTTTCGATTAAGATGTAAAATTGTAAGGGGTTCCCATAAACGTTAATTCTCGAATAGTTATTCTATATACGACGTTCAAAGAAAACGCAGGTTAAGAAACATCGAAATGTCTATGTTAGTTTTCTTAAGCTATTTTCATTACTAAATTAAAAATATACTTGTTATATCTGCAATAACACTAGAAAGTCTACAAACGGTTAGCTTCTATAAGGTTAATTGTATTAGTTTTTACAATAATCTCCCTATTCAAGCTTTGAGTTAATTATTTAATAATTTTATTTTTATGTATTATAATAAACCTTTTTTTTTAACATTAATTCTAGTGTAAAGGATTGTTAAGGGTTAAATTAACAATTTTATGGCCCGAAAACGTATTGTATTTTAGCAATAACTAATAAACTAGGCCATTCATTTGACATTGCTGTTAGTTTTGTCAGATCGGTTGCCTTCCTCTCTCAAATATTGCAATGTGGTTGATGGCTGACCCTTGCTTTATGTAAACATATATTGCTTGCGGTGCAATATTCATTGACTAAAATCATAAAGCCTTCATGTTGATTTGTTTGAGATGGTTCTAGTTGTTTAAATTGTTCACCAAATATTGTGACACAGTGATTCATTAGTGTAGAAGTGATCACAAATTAAGCCTTTAGAAATCCGAAGCGTTCCGCCAGGATATCTTTTATATTCTGCACCGAAGAAAATTGCCGAAGAAAAACATGTCCCGTGATGAATCCCTGCCTATAAGGGGAACATGACCATATTATGAATACTAGTGATTATAAAAATAAAATAACAAAATTTTTCGTGGACTAATATTCACAAAAAGGTAAAAAAAATCCATCCGATAAAGTTTTAGGATAAACCGTTAAATTAATAAATAAATGTAGTCTTAAATTGAATTTAAATTCCAATTCAATCGTGCATGTGCAAAACCGCCCAAAAATGTTGGGTTACCTAAACTACATTTGCAGAATGTCTGATTCTATAGAATATTGCAAATTTTACCAAAGCATTGCCTAACTTCTAGTTATACAAGTTGACGTTTCTTCCTTTTTTGTCGACATTTACATGAAGCACTTCGAGCCGATGGTCTTTTTCTCTGCACCAAATATGCCACGGACCAATATTAAATTTTGATAAAGGCAAGATAAAAGGGCTTATATTACTTTTTAATACTCTATGCGGACAGAAATAGCAAAAATTACAGGAGTATTTTCTTTACTTATAAAAACCCAAATTACGAACCTTTTTATTGAATTAAACAGCAATATACGATACATTTCTTAGCTATATGGATTCATAAAATATAGATTAATATTTTGTACAAATATTGTAAATCAATCTGTTGAATGTTATATCTGTTCTTTTGAATGTTGAATCTGTTGTTATATCAATGAATTCTATTGTCGCCTTTCGTTTATATATTATGAAACAAACAAGTTTTATTAAATATTAAAAATTAATGTTTATTACTCGTTTAGTCCCAAATTTCAATATTTTTACTGTTTTGTGTTTACTTGGTGAATTAGATATTTTTTAGACATTATTTCGAATTATCTGTAATCCTGTTTGGTTACTTATAATTTAAGAAATTGTCGTGTTCATGATTAGGTTTTAAAAAAATGTCTTTTATGAATAGCACAAAATAATTAAGTGTTTAATATTTAAGGGTACATTTAAGGGTACCATATGGAAACGATAAAATAATAGTACAATATAATAATATAATATTGCAATAATACAATATTGTTTATTGGCCGCCTTCCAAATGAAATTGAGCGGAAAACATCCTAAATACTTTAGACCTCCATCACAAATAATATTTGTACGAACAATCCGATAATGGCAATAAATACATTTATTACATTAAATAATAAATAATATTCGTTAACAGAAGCGATTTAGTGTTGCTTTAAGATTTAAGCTTTTTATCGTCTTATTTATTAATGGCATAAGACGATTTTTGTTATGGGACCATAACTGCATATTGAAAATGCATATTGAAAAGCGGTTTTAGAGGTGCATATAAAATATAAAAAGAAAAAAAAAGTAAAAAATGTAGAAATAAAGAGGGTGAAGAATGTATAATGAAATGAAATCAAAACTAAACCTGTCATAGGTGTCGTGATTCTTAAAATGCTTAAAATCGCTTACACATACACGTACACATACATACTCACTATTATCTAATCACAATTGTAAATACCCATAGCTTATAATATTTTAGTTGGTCGATTAATATAGAGCGCTGTATGCTGCAACCCAAATTTCCTAGTGTGGCAACAATCTTCAAATTTATTTGTTTTGTCTCTACTCTATCGTGAATTTATAATTTTTTATGGCCTTGGCCATATTTATATCAATAAATATTATTTTGATAATTGTTTCTGTTGATTTTTTTATAGAAGTTTCGGGGTTGATCCACTGGTAGGTTAAAAATATATATATTTATATGTCATAAACGCATTATTATATAATGTGATTTGAGCTTGAATTATTGTATTGTATAATTACGTTTTCCAATTATTTAAAAATATTTTAATAATAATAACATATTTTTTTCTCCTCTTCCGAACTAATATCCTACTTACATTGTATTTACTATTATTATAAATCAGAAAAGTTAGTTTAATTTTGTTTGTTTAAAGGTGCCAATTTTTAAAACTACCGGATGAACTTCAAACATTCTTATTTATTTAAATTTAGGTCCCATTAAAAAAATTAAAATAAAACTATAAAATATGTATTTATTCTTAAAATAAATCCTTAAAATATTATTAAAAAATGTATAAAGTTCAGTGTTTAAAGTAAAAACACAATGGCGAATAAATGTAAAAACTTACTAGATGTTAAATGTAGCAAAAATGAAATACTGGTGTACCTCGGTATTAAAATTACAGGTATTAGCAATAAGCAAAGACATTGAAAGCCAAAGCCAATCTGGAGTAGACATGTCTACGATACTTTTAGGAGATGTGATCATTGATTTGAAACACCATACACCTATAAAATATTAATACAATAATTCATTGCATAATTTAGGATTTGAGTTTAAGATTACAGAAATACAAGAATAGAATTAGTTAATGGACAATTAGGTAAATCCCGTATTATCATATATACGCTAAATCTTGCATACAAGATCTGAACCCAGCAATCGGCGCTATACTGGCCTATACTACCGTGCTATAGCGATAGCTTGCATTGGATTACCTTTGCGTGTACAGGATGCTCTTAAATACAAATTATGTTTCAATAACAATGATATGATGAATGATACCTAACCTCTTAAATCAAATGGAATAGGACATGGTAAGGACAGATACAGAATGCCCACTGACAATACAAATAAATTTATTTATTTATTTAAACAAAAAAATACAGTGTGACATTAACAAAGACATGATGACACTGCAAAAGTTATTAACTGTAGCGCAGCGTCAACGATCACACAATTATGGACAATAATGCTCCAAAAAAATTACATAACTCAAGACAATTCAGAACACTTGATACAATGTACATACGTTTATATAATCGCTCATGTGTGTATACAAGTGTGTGTGTGTGTGTGCGTGCGTGCGTGCGTGCGTCGTGGGTGCGTGTGTGTGTGTGTGTGTGTGTGTGTGTGTGTACGTGTTGTGGTCGTCGCTAAAATAAAGAACTGCCTAACTGTTAAAACCTTGCATTGCGAGTAGAAGGTTTGGGTTGGATAAAGACTAGGTTTAAATGTCATTACTTTAAGAATTGTCCTCTGCGCTGTTTCAACTTTTAACATGTGAGTTTTGAATTAAAGGAATATATACAAAATCGTCATTTAAAATAAAATAAAAAAATAATTGTAACAACGGTTGCATTCATCGTTAAATATTGTGTTCATACAGAGACCAGCTCTTCTAAATGGATACACGACATAAATAATATTCAACTAAAAAGAGAATAAAACGAAGTTAAAAATAATACAAATAAAATATTTTAAACAACTAAAAATAGTCACTTAAATCCGAAATATAAGCAAATTAGATCCTCTTTGTCTAATAAATCTACCTTAATTATGCCATATAGGTGATTAAAAAATTTAATTGATAATGGGACCCTTTCATTTCATACCGTAAAAATCTTCAAGGCCGGATGTGAATATAAATAAATAGAAAGTTCTATGTTAAAGATATTTAGGGTTGAAATCAAATTAAAAAAAGGCATTCAAAACTCACACTTTATCTGAAAATATACGATAATAAATATTTAGCAATATAATATTTCTATGAATCCATAAAATAAGTTATAATAGTTAGTAATATTAAGCTGACAGTGAAGAAGCAGATAAAGACAGCCATATAATAAAGGAACGAAAGCAATGTTTGTTTTATTGCCTAGAAATTTCTCTTTAGGAAAAATCAGAAATGATAAAAATGTACTGAATTTCATGATAAAGAAAACGATAAAATAATTAGATTTTAACAGATTGCCAAACTATTTATGATTTCATATATTATCAACTTTCTGTAATATGTTACTGAAAGTACAAAGTCACCATGGCTGTGTAAAGAACCTTTGGCAATTATAACTAGTTATTAATGCAAAATTTTCGGCTACCACGTTGGAGCGAGAAATTACTTTGTAAAGAACTAATAAAAAAAATTTTTGCTAAAATTATTTTTCACTTTGCAATTTCAGGCAGCGGAAATGGTGGAGGTCGACGAAAGAAGGCCTGCCGCGAATCTCTTGATGGCCCTAGAATATATGGAGTACGCCAAGGTGGTAAAACAGGATAGAAAAACTGTTGAAATATTATTTATATATTCTTATATAGAAAAGTCATTTTTTTAGTAAAACGAAAACCAAATTCATATTAGGAAATAGGGTCTATCTTTGAATTCAAAAACATTTTTTATTTTTATTATAAGTCTTTTTTCAAAGAAACCAAAAGAGATATTGTCATTTATTAATACTATATTTTATGTCGAATTTGGAAAATTAATCTAAATAAAAGGTTTACTATAATATAGGTAGGTATATTTCTAATAATACCATCTTTCACTGTAATAGCTATATACCACTACCATTATTGATAAATTACCTAACATTAGAAGGAAATTTTTTTTTGTTATATCATAAAAATCCATGATAGGCTTACAAAGGATAAATATACTTTTTTAATACAATTAGAACATTTAGACTTTAAACCAAAATTTTATTTCGAAAAAATATATATAAAATAAGCACAAATACCTTAAAATAAGCTTTACAATACGAATATATAATTTGTCGTTGTCTCTTTGTTTAAGTAATTCTTTATAATGAGTTACTTTTTTTACGTTTTAAAGATTTTGTACCAAATTAATACCTATTGCGATTAGAAAGTAGAGGGCTAAAAGCTAACTTTAAATTATTTACAAATGTTGCAATATTCGTTGCAACACATGTTGAATAATATAAGGCCGATAATACTGTTAGTGGTAAAGTGTTGGCGGCAGCTGGTTTCAGGTTTTATAGATATTTATGAAAAAAATATTGTATTTTATATTTGACGTATAACTTTAAAAAAATACTCTGTATATTTAAAAATTAAATATGTTTTAGAGGCATAAAAGTGAGCTTTTATGATTAAACTGAAATTCATCTCAGACACAAGTTTCATACCTAAACTTTAACAGTTCACTTTTTAACAATAGTCCTGAACTGATAATTTCTATTCAAAATGGTTTATAAATTTTTGTGCTTATTTTTTTAACTGATTTAACCTCTTCTTAATATAATCTACAGTAATTATTATTGGTATAAACTATACTAAGTAATAATAAGTAATATAAACTATGGGAAGATTTTAAATATTTAAACCTATATATTTTTTGTAAGTATACAAATATAAATTTTCAAATAAGTCTCAAATAATAATAATGAGTTCAACTTATGAATTCACTACAGAGTGTCATTATAATGAATATATTCATTTTTCCTTTTTGTTCTGTAATGGTCTATTTTTTTTAAACACATGACAAAAATATTTTGAAATTAAAAATTATGTTTTTAATTTTTTTCTTAAGAATGTATAAATTGATTTGTTGTTCTTAAATTTATAGACAAATTAATTTATTATAAGAGCATTAAGTATTGTCTTTAAATAAAATATATTGTTTACTTGAATTGGTATGGCGATTCTTAATATTTATGACCAAGATAAAAAAATATAAAGCAAATGTAAAAGGAACTGCAATATATTTTGTTTTGAAACTAATTTCAGAAAACCATTTAAGTCGAACACAATAGTTAATTGATTCTTACAGAGCAAAATATTTTATAATTACATTCCAAGTTTAGTTAATATGCTTATTCCTCGAAAACAGTTTTATTATATATATTCTAAACATAGTTTGGTATTTATTATTTTTCACCATAAGGTTTTTTATATTTTAAAACTATTTTAACTATATTACATTGCTTTTGAAATAACAACGATAAAAATGAGAATCAAAGATTCTAAAAACCATTGTTTTGGCTTTGGTTGAATTTCTCCCAAATACAATCTCTGTATTGACAGCGATGAAATATAGATTTATTATATTTGTTTATTAAGTCTTATATTTGAAGCGGCGGAAATTGTATTCTTAAGCATATAACCGGTATTGAAATCTCAGTAAGCCAGAAAAAAAATGTTTTCTTTTAAACAAAATACCCTTGAAGGTTTAACAGCTACCTCGCCTATTGGTAAAAGATGCTACAGTCTACGGTACGCAGCATGGTACAGAGCATGGTACAGAGCATTTTTTTCTAAAACATACCTATTCAATCTCGACCAAAACTAAATAATAAATTGTGTTTCTACAATGCCATTCGTTCCAATCGTTATTCAAATATTACGTCTCAGGACTATATTCGTATACACCATCACTTATAAACGAACAAGAAAGATAAAGTTAATGCATACTACTTGCAGTAAAAGTTCTTAGAAAATGTTTTTAGTTTTTATTGGATATCTGTTGTATTTAATTATTATGTAAATTTTATTTCTATAAGTTATATTTATAAGTGTTTTAACAATAGACCTATTTTCCATACTTAATTGTTTTCTTAGATATTTAAAATTAAAAGAGGCTTGACTGATAAACATACATTTCGGTAAACACATTTGAAACTACAGGGCCAATAACTCGTTATTGTAACTTTGTTTGTTACAAACTTTATTAAATTAAACTAAAGATATAAGGCTGCAGAATTATATTTCAATCTTAATGTGACATTTTATTTTTTTTTGTTTTCCAAAGTTATCCTTTTCACAGACAGATCGAAATACATATAGAGTATTTAAATCCGTTAAAGATAATGTAAACATTATTGTAAAGATATTATGAAAAGACAATTTCTTTACACATAATTTATTGAAAGATTTTAAGTATTGAGATATGAAAGATTTCAAATATTCTAGATTTCAAATATTCTAAGGCATCATGTGGAAGATTGAAATATTGAATCGCTTCATTTATTTCCCCCTAATAGGACTTTACCCTGCAGCGCACCTAAAATGTCGTCGCCGGGTTATGTTAGATTTAACCCGGGAAATATCCACTTTTACACTTATATGAAAACCGAAAGATGTAGTAATGGTTGTGAGTGAGTGATGTGCCTATCTAACATCCTGATATAGAAATATATAATGATTTTTCTTGCATCAATAGTTACGCCATAGCTAAATAATTGATTAATTAGTTTATGAGAAAATTGAAATGGCTGATTAACAAACACACTCGAAAAAAATAGACATAAATAATTGGATAATAGAACATTCTTTTGTATAATTTTTTTTTAATAAACTGTAAATTATTAGTTTATTATATTATTTAAAAGTGTTATTTAATTAAAATATATGTCCAGAACCGTTTACTCCGGCATCGGCTCGGAATTGTAAAATATTTCTAAAATAGAAAAACAAAATTAACGAATCAATAAAATTAAATGATTAAGGAACTCATTGTAATCAATCATTGATATCAGATTTTTTGTAATATCTTTGTGATTTGTGTAATTCCAGATAGTAATTGTGTATGTGTGTATATGTAAGTCTAATAGGCAAACTTTTTTTTTTCGCTCTACTTTCTCGCGACCTGATTATGCAATTGACTTCGTTTTTATACCAACCGATGATTATTCACGTAATTTAGAGATTTTTAATTTTCCAACTAAATCGACCAAGCTGTGTTTATTTTTTTAATTTGAATACCATGTATTCGATATTTCTAAATACTTAAATCTGCTATCAAAATAGCAAACCAAAGTTAATGTCAGTAAAAAGTAATCATAATTGAAAAAAAAAAAATCTATATAAATATAATATAAAAAATAAAAATATCAAATTCATATTTTATTGTTAAAACTAATGAAATGTGATATAACTAAATTAAATTAATTTTTATTGAGCTAAGCGGGCGGAGCGACCGAAGCTCTCTATTAGAGTTTTCTGCTTCCTTTGTGCAAGCATTAATCAAAAACGGTATATCCGAAAATTTCCAACTTTTGCACACTGATAGACATCAGTCTGGTGGGTGTTTTATAAAAAAAATCAAATAAATCAAAAAATCCCATTGACTTCTATGGGAAATATTTGTCGCGCGAAAATGTAGCTTTACAATGAGAAAAATATATATTTGAGAATAGAATGCGTCGACTTTTTGTAACATCTACGACGTCTTGTAACGTAGACGTGTTGTAACGTTAATGCAACTTCGGTGCTGTTTGCACCTTGCTTCGCTCATATGATAACATATAAAAATTAATTAAAAAATAATTATAGTAATATAATGTTTTATTTAATCAGAAAGTGAATATAATGGAGCTTACCCCCATTGTCAGTTATTCAAATTCGAAATGTTCTTTACGTTCTTCATTTTCATACGTTCACAGTACAAAAATATAGTGACTGTACAATCATGAAAAATTAAATGTAAACATAAAAATATAAGACTGTCACAGACTGTTCAAACATGTGACACTCTCCTTTTGTTGAGAAAACGTCCAATACATTTTTTCAGGTTTTAAGTATATAATCTTTCACAATATTGTTTTGTTACGTTTCATAAATTTAATAGTTTATTATATAGAACAGTGAAGCGCTTCTGTTCTATTGATTGCATCTTTAATAGTTAGGATCCTTATAAAAACTTTGTGGGTTTCACCGTGGCCTTATGACGGCTTATTTCAGATATTTAATTTATTTAATCATTTTTTTTTTAAATATACATTTTAAAATACAGGATAAATGCCCGAAAACCTCTCTGGGTTTATCTGGACAAGTTGTCGCTCACGAACATTGTGAACGTGTATATATATTTATTAATATATATATATATATATACACGCATTCAATAAATACATACACACACATGTGCACATGGGTCTATATGGGCGCATATGTATACACACACACAAACACACATGCAAATATACATTCATATATATTTCTATAATGCAAATTACAAATAACAGTTAACTACAAATTTTATACTTATTTACTTACTTATTTGGAAATGTGTACCTTTGAATAAACTCATCTTTGTTTTTAGATATATTTTAGGTATGTTTTTGAACATATATTTATTTCATATTACATATGTAATCTATATGTGTGTATGAATGGTATGGTGAGTGAGATAAATACACAAACTTGTAAAGTATCGGTCGTAGAAAATTTTGAACATTTACTTCAAATCAAATTCAAATTCGGATTCAAATTCAAATTCAAATTCAAATTCAAATTCAAATTATAAAAAAGTTTGTGTAATAAGTAGTAAGTTGCTCTTTTTAAATAAAATTTAACAATGTTTGGCTTATACATCATAATAACAACCCTGCAAACGACTCAACAATACAAGTTCCACACATTTTGATCGACAAGTACTCTGGAATGCTGTAGTAAGATTTATTTAATAATATACTTTTAATTTTAGATTTGAATCTAAGAAAAGGAAGGTCTAAGATTTCTTGTGGAATCTTATTATATATAAATATATTTAAACCTATGAAGGATTTTTTAACCTTTTGAAGACGAAATTATCTTGCGTCTGTCACTATTTTTAATATAAGTATTTAAATTTTGGCAAATAAATAATATGTTATTAAATATGTATTGAGAAGCGACCGTAAGATTATCAATTTCTTTAAAAACATCTCTCAGGGAATCCCTGGCTTTTAAGTATGGCCCGCACGCCTCTTTTTTGTAAAATAAAAATAGATTTTAATTTCAGTCACGCTTAATATGAGATGGGCTGTAGTCAAACGCATCAATGTTTAGGTCTCAAAAAAAAAAGAGAGGGTTTTGGTGGTTATATTGAAGAGAGCGTTTTTGATTGCTATATTAAAGGGAAGGTAGCCTTCGTCAGTGAATTATGAACAGTTTTGAAAATTTTTTTTTTTATGGCAAAACAAAGATATATACATTTAACAGAGCTTACAACCTCATGGGCTACGGGAGATCACATCTCATTCATCGACCAAAAAGCTTCACAGTGAAGTTAATTGATTCTATGCCTAAAATCATTAAAACTGATGTAGATGCCTTTGTAGGTAACACGCATTATTAATTAAACATTATTTTTGAGATAAATATTAAATCATTATTAGTTTCGTAATTCATTAAGGCGCATATTCTATCAACAACTTTTTAAACGGTTTTTTTTCGTTTTCGAGATACATTTACGAGGTATAAGAAAAAGTATGCAAGGAATCCGCAAATGAGTTTGTAATAGCCAATAAGAGGGATCAGTTCCGTCGCGTATTTGAAACTGCTAATAAGTACCTGTTTTATGTTACATTTTATGCAAATTTTTATTTTGTAAACATTTTAGCTTCCTATATTCAATAATTAATAAAAATAATTTCTATACTTTAAATTAAATATTTAAAAATATTAATTACTTTACCTGCATTTCATAATATATATTTTTTTAATATATAAACGTGTTTTAAAGCATACCTTGGATTAGATTTCTTAAAAAAATTTTATAAAGGTATTATGTAAATATTCGCATATTTCATAAAGCCTTTTAGTGACATAGGCTAGAAAAATTTAACCTTTAATCTTTTTAATATTTTGATGTTTAACTTTACCTTAACTTATGCAATACGTATTATTTAGCTCATAAAATTGCACATTGCTATTGTTCTTATATAATAATTTTAACATTAACTTCAATAAGCCGCTTAACAAGTATTTAACTTGTTCACAATATCCTCTTTGGTTCTAAGACCTCCGTGCATGAAATGTCCTTATATAAATAAAATAACAAGAAACGTTTTAGAAGGCTGTCTTCGAAGTTAAATTATGAGAATTTTTTAGTAATGACTGTATACAATCCTCAAATTTGACAAGAATCTACTAATTCTTCCATCAAAATACATTCAAAAAATGAATGGATATTAGTTTTTGAAAGTTTAAGAGACTAATTTAAAATTTTTAAAATATAAATACAAAATGTATATCACTGACTTCTTATTAAATTAAAGATAACCATGATACGGTAGCATATACATAATATGTCAGTTACATTTTATCTCCGTGTCTTGACATTTAATTGAGAGTTTTTTAGCACAATACTGTCATGTCATTGGATGGAAATAGTTAAGGGCTGCGATCACCAACAATTGAGACCTATGTCAAACGAAGAGCCCATAACAACATGGTCCCTGACCTCTATGAGAACCTCTTGTTTCCTGAATACAATCGTTTTGAATAATTGTCTATTAATTTAAATCTAGTACTTGCGCATCACTTTACTTAACTACCTGAGTAAGGAAGTCATAGTAATCGCCACGAATTTCGAAATTGGATATTTATTGAACATCTTTTCCAAACCTAAAGTATCAAATTCAAATTCAAATTCAAAATATCTTTATTCAAATAGGCATTTACACCCACTTTTGAATCATCAATTATTACATTATAAAAATGTCAGTATAGTCAGTCCGTCCTTAACCACCAGCTCGGAATGCTGTTCTGTTGAGAAGATCTGGCCAGAAACTCAACAGTTGCTCTTTTTAAAATATGTGAACAATGTTTGATGTACAAATTAGAATATTCTGCAAATGAGTCAACAACCAAAGCTCCACAACCTTTCCTTTTACTTGATCGAAATACGATCAACTAAGAACTCTTGTATGCTATAATAAGCTTTATTTAATAGTATACTTTTAATTTTAAATTTAAAAGCAAGTAAAGGAAGATCTAAGATATCTTGTGGAAGCTTATTATATATGCGAACACTCATGCCCATGAAGGATTTTTTAACTTTTTGCAGACGAAATAAGTTTATTTTTATTTCTAGTATTTATAGCGTGTCTGTCACTGTTTTTTACATATCTATCCAAATTGTGACGTACAAATAAAATGTTATTAAATATGTATTGAGAAACGACCGTAAGAATACCAATTTCTTTAAAGACATCTCTCAGGGAATCTCTAGCTTTTAAGTTATAAATAGCCCGCACAGCTCTTTTTTGTAAAATATTGACATCCGTTAATTGTCTTATTTTTTTAAATGCATAGAAAGCGGAGCTGAGTTTGCCTGCAACTGTTGAGAGATGGGGGTTCCACTGGAGCTTTTTATCTAAAGTTATACCTAGGAAAACCGTTGAGTCAGTCATTTCCAAAACTTCATTGTTAAGGAGCAGGCTACAATTCTGACTTTTTACATTGGGAATCCTAAGTAAGAATTATCCTAAGTAATTCTAGACACTTTTTTTAAATTATTTGTGTTAATTGTATATGGTTGTATGTAAGTAAGCGCTTTTTTTCAGCTCAAAATTCTCTCGAACTGATTATGCAATTGACATCTATTTGGTACCAAACGATGCGTATTCACGTTTTTTAGAACTGATTAGTAATCCAGTAAAATCGGCAAACAGGTCTTTTAGTTGTTTTTTTTTTTATTATTTAAAACCGCGTATTCCGTTTTCTAAAAAATAATTATTTGTTTGTGGTGCCAGCCGAAGCGTGTTAATGTTAGCAAAAAATGATGGGAAGTTATTGGAACAAAATTGGTCCAGTAGTTTTTGTTTTTTTAGAAACTGTAATAAAAGAAATAGTTCCTAATTTATTATTTTAATAGAGATAAAATATGCTCGATAGTAATGATGGAAAATAATTTATTGTATAAAAAATTTTTAAAAAATCGGCTTAATTTTAAATAATTTCCTTAATTAGGACGTTAAAATTGCAATTCTTAAAATAGATGAATACTCGTGAACGTGTGTGTGTATCTATAAATAAAAAAAACATATAGTAATAATGAGAACAGCTATTCCCAATATCGTGATTTTTAAATAACAATAGATAGCTATCGATTTGTCGACGTTACCATTCAAAGTATTTTTTTATTTAACTATGCGTCCGATTGAGAAAACTAATTGGTCACAATTTACTTAAATAGGAATTTCTTGTAATGGGGCTGACATCCGTTATGGGCTTATTGATAAGATAAACTGATCCACAATAACGTAGTTAAAAGACACTGTAAATAATATAAGATTGTTATTTCATATGTTTGATACATGAGAAATTTCGCCATCGCAAGGCGGCTATAGTGTACAAATATCCGACAATTCCGAAAGATAGATATTCATTTTAAAATTCTTGGTCATAGTGAGAAAAATAAAAATGTCGACCTTTAAATTATTTAGATAAGAGAAACTCCTCTTGATCATTTTTATAAACTTTAAACTTTAAAAATCTTTAAACTTTATGACTTACAAGTTTATAATTTCTTGGCCTAACCATGTGAAGATAGTAGCCTTAAACTTTTACTATTTAATCATTTTATGATATAAGCAGCTACTATGGATTTTCCGTAATTTTATTTGGTGGAGTTCTAAATAGAGAGATAAAAGTTTTTATGGAACTTCGATATATCTGAAAAAAAAAGTTGTATTGAAGACCGGTTTGGAGTCTTTAATTAAAAAATTAAGAAATTGATATTTTAGGAGGTGTAGTATAATAAATGATGAAAAAACCTACTAACGAGCAAACCTACCAATACGAAATCGTTGCTAATCAACTAGTAAGACATATATAACATCAAATGAATGGTTACCCATCATGTCTTTTGCCACACAGATTTTATTAGGCAACAAAGTAGGTAAGATACAAAAGAAACATACTAAAGTTACGCAATCCTAAATATAATAAACTGCATATACTATAATATCAACATAATAAATATTGGTTTCACAAATCTTTGTTTTGTTGTTAAATGAGCAATATTAATATTGAATAACCTCAGAGTTTTCCTTTAGGCAAAGGATTGCGGTCGTAGTGTAAGCAACTCAAATATTCTTTGTAACATTGGGTTTGTTTGTTCATCAAATGAACGTCGGTATTCTTAATTCATGTTAACAAAACAACAATACAATGTTTTTTGTAGAAAATTTATAAATGAAATGAAAATATACTTACTTAAAGTAAACTTTAATGAAATCATTTTTCACAGTCGTAAATCGGTGCTTTTCATTTTTTTTTTCATAAGAATTAGCATCGTTGAAAACGTGGAGTTAGCAATAATACCGTATATAGAAAAAACTGCATAATCTTGACATTCAAAAAAAGGTTATCTGTAATCCTCGCTTTCCACGTTTAAAACTACTATCCAAAATATTGAACTTTACCACATTATTTTTATACAATAATAACTTAATAAGTAATACTTAAAAATTATGAACAAAAAAAAAATAATGTTTCAAATTGTATTAATTTTTAATTAGGAACATTATGCGATGATTTGCTGATTGATTAGGCTTAGTTATTAATTAGATATAGATATTAATTTTGTTAATAGTTTGTATGGTTGATAATTATGTAATTGCTTTAATAAGAGTAGATAATTGAATGAATTAGAATTATAATTCCTATTAATTATATATCCTTGTATTGCTAATCCACTTGTGGTGGTAAAATTAAAACAGCAATAAAAATGTATAATATAATTATTTTACACAGTTCTGCCTTTCCTTCTTTTAAATTAAATAAACACGCATTATAACTAAAAAATGTGGTACAGTTCATAATTTAAAAAAATAGGTAATTTATATTTAGAGGATTTATTTGAAAATCTATATTTTACAAAATTTGCCAGTTGGATATCTTAAACATATTTTTTTATTCATTAAGAAACTATGAAATTAAACTATAAATTTATTTACGAGCTTATTCTATTCTGATTGCAAAAAAAAACAGAACGAAAAGAATTATCCAGGCTCACAATTCCCTCAGACGCTTCACGCATTACTTGGTACATTCGCTACATAGTTAACGGTTTAATACGGCATGAAGCAATAAAATTCCCAATAGCATCGGAGTACAAAGCATAAAACACGACTTGTGTATCAATTCTATATTATTCAAATATGTAGATGTAAATTTTTGACTAAAAACAGGATCTGTATTAAATAATAAATATATATAATAATAATTAAATAATAAACAGTTTTTTCGAAATTTACCTTATATAGAAAACGTAATATATAAAATTTAGAAAAAAAATTATTAATCGCGTTTTTTACTGAAGAAAGGAGTTCTTGAATATATCGGCGAAAATATCAACTTTATTTGAATGAATAGTATTTGATTGTTTAAATTAAATAGTATCTGACTATCGAGTCAATGATTTTTGAGCCATGTTTATTATTTATATTATGTTAACTACTCGATCAATTGTTTTAAAATAAATGTTTGTATTGACGCTGTGATTGTATTTGGTAAGGATTTTTTTTAGTGATATATTAAATTTATTACGAAGTTATTACTTAAAAATGTTTAATTTATTATCATCAGTTAAAGGATTAAAAAATTGCAGTTAAATTACGGTTGTTTAAAGTAATTCTATATTTAGTACTGCTTTTTTTGCGTGAAAACTTAATGTTATTACAATGGAATATTGACAAGTGATGGTTGAAGCCTGTATATACGAGAAACCCTGGGCAGTGTTACCTCTTCCGTCAACGAGTATAGATTTACCAAACAATGAAAAATGTATTAACTCATATTTTGTTATTATTATGGATCAAGTTAACGAAAGTCACCAATTTCTTTAATTACCCGCTTCTGATTTGACAAGTGTAATTTTATGATAAACTCATGTCTTTTTACTGCATCAATATGATATCACAATAAATTAAATCAGTTCTAGATAGTTACAATTTTAAAATATTTAAGCCATTTTTTTTATGAAGCAGAGAACTAGGCTTACAAACTTACTATGTGGAGGACACAGCTTAAAATGTACCCGTCCGCTAAGCTGGTGTTACTAAAGGATTAGTATTCTCTCACTTGGTTTTCTCTCGAAGATGAGAAGGTCCTTCAAACCAGAATCGTAGGTGATACCCCCGAGTAATTTTATAGTTTGGAACACCGCCAAAAGATGGCCAGTAAATCAGTTTTTTATCAGATGCATTTGTATACGTATATGTAGCATTCTTTCGGAGAGATTTTATACGTGTATTTAGCATTCTTTTAGCAATAAACGAGAAACTTAGCGGAATAACATCGGTTCACGAAAGTGTCTAGACGTCTAAAAAGAGTTTTGCTTCAACATTTACTATGAGGACATCAAAACTTTGAAACTCTTTACCTGGGTCTTCAAAACTAAAATAATGAGGTAGTTTCTAGGTAAGCCTGTCACTTCTAGATTACTATATATCTTAAAGCCATTTCTATATTGAAATTAACAGGTACTTTGAAAAATCAACTCTAGACAGGCACGAAATAATATACACAGAGCGCCACAAAAAGTGCGTCTCTGCTCCAAAATACATATAGATGTGGTACACAAAGTATTCAATTGTAATAATTAATAAAATTTTACATTAAAACAGTTTCATATTATGCCTGCAAAAAATATGTCATTTAGTCAACGAAGCATCTTGAAGCTTTAATGACTTTAATCTTCTGCAGACTTAACCTGAAGGACAAAATTATCAAATCAGCTTGGTCGTAATTAAACCAAATACTAAAACTGTGTTACTTTTTCCTTATTATTTTAATACAACAGCATAAATATATAAATTTTATAAATACACTAAACACTTGTTACCTGATATAATTTGTTTATTTTTGATTTATAATAATAACACTAGTCTAAGAATAATTGTTAATAACAAAATATGCGCTTGTCCCGAAATAAATGTTTATTATTATTATTATTGGGTTACATTTTTTTTAACCAGTGTATAGCTGGTTTTTAAAATAACGGTTACGGGCTTAAACCAAGTAACCGCCATTTGAAATTAATCGTTGAGTGTATTACTTAAGGGGGACTCGTCGCTCTGCATAAATTTTCGTACTATTCGGCAAGTGTTCAATATGGCTGCTTTCTGTAAATTAATAAATGTGTTTGGTGTGAGATCTAATAATTTCAAGCTATGGTGAAGGTGTTTTGGCACTACTCCTGTTGTGGATATGACTATGGGTACTATGAAAACCTTACTAACATTCCATATTCTACTTATTTCTTCTTTAAGTTCTGTGTATTTATTAATTTTTTCTGTTATTGTTTTCAGAATGTTATGTGTATTGGGAACGGCTACGTCGACTATGAATGCTATATTTTTTTGTTTTTTGTGGATAGTAATATCTGGTCTATTAAAGTGAACAGTTTTATCTGTAAGTATGGCTCGATCGTAATACATTTTGTAACCATTGTTTTCTAGTACTGGAGTCGGATGGTATTTGTAATAAGGTGTATGTGTATTCTGAATAAGGTTATATTTGATTGCTAATTTTTGGTGTATTATATTAACTATTTGATTATGTCGGTGTGTGTAGTCTGTCTGTGTTAGTGTACCACATGCTCCTGTAATATGTTATATGGTTTCAGGTTGTCTATGGCATTTTCTACATTTGTCATCAGTAGTATTAGGAACTTTTATAATATGTTTCCTATAATTTTTAGTGTTGATAATTTGGTCTTGGATTGCAATTAAAAAGCCCTCTGGGTCTCTATAAATTAATATGTTTTATTAATATGGTTCTAATCCTAATTTCTAAATTGGTTAGTTCTGTTTTAGACCATTTGATAATTCCAAATGAAAAGGTGAGTAAAGGAATTGCAAATGAATTTATGGCTTTAATTAATTTCTTACTGCTAAGATGGTTTTTACAGATTCTATTTATTCTACATTTAAATTCTTCAGTTAAGGATTTATTTATAGCTGTGTGGTCTAGTTTTTTTGATTGCTGATATCCCAGATACTTATATAACTCATCCGATCTCATAGCCGAAGTGATTACGTCTACATCCCTTTTGTTCTTCAGCTATGATATTGTTAGTATCTACGTGTGCATTTATTTTATGGGTTATTGCCGCTGTTAAAATTTTATATATGGTGGGAAGACATGTAATTGGTCGATATTGCGAGGGATAACTTGTATTATTATTTTTAGGGATCATATATGTTACTCCTTTGGCTATAAATGGCTGGAATAGGCTTCTTTCTCAATATCAGATCCGTCATACATTTAGCTAAAAGTTGATGTAGTCTGTATAGTTTTTTGTACCAAAAGTTTTGAATATTGTCAAAGCCAGTTGCTTTCCAGTTATGAAGTTTATCAGTTACAATTTTAATATCAATTTCTCCGATTTCGTTGAATTCCATCTCTTGCACATTTGAGCATCTATTTTCTTCGTCTTTTATCCATGTTGCTTCTTCATTGTGTACGGTTTCTTTTTCCCATATGGACGACCAAAAAGTTTTAAGCTGTTCTATAGTGGTTGTTCCATTGTTTTCATTACTTCTATTTGTAGGGTTACCTAGTTCAATTTGTCTGTAGAATAATTTTTCGTTAATAACAAATAATTTGTCTTTTCTTTGAAATGCTTTTTTGTATCTAGCTAATCTATGTGCTTTTAATGTTAATTTCTGTTCCACAAGGCTGCGTTTTGTCTCCCACTCTGTTCCTTCTGCATATTAATGACATGCTGTAGGTTAGCAACATTCATTGTTATGCAGATAAAAATACTGGTGATGCCTTGTACACCGACCAACGCACTATTTCTCGGGATCACGTCGCAGAGTGCCGGAACGGACTTGTGTCTGAAGTCGAGTCTCTGCTTGAGCAAATTTCGACCTGGGGTTAAGCAAACTTAATGCAGTTTAACCCTCAGAAGAAAAAAGTCTGCACGTTTACGGCTAAAAACTCTCCCTTTGTCTGTGTAAAAACTCTCCCTTTGTCTGTGTCTGCTCGGTTTCAAGGCATTCCTCTGAATACCACAGCTAGTATCGGTATTCTTGGTGTCTACATGTCGAACGATGTTTAATTTCGCGGTCATTGGAAGAAAAAGCCAGGTTAACGTCCAAAAAACTTGGCATGCCCCATAGAGCGGAGCGGTATTTCACATGTGGCCATCGCTTGCAACTATACAAGGCGCAAGCACGGCCTCATTTGGAATACTGCTCTCATCTCTGGGCTGGAGCACCTCACTACCAACTTCTTCCATTTGATCGTATCCATCGAGCAATTCGAATGGTTGATGATCCAGTTCTTACCGATCGGCTTGATACTTTGTCCCTGCAAAGAGATGTTTCATCTCTTTGCGTTTTCTATCGCTTTTACTATGGGGAGTGCCCTGAGGAGCTGTTCGGATTATTACCCGCCGCTGAATTACACCATCGCACTGCACGTCATAAGTTGCAATACCACCCGCACCATCTCGATAGCTGGCAGTCAACCACAAAGCGCTTTAAAAGACACTTATTGCCACGCACCACCACCTTATGGAATCAGCTTTCTCATGCGGTGTTTTCGAACCAATACGACTTAGGGACCTTCAAGAAACGAGTATACAAATTTTTAAAAGGCCAGCAACACACTTCAGACCCGTCTGGGCTTGCAAGTGCTCATGGGCGGCGATGATCACTTTCCATTAGGTGGCTCGCCTGCTCGTTAGCATAAATAAAAAAAAAAAAACACAACTAAAACCTAGTTATTTTTAAAATCTTATATATTTTGTGATTTTTTATATGTGAACTAGGATTGGGTACCTGGACATCTCGTATCTTCAAATCTTGGCACATTTGAAAAATTAATTCTTCCACTTACTAATTATAATGATGAAAAACATTTGGTTTACCTATAAATTATCGCAATGTGTTTTACCATTTCATCTGAACTAGGGATTTAATTCAAACATGAATTTGTATAAATCATCCCTCTCATGATCTCTGAGCCACATTTATCTTTTGGCATTTATATTACTTTATAATTATGAAATTTCCGATGATGTCTTTTGAAACTCAAGTATTTAACAAATTGCAATGGTTTTTTTAATTTCATCTCAAACTGTTTCGATGTCCATGACTTAAATCTTTTTATAATACCTGCATTTAACTTTGACTAAAAAGTTTTACTACGTGGAGATTTTTTTGGATTAAAGGGCTTGATATATATTTTTTTACACTTCAAGCGCTTTTTGAAAGTCTCGAATCTTAGGAATATAGTTCATATTTCGTCAGCTCAGAAACAAACTGTATCATTTATTAGGTTTTGTTCTCGGTCTGTTTGTTCATGTGAATCAATTCCTCTACTTGCGTGTTTTATATATACAAAATTCGGCATAATTCATACTAGTAATGAAACGTAGTTTTGATACGATGGCCTTTTGCTCCGTTTGAATGAATTGTCGAAACTTGCCAATAATAGTTTAACTGTCCTTGAATAGGGTTGACGATAATATTTAAGAATAAATAGGTAGTATTTAGTAAAACTTTGTTACACCATACGACTATGGCAATATTATATAAATGAAGGGAGCCTCGAGTCGTATTAAACTTGATAGCGCGACCAGCAGGCGCCCGTAATGAAACTGTTACTGGTACCTCGTAAAATCAGTACCAAGCCTATATAAAACAGAAAAAAGAAGTGGTCACTTAAATAACCTTAATGTTTATTAATATTAAAATAAATGTAAATATAAAAAAGTAGTTAAAAGCGAATTTTTAAAAAAATACACAACATTAAGCTTTCCGTCTTAAATATTTATAAAAAAAAATAGTATAACGTTACTCAAAACGAAAACTATCCTATATAAAACTTGACATAGAAAAAAAGTTTCATTTTTAGTATCTTTCTAAATAATAAAATGCTTAAAATCATCAAATCATGTTTTTTTTTTAAATCTTACAATTCAGTATACTTAAAACTACTTATTGAAATTAAAATAATAATGTCAGTTATGGTTTTACTAATTAAATTGAAATAGAGTCTAATATTTTAATAAACCGACAAAATCTTTTTTAAACGTTATTAATTTTTAATTAAAACATAATCAATCTTCTGAATGTAAAATGTAACAACTTTATTCTTATAAATAAAATGTAAATGACATTAAAATGTATATATATTTAGGCAAATCGACTGTTTATCCTGCTCACACCATGTATGAAATAAACTTATTTTAAATAAAGAATCTACCTTCCATGCAATAAATACTGTCAAATATTTTTTTAAATAATGTTATGTATGTCACTAGTGTTGTTTTTAACGTAGTTTTATTGACTTTTTTTTTAAGAATAACATATTGTTTTTCATAAACACAACTTTTAAAAAATTATGATGCAAAATATATTTTGAGGATTTTTTATCATAAGACAGTGAATAAGTAGTTTTGATAAGATACTGTTTTACATAGACATCACAGTTGTGGTACAGATGCACTATCTTCCCGGAGGGAGTGATATATAAGTTTTGCTGGATAGTTCACCGTTCAAAACGAAACATGTCATCAACTATGGTCGCGGCAGACTACAGTGATGCCGTGCTCTTACTTTATTTTAAAATATTGTTTTGTAAAAACTCCATCGGTCACAAACAAAGTCTTGTTAAAACGATACGAGATGACAACTTTCAAGAAACGAGCGTATTTCTACCTTTAAAGCCAGCAACACATCTGTACTATTCCTGGTGTTGTAAATGTCTATAGGGGTCGGCGATCCATTGTCATCATAGGTGAGCCAACAAGTGGCTATGGTGGAAGTGACATTGATTGCGTCTTCCCTCGCCTCTTATGAGTCGCCTGGCATGGAGGCACTTTTTATCATCTCAGAAAACGCGAAAATAACTTGAAAATATTTAGATTGACTAAGTAGGTATAGCGGCAAGTTAAAATATTTTTTTTTAGATTTTTATACTAACTGGAAATAATTGATTATCATTGCTTTTGATTCACACCTCGTACTTGTTATCTACACACAACGCGGGCGCAGTTGCGGGTTGAAACTAGTAATATGTATGAATCTATTTTGACATAAATATAAGGGTGTAGTCTTACTTCACAAGAATAGGGTCTTATGGTTATAAAAAGATCTTAAACAAACTCATAAGAGTCCCAAACAAGTCCAGATGTTAATTATTTAAAATGAAAGAAGCAAACATCGTACCTTTTACGCGATCATCTCAATAGAAACTTAAATAGAGTAAAAGACAATACGTTTTTTGTTTCTATTGCGATTTGTTGTAATAATGTCCGAAAAGATTTGTTATAATAGGTAATCTTCGAGTAGTAATGTAATTATGTTAAAGTTATGCAATATGAAGGTAAGAAAAACTTTTTGTAAAAGTTGTAAATTATGACTTATTTTTTTGGGTCAGCCAGATGATTTGAATATATTTATATACTTAATACTATTATAAAGTAACTGATTAAGAACTAAGTCTTCTCGTACAAGCTCATTTATTCATAAACTTAACCTACCTTAGTTATGACTGAAAATTTGTTATCTTTATACAAGATCCTTCATATAAAACTTTATGTACTGTTTATTTTTGTTTTATATGAAATATTTGTTCTAAAAACAAATCTATTTATCTCGCCATTTAAAAAGAAGGGTGGATGTTATCATTACCGGGATACCCTGACCGTCAGATACGTCAACGCGTGCGGGCTACCGCACGTCACGCGCTAGCGTGACTTATTTCTCTGACCTGCCCTCAAGTAATCTCTAACTATCTTAAAGCCCATTTTGACCGTTTTCTACCCCAATAACTCTCCTAGTTGACCTAGGTCTGTTTTTATAATATCTGAAGTTGATTAATGTTATTATGGTTAATGAACTAGGTATTAGAATGGTACCAAATTGCAAAGTTATATTTTTTTTTATTTATAATTCAAAATGCTTTTAGTCGATTACCTACAATGACTAACTTTAAGCAATGTAAGAAGAATACTCTGTTAGTAAATAAAGTTGCATAATTTAAAGTTTAGAATTTCTATACCACAAAGGAAGCAAAATATATATTCAAATACAATACTTCCATTGTCCCAACATAAATGTCAGAAGATATTGTTTGATACATTTTACTAATGTATTTAGTCGATTTTTTCAATTAGTTTTTATTTATTTATTTAAAAATATATACTTTTAAATAAATGAATAAGCCGTTGATTAAATAGGTAAAACATTTAAAAAAAGTTTGCGAATGTAATAAATAAAGTCAATATCATTAAAAATATTAGAATAATTTAAGTTTTTCTTACTTTTGAGGAAACAGTCATATTATATATGTCAAAAATATAAAATGGTTAATTCAATGTATTACATTTTTCATTTCAACAATGTTAATAACAAGTACCTGAAAAACAACCTTGGTCTTGTCAAGAAAGGTTAAAAAAAAATTAAAAGAGTAAAAACTATTTTACGGATAGAACTCGCGTTTATTATTACATTTTTAAATTTAACCCGACGTTTGGAATGGCAGCAAACGTGTTCGCGGTAAGACGAGATGATGGTGTCTGTCAGTCAGTCAGTTTATTTGTCACCTACCTCCAACGGTTCCTGAGTTTACGGGCATAGAGTTCAGGATGCACACAAAAAGCACTAACTGTGTCTATGGGCTTGGCAGTCTGTTCACGGACATTTGATTTAATATTTTTCATGATAGGATCCCAGGTGATCGATTGATTCCAACCATCTTCTCTATTAAAATTAGGATGTTTTTTTAATTTCAATAGTTTCGCGAATCATTCTTGGTATATCTGTGTTCACGAGCGAGGATCTTTGGTATACCAAAGCGGAGAAAGTGGTTGTACTTGTCTATTGTGTGTTCACACACTGCTGACTTCGACGTACGCCTATTTTTTAAAAGAGTGATGAACTTATTAATTTGTTTGTTTGTTTAGGACAAATTTCCATTAAATATTTTGGATATCTGACAGCGATTTGTATGAGTTTTAAAAGCATAGGGTAAAAGCAGATAGCCTCAACTTAAACAAGTAAACAATTCCGATATATTTTTTTTATTTTTATTGTACCGGTTGTTAAGTTTGCAGGTATGTGTCAAAAATTTCTTTTTTTTTTATCTATCGTATCAAAAAAAAAAATATTCCTGATTTTTAAAATATTTATCTGTCTATACACAAAATATAACCATGTATGGTCCTAGTTTAAACATTTATTTGGTGTTCTGTTATTTTAAGATATTTAGATGGAACCACAAAAAGCTAAATTTAAAAAATCTGTGTTTTATAGTTAATAAAAACGAAACATTACTCAACATAAAGGATTAATGCTAGTTTTATTTCCAAAAATTTTTTCTATTAAATTATTATTTTTAGAATTAGAAAGCTTCTTAATTCGAAAATTAGGAAGCCACCTAATTCTCCATATAAAAAGTGAGACATGTTTTCCGGTTTTATGCTAACTAAATTTCAAAGCTTGTTGCAAATTTTATCACGACAGCTTTATAATAAATTTTTTTAAAATCTACCCTAAATCTTTAATCAATTTATATTTTCTATATTTATCAAATCTTTTCTTACTCGTTGTCAAACTGTTAAAGAATATTTCATTATTTACATGCATATAGTCTTACGTTATGCCAGAGGAGTCTTTCCCACAAAGGTAAATTATAACTTGCTAGAGAACGTCACTATGACTTAATTTAGTTACAAAATTCCAGTAACAACTTTTGCATGTTTGAATTTTCTGTGACTAACAATATGTTATAATAGTATATTCCTCACCTATATAGAATTATAAATTTGGTTGGTTTGTCAACATATATATTTTATTTTGTATTCTGATCATAAAAATCTACATTGCACTGTGCTAAAGAATTGTTGATATGATTTGAGTTTCGAACAACTAAGATTAATTGTTGAAAATCAGAGTTTAACCTTTTACGTAAGTATTTAAATACTTATAAAAGGTTACATAGTTAAGAATGCTGACACTAATTTATAGTTGATTAACTAGAACAGTTGATTATCTTAAATAAAAAGATATTTCTTAAGGCAATATCGGCAATAATTTGAAATTCCACACAGTTTAAGTGTTACCTTATAATGTAAACAAAGCAAAATTTCCCCGTAAATTCAAAATATATTGTTAATTATATAATTAATTGTACATACTGCCAATAATAATTAAGGATGCATTATCAAATCTATATTTGGAGCTTTATATGTTTAATTAATTCTAATTTCATACGCTGGGTTTTAAATGACTTTAGACGGGATAAAACCAATAATATTGTTACCCGTTCCCACGCCATCTGGTTCATGAAAACTCTGTGGGAATGAGAACTGTGTATCGTTAATATTTCTGGACGTTATCCAAATCCTTTGGTAACAATCCATTCGTCTTGTCAAGTTTTGTTAATTTATTTATATTCCAATTCTTCAAAATAATTTATTGTAGTAGATTTTTCAATATTCACAAAATCATTTTTGTATCTTTATAAAACCATGAATATTTTAACTCGATTAAAGGTACATAAATGATTTTATTTTCGAAGAACAGCAGTATTCCGGCCTTCAGCTTTGCTGCGAGTAATATTACCGGTAAGACAAGATTTTCTAAGAATGAAATTATGAAATTTAAAAGCAATAAATAATAAAAATGTGACAAAAATTTAATATGCATTATATAATTTTTATCAAATGTACTCGTACATGGTAATTATTTACTTTTCTTGTAGTACAATATTCGTTCTACAATATAAAACTTACTTATTTTAAATGCTCAGTCAAAACTATTAGCTACGTCTGACTAAGGGACTGAGTTATTCACATACAGTTGTGTGAATACAATTATCCGAATCCGTACGCATGTCCTCCGAGTACAGCTAATTGGATGATACTAGTGGTAGGTTTACGCCCACGCTAATCACCCAACGTCAGCCTAAACTGTGACTAAAAAACTGATACTTGGCAATGTCAGTTTTTCAGCACGAAGAATAATGTAGGCTGATGACTGAAAAATAAGAATATCTGGCCCTAAATATGTTTTTTTAATTGCTTAAGAATTTAAAAAGATGTGCTATTTGGACATTGAAAAATCAGCTGCAATAAATTATAGTAGGTAATTACCAAAACTTTGCTATACGAATAGATTTTAACAAAAGGATTTGGATAGAGTCCAGAAGTTTTAACGAGACACAGTTGTCATTCCCACAGAGGTTTCATGCACCAGATGGCGCAGCTACGAGTAATAGTGTTATTGATTTCATACTGTCTAAAGCTATTTAAAACCTTGCCAGCCACTTGAATGTATAGGGATAAAGCCCCAAATACATATTTGATAATGCAACTTTAACTTTTTTTGGCAGTGTAAAGTTTTGTCAACTGAGACATAAAAGTTCTCGATAGCCTGTGCAATTTTCAATTTGTTTGTTTTTGCATATTAAACTTTCAATTTCTTTGGTCCAAATGCATTAAACATAATAACATTACAATTTTCTTTAAAGATACTATTGTATTCCTATTAATTCCTGAGACAATTTCATAAAGAGTTTTTATTTCTTGTTCATTTACAGGCGTTGCAGCAAGCTGATAAAGAAAACTCGCAAAACTCATACGAATGACCTCAACGCCACAAAAAGAAATTGTTTATAGAACCCTAAACAGACCTTCTGGTAGGTTTTATTTCAAGGTTTACGGTAGTTGTAGTTTGATGAAGAAGTACATTCGTCGCTCGCTCACACAAAAAGAAAGGTTTTTAGAAGCTGGAAAAACAAATATTGGATAAACAAGAATTATTAAAATAATTTTAATAATCATAAGTATTGAAACCCAGTTTATAATATTTGGTAATTAAGATCACCTAATATATGAATTTAAAAATTAATTTTTTATGTTGTCATATTTTATTATTTTATAGTACTTAGTTATCCTTTATATTTAAATACATTTAAGGGATTTGGATACATTATTTAATTAAAACCTTCCTCAATTAGTCTTTGAAGGCATATATTTTTGTAAAGAAAATTCTAAATATATTGTATCATTAGAATTCTAAATATATTTACATGTATAAATCATTGAAAACAACCTTACCATTACAGTAGTGAGATTATAGAGTTTTTCTTTTTTGTAACAATATTATGAATCGTTCCTTCAATAATCCAACAAACCATGTCAATAATAAACAAATGTACAATAACGCACGCTCTATGAGTTTGAGGTCTTTGTTTTTTGCATACACGCATTGTTAACCTTTCAGTAATTTTTAGACATGAAAAATGGATCCGATTATTTTTTAAAGTAATTTTTAATTTTGAAATTTTATTATCTTATTTCAATGAAGTAACAAGGACGTATAGTATTTTTTTAAGTTACTAATTATTAAAAGTTTTGTGTGCTTCTCCTCTAAACAGCTCAAATAATAATCTAGATATCCATCACTATAATCATCAATAGATGTACAACCCAATAGATATTGTTTATGTTATTATATCCGTACTTTTTTTTTCGTTTCCGTGGACCAGTTGATATAAAAAGCCTTAAGACATTATTTTAAGATCTATGTCAAAATCAGAAAATGTCCAATGTTATTTTTTTTTAATAATAAATATACAGATTTTGCCTATCACTGTTTTATTATAATATGTTTAATATGAAAATAACAAAAAAATATAGTTTTAAAAAAATTTCAATATTTTTATTATTATTTTCTTTTTGTTGCTTAAATTTTACTTGTTTCAATTGTTGTTAACAAACATTTGTGTGAAATAAATAAATAAATATTCTCAAAATTTTGGCTACTCTGTAGTGTTTAATTTCTGGTTAAAACTAATCAAAATATTAATGTGTAATCACCTAAACATTCACATTTAACCAATTCACGTAAACATGCTTTTTAATAAAGTTGCTCCAATACGAATCAATGTTATTATTAATGAAATATTTTATTAGTTGAAAAGAAATCTACCAACTCATTTGATTGTATAAAAAAGACTAAGGATATTAATTTAAGGCCCCTACGCAAAGAAGTAAATAAAAATCAATTAAGAAATATATATACATATATGTACGATATATTATATGAGATAATTATATATTTTTTAAATATATTTTTCGTGCTATTGTAATGCATTACAACTGTAATTCGGTTTATCTAAAGACTATCGGAATTTCCCTATGATCAGATCACATCGATTTGGTTTATGAATAATTAAATAACGGATTCCATTGACCCCGCGTTAACGATATAACGAGTATGCGTAAGAGGATTATCAATATGTGTTTAAAATTGATATTTTTTAATATGTATAATACCTATTAATTAAAAATCATTGTATTGATGTTTTGTTTATTTAAACTGCATACACTCTTATATTTTATTAATAATTTTTCTTTAAACACTTCTTAAAGTGAAAGGAATTATCCTTTAAGAAAAGCGTTAAAAATGTTTAAGTATTTAATACGGCCGCCATTATTATATTATAATAATAATATAAACAATATGTGCGTAACCTTGCGAATAAATCACTATTACTAAAATGTTATTCAATTTGAACATATTTCCTAAAAAATTACTTAAGGCACATGTTTTACACATTACATTTTTAAATTAATATCATTGACACATGTGATTTTTAAAATAATATCATTAAAAATCAAATGATGTAATAATATCGGACTCGCAAAAAAAGCTATTTCCTGTCCTCGACATAGGAAGCATAAAAATATCTATATTTTAAAATTATGGTCTATCGTATCGTATCGTATATATTATTAAATACGGGAGGACTATTTGTGCTATTCTTCTGTATTGCACAATTACAATACAAAAAAGTAACTAATAACAACAGTAAAAATAAAAATTAAGGTTTGTGTTCCATTAACACATGGCTGAAGTGAAACTTCCGCTAAATGGATTATATAAGAAACATATTTATTAAAGAATCAAATTTTTTTTTTTACAAAATAATGATTCTCTGTTGTGAATGATTTCTTATTATTACTAATTCTTTAGAACGACGAATCAACAAGATATCGCAACGTAAATAAGAAACTTATTCTTCTATATTTTACACAACCCAATTTTCTATTAGAATAAGCGCTAAAAATGAAAATGAAATTATACAATAAATAAAGATTAAAAAAAACTAGAATCATCATCAATTTAAAAAAATAATAATTATGAATAAACGTTTTTTGTCTCTTTTGGCTTTGTTGTAGGCGATAATATACTTCACTTCTCATTGAAAGTGAAAAACTTTAATAGCGAAGATTGACTGAGGGTCTTAACACAGGATTTTTTTCTACCACTATTGATGCATTTCAAACTTCCTATTGAGAGAAGCCTTATGGCTTTCTTTACATTTATAATTAAGTATGATTCCATAATTTTCTGACTGGTTTAGTAAATGTTAAAAATTATTTGAAATATTTCATCTAGGTGACTACAAACAGAAGAGTTATTGTTTGGTAATGAAAAAAACAAAATAAAAATGGCGCGGACAGTAGATAATGAATCAATAAGTAACTTTATCATAAATAAAAATGGTATTGAAACCAATACTCTCCATTTTAGACCCGTCATTACCAATAAAGTTACATGTTCGTGACAGTTTCACAAGCTACATGGTATAAACAATAGATTAGTTGAATATTTTAGTCGCTGTACATCAAAGCCTGTATCTAAATACTCTTCCTAAGAATTGGAAACCCTTGTTTAACTCTTTAAAATGTATGTAACATCTAGGTAGAAAGTTTAAAATTATTACAGATGCAATGCAATAATATTCACGATAAATGATAAATAAAAGAGATGTTTTACCTAGAATGACTAAGACTTTTATGAAGGCCTCTCGTGAATTACCTAAACAAATGATGCTCTTTTGAAATGAAGTTATGTCAGTCAGTTGGAAAATATTATCTTTTAAGTAAGAAAAATCATGAATTAAATCTAATGATGTGCGATACTAATGAAAAAATTAATAAGGTCGAGCAAAGAATTGTGATATTACAAAAATAAAACTTGACCAAAATCGTCTATAAAGATACATTTGCCTCCGAAATTATTTGTCAATTTAAAAAAGAATATGACGAATGATACAAAACTAGACGAGTGAGCCTTTATAGTTATATCGAACTGATTAGACAGACAGACAGAAAATGAGCCTTTATTACCCAATTTACTCTGTAAATATATTAAAACTGGATATTCTTATCGGTTTGAATGACATAGTATTTGTAGAGAGAAGTAGTCATCATCGTTCCTACGATAATAATAAGCTCTCTCGCGTGCGACCGATCGCTATTAGCCTGGCGCGACGTCCCAAATGAACTACTTCGAGTAACGCGAGTTCACCGCAAGGCGGACACCGCCGGTAGGTATATTAGATAGTAATCATGGCTAATACGTCTCTGAACGTTATTTGGATTAATCGGCAGTTATTCTATAACACATTCAGTTTACACGTGAAATGTTCGTGTTCACACGTGAAATGTATTTTTTTCGATATGAATGTTTCCTATAACGATTTGTTACAACCACAAATCTTTAACAAGATAAATTTTAAGTTTCCCATGTTTAGAAACATATTTAAAGCGAAAGTATAAATAAAAATAATGAGAGGCATAAAATACAGTACCATATTATAAATAAACTTAAAAAGGCTAAAACGTTTGTAAAAAATTTCAAACATAAAATTTTATATGAACCCGAAACAAGTTAGACCATTATCATGAAAATATTTATAACTGTTGTATTTTTGATACCGTTATAACTTTACACAGTTCTTAAAACAGATAATAAATTAACTGAATCTCTTAGCAATGCTAATAAGGTCTATAACTTATCCGTTGTTAATGCTATCACTTATATATTATGCTAGAAAAAAAAGGAAAAGAAATATATTAATATGAAACCGTTTGTTTATAAAGTGATCGATCTTCGAAGTAGACATAAAGTTCAGATTTGCTGTTTGCAATTGGGTAGAAAACACTCATAATAGGAGATACTAGAAAGGGATATTTAATATCGTATAGTTTATTATTATTTTTCTTTTATTTGTGAAATAGAAAGAAAACATATTTTTCGTAATAAGAAGACCTACCTTCTTTAAAAAAATATATTTTTATTATACTTCATTTAATGAGATAAGGAAATAATAAGCTCCACGTTTACTACGTAGTTTAACTGTCTCTGACGAAACTCCGATATCTTCAGGAATTCTATATAGTTTCTTATCCATCCATCATGAGAGTCCGAGTCAGCCACTTTTAAGATAAAGTGAGGCGTTTGATTTGTTTTTTTAGACGAGCCTTCTTTAACAAACTACACATTGTTTGGTGCTTGTTATTTCCTTCTATGCTCTCGCTAATGAGAGATGCCTCATGTATGATTTCTAATACCTTATCTTTCAGGGAAATTCAGTTAATGTAAAAAATGTTTACTTCCTCTGTCTATTGGTTTAAAATTATGTTCACATCATACAAACTTCAAGTCATATCTACACGATTATTTGAAACATTGTTCTTTTATTAAAAAAAAATATTAAAAGTATATATAACTTGGGCAAGACTCTAATCAATGAATTTAGCTCTGTATACACTCCTAGAAATATATCCGGGGCTATTAAAATTAAAAAACACCCTAATTTTGTTAAGAATTTGGTTGGAATCTATCTAACACTCATCATTATCGCTTCATGAAACGTATTAAATCCCACGTCTGTAAATGCAATGAAGTACCCCTAGACACGATGCTTTTTGTATGCATCCTGAACTCTATTGACGGTTGGAGGTAGATGACAAATCAACTGACTACCTGACAGACACCAACATCTCGTCTTACCGCGAACAAGCTTGCTGCAAAACATTTGAAACGACGGGTTTTAAATAAAAATCTAATTTTAATAAACGCGAGTTCGACCCGTAAAAATATTTATTGAAATGTAAGAAACTTAATAGTCTTTAAACGTCCATGTAAATATTTTTTAATTTAGAAATCATGAAGCACCGTGATACAAATATTTGTAATAATTATTATTTAGTATTAAATTTTTATCTCATGTCAATGAAATTATATTTTTTAACCATCGTAGTATCCAAATTATAGGAGTATACATATACTTCACAAGTTTGGTGCCATATTTATTCCTAAAGGAATCATCTCGTTATAAAATAACTTAGGTGAGTTTTGTTCGTACTTTACAAGGTTTATAAATTCTTAGAACCATATTTCGTATATGTCGCAAGAGATAGGTATGTTCGGCTTTCGGAATACGTAAGTAGTAACACATGTCGAGTAACAAAGAATTTTATACTTTTATATAAAAGGAAAGCAAATCATTGCAATAAAGTTTGATGTGGAAGATAGATGTAGCGACGCTTTAATTGCTGTTATTGAGAATTGTCTTGTGAAGATGTTAAAGATACAATATATTTTAATGTACTTTAATGTAGATAATAATAATCATTAATGTCACATTTTACATTCCAATAGCTGTCAACAGGTGTTAAATAGTATAATTTTATAATACTTATAAGGTCAACACAAAAATATTAAGAATATACTGTTAATGAAAAAACGTTAAAATGCTTGAAGGTGGGATAAAAGGTAAAATGGGTTATTTGAAATGTATAAAATCTGTAGGCTGTTATTTTTGTAAAAATCCTCGTCAAAATCCTCGAAAAGGAAACTCTGTTCGTTTGTCTAGTCAAATATCCAATAAATCTAATGTAATGAATAGGAGGATTCAAAAAAGTTAGTTCTCGCGATGATCCCTGCATCTCTGATATCTGATGGTTGCCTTTCGGAATGGAATACAACCAGCATTCCAGTGAATATATTTCCATTAAAGTGATCATGAGCTTCATCAGAGAATATCTGGTTTATGAATTCTAGCCTTTAAATAAGCTCGTGGGGTTTAAATTTTTGCACAAATTTAATTTTATAAGAGTACAATTTTAGGTCTTCCCGCGGTCAAAATGCGGTGTTGCGATGATTTATGCCCTTTTAAAGCATTTTTACACTTTCGGGTGGGGTAGTAGAGATTAACACGAACAATTTAATTAAACCGTTTTGTTCTGTTGTTGATAACTTAAGTCGCCCAGATTTTGATTTATCTAACATTGAGCTGCTCTCCTAAAACTATACTTTCCAATTCCGAATGAGAAGAATTCTTGACTCATTATTTAAGTTACGAAAAGCTCTAACGTTGTAAATATTTCCTGTCGCTGTAGTCCCAGAATTACCATTTTGTAAAATTTGGACACGAACAACGCTTGATTCTGTCCTGGTAATTACTCCATAGTGACTAAATTTTCGAGAAATAGCGCTAACCTAACAATTGACATACCTTTCAAAGCATTTTGTTCATACCGAAAGGTAAACGATGAATAGATGAAACAATATTCTACGATGGTCAATAAGTATAAGCCGACTCCCTCCAAAAGCCGGTATAAGTGTTTACCCTGAGTAAATAGATACTTTTAAATAAAAATTATGATATTTTAGAATATTTATAATGATATAATTGTTCTGACCTAACCTTTGGATTCCATTGGAAGATGGTACTGTTCCTCCGTCACCATCTTTGGAGGCAATAGTCACGAGTGATGGTAAACTCAAACTGTCACTAGGTTAATAAGTATGTCATATATGTTTGAATAGTGTTATATTTGTCTAAACAATTTGGTTAAACAAATTTCTAAAACATTTGTCTAAATAAATCTAATTATTCGTTTCTTAACTTATTCGCTTTCTCAAAGCTATGTTTGATTTACTGAAACGGTAAATTAATATATCGTACAAAAATCATAGTACAAGCATAAGAAAAAAAAACTAATTCTTACAGTTTTTTCTCAAAGCAATATTATTACTCTCAACGCGAATTCTAATATTAAGATAAGGCAACGTCATATAATTTTATTAGGGGATCTACATAAGTATACGGAAATCCAACGGAAGTCAATGAATATGTTAAGGGAATATATACTGAATATATTAATGTCTACAATGAATATAATCAATGGCCTTTCTAATAAAAGTATACATCAATTTATACCAAGCATAAACTTAAAATAAGTAAAATGCTAAGTAATAAAATTGGCATAATTTAAGGGAAGCATAACGATAACGTAACGTATTAACAAATTGAAACCATGTTATTGTAATCCCTTACAAATTTTATGAAACAACAAAAAAAAAATTTTTTTCCAATTGTTTTTCGCTACCATTAAATCGCATTGGCACCTCAACCACCCCGATTGGGATGATTCGGTGGTTCGGTGATAGGTGATTACCGATCATTTTTTTTTTATAAATAGTAAAAGTTTTTTTTTTTCCTTTTAATAAAAAATGCCTTAAAAGGTTTTGGTCAATTTTACTGAAAGAGTAATCAGTTTCAAGTAACATGAATTAAATTGATAATATAATAACCTCGATCACGCTATATTTTAATTAGAAATCGTGAATACGCGGTATTAATTTTTTTTTTTAATTAAAAGCTGCTTCTTACTAAACTAATTAGCTCTAAGTTACGTGAATACGCATCGATGGGCTTCAAAACCAAATCAATTGCATAATCAGATCGTGAGTAAACGAAGCCGAAAAGAATACTTACACACACTCACACACACGAACGCACGCACGCATGTACCTGTATGCTACTAAATTATTTATTCAAATCTGCAGTAAAGTTTTTGATTACTTAAATAAGTAAAAGTAATGATATAAACACTTCGTTTTAAATATAATTTCTAAATATACTTTGATTCATTTTGATTTTTTAATATGTTTAGACTTTTATATAATACTGGGCGAGTTTGTATTACAAGCAATACTACAAAGTGTGAAGGAAATATAAATATAATCTATATTAAAACTTAAAAGATATGATTCTACACTTAATTAAGTAATCAAACGAATAAAAGGAAAATAGTATAGAAAAAATAAAACATACAATTGTAATAATTCTGCACGGGTCACTGTCAAGAGCAACACATCAAATTTAAACAATAACACGAATAATGGTAGACGACGTTCTTTTATATTAAAAAAAGAATATTAAAAAGAATATTTATCGGTATAATTAAAAATTTACTTATTTACGAATAATACAAAAGGTGATATTTGTATTCAATTAAAATGTTCAAAATAAAATAAAAAATTCAAGTTTTGATTATGGCCGCCATTATTTAGAAAGTATTAATTATATATAAATAGTAATTTTATTTCATACTTTTGCAAATAAATTATTAATACTAAATGTATTTTTGAATTTATTACACTTTTAGTATGTCTAAGTTGTTCTTAAAAACTCAACATTTTGAATATAAAAACACTACAAATATTTATTTTGAATCAAGTGACCATAGTGGTTAAAAAGGGAGATCCATTGCGGTTCAAACATTTCAGTACAGAACGCAAATGGGTTTTTTCTTTTCACAGAGACATTCCTGTACGCATACCACACCACCGCGGGGGGCGCTGACGTGGTTATGTGGGGCTTGCACCCACTAAAACTCTGCGGTAAACTGTCTCTGCCGGTTACAGCACCGGAGGGTGCAGGAACGCTTCATGCGACATCCGCTCTCCCCGGCATGCGGCTTGGCCTCTACACGAGCGTCGCGCACCCTGTTTAGCTCCTAGGGCTGGGGCGCCGCACTGTTTCACTGCGATGACGGTGAACTCCCCCGAGTCCACTGCCCACAGGCCCAATCAGGGCGGATGGCGGCGGGCAAAGGCCGTTCGCCGACGCCCTGGTTTTCGGCGGCGGACGTCATCAGTGGCCAGTACCTCCCGTTCTCTTTCCGCCGCCTCTTTCCTTGTGAGCACCGCCTCGCAGTAGGCGAGGACGGCGCTCCATGAGCCATCGCTTTCGACCATCGCACGAGCGACGGCAGGCAACGAGAGATCGTTTCCCACTTCTGCGCATAGTTGATCGCGCTCGAGATCCCAGGCCGAACATTCGGCGAGAGAATGCTGAGCTGTGTCGTCCAGACACTCCGCACAATGATGACAGCAAGGCGTTAACTCTCGTCCGGCGATTTGGCACAGATACCCACCAAAGCACCTGTATCAGGCGGTATATGAGGGTGCCGTGTCGCCTCGCTATCCAGTCCGTCAAGATGGGCCGTATGACCTCAATGGTTCGTATTCCCTCACTCGGGCTTTTCAAACGCCGACTCCATACCTCAAGGGCGCTCTCTTGCAAAGCCTTTTTTCGACCTCTATTATATCCGCTTATTGCCCTGATGACCATCGCCCACTGTGGTTTTCACAGGAGGGCGACTAAGTTGCCATTCAGGGCATCAACCCAGACTGGATCTCCGTAGAGAGCGATGCTGCGCACCACCCCGGCGTACAGTCGTCTACTCACAGCGTTGGGACCACCGACGTTTGGAACAAGCCTGCTGAGCGCGCCCGCGGCACGCATCACCTTATTCGTCAGGACCTCGAAGTGTGAGCAGAAGCTCCATCGACGGTCCAATACCAATCCCAAGTACTTCATTGTACTCTTGACGTCAATTCGAACCCCACCCACTACGATATGCACGTCAGATGGTGGCGCATTTCGGGCCCCGTGGAAGCACAAGGCCTGACATTTTGGAAGAGCCACATCCAGATCCAAGCAGCGGATTCTGCCCACCATGTGAGCCATGCCGGCCGTAGCTACAATGGCGGCTCTTCGATAGGAAGAACCACGCGTGAGCACGAGCATGTCGTCTGCGTAACAAAGTACGCTAACGCCCCTCAAGTTAGAACTTCTGAGGACCCAGTCAAATCCAAGGTTCCACAAGGGGTCTGAGGACCGACCCTTCTGGAATGCCGCAAGTCATATGCCACTGACATTTATCTGACTGAAAATTATCCTGCGATCAGACAGGCACGCGCCGATGATCTGACGCAGGTAAGGCGGCACTCCGTGGAAACGAAGGGCCTCCCTAATGCATGCCCAAGGGAGGGAGTTAAAAGCGTTGGCGATGTCCTAGGACACCGCCAGAACAACCACACCCTGAGAGACCGCCTCCTGTGCAGAACGCTTCAATCTTTGGATGGCATCCACCGTGGAGCGCCCTCTGCGGAACCCGAATTGGGCATCTGTTAAGTTCGGCCCTACAGTCTCTAAGTGATAGATGACGCGCCCGGCCACCACCCTTTCAAAGAGCTTGGCCTCGTCATCCACACAAACCAAATCCACGGGACGTCCTTCTTACGCAAATGGGCTTCATCCCACTAGCAACAAGCCTACTGCCTATATGCTTACAAAAAATGCTGTTTATGTTTTTTTTGTCCTATATTAAATACATAAACATTTTTTGTTAAAATTTTTGTTTGTTTTATAATTTTTTCTTTATTATTGGTGGCTTCGTCATTTTGTCAGTTTTGTAGTCATTACTAGTAAACAGCAGTAGTAACAGTACCAACTTACAGGATAATAGTTAAAAAAAAATGAAATAAAATTTTTCCAAGGTCAATCAATCCCTACTTGAAGATTACTTATTATTAATAATCTTTTCGAACGCCATTGCAACAAATCTAAATAGAAATAAAAAACCTATTCTTACCTCTGACCTCAGTTTTTATTAAATATCTCTTCGCGGTCAAGTGATATTTGAGTCATTTCAAATTATTATTATGTAGAGATTGTAAAAATATATTTATTGAATCTCAGCAGACCTATAAACATTGTAATATATTCTCAACATCAGATATACCTTTTATATTTACATCAAAATAGATTAAAATAAAATCTTTGAACTTTCGGTGATAGAATAGTAATATAACATTAGTGCTACGTGAAACACTATAACATTAGGTGGTAAATTTTACAAACAAAAACCATGATATAGATGCTAAACATAGATCCAGTAAATCAGTCGTTTTTAATACACGATATAATTAGATAAATAAAAAGAATTCCAACAGAAATCTCGATAAATCTTTTATAAAATTATATTTTAACATTTTTTAAAACTCATTTCATTTCATAAAAACAAATAAATTGAATATTTAAATTAAAAATTGACTCCTATTATCATTTAAAAGAATTAAATGTTGTCATTATAGCAATTTAAAATATATTCAAAAGGTATATTACATAATTTTTCATCAATATATTTTTTTCTTAGTTCATGTTAATGTATTTTAGGATTATATTTAATATGTTTATTCTTAGATAAAATATTGATACAATTTGCAATACTGGACTTACTTGACTCTATTTCTATAATTTCAATATGCTTTGTAATTTGCATTTCACCACGAATGTAATAAAAAAAAAGTTTTTGTCTTGCATGTCGAGTTTTCTCCTAGTATTATTTATTATTTTATGAAACGATAATGACAATCGTAAAACATACTACACTTTTGAAACTTCACAAATCTTTGCAAAAATTTATAAATAATCTATTCGAATACAATTGAATACTAAATTCGTTTTGGTTAACTATAAAACTTGAATTAGGAGTGAAGTTTTTTGTTATGAAACATACTAATAGTAAACAAATCACAGAGAAAAAAAACAACGTTTATTTTATTGAGCAAAAAACACTTATTATTTTAGGGTGATAATAATAACAAAATCGATTCCGTTTTGACTTACAGAAGAAAAAAGGTTCTATTAGCGCGGCATCGCTGGTCTTTGGGCATCACTGAGCACAGTTACGATTTAGGAAACGATACTGACAGGACATAAATAAAACTTCAATATTATCAACACTTTTGTTGTTTCCGTAGTGTTGTGCAAATTGTTTAGATAAATACGATACGAAATTATTGATATTGTACGAAAAACATAAGCATTTGAAAAATGTACTTTAACTTGTAACTACGAAGTAAAGCTGATGATGGTATTTCCAAAATTTATAAGTGTGTTTATAATTAAGTGTGATGCCATAATTTTCTGACTGGTTTAGTAAATTAAAAGTTATTTGAAATATTTCTACAAGTCTGCAAACAGAAGAGTTATTTTTTGGTAGTAATAAGTAACTTTATCATAAATAAAAATGGTTTTGAAACCAGTACTCTCCATCTTAGACCCGTCATTAAGAACAAAGTTACATGTTGGTGCCAGTTTCACAAGCTACTATAGCATATTCTTTACAACATGTTATAAACAATAGATTAGTTGAATATTTTAGTCGCTGTACATCTGAGCCTGTATCTAAATACTGTTCCTAAGAATTTGAAACCCTTGTCGTTTATAACATCTAGGTAGAAACTTTAAAATTATTACAGATGCAATGCAATAATATTCACGATGAATGATGAATAAAAGAGATGTTTTACCTATAATGACTAAGACTTTTATGAAGGATTCTTGTGATTTAACTAAACAAATGACACTCTTTTGTAATGAAGTTATGTCAGTCTCTAGGAAAATGTCATCTTTTAAGTAAGAAAAATCATGAATTAAATCTAATGATGTGCGATATTCATGAAAAAAGTTAATAAGGTCGAGCAAAGAATTGCGATGTTACAAAAATAAAACTTGACCAAAATCGTTTACAAATAGATACATTTGTCTCCGAAATTATTTCTAAATTAAAAAAGAATATAACAAATAAAATATTAAGTCATAACTACTGCATCGTTAATTTAGAGATAACATTACACCAATTGATTAACCCTAGAGGATCAAATATTTTAAAGGAGGTTGATAGTATAAAACGCTTAGTTATATTTTAATCGGTAGGCGAGAATTAAACGAGAAATACAAACCATCTGCTTCGGAGTCCCATTCTAATCTTACTTCCAGATTATATATAATAAACTGAGCTGTAGAATTGGATGAACAAAACGCAAGGAACTTCATATAATTCGACTTTTACTTACGTGAATTAAAACATTCTCCTTTGAATTTGCATTAACGTGGTTTCGGAATTACATCCGGTTAAAATATTGTTGGCATAAATATCATATAATTTTAGTGACTAAGTCCGCACACTCCTCCTCTAATTGCTATAGACACTTGGCACTTAAATAGGTGGCATAAGTGGCATAAGTTGGTAAGATTCGTAATGGGCTGATGCTTTGCTCATCTCCATAATATAAGCTTAAGATTTCGATCTGACTTGTTCACCACTATTTGAAGGTACATTTTTTCTATATCTGCAGTAAAAATTTACTGGTACAGACGAAAACAGATAAGTATGGAAAAAAGTGAATCTTGGATTTGAGGCCCTATCTGCCGAAATCTTGGATTTGAGGCGCCGGGATAATTTCAAGGTTTAATAAGCGAAACCTAAATCCCGTATTGTACAACAATGTTACAATTCCCTACAGTGACACCGTTAAAGATCTCGGTATTGATTTAGATCAAATTTAGTCTGGAACTGCCCATGTTAATGAGATGTTTATGTTTGAAATTACATCACATGTCAGAGACAATGTCGAAAAATTATTGTCTGAAATAACGTCACATGTCACAGACACTTACATCTCGTCTACCCGTGAACACGATTGCTGCAAAACATTCGAAACGTCGGGTTAAAATTAAAATGTAACCAAATTGTACGCGATTTTAAATCCGTAAAAAATAGTTTTATTTCTAATGTGTACTCGTGAAAATCTTAGAAAATACTAATGTTTATGAAATTGCACTCTTTACAACGGCTGAGATGTGTTCTTCCAATTTCTACCAAAACTATGTTAGCCCAAACTCTTCTACTCTCTATTCTCGACTATGCCGATGCAAGCTACCCTAACTTGACCGAGAACTATTTAAACAAACTTAAGCGACCTCAAAAAATGGCTACAATGTTCATATTTGGCTTTCGTAAAAATGCCCACATTTCTCATCTTCCTCAAACACTCAAGTGGCTGTCTATTCACCGACACCGGGATTTACACTTTCTTACACTTTTGTACTGTGTGTTATTTTACGCAAACTCACTTTTATACCTGAAGGAGCGATTCATGTTTCTTGGCTCACGCCACGAGATGCGTTCATCCTGACTTCTGACAATGAAATTGCCTGTTCATAACTCGAAATTCTCCAAGAACTTTTTTACTGTCTCTGCTATTAAGTAATGAAATAAATTACCGTCAGACATACGCGAGTCCAAATCCACTTAAAATATTTAAAAAATAAGTCAAGGAATATAATCTAACCTTAAATAATTAGGACGAGTTATTACTAAAAATTTATTCGTTTTCTTTTTTTTATAACTTGTAATTTTAAAATATTGTTTATGAATGTTGTTTATGTATATGTATATGTATATGTATATGTATATGTATATGTATATGTATATGTATATGTATATGTATATGTATATGTGTATGTGTATGTATATGTATATGTATATGTATATGTGTATGTATATGTATATGTATATGTATATGTATATGTATATGTATATGTATATGTATATGTGTATGTGTATGTATATGTATATGTATATGTATATGTATATGTATATGTATATGTATATGTATATGTATATGTGTATGTGTATGTGTATGTGTATGTGTATGTGTATGTGTATGTGTATGTATATGTATATGTATATGTGTATGTGTATGTGTATGTGTATGTGTATGTGTATGTGTATGTGTATGTGTATGTGTATGTGTATGTGTATGTGTATGTGTATGTGTATGTGTATGTGTATGTGTATGTGTATGTGTATGTGTATGTGTATGTGTATGTGTATGTGTATGTGTATGTGTATGTGTATGTGTATGTGTATGTGTATGTGTATGTGTATGTGTATGTGTATGTGTATGTGTATGTGTATGTGTATGTGTATGTGTATGTGTATGTGTATGTGTATGTGTATGTGTATGTGTATGTGTATGTGTATGTGTATGTTTATGTGTATGTGTATGTGTATGTGTATGTGTATGTGTATGTGTATGTGTATGTGTATGTGTATGTGTATGTGTATGTGTATGTGTATGTGTATGTGTATGTGTATGTGTATGTGTATGTGTATGTGTATGTGTATGTGTATGTGTATGTGTATGTGTATGTGTATGTGTATGTGTATGTGTATGTGTATGTGTATGTGTATGTGTATGTGTATGTGTATGTGTATGTGTATGTATATGTATATGTATATGTATATGTATATGTATATGTATATGTATATGTATATGTATATGTATATGTATATGTATATGTATATGTATATGTATATGTATATGTATATGTATATGTATATGTATATGTATATGTATATGTATATGTATATGTATATGTATATGTATATGTATATGTATATGTATATGTATATGTATATGTATATGTATATGTATATGTATATGTATATGTATATGTATATGTATATGTATATGTATATGTATATGTATATGTATATGTATATGTATATGTATATGTATATGTATATGTATATGTATATGTATATGTATATGTATATGTATATGTATATGTATATGTATATGTATATGTATATGTATATGTATATGTATATGTATATGTATATGTATATGTATATGTATATGTATATGTATACGTATACGTATTGACGTGTAATTATTTGTATGTATGTTTATTGCTAAATTGTAACTTTGCACAACCTGTCTTCAAAAAGAATTTTCCTATTTTGTATGGTTACCTGGGAGATATTGTCTTAGGCGATAAGACCGCCCACTGTACTATGTTTTTTGGTTATCTTCTTTTTTGTAAATTTCTACTTTTTTATATTGAATAAAGAATAAATATAAATAAAATATTTTTATGTGGTTATGTGTACAAAAATTGTTTTCTTTTTAATACTTTTTTCTTATTGCTAATAGTTCTAGTAACAATACTAGTCAGGCGCATCACTGACTTGATTATTCCGACTTGCGTTCTAAGGTCTGAGTATGTCAAGTAGGGGGCTTCATCTTCCTTTTGTTCGCGGGCTTTTTTTGGCTTTGGTTTTAAAAACGAAGAGATAAAGACGGTTGCAAAAATTCTCACTAATACACATCTATCAAGCAATATGGCCTCGTATTTAACAAATCGAAATGTCACTGGCATAACCACAACAACAATCTTCTAAGTTTTTATCTGGCATACTGGAATCATTGTCCGCTGATTACACACTTTTCAAGGAGCCAATGTGAAAATCCTATTCTTTGCTACGCCAACAACTTCAGCTGTTAATATTGTGATTTGATAACCACGATAAGATGCTTTCTCATCGCAGTCTCGCTATTACATAGTCTTCCTGAAAACAAGAGTGATATCTACCAATAAGATATAAACTACAAGTTATTATTTCCTTTCCTCAACAACAAATATTTACTAAAAAAAAAAAATTACTTTAGAGTTTCTTGAAATTTCTGCTTTACATTCTAAACTTCTCTTGGTGTTGCTTCAATAATATATATTTCCTTTTTAACAATTTATCACCGATTTATTATTTGTTATGGTAAGAGCTGAATATCTTTTTCTTTTATTTTTTTTCCGTTGGAAAAATACCTTACGCATCCCGTCGGCTCAGGGGGGTGATGGCCAGGTACTTATGTGGAATTACCCTGCAGCATATAAGATGCTGACATTTTTAAGGCTACCCACTAAAAAACCAACAGTTGCCCTCAGCGCTACAGTGAGACGCCACGGGATTGTGATAGAACTCACCGTGATGCCGGGGCAGTATCTCGGATATGAGGGTGTCCCAAGCAACTTAGATCACACTCACGACGTAGGCGTATTGGGTAACCCTTCCCTCTCAACAAGAAACTACAGCTGGGGAAGGAAGTGACGGGCGTATTCCCGTCTCCCTCGAACCAACCTTGTAAATATTTTTTTTTATTATTTACTTTCTTATTAATTTTTTATATTCTACATAAGACTTTGTTTCACTAAAGAATAAAAACTAGTAGAGATCTCTTAAAGAGATAAGTTAAACTTGTGTACATTATTAACGTTTATGTTTCTGTTGTAATTTAACAGTACATAAAGAAATAAATAGTAATAGTAATAGAACAAGCAATAGATCTCGGGGAATTAGATTTGGGCTCGGTGTCTGGTTACAGACACTCATTTTCACTGACGGAATATGCGCGCAAGAGAGCACCAGCGGCCAATATTATTTCGACGCTTATTAAAATATTTTCAGTAGTTTCTTATAAGATATCTTAAATTGTTTCAAATAAATTACATGTATATTTTTTTTGGATTTAGAGCTATTTATTAAAAATATCATCTCGAATTTAAAGTTTGTTTTTTATATTTTGGAGAGGAATACCTGTGTATATATATATATATATATATATATATATATATATATATATATATATATATATATATAGATAAATAGCATTTATTGTTAGCACTTTAGTGTAACAAGAAATATTAAAGTATAAAATATTTTATACTTTAAATAATTGAAGTAAAATTAAACACTCTTTAAAATCTTATTTAAAAAGATAAATTATTACAAAATCTATAAAAAATTATAAACATTTAGTGAAAAAAAAAGTGTTAAACATCCTAAAAAATAAGATGCCTCTGAATATTGATTTAAACATAACAATTGATATAGGTTAAGTTTCTGTCAGATGTCGTATGCTTAGGACATCTGAATTGATAAGGGTTGATAAATATAAAATATAATAATGTTTACTATGTAAAAAGCCTTTTAATTATTAGTTTCTGTCCTTTTTAAATATATAATATTATGTCGTTTTATTTATAATTTTGTCATACAAAATATGAACATTTTGAATTGTAAAGTGTTGATTCAGTATTAAGTTCGCTTAATATGATATTGATTTCAATTCGGATTTTGTTTCTTAAGTAAATTTGAAGATCAAATTTTTAAAATTTGGCCTATAATCTTATGAGGAGTAGACAATGCAGTTGTATGAAATAGACTATATTTTTAAAAGCTGATAAGTGCTTGATATATCTATTTACTTATTTAATGCAATATCAGCGGTTACTTGTGTACGTCAATTTAAAGAATCAAGAGGGCCCCTTTTTGATATCATATCTATCAAAGTAAACCTTTCTGAACACTTTCCAACTTAAAAGTTAAAGCTACATAAGTTCTTAATGCGCCCTGGTCTGAGAAGAATAAAACAACAAACTCAGCCAGGTATATTTTTTTTGTGATCACTGTTTCACAAGCGTTAAAACATTCAATAGTTTTTTACTAAAAATTAGAGCCATCGCAATCAATTCGATCTGAAGGCATAAATAGTTCAAAATAATAATATTGCGATTAGACCTAGACCAACCACCACAAACTAGCACCTGTAAGGTAACCAGTCACCACAAACAGCACCCATTCACGAGTATAACCCAAGGATATATGTTGAGTGGGACCCAAAATTTACGGATGTAGAATGTTCTAACTAGTCAGAATGATTTCATTTATTATCTGTTTTATCTAGAATGATAAGGTATATATAAAATATGTTTGCTTCTAAACTATTTATGATATCATTAATGTTGCTTTTGACATTTCGAATGTTTGTGATAATTCATATTCTTTAAAAAATTTGAGAACTTGTCCATGTTTATTGAATATAATTTCATTAACCTTAATTTAATGTAAGGTATCATTAAATTCACTTAAATTCTAAGTTTTCACCAGATCATTTTAATTAATTAAAAAGGCGGTTTTCAACATCCTGGATGTTTTGAATAGTATTATTGTATTTTATAGCAGTAATTTCCATTTAATGTTCCAAAAATTGTTCTTGCCAGAGGAGCAACGGAATCTATTTGCGTTTTGGCCATAGTCTAGTATAATTAACTAAATTAGCAATAAAAGCATATTTTGAGAATTTATTATTATATCTAATGTTAAGCGGTTCCAGGACATTCGTTTCATTAGAAGTTCAAATTGGGTTTGGTTACTCAAGTGACGTGTTGTATGTAAAATATCATTGATGTTTTTTTTATACGCGGTTCAAAAAGGAAATATCTAACGCTGTCACTGTGTTTAAATGATATATTTAGCATTTTAGAAAGTAACTATGAACATATTTTATAATATATGATAAAAAAAAAATAATAAAAACAAACAGAATGTTAACCTGTGAATTCTAAAAAACCGTCGCTGTGCTTATTTCAGTTCTATAATAATATGTTGCTTAATATATTAAAATATTTATTATAATTTATATATGTCACTTCATTGATATAACATTAATATATATATTAATATATAACAAGAATATATTGTTAACAGTAATATATTACTGTTATTAATATATCACTTATATATATATTAGTTTTTAAGTTTTTTCAAATAAGATTATTTGAAATGTGTATAATAATAATGTCAACTTAACTTAAAAAAGGATTTTTATTTTGAACGCTTGTTAAAAATACATTTTTATAACAGTTGATAATAAATTGCGGTGTAGAATCTTCGTTCGTGTAAGATATTCTCTCTAAATATGAACTACCAGTCGTTAGATACATCTGTGGCCTATTCCTTTTTTTTTTACTTTCTATAATATATAGATTATTTAAGTTTCTTTACATTTTGTACTTCTATCTCAAAGTTTCGGGGTCAAACAACATTTAAAAATAAACACAGAAAGTTAATTCTCTGCTAATGCTATTTTCCGTAGTTCTGAATATATAACTTTCTGGACAGTCATCATTCTGTTTCCAAAACAAGATTTACCCATATTGGTATTGTAAAATTGAACAACGCTAAACATTCAAAAGAATGAATGAGAAGATTATTTAGTTAATGAAAGACCTTTATTTTAGTATTCCAAGAAATATTTTACATGAAACAAGAAATAAAACATATAATAAATGCAATCACTCTGACTAGTCAGAACATTGTACATCTGTCAATTTTGCGTCCCATTCAACAATAGCCTTAAACTTAAATATCCTCGGTATTCTTGACTTGAGATAACCAATATCAATTTTTATAGTATTTTCTTAGATGTTCAAGAGTACACATTTCAAATAAAACTATTTTTTACGGATTAACAAAACTCGCGTATAATTAGGTTACTTTTCTGAGCTGAGCGAAGCGAAGCTATTTAAGACCCAAATTTTCAACTCTTTGTTACCCTACTCCTCCTTCAATTTACAAGTTACATGCACGAAATTGCATTGCACACATGTGCATATTGAGCAAAACTCGGTCTGGATTGAAAATCAGCCGAATCGTAATTGTAGTTTTTGAGTTAATTGATAAAATGTGTCCCATATAGTTAACATATTGAACGTTTTATTATTGCGCGCGCTGACATATGCTTCTTTACGAAACTTATGCAATCATAATTTTTATTCATAAATGAATACACAAATCATAATTTTTATCCATAAATAAATATCAATATTTAACTCTAGACATTGATGCGCTCGGCTGCGTCGCGAGGCTAACGCCGCTTGCGTGGACCTAGCTATTTTTACCCGACGTTTCGAATGTTTGCAGCAATCGTGTTCATGGGTAGACGATTCAATTTTTATGTTTTTCTACAGTATTTATTTTATTTTAACAAATTTTTGGCGGCCAATTTATAACATGGTAGGAGTGTCTAATTAATAACGCACTGAATTTTGTATGGTTTAAGAATGAATCACTTCTAAGGATTTTAGAAAGACATACGACAGTTATGGTGTTGTTCTTGGTAAAGGCACTGTAAAACGTCTAAGTAAATAAGATGGAGAGGGGTTATTTATTACTAGCTGTGAACACCAGTGCGTGGCGTATTGTCTTAATGCCTGTAAAAAGTTGACAAAATAATTACTGCTTTTGGTTAGTTTAATTAAAATAGTTTTTTTTATAATTTTTATTTAATTAACGTAAGTGGAAAACCATTCGATTACAGAAGGCGAGATATGATTTGAAGAGAGCGTAAAGTACCAATCAATATGTCAAAGTCGACTGAATTAAAGATCTTACTGAAATCCAACAATATGATAATTGTTACTTTTTATCTTTCATGGCGTGACAAATGTTACTTCAAGAAACTCAGTTGTACTCAGTAGTACGATAGCTTGGAATGGATTAAGTAAATTATTAGAAGCAAGAACAGAAGTAAGTTTTTGTATGTAAGGCAAGGCACCACAGGGAGACGTTAGACCTTACAAGTTTTACTGGTGCATCATGTGAGTCAAATAAACTAGTAAGATTCTTGTTAAAAAAATCAACTTTTGTCGTTTACCGTGGATGCATTGTAGACAAGTGACCAAACTCAGTTACATGCATCATAAAGCGTTTTTAATATTTTAAGGTTGCGGCGCAGAATCACCTTTTTGTAGTTTAGGGAGAAAAAAGTTTTAACGAAGAATGTGATTTTTTCAAAATCTATTCGCGGTTCGCGGTAAGATACCATCATTTCGTCTTACCGCGAACACGTTTGCTGCAAAGCATCCGAAAGATCGGATTAAATATAAAAATGTAATAATAAACGCGACTTATATCCAAAAAATAGTTTTATTAAAAAGTGTCTAGAATTACTAAATACAAAAAGTCCAATTTCAATCATTAGATTGATTAGAATAACTTCCTTATTCATAAAGTTAATAATTTATTTATTTTGTTTTTTTGTAGTTTTAAAGTGAAGTATAATATAAAACAAAATATTACTGATTATTCACTTTGTTTGATTGTGATAGTTCTATTTGTTCGAAAATTGTTCTAAACATTAACGTTTGTAAAAAAGGTGAAAGTGAAAGTAAAAAGAAAGAAAATGTAAGACTAACTCAATACTTCCAGTATGTAATACAGATTTCTATGACATATATATAAATGACTCAATGCTTTCAATTACCAATTTCGAAAATGCAATATTTTAATATGAATTAATTAGCAGAGTTCTGGCATATCTACCCTTACCTCGTCACTGTATCGTAAAAATGAAAGTACGTACTGTTATTAAAAACGGTTTCCCACTTTATAGTTAATTTAGAATCAAAAATTGGGTCTGGAACATTCTCTATTTTGAAAGGATCTATGCTTATTTTCTTCAATTAAACATCAATTGATACGATATTCAACTATTTTTATTATTTTATTCACAAAAACCGTTCGGTACAAATGTCGAGAATAGAATTAAATACCCACATTATCACATCATTTTAAAATGTCAATAAGCACTTGTCCATTCCTATTCTGCCAAATTTAAATAATGAACTGAAACTAACTAATTCTTATATTAATGTATGATGTAACAATGAGTGTATATTACATAGTATTTAATAACAAATAAATACATCTTAATATATATAATATCTTGTAATTAACCTTACAGCTCGGCCATCCTATCTATGTGAGTCCTCCCACTTATCTGTATTTTAGATATAAAACAAAAGTCGGTATAACAATATTAACTTAATCAAGCTTTACAATCAATTATAATATGTAGAACATACATAAAATAAGCCGAGAAAACTAAATTACAACCCGTCACACAGTTTTCGACACAACATTAATAATTTCCGAAAATTTATACAAAAAAAAAATCATTTAAATTAATTGATTTCATATTAAGTATAACTGCCTGTGAATATTATAGTCTATATCAATATATTTCGCTTCAAGCTAATCATTGTTCAATAACATCATTTCTAATTATTTTACTATATCATATACATATATCATGTTCATTTCAATATACTTATTACATAATTATCTTGATCACAAATCTTTATCATAATTCAATTTGATTAACATAATAACTTCAACAATCTTATTCTATTTCTATTTCTTGCGCAATTAGTCACAGTCTAAGGTCTTCTGTGCGACACCGTTATCATGGTGCCATTCATTGTCTGCACTGACCAGTCATGACAAATTTACGCTCAGGTCTTACTATCTTGCAATCATTCATGGTCTGCATTGATTGCTCATATGTTTTTAAGTATACATTAAAAAAAAGTCAACGTTCTTAGTAATGACACACACAACTTGTAATCAATACTATCGGGGAAATTTCATCAACAGAAAATTATCAGCGTAAATATTCAAATCATTATTTCTTGTATAACATACGTATATTTACATATCTATATCTTTTTATTATTATTATTATTACTATTTAGTTTTTTTTTTTTTAATATTCTTCCTCTAACTTTCTAACCCTCTGGACCCCCACTCTGATCGCTGTCAGTGCTATCACTGGTGTAATCTTTAAAAGTCATCCAGGGATGAATTTTATCTAACGCGACAACATTCTCATACCTCTTGTTACCTCTTTTTGTTAATGGAGTATCTTCAACGAGAAATCTGTCGTTGGGTAATGTCTTAACGATCTTATAGGGACCTTGAAATTTAGGGATGAGTTTTTGTGATTTCCCGACGTGATCTTTGTCTATTACGGTTCTTTCTATCCTAATCAAATCACCTACATTATATTGCCTCCGACTAGTTCTATGCTTATCAAACTGTTTCTTAACATATACCTGTTGTTTTTCTATTCTCGCCCTAGCATCTGACCTTAATCTATCTAATGCATCACCCTCGATTCGTTCAGTTGTTTCAATAATTGCGTCTGCCAAAAGGTTTTCAGCCGCATTCATCAATCGGCATCCAAATAGTAACTCTGATGGGCTTTTCCCAGTTGTTTTGTTTACAGTTGTATTAATACCTAACTGAACTTCTCCGATATAGTCGTCCCATATATTATCATTTCCACCATGACATTTTGCACTGAGCGCATCAGATATGGTCCGATTAAATCTCTCGACCTGTCCATTCGCTCTTGGGGTAGCCACTGCATTCAGAATATGCTTTATTTTTAATTTATTAGTAAAATCTTTAAATTTTGCACTTGTAAAACAAGTACCGCGATCCGTTATAAGACGAGTGGGTACTCCAAAATAGCTAAAATGCTCTTTAAATATTTTTATTGCCGTAATCGATTTCGTATCTCTTACGGCTCGAATATTAATAAATTTCGTAAAAGCGTCGATAATAACGAGTAGGTACACGTTACCCCTCTTTGAGCGAATAAACGGGCCCAAATGATCAGCATGAATTGTATGAAATGGCTTTTCCAATTTAGGTATGGGGTGAAGCATTCCTTCTTTGGCTCCCCCAGGCGTCTTATGATGCGCGCACTCCAAACAAGCTGCGACATACTTCTTAACAAATTTACGCATTTTTGGAAACCAAAATGTGGCTCTAATGCGATTCAAAGTTTTTTCGAAGCCAAAATGACCCACATCATCATGGTTCATTCGCAAGACTTGCCACCTACAACCCCTTGGAACTACCCATCGCAATCCCTCATCTAAAATTTTGTACACATAGTTACCCTTTAACTGATAATTATTACGCACATCAGCTACAAATTTGGTCTTTTCATCCTCTAATATGTCTCTCACACGCTTTATCTCACTATCGTCAGCTTGCACAGTAGCAATCCAGTCACAAACATCTACATTTAAAACATCAAGAACGTGTTCAGTGTCCATATCGGTGGGCTCATCGACAGGTCCACGACTAAGCGCATCTACGTGAGCCATATTCGAACCCGGTCTATACTCGATTTCGCAGTTATACTCTTGAAATTGAATCCACCAACGTGAAATTCGTGGAATAAGATCCCTTTTTGTCAGCGTATTACGAAGCGCATTACAGTCAGTGACTATTTTGAATTTTATCCCTAACAGATAAACCCGAAAGCGATTCAATGATGCGACAACAGCTAAAGTTTCCAATTCAAAAGAATGAAACTTTTGTTCGTCGGCTGAAGTTTTACGACTGTAATAAGCTACTGGCCTAAGTAAACCATCTGTACCCCTTTGTAGAAGAATTCCAGCTATACCTAATTTTGATGCATCTGTGTGCAATTCAGTTTCTAAATCAGGATTATATAAAGTCAATATTGGACGTTCAACTAACTTTGCTTTCAATGTTTCAAACGATTCTGACTGCTCAACCGTCCATTTCCAATCAAATTTGGATCTTAGTAGATCTGTCAACGGGCGGGCGATAAGTGCAAAGTCTTTAACAAATCGGCGAAAGAAACTAGCCAACCCAATAAACCGCCTAACATCATGTACGTTCCGCGGAGTTGGGAAGTTATCAATAGCTAACGTCTTTCGCGTTCCTGGACGAATCCCTTGTCCACTCACATGGAATCCTAAAAATTCTAGTTCAGTACAAAAGAAGCTGCATTTCTTTATTTTTAAGGTAAGTCCTGCATCTTTTAAAATTTAAAGTACCTCCTTTAGTCTTCTCATTCCTTGATCGAAAGATTCTGAAGGAATCAACACATCATCCATATATACTATTATGTAATTAATTTTTGAAAATATTTTATTCATAGTCCGTTGAAAAACTGACGGAGCATTAGCTAACCCAAAGGGCATGCGTTTAAATTGGTACTGTCCATCGGGTGTCACAAACGCGGTTTTATCCTGTGACTCTACTGCTACTGGGATCTGATAATACCCTGATGCAAGATCGAGACTTGTGAATAAAGATTTACCCGCTAATCTGTCTAGCTGATCATCGATCAGCGGTAATGGGTAGTGTTCTTTTTTGGTTTTGTTATTCAAAGCACGATAATCAACACATAATCTGCTTTCGCCTGTCTTTTTCTTTACTAATAATACCGGGCTGGCATAAGGTGAGTTGGACTCACATACTATGTCCGCATCAATCATCTCCTTAACCATGGATTGAACTATACGGCGTTCCGGAAAAGAGAGTCTGTACGGGCGGTAAACTACTGGATGCGTATCATTCAAATCGATTTCCATTTGAACTACATTAGTCAACCCTAAGTCATTTAAATTTTCTGAAAAACAGGTATCATAACTTTTAAGTAACCCTTTAAGTATGCTAATTTCATCCTCGTTAAGTTGCTTCCCGTAATTAATTGTTAAACTTGTCTCAGGATTATCAACATCTAATAAATTTATGCTCAAGTGATCTCTGATACAAACTGCCCGTGTAACAAGTGAACCCTGCCTTAAAAAAATCGTATTATCACTAAAATTTTGCACCAGTATTTTACCTTCGCCGCAATCTATATTATACTCACCCGGCATCAAATAATATTCATTTTTCAACGTACCCCGTATAGACCCACTAACGCGAACCGAACCCGAATACTTATTTGCGTAACTACATGATAACGTAAACATTTTCTTAGGAGGTAAAATAACATCTGTTTTCAAACTTAATTGCAATTTAACTGTACGATCTCGGGTAAACATTAAGGAATTTGTAGTTTTAATAATGGTTATACCTGGTTTCTCAGTGAAACTGTGCCCAATAAGAACCGAATATTTTATAATATTGTCGTCAACAATATACGCATTGACTTCTTCTACAATATCCTGAATTTCAATCATGACGTTAGAGACACCCAAAGGCATCACTATACTATTACCTATACCCCTCATGGTTGGTAAATTATTATCAGACCACGCGATTCCTAACCTAACTGCTTCACTGTGACGAATTAATGTACATTGACTACCTAAATCTACATAGCCTTGAATAAGATCACCATTGATTTTTAATAGAATTAAATATTTACTGTCATCAGTCATATTTGTCTCGATACGCATCACGTCTTTATCCGTAGGTTTGTCGACCTTATTAATAGAATTAGAAGGCAATCTAGGGCAATTAGTAGACAAGTGACCTAATCTATTACAAACATTACATTTTAATATCTTTTTCGTGCATCTAGAACTGAAGTGCCCAGCTTCATTACAATTAAAACATACAATTGACGTATTATTCCTAGTCCTAGTTTCGTTGTTATTTGCCATTTGCCTAGAACTATTTATAGACAACGAGGTGGTAGTGTTGTTACGTTTTTCGTAGTTAAATTTCGTTCTGTCAGGTTCGCGGGGTTGCTGTCTAATTGATTGAAAATATTTTAGAACTTGTTCTGGTTCCTGACACTTCGCAGCTTTCGCACCTAATCTCAAGGATCGATCCTCAATACCGTACAATAAGCAATCTACCGCTCGTTTACCCTGTATTTCACATCTATTTAATAAATTAATTTTTTCATAAAAATAATGTTCTAAAGAATCGTTAAATTTAACACGTTTTGATAGCATCTCGGTTAATAATTCAGCGTAGTCTTCACTACTTGGAAATGATTCCTCTAACTTGATTTTCCATTCAGACCACGAATACGACATAGTTGGGAGAGCTTGGTACCATGTCTTCGCAACCCCTATCAGTTTAGGCAAAGCATAGTGAATGATCTGATCATCCCTCCAATCGTAAAGCCTCGCACACTCTTCAACCTTACTGATCCACATAAATATGGTCTGGCTCTTAACCATAGGGTCGAAATCGGGAATGACATTACCCAACATAGGAAATCTGTTACCCTGTGATCGACTTTTGGTTAAAACTTCTGCTAATGAGGCCAGAAACGTTTGTGTGTCATTTTTAAGAACATTTGTAGTACTCACATGATTGGAAGCTGGAGATGTATGACGCTCGGCGCTAGAGTCTAAGCGTCCACTGCCGTCTCCTCTGCTGTGTCTGCCATCAGAGCCCCGACGTTGGCGGCGACGTCGATGGCCAGAAAGTGGAGGTGTATGACGCTCGCTGCTAGATTCTAAGCGTCCGCTGCGGCCGTTCCTTTTGCGTCTGCAATCCGAATCCCGGCTGAGGCAACGTCGATCCTGTCGCTTACAACTGCTGCTTCGACTGCGATATCGGCCACGGCTGCGACTTCGGTTTGATTGATCACGACGTCTGGTAGGGTGTTCACGCATTCCGCTTCGGTCACGGTGACGTTTACGCTGCTTGCACTTGCTTTTCTCACTGATTTTATTCATTGCTATTCAGATAACTTACCGACAATACCCGTGTAATACTTATAACACAAGGTTATTTTTCTATCGGTAATATTTAATTAAAATTGTGGGCGCAATAGCCTTATCCCAATTCTGAGATGAAAGGATCTATGCTTATTTTCTTCAATTAAACATCAATTGATACGATATTCAACTATTTTTATTATTTTATTCACAAACAACCGTTCGGTACAAATGTCGAGAATAGAATTAAATACCCACATTATCACATCATTTTAAAATGTCAATAAGCACTTGTCCATTCCTATTCTGCCAAATTTAAATAATGAACTGAAACTAACTAATTCTTATATTAATGTATGATGTAACAATGAGTGTATATTACATAGTATTTAATAACAAATAAATACATCTTAATATATATAATATCTTGTAATTAACCTTACAATTTAGAATTACGAATTTTCGACTTGTCTAAATATCGTTTTTTCAATCTATCAAGACATTCTTCTTTTTCCTCTACAGTGATAATGTCCTCAAATAATATACAAGACGCTAAAATCTTAAAAGAAGCACCCATAGAGAATTGAATAATAACCAAACAAGAACTATCAGAACTTTCATGATGAGTTAGTATTTTTTTTTATTAGAAACAAGGGTAGGTGACGCAAAGTGATTGATCCTTTTCGCATGCCAACTAGTCTAGCTTTACTGTTAACGATATCTTATATGCCGACTGCCACTACATATTATCAGAGGTACAATCTGTTCATGACTCCCTACAAATATCCATACACTATCCACTTCCTGGTTAAGAAAAATAACACACTATTATTGTTATGATTATTATTGTTCTTTTTTTATTACTATCTGTTTAAACTATTAGTATTTTTAATGCCTGGGTACTATGATATAATCGCGGGCCCAAGATAATTCTGGGTAATTTTTAATATTTATGTCTTATAAAAATTTATGCAATCTAGTTCTGACTAGTCGGCATATGAAAAGAATCAATCACTTAGCATGACACGCCATTGTTTCTACTTTAAAAAATAGACTAGTGTTTTCTTCGTCAAACTTCTGATATTTCTTCTTTGATTATTAATAAATTCTGCATGGTTGCTCCTTTTACGACTTTAGTCGCGGATCCTAAAAATTGCTGATTGTACAATTGGGGTAGCTGTGGTAAAATGGTCGTAGTTTTTTGGTTTTAGGAAAATGTAAAAAATACACTGCATCAAATTTATTGTAAAATATGAAAAGTTATGAAATATGATATATCATTAAAAAGTTGTTTTTTTAACTTTAGTGAAAGTAATAATGGAATGGGTTTTTTACATAATAACAATTACAATAATAATGCATTTTTCTTAACCAAAAACTTAATTTTACGGATCCCGAACCGATTATCCACTTATTATTAATTAAATTAAGACATAAAATTTATTATTTCATTATAAAACATAAAACCGTAAAGATAAAACATAGAATCCGATTCAGAAAATTTTATTGATAACAATAATTTTTTTAATTAACAAATAAATCAATGTTTCTTGATAAAAAATATTTTTAAATTATAATCTTATTTTGGATATCGCTTATTATTGTCAAACCATGTAAGTTTTATTTAAAACAAGCTTATTACACCGTCAAAATTTAAAAATACACGGCATATTGTCCCTGAAGGCTTTTTAATATTTTGCCCTTTCTACTAAAGTTTTTACCCATGGTTTTAACTTACATACAAATCGAATTAATATTTTTAGACGTATTCATATATAACAATACATTAAATGTTTATTATTCACTTGTAGTATAAAGTATAAGTTATGTGATCTTTAATACAACGTAATGTTATAGTAACGTCGTAAATGACGAAAAGGCAAGAGTCTTATTATAGTCGATATCATGACAAGCAGACACCCGTAAAGAAACTCTTTCTGGTACCCCATAAAAGGGGTGATAAATCTTTAATCTTCATATAACGAAAATAACTAGAAATAAATTAATATATTCTCTCTTATATAATATTAAGCCTACGACTGTAGTGCCTTACCAGTTCAAAATATAATATTGTTTCGATAAACCGTAGTCGACTTTTGGTACCAGCAGACGAAAAAGTTTTATTTTTAGTCGCTTTGCACGGATGCCAGAATACGTTTTTAAATTTATTTGTTAACAAGTTTCTTCTCTAAATGTTATAAATTGCCCGAATACTCTTTTGTAGTGCAAATATTGTATTAATATCTGCTGAATTACCTAATAATTGTAAATCAAACGAACTTACCTGTATTGAAGTTCGATTTCAGTTATATGAGCAGCTTCATTCGACGCGATTTATGCTATCATAGTGTAGTGGCGCGCTCAAGCGTAACCCTTTCTCTAAATGTTATAAATTGCCCGAACAGCTCTCTTCTGTTGTGAAAATATTGTATTAATATCTGCTGGATTACCTAATAATAGTAGTTAGAAGGATATGATACTTGTACTATTAAAATAAATAAAGTAGACTAACTAGCCGATACAACGATTTTAAACCGGAATATTCTTTGACGCAAGTATGCTGCGGAACTAAGTCTACTCGATGAATCGCAAACAATAGAACCCCATTTCTCACATCTAAGTTAATGGGCAAGAAAATAGTAGAAATCACCAAATCCAATTGCTCATTATTTAACTGTACGTAACTGTAACATTATTTTACAGTATATAACTGTACTTAGATGTGTAGTAAAGACAATTTAATATATTTAGATTTTTTTCGTTAAGAAACAATTTATTAAGATCAAATCCAAGTACAATTGAAATAAAGACTTGTGGCAGAGCTCTAAAAAAATGAAATTGAATTAGAAAAATGCTTTCCAAGCACGTTTAGTTTCATTATAATTTTATCAACGAACAAATATACCAACTAATTAAAACAAGGGCTATATTTTTTTACTCCCTAGTATTGTATTTTTCTTATTAGTTTCATGCAGTACACAGTCGAATGCCTTAGACAAAGCACAAGAGATCCACAAAATATTTTGTGATTCTCATGCCTCAAAATATTTAACAATAAATTAAAATCTAAGAAAATACTATTTAACAATAGCTCCGGTATCTGTTGTAAAGCGACCAAGAGTGAAAAAAAAGTTTTTCTCATGTAAAAGATTATTACTATTGAAATAAGCAACTAATTAAATAAGCAATATATTTTGAACGATTTTACTAAATGTGGATAGTACTGAAATTGGTCTATAGTTAATTGGATCAAATTTACTGCTGGATTTAAGTAATTATTTTATTTTACAGACTTTTATTAGATCTGGAAATGTACTGCAAGTACCGCACTTTATTTATTTATTTAATCTTTATTGTTCCAAAAAAATAAAATGTTACAATGGGTGCACTTTATGCTAAATAATATTCTCTAATAGTCTTCCTTAGGAATGTGCAGAGACATTAAAAGCGGTGCAGTAAATAAATTTTAGAAAATAAATTTATTTTAAATATGTAAATATAAGTAATACGAAAATTACAGAAGTATAATAAATATATTACTGGGAACTATTTTTATTATTACTTTCTAATGTAAACGTTTTTCGTTGAAAAAGTGGCTGTAAAATCTTTTTTTGAAAATAGGCTTTGTGCGTGATTACTTGATATCATTAGGGAGAGAATTCCACAGTCGAATGCACTGGAACGTGGAAGAATGGGATATAAAACCAGAGCGGTAAATGGGGAAATCTAGTTGGATAGAATTACAAGAACAAAGGTACTTATCGTGTAGTTACTGATATATTGAAATTTGATTTTAAATTTAATTTAAAATCAATCTACACAATTATTAAATATTAATGCTAAGTATAGGGTATAATATTTTTTCATGGTGTAAGTAAGTTAATGTATATTTCCTATAAAGATCACTCATCGTTTTCATACGAACTAAATTAAAAACTTTAATTATTTTGTGAGCATAATATTTCTTTTTAATTTAAATTAATACAAAATTGATAATTTTCTTTACGTAAAGTTAGAGTGCGGTTGATGAATTTAAAGATTTAGTTTCAATAGCAGTTGCAAACTAAAAGTCAATTGTGATGTATTTGTCTATATTTAATTTAAAGTCAGTTTCTACATTACATTCTTCCAATTATGTTTCATAGTTTTTTAAGTTATAAATAACGATGTTTCAGGTTTGCATTTTTTTAGATTATGAAAATAATTTTAGAAAATTTTAAAATTCTTCACTAGTACTAAATTGCTTTTCCATTTACAATTTAAAAAGAAATAGTTTCATTTACTCTGGAAAATTTGATGTTAAATTAATCATCTTAAATTTATAAAAGACTTTTTTCAAGGAATGTATTAAACCAAGAAAAAAACAAAAAAAAGTTTTTTCAGATGATCTATTTGTAAAAATAAAACGAGTATAGGCTAGCATGAAATTACATCACCCTTTAAAAGTTATTTATTAAATAAAATTTAATAAATTCAACGGACATTCACTCCCAGTAAATATCCAACTTAAACACATCAAAAACTTTAAGCAACATGTAATAATTTTAATTCTATAATAGTTTGTATGTGCTATAAAGTTTGTACTTTATTATGTAAATATCGTCTAGGATCTTTTTGAGGCAAAAACAACAATAGAATATTTTATTCATTTTCTAATAACGAATTTTTTTATTTTTTTATTATAGTTTCTGTTTGATATACATAATATAAATACCAGGAACAATCACGTGCTAACAGTACCTTTTACTTGACTTCAAAAAGGGAGAAACTCTTCTATATTAAGGGACAATATATACATTTATTCAAGAAATTCCCAAAAAATGTTCAAGTTTAACATTTTAAGAAATTTTCAAAATTAGTTAGGGATGATTAGGCATTTGTGGATACTACAGTTATTTCGATTATAATTTAACCTTTAAGTATGGCGTCGCCGAACGCTTCTGTTGACACCAAAATGACGGGATACTTCAGATTCACTTCTTCCCCGTTGCAGCATCCCTACAGCACTTTGCATTTCATTTGCAGTCATATGGCATTGCTCCATCACATGAAAAATATATTGTCGAAATATTATATTCTATTCAAATAATTGTTGAAATTACAAAATCCGGACTAGAAATCAAATTTCAAGAATCAAAAAAGTGCATTAAAATTCTCATTGAAATGTATTTTTTTGTTTGGAAAAAAAAACAAAATAAAGTCATGCTTTTTACAATTAGTGAGTAAACTAGATAAAAAAGTCATAAACCCATACCTTCCTAAGTTTTCAAATAAAACAGAATATTCTTATGCATATTGTTTTGCATATTGTTTTGACTTTTTTGATATGTGTATAAGCATTGAAGCTATTTATTAAAAAAAATTGCAATATGATCTATTGATTATTACTTTTGAAGCCGCTCATATTATACGTTTTTATTTGATGCCGCCTTGACGGCTTAATATAATTTGATGGATATTTTCGAATAAAAGAGGGTCGACCATATTTGTTATTATTAGAAATTGCATGCTCAAAGTATGTATTTTAGATAAAGGTTTAAGATAAATATTATAGTAATTTCTATGTATGTAATGTGGTGATGAGTAACTGAATAGTTTTTTCTGATTTATATATTTAGGTTTTTATTTTTAAAATCACAACATCCTCATTAAAGCAATAAGTAAGATCATAATAGCACTATTAAGCTTAAGCATTACAGCTGTATATGTTTTTTATACAACCCCGATCCAGAAACTGACAAAAAACTATCTTTGAAAAAATATTAATAAATTTAAAAAACCTACAGTCAATCACAGGCAAAAAAACACAAAGAAAGATAAAAATATTTGGATTTTAAATTTATTTAAAAGATTCAAGCCAAAAACGAAAATTTATTATTTTTGACAAAGCAAACGAATTCATACTCAATTGAGCTTACAACTTTTTTTTACTGTATTCTTTATTTTTTCTTTATTCTTTGTGCTAAACTTGATGTAACTCGAAGAAGACTGGTGATTAATATTTAACAAAACAACGCTCTTAATATTTTTAAACAGTATTTTATATTACCTGTTGTCTTAAAAACTACAACAAAAATCGATATTGTTGAATTTTCTTTTTGAAGTAGCATAATACATACATACATAATTTTAAAAGGACTATTTAAATCTGTCAAAGAATCATGGAAGATAAAGTTACGTTCTCGAAGTCTTTTATTGTACTTAATAAAACAAAATCCTGTAGAACTCTTAAAACGTTACCGCTTTTAATTCTCAAATGCAGACGCATATTTAATAGTCTTATGATATTATTGATCTATTGAAAGGTGTCCTTTGCCTGTGTCACCGTGTTTTGATAGCCATTTTTCTTCTTAACCGTGTATTAAATATCTACTCTCTCAAAAAACCAAGGTATCATCAATACACTATACTGCAAAATATATCAATTACACATTTATAGAATTATGATTGAAAATATGAATTCACAATTAAACAACTCATTTATAATACAATATTATAACCATCAGATTACATAACGAGTTTTTATTATCACATTAATTAATAACGTAATCCACAAAATAACCAAATAACATAGAATACTATTTGGTTATTTTATTGGAAATAGTATACTATTTTCAATTAATTATTAGATATCGGACAACCGATATAATGTTCTGCTAACACTACCTAGTATGAATTGTTTATTCAACTGATACAGAGCATTTTGTCTTTTTAATTATTTATTATTTTCTCATAGATTGTTTCATTTGATTATACATTAGAAACTTTTTCAACTTCTTTTGTTGAGATAAGTCCCCGTTTTTGTTTCAGATTTCCAAAAGATGTTGCCAACTTAAGTGCATTCCTATCCACCTGCGCCGGAATATGTACGTTCTAACCACTCTGTACAACCTCTTTTCTAATTTAGCACCCTTTCATTTACATAAACGTTTTCAACTGTTATTATCCAGTAGCCGTCCTCAACATTCTTGAGCCTTAGTAAAAAATTTTATTATTCATAGCTATAGATTTAACTATTATTCCGAAGCTTTAAAAGGAGCGTGGTTTTGGAATTACTTACCAACTCATGTTTTATCCGGCCCGTCTGCAAGCAAAATTTATATTTATTATAAAGTATATAAATGTACGTGTTTTAAGAATTTAAATAAATATAGTAACAATGTGGTATATATATTATATTATTATGTATATGTAGAATATAATAGAAAAATATCTAAGTACATATCGTTACCCTCTAAAACCTCCTGTCCAACATTTAGCTGGAAGAGATCTCTTTTTAGAGATACGCTTATCCTATGTATGCTAAGTATCCTATGTATCCATTTTTATTCTATATTTTTTTAAAACTTCTTGCGGAACATAAACTAAATAAATAAAAGAATATTTCATTTCGTATCCCTTGCTAATTACCTTGATTTTTAGTAAATTTAATGTAAATTAAATAATAGTGATGGTGTTTGTGGTTTGTTAGTTATAACAAACTTAAACTAGAGTAACGACCTAATAAAATTTATTAATACTTTTCACCAACGGCATGCTAGATTACATCCATTTCATTTGCTGATCAAGAAGTCATATTCATTCTGATACGATATATGATACTTCAATTTACAACATACATGAGAGTTGTTGAGTTGACTATACTGAAATCTACAATGTTTTTAATCATTATTCAAACGATTTATTATTTTGATATTAAAAAATAGTAGCGGCTATTTGAACGTGTAATATGAAATATATGTTTTAGATTTATGTTGCAGTTGCCCGGTAATTCATATTTTCCAGTCATTATGACACACAAGATTCCTTTCAAATAAAGAATGACGTCACAACACGCTGATAACAATGTAAGCACAATTCAGATGCTCACCATAGTGTGGAATTGAAATTCTGTTATCAACACGGTAAGTTGTATGTGAACAAACCTTCCGTTGTTCAGTTTATAATTCTTGCTTATCTTAAATGTGTGATCTTTAAAGTAGATATGGAAAGCTAGTTTTCTACAGCTCCCAGGGAACAGGAAACTCCACAAGTACTAAGTGCTTTAACATTTATAGACTACAGGAACATGTTCGGCCTGGATGACGAAACAAAAATATTCCCAGGGATTCTATATTAGTTCATATAAGCCGGCACACTGCAAGGGAATGTTACTTAAGTGTTCTCAACAATTGACACATTTTTTTGTGTGATTTATAAATTGTCCTGATTATGGTAGTAGTGATGGTGGCCGTTCTCTTATGGGTGGTTTCGTATGATCCCTGCGATGCTGTTGAGGCCAGCATAGCTTCTTCTTGATAAAAGCTTGCCTGATATGCTTAAAGTTCGTCCTCTAGGTGATTAAAATGATTTTTAAAACGGGTAAGGTGATGATGGTGAGATGAGATTAACCATTGAGATAACTATTAGTCTGTGTGGGTTTCCTATATGCTGCATGTTCTAATATTTTGAAAGAATTTTTGACAACAAACATAATAAGAAAAGCTTATTTTATTCTTTTGAAATCACTTGGTAGTAACACTCCCTTGCAGTGGCTTGAAACAAGTTAATCTATCAGTCAAACAAAGAAGAGTATTAATTCTAGAAGTGTAAGTATAAGCATACGTCGGCAGACGTATGAACAGACAATCTCGCGAGACAATTGAAATTAAAACAAGCGGTAGTGGGTGCGAGACCCATCACATTAGTTTTCTGGATAGGAAATATGTTATATTATTTTTATGTCACATTCTTAAACTTATGTAAACACACACATATATACATGTTTTGAAAAAGTGTCCTGAGTAGTTTTCTTACTCAGGATACCTCAAAACGTAAAGATATCACAAAAATACATATTCGAAAATCGCCAAAATTACAACGACTTTCTTAGTCAGGAAGTTAAAAACTTTTGCATTTTTATTAAAGAATACTCACTGATACCTACTATTCCTACATCGTGTATTCTATGAACATGATTGTTGCAAAAGTTTTTGTTAAATTAAACTAAAAATGGAATATAAACGCGAGTTAAAATAGTAAGATAGTTTTATTTAAATATGTAGAACTAGTAAAAATGAAAGAATATAAAACATTATGCTTTACATATGTTCTGTAAGGTTTCAGATAGAGAATATTCTGATTTACATATGTACATACATAAGCATAGGTCTCTTTTAAAACAAGCTTTTTTATATTGACATAGATTGTCAGTGAGCAAAAAATCTTAGAAATGTACCAATTGATCTCGACTGATTCTGAATCTCGAGCAATTATCTTGAATCTGAAATTTATAATTCACTTGTAGTTTCGATAAAAATTCAATTATATATAAATTGTGGATTACATATCTTGGTAAAACAAACGCAATAATGCACATGAAAAAACTTGAAGAGAAGTATACAATAAAAAAAGTAATTTTATCCATTTTAGATTCTACAAATATTTTCTTTATTCTTTTTTAAATTTCAGCTTTATTAATTTTGAATATTCCTTTTTTATTAGTTTAAATACAAATATAAATTAAAGGAGGGATTCGCGATGAAAGTTGATGGAAAAGTTTTTTTATGCATTAACATATTAAACGTTTTGTCAAAATTCCTTAGATAGTCGTTATTGTGAAAGTTTTTCCATTACATAAATAAATAATATACAATTTTAGCTATTAAAGTTAACTATTGCATATTACTATAAATGGATTTTATAGATATTTAAAGTTGTTTTAATAAATCTATGTAGGTTTAATGTAAGCAATTAGGTGACAAAGTATTCTTAATAGTTTGGAATTTTCAATAAATAAGTTTAGCTTGTTTTAACTTCCACGTGACTGGTTTTCAGCCGTGCTGCAATGTTTTAAATGTTTAAATATATACTTTTTTCTTTAAATTTTTTCTATCTCTTATTTCTTACAAAGTATCTTATATCTGCCAATCTCATTAAACATATTCGCTTTAATTCATATCATACTGATTTCACTGTGCCCAAATGCAGAAGTAAATACCTCTCAACTGAATCGAGAGGCAGAGCAGATTATAGTATGAAGCTAGTGAAAAGCGTTTTGCGGAAGCGCGGACTACTATTATTCTTACAAATAATGACGATATTTGTTGTTTTTCTTAATTATTTATAGGATAAAAATATAATTTTATACTTAAACATTCGTTATCCATGATTAATTTTATATAACTAGCTCTGCCCGTGACGTCATTTGCGAGGCATATTGGTTTAAGGCCAGTAAAAAGTTAACAAAATATTTTTTGGTTGTTTCATTAAAAAATTTTCTTTTAAATTATCTTTATTGTTTTAAACTTTTGTTAAGAGACGGAACTCGTACTAATTTCAATGAATTTCTTAATTAGTATTAGTAGAATAGTAATTTCTTGCCGATATATCATAAGTGTTCGAATTTCAAATTTTTAGGATATATTTCGGGTGAAGTCATTTCATAAACCCTGTAGCACCATCTAGTTTTGGACATCAAAACTAATTTATGAGACCTACGCATTTTGTGTATTTTTCTGTGGTACTTTTAATCTAACATTTTGCGTTATTCATGCACACACATACATATAGACAAACAAACAGACAAAATGTTCAATAATTTGTGATTGCTCATAATACTCCAACTAAAAGTTTCAAAATATAGTCAGTGTACAGAAACAGGTTATATAGAGTTTTATTATATGTATAGTTTATCCAGCTGTACTCACGTAAATATTATCGAAATATTTCCGAATAGTTTAGAATTCATTCGGAGACCTTATGCGTGAGATATGAGCATGACAGAATTATAGCGTGAACAGTTTGTTGAGCCCTCGAAGGACTGGAACGATTTTCCGGCGTCGATGTTGCCAACTGATTACCCTGTGGGTATCTTCAAGGGGACAGTGAATAGGCTTCCACGAATAACTGTTTCTCTGTTTGACATTACATTTACTCTTACATCACAGTTTTTTATTTACTTCTACTTTTATATTTACTTCTCCATCACACAGCTTTTTATTCACTCCAAAACCATAAATTTATTGGCCAGACATAACCGACTTCTGATGTTAAAAAGGTATAAATTATAATAGTAGACATTATTTAGTATGATTATACATATATTTAAAATTTTTAAGGTATACATGACAATAGTAGACATTATTAGTATGATTATACATATATATTATAAAAGGGCGTACAGTCAGGGTACATTGACTTTTATAAGCTTAGTAAAGGTGTATCTTTGTAAACACCTGCCCATAGCTCCACATTTTTATAGGTTTATAGTATGTGTTACCAACTTCTGATCCGGCGTATATAGTTCCACTTCATTATTATAATAATTATGAAGAAGTTACAAGCACTCCACAATTTTAATAAATCAATTGTTGTCCGATGTCCGGCTTTATCCCGATAAGCAAACATTTTTTCCACGTTCGCCAATGTATATAACACTGATCTCAACGATCAGGTTTACATTTTACTTTGGTAAAAATTTATGCTATAACAGAAATGATTAACTAACTGATTTATGTCTTTACAACTAAAAGAATCTTTATTAAAGCGAAATCATTTATCTAAATGGAACAATTGAAAACAATTCGATTATTCTGTCAAAATGTATGTGTATGAATAATTAATTTCAGGTGAAAAAACATAGTAAAAAATTATGTTTGTTTAAGATGATTATATTATCAAATATAATAATTATAACGTAACAAAAAGTAAGGTTTTCCACTTAAGTTTGACTGTTAAACGATTACATTTGACGTTAAAAAAAGTGAACTTCTTTATTTAAGGAAGATGAATGAACGAATCGAGTGGAATAGATTAATACTTTCCATCCAGTTACATTAAGAGTATTAAGGATGATAAGATTTTAAAATCAAGTGTTAAAATTAAAAGTATTAAAATTTAAGAATTATAATAGATTGCTAATTAAATGTCAGGCTTTTTCTAGTTTTATGTTGTTCTTGATTTTTATATTAAAACAATATTATACAAATTAAATATTTATTGGTATAAACTGTCCCCTACAATAATTACAAAATTAAGTCCTTATTTTTAAATTTACAGCAATCATAAAAATATTACAAAAATTTCAAGTTTTTAAAATTGTCGTCATTATTAATTAACATTTAATTTATTGATAAAACAAATTATTCTATTTTAGATATGTCTTTTGTATCAAATTCCCTAAATAAAAATTTTCTTTAAATAACAAACATCACAAAAAAAATCTAATAGTCTGAAATCAGAATACCATATAGCTATTCTCAAATAGTATTTACTTAGTATTCTACCAATATAACAATTAATAAATTAAATAAAATACTAATTATAAACTACAAAATAGTAAATATTTTCTATTACATCTTAGGAAAATTTTGAGTACCTGACAACATTCTATTTCTAAAACATTAAGAAATTACACAGGTTAATTTTGTGTTTTTTAATGAGCTCTCCACTGATAATTCATTATCCATGTGTAAAATAACCAGCTGAGTCCGTCGACTCAGCTGGTCACACCTTGGCGGAGTGTGCCGCCTGGGACCACCAGCGCACTGAACCGGTGGACGTGATTGGCAGGGACCTCTCGCTGCCGCGCGTTATCAACGTGATGGTCAGCACCGAGAGGTGCTGGGTCGCAATGGCTTCTGCGAGCAAGTCATCGCCGCAAAGGAGGACGCGGAGCGGGACAGGGAGTCAGACTCGTCCGCTGACCCGCTCCGTAGGGGAAGACTGGGTAGAAAGAGGCGGGAATACGCCCGTCGCTTCCTTCCCCAGTTGTAGGCCTGGTAAGGGGGGACGGTGACCCCTCTTACCGAACATAGGCCTACGATGAGAAGGTGCTCTACGTTGCTCGGGGTGTGCTAACGCAATCCCGTGACGTCCCATTACGGCGCAGAGGGCAACCGTTGGTTTTTTAGTGAGTAGCCTTAAAAATGGCAGCATCCTCTATGCTGCCGGGTAGTCAACCCCCCGGCCGTCACGCCCCTGGGCCGACAGGGTACCCGTAACGGGGTTTGCCAACGAAAAAAAAAAAAAAAAAGAAAAGATGAACACTTGGATTTGCATTTGTACTTTGTAAGAGGATATATATCAATTTTTTTATTAACTTTATCGTAAAGCGAGCAACTTAGGTAATGGAAATAGCGACTTGCTAAAACTGAATTACGCTGTTCTATAGGAAATATTCTATTAGCACGACGTTTCGACAACTCAGGATCATAATGAAGCACTCCGGAGTGTTTACGTGTTATGGTTGCTAAAATAAACAACTGCCTAACTGTTAAAACCTTGCATTGCGAGTAAAGGGTTTGAGTTAAATAAAGACTAGGTTTAAATGTCATTACTTTAGAATTGTCCTCTGCGCTCTTTCTACTTTTAACATGTGAGTTTTGGCAGAACCTCCCCAGGAAGAAATACAATATGACAGAATAGACTGTGCAAATGCGCAGTAAACTAATTTGAGACATTGAAAATCAGCTGAATTTCTGAGATATTGAAAAATAGGAATAACCTTTCTTATTCTGGAAACTGTGCGATCAATGTGTTGTTTCCAAGAGAGACAACTGTCTAGCCAGACACCAAGATATTTAATACTGGAGCAACGTTCAAGATGGGAACATCGGCATGAAAAAGAGGTGATAATTTTGTTACAATTGTGAATCCGAAGAGTAAATGAATTGGAAGGAACATCCTGATTGCGATTAAAAAAGGTCATGTATCGGGTTTTGTCAAAGCTTATCGTAAGTAAGTTTTAGACAGCCAATTCGAAACAGAAGCTAACACTGTATATATATGTATGTTATAGTATGAACCCTCTCTAGTACATATTGGAAAAATTTTACATATCTCTATTAAATCATTAAATTCTCTAGGTAAGGTTCTTTGAATGCGTTTTATTTCGAAATGTTGCAACTGTACTGTAGTTAATGGATCATTTGTTATGAGAGTAATTTCGAAAGTGTGAGTGTCTGGATTAACCCTGAATTTTCCATATATCATGCCTTTACCTGATGTATACAACAGTACTCTTGACTTAAATTCCACCATCGAGCACATATATTCTAAACTTTACTGACAAGCCCATGACTGCAAAACTCTCTAAATCGTACAATGAAAACTTGAATTCTTCCGGTGATATCTGTCTCCTATTATAAACTAGAGGATTGAAGACTTTTTGGCTTTGTTTTTGTATTAAAACACCGCCTATACCACGTTTGATGGCGTCGAATTGATTTGAGTTTTTACAACACGACAACAGGTCATAAGTGCATTTTTAATTTGTTAATAGCTACGTCTTAATCTTGTGACCAAGTCCAAACGGAGTTTTTCTTCAGTAATTTTATTAGAGGCTGAACTACTTCATAAAATTCCTGATAAAGTGCTGTAAAAGTCTCACAAGACCCAAGGAAAGTTGCTAATTATATAACCCGGTCTTACTGCCTTAAATAATGTTTAAAATCCTAGATAGCGAATGCAGTTTTAAAAAAATAACATTTTTTACTTACTTACTTACTTACTTACTTGGCTTACTTGTTTTCAAAACATCATGCTAAGAAGCGACAACAATATTATAACGAAAATTGCCAAATCGATAATTCGCTGATTAATAGACGATGAATTAGCTAGCCTAAAGGGAATTCTATTGAACTTGAATTGATCATCAGGTGTTACAAACAAGCTTACTTACTTACTTATAATCATGGTCTTGGTCGGCAATATGAGACCATGAAATGTTGCTTAATCGTTTTTCTATTAAGTGTGCGATAATTCAAACAAAGTCGTTTATTACCAGTTATCTTTTTCAATAGCAACACGGGGCTTGAACATGAAGACTGAGATTTCCTTATTATGTCCTATTTCAAAAATTCTTCAATCTTAACTCTAAGTTCTTCTCGTTTTAAATTACTTATATGGCCAGTAAACGACTGGTTCCGTAGTTTGTCCTAATTACGATACTTGTTTAAAATATTAATTGATAGATGTTTTTTCCTTTTCCTAGATTCGTGTTTATACATGGAGTTTTATCAATATGATTTTTTTTGGTGTATATTTTCTGATTTATATAATTAAATTACTTAACAAACAATAATAATTTTAATAAATATCTATAATAACATACCTTTTTGTGACCGTAAAATAACAATAGAGTTGTTTACTAACCACCCTATTGTTATTACATTGAGGAATTCCGGTCTACAGTAATAGACTCTATATAATCCCATTTCTGAATTAAAAATTTTACACGAATAAATTAAAAAACTCTTTCTTCATTATTATATATTTTATTAAATTATTAATTTTGCTAGTCTATTACATTGATAAATAAACAAACATTTTTATTAAACACATGTGCTTACTACCTGTATTATTTTCAAACCGTTAATAAAATAATGTATCGATTAAAGTGTTTCAAGATCAAGTAGAAGAGGAGTTAGCTTTAAGAATTATGTAGTATTATAAATCTGTTTAATATTCGATAACATCCATATCTAACAAGAAAGTACTAAAATTATTAAATAGTATATCTTATCCTGTTTAAATGAAATAAAAAAGATAAGATAAATCAATATTAGGCCTTAGATGCGTATAACATGTGTTTATATTATCTCATATTTACCATACCATAACTAATAAATACAGTATAAGTCAACCTTGCATAAAGAGTGTTAACAAAATTTATATCATTTTCATTTGGAACCTTAGAGCTTAGTAACGCGTATTTTACCAGGGTTAAAAATTGTTTTTTATCATAACATTCTAGAATTTTTTTACTACTGAACTACTAGAACTTTTTTTAACTCAATACGAGGAAATAAAGAATTTATTACGATAGTATTGGTCGATCAAATAACTAATTATTATTAATTTTAAATGTCATCATTATTTGGTGGTACGAGGCCCACATTGTTCGTGTATCATAACAACGATAACGACGCTGTTAAACTTTTCTTCCATCAGATAATACAATGTATCTATAAAACAAACAAGTAAACTTAAAGTGTAATTTTTCAAAATTCAGTTTTAAAAACTATAAAATAAATAATGTTTTCTAAGGTTTACACGAGTACTACACATTTCAATAAAACTATTTTTCGGATATAACTCGCGTTTATTATTACATTTTTATATTGAACCTGACGTTTCGGATGCTTTGCAGCAAACGTGTTCGCGGTAAGACGAGATGATGGTGTCTGTCAGTCAGTCAGTTTATTTGTCACCTACTTCCAACGGTTCCTGAGTTTACATAAAAAAATAGTTTTAATAGAGTTAAAATAGATTTATAAAATAAATCTTTCAAATAAAAGGTGAAAATAAAAGAAGTTTGTTAAAAATAACTTCTTGCTTTTCTTCAACTTGTCTTGGAAGTTGATGTAAAAAAATATATTATATGAAAAGTAAAATTTAATAGCAAGTGATGATTTCATATTGTAGTAATAATATCGCGATAAGAACCTTTTTTTTTTTTATTTAAAGCATAAGCGGTAAAGCGTTTTTTATTTCACTCTCTATACCTCGTACTAAATTCTTTTCGCATAGAAGATTTTTACAGATACACAAACTGAGATATGATAAAAATGTAATTATACGTCAAACTTGAAAAGTAATAGATTATATGAACGAAAAAAACAAATTTTATATTTGTAACTTAAAAGATGTAAATTAATCTGTAACTTAAAAATTAAAAAATAACACGTACTTACGCTTCGGTGTCTTATAATCCTTAAAATTGAGATATATATATATTTCATTTTGTAAATTTATGATTTCATACACAATTACATGATATTATTTTATATTGGGTAACCTTAATAAAAAGGGATGCCTCGGATGAATTAAGGGTTAACCAACTGAAAACATGGATTATCGAAAAATTTTCCTCTTACAAGATACATTCTCCTAAAATCAGAAAATACAGTACTATTTTTTAATTTCTAAAATTTAACCTTTTATATTTTCCTCTTATTAAAAATCCTACTTTTACTAAGTTCAAAATAACTATCGATCTAACATTTCATGGACTAAAAGTTTTGACCATCTTTAAAAATATTATAATATTTTTAATGTAGTTTAGTGTAGATTTTGTTTTACAAATTAAAGGTATCTTTCTTACAAACAATTTTGATTGCTTTTGGTTTTACCAACTGATATGTATTATCGCATAATAATTGAAAGAAAAAGTTATATTAATATCTATAATGAAAAATATTTTAAATAAATGATTAAAAAGGTTTATTACTATTAAACTCTAGGATTAGATAAAAAATTTACAATTGAAGCGATGATTAAAATTAAGAAAAACGAAACATTATATAATTAATGTTTTATATTTTAATTGTATTGTATTTGATGTTTATAAACTGAAAAAGTCAATAAAACAAACAAAATAACATAACAAATTTTAAAAAAAAGTTAATAGTTTTAATTGGTAGTGAATATTATTGAATTAGAAGGAAAAGAAATACTTCATCAATTTCTGTGTAAAATAACTTAATAGTTTTATCTAAATATTTATCATGTATTATGTTAATTGGGCCTGTTATGTTAAGCCCAAGTAATAATATCTTTTCGTATTCAAAAAATATAAAAGCTTTATTAGTTTTATTATCGTTTAAACAAAAACAGTGATCGTAAATTTATACACGGTTGGTTTATTACAGGTATTACAGCGCTGCTATAAAATGGTACAAGAATAATTTATTAAGCTATATTTTTAGGTAATATTATGTAGATACTTATAAAGCGCTGGATTGGTACTGAGGAGTTGTTATTTAATATTAAAAAATATTTGAAAAAATATTTATGTATCACTAATATAATTTATCTTACGTTGTAGTATGATGAATACAATTTTAATTTCCTTTTATTTCTTTCTTTCTATTCTTAAATATTTGCAAATTAGACACTAACCACTCAATGTAACACCCACAACATTTTTACGTTTTTATATTGACATAAAAAATTAATATCTAAGATATAATTAATTTAATATATATTTTTTTTATTGTACGGTACCCTACAAATAAAACAAGCGGTGATCGGTGCTAGCCTCATCACATTAACTTCCTGGTTAAGACACATTTTGCATTATTATCATTTTAAACATAACATCCTTTCCGTAACTATTTGCTATAAAGTCATTTAAACAACTTATTGTAGATAGGTGTATATGTAGTAGATAGGTGTTGTAATATGGTGATATTTCATAACATAAAAATATAAAGTAACTTTGATTCTACTTATTTCTTTAAAATTAAAAAAAACAAATACTACGATAAATTTTTATTCTAATCGTGATCACTTGCCGAAATTAACTGGCATAGATTGTCATTACAACCACCAAAGTTGCAGTTAGATTTTTTATATCTTTGAGCAATTACATTTTTTTAAATTAAAACGAGATGTTGATTGCTTTCGCTGGAAAACTAATCAGCTCTAAATTATATGAATACCCATCGATAGGAATAGGTATGTAGAATCCTGAGAAAAAAAAAGCCGAGAAGACGCCCACATACACACACACATCAGAGACACACTGTGTGCGTGTGTCTATGTTTCAATTAGAATTATTTTTGTTTGGAAATCACACGCACATTCTCTTACAGATTTAGGTAATATACTTAATTTAAAGTGGTCGTACCTAATTTGATGATTCTGTATAACATATTTAACAAATTTGTAAAGGTGTTAAACTAATTCCCCGAGGAAAAGCGGCTGAACCAACCCCTGATATATTAGAAACGGTAAGTATGTAAATGTAATAATGTATAATTTATTGTGAAATTTATGAAGGTTTTAATCTATTTGTTCAAAATAAAGGCTAATTCAGTAGAGGAAGATAATTTATTAAAACATTTAATTTAAAATATAACTTCATTTATAGTTAGTTGAACCAATTAATATATAAAAGATCAGAGTTTTAAATTTCAGTTTGTTAAATTGGGCGCCATATCATGTTTTTTGCTTTAATTAAATAGTGAGGAAATAAAAATTAATTAATTTTACCCATTATTTTAAAATACAATAATTTAAAAAATATATTCTAATAAATACTTGATAACAAAACTTTGTAAATTGGCTGAAATTCCTTAATCATCTTTCGGTTGTTCCGATGTTAGTTTATAATATTCTTTCAGATATGTTTTTTTGTCACTTATATATTATTTAATACTTTATTGTACACCAAATACAATAATGAATAGGTCTAAAGACACATTCAACGGGCGAGATTATTTATTGAAAAATTTCTACAAGCAAAGTCAGAAAGTGAGAATGTATAAAAATTAGTAGAATTAAAATAACAGTACACAAATAAATTTTTTAAAACTATTTATACTACTAAAACTAGTAAACCTAATCACAAACTATTGAGAGAGGTAATTTTCTTTTATTAACTTTTTAAAAATCGTCTCACTATGACGTATTTTTGGGATAAGAGAATACCACAATTTATTTGAGTTAAATGTAAATGAATGAATGTAAGAGTTAAATGAGGCAGGAGAAAATTCTAATAACTGTTTCCTAATAGGCTTGGTCAGAGATATTAACTTTCGTCCCCTTGGCCGCCACAGTACTAGTAACTTATAAACTTCTCATAGGAATACATTTTAAAGCAGTTTTTAAGAGAACATAAAAGTAAATATTTTTTTATTTACTAATGGTTTAATTTCAATATAATTATTACCGAAACTACAAAACATAAAAGTAACATTGAATTGACTAGGATCAAGGATTTAGAACTATATAATGTTCTATTTATTTAAAAATATTAAAAATGAAAAATACACACATATCAAATAAGTTTAATATCAAAATTAGCTAAAACATATATTTAGATTTTTAAATATATTTATACATGCAGATATACACATATGCATGAAATACATTTATGAAGCAGCATTGGAACATCGTGTCCTTCTTTCTGTGTTTTGAGGTGATTTTATCGTTAATGTCTTTTATCACAATAAACATTCAGAAAATTTTTTGGTCATCTAGGCAATTCAAATTGAAGTTTTTAGTGATTTTGGGTAATTTAAATTTAAGTTTGTAGTTTCATTTAGTATTTCCTTATATCCTACGAAATACACCAGATTGTAGCAACGATTTTAACAACTTATCATCAAAATGATTATTCATTTTATTGTTTGGTTTTTGTTACTTTTTTAATAACAATATTATTCTATTTATATATTTATTTATATCTTTTCCGTTTTAACCCATATCATTGATCACTTGTGTATGCTATTTTGAAAAGTCAGGACGGCCTATTTTGATACAATACTTCAGGAAATAACGCCTCCTGGATGCTCTCCACTGAGAAGAACCTAAAAACAACCGCTGGTCTGAGAAGAACCACACAACAAACTCAGCCAGGTATTTTTTTATTTTGATCACTTTCACAAATGTCAAAACATTAAATAAATTTTACGAACAACGAAAGCCATCGCAAATCATTCGATATGAATGTATAAAGATTAAATTTAATTAATATTGCCCTTCGGCTTGTGCAACAACCAAGAAGCACCCGTTCACGAGTATAACGCAAGGGTCAGCTATCACACCCTTCGCCATATTTAAGGAAGGAAGTCATCCCGACCCCCAAACGTTATGAAAAGCTAAACGAAAATTTAATGAAACATGTTTTTTTATCTTTTTAAATAAAGCACATAAAATAAGACCCGTTACTCTCCTTTACGTGACAAGTAGTGCATATATATATTCAACTGGCAACGTTTGGAACTATTTATAAATTAAAAAAAAATTACCTTACCTAATATGATTTTAGATGCCTCGTCCGCTGACCCGCTCCGTAGGGGGAGACTGGGTAGAAGGAGGCGGGAATACGCCCGTCGCTTCCTTCCCCAGTTGTAGGCCTGGTGAGGGGGGAGGGTGACCCCCCTTACCTAACATAGGCCTACGATGAGAGGGTGCTCTACGTTGCTCGGGGCACCCTCATTTGGGGGGTCTCGCCGGGGCGTCACGGTGTGTGCTAACGCGATCCCGTGACGTCCCATTACGGCGCAGAGGGCAACCGTTGGTTTTTTAGTGGGTAGCCTTAAAAATGGCAGCATCCTCTATGCTGCCGGGTAGTCCCACATCACCCCCCGGCCGTCACCCCCATGGGCCGACGGGGTACCCGTAACGGGTTCTTCCAACGGAAAAAGAAAAAAAAAAAAAAAAAAAAAAATATGATTTTAGATAACAAAGTAATAACGTGAAAAACTTATATTTGATAACTCTAGTTAGAAATATTACTTCAAATTTAATATTAGTCTTTATACCTTATCGTGGCTTAAACATTTTCTTTCTTTTCATTAAATGATAGGAAATTTCTAATCGGAAATGACATTAGAAATTAATTGATTAGTTATTAGAAATGAAGTATTTATAAAGAACCTCGATCGATTTCATAACATAAAATGGTTTTCTATAGAAAGCCATTTTCATTCATGTTTACATGCGCGCAGAAATGTTAGAATTCTGTGCCTTATATATTCTCTTATTTAATCTTTCTCTTGCACATTTAATGTAAATTAAATTAAAATATATATTCTCCTTACTACAAATTCTTGTTTTACCATAACATACATGACAAAACTCTTCCTTTTCAAGCAAATTTAATTATTGACTATACTATTCTTTGTCGGTGTGATTTTTTGACTAACTTGTTTGCTGTAACTGCAGTTCGACTCTGAAATTTATTACCTGATTCTATTCGAAAAGCTATTTTACGTGACGCTTTCTAACGTCAAGATGAAAAGTTATTCCTCAACGAATGAAATATTTTATTCTATATATATATTTTATCCCTCTGTTCGAATACATTTTCGATTACATTGATATAATATTATACTCGTATTTATTACCTATTTTTGTACATATTTGTTCTTAGTCAGTTTAATTTTTTTATATTTTTCTTTATTTTTTTAGTTTCTTCTTTAAAAACGCTAAAATATTACGTGCCATTTAAAAATAAGAAATGATAAATATTGTCTTAATGAAAAATTAATTATACTAATTAAAAGTCTCTCTTCTCTGAAAAACTGAGAACGAATTGTGGTAGAGAGATGTCTCCGAAATTAGCTGTACTGACATTTTTTAAATTGACTTTGGTCAAAAGTTTGACCCAAGGTACTTAATAAAACAATTTAAGTTCAGAAAATACAAAGAAAATACATAGAAAGTTACTTCTTAAGTGTGTAAACAATAAAAAATGTATTTTATTTTATAACATACCATTTATATATGACTATTATACAAATATAGACTAACTAAATTTATATAAAACAAAATAAACAGTTTATTTTGTTGTGCATTAAAACGAAAAGTGGTTTTCTTAAAATTCATACATTCTAATTAAAATGTAATTATGGTATTCTTGTACCTTGAAGATATAAGATATCTAGGGCCTATATTTAAAGAATAGAACAAATTTTATTCTTTTTTTTACTGGGCCGACCCGTACCGACCCGAACTGGGGTACCCGTAACGGGTTTTTCCAACGGAAAAAAAATATATTTTGATAAAAATATTATATATAAGCTTCATATTAAAATACCAGTAACGACACCAATATGAGAGAAATTTCATAATTGCGTTATAACAACTTTTACATTGAAGCTTATCTATCTGCAACACGATTATCAAAGTAAAAGTTGACAGCTAATTTGAGTGTCTATTTTCATCCGCTTTGGTTAAAACTAAAAGTTTATTTAGAGTTTAGAGAAAGGAGCATTAAAAATAACTTGCTTGACATACGGTATTGCCAAGCGCCATTACATTACATTTTGATTAACATAAATGATAAATTATTATTATTTATTTGATTTTAAATATCCTTTCCATCATAACTTGCACTAAATTTAAATAACCAGATATAGCATATTTCATAACTTTAACATTTTGTTAAAATTATTTGATACTATTTATGTTTTCTTAAAAAACATAAAACATTTTTTTTGTTCTATTGTGATTCTTTTGTTTTTCCTTACATTAATATGAATCGATTGGTAATACAATCACCCTAATCACCCAATTCGTTTTTTATAAATCGTGAATACGTGATATTCAGTTTTAGTCAAGTACTAAAACATCGCTTAGTCTATTTCTCTAAAAAACGAATCTGTTCTGAATAACGTGACTATGCATCTATTAATACCAAAACAATTATGCAATTGGCATAATCAGGTCGAAAATTATTGCAGAAAATCTTTAATAAGCGATTTACGAACTACTAGATTCATCGCAATCAATTTGATATAAAGGCCTAATGTTTTTAATATAAATATTGCAACTCGGCCTACAAGACAACCAGTCAACGCAAGCAGCAACCGGTCATGAGTATAACGCAAAGGTCGGCCATCGCCCCCCTCGAGATATTTGAGTGACGATAGTAAACCTCCAACCCCAAATACTACCGCAAGTAATGACTTCTAAAATGGCGGTTGTGATGTAGTCACGTTCTTAAATAATACTAACAACAACGTCAAACATAGTACGCAGGTTACCTGGTATTTGCTAAAATTCAATGCTTATGTAATATTGTGTAAATCACAATTTTTCTTGAATTTATTACTATTTTTAAGAACATAAATTCAATTTTCATAAATTTAGCTTATATTTTGTCTTAATTTTAAATACTTCGAATTTATTTTTTAAACTATTTTCTTGGTTTTATCTTATAGATTGCCCGAACAGGCCTTTTCGGAAATACAAATATTCTTTCAATATCTACATAACCCCAGAATAATGTGCCGAATGACACAACTGTGAAAATAACTAAAGTAAAGGAATCTACCCGTTTCCACGTTTTTTACCCGGCGTATTTTTTTATACATAAATCTGTTCGATAAATCGTAAACACGAGAAAGTCATTACAATCTGACATCTAAGGTAATATAAAAAAAAACAGTGAAATTTACCAAATTCAATTTCTCATTATTTAATTATACATTTTTGTTATTTGATAAAGAAAATTTAATACATTTACCTTTTCTCGTTAAGATATACAATCTCAGAAAGAACATTGTTTACATCGTCTGTACCTAATTGCCATCATTTTAAATTAAGAGAAATGTCTTGAGCAAACAATGCTACCCTATGTTTATCCCTCACAAGATAAGGTACTTAACTCTGTGGCTGTCTTCTTCCGCATTCTGTCTTTTTTTCACATCCGAAACCATTTTTTTCAATCCTTATAAGAATTCACAATCTTTATTGAGCGAAGCTATCTATGAGAGACTTTTCTGCATCCTTTGTGCAAACATCAATCAAAAACGGTGTATCCGAAAATTTCCAAATTTTGCACACTGATAGACAACAGTCTGTTGGTAGTTTAAAAAATATATATTATATGTCGTTGAGGGATAATCACGGAAAAATTGAAATCCCATAGACTTCAATAAGAAAAATTTTTCTCGCGATAATTTAGCTTTAGAATGACATGCGCGTTATCGAATTCTTTAACAGTTTTTATAATTTTTAATTATTTATTTTATTTATCTTGTAAAATAGTTGAGGACAGAATGCGTCGACGTTTTGTAAATGCAACTTCGATGCTGTTTGCACCTCGCTTCGCTTAATATGCTAACACATACCGAGATTTTGCCAGCGCGACGAGTCAAAATTAAGGTCTGGTTCGCGCTCCTAGTGTATATATATTGATTAAAGACATTTTATTTTGTCTTTGCTAAAGACAAATACCTTGTAGATGTTCTTTTTAGATATATATTCTATATATGATAATGTTTCTCTTCCAATGAACAGGCAAAATATGCTTTATCTAAGCTTACAGCCGAGGTTGTCGCATTTTAAAGGTAATTTTTAGATCGATTATAATTAAACATCAGTATGGCAATCGGTCTGCCATATTTCCCACTACATTTATTCGAAATGGTCTCCCTGAGGATTCAGTCTTAAGTCTTCTTCTTTATAGCATTGATTCTGACGAGAACATTGAACATTGAACATTGAGAATATATATTTAATATAGAGCATATTACAAGGATGTGTATTTATTTAATTTTTTGTTTTGTTTTAGGTTCTAACAAGCATTTCTAATTTTCTACTCTCGAAGAGAATATAATTATTTGATAAACCAACCAATATTCTTCGTGTCTTGTCCATCTTACATGATATTGGTGAAATATATACTGCACTAAAGAACGGATGAAAGCCATTTAAAGAATTGAATTTATTGAAGAGTACGTAGAAAATTGAATTATTTTTATTAAGATATTTAATTTTAAAATTTTATTTGAGAGTAATGTAAGTAATTTTTTGATAAGCATACATGTGTAATATTTGTATCGCTGTTCCATAGTAAGTATTTTTGTGATTCTAGAGATTTTTCTGTAGATGTAAGTCTATGTAAATTACATCTTATTTTGTGTTATGCAAAGGCCTTTAAGATTACTCTTAGCCGCATTTCCACCTATTTGAATAAGGAATTCTAGGGTATTTTAGCAGGAGCATTATAAATTAATCTTCGGTCGTAATCAAGAATATATTTGGCTAGTCTTCTAACTAATCCAGACAAGGAAAACATATCGGCTCTTACATCGTTATTGTTAGGTTTCCAAGTTAACCTGTTATTTTACATAACCGCTGGCCCATAACAGAGTTACGCTGGTAGGACAAGCGACCTCGTAGCTCGGTAGCAATAAACGGGATCTGTCTAATTTACGACCCAGTTCCCGATCACTAGTGGAGTGCAGGCAGAGCTTGTTAGGCAGAGCAGAGGCCAAAGGAAACCTCTTGATTTGCGCTTGTTGAGAATTATTTTTCACACTAAATGCTAAGGAACTTCCTCGCTCCTTTTATACCCTTCCGCGTCTTTTATTTACAAGACAAATAAAGAACCAAACTTTTAAATTTTAAATTGATTTTTCGAAAGGGTTAAATATTTATTTTATATAGTCTTAAGAAATCTAATTAAAAATTGTGACGAAAATCAAAGAAAAATATTAAAAAGGAATAACAATTAAACAATTAATTTAAAACAGGACAAAATAAAGGATTAAAATAAAGAAAAGAGAAAAATGTGAGAAAATACAAGAATGTATTAAAAACATTTAGTAAATAATTTACAAAAATTTATCACTAGAAAAATAAAAGAGAAAGGATATTTTACAAATATGATAATAAAAACAAGAATGAAATAGACCAAACTTAATAGGTAAAAGAAACTGGTAATAGTATAACCTAAAATTTTTATTTAAAACATAAACTTGTATGGGAAATATATCCATAAATGTTTTAAGTAGCTATAGCCCATAATTCACGTTGAGTTTTAACGTGATCCGTGACGTCCCATTACGGCGCAGAGGGCAACCGTCAATTTTTCAGTGGGTAGCCTTAAAAATGGCAGCATCCTATATGCTGCCGGGTAGTCCCACATAACCACCCGGCCATCACCTTCTTGGCTAACGGGGTATCCTTAACGAATTTTCCAACGAACAAAAAAAAAATGGCACTCTTTATTTGTTTTATCACATGTAAAAATAAGGCTCGACGTAGGAAATATTTCTGTAGAAAAAGTAATGTAAATATGCTCACGCCTGTAATCATAAGCGGAGAACATATTAATATCTTATTTTTAAGATGTATCTATAGAATTCCTGTATATATATGTATATGTAATATTTTCAAACCCAGTTAATACATTGAAAATATTAAAGGGATTTTAAAAGGCAATTACCGACAAACACAAAGAACGAGAAATTTCATTTAGAAGGATATCGCAGTTAAGAAATACAATTTCTGTAATATTAAAACGCTTTAAAATATCCACTTGATTTATACAAAGAGCACTGCCTGATTTTCTTTTTAATATAAAACTTTTTATAGATTATGTTTTTATATGTGGATAAAGAAGACTCTTTGGAATACTTTTTACTGTCCTTAGAGCTGGCGTGACGAGGATTATTAAAAAATTTTGCAATTAAGTATTTATGTGTTAGTGTGTTAAAAATAAAATGTTAATATTATTGTGACAAAAAACATTAAACGTTGTTTCTACATTTGAAACCAAGTATTTCTTATAAATTATAAAGTTGTAGACAAATTAATATAGTTATGATATTAAGTATATATTTTTAACATTAACATATATGTATATTATTATTTTATTTCTATTTATAGTTTGTTAAGTAGTAACTGATAAATATAGTAACCTAACACTAGTTCGCTAGGATATAATTAATTACCTTTCAATATCGTCGTTAATATAAACCTTTACACTATAATACGATTTTTTATCAAATTATATTTAAAACATTAAATGGCAAATTTAGAGCTTCACTGGGGAACTTTTGTAAAAAAATTATACAATTAACCTTGTCCGAATTACTTATTTTATGGAGCCTAGTTGCGGGGAAAACAGTTTACTTAGAATTTAAGAGTTTATTTTGCTAAAATCGCAATTGTTCTGAGATTAAATAGTAAAAAACATCTATAAATTCATTCATCTATTAAAACATTTCGTTCATTATGTTTATAATATGATATATGTTTTGGAAGGTGAATTTCAGGAAAAATTGGAAACTCGATTTCATAACTAGTTGCATCTTACAAATTCACCTGTGGAGGACGAGTCCAACTAAGAGTTTTCGGGTGTTTATTGTTTTTAATTATTCAATTGTTGTGAGGTCGGGGCTTAAAAAAGGATAACCCCATATCTATCCAAAGGTTGACATAAGAGCCGGCTAAAGACCTACGTAAATTAATTATTTTATTTTTTTTCATTAAATCTTTTATTTTTATGTAAAATAAGTGTTTAAACTCGTTTAAAGACAATAACAGAACACCAGGTTTGAGAATATTGTTCTCAACAATCAGCTGAGTGGCCAACCTTTTTGGATAACTGTATCTTTTTTCAATTAATAGGCTTCAATAGTGTTAGTTGTTAAGTATTTTGTTATTTTTTTTACTGTACTGTATAGGTTGTCCAAGTTAAGGTTTTTGATTTGATTTGATTTAAATGGATATCATCCTACCCTACTACATAATACTTTTACGAAAAATAGCTAAAATCCTATTAAAAGCCATTCCCAGCGAAAATTTGTGGTTTTGCGGCACGTCTTAAAATTCATTTACAATTGTAAAATTGTATTTATGTCCTGGCTATTTCGTTTTCTAAATTGTACCCAAAGTTCAGCAATGTCACACCAATAGAACCTTTTCGCTTGTATAACTTGACTGGTCACAAGCAAATCGTTTAGATTATAAAAATCACACAAAATATTTTTATCGGTTTAATAAAAAAATATAATCTCTTAAACGTTCTGATAATTGATGTATGTCATGTTTACTTGTAGAATGTAACAATTAAACGCAATAGCATATTAAACCGGCAATAATGGTTTCGAACCCTATCACATTATTTTCCTGGTTAAGAAAAATGTCATATTATTATTATTTATTTTAAATGAAACCTAAATCAATATTTGATTATTATACAATATGATACTATTTTATTGTAATAACTTAAAAACAAATATATATATTTTTTTAATTTCATTATAAAGATCTACTTATTTTAATCGATGCAGTAATCGGACCAAAAGTGCAAACTACAACGTTTATGAACTAGAGATGATGAAAATCGGGGTTTCGAAAAAAACGGAATTCATCTTAATCTGAAACAGACTTCAAGAAGGACGTTCACGTCTAATTTTTAGATAAAGTATAAGAGGGAGTAGGAAAGGGAGGTCAAAGTTTCAAAAAACAAAAAATAGGGTTTCGTAGCAAAAAAATTGTGGTCGGATCAAACAAAAATTTGTATATACATTCTCAAAAAGCTTCTGTAGTTTGGTGTTTAAAAATTGACAAGATCAATTGATGACTTCTATTTTTAAATTTTAAAGTTTTTCAAAGACCTAAAAAACAAGGTTTTGTAGCAAAAAAATGGAAATATATATTTCTAAAATGTTTTCTAAGATTTACACAAGTACTACACATTTCAATAAAACTATTTTACGGATATAACTCGCGTTTATTATTACATTTTTAATTTTAACCCGACGTTTCGAATATGCTTTGCAGCAAACGTTTTCGCGGTAAGACGAGATGATGGTGTCTGTCAATCAGTCAGTTTATTTGTCAACTACCTCCGACGGTTCCTGAGTTTACGGTCATAGAGTTCAGGATGCACACAAATCGCACTAACTGTGTTTATGGGCTTTGCAGTCTGTTCACGGACCTGGGATTTAATATTTTCCATGATAGGATCCAGGTGTTCGATAGATTCCAACCATCTTCTCTATTAAAATTAGGATGTTTTTTAATTTCAATAGCCTCGCGAATCATTTTTGGTATATATCTGTGTTCACGAGCGAAGATCTTTGGTTTATCAAAGCGGAGAAAGTGGTTGGACTTGTCTATTGTGTGTTCACACACTGCCGACTTCGACGTATGCTTATTTTTTAAATCTGAGATGTGTTCCTTGATTCTAGTACCGATGCTCCTCTTTGTTTGACCAATGTATGAGAAGCCACAACCACAATCAAGTTTGTATACACCGGCACATTGCAAGGGAATAGTACTCTTAACTGGTCTCAAGAATTGGCTCACTTTTTTATGTTGTTTGTAAATTATCCTTATTGAAACCTTCTTCAAGATATTGCCTATTCTGTCAGTAACCCCCTTCACATATGGTACAAGTGCTGGTTGCCGCTCAACTGTGGAAAGCTTCGTATGGTTCCTGCGACGCTGGTGGGGCACAGGCAGCTTGTTGTTGATAAGAGCATGCTTGACATGCTGCAGCTCGTCCTCTAGATGTTCAGCGTCGCAGAGGTTACGTGCTCTCTGAAGCAAAGATTTTCCAACGGTAGCTAACTGACAAGGATGGTGGTGGGAATGACCATTAAGATACCTATCAGTGTGTGTGGTTTCCTATACACAGTGTGTCCTAATGTATTGTCAGGATTCTTGATAACTAAGATATCAAGGAAAGCCGGGGAATTATTAGCCTGCAATTTCATTGTAAACTGGATTTTAGTATTAATGGAATTAAGGTGTTCTAGAAAAGCAGTTGTTTGATTGTTAGGTAGTTTTGTGAAAGTGTCATCTACGTACCGTTTATAGATCTTAGGTGACACCGGTGCAGAGCGAAGAGCCCTTGCCTCGAAGTCCTCCATGTAAATGTCAGCAACAACGGGAGACACAGGTGATCCCATTGCTATTCCATCAACTTGTACGTAGATTTCATAATTCCACATCAAATAGCCATGTAATAGGCAATGCTTAAGTAGTTCTGCATATTCTATAGGCATGTTATTATCCTCTAACCTTCTCTTAATAATTTCAATGTAGTCAAACACAGGTAAACTTGTAAATAATGACTGTACATCAAAACTAACCATAATGTCACTGTTTGTTAATTTAAGGTGTTTTATGTCATTAACAAACTGGTTAGAATTCTTGACATAGGCATTTGTATGTCCTCGGAGAGGTGAAAGTATCCTGGCATTATGTTTAGCCAGTTTGTAAGTTTGTGTATTAGTCTGGCTAACAATAGGACGTAATTGTGTGTTTTCTTTGTGTATTTACAAACCACATAAAAAAGTGAGCCAATTCTTGAGACTAAGCTTAACTTAGCTAACTTAAGCTAACTTAACTAAGCTTAACTTAATTCAGCTAAGAGTAGTATTTCCTTGCAATGTGGCGGTGTATACAAACTTGATTGTGGTTGTGGCTTCTCATACATTGGTCAAACAAAGAGGAGCATCGGTACTAGAATCAAGGAACACATCTCAGATTTAAAAAATAGGCGTACGTTGAAGTCGGCAGTGTGTGAACACACAATAGACAAGTCCAATCACTTTCTCCGCTTTGATAAACCAGATTCTCGCTCGTGAACACAGATATATACCAAAAATGATTCGCGAGGCTATTGAAATTTAAAAATATCCTAATTTTAATAGAGAAGATGGTTGGAATCTATCGAACACCTGGATCCTATCATGGAAAATATTAAATCCCATGTCCGTGAACAGACTGCAAAGCCCATAAACACAGTTAGTGCGTTTTGTGTGCATCCTGAACTCTATGCGCGTAAACTCAGGAACCGTTGGAGGTAGTTGACAAATAAACTGACTGATTGACAGACACCATCAAATCGTCTTACCGCGAACACGTTTGCTGCAAAGCATTCGAAACGTCGGGTTAAATTTAAAAATGTAATAATAAACGCGAGTTATCGCCGTAAAATAGTTTTATTGAAATGTATATTTCTATCCTATCACAATCAAGATTGGTATATACATACATTCTCAAAAACCTTCTGTAGTTTAATATTCAACATAGGCAAAATAATTTGAGGACTTCTATTTTTTTTTATTTTTAAGTTGAAAAAGTGCGCGTTAAAAAAAATGTCGCGTCGGCTTATAAACAGGAATCTACCTGCAACATTTCACCCTTTCGGATGGAGTTTTTTTTTCAATTTTAATAACATTTACACACGACGATTGGTACCAGAACCACCTACATCGTGCTTTTAGTTTTTTGAAAATCACTATTAAGCTATTAAAAAAAACTAAAACAATGATTGACCGATTTCGCTGGAAAACTCATAAGCAATAAATTATGTGCTACACATCAATTAGTGAACACGCTTTGTAATACGCTGTTATAAGTTTATCAAAGAAATTTAAAAACCGCAAATCAGCTCTAACTTACGCGAATACGAATCGATTTGCACCGAAAGAAAATCTATTGCATAATCAGATTGCTATAAAATGGAGTAGAAAAAGACATTTACATATAATCCTATGCAAGTGTACATACGCCCGCGCATACACACACGTACACCCATACATATATATTTTCTTAACAAGTGTCTAGAATTACTCAGGCTATCACAAAACATAAAATACTACAAAAAAATAATAGTAACTTCCTTAAACAGAAAGAAAAAAAAAATTATAATATTAATGTAATAGCACGTCCTGACAGTAATCTCTTAAACTAAAAACAGTTATACATTTATGGTATTGTAAAGAGATTACAGCTCATGTCATCTCTTACATAAAAACAAAAATATTATACTTCAAAAGAGTTGCATTAAAATTCCTTAAAGAAAATATAACAAGTATATATACTGATTACTAAGTTTTAAACTCTAATAAAATGTAATTGAAATTGTGAATATAGTGTATATATTTTTAAATTTCGTCAAATTAAACTCGGTCTGTAATCTTTTCTTTACAATTGAGATGAATTCGAGATTTAATCGCTAGAAAGAAGAAAAGTCCTTGACAATAAGAAGTTCTAAAATTTTTAAGCGATAAAAAATTCAATTAACATATTAAAAAACGTGGTCTTTTAGTTTTTTTTTTGTTTTTTTTTTTCTCGTAGTATTTAAAATTATTCAGCTTAAAAAGTAACTTAAATTATGAAAATTAAAATAATTATTTATTTATTCCTATCTTTTCAATTTGGATCAAAGATCACTCGTGTACGTGAAATGGCAGTACAGCATGAGTCTTTTTTAATACTATACTTATCCAAATAAGTCCCCCAAAAGACACCCTCGTACTTATAATCAAGTATACAAATGTTCTAAGCGTGCCCTGAGAAGAAGAACACAAGAAACTACTCCGGGTATTTTTATGTTGTGACCACCGTTTTACAAATCAATCGCATGTGCAAATAAATAAAAACTATGATTTCAAATAATAGTATAAGAATTATATTATAGTAATAAGATGTCAATTAATATTGCAAATTCAGCCAGAAAGACAACCAGTAGCCCCAAGCAACAAACATTTACAAGCATAACATAAGGGTTGACTATTATCACCCCCGCGGTAGTTTTGAGGGAGGAGGTCAACTCAAACCCTACCCCTATCGCAAGTAATGACTTCAATGGGAGCGGCGTGATGCAGCCAGGTTCACGCGAAGAGTAACAACAACATATATGTACATAAATTAAATTTTCGGAATTAAATATTGGTTATATAATCATAATTTTAAATTCTTTGAATTTATTTCCTAACGGTTCCTTTATACTGCATTACAAATATCAGTATAATTGAATATTTTTCATTATTCTTTAATAAATTGAGTTTGACTTTTTAAGACGACTTGTGAGGTAAACTTAACACCTTTTTCTCGTTAGTACAAATAATAATAAATCCTTATTATCTTATAAAATCTTTAAAAAGTTTTGATATTTAAATTAAAAAGAAATAATTATATTTAAAATAAAAAGAATAGGAATCCATAGTAACTTTGTAATTAAAACGAAGGTCTTATTAATTGTAACAATTTATAAAAAAAAGAAAGAATTTTACAAACGATCTCTTTGACGAGATCATTAATTTCGACTGAGATACTAAAACTTATAGAAATTGGTCGAAAGTTATCGTAGTAACTGAAATTAGTTTACTTATGCCCTTGAAATTTATATTAATGAGTATAATATTATATTTCATATTTATAGTTTAATATTTATAGTTTAATATTATATAATGTCACATTTATACTTCAATTTCCTTACCTTACATTTATACTTTAATTTCAAAAGTAATGGAAAGCATTATAACCCCCCAGCTCTTGGCTTATCTTGAAGATAGCAGAACTGGCAGCGGTCATAAAAAACAAAAAAGAGGGCCTAGCACTGGGCGGAACATTCAGGTCTCAACGATTTTGTTCCGGTCCCAAGCCCGTGAACGCCAGTATTTTAAACTACATGCTATCCCCTACACTATTCCTTCAGCATATCATATATTATTGATATATTGAATATTCTCATCATTCATTGTTATGCGGATGACAGCAATTGGGAAGCAGTATCTTACGAAAACGTCGATGAGTACGGAAATAAATTTTTGTCTTCTATTGAAACCTCTTAGGGGAAGGATTCAGAGTGGAGTAAATTTAATCTGCTTCAATTTAAACCCTAAAGGGCCAAATTATACTCACTTAAAAAAAACTCTATTCATCGTATGACCACTCATCGAGAGCACTCCCCTAAGTGCCTCGCCTAGTATCGGAGTGTTGGGCCTCGACATTTCGAGTGATGGTCAGTAAGTAAGCGAAGGTTAGACCAGAAATGTAGTACTGCCTTCCTCTCGGGGCCGGATCACCCCAGTGTCATTTTAAACCATTTAACCGCATACAAGGAGGAGCCACCGCCATGTCCAAAACCCATTGCACGCCACCGCTAGCAATATCATCCCTACGTGGCGCGTTTCAATATTTCGATCACCTTTAATTAACTGACCCTTACTCTCGTTTGTCCACATTTTAATATTAAAAAATAATTTTCGACACAATTGTCTAGCCTTTGAAATATCACCAAAATTTGAATCCACTTCCAATGACTCTAATAGAAATATCTATAATCTCTCTCCCTTGTTAATCCCCTTCTAGTAGTTCTAGCTGCTAGTGCTACTAGTTACTGCAGCATGTATGATTGAAAAAAAACTTACCAATTTTTAACATAGTTACATAGACTATCATAAAGATAAAGAGAAAATGAATGAAAAAGGGCAGATAATAATAATTATAATCACATTTAAAGTAAGTTTACTTAAATTTGAATGAAAGAATTTTACCCGCATATTTCGGGTAAAGAGAGCGACTGACGTTTTTTGTAAAATGTTTATTGTACTTTAATGTGTAACTGTAATTGATTATAACTGTTATTATAATATTCTTTAATAAACAAGGTTTAAGTTATTAATTTAACATTATAAAAATGATAAGAGATGTGGTCTTTATTAAATTTTTTGCCTGTTCTCCCTTACTGCCCTCTGCGTTTCATCGGGGATATTGTACCCAAACCAGCAACTCAAATCGTTCATATTAAGTGTAAGCGCTACTTGTTGTTCTCAAGCTAAATGGCGCTTAAACTTGCCGCCTGTAGAACATAAAAAGGACTAGGCAAACGACTACAAAACTTTATAGTTCTGTTGTAACCGCTAGATGGCTGCTTCGTTGTTACGAATTTTCATTATTTAGAATTTCAAATCACAATAATTCTAAATGATTCTAAAGAATTTTAAATTTCAAAATTATCTTTAGGAATGACATCTTCTGGATGATAAAAATATATATACACTGGTAACACTTTACTGGCACAACCGAAATTAGTCTTTGCCTTCATAGTTAAAACAAACTAAAAATTTCAGACTCTGAAGTACCATATTTGTAATTAGTTTTCATTTTGTGTTATACCATACAATTTATAATATTTAAAAATCCATGTTATAACCTGCAACGTAATCAGAGATGTGATCTAAAATAAAAAATAGTCATTATTTATTGAAACTGAAAAGTCAAGTAAACCTCGAAATCTTAGAAAAATAATAGAACATTAACATATTATTTAAAAATTGAACACATGTTAAATTTATAAAACAATCTGAAAATAATCACTATTTATTTTAATTTTAAAAATGTAAGTTAATCATATAATCAACATATAATTTCTATTTCTTATATAGTATATTTATTTTAGTTTATTTAATGTGTATTAAAAGAATTCACAGTATTAAGAATTAGTTATAAATAAAAAAATATTCATGCTGTTTCATATTTTTGTTTCTCTGTATTTAAATTTCAGGTTTAAGTTTCTACTATTAGGGTTATTATTGAAATGTGTTGATCTAAGTGATGTATCATATTATGAAGTATTGGGGGTATCCAAACAGGCCACCTTACAAGAGATAAGACAGGCATACAAGAAGCTGGCTGTTAAACTACATCCAGACAAAAATTCAGTAAGTTTTTATACATAAATATAATATAAGTTTTTTATTTCAATAGAAAACTTCTGTTCAAAATGAAAAGTTCTGTTAAGTTAAATAGAAAGTTTCTAGTGGTAAATAAGAGTTATATATATTTTTTTACATTATTATTTATTTATATAACTTCATTTGGCTAATATGTTTAATGTACATTAAATGATAGAAGTTTCTACAAACTCTTGTAAGGTAGGTGTTGCGTGGGTGTTGTTAAGGCCAAGTATTGCAATCATTGGTGGTGATAAATAAAAAACATAGATAAATTTATGTTGGGTGATACATAAAAAGCATTAAAACTAGCTTATTATATTTTTAACCAAAATTTTATCACAGAACTAAATATTGTTATAATATTTTTCAATAACAGGACTCTCAAGAACAAAATAAATTCCTAAAAATTACAGAAGCATATGAAACTCTAAAAGATCCAAATAAGAAACGTCATTATGATTTGTATGGATCTCATCAGTCATACACTCGCAAGTACGACTACCACTCACAAGCAGAATATAACAATTTATATTACAATGGACTTTATTACAACGATATGTTTGTTAAGACCCTATCTGGGAAAGAATATTGTGAGTATTTGTGTTCAATTAATTCTATTTACTATTATTATGAGAGCTCCACAAAAATAATTCAGATGTTTAATGTTGCATTGTTCATTTCATTCAAATAGATAAATTATTATTTGTTTAAACAGTTGTACATAATATGTATAATAGTTTTATTTATTACCTTTTATTTTATTTTTATGTATGAATAAGCGATATAATTTATATACATATAATGGTTTACTACATAGAAATTCATGATATGATTCACTTTAGTTTTCAGAACCTTCTTAAATAACAAATTTTCTTTTATTATATATTATATAATATGAATATTTTTCATAATGAACTTTAACAATATTGTTTTATATTACCTTATTTTCAGATCAATATTTAAATGAAGGGCTTTATTTTATAAACTTTTACTCTCCATTTTGCCCCCCTTGCCAAAGCCTGGCTGATGATTGGAAAAAGTTAGCTAAGGCTTATAAAGGAATTGTGAGTATTTGAAAATAAATATAAAGATTAAATAATATGTTGTGAGTTGTTAAAAATGTGTAGTGTTTAAGTTTTCTAATATTACACTTACACAGTTTATTTTTTCAGGTGAATATAGCAGCTGTAAATTGCAAATATCATAATTCATTTTGTTACAACAATATGAGAATTGGTAGTTATCCATCTTTATATTTTTATCCAAATGTAAGTTTACAATTTAATTATATTATTATTAGTATTAGTATATGTGTAATCCTATGTTTTATTAGAGGGATGTATATATATATATATATATATATATATATATATATATATATATATATATTATATATATATATGAATATTATTTTGTCATTTTGTACAATAAGAATATATATAAAAGTAATTAAAAGTATTAAAAAACACACAATAGGGCTCTTATTCAAGGATAAGGGCCCTAAGCTCAAGAGCTCTAAGCATGACGGAATCGCAACGTGAACTGAGTTCACAAGTTCACACCGCGATTTTGATTGAATTTACGTGAGTACAGACGGATAATTATATATAATAATAAACATGGATCACGAAAATCTTGATTCAAAAAACTAGCTATGTAGTTTTTTGATCAGTTAAAAATGCAGTTAAACTACCTCATTTAACAATATTGATATATTAGTAAATTTTACTTTTTAAAAACATTTTTAAACTCGAATTCTTTTCTTGCACCAAAATTAGAAAAAATACTATTTCTTAAGTTAGGGTTAGAAATAATTATTATTTATTGAAACTTTAAAGACTGAACTTAGATCTAACTTCTATATTTTTGTTAATTATTTTATAATTTTTCTACATATATAAGGGCAAACATGGCAACTACATATACTACAACGGAGCACACTCATATGAGGCCTTGGAGAAGTTTATATTGAAATATATTAATAGCAAAATTAATATAGTCCATGTAACTCATGTGAAAAGTACGGACAAACCAATATTGTATGTATTAGATGAAAATACAGTGGATGTTAATTTGTTAACAAGGATTGCTTTTCACTTGGTAAGTAATTTTAAATAGTGAAAATAATGATAAAATGATCCTGATTTTGATGATTCGTTTTAGAAACATTTCTAGGTGGTGCTTATTGATATGAATTTAATAGATAACACATGAATTGAAATAATTGTCTGATTCCCAGAACGGTTTGGCAACTGTAGCAATCTCAATTAACCACATTCGTAAAAAGTTAACCGAAGACGACGAAGCAATATTTGTCTTCAAATACAAACAAACGCACAGGGAAATAACTAGTCTGGACGAAAACGACATTATTAGAGATGTTGTGGATTCCTTGCCAAAGATTCAAAAGATAGGTTTAAACAATTTGAAGGTAATATTTCAAAGTAGTACTTTTTCCTCATTTTGCTGAATAGATTACAAAATCATTTAATATATTTTCAGACTATTAGAAATAATCTACGAAATGGCGAGGACGATCCCTGGGTACTTTTTTTTTTTAAGGAAGGCGATGACAAACTACTTCTGCATCAGACGAGATTGGCATTGACCGAAATGAAATTCGGTTCGTTATGTCTATTAATATTTTAATCAAATTAAAAAGAGGTTAAGTTTTTAAAATATTTATAATAATAAGTCGCCGGTCAGGCTTGGATTATTTTGTGGTTTTAAAACGATTTCAACCCATTTTAGGAGAAGTGAATTGCGACGAAAATGGAGAGCTATGTACGTTGTTCCAAGTGGAGCGAACGCCTGATTGGTCAGTTTTGAAGGTGGGCGGGGCTTTTCAGCGCGTAGCCCCGCCCACTAGCACAGACATACGACGCGCCGTCCGCGCGCATGCGCTTCATACACTCAGCGTCGCCGACTTCAGGAGGATACTGGATGCAGGTTAGTATAATAAAAATATAATAAATTCATGATCGATGAAATCTGATCTTGATTGACGTCAGGTTCAGGGTCCAGCCCTGTGGTTCCTTACTTTATTTAAATAGCAAGAGCAAATATCATTATATTCTATTTTCTAAAGCGACTGTAAAATTGTATATATTTAGATATGTCAACGTGGGTGCTGCTGGTGTCTCCCGCCAGGGTTTCTTGGGAACATCTAAATGAACCTTTTACTGAAGTGAGTTTGGAATTAGGCGATACGGGAATTAACGTGAGTAGTATATATTTTTTTTCAATTTATCTCAATCTATCAATATATCTCGACCGAACGACACGCCCTACATATAAATAATGAATTACTTCTGAATAATGGTTTTCTTGCTTTCTTTATTACTCTAAAACGATGCATGAGAATTAGAATTTTCGTAAACATAAAACCGAGAAAATATCTTTTTTCGCTAGCCCAAACCGAGAGAAGCTATATGTATGTTATATAGGATATTGTTCCCTACTTACAAGAGTAACTAGTCTTATTAATTTGGTCATTATTTTTGATGAATTATATAATTATTTTTTTACTTTACGTCACACCGATTACTGTTACACAAGTGTTATAATTTTTTATCTTCGGTTATTTTTGTCACCCAAAGATCCCAAATTTAAAATAAACAACAATTACGAACTGACCGACACATTGACCAGGAATATACTTAAATTATACGCAGTAGAAGAGGGAGCGAAAGGTATAACAGAAATCAAACGAAATCTCCCTATAACTTACTTCAAGATCTTGGCTTCTATTAAAAGCACCCCTAAATCTACAACTGGGTCTTAAGACTCAGGCACATTTTGCACTCCTCTCTCTGCGACGCGATGGACTCGGCACGCGTACGGACAATCCATAGAATGCTATGAATTTTTAAAAATACGGGTAATGAAATAAAATATTTTTTCAGTTCGGTATATTGTCATGTACTCTCGACACAGATGAATATTGTCGTAAAGTGACAGAGAGTCATCCCGTCATAATAGTACAAAATGGAACCGACAGAAACATTTACAACGGACAGGCCGCTAAGGATGATATTATAGAGTTCATTCAACTGTTGAGGGACAGTTCTGGTGCGTGTCATACAGAGCAGGTTTTATTATCAATAACCGCTTATATTGTCATAAGTTTTATTTCGCTATAATAGTGTCAACTTGTATAGAGCTTTCATTATATTAGAAAATTCAAAATCAAGTTTTATATAAGTTAGTCGATAGCTGAACTATTTGTAACACTAGTGTGACATAATATAACGGGCTTGTTTTACGAAAAAAATAAAAATATTTTTATACCTAATAGTTTTTTTAAACATTTTAATGTCTGAACCACTATTCCATAATTGCAGGTCTAATGCTATCGGAGGAAGATGTGCTAGATCTAGTTCACAGGAGGTCCCCGGGCTGGCTGGTGGCCTTCCTGCCCAAATGCGGAGTAGCGTGTGAACGACTGCTACATGAGATGAGGATCGTCGCTAAACGGGTAAATTAAATATTAAACTGAAAAAAAAAATGTTTTTTTACTTTCCACGAGTACACGTTGACGAGACACGACTTTTATATGTGCGATAAACGAGATGGGCACGATACGATATAGTGTCGCGTCCCTCATACCCCGCTGTCTGTTGTCAGTTGCGCCCCCTGGCGGTGCGCGTGGGCGTGTTGTCATGCGGACACGCCCACGGCTTCTGCAGCAACGTGCGGGCGCCCGTACTGAGGTACTACCCACCGAGAGAATCGCATCTATACATGTGAGTACTACCAACACTTTTAAGTCCTAAATTTTAAATAAAATAAAGTAAAATATATATAGACATTAGCAGAATTCAATTGAGTTTATTTTTTCTATTTTTGTCTACTACTGTCTATTTTTTTATTTCCCTACAATCTGTACATGTAATAAAAAGTAACAAATCAAATCCGACACTTTTAATACCTTTTAAATACAAGTAGTACTCGTTCAGGACATGGATTAAAAGATAAGTATCTGTTTTAATTCTTGTTCATACCTAAAAGAAGTATTTAATGTTATATTTGAAATAGTATGAACAATTTAGAAATATGAAATTTTATAAATAAAAAATAAAATATGTTTATAAAATTACTTAAAGCATATTAAACTTAACGCCATTTAGTGGTTATCTTATTTTAATTATTTTTCTGTGTATTGTATTCAACTTTTTAATTCATATTTGATAGACAGGTATTTGTTCTCCACCATTTTCTGAATACGGTCCATTTCGATTTATTTCTTCTTCATATTGTATAGTCAGTACTAAAATTATAAAGAGGAAAGATTCGATTGTTTGTTTGATTGATCGATCGATTAGAAAAATTATTTTACCATTAGAAACTTACAATGTTTCTTATAATTACAGGCGATAGCTTATTCTCAAAAATTTTAATACTGTAAATTAACTTTAATAAAATTTTAATACTGTAAGTATTAAAATTTTTGTAAAAAATAGAAAATATATTTTTTTTAGTTTTATTTAACTTTTAAAATTTCTTTTCAAAACATTCAATCACAAAATATTCATTAAAATATTGATATATGTATACTTTTTTCTATTACTGTAACCGTATCACAAAAGATCTGAATGTACCGTGTTTATTTTTATGTTATCTCAACATTTCCATACATTACGATCTCTTTCCTGATCATATTTGGTTTTAGTGTGAGTCTCCAACATCTCTCCGAAGCGCCCTATATACTGGAATGGTCGTTGGGGTACATCGACCAATCAGTAACAGCTATCTCATGGAAAACCTTCGCAAATACTGTCATATCAGAAGAGTTGAATCCTTCGAGGTAAAAAAAATATTTATTAACTGAACACAAATTACTATGTAGTGAATTATTATATTATTTTATTTTTCTGAGTTCACGCTATACGTTGTTAAACCACAAATGTTATAAAGACAATTACTAGTAAAATAAATAATATTAATATTTATAGAAAACATAGTATCCAAAAATTATACTGCCAAAACCGATATAATAAGCTCCTCGTCAACAAAAAATTTAATATTACATAATAACAATTAATTAATAATATCTAATACATAATTATTTATTAAGGAAAACTTCAATTTCAGTACAAAGAAAGCATGGCTGGTATATTTTCATTCACCACGATGTTACCATTGCTACGAAATGTATCCTGATTTTGCAATTGTGTCAATAGTGAGTTGTAATCTCTTTTAACTCTTAATTTTTTGAAACCCAGAAATATTTTGATGTCAATATTTATAATTTTCAGCTTCTTAAAAACAACATGCATTTTGGCAAAGTTGATTGTGTGGCTGAACGCAACCTCTGCCAACACGAACATATAACCAGGTATCCATCAGTCAAATTGTATTTGAGCCGAAATCAGAACTCAGCCAGTCGAGTCGTGGCGCTAGAAGCTAAACATTACCTGAGTTTATTGCAAGACATACGACCGCATATAATGAAATATGATGACGACTTGTTGCACAGTATACAAAACATAGGTATTAAAAGCCACATTAGAGATGAACTGTAGTCGATTTTTTTCCACTTAATTATTGATAAGCAATTGTTTTGAACGTTTTGAACATACTTCCTATTAATAGTATTTTCTCGCTCCCTACATTTAGTTTAGATATTTAAAAATTGTGATATGTCATCAAGTAACTTAAACGAAAAAAAACAGTTGCTATACTTATATATGTATATTAACAATCCTCTTAATTTGTTATGGGAAATATCACCATATTTAAGATATTATTCAATGTATGTAAAGTATTAAAAAAATTGAGTTTGAGAAATAATTATTATTGTGTGGCAGATTTATAATAATGTAAAAGAAAACTCAACTACCAAATTTTATAAAATATTTAGATAAAATCCATCTATAGTTCACACAAGTCAAGTCATTAGCAGCAGCATTTTTATTATGATGAGATAATTAATAAATATAGCTGTTATATCTTCTACATATTAATATGTATTAACTAAATTTAACACATAATATTATGTTAAAGTTAGTAACATTTAACTACATTTTTATATCACAATGTAATCTCATTGTCTATTTAATTTGCAAAGCTGTATTTTCTTTGTAAATAGTATTAAGTTTATGTTTAATTAGCTTTAAATAATTAAATATATTAAATAGTCAAATTATAAACCATAATCTCAATTAGGTAAGGATAAATTAGTATTTTGTATAATATTTAAGACACATTCCTCATGTATATATATTTTTAATTAATATCTTTCGTTCCCTCCTTAATGATGAAGTCATTTAGAAATGCAAAAAAATAAACCTTATAATATTATAGAGGGTCCTGATAATTGTGTTGTGCCATTTGTGAAACTATACCATATCTAGTTTTACACAAATACTAGCTTTCGACGTTTAGCGTGGGGTTTGGATAAAAAATTCAATGTGATTTTTTTAAATATTGAAATCTCAATTACTACATAGGATTATTAAATGCGAACTAAAAGCCACTACCGATATTTAAAATTCTTGCAAGCGCCATCTATTCACGGCTTGCCTAACACAGAAGAAAAACCTCACATTTTGATATAAATATGATCCCGTTAATGCATTATTTATATTGTACTGTACCTTGTGCGCTGTATCATGGTGCTGGTGACGTCTGTCAGCACCAAATGACTAGGTATTGACGTTATGCATTTGATTTTTTTCGCTTACAATACTCAGAGCATATATCTAGTTCTCTTTACTGATATAAAATAATCAAAATAAGGCTAATGATTTTTTTTTTCGTGACAACATTTTTGCTGTATAGTATATCAACGCGGCGGACATTTTCTTTACCCGTGTGATGCTGTCAGTACGACCGCTAGCGCTGACTCTGATATGAGTTTAGATGAATAAAATATATTTTTTCTTAGCAACCTTTTAAGCAATCCTACCCTACATATGTTCTGTTGTTTCATTAATATAATTACAAGCCCTTTAACAATAAAAATTTAACTATTTAAGCGCAATATACTTTTTTATTATAAAAAAAAAAACATCGACTTTCCATCGTAGCAGTAAATCCCTCACTATTGCGTTATGTTCTACGCATAACACTGCTCAATTTTCCTTTCTATTAGATGGTGTTTGTAGTCTACAACATCGTTATTGGGCTTACTTTAATTTAATAGTTATTATACATTACGAATATGGTATAGCTAAAATACTAAATTATAATTTGTAAATCGCACCAAATCTCAAGAGAAAAACGAAACATTACTGACAGTGTCACCCACACCATGCTACAGCGCACAAGGTATAACCACATTTAAATCTAAAATTTCCTGTGCCCATTAAAAATGACGAAGTTTCATACAAACTTGCAACCCCTATTTAACCCCTTGAATGGAATTTCAAATTTTTTTTTTAGCAGTTGTTCCCAAGTTACAATGTAACTAAAATTCCTTCATGCAAAATTCATTTTTTTGGATCAGTAGTTTTTAAGAATTTGTGTTGAGCAAGTGTTTTTGCTTGTATATATATAGAAAATAGTCTTACTCTTTTTTAAAAGAAAGTTTTTGAGCAATATTTTGTGATATCATTATTGTAAGTTGTTCAATGAAGTAACTTTATTGATGTTATATCCAGAAATGTTTCTTATATCATAATTGAAATTATTTGATAATTGTTTTACTTTATTTTATTAACATCACACTAAAACAAATATTAACTGTGTTTTTATTATAATTAAAATATTACCACTATTTACGTTTTTCAATAACAATAGAGAAATCCATATAAAAAACTAGTGGATGGCTGGCATTTTCACATAAAGCATCTGAAATAAAACAAAAAATACATTCAAAGTAGTGAACCATTTGTAAAAACCTTTATGTTTGTTTTATCAGCTTACTAAGTATTTTTAATTTACCAATAAGTGACATCACATTCATATTAATATATATGTGCACTTACATCCTTGTTTCTATTTAATTGAGCATCAACTATGTCCTGGTCTACACTGCAGGGCAAGAAGACATCAACTATTTGAAACAGTCCTTTAGAATCCAACACAAGTCTGTCTTCACCCACTTCAAGATTCAGATCTTTTAATTCAATCTGGAAATGACAACCATGAGAAGATAGAATGTATTTATGATACAAAAATAGGCTTCACTTCCTAAGTAATTGTAACCTCGAAATATTTATATTACATAGATTATTTACATAGAAAAAAACCACAAAAGAATGAAAATATATTTATAATGAGAACATAAATAACATTTAAAAATAAATGCATAGTTTTTTTTATATTTTTATAAAACTTTAACTTACAGAAGAAGGTATCATAAATTCTGCCATTAAATACTCAATTTCTCCAGTAGGTGGTTCTCGTCTTAATCTATAAATCAATTCTTTTTTCTTAACTGCGGGTATTTCTGTAGCTTTGGGAGTTTGTTTTTTAATTTCTTCAATCAATGGTTTAATTTTTTCTTCATATTTCTTTACATCCCTAATCTGTATTCTGTGTGATTGAAGTGTTCCTATTGACTTCCTATTCTTAAGTATTGTAAATTTTGTCATATCCAGCTCAAACTGGTATTTATCCTGTAAACCCTCAAATACAACAGTAAGGAAGAAGGTTTGGAATAAATCATCCTTTTCAATTTTAGAAAAGAATTCTGGGTTAATAGCCACATCATACACTGTAGCTGGGCTTCCTGATTTATCCTGTTCAGTTCTGCCTTCACCAATGCTCATGGGGACTCGATAACTAGATGGATCCTCAGAATTAAGTATTTGCATTAACTCTTCATTACTGACATCTCTGGGGCAAGGAATTGCTTCAGTAAGGCATATGTTGACAAATACTTTTTTATTGTCCGGTTTAGTGTATGTTTTTACACAGAAACCTGCAATATAAAAATATATACCAATATAAAATTAAAGTACGTACGTGATGAATTTGTTTTGATATTAAAATTTAATAGAAATACATGAGCTGATAGAACATTACATAAGATAAGTATTACCAGGTCTTGGTTTCACCGTTTGAGACGGCACTGTCTCGCCTAAAAGTTTATTAAATTCTTCTTCCACTGGGTTATCCTGCATCAAAATGATAATTGATAAGTTTATTGTTTTTACGTATGAAACAATAATATGATGGAATAATAATTGGAACCTTAATAATTTTCATGTTTTGCTCCATTATTGATGGATCAATTTCTAAAGTGATTGATTTACTTTTCATGTCGCTTTGTAACTATGGAAACGAATGCAAAAACGAAAATTGAACAAGAATAATGAACTTTTTCTTTTTTTCTTATACTTTTAGCCGAAGCATTGAGTGCATTATGCCAAAAGTCAAAAAAGGAAACTTGCTATCTCTTATAACACCCATCAACGACAAAAATTTAGTAACTTTCAGAAAACTTTAAAAATTTTACAATAATAATAGAAAAAACTACTAAAAATATATTAAAAAAGCTACTTATATAAATTCAAACATTGATAACTATAATAATTAAAAGTTTGGTTGTTTGTGTTTGTTTTATAATACCCATATCAATTAAAAAAATATTATAAGCTTTTTCAATATTAACTAAGACTGTTAATAAGTGTGTGCAGCATTCATGTTAATTTTATCGACATTGCTTTAGTATTTTCGAATTCATCCGGCTACCTCTTTCATGAGTGTTAAACATCAGGTGCATCAGTTCACGCCTTCATTTCGCAATATTCCTCGTTGTACTATTTAACAAGAGTTTGAAAGATTTTGGAATGTAGATTAAAGACGTCATCTTTTTACTGTAATAATACGTTATATAAACTTACAGATGTCATTGTCAGCTGTCAACTGTCTTTTCCGTCATGAGAAGTAAGAACTAGGTCGGAAGAGTAGGCAACTGGCAATGTCTAATTTTTGGGCTATTTCTGCCTTTCTTGCTCTTAGAAAACTTAACAATATTATAAAAATTCTCTAAAATATACTAATTATTTAATCTTTTTTTGGAGAGCTTGCGGCGTGTTACCTTCATTGAAAGAAAATATAGGTAATGTACACAACAATAATTTAACTACTTTGCCATATTTCTCCTTTTTAAACCAGTTTTAACTCTACACTCTTAACTTCTTATACCGGGTTCAAAAGAAAATGTAGGATATAAGAGAATTGAGTGGTTAAAAAATATTTTCCATGTCTATATCTTAAATAATAATATATTTAATCCAAGTCAGTCAGCTGTAGTGGAGTGAACGTAATACGTATGCATAACGCTAAGCACAATAAAACTTAAAAGATAAAGCACTTAACCATGTCGTTACTTTTAAGGATATAGATTTCTCAACCTTCATTATAAAGCTGATTTTGAAAATTTAATATATTAAAACACCTAACAACCAGAAAACAAAACTATTTTTTTATTTATTGTTCATTATATCAATTATAGTTACTTTTTAGTCTCAAATCACTATTTAAAAATTATCTCAATATCTCAGTACAGGACCAAGAATAATTACAGTTGATTAGGTATAAAAAATTATTGTTATAGTATTTAGTGTTATATTCAATAGAATACATTTTTTTTAGGGATTAAACATATGGCAGACAGAAGGTAAAATGGCAGACAAGCATAGTTTAAACTATGATGTCAGGGAGTTGAAATTAGGCACAAGCTTCACCAATAATAAAACTTCACAGTACCATACTATAAAATGTAAGTATATCTTTTTTTTTAATTATATAGCATTTATTACTGTTATCCATATTATCTTTCCAGTGCACATATATTTTGTTAAAGTTTCCATCAAGTGCACATATAATTCTTTAAGATTGTCAAGTCTATTCATAAAGGTATAATTGAGTTTCATATATCTTACTATATTAAATTGAACAAAAATTCCATAAAATCCAAGTTCTACTTTCTACTGTGTTGCTCTTGAAGTATATTTTATTATTATTATTATAGTTGTTTCATACAATGAATGATTTGTTTGAAATCCCAAATAACTCCCAAAAAATCCCAAATACTTCCTATACTCCTACCCCTTTCCCACCATTCCCGAAGTTTCCTTTAACCATATGGGTGTTTATAGGTTTAATACACTAAACACAATAAAAGACTTTCACTTAGATCACCTAAAACGCACATTTCCATATTCAATACAAACACCAAAGGATAGATTTTCTTTCTCCACAATATTGTTACGCCATTGTATAACTTCATGAGTTGATCTTCCGATGTATTTATACTAGAAATGTCTATGCTTGCAAATTCAGGGTCGATATTAATCAATATGTACAGGTCACTTGGAGACCACTCCTGTAGCACTACTATACCTGGCATTCCATATAGAAACCTTACATCTTCCATTGACTCCTTTAGTGACTTGCAGTTTTCTTAAATTATCATTGTTTGCCATTACTCGTTATATTATCATTTCAAATAAAAATTGACTGGTTTATCTGTCTCTGTTTGACATTTATAAATCTCCTAAAAGAAATATCCTCAGGCCACAATCTGTGTTTTAAATAGACATTACTTCTATGTAAAGCCACAAATTTTATTGGTCTTAAATTTGTTATATAAGTACTTTTATTGTTTTTTTAAATATATAATTTAAATTTAGATTTGCAATTTTATTGGGACCCTGTATTCTTATTTGTTCTGTTTTTAGTTATTATATTTTATTACTTCATTTTATTTCTAGATGATTTTAAGCCAGCGTCAGTTGATGTTAATAAGATGGCAACTGTGGATGTTGGAACTAACAATCAAGTTACAGTGACTGTACCACATTTAGGTAAATATTTTTTTTATATATTCAATACTACTCAACTACGTTTATTTTATAACGACATTTTTGTTAAAGAAATTTTTCATCTCTTAATATTTTTTCATTTGTGAACCACCTATTTTTTTGATAAAAAAAAATAATATAAATAGAAAATAAAGCTAAATGTACAAAGGATCAACTTAGCTCTTTTATATATAGACGCCAGAAAGCAATCATGTTGCATCTTGAAAAAAGCAACATCACACCGGATCGAAAAAACTATAAATTTGGGAAATATTTCAAAAATGAACAGCATATCTAAGTAAAAAAATTTCCTTAGATTTTCACGAGTACATTTTTGAAATAAAACTATTTTTACGGATTAAAACTCGCGTATAATTTGGTTACATTTTTTATTTTAATCCGACATTTCGAATAATTTGCAGTAATCGTATATACTTAATTGTACGCGAGTTTTAATCCGTAAAAATAGTTTTATTTAAAAAAAAATGCGCTTAGAATATTTATAACCGAAATATTCGATGCAGTTTTTTTTTGTGATTCGAATAACTAATGTCTCATATTCGCATTTCTTGAGTCGAATTGAATTGATTTTTTTTTCTGGCCCCGATATATATTATACATACAATAATTTTTCGATTTAAAATTCGTTTTTAAAAAATAAGTTTTTTTTTTTATTTGAGATGGCGCAGGAGTTCCCCAGACAGTATTCAAAGGTAGCCAAAGGCCATATACAAAAGAATGCGTATTGATAATAGATAGAGACACGGGAGAAATCACACTCGAAAAACTCTCGAGCAATATACAAGTTAAAAAGACTAGGTAAGTATTTGTGTATTTAATTAAATTAAAATTGTATAAGAATCTGCTCAAATTAAATTATTTTATAATTTATTATTCATCTACAACAGACAGGAGAACAGCCAAAAGCCACGGCCGTTGACCCCAGTGACGTCAGATTTCACCAACACCACACAGCGCTCCACCTCGCGCACGCGCGTTGCCACCAACCGCCGCTCAAACAATACCGGTGTGTAACTAGCCTTATTTATTTGGGTTATGCGTAACGTCTCACCGGTGTGTTACTAGTCCTATTGGGTGTATTGTCTACGCCGCATTGGTGTGTAACTAGCCTTAGTTATTTCTGTTGTTATAACCCCGTACGTAGCAAGTATGTTCGCCAGGCTGTAAAAGGTCTTACAAAATGTTTGTGCTAACTGATATTGCTACCCAAATACGATGTAATGTTTCATAAGTGCAACCAAAGCCTATTTAAAATAAAAAATGTAGATTTTGACCGTCGGTCGTACACAACGTTGATAGTATCATTATTGTTAGTGTGTATCTAACTTTACCTCTCTTAGTCAGGTCTATGTCGGTGTATACCAGATCTTAAAAGTGCCACAAAATAGTGCCTAAATAAGTTAAGATCGTTTTTGTAATCATTTCATTTAAGAAGACTTGAGAAAAATCAAATGTTACTAGAGATAATCCTATAATTATTGTTTCAGCGCCAGGAGCGACTCAAGTGACCAGTCAGAATCGCTTTAGCGGCACCCAAAAGCCGCAAAACATGGTCAGGTCTCCCCCACGAGTGAAGACTTCTCCCCCTCAAGCACCGTGAGTATACGTTATTGTGTATATCCAAACAAAAACCTATTAATATATTTTACTATATAAGTTTTAATCGGAATATATTTATATAAGTTTTTATACAATATTTCAATTTATGTAAAATATGTTCTAGTTGGTCGGCAGGCGGTAACAGTACCCTCGCGTCGCTCCCTATGATAGGATTCGAGGACGCACAATCCGCTCCAGCCGCTGCGCCCCACGTTAACCCTCATGTGAACCCCCACGTGCCCCCTCACTTGCCCCACGTGCCTCAACACGTGCCCCATGTGCAACACGCACCCTCCGTTGTTCCTCACGTGCCTTCGTCCCATCCCTCTCAACCTCCACCTGTACAGAGACACATGCCTCCGCCAGCGGTGAGTTGTTTTTGTGGATTTTTTTTTCGTGTACTTAAATTGATAATCAATGAAATCGGCATAAGTAACTATATATATATATATATTAATAGCAGCCTCCTAGACAAGATGATAGTTCTTCGAGTTCGTCTAGTGATAGCGACAGTGGCAGCGGCAGCGACAGCGACAGCGACGAAAACGACTCTAGCGCGCAACATTCGGTCGCTAATGGTATGTAGAAACGCGAATTCCCATAGAAATTATTAAACACATAATTTTTTTCTTACTTTTTTAATAAATATTTATTATACTAACTTTAAACAGCCATTCCAGTTTAAAAAATAGCTCAGGTCTATTTTTTTATTCAGAACTAAAATAAATAAGTTACTTTTATAATAATTCTGCAGGTGGCAGTACTGGCGCAGCTTTACCTACCGACGTCCTCAATGACGATCTTTGCCTCTCAGAATCCGGCAGCGACTTTGATTGACAGCAGTCTTTCATTCACTCATTCACTCAGTCACTCACTCGCTCAATTTTGAACTCCAAAATTATAAGCCATGACAATCCTTCTATTTTCATTTGGATTTTGGATTCTGTCATATAATGGATTTATTTTTAAGTCTTTCTATTTGTAATTTTATTAATATGCTCTATCTTATTCACATATATTGTATATAAAGAGGATAGCGATACTTAATAGTTTACGAATTATCAACTGGTAATGCAAAAATGAATGGCATTATTAAATTCTTTATTCTACATAAGTTTTCATTGGTGTATTTTTGATTATAAAAAAAAAACAAAATTGTCATCTGATAATTTATTCCTTGGACTTAAATTTTCTTTTGTTACTAAATTATATAAGTAGTTTCACCCGTTACTGAATCTTTCTATCGCTTTTTTACAATATAATGCATTGAAATGAATTCTTTGTTACTTTTATTAATAAATTGAATAATAAATATAATGTATTTAAGTTTGTTTAAAGCGCATAGTGTGCTAGTGATACTGGTATATAAAACTTACATTATTAAGAGACATAGCCACAGAAAAAAAAGTATTTTTTCAAAAGGGTAAATGAAAAAAAGTATAATTAATAAATACAAATGTAAACGAGAACAATTACTTAAGATAGTTTAAGTATGTATATGAAATGTTATTGTGCCTCAAGTGGATATAGAGATATATTTTTTATTTTATGCCAATTTTTATGAGGATATAGTTTAAAAGTGTTTGGTGAAGCCGAATGATATACATTTACGAGTTTGCAATAAATTATTACAAAAATATATTGACTTTTATTGTTTACTAGACTCGCCCCGGATTATCGTGAAAACAGACATTACATTTTGAAGAATACCTATGAAGCCATTCTATGTAATGTAACTAATATGTTATATCTTAATATAACTTATTAAAACATAATGATAAAATTAAGTTTTTTTTATGAGTACAAGAAGACTTGACATTTGACAACTCTATTTCTTAATGGCTGAGAGGCAAATGAGAAGACGGCCCATTTGGTTTTAAGTGGTGTCGCAATGGATATTCGCAAATAAATGCTTTGCTATCTTTTAGAGATCCAGAGAGATGAAAGGACGAGGAAATTTTTTAGTTAGTGCAGTTAGTGTCCGTGGTTAGATGTTTGGTTATTAGATTATTAAGAAATATATATTTTTTTAATTAATTAAATTTTGACATAACTTTAATTATATACAATGTAGACTATATATTTTTATCGTTGTCTGTGAAGTTGGTACGAGATATTTCCATATCTTTCATAGAAACGAATATAGAAAAATATTTTAAAGTAAAAATGTTACCTAATAGCTATCTTTGTACATAATCCTTAAATACTAAACCTATCGCCGTAATAACCTTAATATTGATGAAAGTGTAGAAGTATCGGAGTTTCGTCTGGAGCGGTCCTGCCGGTCTGGCATAACGCCCTGCATGCCTTTGCTGAATGGAGATTGTCTGTTGGTTGTGAAAAAGAAATTTCCACGGGCCCTTAAAGATAATGTTAAATAAATTAATCGCCTACAACATAATTAATAAAAATATGATAAGTACTTTCAAGATTCTGTTTATAATTTATTCGAATATTGAAAAGTGTGATCAGTAATATCTTAATTATTAAAAAAAGATTTACAGGTTGAGCGAGTTCTAAAGAAAAGAAATCGTTGAAAACTTTTCGATTGGAAGTTCGAGAATGTCCGTTTATAAATTACTCCCTTCAGCTGCCCCCTACATGAACTGTCCAATTACCGTGTATTTGCCAAATCCCCTAAATAGATAGTGAAATTAGGATGAGCGTCCATTTCTAGCCAGGTGTTGTAGGTATCAGCGGCCGCAGCCATGAAAGATGTTCCATTTTGTATAGATTCCACGAGGTAACGCCATGCTCGGTCATGGCTGCAGAGATCTGAAAATGTAGATTTTTATTGTCATATGATTGTATTTTTCTTTATTTGATTTGTTATATTTTTTATGAAGATAGCCATCGAATCTTATTTTTAATCTGTAAGTTTTTTCTAAAAGAAAAATGTGAAAACTTTAATAAACTGTTTCATTTGACTGTGTCCTGATTTAAATTTTATAATTAATATATCGTTTTTACGACAATATCTATATACCACAATATCTATAGATCTTTGTCAAATAAAAAAGAATAAAATTTTTCCTATTTCCAACTAATAATTTTTCAAATTTATTTGTTTTTACCTTCAGGGCTAAACATATTAAAACTTCCTTCGGGACAACCGGGCTGCATGCCGTCGTTAGGTGAATAGTTCGGCCACAAATCAACCGTTCCGCTAGATTTACTGGTTCCATAGTTACCAGGGTTAGTGTGGATGATATCGACAAATGTGGCACATGTACGATCCAAGCCAGATTTTATACCTAACGTACCTTCGAATAGGGCTCGTGCTGGGTCTAATCCCGTTATTCTGTAAGTGTATTTAGTGTTGATTATGGGTATGAATAATTAGACGAAAACGATTTTAAACTACATTTAACAGTTGGTCTATTTTTAAAGAGATCTTTTATATAATATTAATATAACCTCCTATAAAATGATAAGAACAATCAACAAATACTTACTAGGCTATTAACATTGACAGTGACTTTGACCTCCTATTCGACATTGTAAAAAACCATAAGGTATCACTCTTTGATGCTGGTAAAACTTTATAATCATGAATTTGCTTGTATTGTTTCGACATTTGATAATATTATCAAACAAGGTTACCATCCTGTTACTTTACCTTACCTTGAAATTACTTGTCCTCGCTCTCGGGCCCATCTGCCTGCATATGCCATTACGTGAGCTCCAAGCGAGTGCCCCGTGAGGTGGATTTCGCTCATGTTGAGACCAGCTTGAGATAACATTAAAAGCGCTGCACCCAGCTCTTGACCCACCTAAAATATAAGCAACTTCAATAAACAACTCATTCTAATGAATCTCGAATATTTCTTATTGAGATAAATAATTTAGAAATTTATTTATCGTTATTGACCATACTCTTTTAGCACTTGGGACAGCAAATAAAGCATATCCTAGTGGAATGCCAAGAGCTCCACTTTTAGCCTCTTCTTCCCAGTCCAGGAGAATTACATTTTTCTTCTTAGTTGACATATATGTATGCAACACTGCCGTAGTTGCTGGTCCGTTGATTTTCCCTCTATATCCAAAGGTATAAATCATAGTTCGAAGGTTTTTATCGATGCAGGGATCTTCCAAAATTGGAGTTGGATTTTTCAGTGATGCGATAATATAATTGTCCATCGAACTGAAATATGTTACTAGTTATGGATTTTGCATCAACTGAAATTTTGTGAAATTTCAAAGTTTGTTTTTTCGTTTTATTGGTTAATTCACTCGACTTAAACATCGTTTGAAAATAATAAAATAAACTGTGGATTAGGTTAGTGTAGGTAAAATTTTGTAGACGTTGTATTACAACTAAATCGCTACACTAAAATTACTTCATATAATTGTAAATATCTACAGAATTTTGATAATCTTTTAAATGAGCTCCTTCAACGTTCTCGATATACGAACCTGGCCCACTCTTACTATTTCGGCGTTACTATAACAGAATGATAAATTAATGTTTTTGTGTTCAAAGTTATTCTTGCACCAAAATTTTCTTTAATCATAAGTGGTTTTAATATTTTTCCTAATTGTGATTTTCGTGAAATTTATAGCAAAAAAAAAGTATGAGATATTAAATAAAAAAAGCTAAAATATTAAAAAATCTAGAAAAATTATAAAAAATTTCTTCTATTCTTGTAGAAGAAAATGAAAGATGAAGTCTATACTGGTCCAGCCTGTAAAATTGTGCTATTATCGGTATCGGTATTGGTATCGGTATCGTGACATCAGTAACAAAGAAATAAAATTAATACGCCAAATTTTTTTGATAATAATTTAATTTAAAGAGTCCTGCTTGGGTTAAAAAACAAAACTGAACTTAGAATTGCATAAGTCTCATATTCAATCAAACGATCTACTATAAAGACTAGATAATTGATCGTTTATATTACAATGAATAATCTTTATAAAAAGTGGTAAAACATTAAATAATCGTAGTCATAACGAATCGAAAGCGGTCAAATGGGTATTACGTATTAGAATGGATCGTGTAAATAATAATATTGTGTCATTAGTCCACTTTTTAGGCCTTGGCTGCGAAATCGTAAGCGTGATATATGGAACTTAAAAACTCATAGGATGGAATACAACCTAAATAGTAATAAAATTATTATTAACTAAGACGTTATGTATTTTTTTATTCGTTTCTTATTGCTGCGACCTAATTCTAGAACTTTGTTTGCAAGAGATTTTATTAAATGATTGTAACTAATGAAATTTTGTGTTCTTTAAAATACCATAAATTTCAAAAGATACAGTTTTAACTCAGCATATATATAAATCAAATAAATATTATGTGAATTACAGCAATATAAAAAGTGATAATAAAAAAGTTTTGGAGTTAAAATTTTTGAAGTAATTAGTATTAATTGTTAATATTATACATAATAATCTAGCTGTACTCACGTAGTTACTATTGGATTTTACCCTGCTAGTTTCCAACTCATTCGGGGTTCTTCATGAGCTCTAAGCGTTGAGGAATCGCGGCGTGAACTGATTACTAAATGTTAATACTCAAGATATAGAAAAAGTGAGAGTTATAGTTATATAATTCTTAGTAAGTTATTTGGGCCAACACCATATTCATACAAACGAAGAGAAAATATTTTGTAATTGATTTATGTCTTAAAAAAAATAATAAAAATACAAATTTCGAAATCTTACTATTTTATTCAACGTATAGATTATAAATTTTTCAAATGTCGTCAAAATATTTTTGCATTATTTGTTTATTAATTTTAATCTAATTACCATAAATTATGTAAAAATGTTTTGTAAGAGTCTAGTCTCTAGATAATTTAAAATATCTCCCGTCTACTGTCTCCCTCCCTATACGACTTAAGCAAAATATAAATTAAAGTCTACAACGAATATATTTTAACACAATAGAGACATTTATTACAATTTTACTATACTAGTAGTTATGAGAGAAATCATTGTTACTCTGTAAGTAGTAGAATGTGTTGTTAGTCATATGTTAATTAGCATTTAGTACCCGTACTTTAAATGCTTTGTGGTCAGTCGTGGAATTTATGGACACCTCAACAATATTTTTCTAGCACAAAGGAGGATTTAGTGATAAATTACAGTTTTTGCTGGAAGTAACATTATCATACATAAAATGAAATCTATTGTCTGAACATTATTTCAGGTTGGTAGTATTATAATAAATATTTTTTAAATTACATAACATCTGGAACACAGAGCAATTAAAATAATCTTAAAAATCTAGGTAAAAAATTATAATTACTAATATTAAAATATTTATCGATATTTTTTTTAAGATCACATTGTTCTTATGTACTTTGGATTGTAAGCAATTTTAATATAGTTAATATTTATTATTCACGAAATGTGTAGAATTGAAATAACATTCTATTAAATTTTATTCAAACTAGATAAAATCATATAATAAATGTTGGAACGTAAAGCTTTATGACTATAGGTATTTTATATATATATACTGATAGGTTTGTAAGTGTGTGTGGGTGCACAAAATAATGTTTTTGTAAATATTATACAATTCAATTGTAATTTATGATTTATTTACAAGTGATTGTGCAATTTTGTAAATTCGATAATCAGCACATTTACTTACCCTCTATAACATCTTAACCAAGCCGTCTGCGAGTGTTTTAAAGAGAAACCTAAAAGTACGAAAATTATTAACAACTATATCTAAATATTTTTTTTAAAATAGAACACTTAAAAGGTATTATACTTTTTTTTCTAATCATACAAAAACATTTCTATTTCTCTTTTTAGTCACACTTACTTAAAATAATAAATGTAGAAATCCAAAATTTGCACAAGCACATCTTTGATATCGTTAATTTGAATTAAATAATCTTTATCTTCGCACAGCGCGCGTTTCGTTTACAACGCATCCGATACTACACAGCACTGATAGGTGCTTTTCATTACAGCACACGTTTTATTGAAATAAGGACAACTTATTTTTATTCTCAATTGTTTTCACTCTGATAACGTGTAAGTTGTTGGTTTGTATACCATTCGTTCATCAATACTAAGGATGTTTTAATTTTTTAAACTTGAGCCTACTTTCTACTTTTCAAGAAACGAGATGTGGTTTCTTGATTCACAATAATTTTTTTGTACGTTTATATTTTTAATGATATCAACTTATTTCTTGCAACTTAATTATTACACATTCGAATCGATTTTGTTGATCGAGTTTTCACTTAAGCTTGAAGTCTTTTTAAATGATAATAATTTAAGTGAGCAAAGTATAATAAATGAATGTCAATTATTATATTCTATTACAAAGAAATGACCTTAAAATTAAATATCACGTCATAACCATTAATAATATACAATCGTATCTTAATTCAATTAAATACAATTAGTATCTTAAGAAAGTAATGATATAAAAGATATTAGGCGAACTGGAGAATGAGTTCAGGCGAACGCAGCAAATTTAATATTTTATTAATTATTATTATTTAATAAAAAATGATAACAAGTACTCCTCTACTCCTGTATTTCAGTAGGTCTTGAACTCCAAGTGTTCAAACTTAAAGCAAATTTATTAAATAAAGTTTATTATATATAATTATTGAGTTTTAAAGATTAGATGTTAACTATATGTAGATCGTCTGAAATCTGAAACTAATAAAGTAAGGGTTTTCCTTAAGAATTTTATAACAATTATTCATATATATGTTATGTTTTATCACGTTTTTATAAAATAATTAAAACTTATATAACTAACTGTAATTGTCTATATTATTACATATAACATACAATCTATACCACATATAAATCGTCCTGTAGAATATAATATGCCATTCACGTATTTGTATATTGTGATTCACAAGGCTTACATTATAATTAAGACACGTCCTCTGCTGAATGGATTCAATGGTTCAGTTTTTTTGTATTAATTCTTTAAAGAATAATAAAAGAACAATAAACAGCACACGAACTGTCTATTCGACAATTATATGTATGTAAAGTATTCACGGTCTAACACTGAGGTCACATTTAAGGTAATGGAGCGATGAATAGTTTTATTTATTTAGTTTTGTATTAAGTTCAGTGTCGCAAGGAAGGTTCTACAAAAGGTGAATACAATACACCTATCTGTAATATTATATGGTCAGTTTTATTAAAGCTTAATTTGATTAGATCCTATTTTCATATATTTTTTTAATAAATAAATAATAAGAATAAGAACTTTATTGCAATTCGCTCACCAGAACAGAAAGAAAGAATGAAACATATTATAAGACGTTATTTTCGTCAGCGTGCGATCTCGTCCACAAAGTTTTTTGTTGGTATTCATACTTGTATAATATAATGAAATAGTACTATAATTAATAATAATAATAAATTAAAGTAGTATTTTGTTACAATATATGTATATGAGCACATGAAAGAGGTGAGAGCACATTGCATGCATATATATACTCATATACATATATATATATAAAAAAAAACTTCCATTATTAGTTTGTTTGTTCTTTATTGTACACAAATAATAACAGTGAAATTGTATGTTAATCTTAATATTAATCATATCATTTTCGATGTTATCGCTAAAAGGAATAATAACTCTATCATAAACAAGTAAACGCAATATACACCAATCAACTTTAGCAAGTATTAATGGAGGACCAACAATAATAGCCCGATATGTTACGATAGGGAGATCTAAAAATATTTTGAGTATTTATTTTCATGTAAATTAAGAAAGGTAGCGGTGATAATATACCTTTTTGTGGTACACCAGCAGTCATACTGCACCTAGAGAAGAAGAATTCGTCAATACAAACGTGTTGACGGCGTATATACACGTAATTATATAACTAATCTTTAGCTAAAGGAGATATGTTTAGAGAACTGAACAAACTGAATAGAATAGTATAATCTACGTTGTTAAACGCGTTGTTAAAATCAAGTCACGTCAAATAAGAACATCAAGAAAGAAAATAATAAATAAGAAAATTATATTTTGTTTATATTTTATATTTTATAAATATCTATGTATAATAAAATTAAATAAGTCGGGAAAAAATGAATTATTTAAAAACATTATGTAAACGTCATTTCACTTTAGCATTTCAAAGTTTTCCAAAAATATGTGATTGATTGTAATAAAGTGTATTTGTTAATGAAGTGCTATAAAATAAAATAAAAAATACTTAGTGTTGTTAATCTGCAGGATAAATGTTTATTTTATTGTATCATGTTGCTTGTGTTTGTGATTCGAATAAATTAATATGATTGTATTGACAATGAACCTTCAAGTAAACGTTGGGAATCAAGAAGGATGTTTTTAAAGTACACGGCCAGTTCTACCCGATCGGACCGGACTAAGCGGACGAACTAACGATCGAAGTGGTTCGTTATTTAAAGTAATATTTATGTGATTAGAAAGAGACATTTATTATTACTTTCATTGACGCACAATCGCAACATATGGAATGCAAAAATTAAGACTAGTATAATTATATAAGGGTGTGAAAAAAGTTTGTTGGCTTTCTCATTCCAGATAAGGCATTTCATAAATGAGGAACTGAGGCACTATATTTTGTAGGTCCTACCATCATTATTTTGGACTCATCATTCATCTTCGTTTTGGACTAATATTAGTATGAATTTTTATAATTCAGGGAGTCAAAGAAACGGTTCACTTGAGTTAAATAGTTTTCATCATAAGTATACCTTTGAAAATGTAGATGCTCAAAGTATTTCCATCCTGAAGAATTTGGGGGGTAATGAAAATTACAAGAGTCTGGAATTTTGGTTATTTGTGTTTCCGAATCCTTCACTTACAATATGAAACCTATCTATACTGTCTTTGTACTGAGAGAGTACATTAGTTAACATGAGCTACATTTTAAAGACAACAACTAGGATTTAACATCCAATAAAATAAAAAGTAACTAGTTAGTTAGTATAGTTTAAAATCAACCTTAAAATTGCTTTTTACTTATTAATTCAATGTAAAAAGCCACTTGCTTTGTTTAAATAAAAATGCATAAATTAATATAGACATGACATTGATATTAATTTGAGTAATTTAAATACAAACCGTTTTTAAAATTTTGGCGGACATTGCATTTTAAATGAAGGCCTCTTAACATATAGATTTCAATAACAATTTATGTAATCCACGCGAATATATTACTGGAGTCTTATATTTCGGAACGAACGTTTATACTGAACAGATTATTGTTTTCAAATTTCATGCTATTCATGACTTTTGAATAGTAAGTAATAAGATATTTTACATTATCTGTTCCTTTAAATTTAAATTTGTAAATTTAATGATAAATATATAATAATAATTATTAATTAATAATACCATATAATGAAATATTGTCACTCTTATAAATATTTCATTTTTTTATAAGAGATACTTAAATGAATTGATATTTAAAAAAAATAAAGAATTATTTGTATCAAACATGTTATTTTTTATAACAGCACTTCATTTATACCCTCAATCAATACTAATTTTAACAAAAGAACTAGCAATTTACAATCTGGTCCCTAGCAATTATTGACGAGATAAGTTTAAGTATATAAACGCACTCACCGCCTGTGATAATTTGAAAAATATTGTTTTAATGAATTGTAAAATATAGGCATATGATATCATCATATTTCAGCCGGAAATCGCCCACTGCTGGACACAGGCCTCCCTTATTTAGCCCAAAAAAAAACACTAGTTTGCTTTGCTTTTATTCGATTCGAAATATTAAGATTATGCTAAAGTGGGCAAGTGGGACAATGAAGAGAACAACCGATAAGTGAAAAGGCTGATACTAGAATTAAACATAATATTGATGGCCGCTGTTACAATAAAGGTCAACATGTCATTAGATCTGTGCCATTCATTTTGTATGTATTCATGTCAAATTATATAACCGAAAAGAACCATTGACAAGCATAATATTATATTTTTCCACAAAGTTATTGATACTTAGTTGAAATTATTTTAATAAAATTTTCATAATTTGTAAAATATTATTTTTAGTATTTTTTATTACTTAACCTATTATGAGATAACTACTGTTTTAGGTTCGTTTTCAATTAAATGTTTTATCTATTCCGCTATTAAATTATAAAATAACTAAATAAGCAGGTAAAACAAAATTATTATGAAAATTAAATGAAAAAAATAAAAATTATATGAAATCAAAACTAATTAGATAAATAATTAAATAAAACCATTAATTAAAATTAATCATAATTAAATGTGTAGAACAGACGTGTTAAAATTCAGATATTACTTATCCGGCTTATAATTATTATCGGAAAAACCATTTTTGTCCTCATTCATAAAAATATTATATAAGTAATTCTAAGGACACTAGATAGTTTTAACTTATTTGTCAATAATAGGTATTTTAGGAAAAAAAAATCAGAAAAGATTCTTGGCCCCCATTTCTGGATGTTGGGAACTTAAGTGGGTGGAAAATGCTAGAACATGCGAGACACAAATTACGGTCTGTCTGATACACTTAGAGAACGCTTTTAGGTTGGTGCAACATGAACTGATGATCCTGCGCTGAAGAGGTATAACTTGCCGATTGTAAATTGATAAATTATTTAAAAAAAAATGTTTAAAAAATATATTTCTTATAACATTTAACGAGAACCATTCCACACCTCTGAGTTACAACATTCGTTTATATCGAGGTTGCGGTATATCTCTAATCATATTTAATATAGCCATTACCGCTTTAATAGATAAATTAACAAGGCAGTAGGGTATTGGTTTAAATTGAACAACTAGTAGGTTTAGCGAATTTCTCAACTATTTAGTGGATGAAATAATTTTGGGATGGATTTAAAGAAATCTTCGGTAGTTACGGTACGGTACGGTATTTATCGTCATCCAGACCTGAGTATTTCTGTAGTCTTAGCAGTGAAAACGCGTAATATTTATGGAGTTTACTATTCCCTAGGAAATATTACTGGCCCGGCACCCACATGGAAGGCGAAGAAGTTTCATCTCAATTATCTGGCTGAATATAAGTTCATTCAGTTTGATTCAGTGCAGTTTGATATGAATCAATTCTATCGGAATTTGCCCAAATAGTCTTGAAACCATTCGGGGCCCTTATTCATGAGCTCGAAAAATGTTAGAATCGGGGTTCCTCAATATATTACATATAATAGAAATCACACGAACCGCTAATAATACAAATATAAGACAACAATCTTCTTTTTATAATAAGAAAACTATCAGAAGAGTCAAATTCTGAAAAATATAATTTTTGTATCATCTATGAAAGAAATTTCTAAACTCCTGGAGTTGAAGATATAAAAAACTATATTACATATCTTAATAACATTAACTTAATAAATGGATTTTGCATAATCATTAAAAAAGAATGTTCTTTAGTTGTGATTTCTGCTTTTTCTTACTAGAACATTTTTAATTTTAATCTTACTGATAAAAACTGAGGTTACTGTACTCAGTAACCTCAATCTTCAATTCCTAAATAAATTTTAATTGATTGCTTGAAGTAAATGTGAAACGCCTTCAATATATTATTAGCAATATGCCAATCGGATAAAATAAATTATTTTTTTGCCAAATTACTATGTAGGTCAAAGAAAAAGTGAAAAGCAACTTGTTATGAAATTTATTCAAATCTTTAAACGACACACCTGTGGCAGTCGTGGCCGAGCGGTTAAGGCGTCTGACTAGAAATCAGATTCCCTCTGGGAGCGTAGGTTCGAATCCTACCGACTGCGTTAGCGATGTGCACTTTTTTGGTACTTATTATTAACGAAGTTTCTTCGGTTTTTATATACAAGTTCAGTACGTAAGACACATCAGCTTTTATAGAATTATATTTTAATTTAAAGTTATAAATAAAAGAGAAAAATAACTATGCGTTTTACTTACGGTATGATATATTATTTATACAATATACGTCCAACCCTTTGAGTGAAAATAAAATAAATAGACTAAACGCTTCTCACTCTACCTTATCAAATTAAATATTAACATATTAATACCTTTGAAGTAAATTTTACAAGTGAACTAATCACATCCTAGATAGATCTTTAAAAACTTCGCTATTTATTTCTCCTAAAAGTTCTACAGCGTACATATTCCTAGCTACTTCGTAATATCTTAAATGTGAGATATTTTGGGCTGTTTGGTTTCAAGTAAGATGTACCAGTATCAGTCCGGCCTCGATGACGAAATACCAACAGTCTTAAGATTTTGTATTGCTACTTATGAGAAAAACTTGCCTTGATGAGCTAATTACTTTTTTAATTAATTTAGTGTAGTTACAATAGTACTTTGAGTCGTAATATTTTTTTTTGACAATGTGACATTTTGGTTTATTTATTTTTGACTAGACATAAGACACACATTTGTAAGTCATTGGAATAGATTTAAAAATATAAATAAACAGTAACCGGCTACTTCAATTATTTCTATCGTTTGTTCAAACATTCCAAACATTCCAATCCGATTATTTTATATTCTAATGAAAAAATCATGATACGTCAGAGTCCTAGACTTGTTTATTCCATAAAATCAATTAAACCTTGTGCGCTGTAGCATGTTGCGGGTGACACTGTCAGTAACGTTCCGTTTCCCTCAAGACAGTTGATACGATTTACAAATTATATTTTAGCATTTTCGTTATACCACATTCAAATATAATAAATGTAGTAAATTAAATTAAACCCAATCAGAAAGTTCTAGTCTACAAATAAAATATAATAGAATGAAAAATTAAGCAAAGTGTTATGCGTATAACATAATGCCCTAGAGGTATTTAGTAATGCGATGTACTGCTATAATATACATGTAGTCAATCTTTTTTATAATAGAAAACGTATATTATGCGTAAATAGTTAAATTTTTATTGATAAACATTATAAACTCTTTTTAATTATAAAATTATATTAATGAAATAACAAAACATATATAGGGTCTAATTCTTAAAAGTTTTCTAAGAAAAAATACATTTTATTCATCTAAACTCATATCAGAGTCAGTGCTAGCACTCTTACTAACTGCATCCGCCGTGGAGCAAAAATGTTGTCACAAAAACAAAATTATTAGCCCTCCTATTTTGATTATTTTATATAAGTATAAACCTGTCTTTATACACGAAGTTACACTGCAAACTGAATAATACTTTTTATAAAAATATCAAAGGGAAATAGATTTATGCTGCGAGTATCGTAAGCGAAAAAAATGAAGTGCATAACGTCCATCTCTAGTAAATGTCACCCGCACCATGCTACAGCGCACAAACTATGGAAGAATCATGTGTGTTTTTTTTTATTGCAACAATTACATAGTTATCACAATATAACAGTGTCTAGTTCAAATAATAAAATAATAACAAAAAATTATGTGACACTAAAAATTATACTATTATTTTTTTTATAAAAAAAATATTATCAAATTGATATACCATGACAAAAAATAGGGTTTTTATTTGGATAAACCAAATTTTTTTGGCCACTTCGATCTTTTATCTGTATATCCCTTAAATAACATGATAAATTTATTAGCAAGATAGGTTTGTTATAAACCTACAAAACGTAAAAAAAAATAGTAAATGTATTTCGGATCCGTAAATTCCTTTCCTTCTTTATTAGTAGGTATTTCAGATGCAGGTAGTCATGTGCAACTTCTTAATCGTTGTTTTCCTAGACAACATCAGTAATAAGCGAAGAAGATATTAGTCCGGTAACTGATCGGGTCACAGGATCTGTTCCAAATGTAGAATTTTTATTCGCATAAGCTCCATTAGCGCCTTTACCATAGGGCTGAATATTATTTGTAGATAGGTAGTAATTGCCTCTCTTAAAACTGAAAGAAAATAAAACGGAACACATATTAGTAGATTTGTTAAGCTTGATATTTTTAAAAACTATTAAAATTAAAAAAAAAAACCTATTGTGTGAAGATGTCAGTATAACGAAAATTAAAACCATCGTTTAAAAAATTTCTATCGGACAATTGTTCTCTTTTTCTTTTTTGATTTGTTAAAACAAAAGACTCAGATTTCACCTCTTAATATAGCGTAAAATCAATTCTAGTTGAATTAAACGGTTCTATTTAGCTGGACTTTGTCGTAGATCAAAGTTACTTGGTACCGTACAGTATCGTTTACTGCGGCGATTTTGTGTGCGAGTGACCCCTCTGGGAACTCGAGGCGGAGGTCCTTGCTGCAGTGTCTCCTTCTGCGACCAAGTCTTTGCCCCGAAGGAGGCCGCGGAGCGGATCAGGGAGCTTGCCTCTGTCGCTGATCCGCTTCGTCGTGGGAGACTAGGTAGACGGATGCGAGACTATGCCCGCTGCTTCCTTACCTAGTCTGCAGTGCCTCCGTGGGAGGGGAGGGTGACCTCTCTCACGTCATATAGGCCTGTGTCGTGAGGGTGCCCTAAGTTGCTTGGAGCACCCTCAAATGGGGGTACCACCGGGGCGTCACGGTGAGTGCTAACGTAATCTCGTGGTGTCCCACTAAGGCGATGAGGGCAACCGTTGGTTTTTTAGTGGGTAGTCTTAAAAATGGCAGCGTCCTCTATGCTTTCGGGAAGTCCCACATAACCTCACGGCAATCACCTTCTTGGCCGACGGGGTATCCGTAACGGATTTTTCCAACGAACAAAAAAAAAAGATCAAATTTACTAATCAAAATTTTATTTTCTTCCTGTTGACGATTGACTTGAAATTTTATAAATACTTTTAGTTTTGGTGACAATATAACAATATATAGTCAATAGTGTTACAAATCTAAGATGACCGCCGCCAAAAAAAGGCGGACTTTATTTTCTTTTAAAACACAATTGTCATGGATTACAAATGAAAGGGCTTAACTTGTAAAATACAGCACACAAGTGATGTGTGGAGTAGTGTGATGACTAGTCAACAACCAAACAAGCGCAACATTTTTGTTTAATGCGGGACCCTGTTTCCACAGATTAAAAGAAGCAAAAGTTTTACGCTCTAGTTGTCTTTGATCGTACTTGATATTTTTAGCGTACGTACTTGATATATATTGTGTTTAATTTAACTATATATAATTCAACATGACTTTAAAAACTAACACTCTTATTTTTAAATAACATAGGTTTCAATCGTTAACTTAAACGTTACCTAAATTAGTAAGAGTTGATAACATAAGCTTCTTTTTTAAATTGAAACTTACAGCCTGTATAATAAAAATAAATATATGAAATGTCTTACGAAGTTATGTTTTCTCCAACATAAGCAATAGAGCCGGTCCCATTTAAAGTAGCCCAATTTATGCAGCTAGTTGCAGATATGGCTTTGAATGCAGTCGTACTTTCCAGCGCTTCAGAAAAATATAACCACGAGCGGTCATGGCTGCAGTAAGCTGAATATAATTAAAACTAAAATTAAATCTCAATTTTTATGTGAATGAACAAATATTTTATAAAAAAAATAAATTATAAAAGTTTTTTTGGTAATATATAATCATATCTATAAATTTGTATTATTTTACTAGAAACCTAGTATATTACAATAAATTTATTACTTTATTATTACTAATGACAAAAACACTTAATAGGTGCGAGCCTCATCACATTAACTGCTGGTTAAAAAAAAAGGTTATATTTTTATCATTACTTATTATTTTTTTTTAATAAAATTCATTTATTCATTCATTAAAATTAATTCATTCATTAAAGAAATCATCGGATTTCTTACCCTAGAGTAATTTTGTCTAATTGTGATTATTTTTTGGTGACATTAGCAAGCATCGATTGCTACTACAACCACCACAAACGATTAATTAGTTTATAAGACGCGAATAGGTGCTGACTACTGCCCATTTTATAAAATAATAACTATAAAGTCGCTTGGTCGATTTTACTGGAAAACTAATCACCTTTAAGTAATATGAATTGATTGATTTATTACTACCAAAACGTAGCCAATTGCATAATTCGGTGGCAAAAAACTGGAATCGAAAACAACGCTTACATTCTTAAACACTTTCATACATTAATCTTTAAAAAAATTGTATAGAATATCTTTAGACATATTACAAAATCTCCGCTTTCGAAAATCGGGAATCACAAAAATCAGGAAGTTAATAAGAGTGATCTTTACACAAACCGGACTATTTTATATCTATAAAAAATACCTGAATGTATTGACAAGCTTTCTTTTTTTTTTTAAATGGGTATAATGAGTAAAGTAATACCTAAAGTGTTTACATAGACTTTCGATTTAATTTAAGATTTCGTTAGTAATATCAACTGTATAATGTAATTAATTATAAGCAACAAACAAAGTTTAATAAAGCATTTTAGTTCAGTCTCTCAGTATCCAGAGCACAAGGGTATAATAATCACCAAACGATTTATAGAGTTTGTTAAAGAATGCTCGTTTAAAAAACAAATCAAAAGCCTCACTCTATTTTAGAAGCGGCACCTTAATTTGACTGTCATGATGGATACGTAAGAGAATAAAATCCCTAAGAATACTGGTGTTTCGTCATACAGACCGAACATATTCCTTCCTAGTACTCTAGACTCTTAAAGCGCTTAATACTTGTGAAGCTTTTCCTTAATAATCAATCCAAATAACACACATTTAAAAAAACAAGTTTTACGTATCCAACGTACTGACCAGGAATAGGTGTATAGTTAATTCGTAAATGGTAGAAGTCGGAGTGAGAAGTATAATAGTGAAATACTTTAAGAACTTGGCTTCTCTAGAATTATCATCAGTTCATTTCTAGAACGTACAAAGGTGGCATTGGTTGATTCGTTTCAAATTTGTTTAAGAGAAGCAGTTACATGCAAGGTGAGGGTTTATGTGCATTTTAAAGGGGCCTCTTAAACCTACATCTTGGTGCAAGATCCAGATAGTATTTACCCGCCTCTCCTTGCAATGAAGTGGATCTGTATCTGACGATATATTTATATTTTCTCTGAAGGAATTATTTGTGCACACAGCAGCTTGATTTCCCAAATAAGTTCAAAGGAACAGCGTTTAAACTTTTAGGTATGACTAGGAGAGATTAAAGGAATAAATTTTTTAACACTTTTTTTCGATAATACTATCTAAAAAAATAAAGCTAAAGAGTGGGCATTTTCATCTCATACAATCCATTCCATCACACACCAATTAAAACACCTTATTGCATATAGTATATAGCATTTTTCATAACTTTACAAATTTAACGATAAATTGAATACTTTTAATTTATAACATTATCTCAAAAAATAAGAAAAATTTACAAAATATTTTTGGGACACCTCAAAACGTAAAGATATTATAAAAAAATAATTTTGAAAAGCGGGATGATGACAATAACTTTCTTAATCGGGAAGTTAATATATATTTGCATTTGTAACAGAACTTATGTTTGAAAAATGTACGACAGCGCAACGTGACAAATATGATAAATTAGAATATATAACACTAAAAGTATTTCCGTAAAGCCTTGAAAGAATAAAAATATTAGCGGTACCTTCGTCCATAAATGACAATGCTTCGCAACCAGGTTGTATACTACTTTCACAATTAAACCAGTAGTCAACTGTAGCAATCGATTCATCAGATCCTAACTGTCCTGGGTTTGTATGAAGTACCTCCACATATCTAGCGGAACAGGAATCCAAGGGTCTAATCACATGCTGATCAAACAAAGGTGCAGCCGGATCGAGACCTGTAATTCTAGTTAAGTTCTATTTAAGTATCTTATTATCGTAAAAAATAGGGGTTTTGAATTACTGTTTCTTTAGATTATTTTTCATAGTTTAACATTTTTATGTAGTTTATTAAAAAAAATATAAATACTAAAAAGTTTAAACAGTTAAAGTAATTATTGCTTAACAAATTTATTGTTTTTTATAAAGCTATCATATGAATAAAATAAGCTTTGTTATATTGATTGAGATCATTTTATTTACTAAGTACACATAAGAATAAGAAATAATTATCAAATACCTTGGAGCTAGTAGCTTATACTTCTGTACCTCCCGGCCTGCATATCCCATGACATGAGCACCAAGCGAGAATCCTATTAAATGTGTCCTTTCCAAGTCTAACCCTGCTAAAACTAGCTCGTACAGTGCGTTGCCTAACTTTTTACCAACCTGAAAATATATTAGGATGTATCTTATACCTATAACAATCTAATTCTTGTACATGTTATATTAGTATTGGTTCATTAAACATTTTTTAATTTAAATATGTTTATGTTAAAAACTATTTTGTTTTACTGATTTAGTAAATGTATGTATAATATTGTATTTTTATTTGTAGTAAATGTATCATATATGTATAATGTATATAATGTATGTAATGTGTGAATCTTTGTTTGAGAAAACAGAAGCTAGAGCTACATGAACAACAACTCTGGTCTACAATTTCCGAAAGAACTGTTTGTCGAAATTGCTAGACAAGCTAAGCTCTATGTTCTGGAGAAGGATATAAAAATTCAATTTCTGGCTTTTCTGTTCGTGTCTCATTGTGTCATTGTGTGTACTTATTATTTTATTAGTGTACCAGCCAAGATTAACAAAATATTGAAGTGAGAATTTAAGTACCAGTCTAGCAAAAGACACCATCTCAGTCAATAAGTTAAAATAAATTGGAAATTTTATCCACATCAACAGTAATTTTAAAATGGCCTATTAAAATCAGGACCATTGTTGGCACACTGGGCACGCTCCATTTATTATATTTTTTGTCAAATCTTCCTATACTTATAAAAAAGATAAAATAATGGTTTTTTAAATACTAATCTGTAGGTTTTTTTGCTAAAAACATTTAAGCTCTTAAGTTACAAAAGTTTTAATATATTATTGTTAACACTCGTTAGACTATAAGATAATCCTAATCATTATATAAACTTTTTATATAATATCAAACTTATTATGATATCAAATTATCAAACACATTAAGTATCTATTTAAATAAAGCTGTCAATGGAAGTAAGAGTTCATTAATTCTTATAATATTTATTATTCTTACCGCAGCAACTTTTTCTAAAGCTGTCACTGGGTAGTAGATTTGTCCTAATGGTGAAGATGCTTCCTTTTCCCAATTAAGAAGAACTGCATTGTATCCACCAAATCGCAGATATGTTCCTAAGATTGTTTTAACAGAAATCCCGTCAACTTTTCCAGTAAACCCGAATGCATATATAACCGTGACGCTTGTTGAATTATAACCTGGCGAATTTAAAAGTTCTCCTGGCGAATCGAGATCAAACTCTTTGTATTTGTTAATAGAACTAAAAAAGATAAAAATATTGTGTTTAGAACTTATTATGTGATATTTTTGAGATAAAAAAAATATCACAATGAATGATTTAAAAATAAAAACTCACGTAACAGAAAAGTAATATAGTAAGAAAATAACTTACTCATCGTAAATACGTAGGTATGCCCCTTTTGTAAAACCAGTTATATAAATGAAACTAAAAACATAATATCCTGGTCTGGTTATCCAAACTTCATTATGATTTTATATGTGTTATTTTATACTTACCAAATAATGAATTTAAAAAGATATCCAGACATTTTTTGCCTTTTACGAATTACATTTCGTACTGCTGTAAAATGTTCCTCATTATTTTATATATACAGATGAGACAAAGCCGACAAGGTGAGGCGTATATATAATTATTATCTTTATTGTCTCTTTATTTATTAATAGTGGACTATCTTCAATATTTTATTTAAACAAATTTTATATTAACATTTGTGCAAATAATAAACGTAACTATAATATTATTACTTAAAAGAAATTATTTTTTTATAATAATAGACCGCAATTTATTTTAACGATTTGTATATTATAATATAAAATATTTTGACAACTAGTCAGTATAATTGTGATTTTTAACTTGACTCATGGTTTGTTAAATATGTATTATTTAAACTATTAAGACCGACTTATCACAGCGTTAGTTTATTTTCAGAAAGTCAATAGTTCGACCCAGTTACAAGGACTGTGGACACGACTTGACTACTGAGGTGTGAAGCTGCAGCTGTGAGGGGTAGAGTGGAACAACCCGTCTTCTTGTTCTGTTTGGACAACTTTTTTGCTAAGTCTGGCAAAACATACTCACAATGTCACTAATTTAATGTGGACAATATTTTGTAAAGGAGTGAACACGGTAATGATATTATATTGTTTTTATAGTATGGTTTTTTGCCAGTCTATCTTTTCACATAAGGTAAGTATGTCTGTAACCTATCTTTCTGCGTTCAAAAAATGCTTTCACTGGCCATCAGAACTTTTAATTTTTATATTATGAGTATTTTGTCGTTATACAGTAGCTACTGGCGTATTGACACATAAAAGCGGTAAGAGACAATGATTCACAAAAGACAGCGAGAGTGAAACATCTTCTACGGCCTGGAGCTAGCTACGGGATTGATCAACTTATATCTCAGGTGTTTTCAATCGACCGTCACTATATATTCAGATTAGTGCGGGAAGCCATTAACTCAAACACCGCAACTACACTGGTGACGATGGTTTTAAACTAGCAAGTACGTGGAATCCAGTAGTTAAGTTGTGTAAACAAAAACGGTATCAGAAGATTATTAGAAATAGTGACGTTGTGAATTTGTTTTGCGGTACTTTAACAGAAAGTTGTCCAAAAAGAAAAAGAAAGAGTATAGGAGCTATTCTTCCCCCGATAACTGTAGCTTCACATCTCGTACCTTAGCAGTCAAGTCATGACCACGATCCCTGCAACTGGGTTGAAATATTGACTTTTTTTTAAATAAATTATTTCCGTGATAAGCCTGTTATAACAGTTTGAATATATATTATACATATTTTGGTCTTAAATACTGTTAATTAAAAGAAATAATTATATTACATGGTACCTACAAAAATGTCGCGTATTAAGACTTGCAGCATATAAGAGCTGCACTGTATATTATTTCACTAATAATTTAAAAACAAATATAGTGGTAAAATCAAAAAAAGAGGCACGCAATGGGAAGTCACCGAAAAATGTTATTCACTGATGTCATTTTTTTTACTATTTCGCGATGTTTCAACAAGCATAATGAACGAGTTTATAACCATCTCTCAGTGGCATCTTCGGAATTAGTCAGCAGAGTATAACGTGGAAATTTTCTGACTTTAGCGATGTTTTGTTGAGGTATCAAGGGGTGAAGGTATTATATTTTTGAGACGAATATGTCAAATCACGAGGCGAGACGTGGAAATTGTCTGCATTAATGATGTAATATGAATGCGATAGAGCTGTTTTTATATGTGAAGATAGGTGATACCTACTATTTGGTATTAAAAAAAATACGTTTGTGTAAGTGTCAATCACATGAAATTTTTCGATTATTTAAACATAAGTTGTATGAAAATAGATTAATTTTATATATATTTTTATTTTAAGTCTGATGCGAAACTTTTATTACTTAGTAATACAAACCATATAACTTTTTACAATTTAATGTATTTAAACTTTTAAAAGATTGTTAAAATTCTAAAGGGTATAACTCTTTATCCTATAAATATTATTAAATTGGTTAAGATGTTAAAACGGTTACAAGATTTTATTAGTAATATTTATTAAATTGTTGTCTGATGCACAGCTGTTTGATATTCTTTGTCCATTAAAATATAAATTTAGGACAAAGCTAATTTAAATGGTTTTTAGTACATTATTTTTCAGTTTACTGTTTATTGTTATGTTGTTCTGACGAGGGCTGTTACAATATAATTTATATCTGTATATTTGTGTGTTTCAATGTGCATCATAACTTCCAAATGGATTGCCCGATTTTGGTATGCTTTTTTATTTGAAATATTTATCTTACAAGATGGTTCTTTGTAATGGCATAAATAGAAGTAGTCATTTCTAAATATTAAGTTTTTGTTGGAATTCGTAACAGGATCTTATTCTGAATTTTTGTAACAGGATGTTATTCTGAATTTTTGTTTAATTATCATAATACATTTCATTTCATATTATTATTTTAACAGACTTGCTATTGCCAGTGATTTAGTGTGTAACTACAGGCCGTTTCGAGATTATTTTTAAATCCTTATAATATTATTATTTTTTACGTAAGGCTGTTAATGTTCTCAAAACTTCTTCTCAAAAAGCAAAATTTACTGTTACATAATTTTTTTTCCGAGAAAAAAATACAATATACATTAAATGCATAATTTTTATTTCAAACAATTTCGTACACAAATACACTACACATTTATTTACAAAATATTGGTGGAATAGAAATACTCATTTATTTATCAATACTTTAATAGACAATCATAAATGAAATAATATTAATTTTTGCACTACAATAAGGTTACAAAATACTTTTAGTTAATAAAGATTAGCTAATTTAAAGAAATTTTTAAACATATATAAGAAAAAGAAGTAGCAACGTCAAATAATTTTAGTTTATTAGTAAATACTTCGATTACTTTAATGAAATATTTAAAAAAAATATTTTTTCTTTTCACCAAAATATTATTAAAAAATATTTTATAGTGGAATTCTGTTTAATCTAATTAAAAATTATAATAACCAACTAATACTGATCTAACTAACTAACCATAACGAAAGCTATGTTGGTCTCCTATGAACATAATAAATACAGCAATTGATATTGAATAACCAAATTTGTACTATAAAAAAATACACGAAGCAGAAGTTATAATTATTTAAGGCGGTGCCGCAACGTTATTTGGAATTAATTCAGATTCGTCATCAACAGCGTCGGTATCACTGTCTTTATTAAGGGGCTCTTCAGGTTCATCTCTGGTAAGTGCTCGATATTTTTTTGCAATTATCTCCCAATCTACTACATTTTCTATTCTTGTCATATTACTAAAGCTTATTTGAGAACCCATTGGACTGAGGTGGACCACTGATAAGCGGGTGGAATCTGAAAAATAATAAAATGGATGTAATGTAATTTTTTGTAGCTTTTATTCAAGATACTACATTTTATCAACTTTTCTTTTTAAATCTTGAGGCAATCTTGCTTGTTCAAATTTTAGTACACAGCTTGTATAAAAAAAATTGTAATCCCTCGACGACAGTATTTTTTTTCTGATAGTTTCATTCAATTCTTTTATCTCAAAAAGATTACTTTAGATATCAAACTGTGCCCCTGGCAATGTGTTTGCAATATTTCACGATTATTAAGTAGTAAAATTGTCAAAGTTTAAAAAAAAATCTGATTGTTGTATATAATATTAGTATAAATTGTCTTTGCTGATTTACCTTTAGGCACAACCTGGCCTCTTTTGACTTTAGATAGCCATTTAGAACCAGCTTTAGAGCGCGCACTCATCTGTTCCTGACGTTGCAAGCCGACCATGTGTACGAGACTGGGGCGCTTCTTTTTACTTATACGATCCTAGTATAAATACGTAAAGAATATCTTTAAAAATGGACAAAAACAAAGCAGAATCATTCAAATGAATTTGAAAACTTCTTTGGTTATCATTACCTTGCACCTGTGTATAAGCCACATAAGCCACGTAGTCACAAGATTGAGAGGGGATGGTGCGGTAGTGGTCCGATGCATATTTCTGATAAGTTTTGATAGTCCGTACTTCCACTCAATATCTGATTGTGCCTGTGGTTTATTAGGTTTTATTATGTATGTTGTTAATATGTTTTAAAAGATAACACGATAATTTGTATCCATAAACGTATTTATTAGTTTTAGCACGATATAGTTCAAGATCTCAATAGTTTGTAATTAAATAAATCAAATAAAAATGTAATGCAATGTAAAGGTAGAAATTATAAAAACATACCCAAATTAAATTTTTTTTTTTTAAAAAGGAGGTAATTGAGAAATATTTAATAAAAAAAATTATACAATAGATTATACAATGTTTAAATATATCTATGTTTTAAAACAATGAAGACAAATTCTTGTTCAAATACAAACGATATCCTCGTATAATAATATATAATATTTACATAAACTTCCATTATAACATTTTTTATTTAATTCTACACTTGGAGCAGCTAAAAAAATAGTCAAATAAAGTAGAACTTATTTAAATATAATAAAAACTAATATCAAATAGTTAATAAAAATAAATAAACTATATTTTATTCCTCTAGTTAAATTCTGAAAGTTAATGCATCTGTGATAAATGACAATGGTTTCAACCGTTTTTGTGTACCTGTATTCTCTGGTACGTGTCTGACATCATAGCAATGAGTAGATTGATCAGCACGACCACTGACACCAGCATGTAGATACCAAACACGATTTTGAATAAATAATTTGTCCACGCGGGTTGAACATTGCTGTCATTTCGATGCACCCGCGTCTGTTCAGTGGTCGTCTGCCCGAACACCGCGAAGAACAGAAGCTCGAAGGAATACAATGGATTCATCGTCACTGTAAACAATTAAGGCGAACATATTGTAAAGTTACCTGAATGCGCTGGTAAGTATCCGACATCATCGCAATAAGGAGCGTTACGAGCACCACCACGGACATCAACAAGTAGCCTCCGAAGACAAACTTGAACAGGTTCTGCGTCCATAATGGTCGTAAACTGGATATGTAGTTGAGGTCTGATATAGTAATCTGGCCGAAAAGGGCGAAGAACATTTTCTCGAACGCCTCGATCGGTGTTAACATCGCTAGAAGACAACACGCACATGGACCATGTTCCAGTTTTTTTAGGGGTAGCTTAATGCAGATATTCAAAACGTTTGAAAGTTTGTATTGTTTAATTAAAGTGAATGCTCCCAATTTTGAAATCGATTTTAGCATCAATTTACCCCTTTATCAGGACAGTGTCTTATTTTTTTTTTGCGAAAATGCCGTATCACAGTTTGAATTTAAATCTAAAAACATCTAAGGCAGTGCTAAGATTAAAACAAAAATCTGATACGGCACAATGCAAACAACCACAACAAATATAAATCCACTAAGAAATAAACTGTGGCCTAAGGTTGTAGGGGTAGATTGATTTGTGTAAATATGTAATGTTGTACGTGTTATGTGTTTAGTCAAATAAAACATAAGTTATTATTTTTAATAATATTTAAAAAAAAAAATATAATACCTGCATCAATCTACCCCGGCCCCTCTACTCGTGTCACAATAACGACAACGTGTGGGCGCAGAGCGCCACATCGACGACAATCAGCCAAACATGTTGAACATAAGATACCTCAAGACGCCGGTGAACAATCGCAGGACAAAAGCCAGCCACGACATGCGCAAATCAAACTTGCTCCACTGAATGCGGTGAGGTCGGCCACTCATTCCACTAAAATTAGCCTTGATGTTTAATGCATTTTCTTTTGAAATTCTTGATTCTGAAAGCATTCCGTTGACAAATCAATAATATTTCAAAATAAGAATGAAAATGCACTAAACAACGTATTAAAATCCTTTAAATTCGATTTTGATATTTCAATTTGAACAATGAGTGTAGGTAGTGCTCCAATTTACAGCAATTGTGTATATCATGATCCTAACATTTCACGTCCTTTGTGTGATACATATAAAAATACAATACAATTTAGTCGACGATGATAACGTTCTCGCTATGGCGGCAAACATTTAAGCTTGCAAGCAAATATAACATAAATCAAAATAAAAGAAGCGTTAATGGGTGCGAACCCCCTAACATTAACTTCCTGGTTAAGAAAAATGCTATATATATTATTAAAATTATTTATTGTAGTAAAATCCATTCTATCATCCATTTTGATGAAATTACATATTTTTTTGTCCAATTTTTTTCTTATATTAAAAGATGTTGATTGATACTACAACCACTTCGATTGCGTAATTAATTACTAAAAAAATGCTAGATTGATTTTACTGGAAAACTAATCAGGTTTAAGTTACGCATATATATATTAATTGGTACCATAACAAATGGTATTGGATAATCAAATCGCATATCGCATACATACATACATACATACATACATACATACATACATACATACATACATACATACATACATACATACATACATACATACATACATACATACATACATACAAACAAGCACCGTTCGAAAACCATGGTGATTCGTGAATGAATCGTGATGACAATAACTTCCTTAATCAGGAAGTTAATAAGCACATCAAACTAATGCAATCATCGTAGGAATTAAAATTTGCCAAGGCATGATTAGAATTTTTTATTAACTTTTTATACGTCTATTGCTAACATGGACTTACGACCCGATTGTCCTTGTTTTCGTCGGTAGGATTCCGCATTTTGTGAATATGTATTTATCCACTGAGAATCGTACAATTGTCTTTTTGATCGAAGATTTTCTATTGTGTAACAATTTTAAATATCAACTTATATTTATAATAAAATCAATGTTATATAGATTAATCTATATAGATTAACTTAACAGCAAAAAACAACAACTTAACAACAAAAAAAATATTAGAAAGAAACTCCTTACCGTCGGAGAAAAGTCGTCTTCTAGCTTGTCTTGCATATTTATTGTCTTCTGGTTTGTACAAGTTTCTAAATGGCTGATTAAGAGCAACGATATGCATTGAGAATCCAAAGACAAATATCGCTAAGACTGCTAAAAACCTACCTAAATCTTTCATGAGATCACCAATAATAATGGCCCATGGACCAAAAAGATGGTGGAACGATAAAAAGTCTAGTATTTGCACACAGGCTAGAAGGAACGACAAAGCAAAAAATTGATTTCTACAATACATTAATGTTGGCCAATACTTAGGTAATACAAATATCCACCCAACAACATGAGTAGCAACACCTATCATACCTAATAATAATACTGCTATTTTTATCCAACCTAACCCAGACTTATCACTTGGATTTGTTAGTTCAAATAGTAGAAGACCACTTAAACAAACAAGAAGCATCCATTCATACCATCTCGGTACTAAGCTTTCTCTGAAAATAGAATTATAAATTGGCGTAATTGCCACTAAAGATAATAATACCATAAGGTAAATATGTGATGTTAAGTATGACATAAACTTAATTATAGGAATTTTATTATATTTATGTCCTAATGGAAGGGAAAACACAACCCATACCGGTGGACAAATTATGAACAAGAAAAAAAGGAACATAATTTTGATGCCCGTCCATTTGAGGCTCCCTCGCCAGAGTTCCTGAAATTAAGCCATTTTTAGGTAATCAAAATAAAATACAAAAGAAAGATTGCTAAAGTAGACGAAGTTACCTATTTTTTACCTGAAGATATCTTTGAACGACAGTGTGTGCAATTACTTCTTTTTGTTCATTTTCTATTAACACATCTAAAAACTCAATATTTCTATTATCTGTAGCCGTAAGTATGTGCCCGGCTGAATCAGCACCAGCAGCTAATGCCAATAACTCTGTAGCCATTGTTTCGCATTGTTTTCCCGCAGCTATTAGGTCTTTAGCACGCTCCTTTTCCTGTTTTTATATAAAATAGGAATATATATTGGTATACGTTTTTTACAAATCTATTTTTAAATACATACTTTTGTTGACAGGTTAATGTACAAGTTAGATAATTTAGCTGCTGTATCCACGGGTGCCGGAGAAACTAGCACAAATTCCTCAATTGGTATGTTATTATGGTTTTTAGAACACACCATTAAGTTGTATATAAATCTCTTATCATCCATTAATGATTGTGTGTCATGTTCTTTATGTAAAAGATATTCAAGTACGTCATTATGATTTTCCGATGCCGCAAACCAAATTGGGGCATAGTTTAAATTTGTTTCACTTTTTGGCGAAGCTCCTGATTCACATAATAACTTTACCACATTCAAGTGTCCCGCTTTTGCAGCACAATGTAATGGAGTCCAACCATTTTTATCAGTGGCATTAATTTCCGCTCCTTGTCCAAGTAAGACTTCGACCATTTGGTAATGTCCATGAGTGGACGCTATATGTAAACCTGTTTTACCGTGTCTGTCCGTACTTTGAAGTAATTCAGCAGATCTACTAAGTAATAATCCCACTATGGACATGTGACCTCCAAAGCATGCCAAATGTAATGGGTTATATCCCTACAATATAAAATAAAATAATAGTGTGTATGGTATTATTTAAATACATTAATAATGTTATTTTCATGACATTTAAAAAACTTACATTTTCATTTGTAGCTGCATCAACTTGTACTCCAGCAGAGTTTAGTAATAAGCGGACAACATTTTCATTACCGTTATAAGCGGCAAGATGTAGTGGGGTTAGGCCTGACTCAGCGCCAAGTATTGGCACTAAAGATACTCCTGTAGGTGCTTCAGACTTCACAGTACCAGGAACGTGTGATAAAAGTTCACGTACGGTTTCTACAAAAAGTATCATATTTTAAAATTAGGGACTGTTGAAGTAAATTGAAAATAATACTGTTTCATTTCATATTTATACCTGCTTGTCCATAATATGCTGCAATGTGTAAAGGCGTTAAACCCAACTTTTTACTAGATATTTTTAATGTATTAGTGGAACGCATTACATCTAATACATTTGTATGACCATGTTCTGCTGCTAAATGAACGGCAGTCAATCCTGCCTTATTCTCTTCTGAACAGGAGGCTCCAGCTCGTACTAGAACTCTGACAACGTCAGCATGTCCACCTTCCGCTGCTAATTGTAAAGGAGTTGACTCGTTTAGCTTATTTCGGGCTGATATGACACCAGATCTATCAAATTTCATTAGCTCTTCTATTACTTTTACTGATCCTTGAATAGCTGCTATATGTGCACAGGTATTTCCATCTTTTGTTGTTGCCATTACTAAATTGGGATGTTGTTGTAGAAATAACTGTACGACTTCTGAAAAATTATTTTGTGCAGCAGCGTGAATAGGTTTTTGACCTAATTCGTCAGTAGCATCAATATTTGCACCAAGTTCCAGCAGTAATTTACAGACTTCGATTTGTCCAAATGCCGCTGCTAGATGCAAAGGGGTTTGCTTCTTTAACGTTAGAACATCTATAACAGCATTATGATCTCTTATTAGAAATTTAACTAAATGTGCATATCCATTCATAGCTGCTAAATGAAGAGCTGTGCGCCCATTTCTTGCTTTGGAATTAATGAAGGCTTTATTTGTTAACAAAGCATCACATACTTGAAGATACCCTCGTTCAGCAGCTAAGTGTAAAGCAGATCTTCCTTCCAAGTCAAAAACATCCACTCTTGCATGATTTGATAGCAAAGTATTTACCAATTCCATATGACCACGATTACATGCGATCAATAAAGGTGTCCAACCGATGGAATTTTGCTTATTAAGTGCTCTACTTACATCGGTAGCCGACATATCGATAATCATTTCCGTCAATACATCGTTGTTACCAGCGATTGCGCAAAAGTGGAAGGCAGTTTCGTGATTCTGTTTGGTTTGTAGGGAGACATCGGCACTATGTTCCATTAAACATTTTACAACCTCTTTATCGGCAGAAGGTTTTTGGACCTCATCTTTGGTAATTTTACCGGAAAAGTGTAAAGCACTGGCTCCGTCTTCGTCAACAGAATCAATATATGTTGTTGCTACTTTATCTCCCTTGTGAGTTTTGACGAAGTCTAATAAATGCCGTACGACTTCTGGTTTACAACTTCGACACGCCATATGTAGCGGTGTTTCGCCACTCTAAAATACAAATTTGGTTATTCTGAATAATTTAATACTTATATAGCTAAAAACTTATAAAGTATACTCTCAATTTTAGTTTCTTAGTATTATATTCACCTTTGTCTTTCTTAGTGGGTCACCGCCATCTTCCAATAAAAGTATTAAAGTAGCCAGATTCCCATACTTAGCCGCTACATGTACAGGTGTCATACCATCCTCTGTAGCTTTATTAGGACCTGCACCCGATTTAAGTAACATCAGCGCACATTTGTCTCCTAAAAAGTTATAAAAATGTATTGATTCTTTAAATTATCATTTTAAGCAAGAAATACTTTATTATTAAATAAAAATTTAAAATATATGTCAAATATAAAAATATTTTTCAGTTACAAGTAGTTACCATCAGGTATTCTAGCAGCAATATGTAGAGGAGTTTCTCTCTGCTTCCCTCCTCTTATATGGACATCAGCACCATATCCTAAAAGTGTTTCTACTACTGCTGGCTTACATGATTCTACAGCTATATGCAGAGCGGTGTAATTATCCTGTGAGATAAAGTCTTATTTAAAAATTTTAGACTTAGTTTCATGTCTTTTAAGTTATAAGTAGCTTCAAATGTTTCTTTAGGTAATTAACAATATTATAATAGGATTTCCTTTTTGTCCTGATATAGTAAGGAAAATTATTAGTTTTTATGTTTTAACGTGTTTGGATATTTTAACATAAATATTATTTGGCACTTGGAAGTAAATAAATAAAATTTTTGATGTTTCTTGAATAATAAAACGTACTCTACATGTTACATTTTATATATGAAAAAGTTTTTAAAAATAGAGTAGGAGAATTTACATTAGTTGTGACATCCACACTCTCGCCTTTCTGTAGTAATGTGTTTATAATGCCGATATGGCCGTACCTCGCAGCTGTATGGATGCTTCTGGCTCCGTCCTAAAAAAATACATTTATCTTATTTAACAGAATTATATTTCCAATTGAATGTATAATATTTGACACGGTTGGTTATTTTACATTATTTAAAATGATTGCTATAAAGAATTCCTTCCGTTATTTCATAAATATAAAATAATGTAGTATTAGTACCAAATCACGTATTACATCATTTCATACTTTAAACTTAAGGCGTTCGCCTGTTACTTTTCTAGAAAGTGACTCAAAGCACGAACGTTCTCGATTAAAGAGGAAATGAATTCATGCGTTTGTAAATTGGTATATTTTTAATGGGATAAATTGTTTCTGTAAAATAACTTACTGATTAGAAATCGAGAATCATCTATTTCAGTGAGTTTGTAAAATCAACACTGGCAAAACTATGCGTGTGTTACAATACTGGTACTGCTTAAAACAATTTTCAAATATACTATTAGCTATAGCAATTTATAAGACGATGAATTGCCGTTATTTTATTATATGTATAATATTTAAATACATAAAGTACCATTTTTTAACCTAAAAATGAATTATCTTATAGTGAGGGTAAGACTTATTAAAGTGTGTCGATACTAAACATATTAAAATACTGTTATTTTCTTAACACGAACTGTATTTGGCATTATATAAAAGATTCAAATTTATAAATTATAATTTTTTAAACCTAAAAAGTAAGTCAATATTTGTGAGTGTCGAGTAGTTTAAGACCTACAAAACAATATACGGCCACTACAGAGGCCAGTAGCTTTCTGGCAGTAAAGGAGATCGGATCATCTACTATATAATTAAGATAAGTATATTTTCTTAATTTGTTTCTTAAAAAATTATATTTATGATGCTAAATGAAATGAAATGTTCCTTTGATAATAAATTAAAGAGTTTCATTATTATAATTAATATAAGCTTGTGTGTACAACTATGAATAAAAGAAAATAAATATATTTGTTTGATTTTGCGTTTTATTTTACATATAAAACTATACATAATCATACTAAACAATGCATATATTATCATTTACATCTTAAATTCTTAATACGTGCTATTTCACTGTCAATTTTTAAGTTAAGAATTTTTACGTGCTCTTATTATAACAAGTATTTAATAAAATCGACCAAATGAAATTCTCTAGAGTTTATTAAAAGTAGACATCAAAATAATCATTATAGTACCTTATTAGGCATATGTAAGTATACGCCCTTTTTAAAAAGCATCATGGCGCAGTCTGCATGTCCATTTAATGATGCAATATGCATTAATGTACTGCCATCCTTAGTTCGTTCAAAGATAGAAGCTTTGAACTTGTCTGCCAAAAGCTCTATGATGGCTGCATGACCATTTTCTGCTGCTAGATGCATTGGTGTTCGGTCTAAAAGGAGCAGAATATAAATATAAAAATGAATAATTTTGTTTTTCTTATAGTTCTGTCCCTGGCACTGTTGGCAACGTGAAAACAAGTACATAGATATTTATTACATTTAGTTTTGTGGAAAATGAAGCAAAACATACCCTCGTTGTCGGCAATCCCAGCATTAGCTCTAACTCCATAGAAATACTTTACTAATGCCTCATCTCCTTCTGCTGCAGCTATATGTAGTGACGTTTGACCGGCACCATTAACTGCATCTACTGTAGCCCCGTAGTCAACAAGGATACGAGACATGTCCACATCTCGTCTTCGTGCAGAAAGATGTAGGGCAGTATCACCAGCGGGGGTGGCAGCCTGAGTGAAACAAAAGTAGCTTTAATTTATCAAAGAAAAAGAAAAAAATATATAAAGGTTCAAAAAGAATAATATATATAATTAAAAATATGTGAAGATGATACATGAACGTTTGTCAGAAATTTTTCATACCTTAAGCTGTTCTGCTGTTTGTGCACTAAGTAGCTCTCGCACCATGCTTTGATTGCCAGCTTCTACGGCTAGCAGTAGCGGGATTTTACCCCTCTGGAACACCATGTCACGAATTAGCTTTTTCCATTCCTTTTGGCGGGCGCGCTCTTTATTTAATTCAATGAAACTAAGCTCAAGTTTATGAAAATCCCTTGACTGTAAGTTAGCGGGTGGACTACGTATGCCTGAACGCAAATGTGCGTTTGCGCTTCCTGGAACGTCCCTATCATTATCAGACATATCGCGAAATATACACCAATTTTCACCCACACTGTAATCCATACAGTGCAGTGTCTAAGCACGGACTACTCATAGTAGAGGCATTAGGCTTCCGAACCGTCACAAATAATGAAAGTATCAACTTATGTGCTTTGCAATCTTTGTAGACGCTTCAACATAACAGTAAATCGAACGGAAATTTGTTAGTCGCATGCAATAGCTAAACCATGGGGATTCTAGAATGTCGTCTGATATATACGTACATGGTCTTCCATAGGAACTAGTATACAAAAACAATGAAAGAGGGCATGTTACAAATGCCTTTCTCTATTCGTGTCGTAGGGCGGACTGAGACTTACTGTATTAAAATTACTAATTTTGAATTTCAACGTTGACGTTATAACTAATATTCCGCTACTAATTTGCATTGTAAATTTTGCGTTATAACGTTTTCTTGCTGGCTAAAGTTCAGCGGATAATTAGCTATTTTCTATTCGTGGGGGTGATTTGTTTTGCTCTGTTGGAAAAAATTTAAAAACAAAAGCCGTAGACTCAATTTGAAGATTTTTAGTTGTTAAGTTAGTAAGTTAATAATATTATATTGAATTTTTTCTTAATTGAGCTTTTTTCTATACAAAAGTTAGTTAGAACTCGTTTTGTTAACACGTTTGTTTTGGGGGTTCGTCGCGGAGATGGTGGTGCCAGTCGGCACGTTGCACGCGACCATTATCAATGCTGCATTTGTTGAATTTACTAATAGTACTAAAAATCAATCAAAAATATTAATTGAAAGTAATAAAGTCTATAATTTATCAACTCTTGCATATCACATAATATCGCATTTGTGATCTGTTTGAATTAATGATAAACGACGATGTAACTGTTAGCATAATGTATAGAAAGTATTAGAGAAAACCATATCCTGATGGATACTAGCAGATGAATCATCTTAGAAGGGACGACGAGAATGAGTCATAAAAGTAGAAATATTGTGAATGTGCAATTGGTTAATTTATACTCGTCTAAAAATGCTAATACAGTAAATATGTATTTGGCTTTGAAACCTAGGTGAAGAAAGTTTCCTTATCTAGGTTCTTTAACATAAATGTCGACTTCTTATTAGGGCAAAAAGAAGACTACTTACCCCATCCGTTCTTAAACGAATGTCCTTTCCTGCAGCTGTAAGAAGTGCTCGAAGTATACTAGTAGCAGTTCCAGTTTGTCTGCTAGCAACTAAGTGAACAGCTGTTTGTTGTCGACTCTGTTCAAATTTATATTTATTTAATTTTCTTTTCTATTTAACGCATGATAAATTATAATTTTAGGGGTTTATGAATTTCTTACCCCCCCTGTAGCAAAGGGATCGACACCTCTCTTTGAGAGTAGAAGCTTGACGATGTCCTCCCTTGAGTACATTGCTGATATGTGAAGTACATTGTAATTGTCCTGTTGATAAATAATTTAATTTTGTTATTAGTAGTATGATATTCTCATACAGGAATAATATTCCAAACAATATAACTGCTATGTTTATATAGCAATTTTAATATTATTTAGTTGTGGAATGTTTACAATATTTATTTTGTTATGTACAGTCCTTAAAAATACCAAAAAAGTCAACCATTTTATTTTGGTGGTATGAATAGGCTTATTAAATAAAGCATTTACAAGCAAGGAGTTCAAAATAACAAAAATAATAATTGGATGATTTATTCAAAATGATTGTTAAAAATGTTAAATATATTAATAGCTTTTATTGAAGCGCTTTTAGCTTTTTGTTAGTAGTCGCAGGAACTTTCACATCCTTTCCCTTCTTTACTCCATCCTGTTCAACCCAAAAACCCCTAAATATCTCAAAGAAAAATTTACGTTTCTTGGTGATAGTCATTTTAAGTCTCTTCGCTCATCTGATAACCTAACCATTCATATCCCTTCTCATTCCTCTAACTTTTACAGTAAATCCTTTACTGTTGTAGCTGTTGTAGCGAGCGAAAACCCTAAATGTTTTTAAAACACAATTTAAAAAACTTGTATTTCTTGCAGTGATGAATCACGAGGTCTGTTAATATACTTTTCAATATATTAATTTTCATTATATGTATATAAGTATATATGTATTTATTCAGTGCAATTTTTATGTAAAAATACAGGTATGTATAATTTTTGTTATTGTTATATTATTGTATAAAGTTACAACCGAATTAATTAATTTACTGATTTGTCACGCATATGACCAATGTCCTCTGCCAAAAGGTTGTCTTGAAAAGATCGCTATTAGCGATAAGGCCACCTATTGCACCTAAATGCATATTAATAAGTCTTTTTTTTATTGTATTCTCTGTTGTTTTCTGTTTATTGATTTAGCGTGCAATAAAGTATTTTATTATTATTATTATCCTCCTAGCTATTATTATTTGGTTCCCATATTGAGTCTAAACTCAATATGGGAACCAAAATTTTAAAACGAATTTAGGCTGACGTCAAGAAAGTCAAAGTGGTTTGTGATCTTTATGGATACACTTTGTAGAGAACAGACACGCTTGGGTCTTCGATATATTAGACCAGGTTTGCATCCCCCATTCTGAGACTGCATGGAAGGAAGGTTTACGTGCTTGACCATGGCCTCCCTGAATGAATGGATTTTGGCCGCATTAGCTCGTGTCTATGATATATATGTTGTTTCACAACTTTACTTTACTTTACTTTGTCTGCAAAGAAAAAGATACCGGGGATAAACAAATTGTTAATGTGCAAAAGCAAGAAGTTTCGGAGAACAATGACCTTTGGGAGATACTAACATTAATAGCCATTCAATTAGACGAACAGCTATCGACGACCATTATCGATGATAATGTATTTATCGATTCCTCAAAAAATCGGATATCAAATCATATAAACCACCTTGAGAAAAAATCTTGTTTATAAGGATATCGAGCTATCGGCTTTGGAATGTCTCGAGAACTGCCTTTCCTTCTTACGAACTTCCCAACTGCCTCACTCCAGACGTATGTGGCGTACACTAGAAGATCACCATTTAATCGATTCCCGTAAAAGCCATATTGTAGGTCACTGAGAAGATCATGTGATTGAAGGTACATCAGAAGTCCGCTGACGCGTTCCATTTTCTTGCAGAGTATAAACGTGCCTGACATAGGCTTGTAGTCAGTAGAGTTGGGACGGCAGCCTTTTTTGGATATGGGTTGCACGTTAGAAAGTTTATTCTAAGCCCATTGAGACCTTAGCCGAGTTGTGTAAAAAAATTCTAAAGCTGCTGAGAAATCAATTCTCGAAGATATGGCCGTCTAATCACTAGATATATTTTAGGAAAATATAGAGATTGATGGAAAAATATTCGAACATTTCATTTAATAAAAAAGGACATATCTCTTTCTGATTTTTATTAAAATAAACCTAAATTAAACTAGGCTAGGACAAGATTTTTGAGTATATCATTAATTTACTTTGAGTTTGGTAGATTAACTGAAAAAAAAGGAATTTATTTTCAGTAAATTCTTAATAAATAAGTTGCCCGGACTCCCCACGATGTAATCATAGGATAATTAACCTACAAAAAGTTTGTACGAAACGAAACATTTTACATTCTAAATAAGTAAATTTAAAGGATTAATATAAACTATCTATTAACTACAGTAGTCAAAAATGGTTACAGTATGATCATAATTCTGCGTTTTTTTTGATTCCCCTAATTTTAAAAATAAATGCGTTGGAATTTTTTTCAATTTTTTTTCATGACTGTTACCATCTATCCTATCATCCGGTTTCGGCTTGACGTAGGGTTTTGGGATACCCAGTATATAATTTTATTTTCATCGGATCTCAAGGTGAATTCTAAATTTCCGTTTTGGCAATAGAGGTTATATAGTTCGAAATTCAATTTCAAGATTTATCGACTAACAGACAGATCAAGTTAAATAATAGCTTGTTCAAAGCATTCAATTACATTCTTTTTATATTCATTAACTATAAATTAATATCAATATTAGTTTTGTTTACAAGAAGGTGATAAAACGTTGAGAACAAATGCAATTTTCTCTTTGTCACGCAATTTCACGCACGCTACTGCCCTTTCGAGTCTTGAGATTGACTGAAATCAAATAGATCGCGTGAAGCTAATCTACTACATAATTGGATCGTACAAATATAGAAAAAGTCCTCTATGTCTAAATTATTTATGAGTTACAATGAAGTTTCTTAAAAAAACAAATATAAAAATGGTTAACGTAAGTTTCATTATATAACAACAAAAACAATAACTGTATTTGTATTATTATGCCTTTGGAAATATGCATTTTATGTTTAATCGCCTTTTATGGCAAACATTTTGAATTGCAAAATAAGTTTACAAAAAAAATTTCTTGCTATATTAACTTTATATTAATTAGATTTATTAAATGTCCAAGGTTTATAAAATGCTTTCACGCTAATAAGTCGTCCAGTGACCTAATTTTACATTTTTTTTACATAACTTGTCTTGTCTCATTTGACGTTACATGATTTTTTAACATCTTTCGTTCTTATCGCAGACAAGACGGAAAAAATGGAATTCTGTACGCCATACGATAGGTTATCGCATCGATTTACTTTGAGGAAAAGCAAATAAAAGTTCATTAGTAGGTTCATATTCTTACAATTCACTACACCATTCACAATGAGTAATTTATTAGCTTCATAACACAACATAAGAAATACAATTCACTTTGTATCTTATAGTATCTTCGGCAGCACCAACGTGTCTTAAAATAATGTGCTTTAAAACTCATAATTATTATAATCTTTTACACAAATTAACTTTAAAAGTCAAATAGAAACTAACCTCAACTTTCCTCAATTATTGTCACAGACTACTTAGAAGTTACTATAGTTATTTTGTAGTCTTGGCTCGTTACGTGGGAACTTTGCCCAAGACAAATTGAACGTGAAATTTTTTAAGTCTGCTGTCACTGCAGTTACGAAAATAGAAAATGACGTACAGAATACCGTAGACGAACTTATCACAAAATTTACGTATCGTAGGTGGAACGATGGCATAAGGTCCCAGGAGAATAAAATGGTCTTACACGACTAGAAGAGCAAAATATATAGACTTAAATAGACTTTAAAGAACGACTTAAATTTTTGGGCAACTTTTCAGAATGCAACTTAATTCAATCTTAGTAGTAAAGTGCCTTTTCTTGTTATCTTTGACTACGACTATTACTTAGTTCGCAGTAGTTGCGAGGGTTAGGCGTGACCGTTATGATTATAAATTGCTGGCCCCGTTATCAGAGGATCTAATATGGCCCAGTAACATTTGCTAATGCTTTGCCCTAAATCTGTATTGTAATTTTCTTTCGCTTTAATCTGTGGCTCATTCTTATTCCATTATGAATCTCACATGTAAAGTTATGTTGAAACCTTCTTATTTAAGTTAATATAATGTTTGTATTAAATTTACATTGGTATAGTATAATAAACAATATCTTAGATGAAATTATATCAACTTGACAAGTCGTGAATTCATTACTATAGGTGTTTAAAATACAATTGCGTGTCAAAAAAGGATAAAACTTTAAATGAATTTACTGATTTGAAACATATTAAACTATAATATTCCTTATTGCTTATGTGTTTATTAAATTATAGTTATGTAAAAAGAAATTAACAAAATAAAATTCACCTCTTACGTGACCTTACCCGTCAAGTATACGATCTACATTAATATGGTAGCATGTATGAGAACAAGGTACCATGTAATGTACGTTGTTTCAAAGTAAAAGAATATAAACTACCGTGTCGTATTTTCTTAACATTCCGTGACTTACAAGGTTCTAATTCGTTTAAGTATGATAAACTCTAAACCTTCAAGACAAATATTCAAATATTTCGCCGGAATTCACAAAGAATAAAATAGATGCACAGACTATTTCCTATAAATAAAAGTAATTAAAGTTATTGAGTTCAAATAATTATATGCTACATTTACATTATTCCTCGCCCCAACATCCGATCCAAGCTCTATAAGTCTTTCTACGAATGCAGTTCTATTGTCCTTCACAGCATACATGAGAGGTGTCATGCCTGTTGTCTGAAACAAAACAAATATATTATTATAGTTCAAAACTTATTTATAGATTTTCATTGTATTTTTAACATTAATTTATTTTATGAATTAACGTAAGTTAGTATTTTTTAAATTATAATTATAAAAAATATTTCTCTTATAAAATTATAAAATCTATTTTGTTTTATTAATCTTTTGATTGCTCTTTAATATTGAATTGAATATATTTTATTGAAGTATGTTTTAAAATATGTCGTAGGTAGTAAAGTTATTCAGGTAACTTTGTATAATTTGCATATATAAACTAATAAAAATATTCTAAGAACGTTCAGTTCAATTCAGTTCAGAGAATTGGGAGATTAATAAAACGTTGCATAAAACATTATTTGATTAGGAGTTTGTATGTTACATTTTATTACATGAATATTAAACTTTATTAATAGTGCTTTTACGGAAAAGAACTGTTTTGAACGAAATATCTAAAAACTACCGCGTAAAGTAAGTATGAATTAAGGAAAAAATCTTAGCGTAACGTACGTTTTTAACAAATTTATAAGCTTTAAAATTTCGATATAATTTAAATAAATGAGAGCTGATAAATTATAAAATACAACTTTTAAGACAATGACAAATTTTAAACTAATTTAATGTATATTATTATTTACTAATATATAAAATAAAATTACACAATACGGACTTCAAAGCATTCTCTCCCATCAAATCGAACCAAAACGAGAGATATGACTTTAACCTATGTATCCCTATAATTTTTGTCTTTACGTCTTTCATCTACGGGCAATTTTAATTTTTTTTTAATTTTACCCTAACTACTTATTATTAAGGATTTTAAAATTATTTTTTTATGTTTGTGATTACTTGTTATTTTAATGAAATACATAGAATTGCAATAAGTGTGCGTGATTTTAATAATTATATTTTAGTGTACAAATAATGAGGGCAGGAAATAATTTACTTAACATGTAATATTATAATTTAAATGACTAAATATATGCAAGAAATATCCAACGGCTCATATAAAGAATATGAGTCACTCTGTTTTACTTTGTTGTATTTAATTATTGCCCAAAAGTTCAAATACAATATTATATTCGTTACTTTGAAAATAGCGGGTCCCACACAAACGTTCACCACAAGAGTTGAATTTACATTTTTACATGAATTCTTATGAAATTTTTGTCTCATAGCAGTTTTAATTTTTGAAATTTTATGGTCCGACAGTAAATTCTGTTTTATTTAGATTAGAAAATTTATGAAAAATGTGAAGTATACTGCGGTCAAATGGATGAAGATGTCACATGTCAATTGAAAGAAGATTAAAGTCTAATTGACGACCTTTACTTGATGGATTCCAATTCATTCTTACAACCTCAAACATAGGCAGAGTATTGTCAGCTCAGATAACTCTGCACTCTACAGGATAAATTTTGATGAGTGTGTTCAGGACATATACGTACGTCGCTTGAAATAACGGATAATCGTTTTAATAAAAGTCAAATCGTAATATATTAAACGATATATATTACAAATGTTTTAATCGTGTAAATTAAAGTGTCCGGTATAAGAGCAACTCAAAAAAACAGGAAATTATGAAAAATCATCGGGGATGCGGGAATGGAGTTAAAAATCGAAACATTTCATTTACAAGGACATATGAAACCAATTTCTTGTAATATATTTTATAATTACCTCTGCCGCAAGCTGACAATATTTTTGTATATTATAAAGATTTCCTTCGATTTTGATATGAAATATTTCGTTCCCGTTACTTATGTAAATATTATAAAACATCGCTTAACTTAACTGTAACAAAGAAACTTGCAAGGAAACCTAGTTAATTATTTTTTCTTCGCAGAATTTTATAATGGAATATTATATTCCTATATTAACCTTTAATTTCAAAATAATATCCGTACCAATGAGAAATTCATTATTGTGAGATTCGCTTTGACATTTGTTTAATGAATCAACTTTTAGACAATTTATATTTCCCTCCATTCCACACACTTAATATTTGTCTTTTTATTACTTAAGAAAATGTATATAATCAATACATTGTAATTTAAATTAATAGTAAAAGTTTGGGGAGGCCTAATCCGTTTGGCGTAATACCTTTCAAATACAGCTTGAAATTGCAATATCCGAAAGGCTTTTACTGGAATTAAAACGTCGCTGCTCGATGAACTGCCAACTCACTACCGGTTTATTCCTGATGTTAATACAAAAATATTATACAGCTTTGAATGCTTTCAAGGTTTAAATCGATTCCGTAATGAAAAAACTAGATAATTTCAAGTTAGAGACAGACACATTTGATTTTCTTTTTAATAGGAATGTAAAAGCTTACAAGTCGAAATATTATTACAATATAGTTATTTTAGAGATATGAGTGTATATTAAACAAAACCTTTCTCCTATCTTAAGATTATTGAAGTAAAAAATACTATTGGTACTAAAATAGTGCGACCGTCAGATGTGCTGTTTGGAAATGTTATGACATAGTTTGTAGTTTATATTTCTTCAGGAATGTCTCTGCTTGTATTACAAAGGTTTATAAGGAAATTTGTTAATTTAATGTAATGGATCTGAATTCCTAATAAAAATTGGAAAAAAAATTAATGGTTAAGTTGTATTTGATATTTCAACAAGCATGTGATGATTGATAGCATTACGAGATATAAAAATACGATTTGTTTTGAAATGTAGTTATTAGAAGGAGTTCTGATTAGGTTTGAACCAAAATTGTTTCCAAAATATGCTTATAGTATTTGTATTTGAATATGATGATAATAAAAATTCTTGTATCTGAAAAATATTTAATTCATTTTTGTAATTGATAATATTGAAGCATGTCATAAATAACTTTATCTTTTGAATATTTGCTTAGATAAAAATTATGTCTTTCGTGCAATCCTAAGTTCGTTTCAATGAGTTGCCAATTTTCTTATGAGTAGCCGATATTGAATAAAAGGAAGGCATACGATGAACATGAAATAAGTAAATTATATCGTTAGTTTGTTACGTCTGGGTTTTAAACTTGATTCATGTAACCTAGTTCTTTAAAGACGATAACAAACATATGAAGTATATAATATATGATAGCGGATGGCGTACTCCAGAGTTGACTAAAATAATAATATTTGACTAATAATATAGTAATAACAATAATAACACCTAAATACGTTTAATTTACAAAACATGTAAAAATACTTAACAAGTAATACCTTTAATTAAAATCTGATATTTAATTGATATCTGAATTCATAGCTGTTTATTTTACATAAAACGCTGTTTCTCTTTATGTCTCATTATCATATGTTTCGTAAACAACTGAAAAGGTTTTTCTTCTTATTAGGATAACAATAAAATAACCCATTTGATTAACTTCTACAGAGTCATGAATAATCCTCACATTCACGAAATATATGAACAGAATTATAGCAGGTATTTAGTTAACAATAAAAAGTTCCGAGAAATCAACTAAATCTAAACACTCCTCTTACTTTGGGCGCCTCTATTATAAATTTATAAATGAAATATTATATCTTGAATTGATTTTTTAAATGCTAATTTTGGAATAAATGTCTAATATTAAAATATTAGTTTAGGCATAGCTGGAATTCTATCTGGCAATATACGTTTATTTTTCTCTATTTTTAATGAAAATTAATTGAAGAAAATTTTTTAGGAAATTATTTAGGTTTTCATTTTAGGATAAACTTATTCTTTATATGGTAAACAACTTTTTGTACTCACTACGATTTTCGAATTTGAATTTTTATTTTTTTTTTGTACTATCTTTATTTGAAGCGGTCCTAAGTAATAAAATAGAAATTGAAAAAAAATGTGTGTATGTGTGCGTTTAGGTGTGTATGTAAGGAAAATATTTGGCTCCATTTTCTCGTGATCTGATTATGCAATTGACTTTGTTTTATTAGCAATCGATCCCCGATATCCATGTTACTAATAACTTATTTGTTGGACAGCGAAATTCGCAAAGCGGTTTTTTATTTATTTTTTAAATCTGAAAACTGGTATCGCCAAAAAGTGATCTCAATTGGAACTACAATGTTTTAGTACTTTCTTTGTTTTTAGGAAAATATTTAAAGTATTTTTACAAAATCATAAAATATGTTATATTCGCAGTGAAGCCATTAATGAGTTTAGTGAAAGTACTGGTGGAATGGATTTAATTTAAAAAAAAAACCATTTTTTAATTTTTTTTTCAGTACTACTACATTTTTTTAATATTTAGTCATAAAATTATTAAGCAATCTATTTAGTTACTGTGTCCGTGTATACGTATTGACCCAAAAATAACTAATTATTCATATTTTTCATAATGAAGAACTTAAGTGATGAGGCGGTCACAGACTAGATTATATTAAATTCATTAGCTGTTTGTAAGCGACCTTATCTGATCCCTTTTTGGAAGTGATGTGAGTGTTTGTTAATTTAAATGAACATTTTAGACAGGGATTATTAATTTGAAGCAAGGTTGAAAATCTTACATCGATTGAACCTGCCGCACGCAAAACTCCTTGCCCTTGACATACTAACGGTCAGTATAACTGGATAACTGAAAATTATGTAGGCCAGGCAAAAATAATGTTCTACAACGGAAGGTGCGTTTCAACTTCACGGACATTGGACGTTGCTTTTGCGGTCCTTGAAAAAATCGGTTTAACCTTGAAGAATTGAATATTAAATTTGTATCGGTCTCTAAGCCTTGGCGCAATAACTGTTTAAACTTGCGAGCTACTTTCAACATTTTAATTATTAAGATAATTTATATAAACCATTTTTTCCCTACATTACGACGAATTATAAAAATGAAAATAATACTTTTAGTTAAGTATACCTAATAAATAATTACTACCAAAAAGGTATCGTAGTTATAACTTAATAAATATGTTAACTAGTAACTTAAGATTAATTAAATATTTGCCATAATAATAAATAAAGAACAACAATGATTATTTCTATGAAATTGGGATTTAACGATTTTACATATATGGAAGAATAGTTCATAGTAGCATCGAGAATTTTTGTAAAAGTTACTTTAAAATATTTTTTTGGAGATAAGATCATATACATATATAGTATGTAAAAAAAAATTCTTCATTATTATACATCACAAAATAAAAAAAAAGAAACAAGCAATGAAAACTAAAATATAAAGGACTTAAACATTTACAACTCTTAATAAAATAGAATGCCCTTGCTGTCAATATAAACTAGAGTCTTATCTTTGTAAAATAGGAATTCTTCAAGGCATAATTACTTCATGTACAAATAGCAACTTGCTGCAGTTTTACCTATTTTAAGCGCACATTTCTACTGCAATGCATAAGCGGAACAATGGCACACGCATGTGTTTTCCGCAAGTGATTAATTAAGTACACTGTACTAAATTAATCACTTAAGATAGATAGACAATAGAAAGATTAAACAAAACAAACTTAAGTTATACTGTTTGTTTATGTAGACGAAAACTTCACTACGTGGTAAATCTTAGATGTAGTCAATTGACTGCAGTTTGCTTACACTCTATCGTTAAATATACATACAAAAAAACTGTCTACTATCTTACCTAGGGTTCGTGGGGTGCAAATCTTTATTTTTGCAGATTGTCAAATGCAACAGCATTGCTACTACTGAGTAGTGTTCAGGTCATCTAGTGAGATGAGCTGAATTATATTCTTTCGAGAATAAGAAAGCTATTGAAAATATAAGTTAATTATTATATAAGAAAAAATTAAAAGGTTGTTTTAACGGTGATAAGAAAATTTGCACACATATAACGTAAAGGCGAGCGGTGTTATAAAATATTTACTATTTCCTAACTGCATACCTTCATTTGGTCAACTACAACTTTACTGACGTTGGCGTCTGACACACTTTCCTCACGCCATCGATACTGAGGCTAAAGATTTAGCTTTTAATTGAGCCCTTATAAGAAACTATTATACTTCAAAACGCCATTAAGTCGTAAAACTACGTGAACCAGAAATAGAATCTTAGAAAAAATAAAATAATAATACTTTTAAAATAATAATGCGAAAGAGGGAGGATCTACTTTTACAAACATTTAACCTTTAGAAAATATAGCATAATAAAAAATTTTTGAATTTTTTAAATAATAATAGCTTTTCGTTGTTTGAATTTCTATTGACCTCAATACCTCTTTTATTATGATATTATATATGAATGTAAATATTAACTAGTTCCTCCTGTTTATTATTATTAATTTACAAAAATATCTTTAACAAAATAAAATAAAATTACAATACACATAAATATAATTTATAAAATATTTATTTATATATGTTTTAAGTTTTTTTTCTATATTTTGGCACTATTGAAAAAGGCATAATCATGGGGTAACCTTGGCCACAGTTTTGTTATCAGTTTTGTTATCAGTTCAATGTCAAGTTAGATATAAATAAAAAGTAATGATACCCATATTTCTAAACTTCTTTCTGCTCTAATAAACGTAAAAACAAACATTTTCTGCAATAAATCCTCACAATTATGCCGTTTTCACCAGTGGCACCTAAACAATATCCTTCCTTGCGTTAGGTATCACTTAAACTACAATCGTTTCCACTTGACCTAAGTGCCATTTTGTTAAGGGAAACTTTTGATATAATGGCTCACAGAATTGTTTTTTTAACAATTTTTTAAATTTTCGAAAAATATTCTATTACAAATCAGCCCCTTTGTAATTTTTTTATTTTACACAATATAATTTATTTCAATATTTATAAAACAATAAAATAAATTAGTAGACATTATAAAGTAGGAATTTAATTTCATGTAATATTTTTCATGAAATTCAATTCCTGCTTACAGGTACATGTCTAAATTTTAAATAGTATGTCTTTAAGCTAAAATTTTAAAGAGTCTCTTAAAATTGAATTATAATGATTTATTTTTACGACTAAGTGACACTTTGCTTTAAATTTATTAAGTTTGTAAATTCTGACTCGAAAGGATATAAAAAATATTTATTTGCTGAAGATTTTAATGCAATAAAAAATACGAACCATTTTAAAAAAGGACTTTAGAATTAGTAAAAATATCTTTTTAGAGGTTTAATGTAAAGCATATAAGAGGTTCACTTCAGTCATTTTTTATATTGACCGCCCAATTGCCTACAATATCTTTAAAACTTAGTGTTTGATTAAAAAAAGCCATAATATAAAATGTAATAACAATAATACAACAACTAGTCATATATGGCAATCGTATTCATCGATCTAGTTGAACAGTAAAAAGTTTGAAAGATGTCTCGGGGAGCCTGCACGCGATCGTTGCTACGATATCGAACATACAGTCTCGCGGCGGAGATAGACATTTTTTTAAACTATTAAAGAAATGATTTGTGATAAAGGACTTATTTAAATTTATCTAAAAATATGTTAATTTAGTATATAAGATAAATGAGGGCCGAGACGTCGTTAACTTAACGAACGACAACAACTCTCCGACAAAGTAAAACTGTAAATTAAAAAAAAAACCTGTTTTTTTCAAATTTTGCAAACTATTTCAACAGGATTGCTAGCTACTTACTTACAGATAAAAAAATATATATATAATTAAGCTTCTCACTCACGAATTAAATTACAATATTCACTATCACACTTACAGTTAGTTAATGGTTAAATCTTTTAAAAACATAAACAGAACATCTTTGATATATTTCATGTTTTTGACATAAGTTGGGCTGAATCTTATTGTGATTTTAATGTGACTTTACGAGCTATAACTTACAATATAATAATCAAGTATATCGCCATCTATGTGTCTAAAAGATATATTTTATGTTAGATAAGTAAAACAAATCATGTTGAAGACAAGAGTCAGCAATGACTGCGTTCTCTATTTCTGTAGTTTATGTAACAATTATAATATTTATTAAAACTGCAAAATATATTTTTAACAATAATTATAGTTTTTTAATCTTTTTTTAAGGTTATGATTGAATGCTTTCTGAAATTCCCCAACAAATTGATCCTCAACAAATTTATATAATTATTTTAAAATCTGTTTGTGTATAGCAAAAATCTGGGTTTTAAGAAAATAACATAAAGATGATTCAAAACTATTTGTAATATGGCTAAGTTATAAAATAATACAATTGATTGTTTTTTTTTTTTTAGTTTGAGTAAACAAGAAGTACAAGTGAGATGTATTTATTTCTTAAGACTTATTCAAATTTAATATGCAAAATCCAATCAAGAAAAAAATTTTTTTTTATAAAATATAACAAGATTCTTTCAGCCGTTGACCAATAGTCGAATAGACCTTGTAATAAACGTTGTAATTTGTTCAGAGCTCATTCGAATTATATAGAAAAAAACTTATATACTTTACCTTTAGAATCTTTGATATATACGAGTATATACCGCTTTTCTAGTGATAGATTAACATTCATATCTTTTAGCTTTTACTTTTATGGAAAACTCTAATTTATACAACATACGTATACGTGTATAAAAATATATAAATACATAATTTTATTTTATATTTATTTTATTAATGGTCATACCGTTTAACCAGTCAAATTACTTTACATTTCATTTTAGCATTTTTATGTAACATTACAGATATTTTGAAAATAATTGATGAAACACGATGTTTTCAAGTTATTGAATTGATAATCAAGTAAAACTTGATCTTCAATTTATTATGACAAATAATAGTCTGCTAAAACAAATTGTATTTCCTTATCAACATTAAAATACACATATGTATAAATAGATTTAATACTCTCACTATCAACACTTTATTTGAATTATCATTTTAGACAGGAAATAGGTACAATAATATTATAATATTTTATTTTTTGTCTTGTGTAAGTTCGGTGTATGTCGACTACATATTAGTATAATATTTGTATTGTAAATTATTAAAACAAATATGAATATTGTATTGCAATATTTTTTTATTACTATTTTATAAAAAGTTGTTAGAACTACTTATAAAAAGATGAATGTGATATAAGGTTTTATATCGCTGTAAATTAATAAGATTCGTCATACCGGCTCTATGATGCCCGCCATAGGAACAGATACAGTGTCTTCTCCTCCCGCCGCCACCAGCTTTTCCAAAACTTTAAGGGTCTGTTCCACTGCTGGCCATTCAGACTTCTGCGCCAGAACCAGTATCTTCGCCGCCACCTCCCGCATGTTGACTCCAGCACTTGGAGGTTTTGGTATATCCACGGGCCCGTTTCCTTCCTTGACCTCCTTTTTATCTCCATTATTAGAGGACGTTTCATCTTTTTCTTCAACTTTTGGTACTGCTTTGTCTTCTTCTGGAACCTTTTTTGGTGGCGCCTTCCCACCCTTTTTGCCACCTGGGGCTTGAGACATTATCACGTTACAAAAACACAAAACACTGCACAGTTTCGCGTTACCATTGTGGTCCGTTTAGCGATGTAGATCGTAGGGCGGGCGGAGCATGACTGCGGCGGTTGCGTAGCCTGGTAGACTTCTTGCATGATTCGAGTAAATAAAAGTGACGGCAACGGTTGAATTTACAAACAAAGTTGCAAAAGGCGATGTTTCAAAATATATCATGCATTGACCCATTTTTTTCCTTCGTTGGAGGTAGTAAAATACAACTTGCCTCAATTCCCTGTTATCAAGTAATTTGAATATAAATAGTTTTGAACGAGGTTTTCAAAAAAACTTCAATTTTAAAAACTCCTTAGATTTAATAAAAAAACAATGTTATTTGTATACTAGACCTTTTCATTAATATTTCAAATTTTCACAGAAAAACTAAAACACGTTTTATTCCAAAAAAATAACACTTCAAAACACCATATTTGAAGGATCACCTTGTTATTTCCATGTAGATAGATAGATGTACTTTAAGAAACAGTCTCTAGTTATTATTGTTTAATTATTATAAGCACTCATAAGTTTTAAACATATTAACTACTATAGTATATTTAATTATTTTATATTTCATGTAAATTTGGGGAGCATGAAAATCTGTTACTACTGTTCCATATACATAATACGAGTAAATATTTTATGTAATTATATTTAGGTTATAAGGTACTTTTATTTTAATGCTTCTTATACGGTCACTATTTTATTATAGTTAGCCGGCCCCAATTCAGGATCAAAGCGGGCTAGTCTAGTAAATTTGCATGTTTCGTCACCGCAGTCGCCGTCGCGTGCGAGCTTACTTCCGTAGGGCGCCCTGGCCCCGATTCTTTTCTAAAGTCTTACTCATTTTTTCCGCTATAATTATTATGAATGAATATACAATTATATATTTAATTGTCTTGAGAATCGGTGTTAGATAATTAAATTAGTAAAATCTAAATAGTATTTTCTTCAATTCCATTTAGGTCGAATAATCGAGATGTCTTTTAACTTTACACACATAAATATATATATTTATTTATTAGTTTGTTTTGATTCGGACAGCGAGGGACTTGAACTGTCTGCATCACTGCCTGCGGTAATTTTTTCATACAATGATCATCAATATTTCTTCCATTCAATTTAATTCAATTCATCGTTAATGCTTACAAATTGAGTAATTATGTGTGTAGTAGCAATACATGTAATTACAATGATTTTAGCGGAAAGAATCTGTGTTAGCTCATCATCAACTGAATTAAATATGCTTCATGAGAGAATAGGTAAGTTCTATGACTCGCTCGAGATACCATTTTCCACTCATTTAAAATTTCAACCTGTTAACTTGTTTGTTAAGTGATCTTCTTGAATTCGAATAGTGTAATTAATTAGAAAAGTAACAGATATACAAAACTAAAAAATCTTTCATTCTTTCATTCTCATTTCTTAGCTCTCGAGTACTGACAACCAGCGATAGGGCCCTTTCTAGATATATATTTTGATACTAAACATGCCAAAAATTTGAATAAATGTGATATATGTACTATGTATATAAAAAAAACCAAAAACGTTAAAAATATGAGTCACAACTGTTTATTTAATAATTAATTAAAACAAGTTTATCTATGCAACATTTCAAGTTTGAGATAAATAATAATTTATGAAATATTATCGACCTGTTTTTTAAAACTTATGAGTAAGCCAGAGTATTATTCAGTTGCAATAAAGACTTTAGACGTTATTTTGTGTAAAAGTGCTGTGTTGAATAAACTATTATTTTTTTTCAATAAAGGTATGTATACCCTCCAGTTAATGTACCAACATGTGTATACCTACCTTAACGTGTATGTTTTAAGTAAATGAATAAAAAAAATGAAATAAAAATGTAATTTTAAAATATCAATTTCAAAATTAGTAATTTCTAATTATTTTATCTACATTTTAAATTAATTTGCTACATTTAAAACTAATTATTTAAATGATTTATTACAGACTTGCTCGTTGTTTATCTTCAGATAAGGGCACCTATTTGAAGAATACGGGCAACGAACTATTGATAAATGGTACTTTAAAAGATATTTTAGCCAAGATCTCTTACAAGTTTCCAGATAGAGTTACGATCAAATCTGAACACGAAGATTTAACAATTACCTATGAGGAGATGTTAAATACAGTATGTATTTTAAAATTCTATTATTATTTATTTATAATTCCTTAAGAACCACAAGATAAACGATTGTTTATCGATTGATATATTTAAAATATTAATGTTATCACAAAGTACTTTCAGAAATTCTCGAAAGTATATTATATAAATTAGAGAAATTTTGGGTAAACGAATGATATGCCCATTTTTAATTGCAATTAATCTATTGGAATAACTTTTAAAGTAATCTAATTATTCAATTTTAGTTACAATGTTATTATTTAACAAAATGTAATACTGTCATCTGTTACTGTAATATCTGTTGAAAAAGAAAAAAAAGACCGTTTATTAAATTAGGTTAATAGCTAACGTAGTGATTTATTTATAGGTATTATTTTATTTTTTAGGCCGACTCCTTGGGATGAGCAATTGGCTTTGAGAAGGGAGACTGATACTGTGGACACACAACTGTACGCAATGGTTCGTCTCTGCTTTATCAGTTGGTGTTATACCAGTACTGATTTAAAATTTTAATTCCATTTAATACTACAATGGAACCTCAGGGCTCGTCATTTCGTGTTCATCCTACGTAAACTAAGTTAAACATAGCTATCGTGTAATGTTGATAATTGTAAATGAATGTAATTATGACTGAAAGATTATTTTTAACCTGGTTGATATAAGATAGCATTATTAAAATGATATATTACCGTCGCATTCATTGTGAAATATTCTGTAGGTTATACTAAGGCAATATAATCATATTTAAAAGATTTGAATGAAAGAAGTGGTATTGCGTGCGAACCCCATCACATTGATTTCATGGTTAAGAAAAATATTATATTATTATATTATATTTTTATTACATAATCCATTAATTCCATCAATACTCTCAGTCATTAAAACAACTTCTTACATATATCACAAATTTAAAAATTATACAAATTAATTTGTTGCTATTTATTTATTACATTTTCTTTTAATAATACACAGATATTTTTTGTCCAATTATGGTAATTCTTTGTGCTGACAATAACAATTACTTTTTAATAAAACGTGAATACGCGATTTTCAGATTAAAAAAAAAAACTGAAACACCGCTTCGTAAATTTCGCCAGAAAACTAATCAGCTCTAAGTAACTTGAATACGCATCGTTTGTTAAAAAATGAAGTCAAATACATAATCAGGTCGCGAGAAATTGGAGCCGAAAAATATGCTTACGTTTATACACATACACATACATACACACACGTACACACAAATATGTTTTTAAAAAGTGCCTAAAATTACTCAGGATATCTCAAAATATAAAGATATTACAAATACTCCGTTTTTGAAAATCAGGGTTATTACATAATAAGGAAAGTAACAAATGTTAACATCTTAACAAATTAATCAATTTTAGGTTTTACTTAATCTTGTATATGAAAAACCTGAATAAATTAATTTACTCTATATATAAAATTAAACTGAAAGGAATTCTAATTGAAGATACAATTAAGACGAGAAAATACCACACCATACTGTATGAAATAATACCGGAGTTAAATTTATGAAATAATGATGGTCTTAAATCAGTTGAATTCTCGTTTTTTACTTCCATCATATCTGCTGGGAAAGACAAACTTATCTTTATATTATATGGTTTCATAAATTACTTGTAAACAAAATGTATTTTTTAGAATATCCGACTCTTATATATTAAAGTAAACTTAAATTAGTATTTGGAGTTTTTGAACTTAAGTTATTGTTCAAAATATATATTAAATATTTCCTATACTTATTATTGCTTATACTTGTGACTTCGAATTTATGTATAAATTTTTGGGTTGTTTCCTTTTTATATTTTTAGATACTGCTTTCTTTTTCAGACGTATTTTTAATATGGATACCCTTATAAAAAGTCAAAATAATATTGAAATATCGAAATATTGAAGTGGATTAATGCTAAAAGATGTTTTTTTCATTCTTCTAACATCTGGAGGTACTGGACCGGGCATGGTTGCTTCGGTGAGTATCTGCACAAGATAGCATGAAGGGAGGCGACCCCCTCCTGCCATCACTGTGACGAGTCCGTCGACTCGGCTCGTCACACCTTGGCGGACTGCGCCGCCTGGGACCACCAGCGCAAAGAACTGGTGGGCGTGATTGGTAGGGACCTCTCGCTGCCGCGCGTTATCAGCGCGATGGTCAGCAGCGAAAGGTGCTTGGTCGCAATGGCATCCTTCTGCGAGCAAGTCATCGCCGCAAAGGAGGCCTCGGAGCGGGACAGGGAGTCAGCCTCATCCGCTGACCTGCTGGTAGAAGGAGGCGGGAATACGCCCGTCGCTTCCTTCCCCAGTTTTAGGCCTGATGAGGGGGGAGGGTGACCCCTCTTACCTAACATAACCCTACGATGGGAGGGTGCTCTACGTTGCTCGGGGCACCCTCATTCGGGGGGTCTCGCCGGGGCGTCACAGTGTGTGCTAACGCGACGTTCCGTGACGTCCCGTGACGTCCCATTACCGCGCAGAGGGCAACCGTTGGTTTTTTAGTGGGTAGCCTTAAAAAGGGCAGTATCCTTTATGCTGCCGGGAAGTCCCACATCACTCCCCGGCCGTCACCCCCCTGGGCCGACGGGGTACCCGTAACGGGTTTTTCCAGCGGAAAAAAAGACCATAGAAGAGCATAGAAGAGCCCCGTAAAGCAATGGTCCAGTGTCACTAATTTCTGCTTCGGTGAGGAATGAGCAGCCATTGAAAGTCATCAGGAAGGTTTCTGAGAATTGGGATAAATTTTGTCTCCTTTAGTTTATTAATCCCAGAAGACTCACTTTTTCGTATTTTCATTCAATTCATCGAATGATGTTCAGTTTCGCGGACATCTGGAATGCTATTGATGCTGAAGCGGTGGTGGACTCAGTGTAAAGTACAGATCACGAAACAAATGGAGTAATGCGCTCATATCTGAGCCAAATCGTTTTAGTATTACTTTCAACTATTTGATTGCATACAGCGAAGAGACATTCGAATTTTCGGGTACCCTGGGCACTATGATAGGCCAAATCCAATGGCCTGAAGTAGGAATGTGGCATCTTAATGTATTTTCTGTTACTTTTATAACGGAGAGTGAACTGAAAAGCTATTAGATCTGAATACTGTTACCGACTTTCTCTATATATATCAATATCACTTGAATGGTTTTCGATATTGCGGTTCCTTATAAGTTTCCCACTAAGAACCTCCAAAGTGTAGAATGAATTTCTTTCGGCGGTGTTTCCGGATCGAGACATGAAAAAAGAGCATCTACTCTATAAAATATGTGTAAAATCTTCTGAAAAATAAGAGCTCGTGGGCGGCAATGATCTTTTACCTCGTTTGCCCTTCTTTTAAGATAAAAAGTGTTATTTATTACTTTAGTATGAAAATAAATATAAAATCTAGTCACTACGGATGACATAAAAGAGGAATTATTAATAATAGAATAAATAGTAAGCTGTGAATTATGATTGTACATATTTATAATTTGGCACCCTTATTTCACCTTTATTTCATGTGCTTGGTGCCATTCTAAGTTTTGTCGCAGCTTTACAGTACGAGTGTAGACCCAGATATACAACTGTAGAGTTGTATTTCTGTTACCTGCTTACAACGCTTCAGCCAGTTTAAATGCACTGTATACTGAGAAGTAATTCACACAGTGAAAAAATATTATGCGAATGCCAAGATATTCTGTTTAATACCAAACGTATAGGTCATATGAGCTGATTATAAAAGGCGATATTGCCGTTCAAATGTATGTTATCATTTCAAATGAAATAACTTAAAATTAAAATTAATTAATTTTATAAGTGAACTGCTATACTAGGAACACCCATTATGTTCGTCGATATACTAAAGAATATAGAAAGTAAAGGAAACTTGCCTGTTAACTTAAACATGGCTTTAACTGCTGAAGACATAGATAACCTGAAAAAAAAATTTAAGTCACCCAACGGTAAATAAATATTAGATCAAATTTAATTAATATATTTGCTTTTGGTAATGGCAGTAATTACACTTACGTATATGTAACTTGCGTGGCTACGTTCAGGGTTGAGATAATAATGACGAAGTCTGTTCATAAATTTTTCGAAATGATAATATTATTTTATGTTAGTACTAGGTTTGTGGCCCGATTTTAAGGCATTGGGATTCTAAACTTTACATATTTTTTTTACACTCGGCGACCCTTTGGGGGCCAAATGACCCACTTCCAGGTACTGGATAAGGTCCAAATTGTTACCAATAATTTTCTCTCATCAAGAGCTTTCGATTGACTTATTGCACTTGTCGTAACGACGTTTTTTTGATTTTCGGTGACGCTACACCACAAACAAACAAGCTGACAAACTGACAGAATGGGGAGATTGTATAATTAGATCCTACGCTCTATACTTTGCTCATTGTATTATATTGTATCTTAATTGTATTAATTTGTATAGTATTGTATCTTCATGCATACATGCATAACAATTAGTATTTTTTTCTTTTTAGTATATTTTTATCCGTCTAGAAGTAAAAGAACTTTCAAAGTAGCAGAACATATGTGTATAACATATTACAAAATTAAAATTTTTTAGGTCCGACTAAATGTAATCTCATCTGCCATTTCTCAGGTTAAGGTCAGTTCTAATAAAAAATAGCATAAAGGGGTCGCTGATACAAGTCCTTTTAAGGGCACATCGATACTATTCATAATATATTATTTATAGGTATTAGTTATAGGTTATGGCGATTATGGCGTCGGTAGTATTCCGACTTGGCATTAAACTAAGTTGTCTCTCTATTATTTCACACTTCTCTTTTCTTCTTTGCTTTTATAATTTTTATACTTTCTATGAGCTAAATATATTTTTCTTTCTTTCGCACTTGGACCATATTGTATAGATTCTGATGTGTTTGATGGTTTACATTACTTTTTAATTATTTATTACGAACTTTTCTGTACATAACACAGGTTAATCTTTTTTTTGCAACCATTTTGTTGCTGGAGGGTTAATTTATTACTTATCGATGCAGTCATCGATTCGTTTGCTATCAGGAATTTACTTTCCTTTTCAATTGAAAATATAATTTTGTTTTAGTGTATGTTGTAAATATGTTATTCATATAAAATATTGTATAATATAATTAAATATAAATTATAGTGGTATAGTGCTTATCTATATTGTTGCTAAGTACCTGCACTTGACTATGCAGTATTATGATTACCTATTTGTAACATTTCATTGTCTATGATTATATCGATTAATTTTCAAATCAATAATTATCAGACACTTACATCTCGTCTACTCGTGAAAACGATTACTGCAAAGTATTCGAAACGTCGGGTTAAAATCAAAATGTAACCAAATTATACGCGAGTTTTAATCCGTAAAAATAGTTTTATTTCAATAATTATTAGTCTGAAAATAAGGTAATAATTTTGATTTAGAAATATAACTTCATACATCTTAGGAGTAGAACCCCTTTTCATTATTTTCTTTTATATCTCGAATCCTTATTGTATACGCAACTAAATGCAACCGCCAAGGGATAAAAAGGCGTGTTGTGTAGGTCTTCCGGCAGCATAGATGCTATTCTCTTAATGCAGATATATACTAAAATAATCCAGGCGCGTCCACTTCGGGTCACTCGTTCACTAAATAGAACAGAATAAGATCCCTTAATAACAATTTCATATCAATTTCATATTTCATATATATTGTCTGTTTATTTCATTGTCTATGGCTGGATCTATATAGTAGAATTCGTACATAATACATAGAATGCTTTTTACTCTAATAATTTATTTCAGCTCCAAGGCACAAAAGTTAGGGTTATAATTATAATAAACTTTAAATATAAGAAGGAATACGTAAATAAAAGTATGAAAATATTTGTATGTGAATTGTGTATTACTATGTTTTTATAGCTTATTAATTGGAGCTATGGGCGAGCAAATGACGTATCTGAGGATATAATGTATTTCTATAAACCCTTTAATAAAAAAATCACTAAAATATCATTTTCTGAGAATTTAAAACAAATAATTAATATTATCAATAAACATGATAAATAATAAATCATCATAGTGCGTAGTTCCCTCTTAAGAAAATTCATCACAATCACGAGTAAAGTCGATAGTAAACAACTAATTTATAGTTTGATAAAGGCAATCGAGTGTTGGTAGTGATGATCACTGTGAACACCAGTCCTCGTAGAGTATGACGCTCAGTTGCAGTACAACCATAGCATAGCAAACACAATAACATGTTTCATAAACGATTAGCTACTTTGATCAGAACCTTAAGACCTCTTCAGTTAAGGTAAGTTTCACATTATATTATAAGGGATTAAATTAAAATTGTTTGATAAAAATATCAATATCACTATAATATTATACCTATTTAAACAAATCTATCCATTAGAGAAAACTTGTTTACTACGTTTTATTTGTTAACTCTTATTAATTATTTTTGCGCAATTAGTAATATATATTTTTTGTTATTTTATATTTTTCCAAGTAATATAAACAAAATTATTAAGGGATGACAGCTTAAATAACATAAAGTATGTATAATTAATATATTATAGCGACAGTGTTTTGTTTTGTTGATTTTTATTTGCATTATATTTAAGCTGGATTTCTTTTTCATGTAGTTTTTTCAATAGGTCCTAGGAGATATTGTTTACAATGTGAAATGGATAGAAATTAAACCTAAGTACCTATACATAACGTATTAATATTTTAAAGGGATGATATAATGTAACAATGAATGGTATTTTACGTATAAAATAATTTCCTTCAACATTATTTTTAGACCCACACAAACTAACTTGTCAAGAACGGCAACAGCGCACGTCCAACATTAGCAATGCTGGAGGTCATGTTATGTATTTTTAAATAAAACAATGTTGTTCTTACTTCAATGAATAATAGTAAATAATGAAATTTAATAATCACAAATATCACGCACTCATTACTTAATTTAGTGCAATCATCTGTAATGCCATTAATCGTTTGTTTCTAAAAGTTATTATTAAGCCATAATTTAGTATGAGAAATAAAAATATTTTTAAAATGTGCATTTTATGTTGTATACTTGAATCATTATTAGATATTTTATTATTGATAGTTATCAAATAGATATTTTATGATTTACTTTATTGATATCGTATATTATTTTATTTTAAGCCCCAAACCTATTTTTTATAAACCTAGTGAATTAAACTAATTTAATATTCTTTCTTCTTTTTTTAATATAAATTTTAACTACATTTTTATCATTCCTATATAAATGATTGATTTGTTTTGCTGTTAATAAAAATAAAATAATGACAAACTTTGATTGTGGCAAAGAAAGAAATAAATATTATGCAAAGGTTTAAAGGCAATATTACCGTTTTAACTTAAATTACGTATCCCAATATTTGTAAAAATTATAAAACTTTCAGAAATAAACCAAAGATTTATCGGGAAAATAATTAAACTCAACCACTACAGTACAAGTGGCAGTTAACTATACTTATTTAAGAGATTGCTTGGGTGCAACTAGCAATGGTCTCTTTAGCAGTTACAAAAGTATAATATATCATTCACTATTTTTGCCGGAGCCACTACTCTTTCATTAAACTATTTATATCACTTTAGGTAAATAAAATAATAAAAATCCCATTGAGATAAATTTAGTTAAACCACTATACTCTGTGCTAAGGTCAAATCTTTTAAATTATGTTTGGCTGCTCCGATGTCTTCTCCTGTCACACATGAGGGTGTAACGCTATTCATGCACCGTCGTAATTACGACGGGAGATTCACGAGGCGACCAGAATGATAACAGCCCGAGCTACGGTGGTGGTGGACCGCTGTTGGGATTCAGAATCTCAGTCACAAAGATTGAGCCCTTTTTGTTTCACAACCCTCACCGGGGTCCCCCTCATCCAGCATCCATCACCATTCAGGATCTGAGGTGGCGATAAAGGCCCAGATGAGGTATCGGAGCCTTACCACGACAATAGTCTTACATAGGCTTCTTGTTGAGCGAGTTAAGGTGCTCAGAAGGTGATCAGACAAAAATTGACAAAAGATTGACCAAGAGCCTAAGTTCACGATGTTTCTATTGTAATAAGCCTATTTAAGCGTTTATTTTAATATCAGTGCAGATGAAATACCTTCTTTAAAGTATGAATTCTTTTCTTTTATTCTTTTCTTTTCTTTTAGAGGCACATTATTTGAAAACTAGTCTTTCATTATTGAAATACTCTTCGTGATAACATCTTTCTTTGACCTATCCGTGATAGTAAAAAAGACAAAGTTTCCGCTATTCCGATAAATATTACATCGTTAAGATTTGTTTGAGTTGTTGTAAGTAGTCTTAACGTTATTAAAAAGTTGTGGAAGCATTTATTGTATTTTATATTTAAGACGATTGTTTTGGGGGAGAGAATTTGTATTAGTCAATTTATACAACTTGTCAATAATCACCTATATGTTAGGCTATTTTAAAATATAAGCGGTAGATATAAAAATGTTTATAATTTCATTTCTGGTATAGCGGCTTTAATACGTTATATAAATAAATTGTTACAGACAAAACCATCACATAGCTTCAGATGAAGGCAGCTACTTAAGAAACACGGGATGTGAGCCGCTGATAAACGCCACATTAGGCGATCAGTTAGCTAAAGCAGCTCATAAGAACCCAGGCCGAGTAGCGATCAGATCAGTACATGAAGATATAACAATGACGTACGAGGAATTACTGAGTAAAGTATGTACATATTTAATACACCAAACAGACACAGTCCCATATGTAACAAAAGTTATACAAAATAAGTAGTTTTAATAATGATTACAATATTTCTTCATTCATAACTGCATATTATCGAGTTATATGATAAAGGTCGCGCGTCGCACTGATTGGGTGGGCAGTCAAAGAGCTCGCATTAACACTTATTTACTGGAGAATCCAACAACTTCATTATTTTATACAAACGGAAAGTATGTAATTGCATGTCCACAACACAGGTAAAAAACCTAACCTACAGCGATAAAATATGATAATTTAAAAAAAACAATAAGAAAATATATTATAAATAAGAAAATAAGATATAGTATAAGCTTTATTGCATTCAATACACTATAAAGTGTGCAACAACTAATCAACACATTAATTTATTAGAAATAAATTATTATATTTAAGATATTTAGGTCTTCTAACTAAAAACTATGTTTTACGGCTCTAGAACTATATTGTAATAGTAAGACTTTATTAATATTGGTTTGGCTAATACAATTATTTCGCTATAACTAATAACATCGAGTTGGCACTGTTGGTAATGCATATGGTTTAATTAAACTTTTAAACATTTATTTCATTAAACATTTTTATTTTATAATAATTTGCAAATATCATTATATTAATTTTATTAGAATAATTTATAAAGTCATTTAATATGACCTATTTATCTATATATTTAATTATTTAATAGGAAGCCAACGTGATATACTAAGAAAAAAGATATTCATATTATAAAATATGATTGAATAAAAATTATCCCAATTAAAGTCTAACTTAACATGCAATAATAGAGTGGTTGCTCACTTCATCTTCGAACATGTAAACATAAAAAAAATGTAAAAAAAAATTATTCCAAAATAAATAAATAAAAATAATTTTAAAAATATAAACTAAATACTGTTAAATAATTTCAAACATAATTTTTTAAACTTAAATTATTTTTAGTTTAATCATACAAAATAAAATACTAAATAAATTTAAAAAAAGTAAATAAAATGCTATTGTTAAAAAAACGAAAGAAATAACTAGGTCCACGCAAGCGCTGTTAGCCTCGCAAAGCAGTCGAGCGCATCAATGTCTAGAGTAAAATATTGATATTTATTTATCGATAAAAATTATGATTTGATGTCAATACCTGTTTTGAGCAAATTTATAATTAATTTACGTCTCACACACAATTGAAGTGAAAGCAGATGAGATGACTCCGAAGTAGTGTAGAAGAATTGTCGCTCGCACGAAACAAAAACGTTTTGTATGTTAACTATACGGGACACATTTTATCAATTATCTCGAAAACTACAATTAAGACCGGGTTTTACTCATTATGCGCATGTATGCATAATTTCGTGCGTGTAGCTCGGAAATTGAAGGAGAAGTAATTGAAGAGCTTCGCTACGCTCAGCTCAAAAACATATATTTAAGTAATATTATTTATATAAGTTAATTATTAAAATACGTTTTAATAATAAATTTAAAAGTTCTTAACAAACCATTAAAAATATCAATATAGGCATAACTACATATACAATTGTACACTTTTACAATTCTATTTAATGTGGCTGTAAAACCTAAATTGGTTCTAGAGAATTTACATTTAAAAGTTGGCATGTTTATAAGTTCCGACTTATAAGAAGATTAATCTCCTGAAGTATTCTTGAAGAATCTACATCCCCAGATAATATTCTATGTAAAAAACACAAGTCAATGATATCTCTACGATGTGAAAGTGAAAGCGTTTTAAAAAAAATTAATAATGAGTTGTAACTATTTTGTTGATTATCTTTGATTGTGATAACTTTTAAGATAATGATTACAAAAAATTGTTACAGTACTCAAAAATGGTTACAGTATGATCATAATCTGCGTTTTTTTTAAATGCCCATAGTTTTCAAAATAAGTTTGATATATTTTTTTTCTAATTTTTCTGAAAACTGTTACCATCTGTCCTATCACCTGGATACTACTGTATCTATGTATGATATATAATACAGTAAAATAGTCTAATCTGTTTCAGGCTGACTCTTTTGGATGTGCCCTTCGAGAAAAGGGTTTTGAAAATGGAGATAAACTTGGTCTGTGGGCACATAACTGCTCAGAATGGATTATTGCTATTGTAGGCGCTACTAGAGCTGGAATTATACCGGTATTACAAAATACAATATATTTTTATTTATTTATTTATTTATACATGGGAAAACAAACAGCTTATAACATCAAACAAATAATTTACAAAGTGAACTTGGACATTGTGCTAAAAGTTTCCACTTCTAAATAAACAGGAAGGGAACAATAATATAATATTTAATAGAAGTCTAGCAAGCGAGTTTTGAGAAAATATAATATTGATATTATTATAGCATTATTGACAAAAAAAATACAATATTTAAATATTTAAGAAAATAAAATAATGACATACAAAAACATATACAGGAAAAAAATCAAATGTACAAAGTACTATTAAAAAATATTCCATACATTTAATAGTGTAATGGCAACGAATTAGAAAACAGTTAGTATCAAATATTTTTATTTATTAATTTTTGAGTAAAGAAATGAATTTACTAAATGTATTACATTTCAATGTGATTATATTTTTTGTTATGTACGTTACAAGCTCTTATAATAAAATCAATTGCTTCAGTAGTTCCAAAAGTATTGAAAAGGTGTCATAACGACGTGCGTTTGAGCGAGGACAAGAAAATTATATTTTACCCGAATAAGGGGATATATACGGCAAATCTTTAAAGTTATTAAGAATTTTAAAGAGAAAACTGTAGTTTCTATTCTCTTTCCATCTTTGTAATGTTAAAAATGTAAACGACGAAATACCAAACTTCAGATACAAAATTTCAAGAAATTAGTTTTGTATATTTTCAATAGAAGAGGTATATTTGATATAATATGGATACCATATAGTTAAAGCATATTCCAAATATAACCTAACATAAATATAACATAATAAAAGTTAGAGGATTTTGGAAGTCTATTATCTATCGAGTAATAAAACCCAACATCTGAAAAGATTTAAATGTAATTTTATTTTATATGCTTATCGAATATTAGTTGATTGAATGATATATATAAGTATCATATATAGCTGTTCCGACACCTTAACCCAAACATATAAGATAACAAGCTTTATCTCTTTATAAAATGGTATAGATTTAATTTTCATTCTAAATTTATTGAAAGGCTTTTATGTTTATATGTATTAAAAAGAAATATTTTAAAATTATTGTTAACCTAATAATAAATTATGCTTTTTGCAGGTGTTAATCAATCCGATGTATGAAAAACGCGAATTAAATTACTGCATTAATAAAACAAAGTTAAAGGGAATTGTGACTGGGGAAACAATAAGGACGAAGAATTATAACACCATGCTTTACGAAATGATACCCGAGTTAGTTTCATCAAAAAATGGCGTCCTTACAACGAAAGAATTTCCAACCTTAACAACGATCATTACTGCAGGGAAGGAGAAACTTAAGTGAATGAAATTAAAAATCTACTATTTACTCTTAAAATTGTCATTTCAAGTTCCTATCATTAAATTTTATTAACAATAATATGGTAATCAAAGTAAAAAGCTCGTTATAAGTGATAGAGAAATGTTTCTTTTATGGTATCTTGTTATTATAAATTATGTTACCCTTATTACTGTATTTACATGTGGGCTTCCAATTTTTAAAATCCTTGACCAAATTTCAGTGGTATTCACGATATGGATTCCCTTATAAAAGATCACAAAAATAATAATGCAATTTCAAAATATGGACGAGAAGTAAAATTGGAAGATGGCTGTCTTGTTCTTCTAACCTCTGGTTCTACTGGTATGTGAACTTTAATTAATAAACAATATAAAAAGCGCAACATCTATTCGTACATGAGAAGTTTTTGTTTATTTCAAGTATTTAAAAATCAACAAATGCAGGGTTAGTATAATTTTTATGTGTGTTAATATCTGTACTTTTGAGTAAATATTCAATAAGTGGTACAAGTTTAGTATCTGGTTGTTATGATTTTATACCTTTTTGGTGGGGTTTAGTATTCATATAAATACATTAAGCGTATCTTGAAGCCGTAACGTGACATATTATGTCTATCGCAATTTTTACTTTCATCATTTAATTCTTCTTCAAAATTTTCTACTCTTTAACGCAGAACTTCTTAATACTGCTAACGCTTCTGTGTTAAATCAGTACATGATCTATTTTTTAAGGCTCTTTAGCTGTTTAGTTTTTAAATTCTTAATTGTAAAAATGCATTAATAGTTTTAAAATTTATTGTAGGAAATCCAAAAGCAGCACTTATTTCTCAGAAATCAACTGTAAATAATACTTATTTCACTGGAATTAGAAATGACTTTACAATTGGACACCAAATCGTATGCATCCAGGTAACTTCAAGTCTGAAATTGTAAATAGTTCATGTTTTTATATACGAATTCCATTATTTAAAATGTCTATAAAGTTTAATATTCACCAATTTCATTGAATTAATAGGTTATTAATGTTTAATTTTTTTTATTCCAGGCTCCGTTATTCCATGCACTAGGTTCGATAGTGACTTTGCTATCAGCTTTACAGCACGGAACGACAGTCGTGCTGGCATCTCCAGCTTATAGCCCCACTGCCACTATAAAGGCACTTTGTGCTGAAAAGTAGGTGTTCGTAGTATTATTAATAAAACAATTGCAATTCCTAAATTTGTGTTATAAAAGCAATAGTTATATATATATAGAGTTATATATATATATATATATATATAACTCTCTCTCTATATATATATATATATATAGAGAGAACGGCAACTTAATCTATGTAATAACTAGGAAAACTTGAACGGTTCTCATTAGAAGTTCGTAAGTTGCAATTGTTCACGTAGATAGCATATTTTATTTCCATTATTTTGTCAGCAATTTCGCGAGATCATAATTATTGTAATTAACCGGTAAACAAAACTTTAGTTGTACTCCCTGCTTCTCGAACTGTCCTAGGGGTATTTTATTTAGCCCCAAAAGAGGTTACCGTATTTGGTTTCATAGCATATCAACCTCAGCTGTCTTTCTAGCAATCTGCTGTCTTCCTAGTTTCACAGTGTCTTTCCGAGGTATTAATTTAAAAGGAGACGAAACTTCCTTAACATTTAATAGATTCATGGTGAGGCTGTCGTACCTATTGCGTTACAGAGAGAAGAGTGCAAAACAATGGCCGGAACTTTCGACCCAGGTTCAGGTTAAGGACGTTTATAAAATCAATACAGCCTTGCTACCATGTATTTCTTAAATACTTTTAACACTCGTGTATTAATTAATCTTTAGGTGCACTGCTGTAACAGGAACACCTACAATGTACGTGGACATGCTGTCGATAATGAAAGATAGAGACATTTTGCCACTAAAACTGAATATGGTGCTTGCAGCCGGAGCACCGTGCAGTCCTGAATTAATCCATAGAATAAATGCGAAATTTAACACTAAATCAGTTAGAGTAAGTTTTATATATTTACAATTGATAATTAAATCAGATTAGTCAAAATCACATCAAAAAAAAATATTTTTGCCTAACAGCTGAAGTATGAGACAATATATTATTTGCTAGTAATATTAAATTATATTAGAAATAATATAAGAGTTGGTTTTCTCGCAGGCGCTATATGGACTAAGTGAAAGTACTGCATGCATATTTCAATCACTAGCTAGCGACAATGTGGACTTGGTTGCAGAAACTGTTGGCTATATTACGGACCATACTGAAGTTAAGGTATTATTAATGTCGCTAATAGTATAAATATGAAGAACTAAATTTTATATTCATGAAAATTATATTAAATATAGGTTGTAAACAGTGATGGTAATATAGTACCATTTGGAAGCCCAGGACAATTGATGGTGCGTAGTTACAGTAATATGATTTGCTATTTGGATGACCCAATTAAAACGAAGGAAACATTAAGGAACGACGGATGGCTTTATACCGGGTAAGAAGAAAATTATAGTATTTTGATTTTTGGAATTTTATTGTTTCTATTTCATTTCCTTTGTGTTAATAAAGCTGTAGTTATTATTTTATATAATTATGCTGTACTTACGTAATTATTATTAGACTTTGCCCGACTAGTTTTAATCCATCCGAAGAAATGGGAAGTGAACTGGCAGTTAATTTATTGTTTTTTTTGTTTTCTCGAGTTTTGTCTATTTTCTGCACTATGATTTAACAACTTATTGGTAATCTTTTGTTTATATATTACAGTGACACATTTATAATAACACCAGACGGATATGGCAAAATAGTCGGACGTATAAAAGACATAATAGTGCGAGGTGGAGAAAATATTGCCCCAAAAGAAATTGAAGACTATCTGAATATGCATCCTGACGTTATTGAGAGTCAGGTAAACATTTTGTTTGTGATTTCTTCTGCTTATAGAGATTTATTATAATATAGATTTTTTTTTAATATATTATAAAATACAATCTTCCAAGTACTTTAATGTCAATTTCTTTTAAATTTCTACTCACAGGTAATTGGATTAGCAAATGAGAGACTCGGGGAAGAAATTTGTGCTGTAGTCAGAGTTCGAGAAAGAGCGACGTTCACTCTTGAAGATTTAAAGAACCATTGTACAGGAAAACTTGCTAAATTTAAAATACCCAAAATACTAAAAGTAACAAATGAATTTCCAAAAACTACATCTGGTAAAATACAAAAGTATAGATTAAAAGAATTAGTGGAATCTGGTAAAATATAAGTTAAATATTTTAATTAATTAAATTCAAATAAAGACAATAATTTGACAAAGTTACACTTGTTGTATTTCATAGATAATCGTAGTCAACAAAAGTCAGCCATTTCCAATTAATATTGTTACATCTGTACATTTATCATCATGCGTCACGTTTTGAAGTAAAACCATTCATTAGGTACTAACACTACATTACATTCATTTTATATAAAGCGATCTGTCACCCTACTTTTAGACAGACGGCAAGTTCAAAACCAAGAAAGAATCATTCACCAAATTAGATTGCTGGATCTGTCATAATATTATGCGATATGAATACCTACAGACGACTTCATTCTTATCAAACCGGGTAATGTAAAGTTTGCATAACAAATATAAATTAAGCAATACTTAGAAAAAGAGATGTTTAATTGTTTATCGTTGATAAAATAAAATATTAGTTTAGGCATTTAATTTAAATATTTATTTTAATGTTTAATATAGTTGACATCGCATTAAAAGATCCATTAGATATTTTTTTTAATATAATTCTATAAATTATTATTTTATAAACACTTATTAATTTGACGAATTATTTTTGTTTTATGCGTCATCCATTATAGACGCGCTCCCTAAATTGTTCTAGGGGCCGGTTCCTACGAAAGTCACTGCATCAATAAGCAGAAATAGCGGGGATTGATAGGTTGTTGTGAGATAGTCATAGTAAAATATAACCTGTTGACGTTTTTTAAATTTCCGTCTTTTGGCCTCAAATAGTGTTTAGCATATCGTTTAGTTTTGCATAAAGCACATCGGCCGGTGATAGCCATTTTGGCTACAAAAGTTTCAGTTTCTTTTGACCGTCAAATTTTCTCTTCCATTAAAACATTTGTTTTGAAAACAAAATGTAAAATACAATTAATACATAAATACAAACTTAACCTTGTAAAATAGATTTTACTTTGATCAGAAAACCCGTTTTTTTGGCTTAGATATTAAATATACATATATGATAATGATTATTTATGCTAATTATTTTATTCAAAACGCTCAGGCAGCGCATATGTAACGGCTTTAATTCCATTTGTTGTAATTAATAACGGAAAATATATATATAACAATATAAAAAAGCCGCCCATATCACTCAGACATAACATAACTTTCCAACAGTACAAATAAAACTTTAAAATTCGGTATTCAGACCAGACCTCAAAATACAGTTAGTGCGTTTTGTCTACATCCGGAACTCTATGCCCGCAAACTAAGGGACCGTTGGAGGTAGATTACTAATTAACTGACTTACTGACAGGCACTTACATCTCGTCTACACGTGAAGACGATTGCTGCAAAGCATTCGAAATGTTTACTCGTGAAAATCTAAGAAAATTCTAAATGTGTTCAATATGTATAGGTATAAAATAATCATGAATGAGATAACTATGAAACATAATTGTGATATTTATAAAAATCCCATGTCGCCAAGATCAACAAACAATAACAATATATATTAAAGAAACCAATTTTTTTTATAAAAGAGAAAGAAAATATGAAGGTAAGTTCTTGTGAAATAATTTGATGTTGTTTGTCAAGAAGTACTGAATATTTGTACATATTATATGTGATAATAACATATTATATGATAGTACATATACATTATTTAAAAATATAACATTTAGTATTGAAAAAATATATATGTATTTCTTGCGGATTTTTTTTTCTACCACCAACAAAAATGTAAACAAATAATAATAATAATAATAATTAGATATTGCTATTTAATATTTTCATAATGTGGCTGTCGTTCATTGACATACATTTAATAATTAACACTTTAGATATTAATTAAACAAAAGTTTATTTGTTTTAAATTATAACTTTTACCCGTTACTCATTTGGAACTCTAGAGTATATCCACATAAAATATACTACCGTGAACTCATATAACTCCATTTCTTAACTCCTATATATACCACTCCAATATATATTATATTGAAAATGGAGTATAAAAGCGAATTACCTCCAGCTTGTCTGCCATTTGGCATTGTTTAGTATTACAGTCCCATATATTTATATAGAAAACTAAAATGACTTAGTGACTATAATTTTCTTACCATAAAACAGTTTCTAATAGTATTTTGACGATTCCCTTTGTATTTTGCCTATGCCTAATATCTAAACTGGCCTTTTTTAGTTTATGATCTTAACGAGGACTTAAAACTGACTTTTTTAATTTATTTGGACACCGAAACAATTTTAATAAAGGAGATTAAGAATCAAGTAGGAAAGTTCAGTATATAGACTTAATTAAATTCGTTATTCGGCAAGATGAAATTGACAATTATCGAGTACATGCGAACTTAATACACAATGTACATACAATACAAAACAGGTGGGTGACCATGGGTGACTTTTATATTCTATTCCGCGTATTAGAATGGCACATCCTACTTTACTTTAGAACGAATTCAAAGAGGCATTAGTAGTTTCATTTTACATTTGGTAATGTAGCGAGAACAGTGTAGGGGAGCGTGCACGCGCATTTTAAAGATATGGGTCGCAAGTCCCAGAAACTCCCCTACATATTACGCGGTGGGTCCGGTATATATATTTTAATTATATATCTACGTGAGTAATGTTCATTTTTATGTTTCATGTACTTCAAACGCTCAACATGGTTCTTAAAGATATTAAATTTATTTGTCTGATTAGATAAAATAGTTATTTTATTTTCAAAGTCTTTAAATTTATTACTAATGTTATCGTACTTTAATATATATAATAATAAGATATTTAAAACTAGATTGCTGATTGTTATTTCAAAGTCTACTATACGTTTTGCAATTTATTTAGAAATATCAGAGTCACATCTGAAACTTATTTACGTACAGTCAGCATCGAAAGTCGAAAACCAATTTCAGAATTTCAAAATATATAGTTCCATATTATACCAAAAGTGCTAAACATGACAATTGCCAATATTGGATAAAAAAGTACAACACTTTAATTTGTAAAATTAACAAAACAACATATAGTCAAAAATTTTATTAAATTTTATTAAAGCTTTGCCAAAGTCACTGAACAAAGTTATAGTCATAATAATCGTAACATTGGTAACATTGATAAGGTAATATCGGTCTGATCTGTAAAGATTTAATAAAAAACAATTAACCATAGTAAATCTCTAAAGCCCCTGTACATAATTTAATACTTATCTGGTTGAATAAGTATTTTCATTTTTGATTTTTAATAACTGAATGAGTTGATATTTATTATTAGTTAAAGCTAAAGTCAAAGTTAAATTGTTATTATTTGTTGTTGCAGTTACAATTAGGTATATATTACTTAGAATTAAAATCTACTGTCGTCTTGATTGAGTTCTATATTTGCACTAGTAGCACATACCCTATAATCTCCCCAGACATCAATGGCATGAAGTAATAGATTTTCTCTTGTTCAACAAACAACAAGCCTGCATCATGATCTCTCTTAAGTTTGTGCTCTGGAGTGCTCTGGATAGGTAAGTAGAATATTTAAAAAAAATTAAATATAAATAAAATGTTTAAAAAATAAGAAAAGAAAACATAAATTTTCAAAAAAATGTATTATAACAATAAGATCCACACTTTTAAAGCCTTAGCCATGTTAAAATTATTAAATTTAAAAAAATATATATAAAGTTATGAAATATTTATCGATACGAGGAGGATTCGAACTCGCGACCTCTGGCAAACTATCCTCTCGTCCTACCAAATGAGATACTTATCCTTGCTGACTATCCAAACTTTCTTGATAATTCACTATTGTGTATATACCTATAGGTGTGTTTTTTTTTGGATAATACCTTTACAAAGAAGGGACGAGCTGCTAGTTTTTTGGGAATGATCAGATAAATTTTTGACAATGTAGTGTTTAGTTAATCTTGAACTTTTCGAAATCAGATCTTTTGTAATATCTTACAAGTATTTATAGATAGGCGTCATTTTCTAAGGACCTTATCGTATTTATTCAATGAATGAATGATTCCTTTTGGTTCTAATCCATGCGTAATTAAGTTTGAAAATTATTAACTATGATATATCCGGAATGAGCTGTATAAATGAGTTAAGGGAAATTAATGATGAAATGTATTTTTTTTAAGAAAATCTATTTTTCTCTCTCTTAACAGAACAGAAAATATATTTTCATGCACAGATCGACTTGTTGGCTGAGGTTTAATAATTTCTATTTTATTAGTACAAGTGATCATATATATGACGTGTGTATTTCCCTGTTATAAAAATTTTGCGCATTACGAGTAAAGTCGATGGTAAACAACTAATTTATAGTTTGATAAAGGCAATCTAGTGTTGGTAGTGATGATCACTGTGAAAACCAGTCCTCGTAGAGTATGACGCTCAGTTGATATACAACCATAGTATAACAAACACTATAAAATGTTTAGTAAACGATTAGCTAATTTGATCAAAACCTTCAGACTTCTTCAATTCAGGTAAGTTCCACATAATAAGCGCTTAGTTTCAATATCTTTATAATAAACCTTTTTAAATATGTATCTATTTGAGAAAAGTAAATAATACTTGTTTGTTAACTGTTACGCTAATTGTTGTTTAATTGATAAGTAAGAATCTATCGAACTTCAAAACTAAAAGATAGGATATTAAGAATAAAATTTGTTATGCTATTTTATATTTTTACATGTAACATCAACAAAAATATTAAATGATAATGATTTAACCGTAGTTATGCCGAAACTTGTTTATAATGAATATTTAATAGTTACATTACATTGAATTTTTTTATTGATCGTTTTTGCATTAGATTTTTACTGGATTTCTATTTTATGCAGTTGATTCATTAAGTCAGAGCAGAGACTGTTTACAATATGACATGAATAGAAATTGAACAAGAAGTACTGTTGGGGTGGGGCGCTATATTGAAAAATACTGGCGCCACCCTCGGAGGACGGACCTTATGGTGCCGCTGAGATAGCAAGTTGAAACAAGAAAGTCGTGAAACAGTATGGCTATCTCAGTCGGGCGCTGGTAGGTCCATCTCTTAGGATCCTGGGTTCGGTGGAGGGGGTCGCGATTGAAAACACTGGAGTACGATATGTAGACGCGATACCGAACCAGCCACAATAATATCTTCAATTCTTCTGGAGTTCCTTTTTCTTCAGTTCCTTTTCTTCAGAATTCCTTTTTGTTCTTCTTAGCCGTCGGAAGTAATGTCGGTAGTGGCGCCATACTGCCGGGTGTAGCACGCCACGTATACGTAAAGAGAGCCGCGGTTTATAGACTCTTTTTACTAATATTTTTCACTATGACTGATCCGCTTATTCGCTAATATTTATTTCTCTAGATCTTATACTTAAACATGTTATATATCAAAATAATCGTCTTAATAAAATCTATCTAAAGGTATATAATACAAAACGGTAATAATCAAAAATATAAAATACGTAAAAAACAGGCAATATTATACAAAAAACGGTACTTTTAACAACCTAAAATTCGTTATTATCTCAAAACTATTTATCTCTCAACTATAATCTAAACATATTTATAAACGGCTTAAAGTGCTTTACTTAATTGCAAAAGAAAAATAAGGGAAAATCTAATTATAATGTTCATACTAAACTCAAATGCGAGACAGAAATGCCAACATCTTGATATCTCTGTCACACCCATCAGTTTGACAATAGATTGCTGCCTAACGTGAGACTAGTTCTCTAACTTTAAACTATAAAGTGTGGGACAGAGATGCTAACATCTTATCATCTCTGTCACACCCATTACTTTCACAAAATAATGATACATAACGAGACACTAGTTTTCTGACCGCATGTACATGAGGTAATTGAAATATGATTACATACTTATACAAGATTGGTTGATTAAAATATAGAGAGATAATTGATTAAAATATAAATAAAGAGAGCGGACATTAAAATTATTGTCGCCGACAAGTACCTATACAGAGTGGATTGAAAAAGAATTATGGAAAAATTAAAGTGAAGTAAAAAATAATTGACTGGTAGTTCTGCCGGTTGTAAAGGATAGGTTCTAGATACACGATGACCTGAACAAAAAAAGTACTTACAGTTAGGGATCCAGATCAGACACCTGAAGATCATATAACAGGACTTCGTCACTTCTAAGTTGTACACACACTCACGACAATTCCTTAGTTAAGGTAGACGCTAAACTATACCTGGGTACACAAATAAACTAACAGTTTATATATTTTGCAGCAGAAAATTTTATTGTTCGCGCGGTGTCGCGATCACCATTTTAAGATGAGGTCCCTGCCAAACATTCGTATTGTCTGCTCTTTTCGAGCCTTGCTATTGGTCAAACTAAAGTTAAGATCGATATTCAAATTAAGAATTTGTTTAATAAATAGAATCAGCGAATAGCGGACACCCATAAACATACTAACTTGTCAAGAACGGCAACAGCGCACGTCCAACATTACAATATCACTATACTTAATATAAATACCAGGAACAAAAACCAACTTACATTACTAATTCCTCGGCTTAATTAAGTGAGTAACTCTGTTATGAGGCAATACATTTTTTTTTTAATAAGCTCACGGAAAATGTTAAAAGTTTACATTTAAAAAAAAAATAAAAAATGAGGAAAAATATAGTATTTTCACATATTTACATCAAGTTAACAGACACACATAGAGTTTCTGTCCTCAGCTCTTGAAAGGTCTGTGGTACCATAATTACTATCATTTAATAGCACTGCTACTATTTATCGACAATTAAATTAAAATTGAGACGGTATCATTTTATCAACTGTTAATTGATTTATCTATTAACAATAACAAAAGAAGCAAAAGACATTTCATAAAGATAAATAGGTCGTGTTATGCTCAGACATCAAGAAGAATTCAAATAAAATAACAGAAAATTTATTAATAGTCTACACACACAGAGAACAATAGAATTAGTAAGATTAAATATAAATTATTAATAATAATCTGATAAATTGTTATAACAATTACTAAGTAACGCGTAACAGAATTATAATAATGAAATCACTAAGGCTACGTCGGGTGGTCACATAGGGTCTACTAATTGTCAGGGACAGAGTTCGGGCACCCACCGCAATACGAGCACTACTCATCGTCAAAGACAATTTTCGCCGCTTATTCCCTATATGGTGTATTCGACTATTAAGAGACAGTGATCCGTACACCGAGACACAATCGTAAGTGTGCTGCTTTTATAAGTGAATCTCAAGCACAGAGAAATTTTGTTTTCTCGGAGTACCCGCAACTTGCGTTCGGTGTATGTTCCACTGGCGCCTATTTGACGCCGTTTCTTGAAGTCGCATATAAATAGCGTGGCTGCCGACAAATATATTATTAAGAAATAAATAATAATAAATAGTTTATAAATAGAAAAAAAAATCGGTGATTGTGCTTTTTGGTTTGATAACAATATTGATAACAAATAATTGCACTGTCATCGAATCTAAAGGTGAATTCCAAAATTTCAGTTAAATCATAAGACATGGTTTAACTAGTTCAAAATTCCGATCCAAGATTTGTCTCTCATTTAAAAACTAACAGATACAACTACATTTAATAAAATCGTGTAAAAATATTTAAGAAAATCTAAGAGCAGATTGATGCGTTTATATATTGATAGTTTGGATGATCTACACCATGGATGCACAGAAATCAAAAATAATACTCTCGTATATTCGAAAAATATTGTATTCTATTCCAGAGTAAAACCAAAAAAAAATATGTTCGAAAAGTAATTTGAAACTCGCGCGCGCGCTATTTGAATATAGCGCCAAAAATGCTAAGTCAAGTAACATCAAGTAGAGATATCAAGAATTTTCTAGCGCGGTGTGAGTAAGCGAGATAGCACTAGTACCGAATTCCCGATTTCTCGCGTAGGTTCCAGAAACTTCCAGAGTCGTATGCGCGGTATAAAAACCACGCTAACCTCAGCGACCAACAGTTCGGTTTTAATTTGAGTGAAGTGTCAACAGAAAGAAATAAGCGCGAAAATACAAAGCGAAGTAATAAGTGATTGAGAATAAATGCAGTTTAATAGTGTTTTGGGGAGGCAATAGTTCTAGTGTAGATTTTAACTCGACTAGCCGATGTCATATATTTTGATTCACATTCAACGTAGATTTCCTGTTGCAGTGTTATCCCGTCAAGTGCTGTGTATAATTGTGTTGTGAAATCGTAAGTAAAACTCTGTTATTAAAAAGTGTTTCCCTAACTATTTAATCAATTTTAATCAAATTTAGCTTTAAAATTGGCCAAATATTAAAATAAAACAAATAAAGTACTATTTTTTAACAGAATTTCTCTAACTGTAATAATAACGCTATTATTTCAGATAAAAAATTTCTGAGGAATAATATTTAATCAATTATTTTTGATAATTTAACAATGGCATGAGTAATTTAAGTAGGTACTATAATTGTTTTTAGGTGCTGTATTAATCCTAGCCAGGATTAGAAAGCAACATGGAGAAGCCAGGACCTAGTAAAAAACGTAAGGTTAAAGATAAAAATCCGCAGTTTCAAGAAATTTGGACTGAGAAATACTTTTTTGTATGGTCGCATAACAAAGTCGTTTGTTTAATTTGCAAGAATTCTGTTGCGATTGCAAAGTAATATAATGTAAAAAGGCACTTTGAAACGCAGCATCCTTATTTTACCAAGTTGACAGGCGAATTAAGAAAGCAAAAAATGTTGTCTTTAAAACGGGAGCTTATTGTTCAGCAAGCTATGTTTACAAAACCCATTCAAGATTCAAAAAACGCTACAGAAGTTAGTTTTGAAATTTCTTGAGTGATAGCAAAGCGAAGTCGCCCTTTCAATGATGGCGATTTTTTAAAAGAATGCATGGAAATTGCCGCTAAGAAAATGTGTCCAAAAGCAGCGAAAAAGTTTGAGAAAATTCAACTGAATCGTATTGCTATCCAAAGACGAATTATGTCTGTGTTAGGTAATATTGCGGAACAATTAATTGAAAAAACTAAGATCATTGAATTTTTTTCATTAGCACTCGACGAATCCACTAACATTAGTTCCACAGCTCAACTTCTCATATTCATACGAGGTGTTACTCAAGATTTTGAAGTCTTAGAAGAGTTATTAGGAATGTGTTCATTGAAAGGTCAAACCAAAAGAGTTGAAATACTCAATGTACTTTTCGATGAGTGTTCAAAAACTGATTTGGACTTACCAACATTATCGGGAGTGGCGACTGACAGTGCTCCTTCGATGATTGGTGTCATTTCGGGGCTAGTTACTTTTCTGAAAAAGCATCTGCTAGAAAAAAACATAAACCCTGAAGATCTCATGCAGTTTCATTGCATTATATACCAAGAAGCCCTCTGTTCTAAAAAAATTGAATTTCAAAATGTCAAGAAAGTGGTAGTTTCGGCTGTAAATTTCATAAAATCACGAGGACTCAATTACAGACAATTCAAACCATTCCTTAATGACATCGAAAGCGAATACGGAGATTCACTGTACTATACAGAAGTAAGGTGGCTAAGTCGTGGATTGACACTGGAACGATTTCTAAATTTTATAGAAGAAATTGGAATATTTCTGGCGGAAAAGCAAAAGGATATCTCGGAACTTAAAAATCTTGATTAGTTGTGTGATTTGGCTTTTTTAGTTTACATTACAAATCATTTGAATGTCTTGAATACACGGCTTCAAGGCAAAAATCAACTGATATCTCAGCTCTACGCTCATGTATCATCCTTTCAATGCAAGCTGACCCTTTTTAGATCACAATTGAATTCTGGAAATTACAATCATTTTCCGAATTATAAGAAAATGACTGACAAATTCTACAAAACTGCGATTAATTTCAGTTATGTAGAAAAGATAGATATTTTGATTCAATCTTTTTAAGACAGATTTTCGGAGTTCAAAAAAGTGAAACCTCTGTTGGACATATTCAGCAATCCTTTTACGATTTCAGTTAAAATTGCGCTGCATTGATAAAAATATGTACAAAGAGTTGCGCATAAACGCTCTGAAATGTGCCAGCTTATTTGGTTCTACCTATATATGTGAACAAACTTTTTCAATACTAAATAATAATAAAACAAAAAATCGACATTATTAAGCTACTGTATCAACTCGCTTGAATTTTTGTGAATTTACTCTAAACGTAATTTGTGGTATTATTTAAAATATCTTTTTTTGGTGTGTTACTATTATACTATTTATAGTAAAGATCTTTGTTATTAATATTTATTACATAAAAAGTATATATAATTAAGTTTTCTTTGGTTCATCCTTATAAAACTGCTAACAGATATTAAATATAAAAAAACATCAAAAGTGGGTAGTTGGTATTATTAGTCAGGGTCGTGGGTACAATCGTCCCGTACTAAATTAGAGATTCCCTACAATTACTACCCTGCGGGATGTCTTTCCGGGAAAAATGACATTCAACGAGTTAAGGGATTCTGGCAGTGACTCAATAGCTATTTTAATTCCTGCGTTGTGACAATCGACGGCGTAGTAGTCGGCCGACTTTAAAGAATAACTCGTAGCTGGGCGGTAACCACGATAGGTGGACCCTGAAATCCTTTCTTCCGAACCGTAATTCTACTGCGCTTGAATGTTGAGATTGTCTGCTGATACGTCATCAAGGAAAGCGAGGAAGTGACATTATTAATATTTAATGTAATTGGTGAGAGTATGGAGATATTATTGAATATTTCATTATTTTCATAACAAGTATGTAATGTAATAAAGATCTAACTGCAAAAACTTCATAAGTAATAATCAATAAAATATTTATTACAACACTTACCCAAGCGCCATCAAAAACACTAGTATAATACTGTTGATCAGATCAAAGAATTGATCAATTAAATCTAAGTAAAACCTTATAATATTTTTGTTGGACAGTGAACTACTAAATAAAGTTTGGACCAGAATAATTTAGATATTGAAAATTCATTTCATCTTGCTTCGGCGATTGGCGGTAAAAGCCAGGTCACATCGGTTCCAACGACTCGTGCCCGTAAGATTTATTAAAAAGACTTGCCGCGACTAAATTTCGTTCGTTTAATTTTTATTTCAAAGATTTATTTATAGTGATATCGTATATTCATTATAAGTTATTTTTAAGTTATAAATTTTTTTTTCATTATTTATTTATAATTTTAATTGTTATTTAGGTTTGGTTTATATACACAATTTTTAATACTAACGCTGTTATTTATTTCAGTAAAATTAGGCTTAGATTAAGAGACGTTACAACCTAATTTTAAACTACACTTGCGAATCTATAAGATTTTTCAGTGTCTGTATTTATTGTATGTTTACGCTACTTGTCAATAATCACCTCTATTTTAGTGCTATTCTAAACTAAAAGCAATACATATAAATGTTTACAAATTCATTTCTGGTATAGCGGCTTTAATACGTTATATAAATAAATTGTTACAGACAAAACCATCACATAGCTTCAGATGAAGGCAGCTACTTAAGAAACACGGGATGTGAGCCGCTGATAAACGCCACATTAGGCGATCAGTTAGCTAAAGCAGCTCATAAGAACCCAGGCCGAGTAGCGATCAGATCAGTACATGAAGATATAACAATGACGTACGAGGAATTGCTGAGTAAAGTATGTACATTTTTTTTTCTCGATAATTTTTCTTATAAGCGCGGTTATGTGTGAAAATTATTATTATCATTTACTAACCTTTTTGAATATAGAAAAAAAAATAAAAAAAAAATGTTTAATATTTTTTTATATGAAAACCTTGTCTTGACAATAAGGAATACATAAAAAAAAGAATCATACAATTTGGTGCAGTTGTTCTGAAGTTATGCGCGTAGATACATTTCGGTGATTCATTTTTATTTATATAAATATATATAATATATGTGTGTAATGAAACCATATACTATTAATACTATAATAAAATAGTCGAATCTGTTTCAGGCTGACTCTTTTGGATGTGCCCTTCGAGAAAAGGGTTTTGAAAATGGAGATAAACTTGGTCTGTGGGCACATAACTGCTCAGAATGGATTATTGCTATTGTAGGCGCTACTAGAGCTGGTATTATACCGGTATTACAAAACACTATTTATTTTTATTTATTACTAGCTGTTGTCTGTGACTTCGTCCGTTCTCCCCTTAATGGACCTTTGGTACAAGGAGGTCTAATATATAAAAGAATATTATACATAATAATCAAATAAAGCGGTTTCTGCGCTCCTCACCTCCGCGTTCCTTCTACTATATTACAATTCAGGCACTTATATCACTCTAAGCGATTGAGCAATAATTTTACGGACTAATTTTTTTATTTCTTATTTTTTTTTGACAAATCCTACCAATTCCCGTAGTAAAAAAGTAAACTATATCCATGGTATTTTGATTTTGATTCAACTGTTTATTTTCAATAAATATTGTAGTATACGTTACTTTGTAGTATAGGATTGCATGGCAAAAATTCATATATGGAATGCTAAATATAGCGAAGCAAACAGCGATACGGTTGCTCAATTGGTAAGATCAAGAAGACGGATTTCCCAGAGGTGTTGAGTAAAGCTCGTATCGATAAAATTGTCAGTCTATATTTATTGATCATATTTTAAATCCTTTTTTTTTTTTTTTCCGTTGGAAAAACCCGTTACGGGTACCCCGTCGGCCCAGAGGGGTGACAGCCGGGGGGTTATGTGGGATTACCCGGCAGCATAGAGGATGCTGCCATTTTTAAGGCTACCCACTAAAAAACCAACGGTTGCCCTCTTCGCCGTGATGGGACGTCACGGGATCGCGTTAAATATTTTAAATCCTACTACAACCAAATATGTTTATAAAAACTTTTTCGTAGTTACTATTAACTTAATTTTAAAAATTAAAAATATGCTTTTTCAGGTTTTAATCAATCCGATGTATGAAAAACGCGAATTAAATTACTGCATTAATAAAACAAAGTTAAAGGGAATTGTGACTGGGGAAACAACAAGGACGAAGAATTATAACACCATGCTTTACGAAATGATACCCGAGTTAGTTTCATCAAAAAAAAGCGTCCTTACAACGAAAGAATTTCCAACCTTAACAACGATCATTACTGCAGGGAAGGAAAACCTTAAGTGAGTGAAATTAAAAATCTATTATTTACTCTTAAAATTTTTATTTGTAATTGCTATCACAACATTTTTTAAAAGAAATATTGTAATCAACGTAAAAAACGCACAATTTAAATCTCAAATACTTGTGAGTTTCATGAAATCCTGTTATTATAAATTATGTTACCCTTATTACTGTATTTACATGTGGGTTTCCAATTTTTAAAATCTTTGGCCAAATTTCAGTGGTATTCACGATATGAATTCCCTTATAAGAGATCATAAAAATAACAATGCTATATCAAAATATGGACGAGAAGTAAAATCGGAAGATGGTTGTCTTGTTCTTCTCACCTCTGGTTCTACTGGTATGTGAACTTGACCTGCACAATTTTTTTTTAATACACATTGGCTTTCAGTTTTAAAACTCCAAATTTCAAAACAATCTGATTTTTAACACTTAAAATCTATTCTAGGAAATCCAAAAGCTGCACTTATTTCTCATAAATCGACTGTAAATAATACTTATTTAATTGGAATTAGAAACGACTTTACATTTGGACACCAAATCGTATGCATACAGGTAACACGTACCAAAAAAGTACCTACAATGATTGTTTATACGAATTAAGATATTGAAATTTATATAATGTTCAATTTCAATTTCATGAACATACCCGGATTGGTTATTGATGTTTGGATAAAGTAAGTTCTAAAAAAAATTGTATTATTTTAGTCCCCGTTATTCCATGCCTTAGGCTCGATGGTGACTTTGCTATCAGCTTTACAGCACGGAACGACAGTCGTACTGGCGTCTCCTGCTTATAGTCCTACTGCCACTTTACAAGCACTTTGTGTTGAGAAGTAAGTATGCGTATAAATGTTGTATTATGAAAGAAACATGGAATTCCTACATTTGTCGAGTTTAAAAATAAATATTAGTAACAATGAAAAAGTATTAAAAGCTCTTTAGATATGGAAAAAATGTAAGACTTGAATTAGATTATTGTCCTTTATAACTTCTTAGCTTCCGTGGTTGCACTCTGCGTGTGCAGGGTCCTTTGCGTTTTAGGGGAAGAAGTGCAAACCGTGCCGTGCTATGCCTTAGAGCTTACGACCCAGGTGCCCATTAAAATGCTCAGAATTGCTCACCTTCACTATAAACGCTTCTATAGACTTGAAACGAAATTACCACTGCCGCCCTTAAACTACATTCTAGAAATGATGACACTTCTAGAAAGGTTTAAGTATGTTATAGAGAAATACATTATGATGACGAAGCGAGTTTTGATCTCTATCGGAAAGTATCCTACACCCTAACAACAAATATATAGCTTTTCTTACTACCCCCCACGCTGGCTCTTTTTTTTTTTTTTTTTTTTTCCGTTGGAAAAACCCGTTACGGGTACCCCTTCGGCCCATGGGGGTGACGGCCGGGGGGTGATGTGGGACTACCCGGCAGCATAGAGGATGCTGCCATTTTTGAGGCTACCCACTAAAAAACCAACGGTTGCCCTCTGCGCCGTAATGGGACGTCACGGGATCGCGTTAGCACACACCGTGACGCCCCGGCGAGACCCCCCAAATGAGGGTGCCCCGAGCACCGTAGAGCACCCTCTCATCGTAGGCCTATGTTAGGTAAGGGGGGTCACCCTCCCCCCTCACCAGGCCTACAACTGGGGAAGGAAGCGACGGGCGTATTCCCGCCTCCTTCTACCCAGTCTCCCCCTACGGAGCGGGTCAGCGGACGAGGTAAACTCCCTGTCCCGCTCCGAGGCCTCCTTTGCGGCGATGACTTGCTCGCAGAAGGAGGCCATTGCGACCCAGCACCTCTCGCTGCTGACCATCGCGCTGATAACGCGCGGCAGCGAGAGGTCCCTGCCAATCACGCCCACCAGTGCAGTGCGCTGGTGGTCCCAGGCGGCGCACTCCGCCAAGGTGTGACGAGCCGAGTCGACGGACTCGTCACAGTGGTGGCAGGAGGGGGTCGCCTCCCTTCGGGCTATCTTGTGCAGGTACTCACCGAAGCAACCATGCCCGGTCAGCACCTGCACAAGACGGAACGTAAGCGTTCCGTGCCGCCGATTGATCCAGTGGTCGAAGTGAGGGCGGACCGCCCCCACTGTGATCATACCGGCGGCAGGGGACTCCCAAGTCCCTATTCCACCGTCGCATCAAGGCTCGATGAGGTAGAGCCCTGATTCGCGCCGCCTCGGGCCTTACCCCCGTGGCCAAAGCTTCTGCCCGGTGCCAGTACACGGCTGCGAGCACCTCCGCCTGTAGCTCCCAGGGCGGATCGCTCGCTAGGAGTGTAGCCGCCGTAAAAGACACCGTACGGTATCCCCTGATTATCCTCACCGCTAGGACCCTTTGCGTTCTTCGCAACAGGGTCCTTGAGTCAGCGGTGAGGGACCCCGACCATATGGGAGCACCGTATAGGGCCATGCTCCTCACGATGCCGGCATATAGTCGCCGGCATGGAGCCTGCGGCCCACCGATGTTGGGCAGAAGCCTTCCCAAGGCAGCTGCGGTGGAAACCAATTTCGGGGCGAGAAGGGAGAAGTGCGCCCCGAAGTTCCACCTTCCGTCCAGGGTGAGGCCCAGATACTTCATCTGGGCCTTCACCACCACCTCCGAACCCTGGATGGAAATGGACGCCCGACGAGGGGGACCTCGCCGAGGGCCGTGGAACAGGATGGCCTCCGTTTTAGCGACGGAGACTTCCAAACCCAGCAGCCCTATGCGGTCCGCAACGAGCGTTGCACCGACGGTAGCAAGACGGGCCGCATCGGCAAAGCTCCCTCCCCTGCTGTGACGAGGGTGTCATCAGCGTAACAAAACACCCTCATCCGGGGAAGGATAGGACAGCGGAGCAGCCAGTCATAGCCCAGGTTCCACAGGACCCGTCCCAGCACGGACCCCTGTGGAACTCCTCGGCTTACGGTACGTCGGTACATTCGCTGGTCGCCGCGCTCCTACAGGACCTCTCTATCCTGTAGGACACGCTGGCTCTAACCTTTGTTACCAAATTTCTTTGATATTGGGGAAATGGTTAAAATTATTATTTTATTATTATTAACTATTTAAATACCAAAATACAAAAGACACATATGGTCGCCCTTTTTTTAGGTTCATAGCGTGCACTTCAAAATTGTTATTTTCACCTCGCAAAATAAAGGATTTTGTTAAGTCTATGAGTATAGTATAGATCAAGCAGTTGATTATTGCTTGATCCTAACCTACCTCTAGATAGTTTCTTTGTATAGTTTCCGCTTATTTATTACTGTTAATTTTATGTGGAATAAAATGTTTAGCTATTTATCTACTTTACTTATTTGAGCATCATGGCGAGTCTCGAATTCTGATACAATTTTTCTTTTTTTTTAGAAATGTTGATATATCATCAAGATTTTTGAATAGTTTGTCTGTTCGTAATTCCTGGAGGTTTATAGAACTCCAATGGTTTCTTTAATTTTATTGTAAAATTATTTTGGTCTCTAATTTAATTTGAAGAGTTTGCTTAACGCCCTAACCTTTGACAAAAGGGGTTTATTGAGAACATAAATTAAAGAAACTAGATTAACATGGAGAAACTAGAAAAGTCCAATTTAGACGCGACGTTTCTATAATTGTTACACAACAAATCTTTTTTGATATTCATTTTCATATTACCTTGAGCTGCTTCAGTAATTGTAGCAACGCTTTGATCGCGTATTAAAAGTAATCTATCTTCAGAGGTATATTTTGTATTCCATCTACCCAGATACAGAATTTAACATTTATTGGGTTTTGTCCCTGACATTGTTTTGTATTATGTATCAGTACTAAGAGATGGGCTTGAAATGTTATTATGGATTATATGTAATCGTCCTGAAACTAAAAACTCTAATCTCATTTTTATCCTTTTTGATGTAAAAAGATAATTACTGTATTAAAAGTAATTAAAAGGCAACCCTGGAATCATTATGTTATACCTTATCTACACTTTGTACATTTTTCTCATTACCTATTATTTCTACTTTCCTTACTACTACTCTACACTAGTAATAGTAGTAGTGATAGTGGTAGCGGTAGCGGTAGCGGTCGTGGTAGTGGTAAACGTAGGTCGCAAGTACCTGGCGCTTTTTACAATCCTACCTGCTACGCGTTAGGCCCGGTGCACATAGGGTGTTTTCTAAAAAGTGTCGTACCTTTACTATCACTTATTAAAGAAAACAATAAATAACAAACGCTTACACGTAACATGGCATATGTTATATAACTTGAATAATAATCTTTTAAAATTTTTACTATTATATCTTTTTACTACTATATGTTGCTTTCCGTTGTACCATACTTCCTTATTTTTTTTATACTTTTAACATTGTTATGTTTTAATCATGTTTAGGTGCACTGCACTAACAGGAACACCTACGATGTATGTGGACATGCTGTCGATAATGAAAGACAAAGGCGTGTTGCCAATAAAACTGAATACCGTGCTTGCAGCCTCAGCACCATGTAGTCCGGAACTAATTCGTCGAATAAAGGTGCAATTTAATACAAAAACGGTTAGAGTAAGTATTATTTATTTAAAACCATCGAAAAATAAACAATTTTTTGCAATTTTAGAAGTAAAATCAAGGTTTCTTTATTTCCTAGGCGTTATATGGACTGACTGAAACTACTGCATGCGTATTTCAATCACGGACTACCGACAGTGTAGACTTAGTTGCAGAAACTGTTGGCTATATTGCGGACCATACCGAAGTTAAGGTATTATTAATATTGCGCTAATAATAAAAATATGAAGAACTAAAATATATATTTATGAAAATTATGTTAAATATAGGTTGTAAACAGTGATGGTAATATAGTACCATTTGGAAAACCAGGACAATTGATGGTGCGTAGCTACAGTAATATGATTTGTTATTTGGATGACCCAATTAAAACGAAGGAAACATTAACAGACGACGGATGGTTTTACACCGGGTAAGAACATATAGCATTGTATTTTTTGTATATTTAATAAATTATACTTTATTTTACTAAACATCAGTTACAACAGTATACAGTTCTTTTTTTTTATTTTACTAATGAGCTACTCTTGAAACTAAGCATTAGATTTTTCTCTATGTGCATTTGGAAGGACTTTTTTTTCTCCATTTATACAAGATAAGGTTGCTTACAAGTACTTAATGTAAAGTATATAAAATATGCATTATTTAATTATGTTTGTTACTTTCCATTTCTTTCGATGAGTAGTATTACTAAATTACTAAATATGTTCTATATAATTTTTTCTTTTTTTTTTTTTGTGAAAGAAGTTTCAAAAGCGCGTTGTTTACTTTTGAAGATTCAAAGAAGCATTGTACAAGAAATTTTATTCAATTATTTTAACATTTCTAGAATACTTCAAATATCGCATGATGTTCATAAAACCACATGTGCTATAAAGAATAGAATTGGTTGAATCTGGAATATAATAATTTAAATACTTAAAAATATATATATTTTTAGAAATTAAATTCAAATCTGCTTTCTCGAATTATTAAAAATACTAAGCATTTTATGTTTTTGCTTTCAAATTCACAGAAACAAAATTTACTTGAATGTACTGGAAACATCGAAAATTAATTAACACCTACCCGCCATCAAATTTTTCTGAATTTTAGGTATAAATTATAATTGCAAAACAATTGTTTTATTTAATAATTCATAACACATTCGTCAACTTTTTTTTATACTTTGCAGTGATACATTTGTAATAATAAAAGAAGGATATGGCAAAGTGGTTGGACGAATAAAAGATTTAATAGTACGAGGTGGAGAAAATATTGCCCCAAAAGAAATTGAAGACTCTTTGAATATGCATCCTGACATTATTGAGAGTCAGGTAAACAATTTATAGATCTTTTTGAAACATTTAATACAATCTTTAAGTACTCTTATATCAATTTATTTTACATTTATACTTACAGGTAATTGGATTAGCAAATGAAAGGCTCGGAGAGGAAATTTGTGCTGTAGTCAGAGTTCGCGAAAGAGCTACGTTTACTCTTGAAGATTTAAAGAACCATTGTACAGGAAAACTAGCTAAATTTAAAATTCCCAAAATACTTAGAGTAACAAACGAATTTCCAAAAACTGCGTCTGGTAAAATACAGAAATATAGAGTAAAAGAATTAGTAGAATCTGGAAAAATATAACAATTACTTTAATAAAAGAATATATATGTCTAGACGATATGAATTAATTCAATCAAATTTAAATAAGGATAATGATTTGACAAGTTTTCACTTTTTCTATTTGATATAAAATCACAATCAATAAAAGTCAGCCTTTTCCAAGTATTTCTAAATCTGTAATTATTATTAACATCAGTCTGGCGTCACAGTCAAATAGTGTATTAAGTACTTATATTATAGATAAGATATATTATAATATTCAGTTTCCATGTTTATACTTTAAACAAATGCGTGACATTAGAGGCTGATGGTAACCAAAATAAAATAACATATTCACAAACCACTGCCATAACTTTTCTAGACGCTAGATGGCGTTAAGAATAAATGTATGGATATATGTATGTAAATTCTTCATTAGACTATTCGTCTCTGAATGGTGTTGAAAGATGTCCTTATCTTTAAAACACGTTGATAAGATAGCTCTGAAATATAAATTCTAGTCTGCTTTTTTTTTATTTAACTTTAGTTCGTCTCTAGATGGATTTGAAAGGGTCCCAACAATTTGTTAATATATATTTTGAAATACTTTTATTTAGTAATAATTACCATTGTATTTGTAAGATTTTAATGTGAGCTTTCGTATGTTTATAGCGAGTTATGTAGATTTTACATTATATCAAACGGTTAAGTAGTACTTGACCCCCAAAAAAAGAATGTTAAAAACTTACAACTTATTACATTATATTATTAAACGTTACGAACTCGCAATAACTTACCAATCCCCTCATTCGCTGATTGGGAAGTGAACGTCGTTTGAACCACACGCTATAATAGTGCCTACCAGAGTACTTACTACGTAGTACTTATTACGTTTGTAACATATGACGCATAAATAAAGACGATTTGTCGAACTTTTAATAATATGTTTACTTGCTTATTTATTATCTCTGACTTACTCTGACTCATCAGTATTTTATACAATTTGAAAATATATTATATATATTATTTAATCATTAATCTTATCTTATTTTTACAAATAAATAAGCGCCAATAAATCGATATTATAGGTCGCAATAATTTTAACATTCCTAAAAATACAAATATAATTAGCCAAATTATTATAACACTAATTGCTTTTGTATTTTAGCGTAGCTCATTACCGACGCTATCTAAAAGCAACTATACTAGCGACTTTACAAACGAATATACTTGCAAGAATAAGTGAAGGTACAGGAATTTGGTAGATTTTTGGAAATAGTAACGATTACAAGTATAATGTAATGTGCTGACATTCTTAAACTTTTTACCATTTTGCGTCAATTTGTGTTGGGCATATTATAGTATCACCAAAACGCAGCCAGCGGCAGCGATAAAATAATAATTTTACAGGCTTATTGTTTTTATTTTTCATTAATTTCCAAGCAAATCCTTCAGCTGGCAATCTGTAATTACTGAAAAGGCGTTTTTCCTTCAAAAAAAATCCTTTCGATTCAACTATTTGTTTTTATAAAAATTTATAAAGAATAAGTGATACATGAATACAAACTTAATGTTGTAATATTTATTTTGATTTTAAAATAAAAACCTTTTTTTGGCTTAGATATTATATATACATGTATGGTAATTATTATTTGTGCAAATGATTTTATCCAATACGCTCAGGCAGCGCATGCTCTAGTATAGAAACTATAACGTCTTCAATTCCTTTTATTACGATCAATTACGGAAAGCACAATGTATCAATATAAAAAAGCCGCCCATAGCACTCAAATGCATTATAATTTACTAAAAAAATTAAAATCGGTAGAACTAAAGACAAATAAAGATAATACTTAACAAATTACAAAATATTAAATGTTATAAAATAACTAATATAATACATTAAAATAATTTATTTTGTGATCAGAAAACATATTATAATAATGAAAAGCAATAACGCAAAATGCCCTTAGAATTACTATGATTAATAAAACAAATCAAATTGTGTAATATATTGAGAAAACAATAATTTAATATATTCATAGGTACCAATTAGTACTACTACAAGAAATAACTGGTGATTTCTGATTACGTATGTTAGTGCAACTCTTGTACTCTGTGTACATTGACAATCTGCCAAACACCTGGTCAAGATACCTGGTTTTAGCATACAACATTACAGCTATGAAGAGCTATATATCAAACACAAAAGTCAGATTGGCTGAAATCTATTCACTCTGATTGAGCAGTCTTCGACAGGGGTGTTATAAATATGGTTAGATTTAATACAGCCAGACCATTTTCTGCCTCTACCATTCTGTGGCCTCTATTTTTCGGATTGGACCTGGGGAGATCACAGATCAACTATACCTATCTTGGTGTCACTCTAATCTCGTTTCTCAATTTCGGATCTACATTGAGTCCTAAGCTCAATTGGTTTGCAAAAACTTCAAAATAGAATTATATTATTATATATATTATTATTAATATATATTAGTAATGTAATGTAATGTAAGTAATCTAAACTACTTTCTAGATGTACGCAATCATCAGGTGTTACTTACAAATTTTATATTATCTACATAAAAAACATGTAAAAATATTTTATATTTTATTCATAAATAAATAATAATAATAAAAAATAAATTATAAAAGTTAAAACATAGCTGAGAGCCCTAGGACACTTCTGAAGTAAGTGGAACGAAAACCTTCTTTCTTTGATTTGTTTTGGACGTAAAGAATCAACCAATATAGAAAATCGGTGTGTACACAAATGTGCACATTAATAGTAAGATTCTGTTTGCGGGATATCAATAAATATACTATTACTATAGATAGCCTCAGGTATTTTAGAAAAATTTATGTCGTAATCAGATTTAGAAAGTAACAGTTTATTCAAAATCTAAATGAAATATATTTTATTGAAGAAATTATTAATTTTATTCACCATTATTAGGCGATCCATTGCCACAAGACCTTAGATTCAATTCAATAGATGACGTTTACACTTTACCAAGATAAAAAAAAATAGTAAATGATAAAATGACCTTCAGATTATCATAATCAGCTCCCTCTTGCTCCTTTTTTTTCTCTATGCCTTGGCAAAACAAAATGATAATCTTGTTCTACCATAATTATTCCAAATCCAACTTAATTTTTTTTGCCATACCATTTTAATCATGGTTCTAGAATACCATAAATTAAATAATCCCCATTCCAAACAAATTTCACAGGTACTCTTAAATGATATGTTTAACGATTTGATAAATAATATGCATCGATTTATAAACTTTAACGTAATAGAGTAAATAATTCATTTTAGTAATTCTTACATTAACTATCTTTAACAATAAAAGTGTTATTACTGATAATAAATGTTAATCGCCGTTACGAAACATATATAATTCTTTATGCTATATGTTTTTTTAATAATATAATTTATTTTTTTTAGTATATAATTTAAGGGTTTATTGTAAAAACGAATAAAATTTAACCTCAAAGAAATATATATCTTATGGAGCCTAGTGACGAATATAGAATTTTTTTTTATTTCTCGTGTTAGTTTTGCCTTTTTTTATTTATTAATAGGTTGGGTATTTAAAAAAAAACATTGATAATAAACAGTCATCATTTTTATTATTTTCTTCACAATTCACTTTGCCTAACCGACCATCTGCAAAACAAATGTAGTATTCCTATGTGGTACAACATGATATTATGAAAATAACTGAAGTTAAGTAATCTAGTTATTTCTCCATAGATCATTTGTGCTTTTTATTATTTTTTATTCTTAAAATTATTTATAATTAAATTAAGAGATAAAGCGTGTTAGCATTACATGTATTAAACGTGCAGGTGCCAAACCCATCGCGTCATAGGGTTCAAACAGTGCCCGGGACTTGTAATCTAGCTATAGGTTTAAAATGTGCATACGCGGTTATCTTTACTGTATACGTTCCTCTCTCTAGTAAATCAAATTTGAAGCATTGATCACCGTTTTCTCTATGAGGGGTCAGAACGGTATCAATTGAACAGTTTAAAGATTTACTTGTGGTCACTGGTCAATAAGAGTAAACAGAGTAAAGCAATTGCAATTTTAAGGTCCGATATAACATTCTTATTCTAGATCTATGATTTAAATATTTAGCTCTTCCAGTTACCGCATTATATATATTTTTTCCTTTTATAAATGCTTTTATTTTATTATTGCATTATTGAATATTACATATAATTATCCCCCTATACATAAAGAAAATCCAATAGTTAATAGTTAATAGTTAATAGTTTTTATGTGATGGACGAACAAAGAACCTAAGAAACAGATAGACAAAAATTCAATAAGAATCATATGGGCATGAGAAGGGCACTGTCAGTTTTTGTGTAGTTAACCAAGAATGTCACTCCTTTTTTATATTTCAAAGGAGAGAAAACGAGCATGCGGGACACCTAATAGTAAGTTATTAATGTCGCCCACGATTACTTGCATTATCAGAGGATTTACAAAACCAGTGCCGTCCATTGAGGTCGGAGTACACGTTCTGATAAATGTAACCATGTCCTGTAGCAGTGTTTTCGTATTCGGAAACACCCTAAATGGAAGTTCATTCCACATCTTGCTGGTCAGTGGCAGAAAGTATCTAAAAAAAGCATCTGCTAAAGTACGCCGCTTAGTGTTTTAATAAAAAAAGGTGGCAAGAATCAGATTAAATAGCTATAGAAAACATTCCAAAACGACATTAAAACTATGGTAGTAAAGATGACGATAATGGAGATGATAGCCTTTTAATAAATAAGGAAATCCCAACGATTCGAAAGGATCTTTTTTGTTTATTTTCAAATTTTAGAAGATGATGTGAGATGATTTGACCCCTAGATGAGAACAGTGCCCCATTCGAGGCCTGACCTGTACTTTATACCCAGCCGCTGAATCACTCCCGATATAATGCCTCGCTAACATACAGGCTATCAAATTTGTCTACAGTTACAAAATACTTATGATTATATATACATGAGTAAAAATACTTATCTGCATCAGATATATGTAGACGTGAAAATTTTAGAATTACTATAAATATGTGTTTGTTTCTACATCAATACTGGTATTAATTGTTTGAATATCACATAACAGCGAATAATGATTTTAAAAGCGATTACTTTAAATATATGGTATTAAGATAAGATAGGTGCGACTATAATTTATTCTTTTGGAAATTTTTAAACACAAATCAAATACGAATAATGAACATAAAATTAAAAGGTATTTCAAACTTTAAATGTTGACTTTGGTTTCATGTAGTAAAGCAGTCTTTTTAAATATTTTTTTTATTCAATTAAGTATAAAGGTAAAAAAATAAACATAATAAACTTTATCTCGTTGGTTTAGAGGCTTAATAATAATGTTTTCATTTTTCAATTCTCAAGCTTCACAGAGTCACATGTTCTAAGAATTAGAAGAGTCCACAATGTATACTAATCATGCAAAAACTAATAAAATTTTATATAACGGGTAGTTGTTTGTTGTGAAATTCCTTCTAAGGCAAAGTCAAAGTTAAGTCAAATACCTTTTAAAAAATTGTCAAAGACAAGTTTATCAATGCAACAATTCAAGTTGGAGATAAAAATTAATTTATGAAATATCATCGACGCGTTTTATAAAACTAATGAGTAAGCCAGAGTATTGTTCATTCGTAATAAATACTTTGTACGATATGTTTTGTAAAACTGCCTTGCTGCTTAGGCCATTAAAATCTTTTCAATTAAGGTATGTATTCTTTTAGTGAATGTGTGTGTGTACCTTCACGTGTATATTTAAATAAACAAAATGAGAAATTTGATAAAAATACTAATTTTAAAATGTTAATCGGAATGATTTAACCATGAAATTTGTTATATCTTTTCTAAATTTCAGACTAGCTCATTACATAGCTTCAGATAAGGGCAGCTATTTGAAGAACACGGGCAGTGAACCGCTGATAAATGATTCTCTAGGTGATATTTTAGCTAAGACAGCTCACAAGTGTCCTAACAGAGTCGCGATCAAATCTGTACACGAAGATTTAACAATTACCTACGAGGAGATGTTAAATCAAGTACGTATTAACCTATTAATATTTTATAAAAATATGTACATTATATATCTATACATATAATAAAACTGCAAATAACCTGTATAGACTGTAATCCGAACCATTCTAATGTTTGAATTTTAAATTAAAATATTTTTTTATTACGAAATTAAGAAACTAAGAAATTACTACGTTCAAAATTCATTAAAACTAGTTCAAGTTTCGCCTCTTAACACAAGTCTAACACAAAAATTTTAAGAAAAGCTGTTTTAATAATATAAACAAAAACTATTGTGTAATTTTTTTTCTACATCTAAATTAATACGCCATAGCATACCATGGTATTGGTTACAAGATTATTCAAAGGTATTATTTTTCAGGCTGACTCCTTGGGATGTGCACTTCGAGCAATTGGCTTTGAGAAGGGAGACAGGCTGGGATTGTGGACACACAACTGCTCGCAATGGGTAGTCGCTTTCGTTGGTGCTTTTCGAGCTGGTATTATACCGGTATTAAAATTATTCTATTATTTTTATTACTTTTAATACCAGGACGGAATCTTAGAGCTCATAAGTTCGAATTCTGGTTGTGTTCATCTTACTTAAACTTAATTAAAAATGGCTATCGTCTAACGTCGATAAATAAAAATAAACGAAATTATTACTTGAAGATTATTTTTATCCTACTTTATATAGGGTAGTAATTTATCGGTCAACTCGATCAAATTTTGTCCGCTATCTTTTAAACCGATCAAGCTATACTAACTAAATTTGGACCAGTTGCTTATCACATGCCCCCCTATCTACAGATAGATTTTGAAAAAAATTGTAACTGTACATTAAGAGTAATTTGCAATTAACTATATTTTTAATTGAAATGATCTTTTAAATGCGCAAATTGTGAATTCTTACGATGAAGTTAAAGTTTTCCTGTTATATTTTTCGTTTCTCTTAGTATTCCCGGCTTGTTTGCTGGCGGCCCTGGTATGTAGTAATATTATTTCTAACCATCGCATTCATAGTACAATTTGTTAGAATATAAGTACTATAAAATTAAAAAAAATACCATTTTCTATAAAAATTTATAAGACAATGAATTGCCGTTATTTTATTATATGTACATTATTGAAATACATAAAGTATCATTTTTTGAACCTAAAAATGAAATATCTTATAGTGAGGATAAGACTTATTAAAGTGTGTCGATACTAAACATATTAAAATACTGTTATTGTCTTAAATCGATTATTAAATATTATTTATTTACATAATTTACAAGTATATTAAATGCCATTATTTTGTCGTTATATAAAAGATTCAAATTTATAAATTATCATTTTTAAACTTAAAAAGTATATATTTGTAAACATCGAGTGGTTTAAGACCTATATAACAATTTGTCGCCACTACGACAGCCGCTTTCTGACAGAAATAGTGATCAGCGATCTCTGGGTACCGCTGTATAATTAAGATATACTTATTACTAATAGTAGCTTGTGTGTACAACTATGACTAAAAGAAAATAAATTTAGTTGTTTGATTTTGCGCTTTATTTTACATATTAAACTATTTCACTAAATGTATACTTATGTATAATCATACTAAATAATGTCTAGTATTATCATTTATACATTAAATTTATAACACTTGTAATGAATATGTATATATAAATATATAGTAGCATTCGCATTCATAATGAATAGGTATACAATACGGTGATATAATTTTTTTATTTATTTTTTTTTAATTTTGATATTTAATAATTTAAGAAATTTTAGGTTTTACTTAATCCTGTGTATGAGAAGCCTGAATTAATTTATTCTATCAAGAAAACCAATTTAAAAGGAATTCTGATTGGAGATACGATTAAGACTAGAAACTACCACAACATGCTCTATGAAATAATACCGGAATTACATTTATCAAACAATGGTAATCTTAAATCAGTCGAATTTCCATCTTTAACATCCATCATATCAGCTGGAAAAGAAAAACTTAAGTGAGAATCATATATTTTACAATATTAATATATTATATAATTATAATTAGTACATAGTTTCATAGTTTCATAAATTACTTGTTAAAAAACAAACACAGTATATTTTTTAGAATATTCGTTTTTCATATATTTAAATATATTTGTGTGTAATTTTACAAAACAATAAAAATATTTCCAAGTAGCTCATACTTGTGATTTCGTATTTGTGAACAAAGTTTACCTCCTATATTATTATATGTATAGATATTGTTTTCTTTTTCAGTGGTATTTTCAATATAGATACCCTTATAAAAAACCAAAATAATACTGCAATATCGAATTATGGAAGCGAAATAATGCCAGAAGATGGTTCGCTTATTCTTCTAACATCTGGTTCTACTGGTAAATATTTAGCCTCAAAAGCTGAGTCGTAGTTACTTAATGGTTTTTGTATTTATAATTAAATTAGTTAGTCACACACAAATTACTGGAAGTTGATTCATCAAAACTTATTTTTTTATGATTTACAGTACAGGCAAGCACGACAAATATTAAAAATATTTGTATAGTATTAATTATGCTACTTATTTATCTTTTTATAGGTGAACCGAAAGCAGTACTAGATTCTCAGCTAGCTGTTGTAAACAATACTTATTTTTCTGGCCTAAGAAGCGGCTTCAATATAGGCAATCAAATCGTATGTTCACAGGTAAATTACATGTCTTTATTCGGACACTTACTTCTAGACTTCCAATTGTTTAAAATAGTCTTTTCAGTACTTTATTATAATGCACATGAGTGCATCTATGAAGATCAAGTAAATTTTCGTGTAAATATAAAAAGTTATGATTTTATTAAAAATATAGATAAATAGAATTGTTAGATGGTTGGCATTTTAATATAAATCGGTCTATATAATAATAAATAAAACACTAGATACATTAGATATATTCTGTTTGTTTTATCTGTGTTTATCTTTTATTTTAATAAAAAAGAACGTTTCTCCCACGGGCTACAAAGATGTGGAATGAGCTTCCTTCGGCGGTGTTTCCAGATCGATACAACCTTCAAAAAAGGCGTTTATTCCTACCTCCAAGGCCGGCAACGCACTTGTGAGTCTTCGGATGTTGCAAGACTTCACGGGCGGCGGTGATCACATTTTATCAGTGACCCGTATGCTCGTTTGCACTCCTTTTCCATAAAAAATAAAATAATATTAAATTAAATTTCTAGTCAAGCTGATGTACGTACCTATGTATATAATAGATTTTTTATGGATTAAAATACTTAAATTTTTCAACTGCAGTATACAGAATAAATTCAAACACCTCTAGTATATTATAGGTGTCGTGAGAGGCTACTATTGTGCAAAATATGGTATAATCATGCTAGCATCTCGTGACAGCCTCACAAATAGGCTAATTTTGCTGACATTGTACATCACTTCACTCAAAAGATCGGATTGTCGGATTGTCGGGGAGCCTGAGCACTGTGCCAGGCTACATCTATTGACGTTGTGTAAAATCGTCGCATTTTTATGCTTGTTTTACCAGCTTTATCATAAAAAATATTCCGAAAAGCTATTTGATCTTATTACTGTCTCCGTCTTGTATTACCTTGTATACCTAGACGCTCTTCAACAGTATAGTTCTAAAGAGACTTCCTGCCACGAATCTCCAACCTATGCAACCTATGGAATGAATTTTTTTGGCGGTGTATCCGGATCGATATGACATGGAAATGAGCACTTACTTCCTAAAGGCCGCCATGGGCATCCATCCTTTGATAACAAGAGAGATAGCATGCGGCAATAACCTTTCATCTCTTTTGTCTGAGTTTTAGTATAAAAATATTTAATAATATTCACAATGTCAGTTGTTACTTTTATATAAAAATAAATCCAAAATATGGATTGCTTAATTATTGAACAAATCTCATGTAGTGAACTCTTAGGGTAAATATTAATATTTTTGCAGGCGCCTTTATTTCATGCGCTTGGTGCGCTCGTCACTCTAGTATCAGCGTTACAGCATGGGTCTACAGTTGTGTTTCCATCTCCCGCCTACAACCCTACAGCTAGTTTAAATGCACTTTGTGCAGAGAAGTAAGCCATGTCGTGAAAGCATATTTTGTAATTGCTAAGACTTTTATTTACTCTTTTTCTATGGAGTAAGAACTATCATTTTCGTTATAAGCGCTGATCATAACATTGCTGTAAAAGTTAATTTTATTTGCTTTTAATTTAAATCGCTTGTAATACTTAAAATATTAATTTATTTATTTTATAGGTGCACTGCCATATTAGGAACACCCACTATGTTCGTCGATATACTAACGAAGATGAAGGGTATAGGAAACTTGCCTGTTAACTTGGACATGGCTTTAGCGGCTGGATCTCCATGCAGTCCAGAACTGATCCATAGAATAAATACACAGTTAAACGTTAAATCAGTTAAAGTTAGTGTTTCATATATTTATTTTAAATTTGTCTTACTTTACTTCAATCTTTTATCATATCTTTTAGGCATTGTATGGACTGACTGAAGCTACAGCAGGTGTATTTCAATCGCTGGCTACTGACAATGTAAGGCTCGTGGCTGAAACTGTTGGTTTCATTTCAGATCACATGGAAGCAAAGGTTAATATTTATTTTAAAATAAATGCAAAGATGTGGCTTATTTACAAAACTCATATGGATAATACAATACTCAAATGACCGTAAGGTTGCTATATACACAATCATGAATTCTAGAACACAAAATATAAATCTTGTTTACATATCAAAACTATTATTGACCTCACCATCTCATACACTAGGTCGTGGATAGTGAGGGTGAAACAGTACCGTTTGGAAGCCCTGGAGAACTGATGATACGTGGGTTCAGTAATATGATGGGTTATTTCAACGATCCAGACAAAACTAAACAGACGATTACAGAAGACGGTTGGTTGTATACAGGGTAAGATAATACTGATAATTAAAACATTTCGAACATAAACCTTTTTTATTTCAAATTCAAATTCAAATTAAAAAAACTTTATTTAGACATCACACAAATGCACATAAAGAAATACGAATATAAATATAATAAAAAAAAAGAAAACAAAACTAAAGAATTAACAAAGATTAAAAACAAATTTCGAATTTTGTTGTTTAATTTTGCAGTATGTAGAATTTAAAAATTTTTAGTCAGACGTGAAGTATCAAAGATGTTTTATATTTTCTTTATATCTTTGTTGCCAAAAACTCACATATTTAATGATATTTATTTCACGATACCTGTTTGAGGTACGGTTAAAATTACAAGAAGATAAAATTACTTTTAAAAATCATAATAAAATTATGTCATGCAGCAATTGAATATGCTGATAGAATACCATGTTTTCTTTCTAGAGACAGATTTGTAATACTACAAGACGGTTATGGAAAAGTGGTTGGTCGAATAAAAGATACAATAATTCGTGGTGGAGAAAACATTGCTCCCAAAGAAATTGAAGATTGTTTGAATACACATCCGGACATCATTGAAAGCCAGGTAAATATTTATACTCACGGTAGATTAGTAAAATTTATTATAGAACTTATGTAAAACTGCTATGTTCTTATATTTTTGGAGAAAAGTAGTTTCTAGTTATATAAATAAGGAGCTTAAAAGGTTTTAATATGATGAAATAATTCGAGTTGGACATGACTCAAAAAAAATACTATGTTTTAACCCTTACTAACAAACCAAAATAATTCAGGTAATTGGAGTATCAGATGAGAGACTCGGTGAAGAACTTTGTGCTGTGGTGAGAACCCGCGATGGTGCTACATTTACTCTTGAAGATTTGAAGAAACATTGTACAGGAAAACTAGCTAAATTTAAAATACCTAAAATACTAAAAGTGACAGACGAATTTCCCAAGACAAGTTCCGGTAAAATTCAAAAATGTAGAGTTAAAGAATTAGTAGAATCCGGAAAAATATAAAAGATATACTTGTAAGATATATTTTTACATTTTTTTTAAGAGCAATTTGCAATTAATATTTATTTCAATTTAATTAATAATAATAATAATAATAATAAATTTATTTTTAATTTCCATAACAAGCTAATAATAACATAAAGTATTAAATAGTAGGGTACAAGATAGTTTTTCAACAAACATTATTAGATTACCTGCTTTAAGTAAACTTGTATTGCAGGTAATAAATTAATTTAAAAACACCCGAAGTATACAATAAAGTCATAAGTAACATTTGTAACACAGTCCCCGTACATTAATTTACAGCACAACATTTATGTAATAGACTTTAATGTAGGTTCAATTAATTAGCTAGAATAATATGATAGCTTATACTAATAACATTAAAAAACTAAAATAGTAAATATATAAATAAATTGGTAACTCATGCCTAAAATTATGCAACCTGATCCAGTTTCATTGATATCACCAGGCGTATATCGAATTAAAGTAAATCTTTGTTTTGGGGCACAAAAAATAATAATAACAAATTAAAAATAAAAATAAAAGTAAAAAACAAATATAAAAATTAAGCATAATTACAAAATACATCAATACGATTTTCTTGTCTAGATCAATACAAAACCCAGTGTTATGCCGCAAAAAGTTTTGCCACTCAGTGTTGACTCGGCTTAATAGAAACTCAACTCTGATTTTCAATGTTGGATCGTCGTGACGAGAAATAACAAAAGACACAATGTGTTTTAAAATATCATAATTTAAATAAAATTAAATATTTATCATCATAATAGATTTGATTAACCACAAATATCTGGAGAATCCCGTTATATAACGATAATGATTCACGAAGATACTAAAAAAAATTTAAACACTGTTTACATTGTTTTTATCACTCTCTAACACCTCGTACCCACTATCACTAAAAAAAATCATTACAAGAAAATGCTCATAATAGTCCGAGATCACAAATCAGTTTATTAGTATAATTAGTCTTCGCAGAAAATATTAATATCCAGTTTGCCTTATTAGTAGGTAGGGTGTACGGTTATTGATTGATGCTCTTACACGCAAGTTCGATCCCCACCAGGTACGGTTATTTTTAAATAAACTGTATTTTAGAACAATATAAATATTGAATAGTGATATTAATGTGAGCTTTCGTGTGAATTACGTCGGTCACAACCGGAGGATCCAAAAAAATACAAATTTATTAACTTAAAATTTAATTCTTATATTTAATTTACAAACTACGTGATCCCTGCTCGAAGTTGGAGACAAGAATGAATAAAATGAATTAATAATTAAAGGAATACAGAAAGTGTAACAAACAAGGGTTTCAGATTTACATTCTAGGATTTTAACATGATACAATGCACCTGTGCTTAATCAGCGTTTCCACGGTTCGTGAGAATATAGTAAATGCTAATTTAACAATTTTATTATTAATAAGTATATAAGAAATATCTAATAAATGATTACATAGTCTATGGTAATATAACATGTGCTAGTAACGAGTATAACGAAAATATATTTACCTACCGCCAGAAAACGATTTTGGTCAACTGTTTATTATTCTTAGTCTTGTATTCAGGAATTTAATTTTAAATATAAATAAAGTGTATGCTATATATTTTTAATTAGAAATCTTATCGTTATGTTACAAACAAAAGACGATCAAAAATAATATAATAATATATATATATTAATTACGTTTTTTTTATTTCCTTAGATTACAAACCTAATCTTAATCCTGTTGAGCGAAATTCCGATAAAAACATATTCGGTTTAGTAAAATATTATTGTCTAAATTATTTGTTAATAATGTTAGACTAAAATTAAATTAAAGATCAAAATGGTAAATTAATATTTAAACTCGAGTTAAATCCGTCAATTAGTTATATTTCAGTCTATTAAAGTATCAAAATATATATATTTTTTTTTTTATTTCAGCCTATTATCTAAATATTTGTAGCTAAATTTGAATTGTTTTTCGGTAATTTAATGTGCTAGTCGACAAAAATAATTGACTTCAGTCTTTTGTTTTATAACTTGACAGTCACACTTAGTCTTATTGATGGCTATCTAACGAATTGAAAATGTATGTAAACTCTAGTCAAATCCCATGAAGAATAAATTTTCTCACTGGTATACTGCACATTATACAATAATTGTTCAAATAATACTTTATTCTGCCATATAATCACTTCCTAGTGTTTTCCTAGTCTCACAAAATTTAAATATTTTTGGAATAAAATGTAAAATAATTAAAAAGTCGAAATTATATATTTTAATAGACATCCATATACCCTAAAGGAATAGAAAAAATTTAAATATTTTCGCTTTTTTTATCTACCTTTCAAAAGCCTTTTGATATAAATGATTGAATTCTGAAATAAACCATTTTTTTAACTTCTAAGTTAAAATAAGACAATCGGTTATTGACTGCTTTTCACATCAGATACTTCCTTTACATTAAAGAAGCATTTTTATTTTAATTTAAATAAAATTTGTTAACAAAACCAATTCAATCGCTAAAATTTAATGTTCCATATAAAGTAGAATCAAAAAAATACTGTTGTCTTCTATCGGTTATTAATACGGTTATTAATATATATCAGTGGTTGAAGACATGACTTTACATTTAAGATGTCAAAACAATAATGTTATCTACCTACCCATATAGGTATAAAATAGAGAATTATCAATTAAGCCAAAAATATTGTTCAACACTTGCTAATATCGCATAGCGCTTATATGATAACATATGATATAACTATACTATACCATTCTGTAGGTAAATGGTGGAGTATCATGCACTTATTAATATTAATTTGATAATTACTCCCCATACAATTTGCCAAAAACCGCCCGTTCCTTCAACATTCTATACATAAGAGATAAATAATGAAACAGGTTTTGAATATAATTTAATGCAATAAATTTTCAACTTTATGATGTTGCAAACAATGTTGTGAATAAGCTTCCATGAAGTTAAATACTTCGCCACATGTAGTACAGCTGTGGGTTTCATCTGACTTATTTTGAAATTGGTCTTGGTATATGTCTTTTATACCCTTAGGTTTATAAATAATCATAGAACTGGTATCAGATGTGAGATGTTCTTGTAATTTGCTGGTGTTTAATTGTGTGTAGTGACCGGTTTCTTTTAAATGGTCATTTTTAACATCATCAATACAAATTATATCTATGTTTTTGCTGTTTTCAAACTCATTTTGATCTTTTGAGTCGTTTATTTGATGTTTTTTTAAATTGTGCAACTTCTGAAATGTTATTTAATTATTTAATTTGATTTAAAATGTGGAGGAATTTTACAAAAGTGATACTTACGAGATCTCGACTGTGAATGTAAGAACATGAACAGAGATTGCATTTAAAATTTTTAACACCTCTGTGTTTGTACATATGTCTGGTTAACTCGCTTGATGTTATAAAGGATTTGTTGCATAAACTACATTCCTAGAATACCATAAAATATTTTTAAAAAATCAGTTAGCAAAATCAGTAAGGGTAGCATCTGGGGTAGCATCTGCAGATTATCATTATTTGAACAATCTTACATGATCCTTTTGTCCCGTATGGATTTTAAGATGTGCATGCAAATTTCCTTGCGCCGAAAATCTTTTGCTGTAAATTGAACATGTTTTAAGTCTTTTTATCATTATTTTTTTATAATTAAAAAAGGTACACAAACCTGCATACTTCACATTGAAATGGTTTCTCACCAGTATGTATACGTTGATGGATGGTAAGGTTGTGTTTTTGAGTAAATCTCTGAGGACAATACATACATACGTATGGTTTATCTCCTGTGTGTGTTCTGAAATTTATTTCAAATAGTAAATATTATTGATGTAAGTAAAGGTATTAGTCTCTTAATATTTTTAAATTATTTTATGCACAATTAAATTAAACATGCATTTTTACGCAAGACTTTGAAAACAATGCTACTAATTCGGCCGTAGCGGTAATATACTTTATTAGTTTTACAGTTGTGATCATCACGGGTTGAGAGTTTTTTATTCATACATATATATTTTGAAACCAATAGCTTGAAAACTCGAAAAAAACTTAAAGTTCTAAAAAGTTATTGATAATATTAAATCCTACCTTACATGCATTTCTAATTGAGCCTGGCATCTGAATTATTTATTACATTGATAGCAAGAATGTATCTTTTTAGGTTTCGGCTTTGGACCTCTTTTCATTTTCTCTGATTCAAGTTTAGGTTTATAATTTGATGAGTTTTTCTTCTGTTCCCGTGTACATTTGCTGATGAAACAATTATTGTTGAGGTAAGTAATAGAATTAGTTTAGATAAGTCAAACTTTAATTGATTATACACAATATCAGTTAAAAACTGTTTTCTTTATATGTATTACTTAGAGAAAAAACTAAGAAATAATATAGAAAGAATATTTTGTTTTAGTTATTACTGTTATATATAGAAGCCTGAATATAAAATCTTACCCAGTATGAACTATTCCATTTTTAATTGGTGAATTAAATACTTACCACTTTCTTATTATAGTTGTTTGGGTCATCACCTGAAAAATAATATAACTTTTTTTATTTAAGATAAGTAATATACATATAAAATTCACTTGAAATATTTTTTATAATAATGTACTTACAATAGGATCTGTCATAACCATAGCATCACTGGTTCTGTAAGAATAATTGAATCAAAAGTACCGTAAGTTTTGTATGAATGCTATTACTAAGTAATTAAAAACTTACCGGATTTCTTTTGAAATTCCTAAATATTGGCGTAGTCGGACATCTGCCCGTTGACAAGTTTGTTTAAAATGGTACGCAATGCCCAATTTGTACATACAATTACTGCACATTTGTTCTGGTAGACCGTCATTTCGACTTATCTGAAAATAACAGAAAGTAAATATCAGCATTTAATAAAAAAAACAGAATCTTCCATTTAAATCAAATACCTTTATATCGCTGCAATATTCAATCATTTCACATATAGATATGTTGTAGTTTTCAACAAATATTGACGATAATACTCCCTCCTCTAAACATATTCTACATATTTTATTCATGATTTCTTTTTTTATTTATTGAATAATGTTTGGGAAACATCATTACAAATTAATCTACAATATATGTTGTGTTGTTGTTTTTCAATTTGTCCAATATCTATTCGGACCAGACAAAGATCGGAGACCATACAGCCTATTCTAACGTTTTTCTTCTTTTCTCATTTCTTTTCCACTTTAAGGCAATGCCTATTCATTCGTTGTTTTATGAATATAAAAAAAAATTGTCTTCAAATTTTAATTCTTGTCATTTGTTTAGTATATTAAGGGCAACCCTATTCAATCGTATTTTAAATTATTTAATTCATAAAGATATACACTCTCAATTTATTTTCTTGGTTTAATGCTCACTCGTTTTTTTCTTTTTTTTTATTGTTTACGTCTTGTTCGATAATTTTCATTTTTATTTATGTTTTATTTTATATTTTATTCACTTTTATAATTCTTGTATCGTATTTTGTATATATTTATACAAATATGGATAATTGTCACAGTTTTTTAAAAGAATCTTCAAAGAGCGCGGTACAATTTTCTATTGTTCCGTAATTGTCAAGCAATTAGTCAATCAGCACTAGGCGCTGAATACCGAAAGACGAGCAATTGAAGATTATGTGTTGTAATGTTTGCGATTCAGTTTGACAAAACATACAAGTTTCAGATTCAGCCATTTTCATTCTAAATAGATGATAATTAATCCGACAGTGACCAAGGCGTAGACGGAATATAGTAGTGTAAAATTTTCTATTTTTAAATATTTTAGCTTTTGAAAACCAGGGTGTAGCAAAAATATTATCCTGTATATCTTCATACCACAAGCCTTTCTTCTCAATGCTGGTGCAAGAGTTCCATGACTTAAGCCAAACATTCCTACTGTCATTTCTGATTTTTATTATGACATCAGTATAAGGAATGGCAGCCTTATTTACATAATTATCTCTTGAATTTTTGTTGGGTATTAAAGGTTTGAAATTTGATATTGTTCTTGCCAAGAAATCTGCGCTCTCATTTCCAGTCACGCCAATATGTGCAGGAATCCAAATAAAAGATATGAAATATCCATCCTTAGTAAGCTGAAGCCATTTCTGTTGGATTTCATATATTAGATAATTATTTTTAGAATGAATCTTGTAATTACTTAATGCTGTAAGTACGCTCATACTGTCACTTGCTACAATCCATTTAAATTCTGTATTCCTTTTTTTAATATAATGTAAAGCTGACAAAATAGCTAAAGTTTCGGCAGTAAAAATGCTTGCGTCCGGGTTAATTTTTTCACCTACACCAATACTATTTTTGCTATCATAAATAGCGATCGACGTACTATCCGTGTTCTTCGATCCATCAGTATAAATAAATTGGTAATTTTTAAAATTAGAACACATTTCATATACTTCCTCTTTTCTTTTAAGTTTTGAATTTATGATAATTTCAATACATGCATATTTACTTGCGTAAGTATCTTTGAAGCACGGCCAGCTATTCTCAGTTCTATGGATATTCATTGACGTTAAGAAATCAGAAAATTCGGTAAAACCATTTAGGAGATATAGGGATATATGATTAGAAGAAGACTCTAAAAAAGACAATTAAACAGATAGTTATTTCTAACAGAATATAGTTTAAAGAGAAACTTCTTTTTTAAGTATTCAAATCTGATTTTTAGAGGAGGAAGACTACATTCAACTTGCATTGAGATAATCGGAGTAGTTTTAAATGCACCTGTAATAATGCGCATGCTAGAATTTTCGATTACTTCAAGCTTATGAATCAGTTGATTCTTAGAAGCAAAACAAAAGAAACCATATTCAAAATGGCTGCGAACCAATGATTTATATAGCAACAATAGTATCTTTGGGTCTGCTCCCCAATAAGTTTTAGCTAAAGATTTAATAACATTTAGAGATCGAGAAGCTCTAATTACTATATCATCGACATATTTTGTCCAAGAAAGATTACTACTAAAACTGACACCTAAGAATTTAACCTCAGTTCCAACCGTCAGACACGTGTTTTTATAAAAGATTCTTACAGGAGAAATGTGTTTTTTCCCAAAGACAACAACTTTAGATTTACTAATGTTAATATTCAAATTAAGGTAATTAAAAAAAATACTTAAGTTCACTAAAGACTTATTAATTATATTTACAGTTTCAGAAACACATTTCCCGGAGAAATAGGTAACTAAATCATCGGCGTATTGTAAATTGTTAACTTGAGAACCTAGGTGTAAGTTTAATTTACGTATATACAGTAAGTACATTAAAGGGCTCAGAATTCCCCCTTGGCAAACACCTCTATATGAATATCTAGGTCTGAAAATATTACCATATTTAACATATACTTTTCTTTCATATAAGAAATTAAAAATCCAGTTTAAAATTTTGCCAGGTAATCCAATTTGTTGTAATTCTTCGTTTAATATTTCCAAATTTACGTTGTTATACGCACCTTCTTTGTCCAAGAAAACACAAACAAGATTTTCTTTTTGCTGAATCGATTTTTGAATTTGCAGTTGTAAGATACTTATACTCTCTTGGGCAGATTTCCCTTTACGGAAACCAAATTGATTATGTGGTAAAATATTATTTTGCTCAATGAAAAATTCAATGCGTTGTTTCAAAAGTTGTTCAAAAATTTTACCAACACAACTTGTTAAGGTTATGGGACGATATGAGTTTTCAATATATTTTATCTTTTCAGGTTTTATTACTGGTACAATACAATCGGTTTTCCAGTCTTCAGGAATTATTCCTTGTTTCCAAAGACTATTGATAGTGTTATGAAATATATTCAAAATTCCACTATTCATTTTTTTAAAAAGCAAATAGGAAATACCATCCAATCCAACTGTTGTATCTTTTCTGCTTGTTATTGCTGAATTTAGTTCTGAACATGAAAATGGCATAACAAGATATTTATTTTTTTCGTTTACATTATGTTTAAAATGTAATATTTTGTAATCTTTAGCATAGTCTGGTGTGTATTTCTTTAAAAAGTTATGAATCCACTTGTCATTGTCATATTGATTATAATCTTCTATATGTGTATTATTAAACTTTTTCATATATTTCCATATCAATGTCATAGGAGTACAACGATTAAACGATGTACAGAGATCTACCCAGCTTTTCTGCCTTTCTCTTTTTAATGTTATTTTCTTAAATGCTTGAAGTTTTTTAAAATTTATATAATTAGTTTCGTTAGGGTTGTTTTTAAATTCTAAGTATGCCTGTTTACTATTTTGGACTGCAAGTGTGCATTTACTATTCCACCAGGGATGGCAAGGTTTTTTTTTCCTCCTATTATTCTCTGTAGTACCTTTGGATGGTTTAAGATTAGGCATACATTTTTTAATACCTACATGCAGTGTATTAATGAATTTTGAATATGAATTTAGTGGATTTATTGAGTCAAAAACAAAATTTGAAAATGATTCAGTTATTACTTTGTCATATATGTCCCAGTTCAAACACTTAATATTGGGATATTTAGGAATATTTTGTCCCAATAAAGAACAATTAGAATTATTCATAGTATTCTTATTAATTACAAATTTAATTATAACTGGTAAATGGTAACTGCCAAGAGGGTTATCATGAACCCACCAATCACAACAAAGAGCAATTGATGGAGACACTATTGTTAGATCTAGAGCATTTGGACGCCATGTTGAGGACCCTACTGTAGTAGGTTGACCATTATTTAACAAAACCAGATTGTTATTATCAATGAATTCAAGAATTTCTTTTCCCCGCTTATTTATATTATTACTGTCCCACAGAGTGTGGTTAGCATTAAAATCGCCTGCTAGAATAATTGGCTTTGGTATGTTACTAACTAAAATATCAAGATAGTTTTTATTGAAATATACATTTGGAGGACTGTAAAAACTAACAATACTTGTTTCCTGATTATTTATGTTAATTCTTATACAAATATTTTGAAATGTATTATCACTATAGGTATTTATAACTGTATAGGATATGCTGTTATGAATAATAATTGCAACTCCATTATGCTTGTTACCTAAATCTTTACACTCTATTTTATATTCTTTAATATTTAAATTCTTTTCAGGGGTTAGCCATGTTTCACTAATTAAGGCAATATGTATGTTATGCTGATAAAAGAAATATGTTAAAATATGTCGATTAGATAGTATACTTTGAGAATTCCATTGTGCTATATTAATGTGGTCCATTTTTTTTAGAATTAGGATCTTTTTTACTAAACGTCTCCAAGATAATGTTTTTAATTTTCATCGAGCTAACTGGCGAATCATCAGTTTTTGTTGAAACAATTTTGACTAAAGCTTCAATCAATAAATTCATAAAAATTTCAGATTTTAGGAAAAATTGAATTTGATTGTGGGGATCTTTAGGTGGTAGTGTAGGAAACGCTTTATCTCCAAATAATTCCAAATACATAACTGCTTTGGCTTTTATTTTATTTTTTTCTATTTTTTGCTTTTTTATTGGGCAATCTGAAGATACTGCAATATGACTACCTTTACAGTTAATGCATTTGGCATTTTCTTTGGGTATATTACAGTTTTTATAATTGTGGTTATCACCACAAAATGAGCATTTTGTGCTATTCTTACAATACTTTGCTATATGGCCGTATCGCAGACAGTTAAGACATTGTTTTACAGGAGGGATGTATATACTTACCTCATGTCACCATGAATCTAAGTACACATATTGAGGTAATTCTGTAGCTGCAAACATTACAGCTATTGTAGGTGTAGGTCTAAATGAAGGACCATCTTCATTGATGACCCGTGTCATTAGTCTTCGAACTTGAACTATATTTTTAGAACTGCCTAATAAATTAAAGATTTCTTTATTACCTAAATCTATGGAAACTCCTCTTAGAACACCAGTAATTTCTGTGGCTGCAGCAGGTATGCTTGTTTTAATGTTTAATTGCTTATGCAATTTAAAATTTTGTAAGAAGACATTTGCATTATTGGGGATATCGAAGATAATCCCTACTTTATATCTGTTTATAGATTGTAAATGTTTTACTCCTGTAACGCATTGTTGCCTAATGGCTGTAGAAATGGATAATTTCTCTTTCTCTGAGAAAGGGTCCTGGTTTTTAACTTTGTTTATGAACACTATGTACTCATTGGCTGTGCTATTTTCAGGGTATCTTCGAATGTAGTCTGGAACTTTAAAGGGAATAAATTTGTTTCCCTCATTTATTATTTCGTCTGAGGATCTGGAAATGCTGCTTGGAGATGTGTCTTTTTTCCGCTTTCTTTTCTCTTTAGAGTTCCCCATACTGGGGAACTCAAAAATAATTCAACTTTAAAGACTCAAGAAGTGGAATTTTTAACTTAAACTAATTTAAAATTAAATTATTTAAAAAGCGCGCCTATTCGGTCAAACGTTCCCCCTTCTCTACAATATATGCTTATTGCAGAAAGGCAAATTGAATGAGCTGCATTTGACATCTGTCAGTTTTTGCTGTAAACTGTTTAAAAACATCGATTAAAGTCGATAGTGAAATAAGAATTTCAAAAATCATAATAAAATTTATTACTTTTTTTTATAAATTCATAAATTTTTAAAAGAAAAAAAAGAGATATGAGTGCAGTTCTAACTTCGAGAAATTAAAGTATTAATTACTACAGTAAAGCCATTAAAACTAAAAAATTTAGAACTGCACAATTAATTAACTTTTTCAAATTACTGTTGTGTATTTATTATAATAATTAACAAATAATAAAAAAGAACAATTAAATGAAAACATAAACTTATTCTTAAATGCCGTCGCCGCTAAAATCGCCGATTAGTCACCAAATTTTTTAGTCTACAACTAATCATTATTCAATCTCCATAACGCGCCGACTAATCGGCTCTTGCATTTGTCTTTCTTTTTTTTTTATTTACGATAGAAAACTATAATGGTATAGGAATTCAAACTCTTAATTATTAAAACAACATAATTGAATTCAATAAGCATATTTTTAAAGTTCGCATTGATTCATTCACTTTAATTAATGTTGTTAAGTTGGTCACCTTATTGTCAAGCTAAAACTGACAGATGTCAAACGTGGTTTCTTCAATTGGCTTTCAATATCTCCGTGAAACTAATAAGGGAGCAGGTGGTATAACGAGGCTTAATTAAATGACATTGAAATGTAAAAGAAAGGTCATATGTTTTAAAATAAAACAATGCTGGTTATTAATAAAAATTGAAAAGTCTGTATGGTTTTTAACTATTGAAGCTTTCAATTAAGGATTACTAAAAAGAGCCGATTAGTCAGCGCTTCTTACTCCCGAAATTGCCGACCAGACAGCTTATTTTATAGTTGGCGACTAGAGTCTCTGATTAGTTGGCAAGAAGCCAACTAATCGAATCTTTTTAATGATACGTAATAGAAAGCTCACACTACATTTCAATACAATACTATATATTCTTATGCTACCAATATTGCAAAAACTTCTACTTCATAAATACTTGTATACCTAGGTAAGCTGTAGCCATTATCTTCCATGATGTAAACAGCCATTGTGATATTGTCTTTCTTTTTTATAACATTAGTATATTTGTTACCATAATCATTATATTGATTCAAGTATTTTTATAAAAAACTGAGATAATTCATGCTACGTTCCACCTGATGAAAAGTGTTTAAATTAATATCGAACCCTTGCAAAAAAGTCAAGCTTTCTTGAAGCTTAACAATTGATTACCAATTTTGTCATTCAAATGCTGCACTATACGTGCTTTTTTAATTTATACATGATCCCTACTGACCTGATTACATGGCAGACTTCTTTCTACAACTGTGCATATACTTATCTCGAGTACCTACAGGTACTGGGTTTGAATAGATCGTTAATGTGCAGCAGGAGTTGCAGAAAGAATCCCTGAGGATCTCTGAATTACTTCGGCATATATTGTTCAGGTTTCCGACGAAAACACATCAACAACATCACTCCACGGGGAGAACTCTATTTTAGAAAGTCCGTTATTTAGCCCATCAGACTGGGGGACTTACCATACGCTAAAAGTTTGCCAGAAAGGCTTGCATGTCAGACCCTGCAAATGCCTTCGAGACGTCTAGAAAAACAACGACCACTTCTCCGTTCCTCTCGACCGCCTCATCTAAGATAATTGTAACATGCAGAACTAGACTAAAAAGTTTAAGACTAGAAGGGCCCCCCGTTTTTGGCAACGAAATATCACAAAGAGAAAGATATGCTGTAGTAGCATTGTCTGTGTCTAGATGCGAATTACTAGCAGGAAGATATGTTTATCTTTTATTTTTTATTTGGTATATATTTTATTATTATATATATAATTACCTATATATTTCCACATTTATAAGTATTCTTAAAAATCTGAAAATAAGAATAATATTAACAATTTTACTTAAAAAAAAATATTTTCAATTTAATAATTAGTTTGAAATTTCAAAATATATTTTGTTTACGTTTTCCATGCGTTTTTTTTATTTTCAAAGCTTGCACCAGCTCAAAAAGTTATTGGTAGGAAATTTGGTGACAGAATCTCAACAGGCTGGTGTTTTTTGCATTGTCAAAGATATAATGAAAGACTAATTTTTACATTTTTTTTTTACATTTAGCGAATCGTGATTACAATCGCGATTGTTTTATACCTGCCATTCATCCGGCTAATTTTTATAAAATGCTGTTGTATCTGTTAGATTATTGGCTTGTGAGCTTGTTGAAGAAAGTGCATACATACTCACTTTTTAAAGCCGTATTACTCATTTTAAAAAAGTGAGTAGCTAGACTTGACACACAATGTTACCAACTGATAAATATGATAATAAAACTAAAAATATAAGATAACAATTTAAATTTTAAAACTCAAGATAAACTGAAAATGACTGAAAAGTAGAACACATTAGGTTTTTTTTAAATATTTTAGACACTTTTTAATAAAAATTTAATGTATGTATGCATATGTTTGTGTGTGTGTCTGTATGTATGTATGTGTAAGTGTGACCCGATTATGCAATTAGCTTCGGTTTGATATCCACCAATCAATTAATATTCACGTAACTCATATTAGTTTTGGAGAGAAATCTAAAAATGTAGGTTTTGCACTAACTGTCCTTAGATTTAAAATTGCAGTTAGTAAATAAGATTGATATGGGTTTATAATAAACATTGCTTAATCAATTAAAACTTGAATATCTTAACATGTTGTAATTAAGCGCACAGTAGTGAGATATCGAATATACTAGTATCATGTACAGTCTGCTTTTTTGCAACATTTCTAATTTGTAATCTAGTGTCACACATCATTTGTACATTTAAAGAGAAATATCCTTTTCTATTGGAATATATCTAACATTTGGATTCTCCTGGGAATAAAAAAAATGTAACAGACGAAAAGATTTCAAAATTTGCTATTGATGTTATTCATATATTTTAGAGTAAACCTACTCTAAGTTAGAGCTGGTGTTTGTTTTGATTCGATCGCTAACAATTAATCACCCTTTTGTCACCTAAATATATAAAATTTACCACGTAATCCAATAAAACGTATTATCACGTAATGGGTAGCATATAAACGACATTCATATGATATCTTAATAAAGTTCTCGGCCTAGAACGTCTGGCGTCCATATCAATAAGTGAGCTCAGTTTAATGAAATTCTTCTAGACATTCTTCGGGTATCTTAGCAGGCTCACATTCCGGTATCTTGTAATTTATAAAGTCTGATTTTATTCTGAACTGGCTTATTTCAAGTTTTTCAACCTACGTATACGTTTAGTTTTAAATATAGTAAGATATTATAATTATTTTTTATTACTTTAAAATGAAAAACTGTTACTTTAATTTTTTTTTAACGTTAAAGAAAACAAAACCAGTAAAAAGGTATTTTAATTTATCAAAATACTTCTTAAATTTATATACCTTATAATTAATTTGATCTCGAAAAAAATCTAAAAGAGATTTTATGTATTTACTGTATTTTACTGTACTGTATTTAATTGATAGTCTTGTTATTAATTTTGATGTGTTTCTAAAACAAAACTCTTCTAATATTTCTGTTAATGTTGTGTAATTTAATTAATATATATGATATTATAGATTATGAATTCAATGAGGATAAACTATGGTGCCTTTGGTTAAAGAAACAATATTTTAAACATGAAAGGCTGTAATAATTCCACAATTCATTTGAATGAAAAGAAAACTTAAAGAATTTTTTCATTTCGCATATAAGATAACACATAAATTCAGATTGACCTACAACGAAGATTGATTCATTTTAACTGCAATAGATTTTCTATATGAGAACGTTATATCGCCCTAATCAATCAACTTGTTTACCAAAATGATATCTTGTGAGCCTTTGTGGAAGAGCATCTTACATTCTAATAACTTGACCCTATTCCAACATACAAGATTGAAGCTATGATTAACGTTAAATAAAATCACGAGTCATGTATTAAAGATTAGATATTTGTATTATATTACGGTTATTTATATCTGCAGTAGTTGAATTGGAGTCCATAAGTTATGTTTTTGATTGCTTTAATTAATTGGTCTTTTTATAACTCTATTCGCCTGTTAATTATTTTTAATGAATAATTCGCTTTCAATGTAAAATATTGCGCAATTATATTCATAGAACGTACCTATATACATTCTACAGAACTTATTTGATATTGTTAAACTTATTTTGATATTGTTAAACTTAGGTCATAGCATAGACTCGGAGGACCTAGCAGATGTGAAAGTGGTTCACACCAAAATGTTTATGTATCAAAAATATTTAATAAGCGAAACAACTAGTGGTAATGGAAGCGAGTCTCAGTTAAATAAACTCCTGATTTAAGAAAATATGAGAATTATTATTTTTTCATTTATATATGTAATACCCAAAAAGAAAACGAAGTAAATAAATGGATAATAAAACGAAAAAACACTTTGTCTATACTCTTTTTGTTTTCTTTAAAAACTTATAGGATAGTTTTTTGGTTTTATATAAAGAATATCATTGAAGTAAATAATACTTCCAGAGCCGTCCACCCGGGCACCCTCCACCTCGTTACCCTCAGCTACAACGAGGCTCGTGGTGGGTCCGCCCCCTTTCGTCGATAGCTACCAGTTCGGCAGTCTACGATTGTAAATATATAATAGGAAATTACAATAAATATATAACAACAATTAAATAGTTGAAGAAATATAGAATGAAGAATTTATCAATTCGAGCAGGATTCGAACAAGTAAAGCCCTTCGCTCTACCAATTAAGCTACCCTATCTGCTCGTTTCCATAAATTTGGACGTCCCTTTTTTATTACCGGTAATAAAGTATGGAATGTTAGCTTGATTCGACGAACCTAAGGTTTGCTAGAGGTCGCGCGTTCGAGTAATGCTCGAATGGATAAATTTTTCATTCTGTATTTCTTTAATATTTAATAAGCTCAACATGGCTGTATAAGTAAAAAGTCAATGTGAAATATAAATAGTTATTTCTTTAGAATTAGTCATTTTCAAGACCAACGCTGTAACAGACAGACAGTTTTTGTTGACAAGGCTGTTGTTGTGTTTGTAATGATTTTTGCTGCTGTAGTTGTTAAGGGAGGCTCAAAAGTAAATTGCCACAAAGATTAATTTGTTGTGGCAGATTTGATCGTTTTTGAGAATCCCTGTTCCAAATGTATTTATAATTTCATATACATACGTTGTTGTCGCCGTACATCTCCTATGACCAAGTGGACAAATGAAATTTTCTTTAACCATGAAAAGCAAATCGCTCTATATATGAAAATATAATTAATTTTTTTTTAAATATTATGATAAGATTCTAGATAAAAAAGTCAACGAAAGATGGCGTCTATTGATTTTAATAGAAATCAGTCACGGTAATTGAAAGAGCCAAAATTTTAGAATCGATTTAATTTTCATACTATATCATAAACAACAATTACAGTAAAATTTATAAAACGGTATTATTATTATTAATAAACTATTTTATTTAGCATCTTCGACATGAGTCAGATCTAGCAATCGAAATTTAACACCTTTCTCTTGATCAGTTAACTTGAAATTTGGTATATTCCTTTAGTTCTAGTAATAACATATATTAATAGTATTACAAATAAGTGGCGCACTTTTTATTTTTTAAAACACTCTTGTCATGATGAAAGTTCTTGACTAGTAGAATACTCCACAGTAAAAATTAATGATGGCGTCGGGTATTTTTATATTTATAGTAGCAGTACATAGCAGTAGTATATTTAAGAACAAAGTTATGTGAAGAATTGCAGTTCACATGAAATCATTAAAAGGTTTGCACATCGAGCCGTCGCAACAATGTCACTGATAGAAAACTTTCTAATAAAGATGCATTGATTGAACTAAATTAATTAAAACACATGAAGTAACTTGATAAAAAACTAAAAAATGAAAAAAATAAATTGAAGAAGAATAAATGTTAGTACATTTATTCAAAGCTAAAAAATAATTGATAAGTACTATCGACAGCAATAGTGTAAAACTATATGTCGGTGCGTACAAAGCATAAGTGTGTTTGACTGCAGAAAATAGAAATTCGATACGCCCCATGATTTTATTTTATTCAAGTGAATGTCCTATATCGATGTTTGGAGTGGTGTGATGACTAGTTCAGTCAACGACCCATTACGAGTTACATTGTTGTTAAATACACGACTCTATCTCCATAGACTTAAAGTGCCCTATTTGCTGTTGACCGTAATTCATAGTTACACATTATTTTTAGCTTATAGTAAATTTTATATATTATTATTAACTTTTTTTACACTAAATTGTTTAAATTATCATGATTAATATTTAAAATAAACAAAATGGAACAATGGAATTATAAAGCGGTTTCCTTTTTTTTTCTTATTATGGTATTTTTTTTAATAGATCATTATCATTATTTTCATTAAACTCATTAATGCTACTAATTTCGGATATGCAATATTTTATAAACTTATACATTAAATAATAAATTTTATATAATCCTGTTTGTAATTTTTTTTAAAAGCAAAGAAACTACTTCATCAATTTTTTTTGATTCTTCATTCATTCATTGGCACCACAACCACCTCAAAAAAATGAAAAACCCTTCTTTGATTTCACTGGCCAACAAATCAATTCAAAGAAGTCAATTGCTTGATTAGTTTCCGAAAAAATGGAGCTCAAAATTATGCTTACATACATACTAACTTGCATTTTTTTAAATATCATATTGACTACTCAGAACTCTACAAAACGTAAAGGTTTATTATTTAATGCCTAATCATATATAATCCTTAATCAGGGAGTTAATAAAAATAGCGATATAAAAAGACATCCATATGTAGTCATTGTTATTGAAATACATATCGGAAGATCGGGATCATTTACTTGATTTTTCACAACATGATGAGGGCGTTTTTATAACGTCTGAATGGCAATAAAAGCTTCGTGAGCAATCATATTAGGGCTCTGCGCATGTGTTTAGTTACTATAACTTGCTTATATATATTATCTTTAAAAAAATATACACTTTTTATGAGTCTGAACTACAACTTAACTAGAAGTTTACTCACACATTTATTAGTAAAGTGACGCTGGCTACGGTAGCTATATAGGAATTCAGATTTCTAAAGCCTATATGAATGAACGCGCATAAAGACTGGCAAATGAGAATCGCTGGAAGAGTTCACAACACTATATGTATCTTTATATTTCGATTATAAAAATAGCTCTATTCCCATATGTATATATTCAGTAGAATCATTATATAGCGACTTCTTAACTTTTTAATGTATGAAAGAGCAGTAATGTAAATTGTTAATGGTCTCTGATAAATATAAATCTATATACGAAATTTTGTTTCATGACACTTATTTAAAATAATTACTTAAATTTAAACAAACATATATCAACTTAATTTATATGAAATCATTATTGGCTGGACAGTTATGACCTTTATCAACTTTTTTTTTTTTTTTTTTTTTTTCCGTTGGAAAAACCCGTTACGGGTACCCCGTCGGCCCAGGGGGGTGACGGCCGGGGGGTTATGTGGGACTACCCGACAGCATAGAGGATGCTGCCATTTTTAAGGCTACCCACTAAAAAACCAACGGTTGCCCTCTTTGCCGTAATGGGACGTCACGGGATCGCGTTAGCACACACCGTGACGCCCCGGCGAGACCCCCCGAATGAGGGTGCCCCGAGCAACGTAGAGCACCCTCCCATCGCAGGCCTATGTTAGGTGAGAGGGGTCACCCTCCCCCCTCACCAGGCCTACAACTGGGGAAGGAAGCGGCGGGCGTATTCCCGCCTCCTTCTACCCAGTCTTCCCCGACGGAGCGGGTCAGTGGACGAGGCTGACTCCCTGACCCGCTCCGCGGCCTCCTTTGCGGCTATGACTTGCTCACAGAAGGAGGCCATTGCGACCCAGCACCTCTCACTGCTGACCATCGCGCTGATAACGCGCGGCAGCGAGAGGTCCCTGCCAATCACGCCCACCAGCTCAGTGCGCTGGTGGTCCCAGGCGGCGCATTCCGCCAAGGTGTGACGAGCCGAGTCGACGGACTCGTCACAGTGATGGCAGGAGGGGGTCGCCTCCCTTCGTGCTATCCTGTGCAGGTACCCACCGAAGCAACCATGCCCGGTCAGCACCTGCACAAGACGGAACGTAAGCGTTCCGTGCCGCCGATTGATCCAGTGGTTGAAGTGAGGGCGGACCGCCTCCACTGTGATCAGACCGGCGGCAGGGGACTCTAAGTCCCTGTTCCACCGTCGCATCAGGGCTCGGTGAGCTAGAGCCCTGATTCGCGCCACCTCGGGCCTTACCCCCGTGGCCAAGGCTTCTGCCCGGTGCCAGTACACGGCTGCGAGCACCTCCGCCTGTAGCTCCCAGGGCGGATCGCTCGCCAGGAGTGTAGCCGCCGTGAAGGACACCGTACGGTACCCCCTGATCATCCTCACCGCTAGGACCCTTTGCGTTCTTCGCAACAGGGTCCTTGAGTGAGCGGTGAGGGACTCCGACCATATGGGAGCACCGTATAGGGCCATGCTCCTCACGATGCCGGCATATAGGCGCCGGCATGGAGCCTGCGGCCCACCGACGTTAGGCAGAAGCCTTCCCAAGGCAGCTGCGGTGGAAACCAACTTCGGGGCGAGAAGGGAGAAGTGCGCCCCGAAGTTCCACCTTCCGTCCAGGGTGAGGCCCAGATACTTCATCTGGGCCTTCACCACCACCTCCGAACCCTGGACGGAGATGGACGCCCGACGAGGGGGACCTCGCCGAGGGCCGTGGAACAGGATGGCCTCCGTTTTAGTGACGGAGACCTCCAAACCCAGCAGCCCTATGCGGTCCGCAACGAGCGTTGCACCGACGGTAGCAAGACGGGCCGCTTCCGCAAAGCTCCCTCCCCGTGCTGTGACGAGGGTGTCATCAGCGTAACAAAACACCCTCATCCGGGGAAGGAGAGGACAGCGGAGCAGCCAGTCATAGCCCAGGTTCCACAGGACCGGTCCCAAAACGGACCCCTGTGGAACCCCTCGGCTCACGGCACGTCGGTACATCCGCCGGTCGCCGCGCTCCCACAGGACCTCTCTGTCCTGCAGGTAGGCCCCCAACAGTCTCCGGAGACAGGGAGGCACTCCATGGAACCGGAGCGCCTCGACCAATGTCTCGAACGGAAGACTGTTGAAGGCGTTAGCGACGTCCAGCGAAACCGCCAAGACGACGTCCCCCTCGCGAACAGCCTCCTGGGTCACATCTCTCAGAGCTCTCAGGGCATCTATCGTAGAACGACCCGCCCTGAAGCCGAACTGAGCTTCTGAGAGATCCGGACCCACCTCCTCGAGGTGGCAGGTGAGACGGGCAGAGAGGATTCTCTCGAAGAGTTTACCCGTCTCATCCAGCAACACGATCGGCCTGTATGCGGAAGTAGAGTCGGCAGAACGACCCCCCTTCCGCAACAGGCACAACCTGCCCTCTTTCCAGGCTTTCGGGAACTGTCCAGTGCGCAAGCAGAGGTTGAACAGTTCCCGAAGCCTGCCACCCAAGTATTCCAGGGCGATGAACAGCACTCGCCCCGGAATACCGTCTGGCCCCGGCGCAGTGCTGCAGGCTCGTAGGCGACTCGACGCGACCTCCAGCTCGGCCTCCGTGATGTCTGGGACAGAGCCAACCCCCCCACCGTGAAAAAGGGGAGCCATCACGGGAGGCGTGTGGCCGGTGGGGTCTGGGAAAAGTTCCCCCACCAGCCTTTCGAGGAAATCCGGCTCCAGGGACTCCATGACCGGGGCGCACGCGGCGCGGAGTTTGTTCCGCGCCACGCGATACGTTCGCCCCCATGGGTCCCTGTCAAGACCCGCCAGGATTTCCTCCCGAGCCAGGTCCTTCGCCTTTCGAATCGCCAATCGCAGAGCTGTTCTCGCATCACGGTAACAGCTCCGCAGCTGGGCCTCCAGATCCGGGTCAAAGCCGTGACGTCGGCGACACCGGACGAAGGCCCTACGAGCCCTGCAGCAGGCCACCCGAAGTTCGGCTAATTCGGGCGACCACCAGTAGACACCTCTACGCCGCCGGGGCCTAGACACCACCCTCGGCATGGCCGCATCGCAAACCCGAGACAGGGCTTCGCGCATGCGGCCCGCCATCGCCTCCACGTCGGTTTCCTCGCTGGGAAGATCGGGAAAGGCCCAGCCCTGTACGATGGCTGCCTCCGCAGCCATTTCCCGATCCAGCCGTTGGATTGCCCAGCGAGGAAATCGACTTCCTCCCCGCGGTGGCCTGGCCAGATCCGGTCGGACGGTGGAGATCTCAAATCGGATGTATTGGTGATCCGATAGAGTCTCCACCTCCTTCTCGACTCTCCAGTCGTGATGACCTTTATCAACTTATCCGAATTTACATTTTGAAAAAAATATAATTTATTACTTGCCCTGGCATTATGTGAGCATTGACCTGTCAAAGTGGCTTATGCTATCATTAATTCCAACAATGACAGCATGTTTTTCCGCTCCGAAATTCAACGACCGATTCACTTAATGATTCAGAAAATATTTTATACATAGTAAAGCACAAAAATTTACAATAAAAATGTGCAGGAGGTTTAAATGCATTGGTTATCTCAGCCTGGTTCGCCCCTGCATGCAGCGACGCGACGTTGTTTGCCGCAAGCGACGACCTATTCAGTCCGTGAAAACAATTCCGTAAAAATACACTGCTTTAAGCGCTAGATTCGGTCGCAGCAAAGGCGAAAGCTCATTACATGCTTTTCATTAATTGTTTTAATTCTTAAATGTTATTTAGTATTTAGATATCATAATGAAACATAAAAAACACCATTTTAAGAGTTTATTATTTAGATATCGATAATAATTATAGTTACAATTTTATACAGGTAACTCTCCAATATAAGATTGATAGAAAAATTTAATCAGTAAACATTTTTTTTAAATCTGCTCTGGAAACCTGTTTTATATTATATACATATAATAAAATATAAAGCGCCACAACCGCTTTAAGATTCAATGAAGGATAAATGGCGCCACACCGTCGGCTTGCGATCTTGTCGCTGGCACAGATCTATTCTACGTTTCAACTTCCAACGGCACCCTACTTGCCTCATTTCGTTCAATAACTCGCAAGGAAACGATATGATTCATTTGGTATTGCAGGCTAAATTGTGGTTTATGTTTCTATTTTAAATTTTATTGCATATTTTAGTATCTGATTACTTAAAATATAAAACCTTTAAAAATATATTATAGAAATAGTTAAAATATAATTAACCTTGCAAATACTGTTCATAATTTTTGTAAAGCAAACAAAATACATAGTGAACAATATTCGTTAGCTTTTAAATTTATACTGCACAAATGAATGTTCTGTAAGAGTATACATCATTAATAAGTAAAATACATACCTTCATCCCTAGTTGAAGGTATGTATTGTATGTATTTTACTTATTAATACAACTTATTGAACTATGACTGTAGAACTTATTTGGCTCTTAATATGTCTAAAAAAATTCATTTTGCAAGCAATCTGAATGGTTCTGGTAATATTATTCGGAAATATTAATACCCTCAAAGAAATTTCTAAAGTCAAAGTATTCTTACTTTGACTTTAGAAATTACTATTAATACAAAGAATTACTTTGTTATATCATTATGTACAATATTTATAATGATACCAGACAGAACTTATTTGGCGTGAATCAGTAAAAAAAAAATAACATATAAATATTGAGGTAAACTTTATAACATGTTGTTGTAAATTGTAAACTAATGTGTTTTTTGTCTACTTTTGCTTGGAAAGTTTTAAGCGATTTAAATTTAGTTTAGTCCTATTGGCTCTTATTACATCATTATTACAGAAAACGAAATCGAAAAACAAGAATATATAGAAAGAAAAAATACTTTTATTTGGATAACACAACTCTTAACCTGTAGTTATAAAATAAAGAAAATAATTAACAAAACTAATTAATTAATAATAAAATCGTAAAAACTGATACTAATATATATATATAAGTAATAAATATTAATGATATATTTTATAAAATATAAAAAGAAAAAAAAAGAAAAAGAAAAGTAAGGATGTATATAATAATAATAATTCTAATAATAATAATAAAAATAATGTAGTTAAAGTTTTAGAAAATAGAATATATACAGAGGGGGAATCAGAAGCTTTTTTTTCTTGAAGGTAACAAGGCGGGACTTTAGTGTTACTGCACTAACACGTCGGTGAGAAGCAATAATATAATAATAATAAAATTAACAACAGTAATAAAAACTTTAACTTTTTATAATAATAATTCCATTTTAGTTGGTGTTCAAAGAAGAAAAACGTCACAGAAAAACTAAAATTGCTTACCTTAATTTATATGTATATAACTTATTTGATATCTCAAAATTCGGTATAGACAGGGCATTTTGAAAACTTCAATTGATCTTCAAGTTAATACCAAAACGATGCGTCAACTCTGTCTTCTGTCAGTGTTCTGGACACAATCCATAAAGAAATAATGTAGTCTTCTAGTTTGTACAAATCACAATTAGGATTATTTAATTCCTTTATTATAGTACCAAATTTGTTACATAATATAACTTAAAAATTAGTGGACTCTTGACTAATTAATATAAAATATTAATTAATACTTGTACATCATATCTAATTTCGTATGAAAACTATGCAAGGAATTTGAGAAAGTCGTCGCGCGCAGGCTATTTTAACCAGTTTGACTTTAGCCAGCTCCGTAGCGCACGCGTTGAGACTGCTACGAACTTAGAGCTACGAAGTTCTATTTTGTAATAAATAACATATTTTAATGCTCCGCAATTAATATTCGTCAAAAATTCAAGCGCATTAGTTCAGAGTGATGTGACTAGTAACAGTTTATGTGACGTTTAGTGTTTAAAAACAGTTTCGGTTGAAAAAATAATTTAATATGAATTGTAGAAGTTTTTGTACGTGTACATTATTGTTTTTGTTACTAGTGCCAGGTAATTATTATTCATAATCTTAATCATATTCTTTATTGAAAATAAATTGTTAATAAATTAATTCCAATTTATAAATTTTCGGAAATTTTAAACATGTTATGCCAATTTAAGTAGTCACTTAGTCCAGCAGAGAAGTGATGTCGGTCTATAAAGAAGTTTATGCAGGTTTTTTTCCCAAATACACTTAACAACGTCTTATCAAACATGTTAGTTTCTTACGTTTGTTTGCTAGAATATTGTAGAGAGTATTGTATATATTGTATGCTCTAAATTAGGTTTGCTAACTGTAAGATAAAATATGGTTTATTGGTTACAGGATAGGAATTTGAAGATTTAGCTTTCTTAATAAAATAACGAGTTATCTCTAGAACAGTCTTAGTCAGTTGAGATGTGTATGGTATATATTCATGAAGGAAAAAAAATGTTTAAAATATTTGATTCTTAATTTTTAATATCAATCATTGGATAAACCTGGTTGCAGGTTTCAAACTATAGAAGAGTATTCATATCATATATATGTGTATAAAGAACGATCCTTATTGATTTAAAATAACTTTAGTAACGTTTCCAATATTTTGTCACATTGTCACACACATTGTCTGCACGCTCCCCTCGCTTCAATTAATATTGCCTCTGTAGTTATACCTATACTTAGTCACACAGTAGATATGGAGACAAATGCAACTTTTTAAACTTTATGTCCGCCGGTATTAGTCAATTATTTGTGTAACGCGCTATAATAGGTACAATGAAACATCTCCTGTCTGTAATAGAGAAAGATCTGATTGGTCACGCTGTAAAAATGGATATAGAACCAGGTATTTGATATTTCAGCTGGTATTTAATATTTCGACAGGTATTTAATATTTCGACTTAGGGCTTTTTGCTTGTAGAAGACTGAATATTATTTACCAGATAATTAAAAAAAAGGTGTAAAAACAAAACAACTTCTTCAGCGGCACGCAAATGGAGATCAACGAAAAATTGTATTACTGGTAATTTTTTAGATGACCAAGTTTATACTCATAGCTCTGTAGAACCTTCAAATTTAGTCAACAGAGAAAACTTGGATATTATCCAACTTCAGTAACATCTTCAGTTATAATTTTGTGGGGTGTTAGCTATCAAGGGGCGACTGAGCGATATTTTTTTGTAGAACCTTTTCCAACAACGGTACAAGTATATCAAAGTAAGATTCTTGAGAAGGTAGTTCAAAGTCTTAACAAAACCATGTTCCATAACTAAGGCTGGTCCTTTCCCCAAAGACACAGCATCGGGTCATAATACTCGATCCAATCTAGTGATTGGTAATGAACGTTTAAGTCTTCATCAACAATGGAGGCTGGTCTAAGAATACCAGAGTTTTAACAAGACAAAACAAGACAGAAGTAACAAATTTTCCCATGGAGAGAGTGCGTGTTTCTATTGATAACTGGCCTCAACTTTTAAAGGGTTGTATTAAAGCCAATGGAGATAATTTTAAATCAGCTTCATACACTTTCAATTATATTATATTACAGATAATATTTGTTAGTTAATACATAGTTAAACATATGTAATTATTATATTTTTGAATATAAGTACGTACATAACGTATATGTTCATTTGAAGTTGAGATTTTAACAAAATTTATTCCAGAACAAAATTAAAATTACTGCACCACAAACTACGTAAATTAGGTAATTTTTTCAAGATTGATTATATTCTTTTTTATAATGAATTCCTCTGTAAAGACTAAATTTGTATTTAAAAAATGTAATATATGAAAATGAATTTTATAAAATCCTTCTTCAAGCAATTCGCTGCATCACAATGCTCTCTTAAGGATTATTACTTGCGGTAGCGTTGGGGGTAGGGTCGCCTCCTTCCATAAAATATGATGAGTACTTTATGCTCGTGAATGGCTACTACTTGCGGGGCCTGTTGGTCTGACTAGCCATGGACATTTTATTTGTAATTTCTTTTGAATCAGGCCTTATCGTTTTGATCGCGATGAATCTAGTTTTTCACAAATTACTATATTAAAGTTGACGTATGTGAAAAGGCTCATATAAAAAAATACTCGGGTGAGTTTGTTGTGTATTTTTTTTTCAGATTAGATAAAGATGAAGAGTGTCTTTACAGAATAAATTAAAAAAAAAGTATGGTATAAAAAAGGTCCTCCTGACAATTGTCTTCATATACATGCAGACTTCTGTAGTACGTATACGTACGCGTATCATACTACATTTAATGAATAGAACCTAAATGTCCTATGGCATAACTTTAACTTTAACAACTTTAGTTTCTTAAATTTACAAAGTTACGTCATTTCCATTCTCCCTGCTTATTTACTCTGCGATATTGCTGATAGATACAATAACATTGCAAATGAAATAGGGAGTCGGATATCTGGTTAGGGTGCACGGTTGCCATGGCAATGATCTGAGGGAAAGCTGTAGGTATTCATTTTATATGTTTTAGGTTATCATAAATATTTGGTGTTAATCATTAACTTACAATTATGGGGTTTTTGTAAAATTCAAATATTACATTGGAAATTGCTAAAAAACTGGCTATTGTTTTGAAATTAAAATACAGAAAGTTATTAGATTACCCACTATGAGAATAAACGTACTTTTACTGACCTCAGGTACATTATATACCGGTTGTGCTAACCACGGACATCACTTCATTTATAAGTGTACTTTTAAATATTAGACTGGTCGGTATTTTATTTCCTTGCTAAGACAAGTTCAACACTCATCAGCAAAAATACCAAATAAATAGATTTAATTTGATTTAAACTTTACCTTCGCTAGTTTGGGAGCCAATTTTTTTTTAATCAAATAATCTGTTAAAGGGAACCCTAATGCTTCATTTATATAATTGTAATGTTTAATATCCGTTCAGTTGTCCAGTAAAAATCATTGAGAGAACACGTTGTTTTTTAATATAAACCCTCAAGCAAAAATAGATCTTATTGCTATTAACATATGGTCCACAACGAGCCGGATTCCAAGTTAGCTACCTGCGCTCCACTAAACAAAAGACAGCGGTCGGCATCGCATTACATCTGCGATAAGGAGTTGTTTACTCGTTTTTTGCAAGAAATTGAATAGAAAAATATATGAAGGTATTTATTGCAATATTAGCTACACGAGTTATTAAGTACTATGGCGTGTACTTCGGATCAAGCACTTACGATATTAGAGCATACTTCTACATTGTTAAAGAAAGCGCAAATAAATTTAAAGAAAGATCCTAAGGATCGTCTTACAAAGGGATATATCGAGTCTAGAATAAAATGCATAGACGAATATTGGAGTACGTTCAAGCAAGCGCATCAAGATTTATTAAAAACTACAACAAGGGAGCAGCGCGGAGTTTTACCTTATTTAGTTAATGAAGAATATTATATTCAAGAAGATTTATATTTAAATATTCAAGCTGATCTTAAAGATATGTTGTCAATGAGAATTAAAATTTCGGAAAAAGGTGAAAGTTCTTCAAAAATAAATAATCCCTGTATTCAAGCTAGATTACCAAGTATACAACTACCTATATTCAGTGGCAATTACGATGAATGGCCGACATACCAGGATTTGTTCGTTTCTTTAGTGCATCAAGATTCAAATTTAAGCCAAGTACAGAAGTTACATTATTTAAAAACGAGTCTTACCGGGGAAGCTGCAAATTTAATAAAACATTTACAAATTACGGAATCCAACTATACAATAGCCTGGGATGCATTACGTCATCGATATGGAAACAAACGGCTTATATTAAATTCATTGTTAAAAAGACTTTTTTCTCAAAAGAAGTTAAACTCACAGTCCTCGTTTCAATTAAAGACGCTTTTAGACACAACAACTGAGTGTTTAAGAAGTTTGCAAAATCTAAATATCTCCACCGACTCCTGGGATCCTATAATTATATTTCTCATTGTGCAGAAGTTGGACTCGGAGTCACATAAGCAATGGGAAGAATTTGCTTTCAAAGAAAATTCTGAACATTTACCAACGTGGGAAGATCTCCAAACTTTCTTAGAATCGAAGTTCCGCACGTTAGAATTGGTTGCGCCGGCACCGACTGTTCGTGAAAAAATAATCAAAGAGCGTGTGTTTCATATTGCTACTACCAAGTCTTGTGTGAAGTGCAAGGGCAATCACTCTTTAAGCCACTGCAGTGATTTCGGTAAACTTACAAATATGGAAAGGGGTGTGTTCGTGAAAGAAAACAAAATATGTTTTAATTGTTTAATGACTGGACACTCTGCTATGAAATGTCGAGCTCCATATAGCTGCCGTGTATGTCATAGAAGACATCATTCTCTATTGCATCAAGAAAAGAAGATGGGTACTGTGGAATATAAAGAAGGTACACTAAAGCAGTCGACAGTATCTGAAGAAGGCAATGAAAGAGAAGTGAGAGTTAATACAAGATTATCTATTGAGAATTCTAGTGAAGATCACATAGCATTACTTGCTACTGCTCTTGTGTCGATACAAAGTGAACAAGGTCACTCTACTGTTGTCAAGGCACTCATAGATAAAGGATCACAAGCAAGTTTTATTAGTGAAAAGGCGGCACAAATGTTGAAGCTGAGAAGATATCCCGTAAACAAAATAGTTACCGGTATGGAATCAATTAAGGTGACTGTCAAGCAAGTAGTCATGTTACGTATTGTATCGTTGTTGAAACCAAAATTTTGTGTGAATATACAAGCATATGTAATGTCTAAGCACTTGACTACTTATGTACCTTCAAAAATAAATGAGTGTACATCTAAGAATAAATAGCCACATTTAACACAATTGAAGTTAGCAGATCCCGGTTACTATCTATCAAGCAACATAGACCTTCTACTTGGTGTTAGGGAATATGCAAATATAATACAAGAAGGTCTTGTCAAAGGTCCAACAGGCACACCATGCGCCCAAAAAACTAGCCTTGGTTGGATTGTTTTTGGTGAAATAAATATGAAAATGAAGGGAAGGGATAGTCTAATGAGATCGATGCATAATAAAATTAAAAATGATGATGAAAGTACAAATGAAGAAGTTGATATACAAGAGATGTTAAAGGGTTTTTGGGAATTAGATACAGATACAAAAAGAAAATACACTAGGGACGAACAAATGTGTGAAGACATATATAAAGATACGCATGTTAGAAATAAAGAAGGGCGATACGTAGTAAAGTTACCATTTAAAAATAAGGAGTTAAAAGCATCTGAAGGAAATACTAAAGAGATTGCAACTAATAGATTTTTACAATTAGAAAAGAGATTCCAAAGATCGCCTAAGTTTAAAGAAGAATATAGTAAGGTTATAGAAGAGTATATATCCTTAAAGCACATAGAAGAAATACCTGTGAATGAATTAAATGCGAAGTCGGTTTATTTACCGCATCATGCAATCATCCGAAATGATAAGGAGACTACAAAGACTCGCGTCGTTTTCGATGCTTCATGCAAAGGTGAGAATGGAATATCTCTTAACGATGAGTTGTTATCAGGACCAGTATTACAAGATGACCTTCGCAGTTTGATAATGAGATGGAGAATGTATAATGTTTGTTTTGTTTCGGACATAGAAAAAATGTACCGTATGATACTAGTTGATAAAGATCACACAGATTATCAAAGAATACTTTGGAGAAATGATCGAAGTGAACATATCAAGGAATTTAGATTATTAACTGTTACTTTTGGTACTACATCAGCACCCTATTTAGCAGTAAGAACTTTGATTCAATTGGCTATAGACGAAGGTGACAAATATCCAGAAGCTTCTAGAATAGTAAGAGAAGATTTTTATATGGATGATCTTATGTCGGGGTGTGATACAGTAGAAGAAGCAATAATGATAAGCAAGGAGTTAAAAAAACTATTAAAATTAGGGGGCTTTGAGCTGAAAAAATGGTCATCTAATAATATTGAATTTATGAAATCTATTGATGAAAAAGACAGATCTTCGAAGGCACAATTAGGATTAATTATAGATGGAAGGATAAAGACTTTAGGAGTTCTATGGGATTTAAAATTTGATGAATTTGTATATAATTTAAACATTCCTACTGATGAGATAATTACCAAGCGAAGTATATTATCCTTTATGCAAAAACTTTTTGACCCTTTAGGTTGGATTGCACCTTATATAGTTTTATCAAAAATATTAATCCAAAAATTATGGCTAGAAAATATTGGATGGGATGATGAAATTAATTCTATATTGAAAGAACAATGGTTTAAAATATGTTTAGATCTACAGAATATTAATAAAATTAAAATTAATCGTTGGCTTGGAACAGTAATTAAAGATAAACAAAATATACAAATTCATGGGTTTTGTGATGCATCCATCAAGGCATATGCAGCAACTGTTTACAGCAGGGTTATTAGATCGGACGGTAGTATACAAGTGATGCACATTGCTGCTAGAACAAGAATCGCTCCGTTGAAAGTTATATCTTTACCCCGATTGGAATTATGTGGAGCTTTGATTCTGTCAAGATTGTTGAAGCAAGTTAGTAATGCAATGAAAATACCTACATCACAAGTCTATGCTTGGACCGATTCGTCTATTGTTTTGGCATGGTTGTCGGGTGAACCTACTCGATGGAAACCATTTGTGGCCAATCGAGTAGTTGAAATAATAAGTAATGTAAAAAATGACCACTGGAACCATATACAATCACATGAAAATCCAGCAGACATTGCTTCGAGAGGAATGTTCTTAGAAGAACTAGCTCTATGTAATCTTTGGTGGAAGGGTCCAAAATGGTTAGCAGAAAAGAATTTAAAATTTGACAAAACTAAGATTATATCTACACATTTGGAAAAGAATGATACTATAAAAATGTTTAACATAAATGAAATTGAACAATGTACAATTATGCAAAAATTTAATGAATTTAATACTCTTTTGGAACTTACAAAAACTATAGCTTATTGTCACAGATTTTTAAACCATAAGAAAATTAATTTTGAAAAATATATAACACCAGATGAATTAGAACATGCATTACACATATGTATTAAAATCATACAATATATGGAATTTAAAGAAGAGATAGAATTTATAAGAAGTAATACACAAGTGAGAAAGACAAGTAAAATAAAATCACTAGCACCCTATTTGGATGATAATGATATTTTACGAGTAGGAGGTAGACTGAGACATGCTTCTATTGAGGAACAGGCAAAGCATCCAATAATTTTAGGGAATAAAAATGATCTTACTGCATTGATAGTTGCTGAGGCGCATATGAAAACACTACATGGTGGAATACATTTAATGCTGTGTTACTTGAATAGTGCATATTGGATACTTAAAGCCAAAAATTTGGTTAAGAGAAAAATACATAATTGTCTTATTTGTGCACGACAAAGAGCAACAGTTAAGTCACAAATAATGGGAGATCTACCTAAGCAACGGGTAACACCATCTCGACCGTTTTTACATGCAGGTGTGGATTTTACAGGCCCGTTTCCGATATTGATGACAAGATATCGCGGTGCGAAATCTACGAAAAGTTATATAGCAATTTTTATTTGTATGGCTACTAAGGCTATCCATTTGGAACTAGTAGGAGATCTCACTGCAGAAGGATTTATAGGGGCTTTTAAAAGGTTTTGTGCACGACGTGCAAAATGTGCACATCTATGGAGTGACCAAGGAAGGAACTTCATTGGTGCTAATAAAGAATTGGTTAAGGCGTGGAAAGACGCCAAGCTAGAGTTTTCAAGTTCCATTTCCGAAACCTTAGCATCTGACGGCACACACTGGCACTTCATACCTGCATATAGTCCCAATTTCGGAGGTCTGTGGGAAGCCGGTGTGAAGTCAATAAAATATCATCTCAAAAGGATTTTGAATACTACTATTACTTTTGAAGAGATGACCACGGTTTTGTGTGAAATTGAAGCATGCCTAAATTCAAGACCCCTCACGCCTATAAATTATGAAGATCCTGAGAGAATTGAACCTCTAACACCAGGACACTTTTTAATCGGCGAAACGCCTATTGTTGTTCCCAGTCCCAGTTTAAAATTTATTAAAGCCAATAATTTGTCTCGATGGCAATATATACAAAAATTATTACATGATTTTTGGAAAAGATGGAGTTGTGAATATTTGTCTAGATTACAGCAAAGGAATAAATGGTTAAAGAAAGAAAAGGAATTGGAAGTTGGAAATATAGTACTTATTAAAATGGATAATCTCCCACCAAGCAAGTGGAATCTAGGCCGGGTAATACTGAAGCATCCAGGACCCGATGGTATTACTCGCGTCTATAGTATTAAGAGTGGTGAAAATATTGTTAAGCGTTCTGTCACTAAATTATGTTTGTTACCTATTGCATGTAATGATTAAGTTAGGATAATTTTAAGAAAAGGACGCAAATCGTCCTTTTGGTGGGGAGATATGTTAAAGGGAACCCTAATGCTTCATTTATATAATTGTAATGTTTAATATCCGTTCAGTTGTCCAGTAAAAATCATTGAGAGAACACGTTGTTTTTTAATATAAACCCTCAAGCAAAAATAGATCTTATTGCTATTAACATAATCCTATGACAAAATTTTAGAAAATATATCAAGCGAATGAAATAACGCCCTTTAAGCAGCAATATCAAAATCTTTCATGCATTTTTATAAATTTTAATGTGTAATATAAAACTTTATTTAGGATTTTTTTTCAATTAATTTATCCTTTAATGAATCCTATAAAAGAAATTAACAAATTTTACGTCAACCTTTTTCAATATAACAAGAGAATTTTTTTTTTAATGAACAGTATTTATTATTAAACAATTTTTAGTTCTTAGTTTTCAGAAGAAGCTAAAGTTTAAAGTAGGGATAGTTCTGTATTTATGAATCCTGAATAACAAAAATAATACATTCAGGTCAACTAAGAGAGTAGTGGTGGTGAAGAGAATAAGGCTAAAATGGTTTATAAGGCACTAAGAAGCCACTTGGCCGAAGCTAACAGGGGTTGGTCTGGAAACTAACAAATACGTTTAACGAAGCATAACATTCAATAATAAGGAATCGTGGGAAGAATACAGCAACAAGAAGTGTATATAAATATAAGTGAGTGTGTGTGTATCCGGGAGAGGTCAGGGCGGACCCCTAATATATGGTAACACTATATTCAGAACTGAAAAAAAGGGTCCAGAATATAAACATAATTAAAATAATAAAAAAATACTAATATAGAAGCGATGTAATCATTTATAGGCATTGACTCGCCTTTTATGCAAATTGTCTTTTGCGGCAATATAATAAGTCTAAGTCTTAACTAAAGTCTAAATTTAGTAAAGTCTTAAGTCTTTACTAAATTTCGAATTACAATGAAATAATAATTATTATAGAAGAATAAAAACTGTCTCTCAAGTCCTAATAATCTTGTTTACAGGATCGTTAGCTCTTCGGAACGTCTACATGATAATACCAGAAGCTGTGGAACGCGGAAAGCCAGTAGTGATTCGTTGTAATTACGACTTAGAAAATGAAGATTTGTACCAAGTAAAATGGTACAGGGGTGATAGAGAGTTCTGTCGGTACTCGCCAAGAGACGTACCACCTCTCAAAATATTCCCGCTAAGAGGCATAGAGGTTGATGTGAGTATTTATTTATAAATACGTAAAAAAAACCTTATTTTTGGTTAATTATTTAATTATTTTGGGCTTACGGATTCAAAGAGATGTAAGACAAAGTCTATTTTAAAAAGTGGTACAAGAATTTTAAATGTACCTATAGGTAATTTGTATTATTAATACATTAAATGATACATTAAAAACAACAAGTGGTAATGGATGCGAGCCCGAATCACAACGATTTCCTCATTAAGCAAGTTAATGTGAACAGTTCGCACCGTCATTCCACCATGCTTAGAGCTTATGAATGAAGACCCCGAATGTGTTTGAAAGTAGTCGGTCAAACTCCGAAAGAAATTACGTGAGTACAGCCGGATAATTGTATATCATATTAATCATGTATCACGAAAGTTTATTTACAAAAATGACTTATTGTACTCATCCCGATTTTCCAAATCGGATTTTTTGTAATATAAGGCGGCGTCCTTAGTAAATCTAGACACTTTTTTAAAACATGTATGTTTTGGGGTTGGTGTGTGTGTATGTAAAGTATGTACGTGTGGATGTGTATGTAAGTGTTTCATTTTCTCGAATCCCAATTTTGCAATTGACTTCGTTTTTGTATCAATCGTGCGTATTCAAATAACTTAGCTAATTAATTTTCCAGCAAAATCGAAAGGTGGTTTTTAATATTTTTTTTAACGAACTGGAAATAGCGTATTGGTGACTTCTAAAAAAACTAAATGTATGATCAGGTTATTTGTCGTACCAATGGATGATGAATGATTTCGAAAATCGGAATGATTACACTGACTTCCTTAATCAGAATGTTAATATAAGATAGATAATATTATATAACCGTATAAAAATAATTTATATTTATAGATATTTAGAGTTGAATGTGCGCAATATTGCGACTACTAATTATAGTTAATGTATATTATAAATTATACATATCTATACATTTTATAAAACGAATCACCCCGGTCACGCCTGTCTATCGGAATGGATTTTTGTATGGTTATCACCAAAAGTATATTTGATGGATGAAGGTTTAGGTGTATTATTCGTAATTTCAAAAACTATTCTCAAAACATGTATTTTAACCAAATAAAATTATTAAATATTTACAGTTTGAGCGTATTTTACTTAATATATTAATTATGTATTTTTACAGCTCACAGGCAGCGATGCGAAACAGCTAACAATCAGCGCTGCGACTAAAACAGCACACGGACGATATACCTGCGAAGTCTCTGCAGATGCACCATCTTTCGTGACAGCCGAAATACATGGATCCATGAATGTGGTTGGTAAGTCATCTGTTATTAAGAATATACAATAATAATAATACTTAGGCAGTTGAATGAAAATCAACAGATGTAATATAATTTCACAACAGTTTAAAAAATAGATTTTGACAACATTTTAGTTAGATAAAAATTTATATTATAAAACTTATTTTCGGTGAAATCTGGAACAGCAATTTACTTATAATTTATTTAGTATACTTTTAAATATCAAATTAATGTGTAAAAATACAATAAGTAATAGTACATTTATTTAATAAAGAATTATACAAAATAAAGTAACCCTTCAAAAATTTCTCCCATTTATTTGCCGATTGAAATTAACTAAATTGTTTGGTCGAAACCAAAACCAAAATTCGGTCGGTCACTATTAGAAACAGTTTTTAATATTTCCAGACAGTTTCATTGTCTTCTATTTTTAGAAAGGATGAATAATGTTGAAGAGGTTTATTGTAGTATATTTACATACAACTTATATCAAATTTAAGTTTGTTTATGTTCAAATAAGAAGTTGAAAGAAGTATCGTTCATCAAAGAGAGTAGATGCGTGTAAATAAATCCTTGCTAATGAATTTATTTTACTAATTACATAGTATTTGTTTATTTAAATTCAAAGTTTTGCTAACTTTCCAGAAGTTTTACAAACTTTAAGGCTCGTGAAACACTTTAATTTAACACGTTTTAATTTTACTCAAACAATGGCAGCACCTTCACACCTAACGAAAAGTAATTAGTTAGCCTTTTTTTAAATTATCTTGCATCAATAATTTTGTGGGGGTTTAATTCACATCAGTTTACAATATACATTGATATGAACGTAGTATGAAAAGTATCAAAAACTTCGTTTTAATTTTTTTATAAATAGAAAAAGATTATAACATTATTTTGCCTTTTGGAAAAGGTTTTGACTCATCTATTAATTTTGGAAATTAATATAAATTGATTAAAAATTAGCTGCAATGGTTGTTTAGGTAATAAAAAGGAAATTTTATAGAATAAACAATAAGAGGCCTTTGATAAGAAAATATTATGATAACGATACTTTATAAGGAAAAAGATATCAGTGGAAAGATGTAATAAATACTATTTCTCCCCACATGGCCACCATTCATCCGTTATTAAAGTTTAAATGTTTTGACATTTTGAACGAAAATGACTCTGATCTGTTCTGTTAGTGTTTTTGCTTTGGTTTCACATAACGATTTAATAAATAAATTTTGATATTATTATAAAATTTGTTTTTCAGGTCACCTTTTATTCATAGTCTTAACATATGATATCTACAAATCTATTGATTACCTTAAAAAATGGAGAGAAAAGCATTACTTCATTCACCAGCTCTTTTATTCACGTTACGATAACAAGATATAATAGCCAATATATAGTCAATGTTCATAAATACGAGCCCTAAACACGTGCCTAGGTTGCTTAGGCCAAGGGCAAAGACCGATTACTCTAAGGCCGCCTCTGGTGTAACAGTAATCTTTAGATGATAGTGTCGATGGCAACTCGTACACCAATTGGTTCGATTGACGGCAGTACTACCTCTATGTTTAGTAGCTATAGTAATTACTTTTACATTAATCCTATAATAAATGTAATGGTAATAATAAGGAAATGAGTAAAATTAATTTGAATACCGCCTTATGGGTGACTTGGAGTTTTGTTGTTCACAGATTTACCAAAAGCTGATCTTGAATTAATTGGATTAAAACCACGGTATAAACTAGGAATGAAGCTCAAGGCGGAGTGCATCAGTTATGACTCTATGCCACCAGCCAATCTGTCATTCTTCGTAAATGATGAACCGGTACGTATTATATTACCTTCTTTATCAAGAATGTTGGAAGATATGATTTTTGAAAATACATCGATTTAGTGCGGAAAAATATAATTAAAAATTGACATATTAATTAAAATAATGTATTTTAAAGCATAAGACGAGATTTTCGTCAGAATTACTCCTCAGAATAAGAATTCGAGATCCTTGTTTTTATTTATAGAAAAAATAAAACTGCGAGACCATTATGAAAAAAAAAATTTATAAAATACTTCCCTAACTTTTGTTATTTTCCGCAGGCTCTTTCGCAACATGTATGGCACAGAGTGGGTGGAGGGGAAAACGGCAGCCTATGGACTGCCTATAGTACAATAAAATTTGTAGTACAAAAACATCACTTTATTAATGGAAAAATAAGAGTAAGTGTTTTTAATTTTCCTTTCTAATATATACTATTGAAATACCCAATTATTATATTATTATAATTTTTTTATTTCATTTTTTTACACAATATTAAAATACTTTTTATATTTTACACTTTTTTAACAACAAAAAAAGAAATAATTTTTAACGATTGTGATCACTTTTTACTGACATTAACACAAAAATATTGGAAGCACAACCACTCAAATCGCGCCGTTAGTTATTTAGAAATGACGTGTAAGCGGTTTTCAGTTAAATAACAGTAAACAAACTTTTGACCAATTTGGCTCGAAAACTAATCAGCTCTAAGTTACATGAATACGCATCGATTGGTACCAAAGAGGAGTGAATTTCAAATTGAACAAAATTTTTTTAAAAACATATCAATTATTATTATTTATTTTTATTTATTTCGTTAATTTCCACCTTAACTTTAACTTTCCTGTATAGTTTGTAAAATGGCGGTTACCTTTTCGTTTTTTACCGTTAGCCATTGATGTCTATTTAAAAGAAATTGATACAAAAGACACATTAAAAAAAAAGATCAATAAATTAAACACATGAGTCTACCGAAAGTGATAGATGTGAAATAAAATTATAAATTTTTATTTATTACGCGATATCATTGATACATACAAAATTTAGCTGCTATATTCAAAATTTTTTTTTTTTTATTTTATATTTTTACTTTCATGGCACCAAATTTTATGAAAAGTGATTATTTTGAATTTATTGAATTTCTGTAAATAAATATGTGGTTTAAATGATCTTATTTTAATATGAAAGTATTTCAAACCTCCATTATGTCACTGTTGTTTTCTTAATTCGACTTGTTGCTGGTCTTCAATGATTAGCGACCTGTACAGATACATTATATATTTATGTTAGAGCTTTTTTAAAAGTGAAAAAAAAAAAATCTTTAAAAATATTTTTTTTTGTTATTCTTGTTTATTCACTTAATTTTAGTTAACATATGGTAGATAATTTATATATCTCATCCGCACTTTTAAATATTTGATTTAGTACAAAACGACCTTATATGTCTCTCATCTCATGCACCAAACACATACAAAAAAAAAATCATTATAAAATGTTGTATAGTAAAACTTTTATATTAATAAAAAAAAAAATCAGTAAGGTAAAATAAAGATATTTACTTAAAACTATTTTTTTGCAACAGATCCGATGCTCTGCGTTCATCTATTCTATATATTTCAAAAGCGATGAGCAGGTAGCAGAAATAGAAAGATTGCGGACAACCGTCTCCTCTATGCTTGTAACGAACGAAGCTATTTTGTACCCTATACATCGTATAACTGACAGTAAGCATTCAAAAATGATACCTATATTATTATTTTATATAAATACCCGGGTACACCTAATTCCTTCAATTAAGTTGAAATAGGATAATATTCCTTAAAAGGAGGACAAGAAGTATCGCCTGGTGCGACGTGAGTACAAAGACGCAAGACGAGGCCATGGACTCGGACTATTCACCTGACGGTCGGTGGCATAGTGCCGACTTAAGTAAAAAGCTTTGGCGCAAGAGGCCACACCCGGATTCTGAATTGGCTTTATCCGATGAGGAAACAGCACGATTTACAACCAGAAGCTGCGGACGGTTTGCAACCACAAGTCACGAAGAGGGGTTGGCTGTAGAAAGAAAGCTCTTCTCTTAGGAAGATTTTATAGGCTTTTTGAAGGTGACCTGGAGAAGACCGTCACTGTGACTCGCAGCAAGCGGGAACGGTATGCTGTAGACCTGGCGTTAGACGCAAACGAAAGGGATGTGGGGAGTGGGGACTATGGTGACCGCTTGATTTAGATCCATCAAGAATCGGCTCCAGTCGAAGACCTAAGCAAAAGCGGTGAAATAGCAGACACTCTTGCTACAAGCTTATGAGAAACATTGTTGGAAGAGCAGGTTCGGAAGTGAAGGCCAACAAAATGCCCCGAAAAGAGCTATTAGGGCCTGAATGACGGTGTGGCTAGATGGATTGTTGCTGCGGCCGTCGCGAAAACGGGGCAATGCTCGATGGACAAAGTCCGGTGCGGGCCCGTCACTGGCGGCCTTGGCACTGTGGGGGTTAGATGCCCGGGCGCAGCAGCCAGGAAGGTGTCCGGGGTGGCAAGTTCCTCATGGGCTAAGTATCGGCGTAGGTACGGATTCTAAATGAACGGCCTCTGAAGTTCTTTAAGTGCCTGGACTTCAAGGCCAGATAAACAGGGGAGGTCGATCGCAGCAACCTCTGATATCGATACACCAAACTAGGGCAGAAGGTCAATAGGCCTGCCGTGCCACATTGCAACACTTGAGCAGCGGCTGGCAGATCGACGAAGCATCCGATGGGGGCCAAGGATTGTGGTCTCAGCCCTGAAGAAGAAAAAAAAGGCCAAGGCTGGTAGAGGTCCTCTATGCAACCTTTCAGGCCCACAGAGGATATTATGGTCATCTGCCATCAATAGATAGAGTTTTTTTATGATCCCATCGCTTAAAATCGTATGACAAAAAATGTCCGACAAATTCGACATCTCATAAATGCAATATGAGATAAAAAAAACTTAAACAGTAATAACTCATTATATAGAACTCATTATTTAGAATTTTGTAAAGGATTTGGGTGTTGATCAGAAACCATAAACTATTTTAAACTATTTTCTATTTTCAGATGCTACGTGTAAACTACACAGCTTGTGGACCATATACTTCCTAGCACTTATAGCGTTAGTCCAACAAATTGTAACATAAATTTATAAAACTATAGTTAGGTACTTACTATCTGATAGTAATAAAGTGACTAAGAACTAATTAAAATCAATGAGATATGAATATCGGTTAATTTTCACACCAGATAGAAGAACAACCTAATAGAGAAGTACACATTTTATTACATTTGTTATTTTCCCTATTCTGTAGGACAAGCAATTGTTGTCTCCCGTTTTTATGTTTCTTATACCAGTCTTAGGTAAAATATATTTTTTTATAATGTTAGGTTATCACTTTATTGTGTTCAGTTAGTAGTTTTTTGATAAAGAAATATGATTTATTAAAAATAAGTGTATATCGATAAATTTTGCGCAATGTTTGAATTGTTGATACTTTGTAGTTGTGCCAACCCGAATTTATGTGTATCATAAAATGAAACACTATCTACTAATGAAAATATGTCCCTTTTATTTCTATATATGCTTCCATATGTAAATCAAAAATGTATAATATCAATATTATCACTATTGAGATAAGTAATTACTTTAATATTCATAAGCTTCCGTTTAATTGAGTGGCCTTGTAATTACAATTTTATTTGATTTTTGTAATCAAATATTATATTTGTTGATTATTTTTCTTGTTTATAGTTATCGCATGTTCTGTATATAATTAAATGTCAAAGTTTCAGAAGAAATTACTTATCGAATACGAATCTGGCTGTATTAAACCAATCTAATATATATATTTTTTTGTACAAACATTTTTTTGCAATTTATAACAGTTTTGACTATTTACCTAATTTAAAAATGAAATATGATATTTAACTAAATTAGTATGTACTTGACTGTATAAGATATAAGAATCATTTGAGTGTAAATAAAAGAAATTGTTGTTTAAAGTTTCATTGCACTTTATCGTTGCAAAAGGCCTTTTAGTTTAATAAACCGACCTTTGATATTTATCAAAAGGCGAAGCTCTTTTCTAGCCATTTCATAGATTCACTGTGCGGGTGCCCTCCTCATTGCTTTATAGGGTATTGTAGGGCATGGAATAGAAAAAGTTAAAAAAATAATAAAAATAAAATAAGAAAAAGACTAGTGAAAAAAGGAAAATTAATGAGAAAAAAGAAGGTAAAGTATTTTTAAAAAGCATTTGTTATTGTTTGTGTCTGAAGGCATATAAACCTGGAACCATGAAGTATGTTACAAATTTGTAAAAATGTAGTTTAGATATAAGTTATATCTAATAACTTATCAGCCGTGACATACACTATACCTCGTGCGTTGTAGCATGGTGCGGGTGACGCCTGTCAATACCAAATGGCTAGGGATTGACGTTATGCATTTTATTTTTTTCGCTTACGATACTCAGAGCATATATCTAGATCTCTTCAATATTGTTATACGAACTGATGTGTTATTCTATTGCGCAGAGAAGTTCCGTGTATGAACTAATCTTTACTGATATGAAATAATCAAAATAAGGCTAATCATTTTATTTTTTCGTGACAACATCTTTGATCTAGCGCATTATCGCGGCGGACATTTTGTTTACTCATGTGATGCTGTCAGTATGAGGCAGGTTTTACGGCCTCAAGTAAACAACAGTGGAGCGTGAGTGATCAAGACCAAAGGCAGGCAAATCTTGGCAGAAGTGGTCTAAAGGCCAACGTTAATAGAACGCGGGCAGACCTAAAAGATCCATAAAGATCAACGGAGTTGCGCTGGTAAAGCAAGCGACATTTAATGAAAGAAATATAAGTATATCTCTTTTACTGCTATATTAAAATCCAAAGTGTATTTATCAATATTAATATTATCATTATTGGAATAAGTAATTAGATCAGTATTCATAAACTTCACATGATTGAGTAGCCTTGTCAGTGCAAAGTATTTTTGTTGATTATTTAGATTCTGTTTTAATATCCAATTTCTATGTTCCTATACATCTATATATGTCATGCAGTAGTATGATATATAGGTAAGCACAACATATCAGTATAACATATAAATAGTAAATTAAATAGATATAGATTGATAACATTAAACGGTTTTATTATTATAATTATAGTATTATATATATATGAGTTTTAGGTTTGTTGAAACGTTTTTGTTAGGATATAAAACTAAGTTTTCGTACTATAGGACTTCCTTGTGTTATTGAAGTAATCATCATAAGTGCTAGGCAATGGCAATCTTGTCTATCTAATTTCATTTCTAAGCTATAGAATGGAAATCCGTAAAATTGAACAAGTAAAATCAATTGCTTCCAGGGTCTAAAACAGAAAGAGTACACTACCCTAAAAAGTCTACCCTAAAGAGCCACTAACAGAAGATGCAACTGAGTCAATAAAAAGAAAAACATTTGGAATCAGCAACCCGTGATGTCGACTTCTCAGTCCTCAACAGGCTTTTGATACAGGAATATAACGAAATCTATAATAATTATATACGTTTATATGGCTGTTTCTACGCATTTCATTTTAGATTGTAGGTTCTCCTTTTGTAACCTTAGTCAGATTGCCTAAATATCAAAATACAGACTATTAATTAACTTTTAAACTATTACTACCTTTATAACAATTAAAGCATTAACATAAAAAAAATACTAAATCTGTCATTGATAAAAAATCACATGGCACAAGGTAGCATTTCTTGAGTCCATTATCTTTCAAAAAAACCTTTGTCACTTATTCTACTACAGTTAAATCACTTTTAAGACGTTTCAGACTGTACAATTGAATTTAAGTTTCAAGTATAGAATCCCTGTAAATAAACAAATACTACTACAAATGCAAAAAGCCCCCCAAAAGTGATTTACCTGTATTTATCTAAAACATCCATTGATTTACCCTACGTGAAAGTATGTAACAAAAACAATGTTTTACCTTTTATAATTACTTAAAATTCTTCTTCTATCTTTTCTGAGCTGTCCCCATCGAAGGGGACTTCATGACCTCTGGGGCCTTACTGACTCGGCTAAGAGGTTATCAACCCGGCGGATCCACGACTTCAAAGAAGTCCTTGATTGCGTCTTTAAATCGCTTAACCATTGACCCCTGAACGTGCCCAGAATTTCGCGATATTTCTGAAATAGAAACAGCACAGCGGCAAGCTAATACATGGAGCTCTTCTGTCCATAGACTCATAGGATTTGTCATCAATGGCGCCCCTACAAACATTTCGCTATCAGAGTCAGCCCATTAATTTTTGACCTAGACAGATTTTAAAACAAGACCGCGCCTCAAACTGCTTTTCAAAATCTATCTCGCATGCCGGGAGTATTAGCCCAGAGATTAGAATTGATTAAAATAGAAAAAAACTCATGCGAGCCCAAATCAACTTCTCAAAATAGAGGCTGTTGTATTTTCTAAGTACTGGTCACTTCTGCCAAACATTGACATCGTGATCGGACATTCTATTCACACGACGAGACCGTAATTTGGGACCCTTAAAGAAAAAATAAAATACCCCATTTTTTAAAAATGGTTGTTTCTACATAACCAACTCTATAAGATGTAGGTTTACAGATTCAGGTTATGTGCGGTATTAAAGAATGACATTACTTGAATTGAAAGCCGAATTTAACAAACTATTAGATAATTAAACCGTTTATGGGGGGAGGAATGTATTCGCGGTATTATTCCTCAATATGTTGTAAATTGATTACCTCTGCACACCAAACATTTTACATAAAGTTTATTGTTTGTAGAACGGGTACTCGTATAATTATAATTTAAAAATTATCATTTTCCTCAATGAAAAGAATTCAATACGGTAATTTAGACTTTATCTCTTAAAATTCCACCTAATAGTTTTGTATAGTAAATTTATTCGAAACAATTTTTATTTTTCTCCGTAAAGTCTCTAAGAATATAAAAGAAGCGTTCTAAAAGCATAATATATGTAAACCGGACCAATGAACTGTAACCAAATTTCATAAAAAATACGTGCTTTGGTTTTTAGGTGATATCTGAATAAACAAACAAATATACAGGTAACAGTTTACAAAACACTAAATAAATGAAACTAAACGGCCGAGTTCCGTAATATATACTGATATTTTAAAGAAAGAGTAATACTGCACTATTATGAAAAAATTGTCTCTACTATTTATTGTACCGAAATACATAAATTTACAGTATTGGTATTTCGATAATTCTCTAAACTCAGACTCAGACTTTTCAGAACTAGTGTTATAAAATAGTATTTCTGTTATATAAATACCATAATAAAAAAACTGGATATTGTTGATAAAGTAACGGCACTGCGCTTATCAGACCTGAATTCTGAATATATAATATTTATTTTTCTTTTTTAATTTATATAAGATTATTTATGTAAGTGACATCTATGTAAACTTCGAGTTGATAAGATGCAGATTTCATTTAAACTGTATGTCTAGATGGCGCTGGTTACAATCTATAATTTCTTTAAGGAATGTGAATATCCCCATTACCTTTAAATTCCACTAGATTAAAGCACCGTTTGCATCAAACGTTGAAAAAATATTTTTTCTCTGAAAATATTATAAAATACTTTTGAATAGTCAGAAATATTGTAGTATAAGTTTTTCGTATTGTAAGGTACTCCAACAATTTTATAAATACGTATTTCTACCGTAAACATTAATAAGTAACTGGCGACAACGGGATTAATTGTACTTACATGATATCTTAATCGCCTATTATTTTTGTTAACAACATTGCTTATAAGTAATATATTAGTCAAATATCTTTTTGAATATTGAACAACAATTTGGAGTTAGATTCGATAGCTTTAAATTATACGACAATCATTTTGAACCTCCGACGTAAAAACGAGGGATTTTATACGTTTAATATGTGTTTCTGGGTATTTGTTCACCGTGATGATTTTTATAGGAATTTGATGAAAATCAGTAGTCTCTTCAGCTCTTATTAGACCTGGTGATGGGATCTGAGGCTATAAGGTAGCTAATAAATCCAGATTTTAAATATCATTTTTCAGTCCGCTAATGGGTTTGAGTAGTTACAGCGTCCATCGTAGCTTATCTTATCTGTTTTTATAACAACGTAAAATTTTAAAATAAAAATTAAATTACTAATTTTAAACGTTTTTGATTTTTATATCTGTAGATAATCTTTTATTGTAATTATTTCTTGTAATTTTTACTTATAATATTTTTAACATAATAAAGTTGTAGTTCGATGAAATTTCCATCTATAACAATTGAAAGCGGTCACTGTACTCCAAACATACCTTCTGGAAAGAAGAAGCCAGGGTGAAGGGCCCTTTTTATATTTGGGCACGGATTGCACCTTTGCCAGGTTTGTGGTTTTCGGTACGATTCTAGCCTTAAAAGCGAGACTATACAGACATGAGAGTATAGGATACAACTTGGCTGCACAGCACAATCGCTGCTATATCATTAGACTTTATTAACATCCAGGTGACACAAAACTCTTCCTACTTCTTATTTATAATAATTAAGAAGCAGGCAGGAACGATATTTGGAATTAGTCCTATCAAGGAATCAATGATACAGATTTCCTGCATTGAAATACCGCAATGAGTAATGTGCTGAAGCAATGCCAGTTTCTTAGACGTGAACTACTAACCAATAGAGAAACAAATCGATTTGCTTTCTTTTCGCTGTATGGGTCAGGGATCCATCAGGTGTCAATAGTGGCAGTGACCGTGGCAGTGGCCCCTTTGGCAAGGAACCAATTTAACTCCTTAACCCCTTCCATTTCTACTTCCTTTGAATCAATAATCTTCTAAAAATCTTCATTCACATAATAACTTTTTCCTAAGTTCGTGCCGTTTTTTCTGGCTTTCTTTGTTCTTCTTATTTTGTTCAATTATACTTTCATTGATTGCACAACGACTTCAGAGTGAAAGTAAGACAACTTTTGTTTAAACAGATAAGTCTCAAAGTTAACTTTATTATTATTGTTATTGTTATTATTATTATTATTATTTGTATTATTATTACTATTACTAATATTATTTTTGTTTGTGTATAGACTTCTCATCGTAATAACAATTAATAATTTATTGTAGCGAACATAAGCTGTGCACATAATTTTTAAAAGGTATTAAATAAATAATCTATTACAATAATAATAAAATTAAAATACTTCCCAATATTTGGCAGTGACTCTGTCCAACGTCTGACTCGCCTCTGAGTCGATGGGCGGGTTGCAATTGTTTGTAGTGCTAGAAATGGTTATTACTCTCCCTTTCCTGCTTTTTTCAACAATGTGAAATATGGCGACAACTGAAGCGCCGATAGAATATATTATTATTATCAAGGCAATATTATTTCTATTATTTTATTGAATAAGCACCTACTTTGATTTACCTCTGTATCACCTTTACTCGACTTGTAGAAAATGTCTGAAGCGTTAAGTCTGCGATTGTACTTTGTGCGTAAAGAAATGAATAAATAATAATTATCCAATAATCTTAATTATTGGATTTTTATTATTTATGTATGGAACTTTATGGAACTTATGTAACATTTCTGGAATCTGAATTCTGATGGTAATTAATAGAATTATTTCGGAATTAATTAATCTTCTTTACTTTCTGTATCAAATTTTATTATATGATATTTCATAGAGTGGATTCTGTACGGCACGTCGGTGATATAAATCAAAGAATCAATTTAACATTTTATGGTTCTATTTCCTACGTGAGTAATAAAAGTCAACCATTTCTAAAAAATATATGCATTCATATATTTTTTATGAAGCTGTATGTATAATATAATACTTACGTAGAATTTAGCTGTAAGTGACATGTAACAAAAAAAAACTATTAACCCCTATGTTTAACGGGAGACCCACCGCTGGGAAAAGTGTTACTTAGCCACTACTTGATCACTGATGTAAAAGTATTATTAACACGCTAAAATAATTCTCAATTAGATCAAATAACTCTTATAATGATTCCTGATATATTTAGATTGAAAATGTCCAAAAGCACAACCAAACAGATTTTGTAAGCATTAGAAATTTATATATATTTTTAAATTCTGTAATAATTCTAAGTGAAATATTTGAGCTCGTTAATTATGATTTCAACATAAACAAAAATATATTTTGAGACAAAAAAGAAACGGAACTAAAATGAGTAAAAAATTGTTAATAGAGCAATTGTGTCAACCGCTATACAACAAGTGACCCTTAAGAAAGTCTCATTTAGGACATTTAAAACAATTTAAGATAGAAAATCATTTAGGTGATGCCTTCCGCTAAGAGGAAGTAAGAAGATTGATAGGTGGAACCGGACATAAACCTGATAACATTTATGGGTAGGTTACGATACTTTGGATTTTTAATGCTTTGAATCAAATAAAAAGTGAGAAAAGTAATTCGTTTCTTTTATTGATACGTTTTTGCAAAACCTCAACCTCTTTTGACTCAAAATACCTTATACAGGTAAATGTAAACCTTTGCTACAAAAAAAAAAATACGCATTTTATTTCGACCAAACCTTCAATATTCTTCTAATCCTCGAGATATTTGGTGTTGTTTTACTTTATAATATTTGTTTTATTAGTCTTGGTTCATTAGACCACAATAGGAGTATAAACAAAATGTAGTAAAAGCTTCTTACTAAAATAAATACAGTAAAACCTTGCAGGGGTTACAATCAGCCTGTATGCCGCGTATACAGAAACCGCTAATGTGGAACGGTATTTTGTATGGAATGAAGGAGATACGTTCCGAGGTACCTACCAGAAAAAATAAATTAATATTATTTTAAATCAATTTTATGGTACTCCCCATCATTAAACAAATTCAATTTGATTTTCCTTCTAAGGTTAAACCAAACGACACTCGAATGAATCTTTTCAAAGTGAACTAGTTCTATTTCATTCGCAAGTTGGGCAATGTTTTAGAGTGTCAACATTTCAAAGCACGTTGGTTCTTTATCATTTCTAAAAGACAGAAATACAAAGGATTCTTTAACATTATTTCAATTTGGCTGCTGTTAAAATTCTGGCTGCATTAAATATTTATTTTTTATATGTTTTCCACTTCACATCAACATCAGTGATCAGTTGTGTATGTCAAAAAATATAACTTATGATTATAAGTGGCTTTATAACAAAATATCAAGAATTACATATTTCAATGTCTACCTAGTTACAGTTGGTTCTAAACATAAAACGGAAGGCGACTCATTTCATAGGACTTAGAGCTATGCTTCATACAAAAGTATAATTTAAGTAGAGTATATTTTTGTTTGAAATTGTCTTAAACATGTATAGCCTTGTTAAACTTATTAAATTTTAATTAAATATACATTAAAAAATAATCGATACAAGCAAGATTTGAAGTCGCGATCTCAAAAAACCTAAAAGTATATTTTTAAAAGTTTTTTCACACATAAGGCGCAAATAAAAAAAAATCCACGTTACAGTTGAATGGTTACAGTTTTTAAACACGTGAATGTTGACAACGCAAATACCGAAAGCATGAGTACGGAGCTTTTACTGTACTTAAATTACCGCCCAAAATCTTTTTTCACCTTCATGCTCCATTGAGCGGTGCAGTGGTGACGCTATGAAAATATTTACATAAAATGAAAAAAAAAAGTGTGGAAATAATTTAACATTACTAGGTTTTATTATAAATAAACTTATATTTCTAATATATTAACTAGTTCATTTAATGTAACTAATTAGTAAATTATTTATTTTTATTTAAGTTTATATTATTTATTAATAATCACGATCATCTTCAATGTATACGTTTCTCTCCCTACCAATTAAATTTGATACGTAGCTACCATACAATAGGTTTTGGGAAACGTTCTAAAAATTACTTTTAGATAGATAGATTTTTTATACCTAAGAAACCTTAAAAAATCTTACAGCGTATAAATTAATTAATTATATTTAAAATCGTTAGTATATATGTTTGTTTGTGTTTTATAATAAAAACTTTCAGTGTTCATCTATTACAATGATATTTCAATGTGTGGTAAACAAAGAGATAAATTACACAATGTATAACAAACACATTCATTGGAAAACAAATGTAAAAGAGGTCAATTTGTCTTTACAGCACTTTTCTTATCCACATTTTATCCTATGGAGTGCGGGTATACGAGTGTTATATTATTTTAAATGTGGTGGGACAAGGATAAAAGTTAAAAATTATAAATAAAAACTTATACTAATATTCTCTTTTGACAGTTTTTTAGTCAAATATTGTAAAACAAAAATAGGTATTATAAAACAAAATTAGTTTTAATATTTTAATAATTATTTATTTTGTAGTTTCAATAAGAAATAAATTTATTAAAAGTATATAAATTAGACATTGATGATATCTAAAAATCAAATTTACAGGTATAAATAAAACAACATTTTATTTAAATTGAACGTGTAATACATTTATATTATAAAGATACATTTTTTATACTTAGTAAGTATTACATATAAAGAAAATCCTCAGCTGTCGCTGTTCGCTTTGAACATTTATTTATGAATACAACAACTGTCAGCCGGGAAAATTACATTCTATATGAATTGCATTTTAAAAAAAATATTGTAATATCCATCCACATTTATTAATGTGATAAATATTAATTGAATAAAATATTTTTTTTCCGTAAACAATAGAATACAGTGGTTACTGTTGTTACATCTATATGAGAATTACATTTGAAATGAATACGAAAATAAATGTATATTTTCACAGTTTAATGTTTATTAAATAATCATCAAATAACTTAAAAATAATTAAAACTATTTTGAGACATTGTTTTCTCCTCTTTATAAAAGTAAACTGTATCATGTACAGTTTTAATAGATATTAATAATTTAACAATTTCAATAGATAGACCAATACAATCCCTTTATATCAAATTAATTCAATATTGCTATACTACAGGTTACATTAGGTAAACATCTGACACGCTCCTAATGAAAAACTCCTAATCGGCAAATTATAACTCGCAAATTAATTAACAAACAAAAGAAAAAAAAAATAATTAAATTAATTAATTAATTAATTAATTTTTAAATTTTAAAAAATTTAAAAATTCGATTTTTTTTTTCCATTTTTCGGTAACTTTGGCGGCCGATCTGACCACCTTCCCGTTGGACAATCAACATAATTTTGAAAAGTGAATCTTACATTTAGATGCTGATTCCAAAAATATCTTTAGTTTTTCAGACACACAGACAGACAGATCGGAAGGAAAAACTGAGTTTTTCGAAAAATGGTTTTTATTAACCACGGTTATAATGCTATATATGGATATATATATATGGATATAGCATTATAACCGTTGTTCTTATGGCGTATGTGAAATAACAATATGATGGATAAATACAAATAATTATGCCTCCATTAATAAAAGCTTTGATAGTTATTTTTAAGAGTATAGCAATAAGGAAGACATCGATAGCCTGCATGGATTACATAACTTAGAAAACATCTTAATTTTAACGTTCTGTCTGTAACAATATTTAATCAAAATTTTTTGTATGATGATCGTAAAAATACTTTTAATATTAGGAAGTTCCACAAAATATATTTTTTTTTATGTATATCCTTAGTTTAAATAATGTCAAACCAATTTTTAAAATAGTTTTTAGTGCTTAAAACTGGACTTAGCTGCAAAAATGTCTAACATTAGTCGGGAAAGATGAGCTTAATTTTATCTGTTTGTTTAATTGCTTTACAAATTTAATTATTTAATATATTGTTTTCATTGAGTTAATATTTCAGTGAATTTATTCAGTGTAAAAGGGAGATATTTTGAATAGGAAACACATACACATGTTTAACTACACGCAAGAATGAGTATCCAATTATTGGAAAAAGTAATAATTTTTTTGAAGTGATACAATATTTGTTAATTGCCATGTCGTAATCTTCATGGAGAATAACCATACGCCTATGATCCATGATAGATCATTTTTGATATTAAAACGACATTTTTGATATAAAAGTCAATACTATATCTAATGAACGCAATATAGACAATAACGCAATTCACACGAAAATATCGTATAATTATTAACCAAATTTGATGGATTGAAGCAAAACGTGTCACTCTACAATTGTACGCTTGATTTTGCATATTTATTTTAAGATATTAATCCACAGTACGAGAATTTTAATGCTAAATTAACCGAAATTACAAGTTGCAGTAAAATTTTATAACTTCATTTTTGTTGCAGCAAAACGTTACAAATTCGCCGTGATAGTATCATCAGGCAAAATCAAAGACTTTTTAGTTAAATCATTGGCAAAAGTTGTGAAAAAAGCTAGAACAATTCGAAAACGTCCACTTTTGTCAGTGGAGACAGTGGCATACAGTATCATAGCAGGAGTACAGCGGCCGAAAAAAATCGGCAGGGTTATATATGATTTATCTTGTATTCAAGCTATGCTGCCCCCGCAGTGTGATTATATTTTACACAGGCAGAGGTGTATGGCTCCTATTCTGTGAAACCGAATAACCGAGGAACATTTCGCGGGACGAGTATCTTCACAAATTAACCGAATTTGTTGCCTAGTTGTACGTTGACTTTGTTTACCAAATGGAGGGTGAACTTCTTATATTTGTTTATCGAGCGCAAGTTGTGATGATTCATTCTCGACATATTGTCCCTACCGCGGAACTTATATAGTGTGAATATTTCATTCACTTTTTGTAATGCTCAAACTATTGTTTGGAGGAGGTGATTGGCTAGAATAACACAAATTAAACGCTTGATAACACAAATTAAATGCACGTTATTACAACGGAAGAGAATTGGCTAGCTAGTATAGTATGATTCTGTTACAAATCTGTCGTTATATCCTATGCAACCCAGATGTATCAGGTCTCATATTGTCTGCTTAAATAGGTTTTGAAACACTGATTCGTCAGATAATAGAGGTTGGCAATTATAGAAAACTTATAGAAAATCCTTATAGAAAACTTGTTGCCACCAAAATTCAAAGAAAATATATGAAAAAACATGAAAATTTAAAAATTTATTATGTTTAATTTTCGCACATTATTTTAAAAAACACTATATAAGCCTTGTCCGCAATTGGACATTGATGGACTCAGAAATGTGTGCCTCGACTTCGCCTCCGCCTACATTTACACGATCGTCCAGCAACGGCTCGTTTGCCGGCCGCTGCAGTAATGTAAGAAATATAATGTGAGTTTTATTTATAAGTGAAACTCTGCTAACATGTTTTATTTTAAAAGTTTATTTCATAGTTTTCGTTAGCATTTAAGTTTATTTAGCTTAAGACCTTTAAAAGCTTTACTCATGACTAACTCATGAATATCTATTGTACCAAACTTCACTCGATAGTTAGTATCTTACGGAGATATCTCAATTGATAATATAAGATTGTAAGCACATATTTTAATTTCATAATATTTGAAGCTGGGTCACTTCGTAACTACAAAAGAGTTTTATTCTTATGGAAACGATATCCTTTCGATGATATAATTTTTTCAGTATTGTTTATTTTAAGAATAAACAATTTAGGCATAGGTGAAATGAAATAGGCTAATCCTCCAATTAAAAGATTTTCATCCTGAAACTAAAATGAAACTGAAATAACTATATTTTTACTTTCAGGTACTTATAACAAGAGAATTACTGTTTTGTGACATTACGTGAAAAGATAAATAATCACTAATGGTAAATATTTGTTAATTCAATGTAAATAATCAATTTTAAACTTACAATTGTATATTATTTCCCATTCTTCAAAAAGTCTATTAGCGCTGATGTATTATCATCGAGAATCCGAAGACCTAACATCCTAAGTCAGTCTCATAATTGCGTAATCTCATAAAGGGTTAATATATATAGGTCGTAGAAGCGCCTTGCATTAGGATGAAAAATTTGGAGTAAAAAACCTTAATAACTAACTACATAGTTTTTACTTCCTGATTATGATGTTATTCTATTAACCTAATTTTCGAAATTCGATTTTTTGTAATATCCTTTTGAGGAATTCTGAGTAATTTTAGTCATTTTTCAACTGTGTCTGTGTGTGCGTGCGCGCGTGCGTTTGGGTTTGTGTGTGTGTGTGTGTGTGTATGTGTGTGTATGAATTGGTGTGTGAATGTGTATAAGTATGTTAGTGATTTTTTTGGTTTCATTTTCTCGCGACTGTTTATGCAATTGACTTCGTATCGACAATCGACAATCGAGGCGTATTTACATAACTCAGACCTACGCTATTCAAATATAGATATATAAAAAGCCAACACCACGATTGTGATAGGTACCAATCGTTGCGCGTTCATGACTAAAAGTGATCCAAATTTGTAAAAATCTTTAGTTTTTTATGAGAATATAGTTAATAAAAAGTGTCAAACTGAATGTAAAATTTTTATATTAATGAAATTGGGCATTTCTCCACTAAGTTATTTCAGTAATTTTAATGAACGTAATGGTAGCATGAATTTATTTAAAAAATATAAAAAGATAATAAAATAGCATTTTTCTTAACGGGAAATATGATGAAGTCGCACTCATTACCTCTAATTCTTTTATGAATTGGAATCCTCATTTACTTTTAGACACAATGGATATCGATTATCTAATTTTAAATCGTTTTAGATTTAGAAAATGATAGTTTCTATATAAAACATCGTCAATAAATGTAAAACACTGATTAGAATAAAAATATATTAATTTTTTTCATGTTGTTAAGAATTGTAAACGCAGCTCTTAATAGGCTAGAAATACGTATAATTTTATATTTAAGACCATATGTTTTGTGTGTAAAAATACTTAATATAATCTCTACCCACCTTATCACACACAAAATCACCATCATTAACATTACAAAGAATATTTTTTTATAATATATAAACTAAGTATATATATACATGAAGTGAATTATTAATGATTATTATTTATATATAATAATTAATCAGTATATTATGATAATAAGTATTTTGAATATTAAGGAAGCTATAATTTAATACCAATGGTATTAAATTATAAATTATATATGCTTTCTGAGTTTTACCCGTTAAACATAAATTTATACATTTTTTTACCTCAGGTTGGATATTTTCAGATTATATATAACCGTATTCAATAAAAAATCTAAACAAATTTTCAAATTTTCAGATTTTGAGGCATTAAACTTAATTTATTAAGAAGTCAAATAACTTTAATAATTTTTTTAAGTTCAGTTGTAATTGTTGTCTATTAAAAATATTAATAATACAATACAAAATACACACATAACATACAATATATAAAACAACTGATTTGATGTCACAAGTAATATTAATAATTATTTTAAAATCTACAGATATCCCAAAATTATAACATTTACGGATCTTATAGAGAACAACAGTAAGAGAATAAGTTACTGTTATCTTACTTTTTTCTAACAATCAATTTAATTACAATATTAGCAATTTCAATAAAAACTGTACAAACATATAACAACTTCCCATTATATGGCTAGACCTACTTCGTTCTACGCTGTAGATTTTGACCGGCAACCGAGTTGATATTAATGCTGGTTCCATGCGTATCATATTTACTGAAAAAAAAAAATACATTAAACATTATTACCAGTTACATGATTAGTTTAAAATAAACTATAAGCACATATATATATATATATATATATATATATATATATATATATATATATATATATATATAAAGCACGTATTGCTGTACTTTACATTGTATAGTATTTTTCCAACCTGTATAACCTGTATAGTATTTTTTCCAAAGAAATAAAAAGTTGTCTTAAAGTGATAGACATCAACGAGCTCAACAAGTGGTAAAGTTTTTTATTTTCACAAATCATTTATAATTTTGAAGGCTTACCAGTAACTGTATGGTTTTGAATGTCTGCGAATCCTTCTTCAACGCTTGCATAGCTTGGGATAGTACTTAGGCAAGTGATATCGACAGTTTGGTTTGGGTAAAGCTGCAAGCTTGTTAGCGGAAACCGTAGAGATGAATCGGTAATGGATAATGTCATACCGTGGTGGTAGCGATGAACATTCACGGCACCATGAGGGATTGTCATCCTTTCATCAACCTGGTGAAATTCATTATTGACATGACCTAAGCAAAATGGAAAATATTCTCAAACGTATAACTTCATATACGCAATTTGATATTTTAAATATAAGATATGCTAGTTTCATACTGAGCGGTGTTTGAACTCGATGCTTTTTATTATAAAGGTTCTACTATATTTGTGCAACATTTATCAGTAACTTTAAACTACGACTGCGATAGATAATACAAAACGTATGAAAAATGTATGCAGGAAAAGAAAATTATGTGTAGTATATTTCGGTTTGTACTAGACTAGTCAATTATAGAGTATGTGATTTGATAAAGAATGTACTTTCAATGTAATACGTATATTCTACTGGAAATTTGATAAGAAACAGGAAATAATATCGTTATTTATTAATCTACAATATTTATCTTTGAATAAAGATCTATAATTTGTTTAAGAAATAAAGAAAACAGTTTCAGATTTATAGCTTCTAAAAAAATTAATCAAAACGAAAAAAAAAATATATAGATTCATTACATGTTGTTTCATTTCACTAATAAAATGTCTAATAATACTCTATTACTAGTTTATCAGTCAACCATCTTACTAATAAAACGTTAAAAGCGTGATGCTATCAGTCTTTTTTACGCTGCAGTTGACATTATACGACTCAATTTATTTGAATCTATCCTTTTTGACCCAACAAGTTAATAATTTAAAATTATTTTAATGGTCAGACTCAAATAAGACTTAAATTGCAGATCAGACCTCAATTTAAGTCTGATCATTATGAATCATGAACCAGGTATGAAGCATGTACCTTAACATTATTTATGAGCCAGGAGAGATGGGGAGCGGGGTAGGCTGGTCCACTTTGACACGTTGCCTCCAGGTCGTCGTTAGATGATAGCTTTTTGTGTTTAATTTTTATTTTTGGCCGGTATTTTTGACGCACTGGAAAAATACAGTTTTTATCTATTTTTATATCATATCTTATACCATGTTATGTGTTTTACACTTGTATCCTTTAATGGTGATTTTAATTGGTATACAAAATAAATTGGAGTCTACATAATGCGTTCAAAATTCAACATTAGCGCTCCACCTTATTTACTGTAGAATTACTTATTTTTGTATGAATACTGTGATTGAGGCTAACAATTCGGAAACCGGTACGTTATCACAATATCACAAATAAGTTATTCATTATCTGAGTCAACATTTAACTTTGTACTAAAATATAAGTAATGAAGATATTGACAATTCAATATGTTCGGAAATCTGGTTCAATATCTGTATCTTAGATAAATAAAAAGAGATAACCCCTTGCGAAAGGATGACGAAATATAAAGTGTGAAATGCGAAGCGTAAAAATCGTGAATCAAATGTCAGTGAACTATATACAAGGAAGAAGAAGGCCATACAAGCAGGTACTACCTTTTACATTACTTTTCTCAGCTTTGAAGTAATCAATTTGTTTCTTATGAATAATCAAAAAGTATGTTTTTTAAATACTTTTAATTTTGTAATGCTTATATATTTATATATATTTTATTCATCTATTAAATTTATATCAATGCAATGACCTAAAAGGAGGAAACCATAATGTTATCTATTATTACTCAGATAATAAATGTATATAAGTATAAAATAATATACTGAAATGCAATAACATTATTGATGTTAACCATAAGATACAATAAATATCTTACTGTCTATGTACACAGTACGGCTATTTTAGGTGGTCCTTGCCAGGTACAGTTGCATAACGATTAAAGTCGAATAACATTCAGAAGAAAGAAAAGAAAGCTCTAAGAATTGTCATTATAAACTAACTTACTGATACTGTTTATATAAAAGCAGTACAAAAGCCTGTCGAGCTTAGAATTGATAATCTGTACATTACATATTATATATATGAAATATATATAAAAATAAATAAACAAATAAAAATAATAATAATAAATAAAAAAATAAATAATATTTATATGTCGGATTGCCGAAGCTATTTAGATCTTGTGATGTACTCATATTGTATTTAAATCAATAACAACTTCAAATTCCTCTTTTAAATCACTTTATTGATAATGAAATAAATTTATTTTGTACAATGAGTCTCGTGGATTTGCGAGTGTACGCACAACACCACGACCCAATGAACACTGAACCACCGGACTCTCTGCTCAACCCTTTATAACTCATTACTATGAAGTTGGCGCCACTCGCAACCCCACTCGACAAACAAACTGACGTTAGCGTCGGCTCCTTGCAACAATAAATTGACTTTCCATTTACAATTAAAATTTCTAAAAAATAAATTAACAAACATTTATCCATTTCAACGACAATCAAGACATTAACTATTTTTGTTTATAAATAGTAAACCGAAGTAATAACAACAAAAATTAGGAATTTGCCGTCATATAGATATATTTGGATTAAAAACAAAGGTCATACATAAGATACTATCTACTAATAAATAGTAAATACTGTAAAATACACAAACACCGCCAGTAGTCTTAAAACTTAGTATAGTAATAAGTAGCGCAAAAAAAAAACACCTCTTAGAGTTATCGACAAATTAGCTTATTAACGCATACCCCCCACAAAACTTGATAAATTCTTTCAACCGCAGTAAGAAGTGGGAAAATATTCAATAATTTAAAAAATAAATAGCTAAACTATAATAAGGAACAATCTCTTCACAGGTACAAATTTTATCCTTAACAAGACCATAGAAGTAGTCTCAATAACCATCTTATATAACACTGATGTATTCCAAGTACAGAAACCTAATATTAAACAAGGTTCTAAAAGCAACTTTCAATCTGGACAACCTTTGGTGATAAAAATAACAGAATAAAAAAAACTAAACACGTATGATTTTTTTAGAATTGAAAAAATATTCTAAATCGAAATCCACACCTAAAACTAACAATAAATACTTAATTACAGCTATATATTATCTGTAATTTAATATGAACTTAAGAATAAATAACGCGTAAGAACCAAACTATCAGATATAAATTGACATTGAAAAACACGTTTTTTCAAAATTTGTAATAGAACCTATTGAAACCACAAACCATATTTTAACTAACAGTCGGGATCAATCTTACATTCCATCCCACTAAACTGTCTGAATGACCTAAAAACAAGAACTTAATAATAATACAAAACATATTATGAGCAACAGTCAGAATCGAACTTACATTCCATACCACTCAGCTGTCTGCACAAAATACATATTAAAACTTAATTTAGTTTAAAATCATAATATCTTTCGTCATTCATCATTTGCAGAAAAAAGTACTTTATTGATAGATCTTTTTTTTTGCAAAAGCAGACTACTATCTACTTCATAATCTTTTTAATTATTAACGTTGAAGAAATAGCAGGTATCCTACATTAAAAAAAAATTGGTTTTTTAATATGATTTGATTGCAAACACAAGGTATGATAAAGTAATTTATGTTCTTGATCCCATTATACTAAACAAAGTTTAGTTCTACTTACCAATAATGCTCACTTCGTGTATTTTGGAAGCTTTTGAATATAGCGGTGTTTCTAACGCAATTTCACAGGCATACGGTCCGGACGCTGTGAAATCCATTTTCTCTAATGTTATCGAAGTCGGGGTCATTTTCATTAACTGCAATAAAAACGTAACCGTAAAAAATTTCAAAGTTTTTTAAATTTATTTACATTGAGATAAAATAAAAGAGTATGTAATGAACGATTTTTCAAGTGTGTCATATAATTAAACCTATTCAAACCATTTTATGAGTGCTTGTTGTGTTCATAAATATTGATTATAAAAATGTTTAGGATTTTGCACCAACAAAAAATGTTTTAATAAACCTTATGTACTTCAATCAGTGGAGTGCGATAGGCTGACGTAAAGAGTTATTATACATATCCCATGCCATTGATAATTAATCAACACATGAACCATCCTCCAAATATCACTCTGAATACTTAATGTCCATACGTTAAGTATTCATAATTATATTCATAGGAAGCTCGAGTAGTGTAATAACAACAATTTACATATAAATTAGTGTTACCCAAAATCGGTGTGGATCTCGAAGTCTCAGACTTGGTCTTACATTTCCCCAATACCAAGATCTTCTAATTTTAGCAAGATCAAAGCCAAAACATGAAAATTTTAAGAAGAACAATACTAAGCCGGCGATACTCTTGCATCTTGCAGTAAGGATTGAGTTCCAGGGAGTTTAGGCGTTCGGCTATACACTTAGGGACCCTATGAGGCGCAAACAATATTTTTGAAAAAGTTGGAAAAGTGGACTTAAACGCATTACGAACAATATCATAAGAAAATATAGCAAATGAAAATATCAATTAAAAGAAAAAAAGTGCATCCCTAGTTTTGACCATCGGCACTTTGATATATCGGCCTTATTGCCAACATCATCAAAGATTGAATACTGATCTGTCAAAGAAATGTTGCAGTTATTCGGAAGTACAAGCTAAAGATACACGTGCCGGTGGCTTCTATTGATATCGCATACAATAGTGGCCGCAACGATTGATTGATTACAGCCTATATGTTCTACAGATAAAATCATTTTCGGAAGCTTAGAATGGACACAAATACATTACTTAACCTGCAAGGAGTATTGTATTGATAAGGACAGATAAATTATTCTATTAAGTAATTTTTATAATGTTAACTGTATGGATATTAATCATTACTAACTATATTAATTACAATAATTTCCTATTAGTTATACATGTCAAATAATTTAACTGCAAATTAATTTATTACATACATAATTTAAAAAAATATGTTAGGCTTATTAAGTACTTTTTTACTCTTGTAGTTAGTAAGTACCTAAGAAAATTTAATCTAATCAACGTAAATTAATTCCATCACTAGAAGAATATAATATATTCAATATTAATAAACGTTTATTAAGAAGCAGACTTACTCCCTCGGGATACGGCAGACAGTTAATTTGGTCAGAGCATCGACATAGATCGCTATGATTGTGGGTTCACACCCAGGGTCAGTTGATTTTTTTAATTTTACATTAAATATTTATATATTTATTATGTTAGTTGATCTTAACTATGGCTATGTTAATTCTAGCTCAAAATGTACTTACTCTCTTACGTTGCTTTAAGATCTAAAGTAACGCTTAATAAATAGCAAATAGGCTAATTATGATTGCAATACTGGCGAGACTCTTGCTGCAAAACCAAGATCAAGACTGTAACGTAATACCAAGACCAGGTATATTGGCGCAACTATATGTATATACTTTATATATTTGCATATGCTATATTTGCATATGCATTGACAAACCAATGCATATCGTATAATATAACTAGACGCCGCCAGTGTTTTCACCAATCTAGTGTATTGATGGAAAGTACCCTATGTACTATACTAGGCTCCAGACCTTTTCTATCGCTTTTTACAATAGAAAGTTAACCCGTAAACACACTACTTATTACTAAAAATTTTATTTACAAACACAGATAACTAAATGAACAGATCGATAGAAGTTACATTAGAGAAGATTTCTTCGAAACCAGTGAAACGGTTCAACATTTATAGAAAATGCGTAGGTGAGTGCGAAGGTGGTGTTGGGTATCATTCAAACACACCCACGAACACTCGCAGATATTTGATTTATTCACGTGCAAGGCTTCAGTTAGATCATTGCAGAATCACTTCATCTCTATTTATAGAAATAAATAGAGATGAAAACCGTTTAATGCTAATGTTTCATAATAAAATTTCACGAAACATACAATATTTATTCACAAAGAAAATTAGTTTTGAATGCACGTTTCAAATATTTTGTTTTATAGTTAAAATTGCTTTGCCTTCGCTTATTTAATTTAACGAAAAGAATAAAAGAGTCAAATGTAATTATAATTATAATTTTTATAATGTAATTATAATTTTCAAATAACTGAAAACATCTATTACATACTTACTATTACTATTTATAAAATAATTTGAAATATATATTTATAAATAGTTTAGCATAAAAATAAATATTAATTTTTTTGTTAGTACTTTCAATCCAATTTGTAATCAGTAGACATTGCTAGAGGTAATAGAGAATTAACTTCTTGACATGTATTGTGAAAGTCAGAAGGTTTCTGAATAGACACTTTGATCTTAAGAGGACATAAAAGGTTATATAAAAAGGAAATAAAACGACCTTTCTTCAATAGAGATGTTTGGCAACACATGGCACATTACTTACTTTCTGAAGTCCTTAATAATATATTTTTTAAAAGCACTATCCTAAATAAGTATTAACAGTTTGTTATTTTATATTAATAGGATATGTTTTTACCAACCCAGTCGAAAAAAAACTTTGTTTCACATAAATATTTGATATGATATATGTTTATAATTTTTAAAGGTTTAACAGGAATTAAGGTGTTTATGTAATATAAAAAATAAATTGTTTATTTTTAATATTTCTATACTTTTTTTATTTCTATTATGAAACCAATTTTTATAGAATTATCTAAACATTGATAAGTTTGCAAAAATGGGTTTAATCTATATTAACGTTAGCTTCACTTTGCTTTCATAGCAGTTTTTTGCATAATAGCTCTTGTGTTAGCTATAAGAGGTATAGTATTGAAATTTGAGATATTTTCAATATCTTTTACTAATATTTATAGATGTATGGATAACATGAAAGAATTGAGACTAAAGAGTCTTTAATTTAACATAATATGTTCGAGATGTATATCGGTAAATCTATATACAATTTATAACTGTATTCCTAACAATATGCCGTATTAAATTGTTTTACTGAAAAAGAAACCTGATTTAACGTATTATAACTAAATAATATATACAAATTATTTTTATATCATAAAATGACAAAATACAATATGAAATTAAGACCAATGTTGAAAAACTATATTTGTCACGTCGTGTATTGGAATTACCATTAATAACATCAATATATTGTAATTATTAGAAAAACTTACATTAACTTCTGCTCCAGTGAAGTTATAACCTTCAAACGGTGGATCTCGACCTTGAACGTACTGCACTATTCTTTGACCGCTCTTAAAAAATACAACCTGTACAAACAAAAAAAAATGTCTATAGCTTAATAATAATTATATATACCTAGTTGGTTCATAAGCTCTGTTACAAAGAAAAATGCGCATAACTTACAAAATAATGAAATTGTTTGAATGAAATTATGAACGTGAACAAAAAAGACTTTGAACTACGTACCCCACCAAACATTATTGGAAATGTTCCTTCACACAGGCCTTTAAATGGCGTGGCCAACAGTCTATCGCGGCACGCACCACTTTCGTGTCTATATCTGTCACTGCTTTCACGAGGGATCGTTTTAAGTCATCCAAACTCCTATGAGACTTTGAACAGGCCGTTTCCTCCAGATATGTCCATATTTTATAACCCGGTGGATTAAGATCAGGGCTTGAAGAGGGCCAGTCTTCATGTCGAATAAAATCCATTTTTTTCTTTCCGAAACCACTTCTGTGTTGATTTGGCCTTATGAGCCGTGCTGAATCTTGCTGAAAGACCCACGGCTGGTTGTTGAACAGTGTAGAGCCAAGAGACTTTACAATTTTATCCAAGACATCCTCTTGGTAAACTATAAATTTCTGCTTGCGGGCGAGGTTTCTCTTTATTCGCTCCCTCACAGCTTTAACCACGGTTGGTGTTCGAACTGTACGGGGTCTCCCCGATCGGGCCCGATCCTCGACAGAGGAACCTTAATCGTACCTTTTTGTCGTAGGATACACAAACATGCGCGTTATCTTCAGCTTGAGCATGAGTTTGAAAATTTCCATTGGCGCATGTCCACATTTATGAAAAGCTATAACAGCTACACGGTCTTATTTTTTTCCCCACTGCATTGTTGTTTTTTATTTTTATTAATTGTATGTTATGTGATTTTACTCAGAATTGAATCAGCTTCAAAACAAAGTAAACAAAACCAAAAAGAAGTTTCTTTCTTAAACTTAAAAATGCTGGCAAAGTGGAGTAACAGAACTTATTTAACGACTAGGTACATTTATGTATATGAAATAGATAGATATTTATATTAAATATTCAAAAAAACCAATTAATAAAAGTGGTTTTCAAATTATTGCTTAAACAATAAACAATATCAGAGTATTATGTGATTGTAATTTAGATAATATGTATTCTAAATAATACATATTTTTATATATATTCGCGGAGTTCTAACAGCGACAGCGACAATGTGACGAACTGAATCAGACAGCTTATATATTCATCAATTCCCTTATCGTGATTCAGTAGCTACGCTGATATCATTAATATTTGTCTGCTTTGCTTTAATAAACCCAACTCAAAAATTATTATCTTTTACATTTCAGTTGCGTAAATTCAATTCAATAAGAATATTATACCTTATACAATGTTTGGGGATCGACGTTATGCTCGCATCTAAACACAGCACTGTGGCCGTGCACGACAAAACGAGGCGCTCGCAGCTCCACCCACACCTCATCCATACCGGTGACTATATAAAGAAAAAATATTTGATTATTCCCCTTTTGCTACTTCATTTTAATAACCTACCCTAGAAAAAATATCTCATTTACATATAATATAAAAAGGATATATAGGAAGTTACAATTGAAAGAAAATGAAGAAAGAAAGAAAGAAAATAACATTTATTCAATAACAACACACAACACTGACAACGTCTCAAAATTAATACAGAGAAAAATTTATATATATAAAACTAAATGAAGACAAAATAAAAAATTACCAAAAACACAAAAATTGTTTAAATTAAACAACAAAAATTAATATGTGCCAATGTTGTGTGATGTCAAGAAAAGGGCACAACTCAGCATTCGTACAAGGCAAAGTTTACCTTATACACTGATTTTCAGTTGAACCCATTACTCGACATCACGGACGCAAAAGAAATAAGGACCAGAAACAAAAAAAAAATAATAATAATAATAAAAAATAAAATTAAAACTATTTACCTTGGCCAAAGAACTGAATTATATATTAACATTGATTAGTTGGATAAGAAGAAATTACACAGATATACAACACACGTATACACACACATATATACACACACATATATACATATACACATACACACATGCATATATACATATACATATATATACATATACATATACACACACACGTGCACATACACATATATACACATACACATACACAAAAATACACACATATACACGCTCATAATACATATTTACATATACAATACATACAGCTGTATACATAGACATAAATAAATACCAGCAGCATTTCGTGGCATCATGATCAAAAGATAAACACTGCACCACCACTGCATGCGCAAGGAACATACGCTGAAGGTTAATCGAATCAACGTATTTGGTTTTGTAATAATTGTATTTTGCAATATTTACGAAACGTATTTACGGTCTTCAGCTTCCTCAAAGGCGTTGGAAGATTATTCCAGCAGCGAGTAGCTGCATACTTAAAACTACCACGAAACGCTGCCGTTCTATGTCGCGGTGTTATCAACATAAAGGCAGATGCTCGGGTAGAAAACCTATGCCTCTCGTAAGCCCATGCTAACTTTTGGAAAAGGTAAACCGGCTTCTCATTAATTATAATACCAAATAATAGTGTAGCCAGATGTAACTGCCTACGAGCTTTCATTTTTAGCAGTCTTGAGCTGTTGATGTATGGTGTAACGTGAGTTCTAGGAGGAATGTTAAAACAGAATCGAGCACATGCATTTTGAACCCTTTGAATTAACTTCTCTGTTCTAGCCAGTAAACATGGACCATATACAACATCGGCATAATTCAATTTTGATAGTATAAGGGAATCACATAATGCAATACGAACATCCTCACTCAAATAAGGCCTAATTTTGTATAAAATTTTAAGTCTGTAGAAACAATTTTGAACAGCTTCTTGTACATGTTGCTCGAAGCGAAGATGACTATCAAACACTACACCTAGATTACGAGCGAAAGTAACGCATTCTATAGGATCATTTGCAATTTTAATATGAGGGTCAAGAGACTTTACCGCTCTCACTTTAGTTTTAGATCCAATAATGAGATATTTAGTTTTTTGTGAGTTTAATATGAGACAGTGTGCCTCAGCCCACTTAGCAATACGATTTAAATCCTCGTTAATTTTGTTAACAGCTAGGGACATTTCATTTGGAGGAAAACTGAAATAAATTTGTAAGTCATCAGCATAAATATGGTACTGACAATGTTTGATGCTGGTGGTTATGTTTGCAGTATAAAGTATAAAGAGGATAGGGCCTAATATGGATCCCTGAGGTACACCACGAAAATTGATAGTTTTGGATGAAGAAGCAACGTTCCCATTAGGTTTAGAGATTTGTACAAATTCTATATTAGTTTTACATTATTTTTTAATACATACTCATATTTCAAATTAAAAGCGGGTACTCGATTAAAAAACGAGGTGACGTCAGATTCGCTGACATCATTTGTTCATAACAACGTTAAAATATGACTTTTTATTCTAACTTTTAGACTTTCGCGTTTCATAGTGTAAAAAATAAAAAATCATCTATTATTATTTTATTAGCGGGAATAACGCGCGAAAAAGGTAACGCGTGGTAACGGCCGGCGCAACCTTGCCGAAACGTCAGGCAATTAAGAGGTAATACCTATTTACCGTGTCAATTCCCGCGAATAAAATAAGAATAGATGATTTTTTATTGTTTGGTACATCCGTAGTATTCGACGAAAGAAGTATCACACTGCCCAGACGTTTTTACGAATATATGCACATTCGTCTTCACCAACAGCTTATCACTTTGCTCTTAATTAGCAATGTTACTGCCTTCCTACCATAATAATTATATTAAGTTATCTTATTAGTAGACATTTCTTTATATAACAGTGGTAAATTTATTATGGTTTGACATTAATAAAAAAAAAAAAATCTTATAATTTAGTTTGTAACTATAACGTTATTATAAATAGAAACACAGATTCAACAATCATTTAAATAATTATATAAAATAAAATGAATTAAATTTATAAATTTCATTTCATAAATTTAATTAAAATTATGATATAAAAAAAATGTTATTACTATAGAACTTAACCACTCTTAAATGCTTACAGGGCACTTCCTATTGACCTAGAAACCTCAAATATGCCTCGAACATACTCAAAAGGAAAAGTGAAACTGCTTTGCATTTGTCTATGACATTTTAAATTTAGAAACATACTTCATATTAATTTTTAATTATTATTTTTTTTCATTATATAATTCTGAAATGTAATGAATATGTGAAAAAATCGTATTTATAACAATACTATTTCAGTAGTTTTATTTAATAGATGAACGAAAAAGGTAAAAAAATACAATAGTAATAAAAGGTACCACTTTCGTCCCTAGTGGACAAATATTTAAGTATTTCGAGTCACTTTCAGATGAAATGTTAACAGTATGGTAGGTCCTTATAACTCTTTTATATTATATATTATAAGAGCTTTTGGTTTTATGAGACGTACAGATAAAATACATATATGAAAGAAAGAAAAATTATTAAAAGGATCTGAAACACAAAGTAGCAGCTGCTATTGATAGCGAAAAGTTGCTATGTTTTGACATTTATATCAATTCTATCGATCATTAATTGGAATAGTTTTTGAAAAATGTGTCAAAATACGTCAATTTTAACCAAAATTGTGAGTATAAATGCATATTTTTTTAAATATACATAGACAGCGGTATATGGTGAAAATATAAAGACTTTTCTTAAGTAAGCGATTTTGGCGTCAGTTCTTCTTGTTCAGATAGTAGCGTTTGCTGTGGTGTATATCGTTGCCAGTAGAAAGAACTGCCAATACTATGCTTAAAATTTCAATCGACATAGATCACGTCGAAAGTATTGTTTACATCATGATTAGAAATCGCGATAGAGGTAAGGTATTACGTGATCATTACAAGGGTTTAATATTATTTGGGCTGAATACACGATGTGAAATTATGAATGAGCTGAAACGTTATGTCCTATGAGGCAAAATAACGAGTCTATTGGTATTCATTGATACGATACTATTTTGTGACGACTTTCGTCAAATTCTACCTCTTGAAACAGGGGTTAAATGAAGTTAGAGCCTGTCTGAATACTTCTGTAGTGTAACATTATATTTCTTTAACAAATTTATAGAAATTATTTAATGTTACAGTATAAAACATAGTTACAGCATTAAATATGCAAGCAAGAATCAGGTTAAAAAAAATGCACAGAATTTCTTTTAATATTTTGCTTGCGAGTGATAACCTATATCGATAGTGTTTCTAGACGAAAACCTAACCTGAAAACTATGGTATTGTTTAAAAAAAAAATTAACAACTGAAAATTTATGGTTTGGTAAAAGAGCCAACCTTCTAACCCATGCAACTAAAATAAGCAACAAAATAAATGCTAAAATTTTGAGCTGTGTGTGATTCGGGCCACAATATGGAATATATCTCGGGAGTCATATAGGACAGAGTGTTTACCAGATAAACTCTACTGGGTAATTCTAGTAGAGTTTCGAAACTCCCTTAGCGCTCCCGATTGTCAGCACATAAGACTAATTTTAAAGTTTGCCTGCCAATAATTCTTCTTTGACATCAAAACACACCAATATTTCATACAAACATACCAAAACTTTGTGCGACTGACCAGTACAGCTAGTTCATAAATAAGTCTCAGAATGGGGTGAACTGACCCTCGTTCAGTATGGAATAATTTAGGATAAGAGTTAATATCGGAGACTACTATGTGTGTTACGTAATTTACAATCAGTATTTTACTACTTTTGAGGGGTAAAATAATGATGGTAAGTCGTTGCTTTTTGTGACATTTCACTTTTCGTCATTCTATCTAATTTGACATCTACATTTTACAATCCCAAATTAGGAAGTAAAGAACTTGGAAAACGTACTCCATACCAGTGCTTTCATGATGACATAATCTTGAATTAGTGCAAAAATTCATTTAAAGTGTTACTTTATGGTAGCTGTTTGAAAGGGGGAATGTTATTGTGTGTCTGCTTTATCTATCCATTTTCCACTCCAATGTTTGAATAAAGTCGTCTATGTTATATGTGACTTGCCTAAGTAGTTCTATTTTAGTAATAAAGTTTTTCTTGACATTAATTATAAGTAATAAATACACTGTAAACGTGTTTAATAAATTTTGATTTTTGAAGACAATCCTAATATAATAAGATTCATCTTCCGCTCCAGTACTTAATATCAATGAATATGTAACACAATTTAAAACAGAAAGTTTTAAAATTATTTGTGTAAAATTTTTATGGAAGTTAATAAATATATTAGAAATCCCACTTTAAATCATTTCTATCAAGAGAATTATCATTAAAAGAACTTGCAAATATTTCAAGCATACGTTATTTTCTGAAAACATTTGAATCATAATATAAGAAACATTACCCCATTCATATAATCAAATTAATTTGGGTACGCTATCATTGTTACGCATCGTTGTAAGGATCATGCTATTTGAAGGTACAGTTTATTACGGTCGTAACATGGAGATTCATTCATAAAGCAACTACGATTTTCCCAGAATGATTAAATTGTATGAGACCCTTTTAGCCGCGAAACCTTAACGTGATTTAGATTTACAGAAGACATGATTACAATGATTATTGATTGATCGATTAATTGGGGATGATATATATTTAAATGATTATTACGCTACTTCAAAACATTAAACGAAATATTTTTTGAAAATCCCTCAGGATATTGGTGTTTCCTTAGTCAAAGCGAATATATACCTGTAGTCTAGACAGTTGAAGCTTGGACACCTTACTGTTCCCTGAGAAACATACAACCCCAAACATCACATATTTGAAATAAATAAATATTACGATCTAACCAACGAACAGAACAGGAACAGATTTATAGTTCATTTGTATGCAGTATAAATGGGAGCGAGACGTATAACAGTGAAATCTCTCTATAAACTTTTTAAAGGTCTTGGCGTCTCTAGAACTATTATCAGTACACTTCTACTTAAAAGACGACATTGGTAGGTTCGTTTAAATTTTTTTTGGGTGGGTAGGTAAGAGTAGCTTGAAAAGTGAAGATGAGCATCTATGAGCATTTCAAAAGGGCTCCTGAAAAATACATTTGGGTCTCAAGTCCTAGACACTGTTTGCACTCCTCTTCCTATAAAACAATCGGAATCCAGGATGAATGAATGATAAGAAGTTTCGTCTCGTAATATTTGAAAGAATTATCAAACTTTAAAAAAATATAGAATTTCATTTCCATTTTTTTTTTTAAATATAGAATTAATAATTCATAAACATTGGCAGTCCATTAACTACAAAAACTACTTTACATAGGCCAATACATATAGGTTGCAAACCCTTAAAGATGTTTACGAATTCAATACTAAAATTATCAAGGGCAACAAAATGTTAGCTCAGGTTCGACATGGTATCCTAAAGATCATTTGTGTGATTTCTGTATAAAATTAGTAACTATCACATTAATTGTTTCCTTATCCTTATTTTTATTATGTCTTATCAATAAGGCATAATTGATTTTACAACCACCAAAATCATCTATATGTATTTTCGTGTGAGTTATTAATTAGGTTGATTATTAAAATTGTATATTACCGAAAGACAGTATTAAATTTATGATAAGCTCGTATTGAACATAGACAATAATAAATACGAAAATAAATGTTCAATACAAGCTCAAAGTTATATTTGGTGATGATATTTATTAACTTATTTTATTTATGAAACTAGCAGACTTTACATAGAGTAATTTATACTAAAATTGAAACTTTAATCTATTAAGCTCGTATTAGAAATAAACACTAATGCGAAATAAATTTTTCAATACAAGCTCATTATAATATTTGGTATTGACATTTATAACTTTTTTTTATGAATATTGCGGGATTTATATAGGTGATTTATTCCAAAATTTTAACTTTAATCACTTTTCTCTTTAAAATACGTTGAGGTAAAATATGAAATATAAATTTTCAGCTTTACAGTTAAAAAAATTACCACTAACCTCCGTCGACACACACGCTGACACAAACACCAGGGTTTACGTCAACGTGTATGTATATTAATACTATTAAAATTTAAAAAAAAATTTGGCAATATGAACAAATATTGTTTTATATATAATTATAAAGTTACTTACATTTTTATTTTATAGATATTTAGACACATATTTTGTCGCTTTTTGGTAGACCAACTCCAAACCTACTAACAACGATATAACAGTAGTAGAATAGTAGCAGAGTAGGGTCCTGAACAATCAGACGATTCTCCCTGATTATAAGTAGTATCAGCATAGCTATATATTATTATTGGTTTCCCACTGAACTGAACTGACAAACAAAAAGTAATGCAAAAGATTGAAACACCGTACAGGAAGTTTATATCATTATAAAAATATAATTAATGAAAATATTTGGTGGAGATTTCGAGGAAATTTGATACGTTCTTTACTTTCTTTTGGTATTAATTAACTTTCTCATTTCTCACCTTTTCTTTTCAACTTTTATTAATATGCTAATAATTATATAGGATTTGATAATCTTTATCGTTTAGAATTGTTATCGTCTGCACCAGTAAGATTAGTAAGACAAGTCAAAGAATTTGCGTGAGGTACTAACATTAAGCCTGTGTAAGGCGCTCTCAAGTAGATTATAAAATCTTATCAGGGTTCAAGACCACTAAGTCTGTTTTATGTAAATTTAACACTTTCAACTCTACTTGCGAATCTTTTCCATAAGATGTTATATTTATATATAAAGTTTTTTTTGTTCGCGGTGACTTGTGTGAACATTTTAAGTGCATTAATTTTCGAACGTACTTAAAGTCAAAGATATTTTTATAAAAAGTTTTACATACGAAATTAAAGGTAAGCGAATGTTATTTCTCGTAATTAAGAATTAAGTTTAAAAAATACGTCTTCTAAGATATGCCTTTACTTTAGGACAGGCAACTTTTATGCGCAAGAATTGCAATTTGTGTTTTATTTATTTATCTGATGTTATCAATTAAGTTTCACTGTTGTTATCACTTAAACCTTTTTTTTTCATTACGTCACTCGATAATGGGATTAACATTAAATGATAAAGTTAAATAGGAAATAAAAATAATTTAAAATAAAACCTAATATTTATTTGTATGTAAAAGGTGTAGATTATTTTTCGCATTGCTTTCAAGCGTAACAAAATAGCCTGTACTCACACACGCACGGACGCTCTTACGGTCTCTGCAGATTTAAGAATTTCAAAATAATTGAAAATGGTACAAAAAGAAGTTGAAAATCTTATACAAGACTTAGAAAAGTCAGTGTTCAATTTAATGCAAAAAGTGAATACTCAAAAATCAAAACTCAATCTCATCAGAATGAGTTAATTTATAGTAAAATTGAAGTGATTTCGCGACTAAAGTAATTTTCGAATACACCAAAAATCGACCAACCAAAGACCGATACAACGACCCCAACAAAAGCTGAGAATAAAGCGCTATAGCGCCTTATCTGAGGAAAACGTCAAAGACTACCGTTAGAGCAAACGCTTCATTAAAGCACTCAGATGTTAGGGCTGGGTCAATGTATTATGCAAGCGTTGGTGATTCACAACTAAGTAGGGCAACGCAACAAGCGACAACTCAATTAGAAAATACCACCATTAGCGACCATTACAATACTCGAGTTGATATTAGATGCAGAATTTGCTGAAACACATACAGCTAAATTGAACTTCGGTGCAGCTATTGAGAGTGTAGAAAGGGAAGATATATGTCTTCGTAAGCTTTGGAAGAGGAAATAGCAACCTAATTAATTAATATTATAACAAATAAAATATGTTTCTCCCATAAAATAATATTTTATTTGAGTTTACAGAAGAAATATTAAATCTCAACGACTTACTTTTCTTTATGATGTCTTTAAAAACTATTTTTTTTTTAACAGATTACTATAAAATGAATAGAAAATTTTTCTAAACTATATTCGAAAAAACTAACTCAACAGAGATCGTTGTTTTATAATGAGATGGTTGAAGAAAGTTGAAACATTACAAAAGCAATGTGGAAAATAGTAAACTGCAAATCTGGAAAAACTAATAACCCGCGACAGAACTTTAATAAAGTAGTTAGTTTTGACCTCGTTAATTACTTGAACAATTAGTTGATAAACGCAGCCTCTGAGTGCAGAGTCCTACCGACGTTCGTCGTTCAAGTAAAAAATTAGTAAAGACACGTATTTTGCCTGAACAGATCTTTACGTCTACGTTACTTTTCTATCTCAGAAATATTTAAAATTATAAAAAATTAAACTGTGAACAATTCTACAAACGACCTAAACATTCTTAACCATTGTGCCCTTTGTGAGCGTTCAGCGACAAGTATTAATTAATAAGTGTTTAAGGGAAGGTCATCCCAGGTCACTAAAAGAGGTTAAAGTTTTTCCCATATAGAAAGGAAAGAGTAACAAAGCCGACCTTTAATGTTGTCGTCCAATATCTAAAAACCCTATAATAGACAAAATATTAGAAAATTACTTGGCTACTGGATTAACTCGATTAATTCACGTGAAAAAAATGCTCTGTCAGTTCTTAAATATGCGTATCGCATGAGACACTCAGCGGAATGGAGCGTGATGTTATTCAAAATGTATTAATAGCTCGCGACTTCATGAGTGAAAGGAAACATAAGTGAAAGGAAACTGTTGTCAGCAAGGCGGGATCTTTAAAGTCAATCAGCCTAACTCGCAGCAGCGGCGTCCCACAAGAACCCTCTTTATCCTCACCTTTACAAATATTATTTAATGATCTCCCCTTAGTATCGATTAATGTATGTTGATGATATTGCATCATCTACGTTTCTACAGTAGACGACTTGGAAAAAGAAATTACTAAAGCGGCTAAGTAGACTTGAATGGTTTCAGATAAATGGTCTTTCTCTTAATATCCCAAAAGACTGTTTTTATGAAAATAAAAGTGACTGTTCAAGAACGCCGATTATATTTATCTGTTACCATTAAAGGTAAAAAAAATTCAACATATTAAGGTCACAAATTATTTAGGCTTGCAGGTAGATGACACCTGATGGCCTAAAGTGGGAATCTCATATTGATAATTGACTTCGTTCTTAACCGTGTTGCGTTCATTTTGTCAACAGAGCCATCTCGCGCGTGCTACTTTGCCTCTGTACAAAGATTGTTACCATATAGGATTGATATTTGGGGTTAGAATTCAGAAGCGTGCAGTTCGAACATTAACTCAGGTATCACAAGATTCTTCAGACTGGCCCTATTTCAAGACACTAGGTATACGAACCCTACCAACTTTACTTATATTGAATGTAGCAATTTACGTCATGCAACACAGACACGAGTTTGATAATAAAGGTGACGGGCAGAAGGTTAATCAGCGGTACTCTAACCGACTGATGTTGAAATCCCATCAGGTTGTTAAAGCTTCGAAAACTACTTTAGGCATGGGATCCCAAGTTTTTAACAAAAACCTCAAATTCATTACAAACGCAGTAAGTCTTAAATCATTTAAACACAAATTTAAAATATGGCTTGTTGAGGAGTGTCTTTATAGCTAAAAGGAATTATTCGCTTTAGAATTTAATTTCACTAAAGGCTATAATATAATGTTTAATAATATTATAAATAAAAAATAACTTTTCCTCAAAAGTCTATACTTTATGCAAAACACACCCACATGTCTATACTTTAATTTATTAACAAAGTTCTAAGTAACTTCCTAATCTAATTACAAACATAAATTCCTTGTTTCTGCAAAAGGGTTTAAAAGTAGAACGATAGGAAACTAAAAAGAAAATTCTGCTCATTCTGTTAAAGGTAATTCTGCTAAATAGGTCACGGTTGAAAAGTTTCGGATTAATCAAAAATGTTTCTTACAGAACTAGTCCTATTTCGAATAATTTTAATTTATGATTTGGAAGAAAATAAGTTTATAAAATAAAATGTTCATGACAGTTTAATACAGTCACAGATAATGTTGTGGAAATTATAACATGTGAATACTAATCAAGTTTACTTAATAATAATAATAATCAACCTAAAAATAATAGTTTTAAACGAATTAGAAAAAAGATTAAGTAAAAAATAAGCACTATTAAATATCCGGCTGTACTCACATTATTATATAATAATATAAGGGCCCCAAATGGGTTCAAAACAGGTCGGTCAAATTTCAATAATGACAACGTAATTACAGCCGGATAATTTTATTTATTAGTAATCATGGAAGTTTATATTCAAAAACATATTCACATTTACTTTGTGTTTAAAAACTTAAACTTCAACTAGGGTTTCGTAGAAAATTTCGTTTGCTTTCCACAGCTTGCTCTAATGAAAATACGAGGTAGGCACTTTTATTGTAAATTACTCGCTCCAGAATTACGTTCAGTAGTCAATTAGTAACTGCACTAGCTAGAGAATAGTATGTAATAAGAAATGTTTGAAATATAATTTCCAAAATCTAAGAATTGTTCTAACGTTCCAGCCACAAACTCAAAGCAAAAGTTATTCGTGAATCTCCACCATTGGCGGTATTCTTAAAAGCATAATCTTCTTGTCACAAATAACTTGTTGACCGAATTTATTGGACTATTCTCGTCAAATAGTTTTCTTTTTTATCGTTTGTATATAAAAAAAAATTTAAACATGGTGTAACAATAAAACAAATTAAAAAGTGTATATAATTGCAATTTTACATTTTACATAGTTTTTACATTTAAATATGTTCAATAAATGAAAAAAATTAACAAATATAATTTTGAGGTTATCAAAAGTATTTGACCAGTTTCCAATTTCCAAAATCGTTGATACAATTTACAGATAAATGAAAATACCTTTAACACAACTTAAATATCGAAAAAAAAAAATACCAAACACCCGGTTTAGAAACAATATTGAATACTGATCCTTGATAAATAGTTCAATATCATTATATGTAAAAATATGGAGTCCCCTAAGTTTAAGGTATATTTAGTCGAGATGCCGTGTCCTGGAAGGAAGGCGACGGTCCTATATAGATAACGGTTGATGTTAACGTAAAAAGTATTTCTTTCATATCGGTTTGCAAAATTGAGCTCAGTTCATCATATTAAATTTTATTGCTTTTTCCAAACACGTAAACCGCTGTTTTGGTACTAGATTTCATTCATAACAGTTATTTCTATAATTTGTGTATGATAGTTATTAATTTAATCAGTATTTGTTTATTAAATTATAAAACTCAAACTATTAGCGAATTAAGTTGTATATAACTATAGTACATAAAGACTTTATATCAAATAATACTTATTACATATTTGCATGTGTATTATTTTAGACACTCTTTTAGATTCTAGATAAATACCATGTTCTTAGTCTGTACTAAACATCACAATGTGTTGTTTATTCCTTTACCTCATGTTTCTTAAACTTTTTCTATTGTTAAAAAACGAAGGCCATCGTTGTCAAGGCTCAAAAGTTTTATTCATGTTAAAATAATAAATTATCGATTATTGTGGTATTTCTTTTATAATACCAACAATTAAATATTGTATATATATCAAAATAAAGTTATAAATAACTTTATAATATTATGATATGACACTTGATTTGACTTGACATAAACTTGATAACCCTTTATCAACTTAACTAAATGAATTTTAAACATAGTTGAGAAGTGAAAATCATTTAAAAATTAATTACTCTCTAAAATATGGCATGATAATTGTCTATTCCACAAATAATTACAATTCAAACAATTACAATATGTCCTAATTACATATTTGTTCCCTCACACATGGACAGTTATGATACACATAACCATGCAGAAAAACATACATATTTATTAGTCAATAGTGGGCCAAACAGTTTAGGCCGGTTTTAATAATTATTTTTATATTAATGATATAGAATTTATTTATTATTTTAAAAGTATTTTTAATTATTATATAATAAAAGTTACAGATTCATCGCAGTCGAACGTCTTTGATAGATCTCAAAAAAGTGCCAAGAGTATCTTGATATTCTTCCAAGGCTTCATAAACATTTGGCAATAAATATAGTGTCACTCCTGGTGTCTCAATAACATTTACTGGCATTGATACACCAAGAGTATAACGTTAGTATTTTTAATGTAATAGGTTATTTTTCTATTAAAATGTCCAACTAGTAGATTAACAACATTTTTGTCAAAATTTTACCTAATGTTACCCATATTACATACTGAAATTGATCCTTGCTTATTAATTGCTTATTAATATAAGCGCTAATTGCTTCATTATGACCTTTTTTAAAATATTAAATAAAGAAGGAAAAGTATAAAGATAACAGAATTGATAAAAAGAATTATGAAATATATTTCCACAAACATCTTAAAACTTTCGAATGAAAAGCTTCTTATATTTGAATCGGTAAAGTCAACTTTAACAAATGAATTTTAACAAAAACTGGCAAAAAAGAAATAGCAAGACAAAAAAAAAACAGACAAAAATTGTTTCCTTAAATTAGATCCTGCTTCATTAAAGCTGGCGATATTTTAATAATATCTTGTTCTAATCTTACGTTACTAGTACTTTTAAGAATCTTCTCATTTAATCTAGCGTATCTCCTTTAAAGCTTACATTGGATAATTAATTATTATGTTTATGAAGTGATTGCGATCTTTAATTAGTAATTAAGTTTTATAATTATTTTATTCTCACAAAGAGAAACCATAACAATATAAAAAGAGTACTTTGAAGCTAACGCATGGATTTTTGTGTACAGTGTGTCTTTCAGTTAAATCAACCAAACCCGTTATTAAGTTTTTTTAAAAACTGAATACCGCGTTTTTGCTCTTTATAAAAAATTCCATACACGGTTGGGTTGTTTCTGATAACAATCGATGGGTAATCACGTCACTTAGAGCTGATTAATATTAGAGCAAAATTGGAAAAGCGGTTTTTTAATTTTTTAAAATAAACTCAAAATCACTTATTTGGGAATTTCTAAAAAAATACATGGCGCGATTAAGGTGATTTTGGTATCAATTGATTTGTTTTGTATTAATGTTAGTAAAAAGTAGACAAAATGGGAAAAAATGTCTTTAACTTGTTTTAATTTTAAGAAAAAGTAAAAATAAAAGTGTCATAAGATAATTGTAATAAGCAAATTATATAGTGGATTTCATTAAAAACAAGCGATAATGGGTGCGAGACCAATAACGTTAACTTCTTAAATGAGAAAAAGGTAATATGAATTTTTTAATTTAAAAAAATCCGTTCCATCAGTACTTTCACTTAAGTCATTGCAGATACACATGTTTAATTACTCATAATTTTAAAGATAAACTTAATTCTTTTTTTATCTTATATTTTCTTACAAAAAAAAAAAACTACTTGCAATTTTCAAATTGCAACCACTCTTTGCTTTCATAAAAACGTGTCGATTGATGCTACAACCAACAATAAGTGTTTTATAAATATAGAATACGCGAATATCGTGAATATGTTTTCGTTTTGTAAAAAAAGTAAAATTCGCTTGGTCTATTTTCCTAAAAAACAACAACAACAATTGCATAACTAGGTCGCTGGAAAGTGGAACAGAAAAAAACTCGTAAATAATTATAACAATAATAAAATTAAATATAAATATATATGTCAACGTGTATTGTGAAACAGAAAAATAAGATTTCGGTTTGAATTTTAAATAATTTTTATAAAAACATGTTTTAATTTAAAAAAATGTTATATTAGATATTTATTGCTTGTGTACATAAAAGCATTACATATGAAAACACTGTATTATAATTTCGATTTTGTAAAAATCAATGATTAATTTAATCAAAAGCTAATAAATATTTAGAAAATATGATTTACTTTGAATTAAATCTATGAATGAAAAGTATTTACAAGCCCCAATGGACGGTATGACAGTTATTGTCTCCCTGGCAAACTATATTCAAATTTACAAATATTGATTGAGTTGTCGAGTTACGATAACAATAGTATAATTTATACTTAATAAATTATGATATTGCTAGAAATATAAGAAAGGAAGGAAGGAATCCTTGCTTTTCCGCTCATTGTAGAAAATGTAGTTTTAATGGTAAAAACCGACCGAAACATTTCTTATATGATCAATTGATTACAGTTAATTCGACTTGCTAAGATAGTTTAATTATTTAAGATGATTTTTATTTCTGTCTTACCTGAAACTAGTGCACAGGACAGGAAGAGTAGCAGCCACTTTAGAGAACCGAGTCGCATGGTGTCTGTCTGATGAACATTCACTAACCGTGACCGTTAAAAACTTCCACTATTATGCTAAAGTAGTATAATTGTCGAATTTTGAATCTGAAAAAAATATATTTTATTACATCATTTAAAAAAAAAAAATTGTTTTATACGTCTGATAAAAAATATGATTCCAAGAATTATTTTATAATGGTTACATATTATGTTAAAATCTTTAATAGGATATAATTCTATTCATACTGCAGAATAAAGACCACAAAGAGAATAAGTTACTTTTTATATTAACGAAAATCATATTAGATCAGGCCCAATAAAAATTGCAATATCTAGTAACAGTAAATAAAACATTTTCAACAAAACATAAGGAAACTAGTGCCAAAGCCAATTTAAAAATATTCACACGAAAACATTGAACAAAGGGATCGGTTGATGAAGATAACTTATCGAATATACAAATCGGACTCATATGAGATATAATTTGTAAATAAAACAAACAAAAATATGTGTATGAGGTAAAATTATAAATTTTTAGGTCTACTGTATACATATTGTTTATACATAAAGACTTGCTATATAAAGCGATAAATCTAAATAATAATATACCTTCGAGTGTCCTGTAGAAGCGAAACAATATGATAGATAGTTATAGATCGCCCTAATAACGTACCATATTGATTGATAAGAATTATGAATAAAATATGACATTTTAAGATTTCGTTTATTATTTTAAATTTTAGTAACTATTCTTTTTTTGTGAAATGAATAATTTTGACATTGTCATGTAACTTTCTTTTACTTCCACCAGAGAGTCTTATTTCATACAAATGGAAGTGTCCAACTCTAATCTCTAATCATGTAAGCATATTACATGTGTTTAGACGACTTTAACTCTGATCTATTGTTATGAAATGTTAATACTGAATGTATTTTTGAATTCACATAAAAAAACAACAATGATTGAAATAGTAAACCATCATTTGGCTGAATATGAACTTTGAGAAAGAGGTGCATGCAATGCATACAAGGCAGAATGGAAACTTTTAACAGGATAATTGTGAGGTTTATTAGTTTAATAGCATTTTTACCAAGCTCTAAAACTATATAGTATTTGGAAGTATAATATTACAATTAATATATTACAGATATTATACTATTATTTAGCTTTCATATTTTTACTTTAAACAAAAAAATACACGAGAGGCTCATGGTTACTAAAATAGCAAACAAAATAAAAATAACTATATTAGTCCTAGAAACGTCGGGAATCCACTCAAGACAAAGTGCTAGTTACTTAAGAAACAAGAATAAAGTGTATTAAAAATATATTGCACTTTAGCAATCTTAATTCATGTGATCAAATATTGCCACTAAATCTACACATAACATATTGTCACCGTAGATCAAAAGCTAAGAAAGGAATTAACAAATCTCTAAAGTGTTGCCTTCATTTATAAACTAGAAACTACTAGGAGAAGTAGGGCTAACAGATTCCGCAATACGGTCCTCTGAGCGCTGTGGTGGAGCGGTACTGGAGCTCGCGCGTTCACGTCACGACACTAACTTTTACACGTTAACGTTACTGACATAACGTTGTAATAATTATGTCAGATACGGATTTTTCATGTCTTGTATATTGCCAAATTGTTCTTTTTAAAAATTAATTGTTCTCTTTGTTTTATTTTCTTCGTACTAACACCATTTTCGTGTCCTATACTTTCCTTACCATTGGGTCTAGCATATTTTACAATGTTTTTAAAAGCTGTTTGTTGCTTTGTTTTAAAGTATTATATTAAGTTCTTATTTTAAGTTAGAAACTTGAAGACCTATTTTGTCGTCCTAGTATTATGATATTGGTTGACCTCAAAATACATATTTGGAATCTAAGAATGGTCAGAATTAATAAGTCGGTCAATACAAAGTAATGCATTATTTCGTAAATAAAGTACCATAATTTATTGGTATAGGTAAAAAACTTAATACCCTTCTTACTTGTGGGTGTGTATGGTTTGCAAAATTAGCAAGCAATACAGAGTTTTTACACAGTATGTTTATAGTATATAATCATTATGTAGTTTTAGGGATACATATTTTATTCATATTCATGAATAAATATGGTTTAATTGTAGCCACACAAATTTAAAAAATGAAATGTGTGTCTAAGTATTTTATTAACACATGTACGAGTGTTCCGCAGAGCTATTCGATCTGATGCCTGCCGCTGAATTTCATCACCGCACAGCACGTCACCGCCTTAACTATTATCCCTACCACCTGGATGCGTGGCAATCTTCTACTGTGCGGTTTTCAAAGGCCGTTCTTCTACGTACCCCAAAGATGTGGAATGAATTTCCTTCGGCAGTGTTTCCAGATCGATACGACATACCTTCAAAAAAGGCGTCTACTCCTACCCCAAGGCCGACAACACTTTTGTGAGTCTTCGGATGTTGCAAGAGTTCGTTTGCGGCGGTGATCATATTTCACCAGTGATCCGCATGCTCGTTTGACCTCGTAAAAAAAAAGAAGAGCATTCTTTTTTTAAATATAGTTATATTTCGACTCCCTTCTGGGAGTAGTAAATCAACCGTTGCATATGCTTTTATATGTAGTTTCCTGACAGCGCTGAAACAAATTTTCAATTGATGTATAAGATCTAAAAATTTAAATTTTTTTTAATTGCAATACCTAACGAGTTTGTAAGTTTGTAAAAAAAAAAAATACCAATTTGTAATTTAAGGTCTAATAGCAGTTAAAAGACAGTTAAAATAAACCTTTACAAACATCGAAGTAAATCTATTTTGGGGATTTAACTCGGGTTATTAATTAAACTTACACGATTCCGATTTTAAAATATTGTTTACCTTACCTTAGTATACATTTATAAATATAGAGTATTTCTGTAAAACAATAACAGTTTTCTTTATTACCAATATTAGCACAGTAATTAGAACTAATTTTCATTCAAATAATCAAAAACCGGATCATAAAATTTCCGTTCATTTCACGCCTCCGTGACGTTATAACATGTTATGACGTGAAGTCGTTATTACATTTATTATTCAAGTCACTTTTCAACTTCTATCACGGTTTGTAACAAAATATGTAAATGCAGGGATGAGAGCCTTATGGTGTTTTTAGATTAGTTTTATACAATTGATAAGTTATATTTACATGTTGTCAAGGAGTATTGAAATGTAAAAATATTTGGTAATTTAACTTTTTGTACCGTCGAGTGGCCGGTGAAGTCCGGGAAAAGGTTAGATACCAGTCGCCTCAGGGAATCCGGCTGAAGGGAATTCATGGCCGCAGCGCATGCCACACTGAATTTGTCATGCTTATAGAAGTCGTGTCATTATGTGCGGTATAATGTTTTTTTTATTTTCTATTTTAGTAGCCATAGGTGTCTCGTGTCAGTTGCTTTAAGTAAAAACATTATGAGGAATATATGTAATGTAATACTTCACTTCAAAATGTAAAATAATTATATTATTAACTAATTAATTAACGCATCACGAAATAGGTATTACATACCTCTTAATTGCCGCCGCTAAGACAGTCAGCCTGTGACTACGTCCGGTGCAACCTGGTCGAAACGTCGGGCAATTAAAAGGGTATGGAATAGAAATAGAAAACTCACAGTATAATCGGAGAATATAATCTGTCACAGCAGCATACACAGACAAAACACGACTACTCCTCTTTAATAGAAAAGATCGTACGAGTCCTCGGGCAACTTAAGTTTCGTAGAACTACCTTTTTTCAAGGGGTCCCATCAAGAATGAGCACCTTTTCGCGCCGCTTATTATGTAAAAATGTAGCAATGACAATAACAAATCTAACAATTTAAAAAATATTTTATAGAAGTAAAGTCGCTTTCCAAAACAAGGTTCATTTTCATTTGATTGTATTATTACACAATTATTATATCATAACATTTTCTTTGAAATATAAATGAAATGAAGGCCAATGGCTGCGTCAGGTCTATTATCTATATATCTATTATCTATATAAGAAAATACATTTGTAAGGGGTACGAGAAATTTCTTAATTAAAGTAACTACTTTAGGAACTCCTAAAGCAAAATCTCTGTACTTTCAACACCTGCGCGTTTCTATATTTAAAATATAAAATTGTTTATCAAATTAAAAAGTAATAAATACTAATAGACACGATTATATCTACCTATAATTATTATTCCTGTGTTACTAAAACTAATAATTTGAATATTGAAACAAGAAGTTTAAAAAGGGAGTGGACAATAATATTTCAAAAGGGCCGCTTCTCGAAAGCTTCGTTTAAATTAAGGTAATGCCTTTTCTGAATAATTGTTACTTTTTATTTCTTTAAAATTTAATTATTTTAAATTCACAAGGGCCATATTAGTTATTTGAAAATTTATATACATATTATTAAATAAATTTGTAGATTAGGTAATTTTAAATCGGCATAAATAATGAGATCATCGTCTGAATATTAAATTTACAAAATAAAAATATTTTTTAATAATTTGAGAAGAAATTAATTTAAAATAAAGGTAATAAATTTTGCTTTAAAGGCTCTAATTTAAAGTTCATAGCAGAAAATTTTGTTGAAATATACTTAATGTTCAAGTAAAAATCTAATCTCAGAAATCAGTTCCTTTTCCTAAAATAAAAATTTAAAGAAAATCATCTCATAACTCATTAATTGCTAAATTTATTTTAACTATATTTAAAAATTTTGTTTCTAATAATAATAATAATAGTAATAATAATAATGTATGCTATTACTAATACAATATATAAAGTTTTTTTTGGAAATATCAGAAGTGTTTTTCACTTGACAAACCCTGTGCTTATAGTTTTTTTATAGAAGACAACGTCAAAACACAATTATATATTTATAAGTGTCGAGAAAAATATCCCAGAAAACTATAAAATATATCAGAGAACAGACATCTTGTTATTCAAAATTGCGCTTCACTCTTTCTTACTAATAATTATACTGAAACTTTAATGTGCAACATCTAAATTTGGATGAGTTCGATTTTATTTATAATTTCCTTTTTTTACAACGAAATTTGTCCTATATATTAAAATACCTTTATAAAAATATTAATTTATAAGTAATATTCATTATCAAATAAGGACCAAAAAAGGTGACTATGTTATGTAAATCTTTTTTTTCTATATTTTGATACACTATATACTTCGTATATGGATATATAAGAAAACTACAAATGACCTGTTTCTGTACATTGATTATATTTAAAAACTTTTAAAAGGGTGTAATAAAGTTAATTAAAATAATCGATATACATAACTAATCACAATTTTTGTTACATTTTGTCTGTGGGTCTGTTTGTCTGTATGTATGTTTGTGCACGCAGCACACATTACCTACGCGTTAGGTTTTGAAGAAATTTGGTGTGTTAGCTGGTAAATATTCTGGTGAATGTCCTGGTCAAAATTTGACATATAACTTTTACTGCACTAAAACGTCGTATCTCTACGGAGAATGCGTACGTGCCATAAATTTGTTTTGATTGCCAAAACTAGATTGCGCTATATTTTTAAAGCTCGCTATCGTTTTGTTTTTTCAAAACTATGTAAAGAAATTACATAACTCGCGCTTTCCTATATATTTTGAAATTCGAACATTCATAATATTTGCTATCGGTAAAAAATAACTAAAGGATTACGTTAGTCATAAATAGCTAAAACGCTTAGCTTTCTTTCTTTATATCATTTTTTTTTCTTACCTTTATATAAGCTTTCTTGTGTCGGTTTTGCCTATGCTAAATTGTCCTGTAGAATGAATTGTTAAGCAGTTCTAATACTTCCAGTGCAAATACTTAATTAGTCCACACTTTAACTTTACAACTATCAAAACCATTCTATTTAAAAATAAATTATTTTGAATTTGAGTAAGTGAGTTTTGTAGAATCAAAGTCAAAATTCATTGAAATTAGTACGAGCTCTGCCTCTCAATTTGTGAAAGTTCAACACAATAACAAAAAATGTATTATTTAAAACAAAAACATTTTTTTCTACTTTTTATCCGCGTTAAAACAAAACACCACGCGGACAGGGTCGCGCGCGAAGCTAGTCAGTCAATAAATTAAAAAAAAGAAGAACACACTGATGACGGTCCCTTTTTATTATAATTGGCCTAATATTATAAAGGCTTTTTCATTATAAAGGACCCAGTAATGTAAACTAGCTCATTCTACAACTTTAAAACAAGAAAACAAATTAAATATTAACATGAAAGTCCGTTTTTAGATATAAAATTTAATCTGTCATATACATCAGTTGAATATTATAAAAATACCAAAAATTTAAGATCCTTGGGTATTACAAATTGGCTTCCTATTGCACATTTTATATATAATGTTTTACAAAATATAAAAAAATAACTAATTGTCAACATATTTATAAGGTCAATAGGAACTTGCATTAAATTGCATTCACTTCCAAAAAATTTCACAAGCACACACACATGCAAAAGATATAATTATATGCATATAAAAAAAAAAAGATAAAAACCACTACAGTAAATTTAGTTAATCTTAAACAACTCATGTTTGGCACGCCTTAGTTACTAAACTCAAAGAACACCATAAAATAAAAGTTAAAACATGTTTTCGATCTTCAGGAAACTAGCAAACTTGATTTGATATATGAGTACACTGTCAGACTCATAGGTCATAACGGATGGACATGACAAACACACAGAATATTCCATACCCTGCATATTCAACTGCGATAAACTAAATTACGTCACTTGATTGATAATAGTTATATAAATCACGATAATAATAAAGTTTGTAAGTTTTATTATAATTTAGAATTATATAAAGAAAAAACGTAAACTCTTTTTAATTTGGTTTAAATTAATGTATTTTTTGTAGAAAGTATATCTTGTCAAGTAAGAAGTAAGTAATTCATCATTTGAACATTGCCCTCAGTAATACCTATAAGAAGATAGAGTCAAATAAGTATGTAAAATTTTATACCATTAATATTTAAGTAGGGCGGCTTAAGTTCATTATACTAAACTTCGCCGGATTCGAAAGTGAAACTTATAATAGTCAAATAGTTGAGACAAACTAATTATTTGACAAATTATTGCTTAATTACCACATGACTACTTAATGACAATTAAGCTGACTACTTAATGACAATTAAGTAGTTATATATGAGAACGATGTTTTAAACGAAGTATTTATTCAATTTCGAATAAGTTGAATTTCTTAAAATAAAATTTATATCTATTAGAATATACTAAAGAAGTTGTTAGGTACCTTACTATCTAAACATAGTTATTTTCAAAAGTTTAAGCCTCGAGTGTCGTTTGACAAAGATAACAAGACGTACACATGCATACTAAATTATCACTATCCAAGCTAAATTTTACAAAGAAATGAAAATCTCAAAACTAATTATTAAACACTTAAAGTGATAAAATATACAAAGTGGAAGTGAATTATTACTAGATATCACCATTTAGTAAAACAATAACGACCTGTTGAAATCGGCGTATTGTCCTTCTCTAGCCTGGTGGCTTGAATATGTGTATCTCGTTTTAATGAGAGGGAAGCGCGAGACGTCCGCACGTGACGGTACTTCCATACAAACTGATCGCATGCTCTGAACCCTCCGATCTATAAGAGACCGCCCGCCCATACAGTACGAATGCTTAAATTTGGAAAGGTACATAGAAACAGCCACCTGTCCAATTCTTCGCATCTTAATAATAATTGTTTATTTTTACTTAATCGCAAAAATAAATAAACCATGCAATAAACAGTAATATACCATTTACATTCAATTTCCTACCAAGATTCTGCAACCCCCCATACGACTCGCTCTCTGGTCCATTTTAATAATCTAAACTAGCGGTTGGCAACACGCAGCCTGCAGGCTGCATGCCGCCCGGGACCTATCTCCTTGCAGCCCGTTACCGTTATGTAATAATTATAATTAAATTTTGTAATAAAAATTACCATGTTATGCGAACGCAGTTTTTCAAAAATAAAAAAAAGGTAGAAATGAGGAATCAAGAATTTTTAATATTAAGGACATTTAATACAACAGAAATTCAGCGGCAGATTTGGTGACTTTAAAAAGGTTTGCAGTAAACTGTTTTTTTTGTCAATGTATTTATATGTGATATTGGGGATGTCCCGAGTAAGTTACAAATGAATATTAAAAATGAGTTTTAAAAACTCTTTCTGTGAAATTAACGATCTAGTTAACTTTTACAGAGCTTGCCATCTAATTTTAAGAAATTGAAAATATTTGCTCAGCTGTTAATTATAGTTTTTGGAAGTATTTACTCACGCGAACAACCTTTTATCAATTACAAAAAAATATATTTCTCGTTTCACAGATGAGCAATCCAAGAGCGATTCTATGAATTTCAACAGCAAACATGAAACTGACATACCAAAAATATCGTTTCAAATACAGCTTCAAACATCTCATTAATTTCCTTAAATTATCTTAATTTTTTTATTGATTAGGTTTCAAGTACTTTGAATTCTTTGTTTTATATTAGTTCTTGTTTTCCTCTTATTTTATTTTCATTGTTCTTTTGTCATTTGTAATTAAATAAGTAATTTTCTTATCTACTATCACTTAAAGCACCTTCCTACAATAATTAACTAGGTAGATATCAATTAGATACAAAATTGTCTAACAGTGTGCTCCTTTATCAATTTTTGTCCCTATGTGATCCATGTCTATCAAAAGGTTGTTGAACCTTAATCGAAACCGATCATTAAAAAGTTTTGACTGTGGAGTTACCTCAAAGTTACGGAAACTGAAAATTAATTGATTATATACCTACGTTTTAAACTTATTTTCATAAAGGAACATTCCTTTTGTTAAATGCACCAAATTACGTATGTACGCTGAAGGTTTTTTAATTTGTATATATATTATAGTTTTTGTTTTGTATAAAACATGATCTGTCTTTTTATAACAAAGTACAACCATTCTAGTCTTTCAACTATTTTAGATCTACATACAAATTTATATAAATTGCATAGAAGTATTCAGGACATCTCTAAAATTAATGATATTAGAAATTATTCGATTTTGATTTCTTAAATGAGGAGGTTAGAAATAGGTACTGAATCCTCTATGGGTATAGGAGTTTGCCAAAAATGCTAGTGAAAATTTTTTTGATATATGAGTATTTCTTGATTCTTTACTAGATATTTAGATTAGATTAGAAATAAGGTCAAATACCTTATTTCTCAAAATATAAAATTTATTCGCCCATTTAATACAAAGATACATGCAACATACACATATACGACAGAAATAGAAAACCCTTTTGATTTTTGTTAAAAAATACAAGATTCTTACTTAAGAAGCAAAATAAATAAGTTAAAAATGTAAGCAGGTTGTTATTTATCACGACAATTAAATGAAGTATCCTTTATCACATTTCAATTCAATTCAATTCTTAAAAATATGGCTTTCATCCGTGCTTTTATTACATTTCAATGTACTTTACACACTGATATGACACATACTTGGTATTTAGACTATACAAAGAAAGAACAAAATGACAAGCTTGAGCGCCTTCAAAACCTTTGCATAAGGTTCATATTTGGTATTCGCAAATATGACCATATTTCACATTTTCGTAAAAAAGTCAAGTGGCTCCCAATTCGCTTTCGCAGGAATATTCATATGCTTAGCCTTCTTTACTGCCTACTGTTTAATCCTTCCACTCCCTCCTACTTGAAAGATAGATTTGAATTTTTAAGTGACGGTCATATTCGTTCTTTTCGTTCCAAACAAAACCTTATCCTGAAAGTGCCTCCCCATTCCTCTTCTTATTACTCCAATTCCTTCACTATACGTAACATTCATCTTTGGAATAATCTTCCTCTTAGTATTAAGCTCGCCAAGTCATGTGAGTCATTCAAACGTTGCTTAAAATTTCACTATTTAAACTTATAGTATGTTAGTCGTTTTTTATATTTTAATGTTTCTATGTTTATGTGTATTTAAGTATGAATGAAATTTTATATATATTTATGTATGTTTTTATGTATGTATATGTTTTTATATGTATACTTATGTATTTATGTAGGTTTATATGTATGATTGCGCTATGTTTTTCTTTCTATGTTTCTGTTTAAGCACACCCACATTATGTTTTTCTTATATATTTTTCCTACTTCTTATTGGTTGCCTGGAAGAGACTGCTCTTTAGCGGTAAGGTAGCCAAATTTGTACCATGTTGTTATTTCTGTTTTTTTAATGTTATATTTTTGTATGATCCGGGTGTACAATAAAGTATATTATTATTATTATTATTATTATTAAGACAAATTAAACAATAAAATTTTATGTATTTATTTTTTAAATTGAAACTTCGTTAAAATGGCTTGTGGTTTGGGTTAACTACTTTTTTTGTTTCCTATTTTAGTTATCTACCATTAGCCTCTAATAACAAGCATTTGTTTAAAGTGAAAACTGAGTAATATGTACTTACAATTTTATTTACTTTATATTCTTCTCCTCTAGTTGATCAATATTTCTGTAGTTTCACTTCAGTTTCAGTTTCAATTTATATGAATTTCACACACCAGTTCTTTCATAAATATAGACTTTGTAAGAAAATTACAAAATTGAATCATTTATACAACTTTATATGGATTGATTACAAATATTCATCACCTTTTAGATATCCAAAAAATTATTTCAAAAATAAACTGAGAATTCCATTGGCCACAATAGACATCAAAATGCATTTATACAATAATGAGCACATCTGCAAAACCAAGTGTAAGACAAAATTTTCATTTCAGCATGTCTCTTTAATTGGTCGTTTGTCACCTTGATGGTTGTGCTAGATTTTAAAAGTGAGTAATTAAATCTAAATAATTTTAATTATCTGTCTTAATTTAGTAATATGAAAACATATATATGTTTGCATATTACTAATACTACTTGTTTAAATAAGAGAAACAAATTCGAGAAGGAAATATATATTATACTAATAATTTAAATGAAATCTCAGCAATTTAAAATAAAAAAAAAATAATCCAATATGGAGTCGTTTAACACTAAATCAACGGAAGTAGGAGCGTGTACAGATATGTATGAAGTAAATTGAATAAATTAAGGTAGAGTGAACCATACGATCATTTGAAGTGGATTCTTTCATTTTTATATATTCTGTCGAAGCTTAAATATTTTATGTTATCACAGAATTATCTTAAGCGAATATTTGAATTTTATGGATCAAAGGTATTTTGAGTAACATATTACTCCAAATATCACACTATTACTTAAGTGTTTGTCTTCGGTGTGCACATGAATGTAAAGAATTGTATTAACTTCTATTTATCAATTATTTTACGTATATTATAGTTCATAAATCTGAATTAGATAATATAGACTACCTGTTGCTTGCGTCTCCATATTCGTGGACCAAAAAAAAAGTCTTAAGAAAAATAGGATTAATCGCGTTTGCAATTTTCTTATAACGGGCACTTTCTAACATTAATTATTTCTTGTAATAATACTTTACATCAGATAAAAATCAAAATGTAACGGCTAAATTGCAAAAACGAAAATAGTTAATATTAAATGAATACGTGCTTGTCCTTTTTCAGTTTCACTCTTCCTTTGCTAAAAATGTTAACTCTCATTCACTAAGCCGTTCATAAATAATATCATTCATGTCCATCGCTACATATTCACTTTACCGCCACTTTTTTAAATTTATTTGTAAATTCTGCTTGATCACATTTAGATATTTAAAGAACTTGATGGCATTAGTTATATTTAGAAATCTAGTCTTAACTATTATAAGCCTTACTTACTTCTTAGTAGTAAGTATATAAAGACTACCTACCATTAAACATAGAAAAAAAAAATATTATATTAACTACGTAATTTATTGGTATCATACCAAAATAATTAACGTGTTTAATGTCGATTGTTTTGAACTAGATAAATTTAACAAGAGTAAATAAGTCTACATAAACTCAAATTAGTCAAAGTCAGAAGTCAGATAGATTGAAATTAATAACCATTCATAAATTAATTACGTTTGCGAAAATGTGTGCTAACGTGTATTAGATACAAGTATTTTAGGAATTTTATTAAATAAATATATTCAAAACCTATTGAACGTGGGCCATTCGGAAAGTTTAAATTTTTATTTTTTATTTTATTTATATTATTGTGTAAAAATAAATAGATTACAAGTAATTTTTTTTCCAGGAGAATATTGTTTTAATGCACCCATCATTGCATAACAAGTACGTGTAAATAATCATACCTGGTATGATGCTATGATATGATTGATAAATTCATAGCTTTTTCTTTCGCTGAGTGAATGTAATCCAGGAACAAAGGACAGTCATATGGATATGACTATGGATAGTCACACACATTATTGCAGTTACAAAATGAACTAGATGCAGCAGCATCTTTTAAGAGGATATTCAATAGGTAGTCATCGATAATTCTCATTAAACCTAACCGAGTCAAATTTTAAACGATAAAAAACAGTCACTGCTTTATTTTTAGGATAAATTGTTTTAAAATACAAACAGCTAAATTCAGAACTTTAAAGTTACTTTGTTCAAATATTTAGATTATTAGGATTGATGTTCGTTCGGCCTTTGTCTTCCAAATAACATTAAAAAAACAAGTACTAAGTACACCAATCACCAATCATATCATAGAGAATACAAATAAATTTTATATTTAAAATTAGTATATCGTTTTTTAAATGTTCTGACAAAAACTAAAAAGATTTTTTGTCTATCTTCATGTTTAAAAATACTTTTAACATAAAATTAAAAATTTCTCTAAAAAAAATTTGTCAAACATTTGATCATGAACAAAATTATTTACAAACAGACTTTTCACGATTTTATTATAATGGTAGCAAGTCCGTACTAACAAGGAGTAGTGCAATAATATCTTCTTACTGGACTAACTAAACTAACTCCTAATGTTAATACAATTTCCAAAGTCATACTGCTAGTTATTTGATCATGTTGATTTAACCATTTGCTTTATGGAAGTTATTAAGAAGCAACAAAGCAAATCGAAAATTTTGGAAGTTAATAAACTTGATCAGATAAAAATGTACTTTACATCTCAAGTTATTATCGGCACTCGTATATTTTATTAGGTCGTTAATGAACCACACCTTACGATTTATGTACTTACCATAATTTCTTAGATATTTCCAATGAATTTTATACAAGTGAATGGATTAAGTCTCTGGCCTTAAGTGCCTTAATCGACGGTTTCGATAATCACTCTATTATTAGACTCCTCAGCTAAGGACCAGATTAAAAAACAGATCTCAATTATGGCTCATTCTATATCTAAGACCATACACTTTTACAACTTTCAATACAATTAAAATTTCATAAAAAATTATCTATAAACTATTCCTAGTCTTAAGTCAACTTGATTTAAGCGACAATTTTTCATAGTCGTACATTTTTACACCAAATTAATATTATATTGTTTCTTAAAACCCATTTCAGCATCTTAAGTAATAATATAATTATAGAACCTTTCGGATTTATTCTATAATAAAATAGATACGGATTATAAGATTTCTTTTTACAATAAAACCGACAGTTATGAAAATCTAAACTACATAAAATCTAGTAATCTACAAGGATAAAAATTAAATGGTTAAAATTTGTCAATATATATATATATATATATATTTTGTTTCCTTTGTATTGCGATCAAAGTTATTAATAATATCTATTAAAAACGTTTGTGGACTTCATTTCAATCACAATCTGTCAATGTAAGATATCTTGCCACTTTTTAAGAATCGTCAAAAATGTCTTTGCAAAAATGTTTTAGTCCTATTGTGGAAACTGTAAATTAAAATCATTAACATCTCGAACAGCAAGAGGTAGCTATGTAATAATCATAGTACAATTTATGAATGAAAGCTTACGATATTCACGCTTACTTCTTGACTCTACTTTTCAACGACAGACGCTCACCGGTCTGTTTAATATTCCAAAAAACACCAGATGAGAGACCATGGCTAAATTAACTTATGCTAGTGATATATTAATTGGTGAGACTTATGGTGTTCAAAATTTACTGTCTAACCTTAGAGTACCGACGTGAAATTTTTATACCGTTAGTTCCGATGTGACGCCTGAGAGATAGCGTAGATAATATTGTTTTTTTTAAAGAACGGTGTGAGTTAAATGTTTGTCCTTGCCTTATGTTAAAAAATAAGGGGTTAAAAAAAATAGGTGTTCGAAAGAAAATAAAATGTATTAAATTAAAAATAATAATACAACACTATTTTCCTTGAATTTGGGAAAGATATCTGATTTTTGAGTTAAGTTTTGAATGAAAGACAACTCTTTCGTGTCTTGACGTGCTTCACTTCATCTTAACAAGTTTCTTGCTTATCAGATCCAAGTACCTTGCCGGACTCATTTTAAATTCAGGGAGTAACTGTAGGTTACAAAATCTAACTGATGATCTGCTGTGGTGTTCTACTTGATGATCTTTTCGGGGGCAATTTAGACTATTGATATTTATTGTTACCTAACCTAAATAACCAAGCGCTTAGATTCATCATTTAAACGTCATCTAAGGGCGATAACCGCGCTTTGTGGTGTTCAGTCTCTACTAATTAAATCTACGTCAGTACCAAAAATATTAGACCTAGTATCCGTATCATGTACACTGTGCTCCCGATAAAATCTGCACCAACGTCGTCAACCCTGATCCGCTGAAATCTTCATCCGCAACCAAAGCAAAATTTCTAAACGTACTTTCAATAAATACGCGCGCCACGACAACACTCTCTATTCCTATTTCAACTTGGACTCGGACCATGCTTAAAACTACTTAAAGGCGGAGCTACTAAAAAGCTACTTAAAAGCAGAGATAAATTAAATAGGTTTCAAATATTCAAGCTACTACCGTTACTTTGATGAAAAGCAGAATTCTAACACGACACAACCAAGTATTTAAAATAGCCGCAAATAGAGTGAATTAATTCAGCTGTTAAAATTTTTTAGCTATTGAAATTATCAAAAATATCTCAATATCTCTTTAAAAAGCGGTTGAGAGAAAACGAAAAAAAATTTTTAAGGTAACAAATTTGTAAGGCAGTACCGAAATTTGACACTAATATGATTTACTACAATCAGATTTTTAATAACTTGACTGAAATCACTAAACAGACCAAAAAATACGCAATATTTATAACAATGATAAAAAATTTAAGATGGTACCCATACATTGTCAAAAATAGCTAAATGGGAAACGATTTACTAAAAGTAGCTAAATAGGACCAAATTTCAGTTTATTCAAACTCTTCCTGTTACGTTATAAACGTACTTGAACATTGATATAATTTTAATATCTAAATGTTTGCATCAATTGTTGATAGATTAAAAATTAAATTAATTTAAAAAAATAATATATCCAACATTATTGTTATTCACATATATACCAAATATAATTCCTGACAAAACCTTATAAGTAAAACATAGGAGAATTCTGAATAATACTTTTCTATTGAACTGAACCGGGTGCAGCTCCAGCTGTAAAATCATCTCAGAATAAGGGCTTTAAAATTTACATTAAAATTGGTTTCATAAAATGGGGAAAATCGCCTTATTCGTTTACCTTCATTTCTCTTCGCTATCATCCGAATGAAAATAATAATAAAATAATACCCGTAACATCTACCACAAAATAAATTATTTAGGTATTTTATTTTCCGATTATCCATTATATATTATCATTAATTTATCCGAAAATCAATAGTTAAATAGTTCTATAGAACCTTAAACTAAAAGAAGAATTAGCAAAGGATTTACGTGTTTGAGTCTGTACAAAACATTTTGCCAAGGCTGTTGAGATGAGAACGAGAATAAGAACAAAGTGTCTCATTGAATCACAATGAGGGATATGACTGAATAAAATTATATTTAAAAAAACAACAAACAAAACGTTGCTGACGAAATGATTTCGGTGTACAGATAAACAGGCGGGTGAAAAAATAAAAAATATACGATTGTATCTCATAAGCTAGACGATTACTATCTAATTGCATTGTAGTCTATAATAAGAAGGAATTTACCAATTTCGCGGGAAACGTAATTAAGCGAAATAAGCGAATTTAAATATTTAATAGTTCTATACCTAACTCTAATAAAATTGAAAAGAACAATAAAATTTAAAAGTAATAAAATTGAACACAACAATCTAACTATAAAATATAAAAAAAGAGCTTATGTAATAGCAAATTCTCCAAAATAATCAAAGATCTCATGGTTAAAAAAATATAGTAGTCATCACAATTTATCATTAATTAGTTCACAAGATAGTCCTTAAATTATTTATATTGTAACAAATGTGTTATTTAAGATAATTATAGAAGAATAACTATTATAAATTATGTTGTCTGTACAACAATAAAATTTACCAGATATAAATTTGCAAACCACAAATTAGGAGCTTTCAGTTCATTATAATTTTTGCAACCCAAGTCACTGTGAAGAAACAGCTCAATCAATAAAATGTACTTCCCTATTCTATATGTACTTACAATACCAAAGAGTAGCATAACCAGTTCATAAAAACACATTATAGCTATCGAATTCTTACACTAAACTCGTCAATAGCTCTAATCAACATCATCATCATATCAGTTAGAGGACGCTCAAAGGTGAATATATATCTAACACTAAAAAAATTCTTTGGCAAACCGAAAATGTTCTAATCTAAATTACCTTGCCTCTACATATATATATATACCTTAAACATTATACACATTAGTTTCCAACGGAGTGTATTAAGCCATATAAATGTTAACCTTTCGATTTAATTGTATATCTTATTCTCGCGCTGGAAGTGCGTGTTAAATTATTCAAGATATAACAAAAATATGGTTTTACTTGTTTCTCGCAAGTTTCTTGCGAAACTGTTTTGCAATATGACATCAAGCGAACTACTTACTTATTAAAAAGGAAAAAAAATTTGAAACCCAGGACTCAAAGTAAAACAGTTTAAAACAAAGTATCTTTTTAAAACGACTTGACTTACTGAGCTTCTCAATATTCATTAACATTGCAATATTAAAACGAGCAAAAAATTTATAACGTTTTGTAAAACTAAACAAAAATCTAATTAGTTTTAAATTAGTTCTTAAGTATCAAAGGGAAACTTATAGCAAGTGGAGTATTGACGTAAAGCAGAAACAAGGCAATTAACTCAATCGCTTCCCCATTAAAGGCTATGGCTATAATAACCGCTTTAATCGACTACCTACCGGCCATTCAGTAAGTGTACAAATTTGTTAATATGAATACCATGTCGTAGTTGTGTTTGGTAATTACTTGACCTGTGCCAATATTGCGACAAAGATATTGCTTTATTATTAAAGTTGCTTTAATTTCGAATAAGATGCATACGACGCAATGACCAAAACTTGAAAAAACCTGTAATTAATTTTTTAGGACACAATCCTAATAAAACTTCATTTTATATATAAATATTTTTAATTACTAAACTTATATTATAAGTTAGCAAAGTAAATATGTTTTAATATTTATTTATTAAAGTGTATTCTTAAAGTGTTATACTGACTGAAATTTCGTCCAAATACATAATCTAAGTTTCCAGCTTTACATTTTCGATATTTTTATGCAGTAAGCAATGTTCCAAAAGAGCTTTTTTCTCGTGAAAAGATCGTTCACAGTGAAGACATTTGTGAGCACGAACGCCAGTGTGCACACTTTGGTGTCGCTTCAACTGTTTTCCTGTTGGAAAACCTTTTCCACAATCTGAACATTTGTGGGGCATAAAGCCCGTGTGATTCCTTATATGCAAGTTCAGTTGACCCTTCGCTTTATATTTCAATCCACAAACTGGACAAGTGTAAGGCCGCTCTCCAGTGTGCCAAAACATATGCTTTTTCAATACATTTTCAGTGATAAATCTCTTTGAGCAGACTTTGCATATAAATAACTTTTCTTTGGATATATTTTTTAAATGAACATTTAGTTTCGTTTGACTTTTGTAGGTTTTGTTGCAATGGCTGCATTTCATTGGACTATTTGGATGATGCATATTAGCGATGTGTTCCTGAATTGATTGATATTTATTAATAACTTCCTATTTAAAATGAAATTATACCAATTATGTGTCTAATAAAATCTGAAAACATTATAAATGGCCAAAAAAAACATTTTATATTTTTGAACAAAATATATCATAAGTATAAAACGAGGCTACCATCATTAATATTGGGTAATAATTTAGTTTGATTCGAAAAAGATTTCGTATTGCTTAATTGGATTAATGAACCAACTTCAATATTTAGTAAACGAGCAAACAAGTAGTACAAATAAAACACTTATGACTTACTTTTAAAGCGGACATTCTTTTGAAATCCTTTCCACACGTTTCACATACGAATTGTCTCACATTCGAGTGATCAATAAGATGTGATTTGATTTCGTGTCTGTATAAAAATCTGAGAACAAAAAATGATCTGTTAAAGTATTTTTGATAAAACAAAAATCCAAGGTAATATAGGTCATGATCTTTTCGAATTGTTTGGTACTAACTCAACCGATACAACTCAATACTCTCCACGTCAACAATTTGAATCACGTATCGATTTGTATCAGTGACTGGTCCATATTTTGAGGGTAGGAAAGGTATAAAATAGTACGTTAGTAAAGGTATAGAATATATAAGAAAATTAAAGTTGGTATGGAAAATATATGAAACACGCCTTCTCTCCGGAATTTAGTCGATAATATTAGACGCTTATTTTTCTTTGAAATAGCTTTTTAGTAGCTAAATAAAATAAATAAGTCGAAATAATCTTTACACTATGCAATATAAGAGTTAAATTTCTTTAGGTGCACGTAAATTATATTGCTACCCCGTCAAAAGCAGACTAACGATAAACAAGGAGTTTGTTATTTCCTACAGGGAGGTACGCCTAAGCCCGCGTCTCCGATTTCATGTGTTAAGTAAATAAGTTACAAAAGTTGGCACAATATAACAACGGGAACAACGTGCTAACGTGTAATATCTTTATATATTTTACTTTCAAAATGTTTAAATAATTGCAACAGTTTAAATTTAGATCGAATTGACAAAGAAAAAAGTTTTGTAAATTATTTATATATATATATATATTTTTTTCTTTTTTTTTTTTGAATAAAATATAAGGTGTACTAGTATTTTGGCACAATCGTCAATCAAATCGAATGTCGGGATAGCCCTGGTATTAGCAAGGTCATTCATGAATTTCTCAATTTCATTCGATATAAAAATTCATAAATATAATTATTGCAAAAAAACTACGTTAAATCTAAACGCTCTTACCTTAAATAATTTAACTAAGTATGGAATAAATTGTCATGTATTCTCTTTATTACTGTTTATTTATTTATATCGTTGTTTTCTAGTATCTATTCAAGTATTTAACGTTTATATTTAAAGAATAAAAATAAAATAGAACTTAATACTTACTTCTTCCCACAAATATCACAAATGAACAGTTTGTTTTCTTCGTTGTGCAATCTTACATGCTTCTTCCAAGTTTTGAATTTCGTGAAAGTTTTACCGCAAATTGAACATAATCCTCCTATTTTGTGCAAATGTACCGATCTAAAATGAAATTCGAGAGACAAAATGGATGCCTTTTTTTTATTGCATGCATGACAGAATAATTTCATTTTGTTGCAGTGAACACGTCTGAAACAATAATGCTTTGTGACTAACTAATTAATACCAATTCCTTATCCGTAACACTTCGGATTTAGAAAAATATTAAACATTATATAATTTTATAATGTAGATTATTGTATAATAGGGGAATGAAGTTTGTATTGACGTCCAAAAATATTTAAATCAACTTTAACTGATAAAAAAGTCACAAATAAATATGAAATACATGCAATTATTATATATTGTAGCATTAACATATTAACGCATATAAAAAAGAGGCCTCAAACATTTAATTATATGTTTTTCAACTATAAAATTATCTAGATATGTTAAAGTTTTTAATCTTTGTATTGCAAGACTTGGGGGAAAATTGAATTTTTATATTTTTCTAAAGCTAACCCCTTTTTTAAAATCATTGACATTTTAGAAACATTAATAGTTTTAGGGAAGTTCATCTTTCTTAACTTTCAGAGCCTTATGTCATGTAATTTAAATAAATTCTTATGAAAAACAGACAAAAGCAGTAGAAATACCAAGTGTGACCTGGACATGGCTTGACAGGGAAATTTTAGCTCAACTACCCAAGTCATAACACCAAATCAAAGTTATCATAGTAATTAGCATACTGAAGTATTTTCGACTATTTTAAAAATGAAACACTGTGGGTATGTAAACGGGAATGTCATGTAAGCAATCTCTGTCAAGCAGATGTTGCTTCAATTTTGATTTTTTTCAAAGTAAATTAATTAATAAATTGTAAAATAAAATGGTTATAAATACTTGAATTATTAGGGGAAGCACAGAAATACCCGAGAGATCTTTAAGAGATTACCCACCTATGTACTATCATATTAGCAAAGTCCTTCCCAGTATAATTACAAAGCTTGCAAATCAAGTCATTATTTTTCCAGTGCTCGTCCAGATGACTTTTCACATCATTCAAAGTAGTATTACATAATCCTAAAACACTGTCTACTTTAAAAGTATTTTATGATTATATTAAATACTAAAATATTGTTAACATATAAATTAAATTCATATTCAAATTATATGTTTCATTACTAAATCATTTTAGTCATGAATAAAAACAACATTAAACAAAATTTATTATTACCACAGATGTCATATGATGAAATATTTTCAGTTCTTTTTCCTCGTTTTATATCATAGTCAATTATATCTTTTTCCACATTGATTTTGTATGTCTGTTTATAACATACTTTCATTTCATGTATGCGTAGCCATTTATACCTGCCTGAATATCAAAATGATATACTATATACATTAAATAATAAAAAACAAATCATGTAGGAAGGATGAGCTGTATAATTAATAGTGAAGTAAAACTCACTGTATTCCTTCTTACATTTACCACACTGATATTTTTTCTTTTCATTGCTGGTTTTTTTTTTACTAAAATGATCAACATCAATATTGATCAAATAAATTGAATCATTATTTAAAGATTGTTGTTGTTCAGTCCTTATAAACACACTTTGTTCTTTGCAATTATCTGAAATAATGTCTCCATCTTCATAGGTATTTATCTCTTCTTTTAAATTGTCTGAATTGTTAGAATAATATTGGATATCACATTTCTAAAATAAATAATGCTTCATATAAAAAAGATATGGCATATAATATTTTGACTAACTTATTTAACAAGGTATTTTTATAACATTTCATATGTAAAACTACTTACAGAAACATCTGTTTTAATAGATTTCCAGTGTTCTTCGGACTCTGCACATTTCCTTTTGAATTTTGCAAATTTTTCGACTTCATCTACACAATTTTGGCATATTGTTTTAGGTAAATAATGAAGGTCCACCTTTATATTTCATTTAATATTAATTATAAATATATGGTGATATGTTTAAGTGATCATAATCAATAACTTAGTTCTTTTTATTAAATATTATTAGAGTTAGTGAATTGTTTTAAATTTTAAATAAACAAAAATCAGTTTATTTTAGTTTGTTTTTAATTAATTTTTTATAAATATTTAAAAGTTCATATACTGTATAAAAAATATACCTTGAATTAGTTTAAAACTTACCGCATATCCAACACAAAATTCAAATATTTCGAGTAATTTTGGATTTTTATCTAGATTCGCGCCACTAACTTTAGTTGTAATCAAACACACTCGACATGAATCATAAGTATTGTAGGTTATATCAGTCGACATTTTGAAGTAAAGCTAAAACAATTTTAATTATAATAATATGATTTTGTAAATATACAAAAGTAAATATTATGCTATGACCTACTGTCATTTGTCAATTACGAGACGTTTTCCTCAGTAATCTGTGCGTTAGTATTCATTTTGATGTTGCCAGAAAATTAAAAATATTATGCATAATTTTTTTAAAATTATACCTGGGATTCTGTTATATTTGTAAATCGTACAAATAACATTGCATCATGCAGATATTATTGTCGTGTGGTTAAATGTTGTTTTCTATAACTTCTTATATTGTTATAAGAACTGAAGATTACCATGAATCAATTAATTACACTATTAATAAAGTTATATGAAGTAGTCTGGAAGGGATGCAGAAAAGTCTCTCATAGAAAGCTTGGTTCAATAACGCTATAAATGGATAACGTAGTTTATCTACTAATTTTTTTCATAATCTACAATCAATTTAGTCTATTAATTTTATTTATTTCAATAATTAATACATTCAGGTTACTTATTTATCATAAAGTCTTTAGCTGACAAGGCTGCTTCGGAAAGTTGAACTTGCACCCGAAATCAGAAATGGATTTTTTTTTCCGTAAGAAAGGCATGCCATAAATTAAATAGTTTCCCCGTTATGGAATCACATATATGCATAAGAACACTAATGTTTAATACCAACTTTTAAAAATCTAAAATAAAACTACGGATTAAAACTCTCGTATAATTTGGTTACATTTTAATTTTAACCCGACGATTCGAATACTTTACAGTAATCGTGTTCACGGGTAGACGATAATATGTAAGTTTCTGTCAGAAAGTCCGTTAATTAATCATCTACCTCCAACTGTTCCAAATCTAATTTAATGTCGCTCTAAAAATAATTTAACAATACCAAATTTTAAAAACTCTGCCATTTCGTATATTCTTACAAGAATTTATGTATCTCGTAAAACTATAAAATAACTTCACAACCTTACTGAGAGTATCTGAACTATGTTTAAGCTGATTAGCTTACTATAACTAAATGTATTGTATTCGTGATGTCAGTTACTATAAAATTATTTTAACTTTACAATAACTTATTTATGTTAAAAAAATTAAGCAATAAATAGAAAAATAGTATCCCTAATAACCTATTGTTACTGGAAATATCACATTACTTATTATTTCAACATTATATGCATTCCTTTTTTTTTACCCAAAGTTCTGCGTTTCCGTTATCTTTAGGTGTGACTTTATTGATCTTCTTCAAGACACGATTCTTCAAAAAGTTGTGTTTTAGTAATATTAACACAAATCATGTTAAGCTACCAGTTATACAATAAGCAGTCTTTAATTATATTATTATATATATAAGCTCTCAAAAAACAATCTTCGAAAATTTTATTTGATGATATAACGATCACGTCATTTAAATGCTGATGTTTTTCATGAATTATTAAGCATTCTTACCGAATTCTCTTGTCCCCATATTTATGAAGCGAAAGTAATCCATCACTGCCGTCCGCAGTGTCTCGCAACATAATGAATTAGCTGTTGACGTGTGATCATTAAACAAAAATGTTAAACTGGTTCTAAATATCTATGGTCATATAGTAACATTAAATAAAAAGTGTGTACAACTATTATCTTTTTAGTAAAAAGGAATATAATTTTAATTAATGGCCTGCAAAAGTGAATAAGCTTGTAAAGATTGCATGTAAATAAACACTAAATAAATAATTAACGGTCAATTCGATCAAATTTTGTCCACTATCTCCTCCTACACCGTTCAAGCGAACTAAACTATAATTAACTATACTAAACAAATGTGGACCAGTTAATTATCACATGCCTACCTTTCTATAGACAGATTTAAAAAAAAATCTTATTGTAGACTAATAGTAAAAAGTTTATTTTTAATTGAAACCAACAGAAAGGGAAAATTTGTATTTTAGCTTCGCATCTCGAAAAATTTCAGTGCAACAAGAGCGCTTATGTCGATTCCTATAGAAATATTAATATTATAAATATTAAAAGCGTTCCTGAAGCTACGACGGACATTTTTTTCTGTCACCAAGTGTCAAGTGTTACCAGATGCATACTCTGGTTAAAAGAAATGGGTAACTCTAATTTATTGTGGTATATTGAAACGTGACAAAATTTGGGCAAGCCAAAAATAAAATGGATGCACGAATTGTGAAGTCGCTTTAATTTATCAAGTAGTTCATAGCTCGCATAAAAATAGCAAAGATAACATTGTCAAGAAGAAAAATCTTGGCTCAGCAAGTTTTAGGAGATAAAAGATGATATTTCCCTACATGAGTCTTTGATAGTATTAATTATATCTACTGGTTTCCGTTTCGTCCCACTAAGGCGATTAAGAAAACCAACTCCACATAACCTCCCCGGCCATAACCTCGGCTGATGGGGTATGCTTCACGGTTTTTTTAAACAAACAATAAATAGGTATTAATAATATGGTCGATAATACCTTTGTTTATGTTAAGGATTTCTCAGGTCGTATAAATAGCAAAGTATTACGAGTTAATCAAATTAATAAGTATCTTCAATTCTTATGATTTTAGAAAGTACCATCAATGGTTTAACACTTTCAAATAATTTTAATAGTGGGTTTCTAAAAAATATTTTAAATCTTTTATATTAATATGAACAAGATTTAAGTAGTGAAAATTTAAATACATTTTTTTATTTCTTAAAAAATTTCTAAATTCTTTATTTGTGTTTCATCCCTGGTTTCATTTAAAGCTCTACACATTTATATATAATGTTTCCGCGTTTATGCTTATCGCCATTTGGCGTTACGATATATAATATCGGAAGTTAAGAAACTGCACACACACTGGAGGTATGCCATTGTTTCTTACATTATTTTTTTATTTTCATCGCACTATATCTTCGTACAAGCAGGTACTATTCCACATGACTAGATTAGTCAAAGTCCGTTTGTTTGTTTTGTGAGTAATTTATTCAATAATACATTAAATACAAGTAAAATATAAAATTATAATCAATGATAACAATTCTATTTAGTATGTACGAATACCATTGTAGTCAAACAATGAAAAAAATATAAAAAGCTGTTCACCCAGCATCATTAAGGTTATGATGAAACTTTAGACATTGATAGCGCCATTTTATAGATACTTTTTCCCTCCCTAATTGCTAAACTTCGGAGTAGCCCTAAATATTTGAGTTAATTGACAATTCTTAAGTACATTACTCTGAATCATATTTCCTCGAAAAAGGGAATAAGTAGTTATAACATTTCAAAACCAAAATCTATATTAATATTACATAAAGCGAAAAAGTTTGTTTGGAAGTACCGGGTATATAAGGAAAAATATTTCGGATTATGAAAGGTAAATTCACGAGAAAGGCTATGTTAGTATTACACTACTACTTTTAGTTTTCATAAAATAAGGATAATAGTTAAATAAGTCGGAAGAACGTAGGCCGCTAAATATAATTAATTGCGTGTGCTGGTAAATGTTCAAGCATACGTATACATCATGTAATATAAAATGTAGGGTTTAAATAGATTCTTATTAAAGTCAGCGATACTACATATCTAATACATTATACGTTTTTTGCTACAAGCTAAATCCACTCTAGGTATGTATTGAAATTGGATGTTAGTGAGCCCGGGCTCTGGTGAAAGGGAAGACACACTGAATATTCTCTTTCTATAAGTGGGCATTATTTGGTCTCAAAGCCCGCGTAACCATTTTTATATAATTTATATAGTTCATTATTTTATTATATCAAAATTGTCAGCGCATGCTTCCAAACCAGGTAAGAAACTTACAACCAATTATAAACAATAATTTTAAAGAGTTCAATACTGCTCATAATCAGAAAGCAAAAAAAAGCATAAAATTTACGGTATGCAGCAGACTATAAAGTGTGCAATACTACTGTTTTAAATATGAATTTCTTAGATTTATTTATTATTTATTAAATAAAATTTATGGTTAACAGCTCTTAAAATGTATTGTAGTGGTAAATAAATTCTCTTAAAAATGCTCTCCGGCACAATTTCTATCCCCAAGGGCTTCTTTTTAAATAGATTTTATTTTTATATATTTTTTCTTAATAATTATTTATAATCGCTTATCAATAATTCAATCAATTAATATATATAATAGAGTCATATTTACATATCTTTCACAATCATAATAGCATTTATTTGTAGTATTTATTTAATAGCAGGAATTATTGGTTGCCACTTTCTGGTCTGGTGGGGGTATTCAGTGCTTGGGCAAAACATATAATGCAATGGCAACACAACTTGTATAAATAATCCACGATTAGCCTCATTATTTTAAAATAATATAAAAAATTTGATATGACTTTGTAGGATTATTATGCAGCCTCATTAATTCTTCGAATCACAAATTCATCAAGACTTGTTTTCAAAATAATTTTGGCCTATAACAGTATAAAATTTATTACATACTTTAGGAGAAAACTATTCAACAACTTTATTTATCAAACGGAGCGCAAATTCACGAAACGCCCAAATAATTCGAGTTCCTAAATACGAGTACCTATCGGCACGCGCAGCTGTATTAATCGATAGTTAAAACCTAACTTAGTTTATTATGAAAAATAAATGAATTACCCGCCATATCTACGAAAATCTTTATTAATTTCGTTTCTGTTGCCTTTTTATTTGCGAATTGTTTTTTTTAGTTTTTTCACTCCGTTTATTTTTTTACAAACACAATATAGAAAAATAAAATTGCAAATAAAAACATTACATTGAATAAATTCTATTTGATATTTCAATAATTTTGGCTGCCATTCTAGGCCAATATTTATTTAGAACTATTGTTCATCTGTATTGTATATGCTGGTTAAAAAAAAAGTTATTTAAATTTTAAAAACAGCTTTTTTAGATATGGTTATTTGGTTGATTCCAGAATTTATTGAAATTATCTAAAGTTGTTATTGCTCAGTTTTATAGAAATTATTATATGAAACTAATAAGTCAAACTACAATAAAATCTCTTACGGAATGGTTACTTTAAAGTTTAGTAATAAATAAATAGTATACGAGTATACTCAGAAAGTATTCTCCATTAAATTGAATTGGTTGCCACAAACGCTTAAGTTAAATAAGTTTATTACTTTCTTGGTAAATAGAAAGTTCTGAAACATATTATAAAAATAATGAAATGGTCAAGTCCTCCTTTATTAAGATTTTATTGTAGGCTCTTCATATTTAAATTTACTTTCTACGATTGCCCAATATGTTTTCTTAATATAAAATGATGTAATAGATTTAAAACGTGTTAGCAGAAATTAAGCTAAAATATTTTTGTCTGTAAGAAGCACAAGGCTCTAAAGTATTACCTTGTTAAAACTAAGGTATAATCCTCGTCTCAATTAACCAAAATAGTAAGCGTTTGTCTTAATGATAAACACTAACAAACATCACTTTAGAATTACTTCAGTTTCATTTCATTTATAACTATTTATAAATTATATATATTATATATATTATACAATTTAAAAACACACTCATGTATGTATAGCTAAGTTTACTGAAAGTTTTACTTTTAAAGACGTGTTTGAAACTATAAACATTTCTTTCATCTGACGCGAGTATTCCCTGAAGCAATTTTTTGAAAAGGGTTTTATAGTATAATGATTGCTGTGCCAACCTTCATCTTTTTATTTATCTATTTTGTATTTATGTTTAGATATTTTTAAATATTTCATTATTTATTTTAAAATTATTTTCGCCAATATAATATGAAGAGTTAAGTATATACAATATAATTGTTTGTTATATAATTTAATAATACTATCGAGTATCATGTATAGCTTTATTATAAGACCAGTACTGGTCCTTCAAATATGGTTTGAGGAACTATTTTATAGCGCTTATTTACGTTATTAAACAGAATATTATATAATTAATTCTAGTTAATATTCAAACAGGCTACTAAGAATCAATCCAGCGACCCTACTAAATCCTTTCTTGTATTTATGAGCATCAAGTTTAATGTTCGTTGTCTGAAATCAGAAACTTTAGGCAACTGCCGATCCCCTGGGGCCCTATCGATAAATGATAGCTAAATAAAACGGTCAAACTCAAGTTTGGTCTTATTACAAATTAAGTAGTTCAATGTATTGTAATTGAAGAAGTTTATATTGTTAATCCTAACACAAAAGATACAAAAGAATGTTTAATGATTCTATTTCTATATCTACCTGTGGCAACATAGTCCCTAAACAATAGATCCTATATTTGAACATTACCTGCTATGTATTCACGAAAATCAATATTCTGTCGTTTGGAGATCATTAGCAATATTATATTAAATGGGAAGAGGGGTCTATTATTGTGTATATCTTGAAATCTTATAATATATATAATATATAAATTATATTGTAGGCACTGTTCGATCAATATTCTTAAAGGGTATTAGTACACATGGATAACACAAATTGACATACATACATAAATATTAAGTTATTGTCGTAGTATGCAACTTTAAAATTACAAATATGAAGTTTGTGTTTAATTCGAAATGAGTATGTTTTTAAGGTTCCGCAGTGGAGGAGCAGTTTTTTCCAATACTTTGTTGCTGCGTAGCAAAAACTACCACGAAAGCCCGCTGATCGATGCCGAGGTTCAATTCGCAAAGAAAATATTAAGTATTTTTAAATTTTTTGCTTTGGCTCACATTAATTTATTGTGCTAATATTTAACTTTGCTTTTGCTTTGTATTACACCAAAAAGTAGGGTTGCAAGATCTCTACAATGTCATCCTAATCATGCGTGCTTTATCAAAATATGGTATTAGGAAATTGCTTACTAAATTCGAGAATTTTCTTTTTTTTTTCCTAAAATGAGATAATTGATTTTTTATTTAATTTTTCAATAGCTTAAATAATATATAAATTGGATATTGTCAGTATAAATGTTATACTTATTATTTAATACATTTAACTATATCAGTACAATGTACAGATAATATAATTGGCTCCAGTATGGGCCTTTGAGTAACTCCTCTAAATTTCTTTTAGCCAGTTTAATATTTTGAATATTGGTTGTGATGTTACGCTGTTAAACTTTAACACTGTGAACAATACATACGGCTGGCATTACGGAAGGCTCAACTAGATCCTCTTATCCCTTGCCAAAGCCATCGAGTCGAACTTCTGTCTACCTTTACTACCTCTTCTGCTAAAACCTGTCGGATCCCTAGCCCATACAGAAAAAAAAACCAAATCTATTTCTTTCTCCTCATTTTGCTAGTAGTTCCCATCTGGACTGACAACGCTATTTTGATGCCGGAAATCTGCATTATTAACGAGAGGTACAGATAGCTTTGTATCGTGTGGGTGATAGTCAGTTGTTGTGGTGATATATAAGCATTTGTGATAAAAACCTGTGCAGTCTACTATTGTTACACGTCTATATAGCCTTTCTTTCAAGACAGGCCACGTGCAATCAGTGCTTAAATGGGACAACCGTGTGGACCCTGCTATATAAACTGATTTCAATCACTTCCATACTCTGCAAAGTTAAGAAAACGTGTATTGAACTCGCACCATCTGGCATAATTATATCGAGACGATCTCCTTATTGATTGATATTATGGATTCCGCTGAAATAGACCAACTGAACTAGACTAGAGCGTTTGAGTGACAAAGTTCAGACAGTCTGCGAATGGTTAAATTAAAATCTTGTTACATTCAATGTCATCAAAATGGAAACCTGTCTGTCTTTCTTTAATGAAAGACTGTTCATCGTTACTCCGATTTAAAAATTTCCTTGAAACCTAACTTTAGTCGGAACATAGCCTACAGAGCAAGAGAAGTTCATTAATAGTTAATTATAATAGTATTATCACAATAGTTTTAACCACACATACTAACAATAATGTACAAGGAGCACTGTGGTAAGTAATTTTATAAATAGGCATATTTAATAGATATTACAAAATGGTACGCCCCTCGCTAGTTTATTTTATAATTTATATGCTTTTTTATTTTTTACAATTTTGGACAAAACACAGCTTTAACCAATTTATTTTTAAAAAATTTAAAATGTTTCTAATGAATACTTTCCATTTTTTAATACCGTAACCTAGATTCCAGTAGAAGTGAGACGAACAGAGTCATCTTGTTAAGTGTGATAGACAGTTACGCTAAAGTAACAATTTTATAGACAAGGAATTAACCTGATTTAAACCCGTTATATATTTTTTTTCTAGGGAGGCGGTGAAAGAAAAAGTATATTTTTAGAAAATTGAAACCTTAGCTCAGTTACGGAAAATAGTTACAAAAGCAGCTAAATAAGTTAAGAAAGAAGGAGTTTGCAGTAACATGAATCACTTTCTACTTGTTTACTCGCTTACTCATGGTTATTGCGACAGATCACATCGTAAAATGCGACCTAAAACACGTGCCCCTATCTGGATGTAGGCATAAGTTGGTCTTAACATTTATATTAATCTAAGAGTCCCTTAAATATCTGTCACAACACCGACATTTTAATGACACAATTAGGGTTCTTAAGAGAACTTTTGGGAAATTATAAGTTTTTATTGATTTTTTTTTACAATATAATTTGTCCGAATTACAGTTTTTTTAATTATTTTATTATAAATTTTATTTGATTTTTTCTTTCGTTTTGTGTTTTGATAGATGATTGCTTTTATTTTTGCTTTAAAGATAAAAGATAAAAGATTATCAGTGCGCCACGCGCTGATAAATTTTCATCTTATTAACCTAACACAGATAAGAATCTAAGATACAACTATAAATAATGATAACAAACACTGCACAAAAAGCGGATATGAAAGGTTTGCAAGTGACGTAAGTGTGTGTAGTAAAGTACATTATAATAGTTGTAGTTGACGTTGACGTTTTTTAACTTTCTCTCTTTGGAGTCAGAAGGTAATTAAAGGTAAAGGTAACCAAATTCTATAATGTATTAAAACATTTAAAAACCGTAACATCTGAATATTTCTTTATGGGGTAAATAAATGTCTTAAATTATGACTAACTAAATTTGTAAAACAATAATATAATAATAATATTTATATTATATTATAATAACAATTATTGATTCAAACAGATTTAATTAAAAAGCTTAACTAGCATTTTAACGTCTTTAACCCTTAATGAAATAAAAATGAAACGAAACTATCGAGCCAAACCCTGTCGAAGTCGTTAGCAATCTTGAGAGAATTCGACAGCGCTTCTCCGAACCTTTCAACCGTTTAACTTCGGGTATGTATGGAATATAATATATTGCACTCTGTTGCACGTCAGAATAAAGAGAAACAAATAAACTGCCAAGGGAAGGATGACAAAATTTTATTGAACAAAAATGTTTATTATAAAACATTTTTCCATAATGAAAACTACGAGTTGAGCCTGCAATTTAGGACCGCTAACTTCCCAATACACTGACGGATATTGCCAACATCTGCTGGGTATTTACAACAATAGAGTGGGTACTATACCCATACTGGAAGTTGTATGTATGGGGGAGTTTTACATAACTTTAATTTTGTCCATGTTTTGTCAATGAATATAAAATGTTCTTTAACACTTTTATAATGAATATAATTTAAATACTTTGTTTTTCTGTTATTTGATTTATTTATTATTCGTCGTAATCGAAATCAAAATATTTAATTTTGATGTTTGGCATCAATTAATTCATAAATTACTATACGTACTGAGGAGTATCTACAACAAAAAATATATTATATAATTTCTCCTAGGCTTGTGAAGTTTATTAGACCAATTTTTTAGTGTGTAAAATATATAGACACAATAACATCCCATAGGGATGAAAAATTTTATATCTCATACTTAAGTGATGGGCAAAAGCCCAAAAAACATGTAACTGGGACGAGCTCACAACAAACTCGCTCAGTTATTAAATTTCGTTCAGTAGCATGTCAGGGGCATTTAAAATATAAACACTAAAAAAAATGTTTTTTCTTTTACTTAAACATGTTTGATACATATCATTGTTCAATATCTTTTTGAACATCATCTATTTTTTTCTGTTTTGCTTTACTGAAAATAGATTCTATTCTATCTTTCATTAAAAATATTTAAATAAAAATCGTCACGTAAAGAGACAAAGACATGGGATGGGTTTACATATTTTTTATGAATACCAAAGCCACCAAATGAATTATAGTAGATTATAAACCTTCGGTATGTAAATTGAGTTTATCATTGAGCAGATTATCCTGTACAAGCTCTGCGGAGCAGGTAAAGCTGTCTGTTTTAATTGCAACTATAGTAAATGCAATGATTTTATTCTGAAAAACGCTAAGGTTTTTCAATATCATACTTTAAATGCTTTTCTCTATACTTGTGAACGGGTGCTACTTGCGGCGACTGGCTGTATTGCAGCATTAATGATAAATAAAAGGTTCGCAAAAAAAAACAAAAGTTTGTCGTTTGTGAAAACAAAAATTTGGCTGAGTTTGTTGTGTGCTTCTTCTCAGACCAGACCGCGTATGGTACCGTCGTAGCCTTAACTTTTAAGTTGTAGAATGTCCAAAAGGGCTTATTTCAATAATAAAAATATATTATCAAAATACGTCCTCCTGAGTCTTCTAATTGATGTTCACAAGTGATCACTAATATATATACATATAAATAGATAAAGATTCACTGATCTATACAAACAAATCCATTACAATGCTGCTAGTTAAGTATACTCAATTTCCTAACTAGACTAAACGAACTTTGACTCTTTAATAGCCGTTTTAATACTGGTCTTCATAATTGTGATAAAATTAAGCTTTTAGTTGCAGATATACAACTTATTTAAAAGTCAATATCCCCTCATCAAAATGTTTTATTGTCATAAAAAAATAATACAATATAAGTTATTTTCCAAACGTCGGAAGCTAGAAATAACATGTAATGACATAAGTCACAACAGTGTCGCTGCAAACCGACGCGTTTGAATCGAGTTATGATTGGATTTAATATACTTGAACTGTTTGTATATTGCTTTAGTATATAAAATAGGGATACATTTTTATCTCGCCTTAAAACATAAATTTCATGTACATACTGCATTTGCTACGAAAATCCATAATAAGTATAATATCCTAAAGAGATTATTAGATTGCAGTTTTAAGAAATTATAGATGATTCTAACTAAGCTAAAGGCTGCTAGGGTCAGAAGCGTTAAAGGGCACGAGTCCCCTCACAATAGCTTTATTAAGGAAAGTATGTAAATTTCGTTTTTTTTTTGTTTACCTCAGTACATATAGACACACTCTTAGCAAAAAATATTGCTAAATTAGTATACAAGAAAATGCGCTCGGCCTTCGCTTCCTCCACGAACTCTTCGGCTACCATGAAATTCACGGTAAATCTTATTTTGTCGGTTAATACCACATTCGCAAGCTGAAACTGCGAATGAAAAAAAAGTTTACAAACATAAAGACAGCCTTTATTTTAAATTAGTTATTTTACAATATACTTACGATAATGCTATGCAGAAAATCTTCTAACAATAACATGGTATCTTCCGTCTACGGACATTACTTTGCTTCTGCCGTGTTTGTAGTTACTGCTGTTATATAAATCTTCAGTCATCGCCCTACAACGTCGACTGATGAAATAATATTATTAAACCTCTTTCAAAAAATCGATCTATAATTCAAATGAAACTATATTTTCTGTTTTGTTAATCGTTAACTTACATGTTATATTATAAAAGATAATTACAAATAATTTGTATGATTATTTCGTAAGAAAGCAATCGTGTTCGCGTGTAGACGAGATGTAAGTATCTGACATGACAATGTGTACTTGTGAACATCTAAGAAAATACTATATTTTTTCTTATCATTATGTTTTTTAATTTCGTAATGTCACTTAACTTATTGACACGACCCCTTGGCGAACATTATACATTTGTCGACTTTATAGATTTATCTACAAATTTGATAATATATATTTGTATATTTTCTTAAAAAACAAAGTCACTCCTGGATCTAATTTGGTCCAAATTATATCACTTTTTGTTGAAATTAGCATGCGTTGATTGGAACCACAATCGCAAGTCGAAAATACCCGAACCGACTCTATCTTGTCACATTTAAAAGTTACGTGAGTAGGTATTGTTTGATACCTTGAACTGGAAAATTAGGACAAAAATTATTTTTTTTTTATTTCCTTACGTAGGCTTAGCAACATTTAGTAAGTTGGTTCTATCATTAAATTCAAATTCTTTGTTCTATTTTATGATAAATCAATGATGATGATTCATTCGAATCTGTCTCATCAACATAAAAGAGCTTCTAGAACTCTAAATTATATATCTCGTGAGCTTTCAATTATTTTTAAACAGACCTGAAATGTATTTGGTTAGTTAATGTATAATCTTACTTATTCTTAGACAAAAGTGTTTTTACTCTATTATAATATCTCTAAACACAAATTTAAAAAACTGCGATATAGTCAAAGAGCTAGTAAATCAAACTAGCCATTTAGATATAGAAGATAGAAAATCTAGTCTAGTCATAATTTATGTTTCGTAATTTAAAACATTCCACGCTATATTAATTATTATATTCAATGACTATTTACTTAGATTCGGATTCCTGGTGACTTTTTCTAAACAATCTTTATTTAATTTAGTGTAATGTTGTGTTAAAGTTCTTTCAGAGATCGTTTAATAATTGTTGTCTGCTCTTCAAAACTCCTGGGGTTGCTTATTCATTACACGAAAGGTGCGAACAACAACTTTTACATAGAAATCTATATTTTATTTTTTTTATTACTACTAATTAATTTGTAAATAAAAGATCTTAATTACAATGATAAGATCTTAATATATTTATGCAATTCAGGAGTTTTTTAGTATTCTTTACTAATGAATATAAAAACAACACAAGGTGACTCAAAGTAGATTTAGTTGATCTAATTGCCACTAAGTATAACTTTAAAAAGTTATAATATGATACAACTAACCTGATTAAGCCTAATAGTGGCACAGGAATTAGTATTAACTTTAACATAAACATAAATAGTTATAATAATAATAAAAATATTATTGTATGTGTTACGATAGCATAGCCGAGGGTAATCGTTATAGTAAGAATTAACTTAGTTTCACACGACTAAATGCTGACGCCAAGCTTCGGTGTAAGCTGAAGACGACACCGCTCGCCTGAAGACTACACCACACGCCTTGCGTTCTCACCATCGATGGAATCGAAGAGAAAACTATATTCAGTCTTGGGTCAATCGCTGACTTACAAGTACTCATCATTAGTAATAATTGTTAATTACTTTTTAATAAAATTTAAGAAATTTTTTTTTTTTTTGCATTCTTCGCTGCTACCAAACTTAATTGATGTGATAATTCACATACAATAATATTTTTATTATGCAGATGCTGATTTAATAAATAATGTTTGAAAGAATAATATAACGATCTTAGGGGGTCTCTACAATAAAATAACACAGGCTTAATTAGTTAATTCAATAACTCATTATATTTTTGCTTTGGAAATCGTAAATGATTATTGAAGCGTACGTATTAAGTAGAGGCGTACATAATTAACCCCACAACAAAATAGTAGTAATTGATCAATCATCAATATAACATCTCTTACAGAGCATTTTAAACAAATGCTCTGTAACAGATGTTATATTTTTTTCAATAGTTTTTGTAAAAAAGGTCAATTTTATTTTATTTTCCCATTATTCCTTGAGTATTTAGATTCAAGAGATCGATTAATAAGCCTAGTTATATCAATAATAAAATCTGATATTTATATTATTTTCAATAATAAAAACTTAGACTCAGCGTCTTATATTTAATATTTAAAAGTTACACGCACGTTAACCCATTTAGGCAATTTTTGAAAATATAACGTCAGAATAACCATCTGGTAAATATATAATTAATAAATTATATTTTAATAAGCTAATATTCTATAAACTACGTTTGGAAGGCCGGGGGCTACGCGGGTCGATGAGCGGCGAGGGGAGGAACAAGCTTTCAGTACTACGACGGATCGTAAGCGAAACGCTCGCTCGTGCCAATTCTGCGCTTTACGCGATATGTAGGAAAAGATAAATGCTACAGGTGCGTTCTCTGTCTTGATATAATATATGACAGTGATAATGTTGTTACGTCACTGGTAAATATTTGATGATCACTCATAAATAAGTTGAGTAACGTATGAAAAATAATTATTATGTATTGCTTTAAGAAGTTTTATTAATTATATTTTTTGTTTAAATTCTGATATTTCTTTTGGATTTGTTTTTATTTATTGCAGTTTAAGCGCCTCATAAAAGTTTCGAGGAAGTTAGGCATAAGACGTCATTTTCAAGAGACTGTTGATCGCGCAGGATCTGCGCAAGAGAAAACTTTTAGGCTGACAAGACCAGCCGACTACAAATAGATAACTTGTTACAATTTACTTTAATAGACAATTCTTTGAAAAATACACAAGAGAAATTATAAAACAGAAAACAAAAAATATTTGTATAATATAATATTTTTCGTTTTAATTTGAGGGTAGTGATCTTTTTTAAATGTGTCAATATATCATTAAATTCTCTGTAGATGTCAGAAAAGACAAAAAATCCTGTGACCTAGATTTTCCAAAAGCTTAGGATGCTCGGAAGCAAGTCGTTATTGATAGGCGTCCTCTGTGCTCCAGTCACTATATAGTGCTATAGTCACTTACACTGAATGTCATTTTTACTTATCTGTAATTCTCATCTTGTCTCTTAGAATTTCACGATTAGTCGTATATGTTTTTTTTTATTTTATTTTTAAATAAAATATATATGTCAAAGTATATGTGAAATTATTTAAAAATGTTTTTTTACATTTCCTAAAAGATTAGGGGTACGTATAAGACATTCATAATATTTGTACTGGAAGCAGACATGATTTGCTTCAAATACAAATATACAAATGAAATATAAAATATATATATAATGAATCAAAAAATATTTAACTTGTTTCATAATCATTTTATTTCAAAGACAAAGATGCCATTGCAATTTGATTTAACTCAGTTATTTGTATTAAATTTTACTTATTTGCATTTTCTAAATAAAATGTCATTTCATATACAACAGACAATAAAAACAGACAGATTTACGTGCTCCGCCCAGGTTGTGGAGGATAATCTGTTTAATGTAAAAACTAGGCTAAATACTACCGAAGGTTAGCCTCGAATATAATTCAATTGGAGGTTAGTGGTTTTGGTATTCATAAAAAACAGGTAAATCCTGAAGGTTTCGTACAATTTTTTTCTATCTTCGTTTTTATCTTTTAAGAAAGGATAAAAATAGAGTTTATTTTGAAAAAAAGATATTGCACGATGAGATATATGTAAACATCAAAGACCTTTAAAAGAAAAAAAAATGTTATTCTCTTAGTGCTTATGTTTTAAATGGCACTGACATTCATCTTTACGAAATTTAATAACCGAGTGAGTTGTTTTGTAAGTTCGTCTACGTTACATGTTTCTTTTGTCTTTTGCCAATCGGTTTATTATATTTTTCATCCCTTTGGGATATGTTATAGTGTCTATATATTTTACACATTAAAAGAACATTAAAAAAACAGGTAAGAAATTTCATAAGTAGCCTAGGAAAAAATATATCACATATTTATTGTTTTAGATACTCCACAGTACGTATAATTAGTTAGTCTTGATAACAACGTTTTTAAAATATTTCACTCAATAACCTATATTTTAAGGTTATTTAAAAAAAATATCTGTCGAATAAAAAATGTAGAGCATACGTTAAACGTGTTATTGTATCTGAAGCTATTTTATAACTTATCAATCTATCAATCCACCTTTTGTTTCACTGGAAAAATTGATATAATATGGAGTATATTAGTATTCTAAGTATATTAATAAGGCAGTATAAAATTATTATTATTTCGAATGTCAAAAATGTGAATTCTATAAGCCTTTGTAAATGTTAGTTCAGCTTGAATTTTAATTTATTTTCATATGTCAATTGGACTGGACTCAATAGTCAATTCATAATATAAAATTTTTAAATAACTTAAATGATATCCACGGATAGTCCACGGGGTTTATTTCACGTTCTTATAAATGGACTCGCTCTTTGGAAACGTATTACTGAAGCGTGACGTTACATAAGGGAAATGTAGGTACGTCTATTTGAAATAAGAAACTTTGACTTTATCGTGTATTAATCGAAGGAATAGGTCTGGTCCCTTTGTTTTATGGTCGGTATTATTAATTACTAGACTAACAAGACATAGTCACATTTTAAATATATTAATTACCCTCGGCCATACTATAAATTTCCTTAGGATAGTGTACATAATACCTTTCATTTTACTCATATAAGTTGCTCATTCATGTATTGAATCGTTGATGATATCCACAAATCGTTTTTTAAATTATTTAGAAATTCGGTAACTATTGTCGGTGATATAGAATACGACTAAAAATAACCAAATTATTGTAAAAACATAAGATTGATTGATATTATAAAAGTGTAAAAGTGATAATCTGTAACTAAAAAAAGTTAAGATCTTAAATTTTAAAACGATCTGCTGTAAACAAATTCAATTGCGCTCATTTCCTTCCGCTGTAGATATTCATCTCTAATAGTAAGGAATCTGACGTAAAAAGAAGAATATGATTTAAAAATACTTTGCTTCCGGTTTCCGTGATTTTACTTGAAAATGATTGGATTTTCCGTAACAAAAATACCCTATACCTCGAATTTATGATAAGCGAAATGTTATCAAAATCTATCAAATAGTTTAGACTAATGTAGTAACAAAAAATAATAAAACGTTTAAAAAACTATTTTAGAAGTCTGTATTATGCGTTTAATATGCTACTAGCATGTTACCCGCGAAACTTTCGCTTTAAATTGGGCAATTGAATTCGATAGTCAAAACACTTTTTATTTTATCATACATTCAGCAAAAAAATACAACGTGTGCAGTACGGGCTCCGCTGTATTCTAGGTTTGCATTTCCTTTTTCCTAATTTCTGACTCACCTGTTGATGCAACACCGACAAATTTGGTATTGGCGTGATCCTGAGATGTTAATGAACAATAAAGAACAGGTTCTGAATGACTTAAAACAGTTTAGGAAGGCTAATTAGCTTAAAATGGGACCACCATTAGCAGCGTGCGGCTGGGAACAAAGCCAAAAGATCGCTACTAAAAAAGCGCGCGCAAAATTTCCCCATGCAAAGTCTATGGGAAAAAATAATTTTTTGACTAATTACTGCAATTAGGCTAATGAGATTTGAGAGTTGTCACTATTTTTCAGCAGTGCAGCATAATGAGACCTTTGATTTGAGCCAACAACGATATTTTTCCCTTTAGTGGTTCTCGAGCTACAGTGTGCCAACGAAATCGCATCCTGCATTAATATATAAGATTACTTTTTTTTCAATATTACGCTCAGTCGTCAATTTGTTTCCATTTGTTATATATATAAATAATTACTATACAACATGTCATATATATATATATATATATGTATATAGAAGTAAGGTAAGGCTCTTACTGAAGATTAACTATAAAATATATATATATAAAATAATCATGAATTAAAATACTATACAGTGCATGTTTTACAAAATACTACATAAAATAATATTTTATACTATGTGAAACTTCATAATACTAGACTCGCCTTCGCTATTTTGCTAATGAAGAACACGAGAGATGCACCTTCCTAAATATAATTATTTTATAATATCACAATTTTAAAAGCAGGTCTTCAAAAAACGTCCAGCAAATATTGTGAATTAAAATCGACTTATTCGAATTTGATAAAATTTAAGAGATCTATATAGTTAAATATAGTTTTAAATGACAAATTGAAAGTCACATATACTTTTTTATTGCGAAATAATTAGGATTTCTTCTTTGTCTATTATATATGTGTCAAATAAAGTAAAACATATATATTCTAGATATAATACGCGCAGAGATTGGAACAACCCTTACAAAGGCGCTAATTTACATACATTTATATGGAAATAAACACAGAATACGCTGTTGAGGTAGCAGATATGAAAACTTTTTCGACAACTTACTTCGACGTGATTATTATACAGAATGGAATTTTGGATTTAAACTCTTATAAAAATCTGTAGAATGTATAAACGCAAAATGCTATTAAAATAAACATACATATAACGTTACGAATCGATTATTTTAATCTCATTTCGGTGAGAAAAACCTTTGTTTGAAAAATGTATTCGTTCTATTAATATTATGTTTTCAACACAGCACAGTAATTAAACTGTCAGTAGCTAAAGCGGAGAATAACATTTAATATATTGTTAAAAAGTATATTTTATTTTAAGTTTGTCAAAAAGCTAACAAACTAGTTTTATGTAGTTTCAAACTTATTACTTACTTTCTAAGTTTGTACATATTACTAAGTTTTGAAACGCTGAAAATTAAGTAGACACAATGGAAATTAATAAATTAAACTTTATGTTGTTGTAGTATATTCAAGTGTTTGTAGTATATTTCTTAGGAACAATATTCTGAAGTTAAACCAATTATTAAAACTATTTAATAAGTTTCATTAAAATAATAAATATATTAGCAGTTAACTGCTGATATAAAACTTTATATATATCTACCGTTTCCAAAAGAAAAAAATAAATGGTTATCTTTTATTCCCATTACTACAAATTTCCACTCTTTCTAAATTTTATTTCTGATATTCAATAGTACATAATTTTAGATGACAATTTACAGAAGACCAACTCAATAGCTCTTCTGTAAATTGATATCTAAAATTTAAATCTATCTGCTTTTTAACTTGAGCAAATTGTAATGTTTTCTCCAAAATAAATTTTCATATTTTAAATTTTCACCAAATTTTAACTGACTTTACTCAAAAAACTTATTAAGTGTGTGCACTTATTAGGTACAAGTATTAGTTTAGCAAGTTCTGATAAACTAAGTTAAATTTAATAATATATAATAAAAAATTTCAAAATGGTGCGATATTTGATAGATTCTTAAATTATTTTAAACTTTCATTTTTGTAATCAAATTCGGTTTGAAACGTTTCTAGTTTGCCATTTTTAAAACGAGTTCAGTCTATCTGTTCCCGAAGCACTTTACTTAATTATAGTATCAGAGATGAAAAGAGTTATTTTACGAAGTGTGAGCGTGTTATTTATTTATTTATTTATTTATTAAATTGTACAGAAACTTAATTACTATATAACAAAATATTACGATCTCAAGCCTACGTCAGTTAAAAACTGTGTTGCATTGAGAACGCCCTCATTAATATATTACAATATATTTGCTTTAAGTTGGAGTACATTTAACATTAATAAAATTAACTAAGATATAAAAACAAAATAAAAAATAAAAGCAAAAACACAAAAAACTACATATAACATGCAAGTGTTGTTGCGTGCAAGTAAAGGAGTGGAAGTGTCTGTATGTGAGTCTGTGGGTGTGTGTAATAGTGTTGTGTGTGTTGTGTGAGCGTGAGTAGGTGATAATATCAAACTTTGCATTTCAATAACAATTCGGTTGCCAAGTATAAGAGATTAACTAGCCAAGAGAAAAGTTTAATTTTACATTTAGTCAGGGTTAGATGGTTGATCTTTATCTCCTTATTTGCGGCATTGTAAGGACTCGCGCTTATAAATTTGTGATATTTTTTTTATAAAACAAAAATAGCGTCAACGAAAAAAATACCAAATTCATAATTGATTAAGTAAATAAATAAAATTAAACTTTATAATAACATAATAAATAAAAAAACACTTATAACGCATGGGTGACTGTTATAATTCACGTAAAACAAATTTTGCTGTTAGAAGAAATCAAAAGTTCACCATTGACAAAATTAAAAATATAACATTACTTACATACAAATCAATTAAAAATATTATCGCCCATACTCACAGTTATTCATTTTGATAGAAGTAATCTATTTCTGTGCCTTTCATGTTGTACAAATCTATTTCCGATGAAAATATAAGTTATAAATACATCACACTTCGGCAAACATTTTATCATATATTTGTAATTCAAAATGGTATAATAATATGATGTTATTGATTACTTTATAAGAAATATCTTTTATTATCTTTTATTTATATATTTTTTATTATTTATAAAAACTTAATTCGCCTTTGTTAAGTATTTCTAACCGTTGGGCTCTGGGGAGTTTTAAATTATTAAGTTTTACTTTGATTTAAATAAAGTTAAGTCGGTGATAAAAACTGAAAAAGTATAACGATTATTCAAACCTTTAAAAGATAAAACATTTTTCTAAATTTTCTTATTCTCAATGGAAATATTTTTTTATTATATTTTAAATCTAAATTGAAAGCCTGAATTTATTTTAAAGCCCCATTCAGACAATGTTCACAGTGTCGTGTAAAATGTAGTTATACGCGTAAATTTATGTAATGATCTATACTTTATTCTTTTCTTTATACAAGAAATTACGGAATAATAATGATTTAAGTATTTATATATTACATCATACCTAATCTAACAATTGATATATTGTGAGAATCATATTTAGGTTAAAATGACTTATTCAAGTGTCTTACTGACAAGATGTAAGTGTCTGTCCGTAAGTGTCTTACTGACAGACACTTACATCTCGTCTACCCGTGAACACGATTGCTACAAAGCATTCGAAACGTCGGGTCAAAATGAAAGTGTAACCAATTGATACGCGAGTTTTAATCCGTAAAAAATTGTTTTATTTAAAATGTGTACTCGTGAAAATCTAAGAAACTACTATAAATTTTCCATTTTGTTTTACGAAAGGCAATAAAAAAGCTAGTCAAGGCAGCGGCTACGGCATCAGCCGGATAAGCTATTTAGCGGAACGATATCCTTTTCTGTGCGTAACAATAATGTTACGCACAGAAAAAGGATGAAGCACTTATGTGCTAAGTATTTTTAACTTCTTTATTAAGGAGGTAAGTAGGATTAAAATTATCCCGATTTTTTAAATAGGATTTTTGTAATATCTTTACGTTTTGAAATATTCTAAGAAATTCTAGATTATTTTTAATAATATGTATGTATGTGGGTGGTTGTGTGTGTGTGTGTGTGTATGTGTGTGGGTATTTGTATTTGTGCTTATATGTAAGCGCATTTTTTCGTCCTTATTTTTGCGCGAACTGACTATGGAATTAGCTTCGGTGTGAAACTTACCAATGCGCATTTACTTAACTTACTTAACTTACAACGATTTCGAATTTAGTTTTGTTTTTTTTTTTTAACAAATTAGCGATTTATAAAAACTGTTTGTCAAATTGGGATGGTCCTAATATCAATCGATGCGTATTTACTTAGTTTTTTAGCGAAATCCAGTGATCGAATTTTCATTTAAAAAAAATAAACTAAAAAAAATAACTGAATACGGCATTCGGAATTTTTAAAAATTAATTGTGCGCGCAATTAGATAAAAAATAACTCCCAGTTTTTTGTTTTTAAAGAAAATGTAAAATCAAATAATTTCAAATAAATCGATAATAGGTTCGATAAATCATATATCATAACTTTTTAAAGAAAGTCATGAAATATGCTATATCTGTTAGCTATTATTATTTTATTTAATTATTTAGATGTGTTTTAATGACATTAGCGCAAGCAATAATGGAGTGGCTTTAAAAAAAAATAAAAACAAAAAAAAAACATTTTTCTTGACTAGGAAGTTAATGTGTTGGGCCTCATCCTTGTATATCATATAACTATTTATAGTATGCCAGAATAGAAACTTTATCCAACTATGTTGTCGGCCAACTACAAGTCATTCTATTCAATATTCTCTATTTGTTAAATTTGTTTAACTCCATTTGTTCAACTCCCCTTTCCAGTCTTATATGATATCTGTTGTGTCAGCAACTCCAATATTTTCATCAATCTCCTTATTATCATGAAAGGTTGACAATAATTTCTAATTATAAGTTTCTTTAAACTTAGACTCCTCTTCTCACCACGCAACTATTTGTAGGTCATGTTTTTTTATCTTGTATAATTAATATCTTTTTATATAACAAAAAGTCAACAAAGCAGAATTTCTTAAAAATTCACTCTAAACAAAATATAAATCAATGTTGTCACGATATTTACCTAAAATTAAAACAATCAAAACTCATGATAATTCAACGACTTTAAAAAAAAGACACAGATTTTACTTACAGACGTAATTCTGTAGTTAAATATTATATTATGGGATAAAAAGGGGTTAATACAAATGTATCCTCCTTATTAGACGTAATTCTGTAGTTAAATATTATATTATGGGATAAAAAGAGGTTAATACAAATGTAGCCTCCTTATCTCCGGAGACTGTTGGGGGCCTACCTGCAGGACAGAGAGGTCCTGTGGGAGTGTGGCGACCAGCGAATGTACCGACGTGCCGTGAGCCGAGGGGTTCCACAGGGGTCCGTTTTGGGACCGGTCCTGTGGAACCTGGGCTATGACTGGTTGCTCCGCTGTCCTCTCCTTCCCCGGATGAGGGTGTTTTGTTATGAGGATGATACCCTCGTCACCGCACGGGGAGTGAGCTTTGCGGAAGCAGCCCATCTTGCTACCGTCGGTGAAACGCTCGTTGCGGACCGCATAGGGCTGCTGGGTTTGGAGGTCTCCGTCACTAAAACGGAGGCCATCCTGTTCCACGGCCCTCGGCGAGGTCCCCCTCGTCGGGCGTCCATCTCCGTCCAGGGTTCGGAGGTGGTGGTGAAGGCCCAGATGAAGTATCTGGGCCTCACCCTGGACGGAAGATGGAACTTCGGGGCGCACTTCTCCCTTCTCGCCCCGAAGTTGGTTTCCACCGCAGCTGCCTTGGGAAGTCTTCTGCCCAACGTCGGTGGGCAGAAAGGTCGGTGGGCTCGTCACACCCTGGCGGAGTGCGCCGCTTGGGACCACCAGCGTACTGAGCTGGTGGGCGTGATTGGCAGGGACCTCTCGCTGCCGCGCGTCATCAGCGCGATGGTCAGCAGTGAGAGGTGCTGGGTCGCAATGGCCTCCTTCTGCGAGCAAGTCATCGCCGCAAAGGAGGCCTCGGAGCGGGACAGGGAGTCAGCCTCGTCCGCTGACCCGCTCCGTAGAGGGAGACTGGGTAGAAGGAGGCGGGAATACGCCCGCCGCTTCCTTCCCCAGTTGTAGGCCTGGTGAGGGGGGAGGGTAACCCCTCTTACCTAACAGTAGCCTACGATTGGAGGGTGCTCTACGTTTGCTCGGGGCACCCTCATTCGGGGGGTCTCGCCGGGGCGTCACGGTGTGTGCTAACGCGATTCCGTGACGTCCCATTACGGCGAAGAGGGCAACCGTTGGTTTTTTAGTGGGTAGCCTTAAAAATGGCAGCATCCTCTATGCTGCCGGGTAGTCCCACATAACCCCCCGGCCGTCACCCCCTGGGCCGACGGGGTACCCGTAACGGGTTTTTACAACGGAAAAAAAAAAAAAAAAAAAAAAAATGTAAATTTTATTATGCAACCTTTTTAAAAAAAATGTTTTTTCACACTGTAATGTTTTTAAATATATGCAATAATCTTTTGTATGTCACACAGATGCTTATTAAAAATTTAATAAAAAACTATCTTTGGAGACGTTTTGCATTTACAAGTATAAGCGACCTTTCTTTTATTTATAATAGATCTGAAAGAACACAAAGGCAAAAGTTACGGAATAAGATGTACACAATTTTCCTTGCATTTTATATTACGGTCTAATCATGAGTTAAGTTAAATATTTCTTTCAAAGGTTATTTTCTAAAATAAAGATTTAGATTGTAAATAAATAGTAGGTATCGAGTAACTTTATAAAATAAATAAGTACATCTTATTTTGATTTTATCAAGTAATTAACTGGGTTAACATCCAAATATTATGTTTTATTTTAATGTTTCATAAATGCACACATTTAAAATATAGTATTGAATAAAACAAGACATTCATGATTAAGGTAATTCTCGAATCATATTTCAAATAATTCAAATAATGAAAATAAATAAATATAAATAAATATGTAGGGGCTGTATGTAAATAACAACTTTTCTTTAGTCATTACCTATACTTATTTCATTAATTAAAATGTTAAAAAACTAGTATTTAGTTCTCAAAAATCATCAAAAACTAAAATGTGTCTACTAGTTTAGTTTAGTTTACTCAAACCATTTAATTGGTAAAAACTAAAACTATTTGTACTTACATTTCACTTAATTATACCTACATTTCACTTTTTTTACATAAAACTACAAATGTTATCCAATTAATCATATATTTACCGTAATAATCATTAACTTCAATTATTTTTTAAGAAATGAGATTATTCAGATGCGTCCGCCACATCCTTGGCATCGCTATAAATAAAAAAAAACTTCAAATTTAAATAAAATGATTTTACAGTTATTTCACTCATCGGCGATGGAATGCCCAATTGTGTTCTTTCTTTAAATTTAAGCGACCGCACTTCAACTCGCTGTACTAGCGGTAAATTGTTCTTTTAGAAGGAGCCTTTTCATAAAAGTTAATTGAAGTTCATTAAACAAATCTTTAGGTTTCAATGACCTGAGTTTTGAATAATTTCATGAAAATATTTCCAAGAAGGAAATCTATTTTTATATTTTTAGAAATATATTATGAAATTAGTTTCATAATGCTAACAAAAACATTGAGGGAAATTTTAATAATGAACCAATATATTTATTTAAAAAAATAATGAATTTTCAATGTGAATTATAACTCGCCTGCGGTCTGTTTTATATTTATATACAATTCAGGTAATATAATTTTTAAAATTTTATCATTTATTTGTTCTCGGAAAATTTACATCTTCTATTCCATGCTTTTTAAATAATAAAACAACATATTTTTTAAACATTACAAAATTATACATCCTGATATCGTTCAGGACGGGTTAATTAATTAATTAATAAAACAGGTGTGCCGTGACTACCTCGGAGCTATTTCACTCGTTCTTTAATTAAAGATTCCCCTTAGAAAGACTTCTCTTAACTTATGCAATATTACCTACAAGGGTAGATTTATTAAGCAACCTATTTCTTTTTAAAAATGAAATATAATAATGAGTTTCACTCTCAATTTTTTTAACATACGTAACCTTTAAATAATGTAAATACTATTATCTCATTTCCCTTCCCGATTTATATATTAAAACTTGTATCAAAACCCCTTCCAGTTTTTTGTTTCTTTTTGCACAGATTAAATAAAATTTTAGAGTATACAATTATTACATAAGTATGGCGGGGCTAGTTAAGCAATTTTAAATTTGAGTAATGTTAGATAAGTATTTATCTTAAAAAGTAAGATTTCGTTATAAAAATAATATTCTTCTTTGTAATAATTGAGCGAAGCGAGCGGAGCGCTCTACTTTAGAGAATTTGCATTGGTTTTACAAAGTTGGCATTAAAACGGCTTAACGGTTCGGTCTCAAATTTTGCACACATACCAAGCTTATATGTTTTGTGGTTTGTAAAAAAAAATCTAAAAAATTCATTGTCGTTGAGGAATAATGTCCAAAAAATTAGCGCATTTGTAAGGTCTACATCCCAAACCAAGACGAAGCCTTCGGTTGGCTCGCTTCGCTCAACGTGCAAACGACACCCGAAATTTCGCAATCGCAGTGGGTCCGAATTGAGGGTCTGGTGGCGTTTCTAGTATTCTTCTAAAAAGTCACGTTAACGAGCTACAACCGGCAAAGTGAAAAAGGCAGACATACTCAACGTTCCCAATAGGTAAGCTCAGCAACAGTATAGGGCAAGTTAAACAGCTAGGAAATCCAGCAAAACTATGTTTTCAATATTTACTAAAACTTATATATATATATATATGTATGATATAAGATCTACATTTTCTGAGATATTTTGATTGCGTAATTTTCTCTTAGGTTATTTTATTTATTTATAAACCTAAAATGATACCAAATTTAATCAAATCTATCCAGCAGTTTTTTGCAATTAGAAAAATAATCAGGTTTTAAGGTTTATAGTGGAAATAAAAGTCTTCTTTGCAATAAAAAGAAGTACTTTTTTGATTAGGACAATAACTATAACTAAATGACATTTCATAAAAACCCGCTCAATAGTTCTTCATGACCAATTTAAATGATTCATGTTTAATAAAAAGACACGTCGAAAAGACTCATTTGAATTAAAAAATATTCCAAGGTTTTCAAAAAATGTCTAAAAGCGTCACTAAAAATGGTCTCAACAATACGTAAAACCTAATGTCATAAATAAAATGGTTAGATCATCTTCAAGGAGAAACAGAAAACCTATCATTGTTGAAATGTCGTCTTTTATACAAGAACAATATTAAAATCAGCAAGGAAATATAACAATTTTGATAATTCTAACGAACTGAATATATCACGTAGGGATAATATTAAGGGATTAATATCACACCAATTTCATCTTAAAATGAAAATAGACTTTATTACAGGCGTGGTAAATCTTTAAATACTTAAAATTTAAGTTTTACTGGACTTCCTTAGGTGACTATTTAGAAAGAAAGAACAAAAGTTCGCCGATAGTAAAATCATTTAACGAATCTTAAATACAGAGTGTAGTATGTAGTAAGTGAAATGACTATATGTATATAAGACCGCGCTTTTGTTTTTATTTGGTAAATTTGTTTGTCTTTATGTAGCACTCAGAACATATTTGTTTTTTTAAATATTTTTTGGCTCCCAGGGTACACCAGGGCGCACACTGACTTGAGGCTTGAGATTTATGCTTAAATCTGAGGATTATCATTTACTTACATATTAAAACATTAAACAAGTTATTCTAAACTATTCTTAGACAAAAACAAGAGCATCTATATAAATGTGGACGCTTTCAAAACTATACTTTTAACTATAATAACACTTAAGTTTTACTGGTGGTTTTAATTCATGGCGGAGTGTCACCTTTCATGCAATAAACCTATGCCCCAACTCTGTAATAATTTTTGTATTTGTTACAAAAACACAGTAAACCAATGTGACAGAGTGAGACTTAATTTTTTTGTTTACACAGGGTAAATAATGCATCTTGTCTTATAATGACATTGAAATATACAACTAATATTAGTTCAGTATAAAACGTATTATAATTTATATATATTGCTATCTTTTCACATTATACCGTTATTCTGAAGGATCGATAAATAACGATAAGTAATTTTTACTTTATTGGCATTAAATAAATACTTAAAGCCAAAAAAGTAAAAAGCAATTATTTAAGTGTTTACTTTAATCCGTACTAAATGACCTTTCGATATTAATATGAATCAACAATCAACTATTCCTGATAGGAATACAAATATGAAAGTATTTGTTACAGTTTTTTATTGTCAAAAATTAAAGTTTCTAGTATCTTTTATGAACTACATAAACGTTTCTACTATCTTTAAATCGGGGTACTTACAATAACTTATTTAACTAAGAAGTTAATAAAATATGGTTCTAATACAGATTTTTTTTTGGAATATTTAAAAAAAGCTTAAATGTTGTTAGCTTTGTCTCAATATGACGATTATATTTAAAATTCTAGACTCATCGAGGCACACACCGGTGGTTACCCAAAAGTCGATTGTTCAAGTCCTGTAGATTTTCATTACATTTTACATTTTCTTACATGTCATTTTTCATTAAATATTTAATAAAAATATTAAAAAATAATAGGTTCCTATATTTAATGAATTTGTTTTTGCTAATACTATTTTTGTTTTGAAATAGACGCAAGCAGAAAAAATATGATAATGAAAGTGGTAGTATAAGATAATAAGTAATGGTTTAATTAGAAGAAACAGTGTGTGTGTGATGGTGCTTCTACAGAATTGGTGGTCGTTAGTGCCTCTATGGATGATCATAAAATGCGGTGAGTTTAAAACATATAACAAATTACTTTACTTTTTAATTTTTATGATTTTTATATATTTCTTTAAACTCTTTGTATAAAAAAAAAGCGTGAAAATTGAAACACATTTATTTAAAAAAATAATGCTATTATAATTTTGTTTTTGTTATTGTCTTATTTATACTTTTAAACCAGTGTAAAATCAGAGTTCATTAATACGTTAATACCTAATATGTTACGTTTTATAATTAATTAAGTACCTAGAATAGTTTTAAATTATACAATATATTAAAAAAGTAAGAATAGCATTTAACTTGTGCAAAAGAAATTGAGTATTAATAAAATATAAAAAAATATATTATTTCAACGTATAAAAATTATTAAAATTATTAAAATGGGCAATAAGTTATAACCACACCTAAAGTTTGACTACCTTAAGAAAAAGATTCTGACAGGTTCTAACTTCAAAATTATGTCGTCTGTTCGAACGCATAATGTTGAATTATAGATTAAATTAATTATAATTATTTATTTAACATACTAACAGTAAGTGTCTGTTATTATGTTTTATAAAGTTTTCAAATTAATGTTAAATAAATACGTGAATAATACATTTTAAAACTGTACTACGCTTTTACAAAGACAGGTCAACTGTTAACTTTTGTAGTGATAAGAGAAATATTAAAAAAGTTAGTGACGTAATTTATTGTTATACCATAGTTCAATGCGTTGTCTTTCAAATTATTTTATAATGAGAATGTAATAATAATATTAAAACGACATCAAAAACAAGCGTACTAATGTTAATTTCCTAGCGACTAGTAAGCCGACAAGTACTGTAAGCTTAGAATGTCTAAAATACAGGTATATTTCCGCCCTGGATGATGGATTAACAAAATCCTCAAGGATTTTTCATTGTTTCTCATATGTGTCCAACGTGAGAGTCCAGTCAGAAACAATATCTTCTCTCGTGTTTTCTTTATTTAGACAAACCTTCTTTAACAAAACTCTAGGATTCGTTTGATGCTGATTATAATTTTTCTTGATAGAAAAACGTGAAGGGCTTCTTTAGTAAGAACTAATGAAGACTAACCGCTTCGCGCATTTCTAACACTTTATCGTGGCGACACGAGTATTCATCAACAACAATAAGTTTTTAGCCCTAAATACTCCATCTCCACAGTTGTTGCAAAACTTTTCGGTGGCTAGACAATACTTATCTTAAGCCATCTTAATAATAGTAATATATTTTAATAGAATTATAATAACGTTGAAGACCAATCATGAAGTAGAATGCGTCACCTAACAGCAAGTGCAAGTGCTAGCTAGTCTTCCAATCGTTTTGTATTTCTAGGTTCTTCGGTGCCCTCGATAATTGGCGTTATCTTCTTAAGGGCGTTTTTTTATAAACATAACAATTTGGGGGTCGATAGTGCAAATTACAGTTGTCATGTATAGTATTTTAGAAATATTCTATTTGGGCGTCAAAGCTCTTGAGCTCGTGTTGCTTTAACTGAGCCGCTATATTTACTTCGTGTTCTTTCCAGATCAATTGTTTAATATTTGATATGCTAAGAAGACTCCTGTAAATTTTCATTTAATGTTAACGATTGAACGAAAAATAATGGATATATGAGGATATGAGGATAAACTCTATCCCCTGTGAAACCAAAAGACATTGGGGAAGATTGCAGCGCTTTAGCACAATTGTGTAATTTAAGAAGTTTAAAATATCAGGCTCTGTTTTCGGATTATATTATCAAGTGCATAATGGATCTTCCGCACCCTTTTCGGTCTGTTCCAGGAGTATTCGTTATTTCGGACTTGTAGCTTTAATCAAGGTTCCTGGGCTTGTCTTGTCAGTCTGTCAGCTGTCTTTCCAAGAGTCTGGTGTCTTTCCAGCTGCCAGAAGTTCTTCTAGAGCGAACAGTCTTTCCAGCGTCATCCTCCTTCTCCGGACTGTCAATTCTAAATTAGACAAGGCATCTTGGCATTCATGGAATCATCGTGAGGTGAGGTGAGGACTATCGCGATGCAGGTAGAGGAGTCAAACCTTGTCTTTTTAATATCAAATATGGATAGTAAAATCATTTCAAAAAGTTACAATAGAAAAGAAAAACAGAGTCTAAGTCTGAATCAGTAGAATCCAGACAAATAAGTAGGTAATGCCATTTAAATTCCTTTTCTGTCTGGGGTATCTCTATTACAAAATAAATAATCACCAGTAGTCAAGCCCAAGAAACAGACGTAAAGATCGCATCTTTTGTTGGTTGCACTAAAACTACGCCAAAACCGTCTACAAGTTTCGCGTGATGTGAGCACCAGTAAAGAGACAGAAAAAAGTGAAATAAATAAGCGGTATCTGAAAAAAAAATTGTTTTAAATATAAATGAATATCATTATTTTTATTTTTATTGTTTGGAGAAATCAAAATAAAAAAACTAACAGTTTATTAAAAGTAGATCATAGATTAAATTACCAACCCAAAAAACCATCAGTTTTAGTTTTAATTTGCTTCTTATTCCGAAACAGGACTCGGACTCGAGAAATTACGGAACATTTAATCTTCTCAAACCATTTAGCTAAATGCTGCTCCAGATTCCATTTTTGAAAGATTAAAAGTAAATAAAGTGAAAATTGGATTATTTACTATAAAGATGTTCAAACTTTTATTAAGTAAATATACTTTTACAGTTAGTATTATACGAAACGAAATAAATGACTGTAAATAAAAACTGTATATAATAATCGATATTTGTAACTAGGACTAAAGGTTCTTACTGTGTTTAATAAATAAAGCTGAAAAGTCAATTTCGAAATGCTTCATATATAGTATCCTCATAAAATATCAAAGTTTCATGACGAGGGTACACGATAGTAGACTAGAAAATTACATTATTCCCATAAAAAGGCTTTTCAGAAGTAATTTCAATGTAGACAAAATTTTTCATCATTAGTTTTTTTAGAACATAATACTCCATAATACAAAAAATATATAAAATAATTAAAGTAGATGATTCACTCCAGAAGACCTTTTACGTATTTTTACATAGTAAGCTTCTATGTAAAACTAAACTACTTTTTAAACCTAAAGAATCTTTGACATCTTAGGATCAGCCAAATTAATGTATCGGAAGGAAATAAAATTAAAACTAAAATTATTTATTTAAGTAATTTATCTCCTCGTCTGCGCACGGCCCCTCGCGCTTGGTGTGCTGGTGAAAATTACCAAATAGCAAGTTGCATAGCCCCTAAACTTCCGTTTCACGCCGTACCGAGTCCAGACGCTCAATTCATCGAAATCGTTTTGTGACAATTTTGAAATTATTTGTCCAAATTACTGATTGTAAAAATTTATCTTAAGTATACATTAAATACTACAAACGGGATTTGTTTTAATAGCCATAACAATTTAATAAATATTATAAAAAATCGTATCTTAAAAAGTTTCATATTAATATAAGTTTGTCTTACTACGTTGGATGTAATATCTTTCACATAAAAAAATCACATATTCTGTTGCGGTCTTTTATTTAAATAAAATCAAGTACATTATTTTTCCGATTTACTCGATACTTACTCGATGAGGGCGGCCCAGAACCGGTCCCTGTGGCGCTCAATGGGGGAGGCCTATGTCCAGCAGTGGACGATTTCCGGCTGAATGATGACGATGGTGATAGTCAGATAAATCCAAATTATTATTTCATTCTAATTTTATAAAAAAAATAAGACCAATTCATATATCACATTATATTCGCACTATATTCATACTATATTTTTGAGTCTAAAGAATGTGGATATCAATGAGCGATGTGGTACTAAATAAAATAATGTACTTTTCTATTAAGGTATTTAGTTCCTGCTCCATAGGTTTCTAAAAAATAAATACTAACAAACAGCGTGCTTCAGGTTATGAATTGAAACTACTGAAGTTTCCAAAATAAAATTCTTATAGGCTGAGGGAAAATGGTCGAGTACTGAAACAATTCGTGTCTTCTAATAATCAAGTACATAAGAAATGGGGTAAGCCCAAAGTTAAAGTTCTGGGCGCTTTCTAAAGCCACTTTGGGTAACTTTTGCCAGCCATCCCTACCGCCACTGCACTCGGGGAATGATTCTCTGGCCCATACGGCAAAAGAGAAAGCCGATCTCTTAGGCACTCTTTTTGCCTCAAACTCGACCTTGAACGACCAAGGGAAAACACCGCCTACCATCCGGCGGTGTCAGAGTTCAATGCCGGAAATAATTTTCCGGCATAAAACCATTCGACGGTCTCTACTTACCTTGGATGTTCATAAGTCGAGTGGGCCGGATGGCATTTCCCCAATCGTGCTACGAACATGTGCCCCTGAGTTGACTCCAGTGCTAACGCGTCTATTTCGGTACTCCAATTTCAAAGGCGTAGTCCCGGTCTCATGGAAGTGTGCTTTTGTCCATCCGATCCCTAAAAAAGGTGATAGCTCGGACCCAGCTAACTACAGACCTATCGCCATCACCTCTCTTCTCTCCAAAATAATGGAGAACATCATAAACCGTCAGCTCCTCGCGTACCTTGAGGATCACCAGTTGATTAATGACCGACAATATGGCTTTCGCCATGGTCGATCGGCTGGTGACCTCCTGTTATATCTTACACACCGTTGGGCTGCGGTTATTGAAAGCAAGGGAGAAGGTCTGGCAGTTAGTCTGGATATAGCGAAAGCCTTCGATCGTGTATGGCACAAGGGGCTTCTTTCGAAGCTTCCTTCCTATGGGCTTCTCGAGAGTTTATGCAAGTGGATCACCAGCTTCCTCACTGGGCGGAGAATACAGGTCGTTCTCGACGGTTTTTGCTCGGACCCCAAGCCCGTGAATGCTGGTGTACCCCAAGGCTGCGTGCTATCCCCAACCCTGTTCCTCTTGCACATCAATGATATGTTGGACATTTCCAACATACATTGTTATGCGGATGACAGCACTGGGGATGCGGTATATTCCGGCCGTGCAGGTCTCTCTCGGGAAAACGTCGACGAGTGCCGAAAGAAACTTGTGTCTTCTATAGAGACCTCCCTGAGGACGGTCTCAGAATGGGGTAAACTGAACCTCGTTCAGTTTAATCCCCAAAAGACACAGGTTTGCGCGTTTACCACTAAGAAAACCCCATTTGTCGTATCGCCGCTCTTCGATAGCACACCTCTCGATGCCTCGCCAAGTATCAAAGTACTGGGACTCGACATTTCGAGCGACTGTCAGTTTCGTGGTCACTTGGAGAGCAAGGCCAAGTTGGCCTCGATGAAATTGGGTGTGATCAATAGAGCGAGACAGTATTTCAATCCTGGCCATAGACTTGCGCTTTATAAGGCGCAGGTTCGGCCACATATGGAGTACTGCTCTCATCTCTGGTCCGGATCACCCCAATATCAGCTTCTACCTTTTGACCGCGTACAACGGAGAGCCGTACGGATTGTCGGGGACCCGGTGCTCTGTGAACGGCTGGACTCTTTGGCATTGCGTAGAGACGTGGCTTCTTTGTGCGTCTTCTATCGCATTTACAACGGGGAGTGTTCCGAAGAGCTATTTGATCTGATGCCTGCCGCCGAATTCCATCACCGCACAGCACGTCACCGCCTGCATTTCCATCCACACCACCTGGATGCGTGGCGATCTTCTACTGTGCGGTTTTCAAGGACTTTTCTTCCACGTACCACTAAGATGTGGAATGAACTTCCTTCGGCGGTGTTTCCAGATCGATACGACATGGGTACCTTCAAAAAAGGCGTCTATTCATATCTCCAAGGCCGGCAACGCTCTTGTGAGTCTTCGGATGTTGCAAGAGTTCATGGGCGGCGGTGATCACATTTTATCAGTGACCCGCATGCTCGTTTGCCCTCCTTTTTCAAAACTAAGTTATATATTAGCCTTGAATAATACCTACACCTTAAAGTATGCTTAACATTCTACAGATTCTCAGAAACATCCACCTATAATAACCTTCGGCAAGCCAGATGTAGTGGTTGGAGGATTACTTCGAGCAAATTGTACAAGTGCACCGGCTGCGCCCGCGCCGCGCCTTTCCTGGTACATAGATAATGAAAAGGTAAATTATATAAATTAAATATTGTAAGTTGATTAAATAAAACATTAATAAACTCTACAACAATGACTTTTGATTAATTATAACATTTTTATATGTTAAGGTACCTGATGATTCCATACGATATTTCTCATATCGTGTATCAAGTTCGACAAGAAATAAAGGTGGCAGCAGTTACCGCCACAGAAAACATCAACATAGATATATCGCGCCTGAATTTAACTACACTGCAAAATATTGGGCTCTTGTGACCGAAACTACAACTCCAGCACCCGCTAATATAACGAAACAAAACAAATGTACTTTGAAAAATGGAAATAATCATGCAGTAATGGTAGGTAAACTTAAATAAAAAAAAAAAGAAAAAAAGAAAAATAATAAATAAATAAACGAAAATGATAGACGAAATTTTAATAAATAATTTAACATCAATGCCTTTCTTAAGATTTTCTTTCACTTCCGTCTCATTAGATCCGTGAAAAGCCACGAGAACTAGCCCCTCCACCCACATATTTGTTTGTATCGATTGCTGAACTAAGAACACCAGCACACGGTCGACTTCAATTAACTTGTACTGCAACGATTCCTGATGAAGTGGGACCTGGGGAAAGGTTCGCTGACGTCAAGAAACAGACAGTGACAGGTAGCAATAGAAGTTTCCAACTTGTGTTCATTATTAACTTCTCTTCTAAGTAATATTTATATAATTATTGAATAGCTGGACCAATCATCATGTTAATTTAGTTTGAATGTATTTTATTTGTTGTATGTTTAACGTTTTATTAGGTACTTTTTATAAAATTATACAAGCTGCAGCTCAGAAAATAAAAGAAAGTTAATAAAAAAAAGAAAAGTTAGGTCGTAGTTTGTATAACGTCACTGAATATACAATGTTTTTTCGCAGTTGCCGTGAACGAGTTGAGTTTGAAAAAACCTCTTACCAAGACGTCTCATGCTAATTCGACTTCACGACTTCATGAATATCAGCTAATCGTTGTTATAGGTTGTGTAATTCTCCTGAATGAGCTTCGATCTCGATACTAAATATTATTTCAATTAATCTCGACGATGTTACAGAGTTATCTATTATTAGTATTACAAATATTTTCGTCTCACTTTCATGGTTGTAAAAGATCAATATTGATTAGACTTGACACCCAAGCTTTATATTTTTTTATTTAAAAGTCCTTTAAAACTGGAATTGTGTAGTTATCATTTAATCTTCCGTGTATGTTTTGTACACATAATTAATTCGGAGCTTTCTCTATGTCAATTAATCATTCCTTACAGCTTATTCGACAGGGTCCACCTAACAAATATGAAATGCCTTTCTGTTTTTGGAATAGCATTTTAAAGTTATATTTTTATATTTGAAATAGAAATATTGGTAACTAATTACTCTTCATTGTTTACTTACTATGCCACAAGAAGATATAAGTCGTTTTTAAATAATACAAATTTGGAAAAAAAATAAACCTATTAGAATTTTATTATTAGTTTTTATATCTCCACTATTTTTTAGCGAAATTGGCAAAAAAATTATTAAATATAACATTATTTTCCTTTTGAGCAATTAAAATAATATGGAGCAAGTATAAATAAATATAATTTAGCGAAACTATGCCACTTTTCATTTTATTACATTTGTTTTTGAATACCTCTATGTAAAATTGATAAATTGAAATTTCCAAACCAAATATTAATAAAAATCTTAAATATAAATTTCTGGTAGTTGCAAATGGGAATTCCGCATTTCTTTGTTAGATGCTCTTTATAAAAAGATCCTATAATAATAAAAAAAAAAGTATAATTTAGAATATCCCCAAAAAAAAGTAAAAGTAAGCATATTAAAGCTTTAAATGTTGTCCTCAAGTTTTATTTGTTTAACATAATCAATTTCAATTTATATTATTATGACCCAAATAAATTTTATCAGAATAGTTCTAGCTGATGTAAATTATTTGTTGGATGTGGATCTTATAGTGATAGTGTCTGATTCACACAAGCCTCTTTGAAATTTTTGTTTTTTTTTTATTTACTTTTCAACAAAATTAATTTTATTATAATCCTACCTCCTAGCTAGGAGCTAGGAGGTAGGAGTACCAGAAATTTAAAGAATATGCCTTGAATTTTTAACATGAAAATGCTTGTGAAATGCTCTATGTTTTGTAGAAAAAGTGTAAATTTTATGAAATATCTGAATGTTAAATAAGTATTTTCTATATGAATAGTGTTATGCTAAAAAAAAATGTATAGTTTTAATGGCCAGTATGAGATTGACATTAGACTGTTCCAGCGTCTAAAGTCAATGCTCTGATTTGGTGTTACATGTCTTCCTACAGCTCTTTACACTGACTTGTAGAGAAATTATTTTTTAGGCTAAAATTTGTGATAAGACAAATGTATTCAGCGATATTTAAAATAGTTCAGTAATAAAATATTATTTATTGCATTAATATAGAACGTGAATCAAATGTTAGAAATGTTATAACTATAAAATTAAAATTTATACAGTACACACCATACCCTTACTTCGATTAGCGAAACACGTACACCCCAAACTTGATAAGCGGTCATGAAATGGTTATTCAAAATCTCGAGTAGTTGCATCCATTATTTCAATTTTATCTTTATACTCGGGTGTGTATGTTTCAAAGGTACAGAAGTATTGGGAAATGGTATTCGTTCATGCCGAGTAATTCACCGATGTGTATCTAAAATTGCTAGATATAAGTAATTTTAGTCTCCGGTCAAGATAAAAACTTTGATGGAATCATTTCCGTTTTCTGTAGTAAAAAATATGTGAATTTATCATCTTTAATTTACATTATTCTTTTTTTTTAATTGTTATAAAATGTTTATCATTAAAAATAATTCGATAATTTAAAATTTTTGTTGGTAAAAGGCACTGTCTAAATAACTTATACATTTAGTTCTAATATGTAATCGATTTTATCTAAATTTACTGTATTTAATAAATTATAATATTTATTATATCTGTGAAAAATTTAGAACTATTATTAACTACAAGTTTAATTACAAGATAGATGTTTGTTCCCATCCTCGAGCCAGTGTCTATTAATAATGTTCATAATTGTACAATTTGGTGAAATAATAGATTTAAAAAAAGCAAGGTTGTATTTTTATTACAAATTATTGTCCTCTTGCTCAGATGATCCCGAGCCTAAAAATATGTCAGTTATTAAGTTTTTTATAACTTATATAATATATTTTTCAATAATGACCTCGATATAAATGTCAAGCTGATATTTTAAAAGGCTGTTATTTATAAAGTTTTTGCGAAATCTTTCCTTAACCTGGATGGCTGCCTATTTATATCGGTCCGCAATCCGTGACATAAATAATAGAGATAAAACACTCCAAGTACTGAAAATCGGTCATGGAAGTGATTTGGAAAAATAGTTAATAAAATTATTTGTCGTTTTAATGGTATTGATAAAATAATATATTTTTTAAATCAATACATATTAACAAGAAAAAGTTTTGCACTTATAGAAAATGAAAATAAATACTAATATTTATTTTATTTTTATTTAGAACCATGTTGTGTTAACGAACATCATTTATTGATAACACTAAAAATATTAAAGTATTAATTATAACAAGGAAACAACATTTTCGTTGTCAAATTGGGATGAACAGTTTTTCCATAAGTATTTGATTACGTGTAACATATGTATTTCCACAAGTTTTACTATTCAAAATAATATCTTCTATTTATTCTCAATGTTATAATTTATGCAACGTATTTTTTATACGGTTGTATTAAAAATTAACATTATCTATAAAAACTTCAAAAAATATTTAGTAAAATGTCATAGAATTCTTCGTCGGGTAGACCCATATATCTTTATAATCGGATAGGTACATTTTTTTACTAACCTTATAACATATACAGGTAAATAGGTACTTCAAAGTCGGTATTAGCACGTTCGATTCAAATTTCGATAGGTAGGGCTATCTATCCCCACCTATCGAAATCACGAACGTATGTAATGTATACGCGTTTTAAAGGGGCCCCTTAAACCTACACCTGGATCGCTAGTCTCATGTACTCTTTTCACTCCTCTCTCGGCAGCGCGATGGGTCCCGCGCCCATACGGTAAATCCAATGATACTATCGTTCGATCGTTTCACTTTTGTGATTTCATGTATTGAATTTCTGACTGGTTTTGAAGACTTTATTTGATTTTATTATTAGTACTCATATTACACCGATTTTCAAATCACAATCATTCTAAAGAAATTTGAATTGAAAAAATATTCTTATTTGTTTTTTATTTTGAAGAGCTTTTTAACTTAAACTAATTTTTCATGGGAAATAACAGTTAATCGATTTTTATGTGGTAAAATCCTTTTCTTTTTATTTAATATAATTCTTTTTTTTAGTATCTTGAATATTTAAGTATTTTATTATTATTATTTCAATTTAAATTTATACCTATTCGATCTATCTGTAAAACGATTTCCTGATAAGACAAAAAAAAGATCATAAACGATACATAATAATTTTTCAAGTAACTAAAAGTTTAGTTTTTACAAATACACACCTATTAAGTAATAAAACAAAACAATTTACTATCGGATATTTTCTAAAGATTTGGAGAATATTTACTGAAGTCAGTAAAATAGAAAATAAAAGGTACCCATTTTGATTCGTGGAAAAAGTGATTCAGGGCAGTGTCATAGAAATACTTAATGGTTTGGTTAAGGGACTAAAAGGCTAATGTCTGTGCGATAGGACCTTAATGACGCAATAAAATCCAATGTTCTGTATCTTTTTACTATAAAATATTCAATGATATCAGTATACTTTTGAGAGAGAATACTATAGTATAGTTCGGGATTTTGCAGAAATATATAGAAAAATTAGTAGAAATGAATTACAGATATCACTAAATATACGTTTCTAAAATTGAGACCTTATTCGTAATAACAAAGTAAAGGCTTCAAAATAGTCACATCGACTTGATGATCTTTTAGAAAAGGGTCAAAGAGAAAGTTTCATAAAATAGGACCATCATATGAACCCTGTGAGCGATCATTCTTTGTTGCCCTTGAACTTAATTGATCTCCCTATCTAACAGTAACTTTTCTGTCATATAAGTAACTTTTGAAGATTATGCGTATATACACTTTTTCCTCAGCCGAACGGGTGAGAATTTAAATTAATAAATGCTCTAAAATTGTATTTTAAAAGAGTTTCTTATACTCCTATTTAAAAATTACTTGTATTTATTATACTATTGCTGATTTCATTGATAATAAAACTCGAAGACTACTCTAGAATATTTCGTAAATACTGAAACAGCTAAAGGTGAGTTTGTATAGTTTTCAAACTATACATTCTTCTTAGAGTATACATAAAACACTCCTCAGCTGAAATGTAAACTTTTAAAAGAATGAACGTAAAGTTTGCTAGTGCTAAGTGACAGGATAAAAAGTTTTTAAAAAGAGATTTCATTTAAACCATTTTTATTTCGCTATAAATGCTAAGGATATGTAGTGCGTATATATTGATGTTTATTTAAGTATATCATAAATCTTACTTACTACTACTAGATCTTAATACTATTATATCCACACAAAAACAATTTTACGATATTACGATTTCTAATAAATAGAACAAATCAAGAATAAAAAATACCAATATGTAGACTATAAGTGTGTCTATTGTAAATAAAGGTGGTTTTATAAAACTTCTATTCCTGAAATGTGTTTTATTTTATACATTAATATAATAAAATTGAAAATAAAAGGAAGCTCATTCTAAATAATTTCCACTGGCTTTAATACAAGCCTTGATAATTGGACATGCTGTTGTTAAGATGTTTAATCACCTTCTTAAGAAATGTATCTATAGGCTTAAGCCGCTTAGACACCCCTTAATATTGAACACCCCACTGAACGGTACACAGTATATACACAAAATGCGGTACACAAACAGACGCCTAATACCAAGTGGACGGAGAGTTTCAAAAACTAGATTTGTTTCCGTACTTACTCGGAGTAATGCTATCACAGCATTTGGTTTATTTTTTGATCACCTTTTTAATATCACAAAAATATTGACCTCTGATTGTAGCGAAAAAGCAAAAATAAAAAAAAATGAATAATTATGTGAGAATGACAGATACAGAATTCAAATATATTATTGTGTTTTTCTTCATTTTAACAATATTTATGGCCAGAATAAGTATGTATTTAAAATAGGCTTCGGTATCTAAATAGATTATTCGCAAACGGATGTTACTATAAAATACTAAAATATATTATGTTAATCGAATCCTTACTAAACAGACTTGTTGCTAAAGTATTAGAAAAGTAATACGACATAATATGCGATTAATAATCAGGATCCATTAACAAGGACCGCCAGCATGTAAGTTTGGGAAGCTAAGTGAAACTCTCTTTAATGAGAAAAACAACAATATATATCCAATGTTAACAAAAAATTATTCATATTAAGAATTTACCATCAAATCGTGCAATAGAACGTTTCAATAAAAAAAAAGTTATTACAAATTACTCTTAATCCACATTTAGATTTTTTCCAAAATCTATTTATAAAAAGATAGGTACGATAATCAATTGGTCCAAATTTGATTACTATAGCTTGATCGATGTAGTTGGAGATAGCAAACAAAATTTGATCGACTTGACCGGCATTTTCTGTCAAATATTTATGTTATACCCACAAATTTTATAGAAAACATATTTTTAAATCAATGTTTAAATTACATCTATTAATCATATTTCAAGCTTATCCTATTTTTTGAATCTTTGGTACTGTTTATGCCATATCAAATCAAAAAAAGGCGTGTGGGTCTGGTAGACCGATTTCTTTCATGGCTGGTTGACTAACCTTACTCTAATATTTGAAGTTAAAAATAATAAATTACTTAAGCTTTTTATTAAATTATGTTAATTTAGTTGATACAGAACTCTAAAGACTTATAAAGAAATATAAAAACAAGTGAACACACCAAAAAGGTATCAATTCTCCTAAATTAAAAAGACAATTTCAGAAAGTCAGCAAAAAAATTTAGTGCAACACGACTCTTAATTATCGATCGAATCGCATTTCTTTATATTGATAAACCCTAGCCATTAATTAAAACCTCTTGACAGATCTGATTACCTTTTAATATCATATTTCAACAAAGGACTTAACAAATGGATGTCTAGTACTCCTTGTGAAACAATTACAATTTAAGATATACCGAAGATACTGAAAACATCATTTCCATTGGCTGCTACAATCGAAAACATGCAACTGGGAGCTTAATTTCAATTAATCATAGTATGCAAAATGTTAGTACTGAATTAAAATATGAACTTATAGGACTAATAGGCCGACGGCAAGCTACCGTGATATTAATTTTTCGATAATAGGATCTAAGGAGTTCCAAATCTTAAATTAGACACTTTCGACAGAAACTTCAATTCTAGGGTTCATTTGCATATATAGATTATTACCAATGTCCTCCAATAGATATTATATTCTTTTATTAGTTTAATAGTTTTTTTACCAGACAATGCTGTTTTTTGCCTGTACATATTGAAACACAAAACAATATGTCAGATTTAGTTTAAAAAGTAGTCAACCGTCCCTTTTTCCCCTAATGTAAAACATGTCTATCAATCTAAAGCTATTGCAGCTAGACTCACAGCTACAAGTGACGTATTTTTCTTGTAATTTCGTATTTCTTTAGCAAAGAAAGGCTTAGAAATAGAAAAGAAGATGTTACAGTTAATATATATATACTAGGAGCGCGAACCAAACCTTAATTTTTCACTCGCTGCGCTCACAATCTCGATACGTGTTAGCATATTGAGTGAAGCGAGGCGCAGACAGCATCGAAGTTGCAAAAAAAATTAAAAATTCAAAAAAAAATAAAAATTCGAAAAGCTGTTAAAAAAATACGCGCATGTCATTGTAAAGCTAAATTTTTGCTCGAAAAATTTGTCCCTATGGGAGTTTAGAATTTCCGTGTTTATTCCTCAACAATATCGAATATTTGATTTTTTTAAACTACCATTCGATTGATTCTTGAACAAAGAATGGAGATTAGTCTTTCAAATAGAGATTCGCTCAACTAACAAGGAAGTTCAACAATTGAGCGTCAAGTAAGTGGAGAGTTTCTTATAATTTTCCAAGATCTCAAATCAATATCAAAACTCCAAAAAAAAAAAATTTTACAAAAAAAAACATAGAGAAATAAAATATTAATAAAATATACATATTTAAAGCAGCAAAAAAAAAACGAATAGTATTAGACATTCAAAACAGTAAACCACTAAGCTTTATCTATAAAAATAAAGCGGAAAAATGTATTATTTATTTATTTAATCTTCTAAATTAACAAATGAAAAATTATTTCCGATTTTGACAGGCAGGTTCACGAAAAGGGCTATAATTCATATTCAACATCTTTTAAAATACAGTTATTTATTCTGTTGCAGAAACGAATTTACTATTGAAAACTGATTGCATTTTTTGTAAGAGTGAATAGAGACAATAACGAAAAAACACAAATAATAAAAACTTATAATATGCATATATCCATACAGAAATACATAACTGTAACTGTGCAATAAAATAATATAAATCGAAAAGTTTTATGAACGGTATGAGACATTATTTACAATAATCATCTATCTGCAAAATCTTTTATATATTAAGAATGCAATGCTTTTCTTTTGTGCGGTTAGAAAATCATCGTTATCACTGTTTTCAGAGTACTCAAAGATGGAGGAGATTGTTCCAAGATCTATCTTGTGAATTTAATAAATATAAAAACTTTAAAAATTTTTGATCCCATCTGAAAATGAAAATAACTTTCAGAAAATATGATACAGAAAAAAACATCATAAATTCAGTTCAAATTCATAGCATTTAACATTAGCAACGAAAATTGTTCTGGATTTTTTAAAGGCAGTAAAAAAATGTTAATTCTTGTCTTTCAAAATTTGTTAAGCCGTTGCAAGTGAAAGAGGTTAGAAATGGATAATTGCAAAGTACATTTATTGCTGGTTGCTTCGAAGGATTATAGGGTAGTGAATATAGTGGGCTTGATATATCTGGATTCTTTTAGTATATCGTTTAGTTTTAACCTGTATAAATATAATCGATCAAAAAAATATTTGCAAAACTTTAACAGTTATAACATTGGATAAACTGAGAAAACCAGTTATTTCCCCAAAAAAAATTTACACCGTTTTTGTTTACGATTAAGTTATTTTAAATGCTTAAATGCCATGTCATACTTGAAGTTGAAGAAAGTTGACATAGTGTTACTTGACTCGACTTGATTTTTATTAAACCTTACATATTTCTAGCTGAGCCAAAAAAAAATATTTTTTTTTTGTAAGAATAGCAATGAAATATAAATAAATAATATTTAGTACATAAAATATTTTTTATAAACAGTATTGTTTCAAATTCACATGAACCACCACATTAAAAGAATTGTTCGAAGAACACGTGTGTAAAAATCATTTACTATATGCGCACAGAAAGTTTTTAGGAATAAAATAGAAATTATTTACAGGTTATAATTTTTTAATTTGATTTTTACCGTCTAAATAAAAACTATTGTTCTTGAAATGGTTCTTAACTTACTGATTAAGAATGTTATTGTAATCACCTCGATTTTGAAGTTGAATTTTATGAAATATTTTTGCGTTTTAAAACTCACTGAGTAAAACTAGACACTTTTTAAAAAATTGTGTGCATGTTGTATATTTATTTCGTTTGGTCATAAATACAGTAACAATGAACATAATACTACATTTGAATTTAGAATCGGTCATTCTTACAATGATACCAATCGATAAAATATGCTGCATCTGGAATAATTTCTTTTAATGACTTTAATGAAAGTCATAAAGCAACAGATTTATTAGACAAATAAGAAAAATGTAAAAAAGAGAATTATTTAATGATAAAATTAATGTGATAACAACACTTTTTAAAATTACAAAACAGAAGCAAGAAAATGAACTAAAACAGTTGTTATTACATTGCAGTCAATAAGTCAACATATACAGTAAATATTAAAACATGTCCAGTAATTGATTAGTTGCTACATAGTACCTTTTCAAATACCGACGGGAACGCACGTCTCGTCACAGCGTCATTCTACACTGTAATCTAGTAACATGAAACTGTAATGCGCTACATGAAAGAAAAAATGTATTTTACTTTTCTGCACAGCTTGTATGAAATTGATTGCTACAATAACTATTACTTACTGCTTCAATAACTTTACTTTGCTAAAATAACAATAACAATTACAATTACATTCAAATAAAATAAAAGGAAATATTTATAACGATAAACTTACAGTTTTAGTTTAAATAAATAAAAATAAAAAAAATAAAGTAATAAATGCATAATAATTACTATAGTTTGCTAATTATAGATTTTAATTTGAGGCAATCAGAATTTTTTCAAACTATAGCAACTGCTCCGAGGAAATGGCTGAAAATGAACCTTGAGTACAGTTAATTTCCTTTAGAAAACTATACTTTCAACGCTTTTCGTAATATAAAGGAGGTATATTAATAACTTTATAAATAACATAGTATACTACATTTGTTTCTAGTTTCCTAATAGTATTAAAAAATTGAGGGTAATTTGAATTTTGAACTAATATATTTTTCTTTTAAACAACATATTTTCTTAATTAGTTATAATGGTAACTTTTAAGACTAGGTTTAAAGTTACCCTCCGAAAAACTCTTTTTTAATGAAAAGCAAGCACGTACCATATGTTTGCAAAGTTTTTATTATTAAATTTCATATTAAATTTAACGGTTTGAATAATCTATAATCACCATAACGGCGTTTATAATAAATAATAATCATAAGACTTAGCATATTTCGTCACACGATCTTTATACTTTTCTAGATTGAAATTATAAGGAAAAGCCGACGCCAGCAGAGACTTTCAATCTTTTGCCGTCCGTACAAAGTAAATGGACGCGAAATGCTTTGTACGGGACTTTGGAACTTCAACTGTAACTCGATGCTTTCTTGCTGTGCTTTTTGCTGTTCAGTGATCGAAAGGAGCTATGGAATCAGGTCGTGTAGCTCTGTTGCACACTCTTCGAAATTTATTCTATAAAAGACCGAGAAACGTACAGCGATGTTCCAGACTCTAAAAATTTGTCTGAGCAAAATTGGTATCACCTACGAATCTCATATCTCATCTCTCAATATATTCCTCAAATGTGATTTTCTTGATTCATCTATATAAAAGGTAAGTCAGTTTTCCTTTACAGGCTATCGAGTCTTCAGTCGGAGGCCTTAGAAATATCGAGAGAATGATTCAGTCTTCCTCCAAATTTCTCTACTAACCCACTACAAATATGAATAGCGTATCTAACAGATCAGCAGCTGATCGATTCCAGAGGAAGCCATATTTTCGATCACTGTGGAAACCATTCGATTGTGAAAGGATAAAACAACTGAACTTCAAAAAATGTATCACTAAAAAATATTTATATTTAAAAAGATTGAAATTTATATAAATTATTTAATATAAAAATAATAACATTATCCAAAAAAAAAAGTATATCTAAAATAATAATTGCCGACGGTGGCCCATTCTTGCTTCTTATTCGTCGGTAGCTAGAAATTGGTTATATATATGTTAGTATAATAATAAACCCAGGCAGGATAAAGAACCGTAATACGATATAAATTTTAATATTAATACATCTTAAAATTCTTTTAAAATAGTACTTTGTCGATTTCTCAACTCAGGACTACATAATTCATAACTAGCAAGGGGTTAAAAATAAATAAAGAAATGACGAATTCATATATATTATGTTAAAATAATTAAATTGTTGTATTAAAGTATGTATGTAACTAATGACTACATAATTCATAATTATTATTTTGTTCATTTAAATGTTTTTTTTTATTCACATGGACATAGACATCACTTATGGAACGTCATATTCTACTTTTTAAGAAGAAATAACAAGAAAGTCTATGGTTATTTTTATTTACTTATTAGTAAAATGAAAATTAGTCGTAGTATCGATTACGACTTCTAACCCCACTATATACAAGTATATTTTTTTTTTTATAATAATATTTTTTCCTCCTTCTACAACTATGCAATTTAATCAAATAAAAAAGTATATTGAATAAATTTTGCTTGGCATTATGTAGACAATGAGTTCTCGTAAATTATTTCGGTAGATTCACAATCTTTGGGCAGATAAACGACATTAACTTTAGAGCTATTACAATACGGCAGAGGACATTTAGAGTAAGTCCTTCCTCTAAATCCCCGTCGCTAGGCTTAAATTGTCCTAATTTAATTACACTCTGATTTCGTCATCACTGTCCTCTCTAAGATTTTTTTTTAAATAATGTTTCAACCGATTTTCTATATATTTTATAAATAATTTTCTGGCTGTAGGCACTTAAAAACTATCGAAATTTGCCGATTATATCTATGATTACATGTATGTCGAATCAGAAGCAAACAATTAAAAAAAAATATCCGCATTGCTGACGTTATCTTTTTATAAAAAAAAAACCTTGTGCGCTGTATGTATGTGCATGATGCGGGTGACGTCTGTCAATACCAAACGACTAGGGGTTGACGTTATGAATTTCATTTTTCTGGCTTACGATACTCAGAGCATAAATCTAGTTCTCTTTAATATTGTTCTACAAAATAATGTGTTATTCCGTGTATGAACTTATTTTTACTGATATAAAATAATCAAAATAAAGCAAATTTTTTTTTGTGACAATATTTTTGCTCTGTAGCTCAGCGCGGAGGATATTTTGGTAACCCGTCTGATGATGTCAGTACGAGGGCTAGCACCGACTCTGATATGAGTTTAGATGAATAACATATTGTTTTTTGGCAACCTTTCAAGAAATCTTACCCTAAATATGTTCTGTTCATTAATATAATTATAAGCTTTTTAAAAATAACAATTTAACTATTAACGACTATTATGTAAGTGAAAAAATAAAACATTTTTGATAGAATTTTACTTTGTTATTTTTTGGCTATTTTTCAATTTTGTAAATACGTAGTTTATGAAATTTAGAGGGTTATTGTTGATTTTAACATATTTAACATTTTATTTTGTCTTATTTGTCAAAAAATTGTTATTATTGTTTGAAGGAAAATTCATTTGATAAGTTTGAGTGATAATGCCGTTTCGCAGCGTTGCTCAAGTGACGAAGCTGCAAAATTAATTGAAACTGTTTTTAATGTTAATATAATATCAGTTTACCTTTACAATATAAATATTTTTTAATAAAATTTTTTCGAGGTTTGTAAGGGTCATATTGGAATTTAAATAATTTTAATCAATCCTTTAGGGAAATTTAATAACTTAAGCCGTAGGAGATAAGACTCCTAACCAAGTTATTATATAAAGTGGTTGCGATATCAAGCGACATTGATTCTGACCAGCATTAATATAATAAGATTCATAGGATTCGAAAGTATATGATATAAACAGATTATCAACAATCAAACAGAAAAAAAATAATTATTTTTTTTATAGTTAGAAAGCTAATACCTACTCGATGCATTTATACATTTAAATTTAATTGTAGTCCCAAAATAAGGAGACTTATCCTAAGCTCTGAATTATTTGTAATAAAATACTTTCCTAATATAGTTTTTAAAGTTGCATCAGTCAATAACCACTACTAAGCCTGATCGTTTCTTAATTGTAATTTATCGTCGTAATAGCCCTCCTGTCCCGCCATTAAAGACATGTTCCTGATCAATCGAGTATGTAACTTTCTTTAATTATTTTTCCTCTTGTGCAAAAAATAAACCAATAGACATAAAATATTAAAATTTGATTTTTCTAAAATTACGTTACAACTATTCTTGTAAAGTAAATGAAAAAATAATTTTAACAAATATACAAATAAATATTTATATATAAAATTTTGTTTACTACATGTTTATTTTAATCTACTTTTACGAGGGAAAAGCATAAAAGAATGATAGTACAAAATAAAATTCAGATACTAAATTACTTGGTTATTTACAATAAATTTTCTAGAGAGAAGGGCCTTGTAAGACTCGATGCAACTGGGGGTGGATATAGGTGAGGACAGGACATATGGAGTACTGCTCTCGTCTTTGTATGGCTGGATTACCTTAGTTTCAGTTTCTACAGTTTGACCGGATACGGTGAATTATAGGGAACTAATTGCGCGAATAGGTTGGTTATAGTATTAATTGATGCTTATAATTATAAACAAAATGTAATCACAAAATAAAAAAAAACTGGTAGGATTCTTTTTAAGAAAATGTATACAATAAATAGTATCAAATTATATGTTAAAAAAAATATTTTTGAAATATGTTATATCGGCATTAAGTTGTTTTAATTAATTTAGTTCTTGAACTTAATTTATTACTTGTTATGGTGGAAATTTATTAAAATAATACTAATAATATAACATTTTTTTAACCAGGCTATAAAAATTAAACACAATAACACTTATTTTTTTAAACACTCAACTGTTACACAGTTGCTATTCACGTTCTATTAAATGTCAATAGGACTTGCTACGACCTCACTTCTTGCTAGAGGTAGCTAATTTGGCTAAAACATCCTTTCTCTCCGTTCAAAAACACTATAATATAGGTAATTTAAGAAAAAAATATTATTTATGTGTATTTTTTATTTGGGCATAAAAAATGATTGTAAGTTATATAAGGTAATTCTACACGTACGGAATTTTTGGTACTTATTTTTATACACAACCCAAATAAAATATTGATAGAAGTGGCAGTAGAATCTTCACGGACAACATTTTACTTAAACCTTGAGCAAAAAAACATATTTAATTTTGAAAAAGTCAAATGAGAAAATTCGCTGACTCGCCTTATTTAATACTTTATTTAATGGCGACTTCCTAAACGCTATCAAAAATTAGCTAGAAATATAAATTTAATTTGTTCTTCAGTAGAAAAATGGAAACGAGTTACTACTGTTCACTTGTGTAATCCTAGACGACAGAAATGTGTCGTGATAGAAATGATTTTTCATAGAAAGATACAGATCCCCTTGACCCTCGACCTGGGGTAAAAAAAAATCCAAATCCTTATTCTTTTCCGGAATAAGTTCTCTCTTCGCAAATTTTGGGAAAGTCGTTTAAGAATAAAGGAATCACTCTCATCCAAAGAAACAAACTTTCTTTTTTTTTTAATATTTGGATTACGTGTTAAACTAGATCTATAGTTAACGCATAAATTTTAATTTTAGGTAAAATTAAATAACGATGTTTGACAGGAATGGCAATACAGTTCGTAGTATTCGTATACTGACGATTCGCGTGTTAATCTACGAAATTTAACTTTAGAGATATAATGTAAATTAACTGCATTTTTTTTTCAAGAACTATACTAACTATACGTTTTTAAGCGTAATATTTGAAAAAGGATGGATTCCTTTTCTCTCAACTATATCATCTGAAAATCACCATATCTTGTACCAGTGTAAATTTTCCGATACATTTGTTATGTCCCAGAGACAATGTATTTGTATAATTATCCAGAATATTGGATTCTATCAGCTGCAGGTCATTGACAGACGGACTAATGAACTTCTGTGCAGACCAGCCAAATGCAACGCTTATTTATTCATTGATTTATTTTACAAGAGATATTTGTACAGAAAATCAAACTGTGCTCTAACAAAAGGTATGACATAATATATTATTTTCGCAGGTTGGTTCGCTTTCACTCAAGTATTTCAAATCACTTCCAGTTAACTTTACTCCACCCACAACCAATAAATCTAGATATTTTGAGAATTAGACAAGTAAGTATTTTATAACCTTGAAAGTATTTTATAACTTTACTTAAATAAGAAAGAGATACAAACTGAAATTAGATAAACAGCATTTAATTTAATTTATTTATTAATAAAAAGACAATTTTTATTGTATTTCAATTCAAAATGTAAATAAATTTAATATAATATAAATATATTTTAAACATTAACAACAGCTATTATTTAAAAAAATCCTAAAAAACATCAAAATTTATAATTATATTAATATTAATAGCAATAGTATTAAAAAGTACCTGAAATAAGTAAATGCAAATTATTAATATAATTTTTGCAAAACTCCTAACTTTTTTAATTATAGCATCTCTCCAGATGCATAAGCTTCTGTACCAAGTTGTGAACTAAAGTTTAAGAATAAACACTGCACTTGCTATTACTCGCCTCAAGTACACTTCTCTTGAAACCAAATTGAAATTTGTAATTAAATGTAAATTTAAGTTTTGTAATTAAAATACATTTTTCGTCATCCCCTTAATAATTTCGTAGATACCTGGCGTTGATTTTAGGTATATTAACTATTTGAAATTAGCTTTATCCATCATTTTGTAAAGGATGTCATAAATTTATTATTATATTTGTATAATAGAGAAGTTAAGATATATCATAATCGAATGCAACCAAAAGTAAATGTAGTAACTACCTCAGACCAATATCTCGAGGTACTCACTCTAAGTACGTCAGATGAATAAGTCGCCTTTTTGTAATTTTTTATTGACAAAGCTCTATAACACGCAAGCTTCTATATAATCCGTACGTATGAGGCGTCTTTCTGCTCCCTGACTGATGGTATAAAAAGAACTTCAAATAAAATGGTTGCAGCCAAAGCACAAAATAAGAGATGACCAAAATAAGGCAAGACGTATCAAAATTTAAAATTAAAGCTACAGGTTTTGTAAAAAATCAACGACGTCATTTCTATCGATCTGTTATTGAGGTCTGAAAAAAGTTTTTAATTTTCTTAAAAACTCCTATGGAGTTGGTTGAGTTATACAAAATCGTGGAAATTTTCCAAAGAATTACATAATATTAATTGTCGTCATCAGACAGGTGGATGAAGCTATTGAGACTTGTACTTTAAACGAACTTTCATCGTTTTCAACCCTCCCTTTCATTTGAATCAATCGTTTAGTCGTTGTTTTGCCTAGAAGAGATCGCACTTAAACGCTAAATTAAAAAAAAAGTTTTTTTCATTTACATTTTACTTCATTTTCAAAACATCAATAGCTATGTCTTAAGAACACGCTGCTACGAAGAACGACCGCATTATAAGACCAGATATAAATAGATTTTCAAAATTTCAGACGATACAATACTCCTCAGAATCACAGCCATAAACAAAAACGAAAATGAAAATTATTGTCTGTAAAATAATTGAACGCAAGAAACAATTTGCTCTTTCTTTTTAAATTAATAAATTTTGAAATTATAAAAGCGTTAGAAGAATATTATTTTATAAGAGTCTACATATTTCATCATAAGTAAGCAATGACGTGGGTAATAATATGCATAATTCTTTCTTTATTTGAGGAGCAAATAGGATGTCTCAAGGAGATGAAATCACAGGTAACTACGATTTTAAACAAAATTGGTTTTGCTTACATTTGAAAGAAACTGTTATGGACATTTAGTACAAACCAATAGCTACAGAGGATCCCGTGTATGGGAAAGATAGGTATCGCCATGTATTACGCTCGTCATTATAATATGTGTTGATTTCAACTTAACTATATTTGTACGCTGTAGCATGGTGCGGGTGACGTCTGTCAGTACTACACGACTAGGGATGGATATTATGCATTCCATTTTTTTCGCTTACGATACTCAGAGCATAAATCCAGTTCTCTAATAAAAGTTAATAACATGTTATTGAGTTGTGCAGTGTAACTCCGTGTATGAAATGGTCTTTACTTATATAAAATTTTTGCTCTAGAGCGCATCACCGCGGCGGCCATTTTGTTTACCAGTGTGTTGCTGCCACTACGAGCGCTACCACCGACTGATATGAGTTTTGATGAATAATTTTTTTTTCTTTACAATCTTTTAAGCAGTCTTACTTTATATAAGTTCTGTTGTTTTATTAATATATTTTTAAACTCTGAGCAATAAAAACTTATGATTTTATATTATAAAAAACATCCACTCTCCATCGTTGCAGTACATCTCCTCACTAAATTCGTCTAGAGCGTTATGTTATACGCATAACCCTTTGCTTATTTTTCTTTCTATTACATTTTATTTTAGGCTAGAATATTCTGATTGGGCTTAATTTAATTTACTAGTTATTATATATTACGAATGTTGTATAACTAAAATACTAAAATATAATTTGTAAATCGCGTCAACTCTCACGACAGATTCGAAACGTTACTGACAGTATCACCCACACCATACTAAAGTGCATAAAGTATAGGTAATTACTGTAAAGCAGAACAAAAATACCATTTACTTTTAATAAAATTAATTGCAGGTATTGTGACATAAATATAAATAATAAAAAACAATAAAAAGAAACGCAAGTATATATGAAATCTCTTTATTTAAGTAAATAATTGAACGAAGTGATATTCAAAAGGACAGATGCTTATCTCGTCCGACATTCATTACCTAATTACAAAAATATAAATCTTAACATTCTTCACAAATAAAAACCAAAGATATAGCTGTCTCTTTCTAAAGATTTTTTAACAATGATTTCTCTTTTTAAAGATTTATATGTGATAGTGTTAGTTTTTATTCATGAAGAACTTCAACTATCAAATCATATATTCGTTTACATAACACCAATATAATATTTTCAAAATTTTTAACATTCTCAGCAGATAAGGTCACGTCTCTTGTAAATACGATTTGATATAAAATTTTGGTTGGAATTTTTTTCTCAATTACAAACATCTATTTAAACAAAGATGTATACTTATTTTTTACATTGTACTGCGTTCTATATAGTATAAATACATCATATTATATACAATTTATGGATTTATATGGAACGGAAAAAATTTAAGTGACAAAATAGTTTGAGGGTCAATTAAAAATTTAGGAACAAATTGCAATATTATAATATTTATAATTAAAACGTATAATATTCATCAATTATTCTATCTACGGTAAAGCTGAGTATCACCAACCGATACCTAGACATAGGCTGTTAAGCTCACATATAAATATACTAGCTGTTATTCGCGGTTCGTCCCACGATGAACTATTACGATAACTAAGAACAGTACCGTAATTTCAAAACCATCCGGTAGTTTCTAAGATTATCGCCTTTAAACAACTTAAATTTTCCGCTTTATAATATTAGTTTGAATATAGAAGTAACATAACACTATATTGTATCAGTTTATTATACATCAGTTGCATTTCAGGGACAAAGTTTACGTCTAAATATATTTTTATTATACACGCTACAATAAAATCAATTCATACAAGAATCATAATATCTAGTACAAAAGCAGGTATAGATTAGCATCGCTTAACTATAGCTAATTTAGTCTTAGTGTAAGATCGAAGATTTCACTTCGAAGCACCAGAGGTGTTCAACGACAGACCCCAAAGACATTAAAAAAACATATGAAAATTAAATTTTAGGATTTAAAGGATTCACGTACAATTGAGAAAATATCCGGCTGTATTTCTTCAATAATAAATAAGCTCAGCATATCTATATATTTAAAAAAAAAGTGAGTTTCATATATAAAATAAAAGGTCACGGTGGATCAGTTCAAGGTGAATACTGACTGACGTTAAGGTTTGATATGTAACAATCGCAGCAACATTTATGCGTTACTCTGTCTCATGAAATTTAGATAATGAAATCATTGCAAGCTCCTTTTCCTTGTTTCCCGTCCTCCTGTACTCGGCACAAACACGTTACATAACGCGTTACATTACGCCAGTACCCACCTTAAGAACAGTCACATTCAAATTAGTGAGAGGTGGTAGAAGGAAATGTTTTTCAATTAATTGACAAATAAATGGTTTCTAGAAGAAGTTTTTTGTTTTGACTCTTTAAGCTAAAATATTGTCTAATTACTTTTGATGTATATATTAACCTAAAAATACACATTTAGCTCTAATGAAAATACATATAAATAATTGAGCACAACTATTTAAATAATTAGTATTGCATAAGAAGCTATGTATTAAAAACATTGCAATCAATATTTACATAAATTTCTATATTGTGTATTACGTGTTGCCAAGCAATATGTATATAATTATAAAGTATGTATGGACGTATTTTTGCCAATTTCTATCTATTGTCTATCCGACATGTACTGGCCCTGCATAATCTTCCTCTTAACTGATGCAGTTAACGCTCAAATCTTACAAATTTGGTGCTTCTAGGCCGATTCAATGGTATTTTCTTGCAAGCTGTAACTAATGTTTATTGTACCTATGAAAAAATCAAATAAATAATATTCGTCCGTCATTCTGTCGTTGATGACGTCACTGTAGCAAAGATAATATGTTGTTAATAAATTGTCACTACACAATAGTTATTGCTAATAAAAATATTGATGAATGATGATATTTTCTTCTTGATTTCATTTAATGTTGTGATATATATTGAGATCATTGTCCTAAAAATAATTCTCGGCTTTAAAATGTAAATGTATAGAAATTCTAAATTTTGGCACGTCTGGTTATTTTCAGGCCTCAAGTCACTCGTCACAATCGTCCGTCCATCGACAGTCAGAAAATTAACTTATCCTCGAAAATACAACCTTTGATCAGACTTGTTCAATATTATATTGAGTTAATTTTATAGGAATTCAATACTCGACAACATCCTATGACTTGAACACAGAAGGTCGATTGAAAAGAGAATATTTAGAAAATCGAAATAGGATAGGGAAAATCGAGTGTTCAGATACGTTCAAAGACAGGGTTGGCTGTAATATAGTAAGAGTCCATACATTTTATCAATATAGTCATATAAAAAGTAAACTAATTGTATAAAACATAGGACTTATAAACATCGAGGTCAGAGAGTCAGAACTAGACATTTAAACTTAATTCATTTAAAAGTTGATATGTTCATCATGTTGGAATTCGACGGTAATTAACTGTAAATATTAAGGATTTTTAGACAAATTTACAGGGAAAAAACTTATATATTAGATAAACATATAAATATGATAAATATATGAATGTAATGTGTTTTTGTTCAAACACATCTCAGTCGTGTCTTAGTGTATAGGTTAGAAAGCTTGTATGTGCGAGTGATGGAGTCTCGTGAATGCGAATCGCCTGACCCCTTTCGTTAGAGGCGTATGAGTGAGGCCGAGCACGTTCTCCCACTCTCACAGCTCTCACATACGTTCAGTCCCGAGCGTGGGCGCTCGTGTGAGAGCGCGCGTGCGCGTGTGGCTCGCGAGGAGGACGGGACAGCGAGTACGTCTCAGGCTGGAAAGTCGGCGGACATTGGAGGTGCGCGTACTGCTCGGAACGACTGCTCTCCTGAAAAATTATAATTACTTTTCTCTGAATAATATTTCAGCAGTTTTGCATAATTGTTGTAATATAATTATGGGAAATTAGATTATGAAAATGCTACTTATAGAATTTATTCACTTGAACTTTAAAAACTATAACATTAAGCGGCAGTGTTACCTGTCGCACGATGTCTCTCCGCGCGCCCCCAAACATAAGTCGAAGGCGCGACACGCCTGCGCCCGATGACACACAGACGCTGCCGGACACACACACATCATACACCACGACCATAATATAGACTCCTATTATCTTATACTATTTCCAACCATTTATTTAACTTTAGACAGCTCTAAGAAAAAAAATAATGTAATAATGTATTACCCATCCGATTACTTATAACAGAGGACTTTATTTTTCAAAAAAAAAAATGTGTCTATACATACCCAGCTATTTAAATAATATATAAAATAATATAATAATAAAGATATTAATTGTTATTACATTATATATTTTGAGCTTGTTCTATACTACTTACCTTTCCGTAGACGTTTGGGAGGTTTGAGCAGCACTGGCGTGCATCTGGTTTTAAATTTGACTTACTTTAATAACATTACATATATTACCTATTTTATTTTGCAGGCTAAAAATATTGCTTTCTTGAGAATATAGGACGTTTAACAAATATATTATATATTATTAAATACCGTGTCACGGCGTCCGTCACAGTCGTCTGGAAACACCAGCGTCTCGTACCTGAACAAAAGAATAACCACCATCAAACATTTTATGAGCAACCTTAAGAATATTTGAATCAAAAAGTTTATACTTATAGAGGCTTAATTATTAAATATATTCATGGACGACTAAGTACGGAAAGACCGACATTATCATCAAAATTTTAAATTATAACTCATTTAAATCATTAGAAAGCAAAAAATGGCTCACCCATGCTCCCCCTTATTCCCACACACCTCCCCGTAAATAACATCTGGCACTATCCGGTCCAAACGCTTCTGCAGCTCCTTAGCCTTGGAATCCTTCTTGTCCCTCTCGACGCCCATCAACACCCTATTGGTGTAAACCTGCTGTCGCTCCTCCTCTTGCTTTTTCAGCATGAATTCTTCGAGCGTCACGAAGCCGACAAAATTATCTGGCTTGTGCACTTTCGGTTTGAGGACCTAAGGTGCCAATAAGACATTATCTCAACATTATTGTTTGAGTTATACGTTGTGTTAAAGAAACATCGACGCATTGATATCGTGTTCTTTCTTTTATTCTACAGTTAATACACTAAATCGGCATCTTTTGGTGAAATACCTTGTTAATAAGTTTCTCAAAGTCGTTGACTAGTGAATGGGCTTTTAAGTAAGCCTAAGGCACGAACATTAGCACATGTATGACTTAGTATAGTAGAGTGGCTTCCCATCAGTCCGATGAGGGTAACCGGTTTTAGTGAGTAACCTAGTCTAAAAAAACATTTACAGCGCTAGTATTTTCTTAGATTTTCACGAGTACACATTTGAAATAAAACAATTTTTTACGGATTAAAACTCGCGTATAATTTGGTTACATTTCCGGATGTAGACAAAACGCACTAACTGTATCTTGAGGTCTGATAGTGCGATCACAGACATGAGACTTTACAGTATTTATGAGTGGTTCTCAGGTGTTAGAAAGGCTCCAACCATCTTCTCTATTGAAATTAGGATATTTTTTAATTTCAATAGCCTCGCAAATTATTCTTGGTATGTAGCGGGGTTCCCTAGTGAGGATCCACATCCGAAACTCTATGCCCGCAAACTAAGGAACCATTGGAGGTAGATGACTAATTAACTGGCTTACTGACAGACGCTTACATTCCGTGAACACGATTGCTGCAAAGCATTCGAAACGTCGGTTTAAAATTAAGATGTAACCAAATTATACGCGAATTTAAATCGCTTTCTCTATCCGAAGAGCAAAATTCTTTATAAGAAATAAAAGGAGGTTAAAACAATTAATAGCCACGAAGGTTCCAGACGGGTATATAACTATTTGCAATAAAAAAATAATTTAGGTTATTAGATCCTAATAAATAAATAGTGTAATAGTTATTTAATCTAATCAATAGATACCTGTATGGCCGGCTTAGTAACGAAGTCACTCTTCTCAAAGTCCACCAGGTTGGGGTTGGAGGCGTGTATGTAGTTGATAGGCTTCGGGAGCTTCTTCCCGGCGGCGGGGCTGCGGGGCGCGGGGGGAGGCGTGGAGGGAGCCGCGGGGGGGGGCGCGGGGGGGGGAGCGCGGGGGGGCGGGGGGTCGACGCGCCGGTAGCTGCGGTAGTGATCGGTGGGCACAGGCACTCCAGACGGTTTCTGCGGGGGGTTGAGGAGAGAAGTAAAGATGACTAACTTACATAGAACAAGCGACGTCTAGTGCAACCGTCTTCGATTATTCAATTATGAACACTTTGTTTGAAAAAGATATGTGCCTCACATAATCTAGGTCGGTTAGAATAGTAGTACACCGTTTTCAAGAGTTCTCTGGCCTGAGAAATAAACCTACCTGACATGAAAGTTGGGAATAAAGCAGGATCTGCATCACGGTGTATCACAATGCAAGTAGACAATTCACCTACGAAACAATGGGCTACCTTCAACGTATATTTCTAGGATAGCCCTCACCTATTATACCGACTGACAACAGAGAATTCGAGGGTGATTTCCAGTCAGTATTAGACTTCCCCAATCAAGCTTTCTAATAATACGTTTTTCCTTCTTATTTAGCGAAATTTGAGAATCCTGGGTCTCGTATGACTGCAATTCCTCTTCTCAATAAAAAAAAGAAGTAGTTTAATCAGCGCCTGAAATCTCGCTTCCGCGAAAGTATGTCGCGCCTATTAACGAAGATATAACAAAAACGCAATTCGTAAAAAAACTGACATAATAAACTACTTAGACCTACATCACAATTATAATGAACACACCAGATGTAGTTTTTCTCGGTCCCCAAGTGACACCGACAGGAACACTATTTTATCGTTCTTCTGTCTGGGACTTGATGGCACAAAGACCTAGCTGCCGTTACTAATAAAGTCCCGTACTTTCTTTTTATTTTGACTCGAAATTCAATATGGTTAAAAAATAAACGATTGTAATAAGTATATTTTAATAGTCTGTTAACGTTTCGTTATTATTCTGTCTACGTATCTCTGTATGGCGTGGTTCGAGGTTAGTCGGTAACTTTTTTAACCAATCGTCATGGATTTCCTAACAGGATGGTTACGTGATCATTGGTGTCTTTTATACAGCGTAACAGAAGTCTTTAATTTTCTTTAATTAAGTCTTTAATTTTGGTTTAAAAATTATTTTGTTTAACATCACGTATATATGCCGTCCAATGTTTTAAAGTAAAATCGATAAATAGGTTCTAATTTACCAATCAGCACGATTCCTATAATCGTAATCGTAGCGTAATGACACCGATTTCTTCAAATGCTTTATCAATGTGAACTAGAGGCTGAGGAACAAGCAAATTGTCATTATATGAAGACAGTTCATGGAACAGATCGTAGATTCGAATAGTTTATAATGTATCTTGATTTATTATTAATATCTTTTATAGACTTTGTCGAGTTTTATTGAGCTTGACCAAAATAACTATCTGTTACATTATTTTTCTTTTCGTACCATCACCGGAACTGCAACACGGAACACGAAACAGGGAACACACGTCAACACGGAATTATTTAACTCGCTACATAACGAACACTGTTATAACACTATACTTAGTATAAGCTTTTAGTTGTGAGTAGGTAATAAGTAGGTTTTCTAAGTGTCTTTTAATGTACAGATATTCGCTACTTCCGAGGTAATACTAATAATATAGATACAAAAAAACACAATAAGCGTAATATAAGAAATAGTAATGTGTCGCACCTTGTTGGTCTTGGAGTCGTCTTTAGCCCGCGCCCTCGAAAAGAACCTCAAGTACTTCCTGTCGAGACTGGCTGCGGCTGCACCGACGCTCTCCTGCGACTCACTCCTACTCGCTCGATGGGTCAACTTCTTCAATGAACCGAACTTTGACTTATCTTTCTCTCTATCTTTCTCCCTTTCTTTCTCTTTTTCGCTTTTCTTTTCAGAGTTCTCAATATCTGATTCGGTTTCGGAGTAGTCAGTTTCGGAGAATTGTTTCGATAAATCCATCTGAAATGTATAATCATTTAATTATTATATTATATTAATTCTATGCATATATTGTGTGCTATTCTTCTCTCTCAAAAATAAGGTTTTTATTGTTAAAATATTTTGAAATAATAAAAGCACGTTAGTGAACTACAAAAAATATTGTTATGCAAAATGGTCGACGTAGAGCGCAATTATCCGAGTGTTAGTAACAAAAACAAGGTAACGCATATATTATTTGTTTTTCTTCAGTAAAAATAAATTATGAATCAGGAGCTCAAGGAAATAAGCAAAACTAATAGAAACAGATATTTCAAACATCGGTAAGTAGTATGATCAACGTTATAGTGTTGCAACATTGTGCAACATTTTAGTAAAACTAATTCGTGTATTCGTCTATATGTGCCACCGCCCGTCTGCGTTCGAAAATTTGATGACTCACGGCGGAGGCCAAGAGCGAGGGCAGCAGCGTAGCTCGATGCACGAGATGAATCCAGGCCAGCATGGCGTCGCGCGTATCGCACGCAAAATAAAAGGCCGTGCCGGTGTGGTACACCTTGAAGGCGTGCGCGCGAGACTTGACCTCCCCCGCGGCGCACACCGTGAACCCCTCCAGGTAGATCATGCAGGCGGCGCGCGCGCACTGCAAGCAACACTCGGCCGTGTACTCGGCTCGCTCGGGCGCGCTCGTGGCAGTGGGCGGGGCCTACCTCCGGCGAGCGGTACGCGTACAGCAGGTTGTGCGCCAGCAGCAGGTGTCGCGGCGCCCAGCGCGTGGCGCCCCGGCCGCGCCCGCGCACGCGCTGCCACACGCGCCCCGCCGCGCCGCGGGCCGCCAGCGAGCGCGCGGGCACGTCGCGACGCTCTGACGGACCCACGAGTCACTTGCCATACTACGTCACTGTATCGTGTGCTAACGTTACATATTACAGAAAACACCCACTGGCCAGTATGGAATTTTTCTTCTTTAAGCTCCTGGATTTAGAGGACGGAAACATGCTCCGCACCCCGCCGGCGGAGGGCGACAGCGCGCCGCGGGCCGGGCCGTCCAGCTGCGAGTCGCTGGCGGCGCCGATCACGATGTCCCCGCGGGGCTCCTCGCGGCGGACGGCCGAGGCGGCGGAGAGGGACCCGGGAGGGGAGGTCTCCGCGTCCCCGTCGATGGCCGGCGAGTCGCGGCGCTCCCGGGCGACCAGCTTTATGTCGTGCTCGGTGATGTGGCGGAGAGGTACCGAAATCTGCAATGTCGATATAAGTTTATTTATAGACATTTTTACCCGAACTATATAATTCATAAATTATTGCCGTCTGAAGTGAATTATTTCACCTGCATAGCATCCAAGGCTCGTATGGGCTTCAGAGGCGAAATCTCCCTCGGCTCGGTGGGTCGGGGGAGCATGCGCAGCGCGGGGTAGGGCACCGGCGGCTCGCGCGCGGGCGGCGCGGCCTCGCGGAGGAGGGGCTCGCGGAGGAGGGGCTCGCGGACGGCCTCCCGAAACGAGTGTTCGCGGATCGGGCAGTCCCGGGGGGGCGGAGGAGGGGGAGTGACGTACCGCCGTTGGGTAAATGCAGGTCGAGGGGGCGGCTCGGGCGGTATGTCTGCCGGACGAAAACGCTCCGTGATGCGAGGTTTGGGGTATCTAAAAATGGAGAAAGGTTGTACTTTCTATCACACTCGACTCACCACCACCCGTTTAATAATGACAATGGTTTTTCCGATTAATGTCTCAAGTTTCTAAAGCAATATATATTTTAATATGTAGTTGTATACAAGATGCAAGTATGTCTCCCTTACATGATCGGAACTGACGGTCGTTCTTCACCATGGGTTCCCTCGATCGCTACCTTAGGTGAAACTGTTGAAGTATCGGGAATTCCGCATACGTTAACATTATTGATCAATACCGTATTTACAGTTTCTACAATGTCAAATTTTGCATCGCCGTCTATTAATTTAATTTCTTCATCCGTAAAATTATCGGTCTTTTCGTCTTCTACGGTCGCTCGACGATTCCGTTGCTGTATAGCCTCCTCTATACGCGAGCTGGATTTTTTGAAATCTAATATTTGTCCAGCTTTCTGCAGCTCGGGTAGCGTGGGCGAATCTCCGGTAGGCGTGGTGGGTGACTCCGGTATGGTCTGTTGGCGCGCGCCAGTCTCCGTGCCGGGTTCGAAGTCGTAGGCGGGAGTCGAGTGGCTCTTGTCCAGCTTTCCTCGCGAAGGGGTGTTGGGTGCGTCGGTGCACACTTGGCCATTCATTTGGTTGCCGAGAGGTCGCTGAACCCCAATACAAGTTTTAGGACGAGGAGACAGTTGCAGCCCCGTACTACACGATACCGCCTGCACAATAAACTGATTATCAACTATATACTTTGTTAACTAAAAATTTTTTTTTCTGGTCCCTCTTTGTTAAATGAAATACGTAGATTTGTCAAAAAGTTCGCGGAACTTTTTGACAAAATCTGCGTAGGATGCGTAGGAAGGAAAGGGTATTTTTTTTTCAAAATAGAAAGTTTCAATAAAATAAGAAATTAAAACGTTTTTGAGTTTCTATAAATTTGTCCACGAGTGTAGTTAGAAATAAGTCGCAGAAGTTTAAAAAAACTTGGAACCATTAAATTTACTCGTCATTAGTTTTAAGTAACTACGGAACGAGAACGACGACAACGAACAACAGTACCTTGTCCCTTCGATATAGCGCGCTGTCTCCGTCCGTACTCTCCAATCGCTGCTGCTGCAGCTGCTGCCACAGCTGTGAAGCGAACGGGTCTTTAGAAATATAGTTAAAATCGAGTAGAATCTAAACGACTCGTTCTATGCGCGCATATACTTGGTGCACGACGATCGCGCGACCGACGGCCGCCGGGCTGTCGCCGCTCACGGAGTGGCGTCGCACGGCCGACGGGCGGGGCTTCGGCGGGTACATGCTGTCGCAGACCACACGAGGGATTCAACAAATATACAAAAATAACAAGTAGTGCGACGCGTCGGAGCCCATCGAGCTCGTTTCGGGAGGACGTACCGCGCGGTATCCGGCGTCAGCAGCGACGTGGGGGAGGCGGGCGGCGACAGGGCGTCGCTGTCCTCGGAGGAGGGGCTGTGGGCGCGGGCGGGGTGGGGCTCGGCGCGAGGGGCGGGGGCCACCGCGCCGGACAGGGGGAAGTCCAGTATGTACCGGTGCAGCGGCTGCGGCGGGCCGCGGCGGCGCGCGCGCGGCTCGAGCTGCGGCGGCGCGGGCAGCGCGGGCAGCGCGCGGGCTCCGCGCCGCCGCAGCCGCAGCGCCAGCTCGCCGCCGCGCGCCGCGCCCGCGCCCGCGCACGCCGCCTCCACGGCGTCGCCGGGCCAGCCCAGCACGCAGCGCGCCCCCACCTGCACGATCTCGTCCGCCTCGTGCACGAGCCCCGAGGCGTGCGCGGGCGACGCGAAGCGGATGTGCGCGAGGCGGTGGTGGCCGCAGAAGGACGGCACGACCTCGAAGCCGAGCGCGCGCTCGCCCTGCGCCAGCGTCACCGCGTCCACCCGCGCCGGCTGCAGGATCATCGGATCCGACACGTCCTGCGACACGTACGCTCGCCGATGATTTCGCCGACGCGGTAGATCGGGCGGCGGGTGTACGATATTAAAGAAAAAGCACACGATCTACCTTAAAACGTCGGCCGAGACCCACTAGTCTTGCGGCATACGACGACAAAAAAGGTATATAAAGAGTGATGCCTTTATAAAATATTAATTATTGAAATTTATTTAGATTAATAAAGTTTTTAACGTTATCCGTGATACGGATATATGAATTATTAATAGCAAGAAACTATTTAAATGTCTTACGATAGAATAATAATATGAATATAAAATATTTAACTGAAGATTTAAGTTGTTTTATAATGCAATAGTAAAAACATCGACATCGACTTTTAATGAGTCTTCCTTTTTTTAATCGACTAGTTGTCATTCCTGACTCCACCCGCGGACGAACGATTCTATCCACTTAACTGAGGGCAGTAGCGGAATAATAGACGGCCTTTAAGCGTTTTCGTGGACCTATCGAAATCTTAAATATAATTATAGAACCATTCGATAGTTTAGAAGATTAGCGCGTTAAAACAAACAAACTCTATTGCTTTCTAATAGTAATATATAAAAACGGTCATGAAAAATGTAGAAACAACAGCCAATCTACTAAAGCGGAAATATTATAATGAGGAAAGATTTGTATGTTTCTGACGAATAAAGAAAATATACGGGGAAGATTTTAAAAATTCTTTCACTATTATAATACTACATTATTCTTGATTAACTATATTTGTCTACAAATAGTATGAAATCGAGGGTAGAGCCGCGAATTAACACTAGTAAATATAATAAAATTAAAAATAAAAGTATGACTTTTGTGCCACACGGTTATCGGTGAAACGGCCATTATCCAAACGTGGAATAGAATAGACTATAAATAAATATGGAAAAACATAAACCAACCTCTATATAACTATTTGTATTTCTATAAAAATGATAAAATGGTCCTTCATTTTCAAACTATTTGCCTTATATTTAAGTCGATAATGAGAAAATATGTAACAGAGACTAATCCTGAATTAAGAAAAGTGTGTATGTGTGTGAAAATTATATTGTAATCATTGTTTTACGAACGTCAAAATTTAAAAAAACGATTTGCGAACGACTAGAACCACCAGAATCAATACAATATGTTTTTAGTAAAAACAATACTGCAAGCTTGGCCTGCAAGTGAACCGACTCCGCGAGCAGTGTGCGAGGCCCGTGGCAAATTAACGGGATGGCGCTCTCGCTCGAATTATTGCTGGCGATCTTTTCGGGTCGAGGGCCCTCTTGGTACTCGAAAAATAATATAAAATTAATTCTAAGCTGTTATTTTTATCATCATGTTCGTATTCGATTACAACTCTATTCATAAATGATCGTCGTATAATATATATATTTGTAAGAACCGATTTTTGATATTATATATTTCATAAATCCGTGTCACGGATACATAAATGCGTTTAGTGTGAATCGAATACAATAATCGATACAGGGTTTATATTTTTATACCTTTGAGTAGCCATATGCCTAGCAGGCGGCCGTTCACAATATACACGAGCGTATATTTCGTCGTATACGAGACACGTTAATAACCGCCCCGGTACGGCAGCGCGGTCTCGAGTAATGAAAGTGTCGGCATCGCACCTGTATGATGTAGTCGGCCAGCGCGGCCTCGAGTAATGAAAGTGTCGGCATCGCACCTGTATGATGTAGTCGGCTAGTCGGCCAGCGCGGTCTCGAGTAATGAAAGTGTCGGCATCGCACCTGTATGATGTAGTCGGCCAGCGCGGCCTCGAGTAATGAAAGTGTCGGCATCGCACCTGTATGATGTAGTCGGCCAGCGCGGCCTCGAGTAATGAAAGTGTCGGCATCGCACCTGTATGATGTAGTCGGCTAGTCGGCCAGCGCGGTCTCGAGTAATGAAAGTGTCGGCATCGCACCTGTATGATGTAGTCGGCCAGCGCGGCCAGCGCGGCGGCGGCGGCGGCGACGGCCCGCGCGGGCTGCTCGGCGAAGCGCTCGCGCTGCGCGCACGTGGCGGCCTCCAGCGACAGCTGCAGCAGCGCCGTCTTGCGCGCCGCCAGCGGGGAGCCCGGACACAGTGGCCATCTGACGACGTGCTCGAGCTTTCGATGTATCGTTTGACGACATAATTACATACGTGACGCCACCGCCGACCGACCGAGTCGTCAAAATATTTCCTACACGGCTATGTCGATGCCACTCGTTAATTCGTTATCTACAGGGGGGTTACCGATAGTGACAATAAACCTGACGGAGAAAGGGGTGTGAAATGGCCCTTATTATATATTGTAAATCTTAAAAAAGTCTGTAGGCATTCGTAAAAAAAAACTAAAAGAGAATCATGGGAATTATTAATCGGTTCGACGGTGGTCTTCGTTCGGTGTGAGCACCTGTCCAGCCAGCACACCAGCGGTTTGACGGCGTGCACGGTGCGCGCGACGTCGGCGAGCGCGGCGGTCTCGAGGCGCGCGTCCCCGCGGTGCCGCAGCGCGCGCGCCAGCGTGGCCGCCGCGCCCGACAGACGCACCGCCAGCTGCTGCACGCACTCGCGGGAAGCCTCGTAGTGCTGCAAATCGTGACGGCTCGATTAATTTAACCTCCATGGAAAACGAGAAACCTAATACCTGAAATCCTTTAATATAGTTTCATTCTGACAAATAAATATATTCTATTATTCTTTAGATCAAACTCGCGATCCCCACAAAACCAAAAACGCACAATTCACTTATTTCCTCACGAGCCTCTATCGATAACCCTGTACTGAGAAAATAATTATATTTTATGGTTTATTTATGCAATGCACAATAAAATTAATTCAAGTATTGAGACAGAAAATTTGTACAAAATAATAGAAGATTAACAATTAAGAAATATTTTCCTGGAATACACACACAAAATAATAAAGCTAGCAAATTATAGAAATAAGTAAATAAATATATTGTGTTAATTCAATATATATATATTATATAGTAAGATTAGCATAGCTTAGATATAAATATATATATATATATATATATTATATAGTAAAATTAGCATAGCTTAGATATAAATATAAATAAAGTTAAAAAATATATAGCAGTAAACCCTATATTAGTATATAATTAAAATGCAGCAATAAAATAAAAACAAAGTAGTGTAAGATCAATAGACAGAGTAAGGTAATAAAGATGTGTAGTATCGAAAGTAGATCAAGTAATAGATTAGATATAAGAAAATGAAAACAAACGAAAAATAAATGTAAAGGAAGTTCATTCCATCCTGGAGAGAGAGAGACTGAAATGAAATTACGAGAGGGTTAAATGCGAGAACTGAAATGATAAAGAGGCCAGAATACAAGGTGTACCATAGCAAGTAACAACAAAGTGTATGCAAATCTTTGCGGAAGGGCAGAGTAACTAGGTAAAAAAAAATGCACAATAAGCAAAATATTAATAAACTGATATACAAAATTTTTTGTCCGAGAAATAAAAATTGATATCAAATAAATCTATATATAACTTTTATTCTCTAAACCCTTTAAATAAGAAATTTCTATTTACATCCATAATTATAGTGTTTCAAAAAAGGTAAATTTTTAAGACAATTAATACAACTGCCATATTGTATCAACCAGAATAATGGGTAACAAAATGAACATTTGAAAGACACCAGACGTTAAGTTATTAGAAAGATTAGTATTAATTGAGTAAAAATAATACATAAGATTATTACAATTTTAAATATAAAATAACTCAGAGCAATAGGGACAGTATCCCAGAGTTTGTAGTTTGAAATCCAGCCAATTTTAAGGATTTTGTTCTATCTTATTCATAGATAATTTGATATATATATTATATAAGAAGTAATTTCAAACTAACACAAATTTAAATGTGGTATGGTCGCATAATGTGAAGGGATGAATAATTTAAAAGGAATTTTAAATAACAACATGATTATTATTAGAGAAAAGGGATACCACATAAGATATGTACAGGCTGTAGGGAGATAATGAAGTCAAGAGCTAATTCTCCACTTTTATACAAGAGGGGAAAAGATAAACATTTTGTGCATTTGGGAAATAATTACAAATAGGGTAAATAATTTGTAATTGTAAATTACTTATATGTACAACCATCATGACCAATGGCAGAAAGACAGAAGCCAATAGGAATATCATATCATTTAGTATCTCAATTTCAATCAATTTAAATAAAAATATTACACTACTTTTATACTCTTTTTACATAAAACTATTTCCATATGCAGCAACTGTATTGTATTAATAACAATAATTTTATCTTATCTCTCCTAATTTGTACTATCCGGTGTATAGAGCAAAGCTCTAAGAGTCAAATATAAATGTTACTATAATAGTTTTCCTTATCTATCTTCTGTGTGAACTAGGATGTTAACATTTGTAATATATAATAACTACTTATTCTCAATATCATATTCTGAATACCGGTGAACACTCATCCCATTTTCAGGAATATTTTTAATAAAAATATATGCATTGAAGTAAAAGGATAAACACTATTGCATTTTATCAGTTTTAAACGATAAATGATTACGTACGAAGTTTCGTAACTGCTCGACAGCTTCTAATATCAGCTCCTGGTGGCCAATAATATGAACTCCAAGGTACTCCAGATCATCACATCGCAGAATTAGTAGTTTGGAACCATTTAACTTCTTCTTTTGTAGGTCGGGCACATACTGCGCTACTTTAGGCCCTAGACCTGCAATAACAACACACTGCCGCTGTGACTCACCACCCAGTATCCCAACACAATGTATACTTCAGAACAAACCTGTTAACCAGTCCGCTACTTGATCCGGAGACCATTCTGCTATATTTAAGCTACCCATCATCTCACAGTTTTGTTTTCGTTGCCTTTCCAAAACATTTTAAAAAGAAATAACAAAATATACTTTAGCCGAAATGCTCAACAGTACAATCAAGACTCAACTATCAAATTGACAACTAACCAATGTTTATTGTCAGACGTCAGTTGATACAAATTATTATGTATCAAATTTTATGTCAATCTGACTCTTGACATTGTAAAATCCAATATCAAAAACAATACAGATAATGTATAAACGCATACATATTAAAAATTATGTATTTAAAAAATGGGATATGTGGTACACATTTCTTGTCTGTGAAGTAAAATAATAAAACTAAACTTATTTAAGTTTTTGTAAGTTGTTAAAAGTTTTGACAGTAGTATCTAGATGGCGCTCAATGTTAATTGTATGATCGATATTTTCGTCTGCTAATTGAATGTGTTTGGAATAACTATTATAAATAAATGGGTAATTTACTAAAAATGGCAGTTGCACATTGATTAAAATTCTAAATAGGTAGAAAGCAACTTGTTTGTTTTATTCATAAAACTTTGGTCATCAATTCAGCTGTTAAAAGCTGTTAAAAGTATTGATACCTGACATGTACTCACCAAATTTAACATGTACTCACCAAATTTAATGCATAAGTATATCGACTGACTCTTCCAAAATAGTACCTATACTATAATCAGAGAGTTGACGTGAAATACTTAACAAGATAATTGTGAAAAACAACTCTCCCTGTCTCTTCTTCTCATTCATTCATCGTCATCGTGCATTCCTCATTCTCCAAGGTTAGCAAAAATTTTAAGAGTTCAAATCTGCAAATGTCTTTTGAGAAAAGATTGTTTTGAAACCTATATATTATTTAAATTTAGAATTTCTATCGATGCAGATAAGATATTTGCAAAAATATATTTTAAAAAAAATACCCCAAAATAAAACTAGGTATTACTTAATGTAAAATAAGCTTTAAGATAAATTATACTTAGTCAAATAGTTGGTATCTACATAAATTGAAATGCCGAAGGTTTTTTAATCTTTTATGATTTTAAATTATAAAAGTTGAAATTGCTACCTAACTAACCATTAAATATATATTATTTAAAAAATACCTTCCGAGGACTCAGATTATCTTAAGATCGTCAAGTTTTGCGTCTTTATAGCTATTTACGTTAAATATTTTACAATCAAAATTTGAGGTGACAAATAACCGCATACCTTCGTAATCTCCGTCTGGTCGAGTTACGCATTTAGATAAATAGTAGGAATTCGTGTCACAAACAGCCGGCAATAAACGCCTACGCTGACATCCATTCAGAAACCCATCAGCGACTCGTAAAATAATTATTTAATAGTACCTGCTGCCGCTTCTGTTATCGCGTACTCTAGGCAGTTCAGTTTACAACGGTCAGATGGTATCTTCAATATTTATTGGAGCGTCAACTTTGTACCCGGTGTAGCGCGGTAGCGTTCTAAAAACGACCAATTTAATACCTCTCATAAAGCGGCCACCAACCGACCGCTCCCCGATAATTTCTCTTATTGTCTCGATAAATTAGCTTAATTAGGGTGTAAAAAAGGCACGGAATCTAGTACGTGTTTGTGGGTGGGCGGCCGTAGCGACACAAGTCTTCTTTGTAACGGACAATATTCTAAATAAACTTAATAAAAATGCCGAACAAAAATATTTTTATAATTCAAAATATAACTATAAAAGGTCTTTGTAAATGGGTTTCTTTAAACCAACTCTATGTACACTCTCTAGAATATTTATATAACTCCAAGTCTTTAACAATTCTTTTTAATCGCCTTTCCATTCCTCCAATTTCCATGAGATGTAGAGTTCAAGAGACGTCAGAGTAGCCGCTATCATCTAGTTTATCTAAATAGCTCATAAATTGACTTCAACGTTTCAAATACGTCATTTATGTTGATTTTTTAATTCATTTAAAATCATATGACTTTAAAACACTTTATAATATGAAATTTATTATAAAATTTGATTTATATACATATACCTACTTCATATTGATCTTATAACTACGAAAATAATTCAGGTAGCTTACCTAGTCGTTGTTGTTAATATTAGACAAAACCAGATTTTAAAAACTGCGGTTACGCACAGGCAGAAACATAAACACACACATGTAAAAACACGTAAATACCGATATACCTACTTAACATCCTGATTTAAGATATACATAAAGTAAGTTGTTTGATGAGACGAGTGAATGTTTTTTTTTTTCTGGAAATATTTTAATGAATAGTTTGGACATTTTCTTTTCAGGATTCCTTTCAGGCATAAATGTAGGCATTTTGTTTGTATGTAAAACAACCATATATACAGATATGTTTTATAACACACGAACCAGAGTCAGTTACAGAACGAGCTTTTGTAACCATATTATTTAAAAAATAGAGAAATAATTCTCTTTACAATAATTTATTATATCATCGACTTAAGATTATTTAAAAAAGAATAATATTTTGAGTTTTGACAAATAAAACCTATGGTTTGTTTTGAAAGATGGGCAATGTCAACAGATTTAAATGGGTTTTACGTGCTATTATATTGCGTATTTCTATAAGTCAGAAGGTAGCATAATGGTAACAATTATTAAAAATGATTGGTCATAATGGCCTATTGCCAGCATCTGAATTATTTTGGCCCTTTTTTAACATAAAATATTAAATATTAATAAAAAGTATTTATGGTCTATTTATGAGTAAGTAACAAAAATCGAGTATTCTGTGTAAGTTGGTGTAAGCTTCAGTGTTGTTTGTAGTTTCTTATTTAAAATTAATATTAATTTTATAGTTATAATTTAAAGTTATTTTAAAACCATAGTTTAAAATATTACATTTCATGCATTTTGTAGGTATTATTATATAATGTAGGAGTAACGTCATATTCTATTCTCATATTAAAATAGAGCAACACGGTTGTAAACCGCAACTCATTCATCTATTAAATCACTCGTCTAGTCCATTGTCGGTCTAGTTTAGCCCTAACCAGTCAGAGTGCGCTGACGTGTATGCAGCTTAGAGCCCCATCAATCATAATGACATGTTCACATACTAAGCTTCTTATCGCACAGATAATATGATTTAGCACCGCAAGAGGCTAATTGTGGGATTTATTGTCTGTTTTACGACACGTCATATTTATGTGCCCTAATTGCAAAGTATTTCCGTACGGTTTAAAATTATGGAGGAACTTGTCAATTTGTAAAGATAATGAGGAATGATTATTTAAAGTCTATTTCATTGTTGATCTAGATATAGCTACAATAGAGATAAATATGAGCTAAATATAAATATCTTCGCAAAAAGCTTTTCGTGCTAACGATATTCGTACATATAACGATAATCGGAAACAGTAGGTTACCAATGAACCTTGTCGAAAATAGCAAATAAATAATACTTAGATTATATTAGTGAGACCATAAAAATAAATCCGTTGACTTCTAACTTGACATTTCAAATATGTCTATTTGACATAAAAACTTTCTTTTGGCCTTGAGTGGCTCAGGTATTTATACTAAGACTATTTTAACGGGAATCACTTCAACAAATCTCTGACCCTCACCTACTAATGTACATTGTTTAAATATGTGTTAAAGAAGTATATAATTAGGCACTTTTCAAGAGTTGTTGCTTGTTACTTACTGACAGCCTTCTCCGAATTCGATAAAGAGTAGATTGCGTGTCTAACACTAATAGCAGTTGAAGCAGTTGAAGCGGTGTGGGTCAAGCTGATGTTGTGGTAGCATGGGGCGGGGCGCGGCGAGATCAAAGCGGCCCCGCCTGGCGCGTGCGCAGGAATGCGCCTTACGGACACACACCAACCAGACGCTGCTATTGAAGTTTAACTTCTGAATAATTGAAGCCTATTAGAAACGCTGCTTATTAAGACACAAAAAGATAACGGAGTTGAAAGTTTAAGAATGTTGAATCCACTATAAAAAGGTAATTATTATGTCTTTTGCTACAGTGTTGTACGGAAGGGACAGAGAAACTATATATATTTGGACAGTTGTTCTAAACTTGCAAGGATTTTTAATAGTCGATGACATGTTGAGTCATTGCAAGTAGTAGGTAAACGCAGGATAACGTATGAATAGAAACTATCTCCAAAAGGGAGTGACTAATTCAGTAAGTACAGCATTCCTTTAACCACGTAAGTTTCTACTTAATTACGGTTTTGAACAACTAATAAACTGTTCCACAATCAAAATGTATTTCAATCGTCATTTAATTATTCTGATTGTTCCGTCTTTTCCAACACGTTCCCAGGAACCACAACATGGCCGCGCTAACAATGTGAACGACGTTGGTTTTCTCTTCACCATTGTGTCTTTTGTTTTTGTATCAAATTAGATATTCATTCGAAATGAGAAATATAATTATTATATTATTTTTATTTTTTTACGCCATTGTGTTAAAATTGCACAATATATACACATTTTAATGATTAATGTTAGAAAGGAAGGTTTTTGGTACACATATATGAATTAGTAAAACCTAAAAATCATCATTAATTTTTTTTTATTATATACCTGCCTCAAAGATCATCTCAGCTATCTATAGGCAATTTGTAACCAACCGTATTATGCAGCTATTAGGACATTGTAAAAAAAACGAAGTAAGCCAAGTAGTCGGAAAGTTAAATTTTCCATCTCCATCATCAAATCATAAATGAAATAATATGTACTAATTGTAACAGGCAATTGAGTCACTTCAAATGCCAAATTTAAAATTATAGTTTCCAATCCTTTGCAGAAGTCGTGTTCTGGGAGAGACGAAATGTAAATGTTTGTTGTCTACCTTTAACGTGTTTTTTTTGTTTACAGGCATAGAGGATACACACAAATTTCTCTAATAATATTTTTGTTTGGCATTGTGTTCATATTCGTGACATATTTCAATTTCTATTTTAGGTTATAGTCTGTTATCAGCTGCACGATAGATTCTAACTGTCTTCTCTACTGAACATGGTTTTTTTAATAGCTTCGCGAATTATTCTAAAAACATATCTTTATTCAAGAACAAGGAAAAGGAGGAAAAATAACAGTTCGTTCTATTCTGCCGGGTAGTCCCACATAACTCTTTATTCTTCTTAGGCGGCTGGGTATCCGTAACAGTTACAACGTAACAGTAACGTACACGGACCAAAAATAAATAAAACAAAAAACAATAACAGCAAGTTATGACATATAACAAGTTTTATAATATATACATACATGAAATATTACAGATATAACATTATAAAATTTACTAAGCATTATCAAATAGGATATTTTATTATATCGCATTATGAAAAGACCATTAGGGCTATAATTATTATATTTAATTTTATAGCGCAAAATACTCTCAAAAACTACTGAGCCAATAATCATGAAATTTACCAGAAAGTTACATTGTAACCAGGTGAAGTCCGTTAAGAAAGAATTTTTTAAAATTCCATTCCTAGAAGGTTGAAATAGAGGTTCCATTTTTGTATGAATCTAGGTCATTTTAATGTTGGATACATTAAATTTTAGATTTAAATTTGTGGTTAAATACACATAATAATGCATTATTGGGATTTTTTAAATTGCATTTCTATTAGGACGAAAGAGCGGTTGCAAATTTTTATATTATTTTAAGTTTTCCTGTTGTGTTAGAAAGCCATTAATAGATGGCGCTGACAACCATTTTAAATGTCGATAGTGGTAAGTCGTTCCCCTTTAGCCACCCTGTGTAGGAATTGTGAGTAAGATGTGGCACGAAAGGTAATAGTAGGATATACTTAAGTTTAATTATATATTTCAGTGTTTGACGTATTTCATAAATATTCAATGAATTTTTTTTATTTTTGAGATGAACATTTTATTCATACATTATTTTCGTGTAACTTAAACTGTAAATTCACGCCGTAAAAGATTTCAAAACATGACTTTTTACCCAAAATTTATTAAGTTGCATAGCTATATAATAAAAAAGCATTATAGTCTTTCTATCTGAAAAAAAAAACCTTTTAAAACATAAAATATTTTTTCAAATAGATTCTATGTCATCTAGAGATCACATTCCTACACAGACATACAATTAGCACATTAAATATTAATGTATATGTTTATGATATAAGCATATTATAGATCTGATTAATTTAATAAAGATTTTAATATATAATCACTCATATAATAAATAAAATAATAAATAATATCTATTGAAATATTTAAGACCGTAGATAGGTATGACTTGATAGGTATCTGCTAGATTAAATAATTTATACAAATAGTTACGTTAGATATTATTCGATCTATCTATTAGTACTGCAGGTATACAGTATCAGCTGTACTTCCCTCTCAGTATTATTATCATTCCATACATATTACTATTGATAGTGGAGTAACCTATTAATAAATTATTCAAAGAGATATTACACATGCAAAATGCAAGAGAAATATGATCATACTTGTTCTTACAAACGATTAACTTTATAAGGAAATATATCTAACAAAAGATGCAAGTAACAAGTACTTCAAGAAAAATTATGGGCATCGGAAAACATCGGAAAATTTGTATTAATACTGAAAGCAAGAAGGACAAGCGCTACTGTTGTTTAGAAATACCTATAACCCTCCATTGTGTTTTGTTATAAAATTAAAAAACATCCCCTTTTAAGTATAAAATAATGGAAATTATATTAATTTATAATTGAAATTTTTTTTATTGTATTAACGTCGTTTTCGTGGCGTATTGATTTAACGTCAGTAAAAAGTTGATAAAATAGTTTTTCTTAGATTTTCACAAGTACACATTCGAAATAAAACTATTTTTACGGATTAAAACTCGTATAAATGGGTTACATTTTGATTTTTTAGGTTTCATTTTAAAATCAAAATGTAACCAAATTAAGTTTTAATCCGTAAAAATAGAAATCCGTAAATAAAATCCGTAAAATCAATAAAATTTTTGTATTATTTTTGAAAGTAGAAAGGCTATAATGTGGAAAAGCTGTGAAAGTATTTAAGTCGGAAGAAGAAGCCGATACTCTCAGGAACTCGACCTAACACTTAATCATAAGCATAGTATAATTTTTTACAAAATACTTATAATTTCATTCCTACGGGAAAATTTAGCGTGGACAAAACCACCACAAGAAAGCTAATAAGTATTAACTAATCGTTTTAGTTACAAATAGCGTTGTTCGTAGTAATTTCTTACTGATAGCAATTATTATATTTATTTATTTATTAATTTAATTCTTTATTACACCAAATATAACATAATGTACAAAAGGCGAGCTTAATACTATAAAAACATTATCTACCGGCCAAATTTATAAATTATAACAGAGGTTGTTGTGTTGTTGTGTAGGAGTGGGGGTGTAGGAGGTTATGTAAAACTAGGAGCTAAGCGAGGGTCGCATTTACAAAACGTCGACACATTCTGTCTTCAACTACTTTTCAAGATGAAACACATTATTACATTTTTTTTTTTGATTTTTTTTTGGGACACAGGCTCCGTGCCGGCATCTATATGCCGGCATCGTGAGGAGCATGGCCCTTTACGGTTACGGCCCGCCGGTATGATCACAGTGGGGGCGGTCCGCCCACACTTTGACCGCTGGATCAGTCGGCGGCACGGAACGCTAACGTTCCGTCTTGTGCAGGTGCTGACCGGGCATGGTTGCTTCGGTGAGTACCTGCACAGGATAGCACGAAGGGAGGCGACCCCCTCCTGCCATCACTGTGACGAGTCCGTCGACTCGGCTCGTCACACCGTGGCTGAGTGTGCCGCCTGGGACCACCAGCACACTGATCTGGTGAGCATGATTGGCAGGGACCTCTCGCTGACGCGCGTTATCAGCGCGATGGTCAGCAGCGAGAGGTGCTGGGTCGCAATGGCCTCCTTCTGCGAGCAAGTCATCGCCGCAAAGAGGCCGCGGAGAGGGACAGGGAGTCAGCCTCGTCCGCTGACCCGCTCCGTAGGGGGAGACTGGGCAGAAGGAGGCGGGAATACGCCCATCGCTTCCTTCCCCAGTTGTAGGCCTGGTGAGGGGGGAGGGTGACCATTCTTACCTAACATAGGCCTACGATGAGAGGGTGCTTTACGTTGCTCGGGGCACCCTCATTGGGGGGGGTCTGGCCGGGGCGTCACGGTGTGTGTTAACGCGATTCCGTGACGTCCCATTACGGCGCAGAGGGCAACCGTTGGTTTTTTAGTGGGTAGCCTTTAAATGGCAGCATCCTTTACGCTGCCGGGTAGTCCCACATAACCCCCCGGTCGTCACCCCCCTGGGCCGACGGGGTACCCGTAACGAGTTTTTAAAACATGAAAAAAAAAAATAAAGAAGGACATACACCTACCACTATAACAAATTTCATCTAAATCTGTCGCTTAGGTATAGTATGTTGCACAAACAAACATACAGACAGACATACAAAATTTAAAAAATTATCGATTTGGTATTTAAATCGATTACTTATTACAGCCCCATTAAAAATATTTTCAAATATGGTCAGTAAGAGGTTATTTACAGTTTAGTTATATATACGGATTATTATTGCATTTCTAGTAAAAATATCTTGGAAATTACAAAATATACATTTTTTGAATAAACTAAATAAAATATTTTAAACAGAAAATTGTCTCAGAACTTTAGCTTTGATATAGTATTAATATTAGTTGAGATAAAGTGTTATTTGTTATTATTATTAAAAATGTAATTAAATATAACGTAGTTCTTTTACCAACTTGTTAAAAAAAACATCTTATTGCAATTTAAAACTGAGCAATAGAAATAATTTTACAATTAGATGTTTTACAATCAATCTAGTTTAATAATATCTTCATAATGTATTCGAATTCCATAAACATACATTAGATAAGTCAACGCAATGGCTCAAGCTTCAATTTTTTATTTTTATTTTTTTATTTGAGAGGAGTGCAAACGAGCATGCGGGTCACTGACCAAATATGATCACCACCGCCTATGAACTCTTCCAACATCCGAAGACTCACAAGAGCGTTGCCACCCTTGGAGGAAGGAGTAAACGCTTTTTTTGAAGATACCCATGTCGTATCGATCTGGAAACATCGCCGAAGGAAGCTCATTCTACATCTTTGTGACACGTGGAAGAAAGGTACTTGCAAACCGCACAGTAAAATAACGAAAATTACCGTTTTATAATAACCATTATATTTAAAATATAAGCTTGACAAGAAACATTATCATTAAAAAAGATAGGAACTTTACTAAAATATGCTGATATATCTTGATTTTATCACAATATTTTGTAAAGAACTGCCAGAGCCGTGACGTAGGGAAAATAACAACTCCGAAGAAAAAATTGGTACTATTGTCGCCTGACGTGTGAGGTGATGACTGGCAGTGATACTTGGTTTCCATGCCTGCTCCAATATTGATGTGCCTTGATTGTACGTTTATTAGGAAACCAGCGCTCACTGCATCTATATAACATGTAGATAAAAGCAAAGTAAATTTGTCTCTCCTGAATATTAAAAAAAATACTACGTAGGATTCCCTCAAACATGAGTTATAAAGAGACTGGATAAATGATGATGGAATTGATAATATTCCTGTAATATATATCACAAGTCTAATGACATACACTTCTAAATACAGGTAATTCACAGGAGTCAACACTTCTTATATAAGGTATGTTCATCTCGCATAAGAAAATTATATTCCAATATAAGACGACTTAATTATTTCAACTGTACCAAATTAATTACCAAAAACATTAAACATCTTGAACTTATAACTAATTAACAATCCCTTCAAGATATTATTCAAGCATCATAATTAAAGTCAAAGCGTGTAATAAACGTAATTACAAATACTTTGGAGTACTTTTAAATAACAGTCCCTTGTAATAGGAGTAACAAGATTTATAGCAAAAGGGTGTAATGAAGCAGCGACGGTGCGGTGCCGACTACCGACTACCGCTAACATAGGGTTACTTTATCTGAAACTCTGATCAATTCTTCCTTACTTTGAATATATTCCATCAGTTTACAATACAATGTTTCTGTTTTCTTAATTTGTATATTAAATATGTCTTCAACTAATTACACGTTTAATAAAAAAATATTAAAGAATCAATTTTAATTTACATAAAAATTTAAAAAAACATATCTCCTTTTAAACCATACCACGAGATCCATCACTACACTCAATTAATTAAAAAATATTGTTAAAATTGGAAAGTCTTCAACTCGCCAAAATTAAAGAACTTGAATAAGTTATTTTAAACGCTTTTTAAATTATCTTTTCTTTTGGTTGTTAAATAAATTATGAATGAAAATATCTAGGCAATTATTTTTTCAGTAGACTTAAAATTTAGCAATTACGTGATACCATTAGCCTTATTCTTTCTACTCTAAACAACAATATAGTTTTATCTAAAAAATATGTGATTTCTTTAATGTAACCTTTAAGAACGCAATACCAAATTGAATGGCATTTCTATGATCACAAGTAAAAACATGAGATAATAACCTGATAGGCATAGTATAAAATCATTTCATCATTTAAAAAATTATAGAAACTAAATGAAAATACTAATCCCATTGACGTAAAATTTTTCAAAAATGCCAGCTCTATAACATTTTTAACATTATAGAAATAAAGTAAGATGCCTTATATAGAAATGATTATTTTTTAATATTGCGCATATTATTAAATAAGAAGTAATAATATAGTAAGTACTAACTCTATATAACACCCAGTTCTTTCGGCAGGTGGTGATGGGACATTGTAAGCTTAGAAATCACCATCAACATCTCATCTATCACCTGTGTTAAACTAATATATCATAAAAGAAATAATAGCCGGCCATAGGTCTACAAGACACATGGGTAGGTACAATTAGTTATAAATGTACTTTAATATTGATACCTATACATTTTTTTACATCAAATTTTTTATGATCATAAATTGAGAGATCAATACTGGCTGTGGACTGAAGTCTTCATGAACTTATAATAGAGTTAGTCGCTGTGGTAAGAGAAAGAAGGGAGGTCTAGGGAGATGTGGGTCAGGGGAGGGAACAGTGTAATTATCGTACGAGGAGTTCACAAGTTTCTTCAAGTTAATCCCTCGCAAATTCCGCTAATGGAGCGCGGATTATTATTTGGCACGCTTCATCTGTTAAGACACGTCAATATTTGGTAAATCGCCTAAAATTATGTCATTTAGATTGTATGTGTTGGAGTTTTGATAGTGCAAGACAATCCTCTACCATTTTTTTTTAGTCCTCGTAAAAATATAGTATAGAATTTAAGGGATTCTAAGTAATAACGTTGAATTTATTTCAATTAGTTCTTAAAAGTAAACGTAACATTATAAAACAAAATCATATATCAGTAAACGGAATGCCTAGCCTTAAGTAAATGTTAAAGATTATATAAAATCATTAATTATAGTATAATCATTGACAACAATTTTCCGTGTTGCCTACTTAGAAACTCATAATTATTCCATAATTACATTTAATGCGGTCGCTCGGCTTCGGGTCCGTAATCAGAACGAACTAATAAAATATAAAGGGCACCAAAAGATAAATGTTCCCTTTAAAGTTAAATGCGTTACGGAAAGTTTTGAGACGCGAAAACTAAATGATTAATGATACCTACTAAAGTGTGTACGCTTATCGAAATTGCCTCCAAAGAATGTTGTACATGCCTACATAACTTACGCTCGTAAATTTTAAAAGAAACATACAATCAATCAAATTTTATCGCTAGATTTTATTTCTTTCTGTGGAGGCCGAATACCTAGATAAAAATCGTGCTGTTTTTATGATATTTTGCTACTAGGTATATGCCCATTTCGTACTAAAAGAAATCGATTTTACCCTACTTTCCTTATATTATAGTTAAAAAAAAAGGATATAAAAAATCTAAAGTCGTCTATTTTTCTTAAAGAAAAATTTTAAAATAATATTTGTGTCTTTTTAATATTCCTTTGAACATAACATTCCGTAGTAGCGAAGTTGTGACAGACAGGCCGGTCCCCTCAGCACTACGTCGGCGAATACATTATTCATTCCTCGGACACGCGACAAACGCAAAAACACAAACAGACAGGAAGCACTGACCACCGACCACCGGCGATATACTTCCCTATATTATGCTACAAGATTATACTTTTAAATCCACGATTAACGACGTCCACACATTGCAATACTCAATCAATTTCCTATATTTAATAATTTAAAGCCGCTACAGCTTAGAGCATGTGTTTGTTTAAAAGAAAGCTGTTTAAAACTTTTTTAAGGATCGGACGGTTTATTAATTCATACATTATATTTCTACAACAATTATTTCCATAATCCATAAATTCATAGTTGTATCTGTATTTTTTAGCAACTTTAGACAATGTTAAAACACTTCGAAAGTACCCAACACTTTGTACCATCAGAGTTTACTACAAATTAGTACACAAAATAAAATCTACCATCTGCTACAAGGGCAAATACATCATCTGGGACCACATTTTTTTGCAAATAAACATAACGAAGTGGTAAATTGTCAATTAATAAGGGTCAGTGTCCATTTCGGGTCAAGTAGTTACCGCGATCTGATAAGACTCAGCTGCGCCATTGTGTGCTAATATCCAGCAAGTTCCCTCCTCACCCTAAGCACCTCAACTCTCTTCCCACCACTCTGCGCACCCTCCTCCCTGACATTGATACCACGACACTTGTTAGATTGAAGGATTCCGACAATCGTATACGATGCAAAAACAGCTGTTATTCCTCTATTGTTTAGCGAGTAAATTAGAGAACGTATCCTTTTGTTATCGAAATTGTTTCTACGGAATGTTTATTGGTATATACATTGGCTTTAAATAGGTTGCTGCGACGGGTTACCAGGAATTTATTTTTAGTGATTCCTCCTTGGATTGCTGTTTTCTAGATTTTAATAATTTATAGATCAATAATTCTTCTTACATGTTTCTAAGAGGAGTTAATATTAATTTTTGCAAAAACAAATTAAAATATACTTTTATGGTTCATGGGAATCTAAATAGATTCCCATGAACCAAGAAACGATTTTACCATTTAGATAAATTAAATCTTTTCTTCCTCAAAAAGAAGTCGAAATCATATAAAATTTTACGACGCTCACTGTTATATTCATATGTAATTTTAATTTAAATATCTAAAAACATAGTTTTCAATAAATGTTTTTCTTGATATATCTTCATAAAATATATGTATATTAGACATAACTTCAGTAAAAGTTACAACTTTTGCAAAGTCTTTAGGCCTTTCAAACACTTTGTCTAACATCTTAAAATAAAATATACTTTTTAATATAAAATGCCTTATGTCGTCTATATTAATATTTATCAAAAGAGGGTCAATGACTCGATACAAATAGAAACGGCATATGGACGTAGCATATTCACAAAATTTAAAAACAATAGAGTTCTGTTTCCGCGACTTGTATGCTCAGACCACGCGTCGCCGACACCTGCGCCCGCGCATTTGACAGTTTACTTAATACAAGCTTCGGTAACATAAAGATCAGAGTGATGAATGTACTCATAATAAGGAAATCTGGGGGCCGTAAGTCAGAATTATGGCTATGATTAAATATGTTTATGTAATCTTAGATTAAAAACCTATTTATAAAAGTAGTAACAGACCAAGTGATGATTGTAAAAAGTGACAATTATATAATTCTTACAATTTGTAAAAAGTGACAATTATATAATTCTTACAATTTGTAAAGAGTGACAATTGTAAGAATTATTGTTGGCTTTGAAATGAGTGATAAGTATTTTCTTCTCGCGTTTTAGAAACGTTTAGGATTTAAATTAATTATATAATTTACATTAAGAGATCTCAATGTAAAATATTTCTAATTTTTAAATAATAGGTCATAATCCTGTAGCTTTAAATATCTCTAATTATTTATTTAATTATTGTTTACTTTTATACCTAAAGAGGGATAACAGCTGATAATTATAATTTATTATTGTGATGCCCGTCATGTCGTTCGCATAAGGTATTGCTTTTCGACGGAAAAAAGGTGACAAAATAGGTTTTGTTGGTAACATTAAAACAGCTATTTTTATAAATTTTCTTTATAGTATTGGACTTGTACTAAAGAGGCAGAACTTTGTTCCAATTTCCAGTTATCCGGAGACAGTGCGAGCGAAGTCATTTCCTTATATACTTAAAAAAAAACATATAGAATTTTATAAAACTCCAGACGCCATCTAGTGTTGGACATAAAAATTAAGTAAAATTGATATTTCGCATTTTTCTTAGGAATTAGATATTTTTCTGCAGTATAAGTTATTTTAATGTTGACCAGAACATTCAGCTACCACCATACTAACTTTAATCAAAAGCCGACGAGTAAATTTGCTTTATTCGTTCACAATGGTAAATAAAGAGAGAATAACAAAATGTTGAACAATTTATGATTTGGTATCTTTATCACTTACTTATTACACTCACATTAAACGTTTTAAAATACATTCAATTTACAGAACAGGTTATTTACATTTTTATCAGATGTATGGGTTAAATAAATTTAAATTATTGTAGCTTGGTATATTTCATGAATTGCCTTCCAGTTGAAAAATTGTCCCAAGCTAAAATTCGTTTTAAATGATAAACATCAGAAATATTAGAAATTATTGTTGACGTGATGATGACTGTTGTTGTGTGTTTGTCGTTGATGGTTATTTTATTTATGATTAGATTTACCTGTTATGTTAAACTTTTTAGTTTAATAAACTTATATTACCACTACCTTTTTATTAAATTATTATCAAAATTTATAAGTATATAGTCAAATACTAAATTAATCTTGCTGGCTCAGTTTCATAATTATAGTTTTATTTTATTTGCTTAATTGGTTTTTATAATTTAGCCTCCACAAGGAATTGATTGCGATGGTTCTAGTTGTTCGTAAATTGTTTACTATATTTGGACGTTTGTGAAACAGTGATCACAATACAAAAAATAAAACCCGGCTGAGTTTGTTGTGTGGTTCTTCTCAGACCAGGGCGCGCTTGGAACCCTCGTTGCTTTAATTATAAGTTTGACAGTGACTCTACAGAAGGGCTTATATTTCGATATGTAAGGCATCGAAATAGGCCCTCCTGGCACTTCCATTTGACGTACACAAGTGATCATTGGTATTGATTGAAAGTGGAAAATATAAAAATAAATAAATAAATAAATAAATAATAAATAAATAATAAATAAATAATAAATAAATAAATAAAATTAATTAATTTTGTATTCAATTGCAGCGTTATATAAAAAACACAAAAGGTATATCTAAATATATGTAGAGGTATAAGTAAATATGTATATATATGTGTATATATGTGTATATATGTGTATATATGTGTATATATGTGTATATATGTGTATATATGTGTATATCTTATATATGTAGTTTCTTGTTATCTAAGTAATATTTTTTTACATATAATTTTGGTTATTGGCAAAATACGTTGTATAGAGTTTTATTTTATATTTTTTTTTGGTTTGTTTTTTTTTTTGTTTCTGATTATTTCTTTTGCGTCCGTGATGTCGAGTAAAGGGTTTAAATGAAAATCAGTGTATAGGGTAAACTTCGCCTTGTACGAATGCAGAGTTGTGACCTTTTCTTGACATCACACAATACATATCATTGGGTTTTTATTTTTTTTTTGTCGTTATTTGGTGTAATATATATTTTTTTCTCTTTATGGATATTGTGATGTTGTCAATGTTTTGCGGTGTTCTTAAATAAATAGGTTTTCATACTTATGCAATATTTATCTCCGTACCTAACCTAACCTAATATTTAGCTAACCTTCTTGCAACCCTTTTTTTAAGAAATATCCGTTACGGATAACCCGTCGACGAAGAAGGTGATCGCTGGTGGTTTATGTGAGACTACCCGGTAGCATAGAGGACTCTGTATTTTGTAAGAGTACCTACTAAAAACCAACGATTGCCCTCATCCTCTAATAGGCGTGCCACGGGATATCTTCATCACTCACCGAGTCGCCGACGGTACACTCACTTGTAGGTACCTCGAGCTAAAGAGCACCATACTCCTAGGGAGCGGGTAAGCGGATGGGGCTGGGGCTTTTTTGGCCTTCGTTATTGTTCTAGTACTTCGGTATAGTAGTTAGATGCACTGTCTCTAATATTTAATAATTCTTACTGTATTTACCACATTAATGAAGCTCAATTTAAAACATAACAGTGCGTGCAACGTGATACTCGTACTTGAGATTCAGGAATGTATGAGTGCGCATCATTTACTTTGATCGTCCTTCAAAAGTCGTTCATACAATATGAGTTCTTAGGTGCTGGAGATAAGGGTGAAGCTGAATAGCGCGTGTCATTGCCGGCACGTCCCGGCGCGGTCCCGCGGTGCCTTTGATACGCGCGACGGGCGTGTAATGCTGCGCTCTCACCAATGATTATGAAGTATGAACGGATCAATTTCACAGCCACTGCACACCCCGCGCCCCACAACCCTCTCCAACCCCACGCCCCATCCTTCTCTCCGCCCTAACCCCCGGAGCCACAGTCTAAATATTTGCTATGCTAAAAATTAACCGCGTGTATTGTAGAAGCAATTTTTATTTAAAATATTTAGCCTATATTACATTGGTAGCACACGGCAGGTGGTATAACTTCCCGGCCCCCTCCTGCAACTTCACTCAATTTACGCCGTTAGTGACTCAATTTTTCACAGTTATCGAACAATTTTGTTGATTGACTTTAAGAGTTTGTTCTCTCGTTTTTATTTAGACGGTTGTTAGTATTTGTATCTGGTCCACTTCTGCAATAACACTCGAGATAGTTGTTGTTGTAGTGGACCGAGTCCAAACGAGAAACTTTATTTAATATTATGATCCCAAAAAACTTACTGTTGTTTACAGATCTTGCTTTGTGATATTCTCGGTAGCCATAAAATAAAACAATGTGAATTCAGTGATGGTATTAATTAATATTGCGTGCCTTTCTTCTTTAAGTATAGCTGCGAAGAGAAATATATGTATACTCTAAGGTTTGCAGTTATGTATAAACATCTATAGCCATGTTACGGTTAATTATATAAAATTTTCAAAAGCAGCCTTTTTGGTGCCCGTTTTATTAAAAATATTAAGAAACATTTAACTTTTCATTCTAAATTGTCTTAATAGAAAAGCATTTAGCAGCTATTGACAGTTATGATGTTTTCGACAAATCCATGAATTCTTTAAAATGTTGTTTCCTTTATATTAATATAATAATAATTATGTTGTATGCATTTTATTAGACATACGTTTCATGTTTGATTTTTATAAAATATAATGGTGGTTAGTAAGTCGTATGTAAATGCAAAACCGGTATCAGTGGATAAATAATACGTGCGTATAAGGCGATTACAACTCGACTCGATATGAGTAGCTACCGCTCGCCTGGTATGGTCAAACTATGCGCTCGCGCAGCTTCACTCTAGTGGCGTTTAGTAGGGGCCCATGTTTATTTTACAAATGTTTTACATTCTAGGATCAAACTTATTTGTGGCAATATGATTGTAATATTTATTTATCACAACTTCATTATCAATTTTGTAGTACAGTATTGAATGTTCAGATGACGTCCTTTCGCGACGTAAGAGAATGATGTCTGTAGCGTCTGGGTTAATGATTTTGCTTAAAACTAAGAAAGTACATCAAACAATGAACGTCACCGCCTGTCATTTAACCAGCAACCGCTAGCTCCAATACCATTAATATAAAAGCAAAAGCTATCAATAAAAACTATTTTTTAATTACATTAAATAATATAATATTTTTTTAATATTTCCGACTTAGGTTGAATATGAACGTAGAAAAAATTGACATCTATATTATAAGTACTAGGTCCGTCACTGTGCATGGCGAGTGGAACTGAGCAAAGCATTGTTGCTGAATGAGTTGCGCATACTTGTAAAATTAACAGAGTAAATAGAAGCTATAATCATAGGCCTGATTAGACTCGCGCGTACGATTTCAAAATGTTTCACATGTTATCTCTATGGGGTGTCACTTTGACCATTTATTATAAAACTACAATCACAATTATCACCAAAAAACTTCAGGACCTATAAGTCACTGTCCTCGACAATTCTGCTAATTTTCGACATCCTACTGTTATTCGTCTAGGAGGAGTAACGAAACATACTTTTGACCAGTATCGTCTCTTGTTATCTAAAATAGTTAATTTTAATCAAAATTGGGAATGGTACAAAATACAACCGTATCTATTAATTTATTGTACCCAATTGCATATTGTTTTGATTATTTCTTATCGCAAATATAAATATAATATAATATAAAATGATGATTTGTCAACGTCGAATAACTTATTTTTGATCTGATGATGTAACTGTAGTAAAAAAAAAGTTCGTTTTTTTGAAAATTTTGGGATCACTTACATTTTTTTTCTATTCAATGGTTATGAATAGGTTATGAATGAAACAGACAAAGTTAAATCAAAATATCTTCATACATTTTCGGCATGTAATCAAACTGACCTCAGTTTGAACGCACCTGCGCTATGAGCTGTAATTAAGTCAGTAAAAAGTTAAAACTGTCTATTTATCCGAGATAGGGAGCTGTTCTCAGACTGCAGAAATTTGAATACTGCCGCTACTTTGATACTTTTCATACACAATTTGTGCATCTTTAATCTTACGAAAGTAGTGTCAGGTATCAAATACTCTTAAAAGTATGTCTATCACGCCTAATAAATCAAAAAGCATTTAAAAGCACATTTTATGCATGCATACTTGTAGAATATATCACAGGGATTCTATATAAGCTCTCACAAGTGTCACCAACCAGAGTGTGAATAGTAATAGTCGCGATAGCATCCAGTGAATCATCAATACGGCACTGTGCTCTTCCGGCTTTGTTTCTTTAATAAAACAAACCTAAATTATCTTCCTCGCCTCTTACTAACAAACCCTCTCCCCCCTTTGACCGACGGCTGGTCTGAACAATTAACTTGGATGTCTATTTAGGTCTGATTGAACACTTATGTATTATTTTAAGTAGAAATTTAATCTACTCAATCAATTCGTATGTTGTCATATATTATTTTTTGTAAAGAGTTACTAAATCATATTTATTGTAAACGACGGTTAAAGTATGTCTAACTAAAAAATGTTTTAATATATTGACTTTATTATAAGACCGATAAAATAAATAAATAAATAATTATTACTGTCTCTTTCTCAATGTTGTGTGAAAACTCATGAAAAAATCCAACATAATAATTGAAAATCTAAAAATATAACAATAAATGGAAGTGTAACAAAGGCTCTAATAAAAAATAAAAGCAGTAAATCAGTCGTGAGACCAACTATTAATACCATTGAATGGACGCGAGCGAAGCGACGGGACGGACACGATACGACACGAGTGCGATGCGGAGGCGCGCGCGTCTCGCATACTGTCCATTCTGCGCGGGCTTCAGTCGGTCACCATTGTCTCGCTACATTACCGCGCATTCTTCACCTACTTATCTCTGATTGATACTTACATTATAATTGCCTCTAATTACCATTCATTAAAGTCAACATACTAGATCGCTTTCCCGCTAAGGACATCGTCGAGGCATTCGTTTCGTATTGCATGTTGCCATAATTACCAACATTTTAAACCTGTACTTAATTGTACGCAAAATATAGATTTCGGTAGCGATATTAATAATGGAGATAATCCAATAATGGAGTCTAAACAAAATATACTTAAGTAATACAACGCAGAGGATTATTTACCGCAATTAAACCGAGAAAAATAATAGTGGATTGAAAATAGTTTATAATTAAAATCGAGGTAATTATCAAGTCGGCCATTATGTCAATCTGGCGGGCGGAATGTGCGCGCGCTACTGCAGTGTGACACATTGACGTACGGGCGATGGCCGATGGCCGATCTCGCTCATTGTCACTCCTCATCACTGAAATAGCCACTGCTGTCTGTTAAAAACCTGCTTTTAGTTTAATGTTCTAACAATATAGCTTAAGTACTAAAACATGTTTTAAATATTGTAATAAATTTAATTAGTATATAAAAATATAAATATGATAGTCAGCCATGATAGATCGTTAAAGCCGTTATCATTTACACTCGGAGGTACAGGGTCCACATTTTCAGTATGCCAAAATAATATATATAAAATAATATATATATATATACACACAAACAACGACACTATTACTTCGATTCACAGAACCACAATTTCATTTATATAACACACACTCACCGACCACGCTAAACAATCTACAGCATGTATTTATATTTAATAGTTATTGCATTTCTTGTCAAAAACGTAATGTTTAAGGTATCGTTAACAATCATTTAACCTCCCTAGATGCGATTTTACGATCATGAAAGTTCACAGACACTTATATCTCGTGTACCCGTGAACACGATTGCTGCAAATCATTCGAAACGTCGGGTTAAAATTAAAATGTAACCAAATTATACGCGAGTTTTAATCCGTATAAAAATGTTTTATTTCAAATGTGACTCGTGAAAATCTAAGAAAATACTAGTTTTTTTTAGTTCTTTCAATCAAAATATAATGAAGACTCAAACTGTAACGGGAAAATTCTATTAAGACTTATAAGAAGCTGTAGTTTCCCAAATACAGAGTTTAAATATCTTGTCTGTCTGGCTTTTACTCAATTTGTCAATCAAAAGTCAAAGGCAAACTTAATTTTGTAATTTTAATAGGGTTGCGAGTAACTGAAATAGCGGATACCAAAAAATTTATAATAAATTGTCTTAGCAACTACCTAACGCTACTTTGTAAGAACTTGTTTCCAAAGCAGATATCATTTGCAATAATAACACCGCGAAGTAAAAACACCGAAACAGTGAGGACACAAACAAACTGAATCCTTTCAAGTGAAATAAAGCTCAGGTAAATGAAACGAGCTTGGCGTTTAATTTAAGAGGAATTTAATAATGCGAGATGCAACGAGAGGAACCCTCGCACAGAAAAAGCCATTAAAATAGTTAACTGACCCTCCGTTCGCCGCCTTTTATCGCTCCTCCCTTCCTCTTTAAACGTTTTCTGCGTTCCTCCTCTCAAATGACCGATCTTTTGCAATAAAAATATACGACCCTTGATCTTCAGAGCCTTCAGCGAAAAACGTTACTTCTACAGTAGTTTGAAATAAGGTATATCATATGAATACGCTAAGAACTCATGACAAATAACAACACTAATAGTATTTTCTGTACACTAAATAATTTAATAAAAATAATTTTATTTCATTCGTATTTCATAAAATTTTTCCTTTATAATTATGATGTTTGTTATATTGTTAATTTAACAATATTCGTTTGTCGATTCTCGACGGAATGTTTTTGTTGTAATATGGTTCATAACAATTTTTTTTTAAATATTTAGTAATTTATTTTAATTTACATAAAATAAATTGTTATTAGTAGTAGTAGATTAAATAGCAGTTGTTTATTATTATTATTATTATTATTGTATGTATTTAAAAATTTCCATCTTTTTGCCTGCTGGTATATTTGTATAGAGATAAATATTGTAGGCACGTATGTATCATATTTTTAGGGGACATAAATTGGGGGAAGGAAATATCGTTTTCTTTCGATTTAAAAAATCTTACTGCAGCGTTTTTTAGGACAATGCAATCTTTTTTTTCGATATTTAAAGTCTTAGGCTGTGGTGGAGGTAATTAGGAATCACGTCAAAATATTAAAACTATTATTTGCAAGAAGTAAATTTTATAGCAGATTAGTAAGTGTTTAAGCACATTTCTAAGAAATAGATTTGAATATTTGAAAGCAACATAGCATTGTTCTCAGGTCAAGAAACTGAATGTCGAGACTGACTGCGGACAGATTTATAGACGAAGAGACCATCTCGTTCGAGGAATGACTGCTCCCAGAATATTGGAGATATAAATTCATAGATAGCTTGTCGGGATATTACGAAACAGTTTTCCTTGTTTGGCTCGTGATATATGGTTAATTGGATAAACTAATAAAATAAATTAAGAAAAGATAAATCTACACTTTTATATTATAAAACGTAAAAGCTTGTTTGTTTAAACGCTATAATCTTGGGAACTACGCGATGGATTTCAAATATATCTGATTATGATAGGCAGATTCATGAAGAAATGCTATCATTACGCTATTGCTTTTAATAATGATAAATGTACATAAAATCTCTCGTCCGCGTGTGCAACCTAGAGTAACAACTAAAGTATTTAATTAAATATAGTAAACCATTTAATATAATAAACTATTTGTTCTATACTTTTTGCATCAATACAACATATACCTATAAATATTTCAAAACTAAATGTATGTTAATAATAAAAACATAAATTATAAAGAAATTAAGGGTAAGTTTTAAAGAAAACTTGTAACTGAAATATAAGCAAGAAGCTGAAAATCAGACCAGATCAAATTACTGATGCAAGCGGGCATCATCATACCCGCCATGAATTTATTATGTAACAGCTGTATCACGATATTGATTGAATATTGTTTTAAAAATAGACCACACGAACTATTTTTAATCCCATCTATTTATCATCTATGAACTATCCATACAGTAATACTGAGGTCATCACCAGTCTTGACAGAGGAGAAAAGGCTTTAGGTATATTCTTAGACTTGTCAAAAGCATTCGACACTGTCTGTTGTTCCACACTTATTGAAAAGCTTGAGAGCATCGGCATCCGAGGTACTCCTCTAGATCTTTTTAAAGATTATTTAATGGACCGTAAGCAATCGGTTATAATTGATAGCAAAATTAGCTTTGAGGAAAATATACAGTATGGAGTTCCACAAGGTAGTGTACTCGGTCCAACACTATTTCTTATATATATAAATGAACTTTGCAATCTTTCCCTTTCCGCTTGTAAAATATTCATGTATGCAGATGATACTGCTCTCCTCATCACAGGTAAGACATGGTGTGAAGTTCAGATATATGCTGAATTAGCTTTAAGACAGGTTACATCTTGGCTCTCTAAAAATCTCTTAACACTAAATGTCTGTAAATCTAATTATGTAACGTTTTCACTCACAAATAAGACGCAACCCCCTCCTTCCTTTACTATTTTTGTCCACAAATGTGCCAAAAAGGATAATAACAACTGCATATGTCCATCATTGAACCGAGTGTCTAAAATAAAGTATCTTGGAGTGTGGTTTGATAGCTTCCTTTCTTGGAAAGATCAAACTGATAGCTTATCATTCAGAATCAGAAAACTCATATACGTCTTTAAAAGAATCAGACACATTGCTGATCCTGAAATCCTAAGATCTGTGTATTTTTCCTTGGCACAGTCAATAATGACATACTGCATCACCATTTGGGGTGCATCTGCTAAAACCCACATGTTGAAAGTTGAGCGAGCTCAGAGAGCGGTTTTGAAGGTTATGACATCGAAACCTTTCAGATATCCCACTGATAAACTGTTCTCTTTATGTAATGTGTTATCAGTTCGCCGTCTCTACATTCAACTCACTATTCTTCGAAAACACTCTGAACTCCCCTATGATCCTGATCTCGTTTGTTCAAAGAGAAGATCAGACAAAGTTTGCCCTATACTACGGCATAAGACTGTGGCTTCAAGCCGACACTTCAAATTTATAAGCGCGAGTCTTTACAATGCCGCAAATAAGGAGATAAAGTTCTACCATCTAACCCTGGCCAAATGTAAAATTAAACTTTTCTCATGGCTAGTTAATCTTTCATACTTGGAAACCGAATTGTTATTGCAATGCAAAGTTTGATATTATCACCTACTCACGCTCACACAACACTATTATACACACCCACACACACACACTCACATACAGACACTTCCACTACTTTACTTGCACGCAACAACAATTGCATGTTATATGGATTTTTTTTTTGTGTTTTTGCTTTTATTTAATTTAATTTAATTTTCTTTTTTTTTTGGTTTTCATATGTTAGTTAATTTTATTAAAGTTAAATGTGGAGTACATTTAATTTAACTTAAAGCAAATATATTGTAATATATTAATGAGGGCGTTCTCACTGCAACACAGTTTTTAACTTTCGCAGGCTTGAGATCGTAATATTTTGTTATATATAATTAAGTTTCTGTACAATTTAATAAATAAATAAAAATAAATAAAAAAAAATATATATTTCTACACAATTTCTCTACATTATGAGCTAAAAATATCCTTTGGAAATAAGAATAAATTATTTGTAATAGATAGAAATAAACTTATTTTGATTTTGATTTAAATTTTGTTTTTATAGACTCAATGACTTTTTCATTTCTTCTCAAACGTAGTTTGAAGATTCTTTTAAGAGCTGGATCTGGTCGCTTCAATATTGCTTTTTTTTTTACTAAATAACTAACTCCCATAAAGTTATTTGATGTGATTGTAATAATGTATCATCAATATATATTCTAAATAAATTGATTAACTTTTAATTTAACATTATTATGAAATAATGAGATTGTAAATATGTATAACATACCCACGCCTATTCGTATTCGAAGTACCATTTAAGACTTTAAAAAAAGTAAAAAAGTTTTTATTTAAAATCACATACATTGAGATATACAATATTAATAGATTAACTCCAAACGTAACGTAAGAGAACTTGACTAAAGTATTATATTTTATTTTATGTAAATGAATTAAATCTTAACATAAGTCTATAAAACAAAAGGGTAGTGATGGTATCTCGGAAGCATCTCGCCGACGCTTGACGGTCGATATCGGTGCGATAGCAGTTCTCGGAACGGAGGATTGCGCCCGGCCGTTGGGTCTCTGATCACCTTCCCACGCTCTCATAGACACAAGCCAGGCTTCACATCGTTTCTTCCTGTATTAAAACTGCAGATACACTTACTATACTTATTTATTAAATAAAGTAGAATATTTATTTTATGAAAAGATATGAAATGTTGTGACATTATTTTACAAAACACTAGAGAAACTGATTTGATATATAATATAACGAATCTTAATAGGTCCATGTTAAATCTGAATGCCTGAATGTTTTAAATATACCAGTATCTTAATATAATGTACCTTTCATTAATTCGTATAATTAGGTATGTTATTTATAATTTTACATAAAATTTTTGAAACATTCGTTCCCATTTACTCAAAACTTTAATTTCCAGTTTGAATGTAAATGACCACCTTATATTGATATTTCAGTACTTTTGTAAGTAGGCTTACAGTCTCAAGTGTTATCATGTATAACTTAGGATATAATAGTCATATATTATTAATATCGCGTCGGATAATATTTCATATGTAAAACGAAATTCGCAATTCCGAAACAATTTCAAATATTTACCACTACTAAGATATTCGCTGAAACAATCTCGTTAATTGTCAACAAACATTTCCTAGATTCCGTACAGTGTGCCGCATTATATCCGACTAATCGGTTTACTGGTGTATTGTGTCGCGTTCAATGAGAGCAGAGGGAAGAGCGGGTAATGAATTTGAGAACAATGACAATAAATGGGCCGAACGACTCCATACCGGGGGCGGCCTCGGATGTGGATCGCGTCATCAAAGCAAATATGCGGCTCGCGAGGGTTGTCGCCGAAAAAACTAATAAAAGCAGATATTACTCGCTCAGATATATCGCCTTCCCTCCTTCCCCTCCCCGACCATTCCCCGGCTTCACCCCACCGCACCATTCCACGTGTGTCGCTCTTTCTACCATATACTTTTTGTCATGTTATTTTTATTTTAATTTTCCCTTTCGTTCCTTTTTGCTTGAATAAGTTTTGCTTTCTTTTAAAACACAAACCTCATGTAATCTAGGGACAGTTTACAACGGTTCGACAAACATGAATAATTATTATATTAAATGTTAACTGATATCTCACGCCAATAATACTATTACAAAAAACTCTCCAGGTCGCGTTAGAGGAGAGTAGGGTGGAACAGTCAAGTAGTCAATGAGCGCACTGAGCGAGCCGAATTAATAATTAAACAATGTTGTATGTAGCGAATTAGATGAGACGGGTGCACTTGCTGCTCGCTTGCTTATTTATTTTATAATATTACTTTTGCTTAAAATATTTAGGAAAATATCAAAATTAATATTTTGAGTACACAAGAATTGTATTAGAAATTAAATGACTGTTTTCAATTAATTTACTTAGGTCTTTCTCTACAAAATAATTAATATCATCAGTAAATATAATATCGGATCTAACCTATATATATTAATATTTGAATTCGTTAATGTATTTAATAATATTGTACGTAATAAAAAATTTCAAACGGAATGTAGAGTTTCGATTATAATTGATTTAAATCACTGCGTCCAAGACGAGCTGCAGGTGGCCTGCATCAATGGGGTACTTCAATTGATAGCGGAACAAGTGCCCGGGTCATAGAATATGTTCATGTAATGAAAAGTTTAATATGGGTGCACGTGTCCTCTTCCCCCCAGTCTCCCCGCGACGACCGCTCATCATCAATTTATTGAGAGCAATTTCGCATGTCATAAAACGAATTTATATTGTCCCGAGACACCCTCGACCTACTTTGTTCTCGCTTCGAATGGTCGCTTTGATATTCATTTTCTCTTTAATTTGACCTTTCTGATTAATAATGTTTTATTATTTATCTAAATACTGTATTAAAATATTATTATATGTATATAATAAAATATTATTTTATTTTATTTTTTGTACTGTTAATGTTAATTGAATAATATTATCATTATAATTATAATTATTTATAATTTAGATATATGTATATTTTATAATAAAATGCATTCCATTATTACTTTCATTAGAGTCATTTAAAACAACTTGTTGCAGAAAAACTCATTGCAGAAATATATTTAATAACTTCAAAAATGAATCAATTTAAAATTTGTATCTTTCTATAAAACATAAACTACAAGATATATGATTTTACCAATAGTGATCAATTTTCATTGAGGTCAATTCAATAAATTTTCATTGATTGGTAACAAAAAACTCTATATAATTACATTTTTAAAAAGTCTTTTCTGTTCAGTATTTTGATTTCTTTTCGCACAATACTCAAAAACTACTGGCGGAATTTTGATACAATTTTATATGTTTTTTGGTTATATTATCATATTTATATGGTCACACAAACAGTACTTATCGCAGAAAATACTTTTCGCTTCAGAAAATTATTTCATTTTCAACGGAAAACACAAAAACTGGTTTTGTATTACAACCAACTTATCGAATTTTGATAAAATTTTGTTTGATATTGTGCCATTATTGTGTTATCTCGTTGATATTCTTTTCACTGTATAAAATTATCTTCCTTTTTTAAGCAAAAACCCTAAAAAATAATGAGAATCGCAAGGAATCGGGAGGAGTACAAACATGACATGATAGACGAAACAATTTTCTTGATAAACTAAAACAAACATTATAATTAAACTGCCAAATGGTTATAAGGTTATGTAGGCTGATCTTCAGAATACAGTGTTAAGGGTCCAGGGGTGGAAAAGAGAAGGGGAGGTCGGGTGTAATCGCAATCAGTTGGGGATGCTCGAGCACGTGCCGCAGAGCAGACGGCTCTCACTTGTTTGACAGCTAATATCTGGTTTATTAATGTTCACTATACAATTAATTCACACTGTACATGAAACTAATTTATATTACAAAATGTTTGAGGCAGTCATAAAATTAAAATAATAAAGTTAAAGTTTATAATCTATTCCAATATATATAATTATTTATATATTTTGTGCATAATAAACAATTACAATTATGAAATATTAAGAAAATGTAATAAAACGTAAGAACTATAACGTTATAAGGACTTTACTTAGATAATTTAGTTTTGATTTTATGATTCGCTTCCTTCGAGTTCATTACAAGTAATAAATAAGTCAAATGATACTATAGCAAGCGAGGTGGAGCGTGAAATAACATCGGCAATTGCTCTAATGAAAAGCTCCCGTCGTCGGTCGCAACGTCGCGGGCCACGCTTTTACCCAAACGTGATACTCTTATTTTTTTGATGAAATTTTTCAGATTTTTACAATTCCATCTTAATAATATTAATATTACTATATACTTACATCTTACTAATCACAAATTTTTTCAAACTCGGAATTAAATTGAAGAAACTAAAAATATTTCGAGAAAAAATAATATAATTTCTTATTAAAATTACATTTCATCCACATTTTGTAAAGATTATCTGGTTTAAACACCGAATATTTTTAAGGTTAATATTATTATAAAGGTAAATTTTAAATAACATCTATTTGAAGCACCAAAATACTTAACATATTTCGTCCCCTACTTACCTACCCTACGTCGGGATCATAAGTCATAACCGACCGGCGCTGAATATTTTCTGTTCAAAAGAACCCGGGAGAGAATTCTTCAAATATTTTCATTATCAATTTCACCCCTAAAATTTTATTATACGTAATGGAGGATACGCAAGGGTTATAGACTCGAGGGTTGAGGGAGAGAACGGGAAGTAATCGCCGGTATCAGACGTACAAATAGTCGAACTCAGTGTTGACATTGTTTCATCATTACCTTAATACAAACAAACCTTGGAAGTAACATATTTTCTTCAGTGAATTGTTTTCTCTCAGCAGTAGGCCTTATTTTACCGGTAAGTACATCTTAAATATGTAGAATATATATAAGAACTCTTATTGAAAGTATGTTTATAGTATCTAGTATCTTTAAAAATATTACTTATCATAATTTAACAAAGATAAATTAGTACTGACTTAAGTTAATAAAAAGTAGAATAGCTTTTCAGAGGATCATCTTATTGTCGGTGCATAAGTTTAATTGTGATTTCCCTTTGATAAGCACTCTACAAGTGATCCCTGGTTCAATTTTATATACGATTTATTGCGAGCTGATCCCTACGAAAGGGGATCATTGCATCACGAGTCAAATTAAAATTATTTATTGAATCGGAATATTAGCGAGTACTTATTAGGATTAAGAAGCATGAAGGTGCATTCATATTTTGAACTAGTTTAATTTATTATACACTTAGAGATTATTATTATTGCATATTGCATTATTTAATTGAAAAGTGTATAATATTGCCAATTCATAGTAACTAATAAATTTATTTTATTTTAAGAAGGCTTGGTGAGTATGGTAAGTGTAGGTAATTAAATGTAAAACATTTTATGTTTTAAATCACTACAGAAACGTTAATTTATTTATGAGTTACATATTACAAAACGTTTAATTATCGAAATTGTCTATTAACATGTTTAGCCACGTAAAGCTCTTTTAAAATGCTAATTTAAGTTAATCTGACTATCAATTTATGTTAACAAAAAACTTTACTAAACTCTTTCATCACGTCTAATCTGGTATCATCTCAATTCAGGTAACAATCCCTTAACAGCAGGAAGGCTGAGTCGTATAAAGAGTTATAGCAATGATTGTGTCCAAAGTGGTGACAGTGCAAGACGGATGTCGTGGAGGGACGCCCCGTGGGTACGGCTCAGGCTGAGCAGCAACTGTCTAGGCCTAGATGCGTATCGCGATCTCCTGCATCAATCTTCGTGTCGAACATTGCCTCCGCCTCCCCTCCCACACCGAGCCCCTGCGTTCTGACACTTGATCATTTGTCAATCTGTCCTAAAAAATTATCCTCTCAATGAGATGTCAATAAAGCATAGCTAATTTACGTGTACGCAGAGGGAATGATAAAGCAAAAAGATAATTTATAAAATAAGAGCCATACAAAGGCTTAAAAAGTTTGCAACTTTTTATTTAGGTATCACTCACCACAAATCAATTTATTGGCGTCAGAAATTTTTAAATTATTTACGCACATTGACGCCTGTATAGAATAAATCAGTAGATTTCACGGGTCACTAATTCGCACAGTTGTGGTGACAATAACATTAATGAACAATTATAGTACATACATATATATATATACACTTTCAAACGTTTTTTAGTATGATAACAATTCAATTATTTTATTATTAACGCTTAAAGAATTCCCACTGACTCAAAAATAACAATAGCATATCCAGTGAGGATGATAGTAGATAGGTGGTCGGGAGGCGTATGTAAAATAGTATCCAATTATTAGACTCCGCGGCGCAACCTTTCGCGGGCTTGTAACGGAGGAGGAAGGACTGGAGGGGAGAGACATTACAACGAATCGCTTTATAAACCAATGTTTTTGTTGCATTCTTGGCAATTGTTAGCCTGCTCTCTCATCTTCGATACTAATACTGCTTTATCCCGCAGGTCTCCGATCGTCCGATAGAAGGTCGCACAAAACGACAGTTCTCACGGAAAGTCAGAATCCTAAAAATGCGGAGTGAGCTTTCGCATTCGGTTCCCACCGCGAGATGCGAAGAGATAAGGTCGATAAATTTAATTAAAAGTAGTGTCGCGGTGTAGGGGTTACGGGCGGGCAAATTTGTTTGCTCCTGAGGTTGAAGTCGTATTAATTAAGTGGCGGTCGGTGTCGGCCGTTCACAAAGACGTCCGAGACCGCTCAAACGATGCTCTGCAAAAAAATTTGCGAATACTTTGTCGGCCTACTGTGTATGTGTGTGTGTGTGTGTGTGTGTGTGTGTATGTGTAGATCGCCAAAGCCACTGACACGTCAGTGTGCGTTCGCCTGTAGCTCGGCCATTCGATACATACCTTCTCCTTACTATTACCCAAATACCATTTTTAGTTCTGCTTCCAACATAGATTTAAATCAAAACAATTTGTCCTTTTACAAAATAATTTTAAAGCACCTGTATAAGGGACAATATATACATTATATAGGTACTTTAAAATTTTAATATTTGAAATATAGTATAAGGCTTAAAATAGATATATTAACAAATTTTAATATATTTGGCGTAACAAATTCTAAGTACCACCCATATTCTTGAAAGGAAAAGTTTAATGCTATTATTTTATTTGCTAGTACTTTAAAATACATATTTTACTATAGATGGAAAACAGCTTAGAGCATGTACAGTACATGTGTTAGTTACAGACAGAGTCGGATACATCATACATCACGATATGAGACGCGCTGCGGCCGCCCGCTGGGGAGTTCCTCGCTTTGACATCACGGGTATTCATTACCAAGACTCTTTGTAAACCTATTCGTTCGCAGGCTAATCAAGCCACTAACCTCGAAACGAAATCTATTAACTAAAACTAAACTAAAACTAAACTCTATTACTTTTGAACTACCTACTTTATACGAAGTTCTTTTAATATTAACTTTATATCTACACCCCAATAAATCGGAAATGACAGTGGCTTGGAACAGCTTAACACCTTGCAGCAGAAGCTTTTGTCTTAATAAGGCATGATTTACTGTCGAACAGACCAAGAGGTTCTAAACAAAAGAACGCATTGTATAGTCTGCTACCGCCCGCTAATATATGACAGCGATTGTGTCGAAATATTCGCTGCATTCGGCGGGTGCAGTCAGGAATGCGTTATTTTTGATGCGACAATGGCTTCTCAGTCTAAGATCTTTAAGACTAATATTGTTTGAGTTATCTTTCATGATATGTTTATTAGAAGGGCGACGCGGGGGCAGATGTCGCGTCGCCCGCTGATCCACTTCCCCATATCTGGGATATCTGAATAGATAGCTCTCTAATTTTATTGGGAGAGCCTATAAACATTCTTTTGTTTCCAAGAAAGACCGCGTTCTGCTAGGGGCTCGCGTACCGCTGAAGTTTATACCGTACAAAATATAGTCAATACAACTTATTTTCATTAACATATTTATTACAGAATGAATTCGATAGTGGTCGATACTCCTTATCGGCAAACATCTGACGAACCGACATTTTAATAATTAAGACGAGCATAAGCTTCTTTATGCTCTTCTTATAAATAATCTATAAATATTACCTCAATATTTAGATCTCATATCACTATTAATCTCGCCTTGTATTCTGAGATATATGTAGGTCTACCTCTAATTAATACCATTTAACATCTGCGTGGGAACTGACCTACGGACTGCGTTCAGCGCTCATGTAAAATACTTTGGTCAGTGGTATTTCAATAAGCATGTGTTTTTGCATAATATGTACCTTGCTTGAATTGCGCGGCTCAGCGATTAACATTGACATTAGGTCGCATCGAATACAACTTAATAAATACGCCACTGTTACATAAAACTATTATTATATTTGAACTTTAGCTTACAATATATAAACATAGAATTTACTTTTAAATTTTTAACACTATATAACCTAACTAAGTTTTTAGGGTAGATTTTTGAATGGTTCCAAAAGTACTAACAACTGTCTTTTGAGAGTTGATATTTCTTGAACAGCACTCAATTTAGTAACTATTTTTACTTGTAGTTATTTTAATATTTTTTATTAGATAAATGAACCATGCATAAGAATAAGAAATAGTGGATCTAAAATAATTCACTGACACAAAGTCATGGAGTGAATTCGTGCGATGCTAATGGCTAGATCTCGAGCACCTGCGGACTGCACCGTCGCGACAGGAGGCAGGCGGAAGTAAATTACGTCTCTATCGAAGGACATCGAACGTTTGTTTATAATTTATTGAGTCCTCAGCGGTGGCGCCGCGCCCAACCTGACCCGTCGTAAATAATGACGTATAATAATTGATAAATCGACGAGCTGCAGCGCGGTGGTGATGCTATCGGCACATTCCGGGATCCGGCGCTGTAAGATGACTCGCTAATTAATTTAAATGAGTGGGACTCCCGCCCGGTCACGAGGCCGCGGAACAAGTATTAGATGTACACGACCTGGATCATAAATGATGAGTACTGACATCTTTTTTGTGATTGTGAATTATTTTAAAGCTCATTCTCTATTTTGCATGGCTCTATTATTTCGCATTAAGTTATTATTTATACTTATCCTATATGTTCTATAATCTATTTTATTTGTCTGCTATGGATGTGCCTATAGTAAAACAGTGCATCACGAGGGAACCATTGCGTCCTGGTCGTTCACGTTATGACTATTGGTTAATAAAAAAGCAAAAGTTTTTATTGATTTAGAGTAGGATCGATGACGATAACATCGCGGCGGCGCTCGAGCACCATGCCTCCACTTGACAATATATCATGAAGTAAAAAATTTTTTTTTTCTCTGTCCTAGCTAAGAGTATCTGTTTACTTTTTGTAAGGTCAAAGACATGACGCTACAGAGATTTTACAAACAAACCAATTTGAGATAAAACGTAAATATATAGACATATAAACGATCTCCTATAACATACATCTGTCTGAATAACCAGATAGGCATTAATTAAGCTAATATTAATTTACATTGATTAGTATTTGATAATATATAAATTAGTGACCAAAGGTAGGCAAGTCTCGATGTTATTTTATTGAATGATGGTATTAATGTTGGGTATATTCCATAAAATATAACATATAATTTAATTAACTTATTTCCTTCGAATAAATAGCAAACTTTTTATAAGAGAGTTTTTATACGGCTTCATAAAATACCTGTTGCTGTAATTATTCATTTTGGTAAGTACTTAAATTTAAGCACAAGACTTGTATTTTAAAACGATATATAAAAATACTAATAAAAAACCCATTACACATTTCATAGTCTTTTTGTAGGTTCGTGGCTCTTTTCCCGGTTATGTAAATCATACCTTAACACGTAGTGCAATCAAATTATTTACGATCATGTAATTCATATCAAACTAATGATAAAAACGATATAATAAAGATTTATTAACTATGTATAGAATTCTTGTTAAGATAACAGAATATTAGTTATTTTTCATATATAATATCCTCGTGTAGGTAAGGAGGGGGTCACAGAGAGGTGGGGGGTCGTCGCGCTGCGTGCTTCGCACTAATTTTTCAGTGGCAGGTTAATTAATTACTCAAATTTATTATACGAGAGCAGCGTACCTCTAATTAGTGTTAAGAGGTATTTTGATTGGTGACCGTTAAGCAGCTATAAAGTTCGGAATGCCCGAATTGTTCAAAACATACCTAAATAACAAAGCATGTTATTATTTATAATTAACACTAAGGAATGGCACGCTCTCTAAAATTACATTAACTTAGAAATAAATTATTTACGAAATTAAGTTTTTTATCTTAAAGATATCCCGTGCTTTTGTTCCCGACACGTTATTATAATTACTAGGTTGAGTTTAAACGAACGGCAGATAACATTAACCTGAATACAAAGGAGGTGATTAGTCGTCCGCTCCGAGGTGTTCTCGAGAGACTCGAGGGAACAGTTTAAGATCATTGTCCTATCTTATCTAAGACATTAAAGCACTTTAAACGATCACCGATACCCGCGTCTTTTGTTATAAAATGAGCGCTATTGTAATGGGGTAGAGTGCATCTATAGGTTTGTGTGCTGTGGCAGCTAATCGGTCGGGAGCTAATTAAGGCAATGGCCACCTGTCGCTTGTCCTCCTCTGCGGCTACTGAACAAGGTTTCAACCTTTTCCACGAATTTTATGACGGGCTCCCACACTTACCTGCCGTCTTTAAAAACAACTCTTAAAACGAAATTGTTTATATTACTTGTATTGATTCTATTTTATCTTTTTTTCTGATAAGCAAAACTCTAAAATATGTGTTTCTAACAATTTAGAAGTTTAACGGTGACACGTGTATTTTGATACCTATACAATTAACTACTTGAATTGATTTCGGCTGCATCATATTACGTTTTCCAAGATTGATATCTACATACATTAATTCATTGAATTCTGTTGAGATGCCACGAGAGGTCAAATATCTACGTTAACAGATGATTAAGGTAACTGATTAGAATTGTTTAGAAAATAGCTATTATATTGTGTAATAAATATCGGAGTATGTTTGTTTGATATTAGTGAATATTTTATATTTCTAATCGTATCCTAGTTATAATACAATTTCATTATATTTTTACGACAAGTTTCTTATTTATCTGGGTTTGTGGCAGTAAATCCAGGAGCTGTTTATATTAATTGCCGATAATTGTCCCCAGGGCTCATAAGTCACCGGCAAGATGGCTGCGGCGGATGCGGTAATTGCGTTCGCGGAATCGCCGCCCGTCGCTGGCCGCATACAGATTGCGCGCGCGAGCAAAAACACCCGCCGCAATTAGAGCCTCCTCCCCTCCCTCTTTCTCCCTGCCCCATACCTTCCCGTCCCCCGGCGGCTGCCACGCCCCCGGCGTCGGCGTCGCTCGTCGTCTCGATGGCCGGCTCGTGGGGTATCCATTACGCAAGAGGGCGAGGAATGCCTCCTCGTTACAATTAAACATGTTGACGAGCACGAGTATCATCTTATTGCTCATCTCTGCCTTTCTAAAATTTGCCCGTACATTATAATAGCTTAAGAATTCATGAGTATCTTTCTTGTTTCACATATTTGGCAATCCAGGTATTGGATTACTCGGTACACAAAAACACTTATGTAATATGTTATTGATATAATTTTTTAAAAAATCCTGAAGATAGATAGATAGAAGATGAAATCCTTCAGAATTATATAATTAAAAAAAAATATTCATAAACTGGGCGCGAGTTGCAATTCACGTTTCGCACTCCTAGATGCGCGGGCGCAGGAAATGTGACCACCGCCACGACCGCATTCATCTCCGCACAATTAGTGTAAATTGTCATCATCAAGATTTATGGAATTGCAAAATCGTAAGGTATGCTATCTGAGTCTCTGTCATCAAACCACGAATTATTTATTTGTTTTACTTTACAAGATAATCAGGCACTGAAAGAAATAGTCACCTCGTTGTTCTTCATAATTTATTTCGTGACAGGAGAGGGCGCGGATGGCTCGGTGATGCTAGCTATATATCACAATAACTGAATGCTAAACATCTTGGCGAGATGCGCTGGCGCTTGCATGAATGACACGCAGTTGCGTAATCAACAGTTTTTTTTTGTTAAAAACGCGATTGACTGAATGAAACGAAACAATGAGATGTGCTAACTCTAAGTATTTTTTAGAACACAAACATTAAATTATATATGACTGATGCTTTTAATTATATATATATATATATATATATATATATATATTTGGCGCCATTGCTATGCTAAGGACCAGACAACATATATCATGTATATGCTGTATGGTCCTTAGTACAACAATGGCGCCAAATTCGTCTCTTACTTTATAACACCTGTATAATAGATGAATACGTAGAAATTTATTAGACATTTGAATTTAACTTTCAGAAAATGCCGTGATTCATATTATTATCATAATATTAAGGTATTTTAAACTTCCCAAGGGGGAGGCCTATGTTCAGCAGTCGACATTCTTAGGCTCATTCTTAGGCTGAAGTAGTAGTAGTAGTAGTAGTACTAGTAGTAGCATTAAACTTCTAACAGCCCTCGTTTTTTTTTGGGAAGGCTTAAAAAATATCTAGTCTAAAAAACACATTTTAAATCAGATTTTTATTAATATTTGTCCTTTTTAACAATCACTATAAAATGTGAGTTAAATGAAGAAAAATTCTGAACCAATATATAACGTAAATAAATCTTATTCAAATACAGCAACTTTATTTATAAATATTAAATATATTTCACATAATAAAAGATACGTTATGGGTTGTGTTTAATGAATATAGAACTGGTAGAGCCTACGTATAGTAACTCCTCCTATATGCTGGCTTGACCTGGTGGGATTCTTTTACATTGGCGCAGCATAGATGTTATAGATATTTACGTGCGATTGAGATAGGGTCGAATACCCAGACCGCCCTATTCTTCTCTAAATGCTGTAGTGTCCTCCACCATTCCTGATTCCTTGCATTTGCAAATTACTTTTATTAAGTCGTTGAGTAAAGTTACCATCAAGTGGACCGTCTGTTTGTTCGCTACAAAACCATATAAAAAGTCTAAAGAATTAAAAATTCGGTACCTTCTTATTTTGCCATGACACCAGCTAGTCTTTAGCACTTGCATCTTAGACTTGGGCTTACGTGTAATAATCTCTGAAATCAAGTTGACATGTTTTGCCTGAAAACTTCGACGATAGAAACTGTGTTGCCTTTAATGTAGCTGAGGTGTTTGCTTACAAAAGTCAATACCTTGTATATCTTTTATTAATAAGAAAAAAGGTTAAAGGTTGGACTATGTTTTTATATTCTTTTATTAAGCTATTAATATCTATATTATATTATCTACGTATGTATATCCATAATCACTTTTAGAGTATCTTAGTCCATGTTTGTACTTCATGTCCTCAACCCAAAGGTTGACTGGAAGAGATTTCTTGTTAGCAATAAAGCGGCCTTTTGTACTTATCTGTTTCTTTTTTATTTTCTTTTGTTAGTAAAATTAAAAAATCTTATATATTTTATTTGTTTTTGTTAAAAGAGTAAGATTGCTTTTATTTTCTTTTTTATTTCTATAACCAAAAAATTTCAGTAAATTAATCATTAGTGTGGTTCTAAATAAATAACTAAATAAAAAAAATATTTTTTAACAACAAATTTAATAAACATTTATAGATTACAACATTTCTTCAGACTCCTTTGCGTAGTATATCACATACTACCTCCGTGTCACTAGAGCACAGGTACCTAGTTAGCAATATCATAAATAATGTACTTCTAACTGATAATACAACTACCGTTTTAAAACTATGAATGAAATTAATTGCTAATTAGGGAACATAAGTTCCAGCACCTATAGTTTTACAATATATTTTACATGATTTTTACAGCACGCAAAAAAACTCTTGTACAAATTTTGTTTGTAGAATACTTCATTAACCCAAGATAGCTTTCAACAGTGTCTCAGATGGAGGCAGGGAGGCTGCGCGCATGACTGTACGGCCTGGTGCAGTGGGCGTGGTCTGCGCTCGTTCAACCTACCCGACGTGAATGTGTGCGTGCTTACACACGCGCATGTATAGCGTCCGTGTGCATGCAAATCAACGAGATGCAATACGTGATAATGACTTCCGAAGATACTACATAAGACTAAAGGACTAATTCTACAGAACAGATCTAGTGCAAGTACAGTTTCTAAGCACTATTTAAATCCAAAAATTAGTGATTTAAAAACTATATATGACAATTAGAACGAATAGCCTCTTCACAATGAAGTATTTATAGAAACCCTAATTGCCATATTACTTATTAAAGTATATATTCCTTTGGCTGCTTCATAAAACAGTACTCACTAATGATAGTATAGTGTTGCACATATCGACGCCAGAAAGCAATCTTGTCTCAACTCAAAAAAATACTAATAAGTATATTTTATAAAAAATACTGATTCAGGATTAAATTTTCTATTTTCTTATTAATGATGATAATAAAATGAAACATTATTTCAACTTTTATAGTCATTGGCTCCGGTGTGAAATAACATTTTTCGGAATACCTCAAGATTGCTTTCTAGCGTCAACATGTTCAAATAAGTTGTCTATGTGAATCCAGAAATAAGAACCTAATTTTTTTCCATAATGAGGAATACTGTCTAGATGTAGAGCAGTGTTTATCATCTTTTTAGAGAAATAGTTATCACAGCTACATCTCAGTTCAGTCCAATTTTCTAAGAGTAATAGCGAATTTTAATTCCAGATTATGAAAAAGGTACTTATCGTTCTCACAATATCAGATATACCTACCTATTTTAACTTGTCGCCACTCAACAAGAGTCAGAGTGGGTGCCTACTCCTATTAAAACCTAGGTTTTCTGGATCGGTTCATTGAAATTAAAAATAGTTTGTTTATTGGTATAGGTAAATCACTATCCATATATTTAATTATCATAAAATATGCATAAGTAGGGCAGTTCTCGTCAGCGGGCGGATGCGGGCGCGATGGATGTATGTGGAGTATGCAGATCACCCGCGCCCTGCAAATATAATAGAAAAGTGTTTGAGCGAAAAACATTCCTTGATTCGTAGAGAACTTGAATTTTTTACTAGATCAATAAATTGAAAATATAGACTGTTATAAAATATCCTATAGATAGTATATTTCTAAACATGTGGAAATAGTTTAGACTTATTCTGTTAGGTAAATAATTTAAGAAATAGGTACAAGTACAATCTCCCTAAATGACATCATTATCATCACCATCATTAGTTATCACTCACTCGATAGCAGAGGTTATTGTTTGTGGTTTATTCTTAACTGTTACACAACTTATGAACATTCTGACATTTGGCTTTCGTGGTCAAAATGTTAAAACATATTTCGCCATTTTGAGGAAATATCAAATATCCAATCATTAAATTATGCTTTTCAATTCTTTCCTCTGTCTGATGCCTTAGAGTCTGTCTACAAATTTTTATTTGTTGTTGTTATGTTCTCTTTCTTCTTTACTAAGCTTTATGATTAGATACCTGTATATACCTATTTAAGCAGAAATTACATGAATCAATTTACTAAACACTACATCAACTAAGACACATATCATATTGTGAAAACGGTGTTGATTACTGCCATATAATTTAAAATTCTAATTTTTTGTAATGGTTATATTACCGTATATATAACTCACTGCTTTTTTGTATGTTTATTTAACTTTGATATAAATATATGTTAATATGTCTATTTTTGTAATTAAAGTCCTTCCAAGTTGCTTAATTGTTTCATCTTATGCGTTTTTTTTCAAAAGAGAGGGTAGTTTTTTTTATCACACTATATTTTTTTTTATTAAAAATAGAAACAAGAAAGTATATAGCTGCCTACAAAATAAACACCTGTAAATATATTATTTCAGGATCGATCATAAAAGGAAGAAACAATCACATAAGAACTAGGAAGCATCACTCTCAGAATACTTGTTTATATTTATCAACGTGTCGGAAGGGTGGGGGGAAGAGGGGTGCAGGAGGGGAGAACAATTTATGTGTTCTTGATGATGGGAGATTTATAGCGTACTGCACATGCTTTAGCTCGCAAGAGACAAAATGTGTCATCTAATACGCCCATTGATGTGTTCAGATATTTAAAATAACCTATCTCATTAATTATCATCAAACAACTTGGTAATATGAAAATTTCATTTTTTGGCTATAAGACATGACTCTTTTCACTACAAATTTGACAACGATGAATCTGAAATTATCACAAATCTGATAGTAAATCTATCAGCACTGCGGCAGCACACACGCGTATTACAATGTAGGCAGTACTTGCACCGATAAATCCGGAGCGGCTTCAATAAACAGCTCAGCGCTTGGCGACGCTCGCTTAGACGTTTCCTCCATTTAGATTCATTTATTTGTACTGACTGCAATGCAACAAAACGACTCGACTACAGGCAGAGGGGGGGGGGGCTCGTAAATATGTCACAGGAGATGCATCGGTAGACGACCCGCCTGCCGGCCGGCTGGTGTGAAGGAATCAGTGATTATAATATTACAGAGATGGAATCCACCGCCAGTGAGCTTAGAAATCATTACATCATTGTGAAGTCAACTGATGACTTGTTTTAAAATTCTATGCGACTGTTATTTGGTGCCTGTATTTTACCAACCTTAACCTTTAAAAAAAACATGATAAATTTGATAAAATAAACATATAGAATTTTAAGTCTGTGTATCTAATAGTGATTTAATTAGTGCATTTAAGAAGTATGAATCGTGATCATTGGTGGCGCGCCAAGACGCAACAAAGAGACACCCGCTTGAATCAAACGATTGCTCACAGAAATTTATGTCACAAAAATATGGACTTGCATATGTTATGTTACTAAGTAAAGAGAGAATATTTATCCAAGTACTTTATAACAAGCTATTGAAATATCATATTTCTTACAAAAACATAAAATAATAAAATTTTTAGATTTTAGACAGCACCTTTTTAATTATATATTTATATATATTTCATATCCTCATAAATTCTTGGATCCAAAGGTATTATAAGATAATTAAAATAAGATTATTATCCCAACCATCTAAAACAATGAATAAAATCGTTAGTAAATTGCGCACCATTCTTAAAGGACGTACCTATCACTAGTGGGCGGCTCGCGAACGGAACACGAGATGATACGATGTAACCAAATCTTTACAATTGTTCTCTTGAGGCCGCGGCCGCGGCATTCCGCTCTGGATTTATTGAGCCGCCACCAGACCGACGACCGATTTAGTTCGGATTAAAACAAAGGTAAATGTCGCTCCGTATTTTTAGTGTCGCACTAATGTCCTCCTCCCCTCCCCCCCCCCGGCACTCCCCCCGTCGCAGTGATCCTGTAAAAGCGCCGTTACCGACTAATAAAAGCTTTGTTTAAATCACAGTCATTAATGCTATTGATAGTAGTAGCTATACTTACATTTTCTCAGTATAGTGTCGTTAGATTGTAAAACATTGTAATGTTAAAAAAAAAATATTAAATTAGAACTTAGAAAGACTGGAACAGCAATATCATCAGGTACTTAGATGGCATAATAAGTGATCGTGGAGTCCATCCTAAATACATATTTCATAATTTAAATGTCTTATTAAAGTAGAATAATAACAATGATTCAAAAACGGTCTTAGTCACTCCTGCTTCTAATATGAAAAATATACTACACTGAAAAATATTCCGTTTCCGAAACGAGGAATACATTTTATTTTTAATTTAGAATCGCTACTTTACAGTCACAAATATATATAAATATAAATAAAATGTCCGACCTCCAGATGCAACCTCCCATATGTCCCTGAACATTATTCCTTTCTGTTATTGGGACACAATCCCTGTTCCCCCCTATTGTTGGCATATCTACCTACCTTTTGGTATCTTTATTTTTATTCCTTGCCCTTTAGTTTTAATGGAGACGTATCCTTGTCGTTTCTTTTGGAAACACGGGAACAATACTTTCATCGTCTTATCCGCTGACAAATCTAAGATTCTACTTTATATTGGAATCGCCAACATAATATAAAGGCGAATTCGACATAAGCAATCTTATATTTAAATGCACTGTATTCGATTTTTAAGTATTGATCAACATACAATACAACTGAACGAGTACCTATTACCAAATCAGTACATGCAGGCGTACCAGCATCGCCGGTTAGAATTAAATAATTAATTAAATTATTGAAATATTTTCATCACATTTTAAACTTTTTATGCTTTACTATAACATGTTTCAAGTTATTAATGTAATAATTTATTTCTAGGGTGTCTTGGCTTGTACCGGTGAATGTGAATAGCGGAACGGTGGCGAGTTATTTATTATTATTATTTATTTATGCACCAGAAAAATTTTACAATACTTTATAAAATAATAATTTTGTACATAGGATAACTTATCTCTATCAAGAGATCTGTTCCAGTTACCCATCACAGTGAAAGTAAATAAGAATACAACAACAGTAGCGACTCGTGCATATCCATCCCCGGTTTTTCGTGGATGCCTGGTCAGGGCACATCAAAAGATTTCCCAGCGATAAAAAAAGAGTTCCGTTGCGTTAGTGCCTGATGTACATCTGTCCTGCCACCGGTCAGAACAAAGGTGTCGTTTTATTTGAAATCTACTTAGTTTAAATTAAATATGTCTCTTCACGAATAATTGCTGTTGATTTTGTGTCAATGATGAATTAAAAAAGGGGTTTGTTTTGACCCGTAGTAGTAGAGAGACGCTACCATTTTTAATAATTTTTATAATCACTGAGCTTCATTTGTAGTTAAATATATTTGTGTAGAAATATTTTCGAAGAGGACTTCTTTCTTTTAAATAAAAAAAATTACCTTATATTATTAAAATTAGAGTAAAAATAATGAAAAAAACTCTAAAAAATTAAGAACAAGGGCACCAGTCAGTCACCGTTCTATTCGCAATAAATCGTAATAAACCGAATAACTACATGCAAATAATGTTTATCAACATAAAGCAAATGTTTTTTAGCAGATTATATTTTCTCATTTATGCGTAAATTCCATGAATAATGGATTTAAAATAAAAACCCTTTTCGCATTAAATTTTTTTTTATTTAAATATTAGATAGACCCGTCTTTTTTTATATATATATATTAGAGGAGTACAATGATATTGCTAATTACTATAGAGGCATTTTTTAATTCAGCTGATACTTCTGCTTTGCCAGTAGTTTCTCACGTAAATCTGAAAACTATCCGCACGGAAGAACATATATAATTAAATATAATTCCTGGCGTGTTGCGAATTCACGGGACTGAACTCTTCAGAATTCAATTAAACTTAATTGAGGGAATTGGTTCGGGTACATTTAATTAATTAATTTGTTTGTGTTTTATGTAAATCTGTACTATATTATCTGAACGATAACACAAATAGCATAGAGGAATTCCGCATTATTTCTTCTTGTTAAAGTGACTCTGCCGCGCTGTTTGACGCACCGCTGCCCGTAGCGTGCCGACGCGCCTGTGTTCTCCCCGACTTGCTGTTGTTTACATTTTAATGTTATATTCTTGTATTTCTTCCTAACTAATATTTTAACATTGATTTATTTTTTATATAAGAAATTTTGCAATTAGAAGAAGTAAAAGAAACAAATATGTAATTTTAATTGATTTGATGTGATTAGAGTTGCAAGCACCTACTGCATTGTACTTTATAAAATAATTAATAAAACTCCCCAAACAATTAGATGCTTAGAGAACATAACGCTCATAGGAAAAATTCATAAAATAGTAGGTATGGCTTAATCGGTATTCTTACATAGCTAATACATAATGCAAACAGTGTAGTTTAATACTAGTAATAAAGGAATAAAGTATGTAGTATAGAAATACGTAAAGTAAAAACGAACAACGATAAATAATAATGATTTAAACAAAGCCAACATCAATACATGTTGTTGTTTTTGGATCTATTTTAGAAGATATTGTTATTGAGAGCTGTTAGCGCATGTTTCTCTAATAGTTAAGAATGAGGTGCGTAGTTCTTGTTAATCCGGGTTAATCCTGCGTCGCAGATGTCGTGGACGTGCACTCGTGCTTAACTCCCGGATTAACACGTGGGTTGGCGGCCGATGACTTGTGTTCTACGCAACGTAAATACTAATTAATACATGATTGTCTATGAGGGGCAAAGGTTACAGCATCTCAAAACAAGTATATCCGAAAACTGTTAGGTACTTTCTTTTATTATAAGCCTAAGAATAAATGATATTTCATTTGAAAAATTTAATAACGATTGATTGATTGTCAATTTAATTTCACTGATTTTATAAATTATAATTATAGCTGTTAATGTTATGTTATGTATATATTATAAATGTGTTGGACTTAAATTGTGAATTATTGTAATTGTAAACTTATAATAACAAGGTCTATGAGTTGATATTCTTTTCTACTCTTGAGTACACAACTTATGAGGTGTCTTTTAAATAAAACATTTTTTTTAAAGATAAGCTTATTTATTGGCTCGTTTCGGGAGAAATCCTAGCCTATTGAAAAGCATTTATCTTAACATAATTGCAATAAACATAAAAACATGTTCAAGTAGTAGTATACTTGATGAATAGTTTTACACCATTTTGTATTATTTTCTTTTCATTTACTTTATTAAATTAAGTATATTTTAAACTTTAATGTTTTCATCATTCCATTTAGATTTATTATGATGTGTGTAAGGAACCCCGTGCTGCCTGACGCAGAGATCTTTCTCCTGAGCTTTGGAGACTTCACAGAAGTTTTTAGAAAAGTGTTGTAATAACTTTTGCTCAAATTCAACTTTAAAGCTAAGTATTTAAAAAAATAATTAATTATTATTAAGGATAAGTTAAACAAATATCATGTTTGCTATCTAATAATCAAAAAAAGATCGATATCTATTAATTTTTGCCTATGAAAATTACTACATAGATCGAATAATTTAAATGTATTATATATATATAATATAATTATTAAATTATAAATAACAATTTAAAGTAAAGGGTTATTATTAATAATACTCGTAAATGAAATGAACAAACACACACATAATAAATGCTAACGATACCCACACATGCAGCATACCAAATATCAATTTCTTAATTTTTTTTAATATGACGACATCTACCAAATCGATGCATCTTGTAATTCGCGGTAAGGCACTTCTTTCTATCTATATTTCTAATATTCTGTTAATATATGAATATATCCCTCGTATGTAGTAATGAAATAAATTAAGTAATTTGTTTTCCTCGTTCATAAATTGTATCGTATCACTTATATAATGACTAAAATGTTAACAAATGGCACCCTATCTACTACCTCTACCACTACCTACCACTAAGAACATTTTTGATACAGCGAAATTCTGGTTAACATTTAGATAATGGTTAAAGATAGATAAAAACAAAAAATATATTATGTAAGCCATAACAACTAGAAGAGGCTTGTGTAGATTCTTATTAAAAATGACTACACGATTTCTGTTATTCAAAAAGCTTTGTTATTGAATAAATTGGACAAAATTGATAAACGGGGTACGTCTCTTAAAGTACAAAGTTATATTAAAGATCTTTCTCGACGAGTAAAAATAGGGGATGTGGTTAGTCCTCCAAAAAAAAAAATTATGGTGTTCCTCAAGGAAGTATACTCGGACCTAGCCTTTTTTGATCTAGGTCAATAACTTTTTGCGTTTGATGATATTACAGCTTTAGTTTTTTATAGCAATTCATTTGACGAACTAAGCTGCATAGTTGAGAGCGGCCTTCGTATTTTAATTAAATGGCTACAATCTGACCTAATCAGTGTCTTATTCTTGCTAAATCAAATTTATGACGTTTTAAAAAACTTGTCCATGTATAGACATGTGAATTGCAAATTTAGGAAAATTCGTGTCCATTCATTAACTTATTATAATCAAGCGATTGTGAATGCAAATTAATCAAAAATGCAAACTTTATCACAAACTAATACCTAAATTAAATACTTTTTTTTTTTTTTTTTTGTACGTTCGAAAAATCCGTTACGGATACCCCGTCGGCCAAGAAGGTGATGGCCGGGGGGTTATGTGGGACTACCCGGCAGCATAGAGGACGCTGCCATTTTTAAGGCTACCCACTAAAAAACCAACGGTTGCCCTCATCGCCGTAGTGGGACGCCACGGGATCGCGTTAGCACTCACCGTGACGCCCCGGCGGTTCCCCCCCCTGAGGGTGCTCCGAGCAACTTAGGGCACCCTCACGACACAGGCCTATAATACGTGAGAAAGGTCACCCTCCCCTCCCACGGAGGCACTGCAGACTAGGTAAGGAAGCGGCGGGCATAGTCCCGCATCCGTCTACCTAGTCTCCCACGACGAAACGGATCAGCGGTAGAGGCAAGCTCCCTGATCCGCTCCGCGGCCTCCTTCGCAGCAATGACTTGCTCGCAGAAGGAGACCATGGCGACCTAAATTAAATACCTAATATGTTTCCTTAAACTCAATACTTTCAACGAACTGTCATATCGGCTTACTCGCCGAAGAGATTAGAAAACTACTTTTAGACTTTTAACTATTACGCTCGGCGAAAGAGATATTCTAAGGAAATCATCCTATCTTTTTATTCTCTATGCCAATTCGCTCTTTCGTGTTACATAATTTTACGTCATATGCAAAAAATAGAAAATCACAGAGGGAAGTCCTTAAGGAAACGCAAACCTTTTTGCAACCCCTATCGCTATCCAACAGCACAACTTTACTCGTATTTTTATGTGTGAAACTGTTCATTTTTTTCATTAGCCCTTCCTTTTTTTTCATTTCACAAACATTATCAAACTTTAGAAGAAACTACAGAATTTTTGATAAAAGTATTCCAGTACTTTCAATAGTACTTTCGCCAAACGATAGCAAACACTCTCGTATGTTTTTTAATTAATAAAATAAATAAAGACCTTAATATTTATTTCATAAAACCAAATAAAATTAAACAAAAAGTAACCAAATATTTACAGTCCAAATGTTATGAAGAAGTTGAAAACTTATAAAAATTGTAAAAAACTATTAATAAGAAATAAATAAATATTCATTGAAATTAATATCGAATGAGTAGATTTTTTTAACCAACTTACATACACGCACACAAACACTGGCATATCACGAAACAAAACACACACACATCAACACATTTATAATACGATGAATTAAATATTACGGATACTTATAACATCCTTAAAGAATAACATGCGAGTGAGAGAGTCGAAATACTCTAACTCGGGTATTCTAGTGCATCTCTAACTTAATAAGAGTATTATTTTATTGTATTGAATATATAAAAATTGTATGTGTGAATTATATAAAGCCGTCGTGGATGGGAAATAAATGATTTATTTATTATTATAACTATACCATTAAATGATTAAGGAATTTATTGTAACCCCTTGATTGATTTTTTTTTTTGCAATATCTTAAGATTTTAAGGTGTTCTGAGTAATTTTAAACACTTTAAAAAAATTGTGTGTTCGAGTGTGTCTTTGTGGGTGTGTGTGAGTGTATGTGTGTGTATATATGTAACCGTTTTTTTATTAACTTCGTTTGGGTACCAATTTATGCATATAACTTAGAACTAATTAGTTTTCCACACTTTCATTGATTTTCCAAATCGACCAGCGGTAGTTTTGTTTAAAAAATAAACTGAAAACCGCGTATACGCGATTTGCAAAACACTAAATGTTGCGATCGCAGTGGTTGTGGTATCAATAGATGCGTAATTTATTTTATTAACATTTATTTAGTAAATTGAGTACTTTTTCAACAAAATCGACCAAGCGATATTTTATTTTATTATAACTAAAAAACCACGTTTATGCATTTTTATAAGCAACTAAAATAAAAAAGAAATAAATAGTATCAAATTTATTGTTAAATTTTTAAACTTGTAAAATTTTCTATATTTGTAAAAAGTTAGATTTCATTATAAACTAATAATAATAATAATAAAACATTTTAATTCTTCTTAACCAGGAAGTTAATATGATGGGACTCGCACCCATTAGCACTCGTTTTATTATTAAAAATTGTTACAAATGATGGCTGACCCTTGTGTTATACTCGTGAACGAGTGCTACTTGCTGTAACTGGTTGTTTCGCAGGACGAGTTTGCAATATTAATTTTACCAGAAATATTAATTTTACCAGAAACATTGGGACTTTACGTGGAACTGATGGCGGTAATTCTAGTTGTTCAGAAACTATGTATTAAATATTTTGACGTTTGTAAAACAGTGATCACCATAAAAAAAACTGACAAAGTTTATTGTGTAGTTCTTCTAAGACCAGGGCTCGCTTGGAAAGCTCGTAGCCTTAACTTTAAGTTAGACAGTGTCTAAACAGAAAAGCTTTGGTGAAAAATATGGTGTCAAAATGGGCTCTTCTGTCCTTTCCTTTCGACGTAAACAAGTGATCACTGGTATTTATTCAAAGTGAAAAAGAAATAAATAAAAGGTAATAAATAAAAAATATAATTTTTATTTTAAATACTAGCTGCTCTATAAGGCAATATAATGTTCCGTAAACAGGGAGGGGCTATAATGCGAGAATGCAAAGAGAGTCGCGATAAGTAGTCTTTTCCCTGAACTAGTCAACCTAAGTAGCTTTTTATAGACGCATATAGACGGATAAAAGTGTCGCAATATTACTAGTCACTTTGAGTAGGTTTAATGTTATGAACTAAAATATTAAATTGTTTAAATATGTATCTAGATATTGAAAACATTTTTTTTACTCTGGTTGGTATCTACTAGCATAAAATTCAAATTCCATTCAAATTTGTTTGTTTTTGCTAATTTTGAGCAGTACCTACATTTAAATATAGGTTTTATTATATAAAAAGATATTTCATATAGCGCTAAAAACTATTTCTTATATTTATTTTTTAACGTTTCGAATACATGTTATATTTATTACTGGTATTATGTTGTAATTAAAATACATAATATTTCTATGCTTATAAAGAACCTAATGAGTAATTCTTACGTTTGAAAACTATGGCATTCTTTGATTTCTTCCGCAATCATTTAATAACCAGATGTAGTTAAAACGCCTATTTAATTATTCTTTAAATATTTGGGAAGAAATCTGTCATCGTTTAATTATCTTACAAGCTTTAGCCATTGATTGAGCGAAGCTCTCTCTCTATAAGAAACATTTCTGCATCTTTTGTGAAAGCATCAATCAAAAACGGTATTTTCGCAAATTTCCACTTTTTGCACAGTGATATACATCAGTCTGGTGGTGTTTTAAAAAAAATCCAAAAATTTTTTGTTATTGTCGATATTGGTGAAACAAAGTTCTTAGTTGGACTGAGTTATGTAACCGTATCCAGATTTCAAACATCAGAGGGCTTAATCTTAAATCCACCATTCCTTATCGCAAAATTATCTAAGATACCCGAGATGGAAACATTCTGAAAACGTCAGAAAGAAATTCAGAGGTTAGAAAAATTGTGCAAACAAGCGCCAAATTTGCAGTAAGTAAGTGGATAAGTCCGGAGAGAGCGGTAGCCGGGATATAAGTGAGGCGAGGAGTATCGATGATTCATCCCGAGAGAGCCGAAGCTGAGATAAAAATGCGGCGAGGAGGAGTATGCAGGCCACCTCCACGTGGTCTAATGTGGATAACGCAAGGGGCCTGCAAGTCATTGATTACAAACGTACGGTACACACAAATTTCTCACATGACATGAGACATTTCTCATCTTGAATAATAGTTGGGGAGAGAATGCGTCAACGTCTGTAAATGCAACTTCGGTACTGTTTGCAAATCACTACGCTTAATATGCTAACACATACCGAAATTTTGCAAGCGCAGCGAGTCAAAATTAATATCTGGTTCGGGTTCCTAGTTACTCTTATGCAATGGTGGTGAGATCAGATCTTTCTAAAATAAAATTGCTAGTTTTTTTTAAATATTTTTAGGTTATTATACGTATTTTAATATTTTCTTTCTTCGGGAACTTTGAGTTTTTATCCTTGAGTCCGAAAAACCTTTTTCTTAATCTTTGATACACTGTTTATATAAGCTGAAAAAGTAAAATGTAAATTATTTTTTTATTCAATATAAAAATTTACTTTATTTGTGAAAGGGTTAATTTTGCCTTCCTTGTTTTTTATTATATTTTATTTTCATATTCCGGTGATCGCCTGTGTAGGTGTCTATCATGGTGGACATGTTGCGTTTATGCTATTTTAATAAAAAATTACAACTGTATAATAAAGCTTACTCGAGACATCATTAACGTTCTCTTTAACTGCATGTGAAAACAAGGCTGAAGGTCTGAAAGCAATATAAACGACAGCGGTAACGAATTCTTAAATACATTAATTACATTTTCACCGTAACTGCCTTCGACTTACCTACGTAACGCAACTGATTTCATTTACATATTGATATCCTAAAAATTTCAAAACTGCAAATATTCTTACGACATTTAAAATTAAAACTTATAAGTCCAAAAGTATAGTTTCGTTTCAAATCTTACAAACTCTTGTTTACTGCTTAGTAGTACTGAATTTTATTTATTTATATATTTGTCACTTTTTATTCGGTTGAACAAAAAGGCACCAAGCGCTGATTTCCTAGGTCGTTACAGCCAATACTTCAGTATCACGATCTCACCCCAAAGCTCTTCGTAGAACAAAACCAGCAAGACCACTAGACACCTGCATGCCAAGGCCCTTTACATAACTTACCTATATATAAACTATGTATAGCCTATATCTAGCTAGCTACATATCAATCATGAGTATATATCTCACAGTATAACGATATTCTTGTTATTCGAAGATGAAATAAAGAATTTAGAACCATATGTTAAGGTAATAGAATTCAATATTAGTTATATCGTGAACTGCATCACGTACAAACATAGCTCATTGCGATTTCTAAGAGCCTGCTTCGAGCCTTCCCACTTTCATGAGTCCTAGCATCTTTTAAGAGGAATATCCACAAGTTTATAAGATCAGTAAAATTAATAATAATTAAACTTACAAGCTGCATTGCATTTATACTATAACAATTCACTACACTAGTAATTTAAAATAACTTACAGTTTGTTCAAATAAAAAGACATTTTAATCAAAACGTTAATTCAATGCATGAATTTAAGTAGCTGTGTATAGTTCTTTTTAATTATTATTATAAGATAGCTCCTGTCTTATACGTCTCGAAGAGTATGTGCAGTACACTTTACGTATGCAGTAAATGGCAGTTGCAAACTCCGCCTAGCTCTTACTAACCTTGCGCAGTTCCATTACACACAGCTATCTATCAAACTACTGCTACGTAGACGACCAACCTATTGACCGATACGTTACGAGGCCATTGTTCCTTAAAAACAGACTGAATATTCATTAACAATATATCCGTACATATTGTTTATGAAAACTTAATAATTTTTATCACCATTTTCTTATAATCTTAAAAGTATATACCTAAACATATTCATGTCTTATTTTTTTCTTTTGCAAAAAAATTTAATAATAATAATTTCTAACTAAGGTATCTTCTTTTCAAACATAAACAATATTAAGGTTGACATAATTATTAAAATAAACCATAAATCAATATCGTGTTATAAGTTAAATAAATGTAATGTAAAACTGAAGATTGCTGTGATTGATTATATTATATTGCTACGATCGTCCACTGAATAGTGGACGTGAAGAGAATTCTTAGAATACATTTTCTTTAAAATTTCTACGATAAATTTATATTTTTTTCACAAAATAAGCGCTAACTACTAGATTGTATTCATATAAGCATATTTTCATATAAGCAAATTAAGAAGTTGTTTGGAAAATTACAAACAGCGTTTTACATAGAATTTTACAAATACTCGTACCTATCATATACATTTCTCTCTGTAGTCAGTTCGTGTCACCCTTTCATACATGTAGTGTCTAATAAAATAATTGCAGTTTAGGGAACTCTAAATGCATTTTGTATACAATCTCAAAAAAATTGAAAAAAATAAACGTAATTTTGTTTTTGTAATTGATATTTATAAATTAATCTTGGTCACAGTTTTGTATTTTATATAATCATTAAACGCCAAACTTTAACTCCACGGTCCCAAGGGTGTAAATCCATAGAGAAAACTCGCAATAAAATCCATGGTTTGTTGCTTCCGAACTTGGTATACGTACACACACCACATAGCTGTCGCCTCAATTCGATCTTACAAACAAAATACTCAAAAACTTGTACTACCGATGTGAAAATGATCGATAACATAATATGACTTTTAATATCAATTTTAAGTCAAATTGTCGTCTAAACAAATATTGATAATAAATACATAACAGCCCTTAGTTACTATATATGAAAATATCGTTTTTATTAAAAGAAATTGTGATAACAGTACCTACTTTTATATTTATATTAATTTATATCACTATTCGGAGCTCCAATTTGGATGATTTTCGAAATTGGAAGTATTTAAACGTTAAATTACTGAAGTTTGAAACTTAGGTACCTTAAATATAAAGTTTTAATATTAAAAGCAATAAAATAATTTTTTTCAAAGACATGGTACATATGTATGTTTACGGGTAGGTTCATAGTTCATTGCATTTATTATCTATGCAAAGACGTTGCGATAATGTTGCTAAAGACACGATTTATACCTTCCTTCTATCAGAAACATGAACCTGAGATATATCTTCAGTACAATAATTTACGCTAAAACCCATTGTTTCATTCCCGGCGACCAACTTTTAAAACTTCTGTAAAGTTATCTCCCACAGCATCGACTGTCACCGGACGATGCGATGCGAACTTTATTAAGCTCGTCTTATAAGGTACACCTTTTGTGAAAGGGAGTAGAAGTTAAAATGCTGTATAGTGTGGGCGGAGGCTAACTATAGGCATAATCGACGGCGTAATCCTCAAGGGCCGCGCCACACAGCGATACCATCTCTTCACCTCTTCCGATGTAATCTGGCTCGCAGCTTTTCACCCGCGTCGAAGTGTCCCCGAGCTAATTACTTATCGCCGTCAACGAGCTCATTTCTACTGATTATGCATTCAGATTGCAATTTATATTTTAAATAAATTTTGTATACCTACCTAACCACCTTTTTTGTCATTATTGAAAAGTTTAAATTTAATAAAGCACTCGATTTTACTTATCTTGAAAATTACACAGAACTCGCGATTGTTTAAGTATATATTCATCTTTAATCTTCGCAAATTTGATCATGTCTCTTCTTACCGTCAACAATTGAAATGGCTTCCTATTCGTCAGCGACGTAATTTACGTGTACTTAGTACTCTCTTTACTATTCTTAACTCTCCCTCATCTCCCACCTACCTAACTGCCTATTTTCAATTCCTTTGTGATAATCATAATAAAAACCTTCGTTCAACTAACAACCTCCTACTATCATGTCCTTCCCATTCTTCTGGATTCGTTGGTTCTTCTTTTTTCGTTCAATCTATTCATTTATGGAATGCGCTCCCTTTAGAAGTCAGAAACTCTAGCAGTCGTTATGTGTTTAGAACGAAAGTAAAGGAACTTTTGTTTAAAGAGATAGTGAATTCCCCTCAACAGTAAATGAGGTATAATATGTTTTTATATGTATGTATGTAAATATATATATGTATGTATGTTATATTTATTCTATTACTTATATATATTTTTATGTACCTATATGTAATATAAGTATTTAAATTATAATTATCATAAACTTCTAAGCGTTTATTATATAACATTTTATTTTAGCTCTTTTCTTCTGTTTTCCTCTTCATGCACCTACTTCTTTTATCTCTGCATCACCCTTGGTCGACTGGTAGAGAATGCCTAAGGCATTAAGTCCGCCATTGTACATTGTGCATAAATAAATAAATAAATAAATAAATATAATAAGATTCAACCAGTAGAGAATTCGTACAATTAATTACTTGGGTTCATGTTTTTTTTTCGTTGTGAGTGTAATAAATCATACATGCGGCACGATGTCAAAGACGTAGTGCGTAGGCATGCTGCGTGCTGCGTTTTGCGGCCTATGTCCTGCGCCGGCGCACATGTGCCGTAAGCTGCTAGCGCTAATGAGCTAGCACTTCCTCCTTCTGTTCCGTCGCTACCTACCGAGCTTACATCTGCACTGCTACTATTAAGTTCTGATTGTGTATATTATATAAGCTTAAATTTTAAATTCCTCTATTATTTATCTACTTATATAATAAAAAACACTAATAAAACAATAGTAAAATCAATGAATCCCTAAAATAAATTGACCAAATAGAAATCTCATTTTATTTCTATTTCCGAAATTTACAGCTTCTTAAGTGGCTCCTTGAGAGAGTTGATGGCACCGTAGGGCTTTGTTAGTCCTACTTAAACAACCCGTCACTCTAAATAGATGCAAATGATAAAGAGAGCCGAATATAAAAAGCCACAGACAACAAAGCACTACACACGCGGCGATGTCGTGATTTATTAATAGGAAAGTATCTGTCTTATTAAATAGGTGTCCCTTAATGAGATTTGAGATAATTACATTCGATGGAGCCGGAACCGCGCCCAACCAGGTGGAGCGCACATGTGATCTACGACCCTCTTGTCATAATACCTACCCTCAAATCGCTACAAAAATGTAGATGAATAAATCTTCGATATTTATAAAAACAAAGGTTAGTCACGGTCTATCGCTGTTAACGGTTTGTTTAGTTCGCAAGAAACGTGCTCCTATTTCAGAGCAGCCGCTAATGAAGGTTGCCGCCTGTGTGATGCATCGCATCGCACCGGATCGCACACCACGACATTCGCGTTTCCGCGACGTGTAAATAGGCCACAACGTTGCACCTAACATTGTTAAAAATAACAACTACCACAAAAATAAATATAGTTATACTACCTTATTTAACAATATAACAAGTAATTTTATAATACTCTTTGAAATAGCCATTAATTCCTAATTAACTCTATAGTTAAGTAATCAACAACCATATAGCAATTTTTCTGAGCCTCCGTATCAGCGATATATAATGTTTAATGTGAAAAAAATGTGACAAGGAACATTAATATATGTAAGAATGCTAATCACACAAAGAAAAACATAAATATCGAGTTCATACTCATAATTATGTAAAATTTAATTCTGAGTTATAGTCAAATACGAATATTTGTTAGATCGAACGTATGAACTTAGGAATGAAATCAAAAACCAATTCTTTAATTATTGTAAACTCAAAACTATTTAGAAGGATATTCAATGGTTTCCTTACACATAAGTTTTTGGTGTTGAACCGTAAGAATGATACTATATCGCATAATTTCTTGAAGAACAAATTAACTTATGTGGTTTTTTCTATCAAAAAAAAGAAGATATAGTCCATGTTGATGTTGATACCTAAGTTTGAATTTAATTTCTATCGTATATGAAGGATTTTCTGTTTTTCTTTATTTAGATTATAATCATATTATCGTAATGGTAGTATCAGTTAATACCTTTATCATTTTAGAACTTCTACTTTAGAAACTGTGCTCTGATCCACAAATGAGCCATTACAGTTGTTGGAATCAACCATAATTCATATTTTACTTTTGAGTAAAGATACTTCTTTCTCATCTACTTTCTACCTAGCTTATATCCGCATGTGTCGTCCTCATACGATATGATACTATACTAATAAAATGATACTTTGCTTACAACCGATATTGATCGATTTTTAAGAATTTAGAATCTTCAGCTTTGATTGGTATAAGAATACCATGAAAGTTTATCTATATATAAATACATTATTTACATTATTTGTACATTATTTATGTATGTGTATTATGTATAGGACAAAGAGACCAACCTCTTAAAGGTAGTCAAAGATCCTGCTTGTCTGCTGACTAAGGGTAATGCATTCCAGAATAAAACTGCTTGTACACTAAATGAGAATTTAAAGAAGGACGTGGAGTGAGAAGGTAAATGTATAGTAAGGTTATCAGAAGACCTGAGTATTTTACTACGAGCACGAAATCTTTCTCTGTAAATGCCTGTCGACTACGGAATGCCCTTCCTATACAAGCGAGACGAGCACAAGCTCTTAATGTTTTTAAGAAATGTCAATGATTTCTATTTAACACTGCAATCATATTTATTTCTTTATAGTTATCTTAATCATATAATATGTATATGTATTTGTAGATTTATTTATTTTTTATATAGATTTTATGTGTTTATGTCCATGTATGTAGTATATGATTAATGTAATAATATAGGAATACTCACCACCGACTTATTTATTATAATTTATCATCTTGTGCACTCCTACTCATAAGCTATCTTTTTTTTGTACAATTTTCTGTAGCTCAAGGTTGCCTGGCTGAAATCGCTGCTTAGCGATAAGGCCGCCTCTTGTACATTATGTAACAAGTTATGTATTGTTTTGTTTTAAAAATTTAGTTTTATCGGTGTACAATAAAGAGTATTATTATTATTATTATTATTACCTAGGAATTCAAATTTGTTGTTTAAATATAAAGGTGAGAATGGAACAACACACAGTACAAAAGTGACAATATATGTAATATACAGCGAAAACGAATTGATAACCACTTGAGATGAGAACTATGTATAGATACATGGTCATATTTGCGCAAGCCAAATATGAACCGAATACTACGGTTCGACTTGTGACAGAAAAAAATATTTTGTTAATAAACTTATAATAAACAGGTCTTTTACAGTTGACATTTAAAGTAAAACTTTATTTGTTAAACAAACACTTATAGATATTAGATAGATAATGTACCTCCCCGACAAGAGTTCTCCTTATTAATATGTACGATGCCGCATCCCGAAGGAGCCCGGACCAGAAATACCGACATTCATAATTTGCAGCCGCCTCGACGTCTGCCGCTCTCCAAACCTTTGATAAGCGAATTTAAACTGTTTTCCGTTAACATACGACCTATTTTATGAATTCAGCTTTTGGTACAAGTCAATTAACTATTCAATATTCCCAAAGGACCGCATTTCAGTTCCAGATTTACGCCGCATCGAGAATTTGTACGAATTATTAATAGCCCTACAATAATAAAAACTATTTCAATAAAATGATAATTTTATTAATTTATCATGGTGAACATCATGGTGGACGCGATGTTCATGCCGTCGAGTTCGCCATACTAAGAGTGACATAATTATATTTAATTCATGGATCACGAAAGTTTACATACAAAATATTATTCAATCATTTCTAAAATCTTTTCTTTTTACAAAAGGTAACCGTAATGTCTTCCTCTACCAGTTAACCTCCTTGTTTTTGAGCGTTGGATAAATCTCATACGGATACTCCGTCGGTTAAGGAACTGATAGCTACGGAGCTGTGTGTGATTCCCCGGCAGCAAAGATGACGCACCTGATAAAACACCAACGGTTACCAACATTGCTTTAATGGGACGCCTCGAGCTCCAGTTCACACTCACAGTGAAGGCCCGGCGGTACATCCCGCATGAGGGTGCTTAGAGCATCTTCGAACACCCTCATAACGCAGACTTATACAAAGTGAGAGGCACCCTCCCCTCCCACCGAGACACTGCAAATCAGGTAAGGAAAAGAAGGGCATAGTTCCGACTAAGACAGTGCTATGCAATTGCTAAATAACATAATTAGACTCACGGTTTAGGGCTCTCGACCATATAGAGATAAGGAAGGGGATCATACTCCTCAGAATGACGGCAAGAAAAGTACTCTCAAACAAGCTTTTGAAAATGTAATTTTCTTCATATATATATATTATGTAATATTGTATTTAATCTATAATAGTTTTTTACTAGAATCTTAAGAATAGTAATATGTCAGTACACAGTGTTATGACAAAAGAAATAATGTATTTCATAACATTATGACTATACTCTATAGTAATGTTTTGCAAAATTAGGAATGTATCTAATTGGTAATTTTGTTACATATTTAACAGAGGAAGTAGCAAGCAACAGCAAACCATATACAGGAATATGATTAATGATTAGAACTCAGTGCTTATCCTAAATAATTTTATAATATCTATCAATGGGTAGCGAAAGTATAAAGCTTATAGATATAACATTATTTGTGAGCGTTTTGCAAAGTTTCCTTCTTATATACTTAGTTAAGTAGGTAAGTATTCAAAATGGCTTAATACATTAACAATGATTACCAAATCTAAAAGAAACGGTTGAGTGTTGCTCTTAGCAACTGAATTAGTTAGATAAATTATAAAACAATGGGTACCCGAAATAGCTGACACCGCTTAATTTATAAAGCTTAGTTGTTAGTGATATAAGACGGATCGTAAATACTTCGCTATAAAATTAGATATCCGCCGTCAGTGTGTGAGTGTCCTCCCCCGGGAGCCGTCGATCAGATGAAGCCACTTTTATTGAAACAGAATACAAATGAGACTATGTTTGTCGCTTAATTTAAACGAACTTCAAATTCTCCCTCAATATATTTTTAATTTGGAAATTGTACATACGTAGCTTAATTATTTTTTAATTTATCAAAATGCACATCTTTTATTCAATAGCTGGATTATTATAACTATATTATTATGTCTCGTGTTACCATTGTTTATAGTAAAGTAAGTTCTATTTAATATTGCTAAAAGTAAAAGCTACCTAATTACATAAATTCATTACATTGACACTTCAGGAATAAAGTCCTTTTTTATAAATGATTATTTTTTAACCTTTTTTAAAAACATTTCTTTCTTTCTTAAACATTGCCTTTTTTCGGATGTCATAGTGTAAAATTAATTTCTATAGTAAATAAGATATCCTATGAAAATAATATGACGTATGACTCCTAAGCTCGCCGAGTGAAGAGTCGTCAACTAATTAAGTAGTCACTAATTATGTGTAATATCGCTGGCGCCGTTAACACTCCATTAGCATAAATAAGTGCCGCGACAAATTCAAGCGGGACACGACTGTTTGTTTTACGATTTATTTATTCTTGTGGAAACACAGGAATACGTCCGAAATCTGTGGCCGGGCCGCGAGGCTGTTTACTAACAGGCGGCTGCTAATGGTGCTATTTGCGTCTCTTGCCTCTCCTCTAGATAATGGCATCTATTGTTTATTTCCATCCCGTGACGTGATTAACGTGCTCCTGAAATAATGTTCGTTCGACAAGACGCGACGAGTTCGACACGACACGAGCACACGGACAACAACGCTCTCGTGTCATGTGAACAAATCACATGAAACGTGATAGCGCTGCTTTGTACTTTGAAAATTTTTTTAATTAATTATATTTAAGTACAGGTCTAAGTTTAGTTCATTGAAATAAAAACCAGCATAACTTTTATAATTATATTTATTGAGTTCGCTCTCAAGCTTTTCACAATAGTAGTCTTTATATATATTACAGCTCGTCGCATTGGATTGACTCACGTTTGTTTGCGACGAAATGCGAATTAAGTCACTTACAGTTTTAATATACATAATATTATGCAGCATGTACGTCAGTTCTATAGCAGTTGTAATACAACAAATAATAATTAAACTTGTACAAAGTCATGTCCATTTTAGCTTTCCGATGTCTTATGCATTGAATATGTAACAAAGCGATTGTAGGACAACCTTGGCTCAGGACTCGTTATTATACAACTTGTCTTATTATTGAACATAATGTTGGCAAATCAGTACAACTGTATATTATACCTTTAAACGGTTCTAATAAGGTTACTGAGAAACAATGTTCTATAGAAGGAAGGATAAACAATGCAAGAACATCAGCCTCACTATACGGCAATAACTTTACCATTAAAAATCTTTACATATTAATCTGATTTGTTTTTTAAATGAACATTGAAATATTCTAAGCCTCAGAGGAAGATCTGCTGAAAAGTTGCATGTGGTGCAGAAGTTTATACATACAGTAAACGTAAATTTATACACCGCAGAATTAGAGGCGAGGATAGAGCGACTTCCTGCAAGCGAGTGGAAGTATGAGTATCTACTGAACTATTTACAATTTATTGCACAGTTTCATATAACCATTAGAGTATTCAAAAATAATTTACAATATAACTATTAAATTGCGTAAAAAAGTATCGTTAAGTTTGACCAATCACAGAAACTAATGTTCATAAAATCTAATTTATGTAATCTTTGAATAAGTGAACATATAAGTAATGAAGACTAGTGCTGCATGCTGCCCAGAGGGAGAACTTACACTATAGCTTACTTAATACATTTACACTAACTATTTACACCTACAATAACTTACTACGTACAAGACCTTCCAATAAGTTTATCTTACAAGTATCTTAACCACAGGCACCTATGCTAGGGGTGAATGACCGCTACGCTGACTCAAACAAAACTATCACAGACCATTTATATACGCAACACAAAACACAATGGTAATATAATTTCTTGACAGTTTCAGAATATTTCTAAGTGATATATTTACAAAAACGTTTAAAGCCGTCATCGTTGAAGCAGAATATTTATATCTTATAGCATATGTTGTGAAATTACAGAAGAAATGAAATAATTCTATAAGAATAAAAGGCAAGGACCGAATATTTTGACGACATTTTTGAGACGAGGACGACTTCATAATATTTAGATGACTCTATATAATATGCAACACACTTAATTTAACACAATTCTTTCAAAGGAAATAGTGCTGTGATAAAATACTGGTTCTCTGTTCGCTCCCACGCGCTCGTGTGCTAACGTAATTGTGGCATTTAACTATTAGGTATAATAACTGCCTTCCGCCTGCATTTAGCGGCGACCGAGACAGTTAATAATAATAATAAGAATTGCAAAACGCAAAGCAAAAAGACAGACGTGACTCACATTTTAATGAATATTAAAAGTTTATAATACACCAACGGTGATGTTAAAAAAATTATGATAATTATAAGTAGGTATTATAATATTACAGTGAATTAGTATTCACGTATTATTGTTGCGGCGAAGTGTCCTCAGACAAGTTGTTATATCTGCTTTTTTTTGCGGCGCAGCGTTTATAATAATTTATAATAATTTCAAGTTTCGAGTTTCGCATGACAATTTATTTAGAAGCTTTATTACAATACGTATGTTTATTAAGTTCTAATTACGTATGTACTATGAGTACGTAATATAAGCATAAGTAATAAGCTAATTCAAAACATTAGTTTCTTTGTTACTTTGACTCACCTCTACTATTGTTTGAAATTGAGATCTTTATTATTAATTTTACTCAAACATTAACTGACATAAGGTTTAATATTTAATAAGAAATAATGTCTGTAAGGATTCATTAACAATTCTTGTAAATTCAAAAATGGTAGGAAAAATTAAGCAACCTATAGATAATATTTTTTTTAATCTATGCTGATATTAAACCAGTAAGTAAATTTGATATTTGGACAGCTTTTTCTGTTAATTATCAGATTACCCAAGAATAATGTAAATTATTATTAATAGTTTTTGCAAAAACAGTAGCAGTAGTAGTAATAGCACAGAATTTTGAAATTACAAAATGTAAAAATATTTATTTTTAATAGTAGGAAACTCTTTGGTAGAACAACTGACGTTTTAAAACAACATGTACTATGCGAGTGCTTTCTGGAAGTAAGTGTCTTGATTTAGTCCGGGTTTTAAAATAAATATATTTAATGTATAAACGATGTATTCACCCGTCACGACCTCGACATCTTCATCACCTCACTTACCTACTTATATAATTGCGTGTATGTATAGTGAAATCATAAATTAACATTTAGATTTTTCAGTTAACCAGTATTTTTATCACGAACACAAATTATCTATCACAGCTCAAGTTTCGATGTTTAAAAGGAAGAAGGAAGCGTGTTGAGGGGCTGAGTACTAGGCGAGCATAGGTACCGAGGAGTCGAGCGCGCTAGAACCAGTACAGGTCCTTCGACGTATCCTGCACCTGCGCCTCCAGACCTGTCACAAATAAAACATAGTTTAAAATATTATATCTTAATGCGACAATATTTATTTTCAAATATAATAAAAACGCTTAAAATGGATTATAGCAAAATATTGTTCCTCTTGGTCGTTTAATTTTTTTTTTAATTCTATAGTTTTTATTTTTATCTAGTATATACCTATATACACTACCATCCTACCTCCCCTACCTACACTACACTATCTTCCTCCCCTATCTAGGTAGATAGGGGAGGAAGATAGGATAGGTATCCTACCTAACTAGCCTATCTACCTCCCCTATTTACCTCCTTTAACTACCTATCGTACCTGTGTAGGAGGCATACCCACCCTACCTACTCAGCTTAACTACGCACCTTACCCATCTACTTACCCAGGTACCCAGCTACCATGTTCCCCATGACCTAGTAGGCTCGATAGAGATTAAAAATTTTAAATTCTGTTTCTAATCAACTGGTTCATTTTTTAAATTTATTAATCCCAATATTTAAAAGATAAGTTATAATAAGTGGCTTCTTGTGAATCATATTTATTTGAAATACCTCGGTTGAAAATAGTACCCAATATCTTAATTTTCTCTTCCACTGGAGTAGAACTCGACCTAACAATCTATTGATGGGTAGGTCGAGTTATGCATAAGTTTCTTCAGTATCATAAAATATTGTCTAACCTTATGCAACCTTGTCACTATCCAGTTTATTATTTTTATTATTTGACCCCAAAAAATACTGAAATAAAAACTACATATGAGTGATCAGTAACACACTAAAAGCCTTTTTAAATATAAGTACTCTATTTGAACTAGTGCCCAGAAAACTGAGATTAATATGTAAAAATAAAAGAACTGTGGTTATGGATTTGGGCGAAAACTAAATAGACCCGGAGAGCATACGACAATAGAGGCATTAATTAGAATGCGGTGTCCGTCGGGTCAGGGAGGCGGCCGGTCGTAATTGACAGATTGATTTACTGTCCCCGCCCTCGCCCCCCGCGCTCTATCGATCGTAGAGTGGTCAGCGCGTTGTGATTGGACGCCGAAGCCACGCCCCGACTCGCCCCCTCGCCCCCGCGCCATCACTACTTTCCGCCACTGCTGCCAGCCTGGTACCCGCCGGCTACCAACTTACTGGACGTCCGACGGTTATCCAAATCTGACGGTTACCCTCATTGTCGCCATGATACGGCATGTAATCGTTACCATGCTTTTAAAAGACTCCCTAACAGCTTTCCTCTATCTGTCAGATTAACATGGTCAAACTCCTAGTCTCTATGACAAATGGGCAAAAAAAAATTCTAACGCTTTTTAATATTTATCTAGAAAAGAATAAAAAAAATATAATTTTGTAGTTTTATGTATATTACATACAAACTTACCCACTATTAATTTCTTTACAATTCTGCAATATTAATTACGTAAGGTACGTAGTGTTTTTATAGTAGACGATAGGAATGAGGATAAAACTGAATGCTATTTTATAGGTACATTGCGTTTAATTTGAATATATTATTTTGCATCTAAAATGTTTGGAATTGAAGTTAACAAAATTCTGTAATTGATCATAGATTCGCAACACTCACACCAGCTGGATGGCAATAACACAAAAATGTAATCACAGAATAATTTTAGATATTTAATTTTAATCCTCAAAAAATAATTTACAATGCGAGTTCTTGTAGCTGAGCTAAACTAGTGGACAGTTTTTGCTTAAATGATTGTTATTTTATTCAATTGCTGAGTGCACTTTAATGACTGTACTTAAAGTGTAAATGGTTATTAAATAATAGATTAGATAAACCTTACTAAACATTAAACCTCATTTTGGTAATTGGTAAAATTACTAAATCTAATAGAAACAAGCTGCATTTTAAAAACACATCACACGATAACCAGCCTATAAGCGAGGCTGAAATAGAATTTCTTACGCTAGGCTCACTAGGCTTTCGTTATGCGCTCATTCTACTTTGCTATGCACGTTGTTATGCACCCATACTATTACCCTATTTACGACGCAATATTTTATCCCCAGTAATTTGACAAATACTATTAGCGAATTCATTAGCAAACTTCATTACTAACGTAAAGAGTAGATCCTCATCTTGTACATTATCTGCCGGTATTGTGAAAATCACAACTCTATTAACTTGAAATAATCTGTGATTACGGAACAGGCAGGTAAATATGTAGATATTTGAAAGTTTCGTCATTTTTGATTATATTATTATAAGAAGTTCCTACTCATTATGAACGTAGCTAAAGGGAGAGTGGGACAGCCTCGACATCTATATGATTACAGAAGCAATGGTCCTCCAAATTATATTATTTCAATAATTTATAGGTCTCATAGTTTTTACTCATAACAACGTTTTGCCTCGTAGTGATGTTAAACGATTTAAACTGGCCTCAAAAAGAAATGACGACCCTTACACGAGATTGTCACGCGAGGGTTGCTTAGTCCTGCATAGGCACATAGCTATCTAAATATAGACAGGAGTGTCTGTGTGTGTATTTGTATGTGTTAAAGTGCGTGAGGTTGGCGGCCGCAATGTAATGTCGTGGAATTTGTCAATAACTGCCTTGCCCCCCGACACCCCTCTGCTCGTGCACCACCCTTACATCTCCCTCAGGGACACAACCCTCTGTGACATACTCGCCATTCGTAACCCCTATTGTAACGTCACACATTCTTTACTGCTACGGTTGTATATGCCGGCCTATACTCGCTACCTACATATAGCTATAAGTAAGTATCTACTCCCTCTACAATGATGGTACATATACTACATACATTCATATATAGTGGTATATGTCATTAATTTAGTATACAGCCGACCGAAATTACCTAAAACAAAATAATAAAATATATATAGATTAAATTTCTTAAAATTTTGCGAATTGAAAGTAAAAGAAGAGTAATAATAAAATACATATGGTAGACACGACGAAAAAATTAAACAACAATATTAACAAAAAACGTAAAGTCGCCAAAATTTATCATAAAAGTTTGAAATCATCACGACAGACACTTACGGCTGTACCTCATCTTGGTTCCCTTCAGATTCAGGAAGAGATAAATTGCTTTTGGCACGGCGGCGACGGCGCGCGTCCGGTATCAATCTACCGACCGCAGTCGAGGGGCGTAGGTGGTGCGGAGGGTCGAGGGGGGAGGAACTCAAGAATTTAATTTGGCAGCGCGCCCCTCGCCGCGCAAATTAATTTTAATCGTCGTCATTAGAGGAGCGCTTTCAAGTCGCCGCGGGCTTTTTGCCGTCTCCGAGCGTGCTGTCTAGTCGCGTTCGCACCACAATTCACTAAGACTGATCCCTCCCCCTCGCTTCTATTCAAGAGCTTTTTCATTGCCGCTACGTTCGTGGATACTAAACACAAAGGAGCCGCCGGCTGCAACTCCGCCGCCTTTAATCGCTAAAGCTTATTCCCAGTAGAAAAACATTCTAAATCATTGCAATTCAAACAAATTCTTCACATCTAAGGAAACATGTGAGCGAGAATCAAACCGGTCCCACTTACATACATATAAAGACGAAGCAACACATCTCTCGGAGATATTAAAGCGGGGGCTCTTCATCTATTACGTCTCCGTTCTAAATCATCACAATTAAAATATCTGCGCTTTGAGTTTGAGGAATGTCTTTGAAAATTAAAATACACAACTTGAGGACTCCCTCCTTCTCCCCCCTCCCATTCAAGATACCGCTATCCTCCGACGCATATAAAACGCTATTATTTATCGTTTTATCGCGTTTAAGAACGTCGCCGCAAAGAATGTGATCAGTCAGTGGCAGTTAAATTAATGAGAACGACCATCAAACAACAATAAACGACACACCACTGCCGCTACTTCAGCAGCTGGTCTTATAGTAGTGTACCCTACTGAGAAATAAGCTGATATTAGTAAATTATTTTTTTATTACTTAATATACACACGGTCTAAGTAAGTTTAAAACAATAAATATTAAGATGACTTTAAACTTTATCTTGATTTTTACAAAGTTGTAAACTTTAGATAAGTTGTGATAAGTTATACCTCGATATTTAGATAACTGATTTTCATTTAAGATTCAACATTTTGTTTCTGATTAGTTCTACAACAGTGTCATATTGATTTATAAACTCAGTACAATTTCTAACTATATTTGTTATTATGTGAGTGTGCTGGTACCTGGAGGCGCCGGGTAAGAGTAAGGTGAGCAGGCGGCGGGGTCGAGATGCGGGGAGGCATGATGCGCGTGCGCGTGATGCGCGGCATGCGCGTGCGCGTGCGGCCAATCCACGGGCTTGTATTGCGCGTGCAGTGAGCCTCGGCCCAGTAACAGGCCACTGTAACCCGCGGCCGCCATGTTGTGGTGCGCCGCTGCAGCGTGGTACTCTGCGGCGTGGCGGTGTGCGTGTCCATAGCCCGCGTAGTGCTGGTGCCAAGGGTCGTAGTCGTACAGCTCAAGGCCGGCGCATGCTGGACCAGCAGCCGCCGCATTGAAGAAGGACGCCGGCAGGTTGCGTGACGCCATCGGCAACCCCTCTACACAACACCAAAGTGGCTTCATATTATTATGGACTCTCATCTTCCTATTGTCTCTAACTCCTACACTAGCGACAGGTAGTCGCTCGAGACGAAGCGACGTAACTGGACGTGCGCCAAATTCTATCAGAAATGAGCCGTTAAATTAGTTCGAGACAAGCGACGCTCTATTTTCATTACTCCTTAAAAAACCCTATTGCCAAGTCGTCCTTTTGGAACGCTCCGACACGAATGTTTGTCGAACATTGATTGATTAAGTAACTGTTTATAATTATTTATCTTAATACAAAGCTTTTGTGAAAATTGTTATAGATACAATACGACTGCACGTCCTTTAAAACTATTTTCATAGACAATAATTTGTAGGCAAACATTTACTGTTAAAGGTGACTTACATAATAGGAGCTAATTATTAAATTTAAGTTAGACAAAAACACTCGGAAATGGATGTCATTCTAATAATAAATTGCAGAAATCTATTTCTGTCTCGAGAGAATTAAATCTCACAAAGAACGTTTTCTTCCTTCTAAAGATTAATAAACCATTAAGAACTGTTTAAGGAAAGTCTAGCAATAACCAAACTCTTAAAAATTTATAATATTACTTCATTGTACCACGTTCATAATTAAAATAGAGCCTTATGTAATTACTATTGCATTTAACGTTTAAGGTAACAATTTGGTAACTTGTGGCACCATGATTAGTAATTGTCATCTTCTTTTCTTAGCATGTTTAACTAAAACTCCAAAACTAAACAAATTTGTACTCACTTATCATTTATGACTGTTAATATTTGAAATAAAACTCTTTTTACGGATTAAAACTCGCGTATAATTTGGTTACATTTTGATTTTAACCCGACGTTTCGAATATTTTGCAGTAATCGTGTTCACGTGTAGACGAGATGTACGTGTGACACGAAAATGTAACCAAATTATACGCGAGTTTTAATCCGTAAAAATAGTTTTATTTCAAATGTGTACTCGTGAAAATCTAAGAAAATACTGTTAATATTTATTACTCTAAAGAAAACTTTACAATTCAAAACAGCATTCTTTCGCCTTTTACACTTTTTTTCATTATATCATTTTTTATCCGGTTCTTGTATATGGACAAACTTTTTAGAAACCTCCAACTAGAGTCTAAAGTTTTTTAGTGTGTTATATTTTAAATTAAAAACAAAGAGTTTCATTATTATATAAGCGTGTCCTTTATTTTTTTTTGTCATTTATTTTTATATATATGTTTTGCAGCAATCAAGTGTATTTACACTCACTCTCAGTCAATTGATCATTATTATTTATCAATTATCTCAAACTATTTAGGTATTTGTTTGTGCAATGCACACAAAATTTACATTATTATTGTTTGTTAAATTATGAATGTTTATATTATTAATGCTTTCATTGATTTATATGTAGATAACATTATGTTATAAGCGATTTTAATGTTAAAAATATTTAAAAAAAACACTAATAAAATTTAGGTAAATACATAGAACTTTGTGTTTTAACTAGATAATTTGAAAAAAAAACAGTTTTGTATATATTGCACAGGTCAAGATGAGCGCACTATTAAATAACTAATACAGTTATGAAGCATAGCATTTAAGCAATAACATGTGTTTTATTTATTCATTTATACTTTGAATATGCCACGCGTAATGGCTAACTTGGCCATAGAGGGGATATGGCAAATACAAAGAGTACCTCAAGAAAAGTTAGAGGCAGATTTATGAAGCGATTTTATATAAAACAAACTCTGAAAGAAAGACTTCTATTTCAGTATATTCTAAACTTGTAATAGAGATGACAGATAAGAGAACATGCTATTTTAATAGTAAGAGGTAGGTATATTTACATTTGTTGTGAATAAATCAGTGTTATTTAACTAGCTGGGCGTTTTTTTTATCATGGGATTTATAATCATAATTCATTTTAATTATTATTGGCTGTAAACTGTAATTATATTATAATGGGGACTAATTATATGGGGACATAAAAATAGACAGACTCAAAAAACAAAAATACCATAAGAGGTATAGGAAAATTTGAAAATTATCTTGTCAATAATAAATTAAGAACTGAGAAATTATTCTACTGTTCTTTTCACCTATCATTTATAACAGATATATAACTAAAGGTTGCAGAGGTTACAGATAATATAGATCGATAATTGACTGAAGTGTGTTGTATTTAACATCAAAGGAATGAGAAAAGTATGTTATTATTTTGTATTAATCTTCCACAATACAGGAATCACATATGAATAGGTACATAAAATAGCTTATATGGAATTAAAAGTTTAACAAAAGATCGTAGATTTAAAAAAAGGCACTGGTTCGCGGCTTAGGAATGGCGGCGGTCGATTGTTATAAAATAAAACGGGCACTATTAGGTACACAACGAGTTGACACTATAAAGCGAAGATAAGAGATCAAAAGGGCCTCTCGAGCTCCGACGAGGCCGCAATAAAAAAACTTCATATTGGAATGCGAGTCGCGTCCCGTGGGAGCTGCTCCACTATTGCAATATATTTAGTGGTGATGGGTACATTATGTTCATCATTTTAGCGTCACTTGGAGCACATATGTAAGGAGAATCAGTTTAATTTCATCTTACTTCTAATAGAAATTCTTTTTTCAAACACTTACCGCGTTAAAGATTACTTACTGCCTTATCAGTTTTTATACTAACATTAAATTTTGCATGAATACCACTACGCTATATAAGAATCAATATAGATCTTTATCTATTTTTTATAAGAATCCTTGCAGTAAATTTTCAGTATTTCCATAGTGACTATTCTTAATGTGGTCTCTTGCGGCTGCAAGTTGCAGACGGGAGGCGGCAAAGTTCAAAGGCGACCGCAGCAATATATGCGTTTTTTTTTCGCGGCTCCTTTCGCCCGATATTTAAGTAATGGTCTCTCGTTTTTCTCTTCTAATCGCAGTCGCAAAACTATGTCCGAGAGCTCGGTCGAGCTCCACCGTTCGACCCAGTTTTTGGTGGTACCTCAAGAACCGGTTAGCGTTGCGTCATCGATGTTATCGCGGATACCATTCAAATGGCATTCTTCTGATCCATCGCCACCTTTTATGTCATTAAGTAAAAACTAATATCCAAAACACTTTTAATATAGTTTCAGTTTAGACTAATTCAATGCTTCAATAAACATCGATTACTTACTAGCAACAATAAAGAGTTAAATGAAGCAAATACGGTAAGAGCGATTGAGAGTCGACTCTCTATCGAATGTAGTGGTTGCGGCTGCGGGTTGGGGCGAGGCAATATGGGGCCTGGGGGGAGAGCGCAGTATTCCGCAATTAATGCAGTTTAATTAAGGCGAGTGATTTATCTAGCGAGTTAACTCGCCGGGAGCGAGCTGCGGCTGTTCTACGAAGTACTGTTCAGTTTTTGCAGACAGTTCGCGGTATCGAGCGAGCGACGAGCGAGGACAGGTCGTTAATAAACGGGTTGAGTGGACATTAGCGCATCCTGGAAGGGCGATGCTGGACACGCTACCGGGAACCAGAGCCACGACAAGAAAGGAGAAACATCAGTCCCAATACAGGCCAATTATGACAAGGTAGGTACCTTGTCATAATTGGCCGTAAAGGCGCGTCCCGCGGTCTTGTACGTGGTAGCAAACAGAAAATGAATATTCAATAAAATTTAATGAAGCTTTATTGAGTTGAACTAATTATTGTGAAAATAGTTAATTAATACTTAGACAATTTATTTTAGCAAGATAACCTATAGGTATACCTTATACGTCTGGTATGTTATTAAACTTTCGGTATGAGCGATAAAGGTAGCTCACGGTCACAGAAATAAAATTAAGTTCAAATAAAATTATCATTATTCAAAGAGAACATTCTTGAATTGTCTATCTGACTATTAATGATCTAATTTTATTTTTGTAATTTAGGTTCTATTCCGCTATACGATTAAGAGTAATAGTCTTATAGAATACTACTTTCGTTCATATACAGGCACTGTTCCGATTCAGTTCCGCGGAGCCGTAGCGTCGTTCTTATCTGATCGCACACCTCCTTGCATTCAATTCTATAAGTACCGGTAAACAACACGGGAAAAAAATAGCATGTTATTGTTTTTCTATGCAGGTATTTATCTTAAGGTATATAATTTTATTATGTTTTTGTTATGTTTTTTTATGCTTATGTTGAGTTGAAATATTTCATTAAAATAATAATCTTTAGTAAAATTGAATATCTTGTCCTATAGTATGGTTAAGGTTTTTTACCTTTGAGGTCTCCTGGGTAATACTAGACAGTATAAAAAACTGCATATGTGTGTATGTGTTTTTTTTTTGCTCTATTTTTTCACATACTGATGCAATGGACGTTATAGTATTAATCGATGCGTATCACGTACCTTATAGCTGATTAGTTTTCCAGTGAAATCAGTTGAGTGCTTTTTTTTAACTGAAAACTGCGTATTTGTGATTACTAAATTGGGATTGTGGTGCCGATGTAACTCGTACCCATTACCGCCCGTTTTAGTTTTATCTTTCTTTTTACTTATTTTTTTTACATCCTAGTAATGGTGTAATATTTTGAATAATTTTTTTAACACATCGCACTAAATAATTACAATACAATATTGGCACAATCACAGTCATGTTAAGCATCCTAAAAAAATAACTGACTCGCGAAAATAGCGACTCTCACATTTAGTAAAGCTTAAAGTAAAAAAGCTTAAAAACTTTACAACTTTAAAACTACAACATTGTTTAAAAACTAAATATAGCTTTATATATATATAGAAATTAATAAAACATTTAATTGCGGGCAAAGAAGGTTCCTTAATAAAAAATATTAGCGTAGAGATCGTTTTAAATGATTAGAAAAAGACGAATAATGCGTACCTTAAAGTTTGTTTTGATTTTGTTTTAATATTGTCATCGTAACTATAATATACTTTTAATAAAATAAAAACTGAAAGTTCCCAGCTGTTATAATGTTTTTCTGTTTATGTTTTTGTCACTAAATTTTTTTATTAATGACAGGATCGATTTAGTTAAAATTTTCTGCGTTTGAATGTATCTCTAAATGTTTTCCAGATCATATGAACATTTATGTCTAAAGTCTTTAATTTTGGATAAGAAGGAATAGAGCTTGTTAGGATTATACAATAATTAGCAATTATTCAAGAAATAACACCAAGCTTTGTTAAAATTACAAGCTCCCTTACGTTGGTTTCAAACCGGGGTTGAAGGTTTTATTAACGAGATAATAATTATTCCGATAGTGTTGGTGGAGTTGCTCTATTACAACGTTTCACGTTCAAAATTTAAAGTGGCTTTCGTTCATATTTCGCACTTTTCATTTTCATTTCATAAGTGCTTGATGCAACGCATCAGCAATTAATAAACGAGATTTCTTTATTTAGTTAAAAATAAATTAACTTGTCACAGAATATTACCTGATATGTTTATTGTTTATGATAAACAGGTATGATAAATTAGGAATAGGGACCTAAGAACTTATTAACGTATTAGAGGTAATTGTAATTACTACATCTATCTATCAAAAATAATTGATGATAAGTACATTCGTAAGGAGGTGAAATTCAAATAACATAATATTGGCAAGGACGTTTTTTGTTTCTTAACTATCTGAAAAATAAAAGCTGTTATGTGTACCTTTAGGTTTGTCGAGGGAAAGAGCGCGCGTGAAGTGGTCGTCGACGACGGCGGCGACGTCACCTGAGTAGTGTGTGAAAACCACGCAATTCGCGCTGACGTACTGAGCACGGGCACGTGCCACGCCTCCGCACTCGCCTTCAGATTCAGATGAACCACCCCCTGGGCGTGAGATATTTACTAAATTTGGAATTCTTATAATACATAATCTTTATAAAGTAATATCTACCATCTGCGCTGGCACGGCCATGTGCGGAGAGATCCTCCTCCTTGGTACGCAGTCGAGGTGAATGGTGCTGCGACGGGAGGGAATGTGCATGCGCGAGATGCGAGTGTGCGTGTGCATGCGCGTGCGCATGCTGCGGCAGCGGCAGAGCGTGTGCGTGTGGTGGCGAACCCGGCGACTGCGCGCCCGACGACGCCGAGCCCGAACTAAGTGCCGGTCCGCCGCCACCAGCGCCTCCGCCGGCCACGCTACCACCATACTCGCCAGCGTTGCCTGCACTCTGCACGTTCAGCTGCAAGTATAATGACTTTGAACAACGGGGTTTTGCTCGAACAATAGATAACTAAATAGTTATTACTTCTGAACTAAACGGAAGATCGAGATGCTTAAGATTTTAATTTTCTGACATTTCAGTTCTTGCTTTAAGGAAAGGCCATATTACAAGTGGCTACTGACACAACTTGTTTAAAAGGCATCAGCGAAAAATGAACCCATTTTTATTTATTAACATTAAATCTGTTGAGTAGATGTTACCATTAAGTGTAACGCTAAGCTGAAATAAGAATTATTTGCTCTAAATCCAAATAACTGTTTGAACTTTCGGCACCAGATTTCAATTTAACTTGTTGTTTCGAAAATGTTTAAGAAACTAATTAGATGATAACTCACTGTGACAAGATTTTTTCTTCGAGTATAGCAACCCACTACGGCTATGGTTGCATACTTAAATAAAAACGATAAAACGATATGTCAAATAGCGCCTTTTTGAATGTTATTAATAGGTAATATTAGTTTTAAATGAAACTATCCAAGAGATTGATTAAATTTTTTACAAAATTTGTGAGGTTGAAATATGATAGATACAGAACATATTTCAGCAAAATGGTAGTTTTATACTTAAATAGGTAGATACGCGACATATTCAGTAATTTGAGTATGGAGCTATAGATTATTTTGTTAAGGGGCAGTGCTGCCGAAGTTAATTCTCTATTTATTTTACAAAAAAGAGCTGTGCGGGCTATTTATAACTTAAAAGCTAGAGATTCCCTGAGAGATGTCTTTAAAGATATTGGAATTCTTATGGTCGTTTCTCAATACATATTTAATAACATTTTATTTGTACGTCACAATTCGGATACATATGTAAAAAACAGTGACAGACACGCTATAAATACTAGAAATAAAAATAAACTTTAAACGCAGATATTTCGTCTGCAAAAAGTTAAAAAATCCTTCATGGGCATGAGTGTTCGCATATATAATAAGCTTCCACAAGATATCTTAGATCTTCCTTTACTTGCTTTTAAATCTAAAATTAAAAGTATACTATTAAATAAAGCTTATCATAGCATACAAGTTCTTAGTTGATCGTATTTCGATCAAGGAAAAGGTTAGGTTGTGGAGCTTTGGTTGTTGACTCATTTGCAGGATATTCTAATCTGTACATCAAACATTGTTCACATATTTTAAAAAGAGCAACTGTTGAGTTTCTGGCCAGCTCTTCTCAACAGAACAGCATTCCGAGGGGGTGGTAGCTTAAGGACGGACTGACTATACTGACATTTTTATAATGTAATAATTGACGATTCAAAAGTGCGTGTAAATGCCTATTTGAATAAAGATATTTTGAATTTGAATTTGAAATTTGAATTTGGAGCTTATAGTACCATTAGATAAAGAACATTTATGTTTGAAAGTGCTTTGCTGATATAACTATAAATATGTAGAAATACAAATATGGTTGCAGGAAATCGAGAGCACAATGCAGAGACCTGTCGCGTGGCTCGGGGGCGCCACTTGTCTTTTCTACACTCTACCTTGGTCGAGTAAAATTTGTCAGTGAATAAATTTAAATCAAATATTAATGTAGTTTGAATACAAAAAACTATTGTAATTTAAAGGATCACATTAACGGTACAGATGAAAAGAATTCTATAACAGCTTCTAAGCTATTAATTCATTGTAATGAATTGTTTAATAGCAAGTAACTAGTAATCTACGCAATTTTTTCGACGTTGTAGTTACTTTTAAAAAACCAACCGCCTGTACCACACCGCTCCCTTACAAGTCATTGCTTAGAGTGTTGCTGGACGACTTGCCCTCTTTCAGAAGTCAATGCTTGCGATGGCATTGGGGGTCAAGTCGCCTTGGCCCCACGAATATGGCAAAAGGGGGGTGTCTGACACTCGTGTTATATTCGTGAACGGGTGTGGAGACTGGTTTTCTCAGCCGGCCGAGTTTTATATATTTATTTTAATTATATCACTAAAATTCTTAAGCCTTCACTTATAGTTGATTACGATGATTCTAGTTTTTAGCAAATTGTTCGAATTATTAACATTTGTAATTACAATATAGGAATACCGAGCTGAGTTTCTCATGTGGTTACAGAAGTTAGAGACGTTAGAAAGTGTTCTTACAGAAAGGCTTATTTCGATAAGTATGGGTCGTAATAGGTTCTTCTGACACAACCTATTAACCTACACACACACACACACACACACACTATTTATCCTACACAAGTAATAATGTTTATCGATTTTAAGTGGTAATAAATAAATAAATAAATAAATAAATAAACACATGTAAGATACAATTGAGAAAATGACATTCTTCAAATGGAAGTCTTACAAGCTTAACAAGGAACGATACCGTTACAAATTAAAAATTCAAATTAATTAATTCAATCGCAATATTTAAAGTTTCTACTAATACTGACCACTAATAAAATAATTAGTTATGAACATCTAAATACGTAATAATAATACCAGTTTCTGTAACAAATTAATTTGAAAGGAGTGTATCTAAAAAGGGGGGTTTATTATATTATTTTTTGGGAGTTACACTGAATAAAGGAATATACGTCAGCTCCGATGCATTTTGCTTATTAAATTCAATCATCTCGTTAACAACTTCACATTTTGAAATATCTTAAAACTAACACAAATAAGTCTCTAAACCAATACAGGAGTAGTTTTTTTTACGTTGTTTTCAATATAATTACGTAATAATTATCAGATTAACTTCATTGATTTGGTCATAACCTTAACCATTATATTAATAAAAGTGTTACTATTTTAGACACAGATTTATTCATACTATAACTATATATGGAACGTGTAGCTGCGTCTTAAAGTAAACGCACGGTGGCCGGTAGTTAGTATTTAGTTATAGGCCAGCGACCAGTTTAGCTCATGAACATGCGAAGCGCGTACTAGATCACATCAGGCGGCTATCTACTCTATCTCTCAGCTCATTTCTAGGCGCATTTTAATTAACTTGTATGGGAATCACGCAGACCCGGGACCGCTCGCTGCGAGCCGTGAACTACGATTTATGATCTCCCGATGTCGCAACTCGATGTCTGCTTTATAATTACAGAGTTATTAATATAAATAATGCATTATTATGTCGTTATTACATGTTGAATGCGTTTAAATCGCCAGCAATGCCTTATATGGTTAGTGGGTATAACGCCAATCGTACTAAGTTGTTATGTTTTTAACTCTTACTAATATCTTGTTTTTTTTCTAAACTAGTTTAGGTTGGCACTTTATAGCGTCCAGACTTTACTTTGTAGATGTTATATTTAAAATGTCTTGGTAATTTGATAGTATATTGATAATTAGACAGGTAGATACCAAACTGATATCACGCATACTAATGGCGGCAGCGGGGCCGATGTGCTTACATTCACATATGTGAAATGTTTGCCGTCTCAACTTGCTAATCACTCGTAATCAGATACGCTGTATATTATATATATTAATTAGCTTTATAAATATTTTATCGTAAAACACTAATGCCATGCTCGAACACCTTATAACTTTCACTCACAAATTATAACATGAATGACTATTTTTAAGGCCACGAGGTACGAGAACCGTCGATGCACCTTGGATGTAATGCAGTAGTTGCTCTGTATAATTAATGTCAACTACATATTTATAGAAGTGCGAGAACATATCGATTCATATTCTCTCTTCGAGATACAGTTTTAAGATTGCATCCATTATTCGGGTGACGTTTTATTATTATTTCATTTCTTTTAATTAATCTTGCGTACTTATTGTTGCCATATTTATTTTCGTGTTATTGTAATGTCAGCTTCAAAATTTGATGACCATATTAACACTCCAATACACTAAAATTTGTTAAACAAGATAAACGCCAAAATTGAAGGGATATCATTAAAGTTCAAATGACCTAAATATCAAGTTGTTAAAATCATCAAACACATGTTGTGCTTCTAACAGATATTATTTAATTTAATGTATTTTGGAGTTTGTTCCTGTTCTAAGTGACAATAGATAGAAATGTATTACTTTAAAAAACATTATTTTTATAATAAAATGGAATTTATAAAAAGAAGCATTGTAAGTAAAAATAAATCAAATGTAATAAAAATATAATTAATAATTAAACAATGTTTTTAAATAATATTTTTTTTCTTTTTGTAATGTGTCAACACTATTTAAAAACTGAAATGCAAAAAAAAGCCGCTATATTTTTGTCTCAACTTTCATTCCGTGACAAAGACAAAATTATAGAGTTGTGTCTGTTATAATTTGAAATCTAATGTTCATTCAATATTGGCGTTTGTCATGTTTTAGCAATTTTGATATAATATGGTGTATAGCTATTTTAAAACTTTAAATATGGTCATCGACTTTTGAAGCTGACTGTACATAGACGTAATATAATTACTTCATGGCCAGCACTTCCTCTACAAATAAATGAATTATCCAATAAAACGATACTCAATGTACGGAATTACATACCTAATACCTACATATCTACATCTAATTGATACAGCGGCGAAGAAAGCTTGCTGTTCGTGCACGAATAATTATATATGTACCAATTTTATAAAGAATAAAGGTTTGAATGCTATTAAAGAATAACCTCAACAACTCTTGACTGATTTAAAAAATTCTTTCATCACTAGAGTACCAAATCATCACTGAATAACTTAGGCTATATCAATTTTATGTATAATATATATAGATTGGTCCGCTTTGATTAACCAAAGATCATCCTAATTTTATTAGAGAAGATGGTTGGAATCTATCTAACACCTGGGATCTTATCATGAAAAATATTAAATCCCATGTCCGTGAACAGACTGCCAAGCCCATAGACACAGTTAGTGCGTTTTGTGTGCATCCTGAACTCTATGCCCGTGAACTCGAGAACCGTTGGAGGTAGGTGACAAATAAACTGACTGACCGACAGACACCATCTCCTCGTCTTACCGCGAACACGTTTGCTGCAAAGCATTCGAAACGTCGGGTTAAATTTAAAAAAATGTAAAAATAAACGCGAGTTATATCCGTAAAACAGTTTTATTGAAATCATAATCACAATTTATAACTATAACTGATAGATATTATAAACTAAGAAAATAAAAACCAATAAATTTTTAAAAGTATTAAATTTAAAATTACTCTCTTGTTTTACACTGCTACATATGACTGTTGCCTAGTGTTGCAGTCTGATAAATCATAATAAAAATATAATACCTAATAAAAATATAACTGTGCAGAAATCATATTAAAACCATAATAATTATCTACGTCACATTCTGCTTGTACTGTGTATTCTCACTAACCATATTTTGTTAATAATAATTTTATGAAACATTGGTTACGTGGGTATTCTTAATGAATTTTGTCCACGATAAAAAAAAGGTAACATTGTATCTAGATCACGGTAGTAAGATAAAAACTGAAATAATATTGGCCGTTTGTGATATAAGGTGTTGATTGTCTAATTCACTCAAAATAAAATTGGTTCCTAACTTAATAGTATTTTGGAGTAATTAATATAGGCAATGCGGTTATTTCTGTATTTTTTATTAGTTTTTTTAGCTTATATTTTAATTAGGAAAATCAACGTTTGTTGAAATATGAAAGTTGAAATTTTGACGATAGAATTAGAAAAAAAATAAGCAAGAGATAAGTGTCGTAAGAAACAATACTATTATACGAGCTGATGTAATTATTATAATAATAATTCAGCTATCTCCGTACACGATAGTGCAGCTGACAAGGAGTATAAACACTACGGACCAGAAGACCCTATATTTTGTAAGTATTTATTTCTAAATGTAGTATTTTCAAATTTTATATAAAGTCTTTACTAGACTTATTTCATGCAAGTATTTAATATTTAGGAGACTAATACTTACTCGCAATATTTTAAATCACAGTTTCCTCTATTTATATCACCTACTAATAAATCATAAAAATTTTGCGATAGCAGACACTCATATCTGACATTTAAATTTGACGAAAAGAAAAAATATATAGGTATACTAACAATTCATGTCCGATTTCCTCGCAATTAGTAACTCTATAGAGTCAATTAATTATTTTATCATCATAAACAACTTAAATAACTTACATTTAAACCTTTGTAAGTAAATTTTCATTATTACAAACCAAAAGCAGCGAGATCCCATCAGAGTGTTAAGAAAGTAAAAAAAGTTTTAGTATCATAAACTATATCAACACCCTTATAAAAGCTGTCTGTGCAAAAATATAGCAGCACTTGTGCCAATATACACGAAAATAATAGTCTTGACCACAAAATCATGTTTATTAATTATCAATTATATTAAAGTTATAAAAAAACTTGTTCCATAATTTATTAGCTATCAGTTGTATAAACTGGGTTCTGGATATGATCTGACAACTTTTTATAACGATCCTTATAGTCTGCGAGAATCAGAAGTCTTATTATATTTTATGGAACGATATATATTTGGGTCGTATTTACTGTTACAAATGTCAGAAGCTTCTGCGTTACATCTCGTATTTAACAAAACATTACAGAAGTAACTGACCCACTCCGACTTTGTTTCGACAGAAAAAAAAGTGAAATTATTTTATAAATCTAATGTAATTTCCTGCCCAAATAAACATGATAACCTCAATAAGAAAGTAGGATCTATAGGTAGGTGCCAATAGTTTTTGTAAGTCTAAACAATTAATATTCGTTGAATACATCTAGAAAAAATAATTGACACATGGCGCTGTAATAGATACTCTGTACTAGAATTTGCCATAAACGCAAGTGCGCTTCAGACCAGGCCTGAGCGATGTGGAGTCGTGGAAAAAACAACGGAATCTCAAAGTACGTATCTGCTGTAGGTACGTTATGTCAAAGATGTACGAGTAGAGTTGTAGCTAACACCACTCTATGACTTAGAGACTTCTTGTACTGCTTAAAACTGGTTGGTTCTTCTCATTTATTCTAAGTTTAGTTCATATTTTTATAAAGATCCCCAAGATTGACATAAATGTTGCTCTTCAACTTCTTTATTTTGTCTATTTTCATTTAAATCGTTTAAAGGCACTCGTTAATATCAACTTTAAGCCGACGACACATGCTTTATAACTCAACTTATTTTATTTTACTTATTAGATGCGTTTCTAAACAAGTTTTTAGTATTTTTAGTACGGAGATATGAAAGTTTCTAACAGTTTTATAATAAATACATAAATAAATAAAAATTAGAACGATATGTACATTAATAATAATGATATTTTCAATAATTATTATTTTATGTGAACCTAGTCAGTACAACCGACATTGTATTTTCTTAGATTTTCACGAGTACACATTTGAAATAAAAAAACGTCGGTTTAATATAAAAAATGTACCAAAATATACGCGAGTTTCAATCCGTAAAAATAGTTTTATTACAACCGACATTGCTTGTAAACTATAAATAATTTTATAAGATAAATCGAGGCGATGTACCTATTCTTATAAAAAATTACAATCATTAAAGTTAATCGTGTATTTTAAAAGGTTGAGAGCAAAGTACCGTGTACAGTACATGTCACTAACCCGATCGTACTGGAAGTGCGGCGCGTGGTGGAAGGAGCGCGCGGCTCCGCGGCCATATAGGTAGGGGTAGTAAGCCCCGTACATCACCTCGGGGCAGCTCACCGCCATGTCGCCCGCGGCCGCGCGCGCCCCATCGCCCCGCCCGCTCGCCGCTCAGCGCCCTCCGTGGACTTCTCTACCTGTGCACCACAAATTAAGTGATTGCGTTAGATTCTTTTTTGACCTGGACAGACATATTACCAGGGGATGCACAAGATAAACTAGGTGCTTCACTAATATCTGACTGTGAAAAAACTCTTAGTACACTACTTGTCTTAGTACAGACTCTTAGTACACTACTTGTCCACTTAAAGTAATATTTATATTATAAAATATCTAAGTCAATTAGGGAATTGTGAATAGGCGACAAGTGAGCTTATTGTTATATGTTGAAAATTCATAGTAAATTGTGCCGTGTAATGGCTGCATTACGAGTAGATATTATTTTGACAAATCAGATGAAATACTTGAGATACGTTACATAACTTAACTTTTTTATTAAGTAAGTAAGTAGTTAAGTAAAACTTACATTACATTAGCTTCACAATAATTCTATTGATTTTATTTTTTGTGAAAAGTTACAGATGACAAATTAAAATACTCACTTAGCTAAACATTTATACGAGAATATTAACGAGGCAAAAATTAATTAATTAATTGTTTTAAAAAAATAAACAACAACAAGATACTAAACGTTTTTTTAATACTTTTGATGAGATGTAGCTTATTTTAAGCGTCAAAATAAAAAATTTAACTCCGAAAAATGAATGATTTTGAGGGAAAAAATAGATCTACGTATAATATACCTAAAATGTGGCTAAGAGAAGTTAAAAGTTAAGTATTATTTGTAACGGGCGGGAGAAAGTAAGGAAAGATCTGGATCTGGATCTTGATCAGCACTGGTGCTGGCATAAGATAGTAATACTATACGTTTGACAAAACTTTTCTCATCATTCATGGCTTCCAACCAATAACCTAGACCTAAACTAGACCAAATGACTGTCAACTATATCGTTAATTGTAATTATAGCAGTTAAAACCTTACAGCTTTTTATCTCATTAAAAGAACTGCTTGTCATATTTACTGTCGGCATACGTAGGTATTTTTTAAAGCATTTTTCAGGACAACATTATAAAAAAAATTGAGAACCAATGGAATTTTGTAATAATGGGAAATTTTTAACCGTTACAATTTTGAATGTACATACATGAATAGTATTTTTTATAGTTGGGGCTATAAATATATTAAAGCCCAAACCATGCAAATATTACACTTTTTTAATAACAGGAATGGTAAACACTTTTTATAATAGGTATGTATAAGGTATATCGAAAAGATTTCTCAAGTGCAGGCTTTGAGCCCTCAAATACCGCACACCAGTCGCCGCGGCACCGCACTGATAAGTCATCAAATAAAAAGATATCTTGTATCAGTCTCGTTAAATTAATATCACACAGTTAATTGTTTATTGGTACGGTTCGAGTACTGCCGGGTGTTGTATTCTTTATTAAATAACCTAAACCTGTTTCCAGAAAATATTATATTTTTATTATCATCAAAATATATAATTAAAATTATAAAACTAGGCATGTTTTTTATAAAATGAACTTTATAAAAAACATATCTAATTTTGTTTTAAAGATCTTTTAAAAGATTTTTTTGCGCATCTTTCTTTTTGTTTTTATTAGCCTCTGGTGCCAGAGTATATCTTTATAAACTTATGAAGTTAATAACTTTATAGTATATAATTAACGATAATTACAAGGGTTTTTCCAAGGAACAACCACGAGCAAATGAAATTCATAAATTGTATGCTGTCTCTGTCACTCCTTCATTATAAACTAATCTAGATCCGAGTTAGATCAAAGATAGATCTGAGTAATGAGAAAGCTATATATTATTTTTTTATATTTTATTTCGTTAGCTTGCAGACATTCAATGAAAGGTAAATTATAGTCATAATACGTTACAAGAGTATTTAATAATACTCAAGTATATTGATATTGTATGTTGAGTTTTTAAATAATCTACAGTTAAAGTGGCCTTTGACATATATTTTTGGCTTTTTTTTACCACTCAGGCGCTCCTAGGAGCTGGCTCTGGTTCGCTCTATTTTATATAATAGACGAAAAATTTCCTCGCTTGTTGAATAGCAATTGCTTAGAGCTATTTTCCTTCAAGATTTTTATTATATTTATTATTTATTGAAATACCCTGAATGTAATGAGGTTCAGTTTAAATAAAATAAGTATATGCGAGTATGTTTTATTCCTTAGGTAATGTGATATAAGGGTATTATATTACCAAGACAACTATTTGAAAATGGATGAGATTTTTAAAGTTTCTCTCTATGTAGGACTTCAATGTTGATTATAATTGTTATTTATTCCTGGGTGTTCTAATACAATCGGTGTAACAATTGATTAGAAAAAACGTAATCATTTTCATGACACTGCCTTTTCTTATTACTGAAAATATAAAAAATACCGAGTGCGTTCAAAGGTAAAATAAAAGCGCTCGTCTACACGAGTTGCACAACATTAGGTAACTAAGTCTTCTCTCGCGAAGTACACGATTTCATATATTAACAGACAGGTATTTTTCCTTGTATTTTCGCAATTATTTGTATGTGTATGGGAATTAGTACGACACTGTATTTGTGCCCAAATTCGCATTCGTACTTCAAATAACTGATTAAAAAGCAATAGAGGCTCTAAGATCAAATTATATAAATAATTAAATTAAAAGAGTTCTATGGAAAGTGAAAACGTGGAACTGGAGATATGCTTATTTAAAAAAAACTGCAACCTTATCTAGGTTTGTAGGTGATTGATATCAAATATTCAGTTTTCGTAACTTACCTACGTACTGGAACAACTGGAACGACGTTGTTTTATTTATTTATTGATGTGCTTTTTACTTTAAATCCATATCAGTGACCACTTGTTTGTCAATCAATTTGGAGAGTCAAGTACTGTAGAAGGGTTATTATTTATAAGCCGTAAGTTAAGAAATAAAAATAGAGCGTCGGTCACCGACAATATTTAATATTAATGTTTTCATTATTATATTATGAGACAAAAAAAATCTTTAATAAATATTTTGAAGCCATAAAGAAGAGACGGAGTAAAGCAAGTAAGGGAAGAGTAAGTGCCTAGGTTTAAGCAAACTTACTCTATCAAATAAGTCATCAGTCTGATTATGATGGATCAATTAACTTATTAACTCTACCTTATAACAAAATACTTCTGGAATCTCTAGGCCATCTACCTCTATGTACATATTGCTTTTATTCTCATTATTGCTCATTCTGAGAACTTTGCAGTACTAAGGAATACCTATATATATATATATATATATATATGTATTTTATAACATAGAATATGCTTCAATAAAAAGTAGGTGATATTTAGCCAGCCGAGGATTCAATGTCTCTTTATTATAAATAGTAGCCTTATATAACAACATATACATGTCTTATATGAGCTCTACAACTGAAGATATTAGAGCTGTGTATGATATGATAAATAAAGAGTTGTAGATCTACCTACCTAGTCAGGTGGATAGGTTTTACTATTTACCTAGATATATATAATTAAAAAGCCATAAAAAGGGCGTGTATGATCTTATAAATTGTTACGAGCTCAACCCACCACGCTTATCCACTACGAGCCGGAGTGATAGAGTCGTAAAGTAAGTAATCTTTTATCTTATTCGGACTAATAGTCGGTTAGAAGAAAAATGTAATCTAACGTTAAAGTTTAGTTATATTCAAAAGTTCTAAATCAATAATATTTTCAAACCGGTACCTAAGTGAGGGTAAGTACAATTGTTCGTACGAAACGACTCTGCGTCCAGTTCTTCGGCGACAGACAGATAGATCACTAATTGTTTCACGAGCACGAGCACGGGTCCACAATGACACAGCACGGTCACTCGCGGCGCGGTCACTTGGTTCGCTTGTTCGGACGCTGCACGTATGCAGTCTCTTCGGCGTGCTGCGCGCTACTGCCGCTGAGCTGTAGAGCTCCCCGGACCCCGCCCCCTACCGCCTCCTCCCCCGCAGACAATTTGACACGCCTCCGCACGCCCCCCGCATTACAGATTGTAGAGCGATTACTAGCCAACCACTGGGTAGTTCTTTCCTATTCTCCAACCAACTTTATACTATGCCTTATTATTTGTGTCCCATAACATCAAACAAACATCTACCCATCTTAATTAGCGATTGAATTAGCTTTGCATGCGGAGGTAGAGTTACCTACCTAATGCAGATATTACCTTTATTATCCGATTTGTTACGCACTAAGACGAATGGAGCTGAAGCATTCATATCCCATATTGTAATAGCTTTTACAGATCTAGCGATCATTTCGTGTGACACGGCAGAACTATTTGGTCGCTTTCTCGCTTGCTGACCGCTAGTGCGGCGGATTGCATTGTGACAGGGGACCTAGTGCGCTTTGCACTATCTGGTAAGGTTCAAAGGCCAGAATTGACTAAGTATAATTTATAACCTGCATATATCTGTTATAAAACGAAGTAACACAGCGTAGATACTGTAGTTAGCTTTTAAAATTAATTTAAAAAATAAAAGAAGCCATCAGTAAATAGTCGTCAGTTATTTTTAAAAGGTTATAGTTACGCCTGTAACTCAACACACATGTTTTGCCGCAATCGTCTGCGGAAACTAGAAAATAAGAATAAAATATATGGTGCAAGAAAGACAAATTTTAAACGATGGAAAAAAAAATAGTGACAAAAAATGTGGTGCGCGCCTGATTGGGCCTCGTTGTACAATCATTCATTCAAGGCATCGACGAGAAACACTCGAATTTGAACTTGATAAAAGGTGCAACAAAAATTAGAAAAACGTTTTGCCTGATATACTCTATTTTAACGTAAATCCATAATAAGCCGCATATATCAAAGGAAAAATAAAATAAAATAATCCTAAGACGTCAAAGCGATGAAAATTTATTTTTTGAAATTTGAACTTGAAAATCGTAAACAAAGAACTTCATTAAGAAGAAAAAGTAACTAACCCTTTGTTATCACTCTCAAAAACGTATATTGTAGTAAACGCAATGAAAACAATTATTAGTAATAATGACGGAATGGTATTGAAGTCTAGTACGTACAGTCCAATTATATATTATAAGTATAAAAAAATATCACAAAAGTTATAAATGTCAATCAAATAGTGCAAGAACAATGAATGGATATAACAGAGTAAGAGTTTATAGAGCCTGTAGTCCTGGCAGAGTACTTATGAAAACAGCCCAATTCAGACTACAACTACAGAGACGGTTCAAAAGAAATTTTAATTTATATCAAAAATGATATTCAATGTACATAATTATTCGGATATCATGACTAGAATACAGAATTCATTATCTACTCTACACGTATGGAACACCTTATACGGCTAGCTCGAAGGAATTTCCAGATATCCAGATTTTATTTTACTAGCGAAATTAAAATATAATGTCAAATGGATATAATGTAAAAGCTAAGAAGCAAGGAATGCAATGAAGATAATATTGAAAATTATTCACAGACGGACCGCAAAACACAAGTAGAAGACAAAAATACTTGAAAGACTGAAACTAACTATGACAATAATAATGAAACCGGTTATGAAGGTATTGAATCGAGCATATTATGGTGTTTAAATACCAGTATGACACTGAACTGATCACCCATAATAAAGTGATTATAAATTCAGTATGGCCTCAAGCAATAGTAATAGGTCTACGTACTTACAAAAACAACGTGGAAAACTTCTAATTACCAAATTAACATAAATCTATTGATACTAAATAAATTTAAAAAAGTCTCATATAACTAAGAAAGTTAGGTTAGTAGCTAGAGGCGTTCAAGAAATTAATACTTATGATTTTTATGCACCAGTTGCAAGAGCACAAGAAAATAAACCAATATTACAGATATATCTACAGCTTTCCTAAAGTGAAAATTGGCTAAAGTAATATTTACAAATATCCAAAAGGGCTTAAGGAAAAAACGGAAAAGATCTTGGAATTAAACAACACATTTTTTTTATTAAAAATAACTTTGAGCAATCGAAGCATGTTTTTTGCCTCTACTCTTGCAAATCGGGAATAAGTTTTTATGGATGATTTCATATTATTATGTAATTTTGAAATATAAGAAAACTGTACATATTATTTAGAAGGTGTAAAAGAATATTTAGGAATGGCCATACATTAACTCTAAAAATACCGTACGTATAAAACAAGAATTACAAATAAAAAAATAAACTAAAAGAAAAATAATGAAGAAATTTAGAATAGAGGATAACAAAAAATGCCTATAGACTAAAAACCTATCACTACAGAAGAGGATGAAATGGTTAAGGACAGGGAATTAATAGGATACTTAAATTTCGGTTGTAAGCAGACCTGATTTCACTTACGCTACTTCTTTCTTGAGCATAACAAGCCTATATCACAGCATTAGAAGAAATCATTATCAATAAGAACTCGGTTACTTTGAGGAAATTAAACCGATACTGCTTACAACGTATACAGCATGCAAACTGAGGAAGAGATAAAACTAACCGAAAAGTGTAAGTAGATCCTACAACTTATTTCATTAACTCTAATAACTTCATCAAAGAGAAAATGTAATGTCTCATTATCGTCTGCAGAGTACATAGCGACAGCTACAATCAGATCTTAAGGATCTCAAAGATATCCTTAATAATTTTGACAGTCTTAATTTTGAAACTTTGCCTGGAAAAAATATGTACTATAAAAATATATACTTGGCAGTCGATTGGTATAGTTGTTAGTGGTTGATAACCACGCCTGCTGAACCAAACGACTTGGGCTCGAGTACCACATGGGATAAGTATTTATGTGACCCATAGAATGCTGTTAAGTCTGGGTGTTATTTTTGTCAATTATTTCTTGTGAAATTCTCGAACACAGACCATTTTTCTAGTAATTATTTGTATCAGTATCAGTTTACCATGATATAAATATGTTATTAACGTTGAAATCTCAATATTTTATATATATTGTGATCTAAGTTGACAACCCCTGTGTCTATTACTTATAACTTGTGCATAATCCTGTCGCTATCACCTCATTAGAAACTTAAGTAGAGTGAAAGATATAGAAAAAGATGTAATGCCACCCGAAAAGCTTTAATAATAAATAACCTTCGAGTAAGAATTTACCACCGACAATTTATTTTTTTAAACTAGCTTTTAAACAACCTAATTGGAACTCGTGTAAATCTAATCTAACCTAACCTAACCTAACTTATTTTAAATTATTTTAAACTTTTAAACTAGCTGTAATATAGCTTATAAGCCTTCCTCATGAATCTGCCTAGTATACAACATAACGTCTAATATGCTATATAACGCCTTATATACTACGTAAAGCTTATATACTACATAACTCCTTGTATACCACATAGTCTTATATACTATATAATGCCTTATATTCTACATAACGTTTATATACTACGTACCTCTTATATACTACATAACGCCTTATAAGGCCCTGCATTCCTTCAGCAAAGTAAAGGCAAAGTATGTTAGAAGCTGATTGGGCAAGTTAAATGAAAGCTTTTTTATAACGAATAAACAATACTTTCCTGGCGTTGTTATATGTTTGTATGTTCACGATTACCTCCAAAAATACCTTACCGATTTGGATGAGTCTTTCGTCAACTGAATCCGCGTACTTCAAGAATGGTTTTAGTACGTAGCTAAAGAAGACATTTACGTAGTTGGCGCGGCGTATTGATTTAATGCTTTTAAAAAATGTACAAAAAAGTTTTTGTTTGCTTCATTAAACCAGCTTTTTAAAAGTTACTTTATTGTTTTAAACTCTTGTTAAGAGGCGGTACTCTTACTTATTTCAATGAAATTATAATGTAGTAATTTCTTATCGACAGCAAATGTAATAAATGGTCAAATTTAATATTCCTGACATATAGTGCATGTAGTAATTTTAGCGCAGTACAAACACAGTAGCGCCATCCAGTTTTCGAGTTCTAAACTAATTTATAAGCCGTACTCATTTAGTGTAATTTTTCTGTGGTACTTCTAATTTACTGTTCTAAAATTAAATATCTTTTTTTTTGTTTGTAAATTGGTATTTGGTCATTTTTAAATTGGTATTTTATTTCTATTGATAACAAAGTACCAATTTACAATCGATACGGTTTTATGTAATTGAGTTGTTTGACATCATTTTCTAATCAAATTTTTACGAAATAAATAAACATAAAATTATTTATTGGATTCTATGTTAACTTATTGAGTGTAATTAACAATTATTATGAAAATAAATTTCTTAAAAGTAATTCATCCGGTAAATAGTAAAAAACAAGAACTTTGATAATCTTTGGTGTTGTACATATTTTCAATGTTTTCACATCCAGACTCTCTCGAGGCGCCTCCTGAATGCTTACGCAACTAGCCTTAATGCCCCATCCAAACTCTTCACGAGGTCTCACGAGTACGAAAACGTGGACGGTGCACTTGGGTCCAATCGCACTTTTCTCGCCTCCTTGTCGTTCCAGATTTTTTGGACATGAGGCAAAAAATTAAATATATCTACATAGAAGTTTAAAGGACACCTAGAAAAAAGTAACTAAGCACTCACGTCACTTAATCACGTCAATCTTGTAGTGGAAGAGCGGGAAAATGAAAATGCAGAGTGTGAATGGCTAACACTCAAGCAGCGACTGCTAACACTCAAGACTCATGGCGTGACCCTTCTGTAGACTATTTACGAGATCTTAATGGGGCATAACAATGCTGAAGAAGAAATGGCTGTTAAAGATAGCTAATGATAAAAGTTACACAGACAGTTACAAAGACAGTTTATGTATTCCAAATTAATATACGTAAATTTTTGTATAACATTTAAATTTTTTTTTATAACATTGAAGTTATACAAATAAATGTTTTTTGAAATAATCATATTTTAATATAAAAGTATCTACGATTTCTGCCATTATTAATGTTGGCCAAATTCCACGTGTTGCTGTCGACAGGTTCGTGAGCTGTACAGAAATATTACATTTGTTTATATTTTTTAATATATTTTTTTTATGTGGTTTGAAAATTTTAATTTTTATTATTTAAATGTTGGAAATGATGTATAAGTTTAAATAGAGACGAAGCTCCTTAGAACTCCATGGATTCACCACGCAGGCGCCGGGCACATCGCGTTGCAGAGAGAAGAGTCCAACCAGTGTCTGGGCCTTGCGACTCGAATGTAGGCTTAAAGGGTTCCTTAATGCGCATACAGGCTCACCTTCAGTGTTTACGCTCGTCTACTACTTAACCAAACTTGAAACAAACCTACCAATGCCACCTTTAAAGTACGTTCTAGAAATAAACTGATAATAGTTATAAGAGGCCAAGATCTTTAAGTAAGTTATAGTGAGATTTCGCTGTTATACCTCTCGCTCCCACTTTCACTGCGTATAATTTGCTTATACACTTATTATCGATTATTATATTTCATCCGCACTTTAAATCATTGTTTGTAATACAAAATTCACCCTTTACACCATTTTGTAAGGTTGCCGGTTATTGCTCTTAGTAATGCACTCAAATACAAGTTCAATCACCAACGGGTCCGCTATATTTTTAAATACTTTTATTTTGTAATAATTAACAAATAACATTTTATTAATTGTATTAGTTTTACTTAAATAGTGATTTTAATGTGAGCTGTCGTATGATTGTAACGAGTAACAAATATATATTTAACTACCCACATTTAGAAAAATACAACATACAAGTTTGATGTAAATATACTTTTTTAAAAAAATACGTTTTTTTACATACAAATATCAAAACCTGTAAAATAAAACTCTGATGGTAACATGTTTATCTTTGTATAATATAATTTGAAAAATTGTTATTATTAGTTAATTAAATAAAAGAAATTTTAAGATTAATAAAAGGACGAGTACCTGAATTTAAGCTGTGAAAAGTTGTGTTGCCTTCAAAAATATATAAATCAGTCCTAATTTCAACGGTCCTTGTTAAAGTTTCTAAGAGATCAATGTTAAATTTAGATCTGTCTGTTTGTAACTTACATATCATGCTCCAATTATAGAATAATGAAGAGATTAGTCCTTCAATAGCAAGACTTCTATATTATTCACCAAACAATCTGTAGAGTTTATTCAAGAAGGCCCTTCGAAAAAACCAAAACAAAAACCTTACTCATAAGTGGCTATTGAACTCTCATGATGGCTACGTATGAGAAACAATATAAAATACCTGAGGATATTAGTGTTTCGTCATCCACAACGGGCATATTCTATACTCTAGAGCAAGTGCATAATACGAATTGAAAAACAAAATATCCGTAAAGATCACACCATTAAAATAAACAAATATTAAGAACTGACCAGGAATAAGTTTAAAGGTAATTTGTACGCTGTAAAAGTGGAAGTGTGAGGTATAACAATGAAATCTCTCTAAACCCAAAGATCTTATAAAGAAGCTTATTTTCAGAACTTTCTTCCAAAGCTTGGTATATTGATTTTTTACCGGTGAAAAGTTAACAAAAATATTTTTTGTGTAAATTATATAGTCAGGTACATTGATAAAAAATTAAAAAAAGATTATTAACTTCTTAAATATTTAAAAAGTGTTTCAACGTCAGACGTTTCGCACTCACTCTTTTCATCACTTTAATCCGATGAATCATGTGTTTTAACTATTATTTTTTTCTGTTATTATATCTAAAGCATCATCTATGCCTTGAATTTTTTTTTTCTTTTTTTTTATTTTGTTCAAGATTTTTTGCAATTTTTATACGAGAGTTAAATCTAAAGTATCGAATTTAGTGTTTTTAACACTGAACAAGCTATAAGAATAAATATTGTTATATATTTGACATTCAGAATAAATCCTGTGAATACATTTTTATCTTCAAAATGTGTCCAAACTTTTCTTTCAGACTATTCAATGAAATTATAATTTCAAGTTTAGAATCCTTGTGAATATATAAATGCAAAGTCTTGAAAGCAATTTACCTGTGTCGAGTTTTATAAACCCTGTGGCGCCATCTAGTATTGGACATCCAAATTAAGAGGCTAAATAATATTTTGTATTTTTCTCGTAAGAATTAGACATTTTACTACAGTAAAAGTTATCTTATATATTTAACTTTCGCCATAACAAATTTCATCTAAATCTGTCTCGTGTGTGTGTCGTAGTTAAATATATCAATAACTTATTACACCCTAAAGTTTTAAAATATATTCAATATACAGAAACAGGTTATTTACAGATTTATTATATGTAGAGATTAATGATTTGTATACACTGTTTATCACTTTCTTTTAATTTAAGCCTATGATATAAAACTGATTGAACAACTAATTAATGCCGTTCAATAAGTTTTTCAATAGTTGTTATAATTTCTTTAGCTTTCGCCACCTTCCTTCTTTATCTCCAATTGACATATCATGCAATTTGAATCATTTATATAAACCTTGGTGATACTTCACTTTATAACCCTATATGAAATCCTTAATTACTATGGAGATCATTCGCTATCTCAGAACTATTCCCTAAATTTTGTTTTAATAAAAGAATGTATTTGTCACTTTAAAAGTGTACATTGGTACTTGTAGCCAACAAAATTTACAAGCCAGTCATCCTTTTCCTATTTTTTTTTAAATTTTGGTACCCATGTAGAGCTTGACTAAGTCAATATTTAATGAAATTATTTAACAACAGGCTCCAAACAAAAGAATAAAATATGACAATTACAATGTAAATTTCCTTTGTGTGCATTAAATATTTAAGAAATATTAAAATATTTAGTTTTAATGTACAATTTTAAATGTAATTTAAATTAAATTAAGAAATTATCAAAGCATAGTTTTGTTTAACACAAGTTAATTAGGAGTATATGGTGAAATTAGTAATAGAGAAAATTAAAAGATAACATTTTATTTATTATTGTTTTAAGGTAAAAATAAGTCATTCTAGTTCCTTATTCTTTAAAATAAAGTAAGGAATTCTTCCATTTCAAAATTCCATCTTGTGATTAAATATCTTCACTCCAATTTACACCTTCTTACAATTAATTATGATAATTAACATTGACCTTGTAAATCATTCACATCAGACATCAGAAGCAGTGAGGATGGTTCTTAATTTCCGTAGCAATGCCCTTTTCGACCAAAGGCGTCGTGAACCTGTCGAGTGCCAGCCCGCAACACACATGTACAGGGCGATCCAGCGCAGAGGCAAGCCGGCTGGCGAGCCCGTCCGCCATACCGCCTTGGCCCGCCAGGCTAGTAGCCAAAGCGGAACGACCTCGCGGCACCGCTAGGGCTACGTCGTCCAGACGAGGTTCACGACCGCCCACCCACACTAGCAACGAGTCGCTCATTCGCAGAGCCACTACTCGACATATCAATTCACCGCTCCACACCTCGAATTCGTGAACGTTCCATGTACTTTTTATATATTTCACCTGCCGCTTAGAGGTCGAAACCTTTGGCGAGTCTCCAATTTTCATTATTTTATTTTTTAAAGGTATAAAACATCCATTTAGAAAGAATACTTAAGACATGAATGTTGAAAATCTTATTTCAAACGTGCGTTTTCCCAATCAGTTTAAAAAACAAAAATTATTTGCTATTTGCCATATGCCATAACATTATTGCCAGTGGTAAAAAATTACAGCAGACAGCTACAGCTGTTATTGATTAACGTTTATAAGGATAGTCAAGTTGCATTGAATTAAAATAATTCTAATATTATTTCAAAATTAAGACAGGGCCAGCATTATCAGTACTTTTTTCACATTATTATTAAAATCCTAAAGACCAGAATCAAGGAATTTTTTCAGTGGGAACAGATATCTTTTTTAAAAATAACTCAAAAACAAGGTTTCGTCATTTTGCTTTTTCATATATATTTTCAGATAAATTGAATCTTTCAAGGAATAAATTAATATTTATTATATTTTATTACATTAACGATAATGATATTATACTGCATATTTATGAAAGGAAATCACTACATTTCTAAAAACATGAAACACTATTTAAGTGTTGGATGTTAGAACGGCACAATTGCATATTTTTTTTCAATTACCATAACGTATTTATTATAATGATGCTCAAAGAAAATAAATTTACGATTTACTTTCACTGATAAACAATTTTAGTTCTGAAGAACTGAGTCGTTACAATGTTGCGTCAGTGAGCCCTGTATATTGTGGATATATAATAAGTCCTGCAATTTTTCAAACAGGCCAATATTCTGTGAAAGATTGAAAGATTCAATTTCGAGTCCGGGAGCACTTTGTGTCTATTATTTGTACAATTATGTTTACTCCCTTACTGTACAGGAATACCTTCTTTTTAATGCGGAAGTTTTATTTGTGTCTAAATTTTAACGAAGATGTATATTCATCAAACAGTTAGTTATTTATTTATGTGGACTGTGAAAGATATGTTTTAAGGTCTATAACTAGTATATAATATAACCTATGTTAACAGTTTTAGATTTTTTGACATAAGATCGACAAATGAATGTCAAATTGAATTCTGACCAATAAAATCAAGACATTTGTATTGTTTGATTTTTATGATTTGTTCAAATACTGTCGTGTTTGACAGTGATTGGATGTTTTATAAGATTTCATATTGAAATACCCAATAGTATCCCGAATAGTATCTCTTAAAGCTTAAAGATTGAACTTGCTAACTTCGATTGTTTCATTCACTTTGTTAAGTTCAGGTTGAGTCGGTGAATTCGTGAGGCGTCTAACGCCGGTATAAATGAATTAAAAGTTATTACAAAATATACCTTAGTGAAATTTTATACAAAATGAAATACTTGTTCCTGTTAGCGGTTGGCGTCCTTCTACTATCAGGTAATGACCATAGTTTATATTTTGTATACGTTGCAAGTTTTAAACATGCTTTTCTGATTTTTTCATTTTTCTATCTTTACATTTCCCATTAGAAAACTGCTTAATAATCCATTGCTTCAATTTATGTGTGAGGTTGTATGGTGCCTTTATTCGCCAAATCTATTATTACGTTGATAATAATTTCAGCAATTTAAAATACCGAAAGATCCAGAACTTTCAATAAAAATTGCTTACATATTACGAACTTCTAAATGTCAGAAAAATAGCTAAAGATTTTTAATCATTCCTGCAGGATGGAGCCAGGCGCAGGAGGCCGTCCCGAGTGTGGAAGAGGTGACGGCAGACGCTGACTTGGGGGCGTCTCGTGAAGGCTCGCGCACTGGTTAGTTCTGAATGATTATATGTTTATACTTGAAGATATAATCTAGTAATCATTCACTGACATGTTAGCTTTACATAATTTACCTAAGATCAGGAATATGTACAATATTACTTGATATTATGTGAACCTAGTAAAGATAATTATTTTATCTTAAGCTTATAAATTAGGCATTTCAGTTTTATGTGAATTACTGATATTGTTTGCAATTTATTGATAGTTCTAAAAAAGATGTTAGAATGTCACATCATCACACCTTTTATTATTGAATGTTGCATATCAGAAAGAATATAGTGATAAATTAATTTATCATGAGGTTTGACACTCGCTATAAATGGTAATCCAATGATAAACTACTTAAAATAAATAGTAATTTGATAATGTAGTGATTAAGTTACTTGTTATAATAAATAGTGGATATAGATCAATCAATTAAATTTAAATGCTATTTTGTTACAATGCCCTAATTTTTAGTAAACAAACTGATTGAGTGTTTGTGAAATGTAATATTGCATTGACGATTAAAAGGTGTCTTGTGTCCTGTATCTCTGTTCACTTTGCTCTCAAAGAGAATGCTATTGTCTAGTTTTTCAAGTAAAATTTGATTGTACTGTTTCATATGTTGTTAAAAATTCATATTTACTAATTTATTCATACATTGAGTTGTGTATTGAACGTTACAAGTTGATACATTATAAGAACTTGAAATATGATGATATCATATAAAAAAGATGTTGTCTTCATGCTGCGGTGGTCTGTTATCGCCTCTGTTGTCCAGTGTCGGCGGCGAGCACGCGCAGACGCTCCTTGAGCCAGGCCGAATCTTGAATATGATGACGTATTACAACTTGCGTACATCCCCTATCCTCTCCGACCCACCAGCCGTATCTAACCCGCCATACCACAATGGAAACGCGCCATGAACACTTATAATATTGGATACAAAAATAGATGCTGATGTAAATGTAGGGGTCTCACTCGTGTGCGCTGGTAAGCGGGGCGGGGTATTTCTGTCGCGGTCCACGGCGGAACAGCTCCTCCACCCGCCGCAGCGCACGCTCCTCCCCCTCCCTGTCTCCTGCTGAAGCGCTAGCACCCGACACGCACTCCTTAGTCCTCACCACGGCGGCTGCATACAAGCACATGTCTCTCATCGATTATTAAAAGCAAAGAAACATAATAACTTACGTAATCCTAGAGGTTTTACCGCCGAAACATAGGAGCGGCCTGGCTCGCGCTGGGATGCGAACCGAAGCTTAAAAGATTTTAATTGTAAATTGTTAGACTCCGATAGAGAGATGTTGCCGTGCTCACTTAGTTCTACTGACATTGTCATTAGCTTTCATAAAATGTGATACTAACTGTATTGTAATTCTCAATCACAAATTTAATTAAGTTGCTTGCTTCAATCCCAACTTATAAATACTAAAAATACATATTTCATCGATAGCAACGTTTCATAGCAACAATAAACAAAAAAAAGATGAGAGATCATAATAATCGTGGTTATATGACTAGGTTCCAAGCATATATAAAACAGGTCTCTTGTTCCTAACCTGAGTTGAAAAACGATAATAGAATAGAATAATCGCGATATCTTATGGAAAGGTTCCTGAAATTTAGGCAGGCTACTTATGTAATTTTTTTCACCTTTTAGTATTTGTGTAGTAAAATAGCTTTAATTGTTAAGGTTCTTAATTTTTTAATATTTCAAAATATTTGATACGTTGTTTGACATCTTTAAAAACCATTAGAATGAGAGATTCATAAAAACGGACAGGCCTTGAATCTTCAACCGGGGCTTCAAAGGGTATTCCAGCGATAGGAAGATTAATACGTAAATTAATCTTCTACGATTGTTTTACTGATACAAGAACTGGGTGATTGTGATAAAAAATCGATAAAAAATAATATAACATTTTTCTTAACCTAGAACTCGATAAAATATAATATAACATTTTTCTTAACCTAGAACTTAATTTGATGGGGTTTTCACCCATTACTGCTTATTTTTAATTTCATTTACAAGACGTTTTGTTTGATACGAAAAAAACAGTGTGTAGGCGCCTGATATATAATACTTGTATGTCGTAACAGACGCGGAGGCTGTATTACGCGAAGAGGAGGCGATCTCCCCTGACACGCTCAGTGTGGCGCAGCAAAGAGAGATGCAAAAGAACGCGCAGAACTATACCTTCCAAACTGAAGTCAACCGCATGATGAAACTGATTATAAACTCTCTTTACCGAAATAAGGAGGTACATTACTTTGTTTGATATTCTAATAATGGATGTGCAAGAAATTTTCTCATATTTGTAGTAGATTGCGTTGAACAAACCGTTTAAATGTCACTTCGCAGATCTTCCTCCGTGAATTGATCTCCAACGGCTCGGACGCGCTGGATAAAATTCGTCTGCTGGCACTGACTCACCGCGATGCGCTGGATGTACAGCCTGATCTCAGCATTCGCATCAAGGCCGAACCGGAACGGCGTTTGCTGCACATCATCGACTCGGGCGTGGGCATGACGCGCGCCGACCTTGTCACCAATCTCGGCACCATAGCTAAGTCTGGCACAGCCGACTTCCTGTCCAAGATGCAGGACGCGGAGCGAGGCGCTCAGGACATGAACGATATGATCGGACAGTTCGGTGTCGGCTTCTACTCGGCCTTCCTGGTGGCTGACCGCGTAACTGTTGCTTCCAAACATTCGGACGACGAGCAGCACGTGTGGGAGTCCGACGCTAGCTCTTTCAGCGTGGCGCCCGACCCACGTGGGGACACCCTCAAGCGTGGAACGCACATCACGTTAGTATTAAACCGGGAACGCAGGGTTATAATAATCTTAAGTTCATAGCTGATTAGGTTTACTTTTAATTTCGAAAATATTATGTATCTATATGCTCATTCGTCAGATTGCAAATGAAAGAAGAGGCGGCAGACTATCTGCAACCTGATACCATCCGAGCGCTGGTAAAAAAATACTCGCAATTTATCAACTTCCCTATTTACCTGTGGGCTTCCCGCACCGAGACCGTGGAGGAGCCTGTTGACGCCGACGCCGATGCCGACGCAGACGTAGACGCCGATGACGACGCTAAGGTAACTTAGCGTCTGTGCTTTTAGAGTATGAATGAATAGATACTTATGTATTGTATCGTATAAATATGTTATGTATTATCAGGTCGAATCCGAGGAGAAAGCGGAGACCAAGAAGACTGAGAAGACCGTTTGGGACTGGGAGATCATGAACGACAACAAGCCGATCTGGACACGCAAACCTGGTGAGGTCGCGGAGGACGAGTACACTCAGTTCTACAAAAGCCTCACTAAAGACACTGCCGCGCCTCTTGCTAAGTAAGTGTGTGCGTATGAACGTGTGGTGGTGTATGGGTGTATGTGTGAATATGTAGTAACATTATTACTGTCAGGGCTCACTTCGTGGCTGAGGGCGAGGTGACATTCCGCGCGCTGCTGTTCGTTCCGCGCGTGCAGCCCGCCGACTCTTTCAACCGCTATGGAACCAAGACAGACCACATCAAATTATACGTGCGCCGCGTCTTCATCACCGACGAGTTCAACGATCTTATGCCCAATTACCTGGCTTTCATACAGGTATGCGGAATATGTTTCTCCCGATGAATGCGTAGTTAAGAAATAGATAGTGACCAGGTTCATAATACACAGGGAATCGTTGACTCCGATGATCTGCCACTGAATGTGAGCCGCGAGACGTTACAACAACACAAGCTCATTAAAATCATTAAGAAGAAGCTGGTGCGAAAGGCACTCGACATGCTGAAGAAGATTCCCGACGACGAATACGAGCACTTCTGGAAGGAGTACTCTACCAAGTGAGTGTCTCCTCGCAACCCACTTTACTCGTTCCGCTTGATCGGGTGTGATAAAGCGTATTTTATGCAGCGTGAAACTGGGCGTGATGGAGGACCCTTCCAATCGTTCCCGCCTGGCCAAGTTGCTGCGCTTCCACTCGTCTCGCGGTGCCGACATGACGTTCCTGAGCGACTACGTGGCGCGCATGAAGTCGAGTCAGACGCACATCTACTACATCGCCGGCTCGAGCCGCGCAGAGGTCGAACGCTCGCCCTTCGCTGAGCGCCTCGTGCGTGCCGGCTACGAGGTGCTGTACCTCACCGAGGCAGTGGACGAGTACTGCCTGTCTTCGCTGCCCGAATACGATGGCAAGAAGTTCCAGAATATCGCCAAGGAAATCTTCGATCTCGACGAGAGTGAGTTGCCCCAACGTGTGCATTTATTCTACCTTTTATACTCTTTATTTATCTGAAAGATAATGGTCCTAAACTGTTCACGAGAACCGTCGCGGGTGGCATAACCGGACAGTTTCATAATATAATTCTCTTGCAGACGACAGGCAGAAGGAGCAGATGGAGACGTACAAGAAGGAGTTCGAACCGTTGACCAAGTGGTTGGGCGATAAGCTTTCGGCGTGGATTACTCGCGCGCAGGTGTCTCGGCGCCTTGCGCGCTCCCCGGCCGCGCTGGCCGCCACTGCCTTCGGCTGGACCGGTAACATGGAGCGCCTCGCCATGTCCAACGCGCACCAGAAGGCGGACGACGCACAACGCCGCCACCACCTCACACAAAAGAAAACTCTGGAGATCAACCCGCGCCACCCCGTAGTGCGCGAACTGCTACGGCGCGTACGCGACGACCCCGACGACCCGTTGGCGCTAGAGGCCGCGCGCTCGCTGCACCGTACGGCCGCACTGCGCTCCGGTTTCATGCTGCAGGAAGGGCAGGCCGTGGAATTCGCAGACTCCGTGGACGCCATGCTGCAGCAGACGTTGGGCTTACCCGCGGACGCTCGCGCTGACGATTCCGACCTAGACGCCGACATCGATGCCGATGTCGATGCCGACGCCGAGGCCGAACTGGATGCCGATGCCGATGAGCGCCACGAGGAACTATAAGTGTTCAAACATTTAGATTATAGTTAATTTGTTCAACGTTCTGCGTTCTCCCGAACGATTTTCGTGTAATCTTCGTTTCCCGTAGCGCTACCGTGTAGTGCCGGCCGCGGTCGCCGCTTACTCTTTAAGACTGTATTTTTACATTTTCGTAAATAAGTTCACAAACTATGTCAGAAAATGATTTCTGTAAATAAATTGAAATATTTATTTTTTGATTTGTTTTATATTAGATATTCCCTTTTCCCAAAAATAATTATGATTGTAATTTCAACATAGTATATTGTTTTGTTAGGTTTTATGAGGCAGTAGGTAATAAAATGTCGTTGGCTATGAAGAGAAGAGTGTACTTTATTTTATTAACCAGGAAATCGGATCTTGCGATTCTTAACTAGTAAATGGGAAAATCACAACTCAATCATAGAAGTCAAGTAGCTTAGACGTTGTCGTTACCTTCCTTAGTAATCTCTTATCATGTTGTTGCCAAAAGTACTACGTTGTAGAAAACTACACTAAAGTTCCAAGCAAGTTTAAATGCAGGTGAAAGTGGTTAGAAACAGGAGACAAAATAAATTTTGTGTTATGCTTTTAATTTTTTTCGCTTACGATACTCGCAGCATAAATCTAGTTCTATTAAATATTGTTATAAATATTAATATGTTATTCCGTTGGGCAGTGTAATTTCATGTATGAACTTAACTGATATAAAATAATCAAAATAGGGCTAATAATTTTTTTTCCTGACAACATTTTTGCCCTGCTCTGATATGAGTTTAGATGAATAAAATATATTTTTTCTTAGCAACCTCTTAAGCAATCTTTCAAAGATAAAAAATTAACTATTGACGCATAATATACTTTTTTATTATAAAAAAACATTGCTATATATTTAGCAGTACAGCCCATCACTAAATTCGTCTAGGGCGTTATGTTATACGCATAACAGTGCTTAAATTTTCTTTTTATTGAATTTTATATGTAGACTAGAACGTTCTGATTGGACATAATTTAATTTACTACAGTCGTTATATATATTACAAATGTGGTATAAATCGCGGCAACTGTCAAGAGAAAACATTACTGACAGTGTCACCCACAGAGTACTATATATAGAGTGCAGACTTCGTAGTTTGGACTACTAACGCCATCTATACTCTGAATGATAAAACTACTTCGGTATGTCTGGTATCCACATACCCAGCATATTTAGGTTTTTTGAATCCTCCGATTAACTACACTTTCATAAAGCTATTTATTATAAATGAAAAATCAATTTTACCATTTTTCATTTATAATAAATAGCTTCATGAAAAGTGTTCAGATTAAATAAAAGACAAAAAATATTTAATTTTTTTTTTTAATATAAGAAATACCTAATATAAACATATTAATTTTTACTAAAACTATTAACAGTAAAACCGCATAATTAAATAATGACATGTAGTAACATTCACAGGCAGTATTTTTAGAAGTATATCTTTTTAACAATAGTTAACATTAATACAATCAATATCAATAGCAATAAATGATGTCTTCTAGAAATTAAATACACTTTGACACCCTTTTGAATCTGATTTGAATCATCAATATCATTGTGCTTGTCACATAATATTTTATTAATTTCTTTACACTAGTTGTACAGACAAAAGTTACATGACAAATTTTGCAATACTTTAATTTTTTGTGATTATGTCTTTTACATTTTCAAACTTCTTCATTTATATAAATGCTCAGTGTAGTCTTTTAATATAATAGGAAATATCTTTATATCATTGAAATATTTAATTAAGAAATCTACACTTTATGCTAAGCTACTTTTTTATATTTTTTTTTTCTAACTTTAATATATGAGCAAATTCATAATTATATGACAACTGTTTAAATGACCCACAGTTTGTAGAAACTTTAATTCTTAATAGTCTTAAAATATACCCAAAACCATATTCTTATGCTGCCCATATATAATACACATTTTTATACATTCAATAGTTAACAGACAGTTTCTAATTGAAAGTGCAATTACTGTTTTACTTGAACTTTTTACAAATTGTATAAAATGTACAACCCTCTTTGCTCTTACCCACACTTCACGGTGCTTAAAATTAGGCTTCACATGACCCTGCAGCATCTTTCCTCTCTTCTTAAAGTTGTTGTAGCTCTCATATAATAAATCAAATAATTCATCAAATAGAATGACATCTGCAGTCTTAACCTTCTCTGAGAAGTATACCTTTATCTGAAAATAATAAGAATAATTACAATTTCCATCTATTATTTGTAGTCTTAAAAATATAAAATTATTTGTAAAAATTCCCAATATTTGGCCTTTGTTGACCTAAAATTTAATAATGAAAAAAGTATTTAAGATTTTAATTTATTCCAAGTAAACTTTACCTCCAAAAGTAGTGTTAGACACTGATGTGGCTAGTGAAACAGCAGCAGCAGTTTGCCAAGAACTTGTTGGGTTTTCTGTGAATAAAATTGATATATTGTCAATAATTTGAAAATAGCCATATCTCTAAAGAGTATGAAAGGTAATAGTAACAAAATGGTTCAATTACATGTACAATATTTAGTTATATAAGGGAGTAAAATTACAACCTAGTAAATAGAACATATCTATGATTACTTAATCATACTTTGTTCTTTTATTTATTGATAGTTGCTTATTGATTTAGCTTTTTAAATTAAAAATATTGTTTTATATATAGTGTAAGAAAAAAGAATAATTTCTATTTTTGCAATAGTTTTATCCTAAAATGGTTTTTTTCTTAAAAATATAGCCACTAATTCTATTGTTATTACAAATATTTTTATTTTATTACAAATAATTTAGTTATCAATAAGAAAGTATATTTAGTTTGAAGTTATATTAAGACAATAATAAATTTCACGGACTGTCTATATCTATCTTAAATATAATTACAGGTAAAGAAGCCTAATAAACATAACCTCTTTTAACTTAAATTTAAACTTATAAACCAGGAGTACCACCAGAATTTTAGAAATAAGCTTCTCCTGTATGTCCGAAACATACAATGTACATGCAAATCAATAAAACAAATTGATGTTCAAATGAGTTTAAATATAGTTGAATACTAAGTTAAATAGTATGCCTTCATACAGAATACACACAGGGTATGATGCTTAATGGACGCTTGTATTTAAATGTAATAAAATAAAAAATTAAAACACGATGCGTTAATAGCTATTTAAAAATATCTTCGTAGCTTACTTGTTTGAGGTTCATGGCAACCGGGAACATGGTATTGTGTTTTACCCATCTTCAGAGACAGGGTTGGTATCTGGATCCAAAATGAAGATTCACTTCCAATGATGTCTGGATACAGGCTTCAGAACTATCTCACAATACAAATGGTTAGGGGCCCAATTGTCATAATTTTAATGCTTTAAAATAATCTTATATGAATAAATTTATTGTAGAATAAAAATCGCGAATCAGTACGATACACAAAATGGCCGAAACTAAAATGTTTATAAGGTCGAACGAAAAGAAACGACAGAAACCGATTATGCGCCACCTACAATCAAAATTTGCGAGGAATGCGAAGACCGTCAGTACTGAGTTTACATACCCTGGTGTCACCCGCACCATCCTACAGCGTACAAGGTGTAAATATTTTTATTTACTTAATTATTAAATATTTTAGCCATTGCGTTCAAAACTATTGGTTTTTCCATGGAAACAAATTATTTATAATAAATATATAGTGGCGCTTTGCTTTGTACGTTTTTTTCTTTTACCTTTCTGTACATTCCTTTTACATTTAATGTACATTAAATTTATTTAAATAAAAAAATATATACTTCTTCCAGTTTTTGAACATGTATTAAGACAATAATGTTTTCTAAGATTTACACGAGTATTTACTACACATTTCAATAAAACTATTTTTCTGATATAACTCCGTTTATTATTACATTTTTATATTTAACCCGACGTTTCGGATGCTTTGCAGCAAACGTGTTAGAAACGTCGGGTTAAATATAAAAATGTAATAATAAACGCGAGTTATATCTGAAAAATAGTTTTTTTGAAATGTATTAAAACTTTCAGGTCTTCATCCGATTACCATTCTACCTTACCTCGTTGATCCGGCACCACGCAGTGCAAAGTCCGACTCAGGGTATGTAAACTCAGTATTGGCGGTCTTCGCATTCCTCGCAAATTTTGAATTGTAGGTGGCGCATAATCGGTTGTTGTCGTTTCTTTTCGTTCAACCTTATAAACATTTTAGTTTCTGCCATTTTGTGTATCGTACTGATTCGCGATTTTTATTCTACAATAAATTTATTCATATAAGATTATTTTAAAGCATTAAAATTATGACAATTGGGCCCCATTACCATTTGTATAGTGAGATAGTTCTGCAGCCTGTATCCAGACATCATTGGAAGTGAATCTTCATTTTGGATCCAGATACCAATCCTGTCTCTGAAGATGGGTAAAACACAATACCATGTTCCCGGTTGCCATGAACCTCAAACAAGTAAGCTACAAAGATATTTTTAAATAGCTATTAACGCATCGTGTTTTAATTTTTTATTTTATTACATTTAAATACAAGCGTCCATTAAGCATCATGCCCTATGTGTATTCTGTTTGAAGGCATACTATTTAACTTAGTATTCAACTATATTTAATCTCATTTGAACATCAATTTGTTTTATTGATTTGCATGTACATTGTATGTTTCGGACATACAGGAGAAGCTTATTTCTAAAATTCTGGTGGTACTCCTGGTTTATAAGTTTAAATTTAAGTTAAAAAAGGTTATGTTTATTAGGCTTCTTTAACTGTAATTATATTTAAGATAGATATAGACAGTCCGTGAAATTTATTATTGTCTTAATATAACTTAAAACTAGATATACTTTCTTATTGATAACTAAATCATTTGTAATAAAATAAAAATATTTGTAATAACAATAGAATTTGTGGCTATATTTTTAAGAAAAAAACCATTTTAGTATAAAACTATTGCAAATATAGAAATTATTCTTTTTTCTTACACTATACATAAAACAATATTTTTAATTTAAAAAGCTAAATCAATAAGCAACTATCAATAAATTAAAGAACAAAGTATGATTAAGTAATCATAGATATATTCTATTTACTAGGTTGTAATTTTACTCCCTTATATAACTTAAAGTAATATAAAAATATTATACATGTAATTGAACCATTTTTGTTACTATTACCTTTCATACTCTTTAGAGATATGGCTATTTTCAAATTATTGACAATATATCAATTTTATTCACAGAAAACCCAACAAGTTCTTGGCAAACTGCTGTTCCACTAGCCACATCAGTGTCTAACGCTTCTTTTGGAGGTAAAGTTTACTTGGAATAAATTAATATCTTAAATACTTTTTTCATTATTAAATTTTAGGTCAACAAAGGAGATGCCAAATATTGAGAATTTTTACAAGTAATTTAATATTTTTAAGACTACAAATAATAGATTTAAATTGTAATTATTCTTATTATTTTCAGATAAACGTATACCTCTCAGAGAAGGTTAAGACTGCAGATGTCATTCTATTTGATGAATTATTTGATTCATTATATGATAGCTACAACAACTTTAAGAAGAGAGGAAAGATGCTGCAAGGGTCATGTGAAGCCAAAGTGTAAGCACCGTGAAGTGTGGGTAAGAGCAAAGAGGGTTGTACATTTTATACAATTTGTAAAAAGTTCAAGTAAAACAGTAATTGCACTTTCAATTAGAAACTGTCTGTCTAATCAGATTCAAAAGGGTGTCAAAGTCTATTTAATTTCTAGAAGACATCATTTATTCCTTGCTTATTTGATTGTCTTAATGTTATCTATTGTTAAAAAAATATACTTCCAAAATATGCTGCCTGTGAATGTTACTACATGTCAATATTTAATTATGTGGTGTTACTGTTAATAGTTTTTAGTGAATATTAATATGTTTATATTTGGTATTTCCTATATTAATAAAACACTTGAAATAATTTTTGTCTTTTATTTAATCTGAACACTTTTCATGAAGCAATTTATTATAAATGAAAATGGTAAAATTGAATTTTCATTTATAATAAATAACTTTATGAAAGTGTAGTTTAATCGGACGATTCAAAAAACCTAAAAATGCTTGGTATGTGAATACCAGACATACCGAAGTAGTTTTATAATTCAGAGTATAGATGGCGTTAGTAGTCCAAACTACGAAGTCTGCACTCTATATATAGTACTCTGTGGTCCGACTGAAATTTTCAAGAGGATACAGTTTTCAACACCAGAAAAGCAACCGTCTTTTAGAAGGCCATGAGGAAGTTGCCGAATGAAAATTTTGCTTTGAAAGCTGGTTCAACATAGCATACTTTTTTCTCAGAACTTTCTGCGTGTCATAGCAGCATGGAATGAATAACTCTTTGGAAAAAATGCATGCACGTTGTAGTACGATCTCCCACACTGAAAGCACATGTTCTGAACGGCAACAACTTTATTTTTAAATCTACCTTATTTTAAAAAATAAAGTGCAATGTATGACGAAGTTATTAAAAAAAGTGTATAATAATTGTCATTATTACAAATGTGCAAGAATATACGGTTAATAAATTTAGTAAACAACCAGTGAAAAGTACCTAGAGTGTCCTAATTCTTTCAACAAAAGAAACGGTATTACTAATTTATCATATCTATCGATAATCTTTACACTTAATAGAAATAAAAATATTTAAATAAATTAATGAAATATATGGACAAGTTCAGTGATTAATAACAAAAACAAATATTTCATAAACAAATCTTTATTTTCAGTAAAAACAATTCATCAATATTATTATCAAAACATTCGACTTCATTGAACCTTTTTAATAGTCAGGACAATAAATGTATCATTTTATTAGGTCCTTACTGCAATGTACATATTTTTTATTGTGTGTTAATTAATTTTACCGCAAGTTTTAAACATAAATATAGCTTCGAACATAAAAATGTTGATAATTTTAAGTCATGGGATTAAATTTTTAAATTTAGATTTTCTGTGCAATGAACACTGCTGTTATAATTTTTTTCATTTTCTTCCTAATAAAATACATGAAAGACCTAATACATTTTAACCATATTTTTTCATTTATAGTTTCAGGACTGCATATCTCAAAACCTATTTCCACTGCAAATAATATATTTATATCATCTTATCTTTTGAAGCTATTAATATTTCCAACAAAATACATTGACATCTATAAAGAGTATGTACAATATTGTCAAAACTTGTTAAAATATTTAAAGTACAATGTTAACATTTAAATACTCTGAGGTAACAGAAAATCAGAAGAATCCATAAAAGCACACAAACTTACAAATCTACCATAATATAAATAATATAAAAGATTAACGTTAAAAAAATCTTTTAACAAAAAACAATAGGTCAAATATGTAATGTTGCTAATGCAACCAAAATTTCATCCTATCTATAGAATAATTTGAGTTTAAAGAGATTAGGATATTAGATATGGCATTCTATGGAAAAGTAAGTGATGGATAAAATTTGTATTCTCATTTAATCCATCATCATCATCCATCTCATTTAATCAAAATAATGTTTGCATGTATGTAGTGTGGTTGAGATTTACATCATAACATTATGTAATTAATTAATATACAATAAATTATAATATTTGTTAAAATAATAATTCTAACTGATATAATATATATCAGATAATTCATAACATTTTATCACAAAAAAAAAACTAATTTTCTATATTGTATTTATTGTGCGAAATGTTGACGGTTATACTGGTAATAGTGGACGCGTCAGCTCGTCGGAGCGCGATCGCAGCTTGGCACGATTGTATGCTAGCACGCCCAGCGCTGCTAGCGCCATGCCAGCCAAGTTGAGCGGCGGCGCGGGGTTGCGTAGTACAAGTAGCGACGCCGCCACCACGGCTGCCCGTTTAGCGGCCGACGCTACCGCGTACGCAAGCGGTGATACTCGAGACAATACGCTGAAAGCGGCGACAGCCTGCAACCAGGCTAGCGCGCCATCCACTGCTAGAAGCGCGCCCACGTGCGCCCAACCCGCTACCGGTCGTGCCAGCGCTAGCGAGCCTACGTCAGCCACTAACCACACTGGCACCAGCGGCACGAGAGCAAGAGCACTCAGAAGTTGCAGCAGACGTAAGTGGTGTGCACCAGACTCGCGCATGACACGCTTGGAGTATAGGTGCTGCAGGCTGAGAAGCGCGGCGGCCGCTAGTGCTGCGCCCAGACCCTGCGCATCGAACTGAAGTTCGGTGGCAGATGCTACGGCTACACCAGTCGCAATTAACACCAGTGCTCCCTGCACGCCACGCGACTGACGCTCGCCAAATAACACCCACGCCAGCGCTGCCGTCCATAATGGAGTAGTAGCCTTCACTATTAACAAAAGTGAGAAATTTATCAAGAGATAGTAAACATTAGTAATATTTATGATTCATCCCTACATATATATATAGTTTAATATTTAAATAATACTAACCAGTGTGTGCATATGAAATGGGCACCTTCCATATAGAAATTTGAGAAAACATGGTAGTGAGGAACTTAGCTATTGCTAGCGGCACGAGGACACGTAAATAATAGCGGAATGGAAAAGACGGCGCTCGCCTGATGCCGCAAACAGCGAAAGCTGGGACACTGTATATGACTGTTGACGCCAATTGCACCGTCGTGACAGTCATGGGAAAGGGAAGCTCGGTCAAAACCATCTTGCCTACCACGTTGCTGGCGGAACTTAGCGTATACCACGCAATACATAATGCGCCAACTATTAGTGTCTCTTTTCTCGTGCCCATGGTATTTCTAATCAACTTTAACTTAATTACTTTCTACATTTTTATACTGACATTGCAAAATAATTTACTATATAAATTTATCCTAAGTCACGAATGTTTCACTAGGAATTGTCATTAATTTAATCAACATATGTCTGTAAATACTTATGTGTATTGTATTCAAGCTATATTATTTTACTAAAATCCTTTTTATCTAAACACAACCACTTCCATATTTTCATATGTTGATATTTGATAACGTAAACGAAAGTCGAAAACATTGACGTGACATTTGTACTTTCTACCCAGACCACTGCAGACATCAATGATTGACAGATGTTATCCGTTTGTCAGTTGATATTAGACAGATCAAGATAAAAGATTTTTATGTGTCAAAGAAAAGAATGTTTTAAATTAAATACTATGAAGCAAAAAATAAATGTGAAAGATGTAACCTTTTAAAGTAATCCTCGTAATTTTTCCTAATTTTTGAAGTAATTCCTCGCTCTGAATGTTTTAAAGGTAGTTTAATTCCAGAACGAAACCAACAAATTAACATTGTAAAGAGTTCAATTTTATAGTTTTATTTCAATAAAACTATTTTAAATACAAGTACTGGTTTAAATAATGTCTTCTAAGATTTACACGAGTACTACATTCATTCAATAAAACTATTTTACGGATATAAATCGCATTTATTTAAAAAAAAACGCGAAAAATAAACTATTTGTAAATCTGTCTTGACTTTAAAAAGTATCGTCGCCAGTTATGACGTGTTATTATTGATTTAAAAATAACAGGAAATAGTCCAACACTAAAATGATCTATTGACTCCGATTTCATTTATTTAGTCAAATGAAGGTCAGAGGAAGTGTTGATTCTCTAGGAATTTGACGAATTTTGATGAACGTAGCAAAGATCCCAAACAAATTTAAAGTGATTGTGTGTTATGAAAATCTTTTGACAGTTGTTGAAAAGTTGCAATAACTACGCTCATATATATATGTTAAATGCCAATCGGGTACAATTGCGAATGAAACCTATGTATTTACTAGTTTTGTAGTATTGTGTAATATATTTATTGCAATAGTATTTTTTTTTTAATTTCATAAAAATATACAATGGTAATCATTTACAAATTATCGTCTATAGTCTCTGCTTTAAGATAAAGTGATGTCAATTGTCAAAGGGATCAGAGAAAGTTTGCTACAAGTTTATTTTAGTTATAAAATTATTTATTACTATAACTTATAGTATAATTATATCTAGTTTTTACAAATAAGACTGAAAGCTTTAAGAAGAACTATACAAGTGGTTGTAGAATTTATTATTTAACAAATATTTATTGTAAATAGAACGAAAGTTTTCTATAACATATCTGTACATACTTTTAATTTCATACATGGATTTTTCCAAAAAAATATATTAGGTAACCACCTGGAGTCGCCAATACGGTAAGTTTAAATTGTGTTATGTTTCCTTGTGTGAGGTAGGAACATCGACCGCCTGCGCTTGCGCCTCAATCTATTTCAACGAGCCTCAAAGATATTGTGCGAGTTAATGTGATGTGTAAAACCTATAGTCAATTGATTGTGATTACGCTCAACAGGTCGCTCGGACAGTTTCGGATCACACTAGCTTTAGTGGCTTATCTATTTTTAAAATGGTGATAATAAAAATGACATAGATAATGCAACTTTGAAACTTTTTCCATAATTTATATTATAGCAATAATTGTGCAAAGTTATCAATACTTGGTAGTTTTAATATCAGAATATTTGTGGATAAGATGGTTTATTGCTTTTCATATAAGTATTAATAAACAATAGATTTGATATCTTTGCTGTAATGAAAAGAAATGATTCTTCTTAGTTTGTAATACGTAAATGATGTGCACAAATAGATAAAATCTATGTTTTGTGGTCTTCATAGTTCAGACTAATTTATGAAAAATAGTTTTGTTTTTTTTTTTAAATTATAAGACAAAGCAAAGATATATATAGTGACCTTTGAAATTTAAATTTAGTAATACCTATATACCTCTTATCGATTATAATAAAAAAGTCAATTTTATCATTTGCCAATAAATATATTTTTTAAATAATTTAATATATAGTCAAACAAACCGCTAAAAAAATAATTTAATTTTGTTTTATTTACTGAATGAATTAATATTTACTGATTTAGAATGTATTTAATATTTAGGTAGGTCTTAGTCATACTTAATAAATTATATTGAGGATACTTAAAATATTATTACAATACACACTCAAATCTAGCATCATTATAATAAAACAAAATAAGTAGATACGAAGACACATGGTTTTTTTTAACAATCAAACTAAAAATGGTTTCCATAAATTTGATTATATGATTAACATACATGAGAGAGAGTAACAGCCAGCTATTTATAAATATTTAATAGAATCTAATACAATCTGAAAGGACATTATTACTATTAAAAATAGACATTAAAAAAATATCTAACAAAATTATAAATTTATCATACTATTGTGTGTATATAGGGTATATTGTGACACCAGTAAAATTATTGTAAAAAAATACATTTTATGAATTTTAAGTCAAGTATGTTATAAAATATATGAAAACACATTCAGTATTGAAATTAAATGCTAAACAATATCTTTGTCATAATCTTAATAATATCATAATCATTATCTTAATATATCTATGGTATAGTCATATCAATATGATTATTTTGAATATCTTTTAGTATTTTATTTCTATCTTAACCAAGTTGTGATATGACAAGTTTTTATTAAAAAAGGTTAAATAATAATTCATTTAATTTATTACCTGGGAAATTTTTAATTTATATAGAGATAGAGAGATTAGAATAATTCTGAAGTTTTATTTTTATTCGTTTTTATTTTTGTATTCATTTTAAAAGTAAAAACATCTGACACGCGGCAATCGAGCTTGCCGCTATGAAAAACTCCTAATCGGCAAATTATAACTCGCAAATTAATTAACAAACAAAAGAAAAAAAAAAAAATTATAATAATTAAATTAATTAATTAATTAATTTTTAAATTTTTAAAAATTTAAAAATTCGAAATTTTTTTTCCATTTTTCGGTAACTTCGGCGGCCGATCTGACCACCTTCCCGTTGGACAATCAACATAATTTTGAAAAGTGAATCTTACATTTAGATGCTGATTCCAAATATATCTTCAGTTTTTCAAAATTCGAAAAATAAAATTCGACACACACACAGACACACATACAGACATACAGACAGATCGGAAGGAAAAACTGAGTTTTTCGATAAACATAACATGACAAACATGTTTGTAGACCATTTGACCAAATTGAGTAAGTTTCATTTAAAAATTTTTATTTAATTACATAATATTGAAAAAAAGTGTACAAATGTAGACTTGGAAGAAGTTTTGTTTAAGATATTTAATGTAAAGGTCTGGGTTTAATACTATAAAGTTTTATTAAGTACTGCTTTACTGCTGAGAATTCTCTGGTTGTTATATTATGTTGTGCATAAATTACAATGGTTATTATTGTAAAAGATCTAGAGGATGATGGTAATATATATATGAAAGATAGCGAAATTTTTATTAATAATTCAAATTAGTTAAGATTCTCTTATATTTATATATTATTTCGGTATAAATGAGAAAATTATAAACAGTCCCGATACAATCTTGCCACTTAAGATTGAAATTAATTCCGTTTCAATCGTTATTCTTTCGCATTCGGTCTTTTAGTTATCGGCGCTAATGACCGTCGATTGATTTCGTATTCATCCTTCTAAGGTTAATTTCAATCTGGGATTTTAGATGGATTATTATCTCGAGCGATAGTCCTCTAGATGAAAAATCACCGATATGTAACTTGCTCCGAATAGCCCGACCCGTTCCGACGTCGCGGCGGCGAGGGCGGCGGCGGGGAGCGGTGATGCGGCGATGGCGTCGCGGCGCGTGACGCGCAAGTGGGAGGTGTTCGCGGGCCGCAATCGCTTCTGGTGCGACGGGCGACTGATGACGGCGCCCCACCCCGGCGTGTTCGCGCTCACGCTGGCGCTGATCTGCGGCACGTGCGCGCTGCACTTCGCCTTCGACTGCCCGTTCCTGGCGACGCGCGTGTCGGGCGCCGTGCCGGCGGCGGGCGCGGCGCTGTGCGGCGTGACGCTGGCGGCGCTGCTGCGCACGGCGCTGTCGGACCCCGGCATCATCCCGCGGGCGGCGCCGGCCGAGGCGGCGGCGCTGGGCGCGCTGGAGGCGGCGGACGGGGCCGCGGGCCGCCCGCCGCCGCGCGCTCGCGAGGTGCTCGTGCGCGGCCGCCCCGTCAAGCTCAAGTACTGCTTCACCTGCAAAATGTTTCGGCCGCCGCGCGCCTCGCACTGCTCGCTCTGCGACAACTGCGTGGACCGCTTCGACCACCACTGCCCGTGGGTGGGCAACTGTGTCGGCAAGCGGAACTACCGCTACTTTTACCTATTCGTGGTGTCGCTCTCGTTCCTGGCCGTGTGGGTGTTCGCGTGCGCGGTGGCTCACCTGGCGCTGCTGGCGCGCGGCGCCGGGCTGGCGGCGGCGCTGCGGACGTCGCCCGCCTCGGCCGTCGCGGCGGCCGTCTGTTTCCTTTCCGTGTGGTCGGTGCTGGGGCTGGCCGGCTTCCACACCTACCTCGCCTCCACGGATCAGACCACCAACGAGGATGTGAGATTTTACTTTCCTCTTATCTATTTTAGTAGCAATTAATATTTAGCTTTCATTTATTTATTTAATATACGTAGGAAAATAAACATTGAACATTGCCCCACAAAACTGTTAAAACGGTTCGACTGTGGTATCAGCTCCTTAAATATTTAGATGTTATTAAATTGTGACTTAAAAGTCAATAAGGTAGAATTACACACAGTACCACTAACGATTCAAAACAATGACAACGGATATTTTGGTAATTTTAATTTAAATAGGTATTTATTAGACTCCAATTGAATATCCTTGTGCAGGCTGTTAAGTAGCAAAGGTATTCGTTTTTTTAGTGTTCTATCTCCAAAGTAATTATACAATTTGGGTACTTCATATTTACCCTCGGACACCGATCGCGTACCGAAATTATGATTCAGCAGCGTCAGGCCACGCCCTGGACTGTTATGGTTATTTATGGCTAAAAGATATTTATGTTTTAGGTTTACTGGTAATATTTTGCAAATTTTTAATAGTTACAAATAACTTCCTTTATAATTTGCTTTAGTTTTTTAGTTTACAAGTATTTTTAAAAATGTAATCTGTAGTGTTTCTAGTTTGTCAATTACTTTTGAATGTGAGGCCATAACTGCAAAGTGCGTAGCCCAGTACTGAATCGACTAATGCAAAATACAGAATTTTCAATGTGACAATTAGTACTCTAATTAAGGTGATAGAATTTACATAGCAGCGATCTTAGTTTGTTGCAAATGTCTATATGAATCGTCCAGGAAAATTTAGAGTCTATATTTACAAATAGGTATGTTACGCAGTCAACATATTCTATCGGCTTACAATTGCAATTTATAAGGTTATTATGGAGGCAGGAGTAATCATGAGTATACATATATGGAGGAGAGAATAATTGGGTGGCGTATGGTGATCTTATTACCATACGCCAACCAATTAATATATTTATATTATAACTTCTATTTTAATACATTTTTTCCATTAAATCTATTACACTTGGAATGTACACCCGCTTGCTAGTTTTGTTTATAATTAAGAGATGATTTATATGATTAACGGCATCTCTGTCACAGATAAAAGGCTCATTCTCCCGTCGGGGCTCGGGAGGCGCGGGCACTAACCCGTACTCGCGCGGCAACGCCTGTGTCAACTGCTGGCACGTGCTGTGCGGCCCGCTCGCACCCAGCCTCATCGACAGGTGCGCACACACACACACTACTCGAAACACATAATATACAATGCACCACGTAGATCACACACACCCACATGCACACTGTTAACGAGTCCGGGCCCGGCGCAGGCGCGGAGTAGTGTCGGGCGACGCGGGTGACGACATGCCGCCGCGGTTCGCGCACGTCCTGTGCGCCGCCCCCGGCCCCGCCCCCGCCGCCCCGCCCGCGGGACAGGTCACGGTTATCTCCCCGCCGGCGAAGTATATCGACGGTGAGTAGGCGTTTATAATCAAAACTGCAAGAATTTTTTCCGTTCGATCTATGGTGTTACAAAATACATAATCTCAATCTTGACACTCGCTTCGCCTCCGCAGGAGCACCCGGCGGGAGTTACACGAATCTGTTCGAGGGTGGCGACGCGACGCGCCACGCGTACATGAACCACAGCCTGGACCTCGACCCCGTGCCGCTGCAAGGTACGCGGCTAAAAAGGCGACCCGGGGGGCCCCGTCGAGTCGAGATCTGACCGCTCTCGTCATCCTCAGAGGTGGCGGGCGGCGCGGTGGCTGCCGGCGGCGCGCTCAGCGCTTCGCGCCTGCGCCTGCTGCACGACACCACCATGATCGACGCCGCGCTCGACCTCGACGAGCCCGACGCGCCCGCGCCGCATGCGACGGACATCCCGTCGTCGCACGTGTCCCCGCCGCACGTGCACGCGTCGCACGTGTCCCCGCCGCACGTGCACGCGTCGCACGTGTCCACGCCGCACGTGCACGCGCCGCACTCGTCCGCGCCGCACGTGCTCGCAACGCACGCGCTCGCAGTCAACGCGCTCGCCTCGCCGCGTGCTCCTGCGCTCGCGCTCTGACGGCGGCGCGCTCCCCTGCCTTGTACAGATCACTATTAATATTACCCCAATAAACGACCCCGCCAATAGTTCTGAAGTTTATGTTATTTTTCCCCGTTCAAGATAAAAATTATGAATCTTATTAGGTATGTGTTAGGTACAGTCGGCATCAAAAGTAGATGACCACATTTAGAATTTCAAAATTGCTAAACATGATAAACGCCAATATTGGATACACATAAAGCTGCAAAATTTCGATTGCAATTTGAAAAATTTAATTAACATCAATTACTTTTCCACCAAAAACTAGCGGCTGGCCAAGGCATTCTATAAGTTTACAAAAATTTTAAAAATTATAAACACACACAAATAAATAAGTGTATATACAACATTCCTTTTGCGTCGAAGTCGAAAAATACTTCATTCGAAAGAAAGTTTCGATATTTTAATTTTAAGGAATAAAGTTTCTTTAAACAAATATTGAAAAATTAGTCGGGTTGTGTTTTAATTTATGATATTTACAAATTCTATGGCTTTATATCCAATTCGACACTTATTTATAAAGATTCAAAATATGTACTAAGAAAAGTAAAAAGTAATTGCCTAAATTATTTAGCTGAGCGAAGAGAAACTCTTTACCGGTCCATTTTATCAATTTTTGTCCGTTATCTCTTACACCGATCGAGCTATACTAACCTAACCTAAAAATTTGGACGAGTTCATTATCACACGCCCACCTATACATAGAATTTGAAAAAAATGTAATTGGAGATTAAGAGCAATTTGTAAATAATTTTTAATTTTATTATAGCGTTCTTTAAAACGCGCTAATGGTAAATTCTTACTATGACCCATTAATAATGATATGATATGCAAAGTATCATTTTTTGTTAATTGCAGACATAATATCGAGTTTAACATCTCGCTTCCATACTGCACGAATCCACAATCTCACTTTTCAACACATAGCCACCAAACAAACCAAACGACCAAACCCGCGCCTCCAGAAGAAGTGATTGTCGGCCTATAGATACTCATAAAAACGACTCTGTCCACTTGCTGGCATTATAAATCAGGACTTAACAATGTTGACCCTAGTTCTAATTAATTGACAAACTTCAACTAAAATAATAATGTTATCTGTAACATATATTTTATGAATATAACATTTTTGTAAGATTTATGGAGAACGTCAATTAATTATATTTATCATCATAAAACAAACACACATATTTATTAGATATCTATCACCATCAGAAACTTTAAGACGAACGAGACAGATTATTTTCATGTCCAAGTTCACTACAGAAGAATTAATATGTTAAAATTTAAAATACTGTTGGAATAGTGAAATAGAATTTGTACTTTTCCTATTACGATTTAGTAGAAATTGATAATGTAATTAATAAAAATCCAATTTAGATAATATTTAATTTATTGTGTTCCGCAACGCAGCTCTCAGTGCGCGCTGTCGCTCGTCTGCGCCGGTGGCGCCGCAACGCTGCGTTACTGCGGACATCGCGCTGCAGCGGGACACGGTCCACTCTGACACATGCGCCCCACCGCCCAGTCGCGGTTTTATTATAGTTTCAGTTTCAGTCTCCACTGTAAAATTCTCAAAAAATTATAATCATGAAATAACAGTATTTTTGGTGAATTTAACTAGTTTATAATAAGGGGAAATCGTGAATAGGTAAAATAAATTTATGTAGGAGGTACTAACCACAAATTTGTGGCCAGAGTAATAGTGGCAGATGCGTGCACCGCTCGTCCCGCACGTGCATCCGGTGGTCGCCGCGAGTGCGTCCGTGGCGCGGCGAGTCCCCGCCCACCCCCGCGCCCAGCGACACGCGCCCCGTACACCGCGGCCCACACTCGTACGACACCACGTAGTGCCACCATGTGTAGTTGTTATGCTCCTCATCTACTTGCCAGGATCCACTTCTGTTTAATATTATATTACATTTTATAGCGAGCTCATTATTGGATTCTTTTCAAAACGTAAAACTGAATGGATTTGGAAAAAAATAGAAAGTGTCAATGGATCCGTTATTTATAGGTGCACGATAAAAATATCACCGTGGCTTATACCGACTAGTGAAAAATAAAAGTTAATCAAAAATCGTAATTTGCAACAGAAAGACCTAAATCGGGAAACAGGAAAGGTTTCTATAATATGATACAAGCAAACTTCTTTAATGATAGTCACATACTTCTGTCATATTTTTTTGTACTATAAATTGAAACTATGTGATCATTGCACAACTATTTTTTATGTAAAAATTCATTATTACGAACAAACCGCGGGCGTAAATGATGTTCACATAAATCATAAAACCATAGAATCTTCTTTCTTATTCTACAAATCAATATACTATAGTTAAAAGTTACTTAACTATAATTGATAAGCAACCAGATAGACGAAGGTTAATTATGCTTAACAACTCACAAAAAAGGGTCTAAAAGGGTCGTCCATATTCCAAGTTAAAACGAAGTGTAGAAGAAAATTATTAGAACATTCGACATTAACACTGCAATACGCTTGTTATTCAAGAAAAGTTACGGATGGAAATAATTGTTAAAGGACTGCTGTTAGAATTTCTTACAGGATAACTTTTCAGTTCGTCTGACTGTCAAGACCCTTAATTTCAGGAACGCATCATGATGAATTGAAATAAAAACCATGTCTACAATCTTAAAAAAAAACAAATCTACTGACTTAACGTAGGAAAATGCGTATTTCGACACTTTTAAGCCGATAAAAATTGATACGGTAATCCCCGTCGACCAAGAACTGTGAAATTTAGCAAGTAACGTTTTATTTTATTTTACATAGATAATTAAATCATTAAAAACGGTATTGAAAATTAAATCGTTTTAAGAGGAGTTGAAATTTAAAATTGAAGCAACTAGTTCAAGTGAAGTATTATAAGGGCTCGATTTGCTCGATTAAAATAAAAATTTGTTTTAAAAACATAAAAAGTTAATAAAAAATATTATAGTCAAGGCTAAGCTATTAGCTATTAATTGACATTACCCAATTGTTTAGCCTAGTTAATTGTAACTATATTTATTGATGTTATAATTTACAAAACATATTTAGCTTAAATCTTACATGTGTGTATAAAGTTTCGGGTGATTGTTGAAGTCGGCGAGAAATTGCGAAACCTGGTCTGGTCTGTGTTGAGGGAAGTCTGCTTCGAAGTGCGAAGAGAGCGGTGCGCGGAGCCACAGCAGCGCGACCCCCGCCAATAATGCGGCCGCACGAGCGCTCCAACCCGTCCGCCGATACACCAGCCACCGAGACATAGCGCAGTTCGTTCTCTGATAATTTAATTAATGCAATAAGAGGCCGGCCATTGGGAGATTTGCCCTTTGAGAAGCAATTGTTTAGTTATTTTAGAATTCCCAGAGCGTTCGAGATTTTAATAGATGTTTTTTTTTTTTATATTAGATCACGAACTAATAATAAAGGAACATTTTGTACATTATATTTATCTCAGGCAATATTACAAAAGACATCAAAGACTTACAATATCATACAAAGTACATTCACATAAAGTAATAAACAAGTATTAATGCACTAGACTACAAACCTCTATGGTGACAATATAAAATCCAATAGAATTGCACTTAAGTATGAGTAAGCGTCGTGTACGTACCGATGTACAATGATTCAAAACAAGTCCAGTGACGCTTACAATATATTTCAATATGCCTTGTGTTCAAAACGAGTCTTTTAATTAAAAATACACTGAATGTTTGTGTCGGAGTCCGATATCGCGGTCGGATACGCGATAGCGTCTTCTTCCTGATGCGTCATGTTTAAACTATAAAACACCATATGCTAATCTATGTTTAGAGCAATACCATCTGGGCAAGTTTCAGAAATTCAATTCAAAACCCCCGCTCTTTAACTGAAGTGTATTTTTATGTATTTGTTTAACTATTAATTTAAAATGTGTCCGCATGCATCGCTCACTAAGAACATTTTGGTAATTTTAACATGTTTGAAATACGTGTTATTCATATATCGTCACATATAATTAGGACAAAAATTCTGACAGTTCTTATTTGTAGTTTAATTATACCTAAAAACTAGTTATTGGCTTCTTATAGATAATATAATAAATGGTCTTATGGCATGCGGAACACCATTGTGCTGCGGGCACATGTCACGAATATAATAGCAGAGAATAGCAAAGCGCATCTTCTATTCACAAAAAGAACTTCAAAAGTAAGTAAGTGTACTAAACTTGACGCCCAGTACGATGAGTTGATAGCCCGATCACCTCTGGATATTGGCCGCTACAACTTGACCGTAATGTGAGAGGATCTTCTCTAAAAAGATTGGCTACGTCAACATTATAAATCTACATATTACATATTATGTAATATAATAGTAGATTTTGGAATTATTTTCTGAACGTGAGTAAATTTTTTTTTGACACATACTGGAGCGTTGAAATTCTTACATCAGCAAGAGGTTTCGTAATTCGAGGCAATATGAATTTTACATGATGTAAGATTTTGCTTTCCTGTCTTTTCAGTCCAAACACTAGCCATCAAAAGAATACCTAAGGTTGTATAATAATTTTATTAAATAAATTAAATGTCATGCATCGAGTCCTTGAATGAGGACTGGTGACACACTTCAGGAACAGGAACTAATAATACAAAATTATCAGTTGTGAATGTTTACTTATTAATCTATCTTAATCTCTATTTGTTTCATTTATTGTTCGACTTGCGGCAGTCGTCGGGTCTAACCATGTCTGTCGTACATAAGAATGTCAACTTCAACACTTTTAAAACCTATTAATTATTTGTTATCAAAATTGCAACAAAATGTACAAGATTCCCGGTCTTTAAGCTCATGTATGTAGGGACAAGCACTTATATCACAACCATCGTCTCTGTATAAAAGGGAATACGGGGTTTTGTTTATCACGAAAAACTATTGTCACACTGTTGCATGAGAACATTCTTATGTTCCGACGTCGGTAACATTCGTCATACTTTATTATAATTAATATTCATTATCTATCACGGTACTTTGTGATGCTTTACAATACGAGTACACACATAGGCAGTACAAATTCCAATATAAAATCACATTTCATGGCATAAATTGACAATTTGAAAGACTCATGTTTCTCATGCTCGAATAGAAAAATAAATACATCACCCACACCCAGTCACCCGGTAACTCACTTCGTAGTCACACAATTATACTCAGAAATTATTTACACTTTCCTGATAGCGCGACACGATATCAAACATTCCATTAATTTAAAAATATTACAATTTCAAATAGATTTGGACACTTAAAATACACAACACGCTCAATATTATGTTCGTTCGATACATCACAATCGCGCGGCACGGCACCGTACCCCTCGCTCGCACGCGTACGCCGGGGCGGGCACGAGGCGGGCGGGGGCGGGCACGAGGCGGGCGGGGGCGGGCACGAGGCGGGCGGGGGCGGGTGCCCCGCGAGCGCTACCGACGTCTTCGTCGTCCTTTGCGATAACCTTTGCCGTACCACCCGCCGTCGTCCAGCGCGTCCAGCGGCGCGGGCGCGGGCTCGTCCTCTGCGTCCGGTCCGCAGCACGCGCACAGGTAGCGGCGGCCGCGCTCGCGGCGCCACGCGCGGCGCTCGGGCGGCGTGCAGCGCGGCGCGCCGTACCACAGGCAGCGCCGCGACGAGTAGCGGCGGAGGCACCAGGCGCACTCTGCGGCGGCCGGCGGGGGCGCGGGGGGCGCGGGGGGCGGCGGGCGGGCGGCGCGGGGCGCGGGCGCGGGCGGCGCGATGATGGTGTGCAGCCCGGAGTACAGCTGCGCGCGACACACCAGGACGGCGCGCCGGATGATGGCGGCCGCCAGCGACGCACTGGCCTCCTCGTCGCGCCGCTCCTCCAATTTTACTTCGATGGGGGCGGGGCGATCGGACTTTTGTCCGTCGAGACCGATGTGCGGCTCGAATTCGAGTAGCCGGCGCAACTTGGTGCCGAGATCCCAGGACCCGTTCGCGGGTGCGCCCCCCGGATCGTCCTTTTCTATTTTTAGTTTAGGAGATTCCTCCAGTTTGCACTCCAGTTCCGGGATGAGCGGAGAAGGTCGATGGCCGTTCGTCGCAGGAGCGAAGCCGTCGAGCGGGGCGACGGATCCGGGCGGTCTCGAAATTCTAAATCGCCTGAGCGCCTCGGTCGCGTTGCGGGATGAGGGCGGCGGCTCGGGCGGCGGCGGATCGGCGGGGGCGTGCTCCGCGCGTAGGAGGATAGTGGTCTCTCCGGACTGGAGGTTCACCTGCACGGTATTATCGACCTACATTAATGAAGTTACTAATTTTTTTATTTGTCATTAATTGTAAGGGCATTTTACATGAATAACATCGCTAGAGGTAACCTGAAAGGAGCGTAGCGGGAGCGGCGGCGACAGTTGCGACGGCGAGGGCTCGCAGTCTTTTGGCCGCAACGGCGAGGTGCGGCGTGCGGCGAGGCGGCACAGCGGCAACTCGTCATCGGAATCCGTAGCCGAGGCCGAAGACAACGAGTAGTAGGAAGTTTCTGACTCGTCGCCGGCCGGACGTGGGGAGGGGCACGGGGCGGGAGTGGGCAGCAGTGGGCGCCGCGTGGTGTGCGCCTCGGGCGGTGCGAGCGGCTCGGCGTGCGCCAGCAGCGGGTCGGAACACTCGCGGTACCGCGGCACGCGCAGACGCAGTCGCCGCGCCACCTGCGCCATCACGGTGTCGCACCGCGCGTTTATCTTCATCGCCGCCACGCCGTCCTTGGGCGTCCATTGAAGGTTGACAATGTACAGCGCCGGGCGCTGGTGCGGCGCACTCTGCATACGCCATAGCCGCGGATAACGCCTCAGCACCTACCCACAAAACCGATGCTCAAAGTAACTAAGATATACGAAGCCATCCGGAAATTTCCAGTTCTATATGAAAGACCTACCTTGAGACTGGAGCCCAAACATAGCACGACGTCGGCGGCGGCGGCATGTCGGAGCGCTCCAGCCCAGTTAAGCGGCCAGGCGGCTCGACCTCGCTCGCCAAAATGCACGATTGAATCGCGCAGTTCGCGGCCGCAGTCGTGACATAAACGACGAGTGGCGTGCGCGTGGCGCGCCGTGCGCTCCGTAGTGTCGAAGGAGCGCAGGTACACCCGGCGACACGCGGCACAGCGCTCTGCGAACATATCCCCATGCAGTTCTGCCAGCGCGCGACGCGGAAGTCCGGCGCGAGCGTGCAACCCGTCGCAGTTCTGCGACACCACGAACTTGAGTGCGCCGCGTGCCCATAGTGCCGTCAGCGCCATGTGAGTGAAAGTGGGTTGCGCGCGAGACACCTCCACACGACTGCAAGATGACCAATTTTTAATTAAAACATTTATACATTTCTTTTGAATAAAAATGGAGAACGTAGTTTATTAGTCCATTAATTATTACAATCGTCAAAAAATATTTATGACTTCATGTACTAATATGTATCGAAGCTATAATTAATGTAATTAATTAAAGTAATGTTATTTCTTTGTTCTATTGCCTTACCCTACTGTCTCTCCCCGCTGCAGTCTAGTCCACACGCCGCGTGGTCCTCGGTAATCGGGGATATCGGCCGCCGTGCTAATTCCGGCGCCCGTATACACCTGGAGCATAAGGGAACAACTTAAGAAAAAAAGTCTATAAGATAGACAAAGAGTGAATTATAAATTCCGAGAGTAATTTTAGATTCACACCTTTTAGTTTCATATCAAAGACAATTGTAATGATTATAATTGTAACATTATATTTAAGGATTGTTTTGGTAAAACAGTAGTTGATTCTGCTGCTACTAAACCTTTGCCGTGGCACATCACAAAACAAGAAGCTCAGTGTATATAAATTATTATTTTTTTTACCCAAGGCTCTAGTCATAAACTAGACAACCCATACAATTTTGTGGTCTCATATTGAATTCTTTCACTCAAAAATTCTTAACAATTTCGAATTAGAAAGAGATGAAAGGTAATACAGCAATATGTTTGATAAAGCGCTACAAAAAAATATCCTACTATTATGATAAAGTTTGTGATATTAGATGTTTGTCTGTTGACATATATATATTGGCTTATATCAATAAATATTTCATAATCGTAATTTACTAAACAATTTGCCTTAGCCTCTACTTGTTAACTTGATTATTTAGATTAAAAAAAAGTTTAATAATAACTAAACTTATATTTAACAGCTATTATTTTTAACATTCATTGTCAATCTAAAAAGTTGTTTTTTGTTTTTAGTCTGATTTAACTAAATCCAAATTATTAATAAATTTTGTTTTAATTTAATAAATCAAAAGAGATTGGAATTGTATAGTAATAGTAAAGATTGATATGTAGTTTTTTAGTTAAATTAAGAGTTTGGTGTAATATTAAATTTAATTAATAAATTAACATTTATTGTTTTCATCGATCATCTAATATAAACATGTCTAAATCAAATAAAAACAGATAAATAAAATTTGGTCAATATATTCTGCAGGGATATATTGTTTTCAATCATTATAAAGACCTAGTGTGTATGAGACCACTCTTTAGTCACAAATTGCATTATTAAAATGATTATAAAGTTTAAAGTGTATAAAGTGTAGGAAAGTCGACCGACCACTAAGTGCTTGGCATCTCGGAGAACACGGGCCAGGTGGCGACATTTCTCTTGCAAGACGCGTGGGCTGTCTTCCACTTCACGAGCGCGTTCTGCGGCTCTGAGGGCTCGAGCCCGTCTTAAAGCAGCAGCTGCTGCGCGTTCTGCCTCGCCCGGCGGTGGAGGCTCACTGCGCTCCGCCCCCGTCGTGGCTCCGCTTAGCCGGGCGCTGCTCCGCACTCCTTCACGGCCCGCCATGGGGGCGCCCGCCCCGCAAGGCTACAGGCCGCCGCCCTTCGGCTGCATGTCCCTCGGACGAGTGTCTTCGCGCATAGCGCCGGTCATGGGCAACGCACGTTGGCCCCGTGCCCTTGATCACAATGTGTCTCTCCTTGCTGAAGTTGTGACACTTTCAATGTATTTATTCTGTGATACTGTCAAAGTTAATAAACTGACATTTCCCGACGCGGACTAGTGTTGTACTAATCAATAATTATTAAAAAAAACTTTACGATTTTGCTGATGGATATGTCGATTTCTGCACAGGGTACAGGTAATTTAAAAAAATACAATATTAATTCAAAAGAAAAAAACCAAGAACGTCTACGTGAAAATTATTTAAAAATTTAATTTATTTCTAAAAAACTATGAATCAAATGTATAATTTCTTTTTATGTTTGTTTGACTTTATGCAAATTAAGAAAAAAAAAAAATTTTATTATTTTTACAATGATTTACATGATTGAATAAGTTACTTACTTTTATTCTGAACAGTTATTTATATTTCAATCTTTCTAAGGTATAAAATAACTTTATTATTAAATGTGTGGAAACTACAGAATTTAAGTTTTTATTTAAAATTAAAAAAAAAAATACATTTAATACCAAGTGTAGGGTGAAAAATTTTAACTTTGCTTAATAGATCACATCTACTATGGAAAATGGTCACTCTAATCCAAATATTTCGATCTATTCAGGATTTTTTTTGTATGTATCTTGTCTTTTGTATTGTATATAAATTTAAATGCTTATAGATAATTTCAGACATCAATTTTATTTGTGTAATCTTTTCAATGTTATTCAATAAGATCGTAATTAGTCACTGTATTAAAATATTTAATTAATTTAAATTAATGTATATGAATTTAGGGAATTTGAACATAAAAATTAAAAAAATTGGTTAATCTATAGAATTATCGATAACATCCAAAAAACTTTAACTAAAAAAAGAAATCAAATAGTTGTTATATTTAATTTCTCTTTTTAAAATACCTTCAAACTTGCTTAACACCGTTTAAAACAATATAATCGTGTAATACATTATTGCTGTTGTTATTTTTTTGTTTTCTGCGACTGAACACGAATTTCTTGTATTATAAATATTGTATTGTAATGTAAAGCTCGAATAAATACAGCTGAAAGTTAATAACGAAACTCATACCCATATGTATAATGAGATAAATAAAGAAAAAGGGGCTTAAGCTCATAAGGTGTGATGTTCATTTTTTATTATTTCCAAAATAAAGAATTATAAAAATAAATTATATCAAAATTATATGTCACAATTTGTGTGATTAAATACTTGATATAATTAGACTTTAATCTTTTGTAATTAGACATAGGTCAAAAAATGTTTTTCTATAATAATTTTAAAAATATTTTAAATATGTTGATAGAATATACTCGTTAATAAGAAGAAGTTAATTTGTTTTAATTTTACGATTTACAATCATATTTAAGTTGTAGGAAAACTAAATAAATCACTTAATATTTGTCACAATTGAAAATAATTTCCATTATTTTTATTACTTCTCAAATCCTAATCCAATTCTGTACTTTAAAATTGAAAATTTCCGACAATTTTGTCATTGTACATACATGACACGAAATGAAATCTGAGGCGAAGAATATTACTCTCTCTTCGCATATTTGGTTTTAAAAACTGTTGTCAAACGAATCGGCGTCCTATGTTTTAGCCTGTGTTGGCTTTAAAGCAATATCATATTGATTTTCATCTGTATTGGCAAAGGTTGTCTTTCACGACACTGACAGATATTGACAATTTCTTTTGCTGACTTTGACAGGTACGGCAACTTGATATTTTGTAAACTTTTGTTAAATCTTAAATAATCATTACTTTTTTCAATTGAAATTTGTGTAAAAAGTGTATAGAAAGGTGTTCAGTTATATAGCGTATCACAATAAGTGTGTATTTCTAATTTTTATACTAAATTTTTCTTTCAGTGCAAGTGAGAAGAATCTGCTTCACCATGGTACATTTTCAGTCTTATAACTAATTTAATTTATTTCAAAATATATATATTTAATTAAATTAGCTAATCTAATAAACGTTTTATTGCTTATATAAACTTAAATTTCCTACATGTTAATGTTTCTTGTTGAACTACAACCTTGTTAAGGTTTTATTAAATAAATTATAATTCATTAGATATTTATTATGTCTTTATTTTAATGTAATGTTTTCTTTCAGCCCCGTGAAATTAAAGATATCAAGGACTTTCTTCTAAAAGCGCGCAGGAAAGATGCTAAATGTAAGTTTGAACAGTTAACAAAAGCCTTTATGAGTAACATTATGCTTTTCAATATAAATTTTCATAAAGTTAACATCAAATGAATGTTGTAGCTGTAAAGATAAAGAAGAACTCTGAGAATGTAAAGTTCAAGGTGCGCTGCTCTCGCTTCCTTTACACACTTGTGATCACAGACAAAGAGAAGGCTGAGAAACTAAAACAAAGTTTGCCTCCAGGTAATTTCCAGTCTATGTATATACATAACAAAGTTATTATCAATGTCAACATTATTAAAATTTGTATCAATTAAGTATTTATTTATATTATAAATATTCAAATATTGTATATAACATACAATATTTGAATACATATATATATATATATATATATATAATCTATATTGTGTACTGTGTTCTCAGTGCATTTCTCATAAATACTGTTGTTAATATCAAAATTATTATATAAATGTGCTTATTTGTGTAAGTTAATTAGTCACTAAAATTGAAAAAATATTTTGTAATATTTATTAATAACACTAAAAAATTTCACATTTCAGGTCTCCAAGTGAAAGAAGTTAAATGAAGTGACCTATATCTAAGTTAATAAAAATATAAAATCAACTTGCTTTTTAATTAATAACTGAACCTAAAATTTTACTACATTGGAAACATTAAATTGATTGTTTAGAAGAGATAACTCATAAAATCATATGCTGTCAGGAAAGTTGTTTGTTATAAAAAAAAAATTTGAATTGTGAAGGTGTCTTCAATTTTAATTTAATTTTAAATTAAATTTTATTATGTTTATTTAACTTAATTATAAATTCTTTGACCAATGTCCTATATCAGCTGACATGAATAATATAAACTACCATTCTGCAACAACATATTACTTATATATTTGACTTTCATATTTGTTAATTTTAATGTTTTATTTACTATAAGACAATTTTCAAAATAAATATTGGGACATTTTTATCAATTGACTTAAAATGTTATAAAATATAAATTAAATTAAATTTATGGTTAACACTGAACAAATTGAAGCAAAAAACGATGAAAGAATGAAGAATGAAGATAGGAATATAGGAATAGTTAAAGGTTAATGTTATATTTAGATGAAGCTTTATAAAATATTCATTCATTCATTTACAGGTAAATCACTTTTTGTGTTTGTAGTAGTATTTGTATGTTTACAGGAATACTGAAATTGAAATTTAAATATCATTGTACAGTCAGAAAAAAAGGTTCGTCACAAAAAAATAAAAATTAAATTAATAAAATTAATTATTAATTATTTTGCAATTAAAATTAAATAGTACAACTCATTCATCAGATGAAAGTGGGAATGAGAGTGCAAAATGTCGAGTTTCAGAAGATTAGAATTAAATGTTTTGTTTATGATTAATTTCATTCACTTTTGTAATATTGTTTAATTGATGTAACTGACTAGAAATTAGGAAAAAAAACCAGTAATATATTATTTCTTTATGTGCTGATATTTATAAATAATAAATTCCCTAGCTGAGTTATATATCTTTGAAACAGTGTCAGTTGCTGCTGGTTCTGGTACCTACTTCTCTGAATGCGACTAAACTCACTGACTGAATTTATAAATTTAATTTTTATTGCGAGGAAGTAGCATATAGAGAATGCTGCTTCTAATGCGAAATTCGCAATTAAATCCCAGTTTTGAAATCCGATAATTTCTTGTGGTAATCCTTTTTGAGGTTTGAGAAACTTCAGGCACTCGTGAAGTCCAGTTAAGTACGCTTACTTAACTATATTCTCGTCTTTGAATTCAATATCATATTTGCCGAAATGCTCTGCGGCCTGTTTAAAAAAGAATTATAGGCAAAAACAAGATATCATAGCTTACGATGCAGCCGCTAGATGGCGTTAAATATAAATCTTACCAATTTTTTCAAATAGACATGAAGTTTTTTAGCGATTCTTTATGGATTGTGCAACGTGACGTGTCATGTTTCAATAGTGGACAATGTGCAGATTGCCAAAAGTTATAGTTACATATGGTGCGGGTGTCAGTAAAGTTTCGTTTCTCTCTTGAAAGTTGCCGCGATTTAAAAATTTTGTCTTAGTATTTTTGTTATATATAATAACTAGCAAATAAAATTAAGCCCAAACAGAATGTCTACAGATAAAATCTAATGGAGAAAAAAATTAAGCAAAATGTTATGGCTTATAACATAACGGTCTAGACGTATTTAGTGATGGGATGTACTGCTATGATAAAAAGTCTATGTTTTTAAAAATAACAAAACGTATATAGTGCGTAAAAATTGCAATTTTAATTTTTTTAAAAGTCTAATTATCTAATGAATAAACAGAACATATATAAGGTAAGTGTTGGGGTGGGGCGCTAATAGAAACATACTGGCGCCACCCTCGGCGGACGGACCTTATGGTGCCGCTGTGATGACAAGTTGAAAAAAGAAAGTAGTGAAACAGTATGGCTTTCTCGGTCGGGCGCTGGTAGGTCCGTCTTTTAGGATTCTGGGTTCAGTGGAGGGGGTCGTGATTGAAAAAACTTGAGTAGATAGATAGATAGATAAGCACTTTATTGCATATTAGACAATACAAAAATAAAAAATAAAATAAAAAAAATAAAAAAAAGGAAAAACTTACAATATTAAATGAAACACGAACACGAGAAACAGAATAATATGCAAAGGCGGTCTTATTGCTAAAAGCAATCTCTAACAGACAACCTTTAGGTGAAAAGATATCAGAACAGAATACGGTATAGTGCAATTAAAAAATAATAATAATTTAAAAATAATTAATTGAATACAATAAAACAATACAATATATATAAAAATATATAAAACTACATATACATACATATATACAATTATATTATATATAAATGTAAAAAAAAAAAAACAATAATACAACTTACATATAAATACTACATAATAAACTATTTACTGCTAATATATATAAAGACACAAATGAGTGATGACAATGTTATACTTAATTTATTGTAAGGACAAATAATAATTAGATAAGCGACTTTTAAATATAAATAATGATTTAGAAGAACGGATATCAGAGGGAAGAATATTCCAAAGCTTAACAGCTCTCATAGAAAAAGAATTACTGTAGTGCTTAGAGTGTGCTGTAGGCAGAATTAATTTGTTATCGGTTCTGGAGCGGAGTTCAAGTTGACATGATCTCTCAGAACCAAGAAAACGGAAACGATTTTTTAAATAGCAAGGAGTTGAAGGATTATAGAGAATTGAGTAAAGAAGGGAAAGCATATGTAAATTGCGACGATGTCTTACGGTTAACCAATTGAGCCGTGTTCGGAATTCTGATACATGGTCAAATTTTCGTAAGTTGAAAATAAACTTGATGCACACATTTTGAAGTCTTTCGAGTTTGTTAAGCTGTTCTTCGGTAACATCTGGATAACAACAATCTGCATAATCTAAAAGCGGAATTAAAAGAGATTGTACTAAAATTACTTTGGTCTTTATTGGCAGAAGATGTTTCCAGCGTCTTAAACATCCAACAGTAGCAAAGATTTTCCTACTTATCTCTGCAATCTGCACCGTCCAGGAAAGAGAATTATCAATTAAAAGGCCCAGGTTTTTCACAGAATTACATAGAGATAAGGTACAATTATCGAACTGGATGGTTGGTAAGGCATTGTAATCGATGTTTGCCAGCAACTTAGGAGAGCCGACTAGTATAACTTGAGACTTTTCAGAGTTAATATTAAGCCCATACGCCCTGCACCAGGACTGTATACGATGTAGGTCTTTATTTAAATTCTTAATGGCACTGTCTAAATCATTAATAGCAGCCGTAACATAGATCTGCAAGTCATCGGCATAGAGGTGGAAAGAAGATGAAATAAGGGGAGTTACAGTGTTAATAAAGATAGAGAATAGAAGAGGTGATAGAACACTACCTTGTGGCACACCAGAAAAAAGTGGTTTAAAGGAAGATGAGTTATTATTTGCGCGAACACATTGATACCTATCGAACAAAAAACTACGAAACCATTTAATAACACCGTCAGAAATATTAATAGACCTAAGAACAGCCAGCAGTAAATCAAAATCAACCGCATTAAATGCATTGCTGAAGTCAAGTAAACTCAATATGCTTAGCTGTTTGTTGTCCATGGCGTAACGAAGATCGTCATAGACCCTTACTAGAGCAGTAACTGTACTGTGACCCCTCCGAAAGCCAGACTGAAATTGGGAAAGAATGTTATGATTGTTAACAAAAGCGTTTAATTGGAAATGGACGATACGTTCTAATACCTTAGACAAAAAAGGCAGAATGGAAATGGGGCGAAAGTGAGACAAAGAAACGGGATTATTTATTTTAGGAAGTGGTATTATAACAGCATTACGCCAAGCACTGGGGAATTCACAAGAAGAGAGAGAGAGGTTTAGGATATGTGATAGCAAAGGCAAAATGGAATCTAAGATTAAAAAAATCATTTTGCGGTTTATTCCATCACAGCCGGTAGCGTCAGACTTAATTGCAAGGATATGAGATTTAATGTCACTCTCAGTAACCTGAGTAAAAGAAAAGGAAGGATAACTTGGGACAGGTTTACAGCTTAGGTGATTAAGTGTGCAATCTTTTGTTTTACTGTTCATCGGTACTGCAGATGAGAAAAAATCGTTCAGAGCTTCGAGATCAACACTAGGAGAAATATTAGACGACTGACGTCCAATACCGATCGATTTCAAGAATCTCCATGTTCTAGCAGAGTTATTGTTTTCGATAGTACTATGTAAATACTGCCGTTGAGCATCTCTGCACACCCTATTGCAATGATTTCGAATTTGCTTATACTTATGAAGTGACTCGTTGGTGGGTTTTAGCTTGTACTTAGCCTTAGCTCTGTTACGCCTCACCATTAGATTTTTAATATCTTGCGTTAGCCATGGAGCCGGAAGATGCTTCAACTTTAAGGGACGGAACGGAGCGTGTTTATCGAATAGATCAGTTAGGAAAGTATTGAATATACCTAACTTCTCATCAACCGTTTTGGCATTAAGAACCGTGTCCCAGTCGATATTATTGAGATCCTGCATAAACGCAATATTATTGAAATCTTTAAAACTACGACGCATAACCACTGTCGGCCTGGCCTTAGGTGGACGGATTTTATAGGATAAGAATATTAAATCATGATATGAGAAGGCTTCAGCTGGTAGTTGACCGTAGCTTTCAGCATGCTGTAAGGAGGATACAATGCCGATATCGAGAAGTGAAGGTACGCAATTAGGGAAAAAGTGAGTAGCTTTAGAAGGAATAAGATTCAGATTTGAAGAGTTGATGATATCTAACAACCGTTTTGAGCGCGCATCATTTTTAAGGATACACGTGTTAAAGTCTCCCATTATGACAGTATGATCGACATTAGAAGAATAAAGGTTAAGTAAATTCTCAAAGTTAGTAAAATAGTCAACGTGGAGTGAAGGACTATAAAAAACTCCTAATAAAAGTTTCAGTCGACCAAATAATACTTCAATGAGAATATGTTCTGAAGATTCAGAATATTGGGGATCTGACTTACTGAGGATAGAGAAAGGAATATGGTCACGTATATAAATAGCGACTCCGCCAGCGCCCTTCCCCAAGCGATCATTTCGAATGAGATGAAAGTTAGGTAAGGAATAAGACGAAGAGGGCAACGATGGTTTAAGAAAAGTTTCAGATACCAATATAGCGTGGATGTTATCGGCATCAAAAGATGAAACTAGATCATGATAGTGGGCGGGAATACTCTGTGCATTTATGTGTACCACATTGAAATTTTTTGGATATGGATTAAATGAAGAATGAAGTAAAGAGGAAAGGGAACGATAAGGACTATGAAAGCTGTCGTCGGACGAAGCAGTAACGTAATTACTAGTGTCATCATCAGAATGAATATTATAATCGAAACTATTATTAAAACTCATAATGTTAAATATTATATTAATAATAATAAAAATAAAATATAATTAGATAATTAAATGACAATAATAATAATAATAAATAAATATAAACAGTACTAAAAATAAAATATAAATAATCCAATTTCTTCCACCCACCAGTTTCAAGACAGAGATTACAAAGGAATACATTCTTTAAACAGTATTTCAAGTTATTTTACAATTTTATAACATAATTTAGCAAAAATTACTTAAGTACTACAACTACACAGTAGTAAAAACACAAACTAAAAATTCAGCAAAGAAGTTGAAATATGTTCTTATTAAAAAAGAACAATTTCCATATAATTTATAAACAAGATAAATAAAATGTAAATTTAAATTTGAAGTGGTAATTAAGTGACAAGTGATATGACACATGACAATTTAGCTGTCAAACTTTGACAGTTGAGAATTGATAATAAGCGATACTAGCTTACCAAACAAAATACTTGCATGTGCTATTATGTATTAACCTAAACAACAGTCACCTAATAAAATTAATAATTACACTTGAAGGATAACAGGTGTTAGATAGTGAAAATTAAAGTGTGTTAATAAAGAATCTATACAAGTTCAAAGTATCAAATTATAAGAAGAAATACTCAAGCAGAACAAAGTAACATGCAAGAAACAAATTAATAAATCATTATATTTTATAACATTACTTACATCTACTTCTTGGCCACCCGTTTAGGCCTAATTCTACTATCTTTAACTACACAAGATCCTGTAGAAGTAGTTGCTACAACAATGTTTGGTGATGAGACTTCAATGGATGTGGACAGTAAATTGTTATAATCAAACAGCGATGAGATACGATTATGTGAACCATCAGCTCCAATGATAATCACACAACCATTTTTAGTCCAGCATTTGGTAATGCCAAATCTCTGTCGTGCAGCCACAAACACATCATGCCGTTCCTTAGTGAGAAACTCTGACAATGCGATACCTGATTTCTTCAAGTTAGTTTTAGCAAACCATACCTTGTTCCGGAGAGCTTGATCACTAAATTTAATAACAATAGCACGAGGCTTGCCAGAAGTGGTCTTCCCTAGACGATGACAGCGGCTGATACTTTCAGTCTTTATATCAGGAATTTTCAATTGATCAGTGATAACTTTAACCACAGATAAAGTAACCTTCTCATTTTTACTTTCTGGGATTCCATGCATCAGGAGAATTTTCCTTCTAGACCTCATCTCAAGTTCGTCAGACTTAGCTGCTAAAAGTCTAAGTTGTGATTGTAGGCTTTCCAAAGCACCCAAAACAAAGTTCCTGAAGACAGTAAATTGAGCTGCAATATTGGATGTTGGACTTGCTGCTGGGATTGAAGAAGACTGGAGATTCTTTTGAAATTCAGCCATTTTTCCATCAAAATGATCTCTCAATTCCGACATGGTTTGGTGTAAGGATTCCATTTTTATTTTAAGTATACAAAAGTAAAAAAAAAGTAATAAAAGATATTAATGAGTGTTTAGTTTTGTGAACAACTTGAAAAATGTATTATTTTGTGAAGCACTATGGATTTTAAGTAGCGATTTGTATAACTGGTAGGTAAAAGGCACTATTTATAGCATTACAATGTTTAAGGTTTTAAATAATAAATATTTAAACAATTTAAATTAGGAGCCACAAAAAACAAGTGATTACGATTTGGCACCTACCCGCTTTTTTTTTTTTTGAGTACTATATGTACACGCGATAGTGAACCAGCCACAATTTTTCAATCTCTTCAATTCGTCCAGAGTTCCTTTTTCTTTAGTTCCTTTTCTTCACAGTTCCTTTTTTATTGAGAATTTCTTGTTCTTCGTAGCCGTCGGAAGCAATGTCAGTAGTGGCTACATACGGCCGGTTCGACTCATTTTACTAAAATTTTTCACTATGGCTGATCCGCTTTTTCGGTTATATATATTTATCTTACATAATTACACATGCTTTACATCAAAATAATTGTAATAATCAATTCAAAAAGGTAATAATTATAAATTCAAAATAATGCTTAAAAAATGCAAAGTTATACAAAAAACATCCTAAAATTCGTTATTATCTTAAAACTATTTATCTTATCTTACAACTATAATCTAAACATATTTATAAACGGTTTAAACTCCTCTACTCATTTGCATAAGAAAATTAACGAAAAATCTAATTACAATTTTCATCTGATGACGTAATAAATTCAAGTGTCGAACTGAGATGCCAACATCTTGCTATCGCTGTCACACCCATTAGTTTGACAATAGATGGATTCCTAACAAGCGAATAGTACTATAACTATAAATTATGAAGTGTGGTTTTTTTTTTTTGTATAGTGTCACTGCTGTTAGCCCTACTGGCTGTTACAGCGTCACCGGGAGTGGTGGGCGATGGCTAAGAAGCCTCCACCCTTGAATCCGGGCTTGGAGGACCGGGGGAGGACGTACGTCTCAAGGATGCCTGTAAGAGGCCGGACCTCGGCTTGGGACGGCGTTTATACTATGGATGCTAGGATGAATTTTTGACATTAACGTTCCTCGACGGCAGAACGCCGAGGCAACGTATGTTTTTTGGGTCTTCGCCTTCGCCAGCGAAGGCGGTGTGTGTGTATTTGTGTTGTGTGCCCTAAGCGTCTGTTACGTCCGATGAACGTACAGATAAGTCATCCAGGTCGATGAGGATCGACCTGGGACGACTCCTCTTACGGGGAGCTTCGGGGGGTGGTTTACTGGTCGCCTCAATTACCAGAGGGTTAGGGTGGTTTGTAGTTTTTTCAAAGTAGCCCTTAGAGAGCTCTTTGAAATATTGGGCGATGGTGGGCATGCCTAGATCTCTATGGAGGTCTATGTTACGTACGTACCACGGGGCCCCCGTGGCAGTACGCAGAAATTTGTTCTGAATCACCTGAAGGGGTTTCAGATTAGTGTGGGTAAAAGCGACACTCGCATAGGATATTATTGATCGAATACAAGTTTTTTAAAGTGTGCACTTATTTCTAAGCAACATTTTACTACGCTTGCAAATGAGGGGATACAGGCGAGCTAGCATGTAGGCTACTCTGTTACTAACTATTTGGATGTGCTGTTTAAAGGATAGACTACTCTCAAGCGTTACACCTAGATATTTGGCTTTATTGCACCAATTTATCGGATTGTTAAAGAGAGTTAATCTCTCCAGCCGACTAGTTTTCTCAAGGTTCCGCCTTTGAAAGATTACCGCGGTACTTTTCTCCGGGTTTAGCTCAATTCTCCACTACATACTGACGCCTCTATAATTACTAGCGCGGGTGGATCGATGGGAGTCAATGAAGACACCTTCTGTAATAAATGGCGGTGCCGCCGCCCCTAACATTTGCACTGTTGTTCCGTATGATATTAAAGTTCGCGATTTTCGGATCTCTATTACTAGGTTTAAGGAAGATCTCTTGTACTAACAAAATGTCTACTTGATGCGTAACTACGAAGTCACGTACTAGTGCTATTTGTCTGAGAAGGCTGAATGCATTGGACATTACTATTTTTAAATGTCGTGGTTTGTCCCTACCTTTCCTAGTCATTTAAGATGACATTGGGAGGATTGTAGATGTTATTGAGCAACTCCGCGTGCTCCAATAATGCGGCGAGACGCGCGTTCGGATCGCGTTCCGCGGCTTTGAGTTTCCTCGACAGAGCTAGGAGCTCTGGAGGGTTAATGGCGAGAAGGGATGAGGGATGCGCCCTCGCCTGCTGCCGGTTTGGCACCGCCGACCGGCTTGATGGGTCGTTGCGGCGGTGCGGGTTTGGCCGCTGCGCTGGGTGGTTTAACCCAGGCTTTGGCTGGTGCCTGAGGGGCGATGGTTGGGTGTGCCTTAAGGGCTGGGAAGGCTCCGGGGCTCATAGAAGTCCACGGAGGTGAGACGGTTTGGGGTGGGAATCTCGCCGGCTGCGGCCTGCGTGGGGCTTTGGGGCACCCGCGATAGCTCGCGGGGTGGCCCTTCTGCTGGCACAAGACGCAGCTGGGAGGATCTTCAGGAACGGGGGCTTTCCGCTGGCACTCGGCCGTCGCGTGGTCCCCCAGACATTTCACGCACCTAGGGCGTGCGTGACAGAATCGAGCTGAATGCCCATAAAGCTGGCAGCGATGGCACTGCCCTGGAAAACCGCGACCGCGCGGTATTTCTATGGAGTGTGGTACAGAGATACTAACATCTTATTATCTCTGTCACACTCATTAGTTTTACAAAAGAATGATTCATAACGAGACACTAGTTTTCTAACTTTGTATGTACATAAGATAACTGAGATATGATTAAATACTAATACAAGATTGATTGATTAAAATAATTAATCGTCAGAGCAGACATTTTATTTAATTGTCGCCGACAGTAAGATTGCTTAAAATGTCGCTAAGAAAAATTGATTTTATTCATCTAAACTCATCATAGTCAACGTAGCATTCGTACTGCCAGCATCGCACGGGTAAACAACATTTTAAAATAAATAAATCTGTTATAATACAAATGCAGGGAAAAAACGTGAAAATTGTTATAATTCAAGCAATAAGTGCAACACAATATATCCTGCACTGGTTTTGCATCAAGGCAAAAAATAATAAAATGAAATTGTATTTCTGTGAAAGCGATTGTAAATAGATTCATCGTCTTCATTATAAATTTGTCCAATTGTCATTTAATGATTTGCTTCCTATATTGTTGACTGCGCTAATAACGTAATGGAGTGTATGCAGGCATTCATTAAAATTTTTACAACCAAGTGATCATGAATAAATAAATATGGATGCGGCGAGTACATTTGGTACTGCTGGTTTTAAATGGGTAATGAAACGCTTACGACGTCCTGGCATTGCTTGAGCACCATCTAGCGTCTAGCAACTGACAAATTTCGTTTCTCTTGAAAAGAACAACCGTGCATCGTATAATAATTCTAGAAGTAGTAACATTTTTCTACAATAATGTAATTTTGCGGACTGTTTAACATTTTTATACGGCAAAGGTGACATTATTTATAAAATTAGAATACAATTTCAAAATTGTACTTTCAATTGGTACAGCAGTAACAACGTTCGTAGCGTGCATCTAATCTAACGGTATCCTGTGAAATATTGTTTTTGTCTCCAAATACATATAAAATAATTTCTAAAATTTTATTTGACAGGAAAACATTATTTAAAAAGTAAACTGAAACGTAACATTTAGAAACGCTGTATATACCGAAAGCTGTACCTATGTATTATTATTAAGTATGTAACATTAAATATTTAATAATTTCTATGGCGAGGTCATGATTTTTAATTAAATTTTCCAACTTATACGCATTTTACCTCCTCTATGTAAGCAGCCTTAATAAACCGGATTAACATGAAAATATTAATTAACAGGTTTATATACAAGGCACAAATACGACCTAACAATACCTGCACTGTAAATTTTAACAGCAACATTGAGCGGAGGTATGTAAGTACTCTCTAACGCTAAGTAAGTACATGCAAAACAAGATTACGGGAAAGGTAATCAACTCTGGAACTTTCCCGCCTCGCTATGATAATTTTATATTCCATTCCACCGCCGGCTGCTTGCTCTTAACTGACTTTCGAGGAGTATTCACCTCGTTACCGCCGTGCCTTGAATTGTTATCCAGCGGCATTATGAGACTCATTTTAAAACTCCTTCACTTATATGTACTATAACCGTCTCGGTTTCAACATTCTTAACCTCTAAGAAAGAAACACATTCTTAGTTAATAGGCTATACTGCTGTTCGTCTAGAGTATCTATTCTGTACGAGAGAGTTCATTAAATCGTAAACTTTAATCACAACACTCCACTACAATTGTGTAGTGCGGAGCTTAATGGCATATGTATCCTAAATAAGAGAAACCTTTATTTAGCAACGTCTTTGTAAATAATGTACGAATGAGTAACAAGGATTTCAATGTGGAAAAGAGGCATTGCCCTAACCTGTTAACTTCCTCCAGGCACTGTATTTTTAATACCTTAATAGATGTATTATCATGGGTGACGTGTGTAGTGTGGTATACTTAATTAAAAAGAAATTCTCTTGAAAATAAACGTACTTTGGATATAAGTCAATTCTCGCGTTGCAACGATAAAGTTTTAGAAATCAAACGTGATGCGGTTTCAGATTTTTAGTAGTTCTAGACTAGTTTCTGTGCTCTAGACAATAAAAGCGCTAAATACTTGATGTTTCCTTTGAAACAGATCCTCAAAGATAACATTTAACATAAATAAGTATTACAAACTGACCAGGAATATTTATTTAATTTGTACACTGTAGAAGTACAAAAGCGTATTCTCTTTATAAGCTTCTTAAAAATCTTGGCCTCTCCAGAGATATTATTAGTTTATTTCTAGAATGTACTTCAAAGAACGTTCTTTAAAAACAACGATAAAAGGATTTTTCATTGAAAGTTACCTCATAATCGCTTATTCAAAAGCTTATTTAATTTTTAAAAAATACCTGGAACAGGGTTTACCACGATTTGAAGTTCAGGAAGGAAAGGAAAAAAAAGAAAGGTGGGTGATATACCTGGCTTCTTATAATTAATGCCCCGCTGTGTTTTGTTTTGCTTTATAACTAGTCGTCAGACCTGTTACAGGTAATTTTTTTCACTCATTTCGGCTTTTTATCATGTATGTTTGTATTTATGTATGTATATACATCAAATCCTGTCATATTGAACGTGACACATGAGTGGTTTTATTTTTATTTTTACATACTGGCAAGTAAATTTTCTTACTGAAACAATTTTTTTTTCATAATATTGTATTTTTTTACCTTTAATACTTTGAATAAAATTGTAAGTATGAACCTATACGGGTAGCTAAATGATTTAAAAAGCTAAGATATGACGGTACTGACAGTTTTTCAATATAATAATTATAATTATATATAATAAATAAGTATAAAGGTTTTTTCCCTTTTTTTAATTGACCTCAAATTATATTTTTAATTTTTTTGCTTAATTATTGTATTCAAAGTTTTTTTTGTGACATCTTGTGAATACATCAAATCTGTCCATAATCAGGCTTTGAACGTAAAGTATACTATTCACCTAATTAAAGAAAACAAAATTAATATCTTGTATACCGGTACAATCTTACATTCAAGATAATATCTTATATATTATTTTAATACATATTTCATCATTAGAATAATCGAAAAAAATCTGAATAATAAAATATTTAGATCAGATACTTCAATAAAAAGCGGTCTTAATAGATGTTACATTATAGAATAATACATACTATTAGACAATTGAAATAAATAGCAAAACAAAAATAACTATACTAACAATAATCAATATATAGAAATAAAATATATATATATCCTGCAATCTTTATTAGTGTAGTACAATAAGAATTGCTAAGTAACTAAAATAGCAACATAATACGTGAAGCAGCTTAAGAGCGGGGCCACATCAGTTATTGCAAGTTCGGACAAGATCGTGAATATTTAAATTCAAGTTGAGTAATTTGATCGGCCCTGGTAGTTCAGATGATCGCGAATTCGTATAACTGAGGGCCAGATAATAGAGTTTCACACAACATAACTTTTACAATGTAGATATACGTAAAATGTGTGTTGTGTGAATACACATTATAATTTGAGTGTTAAATAAAACTAATTAATAATATTTTAACTGGTATTTTTGGACTTTCTCTGAAGCAAACTATTCGTATTGGTCACTAGTACATACGTGTTGGGTATTACATTATAATACCAAGCATTTATATTTATAATTATTATATTATATAATATTATATTGATATTATTATTTTTATAATACCAAGCACTTATATTTATAATTATTATATTATATAATATTATATTGATATTATTATTTTTATAATACCAAGCACTTATATTTATAATTATTATATTATATAATATTATATTGATATTATTATTTTTATAATACCAAGCACTTATATTTATAATTATTATATTATATAATATTATATTGATATTATTATTTTTATAATACCAAGCATTTATATTTATAATTATTATATTATATAATATTATATTGATATTATTATTTTTATAATACCAAGCACTTATATTTATAATTATTATATTATATAATATTATATTGATATTATTATTTTTATAATACCAAGCACTTATTTACTAGTGACCAATACGAAACATTATTATTTATTAATGCACTAGTTTTATCCTGTCTACCGTATTTCATAAATCGTTTATGTGATGGTTTAAACCTCTGATAGTGATTAGGGCACCTTTAGTAAAAGGGAAAGTAGTGGGGGTTAATTAATTCAAACGACATCCCCACTCCAAGCGCTTTCTAGCGCCTCCGATTCCGACGGCGACGCTCGGTATAAATAGAGCGACAGAATGCTGAAGATAATCATTTCACTCTCGTATTTGGACGAAACAACAGCTTACAAGACTAGTGCAAATTACAAGTGAATACATATGTATTGTAGATAACGAAAATAAAAATTGTTTTTCAATCGATTCACCGTCTTTTTATACGATGATTTTTAGCCTTTAGCAATCTAAAGACAACATTTGGACGGCAATTTAAATGTATTTCTAAGGACGAAGTATTGAAGAACAATGCTAGTTAGGTACGGAAGCGTGACGGGCAACCCCAACACCGCAACAAGTGCTTTGAAAATTAAGGATGAAGTTGAAATATATATATGGCAACTTATGGCAGAAGTGACGACTACTGACTAGCGATGTCCACCGTTAAAACCACAGGGACGGACACCACTGTGACTTCAACAAATCGAACCGTGGTTCATGAGCCGGAAGATGTGCACGGTGCAGAGATTGGAAGTTTTGAAGTAACAGAAGACACAGGCCTTTTACAGGCTAAAGTATACCCAAATCGAGATACTTAACTGATAATACTATAATGGATGAAGAACTTTCATCGGCATTAGAGGACTAGGGAAAAACGCGGGTCAAATTTAAAGAATGGTTAAAAGATCAGCAAACCATTCTAACAACAGAAGTAACGTAGGTAAAAGAACAACGCCACGACGAAGACAATCGGATAATGCCAAGGATAAAAATTAGGATCACCGGAACAAATGTTTTAAAGTCTGTGTGTAAAAAGTATCGAATAACAGTTTTGTTTTATCAACTTCTACCGCCATAACAAAAATTTCGATATCTTAATAAAGATCACGAATATATTATACAACAGCTGACAAGCTTCCTTTACTGCTTGCTAACAAAAAACTAGCTGAATTTTTCATTTTTGACAATTGAGCGGATGGATAATCATCAAAGTGTAGTGTGATCGATGACGTCATCATCTGAAAAACTTAAACAATTACCTGTAAATGTGCCGATTAAGAAGGAATATTATGAAATAACTTTAAATCTATAAAGCCATATAGTGGTGGTGAATAATATAATAAATACAGTTCCGCCTAAAAACGCAACTTCAAAGAAAGAATGGAACAGTATAGAACAATTCCACTGCTCCTTGACAGACTGCGACAGAGATTGTATCTGTTAAAAGAGACACAAATATTATATTAAGATATCATGGATTTCAAGTTACCATACAGAAAACGAGTAATGAATACATTGCAGTTGGATAATAATGTATAGATAAAGAGATGAGTTCATTACAAAAAATGAAATAATGGTTTTGCTTTATCAACTTGTAACTTCCAACGCCACGAGGAAAAGTTCCAAATTTTAAATAAGGTCACGAATCTTCTATACAGTATCTGCCCGGATTCCTTTACTGCTAACAATAGACTAACTGAAGTCTTAAGAAGATTTATAAATTTTGACAATTGAGCGGTGATCAACAAAGTGTTGTATGATCAATGTCATCATCACCTGAACAACTTAAACAATTACCTGTAAATGTTCCGGTTAAGAAGGAATTTTATGAAATAACTTTAAATCTATAAAGCCATATAGTGCTGGTGAATAACATAATAAATACAGTTCCGCCTAGAAGCGCAACATCAAAGAAAGAATGGAACAGTATAGAACAATTCCGTTGCTCCTTGACAGACTGCAACAGAGATGGTATCTGTTTATAGAAACACAAATATTAGGATATCACGGATTTCAAGTTACCATACAGAAAACGAGGAATGAATACTTTGCAGTTAAAAAAAAATGTATAGATAACGAGATGAGTACGTTACAAAAAATGAAATAACGGTTTTGTTTTATCAACTTGCAACTTCCAAAACCACAACGAAAAGTTCGAAATCTTAAAAAAGATCACAAATATTCTATATAGGATCTGCCCGGCTTCTTTTAATGTTAACAATAGACTAGGTAAGACTTAAGAAGATTTATCATTTTTGACAATTCAGCGGATGATCAACAAAGTGTCGTGTGATCAATGACATCATCACCTGAACACTTTAAACAATTACAGGTAAATGTGCCCGTTAAGAAGGCATATTATGAAATAACTTTAATTCTATAAAGCCATGCAGAGTTTTCGTGAATAACATAATGAATACAGTTCCGCCTAGAAGCGCAATTTCAAGGAAAGAATGGAATAGTATAGAACAATTTCACTGCTCCTTGACGAACTGAAACAGAGATGGTACGTCTTAAAAGAAACACAAATATTAAGTTATCATGGATTTCAAGTTACTATACAAAAAAATAGGAAAAGTTTATAGTGTAGAATGAAAATCATATAATAAAAAATAAAATATGTATTCAATGGTATTGTTGTTTCTTTTACCAAAGTTATTTTTTCACAAACTTTTATTTAACTGACCGGTTTTGTATTTTCCTAGGGGGGCATTATGAATTTCGAACCAGATAATCGCAACCAATAGAACTAAAATTTGGAATTCACGTTTAGTTTCGACGATAATGCAATCATGTTGTCATTATAGATTGATAATAATATTATCAATATTGTTATCAATCCATAATGGCTACAAAACAGAATTGCTGATTACATATTTTTGTACAAACTACGCAAAATGGTTCCACTTAACCCAATGAAAGAGCTTGATTTGTAGAACGCAATACAATATAAAAAATGTATATATAAGAAAGCGGCCATCACAAAATGGATAAAATAAGTTTTGCTCCAGTATAACTAGAGGTTAGATAGAGAAATATTGTTTCTTGAAATTTAATAATACGTAAATTAGTATTAAATTTCATTTCAAGATTTGGTCTAAGCTTAGAGCGCAGGTGCGCTACAAGCTAATTTTCTTTATAAGCAATTGTGCTTACAAAGAAAATTTTAACTGATTTAATAATTTTTTTTATATTTAATTGTGAGCCAGTGATAGACTAGATTTTTTTTTAAATAAAATAAACTAATATGATAGATCAATACTACATTTTATTAATAACAAAAGTTAAAATAAAGAAATTAATACGGTCTAAGTAGAAATAATCACCTTTAGAAAATTTGAAGAATCTACAATCTAAGTTCTATGCAAAAAGTTGCAGGTCGTTATGAAGTCAGCTATGAGTAGTGGCGACAGTTGTAACAGGAACGCGTGCGTGACTGTACTCGTGATAGCGAAATTACATATATATATACTGGTCCACTTATGTATCTTCATAGTCATCCTTAGCGGAAAACACTTCCTTAATGCTTTCCCGTGTCTTGTACACTTTTCATTTACATTACATTCAGACGATTTCCAACAAAACAGGGCTGCAATATCAATAAAATATATTTGTTTTATTTTTCGTTTATGCACTTAGATTATTATGCTATAAAAGTATATGAACAATATACTAGATGTGTCCGCGATGTTTGCGTGGTTTATACATTTAAAGCCGGTAAAAAGTTGATAAAATTTCTTTTGTTTATATAATTGATGGTTTTACTAATAAATTTTCGTATAGATATAAACTAATTGACATATTTATTTGCGAGTAGTGTACTGCGTAGTGATTTCTTACCGTTATCAAATATTATTAGTGTTCGAATATCAAATTATGAAGAGACGGCAATCGTTAAGTCATTTCCTTATATTGTTTAGGAAAAGCAAAACGATAGCGAGTTTTGAAAACCCTGGGGCGCCATCTCGTTTTGGAAAGTAAAACTAATTTATGGCACGTAAATTATGTAATTATGGCATTTGCCGTAGGAATTAGACATTGCCCTGCAGTAAAAATTATAATGTTTACCAGGACATTCAACTATCACCGTACTAAATTTCATCAAATTCCGTCACGTAGATTTTGCGTTATTTGTTCACAATCATACAAAGGGACAAACAGACAAAATGTTCAAAAATTGGCGATCTCGGTTACTTATTACACCTCCATCAAAATTTTTAAAACATATTTCATGTTATTTTATAGCTTTATTATATGTATAGATTGTTTTTATATAAATTTATTTGACTTGGTTCAATAAAAACATCCTATATTCAATGGAATAAAAGATATTTTCATAAGCAATTTAACTGAAATAATAAGAAGAGTAAATTCATTTATTTATATTACATTACCACAAAGAAGTCAAAAATATAGTGAAACAGGTGCCCATATCAATAATATAATAAACTTCCATTAAAGCTGTCAGAGAAGATCGCTTGTACTAATTCGTATGAACAATTACGATAAAGCTGGGCCGAAAAACTTTAAACGTTAGAGTGGGCTTTATCTCAATTTCCACTAGAGGAAATAGATGTGGAGGTGTCGCTTTATATTAAGAGGTTTAATCATTTTCAGAATAAAAATATACAACATATGTTACACATATAAATATATGAAATATATAACATATCAACGACTCCAATTTACACTTATTTAAATCTTTGCTCACTACTGAAAATAATAGAAAACTTTTGTTTTTGTGAAAGTTTCAGATCATTCAGACAAGTGGCACGTAACAGACCTCCTCAAAAAGAAGATAAAACAGAATTCCTTTCATACTGTCTGACCCACTAACAGCCAGCCTACAAATTAATTATTGGACACTCGCTGGCCTTTATTAGACATATAACAGTCAAACAAAAGGCTTTTGTCTCACCTCAACTTTTCACAAAGGGCGTATATTATTTTGTTGTGAAGAACAATACTTTTGTTTTAAGAGATTAAATCTTATTATGTTCCGGAAAGTATATCATAATTCAGACATGAGTACATTACAGTAGATGGTGGGAATTCATCATATTTTACTTACATATTTAATGAACAACAAGGTAGGATACTCAATGATCTAGCTACACTATATTAATGATATACTGATGTAATTACCCATACTAACATATATTTTAAATAAATAATATAACGAAAAATAAAATAAAAAAACAATATCCACATTAAAAGTTTTTAGTAGGTATAAATTATTGTCTTACTCATTGAAAGTTGCAGAGATTTTCTTTGCGCTTCCAATATATTATTAACCGTCTATGAACATATATTCAGTATGTATCTCCCTAATCGTTTGTAGTGTTGAGTGAGGAGGCTGTAACTTCTGTACCTGTTTCAGTAACTTGATAGACTTCAGTGAGCCCGCGACTGCCGAGTTTGGTGGACGTGTTGTGCTTATAGTGACGTAACGTAGCGCTTTGTATATCGACGAGTGCTCGTGCAAACTTGTGTTATCATGTATTTACGGTGTTAAAATATTTAAACTGAGAACTTTCGGTGAGACCGAAGGTAAATATAACTAGTTGTTTTGAACATCATCGAACTTTTAGAATAATGTTGATTGGTGAAAAATAAATTTGTTTTCACTAAAAATAATATTTCCTGTAATAAATCACTATCTACGAAAAATGAATGTTCCTGCATATTTGAAGAAAATGTAAATTAATCTAAAATTCATTAATCAAAACTTTAATGTTCAGAATAAGTTATAAGGCCTAAAACTAAGTATATTTAACCAAACTCAGCCTCGTACTAACATTATTAGTTTCTGAAGAAAATAATTTGAGCATGATGTTACGTTTCTGACAAAATTTCGTGATTGTTTCCATCACAAATACGTCGTTTGAACGATATAAAAAAGAAGAAAATGAATTATGTAGATCCCTTGTGGTTATCATGTTTGTTGTCTAAAACCTTCTCAAAAAAAAAAATTAATTATTATTACTCGTGTGTGTGTGTGTGTGTGTGTGTGTGTGTATTTGATTGTGTGTATAACGCTCAAGACCGAACACTCGTTCGGCCCTTTTTTACATCTTTATCATACTTCTAATATTCGTAAAAATAGCTTCCGAACACCTCACAAGGAATTTACGAAAATTCCATCTGTAAATATTAAACCTAACCGTTTAATTGTATTTCAAATTTCAATGAATACAGTTGAAATATGGATACATTAACTAATTAGATTGTAAACTAATTTATTAAATAGGTAATAATCATTAATTAATTAGAGTGAATTAAACTTTTAAATGTTTCTTATGGTAATTTAACATCATAATCGCGGAAGTGCTTTTATTATGTATGTAACAAACAAAAACACGAGCGTTTATGGAAATCGAAATAAAAAATATAATTAACATCATAGCAAACAAAATTAGTATATTTGTGTATTTGACAGACAAACATGGTGTTTTTCACCTATATTCAGAAAACTATAATGTTCATAAACAAATTCCCACATTTTATCTATAACTACAGTTAACCTATATCGCTCCACCCTTTGCTTAAAACATTTGACCACTGAAAGTGTTTAGTTATTGATTTATAATTTAAAACTTTAGCCTGTTGTCAATATTTAATAATTCATAGACTAATTTGTTTATGCTATTCAGAAAGTAAATGCACACACTTATATTTATAGTTCGAAAACACACACTGTTTCAAAAGCTTGTACAGTCAGCTTCAAAAGTCACGAAATGAACAAACGAAAACGAAAGCATCTTTTTCTTCTTCTCTTTCTTCTTTGCATTTCAGTTTTAAAACACTGATGACCCATTACAAAAAGAAGATATTAATTATTTAAAAACAGTGTTTAATTATTAATATTTAATTTTAATTATAGATGCTTTATTTCTACCTACAGTATTTCATTTTATAAATTCCACTTTATTATAAAAATAATGTATTTTTAAAATGGCAATGTTATAATAATACCTTTCTATCTATTGTTACTTAGAATAAGAACAAACTATATAAATCGTTTTTTTAATAAAATCTGTCAGGAACACGACATGTATTTGATGAATTTGACAACTTGATATTTATGTAAGAATTCATTCAATATTGGCGTTTGTCATGTTCAGCAGTTTTGATGTAATATAGTGTATAGCTATTTTTGAATTTTTAATATGGTCATCGAATTTTGAAGCTATATAAGTTATAGAAGTAATCATATTTACCACAGAGTTGCAGGTTGGTTTACGTCTTTCCTAGTACATTTGTAAAAAGTAGGATTAGTCGTTATCACTTTTGCTTTATGGAGTTATTGTTAATCTTTAATGAAACGGTCCTTAGTTTTTGTTCTACAATAAGTTCTTGGTATACGAGTATTTCAAAGTAATTTAAATAATATGAACTATTTTTTTAGTTTTCTATTATAAAGACTTACATAACTAACAAATCGTAAAACAATCCAATCCAATCCAATCCAATCCAATCCAATCCAATCCAATCCAATCCAATCCAATCCAATCCAATCCAATCCAATCCAATCCAATCCAATCCAATCCAATCCAATCCAATCCAATCCAATCCAGTCCATCCGTTCCAATTCGACCAATATTCTTTATTGTACTAAAGAACATATAAATACAACAATATTGTATAATATAGTCACTTCTTAAAGTGACCTTAAACTTCTTAAAAAATCCAATCCGTAGACATTAATTTACGATACCGTAGCAGCTGCGTCGAGCTATTAAACTCAATTTATTTATTTTGCCGTTAATGACACGTGTTTTAAAAATACCTTCTGGACAAAGAAATATATATTTTTTTCATGCAGCCAGAACAATTATACCTCAAGGTTTTTTTTTTTGTTTAAATCTATTATACTTGCGGGCTTCAGTGGTATACCACTTGTGTATTAGTTTCATCGGTTACGATACCTAACCTTATGAACAGTTTGATAACCTGTGAACTAACAAATTTTTACGTAAATAATATAACTCAGGAAGTCATTAGCTGAAGCGAGAGAAAAAATATGAATACATTATTTTATAATATTATAGTCACTATTTTACTTTGTTGTAGGATTCAAAAAAAGAATTGTAAACAGGAAAAACGTATGTCAAAAGCAGAAATACGCAAAAATATTGATTAAATATTGCGCAATAACAGTACAATTAAATTGAGACACCCTTAAAAAAACGATTCTTCATTAAAAATATTTCATTTTTATTTTTTCAATATGGAAATAGACGCCGGAGAAAGGTAGTTTGATTAATAAATCTAATCGTTTCGTCGTAAGGACTTGCAACTAAGAAGAGCCTGGAGACGTTCATAATTAACTGAGTTCCGGGAATAAATACACAATACAATGTACATGTGTACCCTTGTGAGTAATGAGTGTCTGTGTTTGTACACAGACTACAGTTCTGAAAGTTAACGAAACAATGCAATTAGATTGCGTGTGTTATTTATACAAAAATTTGTGTTTAAGAAAATTTCTGCACAATTAAAAAATAAAAAAGAGTAGCACATTTTCTGCTGAAATTTCCTTTTTGTAATATAATACAAAGAAGGATGGTTCTTTGTTTCATCTGTATATATAGAGTTTCTCGAATAGATATGTGTGTTGGCTGATATTAATAAAACTACTTAACCAGTTTTTATGATTCTTTTGCCAATTTAATCTTTAAGGGAGGTTTATGTGTGTATAATTATATAATAAACTAATATATTACGTTATATAAATATGAGTGATGAGTATGGGCAATAATTCTTACGCGATAGTTGGGACCGACCAACATCCGCGTTAGTTAACAATTATTGAAATTTTGGTTTGTAAACATAAAACCAGCAATTGTTTGGATTGCAGCTTTAAATATATTCAAAATTTGTTTAACAACTTAAATATCTCTTTCGTCCGTGATATTGCCTTTAGCATGCAATTTTTTTATAATTCCCTTTTTGTAGAAAGAAATGCAGTCTACGTTGGAGTTGTTATTTTTATAATTTGTAACTCCTTTTCAATAGAAGTTAGGCATTTTTATGGTCTAATCATTCGTCAGCTCAAATTTGTAGGAAAGTTTAGAAAAAGGGAAATTCAAATAAAATGTTATGATTCAATTAATTTTTGAAAGAAATATTTTTTCACTTAAATGAATCTCCCAATAATAATATTATCTTAAATATAAAGAATTTTGAAGTCAAACAAATAAAAGAAAAATGCAACCCTTAAAATAGAGAACAGTAAAGTTTTCAAGTCTATGCTAATATTATAAAAAAAAAAATTTGTGTTTTTGTAACTAATAAGCTCCAAAACTACTGGACCGATTCAAAAAATGCTTTTACAGGGTATAATGTATCATTCTATAATATATATATATGACGGCGCGTTGATTGTAACTGAGTTTTAATTATAAGTTACTCAATGATTATATTACAATTTATTACTAATCATAATTCGATTTGTTAATATTGTTTTAGTTTTATTTGATTCTGTAACGGATTGTTATGAAGAACTTATAAATTATGAGCGGATAATTCCGAATAGGGTGGGTGGGTGGTTGTCGCCACTGGGAATGGCGGCTGTGATTTGTGTGGATAGCTGCCACAGAGGTGCACATGTGCTAACCTATTGGCTCATAATCTAGTTTAATCGTAATTATTGTTTGTAATATTGTGTTAAACTGATGAACATTTAATTAATAACTTTTTGGACGATACACTTGTGTTTCTATTTTATAATTCCTGCCGTTACAACGCTCAATATGAATGATAATAACCAAGACCGCTATGAGGCCCCTTCTGCGCTCCTATATATATATATATATATATATATATATATATATATATATATATATATATATATGTATAATGTATCAAGTAAATGAATTTGTTCGTCCGCGGGTGTAACCGCGAAAACCAAGTTATACATATTTTCAATGTTAAATCGAATTAAATGAATTAAGATGATATAATTCCTAACAATACCAAATAGTAGGTACATCAAAAAAACAATAAGAAAAAAATCCACATCCTTTTGTCCGCTGAGACATTTATGTACGGAGTTTATATTTTCTTTCGTTTGTTTTTGAACTGCGCATATTAATAAACTTTTTTTATATTAATAGACATTTTTTATATTAAGGTATCTATGATCTGAAACACTGCAATTCTTGATTTGTAAAGACGATGATTCTTATTAAAATATTTTTTTTTTTGCAAAACGATCATTGAAAGCAATTCGTGAGATGTTTTTTTTTAATTTATGTAAGTTATGGAATTTTTGTATTCAAACTGTCATGATCAATGATTACTGTTGTATATAATTATTCGACTACTTAAATGTTATAGGAATTTGCCCGACTAGTTTCAGATTCGATTTAAATATTAACCTAATAATCTGTCAAGATTATTTACTTAATAAATATACAGAGACAAGTGGTATGGTAATACAAATGCTTTTAGTGAAGAAACGAAGAAATAAGTGGGATATAAACGCTATAATAGTGTTACAGATTAATTCGAAACGAAGAAATTTTCTGTGCTGTGATGTTCTGTGATAAGAAATCAATATGACTTGTCTACTATTAAACATTTTTTGAACATATAGAATATTTTGAATTGTTTTTATCGAGATAGTCATAAGAACTTAGAGGGCGTCAGTGAATTATTTATTAGTATTTCTGGCATTTACAAAATATTCGTTCAGTTAATCAATACAGACCAACAGAAAAGTATTAACGAATTAGGTAGTAAATACCTATCGGCACTCATCCTGTTGGCTTTGTATAAGGGTTAATATGATAAATTACAGATACAAACCATATGAAAGTAAAAAATAACCATTCTCATTTCTTATTTGATGTATGGTTTTCGTATTGCAATTTATAAGCTTATGGAAGTATTGAATAAAGTCATATTTTATATCTTCAAAGAAGAAACCAAATGTTATATTAGTTTATTTGATTTGATATTAAAGAATTGCAAAATATCTGAGATATTAAAGAATTGCAAAATATCTGAGATATTAAAGAATTGCAAAATATCTGAGATATTAAAGAATTGCAAAATATCTGAGATCTGAGTACACCGAGAATACGTAAGGAATTGACTTAAAAATATTATCAAAATGTGCGAGGGTCTGTCAACAGAAAATCATACGGTTCATCAATAATGCGAGTGCTCGATAGGAAAACAGCTTTTTAGACGCGTTGACGCTCACATAAATATATTACATACATCTTGAACATGATGTTTTTTTATGTACAAAAACGACCTCTTTTATATTCGACGGTTATTAGTCCTTAGTCATTTAAGATAATTACAATTATTTTTATCCAATACTGCAATTTTTTTAAGCTTGAAATTTATTTGTTTATCTCAATACACAGTAGTGTAAGTATACAGGTATACGCTTACATAACATAAACTGACTTACAAAGTTTGTAACCGCTAAAAGTACGCGAACAGAAAACTAGCTTTTAATACTTCCAATTCACTTTAGAAGTAACTTCGGCATGTTTTGAAATGAACACGTGCTAGAGAATTATTTCCCATAAAATAATTTATATTTCGTACGAAAAGATTGTTTTCTATAGCTTACACGGTCAACTGTGTGTATGTATTGAATATATTTTAGGCTTACAGATTTAATACACATGTTTTTGAACTCTGTACTGCTACTGTACTACTTGAAATGCTACTTTATTTAAAATAATTATGTTCCACTTGAACTTAGACTAAACTAAACTTATCTGATATATATTCAAGTCTCTACTATTTCAGAAATAATATTTTTATTTGAATGGAAACTGAAATTTAATTTAATCTTACTAAAGTTTCCTAAATCTTTACATTTTATTTTAATATGATGTTTAGTTTTTTGGTGCAAAAATCTTTTACACGGGAAAACCATATGTATTTATCTGACTGCTTTATGAAGCCTTCTCTTCTCTTCGCTAAGAAGAACAGAAAAGCATTCGCCCTATGTCTTCTCGCATGGAAGGCATTCGGTATTATCTGGCATGTAAGCCTTTAAGCAAATTTTAAATTTACGGTATATTTGTGGTTTGATAGGCTGGGTAACGGTCGATGTGAACCTCGGTTCGAATCATAGAATTCTAAATTACATTAAATAAATTGAATTCAAAAGGATGAATTTCCAATTGGCATTTCCAATGAAAACCAATAAATCTCAAAACCAAAGATGTCTGTTTGTGGGTTACATTTGGCTTATTAGGTGAGCGCATAGGCAACGATGGTATTTACTCAGTCCCCAAGCCCGTGAATGCTGATGTTTTCTCCAGGATCTCCTATACTGTTTCTTCTACATTTCAATGAAATGTTGAATATTCCCAACATTCACTGTTATTTGGACAGCATTGGACAGCATTGGGGAAACAGTATATTCCGGCAGTGAAGGACTTTCTCAAGAAAACGTCTATGAGAACCGAAAGAAACTTGCGTCTTCCATTCATATTTCTTTAGGGAACGTTTCAGAATGGAGAAAATTAAATTTGATTTAATTTAATGCCTGTGAACCTTTGTCCCGTGAAAAACTAGATCATATCGCATCTTAACGTTACGCTTTCTATCACGAGAAGTGTTCTGAAGAGGTTTTAAACGAGGTTTCCTCTGCCAATTTCGATTACGGTAATGCACGCCACTGTTTATTTAGATCTGGAATGAACTTCTTTCGGCGGTATTTTCAGATCGATACGACATGGGTACCTTCAAAAAAAGCATCTACTCATTCCATAAAGGTCGGCAATGCTCTTGTGCATTTTCTGAGAGTATAAGAGACTGTGGATGTCAGGGTGTCACTTTTCATCAGATGATCCTTTACTAATCTTTTTAAAATAAAGTGAAAAAAAAAAATAATTATATAACATATATATGGTTTTCTGTCTTTATATAGTTTTTCTAGTTATCCATATATGACATTTATATACGCACATACAGTGACTTTTGACAAACAATTATTTGCAATTAATATCGAGCGAGCTCACATAACATTGCAAAGATTAATTAAAAGCCGCGGTCAAAGATATACATGCACGTGACATGTCTACGTTACGCCACGTGCCGGTACGTTTATACCTTTTAATGTTGCAATTTGCATTTTGTTTACTATAAGTAACGGCCTTTTAGGTAGCCTTTTAACAGTATTATTAGGACACAAAATGTCCTACTTTATAATAGTAACATCCACCGTAAAAATTCTTTTATAGATTAAAAAATTTAGTAAGTCTTTATAAGAAGCAGCGAATATAAAATAGAAAACAGTAGTCTTAAACTTATTATTAAATCATTTTACAAGTAAGTTTTTTAAATTAGTCAACATTGATAGAATCAAAGTGGAATTACAATTCCTACTATAAATAAACTAATCGGTACCATTCCATTTCCGAGACGGACTGTGGCAGAGTGTGTCCTCAAACACCAGTGCTGGAGGTATGCTAGAAAATTATTGACTAGTTTCCATTAAAATCCTTTGTTCTTACCCCTCAACTTCTCCCAACCCAAGTCGTTACCGTGCCAGGCTCATAAGTAATGTCGTGTAGAGAGCAAATTGTTTAAGCAGCCTTGCAAACGACTTACATGCTAAAACATTTTCGATTCAAGCAACATTTTAGGAATTAAACCTTCTAGTATACCGAACATCGAATTAATGTTAAAAAGTAGAACAAGGAAATGTATAGTTTTAAGTTTACTATTGTTCTTGTACTAATGCGAACCAGATAAGAAAAATGAAAAGTTTATATCTGTTTGCCATATTTAATTCATTTTAAACTAGATTTAGAATTTATCTGAATGAGCTTATAAGATATTAAAGCAAACTTAATATGCTTTATAGTAATCCGTCGGGACCCTGTGCAGGCCAGAGTTCCCACGGGAGTGGTTAGAGGTTGAAACGCGGTCGGTACACAGAATGAGACATGCTCCCCTTTTCCCACTTTTCCTAACTACGCCGTCCTTGTATCATATCTGGCCCAGGGGATTATCCGCTCATATACGAATACGAATCGGGGCATCTTCAATCTCTACGATTTTCCAGAAAGCCCGCATCCAAAAGTACCCATGTATGTATTCCATCTTAGAAAAAAAAATTAAAGTATATTTAAAAACTCTTTTTCTATTAAATATGTTGTAGATATAGGAAACTAAATATGTACAGTATAAAAGCAAGTAATAATCTGAAAAAAATTTTAATACTTATATTTACTTATTTATTTAAAATTTTACTGTAATCCTACAAACTTGGGTACAAAGGGCGAACTCTATGTCTATTGGCATTTTCCACCAGTCAACCCTTGATGACGTATAGAAGTTTCGGTAGGTACTTATATTTAAAAATTTTAATAATATACATATTTATATAACTATATAAAATATAACTATATATTTTATTTGGATACATATATATATGTATATATATATGTATCCAATTAAAATATAGACCCTCTTTCATTAGTAAATATGAAGACAACATTTTAAAAAACAGTTTTTAATTGAGCTTCAATAGCACAGAAAGTTTGAAAACATATTTACAAACTTTTATCAATGATGTAATATATTTGTATTTACTTTGTAACCGTAAAACCGACTTGAGATTCGAAAATGTGTGCAAATATTTGTAACAAAAAGTATTTTGGTATAACTCTTATGGTGATCTATTATAACTCTTAAATAGTTTTATATTATACTCAGGCTTTTACGTATTACGTTACTCTAATATGAAAAATTAGAGCTTAATGCATGTTTTATTATTCAATACGTCACGCAAACGACGTCACGGGCACAGATACTAAATAGTAAATGAAGTTTTTTTTGTTTTTTTTTTTGCTATAACACTGAAAAAAGCAAATTATAAAGGTTACATATACATTGCAGCTACTAAGCAAATATAATAAATTACCCGTTCAACGCGGTTTCAGCAGGAAGTCATTCAATTTTCTAAAAAACGTCTGTTTCACCCTTAAAAAATACGTTAAAAACACATTGTTGTGTACTGCGGATAGCAGTCTTAAAACGTTGAAACCCAAATAGAAATTGTCAGACTGCGGCTAAAATATCCGTGTGTTTCTTTTTTGGACCAATTTTTAACAAATATAAATGTAATACGATGATATGCTTTTCATTCACTAAATTGTTTTCAAAACTTTCTGCAGAAGAACTGGTTAATAAATTTGAGTATTTGCAAAATCAGATTTATTTTTGGACTAAAGAAATTTGAACATGTTTTCAACTTTCATAAACAAACCGAGTCTCTGTCTCCCATTTCCATTTCTTAGAAGTACTCTATTATTATGTCTATTTTACAATATTTTGTATAATCCATCTGTCCCATGTTATCTGCGCAATAGCTTCGCTTTCGTACACGACCCTGAATCTCATTGTAGTCCACATCTTAGTCCACGTAAGTTTTATTACCGATCTTTTACACTTTATGCAGTAAGATTGTGGACTGCATGAGTTTACAACATACATAATTCTGAGTCCCTCTTTATTTAAAAAAAAACTAGTTAAAAGTTTAACCGATAGTGGCTAGAGTTTATTATTTCAGATTATATAAAATATTTTTTGATAAATTGGTAAAAAAGATAAATGTATCTAATAAAAACACCCTATATCTTATGGACGTAAACAAAGATCGAAAATATAATTTATAAAAGACAATGTTTTCGTGAATAAAAAGGAATAATCTAAAGTCTAAACTCTAAAGCAATGACAAGCTATCATATAAAACCCAATGCGGCGTCTTATTCATCCGGCCTTAGATCGAACGTTAAGCCCAGAAAACAATAAAAATTCTATGAATTTTTCTACATTATCGCCTTAAACATTCACAGAAATAGGATTATAAAACACGCCGTTGCATAAATATTACTCTGCTTAGTTAAATTCGCATCCCGAGCGAAACTCACTTGCTCAAAAAGAGACCAATATTAATGCTGATACCATGTGTAATATTTATTCAAAAATTTTCAGATAGTTTTGTTCATTTAATTAATAAATGTGTGAGCTTCGTTTTGATGATATATGCTTAATATAATTTTTTGTATTTGAAGACTGCGGCTTAACACACCGGTGTATTTTTTAATTTTAAACGATCTTCAAAACGGCGAAACAGACGCTTGTATAAATTTTGAACGACTATTGTAATAAATTCACACTAATAAACGTAGTTACGTAATCAGTAATATAGATATATGAAATATTAATATCGCGAACCAAATAAATACCAAATAAATATAAATGTAATAATTTTTATTAATTTTACGATGATATAATTTCATGAATATAAGTATAATTAAAGAAAAACGAAACAACTTAGAGTTAATTTTAATGTACCTTTTTTTTTTTTTTTTTTTCCGTTGGAAAAACCCGTTACGGGTACCCCGTCGGCCCATGGGGGTGACGGCCGGGGGGTGATGTGGGACTACATCATTATATTAAAACATAGACGGCAGCATAGAGGATGCTGCCATTTTTAAGGCTACCCACTAAAAAACCAACGGTTGCCCTCTGCACCGTAATGGGACGTCACGGGATCGCGTTAGCACACACCGTGACGCTCCGGCGAGAATTTTAATGTACCTTGCGGCTTCACTTCGCTAACAATGTAATTTAATGTATATATAAAAGATGAGTGCGCTGAGTTGTTTGAGCCAACTTTTCTCAGGTCTCTGTTAGTATCTTTCTGAGCTAGTGGTAGCTTTGACAATGAAAATTTTTTTTGTAAAAAATTTACTTTCAATGATGATTTTGAGTTTGAATTTTATTTTGATGATGGGTATTCCAAGATAAGGTGGCGTCCTAGGTAATGCCAAGGTTTTAGCGGAATTCGAATAAGTGATTGGATTATTATTAAGAAATAAGGGAGAAAAAGAAAAAATAAACTAAGTTGATGCCTGAAAGATACAACTTATGCTTTGATTTTAGCCGGGTTCAACATTAGTACCTAAGACCTATACTAGCCATTGATCTATTGAAGATCAGAATTCATGGCGGCTATTCCTGGTTAGCATGAACAATGTTAAAATGACGGTATAAATGCAAGTTTAAAGGTGTAAATTTGAAGTAGTGATATTAGTGACAATGTTGATAAATAATAAAAATAATAAAATGGAGAAGAGTAAGGGAGTAAGGAGGCACCTTGAGGCACTCCAGCAGAAAGATGAGCCCAATTAAAGAATGAACAGAACAGGCAAACACACTGTGATTGACCACTAAGATAAGAATCAAAGTAATCAATCGTAGGAGTCAAGAGAAATTCACAGAGTTGAAAGCACTCCTGAAATCCAGTAATACCAATACGGTTACATATCGTTTTCTCCAAAACCAAGCGTATATTGTCTGTTGTCTTTAAATCTAAGCGATATCCCTAGCAGCACTTATTTGCGTTTAACCTATTCCGATAGTTTTAAGAAATTTCCATGTCTTATTGGAATTATTTATAGTAAGAGACTCATGATGATAGCGTTTTTTTGCATCTCTGTTATATTGAATATATTTATTGTACTATAAATATATTCAAACGTTGTTAAATTATGATTTGATGGCGAGTAATTATATCTTCTTTTAGCTTTATTCCTTAGTGACATACAATTTTTTATATCCTTTGTCAGCCATGGAGCATTAATGTGTTTTATTCTAATACGTTGAGACGGAGCATGACAATCAAAAAGCTTAATAATTAAGGGACTTTTACTTTCAAGTTTATACAAGTTAATGTTTTCTAAGATTTACACGAGTACTACACATTTCAATAAAACTATTTTTCGGATATAACTCGCGTTTATTATTACATTTTTATATTGAACCTGACGTTTCGGATGCTTTGCAGCAAACGTGTTCGCGGTAAGACGAGATGATGGTGTCTGTCAGTTTACAAATAAACTGACTGACCGAAACGTCGGGTTAAATATAAAAATGTAATAATAAACGCGAGTTATATCCGAAAAATAGTTTTATTTAAATTTATACAAGTTGTATATAAAATAATATTCCAATCACTATTTCTAACATTCCGATACAATGAGTCAAGGTCAATTTTCTTATAACTTTGAATATTCAGAAAGTGTGATATACGCTTGAGAGACCAAACACGATAACACTAGTAGATGGATTAAGTCGTGATAAGAAAAGGATGCTGTATATTGGCCTTGTGTAACAACATGACGAAGTGTTAAGTCACCTATAATAATGATAAATAAGATATATTATATAAAATAAGTTTAATTCCATAGATATGTGTATTCCTACTTAATAAATCGTGCTACATCACTTTTATGGCTTACGTGGTTTATTTATATTTAATAATTAAAACAATCGGAAATTTTTATTATATTGTAATTATGTATATGTTATGTTAATTAAAGAAATTTTATTTTTTTTGTAGCGTAAAGTGCAATGCAGCGATCATGGCAGCTGTGGCGACACGTCGATCCAAGGTCGACGTCAAGACATTTCGTATCGCCTCTTCATTACATCTCATTGTTTCGCTGCGCTGCACTGCTGGTACTGATCGTGCTTGTGCCTGTTCGAGCGCCATTCCCCTGCGCTTTCAGTCCACTGTGCGTGTGCCGTGACGACCACCTCGCCTGTCATGCTGTGCCCTTCCACAGATTTCCGGAGACCGGTATTCAAATGTTATTAATCCTTGCTCAATTATTTTGTAGGCTTCTTAACATTTTTACTTTCGACTGTTGTTATTATGGAGCATTCACGATCTTTATATAATTGTGTGTGCTATAGAGACGAGCGTGGTGCATGTATCGGTGTCAGCGGCGCGACTAGGGGAGCTAAGTGAGGCGGCACTCGACGGACGTGCGTTACGCACGCTTGTACTCGTCGCCTCGCACCTTCATCACATCGAAAACGCCGCGTTGAGGTTAGTGGCCCCATCAACAATACTTCTATAATGTTATTGACAGATATTGTATCAAATATCTTATTACAGCTCAATGACAACATCGTTGCAATCTTTGGATTTGGGTTACAACGAATTTGCTGAAGTACCAATAGAAGCCTTGCGTCCCTTGAAAGTATTAAATTGGTTGAACTTGCAAAAGTACGATTTTATCACATTTAATTATTTAAGCTCCTAACTAGTTTAAAAAAAAAATCTTTTTTTTCAGTAATTATATAAGTCACTTGGACCCGGAGATGGATTGGGGTGGTCTTTCAGAGTCATTAAGTAGTTTGTCACTAAGTAATAATCATATTTGTACAGTTAGCAAGGGCGCATTTTTTTCGCTCCGTCATTTAGCTCAACTAGAATTAGACGGTAATAGACTGAGACACCTGGACGCCGGCATACTTCCTATGTCACTTGCTATTTTACATCTTTCTGATAATCTGCTCTCAGATATTCCTTGCAAAGCGTTGATTCAGCTTCCACGTCTTCGCCATCTTCATCTCAGAAATAATATTCTGCAACCAGTGCCCAATATTACATGCCGAAGCGAGCGGTCAAAAATAGATTCCCTTGATCTTAGTCATAATGAACTTACTGATAGCTTTAATTTTGAATTTCATCACAATCTTCAATTAAAACTATTAGTTTTAGACCTTAATGAATTTACTACCGTGCCCACATTTATTCTCGACAGTGGTAGGTTAGAAAAATTTTCGATTTCATATAATAATTTACAATATATATCAGATACCATATTTTATGCTTTGAAACATAGTTTAGAAAGGTTTGAAATAGATTACAATGAAATTACATCTCTACCTGAGTCTATAAAAGAATTAAACCGCTTGCGTCATCTATCAATAATATATAATCGCATATCAGATCTTAAAGAATTGCCGCCGAAGTTGCATTCTTTATCATTAACAGGAAATTATTTTACTTCCTTTCCAACTGGCTTGCAAAATCTTACAACTGCGACACTATCTTACTTGGACCTTGGATACAATCGAATTTCATATGTGACCACTGATAATTTTGGAGTTTGGTCTAGATCACTAACGACTCTTGGTCTTCGCGGTAACCGGCTGACTCAACTTGCTCTGGGCTCATTTCCAAAATTGCCGCTTCGTGAATTGGTTCTAAGTTTTAACGACCTATATTACATGGAACCTGGCGTTTTTGCTAATTTGACACAATTAAGAATCTTAGAGATGTCGTCCTCTTTATTTGCCGGTGACATTTCTACAGGTTCTAGTTTAAAGACTCTGAATTGGCTAGGATTAGATAATAATAACATTCACAATATATCATCTGACAATTTGCAAAATTATCCTGCCTTAGAGTATCTTAATTTAGATTTTAATAAAATTGTCGAATTTCCTAGCAACTTAAGCCTGACACGAGGTTCATATATATTAAAGGAGTTAAGACTATCCTATAACTATATAAATAAGATAAATTCTGAGTTTCTCGAGGATTTATCAGAATTACAAAGTATAGATTTATCCTTTAATCGCATGCAGAATATAGTCGAAAAGAATTTTGCTAATTTAAGTAAATTAGTTTATTTAAATTTAGCTGGAAACGTTATAGAGTTCATTGCTGAGGAAGCCTTCGCTGAGTTGCCAATAATAGAAATGTTGGATTTGCAAGAAAATAATTTATCAACATTTTCTTTAAAATGTTTTGTAAATATATCTAATTATGATACGAATTTTTCTGTTAACATGAGTTATAATAATATAAAAATACTTACTGGTGGAACAAAGGCTTATATCAATGTCCTAGATTTGTCATATAATAGATTAGAAACCTTGCCACAAGACTTTTTTCATTCACTCGGAGAAAACATTCGGCAGATATTTCTCTCTAATAACCATCTGATCACAATTAATAATGCTGTATTCAGTCTTTTAATCAATTTAAATATATTGGCTTTACAAAACAACAACATTAGTATAATTAAACGTCGAGCTTTTTCAGAAATGGCCTCTCTGCAGATTTTAGATTTGTCACAAAACAGAATTACACAACTATCAGTAGAACAGTTTCATAGTCTTTCATATTTACGACTGTTACGGCTAGAGGGCAACAAATTACGTTCTTTACCTCGGGATGTATTTAAAAACACATTAATAGAATACTTAGACTTAAGTAATAATCACCTGACTTTATTTCCAAGTAGTGCACTCGCGCAAGTTGGTTTTACTTTACGTCGTCTTGAGCTTTCACAAAATAAAATAGAATACCTTGATGCTGCTATGTTCCATGCAACAGCTTTTCTACATGAGCTTGGTCTTTCCCATAACGCTTTGACCGTCTTGTCAGACAACACTCTTGCCGGATTGCCAAGATTGCGCCGCCTTGACCTCTCTTTTAATACAATTAAAACTAACTTCAAAGAATTATTTCATAATGCTCCTCGTTTGCGTAGACTATCTTTAGCCAATACCGGGCTTAAGGGTGCGCCTCATCTCCCACTTGCTAATCTTACTGAACTAAACCTTAGCAATAATTACATAACTTCTTATAATGAAATCGATATGCGACACCTTATTAATTTAAAAGCATTAGATATTGCTGGAAATAAGTTTACTACAATACGTCCCGCAATGTGGGCTGCTGTACCAAAGCTAATATCCCTCGACGTATCACGAAACCCTATTGTTCGAATTCAAAGTGGCCTATTTGATGGTCTGGAAAAACTTCTTTATCTTAAAATGGATAGGCTGAGGTATTTAGAAACAATTGAACCTCGTGCTTTTCGTGCCTTAATATCCCTAAGATCTTTAACTCTAGAATATCCTGTTGGAGAGACGAGAGAGGTTCCTATAGCAGAAATCGTTTCCACAACTCCTTGTATAGAGATGTTAACCGTCTATATTCGAAAAAAGTCTTTAGATTCTCAACTTCAGGGGTTGCGAGCACCAAAACTCAGATCTTTAGAAGTTCGTGGAACTACAATGAGGAGCGTAGCTGCCGAAGCTTTTAGTGCTCTTAGTAAGCAACGTGCACTAACTTTGCGCCTGACTGGTTCAAGAGTCTCTGAGCTTCCAGCAGGCCTAGCGCTGCCTTTGGCTCGTATTCCTCATCTGGCACTTGATTTAACCGACAACCAGCTAATTAGCTTCGGATCAGCGACCCTATATCCAAATCTAACAGGATGGAATCGTTATGCCACTAAATTAGTATCTGGTAAGTAAAAGAATTTATAATAAAAATATTTTTTTATAACAATGAAATGATTAATGAATAATAAAGAAAATCGCCTTTTACTAACATTATAATATTAGCTTCTATCGCCGATATCCTGGTATACAAAATTAAATAGTCAGGATTTGGTACACTCAGGTGGTCTTCTCTTGGCGGGAAATCCTCTCCGTTGTGGGTGCTCCGCTTCGTGGGTGGGTGCGTGGTTGCGGCGCTGGATAAGCGAAGTAGGCGGCGGGTCGCAGGGTGCGCGTGCGACGGCGCGGAAAAGTACGTGCCTCACAGCGCGATCCGAAAGGCGCGCACTGCTTGCGCTGCACGCGGACGAGGCCGATTGCCATGCCAGTGCACTGTCGAGTCGCTCCTGCGCGCTTTGCCCTTGCATTTTTAATTATATGTTTTTTTTTGTGATGACGTTGTATACCGTTAGCTAAAAGAACTTGAGTCAAATGTGATATAACTGTGTGATGAGTGTAAACTATACCAGACCATTAGATTGTAAACCATCAGACATTTAACCTACTAGAGGTGCAGATATGTGATTCTTAAAATGTACAGGTTGTTATAGATTGTAAATAGGTATACATCAATTAAATTATATCGTAAGAAAAAAAATAAAATTAATTGATAAAAATATTATAATTATTTATATGAGTATAATAAAATCTATAAGAAACGATTTGTATTTTATTGTAAAGTTGGTTCAATGAATTTTAATAAATATATTAGTTGAGCAAAAACCCAACTGAATCGAATATAAATTTCGGCGGTAAAAGGATTATAGTTTGGTAAATGGTTGTTCAACGTTTGATTGATTCAATTTTTATAGTTTCATTATACGCTATATTATTATATTTCATTGACCGATAATTTATTATATATATTATAACTATATTATAACTATATTGTAAACTCAGATACTGCAAAGAGAATCATTTTATAATCCTTTAAGTTCTAAACCTTTACTCTCGAGTGACAACTTGATACGAAATTCGTTAAACGACTTATTTTTTTTCCGTTATATCTAATCTTTCCTTTCTGTCTAATGTGCTTCGGTAATTCTTAGATAATATTTAAATTTCATCCCAAATAAACTTTTCTTTTAAAAGCCATGTCCAATAATTGCATACTAACCAAAATAGTGTTTAAACTAAGTTACTTATTTTAAAACACTGCTAATTTTAAGAAATATTCTGGTTTTTTGTTATATTACGAAAATTTTGTAATATATCTGTGGTAACACAAACAAAGAGGATAATTTTAAACATAACGTCTATAACTATCTATCCGAGCAAGCGATTCTCATGTTTTTTTCGTTAAAACATAATAATTAATAACACCGACTTCTTAAACATTGTGCTTGAAAGATTGAGTATGGAAACGAAACATCACAATTACATCGAAGCTTTACGTCAAAATTAATACTTCAAACTGTACTTAAGGTGTTATTAAACATTTATAAAAATAAAAGTAGTACATAACATGGTATAGAGTATGATAATTATGTTGATTTAAAACGATCATTTGTTTTCAAATCATAATTAATAAAATCTGAATTATCCATGATAGGGTATGGTTATATATATCAAGATGAGATATAAGATCAATTGTTTCAATAGACTATATTCAGTTAATGTTTAATGGCGTGATGAGCCAAATTATTCGGCAAGGTAAGCTTTGCAGAGTTCTCTCTAATCAACTTTTCACCAGGATAGTCGTTAAAACGGGATAGAAATATATAATCCAATATTAAAATTAGTCATTTGGTTGTGTGGATAATCATAATAATTAGAATATCAAAATGTTGTAATCCCATTTAAGCCAACAACTACTTAGCCTCATCAGAATGGTTATTAACCCTTATCTATTCGTTTTGTCAGTAAATAATTGATAATCTTTTAATTAGTGATTTAGGTTTGTAAAAAATCTAAAGGACTATATTTTGCAATTCATGTCTAAACTTTTAAATTCTTCTTTTACAATAGTGTCAAAATATCATTCTATATATCATTCTTGTTTCATATGTTGTTATTTTACCGATTGTGGCTACAACTAAATAGGTATGAAAATTTACGTTGCTATACGTTTTGATAAACAGTTTAAAGAGTTTTGTAACTTAAAATGTTTTGTATCACAAATAATGATTATTTGTTGCTGTTCTAAAGTAACCAAAAATCAGAACAAATTCATAAACAATGGCATGTGCCATTACACATTTATATATTTTTAATTTTATTTAATAGTTCGTGAAATGTTATTGAACACATTTATTGCTATTTTATCTATAAAAATATATACAAAAACTTGTATAGTATACAAAATAAAAGAAAAATAGATATAGAAGTTTGTTATTAAGAATTGTTAATAGAGCCATTTTCTCAAGCGCTGTAGACTAAGAGTTACTAACTAATTGTCACTTAGGATTAAGAAAAGAATTTAAGATGGGACACGATATAGGTGAAGCCTAATGTTATACTTATATTACTATATATATATACTTAGGAGATTGGAGTGGTGCCACTGGTATAAACGGGCATTACTTAACAAAATAGGTAAGCTTCACGTCAAAATGGTTCCGCAGTTATAACTTTTATAAAGTACTAGCTGACCCGGCAGGCTTCGTACTGCCTCAATCTATAAATAAAAGACCTAAGCTTTAATATAGTATAATTAACAAAAAAAGAAATTCGTCATTAATAAAAAAAATTCTCAATTAATTACAGATGATGTTGCTTACTTACAAATAGAGTTTTCCTGAAATACTGGCTATTAGACTGCTAAATGGACTACTGTACGGTGTCTTTCATGAATCGCAAATGAAAAGGTACGCCAAATTGCTTCGTTGCTACTTACAAAGCGACCCATCTGGTACTTTGATACTTCGTCATCTGCATTGGTTACAGCGAAGACAGCCATATCGCTATCTTTTTTAACATATCTACTTATGTACCTTATCGACTTCACAGAGTTACAACATTCCACATTGACGTGAGTCTCAAATGCTCTTTTTAACATGTTAACTAAATTGTTGTTATGACGAAAAAAATGTTTGTTCTCTTCATTGTTGGATTGCGAGCACAACGCTTATCAACTTCTGCATCTGAATTGCCCATAAAATAAATTTGTAAAATAAAATTATGATCTGCATCTGATTATAGTCACAGTGCCCACAGTAAGTGATAAATTTATCTTTGTATTTGTGATTTTTAAAGATTTCTAATACTTATTTCGTATTTATGTATTTTACTACAAACTTGAATATTATGGTATATTATACCATACTATTTTTTACAAGAATTGCTGAGAATCATTTCCCATCCTAAACTAAAGAAGAAATTGTGGCAATTGAAGAAGAAGAAACTAAAGAGGAAATTTTCTCAAATGTGGGACCAAATGTGGCAATTTTATTATGCCTCCCGCCCAACATAATCCAGTAGATTCACCACTGTATTCTAATGCCTTAAAATATTCACAAATTGTTACGGATTTGTCGGAATAATAATCTATTGCAGGATCATAGTGGATTGCACCTCGAAGCAGAATCACAGAAACACGGCGTCTGCGGGATCGCTCAATTTTATCATTTTACAACTATAGTTATGTAATTTTAAGTTTTTTTTTTTACTCCTGAGAACACACATCAAAAGAAGAACCAAGTTTTTTTTTTTTTTTAATATCGAGCATTGACTAAACAAATAAAATGTTTTGTTTATTTAAAAATCGGTATCGGTTTTTAACATATTCAGGCAATTTTTTGTAAGTAACTTGAATAAGTGAAGTACATTTTTTATAATATTGACATCTAATCTTCCTATATTTGTAAATTGAAGAATAACACAGACTGATGACGGCTGATTGATCTAGTGGTTACTTGTGTGTGGCCCTTCCTGTTGCTGCCAAAGGTCGTGACTTTGATTCTCACATGTGGCAGTTGTTTTTATAATCCACAAAATGCAGTTTCGAGTCTGGGTTCTATTGTAACCGGTTTAATTTATTTTATTTTAACTTAGATTATACTATGCAATAACAAAGAGTCCCGTATGATAAAAAGCCAAAAAAATCACAAAATAGAATGAAAACTAAACCATTTTAGCAAATGTAAGTAATCGAGCACTTAAGCATTATTATATATATAATATAAAACCTACGTATTCAAAATTATTATTTTTATATTTATAGGCCTTCCATGTGCATAAGGTGCCAGAAATGATACTATTAAAATTTATTTTTTTTACTATTGAGTTATTTAAATAAAAAGGTATAAACAAAGAAATTGTCAAGCTTATACGTAGTATAAGTGTATGTTTTATAAATCATATACATATGTAGAAAAGGTCAGCCTAATAGATTTCATGCATGATAGTTAAAATAACTAAAGTAGAGTAAGCCGTGATACTTATTTGCCTATCTCTGAGTCTCTATTAGTTTTCTTGGTAAATGGTAAAAACTAGCGTAGTAGTGCCGATCCGAAACGTGATATTTCGCACGCTGACCGGCTTAGTGACAGTCTGACGCTTATCTCTAACTGTCCGTGTCAGTTTCAACCATTTTTAATATTTTAAATATCATATAAATGTTTTAAATTATTTCGTTCTGATGGATTCGACGACAAACCGAAAAAAGTTTGAGCGCAATATATATACATATATATATATATATATATTTATATATATAACTAAACTATTTTATTATGAATTAAGACTATAAAAGGGTTTTTATTGACTTTTCTTCAGGAAGCTAAGGAAGTTTTGAAATCATCTCAATTTTCGAAATCTTTCTTTAATTTTTGAAATATTTACGTTTTGTGGTGTCTCGGGTAATTCGAGACACTTTTTAAAAATATATATGTGCGTGTGTGTGTGTGTGTGTGTGTGTGTGTGTGCGTGTGCGTGTGCGTGTGCGTGTGCGTGCGCGTGTGCGTACACGTGGGTGTGCGTGTGTGGGTGTGTATGTCTGTACGCGTTTTTTGGCTCCGTTTTCTCGCGACTTGATTATGACATTTACCTCGTTTTGATACTAAACGGAGGTTTTTCGTATAGCTTAGAGCTGATTTGTTTTCTACCGAAGTTGAATTAGCGTTTTTTTAAACTAAAAATCTCATAGTCGCGACTTCCAATAAACTAATAGAGCGGTGTGGTTTCTGTAATAATCGAAACGTATTTAAGTAACTTAGAGCTGATTAGTCTTCAAGCGACACGAGGCAAGGGTTGTTTTAGTTTTTTAAAAAATAAAAAATCGCTTACTATCTATTTCTATGAAACTAGGTACGCGATTGGGATGGTTACAGCACCAATCTAAGCAAGTTCAATTCAGTAAAAAGTGATCACAAATGGAAAAAAATCTTATTTTTTTATTTTTAAGAAAATGTCAAAAATTAATAGTAGCATATTATATAATAATCAATTGATGGAATGTATTTTTTAAAAAATAATAATAAACAAAATTAAAACAAATAATCAATATATTTTTTTGTTTATCTGTTTACATATTTGTAAAATTTTTATTAATGCGTGATGATGAAATGGTGATGAATGGGAATAAACTTTTTTTTGTTTTTTTGTACTTTAACTAATCAGCTAAATAATATGTAGTTTAAAATAAAAAATATACTGATGCTGATGAGTACAGTTCTTTGGTTGATTTCGCAAATACGATGTTGGCAGTTTGCAAAAGCGTTTCCAGTTCTGAAGCTCACTACTTAGTTTGTTAGTCGTTTGTTACAAACTCGTTCACGATGTTTCATCTAACATTTAATAATATTCCTAGAATTATGTTTCTACCTTTGAATTCAATTACGTTGTTTGATCTACTGTGAACTTTAAGTTTAATATTATAGGGAATACAACGTTCTTTTGTATCCTGTATTTTAACAATGACTGCATTATCACTGTATTTTCTATATATTAGTTGTACATATTCTGTTTCTTTTATATTTCCTAATAGAAATGTAGACACTTTGCAAATCTTATGCATTGCTTAATAGGAAATATCCTTCTTAAAAATAAAAATATTTTAAAATAATTTTCTTCTGCACATAACAAAGCTAAAATAATCGCTATTACAACATCATATATCATGTCATACGAAGCTCGTAAAGGTAGGGGTTTTATTTCTTTCCCTCCTCTCTGTTTCGTAATGCTGCGGCTAGATTTCCCTCGAGGTCCGGTCTATATTCGATAGCGACGTATTCCGATTTTGTATATTTATTGGTCTTATAATTCTTTTAGTATTTTTTATTTTTTTGTATTAATATGTTTAAAAAAAGGGATTTAATAAAACAAAAGAAATACAATTCAATTAATTACTCTAAATTATTCTACTGAAGTATGTAAATAACTTTCAAGATTTTTAGCGTTATTGTGATTTTAAAAGTATTTATTTGCCATTTTATTAAGGTTTTTTAGTTTATAATTATTAATTACGTAAACAGAGTAAAAAAAAATGGTGTAGTTATATTAACATTTTATTTTAAACCTCATAGTAAGGTTACAGTGATGATTGTTTTCAGCAGTATTCAATTCCTTGCTCTGCTGACGTAAATCTTTATATATATATAAAAGTGATAAAATTTGTTTGTGTGTACGGGAAAACTGACTTAACAATTGCACCGATCGAGCTGAAACTATACTTACGGATAGATCAAATTCCGGCGTGTATTTGTGGGAGTATTTCAATGATGTGTTGTTTGTGCGTTTTTAATGATGTTCTTAGACATGAGGGGATACTCCTCTATAAGAAAGCTTAAACTCTTTGCCAAATTTCAGGCTTCAAAATAACCTCTCATAAGAATTTTAGTATATATTCTCAAAAGTGATCTACTGATGTGTACACTATATTGTGCTAAAATTGCTAAACAAAATAAACGCTAATATTAGATAAACATAAAGTTCAAAATTTGAGTTTCAATTTGAAAAATTAACTAAACAATACCTTTTCAAATGTTGCTGGTCACTACAATTTTTAAAAATATATTTTCGTTAAATTTTGCAAAAGTAGAAAATTATAGTCATTATAATCATAATATTCTATAACCGTCTATGAACATATTTTAGTAAGATATATCATAAAACAGTTTGTCTTTAAAGCAACTGAAAAAAAAAAAAAAAATTTCTTTGGTTTAATAAATAACATATTGATAAAATATTTTCTTAGATATTGTTTTATTCTATTTGACAGTTTTGATTGTTATAAATCAACGTAAATGTAATTATAATTTAGTCTAGAGTAAACTTTCAGTTGTTTTTTGGTGCCAATCAATGGAATTAGTTGTTATAATGTTAACTTTACTATATTTATAAATATATGAATTTATTTTTAACACCATCTAGCGTCTAGAAATCTAATCTAGAATTTGTCTTGAAATTTGGTACGAAGTAAATTTTTAGTTACTTAATTACATCATATAATAAAAATATTTTTAATAATTTTAAGGTTACTTTTCCTTTGCTCATGAATGCATAGAGGTGTATGCTACCATGAAGATGTAACAAAATCAAACTTATATCAAGTCGCATGTGTTCAAACTCGCAACTAGATTTTTCTTTATTTATTGTTTAACACAATGTTATAAATATAAAGCACATATATAGGAAAAAATTAGAAAATCTTAAATTTTTAGTTACATCACATATATATATTATTTATTTTATATATGAATTTATTAGCATTTTATTGCACTATCAGCGTGAATTTTTATTTATGTACCCACTGCTTTGTACGGAAACCTCGCTGCTAGTCCGACTCGCACTTGATCGTATTTTTTTTCTGCATTGTGTGATTTGCACACATACTTAACTAAATAGGAACAAACTAATTAAAAGTATACAAATTTTCAATAAGTTAATCATTTTTAGTATAATTAATTGCGATTTATGGAAAACGAAAATAAAAGAAAATGGATAGAAATTCGAATTAAATATTCAGTTAATGTTAACTTTGTTTAATAAATATTTAGAAAGTTAACGTAGAAATAGAAAATGTTAACATTTGGTCTTAAAAGGTTTTACAATCTTCTAAAAGGTTATCGCGTCAACCCTTGTTGGTATCTTGTCATGTTCATTTGAACTGAAATATTGCCCAAACTACAGTGGAATAATAAAAAAACTCTTAGTGTTTTTTAAAATTGTGTCTCAAAATATATTTCGCATGTCCTTAATTTATTTTTATTACTTTTCAATTAATTAAATAAGAAGCTTCTTTATAACTTTATAACTTAAAATTTTTTTGCATTATATTAAAAATTTAAAGAATATTTTTTTTAAAGAAATTGATGTACTTTTTTATACAAAAAAAATATGTTTGCGAGTTAGATACTTTGGGTAATCGCCGATGCTACAGAATCAATATTGACAAATTTGCTTTCGCTCTTAAAATTTTTTATTGTGTCCGAGTGCTTTTTATTTTTTTCTCTACTTTTTATTCTGGGAAATTTATACATCGCTAATAATTAAAGCAAAAATTTTCTTTATTTTTAGCTTTACAAAAATTGCATGACACCAATTTGATAATCGTCCAAAATATTTTTTCAGTTTGAAAGTAAAATCAACTGTAATATTTACTTAGATTTTCACGAGTACACATTTAAACTTGACTATTTTTAACGATTTGCTTATGATTATTTTTAAATTAATTTAACTTGACGTTTTGAATGCTTTGTAGCAATCGTGTTCACGGGAAGATGAGATGTAAATGTATTTTAGTAAGTCAGTAATTAATCATCTACCTCCAACAGTTTCATAGTTTGCGGAGATAGAAACCCGGATGTAAACAAAACGTACTAACAAAGGTTTTAGGTATGACAGTTTGATCACAAATATGGATCTTTACATAGTTTATGAGTTAGTAAATAAGTAAAGAGTGGGGTAAGATAGGTTCAAAACATTTTCTCTATTACAATTAAAATATATGTTGACTTTACGGGACTCATTCTTGGTATGATCTCGAGATTTGGAGTTTATCAAATATGATATAATGGTGGGTTTTGTCTATGGTATGTTCAAACACCGTTGACTTCAATGTACGACGATTCTTGATATCTGAGATGTGTCCCTTAACTCTTTAATCCATGCTTTTGTTTGTTTGACCAATGTATGACAAAGTACAAACGGAGTAAAAGTTGTACACCCCGGTACAATGTAAACGAATATAACTTTTAATGGGCTCGAAAATACGCTTATTTTATAAGAGCTTTAAAAATATTTCTTATAGAAACCTTTTTAAAGATATTACCAATTCTGTTAGTAAATACCTTAACATATTGTAGTATAGCGGGTTGCCATTCGACTGTTAAAGTCTTGATGTGGTTACTGGAAAGCTGTCGAGGGACGGGCAGTGTTTGTGGGCTAAGGCTTGTTTGTCATGCTGAGAAGTTCTGCATAGCAGATATTCTTTCGAAACAAAGATCTTCCAACTATAGCAAATTCGCAAAATTGAGATACCAATTTGTATGTTTAAGTTTCCTATGAACAGTGAATTCCAGTATGTTGTAAGGGTTTTTGATGAGAAGTAAATAAAAAATTTATAATTTTTTATTCAGGTTTCACGCGTACTTATTCTGATAAAAAATATTAGTTGAATCAAAATGAAAATTCCACGGAGATAAATTTTATTTACAACAGGGTATTATTTGATGGTGTTGGTTAGAAGATAATTCCAAATAAAAGCAATATGCTAGTAAAATTATTGCTTTGTAGCATTTTCTGACCTCATATACATATAAGGTTACTATAGATTATACAATAGTCTACTATACAATGCACTAGTGACAAAGGTCTATTGAGAGGGGAGCAGAGGATGTCACGAACAGAAACTGGTGTTATATTAAAGTATAAATGACGGTGCTATTTCTTTAGACAAATATTATATTTAACAAGTGCCCACAGAGAATTATCATGTGTAAACACCCACGCACCATAATAAGAGATACCTAAATTGTTTGATAATGGTTATACGTTTATTTTCTATTCTAATTATTCAACCGTTCTTCAAACGCTTTGAACTACAACAACAGCTGAAAATATATTTCTTATTGAATCACATGGAACTAACATTCTGTATTTATGGAAGCTGTGTATTTAAACGTTAACATGCATATTCTGAAACCATTATAAATAAGCTCTTGTACAGATTCAACTAAATTATTTGAACAGTTTTGTGAACACAATGTGATTCCTGGATACATACATATATACACAAAATTAATATGTATTTAAATGATTGTCGGTTGTACAGTCTTAGCTACCGTTATCGTTATTATATATTTTATTTTTTTTAGTAGTTTTAACCTGCTCTCGTGCTGGTTGTGTGTGAGCCACCACGAGCCATTCCCAAAACTAGACTAAATTGATATGTTATACATAAAAAAAAGAAATTGTAAATTTACTTATATTAATTATCCAGATTATATTGTTAGTATAGATTATATTTATTTAAAGTTTCTTCTTTTTAATAATTTTAGATAAATATCTACACTTAAATAAGGAAAATTATGAAAAAAATAAGAGAAAAAGCTATTTTAAAAAATATAATATGATTTCATTAAATACAACATGGAATATTTTGTAAATGTCAAATTTCTGCCCAAGTCAACCTGTCAAGACTGTATATTGACATAACTGTTCATTTTAATAACTATAAATTTACTAAATTATTATACAGGAATTTAGGTAATTTATTGATGAATAAATTCCAATAAATTCCATTATAATCATGGAATTTATTGCAAGAAATTATAAATTTTAGAAAATTTTAATATGGCTGCCATTTTTTAGTATGTACAAATTCTATCTCATAGTTAATAATAATGTTATTTTATTATATAATGTTAGTTTAAACCCTTGCAAATAAATCAGTTTCCAAAAATACTAAACAAGTTAACGATTTCACATATTATTACAGTAATATAAATATAATATGCGCACAAATTATGCAAGTAACAAAACTACTGAAATTTGATACGAAATAAAATAAATTGCAACCACGATTGTTTTGTTAATCATTTATAATATAAAAATAATCACTTTTTATCTTTGAATATATTCAGACAGCAGTTAAGAAGTAAACTTTTTGTTAATATGATCCTAAATACAATATCATTTTGTATGCAACATTCAGCAAAAGAATAAAGAAATGTATTCTGCAGAAGTTTTCAATGTAGTTTGTATTTAGAGCCTTCAATTCCAAGAAAAGTCAGTGACGGATAAAATAGAATTACCTGTCGTTTTTGTATTTTTCGTGCAAACATGTCGGACGTTCCATACTAAACTTACGTCTGAAAAGGGAATATTATTTTCTATCTGCAACGTACGTTACATAAATGTTTGGCATTATATTATATTATATACAGTTTAGAACAGAGTTTTAGTGGTTTGCTTATTGTATCATGATGTTTTTGGAACATTTGTTAGCATTTTACTCACACAATGTTGCAAGAGTTGTTATCACTTGATAGCCAGTACTGAGTATTGTACATACAGCACCTGATACTGGAACAAACTTCTCAAAACTCCGCACGTATCGCTCGTGAAGACTCTTACACGATTCTTGAACCAGATTCAAGGATCTTGAGAATGTCTGTTCACCAGTAATTAAATTCTAACTGTTGACGTAGAATGGATTTGGTACATTATAATACATAAGTAATAAAATAATTATTCTCTTTAAAAAATATGCTTGCATTGCGTCTCAAGTATTATTTAACTTCACACGTGTGAGTCAGTATATAACTGAGAAAATTGTGTATTAGCTCTATATAAAACTACGACGTTAACTAACTATGACGTTATTTAGAAAAAAACATACATATATGCACAATTCGTTGGTATGATAGAAAATTGAAGACACGCTGTAATATAATGATGATCAATAGTGTATTTTGTTTTATTAATATTTGTTTTCTTCGCATAAAAGTTAGAAGAAATACATTTGTCAATAGTTTATTTCAATGCGGTTGCGGTCAAGTAAGAAATAGCTTAGTCTAGACTTTAATCCAAAGAATAGGTCAAGGACAATGTGACCTTATTAGCTTTTTGAAGGTTTAATATTCGTTGAACTAAAAAGAATTGAGCTGAATTCAAATTTATAATAAATTCAGGTATCCGTGAAACTTATAAAAATAAAATTTCATAACTCGTTGAACTTTTTAGAGTAATTTAGAAAATTACATACACAAAAATAACTATGTAGATATTGTTATAATTGTCTAATAAATAAGCTGTATAAACAATGTTACAATATCAAAACCGGAATACATTATACATTAAATTAACACTTGTCGTAACACACATTTACTTTGTTTTGTATTACATGTTACATATAAGTCCATATGTTTATTAGTTTAGTCAGAAGATGGCGTTGGTAAATTCCCAAATCACGGTAACGAGTTCACATAAAAATATTATACGTATTAAAATATTATCATTAATAAATACTCCATACATTCCGGAAGTTTGTTTTATTCACTGGATTTCCTGGCTCAGTATACCTTTGGCAAATAATATAAAATTTACATTTAAATGAATGTTGTACAAAATATTGACATACAACAATTTAAGAAGTACACTTGTTGTCCTGTTTCACATACAGAAACAGATGGTTTCTGAAATTGTTTCCTGAATTAAGAGATATGATTTGTTCAGCATCTGTAGTACAATATATATATCTCAAATTAACGTGACCGAAAGGTGCTTTTATAAAAATATAAAATATATAACAAATCAATTCCGGGTAGTCGATTAAAAAAAGTAGGGACGCCAGGCGTCGCTGACGTCTCTTTGTTCATATTTCTTATTTTGATCCATAATAATAAGTATAATGCATTGATAATAATTTAAACATTTTTAACTAATAATTTCGCTGGTAAACATAACAATAATCTTAAAACAAAACTAAAATGACTTAATTACAAAATACAATCACAATATAAAAAGCCAATACAAACACTTATTTTAAAATAATTCAAGCAGTAAACAGAACCAATTATAAATAGAACAATAATTATAGAAATAATTGAATTAATAATTAATTATTTTCTGATGTTCTACCTTACGCCAATATATATTATCTTTCTGTCTATCTTCATTAATAGAAAAAAAAAACTAAGTAAAAGAAGTCTAGTCTATAAGACCTGCTGACTGAATCAAACGTAATTTTTGTACCGCAGGGGTTTGGTGCTACTCGTTCACCTCAGCACTGAATAAATCAAAATTATAGAGCAAAATTGTAGAGATTTTGATTAATCGATATACTTACATATCAAAGGCTCTGAACCTGTTTAGTTTAGAATCCTCGAGGGCTGTTATAATAGTATTAAAGTTTTCTTTCAGAAGTATGAATTCGTCATATGAAATTTATATTTACGCCAATAATCTTTATATATACATATTAAATATATAGGTCTGTTCGCTTTTGACGGCTAGGAATTATAATGTTTATATGTCATGGAACACGTGGAATACAAAAATGTTATTTTAATAATAAGATAGGACAAGCTATAACTTCCCCCCCGAGGCTGCCACCTTGGCGTGGTGGGGGGGCTTGCGTGTCCCAATGATCCCTGAAGCTATACCGGCAGAGTTACTCATACCGGGAGGTGTAGGGTGAGGGGCCTGACTAAGAGTAGCCACTCCAGGCGTAGGTATGTGACGACACCATCGCCCACCGGAAAACCGGTGCAATCAGTCGGAACCCGCAAGGCACAAAATCATACCGTAACCCGGCCATTGCACTTCGGTCGGGACCGGGGGCACAACACACGTGATGTGCTGCGAGGAAGGAAACCTCTATAAAAAAATCACCCCGAAACCGTAGTCTAGCGTGCTGCGGCGTAGGGTTAACCGGTAAGCGCTGAGAAGGCGGGGGAGCTCACCCGAAAATGAGCCTTAACGACCATGGACCAAAGTGATTTGTATAGGACTACCCAGGAGGGTGCCAGCCAAGCTGGGCAATCCCTCCCGGCGTCTTCGGACGTCGGCTGCCCCACGTACTCTGGGGGGGGCACAAATCGCTTCGTAGGTCGGCAGTCCGCGGGCCTCCATGAACACGACCCTAGCATTCGAACAGCTGACATCGATTTTGCTTACGAAATGGATTTTGTTGATGTGGATGCAGAGGAGTCGACCCCGTTGGTCGGCTCTTCTGCTAAGGACCCTGGCAAGCCTAAGGGATTCCGAACGGTTTTTGATACGGAAATATTATCAAAGGGAACGAAGCTGGGCTCTCGCGGTAGCGAACAGTTGTCCGTCCGCGAGGGCAATAGTCGGCGTAAGAGGCCTCTCTCCGAGGTCGCTCCGACTCTTAGTGACGCGTCCGGTAGCGACTCGGAGCGTGGTGCTGCATCTGCTAAATGCAGTACCGCTCGTCGTGGACGCGCCACTACTAGGAGTGGGCTCGCTCAGGCGAAGGCTGAGCTGCGAGCCCTCAGAATGGAGGCGGAGGAGGCCGAGTTCGAGCGCCAACTGAGCTCTCGGGCCTTCCGAAAACAGCCTGCTGCTGCGGTTGAGTGTAGGCCGGGACCCGAGGAAGACCTGTCCTTGGAGTCGCATCCGGAATACACTCCCGCACACTTGGGAGTGGAGGAGCTGAGGGCGGGCGCTGGGCGACATGCTGCCTCTATAGTAGAGGTGAGCAAAAAGTCCCTGAATCTCAAGGGGACTATGGTCAAGGCCCTGAGGGAGGCTTCGAGCGGCATGCTCGAAGTCGTGCAGGCCTTGGCCAGCCGCAGCGAGCCGGAGGAGACGCGCCGCATTCGTGTAGACAATGCGCGTCTCCACAGGGAGGTGGAGGCCCTCAAGGGTGAGCTGAAGGCTCACCGGAAGGAGTTCTCCGAGATGAGGGCATCTGCGGCCAAAGTCGTGGCTCCTGAGATGCCCTCCCTCAACTCGGAGACCTTGGAGGAGTTGAGGCGATCTCTTATTACCTCGGTGGGCGTTATGCTAAACGCCCGCCTTGCAGGTATCGAAGATCGCCTCCTCCCTGCGAAGAACCTTCGGCCACCCCTAGCGGCAGACCGCAAAAGGGAGGCAGCTGCAGCAGCTGCCCGGAAGCCCGCTGGAAGTGGGCGATCAGGCTCGCCCATTCTAGTGGCGAGGCCTGTGGTGCCACGGCCTCCTCCGGTTCCTGTACAAACGGTAGCCGTTACAGAGGAGGCCTGGACCACGGTCGTGTGGCGGGGCAGGCGCAAGAAGAGTGCTCCCCGCCTGTCGGCCTCGGCTCCAGCGGTCAAACCCGCAGCCCGCCAGGCAGCTCCTGAGCCTTCGCAGCCGTCGAAGAAAGGCAGAGGCCGCAAAAGGCGGAAGGCCAGGGCGAGAAAGCGCAAGGGTCGCTCCCGGCCGAAGCCAAAGTTGCCGCCGCCTCAGTCACCTGCAGTTATCATCAGGCTGCATGACGAGGCGGCTTCTAAAGGCGTAACTTACGCCCACGTCCTCGAGCGCGCCGCCGAGAAAATTGATCTCGGCGAGATCGGGCTCGAGGGCGGTCTTGTGATACGGCGATCGGCCACGGGAGCTAGGCTCCTGGAGCTGCCGAAGACGGCAGCTGACAAGGCGGGGGTGCTGGAGGCGAGCCTTCGCACCGCCTTGGATGGGGTTGCAGACGTCGCCCAGGCCCAGAAGAGGATAAGCCTCAGGATCAAGGGCTTGGACGACTCTGCAACCAAAGAGAAGGTGGCAGCCGCAGTCTGCCGCATCACCGGGTGCTCCAGGGAGTCTCTCCATGTTGGGGAGATTCGCTGGGGCTCCATGCACAGGGGCGCCACCTTTGCCCGGTGCACGGTCGATGCGGCGAGGATCCTGCTGGGGGCGGAGCGGCTGCTCGTCGGCTGGAGTCCGGCCAAAGTGGAGTTCCTGGAGGAGCGACCGCTGCGGTGCTTCGGGTGTATGGAGCTCGGGCACACGCGTGCGGTTTGCCCCTCCAGCATCGACCGCAGAAAGATCTGCTTCCGGTGCGGCTTGGTGGGTCACGAACGTGCCAGCTGCACCGGAGTGCTGCGGTGCGCGGTCTGCGCAGAGCGAGGCCTGCCAGCGGGACACGAGCTGGGGAGCCGGGCATGTAAGGCTCCGTCCAAAGGACGTAAAGCAGCCCGCCCCTCTCCGCCGGCTCCCAAGGACGTACGCCCCCAGGCGCCTGTTGAGGCCATGTCGTAATGAACAGTCTGCGACCTCAGGACCTTTTCCTGCAGGCCATGGCGGAGTGGGAGGTAGAATTCGGGGTTGCCTGTGAGCCCTACTATATCCCTACTATGTCCCCCCAATTCCCAATTGGTCGGGGGACATAAACGGCTCCGTGGCGTTGGTTGTGGGATCTAGTCCCGGTCCCCCTCTCTCCACCCTGGAGACTGGCCCGGGTTTAGTAGTGGCGCAGTGGGGGGAGTACGTGGTTGTTGGCACGTACTTCTCTCCCAATCGCAGCCTGGCGGAGTTTGAGATCTTCCTGGACTCCGTCAGGGAGGCGATCAGCAGACAGGCGTCGGGGAAAACAATCGTCCTCGGCGACCTGAACGCTAAATCCGCGGCCTGGGGGAACCACGTCACGGACACTAGGGGTAGGGCTGTTCAGATCTGGTCGCTCCTCTCTGGTCTGTCCCTCCTCAATAGGGGGACCGAACCGACCTGCGTGCGGCCGCAAGGGAGTTCCGTGGTGGACGTCTCGTTCGCCACCCCAGCTGTCGCACGTTTGGTCCACGATTGGAGAGTCGAGAAGGAGGTGGAGACTCTATCGGATCACCAATACATCCGGTTTGAGATCTCCACCGCCCGACCGGATCTGGCCGGGCCACCGCGGGGAGGAAGTCGATTTCCTCGCTGGACAGTCCAGCGGCTGGATCGGGAAATGGCTGCGGAGGCAGCCATCGTACAGGGCTGGGTTTTTCCTGATCCTCCCAGCGAGGAAACCGACGTGGAGGCGATGGCGGGCCGCATGCGCGAAGCCCTCTCTCGGGTTTGTGATGCGGCCATGCCGAGGGTGGGGTCTAGGCCCCGGCGGCGTAGAGGTGTCTATTGGTGGTCGCCCGAAATAGCCGAACTTCGGGCGGCCTGCTGCAGGGCTTGTAGGGCCTTCGTCCGGTGTCGCCGACGTCACGGCTTTGACCCGGATCTGGAGGCCCAGCTGCGGAGCTATTACCGTGATGCGAGAACAGCTGTGCGCTTGGCGATTCGAAAGGCGAAGGACCTGGCTCGGGAGGAAATCCTGGCAGGTCTCGACAGGGATCCATGGCGAACGTATCGCGCGGCGCGGAATAAACTCCACACTGCGTGCGCCCCGGTCATGGAGTCAATGGAGCCGGATTTCCTCGAAAGGCTGGTGGGGGAACTTTTCCCAGAGTCCACCGGCCACTCGCCTCCTGTGATGGCTCCCCCTTTTCATAGTGGGGGGGTTGGCTCTGTCCCAGACATCACGGAGGCCGAGCTGGAGGTCGCATCGAATCGCCTACGAGCCCGCAGCACTGCGCCGGGGCCAGACGGTATTCCAGGGCGAGTACTGTTCATCGCTCTGGAATATTTGGGTGGCAGGCTTCGGGAACTGTTCAACCTCTGCTTGCGCACTGGACAGTTCCCGAAAGCCTGGAAGGGGGGCAGGTTGTGCCTGTTGCGGAAACAGGGTCGTTCTGCCGTCTCTGCATCCGCATACAGGCCAATCGTGCTGCTGGATGAGACGGGCAAACTTTTCGAGAGAATCCTCTCTGCCCGTCTCATCCGTCACCTCGAGGAGGTGGGTCCGGATCTCTCAGAGGCTCAGTTCGGCTTCAGGGCGGGTCGTTCTACGATAGATGCCCTGAGAGCTCTGAGAGATGTGACCCAAGAGGCTGTTCGCCAGGGGGACGTCGTTTTCGCGGTTTCGCTGGACGTCGCTAACGCCTTCAACAGTCTTCCGTTCGAGACATTGGTCGAGGCGCTCCGGTTCCATGGAGTGCTTCCCTATCTCCGGAGACTGTTGGGGGCCTACCTGCAGGATAGAGAGGTCCTGTGGGAGCGCGGCGACCAGCGAATGTACCGACGTGCCGTGAGCCGAGGGGTTCCACAGGGGTCCGTTTTGGGACCGGTCCTGTGGAACCTGGGCTATGACTGGCTGCTTTGTTTTGTTACGCTGATGACACCCTCGTCACAGCACGGGGAGGGAGCTTTGCGGAAGCGGCCCGTCTTGCTACCGTCGGTGCAACGCTCGTTGCGGACCTCATAGGGCTGCTGGGTTTGGAGGTCTCTGTCACTAAAACGGAGGCCATCCTGTTCCACGGCCCTCGGCGAGGTCCCCCTCGTCGGGCGTCCATCTCCGTCCAGGGTTCGGAGGTGGTGGTGAAGGCCCAGATGAAGTATCTGGGCCTCACCCTGGACGGAAGGTGGAACTTCGGGGCGCACTTCTCCCTTCTCGCCCCGAAGTTGGTTTCCACCGCAGCTGCCTTGGGAAGGCTTCTGCCCAACGTAGGTGGGCCGCAAGCTCCATGCCGGCGCCTATATGCCGGCATCGTGAGGAGCATCAATAAACATTATTCTTAGACTTTTAAGAATTATTGTACTTATGATTCAAATAGTTTTTTCTTTCATTATATAAAAAGTATACCTTACAGAATATTGTTATTAATATAACTGTAAATAGAAATAGAAGATCAAAAAGTAAAGAGTAAACTAGGGAGAGACAATCTCGTGAGGAGCATGGTCCTATACGGTACTCCCATATGGTCGGGGTTCCTCACCGCTGACTCAAGGACTCTGTTGCGAAGAACGCAAAGGGTCCTAGCAGTGAGGATGATCAGGGGGTACCGTACGGTGTCCTTCACGCCGCCTACACTCCTGGCGAGCGATCCGCCCTGGGAGCTACAGGCGGAGGTGCTCGCAGCCGTGTACTGGCACCGGGCAGAAGCCTTGGCCACGGGGGTAAGGCGCGAATCAGGGCTCTAGCTCACCGAGCCCTGATGCGACGGTGGAACAGGGACTTGGAGTCCCCTGCCGCCGGTATGATCACAGTGGGGGCGGTCCGCCTTCACTTCGATCACTGGATCAATCGGCGGCACGGAACGCTTACGTTCCGTCTTGTGCAGGTGCTGACCGGGCATGGTTGCTTCGGTGCGTACCTGCACAGGATAGCACGAAGGGAGACGACCCCTCCTGCCATCACTGTGACGAGTCCGACGACTCGGCTCGTCACACCCTGGCGGAGTGCGCCGCCTGGGACCACCAGCGCACTGAGCTGGTGGGCGTGATTGGCAGGGACCTCTCGCTGCCGCGCGTCATCAGCGCGATGGTCAGCAGCGAGAGGTGCTGGATCGCAATGGCCTCCTTCTGCGAGCAAGTCATCGCCGCAAAGGAGGCCTCGGAGCGGGACAGGGAGTCAGCCTCGTCCGCTGACCCGCTCCGTAGGGGGAGACTGGGTAGAAGGAGGCGGGAATACGCCAGTCGCTTCCTTCCCCAGTTGTAGGCCTGGTGAGGGGGGAGGGTGACCCCTCTTACCTAACATAGGGCTACGATGGGAGGGTGCTCTACGTTGCTCGGGGCACCCTCATGCGGGGGGTCTCGCCGGGGCGTCACGGTGTGTGCTAACGCGATCCCGTGACGTCTCATTACGGCGAAGAGGGCAACCGTTGGTTTTTTAGTGGGTAGCCTTAAAAATGGCAGCATCCTCTATGCTGCCGGGTAGTCCCACATAACCCCCCGGCCGTCACCCCCCTGGGCCGACGGGGTACCCGTAACGGGTTTTTCCAACGGAAAAAAAAAAAAAAAAAAAAAAAAAAAAGACAAGCTATAACTTATTATACTTATAGTTAAGTTTGTGTCTAAAATAATTAATTTTTCACAACCTTAACCTAGCACTACATGTAAATTAGCCTCGAGCGGATTTATTGTAAGCTGTCTAACATAAAACTAATCCATTCTAGTAAAACAATGTTATAACTAAACGTAAATAAAAACAGACAGCACATTAAAATAATATGGCTACAATACTAAAGACTTCGCATATTATATGAGGGCAGTCTTATAAGTACTTAGTTTTACATGATGCCAGTATCATTAATGTGGGCAAATTAAAAAAAATCTTATCATTTTCTGGTATTCACAATGTGTGTCTTGAGAAGCCTCCCCGTAATAGATATTGAATAAAACGCACCGACTCACACCACCATTAGCGTCGCTATGGCTGAATTGGTCGAATTGCACTACGGTCTGCTGCACCACCCGCCTTATTCTTCAAATTCGACCACGTGATGTTTATTATTTCCAAACTTGAAAAAGTCTCTCGTCGGGCAGAAAGTTGAGTCGATTATAGATTTCATCGCCACTGTCGAGGCCTACTTTATAGACCTCGACATAACGTAAGAAATAAATAGTCACTTTTCTAAAAGGCCAAGGTCTATCAGACTGCCTTCGTAGATTGGGTTATTGAAATTTTAGTTTTATTTTTGTACCCGACAATAATTCACTTAACGGTAACAAATTTTAAGAAGTCGCATTTTATCTAATTTAGCTATTTAGAATTTTAGCCATTTGTGCAACTTAAATGAAGTGCAATTGTTAACTTGAGACCTATGTTCTCCAAAATTAGGATACATATTTTTAAACGTGTTAAAACTTAAATACTTAACAATACACATGTCAAGTTATATAATGTGTAATGTAATGTGAAGGACACCGCCACAAATTAAAATAGTTAAAGGGGAAAATCTTGGATCAAGAAAGCGGCAAATAAATGCACACTGTATTAAAAATTACACATTAAAAGTCTACTATAAAATCCGGCATTATAGTCAAAAAGTAAATAAAACAACTATAATTTAGATCACACTGACGCACCTAAGACGCGCTTCAGCCTCACGTCCACGTCGGTGCAGGAAGATCGATTTTGTAAACGTCGATTTCGTAAGAGGTGGTCTTCGGGCCAGCGCAAGTAGAATGTGAGCAGACTGGAGACAGCAAGCCAGTCGCTACTACAAGATCAATTAAGTTGCGCTTGTAGAGCAAGGGACCTCGGTAATAAGAAAATATACCAGAAAGCAAATATTCTTATAAAACAGCAATTAAATAACATACTTATGAGTGTTCGTTTTTTAAATTATTTATTATATATGTAAAGAGCAAGAACATTTTACTTAGCCTGTATGGGGACAAGGTAGAGGGAGTTTGAATGCCAAGCCACTAACAGTTGATGCCACATCTATTTAACCATACTTTATACAACCCACCACGCTGCACTGTCCATGTTTTGTGACATTTATCGGCATTATACCATGTTTTTGTTTTCAAGATAAAGTTACGTTTAAATAAGATATACGTTTCTAAGAAATCCCGGTGCCACTGGCAGAACCCATTTATTGAGTTTGTATAAAGCATGTAGTAATTATATTATTTATCGAATAATATACAGAATGAGAGATATTGAGAGATTTTGCATAATATTAATAATTAGAGTAAGTAATTACTTAATAAATTGTAAATAATTTTTATGTATTGTTTGTAAATATTACAAATACGTACTCTTTTAACAAACGAACCTTGGATGTAATTATTAAAAATAACTGAATGAAATGATGAGTAACAATTATCTCGCAGATAATAAGTTCTGGAGACTGTTAACACAAATGAACCGTAGCGAACTCGCATGCCCTCAAGAATAACACAAACATTACATGCCCGCATTAACATAAAGGATCTTTATTTGTATCTGAATATAGAATTAAAGGAAATGTTTTAGCGCTTAATTTTCAACAAAACTACGTTCAGACCGTTCATGGTTCATATAAACGAGGTATTATAATTCTTATTTATAATATATATTATAATTTATTAATATTCTGTTCTAGAAATAGCTGTAAAAAGATAATTCCTTGAAGTATATTCAGAATTCAGTTCTGATTTAAAATATTTCATGACACAGTTTTCCTATTATAATGATGAAAACATGTTAGCCATAGAAAGATTAGTTAAAAAGTTTTTATTTTCATCAATAGACCTGATTATTTTTATTTTGTAGATATAGATTTAAACAACTATACAAGTATATATTTTTATTACATCAAAACTATAAGATCACTTATTGTATAAATAGTTTAAAAGTATGTAAAGAATGGCTTTCGTTCACTAATTAACAACAAACGTCTTGTACTTGCTGTCGCTATCGAGTAGTGTCGCTGGCGTAGATTCGTCTCAGCACAGAGCGAACGAGACAATTGAACTCATAAATAGTAATATTGTACCTTCAATATTATCTTCTGCTTTAAGATGCGTTTATTTATTGTATTCTGTGAATACTGGCCAATAAAATTTGATTATAGGTACAGTTTCTTCCAAAGTTTTAATTTATCACATAAGACGAGTGTTCGTTTAAATTATATTTTTCATTTAAATTAAATATCAAAGCAGTTGTAAAGTTATTACTTACTATTAAAAGTAACGTACAGTCGTAAGGACCAAGTTTTCTCCAAATTGTCTACGAATTAAATTCTTAAAATAATTATTTTATGAAATAAGTATACGAATTTATAATTAATACGTAGAATAAAATGATGAGTTGTAACGTACTTCACTACTCTCGTTATGTGCGTTGAGTGAGAGCGAATAAAAATAATAAAGAGAGATTGGAGTTGATACCAAAATTTATTAAACTATAATTTATTCTCACCAACACGCTGAGCTTTTTATTTATTGTTTTGTGACATTTATCACCATTGTACCATGCTTTTGTTTTCAAGATAAGGATATCAAAAGCTTGCCTTAAATTTCAAGTAAAGCAACATATAAGCGTGAAAGGAAAATATTGAAATGGAAATTATAATTATACAATAAGATTTAAAAGGTTTTATAGGACAACAGGAATACACAAAGCAAAAGAAAAATGAAAGAAAAGGACTAGAAATATTACAGAAAAAATATAATGTATAGGAATGATTATAAAAACAAGAATGAAATAAAATAAACTTAAGTTAAAAGAAACTAAATAGAAATATTATAGAGTATGGAATGGTGTTTTTATACAAAGCCACAAACAATTATTTATAATTAAAAACTATTTTAAAATAAGCAAAGCTAATCCTTTTATACGGTTTGCCATTTCGTTTTGATACTTATTCAGCGATCTTTCCTGCGTACTCTTTATTGAGTTGAGCGAAGCGAAGCTCTTTACTACCCAAATTTTCAACTCTTTGTTACCCTACTCCTCCAATTTACGAGCTACACGCATGAAATTTTGCACACATGCGTATAATGAGCAAAACTCGATCTGTATTGAAAATTAGCCGAATCGTAATTGTAGTTTTCGAGATAATTGATAAAATGTTTCCCATATAGTCAACATATAGAAGGTTCTTGTTTCGCGCTACGTCGCGAAGCTAACCCCGCTTGCGTGGACCTAGTTATTATGATTAAATGTTCGCAAAGGTATCTGAATTCCTGGACCACTTGTACAATTAATACTGGTGGTTTCGGAAAGGGGTATGTATATTCTAGAAAACTTGTTTTTCCAGAGAAGCAGTCTCAGCTGCGATACAAGTTCTTCTCTGGGCAATATTTTCCAATTTTTGATGCAATTTAATTTTCTTTTTTAAAGAATGTTGCTTAAATACGTCTTATGGTGGTCACTTTTGTACGAGGATTCTGTAAGTTACGAGATGTGTGTCCTTTTTTTATACATGTTATAATAAAAAAGACACACATACCATTTGCTGACTTTCATACAGATTTCAATTTCCCCTTTGTAACCCTAGAATTTCTTAAACCATTGATTATATTATGTCTTATCTTATTCATAAAGTCTAATATTTAAATCAACCGTATAGTTCATTTCGTAATTACTCGAGTAAGTCCTGCGGGTAGTCAGCGAATACGTTGCCACTTCAATTATTACTGATCATGTATTCTGTTTGCGAGATTCGTGTTATAAATTCGTTTTGGGATGACACGCAGTTTGGTTGTAGTATTATTTAACCACATTACGTAATTTACATTTATTTCCCCGTATCTACATATAATGTCTTATTATACCTTTGAAAAGTAGTTAAATTTCTTGGTGTTTTTACATACTTTTTTGATTATCTCTTGGAGGTGTATAAAGAAAAGATTTTTCAGCACTTGTAGTAATCACAATATACACTTGCTGATACCTCACATTAAACACCACCGAAAGCTTACTTAGTTGGCTTCTAAAAATGTCTCTTTTTATATATTATATAATGTCTTATTATATAATATATAAAAATAGCTAAGTAAAAGAAGTCTATTCTATAAGAACTGCTGACTGAATCAAACGTAATTTTCTGTCGAAAAGGGTTTATGGGGTTCATTTAAACTGATCACTGAATACCAGACAATTGAGCCGTTTGAGCAAAATTATAGACCTTTTGATTAATCGATAATACTACATAAATATCAAAGACTCTGACCCTAATTAGTATAAAACCCTTGAGGGCCAATATTATAGTATAAAAGCTTTGATTTAGAAGTTTTTAAATGTTTTTAAATGATTTGTATGTCGTTTATTTCTTCAAATTTTGGTAATCCTTAGATAATATTTGAATTTTGTCACAAATTATGTTTAATGTTATTTTTACTCAAACGAGTATGAGGAGGTCTTATCCTGTGAAACTTTTATTTTTTATCTATGAATAGTCTCGTTTATACAAACATATTATACATAACCTTATACAATAAACTTTCAGATATAACTAAAAATCCAGTATATCAATTGTTTGAATACTTAATTCATGAATGTTTTTATAATGTTAACGATTTTCTTGAAAAATATAATATATGACATTATCTATAATTTAATAATCTATTTCCTGTTAATATATATGTGGTGTATTTTAGTTTTGTTGTATACTATTATTAATAATTATTAAATATTATTATCTCACATTGCAAAATAAATTGTAAATTTGTAGTTTTGTTAAACTTAGTATTTTAAAAAATACTAACAACTCAAAATATTGTGATGCCATGATATTTAATTGTGCACGCCATACATATGGCAAAATGTGAAGAAATTGTATTATAATAAGATCTATGTTTATATGATGTACTCACATTTATCAAAAATAAACGAATATTAAATATATAACAAGTACAAATAGATATTTTTTATTTTTTTTTAATCATATAGCTGTAAATTAAAGCCTAACATATAATGTTGACCTTTCACGTTAAAAATATATAATGTATCAATATAGACGAAACTTTTTAGCGTGCTTTGGATTTACCGCGTGGTTACCAGTAATATGTATGTATGTGGTAGCGAAGCGAATATTGATATTTACTAAAGCACCCAGTAGGTTATCTATATAAATATCATATATTTAAGATGTCTGTCAAAAACTTTTATTTATCTGATGAGACGACTTAATAACTGATATCGTGTTCTATCATATATTTAATTGTAAAGTGTGATATATATACCTGTTATCTCTTACAACAAAATTCATTTATATTTATATTGTTTAGTTTATTGATTTATATGTATGTTATATATTTATATGTGTACTACGTTTACGTATTAGTGTGTAAATATTTATATGTACGTTCATAATTTTTATATATTTAGTCCATCTCCTTAATACGTATAATTATTTCCTATCATTGAGGTTGTCTGGAAGAAACCGCCTTTAGGCGATAAGACCGCCTTTTGTATTTACAATAAGTAATTGCAAATCTATAATGTGTATTTTCTATGCTTATACAATAAAGAATATATAAATATAAGGCCGCACCCTATCAACAAGTGTTTAGTCGGTCCTACTGTTTCGCTAATCATGAAGCTAATCATGGGTGCTCCACCTCAAAGCTAGTGGAATACAACAGTTACAAATAGATAACAAGTGGGTGAATCGTTTTGTATTTCTAAAGTTATTTAAGTTAAGAAATGGAATTCATTAATAATTTTTATGCAGATCTGCTTTAGACTGTCCAATATGAAACTAATTTATTCAAGTGAAAGTATACAATAACCAAAACGGTAACCTAAGTTACTATACTAAAGATACTATAACAATTTGGAATGTTTAATACACATTGTTATTTTTGGATTTACTTTTTTATAGGTCAACACTTCAATCAACTATAACAAATTTCAACATGTCGCCTGTTAGCTAATCCGTAAGCCTCTGTTGGTCTTATTGTTATCACTGTAGGTCGAAACTCGCGTGGCAGTGTCAGATACCGAATGTGACATATCGCGTGGTGGTGGCTCTGTGACATATAGACGCTTATCTCTAACTGCGCGTGTCGTAGTCAGTATTTGAAACACGTGGGGTATTTTATTTGCTATTTGAATAAAGTGCAAGTATTTGTGCTTATATCTTCGGTATTTTCTTCGAATGGAACAAACCGCAATCCAAATGGGTTTTGTTTTGAATTTAAAATAAATTTATGACTACCTGAGTATATGTTTAAAAAATTTTTAGAGAGTTGTTTATGAATATTTATGTTTAAATGTAGATTGATTGAGAATAAATAAGAACGAATACGAATTTAACCTAACACAAATTGGAAGAAAATAATAATATGGTGCTCATCTTCGGTGTGGTTCATCGGAACTACTACCCTCATAAATTTTGAGTTATTGAGCGAAGCGAGCGGAGCGCTCTACTGGAGAGAATTTGCATTGGTTTTACAAAGTTGGAATTAAAACGGCTTAACGGTTCGGTGTCAAATTTTGCACACATACTATGCTGATATGTGTGGTGGATTGTGAAAAAAAATTGAGAAAAAAATCATTGTCGTTGAGGAATAATGTCCCAAAAACATCACTGCTATAGACTTCAATGTAAAAAAATTAGCGCGAAAAATTTAAGTGTCATTGTGAATTTTTTTAATCGAATTGTACTGTCCCCCTATTTAATTTTTTTTCCCACACCAAACGAAATCTTCGGCTTGGCTCGCTTCGCTCAATATGCAAACGGCACCCAAGATTTTGCGATCGCAGCGAGTCGAAATTGAGGGTCTGGTGGCGTTCCTAGTTCCTGTTATGCGCAGTTTCTATAACTAGGTTACTTGTGTTACGAACAGCTAAGCTTGGGTAACTGTCATATAAAATTTGATTATCAAATGCATAATGAAATTGCTTTTGAGTATTATTTTATATTTTACTTACTACTCTCAAAGGTATTATTATAATACTGTACTGCCAAAACTAAAATTTAAGAGAGGTAACCAGTTATAGTACCTGAATATAGTATCTGATTACCACTCTTAAATTTTAATGATATAAATAAAGCGGTCACCCGAAAAACCCTGGCAATTCATTTTTCAGGACATTTTCACAATTCGTGAGATTCCACATAACAATCTTTGCGAAAAGAGGAGCCTTTGTGATCGGTATTTGACAACTTCGCCGATGTTTAGAAAGAATCGCGTATGAAATGGCGTTATTATAAGATTAATAATGTTTTAGTTGGTTCTTTTCTACGTGTTTACGATACCATATTAAATAACAAATCCTACATTTACTAATCGTCAGTCAACAGTATGGCTTTTTTAAAACAAATCAACGAAAATATAACATACGAGACGCACTTAAAAATGTTGATCAAAAAATTTGTATCTTCAACGCAGTATTTCGACGACGCGCCGGTGCACTCTCCCATCAAAACGAAGGATTTTCTAGAGACTGGGAAAAAACTAAAAAACTTTTACCTTACAGCCCCAATCTGGACTTAGATGATTTCGTCTAGCTCAAGAGTAAACATGACTTCAAGGGGATATACAGTATAGTACATACAACAGGTGCGAATAAAAAAACATAAAAATAAACATTTTGCTATGTAGATCTCTAAAATAATTGTAAATCTCCATATTATATCATATCAACAGCTTACAGTCTAAAAAATTACATTATAAAAATAATATTTATTAAATAATACTTGGTTAATAAGACGGAGAGTTCCTCGAACGTTTTATATAATTGGAACTATGAGACTATATATCAAATAATTACAAAATATATCAAATATATTTTTCTTCTTAGTCAACAATGCTACGTCAACAGTTCTTTGCTTCGAATGAACCTTAAATTGTGAATCATTAAATTCAATTATCGTGTATTAGTTGATAATAAAATAAAATAAAATTTATTTTATTTCATTACACGACCACTTGGACTTTAAAAATCAAAGGATTGAGGACTTTAAAATTAAATTCTTTGAACAGCTCTTGAGTTTGTGCCAAATAAGTTTTTCGATGACTCGACAATGTTCTTTGAAATTGGAAAATCGTGTAGAGAAAATAAAATTTTCTAATAAAAATCCATTGTAAGGATTCCAGACAATGAAATATCATGTACCATAGTTTAAAAAACATGGTCTTTGTTGATGGGTTTTTATTTTATAGCGTATTGTGTGTGACATTTGATCACTGTTTATGTTCTGAACATAAAATATATAAAAAATGAATCTAAATTCCAAATAAAACTATTGTTACGGATTAAAATTCGCATATAATTTGGTTACATTTTTTATTTTAACCCGACGTTTCGAATACTTTGCAGTAATCAGTACATCTCGTCTACCCGTGAACACTATTTAAGATAATGATTTACATAAAAACTGGCAGAGTTTCAACTAAAACTAGTGGTCGCAACAAAATGATTTCAGAAATGAGTGCAACACTCGTTTTTATAATATTTTATTATATATGGCATTTTATATTGTCAGTCGGATGTGACGGCACAACGATCAATGGATGGCATGACACACACATTTAACTATCGTGGCATGGCATTGGTTTGGCTCAGCTTTGTTTGGCATTGTCGTACAGAGCATGATATATTCCGCCAATGACACGTAAGGTGGAAAGGATAATATTACTAATATTGTTATCTTCATTACTGCTAATATTAATGATTTTTCTATGTAGTTATTTTTTATTTAATAAAAGAAATAATATATTTTATCATAATTAGGATATGGTCAGCCATGTTTTTTCTTAGTTTTATTTTTATGGATTTTGGTGTATGGTGTCCCTATTGCTTAAAATATTTGTTCATTGATGCAACATTGTAACGAAATGGTTAAAATAATTTTATTTCAATTGTGTACTCGTGATAATCTAAGAAAATACTATGGTTAATGTTCTTAGTACAAATATTGTTTGGTATGTTTAAAATGTTTTATAAGTGGTAGTAAATCATAAAATGATATTTTTTTTATAATTATTGTAAAATATTAAATTAAATTTTAGTGCCTTTGCAAGGTTACGTTGTCAAATGTGATCTTTTTTTTCTATAGCCTTGCAGTTCAAAGAAAAAAATACACAGTTTTTAGATGGGGCAGACGCAAAAAAAAAAACAATAAAAAATAAAGAGACTACTTGATTCATCAAGAACTTGTAGTTATCATTCGTCGGAGTTGACAACTACTGATAATAGGTTTATTTTATTTTTTTATTATTGTCATAGCAATAGAATTTTTGTAAGCATCTAAATACATTATAAAAAAGGACGAACACATGTGTTGATCATTTCGATGTCGTGTTCTAAGCAATTAAGCACACAATTTTAAATGTGAATTTAAATATACATTACCATTTTAATAGACACGAGCTATATTTTTAATTCATTTATTACATGAAAACAAAATTTAATTGAAAGCAAACTGGCGAAACATCGTAAGACAGTAAAATGTATGACATCAAAAGGTTTTACAAGCTTTTAAAGATTACTCGGCGTCTCAAAGCCACTTGTCTTATTTTTAAATAGTAACGTTTATTATTAAAAAAAAAGTTTAAAGTCGGACCCTTATAAACTACAATAAGATTTATACATTTGATGTATTACACTCGGTCACCTACATCAATGTTATACCAGGTCAAAAGACTATACTTGTAAAAGTTTGAGTTGAAGAGTTTTTTTTTTGTTGATAAGTTTAACCAACAAGCCTTAGAGCAATTTTTATGAATACAACTAGCCTAAGTATTATTACTAAGTAGTGAAATTTCATGCCTTATTACATAATATAGACATTTATCGTTTTTTTAAATTAAAATTAAAAATATGTTTAAAAGTGCTACTATTAGAGGTTAAAATTATTAAAATTTCTCTCTTGGATTTGCACCAAGTTTACTTACATCACATATTTGTCTTAGGTACACAGTTTTCTTTATACTGTAATAAAAAAGTGAATATATTTGAATAATACTATTCATCAAGATATTATAAGATTTTAAATGTAATATCTACAGTAAAGAATTTTATAATTATATTTATAATCTTATATATTAAAATGTATTTTATAATGAAATTATAAAATTTATATTAATTTAATGTGTTAAACGTTTAAAACCAGTGTAAAGAAGCTAGTGTAAGAATCAAAGAGAGATTGTCTTGTACTTCACAGAATGTGGAGGCGCATATTGGCGACAGGAATCGGAGCGTGCCTCGAGGGAGTTCTTTTCGAAACTGTTATATGCAGATGTAAATGGTGCAAAATTTTAAAATAATGTAAATAAAAATGTTCAACATTAGACATTTATTATGTTATTTGGTCTCTATGTACTTCAAGCTTATAAGTGAGAGACAGATAACTGAATGTTTCTTATAGCAATAACACATTTTGAACATAAAGCATAAGCGTGGTTTTCAAGTATAAAGTAGATACCAGCGGGTACACTAGGGAGGTTACTTCAAGCTTAAGAGTAAAAATATAATACCTACTGCATTACTGATAGCAATAGTATATTCTGTGTTCTCGGTTTAACAAGACGAGTCCTAACGATTTCGTACCGTGGGTTCAATTTCGCAGAGGAACATATATTTTTTATCAGTTTTTTTAATTATTGCTGATCGTATTATATGATTATAATGATCAGGTTTGGTTTATTTATTATTACAGAAAAATAAGCTAAATCTGCTGGGGTACTTATTTAACATGTAATGGATTAGGAGTCTTATTTTTGGTTATATATATTTTTTTTATTAATACCTATACTCTATAAATAAAGGAAAAATAATAAACTGTATAAATATAAGAGAAAATTTCAAAGGAACTCTTTTTAAACGAACACTCAATATAGATCAGTCTGCAGTGAGGAATAAAAAAAAACTGTCTCAGTGTTATGAGACAAATGTTTGTGTTTTGCGCTATTAATAGTTACAATTTGTGATGGAAAAGTTCTGGCGGTCGACATAGTGTTTAAAAAAAAGGCGATCAAAGCCATAAAGGAAAACAATCGTAGTAATTCTGCCCGGAAGCACAAGATTTTATCTCAGGATATGAATAGAGTACCTAAAACTATGGCGCGTATTTTGAAGATGACTTAGGACTTGCAACCTACAAGAGACAATAGTTGAGACGAAGCTTCTTAGCATTCCATGGGGACTGGGATTGGGACCCAGATGTGAGGGTCCCTTTAAAATGACATACACGCTTACATTCACTGTTTAAACTCCTCTACCTAACCTAATTTGAAACGAACCTTCCAATATCATCTTTGAAAAACGTTCTAGAAATGAAATGAGGATAGTTTTAGGGAGGCCAAGATCTTTAAGTAGCTTATAGAGAGGTTTCGATGTTATACTCCAACATCTACTACGAGCAACTGAAATATAAACCAAGTCATCGTTATTCGTACTATAATCAAACAAAAGGGTATATAATCAAAAAACATATTTGGACTTGTTTGTTCATAGTGGACCAAATGTGTTCTCTTCTGTCTTGAAGTAGATTTAAGAGTTACAATAAAAGTTTGCATAATAGATCATGATGAACAAAGAAAAAGGTTCGAAAAATTTTGCGGTCTTATTTTTCAACCAGTTCAGAAAATCTCGTGTTTTTACCACGGCTCACAATAATGTACTGAAATTGAATCTTAATTATAGTTATTAATTGCTCTAATAACTGGTACTGTACACGAGCCTAACATAACAAGCATTATTACTGCATGGTGGTCTAGCAAAGATCAAGCTTTAGCTCACTAATGTCAAAAGAGGCGATAAGGCTAAACTTTTGACATTTTTGTTCTTTCGTTTTATAAACATAAAATATTAAACACAAAAATATATAATAAAATAATTTTGTATACACGGTCGACATTAAAGTAAAAATAATTGATCTAAAGAAAAACAACTTACAAAACAAAACGAAAATTGTATTTGACTTACTTTTCTATTACTTTCTGCGGCACGTTGAAATACTTTAATATAATAACTAAAATGAAAGCAATATGTATAATAAGTTCTGTATCAATAACTTTGCAATATATTTTAGAGCTCGAATAGCGGTGTAGCACCGTACGACTCGAAACCTAAAAAAGCAAGAAAGCTCTTGTAATAAAAACAAATGCTTTAATAAAAATTATTGTGTTCGAACTATTTACATTATAATATATTCCGATACTTATGATTTGTTAGCTAGTAATAAACAATTAATACAATATACATATGAAGATTACCATTTACCAAAAAAATAAATGAAATCAAAAAGAGGTTTTCTTTTTTTGTAATATAGACAAGGAATTGTGATAAGGCCATATATTTTAGAATGTTATGAAGATGAAGTCAATGTTACTAAACGCTCCCAAAAAAAAAGAACACAATGGAAAATATATTTTTTACACCATTAAATACTATTTATTTATGTATTTAAATTATTTATTGCACAAAAATATTACAAAGAGTGAGCCTAACACGAAAGCGATACAAAATGTATTAAAACTACAATATTAAATGCATTTAAATCTGATAACTCAAATTCCAGCTGAAAGTGCACGTTAAGTCTCATGTCATCAAGGTGTGTAGTGTTTGCACTGAACTGCTCACTGCTATACTGTGTCGGCGAAAATGTTACTTAATCCCATATATACAGTGACATGTCTGAAGTTTATGTTCACGGGACATTAATAGGCTTACCATTCAACAGTGGATTATTCCAACCAAGGATTAAATAGGACATTTATAAGTGTGGATTGAGTAAAATGTCATTGAAAAAAATTGTATTGCATTTATTCATGTTATTATTGTTTTCTATTTTATTATAAAGTCTATCTTATCATAACAGAATGTGTTTAGTTTGTGGGGAACCATTTGTTACGGATAACTTATCAGTGAAAAAAGTAATGGCCGAGGGGTTATGTGGAACAACCTCAGCATAGAGGATTCTGCATTTTAAGGGCTCGCCACTAAAAATCAACGGATGCCCTCATCGCCTGAATTCAGACGACGAGCCTCAGGATCGCTGTAGCACTACAATATACTACATTAAACGAATGTGTTTCCATTATAAAATTGAAACCAAAAATAAAAAGATATTAAAAATGTTCAAACAAAGTTTTTGCGGTTTTACATCATATGAGTGTCTAAAAATTGTAGCCTGAGGATATATCATTTTATAGATTTTAAATAAACACAGAGAAAAAGGAGTCCAACTTTCTTAGTAAATAATAATATAATTAATAATGGCCAACAGTAATATTTTAAGTAGTTACAATCCGCTGAAGTGATCAATGGACGGTGTAAGATCTCTTTATAGAACGGCGGATTTAAAGACCCTGTAGGAGACGTGTTTGTTAGCACATCACCTGTCCTTGTTAAGTACTACCCAGATATCGTGCAGATTCTGCTGTTAATACCTCGGAAAGTCTAGTCATGGCGTATCCCTAAGGTGCCGTATTCTGAAGACAAAGATAGTTTCCTTCGGTATCGAATATTAAGAGGACGGGTTCATTATAATTAATCATTAATGAATATTACGAGTAAACATGTTTTTATATTAAATTTGTACACAAGTGTTTTATCAATTTCCTAATATTTTATTAACGTGGTTTTTATAGAAGAATTGTGATAGCTAACAATAAATTATTAATTCTGATTAATTTTAAACCACAATCAAATTATATAACATAAATAGTCTTATTTAATACATTTTATTTAGGTTGTTATTAGATTTTATTAGAGATAAACATTTATTTTTTATATATTTCAATTCAGCTTCAAAAGTCGTGGCCCGTGCGCCGCAGCTTATCACTTAAGCTGACAATAAAACAGATACGTACAACCGGCTGGAGCCAAGCCAGCCACTAAAGATGCGCTGCTTACCTTTATCCCGCCATCTGCAATCCGCCTCACGTTACAACACTTTAATTCACTCCAATAAGCTAAGCTATTCTTCGTGTAGAGCTCTCAATAAAGCATGTGGTAGTTACGTTTCTTTTAACTTCAATACTTTTGAAACTAAATTCACTGTGCAGGAATGATTCACCTTATTCATATTGTTGGAACAATAACTTTAATTTGTAATACATATTAATGACAAAGTACAGGATATAGACTTAAAAAAAAGAAAAATTTATACAAAAAGTGAGAACGAGAGGTATAAAAGGGAATTATCTTTATAACCTTAAATAACGTAATTAAATTTATTAGGGCTCATCCAAAAGACAAAATCAACAACTCCGTATAAAGTTGTCTGTTCGATATCGTATATTGCGATAATTGATTAATAGATACTCATTTATATTAAGTTTTGTTACGACTAACATGGAAGTTTGTGATCCATATGAATTAAGAGGATCTCCTCTTAATATTAGGAATTAGAGAACTAGAAATAATGATTTATATGAAGAATTGATTGGCAGAAATGGAAAAAGACTATTCTAGTCTACAAATAAAATGTAATAATATTGTTAATATTATAAAAGATGCATACCTAATATAAAGGAAAAACCTAAACAATTCTAATTGACTAGAATTTTACTTAATAAATGGCGCAAATATTTTTTGTCATTAGTCAATTGACCAGATTCACGTGATGAAAAAACTATAATGTTAGTTTTTGGTAAATTTAAAGGTAATTTGTTAATTTTTAACCACTTTAGGACTACGTCAAAACTCAATTGAGCTGTATCGAAAACCTCTAGCCAACTATTATCATGAAAAAGCAAAGCTGCAAATTACACTGAGTACGAAAAACTCCTCCTCGGTTTTTAAGATACATATTTCAGGAATCATCTACATCTATTAAAAAAGGGCGGATCAAAAAATACTTTAGACATGTAATTTAAAATCACACCTTGGGTTCTTTCCTATAGGTAGTCACTAATCGAATTAAAAATTCTCTCAGGCGTTCCATGCATTGCTTATGTCTAACACCTTCTGTAGGTCTAAAAAAATACACAGGTTCTTTTGTTATTTGCAATATGTTTTGTAATATTTTCTGTTTGGACATGAACAGCGTCTTAAGGATATTCGTCCATACGAAAACCATATTGTATGTTACATTTTAAGTTCGGTTTACACATGATAGAATTCTAACTTTAATATGTGTTTCTACGATTTTTGAGATAACTGTAAGAACAGAGATGTGACGGTAATTATTTATCTCAATTATTGGTAATTAATTAGCCGTTCTTGTGTACTGGATGTATTATTGACAATTTAAGGATCGTAGGATATACCCTCTCTAATTATTAATAATATAATATAGTAATTGTCTATAACAGATTAATGTATTATATTAATTGTGAATATAAAGAGTTTAATATAATAATTTTATGTAATTAACGGACGTAGTTAATTTTTAGACATTTTGATAATTTGGTAGGAATAATATCAAGACCCGGAGCTGAGTTATATTTACGATTGATAATAACAGAAGTTACTTCCGATATATCTTTTTATATAACACCTGAGGAATTTATCTTTACTTATTTTTTTTATTCTTAAAAAATAGTATAGGAGAGAATGCGTCGACGTTTTGTAAATGCAACTTCGGTGCTAATTGCACCTCCCTTTGCTCAATATGCTAACACATACTGAGATTTTGCAAGCGCAGCGAGTCAAAATTGAGGTCTGATTCGCACTTCTAGTTTTTAAATTATTATTATTAATTACGTTGTTATTGCCTTTTTTTTTTTCAAAATTTTGTTTTTAATTTCATCTGATTTCAGTATTTTATGTAGATTGTTTCTGTTTTTTAAACATTTCAAAAAGCCTGCAGTGAAGTAGAGCTTTATTATTCTCATCTAGTCTACTTTTAATTGATTAGAATTCAAACTCACTCTACTATATGTTTAAAAATGTAAAATACATGTTGTCAGTAGAATCTTTACTTTGTACAATATGTAATATAATACTCGTATAATACGAAATAGTTGAATTGCGCTATAATTAAACTCGACGATTTCTCTCAAACATTTTTAGTCAGTAGATCTAATGGGAAATATTATTGTGATTTCAGTTTATTTCGTCAATATTCTTAGAATACGTTTCTAATCTGTAATATCATGTAATTATTGATTATAGTTCCAACATATATAAAAAATTAATAAATAAATAATTTAAAGGAGATTGAACAAAAGTTTGTTTTTATTTTCACGTTTTTCAGATATTCTGCATAGCAATACGTGAAAAACTATACTGTTATAAAAATATTTATTATTAAAGTTTTTAAATTATATTTCATTATTTAGGATAATAACCCTAAGTAACCTAGTTTTCTAGTACAAAGCTTAAACGCGTTTGGGAGCGAGCCAGCGCTAGTGTTACGAAACATCAAAAGATTTGTGTTAATTACATTTAGAATAGTTATGTCATTAAACAATGCAACTTAACGTTAGCAGTATCCAAATATTAACATTTGATTAAACAAACACTTCTTATTCTGGCTAAAATGACAATCTTTTCGATGAATAGAAATAATCCTGTTAAATTTATTTTAAAAAAATATTCTCTATTACATAAGCTGTAATGGGTGCGAGTCCCATCACATTAACTTTCTGGTTAAAAATGTTGTTTTATCATTATTATTTTTTTACTTTTAAAAAGTCATTAAAAGAACTTATTGCACATACTGCATTTTTCAGAACTTATGAAGTAAACAATAAATTTGATACTTTATAAATATATATAGATATTAAAAATAAATATCTTGACATTGTAATCACTTTTTGTTATCAGTTACACACAAATTCGTTCTAAAATACTTTTCCATTGAAAAGCGATATAATATTAGATGTTAAAAATATAATAAACAGTGGCAATAATACATATATACCATTTATTAAATCCTCATTTTATGATAATTTTGCTTAATTCATAAGAAGAGTTACCTTTTAATGTGACAGTATAAATATGAGATTTAAAAAAATGCATTTAAAAATTATATTGTTACCTGAATCGTAAGTTCTTTTTTTTGTTCTGTTTTGACCTTATAATTCCGACCAAAATCGATGAGAAACTTCATTATAAGCTCTAAAACGATTCCTATTTGCATCTGCTAATTAAGATATAGATAGGGGTGTTGTAATTTCCGTTAGAATGACGAAAATCAGTGCCAATAAAAGTATAAAAACCCTGTTCACCACATTATTAGCTCTCTCGCGTCGCCACGGTCCTGCTTTGTTAAAGATATTTCAACTCTTATATTTTCATAATACCCACTTTTTGTTTGTATTTTTGTTTTACTTGTAATTCCTACTAATATTATCATTTTATAAATATTTCTTTTCTTTTTATTAAAATATTGAATAATTTATAATTATACATTCCGCACTAGCTAGGGTAGTAATTAAGCAAGTTTGATAGCGTCCATATCTTCGCAGTAAATGAAATCAATAACTTGCCAACAGCCTATTCTTAGTGCTTATGATATTATTTAAAACTTAAAAGCAAATGATATTAATTTATTAATGATCTAGAATTGCGTCATATTAAAAACTAAAATGTATTGTTATTTCAACAAATATTTTTTAAATCTTAAAATCAGTTAATAAACAGTTAAACTTTCAAAAAAACTTACGAAAGTTACATTAAATTTGCAAAAAATAAAAAAAATTAAATAAATTTAATACAGTACTCATAATATTATGAACCAAAACTATTTATAATTTTACAACAAAATTGAAAATTGAAAATATCGAATTATTTATGAATACGAGTTCTACCATTTTATGGGTCAAATGCTGCAGAAACCACTCGAAAAAGTAATTATGTGTATGAGCAGGTACTGCATTGAAAGAAAAATACTGTTCAGATTTAATTTTTTCTGCTCGCGAAATTTGGACAATCCCGAGAACGGCCATGATAAAACAATTTAAATTTAAGGTTAAGAAATAAGTATCCTATGAATTGAGCGTAGCAAAACAAGAAATAAGCTCCTCTTTGCATCATTTTATTAAACCAATTACATCGTTACTGGTAAACTATAGTTGATTGCAGCGTTTCATTACTTATAATATAAATTGGATCTAGTACTATATCCGCAAAAAGAAATCACGGTTGTTAAACTTAGGAGAACCGTCCACTTAAATTCTCAAGCGAAAGCAAGCCCCGAATAAAGCAGTGGTGTTTGATTGTTTAATGTTTAGTGATATTGTCATACTTACAGCTTCCTAAAATTTGTACAGATGATTGATGAGCTACGACTTGATGTCTTCGACATCTTTCATACTCCCCGGGCCTTATTCCAATAGTTTCATTTTCTTGGTAATTTGAACAACTTTTTGCAAGGAATAAAATTAACCAATGAAACTAAAAACCAAAGATATTGATTCTTTATCCTAACAAACCATTTAGTCATTATATTATTATATACCTTTTTTTATACAGGCATTTAATGTGTATAACCTTGATAAATTTTTTTAACATGGATAATTCTATCTAAGTTTGAATAATACTCAGAATATATATAAAGTTATATAGACTACAGGATGAAGACCCAGGTAACAGCTGCTGTAAAATGAATAATATATACAATATAGATGTAGGCTTCATTATTTATTTACATATTACATTTAAGATGCACTTATAATGAGATGGTGTTGAGTTCTAAACATATAATGAATTGGTTAAATGTTAGCTGTTTTAAAAAAAGGATAAAAATTTCAAATAAATCCCGGATGAATAACTCATAGTAGACAAAGCAACGTTCTCAGAAGTGGAATGCTTTCCATTACAATGTTGTTTCAGTGCCAACAATGCGGTTACTAAATCGCTGGTATTTGGGGTTTATGTACTAATGTTTATTACTAATGTTTATGCACTATATTTCGTTATCTAATTTTACTTTATAAGATTTCATAAGGTAGTTTGTGCTAATCAAGCCCACCTTTGTTATGTGTATTTGATGGATATGTTACCGACCAACTTTGATTTCAGAACATACTAGATTTGCCTAAGCTAAACTAGTTCTTCCTATATACGAGATAATTGGAAGTAGGAAAAGATGTTTTTTTATAATATGGTATAATATGAAAAATAATCATTTTTTTAGGTAAGGTATACGTTCTGTACTATTATACATACTTTTCCTATCCTATTACTTATTTTTGTTTATATATTAGGTTTGGCTGGTAAAATAGATGGTGTAGATGGTGTTGTGTAAAAATTTCTTAAAAGCGTTACTTTTTCTTGAAAGCAACTTTAATCTGAGGTATTCAAATAATGTGTATTTGATTATTATCAAAGACGGTCACATACAATATCACACAAAGTTGGTATTATATATACATTTTTGAATTACGTCTGAAAAAAAGTGGAAAACAACATTTTTTTTTCAACTTAAATTTTTATTATTAAAACTATTATTCATTAGTAACGAATTTAAACTCAAATGGGTGACGTGCTGAACCACATATTCTATTTACCGAAGCCATTACTGATATTTCAGCAAATATACGGAGCAAATGCATCCGTCGTTAGAGCGCTGGGGTGAGGAGCAGTGTAAACTAAAAATTATGTATTCGCCAGTTCTAATTGTTTAAGGTTTATCTCTAACAGGGGTGGTTATAATACCAATCGATGCGTATTAAATTCACCAAAGATTGACTACAGATTAAAAAAGAATCTCGTATTTTTTTATTTTTAAGTAAATGTAAGGAAAAAAGAAATTTATTTTGATTTTAGCCCGACGTTTCGAATACTTGGCGATAATCGTGTTCACGGGTAGACGAGACGTAGTGTGTGAAAGACACTTAAAATCAAAATATAACCAAATTATACGCAAGTTTTAATCCGTAAATAATTTTATTTCAATTGTGTACTCGGGAAAAACTAAGAAAATTCTAAAAAATTTATTATTTTTTAAATTTATTAATACAAATAAAGTTATGAAATTAAACGCAATAAATTGTGTTACTTTAGTGATAAAATAGTTTTTTTTTATTAAATAAAAATCTGGTTTAAGAAAAGATACAAAAGACATTTGTTGATTTTGTAGGATTAATCGCAAAAACGCTTTGTAAATGTTGTTTATGCAGTAAAATGATAAGTAAAAAGTACTATTAACAGAACCGGAAAAATGTTTTTATCTAAAGATCGATTTTTTAAGAAATGAAATAGTATAATTTTATTAGTCTACGGGGTCATAAAAGATGTAAGGCCATGACTATGTGAATATTAAAACTAATGGGAACTATACCTACGTATATATGAATAGATCATCTCTATATATATATAACAAAGAGAGTATACAGAGAATTTTGTGGTAGCAGGGGACGTCATGGAGGCTCCGGAGGCCGAGGCCATGATTATGGGCTCTGGAAATATAATTTATGTTATTTAATATATTTTTTATAAAACAAAAATAAAAAATTAATTCTTTAAAATTCATATGATTTTTTTTTATTTATTTTGTTTTAGTATCCTACTATCTATTTCTTTTGTATTTTTTTTTCAGTATTACTTGTGTAAGAAGTCTATCATTTCTCATAAACTAAATAATCTAAAATTTTAAACTATCGCATTGTATATTGTTATATTATAAATGGAAATTAATGTATCACGTTATAATTTAGGCATCTATGGTGTCCGTCTATACGAATTCATCTACAAAAATAAATGATTTTTTTCTTAATAAGGAAGTTATTAGAAAGTTATTGTGATGGGGCTCGTAAGCATAACGGCTTGTTTTTATTACTTTACAGATAAAACATTGAAATTGTAATGTTTAACAATCTTTTACTAGACATTTTTTTATAAAAAAGCATAATTTCCGAAATTTAAGGTAATATAGTTGTAAAGATAAGAATTATACCGACATTCTTTAAAATAAGTCTTAAAACTTATAAAAATGGTCTCATAAATTGAATATAGCTCGACTGCATTAACTCCTTCGAGATGGCCAGCAATATATTTACATACATTTAGTAGCTACGGCCACAGAGCACTAAAGGTGTATTCCCGATTTAGATTTCCCTCTGGACAGTTGCGTGGCTGGTAATTTAAAAGTCTGTTCCGTAATTAAAGTGATTTAATTTAATAGTTTATAATTGATAGGTATGTAACAAGGTATTATTATGAATGGTTTAGAGTTGAGTGTAACACAAAGAACATAACAACTCCAACTAAAAAGAGAAGCTGGATCATGACATCTTGACAACTTTAACAACTTCAACATCTTGACGAAACAATACAATAAAACTCTAATGATGGCTATAACGAACATAAATAAAAAAGATTATCTAAAATTTATAAATGAATTTTGGTGGAGTGTAATCTATATGAAAACACCCCTTTTAAGGAAACATATCTAACCTCTTACGTACTTACTCATTTATAGAATCCGTTTCGTTAGTTTTTCTTACATATACAAATATTATGTTTACTGTCAAACCTAACTATACAATTCATTGCTTATAAGACCCGATGTTTAAATTGATGTACCATTGTTTGATGTACAAGTAGCCCAATTTAATTATATGACAGTAGACAAAGCATGCAACAAATATATTCTATCAGATAAACCGAATTAAAGTTAATTTTATGTGGTTCTAGTAGTAGTAGTAGTGGTAGTGGTAGTGGTAGTGGTAGTGGTAGTGGTAGTGGTAGTGGTAGTGGTAGTGGTAGTGGTAGTGGTAGTGGTAGTGGTAGTGGTAGTGGTAGTGGTAGTAGTGGTAGTGGTAGTGGTAGTGGTAGTAGAAGTAGTGGCAGTTGTGGTAGTAGTGGTAGTAGTAGTAGTAAATATATTTTATATAGTTTGAATTACAATCAATGTTATATTGCACCAAAGAACTTCGGTGACCCTAGCTTTGAATAAGAAGAAGTTCGGAATTAACTAGTTACTTTAGTTTAATATAGTGAGTAAGAGAATCGGAATCCCTAACATCCTCATAACTTACAGTCAGTTGCACTGATTGAAAATAGTAAAAGGAGTTTATATAAAAGTCGTCGGTAATAAAGAAAAACTTTATTTGTAATAAGTAGTTATATAACGTTATATTTATTCTATTTATAGGGTTACGTACTTTAAAAGGAAAAAAAAGAAACATTATAAAATCCGTCTTTCAGTTTATCAGTGTTAGTTTGTTAGGCCTTTAATTTCGGTATCATGTGGAGACATCGGATTGAAATTAAAATCATATGAAATAAAACTATTTTTACGGATTAAAACTGGCGTATAATTTGGTTACATTTTGATTTTAATCCGAAGTTTCGATTACTTTGCAGCAATCGTGTTCACGGGCAGACGAGATGTAAGTGTCTGTCAGAAAGTCAGTTAAAATCATATACTTAGGTATGCTGTCCCGGGAAACTACGAAAAACTACAATTTCTAATTAAATGTAAAGAAAGATACGTTTTCGACTCTTTAAAAGGAATTAATAATAATGAGGTCTTCCCGTTGACCTAGTACTAAGAAATTCGGCAAGTAGCATCTTTTTATAGTAATAGTTTAAGGAAAGTATTAGACCTATAAGTTTGTAATTAAATCATAAAAATATTGTCCTATTTCATTTATAGGTTACAATTTAAAATTAAGACTACTAGTTCATTTGAAACATTATATGAAAAGCCTTGACGAGCATATTTCAAAAAATATTTTTATTATTTTTACGACCCACAGATTATTAATTACGAGGAAAAATATAAAAAATACAATCAACTTATTGCATGATTGGCTAAGTCTAGCTACTTATAACCTCGAAATTCGTACGGAACTCGATGAGCAAGTTCAACTTGCACTTGTCTGGTTTTTTATGATTCAACATTGCTACCAATATTTTATCAAGTTTTATCTGATATTGACATGAAAACTTACATAGTTAACATAATAGTGTTCATAATTGTTTTATCATAATGTAATATCATATAAGGCGTGACCTCACGCGACGTGAGCGGACACGCTCTTGCTGTCATCATTATTATCATTAATATTTCATATTGTTGTTACTGTTATTAATATAATAAATGCATCCAGAGTAATTTAAACATCAATTACGAAGGTCACAACTGGAGCACCTAAAAAATATCATTTCGAACTTACAATTCATTGAAATAAAAAGATATTTTCAGATTCTGTTACGATTTTTATATATTGCACATCTAATACAACACATCTTGTGTTTGTCTTCTTGTAAACCATGACGGTGATAAAAGTTTATTTAAATATTATTTCTATAACATAAAATCCTAAATTACTGAAAAAGTATTAACAAAAATCGTGTTCGTTTTAGCAACATCGTAATCAGTTTAAACTATCTCATTAATCTTAAGTCGTTAGCACAGACTTTTAGATTGGGCACATCGCCAACGTTCAGTTTATCCAATTTAAAATAGTGCGCTGTTTTATATTACTTTATAAGGCAAGCCTAAAGTATACTTACACTATGTTAGTACTAATATAAAGCGTGGTACAAGCAGCTGGTGACTAGTTTTTACAGCGCCCCGTTCAAGCTATTCTCATTCTTCTCTAAAAAGTTAGTCAAAACGTTTTCTAAAATGAAATTATTCAAATTAAGTATACTTTAAAAATAATTAGTATTTCATTTAATTTTTTATATCAACATCTCATAAAGTCCAATCTTATATAAAGATGTAAGGGTTGAAAGGTTGAAAGATTTAAGATTATTATAGGAAATCTCCGGTCACACGGCTCGATTTTGAAATATTGTAATGAGAGTGTCACACCCTTTATCGCCTGTATGCTGTATAGGACCTTAGTCCTTTTTAGTACCAGGATCGGTCCAAGTATCGAGAATACACACGTTAAGGTTATTCGCTATAAAAGACAAGTATGTTCTACTTGTTTACTTTATTTCAAGTTCTATAATAATATAACTCGGTATTCGACACTTATTAGAAAATTACTTACGAAAGAATTTTTATTAATGGCTTATAGATAAATCATATAAACATAAATTATAGCGTAATAATACAAATAATAATAAGCAAAAATAGCATGAAGTTAGAACATTCCTTTATATACTACTTGTTATAACTTGAAGTATTTGATAAGTTTATAATGTATGAAAGTTTTAATTTATTTCACATCAATAAAAACTTATGGTAACAAAACAATTATATATTTTAAAAATGGTTAAATTATTTATAAATAACACTGGCACACAAAAAAAATCTCTATCGGAAACCTGATCTACCTACAGGCAAGTTTTTTCATGTCCTAAAAACAAATCTGTAGTCAGAATTTTCCCATCACTCTTAGATTTTGCCCCAGCTACCCCAGAAACCCTGTAATCTTAGCCACAGAGGGCGAATATTTTAATTTGTTTAAAATATAAAAATAAAAGTGATTATATTGTTTTTTGGAGTGCTAAATACGAATCAGAATTTAAACATCACTCCAGCTACCCCAGAGTTCGAATATTTTACTTTGTGGAAAATAAAATATATTGAAAAGTTTGTATGCTATAATTTACATTAAAATAAAAAAATTTAAGGGTAGGAAGGTAGGTGCTGTAGATTAGACAATTCCTTAATCTAAACAAGAGCAAAGTCATAGTTATCTTACATCAGCATACATTATGACATGTCACTGTCGAGCACAACATAATATTGTGTTTTGATAATTGGTGTTTTGGTAATGTGCAGAATACGACACTTCTAACTTATCGCTGACACCAGCGTGGCGCGGGCGGGTTGAAAACTTCTCAACAACACTTTGTACATTCATATTTCATTTAAAATGAAACTTGAAGAGTTCTGTACATATCTTAGTAAAAGTTATGTAAGTTGTGTATTTTATAAGATGTATTGTTAGTTTTTTACTAATTTCTTTATTTTTAAACAAGTTACATATAAGATCTATAGCAACTACCGCTTTTTTTTGTGTAATTTACATTAACACTGAAAAATAATAACTTACTGTTAGTTTTGTATCTCACAGCGGATTTTCACGAGTACAAAATAAAAGAGTAAAAAATTTCTGATGTTTTTATATTAGACACAGAACGCTTTATATATTTTTGTGGGAATCATTGACAGGTGTAGTTTTTTCTCTCATATATCTACCATTTTGAAATATTAATTTAACGACTAATTATTTCACTTTTAAACTTCTATAAATTTAAAAATTTAGACACTATTTCAAATAAACATATAATTATTTTATAGAAAGGTTTCTTTGCTTTGCTCTTAAACAACTAAATAAGGTTTTTAATTTAATCATACTTGGACATAATTTTAAAATAAATGAAAAAAAACTTCTATTCATAGTTACAGATTTTGTTTCAAATATTAAGTTTCTTTTAATATGTGTTTTGCTAGCGTATAGTTCCTAATCAGAAATAATTCTTCAAACCGAAGTCGGTCTCTATGTGGGTTGGATTACTGATATAACAAACATAATACCATATTTAAATCTTCAAAACAACATTTTATTTAAAACTTAACGCATAAATCCGTCTGAAATATCTATTAACTTTAGGCAGTTTAGATAAAAACTTAAAAGGAAGTTATCCCACTTTGACAGCTTTGAAAATGAAAATATGTTTTCTATAAAACTTACCATTAATAAAGATTTCTTTCTTTTTGCGTTTTCAAACGGAGTGTTTACTCTCATCATATACAATACGCTGTCATTCACACTAATACGTAATTACTAATAAATAATTGTATGAAAACGATGTGCATATAATTTTGTTTGTTTTAATACTTATTTGTAGTCTAGAAATCAAACACTAAATAATTCTAAAAACATACAAATAATTATATTTAGCAATCTGACTCGAATTAACCTCGGATTAAAGTTGTTTATTCCATTTTATTAGTGTAAAATGTTATTCAACAACTGACTAGTTTGTATCAAATAAAACAGCCGAACCTCACTGCACAATGGATAACAGTCTAAAATATTGATAGTTTCTTATTATTTATGTTTCTTATTTAATTTACATCGTTCTAAAGTGTTTATTTTTGTTACTGACTTATTGAAAAAAATATAATACTAAGTTAGTACATTACAAGTGTGCAGTTACCATTGTTTACTAGCTACCTAGTACATATTTCCTGTTTATAGTTACAATTGTGCACTAACTACCTAGTTAGGTATTGTTCATTAGAGATATATTATAATATACTTAATACACATCAATAATCCCAGTTAAGTACATGTTTGTATATATAATCTCTTCTTCAAATATTTCCTATGATATTATATGGCAGTAATTACACGTTAATTATAATTAACAAATGTTATTGAATATCTGTCAACAACAATATCAGCTCACATGTATTTAATAGAATTAATGGTAATATATCGTTATATTGTGAGTATAAGATATCATCCTCGGCATTCTAAGAAAAATTTCAAGTATTTTATTCTATGTGCAAAATTAATATGTTTATGACATATTACAATTACAATTATATATACTATTTTTTAATGTGAAATCAGAAAAAAATCTAAAATAATATACAATTAAAGACATTGGTATACATAAAAATAAAATATATCATGAAAGGAAAAAAAAAATCAAGTATAATGAAAATATAAAAAATCATAAAACTCCCTTTAAAACAATTATGAATTGTGATAAATTGATAATATCTGATAAATTATAAAAGATTATTATTATTGCTTTCTATTTTAGTTGAGGACTTTGAAACCGTACCTAGCACTCTATCTCCTCCTGGATATCCTAATGATGTGTAGCAACTATTTCAGGAACTGACGTAACTGTTCTACGGAATTGAAATAGTAAAACTATAACCAAACCATGTTGAATAACTTTTCTCACAGACTGTACGCTTTTAAATTGTAAAAGTTGAGAATTTATTGCTTTTTCGTGCCACTTTAAACTGTTTTCATTCACTAAGCATTTTCTGTTTGTCTTTGCTTGTAAAGTTAGACAATTAGAAATCTGAGGAAAGTTCAATACAATTACGTCATACTGTGTCATGTGGTACAATAACATAGAAGTTACTTTGTTTTGCTGTTAGGTATATCCGAATGTCGCAAATCGTAATACTTATATTAAAATTACAAGACTAATTTTTGATATATTTTTTATGAGTTTTGACTTGATAAATAAATTATAACAATCAGTGATTATTTATAATCGTGCCTAACTTAAGACTGTGGTCGTTACTGAACAGACTTTCTAGTTAAGCATGGAACTAATTCATGCAATAAACAAATATTTTACTTTATTAATAATAAATTATGTATATAATTAATAAATTAATTAAATTATTTAAGGCAAACGTAATTACGATACTGGGTTATAAGGAACGAATAAACTGTAGTTGCATATTACGACCTGGTTGTAATTCATATTACTGAATTGATTCGCATGCAGAAACTTCAGTTTTATACAAATAATTCTCTAATATGGTAAAGAGTTAAAACAATGCACTTTAAGTCAAGAACTAACGTTGAAGACTTCGATATTTTAATGTATTAAATACACAAATTTTGAGTAACAACTGTAATTTATGTTATATTTTTGGTGAACATCTTTTTTTACTTAACAATTTTTATGGTTTAAACGTTTACTTACAATACTCGTTTCAATGCAGACAATGACTGCACAGTGCTTGATCGGAAATGGAAGTAAATTTGTGAGGAACTTTTCGTGTTGTTTTTCGATTACCTTGAATGACAGTTGCCAAAATGCCAAAAAAATTAGATTTAAAATACATTGTAGCGAAATATGTTTTGAGCAATAATATACATTCAAAACTAAATGATTTTCATAAAAAATATCAGCTCTTATATTAGAAATTGTTTATATAATATGAACAAATAAAAAAAAAAACAACGTATTCCATAATAGTTACAACTGTTTTGTAAAATATACTTATACTACAAAAATATTTTAAACAATAATCAATTGGACCGTTACCTACAGCTCTTTTTGTAAATCAAAATATTAAAGTAAATGAAGAAGTGCTGTTATTTTAAATTAATGAAACAGATCTGATAAATCTGTCCAAAAAATCGATGATATTTTGTTAGGAAACCATTATAAAACCGTAGTATTTATTAGGTATGTTCATAACGGTATCACATTCTATACCGCCGGTAGTCCCAAAACCATCTCCTGAACTGGGGTGTATCTATAAGTATGGGGGTTCTAGGCCTTAAAATAAGGATTTTCAATATGTTAGACATAAAAATAATTAACATTATGTTAAATATAATAATAATTCGAAGCAACTTGCCTTAATGGACAAAACTTTCGCCTTGAATAAATAAACATACTATTTTTATAAAATTAATCTAGAAAATTATACAATAAATACAATGCTTATTTTTAGATGAGAAATAGTTTTAAGTATCAAGTGAGTTTATCGGCTCAAGCACTATATTATCCTGCACTTAAAAGTCGACAAGTTTGAATGCCAAGCCATTAAAAGTTGAGACCCAAACAGTTTAACTTTACTCTACTCACCAGGCTATACTGGTTGGTGTTCGTATTCAATATATTTAATATTTGTATTAACACATTTATTATATACCTATAAAAACGTAGACTACATCTCTACTTCTAAAAGGAAAGACAGCTACTCTCAAACTCTTATTTGAGAGTAGCTGTATTTAGTATTCTACCAATATAACCATTATTAAATTAAGAAAACACTAATTATGAGTTTGGTTCACCAAATCACGAGTACCGAGCCGACAACATTCAATTCTTAAAACATTAAGAAATATCACAGTAGTCTGTCATAATTAGTATTATGTACTTTTAATGAGCGTTCAATATAAAATTATTTAAACTAATTTTAGATTTGTAAGACTGAGAATATAATATAGTTAAAGAAATAAAATTTCTATGTCACAAATTCATTTCTGTATTGATAGATTTTAACAAAAAGTTACCTTTCAATGTTTTTCCATCCAACAAGATTGAATCACACTTTTGAGATAAACCTTTTAGCGCAAAAATCCTCTAAACCAATTTTTTCACCAGCATTCAGTACGTGAACTGAAAATAGAAATGTGGTCTACTATTTATTATACAGTTGGTATAATAAGTCTTCTGGGAGTAAGTAAATAAATTGATAAATAATTGTGTATCACCGTCTTAACCATAAATAAATTATAAAATTTTAAAATTAACTAAACATGGATTAATTTTTAGTTTTTAGCATAAAAAATGGCAATGGCTCCAATAATATAACGGTAATGATTAAAGAATAATAAAATATGTAGTTCATTCTACTTTTTATTAAAGTTAGATTCAAAATAAAAAATTATGGGTAGGTATTATATAGTAAACTGTGTGTGTATAATTTTTGTAGAATATATCTTTTTGTTTTGGAAGTATTTTCAGCATTACTGTACATGTGTTATATAGTAAACTATGTGTGTAAAATTTTTGTAAAATATATCTTTTTGTTTTGGAAATATTTTCAGCATTACTGCTTCAATAAAGTACTCAACTTTATGAAAACATCTAACTCCCAATAATCGTAGTTCCTCTCTCTCCGACCCTACTTCGATTTGTATCTAACCCTAACTAGAAAACTGAGGATAAAATTTTGCTTCGATGGAAACGTTCTACAGTTGCAGCTATTTCTTCTTCATAGAATTTTCTGCATATATTTTTGATTCTGTCGTATATTTACAGGAAAATTAAGTAATTAAATAATTAATAGTTAATGTACATAATGTACAGTTAATTACCCAATGTACAGTTAATTGTACAAATAATTACATAATATATAGTTAACAATGTGAGTCAGTGAGAATATTATATTATCAAATATATTATTACATGACAGTAATCATGGAAAGAGAATTAAATGAAAGAAAATAGTAGATTGTATCACAAGGGAGCAAAATAGTATTTTTACGACGACAGCACTATTTTGTAGCACGAGTGAAGCGAAGGATCCTAGAATAGTACCCCGAGCGTAGAGAGCGATTCTAACGTAGAGTCCTCAGTGGAGCGAAGGATTCAAAGTACATCGCCCGAGGGAAAAATAATTTGTTCTCGAGTCATACACTCTAGTTTTCATCCCCTTTTTATGAGAAAATATGTACCTACTGATTACAAAAACAGTGACGTCATTGGCGCGCTTTTGTTCTTTTTAATTAGCGTCGTGCAACCAACACATACAAACCAGTAATTCATAAAAATTTGAGTTCGATTTCTATGAATGTTCATACCTACATGTATGTTCCTAATTCATATCACTTTTCCGCCCGCTAAAAGGTTCGTATTGGAAAAGTGCTTTTTGCTCCCGCTTAAAGAGGAACAAAAAACCTTTTCGAATAGAAGGGATGAAAAATATGTTCTATGTTTTGAAAGGTCTAGCTAAGCACGAACTAACAAACATATTAAGAGAAAAATTATTGTTGTTTATTATTTGTTATGAGCAGCAATTAGGTAAGTTAATGAAAAAATACTCAAAAATTTGCTGGAGCTATAAAGCTATATATCGAAGTCAGTTAAAACAGTATACAATTGCATCTAGTAGTTATTGCACGACAATTGGTGAACTAAGAAATAGATAAACATATTAACTTATTTTAGACAAATCTGTTGTTTTAAACACGTAGTGTTTTTATTCTTTAACCTATATATTTTTCTACTTTAGTATCAATAGTAAGTTTTATATATTTAAAAAAAAAACAACGGCTTGTTTGAAAAATATAAGACGGGTATTATTATTTTTTCTTTTGCATTACGAAAAGTATTCAAATTTATGCCTAACCTAAATTTATACCTTCTAACAGAAATGAAACAGAAACATTATTTATGCAGCCCGCATTATCTCCTGACTGTTCACAGTCCTGATCTGTTAAAGAGTATTAGAACAAGCGCGATTCACTGACTTAAATAACACTAAAACTCAAAACGCACGAACTACAAGAGTAATGAGAATTTTAAACGGTTTTTTTATGTATTTTAATAGTTGTATCTACGTTATTCTTATTCTATGTTCGTCATATTCATAGATTTTTAAATTACTTAGGTTTCTGAAACTTATTGAATGGATAAAACATTTTAAAGACTTTCGAGTATTTTTATTTTGGTTATATTTTATTATCGTATAATTTTTACTGAAATATGTTTTAATTGATAACTAAATTTTTTTATAAAAGCAGTTATTTTCTAGTTAAAAGTTGATTAAGGCTTATTATCTATGTCGTGTAATTATATTTTAAAAAATACTTTATCGGGTTTCTTGTAATTATACTATTTGAATGAAATATTATTTATAATATTGGCTTGTCAAAATAATACTATTAGCCCGCAGATTACTTATGCTATTAGTCGGACAATAAGAATTAAGTTCAAATGGCTGGAAGCATGGCTTACCTTTATATCGCCATCATCCCAGCACCTCATGTTCGTTCACCTGAATATCTCTGCTTGAATCAGCTTGTGTTCGAATAGACCTCGTATCTATATTTTAAATTCTTGCAATAAAGTTCAAATTGATTTCACTCTTCTTTAAAAAATCTGAATCACATCAGAAACAAAAACTATATATATATATATATTTGTTTCTGATATATAGCATTCTTTAAACTAAAGTAATCAAAATAACCAAGTCTACAAGTCACCATGTTCATATTACATAAACTGTCTTCTGTTGTCAAACTAAAATATCAGATATTTATTTTATTTTATTTTTAAGTAACAGACACGAAGAGGAAAGTTTAAAAAATACATCGTTACCATTATTACGAAAACAATATGTTATTTTTTTTTATACATACCCTTAATTATTTAAATTATAAAACATTTTAATATGCCAATTTTTAATCTTTAGTGTACTTTTTTCGTTCATAAAATTCAATTTTAAAACGAATTGAACCATAGCGTGTTAGTAACTTGGTCTGGTAAATTCATTTTGGTGATGACTACATTTACTACTATTTTCTACTCATTTTAAATTTGTATTCTTGTTAATTTCTCTTTTCTCCACCTCCACATCCCATACAGTTACTTTTAGATTGATTTTTTATTGAGACTATTTTGAGACCGGACATTATAAAGCTCAATATAAATAATGCCACTGCTTTACATTTTTATTTAAGTTAAAAATATATTAATTAATTAAGTTGATATTGGCTGGTTTTGTTATTTCTATAGGTTCCGTTGTCTTCTATTTATACAATCTTAAAGAGATAAGTTGATCCTTTGTACATTTTGTTTTATTTTCTGTTTATTAATTTCTATTATTCTTGGTACATAAATAAATAAATAAAAAAAAATAATCAACGTTCATTGAGCCATTTAGTTGAATAGAAGATATCAATATTTATAATTTATTTTATTAGTTTGTTTTGAAAATGATCAGAAAATAAAATCAAGTCATTATTACTTAGTCTTTACCAGTTTTTAGTCTTGTTGAGAATAAAAAAGTTATTCTAAAGTGAAATTAAAATTAATGTGATTTATATAAAACGTGAAATATTAAATACAAAATCGTTATCCTTTTTAAATTTAATTAGTACTTATTTAAGGTTGTAAATGATTAATGTTTTGAGACAATTAGCAAACTCACTGCAGCTTTTATATTGACTTTTCAGCGCAATGCGAACACTAATGTATTTCTAATGGCTTACAAACTTTAACTACATACATGTATGCTTCAGGTAACTGCACACCAATAATAAAAAACTCACTCTTATATCCAATAAAAAAAAATCATTTTTCAAAAAGGTTTCTACAGTTCTCAAATTATTAAAAAGAAATATATATTATATCTATTTATTATAAATAAATAACATATTTCAAGTATGAACATTTCAATTGCACGTAAGTCCGACATTAAAAAGTACAATAAATGAATATTTACCCGCGTACCTACTGAGGAAAACTTTTCTTTTTCATAACCGGTTACATAATTTTTCATGAACATAAACTCCCCAATTCAAAGTACTATAACTTTTTCCGGACCATAACATCATAATTATATTCAACAATCATAATATTATATTTATATTCAACAATCACAAATTTATTAATCGAAGCTTATTTAATTAAATATTGTACCTTTAAATTAATTGCATATTAGTGATTTTGTTTTTGTTAAACTAGGTAGATTTAGATGATAATTTATTTAGATGCTAATATTTGATAACAAACCCATATTTGTTATCAAAAACTTTGTACGCAGTAGATATTGTAAAGTCTCTTTGGAACTTTTTGTATGTAAAATAGCTTAAAAGGTATTTGACTTAGTACTGTTCTATTGTAAACTTAATTTTCACTTAAGTTTCACGTTTATACCGACAAGATGGACATACTTACATTTTTTTATTATTTTTATATTTTCTAGTTTCTACCATATTCGGTCGATCCCCTATGTACGCTGTATAAACATAAAATCTATACAATGTGTTTTGCTTTTTAAAAAATTAAAGCAAGCTTCATTCAGTTAGTTGGTTTGTAAAATTTAAAAAAACATTAATGTTACAAGCCTAGAGCCGTCCACTTATTCTAGTTATTGCAGAGAGCATTAATAATAAAACTTCTCGGTCATATTTAGTAAATATTTAAATTTAAAATTACACAATATATTGGAATATTATAAGCCTTACTGACAATTGTGATATAATAGTGTTTTGGAATCAAAATATTATCACAATTAAATGGGTAGTCGTTTTCAGAAATACGAACAAAAGTTATTACAGATTTGTTATCTTCTTATTGGTTTTTAATTGAACTGCTGTGATTTTAGTTGTTAATTACAGAACACCAGCTAGTTACTAGAATAAATGACTTTTGAAGCTCTTCACATGTCTTATAAAGATGTAACTCTTTGTTAGGCATGAAGTTAGTGTGTTTTGTTGTATTAATCAATTGAATTAGTAATTAAATATGCTATATGAGAATGAGTAACTAAGGTTCCAGTGTTCGTAACAATGCGTTAGCGTTAAAGGTATATAAGCGGATAAAGTAAAATAGTCACTGTTTGAAAACGCGTTTTAAATTTCTTAATTTATTTTTAATACGGACGTGCCTCTGTTTCTTTTGTCCTCTTAACTTGACAAAATTATATAGTTTGCAATGCAAGGTACGTAAGACGCAAATAATTATACAATTAATTGTATTTTGTGCCAGTGTCTTGTGCCAGTTGTCACTTATATTCTTTGTAGGGTTATTTTATACGAATATTTATTTTTTTATTTATTTATTTATTAAATTGTACAGAAACTTAATTATATATAACAAAAAATTACGATCTCAAGCCTGCGAAAGTTAAAAACTGTGTTGCAGTGAGAACGCCCTCATTAATATATTACAATATATTTGCTGTAAGTTGGAGTACATTTAACTTTAATAAAATTAACTAACATATAAAAACCAAAAAAAAAAAAAAGAAAATTAAATTAAATCAAATAAAAGCAAAAACACAAAAAAATCCATATAACATGCAATTGTTGTTGCGTGCAAGTAAAGTAGTGGAAGTGTCTGTATGTGAGTGTGTGTGTGTGGGTGTGTATAATAGTGTTGTGTGAGCGTGAGTAGGTGATAATATCAAACTTTGCATTGCAATAACAATTCGGTTTCCAAGTATGAAAGATTAACTAGCCATGAGAAAAGTTTAATTTTACATTTGGCCAGGGTTAGATGGTAGATCTTTATCTCCTTATTTGCGGCATTGTAAAGACTCGCGCTTATAAATTTGAAGTGTCGGCTTGAAGCCACAGTCTTATGCCGTAGTATAGGGCAAACTTTGTCTGATCTTCTCTTTGAACAAACGAGATCAGGATCATAGGGGAGTTCAGAGTGTTTTCGAAGAATAGTGAGTTGAATGTAGAGACGGCGAACTGATAACACATTACATAAAGAGAACAGTTTATCATTGGGATATCTGAAAGGTTTCGATGTCATAACCTTCAAAACCGCTCTCTGAGCTCGCTCAACTTTCAACATGTGGGTTTTAGCAGATGCACCCCAAATGGTGATGCAGTATGTCATCATTGACTGTGCCAAGGAAAAATACACAGATCTTAGGATTTCAGGATCAGCAATGTGTCTGATTCTTTTAAAGACGTATATGAGTTTTCTGATTCTGAATGATAAGCTATCAGTTTGATCTTTCCAAGAAAGGAAGCTATCAAACCACACTCCAAGATACCTTATTTTAGACACTCGGTTCAATGATGGACATATGCAGTTGTTATTATCCTTTTTGGCACATTTGTGGACAAAAATAGTAAAGGAAGGAGGGGGTTGCGTCTTATTTGTGAGTGAAAACGTTACATAATTAGATTTAGAGACATTTAGTGTTAAGAGATTTTTAGAGAGCCAAGATGTAACCTGTCTTAAAGCTAATTCAGCATATATCCGAACTTCACACCATGTCTTACCTGTGATGAGCAGAGCAGTATCATCTGCATACATGAATATTTTACAAGCTGAAAGGGAAAGATTGCAAAGTTCATTTATATATATAAGAAATAGTGTTGGACCGAGTACACTACCTTGTGGAACTCCATACTGTATATTTTCCTCAAAGCTAATTTTGCTATCAATTATAACCGATTGCTTACGGTCCGCTAAATAATCTTTAGAAAGATCCAGAGGAGTACCTCGGATGCCGATGCTCTCAAGCTTTTCAATAAGTGTGGAACAACAGACAGTGTCGAATGCTTTTGACAAGTCTAAGAATATACCTAAAGCCTTTTCTCCTCTGTCAAGACTGGTGATGACCTCAGTAGTAAGACTGAGACATGCATCTTCAGAAGACTTTTGGTTTCTATATCCGTACTGATTTTCGGATAAAATATTATATTTATCAAGATATTTTATAAGTCTCCTGTTTATTATCTTTTCAAAAACTTTAGACAATACACTTAAAACGGATATCGGTCTATAATTGTCTACACAGTGTTCGTCACCAGCCTTAAAAATAGGGTGGACTAGAGCTTTCTTGAATACTGACGGAAAAATACCCTTATTGATGCATAAATTAAAGAGATTGCTTAAAATGGGAATTAAAATGTGTTTAGAAGCTTTGATGGCTGAGGTAGAAATTTCATCCCAACCAACTGCACATTTATTTTTGAGTTTTTCAATAATAAAATCAAGCTCTTCTATATCATCCCTCGATAAAAACATTGATTCCGGAGGACTAACAAGAGGAGAAGAATAGGTAAATTCAACTTCATTCAGCAAACTACGATTGGATTGTATTTCAGAGGCCAATTTATTACCTATATTTACAAAAAATGAATTAACTTCATTAATAGCGCATGCGGGATTATTTGACTGATATAACAATTTACTTGATGAATTTCTAGGGCTAGACAAGTTAGCAATTTTTTTGATGATTTTCCACGTATCTTTAGGACTATTTTTGGCCTTTAATAGTTCATTACGTTCATACTGAGCTTTTTTCCTCTTCAAGAGATTGTTACAAAATGTGCGATATCTATTAAAAATCAATTTATGAGTGTTATTAGTTTTGTCCCTCATATACTTTTTATACAGTTTGTCCCTATGACGTATACAACGCAGCAAATTTAACGTCATCCATGGTTTTATTATTCTCTTGTTGCTGGGGATTTTGACTCTACGGCTATTATTTTTAACAACAGTAGATATTATAGAAACAAGGCGAGTAGCAGCAATATTTGGGCACAAACAGTTTGTCACTTCATGAAAATCAGTATTTTCGAGATCTAAAACAACAGCTGGAATATCAGTCGTTGTGGTATAGTGATGTAACTGTGGAGGTTTAGACATATACATACATTTTATGAAAGCTCTGTACTATTTTATAATGTTATTAAGAACTGCAATTATACTGCAATACTTTATACTTATTTTTATGCATTCAAACTTCTCGGGTTGCTGGAAGAGATTTCTTACGGAAAAATTTTGTATAAATCTGTTCATTAATATTATGTGTACAAAAAAGTCTTAAATAAACAACGATTGCATCACTATAGCTCAAGCAATTCCCATTGAAGTCTATCTCTTGAGATAAGAGAGAGGCAGTTAATAGTTATATATATTATGTCTTTACTATAGTTTGTGCATAAAAATATCTGTTATCAAATTATAAAACGACAATATTGTTTAAATTAACATACGTTTTAATTAACAAATTACAAAGTTTGTTTCATTGCATTGTACTTTTAAATTTTTTATTTTAAGTGACTTTTTAATTTTTAATGGGAAATTATTAAAAGGAAATTATTATAGTTTTAAAAAATATATTTGAACTTCATCATGACAAAGGCTAAGCTTGAACCATATCAGGTGCTAATCTGTGAGCCACATATAAATTACAGGACTTCTAAACACTATCTCTATAATTCTCCGTTATTTTAAATTACTTTACACATTCTTCTTTGTTTTTGCTGTATCTACGTAACAATTGTAAATAATCCAAACTTTTATATATGATTATCAGGTTGTGATTATTTAAATACTATTGGAATCACGGCGATTCCGCAAGCGTAGAGCTCATGAATAAGAACCCCGAATGGGTTCGAAACTAGTCGGGCAAAGTCTGATAATATTTACTTGAGTACAGCAAGATAATTATAAGTAACTATAGACCACGAAAATAATTCAAACTGCTAAAATAATTTATATAGACTAACAAGTTGTTACCGATCAAACAGGAAGCAGAAATTACCTTATATGGAGGTTGTATGCAGTTAGTTTCATTTAGAAACATGATGGAGTTCCTGCTCCTGCTCTCCGTGTATTTTTATCGGTTGTTGCACAAATAACTTTAATCTTTAGGTGGTAGAGCCTAGCTGTAGTCATCTGACTACAGCTCGTATTGGGCTGGCTCGTCCGGGGAAGGACCACCCTCTCACAAAAGATCGGCGTGAAGTAACCAAACTTATTTGGTTATGTTCCGTCCGGTGAGTGAGAGCTTCCGGAAGCCCAACTCCCCCCCTCCCCTCTCCTCCGCCAAAACATGAATGCGGCTACTAAAATAAATATACCCCAGGAGGGTACCGGCTTTCATGAAGCCGGAGAATCCCTCCCCGAGCAAAATCGGGGAAACCACTCTCCGATTTTGCTCGGGCAGCCCGTCGTATCTGGGGCGGGCAAAGTATCGCATTTTGTGTTTACAGAGGGCAAACGACGAGGAAACAGAGCGGCACCCCGCTCCACTTTAAATGTGGATTTTTGCAACATCCGGGGACTTCACTCTAACCTAAACGCCGTCCACTACCACCTTGAGACGGCGCAGCCGGCCTTGTTGTTTTTGACGGAGACGCAGATATCTCAACCTAGCGACACAGCGTACCTTTCATACCCCGGGTATAAACTTGAACATCATTTTATACCACACGCCGGGGTATCTGTGTTCGTGAGGGAGGATATCTGCTACCGTCGCCTCCAGATTTTTGAAGGTCGGGATCTGTCTTTACTTTGGCTGCGCGTGGACATGGACGATCATGTCAGAGTCTACGCGTGCCTCTACAGGTCCCACAGTGGTAATGCAGAAACGGAGCAACTCTTTGGCCATGTTCAGGCGAAGATTGACGAACTGCTTCCACAGACTCCCTCAGCTGAAGTCATAGTCCTCGGGGACTTCAACGCGCACAATGCCGAGTGGCTAGGGTCGCGTTCCACTGACTACGCGGGGAGATCTGTGTTTAACTTTGCTCTGGCAAATGGTTTGTCCCAGTTGGTTCAGACGCACACCCGTCTACCAGACGTGGACAGCCACATGCCCTCTTTGTTGGATCTTCTGCTGACTACACATCCCGGAAAGTACCAGGTTATTGTTGAGGCCCCCCTTGGGTCCTCCGATCATTGCCTGGTGCGGAGTGTAGTGCCACTTCAACGTCCGGCTCGCACAACACCTGCGACCCGTGGCGTTTGGCACTACAAGTCAGCAGATTGGGATGGAATGCGGTCTTTCTTTGCATCCTACCCATGGGGGCCGATTTGTTTCTCTTCCGATGATCCCAGTGACTGCGCTGCGGCTGTGGCTGATGTGATACTACAGGGCATGGAACTATTCGTTCCAAGCTCTGTGGTACCACTTGGTGGCAGATCGCGGCCTTGGTTTGATGCGTCTGTCAGGGCTGCAGCAGCCGGCAAACGGCAGGCGTACCGGGCTTGGGCTAAATCGATAGTCACAAGGGATCCGAACTCAAGAGTTCTGAAGAGGAAATATAATCGTGCCTCCAGATTCTTCAAACGGCAAATCGCTAGAGCAAAGTTCAAGCATGTCGTCAAAATTGGGGATCAGTTGGCAAGGTATCCACCAGGCACGCGCAAGTTCTGGGCGCTTTCTAAAGCCACTCTGGGTAACTTTTGCCAGCCGTCCCTACCGCCATTGCATACGGGGAATGATTCTCTGGCCCATACGGCAAAAGAGAAAGCCGATCTCTTGGGCACTCTTTTTGCCTCAAACTCGACTTTGAACGACCAAGGGAAAACACCGCCTACCATCCAGCGGTGTCAGAGTTCAATGCCGGAAATAATTTTCCGGCAAAAAACCATTCGTCGTTCTCTACTTTCCTTGGATGTTCATAAGTCGAGCGGGCCGGATGGTATTTCCCCATTGGTGCTACGAACATGTGCCCCTTTTTTTTTTTTTTTTTTTTTTTTTTTTTTGTCGCTGGGAAAAAGATGCGTGCTTATGCATCCCCTCCCGTTGGGGGACGAGAGGGGTATGTTGGACTCCCCGGTGCTCCCGGTATACCCACTAAAAATAACCCAGCGGCGCTCCGGCTTCGCCTTAATGGAGGGGGTCTGGGAATATGTGGCGACCAGTCCCCCTCCGGCGATTGGCCGCCTTACGGCAGGCCCCCCCCGGCTGGGGAGGGGTCCTGGCCAGAGCGCAGGTGGGGTGATCTGTGCAATGCAGGCGGAGGCGCCCCCGCGCCTATCGCCCGCTGATCACCCCTCGGGGCAGATGGTAGCGGCCGTTGTGTTAGCCGCCGACTTCCGCCCCTTCTACGTCTGCGGAGCGGCGCCGCGAGAGGGTCGTCCTCCCGCGCGCGCTCCGCCGCCTCCTTCTGCGACATGACATCCTCACAGAAGGAGGCCACCGCCTGCCATGCCTCGTCGCCACTCAGCATGGCGGCAATCACCCCGGGGAGCGAGAGGTCGTCCCCAACCACCGCCGCAAGGGTGCGGCGGGGTTCAGCCCACGATGAGCACACCTCCAGGGTGTGCGCCGCCGTATCCACCGCTGCACCGCAGTGGTGGCACGCTGGAGTCTCCTCCCTCCCTATACGGTGCAGGTACGATCCGAAGCATCCATGCCCGGACAGCACCTGCACCAGACGTAGGGAGAGGTGGCCGTGCCGCCGATCGAGTCAGTCGCTGAGGACCGGCCCGATGGCATCCAGCGTCCGGCGGCCGTAGGCTGCGGACGCGAGGTCCTCCGTCCAGTGCCGGATGACGGCACCCCTCGCCTCCTCGCGGAGCTCCTTTCGCTCCCCCGGATCCGGTGGCTCGTTAAGTGCCCTCTGCCCCGCCGTCCATTCGTAGGCCCTGGCGAGCGTCCAGGCCTCGAGCTCCCACGGCGGGGTGCCTGCGAGGACGCACGCAACCGCAAAACTAATGGTGCGGTACGCCCTCGCCACCCGCTGACGAACATGTGCCCCTGAGTTGACTCCAGTGCTAACGCGTTTGTTTCGGCACTCCTATCTCAAAGGCGTAGTCCCGGTCTCGTGGAAGTGTGCCTTTGTCCATCCGATCCCTAAAAAAGGTGATAGCTCGGATCCGGCTAACTACAGACCTATCGCCATCACCTCTCTTCTCTCCAAAATAATGGAGAATATCATAAACCGTCAGCTCCTCGCGTACCTCGAGGATCACCAGTTGATCAATGACCGGCAATATGGCTTTCGCCATGGTCGATCGGCTGGTGATCTTCTGTTATATCTCACACACCGTTGGGCTGCGGTTATTGAAAGCAAGGGAGAGGGTCTGGCAGTTGGTCTGGATATGGCGAAAGCCTTCGATCGTGTATGGCACAAGGGGCTTCTTTCGAAGCTTCCTTCCTATGGGCTTCCCGAGAGTTTATGCAAGTGGATCACCAGCTTTCTCACTGGGCGGAGCATACAGGTCGTTCTCGACGGTTTTTGCTCGGACCCCAAGCCCGTGAACGCTGGTGTACCCCAAGGCTGTGTGCTATCCCCAACCCTGTTTCTCCTGCACATCAATGATATGTTGGATATTTCCAACATACATTGTTATGCGGATGACAGCACTGGGGATGCGGTATATTCCGGTCGTGCAGGTCTCTCTCGGGAAAACGTCGACAAGTGTCGAAAGAAACTTGTGTCTTCTATAGAGACCTCCCTGGGGATGGTCTCAGAATGGGGTGAACTCAACCTCGTCCAGTTTAATCCCCAAAAGACACAGGTTTGCGCGTTTACCACCAAGAAAACCCCATTTGTCGTATCGCCACTCTTCGAGAGCACACCCCTCACCGCCTCGCCAAGTATCAGAATACTGGGACTCGACATTTCGAGCGACTGTCGGTTTCGTGGTCATTTGGAGAGCAAGGCCAAGTTGGCCTCGATGAAATTGGGTGTGATCAATAGAGCGAGGCAGTATTTCAATGCTGGCCAAAGACTTGCGCTCTATAAGGCGCAGGTCCGGCCACATATGGAGTACTGTTCTCATCTCTGGTCCGGATCACCCCAATATCAGCTTCTACCTTTTGACCGCGTACAACGGAGAGCCGTACGGATTGTCGGGGACCCGGTGCTCTGTGAACGGCTGGACTCTTTGGCACTGCGTAGAGACGTGGCTTCTTTGTGCGTCTTCTATCGCATTTACAACGGGGAGTGTTCCGAAGAGCTATTTAATCTGATGCCTGCCGCCGAATTTCATCACCGCACAGCACGTCACCGCCTTCATTACCATCCTTACCACCTGGATGCATGGCGTTCTTCTACTGTGCGGTTTGCAAGTACCTTTCTTCCACGTGTCACAAAGATGTGGAATGAGCTTCCTTCGGCGGTGTTTCCAGATCGATACGACATGGGTACCTTCAAAAAAGGCGTTCATTCCTATCTCCAAGGCCGGCAACGCTCTTGTGAGTCTTCGGATGTTGCAAGAGTTCATGGGCGGCGGTGATCACATTTTATCAGTGACCCGCATGCTCGTTTGCCCTCCTTTTCCATAAAAAAAAAAAAAAAAAAAAAAAAAATGTGGAACGAGCTTCCTTCGGCGGTGTTTCCAGATCGATACGACATGGGTTCCTTCAAAAAAGGCGTTTATTCTTATCTCCAAGGCCGGCAACGCTCTTGTGAGTCTTCGGATGTTGCAAGAGTTCATGGGCGGCGGTGATTACATATTATCAGTGACCCGCATGCTCGTTTGCCCTCCTTTTCCATAAAAAAAAAAAAAAAAACAAAAAAAAATAACGCCTGACCTAGTTGAGGCTAGCCTATACTAAAATATTTTGATAATAATCCTATCCTATCCTCATTTAATTTATTATGATTATTGATGCATATTTAAAGTTAATATCCGAGGTGGTTCATAACTAGTTAACAGGAGATGCAGAGAATTAAGTCGTCTTTTGTTTATATTTATTTCTTTTCCTTAAACTTACGGCGGAATAATTTTAAAAGCGCTTCGGCGCACTATGACTCAATAATGGTTGGAGTCCCCACTGGCAATCGACGGGGGCTCCAGGGTACTTTCAAAACTCAGAGACATTCATATTAACCTAAGCCTTCCCATGATAGTCCAATTCTTAAAAGAGTTTTCCAATAGATAATTTGAAAGTGCGGCTAGATATCTCAATTCACTGGTGAAAGTGACGCGGAACGAACTCCTCCCGACTTCCTTGGCTGGGAAAAGAAGATCCGAGTGGATTCTTATCTACCCAAACTATTTTACATCGTCTGACAACAGACGTGTGGAAAGCGACGTTAGTCGAAATGCAGCCTCTTATATGCACCCCTGAGAGGGACTTGTTCCCCGGCCACTCGGACCCTCAATTTTAAGGGCAAGTTACAGTGCATGTCCACCACCCCTCAGTGATGCTGTTAAAGCTGCTAGGTATAAAATCAATAGACATTTAAATAAAAAAATATTGGTATAATTTATCCCTTCGCCTAAGTTAAGTATACAAATATACAGTTAAATAAAACAATAAATGTTAATGTTTATTTATATAACAATGTATTTTCCTGCCATAAAATTATAAAATTATATTCTCCTTTCACATTCATTCAATTTCGCATTAAAATATTGGCAGTTATTAAGTTATTTACCTCATTTAATTATAAAATACATTTTTGCTATAACTTTATGAATTATATTAATGTTGTTTCTATTCAGAACAACTATAATGAAAATGATGTTATTGCAAAATCAAATAATGAATAACAAATAGTAAATAAACAAACCTATTAACTACTCGTTTTCTCAATTTTAATCAGCTATCATTCAACGTACAATGAAAACTTCCATCAAGCAGTGCGTGTAGTAAGTGCTGATATGATAATTCACCGTACTCTTCGATTTGGAACACATATGAAGATGTCTGTGTAAATACTAACACTTACAGCTGTCATACACAGAAATAGCTAGAATTATGTTTTCTTTCGTAAAGTTTTTAGATGTTCAACAAATTTTCAAATTTTTCTTTATGAAATACTAAAAATTATATTTTAAATTCCATATCGTTTGAAAGAGTTTTCAACAATAAAATTAAGTTACAACAAAATATTTTAAAACTTGTTTTAAAGCACAGTTCCACACACATAAAGCTGAAATATGATCCTGTTTATGTTCTTTGCCTAAAACTTTTAGATATATCACAGTATTAGTTATATACAGATATTTTACAAAAAATATCACTTACTGGTGAGTGGGCGTCATAAGGTCAATCAAGTTTAATAAAGTGTTGTTTTTTATGAAACTTATCTTGTTTTAATTACTATTACTATATTGACAAATAAATAACAGAAACTTTTTAAATAGAAATTAATTACACAAAGTATTTGATTCTTGATTAATTAAAAAAAAAATTGTTCTAAAGACTTCAAGAATGTAAAAAAAAAACTTCCGATCGTTAATACGTAATAGGTATAATTACCTACTTAAGGAATTTTAATTTAAGGTCATTTTGTTTAAATTTGCAAACTTATTATAAATGCTTATGTTCAAATAAATTATAGTATGTGCGCTGTAGCATGGTGGGGGTGACGTCTGTCAGTACCAAATGACTAGGGATTGACGTTATGCATTTCATATTTTTCGCTTACGATACTCAGAGTATATATATACACTCTTATTAGTAATTCCTTATCTTTACTGATATAAAATAAGGATAATGATTTTTTTTTCGTCTCAACCTTTTGTCTCTAGCGCATTAGCACGGCGGACCTATTGTTTACCCGTGTGATGCTGTCAGTACGAGCGCTGATAGCATCACAGGCAGAGACTATTTAAAATATATTTTTTGCCCACTTGTAAATATTTTCATAACATTTTATCATCCGTTTGTTATGTTACGTCATGCGGCCTACTGATGACTCATTGAGCTCACTAACAGACATTGCACTGTGTATAGCTAGATATCAACCTTGACATAGTATTGTGCCTGTTAGCTAGTAATCATGACAATCTGGGTAAAGAGTATTCACATTTTTTATGTAATGTCCCGCTTGCTAAAGGCTAGTACGACAAATCGCATCCTCTAAAAGCACCAAGCGCTATTTGAGTGTAAAAATAAGTAGGCGTTAACATTTATATAACTCTAAGAGGCCGTGAAACCGAAACCTTCGTTATTATATGTAATCTGAAAGTTTTTAAATTAACTTTTATGAACCGAATGTTCATAAAAGTTAATAATATAATATGAATTACATATTTTAAGATAAAAAATATTAAATAGTTGGTTCCCTTAATATCTTTTATTTGTACAAAACTTTACATTAAACTTAACATTAAATTGAAAACACAGAAAAAAAAAATTTAATTGCTTAAGTACTTTTAAAATTTTTTATTCATTCAATTATTCTCACTTAAATTTAGATTTACAATAACATACGCGTGCGGATTTTTGTTAAAGATTTTTTTTCTTTTTTATTTTGAAAAATAGTTGAGGACAGAATGCGTCGACGTATTGTAAATGCAACTTCGGTGCTGTTTGCACCTCGCTTCGCTCAATATGCTAACACATACCGATATTTTGAGAGTCAAAATTGTGGTCTGATTCGGGCTCCTAGTTATTATATATGTACATGTATATATTAATATTTTATGTATTTTTTTTTAATTTGCTTGTAAAATATCATCTTATTTTCTGTTAAGTGTTTGTTGTGAATTATAAAATTAAAATGAATTCATAGCAAACTCAAGACAATAATAGAGGGCTCTTTTTTTCCTATAAGTTGTACACGTAGCCTTATTTTTGATGATTTCTGATATTTTTTCCGAAGCCATATAAATATTGTTATAAAAGTCAATATGCAACCCACATTCGTCTTCAAGATAAAGTGTCAAGTATAAGCTTTTATTTGCTTTAAAAAGAATAACACCCATACCTTCACGAAGTGCTCTAAATGGTGATTTGATTAGGTATTAAAAAGATATAAGGCAATTAAAAAGACAGATATCTGATAAGACTTCATTAAATAATGGTTCGTTCAAAATATGCTATTGAAATGAAACATAAAAAATAGACTTGGTTGGACTCAGGTTGATAACAACACAAGTCTGTTCCGTCTGGTCACGAACTTCTCATTACCAACAACTTGGTTACATGCAACAAGTTCCTATACAAAACTTTGATTATATATTGATATAAACTTTTAATATTTACTAAAAGACTATAAAGCGAATTAACATACATTGAGAGCTCTTATATATTTTTTATTTATGTGATCTTGCTGTATACTATAATTGATACACCAAGTTTTTTTTCTTATTATAATTATAAGGAAAAAACTAAAACATCTGTATTACTTGTATTAAACTTTCAATACTCAATTAATATTTTTGAAAGTTTAATTTATGACAATTATAATAATAACAAACAAACAAACATTTTGTAACAAATATGAAATTATGTGGATTAAACAGTTTATGATCAATGTGAACCGTATTCTTATACAAAGAAATTGAAGATGCGGTTGTTTGTTCACCAAATTTTTTTCAAATACATGAAGCATTTTAAAGTGTCTCCGATGTTCTTATTCTTATCTCTTTATTTTACGTTGTTTCGCTTTTAAACCAATGCATTAATAAAGTATGTCAAACAAATTATCCAGCAAAACCTTTTAAGCGAATTTTAATTTTTATTCTAATTAGAAAAAACGATACTTAGTTTATAAAAATAAACCTGAAAATCTCTGGGTCGATTTGGCTGGAAATCTAATCAGTTGTAAGTAACGTAAATACACATCGATTAGTACTAAAACTAAGTCAATTGCACAATCCGAAGACAAAATACTACTACATACACACACACACATAAATATTTTTGTTTAAAGTGTCTAGAATTACTCAGGACAAAACTCAACAAGAGAATTAGTCAACTCAAAACCTAGAGATATTACAAAAATTCAGTTACGAAAATTGTGCTGACTCTGTAGTCAGCCCAATTTTCGTTATTTACTTTTCGTTACTGTTAATCAATCAGGAAGTTAATAAATAAAACTATAATTAAGTTACTAATTAACAGTTAAATTGATTACGAAAAAAACAACAATAATACAACAAATGTTTGCCTACATTTGTTAAATCTCTTTTAATGTATTTAGTTATGGAAAATCAATTCTAATTCATATTTCATTATGTAATAAGTACAATAATATATATGATGATATATCACATAAATAATTTTGTGTTATATACATAAATAAATATTGTACACATATATACAGCAGTAAATATACTAATTTATTTATAAGAATTTAAGTTAGTTTTCGCAATCGCCCTCTCCCGTACCTGATTGTTACTTTACTTCTTTCATCTGAAGGTTATATGTCAAAAATTTTAGCGTTTCAAGTTTCTAGCAATAAGACCCTCTTTGCATATTTTGTTTGTTTTTGCTTGTTCTGGTATTATATGTATCTTCTAAATTTACAATAGATGACTTATAACGCTAATGAATATGGCGTATATAAATTGTATAAATGTCTTTTCGAAAAATTTATGTTTTTATTTTAAAAAAATCTATTAGGTGGAAGAATTTGTCATTATTGATGAAAATAAAAAAATATATACGATTCATAGGAATATAATTCCATAATATTATCTTAATAGACTATTAAAAAGTAAAAATTGAATTGAATGAAGTAGAAACATACCTTTATTTTTGTTTAATATTATGGAATGAAGGTGTGTTTCTGCTTCATATCATTCCGAAAATAATTGATATCGTGAGTCTCGCAAACAGAATATATGATCAGCGGAAATTGAGGCCTCGTACCAGAGTGACTACAGAATGAACTATACGGTGTGTTTATAATTACGTTGTCCTCTACGTATTAAGTAAGTCGTAATGGCTATAATTTTTAGAAATCTATAACATGATTCAAGGATATCTATAACTTATTGTTGAGACTTATATTGGGATGAACTTAAGAGCATACGTTCTAATTTTTTAATATTTTGTGGCACATCAAATTTTATTTTACACAAACAACACTGTCATGGAGTCTGCAATCTCATTATAAGTTCTCAATGTCCTCTCACCAAATTGACTATAGCACTTTAATTTAATACAGTCTGTGCCATTTGGAATTCTAATAAAGTTTATTCCATTTACTTTGCACTATTAGAAAATTATATATTTTTAAATGTATATATTTTTCAAATATTTAATTTTTAAAAGTGGGAGGTACTTGTAATAAATTTTACTTTTCGTATGATATTATTGAAACCACGACCATGAAAAGATAGTGATTTTAATAAAACACTTTTGTCATAGATAGTACAGCTTTTTATATATTGGATTAAATAATTCATAATTTATCATTATAATTTAATAATTGATTGCTTATTATTTATAATTTTTATAAGGTTTTTCTTATCACCAATTTTTTATAATAAATATCATTATTAATACGAATTGTATAATATTTTCTATATAATTAAGTATTCTAATACTGAGATTATTATAGTCAACATTTGCTTAATATGTAATGTAAAGAATCTAGTCGTCTTAACTCATTTGGAGTTAAGACTAATTACTATAAACCTCACCGAAGGTACAACCGGAATGACTAAATTTTTTCAATACTGCTGGACTCTACCGGAAGTTAGCAATATAAGTTACATAAATTAAATATAGAACCTATAAATTTTCACACAAGTAACGGTATATAATACCATGAAAGGAAAAATTTATAAAATACAAAATTAAAACCAATGGTTTAAAACGCAAATATATAGTCCATATTTAGAATTATTTTATTATTTTTTTTGTAACTTTTTTAAGCTTGACACAAATCCTGAAGAAAAGTCTCAGATCTTTTTAATAACTACACCAAATAAAATGTCAAAAAGTTAAAAAATCTCTCAAAGGGTTAAGTATGTTCATATATAATACGATTCCACAAGATATTTTTGACCTTCCCTTGCCTAGATTTAAATCTAAAATTAAAAGCATATTATTCAATTATTAGTCTATCAAAAAATGTGTGTCTTGGTTAGTTGAGTCGTTTGCAGGTTTGTTAATTATGATGTATACGCCAAACAATGTTAGACTTTACTTAAAAAGAGCAACTCTTGAGTTTCTGGCCAGTTCTTCTCAGTAGAGCAGCACTCCGAGCTGGTGGTAGCTTCCTTACGAACTAATAACTTATAATAATTGACGACTTAAAAGTGCTTGTAAACTGCCTACGTGCCTATTTCAAAAAAGATATTTTGAATTTGATTTGAATTAAAAGTACCCTACGTTCTTTCCCAGGTTTAAAACTGTCTATAAAAAACAAACAGACAGGTATACAGAATTTAGTTTCATTTTATAAATTAAGTTTTCAGTGTTGGCGGTTCTACTTGCATGATGAAATATACTATACAAGATTTGTTTCGTTTAGAGAAAATATGTAAATCAAAAACTTAGAAGATGCTGGATGTCTCTCAGTTCGGTTAAATTTTATCTAGGTAACTTTTTAACTATTCGTCCAAATAACTTAGTGTAAAATACAAAGTTTATCTAAGTTAAATACAAGAAATATTAAATAAAAGTGATAAATCTTTTGTGGAAATTTACTAAATTAGTCATCCAATTTAATTGTATTAATTGCCTAAGTTTTTTAATAAAATAGTATTCACATAAAAGGGAAAAGATATGGCTATCGCGACTTATATATATGAACTACTATTTAAAACTATTTAAGGAAAACAATTGAAGTCGCAGTCTCTTCACTCATGTAGACTACAAACTGCCAAAAAAATACTAACTGAGCTTTTGCGTCGAACGCTTTAAACTTATATGTTAATTTTATAACAACAAACAAGACGATAAGTATTAATCGGAGTAATATTTTTGCTTTTTTATGAAATATTTTAATTTCTTTTTATTTTCATTCTAATTATAATTTTTTTAAAAAATATTAAATATTTATCATTTTCTTAACATTTTCATTATATTTTTGCAGCAATATAAAAGCTATATTTTTTTTTTATGAAAGTGATTTTAAAGTAGTTTTGGCAAGTTGCCTAATCTAACTTTCTGTGCCAAAGACCTAAGATTTATGAGATAGTTCGAGCTGATACTTAAACGATAAGACTTTTAAAAAAAAAATTATGCTAAGTTTTTAAATGATTTTAATATCCGTATCCGTAATCCGTACATTGACTATAAAAAATATATTTAGGGATGCATTGTGATTGTTTTTTAAGATATCTTAATAGAATTAAATTTTAGAATTGGTATCTTATATTTTTCCGTAGGAAATAGACATTTTCGTGCAATGAAAATTATCTTAAAAGTTAACAGGACATTTAGCTACCACCATAAAAAATTTCATCAAATCCGTTGTGTAGGTTTTGCGTTATTCGTGCACAAACATACAGATATACAAAATGTTAAAAAATTGGTGTTAGGTGTCTATATCGATTACTTATTACACCCCCATTAAAAGTTTCAAAATACATTCAATGCACAGAAACAGGTTTTACAGTTTTATTATATGTAGAGATCTGTTGTGGTGTTAGCCTATTATATCAATCAACATATAAGACGACTTTTATTTCGAAACAATGTATCTTTACTCACGTGAGTACTTATAATTTTGTTTGAATTATAAACACTATAAAATTCAGATTTGTTTTCCTTGGAATTGTACACCGTTAAAATGATTTGAGCGTGTCGAGAGAAGAAGAAGTACTGCCAATATAGCTAGAACTTAAGTAAAATTTCTTTATTTTTATATATATCATCTATGCCGTTGCATTAACAACGTGATTGTGGCCCTCATGGACTATTAGATAAACACCTAAAATCTACGAAACGTATGAGATAATTAAATGTTCATGACAATTTTTTATTATTAATTATAAATATTTTATTGTTTTGCTGTCTTAAAGTTTTATAAAATTGAACATTAATCAAGAAAATAATTTATCGCTTTAATAACAAAAACAAATTATTCAGAAGGCGACGCTTTCGTTCTGATGAATAATGATTAAATAATTATTTACAACACTTAATGTTTTTGAAGCATCTTTTCTTACGTTGAAAATGTTTAGAGCCTCCTCTTTCAATGACATGCAATTTTGTAAAGTAAGAAAGGTATATGTATATACATATAATTTTGTTAAGTACGAAAGGTATATATATATACATTAAATACTCTTAAAAACATCTTTGACTTTCCTAAAATAGTTTTATTTCAAAGAAAGGTTGGCTGATATAAACTTGTACATATAAATAGTACGAGGTGGGGGTAGGTCGAGGTGGTGAATGCCGCCTATACCGGCCCTGTATGCCTTGGTGGTCTGTTTCGGGGGATCGCTAGGGGCGTGCAACAGCCCGGATCTCGGGCTGCCGCGCGTGTTTAGACGTGCGCGGTGGTCTGGGGTTCGGGGACAGTCATGGGTGCCTCCTCAGGTATCTAACATTGCCGGGCGGTATCTCGCAGCTGTCAGTTGGAGGGTTTGTGGGGTTAGAGAAGGCCGGGCTGCTTGCTCCGGGTGCGGTGTTGGGGTGCACTCGGTTGTGAGAAGTTCGGGGGCGCTCGTGGATGCCACTTGCTGCTCCCAGCATAGCCGAGTAATATTTCACGGCCATATAGGATAGTTGATCGCCGATGGCGACGGCCTCGGATCGTTAATAGTTGAGTCGGACTGGAACTCCCTGATTCTGAGTGCGGTTTAAGTGCCGACTCGGTGAAGAGGAAGGTGGTCTGGCTCGGTCAGCTCGGTCAGTATGCGTAAGCGACTCCCGTGGCTCTCCAATATGACGGTGAGATGGTTTAGTGGGTAACCTTAAAAATGGCAGCATCCTCTATGTTGCCGGGAGTCCCGCATAATCAGCCTCCTCATTCCCCTAGGGGAATAGCAATAAAAGCTTCTAGAGGAAAAACCACAGTTGAGTTAAGTTGAATTAAATTAAATTATTTTCTTCAATTAAAACCTTAGAATAAATAAAACGTATATAAAAATTTTGATATTAGTGCTAGATAACTAGGTCATGTCATGAATATGTGTGCAATTTAAAAAATGTATTGTAAAAGAAATCATAGACATAGTAACTTAATAAGATAAAAGTGGCATGCATTCTGTTGCGACGTTGTTTCAAAGCCAACAATGTGGTTACTACGTTGCTGATGTATGAGGACGGAATAAATATTTCTAGTTACATAAACATACTTTAAAATGTCGCTGGCAACAAATGGTATTAACTTCGTAATCCATCTGAAGTTAAAATAAGTCCACAAATTGACTATTTTTTGGATTTTGGATTTCATTTTTTGGTGTTATTATATCATCCGATCGATATATGGATTCGAGACTTCAATCGTGTACGTAGTAACATTATAAAAAAAACTTTGTTTATGTAAAAACAATATTCCATAAATTCACTTTCGCAGGTACAGTAATTATGTCTGCAGTGAAGAGAGCCTTGTTAGTCGTTATTTAGCCTTGAAAAAATTAAAAAAAAATGCCATTGTATTTTGTACTTCGGAAATGCGGACAGAAAAGCGTAAAGGCTACTTTTCTCAAGTGGAAAGTGTATTATTTAATTTTTACCCTGTTGTGTATTCTGTTTTGCTTTTTTTATTATACACTAGATCTTAGGTTATATGGTTTGCTTTAATATACACTAAAACATTAATATTAATAAGAAACAATACGTCTCAACAATAATAAAGCAATAAAAATTCTGCATACGACGGGCGTACTAAATTATTAGTAGCTAATCACATTTGAAAACTTTTATCATGATACCTTATTTAATAATGTGTATATAAGTGATCATAAAATTTTAAAAGTGAAAACAACAATAATATTGAACAAAAAATAATAATAATGATCAAACAAAACTTGTTTTTGTATAAATACCGCGAATTCCTTTGTAAAAATATTAAACAAGGGGGAAAGGCCTCATTAATGAGTTGAGCGAAGCGAAGCTCTGGATCTCCAGTCCAGTTCATTGTCAACTGGATCAAATTTTGTCTGATATTTCCTCCTACACCGATCAAGGTATACTAAACAAATTTGGACCAGTTGATTATCACATGCCCACCTTTTTATAGATAGATTTTGAAAAAAAAACTTATCATCGATTAAGAGAAATTGCAATTAACTTTATTTATATTTAATTAAAAATTTTCTATTGCACGTGTAGATGGTACATTTTAACTATGACCATATAAGTATCATTTTTAGTTGATTGAGGATACTGGAAAAAACGTATGAAGCTAAATTTTTCGTGCTATATTTTTCCATGTTTCTCTCATTGAAGGAAGTTTCGATCAGCTTCCCCCGCTTGCATGCTGGCGGCCCTAGTTATTTTGTCAAAGTCGCTGGTATCAGCTTATTGCAAAAAGGGTTAAATCAATGAATAATATTAGGGCCGCCTGCATGCAAGTAGGGTGAGCTAAGCGGTACACAACAATACAATAATACAGGAATTAAAAAATCACGCAAATCATTGGAAAATATCGCATCTTTAACCTTCCTATACCCGCGCTAAATAGTGAGACACCTGTACCCGCGCACGGTGTAACGGACCGAAACCTTAAAATCCGTAACTTTGATTTTTTTTTGGGAAAACCTATTGGAAACTTATATTGTATTTAAAGTTAGGGATATGTTTAATAAATTAAACCATTTTTTTACAATTATTTGCATTTATTATTGTTGCACAGTCTTCAGAAACAGCCATTGGAAAACATTAGTTATTCTTACAAACTAAGATAAAATGAACCAAAATTAAAATTCTTCTTAAACATAACATAAAGATCTTCGTAAATCTTCTAGATAACAGAACTAGGAATAATAAAATAAAATCTAATCCTCTTGAGATTCATTACTATAGCAATAAGAGCAAACCATAACCGCGTGTTCCAAACAAAAATATTTTTTGCAAGTAAGGCAGTTGTAACGCGTTTTACGGTTTTTTTTCGAACTACAAAAGCTACAACGACCTTGGCCTAAGTTGTCAGCGGTATCTGATGATTCTGGACGGTCTAGTTTGCAGATTTCAGCACACCTTTGTCGTATCATTCTCGGTAAAGAAGTAGTTCCCGCCCGTCTCCTCAACTGCGCGTCAATGAGTTCATACGACAGCTTTTCCAGAAAAATTCTTCTTTCAATTTTTTTGTTAGGATTATTTTGTGAAAATATAATATATGTTTTAATTCCTGCAACATTCATCAAGATTCATTCACTTTGTTTGAGAATCTTTCCCAAGGTAGGTACCTCGTTCATCCTCTAACACACTCTCGGAGTCACCTTCTTGTTCGGTATCCGTATTTTCTTCTTTTACTTCAACGTGAATTTTCATCCTCGTAATCTGTATCCTGTCCAGCTTCATCCAACATTAGTCTTATCTGCTCCTCATCCATTAGCACGCCCCTAAACGAAGCTCTAAAACAAAAATATTTTTTATATATAGCATAAATACTAGCATAAATATCATAATAAAATTAAGGTAAAACTATGGTAAAAATGTATACGAGTAAACTTCTTTACAAAAAATATGCAAACTATAAAATAAATCTACGAAAATCCTGAAAAATAAAAAATATTACTCACCAAAAATAATAACACGTATACCCGCGCCGGTCTCTGGCACCGAATGACGCTGAGTTCACCCAAATGAGGCTCCCACTCAAGGTCACAAGTCACGTCAATTTCAAGGTCGTATCAAATTAGGCAAGTACTAGAAAGTTCATTAAACTAACATCATTCGTTCTTTATTTAAAATCGAAAAATCATTCTGTCGGTCTCTCAGACAAACGCGCGGGTATAGGAAGGTTAAGTACTAGAACTGACTATATAGCAAAGATCAATAAATTTCATTGTATTCATAACCTCAAAAAGCTGTTATCGCGGTGACTGGAAGATTTCTTTTGAGCTTGGAGCTCCGACTATATATATTGTAAGTTTTATTTCTAACAAAACTATACCTGAGGTTATAAATATGTATAAGTTACTTAGGAAAATATTTTTATTAAAAAGTTATAAAGCAAGATTTTTAAATAAATACGTGTTATAAAGTATTTAGCACAAGGACGGACAACGCATCTAAAGAGATTGCTTCATTGCTATAGGGAATATGAAACTGAATCATTAACAGACCCACTTTATGACTAAAAAAAATTGAAAAAATTGCAGGTAGGATAATTGAGCTGAGCGAAGCGAAGCTCTTTACTACCCAAATTTTAAACTCTTTGTTACCCTACTCCTCCTTCAATTTACGAGCTACACGCACGAAATTTTGCACACATGCGCATAATGAGAAAAACTAATTCTGGATTGCAAATCAGCCGAATCGTGTTTGCAGTTTTCGAGATTATTGATAAAATGTGTCTCATATAGTTAACATATAGAACGTTTTTGTTCCGCGCGCGCGACCATTCCTAGTACACTACTTCAGAGGGGACTCACGTGCTATCACCTCAGTTATGTAGAACTTCCGATCCCCTTTCTTTGACTCTGAGTTTGTTGTTCAAATAAATCATAAATCAATTCAAATTTTATTAATTAAATATATTGAACCTAAGATTGTGAATATATGTATAATACAAAGGAAATTTTTGATAGCCAGACTCAGCGGTGGATTACACCAATGAGTGTAAACACTCAATATTTACAGTCATTGATTTCTATTTAAAAAGTAATATTAATTTTACTTTATTATATTAAATTCCTAGATGCCACTAACAATGGGCACTTGAAGACATATGTGCAGCCCTATGGATTGTCGCTACCAGAGAACTGCAGTTAAATACTTGTTCTTTCTAATAATTATTATGTAGGTCTAATAAAATATATTAAATTGTAAATCTCCAGAAGTCGGGAAATAATACAATAATATCAGGCTCTAGATACAGCATCGGCCGGAAAACAGGAAACGGAACAAGCAGGATGACGCCTTGAAAATATAATTTCATCGTGGGTAAATGTATCTTACATTTACCCACGATGAAATTATATTTTCCCGTGTTTACAAGAAACCTCGTTAAGTAGGAAATAGTCCAACCAAGCGCTCAATAACTTCCGCTAACTCCGATAGTTGAAACAGAACAAATAGAAATATTGTACGAACAAACATTGAAACTGTTCAAGGAGTACGAGGCAACAGGAAATATACTTATTCGTTGATATAAAATCAGAACGAAAGGTAATTAAAAACTGATAGTCGAAAGTGCTTCCGACAGATAAAAATCGAAAGGTTACAAAATTGAATTCAAAGTATGCAAATAAGCAAGCAATTCGTGTTGCCTCGCACGCATTATGTCAAACTAAATTTGGACATTAGGAAAAAAGATCAGAAGAAATAATTAATCCAATAATTTAAAAACGGTAGACTGATAGTATTTGAGAATTAACAAGTTCATTTTATATTGATTTATTATTAATATATTAATAAAATTAATTAGGCTGCATCAATAATTCTGAAACAAATGAGTACGAATACATCAATTTATAAATTAAGTAAAAAACTAATGATGAACTACAAAATAATATACATTTTCAATAACATTGTAGGAATGCCCTCAATCCGGCAACATAAATTTTCTATAGCATTATAAAATTTCACAGACTAATTAAGTATTCTAAATGAGCTGTCAACAGATAATTAATTAAACTGATGTCTTTAGATTATGCCGATAATAAAAATAAGAATATAAAACTAAAATATATAAATAGTTACTGAAACGAAATTTCTATGTAGCAAGTCCTTCTTTTCTTTTTTATCTTTTAAGTTATTTATATGGTCTGGTCCAGTCTACCCTTTCTACAGACAGTAGCTTATTACTTTTTATTATTTTATTTCTCTTTTTTATTAGTTGTAGGGGTCCTATATTGACCAGTCTATCTAAGTATATGTATATATATTATATTTATATTCTTTATTGCACTTTAAAAAAATAAATACATTAGTAAACATCACGTTTATACAGAATGTTGGCACAGGCATACTTATCTCTATTTGACTAAAAGAATATTGTGACCGAAGAAGTGCGATAGTCAGGACGGCCCTAAACGCAATAGGATACGGTTAACAAAACAAATAAATAACGGTAACTTCACCAGCGGCATGCACATTTTACGCTAACTCATTTCTACGAGGTTTCTTCCCGCCTTCATTTGAACGCATTTTTTACGATTGATACCCCACGTCCAATGTTTGATAAAGCAAAATGAGTTTTTGGTATATAGATATTTTTCAAATTTGTTATTTATACATTTGTTAATTACTTACGCCAACTTGGTATCTTTTTTTGTCAGCGGATTCACTTTGTTTCAAATGTGATTTCATTTTTGTTGACATCAGCACGCGACGGTTATTACAACTATCCCGATCGCGCAATAAATTTTTTTAAAAATCTCACATTTTATTAAATAATTAAAAAACCCACTTGGCCGATATCGATGAAAATTAAATTAAATTATATATTACTCAGCGAGTTATTATAAACACAGCAATATATATAATTTGTATTGCTTCGAATGGAATTTAACTGTTGATATTTTTATTTTGAATATTTTATAAGTAATTTAAAATAAAATTGAAATCCAGTTGCAGTTTTGATCTTGTAAGTTTTATATTATAAACTATAAAAAAAGCCGTATCCGTAACCCTACGTTTATACGTACGTACGCATAAAGGACATACATTTGGGTTCAGAAAATCTTACGGTGTAACAAGATTTTCCTCACAATGCATGGTATATATCATTATAACAATTCCGGTTATCATAATGTTTGTATATACAATACATATTGAATTGGACAGCACATGTGTTTTAATCAATAATAAATTTAGTTTAGATAAATTGTACAGATTATTATTTATACGTCATAGAGATAAAAACATATTCAATCGTGTAAATGCTAGCGACGAGAAGAGAAGGTTTTCATAAGAAACAAAGTTCAATTGCATAGAAACTACTTCAAGTGCCTCGTCTTTTTTCATTTGTTATCAGTTTGGAAACTTTATACCTTATACGTTTAAGCTTAAAGTTTCTTATTGTATATAGTGGATCAAGTCCCAGAAGACAAACTTACAAAATCTATGAATATAAAGTGGCTGCAGCCAGCCAGCCAGCAGCAAAGCTCTTCTCCTGTATATCTATCTCAAAATGCTACTCAAAGTTAATTAATTTATCAAATTTATTAAAAAAACTTTCTAAAGATTTTCTTGCTGGATAGACCTTATGCCATCCACTTGATAATGGATGGACTATGAAAATGGATCCACACTCTGAAACCGTGCAAGTAGAGTTTGAAGTTTCAATTGTTAGATATACTCAGCATTTATATCGGGTGCCAAATATACTTATGAGTTTCTGTTTTACTAATAGCCCGAGAGTTTAATTAGAAAAGGTAGCCTATTAAAAAAAAAGATATATATAGAAAAATACAAGTATTAAAAGATATATTTTAAAAGGTTTATTATTTGCAGTAAAAAATACATATCATATATATAGATAGTATATATTATTTAACACAGCATTCAGTTTCAATATTTTTATTTTTAACAAATGTGTGTCATTAAAGAATTATGGTAACTAAATTAGGAAACTAAATAAAAAGAACTATACTCAAAACAATTGGGACGGGACTTTTAAATACTAGATATTATTAAAAATAAATCTATACAAATTTATGTGTTGTATTTATAGTTAAGTTACTGGTTACTAAACGAATAAAGTAAGCTTATATTAAAAATTCGGTATTACGATTATCCTGGAATTTGTATTTATTTATTTATTAAAACTTCGTTGTACATGAATAGCACCATAGGCGATCTTAATCCTAAAACATTATCTACCAGTCAAATAGCACATTTAACAGAAAAAAACAATGAGTGGATGAAACTAAACAAAGGAACTACAATTAAAAATTCGGATTATATTATCGAATAATAACGAAACATTAATATATCAGGTAGATTATTCCAAAACTTAGTGGCGTGTACTGAGAAGGAATTTGACATAAAACCAGTATGGTGAGAAGGTTTAATAAAGTTTATAAGGACGTAAGTTGGCAAATGAAGGAAAATGTAAGTCATGAATTGACTTTAGAAGCTGTATTTTGGATTTTAAATAATGTAACGCTATCTCTCGGTAAATACAGTAAAATGACAAAACGTCACTTCAAATAACAATTTCCATCAACTTCTGTTCAATTTCCGATCGAGGAGATTGCACCTGTATGGAAAGCGGAAATGAATGTTTTATTTCTTACAACATGTCATACGAAAATCGAAATAAAATCTGAATAATCTATCTATAAAAATAGGCATGAGATGATTAATCGTACTAACATTCTTTAACATGAGAACAAGCTAATCTCATCCTTATTAAAAATGTAATAATTCGTCTTGTCTCATAAGGCTTTCTTGACAAGTCTATGAGTATGCTACTTATTCTTTTCATTTTCTTGAAGATGTAGTTAAATGAAATAAAATTTATAAAAAACATTTTTCAAAGTCACCACTGATTCGGAAAGATATATTCCTTAGTCCTGAGAAGAGCCAGCGACAGAAACTCTGCGGACTAGTCCTTTTTTTTTTAAAGATATGAAACTTAAATACTTAAAATTTATTATAATCTTAAAATATCCTGGCACGAAGACCTTTTTTTACCATAAATTATGATATTGTCACACATCAGAATATCCGTTAGCATATCAATATATTATTATACCTTTAAAAAAAAATTATATGATAATAGTTTAACATTTTCTGGGAGAATGTTGTAAAAAATTTTATATTGACCTATAAAAGAGTTAGTCACTTTTTTAAGAGACAGGCAAAGTAAGTTCATGTTAATTCCTTGCATTAATATTATTTCTATCATTATTTTTAACAAACATTTCGATATTTTTATTATTATAGTTTTTTAAATATGTATTGACTAGTGACAGTGAGTACATTCATTTGTATAAAACTAACACACAGGAATCACTGAGGCCCAGACAGTAGATGGAACAACTGGATCATTTTTGTATTAACACTAAACTAATGGACTATTTTAGAGAGAACATTGTTTTATAAAGAGTCACCGACGTCTGTTGTATTTGCAGCATATGCTGTACTTTATTTCTTCGTCATCTATATGAAAATAAATATTTGACAAGACTCAGACTTTTACAAATGGACAACAAAGGAGCCCTACCCTTTGTTGTCCATTTGTCTGTCCATCTGTACGTCTGACTGTCAAACCTATAATTTTGAAAAAGCGTTGAAATATCGATTTGAAATTAAAATCTCAGGTATACAATGCGATAAGAATGAGGTACGGCTGTTCATGCTGCAAAAATATATAGTTGCCCGTGTGACAGATTTATGCAATACAAAATTAGCTTACATGTTAATCCCAGGTGTGGGTGAATTGCCCATAAAATTTTAACAATATTGATTCACCGTTATATTATGATGTAAGTGTTACATAATAATTTATATATATTAGCTTTTGTAGCTGCTATTCGCTAAAATAATGATAATTAGTTAAAAAATCGACAAACTAGCTTGTTGTGGCGATGTTCCAGATGTAGGAGTTTTGCTTTAGAAATGGCTGACCCAGTCCAAAAATGCGAATACTCTATTCTTTGCATGACCGAAATTGTGCTTTATCAAGGGTGAGTAACTGTTTCGGCTTGAAGTACTGACGCACATGCTTATAAGCAGCCGATTGAGCTTGCAGCTAAATGTAAGAGCCGAGAGATTAGGCCGATACCAAGAAGACCTATGTGGTTTATGTTTTACATAAGTACATTCCAAAATATAGGGGCCAGATTTAAGGGACTCTTTTTCCTTTAGAATACATACACATGGGTTTGTGATGCATTACACCTTACTAGGTTAACATCGCCCCATTCGGAGACTGCAAGAGGGAAAGGTTCATTCGCTTGACTATGGCCTCTCTAAGTAAGTGCATTTCGGCCTCAAAGGCTCGTGCGCCTTATATATAGCTCTCCATAACTGTATTGGTAAATGTATATTCATATTCATCCTTTCCATCTAATCTTTTTCAAAATAAACCCAAAGTTTTTCGTTTTTTTTTTTTATTTTTATACGCAACGCCACGACTTCTTGTTTGCCCACCTATCTCTCTGTATAAAATATCACTATAAAACATATTAAATTATTATTATTCATGTTACATATTTATTTATTAAAATAAACCAACTGATAAATATATCCTACAATTATAAACCTAAAAAGCATGACTAATCTTTTAAAAGTCCTAATTTAAACTTGTGTATTTATGAAATACAATCTTTCCACCGCTACAACCACGGAAAAGGATGTTTGTTTGTGTCGTTTTTCGATTACCTTTACAGACTGAAGATAGATCTGCGGTTATATAGGTTAAAATACTTTAGAGCATTTTAAGTACCGTAAAATGTCATTTATAAATTATAACCCAGTCTTTAAGGTTAGCGTTAAAAATATACCAAATATCATTTTGAAATCAATGAGTGAACAATTTTAAATAAAAACTCAATTATATAAAATTAAAAATATATATATATATATATAAATCTAAAATACTAGAACTGTCAACCTTTAAACTTTGGGGGAGGGATTGTATGAGAGAGAGTCACTTTTTAATATTTGTATTTAGATATGGGGAAAAGGGCAAAGTAGTCGTTAAAAGAATCATTGTTTTTCTGTAATAGATATCAATAACAGTTGTTTTGTAACAAATTAAAATTATATACAAAATGAATAGACTAAATTTATGAAATATTGATGAAATCATGCTTGAATACAATCTAAGGTCAATTTAAATTCCTTTTTTTAACTTTTTGTACCTTCATTTATTAACTAAAAAGGTAATTTTTATTTTAAGAAAGGGTCAAAAGGTCTAAATGTAACAATTCCCGATGGTGGTGGTGGACCAAAGATAGGAAAGCAGGCTTATAAATACAGGCTTATAGCAGGCTTATAGCAGGCTTATAGCAGGCAGGCTATATAAATGCAGTATTGGTCATCGTTATGATTTATTTCTTTTCGAAGTGAATTTTTTGAGCAACATATTATATTTAGGAAAAATTGACTATTTACGAATAAAAAAAATAATTTGTGAGCCCCAAATTACTATCTGTAATCTATATTGACAAAGCAAATCCAAATGCTTAGGAGACGAGGGATCCTGACTACGTGGTATATATATATATATATACTGTAGAAATATGAGATTCAAGCATTCTAACAAATATATCTAGTAACATTATGATATGGTATAAATTTTGATAGAACACTCCAATAACATTCGTGTACAGAATATAGAGCCCATATTGCGACACCGATGATGGCTGACCCTTGCGTTATACTCGTGAACAGGTGCCACTTGCAGTGACTGGTTATTTTGCATTTTGCAAATTTTGCAATATTTTTAATATTTTTTTTATTCAAAACATTGGGGCATAACGTCGAAATGATTGCGGTGGTTGTAGTTGTTTGCAAATTGCTTATCAAATATTTTAAGGTTTGTGAAACAATGATCACAATAAAAAGAACCCGGTGGAGTTTATTGTGTATTTCTTCGCCTTTGAAACCTCGTAGCCTTAGCTTTAAGTTGGAAATTTTTTTTACAAAAGGGCTTATTTTGATAATTATTGTATCAAGATGGGCCCGTCAGACATTTCAATTAGACGTACGCAAATGAATATTTGTGTTGATTCAAAGTGAAAAAGAAAGAAAGAAATATTATTATTAGTTAGTAATTATTTTATTTCGGACATAGAGACCGACTCCACCACCTCTAATATGTTGTGGATCCGCAGATCGCGGTCTATGATCAATCATAGACCGCGATCATTGAATGTGTAACCTAACGTAGACATAACTTAAAAGATTCCAAGCATTATTAAGTTAAGTTTCAGTAATTGCAGTTATGGCGGGTTTATGGAGCATCAATGTTTTAAGTCTTTCATCCCTGCCTGTATTTAAAAATTTTGCGTTAAATAGAGAGAATTGAACCGATTATAACCGCATTAAACTCATTTCTAGACTTAGATTATTTGTACATAAAAGCATTTCTGACTGTAGTATAAAGATAAGGTATGAGGTTATTATTATAGATTACTATTTCGTAGGTAAAATGATGACTAACACTATTTGTCTAGTGCCCAACCATTAAGCCGTCTCTTGTTCTAGGAATCGGTTGTTTGTTGACTCTGTTATATTTTCGAGTAAATTTATTTTATTCATACCTATACGTAAAAAACAATATTTTTTTTAAATCACTCAGTTATTTCAAATATTTCCGTCTACATAAAACTTTTTTTTATGATCAAGTAGGGCCAATATGCATGCGGGTCATAGGTGAAATGTGATCACCACCACCCACGAACTCTTGCACATCCGAAGAGTCACAAAAGCGTTGCTGGCCTTGGAGGTGGGTCTACGCCTTATTTTAAGGTTCCCATGTCGTATCGATCAGAAAAAACTGGCGAATGCAGTAGATTTTACATATTTGCGGTAAGTGGAAGAGGGTTCTTGTAAACCGCACAATTAAACATCGCATCACTCTATCGCTTAAAACTCTTTAACTTTACATCCTTATAATATTAATAAGTAATATAGCACCATATTGTTCTTTCACGTTTTCAATCAAATAAATTAAAATTTTAAATATAACAATAACTTTAAAGCCATTTGACGTAAAAAAGTAAGTAAAGGAAGTTTAAAATATTCGTAAGTCTTTTAATACCATAATAACTATTAAGTGGCAAAGCTAACATCGTTAACTTATATAAAAATAGAAGAATGAAAGTATATATTATGAGAATTTTATAAAGAGATTCTATCAATAAAATCTTCTTGAAAATAAGTTTAAAGTAGTTTACAGTTTAAAATTCTCTGGTTTGAATAAGTTTGTTGAAACTGAGTACTTCATCTTAATTACGATGCGAGAGTTCGCTATCCGTTTTTGTATTTGCAGCATGAACTAACCAAAGTTGTCTCCAAATTTTACGTATTAAAAATAATAACCTTTGTATACTTATAATAGTTACAACGCGTCGATGATGAAATACTTGTTTTTTATATTTTATTTTCTATTAAAAGACATAAAATGCATTTTTTCTGTCACCTGTCTAACATGTTATTTACAGGTGTTTCAGTAAAAACAATTAACAACATTATACATGAAGTGGACAATAAATAGTTTTATATTTCATTAAATGCGCTATTTGCATAAAAGCCTTAAATTCAATAATGACAATGATTAGAAATATGAGGGTTCAGACATTGCGTTCTGTGTCACAGCGCATATTGATCCATATTTTTTTACAATTATATATTATTTCTCATGTTCATTTTTGAATTGTCTAAAAAATGTAAACTTGACTAATGCAATATATTCAGTAGTTTTGTCTTATGTTATTAATTATAAGAATAGCTCTTTTAATTTTTTTCAACTGACAAATCAATTAAATGTCTATAATATTTGTCAATATCAAACTGTCAATAGTAAGTCTTCTAAATAACCCTGGAATCATTTTTACATTTATTTTAACTTTATTTCAGTCGTTGGTGGTTTAAAATCAAAATCAGAGTTTTCATAGTAAAAATATACAAATAGAGAGGATGGGCAAAAAAGAAAGTGAGGCATCGCTGTCTTTTTTTTTTTTTTTTTTTTTTTTATGGAAAAGGAGGGCAAACGAGCATGCGGGTCACTGATAAAATGTGATCACCGCCGCCTATGAACTCTTTTAACATCGTAAGACTCACAAGAGCGTTGCCGGCCTTTGAGATAGGAATGAACGCCTTTTTTGAAGGTACCCATGTCGTATCGATCTGGAAACACCGGCGAAGGAAGCTCAATCCACATCTTTGTGACACGTGGAAGAAAGGTACTTGCAAACCGCACAGTAGAAGAACGCCATGCATCCAGGTGGTAAGGATGGTAATGAAGGCGGTGACGTGCTGTGCGGTGATGAAATTCGGCGGCAGGCATCAGATTAAATAGCTCTTCGGAACACTCCCCGTTGTAAATGCGATAGAAGACGCACAAGGAAGCCACGACTCTACGCAATGCCAAAGAGTCCAGCCGTTCACAGAGCACTGGGTCCCCGACAATCCGTACGGCACTCCGTTGTACGCGGTGAAAAGGTAGAAGCTGATATTGGGGTGATCCGGACCAGAGATGAGAACAGTACTCCATATGTGGCCGGACCTGCGCCTTATAGAGCGCAAGTCTTTGGCCAGCATTGAAATACTGCCTAGCTCTATTGATCACACCCAATTTCATCGAGGCCAACTTGGCTTTGCTCTCCAACTGACCACGAAACCGACAGTCGCTCGAAATATCGAGTCCCAGTATTCTGATACTTGGCGAGGCGGTGAGGGGTGTGCTATCGAAGAGCGGCGATACGACAAATGGTTTTTTCTTTGTGGTAAACGCGCAAACCTGTATCTTTAGGGGATTAAACTGAACGAGGTTCAGTTTACCCCATTCTGAGACCGTCCCCAGGGAGGTCTCTATAGAAGACACAAGTTTCTTTCGGCACTCGTCGACGTTTTCCCGAGAGAGACCTGCACGGCCGGAATATACCGCATCCCCAGTGCTGTCATCCGCATAACAATGTATGTAAATACAACAATAATAATACAACATACAACATACAATAATACAACATACAATAATACAACATACAATAATACAACATACAATAATACAATATACAATAATACAACAAAAATAATAACAATGTATGTAAATACAAACAATGTATGGAAATACAAGTCAGCAGATTGGGATGATATGCGGCACTTTTTTGCATCTTATCCTTGGCGGCAGGTCTGCTTCTCTTCTTTGGATCCGTCGAGTTGCGCAGATGCTATAACCGATGTGGTGCATCAAGCAATGGAGTATTTCATTCCGTTTGCTGATGTACCCATCGGTGGCAAAGTTCGCCCATGGTTTAATGCCGAATGTGGTCATGCTGAAGGCCGAAAACATTCGGCATACCTCAGTTGGGCCGATGCTCGAAGCCGCAAATCTCCGGATGTAAGATCTAAGAAGAGAGCCTTTAACCGAGCTGCCAAGTCTTACAAAAAGGCGTTGCGGAAGGCTCGTCTCGATCGAATCGCTAAGAATGGCGAAGAGCTCTCTGTCAGACCAACCGGCAGTCGAGCTTTTTGGTCTCTTGCCAAATCGATTGAGTCGAACTTCTTTAAACCCTCACTGCCTGCAATGCAGAAGCCGGACGGATCCCTGGCCCATACAGCGACAGAGAAAGCGAATTTACTTGCTTCTCTGTTTGCTAATAATTCACATCTTGACACTAGCAATGCGTCTCCAGCACATCTTCCTCACTGCGGTATTTCGATGCCTGAAATCCGCATCACAAATAGAGAGGTACGGAGAACATTGTGTCGTTTGGATGTGAATAAAGCCAGTGGTCCTGATGGTATACCAGCCATTCTGCCTAAAACATGCGCAGCTGAGTTGTCTCCTATATTAACACGTCTGTATCGCCTCTCTTTCGAGACTGGAATAGTGCCGAAATCCTGGAAGCTTGCCAACGTGCAACCAGTGCCCAAAAAAGGCAAACGTGCCGATCCTGCCAATTACAGACCGATTGCAATCACCTCCATACTCTGCAAGATTATGGAGCGTGTATTGAACTCGCGCCTTTTAGCATACCTAGAAGGTAACGATCTCCTCAGTGACCGACAGTACGGGTTTCGCCGAAATAGGTCCACTGGGGACCTTTTAGTGTATGCTACTCACATTTTAGGCGGGGCTATCGAGAAGAACGGAGAAGCGGTCGCCGTCTCTCTGGACGTCTCGAAGGCTTTTGACAGGCTCTGGCATGCGAGCCTTATAAGCAAGCTTTCAGCGTACGGTATTTCTCCTGGTCTGATCGGCTGGGTTACGGACTTCCTGAACCTTAGAACTATCCGAGTTATTGTTGAAGGGTGCTCGTCGGAGCCCTTAACAATAAATGCCGGGGTTCCTCAGGGGTCCGTTCTTTCTGCAACTCTTTTCCTGCTGCATATAAACGATCTGCTGAAGCCCGGAATCTATGGGTACGCAGACGACAGCACAGTTGTAGAAAGATATCTGCCAAGCACTCGTGCTAGTAGAGAACAAGTACAGTCAGAAAGAGAAGCCATGGTGCAACGTTTGAGTGACAAACTTCAGGCAGTCTCTGCATGGGGCAGTGCCAATCTTGTCACATTCAACGCCAACAAAACGCAGACGTGTTTGTTCACCGCCAAAAGGAGCCCTTTCACCTTGGCTCCTTCTTTTCAGAATGTATCTTTGGAATACAGTGACCGGCTTCAGTTGTTAGGCTTAGAGATTTCCTCGAACCTCAACTATGGTCGGTGCATTGAGTCCAGAGCAAGAGCAGCTGCAGGAAAGCTTGCCATTCTTGCGAAGGTCCGACAGTACTTCACACCGGGACAGCTACTTGTATTATACAAAGCACAGATCCGGTCGTGTGTGGAGTACTGTGGTCACATATTTGCTGGTGCCGCAAAGTTTCATCTAGCGGTTCTGGACTCAATCGAGAGGCGAGCAAAAAGGCTTATTGGTGACCAAGAGTTGGTTGACGCCAATCTTCAAAGCCTTGAACACAGGCGGAGAATTGCTGGCCTCTCAGTATTCTATAGGATACATTTTGGAGAGTGTGCACAGGAATTACATGACGTAATTCCCCCATCCCCCTTCTACCAACGGACATCCCGACGCACGGCGAGTATCCATCCATACGTTGTGGACATTCCACCTGTCCGAACGAAGCGCTTTGCTTCATCTTTCTTTATTCGCACGGCGAAGGACTGGAACAGCTTGCCTGCGTCGGTATTTCCATCTGAATACAATGTGGGTGTCTTCAAGAGAAGAGTGAATAGGTTACTGAGTTAATGCGCCTTACCATCTATGACTACATTTCCACTTTCCATCAGGTGGAATGTAGTCAAGCGTTAACTCAGAAAGTGTAAAAAAAAAAAAAAAAAAAAATGTTGGAAATATCCAACATATCATTGATGTGCAGGAGAAACAGGGTTGGGGATAGCACGCAGCCTTGGGGTACACCAGCGTTCACGGGCTTGGGGTCCGAGCAAAAACCGTCGAGAACGACCTGTATGTTCCGCCCAGTGAGGAAGCTGGTAATCCACTCGCATAAACTCTCGGGAAGCCCATAGGAAGGAAGCTTCGAAAGAAGCCCCTTATGCCATACATGATCGAAGGCTTTCGCCATGTCCAGACTAACTGCCAGACCCTCTCCCTTACTTTCAATAACCGCACCCCAACGGTGTGTGAGATATAACAGAAGATCACCAGCCGATCGACCATGGCGAAAGCCATATTGCCGGTCATTGATCAACTGGTGATCCTCGAGGTACGCGAGGAGCTGACACTGTCGTTTGACAGGAGTGGGTAAAAGAAAAAAAAATCTTATAGCGCACCCATCTACAGAAGGATACAGAAGGAAATTACTAATAGTACTATTATGATAACGTGCGATCAATATATATTGCTGAAGATCTGACGACAATTGTTGGTAACACACTAATATAATTTAATAATAAGATTTAATAGCCCCGGAATTCTATATTGTTCGCTTAAAGTTAACATTAAAAAAGAATCTATTATGGTTGGTTTTTTGGCCTAATGGGCATATTAGTGTTTTGTGATGCAAGTTTGTTTAATAGAAGTGTCACTCAGCAAATGGACAGAATCACGATCCTGTTTCAACTTTTGAATTACCTTTTCAGTGCAGAATATTTGGATGCGTGAAATCTTTTTTGAAAAGTCAAGATAAGCTGACAGATTGATTGTTTTGCGACTAAAATTTAACACAAGATATAACTTATAATGCATAATTATTAAAATTCGTTTGGAGAAGGATACTTGCATCTCCATCCTTACAAGTATCGACTTAATGGTTATATAAAGCTAGCAATGGTCGCTCGGTAAATGAAATGAATGATATTATAAAAGCCTGAATTCGTGGATTAAATGATCAATAAATTTTGTTACCTAAGGTATAAGGTTGTAACTGACTCGGCTAGAAAACCATTTCATGATGGACACGTATGAAAATCCCTGAGGTTGTGCTTACAGTCTTTACTGCTTGTTAAATAAATATCTTAAGCAACATTAAATTACTATTTACACATATTGTTCTCCGGAGAATGTATGTGTAATAAGTCATTAGTGTCAATGATTAGATATAAAGGGATAAGGTGAAATAGTCTCTGGGAATATATATTTTTTACAAAAGGAAATCGACATATAACATTTTTATTTTATATTCCTTATACTATTGGTACTCTTTATAACGATAATTCTACACAATTGTTATTATTATGTGCCATGAGTGATTTATTACTACTGAAGCAATTCGCATAGCCATGTATCATCAACATATTCATATAGCCATATCATAACACCTCATCAAGTTTCACTGTAAAGACCCCACGTCTTCGTAAAACGACAATAATATTTAAAAAATATTTTTTACAAAAAGTAAGTTATGTAGAATTGGCAATATACATTTTTTATTTAAGGTAACTTTTTTTGGTTTTATTATTTTTGAAGTGTTTATTATACTTATTTATTGAACGGAGCTATACTTTACTCTGGTGTAAATTTGACGTGCACACTAGAGGCTGCTACTAGTTATTATAAATTGAAACTGTTCGTATTCAGTTGTCACCGATCTGTGATCAGAAATTGGTTTGTATGCGGGTTGTATCCGATTAGTTTCATGTGGAATTTAAAGTTGGAAGTTCTTCCTTGTCTATGTAGTTTGTTTACTGTTTGTGGCACAACTAGCATTTGCTCGACTTGAAACTAGACTTTACTGAAATACGTCGATATAATGTTACTATCATTTAATTTATTAACATTACTTATACTTCTTGACAATTCATATTTTTTTATGTTTCTACTATTCCTCTGGACTTGTTACCATGAAATCAACATGTTACATTTTTTCTCGGCATTCCCAGTTTTCTATTTTTTTAGGAGATAATAAATGTAAATATAGTTTTTTATTATAATTATTATTTTCTGATATTTTAACAATTTACGTTTGTTTAACTTAAATACTTCATATTAAACATTTATTTTAAAAATGGAATAATGAAGTTAGTAATAGTAAAGTTTAGTCTACTCACAAACTAGTGTCTGCAGAGAGTTGTTATATGGGAGCCCCTATTTATGATAATAAGATTAGAGTCACAACGTGCTGATTGCGTATTAATATTCAAGCACATCAACTCCTGCCTCATAAATATGGAGTCAGAAGTGGTTTTAGTCCATAAGGTGCTGAATGGAAAATTGTCTCTTTTTTAATAAATTATTTTATTATTATTTGATTGTTATGAGTTATTTACAGATTTAAAATTTAATTTCTCAGTTCGAGTCGTTTTAAAATAATTATTTAATTTTATTTTTTCGAGTCAATGAGTGTGAAGAGTATAAATAATTTTAATGATCGTTAAAATGCTAAAATATTTTTAATATAATTGTGCTTATAAATTTTTTACTTTCAAAATATCATTTATATTCGAACCGATATTTTATTGGCATTACATTTTATTTGCTACTAATTCTTTATTTTTATACACAACGGTATAGTTTCGCTAATGAGACCAAATCTTACAAACATTATAGTCTATCTTATGCCACGTAGGGCGCAGAATGCTTTACTTTTTACTGGTACTGCGAAAACTTGATTTGTTCAGAGCAGTATAGAATTATGTTATAATAATTATGAAATGACACAACTAAATAACTTGTAACAAGGACATTTCATGTGTTAGTTTAATCATTAGTGTTCAGTCAAATCAAAACTCACTCAAAGAAATATGTGGCATAACCTAAATAGAAAACATATTTCTAACCATAAGTAATCGTAAATATTTCAATGTAAATGTGAAATATTAAGTATATATTCATACTATAAACTTATCATTTTTTTTTGTTTATTTTCGAAAAAATATATATAGTAATACACACCTGCACACATACAATATACAAATAATAAAACGGTCTAATGTTCGTTCTGTATTCACCAGTAGCCACAAAAAAGAATATACACAGACTGGCAGTATGACGTTTGCGAGAAAATGAAAACTGAATGATTAATACACACATACATACACAAGTTTTACTGAAATAAATAAAAAAAAATAGATAAATAATGGGATATTAAAACAGATATATTTTTCTGTGCTTTTGCATTATAATATTTATAGTGTCTTATTATTATAACTTTTCTCTATAAAAATAAATTATGTTCACCTTTATATAAGTATAGACCGAAAAAGCAGAATTTTAATTCGTAAACTCTGAAACTACCAAACTACCAAAAGAGATATCGTATTGCTACTCAGTTCGATGAATTTCAAATTCTATATATATAACAGAAAGACTTCTACAATTTTTTTTTCTGATATTAACACGCGTCGATTGAAATGATCGGGTAAATATTATTTACAAACAGCTTTACATACAAAAATATATTTTTTAAAATAGTATCTAGGATTACTCAGAGCACCTCAAAACATTAAGATATTTGGAAAAAATCTAATTTCATAAATCTGGATAATAACAATAACTTCCCTTATCAGGAACTTAAAAATATAAATATATAAATACAATAAAAATTATAAATATTAGTGTACCCCATCAATAGTCATCCTTGTGTTGTGAATCTAATATCACCATATCCTATTTTCACAAACAAACCTTTTATAATTATGTATGAATGTGTGTGTGTATGGGTGTATATTAATATTAAGCCAGGGGGTATCCACTCCAATTTTTCGGACCAAAAGTTGTGGTGTGATATACGGGTAGGCGACCCCGGCTCCCCGAGCTGCTACTGTCTTCAAATCCCTACCGTTAATGCAGTAGCATCCCACTTCATTCATATCCTCACTTATATTCAAGAGATTCCTGTCCAATTCCTCTTCCTATTTCTCCTCTCTCCTTGGTCCAACAACAGCAGCTTCCTCCTGCTGAACACACACAAAGTCTGTTTCGGCGAGAATGGCAACTCAGTGCAGATAATGCGAACGAGCTTGGCAGACTCGGCGATTCGGCAAGGCAAGGTGGATGGCCTAGGGCGGCGGTAGAGGATATCAAGTTACCGTCGGTCAGACACATCATCCGGCCACTTCTACAGTCGTAGCGGTTCACCGTTCCACTGAATCTAGGAGGGGAAGGACGAGTGCGTGCGCCTGCGTTTGCGCGAACGCTTGCGCACCTTAATATATCCTGCGTAACTGACCGCTTCCGATTAATGGACCTGATAGCGTTAAGTCCTATGGCGATGGGTTGAGGTAGAGAGGTCTAGTTTGATGCAAGCTAGGCTTTGTCTGATTCCTGCACATAGGCGGTCTCAGGGGTGTGAGTACACATCGTGGTCGTTTTTGCATTGCAAACTTGGGGCGACAATGCAAATTCGGCAGCACCTGAGTTGACAAAGCAGCCCTTTTCAGGGAGACACTGCTTTCCTCGCTCAGCCGAGGAGAGGGCTAGAAAAGGTGCCCTAAAAAAATGTTCGTCCCAGCTGGAAAGGTGGCAGTAACCGCGGCTGCCATCGCATCTTCTCAAATCGTGGTCGACGAAACAATTATGATAAATGCAATAAAACATCTGTCATGACATTTGGTGCGTGGAATGTGAGAACGCTTATTGATCGGAGTGGCAATGCCTGTCCTGAACGTAAAACAGCCATAGTAGCTAGGGAACTTCATCGCTATAATGTGGACGTGGCTGCACTTAGCGAAACACACCTTGCTGATGAAGGAGAGTTGGTGGAAACTGGAGGTGGATATACTTTCCTCTGGAAAGGAACTCCTTCATCGGGACCCCGTCGTTCAGGTGTAGGTTTTGCCATTAAAAATCATTTAGCAAAGCGACTTCAAGAATGTCCTGTACATATCTCGGACCGCATTACTACACTGCGCCTTCACCTGGATAAGGACAACTACCTTAATGTCATTAGTGTCTATGCACCAACGCTAGACAAGTCTGATGACATTAAGGATAAATTCTATGAGGAGTTATCTCAATGCCTCAATAGCATAAACGTCAGGGAGCAGATCTTGCTCCTAGGCGATTTCAATGCCAGAATTGGTCGGGACTATGAGGCTTGGCCTCGAGTTCTGGGTGGACATGGAATCGGCAATATGAACAAAAATGGACAGTTGCTACTCAGTCTTTGTGCTCAATACCACCTTGCAATAACCAATACTATGTTCAGACTTGCCGCCAAGCACAAGGCTACATGGATGCACCCACGATCCAAAGACTGGCATTTGATCGATTATGCTATCATACGGCAAAGAGACATCAATCAAGTCCAAGTTACGCGTGTCATGCGCGGTGCCCATTGCTGGAGTGACCATCGACTTATTGTCACCAAGTTGAGGCTTCGCCTTCGACGGCCATGTAGATCCGTAATAAATAAGCCTACGTGCTTAAACGTTAATAGGTTTAATGATCTCGAGGTTAGGGAGAAATATGCCGAATCCTTATCAGGGAAGCTGTTGCTAATTAATGAGACCTCTGATGTCTGTGCAGCTTGGGGAGCTATGTCTTGTCACCTTTTAAAAACCGCTTCAACTATATTGGGCACGAAGGACCAGCATAGTGGAGACTGGTTCGATGATAACAGTGAGGCTCTTAAAGTAGTACTTGATAAACATCGAGACATCTTGCGACAGCACAGTGGAAGAGGTGGGAGCGGTACTGCGATTATCAAGGAGAGTGAACAGGAATTACGCAAGCTGTCTCGTCAAGTAAAAGATAAGTGGTGGCGGGATAAAGCTTGTCGGATACAGTGGCTTGCTGACACCAACCAGCTCGGGGAATTTTACTGGGAGGTACGTAGGTTGATTGGTTCGTCCTACCGAGCAAAAGTACCTTTGAGGTCTTCAGACGGTATGCACCTTCTAACTAGCAAAGGTGATGTACTGCAACGTTGGGCAGAACATTTTAATACTTTGCTTAACGTAGATCGCTCAGCCGATCTGCATAGTATCAGCAGAATGCCTCAACTTTCCATACATAGTCAGCTGGATAAACCTCTGTCGATCGATGAGGTTATCACTGCCATCAGACAGCAGCAAAATAAGAGGGCGGTTGGTACTGATCTCATACCGGGTGAGCTACTCAAATATGGCGGTGAGGAACTATATCTATCGATTTGGAAATTATTTGTCCGAATGTGGAAAGAGGAGCGAATCCCGGATGATTTTAAATTGTCGCGCATCAGTATCCTCTACAAGAATAAAGGTAACCGATCCGACTGCGACTCTTATCGCGGTATTTCCCTGCTGTCAGCTCCTGGAAAAGTTTTTGCAAGAGGTCTATTGAACCGTCTCACAGATTTATCAGAAAAGACTCTGCCAGAAACTCAGTTTGGCTTCAGACCTGACCGTGGCACATGTGAAGCAATTTTCTCATTGCGTCAACTGCAGGAAAAAAGTAGAGAACAAGGCCGTCAGTTGTTTCTCTGCTTTGTCGATTTAGAGAAAGCATTTGACAGTGTGCCGCGTGAAGCCCTTTGGATAGTGCTAGGCAAGCTAGGGTGTACGGAAAAGTTTGTGAGACTTCTACGACTCCTGCATGACGATATGCAATGCTGCGTCTCTGTAGACGGCGAACAGTCAAATTTCTTCTCCGTTACTTGTGGAGTGAAACAAGGTTGCGTCTTAGCGCCCACGCTGTTTGCTTTATACTTTGCGGCAGTAGTTAGGGAGGTCCTGCAAACTGTTTCCGAAGGTGTCCGCATTCGCTTTCGCACAGATGGCAGTCTGTTTAACTTAGCTAGACTTAAGGCGCGCACTAAGGTCTCACATGCATTGATTACAGACATCATGTATGCTGATGACCTATGCTTTTTGGCAGAATCCCCGGATGGCCTGCAGCAGATAATGTCCGCTTTCCACCAAGCATGCTGCAAGTTCGGCCTGAAGGTCAGTGTCAAGAAGACGGAGGTAATGTGTCTCGACACACATGGTCGTGAGACGTTGGCCATTAAAGTTGGTGAGGATGTGCTAAAGCAGGTCGTTAAGTTCCGTTATCTGGGGAACACTATAACATCTAAGTGTGACCTTGATGCTGAGATCAACAGCAGGATAAGTGCTGCGGCGGCAGCATTTGGAAAGCTGTGTTCCAAGGTCTTCCACTCGCACAACCTTAAAATGGCTACTAAAATTTCAATATACATGGCAATTGTCATCCCGAACCTTCTTTACTCCTCCGAGACGTGGTGTGTGTACCGTCACCATATACGCAGTCTAGACCGTTTCCACCTGAAATGCCTTCGTACCATCATGAAGATCAAATGGTCCGACCGAGTGCGTAATACCGATGTTTTGAGACGAGCCCATGTCGGTGGCATTGAGGCATATTTAATGCGTCGGCAACTTCGATGGTGCGGTCACGTTTTACGGATGGATGAGAAAAGAGTGGCGAAGCGCATCTTTTATTCTGAACTAGAGGAAGGCAAGCGAAAGCGTGGCGGACAACTCCTCAGATACAAAGATGTTCAGAAGCGGCATATGAAAAGATGCAAAATCGAGCCTTCTCGATGGGAGGGTTTGGCAGCACACCGGCTCGAATGGCGCCAAACTGTACGGAGCCACGTTGAGGAATTTGAGAAGCAGCGTAAAGCAGACCTCGACTCCAAGCGTGATGAGTTAAAGGCCCGTCCATCCGTTGCCATTAATTACAATTATGTTAGAGGCAAACTAACATGCCCACACTGCGCACGGGAGTTTGTATTAAAAATTGGCTATATAAGCCATCTCCGTGTACATCAGCGCTAAACAGATTACATGCAGAAGCGGTCGCCATGGCCGAAACCGGTCGGATACATACATACATACATTAATATTTACTTTGTAATTTAAGTAAATTATTTATTTTTATTCATAGTACATTAGTCTACTTGAGTTAGTACTATAAACATATTTATAAACAAAACAACTTACCGTATATCTTGAGAAGTATTTATAAAATTCTACCCATTTCTTCTTAAATTTACAATTTAGTTAAAATTAAGTGGTTTTTATCTTTATTTTAAGTATTTGTTTATATTATTTGAAGAAAAACTAACTTTCAGGTTGTCATTACTTAAGATTGTCTCAGCCGCGTGTAAGGCGATGATTATGACATACCGCAAAGCCACACCATCCGTCTCTCTCTTACTTTCATAGTGTATTCGTGAGAGTTCTTTTTCTATGGAAATAAGCGTCTGTCCCTTCTTTTCTTTTACTATTAAAAAGTATTATTAAATTCCTAATGAATATTTTAACAGATATTAAAATATTCTTTACCTTCGGGTCAAAGATGCTCTTATTAACATTTGGCTCACGGGCAGGATCGGAATAATTTTAATTTATATTTCATAAAGCTCTTAACGCTCCTCGACTCTATAGTCGGAGTGAAAAGTTTCTTGCTATTTAAAAAATAGAGAAAATAATAAAAAATAATTAATTCTTTTTACCAGCATCCTTTCTATTATGCCTGCTATGTATAAGATATAACAAGTATTCCCGATCAAACCACTTTTTTTTTTTAAAAGACTAAACATTTTATAGCTGTACCTAATAAACATTGCATTTTCTCATTAAATTCTAATAAATAATGTAAGAAACTCATTTACATAAAAATGAGATATAAAAGTGAAATACAATTAAGTGTGTAAGTGTACTTAAAGATCCGCGGCGTCACGGTGAGTGTTAATGCAATCCCGTGACGTCCAACTATGGCGATGAGGGGAACCGTTGGTTTTTTAGTGGGTAGCCTTAAAAATGGCAGCGTCCTCTATGCTGCCGGGTAGTCCCCGGCAGCATAGAGGACGCTGCCATTTACATAACCCCCCGGCCATCACCTTCTTGGCCGACGAATTATCCGTAACGGATTTTTCCAATGAACAAAAAAAAAACAAAAAAAATGTACTTAAAGATGATAGATACAAGCTTAAAATCAAAAGACGATTTACTTCACTTTATCGTAGTGGTGCGTCCACGTCCGTCCACCACGACCGTGCGACAACCGAAGCTGGTCACTTCGTTAGCACAATGCTTATTACTTTCCGTTATAAATATCAACAAAAAAGCCCCGACGATACGTATGACGAAGCTATTATCGGCTTTACCCAATCAACGTTTGCATGAAATTGTTATTATTTATTTTAAATTCATATTTATTTTCAGATTCATTAATTAGGGCCAGCGGCTGCCCCGAAAACAACTAAGTTGCGCTGGTGGAGCAAGTGACCTCGGCAGCTGCAATAAACGTGTTCGGTCCAATATTTGTACTATAAAACCCAGTTCCCGATCACTTAGTGGAGCGCCGGCAGGGTGCGGGCAACCGAAAGCCTTAGGTGGCCTCCTGGCCTGTACTTCTAGCAAACTATTTGTACACTCATTCTGACTCATCATCATCTGAGGGCAAGGCTGAAAGTGGAAAACATTGAATGAATATAAAATAAAATTAATCAAATGTAAACAATAATTGTACAAAAAAAATAAAAAGTTGCAGGACAAAATAAGGAAATACATAAAGTAAAAATACAAATGCGAGAAAAGAGCATAATATATATAAAAAAATATAGTAAATAGTGTACAACAACTTATCACTTAAAATATGAATAAAAAAGATAATTTACAAGACTGATTAGAAAACAAAAATGAAATAGAATAGAATTAAAAGAAAATAATAATAGAAAGGTTACAAACTCTTCATAAATGTTTGTAAGAAATGCATTCTAGTTAATCATCAGCTAGGTTTATTGAAGCAACTGAATGAACAATATAGGCGGAATCACAAGAAGACAAAAACAGTAATGCGATATTCGCGTGTTCCACCTGGATGGTCCCACGTCTGATAGCCTTTCTGCTAAACAACTTTTAAATGATTTTATATTTTATAACGATACAATGTAGACAAAAATTTTCGTTCAACACTGTAAAAAATAATAATAATTCATATCCATAATTAGCCAGAACAACAAAATTCTTAACAATTTGAGGACAAGAATTATGTATGAGCTGTAAGAGCTATAAAATCTCAATAAAAATATGTGCTGTGAAATTTTTTGAAGAATTTATTTCGACTATTATGGCGAGAATATGGATCTACTATTTTATTGTTTTGTAAACTGTGTTACAAAACAATTAAATAGTTTTGTTTACAAATATATAGGTATATATTTGTAACCAAAACCAATTTTGTAGAAAATAAACCTTTAAATACCATATTAAATTCTTAAATTGTGTGTATAATTTGAAATTATTTACGGTGTATCTAATTTCACTTTGTAGGTATTTATATTATGTCGTGTGTTTTGTAAATGAAATATATTAGTAATATTCATTATTTCGGCAAAGCATTCAGAAAGAGCTTATTTGCCGCCTTTAGTTAAAGCCTTTATTCGGAATATTTACGGGCTCTATAATCCTGAACACGATTGCCACAAAGCATTTTAAAAAGACGGTTTAAAATCAAATTCTGTAAAATAATTATATCATAGTATATAAATACTATTACTGAAAAGTTTTAGAAATTAAATTGTCTACAAGTGACAAAGTAACTATTACTAAATCAAGTTTTCTAAATTGAATTATATTCCTTTGCTTGTTCAGTCGCGGGCAGTTTGTGTCTTTGAAAGAAGCCATTAACCACGCTGTTTCAATAAATCAGTGCAACAAAACTGCAAGTTGGGAACAAATTCGCTGATCTTGCTGTGTGATGATGATGCAGTTTGTTTTATTGCTGAACGGCTGCGTGCGCTAATTGTTGTTTGTTGCACAAAGCATTTTAATTCTAACAATCACTATTGTTAAACGGTTTAGAATTTTAAATTCACAAGTGAAGAAGATAAGTAGAATAATAGTAACAAAACAAAATATATACAAAACATATTGTACATTTAACGATAAAATCTGTAGAAAAAATATTATGTCTTAGTTTAAAATTTTTGCGTCTTTTTTTACAAAACAACACCATGTACTGTTTGTACACATGTAAATTTCCAAACTATAGGTTTTGAAAATAGTGTGCAAAAAATAATAAATTTTACTCAACAAAATTTAGTAGATCTACAAAACAGAGGACTGAATTTCAATCACGAATAAGTAAGTCATAAATATTTTTAAACGATTGTCAGATGGAGCCCATTATCCTTCAAAATATTCTTAATACGGATGAACGAAAATCCATCCGAAATATCCCTCTTCTTACGGTCGTAAAGTTGGTATAAAAGAAATCGTAAGCTCATAATTCAGAAAGTACTTTAAGTGTTATACTTAGTCAAATTAAATTTATCTTCTAAAAAAAAATTAAGATCCAGAAAGTTTAAGCGAGCGCTTATATAAAATTCTCTAAATTAGAAATGTACATGCATTATGAGATGTTATTTTACTTTTTTGAGTATCTTAAAAATTTAAGGTATTTATAAATACTAAAGTTGTCATACGCGCCTATAACATATTTTGTATTTTAATAAATAAAAATATTAATCAAGGTATTTGAAATATCATATTTATATCATTGGATAAAAAATAGTTATTATGTATTCATAAGTATAGACTTAGGGCTTTTGTAATTATACTTGATAAAACTATTCACTTTATTCCATTTGTTAGATGTTCTTTTTAATTATTAAAATCTCTGTGAGTTCTTATTGTTACTTACTGTCTCAAAAATATTAATCTAAAAGAAAAAGAGATGTAAAGTGATGATAGATTACATTGTTGTTCGCGCAGAGAAAGCTAAATGCTTGATTAAAGAAATTTTAAGGCAGAAGGAGGTCAGTCAATTAAACAGTTAAAAATGAAATATATATCATTACGTACTATGTACTTTATAATATTTTTTTTCTAAACATTGTTTCTTAATTTGACCAGTATATTTAGACATTCACTAAACCTTGTTTACAAGACTAAGAATTTTACAAATTCTACAAGAATTAAATTGTGATCCTTAAAAAATAAATATCTTAAGAAGAATATCTTAATATTAAGAAGCATCTCTAGAATATATTTCTATAGTGGGATGACTTTCTAAATTTTATATTCCATAGTGAAGTTAGAAATTTTTATAAGTTTTATTTATAAAAATTTTCTTTTCCACATTTTTCTCAGGAAAATAATTTTTAAACAGGCGTTGATCTTTTAAAAAATAGTTTGTCTTTCAGTCCACTACTTTTTATTTTCAAGTATGAAAATGAGTGCGATAAAATTGAGGATGAATTGTTTAGTATATAAATTGTTTCCTTTTAAATATAATAAATAGAAAAACCAACGCTAACCTTTATAAGTTTAGGCCTTTTAGAAAGAAAAGAAAGAAAATAACATTTATTCAATAACAACACACAACATTGACAACATCTCAAAATTAATAAAGAAAAATATTTATATATATCAAACTAAATTAAGACAAAATACAAAAATAAACAAAAACACAAAAATTATTTATATTAAACAAAAAAAAATAAATTATTGATTACATTTATTCTGACATACATAAACCTCATACAAGGACTACACTACTTTTTTTAGTCCAATTAGACAAACATTTGGACATAGTAGTTCAAAAAACAGAAAACGTTAATTATGGTAACAGCAATAGTTTAAAAATGTATTTATACAACATTTTTATGGATTTATTATGGCTGAAGATAATTAAAAATATTTACATTACCATAGACAATTTAAAGTAAGCTTTACGTAGTCTTCACTTAAATATTTGTAGGTGTTTTTTTTTTGTTGTAAAAAAATTATTTAATTAATTTTTATATCTTTTAAGTTAAACATATTTTTTACTTCTGTTTATTCTAAACACATAAGAGTCAAATTGAGACACACGAGCTAGGACAAAAACGTAACCATTTTCGCGTCACGTTATAAAATGTCTTCGCTTCATGTCATGTAAGTAAAAATCTAATTTCTGTCTTCGAAATCGTATTTAATTCATTTTATAATATAATAATGATATAACTTTTAAGCTATCACGTTTCATAATGTTTTATTAACGGGAATTGATGAATCACAAAATAAGTATTACATACTTCTTAATTGCCTGACGTTTCGACCACGTTGCACCGGCCGATAGGCTGAGTGTCTTCGTGGTGAACGCTCCCCGTTTTCAAATCCCTGAGAAGGAAACCTTTCTTCACCTACATGCACGTTTTCTATATTATTTATCTTTTAATATTTAATTATTATTTCGCCATGTGACTCTTTGGATAAAAGTGATGTTCTGTGGAGAGTACTTGGATGCAGTGAAATTCTATTAAATGATTGGTGCCCGCTTCTAATGTATGTTCTCCGATCGTTGATTTACTAGTCTGGCTGTTCTTTACAGCATGTAAATAAAACGCTACATTTAGTCTGGGAACTACCACAGTTACAATTTGTTTTATAAATACCTGGAGTTTATAACGGTAATACATCCTTTGGTATGTACGATATTTTGAACCTTTATGGCCGGGGTATATGCTGTCGGAAAGGAGTATTTCTATTAGACCCTATATTTCTGTTACTCCTTTAACATAATACTTCCAAGTCGAATGCTTCAGCCCTTACTTGATATGCGGTCTAAATGTTCAGGATACGGCCTGTGCAACGTCAGGCAGATAAGAAGTATGTAGTAAATATTTCGTTACGCGTTAACTCCCCTTAATAAATTAATTACATAAAACTGAAACATGACAATACAGGGATTTATCAGTATACTTATACACAAAGGTTACCTTTCTCGCTTTGTTGTCTCAGTAAGTCAGTTTGGTGTCAGTCTCAAGATATTGATTTGCCCAAAGCGTCGTCTGTGACTTCCTAGCAAGAAGGGAAAAACCATCCATCCACTTAATTGCTTAATATACCGCACTTAACAGTAGTTCAGATTGATGTACTAGTGTTTACATAGAATTATTCTAAAGTCTTTTAAATGGATTATTACTTCTACAAAACTTCATCTGCTTAGTTGTTATTGCTAGGTTCATGTGACCTCTCTGCTAATTCAACGAAAGGTCAGAAACATTTTAAAAACTCATTAATAAGCACCTTTAGTTGAACCTAGAAATTATACACGCTGAGCCAGTTTGTTTTGTTTTCTTAACCATTTATAAAAAAAATGTATTTGATGGTCACTAGCACCTTGTTCAATTGAGATTTTAAAAAACTACTTAATAAAGTGTTTGTTGATTTGTTTTATATTTATAATATTAACGCCATTGATATATCTAGTTGCCAAACCATGACGCTAAGTGCATTATGCTCATAGCATCATAAATGGAATTTAAGAGAAATAAATATTTTCAGTACGTATATAATATTTTTTATTAAAATAAGTGATATAAACGGTAAAGGTTAACGTCAATGCCAGTAACAGTTTTAATTCTGTACCCAGCCCTCTGAAAAGTATTTTGCAGTACGTCAGTATTCGTTAGTCAGAAGCTTGTTGTGTGCTTTGTTTTTAAAAGCTTTGAGCAATTTAGCAAAAGCTTAGGTGAAAGAAAAACAGTAAATTTCACGTTCACGTTCACTTTACTTTAGGTGTTTGGGAATAGCAAACTAATTTTGCAGTTTTTATTTTATCAATATTTTATTATTTGTCAATATTTTTTTATCTTTTTTAACAAAGATTTGATCAGACATGATCATGATACCCCCGCCGGCTGACAATTTTACAAATAAATATTGTTTGAATTTAAGCCTTTGCTATTAAAAAGTTTAACTGCTTAGGATTTACTGTTTTAAAGTTATAGTTAATTTTTTTTAAAGCACTTAAATTCGTCTGAAGCAATTTTATTCACTGCGCAATCACTTTTTATTGCATATTCGACTAATGTTTATCTTCTTTTAACTTCAATTCGACGATTTCACAGAATTGTAATATAATAAGTCATAGGTTTTTTACTTGTAAGTTATAAGTAATGGTTATATTTTTTCGAACATAATTAGCGTCGTCTAAATGATATGTCCCAAAATTCTTCTTTCTGTCAGCCGTTCATGATTGAACAATTATTTGTGTATATCAGGAAATATTTGGTCAATAAGAGCACTTTGCGAATTAATGATTGTTCAGGAAACAGTCGTCAATTCTATGCATCCAGTATTTTTTAAGTACAGTACTTTTCCATCGCCAATATCTAATAGTTATTTGGAGAATATTTCAACTGATCAGTGGCGATGAGTTCGTGAAATTTTGTGTCATAGTCAAGTTCGGTGGGGTATGGAATAATGCTCTCATCTTTAGGATAGATTAGCTAGAGGCGTTGGAATCAATCGGGGACGGGCTAGAAGGCTCGTAGGCAAAACTCCAAATTCTGGAACTTTGCCGCAAGACGACTAGGAAGCAGTTTGGATACAAACGCTGTGACTCGACAATTTTTTAGTAAAAATAAGTTATAAGCAAGAAAAAAAAATTATATTTATAATTTTAATTTAATGGTTTCATTAACTTTAAGATTCTCTTTCCTCCCGCGAACAGTCAACTACCTCCTAAGAGAAGGCTTTGGTCCGATCGGATATTTTTCTGGCGACCACAGAGAAACTATATGACTGTGCCTGTAACTAGGCATAGTAGGCCATTTTCATTATATTTCACTAAATTATGATTCGACACATCATTTTTGATGCAAGTATTTTTGGCAGATCTCATTAAAACTCACTCCCTTCCTTTGTTACAGACATGTTCGTGATCGACTTTTATGAAATAACAACCAAAATTAATTTAAATAAATGACGGCCAGACGACTAAACGATTAATTGAGTACTAGTTCAAAAGTAATAGGACCATCAGCCTCATTACCTTGCTCACCAGGTTTAAAAACATCATCTAATTATAAGATCTTGGCATTCTTTTTTTATATATCCTAAATGGACACATACACATGTTATAATTATGATATTTGTGTTTTGATTGTGTTTTAATACTATCTGTTTGTTTCATTACTATTTTCGCCTGTTACATTATTTAAAAAAAACTATTGACTTGATTTGCTTGACTTTACCAAAAGTATTAAAGATGTTTGCTAGGATATGGTTCTGTTACTTCAATATCGAAAAGTTATTCACTTTTCAACGTGTTTTCATACCTAGTAATTAATTTAGATTCGAACTCTTAATAAGCAACGAAATTGAATATTGCCAATAGTCAGAATATTTATAATCAAACCTTGCTGTGCATAATCAGCAAGTGCTATTTACTCGAATCTTTTCATGTATATCTCATAGCCGTTCTAAGATATTTTTGCTTTGCTCTAAAATTCTTTATATTCTTTCTTAAAATTCAAATTTCTATTTTAAATCCTTTGCTATACGTACAGTGTGTTTATAAAAATCTGAACCAAGTCGGATTATTAAAAGCCTGTTAGTTCTAATACTGAAAAATCGATTAAAGCAAGAGTACTTTGATAACATTATTTTATTAACGATAGTGAACCCTAACCAGTTTTAAAAATGGTGATATCTCTTTACTCATAATACTACTATAATAAATACTGTAAATGGCTATCTACATTTTAATTGTAATTTTAAAATATTATTAAATATAATTAAATGACTCTACTCACGTAACTACCAGCGATATTTGTAAGACTAACTTTCTGGGCGCGCCGGGTCGTCGAAACGACACTATATTCTCCACGCTACCCAACCGTTACCGTTCCACAGACTGAATAAAACATTTCGTTAATTTTATTCATTGTCGCACTGTAATTATATTTATTAAAAGTGAAAAACTCATTTTTATACTAAATCGTTAAAACAATCTTCTAACTGAGCGGGTAAGATGGGCTCTTGTAGACTGGACAGAAAAGACGTAATCACCCCGAGACTATAACTCACTTCTAATGAGCTCTGTAATTCAATTACTTCATTTACTTCCCTTTGCAATAAAGACTGTTACTTGTTTTTGAAATACTACCTCAAAACAGTGATAACATAATTACCGGGTGTATCTATAAGACTGCCTGTCGGATTATAGATTCAGACTTAAGAAATCAATAAGATTTTCAATTATTAGGTAGGTGACATGCTCGGCAATATTTTTAGCTACCGTCCAATAATGTTTACCAGTTTCCTTATCTTTTGCTCTTTCCTTACGTGTGATGGATTTCTGTACTTTTATCAGATTATATTATCCAATTCAAAATTCTCATGTTAGACTATAATGTAATGAAAATGTTTAAAAACATTATTTTATATCAACATTTTAGTAACTTAATTGATTGTTACCTTAGAGTTTATGTAAAAATATACCTAACACATTAACCTTCTTCTGTTTTAATGAGTTTATGGTTTATTTTTTCTCGTATACTGTATGTTTTTTTTAGTTCCCAAATATAATTAAGACACAAAATTTCAATACGCATATTTTAATATGGCAATAGAGATACAATGCTTGAAGTTGCTTGCTTATTTTAGGTTTGACTGCACTTTCGATGACATTTCGTCTTGGCACGACGCCATGACAGTTTCGCATAAACACGATTTGTTATTGTGATGTCATGCATATGGGAATAGAGGAATGGAATAACTATACTATTTAAAGCAATTTAATATCGTAATTATGTTTTTAGACAATGTTTTTTTTTTAAATTTAATATACATATGTTATGTTTAAGTATAACATTTTTTTTTTCGGAACGTATTTAGACTATTTAGGTTTATAACCAATAATTAACCAAAGCATAAAACATTTTTTAATTTACAGATTAAATAAAATGGATAATATAAATAAAATCAAATATAATAACCGTTTCTTATAAAATAAATAACACTGAAAATCAATTAAAATAATCTTTAATTTTTCTATCTCATATAATGTAGAATGTAAAATGATAAAATTCAAAATGCTTATAAGTCATGGTAACCTTTAAGGGAGGTTTTAACAATATGAAAAATGTAATGTATTTTAAGTAACAATCTAATTTAAATTTTAAAATCAGTATCTTGATAAAACTAGTTTAAGTCCTATCCTGTTCAGTAACTAATCATTGGTATATATACCAAGTATTATCATGAAGAGATCGTTAGTTTTTTAAACTACCACCTCAATCCAGAATTAGTGAATTTGTGCAATTCACAATTTTCTCTATATTATATAATACCATGCAATTGTTTAGTATTGAGAAAATTAAGTTCGGCGCCCTTATAAACTTCCTTACCAATATCATAAAGTTCCTTACAAAAAAGGGAAAACTGTCCAAACTATATTGGAAGAAATGTAATCCGTTATTAGAAATCATTTCCAAAAAAAAACCATGGTAAACAAGAGGCACAACCTTTTTAAGCAAAATGGGGACACAATTGAACTCTATTGGTTAGACGGTCTTGTCGACTCACTACTCCAAATGCTATTATAAAATCCAAAAATGAATATTGGGGGATGCACTTTTGAAAAATATACGTTTTTCTATAATTGGATAAAAATACGCTTCTCTCTTAGAGAGGTTAAAGATGCCTTAGAGAAAGAAAGTAGAATATTTTCCGAAGCTGTCTGGCGCTGGCACTACACTGCTCACAAGAGTCAAGTTACATTGATTGCTTTTTATATAATGGGTTTCAATATCGTTGACCGCCCTGTGTATAGCCTTCACTTATTTCACTAGCGACTTTTATCTTTTTTTGCAATTTAAAATAAGAGGTCAAAGGTCAAAAGATATTTTCAACCGATAAAGAACATAATGAATGCAATTTCAGAAGTGAACTATGAAAAAAGCTATGCGGTGGAATTAAGAGTAAAGAGTTAGCGGAAGAGCGTAGCACTCTGTCTGTTTTAATTAAATAAAGAGGAGAAGTCGAATGTCGAATTATACAAATAGAAGAGTAGTGTAGATTATCCTGGATTTACGCATCTGTCGAATAGAAAGCCAGATAAGTTTGGAATAAAATTGAGAAATATCATACTTCTGTAAACTGAAGATAAATCCAATAAAATTGTTGAGAATATGTTTCAGTTATTGAAATCTTCTTTGTTAAGGTTTAAATATTACACAATGAATTAATAAAAAATCAATAATGGGGAGAATAAGGGTCTGTATTATTAAATTATATTTTTTTATGTTTTTATATAATGTATTCATATTTTAGTTAACTTGTATATGTTTATATTTACGTATAAAGTTATATTACGTATAGACGGAAAAAAGCTTTTTATATTTTCGAAAGGTTTGGAAATTGCTCACGAGGTGGCGCAAAATACCTGTTGTTTGGTCTGTTATTAATATTTAAAATTTGTTCTCTAATGTATTTTGGATAATGTCTTTATAGAAATGTGTTACGTATTTAAATTGTTGTAAATGTGAACATAAAATCTCTATTTAAGTAAATAACGTAATCATGTACAGTATTCTGTGAACTGAGAGTGTTGTTCTGACTGAATGCAATTTGAGACATTTAAATACCATTGTATTGCATGAAGCAAGTCGTGTACATGCTTTATGCAATGCATGCTATATACATGCATGCATGCATGCTTCATGCATGCAATATTTTATTGTCATGTTTATATTTTCTATTTGTTATTGCTAATAAAGAAAGGAATTGAAACCTCGGGTCCAGGTATAAGTTACGTAACACAAGAACTCTATTAGATACCAAATCCCTGAGGCAGACAAATTATATTAGCAGCTATTGCACAAAACAATACGTAGAATATATGAATCGAAACAAATAACCTTACCCTTATTAAATAATATTACTTTATTATGAGTATGTAAGGATATGTTTATATATCTGAGTATTTTCCTATCCTTCTAAGGCTTTCAACCTGTGCTAAGATGAATACACTTTACAAGGTGCATTAAAATAGAAAATTCCGTTTCAAATAAAAACATGTATTATGTTTAAATTTAAATTCATTTTCTGAGACAATTCATTTCATTTCCTTCTAAGGCTTTCAACCTGAGCTGAGATGAATACACTGTATATGGTGCACTAAAATAGAAAACGACGTTTCAAATAAAAGCATATATTATGTTTAAATTTAAATTCATTTTCGGAGACAAATTAAGAGCGCGTAATCTGCTGGAATGATTTAACTAACGGCCAATTAGTCACGTAATGGGTGTTTTTGTGTGTGCTATCTTTTATAACCTATAAAGAATTAAGAGGACAAGGAATGATGTAAGTTAAAACTTTTAACTTCAAATGTAATAGCTTTGGTAAGCCTGACCGCATATTTTCATATTAAATAGTTAATAATTCGTATTTAATAATCTATCACTCTCTGTAAGTTCTTCGTAGAAAATAATTAAATTCTAAACAAGATAGTTATATGGTAAATCTGTTTTCAGAGTAATTGAGCTGAGCAAAGCAAAGCTCTTTACTACCCAAATTTTCAACTCTTTGTTACCCTACTCCTCCTTAAATTTACGAGCTACACGCACGAAATTTTGCACACAGGCGCATAATGAGCAAAACTTGGTCTGGATTGAAAATCAGCCGAATCGTATTTGTAGTTTTTGAGATAATTGATAAAATGTGTCCCATATAGTTAACATATAGAATGTTTTTGTTTCGCGCGCGCGACCATTTCTACTACACTGCTTCAGAGGCGTCTCACGTGCTTTCACCTCAGTCGTGTGTGAGACGTCAACTAGTAAACAACTTTGCTCGATTTTTTATTGACCGATTTTTTTAAACTATTTTTTTCTCTTATTCTCCCATTTGTCGCTATCCTTTTCGATTAATATTATTTGCAATTATAAATTTGCTCAAACAAGTATTGACATCAAATCATAATTTTTATCCATAAATAAATATCAATATTTTATTTTCTACATAAAAACATAGAAGATACAAAAGTCGCCAAGTACAAGGTGGGAATACCATACCATATGGGAATTCGATGTATATCGTATAACGTTACGATGATTATTAGTGTAAAGTTTAGAAAATATCTTTATCGTATGCGAAATAAAGTTAGAGAAAGCCAATTAAAATATTTCTTAAGACACATAATTGATATTTAATGAAATTTCAATATTTATCCGCAGTTTTTGGTAAATTTTTCTACATTTTTATTCGTTGTATTTTCTGAGTATATTTTTAATAATGTTTTGCAATTATTTAATAACTTATATACAGTCAATGATGCTCATAACTATTAATTCTCAATAATAATAAGTATAATATAAAAGTCCAATGAAATAAGAAATAGCATAAAGTGCCATTACTTCACCATTAGACAAAAACTGTTGAAATAAAAATTCACGCCACGGAGAACATCCTTTACATTTTCGAAGCCTGACGTGCTTCTACGACGAGTACAAATTCAGCTTCCATTTACTGAAGGCATTTATTGGGTTTGGTGCAAATATATATTCATTGAATATTATCTGACGACTCATGTGCCACATACATCGGGTTATTTATACAAACATAATTAATAAGTTGCACCAACCGTCACCGAGATATACTGTGTCGATTGGAACACAGTATATCAATTCAAAGGTTCACAGTATATTAATCATGCCATCATGATTTAGTTTGAAAACAATTAATTACAACCCTCTAATTAATAGTTAAAAAATAGGTTTCTACGATTTTCTAGCTTAATTATTCAATATAATGTCAAAATGGACCGAAAATAAATAGACTACTATACTATTTAAAAATGTCAATCAAATAGAGCAGCAAACAAAACAATATAAGATAAAATAACGACCAGCGACTTCCTTTTTTTCCTTACATTGAAGAGGAAACTTTGAGTGTTTTCAACTAAAGTAATGTATGGATCGGAATGCTAGAACGTGAAGTGAACAAGAGACAGGCAAGTGCAAGTTACTAAAATTCAAATATTGAGACTGATGTAAGGCGTAACGAGAATGTAATAAATAGTAGAGGCACTTTAAAAATAGCATCGGTAATCGGTCGTGGTACGGTCACTTAATACAGATGAATGAAGTGGGTAATGAGAAAAGTCTCAAGTAAAAGTAGGAATGGTAATATAAGAAGGAGACGCCCGGGCAAATGGATGGAAGCTCAAATAACCTATGATATAATAACATGGTGTACATATGGTTTTGGTCAGAGACCCTAGAACTAGGAATTGGAAACAATAGAGAAAATAAAGGATTAGGTGGATCCTTACAAACCCAGATTAAGATCTAAGAAAATAGAAGTGTGAAAAACTACCATTAACACCGTGGCACCTACACAAAGTAATGGAAAAATTCGATTTACAATATTTGAGATAAAGTTGATACCCAAAAAATATTACTTAATTAAAAATGTTTTTTGTAAATTTATCTAAATATTTCAATTTCAACGTATAGCATAGGATTGTATATTATATATTCTAATATTTAAATATAAAAAGAATTGTTTATAATAAACATTGTGTGATCCTTGTAAGAAGAACTATCTCGAACACGAAATTATTTATCTCGTCCTGACTAAGACTATAGTCAAGGTTCTGTCCTACTAAGTATGTGATGTGATTTTATTTTAGTTTTACTATAGATTACAATGGGCATTTTCCACATCTTTTTATAAAACACAGAATGTCCATAGAGTTTCCGTCGAGCCCTGAATTATTTAAAAACTTAGACAACAAAATTGAATCCAACAATTTCTCTGTATTTGCATGTTAAGAGAGTGCATAACCAGCTAATAATAGAGTCGACCTGATCACAGACGTTCGTAGTTGAAACTAAATTACATTTAAATGGACCTTCTACGAGTACTGGCTGACACGTGGCTTAATGCCACATGCGATGTGTTTCTATCACATATATCATTTGTTTTAAACATATATTTAATTAAAAGTATGTCAATAAGGACGGGACTCGAACCTGCAACCTCTGTTAACTGCTCGAGACGGTATTCCCGGTCAAGAAAAATTCTTCTTACGAGGTTTTGTTTGAATATATTTAAAGAAAAGGTTAGCTCAACGTGGACATACCTATTTACACACGTTAAAAATAGAAAATTTTGTTGTTTGATGATATTAATAACATGTTTATTTCGGTGGCAAGTGTAATATAACTAACGAATGATGGACACAAAAATAGCTACATATTATCACGAAGCTCTGGTGAATTTTCAAATTTAAAGATGAATTATTTTATTAATCAAACTACGACTACTTAATGCAAGTATGTAATTTATTAAATAAAAATATAGTTTTTAAACAATTAATATCTGGTAGCGCTCTTGGATGCAAAGAAGAGAAAAAGTAGAGGTAGAGGTTCGCAGTTATGTACATAAGAGGTTCAAATCTGAGTGTTATCAGTTTTATTTTATTTTATTTTGTTTTTTTGTTGTTTTCTTCTTTTATATATATTTTATATTTTGATAAAAGAAGAGAAGCAGAAATAGAAAAGGAAAAAAAATAAAAATAAAAATTCTTTTAAATTACTATGCATACTGATATACTTATTGACTTATTTGGTTACTAAATTCATTAAGTGTAAAGAACCAGTAACTGATTCCATGGTATGTAGTCAATTCAAAAAGTCAATTCAATTTGGATGTGCCGGCCTGTCCGAGACAAGTTATCGAAAGATGGGAGTCGATAAAAAGACAGCATGGCCACTTGCCACTTGCCCACTGTGTCGTACATCAGTCGCACCTACGATTCACGACATTTTACTGGAGATCAAGAGATTGCGGACTGAGTTCCAGGAAATTAAGGAATTCCGGAAAGAATTTTCTGTCGTTAAAAGGCATCTACAGGAATCGATCAATTAAATTTGAATTGTAACGAGATGGAATCACGTTTTTCCAATGTTAAGGTTCGCTAGATATGCTTGAACAAAAAATTACAAGTCCGATTTAGACACCGCCAAAGATTGTATTTCTAAGCTATGTCATGAAAACTCCTTACGCGACCAATACTTTAGGCTAAATAATGTTGAAATCTCAGGCATACCTTTACTAATAATGAGAATTTGAATAATATTTTGGAATTAATTTACATTAAAGTTCTCATTATTGTTGTATCCACAAACCTAATTGTTATTTTTATGGAATTGTAAGTTTACAATCATTAATTTTTAAGTGTTCATTTGTTTTTTTTGGTACGACTGTTTGTTCATAAATAAATTTAAAAAAAAAGAAAGTACCTTATATTTATAATGATTTTGGTACTAGAAAACGACAAGTGTTTTAAGTTTTAAGACTTACAAGGATCGTTAGAAACCTGGAACTACTCTCTTATAAAAATAAATCCAATAAACCTCCCCTGATTTTAGATTCTCAGAGCGGAACACTATAATACATAAAACTATGGGAATATGCAAAGCGTTCGAGTTAGCCGATGTAATGCCAGTTAGTTGTTTAAATTTTCTAAGTGAACTGCCGCCGAACTTCAGAGTTACAGTTAAGCTTATATGTTGAGATGAGCGTCTTACTCTATTATTTATTTAAAGCTATACAAAAAAAAAAATTATATTAAAACTATGATGAGATCAATTTATTATTAATAAGTACGAAAATAAGTTGAAACTGGTTTCAGTCTTTTTAGAATGCCACCTCGTCACGGCTGAAAATATTCGGCAGTTCATTAAGTATTTACTCGAGTCATTTGATTTAAAAAAATATATATACATTTAGAACTATTTTAGGAATATTAGGAGCAACTTAATAAGATTAAAATGTATTGAATGGTTATTAATTTACTTATAGTTGTCCAAAATAAAACATTTCTAAGCATTAAAAAATATATAAGTATATAAATATATAAGAGTAAAAAATATACAAAAAATATATATGTTTTGAAGCACCTACTTTTTGGCAATTTTAATTTATGCTTATTTTATGCTTTTTACATAATGCCAATTATAAGTGGTTCATAATTAATTAATTCGAAATATTTGTTATATTTAATTAAGGTCACTCTCATAAAACACATTGTCGATTCTAAAAAAAGATTGTATTTAAAAATCGATTTATACAATTTATGCAAAAGGTTTGATTATTTATTAGACTTTAAATAAAATAAAACATCTTAATTGTAAAAAAAAAACATTAAATCAGAATGACTCGTGATGTTTAGATAATTACGAACGAAACGTCAATACAGATTTGATTTCTTCTTATTACTTCTTTGTAAAACTACTTTGTTGATCAGTTGTTAATCAAAGTAGGTCAGCTCGTTACTAGTCTGTTGCAATTCTACTTACTTATTTATTGAGTTTCACTTTGTACATTTCAATACATGACTTTTGAGCTTGGCATTAGTTACACAAAAAGAAATTCTTTACTGTAAGATTATTGAATTTTAAGAAATCAATTTAGTTATCATTTAAATAAGTAATTCTGAAGTTACATGCAGAGCGAATAAAACAATTCAAGTGACAGAATATACAACAGTTTATTATCAATGATCATGAATAAGAACATAAAAATAAAAAAAAATACAAGCAGTATTTAAACAACGATATCGTCTATCGCGGTATCGTTTTCATCTTGTAAAAACAAATTACCTAGGATTAACCTTTTTAATTTTGGTTTAAAGTCCCTTTTTTAATATATGATAGGATTTTATAAGAAGAAAATTTATTTATTTATTTATGCAACAGAAAAATTTTACAATACTTTATAAAATAAAAATTTTATACATATTTGTAAATTTATTATAATTTTAAATAGAGTTAAACTTTATGATGTCTAAGATTAAACTCAGACACGTGCCACTTTTCTATTCCGGGGAATATGGTTCGATAATCGTAAACAGATTCAATACTGAGCCTAATACACTTAATATTTAAAACAACTTCCAATTTCAGTATCAACCTATATTGTGATTTAAAACTTCAAATATATGTCTTGGTTTCTAGGTGAATCCATTGTAATAAACTAAATTAAACAGACTGTAAGGTTTACTTTATATTTAATATTATTTATTATAATTTTCGTGAGGTTTTTCATTCATCATTTTAATATTAATATTTGTTTTAATGTGGAGAGTGTTTTGCCTAAATTAAATTAATGAATTGTATATAGCTTTAATAAGGAGGACCAATATGGTCTGAGAATTTACCAATTATTATATTAATTATTGGCCTAGCATCATTCAGATTCTTCAATCTTTAAAGTAATTCATATTTTGTATCTCGTGTAAGTAGTTGATTTGACTAAGATTAAAATCATGTGTAGTACGTCTTGTTCAAAATAGGATAACAAATTGTAGATTTAACCTAAATAATTAGAATCAATAACTTAAATAATTATTTTAATAACGTGCTTATTGTTTGGAATTGTATCTATAAATAATGATTTAACTATTTTGTGTTTAAAGTTGCTGATTTGACTAAGACTGTTAATTATTTGAGAAGGGAAGTAAGTAAGCAAAAGGGTATATAAAAAGCAGTCTTGGGAGTTATTGGACAGTGAATTTATTGTAATCAATAGTGTTCATGTGTTTTAATTCCACTCGACAGTGCTCATGGTATTGTTTGTTTACATTTCACACAAATAGCATCTGCCCGTGTTGATTAACTGAAATATCATATAACGTACTCTTTTGTATATTTAAATAATAATATTTTTATATTTCTGTATAGTATTTATTTCCACTTGCTCAGAGAATGCAGAAGGCATTATATATTTTTTTTAATGTTATGTATATAATTAGTCGAAAGTATATAATATTTTAGATCCTTATTTTAAAGTTAAAGTAATTATTAAATAACAAAAGATACTTGTCTTAAAAGTTTTGATTAATGATTCACCACTTAACGTTAGAATTGTACCTAGGATTCTAAAGTTCAGGTCCCGTAATTTATAGTTTAGACGCTGTCGCGTTTTGACGCAAGGCCATGACATTATTGAATAAACAAAAATTGCAGTAGAACCATCATGCAAATACTGATTAATTTAATTGAACTAAAGTGCACTTATTCAAATTATATAGATCATTTAATAATTTTAAACATTTTTATCGTAATTATAAGAACAACAGAAATGTATACAATATCTACATTAATATTTACTTATAGGTAGAGACTATAACTACTGATTTTATCATTAAACTATCACAATACATTTTGTTTGAAGTTTCATTTAATATAATTATTTTAATTTTCAATCATCGCTATATAGCGATAAACATCGTAGATAGCAATAACTATATAGTGTTATTGAGGGAAATAATATATGTACCCATTATTACAAACTACCTATGGATATTGTTTTGGAAAAATCAGACAAGTGTATTTACACACTGGTCTGATAGAAAGGAAATACGAAAAAAGAAAAGTTTTTAATATATTTTCATAAAATTTATCTAGATAGATATGATTTAAAAATTTATAACACACGGCTAAAAACAGCTAACGTTCATCGTACAAAGAATACTTCCAACGATCAGGGCGTGTAGTGAGCGCTGATAAGTTTATTTATTTATTTATATATATTTATAATAGTTAAAACCCTTTTTAATTTTGAACATCGAAGAAAGTAATAAATATGTGTGATACATAAATAATATAGAGAAATAAGTTATTATCTTTTCTTAAGTATTTTTTGCCAAGGAATTGGTTATTCTTAATATAGTTATTGAACAATAATGTATTTAAATTATTTGCATTTTTCAGCTGTATTATGTTAAAGGAACTTTTAATTTAGATACGTCGGAATATAACATATGTATGTACAGGGGGAGGTATACTCGAATATTCAGAAAGTTTTACAAACATATTCGTTATTCAACTTATTCATAGGACACATCATTGTTAAACAGCCATAAGACTCTAATCAAGTTCTAAAATATAGAACTCTAATAAAGTTCTTTAATCTAATAATCTTTGATAACATAGTAGATAATATAGTAGATTTTTAGATTAAAAAACTTGATAAGAGTTAGAGTTTATGCAGAAAACTATGATTTTTTTTCAATATTAATCAGTTTATTGACCTATCGTTCTGTTATAAACATATATGACTTGTATATAATAGTGCCTAATTTCCCTAACCCAAACTAGGCAAATGCTTAGTTCACTCTTTTGATTCCTCATATATTATTTCATTAAAGTAAAAAGTAATTTAAAATTATAATTTTCTTTTAAAATTATCTCATTCATTTTGTATAAAAATTAAATAAAGTGATTCTTATAAATTCGTTTTTTTAAATGTTTGCTTCTAAAAATTTGGTAATAGCAGTGGGATGGTGAAAATATCCTTGAAACTTTTCCACAATTTTTTAAAAATAAAATGATAATTTTCATGAGTGTCAAAAAGGCAATAAAAAAATATAGTAAAAATCATACCCATGTTCTTATAATACGGAAATCATATATTTTCAGAAAAATATGTCCTAGAAATTCAACATTCGTCACTAAAATTCCAGAAGAAGCTTGCAACACGACTTGTGACTATTCATGTGACTACTTTATCCAAATTCTCAAAAGAAAATATAAATAGTACATTTTCCGCATGTTTCTGTAAGATCTAACTTGAAAATATTATTCGAGTGAAAGTAAAAAGTAACCAAAATTGTTTGTTTTCTACTCTATTAATTTATATTAAGAACACTTCAAAATAGTTAAAATTTCTCAAATTTCATCTCATAACTCTAATATCGCTTGACAAAACTAATAACTTTAATATATTATTATACATTCTCATAACTTTAATATTGGTAGACATAATTATCTTACCATGCTTTTTTATTCATTGGCTGAGCTGTATTTTAGTAACTGTTTATTATATAGAATACTTTTAATATTTATTACTCGTGAGTCTTGTTTTATTTTATATTTTAATAACTAAATTAAAAGTCTCAGGAAGCTCAAATAAAAGGTGAAAAACCGACCTATTGATGGGTTCACGGGGATATCTCGTGAAGCCCATATTTAAACTTTTTACAATTCCCTAATGTAAGCGGCATCCTCAATCGATAAATAAATAAGAAGGACCACATGGTTAACCAGACTTAAGCAAAGAGTAAATTTTTCTGCAATTGAAAAACATACGACCAATCAAGCAAACGACCATAACATATGCACCAATAGCATGTCCACCAAATAATATATCTTTACCTCATTTACTCGTTCAAGCTTTTAAATCTAAAAATAACTTTAATATTACTCTTTGATAATTGATTTTGTTTGTGCTTCTTCTAGAAGTGTGCAATTGAAGCATTTTTTCACCTGAGACTGACAGTAACATAATTAATTTAAAAGATAAAAGGCAATCATCCAATCTATTTCTTTCGTGTAGATCAAACCCACTTAAGTTATAAAGGTATTATAGAAAAGGATTTACTTAAAGCAAATAATTAATATAGACAAAAATATAATTAAAATTAATTTTACCCATTCAACCAAATTACCAAATCCCAGCTTAGCGTATAATGGAAGGCGAATGTTTATTCCACAACTATAACAGAAAAGAAAGATTGATTCTAGACACATGTTTAAGTAAAATACAATTTATGGCTAATTGTTTAACGTAAAGAATAGTATAATATTTATAATTGGTATCATAATATTCCGTACCCAATAATACGAATGCATCTATAATTCCATCAACCAAAAATATAGCCTTCACTGGAGATAGACACCATTATCTTAAGTTAAATAACTTATTACTTATAAAATGATATATAATATAAATCATATTTACGATAAGATAAATGTGTATTCTGGTTCAATGCCTCCGAGCTACCAATCAGAAATAATATCATCAATATATAAAAAGCATTAATTTCTGTACCTGATATTTGTAAGACTAACTTCACCAGTTATTTAGATATTTGGCAACTATTATGAGTTACTGAGTTGATACATATATGTTGAAAAAAATTTGAAGGTTAATAACAAAATATTTAAAAATAATTAAGTTTGCAATTAATTAATTTAAATCTTAATTTGATTAACGACTTTTGCTGTAATTCTGAAATAAGATCGTAAGAAACATTAATAATCGTCAGAAATGATAAATAAGTAAGTAATAAAATTAATTATTATTTTTAAAATTATTACTTCGGGCACATGTTCACTTTATTGAGCTGAACGAAGCAAAGCCCTTTACCGGTCAACTCGATCAAATTTGGTCCTCTATTTCCTCAACACGGATCAAGCTATACTAACCAAATTTGGACCAGTTGATTATCATATGCCTACCTTACTGTAGATAGATTTTAAAAAATATATTGGAGATTAACAGTAATTTACAGTTTAAACTTCTTACTAATAGTAAATTTTTACCATGACTTACATATGTATCATTTTTTTTGCAGACAAAGATAATAAGACGCAGATAATAAGTTAGTTCATTAGTTTAAATCTGACATCTTTCGTAGTTCAAGCTCTATTGATTCTAAAGGTGTGTAAAAATTAATGCGCAAATATGTTTACCGGAAATTGAATTTGTTTAAATGGGATTGGCAGATCAGTAGGAATCATCGATATCCTCAGATGAATCAGATGCTTGTCCGGTTGTGATATAATTCAAAAATAAATTATTATTTATATAATAAGTAAGTTATTTATAAAACCAGAAAACCATGTATTCGCAATTTCTGAAAAAAAAAAGCTAAAGGTGCGAACCCCATTAGATTAACTTCCTGGTTAAGAAAATTATTATAATATTATCGTTCCTATATATTTTTTAAATCTATAATTTTTCATTGATTCATTGTAATAACTTCGTTTTGGTACTATACGATGCATATTCACATAACTGAGAGCTGATTATCGGATGTTTTCGAAAACTGAAAACCGGATATTCGCCATATTTAAAAAAACTAATTGCACGATCGGGTTGGTTTTTGTACTCAAATGTTGTTGTATTCACATCGGTCGCGTAGTTTCAACCTAAAAATGATATGCTATATTTAATATATTTTTATTCAGTAGCAAAAGCTATTTTATAAAATTTTCTGGAAAGTCTGTTTGTACGTTCGTCCGTCCGTGTACATGATAACTCCAAGACAGTACATAGTTAAGGGCTAAAATTTAGTTTTCTGGTGTACAGGATTTTATGTTAGAAATTTTGAACTCCTAGCTGCTTTTGGGTGGATGTTACGGGTGAAAGCTCACAGCATGCATGCACTGCATATATGCAACTGTGCCCATTTCAAACAGACTTTCACAGTACAGCTGTTGCAGTTAGTTTTTGAAGTACGAATTTTTATTCCTTTTAACCCAATTTTAGTACTCTAACTCATACTTGATAATTTTTCGCTACTTTAGGCTTTCGCGCTTTAGCAAATGGTTTGTAATGTATAAATAATAAATAGACTTAATTCAGCTCGATGTTAATTTGAAAGTCAAGACCTGTTAAATATTTAAATTAAAATTTTGGGTGTGATACTGGGATTTTTCAATTTAAAGGACACAAAACAAGGATTATCTATTACTTATATTGAATAAGTGAAGAATATTGTTTAATATAAAAACAATAAATATAAACATAAATACCGATTTTATTAATAATTACTAATGCACTAAAATACCCACAAAAGATATAACAGCAAAATATTACACAAAATGTTTAAATAATGATCACTACCGAAGTTTTGTCATTTGTTATATTCATAACTTTTAAATATAATAAACAATCTTTAATTACAAACTATTTTTCTGTACGATTCTTAATTAATATACATGTATATGTAACAAACATTTTAATAAATGAAATATGTAAACACCATAACTTAATATAAACTCTTATAGTTATATAAACTATTAGAGATATAACCATAGTTTATAATAACTTATGAAATTAGCAGTTTTTATGACTTTAATAATAATAATAATAATAATAAATATTTATTTCAGAAAAGATCCATATAGTGTTAGTATGTTAGTAACAATTTTTACTTACAAGCTAAGTTAGTTATTGTTAGTTACATGATAGAATAGTTAAATTAGATTTTATTTTACTTTGCCCGTCATTGTTTCTATCCAGTGTTTCTGAATAGAACAATGAGGGCGATCCTTAATTGTGATTACATAAATGTCAAATCAAACTAAATCAAACCAAATTAAATTAAATGAAATTAAATCAAATCAACTCAAATTAAATTCAAATAAATTAAATTAAATCAAATTAAATTAAATAATATCAAATTAAATCAAATCAAATCAAATTCAATTCAATTAAATCAAGTCAAACCAAATTAAATCAAATTGAATTAAATTACATTACATCAAATCAAATCAAATTAAATTCAATTAAACCAAGTCAAACCAAATTAAATCAAATTAAATTAAATTAAATTACATCAAATCAAATTAAATTAAAATAATGAAAATTGTATGTCATTGCGAAAATTTTATTTACTTAATTAGGCCTTTTTTTTTCCGTTGGAAAAACCCGTTACGGGTACCCCGTCGGCCCAGGGGGGTGACGGCCGGGGGGTTATGTGGGACTACCCGGCAGCATAGACGATGCTGCCATTTTTAAGGCTACCCACTAAAAAACCAACGGTTGCCCTCTTTGCCGTAATGGGACGGTCACGGGATCGCGTTAGCATACACCGTGACGCCCCGGCGAGACCCCCCGAATGAGGGTGCCCCGAGCAACGTAGAGCACCCTCCCATCGCAGGTACTTAATTAGGTCTATGCCAACCATGATACAGTAAAATAATCATTATAATTTGTTACACATTTATTGTGTTAACGGAATTAAATAGTTGTGATTTTGTATGGCTTACATATTAAATTTATATATCATAATTCAATATGTTGGCCGTACTACAACAATGTGATACGCCCAAAGTGTGATTAAATGTCAAAGTTTTACTCATTGTTTATTTTCAAATACTGTGGCGTAGTACATAAGGATTTTTAAACTCAATGTGTTACGGCCAATGTGGAGTACCTGGACGTTATGTTCTGATTGCGAGAATACGAGAAACAATATGAAAAAAGGTTCGGAATTGTAGAACAATAATGCATGGTTTTGCTTCAAAATTTTACACTTACTTCTTCATCATTGCTTGTGAAAGATTTGGCCAAAAAACAAATTAAATTAAATTATGGACTTGTAACAAAAATATAAACTATTTCCAAGACGTCAATGTAAAAAATCGATAAATATTTTTACACATTACGTTTGTGTATTCTTATACATAACAAATCAATTTTAGGACTTGTGCTATTTATAAAAAACTATTTGAAATTTAATACAGCAAGCAAATAGCAAAGACAAAACAATATCTACAGCATACCGTTGTAGCTGACCCGTATTTATGTTCAAATATTATTAGCTTACACTAATAGAAAAGGCATCTCGGACTTACGGATAAGCAACGTAAGACGTGAACTATATTAGATACCAAATCCCCTCTGGCTCAGAAATTGTATGAGACAGCGTTTGCAAGAAAAACAAAGAACCAACGTGGATCTAATTAAATAAATCCACCTTCTATACTTTGTAATAAAGTTCACGTGGAATTTGGTTTCAATATAATCAACTGGGGAATTCTTAATTCGAAATTGCTTTAGAGCTTCATTAAATTAATTATTTACGACACTATAGATTAGTTGAAATTTTGTCACCTTGTTTGTTTGTTGACTTGTTTGCTGTTCAAACCAACTAATAAACTTTATTACAAGCTAGCTTTTATCCGCGACTCCGACTGGTTCTTTGGGCAGCAGTTTTAGTTTTCACGTCAAGTCCTTGTATAGTTAGTGTGACCGTGTTTCTATTTTATGTATTAAATGTAAACTGGATGTTAAAACAGTCCTTACATTTTCAGCTGGTAAATTAGAGGCATTTTTGACCAATAAAAATGCATTAATCCATTAATTTATTTTTGGGTATCCAGTGAACTGAGTAACCAATCAATAATATATCATCAATCAATGTGAATCAATGACCAATGAATCTTATACTATAGTAGGTAACCCAACACTCAGTCTCGGATCCGTGTTTGAGCCTAATAACTAATGTTTTTGAGAAACCTTATAAAGAGTAAGCGTTCATTAATTATAAAACGTATAAAAGTCAAACTATCCTTAACTACTAACCTTTACGTAAAATAAACAGTTTACGGATGTCACAAGTAAGTAACTTATTTACGATAGTTTATTAATTATGAACGTTTTTACACAAAAAAGGTAATTTATTTATTTAAAGGTATTTATTGCCTTTCAATCTACCTTCTAAGTAATCTTTAACCATCAAAATTTTAAACACGAATTTTTAAGAAAACTTATACTATTCGAAGGTATAGTTTGTTAAAGGCTGCTGAAAAAACGATGTAATTCTTTGTATATAAATAAAAAGGTTATACATTCATATTAGTTCATAATATCTGAGATATAATATAAAAGCAGAACATTTAAAATTGTATACAACAAAGTCAATTTAAAAATAAAGCCTCAGATGTATTGGATAAGCGGTTCCGCGTCGAATAAGTTGCAAATCCCCTTACTTTAGAGAGGGGATTGGCTTATGTCAGTCTCGCGGGGTAATTACTTTTTCAAACATTGTTAGATACGCTCACAACTATTTTATATTCGTACTATTTATTTTAATGAAGTTCATTTATTACTTTCATAGTTTTTATGTACATATTTAACAAGCACGAAGAATCTAGGCAGTTCTAACAAGCTTCGTCTCAATTCTTTTCCCGTTGACATTTCAGTAGATATTCTTATGTGATTCACATAACTGTTCAGTTTTGTGTTCCTCTTGCCTCTCTTTTTATATACAACTATATATAAGTTTATTATATGAATTAGGAAACTTTTTAAGATGTCCCTTTAGATGGAAATTTAGACAAAAGGTATTAAAACTAGTATTCTTAAAAGGTCCATCTGATTACCATAAGAAAATAAATTGTGCAATAACAACATCTACTCTTCAATCTTGCATCGTTTGTGAAAAATTATATACATAGCATTTTGGGAGCCTTTGTATGTTAAATTTTAGTATAAGTTAAATCTCATCCGTAAAGACACAATACAGGAAAAACCATATTACAGACAACTTTTTATGATATAAAACTCGGGGCATACTAGCCTCAGCATGATATGTTATTCAATATGATGTACCAGTCAATCGACTTCATTGTTGTGTTGATGTCTACAAGATAAACATTATTATTTTTATAAAAACATTGTATTTTTCGTTACTTATCAAAATAACACTTATGACTAAACAATGTAAATAATCAGCGATATACATACAGTTAGACATTATCGCGCTTGTAGCAATAACGCACCACCTTCGTTATAACTATGATTTCCATCGGAACTACATCACTCAATAAGTATACTGGTTGTAATAAAACGAACAGATCTTAGAGAAGCTACAATAATATACGAAGGCCCTTAGAAGTAATGCAGAAGTACTCAAGGCATTCGTCTTACTTTTCCTTTTTATTATAAAATTAATATTAGAAAAATATAATTATATTAGACCGTACTATATTTAACGTAAACAGTGATTAACACGAATATACAAGTTTTGATGTTTTTAGTGAGTTTTCTGGCTTTTCAATGCTCACATCAAGAGTGTCACGCAACCACCACCACTCTACCCCGATGTGCTAGTGAGAGGGGGGGGGGATTCACAATAATAAAACAATAATAATTTTCAACTTTTACATATAAAATACGGTAGACATAAAAATGCCCAAGTTTTTAAAAGATAAAGATGTTAAAGATCGTATCCATCATATTGGATCGACTTGGCGGGACACGATCCTCTAGATTTATATAATATTTTTATTGCTTAGTGTTTTATTTAGTATTTAAATATTTTTACTTTTCAATCCAATGCATAAATAACAATAATTGTTTTTTATATTTGTTACTACTTTTTTAATATAACTGGCTTACGCAAAGTTTAGATTACATATTTTTTTAAATGTTATTTGTTGATTTATATATATTAACTTACATTACATACATAAAGTCAGTCATGAGGTTCCAGCTGATTGTAAGTGGTGATGTAATCGGTGGTAACATCACATATTGACCTACAAGTTCGCACGGGACCAAAAGTTTGTAAAGAGAACTATCTCACGTTTATGGAGTATGACGATAACAGGAAATCATTTGTAGAATACGCAATGAAAATAATAAAGATAACAAACAAGATGAATGGAGCTACGCAGAAGATAGACTGACAAGAAAAAGAAGAAGAAAGAAAAAAAATACATACTACTCAAAACAATTAAAGGAACAAAACTTTGAAGACTATTTAACTCTCGAAATATTTGTAAGGTAAAAGTAATTTTAAAGCTATTTTAATTGTTATTAATCGCTAAAAAAAAAATTAATGAAAAAGCAATTTTGATACTTTTTAAAATAAAATTTCAAATTTAGTGTAATTTGAGCGAAAGACAAAGTGGTGTGTAAATTAAGAGCAGTAGAAAACAGTTGAAAAAGTGACCTTATTGTTAAAATTTTGGCCTCCAGAAACTTCTAATAACGCGTATGACCTCCACGGGCCCCACTCACAGCTCGACAACGACGCGGCATGCTTCTAATGATCCTTCGAATATTTTCTTGCGGAGTTCTTTTCCATTCTTCCATCAATTCTTCAGCGAGCTGCTGCAGCGTTTGAGGTGCAATAGGACGTTTCAGAATGCCTTGATCAAGCATATCCCATACGTGTTCTATGGGATTTAGGTCGGGGCTCATAGAAGGCCACTCCAATACACGTATTTGTGTATGTATTATTTTTCAAATGACTTTAAAACTGTTCATTACCTTTTGTAAGAAAATTTTATAACCATCAGCTAAGTTTAATATTGCTCACGCAACTCTTGCGGATCCTATCGAAGACAAAAACAGTAATGCCCTTTTCGCGTGTTTCACCTGCGCTGCTCTCACGTCTGATGTTGTGTTTTAAATTAGATATAATAAATGTTAAAATAATCTATATTTTATTAGATGGCGAATAACTTAATGAAATAATAACCGCCTCCAAAAAGGAACAGTAAACCAAGTCAGGAAACATTCTTCTTTCACGTAATCTTCAGCTGAATTACTTAAAGCGTTAAGATACAGGAAACATAAAATACTTCTCAAACTTGCAACATACTGGTCATCTAGTGACATTTGATTGCTTTTAGGTGATTTAAAAAAAATAATAATAACTGAGTTAATTTATTGTCTACCTAATTTTGATGGTTTTTATGTAGTATATTTCGTATATTAAGCCCACGTAGTTCTATTCTTTTAGCAAAACTTCAATAAAAAGTTTAGTTCCCAAATTTTCACATAAAAATAAATCCTAATTACTTTATATGTCTATAAACATTTTAGTTTCTCGGAATTACTTAACGAGCTATATAAATATGAACTAACACACAATTAGATCTCGTCTTTCAGTGAATATGATTGCCGACAAAATATTAAACTATCAAGTTTAAAGTTCAACTTCGCTGTTTCAATAAATCAGTGCAACAAAATTGCATACTGGGACCAAATGGTTGCTGTGTGTGATGTTGACACAGCGTGTTTTCTTGTCTACCGGCACTGTTGTGTTTTGTGTCCATAATGTTTTGTATTTCTAGTAATACTTATCGTAAAATATTTTAGGTGACTGTATTTCCAATAAGTGTAATTCTTTTCAGAGCCCTGCACTCAATGTTTTGTTGCACCTAATATGATGACCATAAAGGTCAGAAAACTAAATAAAATTTACATAAAAAAGGTAATACATCAAAAAATACTATATATCTGGAATATTCGACTAATTATATAACCATTCGAACTCATCCAAATATTTTTGGTTCTCCTTTTTATTTATTTAATATAAAATATAAATATAATAAAAAATACTACCGATAGATGTTTAAGAAGTCAACAACAGAGAGCGTTCGAGTTCAATCACGATCGAGGATATAATAAATATTTTTAAATTATTGTCAAAAGCGCCCATTACACTTTAAAATATTATTATTAATTTCGTTTTACGAAAATCAAGTTTATTTTCAACTTACGAAAATTTGACCATATATCAGAATTCCGAACATGGCACAATTGGTTAACCGTAAGACATCGTCGCAATTTACATATGCTTTCCCTTCTTTACTCAATTCTCTATAATCCTTCAACTCCTAGCTATTTAAAAATTCGTTTCTGTTTTCTTGGTTCTGAGAGATTATGTCAACTTGAGCTCCGCTCCAGAACCGATAACAAATTAATTCTGCCTACAGCACATTCTAGGCACTACAGTAAATGTTTTTCTGTGAGAGCTGTTAAGCTTTGGAATATTCTTCCCTCTGATATCCGTTCTTCTAAATCATTATTTATATTTAAAAGTCGCTTATCTAATTATTATTTGTTCTTACAATAAATTAAGTATAAAATTCGCTCATTAGTGTCTTTATATATATTAGTAATATATAGTTTATTATGTAGTATATGTACGTAACTTGTATTATTGGTTTATACATTTAGATATAATATATGTGTATATATGTATGTATATATAGTTTTATATATTTTTATATATATTGTATTGTTTTATTGTATTCAATTAATTATTTTTAAAATATCTTTTTAATCGCACTATAACGTATTTTGTTCTGATATCCTTTCACCTAAAGGTTGTCTTTCAGAGATTGCTTTTAGCAATAAGACCGCCTTTGCATATGGTTCTGTTTCTCGTGTTCGTGTTTCATTTAATATTGTAAGTTTCGTGTTTCATTTAATATTATAAGTTTTTCCTTTTTTTATTATTATTGTATTGTCTAATGTGCAATAAAGTGCTTATCTATCTATCTATGTATCTATGCACAGAAATTCTAATATACATAGAAAGCAAGTTAAATGTCAGACTATAGCAGACTGGACCATCGAGCTGGTAATATAAGTATACCCAGGTGTGGGATACACTATAAAATGCATTCGTTTGAAGCTATTTTTCTAAATTATCATTCTGTCAAAGAAACAAATCGTAACGTAATTGCTTATTATCATTTACAATAATATTATGTCGATTTAACATACCAAAATTAAGTCTTTATTTTATTTTTATATATAAATATTTCCTGAAGTGAGATCATCTATTGTTTGATGACAATTATTCATTTATGTCACTGATTATTTAATATTCAATTATTTTTTTATTCGAAGTAATTGAATTTTATTTTAAAATAAGCTTTTCATTTATTTCTTTTATTATTTTTTAATGATTCTTTAGTTTAATTTTAACTTTAAAAACAATAGGTTCTTGGTGAAACAAGGTAAAGTCATTGAACGATTAACCACATTCATGGTATTGGTTTAAAGAACGATAAGAGAAATTATTGCAATTAACTTTACTAGTCGATCAGCTACGACACTGCACAACACATTGAACCGCGTATGATTTTTTTTGTGTGTATACTTTCCTTATCCATGATTATTATTATTATTATTATCTGACTGTTCACATAATTAATATCGGTATGTTTCAATATTACAGTCTTCTCAAGTCAAAAGCATCCTAGACGTCCCGGGTGTATACAAGATTGCTTGTGATTGCGATAAGTGCTACGTAGGGGAAACTCATCGAAACGTATACATATACGTAGTATTAAAAGTCTAGACAAAAATGGCTCAGCAAACACAGAACACGTCATAGAATCGGTTCGCTCAACGAGCTGCCGCACACGGTTCACGCCGCGATTCTGCCATTCTCAGAGCTAATGAATAAGAACCCCGAATTTGTTCGAAATTAGAAGAGCAAATACCGATAATCATTACTTAAGAACTCATTGACCATAAGATAATTTGATTTTTTTATACTTTGGGATGTCCATGTTTTGCGAAGGCAGGTACTGTAATATAAGTGGTGTTGGCATCTCAACGTCTTAGTGGGACATCATATGGAATCGAACCGCTGTTAATTTTTGGTCGTGATCCCGACAAAAAGTGAGAAACCTGAGACCATCGTCATATTCATCCATTATATAATATGCCCTATTTCCCTTAGTATTTCCGTTGTAATTAAAAGTAACATCCCTATACAAATTCTCAAACTTAGCGGAATTTAAACACCTCGCGTTGGCGCTCAGCCAACACTCGCTTCCAGCCTCCAGACTCTTTAATAATACGCTCATTTACATGCATTATTCCTAAGTTGGTATACAGCTTATGAGAGTGGTAATGTACGACTAACCTCTTATCATCAGAGGCAAAGATATATTTATTTCAAAAATATTTGTAAATATAATTTAATAACCAAAACTAGTTCGGACATAAAGATGGTTATTTTAATTTGTATATTTTTGCACATTTATGTAAAATTAACTTTTGAGTACTAGTTCTTTAAAAAAATCTTTAAAAATTTAAAAGTGTATTGTATAATATCCTAATTTATTATAATTTTCAAGATTCTTCAAGAAATTTCATCTTTAATATTCAAATATTTTATTTATTCAAGTAATTATTTAAGTTTGATATACAATATATAGTTAGTTTATTATTCCGTTGATATTTGATACAATTAGCATTTCGTCGATTAATATTGCAATGACTTTACAGTGCGAAGTATATTCGTTCGCTAATGTATTTGTAATGACTGAAAACCTTTACAGTTTCTATGCTTCGTACAAATCATACACCGTATCACAAATGTACGAAGTTTTGCTAAAGTTATTATATCTTAAGATAAGTTCTTTTATATTTTATTTAAAAAAATCATTAACGGATTTATTCATCATATTATAATGTAAGAAAACTACGCCTTATGGGTTTTAAAACAGGATTTGAATTTGGAATAAAATCTGATTTTCGCAATCATAAAAATTAATAATAAAAATATTACAACATTCCTATGTGAATGTGATGAAGCTCACACCCATTACCAATTGTTCTTTTTCCTAATAATAGGAAATAAGTTACAAGATGATCACGACAACTAGGTAACTGAAATATAAAAAGTTAAATTCAAATTCAAAGCAGAGGTAATCATTTATTCAAAACTATATAATTTTAAACCTTTTACAGTTTTAACTCGCTTATATTTATTACATTTTTATGTTAGCTGAATTTAAATTTTTTGTGGTATTCGTATTTAATGAAGACGACATGTAAGGTATCAATAAAAAAGTTTAATATGCATCTATCTCGGAGTGTTTCTTAAAAAATATTAGTAAACCTTGTTAAACCAATTAAATAAAAAATAAAATCTACACACACTAATTATTGCAAACGTAAATTGAATATAAAGAAGTATTGTTTTCTTCCTATTATTGTTTCGTAGTATTCCGTCGGGAAATTTTATATTATTGAAAACTAAATACAAATACTATACGCTGAAATGACAGCACAGTGGAGCTTCGGTCGTTTTTTTGTTATTGGATAATTCACATTTTTTATTCTGACAAAAGTAGTAGATTTCAAAAGCATTGCTCATATACACCAATGAAGTAATTTGATACTTGAAGTATAAAAACAATATGTTCTCCTGTAAATATATTACATTAGTGCATATTCAACTGTGGTTTATAAGAAAAGCAAGTATTATTCACTATCATTCGTTTTATATTTAGTATCAGTTGAAATTCAAGCTCGTCTTTATTAATCTGGTTATAAAATAAATCTGTTATTATGAATAGACGTTTTTAAATATCATTTTATAATTATAAACACATATGACACTTAAAACTTTTTATTATGAAAATTATATTCTACTTTTTTATGAATGTTTTTATGTGAAAATGCTACTATGCTTTTACATATTTCTTGTTACCAATAATATTGAGAAAGTTTCAATGTTGTTTGCAATTTTTTTAAAAAGCTATACTTTCAGTTTTTCAAAAGTTCTAGAATCGTATAATTGCAAAAATATAACTTAAGATTATTTTATTTTCATCTTCTCGACATTTCTATGTACACTTGCAAATTAAAATTTGCAGCAAAACGCCGACACTTCTCGGATTGCGACAAGCGGTTGCGACTTATCTGCACGTATGTTCGCATTCAATTTCCTTTGTGCATGTGGTGGCGAAACCGTGACTATTCAATTAAAGACATCTTAATACCCTGGAATTAAACCTCAAAATGAAAATTTACTCATTAAGTGTGAAAAGGGTGATGATGCGTTGTATGGGAAATTCATTAGTTTTATGAAAATCATATTAAGAATTTATTAAGAATTTCTTTCTTTTTTATTTCACTCTTCTTCTCTTTAAAGATTTCAAGATGGCAAAAATGGTTTTATATTATATAAAATACTATACAACTGTATTTAGAAAATATGCGTTCAGAATAATTATAATAGATTTATGGACGAGATCGTAAAACTGTGTCTGAGGGTTGAGTAGCTAGCAATAGCTAGTACTAGCATAATTGCAAGATGTCCAAGTAAATAAAGTTATTATTGATTTTTAATATAATTGGTATATTCCATTCAGATTTTATATTAACCCCTACTTTTTTGTTAAGGCTATTTTATATTAAATAAATGGCTTATGAGTTATTTTGTTCTTTGGGTGTAATACGGTTTTGAGTAATTATCACGAATTAACAAAATAGGTTAATAAAAGCGCAAAATTTTCATTATTCTGTTCTATTACTACAAAAGCAATACCATTATGGGACGATATAGAGCAGAAAAAAAAAACATAAAAATAAAAAATCCATCACAGCATTAAATCATTATCATTATCATTTTTCGAATAAATGGATGACGTGAAAAGATTACTTAATAATATTTGGCTCACTGACGGTATCAGGATTATTCAAATTTATGGACCATAAAGCGCTTAACCCGTTCTGACACTATCGAGAGGGTGACATGTCACGCACCACGTCTAGTTCTATTTAACAGATTATAAAATTATTTTATTTCTTGTTTGTTCTAAAACGAAAATAATTATCATCTTATATAAAGGTAAGCTTCACAATTTAGCTTAGGTTACTTTTATAATTTATTTAATTATATTTGTACATTATTTATAAACAGATATAGCCATATTAACGTTAACTATTGTTTTAAATAAAGTGTCGTGGTTTACAAGTTTTCCGGTATCTCAATCAATTGTTTTAAACGAAAGTTCAAAAGTTCAACCATCTTCTATTCGACATTTATACCATGGTAATTATTAAAATATTCAATTGTCATCATAAAAATTATTTAAAAAAATATTGCAACGTGTTAACTTTAATGCCATTTTGTGCAAGTGGTTATCAGAGTTTGATATTTTTATAATGATGTATTGTTAATTTATTCTACAAGCCCTTTTATAAAATAGCCATGGCTTGTACAAAAATATGTTTGCGCCGGCTATTTTAAATTGATTAAAATATTGATTATATATAATTGCATTTTCATAAAAAGTAACGGTGAATATAAAATTTTAGTTAAATCGGTGGAGCTTAACTGGTTCAAAATTCAGTTTCAAGATTTTATTTCCCCCACTACCAAACTAAAAGATAGAAAACGTTCTATAAAAGCTTATAAAGAGGTTAACAGTTTCACTTACACAAAATAAATAACATTTTGCTAAATGACAGCTGTATTTTAAATCTATATCAAGAACGTAACCAAAATAATTTCGTAACTTCGATTAAGGTCTGAACCGTAAAAGGTTTGTATTTTGAACCATTCATATGTAGGGTTTACTTTGTATTTAATATTATTTATTATCATTTTTGTAAGGTTTTTCATTCATCATTTTAATATTAATATTAGTTTTAATGCGTAATTCATATTTTGTACTTTGTGTAAGTAGTTGATTTGACTAAGATTAAAATCACGTGTAGTATGTCTTTTTCAAAATAGAATAACAAATTGTAGATTTAACCTAAATAATTAGAATCAATAACTTAAATAATTATTTTAATAATGTGCTTATTGTTTGGAATTGTATCTATAAATTATTAATGAACTATTTTGTGTTTAAAGTTGCTGATTTGACTAATATTGTTGATTGTTTGAGGAGGGGAGTTAGTAAGCAAAAGGGTATATAAACAGCAGTCTTGGGAGTTATAGAACAGTGAATTTATTGTATTCAAGCAAAGAAGAAGTGCTAACTACAAGTAAAATAAAGTGAAGTGATAATAGTGTTCATGTGTTTTAATTCCACTCGACGGTGTCCAACAGTTCAGAAGCGGGATAATCAAGAAACATCTCTCATTTTCTTGTCACGCCTACAAGTGGAAAGAACGTAAGTCTAAATCACTGATGTTTTTTTTCATTTTCTAAAAATAAATATTAAAAATATGTTATTTTTTTTTTTTTTTTTTTTAGAGTGTATGTTTTTTTGTTATTAAATTGATCGGAATTGTTTTTTAAATTTCTTTTGTATTACGAATAATTAAATTTTTACAAATACTGATAATTACGAATTAAGTGAACGTGAACTAATATGTAATCGAAGTTGCAGATTATACTACAATGAATGAGAAAGCCCATGGTAAAGGGTTCAGTGAAATTAAAACCCAAGGTAAAGGGTTAAGGAGTTATGGAACTAGTGTGACCAGTCGAGGGGAAGGACTGGCACACACATCTCAACGACTGGAACGTGAGGGAATCGGTTATTGTGGAACCAGTCGAGGGGAAGGACTGGCACACTTAACTACACAACGTGAATCAGAGGTAATGGGTTCTAGTCGTATCAGTCGAGGGGAAGGACTGACTCAACTTGAACCCGAAAACATAGGTTATAGTCGTATCAGTCGAGGGGAAGGGCTGCTACGATTAACAGACCAGAGGGAGCTTAACACACTAAGTCTTAATAAAAATACGGATGAAACTCGGGACAGGAGTCCTATATTAAGATGTCAAGACGGAAAACGCGAAGGGCATTACAAGAGGACAATCAACCCTAGCAGGAGAGTAGTAACACTGCCCGACTCTGAAAATTCGGATTCTAGTGATAATTCTCCTCCGCCTAGAAAGAGAGAAAAGAAACCGAAAACACAAGCTAACGATGGTTTAATGGACAAATTTTTAATGATTTTAGAGAAGATTAAGGGTACTGAGAAACCTAGAATTAATTTTAACACAAATGTAGTGCCGGATTTTGATCCACTATCAAGAGAACAAACAATCCTGACATGGATTAATAAAATTGAAGAATGTGCGGAGATCTATAATTGGGACGAAAAAGAAATTATACACTACAGTCTACCAAAGCTAACTGGTGTTGCTAAAGCTTGGTACCAAGGTTTACCTTCAGTATTATATACATGGCCGGAATGGAAAAGAAAACTTATAGAATCCTTTCCTTGTAGAGAAGATTATGCTGAACTCTTAAGTGAGATGTTATCTAAGAAGGTTAGATATGGTGAACAATTAGAACAGTATTATTATGCAAAGATAAACTTATTAAACAGATGTAAAATATCGGGCAAGCATGCCGTTGACTGCCTTTTGCATGGTGTAGAAGATCGTGCTGTAAGATTAGGCGCCCAGGCAGCCCAATTTAAGGAACCTGAAATGGTACTAAAATATTTTAAATCTGTTAAAATTGGACAAAACAGGGACATTCATGAGTTCCCAAGAAGACAAGAACGAAAATATAATACCGTGACAAGTCGCCCGGGAACATCTAAATCGGGTGTCAATATAATTAACTCTAATATAAAATGTTTTAATTGCAATGAGATTGGTCACCCAAGTTTTAGATGTGACAAACCAATTGTCAAATGTACAGTCTGCGATAGACTTGGTCATTTATCTCCCAATTGTTTTAAAAACGTTAAAACATCTAAAGAAACTGAAAACACAAGCGCAAACAGTAATCAGCACCAAAAACAAGTTTCAGAAGTGACGACCGAAGAGTCAGGAATAAATAAATATGTTCTTGACATATTACTGAATGGTTCAAAGATTAAATGTCATGTTGATTTGGGGAGTCAATGTTCACTAATCAGGGAAAGTAACGCCAAGTTTCTTAACCTACAAGTCAGTCTTCAAGAAAATTTACCAGCACTAAGAGGTATAGGGGCTAACTTGACCCTTCCCCTTGGGATTTGTAAAGTTACGATAGAAGTACAGGGTCTCAAAGAGGTTATCGACTTGTATGTTGTAGAAGATTATGTTCTGTTACATCCTGTTTTATTGGGACATACTTTTACTGAATTACCTGATATTCTAATTATAAAAACGCCGGATGAAATTAAATTTCGAAGAATGTCACCATTGAAAATGAACTTGGTAGCATTTGAGAACTCAGAAATTCCAAGCAACACTTTACGAAGCATACAAATATCTACAGACACGAGGACAAATTGCGAAGTATATGTTAATGGCACTTTACGAGGACCAGTGGGAAAAGAGTATTATCTACTTCCTGGACAATATGAAATAAGAAACGGCCGTGGTGCACTTTTGGTTTACAAAGTTTCATGTTTACCAATACTCATCACTAAAGATACTCTTCTTACTCGATCTATAAGAAAAAACAGCGTAAATACACTAAATACTTTTGCTGTTAATTTTAATGAAATTGAAATGAGAACTTCCGTTGATTGTAACCCTAACTTTAATAACCATCAGCGCAAAGAACTACAGACCTTGCTATCCAGATATAGCAATTGTTTTTCCAACGGATTTCATGATTTGGGTTATACGTCGGTTACTGAATTGAATATTGAACTTAATGACAGCGAACCAGTCGTATACCGCCCATATCGTATGTCACATGCTGAGAAGTCATTGGTAAGAAGTATGATTAAGGAAATGTTGGAAAATGATATAATTAGAGAATCATCATCAGCATATGCTAGTCCAATCATCATGGTTCAGAAGAAAACTGGAGACAAACGTCTGTGTATTACAGAGCTCTTAATAGGAAGACAAAAAAGGACCACTATCCAATACCACGTGTAGACGATCAGTTGGATTTACTTGCAGGTAATACGCTATTTACATCCTTGGACTTGGCATCTGGATACTACCAAATTTCAATATCAAAGGAATCACGGCCTAAAACAGCATTTGTAACTCCCGAAGGGCAGTATGAATTTAACCGAATGCCATTTGGTTTAGTTAATGCACCTTCAGTTTTCCAACGAACAATAAATAAAATCCTTATGGATGCCAAGATTAAATACGCTATCGTATACATGGACGATGTGCTTATCCCATCCAAAGACTTCGAAGAGGGCATGAAAAGATTGGATGAAGTATTAAAACTACTAAGTCAAGGGGGATTAACGTTAAAACTTAGTAAATGCCATTTTTTCCTAGACAATTTGGATTTTCTTGGCTTCAATGTAAGCGCCGAAGGAATTCGGCCAGGAACAAAGAAAATAGAAGCAGTTTCTAAATTTCCAACTCCAAGGAATCAACACGAAATACGACAATTTCTTGGCCTCTCTGGATTCTTTAGGCGTTTTATAAAAGGATATGCGGTAATTACTGCACCCTTGACCAATCTGCTCAAGAAAAACGCAGGATGGGTATGGGACAAGGAACAAGAACAGTCATTTACACAGGTAAAAAAATTGCTTGTAAGTCGACCAATATTGGCTTTATATGATCCTAAATCTAAAACAGAATTACATACCGACGCTTGTAAAGAAGGTCTGGCAGGCATATTACTTCAACAAAATTCGGATGGGCTTCTGCAACCAGTATCTTACTTCAGCCGTAAAACTAATACTGATGAACGGAGATTGCATTCTTACGAGCTTGAGACTTTAGCCGTTATTGCTTCATTGAATCGTTTCAGGGTGTACCTTATCGGTATACCATTTAAAATACTAACTGACTGCAATGCACTTAGATCAACATTAGTGAAACGAGACCTTATACCTCGTGTCGCAAGGTGGTGGGTTCAACTGCAAGAGTACGATTGTACAATAGAATACCGCCCTGGAAATCGCATGATACACGCAGACGCATTAAGCCGAAATGCAGTAGATATTGCAGTAAGTGAACCACATATTCTAGATGTCCTACCCATAAAAAAGACAGATGATAGTTGGATTTCCACTATACAATCCTGTGATGATGAGGTGAAGAAAATTAAAGAAATTCTTGAAGATCCCTCGACTACAGATAATATAGATATACACAAGAATTATAAACTTAAAAACAACAGAGTTTATCGAATCATTGGAGAAGAAATAAAATGGCTTGTACCACGAGGTGTAAGATGGCAAATCTTAAAAATGAACCATGATGACGTTGGCCATTGTGGATTCGAAAAAACGCTAGGTCGTATAAAAGAACATTACTGGTTTAAAAGAATGCGTAGATTTGTGAAAAAGTACGTTTCGTCATGTTTAGAGTGTGGTTACCATAAAGCTTCTGGAGGAAAACGAGAGGGTGAATTACATCCCATAAAAAAAATATGTGTACCTTTTCACACCATACATGTAGATCATCTAGGACCTTTCGTAAGGAGTAAGACCGGTAATTGTTACCTATTGGTAATTGTGGATGGATTTACTAAATATGTAAATATAAACCCAGTGAGAAATACGAAGTCTTTAACGACAATACATGCAATAAAACGCCATGTCAGCTATTTTGGAGTACCTTCACGTTTAATTACAGACCAGGGTACCAGTTTCACCAGCAAAATGTTCAAAGATTTCGTACAATCATATGGTATTAAACATGTGAAAACAGCTGTTTCTACTCCAAGGGCTAATGGCCAAGTAGAGAGATTTAACAGAACAATTTTGGATGCCTTATCTACTTCAAACCATGGAAAAGACGACAGAGATTGGGATAAACACGTTTATGATGTTCAGACCGGAATTAACACTACTAAGCACAAGACTACTCAAAAGAGTCCATCAGAGTTATTATTTGGATTTAATATCACCAGTAGGACAGAAAATAAATTAAATGAACTATTAAATGAAACTTGTAATAGAATCCCAATGGAAGACTTGGATAATGTAAGAAAAAGCACAGAAGAAATAATTCAAAAACAACAAGTAAAAGATACAATCAGATACAATAAGAAAAGAAAGGCTCCAACGCAATATAAAGAAGGAGAATTAGTCCTTGTGGAAAAACAGATTCCACATGATGGTAAATCGCAAAAACTTGTTTCAAAATATCAAGGACCATATCGCATTACAAAAATTCTTCCAAATGACAGATTCTTAATTGAAGACACAAGTCTAACTCAAAAAAATGCAAGAAAATACGAATCTATTGTCGCTATTGACAAAATACAACCATGGATGAATTTTTCCAGAGATTTAGAATCGGATTCATCAGAACAAGAATGCACTAGTGATAATGACTAATCTGTAAAAAAAAATTGTTATATACATTTAATATAAGCAAAGGGTCTTGCTTAGAGCAGGAAGGCCGAGATGTAGGGTTTACTTTGTATTTAATATTATTTATTATCATTTTTGTAAGGTTTTTCATTCATCATTTTAATATTAATATTAGTTTTAATGCGTAATTCATATTTTGTACTTTGTGTAAGTAGTTGATTTGACTAAGATTAAAATCACGTGTAGTATGTCTTTTTCAAAATAGAATAACAAATTGTAGATTTAACCTAAATAATTAGAATCAATAACTTAAATAATTATTTTAATAATGCGCTTATTGTTTGGAATTGTATCTATAAATTATTAATGAACTATTTTGTGTTTAAAGTTGCTGATTTGACTAATATTGTTGATTGTTTGAGGAGGGGAGTTAGTAAGCAAAAGGGTATATAAACAGCAGTCTTGGGAGTTATAGAACAGTGAATTTATTGTATTCAAGCAAAGAAGAAGTGCTAACTACAAGTAAAATAAAGTGAAGTGATAATAGTGTTCATGTGTTTTAATTCCACTCGACGGTGTCCAACACATATGTCAGTCTATTATTGGTTTGTTAAGCAAAATTTAAAAAAATAAATGGTTTGAACTATGTAATGAAATAAACTCAATTCACTATTCATGCATACAGTGATGAAAGTACGGTGATGATTTGTAATAATATGATGTAAGCGTCTCATGTAATTGGATCATTCGCGGCAAAATCAAATATTCACTTTTAGTAGAAACTTTAATTTCATCAAGAATTACAATATTAGATAAAGGAATCATTCTCTGAATACATTACAAAGAAATTGCAATTAAACGTGTCATTTTAGTTAAACGGTTCCAAAGACTTTTTGAATCATTGTTTTGTTTAACAATTTTGCGTAATTACGAAATTGACTGTAAACTAAGAAAAATAATGAGAAATATGCCATCATAAAAACACACCATCACACTACATTATCATTATTTTTAATAATATAACACTATAACTAATAACGCAGTACTTACCTCATTGCTTAAAAGTTATAAATAAAATACAATTTGCTATTTTATTTCAATATCATATTTTACACAGAAGAACACAGCGTTATTAAAAAATAATAAAATAAAAGAAACACTAAAAACTTGAAATTGGCAAAATATTCCATATTAAATGTGAATGAAGCCATAAACCCAAAAATGTAATAAAGAGTTTAAAACAATTAGTCAGGATAATTATAATAATCCTTTGGCCATTAACATAATTATCTGAATTATTAAACAATAAATTAAATATCAAATATTTTCCAAATAGTCAATAATGTATGTTTTATATAATATCAGAGTACCATATTTATCAGTTTTTGATAACAAATAATTATTTTATCAATAGCCATATAATATTTCCATAATAATATATATTGATTTGCCCCAATATTTCTTATGACTCGAAAAACAGACTGGGTATGAGTAAATCCAAATCCCAAATAGTATATTTTAACTTCATAGAACTGTACTAGTGAGTCTCTTTAATTTCACGTTTTTTATCAGTACAATTGTTTTAGAGTACTCAAAGATTGTACGACGATTTTGTATGAATAGATTCATGTCATTTGATACTGAAACTGACAGATGATTTAAATATAACGAATCCATGATTGTACATTAGATATCATTTGTCTCCTTAAATTAGCGGTCGAGTATATCTAACAAAGAACACGTTCACAGACTGACTGCGTTTGATATGAGGGATTAACCTTCGTTATGTTAGAGTTTAACTCGAGAGGGTTGTGATAAAAAATTTAATATAAAATTAAAATCTTAGAATTAGTTAAAAAAATAGAATGTCCAAAATATTAAATTTAATATAATTTGTTATGGCAAAAACTATAATTATGATATCTACGTACAAGTAGTTGAAACATTTTAAGACATGATTATGTTTTAGTATTCAAAAAACTATATGAATATGAACAAAGGAGTTATCTTATAGTTCGACTTACTGAAACTCTGAAAGGATCAACTCTGAATATGCAAGACAATGGACAAAACAGGAATTGCTTCAGTTGTGAAACATTCATAGTTCTGTACGTCATTTCAAACTTGTACCAGTTTAGCCCTGCATAAAGTGTTTATACTAAGGAATATACTTATTTACAAGGAGTACACTTATTTGTTATTTCTACGTCATACTAGTCAATAAGCGATAATAAAATCACATCACATTGTTAAGATAATAAAATAATTAAAAGCGATTTCCTAAATCTTTAAAGTTTTTATGAATAACTATTAACAAACTCACAAAATCATTTGTACGCAGTGAAAAAATTTTAAATCCTGTCAAAATTATGTATAATTGTATATAATAGGCTGGATTACTCTCATTGAGGTATTGTAATGATTATTTACAATAGAAAATTCAAAATATCCTAAAGTTCGGAAAGTTAAGAGCAAAAGCTTCATTTACAAATTTTATATTCAATTGCTATACATATATTTAAGTTTTAGTAAGACAATGAAATACATCATAACTATTAATACATTTTTTATACAGTCTTGCTTGACTACATTCCACCTGATGGAAAGTGAAAATGTAGTCATGGATGGTAAACCGCATTAACTTGGCAACCTATTCACTCTTCTCTTGAAGTCACCCACATTGTATCTGGACGGAAATATCGACGCAGGCGAGCTGTTCCAAATAATTTAAAACAGCTTTGGTAACGCTTAGGCCCACTTCTATGCCTATAATTGTTATTCAAATGTATCTATAAACATGTTTTCCATATTATCCTAATTATCAAACCTGAGAGGTTTTTTTCTTTTTAATTTCGGAAACTAACAGCCTTAACGCCTTTAGTTCATAGAACGAAGTCTTTTATCTCTGTTATCACAATAACAATTACTTTGAAATTTCTTAAGACCTGCTTTTATCAAGATTAAATTTATTTATATTTTTTTATTTTTTACACTGTCTGAGTTAACGCTTGACTACATTCCACCTGATGGAAAGTGGAAATGTAGTCATAGATGGTAAGGCGCATTAACTCAGTAACCTATTCACTCTTCTCTTGAAGACACCCACATTATATTCAGATGGAAATACCGACGCAGGCAAGCTGTTCCAGTCCTTCGCCGTGCGAATAAAGAAAGACGAAGCAAAGCGCTTCGTTCGGACAGGTGGAATGTCCACAACGTATGGATGGATACTCGCCGTGCGTCGGGATGTCCGTTGGTAGAAGGGGGATGGGGGAATTACGTCATGTAATTCCTGTGCACACTCTCCAAAATGTATCCTATAGAATACTGAGAGGCCAGCAATTCTCCGCCTGTGTTCAAGGCTTTGAAGATTGGCGTCAACCAAGTCTTGGTCGCCAATAAGCCTTTTTGCTCGCCTCTCGATTGAGTCCAGAACCGCTAGATGAGACTTTGCGGCACCAGCAAATATGTGACCACAGTACTCCACACACGACCGGATCTGTGCTTTGTATAATACAAGTAGCTGTCCCGGTGTAAAGTACTGTCGGACCTTCGCAAGAATGCAAGCTTTCCTGCAGCTGCTCTTGCTCTGGACTCAATGCATCGACCATAGTTGAGGTTCGAGGAAATCTCTAAGCCTAACAACTGAAGTCGGTCACTGTATTCCAAAGATACATTCTGAAAAGAAGGAGCCAAGGTGAAAGGGCTCCTTTTGGCGGTGAACAAACACGTCTGCGTTTTGGTGGCGTTGAATGTGACAAGATTGGCACTGCCCCATGCAGAGACTGCCTGAAGTTTGTCACTCAAACGTTGCACCATGGCTTCTCTTTCTGACTGTACTTGTTCTCTACTAGCACGAGTGCTTGGCAGATATCTTTCTACAACTGTGCTGTCGTCTGCGTACCCATAAATTCCGGGCTTCAGCAGATCGTTTATATGCAGCAGGAAAAGAGTTGCAGAAAGAACGGACCCCTGAGGAACCCCGGCATTTATTGTTAAGGGCTCCGACGAGCACCAACGAGACGTCCAAAGAGACGGCGACCGCTTCTCCGTTCTTCTCGATAGCCTCGCCTAAAATGTGAGTAGCATACACTAAAAGGTCCCCAGTGGACCTATTTCGGCGAAACCCGTACTGTCGGTCACTGAGGAGATCGTTACCTTCTAGGTATGCTAAAAGGCGCGAGTTCAATACACGCTCCATAATCTTGCAGAGTATGGAGGTGATTGCAATCGGTCTGTAATTGGCAGGATCGGCACGTCTGCCTTTTTTGGGCACTGGTTGCACGTTGGCAAGCTTCCAGGATTTCGGCACTATTCCAGTCTCGAAAGAGAGGCGATACAGACGTGTTAATATAGGAGACAACTCAGCTGCGCATGTTTTAAGCAGAATGGCTGGTATACCATCAGGACCACTGGCTTTATTCACATCCAAACGACACAATGTTCTCCGTACCTCTCTGTTTGTGATGCGGATTTCAGGCATCGAAATACCGCAGTGAGGAAGATGTGCTGGAGACGCATTGCTAGTGTCAAGATGTGAATTATTAGCAAACAGAGAAGCAAGTAAATTCGCTTTCTCTGTGGCTGTATGGGCCAGGGATCCGTCCGGCTTCTGCATTGCAGGCAGTGAGGGTTTACAGAAGTTCGACTCGATCGATTTGGCAAGAGACCAAAAAGCTGGACTGCCGGTTGGTCTGACAGAGAGCTCTTCGCCATTCTTAGCGATTCGATCGAGACGAGCCTTCCGCAACGCCTTTTTGTAAGACTTGGCAGCTCGGTTAAAGGCTCTCTTCTTAGATCTTACATCCGGAGATTTGCGGCTTCGAGCGTCGGCCCAACTGAGGTATGCCGAATGTTTTCGGCCTTCAGCATGACCACATTCGGCATTAAACCATGGGCGAGCTTTGCCACCGATGGGTACATCAGCAAACGGAATGAAATACTTCATTGCTTGATGCACCACATCAGTTATAGCATCTGCGCAGCTCGACGGATCCAAAGAAGAGAAGCAGACCTGCCGCCAAGGATAAGATGCAAAAAAGTGCCGCATCTCATCCCAATCTGCTGACTTGTATTTCCATATTCGCCTGACACCATGCGGTTCGGAAACTGGTGGGGAATAAGTAAATACAGATTTCACCAGACAGTGATCGGAAGTTCCCAAGGGGGAGGAAACCTCAACACGATATCTGTCCGGATCAGTTGTCAGCAGAAGGTCAAGGCAGTTGGCTGTATGGGACTCCACATCAGGGACCCTCGTCGCTTGCCTAACCAGCTGAAAGAGGTTCAAAGACAACGCGAAGTTCCGCGCCTCTCTTCCAGCATGGTCCGTCTTCTGGTACGGGTACAGCCATTCCTGATGACAGGCATTAAAATCCCCCAGAAAGACGAGCTGCGCTGAAGGGTATCGATGCAGAGCCATATCAGCAGCCTCACTAAGATACTCAAATAAACGAGTGGTCTCCTGATCACCGCTGTGCGAACGGTAGACACAGGAATACAGAATTTTTTCGATTCCTGTATCTACTAAAACCCATATGGAAGAAAAAGTGGGGTCTTCAAGGTGACGGAGACGATGGATACAGAGGTCGTTCCGCGCGTACACACATACCCCGGCACGTGAGCGAAAGTTGTGCTCTAACGTGTAACCGGGATAATCCAGGTGTGCAGCACTCATAGGACATTGAATCTGCGTCTCCGTCAAAAAGAGCAAGTGCAGCTGCGCTGTCTCGAGATGGTGGTGGACAGGTTCGAGATTTGAGTGCAAGCCTCGGATGTTACTGAGGTGCACTAAAAGTGAGGAGGAGTGCAACCGCTGAAAAAACTTGTTCCCTTTTTTAAACCTTTTCATAAAATAAATATATCAGAGTGAATAGGATGGGAAATGGCAGTTGAACGAGGCGCTGCGTATCGAACCCGACGTCGAAATTGGTGTTGTCATGCCACTGGGAGGCTAGTCTGGAGACTGCGGGGACGCCCGAACCCCCCCAGGGATCGCCATCGGGCCTCCTCGTCTGGTCGCCAACCAGCACGATGGAGCCACCCTGGGATTTTTCGCAGCTGGCGGGGCAGCCTTTCGTGGGTGGCTAACCTACTATTTGGGCCCCCAACTATCTGCGGGCGGCCAGCGGAAAGCCGTCGCTTTGGATCCCGCTACCCTCCTCGACTAGGCACCCGACACAACCAACATCAACTCGACGCCAAACCGGTTCGCCAACGCAACGCAGCTGTTCAGACCCATTTCCCATACACGGCTTCATTGAGCAGCGTGCCGGAACACGACTAGGTCGCTTTGCGGCACGACTTTGCCCAATGGGTGGTAACCTTGCCGGCGACCCGATGTTATGGTCTACCACCGAGAAAAAAAAAAAAAAAAAAAAAAAAAATTATATACTTATTTACAAAACATTCCTTTTCCCTTCGAAATATTAAAAGTTCAGAGAGTTTGTCATTTCATCTATTTAAGAATGTATTTCCGTATATATGTAATAAAAACATTTGTGTCCTTTTCAATAATATGATGGTATATGTATTTGAGTTTAAATATTTTATTTCTCATGAAGATTAAGCATATACATTGAAGCAATTTTAGTGATGCAATCATTACATTAATGTTTATATCTACCTTATGTATACTTGTACATACATATATTTTTTTCTTTTAAGTAAATTTTATTGATATTATTTATATAAATATATCTAAACACATTAATTAATTTAATGACATAAGCATTAAATAAAAATGTAGGTAAATAGGTATTATAATATATATATATAATCTAATTTACCTAAATATAAACTTTCTTTGCAAAAATGTAATAATTTCTGTAGTCATAGAAACTAAAAATGTTTTTTGAGATATAACCTTAATAATATTGTATTGACGTCTGATATAAAATAAAACTAAATACAATCTGTAATGTTTATTGAGATATAATAACTATGTAGTTATATACAAACAGTGCAACGTCACTTTTAAGTTGAATGTCTTAAATTTGTTTAGTACAAAATAATATTGCAGTATTGTAAACCACTTTAGAATTCTAATATGTTAAATGTTATAAAGGCAAATATAAGATACTTATAAGTAAGTAAGAAAATGGCTTTTTCAGTTGATCCAAATCTCTCCTCATCTCTCCTCATCTCTCATCATCTCTCATCATCTCCGATGGTTAAATCGTAGTGAAGGTAGAAAAAAGAAGTTTTTAATAGTAGATGTTAAGAGAAATGTGTAAGTGTAAATGAAATCACAGGTTTTGCCTGCGACGCCCGGTAAAAAGTGGACGAAATAGTTTTTGTTTGTTTCAATAAAACAGTTTTTTTTATAAATTTTCTTTATAGTGTTAAACTTTTGTTGAGGCGGAACTCATACTAACTTTAATGAATTTAGAATGTACTATTTCTTATAAAATATTATGAGTGTTCGAATTTTAAATTTTTTATATATATTTAGCGGGTGAAGTCATTTTGTTACATAGTTTCGAAAAAACGACATAGCGAGTCTTATGAACCTTGTGGCGCCATCTAGTTTTGGACATCAAAACTTATTTGTGTGACACGCATATTTTCTATTTTTTTAAAATATATATATGTGAAAATATATTTAGAGATGCATTGTGATATATTTGAAGATATCTTGATATTATTAAATGGTATTTTCTATTTTTCTGTAAGAATCAGACATTTTCCTGCAATAAAAGTTATCTTAAATGTTTACCAGGACATTCAGCTATCGCAATATAAAATTGATAAGACAAAATGTCATCATTGATCATTTTATATTTTATTTGATATAGATATATTTTGAGTTCAAAAAATATATATTCCTTGCAAAATTTATCTTTATATTTAAAAAAAATAATAGGAAATTTAAAAAATATATATAAATGTGTGCAATTTAAGCATGTTAAACTTCAATAAAAAGTACCCCATTAAAGAAAAGGATGAATATAAAGTAATAGGAGTATTAAGATAATTAATTACTATTATTTTCATGTGGACCAAGTTCAAAATTATCTTTTATTTGTAAATAAAAAAGCTACATTCCAATAAAAAAAACTTTATACAAACCACCGCGAAAAGACTTCTTGACACTAGATGATGTAAAAAATAAAACTTCCTTTTTATGTTACACACATGTGTTAAAAGCTACAACTATAATAACTTAATACGATTATTAATTATTGAGTAAGATTGAATAAACTAACCTTACATAACAATATTTAATATTTATAACAAAATAATAAGTAGCCTTTAGCGCTTAGGATCAAAATACGTTTCTAACAGTGAAAGAATTCTCAAAATCAGATCAGTAGTTTCGCTTTTAAAAGTCTTTTTCATCGTGGAAACGAAGACATACTTTAATATCTGTTTTAATTCTCTAATAATTATATAATTGTAAGCCAAGCCAAGAAGTAATGCTTAAAATTATATAATGTCCCTTTCACAACTTCTTACTTATAGAACAAAGTTATAGAAACAGACGAACATTATTCCATTACAAACAAAAGTTCAATTTACTTTTTCATTTGTGAAATACTCGTATAACGAGAAGCAGGTGATACGAGCGTTACGCCTGACGTACCTTTCCGTCGATAGTGTCAGAGCGCATTAAGCGCATTAAGCGCTTTATGGTTCATGAATTTGTATAATCCCAATCCCGTCCGTGACTCAGATATTATTAAGTAAGCTTCGACGTCAGCCATTATATTGAAAAATATTAACCATTATGTTGCTGACTATTTGATTTTATCTTTTTATTCTGTTATAATGATGAGATAAAATTAGCTATTTATCTTTAAAAAATAGTTAAGGACAGAATGCGTGGACGTTTTGTAAATGCAACTTCGGTACTGTTTGCACCTCGCTTCGCTCAATAAGCGAACACACCGAGGTTTTGCGAGAGCAGCGAGTCAATATTGAGGTCTGGTTCGCGCCTAGTATAATTATTTAATTAATTTTTGATTACAACTCAATAATTATTGTATAAACAAATAACTGTTGATATATTTTATTTTAAAGGTAAATTTTTCTTCTTACGTCTTAGATACGGTGTAAAATTGGTATGAAGCATAGAATTTGTAAAGGTTTTAAGTCAATACAAATGCATTAGTGAGTGAGTATATTCCGCACTGAAGAGTCATTGCAATATTAATCGAGGGAATGCTAATTGTATGAAATATCAATGGACTTCAAACTTAAATAAATATTAAATATTAAAGATGACATCTTGTGAAGAATATTTATTAAATTTTTTAAAGAATTAGTTGTTTAACGTTATGTTTTACATAATTTTTTGCAAAAGTATACGAACTAAAATATTCTACTTTATGTCCGAACTATCTTTGGATTTGAAATTAATTAAAAGAAATATTTCAGAGATAAATATATCTATACCTCTTATGATAAGAGCTTAGTCTTACATTACCTCTCTCATAAGCTGTAGTACCACCTTAGGAATAATGCATGTAAATGAGCGTATTACTATAGAGTCTGGAGGCTGGAGGCGAGTGTTGGCTGAGCGCCAACGCGAGGTTTTTAAAATTTCGCTAAGTTTGAGAATTTGTATAGGGATATTACTTCTTAAAACAACGAACATTAGCAATTAAAAGTAATAAAAGAAATAAGGCATAACTTTGACGATGGTCGCCAGGTTTCTCACTTTTTGCCCGGACGTGACGGACAAAAGCGAACAGCGATTCCGTGTCCTCACTAAGGTGTGAAAAAAATTCTCTTGCATTTTATTTTTGCAGGTATTGCAAAAAATACGGTTGAGACTTATATTAGCGCAAAAGATGGAAAGCCAAAAGTAGAACAAAAACAATTTGTTTTAGTGTCAGTGAGAACATCCGTGGTTAAATGTATCGTGCAGCAACGTACTTCATCGCCGTCTCAGGCTTAATAATTGCAAAAATCGCTTTCTTCGTTGCCCTTAAAGAAAAACTGTTAATGTGATAAATCGCTTAACTTAACCTTATCCTACCTTACCTCCTTATATTACCTTTTTTTCGCTTATTCTCCTATGTATCTCTATCCTATTCGATTAATATTATTTGCAATTATAAATTTTCTCAAAACAAGTATTGACACCAAATCAATTTTTATCCATACATAAATATTAATATTTAAGTCTAGACATTGATGCGCTCGACTGCGTCGCGAGGCTAACCGCGCTTTCGTGGACCTAGTAAATAATATTGAAATACGTATAATAATGAATAATATAATTTTTTACCAGTTTTTAAACATTTAAATAATTGTTATTAATTCAAAATTCATACTCCAAACTGATGTGTAGTATACAAATAATTGTCTTCAATTACTACACAGAAATACTATATATAAATCAATTCATATTTATAGAGCTCGGGATTTAATATATAAGTTAATTGGAATATATTTCAAAGGTGAAACTTGGCAAATATCTTTTTTTTGGAAGCCTTGCCAGAGAATTATTGAAGGGACTTTTTTACTACTTGCGCCGTGTCTACGAATAATTCTACATGGAAACTTTTAAATTAGGTAGAACATAAATAACCCGAAAGTATTGTTTTTTTTTTTATGATATAGGAGGGCAAACGAGCGTGCGGGTCACAGGTCAAATGTGATCACCGCCGCCAATGAACTCTTGCAACATCCGAAGACGCACAAGAGCGTTGCCGGCCTTGGAGATAAGAGTAAACGCCTTTTTTGAAGGTACCCATGTCGTATCGATCTGGAAACACCGCCGAAGGAAGTTCATTCCACATCTTAGTGGTACGTGGAAGAAAAGTGCTTGAAAACTGCACAGTAGAAGATCGCCACGCATCCAGGTGGTGTGGATGGATATGGAGGCGGTGACGTGCTGTGCGGTGATGGAATTCAGCGGCAGGCATCAGATCAAATAGCTCTTCGGAATGTTATTGAAATAGGATCCTAATACTATTACATATTTTATAGATGCTAAAATATTCTAATAAATAATAAAGAATAATAAATCATCAACAAGGAAAGAAATTGTTTCTGCAAATTCGGGGAGAGAAATACAATCTCTCACCTTGTTACTAACTATTTAAAGAAATGTATAATAACTTCACGCAAAACAGTATTTTTGGTATACCAATAATAAAACTTAAAATCTATTAACAACATTAAATATAAAAAGGAGATTTACCCATCGAATAATCACAAGCAATAAAGTCGTAATGGATCAGATGGAAAGATTTAGTAAAGTACATTTATATATAAATGTAAAGTAATGGAGTGTGAAATTGGAAGTCTACAAATGAACCTGTATTTAAAATAAATAGTAACAATTTGATGCAAACGCTGATTGGGTCTGTAAAGCCGATAATAGCTCTGTGATCCGGATCACCGAGGACTCTCGATGATATTTGTATCGGAAAGACATTAGCATTGTGATAACGACGCACGAGCTCCACGGCCACTTCCATGTGAACACTCTGACATTGTATGACTGAAACTACACATTGTATTTGAACTATTTGTATAATTTAAAATTATTACAGAACCCTTTGGCAACAAGAGTATTACAATTGTTTTATGATAAATCAATAAATATTAAATTATGAATAAATTATTTTTATATAATTTTATATAATTTAAGTTTAAATCTTACCACTGAGATCTAAACATATGGCAACCTTAATTAACAACATCTAAATAACGATTTATTAAAAAATAACAACACACCTATATGATTCGTGAAAAATCTTAACACCATGTTCTAATTATAAGCATCATTTGTGTGACCTCATCTAGTTACCAATAATAGAATTAATGTTTATTTAGAAGTCACAAACGACCAGCGAGTATATAAATTCAAAACTTAATAATGTGGACTAAATAAACTTTGATCAAATTCCAGCAGGTGATAAATAATTGGATTAAGTCCTTATAATTTTACCTGTACACAAATGTATAGGCACATTTTTAACGTTATAGTCTTATCGCAGTGGATTAAGTATAGTTTTATTATTATTTTTCTTAGTTTTGTTAAGTGTCCTGTTTCATTTGTTTTAACTAAAAGCCTGTAAGCTGAATAATATAAAATATTATATAACTTATTTGTTATATATGTAATATAATATTTAAATTCAAAGAATGTTATAGTTTTTGAGTTTAATCTAAATATTATAATAATACTTACTGTTTTTATTACTCTAAATTTACTATTCTGAAATTTCACTTCTACCGTGTGTTGTGTGTATGCAAACCTCTTTTATGTATTCTTATTGAACTCTTAAGTTACATTAAAATTGTATACATTGTAGAAGTAAAACTAAAACATTGAAAAGATTTAGGGCAAAAACACATTTTTTAAATACAGGAAAAACAAAATCATTTTAATCCAAAAGGAATTTCATACGTGCGATATTAGTTGTATTTATTAAATATTTGTTTTAAAATACTGAGATTTAAAACGAAAAGCACTTAATTTTTTTTTCGTTTTTATGAAGAGTGAAAATATTAAAGCAATTTTAGCAACGTAGGTTTATAAAACATAGCTATTTCATAATTTCAGTTGTACGTAGTTTAATGTCTTACATTATATTATGTCCATTTAAACTATCATAATTGAAGTAAATATGTTTATTGTAAAACGTATTATGTGCAGTACAAAAGACGTTTCTACCTACTACTTAGTTAATCCTATTGTTACAGGAAGATTTAATTACTTTATTTTGTAATTTGGATATTAATAACAAATAAATAATATTGTTATGTCTTAGCAAGTTCTATGTTCTACTTACTATGAAAATAAAAATAAATGTAATAATAAAAACAAAACAAATAATGTGATCTTCTCTGATTTTTTGAAGTTGTTATAATCACTTTTATTTTTGAAATTGTTTTTTTTGTAATATCTTTACGTTTTGAGGTGTCCTGAGCTATATATTTATGTCTCTCTCTGTGTGTATATATATGTAAGCATTTCTTTCGCTCCACTGTTTCGCGATCTAATGATACAATTGGCGTGGTTTTGATACCAATCGATGCATATTTGCGTAACGCAAAGCTGATTAGTCCATTTTCAGCGAAATAAAGTGGTTTTTTAGTTTTTTTGAAAAAAAAAATGAAAACAGTGGAAGCGCATTTTCTACACAACTGATCTTGGTGGTTGTGGTACCAATCAACATGTATAATATTAATCCTTAAAAAGTTAAAATGGAAAAGAAATAAAATCTCGATTTAAATTTTTTAATAGTTTCGTTTTATTAATTAACCAAATGTATTTTTAATATATTTTTTTTTAACCAGGAAGATAATGGGACGGGACTCCAGTAATGGGTTACTTTGTGATGAACGGCTTCATGATGGATGTCGGTCGATTGTCGGTGGATTATTGGTATATATCCTTCTATATGGATATAAAAAGTATTAAGAAATATCTTTATTGTCTAACAAAATATTTAACCTATAATTGCTATCTATTAAATACCACGACACGGTGGCGAAACTGGCGCAGCACTTGATGTGTCACTCCGTTGATAGTGTCGGGACGCGTTAAGCGCTTTATTATTATAGACTACAAATTTGAATAATTCCGTTTTGCAATCCTGTTTTTGAGTAAAAATTTTATAACTTATTGTAGTGAAAGTAATGTAATATAGTGAAAAAGAAAGGAATTTGGAAATTAAGAATACTGATTTCATAATAATGAAAAAAATCTAAACACCAGATACTAGAGTTTTGTATGTTTATAAAGAATAAAATAAAATTGACTTTGCATATATTGACCCCAAGGCATATTTCATTATCAACAAAAAATAAAATTAGAAAGAAATTACTGAAAATTGTCAAGACTGAATAGCTTATTACTAAGCTAGTATATTTAACCATCTCCAACAACGTTAAACCATACCATCAGGTAGTCATGTACTAACTTAAAATAAAAATATATATGAATGAACAAGTAATATTTGTATAAAATGTGTAATCGGAATTTCGCATAGGCCATAGTTATATCAAAAAAATATGAGCAGTCATGAAGAGTAGTCACAATTATTTATACATTCAACTAAATAATAAAAAGATTTAAATATTGAGCAATTAAAATTTCATCTAGGAACAGGGGAAGGTGTCTCGCAACGTCACAATCGAATATGAAGGTTACGATAGGTAACCTCTTTGATTTAAAAAAACTTGGATATTTTTTTGTCTACCGCATTTTGTATGAAAGAAAAAATAGTTACGAAAATTAACCTTGTTTTATTATTATGAAATCTTTTATGAAAACAAAAAAAAAAAGATTTTTCGACGAGTACATTGAGTATCTCTACATTACGTCTGAGGGCCTTAGCATATTATTGTAGATTCTGTAGAAGCGGCTCGTTCCGTTAGACGTGTTGTACTTATGGAGTGATGAAGTTTTGATGGTAATCAGAGCTACAACAAAGATGGCACGTAATTACTACAAACGGTATAATTTCTTACGTACGTTTTTAGTTGATTATTTGAATAGTTTTATCTTAAATGTTATTCTATATCTAATTACATATCATGCTGATGCTATGTGCCGGCAAGTTATATATCATAAATACTTCTCTGTAATATAGTTTTCAAATATTGTGCGTCTTTACGGACAATATGTAACCTGAGCTAAAATTATTAAGAAAAAAATTATTAACCTGAGGTAAATTAAGATATACTATAATAGTTTTTATATCTTTTGTCAAAATTTCCGTCTAAAGTTAACAACTTAACAAGTTTGCTAATGCTTTTAAAATAAAAATGTAATAAAACTCCAACTCCAACAAAGCATTAAACTAATAATTTTATAAACAGCTTATATGTAATTCATACATACAACTTATATGTAAGTTATGCACAAAAGTGAACACAAAAACTGAACAGTTATATGCATCACATAAGACAATCCACTGACATGTCAACGGGACAAGAATTGATACGAAGCTTTTTAGAACTTCCTAGATTCAACGTGTGGTTGAATTATATGAGTATAATAAAAATTAAATTAACTTCATTACACTAAATACTGGTGAGGATATCCGAGACCCCATTTATTATGATATAAAGTGTGTATCATACGATATACATATAAAAAGGACATGCTTTTGTTTCATTTAACTTGAAAAAAATAGAAACATTAAAAATAAAATAATTAGCTTTTTCACAGATTCACTTCTATTAATACTGCCTTAAATCGGGTATTATTGTTTTTCTGTTTTGTCCACAACCATTCTATTTAACGCTTTTCTATCGCATCTTTCTCAATAAATATTTATAGTCTACTGTAAAATATATATATATATATATATATATATATATATATATATATATATATATTAAATCTATATATAATATATACATTTTAAATCTAATATGTCTAAACGCGTAGATGATTTAAATATTCTTAATTAATTTTGAAATAAAAATAAAAAAGAGAAAGAAATTATCAACTCAAGCAATCCCAATCTGTGATTTCTTAAATCGCTGATTTGAATTTGGTTTAAATAGTGACCACGGCCTGATAGTAAAAGTAATTACTTTGTCACAGCCTTTTTATAGTGATTATGTTCAACGCGCGATGACAGATACGATCAAAAATATCCTTTATATTAGGTTATAGCGAGAGTGGCATGATCGGAATTTGATTCGCAAATTATATTATAAAGCCTGAAAAACGACTCTCATACAGGTTTGTTGTCTTTTTAGTAATTTTGTAGTCTATAATTTATAGGCAAATCTCTTGTCTATCGAATAATTATTTCTCCTATGTTAATAATTCTTAAAGCAGTCCCGACTCTTAATTTGTCGGAAAATGTTATTAATAATTTTCCTTAATGTTACATCTTTACTAGTAATTGTTGTGTCCATTTTAAGTTCATGACCATGACGTAGACTAACACTTTCCTTATTAATTTCTGAATTAATTCTTAGTTTTATGAAGCAATCTTGCATCGAATCACTAAGTTTTTTTAACAATACCGGCAAATAATATTTGTCTTTCTTACATAGAGCATAGTCTTTAGAAAAATCAACAAGATTCAATTATTTTCCTTATCAAGAAATTAAAAATGCCAAACCTTGTAAGAATGACATCATTGCAAGAGAGTGCTCAGCTTTAATATACAATATGATTTTTCAGATTCATTATATAAAAATATTTTATTAATGATTAAAATGAAATAGTTAATTTTTGACATTACAGAAATAGAAAGATAAAATATAATTAATAAAATTTACAAAATAATATCTACTGATAATAACAAATATGTAACAAATTATTTAGTTCCCGTCTATAAACTTCTAGGTAACGAACTGTGCCAACTTCAGCAATCATAATTGTATAATACAAGTTATACTACAACTATGGCAACAGCAGAGTAAGTTTTAACAAGGACTATAAAGTTTTTAAAATCGTTTCCCGAGAGCCATAAATTATAAAACTCTGAAAGTTTCAAACTTTTCTTGTGCATGATCCTCTTTACGAAGAGAAAAGTATATTGAACTTTTAACAAATATTCATGATATTTATACAATAACTCGTATAATATAGAATGTGTTCACAATTAATATTTGTGTATAAAGTGTTTCTAAGTGATTACTAAAATAACTATTGTTTTGTTCTCAGCCATATCATAAGTACTAGTAGTAATGTTAACAAAATATATATTTGAAATGTTAAAAAAGTTATTAAGGTTTTAGAATTTTATGTTGTACTTTTTTATTATTTTTTCATACTTCAGAACTGCAGGACTTCAGTTAACAACTGTATCGTTTGGCAATTTGTAAATATGTTGTCACTCTCATATATTTTGCAGTACCTTTTTTTTTTTTTTTTTTTTTTCCGTTGGAAAAACCCGTTACGGGTACCCCGTCGGTCCAGGGGGTGACGGCCGGGGGGTTATGTGGGACTACCCGGCAGCATAGAGGATGCTGCCATTTTTAAGGCTACCCACTAAAAAACCAACGGTTGCCCTCTTCGCCGTAATGGGACGTCACGGGATCGCGTTAGCACACACCGTGACGCCCCGGCGCCCCCCCGAATGAGGGTGCCCCGAGCAACGTAGAGCACCCTCCAATTGTAGGCCTATGTTAGGTAAGAGGGGTCACCCTCCCCCCTTACCAGGCCTACAACTGGGGAAGGAAGCGGCGGGCGTATTCCCGCCTCCTTCTACCCAGTCTCCCCCTACGGAGCGGGTCAGCGGACGAGGCTGACTCCCTGTCCCGCTCCGAGGCCTCCTTTGCGGCGATGACTTGCTCGCAGAAGGAGGCCATTGCGACCCAGCACCTCTCGCTGCTGACCATCGCGCTGATGACGCGCGGATATTTTGCAGTACCTGCACAAAGGAACGATACGTGAATTTTATTAATATTGCACATAATTATAGTATTAGGAAAATATATTCTAACTCTAAATAAGTTCTTTAATCTAAAGGCTTTGATATTATAGTAGATTCTGTTTATTTCAAACGAGCGTACATTAAAAGTTCCATAACCATAATACCACTGAATTATGCAAATAATTTATAATTTTTGTTCACTAATTATATTAAGAGTAACGTAATAAATTTAAATAAGAAACAAATATTATTCTACAACAGTAACTGATAATTCTATAAACATAACATTAATATTGAAGCAAACTATTATCGTTATTTGTTTTAAAATAATAATTACAATTAAAAGAAGATAGGTTTTATGAATCAACTTACTAACTCGACTTTATGTTAATAGCAATTGACATTATATCAAGAATACTTTACTTAATCGTACACTATTGTACTGAGTTTGCAATATTGTTACTGCAATATATCTGACGGTTGTCTTCACCCACATTACAGTGCGGCCAACGAGAAAATGTGATCCTGACAACAATTAAACAGACAATGAGTCCAATGCTATTTAAAAGAATTTAAATTTATATTCTTTATAGTATTTTTTAAACCAATTGTTTATGCAATAAAAGTAAAAGTAAACAATTTTTTATTGAAAATGCAACACAGAATATTGATTGAATGTTTTAAATATTTCACCAGAGCTACGTGTCTGTGGAGTTCTCTCAATTGCTATTACAGTGCAGTGCTATTACACATTACAGTGCTATTACACATTAATCTTAAAGTCATGTCATAGATATAGTTACGTTTTTGTTATTTTTTGTTATCCATGAATATGTTCCAACATGTAAAGCTTATTTCAACTAAAAAATTATTTAAAAAATTGGGACTTTACCTGCTCTAAGGTCTTGTGGAGTCTGCAGATGTTGCAGTTTCTAGTTCTGCCCATATTGATATATTTTTTATTAAATATATGTTTAAAACAAATATTATATTTGATAAAAACACATCGCATGTGGCATTGCTCTACCATCCAGCAAGTACTCATAGGAGGTCCATTTACATGTAATTTAGTTTCAACTACGAACGTCTGTGCTCGGGTCGACTCTATTATTAGCTGGTTATGCTCTCTTACATGGAAATACAGAGAAATGTTTGGATTCAATTTCTTTGTCTAGGTTTTTATAAGTTTAAAATTCGACGTACATTTTATAGGCATCTGTGTACTTCATAAAAATTTGGAAGTATCTATTATATTCCATCATAAAAATGAAATGATTTCAAAATATGTTAGAGCAAAAGGTTTAGTCCTCTAATGAGTTTATAAACATTATAATTCATCGGTTTATTTTGATTTGTAATTATTTACACTGATTTAAAAAAGCACTATGTAGGTCAACTATACTGAGGTAAATAAAAATAAAATATTTAGAATTGTATTTGATGTATATTGTGGATTAAATTAAAAATGAAGTTAATAAACTTATTATACATTTATTAAATTATGCCCAAGGGTCCATATTATGCCTAAGGGTCCATAATTTGGCCCACGGCGTAATTTAACCATATGTGTCGTATGTGTATTAGTATAATGTGACTCTTTAGTGTAGGGATCATGTAAGTGAACGTGTTTCCTTTTTTTAATATTGTATATCTATTATTGTGGTAGTTCTTTATTAAATTTAGAAGACGACCTTGTATGCTTTTTCTTGATAATTTATTATAAAATGTGATTTAACATATGAAACGCCCTGCTGAAATCAATGAGAAAAGTTAAAACGTGATGTTTATAATAATAAATCACTCAATAGAGTGAGATAGTAATTTAATCTTTAAACGAAGGCAATATTTGTGTAGTACTTTTTTTTGCAATCTAAAATTGTTTGTCGGTAACTATTTTATTAGATACTAAAAACGTATTAAGTTTATTAGACAGAAATCGTTCTATAATATTATCTATATATGTTTGTCTGGCGCGCTGGTTTTTTTTTTTAATCATAAAAACTTAAATTATATAAACAACTCAAGGTGACAACCTTTTTCTATTTTAGAGGTCTTATGACCCCAATCTTAAGAGAATCGGGGTTAAAACCCGTTCTTATACAAGAATTAATTAAATGTGTTATGACAGGAGTTAAGTTATTTGATATAATTTTTATATCTTTCATAGAAATATTGTCTTATCCTGAACTTTGCTTATCATTCATTTCCTTTCTAATATATTGAACTATTTTATTACTAGCTGGCTGGTTTTTCTGTCGGGTGTAATTTCACATATCACAAGTGTTGTCATTATTTTTTATAATCAGTTCTGTTGGGGTTAATTAAATTGTTTAATCAATTTATCATCTATGTAATTAATACTTCCCATTTCCCATGTTTTTCGTAGTTTTTACGATATTTTGTCTTTATTTATTTATTTTTTGGTTTTGTTATGCTTATTGTAATTAATTATTTTCAAACTGATAAATCAACCGAGAACACAGTATACCAATCCACAGATTTCGGATCTCGGTTGACGGTTGGTGCAAATTATTTATTATTTTTTGTATACATAATTTGATGTATATGGCACACGAGTCGTCAGATATTATTCAGTAAATATATATTGGCACTCAACCCAATAAATGCCTTCGGTAAATGGAAGCTGAATTTGTACTCGTCGTAAAAGCACGTCAGGCTTAATGGCTTCGAAAATGTATAGGATGTTCTCCGTGGCGTGAATTTTTATTTCAACAGTTTTCAGCTAATGGTGAAATAATGACACTTTGTTCTATTTCTTTATATTATACTTAATATTATTGAGGATTAATAGTTATTAGCATCATTGACTGTATATTAGAATTTGCTCAGAAAGTGTAAAAATAAGGTTACATTGTTACTATTTTCAACTAAGATATTTAACTCCCTTTAACAGTACCAAATTTAGACCATTTTCTTCGTTATATTTTTATATAATTATATTATAATTTAAATGGTAAGGTAAGATAAGCTCTAATAAATTTAATTTGTTGTTAAGTTTTTTTATCGAAAACTAAATTTCCTTATATTTTGATACGATGTTTTAACAACTCAACCTATTATACTCTCATATATTCCTAACACTAATATTGGATAAAGTATTCAACAAGATTCTGACATCACAAACTTTGTTATTTGTCATAAATTTGATTAAAAGTCGTTTAAATCACTTCGCTTTAAACATGAGTAATATTATTTTGTACAGTTAAGTAGAAAATTTCATACGTAATAATATTATAATGACTTCTCATTATGTCAATATAAATAAATAGCTTTTGCCCTCGTACACTAAAGAAATTGTTAATCTCCCATTTTATGGTTATTTCGAGCAACTTTTATATTTTTCAAACCTTTGTCATTTATGGTTATTTCGAATATAATTAAGGTGCTCAGTTTCTATTTTTGTGTACATGTCTTCCAGAAATTGACTTAAGAGACTGCAAAATAAGAAGAAATAATATTGCTAAACACTACGACCCATTAATCTGTCGGAATCAGAATTAATACTATTCAGAATTTGAGAATACCTATAGAAAAACCAATTACTAAAATTAAACGAATCAATGAGTCGCCAAAAACGCAGACATTAGACAGTACGTACAATTCATACAATACACCTCCAACCACTCCATTTCAACAATTCGAGTTTTTATACTTCGTAAAAAAGAAGACAATTCGAAAAAACTAACTACTATATTCTTATTTTTAAATCGAAATTACCACACACGATGAATAAATCCGCACGACAAACCACTACCATTTAAAATGAATTTTAGCGCCATCTGTTGACGGCTTGTCACACACAAAAGAAAAACCACATATTTCATAATTTTTAACTAACCGAAAATTTAAATCTAAAGTTTCATGTTATATTGCATTTCATAATTATAAAACGATAGATGTATATTTCAGTTTATTTTTGCGTAAAGAAATAAATAATGTGGCATTGTAAATTAAAGATTTTTATTATATTTATGTATAAAGTATCAATAAAACAGTATACAAAAAAGATAAATAGATAATTTTCAATAACGATTATATTTTATATTAAAGAACTTAAAATACAAAAAAGGATGTAAAACTGTAATACTTTAAAATCAATAAAATGAATTTTTGGAAGAAAATGTGAATTTTTTTAAATGTTTTTTAATGTAAAATCCATTAAGACTTTTTCATTAACAAAATAGATGGTTATAAGAAATCGCATTAGTAATAGATTAGAAACTTCCTAATTGATGAGTTCTCGACCTGTCGAAAATAAAATAAACAATATGAAATAGTATAGTTAGGAAATTTTTAATTGTAATTGTAAAAACAATAATTTTTATATGATATAGTAACTGTACATCTGCGACGGTCTCCAAACAAGCGAACGCTGACAAAGCGACTTTATAACTTCACTCTTTTCTAGCGCGGAATTAAAAATTAATGAAACGGAAGAAACAGTATTTGCAGAGCTTCACTTGTATCATCCAAAAGATTAGTCGTTACAATCGATTATCATTCCCAAAAAAGTAAAAAAGTATACGAACCTACCATAAAAATAGTTGATTTAAAAGAATTTTCTTACTACAAACTAACTAATATTTAGATAGTATTAAATTTAGCCAACTTCTTTTGTTTTGAAAAGTTATTTTTGATTTGCTAATTTAAATCTATCTTAAATACTTCTTCTTACTTCTAAATGGTTCTTTAATAAAATTTTAATAAGTTATATTTGTTTTAAATTCATGCTATTTGTTTTGTTTCGGATTCCATTTTTAAAAAGAGGATTTATATATTTTATTTATTATTACATGCATACACATACCCTTATAATACAATTTCTCAAAATTTTGTAGAAGTCAAAGAGGATGGTTTGAACACTTAATTACCCTGGATATCTCACTAGGATACCCTGTGCCGAGATATCCAGTGAACTCTGTTCGTGCTACAGCACCTGCGTTATTACTACACCTGTGTTTTTATTGCATGAAGTATAAAATAATAATAATAAAAATATATAGCGAATAAATAATAATAATAGATAAACAATTACATATCAATTACATAACATAATAATAATAAATCTACATATAAATAAAGTTTACATAAAACAATCATATTAGTAGTGCTAAAAAAGTTTTAAAATATTTTCTGTGCCATCATAATCCAAAGATTTGAGCCATTTCTCCACATTTTTTTTGACATTATGTTTATTACAATCTTGGAAATTCAAAATCTTATTAACGTTATTTACCAAGTACGGACCTAGAAATGGAAGGTGCCTTTGAGCGAATCGTTTTTTTGTTTTAGGAACGGTATAGATAATTCGGTTACGTTTGGAAAGAGAATCAATTGTTTTTGTTTTAAATTGGTATAGAAGTAGCCTCAATACAAAAATTTTTCTAACAGACAGAACATTACTAGTATTATAAAGATCACGAGTCGGGTATCTAAACGGTTTAAAATATATTATTCTTAGTAACATACGCTGAGCTTTTTCAACCTTAAGTAAAACTTTTTTGGTAGCACCACCCCATGCAGTTATACAATATCTTATCAGGGATTCACATAAAGCGCAGTATATATTACTCAGAAAACTTGGACTCCCCAAATGTCTCAACGTTTTAAACACCCGTGCCATTGACCTTATACGCGACGTCAAGATTTCGACATGAGATTCCCATTTCAAGTGTCTATCTACTATTACTCCTAGATATTTAATTTCAATGACTCTTTCCAGTGTGATACAAGTGTGATTACAAGTTTCACATAGAACATTGTTATTATCAACATCAGAATGTACTTTAATTGAGAAAGAGGATTGAGGTTGCGCTGCTATATTAGGACTAAAAGTAATATATTTTGTTTTGTCAAGGTTTATAGAAAGAAGAATCCTATCAAGCCATTGTCGAACCAAAGCAGTCCCACTTTCAGTAATAGGATTTGAGCTTAATGGAGCTAAATGGAGTTCAAATTATCTCAATAATGCTTCAGTAATTAAGATCAAATCCTGAGCTTTGATTCTAGTATTATAAATATGTACTAGTATTTAGAACCATATTTATATCACAGATTTTGTTCCAGAACAAAATTGTAGAAATAGTATTATTTTTTATTTATTAAAATGGGTTTCCTTAGGAAACCTCGTAGACTCTATTTTAAGTTAGAGATCGTCAGTATAGGAAGTTTTCTTTTAGATAATAATGAAAGATATTAAGATTGCAGGGAGAGTTGTTGCTCACATCGAAATTAATATTTAATGTTTCCTCATATTTTAGATATTTCCAGTTCATCTGGCAAATGGAACGATACTTAATGTGACCCAAATTATTGTTATTTCCTTTACTATATAAAAAGAATATCAAAATTTCAATCAAATCAAAAACCATTTGTCGCCATTATACGCTGGACAAATAATATTTTATTACCTCTATATATATATATTATTTTAAATTTATATTGAATTCAAAATGATATTTCTATATTGAGACTATTAAATAAATAGAAATCTACATAATCTAGTTGTGACCTTTAAAAATTATCTATTTTCAAGATAGCTCCGAATTTAACCCTATTATATAATATATTTTTTATAATTTTCTATTAATTTAATGTCTCTAGAAATCATATATTTCATTTCAAAGACCTTATAACAAGTGCTCGTTAGTAATCGTGAAGAATTACTAGTAATCGAACAACATTATGGCCGTTAACAGCTCTAATGTGGTTCAATTACTAATAATTCTTTACTTGTTACTTTACATATGTTAATATTTACTAAGCAACTGGAAGTACATCTTATAAATGCTTTAAAATGCAAGCAATATATCACCTCTAGACGAGGCAACCAGAGTTCTCTCTCGGATTGTAATTTAATTTCTTACGAAATTTATGATACATTGTTTATTTTCACTTCTGTAACTAATCATAAAAGTCATATTTCTTTTCACAAATTTACAGTTGAAATGCTATAATCAGTAATATGTACTGTTACATTTTTTATACATGTAAAGCAAATAGATGTGCAAATAAGCAATTTGATATTGTATGTCAGAAAGTTCTACTGCGAACATAAAGAAGAAAGCAAAGAGCAGCTGTTATAAAGTTATACAATTTAAGTTATCGCTATTTCAAATACACATTGTATGAAATAACTTATTAAATGCGATTTTCTGTAAATCGTACCTACAAATTATATTCACGAGGGGTTCCTTAAGTTTTATTTTTGAACATAAGATTAAAATAAATAAAGTCACACACGTGTTCACACACACTAGTTACTAGTTGAAACTGAGGATCTACTTAAAAAGTTTTATTCAAATATCATATATTTTTTTTATTTAATTACAAAATACATTTGATAAATGTTAGCATGGTTACTTTATAAATGAATTCGTTAAGATTTATTATCTTTCTTCATTCTATAATAAATGAGCAATTTCTTTATTGAAATGGATTCTTTTGTGCTATTTCCACCTTATCCGAGTGTCTATCAGTTTTGAGTTGTAAATAAGGTTGTAACTTAAAATACGTTATATTTTTTTATATTATTAATCTTTAAAGGTGGTTTTCTTAAAAATAACCAAAATTATAATCATTCGGAAACTTCCTATTATTTGACATCTAAACTATATGATATTGAAAACTTATTGATTTTTTGGTGTTATTTATATCATAACAAATAGTTGATAACATTATATTTTGATTTTATTTTTATTACTCATTTTATTTTTCTAAAAACAATGTTTTAATACATACCTCTATAGTACATACTGTAATACTGCAGCATCAACAATTTACGAAAACGGCAATCTACAAATTTGTTAAATAAAACCTAATTAAAATATACAGATGAATTTTGGGTTGTAAGAACTGATAGAAATATTCACAATATAATAGTTCTTATATAAGATGTCTTTAATTTAGATATGAAGCGTATTCTTAAAATAAAAGTGTGATCAAAAATTTAGTTATTTTAATTCCTTTGGTTCAAGTTTTATTTAAGAACTGGAGAAATTTTATTTTATATTTATAACTAGTGTGTTGCAGTTAAAATACATTTTATAAATTAAAGATAAATAAAATTATGTAGTTTGTATGTACTACTTTACATAGTGTGGTCTTATAGCTTTGAGCTAATTTATATTAGGGAACAATAGGGTCACGGACTTACCGCTGTATAGTTACGCCACTGCTTTGTACTCATTTGCATGATAGCGTAATTACGCTTACGTTTGTTAATTACCAAACGTGTTCATTGAAAGCTGAAATGGAGTCGTGCCAAAACGAGAAGCCATCTAAAATGCAGTCCAACGTAAAACATCTCTAATAATATGTTATATGTGCGTGTCGCATTCCTGTTTCTTATTTATATTTTTAAAATCCTGAAAAAGACAAACGATATAGAGTAAATATAAACGAATAAACTTATTGAAAGAGGAGTAGGTTCATGTGTTAGACATCGAACCTCCTCACATTAACACAAGAAGGTAGTAAGCATTTAAGTATTAAAATAAGTTAAAATTATTAAAAGTTTTTATTATATTTCATCATTACAGGAAGAGTTGAAACGAGCAAGTGATCCGCAACTGTTACGCAGAGTTTATCGAGTAGTAGCTAAGAACATTCCTGATCAAGTCACCTAGCAAGTAAGTTTTGAATTTATGATGCCACAATCAGTCACACACATACACACGGTGATTACATAACCATATTTTAGAGGTACTTTTTCACAAAAAAGTAGCAGTCTGTTAAAAAAAAAGGAAGCAAATTAAGCAATTGAGTTACAGAGCTAATTAGTGAGTGTGAAGTGAGTTGTAGTTGTAGCGGCAGTCCCGAGGTGATTACGACACTTCAGTACAGTCGGCGAGAGCGCGTCTTACCCAGTTAATTAGGAGATTGTTTTAACAATTAAGTAGAAAACATCATTTGCACTCTTAGTAAGTAAAATTGGAATACATTAAAGTATAAAATTAATGAGGTTCCGGTTAAATGTCTTATTCAGTATCGCATGAAGAACAACGAAACCAATAATCGTAGTCGTGTCAACGTTTATGTAAAAATAGAAGAAGGCTGACTATAGATAAATGTTAGACCTGAAGATATTTTCGCTAGAACTTGTGATTTTGTAAGTTAAATGAAGTTATGAAAATTGCATAATCAGGTCGCAAAAAAAAATTGCCGAAAACAACGCTTACATACTCGTATATACACACATATATACACACACATACACATATTCTTTAAAAAGACTAGAATTACTCAGGACCCCACAAAACGTAAATACTGAAACTGGTTACTATAGCTGGTGTGCAAAGTCATGCAGTTTGGGTGCGGTCGCTAGAACAATATCCGGTCAGACAAAGCCTCGTTAGAAGGCAGTGGACAGTTCGAGGGAGTGAGGACACTATTAAACTTGTTGATTGAAACCACTACATGGCAAGTATTGTTCTTCGATATCAGAAATTTATTAAATGGACATTTCTCACCAAAGATTATTTAACTTATTCAATAAAAGATTCCGACAGCTTCAATGTAATTTAATTTATTTGTTAGTTTGTGAGAGACAAATCTTGAAAGGAAAATTTTAGTAATTTAACCTCAACTGTTTGCCTTAAAATTGTAATTGTAATTGTAACAATACTATTACTTATATATTCAATAATATTATCAATCAAAAATGGCCACTACAACAAAATGGCGGATTTCATATTTTTCTACGACCCATACAAAATGGGTATCAAATGAAAGGAATCGAAGAGTAGTTGAAAAGGTTAGAAAGTATAATAATATAATATACTATAAAACAAATCAATCCAAGATAACCCCTCACATAAAAAGGCAAGCAGTTTAATAAAAGTACAATAAAAGTTTAAATTAAAAAATTTTTTTTAATCCTATTATTAAGCATTATTTTGATGATTGAGCTAATGTTAGATATATATTTTTTATTTTCTTGAGATTTCATTATTTTCCGAGTAATACATAGTGAGTAATACAAATAGTCAAACTATATGTTTGTGTATGCACGGGAACACATGCTAATGTGTTTGTGTGTGTTTAAATTTCAAAATATATAGAACTACATAAGCTCTAATAACTAATATAAATCACAAAATAAAAAATGTCTTACAATATAAACGATTGCCAATTTAGTTAGTGGCTGATAACACCGGGTTTCAATGCTACTAACTCTTAAATATTATTTATTTAATTAACTTTATGTTTAAATTAAAATAAAACTTTGTTTCTCTATTTTACTAAAATCCTATTTTAATAACTACAAAATTGGACACTAGTGAAGCAGTGACGCATTATTCGCGAGTCTCACTTGTTTGCTCGTACTGAGTCTCTCTGCTAAATCAGGTACATTAACCTTTAAACTGTATTATATATTTTAATTGATTTTTTTTTTATTCTAGGCATCGAGACAAGTTATATCGAGGGGTATCATGATTTATTAAAGCACCTTTGTATCATTTCATAGCCATAAGGAACATTAAATACCGCTAGCACTAAAATAATAAAGATATGCGTGAAAATTACACATAGCAGAAGAGAAACTTCAGAGAAGTAGCCGACTAGAGAAAGAATACTCTTTACCTATTAATAATAGGTACAAAGTATTAATAAGAAAATTAGGATTGTTTTGATACTTAACTAAGACGACAATAATTAACTAATATACATAAATCTCTAACAATTTGGAGACAGCAGAAAATATCAACGCCTGTAGGAGTAACAAACTTACTTTCATCTAGTTTGCATTATATTTGTTTAAATATACAGAAACACCAAAATAAAGATAACGCATTTAAATAAAAATTGAGAGGAAAAAGAGACATAATGAACAAACTTCGTAGGACCAAAACCATGGGTGATAATATCTTAGTCACCAACTGTCTAGGGTATTAAGGTCAATTCTCAAATTAATTGAAGGTCTATCAAAACAAATTCTTAAAAAACCTTGATAATTTTGACGGGGCAAAACACGAAGACAATCTCGACAGAAATCCTTTTAAGTAAAAACATTTTCAAAGGAGTAAATGCTAAGCTTCTCTTGACCCAACGAACAAATTAACGATAACTATAAAATCTCATATGAAGTGCCAGAAACTAAAAAACTATATAAGGATCCAAACGATGAAAAACCTGGTAATCTTTTTATTAAGCATCGTGCCATTGCGGTATTGGGTCTTTTTAAACAAGAAAAATATTATTTACCATTAATATTTTTTCAAATAAAAGTGTTAGCCATCACCATTTGAGGAAGCACCAGTGCGTTACGGGCTTTTGCGTGTCGTTCACTAAATTCAGAAAATAACGATCGAGTTAAAATTTTGGCAATTATCTTTTCTTATATGACTGATTGTGGTTAATAATTGGTGTCGGTTGCGGAGTTGATGTTGCACTTAAATTGTACTGAGAGGTCAAGATACACAGACCTGGGTGATTCAACGTTTCAAAATGCTGGAATGTATTCAGTAATGCGATATCATGATTGTTTTTAGAACATGTTTTATAATTTGTTACCGTAGCATGCATCAATATATGCATCATTTACATATGATGGAGGTAGTTCAGAAACTATATGACATTTGGTAAACGAGTGTTGGTCTCCATATATTATAGAATAATGCACACATTTTTTCTCTCTCTTTCATATCTACCAGCATTTTTATAAAATTAACAGGTGTAATTGGTATAACTGGGTCTTTTAATTTTTTTTCTATATTAAAGCAAGTACTCTCACATGATCTCACATTTTTGCTATCAGAAATAAACTCTCCACTAACTTCAGACACATCATCGCGACCAGTTTTATCAAAACTAGTAATATTAAAAACGTGGTTAATAAAATTAAAAACGACATTATGCAGCTCACCCATGTCCTGAACTAACTTGTATATTCTGTGGGCGATGGATGTACTTTGACTTCTTATGGCGGTGGCGGCACGTTCGCTTTTTAGTAGACGCTTTATAACTCGCAGCCGATGAACTCGACGACCTGTTGCTGTTGAGCCTTGTCCCTTATGTGTGCTCGGACTAGCAACCGCTTGCGACACGGAGCTTAAAGTTTAAAAAGTCTTGAAAATCTCTTATGCTAATTGTATTTAAATTTTAAAATCTATAACAATAAAAACAATGTCAAACATTCATAACATCTCAGAAACATTTCATTAAATATCAATTAAAAGATGTGGGTAGGCTGAAGTTGACCCATTTTTTTCATTTGATTTCACAGCCACACGAAAAAAGTTCTGTATCTGAAACCTAACCTATAGATAAGTTTTTTTTAAGTCCTAAAAACGAATCTCACGTCAAAATTTACCTATCACCCTTAAATTTTACCCTAGCTTCCCCAGCCACCCGCTAAGACATCCCAGAGGATGAATATTTTAATTTGTGCAAAATTAAAAAATAAAAATATCTGGTTTTTGAATCTGAATTCAGAATTTACTTACCACACTTAGATTTTTTTTTATATGTTGATGTAAATTATAATTTAAAATTTTTTTATATTTTACTTTCCATAAAGTAAAGTTACCCAAACTGATAAACTCGAAGATCACCCGCGGCCACCAGGTATCGACACTGAAACCGGAAAATGGCCAGTCCTGCAGTAGGAAAATTGGTAGAAATTAACGAAAACAGATTTGCTGTATTAATAAAACAGCTTCCAGTAACTATTGTTTTGATAATGTAATTCTCAAATATTTATAATATTACGTAAATAAGAATATTTACCATTCTTGGTAATATTTAATTTATTCTGAAAAATTAAGAAGTTCTAAGTATTGCCTTTTATAAAAAGAAAAAATTTGAGATTAATATTAAATCATGTATAGCAGTCTCTTAGTCGTTACCTAATGACATTTAGTGTTCGGAGCCGGCCACAGAGACATCAGCACTCGTGACTTGTTGAAGTTATACATTGGTTTAAAAATAGATCTGAAAAAACGTTTTTATAATGAAATTTTTTACCGTATGTCCATTAAAAAGACTAATAATTGAAGATACCTAAATTGTAATGCAAAACAAAATAGCTTGTGATTATTACTAAGACAGTTGTTACAATGTATGACAACCGACCCTAGTTCGATAATATTTAATCAGTACGTCGATAATATTTAATAATTTTTAATCAACAACACACAACAGTTATGAACAAATAATAAAATATAGATTTTAAGTATTTCATCTTCTATTCATATCACAATAATTTGAGATGGGTTGCATTATTTGTAGATTCAAAAATACAATCTTATTACATGATTTCTACAAGCTGAAACATAACAATACTTGTCGGCGACAAATAATTTTAATGTCCGCTCTCTTTATTAATTATTTTAATCAACCAATCTTGTATTAGTATGTAGTCATATTTATATAATCTCATTTACATGCGGTCAGGAAACTAGTGTCTCGTTATGTATCATTCTTTTGTGAAACTAATGAGTGACAGAGATGATAAGATGTTAGCATCTCTGTCCCACACTTCGTAATTTATAGTCATAGAATTAGTCTCTCGTTAGGCAGCAATCTATTGTCAAACTGATGGGTATGACAGAGATAGCAAGATGTTGGCATCTCTGTCTCGCACTTGAGTTTAGTATGAAAATTATAATTAGATTTTCTTTTGTTTTTCTTTTGTAATTTAGTAAAACACTTAAAACTGATTATAAATATGTTTAGTTTATAGTTGAGAGATGGATAGTTTTGACATAATAACGAATTTTAGGTTGTTAAAAGTACCGTTTTTTGTATGATATTGCATGTTTTTTACGTATTATTTTAGATTTATAATTATTACTGTTTTGTATTATATACCTTTAGATAGATTTTATTAAGACGCTTATTTTGATGTACAACATGTATAAGTATAAGATCTAGAGAAATAAATATTAGCGAAAAAGCGGACCAGCCATAGTGAAAAATGTTAGTAAAATGAGTCTATAAACCGCGGCTCTCTTTACGGTATACGTGGCGTGCTACACCCGGCAGTATGGCGCCACTACCGATTATTACTTCCGACGGCTAAGAAGAACAAGAAGAACTCTTAAGAAAAAAGGAACTCTGAAGAAAAGGGAACTAGAAGAATTGAAAATATTATTGTGGCTGGTTCGCTATCGAGTCTACACGTCGTACTCCAGTATTTTCAATCACGACCCCCTCCACCGAACCCAGGATCCTAAGAGACGGACCTACCAGCGCCCGACTGAGATAGCCATACTGTTTCACGACTTTCTTGTTTCAACTTGCTATCTCAGCGGCACCATAAGGTCCGTCCCCCGAGGGTGGCGCCAGTATTTTTCGATATAGCGCCCCACCCCAACAATACTAAATGTTAGAACACCCAACACTTAACAAAATTCTCTACTAATTACCTAAAATTAGAAGTCGGCCATTTTTTTTATATGAGAGTAGTGGGTACTTTTACTGCTACATTATTCGATGTTACAACTGACCGATACAGTTATGCAAATTGAACAAATATTATACGTAGCTAAAGTTAGGAACGTTCTCTGAAATAGTTGCTTGTTATTTACTGAAGCATAATGTTAAATGTTCTAAACTAAATGATCTTTATTGATTAAAAACATTTCTGGACTGTTTAATGATTGATTCTCGGTTTATTTATAAAATATGATGATTTATGATTGTACAAATATTGAGTCTGTAATTTAAATCGGACAATGTCAATGTAATGATATAGTGACCGCGTCCGGAAGACATCCGGACATCACATGGAATTGGCCGTGGAGCTCGCTGCATCATTAGCACAATGCTAATAACTTTCCGATACAAATATCATCGAGAGTATCCTACGAATCCCGATCACTGAGCAATTATCGGCTTTACAGACTCAATCATCACTTGTATCAAATTGTTAATAATTATTTTAAATATACGTTCATTTGTAGACTTAACATTGCACTTTACTTTAAATTTAAATTTAAATATACTTCACTGAAATCCTCTACGATTTTACTTATTGTTACTTCGGATTATTCGACTGCGAATTTACAAAATATATTTTGATACTCTGCTAATTGCTTTTGAATGCAGACTGTATTAATGATTTAAATGTATATTAAAATTTCATTTTGTTTATATAGAAATTTGAAAGTAAACCTTTACAACATTTCCTATACAAGTAATTTGTGGTACCTGGTCTATGATACTATCAGATAATAGCGATGCGATAGTGCCAGTAAGAGACGTCACGTTTGTCCCAAATTTAAACTAGTTTTTTTTACGATTCTTAACATTAATATTAAGAGGAATGTGCAGTGTTCGAATAAACTCTCAAGAGTTTTAGGATACCAAGAAAAAAACTTTTGTATCTTAAAATAATAAATAAATAAAAAAAAAAAACAGTAAGTCTAGTGATTCTTTATTATTTCTTACTGACATTGTATTTATTAGATATAGCATTAGAAAGGCCGGTATTTTTAAATTGTCGTATGAAATCACAAACTAACTGTTAAACATCTTAAAGAATATTTATATTAAGTAACTAACTGTAAAAAGCTAACCTTAAATTGTCTAATCAAACCAGTTTGGGACAAAATAATCCAGTCAAGTATAATGAAAACTGCTTACTACGTCTGGCTAAAGTTTGCGGAACCGGGTAGTTTGTGCTAGAGCAATGTCCGGTCAGACGCTACTGTTTCAAACAAAGCCTCGTTAGGAGACAGTGGGAGAAAAGAACTAAGATTTGTTGATGTAACTACTACATAACAAGTATTGTTCGTAAATGTCAGAAGTAGCTTTCGAAGAACATTACGTAAACCACTTTATTGGGAATTAATAAGATTTTACAGAAAATATAATTCAATCTTAATATTTATGAATTAGACCATTGTTAAATTTACGACTACCAACCATGAAGAAACATAGTTTTGACGTTTTCTCTGTTTTCTCTTATGAAACTGTTAACTTACTGTTAAATATAAATCTACATTCTCGAAGCATACACACTCATTTATATATGCGTTGATATCATTATCAAAGAGTAAAAACCTAGATTGAGGTAAGTCAGTCATTCTGAAGGAACATTAGTTCCAAAAATAAGGCATAAGCACTGTTTTTTAGATTGCCAAGTATACTAGAAGCGTCTTATTGTTGACACCTATCAATTAATACCCTGATATCTGGCAGCGAATATATAAGAAGGTAAATTTAGCCTCTATAAGTCTTTTTAAAAACTGTGGTTAAAAATTTAAATTAAGCTATAAAAACAAATCTTTAACTGTAAGAAAACCGCCGGAAATATCAAATTTCACCGACGTAACAAATACAATTTTGTCTAATTACCATCTCATTTGGTATGACTAACTTTGAAGCAGAAAGACTTATATTGAAATTCTGTAAGCTGTGGCCCTAAGTTTTATAAGGTCATTATAAGTTATAGTTCAGCGCGGAACGTGAACGTGGAGCTGAGCAGTTAGCGAGTCATTAGTAAGAGAAAACAAACTCTATCGATTAGAGCGTTTCTCGAGGTTCATATTTTACCTACTATTGTATAGACTACAGACGATTAATACAATAATATTCACTTATCACATTTTTCTACCGGAAAGCTCCATTTTAAGTTAAATTTACAGCAATAAATACACTTAAAACATTGTTTATTCTGTCATATTTAGTAAATTTTAATATTTATACCTATGCATTAATTATTATTTATTTGTTTTAATAATTAAAAAATCATAATTAAAATAATATTTGTTTATAAGGCCTAAAAAATAACTATTGCTTATTTGCTTACAAAAATATTTGTATGCTTATAAAAATATTTGTATACAAAACCTCCTCTACACCGAGCAAGAATACACATATTTACTTCAACACTCTATTTCATTGTATCTTCACTTTGACACAACGAATTTGAATGTTTTTTTGTATACGTACAATAAATTTCATATACAATCATCTCCTATTTTTTAATAACGATTTAAATATTTTTTAACTTTTTTATGAGGAAAAACAATATTTTTCCAGGTAGTGATGTATAAAAATTTACAAAGATTGGTTTATTTTAAAATGGCTGAATTTTAATTATTTTCTCTTCTTTCACAATTCTGATAACACAAAACCTCACGTGTATGGTTTTTATTTGATGTTTTCCACATAACAAATATGAGAGGGCACTTACCGATCTCACAATCTTTTTATTTCTGGGTATGAAAAAGTATCTAGATTTAAAATTTTGTTTTAAATTAAACTTGAAATAAATACAGATTAAAACATACATTTTTATACTTTTACTATGATTTACTATATGTTCATTAAAAATATATTTAAAATGTAGTGACTATGTCACGACACAGAAAGTTTTTGGTTTTGCCATTGTTTTGTTTCAGTTTTTGCAAAACTTATTATGATTATTATCTGAATAACGAATTATCCGAGTTTATATATAGAATAATCGTTAATTCGAAATAATAAGCGAAATAAACGAAAGAGAAATACAAATAATACATATACTATAAAGCTGAAAAGATTGTTTGTTTTAACGCGCTTAGAAACAAACCTATGTATTTGTAAAAATCTTTATGGTTATGATGGGCAGGTTCATGAGAAAGGCTACTACTTTTAATTATTCTAATAGTAAATAAAATCAATCAATCGATAAATCGAGTAGCAGCTATTAACAGCTAGTACTTAATAAAATTACAAAAAAGGTATAAAGAATTAAAAATAATAGTTCTCTGACTCTATACAAGTCGATTAAATTTATATCCATAACAAAAATTTGGAGAGGAAGAAATGTTTATTATCTGTAACCATTAAAAGCTTGAAATAAAACTGTTATCCTTCTTACTCACACACTTCATAAACCAATTCCTATAGACTCAATGTTTCTTTTTTTTTATTGTGAGTCATGACAAGGTATTCATTTTGCGCCGTAGATATTTAAGTGTAGATACGGGTGAATATTTTAACTGTATATATGTAGTAATATATTGTAAATAATGATTAATGATCTGATTTATTTTTCATATGTTGTCTTTTGATTTTAAGGAGTTATGTTTTTTCATAAATAGTTCTACTGAAAATTGTATTTTTTAACTAATAGTGGTTCATTTGTTTTCTATTGTTGCTTACAATCGCAATGGATACATTTATTGATAGTATAATGATTATATTTCAGAATTGTACGACAAGCTATTAAGTTTTCAAGAGTCTATGACAGATGACATTTTTGAAGGTTCTCTCTAGACAGAATATAACATTTACTTACAACATCATTTTTATCGGATATTTGTATGTTTTATAAAAATTGATATGATATATTTTTTTCTAGTGAAACATGTTCGCTCAATCGCTTTCGTTTCAATATTGTTTGGATTGTTATGTACATACGTGGTAATGAGATCGAAATATGAAAACCTTAAGAACGAACTTCCTCCACATCTGCTTAAATACATGAACCACAGAGACAATAAGAAAAATTCTGCTACTATCGATATCGCAAGTCTAAAGACTATATTGGAGCAATCGAATTCTAAACCGAACATTACAAATATAGATAAATACAGCAACTCTTTTGAAAGTTCTTATATTTTTTTAATTCAAGTTCACAAAGATATTAAAAGTCTTCGATATCTTATAATGTCCTTAGCACATGTTACGGAAATACACACCACCCTTCTCATATTTTCTCATAGCTTTTACAGTGAGCCTATCAACCAACTCGTTCAAAGCATTGACTGATACAATTATTTTATCCTTATTCGCTCCAACTAAACCCCCACAAATTCCCTGGTATTAACCCCAATGATTGCCCCAAAAAAAAAATTAAGCGTACTGATTTCAACTGTCTTAAACGAAACGCAGCATTAACAGAACACAAACAGCACTGGTGGTGTAAAGTCAGCTTTGTGTTTGAACGTATGAATTGGTTTCGTACATATGAAAAACCTATGATTTTCTTAGAAGAAAACAATTATGTAGCCCCTAACATACTTCTAATTTTGCAGTATGCCCTAACGTCATTTACCTATTTTCCACACACTGAAGTGTTGTCTTTTGGAAGATCTTTGACTAAAAATATTGATATGGATTTGCTGAGTGTGGAATCTTGGCGACCACCATTTGACGTTGGTTTAGCCTTTAATAGAACGACATGGAATAAAATGCTTTCATTCTCAGCTCAATACTGCATGTACGATGACAACAGTTGGAGTTATTCTTTATTGAACCTTTTCCGAATGTTGCCTAGAGGTTACGTCAGTATGGTGGCGAGTGTGACTCCTAGAGTGTTGAATATCAAAGAATTTATAAATGTTAAACAGAATTTCAAAACATATACCGAAATGTTCAATACTTTAGATGTATTTCCTAAGAAAATTAAAGCTGTTTTTCTATATGGGCCTGAAGGACTTGTGGAAACACTACCTAAAAATCCTCCGATGGGTAATGGAGGCTGGAGTGATTTACGGGATCAGGTCTTATGTTTAGATCCACTCATGACTACGACAACTGCGGAGCCACGCTACTACGATGCTGATTTTACGAATCCATCTACAGGTATTGTAGAAAAATCAAGTAAATAAAATGTTTATTATTTGTACAGATAAATTTGTGTTCTTTTATTTTATTTTATATTTTTTTTCATTTATTTAAAATTTAAAAAGTGTACATTTTAGAAAAAATACAAGATAAATGCCCGAAAGCCTCTTTGGGTTTATCTGGACAAGTTGTCGCTCACAAACATATATATATATATAATAATAATTACATACTAAAACAGAAAAAAAAAACACACAATACACACACAAGTGAACATGGGTTTATATGGACGTATATGTATATACACACAAACTCTCACACACATGCACATATACATTCATATTTTCGAAGCAGGTCTTTTATTGGGTTTACCAAAAACAATAATCATTTTAAAATTTAATTATTAAACATGGTATGTATGAAGATAGGCATTCCAAAATATAAAACTTTGACCCTTCTGACAATATAGCATTCTTTGTTTGAGCATTGCAAATGTTTTTACTTTAACAGGATTTATTTATATAAAAATGGACATTGTTGCAACGAAATAGCAAGATAAATTATATTGTCAGAAGGGTCAAAGTTTTATATAATTGGTTATAAAATAAAATAACAATTTCACAGTTGCCATATAAATAATAAATAAGTTGTATTAGAATAATTAGAAACAAAACAATGAAAAGCAAAGCGAAGGTGGCAACGGTAGATGGATTTGCCACCCATAAGTTCCGTGCAAATTTGTAGCCTAGAGAACAACGTACATAGGTGTCCCATACACATTTGTACTACATGGATGCCGACGGAGAAATATTAAAGACTACAACCCGAAGATGGCAATTTCTCGTCGTGACTCCGATATTAAGAAGCTAAATTCAAACCTAAAATAAAAAGTTAAATTTGGTGTGGATCCTAAAGCCCTCTTTTCTATAATAAAATAAAGCAAATATTTAACCTAGGATAGAGCCCCTTAGGACCTTTCCCTATAAAATCTAACAATAACAAATAATAAACACAACCTATTAATAAAAATTTATATGTTATAAAAAGTAAAAGAAATATAATTGTATGCACATCAAGCCCTATTATACGATATCTTTCTTAACTATATCAAGAGAGCTTTAACCTTTATTTTCTACCCCCTATAAAACTACATTTTTATGTTTTTAACCTCAAATACATAGTTTTCTGATTTTTCATTAAACTTGTATTATAAAAGGAAGTTACGTGTAAAATTTCATAATTCCAACTCAACAAGAAGTATCTTATCAATTTTGATTTCCCTGTGAGTGTTGAAATATGCATTTTTTGCAGAATTCTGTTCTTATTATTTCATGTCATAATTTAATTATTTAATATTTTTTTTTTTTTACGCTTTCAAGAGGCTACACCTTATAAGCCCTAAGGTGCGTGGTTTTAATTATATAATAAGCAAAATTAAAAAAAAAATCTTTAAGCAAATAATAAACATTAGTTGCTTTGTGATGTCAGTGACCAACAAGTAGACACAGTGTAAAAACCCTAGACTGTAATCTATACTTGAACACGCATGTTCAAACTATCATAAATAAATCCTATAAAATGAATAGGGTTATTTTACAAGATTTTCCACGTTTATTCATCTTTATATATCACTTGAAGGTCTACAACTTAAAGCTGTCTCAATTTTGCATCCAAATTATAAGAATATTTCAAGAGCTTTGAATCTTTTCAAAAAAAATATCCATTGCAAATGTGCCCTTACTTTACTATCTTACAAAGAACATAATAAAAAAATACGAATTGTTAGAGTTAAGGCCAGACACCTACAAGTAGAAGCCATGTTGTTCCAAAATTTTTGTTCCAATAAATATGTCTGTATTCATTTACCTTGCGTAACTCACAAGCTCTGCTACTGCCAGTTAAAACACTCTTTGACAGTTATAGAATTCGTCATCTTTTCGCTACTATAAATGCCGTAAAATGCAGGGGAATTTTCTCCAATGTACCGATTACAGAATCATATTATATTTTGGTAACATTGATATTTTTGCTGCTTTTCGGATTACTTTAGGGACTTGATTATAAATAAGCTATAAGGAAAAAAATAATTATGTAACCTTTTATGATATCAAGTTCTAAGAACTCTTCTAGTTCTAAGTTCTAGTTGCAAAATGGATGGATAGTAAAGTTGATATTGTGGTTATTGTGGTTATATGTGAATTTAATGTCAATTTTTATACACAATTGTTAACTGTTTCATATAAATTAAATAATATATACTATATTACCAAGTTATCAATTGTTTTTCAATATTTTTTAAACCAAAAAAAAGGCGTTTACTCCTTCTTCCAAGGCTGTCAACGCTCTTATGAGTCTTCGGATGTTGCAAGAGTTCATGGGCGGCGGTGATCACATTTGATCAGTGACCCCACGCTCATTTGCCATCCTCTCACATAAAAAAAAAACCAATCGTAAGTAATCTCTGACCTAATATACCGGTGGTAAATTTCATATCAAACACCCTCCACAAGATTGAATTTTAGTTCGATACTGATGGTGGTTTTTCGACTTGTTTTCTACTTACTATGAGGTTAGCAAATTTTGTAATTTGATATAAAATTGAGTCATTTGTGAAAAAAATAGATACAGTACCTAGTTGATTTCATTACAAAATTCCACCTTAATTATTTGAAAATTGTCTTTATATATTTAATTATGATTGATAAAAGAGTTCGATGCAATATTTATTTATTTATTTTTTTAATTATCGTACCACTCTTAAATATAAGGGTAATTGGTTCGATTATATTTTTAAAATACGAATTCTTTATGATATACACAAAGTAATGTTTTTATTTATTGATTTATATTCTATTAACTGCATACCCTAATGGTATTTTTATAATGTTTAAATAACTAAAAAATATACATGAGTAGTACACCTAATAAAAAGTGGTAGCGTTGTCTAATACTATCTACCAGTTTTTTTTTAAATCCGAATAGGTAAGCGTTTGACCACAGCCCGTCTGATGTTAAGCATGGGCTGTGGTCTAAGATGTGGCACGCTTTCCCAGTCAGTAAATATTTACTCTGCAAGTATTTGCATTATCTTGAGACAAGGAAGATAAGGAAAGCAAGAAAAAAAAGGGTTCAGAGGGAGGAATGAAAAGTTAATCCGCCACTTTAATTCACACTACGGAATACACTTATAATAGTCAATTTAAAGTCAATCTTCTAGAATCGGATGGTACTACGATTGAGTTAGTCGTAAACGAGTTGCAAAATATACCTACATAATATAATATATATTTGATCTTAAGTGTTTTCGTATGTTTAACTTATTAATATAATATAATAAGAACATTTCTCGCTAACTGATATATAAGCCATAGTATAAAGTAATGGATTAGAAACTTATAATTCATAATGTACGTCATGACTATGGGAACACAATATGGGCGGTTCTATATGACGTACAAAATATTCATACATTTAACATTAATTACATTTTTTTTTGTAACTAAACTGAAAATATCTATTTTTAATTTTAAATATCCTCCCATTGTTGTTCCGTCTTAAAGCGGTTATACTAGTTGTTACTCTATAGTATTCTCTGTTTTTCACTTCACTATTCATCTCGTATCCATAAATGACAGTTCAAAAATGTCTATACAATTCTATATTTAGATATTCTCATATGAACTTCTAATAATTTTAAAACAACTTGATTAAAATATGCCATATAATTTATTTATAAAAAAACGAGTTCGTGTCTTATTTGTTTTCTTAATATTTTTAACCATACTTCGTACTTACTTTGAACTGAAATCAATGAACGAGAAATTTGAAGACAAATTGCCTCAGCACCTACAAAAATACTTAATAATCCAGAAAACAGAAACCGGTAATATTGATATTGCAAAACTAAAACGTAGACTGGATAAATTAAATTCTCAGCAGAAGATTACTAATGCTAATAGATACAGCTATATTGAAAATGAGGTCTCTATTTTAATAATTCAAGCGCACAAGGGCTTAGAAAATCTCCAATATCTCATAATATCTTTATCACAGGTTGACGATATTGATAACTGTTTTTTTGTTTTTTCCCACAGCTATTACAGCGGTTCAATAAACCGTCTTGTTCAAAGTATAGACTTTTGTCAAGTGTTACAAATATTTTACCCATTTTCTCTACAACTAAATCCACACACGTTCCCTGGGGTGGATCCTCAAGACTGCGCTCTTAATAAACAAAACACTACAAATTCTAAATCATTTTGCGCCAAAAGAAATGCTATACTCATAGAGCACAAGCAGCATTGGTGGTGGAAAGCTAACTTCATTTTCGACCGTTTGCGTTTATCTCGACACGTGGGACTTGTAATTTTTCTTGAAGAAAACAACTATGTCGCCCCGAGCTTGTTACTGATGTTGAAATATGCACGAAAGTCATTTACCTATTTTCCGCACACTGAAGTATTCTCGTTTGGAAAACCTTTGACTAAAAATATTGAAATGGATTTATTGAGTGTGGAGCCCTGGCATCCACTATTCGATATAGGCTTAGCTTTTAACAAAACGACATGGAGAAGAATTCTTGCGTTTTCAACTCATTACTGCATGTATGATGATAGTAGCTGAAGTTACTCTTTGTTGAATTTATTTCGAATGTTTCCTAAAGCTTATGTCAGCATGGTGGCGTGTACAACTCCCAGGGTATTAAGTACCAAACAGATTCTAGATATAAAAAAGACTTACAGAATGTACACCAACATGTTCACTACTTTAGACGTATATCCTAAGAAATTTAAAGGTGTTTTTCTATGTGGACCTGATGAAGTTGTTGAAACAGTACCTAAAATTCCTTCGATCGGTAATGGAGGCTGGAGTGATTTACGTGATCAGTTGCTGTGCTTAGACCCACTCATGAGTACTACAACTTAATAGCAGACACTAATTCTGAAACACTCTTTGTTAATTGTAATAGGTGGCAGGCATGAATATAACATTAATATTTGGGGAAGACCTGTATGCATTTTGCTCTTTTTACGGGAAGAGTTGCAAATGAGACAAAATTCTCCCCAAAATTAATGTTGCAGAACGATTTCGGAAATTTGTGTTTAAAATACAAATCGTCTAACAAATAACATACCAAAAACAACTATTAAAAAAGATATAAAATATCTTTGAGCCTTGTAACTACATGGTCAATTATTGTATTCAAATTGACATTCAAATATAATGAAAATTGTAATAATAAAGTAATCGTAAGATGTCACTTCTTGCGGTTTCAATTATGGTCAACAATAATTAAAAATTTGGCGACTATTGATGTATTTTTTAATAAAAAAAAAAAACAATAATTAAACAAGTTAATCCATAATTTAGTGTTATTTAACTCGGCTATAATAAAATGAAACGTTGAAACAGAGTGTAGCACCACATAAAGGTAATACGGGAACGTTTAATTTAGGCCAAGAGTGACGAGGGTCGACAATTTTGTACTCACCTGCGACATGGACAGACAGTGTGTAGCTCCACGTAATATCCGTTTGACGTAGATATATTGCACGCCAAACTATGAATTTATCTTAGAGCGACTTTAATTTATGGTATGTCTATGAAGTCTATAGCTGTTATATAAAAAGTTATAGGAGTTATTTTGTTATACATATATTTAAATATTTTCTTATATTTACCTGCTTAATTACAAATTTCATTTTTTTTTTTATTTAATAATAATTATTTTGTTACACTCAATAAATAAACATAAATAACAAAAAATAAAAAAATCATAAATTAAATAATTGTAAGTAGGTAGAACCATGCCATTCGGCTGAATTGCGCCGCTTCATTCAAGGGCGGTACCACCCTCCCAAAGAAAATCGATGTTAACTAATCTCATCTTGTTGTGTTAAAATTATGTAAAAAAAAAATAACAAAGATTAAAAAATTAAGGGAAATATACTATGTAAAAGTTGAAATATAGAACCCCCGCCCATGCAGGCGGGCCTATCGTATGGAATTTTTTTTCAACATCAAAATATCATTATTGGTCAAATCTTTACTATACTATATTGCAAAAGTGGACCATTGCGCGCCACGGCGATTTTTTCTTAGTCCTTTATACTTTACCGCTTTGATTGGCAAAAATGTAAAATTCTAAATAGTTATAATATTTGGCGAATAAGAAAAAATATCTTTAAAAAATAATATTTCTATATATCAATCGCTGCGAAATTTTATACTGAATCTTAAAAACGAACACTCATGACGAGCCAAAATTTTCCCTAGAAGTTATGAGGCAAAAAATACAAATTAAAATATGAAAATTTGTGTTTTAATTCTATGACGAATTAGAAATTATTATTTTTTTAATTTTTTTTTTTTTTTTAATTTATTTATTTATTTTTATTTTTTTATTTTATTTTACAGGTCTGATTGGCTTCCTGTCAAACTCTTCAGCACCTTTGTGTCACGGTGATGAATGGCCATTCTTATATTATAATCTTTTATGTCACTCGTAGTTGCTCCCTCCGCTTTTTTGATAAAGTGGGTGATTACATCCTCGGTGTTTTTCGTGTAATATGTACACCGGTGAGTGTGACGAGAAATTGCTACTACGGCGTGCGGGACGCTGTCGTGTAGGTGTGATTTTTTCTCGGCCATGCCCACGACCATCACGCTCTCATATGTTAGCCCCTGAGCCTCATGTATAGTAAGGGTGCGTGATCCTTCACCCAAGCCGTAACCCTGACTTTTTAGTACTTCTTTTTCCGCTTGGGTATACACGAGATATAGGGTGTTTTTGAGATCTTTGGGTGCTACCTCATTTACGAGACTTTTGAGACTCAGAGATCGTACGAGAGAACTGGATGAGTATACCAGCATAGATTTCGCTTAAGGCATATGCTACATCCATTGGGTTTCTGTGTGTGCACAGCAGGTGGAGGCTTATGTTAACCAGTGGGTTTGGGCGACTGTATGATAGTTTGAGCAAGTTATTTCTTTCTATATAGGGGAGTTGGTTGTTGTCTCGAATGAGAATAACTTTGCTCACGCCGGTGATTCTTATGGCCATAATTATGGCTCCGAAATAGTTCATGAGAGCTTCGTCAATTATAAGTCTTCTGCATGTTTTCTTTTCGGCGTCCTTTAGCCCGTTGGTGAGGATCGATGCCATCGTTCTTACTTTCGATTTGGCGTTGGTACCGATGCGATTGCTGAGTTTCTCTTTTAGGTCCGTAGCAGCTTCGGTCGTGGTAGTTATTATGAGGTCGATAGCTGCAGAGAAATGTCTTATCGCCCATGTTGTTTTCCCACAACCAGGAACACCATTCACCCAAGTAAAATTTGGCACATCCCAGGATTCCAAGGTCTCATTGTTTTCGCCAGATATGGATTTAGCCATATCAAGAATCCTGTCTTCTAGCATAATTCTCGTGAACTTAGCTACTATTACTAACGGGTCGTTTGGTGGGGTGTTGAAACGTTGAACTCCTGTCCGTTCGGTCTCTATTTTGTTAAGATATCTAAAAACCACTGGTTGCGCTATAAGCTGCCATGTGACTACCTGTTTCCGCCCCGGCTATGGTTTGAAAGGTATCATTGTTGTAGACGGCCGCGCTTGCTTCTTTCAATTTAACATTCAACATTCCCTCGGTTCCTAGTTTGAAAGATTCCAATATATTTTCGCAAATCTTTGCATATACTGTTTTTTGGGCAGCTGTTATTGCCTGGAACTCCAGGAATGCGTTGTTGAGATGGTCGAGGGGTTTCTTTACCTCTTTTAGAATTGGAGGATTTACTTGTCCCATATCCGCTCTCGTGGGAGGCCGTAGGTTCAGTGGACTTACGATGGAATTTGGATCTGTTCTTGAAGTGCCTGGTTCTGTAGGTTGGGTTGTTTCCTGGCTTCTTTGTGTTACTCTATGCGGTAGACTCTGAATGGCCGCTCTAAATGTGTTGAGGAAACACTTTAGAGGGCTTTTATTTTTGGTTTTAGTTTTGTGTGGCTTTTGGTTTTGTCCACTGGCTTCTGCTCTTTTGAGTTGGAATTTCTCTGAGCCGCTGAGTGTCTCTGAGATATTGGGAGGGTTTGTAATATTTTTAGTGAGGCACTTGGAGTTAGATGATCCAAGGCTTCGTGGTCTTAAGAAACTTAGGTCTTGTCCCCTATTTTCGTATACTACTACCTCGTGGTGTTTCGAAGCCTCTATGCATCCGACAAGGTATTCTGGACCACCTCTCTCATATCCCACCACCATCGCATCCACACTGATTATTTTAGGTGTAGAAAGTCATTCATGTCCCATTCCTGCAATCCACTGTAGCACCGAGCAACCCTGGTTAAATGGAGTTTCCCGATATTTAAATGCAAATTAAAGTATAGTTTTGTTTCTGGATCGCACTATTTTGCAGCGCTACTCACCAAATTGAATCTCTAAGGTTAGGTTAGGTTAGGTTTTTTTTTTTTTCTAAATACGTTGTTTTTGGGCGTTGACTGCGAGCGCTCATAACCGGTGGGGGACGGACTGGATGAGCCTGCCCCTCCATGTTCTGAGCGCTTGCAGTCGCAGCATTAGTGTGAAATAAGTTTTTCATGGGGAGATTTTTATTTTTGAAGATGGTGTAGGGGGAATGAAAATTTGATGCAGAAGTGCCGAGTGGAATATGCGATTTGATACAATGTCCACTCGACACTTTGGTGCACAAAAGATGAAATGAAGGTGAGTGATGAACATATAACAACAATAAGAATATAAAGTAATATAAACACACAGTATAGAAAACAAAATTGAGCATTGTGAAATAAATACAGATATATACAAACAAACAGAATTACAAGGAATCTTAAAACTATAGTGCAAAACAATAAAATGAGTATAAAAATGGGCATGACTTTTTTTTTTTTTTTTTTTTTTTTTAAGAAATACTTTTTTTTTTAAAATTGTTATTTTGTATATATATTGAGATATAGTTATTTTTTTTTTTTTTTAACAACATACAGCAAGAATATAAAGTAATAAAAACACACAGTATAGAAAAAAGAAAACAAATTTGAACATTATGGAATATATACAGCTATATACAACAAACAGAATTACCAGAAATCTTAAAACTATAGTGTAAACAATAATAGAATGAGTATAATTTTTTTTTTTTTTTTTTTTTTTTTAAATATATAATGTAAACTTAAAATAACAATTATAGATATTTAGCAAATAATAAGGTGAGTCATCTTGATAATTTTTGAACAAAATATAGACAAAGTTAAGGAATGGTAAAGTACACGTCAAAATTTAAAAATGTTAAAATACACGACAAAGTAATTAAAATGATAAAATACACGACAAAATTGAAAATGGTGAATACACGAACAAGTGGTAAATGGTAAAAACAAAGACACAATAATATACAGGAGGGTAAATATTTACAATGGTGGTATATACAATTTCTTACGTACTATTGAAAGATTTTAGCCGGGTAATTACAATTTTTGCAAGTTTTGCGTATGAGTTAATAGTGGCCCCATGCTTTAAGAGGGACGCTACGTCAAAGGCGCCAACCCCGAAGCAGCCACAGAGTATCTGGTGGTCGAGTCGTGCGACGGCAAACCTAGGGCATTCCCTGAGCACGTGGTCCAGGGTCTGAACCGAGGCGCCGTCGCAAGGGCAGATGTTATTGCCGGAAATCCCGAACTTGTGGAGGTAGTGTCGAGTGTAACTGTGACCGGTAAGTGTTTGTGTAAGTGTGAAGGTAGTGTCTGTGAGTGAGTGTAGCTGTTTGATGTGTCTGATTGTTGGGAGAAGATGTTTGGTGTGTTGTCCCTGTGGCTCGCTATCGTAGCGCGACTGCCAAACTGAGGCGTGGTGAGTACGTGTGGAGTGTTTGATGTATGACATCGGGAAGTGTGAGTAGTCCGGGGCCTTGTGGAGCTTGGCCGCCCGCTTTGCGGCGGTAGGCTCGTTGCCGGCTATACCGACATGGGCCTTGACCCACACAAGCTCGATGGTCCCGGGGGCGTTATGTATAGTGGCGTGCGTCTGCGCGACTAAGGGGTGTGTGTTGCTGCGGTTCTGGGTGGCGAGAATGGCGGCTCTCGAATCTGTATATATAATCGCGTTTGTGTGTTTTTGGGAAGAAGCCCACTCGCAAGCCTTGAGAATGGCTAGAAGTTCAGCTTGAAAGACAGAACAGCTGTCATGAAGCTTGAACTTCTTGCTGACCGGGCGTTGCCCCTCGCCGTAAGCGACGAAGGCGGCCCCCACAGCACCGTCCTCATGTTTGCTCCCATCTGTATAAATGTGGGTGGTTTGAGGGTGAAGTTTTGTCTGGAATTCCTGGACCTTATCGACGGTCCAGAGGTCGGGGTGTGTGACAGGTGCCTGTCTGTGTGCTGGATGTAAGAGAAGATGTGGAGGAGTTGGACGCTCCAGTGTGATGTCAGCTGGAAGTAGGGGGGACACGCCAGAAAGGCGGGTGGTTTCGACCCGGTTCACCTCTTTGACTTTAAGGTCCAGGGGGGTGAACAAGGCGAGTGCGAGGGCCGCAGAGGTGGACACAGTCCTGAACCCTCTGATGGCCCTAAGAGCGACGGTCCTCTGCATACTCAGCAGCCTCTTCCTCACGCACTTCTTATCAGCCACATGTCCCCAAATTCCGGCGGCGTATGTAATGATAGGTTGGATAACCTGTAAGTATATTGTACGAATATTCTCGGGGTGGGCCCCCCATGTATGTCTGCAGTACAGAGAGAGTCGTTGAAATATTTTGGTGGCCTTATCCATTACGTGATGTACGTGTTCGCGAAAGTTAAGTTTTTCGTCCAGAATCACACCAAGTAATTTGATGCTCTTCTGGAAGTGGATCGTGTGCGAGTTCATGGTGAGGTGTATCTGTTTGGCCTTGGGGCTAAAGGCCAAGGCCTGTGTTTTGGTGGGGCTAAAGGAGAGTTTAACCCCCTCGCCCCACGCTGTGATTGTCTGCAGTGCGGCGTTAATGTTGTCCTGCAGATCAGGCGCCGATTCGGCCTATGCGATCAGAAGGACATCATCCGCGAAGGCCTGGACGCGACAGCCCGGAGGCAAGTCGATCTCCAATAGCTCATCTAGGATGATGTTCCACAAGTGAGGACCGCAAGTCGAGCCTTGGATACAACCCTTTGACAGGGTCTTAGAGACCCTACAGCAGGCATGGTCAACAATGACTGTGCGTGATTGTGTGTAGCTGTTGATGAGTCCAAAAATGTTGTGTGGGCAGTCGATATGCCGCAGCCGGTGGAAGAGAGCAGGCCACCAGGCGTTGTCAAATGCGGCTTTAATGTCTAGAGACACCGCGACTGTCATAAGTTTGTCGGTCTTGGCTTGTCGGACGGCTTCAATGGCTGAGTTAATGGCAGCCGTTGTATTGGTCTGCGGCCTGAACCCGAATTGCTTCTTGCTCAATTTACCGGCCTTGTCCGCGACGTAGGTCACTCGGCCGATAAAGAGCTTCTCGAGAAGCTTTCCGAACACAGGCAACAGGCCAATAGGTCTGTAACCAGTCAAGTCCGTATGGTCAGTCTTGTTTGATTTAGGGATGATCTTTACGTAGGCTCTCTTCCACTGTCGAGGGAAGTGTTGGAGGGAGAGGCAACGATTCATTAAGTCGGTTAAAAGTCGGGGAAAGGAGAGGAAGAACTGTAAACAAATGTCAGAGGTCAGTCCGTCGAGTCCGGGGGCTCTCTTCGGGTGCATTCCCTTGAGTGCCTCCAGAATCTCTCCCTCAGTGAAGTGGAGGTCATCGGGAGTCTCAGGGAAGTCCCTAGTGTGAGCCCTCAGGTCGTGTCGAACGTCATCGTCGATTATGTCGTCAGGGTAAAAGTGGTCGAGTAGGGCGTTAGCAGTATCGACTGGGTCCGTGGTGTAGCGGCCGCCGACCTTAAGCATGACAGGTGGTCGTCGTGGAGCCGATTCCCTGAGAAGACGATTGGTCAAAGACCAAACGTTCTCCTTCGTTTGGAGTTGACAGAACTCCTTGAAGTGGGAAGTCGACTCCGCTTTCAGTGCGGCGAGGTTAGGTTAGGTTAGGTTACAGGTTCAGCCTACGGCCGCCGGACGCTGGATGCCATCGGGCCGGTCCTCAGCGACTGGCTCGATCGGCGGCACGGCCACCTCTCCCTACGTCTGGTGCAGGTGCTGTCCGGGCATGGATGCTTCGGATCGTACCTGCACCGTATAGGGAGGGAGGAGACTCCAGCGTGCCACCACTGCGGTGCAGCGGTGGATACGGCGGCGCACACCCTGGAGGTGTGCTCATCGTGGGCTGAACCCCGCCGCACCCTTGCGGCGGTGGTTGGGGACGACCTCTCGCTCCCCGGGGTGATTGCCGCCATGCTGAGTGGCGACGAGGCATGGCAGGCGGTGGCCTCCTTCTGCGAGGATGTCATGTCGCAGAAGGAGGCGGCGGAGCGCGCGCGGGAGGACGACCCTCTCGCGGCGCCGCTCCGCAGACGTAGAAGGGGCGGAACTCGGCGGCTAACACAACGGCCGCCACCATCCGCCCCGAGGGGTGATCAGCGGGCGATAGGCGCGGGGGCGCCTCCGCCTGCATTGCACAGATCACCCCACCTGCGCTCTGGCCAGGACCCCTCCCCAGCCGGGGGGGGGATTGTTTGAGGGGCCTGCCGTAAGGCGGCCAATCGCCGGAGGGGGACTGGTCGCCACATATTCCCAGACCCCCTCCATTAAGGCGAAGCCGGAGCGCCGCTGGGTTATTTTTAGTGGGTATACCGGGAGCACCGGGGAGTCCTACATACCCCTCTCGTCCCCCGACGGGAGGGGATGCATAAGCACGCATCTTTTTCCCAGCGACAAAAAAAAAAAAAAAAAAAAAAAAAAAAAGGTTAGGTTACAGGTTGGAACATTGGGTTCGACTGGATCCTGCGGGGAAGGCTACCTCGTGGCACGGGTGTCATATGCTACGCAGATGACACCCTCCTCACTGCCCGCGGCAGTTTTAGGACGGCGGCTGACCTTGCCTCGGCCGGTGCGTCGACAGTGGTCGAGAGGATTGGCAGGCTAGGTCTGACGGTGGCGCTGCAGAAGACCGAAGCCGTGTATTTCCACGGCCCGCGGCAGCGCCCTCCTCCTGATGCCCACATTTTCGTGGCGGGTGTCCGGGTACAAGTGGGGGCCCAGATGAAGTATCTGGGCCTATTGTTGGACAGCAGGTGGCACTTCGGCCCGCATTTGAGCGGGCTGTCCGTGCGCCTGCTGAAGACGGCAAACGCCCTTTCTGGGCTGATGCCCAACCTGGGGGGGGCCCAGCGCTAGATGCCGGCGATTATATGCCGGCATCCTGAAGAGCATGGCTCTGTACGGGGCGCCCATCTGGGCGGACTCCCTTCGGAGAAGGGAGAACACAACCGCTCTTCGGGCGCCCCAAGGGGCCATTTCAAAAAGGGTGGCAAGAGCCTACCGCACGGTAGGTTTCGCAGCGGCGTGCGCTCTGGCCGGCACACCGCCTTGGGAGCTGGAGGCGTGGGTGCTCGCCAGAGTGTACGAGTGGACGGCGGGGAAGCGGGCGCGTGGAGAGCATCCGGCCCCGCAAGAGAAGGCGGTAGTGCGGCGTGAGGCGAAGGAGGCCATCATTCGTCACTGGACGGAAGACCTTGCCTCCGCCCCATTCGGTCGTCGCACACTGGATGCCCTCGGGCCTGTCCTGAAGGACTGGCTCGAGAGGCCGCGAGGTTTCCTCTCCTTCCGCTTGGTGCAGGTAATGACAGGCCATGGCTGCTTCGGCTCGTACCTGCACCGAATCGGGCGGGAGGAGAGTCCGACGTGCCGCCACTGCGGCGCGCCAGACGACACGGCACAGCACACTCTTGAAGTGTGCTCTGCATGGTCCGAGCTCCGCCGCAGTATGGCTGCGGAAATCGGCCCCGACCTCTCGCTCCCCGGTGTCGTCAAAGGCATGTTGGGGAGCGAAAAAGCTTGGGTAGTGGTCGCCTCCTTCTGCGAAGAGATAATGCAGCAGAAGGAGGCGGCGGAGCGTGCGAGGGAGGAGGACCCTTTCGCACCTCCGCACAGAAGACGGCGGATACGCAGGAGAGCGCGAGTCGCCTCTCCTGTGCGGCGGTGAGCAGCGGGCGCAGGCGCGGGGGCGCCTGCGTCCGCTACAAATGCTCACCTAAAGAGAGGTGAGGAAGCGGTCGCTCACTATGACCGCTTCCTGGCATGAGCGGCCTGCAAACTTGCGGGAATCGCCGGAGGGGTCCTGGTCGTAAAGGCTATGCCGGTCTCCCAGAACCCTTCCCTAACGGCGAAGCCGGGAATGTCCCCGGGGTTTTAGTGGGTATACCGGTCCATTCTAGACCGGGAGTCCCACACTACCACCGCTCCCTCCCAGAGGTCCCCCCCCTCTACACCTTTGGGAGTCGTTAACATCTTGGCGGTGGTGTGCGTAACGCATTTCCCCGGGAAAAAAAAAAAAAAAAAAAAAAAAAAAAAAAAAAAAAAAAAAAAAAAAAAGGTTAGGTTAGGTTAGGTTAGGTTAGGTTAGGTTGTAGGTCGGGACATTAGAGCCGGGCGCGGTGGTCTGGGCGCCGTGCGCCTGCAATGCCCGGTTGTTGCGGCTAAAGCCGTACTAGCCAAGGGGCGGATACTCGTCGGGTTCAGCTCGGCCGCGGTACGAACACTTGACAGCGTGCCTTTCCGCTGCTTCAAGTGCTTCGGGATCGGGCACACCCGGGCCATGTGTCCGGCCACGGTGGATCGGGTAGACACGTGCCTCCGCTGCGGGATACGGGGCCATATGGTGGCATCCTGCACTGCTGCCAAGCCGCACTGCGCAGTGTGCGCCGCGAGTGGCCGCCCAGCCAACCATGTTATGGGGAGGAAAAACTGTAACCCCCCAAAAAAGATGGGGAAGCCGCAGGCGCCAAAGCGCCCTGCCGCCGCTGCCAACGCCGCCTCCGGGTCGGTCGCGCCAGTAGAGGGTGAAGAAATGGACGAGTGATGGGGTCAATCCATCGCTTCCTCCAAGTCAATATCAACCACTGTGCAGCGGCTCAGAACCTGCTCGTGCAGGCCATGGCTGAGTGGTTGGTGGACGTAGCGGTGGTTGCCGAGCCGTACTCGGTCCCTGGTCATTGGCTGAGCGATAGGGACGGCTTGGTGGCGATAGCGACGCGGTCTTCCTCAGACTCCCCTCCTCTCTCGCCCTTAGAGAGAGGACCGGGATACGTGGCTGCCGCGGTCGGAGACCTGGCCCTTGTAGCTGTTTACTTCTCTCCCAACCGCCCCCTTCGGGACTTCGAGAATTTCCTCGGTGTCTTGACCACCGTGGTTGGGAGAGCAGCACCACGCCAGGTCTGTGTGTCGGGGGACTTCAACGCGAAGTCGGTTACTTGGGGCAACCCAGTTTCTGACGCGCGCGGGAGAGCAGTGGAGCTGTGGGCGGCCTCGACTGGGCTCTCTCTCCTGAACAGGGGGAGAGTCCAGACATGCGTGCGGCGGCAGGGTGGGTCCATAGTGGACCTCACATTTGCCACCTCTGCGATAGCCGCGCGTATCAGCAATTGGCGGGTGGAACTGGTGGAGACGTTGTCGGACCACCGCTACGTGCGGTTCGACGTCTCCACCCAGAGCCAGAGGGGCAATGCCCGATCAAGGCTACGTAAATCCCCGTTTCCACGATGGGCTCTCACTCGCCTGGACCTGGAGGCGGCGAAGGAGGCCGCGTTCCTGCAAGACTGGCTCTCGCCCGAGGCCGTCCTGGTTGACGTAGACACTGCGGCTGCACAGCTGAAGGTGTCCCTGACCGAGGTGTGCAACTCCAGCATGCCTCGGTCCTGCCGTCCTCCCCCCCGACGCACCGTATACTGGTGGTCGCAGGAGCTAGCGGAGCTGCGGACCGCCTGCATGGCCGCCAAGAGGGCGTTCTCGAGGAGCCGCCGGAGGCGCCATCGAGACCTGGCCGAAGAAGATCGCCTCTACGACGCGTATGTGGAGGCCAAGTCTGCGCTGAAGTCGGCCATTGGCGCAGCCAGAGACTCGGCAGGGGCCGAGATGTTGGTGGGCCTCGACGCCGACCCGTTCGGGAGGCCTTACAAAGCGGCGCGCAACAAGTTGCGCCCCTTTGGCCCCCCGGTCGCCGAGACCCTGGAGCCAACGGTGCTGGACGGGGTGGTCCGGGCACTGTTTCCGGGCAGGGACGCGGGCTTTGCCCCCCCATTAATGGCACCCCCGCGGGAAGCTGCTCCTATGGAGGAGGAGGACGAGACGGCTCCGGTAACGGCGGGCGAACTTGGCGTGGAGGTGTTCAAGCTCCGCGCCAAAAGAACGGCACCAGGTCCGGACGGTGTGCCGGCGAGGGTGGTGGCCATCACCGCCACTCACATGGAGGAGCGGTTTCGGGAACTTTTCAGCGCGTGTCTAGCGGCTGAGAGGTTCCCGAAACCATGGAAGGAAGGCAAGCTTTGCCTCCTTCACAAAGAAGGCCGGCCAGCGGACTCACCCTCGGCTTACCGACCCATCGTTCTGCTCGATGAGGTCGGTAAGACGTTCGAGGGCATAATCGCCGCCCGGCTAAACCGCCACCTGCGGGACGTGGGTCCAAATCTGTCTGACGCCCAGTTCGGTTTTCGGGCTGGGCGTTCGACAGTGGACGCCCTAACCCGGCTCAAGAGCCAGGTACAAGAGGCGATGGCAGAAGGGGAGGGGCTGTTGGCTGTGTCACTCGACATAGCCAATGCCTTCAACTCTCTCCCCCATTCTACCATTCTTGAGGCACTCCGCTTTCACGGAGTGCCTCGGTATTTGCGGGGCCTCTTGGCCAACTACTTGGAGGACCGGATAGTCCTCCTCGTAGACAAAGCGGGCCAACTCCGGCGGTTCAATGTCGGGTCCGGTGTTCCGCAGGGGTCAGTCTTGGGACCCCTCCTGTGGAACATTGGGTTCGACTGGATCCTGCGGGGAAGGCTACCTCGTGGCACGGGTGTCATATGCTACGCAGATGACACCCTCCTCACTGCCCGCGGCAGTTTTAGGACGGCGGCTGACCTTGCCTCGGCCGGTGCGTCGACAGTGGTCGAGAGGATTGGCAGGCTAGGTCTGACGGTGGCGCTGCAGAAGACCGAAGCCGTGTATTTCCACGGCCCGCGGCAGCGCCCTCCTCCTGATGCCCACATTTTCGTGGCGGGTGTCCGGGTACAAGTGGGGGCCCAGATGAAGTATCTGGGCCTATTGTTGGACAGCAGGTGGCACTTCGGCCCGCATTTGAGCGGGCTGTCCGTGCGCCTGCTGAAGACGGCAAACGCCCTTTCTGGGCTGATGCCCAACCTGGGGGGGCCCAGCGCTAGATGCCGGCGATTATATGCCGGCATCCTGAAGAGCATGGCTCTGTACGGGGCGCCCATCTGGGCGGACTCCCTTCGGAGAAGGGAGAACACAACCGCTCTTCGGGCGCCCCAAGGGGCCATTTCAAAAAGGGTGGCAAGAGCCTACCGCACGGTAGGTTTCGCAGCGGCGTGCGCTCTGGCCGGCACACCGCCTTGGGAGCTGGAGGCGTGGGTGCTCGCCAGAGTGTACGAGTGGACGGCGGGGAAGCGGGCGCGTGGAGAGCATCCGGCCCCGCAAGAGAAGGCGGTAGTGCGGCGTGAGGCGAAGGAGGCCATCATTCGTCACTGGACGGAAGACCTTGCCTCCGCCCCATTCGGTCGTCGCACACTGGATGCCCTCGGGCCTGTCCTAAAGGACTGGCTCGAGAGGCCGCGAGGTTTCCTCTCCTTCCGCTTGGTGCAGGTAATGACAGGCCATGGTTGCTTCGGCTCGTACCTGCACCGAATCGGGCGGGAGGAGAGTCCGACGTGCCGCCACTGCGGCGCGCCAGACGACACGGCACAGCACACTCTTGAAGTGTGCTCTGCATGGTCCGAGCTCCGCCGCAGTATGGCTGCGGAAATCGGCCCCGACCTCTCGCTCCCCGGTGTCGTCAAAGGCATGTTGGGGAGCGAAAAAGCTTGGGTAGCGGTCGCCTCCTTCTGCGAAGAGATAATGCAGCAGAAGGAGACGGCGGAGCGTGCGAGGGAGGAGGACCCTTTCGCACCTCCGCACAGAAGACGGCGGATACGCAGGAGAGCGCGAGTCGCCTCTCCTGTGCGGCGGTGAGCAGCGGGCGCAGGCGCGGGGGCGCCTGCGTCCGCTACGAATGCTCACCTAAAGAGAGTTGAGGAAGCGGTCGCTCACTATGACCGCTTCCTGGCATGAGCGGCCTGCAAACTTGCGGGAATCGCCGGAGGGGTCCTGGTCGTAAAGGCTATGCCGGTCTCCCAGAACCCTTCCCTAACGGCGAAGCCGGGAATGTCCCCGGGGTTTTAGTGGGTATACCGGTCCATTCTAGACCGGGAGTCCCACACTACCACCGCTCCCTCCCAGAGGTCCCCCCCCTCTACACCTTTGGGAGCCGTTAACATCTTGGCGGTGGTGTGCGTAACGCATTTCCCCGGGAAAAAAAAAAAAAAAAAAAAAAAAAAAAAAAAAAAAGGTTAGGTTGTAGGTGCGGTTGACCCGTTCGGGAGGCCTTACAAAGCGGCGCGCAACAAGTTGCGCCCCTTTGGCCCCCCGGTCGCCGAGACCCTGGAGCCAACGGTGCTGGACGGGGTGGTCCGGGCACTGTTTCCGGGCAGGGACGCGGGCTTTGCCCCCCCATTAATGGCACCCCCGCGGGAAGCTGCTCCTATGGAGGAGGAGGACGAGACGGCTCCGGTAACGGCGGGCGAACTTGGCGTGGAGGTGTTCAAGCTCCGCGCCAAAAGAACGGCACCAGGTCCGGACGGTGTGCCGGCGAGGGTGGTGGCCATCACCGCCACTCACATGGAGGAGCGGTTTCGGGAACTTTTCAGCGCGTGTCTAGCGGCCGAGAGGTTCCCGAAACCATGGAAGGAAGGCAAGCTTTGCCTCCTTCACAAAGAAGGCCGGCCAGTGGACTCACCCTCGGCTTACCGACCCATCGTTCTGCTCGATGAGGTCGGTAAGACGTTCGAGGGCATAATCGCCGCCCGGCTAAACCGCCACCTGCGGGACGTGGGTCCAAACCTGTCTGACAACCAGTTCGGTTTTCGGGCTGGGCGTTCGACAGTGGACGCCCTAACCCGGCTCAAGAGCCAGGTACAAGAGGCGATGGCAGAAGGGGAGGGGCTGTTGGCTGTGTCACTCGACATAGCCAATGCCTTCAACTCTCTCCCCCATTCTACCATTCTTGAGGCACTCCGCTTTCACGGAGTGCCTCGGTATTTGCGGGGCCTCTTGGCCAACTACTTGGAGGACCGGATAGTCCTCCTCGTAGACAAAGCGGGCCAACTCCGGCGGTTCAATGTCGGGTCCGGTGTTCCGCAGGGGTCAGTCTTGGGACCCCTCCTGTGGAACATTGGGTTCGACTGGATCCTGCGGGGAAGGCTACCTCGTGGCACGGGTGTCATATGCTACGCAGATGACACCCTCCTCACTGCCCGCGGCAGTTTTAGAACGGCGGCTGACCTTGCCTCGGCCGGTGCGTCGACAGTGGTCGAGAGGATCGGCAGGCTAGGTCTGACGGTGGCGCTGCAGAAGACCGAAGCCGTGTACTTCCACGGCCCGCGGCAGCGCCCTCCTCCTGATGCCCACATTTTCGTGGCGGGTGTCCGGGTACAAGTGGGGGCCCAGATGAAGTATCTGGGCCTATTGTTGGACAGCAGGTGGCACTTCGGCCCGCATTTGAGCGGGCTGTCCGTGCGCCTGCTGAAGACGGCAAACGCCCTTTCTGGGCTGATGCCCAACCTGGGGGGGCCCAGCGCTAGATGCCGGCGATTATATGCCGGCATCCTGAAGAGCATGGCTCTGTACGGGGCGCCCATCTGGGCGGACTCCCTTCGGAGAAGGGAGAACACAACCGCTCTTCGGGCGCCCCAAGGGGCCATTTCAAAAAGGGTGGCAAGAGCCTACCGCACGGTAGGTTTCGCAGCTGCGTGCGCTCTGGCCGGCACACCGCCTTGGGAGCTGGAGGCGTGGGTGCTCGCCAGAGTGTACGAGTGGACGGCGGGGAAGCGGGCGCGTGGAGAGCATCCGGCCCCGCAAGAGAAGGCGGTAGTGCGGCGTGAGGCGAAGGAGGCCATCCTTCGTCACTGGACGGAAGACCTTGCCTCCGCCCCATTCGGTCGTCGCACGCTGGATGCCCTCGGGCCTGTCCTGAAGGACTGGCTCGAGAGGCCGCGGGGTTTCCTCTCCTTCCGCTTGGTGCAGGTAATGACAGGCCATGGCTGCTTCGGCTCGTACCTGCACCGCATCGGGCGGGAGGAGAGTCCGACGTGCTGCCACTGCGGCGCGCCAGACGACACGGCACAGCACACTTTTGAAGTGTGCTCTGCATGGTCCGAGCTCCGCCGCAGTATGGCTGCGGAAATCGGCCCCGACCTCTCGCTCCCCGGTGTCGTCAAAGTCATGTTGGGGAGCGAAAAAGCTTGGGTAGCGGTCGCCTCCTTCTGCGAAGAGATAATGCAGCAGAAGGAGGCGGCGGAGCGTGCGAGGGAGGAGGACCCTTTCGCACCTCCGCATAGAAGACGGCGGATACGCAGGAGAGCGCGAGTCGCCTCTCCTGTGCGGCGGTGAGCAGCGGACGCAGGCGCGGGGGCGCCTGCGTCCGCTACAAATGCTCACCTAAAGAGAGGTGAGGAAGCGGTCGCTCACTATGACCGCTTCCTGGCATGAGCGGCCTGCAAACTTGCGGGAATCGCCGGAGGGGTCCTGGTCGTAAAGGCTATGCCGGTCTCCCAGAACCCTTCCCTAACGGCGAAGCCGGGAATGTCCCCGGGGTTTTAGTGGGTATACCGGTCCATTCTAGACCGGGAGTCCCACACTACCACCGCTCCCTCCCAGAGGTCCCCCCCCTCTACACCTTTGGGAGTCGTTAACATCTTGGCGGTGGTGTGCGTAACGCATTTCCCCGGGAAAAAAAAAAAAAAAAAAAAAAAAAAAAAAAAAAAAAAAAAAAAAAAAAGGTTGTAGGTGCGGTCGCCTCCTTCTGCGAAGAGATAATGCAGCAGAAGGAGACGGCGGAGCGTGCGAGGGAGGAGGACCCTTTCGCACCTCCGCACAGAAGACGGAGGATACGCAGGAGAGCGCGAGTCGCCTCTCCTGTGCGGCGGTGAGCAGCGGGCGCAGGCGCGGGGGCGCCTGCGTCCGCTACGAATGCTCACCTAAAGAGAGTTGAGGAAGCGGTCGCTCACTATGACCGCTTCCTGGCATGAGCGGCCTGCAAACTTGCGGGAATCGCCGGAGGGGTCCTGGTCGTAAAGGCTATGCCGGTCTCCCAGAACCCTTCCCTAACGGCGAAGCCGGGAATGTCCCCGGGGTTTTAGTGGGTATACCGGTCCATTCTAGACCGGGAGTCCCACACTACCACCGCTCCCTCCCAGAGGTCCCCCCCCTCTACACCTTTGGGAGCCGTTAACATCTTGGCGGTGGTGTGCGTAACGCATTTCCCCGGGAAAAAAAAAAAAAAAAAAAAAAAAAAAAAAAAAAGGTTAGGTTGTAGGTGTCATCGCCATTAATGGAGGAGGGGTGGAATGTTGTGGTGAGGAGGGGTAAAAAGAAGTCCGCTGCGAAACCGAAACCAGCTTCGCCTCCAAAAAAGAAGAAGGTGCGAGTTCCCCGCGCTCCTCGCTCCGCAGCTGTAGTACTCACGCTGCAACCCGATACAATGGAGACGGGGATGTCTTATGCGAGTGTTCTTCGTGAGGCCAGACAAAAAATTAACTTGTCTGGTCTCGGAATATCTGAGGGCATGCGGATCCGGACAGCCGCGACGGGAGCCCGTATCATGGAGATCTCTGGCCCTGAACACGCTACAAAGGCAGATCGTCTCGCCGAAGAACTCAAACAAGTCTTCGGCAACACAACAGTAAGAGTATCCAGACCTGTAAAAACTGCGGAGGTGCGGGTTTTAGGTCTGGATGACTCAGTAGTTAAAGAGGATGTGGCAGAAGCAATCGCTGAGCTTGGTGGGTGTCCAGTGGACGCCATTAAGTCTGGAGAAATCCGTCGTGGCCGTGATGGCATGGGTACTCTATGGTTAAGATGCCCATCAGAAGTTGCTAAAAAGGCAGTAGAAAAAGGTCAGCTGCTAATCGGATGGGTCTCGGCCCAGATTTCTATGCTAGAGCCGAGACTCCAGAGGTGCTATCGGTGCCTCCAAGTGGGACATGTAATTGCAACATGCACCGCAAAAGAGGACCTTAGCCGCCGCTGCTATAGATGTGGCAAGGATGGCCATAAAGCATCTGCGTGCAGGGACACTCCACACTGTCCTGTATGTGAAGTAGCGGGAAGAGACACCGCACATAAAATGGGCACGAAGTCATGTGCTTCCGCTCAAATCAAGGGCAGTAAAAAGAAAAGGCGCGATGGCCCCCGGGTCCCCTCGCAGCCACCCTGTCCAATAATAACTCAAGGGACTGAGGCGGCACCAATGGTCATCACATAGGATGTCTACTAAGTTATTACAGGCGAACACCAATCACTCCGCTAGAGCTCAGGATTTGTTACTGCAGAGCATGGCGGAGCTCTCGATTGACATAGCCATCGTGTCAGAGCCGTATCACATCCCTTCCCGGGATTGCTGGGCTGGGGATTGCGACGGCCTCGTCGCCATAATATCACGAACTCCTCTTCAGCTCGTGGTCAGGGGAAATGGCTTTGTCGTTGCACAATCGGGAGGAATTGACCTAGTAGGTGTTTACTTTTCACCCAACCGGCCATTGATTGATTTTGAGCAATTCCTTGCCGTAGTTGGAGCAGCGATTGGGCGAAGCCGCCCTGCACCTGTGCTAGTTGCTGGGGACCTCAATGCAAAATCCGCTGCTTGGGGTTCCTCGGTGACAAATGCCCGTGGAAATGTTTTGGAGGAGTGGGTTGTGGCGTCAGGATTAACCGTGCTAAACCGGGGTTCAGTTTATACGTGCGTGCGGCAGCGTGGCGGTTCAATTGTGGACATAACATTCGCAAATGCAAGCCTCGCTCGCCGTATTCATAATTGGAAGGTACTGGAGAACGCAGAGACACTGTCAGATCATCTCTATATCCGATTCGATGTCTCTGCGCTTCCAGTAAGCCCGAGTGGGTCTAACCAGTCCCCAGTTAAAAGTGGTCCTAGGTGGTCTCTAAAACGGTTAAATCCCGACGCGCTAGAGGAGGCTGTTATAGTAGGGGCTTGGATATTGGACTCCAGGTTCACCCTTAACATCAATGATGAAGCTCATCTTATCCAGGACGTGATGTTGGACGTTTGTGATGCTGCTATGCCTCGTATCGGAATCCGACCACCGCGACTAATGGTGTACTGGTGGTCCAACGAGATCGGCCAGCTGCGTAAGATGTGTATTAAGGCTCGGCGCCAGTATACTAGGAGCCGTAGGCTTCGGATTCGGAACGAGGTAAAAGAGCGGGAGCTCTACGCCACCTACAGAGAGGCTAAGATAGACCTTCAACTGGCCATCGTCCAGGCCAAAGAAGCGACGTACCAGAAACTATTAGAAAGCCTCAATGCCGATCCATGGGGTCGCCCATACAAAATGGTTAGGGGAAAGCTAAGGCCCTGGGCACCCCCGCTGACACAAACATTACAGCACGAGTTCCTAAGTTGTATCGTCTCATCCCTGTTTCCACAGAGAAACGGTACTCTATTACCGCTGGTAACAGATGTTGAACTTCAACCTCCACCATTGCTTGATCAGGAGACTGACGAAACCGCGCCCGAGATTGGGGAAGACGAACTAGAGGCGGCAGTGTTACGTCTTCATAGCAAAAAGTTTACTGCCCCCGGTCCCGACGGTATACCTGGACGTGCCTGGGTGTTGGCTTTAAAAGTCAAAGGAGCCCTAGAACCAAGACTCCGCACATTGTTCTCGGCTTGTTTGGCCCAGGGTCGATTTCCTGAGCTATGGAAGAACGGAAAACTGGTCCTTCTACACAAGGCGGGCAGACCAGCAGAATCACCTTCGGCTTATCGACCGATTGTGCTACTGGACGAGGCGAGCAAACTCTTGGAGCGCGTCATCGCTGCCCGTCTCGTGAAACATCTGGAAGATATAGGACCAGACCTACACCAGTGCCAATACGGTTTCCGACGGGGTAGGTCCACGATCGACGCAATACTACGTGTGAGGGCTTTGGCAGAACGGGCGACCGCACAGGGCGAAGTGGTTTTGGCGGTGTCTCTCGACATCGCCAATGCGTTTAACACACTGCCCTGGGAACGTATTCAAGAGGCACTGGGGTATCATAATGTTCCTAGGTACCTGCGTCGGGTCCTAGGAGATTATATGGCAGGTCGAATAATCTCTTTCCCATCAAAAGAGCAGTGGCGTGAGTGGCGGATGTCGTGCGGTGTCCCACAGGGGTCGGTCCTAGGGCCCCTGCTGTGGAACATCGCATATAACTGGGTATTGAATGGAACCTATTTGGATGGGGTAGCTCTCACTTGTTACGCTGACGACACGCTTGTAACCGTCCGGGGCTCTTCATTTCGGGAGGCCTCCATTCTCGCCACTGCTGGCGTTGCTCAAGCGGTGAATCGTATTCGACGATTGGGACTTGAGGTGGCGCTTCACAAATCCGAGGCCATTTGCTTCCATGGCCGTCGGCGTGCGCCACCGGCTGGTTCAGTGTTAGTGGTCAGCGGTGTCTCCATCGCAATCGGGTCAAGAATGAATTATCTAGGCATCACCCTGGACAGTCGCTGGAGCTTCAAGCCTCACTTTGAGTCCCTAGTGCCTAAATTGAACGCGTCCGCATGCGCTCTTAGCAGATTATTACCGAACGTCGGCGGACCCAATGTTAGGTGCCGTCGACTGTTCACTGGAGTAGTACGATCCATGGCCCTCTACGGGGCTCCGATATGGGCTGACTCTCTGAATGCCGACAATAGAGTTCTCTTACGTCGTCCGCAGAGGGCCATGGCGATCCGAGCAGTGAGGGGCTATCGTACTATCTCTACTGAGGCGGCGTGCGTATTGGCTGGTGCCACGCCGTGGGATCTAGACGCGCAAGTACTCGCTGCTGTCTACTGGAGAGTAACAGACGCTCGGTCGAAGGGCAGAGATCCAACACCAAGTGAGATATCACATTGGCATACGTTAGCGAGTCACGGCGCCTTTCAGAGGTGGATCGAGAGACTGGAAGATCCAAGCGCTGGACGCCTCACCATAGAGGCCATTAGGCCTGTCCTAGGAAGATGGGTGAAGAGGAAGTTTGGCTCTCTAACTTTTCATCTTACACAGGTCCTCTCGGGTCATGGTTGCTTCGGGAGGTACCTGTGTAACATCGCAGGAAGAGAGACAACCACACGTTGTCACCATTGTGGAGCGGACGAAGATACCGCAGCTCACACACTGACCGTATGCTCAGCATGGAACGAGCCGCGTCAACGGCTTGTTGCTATAATTGGGGTCGACCCGTCGTTACCGGCCATTGTAAAGGCCATGGTCCAAAACGAGAGGTCTTGGAAGGCGGTGCAATTCTTCTGCGAGGAAGTAATCTCACAGAAGGAAGCGGCGGAACGGATAAGGGAGGAGGATCCCCTAGCATACCCAAACCGCCGCCGAAGGCCCGGGCGTAGGCGCGCTGCATATGATCGCCGCCTTCCGCCCTAGGTGGACCGCTGGGTGATTGAAATGGGGCCACCAATCACCTAGCATCAAAACGGTCCCGAGATGAGCATCGCGTGCCGTGTTTTTTTTCCACGCGACGCTGCTGAGCTGTCACGATCAAAATATCTAGATGGGTTCCAACGAACAATCGCAGGCGGGTAGCGGATGTAATGCTAACGCGTCCCCGTTACCCAGTCACCAATGCGATGGGACGAAAACACAGTGGGGTTTTAGTCGGTAAGAGTCCGACATAACCCGTTCGCCGCCCCAGAGCAGCGGGTATCCATGAGGATTTCCCCACTTAAAAAAAAAAAAAAAAAAAAGGTTAGGTTGTAGGTGTCCTCGACCGCTGGCTCGGTAGAAGCCATGGAGTGCTCGGGTTCAGGTTGGTGCAGGTCTTGTCGGGACACGGCTGTTTTGGTGAGTACCTGTGCCGCCTTGCTCTGAGAGAGCCAACACCGGAGTGTCACCACTGTGGAGACACAAATGACACGGCACAACACACGCTAGAAGAGTGCCCAGCGTGGTCGGAAGAGAGATCGGCCATGGCCTCCGTCGTCGGCTCTGATTTGTCTTTGCAAGCCGTAGTTTACTCTATGGTACAAAATGAGAAGGCATGGACAGCGGTGTCCACCTTTTGTGAAAAGGTTCTCCTCCAGAAGGAAGCGGCGGAACGTGAGCGCGAGGCGGTAACTGACTGCCCGCTGCGGCGCCGCAGAGTAGGTCGAAGAAGACGGGCGTACGCCGATGCCCTTCTTCCTCCATAATTGAAGCCGTGACGGCACCCGAACTAAGGGTTTGCCGTCACACTCAGGCCTCGAGAGTGCGCGCGCGGTGTGTGTCCGCGGGCCTCTTAAAATGTAGAAGTGCGAAACGCACATCTGAAGATGGGACCCTCGCTCAAGGGTCAGCGCTGCTGGGGGGTAAGCTGGCGGGCTTCGTACCGTGACCCCAGCACTCTGCGCACAGAGGGACACAGTGTGTGGTTTAGTGGGTATTAGTCCGGTCTAACGATGAGCCCCGTATGGGGGGAGTATGACCGGGCGTGTTTCCAGACTCTGGCTTGTTCGGAGTCTGGTGGCCAGAGTCCCACATAACCCGAAAGACCGTTTCGTCGGTCGGGTATGCATAAACGCATTCCACACACTTAAATAAAAAAAAAAAAAAAAAAGGTTAGGTTAGGTTAGGTTAGGTTAGGTTCCAGGTCTGCAGCCGTCGTCCTGACGCTGCAGCCTGGCGCTGTTGAAAAAGGGGCAACATATGCCTCCGTCCTCACTCAGGCGAAGGAGAAAGTTTCTCTCGCTGAGTTGGGGATCTCCTCCCTGAAGATGAGGAAGGGAGCGTCTGGGGCGCGTATTTTAGAGGTGCCCGGCGTCGCAAGCTCGCAGAAGGCGGACGAGCTGGCGGCGAAGCTACGGGAAGCGCTGGCGGAGGACGTCTATATCGCCCGGCCCGTGAAAAGCGCCGATTTGCGCATTGTCGGGCTGGACGACTCCGTCAGCGAGTCGGAAGTAGTGGCAGCTGTGGCTAGGGCCGGGGGCTGTCCCGTCGAGTCGATTAAGACAGGGCCAGTTCGCTTTGCTCCCTCGGGCAGCGGTACGATTTTCGTACGCTGCCCCGTGGCAGCGGCTAAAAAAGTTTCGGCCAATCGACTTCTTGTCGGTTGGGTGTCACCAGAAGTACGGGTGTTGCCCCCCAGGCGTATGCGTTGTTTCCGCTGCCTTGAAGTGGGCCACACCCGTGCTCTCTGTCAGTCCCAGATTGACCGCAGCGATGAGTGTTACCGCTGCGGTCAAAAGGGACACAAGGCCTCCGGCTGCTCCGCTGCTCCGCACTGCTCATTGTGCGAGGTAGCGGGCCGGCCGGCAAATCATAGGGCTGGGGCACCATCCTGTAAAGGAACCCCAGCCAAGCCCAGAAAGGGCAAGGCGGTAAATCCTGCTCCCCGGGTTCCGGCTCCGAGAGCAGATTCGGAAGCGATGGTTGTAACGTAATGGCCCTAGCGGGACACAACCATCGCTTCCTGCAGACAAACTTAAACCACTGCGCCGGGGCTCAAGACTTGCTCTTGCAGTCCTTGGCACAGTGGCAAATAGACCTTGCGGTCGCTGCCGAGCCATATTTTGTCCCTACCCGCGAAACATGGGTAGGAGACATTTCTGGCTTGGTGGCGATCATCACGTCGGCTGTAGCCCCGGTCTCCTCGGTGATCGCTCGTGGCCGGGGCTTCATTGTTGTTGCATGGCGGGAGATCGCAGTTGTGGGAGTCTACTTCTCTCCCAACCGCAGTCTCGCCGAATTCGAGCAATTCCTGAGCGAGGTTGAGACCCAGATTCGAAGGGCTCATCCGCGCCCAGTGGTCGTCATGGGTGACTTTAACGCCAAATCATCGGCGTGGGGGTCACCCAGGACCGACCCGCGAGGTTCCGAGTTGGAGGATTGGGCAGCGGGGATCGGCCTCCTGATCCAAAATAGGGGGTCGGCGTACACTTGTGTGCGGCAGAGGGGCGGGTCGATCGTCGACTTGACGTTCGCCAGCCCGGCTGTCGCACACCGTGTCTGCGACTGGAGGGTAATCGAGGATGTGGAGACGTTGTCGGATCACCGATACATCCGGTTCGACGTCTCCGCTTCCTTGATCGCCCCCGTCACGAGTCCCAGAAGTAGGCTTCCACAACTTCCCAGGTGGACGTTGGGGCGTCTCGATCGAGACGCCTTGCTGGAAGCTCTCGTCGTCCAGGCCTGGTGTTCTCAGCCGGCCGGGCCTGTGCGGGTGGATGAGGAAGCGGAGTGGCTCCGTCGGTCTTTGACTGCGGCTTCCGACGCGTCAATGCCCAGAGCCAATCCGCCAACCGCTCGTCGACAGGTGTACTGGTGGTCTGGCGAAATCGCCACGCTGCGTGTCGAATGCGTGGTGGCCAGACGCCAGTACACCCGTTATCGCAGAAGGCGATACCGCAGAAGGCGACACCGCATGAGGCGGTATCGTGACGAGACGACGGAGCACGAGCTGTACGGGATCTTCAGAGAGAAGAAGAAGTCCCTGCAGCTCGCTATCAGCAGAGCCAAGAACCAGGCACGGGAGGAGCAGCTCGAGACTCTGGATCGCGATCCGTGGGGACGTCCATACAAGTCCGTCCGGGGCAAATTACGCCCCTGGACGCCGCCGTTGACCCAGATTCTCGACCAGCAACTCCTGAGAGATATAGTGTCCGCCCTATTTCCACACCGGGCGGATCACATCCCCCCCGAAATGGCGCGATCGACCGAGTCTGGTCGCGCTATGGAGGAGGAGGTTAGCGGCGTGCCTGAGCTCACAGATTGTGAGTTCGACGCGGCTGTGGGTAGGCTCCGGGCAAAAAACACTGCGCCCGGACCGGACGGTATCCACGGTCGTGTTCTAGTCTTGGCTCTCAATGTTCTAGGGGACCGGCTCCGGGGGCTTTTTGAAGCGTGCCTGGAGTCGGGGCGATTTCCCGAGGTGTGGAAAATCGGTAGCTTGGTCCTACTCAGGAAGGACGGGCGCCCCGCAGAGTCACCCTCTGCCTACCGCCCCATCGTGCTGCTCGATGAAGCCGGCAAGCTCTTTGAAAAAATCATAGCTGCCCGAATCATCGAGCACCTGACTCACGTTGGTCCCGATCTGGCCGACTGCCAGTTTGGGTTTCGAGCCGGCCGCTCGACGATCGACGCGATCAGTCGAGTCAAGGCCGAATCGGAAGAGGTGACCGGCCGCGGCGGGGTGTTGATGGCGGTGTCGCTCGACATCGCCAACGCGTTCAACACCATGCCGTGGAGTTGCGTCAAAGAGGCACTTATCTACCACCAAGTGCCTCTCTACCTCCGTCGCCTGATCGGTAACTACCTGAGTCAGAGGTACGTCTTGTACCAAGGGCGGTACGGCATCGAGAGGAGGGAGATGACGTGCGGTGTTCCACAGGGGTCTGTCCTCGGACCTCTCCTGTGGAACATCGGATACGATTGGGTGTTGCGGGGCACCCTCCCCCGCGGTCTCAGGGTGACGTGTTACGCGGATGACACCCTGGTGACCGCACGGGGGACGAGCTACCGAAAGTCCGCCCGCCTGGCTACGGCCGGTGTGGCAATGGTCGTCCGCCGCATACGCGATCTGGGCCTCCAGGTGGCGCTCGACAAGTCCGAAGCCCTGTGTTTTCACGGGCCTAGGACTTCGCCTCCTCCTGGAGCTCACGTCGTAATTAGCGGTGTCCGGATCGAGGTTAAGGCCGATATGAAATATCTCGGGCTTACCCTCGACAGCCGGTGGAACTTCATAGAACATTTCCGTCGCTTGGCCCCCCGACTGTTAGGCGCTGCCGGCGCCCTCGGACGTCTGCTGCCGAATCTCGGGGGACCAAGCGTGGCCTGCCGTCGTCTCTACATGGGTGTAGTGCGCTCGATGGCCCTGTACGGGGCCCCAGTTTGGGCCCCGGAACTCCGGCGCGAAGCCGTCGCCCTCCTGCGAAAACCGCAGAGGGTGATAGCGATCAGGGCCATTAGGGGTTACCGTACTATATCCGCGGAGGCGGCGTGCGTATTGGCAGGCTCGCCGCCTTGGGATTTGGAGGCCGTGGCCCTGTCGAAGCTCCACAAGCGACGTCAGGCGCTGCGGTCTCGCGGCGAATCGCCGACGGTGACGGAATCTATGAAGTCCCACGCTCGACGGTCCGTGGTCCGGAGGTGGACAGAGCGGCTGGCCGATCCTACGGCCGGCCGCTCGACCGTTGAGGCTGTCCGGCCGGTTCTGCGCAACTGGCTAGACAGGCGGCACGGGGTTCTCACATTCCGGCTGACTCAGATTCTTTCCGGGCACGGTTGCTTCGGAAAGTATCTGAGTCAAATAGCCCGGAGAGAACCGACGACCCAGTGTCACCACTGTGCGGCAAGCGAGGACACCGCGCAGCACACCCTGGTCGACTGTTCGGCCTGGGTGGAACAGCGCGGTGCCCTTCGCGATGCCATAGGGGCTGACCTGTCGCTTGAGAGCATCATCAGTGCGATGTCCTCAAGCGAAAGGTTATGGACGGCGGTCACCTCTTTCTGCGAGGACGTGATGTCGCAGAAGGAGGCGGCGGAGCGGGCGAGGGAGGCAAGTGGTGACCCCCACCCGCTTCGTCGACGACGCACGGGAACGCGGAGGAGGGCCTACCGGGCCCTGCTTCGCCCCCCGTGAATGGGGCCGGGGCTATAAGCCCCAAAGGCCTCAGAGGAGGTGCGCGTGGTACCACGTGTGATACCACGCGCTTTCCTAAGCCGTCACCGGGAGGCACCGGCATTGGTGCACCTCGGTCCCCGATGGAGGCCGGCGCGACTCGCAAGCGCGTCGGCCGGTGCTGGCGGAGGGGTGGAAGACTGCAAACGCGTTCCCACCCCACGCCACCACAGGCACAGTAGGAGGCGGACTTCGCAGGGGTTTTAGTGGGTATTCCGGGCGTCCATGGAGTTAGGAGGGGCGTTTCGGCGAGACGAGTCCCACACTCGGGCGGCGGCCCGGTCAGTGCGTAAAGGCATTTCCCCTGACGTGAACAAAAAAAAAAAAAAAAAGGTTCCCCCCCGAGGCTGCCACCTTGTCGTGGTGGGGGGGCTTGCGTGTCCCAATGATCCCTGAGGCTATACCGGCAGAGTCACTCATACCGGGAGGTTTAGGGTGAGGGGCCAGACTAAGAGCAGCCACTCCAGGCGTAGGTACGTGACGACACCATCGCCCACCGGAAAACCGGTGCAATCAGTCGAAAAGCCGCGAGGCACAAATCATACCGTAACCCGGCCATTGCACTACGGCCGGGACCGGGGGCACATCACACGTGATGTGCTGCGAGGAAGGAAACCTCTATAAAAAATCACCCCGAAACCGTAGTCTAGCGTGCTGTGGCGTAGGGTTAACCGGTAAGCGCTGAGAAGGCGGGGGAGCTCACCCGGAAATGAGCCCAAAACTTATGATGGCGGACTGTAAAAAATTACTACCCCAGGAGGGTACCGGTAAATCCGGAGAATCCCTCCCGGTAGTCTCGCGCACCCCGGCGTTGCGTCAGGCTACCGGCCGCCCCTCGTATTCTGGGGGGGGCAGCATTCGCCTGAGTATTCCTACTCTCGACCATGGCAAATCATCACGGACTTCGGATAAGCATAATGACTTGGATTTTGTTAAACCCGGGGGGACTACGGTCCCCAAAGACCAATGCGCGATTAAGGACTCCGATATGCAAATCGATTCGGATGTTGTTGCAGTGTCAGCGGACTCTCGTTCTGCTGATTCTTTAGCTGTAGCTTCTCGGTTGGTGCGGCGAACGCCGCAAGTGATTCTAAAGGACCTGTTTCGGTCGGGTGACTCGAGCAGGGGTCCATCGTCCTCTCGAGACTCACTCGTGGATGAAGGAGAGATGCGGAGTTGTGCCTCAGGAGCCTGTAGCCCTGAGTTCCACGATATCCGTGTCTCGGATGACGGCGCTGGCAAGCGGCGTTCCAAATTCTGGAGCACGCCTCGCCAAAAACCAGAAAAGCGCCGAGGAGGAAAACGTTCGGGGTCGGATTCGACGTCGAACGAAGAGGGGGAACAGCCAACTCCTCGTAAGTTGTCGACGGGTCGCTGCAGTCGGGGGCGCTTACGGTCGAGTGGTGCTGTGCCTCCACTAGTGCGGGATGAGCGTGGCCGCTTCAAGCGGGTAGACACGCCGCTCCCCACTGACCAGGATTGCAGATCCCTACCTCATAGCGGGAGCGACGAGCCAGCGTCTGGTGGGTCGAAAAAGTCAGACGTTTCTAGAGGGCGCGGAAGACCCCCAACCACCGGGGAGTATGTCGGCCTGGCGAAGGCAAAGCGGGAGCTTCTCGACCTGGAGCGGCAGGAGATGCAGCTTCAGGCGGAACGTGAGCTTGCGGAGGAGATCCGCAAGATCCACCAGACCCGTCAGGCACAAGGCCTTAACGCCCCAGCGGAGATCGTGCTCGAAGGGGAGCCATCGGCGCCTGTCCTTCTTGACGGGTTGCTGAAAACGGCCGAAGTGATCACGGAGGTGACCCATAAGTCGGCAAATCTCAAGGGCACCACCCGCAAGGTGTTAAACACTGAAGTGCGGGCAATAAAACAAGCTGTCGAGATCCTGCGTCGAAGCACAGTCTCCGCGGAGACGACCAAAGTCGCTTCAGAGAACGCGAGACTAAAGACGGAGCTGGCTGAGCTGCGTGGTGAGGTGGCAGAGCTGCGAGCCGACCTGCAGCGTGTCCAGGCACAGGTCAGAGTGCCCCCACCCGCGGAAGGACGCACCGGCCTTGAGGTTGAGGAACTGGCCCGGACTATCATGGATCGGGTCGGTTTTATGATTAATGCCCGCTTTGAGGGCATTAAGGACAGGCTGCTGCCCGAAAAACGTGTGCGTCCTCCTCTTGCCGCGGATCGGGCGCGCACAGAGCCACCTGTGGGACCTCTCGAGTCGCCGACATTTGCGGAGGTGGTCTGCGTCTCAGAACAACAGAGCAAGAGACCACACGCCAAGGACATTCCAGAGGGACCTACAGCTGTCAATCAAAAGCCTCCATCAGAAAAGAAGAAGAGTAAGAGTCGGGGCAAGGCTAAGAAGCCACCGCCTCCTCCTCCCAAGAGGGGTAAGCAATTGCCCCAAACCGGATCACAGCCGAGTGCTCCTCCGGTGCCTGCAGCCGATGGGGAAGAGTGGACGGTTGTGAGCCGCCGTCGTCGTAAGAGAGGCCAAGGCGCGAGGCGGGTGGCCTCCGCTGGCCAAACACAGAAAAAGACGTCGAAGCCTCGGGGCAAAGACCGAAAGCCCAACCTGAGCGCGCCGCGATCTACTGCGGTGGTGCTGCGCCTCCAGCCGAATGCCCAAGAGAAGGGCCTTTCCTACGCAGATATCCTGTCGCAGGCTAAGCAGCAGCTTAATTTGCCTGAGCTGGGAATCGACGGCGTGCAGTTCAGGGTCGCTGCGTCTGGTGCGCGGGTACTGAAAATAGCCGGCACCACAAGTGGAGGCAAGGCGGATGCGCTGGCTGAAAAGCTGCGCTCGATCCTTGACCCGGAGAACGTCGCTGTGTCCAGGCCCGTCAAGTCTGCTGGCTTGCGGGTCTCAGAACTTGATGACTCTGTAACAGCTGAGGAGGTTGCTGTAGCGATCGCTCGCATCGGCGAATGCCAAGTCGATGCGGTCAGAGTCGGCACAATCCGGAGGAATCGGGCGGGCATAGGGACAGTGGTGGCCAACTGCCCCGTCACGGCAGCGCGAAAAGTCGTGGATGGCGGCCGCTTACTAGTAGGGTGGGTGTCGGCACACATCCGCCTGCTTGATAGGAAGCCGGTGCGCTGTTTCAGATGCCTGGAGGCCGGGCACGCAAAGGAGCAGTGCACAGCAGCGGACGATCGCAGCACTTTGTGTTTCCGGTGCGGAATGGCTGGACACAAGTCAGCGGAATGCACTGGAGCACCGCATTGTGTGGTGTGTGCCGCCGCTAACAGGCCCGCCGGTCACAAGATCGGTGGATGGGCCTGCAAGGCCCACAATAACGGGCGCAAGGGGAAAAGGGCAGCCGGCAATAAAGCTGGGCCCAGAGATCAGGCGGCCAAAGCCGCTCCTGTGATCGGAGGGATATCGGAGAGCATGGCTATAGATTAATGGCCCCTCTCCGATTCCTTCAGATAAATTTAAATCACTGCGCCAGGGCTCAGGACCTAATGTTCCAGAGTCTGGCGCAGTGGAGGATTGGCGTAGCCATAGTGGCTGAGCCATATCGGGTGTCTCCTGGATGGGCAGGTGATAATGACGGTTTGGCCTGTATAATTTCGAGGCCGGCCGCGGGCTCCTCGCCAATTCAAAAATTAGTTAGGGGTTCAGGTTACGTCGCGGCCCAGGTGGGGGACATCGTCGTCGTTTCGGCGTATTTCTCCCCAAATCGACCGGTGAGTGATTTCGGGGAATTTTTGGCTCGGCTGACAGGCCTTGTACGGCAGAGCCATCCTCTTCCTGTTGTTGTTGCGGGGGACCTCAATGCAAAGTCTGTGGCGTGGGGATCCCCCGCGACAGATCTGCGCGGCTCGATGGTTGAGCGGTGGATGCTGGAGACCGGGCTCGTTGTTTTGAATAGGGGTTCGGTCAACACGTGCGTGCGGATGCAGGGCGGCTCTATCGTGGACGTCTCGTTCGCTAGTCCTGCCCTGGCACGCCGTGTCCAGGATTGGGGAGTGTTGGAGGTAGAGGAGACGCTTTCAGACCATCGTTACATACGTTTTAGCGTCTCCTCCCTCCCTGCGAACCCGGTTGGTCCCGAACGGACCCTCTCAAATAGCAGCCATAGGTGGCAACTGAAAACCCTCGACCGCGAGGTTCTTCGGGAAGCGGTGATCGTCAGATCGTGGTCACCCGCGCCTCCAGGACCAGTGGACGTTGAACGTGAGGCAGACTGGTTCCGGGACACAATGAGGCAGGTGTGCGACACATCGATGTTCCGGGCGAGGAATCGGCCTCCGAAGCCCCAGGTGTACTGGTGGTCGGCCGATATCGCGAAATTGCGTCAAGATTGTGTTGTGGCCAGACGCCAGTACACGAGGTGCAGGCGAAAACGACGTAGGGACCTCAATAGAGAATCTCTACTCTACGGTTCCTATAGAGACCTCAAGATGGAACTACAGACGGCCATCGGGAGGGCGATAGAGGCTGCCTGGGGTGAATTCTTGGGTACTCTGGACGCGGATCCATGGGGGCGACCATACAAGTTAGTGTTGAGCAAGCTCCGCTCCTGGGCCCCCCCCGTTACAGAGACCCTATCGCCCCAGCTGCTTCGGGACGTCGTGTCATCCCTGTTCCCACATCGCGGGGATTTCTCCCCACCTGTCATGTCCCGCGACCCTCCTGTGCAGTCGCCGGAATCGTTCGCAGCGCCGTCAGTGTCTGAGGAGGAGCTCAATGCGGCGGTCAGAAAGCTGCGAGCTAAGAACACTGCTCCCGGCCCTGACGGCGTACCGGGACGCGCCCTAGCTCTGGCGCTGGAAGATCTGGGGGATCGACTCCGGGCGCTCTTTTCCGCCTGTTTACAGCAAGGAGTCATCCCCCACCAATGGAAGGAGGGAAAACTCGTCCTCTTGCGGAAGGAGGGCCGGCCGCTTGACTCAGCCTCCGGATACCGCCCGATCGTGCTACTCGACGATGTGGCCAAGCTCTTCGAGAGAGTGGTGGCCGGGCGTATCGTCGAGCATCTGGAGCAGGTCGGGCCGAACCTGGCGGACTGTCAGTTTGGATTCAGGAGAGGAAGATCGACGGTGGATGCTGTAGGCAGGGTGCGGACCCTGGCACAGGATGCGGTCTCCCGGGGTGAGGTCGTTCTGGCGGTGTCTCTTGACATCGCCAACGCTTTCAACACACTCCCCTGGGCTTGCATCAGGGAGGCACTCCGGTTCCATGGGGTGCCTTCCTACTTGTGCCGCGTCATAGGGTCGTATCTGTCCGGCAGGAGGGTGATCTTCCCCTGCCAAAACGGGACGCAAGATGCACGAGAAGTGCTATGCGGTGTTCCACAGGGGTCGGTCCTAGGACCACTCTTGTGGAATATCGGATACGACTGGGTGCTGCGCGGCGCCAATCTCCAGGGTGTTGAGGTGACATGCTACGCCGATGACACCCTGGTAACTGCGCGCAGCAAGACTCTCCGCAACGCCGCCATACTCGCCACGGCGGGAGCGGCCCACGTTGTGTCGAGAATAAGGCGTCTGGGGCTGGAGGTGGCGCTCAATAAGTCGGAGGCGCTATGCTTTCACGGGCCCCGAAACGCGCCGCCTGCCAACTTGCACATCGTCGTTGGAGGAGTCCGAATTGTCGTAGAGTCCCAGATGAGGTATCTGGGGCTCACTTTGGACAGCAAGTGGGATTTTAGGGCCCACTTTGAAAGGTTGGCCCCACGGCTCATTCGAACAGCTGCTGCTCTGGGGCGGTTGCTGCCAAATGTCGGTGGACCAGGCGCCACTTGTAGGCGCCTTCATGCTGGAGTTGTGCGGTCCATGGCTCTCTACGGGGCTCCTGTTTGGGCCGATGCCCTGAATCGCCGGAGTCTCGCGCTTTTGCGCAAACCGCAGAGGGCATTGGCGGTCAGGGCCATCCGGGGATACCGCACAATCTCGGAGGAAGCGGCCTGTGTTTTGGCGGGTTTCATGCCCTGGGACCTAGAGGCCGGGATCCTTGCCCAGCTTCATGCGTGGCGCGAGGAGGCACGGTCCCAAGGGCACGCACCATCACCCCAGGAAATCGGGGAAAGAAGAAAGAGGCTGCGAGAAGAAGCTGAAGAAGTGTGGGAGTCCAGGCTGGGGCACCCTAGCGCCGGCCGACGGACCATCGAGGCCATCCGTCCAGTTCTCCAAAAATGGATAGGCAGACGTCACGGCACACTAACATACAGGTTGTCGCAGGTCCTCTCGGGGCATGGCTGCTTCGGGAGGTACCTGCACCACATTGCCGGGCGAGAGCCGACCGCCAGGTGCCTCCATTGTGACGGATGTCCGGAGGAAACGGCCCAACATATGTTAGAAGTGTGCCCCGCCTGGGCGACAGAGCGCCTTCAGCTCTGCGCTGTAGTCGGCTCCGACCTCTCGTTGCCCGCCGTGGTCAAATCTATGGTGGACAGCGAGGAGTCGTGGAGCGCTACCCTCGCCTATTGCGAGTCAGTGCTTGCTCGGAAGGAGGCAGACGAGCGGGATCGGGAGGCGACGACCGATCTCGCGATGCGCCGCCGACGACCAGGGCGCCGCCGCCGAAGAGCCGAACTGGGAGTTCACCCTCCCTGATAGAGTCGCTGGGGCAGGCTCGGGGGAGCCTGTTCCCAGCTAAGTCCTTGAAGGGAGAAGGCGCCGTGCTGTAGTGCAGCAGTACGGTGCGGAGGGACGCAGTTGGACGTCCCCCTAAGCTGAGGCCTGAGGAGGCCATGTCGCTGCCGAGTTCGCGGAAGAGTGCCGATGGCGTACCCGTGTTCTCGGCGCAGAGCGACGTGAGCAATGCACCATGGTGTTTTTAGCCGGTAGGAGTCCGGCATAACCACACGCTGCCCCCGTGGTGTGTGGTATCCATGAGGATTTTCGCCATGTAAAAAAAAAAAAAAAAAAAAAAAAAAAAAAAAAAAAAAAAGGTTAGGTTAGGTTAGGTTCCCCCCCGAGGCTGCCACCTTGTCGTGGTGGGGGGGCTTGCGTGTCCCAATGATCCCTGAGGCTATACCGGCAGAGTCACTCATACCGGGAGGTTTAGGGTGAGGGGCCAGACTAAGAGCAGCCACTCCAGGCGTAGGTACGTGACGACACCATCGCCCACTGGAAAACCGGTGCAATCAGTCGAAAAGCCGCGAGGCACAAATCATACCGTAACCCGGCCATTGCACTACGGCCGGGACCGGGGGCACATCACACGTGATGTGCTGCGAGGAAGGAAACCTCTATAAAAAATCACCCCGAAACCGTAGTCTAGCGTGCTGCGGCGTAGGGTTAACCGGTAAGCGCTGAGAAGGCGGGGGAGCTCACCCGGAAATGAGCCAAAAACTTATGATGGCGGATTGTAAAGAATTATTACCCCAGGAGGGTACCGGTAAATCCGGAGAATCCCTCCCGGTAGTCTCGCGCACCCCGGCGTTGCGTCAGGCTACCGGCCGCCCCTCGTATTCTGGGGGGGGCAGCATTCGCTTGAGTATACCTACTCACGACCATGGCAAATCATCACGGACTTCGGATAAGCTTAACGATTTGGATTTTGTTAAACCCGGGGGGACTACGGTCCCCAAAGACCATTGCGCGAAAAAGGACACCGATATGCAGATTGATTCGGATGTTGTTGCAGTGTCGGCGGACTCTCGCTCTGCTGATTCTGTAGTTTTAGGGTCTTGGTTGATGCGGCGAACGCCGCAAGTGATTTTAAAGGACCTGTTTCGGTCGGGTGACTCGAGCAGGGCTCCATCGTCCTCTCGAGACTCACTCGTGGATGAAGGAGAGATGCGGAGTTGTGCCTCAGGAGCCTGTAGCCCTGAGTTCCACGATATCCGTGTCTCGGATGACGGCGCTGGCAAGCGGCGTTCCAAATTCTGGAGCACGCCTCGCCAAAAACCAGAAAAGCGCCGAGGAGGAAAACGTTCGGGGTCGGATTCGACGTCGAACGAAGAGGAAGAACAACCAACTCCTCGTAAGTTGTCGACGGGCCGCTGCAGTCGGGGACGCTTACGGTCCAGTGGTGCTGTACCTCCACTAGTGCGGGATGAGCGTGGCCGCTTCAAGCGGGTAGACACGCCGCTTCCCACTGACCAGGTTTGCAGATCCCGCCCTCATAGCGGAAGTGACGAGCCAGCGTCTGGTGGGTCGAAGAATTCAGACGCTTCTAGAGGTCGCGGAAGACCCCCAACCACCGGGGAGTACGTCGGCCTTGCGAAGGCAAAGCGGGAGCTTCTCGACCTGGAGCGGCAGGAGATGCAGCTTCAGGCGGAACGTGAGCTTGCGGAGGAGGTTCGGAAGATCCACCTAACTCGTCAGGCACAAGGCTTGAGTGCCCCAGCGGAGACCGTGTTGGAAGGGGAGCCATCGGCGCCTGTCCTTCTTGACGGGTTGCTGAAAACGGCAGAGATCATCTCGGAGGTGACCCATAAATCAGCGAATCTTAAGGGTACCACCCGCAAGGTGTTAAACACCGAAGTGCGGGCAATCAAACAGGCGGTCGAGGTTCTGCGTCGTAGCACAGTCTCCGCGGAAACGACAAAAGTTGCGTCTGAGAACGCCCGACTCAAGGCGGAGTTGGCCGAGCTGCGCGGAGAGGTCGCAGAGCTGCGAGCCGACCTGCAGCGTGCCCAGGCACAGGTCAGAGTGGCCCCGCCCGCGGAAGGACGCACCGGCCTTGAGGTTGAGGAACTGGCCCGGTCCATCATGGATCGGGTCGGTTTTATGATAAATGCTCGTTTCGAGGGCATAAAGGACAGGCTGCTGCCCGAGAAACGCGTGCGTCCTCCACTTGCCGCGGATCGGGCCCGCACAGAGTCATCTGAGGTTCCTCTCGCGTCGCCGTCATTTGCGGAGGTGGTCGGCGTCTCCGAACCCCAGAGCCAGCGACCACAGGCTAAGGAAACACCAGAGGGACCTACAGCTGTCCCTCAAAATCCTCCATCAAAAAAGAAGACGAGTAAGAGTCGGGGCAAGGCTAAGAAGCCACCGCCTCCTCCTCCCAAGAGGGGTAAGCAATTGCCCCAAACAAGATCACAGCCGAGTGCTCCTCCGGTCCCTGCAGCCGATGGGGAGGAGTGGACGGTTGTAAGCCACCGTCGTCGCAAGCGAGGTCAAGGCGCGAAGCGGGTATCCTCCGCTGGTCAAAAAAGTAAGAAGGCGACGAAGCCTCGGGGCGCAGACCGAAAGCCCAACCTCAGCGCGCCGCGATCGACTGCGGTGGTGCTTCGCCTTCAGCCGAATGCCCAAGAGAAGGGCCTTTCGTACGCCGACATCCTGTCGCAGGCTAAGCAGCAGCTAAATCTGCCTGAGCTGGGGATTGACGGCGTGCAATTTAGGGTCGCTGCGTCTGGTGCGCGGGTACTGAAAATACCCGGCACCACAAGTGGAGACAAGGCGGATGCGCTTGCCGAAAAGTTGCGCTCCATTCTCGACCCTGAGAATGTCGCAGTGTCCAGGCCCGTCAAGTCTGCTGGCTTGCGGGTCTCAGAACTGGATGACTCGGTGACGGCGGAGGAGGTTGCTGCAGCGATCGCCCGCATCGGCGAATGCCCGGTCGAGGCGATTAGAGTCGGCACAATCCGGAGGAATCGATCGGGCATAGGGACAGTGGTGGTCAACTGCCCTGTCACGGCTGCAAGAAAAGTTGTCGATGGCGGCCGTTTGCTCGTAGGGTGGGTGTCTGCACACATCCGCCTGCTAGACAAGAAGCCGGTGCGCTGCTTCAGATGCCTGGAGGCCGGGCACGCAAAGGAGCAGTGCACTGTAGCTGACGATCGCAGCACCCTGTGTTTCCGGTGCGGAAAGGCTGGACACAAATCAGCGGAATGCACCGGATCACCGCATTGTGTGGTGTGTGCCGCAGCTAAGAGGCCCGCCGGTCACAAAATCGGTGGATGGGCCTGCAAGGCCCACAATAACGGGCGCAAAGGTAAAAGGGCAGCCGGCAATAAAGCTGGGCCCAGAGATCAGGCGGCCAAAGCCGCTCCTGTGACCGGAGGGTTATCGGAGAGTATGGTCACAGATTAATGGCCCCTCTCCGGTTCCTGCAGATAAATTTAAATCACTGCGCCAGGGCTCAGGACCTAATGTTCCAGAGTCTGGCGCAGTGGAGGATTGGCGTAGCCATAGTGGCTGAGCCATATCGGGTGTCTCCTGGATGGGCAGGTGATAATGACGGTTTGGCCTGTATAATTTCGAGGCCGGCCGCGGGTTCCTCGCCAATTCAAAAATTAGTTAGGGGTTCAGGTTACGTCGCGGCCCAGGTGGGGGACATCGTCGTCGTTTCGGCGTATTTCTCCCCAAATCGACCGGTGAGTGATTTCGGGGAATTTTTGGCTCGGCTGACAGGCCTTGTACGGCAGAGCCATCCTCTTCCTGTTGTTGTTGCGGGGGACCTCAATGCAAAGTCTGTGGCGTGGGGATCCCCCGCGACAGATCTGCGCGGCTCGATGGTTGAGCGGTGGATGCTGGAGACCGGGCTCGTTGTTTTGAATAGGGGTTCGGTCAACACGTGCGTGCGGATGCAGGGCGGCTCTATCGTGGACGTCTCGTTCGCTAGTCCTGCCCTGGCGCGCCGTGTCCAGGATTGGGGAGTGTTGGAGGTAGAGGAGACGCTGTCAGATCACCGTTACATACGATTTAGCGTCTCCTCCCTCCCTGTGAACCCGGGTGGTCCCGAGCGGACCCTATCCAACAACAGCCATAGGTGGCAACTCAAAAGCCTCAATCGTGAGGTTCTACGTGAAGCGGTGATCGTAAGATCTTGGTCACCCGCGCCGCCAGGTCCAGTTGAAGTGGAAAGTGAAGCAGACTGGTTCCGGGAGACAATGAAGCAGATTTGCGATGCGTCAATGTCCCGGGCTAGATCTCGGCCTCCGAAGCCCCAGGTGTACTGGTGGTCGGCCGATATCGCGCAGTTGCGCAGAGACTGTGTCGTAGCCAGGCGCCAGTACACACGGTGCAGGCGAAGAAGGCGAAGGGATCTCAATAGAGAAGCTCTGCTCTATGGCTCATATAGAGACCTAAAACTGCAACTACAGACAGCCATCGGAAGGGCGATAGAGGCTGCCTGGGGTGAATTCTTGGTTACTCTGGACGCGGATCCATGGGGGCGACCATACAAGCTAGTGTTGAGCAAGCTCCGCTCCTGGGCCCCCCCCGTTACAGAGACCCTATCGCCCCAGCTGCTTCGGGACGTTGTGTCATCCTTGTTCCCACATCGCGGCGAATTCTCCCCACCTGTCATGTCCCGCGACCCTCCAGTGCAGTCGCCGGAATCGTTCGCAGCGCCGTCAGTGTCTGAGGAGGAGCTCAATGCGGCGGTCCGAAAGCTGCGAGCTAAAAACACTGCTCCCGGCCCTGACGGCGTACCGGGACGCGCCCTTGCTCTGGCGTTGGAAGATCTGGGGGAGCGACTCCGGGAGCTCTTTTCCGCCTGTTTGCAGCAAGGAGTCATCCCCCACAGATGGAAGGAGGGAAAACTCGTCCTCTTGCGGAAGGAAGGCCGCCCTGTTGACTCAGCTACTGGATACCGCCCGATCGTGCTACTCGATGATGTGGCCAAGCTCTTCGAGAGAGTGGTGGCCGGGCGCATTGTCGAGCATCTGGAGCAGGTCGGGCCGAACCTGGCGGACTGCCAGTTTGGCTTCAGGAGGGGAAGATCCACGGTGGACGCTGTGGGTAAAGTTCGGACCCTCGCACAGGATGCGGTCTCCCGGGGTGAGGTCGTTTTGGCGGTGTCTCTTGACATCGCCAACGCTTTCAACACACTCCCCTGGGCTTGCATCAGGGAGGCACTCCGGTTCCATCGGGTGCCTTCCTACCTGTGCCGCGTCATAGGGTCGTACTTGTCCGGCAGGAGTGTGGTCTTTCCCTGCCAAAACGGGACGCAAGATGCACGAGAAGTGCTATGCGGTGTTCCACAGGGGTCGGTCCTAGGACCACTCTTGTGGAACATCGGATACGACTGGGTGCTGCGTGGCGCCAATCTCCAGGGTGTTGAGGTGACATGTTACGCCGATGACACCCTGGTAACTGCGCGCAGCAAGACTCTCCGCAACGCCGCCATACTCGCCACGGCGGGAGCGGCCCACGTTGTGTCGAGAATAAGGCGTCTGGGGCTGGAGGTGGCGCTCAATAAGTCGGAGGCACTATGCTTTCACGGGCCCCGAAACGCGCCGCCTGCCAACATGCACATCGTGGTTGGAGGAGTACGCATCATCGTAGAGTCCCAGATGAGGTATCTGGGACTCACTCTAGATAGCAAGTGGGACTTCAAGGCCCACTTCGAAAGGTTGGCTCCACGACTGGTTCGAACAGCTGCCGCCCTCGGGCGGTTGCTGCCAAATGTCGGTGGTCCAGGCGCCGCTTGTAGGCGCCTTCATGCTGGAGTTGTGCGGTCCATGGCTCTCTACGGGGCTCCTGTTTGGGCCGATGCCCTGAATCGCCGGAGTATCGCGCTTTTGCGCAAACCGCAGAGGGCATTGGCGGTCAGGGCCATCCGGGGATACCGCACAATCTCGGAGGAAGCGGCCTGTGTTTTGGCGGGTTTCATGCCCTGGGACCTAGAGGCCGGGATCCTTGCCCAGCTTCACGCGTGGCGCAAGGAGGTACGGTCCCAAGGGCACGCAACGGCACCCCAGGAGATCGGGGAAAGCAGAAGACGGCTACAAGAAGCAGCTGAAGAAGAGTGGAAGTCCAGGCTGGGGCACCCTAACGCTGGCCGAAGGACCATCGAGGCCATCCGTCCAGTTTTCCACAAATGGATAAGCAGACGCCACGGCACACTCACATACAGGTTGTCGCAGGTCCTCTCGGGGCATGGCTGCTTCGGGAGGTACCTGCACCTCATTGCCGGGAGAGAGCCGACAGCCAGGTGCCTCCATTGTGACGGGTGTCCGGAGGAAACGGCCCAACATATGTTGGAAGTGTGCCCCGCCTGGGCGACAGAGCGCCTTCAGCTCTGCGCAGTTGTTGGCTCCGACCTCTCACTGCCTGCCGTGGTCAAATCTATGGTGGACAGTGGGGAGTCGTGGAGCGCCGTCCTCGCATTCTGCGAGACAGTGGTTGCCCGGAAAGAGGCAGACGAGCGGGATCGGGAGGCGACGACCGATCTCGCGATGCGCCGCCGACGACCAGGGCGCCGCCGCCGAAGAGCCGATCTTGGGGATCACCCTCCCTGATAGAGTCGCTGGGGCAGGCTCGGGGGAGCCTGTTCCCAGCTAGTCCTTGTAAGGGAGAAGGCGCCGTGCTGTAGTGCAGCAGTGCGGTGCGGAGGGACGCAGTTGGACGTCCCCTAAGCTGAGGCCTGATGAGGCCATGTCGCTGCCGAGTTCGCGGAAGAGTGCCGATGGCGTACCCGTGCTCTCGGCGCAGAGCGATGTGAGCAATGCACCATGGTGTTTTTAGCCGGTAGGAGTCCGGCATAACCACACGCTGCCCCCGCGGTGTGTGGTATCCATGAGGATTTTCGCCATGTAAAAAAAAAAAAAAAAAAAAAAAAAAAAAAAAAAAAAAAAAAAAGGTTAGGTTAGGTTAGGTTAGGTTAGGTTAGGTTTCTGCTTCGGGAGGTACCTGCACCACATTGCCGGGAGAGAGCCGACAGCCAGGTGCCTCCATTGTGACGGATGTCCGGAGGAAACGGCCCAACATATGTTGGAAGTGTGCCCCGCCTGGGCGACAGAGCGCCTTCAGCTCTGCGCAGTTGTTGGCTCCGACCTCTCACTGCCTGCCGTGGTCAAATCTATGGTGGACAGTGGGGAGTCGTGGAGCGCCGTCCTCGCATTCTGCGAGACAGTGGTTGCCCGGAAAGAGGCAGACGAGCGGGATCGGGAGGCGACGACCGATCTCGCGATGCGCCGCCGACGACCAGGGCGCCGCCGCCGAAGAGCCGATCTTGGGGATCACCCTCCCTGATAGAGTCGCTGGGGCAGGCTCGGGGGAGCCTGTTCCCAGCTAGTCCTTGTAAGGGAGAAGGCGCCGTGCTGTAGTGCAGCAGTGCGGTGCGGAGGGACGCAGTTGGACGTCCCCTAAGCTGAGGCCTGATGAGGCCATGTCGCTGCCGAGTTCGCGGAAGAGTGCCGATGGCGTACCCGTGCTCTCGGCGCAGAGCGATGTGAGCAATGCACCATGGTGTTTTTAGCCGGTAGGAGTCCGGCATAACCACACGCTGCCCCCGCGGTGTGTGGTATCCATGAGGATTTTCGCCATGTAAAAAAAAAAAAAAAAAAAAAAAAAAAAAAAAAAAAAAAAAAAAAGGTTAGGTTAGGTTAGGTTAGGTTAGGTTAGGTTTCTGCTTCGGGAGGTACCTGCACCACATTGCCGGGAGAGAGCCGACAGCCAGGTGCCTCCATTGTGACGGGTGTCCGGAGGAAACGGCCCAACATATGTTGGAAGTGTGCCCCGCCTGGGCGACAGAGCGCCTTCAGCTCTGCGCTGTAGTTGGCTCCGACCTCTCGTTGCCCGCTGTGGTCAAATCTATGGTGGACAGCGAGGAGTCGTGGAGCGCTACCCTCGCCTTTTGCGAGTCAGTGCTTGCCCGGAAGGAGGCAGACGAGCGGGATCGGGAGGCGACGACCGATCTCGCGATCCGCCGCCGACGACCAGGGCGCCGCCGCCGAAGAGCAGGTCTGGGAGACCACCCTTCCTGATAGAGTCGCTGGGGCAGGCTCGGGGGAGCCTGTTCCCAGCTAAGTCCTTAAAGGGAGAAGGCGCCGTACTGTAGTGCAGCAGTGCGGTGCGGAGGGACGCAGTTGGGCGTCCCCAAAGCTGAGGCCTGATGAGGCCATGTCGCTGCCGAGTTCGCGGAAGAGTGCCGACGGCGTACCCGTGTTCTCGGCGCAGAGCGACGTGAGCAATGCACCATGGTGTTTTTAGCCGGTAGGAGTCCGGCATAACCACACGCTGCCCCCGCGGTGTGTGGTATCCATGAGGATTTTCGCCATGTAAAAAAAAAAAAAAAAAAAAAAAAAAAAAAAAAAAAAAAAAAAAAAGGTTAGGTTAGGTTTCCTCGTGTGCCTGTCCGTTATCGTTGCTGGGGGGCCATCGCCGGGAACCTCCTCGTGTGCCTGTCCGTTATCGTTGCTGTCGGATACGTCCGGTGGCATCGGAAGCGGTACAGGCCGGTGCTCCCTGGGCAACGGCTAATAAGTTCCTGCGGGTTCTTGTTAGCCGTTGGCTAATGCCTGGCGCGATGGGGGTCGGCCATGAGGGTTTTTTGCCCGGACCATGGTTGACATTAGGGTGGGAAATGTTGTGTTCGTCTTCGTTTCGTTAGTCTTCTGTAATTACGTTTGTGTCGAGAGTGTCTTGTCGTTGTTTTTTGAGAGTTGTGGGAGTTTTGTGTTTTATGTCAACCCTGAGGTTTGACGTCTGCCAAGGGGTTGTGTAATGGCGAGGGCGTCTCCGGGGACCTCACCCCTCAAAGGAAAATAATGAAGGCGAATCTTAAAAATAAATTACCCCAGGAGGGTACCAGCTGCTCAGCGGCTGGGAAATCCCTCACGGACGCCACAGCCTCCGTCTTCCCCTCGTATTCTGGGGGGGGAAAAGACCGCCATTCAAATGATTCTGAAGAATCAATCTCCAGCTTGACAACGGGCGAATCAAGGGAGTCCCCGCCGCCGTTGCCATGCAGTAAGAAACGGCCCAGCTCTAAAGAGAGGAGCTTTTCGAGTTCGAGCAAAAGTTCTAGTGGAGAAATAGTGTCAACTGTAAAGAAGAGAGTGACACCAAAGAGAGGGAGAGGCCGTCCTCCTACTACAGGCCAATATGTTGGCCTAAAGAAGGCCAAGGAGGACTACCTCAGACTCCAAAGAGAGGAGATGGAGTTCGAGGCTGAAAGAGAACTGCAGGAACAAATACGAGTGCGCCAACAGTACAGGAGCGTACAAGAATTACCAGTATCGCAAGACAATCAGTCTATCATGGAACTCCAAAAAAAGGTGGAGGAGAATTTAGATATCGTTACTAAGGTTGCAACGAAATCGAAAAATCTGAAAGGTACCTTCCAACGAGCCCTTAAAGACGCAGCTTCTTGCATAAGATCTTGTGTAGAGAGCATATCAGAGAGAACCTTGACAGATGAGACGCGGCAATTGCAAGATGACAATGCCCGATTGCGCTCTGAGCTAGCTGTACTAAGAAAAGAGGTGGCAGAACTTCGTGTCTACAGTGAACAAGCAATCAGGAGTCATGCAGAAAATAGCAGTTCAGCAACCAAAAATCAAGACATCGATGTACAACATCTGTCCAAATTGATTATGGCTGAGGTGGGGACCATGTTGAATGCAAGACTTAGAGCTCTCGAAGAAAAGCTGGCACCCGAAAAAATTATTTGTGCACCTTCACCTAGTGCCGTAAACAGAGAGGGTAGTCTCCCGGGTGAGACCACTCTAGCGCTTGAGCCCGTTCAGGAGACTGTGATGCCTGAAAGTTTATTACCTGATCCAGGCCATGCAAAAGGGAAGTCTAAAAATAGAAGGAAAAAGAAAACTCACTTTGCACAAGATGGGCCTACACATGAGTTATCAAAGCCTCCCCCTTTTCCCGCCTCTACCGTCGCTGAGGAGGACGGATGGGTGAGGGTAGCAAAACGGCATTCCAACGGCCGTAACAGGGCTAGAGTCATAAAAGACAAAGGAACAAAGGGAAAGACAAACTCTACGAAATCACCCATTCTACGACCTCCTAGCTCGTCAGCAATAGTGCTGACTTTAAAACCTGGAGCCGTAGAAAGAGGAGTTTCCTACGCTAGTGTACTTCGAGAGGCTAAAACAACAGATTTGTCTGGAATTGGGCTTATCTCTATGCGAGTGAGGAAAACCGCTACAGGAGCTAGGATTCTTGAAATACCAGGTGCAGCCAGTGGTGAGAAAGCAGATGAAATTGCGAAACGATTAGAGACCACTCTTAACAATGGTGACGTTAAAGTGTCTAGGGTGACGAAGTGCGCTGAAATGCTCATTTCTGAACTAGACGACTCTGTCACAAAGGAAGAAGTGGCGTCCTCTATTTCCCGGATAGGAGGGTGTTCTGAAAGTCAAGTCACAATCGGGGACCTACGGGAAGACAAAAGAGGGATATTCACTATTCGGGTTCGTTGCCCAGTTCTAGCAGCGAAGAGAATATCAAAAAGCGGCCGAATTCTAGTAGGGTGGGTCTCTGCCAAAGTAAGATTGTTGGAACCGAAGGTGAGATATTGCTGGCGGTGTCTTGAAGCGGGTCATGTTAGGGGAGTATGCAAGTCCAACAACGATCGCAGTAATCTCTGCTTTCGTTGTGGCAGACCAGGTCACAAAGCAAATGTGTGTTCCGCAACACCACATTGCGCTCTGTGCGCTGATAGGGAAACCCCAGCAGCGCACATATTGGGCAGTAAGCTCTGTACGGCTTACGTAACAAGGAACTCACATAGAAGTCAGAACGTAACTGCTGAACCGTCGCTGCAGTGTCAGATTTCCACCCCAGTGCCTATCGTTAGGTCAGGGGAAGAAATGCGAGGGAAACATCCATAATGGCTCCGTGGTCAATATTACAATCCAACATTAACCATTGTGCAAGAGCTCAAGACCTACTCTTGCAAAGTTTGGCAGAGTGGTCGATACAGATAGCTATGGTAGCTGAGCCGTATTATGTTCCTTCTTCATCGAATTGGATCAGCGATCAGGACGAGCTAGTTGCACTTGTCATACCTAGTAGATCATCTCAGCACACTTTTGGGAAGGTTGTCAAGAGCCATGGTCATGTTGCTGCACTTATAGATGATGTCATCATCGTTGGAGCGTATTTCTCCCCTAACAGAACTCTGGTAGAGTTTGAAACTTTCGTTTCGGAACTCGGAGCTACCATAGGGCAATTTATTCCCAAACCTGTTATTGTCTTGGGAGATTTTAATGCTAAGTCGCAAGCATGGGGCTCTCCCGCTACAGATTCTAGAGGTGAGCTGCTAGAGGAATGGATTCCATCTGCTGGTCTGGTCATTCTTAACAAGGGCTCCGTACATACGTGCATACGACGGCAGGGTGGATCCATCGTTGACATTTCGCTAGCAAGTTCATCGTTGGCGAGCCGTATACATAGTTGGAGAGTCCTCGAGGATGTCGAAACCCTATCAGATCACCGGTACATCCGGTTCGAGGTACTCTCTAACGCTGTACCTCAGCGCAGCTTACCGCGGGTTGGCAAAGACGAGGCTCCAAAATGGCAGCTGAAACGTCTCGATGAGAATATGGTCAAGGAAGCGGCGATTGTGCAGACCTGGTTGCCGATTGACGATGGAGCGTTTGTAATTGAGGACGAAGCGAACCGGTTTCGTGCTTCGATGACGCAGATCTGTGATGCCTCTATGCCTCGGGCTACATTCATCTCTGCCCATCAAAAGGTATACTGGTGGTCCGTGGAAATCGCCAGGCTCCGTGTGGCCTGTGTGTCAGCGAGACGCCAGTATACGCGCAGCCGCCGGAAAAAGCGCAGGAACCCAGATATAGAGTCAGCACTTTACTCCTGGTATCTCACCGAGAAAAAGAAACTAAAGGACTGCATAATGCTCTCAAAGGATGCTGCCAGAGCGAAACTCATAGAGTCGGTAGATAAAGATCCATGGGGCAGGCCATATCAAATGGTGAGAGGGAAACTTCGACCCAGCGCTACTCCACTGACTCGGGTTCTTCAACCAGAGCTATCAAATCGAATAGTTTTAAAGCTCTTTCCGTGTTCATCATCGTTTCCACCACCTTATATGGCTCATTCTGCGAACGATGTCGAGTTTTCCGAAACACCTGGAATAACTGAAACGGAATTCAAGGCAGCGGTTTTGAAGCTTAGGGCTAAGAATACTGCTCCCGGTCCCGACGGAATACCCGGTCGAGTGCTGAGTTTAGCGTTGAACGAGATGAAATCCAGATTCAAGAGGTTACTAGATGCGTGCCTATCTCAGTCGCAATTTCCACGGCAATGGAAAACAGGCCGCTTGGTGCTGCTTCACAAGGACGGACGCCCACCGGAATCCCCCTCAGCCTATCGCCCTATTGTACTGCTGGACGAGATGGGTAAGCTTTTCGAGCGCATAATTGCTACTCGTATAGTTAGCCATCTCGAAGGTACTGGTCCTAATATCTCAGAAAACCAGTTCGGATTCCGTAGTGGGCGATCGACCGTTGACGCCCTATTGCGAGTTAAGACCTTAGCGCAAGAAGCAGTGGGAAGAGGACAGGTAGTACTGGCGGTGTCACTAGACATCGCCAATGCATTTAACACAATGCCGTGGAGTTGCATAAATACTGCGCTGACATTCCACAGACTACCATCTTATTTGATTCGCATAATCGGCGCCTACCTCTCTGATCGCTCCGTCACCTACCCAACAAGAGAGGGATACCAGATCCGAAGGATGACTTGCGGGGTTCCACAGGGCTCCGTTCTTGGACCGCTCCTGTGGAACCTAGGTTACGACTGGGTATTACGTGGTGGCAACATCAGGGGTATTGAAGTCACATGCTATGCTGACGACACTCTAGTAACAGTTCGCAGTTCAACCCCTAGGCAGGCAATAATACTTGCTGAGGCTGGAGTGGCGCATATTGTGGAACGAATACGTTGTCTTGGCCTCGAGGTAGCTCTCAGCAAATCTGAGGCGCTATGTTTCCATGGACCTCGAAATGCTCCACCTCCAGATTCCTCTATCAGTGTGTGTGGCATTCGTATCTCAATTGGACCGACGATGAGATGCCTCGGTATCATACTCGATGGAAGATGGAACTTTACTGCCCACTTCGAGCAACTAACACCGAGACTTCTATCTGCCGCGGCATCTCTTGGGAAGCTGCTTCCTAATTTGGGTGGGCCAAACGCGCTAACTAGACGTTTATATACATCAGTTGTGAAGTCCATGGCCTTGTACGGTGCCCCTGTGTGGTCCGAATCCCTGAACAGCCGGAATATCGCTCTCTTACGCAGGCCGCAGAGAGCGATGGCGATCAGGCTGATTCGTGGCTACCGCACCGTATCATATGACGCGGCTTGTCTTCTTGCAAGATCTCTGCCATGGGATCTCGAGGCAAGAGCCCTCACGACGATGTACGAGCGAGGTAAGGAGGCGTCAGCCCCTGGTCTACGTCCTAAGGCAGATAACGTTATGCGCCGAATAATCACACGACTTGCCAATGCAACTTGGGAGGAGAGATTGGCCGAACTTAGTGCAGGGCGAAATAATATCATCGACGCAGTCAGACAAGTATTTACGCAGTGGGTATCGAGACGACATGGTGTACTATCCTTTCGGCTCACGCAGGTCCTCACCGGACATGGTTGTTTCGGTGAGTATCTGCACAGAGTTGCAGGCAGGGAACCTACCCCGATTTGTCACCACTGCGACGACTGCCCCATAGAGACGGCTCAACATACTCTAGAAGACTGTAGTGCCTGGAAACAAGAACGAATAGACATGACTAACGTCATAGGACAGGATCTCTCTCTGGCTGTGATTGTTCGCTGTATGGTTACTAGCAAAAAATCATGGGAGGCAGTTCAAAACTTCTGCGAACAAGTCATGGTCCAAAAAGAGAATGCCGAAAGAGTAAGAGAGGCAACAAGCTCTCTTGCCATACGCCGGCGCAAAAGAAACCCTCGGAGGGAGGCATTTATCCGCAATCTCCCACCCTAACATCAACTAGTGGGTGGTGGACTCGGGGGAGACCACCTCCCAACGCAAACTAGCCCATGAGTAGGCATGGGCGTGATCTTGCACGCCACTCTGACCGATGCTGCGCAGTGAGAGGACGACCACCTATCCTCCACTGTAATTGAGAAGGGGTCTGCTGAGACCGCATCGTCGCCGGGTCGCGGAAGATTGCCTGACGGATGTTCCCGTGTCCCCGGCACATGGCGACGAGAAGGGCACCGTGGGGTTTTAGTCGGTAAGAGTCCGACATAACCCGTCTGCCGCCACTATAAGGCAGCGGGTATCCATGAGGATTTCCCCACGAAAAAAAAAAAAAAAAAAAAAAAAAAAAAAAAAAAAAAAAAAAAGGTTAGGTTAGGTTAGGTTAGGTTGGGGGGCTACGCGCCGGGAACCTCCTCGTGTGCCCGTCTGCTATCGATGCGGTCGGATACGTCCGGCGGCATGGGAAGCGGTACGGGCCGGTGCTCCCTGGGCAACGGTTAACGAGTTCCTTCGGGTTCGCGTTAGTCGTTGGCTAATGCCCGGCGCAGCGGGGGTCAGCTATGGGGTTCTTACCCGGTACATAGCTGGCAAAGGGGTGGGATGTGTTGTGTCGTCATTGTTCGTTGTGTCTTTTGTTATGCTTGTCTGTGTCGAGAGTGTCTTGTCGTTGTCTTTTGGGTGGTGGGTGTTTCTGTTCAATGTCAACCCTGAGGTTGGACGCCTGCTGATGGGTTGTGTAATGGCGAGGGCGTCACTGGGGACCTCACCCCTAAAAGGAAATAATGAAGGCGCATCTAAAGAGAATTTTACCCCAGGAGGGTACCAGCTGCCCTGCAGCTGGGGAATCCCTCACGGACGCTACGGCCTCCGTCTTCCCCTCGTATTCTGGGGGGGGAAAAGACCGCCTTTTGCATGATTCTCAAGAATCCGACACTAGTAGCATCATAACGGCCGAATCAAGGGAGTCCCCGCCGCCGTTATTATGCACTAAGAAACGGCCCGACCTCAAGGAGAGGAGTCGCTCGGGCTCAAGTGAAAGTTCGAGTGAAGAACTTGTGTGTACCGTCAAAAAACTAGTAACACCGAAGAGAGGGAGAGGTCGTCCTCCTACTACAGGGCAATATGTTGGCCTGAAGAAGGCCAAGGAGGATTATCTCAGACTCCAACGAAAGGAGATGGAGATTGAAGCAGAAAAAGATCTCGAGGAGCAGATTCGGGAGCGTAATAGAGCTAGAAATGCACGTGTTCTGCTAGCTTCACCTGTTATCGTTGATATTATTGACTTACGAAAGGAAGCAGAGAAGAACCTTGACATGGTCTGCAGTATAGCAACGCGATCGAAAAATCTTAAAGGCACATTCCAGAGAGCCCTTAAAGATGCTGCCTCTTCCATAAGAGCTTGTTTTGATAGTCTTTTGGATCAGAATGCTACTGAGGAGACAAGACAACTTAAAGTTGCCAATGAGAAACTCCAGTTAGAACTGGGGGAGTTGAGGAAGGAAGTGGCCCACCTTCGAGAAGCGAGCGAATATTCACCCAAAGAGAAGGAAACTACAGGTGCCCCAACATCTGATAACCTTAATATCGACGTGGAGAAGCTTTCAAACTCGATTATGGAGAAGGTAGGTACCATGATAAATTCTCGTCTGGAAGTCCTAGAAATGGGGTTACAATCTAAAGGGTCGAACCATCGGCAATCGCTTGCTCTTGGTCCAGTCCTGACAGTCCCTGTCGCTCCTGAGCAATCGCCAGTGACTGCAGGTGCTCAAGAAACCGTTATAGGGCTGACCAAGCGCAAGCGGAAGGACAAAGGCAAATCAAATAAAAAGCCTAGTAATCTCGCCGAAGACAGTCAGGCAGTTACAGCCTCCGTTTCTAAGGATGGGTGGACGGAAGTGACGAAACGCCGACGCAAAAAAGGAAAAAGATCACCTCTAAGTAAATCAAAAGAGAGTTCAAAAACTGAGCAGCTGAAGACCCTAAGACCACCTCGCTCGGCTGCTATAGTTTTAACCTTGCAGCCTGGAGCCGATGAAAGAGGAGTATCCTATGCCAGCATCTTACGCCAGGCCAAGAATACTGACTTCTCCGAACTAGAGCTTACCTCTATTCGAATCCGAAAGACTGCCACAGGAGCCAGGATAATAGAAATTCCCGGAACAGCTAGTGGTAGAAAGGCCGACGAAATGGCGAAACGGCTAGAAGTCGCTCTCAATGAAGAGGACGTCAGAGTGTCTAGAGTCACGAAGTGTGCGGAGCTCCGTATTTCAGATCTAGATGACTCTGTTACAAAGGAGGAAGTGGTTAAGGCCATTGCCCATTCAGGAGGATGCGGGATAAGCGAAATTAAAGCTGGCAATCTGCGAGAGGGCAACAATGGACTGTACACGATTTGGGTGCGTTGCCCAGTTGTCGCAGCTAAAAAAATAACCGAACACGGACGATTGCCTATGGGTTGGGTCTCGGGACAAGTAAAGCTTTTGGCAACAAGATTAAGACGTTGTTATCGCTGTCTTGAAACTGGGCACATGAGAAGCAAATGTCAGTCTATCGTAGATCGCAGTGGCCTGTGTTTTCGCTGTTGCATGCCTGGTCACAAGGCGAGTAACTGTACGGCAAAGCCGCACTGTGCGCTCTGCGCGGACTCAAAAAGATCGGCGGGACATATGATGGGAAGTAATTCCTGTCCACAAAATATTCCCACTAACTTAAGTTCAAAACAAAGAAAGCCCTTATCCTCTAATATGAGGACAGGGAAAGGGGTGGTACGAGAAAGAACTAAGTAATGGCTTCGTTGTCTTTTCTCCAAACTAATATCAATCACTGTGCCAGAGCTCAGGACTTGCTCCTCCAGAGTCTGGCAGAGTGGATGATACAATTGGCAATAGTAGCTGAACCCTATTTTGTCCCCTCCAGGAATAATTGGGTTTGTGACCGGGATGGACTTGTTGCAATTGTGGCACCTGGGGGAGCTTCTTCGTTTTCTTTCACAAAGATCATTAAGGGGAATGGTTACGTTGCGGTTTCAATAAACAACATCTTTGTCATTGGCGCATACTTCTCGCCGAACCGACCGTTAATAGAATTTGAAACCTTCATTAATGAGATTGGAACCATTATAGGACAGGCCTTACCTAGCCCCGTAATTGTGGCCGGAGATTTTAATGCAAAGTCCACCATATGGGGATCTCCGACGACGAACGCCCGCGGCGATCTTTTGGAGGAGTGGCTGCCGGCAGTTGACCTGATTGTTATGAACAGGGGATCGATAAACACGTGCGTGCGGTCTCAAGGAGGATCCATTGTGGACATCTCATTTGCAAGTTCAGTGCTAGCAAGTCGTGTTAAAGGTTGGAGGGTGTCGAAACCCTATCGGATCACCGATACGTCCGGTTCGAGGTTTCCCCCACCACCATCACCCAACATAACATGAACCGTTTGGCCTTCAGGGAGAGTACAAGATGGCAATTAAAGCGCTTAGATAAGAGCATGGTTCTGGAGGCAGCTATAGTTCAAAACTGGGTGTCCATACCTGAAGAACCGATTGACGTTGAGGACGAAGCAGACTGGTTTCGCGGTGCAATGACGCATATCTGTGATGCGTCCATGCCTCGCGCTAGGTTCAATCCTCCGCTCAAACAGGTATACTGGTGGTGCGTGGAAATCGCGCAGCTACGTATGGCTTGCGTGTCAGCGAGACGCCAGTATACCCATAGCCGCAGACGCAAGCGCAGAAATCTCGAATTCGAGGCAGAGTTGTACTCTACCTATATATCTTCGAAAGATGCGCTAAAGCAGTCCATCAAGCGTGCAAAGGATGCAGCTAAATCGGAAATGTTAGCATCTGTAGATAAAGATCCATGGGGCCGACCTTATAAGATGATAAGAGGCAAGCTTAGACCCTTTGCCCCCCCATTGACGCAAACTCTACAGCCCCAGGTGGTGGAACGGGCTGTGGCCGAATTGTTTCCGCAGAGGGAAGAATATTCCCCGCCACAGATGGTCAATTACACAGAACCGGCTGAGGAGCCCGACATACCCAGAGTAACGGAAAGGGAGATCGGTGCAGCGATAGAAAAACTCAAGGCCAAGAATACTGCTCCCGGCCCCGATGGAATACCGGGACGGGTTCTAGGACTTGCTCTGATGGAGCTGGATCAAAAGCTGAGGAATCTCTTGAACGCATGCCTTTTGCAGTCGCAATTTCCACGACAGTGGAAGATAGGCCGTCTAGTGCTCCTCATCAAGGAAGGACGCCCGACCAATTCTGCCTCGGCCTACCGCCCCATCGTTCTGCTCGACGAGATAGGCAAATTATTTGAGCGTATTATTGCAGAGAGAATAGTCAACCATCTTCAAGTTACGGGTCCAGATCTGTCAGAGAACCAGTTCGGTTTCCGCCGAGGCAGGTCGACGGTTGATGCTATCCTCCAGGTTAAAAGCGCTGCGCAAAATGCCGTGAACAGCGGGGATGTTGTGTTGGCGGTGTCCCTTGATATTGCGAACGCTTTTAATACTTTGCCCTGGAGCTGTATCAGAGAGGGTCTTAGATACCATCGCGTACCTCGCTATCTGAGGTGTATAGTTGGTGCCTATCTGTCCGATCGCTCCATTTGCTATCCGACATTGGACGGTATGAAAAGACGCCAGATGTCATGCGGTGTTCCACAGGGCTCGGTTCTCGGACCACTCCTGTGGAATATCGGATATGACTGGGTCCTGCGTGGAGGAAATATCAGGGGCATCGAGATCACTTGTTACGCCGATGATACCTTAGTCATAGCGCGCGCTGAAACACCTAGGCAAGCGTCTATTCTAGCCACGGTAGGGGTTGAACATATCGTTGGCCGTATTCGTCGTCTCGGCCTCGAGGTGGCTCTAAACAAGTCTGAGGCACTTTATTTCTATGGACCTCGAAATCGTCCTACCACAGATGAAGTCATCATAGTGGGCGGTACGCGCATCTGCATCGGGTCGACGATGAAATATCTTGGACTCGTCCTTGATGGTAGATGGCAGTTCACTCCCCATTTTGAAAGGCTTGCACCAAAGCTTCTCGGTGCATCGACAGCGTTTAGCAGATTGCTGCCAAATTTGGGTGGACCAAATGCATTAAGCAGACGGCTGTATGTTAATGTTGTTAAGTCCATGGCCTTGTATGGGGCGCCAGTGTGGTCCGAATCCCTGAATAGCCGAAATATCGCTCTCCTGCGTAAACCGCAGAGGGCGATGGCGATCAGGTTGATTCGAGGATACCGCACGGTCTCATATGAGGCCGCCTGTCTTTTGGCCGGTTCTATACCCTGGGATCTCGATGCGAAAGCGCTGACGTCAATGTTTCATCGACGTCGGGAAGCGCTAGATCAAGGCCACCGAGCAATTGCTGGAAATAGGATGCGACAAGCTTTAATGCGTCACGCGACTGAAGAATGGAAGGAAAGGCTAGCAATACCTAGTGCAGGGCTTAGAACCATCGAGGCGATCGGGCCTATCTTTCAACAATGGGTGACAAGACGCCATGGTGCCCTCTCCTTTAGGCTCACGCAAGTTCTCACCGGGCATGGATGTTTTGGTAAGTACTTGCACAGGGTGGCGGGAAGAGAACCAACTGCGATATGTCACCATTGCGACGATTGTCCCGTTGAGACGGCTCAGCATATGCTTGAGCATTGTCAGGCCTGGAGTGCAGAGCGACAGGCCATGACAGAAGTTATTGGGCAGGACCTATCCCTTAGTGCAGTTGTGCGATGTATGGTTCACAATCAGAAGGCCTGGGAGGCGGTCCAGATCTTTTGCGACAATGTCCTTCTCAAAAAAGAGGACGCGGAGAGAGTAAGAGAAGCTACGAGCTCGCTGGAAATACGTCGTCGTAAAAGAAGACGACGAAGGGAAGCGTTCATTCGTGACCTCCCACCCTGACATTAGCTAGTGGGTGGTAGACTCGGGGGAGTCTACTTCCCAATACAAACTAGCCCGAGTAGGCGTGGGTGTGTTCTGACACGCCACTCTGATTATCGATGAGTTGTGGAAGGATGACCAACTATCCTCCACCCTAAATGTGTAGAGGTCTGCCGAGACCGCATCGTCGCCGGGTCGCGGACGATTGCCAGCCGGATGTTCCCGCGTCCCCGGCATATGACGACGAGAAGGACACCGTGGGGTTTTAGTCGGTAAGAGTCCGACATAACCCGTTCGCCCCTCCCCTATGGCAGCGGGTATCCATGAGGATTTCCCCACGAAAAAAAAAAAAAAAAAAAAAAAAAGGTTAGGTTAGGTTGGCGTCTGGGGCTGGAGGTGGCGCTCAATAAGTCGGAGGCGCTATGCTTTCACGGGCCCCGAAACGCGCCGCCTGCCAACATGCACATCGTGGTTGGAGGAGTACGCATCATCGTAGAGTCCCAGATGAGATATCTGGGGCTCACTCTAGATAGCAAGTGGGAGTTCAAGGCCCACTTCGAAAGATTGGCCCCACGGCTCGTTCGAACAGCTGCCGCCCTCGGGCGGTTGCTGCCAAATGTCGGTGGACCAGGCGCCACTTGTAGGCGCCTTCATGCTGGAGTTGTGCGGTCCATGGCTCTCTACGGGGCTCCTGTTTGGGCCGATGCCCTGAATCGCCGGAGTGTCGCGCTTTTGCGCAAACCGCAGAGGGCATTGGCGGTCAGGGCCATCCGGGGATACCGCACAATCTCCGACGAAGCGGCGTGTGTTTTGGCGGGTTTCATGCCCTGGGACCTAGAGGCCGGGATCCTTGCCCAGCTTCATGCGTGGCGCGAGGAGGCACGGTCCCAAGGGCACGCACCACCACCCCAGGAAATCGGGGAAAGAAGAAAGAGGCTGCGAGAAGAAGCTGAAGAAATGTGGGAGTCCAGGCTGGGGAATCCTAGCGCCGGCCGACGGACCATCGAGGCCATCCGTCCAGTTCTCCACAAATGGATAGGCAGACGCCACGGCACACTCACTTACAGGTTGTCGCAGGTCCTCTCGGGGCATGGCTGCTTCGGGAGGTACCTGCACCACATAGCCGGAAGAGAGCCGACCGCCAGGTGCCTCCATTGCTACGGATGTCCCGAGGAAACGGCCCAACACATGCTGGAAGTGTGTCCCGCCTGGGCGACAGAGCGCCTTCAGCTCTGCGCAGTCGTTGGCTCCGACCTCTCACTGCCTGCCGTGGTCAAATCTATGGTGGACAGTGAGGAGTCGTGGAGCGCCGTCCTCGCATTCTGCGAGACAGTGGTTTCCCGGAAAGAGGCAGACGAGCGGGATCGGGAGGCGACGACCGATCTCGCGATGCGCCGCCGACGACCAGGGCGCCGCCGCCGCCGAAGAGCAGATCTGGGAGACCACCCTCCCTGATAGAGTCGCTGGGGCAGGCTCGGGGGAGCCTGTTCCCAGCTAAGTCCTTGAAGGGAGAAGGCGCCGTGCTGTAGTGCAGCAGTGCGGTGTGGAGGGACGCAGTTGGGCGTCCCCAAAGCTGAGGCCTGATGAGGCCATGTCGCTGCCGAGTTCGCGGAAGAGTGCCGAAGGCGTACCCGTGTTCTCGGCGCAGAGCGACGTGAGCAATGCACCATGGTGTTTTTAGCCGGTAGGAGTCCGGCATAACCACACGCTGCCCCCGTGGTGTGTGGTATCCATGAGGATTTTCGCCATGTAAAAAAAAAAAAAAAAAAAAAAAAAAAAAAAAAAAAAAAAAAAAGGTTGGGGGGCTACGCGTCGGGAACCTCCTCGTGTGCCTGTCTGTTATCGTTGCTGTCGGATACGTCCGGTGGCATCGGAAGCGGTACAGGCCGGTGCTCCCTGGGCAACGGTTAATGAGTTCCTTCGGGTTCGCGTTAGCCGTTGGCTAATGCCCGGCGCTGAGGGGGTCGGTCATGAGGGTTCGTACCTGATTCATGACCGACGGGGGGTGCCGCTATAGGGTCATGCCTGGCGAAACCTTGTTTTCGGTGGTCTCCTTCTGAGACTAGCCGGAGGGTGCTAGCTCTGGGGTCACTCCTGGCAACAGGTTGTGACTTCTTAGCTGGTGGGGGGGCCTGACACCTTTTAGAGGGTTTTTCGTGCCCGGTTTCAGGGGTGTCAGGATGCGAGGTCCCGTTATGCTCCCTGGGGCGGCCTTGTTCGCGGGGCCGTCTTGGACGGAGTCTGACCTTTCGCGACGGTGGGTCCGAACCTTACGGCCGGTCTCTCGGAGGCGGTGCTTGCGTCGCTTTCGAGGGTTGTAGGTTTGGGGCGTAGTTTTGCTGCCCATGCTTCTATACTTGTAGGCCCGGTCGCTTGCAGGCAGCCCTGTTGGTTTTCCAACTTGCTTGTACGCGAGCGACCATAGGTAGTTCTAGTTTGAGGCTTTTGCAGTAGTTCTGGAGCTAAACTAGGGAGTCTGTCCCGGTCCTCCTGCTTTTAGCAGAGTAGACTGTGTGGAAGACTCTTTGGTACCGCTCGACGCAGTAGAGAGTGTTTCTCCCACGCGGTGGTCCGAACCCGATGCCGGTAGCCGGTGAGTTGGGTTCAACTCACACGGTGGCAAATGGTTCTGGATAGCCGTGGCTTGTAGATTGCTTGGTAGATAGTAGTTAGCGGTAGTTAGTGCTTGTCCTTCTTAATGGGGACCCGATGCCGGTAGCTGAACATGGTATTTTTTACTGTGCTCGGTGGCGAATGGTCCCACATCGCTTGCTGTCGTAACCAGTGCTGTCGGGAGTTTATCCCAGACCCGATGCCGATCCTACGTGCGATGGTTATTATCGTACCAGATGGTGAATGGTCTTAAGTGGTGGTAGTGATGTTGCTGTAGCATTGCCGGTGGCGGTGATGCTACTGATGATGGGTTTTTACCTCTGTTGGTAAGACTGGAAGAGGAGTTATGTGAGCGACGGGTTCGGTATTGTACGTTATTCGTATTTGCCGGACAGGCTACGGCCACCGTCGGTCAAACCGTAGGCGCATTGAGCGAGACGGGGGCAACTCGCACTGAGCGAGGAGCCGCGAGGAAGAAAACCTCTTTAAAAAATTACCCCAATCCTAGTGGTTCGGCGCCCGCCGAGGGGATGTATAGCCGTGGGATACGGTGACTAGGGCGTCACTTGGGGGGGTCTATGGGGTTAAATAAACAAAATGGAAAACAACAGTTACGTAAAAACTACCTTGGAGGGTATCGACCACGCCGTGGAAGAAGAATCCCTTGCTGTTTCGTCGCGTCTGCGGCGGAACAGTCGCCCCATCGTATCAAGGGGGGCACATTTTGTTTCGGGGAGTAAGGAGAAGAGAGTAACGAGTGAAGAAGGTTTAGATCAGGGAGCGTTAGGAGAAGGTGTAAGTGAGGATAAGACTGGTAAGAATGTAGCGTTGTCGGTGAGAGTAGTAGGAGACGATGATGATTCGAAGAAGAGAACTGCCAGTAAGTATGACAGCATGCAGCTGGATGAGGCGGCAACATCAGATTGTAGTTTGGAGACAGTCAGAACGAGGACAGGGTCTATGTCTTCAGAGGAGGGCGGCCGTTTTTGGGCAGGTCGCAAACGACGACGAGTACCGGAACCTGATTCGGACCCGTCCGATGATGAGGGAGCAACGACACAGCCGCCGATTGTCAGAGCAAGAGGACGACCACCAACATCTGGTAAGTATGTCGGTTTAGCAAAGGCTCAAGCTGCTTTAAATGCAGCCAAAAAAGAAGAACTTCGGCTGATGGCTGAAGAAGATCTGATGCGGAGTGTGTCACAGAGTAGGGAACGCAGGATGAAAGGGCTATCTGAGTCCTCTTCAGATATGGAGGCAACGGACCCTGCGGAGTCAGTTAACACCGTGGCGAAGATCCAAAAACAAGTGGAAGACGATGTGGCGATCATCACAAAAGTTGCCACAAAGTCAGGTAAACTAAAAGGAACTTTTGTTCGTGAGTTGAAGGACGCTGCGGCATCTATTAAACGAGCCGTATCTCTTCTCAGCTCACGAACTATTTCAGACGAGACACGACAGTTGCAGGCGGATAACACCCGCTTGCAGACCGAAATGACCAGTCTCCGCAAGGAGCTGTCATTGCTTAAAGAAGACATGGAGAGGGCGCGGAAGCAAGGTTGTCCAACGTCCTCTCCCTCGGATACGACGAATGCTGCGACCCCGGTATCGCAGCCTTCCCATAATGAGGCAATGGAGGAGCTATGCTCTAAAGTAATGACCCGCGTGGGGGTCATGGTAAATGCTCGCCTTGCCTCTATTGATGACAGGCTTTTACCAGAGAAGCGTCTGCGGCCTCCTTTGGCGGCGGAAAAGAAGAGGGAAGCGGGTTCAGGAGCCACGACAAAGTCTCCGCCTCCAGCGGGTCCTGGAAGCAGCCTTACAGAAGAGATGCTGCTCCCTGACTCTAAAGAGGTTTCTTCACCCCAAGCTGCTGGAAAGAAGAAAAAGAAGAAGGAACAAAAGAAGAAGAAAGGTAAGGGTAAAAAGGAAGGTATTACAGGTGATGTAGCAGTACCACGTCCGCTTCCGCCAGCACCTTCGTCTTTGAATGAAGGCTGGAACGTTGTGGCTCGAAGAGGCTCCAAGAAAAAGACGGTTGATCCTGCAGGAACAACAAAGTCAAAGACGAAGTCCACAACGATCCAGGGTCAGAAGCTCCGCAAACCACGTTCATCTGCAGTGGTTATTACTCTGCAGCCCGGAGCTGAGGAGAGAGGCGTCACTTATGCCAAAGTGATCACCCAGGCGCAACAGGGGATAGCCCTCACTGACCTAGGCATAACTGGATTGCGGTTCAGGAAGGCAGCTACTGGAGCACGCATTTTTGAGGTGCCGGGTACCAACAGCGGTGATAAAGCAGACGCTCTTGCACAGAAGATTAGAACCTTGTTGGGAGACGACGTCGTTTGGGTCTCCAGACCGACGAAATGTGCGGAACTTCGAATCTATGGTCTAGACGACGCCACGACCAGTGCCGATGTAGTTACGGCTGTAGCGGCAGCTGGGGATTGTTCAGCCGACCAAGTGAGGGCCGGCGACATTTCGAGGGGTTCTGACGGACTGGGGTCTATATGGCTGCGATGTCCGGTTGCGGCTGCTAAAAAGTTGGCTGGGAACGGCAAACTTTTGATTGGTTGGGTGTCGGCCAATGTCAAACTACTTGACGTCCGGCCCATGCGATGTTACCGGTGTTGGGAATTAGGGCACCTACGGGCACAATGCACGGCGGATGTCGACCGCAGTAACGAATGCTACCGCTGTGGTCAAGTCGGCCACAAAGCTGGTGTTTGTAGAGCAGCACCGCATTGTAACATCTGCGCTATGTCTGACAAACCTGCAAACCACAAATCGGGAGGTAAGGCGTGCCTTTCCCTACGTGGAAAAGGAAAGAAAGGAAGAAGGAAGATAGGCAGCGATGGCCCTCGTGTCCCCTCGCAGTCAGTCACCTCGCCATCAAATTGTCGAGCTGAGGAGGTTCCGATGGCGGTCGAATAGTTATGGCATATAATTACCTTCAGGCGAATATCAACCACTCCTCCAGAGCTCAGGACCTCTTGTTTCAGAGCATGGCGGAGTGGTTGATACACGTGGCGGTTGTCACTGAACCGTATTATATTCCATCGAGGGATAACTGGGTCGGAGACCATAGCGGATTGGTTGCGATTATTACCCAAACTACTGTCGGTTCACCAGCTTTCGGGTCTATTGTTAGGGGACAGGGATTCGTCTCGGCGCTTGTAGGAGATGTGATAGTCATTGGGGTGTACTTTTCGCCGAATAAGACCTTGGCAGAGTTCGAGACGTTTCTTGCTGAGCTCAGTTCTCTCGTCAGCCGAAGCCGCCCTGGTCGGGTACTTGTAGCCGGTGATCTCAACGCTAAATCTGTGGCGTGGGGATCGTCGACAACGGATGCACGTGGAGAGCTGCTTGAGGAATGGGTATTAGTTGCCGGTCTCGATGTTCTCAACCGTGGATCGACTCACACATGCGTGCGGCAACGGGGTGGCTCCATTGTGGACGTAACGTTCGCCGATGCCGCTCTGGCGCGCTGTGTCGGTGGTTGGAATGTTTTAGAGAATGTCGAGACTTTATCAGACCATCGGTATATTAGGTATGAAATCTCTATGTCCTCTGTCGCACAGTATAGCGTAAATCGATCGTTTTCAGAAGGTGGTCCAAGGTGGTCCTTGAGGCGGATGGAGCAGGATATCCTTGTTGAGGCGGCTACTGTCCAGGCTTGGGTTGCAGGTGCTGTGATCGACGTAGAAGAGAGTGCTGTCCAGTTGGAAGATGCCATGATGCAAGTCTGCGATGCAGCTATGCCACGAATCCGCATTAACACCTTAAAGCGGTCCATATACTGGTGGTCTGTAGAACTCACGCATTTACGCGAAGCATGTGTTGCTGAGAGACGTCAATACACCAGGAGTAGACGACGGCGACGGCGAAATGAAGATGAAGAGGAGATGCTCTACGCTCGGTATCGGAAAGCTGTAGATCTTTTGCGAATAGCAATTGGCAACGCAAAAGATCGAGCCCAAGAAGAAATGCTGGAGTCTCTAAACAGCGACCCGTGGGGTAGACCTTATAGGTTAGTCCGGGGTAAACTGAGAACTCGGGCCCCTCCTTTGACACAAAGCCTGCAGCCTCAGTTATTGGAGCGAGTAGTAGAAACCCTGTTTCCGGAGAGAATGGAGGTAGAATCGCCACGTATGGTGCCATCCAATTGGTCGGAACTCAATGAGGACAATGCAAACGCCCCTGATGTCACAGAGGGAGAATTGGAGGCGGCTGTAGTTAGAATGCGGGCTAAAAATACAGCTCCAGGCCTTGACGGCATCCCCGGACGGGCCTGGGTTCTTGCCCTAGGACCTCTTGAAATGAGCGTGAGGACTCTTTTCAGCGCTTGCCTGAATCATGGTCGGTTTCCGCTCATTTGGAAGGAAGGTAAGCTTGTTCTTATAAAGAAGGAGGGACGTCCTGCAGAATCACCATCAGCATACCGACCAATAGTCCTTCTAAGCGAAATAAGCAAGCTTTCTGAGCGAATAATTGCAGCTCGACTTGTTCGCCATTTAGAAGAGACTGGGCCCAACTTGAGCGACATTCAATTTGGTTTCCGTCGGGGCAGGTCCACCATCGATGCGATTTCTCGGGTGAGGGCCCTGACGGAGGACGCCGTTTCCCGAGGCGAGGTGGTCTTAGCGGTGTCATTAGACATCGCTAATGCCTTTAACACTTTGCCTTGGAGTTGTGTCAGGGAAGCACTGCGATTCCACGGGTTTCCTAAATACCTGCGGCGGATAGTCGGTGAATATTTCACCGATAGAAAGATCAGTTACCCGGGATCTCGTGTATGGAAACAGAAAGAGATGTCGTGCGGTGTTCCACAGGGGTCAGTCCTCGGCCCACTCCTGTGGAACATCGGTTACGACTGGGTGTTGCGAGGTGCTAACTTGCGAGGAATCGAAGTGACTTGCTACGCAGACGACACCCTTGTGATGGCTCGGGGGAGAACTTTTAGAGAGGCTCGCATGTTAGCGACCGCCGGTGTAGCGCAAATCGTGGCAAGGATTAGACGTCTAGGACTGGAGGTAGCCCTCAACAAATCCGAGGCGATTTGCTTTCACGGGCCTAGGATGGCACCTCCGGTCGGGTCACATTTAGTCGTAGGAGGAGTTACCATCGGTGTCGAGCGTACGATGAAGTACCTAGGACTCGTCCTCGACAGCCGATGGAAATTCCTAGAACACTTCCGGCGTCTGGCTCCCAGAGTCATTGCGGCTGCTAGAGCGTTAGGCCGACTTCTTCCGAACGTGGGTGGCCCTCATAGTGGTTGCCGACGTCTGTACGTAGGAGTTGTGCGATCGATGGCTTTATATGGAGCTCCTATCTGGGTGAATGCCCTGACATCCTGCAATCAGAGTCTTCTGCGGAGACCGCAAAGACTCATGGCTGCTAGGTTGATCAGAGGCTATCGCACTATATCCAGTGAAACGGCTTGTGTCTTAGCCGGAACTCCACCCTGGGATTTAGAAGCCGCAGTTCTGGCTGAGGTATATTGGAAGCGTGTGGAGGCTCAAGCTCGGGGAGATCGCACTACATCAGTCGAAAATAGAGGCTGGAAGCGAGAGGCCAATAGACAACTTCTCAGTCTATGGCAAGATAGGCTCGAGAATCCGAGTGCTGGAAATAGGACAATCTTGGCAATTCGTCCAATATTAGAAAAATGGGTCGAGAGAAAGCATGGCGTGCTCACCTTTCACCTTACACAGATTCTCTCGAACCATGGTTGCTTCGGAAGATATCTGTGTAGGGTGGCTCGCAGGGAACGTAATGAAATGTGTCACGAGTGTGGTTGCATCGAAGATACGGCAAACCATACCCTTGAGGTATGTCCGCAATGGTCAGAAGAACGAGCATCACTCGTAGCAATAGTGGGTAACGATCTTTCCCTACCATCCCTGATACGTACTATCGTAGCCAGTAAAAGGTCGTGGAAAGCACTAACGTCCTTTTGCGAAAACGTAATGGCACAAAAGGAGGCAGCGGAACGGATAAGAGAGAACGAAGCTTCAGATCCGCTCCGCAGAAGGAGAGTTGGGCGCCGAAGACTTGCACAAGATCGCCGTCTGCCTCCGTAATTGAGACCTCCGGGTGATAAACACGGGGTAATTTATCACCTGTAGAGTTTCTCCCTGAGCTGGGTGGTGCACTTCGTGTTCCTGTGCGCCACTCCGAGTAGCTAGCTATGTGTCAGAAGACAATTATAGAGAGAAAGGGCCGAACTTAGCGGCAAACGCTGACAGGGAAGCGGTTGTGTGCGAACAGTGTTCCCGCATCCCCGTCAATCAAGCGCTGAGAAGGAACACCATGGGGTTTAGTCGGTTAAAGGCCGACATAACTCGCTTGCCCGACCCCGAAATGGGCAAAGCAGTATCCGTGTGGATTCCCCATGTAAAAAAAAAAAAAAAAAAAAAAAAAAGGTTAGGTTAGGTTAGGTTAGGTTAGGTTAGGTTAGGTTAGGTTAGGTTAGGTTAGGTTTCCAGGCGTGGGGGGCTACGCGTCGGGAACCTCCTCGTGTGCCTGTCCGTTATCGTTGCTGTCGGATACGTCCGGTGGCATCGGAAGCGGTACAGGCCGGTGCTCCCTGGGCAACGGTTAATGAGTTCCTTCGGGTTCGCGTTAGCCGTTGGCTAATGCCCGGCGCTGAGGGGGTCGGTCATGAGGGTTCGTACCTGATTCATGACCGACGGGGGGTGCCGCTATAGGGTTATGCCTGGCGAAACCTTATGTTCGGTGGTCTCCTTCTGAGACTAACTGGAGGGTGCTAGCTCTGGGGTCACTCCTGGCAACAGGTTGTGACTTCTTAGCTGGTGGGGGGGCCTGACACTTTTTAGAGGGTTTTTCGTGCCCGGTTTCAGGGGTGTCGGGATGCGAGGTCCCGTTATGCTCCCTGGGGCGGCTTTGTTCGCGGGGCCGTCTTGGACGGAGTTTGACCTTTTGCGACGGTGGGTCCGAACCTTACGGCCGAACTTTCGGGGTCGATGCTTGCATCGGTCTCGATTGTTAGATTAGGGGCATAGTGCTGCTGCCCATGCTTTTTTAGTTCTAGGCCCGGTCGCTTTGCCGAAAGGCCAAGCGACCATAGGTAATCTTGCTTTTAGCTTCAGTAGTTTGTAGTTAGATCAATTGTTAATGCCGGTGCAATAAACCGTTGGTACGATAAGTTTGTTGCTTTTGCTGGTGAGGCTGGATTTGTAAATATTTTAATTGCTTCATTTGTGAAGGCTGGATTTGTATATAAATATTTTATTTTATTTTATTTATTTGCCTCTGTTGGTAAGGCTAGGGGTGAGGAGATAAGCCACTCTTTTGTAAATAAAGATTGTATTGTGATTTTAAATATATTTGTTTGTTGTTGTTGTTGTTTTGGATAATGCTGCTCTTATACGGGGTAGCATGATGTTGAATGTTTATTTTATTTATTGTAAATATGTGCTAAAATTTTATTTTTGCAGAGGTTTCCGATGTTTAAAGTGTTGGTGCGGGGTGGTTCCGGTGGGTGCTTCACTGCGCAGCTGGACATATACCACCCAAACATCGTTATCCTGGGAATCGGTGTCGTTGATCATGTCTAGCGGCCGAGGACCGGGACCGAGGATCTTGGCTTAACTGCCCGGATTGCGAGGAAGAAAACCTCAATAAAAAATCACCCCGAATCCCAAGTGGCGATGCAGCGCGAGGGGATGCGTGGCCGATGGGTTGTTCGGTCGTTACTGCCATCTCCGCTAGTGTACCAGCCGACACTCTAGCGGGTTACGCCTAGGCTTATCCGAGTACAGGGGGCACTGCTCGGACGGACCTTTTATTTCCCCCATACTCGTGGGAACTATATGGATTCTCTATTAAACAAACCAGACGTTAAAGTGCCTGTGAAGGGCGGTGTAAGTGACGTAGTGCCTGAGACTGGCGGTGGTGATGCTTCACTCGCAACGACTGCGGGTGGCATCACAAATGACTCATGCTTTGTTAGTATGGATTTGAGGACATTTTGTAGACCGGTGTCTGTTATGTTGGAACCGTGTGCGCTTAAGTCGCACGTACGACTATCCGAATCGGATGCAGACTCAGATGCCACGTTTAAGACTGTGGCTTCTGGGTCGGCTAACGATTTAAGTCGTGGGAGGATGTGGCGGAAGCGGCCTGGCCCGGACGCGAGTGAGTCCGGGTCGGATTCAGACGCATTGCCGATGGCGCCGACCTCTAAAAGGTCAGCGTCGGCAAAGAGGGGCAGAGGTAGGCCCCTCTCTACTACAGGAGATTCTGGAGGGATGGAAAAGGCCCAAAAGGCTTTTCTTAAAACGAAGAGGGTTGAGGTGGATCCAATGGCAGAGGAGCAAGTATTGTCTCTGGCCAGATCCCTGAACACCGACATTGGTTTACCGAAGTCGGTGGATCAACTGGCGGAGTATGCTCGTGTCGGCGTAGAACTCGTTCGGGACGTAGCAAAAAAATCCGGCAACCTTAAGGGGACCATGGTGGGAGCCCTCAATAAGGCTGCCGGTGCCATCGAGGAGGCGGTGCTGGCCCTGTATAGCCGTACGGAGTCGGAAGAGGTGCGACTCCTGCGCGCTACAATTGCCAGGCAAGAGGGCAGAATGGCGGAGATGCAGGCGGAAATCGCCCGCATCACCGCTCGCCTGGCCACACCGACTCCAGAGCCTGCAATCACGGCATCTTTGGCCGAAAGGGAGGAGGCCATGATGGGACGCCTGGCAACAATGGCGGGCAACATTGTAGATGCCAGGATGTCCCGATTCGAGGGTCTCCTTCCGCCGGAGCCGAGAATCAGGCCTACCTTAAGGTCAGATAAGAGAAGGGAGGAGGTGCCTGAAAAGGCACTGGTGGCTGCCGTCACTGGACCCCCAAAGCCCAAGTCCTCTAAAGGCAAAGGCAAGGGTCATAGTGCTCAGCCCACTGCTAGTCTGGCAGTGCCTCCTCTCCTGCCTTTAACCCGGCCGGAACCAGCTGCCACTAGCTCTTCCTCCGCTACTGCTCCGCCTGCTCCGACGTCCCGAGATGACGAAGGATGGACTCGGGTGGAGCGTAGTAAAAAGGGAGGAAGGAGGAAGAAGGAAAAGAGGAAGGCTCCTGCGTCGTCTGGTAAACCAAACCGGAGGGTGCAGGAACCTTCTTCTAAAGAAAAGAAAACGAAGAAAGGGGCACCTAAATTGCGCCCGCCCAGGTCTGCAGCCGTCGTCCTGACGCTGCAGCCTGGCGCTGTTGAAAAAGGGGCAACATATGCCTCCGTCCTCACTCAGGCGAAGGAGAAAGTTTCTCTCGCTGAGTTGGGGATCTCCTCCCTGAAGATGAGGAAGGGAGCTTCTGGGGCGCGTATTTTAGAGGTGCCCGGCGTCGCAAGCTCGCAGAAGGCGGACGAGCTGGCGGCGAAGCTACGGGAAGCGCTGGCGGAGGACGTCTATATCGCCCGGCCCGTGAAAAGCGCCGATTTGCGCATTGTCGGGCTGGACGACTCCGTCAGCGAGTCGGAAGTAGTGGCAGCTGTGGCTAGGGCCGGGGGCTGTCCCGTCGAGTCGATTAAGACAGGGCCAGTTCGCTTTGCTCCCTCGGGCAGCGGTACGATTTTCGTACGCTGCCCCGTGGCAGCGGCTAAAAAAGTTTCGGCCAATCGACTTCTTGTCGGTTGGGTGTCACCAGAAGTACGGGTGTTGCCCCCCAGGCGTATGCGTTGTTTCCGCTGCCTTGAAGTGGGCCACACCCGTGCTCTCTGTCAGTCCCAGATTGACCGCAGCGATGAGTGTTACCGCTGCGGTCAAAAGGGACACAAGGCCTCCGGCTGCTCCGCTGCTCCGCACTGCTCATTGTGCGAGGTGGCGGGCCGGCCGGCAAATCATAGGGCTGGGGCACCATCCTGTAAAGGAACCCCAGCCAAGCCCAGAAAGGGCAAGGCGGTAAATCCTGCTCCCCGGGTTCCGGCCGGGAGAGCAGATTCGGAGGCGATGGTTGTAACGTAATGGCCCTAGCGGGACACAACCATCGCTTCCTGCAGACAAACTTAAACCACTGCGCCGGGGCTCAAGACTTGCTCTTGCAGTCCTTGGCGCAGTGGCAAATAGATCTTGCGGTCGCTGCCGAGCCATATTTTGTCCCTACCCGCGAAACATGGGTAGGAGACATTTCTGGCTTGGTGGCGATCATCACGTCGGCTGTAACCCCGGTCTCCTCGGTGATCGCTCGTGGCCGGGGCTTCATTGTTGTTGCATGGCGGGAGATCGCAGTTGTGGGAGTCTACTTCTCTCCCAACCGCAGTCTCGCCGAATTCGAGCAATTCCTGAGCGAGGTTGAGACCCAGATTCGAAGGGCTCATCCGCGCCCAGTGGTCGTCATGGGTGACTTTAACGCCAAATCATCGGCGTGGGGGTCACCCAGGACTGACCCGCGAGGTTCCGAGTTGGAGGATTGGGCAGCGGGGATCGGCCTCCTGATCCAAAATAGGGGGTCGGCGTACACTTGTGTGCGGCAGAGGGGCGGGTCGATCGTCGACTTGACGTTCGCCAGCCCGGCTGTCGCACACCGTGTCTGCGACTGGAGGGTGATCGAGGATGTGGAGACGTTGTCGGATCACCGATACATCCGGTTCGACGTCTCCGCTTCCTTGATCGCCCCCGTCACGAGTCCCAGAAGTAGGCTTCCACAACTTCCCAGGTGGACGTTGGGGCGTCTCGATCGAGACGCCTTGCTGGAAGCTCTCGTCGTCCAGGCCTGGTGTTCTCAGCCGGCCGGGCCTGTGCGGGTGGATGAGGAAGCGGAGTGGCTCCGTCGGTCTTTGACTGCGGCTTCCGACGCGTCAATGCCCAGAGCCAATCCGCCAACCGCTCGTCGACAGGTGTACTGGTGGTCTGACGAAATCGCCACGCTGCGTGTCGAATGCGTGGTGGCCAGACGCCAGTACACCCGTTATCGCAGAAGGCGACACCGCATGAGGCGGTATCGTGACGAGACGACGGAGCACGAGCTGTACGGGATCTTCAGAGAGAAGAAGAAGTTCCTGCAGCTCGCTATCAGCAGAGCCAAGAACCAGGCACGGGAGGAGCAGCTCGAGACTCTGGATCGCGATCCGTGGGGGCGTCCATACAAGTCCGTCCGGGGCAAATTACGCCCCTGGACGCCGCCGTTGACCCAGATTCTCGACCAGCAACTCCTGAGAGATATAGTGTCCGCCCTTTTTCCACACCGGGCGGATCACATCCCCCCCGAAATGGCGCGATCGACCGAGTCTGGTCGCGCTATGGAGGAGGAGGTTAGCGGCGTGCCTGAGCTCACAGATTGTGAGTTCGACGCGGCTGTGGGTAGGCTCCGGGCAAAAAACACCGCGCCCGGACCGGACGGTATCCACGGTCGTGTTCTAGTCTTGGCTCTCAACGTTCTAGGGGACCGGCTCCGGGGGCTTTTTGAAGCGTGCCTGGAGTCGGGGCGATTTCCCGAGGTGTGGAAAACCGGTAGCTTGGTCCTACTCAGGAAGGACGGGCGCCCCGCAGAGTCACCCTCTGCCTACCGCCCCATCGTGCTGCTCGATGAAGCCGGCAAGCTCTTTGAAAAAATCATAGCTGCCCGCATCATCGAGCACCTGACTCACGTTGGTCCCGATCTGGCCGACTGCCAGTTTGGGTTTCGAGCCGGCCGCTCGACGATCGACGCGATCAGTCGAGTCAAGGCCGAATCGGAAGAGGTGACCGGCCGCGGCGGGGTGTTGATGGCGGTGTCGCTCGATATCGCCAACGCGTTCAACACCATGCCGTGGAGTTGCGTCAAAGAGGCACTTATCTACCACCAAGTGCCTCTCTACCTCCGTCGCCTGATCGGTAACTACCTGAGTCAGAGGTACGTCTTGTACCAAGGGCGGTACGGCATCGAGAGGAGGGAGATGACATGCGGTGTTCCACAGGGGTCTGTCCTCGGACCTCTCCTGTGGAACATCGGATACGATTGGGTGTTGCGGGGCACCCTCCCCCGCGGTCTCAGTGTGACGTGCTACGCGGATGACACCCTGGTGACCGCACGGGGGACGAGCTACCGAAAGTCCGCCCGCCTGGCTACGGCCGGTGTGGCAATGGTCGTCCGCCGCATACGCGATCTGGGCCTCCAGGTGGCGCTCGACAAGTCCGAAGCCCTGTGTTTTCACGGGCCTAGGACTTCGCCTCCTCCTGGAGCTCACGTCGTAATTAGCGGTGTCCGGATCGAGGTTAAGGCCGATATGAAATATCTTGGACTTACCCTCGACAGCCGGTGGAACTTCATAGAACATTTCCGTCGCTTGGCCCCCCGACTGTTAGGCGCTGCCGGCGCCCTCGGACGTCTGCTGCCGAATCTCGGGGGACCAAGCGTGGCCTGCCGTCGTCTCTACATGGGTGTAGTGCGCTCGATGGCCCTGTACGGGGCCCCAGTTTGGGCCCCGGAACTCCGGCGCGAAGCCGTCGCCCTTCTGCGAAAACCGCAGAGGGTGATAGCGATCAGGGCCATTAGGGGTTACCGCACTATATCCGCGGAGGCGGCGTGCGTATTGGCAGGCTCGCCGCCTTGGGATTTGGAGGCCGTGGCCCTGGCGAAGCTCCACAAGCGACGTCAGGCGCTGCGGTCTCGCGGCGAATCGCCGATGGTGACGGAATCTATGAAGTCCCACGCTCGACGGTCCGTGGTCCGGAGGTGGACAGAGCGGCTGGCCGATCCTACGGCCGGCCGCTCGACCGTTGAGGCTGTCCGGCCGGTTCTGCGCAACTGGCTAGACAGGCGGCACGGGGTTCTCACATTCCGGCTGACTCAGATTCTTTCCGGGCACGGTTGCTTCGGAAAGTATCTGAGTCAAATAGCCCGGAGAGAACCGACGACCCAGTGTCACCACTGTGCGGCAAGCGAGGACACCGCGCAGCACACCCTGGTCGACTGTTCGGCCTGGGTGGAACAGCGCGGTGCCCTTCGCGATGCCATAGGGGCTGACCTGTCGCTTGAGAGCATCATCAGTGCGATGTCCTCAAGCGAAAGGTTATGGACGGCGGTCACCTCTTTCTGCGAGGACGTGATGTCGCAGAAGGAGGCGGCGGAGCGGGCGAGGGAGGCAAGTGGTGACCCCCACCCGCTTCGTCGACGACGCACGGGAACGCGGAGGAGGGCCTACCGGGCCCTGCTTCGCCCCCCGTGAATGGGGCCGGGGCTATAAGCCCCAAAGGCCTCAGAGGAGGTGCGCGTGGTACCACGTGTGATACCACGCGCTTTCCTAAGCCGTCACCGGGAGGCACCGGCATTGGTGCACCTCGGTCCCCGATGGAGGCCGGCGCGACTCGCAAGCGCGTCGGCCGGTGCTGACGGAGGGGTGGAAGACTGCAAACGCGTTCCCACCCCACGCCACCACAGGCACAGTAGGAGGCGGACTTCGCAGGGGTTTTAGTGGGTATTCCGGGCGTCCATGGAGTTAGGAGGGGCGTTTCGGCGAGACGAGTCCCACACTCGGGCGGCGGCCCGGTCAGTGCGTAAAGGCATTTCCCCTGACGTGAACAAAAAAAAAAAAAAAAAAAAAAAAAAAAAAAAAAAGGTTTCCAGGCGTAGGTACGTGACGACACCATCGCCCACTGGAAAACCGGTGCAATCAGTCGAAAAGCCGCGAGGCACAAATCATACCGTAACCCGGCCATTGCACTACGGCCGGGACCGGGGGCACATCACACGTGATGTGCTGCGAGGAAGGAAACCTCTATAAAAAATCACCCCGAAACCGTAGTCTAGCGTGCTGCGGCGTAGGGTTAACCGGTAAGCGCTGAGAAGGCGGGGGAGCTCACCCGGAAATGAGCCCTAAACGAAAATGGATTGTAGCACTTTGAAAAAGACTACCCAGGAGGGTACCGGCCAAACCGGAGAATCCCTCTCGACGCCTTCGTGCGTCGGCAGCCCCACGTACTCTGGGGGGGGCACAAATTGCTCCGTAGATCGGCAAACCGCCGGTCTTCGTAAACACGACATAAGCGAACGAACAATGGACAACAGATTAGCTCATGGATTGACAAGTGATGAATCAGAGGCAAGGGCCCGCACCCCGATGGTGTGTGTCCCTGCTAACAACATTGGCGCTAAAATGGACCCACGTGTTATTCTTACACGTCTGTCGAAGGACTCTGACAGCTCGAAACCAGGACAGGAAAATGAGGGAAATGAACCATCGTCCATATCTCAATTAGAGAAGGGACCAGTGTCTAATACTGGGTTGTTTTCATCGCCGCAGAGGCAGCGTAAAGAACGAGGAGTACGTTCTTACCCATCGCGCTTGTGGCGTATCAACGCGGAGGAGGACACGGCAGGGTCATCCAATGGCTCAGCAGCGGAGTCGGACACCGACTCATACATGTCGGTGTCTTCCGGAACTAGAACTAGGTGTAACTCCCGTAAAAGGGTATGCTCTGATGGGGAGCCCTCGTCACTCGCGAACGTAATAGCTAAAAGAGGAAGAGGGAAGCTGCCAATAACAGGAGAGCTTTTGGGAAAACACCAACCCAAGAAGGCAGTCGCCCAGTTTTTAAAAGGTGAGCAGGCGTCGAAACCCGACGTTGCACTCCAGGAGTCTTTGGACCGCTGGACAGCTGAAAGAAAGAGTGTCCTAAGTCGAGTGCTCCCACGTCAAGGACAAACTCCGGACGAACAGTCTGCGTCGTCACTGAGGATCCTTTTGGCTAAAGAGGCGGACGCCATAAAGAAAGTGGCTGAAAAATCTGGCAACCTCAAGGGCACTTACCAGAAGTTCCTCAAGGATGCAGCGACGAATATTAAAACTGTCCTGGAGGTTCTGGGATCGCGATCCTCTTCCGAAGAAGTCCAGCGGCTCGAGGCCGAGAAGGCTCGCGAGCAAGAGGAAAACTCCAGGCTGCAGGCACAAGTCGAGGAGCTCAGAGATGAAATAGTCGCCCTTAGAAACGAGTTGCGTGGGTCACGCCCCACTTCCACAGACAATAAAATTAGTGATAAGACACTGCGTTCTATCATGGTACACGTAGGTACTATGATGAATGCGCGGTTAGAGGCTTTGAAGGATAGACTCCTGCCGGAACCGAGGGTACGCCCTCCTCTGGCAGCAGAAGCACGGCGGGCAAAAACTACGGCTGCTGTCACTAAGATGATTGTTAACGAGGGGTCTTCAACTGTCGTAGCGGGAATCAGTACCTCAACAAGTAGTGACACCACCAACGCGACTACATCGAAACCCTCAAAGGGTAAAACTACAAAGAACAAGAAAGTGACCACGATCCCGGCACCGAGTAATGCTCCTCCTATCTCACAGTCATCGCCATTAACGGAGGAGGGGTGGAATGTTGTGGTGAGGAGGGGTAAAAAGAAGTCCGCTGCGAAACCGAAACCAGCTTCGCCTCCAAAAAAGAAGAAGGTGCGAGTTCCCCGCGCTCCTCGCTCCGCAGCTGTAGTACTCACGCTGCAACCCGATACAATGGAGACGGGGATGTCTTATGCGAGTGTTCTTCGTGAGGCCAGACAAAAAATTAACTTGTCTGGTCTCGGAATATCTGAGGGCATGCGGATCCGGACAGCCGCGACGGGAGCCCGTATCATGGAGATCTCTGGCCCTGAGCACGCTACAAAGGCAGATCGTCTCGCCGAAGAACTCAAACAAGTCTTCGGCAACACAACAGTAAGAGTATCCAGACCTGTAAAAACTGCGGAGGTGCGGGTTTTAGGTCTGGATGACTCAGTAGTTAAAGAGGATGTGGCAGAAGCAATCGCTGAGCTTGGTGGGTGTCCAGTGGACGCCATTAAGTCTGGAGAAATCCGTCGTGGCCGTGATGGCATGGGTACTCTATGGTTAAGATGCCCATCAGAAGTTGCTAAAAAGGCAGTAGAAAAAGGTCAGCTGCTAATCGGATGGGTCTCGGCCCAGATTTCTATGCTAGAGCCGAGACTCCAGAGGTGCTATCGGTGCCTCCAAGTGGGACATGTAATTGCAACATGCACCGCAAAAGAGGACCTTAGCCGCCGCTGCTATAGATGTGGCAAGGATGGCCATAAAGCATCTGCGTGCAGGGACACTCCACACTGTCCTGTATGTGAAGTAGCGGGAAGAGACACCGCACATAAAATGGGCACGAAGTCATGTGCTTCCGCTCAAATCAAGGGCAGTAAAAAGAAAAGGCGCGATGGCCCCCGGGTCCCCTCGCAGCCATCCCGTCCAATAATAACTCAAGGGACTGAGGCGGCACCAATGGTCATCACATAGGATGTCTACTAAGTTATTACAGGCGAACACCAATCACTCCGCTAGAGCTCAGGATTTGTTACTGCAGAGCATGGCGGAGCTCTCGATTGACATAGCCATCGTGTCAGAGCCGTATCACATCCCTTCCCGGGATTGCTGGGCTGGGGATTGCGACGGCCTCGTCGCCATAATATCACGAACTCCTCTTCAGCTCGTGGTCAGGGGAAATGGCTTTGTCGTAGCACAATCGGGAGGAATTGACCTAGTAGGTGTTTACTTTTCACCCAACCGGCCATTGATTGATTTTGAGCAATTCCTTGCCGTAGTTGGAGCAGCGATTGGGCGAAGCCGCCCTGCACCTGTGCTAGTTGCTGGGGACCTCAATGCAAAATCCGCTGCTTGGGGTTCCTCGGTGACAAATGCCCGTGGAAATGTTTTGGAGGAGTGGGTTGTGGCGTCAGGATTAACCGTGCTAAACCGGGGTTCAGTTTATACGTGCGTGCGGCAGCGTGGCGGTTCAATTGTGGACATAACATTCGCAAATGCAAGCCTCGCTCGCCGTATTCATAATTGGAAGGTACTGGAGAACGCGGAGACACTGTCAGATCATCTCTATATCCGATTCGATGTCTCTGCGCTTCCAGTAAGCCCGAGTGGGTCTAACCAGTCCCCAGTTAAAAGTGGTCCTAGGTGGTCTCTAAAACGGTTAAATCCCGACGCGCTAGAGGAGGCTGTTATAGTAGGGGCTTGGATTTTGGACTCCAGGTTCACCCTTAACATCAATGATGAAGCTCATCTTATCCAGGACGTGATGTTGGACGTTTGTGATGCTGCTATGCCTCGTATCGGAATCCGACCACCGCGACTAATGGTGTACTGGTGGTCCAACGAGATCGGCCAGCTGCGTAAGATGTGTATTAAGGCTCGGCGCCAGTATACTAGGAGCCGTAGGCTTCGGATTCGGAACGAGGTAAAAGAGCGGGAGCTCTACGCCACCTACAGAGAGGCTAAGATAGACCTTCAACTGGCCATCGTCCAGGCCAAAGAAGCGACGTACCAGGAACTATTAGAAAGCCTCAATGCCGATCCATGGGGTCGCCCATACAAAATGGTTAGGGGAAAGCTAAGGCCCTGGGCACCCCCGCTGACACAAACATTACAGCACGAGTTCCTAAGTTGTATCGTCTCATCCCTGTTTCCACAGAGAAACGGTACTCTATTACCGCTGGTAACAGATGTTGAACTTCAACCTCCACCATTGCTTGATCAGGAGACTGACGAAACCGCGCCCGAGATTGGGGAAGACGAACTAGAGGCGGCAGTGTTACGTCTTCATAGCAAAAAGTTTACTGCCCCCGGTCCCGACGGTATACCTGGACGTGCCTGGGTGTTGGCTTTAAAAGTCAAAGGAGCCCTAGAACCAAGACTCCGTACATTGTTCTCGGCTTGTTTGGCCCAGGGTCGATTTCCTGAGCTATGGAAGAACGGAAAACTGGTCCTTCTACACAAGGCGGGCAGACCAGCAGAATCACCTTCGGCTTATCGACCGATTGTGCTACTGGACGAGGCGAGCAAACTCTTGGAGCGCGTCATCGCTGCCCGTCTCGTGAAACATCTGGAAGATATAGGACCAGACCTACACCAGTGCCAATACGGTTTCCGACGGGGTAGGTCCACGATCGACGCAATACTACGTGTGAGGGCTTTGGCAGAACAGGCGACCGCACAGGGCGAAGTGGTTTTGGCGGTGTCTCTCGACATCGCCAATGCGTTTAACACACTGCCCTGGGAACGTATTCAAGATGCACTGGGGTATCATAATGTTCCTAGGTACCTGCGTCGGGTCCTAGGAGATTATATGGCAGGTCGAATAATCTCTTTTCCATCAAAAGAGCAGTGGCGTGAGTGGCGGATGTCGTGCGGTGTCCCACAGGGGTCGGTCCTAGGGCCCCTGCTGTGGAACATCGCATATAACTGGGTATTGAATGGAACCTATTTGGATGGGGTAGCTCTCACTTGTTACGCTGACGACACGCTTGTAACCGTCCGGGGCTCTTCATTTCGGGAGGCCTCCATTCTCGCCACTGCTGGCGTTGCTCAAGCGGTGAATCGTATTCGACGATTAGGACTTGAGGTGGCGCTTCACAAATCCGAGGCCATTTGCTTCCATGGCCGTCGGCGTGCGCCACCGGCTGGTTCAGTGTTAGTGGTCAGCGGTGTCTCCATCGCAATCGGGTCAAGAATGAATTATCTAGGCATCACCCTGGACAGTCGCTGGAGCTTCAAGCCTCACTTTGAGTCCCTAGTGCCTAAATTGAACGCGGCCGCATGCGCTCTTAGCAGATTATTACCGAACGTCGGCGGACCCAATGTTAGGTGCCGTCGACTGTTCACTGGAGTAGTACGATCCATGGCCCTCTACGGGGCTCCGATATGGGCTGACTCTCTGAATGCCGACAATAGAGTTCTCTTACGTCGTCCGCAGAGGGCCATGGCGATCCGAGCAGTGAGGGGCTATCGTACTATCTCTACTGAGGCGGCGTGCGTATTGGCTGGTGCCACGCCGTGGGATCTAGACGCGCAAGTACTCGCTGCTGTCTACTGGAGAGTAACAGACGCTCGGTCGAAGGGCAGAGATCCAACACCAAGTGAGATATCACATTGGCATACGTTAGCGAGTCACGGCGCCTTTCAGAGGTGGATCGAGAGACTGGAAGATCCAAGCGCTGGACGCCTCACAATAGAGGCCATTAGGCCTGTCCTAGGAAGATGGGTGAAGAGGAAGTTTGGCTCTCTAACTTTTCATCTTACACAGGTCCTCTCGGGTCATGGTTGCTTCGGGAGGTACCTGTGTAACATCGCAGGAAGAGAGACAACCACACGTTGTCACCATTGTGGAGCGGACGAAGATACCGCAGCTCACACACTGACCGTATGCTCAGCATGGAACGAGCCGCGTCAACGGCTTGTTGCTATAATTGGGGTCGACCCGTCGTTACCGGCCATTGTAAAGGCCATGGTCCAAAACGAGAGGTCTTGGAAGGCGGTGCAATTCTTCTGCGAGGAAGTAATCTCACAGAAGGAAGCGGCGGAACGGATAAGGGAGGAGGATCCCCTAGCATACCCAAACCGCCGCCGAAGGCACGGGCGTAGGCGCGCTGCATATGATCGCCGCCTTCCGCCCTAGGTGGACCGCTGGGTGATTGAAATGGGGCCACCAATCACCTAGCATCAAAACGGTCCCGAGATGAGCATCGCGTGCCGTGTTTTTTTCCACGCGACGCTGCTGAGCTGTCACGATCGAAATATCTAGATGGGTTCCAACGAACAATCGCAGGCGGGTAGCGGATGTAATGCTAACGCGTCCCCGTTACCCAGTCACCAATGCGATGGGACGAAAACACAGTGGGGTTTTAGTCGGTAAGAGTCCGACATAACCCGTTCGCCGCCCCAGAGCAGCGGGTATCCATGAGGATTTCCCCACTTAAAAAAAAAAAAAAAAAAAAAAAAAAAAAAAAAAAAAAAAAAAAAAAAAAAAAAAAGGTTAGGTTAGGTTTCGCCGTGGGGCGCCGGCAGAGTAGAATTGCGCCCCCCCTCGGGCCCGGGGGTCGTAAGAGGCGACCGAGGCCACCGCACACTCTACATACACTTATACACACCACATTTTATACAACATTACACACCACAGTATACGGACATGATAACTCACACACTCAGAAACACACAAACAAAAACTCATCTGTACACACAAAACTGTGGATCAGTGGGGAAGGGCGGGAAAAGGAAAGCGATGGGAAATGTGAAAGCTGGGGGAAAAGTGGGGAAAATGTGAATGCGGGGGGGACAGGGAAAACATTTCATGCGCTCATACACACACACACACACACACACTCACACACAACACCACTCACCACACACACGACGTATCGAGGAGATAAACAAACCATGCAAAGAACGACTAGTGAAAAGACTCCACGGGTGGGTCCTGCCTCAGGCAGGGAATCCCACAGTGGTCCCAATGGGACCACTCTGCCACATGTATACGTGGGTGGCAACTACCGTTTTGAACATGAAGGAGGGGAGAGAAATAGAAGTAGAAGTAGGAGTAGAAGTAGGAGTGGAAGTGTAAAGAGTGACGTTGAATGCCGAGAAGGTAAAATCAGGGAAAAGGGAAGGGAAAAGTTAAGCCAAGGTGGCGAAAAGGAAATAGGACATGGAAGCGGCAGTGATAGTCGAGGAAAGGAGAAGGATTCGAGTGACGGACGCACCCTGGTGATGTACTCGGGTTCCGAAAAGAGTCTGAGAGTGGTGCTGGAACGCTTGCCAACACCCATGTCTTTAGGACATCTCAGCGACAGTGAGACAGGTCGCAAAAGACGAAGGGACACAAACGAGTCCACTGAGTCTACGGATACCGAAGGCGGCGCTCGCGCGCTGCCCAAGATTTCATCAGCTTCCAGAGGCCGGGGATCCGCTAGACACCCGACAACGGGAAAATATGTGGGGATCGGCAAGGCTCGAAAGGAGCTTGCAAAACTGAAAGGCGCTGCTGAGGCGGAGGAACGTGCCTCCCAGCGTGCTAAGAAGCAAGTTAAGGCCGACAACGACATTGAAGAGTGGACCCGAAACGTCCACTCTCGCCGAGCCGGGAGCCTCTCCATGTCCGGCTCGGAAATAGACACGGAGTCAGAGAATGCACCTGACGTCGATAAGCGAGTCCAAGAGGACATTGCCACTATTTTAAAGGTGGCGAACACCTCTGGCCACCTCAAAGGTGGGTATGTGAGGGCGCTGAAGCAGGTTGCGAAGTCCTACCGGAATAACGCGGACTTCCTGGCGCAAAGGACGGCGACGGACGAGGTGGCGCGACTAAAGGCGGAGAACGCGCGGCTCCGGTCCGATATGGACTGTCTCCGCAAAGAGATGGCCCAAATCTGGGCTGAACAATCTCGCCTCAGCCAGGCGCAAGTCGTAGACCACCCACGACCAGCACAACAACAAACGAATCTGTCTTCCTCAAATGAGGACCTGTTGCGCATAATTCTACGTGCGATGGACGCGAAGTTGGCCGGTATTGAAGATCGCCTGCTCCCGGCTAAACGTTTACGTCCGCCACTTGCAGCTGACAAGGCTAGGGAGTCGATACCAGTGGTAGTGGATGAAAAGGGTGGCCCCAGTACCTCATCAGACACAGGTACCAACAAGAAGGGAAAGAAAAGAAGTAAAAAGAAGGATGTTGGAAAGGGAAAGGGGGAGAAGTCTAAGGCTAGTCAAAAGCCCCTACCACCACCTTGCCCTCTACCGCCAGTCAGTGCGGGAGGACCACGTCAGGCACTGCCCCCCCCTTCACAGGGGACATGGAGTCAAGTGGTCGGTCGAGAGAGCAGGGGAAACCCGAAACCTCCTCGGCCAGAACAGCATGCCCGGTCCAAACCCAATACCGCGACTGCGTCCAAGGCCAAACAACCAAAGTTACGAGCCCCCACATCGGCGGCCATAATTTTGACACTTCGGCCAGAAGCTGTGGCCAAGGGCCTTACGTATAAAGAAATGTTGGTCAAATTAAAGAACAGCATCAACCTCTCCAATGTAGGTATCACTGGTGGGGTAAGAATAAGTGACGCACAGACTGGCGCCAAATTGATTGAGGTCCCCGGGACGGACAGCGGTTCACTGGCAGACCAGCTGGCTGCCAAAGTTCGTGAGGTCCTCTCAGAGGAAGACGTGTGGGTGACTCGGCCCAAGAAATGCGCGGAAATGCGCATCGTCGGTCTCGAGGAATCCGTGACGCACGAAGAGATTGCCGCCGCTATTTCAGCCGAAACGGGATGCCCCAAAGAGTCAATCCGGATCGGTGAAATCCGCCGTAATGCTCGCGGCAAGAGAGGGTACTCTGCATGGCTACGCTGCCCTGTCACGGCGGCAAAGACTTTGGCCAAGAAGGCGGTTGTTAAAGTCGGATGGGTTGCGGCACGTTTTCGCTTGCTGGGCCGACGCCCCTTGACGTGCTTCCGCTGCCTGGAACAGGGACACTCCTGCGGAAAATGTGACTCCGACATTGATCGGAGCACATTGTGTTACCGCTGTAGCAAGCCCGGGCATAAATCGGCAGACTGCAGTGCAGACCCTCACTGCAGCTTGTGCGCGGACGCTGGCCTGTCGGCATCACATAGGGTGGGTGGGAAGGCGTGCGTCGCCGCCGCCCCCAAGAGAAAGCGCGGAAGAAGGACCTCCAAAGCTCCTTCAGTACCCCCCTCCACGGCCTGCTCAGAGGCTATGGAACAGTGTTCTTCTAAAAACGGGTAATGGATCTAACGACTACCCGTTTTTTGCAGTGCAACATCAACCACGCCGCAAGAGCTCAGGATCTCCTGATGCAGAGCTTGGCGGAGTGGTTGATAGGCGTAGCTGTGGTCGCAGAGCCATATTTCATTCCCGAAGTGGAACATTGGGCGTCTGACCGCGATGGCCTAGTGGCTATTATTACCCGGCCCGCTGTTGGCTCTCCTCCCTTTAGTCACATAGCAAAGGGCAGGGGATGCGTGGCAGTTACCCTGGGTAACTTGGTTGTAGTAGGGGTCTACTTCTCGCCGAACCGACCTTTGGCAGATTTCGAGGAGTTTCTAGAAGACCTCTCGGTGATGATCCAGGGATTAAGGCCGTCCCGCCAAGTGCTCGTCCTAGGAGACTTTAACGCAAAATCCGCGGCTTGGGGTTCCCCAACGACTGATGCCCGCGGCGACGTGCTGATGGATTGGTCTGCATCGATGGGTTTGGTGATTCTAAACCAGGGGTCGGTCTACACGTGCGTGAGGCAGGGGGGTGGGTCTATCGTGGACATCACGTTTGCTTGTCCTGCTCTGGTACGCCGTGTTCGAGACTGGAGAGTTCTTGAGGAGGCCGAAACGCTGTCCGATCACCGGTACATCCGGTTTAACGTTTCGGCCCAAACGTCAAGACCTGAACAGCCGGCCTGCCGGTTACGAGATGGGCCGCGTTGGGCACTTGGGCGTCTCAACCGAGACAAACTAGAAGAAGCGGTGACGGTGGCCACATGGGAACCAGCCCCGGAAAGACCCGAATGCGTCGAGACGGAAGCCGCTTGGTTCGGGGCGACGATGACGTCAATCTGCGACGCGTCAATGCCCCGTGTTACTTCAAGACGTCCCCGCCGTAGCGTATATTGGTGGTCACAAGAGATTGCTGCCCTTCGCTCGGCTGGTATAGAGGCCGGCCGGCAGTACCAACGTTTTCGACGCCGACTACGCCATCATCGCCGTCCGAATGACGAGCGCCGAGAAGCCGAACTCTCCAATGTATACCGAGAGGCAAGGACAGCTCTCGAGCGGGCGATCGAGGAGTCCAAAGCACAACACAACACAGAGATGCTGCAGACCTTAGACAATGACCCCTGGGGCCGACCGTACCGAATGGTCAGGAACAAGATGCGCCAGTGGGCGCCGCCTCTCACCGAGACCCTCCAGCCACAGGTCCTGGAAGGTGTGCTCTCGGGCTTGTTTCCGAACAGAGTTCCACACACGCCACCGGCGATGGCACCGCCTGACGCGAGGCCAGACGATATTTCCGATGTTTCGGAAGTCACACATGAGGAAATGGAGGTCGCCGTCATCAGACTTCGGTCGAAAAAGACGGCGCCAGGGCTGGACGGGATTCCGGGCCGCGCATGGGTGATGGCCTTAGAGTGCGATGATTTCGAGTCTCGTCTCAGGGGTCTATACTCGGCGTGCCTGGAACGTGGCCAGTTTCCTTTGCAGTGGAAAACTGGGCGGCTCGTACTAATTAAGAAAGAGGGGAGACCGGTGGAGTCTCCATCATCGTTCCGCCCTATTGTTCTTATAGACGAGGTGGCAAAGCTATTCGAGCGCATCATCGCTGCTCGTCTAACGAGCCACCTCCACCATACCGGACCTGACTTAGCCGACAACCAGTACGGCTTTCGGCGAGGACGATCCACCTTGGAGGCCATCCTCAAGGTGAAGAATCTGGCAGAGGGCGCTGTAAACCGGGGCGAGGTAGCACTGGCAGTGTCCTTAGACATTGCCAACGCCTTCAACACCTTGCCCTGGGAGTGCATCATGGAAGCGCTCCGTTTTCACCGAGTGCCCCTGTACCTCTGCCGGGTTATTGGGCAATACCTTTCTTCTAGGACGGTAATATGCCCAACTGGATGTGACATGCGGCGCCACCCAATGTCCTGCGGCGTTCCGCAGGGGTCGGTCTTAGGGCCGCTCCTGTGGAACATTGGATATGATTGGGTGCTGAGAGGCGCGACATTACACGGTGTCGACGTAGTGTGCTACGCCGATGACACCCTAGTCTCTGCCGTAGGCAAGACCTACAGGGATGCGTGCATACTGGCAACTGCCGGAGTCGCCCACGTAGTGTCGCGAATACGCGCCCTCGGATTGGAGGTTGGTCTACACAAGACGGAGGCCATACTATTTCATGGGCCTCGTAGAGCTCCCCCCAGTGGGGCTCATCTCGTAGTATCGGGGGTGCGTATCGAAATTCGATCCACCCTCAATTATCTTGGGTTGCTATTGGATAGCAGGTGGTCCTTTCTTCCTCATTTTAAGAAGTTGGCGCCGCGGCTTCTAAAGGCCTCTGCAGCCCTACGGCGAATAATGCCCAAATTGGATGGTCCCGGAAATGCCTGCCGCCGTCTCTATCTCGGAGTCGTACGGTCCATGGCCCTATATGGAGCTCCCGTCTGGGCTGACGCTCTTTCGGTGAAGCTCGTTCCTTTGCTACGGGCACCTCAGCGTATCATCGCGATAGGGGTAATTAGGGGATACCGGACCATATCGTGCGAGGCGGCGTGCCTACTTGCAAGCTCTGTTCCCTGGGATTTGGAAGCCAAGGCCCTTGCGTCGGTTTATCATTGGCGCATGGGCCTTCGGATACGGGGTCAAAACCCAACTCTTCGCGAGATACAGCAACGGCGTGACCTAGCCCACGCCAATGCCGTCGAAATGTGGAGGGAACGGTTAGAGCGACCGACGTTTGGCGTTAGGACAGTCGGGGCCATCGTAGGTGTTCTCGACCGCTGGCTCGGTAGAAGCCATGGGGTGCTCGGGTTCAGGTTGGTGCAGGTCTTGTCGGGACACGGCTGTTTTGGTGAGTACCTGTGCCGCCTTGCTCTGAGAGAGCCAACACCGGAGTGTCACCACTGTGGAGACACAAATGACACGGCACAACACACGCTAGAAGAGTGCCCAGCGTGGTCGGAAGAGAGATCGGCCATGGCTGCCGTCGTCGGCTCTGATTTTTCTTTGCGGGCTGTAGTTTATTCTATGGTCCAAAATGAGAAGGCCTGGACAGCGGTGGCCACCTTTTGCGAAAAGGTTCTCCTCCAGAAGGAAGCGGCGGAACGTGAGCGCGAGGCGGTAACTGACTGCCCGCTGCGGCGCCGCAGAGTAGGTCGAAGAAGACGGGCGTACGCCGATGCCCTTCTTCCTCCATAATTGAAGCCGTGACGGCACCCAAACTAAGGGTTTGCCGTCACACTCAGGCCTCGAGAGTGCGCGCGCGGTGTATGTCCGCGGGCCTCTTAAAAGGTAGAAGTGCGAAACGCACATCTGAAGATGGGACCCTCGCTCAAGGGTCAGCGCTGCTGGGGGGTAAGCTGGCGGGCTTCGTACCGTGACCCCAGCACTCTGCGCACAGAGGGACACAGTGTGTGGTTTAGTGGGTATTAGTCCGGTCTAACGATGAGCCCCGTATGGGGGGAGTATGACCGGGCGTGTTTCCAGACTCTGGCTTGTTCGGAGTCTGGTGGCCAGAGTCCCACATAACCCGAAAGACCGTTTCGTCGGTCGGGTATGCATAAACGCATTCCACACACTTAAATAAAAAAAAAAAAAAAAAAAAAAAAAAAAGGTTAGGTTAGGTTAGGTTAGGTTAGGTTGGGGGGCTACGCGTCGGGAACCTCCTCGTGTGCCTGTCCGTTATCGTTGCTGTCGGATACGTCCGGTGGCATCGGAAGCGGTACAGGCCGGTGCTCCCTGGGCAACGGTTAATGAGTTCCTTCGGGTTCGCGTTAGCAGTTGGCTAATGCCCGGCGCTGAGGGGGTCGGTCATGAGGGTTCGTACCTGATTCATGACCGACGGGGGGTGCCGCTATAGGGTTATGCCTGGCGAAACCTTATGTTCGGTGGTCTCCTTCTGAGACTAACTTGAGGGTGCTAGCTCTGGGGTCACTCCTGGCAACAGGTTGTGACTTCTTAGCTGGTGGGGGGGCCTGACACTTTTTAGAGGGTTTTTCGTGCCCGGTTTCAGGGGTGTCGGGATGCGAGGTCCCGTTATGCTCCCTGGGGCGGCTTTGTTCGCGGGGCCGTCTTGGACGGAGTTTGACCTTTCGCGACGGTGGGTCCGAACCTTACGGCCGAACTTTCGGGGTCGATGCTTGCATCGGTCTCGATTGTTAGATTAGGGGCATAGTGCTGCTGCCCATGCTTTTTTAGTTCTAGGCCCGGTCGCTTTGCCGAAAGGCCAAGCGACCATAGGTAATCTTGCTTTTAGCTTCAGTAGTTTGTAGTTAGATCAATTGTTAATGCCGGTGCAATAAACCGTTGGTACGGTAAGTTTGTTGCTTTTGCTGGTGAGGCTGGATTTGTAAATATTTTAATTGCTTCATTTGTGAAGGCTGGATTTGTATATAAATATTTTATTTTATTTTATTTATTTGCCTCTGTTAGTAAGGCTAGGGGTGAGGAGATAAGCCACTCTTTTGTAAATAAAGATTGTATTGTGATTTTAAATATATTTGTTTGTTGTTGTTTTGGATAATGCTGCTCTTATACGGGGCAGCATGATGTTGAATGTTTATTTTATTTTAATATTTATAAATATGTGCTAAAATTTTATTTTTTGCAGAGGTTTCCGATGTTTAAAGTGTTGGTGCGGGGTGGTTCCGGTGGGTGCTTCACTGCGCAGCTGGACATATACCACCCAAACATCGTTATCCTGGGAATCGGTGTCGTTGATCATGTCTAGCGGCCGAGGACCGGGACCGAGGATCTTGGCTTAACCGCCCGGATTGCGAGGAAGAAAACCTCAATAAAAAATCACCCCGAATCCCAAGTGGCGATGCAGCGCGAGGGGATGCGTGGCCGATGGGTTGTTCGGTCGTTACTGCCATCTCCGCTAGTGTACCAGCCGACACTCTAGCGGGTTACGCCTAGGCTTATCCGAGTACAGGGGGCACTGCTCGGACGGACCTTTTATTTCCCCCATACTCGTGGGAACTATATGGATTCTCTATTAAACAAACCAGACGTTAAAGTGCCTGTGAAGGGCGGTGTAAGTGACGTAGTGCCTGAGACTGGCGGTGGTGATGCTTCACTCGCAACGACTGCGGGTGGCATCACAAATGACTCACGCTTTGTTAGTACGGATTTGAGGACATTTTGTAGACCGGTGTCTGTTATGTTGGAACCGTGTGCGCTTAAGTCGCACGTACGACTATCCGAATCGGATGCAGACTCAGATGCCACGTTTAAGACTGTGGCTTCTGGGTCGGCTAACGATTTAAGTCGTGGGAGGATGTGGCGGAAGCGGCCTGGCCCGGACGCGAGTGAGTCCGGGTCGGATTCAGACGCATTGCCGATGGCGCCGACCTCTAAAAGGTCAGCGTCGGCAAAGAGGGGCAGAGGTAGGCTCTCTACTACAGGAGATTCTGGTGGGATGGAAAAGGCCCAAAAGGCTTTCCTTAAAACGAAGAGGGTTGAGGTGGATCCAATGGCAGAGGAGCAAGTACTGTCTCTGGCCAGATCCCTGAACACCGACTTTGGTTTACCGAAGTCGGTGGATCAACTGGCGGAGTATGCTCGTGTCGGCGTAGAACTCGTTCGGGACGTAGCAAAAAAATCCGGCAACCTTAAGGGGACCATGGTGGGAGCCCTCAATAAGGCTGCCGGTGCCATCGAGGAGGCTGTGCTGGCCCTGTATAGCCGTACGGAGTCGGAAGAGGTGCGACTCCTGCGCGCTACAATCGCCAGGCAAGAGGGCAGAATGGCGGAGATGCAGGCGGAAATCGCCCGCATCACCGCTCGCCTGGCCACACCGACTCCAGAGCCTGCAATCACGGCATCTTTGGCCGAAAGGGAGGAGGCCATGATGGGACGCCTGGCAACAATGGCGGGCAACATTGTAGATGCCAGGATGTCCCGATTCGAGGGTCTCCTTCCGCCGGAGCCGAGAATCAGGCCTACCTTAAGGTCAGATAAGAGAAGGGAGGAGGTGCCTGAAAAGGCACTGGTGGCTGCCGTCACTGGACCCCCAAAGCCCAAGTCCTCTAAAGGCAAAGGCAAGGGTCATAGTGCTCAGCCCACTGCTAGTCTGGCAGTGCCTCCTCTCCTGCCTTTAACCCGGCCGGAACCAGCTGCCACTGGCTCTTCCTCCGCTACTGCTCCGCCTGCTCCGACGTCCCGAGATGACGAAGGATGGACTCGGGTGGAGCGTAGTAAAAAGGGAGGAAGGAGGAAGAAGGAAAAGAGGAAGGCTCCTGCGTCGTCTGGTAAACCAAACCGGAGGGTGCAGGAACCTTCTTATAAAGAAAAGAAAACGAAGAAAGGGGCACCTAAATTGCGCCCGCCCAGGTCTGCAGCCGTCGTCCTGACGCTGCAGCCTGGCGCTGTTGAAAAAGGGGCAACATATGCCTCCGTCCTCATCCAGGCGAAGGAGAAAGTTTCTCTCGCTGAGTTGGGGATCTCCTCCCTGAAGATGAGGAAGGGAGCGTCTGGGGCGCGTATTTTAGAGGTGCCCGGCGTCGCAAGCTCGCAGAAGGCGGACGAGCTGGCGGCGAAGCTACGGGAAGCGCTGGCGGAGGACGTCTATATCGCCCGGCCCGTGAAAAGCGCCGATTTGCGCATTGTCGGGCTGGACGACTCCGTCAGCGAGTCGGAAGTAGTGGCAGCTGTGGCTAGGGCCGGGGGCTGTCCCGTCGAGTCGATTAAGACAGGGCCAGTTCGCTTTGCTCCCTCGGGCAGCGGTACGATTTTCGTACGCTGCCCCGTGGCAGCGGCTAAAAAAGTTTCGGCCAATCGACTTCTTGTCGGTTGGGTGTCACCAGAAGTACGGGTGTTGCCCCCCAGGCGTATGCGTTGTTTCCGCTGCCTTGAAGTGGGCCACACCCGTGCTCTCTGTCAGTCCCAGATTGACCGCAGCGATGAGTGTTACCGCTGCGGTCAAAAGGGACACAAGGCCTCCGGCTGCTCCGCTGCTCCGCACTGCTCATTGTGCGAGGTGGCGGGCCGGCCGGCAAATCATAGGGCTGGGGCACCATCCTGTAAAGGAACCCCAGCCAAGCCCAGAAAGGGCAAGGCGGTAAATCCTGCTCCCCGGGTTCCGGCCGGGAGAGCAGATTCGGAGGCGATGGTTGTAACGTAATGGCCCTAGCGGGACACAACCATCGCTTCCTGCAGACAAACTTAAACCACTGCGCCGGGGCTCAAGACTTGCTCTTGCAGTCCTTGGCGCAGTGGCAAATAGATCTTGCGGTCGCTGCCGAGCCATATTTTGTCCCTACCCGCGAAACATGGGTAGGAGACATTTCTGGCTTGGTGGCGATCATCACGTCGGCTGTAACCCCGGTCTCCTCGGTGATCGCTCGTGGCCGGGGCTTCATTGTTGTTGCATGGCGGGAGATCGCAGTTGTGGGAGTCTACTTCTCTCCCAACCGCAGTCTCGCCGAATTCGAGCAATTCCTGAGCGAGGTTGAGACCCAGATTCGAAGGGCTCATCCGCGCCCAGTGGTCGTCATGGGTGACTTTAACGCCAAATCATCGGCGTGGGGGTCACCCAGGACCGACCCGCGAGGTTCCGAGTTGGAGGATTGGGCAGCGGGGATCGGCCTCCTGATCCAAAATAGGGGGTCGGCGTACACTTGTGTGCGGCAGAGGGGCGGGTCGATCGTCGACTTGACGTTCGCCAGCCCGGCTGTCGCACACCGTGTCTGCGACTGGAGGGTGATCGAGGATGTGGAGACGTTGTCGGATCACCGATACATCCGGTTCGACGTCTCGGCTTCCTTGATCGCCCCCGTCACGAGTCCCAGAAGTAGGCTTCCACAACTTCCCAGGTGGACGTTGGGGCGTCTCGATCGAGACGCCTTGCTGGAAGCTCTCGTCGTCCAGGCCTGGTGTTCTCAGCCGGCCGGGCCTGTGCGGGTGGATGAGGAAGCGGAGTGGCTCCGTCGGTCTTTGACTGCGGCTTCCGACGCGTCAATGCCCAGAGCCAATCCGCCAACCGCTCGTCGACAGGTGTACTGGTGGTCTGGCGAAATCGCCACGCTGCGTGTCGAATGCGTGGTGGCCAGACGCCAGTACACCCGTTATCGCAGAAGGCGATACCGCAGAAGGCGACACCGCATGAGGCGGTATCGTGACGAGACGACGGAGCACGAGCTGTACGGGATCTTCAGAGAGAAGAAGAAGTCCCTGCAGCTCGCTATCAGCAGAGCCAAGAACCAGGCACGGGAGGAGCAGCTCGAGACTCTGGATCGCGATCCGTGGGGGCGTCCATACAAGTCCGTCCGGGGCAAATTACGCCCCTGGACGCCGCCGCTGACCCAGATTCTCGACCAGCAACTCCTGAGAGATATAGTGTCCGCCCTATTTCCACACCGGGCGGATCACATCCCCCCCGAAATGGCGCGATCGACCGAGTCTGGTCGCGCTATGGAGGAGGAGGTTAGCGGCGTGCCTGAGCTCACAGATTGTGAGTTCGACGCGGCTGTGGGTAGGCTCCGGGCAAAAAACACCGCGCCCGGACCGGACGGTATCCACGGTCGTGTTCTAGTCTTGGCTCTCAATGTTCTAGGGGACCGGCTCCGGGGGCTTTTTGAAGCGTGCCTGGAGTCGGGGCGATTTCCCGAGGTGTGGAAAACCGGTAGCTTGGTCCTACTCAGGAAGGACGGGCGCCCCGCAGAGTTACCCTCTGCCTACCGCCCCATCGTGCTGCTCGATGAAGCCGGCAAGCTCTTTGAAAAAATCATAGCTGCCCGCATCATCGAGCACCTGACTCACGTTGGTCCCGATCTGGCCGACTGCCAGTTTGGTTTTCGAGCCGGCCGCTCGACGATTGACGCGATCAGTCGAGTCAAGGCCGAATCGGAAGAGGTGACCGGCCGCGGCGGGGTGTTGATGGCGGTGTCGCTCGACATCGCCAACGCGTTCAACACCATGCCGTGGAGTTGCGTCAAAGAGGCACTTATCTACCACCAAGTGCCTCTCTACCTCCGTCGCCTGATCGGTAACTACCTGAGTCAGAGGTACGTCTTGTACCAAGGGCGGTACGGCATCGAGAGGAGGGAGATGACATGCGGTGTTCCACAGGGGTCTGTCCTCGGACCTCTCCTGTGGAACATCGGATATGATTGGGTGTTGCGGGGCACCCTCCCCCGCGGTCTCAGGGTGACGTGTTACGCGGATGACACCCTGGTGACCGCACGGGGGACGAGCTACCGAAAGTCCGCCCGCCTGGCTACGGCCGGTGTGGCAATGGTCATCCGCCGCATACGCGATCTGGGCCTCCAGGTGGCGCTCGACAAGTCTGAAGCCCTGTGTTTTCACGGGCCTAGGACTTCGCCTCCTCCTGGAGCTCACGTCGTAATTAGCGGTGTCCGGATCGAGGTTAAGGCCGATATGAAATATCTCGGGCTTACCCTCGACAGCCGGTGGAACTTCATAGAACATTTCCGTCGCTTGGCCCCCCGACTGTTAGGCACTGCCGGCGCCCTCGGACGTCTGCTACCGAATCTCGGGGGACCAAGCGTGGCCTGCCGTCGTCTCTACATGGGTGTAGTGCGCTCGATGGCCCTGTACGGGGCCCCAGTTTGGGCCCCGGAACTCCGGCGCGAAGCCGTCGCCCTCCTGCGAAAACCGCAGAGGGTGATAGCGATCAGGGCCATTAGGGGTTACCGCACTATATCCGCGGAGGCGGCGTGCGTATTGGCAGGCTCGCCGCCTTGGGATTTGGAGGCCGTGGCCCTGGCGAAGCTCCACAAGCGACGTCAGGCGCTGCGGTCTCGCGGCGAATCGCCGACGGTGACGGAATCTATGAAGTCCCACGCTCGACGGTCCGTGGTCCGGAGGTGGACAGAACGGCTGGCCGATCCTACGGCCGGCCGCTCGACCGTTGAGGCTGTCCGGCCGGTTCTGCGCAACTGGCTAGACAGGCGGCACGGGGTTCTCACATTCCGGCTGACTCAGATTCTTTCCGGGCACGGTTGCTTCGGAAAGTATCTGAGTCAAATAGCCCGGAGAGAACCGACGACCCAGTGTCACCACTGTGCGGCAAGCGAGGACACCGCGCAGCACACCCTGGTCGACTGTTCGGCCTGGGTGGAACAGCGCGGTGCCCTTCGCGATGCCATAGGGGCTGACCTGTCGCTTGAGAGCATCATCAGTGCGATGTCCTCAAGCGAAAGGTTATGGACGGCGGTCACCTCTTTCTGCGAGGACGTGATGTCGCAGAAGGAGGCGGCGGAGCGGGCGAGGGAGGCAAGTGGTGACCCCCACCCGCTTCGTCGACGACGCACGGGAACGCGGAGGAGGGCCTACCGGGCCCTGCTTCGCCCCCCGTGAATGGGGCCGGGGCTATAAGCCCCAAAGGCCTCAGAGGAGGTGCGCGTGGTACCACGTGTGATACCACGCGCTTTCCTAAGCCGTCACCGGGAGGCACCGGCATTGGTGCACCTCGGTTCCCGATGGAGGCCGGCGCGACTCGCAAGCGCGTCGGCCGGTGCTGGCGGAGGGGTGGAAGACTGCAAACGCGTTCCCACCCCACGCCACCACAGGCACAGTAGGAGGCGGACTTCGCAGGGGTTTTAGTGGGTATTCCGGGCGTCCATGGAGTTAGGAGGGGCGTTTCGGCGAGACGAGTCCCACACTCGGGCGGCGGCCCGGTCAGTGCGTAAAGGCATTTCCCCTGACGTGAACAAAAAAAAAAAAAAAAAAAAAAGGTTAGGTTAGGTTAGGTTAGGTTCCAGGCGTAGGTACGTGACGACACCATCGCCCACCGGAAAACCGGTGCAATCAGTCGAAAAGCCGCGAGGCACAAATCATACCGTAACCCGGCCATTGCACTACGGCGGGGACCGGGGGCATATCACACGTGATGTGCTGCGAGGAAGGAAACCTCTATAAAAAATCACCCCGAAACCGTAGTCTAGCGTGCTGCGGAGTAGGGTAAACCGGTAAGCGCTGAGAAGGCGGGGGAGCTCACCCGGAAATGAGCCCAAAACTTATGATGGCGGATTGTAAAGAATCATTACCCCAGGAGGGTACCGGTAAATCCGGAGAATCCCTCCCGGTAGTCTCGCGCACCCCGGCGTTGCGTCAGGCTACCGGCCGCCCCTCGTATTCTGGGGGGGGCAGCATTCGCCTGAGTATTCCTACTCTCGACCACGGCAAATCTTCAAGGACTTTGAATAAGCATAACGACATGGATTTTGTTAAACCTGGGGGGACCACGGTCCCCAAAGACCATTGCGCGATAAAGGACTCCGATATGCACATCGATTCGGATGTTGTTGCAGTGTCAGCGGACTCTCGCTCTGCTGATTCTGTAGCTTTAGGGTCTCGATTGATGCGGCGAACGCCGCAAGTGGTTCTAAAGGACCTGTTTCGGTCGGGTGACTCGAGTAGGGGTCCATCGTCCTCTCGAGACTCACTCATGGATGAAGGAGAGATGCGGAGTTGTGCCTCAGGAGCCTGTAGCCCTGAGTTCCACGATATCCGTGTCTCGGATGACGGCGCTGGCAAGCGGCGTTCCAAATTCTGGAGCACGCCTCGCCAAAAACCGGAAAAGCGCCGAGGAGGAAAACGTTCGGGGTCGGATTCGACGTCGAACGAAGAGGGAGAACAACCAACTCCTCGTAAGTTGTCGACGGGCCGCTGCAGTCGGGGACGCTTACGGTCCGGTGGTGCTGTACCTCCACTAGTGCGGGATGAGCGTGGCCGCTTCAAGCGGGTAGACACGCCGCTTCCCACTGACCAGGTTTGCAGATCTCTCCCTCATAGCGGAAGTGACGAGCCAGCGTCTGGTGGGTCGAAGAATTCAGATGCTTCTAGAGGTCGCGGAAGACCCCCAACCACCGGGGAGTACGTCGGTCTTGCGAAGGCAAAGCGGGAGCTTCTCGACCTGGAGCGGCAGGAGATGCAGCTTCAGGCTGAGCGAGAGCTAGCGGAGGAGGTTCGCAAGATCCACCTAACTCGTCAGGCACAAGGCTTGATTGCCCCAGCGGAGACCGTGTTGGAAGGGGAGCCATCGGCGCCTGTCCTTCTTGATGGGTTGCTAAAAACGGCAGAGATCATCTCGGAGGTGACCCATAAGTCAGCCAATCTTAAGGGCACCACCCGCAAGGTGTTAAACACCGAAGTGCGGGCAATCAAACAGGCGGTCGAGGTTCTGCGTCGTAGCACAGTCTCCGCGGAAACGACAAAAGTTGCGTCTGAGAACGCCCGACTCAAGGCGGAGTTGGCCGAGCTGCGCGGAGAGGTCGCAGAGCTGCGAGCCGACCTGCAGCGTGCCCAGGCACAGGTCAGAGTGCCCCCACCGGCGGAAAGACACACCGGCCTCGAGGTGGAGGAACTGGCCCGGTCCATCATGGATCGGGTCGGTTTTATGATAAATGCCCGCTTCGAGGGCATAAAGGACAGGCTGCTGCCCGAAAAACGCGTGCGTCCTTCACTTGCCGCGGATCGGGCGCGCGCAGAGCCACCTGAGGGTCCTCGCGAGTCGCCAACATTTGCGGAGGCGGTCGGCGTTTCCGAACAGCAGAGACAGCCACGACAGGCCAAGGAAACCCCAGAGGGACCAACATCTGTCCCTCAAAAGCCTCCAACAAAGAGGAAGAGTAAGAGCCGGGCTAAGACGAAGAAGCCACCTCCCCCTCCTCCGAAGGCGAGTACGCAATCGCCTCAAACAGGATCACAGCCGAGTGCTCCTCCGGTCCCTGCAGCCGATGGGGAAGAGTGGACGGTTGTGAGCCGCCGTCGTCGTAAGAGAGGCCAAGGCGCGAGGCGGGTGGCCTCCGCTGGCCAAACACAGAAGAAGACGTCGAAGCCTCGGGGCTCAGACCGAAAGCCCAACCTCAGCGCGCCGCGATCGACTGCGGTGGTGCTGCGCCTTCAGCCGAATGCCCACGAGAAGGGCCTTTCCTACGCAGACATCCTGTCGCAGGCTAAGCAGCAGCTTAATCTACCTGAGCTGGGAATCGAGGGCGTGCAGTTCAGGGTCGCTGCGTCTGGTGCGCGGGTACTGAAAATACCCGGCACCACAAGTGGAGACAAGGCGGATGCGCTTGCCGAAAAGTTGCGCTCCATTCTCGACCCTGAGAATGTCGCAGTGTCCAGGCCCGTCAAGTCTGCTGGCTTGCGGGTCTCAGAACTGGATGACTCGGTGACGGCGGAGGAGGTTGCTGCAGCGATCGCCCGCATCGGCGAATGCCCGGTCGAGGTGGTTAGAGTCGGCACAATCCGGAGGAATCGATCGGGCATAGGGACAGTGGTGGTCAACTGCCCTGTCACGGCTGCAAGAAAAGTTGTCGATGGCGGCCGTTTGCTCGTAGGGTGGGTGTCTGCACACATCCGCCTGCTAGACAAGAAGCCGGTGCGCTGCTTCAGATGCCTGGAGGCCGGGCACGCAAAGGAGCAGTGCACTGTAGCTGACGATCGCAGCACCCTGTGTTTCCGGTGCGGAAAGGCTGGACACAAATCAGCGGAATGCACCGGATCACCGCATTGTGTGGTGTGTGCCGCAGCTAAGAGGCCCGCCGGTCACAAGATCGGTGGATGGGCCTGCAAGGCCCACAATAATGGGCGCAAAGGTAAAAGGGCAGCCGGCAATAAAGCTGGGCCCAGAGATCAGGCGGCCAAAGCCGCTCCTGTGACCGGAGGGTTATCAGAGAGTATGGTCACAGATTAATGGCCCCTCTCCGGTTCCTGCAGATAAATTTAAATCACTGCGCCAGGGCTCAGGACCTAATGTTCCAGAGTCTGGCGCAGTGGAGGATTGGCGTAGCCATAGTGGCTGAGCCATATCGGGTGTCTCCTGGATGGGCAGGTGATAAGGACGGTTTGGCCTGTATAATTTCGAGGCCGGCCGCGGGTTCCTCGCCAATTCAAAAATTAGTTAGGGGTTCAGGTTACGTCGCGGCCCAGGTGGGGGACATCGTCGTCGTTTCGGCGTATTTCTCCCCAAATCGACCGGTGAGTGATTTCGGGGAATTTTTGGCTCGGCTGACAGGCCTTGTACGGCAGAGCCATCCTCTTCCTGTTGTTGTTGCGGGGGACCTCAATGCAAAGTCTGTGGCGTGGGGATCCCCCGCGACAGATCTGCGCGGCTCGATGGTTGAGCGGTGGATGCTGGAGACCGGGCTCGTTGTTTTGAATAGGGGTTCGGTCAACACGTGCGTGCGGATGCAGGGCGGCTCTATCGTGGACGTCTCGTTCGCTAGTCCTGCCCTGGCGCGCCGTGTCCAGGATTGGGGAGTGTTGGAGGTAGAGGAGACGCTGTCAGATCACCGTTACATACGATTTAGCGTCTCCTCCCTCCCTGTGAACCCGGGTGGTCCCGAGCGGACCCTATCCAACAACAGCCATAGGTGGCAACTCAAAAGCCTCAATCGTGAGGTTCTTCGTGAAGCGGTGATCGTAAGATCTTGGTCACCCGCTCCTCCAGGCCCGGTGGAGGTCGAAAATGAGGCAGACTGGTTCCGGGAGACGATGAGGCAGGTTTGCGACGCGTCAATGTTCCGGGCTAAAAATCGGCCTCCGAAGCCCCAGGTGTACTGGTGGTCGGCGGATATCGCGCAGTTGCGCAGAGACTGTGTCGTAGCCAGGCGCCAGTACACACGGTGCAGGCGAAGAAGGCGAAGGGATCTCAATAGAGAAACTCTGCTCTATGGCTCATATAGGGACCTAAAGCTGCAACTACAGACGGCCATCGGTAGGGCGATAGAGGCTGCCTGGGGTGAATTCTTGGGTACTCTGGACGCGGATCCATGGGGGCGACCATACAAGTTAGTGTTGAGCAAGCTCCGCTCCTGGGCCCCCCCCGTTACAGAGACCCTATCGCCCCAGCTGCTTCGGGACGTCGTGTCATCCCTGTTCCCACATCGCGGGGATTTCTCCCCACCTGTCATGTCCCGCGACCCTCCTGTGCAGTCGCCGGAATCGTTCGCAGCGCCGTCAGTGTCTGAGGAGGAGCTCAATGCGGCGGTCAAAAAGCTGCGAGCTAAGAACACTGCTCCCGGCCCTGACGGCGTACCGGGACGCGCCCTAGCTCTGGCGCTGGATGATCTGGGGGATCGACTCCGGGCGCTCTTTTCCGCCTGTTTACAGCAAGGAGTCATCCCCCACCCATGGAAGGAGGGAAAGCTCGTCCTCTTGCGGAAGGAGGGCCGCCCGACTGACTCATCCTCCGGATACCGCCCGATCGTGCTACTCGACGATGTGGCCAAGCTCTTCGAGAGAGTGGTGGCCGGGCGCATCGTCGAGCATCTGGAGCAGGTCGGGCCGAACCTGGCAGATTGTCAGTTTGGGTTCAGGAGAGGAAGATCGACGGTGGATGCTGTAGGCAGAGTCCGGACCCTGGCACAGGATGCGGTCTCCCGGGGTGAGGTCGTTTTGGCGGTGTCTCTTGACATCGCCAACGCTTTCAACACACTCCCCTGGGCTTGCATCAGGGAGGCACTCCGGTTCCATGGGGTGCCTTCCTACCTGTGCCGCGTCATAGGGTCGTATCTGTCCGGCAGGAGGGTGATCTTCCCCTGCCAAAACGGGACGCAAGATGCACGAGAAGTGCTATGCGGTGTTCCACAGGGGTCGGTCCTAGGACCACTCTTGTGGAATATCGGATATGACTGGGTGCTGCGCGGTGCCAATCTCCAGGGTGTTGAGGTGACATGTTACGCCGATGACACCCTGGTAACTGCGCGCAGCAAGAATCTCCGCAACGCCGCCATACTCGCCACGGCGGGAGCGGCCCACGTTGTGTCGAGAATAAGGCGTCTGGGACTGGAGGTGGCGCTTAATAAGTCGGAGGCATTATGCTTTCACGGGCCCCGAAACGCGCCGCCTGCCAACCTGCACATCGTGGTTGGAGGAGTACGCATCGTCGTAGAGTCCCAGATGAGGTATCTGGGGCTCACTTTGGACAGCAAGTGGGATTTTAGGGCCCACTTTGAAAGGTTGGCCCCACGGCTCATTCGAACAGCTGCTGCTCTGGGGCGGTTGCTGCCAAATGTCGGTGGCCCAGGCGCCACTTGTAGGCGCCTTCATGCTGGAGTTGTGCGGTCCATGGCTCTCTACGGGGCTCCTGTTTGGGCCGATGCCCTGAATCGCCGGAGTGTCGCGCTTTTGCGCAAACCGCAGAGGGCATTGGCGGTCAGGGCCATCCGGGGATACCGCACAATCTCGGAGGAAGCGGCCTGTGTTTTGGCGGGTTTCATGCCCTGGGACCTAGAGGCCGGGATCCTTGCCAAGCTTCATGCGTGGCGCGAGGGGGTACGGTCCCAAGGGCACGCACCGGCACCCCAGGAGATCGGGGAGGCAAGAGAACAGCTACGACGAAGAGCTGAAGAAATGTGGGAGTCCAGGCTGGAGCACCCTAGCGCCGGCCGACGGACCATCGAGGCCATCCGTCCAGTTCTCCACAAATGGATAGGCAGACGTCACGGCACACTTACATACAGGCTGTCGCAGGTCCTCTCGGGGCATGGTTGTTTCGGGAGGTACCTGCACTACATTGCCGGGAGGGAGCCGACCGCCAGGTGCCTCCATTGTGACGGGTGTCTGGAGGAAACGGCCCAACATATGCTGGAAGTGTGCCCCGCCTGGGCGACAGAGCGCCTTCAGCTCTGCGCAGTTGTTGGTTCCGACCTCTCACTGCCTGCCGTGGTCAAATCTATGGTGGACAGTGAGGAGTCGTGGAGCGCTGCCCTCGCGTACTGTGAGACAGTGGTTGCCCGGAAAGAGGCAGACGAACGGGATCGGGAGGCGACGACCGATCTCGCGATGCGCCGCCGACGACCAGGGCGCCGCCGCCGAAGAGCAGGTCTGGGAGACCACCCTCCCTGATAGAGTCGCTGGGGCAGGCTCGGGGGAGCCTGTTCCCAGCTAAGTCCTTGAAGGGAGAAGGCGCCGTGCTGTAGTGCAGCAGTGCGGTGCGGAGGGACGCAGTTGGGCGTCCCCAAAGCTGAGGCCTGATGAGGCCATGTCGCTGCCGAGTTCGCGGAAGAGTGCCGAAGGCGTACCCGTGCTCTCGGCGCAGAGCGACGTGAGCAATGCACCATGGTGTTTTTAGCCGGTAGGAGTCCGGCATAACCACACGCTGCCCCCGCGGTGTGTGGTATCCATGAGGATTTTCGCCATGTAAAAAAAAAAAAAAAAAAAAAAAAAAAAAAAAAGGTTAGGTTAGGTTAGGTTGGGGGGCTACGCGTCGGGAACCTCCTCGTGTGCCTGTCCGTTATCGTTGCTGTCGGATACGTCCGGTGGCATCGGAAGCGGTACGGGCCGGTGCTCCCTGGGCAACGGTTAATGAGTTCCTTCGGGTTCGCGTTAGCCGTTGGCTAATGCCCGGCGCTGAGGGGGTCGGTCATGAGGGTTCGTACCTGATTCATGACCGACGGGGGGTGTCGCTATAGGGTCATGCCTGGCGAAACCTTGTTTTTCGGTAGTCTCCTTCTGAGACTAGCCGGAGGGTGCTAGCTCTGGGGTTACTCCTGGCAACAGGTTGTGACTTCTTAGCTGGTGGGGGGGCCTGACACCTTTTTAGAGGGTTTTTCGTGCCCGGTTTCAGGGGTGTCGGGATGCGAGGTCCCGTTATGCTCCCTGGGGCGGCCTTGTTCGCGGGGCCGTCTTGGACGGAGTCTGACCTTTCGCGACGGTGGGTCCGAACCTTACGGCCGGTCTCTCGGAGGCGGTGCTTGCGTCGCTTTCGAGGGTTGTAGGTTTGGGGCGTAGTTTTGCTGCCCATGCTTCTATACTTGTAGGCCCGGTCGCTTGCAGGCAGCCCTGTTGGTTTTCCAACTTGCTTGTACGCGAGCGACCATAGGTAGTTCTAGTTTGAGGCTTTTGCAGTAGTTCTGGAGCTAAACTAGGGAGTCTGTCCCGGTCCTCCTGCTTTTAGCAGAGTAGACTGTGTGGAAGACTCTTTGGTACGGCTCGACGCAGTAGAGAGTGTTTCTCCCACGCGGTGGTCCGAACCCGATGCCGGTAGCCGGTGAGTTGGGTTCAACTCACACGGTGGCAAATGGTTCTGGATAGCCGTGGCTTGTAGATTGCTTGGTAGATAGTAGTTAGCGGTAGTTAGTGCTTGTCCTTCTTAATGGGGACCCGATGCCGGTAGCTGAACACGGTATTTTTTACTGTGCTCGGTGGCGAACGGTCCCACATCGCTTGCTGTCGTAACCAGTGCTGTCGGGAGTTTATCCCAGACCCGATGCCGATCCTACGTGCGATGGTTATTATCGTACCAGATGGCGAATGGTCTTAAGTGGTGGTAGTGATGTTGCTGTAGCATTGCCGGTGGCGGTGATGCTACTGATGATGGGTTTTTACCTCTGTTGGTAAGACTGGAAGAGGAGTTATGTGAGCGACGGGTTCGGTATTGTACGTTATTCGTATTTGCCGGACAGGCTACGGCCACCGTCGGTCAAACCGTAGGCGCATTGAGCGAGACGGGGGCACCTCGCACTGAGCGAGGAGCCGCGAGGAAGAAAACCTCTTTAAAAAATTACCCCAATCCTAGTGGTTCGGCGCCCGCCGAGGGGATGTATAGCCGTGGGATACGGTGACTAGGGCGTCACTTGGGGGGGTCTATGGGGTTAAATAAACAAAATGGTAAACAACAGTTACGTAAAAACTACCTTGGAGGGTATCGACCACGCCGTGGAAGAAGAATCCCTTGCTGTTTCGTCGCGTCTGCGGCGGAACAGTCGCCCCATCGTATCAAGGGGGGCACATTTTGTTTCGGGGAGTAAGGAGAAGAGAGTAACGAGTGAAGAAGGTTTAGATCAGGGAGCGTTAGGAGAAGGTGTAAGTGAGGATAAGACTGGTAAGAATGTAGCGTTGTCGGTGAGAGTAGTAGGAGACGATGATGATTCGACGAAGAGAGCTGCCAGTAAGTATGACAGCATGCAGCTGGATGAGGCGGCAACATCAGATTACAGTTTAGAGACAGTCAGAACGAGGACAGGGTCAATGTCTTCAGAGGAGGGCGGCCGATTTTGGGCAGGTCGCAAACGACGACGAGTGCCGGAACCTGATTCGGACCCGTCCGATGATGAGAGAGCAACGACAGAGCCGCTGATTGTCAGAGCAAGAGGACGACCACCAACATCTGGTAAGTATGTGGGTTTAGCAAAGGCTCAGGCAGCTTTAAATGCAGCCAAAAAAGAAGAACTTCGGCTGATGGCTGAAGAAGATCTGATGCGGAGTGTGTCACAGAGTAGGGAACGCAGGATGAAAGGGCTATCTGAGTCCTCTTCAGATGTGGAGGCAACGGACCCTGCAGAGTCTGTTAACACCGTGGCGAAGATCCAAAAACAAGTGGAAGACGATGTGGCGATCATCACAAAAGTTGCCACAAAGTCAGGTAAGTTGAAAGGAACTTTTGTTCGTGAGTTGAAGGACGCTGCGGCATCCATCAAACGAGCTGTGTCTCTTCTCAGCTCACGAACTATTTCAGACGAGACACGACAGTTGCAGGCGGATAACACCCGCTTGCAGACCGAAATGACCAGTCTCCGCAAGGAGCTGTCATTGCTTAAAGAAGACATGGAGAGGGCGCGGAAGCAAGGTTGTCCAACGTCCTCTCCCTCGAATACGACGAATGCTGCGACCCCGGTATCGCAGCCTTCCCATAATGAGGCAATGGAGGAGCTATGCTCTAAAGTAATGACCCGGGTGGGGGTCATGGTAAATGCTCGCCTTGCCTCTATTGATGATAGGCTTTTACCAGAGAAGCGTCTGCGGCCTCCTTTGGCGGCGGAAAAGAAGAGGGAAGCGGGTTCAGGAGCCACGACAAAGTCTCCGTCTCCGGCGGGTCCTGGAAGCAGCCTTACAGAAGAGATGCTGCTCCCTGGCTCTAAAGAGGTTTCTTCACCCCAAGCTGCTGGAAAGAAGAAAAAGAAGAAGGAACAAAACAAGAAGAAAGGTAAGGGTAAAAAGGAAGGTATTACAGGTGATGTAGCGGTACCACGTCCGCTTCCGCCAGCACCTTCGTCTTTGAATGAAGGCTGGAACGTTGTGGCTCGAAGAGGCTCCAAGAAAAAGACGGTTGATCCTGCAGGAACACCAAAGTCAAAGACGAAGTCCACAACGATCCAGGGTCAGAAGCTCCGCAAACCACGTTCATCTGCAGTGGTTATTACTCTGCAGCCCGGAGCTGAGGAGAGAGGCGTCACTTATGCCAAAGTGATCGCCCAGGCGCAACAGGGGATAGCCCTCACTGACCTAGGCATAACTGGATTGCGGTTCAGGAAGGCAGCTACTGGAGCACGCATTTTTGAGGTGCCGGGTGCCAACAGCGGTGATAAAGCAGACGCTCTTGCCCAGAAGATTAGAACCTTGTTGGGAGACGACGTAGTTTGGGTCTCCAGACCGACGAAATGTGCGGAACTCCGAATCTATGGTCTAGACGACGCCACGACCAGTGCCGATGTAGTTACGGCTGTAGCGGCAGCTGGGGATTGTTCAGCCGACCAAGTGAGGGCCGGCGACATTTCGAGGGGTTCTGACGGACTGGGGTCTATATGGCTGCGATGTCCGGTTGCGGCTGCTAAGAAGCTGGCTGGGAACGGCAAACTTTTGATTGGTTGGGTGTCGGCCAATGTTAAACTACTTGACGTCCGGCCCATGCGATGTTTCCGGTGTTGGGAATTAGGGCACCTACGGGCACAATGCACGGCGGAGGTCGACCGCAGTAACGAATGCTACCGCTGTGGTCAAGTCGGCCACAAAGCTGGTGTTTGTAGTGCAGCACCGCATTGTAACATATGTGCTATGTCTGACAAACCTGCAAACCACAAATCGGGAGGTAAGGCGTGCCTTTCCCTACGTGGAAAAGGAAGGAAAGGAAGAAGGAAGATAGGCAGCGATGGCCCTCGTGTCCCCTCGCAGTCAGTCACCTCGCCATCAAATTGTCGAGCTGAGGAGGTTCCGATGGCTGTTGAATAGTTATGGCATATAATTACCTTCAGGCGAATATCAACCACTCCTCCAGAGCTCAGGACCTCTTGTGTCAGAGCATGGCGGAGTGGTTGATACACGTTGCGGTTGTCACTGAACCGTATTATATTCCATCGAGGGATAACTGGGTCGGAGACCATAGCGGATTGGTTGCCATTATTACCCAAACTACTGTCGGTTCACCAGCTTTCGGGTCTATTGTTAGGGGACAGGGATTCGTCTCGGCGCTTGTAGGAGATGTGATAGTCATTGGGGTGTACTTTTCGCCGAATAAGACCTTGTCAGAGTTCGAGACGTTTCTTGCTGAGCTCAGTTCTCTCGTCAGACGAAGCCGCCCTGGTCGGATACTTGTAGCCGGTGATCTCAACGCTAAGTCTATGGCGTGGGGATCGTCGACAACGGATGCACGTGGAGAGCTGCTTGAAGAATGGGCATTAGTTGCCGGTCTCGATGTTCTCAACCGCGGATCGACTCACACATGCGTGCGGCAACGGGGTGGCTCCATTGTGGACGTAACGTTCGCCGATGCTGCCCTGGCGCGCCGTGTCAGTGGCTGGAATGTTATAGAGAATGTCGAGACTTTATCAGACCATCGGTATATTAGGTATGAAATCTCTATGTCCTCTGTCGCACAGTATAGCGTAAATCGATCGTTTCCAGAAGGTGGTCCAAGGTGGTCCTTGAGGCGGATGGAGCAGGATATCCTCGTTGAGGCGGCTATTGTTCAGGCTTGGGTTACAGGAGCTATAATCGACGTAGAAGAGAGTGCTGTCCAGTTGGAAGATGCCATGATGCAAGTCTGCGATGCTGCCATGCCACGAATCCGCACTAACACCTTAAAGCGGTCCATATACTGGTGGTCTGGAGAACTCACGCATTTACGCGAAGCATGTGTTGCTGAGAGACGTCAATACACCAGGAGTAGACGACGGCGACGGCGAAATGAAGATGAAGAGGAGATGCTCTACGCTCGGTATCGGAAAGCTGTAGATCTTTTGCGAATAGCAATTGGCAACGCAAAAGATCGAGCCCAAGAAGAAATGCTGGAGTCTCTAAACAGCGACCCGTGGGGTAGACCTTATAGGTTAGTACGGGGTAAACTGAGAACTCGGGCCCCTCCTTTGACACAAAGCCTGCAGCCTCAGTTATTGGAGCGAGTAGTAGAAACCCTGTTTCCGGAGAGAATAGAGGTAGAATCGCCACGTATGGTGCCATCCAATTGGTCGGAAATCAATGAGGACAATGCAAACGCCCCCGATGTCACAGAGGGAGAATTGGAGGCAGCTGTACTTAGAATGCGGGCTAAAAATACAGCTCCAGGCCTTGACGGCATCCCCGGACGGGCCTGGGTTCTTGCCCTTGGACCTCTTGAAATGAGCGTGAGGACTCTTTTCAGCGCTTGTCTAAATCATGGTCGGTTTCCGCTCATTTGGAAGGAAGGTAAGCTTGTTCTTATCAAGAAGGAGGGACGTCCTGCAGAATCACCATCAGCATACCGACCAATAGTCCTTCTAAGCGAAATAAGCAAGCTTTTTGAGCGAATAATTGCAGCTCGACTTATTCGCCATTTAGAAGAGACTGGGCCCAACTTGAGCGACATTCAATTTGGTTTCCGTCGGGGCAGGTCCACCATCGATGCGATTTCTCGGGTGAGGGCCCTGACGGAGGACGCCGTTTCCCGAGGCGAGGTGGTCTTAGCGGTCTCATTAGACATCGCTAATGCCTTTAACACTTTGCCTTGGAGTTGTGTCAGGGAAGCACTGCGATTCCACGGGTTTCCTAAATACCTGCGGCGGATAGTCGGTGAATATTTCACCGATAGAAAGATCAGATACCCGGGGTCTCGTGTATGGAAACAGAAAGAGATGTCGTGCGGTGTTCCACAGGGGTCAGTCCTCGGCCCACTCCTGTGGAACATCGGTTACGACTGGGTGTTGCGAGGTGCTAACTTGCGAGGAATCGAAGTGACTTGCTACGCAGACGACACCCTTGTGATGGCTCGGGGAAGAACGTTTAGAGAGGCTCGCATGTTAGCGACCGCCGGTGTAGCGCAAATCGTGGCAAGGATTAGACGTCTAGGACTGGAGGTAGCCCTCAACAAATCCGAGGCGATTTGCTTTCACGGGCCTAGGATGGCACCTCCGGTCGGGTCACATCTAGTTGTAGGAGGAGTTACCATCGGTGTCGAGCGTACGATGAAGTACCTAGGACTCGTCCTCGATAGCCGATGGAAATTCCTAGAACACTTCCGGCGTCTGGCTCCCAGAGTCATTGCGGCTGCTAGAGCGCTAGGCCGACTTCTTCCGAACGTGGGTGGCCCTCATAGTGGTTGCCGACGTCTGTACGTAGGAGTTGTGCGATCGATGGCTTTATATGGAGCTCCTATCTGGGTGAATGCCCTGACATCCTGCAATCAGAGTCTTCTGCGGAGACCGCAAAGACTCATGGCTGCTAGGTTGATCAGAGGCTATCGCACTATATCCAGTGAAACGGCTTGTGTCTTAGCTGGAACTCCACCCTGGGATTTAGAAGCCGCAGTTCTGGCTGAGGTATATTGGAAGCGTGTGGAGGCTCAAGCTCGGGGAGATCGCACTACATCAGTCGAAAATAGAGGATGGAAGCGAGAGGCCAATAGACAACTTCTCAGTCTATGGCAAGATAGGCTCGAGAATCGGAGTGCTGGAAATAGGACAATCTTGGCAATTCGTCCAATATTAGAAAAATGGGTCGAGAGAAAGCATGGCGTGCTCACCTTTCACCTTACACAGATTCTCTCGAACCATGGTTGTTTCGGAAGATATCTGTGTAGGGTGGCTCGCAGGGAACGTAATGAAATGTGTCACGAGTGTGGTTGCATCGAAGATACGGCAAACCATACCCTTGAGGTATGTCCGCAATGGTCAGAAGAACGAGCATCACTCGTAGCAATAGTGGGTAACGATCTTTCCCTACCATCCCTGATACGTATTATCGTAGCCAGTAAAAGGTCGTGGAAAGCACTAACGTCCTTTTGCGAAAACGTAATGGCACAAAAGGAGGCAGCGGAACGAATAAGAGAGAACGAAGCTTCAGATCCGCTCCGCAGAAGGAGAGTTGGGCGCCGAAGACTTGCACAAGATCGCCGTCTGCCTCCGTAATTGAGACCTCCGGGTGATAAACACGGGGTAATTTATCACCTGTAGAGTTTTTCCCTGAGCTGGGTGGTGCACTTTGTGTTCCTGTGCGCCACTCCGAGTAGCTATGTGTCAGTTGACAATAACAGAGAGAATAGGGCCGCACCTAGCGGCAAACGCTGACAGGGAAGCGGTTGTGTGCGAACAGTGTTCCCGCATCCCCGTCAATCAAGCGCTGAGAAGGAACACCATGGGGTTTAGTCGGTTAAAGGCCGACATAACTCGCTTGCCCGACCCCGAAATGGGCAAAGCAGTATCCGTGTGGATTCCCCATGTAAAAAAAAAAAAAAAAAAAAAAAAAAAAAAAAAGGTTAGGTTAGGTTAGGTTGATAACAATATATTGTATTAAATCTAGGGTTCCGCGTCGTTTTTCTTTAAATTTTTTGTCTTATTTACTGTTACTAGGTGGTCGTAGCATTTTGGTATAGTTTTATTTAAATTATAATAGTAAATTTTTCGTTTTGAGGAAAATATCAAAGTTTTTAATAATTCCCATACAAAATTTACATTTTCGGCAGTTTTTAGTTAATAACTTTTTATAGGATAATCACAGCTTTTCCAAACCTTCAGACGACTTATAGACATCGTTGAGGCGCATCTTTCGGTGCCACTCGCGATAGTGAAAAGTCATCCTCAGGCGGAAAATTATCGAATTTTCCTTAAAAAATTATTGTTCTTGTTTATAAAAAATTTTTGTTTTGATTTCTTTTCAGAAATTAATTTAACAGCTATTTAGATACCTCTAATAGCTATCTTTCGATATATCGCACACCCCGATCGGCTTAACCAGTCGGGAGTTATAGCATTTTTAGGGAAAATTTTCGTTTTCCTCAAGGGAAAAATCCAATTTTCCAAATTTCAAAATTCTTTTTGACCAGTATCGTGCGGCTCGAGGAGACGCGTCTTTCGACACATCACTCGTAATTTTAGGAAGCATACGTCACGAGATATTTAAGAAAAACCGATCTCATAGGTACTTAAAACCACCTAAGCAGTACTAACAATTAGTACTGTATAACAATATATTGTATTAAATCTAGGGTTCCGCGTCGTTTTTCTTTAAATTTTTTGTCTTATTTACTGTTACTAGGTGGTCGTAGCATTTTGGTATAGTTTTATTTAAATTATAATAGTAAATTTTTCGTTTTGAGGAAAATATCAAAGTTTTTAATAATTCCCATACAAAATTTACATTTTCGGCAGTTTTTAGTTAATAACTTTTTATAGGATAATCACAGCTTTTCCAAACCTTCAGACGACTTATAGACATCGTTGAGGCGCATCTTTCGGTGCCACTCGCGATAGTGAAAAGTCATCCTCAGGCGGAAAATTATCGAATTTTCCTTAAAAAATTATTGTTCTTGTTTATAAAAAATTTTTGTTTTGATTTCTTTTCAGAAATTAATTTAACAGCTATTTAGATACCTCTAATAGCTATCTTTCGATATATCGCACACCCCGATCGGCTTAACCAGTCGGGAGTTATAGCATTTTTAGGGAAAATTTTCGTTTTCCTCAAGGGAAAAATCCAATTTTCCAAATTTCAAAATTCTTTTTGACCAGTATCGTGCGGCTCGAGGAGACGCGTCTTTCGACACATCACTCGTAATTTTAGGAAGCATACGTCACGAGATATTTAAGAAAAACCGATCTCATAGGTACTTAAAACCACCTAAGCAGTACTAACAATTAGTACTGTATAACAATATATTGTATTAAATCTAGGGTTCCGCGTCGTTTTTCTTTAAATTTTTTGTCTTATTTACTGTTACTAGGTGGTCGTAGCATTTTGGTATAGTTTTATTTAAATTATAATAGTAAATTTTTCGTTTTGAGGAAAATATCAAAGTTTTTAATAATTCCCATACAAAATTTACATTTTCGGCAGTTTTTAGTTAATAACTTTTTATAGGATAATCACAGCTTTTCCAAACCTTCAGACGACTTATAGACATCGTTGAGGCGCATCTTTCGGTGCCACTCGCGATAGTGAAAAGTCATCCTCAGGCGGAAAATTATCGAATTTTCCTTAAAAAATTATTGTTCTTGTTTATAAAAAATTTTTGTTTTGATTTCTTTTCAGAAATTAATTTAACAGCTATTTAGATACCTCTAATAGCTATCTTTCGATATATCGCACACCCCGATCGGCTTAACCAGTCGGGAGTTATAGCATTTTTAGGGAAAATTTTCGTTTTCCTCAAGGGAAAAATCCAATTTTCCAAATTTCAAAATTCTTTTTGACCAGTATCGTGCGGCTCGAGGAGACGCGTCTTTCGACACATCACTCGTAATTTTAGGAAGCATACGTCACGAGATATTTAAGAAAAACCGATCTCATAGGTACTTAAAACCACCTAAGCAGTACTAACAATTAGTACTGTATAACAATATATTGTATTAAATCTAGGGTTCCGCGTCGTTTTTCTTTAAATTTTTTGTCTTATTTACTGTTACTAGGTGGTCGTAGCATTTTGGTATAGTTTTATTTAAATTATAATAGTAAATTTTTCGTTTTGAGGAAAATATCAAAGTTTTTAATAATTCCCATACAAAATTTACATTTTCGGCAGTTTTTAGTTAATAACTTTTTATAGGATAATCACAGCTTTTCCAAACCTTCAGACGACTTATAGACATCGTTGAGGCGCATCTTTCGGTGCCACTCGCGATAGTGAAAAGTCATCCTCAGGCGGAAAATTATCGAATTTTCCTTAAAAAATTATTGTTCTTGTTTATAAAAAATTTTTGTTTTGATTTCTTTTCAGAAATTAATTTAACAGCTATTTAGATACCTCTAATAGCTATCTTTCGATATATCGCACACCCCGATCGGCTTAACCAGTCGGGAGTTATAGCATTTTTAGGGAAAATTTTCGTTTTCCTCAAGGGAAAAATCCAATTTTCCAAATTTCAAAATTCTTTTTGACCAGTATCGTGCGGCTCGAGGAGACGCGTCTTTCGACACATCACTCGTAATTTTAGGAAGCATACGTCACGAGATATTTAAGAAAAACCGATCTCATAGGTACTTAAAACCACCTAAGCAGTACTAACAATTAGTACTGTATAACAATATATTGTATTAAATCTAGGGTTCCGCGTCGTTTTTCTTTAAATTTTTTGTCTTATTTACTGTTACTAGGTGGTCGTAGCATTTTGGTATAGTTTTATTTAAATTATAATAGTAAATTTTTCGTTTTGAGGAAAATATCAAAGTTTTTAATAATTCCCATACAAAATTTACATTTTCGGCAGTTTTTAGTTAATAACTTTTTATAGGATAATCACAGCTTTTCCAAACCTTCAGACGACTTATAGACATCGTTGAGGCGCATCTTTCGGTGCCACTCGCGATAGTGAAAAGTCATCCTCAGGCGGAAAATTATCGAATTTTCCTTAAAAAATTATTGTTCTTGTTTATAAAAAATTTTTGTTTTGATTTCTTTTCAGAAATTAATTTAACAGCTATTTAGATACCTCTAATAGCTATCTTTCGATATATCGCACACCCCGATCGGCTTAACCAGTCGGGAGTTATAGCATTTTTAGGGAAAATTTTCGTTTTCCTCAAGGGAAAAATCCAATTTTCCAAATTTCAAAATTCTTTTTGACCAGTATCGTGCGGCTCGAGGAGACGCGTCTTTCGACACATCACTCGTAATTTTAGGAAGCATACGTCACGAGATATTTAAGAAAAACCGATCTCATAGGTACTTAAAACCACCTAAGCAGTACTAACAATTAGTACTGTATAACAATATATTGTATTAAATCTAGGGTTCCGCGTCGTTTTTCTTTAAATTTTTTGTCTTATTTACTGTTACTAGGTGGTCGTAGCATTTTGGTATAGTTTTATTTAAATTATAATAGTAAATTTTTCGTTTTGAGGAAAATATCAAAGTTTTTAATAATTCCCATACAAAATTTACATTTTCGGCAGTTTTTAGTTAATAACTTTTTATAGGATAATCACAGCTTTTCCAAACCTTCAGACGACTTATAGACATCGTTGAGGCGCATCTTTCGGTGCCACTCGCGATAGTGAAAAGTCATCCTCAGGCGGAAAATTATCGAATTTTCCTTAAAAAATTATTGTTCTTGTTTATAAAAAATTTTTGTTTTGATTTCTTTTCAGAAATTAATTTAACAGCTATTTAGATACCTCTAATAGCTATCTTTCGATATATCGCACACCCCGATCGGCTTAACCAGTCGGGAGTTATAGCATTTTTAGGGAAAATTTTCGTTTTCCTCAAGGGAAAAATCCAATTTTCCAAATTTCAAAATTCTTTTTGACCAGTATCGTGCGGCTCGAGGAGACGCGTCTTTCGACACATCACTCGTAATTTTAGGAAGCATACGTCACGAGATATTTAAGAAAAACCGATCTCATAGGTACTTAAAACCACCTAAGCAGTACTAACAATTAGTACTGTATAACAATATATTGTATTAAATCTAGGGTTCCGCGTCGTTTTTCTTTAAATTTTTTGTCTTATTTACTGTTACTAGGTGGTCGTAGCATTTTGGTATAGTTTTATTTAAATTATAATAGTAAATTTTTCGTTTTGAGGAAAATATCAAAGTTTTTAATAATTCCCATACAAAATTTACATTTTCGGCAGTTTTTAGTTAATAACTTTTTATAGGATAATCACAGCTTTTCCAAACCTTCAGACGACTTATAGACATCGTTGAGGCGCATCTTTCGGTGCCACTCGCGATAGTGAAAAGTCATCCTCAGGCGGAAAATTATCGAATTTTCCTTAAAAAATTATTGTTCTTGTTTATAAAAAATTTTTGTTTTGATTTCTTTTCAGAAATTAATTTAACAGCTATTTAGATACCTCTAATAGCTATCTTTCGATATATCGCACACCCCGATCGGCTTAACCAGTCGGGAGTTATAGCATTTTTAGGGAAAATTTTCGTTTTCCTCAAGGGAAAAATCCAATTTTCCAAATTTCAAAATTCTTTTTGACCAGTATCGTGCGGCTCGAGGAGACGCGTCTTTCGACACATCACTCGTAATTTTAGGAAGCATACGTCACGAGATATTTAAGAAAAACCGATCTCATAGGTACTTAAAACCACCTAAGCAGTACTAACAATTAGTACTGTATAACAATATATTGTATTAAATCTAGGGTTCCGCGTCGTTTTTCTTTAAATTTTTTGTCTTATTTACTGTTACTAGGTGGTCGTAGCATTTTGGTATAGTTTTATTTAAATTATAATAGTAAATTTTTCGTTTTGAGGAAAATATCAAAGTTTTTAATAATTCCCATACAAAATTTACATTTTCGGCAGTTTTTAGTTAATAACTTTTTATAGGATAATCACAGCTTTTCCAAACCTTCAGACGACTTATAGACATCGTTGAGGCGCATCTTTCGGTGCCACTCGCGATAGTGAAAAGTCATCCTCAGGCGGAAAATTATCGAATTTTCCTTAAAAAATTATTGTTCTTGTTTATAAAAAATTTTTGTTTTGATTTCTTTTCAGAAATTAATTTAACAGCTATTTAGATACCTCTAATAGCTATCTTTCGATATATCGCACACCCCGATCGGCTTAACCAGTCGGGAGTTATAGCATTTTTAGGGAAAATTTTCGTTTTCCTCAAGGGAAAAATCCAATTTTCCAAATTTCAAAATTCTTTTTGACCAGTATCGTGCGGCTCGAGGAGACGCGTCTTTCGACACATCACTCGTAATTTTAGGAAGCATACGTCACGAGATATTTAAGAAAAACCGATCTCATAGGTACTTAAAACCACCTAAGCAGTACTAACAATTAGTACTGTATAACAATATATTGTATTAAATCTAGGGTTCCGCGTCGTTTTTCTTTAAATTTTTTGTCTTATTTACTGTTACTAGGTGGTCGTAGCATTTTGGTATAGTTTTATTTAAATTATAATAGTAAATTTTTCGTTTTGAGGAAAATATCAAAGTTTTTAATAATTCCCATACAAAATTTACATTTTCGGCAGTTTTTAGTTAATAACTTTTTATAGGATAATCACAGCTTTTCCAAACCTTCAGACGACTTATAGACATCGTTGAGGCGCATCTTTCGGTGCCACTCGCGATAGTGAAAAGTCATCCTCAGGCGGAAAATTATCGAATTTTCCTTAAAAAATTATTGTTCTTGTTTATAAAAAATTTTTGTTTTGATTTCTTTTCAGAAATTAATTTAACAGCTATTTAGATACCTCTAATAGCTATCTTTCGATATATCGCACACCCCGATCGGCTTAACCAGTCGGGAGTTATAGCATTTTTAGGGAAAATTTTCGTTTTCCTCAAGGGAAAAATCCAATTTTCCAAATTTCAAAATTCTTTTTGACCAGTATCGTGCGGCTCGAGGAGACGCGTCTTTCGACACATCACTCGTAATTTTAGGAAGCATACGTCACGAGATATTTAGGAAAAACCGATTCCCGCGGCCCTCCCACCCGCCCTATTATAACTACTAAAGGTTGGAGACTTAATTTTTTTTTAGCAAAAATTTCTTTCAGTAGGACATTAAACAGCACCTTACGGTGATCATTTATGTATACTTGGAAGTGACCTCAATTATCGACCTTTACTTATTAATTAATTTTGTGTTCTTAGGGTGGGAATTGTTGTGTTCGTTTTTGTTGCGTTGTGTTCACGTGTTGAAAGTGTTTTGTGTTGTCTTTGAGGTCGTGGGCGTTTTTGTTTTATGTCAGCCCTGAAGTCCTACGCCTGCTGAGGGGCTGTGTAAGGGCGAAGGCGTCTCCGCGGGGACCTCACCCCCTAAAAGGAACTTAATATGAAGGTGAATCTTAAAAATACACTACCCCAGGAGGGTTCCGGCTGCTCGGCAGCCGGGGAATCCCTCACGGAGGCCACGGCCTCCGTCTTCCCCTCGTATTCTGGGGGGGGAAAAGACCACCCTAATATTTCTGCAGAGTCTGATCATTCGGACACTAGTATGATGACGGCTGCTTCAGCGGAAATACCGTTATCATGCACAAAGAAACGGCCCTCCTCCAATGAGAGGAGCTGTGCGGGCTCGAGCGGTGACTCGAGCGGCGAAAGGATGCTCACAGTGAAAAAGCTAGTGACACCAAAGAGAGGAAGAGGTCGTCCTCCAACAACAGGCCAGTACGTTGGCCTCAAGAAAGCCAAGGAGGGCTACCTCAAGCTCCAAAGGAAAGAGATGGAGATGGAGGCAGAAAGAGAACTGCAAGAGCGTATACGGGAGCGTCACCATACGAATCGTGGACGACGGCTGACGCCAGAGGTCGATGCTATTATCGACCTCCGTAAAAGAGCTGAGGAGCAGTTAGACCTTGTTAGCAGTATAGCAACGAGATCTAAAAACCTGAAAGGCACGTTCCAAAAAGCTCTGAAAGATGCTGCTTCTTCTATAAGGAGTTGCATAGTGAGCCTTGCGGAAAAGAACACTACGGAAGAGACCCGCCAGTTACAGGAAGCGAATTTACGGCTGCAATCTGAGTTGTCTGAGCTGAAGAATGAAGTGGCTCAGCTACGTAGTAAGTGCGAATTGGGAGCTATGAATGGTACAGAGAGTTTTGTTCCAGCTCGTAAAAGTCATAACATCGACATAGAGCAACTCTCCAATACCATTATGAACCAGGTCGGTGACATGGTGAACTCAAAATTTGAAGCGCTGGAGAGAAGACTACTTCCCGAAAAGACTGTCGGTTCGCCTGCAAAAGATGCAGAGATCATTGCAGAACCACGAATTGCTCTAGCATCGGGACAGTTGAATAGGCCTCTAACAACCCAAGCTCCAAATTCTGAGGCAACCAAGAAAAAAGGCAAGAGAAGGGATAAAAAGAAGAAGAGGGCTGTTTTGACAACAGTGGCTAATAATAGTATGCCTACGCAAGTAAAACCCCGTCAGATGCCTGCCGCCTCCGCAAACGAGGACGATGGCTGGGTTAAAGTTACGAATCGAAAACGCAAGACTCGTAAACCGGGGGCACTACGAGATAAGCAAACGGATACGGCCGCGAAGCAAAAGCCGCGTCCACCTCGATCCGCTGCAATAGTTTTAAACTTGCAGCCGGGAGCGGAAGAAAGAGGAGTGTCATACGCTAGCGTTCTGCGACAAGCAAAGTCGACGGATCTCTCTGGATTCGGACTTACCGCTATCCGGATCAGGAAAACTGCTACGGGAGGAAGAATATTAGAAATATCCGGTGCAGAGAGTGAAGAAAAGGCTGACGAGGTGGCAAAGCGGCTTGGCAATAACCTCAGAAGCGACGATGTCCGAATAGCCAGGGTTACGAAACGCGCGGAATTGCGCATATCAGACCTGGACGACTCCGTCACAAAAGAGGAAGTGGTGACCACAATCTCCAGCATCGGTGGGTGCCCGGAAGGTCAAATTATGACGGGAGAGGTGCGAAAAGACCACAGAGGGTTATTTACAATCTGGGTGAGATGTCCAATTTTCGCTGCCAAAAGAGTTGCTGACAATGGGCATATTCTATTTGGATGGGTCTCTGCAAGAGTAAAGCTGCTACCCCAAAGAGCAAAACGCTGTTGGCGCTGTCTGGGTGAAGGTCATCTAAGAGAAGCTTGCACTTCCAACATTGATCGTAGCGGTCTATGTTTTCGTTGTGGGATACCCGGCCATAAGGCCAATACTTGCTCTGCTGCCCCACATTGCGCTCTCTGCACCGATAGCAACAGACCCGCTAACCACACCATCGGTAGCAAATTATGCTCAATTAAACCGAACAAGGTGAGGCCTAACCGGACTGCATCCGATACTAGGAGCCAAAGCAAGAACATCGGCCCGTTAAGTGCAAGGTTAGAAGAAGAGATGGTTGTAGAAGAACAACACTAATGGCTCCTTTAAAAATTCTCCAGTGTAACATCAATCACTGTGCCAGAGCTCAGGACCTGCTCCTCCAGAGCCTGGCAGAGTGGATGATACAGATTGCCGTTGTTGTTGAACCATATGTGATTCCCCCTAGACCGAACTGGATCGGTGACTCGAGTGACGTGGTTGCCATTGTCTGCCACTACGCCAATGATTCTTTTGCTCCAGCAAGAATAATCAGGGGACAGGGTTATGTCGCAGCACTGCTGGGAGGCATCGTTGTCGTTGGAGCATATTTTTCTCCCAATAGACCATTGGCTGAATTTGAGGTCTTTATGTCGGAAATATTAACCACTATAGGACAGTTTCTTCCGTGTCCTATATTGGTGATTGGAGACCTCAATGCAAAGTCGACAGCTTGGGGATCTAGCGTCTCAAATGCACGCGGTGAAATAGTAGAAGAGTGGCTGCCGACGGCTGGACTGGTTGTACTTAATAGAGGGTCCGTACATACGTGTGTGCGCTGGCAAGGCGGGTCAATTGTGGATGTGTCATTCGCAAGCCCTGCGTTAGCGCATCGTGTGTCCAAGTGGAGAGTCCTCGAGGAGGTGGAAACCTTATCTGACCACAGATACATTCGGTTCGAAGTTCTGTCCCCCTCCGCCAGGCATCAGCTGCCCTCTCGGTCTTCTCAAGAAGGTGGGCCAAGGTGGCAAGTAAAACGTCTGGATAGAGACATGCTCTTGGAGGCTGCGATAGTTCAGACATGGTTACCCGTAACGGAAGGGCCTATTGAGGTAGAGGAAGAAGCGAGCAGGTTCCGAAATGCAATGACGCACATATGCGATGCTTGTATGCCCCGATCCAAGCTCAATCCTCCCTCAAAAAGTGTCTATTGGTGGTCCTTGGAAATATCGCAACTCCGTTTAGAGTGCGTTGTATCCAGACGTCAATACACTCGTAGTCGAAGGAGAAGGCGACGAAACTTAGATCTGGAGGCTGAACTGTACTCCAAGTATGTCTCTTCTAAAGATGCGTTGAAGATCTGCATCTCACGGGCGAAGGACGAGGCTAGAAGGGAATTATTGGAATCAGTTGACAGAGATTTGTGGGGACGGCCGTACCGGATGGTGAGAGGGAAACTTCGGCCTTGGACTCCCCCAATAACACAAACTCTACAGCCCGAGATAGTAGAACAGGTTGTTGATGCATTATTTCCCCGAAGAGAAGAATATTCACCACCTACAATGGCTGTTTCTACAACAGTGGCGGAGGAAGCTGTAATTCCCCGGATAACAGAGCTGGAGCTAAGTGTAGCGATGGGAAGGCTTAGGGCCAAGAACACGGCTCCTGGTCCGGATGGAATTCCCGGTCGGGTACTAGGGTTAGCTCTAGGTGAACTCGAACCGAGACTGAAGAGTCTTTTGGACGCCTGTTTGTTGCAGTCGTATTTCCCGGAAAAGTGGAAAACAGGTCGCCTAGTGCTCCTCAGCAAAGAAAAGCACCATTCGGACGTCTCGTCTTCTACTTATCGTCCGATTGTTCTTTTAGATGAGGTAGGGAAACTGTTTGAGAGCATATTGGCAGATAGGATAGTAACCCACCTTAAAAATGTCGGTCCGGACTTATCCAGCAATCAGTTCGGATTCCGTGCTGGCAAGTCAACGGTAGATGCTATATTGCGGGTGAAAACAGCGGCGATGGAAGCGGTGAACCGAGGGGAAGTAGTTCTGGCGGTGTCCTTGGACATTGCCAATGCATTTAATACTCTGCCCTGGAGCTGCATCAGAGAGGCGCTAAAGTATCATCGCTTACCTTCATACCTCCGTTGCATTATCGGTGCGTACCTCTCTCAACGTTCCGTCGTGTACCCGGTCAAAAGGGGTTGGCGGAAAAAAGAGATGGCGTGTGGAGTTCCACAGGGGTCGGTCCTCGGACCGCTCCTGTGGAATATAGGATATGACTGGGTTTTGCGGGGTGGTAACCTCACGGGTATCGATGTTACCTGTTATGCCGATGACACTCTGGTGACAGCTCGGGCTAAAACTCCCAGGCAAGCGGTCATTCTCGCCACTGCCGGGCTGGAGCACGTGGTAGGGCGAATCCGTCGTCTTGGTCTCGAGGTGGCTCTTCACAAGTCCGAGGCTCTATGCTTCCATGGTCCTCGAAATGCACCATCCTCAGAGGACAGCATCGTTGTTGGCGGTACTCGCATCTGCATCGGGTCGACGATGAGATATCTCGGTCTCGTCCTCGATAGCAGGTGGAAGTTTACCGCACACTTTGAGCGACTAGCTCCGAAACTGCTGAGTGCAACGGCGGCTTTCGGATGGTTACTGCCAAACCTAGGCGGCCCTAACGCATTGAGCAGACGCCTATATGCGGGGGTAGTGAGGTCAATGGCATTGTACGGAGCTCCGGTGTGGTCAGAGTCCCTGAATAGCCGAAATATCGCTCTCTTACGCAAGCCGCAGAGAGCGATGGCGATCAGGTTGATTCGTGGCTACCGCACCGTCTCCTACGATGCCGCCTGCGTCCTGGCTGGAACATTGCCCTGGGATCTTTATGCATCAGTTCTTACGACAATGTATAATCTTCGTAGGGAGGTGATCGAATCAGGTGTCTCTCATAATGAACAAGGCAGGATGAGGCGAGCAATAGTGAGCCACGCTCATGCAGTTTGGGAAACCAGAATTGCCGAGCCGACTGCAGGATTAAGAGCCATTGAGGCAGTTTCTCCGGTTTTCCAACAGTGGCTAAGGAGACGCCATGGCAGCCTTACATTCCGGATGACGCAGGTAATAACTGGGCACGGATGTTTCGGAGAATACCTGTTCCGAGTTGCCGGGCGAGAACCGACTGCAGTCTGCCACCACTGCAACAATTGCCCCCTAGAAACAGCTCAACATACACTCCAGGATTGCAAAGCTTGGGAAGTGGAACGAGCTACTCTACGTGCCGCGATAGGACAAGAGCTTTCGCTATCATCGGTAGTTCTCGAAATGGTTAGGAGCAAAAGATCCTGGGACGCGTTCAGTCTTTTCTGTGAGCAAGTAATGACTCAGAAAGAAGAAGCCGAAAGACAAAGGGAGGCTATAACCACGTTGGCTATTCGCCGCAGAAGACTGGGACGTCGGAGAGAGGCCCACATTCGCCATCTCCCACCATAACAACAGCTAGTGGGTGGTGGACTCGGGGGAGTCCTCCCCCAAACTCAAACTAGCCCGAGTAGGCGTGGGCGTGTCCTTGCACGCCACTTCGACCGTTGCTGAGCAGTGGAAGGACTTACTATCCTCCCTGCAACCGAGAGGAGGTCTGCTGAGACCGCATCGTCGCCGGGTCGCGGAAGATTGCCAGATTGGATGTTCCCGTGACCCCGGCACATGGCGACGAGTAGGACACCGTGGGGTTTTAGCCGGTTAAAGTCCGGCATAACCACACGCTGCCCCCGCGGTGTGTGGTATCCGTGTGGATTTCCCCACGTAAAAAAAAAAAAAAAAAAAAAAAAAAAAAAAGGTTAGGTTAGGTTAGGTTAGGTTTTTTTTTTTTTTTTTTTTTTTTTTTTTTTTTTTTTTTTTTTTTTTTTTTTTCACCTTGTTGCTCTGCCGTTCCGCAAAGCTTTACAGACGGATATATTATGTGCTATAGATCAGGTAGGTTTCAATTTCCGTACCCGACTACAGTCGTGGTACCAATGGGGTTACATTTTTCTTATTATTATATTTACTGATATATATATACAACGTGGATTCCTTAATTCTAATGTTTTACTTAAGTTTCTAATGTCTTACTTATTTTCTGCTATTTCTATTCTACTTATATTATACTATTTTACAATTGCTTCTATTTTCCAATTACTTATTTACATTACAAGTTGCTTATGCTAATCTACTAATATACTTAATATATTGTGTTAACATATTTTAATTTCTTTATTTCTTATATTTACTGATTTGATTATTTTATGTGCATATCTTAGGAAAAATTTTCTTTTATATTTGTCGCTTATAATTACTGGCAGATTCTCTGCAGTCATTGTTATGTCCATTTGATTTTCACAATCGATTCTTTCAGCCATGTGTATCGAGCAGTCGGTTATTACATGCATAATTGATTCAGGATCTCCAGTTCCGCAAGGACACGATGGGTCCGCCTTGCATTTGAATCTATTCAAATACTCGGAGAAGCCACCATGTCCCGTCATCAACTGGGTGGTTGTGCTCGTTATTTCTAGTTTTTTGACTATACTGTATGCGGCAACGGCGCAGGGCAGGAAAAACTTTGTGACAGCAGCAGTGCTGCTCTCTTTGTACCTTCTGCTCCATGTATTTACAGTGTCACTGCGGATCGCACGCTTAATGAAGGATATTGGGCACATGTCATAATCGGGACTCTTTTTCGACCGCAGTGCGGCCTCCTTGGCAAGATGGTCAGCTCTTTCATTGCCGTCTAGCCCAATATGGGCCTTGATCCAAAATAGTGCGACGGTTTTGTTTTGGATGAGGCAACCGCGAAGAGCGACCCTCGCCTCCACCGCCAGTGGATGACGAGAGTCGCTCCTCGCGACTGACTGGAGTGCCGCCTTGCTGTCGCTAAAGATCCCGATCATGGAGTCTTTCAGTTTGAGGGCTTCTTGCGCAGCCCTACATAGTGCCAGTAGTTCCGCCTGGAAGACGGTGCAGTGCGACGCTAGAGCAAGCTTGAGCGCTCGGATTTCGGTGCTGTCCTTCCATATGGATAGTGCAGCCCCGACCCTGCCCTCAATCTTGCTCCCGTCGGTGTATATGCGAATACTGAAGGTATTGCAGTTGTTGTATTGTTCCTCGTCTTCCAGGCAGCCGAACTCCAGGTTTAGGAGCTTCGCAGGGTGGGGTGCTTCGGCCACGGGAACCATCCGTTCGATCTCCCTGTCTCCCACCCATGGCAATGGAATCCCCTTCCTAGCTTCATAGAGCGAAGCTGCCTCCCTAATCCTAAGATCTAGGGGGAGAATTCCAGCCAGGATTAGTGCGGAGTTCAGGGAGACCGTACGGTAGGCTTTACAGATTTTTTGTGCGAATGCTCTTTGAATTACGCTAAGCTGCTTCTGTACTCCCAGCTTATTAGCAGCTCGATACCACGCACTTGCCGCATACAGTATGGTAGGCTCGACTACCGCAGTGTAAATGGTCTTAATTACTTCTGGGCTCAGACCCCAACTCACCCTTGCCGTACGTGTAAGAATTTTGTATCTATTTATGGCCTTTTTGCATATGTTTGTTATATGTGTGTTGAAGGTTAAGTTGCGGTCTATGGTGAGTCCCAGAATCCTCAGATCCTCCGACATGGCAATGTCCACCCCTGCCATGCTCAGGCGTGGTGTGTCGTACTTAAGCCTTCGCGTGATTGTTATTGCGCGTGTTTTATGCGGCGCGAATTTCAGCTTATTTCGGACACCCCACGCCCGAACATGTTCAAGGGTGGCGTTTGCCTGTCCCTCGATCTCCCTGGCTGTGTTGCCATCGAAAATGAGCACGATGTCATCGGCATAGGCTTGGGCGTGGACCTTTTTGGTCTCCATTTCGTGCAATAGCGGGTCCAATATCAGATTCCATAATATTGGGCCCGCAATAGAGCCCTGGACGCAGCCCTTGTTGGTGTCCCTGAAGGTTTCGGTCCCCGCGTATCTCACCCTAACTTTTCTGTTGCTGAGATAGCTGTCTATCACCCGTCTCAAGTATTCTGGGCAGTTGACTTCCTTGAGTCGGACTCTGATGGCTGGCCACCAAGCGCTGTCGAAGGCTCCCTCTATATCCAGTGATACTACAGTGATAATGCGCTTGTTCGATAATTTGCTATGTATATGTTGCATCAGGGTATAGAGGGAGTCCTCCGTGCACCTCTGTGGCATGAAACCATATTGGTTCCTGCTCATAGATGGTAAGATATAATACTTGAGGCGGGTGACTAACAGCTTCTCGTAGATTTTCCCGAAGACAGGTAGTAGGCCTATGGGTCTGTATGATTTAGGGGTGGAGTAATTGGCTTTGCCCGGTTTCTTTAATATCACCACTGTCGCTTCTTTCCAGATGTTCGGGAATATTTGAAGTTTTAGGCACTTATTAATAATCTTCAGGAATGTTTCGGGGTTCTTGCGAATGATTTGTTCGCAGATATCTGCGGTAAGACCGTCCGCTCCGGGGGCCTTCTTCGGGTTAAAGGTCTTTATTACGCCGAAGAGCTCGTTATATGTAAACGGGATGTCATCAAAATTGTGGTAGTCCACGTTTAACTTTTCCGCTCTGGTTCTAATTTGTCGATGATAATCATTGTCGTCTTCAGGAGAATCGTGAGGATAGAAGGTTGTTGCAAGCAATTCCGCCGACTTCTGGGGGTCGAGAGTGGTTCCGTTTTTATTCACGAGAGGCAAATCCTCTTCCCTTTTTGTCACCTTGCACATGACCCTGTATATCCCGTCCCATAAAGTTTCTTTATTTTGTTTTTGGCAGAAATCCTGCCAACTGCTGATTTGAGCCTTTACCACTTCTTCTTCATATAACTCTTTATGTTTCAGGTACTGCTGGATGACCCACTGTCTACGTGCCGGCGCTGCGTTCCTGATACGACGTCTCCTGGTGGTGACCTCCTTCTTCAGAGTGGCGAGCGACTCCGACCACCATGGCATGGTAAGTGTGTTTTTATTTTTCTTTAGCGGTAATATTTCTTTACAGGTTTCTTCTATTGTGTTAGTGTATGTATTAATGATATCTTCCAACTCTTCTATATTATGTATGTTTTCAATTCTATCTAATGTTATTTTATTTTCTTGTAGTAATTGGGTCAGTTTCTCATGAAACCTGGTCCAATTTGCCTTTTTCGTGTTATACTTTCTTGTTGTCCTTTCTATGCGTATGCCTTTTGATTGTTTAAGTTTGATGTTGAAAGTTATGCCATTGTGGTCCGAACTTATAAGGTGCTCATCGACTTTCCAGTCGTCGATCAGGGGCAGCATATCCTCTGAGCACATGGTGATATCGATGTAGCTGCAGTACCTTTTTTCTCCCCTTATGGTGTCAAAAGTTGGGGTATCTCCGGCGTTAACGATGTGCAGTCCCAGTTCATTCACCACACCCATCACCGAATCCCCTCTGCTGTCCTGAGTCCGGCCGCCCCACCAAATGCTCTTGGCGTTAGCATCCCCACCCAACACGATCTTACCCGGGCCCAACTTGCTGTGTATATTTTTGATTTGTGACAGGTATTCGTCGATATTACACCCTGGTTCGAAGTAAAATGATACCATAGTGGTCTCCCAGGTGTTTGTACGGATTTTGACTACCACTATGTTGTTGGTGGTTAGCTCCGGGTGCAGAATTACGTCTAGGTCCCCATCTAATACGACTATGGCTGCCTTGACCGTGGTGTCGCTCTGGTTGGCCGATTGATACACGCGGGCTCCGCTGTAATTACGCAGACGTTTTTCTCCTCCGACGTAGGGCTCTTGGACGAGTGCAATTGCTATTTTACGTTTAGACGCCTCTATAAATAGCTCGTCAGTTGCCAGCTTGCGTCTTTGGAGATTCGCCTGGATGATCCTGTACGGGTGTTGTGTTGTCGATTCAGTATTAGGGACTTTAGCAGTGATACTGCACTGCTTGTCTTGCTATCTTATCCCACTTCTTCATAACAGGGCAGTCTCCGCTGAAAGCGTTGTGTTCAGAGTGCCTGATATTTGCTTTTTGGCAATTACGACAACATGGTGGGGTTCCCGCTAGTCTGTCTTCACACTCGGCGCTCAGGTGGAGGCCTCCACAGTGGCTACAACTTGGTTCGGTCTCCTTACAGAACCTTTTACTATGTCCGTAACCTAGACATTGCGTACATTGCACTAGTGGCGTCTGGTCCGCCACTCTGACTGGTTGAATGTCGATGTGCAATGTACCTTTCTTAGTGGCTCGTTTCCAGATTACGGGGGAGACTTTAATTACCACGTGGTGCGTGTGGGGATTGCGGGTCTCTTTTTATATTTTACTTCCATCCTGTCATCTTCTTTATTTAAATTTTGAAAAATGTCTTTGTTTTTGTTTCTTATTGCTCTCAGGATTTCTTCATCTTTATGGAGCTTGAGGACACCATAAGCTATAATGAGGGGGTCTTTGTTTTTTATTTCCTCTACCACCAGGTTTTTATCTATCTCTTGTATCCTTTCTTTTGCTTTCCTTCTTTCCTCTTCCGTCTTGTACCCCATTATAACCTTTTTATCCTTTCCTCTTCTCACCTTCTCTACTGTTATCCATCCTTCGTCTTCGCTCGCTCTCTTTCTAAGTTGCGTCATTATATCTTCACTAGTGTTCATATCGTCCGCGGATGATACCACCATGGAGTGGAGAGCTTTTTGAGGGGACCTAACGTTGTCCGTTACCTTCTCCGTTGTCTTAATGGTCTTTTCTTCAATTATTTTTCTTAGATGTTCAAGCTTTTCACTATTTTCTTTTATTAGTTCCGTTTGTGATTTGATTAAACCCTCCAGCTCCTTTTCTCTCCTGTCTTTTTCTTCATCTTTATTTTCAAGTATCTCGTAATTTTCAATTGTCACTCGCTTGTCACCTTCGCTTTTTTCTCCGCCTAGCTGTTTTACAATTTGATAGAGTCGTTCGGTGGCTTCAAGTACTCCTGTTTTTATCTCTCCTTTGATGTTTCTCGAGTCCCGCATGTGTTGTTTTATCCGGATTAATAGTTGCCGAGCTTCCAATACAGGGTCTGAAGACGTTTTAGTGCCCAGCCTTGGCGGGCTGACCGCCTTTTCAACGGAGAGCCTGCGTATGGCTGGGATCTTCTTTATAGGCGCCACCGCTTGAGGTTTTTTAGGGGGGGTCACACTTTTCACAACTGTTTCAACATTTCCGCTCTCCCACTCCCGGTTAGGTTAGGTTAGGTTAGGTTAGGTTAGGTTAGGTTAGGTTAGGTTAGGTTAGGTTAGGTTAGGTTAGGTTAGGTTAGGTTAGGTTTTTTTTTTTTTTTTTTTTTTTTTTTTTTTTTTTTTTTTTTTTTTTTTCACCTTGTTGCTCTGCCGTTCCGCAAAGCTTTACAGACGGATATATTATGTGCTATAGATCAGGTAGGTTTCAATTTCCGTACCCGACTACAGTCGTGGTACCAATGGGGTTACATTTTTCTTATTATTATATTTACTGATATATATATACAACGTGGATTCCTTAATTCTAATGTTTTACTTAAGTTTCTAATGTCTTACTTATTTTCTGCTATTTCTATTCTACTTATATTATACTATTTTACAATTACTTCTATTTTCCAATTACTTATTTACATTACAAGTTGCTTATGCTAATCTACTAATATACTTAATATATTGTGTTAACATATTTTAATTTCTTTATTTCTTATATTTACTGATTTGATTATTTTATGTGCATATCTTAGGAAAAATTTTCTTTTATATTTGTCGCTTATAATTACTGGCAGATTCTCTGCAGTCATTGTTATGTCCATTTGATTTTCACAATCGATTCTTTCAGCCATGTGTATCGAGCAGTCGGTTATTACATGCATAATTGATTCAGGATCTCCAGTTCCGCAAGGACACGATGGGTCCGCCTTGCATTTGAATCTATTCAAATACTCGGAGAAGCCACCATGTCCCGTCATCAACTGGGTGGTTGTGCTCGTTATTTCTAGTTTTTTGACTATACTGTATGCGGCAACGGCGCAGGGCAGGAAAAACTTTGTGACGGCAGCAGTGCTGCTCTCTTTGTACCTTCTGCTCCATGTATTTACAGTGTCACTGCGGATCGCACGCTTAATGAAGGATATTGGGCACATGTCATAATCGGGACTCTTTTTCGACCGCAGTGCGGCCTCCTTGGCAAGATGGTCGGCTCTTTCATTGCCCTCTAGCCCAATATGGGCCTTGATCCAAAACAATGCGACGGTTTTGTTTTGGAGTAGGCAGCCGCGAAGAGCGACCCTCGCCTCCACCGCCAGTGGATGACGAGAGTCGCTCCTCGCGACTGACTTGAGTGCCGCCTTGCTGTCGCTAAAGATCCCGATTATAGTGTCTTTTAGTTTCAGAGCTTCTTGGGCGGCCCTACACAGTGCCAGCAGTTCCGCCTGGAAAACGGTGCAGTGCGACGCTAGAGCAAGCTTGAGCGCTCGGATTTCGGTGCTGTCCCTCCATATGGATAGGGCAGCCCCGACCCTGCCCTCAATCTTGCTCCCGTCGGTGTATATGCGAATACTGAAGGTATTGCAGTTGTTGTATTGTTCCTCGTCTTCCAGGCAGCCGAACTCCAGGTTTAGGAGCTTCGCAGGGTGGGGTGCTTCGGCCACGGGAACCATCCGTTCGATCTCCCTGTCTCCCACCCATGGCAATGGAATCCCCTTCCTAGCTTCATAGAGCGAAGCTGCCTCCCTAATCCTAAGATCTAGGGGGAGAATTCCAGCCAGGATTAGTGCGGAGTTCAGGGAGACCGTACGGTAGGCTTTACAGATTTTTTGTGCGAATGCTCTTTGAATTACGCTAAGCTGCTTCTGTACTCCCAGCTTATTGGCAGCTCGATACCACGCACTTGCCGCATACAGTATGGTAGGCTCGACTACCGCAGTGTAAATGGTCTTAATTACTTCTGGGCTCAGACCCCAACTCACCCTTGCCGTACGTGTAAGAATTTTGTATCTATTTATGGCCTTTTTGCATATGTTTGTTATATGTGTGTTGAAGGTTAAGTTGCGGTCTATGGTGAGTCCCAGAATCCTCAGATCCTCCGACATGGCAATGTCCACCCCTGCCATGCTCAGGCGTGGTGTGTCGTACTTAAGCCTTCGCGTGATTGTTATTGCGCATGTTTTATGCGGCGCGAATTTCAGCTTATTTCGGACACCCCACGCCCGAACATGTTCAAGGGTGGCGTTTGCCTGTCCCTCGATCTCCCTGGCTGTGTTGCCATCGAAAATGAGCACGATGTCATCGGCATAGGCTTGGGCGTGGACCTTTTTGGTCTCCATTTCGTGCAATAGCGGGTCCAATATCAGATTCCATAATATTGGGCCCGCAATAGAACCCTGGACGCAGCCCTTGTTGGTGTCCCTGAAGGTTTCGGTCCCCGCGTATCTCACCCTAACTTTTCTGTTGCTGAGATAGCTGTCTATCACCCGTCTCAAGTATTCTGGGCAGTTGACTTCCTTGAGTCGGACTCTGATGGCTGGCCACCAAGCGCTGTCGAAGGCTCCCTCTATATCCAGTGATACTACAGTGATAATGCGCTTGTTCGATAATTTGCTATGTATATGTTGCATCAGGGTATAGAGGGAGTCCTCCGTGCACCTCTGTGGCATGAAACCATATTGGTTCCTGCTCATAGATGGTAAGATATAATACTTGAGGCGGGTGACTAACAGCTTCTCGTAGATTTTCCCGAAGACAGGTAGTAGGCCTATGGGTCTGTATGATTTAGGGGTGGAGTAATTGGCTTTGCCCGGTTTCTTTAATATCACCACTGTCGCTTCTTTCCAGATGTTCGGGAATATTTGAAGTTTTAGGCACTTATTAATAATCTTCAGGAATGTTTCGGGGTTCTTGCGAATGATTTGTTCGCAGATATCTGCGGTAAGACCGTCCGCTCCGGGGGCCTTCTTCGGGTTAAAGGTCTTTATTACGCCGAAGAGCTCGTTATATGTAAACGGGATGTCATCAAAATTGTGGTAGTCCACGTTTAACTTTTCCGCTCTGGTTCTAATTTGTCGATGATAATCATTGTCGTCTTCAGGAGAATCGTGAGGATAGAAGGTTGTTGCAAGCAATTCCGCCGACTTCTGGGGGTCGAGAGTGGTTCCGTTTTTATTCACGAGAGGCAAATCCTCTTCCCTTTTTGTCACCTTGCACATGACCCTGTATATCCCGTCCCATAAAGTTTCTTTATTTTGTTTTTGGCAGAAATCCTGCCAACTGCTGATTTGAGCCTTTACCACTTCTTCTTCATATAACTCTTTATGTTTCAGGTACTGCTGGATGACCCACTGTCTACGTGCCGGCGCTGCGTTCCTGATACGACGTCTCCTGGTGGTGACCTCCTTCTTCAGAGTGGCGAGCGACTCCGACCACCATGGCATGGTAAGTGTGTTTTTATTTTTCTTTAACGGTAATATTTCTTTACAGGTTTCTTCTATTGTGTTAGTGTATGTATTAATGATATCTTCCAACTCTTCTATATTATGTATGTTTTCAATTCTATCTAATGTTATTTTATTTTCTTGTAGTAATTGGGTCAGTTTCTCATGAAACCTGGTCCAATTTGCCTTTTTCGTGTTATACTTTCTTGTTGTCCTTTCTATGCGTATGCCTTTTGATTGTTTAAGTTTGATGTTGAAAGTTATGCCATTGTGGTCCGAACTTATAAGGTGCTCATCGACTTTCCAGTCGTCGATCAGGGGCAGCATATCCTCTGAGCACATGGTGATATCGATGTAGCTGCAGTACCTTTTTTCTCCCCTTATGGTGTCAAAAGTTGGGGTATCTCCGGCGTTAACGATGTGCAGTCCCAGTTCATTCACCACACCCATCACCGAATCCCCTCTGCTGTCCTGAGTCCGGCCGCCCCACCAAATGCTCTTGGCGTTAGCATCCCCACCCAACACGATCTTACCCGGGCCCAACTTGCTGTGTATATTTTTGATTTGTGACAGGTATTCGTCGATATTACACCCTGGTTCGAAGTAAAATGATACCATAGTGGTCGGTTAGGTTAGGTTAGGTTAGGTTAGGTTAGGTTAGGTTAGGTTAGGTTAGGTTAGGTTAGGTTAGGTTAGGTTAGGTTAGGTTAGGTTAGGTTAGGTTAGGTTAGGTTAGGTTAGGTTAGGTTAGGTTAGGTTAGGTTAGGTTAGGTTAGGTTAGGTTAGGTTAGGTTAGGTTAGGTTAGGTTAGGTTAGGTTAGGTTAGGTTAGGTTAGGTTAGGTTAGGTTAGGTTAGGTTAGGTTAGGTTAGGTTAGGTTAGGTTAGGTTAGGTTAGGTTAGGTTAGGTTAGGTTAGGTTAGGTTAGGTTAGGTTAGGTTAGGTTAGGTTAGGTTAGGTTAGGTTAGGTTAGGTTAGGTTAGGTTAGGTTAGGTTAGGTTAGGTTAGGTTAGGTTAGGTTAGGTTAGGTTAGGTTAGGTTAGGTTAGGTTAGGTTAGGTTAGGTTAGGTTAGGTTAGGTTAGGTTAGGTTAGGTTAGGTTAGGTTAGGTTAGGTTAGGTTAGGTTAGGTTAGGTTAGGTTAGGTTAGGTTAGGTTAGGTTAGGTTAGGTTAGGTTAGGTTAGGTTAGGTTAGGTTAGGTTAGGTTAGGTTAGGTTAGGTTAGGTTAGGTTAGGTTAGGTTAGGTTAGGTTAGGTTAGGTTAGGTTAGGTTAGGTTAGGTTAGGTTAGGTTAGGTTAGGTTAGGTTAGGTTAGGTTAGGTTAGGTTAGGTTAGGTTAGGTTAGGTTAGGTTAGGTTAGGTTAGGTTAGGTTAGGTTAGGTTAGGTTAGGTTAGGTTAGGTTAGGTTAGGTTAGGTTAGGTTAGGTTAGGTTAGGTTAGGTTAGGTTAGGTTAGGTTAGGTTAGGTTAGGTTAGGTTAGGTTAGGTTAGGTTAGGTTAGGTTAGGTTAGGTTAGGTTAGGTTAGGTTAGGTTAGGTTAGGTTAGGTTAGGTTAGGTTAGGTTAGGTTAGGTTAGGTTAGGTTAGGTTAGGTTAGGTTAGGTTAGGTTAGGTTAGGTTAGGTTAGGTTAGGTTAGGTTAGGTTAGGTTAGGTTAGGTTAGGTTAGGTTAGGTTAGGTTAGGTTAGGTTAGGTTAGGTTAGGTTAGGTTAGGTTAGGTTAGGTTAGGTTAGGTTAGGTTAGGTTAGGTTAGGTTAGGTTAGGTTAGGTTAGGTTAGGTTAGGTTAGGTTAGGTTAGGTTAGGTTAGGTTAGGTTAGGTTAGGTTAGGTTAGGTTAGGTTAGGTTAGGTTAGGTTAGGTTAGGTTAGGTTAGGTTAGGTTAGGTTAGGTTAGGTTAGGTTAGGTTAGGTTAGGTTAGGTTAGGTTAGGTTAGGTTAGGTTAGGTTAGGTTAGGTTAGGTTAGGTTAGGTTAGGTTAGGTTAGGTTAGGTTAGGTTAGGTTAGGTTAGGTTAGGTTAGGTTAGGTTAGGTTAGGTTAGGTTAGGTTAGGTTAGGTTAGGTTAGGTTAGGTTAGGTTAGGTTAGGTTAGGTTAGGTTAGGTTAGGTTAGGTTAGGTTAGGTTAGGTTAGGTTAGGTTAGGTTAGGTTAGGTTAGGTTAGGTTAGGTTAGGTTAGGTTAGGTTAGGTTAGGTTAGGTTAGGTTAGGTTAGGTTAGGTTAGGTTAGGTTAGGTTAGGTTAGGTTAGGTTAGGTTAGGTTAGGTTAGGTTAGGTTAGGTTAGGTTAGGTTAGGTTAGGTTAGGTTAGGTTAGGTTAGGTTAGGTTAGGTTAGGTTAGGTTAGGTTAGGTTAGGTTAGGTTAGGTTAGGTTAGGTTAGGTTAGGTTAGGTTAGGTTAGGTTAGGTTAGGTTAGGTTAGGTTAGGTTAGGTTAGGTTAGGTTAGGTTAGGTTAGGTTAGGTTAGGTTAGGTTAGGTTAGGTTAGGTTAGGTTAGGTTAGGTTAGGTTAGGTTAGGTTAGGTTAGGTTAGGTTAGGTTAGGTTAGGTTAGGTTAGGTTAGGTTAGGTTAGGTTAGGTTAGGTTAGGTTAGGTTAGGTTAGGTTAGGTTAGGTTAGGTTAGGTTAGGTTAGGTTAGGTTAGGTTAGGTTAGGTTAGGTTAGGTTAGGTTAGGTTAGGTTAGGTTAGGTTAGGTTAGGTTAGGTTAGGTTAGGTTAGGTTAGGTTAGGTTAGGTTAGGTTAGGTTAGGTTAGGTTAGGTTAGGTTAGGTTAGGTTAGGTTAGGTTAGGTTAGGTTAGGTTAGGTTAGGTTAGGTTAGGTTAGGTTAGGTTAGGTTAGGTTAGGTTAGGTTAGGTTAGGTTAGGTTAGGTTAGGTTAGGTTAGGTTAGGTTAGGTTAGGTTAGGTTAGGTTAGGTTAGGTTAGGTTAGGTTAGGTTAGGTTAGGTTAGGTTAGGTTAGGTTAGGTTAGGTTAGGTTAGGTTAGGTTAGGTTAGGTTAGGTTAGGTTAGGTTAGGTTAGGTTAGGTTAGGTTAGGTTAGGTTAGGTTAGGTTAGGTTAGGTTAGGTTAGGTTAGGTTAGGTTAGGTTAGGTTAGGTTAGGTTAGGTTAGGTTAGGTTAGGTTAGGTTAGGTTAGGTTAGGTTAGGTTAGGTTAGGTTAGGTTAGGTTAGGTTAGGTTAGGTTAGGTTAGGTTAGGTTAGGTTAGGTTAGGTTAGGTTAGGTTAGGTTAGGTTAGGTTAGGTTAGGTTAGGTTAGGTTAGGTTAGGTTAGGTTAGGTTAGGTTAGGTTAGGTTAGGTTAGGTTAGGTTAGGTTAGGTTAGGTTAGGTTAGGTTAGGTTAGGTTAGGTTAGGTTAGGTTAGGTTAGGTTAGGTTAGGTTAGGTTAGGTTAGGTTAGGTTAGGTTAGGTTAGGTTAGGTTAGGTTAGGTTAGGTTAGGTTAGGTTAGGTTAGGTTAGGTTAGGTTAGGTTAGGTTAGGTTAGGTTAGGTTAGGTTAGGTTAGGTTAGGTTAGGTTAGGTTAGGTTAGGTTAGGTTAGGTTAGGTTAGGTTAGGTTAGGTTAGGTTAGGTTAGGTTAGGTTAGGTTAGGTTAGGTTAGGTTAGGTTAGGTTAGGTTAGGTTAGGTTAGGTTAGGTTAGGTTAGGTTAGGTTAGGTTAGGTTAGGTTAGGTTAGGTTAGGTTAGGTTAGGTTAGGTTAGGTTAGGTTAGGTTAGGTTAGGTTAGGTTAGGTTAGGTTAGGTTAGGTTTTTTTTTTTTTTTTTTTTTTTTTTTTTTTTTTTTGTGGGTGCGAGCCCCACGTCCTGGCACCTTTGACGTTGTCAAAGTTGTTTTTTTATAATTTTGTTTAATTTAAAACTGGAAGTAGAAGTTTACACTATGGCCCTGATTGGGTCCGTCAATTTTTATTTTACTTTATTTTATATTCTCTTTTATATTTTTACAATTATGCCTTATTTTTATATTATTATATTATGTTTTGTTTTACAGTTGTAGCTATGGAGTACTATATTTACATCTTTATATTAAATCTTATCTGACTACCTTAAAATACCTTAAAATCTAATGTAATTTTTAATGCTAACATTTAATTTTCCTTAACATCTAAGCTTTACTATTATTTACATTTTTTGCTTAACCTATTACTATTTTAACTAAAACTCTTTTTTTTAAATTATTGTTATTGGTATTCTTATAATACCAGTATACAATTAATTTTTTGTTTTTCCATTTCTCTTATTTTATTTACAAATTTTACAATTTTATGGGCGTAATTTAGGAATAGGGTTGTGTGGTCTTGCATGAGGATGGGGAGGTTTTCTGGGACTATTTTTAAATTTGTGCTGCTCTCCAACTGGATCCTTTCGAGGCCATGAATGGGACAGCTCGTCAGGAGATGGACGACAGTCTCGTCGATCCCCGGCTCGCAGGCACACGATGGGCTCTCCTTACACTTGAAACGATTCAAGTATTCGGAGAACCCACCGTGCCCCGTCAGCATCTGGGTTGTAGGGCCGGCAATCTCCATTTTCCGGACGACTCTGTAAGCGGTTACCGCGCACGGGAGGAAGAGCCTCGTGACGGAGGCGGTTTCGCCCTCCTGATACCGCTTGTTCCATTCGCTGAGGGTGGCCTGACGGAGACCACCCTTAGCGAATGAAACCGGGCATAGGTCGTAGTCGGGAGCTCTCTTCAGTGACAGAGCCGCACATCTGGCGAGGGTATCCGCTCGCTCGTTCCCTCCTAGCCCTGCGTGTGCCTTGACCCAGTACAAGGATATTCCTTTACCCTGGGCCATGCCACGATATATATTGGCTCTGGCTTTCACTGCCAGGGGATGGAGGGCGTGACGATTGGTCACCGCCAGGAGTGCGGCCCTGCTATCACTGAAGATGCCAAACGTGGACTCGCTTCGCCTGAGGACCTCATCCGTCGCCTTCCACAGCGCCAGCAGTTCGGCCTGGTAGACGGTGCAATGGGACGACAGAGCAAGCTTGAGGGCCTTGGTTTCGGCCTCGCCGTTCCAAACGGATATCGCGGCGCCGACCCGGCCCTCAATCTTGCTCCCGTCCGTGAAAACGCGTACTTCGGTGTTGACACGCTGGAGTTGTTCCTCGTCTACCATGCTATCGAACCCCAGGCTCATGTGAACTGCGGGATGAGGTGCCTCTATCGCCGGGGCCATTCGCTCGATCTCTTTGTCCCCTAGCCAAGGCAAGGCTACTCCTCTCTTGGCCTCGTACAGCGAGGCCACCTCACGGACTCGGAGATCCAGAGGGAGCATTCCCGCCAGGATCAAGGACGAGTGCAAGGAGACCGTGCGATAGGCCTTACACAGCTTTTGGGCGAATCCGCGCTGTACCACGTTCAGCTGCTTCCGAACACCCAGCTTATTCGCCGCTCCGTGCCACGCGCTGGCCGCATACAGAATCGTCGGTTCCACGGCTGCTACGTAGATTGTCCGGACCACCTCGGGATGTAATCCCCAGCTGATCCGGGCCATCCGCGCCAGCTTCTTATAAATATTGATCGCCTTTCTGCACACCTCGGAGACGTGGGTGTTAAAGGTGAGTTTGTGGTCGATGGTGAGGCCGAGGACCTTAATGTCCTTGGACAGGCCGACGTCTATCCCGCCCATGCTCAGGCGTGGGTTGTCGTACTTGAGCCTCCGCGTGATGACCATCGCACAGGTCTTGTGCGGTGCGAATTTCAGCTTTATGCCGGCACCCCACTCCCGAACATGTTCGAGAGAGGCATTGGCCTGTCTCTCTATTTCGAGCGCTGTCTCACCATCGAACACCAAAACTATATCGTCGGCAAAAGCCTGCACATATCCCGCTCCAGTTTCTAGGGACTTTAACAGAGGATCCAAGAGAAGATTCCAGAGCAGGGGACCTCCTATTGATCCCTGTACGCAACCCTTCTCCGTGGAACGACAACATTCTTCGCCCGCATACCTAACCCTCACTCTTCTGTCACTCAGGTAGCTGCTGACCACTCGTCTCAGATTTGCCGGACATTTTTCCTCAGCCAGTCGTACCTTTATCGCCGGCCACCAGGCGCTATCGAACGCGCCCTCTATATCCAGGGACACCATAGTGACTATCCTCTTTTGATTGAGTTTGGCCACTATGTGCCCCATGAGATCATAGAGGGCGTCCTCGGTACTTTTCTGGGGCATAAAGCCGTACTGGCGAGTACTCATCCGTGGCAATAAGTGGAATCTGAGTCGACCGACCAGCATTCTCTCGAACACTTTGCCGAGGACAGGCAGTAGCCCTATAGGCCTGTAAGATTTTGGGACGGAATACGTCTCCTTACCTGGCTTTTTCAGCACCACCACCACGGCCTCCTTCCATATCTTTGGAAAGTGGCCGTGGCGGAGGCACTGATTAAGCAGTTCCAGGAAGAGCGAGGGGTTGGCGCCAATGGCGTGGGTGCAAATATCCGCAGTAAATCCGTCAGATCCCGGAGCTTTTTTACTATTAAATTTCGAGAGGGCATCCACCATCTCGCCTTCGGTAAAGGGTGGGTCATCATTATGATGGTCCTTAATTTCTTCCACCTCTTTCGCTTTCTCTCGAATGCTGCGGTGTCCCTCATCGTCGTTCCTCTCTTCATCATTGGGATAGAAGGTCTGCGCCAGCAGTTCCGTTGAGCTCCTCGCATCCAGGTGGTTCCCTTCATGTATGAGTAGCTGGTCTTCCTCTCTCACTGTAGCTCGTCCTATTACCCTATATATTCCCTCCCACACTCCTTCTTTATTTTGTTTGCTGCAAAAATCCTTCCAACTATCGATCTGTGCCTTCCTCACTTCATTCTCATACAGCTCTTTCTGTTCCAAGTACTGAGAAACTACCCACGCTCTGCGGATTGGCGCTGCGTTTCTTATTCTCCTCCTTTTCGTGTTAACCTCCCTCCTTAGTCCTGCGAGTCTCTCCGACCACCACGGCATTGCTTGAATTTCTTTTTTACTAAATTTTGTTAATGTCCCCTCACATGTTTCCCTAATTGCTTCACTATATTCATTAGTTGCCCGCTCTAACTCGTTCGTGTCATCTATATCTTTTGGACGTAGATTCCGGTTGTTGAGTTCTTGTACCATTTTAGTTTTGAATTCCCCCCATTTTGCTTTTTTTGTATTGTAAATTCTTGTAGTGCGTTCTATTTTGGTGCCCTTTGCCCTAGCCAAATTAATATTAAAAGCAATGCCGTTGTGATCGGAGCTCACGAGGCTCTCCAGGACTTTCCACGAGTCGACAAGGGTGAGCATATTGCTTGTGCACGCCGTGATATCCACGTAGCTGCTATATCGCACTCCGCCCCTTATCGTGTCGAA